>OZ018378.1:30240849-40240849 GCA_963969555.1 Polydrusus pterygomalis | reverse complement strand
CTGTCAAAGTTCAAAAATGTCACTTTTCGAGAGTCAATATCTCGGAAACTATGTGTAAAAATATACAGGGTGTCTCATTTAAAATTCCAAAGTTGATGTCAGTAATCAATAGATCTGGCAACACTGCAACCGCGAAATTATTTTTAAAAGCTAGAGCGCAGTCTCCTATGGCCGTAGTGAAAATTTCAAAATTATTTTTCTTTTCGTTCTCCAGATACTTCTAATGTACCATCGAGTAGGGAATACCCTGCATACTCAATGATTCTATATGTCAAAACGAATGAGAGTGAATTTCCAAAAAATTCAGATATAGGTACAATACATAGTTTTAACAGAAGAACTTAGAGTCATTTACATTTTTCATACTCTCGCTTGTCTGTAGGTCAAAACTCTCCTTCCTTTCAGGGAATTGTTTTATATAATAAGTTTCTGCAACGTTTTGGTGATCAAACTGTCAGTTTTCGAAGTGCTTTGCTTAATTTCTTGGTGGGTCAGGCTTTTTATGATGTGGAAGAGTATTTAGCATTGTAAATTAAGTGTGATTGTCTTTACTTTTACTGTCTTTACTTTTATTAAATTTAAGATGTGCATTGTTTTATTTTGAAGACTGATATACATATTGACAAGTCTGATATTATTGGCTGATTTATATGTAAATGATTTTGCAAGTCTTCACGCGCTCAGATTTTCTGTTTAACCCATTCGGGACGGTTGACGTACCGGTACGGTTTCCAAAGAGGACATTGAGAGCCGAATGCCGTACATGTACGACTTTCTGTGCTTTGGACGGCTGCCGTACATGATTTAGGACTTTTGTATTTTTGCATTTGCTTAAATTGTATTATAACTTTATTAAAACGAAACAGCGAAACGAAACGAATAAGGAAACTAAAAATATTTTGATTCTTAACAAATAAGAAAAAACAGTACGGCGACCGTCCCAGGCCGTTGAATTCACGGCGCCTTCCTACGAGGGAGCGCGCGACTTGTCGGTCCGTCCCGAATGGGTTAATCATCAATTTCGTGAAGCGTGACATTAGAAAAATGGAGAAAATTTTAATGATAGTACATCTTAAAACAATCTTCATCACCTTGTTGCAATAACTCTTGGAATAAAGTGTGACATCACTTTTCTCCCTTCTTTTTAAATTAATGTCATGTATCCATTGCCTAGTTTTAAGTTTTTCAGTCGCTATGACTGCACACGCTCTTTCTAAATCTTCTTCAAACTTTGAAGATGAACTATTATTTAGTTTCCAGAATTTCTGGTTACGATTAGCGAAGCACCCCACAGTTTGTTTTTATGAAACGAATGATATGACTTCACGTGAAATAATCATAATGTGATTCTGCTTGAAATTCATGCATTTTATTTCTGGCATAATAGGATGTGAACTCACGTGAGGTGATAGTAATGGGTTTCCACGATTTTATTCTTATGTTAATGTGAACGTTTGTTAAGTGTGCGAATATTGTTTTAAAAATAGCGGGTTTTTGTTAGTGCATTTTTAAAAGTACCGGGTGTTCCACCTAAGGAGGTAATCGGCTATGTCTCAGAACGTAATAACACTAGGACTTTGGGAAAAAAAAATATCTATAAAAGCGGCCAAGAGAAATTGCTGGAAATTATTTTCAAGTTCGAAAAATGACCGCAAAATAGAAATGCCGATTTTCTCTTGATTTTTCTTAATAATATTTGTTAAAAATATAAGCATTGTATTCTTCATAAAATTATGCAACTTTATGTTAGGAATCGTTTTTTTCTATTTTCAATAATAAAGTGGTGGGAGAAGGTCAAACCTTTTTTCTTTCAAACGCTGATATCTCTGCTTTGGATAAACCGATTTTATTCAACTTGGTCTTGAAAAAAGCCCTTCTTTTCCTCTACACGTAAATCTATTAACTATACCATATTGATTCTGATGGGGGCCACTAGATAGCGTTTTTCCGTAATTCCTCAATGAATAAGGATTTTCTCAAAAAAAATCAAATGTTATGGTATGACTTTTTCATCATATTTTATTTTAGGCTTATAAAGGCTATTAAATAGTGGAATAAAAAATCCAGGTCCGTATTTAAAATAAAAAAGTTGACGATGGTCGCTCGAATCCAAAACGTCGGATTAAAAAACTAACCCCATCAGCTTGTAGAGGAGGAAAAGTTACTAGTAGAAACTGAAAACCGCAACGTGATATCTTTTGTTAAACTAGAGAAATTAGGGATAATAATAATTAATAAGTATGGAAAAATAGGCCATTTTTTAAAACATTCGATTTTCTCTAGTTAAACAAAAGATATCACGTTGCGGTTTTCAGTACCTTACATAATATTTGATTTTTTTGAGAAAATCCTTATTCATTGAGGAATTACGGAAAAACGCCATCTAGTGGCCACCATCAGAATCAATATGGTAAAGTTAATAGATTTACGTGTAGAGGAAAAGAAGGGCTTTTTTTCAAGACCAAGTTGAATAAAATCGGTTTATCCAAAGCAGAGATATCAGCGTTTAAAAGAAAAAAGGGTTGACCTTCTCCCATCACTTTATTACTGAAAATAGAAAAAAACGATTCCTAACATAAAGTTGCATAATTTTATGAAGAATACAATGCTTATATTTTTAACATATTTTTATTAAGAAAAATCAAGAGAAAATTGGCATTTCTATTTTGAAAGTTCTCTTACGCCCCCTACCGGTCATTTTTCGAACTTGAAAATAATTTCCAGCAATTTCTCTTGGCCGCTTTTATCGATATATTTTTTTTCCCAAAGACCTAGTGTTATTACTTTCTAAGATATAGCCGATTACCTCCTTAGGTGGAACACCCGGTACACTCTCTTATTAACTTGTTAAAAAATCTATATAGTATTTTATAAAGTAAATTTAAGGTAGGTAACTAAACTAACTCTGCTTTTTAGGTTAATGAAAACTGCTATTTGAAGACTTGTCAGGATCAACTAATTTATTTTTATATGGTGAAAATTTTGGAAAAAATAGTTGACTACAATTCTTTTTAAACCGGTTTAAACATTTTTTCGTTTAGTCATGAATGTGGTTGTGGGATATAATGATAATCCAGTGGAATCACAAACGAGACTTATTTGCCGATTTTATCAAAGAGGCATGTGTAGGTTCGGTAATCGTTGTAGAAATATTCACGGGGAACTAGAACATACGAAAGTTTCACCGAAAGGAAAAACACCGGAAAAAAAGGGCTCTGCAAATGGTTTAGCGAAGGTAAGTTTTTTAAAGTTAATTTTTTTAGTAGAATAAATCCATTTTTTGTAATCGGCTAACACTGTATTACTCCAGATTGAGACATAGGTACAATTTACGTCAGTTTGAAGGTATCAACGACGATCGAACAAAGATAGACATCCCAATATCTCTATCACAACAAGCTGACAATACCTACCTAAAATGCTAAAGTCCGCCAGGTTTCTGATTACAAGTTTTGTTGGTTTTATGGTTTTCTTTTGTCAGTAAAATACATTTTTTGTTTATTTTAATTAAAAAATAAACAGCAAAATTGAAATCTTGTCAAAATTTCAGGACTTCAAACCTAATGAGGATTAAACATATCATAATCTTTATAAGCACAAGATAACAAGCTCAAATGCAATTGAGTAGTGATCGACAGTAATAATATAGGTACTTTTTAACTATATACTATAATAAATATATACTATAAATCCACTAAAAGCAATATAATATATCTATAATATGTATATTCTATTTATAATTTTTTCAGGGTTGGCAAATATGATATTTATATAAATATCCAAATATCCGATATAGGTCCAAATTCGGATATTTATTTATTCTATTCAATGATAGTTGCTATCACAATAACAATTTTTTTTAGTACTCCTATGTTAGGAATAGGGCTGCACCGAGTACCGAGTAGTTCGGTGATCGGCTAGAATTTTCACCGAGTAATGAGTACTCGGTGCTCGGTCTTATATTCATTACTTGGCCGAGTATAGTAGAATATTAGAAGCAATCCTTTTCGGCATGTCAAAAACAGTAAGAAATCCTCCTGTACCATTAAGGATAGCGGAAAACTTTTGACAAAGCTTATTAAGCCGGGTTAAGAGATGCTTCTTTTAAAATTAATTCCGTCTATACTATACAGGGTGCTCCAAAAAACCGGAACGGTCAAAATTTTTCATTTTTTAAATAGAACACCCTGTGTTTTTTAAAATTTTCAGATTCTACATAAAATTATAATTATTTTTTATTAAATGCATTTTTAGTCCATACTTAATAGTTTCCGAGATGTTGACCTTTTGAAAAATATCATTACTCGGCAGCCGAGTACTAGGTACTCGGTCAATACCATCAGCCGAGTACTCGGTCCTCGGTCAAGTTAAAAAACAGGGCTCGGTGCAGCCCTAGTTAGGAATGTAAAATGTAGGTAAAAAATACAAGTTTAAGAATATGAACACATTATATATTTTTGCTTTTAACTGTGGTTCAACTTAAAACCCAGAATTACTGGGCTTGAATTAAATGAAAATGAACCCAAACTGGATTTTTTATTTTAGGCATTGTAAAATTTAAAATTTTTATTTCATAAACAAACGTCAAAATATTGCTCCGTTCCAGGGTTCGAAAGTATCATATCAAAGGATATATAAATCATTTTAAGATATTTGTTTTTAATGAAAGGACAACTATTTCGATAAAAAACATTCTACTTTATCTTGAAAACTAAATATTTTTGTAGGATACTTATTAAAGTAAACTGACTTTAAAAAACATGACCTAAACTAATGAGTAATGACTAAACAGATAAATCACAAAGGTTAATAATTATAAGATATCCAATAAAAAAAAAAAGGTGAACATATTTTCAAAACGGACCCACCCTTAATATTAGTTAAAAAACATAAAAACTTTTTTTTGTTTGATTTCTCGATTGATATATTCTGAATAATCGAAATTAAAAAAAATTTAATTATTGAATATATCGTGATATATATCAAACTATAAATATCATGATATATATCACGATATATATCCTCCGAACCGTGCTCCGTTCAATCTAAATAAAAATGCCGCGCGGCAAAGAACAACAGGTGGTCAACGTCTCGGAAAGATGGGGAACCACCGCATCATAAGCAGCATAATACGCAATTGCCGGCTCAGCGGCAGCGGGACCATATTTTTACATTGTTGAATAGAATTTAAAAAAAATATTGATATATATCAGGATAAATATCGTCGCATAAATATCATGATATAAGTATATCAGGATATTTATCACGGATATAATATATCCTGCCAACCTTATAATTTTTATTTTTAACCCAGATACTGCCAAAACTATTTTTTTAAGAAAAATGCATTTTTGACGGGAGTTTATGGTTAATTGAAGTTTCATAAGACTTTTTTTTTTAAATTTTTTTTTGGTTCTGTAAATGGTTTAGAAGATATACACCGTCCTTTAAAAAGGACCGTGGCACAATAAGGTACTCAAACTTGGATATAAAAAGTTTTTATTCAGTTGTAATTCAGTAAACCTAATTCTAATATTGTAATAAGATTATGTTAAAAAATGGGAAATTTACAAAAACAATAATTTAGTGAAGGTTATTGAGTGTGATATTCAAAAAAACACATTTTTGGATGCAAACCTTCGTTACATTTGTTGCATCTAAATTGTACTTTTTTATGACATAGGCGACATTTTATCTGATTTTCCTGGTAAACAATTAAATAATCCAATTTATTGAAACGCGAAAACTGAAGAGCGTTAGCGCTGGTCCTCGTTTGATTGTCTTTTTATAGGTTTCCAAAATTCCTGTCGCTATAGAACGCTTTTTCCTTCGTAGTTGCGGTGCAGTTGCCATGCATTTTAAATTGTCATATATCTAAACATTGACAAATCAGTGGAAAATACCACTTTTTTCCCTGTATGGTAACTCGGGAAAGGTTAATATTTTGGCCAGCTACGCCGCCCATATTTTGAGTATATTTTATTATGGCATTGAGTTGAGGCACCACGATTTTCTTTCTATTTTTTTTTGCAAAAAACTGACAGACACTGCGATCAGAGAAAAAGTTAAAAAGTTCTAAAGATGTTGAATTGTTATTCGGTCCAAATTCTTCTTGCCATGTTGATCGTTTGTTTGTAATATCTTCGGAAATCCAATCGTAATTTTTCGCTCTTTTCTTATATTTTGCAAAATAAGATAAGGGAACTTCATCATCGCTGTCATCACTATCGACTGCTTTCTCAAAAATTTGGTCAGCTTCTGCATTTAGCACGCCACCAGGAAGATTGTCCATAACGACGTTTTCTTCATCCCGGAATCCTTATCTGTATTTGGGTCATTATAATTTGTTGGTGGGAAGATCGCAATACCCATAGGTAATATTCTGTCATTATAGATATTTTCTGCTTCTTCCAATAGCTCATAAAGCTTCAAAGGTTTTTTTCAAAATCTAGAATAATAAAAATATCATAGTATGCGTTATAGCCACCGACCTTTTAAAAGGTCGGTATTATTTTTATGTACGTATAGCAAAAACGATTATTTTTCTATATAATATATAAAGCCACTACCATTCTAAACAAGTTTCGTGATATAGATAATAAAAATTTGTTTAAATAAACATATTACACTTACCTTTTGTGTTCCATTGCGGCACAAAATAAAAAGCTGTCAAAACAACAATCAGAAATCACTATCTGTCAATACAAAATGGCTGTTAAATGTGGGTAAGTCATTCTCTACATTAAATATAACCAAGCTAAAATTGTCGCCATTTATGTGAGAGAAGCGAAAGTTATCCAAATTCTGACATCTTGGTGGGAACCTTTTAAAAGGACGATGGCACTATTTGGGTTAAGTAAGTGTTCCTAGATATGTCATATGATTGAATTGTCTTCTATAAACATTGAGGTGGTTCTGCACACTTTGCTTCATGTAATGGATTTATAGTATTTACTTTCATTTTTAAAATGTACAGTTGCTAGTATAAATAGATCATCTTTAGGAATTATTTTCTCCCAATAAAAGCCTTAAATTAAAAATATATTACACGAAAATAATATTTGCATCTTTAGCTATCCCCTGATACCAAATTTATGTCCATTTAATTATATATTAACTATTTCTAGAAAGGTGTTAGTTAATAACACACAAATGAAATGTATAAAACTTCAATATTTTTTAACAAACAAACATGTACCTACCCATTAAAATAATTTCGATAATTTTGGTGATTTTCGAATGTAATACCACAAGATGTTTTGGGATTACCGAATAATACTTTTACCTGACACGAAACGCGTCACCCGGCTACACTACGACTCCGAAGGAGGAGTTGATTCTCCTGCTGTAGCATCCCTTGCAGTTGCAAATGGATTATTTCTTAAATATCCCAAAAAAGCAGCATCCTGTTCAGAGTTGGAACGTTTGGGACGACCTGAACCAATTTTCCTCGTTATGGAGTCTTCTTGTTCCCAGCGTTGCTTAATTTTCAATATAGTTTTTTTATTTCTATTATACAACTGCGCTACAGCACGGATTGACCATCCTTCTTCGATTCATTATACAATTTGAGCCTTTTCAACTTGAGACAACTGACTAGGCATTTTTATGTTCTGTCAAAGTTTATCAAACGTTACCACCATGCAGTTTCAAAATTAATTACACCGACGCCAATGCTTTTCTTTTTTGATAATCTATGACGTGTGATAACCTCCAATAAACAATCATTTAGACAAGCCGGTTTTACACAAATATGACAAAACTTACCTCTCATTCTAATTCTTGTACGCTTCTTCTATGAATACCACTGTAAATATATCTTGCCAAAAAGAAAAACGTTACATATTATGTCTAAATTTTCTATTACTTCTGACATAGTTTTGTTTATGTGGGTACATATATTTTAAGGAAAACTGTCCATCTTCTCTTATATTTTTCAAAGGCCACAATATCGGTTTATTATACTGACGAATTGGACTTGCAGTATTTTATTTTCAGAGCTCATCTATATCTTCACCTAATGCAACACATTTATCCCAAAATAACACAGAAGAAGCTATAGTAAATGAATATGGACCCAGCACTAGTTCAACAACATCAGAACAAGAAGATACACAATCCTCAAATAAAACGTGTGGAATTTGTTTCGACGCCATAGTGGAAAAAAAAGATAAAAGAGAGCAGGTGTATGGAATATTACCGAATTGTTGTCACTGTTTTTGTTTTTCATGTATTAGGAAGTGGAGACAAAGCAAAGAGTTTGATTTTGATGTATCCAAAGCCTGTCCGGAGTGTCGAATAGCATCAAGTAAGTACTAGTGATGTTAAAGAACAGGTAAATTGCTGAACAGGTTCGAACAGTTCGGTTCTCACCCGGGAACCTGTTCCGTAAACCTGTTCACCTGTTCTTTTGATCATACATTATTGTCACTTACTCATCACTTGGTATTTTATATTAATAATATTCTTGATAGTATGGCGGAAGCGGAAGAAAAGAGCGGATATGATTTTTAATTATCTGTACAGTACAATACAATTTAGTACACAGAAAACAAATAACTGAGCCGAGCCGAGCGAACGTGAAGAAAACAGCAAACACACCAAGATTCCCGGTAAATTTCAAAAATTTCTAACCGCGCCATTGCGTCGTTTAGGCTGCCATGCACTCCTGCCAGTTCAGCGGTCCACGTCACCGTGTCGGTTGAATTCATAAACGTCATCATCTTTATGTTGTTCGTGGTCGAATCTCACTCTCAAGAACCGAACCTACTCAAAGAACAGTTGGGTAGAAAGAACAGGCTGTTCTTTTTCATGCGGCCTGAGCAGGCAGGGAACAGAGAGCAGTGAGAGCACACACACGGTGTTCCGTGAACAGAGCGCGCAGCGCCGCGTGTTCGGTTGAATAGGTTAAGCAAGCGCAATCATCTGTCATAAGTCTATCTAAAGAACCGGTTTAGTTCTTTTACAAAGAACAGTTCACTGAACAGGCTACCTCTAACCTGTTCTAAAGAATCTGTTTGGTTCTTTTTTTAACAACTCTAGTAGAAAGAACAGGCTGTTCTTTCATGCGGCGTGGAGCAGGCAGGGAACAGAGAGAGCACACACACGGGTGCAGCGGTGTTCTGTGAACAGAGCGCGCAGCGCCGCGTGGTCGGTTGAATAGGTTAAGCGAGCGCAATCATCTGTCATAAGTCTATCTAAAGAACCGGTTCATAACCGGCATATAAAATTAAATCTCTTGTGTTAAAAAGTGGTCTTACGGACCACTTTCCCATAATACTGAACGTTGATATTAGAAAAGACAAACTGCAACCTGGAAACACTGATAATACCACTGTTATAAAAAAAATTAATCACGAAACACTGCATCAACAAATTGGGGAGTTAAATTGGAATTCGGTCTATGATCAAGATGTCAATCGCTGCACAGAAAAATTTATTCATGAAATTAGCAATTGTATTACTAATTCAACAAAAATAATTCAAATTAAAAATATTAATAAGAAAAAAGAATGGATAACTGGTGGTATTATCACTTCCATCAAGCAACGAGACAAACATAAAAAATGGGCTGATAGGAACCCTCATGATAATAAAGCCCAAGAAAGATATCGCAGATACAGAAATATGCTTACGAACCTAATAAAAAAAACAAAATTTAACTTCTATAAAAATAAACTTCTTAATTGTGGAAGTGACGCTAAAAAAACATGGGATCTCATTAAGGAAGCCACAAATGAACACAAAGTAAACACGGGAATAGCTTCTCTAAAAGAAAATAATAAACTTGTTCATGACAACCTGGGCATGGCAAATATATTTCTTGATTATTTTGGTAATATAGGAACTAACCTAGCTAATAAAATACGTAAGAATGAACATCCCTTTCCAAGTAAGCGTATCTTAAATTCTATGTTCCTGAGTCCCATGAACATTAATGAACTTATAATAATTATTAATTCCTTAAAAACTAAGGCTTCGGCGGGGGATGACAATATTACACCTAAGATACTAAAAGATAATCACCTTTATTTGGCAAAACATTTATTACACATTGTAAATCTAATATTTCAAAAGGGCGTTTACCCTGATATTTTGAAAAGGGCTACGATTGTGCCCATATTTAAGTCGGGTGATAAACTTGGTAAAGAAAATTATCGACCAATTGCTGTTACAAGTTCGGTAAGTAGACTTATTGAAAAATGCATTAAACTGAGATTAGACAATTTTCTCAAGGAAAATAATGTGCTGTCCAGTTCACAATACGGTTTTCTCTCTGGGGTTAGTACGCAGGACGCTATATTGCACGTCTCTGAATATATAAATAATAATTTTAATGCGAAACTTAAAACTATTGGGATATTTGTTGATCTAGCCCGTGCTTTTGATACTGTGGATCACGAAATTCTTTTAAAAAAATTGGAAAATGTGGGGGTGCGTGGCATTGTGTACAGTCTGTTCAAATCTTACTTACAGGACAGAATGCAAAGGGTTAGGATTCATGATACTTTCAGTAGTTATGATATTGTGAAGATCGGCGTGCCTCAGGGTACAGTACTGGGACCCGCCATGTTTTCTATATATATCAATGACCTCTTTTCTGTATTGTCTGATGAAAACAGTACTTGTGTTTGTTATGCGGATGACACGGCTGTCCTCGTGAGGGGGAAATCTTGGGAGGAAACCGTTCAACGGGCCGAACTATGTATATCTAGTGTGCGTGTATGGATGGATCAAAATGCATTAACCATGAATGTAAAAAAAACATTTTATATACCTTTCTCTTTAAGTAATAGAAATGATTTTATCCATCACGATCTTAAAGTGCATGAGTATTCATGTATATCGGGAGCTAACCAATGCTCTTGTCGTCAAACTATATCGGTAGTGGATAGTGTTAAATACCTCGGTGTATACATTGATAAACACCTAAAATACGATGTTCACATACTCTATGTCACGCAAAAAATTCGCAAAGCTATTCATAAGTTCTACCAACTAAGAGAGTTTCTGTCTTGTAGACTGTTAAAAGTAGTGTATCAGGCTCTCATAGAATCTATTATTTTGTATGGTTTAACGGTGTGGGGTGCTGCGTGTGGTAGTTGCCTTCATCCTCTAAATGTAACTCAAAAGTTTATAATAAAAATTCTTATGAAAAAAAATAGAAGGTACCCATCAGATCTTCTATTTGAAGAAGCTGGTCTGCTTACTGTACGAAGATTATATATGATAAGTGTTGTTAAATACATGAAGAAATCGGTGAAATACCGACAATCTCTATCCCATGGCGTTGACACGCGAAGAGCTTTCAATCAGTGCACTGTTGTTCCTCGTATGTTTTTTACAGCAGCGCAAAGGCACATTAGGTTCATAGGACCTAAATTATACAACATGTTACCAATTAATATTAGATTAATTATAAATATAAGCAGATTTATGTCAATGGTGTCTCAATGGATTGAGACTAACTACGAGCTGATAATTAATGAATTTAATATTTTTACTTAGTTATAGGTATGTGGTTCCTTTTCTATTTCTCTCACCATTGTTTTAGCGTACTTGGTTAAGTTTACTTGATTAACTTTGCAAATAATAAGTGTGCGGACTTCAGGCAAGCTAATTCTCAGCTTTTGAAGTCCTTCATTATAAGTAATGTAAAAAATCTTGTATGTAATTACTTTATTAATAAATTTGAATTTGAATTTGAATTTGAGTTCTTTTACAAAGAACAGTTCACTGAACAGGCTATCTCTAACTTGTTCTAAAGAACCTGTTCGGTTCTTTTCTTAACAACTCTAGTAAGTACTCTTTATTTAAACTTACTTAGTCACTAGCCAGCACTCATGCAATAACACGTTCACTACCGTTTCAAACCTACTTCTGTGCAATATAATTTCAGGCGGTTCACGAATAGAGATTTGAATGTTATGACGTGGGTTAAGGGTTTGAAATGAAACACATGTTGAATCCTACCGGCTGCGCCATATGATGTGGGTTAAGGGTTTGAAATGAAACACATGTTGAATGTCCAAAAGAAGGGGGGTCTTTATTTTGTGTCTGGTATTTATAATACATTTGACGTATGACGTCACGGCATTGTTGCCAATCTATATGATGCTAGGGGGTGTGTTCACACACATGTCACAAATGTCGTTTGCGATCCATGAGGAACTGAACTGCATGGGCACGGCCACTCTAGTGGCCTCTGGTTCATTTGATGTAGCTTTGTTTACACTTGCACACGTGTATTTCTTATGCCAGTTTAAATATATTTAAACGCAAAATATTGAATTTAGTGTTTAAACTTTAAAGTTGTTTTTACTCATCAGTGTTGTAACACAAAATGGATTCCACGAAGATAGCAAGGTAAAAATTGAATTTATTTCTTCGCTTCGAGGCCACTATAGTGGTCACTAGGCATCATAATATATTCCAAAGTGTTCTTGTAAGTTTATTTATTTATTTATCGACGGGCAAAACCCAATTACAATTTTTACTTAACAAACTAATAGTAATAGTTAAGGAGCTAGCGTGCAAAAAACGCCATAGTTGGCTGCCCGTCAGTCGAGTTTGAAAAAACGTTGCCATTACTCCACTGAAGTTTGAGAAGGGGCTTGAAGTTTTGCTTTTACCCATCAACTTTAAGATTTATTGGCAATAATGACATAGGGCGATTGGCCATAGTGAGGAGCCCGTCAGTCAGGTTGAAAATTAAGTTCTGTAGGTTGCCAAGATCATGTATCTAAAATTTCGTTGCGATCTAACCACTAGATCGTGAATTAGGCCAAATGGAAGATTATAATTTGTTTTTGACCGCCATTTTGTTTGCCATAGTAAAGAGCCCCTCCAAAACTTGTTTCTACCTCTTCGTTTGGATAAAATGACAGGAAAAATGCACTTGACTGACAAATCGAATCACGACGTTCTTAGATAACTAAATTAGCTCTCCCATAATAAAACAAGGATATAATTCTTACAGTGTAAGTTTGGAAACATTTCTCTTAAAGGAAGTGAGGGAAGAGTTAAAAAAGTCAATACTAATTTTGTTTCCATTATTAACGATTCTCGGTATGGGAGAGGATTTACCGTAGTTGCATCTATGGTGGTCAAGTGCAAAAAGAAAGTGATTTCGTGTGTCCCTAGGTGGAACTCGAAAGTTAACTCGATGTAATAGATCTGGGCATTCAATTATTCCATTTACTATTTTAAATAAAAAATATATGTCAAATTTGATTCTGCGTTCAGAAAGCAAGTCCAAACTCAGTCTCCGCCTCAGACCATCATAGGAGTCAACAGGCAATCTAAACTTGTATGCAACAAATCTAATAATTTTTTTTTGTACTTTTCGATATTTTGAATGTGTATTAAATATGACGGTCACCACACACAAGAAAGGTATTCCAAACATGACCTAACAAGAGTTTTGTAAATCGTATTCAAGCTATCCATATTTTGGAAATCTCTAGTATTTCTACACATTTCTACACATATTCATAGTGAATATGGAAATCTAACTTAACATCCAAGTGAACACCTAAGTCACACAGAGTGGTAACTCTTTCCAAGATGCAATCATTTAATTTATAATCATAGTTAAGTGGCTGCATTGTGCGATGAAAAGTAATTATTTTATATTTTTTAATGTTTAAGTCCATTTTATTTCTAACACACCACTCATACACTCTGTTTAAGTCCTCTTGGATCCTCAAAGCATCATAAACTGACTTAACAACAGCAAACAATTTTAAGTCATCAGCAAAGCACAAACGATGTGAAAATAAAATTTCCAACATTAAATCGTTAATAAAGATTATAAATAAGTAAGGACCCAAATGACTGCCCTGTGGTACGCCAGATGTAACGGATATCTCCTGTGAAACAAAACCCTTCACTTTGACAAACTGTTTTCTATTACTTATATAAGATATTAACCACTTAATTAAAGTTCCAGAAAAACCAAAGCACTCCAGTTTATTTGCCAGAATATGATGATTCACACAGTCAAACGCCTTGCTAAAGTCTGTATAGACAGCATCAACTTGGTATCCATTTTCCAACGCATTTACTGCATTAAACCTTTTATTTACAATCCAACACACTCCAAGTCCATGATAACTCACCAATGCCCATACATTCACCGAAAACCACCCTGATCTTTCGGAATTACTGATGAAATTTTCAGTATATCTTGTATTGCGAGGTCTGCATACCCTCATATGTCTGTGAACGTAGACTGAAAAACTTTTTCGTCAGTAAAGACTACTCTCTTCCAGTCTGGCCGCAAAATATTATTTAAGGCAAAAACAATTCGTGCCTGTTTGTGTTCTTCCCCTAATTTAATTTTTTTGGCGGCAACATAATTTTTTAAATGGGATTCTTTTACCCTACGACAATCTGTCGGTCTCGAACCAGGAAAATTTGTTTGCTGGATAGCAGCTTGCATTATTTGAAAGGGCTTTTCCTCCAAGTATTGCACAACACCATTGTCATGTTCTTGCGTTGTTTTTCTTGGTCTTCCAGGAGGCTTTTTCTTATCCAAAGTTCCATCCGCTTCCCATTTGTACTTAATATTTTCTACCTTTTTTTTGCTACGTGCATTATAACGGCAACGTCTCGTTAGGTATTCCGTCATTTAAAAACACAATTATTTGAGTCCTTTGAACATTGTCAAGCCTAGGCATTATGCTTCGAATCAATAACTACTTGTAAAAAATATATTTTTTTTAATTTAAAAAAAGGATGTCAGTGTCATGTCAAACTGTTGATGTTTTTTAAAAGCCTGGTTTATATAGGATAAGAATCCGTGTCCTACTTCTTTCTGAACTCAACTGTACCGGGTGGTCAAATGAGAGAGGACGTCGGCTTTATCTCGGAAACCATTAATAGTAAAACTTTCGGAAATATTTTTTTATGAGTAAAGTGGTCAAGAGAAATTGCTGGAAATTACTGTTAAGTTCCTCATTTCGCCGCAAGGGGGCACAATCAAAAATTGTTTTTTTAAATTCTACATTTCTCCAAAAATTCCCGTATTAAGGTATAACTCTGATTACATTATTCGAAAGCCTAGACAATTCTGCATCATTTTGGTTTAAGGCTCATTGGCGTACCGACCTTGATAAGAGTGGGAGAAGCTATATTTTACTTAATTGTTTACATTCCTCCTCGTCAGTAAGGCTGAACAGGTACTATATTTTTACATGGGAAAAACTAATTTCAATTATTCTGACCAATATAATAATTACTAAGGTAAGAGATTAACAAGGTTATATGGTAGTTTTATTATTTTAACAATGTATGAAATGGGACGGCTTAAGTTAACAAAATATTTAAAAGCCATATTTTTGTATACTCAGTAATTATCGAATGTAACAAGATTTTTTTTTGGGATTACCGAATAATACTTTTGGAGGAGTGGTGTTGCTGATGGTAACTCGTTGAGTGCCAGGTAAAAGTATTAGGTAATCCCAAAACATCGAGTGGTATTCAAAAGATTATATAACGAACCATAATTTGAATAATTATTCATTTTTATTATTATTGATAACAAAGTTACAATTATTATAATAAATATTATTTACTCCAGTGCGATTTTTCTGTATTTTTTGGCCTCAAATTCACTTCGGACAACGAAACACTTCCAAATCTCGTTTGGTTTGACATTTTTTTTTTAAATTTTGTCACAATTAAATATTTGATAATGTGTTACCATGACAGTAACAATCGTTCCACCAAAAGCGATAATCCCAAAGGCTTATCACTTATCATAAGCCTCTCGAGCTATATGGGAATTATGTACCGGGTGGTCAAATAAGCGAGGACGTCAGCTTTATCTCGGAAACCATTAATCGTACAACTTTCGGAAAGATTTTTTTATGAGTAAAGTGGTCAAGAGAAATTGCTGGAAATTACTGTTAAGTTCCTCATTTCGCCGCAAGGGGGCACAATTAAAAATAGTTTTTTTAAATTCTAAATTTCTCCGAAAATTTCCATATTAAGGTATAACTCTGATTACATCATTGGAAAGCTTAGACAATTCTGCATCATTTTGGTTTAAGGCTCATTGGCGTACCGACCTTGATAACAGTGGGCCGTATCCAACAGTACACGATAGTGTTTAATAAAATTGCTAGAGGGCGCAATTTGTAATAATAACAGTTTTTTCGATTTTATCCCGAAAATTCAAATCATACGGTATAACTATGACATCATAATCGAAAAGTAGATGAAATTTGCAAGAAAAGATGTCAAGACCGCAGTTCGATATCTTTGTTCGTTTCAGAGTTATTGCCAAAACAATAATTTTTAATACAAATTGCGCCCTCTAGGAATTTTATTAGAAACTATCGTGTATCATTAGATACGACAATTGAAGGTACTTCCAAACAAGCTTAAATTTAGTAAAATCGGATAAGTCGTTTAGAAGTTACAGCGATTTTAATGTTTACACTTTCAATAGCTTCTCCCACTCTTATCAAGGTCGGTACTGCTATTCAAAAATTTGACATTGCCAGAAACCGACTCGCTGTTAATTAGGAGAGAATATTAACACCTGTTATTACATAAATTTTAAGGTTATGTCTCAAATCCTGAAACCGCGCGGCATAGAGATGTGCCAGACATCACCGGAAACTATAGTCAAATCGCGTCCGTCGCCGCTAAACTGTCGTGGAATTATTTGCATTTAAACGCAATAGGATCGATGGCACATATCGTCGCTCGCATTACGTAGGGGCCTATCTCGATTTTTGGCAAAAATGAGTTATACCCATATAAAGTCAGGGAAAGACTGCCTTAACGTTATGACAAACTGGCATATCTCAATACTACATGGTTTTTGTTTTATAGTATTATTATAGTCAGGCCTATCTTAAATTATCGATAAAAATACTTTTACGTAAAGACCAAACTTAAGATTGGCCCCTATGCTATATTTTTTGTATGGGTCTTACTGGGCGAATCTTAACATATTCCTTTACGTTATAAAATATTTTTAAAGGATGAACAGTACTTTGCAGATAGGCCTTATTAATTTATTATTTATTGCAATTTTATTTAACACATAAAAGACAATTTGTAAAAAATAAAATAAATACCAATCCCATTTTTAATTTGTTATGCCTCCTCTAGACTACTCTAGAAAATAAATAATTTAAATATTACACTAGCTGTTTTTAATTCTTTTGAAATTATATGTTTATAATTTTTTTTTACCGTTTTTATAAAACAAAGATGTTTAAAGTTTAAAAATTTCGCTCCCTTTTCTTTGAAAACAAAATGTTTTATTAATATCACAGGGGCCTATCTTATTTCATGTACAAATCAGAATTTGTTATTGTTTTTACGAAGGGGCCTATCTTGATTATTATTTATTTTTTACAAAACCCGTAAAACTTCATTAAAAATTGTTATGTCTCATCATTCTAGATTGATTTATCTAGGAAACTGTAAAAAAATAAACCTAAATAAAAAACTGCTGTCAATGCTGTATCCAAAATAAGCACCATTGATTTCTTTAAATAGCTCTACTGAAAAACTACAAAAACCTAGTTAGGCCCCTACGTAATGCGAGCGACGATATATGTGACAGCAGTTTCTAGGAAAAACTATTCGTCACATATATGTGTCGCATGGTCGTGAACGTGTTAAACCAAAATGATGCAGAATTGTCTAAGCTTTCCAATGATGTAATCAGAGTTATACCTTAATATGGGAATTTTCGGAGAAATTTAGAATTTAAAAAAACAATTTTTAATTGTGCCCCCTTGCGGCGAAATGAGGAACTTAAAAGTAATTTCCAGCAATTTCTCTTGACCACTTTACTCATAATAAAATCTTTCCGAAAGTTGTACGATTACGATTAATGGTTTCCGAGATAAAGCCGACGTCCTCGCTTATTTGACCACCCGTACATAATTACAACATACATACTTAATATGCACTTTAAAAAAGCCAATAAAAAACTAGGGTTGCCATTTAAAAAAAAATCGATATCGTCATCTCTACTTTGGAACACACTCTATCAATATATTTTTTTATAAAAAATACCACAACTTAAGATGTTGATACCCGTATCCAAGCATTTTTCCAAAAAACAACTGTACTAGATTTACTGAATTTATTCCAAGTTATAAACTCACACTGTATATAATATAAAGGTAATAACACATTTTCAAATAAAAAAATAAACAATATAAATTCATTTTATTTAGAAGAAACTAATCATAAAGAAGTTGAAAATGTAATTGATAGTTTAAAATTAAAGAAATGTCCTGGTGCCGACGGAATAACAACAGAAATATTAAAAACTATTAAAACTTCTATTTCTAGACCACTAACATTTCTTATAAATAATATTTTTAAAACCAGTATATATCCAGATTCCAGAAGCTTTCAAAATTGGTATAATAAAAACTATTTTTTAAAATTAAATATAAATATAAAAATAAAAAAGAGATTCTAGTAAAACTAGTAATTATAGACCAATAACATTAATATCTTCGATAGCAAAAGTATTCAAAAAAGTTTTAAAATTAAGAATCGAAAATTATTTGGAAAAATTAAATTTTATTTCTAATAAACAGTTTGGGTTTCAAAAAAATAAATCAACACAAAACGCTATTTGCTACCTAACAGAACAAATATATGATGCACTAGATAATAAAAAACCTTGTATTAGTATTTTTCTAGATTTAGCAAAAGCCTTTGATACAGTTAGTCATAATTTACTGTTAAAAAAGTTTGAAAATATTGGATTCAGAGGAAAGCAATTAGAATTAATTAAAAATTATCTGAAAAATAGACCAACTTATGTTCAAATAGATAAAGAAAAAAGCTATCCAAAGGTATTTAAGTATGGTGTTCCTTAAGGAACAATTTTAGGACCATTATTTTTTAATATTTATATTAACGACTTATTTAGTATAAATTGCGATGGACAAATTCATAGTTTTGCAGATGATACTACAATTTTTTATACCGATATAAATTGGGAAAACTTAAATAATAAAATTAAAAAAAAATTTAAAATTATAAAAAATTGGTTTGATAACAATTTGTTAAGAATTAATTTTAATAAAACAAATTATATTCCTTTTACTTTAAACCTAAATAACCTACGACAAAATATGAATAGTATTTAAATAAATGAAGACATTCAAATTTTTAAAGTTAATAAAATATTTAGTAATTATTTTTGACAGTAAATTAAATTGGAATTTTCACATAGAATACTTAATTAAAAAATGAAGAAGTTTACTACCGATTTTTAAAAACATTAAAAAATTTTTAAATGTAAGACATATGGAAATATTATATTACGCGTTAGTTAAAACTCATTTAAATTACGGAATTTTAGGTTGGGGAGGAATACATAGAACTTTAGTTAAAAAATTAGAAATATTACAAAAAATGTTTCTTAAAATTATATTCAATAAAGATTATCTTTATCCTTCAAAAGAATTATATTCAGAAACAAAAAAGTTGAACATAATACAACTTTACATTTATAACATCTTAATATATATATTTAAAAATAAAAACCTTATACAATTTAAAAACCATAATCATAATACACGTCATCAAAATGAAATAACCATAAAACCTAAAATAAATAAGTCCATAGGACAAAAAAATTCAAATATTTATGTTTTTTTAAACTATTATTTACCAACAAAAATTAAAAAATTGATTTCATTAAAAAAATTTAAAGTCGAAATAAAAACATGGATTTTAAAAACAGACAATTTGAAAATATTTTTAGAAATGCTTTAATTAATTAATATTGTTCTGAATAATTTATATAAGTAATATTTTTTACTTAAAAGTTATAAATTAATAATTTTATTATAGGTAATATATTTCTTTAAAAAAGCTGCGTTTACACTATAAATTAACATTTTTTACTTAAAAACTTTATTTTTAATACATATTTATGAATTATGATTTCACATACTAAAACAAAAAATAAGATTTGCCCCTAACAAGCTCAGCGTCAGGGGATTGAAGAATAAGTTTATCGAAGACAACATAAACATATTTATTATTATTATATTATTAATAATAAGATTATTATTTGTTTTTAGACTATGTATATCCAAGTAAAATATGGTTTGAGATTAAAGATGACAAAGAGTCGTTTATATCTAATGAAAATTCGCGAATGCAGAAATTTGACTGTAAATATTTTAAGAAGGGAACCGGAACCTGTCCCTTTGGTAATACGTGCCTTTACCTTCATGCCCTACCCAATGGGAAAAAAATAGATATAGGACCACCTCGACCTCGTAAACGTAGAACATCTGCTATAGATCATGAATTAGCCCATCAAATTCTTTATTGGTTAAATGATGATGACGAACTGGCTTTAGATGATACCGATGATGATGACGTCGATGATAATGATTTTGAACTTGATTTGGACGATCCTACCATCGCGATGCAATACTACGATCATGATGATATCCGTCGTTATATCGCCATAGATAGACTCATGAATCCTCATGATTCTGATAGTGAAGATGAAGAGTATTTTCCTTTATATTTATAATTTATTTGGCTAGGAAGTTAAACTGTTATTATATAAGTATTTTTAGGCAGCTACTGATAGGAGAGCCCGACCTGAAGAATCCACCATGAAAAGGTAGGAGGTACACTGTTCATAAAACATAAATTGAACGTGTGCCCTATTATTTTTTTTTTTTATTTTGCGTACATACCGTAAATTTATGCCACTTTTTATGGTTTTTAACATTTTCAAGCAGATCTTGATAGAATTTTTTTTCGGAAAATTTTTTTTGGAAAACCTATAACCTTTGATTACTAAACTGGGTGAAAATTATTTAGAAACTTTCAGTGGTTTGTCCAAAATTAATTATACCAATTGACACAATTTCCCCCCGTGCAATTGGGTGGCTTTGTGGCAGCTATTTATTTATGATTTAAGCACATAGCCGCCTATTCAGAAGGTGAGAATGTGCCAGGCGTACCTTTGTATTATAGTACCACTGCCGTACATGGAACAATAATTTCATTCGATTATTTTTTTATTAATTTATTTTTTATGGCATAAAGTCACCCCAAGGAAAGATTTTGTGGTGAAAATGCTTTATTTGTTAAACATATAAAATTTCACCCCATTAAATTCCACAATAAATAGTGGCAGAAACTCGCCCCTTATATCGTCAGCATTTTATTCAACGAAAAACAGCTGTTTTATTTTTCACTACTTGACTGTTCTTGATTGCTTAAATTATAACCTATGTAACATCTAACTATGTGTAACCTTTGAATCCGACATTATTATAATGATTAAGGCTACCCACAAGATAGTATACAATAAAGCTAAACATTCGCAAAAACTTTCCTTTTTCCTAAATCGATGCAACACAAAAACCGCGTATTGAATTCAACAAGCATGTATCTAGCTCCATTCGGGCGGAGCAACCACCACATTGGGTGGAAGCTGGCAGCGGTTCGCGGATCGGCATACCGTAAAATTATGAATATACACGATCGACCCGCTGTGTCACAATCTCACCACGGCAGGCACAAAACCACCCCGTTTTACGGTACTTTTGAGAAAAATATAAAAAAATGATTTTGTGACGAACAAGTAGGATTAATTGGAAGGTGCCACATGAAAAAGACCAATTTGTATAACCCCTTACCTTTCCATGGTGGATTTTTCGGATGGGATCTTAGACTATATGTTACACATTAAAATTATACCTACCTATGTAAGAATTTTGTAATTAAATTTTGTAATTCTATAAATATGTTAAACTTTGTTCTGTCAGTAATACATTTGTTACATTATTTCGTTATAAGCAGAAACCTTTTTTATTATTTCACTTTCGCTCCTAAACATTTCAATTTTTGGGAAAGAAAGAAAAAACTAAGTCTTCCTCCACAAAATTTAATAGAATAACATTCTTTAAGGGTCCCTACATGTTTCAGGAGACATAAAATATACTTATATAGTGCTGATGGTTTTAGCAGAAGAGAAAATGGTGAAGGACCTTAATGGAGCTTTTATGGAATTAAAAAATGATGTGTAAAAGATACATAATAAAGAGAAATTGATAAAAGTTAAAACATACTGAGTATGTGAGAAGTCAGTAAATGGGGTCTAAACCAACCAAATAAACTGGAGAAGTATCACAATAAAAATTACATTCAGCAAAGTGTTTTGTGGGGTACTGAGGTGGGGTTACACTTTGCTAAATGTAATTTTCATTGTGACACTTTGACGATTACTACTAATTTTATCCTCACAATGTCTTTTTGACAAATACCTAAAAATGTTTTATAAAGAAAAAATACTTAAATAATCTTTGACACTTTCTATTTATGCGGTATAGATTTGAGGATTTGGCAAGTTTAAATATTTGGCAATTTGTCTACAAATATCGGCAAATTTGTTATTTTCTATACGTTCTATTGTACTTTTGGATTTTTGATAATTTAGAAAGAATGCATTGATTTTTACATGTGAAGGACGGAGATCGTTGTACTGCTTTACAATATTGTAAAAGGTACTGTTTATGGTGAATTTTCGTACCATATTGGTTTTAGTCTTGAGTATTGTTATTAATAAATCTGTTTGGAAACTTCATGTCTTCTATATTAATTTGATAAATCTCGTTGAAACGGCATGCGCCCATAATTCCAATAATAGAAGCAAATAAGAATTTGAAAAGTTTTTGAATAGATCAAATTAAATATACAGTATGTCCACGGATGGGGTTTACAAGAGGACAAATGGACTAAAAATTGAAAGATACGAAAAAAAGTCACTCTTAATAAACGTTTTTGCTTTAGCACTGACTTAAACTTGGCGGATATGTTTTTATGGGGCCGTTTAAAACAAATTATTTTTGCTACCGCAGTACCAATATATTGAAGTGCTGAAGGGCAGAATTATCCAGGCTGTCTCAGGAAGAAATCAGAAATTCTTTCACTTATTTGAGAAAGCAATTAGAAAAATATGTCGAGTATTGGGGTGGAGTTTTTGAATTATAAAATCGTTACCTATCGTATTCTTTTCATGTTAATAAAAATGTTCGTATTATTATAATTACTTCATTAAAACAATTATTATTATTATTATTATTATTACTTCAGTAAAAACGCTTATTACGAGTGAATTTTTTTTGTATCTTTCAAAATAAAGTATCTTTATACTCTTAAGCAAAGTAACATTTTTGCAGTTTTACCCACTCTGTATAAAAAAATTAAAGTTTCTTATGATGAATCGTATTTTCTAGACAAGCAAAAACGTTTATTAAGAGTGACTTTTTCGTATCTTTCAATTTTTAGTCCATTTGTACTCTTGTAAACCCCATCCGTGGACATACTGTAGGTACATATATATTTACCTCATGCAAAAGAAAAATTTCATTAGGAGCTTTGTCAATAAATTTCCTAAGAGTTCTTTGCTTGAAATCCTTCAGATTTTCTTTTTAAAAACGCTCGTAGTTTGCCATAGTTTTCCAGATCAACGTCATGGTTTATTCTCCACATACATTTAATTATTGAATAGAATGACCATAATGAAGATGGTTTGTATTTTGCAGTTAATTCTGCGAAATAGGCCAGCAGAATATTTTCCAAAAATGAGTGCGTTTTTTCGAAGACGCCATTCGTTGAAGGTTGCAAACGTTTTATTATAAATGGATTTCGATATTTCCGCGTCTCAAAAATGCCACCCAAAGATTGAGATGATAGGATGACCGAAAATTTTAAATCTTCGTAATTTCTGCCTTTAGCAAGAATTCTTAAGATTATTGTTGCAAGTCTCTCATGTGGTGTAACAGTTTGTTTTAAGTGCGTGTCTTGTTTATTAATAAGAGGGTTTACTAATTTTAAAGTAGTACTATCGTAATTCATTCGCAAATAAATAAACCAATTTCCCGCGTCCAGTTCGCCCAGCCCAGCTCGTTTAAAAGGTTAATAAGGGAAAATTAGTTTCTCTTCAAAAGTCGTTCCTCCACCCACCTTGTCGTTTTCTTTATTGTTTTTATGGCTAATGCCGCCGCCACTGCACATACATATATTTTATTCATAATAACACAAGCGTCTAGAGCAGTTGTTCTTAACCGCCGTTCCGCGGAACTTCGGTGTTCGGCAAACCTCTTCCAGGTGTTTCGCGAAATAATTTAGTAATATCAACTAATCTGAATCATGAGATAGTATTTGATAAACTGATTACTTCACCGCAAATATGTTGACAAAGGTGGTGTTCCGCCATTCTCCTATTGCTACCGAAAGTGTTCCGCCACCACAAAAAGGTTGAGAACCACTGGTCTAGAGTCTGACTATGGACTTTTCAACCGGCCAATCATAGGCCGCCGTCTTAAAGAAAGTAATTTTGAGGTTAAGCGATGTAAAGCCGGTTGTTGTAAATTAGGAATATAAAATGCTATTTACTAATATCGGTATATAGGTTTCTTTGAACCGTCACGTATGCCAAAAACACTCCTTTTCAAAATTCTCAAAAGTTCAACACACAATAAAACTACAAATGTTGTGAATTACATATAAACAATAAACAGTGTTTTTCAAGGTATAAATGGAAGCAACATAATATTACTCAGTTAGGAATAATCAGATTTACAAGTAATGTAAAAGTGTACAAATATTAACATTACAGAATAAATAAAATACTTGACCATTTAACAATAATTATATGTCATAATTTGTATTTAACCCCAGAAGATAAACAGTTTTAATGTTGTTACGTAACGAGAATTGTTTAATAAAAATATTTTAAAAGAAACCGAAAATTGTCATCTGTTCCTTTTTTTGTTTTATTAATTATTTGGTATTTTGCAATAAGATTTCTCAACAAAAAAAAATCAAAACCAGTAAAAGTAGTAAGTACATTATTAACGTAGGTTTAGTCAAACATAATAGTCACACTCGGAAAGGTTGTAACACCACTAGTCTAAACCGTTCTTAAAAATATACAATTTTTTCCAGTCTAAACTATCCTCTTGAAAAAAAACACATTAGGAAATATTTCCATATTCACTATTTTTCGTCTGCGAAAATCAAGGTAATTCGTTTAGTTTATTATTTTATTTCATCAATTTAATAGGAAATAATACAATGATTTATGTGCGCATTCTAACACATTTATTTTAAGTTTCCCGCGCTGTATTGCGAACGTTGATTGGGTGGTTGAAAAGCCCACAGCCAGACTCTAGACGCTTGTCATAATAACGAAGTTTTTTGTTGAACCGGTGAACAAAACTGCAGTCGCGTTCGCCATTATGTTTGTCGAGCGGCTCGACGAACCGCTCGACAAGTCTATGGGCAGTGTGGGCAACCCTATAACTTTTCTTTGGTGTGGGCTACTAAAACGCGTTACAGAATTTAAAAAAAACCGTCAATACTACATATTTTATACTCCTATGTACTACCGTGCGAGCAAAAATTATTTGCATCAAAGAGGGTTTGGATTAAAAAACGTATGGCTTGGTTTAGTTCACAATGATATGGGGGTGGGGACGATATATGTAACCAAATCTAGGTTACAATTTTTTTAAATTCATCTTAAGTATGACATGATATGCCAAACTAATGAGTAATAAAATAAGTAGACAAATACAAATTTATTTTTGTTGTTTACAAAATTAACAAAATAAGAATAGGTACCTATACAGAAAGAAAAATAATTACAAAAATTGATGAAATTGGCCACCATATTGCTCCAAGCATAAATTCACACGTCTCTTCATATTTTTGAAAGTGTTGACCAGCATCTCTGGAGAAATGTTACCACATTCTTGAATAATCCTTTCTTGTAATTGTTCTAAATTTGCAACTGGTGTTTTAAAAATAGTGTTCTTTAAATGAGGAAAAAAGAAGTAATCCATAACCGTTAAACAAGGTCAGGTGGGAATTCAATGTCTTATCAACTGATCAATCTGTCGTCGAAAAAATTGCGTAAGTAGTTGATAGTTTCGGCGGCTGTATGGGCGGTTGCACCGTCCTGTTGAAAATATCCAAAACGTAGTTCGTCGTCAAGTAATTGCTCCACAAATGGATTCAAAATATTGTCTCTATACCGTTGTGCTGTAACTGTGTCATGAAAAAAATAGGGCCAACAATTCTTCTTCGGGAAACAGCTAACGAGACACCAATTTTTTGAGGGTGCAATGTGGACTCTACAAAAAAATGGGGATTTTCACTATTCCACATGCGTGTATTCTGAGAATTCACATAATCGGAGAGGTGGAACCAGAGACTTCATCCGAAGAAAATGTCAGGTCTAATAAATCATTTATTTTCAATAAATTTTGGGTAAACCATTGAGAGTAATTCCTGCGTCTTTCAAAATCTGCGGCTTGTATTTCTTGGAATACTTGCACTTTATAAGGAAATACATTTAACTGCTTCTTAAGAATAGTCCTGCATGTTTCATTAGATCTTCCCACTTCTTGGGACACGCGTCTTATACAAATTTCGCAACGGGCAGAAGGAAGAGCAATCCTGTATTTTAGAGTGGTTACGTTTTTTTCTATGGCAAAATAAAATTATCTATACGCATACGGATATAAAATCTCTATTTGCCAAATCGTACCTCCCCTCTAACGTACTTCCTGCTGACCGTTCATTCTTTTATGTTCTTCGTTTCTTGGGCTTTCAGTCTTGGCGCGACTTAAGCAAGAGGTAGTGTGAAACCTTGAAATTTCACTTTTCTATACCCACGTAACTATTCTTTGCAACTATAACGGGTTTGTGAAAGTGAAAAGACGCCTGTGTATATTTATTTTACAAATGTTTTTAATGAATTAATGTTTTAAATGTGATTTAAGTTATTAAAAAAATACAATTTTAATTAATTAGCGGTAGTATCTTAATCGTGAATAATGTTTTGTTATTACAACACCTGAAGAAGACAATATGCGATCGACATTTGGGACTTTGGCTATTCTGGGATTTCTAAACATATTTTGTCAAGGTAAGATAATGAGTAATACCGAATCTTAAGTTATATTACACTATATTATTATACGTTAACTGGTAACAGTGGTTTAATTATTATTCAGACCTAATTAATTAAGGACAGTACTTGTAGAAATAACTAGTAAAAGGGACAAAAAGTAACTACTATATAAATAAATCTTTGACAGTATAGGTTTCTACTTTGACATACTGCATGCATGGGGTATAATAATATGTTTCTGCTATTTTATAGTGACTTTACAGTATATTATTTGATGAGCATGTAATAGTAGCTATAACTCACGAGGATGACGTTTGCGACACGAGCCGAAGGCGAGGGTCGTAATCATCTGAGTGATAGTTATTAACATGCGAGTAAAATACTATGCTTTTTCTATGATCAATTTATCTCTTCAGGTGTAAAAACTTTGGCTTTTTTCGGAATGTAACCTTCTGATCTATGCTTCAAAAATGCCCGCAATTTACCATAACTTGCTAATATCAACATTATTGTTAATTACCAGAGTAGTTGTTAGCATAGAATATATTGTGTCCATAGTGTTGAAGCTTTATACTTGTTTGCCAGCTCTCCAAAATAAGCCAGTAAACCGTTTTCGGAGAAAGACTTTACGTTTTTTTCGGTTCGCCATCCCATAAACTCTTTATACATTATTTCATACTGTTTTCGGGATATTTCTGGTAATAACTCTTGAGATGTAGTTTTAGCTGCTTGCAGAATATTTGGTGGTGTGCAAATAATGTCCTCTTCGTCACTTAAACTCATTTTTTTATAAGAATAAACTGTATATGTAATAAATAATTACTGTCACAAAAATATTCCTTGACAATTTAGCTTTTGACAGAACATTGGTGTTCAATGGCAGCCGCGACCTTTTGTTTAAATACGCTATTCGCTTAAAACTGTTTGGATATGAATCAATTTAATATTCGATATTATATGATCGATTGGTCGAAGACTGACAAGACTGTTGGGTTATGAGCTCATATCACAACTACTATAACTCAATCTGTGGATTATAACTAACATAACTTTATCAAAATTGCATAATTATGTTGTACCTGTATTGTTCAATGGTCGTAGAAAAAAAAATAGACATAATAAAAGCTTACCAGGAATTCAAAAAGCACCAGTTACTGTGATATTTGAATTGTTTACTGCAAAAAGGGGACGGGGCGTGTCAATAATTATTATATAAGGTTATTTAAGGAGTCCTGCTAGGTTCCTCAAACTATTAAAATTTTTGTAGAATCGAATTATAATAATTTGTTTTAGTTGTCATTCTGACTTAAAAGAGTAATTTTAAAATAATTATTAGGGTCCGACCGAAACAGGATTTTCAGTTTCGGCCGAAACCGAAACGTATTTACGTTAAAAATTTTATTGTATGCTGAAATTTAATTCATTTTATATACGACGAGATCGATCTTGGGAACGGATTGAACTCTTCCCACTGGTGCGCGACAATTCACGAACACTGAGGTTCGGCCGATTTTTGGCCGATACCGAAACTAGATTTTTTGGCCGAAACTAGCCGAAACCGAACCTTCTATCGGTTGCGTAATAATTATAGATACGAATATTTGTTTTTGACAGCAGGTCATGACATTTACAAACACTGCTTTTATGTAGTTTAATATTAATTCAAAATTAAGTAATTTTGGCATAAAATGGTACCTACATAATAATTTTTTACACACTTACGCAAACAGTACGGCTGCCAGCTCAACTATACGCGGGAAAGTTGTGATATCATTTTATTTTTCATACCAGTGACCGGCAGAAAGTGCGCAGCATATAGGAAAGTTTTTTATCTTTAAGTTTAGAAAATTAATTTTATTTTGGGTATAGGTTCTGCATTTTCTCAAACGAAAATAACACCCAAAAAGTCTTATGGTATACGAGGTAGGATTAACAATTTGAAATTCCGCTAAGAGTAAAGTACCTACCTCCATCTTTCATTTTAGAATATTTTTTTATTAAGAATTATTGCTTTAATTTAAAAGTTATACCCAAATTTCGCTTATTTTCGAAAAAAAAATTGATTTAATCGCGTTTTCTGAATAACCCTGTATAAAAAATAACTTGCATTTATAACTTGTTCCCTCAGAAAATAAAATACGGTGTGCAACAAAAATATTTAATATTTTTATGTTTTTATTTTAAAAAGCCATAATACTTAGAAACAAACTAATCGGACTTATGATCGACGGTTATCTCTAACAAAGTCTGCAGAAAATCTTATTTTCGTACTGTTCGGTTGGCATTTATTTTTTATACAGGGTTATTCAGAAAACACGATTAAATCCATTTTTTTGTCCAAAATAAGCGAAATTTTGAAATTTGGGTATAACTTTGAAATTAAAACAATAATTCTTAGTAAAAGAATATTCTAAAATAAAAGATGGAGGTATACTTTACTCTTAGCGGAATTTCAGATTTTTTTATCCTACCTCGTATACCATAAGACTTTTACCGGATTTAATGGGTGTTATTTTGGTTTGAGAACATGCAGAACCTCTCTAAAATAAAATTAATTTTCTAAACTTAAAGATAAAAAAAACTTTTCCATATGCTGCGCACTTTCTGCCGGTCACTCTATTAGTAGGCACCAAAACTAAAATTTAAATGTAGTACCACTTTGCTTGGTTTAATTTTGAGGTACTGGAATTTCTCCCTTCCTATCAGACGTGGTAAAAACTATTGTTTTTCTTATGTGTATAAATGGTATCATTAGCAATATTTATTACATGTAGGATAATATAGCAGTATTTGCTATACAGTTAGAATACAGCAAGCGCCATGCATCGTAACTGTGACCTGTGAAGTTCTTCGTTGAAAAGTAGTTTTTGACCTATTTTTCGTCGTGTAATTGTAATATTTTTTAAATTTTTTTCTTGACCAGGGACATTAGACCGTGACTTTTAGTTTGAGAACTAAGACTGATAATAATAATTAAGATTAATTCCTCCGTTCTTTTAATACGGTGATCCATTCTGTGTCACAATCTCTTTTAAAGTACTTATTACTGGCCGTTTTGCATTCTTTAAGTCAGTTTTATAGCTGCTGATGGTACTTTCGGCTCCTAAAAAAGAATATAGGTACCTACAAATAAAGTAATTAATGACTAACTGTGGCAATAATAATAATTGCTTATAAATATTAATTTTAATTAATACTTACTTAAGTGTTCTGAAAACTAAAAACTCTCTAGCTAATTATCATAATATGACCTCTATCGTAAGAAATTTGCACCACAATGATTTCTTTTGTTTTCAGTAAATCTCCCTATTTGCTATAATAAAGGGGAATTATTCTTTCCTAGATATAACATATGGGAATTTTTTTTATTACCGATTTCTCAGAAAATGTTATTCTTGATAAAAGTTGGTGCATGTTCGATAATGATATAAGATGCACTTGGAATGGTTGCAAGTCAAACGGCGTACAGGGTAGGCCAAAAAATATAAAACTTGTACAAGAATAAAGTATCCCTATTTCAGAAAATTCAGCAAAATGTTATTAAGAAAAGTTGTTAAGAATTAAAAGTTATGCATAGATTCAAAAACGTGAGCTCCCAAAAGAAAAAAAAATATTTTTTTAAAAAACAATAATTTTCCAAACAAATTTTTTTTATTTTCACCATAAAGACCTTCATAAATTAATCAAAATCAAATCAATTTCACATATCTTTGTTCAAATTCAAGCATATTTGTAAAATTTACTTGAATTTTTAATTTATTAAGGAATCACAAACTTTATGTTTGTTGCAACGATATTAAACAGAACTTTAAAATATCCTAAAAATGCTTTTTAACAAGATAAAACATTAGTAATGATAATATGCTAATTAAAAACTATCATTTAACGTACAAAATTTGTATTTTAAATGTTTATTAAAAAACTTTATTCCTGTGCTGGTTTTATTTTTTTGGCCTACCCTATACGCCGTTTGACTTACAACCATTCCAAGTGCACCTAATATGATTATCGAACATGCACCAACTTTTATCAAGAATTTTCTGAGAAATCGGTAATAAAAAAAAATGCCCATATGTTGCACACTTAAACAACCACACTGTATATATACCATTTAACTGCACTTATATTATATAAATAGCATAGCCTTCTCGATTTTGATGGAGTGAGTGAGACATGCAAAATGCATATACAGTATGTCTCTGTAAGTTTGCATCATATGGAAAACTTTTTTATTATTCATTTTACGAAAAAAAGTTATTCTTCATAAAAATCTCTGCATGGTCTAAAACCTAAAATGCAACCATCAAATATCGAAATTTCCCAGTCATATACGAGGTTTGTCAAAAAATGTGAATTTTTCCTAAGAATGTAAATTTTTCCCAAGAGTAAAGTACCTTTATTTTTGACATTATCAAAAATTGTTAATAAAAAAAGTTGATCAGAACTAAAAACCACGTCTAAATATGCAATACCACGCATTAAATTAATTAAATAATTAAAAAAATTAAATAATTAATAATAAATTAATAAAATAATTTTTCAACATAAATGCGTATAATTGCATATTTAGACGTGGTTTTTAGTTCTGATCAACTTTTTTTAATAACAATTTTTGATAATGTCAAAAATAAAGGTACTTTACTCTTGGGAAAAATTTACATTCTTTGGAAAAATTCACATTTTTTGACAAACCTCGTATATGAGTGGAAATTTTCGATATTTGATGGTTGCATTTTAGGTTTTAGACCATGCAGAGCTTTTTATGAAGAATAACTTTTTTTCGTAAAATGAATAATAAAAAAGTTTTCCATATGATGCAAACTTACGGAGACATACTGTATATGCATCTTTTGCATATTTTGTCAATTTTATAATAAAATGCATATATTTCATAAATTATTATTTTAAGAGCATATTTTTATGTTTTCGGCTATATCAAAAAATTTAAAACGTTAAAGGTTTAATGTCCAGTTCGGTACTTATTTCAGGGATTTTCCAATCTGAAGATTATAATACATATATATATATATTTACATTTTGGTTATACACAAGGTATTTATTGGGGGTTTCTGGGGTTTGCTGGTATATTGTTAGGGGTTCTTTATTGTCACTGCATTATTATTACCTGCCTAATAAACTGTAGGTATTTAATTATCGATTTGTAATACATACTTTTGTGTTAGTTTGTTGAAAGATTTCAGTATTTTCAGTGTGAAACTAGTCATTTCAAATTTCCCAGAGCTAGAGTTTAGTGGAGAAAAAGTCTTCTGTAAAGCTTGTACAAAAATGATTGTTTGTAAAAAGAAGTTCCAAATCGATCAACATTTGAAAACACCATAATAAGTCAAAATTATAAAAAATTAAATCTGAGCCACAGCTGAGTGTAACAAACTCATTTCAAAATGTTGGAGAAAAATCGATATCTGAAAAGAAAATTTTTCAAGAAGACTTATGCAAGACCTTTACCTTTAAAAAAATTGCAAAATCCGCAATTTGGAAGATTTCGAAAATCGATTAAATTAAGTTAAAAACTGCACACAAACACTCCAAATGCCACGTAAAAACTAAAAGACGAAAAGGAAAGGGTACCAAGACGCTGAGCTGTGTAAAACGATCACAGGCCTCTTAAAACAAGAGAGGCCTGTGAAAACGATGTGTGGCTATAGAAACGGCCTAATCCAGAAGATCAAAGAGTCAGAAAGACCACGCGTTTGTAAGGGTTAAACCAAAAAGGTTATTGTGTCTAGGTATCTATCTATAATATCAATACACAAGAATATGAAATTAAATTTTAATGAAAATAAGCCACACCCGCGCCGCCTATATTTCAATGGTTCTACCCGAATAACCTTGCCAACAAAATAAAGGAGGGGTCAACATATCCGTAATATCGCCTATTCTAAGCATAACATTTTAGTAATTTTTTCTTGATTAAGATTAGCAACTATAGTAGCCGCAGAGATTGATTGTGACCGCACTTTTAGTGCACCAGCAGTCATTTTATAGGTACATGGTACCTATAAACAAAAACGAAACGGCGTAATTTTTGGGCACTTATAGGCCCATTATTGAAAAATGATCGACAACTTAAATATTGAGGGGGTCACTGCCATTAGCTATTTTCAATCGTTTTCTTTTAAACCCCCAGGCCGGTGTGAAATAACCCCGATAATGTTTAATGGCAGGGGGGGTAAAATCTGATTTTAACAATTTTTAATTTTGATGGAATGGTCGCCAAAAATTACATAAAAGTTAAAAAATAGTAAATATAACTGGTGCTGAAAAAGGTAACCATGCATGCAACGGCCTTCATACAGTAAAGGTTTTTAAAATGTCGTACATTACATTACATGTAAAGTATTTCCGGAGTAATTTGTTGACACTCGTTAATAATACGTTATCGTAAATCAGCCAGTGAGGTTGGTTGAGTTGCGTAGATTTTGCTTTTGATGTGATCCCATAAAAAAATGTAATGGTGTTAAATCCGGTGATCGTGGGGGCCACTCAATAATAGCACCTCTTCTTCCAATTATACATTGTCCTGAGAACCTTTGGTCCAAATACTGCCGAGCAGGCCAAGCATTGTGCGGTGGCGCACCGTCCTGCTGGAATATCCAATAATTTCTCCTGTAGTGTTCATCACCATGGCAATGTATTATTATTTTTTTAATTATATATTCTCAACTTTTCCTATTTAAAAATCTGATCTGGTCGGGTTGCACATAAATTTCAATAAATAAGTAGCTTCTCAAATCAGGGATAATATACAATGACATCAGGGTGTCACATTTAAAAAAATGACTTTAGGGTCTCCTTTTCAAGTAACCAAATTAACTGTATTTTCAATCCACCATGTATGTCGCAATTAAGATCTGGGTTCAGGGTGGAAACAACTCCTCTTACTATTTAACTGTCCAGCAAATTTCAGGTTCTTAATATTTCAGAGTAAATCAATATTTTTTTAAGTTAACATTTTCCGTCAAATTATTATTTTAGAAACGGTAAGAGATAGGTATAGGATGATGTCAAAGAAAGTTGTTAGGAATTTAATAGGGGGTTCAAAAGAAAAAACATTTGAAATATCGAAGTTGCTACTAATTGTTGGTAGAAGTGGCAATACTGTATCGTCAAAAATATAGATAAAGAGCATGTACGTTTATGTAAATGTCCAAATTTTCAGCTCCAATTGTCAGCTGGTTCGTCATATTACGTCTAACGTACTATCCATCACCGTGAATCACCTTGTATTAAGAGATAATTGTGGCATATCGGACAACTGGTAACTGTTTTTTTTTTATATTGGAATACACAGGGATCCAAGCACAATGGATAGCCTGGGGCGAGTATACCACGACGGCCGTTTCGTCCTTGTTATGACTCTACGGGCAGCCATAACCCAAGCAATCCCGACAACAGCGGTAGGTCGAAATTGCCGTCGTGGTCTACCCGCCCCAGGGTATCCATTGTGCGTTTTTGGATCTCTGTGTATTCCAATATAAAAAACAGTTACACACTTATCCGATATACCACAATTATTCTCTTTTACATTACCTAATATGTATATAAAAATTGCATCAATGCCCTTATTAACTATAATATCAATCTAACGAATTGATGTGAGAATAACTTTAAAACGGAAAACATGATTATTATAAAAATCGGTTTATGGTCTTTAATAAGCGTTCAAACGATAAAATTTAATAAACCTTTTTATCCGTAATTTTGTATGAGGATCTACAACAGAAACAAAATCAACAAACTTATCTCTTCTGGTCTTGTTTTTAACATGTATATAGATCTAAAACGGCAACCAGTTACTCCTGAAGGGCATTTAGAAATGTACTTCCATCATCAATCTCTGCGGCCTCCTATTGTCTACTTGGAAGATTTAAAAAAAAAACCTTTCTTTTCCCATAAAAAATTTAAGTTCATAGAAGAATTTAGAAGTTTCCATCATTTTTCTAAGCGATTTGGAAAAAAAATTCTTATCTTTAAAGATGGGCATTTAATACAACGGTTTAAGCCAGCTAAGGTGCCAATAGGAAGGGGGCAATTAAAATTTCTATATGCCATACAAACTAGGTTAGGTTATAGAGACCTCTGGCAATTCCACATAGTCCTATTATATGAGGACTGTTGTGATACCACACGTGTTCCGCAGAACGCATCAGCAGCTTCCTGATGACCTTCGCGATGTATCTGCGCAGAAGAATCTTGGCAGCTTGTTCAAACCAGCCACTACTGTTGATAAGTTTAGTAAAGTCAACCTAGTTGTAAGTTGCTTAATTCCTCCAGATTATTAAATAAAAATAATGGTTCACCCAGGGCATTAAACCTTCTTCTTACAAGGCCAGGACATTCACACAAGAAATGTTGAATACTTTCTTTATCTCTGCAGAAGTCGTTAGCTGATACTTGCATACGTTCGGCTGTCTACCGACTACAAGCTAATGGCAATGACCAATTTTTCATATACAGTATGACCAGTAAAGTCCGCATCATATGGGATTTTTTTTTAATAATATAGCTTTTTTCGAAATTTGACTTTGGCATCAAGTTCTGCTTCGATCAAGATGAAAATTAAGCAAAAAATAGTAGTCACGTGATTCGCATTAAGATCTGTCAAATTTTAATTTTTTTCAAAAAATAATTCAAAAGTAGGGTTATTTCTGAAAGTATCAAAAAAAGTTATTAGAACGAGTTTTTTTTTTAAATGCAGTTTCTAGCCCACATGCAAAATTTTAGCTGCATAAGATAATTTTGATATTTTACCCATATTTTGTAAAATAAGACTCGACGCAACCTACATTAAACTTCTTAGTTTTTACAATGCTTTATTTCAGATACCTTAAAGTAGCGCCATATTAAATGTGTGTTTTTCTACAAAATCAAAATTGGGCTATTAAAATTTGGTCGCATGTGATGCAAAGTTTATTTGTTTTTGACCCTGTATAAGGTAACTTTATAAAACAAGTATTTTTGAAAACGTAGTTTGTGTCTGAAAGTAATATACCTTAATATTAAGACAAAAAAGAACACAGTGTCATCAGTAAAGTGGAAAATAAATTTTAGTGGTGGGTAAAAAATCAAAATTATCTTATGCAGCTAAAATTTTACATGTTGGCTAGAAACTACATTTAAAATACTTTTTCTAATAACTTTTTTCGATATTTTCAAAAATAACCGCACTTTTGAATTATTTTTTGGAAACAATTAAAATTTCACAGATAATGCGAATCACGTGACTACTATTTTTTTGCCTAATTTTTATCTCGATCGAAAGCAGAACTTGATGCCAAAGTCAAATTTTAAATAAAGCTATTAATAAAAAAATCCCATATGATGCGGACTTAACTGGTCACACTGTATAAGTATAAATAGGGTCGCGGGACGTGAGAAATGGAATCTAACGCTTGCGACATACGCAACGTAACGAAATAGAGGCATTGTATAGTACTAGTCACCTTCAGATGACAAATAGTTAAAAAAATCCTAAGAATTCCAAAGAACATGAGTCGACCACAAAGCTTTGTACTATAAATTTAATATAAAGGGAATTTTGACATACCTACTAAATTTCTCGGATCTATTATATCTCCTAAGCTACGCTCTATACCGGGAGTGTCCGGAAAAAGGAGATGCGATCCGTTAACCACATGTTCCTTTAGCAAAAATAATATTACTTTTATAATGCCATTTTTTATTTTTGACCCTCATGTTCAATATACAGGGCGACAAAATTTAAAATTAAAAACTGATTTTTTTCGAGTATTTAATAATATATAATTTTCAAATTTGGTACATCTTCTGAGAAAAAGAAAAAAAAAATCAAAATAGGGGGAGTCCAGTACCTGCTGACCCACCCTATTTTTTAGTACGTGCGCCAGTGACTTCCAAACCATATTTTTTCCGGTAATTATTTGTTTCTGGCTATTTTTCGACACATAATTTCGATAAAATGGATGCGTTTTGGAGATAATTTAAAAAGTATGGGTCCACAAACATTATTTGTTGATAGAAAATTATCCCGAATCGAAGACGAGGGAAAGTTTTTATCAACAAAACATCAGTGAAACCGAGAAAAAAATTATCGGGAATTAAATCTGCTGCGTGGGAGATTCGGTAAGAAAATTGCATAAATTGGAGATTCTTTTAATGTTCCTGAAATTTTAGTAATAAATCTTAGTTACTAACAAGAGTAAAATCAACTTCTATGGTAAAAATACAGTGCGTCATATTAAACTAAACTCATCGGAAATATGTTTTTTTAAGTTATATTTGAATTTAAAACTAAAGACATTGGATTTCCGATAACAAATTTGTTATTTAATGTTTCTCACATTTTAGTAATAAAAATGAGTTACTAACTGTCCAATTTCTTTAGCAATCGAACTTGCTGACTCATTACCAAAACGAATCATTTTTTACACAATATTATTGTAACAATAAATATCACGGTTACGACTAAATAACGGATTGTTACTTGCTGGTTTGTCTCACCTGTCACTTCGAAATAGGGTTGCCGCCGAGACGAGAGATTCTCGTCTCGTCTGGCCCTCTCTCGACGAGACGAGAGAAATACCCTCTCTCGTCGAGAAATTCTCGTCTCTCTCGAGCAAAAAACGTTACTTTTTTGAGCTTTTTTAAATCTTCTTAAATTCCTCTTTGAAAAAAAATACATAATGTATATATTTGGACCAGCGGTTTTCGAGTTATTTAACTGCAAATAGTTTCATCTAGTTGGCCGTGCCTGACCATTCAGAATAACATATTATTATGACGTCTTATCGCTGGATAAAATTATTTGCAGTCAAATAACTCGAAAACCGTCGGGAATTTAAGAAGATTTTAAAAATCTCATAATAGACAGGGTGTCCCAAAAAAATATATTTTTTAAATTTGCTGATTCTACATACATTTATAATTACTTTTATTAAATGCATTATTAGTCTATAGTTAATAATAGTTTCCAAGATATTGACTTTTGAAAAATTATATTTTTGAGTTTCGACAGCCTATAGCTTTCTAACAGTACATCTTACATCAAAACGGCGCATATGTCTATATCTTCCATTTTCACTATCTTCCCAAATCAATCAAACTTCCGGCTAAACCGGATGTAACTCGAAAGCAGGAAATATAGTTCTTCCGGTTTAACCGGAAGGTGATTTTTTTGGGAAGATAATAAAAATGGAAGATAGGAACATGTGAGCCGCTTTGCTCTAAGACGTACTGTTAGATCTGTCGAAACTCAAAAATTACATTTTTTAAAAGTCAATATCTTGGAAATGGAAATTTTTTTACCGTGCTGGTGTTTTGGAGCAGCCTGTATAGACAAAAATAATTTTATTAGCGGCACCTCTTAACCCTTTAATAAGCTTCGTCAAAAGTTTTCCGCTATCTTAGTGGTACAGGAGATATTGACCTTTGTCGCACTTTTAACGCATTTAGGTTAGGTTCTGTCATATTTGACACATACTGCACTCAATAGGAGAGGGTAAATTTAGCACCTCGTGCGGTGACGTCACGGCTTGGCGCTTGACATTTGACAGGTAATGACGCGGTGCGGTGCTTTTAAATTCTTCAAATTGTCCGTTATTTGCGCGCGACGAGTGTGTTTTAAGAACACACTGACAATTTTTTTATTTTAATTATTATCCTTCTTCATTTGATAGTATTGATCCAGTAGGTAAGGAATACACACTTTTTGCTTATAATAAAGCTATAGGTTTATTCCGATTAAAAACTATAATGGGTCAGTATATGAGGCAGGGTGGCCGAGCATCTTCTAATTGGCCTACTTACTATAGGTACTATTTAAAAAAGTACATTAGAAATAACATAAAAACATTTTACGTATTCCATAACGTGTGCCCTTAAAGAATTTTATTGGATTATTGAATAAAAAACACCAAATAAGCTCTTTAAAAATAAATTTATTAAAATTAATGGCGTTAGTGCGCCAAAAAATAACCGTTTGAAATTCTTAAATTACACATCTAAATTTAGTTATAGAATATCCAAGAGATTAAATAATTTAGGCTGTAAGACAATATGTGTAAATAAACAAAACTTATGTAGAATGAATGACACAACAGCCCGTAAATTTTCTTTGCACACAACCCGTAAACCAGATAAAATAAAAGTGCAGCTTCTTTCTATGAAGAAATAAACAGTACTTAAAAGGGACAATTATTATACCTACTTTCTTTCAACCTTTCTCTGTCCCTTTTTTCCTCTCCCTAACTTGTCAAATGTCAAGCGCCAATGACGTCACGGCATCCGTGACGTCATCGCACGAGGTGCTCAATTTACCCTCTCCTCACACAATTTATGTCAAATATGATAGAACCTAACCTAAACGCGTTAAAATTTTGCTTGGTTTTTACTATATTTGGTTTAAATCACGAGAGAAGGTCGTCTCTCGTCTCGTATCGCCCTTTCTCGACGAGACGAGAGACCCATTTTATCTCGTCTCACGGCACCACTACTTCAAAATGACTTGACATTTGAATTAAAATTAAGTCATAGTAGTATACCTAAGAAAAATTATCACTTATTAATTTCATTAGGTTAATAGGCTATAGACTATCGCGATAGTCTCCCGTTGCTATAAGCAACGTAAACAAAAAGGAGCCTTCTAATTGGTTGAAAATAAATTTATGAAATTTTCATGGTAATGCCACAACGGCAGACTTCAGTTAGCATTTGAACATTATGATATTACCGTAAGCCACGTTGGCATCAGTTAAAGACCCATACTTTTCAAATTATCTCCAAAACGCATCATTCTATCGAAAAAGGAGTCAAAAAATATTCAAAAACAAATAATTAGATACCTAAAAAAATTTGAATTGAAAGTCACACGTACTAAAAAATAGGGGAGTCAGCTGGTACTGGACTCCCCCTATTTTGAATATTTGACAATTTTTTTTTTGTTTTGTTTTTCTTAAAAGATCTAACTCTTGATAGTGAAGGTATGTACCAAATTTTAAATTTATATATTATTAAATACCTACTCGAATTATCAAAAAAAAAAAATCAGTTTTTAATTTTAAATTTTGACGCCCTGTATATTGAACATGAGGGTCAAAAATAAATCATGGCATCATGAAAGTCATATTATTTTTGCTTAAGGAATATATGGTTAACGGATTGACCTCCTTTTTCCGTACACCCTGTATAATAACGTCTTCAATAAAGTAAAATGTTTTTTTTATTCAGGATGGTTTTTCCTTAATTTAGGGTTAACTGATGTTATATTTTGTTCGGTATTCCGTTTAGTTAGTGAATGAAACACCATCGTTTTGCTGAATTCTTAAAACTTGACGTCATTTTATTGAAAAATTGATAAACTAAGTTCGCCAAAAAAAATGTCTTATATCATCACACAGCATCAGTCACCGAAGTAGGTATTATTATTTATTAATCACGGGATCATTGGTACATCGAAAATTACCCAAAACCAATTTTCTCAACTGTTGTAAAAATAATTAAGTAATTGTTAATAAAAATGTTTAAAAAAATACTTCAAATAGCTGTAAACATCTAATCAATTTTATTTTTTTATTATTTTATAATCTTTAACAAGATTCTAATGAAATAGGTGCTTGTTATTTATTTTTAAAGAATTACGTAGCTAAAAATTTGTTCAGGTTTGTGGATGGTTTCATTGCTTTAGCAACATATTTTGACATGCCCACCAGTTGGAAACTAATTTTCGAAACATTTCAATTTTTTTCTAAATCAATCCAACTTATAATGCAGTATCTATATACTACCTATTTTTCATTATTAAAAGCACACTTATTCCACCTTTATTTAAGAATAATATTGTTCTTGTAAAAGTGAAAGTAACTGGTTTTTAACCTTTGTGTAAGTTATGCCAAGGCTGCAGATACTAAAAATAAGCATATACTGGATTTTTGATATGATTTATTTTTAATTATTGTTTAAGACGAAACTACAGTGGTGTGGCTTGGGGACATTAGTCTTCTCATCATGCGCTTTCTTAAAGGTACCCGTGGACCTGACTTAAAAAGAACGCGGCCTAAAAGAGGCTAAAGATATAATACAGCAAAATGCTATTCTATACTGTTATGATATGACATCTTTACCTACGCCTATCCCGGATTCACAATGTTTTATGCTCAAATAGTGGCTTGTTTGGGTGGATCTGGAGAGTGAAAATTTCTGCTTTCTGCCTGGTCTACCATATTAAGAGACAAAGGTTTTACGCGTGAACAATTTATTTATATATTATATATAATAATAATAATAGCTTTATTGCCCAACAACAATCTATTTACAGAGCACCTAGAGAAAAGAAAATGAAAACAAAAATTCATTAATATCAATTTGTATAAAACATATTACCTATAATATAAAAAGAAACTATAAAAAAAGCAACAATAATAATAATAAAAGCAGATGTTGCCTTCACCGTACTTCCTTAGCACAAAAAGAACCTAATAAATAAAAAAAATACTCTAAAAAGTTTTAAATAACTTTTGCCACAGCTTTTAATTCATGCAGGTTGCACGTAAAAATATCACAATGATTGCATATTTTATTAAAGTTAGAGCACATAAAATTAATTGGCGATTTAAGCATTACATTTGTCCTGGCCCTTTCGCATAAGAATGTTACACTTTGTCTACTGCTGTTTCTTGGAATTGAAAAGTTAATTTGACATAGCAAATCCGGACAGTCAACACCGCCGTGCAGTAATTTAAATAAAAAAACCAGAGAGGTAAATACCATAGACAATTTAAGGTAAATTGTCTATGGTAAATACCCGTCTCTTCGCTAAACTGTCAAAGTTGTATCTCTCTAATAGCATGTTATAATCAACACCTCGCTCCGGATAGGCACCCTCTATCTTAAAAGGTACATACTTTAAAAAACGTTTTTGAATTCTTTCAATGCTATCTATATGACATAAATAATAAGGGTTTCATGTAATTGAAGCATACTCCAACTTTGCTCGTACAAAAGAAAAATAAGGTGTTAAAAACTTTAGGGTCATTAAAATTCTTACAATTGCGCACGATGAAGCCAAGGGTCCGTCCCGCATTCAAAATCATTTTATTAATATGATCAATAAATGTTAACTTAGCATCAAAAATTACTCCCAGATCCTTTAACACACATGGGCGTTCCAAAACATCTCCAAGTATGGAGTAGGGATAGAGCAATGGTTGTTGTTTACGTACGAGTATAGGTCATGATTTTACATTTGGTTGCGTTTAGGTGAAGTTTGTTTCTTTCACACCATCCCTGAATTACCTCGCCTAGTTGTTTTTGTAGCAGTGTGCAATCATTTACAGATTCAATGGATAAAAATATCATCCGCAAAAATAATTTCCCACAAATTATAATTTTACTCAAATCATTTAGGTATAAAAATTAAAAACAAGAGAGATCCTAAATTAGAACCTAGTGGAACGCCGGATCTTGCAATATATTCATTTGACTTAAATCCATTATAAAATACAAACTGCTTTCTATCTCTTAGATATGATCTTAAAAAAGTCAAGGATGATGCTTCAAAACCGAACCCCTCAAGCTTTCTTAATAACACCGTATGACTTATCCTATCAAAAGCCTTGGAAAAATCCGTATAGGCCACATCGACCTGACTGAGTTACGCATGCTAAATTAGACACAGTCGACCTGTTGCTCACAAAACCATGCTGTTCAAGCGCAATATATCTGGACATGCAACTGTAAGGGTTCAATAATTTTCTTGAAAATAGCACCCAAAACATTTCTTCCATTAAGACCATAACTAAAGCAAAGTGCCCTTATTTTAACGTATGTTTTGATTTTATATCAAATTTTAAATAAACCTGTGTACTACCAGAATATTCTTATATTTTATTTATTAAATATATATCGGGTGTACAACTACAAAGGGACGCCGGCTGTATCTTGGAAACCGTTTACCGAACGACTTACGGAGTTTCTAGATTGGCCGCTAGGGGGCCTAACTATAGTGGCCAATTAAAAAGCGGGATTTTCTCAAAAATCCTCATAGTAAATATGTATCAACGGTAACATTTTTTGAATCTAATGAAAATTCTGGATAACTTTTAGTTTTGAGTTTTTTCTCCCTTTTGAGTTGTACACCCGGTATTAGCAATAGCTTTTTTGCTTGGGCTCTAAAACAACCTTTCGTTATTTTTAAACCCTTCTTTACTTCCAACTAATTTTTTTTTCAGGCCAGGACTATATATATGAAGATCATGACGACAGACGTTACTTTTTGCAACAACAAACGTCTACCGATTCTTCTATTCCATTTCACCAAATAACAGACTATGGACAGGGGTTGGGGATTCAACCTGCTGCAAATTTCTATGTTCCAACTGATCTACAAACTTCCGATCTACCCCAACATCTTCAACAAACTTTACTTCAGTATAGACCTCAAAAAACGTCACAACATGACAATTTCCAAAATACAATTTCAAATGCTGCAGAACCCTTTAGGGTCAATGATTATGTACAGCCATCAACTCACAGACCAAACTATTCTTATCTCTTGTCGCATAGAAATGTACCGAATTCCTTTCAAACATCTGCCAATGACCTTTTGGAATCATCTCAGCTTACAAATGATACTTTGGATGAATATGATGAGAACACATTTGACACGGAACAAAACGAACAAAAAGTAACGGGATCTGCAAAAAGTATATCAAATACAAAACCAGATAAAAACTCTGTTTTAGAAAACTTTGGACCTAGTAACTCGTTAGATTTTCCAGAATCTACTGAAGAACATTCGAGACATAATAGGCAAGATTTGGAGATGGACAATGATCCGACTGAAAAATATGAAGTTGATACGGAGCCGAATCCAATTAAACATTTGGAAGAAAAAGCAAGCGATAAAGAAGACCAAAACTATATCGAGGACGAAGAATATGATGACGAGTATCTAGAAGAAGACGAAGAAAATAATAAGGTAAGAAATTAGTTGTAATTGCATGTTGTAAATTGCATGTATACGTAGTAATATTGTTCTCCTTGCACGCACCATTAAAGTGATCAACGACGATCAAGTGAAAGGAATCGTGCAAAAACTAAAATTTTTACTTTTCAACTGAAATATCGTCAAATTTTGGAAATCATTAAATGGTATTAAAACTGTTTTTCGAAACGACAAGATTAGAGCGACATGTGTTTATTGCTTTTTTCATCTAGCATCAGGACCACAGGTCAGCATTCTGTACCACCGGTTAATCTACTAAATCTTATTATTTATTATTAAAATAAAGATAGAAAGCTGAACGTTGCTGGAACAAACAAACAAGCGAGCACTGTGGAGTTATTTCTACAGTGTCACCAGTAAAGTCCGCATCATATGGGATTTTTTTTTATTAATAACTTTATTCGAAATTTGACTTTGGCATCAAGTTCTGCTTCGTTCGAGATGAAAATTAAGCACAAAAAATAGTAATCACGTGATTTGCATTATCTGTAAAATTTTTATTTTTTCCAAAAAATAATTCAAAAGTGGTGTTATTTCTGAAAATATCGAAAAAAGTTATAAGAAAAAGTTTTTTTAAATGCAGTTTCTAGCCCACATGCAAAATTTCAGCTGCATAAGATAATTTTGATTTTTACCTATATTTTGTAAATTGCACCACTTTTGCAAAATAAGACTCAACGCAACCTACATAAAATTTCTCAGTTTTGACAAGGCTTTGTTTCAGATACATTTTCTTTAAAAGAGCGGCCATATTAAATGTGCGTTTTTCTTCAAAATCAAAATTGGGCTTTAAAATTTGGTCGCATGTGATGCAAAGTTTATTTGTTTTTGACCCTGTATAAGGTAACTTCATAAATAAGTATTTTTGAAAACATAGTTTGTGTCTGAAAGTAATACACGTTAACGTTATTATGACATAGCTTAATAATAAATTATAATATAGGGGTTTTAACTTAAATCGTTGAAAATAGATAAACTTTATGTTAAAATTTATTTTCCAATTAAAAAAAAAAATTACTGAAGACACTGTGTTCTTTTTTGCCTTAATATGAAGGTGTATTAGTTTTAGACACATCTACGTTTGCAAAAATACTTATTTTATTAAGTTACCTTATACAGGGTCAAAAACAAATAAACTTTGCATCACATGCGACCAAATTTTCGTAGCCCAATTTTGATTTTGTAAAAAAACACACATTTAATATGGCGCTACTTTAAAGAAAATGTATCTGAAACAAAGCCTTGTCAAAACTGAGAAGTTTTATGTAGGTTGCGTTGAGTCTTATTTTGCAAAAGTGGTGCAATTTACAAAATATAGGTAAAACATCAAAATTATCTTATGCAACTGAAATTTTGCATGTGGACTAGAAACTGCATTTAAAAAAACTTTTTCTAATAACTTTTTTCGATATTTTTAGAAATAACCCCACTTTTGAATTATTTTTTGGAAAAAATTAAAATTTGACAGATACCTAATGCGAATCACGTGACTACTATTTTTTTGCTTAATTTTTATCTCGATCGAAGCAGAACTTTATGCCAAAGTCAAATTTTAAATAAAGCTGTTAATAAAAAGAAATCCCATATGATTCGGACTTTACTGGTGGCAATATTTGGAACCATTAATACACCAAATATGATATGTTATATAAAACATTTTGAAAATAATGAATTTTAACTATTTTTGATTTATGTTTGATTATCGAGAAAATAATGAATATGTAGGGGCATGCTAGAGAGAATTAAGATGTAGGTATCCGCCACACAAACTAGTACCTATCTGTTATATTTATAAACACTAAGGTTCAACAATGCCGGTTTAAACGCTATTAATTATGGGGATAATTTTTGAGTCCAATATTAATTACTTAAACTTTTCTTAGGAGGACACGGACTACGATGCTGATCAGATAGAAGATAAACAAACGCATAATAAAACTGTTGGTATATTAACAGTAAAGCCAATGGTGACAACTCAGAATGATGTCCATAACGATTTTGTTGACACCGATTTTATGGACACAACAACCCAAGAACCAGCTGCATCCGATATAAATACCCATTCAACTGCCATGCTAGCCGATATGCAGAAAGAAGAAAGCGACACTGAAGAGAAGAGTAACCATTCAACAATGGAGGCGACTATAGAAAAGTCTGTCACGAATGAGAAAAATAACTTTCCTGAATACGTTGTATCTGTAGTCACGAGCAAAACTATTGTTAATAATACTATTGTATCATCAGCTGCAACTCAATTGCCAACAGGTTCACCTCGAACAGCCGATGGTCACAAAGGAGAAACTTCCACCGATTCATGGATAGTCGTGGCATCAGTAAGTTTGAAACTTATCTATACGTATTTTTTATTCAAATACCCACATAGGAGTAGGGAAACTAATACAACGATCACCTTTGCTATCTAATATACACTGACATTTAGGTACACTTTGTAACAGAGCAGACCTAGGTGCCCTTATTTGAAATTTTTTTTCATTAATTTTGTTAATTTATTTATTGGTAAACTTATTCTTTCCCCAATGTTACGCCTTGAGGTTTAATTATTTTACTCTATTATTTATATTTAAATTTAAATTATATTATGATTTTAATTTACCCTGCAATACTGGTCAAATTTTTTTAAAAAGTGTATTAACTTTTCATTTCCAAATATAGGCCCTGACAAATCTATTTAGGTAGCCAGTCTTGAAAATAAAATCCTCAGTATATTTCCGATGATATTTAGAAGGACGCGTGAACTTTGGACCGTTCACATCTTTGCCGAAATTATTGATTTTTTTTATAGCAGCCAACGTCGTACTTCGTATTACAAAAGACGCAGGGTGTTAAAACGCACAAACGAAGACTTTGGTGGGGGAGAAGATGGGTTAGCTACTAGACAAAGAATTTCAAAAGAGACACTTATTAACTTCGATAGGTACGGTAAGCACCTAAATTCAAGAGTCATCATAAGTTTATTTTCTGCAGATTTTCTTTAAAATTAATTTTTCTAAATACAATAATTCAATTAGAAAAACAAATGGCATTGGGTTAAATAAGTTTAATTTTATTTGTGTGGATTTAATTTGTGTAACTATTTAAAATTCAGGGGATGTTTTTTTTTTAAAAGGGTGTTAAGTTCTTAAAGACCAAGTTTATTTTCTTTAGTTTTTTATTTTTGTTGGGTTACTCTAATTTGGGAATACTGGTTGTTTTTTTTTATACAGGGCAAAATATATTTTTCAGACGGTAGTTATGGTAAACAACAAAATTTATTTTTATGATATAGGAATATAATTTTAAAATACTAATTCTTAATTAAATAATATGAGAATCTTTATTAAATTATAAGATAAACTTTATTAAATAATAATATGGGAAATTTTATAAATAAATCTCATAATTTCTAACATGACATTAGCACGGTTATCCCGTTTGTTTGGATATCACCTCTTATGTCTTTAAATAAATCTAATAATTTCTAACATGACATTAGCACGGTTATCCCGTTTGTTTGGATATCACCTCTTATGTCTTTAAATAAATCTAATATTTTCTAACATGACATTAGCACGGTTATCCCGTTTGTTTGGATATCACCTCTTATGTCTTTAAATAAATCTCATAATTTCTAACATGACATTAGCACGGTTATCCCGTTTGTTTGGATATCACCTCTTATGTCTTTAAATAAATCTCATATTTTCTAACATGACATTAGCACGGTTATCCCGTTTGTTTGGATATCACCTCTTATGTCTTTAAATAAATCTCATATTTTCTAACATGACATTAGCACGGTTATCCCGTTTGTTTGGATATCACCTCTTATGTCTTTAAATAAATCTCATAATTTCTAACATGACATTAGCACGGTTATCCCGTTTGTTTGGATATCACCTCTTATGTCTTTAAATAAATCTCATAATTTCTAACATGACATTAGCACGGTTATCCCGTTTGTTTGGATATCACCTCTTATGTCTTTAAATAAATCTCATAATTTCTAACATGACATTAGCACGGTTATCCCGTTTGTTTGGATATCACCTCTTATGTCTTTAAATAAACAAAATATAAATAAATCTCATATTTTCTAACATGACATTAGCACGGTTATCCCGTTTGTTTGGATATCACCTCTTATGTCTTTAAATAAACAAAATATAATTCTAATATTTTCTCTCACTCTTAAAGGACAAAAAATATTTAACCTATAGCAACAAAATTCTTAATCAATTTTATGTTGTTTACTATATCAATCTAAATTAAATTAAATAAAAGGGGAGGAAAATATTAAATATAATACCAAAATGAAAGTTTGATACTAATTATCTATTTCACAACGATTTTAAAATTTATATTTTAATTTTTAGAGAGTAACAAAAATTTAAGTTATTAAAATGACTTCAGAAGGTGAAAGGGAGCGAAACTGTTTTACTGACCTTCCAGGTTAGCAATTTTAAATGACAATTAAGATTATAGTTATCCTTTATTTCTACCCAAAACTAATTATGGCTTTAAAACAGTAACAAAGTTTATTTTATTTACTTTTTTTTTTGGTATCTGTTGTTAAGACCAAATGAAATAAAACTCAACAAACCTCACGATTAACAAACCAAAAGAACTTTTGTGTTTTTTTTTCATAACTGAGTTTATGTGAGTTTTCCTAAATGATTTAAGTTCAGGGTTATCCTATTACCATGCTCTCCCTTCGCGCTGTTACGGAGCCGACAGCCTCACGCTGGACGTAGCAACGAGATTAATCTCGTGGGGATGTGGGGATTTTTATCAGGCAGGAAAAAGCCCTCTCATTTTCTTATGTTATGTGCTAGTCTGAAGCAACGATACCAGCGTTCTGATGTTTAAACAAAAGGTGGCAGTTTTTGCTTCTTTTATGAGTAACTTTAAAAACTAAAACTTAACCTTAAATTCTGTTGGAGGTTGTACAGGGAACAGTGAATGACTCGTTCTTTTGATACAGACTTGTCGGTTCACAATGTTTCCTTCAACGTGGGACAGCCCGCCGACAGCCGGGACCAGCAACTGTATGAGGGGAACCTATAGAGAAGGGCTACTGCCCTGGGCGACAGCCCCATAGTCTCGTCCGGTGCACAGGGTAGGGAAACCTTTGGAAACGTGGTCGAGAGTGCGTTACAGGAGCTTTCTTTTGCACAACTGACAACTTTTGTTTTGAATTTTCTTTTATTTTTTTTTAATAGCGAAGAATTCTGCCTTCCTGTCGTGTTTCAAAGTTTTCTTTAAAATAGTGTTTATTCAACTAACGGCCATAATAGATTTTGGTTAATTTTGTCCACTCAGTATAATACTTCAATTAGTATTTTTCAGCGAACCTGACGAACACAACGTAGGGTCGGCCATAGATTCTTGCCCGAATCTAGACGGTCACGTCCGAGCCTATTTCTCTATTGTATGTGAGACATGCTAATGCATTATTTTATGTATTTGAATGTCACATGTGGAATTCTGGAATAGGTGAATAGACTCAATACCATGAGTCGTGCAAATAACACTTTTGTGTTAAATCTGACCTCCAAGGGCACAAATTTTTTGTTGTAATAATAATAATAAACTAATTTTTATTTTTCAGCTTTGCAGGTTATTATTAATTTAATTAATCTATTTTCATAACCCACTAATTAATATTTCTTTCAGCTTTTTACTCCGGTCATATGAGCCGGGGGCCGTAAGGTTACAGTGGTGCCGTGACCAGGATTGAAGTTTTTTCAAATTGTACTGATGTGGTTGATTTATTTTTTTTCAGGATTGAAGTTTTTTCAAATTGTACTGATGTGGTTGATTTATTTTTTTCAGGATTGAAGTTCTTTCAAATTGTACTGATGTGGTTGATTTATTTTTTTTCAGGATTGAAGTTTTTTTTTAATTGTACTGTTGTTTGGTATTATTTTTCGCTCATAACCCTGTTTTTCGCTCAAAATAATAGGGGGTGACTGTAACAGAGCAGACCTAGGTGCCCTTATTTGAAATTTTTTTTCATTAATTTTGTTAATTTATTTATTGGTAAACTTATTCTTTCCCCAATGTTACGCCTTGAGGTTTAATTATTTTACTCTATTATTTATATTTAAATTTAAATTATATTATGATTTTAATTTACCCTGCAATACTGGTCAAATTTTTTTAAAAAGTGTATTAACTTTTCATTTCCAAATATAGGCCCTGACAAATCTATTTAGGTAGCCAGTCTTGAAAATAAAATCCTCAGTATATTTCCGATGATATTTAGAAGGACGCGTGAACTTTGGACCGTTCACATCTTTGCCGAAATTATTGATTTTTTTTATAGCAGCCAACGTCGTACTTCGTATTACAAAAGACGCAGGGTGTTAAAACGCACAAACGAAGACTTTGGTGGGGGAGAAGATGGGTTAGCTACTAGACAAAGAATTTCAAAAGAGACACTTATTAACTTCGATAGGTACGGTAAGCACCTAAATTCAAGAGTCATCATAAGTTTATTTTCTGCAGATTTTCTTTAAAATTAATTTTTCTAAATACAATAATTCAATTAGAAAAACAAATGGCATTGGGTTAAATAAGTTTAATTTTATTTGTGTGGATTTAATTTGTGTAACTATTTAAAATTCAGGGGATGTTTTTTTTTTAAAAGGGTGTTAAGTTCTTAAAGACCAAGTTTATTTTCTTTAGTTTTTTATTTTTGTTGGGTTACTCTAATTTGGGAATACTGGTTGTTTTTTTTTATACAGGGCAAAATATATTTTTCAGACGGTAGTTATGGTAAACAACAAAATTTATTTTTATGATATAGGAATATAATTTTAAAATACTAATTCTTAATTAAATAATATGAGAATCTTTATTAAATTATAAGATAAACTTTATTAAATAATAATATGGGAAATTTTATAAATAAATCTCATAATTTCTAACATGACATTAGCACGGTTATCCCGTTTGTTTGGATATCACCTCTTATGTCTTTAAATAAATCTAATAATTTCTAACATGACATTAGCACGGTTATCCCGTTTGTTTGGATATCACCTCTTATGTCTTTAAATAAATCTAATATTTTCTAACATGACATTAGCACGGTTATCCCGTTTGTTTGGATATCACCTCTTATGTCTTTAAATAAATCTCATAATTTCTAACATGACATTAGCACGGTTATCCCGTTTGTTTGGATATCACCTCTTATGTCTTTAAATAAATCTCATATTTTCTAACATGACATTAGCACGGTTATCCCGTTTGTTTGGATATCACCTCTTATGTCTTTAAATAAATCTCATATTTTCTAACATGACATTAGCACGGTTATCCCGTTTGTTTGGATATCACCTCTTATGTCTTTAAATAAATCTCATAATTTCTAACATGACATTAGCACGGTTATCCCGTTTGTTTGGATATCACCTCTTATGTCTTTAAATAAATCTCATAATTTCTAACATGACATTAGCACGGTTATCCCGTTTGTTTGGATATCACCTCTTATGTCTTTAAATAAATCTCATAATTTCTAACATGACATTAGCACGGTTATCCCGTTTGTTTGGATATCACCTCTTATGTCTTTAAATAAACAAAATATAAATAAATCTCATATTTTCTAACATGACATTAGCACGGTTATCCCGTTTGTTTGGATATCACCTCTTATGTCTTTAAATAAACAAAATATAATTCTAATATTTTCTCTCACTCTTAAAGGACAAAAAATATTTAACCTATAGCAACAAAATTCTTAATCAATTTTATGTTGTTTACTATATCAATCTAAATTAAATTAAATAAAAGGGGAGGAAAATATTAAATATAATACCAAAATGAAAGTTTGATACTAATTATCTATTTCACAACGATTTTAAAATTTATATTTTAATTTTTAGAGAGTAACAAAAATTTAAGTTATTAAAATGACTTCAGAAGGTGAAAGGGAGCGAAACTGTTTTACTGACCTTCCAGGTTAGCAATTTTAAATGACAATTAAGATTATAGTTATCCTTTATTTCTACCCAAAACTAATTATGGCTTTAAAACAGTAACAAAGTTTATTTTATTTACTTTTTTTTTTGGTATCTGTTGTTAAGACCAAATGAAATAAAACTCAACAAACCTCACGATTAACAAACCAAAAGAACTTTTGTGTTTTTTTTTCATAACTGAGTTTATGTGAGTTTTCCTAAATGATTTAAGTTCAGGGTTATCCTATTACCATGCTCTCCCTTCGCGCTGTTACGGAGCCGACAGCCTCACGCTGGACGTAGCAACGAGATTAATCTCGTGGGGATGTGGGGATTTTTATCAGGCAGGAAAAAGCCCTCTCATTTTCTTATGTTATGTGCTAGTCTGAAGCAACGATACCAGCGTTCTGATGTTTAAACAAAAGGTGGCAGTTTTTGCTTCTTTTATGAGTAACTTTAAAAACTAAAACTTAACCTTAAATTCTGTTGGAGGTTGTACAGGGAACAGTGAATGACTCGTTCTTTTGATACAGACTTGTCGGTTCACAATGTTTCCTTCAACGTGGGACAGCCCGCCGACAGCCGGGACCAGCAACTGTATGAGGGGAACCTATAGAGAAGGGCTACTGCCCTGGGCGACAGCCCCATAGTCTCGTCCGGTGCACAGGGTAGGGAAACCTTTGGAAACGTGGTCGAGAGTGCGTTACAGGAGCTTTCTTTTGCACAACTGACAACTTTTGTTTTGAATTTTCTTTTATTTTTTTTTAATAGCGAAGAATTCTGCCTTCCTGTCGTGTTTCAAAGTTTTCTTTAAAATAGTGTTTATTCAACTAACGGCCATAATAGATTTTGGTTAATTTTGTCCACTCAGTATAATACTTCAATTAGTATTTTTCAGCGAACCTGACGAACACAACGTAGGGTCGGCCATAGATTCTTGCCCGAATCTAGACGGTCACGTCCGAGCCTATTTCTCTATTGTATGTGAGACATGCTAATGCATTATTTTATGTATTTGAATGTCACATGTGGAATTCTGGAATAGGTGAATAGACTCAATACCATGAGTCGTGCAAATAACACTTTTGTGTTAAATCTGACCTCCAAGGGCACAAATTTTTTGTTGTAATAATAATAATAAACTAATTTTTATTTTTCAGCTTTGCAGGTTATTATTAATTTAATTAATCTATTTTCATAACCCACTAATTAATATTTCTTTCAGCTTTTTACTCCGGTCATATGAGCCGGGGGCCGTAAGGTTACAACTTTGGTTGTTGAGGCTTGGTGAAACTCGGTTTAGTAGAACTTGGTTTGATGGTTTGGCCTTTTAACAGTGTGACCAAAGTCCGCATCATATGGGATTTTTTTTATTAATTGCTTTATTCGAAATTTGACTTTGGCATCAAGTTCTGCTTCGATCGAGATGAAAATTAAGCAAAAAAATAGTAGTCACGTGATTTGCATTATCTGTTAAATTTTAATTTTTTCCAAAAAATAATTCAAAAGTGGGGTTATTTCTGAAAATATCGAGAAAAGTTATTAGAAAAAGCTTTTTAAATGCAGTTTCTAGCCCACATGCAAAATTTCAGCTACATAAGATAATTTTGATTTTTTACCCACCACTAAAATTTATTTTCGGGGGTAAGTGCACAAGTGCATCAAAATTACCGATAATTTTTGAATGAAATGTGTTTTTTTTACAAATTGCAAGAGTTTGTTTTCATATTTTCGCGAAAAAGCCCGACTCCGCAGGAGGAGGGCATTTTCGTAAAATATGAAAACAAACGATTGCAATTTGTAAAAAAAACACATTGAATAAAAAAATGATCTGGTTATTTTTATGCACGAGTGTAATTTATTTGAATATTTCCCAAATTAATTAAGAACTCGAATCAAGTAAATTTAAATATTTTATTTAACAGAAAATACTAACAATAAAATTAAAATGCTTAAAAATTACAAGAATTGCAATGAAAAGTACAATTATTGTAATTAACAATATTTTGCTTTGAATACGTAGACATGGTGGTTGATGCAGTCAACGAGCGAGAGCTTATTTCGGCGGGGGATTCTCTTGAGATTGACGGTTGGTCATTGTCCCGCATTTTTTCAATCAAAAGCATATGGTGGTTCTCATCCATCTGAATGTAAGGCGTCAGTGACTTGGTATTTGAGTGTCTACTTAGTTTAATTATTTGTTGTTCTCCAACACCTTTTTTGGCAAGTTTTGATATGGCGGTTGCTCGTATAATAATAAATAAGATTACGTTAATTGTCAGAATATTACATTTTTTGACGCTTGTTAACAATAAAATCCCGCTTTGACGTTTCGTCAACAATATAAACTTGCGATGCAATTTTCGATTTCTGGCAGTACTGTTTTCGCTGTAATTTTGCGAAAATTGCATTTCTCTTATGGGAACTTTAACATATGAGGGAAATATTATACCTAATAATGAACACTTTACTGATGACACTGTGTTCTTTTTTGTCTTAATATTAAGGTGTATTACTTTCAGACACAAACTACGTTTTCAAAAAACTTATTTTATGAAGTTACCTTATACAGGGTCAAAAACAAATAAACTTGCATCACATGCGACCAAATTTTAATAGCCCAATTTGTATTTTGAAGAAAAACACACATTTAATATGGCGCTACTTTAAAGAAAATGTATATGTAATAAAGCATTGTCAAACCTAAGAAGTTTTATGTAGATTGCGTTGAGTCTTATTTTGCAAAAGTGGTGCAATTTACAAAATATGGGTAAAAAATCAAAATTATCTTATGCAGCTAAAATTTTGCATGTGGGCTAAAAACTGCATTTAAAAAAACTTTTTTAATAACTTTTTTCGATACTTTCAGAAATAACCCCTTGAATTATTTTTTGAAAATAATTAATATTTGACAGATAATGCGAATCACGTGACTACTATTTTTTTTGTTTAATTTTCATCTCGATCGAAGCAGAACTTGATGCCAAAGTCAAATTTCGAATAAAGTTATTAATAAAAAAAAAACCATATGATGCGGACTTTACTGGTCACATTGTATATAAAATATATTGCTGGTATACCTACTATTTCTCCTGCAAACTGTATAGAAACAAAAAAAAAATGTTACCTAACGAAATTAAACTTTACGTGAAATTTCCTAAAAGATTATCATTACTATTTCTCTATATAATATTGAAATGCTTTAGTTACCTAAATACCTATATCACAGGAGTACTATTGCATGAAATCCTATGTCGACATATCGACAATCATGCATGCCGACTATAGACAAACAGGCATACCATTTATTTATTTAGATTTGTACTGTAGACGTAGAGGTACCTCTACCTATATAAAATAATTAATTATTTTTAGGTTCAAACTAGTAAAAGCATTTCGGGAGCTAGATATCTTCCATCATCAGTAGTAGAGCAACACAATAGAAATAAAAGTCTTGCTGAGCCAGATGTAGCTACCAAAGATTTCGAAATTGAAGATACAGTAGAAACCACTACATCTGAAATATCGACTACTAATTTTAAATCATCCACAAAATTTAAAACTTCTACTGAAAGCCTTATTGATAAATTGGATCGTGTCCAATCAGATCTATCCAGTGGTTTATTAGCAGGTATGTGCACATAGGTTTACTCGTCAAGACGAAACCGTATGTCGTATTTTGATTGTTGCTTTGTCGCTTCTTAAATAAGTAATTGAATGAACCAGCAATGTACCATCGTATTTAAAAAAATTGATAACGATCAAAACGTGTTTGCACTTCCCTGTATATATAAAATTCCATTTTCCGGCAATTCATTCTCGAGAACAATAGTATCTAATTCCACAACCGGAATTTCAAAATTCAATCTTTTATCTTTGAAAAGATATTCAATTTTATTCGACATCCTGTTAAACAAAATTTGAAAAGGACAATTTTTTTCGCAGAAACGAATAGAGTAGGACGAAACACTGTTAATAAATTATTGGAAATGAAGCAAGGAATACAAAAAAAAATTATATAGGTTTCCATTTAAAATAAGCAAGTTTGTGACAACTTTCGGTATATCTAGAAGTTGAATATAATCGCTGTTATTTTATTTGAGGGGAGCGTCTCCGAAAACCCTATTATTCAAAGTTGCAGTAAACTAAAGGGCAATATAAAGCTATTTGCAGATGATACGACAATTATTTATTTTGCTGAAACTCTTGCAAAAATGTATTTTGATATTAATGATTTAAAAATACTTCTTTCTTGGCTTCAATCAGATAAACACGTTAAATTTTACAAAATCTTCTTTTATGTTTATAACTAAAAATAAAATAAATTCCATCATTAACCCCTTAACATTTAATAATGAAAATATTCAATATTCAAAAACGACAAAACTTTTAGGATTAGTTTTAGACGAAAATTTAAATTGGAAATGCCATATCCAGTATATTATCAACTTCATGTCTCCTTTGGTATCTGTTTTGTACAGAGCTAGATATTTCATTCCTTTGAAATACTTAAAAAATATATTTTTTTCATTAATATATTCAAAATTACAATACTTAGCTTCTGCATGGGGATCTGCTTATTTATCAAACTTAAAACCATTACAAAAATTGTAAAATAAAGTTATTAAATGTATACACAAATTACCACATTTAGAACCAACTGCTAATCTATATAGACCGAAAGGGTATTTACACGTTCAAAACATTTATAAATTAAAAATTTGTATTATAAGTCACTCTATCATTTTAAAAGAAAAAAAATCAAACATAACATTTCAGGAGAATAAGACATTACATGGTCATAACACCAGACATTGTATAAATTATCAAACTATGCCACTAAAAAGTAATTTCGGAAGAAAATCGCTTTTTTATGACGGAATAATAAAATATAATAATCTTCCAAAAAATATCAGAAAAATTTTAAAATTGGCAACTTTTAAAAAACAATTAAAGATATATTTACTAAATTAAATTATTTATACTATTTTTTTTAAATTGATTTTATTAATGAATTAAATTGGATTAACTTCCATTTTTTTTGTTATTTTTTTTTAATGGTTATTATTTTCTATATTATGTTGTCACTTTCAATGTAATTAACTTAAAAGTTAGTTTGGAATAAAGACATTTTGAAAGTTAAGTCTAAACAAAACAAAATTATTTAATAAATTAGTTCAATATACAGATTTTTAATATTATATCAAATAAAAATTAAGCAAAATAAAAATCCGTTCCAGAAAACGTAATTTTTCAAGAAAATAAATACATTTTCGTGTTTTTTTTACACAGTTTAATGTTACCCATTAGACTATTTGGGATTGTGTTATACAAATTAATACCATCATTCAGAATATAAAATATTTCCAAACTTTGTCCAAATCAGTTTTATTCAGTAAAAAAAAGTCTTGTTCTACTGTCATAACTCTTAAACTGACCTAAGGTAAGCTGAGGTAAGTGTGTAGCAAAATTTGAATAGTTCATGTTTTGGTGGATATAAAAAAAAAGTAGCCAATAGCTTTAGGTGACTTGCATTAAAAGTTTTTATAGTAATTGGTTCCGAAGATATTATTTTTTTTAAATCTATGTTTATAACACACTTTCCCCGTAGAACGGGGTAAGTGTGTAGGCGGCCAACATTGTTTAAATAGATTCAGTAATTGCAATTTTTGAGGCAAGTGTGTAAAAGTATAGAATCATTGCTATCGATTGCTGGTTGAACGGTTTATTTAAGTTGAAAACGAAATGAGCTACAAACTTTTTAAGTTACTTAAAAGTGTTTTAACATTCTTTAAAATAAAAACTAAAAAAATATATTTTTGACCCAACTTTCAAATTAAAAGTGTTTTAACATTCTTTAAGATAAAAACAAAAAAATTATATTCTTTTTCGGACGTAGTTTCTAACCATTTTATTTGATAAGACACTTCAGAAATCCTAAAATAGAAATATTCCTTACAAGCAGTTCTTATTTGGGTGAACTGTGTACTACATACACACTTACCCTCTCAAAATAGTACACACTTCCCTGGTGACATATTTTTAGAGGGCAAGTGTGTACTAGCCCAAAATAAATACCAAAAAACTATCTGGAAACAAAACAGTAATAGGTCAAAACTACAGTATTTCTTACCTTATAAGTAAAAAAAAATGGGTTAAAATCAATGTACTTCTGCCGATGATTATAGATTTAAAAAAACAACGAACTAGGTGTCTTTACCACACAAACATAATAACCGAAAACACGCATTTTTATCCTAACCGCAGGTATCTATTTTTGCTTTATATCTTAGTTCGACAGTTTATATATGTGTCTTCAGTAATTCATAGATGGCGGGACCAGTATTAATACCACTTAAGGAATATTTTTAGCTTACACACTTACCCCGCAAACACACTTACCCCACCTTACCTTATTCATTTTTAGGTGGCTTTAAAAATGAAAATATAGCCGTTATTGATGAAAATACGCCAATGAAATTGGATACAATTACAGATGTTAAACCAACTTTACCAACTGTGTCCCAGCCACCTTCTACTACAACTCCTGGAGAACCCTATCCGCAAGTTAAAATTAGAAAATTTAATGCAGGAAATCGACCGTTCAGACCGAAACAGAAAGACATTTTTGCTAACAGAAATAAAACCGTTTACACTACAACGGCTAGACCTTTCACAGAATCGAAAGATATTGAAGGTAATGCCTTTATTGAGCTAGGTACCCTAAATAAATAGCAAAATAATAAAAATGTATTTTTAATGTAAGTACCTAGTGCATTTTCGCCTTATTTTTTTTATGGTGATAAAACGCCTCATAATTTTTTGGGATCTATTAAATTTAAAGAAATGGTCCATGCTTAATTAATATATATGGAAACGAAAGAAACACTAAAAGTCTTCCTCCACAAAGTCTATTATAATAAAAATATTCAACTAAGGTCTTTATCATTCGCTTTTATAAGAAACTCTGTCATTTGTTCTTTGGAGAGAACTAAAGACTTTTTTGGCGATATCTTCTTTAAACAGCGAATAATAATGGGAAATTTGTTTATATCTATTTCTTCCCGTAAATTTACAATTAGCTTCAAGTGCTTCAACATAAAGTATTTGGTCAATAACGAAGAATTTTTGTTTTTAGAAGGCTCGCTGTTGAAATATATAAAAACGGTATCTTCCATGGTCGTGATTTTTTTCTGGTCATACCATTTTCGATAAAAACTATGTCTCTTTCACCTTTCTTCGTATAAGTGTCTTGACTTCGTTGGCAAAATCGAGTCCTTGGCAATTGAGGCTATATTTTGCTTTTCTTCCATTTTCACGGACACTCTTGTTTGAAAACTTTGTAAACACATTATTAAAAGCAAAGCGCAAGTTGCCTTACACTGACAAAAATGGATCTACCACTGTCGTGAGTTGCAAAATTAGAGCTACTTTAATGCACGTCTCTATGTTGTGCCAGCTGAGCCTACGAATTATCACAAATCATTTAAAAACGCTACAATTATTCAGCTTCTTTTGGTTCGCCTCAACACAGAAAAAGATTTTTTATCAACATTTTAAACACATCTGGGATTGCCACAATCCCTCATCTTGCAACCATTTTATACGTTACCCGAACTCCGTTTTTGGGTTGGGAAAACTTACTAATAGATTTAAAAGTGCCCTTTTTACCCGGATGTGCATTATTTTAACTCATCATCATGTGTAAATTATTTTGGGTTGGAATAATTCAGGACTTGTTTAAAATTAAGTCATAAAACGTGCTACAAAACCCCATATCGTGGGTAAATCACCGACCGACGGAAAGTTCCGAATTTGTGCTCGCGCCGGTTCGGTGCGGTTTTTTCTACTGTTTTAGTTTTAGTATACATTCGATCACGCGTAGGCGCAGAAGTAACTTAATGCACGTTGCGTCCAGCGGCGTTTCGAGCGACTTTAAAACATGGAGAATGCTAAACCGCATCCGAACAGGGGTTGCACCTGTTAAAACCAATCTGATCAAATGGGGCCTATCTCAACCAAATGACGAGAAGTGTGACTGTGGCGCAGTTCAAACCATGAAACATCTTCTGATATTCCCGAACTGCCCCGCACGGTGTTCCCTCGACGACCTGTGGCTGGGCAAACCCGAAGCATTAGACGTGGCCCATTACTGGGCCGAGAAACTCATTCCGGACACGAAAAAGTAAAGTAAGTGTTAATGAAATGGGACCTTTTAAATTTTGTTGACCTATTTGAAATTAAGTGTAAAATATGTTTTCTAAGAATAATATAACTTTACTGCAACTATTTAGGATTTTTGAAATAAAAATTGTCGATTTTTCTATCCATCTGTTTCAAGAAAAACTATAAGCGTAGGTTTCGGAAAATCCTTCGAGAAGGATACTAAATTTCATATTTAGTTAACACGCATTAAGTACTCGTGTGTGTAAACCTAATACTTGAGGATGCACAAAAGATTTCACATTTTATGCTAATGACAGTTGACATTGTATTAATTTAAAAATCGCATGTTAAAAAAATATGTAATTTTATTTTTGAAATACCGAAAAAGTCAATTGGCTTAAAATACTAGTCATTCAGACACAGGAAACAAAACTGACAAACAGGCTAAACAAATTTATTGTGTTTTTATTGATATTTTTGTTCTAGGATATTAGCAACCTACCTGAAAGACTACAAAAAATTTTCGCTTTTCTTCGCTTATTTTTTATTCTATCAAGATTTGTAGATGTGTTCCACATTGAAGTAATTACATTTAAAGCTATTTAGTGATATTTTTATTTATATTTATATTAAATATTATATATATTTCTTTTGTATAAAACATTTTTTTACTGTTCAACTTTTATCATTATTGTTGGTGAAGTAATTCTTTAAATTCGTTGGTTAAATGTAAAAATGTTTTTTATTTCACTAATAAACGTACTTTAGCTAATAACTGGGTTTGAATTAAGTTTCGAAATACACTCCTAAAACACATCATTTAATATTTTCAAAAAAAAAGTACAGTATTTCTGACAGCCAAACGAGTGAGTTATTCTAGCCATCATCGTAAGCTAGGACAACTCAATAATCAAGTTTTCATAGCTCGACTCATGAATTAATCTAGCCCGAGTAGTAAACGAATCACAATTCAACTATTGGTCTCTGGCAGCTTTAACAATGAATTGCTTGCAGCCCAAGTCGCAGCTACGGTAGCCTTAGCTTACCAATACCAATAATTTAAGTCGGTTGGGTGAGCTATCCCAGTGCATAAAATAAGACATTTTCTGAGCTATTACAACTTATGAACAGTGATTTAATGCAATTTGTTTGATTTAGTTGCTGTAATTCAGAGGTCTGGGCTGTCCCCTATTGGCAACACGCGTCGAGCTAGGATAATTCATATTTGAGTTATCTCAACTCGATATTTCGCTCAGTGTAGGAGTCATAGCAAACTTTGCAACTATGTGTGAGCTGTGACGATCTTGTCGAGTCTATTTTACAGGGTTTTAGGAATTAAATACATGAAAAATAAAAAAAATTTCGTTGCCGTTTGGGAGCAATCGAACATTAAAAATTGTATGATATGCAGACATAAACGTATCTTTATTTACGTATAACACAAATAGCTATTAGGAACATAAATCCTAATATTTTTTAAAACTCTTGGTATAGACTGCGTGAAAATTTAAACTTGGCTTATAGAATTCCTTAAATAACTTTCTACTACTACGCCCAATATATTAAATTGTTTTGTTTTCCCAGATTCTTCTACCATTTTCAAAATTGCCCAGCCTGTGGATGACTTAAGCGCTTTATTACCGCCCAATTATAAGCCACCCAAACCAGAAGAAAATAAAAATTCCAAGATTGTAAAAAGCACACAAGTTGTCGACGATGTCAGTGCATTATTACCACCAGGATATGGTTCACCAAAACCAATAGCACCTACTGAAGGACCTTTAGCAAGTATTTTGGCAAAAGCAAAACCAGTAGATGATATCAGTGCTTTATTACCACCAGGTTTTAAGCTACCATCTTCATCAGAAAACCCTGTTAGGAATATTTTAGCAAAAGCACAACCAGTAGATGATATCAGTGCTTTATTACCACCAGGTTTTAAGCTACCATCTTCATCAGAAACCCCTGTTAGGAATATTTTAGAAAAAGCACAACCAGTGAAGGATATCAGTGCTTTATTACCACCAGGTTTTAAGCCACCACCTTCATCAGAACGGCCTTTTACGAATATTTTAGCTAAAGCAGTCCCAGTGGAAGACATAAGCTCTCTTTTGCCTCCTGGGTTTAAAGTGAAAAATGAGGAGTCTAATAGTTTAAAAGGTACCTATACTACATTCCTTCCTCCTTAAAACGGTTATTTCACCAATTTTATCAAAAAATACAGTGGTCTTGGTGATATTTCGTCACAATTGTATCACAATTGGTATCAACATCATATAACTTTATTATAATGATGGCATTCAGCAGTGGCTATCGACGAACGCTGAATCAGCGATAGATATATGTACAATGTGCATATTATTGGGGTAGGGTGGGGTAGGTTCGGACAGTTTTTTTAAAATGGACATAATTTTGAAATCAGTTAGGTACATTTAAATTAAATCGAAAATATTAGCAGAACCGTACATTCATCTTTTATAAATTTAACGACTATACCTTTTCGGCAAAAATGCGTTTTTTTGTCAAATAGGGATTTAAAAAAAATGCAATTTGTCCGATTCTGCCCCATAGTGGGGTACTGACGGACACACCATGGGGAAGGTCCGGACACATATTAAAAAACCTATATTAAGGTGAAATGACGAATGAATGACGACCCTTGCAAGTTTAATGATATTTTATTAATCAAGTCGGCATATATACTTAATATGTTATTGGATATTATATGAAAACATATTTACATTAAATTTTAAAATTCCTGCTGTTCTGGATGTTCCTGGCAATCTGTGGGTTTTGGCAATTTGCTTACCACATCTTTTCTGGAAATAGTTGATATATCCTTAACATTTGGAAAATGAAAGCCACTTTTATACTTCCTCAAAAAATTGACCAAATAGTCTTTATTGTCGAATATTTTGTCCACTACTCCAGGTTCGGACAGTCCGAAACTGCCCCATGAAATATGTCCGAACGTGCCCCATATTACCAAGTGCATTTCTGGCGGCAAAATATCCCTAAATGTATTTGTATTTCAATTCATTTTAAGGTTAAGTGTAGGAAAACAAGTTAATATTTATAAATTTGGTGAATATCTTATTTTAAATTTATTAGTAAATATGTAATTCCTTACGACTTTCGCAACCTTTCTTACAACGGCAACGAAAAATTAAAACAAATGTCTACAAACTCCTAATATTTATCGATAGCCGCACAACTTGCACAGCCACGGCCAATACAATTATAAATAAACATTTTTTGGTTGGCAAGAATCCAAGGAGTTAATTTTTTCGCGGTAAATTTGAAACGTCCGGAGGTGCCCCATGTCCGGACCTACCCCACCCTACCCTATATTGATTGATTGAATGAACGATTGAAAAATGTTGTAACACGTAAGTAAGTAGGTAACAGCTTAATTTAAACAGTTTTAGAGCCGAAATCTGAACATGAAAGGAACAATGCTACAAAGGTACTTTCTAAAGCTACGCCAGTTACCGATATCAGTAGTTTGTTACCGCCAGGCTTTAAACTGCAAAAACAAAACCACGTTGAAAAGTCCGTCCCTAATATATTAGCAAAGGCAAAGCCAGTGGATGATATAAGCGCCCTTTTGCCACCTGGATACAGAGGTTCCAGCTATAGGAAAGGTGGGTTTATTTTATGGATATAATACCAATAATACTACCGTGCGAGCAAAAATTATTTTCATCAAAGAGGGCTTGGATTAAAAAACGTAGGGCTTGGTTTAGATCACAATGATATGGGGACGATATATCTAACCAAATCTAGGTTAAAATTTTGTCAAATTCATATTATGACATGACTGCCAAACTAATGAGTAATAAAATAAGTAGACAAATACAAATTTATTTTTGTTGTTTACAAAATTAACAAAGTAAGAATATACAGAAAGAAAAAGAAAATCAATTATATAAATTGCTGAAATTTACCACCGCCATGCTCCAAGCATAAATTCACACGTCTCTTCATATTTTCGAAAGTGTTGACCAGCATCTCTGAAGAAATGTTACCACATTCTTGGATAATCCTTTCTTGTGATTGTCCTAAAATTGCAACTTGTGTTTTAAAAATAGTGTTCTTTAAATGAGGAAAAACGAAGTAATCCATAACCGTTAAACAATCAATCAAAACTGATCAATCTGTCGTCGAAAAAATTGCGTAAGTACCTAGTTAATAGTTTCGGCGGCTGTATGGGCGGTTGTACCGTCCTGTTGAAAATATCCAAAACGTAGTTCGTCGTCAAGTAATTGCTCCACAAATGGATTCAAAATATTGTCTCTTACCGCTGTGCTGTAACTGTGTCATGGAAAAAAATAGGACCAACAATCTTCTTCGGGAAACAGCTATATCCAGACACCAATTTTTTGAGGGTGCAATGTGGACTTCATCCGAAAAAAATGTCAGGTCTAATAAATCATTTCTTTCCAATAAATTTTGGGTAAACCATTGAGAGTTATTCCTGCGTCTTTCAAAATCTGCGGCTTGTATTTCTTGGAAAACCTGCACTTTATAAGGAAATAAATTTAGATGCTTCTTAAGAATAGTCCTGCATGTTCCATAAGATCTTCCAACTTCTTGGGACAGGCGTCTAATACAATTTGTTGGCGTATTTTGCATTATTTCACGAACGTCTGCAACAAGTTCTTCTGTTCTTACAGATGGTCTTCCTGCTCCTTTTTTGTGTTGTATAGAACCTGTTTCCATAAACACAGACATGGTTCTTTTCAGGCAATGATAAAAATCCCCAGCAATAAAAGGAACGTTAGGAAAATGTTCGTGAAAATCGTCCATGCACAAACCCGGATTGTATTTCCACTCACTATTTACTCTAACCCCGTTTCGAAAAAACGCTTCAACCATGAATGTTTTGTGCTGTTCCGTAAAGCCCATTGTGTGAATTGTTCAAGAAATTGGAAAAATTAGCGATGAATCAAATTACTTGTAACGACTGTCAAAGATGACGGAATAACTGATTGATTGTTAATAAATTCAGGTAGTTACTGACACCCAACAGGTATTAAGCTCTACGGCTAAGCATTGCGTCCTTAGATGCAAGGCCCTCTTTGATGCAAATAATTTTTGCTCGCACGGTATTATATAAAATTGTTAAGTGACTGACTAACTGACTGATTCATTAACGCTTAGCCTGAACCGCTATTCCTAGAATCATGAAATTTCGAGGATGTATTTTCCTTATAACGTAGGCATCCACTAAGAATCGATTGGTGGAGGTGGAGGTCTAAAAATAGGTACCTACATAAGTTCCTTAAATAAAATAATATATTCGTCATTTAATCATAAATTCACTTAGGGTTTGAAGAAAGGGGTGTAGCCTATTTTGAGGGGGTACATAACTGTCTAATAATTTTAAGTTATATTGCTGAAAATTGATAACATGCTTACTCTTTTAAAATAAGCAAGTACCTACGTGTTTTGATATTTTGAGAAACTTTTCCCCTAAGGGGTAGGAATGAAGAGGGTCAGTCTCCAATGCAACCGCTAAAGAAAAATATATACCGGGTGTTTCTCAAAAGACGTTCACCCCTATAACTTCTCTGTATTTATAGATACTAAAATGAAATTTTGAGATTATGCATAAGAGATGAGTATGCATTTATTGGCATAATTTTCAATTTGTTAGCACTTTCGGTTTGACCGAAAGTTACCTTAACTTTGTTATTTTAAATGGGGCATCTTGTATATTTTTACTTATTGGGATTCAGCATAACATTCTGAGTAAAATGACACCTCACTTGTAATTTTTTGACGTGTTATAACATTTGTATGTTTAATTTATAGTCAAGTAGTATATGAAAATTAAAAGTATGCCATAATCGTTGACTTTCTAAGTTTCACAAGCGTTTAAAAGATGAAATTTTGTTTTACTCCATTTTTCCAAATGGAACGATGGTAGTTCACTAGGATATATTTAAAACGATCATTTTTTCCAACAATTTGGTACCATACACTCCTATGCTATTGGATGGTTTGGAAAACCAATATGGTTTTAAATTAAAATTGTAATGTCACTCTAGATTGAAAATAAAAAATAAATATAAAAATGTTATACTTAACACGTCAAACAATGACGTCATTTCACTCATAATATTATGCTGAACCCAAATAAGTAAAAATATACAAGATATCCTATTTAAAATATCAAAGTCAAGGTCACTTTCGGTCAAACCGGAAGTGCTAACGAATTGAAAATTATGCCAATAAATGCAGACTCTTCTCTTATGCATAATCTTAAAATTTCATTTTAATATCTATAAATACAAAGAAGTTATAGGGGTGAACGTCTTTTGAGAAACACCCGGTGTAGGTTAAAAAAAGAATGAAACATATTTTTGCAGTTTAAACAAATATAAAAAAAACGAAATTAAAAGCGGACACGCATCACCGATGATAAAAGCTTTAACACTTTAATAAACAATTATTTGTGTTTTTGATTGTCAGAGCATAAAGGGACAACAACAACAACCACGATGGCGCCCACAGAAACCAAAAGCAAGAACATATTAAATGACCTACTGCCGCCGGGATATAACTTGGAAGACAAAAACGATAAAAATCCTAAAAACCTGTCATCATTAACGAATACCTCGACAAGGTAAGTGTTGAACTAATTTAACCTGCAACGAAAATATCGAAACAGTTTAGGGTGATTCGCGGTGAGTGCGGTATATCCTCCATTAGATTAGAAATTAACATCGTTTTACTAGATAAGAGATTACCCAAAAGATACAATCTAAGCTTAATTTCCACTATTCTGAAGCTCATTAAATCCATTATTACTGACAAAATCTTTTTAACTTACAGAAGTCTTACATTGCTCAGCAAGGCTTCTCCAGTGGTCGCTCAATTGTCACAAACTTGCTTGTTTATCAGAATTCCTTGTTTTCTCTGTTAAAGCAGGTTATCAAGTTTACGTCATATACAGTATGTCTCTGTAAGTTTGCATCATATGGAAAACTTTTTTATTATTCATTTTACGAAAAAAAGTTATTCTTCATAAAAATCTCTGCATGGTCTAAAACCTAAAATGCAACCATCAAATATCGAAATTTCCCAGTCATATACGAGGTTTGTCAAAAAATGTGAATTTTTCCTAAGAATGTAAATTTTTCCCAAGAGTAAAGTACCTTTATTTTTGACATTATCAAAAATTGTTATTAAAAAAAGTTGATCAGAACTAAAAACCACGTCTAAATATGCAATACCACGCATTAAATTAATTAAATAATTAAAAAAATTAAATAATTAATAATAAATTAATAAAATAATTTTTCAACATAAATGCGTATAATTGCATATTTAGACGTGGTTTTTAGTTCTGATCAACTTTTTTTAATAACAATTTATGATAATGTCAAAAATAAAGGTACTTTACTCTTGGGAAAAATTTACATTCTTTGGAAAAATTCACATTTTTTGACAAACCTCGTATATGAGTGGAAATTTTCGATATTTGATGGTTGCATTTTAGGTTTTAGACCATGCAGAGCTTTTTATGAAGAATAACTTTTTTTCGTAAAATGAATAATAAAAAAGTTTTCCATATGATGCAAACTTACGGAGACATACTGTATATACTGACCTGTCAAAGACTTTCGACAATGTATGTCCTGCATTGCTCCTTGAAATGCTGTCTCATATTGAAATCTATGGTAGGTACATACCTCAAATGGATAAGCTCATATCTCATTCATAGCCGCCAATGTGTTACTGTATGCAGATAAGTTTCGAAAGATTTCCGATAACATCTGGTGTTCCTCAAGGCTCACATATCAGACCTTATATAGATCTTATTATTTATAAATTACCTATCTTGTTTTAATGTATCTGATTGTTTGCATGGTGTACACTGATGACTAGAATCCGAGAAACCATACATACGAAGTGTAGAACACTAATCTGAATATTGTCTCATACTTTAATGATTTTGGCATTATCTTCGATAAGGATCTTTTCTTCTTTTCGGATCTTAATTTCGCTTTACACATGCTATTTGGAATGTTATTAATCCGTAATATATTATTGCGTTACGGTGTTAGGGGCACTGCCCTGAACTGGTTCGCTTCCTATCTTTATAGCAGGTCTCAGGTAGTTCGGGTTTGTTCGTTTGTCGTTTGTTGTTTAATTTTTCGTTTTCTGACTTAACTTTTTGACCGATAATTTCGTTAAAAACTCGGGCGTTGCTAAATTCTTGGGTGTTCAAATCGACGACAAACTTAAGTTTAAGGACCACATTCTTGCATTGAATGGGAGGCTAGCGTAGTGAGAGTTGTCTCAAGAGAATTGGGGAAGAGTGTGGGTAGAATGATTTATTTTTCACTTGTTGAGAGTCACTTGAGGTATGGTATTGCTTTTTGGGGATTTAGTAGCAAGGACCTATTGTACTCCACATTGGTTTTGCAAAAGAGGGCATTCAGATACTTGTGTGGTGTTAATTGTCATACTCACCGTAAACCTTTATTTGTCAGGGAAAAGGTTTTAACTTTGATTGGAATTTTTATCTTGGAAACGGCCAGCCTTATCCATAAAAAAATATAAAAATTATGCTATTAACAGCTCCTATAACATGCGTACTGTGTATGATATTCCTCTTCCTATACCAATAACAACTGTCGCACAAAATTCCTTGATATTTGAGAGCATCAAAATTTATAACCACATACGCACTGACTTATCGGCAACTAATTACTAGACCCTACTAATACTATCCAGGAATTTTACAATGATAATTTCCTTCCTATCAATTTTGACCAATCACCGACAAGAATTCGTATGTCATATTTAATTTTCAAGTGGAAAAATTGCATGACAGCTCATGTCAGTAATTTTTCCGGAAAATGTTTGATAAGTACTGTCAAAATAAAACATTGTTGAATTTCTATCTAGTATCAGTAAAATGCTCTGTACGTTGCTTTGATTGATTAAATTATCATATTACTAGTAATTAGGCTTTTTTTGTTCGGTCAGGCAATAATCTTGCCAAACATCATTCGTGCATCTAATTTTTCCTATGAAAAAATCAAATAACTCGTTGACAAGTAATTTGTTTGAAACAAATTACTTGTCAACTCGTTTTTCCAAATTTTTTCGGTAAAATTAGATGCACTAATATCTAGGCATTCCCTTTAATTTTTGTTAAAAAACTTTGATTAGTATATATTCTTGCGAAATCTTTGTTAACGATATGTAGTTCTTATAACAATAAAGTGTATTTTGATTTTGATATAAAATAAATAAATATATATAAAAAACCAGTAGGTTTATTTTATTGAAACATATTTTAACGTTTCTGTAGCTTTTTTGATTAAAATTAATTTCTTTACAAAAATTTGATTGGTTTCTCTTTATGGTTTTAGCTAAAATTACCCATAATACTTCTATAAATTTATAAATGTTTTGATTTTAGTGACATTAATTCAACTATGCCCGCTAAGTCAAAAGAAGTTAAACTGGTGTTTCCTAGTAGACCGGGTGGAGGAAGCAGAAAAACTTCTCGTTTAACAACAGCTAGAACGCCAGGAAATACAGAAATGAACAAACAAGTTTCACCAACTATACAGAAGGGTTGGCCCGTAAGGTGTGTTTTCATTGTTTTGTCAAATTATTTCATTTTAATTCCGAAACATATACAGTGTCCGCAAGAAAGTCCGCATCAAATGGGATTTTTTTTTATTATTAGGTATAGGTAAAAATTGAAAAAGCAGTTAGTTTTTGCTTACCTAAAAACCAAAAATGACGTATACTGAAGCAGCCGGTCTTGCGTTACCTGTCCAATTTGACATTTTTAATAAAATATCTTCAAAAATGCCCTTATTTATAAAAATATCGAAAAACTTTATTCGATAAAGTTGTTTATTTAGGCATTTTTAACCTCTGTAAGAAATATTGACAGTCTAAATACAATTTTAATTTTTTGCCAGATTCTTGAAAATTTTAATCAACCCTCGTAGATTAACTTTTATACATCGATGTAAAACCATTTGCCTTTACTTCATTTGTAATCTTAATGCAATTTTGTGTAAAATTTTTGTTTCCGATTATTTATTTTGCTTCAAAAACTGAAATTGTTATTGACCAGTATGTAATGTTTGATGCAAAATTTATCTAATTACATCAGTTTTGTCAAAACCGACGTTTCTTATTTTTCTTAAGTTAGTAAACAGATGTACAAATAGAAAATATTAGGAAGCTTTCGTTGAAATTTTACTTAATTACTATTGGATTAAAAAGAATAACTATTAATCGCTCGAAACATTTTATTCAACAAAAATATAATTAAATATAATTAATTTAATTTAATATTAATTTAAGTAAAATTTCAACAAAAGCTTTCTAATATTTTCTTTTTGTACATCTGTTTAATAACTTAAGAAAAATGAGAAACGTCGGTTTTGACAAAACTGATGTAATTAGATAAACTTTGCATCAAACATTACATACTGATCAATAACAATTTCAGTTTTTGAAGCAAAATAAATAATTGGAAACAAAAATTTTACACAAAATTGCATTAAGATTACAAATGAAGTAAAGGCAAATGGTTTTACATCGATGTATAAAAGTTAATCTACGAGGGTTGATCAAAATTTTCAAGAATCTGGCAAAAAATAAAAATTGTATTAGACTGTCAAAATTTCGTACAGAGGTTAAAAATGCCTAAATAAACAACTTTCTCGAATAAAGTTTTTCGATATTTTTATAAATAAGGGCATTTTTGAAGATATTTTATTTAAAATGTCAAATTTGACAGGTAACGCAAGTCGTGCGGCTGCTTCAGTATACGTCATTTTTGGTTTTTAGGTAAACAAAAACTAACTGCTTTTTCAATTTTTACCTATACCTAATAATAAAAAAAAAATCCCATTTGATGCGGACTTTCTTGCGGACCCTGTACCTAAGCATAAAAACATTTTCTTGAAACTATCGATATTGTACGTATTGATAATTGCGATAGATCTACAATTAATTACGACCAATTTATCTGTCTTATAGATCAAGTACAGAATTTACTGGTTGGCCCACTCCTTCTACCACTCCAATTTCAATTGAAAAATTGCTGGAAGCAGCCAGAGCTGCGGCGACAAGTACATCAACCGCATCACCTTCAACAGCTTCACCGACTACAAGCACTACCAGACCTACAACTACAACTCCAAGACCAACCACGCCTGGTAAGTTGACTTGTTTATTTAGCATTGCTTTGTTTGAAAAAAAAATCGTTTATGTTTATTATAAACATAAATCAACAAGGATATTATTTAAAGCATATTGCTTATATTTTAGGTATTTGTGTCGGAGAATGCGATCTAGCTGGTACCATTAAGTTGGTAGGAGGCGCCATATGGGTGCCAGAACTATTGGATAGAAATACAAAAGAGTATCAAATTTTAGCAAACGATGTTGAAGACGAAGTAAGTAAATCACAGTACCAAAAACAACTAGCGGAAATTGCCTCCTTGGTAATATACTTAAAGTCAAACGCAGTGGCGGCTTGTCAGGTGAGTCAGTGCCTGCCCTGGAAATACTAATATAAAAATACCTTATTGTATAAATCTGAGAAATGTAGTCCATGTTTTTGGGAAAGACAATAAAAAATACTTATATTTTTCAGGAAGCGTAGTAAGCTTTTTCGCATGTAGACCAGGGCTCAAAAGCCTTTGAAAAATGGTAAAAAGTGAAATAAAATAATAGTAAGATGAAATCCATTAGAAAAGGAAGAGAATATAACAAAAATTAAAGGAAAAATAATTTATTTACAACCATACATGTAATGTTTACATTACTGACTTTATTGAAGGTTGAGAAGTATCACATTACCTACCTCTACTTCCCGCCCTGACTTCCCACCCTGATTCCCCGCCTTCAGTTTCAGTCCACTAAAATGTGATATTTTAACTAACATTTTATTATTTCATTCAGCGGCTCCCCTTATTTCCGGCGGGGTACACTCCATTGATTCTTCTTCCATTAATTTTTAAACTTAATTGTATTGATCGCAAAATATTAGACTTGAACTGACGTTTATTGTTTTAATTTCATCAAACAAACGTTTCCTTGACAACCGTCGCCTAATTTGAAAATATGCCTACTTGTAAATTTATTTGATTTTTTTAATATAAATTTTCTATAATACTACGTCAAAATGACATTTTTCTTTTAATAATATTTTTAGTTAAAAATTATAAGAAGTTGATGTAGGATGTGGTTGTAAATAAAATAGTATACAAACCTCGGTGAAAAGTTTCCTTACTGTCTCCGAGATATAGTTTACCTCGACGCTTCGCGTCTCGGTAAACTATCTGATCTCTCAACTGTAATGAAACACTTTCCACCTCGGTACGTAAAATCCGAGGTCGGGAAGTGGAAAGGGGTGAGTTTTTAAGGGTAGAAAACGATTTATCTCGATTTCCGGCAAAACTACAAGTCCTATAGAAAAACGTTAAATCACAAAGTTGTAGGTAATAAAAAGATCTACAACTTTTGTATTTACACTTTTTTCACATAACCTCAAAATTTATGTGAAAAATTCAAATAACCAAGTTTTTGGTTTTTTATTTTTGTTTTACAAAAAATTTTTTTTTTTAATTTAAAATATTTATTTTTTCACCTTATTTTGACAATATCGAAAAGCACCCTAATTTTCAATCTTCTCACGTCAAAATATCTGCTTTTTTTAAAAAGTCGGTGGGCTTTTTGTTCGTTGAAATCTCTACTTTTTGATGGTGTAAAAAATATATACATTACTGTGGTAAATGTTCTCAAAAAATGCAATACCAATACCAAATACCAATTGATTAGACGGCACAAAAACTAGAAATCCGTAAATTTTAAATACTCACAATAAACAACAAGGACTCCACATAGAAAACTTAAAATGCAGCCACAAAAATGGCGCCGAGCCGATTCTGGAGTGTATTTTGAGCATGTCGATAAATCTATGGGATAAATGAGAACATTTTCAAATTTACTTTTTAATTGAAACCTTGATGGCTTTTCGTGCTTAGAGAACAAAATGTCAAACAAATAGAAAACCCTTTTAGGAAGATCGTCTATAGATCAGCATGTGACCTAGTGTGGCACACGCAATCTTTCTAAATAGTTTTACTTCGCAGTGGAAACAATGCTGTTTGATGAATCACGTTTTTTTTTAATAAATCTTGTTTTTATTTCAGCTCGAACATCTCTATAGCAGTTCTCCGATGCTAAAAAACTGGTATCGAAAAATTAGAATTGATGGATTTAGGTAAGTAGGGGACTGGTCTTATTTCAGAAATAAATTATATCGGTCTAAAATAAATTCGGGTGTCTATATTCTGCATGCGATTTCTTATATTTAGCCAGCCCATGGACCACCCTGTATAAAAACGTATGAAGAAAATTTAAAAGACTGTTGAGCCCATAGCAAGCATAGGAATTGGTGCTCCGCTTGTTCCGATTCTTTTTTAGGACATTTTCGCATGAAAATTGAACATTTTTGAAAGTTAATTATACATATTTTGCTTTTAAAAAACTAATTTTAATTTTAGTGAGGGAAGTGTATTAGTGGATTACTTGGTTGAACTGAGCGAAGTGGGAAAGAAGGTTGATACTCAAGAAATTAAACATTTGTTTCATGAATCCTTATCAGAACTTACACAGGATAATTCTGGTAGGGAAGGAAAATCCCTTAACGAGACAAAATCAAATAATAAAGTTTCGCTGGGAAATTTCGAACTTGACCCAAAATTTACAGATTTTGTTGGTAAGTATAGTATATACATATTTCTTTGAGACCTACTGCAGGAATTGTCTCCTTATAGAATAATAGCATTTTTTTTTTATTCTCAACCAACTTAAAAAAAGTTTATTACAGAGAAACACCAACTATGTTAAGTAACTACTAATAACTCCATCGAAATTATTCAAAAAAAAATATACAGGGTGTCCCATAACTTATGGGCCGTAGAGTAACTGGAGATACTAGACATCAAACTAAGCAGATTAAGTCATATAAGTTTTTTCGGATTGTTACTCGTTCTAGAGATACAGGGTGTTGAAAGCAAAAGTTTATTATTATTATTATTAATATTATTATTTATTTAGTTAAAAGTTTAATAAAGTGTATTGAGGTCAACGGTGGTCACTTTCAACATTTATTAAAGTGAGCTTCTTGTTTTTGTTCCACTGTTTCGAATTTATTGCGTTGTGATAATTAAAATATTAATTTAATTGTGTACTATGTTTTCTTATGCTTTGGGATGTTTAAAGGGAAATATCTCAAAAAAAATATTAAGATCAATCAAGTACACCTTTTTGACTCAGAAAATGCCCTTCTTTAAGAAACTTTAATTGAAAAACACCTAATATCACAGGTAAGAAAAAAAATCATAGATTTATGAATCCCAGTGTATGCAACTAGCGCCCTCTAGTGTGAAACTTAAAAATTTCTACAAATTCTTATGTCTTGCTCATAAAAACATAATACTGCAAACTTTCAATTCGATTCATTAAACGGTTTTAAAATTATGGCTTATTTTCGAGAATAAACTTTTACTTTCAACACCCTGTATCTCTAGAACGAGTAACAATCCGAAAAAACTTATATGACTTAATCAGCTTAGTTTGATGTCTAGTATCTCCAGTTACTCTACGACCCATAAGTTATGGGACACCCTGCATATATAATACCCATTTATAAAAAAAAATATTAATATAATACGTTAAAGTTAGTTCAGTTTTAAAAAATATTTTTTTTGGGATTTTTTAAAAGTCCATAATTTAGATATTTCTTTACTTTTTTTCGGCAAACTGTTATAAATTGTTAATCCTTTATATAATATTGATTTTTGGCCAAAAGTACTCTTTACCATTGGTGTTTGATATGATGATTTTGTCTCGTGATGTGAATAATTTTGCTCGAAGGAAATATTATATTCGATTGTTTTTCTTTAATAATAATAGAGTGTATTAGAATGCATAGTTTTAATTTATAAAGCTTTTCTAAATTTAAATATCCATTTGGTTCATATAAATTTATAGTTGGTTCTAAAAAAGGAAGTTGATGTATGCATTTAATTATTTTGTTTTGTAGTTTTTTTAATGGCTGAATTGTAGTTAAATTCGATGATCCCCAGATTGAAATCATATACTGTAATTTTGAATAAACCAAAGAATAATATATATTTTAAAAATATTTTAACGATATATAATTTTTAGCTTTAAACAAAATGCCAATTATTGGTGAGATGTAACTTTTTAAATATTCAATATGTTTTTTCCAACTTAAATTTTCAAATTATAAACCTAAAAATTTAATTGTATTAGTATATTTAATTAAATGATTATTAAAAGACAGTGAAGAAATATTATTATTTTTTAATTTTGATTTACTTATAAACATAAAAGATGATTTACTAAAATTTAATGATAATTTATTAGTTTCAAGCCATTTACATATTATATTTAGGTCGTGGTTAATGTTATTATGCATTTGAGCATAGTCTTCATGAAAATATACAATAGTATTAAATTTAATTTTGCTATAGAATTAATGTAGATTAAAAAAAAGTAGGTCCTAAGGTTGATCCCAATATTAGCCTTATAATTTATTGTTATACTGAAAATAGAATTATTATATATACGGGACAGTTTTTAACTCAATCATATAATATGTTCCTTAATCAATTGTTTTTTTTTAGTAATACCGAAGCAGTCCATACCCACGGCTAGCTATGGAGACGATAACATTTTGTTACCTCAGTGGGCAATTGCTGTCATAGTTATTGGTCTAGCTTCACTCTTGTTCGTTATAATTTTTGGCGTTACCGTAGTAAGTATTTTAATTAGATATGCATATACAAATTCCCAACTGTCAGTGAGCATGATAATGTGCAAAAAACGGGAATTTTTTTATCAGTTGTTCAACCATAGTTTGAACATGTATAATCGTTTTGGATGCGCTTAGAATGACTTCAAGTCAAATAGAATACAGGGTAGGGCAAAAAATATGAAATTCGTTCAAGAGTATAGGACCCCTTTTTTTTTAAATAAAGTAAAATGGTATAAAGAATTGTTGTTTAGAATTAAGAAATTGCTTAAATTTAAAAGCGCTACTCTTATCAGTCTCAGTAATTACTTTTTGGGTATTTGGATTCTTAAGTATAATTCTGGCGATATTTTCATTTGATGAAATGTAATTAATATAAATTGCGATGGACAAATTCATAGTTTTGCAGATGATACCACAATTTTTTATACCGATACAAATTGGGACAACTTAAATAATAAAATTATAAAAAATTGGTTTGATAACAATTTCTTAAGAATTAATTTTAATAAAACAAATTATATTCCTTTTACTTTAAACCTAAATAACCTACCACGAAATATGAATAGTATTCAAATAAATGAAGACATTCAAATTTTTAAAGTTAATAAAATAAAATATTTAGGAATTATTTTTGACAGTAAATTAAATTGGAATTTTCACAAAGAATACTTAATTAAAAAATTAAGAAGTTTACTACCAATTTTTAAAAACATTAAAAAAATTTTAAATGTAAGGCATATGGAAATATTATACTACGCGTTAGTTAAAACTTATTTAAATTATGGAATTTTAGGCTGGGGAGGAATAAATAGAACTTTAGTTAAAAAATTAGAAATATTACAAAAAAGGTTTCTAAAAATTATATTCAATAAAGATTATCTTTATCCTTTAACAGAATTATATTCAGAAACCAAAAAGTTAAACATAAGACAACTTTACATTTATAACATCTTAATATACAGTGTGTCCAAAAAAGTAGCAAATCCCATTTTTTCGAAATTGCCTTAAGAGTAAAGTACCTTAATTATTAAAAATACAGCAAAATTTTATATGAAAATGTTTTTGCAAATTAAAAACATAGTCCAAATACGAAATTTGAGTTAGGTGTCCCAATTTTTAATTTTTTTCCCTAATCTAATATCTCCTATACGGTACGCCTCTGGTCGATTTTTTGTTTACGCAATTTTAATATATTTATCAATTAAAATAGGACGTTACCACATTAGTTCCTATGAAACAATTACCTGTGGAGTACCTCAGGGTTCCATTCTAGGACCAACATTGTTTCTAATTTATATTAATTCTATTTCAAAATTAAAATTATATGGACAAATTAAACTTTTTGCCGATGATACAACAATTATTTATTATGCAAATAATATTACTGATATTCAATTAAATATGAAAAAAGATTTAAAAATTATATTTGACTGGTTAGAGTCTTATAAACTAACATTAAATTTTAATAAATCTTCTTTTATATACATTACCAAACAAAGACTAGATATCGAGAAGCGACCAATATTATTTAATGGAAAAAATATTAATTACACAGATCACATACAGTTTTTAGGTTTGTATATTGATCAACATTTAAGCTGGAGAAAACACGTAGAAAATATTCGAACTTTTATTTTACCATTAATAGGAATATTGTTAAAAATTCGTCACTATATATCTTTAAATTATTTAAAAAATATTTATTATGCATTAATATATTCAAAAATTCAGTATCTTATTTCAATTTGGGGTTCAGCAAACTCTATAGTATTAAAACCTTAAAAAAAATTACAAAATAAGGTTATAAAATGTATTCTTCATAATCTTCCGCACTTAGAACCAACAATAAATTTATACAGGCCAAATAAATATTTAGATATACATAGTTTATATAATTTAAAAATTTGCATATTTATTTATTCCATAATCTTAAAACAAAAAATTTCAAACATAACCTTTAAAATTGGCCATGATGTACACACTCATGATACAAGACAAACTAACTTTTTACAAACCATCAAGATAAACAGTAATTTCGGAAAACGTTCGTTGTTATATAATAATGGATTAATATTATATAATAATTTACCTGAACACATAAAAACAATTAAAAAACTTCCATTATTTAAATTTCATTTAAAAAAATATTTCCTAAGATAATTTTTATCTTTGAATTTATATGTTTTACGTTCAAAATATACTTTACTATTTTTTTTTTTATTATTATAGAATAATATTGTTTTAAATTGTTATTTAAGTTAGGTAGTTACATTTTATCCCTGTAATAAACTTGTATAGTTGGTTGGGAATATATATATATATACTCAAATATCTTAAACGTGGGTTTATAATAAAAATGCATGAAGTAGTTGCAAACTTTTAAAAACTTTTCAATGAACCGGGTCGGTTTAGATATAAGCGTGTTGCACGCCTACTTAAACACATTTTAGCCAACTTCTGTTCGAAACTAAATTATAATAGAATTTAACCCTATTTATATTACTGGAAATAACTAATAATTTATTTGTCATTTTCACCCAGTTCGCTGAAGTCCAAAAACCTACTTTAAAAAAATGCATATAAAATAGGTATTTTGCCCTCTCGTAATTATTTATTTATTTATTATGACAAATAAATTATTAGTTATTTCCAGTATTATGAATAGGGTTGAATTCTATTATAATTTAGTTTCGAACAGAAGTTGGCTAAAATGTGTTTAAGTAGGCATGCAACACGCTTATATTATTATCTAAACCGACCCTGTTAATTTAAAAGTTTGCAACTACACAACTACTTAATGCATTTTTATTATAAACCCACGTTTAAGTTATTTGATAAATATATTAAAATTGCGTAAACAAGAAATCGACCAGAGGCGTACCGTTTAGGAAAAATTAGAGATTAGGGAAAAAAAATTAAAAATTGCGACACCTAACTCAAATTTCGTATTTGGACTGTTTTTAATTTGAAAAAACATTTCCATATAAAATTTTGCTGTATTTTTAATAATTAAGGTACTTTACTCTAGTTTATGAATACATTTTATAACCTTATTTTGTAATTTTTTTAAAGGTTTTAATGCTATAGAGTTTGCTGAACCCCAAATTGAAATAAGATACTGAATTTTTGAATATATTAATGCATAATAAATATTTTTTAAATAATTTAAAGATATATAATGACGAATTTTAAACAATATTCCTATTAATGGTAAAATACAAGTTCGAATATTTTCTACGTGTTTTCTCCAGCTTATATGTTGATCAATATACAAACCTAAAAACTTTATGTGATCTGTGTAATTAATATTTTTTCCATTAAATAATATTGGTCGCTTCTTGATATCTAGTCTTTGTTTGGTAATGTATATAAAAGAAGATTTATTAAAATTTAATGTTAGTTTATAAGACTCTAACCAGTCAAATATAATTTTTAAATCTTTTTTCATATTTAATTGAATATCAGTAATATTTTTTGCATAATAAATAATTGTTGTATCATCGGCAAAAAGTTTAATTTGTCCATATAATTTTAATTTTGAAATAGAATTAATATAAATAAGAAACAATGTTGGTCCTAGAATGGAACCCTGAGGTACTCCACAGGTAATTGTTTTATAGGAACTAACGTTACTTCCTATTTTTATTGATAAATATATTAAAATTGCGTAAACAAAAAATCGACCAGAGGCGTACCGTTTAGGGGATATTAGAGATTAGGGAAAAAAAATAAAAATTGGGACACCTAACTCAAATTTCGTATTTGGACTATGTTTTTAATTTGCAAAAACATTTTCATATAAAATTTCGCTGTATTTTTAATAATTAAGGTACTTTACTCTTAAGGCAATTTCGAAAAAATGGCATTTGCTCCCTTACTATTAGCCGCAGGTGAAATATGAAATATGCATTTATAGTTTTAATGCATGCACCAACTTTTATCAAGAATAAAATTTTCTGAGAAATCGGTAATACATAACTTTCCCATATGTTGCATACTTTTTTGGACACACTGTATATATTTAAAAATAAAAACCTTATACAATTTAAAACCCATCATCATAATACACGTCATAAAAATGAAATAACCATAAAACCTAAAATAAATAAGTCCATATGACAAAAAAATTTCAAATATTTATGTTTTTATTGAAACGATTGTTTACCAACAAAAGTTAAAAAATTGATTTCATTAAAAAAATTTAAAGTCGAAATAAAAACGTGGATATTAAAAACAGACAATTTGAAAATATTTTAGAAATGCTTTAATTAATTAATATTGTTCTGAATAATTTATATAAGTAATATTTTTTACCTCGTTTTTTACTTAAAAATTATAAATTAATAATTTTATTATTGGTAATATATTTCTTCAAAAAAGCTGCGTTTATACTATAAATTAACATTTTTACTTTAAAACTTGATTTTTAATGCATATTTATAATTTATGATTTTACATACTAAACAAAAAATAAGATTTGCCCCTAACAAGCTCAGCTTCCGGGCATTGAAGAATAAGTTTATAGAAGACAGCATAAACATATTTATTATATTATTAAATTTTAAATAAATTTCAACATGTCAACAAAATTCGGAGACACTATATAATGAAACTATGTGGGTTGCTGGAAGTTCATTACCTTCTTTTATGGCTATTTACTAAGAGTCCATATTTTAAACGTCGAGGCGGTTCTAGGGTGTTAAAGGTCGGTCTGCTGTTAATAAGCGTTTTGAATTTAGCGACTTTAATTAATAGCGTTAAAGATAACCGATTATTTGGGGATTCTAGGAGGTTGTTAAAGACTAGGCAGTTACCGCCATATCTAAATTTATGAATAGCCTTAAATTATATATTTAAGATAGGTATGTTACCGCGAAATTATGGAATATTGCGAATATACAGTGTCACCAGTAAAGTCCGCATCATATGGGATTTTTTTTATTACATAATAGCTTTATTCAAAATTTGACTTTGGCATCAAGTTCTGCTTCGATCGAGATGAAAATTAGGCACAAAAATAGTACTCACGTGATTCGCATTATCTGTCAAATTTAAATTTTTTCAAAAAAATAATTCAAAAGTGGGGTTATTTCTGAAAATATCGAAAAAGTTATTAGAAAAGGTTTTTTTACGACGTTTACAGTGATGCCAAGAGTATGCTTATTGGTGTACCTCAAGGGACAGTTTTGGGTCCAATTCTATTTTTAGTTTATATAAACAGTATTCTGGAAATCGAATCATTGGGTAGAATACTATGTTTCGCGGACGATACTGTTGTACTGGTTAGGGCACCATCTTGGGATATGGCGTATCTTAGGGCTGAAAAAGCACTGCATGCTGTCGGATGTTGGTTGGATAGCAATCAATTAACCTTAAATACGGAAAAAACGCTTTTTATCGAATTTTCTATGAATTCAAAGGGGGTATCCAACATTAATTCTTTACTTTTGCATAAACCCTCTTGCACTTTAAGGGATGGTGAATGTTTTTGCACGGATACAATTGTGCAGGCTGGTTCTGTCAAATATCTGGGCGTTTATATAGATAGGTTTTTGCGTTGGGATGTGCACATTGGCTACGTGCTGTCAAAAATTAAAAAAACCATATTTAAGTTTTATGAGTTAAGAAACATTTTACCACTGTATATATTAAAAACTGTATACTCCGCGTTGGTGGAATCACTTCTCACCTATGGTATAGTTTGTTGGGGATCGGCTTCTCAGTCTGCACTTGGTGCATTAACAATTGCTCAAAAGTACATATTAAAAGTTATATACTTTAAATCCAAGAGGTATCCTAGTAACTTACTTTTTAAAGAAACAAAACATTTGTCAATTAGGGAAATTTTCTGCTATAGGGTAATTGTTTTTGCGATGAATAATGGAATGTGTCGGAGAAGTGTTTCACACCATATAACAACTAGAGCTGTAAGTTATTCTCATATTTACATACCTTTTCAAAACTTTACTGCCACACAGAGACATCTAAATTACTTGGCTCCCTACATAATGCATCTGTTGCCGAGAAATCTATTAAAACGGAAATTAAGGCCTTACGACAAAGCTAAATTGGAAAAATGGATAAAAGGTAACTTTGCTGTAATCTCAACTAAAATTGGTTGGCTTTAATTATTGTTTTGGTATACCTAGGTTCACTTAAATTTAAATTATGTTATAATTATAAGGAGAAAATGTGTATTATTTACTTTCTAACGAGGCACACACATATCCTCGGATACATGCTGCCTCTCTTGCATTATTTAATTGTATAATATTTTTCATCATGAAATAAATAAATAAATAAATAAATAAATGCAGTTCCTAGCCCACATGCAAAATTTCAACTGCATAAGATAATTTTGATTTTTTACGTATATTTTGCAAAATACGCAACCTACAGAAAACTTCTCAGTTTTGACAAGGCTTTATTTCAGATACATTTTCTTTAAAGTAGGCGCCATATTAAATGTGTGTAAACCGGATAAGAACTGGTTTAACCGGAAGTTGACACTATTGGAAAGATAACAAAAATCGAAGATAGGGACATGTAAGCCGTTTTGCTCTAAGACGTATTGTTAGAAAGCTAGACGCTGTCAAAGTTCAAAAATCTAATTTTTTAAGAGTCAATATCTCGGAAACTGTTTAGTATAGACTAATAATGCTTTTATTAAAAAATGTTCAGAATTTTATGCAAAATCCAAAAAAATTATATAAAATAGGGGTATCCATTTAAGATTTAGATCTTATTTAAACCTTATACAATTTAAAACCCATTAGCATTATACACGTCATAAAACAAAATAACCATAAAACCTAAAATAAATGAGTCCATAGGACAAAAAAATTTCCAATATTTATGTTTTTATTTAAACGATTATTTACCAACAAAAATTAAAAACTTCATTTCATTAAAAAAATTTAAAGTCGAAATAAAAACATGGATATTAAAAACAGACAATTTGAAAATATTTTTAGAAATGCTTTAATTAATTAATATTGTTCTGAATAATTTATATAAGTAAGTAGGAGAAGGTGGGGCACAGTGTTACACAAAAAACATTTTGATTAATAATTTTTTTATTTGTCAAATTAAAATAACAATTTAATTTTGCTTAGGTTTGGTGATGTTTAGCAACTGATTTTCGGAGCGTCTGTTGTCCTAAATATATAGGTTTTTTATAAAAAAATAATTATCTCTACACGTGTCGAATGTAACACTGTACCCCACTAGCGGGGCACTCTGTTACACAAGGGGGGAAACAATGTTAACGTTTCAAATAAATTTAGATTACCTTTACTAATAGTGCTCTTTTTATTTAGAACATTTACAAATACAAAAAAATAACAGGTAAAAAAATAAACATCAGTCTAAACAATAAAAAACAAGTCAAAACTCAGACAGAAAAACGTGGATATTAAAAACAGACAATTTGAAAATATTTTTAGAAATGCTTTAATTAATTAATATTGTTCTGAATAATTTATATAAGTAATATTTTTTACCTCGTTTTTTACTTAAAAATTATAAATTAATAATTTTATTATAGGTAATATATTTCTTCAAAAAAGCTGCGTTTATACTATAAATTAACATTTTTACTTTAAAAAACTTGATTTTTATGATATTTATGATATATGATTTTACATACTAAAACAAAAAATAAGATTTGCCCCTAACAAGCTCAGCTTCAGGGGATTGAAGAATAAGTTTATGGAAGACAACATAAACATATTTATTATATTAATAAATTTTAAATAAACTTATTATTATTATTATAAGGGTGTTCCATTTGATGAAAGTGACATTGATCAATTAAAAGTTTTAGATGTAGAAATAAATGAGATGTCAAATATTCCATAGTGAATATGTTTTTTGATACTTCAAGACCAAAATTATAAATGGCTTGGAGTCAAAACGTACATAGTATTTTCACAACAAAGAGAAACTTGCAGTTGCTAAATTTTCATTGCAAATCTTATTAGCTTCATAACTCTTCAGTATATTAAACCAATAGTGAAAAGTTATGGAATATAGCACGTAGAATTCCAATATTCGCTAAAATAAAGGATGTTCCATTTACGAAAATTCAGGGTGATACCTTACTTTTTGAGCAAATACTGAATTTCTGCCCAAAATACCTTTAAATTGTGCAGAATATCCACCAATACAATAACAAGCTTATTCTGTAAAATTTCTATTGGTTACATTTTTTATTATTTTAGCTTGTAAATCGTCATAAGAATTCTAAAAAAACTCCTGCACCACTGACAGAAGATATGTTGAATGAACTGAACAAGAATCATATGGGAGGAATTGAAAATTATGAAGTAGAAGATTTTTATAATCTTGATGACGTTTGGAGTGATAAACCGTACGAACAAAAACCACACAAAAAGGTAATAAAATTAAATAGAAGAACAATTTTGTTATTCGTTTAAATAAGCACAGTTGTATTCATAGAAAAGTCTTTCGACAATAAAATGAGAGGTACGATTTGTCATAATATGTTGTGTCACCTCTCCGTTAGTATTTATCAGCAATTAGAAAAAAAAAATAATTTATATAACATGCACATGCACATTGGCTTTGATATAAACAAATTTATATAATTTAAAAATTTATATATTTATTTATTGTTTAATTTTGAAAGAAGAAACATAATTAATTTTTAAAAATGTTTATTATTTACAACGCACGACATTAGAAAAATTAACATTTTACAAACCATAAAAATAAACAGGAAGTTTGGAAAACGAACAAACCCGTAAATATTAAAACATTAAAAAATACCCTTGTTTGAATTTAATTTTAAAAAAAATTGACAGAAAACTTTCGAAAAACACTGACAAAAATATTGCTAAAAACAAACTTTAATTTAAACTTATTAAATCATAATGCGACGGAATGTAACGGATCTGCGAGTTTCCAAATGAGAGAATAATAGACAGACGGGTAGGAAAGAGATATCCGATGCAAAGGCGCTTATCTATACGGTATTCTATCTGAGGTGCATCACATATTTCACCTGTTGACGCTAGACCAGAATATATATATCTTCGTCGTGTATATTTAAATATATGGCTGTTCATATATCCATCTTTCATTAATGCAATGCTTGTTTGTGTCAATGAAGTGTTTTCTGAATTAAGAACTTTTAAATTAAAGGTTGGCAAAAATGTTTGACAACGGCGGCCATTTTATTCGGTAAATATATTGTACGCCTTTTTATGAGAAATCAACCCTATTTACGAAAAAAGTAATTATTGTTTTTCTTTAACATACACGTTAATCGTCCATTAGAACATTTCAAAAAGCAATTGTATGGAGATGCTTTCTTCAGTTGTCTCAAACTCAGTTAGCTTATTTTAAATGGAGTATATTTTTTAAGTGTTCCTTTATTTATTTCCAATAGGTACCTTTTATTTAAAATCGAGTTTAAAATTTTTCTATCCTATTAACCGTTGCTGAGAAAAAAAAATGTTTTTCTCAAATTTTGACCTCGTACAGGGTGTCGTCTAAAATTAAATATCTTTTGAGATAAAAGAAGGAAATTTGAAATTTCGGTTGTGAAATTAGATATTATTTTGCTAGATAATGGATTGGAAGAAAATGAAATATTATATACAGGGAACTGGAAAAGTAATAATCCTATCCATTGAATGAACCAACAACTAAGTGTTTTAAAAAAATTTAATAAAGGACAAAAGTTATTACTTTCGCTTCCCTGAATCTAAAAGTCCATTTTCCGACAATTCATTATCGGGCACAATAATATTTATTTCGCAACCGGAATTTCGAGTTTCTCTTTTTTATCTTTGAAAAGATATTCAATTTTGTTCGACACCCTGTTAAAGGTCAAAATTTGAGAAAAACAATTTATTTTTCTCAGAAACAGAGTAGGATACAAGGTATTTTAATAAAAGTTATTGGAAATGAAGAAATGCATAGAAAAAAATATATTATGCAGGGTGTTCCTTTTAAAATAAGCAAGTTAGAGACAACTTTCGGTATAACCGACGGTCGCTGTTATTTCATTTGAAGAGAGTGTCTCCGAAAACCCCATTATCCGAATTTAACACCCTGTATAACCTGATATTTAACATTAGGAACATGTCAACCGTAAATACTTATCCAAATATTAATCGATAAGTTAATAGAGTTCAAATTAACATTAAATAATGAAAATATTCAAATTCAAAAACGACAAAATTTTTAGGATTAGTTTTAGACGAAAATTTAAATTGGAAATGCCATATCCAGTATATTATCAACTCGATATCTCCTTTGGTATCTGTTTTGTACAGAGCTAGATATTTTATTCCTTTGAAATAATTAAAAAATATATATTTTTTATTAATATATTCAAAATTACAATACTTAGCTTCTGCATGGGGATCTGCTTGTTTATCAAACTTAAAACCATTACAAAAATTGCCAAATAAAATTATTAAATGTATACACAAATTACCACATTTAGAACCAACTGTTAATCTATACAGACCGAATGGGTATTTACACGTTCAAAACATTTATAAATTAAAAATTTGTATTCTAATTCACTCTATTATTTTAAAAGAAAAAAAAATCAAACATAACACTTCAGGAGAATAAGACACTACATGATCATACCACCAGACGTTGTATAAATTATCAAACCATACCAGTAAAAAGTAATTTCGGAAAAAAAATCGCTTTTATATGACGGAATAATAAAATATAACAATCTTCCAAAAAATATCAGAAAAATTAAAAAATTGGCAACTTTAAAAAAACAATTAAAGAGATATTTACTAAATTAAATTGTTTATACTATTTTTTTTTAATTGATTTTAGTAATAAATTAAATTGGATTAACTTCCATTTTTTTTATTGTTATTTTTTTTTTCATGGTTATATTTTCTATATTATGTTGTCACTTTCCATGTAATGAACTTTAAAAGTCAGTTTGAAATAAAGACATTTTGAAAGTTAAATTGGCTGATATAATGTAGCAGAACTAAAACGACTTTTTTTTTCAGAGAACAAACGATTCCATTTATGACAATAGTATGTCCAATCTTTACGACAGTTGGCGGTCACAATGGAACGGATCTTACGACAATCGGTACGACGGAAATATCAGCCATAATAGTCAACACGCCGGCTATAATGGTTCCAGAAGACCTAAATATGATACGGATTTTTAACAAAAATAATCATAGGCAAATAGATAAATATAATTGTAAAAATTTGTAAAATATACCTAATACAATAAGAGACTGAAACAAAGAAAAATTAATGCAGTCTAATTATTATTAGAATCTTACTTTTAAAGAATTTTAAACTATAGAGGACGATTCAAGAGGAAATGTCAATATTTTAGGTAGTACATATTCGGGGACCCAAAATAAACATAAAAGTTCCTATAAACATGGGTTCTATTCTCAGCCGTTACCGAAATACAGGGGTAAACAGTATTCAAATTAAAATTTTTATAAAATTATTTAAGTATAACAAGTATAGTAAGTATAACAAGGCTAGGTTTTCAAAAAGTACGTTCTATTGCCTTTGCACTAGGGCTCGGAATTCTATTCGACTAATTCGAATATCCGACTATTCTAAATTCGAATTTTTTGTTAGTTAAAAAATTCGACAATTCAAATATTCGAAATTCGAATATTTGACTATTCGAATATTCGACTATTTAAATATCCGACTATTCGAATATTTGAATAATTTAACAGAATTATTTATTTGTCATCTTACTTTATGCGACAAAATGCACATTATTATTATTCGATAATTTAGATATTAAAAATGTTCCTTTATTATGTTTAAGCAGTTAAACCACTTCTACCGTGATTACTGTATTTCGATATGTAAATAGACGACTATTCGAATATTCGACTATTTAAATATTCGACTATCTAAATATTCGACTATCTAAATATTCGACTATTCGAATATGTGACCATTCGACTATTCGAATTATTTGACTATATTCGACTATTCGAATTATGCGACTATTCGAATACTTATATTTTTAAAATTCCGAGCCCTACTTTGCACTCTTGCTTAGCAATAGTAGTTAACCCATTAGATATTAATAAGAATAAGATTTGTCACTGTCAAATCGTTCAGCATTTGTATTTTCTGACAATGCAAACATTATACATTTCATTATGCCTGCGATATTCTCTCATCGTGAATATTCTGATATGATATTCGTTTATGGCTTCTGCAACGGGAGCTCAAATCTTGCAGTCGCCGAGTACGAGCGTTGATTTCCGCATCGGAGTACCAAATAGAAGGGATTTTCAACACAAGTTTTTACATTGCACAGGAAGAAAAAATAATAACTACTTGTTATGTTTCACAAACAGTTTCCTGACACGTGTTTCGGCCCTTGCGGGCCATTGTCAAATGAGTACAAGAAGATACTATATTCTATGTGACATTACAAAGGTATTTATTTATATCATATTATGGTAGTTATAACCATATCATAAAATTTTGCAAAACCTATTAGAAAATGTTTCACTTAAAATACGACAGAACATGTATTTACAACATGATGGAGCCCCTGCACACTAAACAATAACTACAATAACTTTCCAAACCGGTGGATTGGTCGAGGTGGTCCCCATAATTTTCGAGCTAGATCACCAGTCCTTAATCCTCTGGATTGTTGTCTTTGGGGTTGGTTTAAATTATTGGTATATTCGAGTAAAGTAAACACTAGAGATGCGTTACTTGATCGAATAATAAATGCAGCAGCAAAAACTATACGAAACACCCGCATCTATTCATAGAGCGACCCGAGCTATTCAGCAGAGAGCTGACTTGTGTTTGGAAAAAAAAACGCTACCATTTTTGAAAACTATTAAACTTGAATATTGTTTACCCCTGTATTTCCGTAACGGCCGGGAATAGTAGGGGAGGCCGGGGCAGGTTGTAACACGGGGTAAGTTGTAACACACCAAATATTTTCCTAATTTAAAAGCTGGCAACCCCGTACCCTATGTAGGCTTCTGGAGAACACTGTGAAGCTCAGCTATGTCTAGACAGTCGAGCAACAGACATTGTGGTTAAGGTTATTTCCGATATTGTTTATATTGTGGCGCGTAAATTAAAAATCGATATCATAGTTTTGTTTCAAAATAAATGTTACAATAAGTTGCCTGCTGCGTTTTTTTTTGTCATAAATGAATCATTGCAGTCTAGGTTATTATTAAATTGACAAAGCTATGCATGATTATATATTTACTTTTTTTTCTGCAAAGACAAAACGAAAATATTCGATCCGGGGGTAAATTGTAATAATCTAATTGGGGCAAAATGTAACATGTTACAATTTACCCCAATGTGATAAATTATGCATTAATAACAGCACCTTCTGAAATAGCTAAACTCGAATCCGTTGCTTCAACATCAGGATTAAGTTAACGTTACTTCCCAAATGGAAGGCAATATTACATTCTCTCCAGAGTTTGTTCGTCCACTTTCCAAAGCTGATCAGCTAAAGGCAACCCTTAAGGGTCGAAAAAAAGAAGATCAGCGGTACTAACTGACACACCAGAGAAGGATGCACTGGAAGAAGAACAAAACGGTCGAAAGGCCAAAAAGTCCAAAATTATTAAGTCAAAAGTGAAAAGAAAAGTTTACATAGAATCAGACGATTCTTCAGAAGAAAAGTACTTTTGTTTATTTGCACTAAATCATATGGGCGTAGCAAACCTAACGAAAAATGGATCAGTTGCCACAAGTGTAAAAAGTGGTCACATGAAACTTGCACTGACTTGAAGTTCCCATCATTGCGATTCGGATAGTGAATAGATAACCAAAAATAGCTACATCACGTTAAATAATGTTTATTTATGTTTGTTTAGAATATTTTTATGTTCACGTTAATGTTTTTTATGTTCACGTTTCTATTTAAGTTAATATACCAATAAAAAAATATGCGTTCCCACTTACCCCGCTTACTGTTACATTTTAGGTACCCCGAGACGGGGCAATTTGTAATAAAGGTTCGGATCTATTTTTAAAAAAGCTGACAGTTTAATTTTTGAAAATATTGTCATATATATTTAATCAATTTGTTCACAACATATGTAAGAAGACATTCATGACAAAAAAAATTGATTAGTGAAAACAGCTCCAAGAAAAAAAAATTCAAATATTTTTCGTTACAATCTGCCCCGGTTTCCCCTACCCATGTTTATGGAACTTTCATCATTTGGATCCCCGAATACGTACCTAAAAGATTGCCATTTCCTCCTGAATGACTCTGTATAAGTAAACTTGCACGTAATACCTACACCTTACTTATTAATTTTTTAAACTATCAAAATATTTTTCTTTCTAAATAAAAAACGCATGGCAGAAGTACCTAAATTATACTTACACAAATTAAATATCGAATACTGAACAATAATGTTGTAATAAAATTTAATAAAAATATGTGGTGTCTTAATATAATAATGTAACCCTTTTACCCAGTCCCCTGTTTTCCATTGGCCACTCTGGGCAAGTGCCAGGGCCTTGCGATCGATGGGGCCTCCTAGTTCCTGCCATATCACCAACCGTTATTACCGATAAATATATTTATTTTACGAAAATAAAACGATAATTACTGACTATAATACCTACTAACTTATTAGCTTTTTTGGTATTCTAATCAACAAGAAGGTCTAATACTGGCAACTCTGTTTGAATAATATAGAAACAACACATTTCCAAATGTAGAAATTGCATTAGGAATATTTTTAAGCACGATGGTAACTAACTACTAATTCTAACACTATTGCAAATAAGAAATATATATAAAAACTATAAACAATTTATTATATCCAAATTATTTTATCCAAAAATAATAAAGTAGGCCCCTAATTATTCGAAACACCCTGTATAGCATTAAATATATTTATTTTTAACCATCAAATCAAAATCAAATCTTTATTGCATGCATTACAAAATCTTTTGTTTGCACTAGTCAATCTACAATACAATCTGAAACCATAATAATTTTTAATTAAATGTATCACAGTTCAAAAAATTTAAAGTGAAGTTAAAGTTACATTACATACCTATTATACTACAACTATCACCATCTAATCACATAAAAGATAAAAAAAATAAAAGACAAGAAAATTTTTTTTATAGTAGTTACCTACATTAGAAGACCTTTCTTCTAAAATGTACACACATACATATACTACCTATATCACAATTTAAATAACGAGGGATAAAAAATAGAAAACAAAAAAGATCAAGAAAAATATTTGGCCTAAAACCCATCTGCTCGAGTCGCACTCACATGAAATTACTCTCCCTTAGAAATGCATTATAGTCATAGAATGCATGTTTCAGTAAATGGTTTTTTATAGTTGATAGAAACGCTTTGTCCTCTAGCATTTGCACGTCCTTAGGAAGTACATTATAAAATAGAGGACCATAGTAGTTTACCCCGTATCGGCTATGGCTCAGTGGGAAGTCTTGGATTTTTATATGTAGACTTTGCCTGGTGCTATGATTATGGACTTCGTTATTTAGTGTATAATTGCTTAGGTTTTCTCTGACAAATTTAAGACATTTATAGATGTACAAGGAAGGCAAAGTAAATAGCTCATTTCTTACAAACACATCCGCAACATCCTCCCTATAGCCCATTCTGAACATGACACGTAAAACCCTCCGCTGCAATTTAAATATCCTGACTGCATGTGGGGAGTGTCCCCATGCAATAATCCCATATCCGCAATGGGAAAGGAAAATTGAATGATAAGCTGTCAGGACTGATTGTCTAAGCAACTCATCCCTCAAAGATCTTATTACAAAAATATTTTTTGACAGCTTTGCAGCTAGAGAGTCCACATGATGCTCCCATGACAGTATGGGATCCATACAAAACTCCAAAAACTTAGCATTCTCCTGCTGCTGGCAGGTTCGCTTGTGGCTGAAGCACATAACCTTGGTTTTATTTTCATTTAGACTTAGGCCATTTTGACCAAACCACTTTGATGCTGACAGTTTAGCAATATCTACTTTTTTGTTTACATTTATAAGATCTTTGTCCTTAACAAGAATAGTGGTGTCATCCGCAAAAAGTATGGTGTCAGAACTGGGATCCACACTGAATCTATTTATGTAGATCAAAAACAGTATTGGTCTCAGCACTGACCCTTGGGGCACTCCGCAAGAGACCTCCTTTATATTTGAGTTTTTATTGTTTATTATTGATACAAACTGCTTTCTGTCAGTTAAGTAGGAACTTATAAGCTTTGTACTATTCTCATCAAATTTGTAAAATTTTAGTTTAGAAATAAGGAGACTGTGGGATACACAATCAAATGCCTTTGTTAGGTCACAAAAAACTGCACCCACAATCTCCCTACTTTCAGTGCCCTCTATAACTTTGTCTATTAAATAGACTAGGGCATATGTCGTAGATTTTTTTGCTCTAAAGCCAAATTGCCCAAAATGAAATAGATTATTCGACTCAAAGTATTGTACAATTTGCTTCTTCAATACTATTTCAAAAATGTTTGCCATAACCGGTAATATTGAAATAGGTCTAAAATTATTTGTCATTTGTGTTTTTATTCTTTGGTATAGGCAAGACTTTAGCCACCTTTAAACTATCAGGAAAAATACCCTCAGTTATGCAGGCATTTATGAGATCTGTCAAAGGGTACAAAATTTCTTCTTTGACAGATTTAAGTAATTTAGCATTTATATCACAGTAAATGAACTTACATAACAAATTTTATTGAAATTAAAAAAAAAAATTGTTATTTTATTTGCTTATTTTTTGAGTCTGTTCGACGCTGTATATATCTCCAGAACTGGTCATAGGAAAAGGTAAATCAATAGCAAACACGTAAGTAAGACACTTCAAGCAAAATATATTAAAAAATAACGAAATTTAACCGATCCATTTCTAATATACCGGGTGATTTATAAAAACATGCATTTTTATGTTATTTTTCTATCGCTTATCATCGGAAACACCCTGTATAACCTTGATAATGATATATATTTGGAACCATACGATAAGTGACAAGTAGTTGAGTTACCCTGTATAAATATAAAAAATATACATTTTGTTAGCTTGCTCCAAAATGTCATCATACAGTATTACTTTGTAAACATTTAATTTAATGCCGAAAATACAATGATTTAACAAAAAATATTAAATAATTTTCGTCACTCACCCGGTATATAATAAAAAAAATTAAACAATTTTTATAGTATTATATCCTATCTACGACAGGGCCATCAAAACTTTAGAAAAACAAAACGAATTCATATTATAAACTATAGGAAAATATAATGTATTGAGAATTCATATTTTGCAACTTGGACATCCTGTATCTCAAAAACTGGTCGGCAGATATTGTTGTGGCCATGAACACTTTTGATCAAAATGGCATTCTCTACAACATACTAAAAATTTAGAAAATTTAACCGAGGGCCATTTTCCATATTTCCAATTTAAAAACGTTAATTCTTTTTTTAACTTTTTCTTTCACCAAAAATACCATAATAACTCGAAATTAATCATGTGTAACCCTTGCCGTCAATTAATGTTTGCAAATAAGCGTATCTTGGAAATTATTTGAAGGTATTTTCCCAAGCGTCGATAAATTAAGTTCCGTTTTTCCTCTTCCAATGGCGAAAATTGTCCCACTAGGCGTGCGCGAATACAAACATTTCTGCAGGTTTTAGAAAGAAACAGTATTTGCTCCGGGAAGGCTTGACTTGGCTCCGGGACAATCAGGTTAGGTCGGTAACGACGCACCTTAGCTTGCTTTAAAATTACTGCATAACAAACTGTGACCTTTAGTTTTTACCAAGCTGTTCAATTTATAATAATATCTAGTTTTGGAAACTTTACAGAAGCTAGGTAAGTGTTATGTTTCGTTCGATTGGAGTAAAAAGATAAACTGTTTTACCTTGTGCCTTCCATGATGAAATTTCATAAAGAAAAATGGAAATTTTATTCCATTGCAACGAATGACCATCACCGTAATCGGATAAAAGATAGTCAATTGCATAAAATTTTCACTGATAGATATGGATAATACTGGGTGTTCAAAAACGTTTCCAATTTTTCTAGTACACAACTTCGAATATTTGATTTTTGCTTGGAGATGCTGCATCGGCAAAATTAAAATAGGTAAACAGAAACAAAAAATATTATTGTTTTAAATGTCCTTGTCATGTTGGCATAGATATCTATTTTGAGCGGCCCAGACTTTTGTTACAAGCTTAGTATAAACAATCTATGAGATGAACGCAACCTATCGTCACCAATATACAAATAGAACATAGTACACCAGAAAATAATACACATATTTTTTTTAGTTGCATTTTAAAGTGCTATTTTTACCCGTTTCAGTTTACTTATATTTAGGGGTAGAAATTGTGTCACAAGAATTACACTTTCCGTACTTATTTTGAAAAGGCATATAATAATAATAAGTTTATTTAAAATTTAATAATATCTATAATAAATATGTTTATCTTGTCTTCTATAAACTTATTCTTTCTTCAATCTTCTGAAGCTGAGCTTGTTAGGGGCAAATCTTATTTTTTGTTTTAGTATGTAAAATCATAAATATGCATTAAAAATCAAGTTTTAAAGTAAAAATGTTAATTTATAGTATAAGCACAGTTTTTTTTTGAAGAAATATATTACCTATAATAAAATTATTAATTTATAATTTTTAAGTAAAAAATATTACTTATATAAATTATTCAGAACAATATTAATTAATTAAAGCATTTCTACAAACATTTTAAAATTGTCTGTTTTTAATATTCATGTTTTTATTTCGACTTCAAATTTTTTTAATGAAATCAGTTTTTTAATTTTTGTTGGTAAATAATCGTTTAAATAAAAACGTAAATATTTGAAATTTTTTTGTCCTATGAACTTATTTATTTTAGGTTTTATGGTAATTTCATTTTTATGACGTGTATTATGATTATGGTTTTTAAATTGTATAGGTAAGGTTTTTATTTTTAAATATATATATTAAGATGTTCTAAATGTAAAGTTGTCTCATGTTCAATTTTTTTTGTTTCTGAATATAATTCTTTTGAAGAATAAAGATAATCTTTATTGAATATAATTTTTAGAAACCTTTTTTTAAATATTTCTAATTTTTTAACTAAAGTTCTATTTATTCTTCCCCAACCTAAAATTCCGCAATTTAAATGAGTTTTAACTAACGCGTAATATAATATTTCCATGTCTTACATTTAAAATTTTTTTAATGTTTTAGAAAATCGGTAGTTTCTTAATTTTTTGATTAAGTATTCTAAATGAAAATTCCAATTTAATTTACTGTCAAAAATAATTCCTAAATATTTTATTTTATTAAGTTTAAAAATTTGAATGTCTTTATTTATTTGAAAAAAAAATCATATTTCGTGGTAGGTTATTTAGGTTTAAAGTAAAAGGAATATAATTTGTTTTATTAAAATTAATTGTTAACAAATTGTAATCAAACCAATTTTTTATAATTTTAAAATCTTTTTTAATTTTATTATTTAAGTTGTCCCAATTTGTATCGGTATAAAAAATTATAGTATCAGTTGCAAAACTATGAATTTGTCCATCGCAATTTATACTTAATTAAGTCGTTAATATAAATATCAAAAAAAAATGGTCCTAAAATTGTTCCTTGAGGAACACCATACTTAAATACTTTTGGATAGCTTTTTCTTTATCTATTTAAATATATATGTCTTAATTCAATGGAACGTTTACTTTTTAAAAATAGGGTCACCAGAGGCGGATCCAGGGGGGGGGCAATGCCCCCCCCCCCGAAAGCCCGTTGAAACAAAACGAACAAACCGAAAATTAATGATTATTTTAAGTTCCTTTTAAACCAAGTATTTTAAGTTGAATAGAATACCTGTTACAAAAATTTGTGTTACATTTTTCACAATAAAAAAATACTGATTTATTTTGATTTTTTGCATACGGGCCCCCCTTAGAAGTATTTCTGGATCCGCCAGTGGGGTCAGCTGTACATTTTATTGGCCTTCTTTGTTTCTTTATAATTTCAAAAGGGGGGGCACACGGTAAACGTTTGATTTATAAAAAAGAAACATTATTATCTAATTGAATCTGTTTGTTGTTAGATTTCTAATCTTCTTTATAATCGTGTTATAATCTCACCATTTCGTTTTTTTCCAAGAAAACACAAACAATCCTACAAGAAACGCAAATCGAAAAGAATTTCTTATAAAAAATGAATTTTACACACTAAAAGACTTTTGAATGCCCATATTTGAATAAAGTTTCCTTCTAGATTTGTCTCGTACATTTAATGTTAGTAGTCTAAAATTTAAGGTAAACTGCGAAGTAAGTTAATTTTATAGTTTTCTATGACGAACCTCAAATCATAATATATGATCCTTAGTAGAGTAAATTTAGTTTTTGTACTGTCAAAAAATGCTCACATTTTTTTTGTATGGATGCACAACGCCTCTTTTTTTTCACTGAAAAAATTATTCACAAAAAAACATAACTTTTTAAAAAATGTATCGAAATTTTTATATCAAAGTTTTTAAATATACAGTGTGTGTATAAAGTCTGGAAACGGCTTAATAACATCACAATTTACTGGCCGATTTAAACCAAATTTGGTACAGTTGTGTAAGAGGATCTAACGCACCGAATGACGATATTGGCGTTGTTGCCAGCTTTTTAGTTTGTCTGGAATTCGAACGAATTTTATATTTTTAAATCTAACACCCAGTATATTTTTACATTTTTAAATTCCACATAAAATTATAATTATTTTTTATTAAATGCATTATTAGTCTATACTTCATAGTTTCCGAGATATTGACTCTCGAAAAGTGACATTTTTGAACTTTGACAACTTATAACTTTCTAACAGTATGTCTTAGAGCAAAACGGCTTACCTGCCTATTTTCAATTTTTATTATCTTCCCAAAAAAATCAACTTCCAGTTAAACCGGAACAACTATATTTCCTGCTTTCGAGTTACATCCGGTTTAACCGGAAGTTACTTTTTTTGGGAAGATAATAAAAATTGAAGATAGGGACATGTAAGCCGTTTTGCTCTAAGACGTGCTGTTAGAAAGTTATAAGCTGTCAAAGTTAAAAATGTCACTTTTCGAGAGTCAATATCTCGGAAACTATGAAGTATAGACTAATAATGCATTCAATAAAAAATAATTATAATTTTATATGGAATTTAAAAATGTAAAAATATACTGGGTGTTATATTTAAAAAAATAAAATTCGTTCGAATTCCAGACAAACTAAAAATCTGGCAACAACGCCAATATCGTCATTCGGTGCGTTAGATCCTCTTACACAACTGTACCGAATTTGGTTTAAATCGGCTAGTAAATTGTGATGTTATTAAGCCGTTTCCAGACTTTATACACACACTATATATACTTATCAACAAACAGTTTCATTTCTTAGAATAATAATTGGTAGTAAAATTTGAACAATTGATCCCAATTGTTTCATCATCAGCTTCTTGAATGAATTTATTGATATCTTTCCTCGATAAAACTTTAGACTTCTTTCCGCGGTATCCGACGTTTTTGTTCTTAATAAACGGTACCAATTTTGAAAACTTCCTTCTGGCCATATCTTCTTTAACATTCAATGTACTTTTGAACATTGAGTAGACACTCCATAACGTAGAAGGTTTTACAGTTTTTGATTTCTTCTTAAAATAGCATATAAGCACTTTTTCAGACACCTTTTGTACATTTTTATTGCCGCACCATACACGGAATTGGGAATTGGTCATATGTTTTCTCATACACCACTTTTAGATTTGGCCGGTAACATGTTAGATATTGCCGAATTGGCTACATCGGCTATATCCGATGGAGTATCGCTGCCACTACCAAAGGTACTTAACATCCATCTTATTAAAAATATCTTAAAATTGAGGTAAATACCAACAAACTATAATCGTATGACAGTACAACATAAGCAACGTGCCAACAAGCCGTTTCTATTGTAACGACAGAGCATATAATATGTTAACTTGATGCTGTAAAATTATATAGGGAGTATTTATTTATAATATAAAATTTTGTATTATAATTATTTTTATTATTATTATACAGTATGTCTCCGTCAGTTTGCACCATATGGAAAACTTTTTTATTATTCATTTTACGAAAAAAAGTTATTCTTCATAAAAAACTCTGCATGGTCTAAAACCTAAAATGCAACCATCAAATATCGAAATTTTCCAGTCACATACGAGGTTTGTCAAAAAATGTGAATTTTTCCCAAGAATGTGAATTTTTCCCAAGAGTAAAGTAAGTACCTTTATTTTTGACATTATCAAAAATTCTTATTAAAAAAGTTGATCAGAACTAAAAACCACGTCTAAATATGCAATTATACGCATTTATGTTAAAAAAATATTTTATTCATTTATTATTAATTATTGAATTAATTTAATGCGTGTTATTGCATATTTAGACGTGGTTTTTAGTTCTGATCAACATTTTTTAATAACATTTTTTAATAATGTCAAAAATAGAGGTACTTTACTCTTGGGAAAAATACACATTTTTTGACAAACCTCGTATATGACTGGAAAATTTCGATATTTGCAGAGCTTTTTATGAAGAATAATTTTTTTCGTAAAATGAATAATAAAAAAGTTTTCCATGTGGTGCAAACTTACGGAGACATACTGTATATATAATACAAAATCAACATTTAATTAATATTTATAACTAATATTTTGTTTGTTATTTATTCTAGAGTAACGAAATGGAACATACTGGTTAAATAACCGAAATTACATTTATGGATAACTTTTAATAAGTTTAAACATCCAATTTTTTTATAACGTCTACAGAATATAGTTACTACGTATACATTTCCTAATCCCTCCCATTCTTAGATTTATCATGGATCTTCATTTAAAACAGAGAATAAAAATGTTTAGAATAATAAACATTGACATCATCTGATGCTGCAGCTTTTAAAGCCGAAACAACAAATCTATTAAATTTCGATTTTCATACCTGGCGATTTACACAAACTTAAAACAAATAACAATTAAATATGGCAACACCATCCGATAGTCCAATAGAGGAGGTTGTGTTTGAAATAGAGCCGTCCAGAATACCCAAACCCATACCAGTGGCATTAGAAGATCTTTGTAGGCTTACCAAGTTTACAAGACAGGAAATTAGAATCATGTACAGAGGATTTAAGACGGTAAGTTTAAAAAAATCGTAAGAGGGACACAAGAAAAGTTGTATCCACAGACCTGTAAATTTACAGGTACCTATCTAAATCATATCGCCTGCTATCTGGGAAGAGCACTTCTAAACATCCTAGAAGGCCATGTACCGGGTGAGTCAACGATTGCGCGGAGTAATTTTATGCCTTGAAGATAAGATTTGTCAATAATGAGCTTTTGTATGAAGGTATGGTTGGATGGCACATTTTAAAAATATTTTGAATTATACAGGGTGCGCCAAAAAAGTAGGGTGTCATAAAGTTACATTTTTAAAATGGGACACCCTATATTTGAATACATTTATTAATTCTACGTGTTATTTCATACATTTTAATTAATGGTTTAATATACAAAAAAGTTTTAGTTTTTAAGATAATTCGACTTATAATGAAAATTTTGCATTTGCATATTTGCAAGCATCTCGTTGTGAAAATGCTACTTAAATTTTGACACTAAGCGATTCATAATTTTTATACTTACTAAATAAAGTCAAAAATACATATTTACTATGTAATATACATATAATTTGATATTTCGAGATTTAATGTTCTCGTTATAGCATTTTTTGTCAATGGATCACGCCTGTTGAACCATTTGTAGCTCTTCTATTAACAAATTTACGTTTTAAATGTTCCACACTGCCTGTTGAATCAAACATTTCCATTAAATTTTGAAAACTTCGAGGACTGGGTGTTCGCCGCTCGGGATATTTCATACTGTATAGTTGTTCAGCAAAAGGACACTTTTTATGCGCCTCGCCCAAAACATAAATCATATCGATTAATTCATTTTTTGAAAAATTCATTTTGAGTACCAACTTATAAAATGACTGGACAATAAACTTTGCAGTAAAAAGGCTTAATTTTTACATTGATCTGATTCTTAATGTGTCATCCACTGCCATATTATTTTCATTTATTTTCCATTGACAAAAAATGCTATAACGAGGACATTAAATCTCGAAATATCAAATTATTTCAAAAACTATTAGAGATAGGGATAGGACGTTCTTCACGAAAGTTGAACAGTTTATGACGAGCTATAAGATGACAGAAAAATATATAGGGTGTTCCATTTAAAAAAAGTGATATTTCTCAATTAGAAGTTTTCTGACTTACCCTGTAAATGAAACGTCAAATATTTCATAGTAAATATTTATTTTTTACTTTATTTAGTAAGTATAAAAATTATGAATCGCTTAGTGTCAAAATTTAAGTAACATTTTCACAACAACTAGATGCTTGCAAATGCAAAATTTTCATTATAAGTAGAATTATCTTAAAACCTATAACTTTTCGTAATTAAACCATTAATAAAAATGTATGAAATAACACGTAGAATTAATAAATGTGTTCAAATATAGGGTGTCCCATTTAAAAAAAAACATTGTGTGTGCTTAAGACCACACGACAGAAGTGAAAACTTCAACAAGGTTAATTCACTTCCCACAAAAAAGTGCTAAACGCGCCTAAAGAAGTTTTCACTTCAAAAATAACATAAACTTGGAATACGGGATAATTTTACTGCATACGAAAAAAGATATTTCCTAAAATTGAACAACCCTTGAATTTTTACATCTTCAACAGAAGTCAGAAATCATAATAAATTAGGTCCACGGAATAAGCAATTACGGTAAACCTTACTTCACCCTACGTAAATATATAATTTAAAAAACGCCAGAACATACCTGAGACGCAGACGAGTGTCTAGACAACGCACACTGACTGTTTCCACGTCGATACGTCGATACTGAATGCGACCGATGGCGGCATGCTCTTTCATATAACGTTCATTCGGGTTAGGGTCAGTTCGGAGTGGATATAGCAGTTGAATTCGAGCGTAGCACACCCGAGTCTGACGCGTGACGGCTCAGTTTAATTCAGTGCCCACAAAAAGCGCCTAAAGAAGTTTTCACTTCAATCTATTAACAAATTTATGTTTTAAATGTTCCACACTGCCTGTTGAATCAAACATTTCCATTAAATTTTGAAAACTTCGAGGACTGGGTGTTCGCCGCTCGGGATATTTCATACTGTATAGTTGTTCAGCAAAAGGACACTTTTTATGCGCCTCGCCCAAAACATAAATCATATCAATTAATTCATTTTGAGTACCACGATACGTCGATACTGAATGCGACCGATGGCGGCATGCTCTTTCATATAACGTTCATTCGGGTCAGAGTCAGTTCGGATTGAATATAGCAGTTGAATTCGAGCGTAGCACACCCGAGTCTGACGCGTGACGGCTCAGTTTAACTCAGTGCCCACAAAAAGTGCTAAACGCGCCTAAAGAAGTTTTCACTTCAAAAATGTTACTTTATGAGACCCTACTTTTTGGGCGCACCCTGTATAATTTAAAATATTTTTTAAATGTGCCAGATACCTTCATACAAAAGCTCTTTATCGAAAAATCTTATCTTCAAGGCATATATTTACTCCGCCCAATCGTTGACTCACCCGGTGCATGGCCTTCTAGGTGTTTAAAAGTGCTCTTCCCAGATAACAGGCGACGCGCGACGACAAAATGGCGTTTTGACTGATCCCGATATCGGGGAGATTGAGGGGCTAAGAGACGCCCGGGACCCGCTTGTCAAACTGACATTTTATTAATAAACAAACCGTTTGTCCGTCTTGTCAATTTTGACTTTGATTAACTAACCTCAGGCGTCTCTCGCATCCTCTTAATCACCACGGCCTGAGAATTCTGTCTTTGACTCCACATTACTTTGTGAATGGTCATGGGTTGACTTAATTTACCCGTGACTGGAGGTAGTGATGTTCTTATAAAATAATGTGATTTACAGAATCATATCTCTTCTAAAACTGTTTAATGTCTATGGTTATGGAATTCTTAAACGGCAAACATACATATTATGCATTTCTTTTATTTTTACAGGAATGTCCTGAGGGAGTGGTACACGAAGACAGTTTCAAAGATATATACGCCAAGTTTTTTCCTCACGGAAGTAAGTTCTTCAGCTATACCTCGAAACTGAATTTAGATTTATTTTTATCGATAGTCATAATATGACTACTCGCATATAAACATTCAACCTCTGTAGCATCTTAACGCTAGATCGTATAAAGAGACCCACTAAACATAGTAATAACCTTTTATGGATTTTTATGTTGTAGAGGAGGTCTCTTCTTCTGTACGAAGGTCCGGAAGGTCCTGTACCTTATACCAGTGGCGGCTCGTGCCATTTTAGTGAAGTAGGGCCAGGTAAACCCTTAGCGCCGCAGGCAAAAAAAATTTGGGTGCCACGCCCTTTTTTGTTAATAGTTCTTGCTTTTAAAGTAGGAAAAATAAGCAAAAAGGCACCTAATTTAATTTATGAATTTACAATCATATCTTGAATATACCTAAACACGATAACAAGTTGAAACACACAAGCAATGTCAGTGGTTTCATCTGCGATAAACGGAGAGTCCTTTATTTCTTTTATGACTTCATCATGATACACATCTAACATACAGTCCAGAAGTTCATTTTGTAGGGGTTTTGATGTTCCTTTAAATACTTTCGATTTTTCAATATGATCTTTAAGAGTTTTGTCTAATTCTGAGCTGAAATTTATTAATTCACGAAATATGCCCCTATTTTTCGACGTCTCTTTTTCGTCATGACCTCTCAAAGCCAACTCAAATGCACCAGAAAACCGAACGCAGTTTATAATTTGGTTTAATATGTATCTGTTTTTATTAATTTGTTCGTTTTTCTTCATTATTTCATTGTGATATGCAGAATTTAATTGAGTTTTAATGTTAATTTTACCAAGCATACTGAAATTAAATAATAATATATTGTTTAAATGTACCTTCGATTTTTCATGTGTCTTCATTTTGTCCCAGAAATGGACCAAATCATCTGTACCTTTTTGGGACCAAGTTTGCTTCCCACCAAATAAAACACACATAAAACAAAATAGTCTATTAGATTCATCACAACCGCACACCCAAGTATTTTTTCCATAAAGTTTCCTTTAAAAATCTAATAGTATTCATTACTTATGTATTTCTAAAATAAAAAGTTCGTTAACCCTACATTAAATCAGCCGCCGGCCGAACGAAAACAAATCGGGACGCGACGCGAACATCAGCTGTTTGAAACGTCTAACATCAAACGGTCAAACGAAGAGAGCCTGGCTACCCGTCGAGATTTTTGCCTGCTTGCATTCAAGGTCATTTTTCTACGTTTTTTTATTGAGGTGATGGCGTTTCGTCACCTCTCGTGTGCCTCGTCGCGCTTGGCGCGAAAGCTACGTTACCGTTTTACGCATAATCGCTTCCTTTTAGATGGAAATTTGCACCCGACTGTGTTCCATTTTTAAATTATTTTGCTAATTGCTTTAAAAACGAGAATATTAATTTTAATAGGTTTTGGTAATTTGTAAAGGGCAGGACGCTAGACAGGAGGGCAGGTAGTGCCATGGCACTGTGGCTCTACCCCACGAGCCGCCACTGCCTTATACACTAAAAAGCGTAGATAGGACATTTTTTCACCTACCTACTCTTACTATTGCTTAGTAGTATATTAGGGCTGGACAAAAATTCGATATATCGAATCGAATCGAATAACGATATTTAAAAAATATCGATATTATCGATATAGCGACTATATCGATATTCAATTCAATCCTTATAACACAAGGACCAATATTTAATTCAATCTTTTTTCTTCATGTTTTCATAATTAAGTCTCCCCTTAAAATGAAGGTACTGAGTTTTACAGGGCACATAAGAAAATATTGATATATTTATAATATAATATTTTTATGTTTTATCGATAATATACAGTGTCGTCACCAGTAAAGTCCGCATCATATGGGATCTTTTTTTATTAATAGCTTTATTCGAAATTTGACTTTGGCATCAAGTTCTGCTTCGATCGAGATGAAAATTAAGCAAAAAATAGTAGTCACGTGATTCGCATTATCTGTCAAATTTTAATTTTTTCCAAAAAATAATTCAAAAGTGGGGTTATTTCTGAAAATATCGAAAAAAGTTATTAGAAAAGGTTTTTTAAATGCAGTTTCTAGCCTACATGCAAAATTTCAGCTGCATAAGATAATTTTGATTTTTCACCTATATAAGTATTTTGTAAATTGCACCGCTTTTGTATAATAAGACTCAACGCAACCTACATAAAACTTCTCAGTTTTGACAAGGCTTTATTTCAGATACATTTTCTTTAAAGTTGCGCCATATTAAATGTGTGTTATTCTACAAAATCAAAATTGGGCTATTCTAGGGGTGTTACAGTGGAACTGGACCTGTTCTTTTGGAATAGGTATCATCTGCCTATTCCGCGTACCTATTACCTATTACCAGGTACCTATTCCAGGTCCGTTGGCACTGTCCATAGGCCTCTTACTTGTAGAAGATTTCTATGGCACTGTCACATGTTTGATTCTCTGGTTTCATAGTTTCATTGTTATTCCTTTTTCAAGTTGTCAGGTACAGGCACGATATAGGGAATGGAACGGCTACAGGTTTTGCTTTAAATTCATATAATATGTTTATAATATGGCGAATTTGCAGTTGAGAATTTTAAACGTTGCCGTTACAAGCATATTGCAATAATTAAAATAATCTCACTAAATAAAGATAAAGGGAAATATAGTAATAAATAATAAATATTTCTAAAAATATTGTAATAATTTATTGGGCAACAAAATATAGCGTATTTAATGTAGGATATGCAACCAGCAATGAGGAATTGATTAAAAAGGCAACATAATATTGTGGATGTACCTATGCCTATTCTTCATATTTCTTTAAATAATAGGCCTCCGTTACAATCAAATCTTCCAAAAAAGTCTGGTGCGAAAAATAATAATCTGTTACAAAAATTTATAACTAAATTTAATTCAAATAATCGGAAACTGCTGGCCACGCTGGAGTTCTAGCGGCCTTCTTTAAAAACTCGTGTCGGCCATGCAGCCGGAATAGCCCCAATCGGCGGAGCGGCGTTTAAGTTTGACCTGGAATAGTTTGGACCTGTAATAGGTATTTGGAATAGGTTCGGGTTTAGAATAGGTACAGGTCCAACTAGGTACGAGAAAAAGCTATTCCGTAACATCCCTAGGCTATTCAAATTTGGTCGCATGTGATGCAAAGTTTATTTGTTTTTGAATGAAGGTAGATGTTATTAAAAAAAATCCCATAAGATGACAGTTATATCAATATTAACTAAAATATTACGTAACAACGTTACGTTGTTATGTAACAAAATTACCCGATTAAGATCACAGGGAAGTAAAATTCAACATACAGTTAACGCATAATGTCCAACTCAAGCGCACTTGTCAGTTACGTCAATTTGATAGCACCGACTGACATCGATATAACTGCAGAAACCTTACATCAATGTGACATAATATATAGGTTTGTAACCATAAAATAAAGATTTTATGTAAGTATGACATCTACGATCTGAAGGAATTATTATGTAAAATAAATAAATAAATAGGTAAATAATAATTTCCTTTATTGCCAATTTGCCATATGTTTACATAACTATTAACCTAGTTTTTTTTCTCTCTTCCCCCTTTGGTTCCTCAGGCGGAACCATTCAGCAACGCATTTTTCAACATCATGTTTGGTACATTTGTGTTGTAATACCATTATCTCTGAAAACCAATAATCAAATTTATTATTAATAATAGAAATGTTAAGGATCATGCGGTTGTGTTCTTGAGTTTAAATAATTATTAAGAGAAATGTCGTGGTGTTGTCAAAAAACATTATAATCCTAGAAACACTGAATTATTATTCTCTTCCGAATCTGTACTTATTTTGTATCTACCCAAATAAGTCTTACCCACAAAAAGCTTTACAGTGAAGGGAACGTTGAGATTAATTAATTATTGCCATCGATCTGCAAGTTTCAGGTATGCATTTTCTGTAATCTCACCGGGTCTCACCCTAAATCTCTGTTTCATTCAACTTTTTTAGGCAAGGGTAAATTTAATATTGGCGATTTCCTTTTAAATAATTCAATATTCCCGATTTCCTTTTAAAATTTATTAGGTAGAGGCTTAGTATATAGTTAGTGCCTACTTAAAAATTGCTGCCTGTGCTGGTTCTATAACGTTGAGAATTCCTTCAAAGTTTAAAGTTTTGTCATCTGTTTACTAAACATGATTTCATCCAAACTCTAAATGCATCCTTATGGTTTATGAAGTCCCAATTATTAGCTTACATCCGTGACACCAAACATGCATAATTATTATTCTAAAAATTATAATAATTGTACTTACAAAAGTATTTTTATCTTCATTTTCTGACACAAACTGATCAAAATTTCCAATATCTTCGGTGCTCTTGCATGGCAACCTTGACGTTAGAGATTCTAAATCTTCATTTACCTCCATATTGCCCGTTTCCAGGGTAATGGCTTTCAGTCTTCTATCAACGCGACACAAAGTCGGAAGCCACAACAAAGCACTTAAAAAGCAACGATACGAATACAAAATAGGCATTAAAAAAATAAAAACGCGAGACTATACTCACCAAACAACAAATGCCGCCCAAACAAACCACATAACCACAAACGACAGTCGACTCGACAGCGTGTCTGGGCGTGCCGGTATAACGTCATACGTCAGCGAAAAAGCGCGAAATTTAAAAGTTTCTCTCGAAACATAATTTAATTTTTAGATTATGAAAGTCTTATATACTATTAATGTAATATTTATATATTGAAAAAAAGAAAAAGGTTCAAGTCGTGTCGTTATGTAAAAATTATATTATTAAATTTACAACAAATTTTAGTCCCTATTTTGGTGTAAAATTTACATTGCAGATATTACCTAAATACTTTAAAATATTGTTGATGTACTATTTACAACATGGTAATATCTTATATGTTACGGAATAAAATTAGGTTAAATATTTTACATAACAAGAATATTTTTAAAGTTATATTTTAAAGGTTATATTTTATTTTAATAAAGCTTAGGTAACAGCCGCTAACATAATAGAAGTTCTTTTAAATTTACATAAAAATAAGGTATAGGTAACAAAATTGTTTACTGGGTGGTGACAATGTATATTATCGATATATCGAATAACGATATTTAAAAAATAAAATATCGATATATAGATACTATCGATATTTATCGATATTATCGACTATATCGATATTTTTTTTAATATCGATATTCGATATTGGAATTTCAATATCGCCCAGCCCTATAGTATATAAAAAGCTTTTATAGGAAAATTGCACCAATCCCTTGCTCTATACAGGGTGTTAATTAATGTCATGCAGATATTTCAGTGGGTGATAAAAAATGCAAATATATGCATGGTCTAAAACGCGTTATTTTCGTTATACAAGGGTGGCAAAGTTTTAATTTTTTCTCGTATTTTGCGTTTTCTCTCTTATATTCTGCGATAATTATTTCAAATTTGGAATATCAACCCTTTTTTAAAATCTCTACAATAAAGTATCAAAATTGTCGGTCGCAGTATACAGGGCGTTACATTTTCTTGAATCGGCTACAATTTTATGCATAGATTAAATGCATCTCTGCATATTCTTGATTTGTGAATTCAACCATCACAAACAACTCCGGAAAGTAAAACAAAAAAATATTTCTTACAAAATGTCACAAGGACAATAAACAAAATTAACAATTGCCTATCCCGGCCTACTATTTTTTTTTTCATATTTATTATTGCGTTATTTCGCCTACACTTTATTTCCATCAATGGCTATTTTTGCAAATAAATCGAAAACGGCCACAGATACAAGAATAGTGCAAGAGACTAGAACGCTAAACAAAGGAACAGAGAGTTCAAATTTCATACCAGAATTCATACAGGGAGCCAAAAAAAAAAAGTTCTGAAAGATAAAATTGTAGAAGATTCAAGAAAATGTAACACCCTGTATACTTCCACCGACAATTTTGATACTATATTGTAGATTTAAAAAAAGGGTTTATGTTCCAAATTTGAAACAATTATCGCAGAATATAAGAGAGAAAACGCAAAATACGAGAAAAAAAATTGAAACTTTGCCACCCTGTATAACAAAAATAACTCGTTTTAGACCATGCATATATTTGTATTTTTTCTTATTTTGACTAGTACTATCACCCCCTGAAATATCTCCATGACATTAATTAACACCCTGTATAGAGGTAATCTACCTTACGAACATAAAGGATATCATATTTTTTTATATTTTAGATGCTACATTATATGCCCACTACGTGTTCAAGGCTTTTGATGTCAACTGCAACGGAGCTATTAGCTTTAGAGTAAGCGAATGATGTTACAATACCACTTCACATAACATATCATTAAAAAAAATATTTCCATTTATAATTGTATGGCGTGTTCTTTTATTAATTTGTCACTGCTAGTTTTATAATAACGTCTGTTTATATTTTTAAACAGTAAATGTATGAAATACGTTGAAATATCTATTTTACTAAAGCCTTTAAATACGTTTTTTTTTTGTTTAAGGACTTACTTATAACGCTTTCCACCTTATTAAGGGGAAGCGTTTATGAAAGATTAAGATGGACTTTCAAATTATATGACATTAACGGCGACGGATGCATCAGCCGAGGAGAACTATCAGAAATTGTAATAGCAGTTCATGAACTCATGGGTCGGCGTGCACATCAGGTATGCCGTTTATGGTGCCATTAATGTTCGGTCAAAAAAAGGTTTAAATAATAATTAACAATAACTAGACAATTTTGACTGTGACATCAATGAGCAGAATTGATTGGCACCGACATATTATCTGATGTTTCTGGAAAAATTCAATTAACTTTCACACAACAATAATTTTGATCACTTCCAAAAAATTAATTTCAGTTAACGAACTATATTTTAACGTCTAAATATATTAGGGAACATTATTCTCTTTGAAATGCCTTTACTCTGTGGATTATTGAGAAAACTCCGTTTTTTTTTTAATAATAATAAGTATTTTCAAATTGTCTGTTTTTAATATCCATGTTTTAATTTCGACTTAAAATTTTTTTAATGAAATCAATTTTTTAATTTTTTTTGGTAAATAATCGTTTAAATAAAAACATAAATATTTGAAATTTCTTTGTCCTATGGACTTATTTATTTTAGGTTTTATGGTTATTTCATTTTTATGACGTGTATTATGATTATGGTTTATAAAATGTATAATGTTTTTATTTCCAAATATACAAATATATAGTATATTAAGATGTTATAAACGCAAAGTTGTCTTATGTTCAACTTTTTGTTTCTGAATATAATTCTTTTGAAGGATAAAGATAATCTTTATTGAATATAATTTTTAGAAACCTTTTTTTGTAATATTTCTAGTTTTTAACTAAAGTTATATTTATTCCTCCCCTACCTAAAATTCCGTAATTTAAATGAGTTTTAACTAACGCGTAATATAATATTTCCATGTCTTACATTTAAAAAAATTTTAATGTTTTTAAAAATCGGTAGTAAACTTCTTAATTTTTTAATTAAGTATTCTAAGTGAGAATTCCAATTTATTTACTGTTAAAAATAATTCCTAAATATTTTATTTTATCAACTTTAAAAATTTGAATGTCTTCATTTATTTGAATACTATTCATATTTCGTGGTAGGTTATTTAGGTTTAAAGTAAAAGAAATATAATTTGTTTTATTAAAATTAATTGTTAATAAATTTTTACAAAACCAATTTTTTATAATTTTAAAATCTTTTTTAATTTTATTATTTACGTTGTCCCAATTTGTATCGGTATAAAAAATTGTACTATCATCTGCAAAACTATGAATTTGTCCATCGCAATTTATACTAAATAAGTCGTTAATATAAATATTAAAAAATAATGGTCCTAAAATTGTTCCTTGAGAAACACCATACTTAAATATTTTTGGATAGCTTTTCACTTTATCTATTTGCACATAAGTTGGTCTATTTTTCAGATAATTTTTAATTAATTCTAATTGCTTTCCTCTGAATTCAATATTTTCAAACAGTAAATTATGGCTAACTGTATCAAAGGCTTTTGCCAAATCTAGGAAAATACTAATACAAGGTTTTTTATTATCTACTGCATCATATATTTTTTCTGTTAGATAGCAAAAAGCGTTTTGTGTCGATTTTTTTTTTTTGGTAACTAGTGGTCAATCTAGAAACTTAGTCACTTTTGTAATCAATATTTTTGTTTGCAAGCCGTACTGTAAACGGTTTCTGAGACAAACTATCATTTATCGATACTACAACCACAATTTAGTACAAAAAGCTCATTGGCTCTTTTTCCATCAATGTAAATTCAGTATCTACTTTATGCGTGATGTGTGTTGAGGTAGAATATGCTAAGAATTAACTCAATTTCTATTTTGTAAGGTGGAAGATGATCGCAAAGCACGCGAACAGATAGACAGGGTTTTCCGAAAATTGGATCTCAATCAAGACGGGGTCATTACCATTGAAGAGTTTATGGAGTCATGTCTAAAGGATGAAGTCATTACTCGGTCACTACAGATGTTTGATTGTGTTCTGTGATACGAAAATACGATAGACATTTAAGGCCGTCGGTTTATTAAACAATTTAGATCTATTAACAGTGTTATAATTTTTGTTTTTTTGTACAAGATAAATTTAGCAAAATAGTAAATCGTGTCCTAATCCATTATTGTCTTCCGTATGTTGAATCTGCACTCCACCAAACTCCAACAGCATTTTACAATCGAAGAACTGGGGTAGTCCTGTATACATCTACATTCTGACGTATGTCCCAAAAGTTTTGGAAACCACAAAATCCTAAATAGGACTGTCTATCGGATAACTGCTGATTGCGAGCAAGGTACAGTGTCACCAGTAAAGTCCGCATCATATGGGATTTTTTTTTATTAATAGCTTTATTCAAAATTTGACTTTGGCATCAAGTTCTGCTTCGATCGAGATGAAAATTAAGCAAAAAAAAATATAATTTAAATATTTTCCAAAAAATAATTCAAAAGTGGGATTATTTCTGAAAATATTAAAAAAAGTTTTTTAAATGCAGTTTCTAGCCCACATGCAAAATTTCAGCTGCATAGGATAATTTTGATTTTTTACCTATATTTTGTAAATTGCACCACTTTTGCAAAATAAGACTCAACGCAACCTACATAAAACTTAGTTTTGACAATGATTTATTTCAGATACATTTTCTTTAAAGTAGCGCCTTATTAAATGTGTGTTTTTCTACAAAATCAAAATTGGGCTATTAAAATTTGGTCGCATGTGATGCAAAGTTTATTTGTTTTTGACCCTGTTTAAGGTAACTTCATAAAATAAGTATTCTTGAAAACGTAGATTGTGTCTGAAAGTAAGACACCTTAATATTAAGACAAAAAAGAACACAGTGTCTTCAGTAAAGTGTTTTTTAAGTGGAAAATAAATGTTAGTTTAACTTAACGTAAAGTTTAATCTATTTTCAACGATTTAATTTAAAACCCCTTTACTTTATTTTTTTACTTTCAGGCACAAACTACGTTTTCAAGAATACTTATTTTATGAAGTTACCCTATACAGGGTCAAAAACAAATAAACTTTGCATCACATGCGACCAAATTTTAATAGCCCAATTTTGATTTTGTAGAAAAACACACATTTAATATGGCGCTACTTTAAAGAAAATGTATCTGAAATAAAGCCTTGTCAAAACTAAGAAGTTTTATGTAGGTTGCTTTGAGTCTTATTTTGTAAAAGTGGTGCAATTTACAAAATAGGTATGGGTAAAAAATCAAAATTATCTTATGCAGCTGAAATTTTGCATGGCTAGAAACTGCATTTAAAAAACTTTTTCTAATAACTTTTTTTGATATTTTCAGAAATAACCCCACTTTTGAATTATTTTTTGGAAAAAATTAAAATTTGACAGATAATGCGAATCACGTGGACTACTATTTTTTGCTTAATTTTCATCTCGATCGAAGCAGAACTTGATGCCAAAGTCAAATTTTGAATAAAACTATTAATTAAAAAAATCCTATATGATGCGGACTTTACTGGTGACACTGTATGTATATGCCTCACAAGAGAGCCTGTCAAAACGTCGACGATCCGAGTTTTTATCAACACAAACGGGAAGTTCAAAAAATCTAGTTGCATGAGATTTCAGCAGTCTAGAGACCCCATATCAATGGTCAGAAATAAAGACAATAAAAATCCCTTAACAAGTGACCAACCAACAGCCCAAGCACACCAGGACTATAGTTAGAAGACGACAAAATTGGCTAACCGGCCATTAGCATAAAAAAACGACACTTCCACCAAACTTTGCATCGTTCCATCCTGTTTAAAAAGTCCAAAATAAGGAAGTTAGACGCAGGATACACAGAAAAATCCAATAAAATGGACAAAGACCATGGACTCCTCCATTTAATTTTATTACATTGTTGAAAATTTATGTTACAAAAGTTGAAATTAGTTTTATCTAAGTTTGTGCCAAAACTTTTGGGATATCCGATGCATCGTTCAATAGTGCAAAGAAAAAGAGAGAACAGAATATATTTAGTAAAAATTTCTTTTATAATTGACCGATATGTTATGGGTGTTATCTATACTTACCGAACATTTAAACCAACAAAGTGGAATATTCTTTAAGTATTTTAATGAACTTTTTAAATGTACCTACCTACTGTGAAAACAAGCTGTCATTGGATTTCGCATTAAAGCATTTTTTAAATGATACACCTTTTGATTTATACCAATGTTTAAAGTGACTGTTTCGTTTATCAAATATTTGGGGTCAAAAAGTAGGCAACTTTTCTATTTAATAAAATAGTTTTATTTTGTCTACACCATCAATGTTTCAAAAAAAAAATACCTTGTCCTTGTCGGACTTCCATTGTCTTTATTTTGTTCTTAAAACAACGTTTCGGTTAGTATCTCTAACTGTTTTCAAGTGTAAACTAAATTATAATAATTATAATTCAAACTCCATACTCCATAAAACAGGGCATAATTCAAACTCTTTATCACAGAGCATCTAATGTTTCCAACAATCCGGAAGACCTTAATATTAAAATTTCAAACATCAAAAAAGATTTAAAACAGAATGGTTACCCTGAAACCCTTGATCTCAAAACTTAAAAATCGCGAAGTAAAAACTAATACAGAAACGAAAGAGGAGCAAGCATTTCTTACAATACCTTATGTCAAGGGGATTTCTGGAAAGATTAGAAGGATAACCAAAAACTATCATATCAAAACAGCCTTCAAATCCGGAAATACGCTTAGAAGCTTTCTCACAAAAGTAAAAAAAAACCCGTAATGAAAACACAAAAAATTGTATCCATCAAATCCCTTGCGAGTGTGGCGAATCGTACATTGTAGAAACAAAAAGACCTCTTCCCGTACGAGTTAAAGAACATATAAAACATATTCAAAGAGGTGAAACTTCGAGATCAGGTATAGCGGAACATGTATGGACCAACCAACATAATATACAGTGGTCAGAAGCCAAGGTTTTGGACACGGAACAGCACTGGAGAAAACGAAAATTCAAAACAGCAGCTTTCATGAATTAAAATACCCATATATTAAGTAAACCAAGTATAGATATCCCCAATATCTGGAAATCTCTTCTTGTCCAAAACCAACAGCTCAAACTTTACACGCCAATAAGTACGTAGGCGGAGTCATCAAGCTTCATTGCACATGGATAGTATTTAAGACAGTAGCCTTAGAATTATAATTTAATTTACACTTGAAAACGGTTAGAGATACTAACTCATCAGACCGTTGCGCTTATAACAAAATAAAGACAATGGAAGTTCGACAAGGTATTTTTTTTGATATTACTTCATTGTCTGCCACCTTCAAACAAACACCATCATTGTTCTTAACCGCGCTAAAATCTAATCGTATTTGACGAATTTAATCGTTTCATTCATGCTGGTCTACCTTAAAATGTTTTCAAAATTTACATGCATTTGCTGATAAGAGTATGAAGTTCATGCTGCTTATCATATTTTTCAAATTCGAACAATAGTAATTTACGTTACAAGTCCGGAAAATACTGTTTTTTTGGACGAGTCGACAAAATTCTAGGACGAGCCGTGGGCGAGTTCTGGAAGTCTGCGAGTCAAAAAAACTGTTTTCGGACGTGTTGCGTACACAATTTTTTGCAGCAACCGTGTAGGTCAATGAGACACATTTTTGTATTATATTTCTTTGTAGAACAAAATTTCGAACATTTTAATTATTATTTGCTTTAAATTTTGAAATTCGAACAGAAGATAGGTACTAACAGAAACATTCTAATTTTTACATATATTAAAATTTGAGCAATTGCTAATATTGATGTGATTCTTCCCGGACTAGGCCGGAGAAATGCTACTTTCTCAAAGGAAAAGCGTTTTTCAGGTCGAGACAAGCATTTCCAGGGCGAGCCATAGGCGAGTCCTGGAAGCTTGGAGAGACCTGGAAAACACTAATTTTCGGTTGCGTGACGTGCAATATTTTTTTTAAGACCGACACTTCGATATATTTTATAATCTACGCGAAACAAGTTTGACATAAAGAACAAAATTAAAAATCAACGAACTGTCACTCGACAATACATCGAAATGTTGTTGTCATAATAACGAAATCAAGGTATCTTGTATTATCAAAGAGCGATTGGAAAAACAAAAAACAGGGTGACAGTGACATTAGAGACCGGAAAAGATTTTTCCGGTCTCTAATGTCACTTTTCCTGTCTTGCGATCGGAAAAACGTTATTTTCTAGACGAAAAATTGTCCAGAAAGTGCAAATTTTCTGGTCGGTTTTAAAAAAAACATATTTTTTTGTAAAAACACTGAAAATAAATTTATTTATTAATTTATAATAATTCAGGACAGGACCCTAAAAATGTACCTATGGCCCTTTGCATATAGGTCAATTAATTGTTAAGGTCAATTACATCATGCTCTTAACACAATTACCAAGACGTTACAACAACAAAATCACTTCCAACTTCTTACAAAATAAATGACGTTGTACTTTTAAGGAAGCCCTTAAAACTGCTTCTGGCTAAAATAATTAAGCAAACTAGTTTCACCCTTAATGAAGTCGGCGCATCGATAATCGTATCGTATTTAAGAATGTGGACAAGAAGTTTAAGGTTGCATTCTCAACGTCATTCAATCTATTGCCAACCTATAACCTATTTCGCGTTGCTTTTTTGAGTTTATTATTTTAATAACTAACATTAAAAGAAAATCAGTATCGTCGGTACATTATTTAGGTAGTATCTGATATATTACAAAAATATCCATTTATTTCATTGCTAATTTTGGGAGAATTGTATAGTGAAAGAACAATGAGTGACAATGACATAATAATGTTAAAAAAAATCTTAACCGATATTTTTCGATATACAATTCTCCTTAAATAACTTATGAAATTCCTTGATATTTATTAAATATGTCAATTATTACCTATAAAATATCAAGTCGATACTGATTTTCTTTAAATTTTGTAGAAAAGCTAGAAAACATAAATAAATCTACGCGAAATAGGTTATAGGTTAGCAGGCATGTTGATACTCCCACCTTAAGTATAGCACGATGAATGACAGAGAAAGCCATAATGACGAGCTGACCATAGCCTTCTCGATTTTAAGGGCGTGGAGATGGCTGCGAGTTTTTTCCCCATATCTCAACAGCTCCACTCTGAGATAATGGACTACTTCCGTAAAAACAAATAATTGTATGGACGAGTTGTTACTTAATTTTAAGGGTGATTGTCGTTTTGACATAACTTTTTTTTAGTTTTGTACATTATTCTGCCATGAAAATTTATTTATTCCTAAAAACAGTTGTATTGAAAGAGACGTATAATTGTCATTGACTTTTTGTGTTGCCGGTAAGTACTTACTGATACTGGTTATTATTTATTTATTGTAAAAAAATTGTAACCATAAAAGTATGCTATGAAAAAAGAATAACGGCAGTGACAGAAGTCCTCTAAACGGAAATATGTTAAAAAATGGAATATTTTTAAAGTATACTTTCTTGACAAAAACATTGTTCAAAGTGCTTTTGAATGATCTGCTAAGATGTGTGAATAAAAACATCGGTTTTGTACTAGACTCAAATTTTTGATTTAGAATATAAATCAACTTTTAGGAATCCCTACATGGGAACTCTAGGCACACCTATTATAATGTGACAATTTTATTTCCATGTATTTTTAATTTAATATACAGTGAGGACCTAAAGTCCGTCCCCCCCCCCCCTCTAACTTCTAAACCGTTCGGTATATTTTAATGAAATTTTGAACGATAATATTTGAGCAAGTCTTGCACTTTTTGACATACCAATGACAGCTTTAAATGTCAAGATGACAGCTGGGTCCGCTTTTGGAATATGTTTTTAAATGGAACACCCTGTATATTTTTACATTTTTAAATTCCACATAAAATTATAATTATTTTTTATTAAATGCATTATTAGTCTATACTTCATAGTTTCCGAGATATTGACTCTCGAAAAGTGACATTTTTGAACTTTGACAGCTTATAACCTTCTAACAGTACGTCTTAGAGCAAAACGGCTTACATGTCCCTATCTTCAATTTTTATTATCTTCCCAAAAAAATCAACTTCCGGTTAAACCAGATGTAACTCGAAAGCAGGAAATATAGTTGTTCCGGTTTAACTGGAAGTTGATTTTTTGGGAAGATAATAAAAATTGAAGATGTGACATGTAAGCCGTTTTGCTCTAAGACGTACTGTTAGAAGGTTATAAGCTGTCAAAGTTCAAAAATGTCACTTTTCGAGAGTCAATATCTCGGAAACTATGAAGTATAGACTAATAATGCATTTAATAAAAAATAATTATAATTTTATGTGGAATTTAAAAATGTAAAAATATACAGGGTGTTCCATTTAAAAAAAATATTCCAAAAGCGGACCCAGCTGTCATCTTAACATTTAAAGCTGTCATTGGTATGTCAAAAAGTGCAAGACTTGCTCAAATATTATCGTCCAAAATTTCATTAAAATATACCGAACGGTTTAGAAGTTAGAGGGGGGGGGGACGGACTTTAGGTCCTCACTGTATAGGATTTTGTTGACGTATAAGTGATGACGCACAGGTAAACGTCCACAGGGACTACTATACCGGGTGTTTCTCAAAAGACGTTCACCCCTATAACTTTTCCGTACTTATGGATATTAAAATTAAATTTTGAGATTATGACCGGAAGTGACCTTGACTTTGGTATTTTAAATGGGACATCTTGTATATTTTTACTTATTGGGATTCAGCATAATATTCTGAGTAAAATGACACCTCACTTTTTTAAGTTTATTTTTAATCTAGAGTGCTACAAATTAATTAAATCTGTTAATTTATAGTCAAGTAATGAAAATTAAAATTAGGTCATAATTGACTTTCTAAGTTTCACAAGCGTTTAAAAAATGAAATTTTGTTTTCTTGACGTTTACTCAATTTTCCAAATGAAACGATGATAATTCACTAGGATATTTAAAACGAGCATTTTTTTTTTCAACAATTTGTTACCATACCCTCCTATGCTATTTTAAAATTGATACGAAAAAATTGCAAATTTAAAAGCGTTCTGCATTATTGCCTTTGTCTTTTCTAAAGAAATATAAAGGCGGCTTTGAAAAACAATGGAATGGTTTTAAAAACCAAAAAATAAACATAAAAATTTTATAACACGTCAAAAAATGACAAGTGAGGTGTCATTTCACTAATGGTGTTATGCTGAACCCAAATAAGTAAAAATATACAAGATGTCGCATTTAAAATATCAAAGTCACTTCCGGTCAAACCGGAAGTGCTAACAAATTGAAATATATGCCAATAAATGCAGACTCATCTCTTATGCATAATCTCAAAATTTCATTTTAATATCTATAAATATAAAAAAGTTATAGGGGTAAACGTCTTTTGAGAAACACCCGGTATAGGTAGGTGAGCTAATGTGTATGTTGTATACTATGTAACGTTCTGAATTCATGTGCTGTGCTTCTTAGAAGCACGTCACAACTAATTTGCTTACAATAAATTACCACGACACTATCTCCTTGTTCGCTGACTGCACCGGCAGTAAATCTATAATACCAAAGTGCGACATTGTTAGCGATACTATTTTCGAGGCTAAAAGTGAATTATTCCAGAGATCAAGATACAGCGCGATTGCTCTCCTGATAAGTTGAGTGCCCCTAGAAGAAATTACCATCAACAGCGAACTACGTCAGACTATGCATCGTGTACGTTCAAATATGTTTCTGCAAAGGTAGACAGAGATATTTGCAGTTATGTAAAAGTCTGTTTAAAAAAGACAAAGGCGTAATGTACTAATATTTATTTCGGAATGACATATCTAAACATAAGAAAAAAAAAATTAACACCAAGAGTCATATTGCAGTAGCTAAAAAAAGTTCTTTATGATGACTTAACTATAAATAAATATATATCTAGAAACCTTGTTGAAACTGTCGTGATTCCAATCTATTTTGTAGAATCTCGAGTTGTCGTTTTGCTTCGCATTGCGGGAAGTTGTTTAAGTCGTAGTATTGTGGTGCAATTTTTAGTAGCCAATCCGCTAAAAAGACAAAGATTTACATGTTAAATATATGGAAGTCATCCAACGTTACTATATTACTGAAGAAAACTCAAAATACGGCATTTTTGAAAGGTAGATGCAAAAGAAACTGGGTCATGTTTCAAAAGATTGTGCTTCCCTTTATCCTTTTTAGATACGGACTCGTGTGTCGAGCTATTGAGTAAGCAATAAGCACTATTTACACTGAAACAATAACAGCTAAATAAACTGATTGATTTGAACTTGCCCGCGAAAAAATCACGGCGGTATCTGGCGTCGATATTTCAGCCGGCAAAAAGGTATAGCCGAAGTTATGGCAACGAAATCACAATATTTTTACGGCACGTCACGTGGCTTATCATCATCAGTTATCAAGAAGCGGGTGGAAGAGTTGAAAAGAAACCGGGGGCAGTGATGCGATCGAATTTATTTATAATCTACCGATGAACTAAACATGTCATGATAAAATAAAATGTATTGTATCGGCTGACGGCGAGAGGGGGGGAGGAAGGCATCAAGAAAAAGCCGCCACTGGTTCACGTACTGGAATCGATTTATTTACCTTTGCTGTAGGTCATAGTACTTACGTTTGATATCTGTGACTGTTCTAATGTAATTTTTTGTAGTTAATACAAATTCATTATATATAACCCATTCCGGTTTATGGTCCAAGCACGTGGAGGGATGTAGTTGTACAATTTGATTATCTTTAATGGTCAAGTAATGGCCAGTCCTTTCTAAATGTGCAACCTGCAAAGAAATATAAGTATATAATTTCATTGGGTTAGGCAGGCATCAGTGGATAGACAGTTTCCAATAAGAACGATATGATTTTGAAACGATATGGTAACCATGGTAATAAAGTTATACCTGTCACCAGTTGTCAGTTATTGTCAGTAAACTATAACAATTTATTATGGCTAAATAATACGCGCTTCAAGAACGTTTGGTTATTATCCAAAAATTTTACGAAAATAGACGATCTTTTGTGAACACTTATCGCGCACTTCGCGAAAACTTTGGTGTAAATAATCGTCCTCCTTTGCTTGCCATTCGTCGCATCGTTGAGAAATTTGAAAATAATTTTACTCTTCACGATGTAAAAACACCAAGAAGACATCGAAACGCAAGAACTGTTGAGATAATTGCTGCTGTAAGAGCTAGTGTTGCAGTGGATCCAAATTTATCAATTCCTCGTCGTGCTCAAGAGTTAAGGATTAAAAAAACGACAACTTGGCGTATTTTGAAAGAAGACTTGAATTTACACCCGTATAAGATTGTTTTGACCCAAGAACTTAAGCCACTGGACCATCGTCGGCGCAGAGAATTTTCTGCTTGGAGTTTAGAACAACTTGAAAGGGATCCTAATTTTGCCAAAAAAATTATCTTTTCAGATGAAGCTCATTTTTGGTTAAGTGGATACGTTAACAAGCAAAATTGCCGTTTTTAGTGTGAAAACAATCCACAACAGATTCATGAGAAGCCTTTGTATCCGCTAAAGGTAACTGTATGGTGTGGTTTATGGTATGGTGGCATCATCGGACCATTTTTTTCCAAAATGAGGCAGGAGATGCAGTTACAGTGAATGGTGAACGATTTCGACAGATGTTAAGAAATTTTTTGTGGCCAAATTTAGATGCACTTGATTTGGAGGATATGTGGTTCCAGCAAGACGGTGCCACATGTCACACTGCTCATGAAACTATCGATATACTGCAGGAAAAGTTTGACGAAAGGATAATTTCAAGGAATGCTACTGTTCAGTGGCCTCCAAGAAGCTTTAGATTACTTCTTGTGGGGCAATTTGAAATCTAAGGTATGAAAACAGACCATAAACACTTGATGCATTAAGGTTGAACATTGAACTCTGCATTCGTCAGATCACGCCCGATTTATTGCATAAAGTCATCGAAAATTGGGTTCGTCGAATTCGCTCCTGTACACAAAGTCGCGGAGGACATTTAAACGATGTGTTATTCAAAACATAAATGTTATCGACTATACTTTAAGATAATATAAAACATTTTGTTGTATCTGAAATTATTTTAATTTTATTTCATTTTGAAATCATATCGCTCTTATTGGAAAACCCTTTATTTATTAATTACTAGTAATAATAATAATAATAATAATAATCGACTTTTATTTAAGATAATAAGGGATACAGTATACAATTATTAAGTCAGTAATAATGCTCGTTTTAATTTCTTCTTGAACGATACAATACTTAAATTGTTTGAAAAAATGTAACTTTATTGTAGAGACTTCCGAAACAATACGAAAAGCATCTCTGAAACATAGCAGTCCGATGTCGAGGAATGTGAAACAATGAGCGGGAGCTAACGTTAACAGAGTGGCAATCCCGTCGTCTAGAAAGTTTACTAAGAATATAAGGTGGATTGTTTGATTTTATTTGATGCACAAACACAAACAAAGTAAAAACTAATACAGAAACGAAAGAGGAGCAAGCATTTCCTACAATTCCTTAATGCTTAGAAGCTTTCTTACAAAAGTAAAACCCCCCGTAATAAAAACACAAAAAATTGTATCTATCAAATCCATTGGCAGTGTGGCGAATCGTACATTGGAGAAACAAATAGACCTCTTCCCGTACGGGTTAAAGAACATCTGAAACATACTCAAAGAGGTGAAACTTCGAGATCAGGTATAGAGAAACATGTATGGACGAACCATCATAATATACAGGGGCCAGAAGCCAAGGTTTTGGACACGGAACAGCACTGGAGAAAACGAAAATTCAAAGGAGCGTCTTTTATGAATCAAAATACCCATATATTTAGTAAATCAAGTATATATATCCCCAATATCTGGAAGCCTCTTCTTGTCCAAAACCAACAGCTCAAACTTCAAGTACGTAGGCGGAGTCATCAAGCTTCATTGCACATGGATAGTATTTAAGACAGTAGCCTTAGAATTATAATTTAGTTTACACTTGAAAACGGTTAGACATATTAATTAACCGAAACGTTGTGTTAAGTAACAAAATAAAGACAATGGAAGTCCGACAAGGTAATTTTTTTTGATATTACTTCATTGTCTACAACCTTCAAACAAACATTTCAAACTTACTTGCATAAAGAATCCATTAACAAGAGCTTTTCGGATATTAATGTAATAATCTTTACTCGTAAAATCTGTTGATGTCCTTTTTAAATTAAATCGATCCATGATTCTTGAGAGTTGCTGCCGAACATTGTCAGCTGACTTAAGTGAACGATAGTTAACAAAGTTGTCATAACACCATTGGGGGTCCTCCATACCTAAAATAATGAACTATAATTATTTTTTCATAGTTTTTGATTTTTTAGGGTTGTAATAGTCTCTAAAAACTGTTTACAAAACACAAACACAAATTTCTGAGGCTAAAATATGAGAATCTAGCCCAATGGACCTTAGTCCAAAATTTGATAGTTTCCGAAATGCCCCAGGGGGTCAAATTATTATTTGTTTAAACTACTAAGTTTAATAAACGTAATTGGAAACTATCTGTTCTGTATTTTTAAAAGAATAAAAATGAACGTCCTATGTATAATACAGTATAAATATTTTTAATAAACATCAGCTGGTAAAAATTAATGGTAGGTAATTAAAAGAATATACTAGTGCATCTGGCAATGCCAGTATAATATTTAAAAGGATTATTCTGTACAGATCTGGGCAAGCTACTGGAAAAAAGTAGCTAGCTATAAGCCACTTAAAATTTAAGTAGTTAAGCTACCTTGTAATTAGGCTACCATTATTTAAAAGTAGCCTAGCCATAGGGAGCTAAGCTTTTTTTAAAAGCTTAAGTTAATCCAAAGGTTACTTTACCTTATGTCAGTAAACTGCGTTCTTCGACTTTAAAAGAGTTTACTATCATCTAATATAATGATTAATATATAAAAATATTAAGTTTCAAAAGATCTATATCAATCAATAGTATTATTGAGTATATTTTTTGACCGTAATGTAGATGTACAGGGTGGCCCATTAATAAGGGACGCCGGCTATATCTCGGAAACCATTAATCGTACAGCTTTCGGAAAAAAATTTTATGAGTAAAGCGGTCATGAGAAAATTCTGGAAATTACTTTCAAGTTCCTCATTTCGCCGCAAGGGGCACAATTGAAAATTAGTTTTTTAAATTTCTCCGAAAATTCCCATATTAAGGTATAACTCTGATTATATCATTGGAAAGCTTAGACAATTCTGCATCATTTTGGTTTAAGGCTCGTTGGCGTACCGACCTTGATAAGAGTGGGGGAAGCTATTGAATGTGTAAACATTAATATCGCCGTAACTTCTGAACGACTTATCCGATTTTACTAAATTTAAGCTTGTTTGGAAGGGAAAGGTAAGTACCTTCAATCGTCGTATCCAATGGTACACGATAGTTTCTAATAAAATTGCTAGAGGGCGCAATTTGTAATAATAACAGTTTTTTTTTTAGTTTTATCCCGAAAATTCAAGTCATACGGTATACCTATGGCATCATAATCGGAAAGTAGATGGAATTTACAAGAAAAGATGTGAAAACCGCAGTTCGATATCTTTGTTCGTTTCAGAGTTATTGCCAGAACAATAATTTTTAATACAAATTGCGCCCTCTAGCAATTTTATTAGAAACTATTGTGTACCTTGGATACGACAATTTACTAAATTTAAGCTTTTTTGGAAGGAAAAGGTAAGTACCTTTAATTGTCATATCCAGTGGTACACAATAGTTTCTAATAAAATTGCTAGAGGGCGCAATTTGAATTAAAAGTTATTGTTTTGGCAATAATTCTGAAACGAACAACAATATCGAACTGTGGTCTTTACATTTTTTCTTGCAAATTTAATCTACTTTTTGAATATAATGTCATAGTTATACCGTATGATTTGAATTTTCTGGATAAAATCAAAAAAACTGTTATTATTACAAATTGCGCCCTCTAGCAATTTTATTAAACACTATCGTGTATTGTTGGATACGACGATTGAAGGTACTTACCTTTCCCTTCCAAACAAGCTTAAATTTAGTAAAATCGAATAAGTCGTTTAGAAGTTACAGCGATTTTAATGTTTACACATTCAATAGCTTCCCCCACTCTGATCAAGGTCGGTACGCCAACGAGCCTTAAACCAAAATGATGCAAAATTGTCTATGCTTTCCAATGATATAATCAGAGTTTTACCTTAATATGGAAATTTTCGGAGAAATTTAAAATTTAAAAAACCAATTTTCAATTGTGCCCCCTTGCGGCGAAATGAGGAACTTGAAAGTAATTTCCAGAATTTTCTCATGGCCGCTTTACTCGTAAAAAATGTTTTTCCGCAAGCTGTACGATTAATGGTTTCCGCGATAAAGCCCTTATTAATGGGCCACCCTGTACATTGTAAAAAATGATTTTTGCCATAATTTCAAGCAGTTAAGTTTTAGTTACGTAATAAATTATTTTTTTGATATACATATGGCTGACATGGATGTTCAAGTTTCAAGCATTTTTATTTAATTTTTCAAATTAAATAAAATATTTAAAAAATATATATTATTCTTTGGTTTATTCAAAATTACTCCTTCTACCAACATTATTCACAACACGAGACAAAACCATCATCAATGGTAAAAAGTACTTTTGGCCAAAAATCAATATTATATAAAGGAATAACAATTTACAACAGTTTGCCGAAAAAAATTAATTAAATATCAAAATTATGGACGTTTAAAAAAACACTTAAAAACATTATTTAAAAATTTTTACGTATTATATATTAATATTTTTTTTGTAAATGGTTATTATATATTTACATATATATATTTTTTTTTTGAATAATTTCGATGGTTATTAATAGTTACTAAACATGGTTTTTATTATTTGTGAATTTATATATTGTATATTTGGTGTTAGATTCTCTGTAATAAACTTTTTTAAGTTGGTTGAGATTAATAAATATAAAAAAAATTAATCTATTTACCACGAATACAGACAAAATATTAAGCTTATAATGATATAATAAAAGACAAACAAGAAAAAACTAAAATTCAAAAACCAAACAGCAAAACTTACTTTGTTTAAATGCGTGGTAGACGTTGAGCAGAGTTAGATGATCTCCATCGATATGTGCAAACCTCATCTTGGCATCATCCGCCGCCTTCTTCGCTTCGTTTGGTCTGACGAAACACTGTGGGACTAAATATTGGAACAGGGCGCATGCCCGTATCCAACAGATATAGTTGTGCTCGCACTCAAATGTATCCTACAGAGCTACCCTTAGTCAGAACTTTTTTAACAAATATGTCATGAATCTGTTTTCTTGATTCATATACAATAAAATGTTTAAAAAAGTTTAAATTAAATTGCCTTTTGAAATAAACTAACACTTGAGGTAAATGAAAGATATCAAATTTGAAGACGTAGTAATTGAAAAACTAATAAAAATTGAAATATTACACCCGAAGCCTTCTCTATTTTAAAGAAGTGTGTGAGATAGCATATACTAGCCTCTTCATAAAGCCATTTTGATATGATATGGATATTAGATAATATTACCACAAAGACAATAAATATTATCTATAGTCAAATTACTCTAAGAACACGCAGCATCGTGGCTTGTCATTTAATGTAACCTAGTTAAAGCCTGGTCTAATATTGGCGACAGGGATAGGACTGGGCTAAGTTATTCTACTTTCGCATTCACCATATTTTAAACTTGTAAGGGCCAAATTATCAATCTCCTGGTAAAGTTACCAAGAAGATATTTTCCATAGATACAATTGTCTCAACAATCGTTTCCACAGTAATTATGTCCTTGGTAAAGATACCAGGAGATTAATAATTTGGCCCTGAGGGGGTCTTAATATTTTATTAGCTTTGAGGTTTGCAAAAATACAGCGTTAATTTTATTTACAAATTGAAAGATCGAACTCAACGTGCGATAATTTAAAAGTTATGGCGTTATTTATTGGTAAAATATAGAAATACATTTGATATGTACTAAACTTTAAAATCCCAATGGAAAACGCTATGAATGACCATGGCAACATACCGTGCGAGCAAAAATTATTTGCATCTAAGGACGTAATGCTTTGCCGTAGAGGTTAATACCTGTTGGGTGTCAGTAACTACCTGAATTAACAATCAATCAGTTATTCCGTCATCTTTGACAGTCGTTACAAGTAATTTGATTCATCGCTAATTTTTCCAAGTTCTTGAACAATTCACACAACGGGCTTTACGGAACAACACAAAATATTCATGGTTGAAGCGTATTTTCGAAACGGGGTTAGAGTTCCTAACGTTGCTTTTTTGCTGGGGAATTTTATCATTGCCTAAAAGAACCGCGGCTGTGTTTGGGGAAATAGGTTCTATACAACACAAAAAAGGAGCAGGAAGACCATCTGTAAGATCAGAAGAACTTGTTGCAAACGTTCCTGAAATAATGCAAAATACGCCAACAAATTGTATAAGACGCCTGTCCCAAGAAGTAGGAAGATCTTATGGAACATGCGGGACTATTCTTAAGAAGCAGCTAAATTTATTTCCTTATAAAGTGCAAATATTCCAGGAAATACAAGCCGCAGATTTTGAAAGTCGCAGGAGTTAGTTAGTTATGGTTTACCCAAAATTTATTGGAAAGAAATGATTTATTAGACCTGACATTTTTTTCGGATAAGCTTGGTTCTACCTCTCCGGTTATGTGAATTCTCAGAATACACGCATGTGAAGTAGTGAAAATCCCCATTTTTTTTGTAGAGTCCACATTGCACCCTCAAAAAATGAGTGTCTGGTTAGCGTTCGTGAAATAATGCAAAATACGCCAACAAATTGTATAAAAGACGCCTGTCCCAAGAAGTAGGAAGATCTTATGAAACATGCAGGACTATTCTTAAGAAGCAGCTAAATTTATTTCCTTATATAGTGCAAGTATTCCAAGAAATATAAGCCGCAGATTTTGAAAGAAGCAGGAATTACTCCACATTGCAGGCTTAAAAAATTGGTGTCTGGTTAGCTGTTTCCCGAAGAAGAATTGTTGGTCCTATTTTATTCCATGACACAGTTACAGCACAGCGGTATACAGACAATATTTTGAATCCATTTGTGGAGCAATTATTTGACGACAAACTACGTTTTGGATATTTTCAACAGGACGGTGCAACCGCCCATACAGCCGCTGAAACTATTAACTACTTACGCAATTTTTTTGACGACAGATTGATCAGTTTTCGATCAGACATTGAATTCCCACCTAGATCACCTTGTTTAACGGTTATGGATTACTTCGCTTTTCCTCATTTAAGGAACACTATTTTTAAAACACCAGTTGCAAATTTAGAACAATTACAAGAAAGGATTATCCAAGAGTGTGGTAACATTTCTCCAGAGATGCTGGTCAACACTTTCGAAAATATCCAATTTCAGCAATTTATGTAATTATTTTTATTTTTCTTTCTGTATATTCTTACTTTATTAATTTTGTAAACAACAAAAACAAATTTATATTTGTCTACTTATTTTATTACTCATTAGTTTGGCACATCATGCCATAATATGAATTTGACAAAATTTTAACCTAGATTTGGTTAGATATATCGTCCCCATAACATTGTGATCTAAACCAAGCTCTACGTTTTTTAATCCAAGCCCTCTTTGATGCAAATAATTTGTGCTCGCACGGTACAAGAGGTTCTCCACCAAAATTGTAGCTACGCTACGAGTCAATTAAGCGGCGCGCCTGTGCATGTTTCGCGTTCAACGCTGCGTTGCCATTACGTTCGCGGGGTAGTACAAAGCCACCAAATTGCCAAGTTTTTTAAATACAAACAGCTGGTGAGTACAAGGTTTGGCAACCTATTGTACCGTAATTACAATAGATAAACTGATAATAATGAAAGTTCAAAAGTAAAATGTTTAAAACACACACTATTCAAAAAAATAGCTACAGAAGCACTTAAAAAACATCGAAATCAGAAGTAATTAATGTGACGCAAGCTGACGCGTGGGGTTGCTACGGTCCCCTACTAAACTAGGAACTTTTAACAAAAAAACAGTATCAGCTGTTAATGTCACATGTAAGTGTCAATTGTCAAAAAGCTTTGCTTTTAGAAACTGTTGACTCTATTACGTATTTCCTATGTGGGTTTAACTAGGATGTCCTTGTAAAAATAGGTATTAACTATTGATAGTTAAAACTGTAGGTAATTGATATTTGGCCGCTTTTTCAAGAAAAATAAATGAAATATTGATAAGAAAATGAAATGGCGAATGGGCAACTAGTGTTTGCTCTTAAAGCAGCCGTTTGGAGTCTCGGAAATTTAATATTTTCTTAATTAACGACATATTTAGGCATATACATATTTTACCTCAAGTGTTATTCGTTCAGCTTAGCTAGGTAGCATGAGTTTAGGGTATATTATCAAATTCCATATTAACTTGTAATCTATGCAATTGGCATATTTATTGGTAAATCATTTAATTTTTATTTATGTAATAGGAAATTTGACAAAATGTAAATGCCAATGCATTGCATTGCCATACAGTTTCGGTCAAAAAATGGTAAATATTGTAGAGAACAAATAAAAAATTTTAACCAAAAGTTTTATGTCTCAGCTAGAGAACCCGGACGAACGCCAATCAACTGCGCCACAAAGACAAGCAAATAATTTTTAACAAACTTGCTTTCAATTTTTATGTTATAAACAATTTGGAATTCCCTGCGATTCCAAACTTGGTAGAGTGGTATTAAGGGTAAGAAACTTACTCACAAATATTGATCATCATTATGTCGACGATGCATCTGAATAAAAGAAACAATAATCAAATATTTAGAGCGAGTTCCTTTCTCTTAATAAATAACACCCTCTTTAGTTTGAAAGCTTTTTAAATACCGTGCGAGCAAAAATTATTTGCATCAAAGAGGGCCTTGCATCTAAGGACGTAATGCTTAGCCGTAGAGCTTAATACCTGTTGGGTGTCAGTAACTACCTCAATTAACAATCAATCAGGTATTTCGTCATCTTTGACAGTCGTTACAAGTAATTTGATTCATCGCTAATTTTTCCAATTTCTTGAACAATTCACACAATGGGCTTTACGGAACAGCACAAAACATTCATGGTTAAAGCGTATTTTCGAAACGGGGTTAGAGTAAATGGTGAGTGGCAATACAATCCGGGTTTGTGCATGGACGATTTTCACGAACATTTTCCTAACGTTGCTTTTATTGCTGGGGATTTTTATCATTGCCTGAAAAGAACCGTGGCTGTGTTTAGGGAAACAGGTTTTATACAACACAAAAAAGGAGCAGGAAGACCATCTGTAAGAACAGAAGAACTTGTTGCAAACGCTCGTGAAATAATGCAAAATACGCCAACAAATTGTATAAGACGCCTGTCCCAAGAAGTAGGAAGATCTTATGGAACATGCAGGACTATTCTTAAGAAGCAGCTAAATTTATTTCCTTATAAAGTGCAAGTATCCCAAGAAATACAAGCCGCAGATTTCGAAAGACGCAGGAATTACTCCACATTGCACCCTCAAAAAATTGGTGTCTGGTTAGCTGTTTCCCGAAGAAGAATTGTTGGTCCTATTTTATTCCATGACACAGTTACAGCACAGCGGTATAGAGACAATATTTTGAATCCATTTGTGGAGCAATTATTTGACGACGAACTACGTTTTGGATATTTTCAACAGGACGGTGCAACCGCCCATACAGCCGTTGAAACCAATAACTACTTACGCAATTTTTTCGACGACAGATTGATCAGTTTTCGATCACATTGAATTCCCACCTAGATCACCTTGTTTAACGGTTATGGATTACTTCGATTTTCCTCATTTAAAGAACACTATTTTTAAAACACCAGTTGCAAATTTAGAACAATTACAAGAAAGGATTATTCAAGAATGTGGTAACATTTCTCCAGAGATGCTGGTCAACACTTTCGAAAATATGAAGAGACGTGTGAATTTATGCTTGGAGCATGGCGGTGGCCAATTTCAGCAATTTATGTAATTACTTTTCTTTTTCTTTCTGTATATTCTTACTTTGTAATTTTGTAGACAACAAAAATAAATTTGTATTTGTCTACTTATTTTATTACTCATTCGTTTGGCATATCAAGTCATAATATGAATTTGACAAAATTTTAACTTAGATTTGGTTGGATATATCGTCCCCATATCATTGTGATCTAAACCAAGCCCTACGTTTTTTAATCCAAGCCCTCTTTGATGCAAATAATTTGTGCTCGCACGGTATTACATGTCTGTGAGTTCAAAGACAAAACCTAAGTCGATTGATAATAATCAAACTGATCCTAGATCACAGTTACCGTAAAAGCCTTTAATGAATTTTTGTAAATTATGGGGAGTCTTCGCACGTTTGTCCGTTGCCGCAATACTGTGCGCCAGTTGATGTTATTTATGAAAAAAACTCCCGTCTTGAAGAGTTTATTTTATCTTTTTTTACATTCGTAAATATATAAGAGCGGTTATATCAGAAACAATGAGCCTAATGAATAAAAATTAAGCAATTACTTTTTAGTAAAAGCAATTGCTTGACTAGCAAATGCTATAAGTAAAAGCAATTGCTATATCTGGATATGAATAAAATTTAGAAGCAATTGCTGTTTTTCTTACACCTCTGTGGAAAATGCTTATTCAACACGAATTCAGACGTGGCTTATCCACTTGTTCAGATTATAGATTTCATGTTCAGTGGTGCCTAATTTGAAAAAGAGTTGACGTAAATACAACAACGTTGGTCTATTTATTTAGTACAATAGTAATCTGTTACGTTTTCGTGGAAACTAGGAAACTTATATTTGTGATATGGCAGATTTCAGTGAAAATGAGGAAAGTGATAGTAGTGATGAAGAAATTAAAGACAAGCAATTGATATTCGTTCACAAATTGAAGGAACATAAATAAATCTCTCTGACCACAACCGTTTAGCTTCCACAACAGCTTCAGCACTTGTAGGAAATTTAATAAAAATAATTGGCCTTCTCCAAAACTACATCCATTACAGAAGTGTATGTCTTACAGACAGTAGTACACTGTAGATTTTTCTTTTACGGACGTTCATATATTCAGCCATAATTGAAGACACAAATTAAGAGCAACGCACGTGTATGCCGCAGAGAACTAAAGTTGACTGCTACCAAGCAAATGATGCAGGGATCGACCTACCTTAAAAAGTTGAAAGCAATCGCTACACTAGAAAAAGCAATTCCTTAATTTATTTATCACATTTTAAGCAAACAATAGCAATCGCTTCTATTTTTTAAGAAAAAGCATTGACTAGAAGCAATTCCTGCACTTTTAAGCAATGGCTGGACGCAAAAGCAATTACTTTAGTTTTTATTCATTGGCTTTCAAGAAATTACTTCTATTTTATAAGAAAAAGCAATTACTACATTTTTATTCATTAGGCTCAATAATGGCCGTTTGCATCGCTTGGATTAGATGCTACTTAATCTAAGGTTCACCTTATCTCCAGAACTTGGTTTGCACGCGTTGACTTTTTGCCTAAAGCTTGGCTTCCAGTAGAACAAAGCTAAGCCCCAGAATTATTCGGCTTATCTTGGAAATCTAACCTTAAACCATTGAAAAAAATAATATAACCTAAACGTCAGTCAAGTCCAAGTCAACATAAACAGGAAAAATGGATTTATTACAACTCTTTGCTGATGACGATGAAGTCGACGAAATTAATTTGATTATTTTTGGTTTGCCTAGAAAAGTGTACAACAGGGCTGATTATTTTAACAGTTTTGACCAAAAACCGTTTTGTATGTAGGTTGATTTTGGATGACGGATGGAAATGAAACGACAAAACAATTAGGGGAGAAAAGATTTGGTGTAAAAGTTACTAAAAAAATTACCAGATTGACGCCGTTGTCAAACTTCTTGAAACCTAGCTAAGATTTACGGGTATTGACCCGGTGCATTCCATTTTAATTTAAGGCGAGCTTAAGTATAAGGTTCGCCCTAGCTAATCTTTAACTTTAAGCAAGGCGGTGCAAACGGCCATAAGCCTTTTTGCAGTATAGTGACGCATTATTTATAAAAATAAATACCTGATAACATCGCCGTAATGGATAATATTTCATTAGAACAGTTGTGATTACAACTGGCTATAAGCATTTTTGCCAACTGTGGATCCAGAGGAAATTCAGCCATGACAGCTCCCAAATCAGTAAGATTTCCGTCGTCGTCCAAGGCAGCTAAATAATTTAATAGTTCCAGAGCTCGCATTAAAGTTTCGGGTGCAGGCGGATCCATAAAGTCGAAATGGACCAAATCGTCAATGCCCAGCTTTTTTAATTGTAAAACGACCGATCCCAAATTGGACCTGCAAAAATGTTTTTATTATAATATGGAATATATTTTCAATATGTTCTAATTTAGTATGTCAGCTTTAATTATGATAAATTAGATTATAGTGAAAAGGTTCAATATATCGTTTGCAGCATATGGGAAAAAGTATCATTTTTGGATTTAAGGTGCGAGTATCAACATGCTTGCCAACCTATAACCTATTTCGCGTATATTTATTTAATTTTTCTAGCTTTTACACAAAATTTAAATAAAACCATTATCGTCTTCATATTTTATAGGTAATAATTGACATATTAAATAAATATCAAGGAATTTCATTAAATATTTTAGGAGAATTGTATAGCAAAAAATATCGGGTAAAATTTTTTTTAACATTATTATGTCCTTGTTCTTTCACTATACAATTATCCCAAAATTAGCAATAAAATGAATAGATATTTTTGTTATATGTCAGATATTAACTAAATATTGTAAAAGTCCGCGTCAAACCAGAAGAAGCCACAGCCGTCACACTTGAAAGAGAACAGAATTATTTCCCTCTTTCTCAGACTCTTACCAACCAGGCACCAGGAGCGTTCATCTATACTTTTATAAATTTTGAAATAGAAACAGTCGTGCTAAATCAACTGGCAACGCTGCACAACTTTCGCAGTGATAAAATCAGTAGCGAAAGTTAACACCGTACCGTCAACATGGATCTTTTACCATTGCTGGCATCTTACCGATGTTGCCGGATGTTTACGGTTGTAGAATATGATGAGATTGTGTATAATAGAAAATTTTATTTTATTAAAGTAATAAGCGAAAATACAACTTGGCGGGCTTCTCACATTTTTAGACGAACTTTCCCACGTTTTATAGCATACCGAAAAGTCCAAAATTGACTTTTTACATCTTGAGGGAAACATTAAGCGTAAGCAGCCTCAGTCGGCTACTTAAACAAATGGGATTTAGGTAACTATTTTACCATTTCAGTTCTTTATTTATATGATTATGATTATTGATGTTGATCTTCATTACATATATCCTATTTTCTAGATGGAAGAAAGTGCAAGATAACAGAAAAGATTTATGCGAAACATATATACGTAAGAAATGAATTCATTTTTTGAAAAAAAATGATAGAATACCGTAAAGATGGTTGCAATATAATTTATACCGACGAAACTTATTTCCACAGCAGCCATGTGCAAAGTAAAAGTTGGTATGATGAGAGTGAGAAGGGTTTAAAAAAGCCTGTTTTAAAAGGCCGACGATTAATTATAGTGCATGCTGGTGGAGAAAAAGGCTTTGTAAAAGACGGACTACTTATATTTAAATCAGGTACTACAAAATTTCAGTAGTTCCTCAATAAATAATAACCAAAGAATCGGTCTCTTGTGGGATCAGGTAGCGCCAGTCAGGGGTAGCGTAATAAAATTTCAGTAAATCACATCTATTAATGGACCTTATTTAAAGTAGCTCACATAATAAAGCTACAATAATTTACATGTCTATTGCAGGTACAAAAACCGGAGATTATCACAATGATATGAACCATGAAAATTTTATGACGTGGGTTGAAAAGCAATTATTACCCAATTTACCTGAGAGGTCCGTCCTTGTTATATATAATGCGGCATATCACAATGTCCCTGTCCAAAAAAATATAACCACGGCTTCCAAGAAAGAAGAAATGCTGAATTGGTTAAGAGAAAAGGGATTACCAGCAGAATCCCAATTAACTAAACCGGAGTTATATGACATTATTTTAGAAAATAAATTTAGATTTCCCACAATATACAAGTTCGATGTTCTACTTGAACGACATGGTCACTGTGTGTTACGTTTACCTCCATATCATCCGGAACTGAACCCCATAGAGAAAATTTGGGCATTAGTAAAAAATTGGGTAGCAGCTCACAATTCCACTTTTAATTTGGCCGATACCGAGGCACTGACAAGGCAAGGCAATTATTTACTTTACTATTAAAAAAGTATTGTTTAAAGAGCCTCCGCCACTGGTATATCGATTTCGAGCAACTAAGACAGAAATATTTTAAAGTGAGACGGAAGGCGCGCGACGTTCGGACGATGATGACGGCTGTGGCTTCTTCTGGTTTGACGCAGACTTTACCGACGATATTGATTTTATTTAAATGTTAGTTAATCTAATAATAAACTAAAAAAAGCAACTCGAAATAGGGTAGTGGATTAAATGACGTTGAGAATGCCACCTTAATAAGTTTATTTTATTTGTGAAAAGGTCTGCATATCTTCAAACCAAAATATTACACATTAAATCCAATGAAAGTTGTAGTGTTACAGTGCAAACACTTCGAAATTGCGTTAAGAGTACAGTACACACAATCCCATTTTAACTTTCAAAATGCCTTTATTCCAAACCAACTTTTACAGTTCATTACATGGAAAATAACAATATAATAAATAGAAAATAATAATCATTATTAAAAAAAAATAAAAAATGGAAGTTAATTCAATTTAATTCACTAATAAAATCAATTAAAAATAAAATAGTATAAATAATTTAGTAAATATCCTTTTAATTATTTTTTAAGTTGCCAATTTTTTAATTTTTCTGATACTTTTTAGAAGATTGTTATATTTTATTATTCCGTCATATAAGAGTTTTTTCCGAAATTACTTTTTACTGGTATACATAGTTTGATAATTTATACAATGTCTGGTGTTATGATCAAGTAATGTATTATTCTCCTGAAGTGTTATGTTTGATTTTTTTTCTTTTAAAATAATAGAGCGATTTTTTTTTCTTTATTTTACGTCGGCCTATTTCCGCAACGAGGCCAATCACCGACGCCAGGGAATTTGTCACACACTATCTGGTAATTTTGCCGAATCCCTCTTTGTCGAGGATAGGGTTCTTTAACGTGTCAACATCCATGACACGGGACCCACAGTTTAACGTCTCTTCCGAAAGACGGCGCAGCTCTTAAACCAAATTCCAAATTTAACATCGACGTTGCCGGCACCGGGGATAGAACCAGGGACCTCGATCTGTGAGGCCGCTGCACTGACCACTAGACCACAACGCCGATATAATAGAGTGAATTAGAATACAAATTTTTAATTTATAAATGTTTTGAACGTGTAAATACCATAGACAATTTACCTTTAGATACGTACAGCTTATCTCCTGCGCAAACAAAAGTTACGTTTCATGGGTGAAAAAATACGTCCGAGCGCATGACTCGTCGGTCAGCTGGCTTCCTTCTGGACACCTTCGTGCATGCGCACAAACCTCGTGTTATCGACCTCTCCTACTTTATGGACAATAATCGACATGCTCAAGATACTCTGCAGAACCGGCTCGGCCGCCATTTTTGTTGTCGCGTTTTAAGGTTTCTCTGTGGATTCCTTGTAGTTTTCTTAGCTATCGTGGATTGTGGATGTTTAATATTTACGGATTTCTAGTTTTTGTGTAGTTTAGTGAATTGTGTCTGATTGTGAGAAAATTAGTTCTGTCAAAGTTGCTGGTTGGTTAATTTTTTAGTTAAAATCTGTACATCCCGACATTAAGCTTTTAATAAAGCCAAAACGGGTCAAGTTCTCGGGCAAAACCTTTTCAAATTCTTGAACACGAAATTTTGCTTGAAAATGTTTTACACGTAGGTACCCAAGTTTTTGCCAAATTGTAAAAATCAATACAAGTTATATACCAACTAATAGTTGACTTGAGGTTAGGTACGCGATAACACCGTAGATTGGCTATTTTGCTGGTTTTGTTTGTTTTTATATTCGAATTTATAAGACTAGTTTAATTCGCTTGTTCTTTTTCTCTCCCTTTTCGAACTAAAAACACGACGAATTATTTTTAAACAAATTTTAGAATCAAACCCTTAAAAACAATTTTCTATTCTCAAAATCTGATGAGGTTTGCAACTACTAAAAATGTCAGAAATCACTAGAAGAAATTTAAATTTTTTGGCAAGAATTTAAATTTTAAAGCCCGGACCTGTCTATTTTCCCATTCGTCAAACGATAATGTTGCAGTGCGCATGTATAATAGTGTCTAGCTTTGTTTGCATGCGCCAGGCCATAAATCTGCCACTTTCGTGATTATTGCTTGCTTATCTAAAGGTAAATTGGCTATGGTAAATACCCTTTCGGGTTTGTGTATACATTTAATAATTTTATTTTGCAATTTTTGTGATGGTTTTAAGTTTGATAAACAAGCAGATCCCCATGCAGAAGCTAAGTATGTATTGTAATTTTGAATATATTAATGAAAAATATATATTTTTTAAGTATTTCAAAGAAATAAAATATCTAGCTCTGTACAAAACAGATACCAAAGGAGATATCGAGTTTATAATATACTGGATATGGCCTTTTCAATTTAAATTTTCGTCTAAAACTAATCCTAAAAATTTTGTCGTTTTTGAATATTGAATATTTTCATTATTAAATGTTAAGGGGTTAATGATGGAATTTATTTTATTATTAGTTATAAACATACAAGAAGATTTTGCAAAATTTAACGTAAAGTTTATTTGATTGAAGCCAAGAAAGAAGTATTTTTAAAACATTATTAATATCAAAATACATTTCTTCAAAAGTTTCAGCAAAATAAATAATTGTTGTATCATCTGCAAATAGCTTTATATTGCCCTTTAAGTTCAATTTGGAAACATCATGTTAATGTATATCATTTATAAGTAAAAATTAGAAACTAAGATCGCAATAATAATTACCTTAAAATTTCAGGATAAGTATTATCCTGCATTTCATTTTTAAATGCCTTTTCAGTGTATAATCTAAAACACTTTCCCGGTTTGGTCCTTCCAGCGCGTCCAGCTCTTTGTTGGGCAGATGCTTTACTTATAGGTGAAACCAGGAGAGATTCTACGCGAATCCTTGGATTATAAACTTTTTGTTTTGCAAATCCTGGATCAATAACAAACACCACACCGTCAATTGTTAAAGATGTTTCTGCAATGTTGGTAGAAACGACGACTTTGCGACCTACAGCGCCGTTTGGTTTATTCGGCGGTGGATCTTCGAATATCCGTTGTTGAAGATTCGGTGGTAAGGTGGAATAAAGTGGAATACATTTAAGCTCTCCCACTTCGGGTCCGAGATTGTCAATTTCCCGTTTAATTCTTTTGCATGCCACTTCAATTTCTTCTTGCCCAGTCAAAAATAGTAAAATATCACCTTAAACAAAAACACATTGTCAAACAATGTTTTAGGTTTGTATGTAAATTATACATAATAATAATACAAAAGTATGAAAGAAGATACGAAAAAATGCTATTGAGAAAAGATGTTCAGAAAAAAAAACCTAGTAAAAAACTAAAATTTTTAAATTCTATGCCTACATACTTTGATATTTTGCATTATTTTCATTCCACTCTTTATTTGGAAGATACATATTCAAAAATAAATATAAAAAAAAGTCGTTAAAAAAAGTGCGTACTTATATGTATAGTACATGGTTCCCCATTTAAAACGAAACAGGCTAAATATCTGTTAATTTAAAAAAAAAAACGCTCGGACCCGTCGATTTTTATTTCGAGGGGGACATCTTTTGAGTATATTGTCAATCTTGTTACTTCAAGCCCCTAGGAGGGAGGGGGTAAGATCTAAATCTTAAATGGATACCCCTATTTTATATAATTTTTTTGGATTCTGCACAAAATTCTGTTTTTTAACCTAAAATTGTATAAGGCATTTATTACTAAATATTTTTCAAAATTTTTAACGAAAAAGGATTGTTGAAATAAGTACTGAACTGGACATTAAACATTTAACGTTTTAAATTTTTTGATAAAGCCGAAAACATAAAAATATGCTCTTAAAATAATAATTATGAAAAATATGCATTTTATTGTAAAATTGACAAAAAATGCATATACAGGGTTCCCCATTTAAAACGAAACAGGCTAAATATCTGGTTCCACGTTAATTAAAAAAAAACGCTCGGACCCGTCGATTTTTATTTCGAGGGGGACATCTTTTGCGTATATTGTCAATCTTGTTACTTCAAGCCCCTAGGAGGGAGGGGGGGGGGGGGGGGGGGTAAGATCTAAATCTTAAATGGATACCCCTATTTTATATAATTTTTTTGGATTCTGCATAAAATTCTGAACATTTTTTAATAAAAGCATTATTAGTCTATACTAAACCGTTTCCGAGATATTGACTTGAAAAATGAGATTTTTAAACTTTGGCAGCGATGTCCCTATCTTCGATTTTTATTATCTTTCCAATAGTGTCAACTTCCGGTTAAACCGGAAGTACTATATTTCTTACAACCGGTTTAACCGGAAGTTGACACTATTGGAAAGATAATAAAAATCGAAGATAGGGACATGTAAGTCGTTTTACTCTAAGACGTACAGTTAGAAAGCTAGACGCTGTCAAAGTTCAAAAATCTCATTTTTCAAGTCAATATTGTTTATTATCTTTCCAATAGTGTCAACTTCCGGTTAAACCAGTTGTTAGAAATATAGTACTTCCGGTTTACACACATTTAATATGGTGCCTACTTTAAAGAAAATGTATCTGAAATAAAGCCTTGTCAAAACTGAGAAGTTTTCTGTAGGTTGCGTATTTTGCAAAATATACGTAAAAAATCAAAATTATCTTATGCAGCTGAAACTTTGCATATGGGTTAGAAACTGCATTTAAAAAAACTTTTTCTAATAACTTTTTCGATATTTTCAGAAATAACCCCACTTTTGAATAATTTTTTGGAAAAAATTAAAATTTGAAATATAATGCGAATCACGTGAGTCCTTTTTTTTTTTGCTTAATTTTCATCTCGATCGAAGCAGAACTTGATGTCAAAGTCAAATTTTGAATAAAGCTATTAATAAAAAAAAATCCCATATGATGCGGACTTTACTGGTGACACTGTATATATTTTTTTGAATAATTTCGATGGAGTTATTAATAGTTACTAAACATGGTTTTTATTATTTGTAAATTTATATAGGTATTGTATATTTGGTGTTATATTCTCTGTAATAAACTTTTTTAAGTGGGTTGAGAATTAAAAAAATAAATAAATTGTGTGTGCTTAAGACCACACGACAGAAGTGAAAACTTCAACAAGGTGAAATTAATAATATCAAATACAATTGTTCGGGTTTGGCCGGGTTTGTTCGTATATAACCGTATAATACCGTATATAACAAGACGTTAATTAGTATGGGACAATTATGCAGTATTGATTTTTTTAATGAACTTTCATCACATCTTACGTCGAATATAGGGTGAAGTAAGGTATGTTCGTGATAATTATAGTTTTTTCGTTGCAAAGTAATATAAATGGCATGCGGTGGTTGTAATAATTGTCGGGGAACTAAGACCTAACATTTTGCGTTTCAATTTTGTTTCTTTTAGGTTAGGTTCGTAAGCAATCATAAAAATAACATAAACTTGGAATACGGGATAATTTTACTGCATACGAAAAAAGATATTTCCTAAAATTGAACAACCCTTGAAAAAAATGCCAGAACATACCTGAGATGCGACAAGTGTCTATCTTGTGATCTTAAACACACAAACAACGCACACTGTTTCCACGTCGATACTGAATGCGACTGATGCGGCATGCTCTTTCATATAACGTTCATTCGGGTCAGTTCTGATTGAATATAGGAGTCGAATTCGAGCATAACACAGCCGAGCGTAACGCGTGACGGCTCAGTTTAATTCAGTGCCCACAAAAGTGCTAAACGCGCCTAAAGAAGTTTTCACTTCAAAAAAACTAAAAAACATTCAGTCGTTTTCACCTACTTACCAGCTATTTCTTCACACATATGAATCTGTATGACCGTTCGAATGGCAGCTTCCAAATAATCCCTTTCTGGCTCAGGTGTATAAAATATTTCTACAGGATGAGTACGTCCCGGAACGTTCATCAACGGGGCGTTATCAAAATACTGTTGAAATTTGCCAGCATCTAAAGTAGCGGACATGATAACTAACTTTAAATCTTTGCGTTGTTTAATTACTTCCTTTAAAACGCCCATCAAAATATCCGTGGCCAAGGTTCGTTCGTGAGCCTCGTCAAGTAAAATACACTGATACCCTTCCAGCATTGGATCACTCATACCTTCACGAAGTAACATACCATCAGTCATGTACCTGAAAGGTAAAATTAATTATTTATTTATTAAGTCGGCAATGTTCAATTACAGTTTTCAAGATCCAAAAATCAAAATACAAAGAAGTGTGTACAGATTGTCCGCGGATAGGGTTTACAATAGTACAAATGGATGAAAAATTTCATTTTTCGGGAAAAAGTCGTTCTTGAAAAAAAGTTTTGCTTGTAAAAAAATGCAATTCACGAAGAGAAATTTTTGATTTTTTATGCAGGGTTCGCAAAAACTTCAAAAACATGATTTTTCTCCAAGAGTAAACTACCTTTATTTTTCTTTTTTGACCAAAATGCCAATTAGAAAACTTATTTAGAATAACGTTTGTAATTTAAATCCGACATTTAAAATAAATCTTCGATTTTTTTAGTTTTTTTTTTTATTTTTAGAAGTAAATGGAAATTTTGCTGCTCAATAAAAATATTAATAAAAATTTTATTAGACTTTTCATAATGGGTGGTGTGTATCTTATTTTAAAATTTTAAATGCATTTCTACCATCGTTTGTAAAAACAAGGAATTTTTTTTTACCTTTTTATTACTTTGCTTTAAGGTGGGAGTATCAACATGCTTGCCAACCTATAACCTATTTCGCGTAGATTTATTTGTTTTCTAGCTTTTATAAAAAATTTAAATATAATCAGTATATTATACCGGGTGTCAACGAGATTATTGTACATAGCACCACAGTGTTATGTTAAGAGATATTTTAATCAAATTTGGGTTACTGTAATGTTTGAAAGGGATCTTTATTTTTACCTAGAAACGAACTGAATTTCACTTCCGGTTTAACCGGAACTACGCCATTTATGTTTTTTTTTAAATGACAACCTGTATATTATAATGCACAGTCAAATTATCCTCAAAATTCTCTTTCCAACGACATACAACAAGTTGACATTTACTTTCAAAATGGCGGCGTAGGACTAATTTTACCAAAAATAAAATGGTGTCTATAAAACAACGTATGCAATTGATACGGGGAAAAAAGTGATAAAATCTTTTAAATTGGTCCCTTTTGTAATTCTTTAAGCACTGACATTTACATTTTCTTCTTTTGTTTTTAAAAGAAGGTATTTTTTTATTGTTTAAAAAAATCTTAACTTTAACCCTATTTTACAGAGTTTTTTTAAATGTTATCATATACTTTGTATTATTTAGTATAAAAGTCTAAAGTATCCTTAAGCACCTAGGGATATTTTCGAAATCAGAATCCGTTTTGCTTCAGTTTTAAACAAGAAAAAAAACCGTGCATTTTTCAATAAAAACTGAATAACTTATTTCCACCTAAGTTGGCTAATGGCGAGAATTCGAAGAGCAGTTAACACTATTAATGAAAATAATTTAGAAAATGTTTCGCGAGAAAATGTCGAAAGAATAAACTTGTGTCGTGACCAAAATGGTGATCGTTTTGAACATTTAATTTATGGTTAATTTGTTTGTATTTTTTAATTTGTTGTTATTATTTTACTGTTTACCTTTTAATTTGTTCTATGCCGTTGTTAATTATTTAATAATTAAATTTTTATTATTGAAGCAAAACGTATTCTGATTTCGAAAATATCCCTAGGTGCTTAAGGATACTTTAGACTTTCATACTAAATAATAAAAAGTATATGATAACATTTAAAAAAACTCTGTAAAATAGGGTTAAAGTTAAGACTTTTTTAAACAATAAAAAAATACCTTCCTTTAAAAACAAAAGAAGAAAATGTAAATGTCAGTGCTTAAAGAATTACAAAAGGGACCAATTTAAAAGATTTTATCACTATTTTTCTCGTATCAATTGCATACGTTGTTTTATAGACACCATTTTGTTTTTGGTAAAATGAGTCCTACGCCGCCATTTTGAAAGTAAATGTCAACTTGGTGTATGTCGTTGAAAAGAGAATTTTGAGGAGAATTTGACTGTGCATTATAATATACAGGTTGTCATAAAAAAAAACATAAATGGCGTAGTTCCGGTTAAACCGGAAGTGAAATTCAGTTCGTTTCTAGGTAAAAATAAAGATCCCTTGCAAACAGTACAGTAACCCAAATTTGATTAAAATATCTCTTAACCTAACACTGTGGTGCTATGTACAATAATCTCTTTGACACCAGGTATAGTTCAATATAATATATAATAGTATGTACAGTTCAATGTTACGGTGCGGGCGAAAGTTCTTACAACTTTGTGATAGAGAAATTGAATCAAAGATACCCTAACGTTTGCGTCTCAAAAATGGGACTTCATAAATTATAAGAAAATTTCAGCGAACTGGTTCAGTTTCCTATTAAAAAAAAAACTATGATCAGAATGACGCAGCTTCCCTAATCGCATTGCAGTCTGTTGCTGACAATCCTACCCGTTCATTAAGAAACCGAGCTGAAGAACTTGATGTAGTCAAAAAAACTCATATTCAGTATATTTTAAAGGCAAACAAAATATTCCCATTTAAGCCAACTTTTAATCAAACGTTGAAAGAAGACGAAGTCAAACGTTTGTGTTTTTGTCTTTGGGTCGGAAACAAAATTGTAAGTGAAAACAGGAATTTTCATAAATTTATCATGTTCTCCGATGAATCGACATTTTCAACAAACGGGAAAGTGTCTTCCGCGCATATTAGATACTGGAGGGAAAATAATCCCTGCAAAAAAATAATTCCTGCAAGAAGACAATATTACAAAAAAGTAAATGTCTGGTGTGCGATTTCTTATTATGGCATTACTGGTCCATACTTTTTCGAAAAGACGTGTAATCGTAGGAGTTACCTTGAAATGTTGAAAACATTCCTTTCTGACCACCTGGACGAATTGCCTCTCCAATTTAGGAATGAAATGTACTTTCAACAAGAGGGATGCCCTGCGCATTTCGCAATTGAAGTGAGGGAATGGCTTAATAATACATTTGGCCACAGATGGATTGGTCGGAATGGTCCGGTTCTGTGGCCCCCAAGAAGTCCCGATTTAACTATTTCAGATGCCTATCTTTGGGGGCGCCTCAAACAATTAGTGTACTCCCGTCCAATTGAGACGACGTACAGCTTCTAAAACAGCGAATTGTTGAAGCTGTTCAAACAACTTCCATTGAAGAAATTCGAAGAAATTTTGACCACATTTGTTTACAGCTGGAAAAATGTGTTGAATATGGAGGGGGAGTGTTTGAATAGCAAATTATGAAATTATTATTTGTTGTTATTTAAAGAATTTTTTGTGTTATACAGTGACCGGCAAAGAGTTCGCAACATATGGGGCAAATTTTTATTAGCGAAATATTGAAAAATCTTTTTTGGGGGATTGGATGTGCATGTCCCATAACCTTAAAATCGATTTTGACATACGTCACGTGACCAATGGTATGGCGGGAAAGTTGAAAAACCAATATGAAATCATCATAAATCAGATAAGTTGATGAGATATCGAAAAAATTTCAAGAATAAAAAGTGCTTAGAATTCCATTAGAACCTAAAATACAATGTTTGGGATATCTACTTGAAAAAACATAAAATCGAATATTTTTGTAAATATTTTTTTACCGAATTAAAAATTTCCATATTTTTCCTTTCTTAAAGCTTCATTAAAGTAAAACTGACATCTGGTGATCACAACTAGAAATATTCTTTTGTTTTTCTGGCAATTTGGAGCAATAATTCAAAAAATTCGTTTACACTTGAATACCAGCTGTTGCAATAGTCTATTTCTAATAACCTTATCGATATTTTTTATATCGAAATATTCTATTATGTTAAGAAATCCTTAAATTCATTAATCCAAAGCAAATTATATTTATAACCGTAAAAAATAATTTTGAGAAATCGAAAATAATTTAAATTTTTATTAATTTTTTGATTTTTTTAAGATTTCTGCGAAATTCAAAATTATTTTTTACGGTTATAAATATAATTTGCTTTGGATTAATGAATTTAAGGATTTCTTAACATAATAGAATATTTTGATATAAAAAATATCGATAAGGTTATTAGAAATAGACTATTGCAACAGCTGGTATCCAAGTGTAAACGAATTTTTTGAATTATTGCTCCAAATTGTCAGAAAAACAAAAGAATATTTCTAGTTGTGGTTACCAGATGTCAGTTTTACTTTAATGAAGCTTTAAGAAAGGAAAAATATGGAAATTTTTAATTCGGTAAAAAAATATTTATAAAAATATTCGATTTTATGTTTTTTCATGTAGATATCCCAAACATTGTATTTAATATTCTAATGGAATTCTAAACACTTTTTATTCTTGGAATTTTTTCGATATCCCATCATTTATCTGATTTATGATGATTTCATATTGGGTTTTTCAACTTTCCCGCCATACCATTGGTCACGTGACGTATGTCAAAATCGATTTTAAGGTTATGGGACATGCACATCCAATCCCCCAAAAACGATTTTTCAATATTCCGCTAATAAATTTTTTTCCCATATGTTGCGAACTCTTTGCCGGTCACTGTATATAATACATATTTCTGGTAACACCAAAAATCAGTTTTTGAAACTTTTTGATACCCCTCTGTCATTGATAATGTATGTATTTCGACCGCTAATGCTGCTATCCAAAAAAAAATTCTTTTACCTCTAATAATTAAAAAAACTAAAAAAATCTAAGATTTATTTTAAATCTCGGGTTTAAATTACAAACGTTATTCTAAATCAGTTTTTTTATTGGCATTTTGGTCAAAAATGAAAAATAAAGGTAGTTTACTCTTGGAGAAAAATCATGTTTATGAATTTTTGCGAACCCTGTATAAAAAATCAAAATTTTCTCTTCGTAAATTGCATTTTTTTACAAGCAAAACTTTTTATCAAGAATGACTTTTTCCCGAAAAATGAACCTTTTCATCCATTTGTGCTATTGTCAACCCTATCCGCGGACAGTCTGTATACAGGGTGGCCCTTTAGTGTGGCAAAGTACAATAGCTCCGTTACTATTTCAAATACATTAAAAATATTAATACAAAAGTTGAAGGGCAGTAAGTGACTTATAACGTAAAATTATTTTTAACTCTATAGGGTGGCTCAAAAAAGCGGAACAAGAAAAAATGTACTTTTTTCAAATGGAACACCCTGTATATTTTTACATTTTTAAATTCCACATAAAATTACAATTATTTTTTATTAAATACATTATTAGTCTATACTTTATAGTTTCCGAGATATTGACTCTCGAAAAGTGACATTTTTGAACTTTGACAGCTTCTAACTTTCTAACAGTACGTCTTAGAGCAAAGCGGCTTACATGTCCCTATCTTCAATTTTTATTATCTTCCCAAAAAAATCAACTTCCAGTTAAACCGGAACAACTATATTTCCTGCTTTCGAGTAACATCCGGTTTAACCGGAAGTTGATTTTTTTGGGAAGATAATAAAAATTGAAGATAGGAACATGTAAGCCGTTTTGCTCTAAGACGTACTGTTAGAAAGTTAGAAGCTTTCAAAGTAAAAAAATGTCACTTTTCAAGAGTCAATATCTCGGAAACTATAAAGTATAGACTAATAATGTATTTAATAAAAAATAATTATAATTTTATGTGGAATTTAAAAATGAAAAAATATACAGGGTGTTCCATTTGAAAAAAGTACATTTTTAATTGTTCCGCTTTTTTGAGCCACCCTATAGAGTTAAAAATAATTTTACGTTATAAGTCACTTACTGCCCTTCAACTTTTGTATTAATATTTTTAATGTATTTGAAATAGTAACGGAGCTATTGTACTTTGCCACACTAAAGGGCCACCCTGTATAGCATCATATAGTGTGCTAGGTACGAAATTCGTTAATTTAAGGTAACGTTGGGTATTTTGGGTTTTAAGGACGCATCAGATTCAGACCTAACCTTATATTCTGTTTTTCATGTGGCAGATTTCCGATTACCCTTTCTTTTCAAATATAGTAAAACTTGTGTTGGTATAACTTTAAAAATTCTTTTCTCCAAAAAGAAGGCCTAAATTAAAAACCAGTCAGAACAGTCAATTAAAAATTTTTAAAATTCATAGTCCTTTAATTTATGTACTTGCAAAATGTAGTCTGAACTTTATTTCAGTTCCTTACGTAATAAAATTTAACTTATGGCATTCAAAAAAAAACTGTACTGCATTTACTGAATTAATTCTAAGTTACAAAGTCATACTGTACATGCTTAGGTCTATGGTCATTAAATATATGCATAGATCTAATTACGTATATACTACCTCTTTGATATATGCTACATTTACTTACTTTAAAATTGTTTTAGCTGAAGAACAATCTTCAAAACGGATACTGTAGCCGACTTCTTGGCCCAATGCCACATCCATTTCTTCTGAAACTCGCTGGGCTACGGACATAGCGGCAACCCTTCTGGGTTGCGTACAACAAACACCTTTTTTGCCAACGGCTCGTGCATACTCAACACACCACTGCGGAATTTGAGTGGTTTTACCAGATCCAGTTTCTCCAACCAATACAATACATTGATGTTCAGACAAGATACGCATAAAATCTGCGCGATATTCAAATACAGGCAATCCAATTCTTTTTCGGTATAACTCATGGTATCGCTGTGTATATGGTAAACCTGTATATGGGTTGACTGATGTGAGAGCTACTTGGGTAAATCCACTGGTTTCGGCTATTCCTCGTTCTTCCCTAAAATTTATAAAATATCTATTTAACTACAGAGCGGTATGAAAAAAAAAAGGATCAGCCTTTTATATAGAATACCCTTAATCAAGAATCGCTCGGACGGGACGCGTCAAATTAATTTTTTTTTGGAAAATATTTTATGCAGGGCGGATCATAAAACCAAGTGTATTAACTTTAATTTTTTAATGAAACATATGGTATATTTTTAGATTTTTACATTCTACCATCAATTTTAGCATTTTTTATAAATCATGCTCTATACTCTATACTCTATACCTATCTTCAACCGATTACGAAATATTAACACTTTAATGCTGGTATGCACCATAGATATGTTTCTCGGCTAGGCAAAGTTCTGAACTCAAGTCATAATGTTTAAGGCATTAACAATGTCAATTAAAATTTGCTATTTAAGTTTGAGACGTCAAAAAATGTCAGTGAATGTGAATCAAATTTGAATTTTGTTCTGCTGATATTACATCCAACATAGGCCTCCCTAAAGAAGAACGCATAGAAATTTTGATTATGTTGGGTTGTGGAGATAAAAATAGAAGTCACAGGGAAGTCGGTGATATGTTTAATGAAAAATACCCAAATCACCCGCCTATTAGCCAATTGACAGTGTCCACGGTAGCAATTAAGGGTGGAGAACTTCGGAACTTCCCGCCTGTTAAAGATATAGTGTTAAATAAAAATGGTCATCCTGGTATACCCGAGGAGAAAAAAAAAATATTATTATCACTACAGGAAAATTCTCATAGCTCAAGCACACAACTTGGGCGTGACTACGATGCTCACCGAATCACCGTCTTTAAATTTCAAGTAAGTTTCATCTCTACAAACCAGTAAGTACTTGTACAAGAGTGATTGGAGGATGATCCTGATAAGAGAGAGCAATTTTGTGAAATACTAATTGAACTAACAGAAAATCACGCACAAACTGTCCAAAAAATTTGTTTTCAATGAATTTACATTTTCGTTAAATGGTCACCTTGATAGATAAAAGTACAAATACACGAGTTGCCTTTAAATGTTAGATGCAGTATGTGGTTCCAACAGGATGGAGCACCAGCTCATAGTGCTCGGATGGTTACAGATTACTTGGATAGAGAATTTAATGGTAAATGTATTGGAAGGTATTCCGAACATCAGTGGACACCAAGATCTCCAGATTTTTTTTTGGGGATATCTTAAAGAAACTGTTTACAAAAAAATACCTTTTCGTGATTTAGATCATTTAGAAAATGAGATTCGTGTAGGCACTTCTTTAATTTCTCCCGAAAGGTTAAGAACAGTTATTGATCATTTCAATAAATAAACAGCAAAATGTATTGAGAGAAATGGCGGACATACAGAGCATTAGTTCAGTGATAGTATGGTTAATGACAGATACTTTCTTCAACATCATTCTGAAATAATATGATCTTTTTCTTGTTAAAAATTGAGACAAATACTCAAATTTCGTAATTATTTATTTATTTATTATGACAAATAAATTATTAGTTATTTCCAGTATTATGAATGGGGTTGAATTCTATTATAATTTAGTTTCGAACAGAAGTTGGCTAAAATGTGTTTAAGTAGGCGTGCAACACGCTTATATCTAAACCGACCCGGTTCATTGAAAAGTTTGCAACTACTTAATGCATTTTTATTATAAACCCACGTTTAAGTTATTTGATAAATATATTAAAATTGCGTAAACAAAAAATCGACCAGAGGCGTACCGTTTAGGGGAAATTAGAGATTAGGGAAAAAAAATTAAAAATTGAGACACCTAACTCAAATTTCGTATTTGGACTATGCTTTTAATTTGCAAAAACATTTCCATTTAAAATTTTGCTGTATTTTTAATAATTAAGGTACTTTACCCTTAAGGCAATTTCGAAAAAATGGCATTTGCTCCCTTACTATTACTCAAAAGAATTTTTGGTATTTATTTACTTAAACCCCATAAAAGAAAAAAGGACTCTGTATTTTGGAAATTTTGAAACCACAGTGGAACAATGGGGAACAAATGCCAGACTTGAATTTTTTTTTGTTATTCAAGAATGTGTCTTACGAATAATGTATAAACTCTGATATTTATAGTCATGGTCTAAAAATGTATTAACTGTATTTGTATACTTAGTACATTTAGGAAACAATTTTATTTTATACCTATATACAGTGTGGTTTTTTAAGTGTGCAACATATGGGAATTTTTTTTATTAACGATTTCTCAGAAAATTTTATTTTTGATAAAAGTTGGTGCATGTTCGATAATCATATTAGGTGTACTTGGAATGGTTGCAAGTCAAACGGCGTACAGGGTAAGCCAAAAAATAGAAAACTTGTACAAGAATAAAGTACCCCTATTTCAAAAAATTCAGCAAAATGTTATTAAAAAAAGTTGTTTAGAATTAAAAGTTATGCATAGATTCAAAAACGTGACCTCCTAAAATAAAAAAGTATATTTTTTTTTTAAAAACATTAATAATTTCCCAAAAAATTTTTTTTAATATTCACCATAAAGACCTTCATAAATTAATCAAAATCCAATCAATTTCACATATTTTTGTTCAAGTTCAAGCATATTTGTAAAAGTTACTTAATTTTTAATTTATTAAGGAATCACAAATTTCATGTTTGTTGCAACGATATTAAACACAACTTTAAAATATCCTAAAAATTATTTTTAACAAGATAAAGCATTAGTAATGATAATATGCTAATTAAAAAACCATCATTTAAAGTGCGAAATTTTTATTTTAAATGTTTATTAAAAAAATGTATTCTTGTAAAAGTTTTATATTTTTTGGCCTACCCTGTACCGGCGTACGTTGACTTGCAACCATTCCAAGTGCACCTAATATGATTTTCGAACATGCACCAACTTTTATCAAGAATAAAATTTTCTGAGAAATCGTTTATAAAAAAAATTCCCATATGTTGCACACTTAAACAACCACACTGTATACATATATTAGTTTTATAGAACACATTTATTTAATAATCCTTGTTTATATTTATATAAAATATACATTTTACATACACAAAATCAAAAATATATTTCAAAAAAAAATTAAATTAAAATGTAATAAATCAATAATAATTGATTCATCACCAGCGAGTTAAACCACCAAAAGTTCAGTAGTTCAGTTTCATATTCAAAGTGTCTTTATATTCATATCTTATAATATAAGATGGATTCAATGATCTGCTAGATCATTGGATGGATCCACTTATTACAGGCTGGGGAAATTCATTTATAATCGGATTATGCTATATTATGCAAACATCTAGTTCGTTTAATTTAAATAGTATTTTCTCTTTGTTGCAACAATTTAGATCCATAACTCCAAATTTCTTATTTCCATGCAACTCTTGGATCATGCACACATAATTAACGAATCTTTTCTTGCGATTACAAAATCGCCTTTTCTAAAACTGTCATCATCACCACTACTTCCTGATTCAACCCATTCCTCTTCAGAATCATCTATTTCAGAATAACTTCCTCTAACTTTACTTTTTGGTTTAGTTATTGATTTCTGTTCCTTAAGTTTATATTTTTCTTTTTGCTTTAACTTTAGGTTTTTTTCTTTCTTCTGCCCCCGCTTGCTTGCATCTTTCTTGTTCTAATTTAGACTGTTTGTTTTTGAAATGATACACCTGCAACTGCTGTCCTGTTACTACAAATGGAATAATGGAATATTTTCCTTTTTTCGCTTCTTGTTTTCTTTGTGATATTTTCTGGCCAAAATAAATTTTTTTAAAAGGTGTTGAAATAGTTGTTCCATCAATAACCAATTTGCTTGTAATTTTTTGAATTTTTTCATGTTTATGATTTGTTTTAGAATTATTAACAGTGTTGATCTTTTCAGAATTTTCTGGAGTTTGCGTTAGCAGGCATTTTTAAGCTGTCAATTACTGATAATACATTTAAAAATATATAAAATTTAATGTAATACATTATTGCAGATATTACATCTATTATCGTTTTTCAAATCTTAATTGAGATTTTTTTGTGTTAGTTATTAAAATTTTCTCTCTTTTTAATTTTCTTTATTCTTCTTTTTTTTTAATTTTTGAACTGTTTCATTTGAAACTTATTTTAGTATTATGTATTGTGGACTTAAATATTTTAGATGTTAGGTAATGAGCTTTGTCAATATAAATTTCTAAAAAAAGCATATTTTGAATGTTGAATCACTTTTTGACTACATAGGTACTGACTTTTCTTCACAACTTGGATCAGTAGGTACATTGAATATCAAACTATAAGAAGGCCATATGAGCCGATTTCCTAAATCTTCTACGTTAAATTCATAGATGGCACAAAGAGTTCACCAACAAGAAAGCGACTAGCCTTTTCACTGCTAAATTAAAACATTGTTGCCGCCTGTCTGTTTGACTTGCTGCATGAGTTTTTTTAATTTATGTTTATAGCTTATCGTAAAACTTGATTTCACCTACACCTATCCTAGATTAAAGTAGCTTACATTTATTTTCCTACCTATAGTATAGTCTAGACTTAAAAATGTCCCTATTTTGAATTGCTTTGTAGCTTATAATATTTTCAACCTTTTGACGTCCCAACGTTAATTACATGAAAACATATTGAGCGCCATGTATTCTATTTCTAACAGAATTAAATGACGACTCTCACTAGTCAATACCTACCTAGGCTACAACGTATATGTTGGGTAAAATATGAATGATGTGCGGTTTGTTTGTATAACTTGGTTTTAATTTGCAATTATTACTACTTTTCAAAATGGTTAAAATAAGTAGGTTTTACTTTCTTACTTAAGAAACATCCAGTTTGTTTGTATTAGTGTATTACGTATTTTGCTATTTTTCGACGAAATAAAACCTATTATTTTAGTTATACTTGCCGTCGCTTTTTATCTACTTTTATTTGTTTAACATTTAACACCCAATGCAACGGTAAAATCATTGTGAAAATCGGTCCAATTACCCCCGGAGTAATCAGCGTACATATTATTATCAAAAACATACATTCGGCTGGAATTGAGAACCTCCTATTTTATTGTCTGTTAAAAATGCTAATATCATTAAAAAGTCCAATAAAATACGATATGCGGCAACACCACGACATCACATCAGTGAATTTGAGACATCTGTTGCCGAGGCGCTGCATTATAACGACAGATTTAAGGTTAGAGTTACGTCAACTCCACAATGGCGGCCAAACCACCTCCAATCAGTGTGACCAGATTTCTATAAACCTTTGGCGCAAACTCGGCCGTTCTCTGTCGCCCAAAATCGCAAAAATTAAAACAATGTTGCCAATCGAATGCAAAGTTAAATTTTATTATCAAAATTGTAAGAAATGTATTAATCATGCATTATACTTTTAAATTTATTTATATTTTAAATTAGAAAGAAGCTAAAACCCAGTTTTTATATGTAAAATTAAGGTTAGGTATAAGGAATTTCTCATCAAATAAAAAAAATGTATAACAAGTTCATTGGTTTGGGCAGAAATCAAAGAAGCAGTTAATGTGAAAATCATAACACCTCATTACATAAGTCTATTATTTCATTTTCCCCACTTTCCCATAGTGGATCCTGGATTCTTATTTATTAATACCAATAAAACCTAATAAAATATTGGCAGACACGCTTGTTAAAGAACAAGTAACAAGTTAAAAATAATGTTAGGTTAGAAACTGCTGCGGGTAGTGCGGGTGGGAGCGGGCGGGAACAGAAAACACAGTGTTGCACTAATTACAGCACCAGGGCACATAACACCTGTTACGTGCACCAGGGCACCCACTCCCACAGAAAACTAAAGGGTTTACCCACTCCCAGGGTGTGCATCGCAGAACATGAGTATCTTCTTCTTACTTGTTTTTATGGTGCTAGTGCCGTTGGGCACTCTAACACACTTTTGAAAATGAAATTAAAAAGACAAAGTTGTCCTTTTGGTGGACATTAATGATCTTGTAGTGGGGGATTTCCGAAAAGAACATGAGTGTGCATATTTATTTGTAACTGGAGGTGGATGTCGACTCAGATAACGAAACTGTACTAATTTCTAAATGTTACAATACACAGCGGAATCTGATTGCTTTATAGCCCAAAGCGCTGTATCAAATTTCTGAAACTAGCCCAAAAGTCGCTTAGCGACTTTTGAAAAAATGTTGTCGCAATATGAGGCAGAAAGGAGCCCAAATTGTAATATATCGCCCAATCTGGCCACACTGCCTCCAAGACGTCTAAAACTGGGTTGTCAAATTTTCTCGGACATCCGTCATTCTTATACAGTGTGTGTATAAAGTCTGGAAACGGCTTAATAACATCACAATTTACTGGCCGATTTAAACCAAATTTGGTACAGTTGTGTAAGAGGATCTAACGCACCGAATGACGATTTTGGCGTTGTTGCCAGCTTTTTAGTTTGTCTGGAATTCGAACGAATTTTATATTTTTAAATATAACACCCAGTATATTTTTACATTTCTAATTTCCACATAAAATTATAATTATTTTTTATTAAATGCATTATTAGTCTATACTTCATAGTTTCCGAGATATTGACTCTCAAAAAGTGACATTTTTGAACTTTGACAGCTTATAACTTTCTAACAGTACGTCTTAGAGCAAAACGGCTTACATGTCCCTATCTTCAATTTTTATTATCTTCCCAAAAAAATCAACTTCCGGTTTCCGGTTAAACCGGATGTAACTCGAAAGCAGGAAATATAGTTGTTCCGGTTTAACTGGAAGTTGATTTTTTTGGGAAGATAATAAAGCTCTAAGACGTACTGTTAGAAAGTTATAAGCTGTCAAAGTTCAAAAATGTCACTTTTCGAGAGTCAATATCTCGGAAACTATGAAGTATAGACTAATAATGCATTTAATAAAAAATAATTATAATTTTATGTGGAATTTAAAAATGTAAAAATATACTGGGTGTTATATTTAAAAATATAAAATTCGTTCGAATTCCAGACAAACTAAAAAGCTGGCAACAACGCCAAAATCGTCATTCGGTGCGTTAGATCCTCTTACACAACTGTACCAAATTTGGTTTAAATCGGCCAGTAAATTGTGATGTTATTAAGCCGTTTCCAGACTTTATACACACACTGTATATGGTAGGTACTTGAGAAAAGCAATTTTAAGGTTAAAAATACCTTGAATGCTTCTAAAAGCATAAGAAACACAATTCCGCCAAATTTTACTTGCCATTGATAACCTTGTACTTTTGTGAGGTTGATGCAGTATTTTAAATCACGACCTATTTAAGTATTACATTTTAATTTCAAGAATGTCAACTACTGATTAGGGTCTATTACTTATTTACCTTGTTATTTACCTTAGTTATGGGGTTTACATTTAAAAAAAAAACCTATTGGCTTAATAACTAACTAAATGACACTATTTCCTCGACTTTTTCTTAGTTTTGGGACACCTCAAAGAGAATTTCAAGGACTGTGGATATTTTCTCCTCAATAATAAATGCATTGTTTTTTGTTCTGCACACTGATTGCTCTAATCAAGTCTAGGTCCACTATCTTCTTAGAAAATCTGGCTGTAAGTGCCTACAGATGTTTCTCTATTGGTTGAATTTTTTTTCTTTAATTCGGCAACTGGTTACTTGGGTTATGAAGCTTTAAGAATGGCAACTTTTGGTTTGATATTCCTATTATGCAGGTTGTCTTATATTGGAATAGAAAGTGTGGCCATAGTACTATATTGGTGTATTGATTTGTAAATTTTTGTAGCGCTGTTGTGGTTGATACCCTGATTTTTATATGTTAAGGTTCTAAAATGCATTGCATGACTTTTCATATGGATGTTCAGTATCTTGGTGTGCTGATTAAAGTTAGGTATGTTTATGGTTTATACCTATTCCTAAATATTTTATTGTGCCTCAGGGCCAAATTTGCTAATGAAAAAAATTGTTACCAAGAAAATTTGGAGAATGGATAGGTACTTAATTATTTTATGGTTAAAAATAAAATTCATCTTTTGTTTCATTTTGATACTGCCCCTAATTCTCAAGTATTACCTCATCAATCATCAATCAAAAGTTGCTCCTCTGTTGAAATGTTCAAAAAGAAATTGATGGATTATCTCAGATCTCATATTTGATAATTCTAATCATGTTTTTTACTCATCTCATCATACCCTTTGAGTTATTCGTTGCTGGAGCATTAATGGTCGCACATTTACTACCTAATTTATTTTTTACGTTCTAGTTACTTATGTTAATATTTATTTAATTAATTTTTTATTTCATTTTTGGTGCAATCTGCTTTTTTTTTTTTTTTTATTTTTATGATTTGTTATAATATTATACTGGTTTTGTTGTTTATTTTTTAAATTCATTTGTTTATAAGGTGGTTAGATGAGTAGCCATGCTAGACCTCGCCACCTCTGTGAAATTTTCCATTATTGTTTACTGGCTACATTATATAAATAAAGGCTATTTATTATTATTATTATCTATTTCCAAAACATTCATTTAAATAGGGAGGGATCCTATCTGTTGGTCTTTTTATAAACAGGCTCATCTATAGGATACTCACTAAGAGTCGCCGGTAAGCATAAAATATGTGATTAAAAAGAAGCAGGACAAAAGTTATTGTTGACTTTGGTGGTTAAGTCCCTGCTTAAACACTCACAGCAACATCCAGGATGTGCTGAAATGGATAGATTAGTTGTTAAGTGATTTTTTGCTCAAGAATAATCTTTAATAAAGTTACAAACTAACTGAGTTAAGCGATACAGCCACATAATATTACCATATTTTATCTATTTTCTGATCTATCATTACATTACCACTATGGCAGGAATTTTGACTTTTGTTAAATACTTTGTATTTCAGTTGAGTAATAAAAACTATTAGTTATTACATCTCATCTATCACTACGACCTACACTACAGGATACTTACCGCTTTTTCTTTATAAAAGGGTCTACAACCTCAATTCTACGTTTGGACATTATAATAAAATAAATTAGATTTATAAATAAGAATCAAAGCAAGAGATTGTAAATACTTTTACAAGTAAATATACAAAATATCACGGCTTTTCTTTAAAATTGATTTTCTAAACGATCAAAAACATTGTGAATTCTACCAAATTACAATAAATAATTCACTTCACGTCACGTTCACCTCACGGCATTCACCCAGAGGAATGACAGATGACAGCAGACCAAGACAACAGAAAAAACCTTGGTTGGGAAACGAAAAATTGACACTCAGCACAGAAAAAAAAAGGTGAATCAAATTCGTTCTAACTTTTGTGGTGCGTTTTTTCCTTTTGCCTCTTCAGCATTTACATCCTGAATTAGACCCTATTGAAAATATGTCCCAACATTCCCAATGTAAAAACATCGATGTTAAAAACATCGAATAATATCGATGTCCGATGATAATTACTAAAGTTACTTGTATTGTTGTCTGAACCACGTCGTATTACGACGTCTATGGTATAATCGTATGAGAAATGTAGAAGGGCATACTTAACTGCGGCAAGGGGGGAGGAAAAAATCTTCGCTGTGCTAAGTTAAAGTTTTAAATCTAATGCTCAGCATAGTCGTTGGCTTTGCTTTGCTGTTTAAAAAAAGCAAAAGGAAACATACTATCTCAGCCTCTTCTTTAAAGTCGAGATGGCTATGAGATAAATAATTACACCAAGCCAATGAAAATGCTCACTCTTGATTTCAGCTCAAAAAACATACCCCTTTAGGACTATTCTCGAAATAGGCGAATGATCATTTCAAGAGAAGTGATTCGTTTTTCTCTTAAGAATGATTAAACTGTATTCTTGAAACTTAAAATGACTATTCATTTCCATCGAAAGTCCAGATCATAATATGCACACATCGTCATGAAAATGAATAGTCATTTTAAGTTTCAAGAATACAGTTTAATCATTCTTAAGAGAAAAACTAATCACTTCTCTTGAAATGATCATTCGCCTATTTCGAGAATAGACGTCCAGGACGTCTAATCTCCATTTTAAGAGAAGTGAACGCTCTCTCGCGAGAAGGGACAATTCACATCATATGCTCACATCGTCATGGAAATGAATAGTCATTTTAAGTTCCAAGAACACAGTTTAATCATTCTTAAGAGAAAAACTAATAACTTCTCTTGAAATGATCATTCGCCTATTTCGAGAATAGACGTCCAGGACGTCTATTCTCCAATTTAAGGTAGGAGTATCAACATGCTTGCCAACCTATAACCTATTTCGCGTAGATTTATTTATGTTTTCTAGCTTTTATACAAAATTTAAAGAAAATCAGTATCGACTTGATATTCTATAGGTAATAATTGACATATTTAATAAATATCAAGGAATTTCATAACATATTTTAGGAGAATTGTATAGCAAAAAATATCGGGTAAGATTTTTTTTAACATTAGTATGTCATTGTCACTTATTGTTCTTTCACTATACAATTCTCCCAAAATTAGCAATGAAATAAATTGATATTTTTCTAATATATCAGATACTACCTAAATAATGTACCGACGATATTGATTTTCTTTAAATGTTTGTTATTAAAATAATAAACTCAAAAAATCAACGAAAAAACTACAAAAATATCAATTTATTTCATTGCTAATTTTGGGAGAATTGTATAGTGAAAGAACAATGCGTGATAATGACATAATAATGTTAAAAAAAATCTTACCTGATATTTTTCGCTATACAATTATCCTAAAGTAAGTTATGAAATTCCTTGAGATTTGTTAAATATGTCAATTATTACCTATAGAATATCAAGTCGATACTGATTTTCTTTAAATTTTGTATAAAAGCTAGAAAACATAAATAAATCTACGCGAAATAGGTTATAGGTTGGCAAGCATGTTGATACTCCCACCTTAAGAGAAGTGAGTGAGAAGGGACAATTCACATCATATGCTCACATCGTCATGGAAATGAATAGTCATTTTAAGTTTCAAGAATACAGTTTAATCATTCTTAAGAGAAAAACTAATCACTTCTCTTGAAATGATCATTCGCCTATTTCGAGAATAGATGTCCAGGCCAATGAAAATGCTCACCCTTGATTTCAGCCGGTGTCGTGTTCTGATCCTGCGACAATAAGCGTCGACCTAGCATTTATATGTACCTCAAACCAAGAAGTCCAACTCCATGGGCATTGACAGCGTAACTGTGACGTGATTGGTCGATTAGGCAGACATTTTAAAAAATGGCGGTAATTAACCGATCACCTCTTAAAGAATAGGAATTGGTGTTCTGTTGAGAATAGGTACGCAGGAAGGGTATGTTTTGTGAGATTGTGAGTAGGCTGTAAAATTTACGCTAATGGGGATCCGCTATCCGTTCTAAAATTAAGCACCCCTATCTATAAGTAACCGAATTTCGTTTACGTTACTTTTAAATAGCAAAGCAAAGCACAGCAACGATTTTTTCCTCCCCCTTTGCCGCCGTTAAGTATGCGTTCACTATATTTCTCATGCGAATATACCTATATCAAGTTGTTGCAATTTAGCTAAGCAAAGATTTTTACTTTGTTGTTTAAAAGAAGCAAAAGGAAAGTACCTGTATAAAATTTTTCCACGAAAAGAAAGTTTTATTCTTTATTCAGTTTTTTAGTCGAGTGGGGCAAAAGTAAACATATTTGACGACTTTTTTTTTTTAAATAGTTTTTTGGAGCTTAAGTTTTTTGAAGTGGCAACTCTTGCATTATGTTCTATATGGTCTAATGGTCTATATATTTCACACTTCAATGGTCGAAATAATGAAATTAGTATTGTTTTTAAATTATATTTTTTTATTTAGGGTATGGTCCGAATATCACCACCAGTAACCACTGTTAACCGCGACAAATGACAGATCAACCATAAAAATCCGGTTATATTCGGGACGAAAAATCACCATGTTCGTTAAAAGCATAACCTTTAATTTTGAAAAGTCCATGACAGAGTGATAATTTACAGGAATGCTAAATACACTTACTTCTTATAATTTGATTGAGATTGATTCTCTGAAAAACTTAATAAATTACCAACCAACGGCCAAACATTTTGAAATTAAATTCATAACAAAACAAAATATTTCATAATAATGACAAGTGACAGGAGAAACCGCTTGTAACCGGGCGTTTAAGACGGTGATCATTTTGACATTTGGGTGACGTGATATCCGAAAACCGTGTTCCAAACTAAACCTATTTTTTGGTTACCGCTATCATTTGGTTAATTACGGAACGCTAAACCACGACACTAGTTACTTTCGGACCATACCCTTAAGTTAGCGATGTTTATATTTACCCCAACTAGTTTGGGGTAAATGTAAACAGCTAAACACAAGACCATGCATTATTATTTTTAGTTGAGTGTACGGGGAAATTATTCGCGGTCCCTCCAAAGCTGTTTAGTATTATGTTTACATTTACCCCAAAACTGTAGGTACTATAATTTATTTAAAACTAAAAACACATAATTTAGGTCTACGAGTTATATTACAAAAATACAAAATAAACGACTTAAACACAAAAGTAGGGACTAAACTGGAAAAGAAAATGTATCTTTCCATAACAGGGACTTTTTTTTTAAATGGTAATAAATTCTTTGGCCTTTAGTTTTATGGTTTTCCTCCATCCAGCCATTTTTTGATACTGTGTAGAGAGTTCCTGGATATGCCTTCTCTAACGTCCACCTCGCTTGTACTCCTGCTCCTTTAAATACTATTATAAAAGGTGGCAGAGTTGAACCATATCCGCTCCCACACAGGCAAGGACCGTTGTTGACTCCCGTCCTGATCCACCCGAGCCCGAGACCCTTACCAAAGGCGTCCCTGTTTGTCCAATTGCCCTCAAACGACTTGGATCACTTTTAAATCCTCTCATCAGTATTAAATACGAAACAAGCCATATCTTCATTAATATTCAGACGTTCAAAGGTGTTTTTCAAGCCTTCATAAAAACTGTATATTACATCAGGTCTTCGTGCATCTTTCCTGCATTTTTGAAGGTGTTCTGGTTTCTTTAGCGAGATAAGATTTTTATGCCTCGTAATAAAGGCAGTTGTTTCCCGGTTTATTGTTCAAAAAGGAGCACGGAGATTGTTGGCGATTACGTATGCTTGGATTAAATTGAGTAACTCGTCCTTGTCACAGGGATAACCAGCTCTAGCTCGAGCCAGCAAGCAGTCAACGATTTTGATCTCGGTTTCCTGGCTTAATATGTAGACTTACGACCACGAGTTGCATCGATTGGTGTTTTTCTACCATTGATTCTTTGAGAGATAACAGCAATGGGTCCGTTATAATATTCCGCAGCAGCTCTATAAGTCTTGTTTCTGTTTCTTACATCACCAACTGCATTTTCAAGATCTTCTTTAGTGTAACGCGGTCCAGTAGTTTTTGGAATATATTTTCGCGGCATCTAAAACAAAAAAGTAGCTAAGTAACTACTTTTATGCCAAAAATTAATCGCAGAATGCTGTTTACATATAACCCATATAGACTAACACGAGTTACAAGCGTTTCTGTTGTTTAAACAGTTTTTACACAAGTGGGAACCAGTAAAGTAACATATATTTCAACATGTTATAAAAGATAATTCAGTACTTACCTTAACAAACAAAAAATTTAAGCTCACTTTAACACAACACTATAATGCCTGCTTTTTTAATACCTCTACAGTTACGATTTGTTTTTTACTACTTGCTTTAATTGTTGTAACAACAGCTGGACAAATCCATTTTTTTTGGACTTCATTTAACTTAATTTAGTGGCACGTTTTCGAGGTATAAATTAACAAAATTATTTCTTAGTTTAGTTTTAATGATAAATTAAATTAAATCAAATGAGAGGTATAAAGCAAGCATTTTAAACTAAAATAGAATTTTCTGTAGTGTCTCTAACGAAGTTCGAGAGCAAACTAAAGTTTAGTGATGGGATCACTCGAGTGAAAAATAACCGATCACTCGATTTTTCAATCACTTGAATAATTCGGTTATCATTGGTAATAATTCGAGTGACGAAAATTCGAATTATTTTATTTTCAAACGACCGGCATGCCATTCATAAATCACCAATCACTCATTGCGGCTACACAAACTAGTTAATTTACGAAACTGGCGACCTTTTTTTTTTTTTCAAAATTAACAAAATATGTGCTTGGTTATTGAAGTGGTTAAAAAAAAAACGGTTTTTACTACTTTGCCGACCTTTTTTTCCTAATATAGCATATAACCTTGACAAATTCGTAGTTTTTGAAAATTTAGCGGCAAATTTAAATCGAAAACCAATGATGTTTACAATTGCCCCTGTTTACATTTACCCCACTCGACCCTTAACAATTAATTTAATAATGTTTAAGCTCAAGCGGTGCAACAAATAAACGCCTTCAAAAGTACAGAACATTCGTAAAAAAAAATAGAAATACCTAGTTCATGTATTTTTGATACAAAATGATGTTCTGCCCCAAATAACAGACAACCCTTTTTTTGTTACTGCTACACACCTATAGCTAAAACTGGTGGCGGGCGGTGCAATTTTTAAATAAATAAAACTCGCTCAAATAGTTTAGTTCAGAGAACTACCTACCTTGGTAGCTAGTTCTCTGGTTTAGTTCAATGATCTGCTATTGTAGCTATAGGTAGCAAATCATTGGTTTTAGTTATTATTACCTTCGCCTTCGTATCTCGGAAGCTCCGCGTAAATGATAAAGAATCTAATACTTTTTTTATGATCTTATTAAGACGTTCTCTTTTCTCAAATTCTATTACAATTTTCTGTATGTTGCCTACATTTAAAAAAGAATAAATTTCAAAATTAACAAACAATTTTCCTAAAAAAAAATCCACCAACTATTGAACTCAGAACAACTAGGTTATACGGATTATTATTGCTTTGCAAAGTGCAAAAGACAAATTACTTTTGTTTAATATTCTAAGGCTTGATATTCAAAGGTATTTGTAACCAGTTATGCATGCCACATGTGCCAGTTACCTAAAGAAAAATTTAAGAATCGTTTGTAGTTGTGGGCTTATTAAAATAGAGCACAAGTAGAAAACAAATTATAACTCAAAGGGCATAATAACATACTATGGTTACGATAAACTACAAAAATATACCATGAGCTACTTTTTGGGTTATTGTGATTGTATTGTATCGTGACAAGTAAAGTAGTATAAGTGAAATTTTGCACTTAAATAAGTTAAATTTCCAAATGGGTGAAATAGTTAATAGATTAATATCCACTTAAGAAATTTTATTTCAAAATTGGTGTTTAATCGGAACATGATTGGATTTCCATGTCAATTTACTGTGCATTCTAATGCTTGCAGCTTATGCTGTAGTCTGGACTGCAGGCAAATAAAACTAAATAAATACCATAAAACTAAAACCAACTTTTTTTTTTCTTTATTTTTTAAATATTAAAAATATATATAAATTTACTATTTTCCCATGCGCTGTATGGACCATTCTTGTTGGCACAAAGGACATCGATTATTCTGCTTGATCCACAGCGACATGCAACAATAATGAAAAGAGTGGTTGCATTCTCCCCAAACAACTACGCAATCTTGTTTTCCATACAAATCTTTTTTGCTTTCGGCTTGACATCTTAAACACGCATCCATAACTTGCACCCTGCAAATAGCACATGTATCACATTCAACGTCCCAGCTCCACATAGCTACTGCATTCCATTTTTTTAGTGTAAACATTTTCTCCTGTTTTTGGTTCTCATTATCCATACGTTCATTGTCATTTTCATCAGCCATTCTCTTCTCTGTCGAACTTGCGTCTCCTGAAAATGTAAGAAATTAATACTTTTAAAAATTTGCCAGAAAAACTACTTAATAACCTTACCTTATAAAAGAGTCCCTTTAGTTTAGTTCCTTATTAATAACACCCCAATACAATTAAAAATTTTAATGACCCCAAAGAAAAAGATAATAATATACCAATTCAGCAGGATAGGATAAAATTTAGAAAATGTCTAGCACAAGTGCATAAAACATATAACAATTACCTTATATTAAAGTATAGATTAAATTAAATTTGATTTTATTAATATCAACATTGACCATAAAAAAAACAATTCCTTATTCGAATAGAAATAGAAATTAGAATTGACACATTAGCACAGAGAAACGATAGGACGAGCTGCAGCACAGAACTCCAATAAGATGACCAAAGAAAATTTATAGGGTTTTATCAGTGATGACTAGAAGACAGAGAAATGGTAGGTCGTTTATATGGAGGACTAGTTCCACAGAATCGTATTCTGTGACTAGTTCTCCATAGTCGTTTCCCGTGTCAAATTCATCTGTCTGTTTTCTGTTTCTAACCTATATTTCCTCTTATATTAGAGGTGTGCTTAAGAGTTATTTTTAAATCACCGGTATACCGGTGACTGTTATTTTAAATTAACTGTTATTTTAAACAGTTACCAGTTATTTTCAAAAAATTAGATTTACTAAGGTGAAGGTGTCAATTTAAATAATCGACTTTTTCTCTTTTTAAATATTTTATTGGCGCCAAATTAAAATAGCTGTTATTTTGAATAATAACAACCTTTTCTCTATTTTATTTTCAGCATATTATGTTACTATACCCATCACATACCACACACCCTAGTCTCTAGTTAAATTACCAATAAAAATAAAGTCTATGTAGTATCATAATATACTAAGTATACACACACTACGACGGTCACGACTCACGACATACACACACATAAATAGAAAATACATTAAATACAACGCCACAACGCGCTTCGGGGAATTACCGAATAATTGCCAACCTATCCACCAATCCACTATTTCCCTCGCAATTTTAAACGTGAAGAGTAGTGAAGACGTGAAATTATCTTGTAACTATTTAACACCTTTCCTTTAAGCATAAGCATCCTGCAAACCAGGACTATCAAATATCAGAGAAATAACGTTCATTGGAAATTAATTATACCTTACCGTTACCGCCCACAAAGTGATATGAAAATTATCCGATTACTAATAATAACCATGTTATTTTTTAATATCCAGTTATTTAACAGCGAGAAAAGGCTGCATGAGCCGGCGACTTAAGCAGCGGCAGTGCTGTGCGATCGGTTGGTATATGAATCACTAGTAGTTGTTTCACATCCTATTACTAAAATAACCATGTTATTCTTTATCCAGTTATTTAGAAAATAACAGCGTGCAGCGAAAGAAGGCTGCCATGAGCCGGCGAACTCAGTCGGCAGTGCGATGTGCGAGCGCTTGGTATATTGAATAACTGGTAACTGCTTCAGATCATATTTAATCACCGATAGCGACTGTTATTTCTTAATAACCGGTTACTTTTAACCGTGACAGTTATATCGTCACACCTCTATCTTATATTAAAAGTTTAAAGTTTTTTTAAAATAGATTTTTGTTTAATCAGCCCCTCTTCATTTTTTCTGAGCTTTGTCACCTTATATTTTTTATTAAACCTGGAAATTAAGTAAGTCCTGACAAGATATAATATTGGCAACAGCTATCCATATCAAGTTATTCGAAAATTTTGTTCGTACCGGCAATTTAGGAGATTAATTTAATAGATCCCTTGTTTATTAATTGTGAAACAAATACATTTTCTGTTCAAATGTAGCTCGCAACTGATCTCACAATAATAAGATTTCCGTCCCTGAAGGGTTATTCTGAAAAGGAAGTAGGTACTCACTTTAGAATAGATATTTTCAATTTTGCTCCTTTGTCGCCTTGTTCATACATAAACATCTAAAAACACAGCAAATGTTTTTTACTAGATTCTCCGGTACTATGAATATTTGTATTTACTCTGAGCATTTTTTAATATGACTATATGCCTATAATCCATTCTGTAATCAGGATAATTATCAAATACAGGTGTTTTGTTGAAAACCAAAGGCTAATTAATTTTATTTGTTTATACTTAATATTAAATTAAAAAGAAACATTTGGTTTTGTGGGTTTAGTGCAGCAAATGGACCAATGCTTTAATATTCAAAGACCAAAGCTAGGCAACCCATTTATTATAATTATTTCATAATAGAATTGCTATATATACGCTGCTTGGTCACTTGATACAATTAGGTATTCTTTCTATTAGATTTAGATCCATGTTTTTTCTTTTTACTTTGTAGTAACAACTTATGATGTATTTTTTTCTAAGGAACTTTAGTCAAAAAATGAAGATGGACACTTCCACAATACAGAGCAAGTTTAGAGGAAGTCTACTTGGTTCATTATTAGGTGATTGCTTAGGAGCCCCTTATGAAGGAAACGAAATTTCAAGCGGAGACAAAATTATAATTCAAAGGTACTTCGATAAAATGGAGGACCCAACATTTAAAGGTGTGATAAAAAAAGGCCGGATTGGCTTACTGACAAAGCACAGAATTTTTAAAAAATTATATGGCGCATATTTTTTTGACCTTTTATTTTATGTATTTCCTTATTGATACATACTAGGTATTGGCATTATTCCAATAAAAATATTCATAGGTCTAAACTCCATTCATAACTATAAAGCCTTGTGTAGCTGATACCCTACACTCCTACACAATCGTCAATGATGACATTACTTCTTGGTTATACCATTACTTCTACAAGTCCCCCATTATTACCACTTAATTTCTGTTTAACCTTATACAGTCATTAATAAAGGCCATAACATGCTTCCACTACACGTCTGGCCAAGGAAACACTTAAATTAATATTTATTATTACTTTATTTAATTTTTTTAAGATTACCACTGATGTGGCACACCAATATATATCTATGGGCACACCTTGCATTGATGTTAACAATAACCATATCCCTATAATATTCTACACGGAGTTCGACGGTATTTTTGGTATCAACTATAATAAAATGCAAATTGTTATTACAATCATAATAACTGACATCTTTGTTATTAATCTCATTCTTTTATCAATAATTTATTTATTTATTTATTCAGGTATCAACAGCAACAGCCAATAACATACAATTACAGTATATAGTATATACAGTTGTACTATTACTACTTACACTAATCAACATAAATATACTATTTCACAGTTAATCTGCTGTCCAATAATTTCTTAAATTGATTTAAACTGGTAGTAGGTATCTATGTCAATGTTAGACACATACTTATTAAACAAGTTGCACATTTGATAAATTGGCAAGCTCTTGAACATATTTGTCCTGGGAAAATCCAAATAATAGTAGATCTAATGTTGACTTGATTTATTGGAAAAGGAAGCTGACCTAATAACTCAGGATTGTCAGTTTTGTTTTTTAATAACCTAAATAGTATAATAAGACATATTTTAATTTGTCTTCTTTCCAGACAGTTTGTCAATAACACCCAACAAATATATATCTGATCACAGCCTCTATTTGGATAAGAACCAATTTCTTTATATAGTGTGGTTGTTTAAGTGTGCAACATATGGACATTTTTTTTATTACCTACCGATTTCGATAAAAGTTGGTACATGTTCGATAATCATATGAGGTGCACTTGGAATGGTTGCAAGTCAAACGGCGTACAGGGTAGGCCAAAAAATATAAAACTTGTACAAAAATAAAGTTTTTTAATAAACATTTAAAATAAAAGCTTTGTACCTTAAATGATATAGTTTTTTAATTAGCATATTATCATTACTAATGTTTTATCTTGCTAAAAATAATTTTTAGGATATTTTAAAGTTGTGTTTAATATCGTTGCAACAAACATGTATTTAGTTTGTGATTCCTTAATAAATTAAAAATTCAAGTAAATTTTACAAATATGCTTGAATTTGAACAAGGATATGTGAAATTGATTTGATTTTGATTAATTTATGAAGGTATTTTGGTGAATATAAAAAAAAATTTTGGAAATTATTACTTAATGTTTTTAAAAATAAAAAATATTTTTTTTATTTTAGGAGGTCACGTTTTTGAATTTATGCATAACATTTAATTCTAAACAACTTTTCTTAATAACATTTTGCTAAATTTTCTGAAATAGGGGTACTTTATTCTTGTACAAGTTTTATATTTTTTGGCCTACCCTGTACACCGTTTGACTTGCAACCATTCCAAGTGCACCTAATTTAATTATCAAACATGCACCAACTTTTATCAAGAATAAAATTTTCTGACAAATCGGTAATAAAAAAAGGCCCATATGTTGCACACTTAAACAACCACACTGTATGTATACATATATTTTAGGAATAAGTTTGTACACCCTCGATAAAATTAACTCAAAAATTATATTAAGGGGACCATATTATAATACTACCATATTATATTATTATTATTTACATGTTCTCTATTGGTTACCCAATTGGCCTTCGACCGAGGTCCTTCAGCCGCAGTAAAGTTTACATACTTATTATTACTATTTGCTATTGTATAAATAATTAAAAAAGAGATCGCTTGTACAAAAAAAAATTATTAAGTATTATAATAGTATCTTAAGGTCTAAAAATCGTAGTAAAAGCTATTGCAGTTCCATAATGTTTTCATAGGTTGTTTGGTTTGGAAATCTATATCTGGACTGCCTGTCTTCTCTTTTTCTACAGTGGGGTTCGATTAACTCGATATTATGTTGTCTCTTGGCAAACTTTGTGTTTAACTGTTGTATTCTTTGTTCGATAGGTTGTATGCGTGTTTTTCTGTACAAGAGTTCGTTGCTGGGTTTGTGCAATTGGTTTTGGGGATGCCTCATCTTGGTTATAGCACGCAGAGCTGAAGTTTCTGCGACTGAGATGTTCTTCAGTGTTGAAGGAAAATATCATATGCTCGTATTCCAAAATGGGTCTGCAGATGGATTTATAAATTTTCACGGCTGTTCCTGTGTTTATTCCTTAGTTCTTAAAAGTTAATGATCGGAAGTGTTTGGCTCGACTAATTGTTTTGCTTTTAATTGTTTTTGTATGCTTGTTAAAGTTTAGTTTGGCATCGGTTTCGATACACAGATATTTTGCTGATGGTTTCGGCCTGATCGGCTGGTTAAAAGGGGTAATGTGCGGTGAATTTGCTTTGATTGAATGGTGAAACAGAACGAATTGTGATTTGTGTGGATTTGGAACAAGACGCCAGTTCCGGAACCAGGCTTCTGTGTCAGTTATTAGGTTTTGTAGGTTGGTTGTGGCTTTTTTGGTTGTTTCTGCGTGGGTTATCAGGGTCGTATCATCAGCGAATAGAAGGGTGTATTGATTTTGGTCCATGTTAGTGATGCTTTCTGGTAAATCGTAGCAGTAAATATTGTAAAGTAATGGTGACAGTGGTGAACCCTGGGGAACTCCTTGTTCGGGGGTAAATTCTTCTGATTTGTGATTGTTTATTTTAATCGAAAGTTTCCTGTTATCCAAAAAATCTTTGACGATGTTGATAAGATACCTGGGAGTATTAAGAGCATTCAGTTTATACAAAAGGCCCCTGTGCCAAACACTGTCAAAGGCCTTTTCGATGTCTAAAAATAATGCTGCTGATTTCAGGTTTTGGTGTTTGGCTGTTTCGATATTTGAGGTAAGTACCTATAGTCAAGGGATGAATTGTAGAACATTTTTCTTTAAAGCCAAACTGGTGTTTTGGTATCCGTTCGCCTACTATGTTTGTTAGAATATTTCTTATAATTTTCTCGTAGATTTTTCCTATAACTGGCAATAAGGTAATAGGTCTGTAATTTTCTGATTTTTTTGTGATCAGCTTTGGCCATTGGAATGTTAATAATTGTACCTCTCTTCCACTGATCTGGGAAACAGTTTTTGTTAAGGCAGTATTCTAGGATTCTTATTATATATTCATGTATGTTTACGTCTAGCTGTTTTATTATATTCAATGGGACGTTGTCCGATCCCGGGGGGCGCTATTTTTTTGAGAATGGATTAATTTGAAATATTCGTTAGCATATCCATTTTTAAAAGTTCATGGTTAGCCGCTTGGTTGTTGAAGAACGTTCGGTACCAACGGTTAATGTTTTGCTTGTTGGTGTTGTTGAATCTAGGGTGATTTTTTTCTTTAAAGTGTTCTTTATAATATTCGTAAAATTTTTTACCTTTTTCTTGGTCTGTTGAAAATATTGTTCCATTGTCTTCCAGGTCGGGTGTTGAGGGAGCTGCTTTGTCCTAGTGAGTTTTTTAATCTTACTGTAAAAATTATTTCCTTGTTCGTCGTTTATTTCTTTGCACGTATTTAGCCACGAATTTTCTTTGTATATATTGATTAGTCCTTGTATGTACTTTGCTTAACTTATTGATTTTTGTTTTAACTTCAGGATCTGGTCTGGAATAGTAATTTCGAAGCATTTTCCCCTTTTCCTTAATTAGTTTAATCAATATATGGGGGTAGTGGGTAGGAAAAGGGTTGCTGGGTAATAAATGGAGTATTTTCTTCGATTACTTTAGAAATGTTATTATTGAAATTTTCAATTTGTTCTATGGTCATCCTTTGGTCTTGTTGATTTATAAAGTTATTTAAGGTCATCATTTATTTTTACTATATTACTTTTTGCGTAGTTTCGTTTATTTGTTTTTTCTTCTGTTGGTTTGATTTTTAAATCTAGCTCTTATAATTTTGCAAATAATCAAAAACAAACATCAGTATCAAATTTTTAAGTAGGTACTTCTAATTATTATAAAACCCATAATTCTTTCTGTATTTTAGTTGTTACATGTCCAGTAAATGATATTTTTATTTTGGTGTCAAATGTAACACCAAAATCCTCTTAAGGTTGAATTCTCAACGTCATTCAATCTATTGCCAACCTATAACCTATTTCGCGTTGATTTTTTGAGTTTATTATTTTAATAACTAACATTTAAAGAAAATCAATATCGTCGGTACATTATTTAGGTAGTATCTGATATATTACAAAAATATCAATTTATTTCATTGCTAATTTTGGGAGAATTGTATAGTGAAAGATCAATGAGTGACAATGACATAATAATGTTAAAAAAAATCTTACCTGATATTTTCCGCTATACAATCCTCCTAAAATAAGTTATGAAATTCCTTGATATTTATTAAATATGTCAATTATTACCTATAAAATATCAAGTTGATACTGATTTTCTTTAAATTTTGTATAAAAGCTAGAAAACATAAATAAATCTATGCGAAATAGGTTACAGGTTGGCAAGCATGTTGATACTCCCACCTTAAGGTTGAATTCTCAACGTCATTCAATCTATTGCCAACCTATAACCTATTTCGCGTTGATTTTTTGAGTTTATTATTTTTATAACTAACATTTAAAGAAAACTAATATCGTCGGTACATTATTTAGGTAGTATCTGATATATTACAGAAATTTCAATTTATTTCATTGCTAATTTTGGGAGAATTGTATAGTGAAAGAACAATGAGTGACAATGACATAATAATGTTAAAAAATATCTGGTAAGATTTTTTTTTACATTATTATGTCATTGTGACTCATTGTTCTTTCACTATACAATTCTTCCAAAATTAGCAATGAAATAAATTGATATTTTTGTAATATATCAGATACTACCTAAATAATGTACCGACGATGTTGATTTTCTTTAAATGTTAGTTATTAAAATAATAAACTCAAAAAATCAACGCGAACTAGGTTATAGGTTGGCAGTAGATTGAATGACGTTGAGAATTCAACCTTACAATAATTATCGACTATTTTGAAATCTTTGTCACCCATATTATGATTTAAAGAGAGACATAGATTCACGTTAAGAGTAAAACCATTTACATTACACCAATCAGACACAAGTTCTGTAACTCGTCATATGTATTTTAGGACCATTTAAGAAATACACTGATGACACAGCTATGATGAAATGTGTAGGAAAATTTCTAGTCGATAAACCTGAACCTGATTTGAAATATTTAGCCAAATTATTCGTGGATGAATATTATAAAGAACCTCGAAGAGGATATGGTCAAAACGTAGTAGAAGTTTTTGAAAAGTTAAAAAAAACTAAATACGAAGATATTTTTAGTCCAGCTAAGGAGCAATTCAGTGGAAGTGGTTCATATGGTAATGGAGGAGCAATGCGAATAGCCCCAATTGCTTTGTATTTTTATGATAACTATGACAACATGTTACGAATTGCGTTAGAGGCAACAAAGCTAACCCATAGCAATACAGTGGGTATAAATGGAGCTCTTTTACAATGTATGGCAGTTTACGAAGCTTTTTCTCTCGATCCGGACAGTTCGGTCGATGGTAAACAGTTTTGTTTAAGATTACGAGAGAAAATAAAAGCAATTGAAACAGATGAAGATGAGTAAGTACTACTTTGGATACTTTAAAAAATACATGCGTAAAAAATTCTACAGTTAAGAAACTACGAATATCCAGTAAAATATATTTATGAGTAGTTGCTTGAAGCGACGCCTTTATGTTTTCAACCGATAAAAAGTTTTAAATAGTTATTTGTTCTGTTGTAGGGATGATACATTTCTTACCACAGCTTACCAAGAGAAACTAACGCAAGTCGAGATTTTGTTACAGAAAGACTATTCAGACGACTTGGACGAAGAAGTTATTGATAGATTGGGCAACGGCATTAGTGCTTATGAATCGGTAGCTACAGCAATTTATTGCTTTTTAAGGGCGCAAAAAGATATTCCAAGAATAGAGGTAGGTAAATTTCTCTGTATAAATCGTCTGATTTTAAATTAATATTTATTAGAAAGAAAGAAAAAACTAAAAGTCTTCCTCCACAAAATTTAATAGAATAAAAAATTATTCAAGGGTATCTACATGTTTCGAACGTAGGAACGTTCATCATCAGGAGACAGACAAATTTATTTTATGCTGATGGTGTTAGCAAAAGAGAAAATTAGAACCTTAATGGAGCTTTTAAGACATGCTCAAACTACATTCCAGAACCGGCTCGGCGCCATTTTTGTTGTTTTGTGTTTTCACTGTGGATCTCTTGTTGTTTTCTTTACTATTGTGGGTATTTAATATGTACGGATTTCTAGTTTTCGTGCAGTTTAGTGGACTGTGTTTGTGCTTTTAGTAATTCGGATACTCGGATTGGAATATAAACAATGACTAGTAAAAACGGTGGTTTGATTTTATTTTACCCAAACAGGAGTAAAATACCGGGTATTATTAGTAAATCTAAAATTAAGCTAACCGGGCCACTCTGATTGTGAAAAAATAATTTCTGTCAAAGTTGCTGGTTAGTTATACAGGGTGATCCATTAAGGGTGGCGACCGGCCATATCTCGGAAACTACTAGGCATAGAAACTTGAAGAAAAAAAAATTATGAATAAAGCGGTCATGAGAAAATTCTGGAAATTACTTTTAAGTTCCGCATTTTGCCGCAAGAGGGCGTAATTGAAAAGTAAATTTAAAAATTTTACATAACTCCGAAAATTCCACATGAACGTATATGTTTGATGACACCATTTTAAAGCTTGAACAATTATGCATCATTTTGGTCTTATGCTCATTGGCGTACCGACTTTAATAAGAGTGGGGGAAGCTGTTGAAAGTGTAAACATTTAAATCGCTGTAACTTCTAAACGACTTATCCGATTTTAGCAAACTAAAAACTGTTTGGAGGAGAAATGTATGCACTTTCACCAGTCGTATTTAGTTGTCCATAATAGTTCTCAATAAAATTGCTAGAGGGCGCAATTTGTAATAATAATTGTTTTTTTGATTTTATCCCGAAAATTCAAATCATACGGTATAATTATGATACCATAATCGAAAAGTAGATGAAATTTGCTAGAAAAAATATAAAAACCGCAGCTCGATATCTTTGTTCGTTTCAGAGTTATTGCCAATACATTAATTTTTAATACAAATTGCGCCCTCTAGCAATTTTATTAGAAACTATCTTGTACCATTAGATACGACAATTGAAGGTTCTTCCAAACAAGCTGAAATTTAGTAAAATCGGATAAGTCGTTTAGAAGTTACAGCGATTTTAATGTTTACACTTTCAATAGCTTCTCCCACTCTTATCAAGTGAAACTGTAAACATTAAAATCGCTGTAACTTCTAAACGACTTAACCGATTTTACTAAATGTAAGCTTGTTTGGAAGAAAAAGGTAAGTATCTTCAATTGTCGTATCCAATGGTAGAAGATAATTTCTAATAAAATTGCTAGAGGGCGCAATTTGTATTAAAAATTATTGTTTTGGCAATAACTCTGAAACGAACAAAGATATCGAACTGCGGTCTTCACATCTTTTCTTGCAAATTCCATCTACTTTTCGATTATGATGTCATAGTTATACCGTATGATTTGAATTTCCGGGATAAAATCGAAAAAACTGTTATTATTACAAATTGCGGCCTCTAGCAATTTTATTACACACTATCGTGTACTATTGGATACGGCGATTGAAGATACTTACCTTTCCCTTTCAAACAAGCTTAAATTTAGTAAAATCGGATAAGTCGTTTACAAGTTACAGCGATTTTAATGTTTGCACATTCAATAGCTTTCCCCACTCTTATCAAGGCCGGTACGCCAATGAGCCTTAAACCAAAATGATGCAGAATTGTCTAAGCTTTTCGATGATGTAATCAGAGTTATACCTTAATATGGGAAATTTCGGAGAAATTTAGAATTAAAAAAAAAATTTAATTGTGCCCCCTTGCGGCGAAATGAGGAACTTAAAAGTAATTTCCAGAATTTTCTCATGACCGCTTTAATCATAATTTTTTTTCTCCAAGTTTCTATGCCTAGTAGTTTCCGAGATATGGCCGGTCGCCACCCTTAATGAATCACCCTGTATAATACCCACTAATATTTGACTTGAAGTTAGGTACACGATAACATCAAAGATTGCTTATTTTGCTGGTTCTGTTTGTTTTTTATAGTCTATTTTATAAGACTAGTTTAATTGACTTGTTATCTTCCTTTTTGAATTAAAACTTCGACTTTAATTTTTTTAATAAAATCAATTTTTTAATTTTTGTTGGTAAATAATCGTTTAAATAAAAACGTAAATATTTGAAATTTTTTTGTCCTATGAACTTATTTATTTTAGGTTTTATGATTATATCATTTTTATGACGTGTATTATGATTATGGTTTTTCAATTGTATAAGGTTTTTATTTTTAAATATATATATTAAGATGTTATAAATGTAAACTTGTCTTATGTTCAATTTTTTTGTTTCTGAATATAATTATTTTATTTCTTTTAAAGGAGAAAGATAATCTTTATTGAATATTATTTTTAGAAACCTTTTTTGTAATATTTCTAATTTTTTAACTAAAATTCTATTTATTCCTCCCCAATCTAAAATTTCGTAATTTAAATGAGTTTTAACGAACGCGTAATATAATATTTCCATCTTACATTTAAAATCTTTAAATTTTTTTTAAATCGGTAGTAAACTTCTTAATTTTTTAATTAAGTATTCTAAGTGAAAATTCCAATTTAATTTACTGTCAAAAATAATTCCTAAATATTTTATTTAATTAACTTTAAAAATTTGAATGTCTTTATTTATTTGAATACTATTCATATTTCGTGGTAGGTTATTTAGGTTTAAAGTAAAAGGAATATAATTTGTTTTAATAAAATTAATTGTTAACAAATTGTTATCAAACCAATTTTTTATAATTTTAAAATCTTTTTTAATTTTATTATTTAAGTTGTCCCTATTTGTATCGGTATAAAAAATTGCAGTATCATCTGCAAAACTATGAATTTGTCCATCGCAATTTATACAAAATAAGTCGTTAATATAAATATTAAAAAATAATGGTCCCAAAATTGTTCCTTGAGGAATACAATACTTAAATACTTTTAGATAGCTTTTTCTTTCATCTATTTGAACATACGTTGGTCTATTTTTCAGAAAATTTTTAATTAATTCTAATTGCTTTCTTCTGAATCCAATATTTTCAACCTTTTTTAACAGTAAATTATAGCTTACTGCATCAAAGGCTTTTGCTAAATCTAGAAAAATATTAACACAAGGTTTTTTATTATTTATTATTTTTTTATATATCTATCTTTGTTTGAACCTTAGACTTCTAAGGTTTGAACAACTTAGACAAATATTTGATGTAACTACCTATGCGGGCGACGAAGCTATATTTTTGAGCAAATTTTATTGAGTACTAATTTGCAACTAACTAAATCCGATCTATTTTATTTGTTACAGACCAACAATGCATTTCGAAGAGCAATACAGTATGCTATAACTTTGGGTGGAGATACAGATACGATAGCTTGTATGACCGGTGCTATTTCTGGGGCACATTTAGGGGAACACTCAATTAACAAATATCTACGTCAGCATTGTGAAAAATATGAAGATATTATTGCACTAGCTGACAACCTCCTACAAGCAAGATCCAAAGACTAAATGATGATGTACGTTGTTTAAGTATACAGGGGTGATTTTTCAAAGAGGCTTGATGCCTATAACTTTTTTAATTTTAGCTGTAGAAGAATGAGATTTGCATGTGTCATTTTTGCCATAGAAAAATACCGGGAAAGTTTCTGATTAGTCAGAAAATGAAATTTCTCTTCTGGCCCAGAGCCTACCTCTGTGGCTTGGGTGAGGAGACGAGGCAGACAAAAATATTTTTTTACAAAACAACTAATTCTTTAATAGAGAACCTGCTGTTTTCTCTTGACATATTTGTGCCACTTTCCGTGCAGTTATATACAACGTTGTTTGATTTTTGCTTTCTTAGAAAATGCATATTATTATAATTTATAGAAGATGATATAAAATGATATAATGTCCGCGAAAATAATTAAAAGAAAGAAAATATTATGGCATGTGTAACTATTTTTTATATTGGAATACACAGGGACCCAAGTTCAATGGATACCCTGGGGCGGGTAGACTTATAGCGATTTCGGTTTACAACTCCAAGAGTGCTCCGAGAGCGCTCTGTGACGTCATCGATCGGCCCGAGATTTTCTGTCACTCCGAAGGCGGTTGCCCTCGGACGAAGTGTAAATTGAACGTGAATGCGCTTGAAAATTTGACAGATGTCAACATACAAAAATAAACAGTTAATTTTTAAATTTAAATCTACTTGAGCGCCTTTATATCCAGATAATAATAAAGCAAAGCAAGCGCAAGCGCTGCCTCTCTACTCTGTAAAAATTTTCAGATCTAAAAAGAGCACTCTCAAACGGATTCAGAGTAACCAGATTTGTAAATCGAACGTGCTACTCCGAGCAGTGTTGCCGCTGGCTTCTTTTTTATTGGGGTAGTCTACAGCAGCCAGAGAGAGGGGTAGAACTAACTCGGTTCGGGGTAGCTTAGTTAGTCCGAGTCAGAGCAGTGGATTTTGATAACCGAACACGCAAATCTCGGGGAGAGCACTCTCAGAGTGCGCGAGAGCAGTAAATCGAAATCGCTATGAGACCACGACGGCCGTTTCGTCCTTGTTAGGACTCGACGGGCAGCCATAACCCAAGCAATTCCAAGAACGACGGAAAAGTGAACTAAAAGCCTCCTTGCAGAATCAAGGCTGCCATCAATCCACCGTAGCGCCATGCAGCGGAATCAACTCCAATCTAAAAGATAGTTACATTGGAAATAACGAAAGGTAGACAAATAAATAAACTACGAAGTGCATCACAATCCAGTATAGGGAACGCTATTTGCGTTTTTGCGGGTTATGGCTGCCCGTCGAGTCCTAACAAGGACAAAACGGCCGTCGTGGTCTACTCGCCCCAGGGTATCCATTGAACTTGGATTCCTGTGTATTCCAATATACAAAATAGTTACACACTTGTCCGATATGCCACAATATTTTCTTTCTTTTAATTATAATTTATGTTTAAAGGATTCTCTTTTTAAACAATGTGCATTATTATTATTTTTATTGTGAATTAAATTTGTAACCGTATGTACCGTACATGCGTTTTTAGACCAATTGCTATTCCAAAATAACAGTTATACAGCCAACAAACTTTTAAAAATAACCCGGTATTGTTAAAATAAGATAATATACATTTTATTGATATCCGCTTCTATACTTAGTTATCGAATTTATGTAAATTAATAGTAATGTCAGAAAATAGTTTTGTATTAATTCAAAATGAACTCTGTGCTGCAGTCTGTATTAGAATTCCGTAATACATAATTGATTATTAATTTTATATTATTGATTTCTCACTTTTATAACACTTGCCAAATACTCGTACCATCGGCAATGCCACAATTTATCGTCAAAAAATTGGAACTTGTTCTAATTTTTGCCATAGTGGGGGAAAAGGTAGTGATTTCTGGTGTTTTCTAGTGGCTGCCAATCTCAGATTTTGAGGTTAAAAAGTCCTTATTAATGTTTTGTTTCTAAAATTTGTTTAAAAATATTTTGTTGTGTTTTTAGTTCAAAAAGCCACAGCGAACGAGTCAATTAACCTTATTAAATAGAAAATAAAAACAAACACAACGGCAATTATTCGATGTTATCGCGTACCTAACCTAAACAAGGTAAATATTAGTTGGTAACATTGTATTAATTTTAACAATTTGCCATAAACTTGAGTAAGTATAAAACATTTTCAAGCACAATTTATTGTTCAAGAATTTAAAAAAGATTTTGGGCAAGAACTTGGCCCGTGGAATACGGGCTTTAACCATAGATGGCTTTAACCGGAGTCTCCATGGGCATAAATTTGACAGCGTAAGCGTGACGTTTTATAGATGCCAGATGGAAATTTCTGGCAACAGTAGGAATGTAGCCTAAAACAGGAGATTTGCTTTTTTAAACAGGAGATTTTAATAAATCATAATTTTCGGGAGATTTTCAGAATCTACTACTGACTGTACATCTTTTCGGTTCGCGGATGTAGGGTCACCTCTACATTTTTGGCCGTTCGTTAAGGTCAGCCAAAATACATTCGGCAGCGTCTCCTACTTTATTAAGGATCCTCTTTATAAGTATAAGTCGGTGCCGGTATGTTTCAAATTACTGAATCAACAGAAGATTTCATAGAGATAGCAGAAGAATAGACATTCAAGCTAAAAAACAGTAGACCTCAGAACAGGAGATTGAGGGTGAAAACAGGAGTGAGCATTTTAAATCCCATCGAAGACATGAGGAGCAGAAACATTTACTTTCATATATAAATAAAAAGAAATTTAAGTGCGAAGAGTGTAACAGGCAATTTAATAATAAACAGAGTATCTTGAGACATGAAAGCCCACTATAAAAATACAGGATTATGTTGAAAGAGGTCAAGCTAGCTAATTTATGATATTATTTATATCTTAATAAAACAATGCACCTATTGAGATTTATTACCTGTCGAGAGGTATCCATCCCCTCTGCCGCACTTTTTTGTTTTGAAAGTTTACATAGCACAAAAATACCAACAAATCGTTCAACAAAATTGATAAACACGCGAATAAGTTAATAACAATATACAAATGGTTGCCAACTTTTTCCTAAGGGAAAAAATTAATTCTTGACCTCCTCACAGCCTCTACATCAAACATGTTCGACAATATTTTCGAAAAACCGTTTTTTAGGAACATTTTAAAAGACATTTTTTTATGAATTTCAATTTGTGGATTTGTATTTATAATAATTGTTGTACGCTTACGCACTGTCCAGTTATGTATTTGTTATTAACAGTGGCTGTTACAGAGGGGGGCGGGCGCCCTCTTAGATTATAAAGATTAGAAATCTAACAACAAACAGAGGCAATAATGTACACAGCTTATTTTTTTTTTAGAAATCAAACGTTTATCACTTCCCCCTGCCCGCGTTTATAAACCTAACAATAGAGGCAATAATGTACAGCTGACTTTTTATTTTTGCGCCCCCCCCCCTCCCTCCCTTTCGGAAAAAAAAATTTATGAGTAAAGCGGTCATGAGAAAATTCTGGAAATTACTTTCAAGTTCCTCATTTCGCCGCAAGGGGGCACAATTGAAAATTAGTTTTTTAAATTTCTCCGAAAATTCCCATATTAAGGTATAACTCTGATTATATCATTGAAAAGCTTAGACAATTCTGCATCATTTTGGTTTAAGGCTCGTTGGCGTACCGACCTTGATAAGAGTGGGGGAAGCTATTGAATGTGTAAACATTAAAATCGCTGTAACTTCTAAACGACTTATCCGATTTTACTAAATTTAAGCTTGTTTGGAAAGGAAAGATAAGTACCTGCAATCGTCGTATCCAATGGTACACGATAGTTTCTAATAAAATTGCTAGAGGGCGCAATTTGAATTAAAAGTTATTGTTTTGGCAATAATTCTGAAACAAACAATTTCGAACTGCGGTCTTTACATTTTTTCTTGCAAATTTAATCTACTTTCCGAATATGATGTCATAGTTATACCGTATGATTTGAATTTTCTGGATAAAATCAAAAAAAACTGTTATTATTACAAATTGCGCCCTCTAGCAATGTTTTTAAACACTATCGTGTACTGCTGGATACGATTGAAGGTACTTACCTTTCCCTTCCAAACAAGCTTAAATTTAGTAAAATCGGATAAGTCGTTTAGAAGTTACAGCGATTTTAATGTTTACACATTCAATAGCTTCCCGCACTCTTATCAAGGTCGGTACGCCAACAAGCCTTAAACCAAAATGATGCAGAATTGCCTAATCTTTCCAATGATGTAATCAGAATTATACCTTAATATGGGAATTTTCGGAGAAATTTAAAATTTAGAAAACTAATTTTCAATTGTGCCCCCTTGCGGCGAAATGAGGAACTTGAAAGTAATTTCCAGAATTTTCTCATGACCGCTTTACTCATAAAATTTTTTTTCCGAAAGCTGTACGATTAATGGTTTCCGAGATAAAGCCCTTATTAATGGGCCTCCCTGTACATAATAAAATTTAGACAAGATTCTTGTGTGAAATTAATAAAATTAAAATATTGATTTTTTGCTTTACCTCCCCCAGAAAAAAATTTCGTCCTTGGTCGAAAGGCCCAGAGTAGGTACTAGGTACTCCTGACAAAGAGGCACGGAGGATGGCCGATAGCGCTTTGCATTTAAATAAAAAAAAATTTACACCCAAAATCAGAAATCGTTTCATTCATCCCTTAGGGTGGTGTACGCAGCCTTCACTATTAGAGGTACTCTTGGGTGCTGATCAGCGATATGCCACCCAGTTTTCTCTGGACTAGGTACTACTCCACCGAAATCTATACTGTAAAACATGCACAACAGTGCGTTGTTTTTGTTCGAATAGAATGTTCGTCGAGCAAAGCAGCCAGCAAAGCCGCATTCCATGGGCTCCTTTACACTCCTTCATAGAGTTGAATAGGAAAAAAAAAACAATCTAAATAATTAATATTAAGTATTTATTTAGCAAACAAAAGGTGCACAGGCGCCTTTTCATGAAAACGAGTTAGAAAAACAAAAATAGTTAATGTTAAGAATTTTTATTAAAGCTTTAAAATGATGTGACATTTTCACATCTCCAATGCATAGGTAATAACGGAAAAAAATTATAAGGACGAGCAAACATTCTAAGGAAAAATCAATCATTGAACATAAAAATTCAATCCCGGTTGTGTTTTAAAACTAAAAGAAAAATATAAAAAATATGTAAATAAAAAACTAGTAAAAGTCAATAAAAATGAATCGGGTTCGACAAAACCCACTATAGGTATCTTCCTAATATTTACTTTTAATGTTTTTACTTTGCAGTACAAAATTACATATTATAGTATTATAATTAGCTTTTAAATTATATTAATGGTGATTAAACATAAATGCAGAAAAATAAAGTGTGATGAAACATGGTTTATTAAACAACGGGTACAAAACTTACGACGTAAAAACACAGCATTCTCATAGATAAATCAAACAGTAGTGGTGTTTTCAAGTCTGTAGCAAAATCAAGTGGTATTATACCCTTATATTAGCTAATAAAGAGAAGTTATTTCCACTTTTATAAAATTATCGAGATTACATAATTTTAAAAAAAAACTGGCTACATTGGTCTTCCCATACCCCTGCCCATTTGTGGCTGCTGATCGCCACCTGATTTTTCATTTTTAATGGTTTCGTCGACTGACAGGATCAAGCAAGCTGCTTCTGTCGCTGCTTTCAAAGCGTTTATTTTAATTATCGCTGGTTCCCAAACACACGCTTCAAGATTGTCACTGATATCTTCTTGATTTATATCAACTCCGTACCAGCAGTGACCTTGTGCGTGCTTTTGGCGAAGCTTATTAAGAATATTTGTCGCATCAAATCCAGCATTGTCACATAACTGTCTTGGAATTATTTCCAAAGCTTTTGCAATTGCACTTATAAGTAGTTGCTCCTTTCCAGCAATTGTTCTAGAGTAATCCCTTAACATCTTTGATAGTTCCATTTCAATAGCACCACCACCTTTAATACAAAGGGAAATTACATATTAGTGTAAATTAATTTAAATTTTATCTGACCGTTTAAAGTGGGTCAAAATCGGGTTCAAAGAAGTCGGTTACAAACAAACATACATACAAACCCGAACAAACTCGAACAAACCCGATCGTCTATGCCAAATTATAAGAAAAGAACGATATTTGCAAATTTTTCAAAAATTTTAATTTTTAAACATTTTCCATTTTCTTTAGGAAAATTTCGTTATATTCATAAATAGCCATTTTTCTCAGAAAGTATAAACTTTAGGAAAAAAGTCTATATAGCTAAAAAGTTGTATCTCGAAGAAATCTACATATTTGCTTTATTTTTTTTTCGTACCTCTTACGGTTTTCGAGATATCGGCCAAAATATGATTTCTATATTTTGCCTCATATCTCGAAACTGATAATACTTAGACGAAAATTTTTAAAATAAAAAAGACGCGTCTTCGAACTTTCCATCAATATAGTTATATAACATTTTTCTCTCAAACTTACAATAACGGAGTTATTTGCAAGAAATAAAAATTTTCAACATTTTTCTAAAAAATTTGTCAAAATTTTATTTTGACGGGTAGAATTTTTTTTATAATTTTTCTCTATTCTTAGCGACAATATCTATACGACCCCACGTTTGTTTCATTACTATCGGTTATTGTAATAATGCTAACATATTGACAGGTGTCAAATTTTGACAAGAGAATTTTTTGCGTATTTTTTTCAACTTACCACCGTCAATATAAATACGACCTTATAGTTTTTCATTAATCTCATTTTTTTTAAACGATTTGACATATTGACAGCTGTCAAATTTTGACAGGAGAATTTTTTGCTTATTTTTCCCGAAGTCTCCGCATCGAATACCATACGACCCCATAATTTGTTTCGTCAAAACCGCTCTTCGTTTTATACCTGACAGCTGTCAAAATTTGACAGGAGAATTTTTTGCATGTAGATTATTGTATTGTCAGCGGTTCTTGATAAGTCTACAAAATTTAAATTAAATCTGGCCGTTTAAAGTGGGTCAAAATCGGGTTCAAAGAAGTCTGTTACAAACAAACATAGGTACATACAAACATACAGGTGAAGCTAATAAAAGCGTGTTAAAAAATCGAAAATTGTTTCGGTTTTTGCCGAGGTTTTTACATAAAGAAATAAAATCAAGAGAAACCATCCAATATAAACATTTTACCGGTCATAATTGGTACGACGTACAAATCTGTATCTAGTTACGCCCAACGTTGCGTGTAATATACATTTTCTGCAGCCGTCTCGAAAATAAAATTTTCGGTATTATTTATTAAATCGAAAGTACCACTTAACACAAATCACATCGAAAGTAGCTATTTTCGGGATGATTTTTTTCACTTTCGAAACGATTTCTTTACTTTCGGGACGATTCTTCTTACTTTCGAGACGATTTTGGGTATCTATGTAGGCGGCTTTGATAATAACATGAACTTATGACAGCGCTTGTCATGTAAAATTGGTGTGTGTTTTTTCGGTTTTCGAATCCAAAAAATGGTAATCAGTAGTGAAAGTGAGACTGAAATGATTCCACATGAGATTATTGAATCTGCTACAGCGGCAACTTATGAATTATTGCCGGTAGAGTCAAGAGAGAGCTATGAATGGTCTACAATTTATTTCGAAAATGGAGCAGTGATAAAAATGTGTATACTATAAATGAACAAGTGATTCTTGCATATTTATTGGAAAAATCTAAAATCTTAAAGCCATCAAGCCTCTGGAGCAATTTCTATTGGCTATAAACCAAAAAAAAATTTAACATACAAAACGGCTACAGAAAAAATACTGTACGTAACACGATCCAAAGGTGATGTCTGGGTTTAGGTACTTAGTTTATGATTTTTACTTTTTTTTATCTAGCTTTATGTAGGTACAGAAATGGCAAAAAATTAATTAAACATTTTCGTTGCGGCATTTTATTTTCGATAACATGTCGCTATCCGATATTAATTCTGCCGTTTTGTCTTTCGAAACCATCATCAGGTATGTATTATTAAATAACAACATGCATTTTTTAATAGTTTCGTAGACCTTGTGTCTAATAAAATAATAATGCAATACTACTTTAACCAAATATCAACGTTTCGACCCCAAGCATCTTCAACGGTGGGCGGATACATCTAATATTAAATGGAGGCATAGTTGCACAAAGGTATTTTTTTCTATAACCGAATTTATCATATTCAGCACTGTTTGAATGACAAAAATAGAAAGGAACAGGGGATAGACTCGCGATATAATTCAGATAGATGCCGGAGGGTCGGCTTTCAGCCCCAATTCCTGCGACTGGTCGATTTGTGACGTAGATCGCTGGTTTCGCCAGCGTTTATTAGAGAGCACATTTTGTTCTCAGTAAATATTTCAGAATTTTAAAATCTAAAACCGTAAAAAAATTAATTTTTTCTTTCCCTAAGTATGTGATAGAATAAAAATGAAAATTTAGTAAAAAGGCCCATTCAGAGTCGACTAACAAAAATAAAAAATCCTTTTTTGTGGCGTTATTTACAAAAAAGACTTATAAAATAAATTCAACACACAACAGTTCAATAAATTTATGATAATACACATTCTAATAAAAGAACTGAGCTAATTATACTATCTAAAAATTATTTTCTGATGGTCGGATTGCAATACTGATCTGACTGATTCTGATTGTTGTTAAGGACTTCGGCAAAAGTACTTAATTCCAATTTAAAAAAAAATATTGTGAAAAATAATGAAAACAATATAACCTTACATCTTTTTAAAATGAAATTGTGAAAAAATCACTTTACCCAAATTATTTATAATGTGGTAAGTATGAAACCTTCTTTGTGTACCTACAAATAAATAGTTACCCTACAGCCAGTTTTCCAGAATATTCATAACAGTACCGGGTGTTCCACCTAAGGAGGTAATCGGCTATATCTCAGAAAGTTATAACACTAGGACTTTGGGAAAAAATATTTATCGATAAAAGCGGCCAAGAGAAATTGTTGGGAATTATTTTCAAGTTCGAAAAATGACCGCTAGGGGGCGTAAGAGAACTTTCAAAATAGAAATGCCGATTTTCTCTTGATTTTTCTTAATAAAAATATGTTAAAAATATAAGCATTGTATTCTTCATAAAATTATGCAACTTTATGTTACAAATGGTTTTTTTCTATTTTCAATAATAAAGTGGTGGGAGAAGGTCAAACCTTTTTTCTTTCAAACGCTGATATCTCTGCTTTGGATAAACCGATTTTATTTAACTTGGTCTTGAAAAAAAGCCGTTCTTTTCCTCTACACGCAGATCTATTAACTATACCATATTGATTCTGATGGTGGCCACTAGATGGCGTTTTTCCGTAATTCTTTAATGAATAAGGATTTTCTCAAAAAAATCAAATGTTATGATATGACTTTTTCATCATATTTTATTTTAGGCTTATAAAGGCTATTAAATAGTCGATTAAAAAATCCAGGTCCGTATTTAAAATAAAAAAGTTGATGATGGTCGCTCGAATCCGAAATGTCGGATTAAAATACTAACCCCATCAGCTTGTAGAGGAGGAAAAGATATCACGTTGCGGTTTTTAGTTCCTTATAGTAACTTTTCCTCCTCTATAAGCTGGTGGGGTTAGTTTTTTAATCCGACGTTTCGGATTCGAGCAACCATCATCAACTTTTTAATTTTAAATACGGACCTGGATTTTTTATTCCATTATTTAATAGCCTTTATAAGCCTAAAATAAAATATGATGAAAAAGTCATATCATAAGATTTGATTTTTTTGAGAAAATCCTTATTCATTTAGGAATTACGGAAAAACGCCATCTAGTGGCCACCATCAGAATCAATATGGTATAGTTAATAGATCTGCGTGTAGAGGAAAAGAAGGGCTTTTTTTCAAGACCAAGTTAAATAAAATCGGTTTATCCAAAGCAGAGATATCAGCGTTTGAAAGAAAAAAGGTTTGACCTTCTCCCACCACTTTATTATTGAAAATAGAAAAAAACCATTTGTAACATAAAGTTGCATAATTTTATGAAGAATACAATGCTTATATTTTTAACATATTTTTATTAAGAAAAATCAAGAGAAAATCGGCATTTCTATTTTGAAAGTTCTCTTACGCCCCCTAGCGGTCATTTTTCGAACTTGAAAATAATTTCCAGCAATTTCTCTTGGCCGCTTTTATGGATATATATTTTTTTCCCAAAGTCCTAGTGTGATTACTTTCTGAGATATAGCCGATTACCTCCTTAGGTGGAACACCCGGTACAGCAGGAATAATTCAATACTTGCTTAAAACATTTTTTTTATATTTATAAGTATGAATTATTTTATCTTTAAAAATGTGAATAAGCAAGCTAGCTTTTTCTTTTAATTTTCATGGGAAAGGGTGGGAAATGACACACTTCACACCTAGCATGAATCTTACCTTACAGTTGTATTCCATTTAGTTCCCTTTCATGCATTTCCCTACCACATGTAGATGGACTTAGAGTAAAAATAACTATAATGATAAGGAAATAAAAATATTTACCAGCAACAACAGCATCATTCTTGATTGTCCTTCGAACTATCATAATGGCATCATGCAGAGATCTTTCAGTTTCCTCTAGAAACTGTTCTGCCCCTCCTCTTAAAATAATGGTGCATGTCTTGGCATTAGGGCACCCTCTAAAGAAGTTAAAACGCTCTCCCCCAATTTGGCGTTCATCAAACAAATTACATTTTCCTAATACAGAATCGTTTAGATCATGAACGGTAGTCATTACTGCTCCTCCACAGGCTTTAAGAGTTCGTTTGAGATCTTCTTCGGGTACTCGGCCAGCACAAAACATATCTCTAAAAGAAACAATATACTATTACCTTTTGCAATGCCCTTTACAACTAATAAAATAACACTTTATAATTACATAAGACACATTACACTTTTTAGAAATTAGGTCTAATAGTTTATTTAGCAATTTCAAGAAAAAGTCAATTTTTAAGGCCTGCTATAAATATTAAAATAAGTATTATTTTAGAATTCATTTTTATAACCACCTACCTATCGGCAAAATACTGGGTTGCAACATCTCCAATTGGCAGTTTAGAAAGAACAACATTTGCACCAGATTCGTGTATTTTTTGTAACTTGTTATAAAGTATGTTCCATTCAGCATCAACAATTTTTTGATACTCTTTTACGCTATCAACTCTAACTTCAGCATTATCTCTTTCAGCTTTTAATTCCAATTCAATGTTTAAAAGAGCAATTTTGCAGTTTTTATAAACTTTGGGCTGCATCTCAAAACCTGCATATGAAAATGTTTTCTTAAAGGCAACACCAGCAACTAGAATGGAATCTTCCAATGCTCCGCCTTGAACTTTCTTAATACCAATCATATTTAAGGGCAAAAGATCATCCAGCAATAAAACAGCATCTACAACCATCTTTGAAAAAAAATCTCTTTGCTGACTAATAAGTTTGGAGCTCATAGCAGTAGCAGCACATTTTTCCAATAAAGATCGAAATTCTAAAGCATTTGATTTATTAATTTTAATTGATATTTCATTTATCTTTTCAAGCGATAGTTCCAAAGACTTTCGAACAGCCTTTATTATAATTCTAGGATGAACACCTTCATCAACATAAGGTTTAATGTGTTTAAGAAACTCTCCCGCTAGCAGAACTACGCTAGTAGTACCATCCCCTACTTCTGCATCTTGAGATTTAGCAATATCAACCAAAGTCTTAGCTGCTGGATGAACAACATCTAGTAGTTTCATTATAGTGGCTCCATCGTTAGAAATAGTTGCTTTACCAGTTCTAACAACTATTAGTTTATCCATACCCCTTGGGCCTAAAGTAGTTCGAACAGCATCCACAACAGATTGGCAAGCATTGATATTGGATACCAACTGAGGTTTACCTTGGGAACTGTCGGTTCCTTCTTTTAAAAGTAGAATCTGTGGTTGCTAAAAATTTTAAAACAAATTTTAACTTTCAGGTGTAGAAGGTAGGAAGGTGTGACAAAAATTAACCATAACCTCGACCATAATTTTGTGCGAACTTAAAAAATTCAATATATATGTATATCAGTAAATGCAAGAATTTTAAATGCCGCTTACCATCATTGTTGTATTTCTGTTTCTCTCACGAATAAATAAGATATAAATCGCATGAAATGCAAGAACTCAAATTTCGGCAAAACGTGACAACAGAAACCACAGAATACAAAAAGAGCGGTTGCGGTTACCCTGCCGCAAAGAAAAAGGGAAAAAACGCTAGTGCCGGAAGTGGAAAAGTCAGCGACAAGCATATGTCAATTATTCCTCTGTAAAAGAACGGCACCGAGAAATAATAGATATACCATTATTTCTTGTAAAGCGTTTTTAACGACTTTTTTAAACAGGTTTGTCATGTCGTAAAAAAACCATCTTTCAGGCCACAAAGAAATAGCTTTTCCCTTTTACAAATAAGCACAGACTACATTATGAGTGGTGTAGCTCTGGAAAATTCTCAACGACCCCTTGAACAAGCTCCGTTGTCAATTTGGCAAGGCACGTGGTCGGTTAAAAAACGGCAGTTGAAAGCTTGGAAGAGGACTTTCAACTTGTCTCCACGCCCGGAAGAAAAAACCTCGTGACGTCGCCCTAGAAGACAAAGTTCCCGGAAAACTTCAAAAATGGACTGAGGTGGTCAGCGGCGGATTTTCAACGCGTTTCCAGGTGACGTGATTTCAAGAATATACCTATCGTGGTAAATAGTAAATATCTTAAGCTTTGAAATATCTTAGAAAACTCGTATTACATACAAAAGACAGGAAAATTTTCAAAGTCTCCTAGTGAGGACAGCTGTGTTAAGCTAGGGCAAAAAAGTAACTTTGTAAAAACTTGTTAGGTTATCTTAAGAATATTGCGCCAGGTTGACTTACAAAAGGACAAACCCTGAACCCTGAAAACTTAAACTCTGACACGGAAAAAAGGTATATAGACAAAACTTTTTGCCATCTCCTCGATCGAAATAAGTATTTTGAATTGGTATTTATTTCTAGATCGGACGTGCCCGTGCCGATCAACAAACTTTAAACGCCGAGTCGGATCAGAAAATAGGCTTTGCCCTAAAAATTCTGGTCCGGTTTTGAGCATTAACAAAAAACTTCCCTTAAATTTTTGAATCTCTCAAAACGCCCCTTTTTATCTTTGCGCCTGAGTGGACTGTCATACTCACTTCCAGTTGACGGGGTAAAAGGTTGGTGGGACCACTTTAAACAAAAATTTGTTTTGGAAATAAATTTTTCGTTTTTAGAAACGACCGCCACATGCGGTCTGGCATCCCTGATTTTTCTACAGAAAAATAACTAAAATACAATAGAAAACAAAATGTTAAGTGAAGGTAGTAACTAGTGATGGGATCACTCGAGTGAAAAATAACCGATCACTCGATTTTTTCAATCAATTGAATTATTCGGTTATCATCGGTAATTATTGGAGTGACGAAAATTCGAATTATTTTATTTTCAAACGACCCGCATGCCATTCATAAATCACCAATCACTCATTGCGGCTACACAAACTAAATTATAGTTAGTTTACGGAAGTGGCGACCTTTTTTTTTTTTTTTGAAGTCTAAAAAAAATGTGGTTGATTATTGAAGTGATTAAAAAAAAACGGTCTTTTATTACTTTGGCGACCTTTTTTTCCCTAATATAGCATTCGAGTGAAAAATCGATTATAATTCGGTTCTTTAAATCACTCGAAATCTCGGTAGTCGATTATTAAAATAACTGGATTTTTCCCATCACTGGTAGTAACGCGTATTTAGGGCCATTCCCTGAATTCAGCTTTCTACACGACCTTGAAACTTTTGAACAAGCCGGGCGTCGCGACGCTTCGAGCGATGAGCCGCCGGCTTCGATAGATGTTTCGCTGCCACAGGAGCCTGCATCAAATTTAAACATACTGGGTGGGGATTCTGGATCTGCGGGATTAGAATCCAGTCATGGGGACAACAATAATTTAAATATAAAAAATAAAATAACAAGTCAAGGATAAATCGGCGTTGTGGTCTAGTGGTACGTCAGTGCAGCAGCCTCACAGATCGAGGTCCCGGGTTCGATCCCCGGTACCGGCAACGTCGATGTTAAATTTGGAATTTGGTTTAAAAGTCAAGGGGAAACAAATCGTATTTACACAGAAGAAAAGGGGGGATTCGTCATCGATCATACAAACTTTTAAAAACAAACTGTTGCCGAGACAGAAGATAATCAAAGACCTTGAGATTACCATGACCATAAGATCTTCTTTTAAATAGCAAAGCAATGCCAACGACTAAAAGTTGAGAGTTTCTTTTAACTATTTAACTTAACACAGCAAAGATATTTTTCTCCCCCTTTGCCGCGGATAAGTATGCCCCTCTCTATTTCCCATACGAACTATACAAAGTTCGGGTTTGTTTTAAACCTAAGCGTTCCTTTATATAACAACTTAGATGAGGAACGATTTTTATTTTGCTTTGCTGTTTAAAAGTAACTAAAAAGGAATTTCCTCCTTTTACACTTTTAAGATTATTGACTGACCCCTATGTGACGTTCCTTTATACCTTTCATATATAAAATTTGGCTTAAACTATAATGCCTGAATAGTTATTAAAACTCTTCTTAGATCAGTAAATTTTAATGCATGTCGCATATGCACCACCAAAAGAAAACAAATAAATCTTTCCTCGTCCTATCCCCTTCCAGATGAATCGCCTATACTATCACATGCCCATTTGCACCGCATACCATAATCCTAGATAGTGGATTAAAGTAAAATTTTTATTTGCACGGGTATTTTAATCCTAGATCTTTCTCTTAACCTGTGATTAATTTTAATCTGTCAAAAATGAGAGATTATTTTGGAGTTAAACCTTGATCCTCGAATTCTAACCTAAAAAATATTTGTTGTTTGTATTTTTTGGACTTTTGGCTTTTGGTCACAACCATGTTATTATATATATGCTTTTGGCGAATACCAATTGATAATGGCCGGGTACTGGAGTTCATCTTGGAGGAAAATATATTTGAGGACGACTTAAAAGTTCTGGATATTGTAAAATTTGCTATCTTCATCCAAAAAGTCTGTCAAATATATTTCCCTTATGATCGGCCGCCTTCTTTCTTAAATCTTTCTTCATTAATAAAATATTTGAACTGTGTTTTCCCACTGCGATATATAGAACTTGGATTTTGAGCATTGAATTTATTGGTTACATTACTCCAAGCTTTCTTTTTTTCTTCTACAGAAACCCGTCCGTTTTTTTTATTTTCTATTATTTGTTTATATTCCTGGACATGAGACACCAGGATTTCCTTTTCCGCAGCTGTAAAATTTGGTTGGCGCTGTCTTCACTCAAGAGAGACACAGTGATACACAGCATTTTTTGTTAAATTTATTTATAAAATCAAACAATAACCACCGTTACAGACGCACAGACACAAAAAATTTAAAAAAACACAAAAAGTACGAGACACGAGACGAGACTCCAACAGACTGACCACCTAACTAATGAAAATAAAAATCCCCAGAAAATACATCGTTGCCAGATCATCAACCAGTCTAATTTCAGATTTAATAATCCCTGATAAAATTTTGACAGTGCAAACAAAAAATATCTAATCTCAGATTAAAATTTTAACGCTAATTAAGTAATCCAGTGTTAAACAAAAGGCGGTGCAAATGGCCATGAATGAAACCTATTTTGGTTTAATGCTGATACAACTCTGTCATTTGCAAATATCTAAACAGAACAGAACATTCAATTTGATAGTGGTTTGTGCATGTCTCATCTCTGCGTTCTATTATTTCTCTGTGAATTTAACCTAATTTTTATTTGTGTTTACTGTTTTGTGATTTTTATGCGATTTTTATTCCATTTTTCTGTTTAAACTTGAAAAAGTTGGATTGTTTCGCTGTTACTAGACAAGCTTTTCGGCCAAATAGTTTTTAGAACCATAATCCACATATAAACATACGAGTAAGTCCTGGAAAAATCATAATTTGTGTAATCGCCGGCACCCGGTTATTATGAATCTAGTTTTCCCTATTTTTAAAAGGGGCGCTCGGCGTTACTTATTATGCCGATCTTAAAAACAAAAAATTATTTTTAAAAACTAACTAATTAATATTAATATTTTTTCAATAGCTTGTTAGACTTTCAACAAGATTAATAATGTGATAAGATTAACCCTGTGGATAAGACTGATTAAAGCTAAAATTATACAAGTTGCAACTAGTTAAAACCTCTATTTGGTGGCCGAAGCCATAGGACCCTAATTTTCTCTTACCAGTTTAGAAAGTAATTTTCCTTAAACTTGTACAGTTCATGCATGGGTTCAATTATTCCTAATATAAAAATTATTTATTTTCAGTCAAAATGGATATAGACATATCTAATGAGGAAGAAGCAACTACAACCATTAACTTCAAACCATCATTTGTTCTTATAGCCATTGATACTCATGCATCTATGTTTGAGACAAGAAAAGATGTTGATGATGAAAATGAAGAGACCCATCCTTTTAAAGATGCTTTGAGAGCATGTTATGAAATAGCAGATTCCCTGATTTTGTCTACAAGTCGCAGCAACTATAATCAGTTTGGTGTAGTCTTGGCTGATGAGGATCAAAAAGCTTCGTTTATTGAGGTTATTATATATTATTATTTTATTCATATATTGTAATTATGCATCAGTGAGCGTTTGCGAAAGAGAAATCCTCAAATTCTATAGAAATACAAAAAGTTATAATATTCACTATGCGAGCAAACCTGCGTGTACCATACAAACTTTTATCCTCATATTAATATGGCTGATACCCATCAAAGCTCTGCCTTAAAACACCAAAGTATCTTTATTTAGAATTATTTCTTGAATTTTTTCTCTTCCCTAATGTAACCTTTTCCTCTTCACATGCCTGGTTTCCTAAGATTAGCACTAGAAGCCCGAGGTTTTTGTCATGTGAAGAGAAAGCAAAAGTTTTGGCAAGAACTGAAAAAAAACTATAGAACAATCCAGAACGTACTATAAACAGAATAAGTTACATTTTTGCATTGTTTTTTCTATTGACTTTGACTATAATAATCTAGTCTAAATAGTGCAGCAGTATTAATAAAATAAACTACTGCATTGGAATGAGTGGTGTCATTTTCTGTGGTGTGTTTGTGTGTAATATCACTTTTACTTACTCTTTTTTTTTAACTAATCAAACAGTAGGTACTTATGTACCTACTCTTTTTTTTTTACCTTTAAAACAGTACATACCAACTTATTGTATCATCTGCCCACATGCTGATTGTCATTTATATGTAACTTTAGTATTAATTCCATAGGTAGAGAACAACCTTCTAGACACTGTTAAACTATTAAAACAAAAAAGTTCACTGACAAACAAAGTCTTAAAAGCTGAATATGAAAGAAACGGCGATCTGGACCTGGCTGCCTTCTTTTTGCTATGTAAAAAAAAATTCAAGGCCATAAATAGCACTTACTATAAGAGGACCATAATTTTTATTACCAATGATGATGACCCTGTGGGGGCCGATTCTAAGAGGAGGTTTACTGCCTTAAATGAGGCTAAAACATTTGAGGTAAGCCTTAAATTAATATTTTTTTGGATTTGCCATAATAAAAAAGTCAAGGTTGGCAGGGTATATATCTGTGATAAATATCCTGATATATTATATCTTGATAACTATAATGATATTTATGCGACGATATTTATCCTTATATCAATATTTTTTTTTTAAATTCTATTCGTCAGTATAAAAATATGGCCCCGCTGCCGCTGAGCCGGCAACAGCGTATTATGCTGCTTACGATGCGGTGATTCCCCGTCTTTCCGAGACGTTGACCATCTGTTGTTCTTTGCCGCGTGGCATTATTTAGTTCCAATTTCTGATTGAACGGAGCAATATTTTGCTGTTTGTTTTATGAAATAAAAATTTTACAATGCCAAAAATAAAAAATCCAGTTTGGGTTCATTAAGATTTAATTAACAATCCCAGTAATTTTGGGGTTTAAGTTGAACCATAGTTAAAAGCAAAAATATATTAATATGATGTGTTCATATTCATAAACTTGTATATTTTACCTACATTTTACATTCCTAACATAGGAGTACTAAAAAAGCTTGTTATTGTGATAGTAACTATCATTGAATAGAATTGAAATACAAATTTACAGGTTTATAAGTTTATAACATGTTTATATTAAATTAAGTGATTATGAATTGTTAAAATCCTATATCTTTACCGAAAACACATGAAATAATTTAAAAATATAAATAAATATCCAAATTTGGATATACAGTATGTCTCCGTAAGTTTGCACCATATGGAAAACTTTTTTATTATTCATTTTACGAAAAAACGTTATTCTTCATAAAAAGCTCTGCATGGTCTAAAACCTAAAAGGCAACCATCAAATATCGAAATTTTCCAGTCATATACGAGGTTTGTCAAAAAATGTGAATTTTTCCCCCTTTATTTTTGACATTACCAAAAATTGTTATTAAAAAAAGTTGATCAGAACTAAGAACCACGTCTGAATATGAAATAACACGCATTAAATTAATTAAAAAATTAATAATTAATATTAAGTTAATAAAATAATTTTTCAACATAAATGCGTATATGTAATTGCATATTTCGACGTGTTTTTTAGTTCTGATCAACTTTTTTTAATAACAATTTTTGATAATGTCAAAAATAAAGGTACTTTACTCTTGGGAAAAATTCACATTCTTGGAAAAAATTCACATTTTTTAACAAACCCCGTATATGACTGGAAGATTTCGATATTTGATGGTTGCATTTTAGGTTTTAGACCATGCAGAGCTTTTTATGAAGAATACATTTTTTTCGTAAAATGAATAATAAAAAAGTTTTCCATATGTTGCAAACTTACGAAGACATATTGTATATCGGATATATATATCGATATATATCAGATATTTGGATTGGATTTGTCCAAAGCCTATGATTGTTTGGACCGGAAATTGCTCATTCAAATACTGGAGAAATACGGGGACTGAGAAGGAATGTGAAATTGTGGATGGAGTCATATTTAAATGATAGAAACCAAATTGTTTTGGTTTCTAAGGAAGGGAAATCAGAGATGTTACCTAATAATATAGGAATTGCGCAGGGAAGTATTTTGGGACCAATTTTTTTTGTATTGTTTATCAATGATTTGTATCTCTTAATTATCTCATCAAATCAACACATTGTGAAATATGCTGATGATACAAATTTACTTATAAGTTGTCAGACTTAAGGGGAGTTGATAATAAAAGCAAGGGAATTTTTGAGTTTGGTCACAGAATGGTTCAGTGCCAATTAAGTAGTTTTAAATAAGGATAAGACCAGCATGCTTTTATTCAGAACAAAGCAATCAAAGATAGTAAAACCTTTAGATACGGAGTTTGATGATCACAATCTAAAATTAATGGAAACTGCCAAGTTCTTGGGCATTCATTTAAATGAATATTTAAGCTGGTCTGGCAATCTTTTTACTTAGTGTAGTTATATGTTGTCCAAATTTTAGATCTCTATCAATCTACAAACCTAAAAAACTTTGCACTAGACAATGAACACTCTCCATCCAATGCTCAATTCCCCACGTCACATTTGAACCCCTAGAATATTAGTCTTATCCACGTTCAAAGTAAGCAAATTAGAGTCAAACAAATTCTTGATCTTCACCAAGTGAGACGCTACTATTTCCATTAGTAATTCTTCATTATCACTTTGCCATTGGACAGTAGTATCCTTTGCAATTATTGTAAATTTACCCCTATATTCAAACATGTCAAAAATAGGACTGGCCCCAACACCGATCCCTGCGGAACGACAAAATCCATTTTCCTATTAAATGCGATTGTCTTCCGAGTAAGAGGCAAACTAATTCAGTATTGTCCCCCTAAAGCCATAACGGTAAGCAGCAGTATTCTGTGATTTAGGCAAATAAATGATTTTGACAGGTCACGAAGACCGCCGCAAACGCTCCGCCTCCATTTATACCCTCATAGACCCCCTCCAGGAAGCTACATGGCATCGTGGGAACTTTTGTTGTTCTCAAGCCCAAATTAATTTTTATTTATTATTTTGCGAGGATCTGAAAATAAGACTATTCTGCTTTTTGTCAGTTTTTCAATAATTTTGAACAGGGTTGAAAGTAAGGATATTGGCCGATCAGGGTCCCCCCTTTAAAGATAGATATAACTCTATTAAAGCTGCCTTGAGACTAATTGATATCCTCGCTAAGTGCTATATAAACAAGGCTTTCTCAGCCAAATTCTTAGTTTAATGCATTTTATTTGAGACTGTTTTTTATCATAATTTCAGGCAGGTGATATTCATTTTGAGTTAATCGCTATGAAAGAAGACTTTGATTACACCAAATTTTTCAACGAACTATTTTATTTGTATACCAAACCACCTACAACTGATGAATGGTGTCAAGACAAGGATGGTTTGGTAGAGAAACTTCAATCATCTATTGTTTTTCGTTACACAAAACTCAGGTAAAGGAGCAACAAAAATTTTGCTAAATAATTATATTTCTCCGTCTTGATCGAAAAACCATAATTTATTTATTTATTACACTTTATAGATTTGAAGTACATGTTCTGTTACAAAGTCAAAGTATCAAAAAAAAATTAGCTTACAAAATTTCTATATTAAATATTAAATATATCTATTTTGAATATGGTTATATACTTTTTAGGCATTAATATAATGGTGAGCCTAAAGGTACATTTACATTCAATTACGCGCGTGCTTAATTTCTTGCTTAATTGACATTTGGCATATTGGCCATTTACATTAAAAATTTTTTGGTTATGTTTTATATTGACAACAAAAAGTGAGTATTGTATAAAAATATGGATAATATAACTGAAAGCTTGATAATAATATGCTCTCTAGCAGCAGTTATTCAAGTAATTTTACTAAAAGAAAAAAGATTGGAAACAAAATTCGTCGTAAAAGAAGATGTTGGGTGAAAGATATTTACTTAAAGAAAAACACTCAGGGACTTTACAATAACCTGATAGCGGAGATTAAATTAAGTCACCCTTCTTTGTTTTTTAACTTTACCAGAATGACTGCTCCCTCTTTTGACTTGTCATTGTCTTGTTATTTTAGGAAAAACTCTTCATTAAAATTTTTCGTTTCATTATTACTTGCCACATATTTTTTCATTTTTATGCACATCTATACTAATCTACAGCATATGCTAGGACTATTTTTAAAAATAAAGCATTTCCAATATCTTATTTTTGAACTTATTTAACGCAACTAATAACGCAAAACAGTTTAAAATAAAGTATAAACAACGGTAGAATATAACAATAAATACATAACCTTAAAATTTGGTATGAAATTGATTGGCTGCTTGCATTTATCAAGCAGAACAAACATCCCGCTCAGGCTTAAACAAAAGTCAAATTTGCAATGTAAATAGATACATGGCGAGTAATGGCGACGTCATTTGTCATGCAGCCAAATTTGAAGCCTAAGCACGCGCGTAATTGAATGTAAATGTACCTTTAGAGTGTCTTAAATTTTAATGTGCAAAATTTTTGAAACCCAATTAATAATTGACATTCAGCCACTAGGAGTAGGCCAGACTTCACGCTTCACACTTAGAAGTTAGAACCCACAATAAATTTATATAAGCCAAATTCATTCTTTGATATCAATACGTTATTTGTAATATTTCAGAAACAACTTTTATCCCTTTAAAGATGATTACACAAGATACTTAAAAGTGATGAGAGTAAACTTCATTCGAAAATCCGCACTGTATAATACCGAACATGCATCTCACGATGGAAAGTTGTTGAAAAAAGTCCGACCTGAATTGGGAGTAGATAACACGAATATCGGTTGTGAGTTTCAATTGCCAATTGGAGCAAGTGACGAGGTTTTAAATTTAGATTTAAAAGATAAATATGATATTTATGGAAATGATTTGCCTTTAGGTATGTTAAAATTTCATTCATCTTAATATTTTCGGTTTTGTAAAAAAAAATTTCTTATTCTTAAAGTCCACAGTGACATACAGGGTGTTTCAGAATAAGATGCTGATCCTTAACGGTGTGAATCCTTAGGTGATTTTAAGAAGAAAAGTTCAAATTAATATATATCCTTAACCTATCAACTTTCGAACTACAGGGCGTTAAAGTTTTAAGAAAAAAATCGTTTTTCTATTATAACTTTAAAAATTTTCTAGCTATTTTTATGAATTTTTCACACATGCCCTCTAAGCATCAATAGCCATTTTTTGGTGTAGAAATTTTAAAAAAAATTTTAACCAGTGGCGTCCTGAAAGGGTTTGGACTAGACATTTTGGAAAAATATTATGTACGCCACTGCTTTTTCTCAAGATAAAAATTATTTTTAAAATACTCCTTCATTTTAGGCCAAATTTAATTTCTTGCCTTTTTATCGTCCGACAAACAGTTTCCGACAAAAAAATAAAAAGCATTAAATGCGCATTCGCTATGTGCCTATGGTTTATTTTTAACAATAAATTAAAACAACTAACATTAAATAACGTGTGAACAAAAACGAAAATAATTTGGATTAGCTGTTGAAAGTGGCCACCACATGCAATAATGCATGCTTCAGCTTTTCTCCTCATTGAGTCTCGTACCCTTAGAAAAATTCCTGGAGTATTCCTGATAGTGTCAAAACAACCCATAGGCACATAGCGAATGCGCATTTAATGTTTTTATTTTTTTTTGTCGGAAACTGTTTGTCGGACGATAAAAAGGCAAGATATTAAATTTGGCCTAAAATGAATGAGAATTTTAAAAATAATTTTTATCTTGAGAAAAAGCAGTGGCGTACATAATATTTTTCCAAAATGTCTAGTCCAAACCCTTTCAGGAAGCCACTGGTTAAAAATTTTTAAAAAATTTTCTACACCAAAAAATGGCTATTGATGCTTAGAGGGCATGTGTGAAAAATTCATAAAAATAGCTAGAAAGTTTTTAAAGTTATGATAGAAAAACGATTTTTTTCTTAAAACTTTAACGCCCTGTAGTTCGAAAGTTGATAGGTTAAGGATATATATTAATTTGAACTTTTCTTCTTAAAATCACCTAAGGATTCACACCGTTAAGGATCAGCATCTTATTCTGAAACACCCTGTATAAATAACTTAACAACTAACTTGCTTAGCAAACAAAAAATTACAAAATTTAGTAAAGTTAATGGAGATCATTTAAAAGTAAAGTAGGTACAATATAAACCCAAAATTTGTCCGTTGTTTGATAAGTAATGGTGTTTGTGTTTATGCTCATAAAAAATTATCTAAACCATACATTTTTACAAAACAATTAAAAATATTTTACTTAAAACACATTTATTTAAATATATTTTTTATGTTGTAGATTATTTCTATAAGTAGGTACTACTTAATTTAGTGCTAAAATTACCATACTTTTTAATATTGCGTTACCTTGGATTATTCGTCGTCGCCCGTCGACTAGACAGCATTTTAAGGCGCGTGGTCTTTAGTATAATATAATAAGCGACATACGTTATTGTATCTATTTTGCTTTTCTTTTTATATACAAACAACGATAAGACAGGTACAGACAGTGCTTGCTGCTGTAACTACCGTTCGAGCAAAAATTATTTGCATCAAAAAGGGGTTGGATTAAAAAAACGTAAGGCTTGGTTTAGATCACAATGACATGGGGACGATATATCTAACCAAATCTAGGTTAAAATTTTGCCAAATTCATATTATGACATAATATGCCAAACCAACGAGTAATAAAGTAAGTAGACAAATACAAATTTATTTTTGTTGTTTACAAAATTAACAAAGTAAGAATATCCAGAAAGAAAAAGAAAAATAATTACATAAAAAATTAATTGCATCAAAGAGGGCTTGGATTAAAAAAAAACGTAGGGCTTGGTTTAGATCACAATGACATGGGGACGATATATCTAACCAAATCTAGGTTAAAATTTTGTCAAATTCATATTATGACATAATATGCCAAACTAATGAGTAATAAAATAAGTAGACAAATACAAATTTATTTTTGTTGTTTACAAAATTAACAAAGTAAGAATATACAGAAAGAAAAAGAAAAATAATTACATAAATTGCTGAAATTGGCCACCGCCATGCTCCAAGCATAAATTCACACGTCTCTTCATATTTTCGAAAGTGTTGACCAGCATCTCTGGAGAAATGTTACCACATTCTTGGATAATCCTTTCTTGTAATTGTTCTAAATTTGCAACTGGCGTTTTAAAAATAGTATTCTTTAATTAAGGAAAAACGAAGTAATCCATAACCGTTAAACAAGGTGATCTAGGTGGGAATTTAATGTCTGATCGATAACTGATCAATCTGTCGTCTAAAAAATTGCGTAAGGAAGTAGTTAAAACTTTCGGCGGCTGTATGGGCGGTTGCACCGTCCCGTCCTGTTGAAAATATCCAAGACGTAGTTCGTCGTCAAGTAATTGCTCTACAAATGGATTCAAAATATTGTCTCTATACCGCTGTGCTGTAACTGTATCATTGGAAAAAAATAGGACCAACAATTCTTCTTCGGGAAACAGCTAACCAGACACCAATTTTTTGAGGGTGCAATGTGGACTCTACAAAAAAATGGGGATTTTCAGTACTCCACATGCGTGTATTCTGAGAATTCACATAACCGGAGAGGTGGAACCAGGCTTCATCCGAAAAAAATGTCAGGTCTAATAAATCATTTCTTTCCAATAAATTTTGGGTAAACCATTAAGAGTAATTCCCGCGTCTTTCAAAATCTGCGGCTTGTATTTCTTGGAATACTTGCACTTTATAAGGAAATAAATTTACCTGCTTCTTAAGAATAGTCCTGCATGTTCCATAAGATCTTCCCACTTCTTGGGACAGGCGTTTTATACAATTTGTTGGCGTATTTTGCATTATTTCACGAACGTTTGCAACAAGTTCTTCTGTTCTTACAGATTGTCTTGCTGCTCCTTTGTTGTATAGACAACTGTTTCCCTAAACACAGCCACGGTTCTTTTCAGGCAATGATAAAAATCTCCAGCAATAAATGCAACGTTAGGAAAATGTTCGTGAAAATCGTCCATGCACAAACCCGGATTGTATTGCCACTCACCATTTACTCTAACCCCGTTTCGAAAATACGCTTCAATCGTGAATGAATGTTTTGTGCTGTTCCGTAAAACCCATTGTGTGAATTGTTCAAGAAATTGGAAAGATTAGCGATGAATCCAATTACTTGTAACGACTGTCAAAGATGACGGAATAACTGATTGATTGTTAATTCAAGTAGTTACTGACACCCCACAGGTATTAAGCTCTACGGCTAAGCATTTACGGTAACATTTAAATAAAATCACTTTTCCCCCATTTTTCTGACCGACTGAACAGTATAAATGATCCGAACTATTTACTTTCAGGACTTCACTTACAGTATGTCTCTAATAGACAGTCCAAGCCGGGCGTTGTTATTAACAACCCTTCCATTCTTATCTTAGATCCAAAGGAAGACCTGCCATACTTTGATCAATTCTGGCAGTACTGCGTCGATAACGATAAAGTGATGATTTGTATTAAGAAGTACCAGCATCCAATTGAAATTAGGTGAGTAATAACAAAATCTACCGACTGTTGTTTGATTTATTGGTTGTAGGGTTATGAGTAATATGTTGGTTCTGTAGAAAGCATCAATTTGACCGTAGCCAGTTTTCACATTAATTTTTCTGTCTGTTCTCCTTACAATGATTAAAACTTTATACAGGGTCCTGCACCTCACCTCCCGTCTTCTATAGCTCACTTAGTAATTAAGTTAGGATTTTGATATTTTGCAGACCTTACCTGTATCTTGGGGCGCATTTTAGGAAAATATTTTTTTTCGTACAGGGTGTTCCAAAAAAGTGTGACATTATAGATAAGGAAATATTTTTTAGATTACATGCCATATATTTCTTACTTATTTGGGTGCCTCCTATAGTTACCTACATACCCCTAAAATTGTATTGAAATCGATTCAGTATTATAGGCGAAAAAAAATAAAAACTGAAAAACATCAGTTTTGCACCACTGGTTTTAAAAATTAATAAAAAAATAAAAGTAATGCCTCGTTAATAAAATTATACAAAGGTACTTATTAAATAAAGTCTAACAGTCTCGTTAAACAAGTTTGATTATTACGAATTGTACAGGGTGTCCAAGTTTAGTGTCAAACTTTGCAAACTTTAAAGCAATTTGTTTTTCTTATTTCAAATAGGAACCCCTGTATATTTTAATGTCATTCGATGCAGAATTAAAAATCAAACATTTGTCCTAATTACAACCCTATCGCAATTTGTAACGCATCAAGACTTATTTGCAAAAAACTCATTTTATCAACTATTCCAACAGTCATTATTATGAATAAATATCGAAGTTGGCATTGAAAAAACAATTTATTGGTATTAAAGTTTATGAAAGTGATAAGAGACTATATTGACTTTAGTAATCTAAAAGTTTCAAATATTTTTAAATTGTTAGTAATTATTAACTGGAAATGATAATCGTGGATATGGTTATCCTTTAAAATTCGTTGAACTGTTCTTTCGTTTACATCTACGGCATCAGCGACTGCTGGTTGACTAACTGAAGGATTTTCTATAACAGATAATAGCACAGCCAATTGATTTTCTTTAGTTTGGACCATAGACAATTTACCTTTAGATACGTACAGCTTATCTCCTGCGCAAACAAAAGTTACGTTTTATGGGTGAAAAAATACGTCCGAGCGCATGACTCGTCGGTCAGCTGTCTTCATTCGGGGAACCTTCGTGCATGCGCACAAACCTCGTGTTATCGGCCGTCCTACTTTATCGACAATAATCGACGCGCTCAAAAATACTCTCCAGAACCGGCTCGGCCGCCATTTTTGTCGTTGTGTTTTAAGGTTTCTCTTCTCTGCGGATTCCTTGTAGTTTTCTAAAGTTTTCAGCTATCGGATCGGCTATCGTGGATTGTGGGACTGGTGTTTAATATTTATGGATTTTTGGTTTTTGTGTAGTTTAGTTAGTGAATTGTGTTTGTGCTTTTAGTGACTCGGATTGTAATATAAACAATGACTAGTACTAGTTGCAGCCGTTGTATAATTGTATTATGCCCAAATAGGGGTAAAATAAACCCTCTATGGTGGCATATGAGCAAGAATTTAAATTTTAAAGCCCGGACCTGTCTATTTTCCCATTCGTTAAACGATAATGTTGCAGTGCGCATGTCTAATAGTTCCCAGTTTTGTTTACATGCGCGAGGCCATAAAACTGCCACATTCGTGATTATTGTTTGTTTATCTAAAGGTAAATTGTCTATGGTTTGGACCGGTTTATTTCTCACTGGTTTTGGGTAATTTACATTTCCCATTTGTACAAACCTCTCTAATATGTTTTTCAGGCTTCTTTTGTCTGGATGTCGTTCCGGATAACGCTGTACGTAAACTCGGCTTGCCAAAAAAAGTTTTTTTCGCATGCTCCTAATATAAAAATCATATCTACGAGCTCTTCTTGGTTTTAGTACATCACAAAAAACAATATTTATAAATTACTTATAACAGCTTAAATAATTACTTACAATTTAACAATATTCGAAACTTTTAGATTACTAAAGTCAAAATGATCTGTTGTTACTTTAATAAACTGTAATACCAATAAATTGTTTTTTAAAGCCATCTTCGATATTTATTCATAATAATGACTGTTGGAATAGTTGATAAAATGAGTTTTCTGCAAATAAGTCTTGATGCGTTAGAAATTGCGATAGGGTTGTAATTAGAACAAATGTGTGATTTTTAATTCTGCATCGAATGACATAAAAAGATACAGGGGTTCCTATTTGAAATAAGAAAAATAAATTGCTTTAAAGTTTGCAAAGTTGACACTAAACTTTGGACACCCTGTACAATTCGTATTAGTCAAACTTGGTTAACGAGATTGTTAGACTTTATTTAATAAGTATCTTTGTATAATTTTATTAACGAGGCATTATTTTTATTTTTTTATTGATTTTTAAAACCAGTGGTGCAAAACTGATATTTTTTAGTTTTTATTTTTTTTCGCGCATAATACTGAATCGAATTTAATAAAATTTTAGAGGTATGTAGGTAATTATAGAAGGCACCCAAATAAGTAAGAAAATATATGGCGTGTAGTCTAAAATAATACATACCTATGACGTCACACTTTTTTGGAACACCCTGTATGAAAAAAAAAATATTTTCCTGAAATGCGCCCCAAGATACAGGTAAGGTCTGCAAAATATCAAAATTCTAACTTAATTACTAAGTAAGCTATAGAATACGGGAGGTGAGGTGCAGGACCCTGTATATATTATTACTTAAAAACAAACCCGATACATTAGTACCCGGCATGCCACTTTCTGAAATTGCACGCGTGCGAAGCCGGGGCGGGTCGCTAGTTATACATAAAACCCTTCCCCTTGAATCACTCTATCTATTAAAAAAAAACCGCTTCAAAATCCGTTGCGTAGTTTTAAAGATTTAAGCATATATAGCTGGTAGGGACGGACAGACAGCGACAGCGACTTTGTTTTATACTATGTTAAGATATGTTTTTTAAGATACGTTGAGCTTATTCCAAAGTATGCAAATAGTCAAAGAACATTCATTATTCAAGACTTGCCCTTTTCTCACGAAATGATAATACCGATGGATATGCAAACCGGCGAGCGGTATCATTATGAGAAAACTGAAGAAAAAACTAAGGTGGTAAAAAAGCTGGTTGATAAGTTGAGTTTTGACTACGACCCAAAAATGTTTATAAACCCAAGCCTGGGTCAGAAAAAAGCTTACGTTAAGTCAAAACTTTTGGAAGAGCCAATAGAAGAGGTAAGGACATTAATTATATTTTCTTAGAAATTAAAAATTTACCATAGATATAAAACAACAGGTAGATAACTGATAAGTTTAGAAAAATTGCTTTGGATGGATAGGAGATGGCTTTAAAAAATGGCAACGCTGTAAACTGCGCGTCTACCCGCTGTTATCCTTACAGTGCAGTGTCATGTTTTTTTTAGGATTATAAAAATTAATAATAATAATAAGCTTCTTTATTTCAAATCATGAATACAAAAAAACATAAAATGAAATGACGTCACCAGCTAAAGAAAAGTACATACATTGTTTTCTTTAAACTCCTAAGCGAAAAATTTACCTAAACTATACGGTTCCAAATCAATAAGTAGTTTTTTAATTTCTCTTTTGTACATTTTTTGTAAATCTACTTTTTTAATTCTATTTGGTAAGGCATTAAATAATAATTTTAAACACATGATGCGGAGATCTTTCTGTAAGTGTCAGTCGATGTATTGGGTAGTTAACATCCATTGTTCTTGTGGGGTAAGAATGTGATTGTTTAAAATTATAAAGCTTCTGATTTTTAAAGAAAAACATTAAATATTCATAAATATACAGCGTGTCCAGAGAATTTCTAGACATATTGTTGATTTTACGAAAAAAGTTATTATTTATAAAAAGTTCTGCTTGATGCGCAAATATTATTGACATATCAAATCTTAATATATCATGTACTGGGCGGCCAAAAAAGATAGAAACACAGAATTACGTTAAGAGGGAAGTACCCTCAATTTTTATTTTAGAGCAAATTGTTATAAGAACATTTTACTAAGGACTACAAAACCGGTCAAATACAATTTTTCGTTGAAATATTTTAATTTACAGGTACCATCAAAAAGCCTGTGCAAAATATTTTTTTATTTTATTTCTTTAATTTTACCTGCAACAATTTCTCAACAACTATGTGCAATACTATAGTAAAGAATATTGACATGTTGGTCAAAAATCATTTAATATTTTTCGACTTATTAACAAGAGATTTTTTGATGGTACCATGTAAATTAAAATATTTCAACGAAAAATTGTATCTGACCGCGTTTTGTAGTCCTTAGTAAAATTTCCTTATAATAATTTAGTCTAAAATAAAAATCGAGGGTACTTCCCTCTTAAGGTTGAATTCTCAACGTCGTTCAATTTATTGCCAACCTATAACCTATTTCGGTTTGTTTTTTCAAGTTTATTATTTTTTAAACTAACATTTAAATAAAATCAGTATCGTCGGCACATTACTTAGGTAATATCTGATATATTACAAAAATATCAATTTATTTCATTGCTAATTTTGGGAGAATTGTATAGTCAAAGAAGAATGAGTGACAATGACATAATAATGTTAAAAAAAATCTTACCCGATATTTTTCGCTATACAATTCTCCTAAAATAAGTTATGAAATTCCTTGATATTTATTAAATAGGTCAATTATTACCTATAGAATATCAAGTCGATACTGATTTTCTTTAAATTTTGTATAAAAGCTAGAAAATATAAATAAATCTACGCGAAATAGGTTATAGGTTGGCAAGCATGTTGATACTCCCACCTTAACGTCATTCTGTGTTTCTATATTTTTTTGCCGCCCTGTACATGATATGTTAAGTTTTGATATGTCAATATTATTTGCGCATCAAGCAGAACTTTTTATAAAGAATAACTTTTTTTTCGTAAAATCAACAATGAAAATTCCCATATGTCTAGATCTTCTCTGGAAACGACGCTGTATATCCCGTAAACTGTCATTATACACTTTCTTTTAAAAACGCTCCTACAACTTTGCTTATAATTCATCTTGCCCATAATTCTCATTACCCGCTTTTGAGCCACAAAAATGTATTGTGTCGTGTTGTGTCTTCCCCAAAATATAATTCCTTACTTAAGTAGCTATTCAAAATTAGCATGATACATTATCGTAACTGTTTCCTCATTCATATACTTACCAACGACCCTAATTCCATAACAGACCGAGTTTAGTCTTTTTAGCAAATTGTTTAAGTGGACCGTCAAAGCATTCATTGATATTGATACCTAAAAATTTTACATCCCAAAGGATGTAACACTCAAAAGATTAACAATATTTAAAGATGGTGGTCCTTGAATTGTTGACTGTTTAGTTTAAAAGTTTAAAAGTATATTGGTCTTTTATTTGTTTAAAAATAATCTATTTTTTGAAAACCAATCTGATACTAAGTTAAAAAAGAGTTTGGCCTTTCTTAAAAGGTCATCTAAAGACTTATTTCCGATAATTAAATTAGTATCATCTGCATATTTAACAATCTGATGGTTTTCATCTTCCGTTATGAAAGTTAAGTCGTTGACAAATATTATAAAGAAGGGGGCCCAAAATGCTACCTTGTGCTATGCCTACATCGTTATTTAATATATCTGACTTACACTTTTATCCCCCTTAGTAATAGTAACGGTTTGTCTTCGATCGTTAATATAATATATGAGACAAGCCATTTTTTACATTTTCCCCAATTCCATACATTTCAAGTTTGCTAATAAGTATTAATATAAAGTTATTTTAATTTAAATTTTTATTTGTGTCTGTATGCTGTGTCTAACAAGAACCCCGTTACTTTTGTAGATTTTAAAATATTTCCAAGTATGCTGCAAATAGAATAATGAAAATTCTCTAAATATGCTTTCACTTTGTTTGTGGTAATATGTCAGATAAAAGTAAATTACATAAAATTAAATTTTTTGCTCTGAAACATGCCAATGCATGTTTGACTAAGAATGGTAAGACGTTGTTAACTTATTGCTTGGTTACATCTAAAGAACCAAACATTTATACAGTAGAGATTCGATAGTGTGAATATTGCATGACGGAAACTCCGTCTAATGTGAACATCATATTAAATTAGGCTAGGCCACCTTATACGGTGAACAAACTACACCTTCGCTTATGGAGACTAATATCATTGACCTGCAAATATTACGGCTGTTGCTTTAAGCTAAATTGACAGTTGTGAATCCCGATGTATTTGCTACTTCAATAATTCTCCGGCGTAGTAGCTAATGTTTTATTTTTATTTCGTGTGTAGTCACTCTATGTAGGCAGTGGTTATTATGTGAGTATGTGGCCTAAATAAGTACATACAGTGTGACCAGTAAAGTCCGCATCATATGGGATTTTTTTTTATTAATAGCTATTCAAAATTTGACTTTGGCATCAAGTTCTGCTTCGATCGAGATAAAAATTAGCAAAAAAATAGTAGTATCGAAAAAGTTATTACAATTTTTTTTTTAAATGCAGTTTCTATTCTAGCCCATAATCATAATATGCAAAATTTTAGGTGCATAAGATAATTTTGATTTTTTACTCATACTTTACACCACTTTTCCAATTTAAGACCCAACGCAACCTACATAAAACTTCGTAGTTTTGACAATGCTTTATTTCAGATACATTTCCTTTAAAGTAGCGCCATATTAAATGTGTGTTTTTCTACAAAATCAAAATTGGGCTATTAAAATTTGGTCTCATGTGATGCAAAGTTTATTCGTTTTTGACCCTGTATAAGGTAACTTCATAAAATAAGTATTTTTGAAAACGTAGTTTGTGTCCGAAAGTAATGCACCTTAACATTAAGACGAAAAAGGATACAGTGTCATCAGTAAAGTGTTCATTGGAAAATTAATTTTAGTGGTGGGTAAAATCAAAATTATCTTATGCAGCTGAAATTTTGCATGTGGGCTAGAAACTGCATTTAAAAAACTTTTTCTTATAACTTTTTCGAGATTTTCAGAAATTATTTTTTTGAAAAAATTAAAATTTGACAGATAATGCGAATCACGTGACTACTATTTTTTTGCTTAATTTTTATCTCGATCGAAGCAGAACTTGATGCCAAAGTCAAATTTTGAATTAAGCTATTAATAAAAAAAATCCCATATGATGCGGACTTTACTGCTCACACTAATATAAATAAAATGTGGCTTAGGCTGGATCCACATACATCCGTGATACGCATCCGTTCTGTACCACATGATTAATATGAACCAATGAAATTTTAGGGAATAAAATTTCATTGGTTCATATTAATCATGTGGTACATAACGGATGCGTATCACGGATGCTTGTGGATCCGGCCTTAGAAAGAAAGTGTTTTTATGACAATTGCGAAGTTAGGTACTTTCCTTTTGCAACAAAGCAAAGTAAATGTATATGCTTACCTAAGTTGTTGAAGGTTGAAGGAACGCTTCGCGAACAACTTCGTATAATCGTATGAAAAATATAGAGGGGCATAGTTAACCGCGGTAAGGGGGGAGGGAAAAATCTTTGCTGAGGAGCTTTGCTCTTTAAATGTAACAATAAAGAATTCGGCTAGTAACTATTGAAATATATAGGTAGACGACCCAACTGGAAACACAGACGCGATAGATGAACAGATAGAAGATATCGTTCAAGAAATAAAGCAAATTTTCGATTTTTCCAATTCACAAGGAACAAAACGCAAGGCTCCTACCAAGGCGAGTTCTGGTAGGGGAAAAAAAGCAGCAAAGAAATAACAAGGAAACTACCTATTATGTCTAAAATATCAAAAGTATTAAAATGCTTAAGTTAATAATTGATCACTATAAGTTTATATATTTTTAAAATTATTGTTGAATTTTCATTTTTGCTTTGTTGTGTTTGTAATAAAAAGTAAATGAGTAAGTAAATGTTTTTATTTTATACTAGGGTTGCCAGATTTCAGAAACCAAAAAGCGTGAGGTGCCGATATAATTTTTGCGCTTTCGCCATAGCATAAAAATAATTATTGTTTAAAATTGGTAAATATTTTTTGCTCCATTAATAAGTAGGATTTTGTTTTGTAACACTAATTTAAAGTATATTTTGCCAAGATAGACATGTAATTATTTTTCTGAGCTAGAAGTATAAAAAAAAGGAAAAGTGGGAGTTTTAATATGTTAGTCGGGAGATTTATCGAAAAATCGAGAGCTTCCCGCCTAAATCGGGAGGGTTGGCAACCCTATTTTACACTTGGCAATTTTGGCAATATATATTATGGCCGTCTACGAGGTACGTGAAATGTGAAGACATTAGTGATTCCATATGATTTTTTTTAACAGCAAAGCAAAGTAAAATTATTTGCTTAGCTGAGTTAAATTGGAGAATAAACGTCCGGATGTTTAAGGAAAAGTGATAATATAGAGACTTTGCACCATTCGTCATTCTTTTGTGGTTATGGTTATTCTGAGCATGCGCAATGTCAGAAAGGTGATCCGCTATGGTTCCATAAGGGACTCCGTTAGTTACGGAAGGATAAGGCTGGATCCACATACATAATTTCATTGGTTCAGATTAATCATGTGGTACATAACGGATGCGTATCACGGATGTTTGTGGATCCGGCCTTATGGTTATGCTTAAACTGCATGGTTGTCGGAACATACAAAAGTTATGAAGCATCATTGCTATGAATTAAAATTGTGATAAGCAATTAATTAAAATTCAAAGCAATAGTAGCTGTACATTAAAATATACAACTTAATCAAATTAATAACTACAGACAGAACGTATAGGCGCTGCAAAATCTCTGGTTTTAACAGTGGCGCTACTCGTTATGTTTAATAAAGTTAACCATAACGGAGCTAAAAACTGATAATAGAGACTTTTTGCACCTCTTAAATTAATATCAGTTTTTAGCTCCGTTATGGTTAACTTTATTAAACATAACGAGTAGCGCCACTGTTAAAACCAGAGATTTTGCAGCGCCTATACGTTCTGTCTGTAGTTATTAATTTGGCGCCGGCGCACCTAAACAAAATAAAATACCTAACCTAACAATAATATGATTAAGTTGTATATTTTAATGTAAAGCTACTATTGCTTTATATTTTAATTAATTGCTTATAACAATTTTAATTCATAGCAATGATGCTTCATAACTTTTTTATGTTCCGGCAACCATGCAGTTTAAGCATAACCATAAGGATAACGATAAGCTCTTCCTTATCTTTCCGTAACTAACGGAGTCCGTTATGGTTATTAACCATAGCGGATCACCTTTCTGACATTGCGCATGCTCAGAATAACCATAACCACAAAAGAATGACGAATTAAGAGGTGCAAAAAGTCTCTATTAATTTAAGATGTGCAAAAAGTCTCTAATGTCGTCTCTGTCTACTTAAATTGAAAAGGCTATGGGTTGAGTATAGGTCGATCTATCATTCCTTTGTGCCTATGTTCCACCGACAATCATTGACCCATCGGTCCTTTGTGCCACAAAAAAGGAAAAATTCAGATACCCCTTTATTTTTCTGTGTATAGATGCTTGTGTAGCAACGAAATAATAATTGTATTTAGAGACTTTTTGCACCTCTTAATTCGTCATTCGTTTGTCGTTATGGTTATTCTGAGCATGCGCAATGTCAGAAAGGTGATCCGCTATGGTTAATAACCATAACGGACTCCGTTATTTACGGAAGGATAAGGAAGAGCTTATCGTTATCCTTATGGTTATGCTTAAACTGCATGGTTGCCGAAACATACAAAAGTTATCAAGCATCATTGCTATGAATTAAAATTGTGATAAGCGATTACTTAAAATCCAAAGCAATAGTAGCTTTACATTAAAATATACAACTTAATCAAATTATTGTTAGGTTAGGTATTTTATTTTGTTTAGGTGCGCCGGCGCCAACTTAATAACTACAGACAGAACGTATAGGCGCTGCAAAATCTCTGGTTTTAACAGTGGCGCTACTCGTTATGTTTAATAAAGTTAACCATAACGGAGCTAAAAACTGATATTAATTTAAGAGGTGCAAAAAGTCTCTAATATTTCGTTGCTGTGTAGTGTGTGCTTATCGAAGAAATCCTATAAATTTTCTGTGGTTCTAACCTTGGTGTTCTAACCCTAAAAAAAACCAAAATTATAAAGATTCAAAGATCAAGAGCAAGAGACTCGAAGAGACTGACCCCGAGAGTAAACATCGTTTCGTGCAACATTCAAGTATAAAAATATGCAAGTTGACCATACTTTTGTATTAGTATACTCAAGTCTCAAAAAATAGCAAGATACAAGATATCATTATACCTTATACTATTTTCATCTTTATGGGTTGCAACCAACTATCATGTTTTATTTATTTCTTATCGTGATTTACGGCCTTATGACAAGAGCTCACTGTTTAGAGAAAGAGATCACCATAAACGTGGATCCCTTAAGGGAAGACTGCTTTTTCCAACATTTAAAGACCTCGGAATCTGTGGAAATTGAATATCAAGTAATTGGGGGTGGACATGGAGATTTAGATATTTCTTTTAGTCTAGTAGATCCTACAGGAAGAGTTTTAGTAACTGACTTTAAAAAATCTGAGAATAGTCATAAATTGGATGTACAAATGGATGGTGATTTTAGATTTTGTTTCGATAACACTTTTAGTTCCTTTAACACAAAGACTGTATTTTTTGAACTTATTGTGGAAGATGATAGTGCAGAGGATCAATGGGATGATTCTAGGGAAAACTACAATTTTGTAGATAATCACGGGAATGACAGTGACAGTGTTAAAATTGAGGATGTACATGAGATAGTTAATAGTTTAAGAAACCATCTAAGTAAAGCAAGACTTCTGCAGGATATGATTAAATCAACCGAAGCCAAAGATAGAAATCTTGCAGAGGAAACATATTTTAAAGTAAATATATTTTCAATGTTTATATTGGTACTAATGATCCTGGTTAGTTTTATTCAAATAGTAATGGTCAAAAGTCTATTTGATGATCAGTCGAAAATTCATCAGTTCTGGAATTATTTTGACAATCATCTTAAAATTCTTAAGAAATAATTTGTAGATACTTACCTAGAATTAATTTAAATACTCAGTAGATGCTCGAGTGGATGCAAGTTGTGCATCTCAACTTATCTCAAGGGTTTTGTTTGATATTTATTTAAAAGTAACAGCGGGCTTTTCTGTACCCGTAATAACTGTTTGACATTATCAATAACTACAGATAAATGCAGAAAATAAGCAAACATTCAAATTTTGCTGAAACCTATAGGTATCTACAGAATGGCCCTACTGGAAACCACTGTGATATTTTTAAATGGCCATAAAAAATTTTAAAGTATACTTAGTGAGTATGTCGAGGCTGTATCTGTCTAAAATACAAAATATAAGAGGCATAAAAATGTGCATGTATGGAATTAGTTTTTGTTTATTATATTTGTCATATACTTCTGTATGTCCCCAGCCCCAAACTAAAATAATATATCTATATTGTATGAGACGTAGGGTCAAAAATGAAACGTATTTTCTTCAGTATTTTTAAAATTGTCCTTGGAGCCTTATTTTCACTTTAAAAAAAAAGAAAACACCTTAAACATTGTGGTCTAACCTGAATTTGGACCAGGAATATCAACATTTAGGTATGTTGTTTTACAAAGACATGTACATACATGTAGGTAAATTGGCAACATCGCAATTTTTTATATAACATGTCTTATTGGAGTTATTAAGGATTTTTCAAAAATTCGGTATTTTCAAACACTTAAAAAACATGTACCTGTCGGTAGAACCGAGCGATTGGATTATAAAATATGATTGTTAAGTACCAAATAAAGGATATTATTTAAAAAAATTAAAATATTTATACCAAAACCTTTTAAAATTATTTTCTAAATGTAGGTAAGTACTTAACAATTTTAAAAATCTAAAAAATCCTAAAAGTCTGTGATTTTAAATAATACAATCCTTAGTATTTTCTATGCAGGGCCGCCGCTAAGGTGTTGGCCGCCCGTGTGCAACTCAATATTTGCCGTCCCCCTTCCCATCTAAGGTACTAATATTTAACGAAATGTATAAAAGTTGCATTGTGGCACTTTTTACATATATGTATCAATAGTAATCAGTAAATAGGTAAATACTTACTTAAATATTTAAAGTAATATTTAACACAGCTACATCTAGGAAGTCTCCAAATTAAAATATAAACGTCCATTAAAATAAAATATAAGTAAATCCTAACGTAAAAAGTAATCAACGAAAAATATTCTTGGCTAGCGAACTTAAAAGTGTGAAAAGACCTGTATTTTGCATTGAAGTATGGAACCCCTGGGGCCGAGTAGACACTGACAGCTGTTTCGTCCTTGTTAGGAACTCATCAGAATCGGTGATCAGAATGCCACAACCCGAAACAACTCCACTGATAACTTAGCAGCGCATTTAAACGCTGCTTTATATAATAGCAAGTGTTAAGCCGCAACGCTATCACGTTAAAATCAACAACAATGCAAAATACAGGTACAATTAAGTACGGATGTAAAAGCGCGCACCCTGGTGGGTACTTCCAGTGCAATCTATTTCTATATTTTCCAATCAAACAGACCGATATGGAGAAGTACGAAATGTCGTACCCTATACTGGAGTGTGTTTGCGCCATTTTGTTTTTTGAGTCCTTTCTAGGGTTGCCACCTTTTTATGGTTGTTGACCTGGAGACTATGCTGTGGCGGCTCGTGGCGAAGGGGAATTGCGCCGAAGGTGTGCAAGGTAATATGTGTCAAAGGCGCTCTTTTGCGTGCCACGCCCTTTTTTTGGTAAAATAACTTATAATTTGCTTTCTTAAGTGTTAAATTATTCTTGACCTGGAGAAATTAATGCAAGACCCGTAGCCTGGAGTAGCAGGGCTCAAACATGGAGACTCCAGGCCAAACCTGGAGGGGTGGCAACCCTAGTCCTTTCACATCCACACTTCATTGTATTTTGCATTATTGTTGATTCTATTGTGATGACGTTGCGGCTTATTTACTACTTATTGCTATTTTATTAAGCAGGGTTTAAATGCGCTGCAGTGTTATCAGTGGAGTTGCTTCGGATTGTGGCATTCTGATGAGTTCCTAACAAGGATGAAACAGCTGTCAATGTCTACTCGGGCCCAGGGAGTCCATTGTTTTTGGCCCTGTGTACTTCAATGCAAAATATAGCTTTTCACACTTTAAAGTCCCCTAGCCAAAATGACAATTCAGGAGAAAATATCGGTTCATCAGTTTCCTTCATACTCAAAATGCCTTTTTATTCTTCTAATTCATTGGGTAGGTAAGCTGGGAATACATGTTCAATGCTAGCTTTTCTAGCTATCTCTCTCGATTAAAAAAATTTGTATGTTCATCAGAACCACAGAATATATCAGTTTCTCAGTGAGTGTCTGCATTGGCCGCCCGTGTGCGTTGCAATTTTTGCACACATGGTAGCGTCGGCCCTGTTTCTATGTCTAATCTAAAGGTATTTTTAATACAAATTTGATTATACTATAGTTCCCTATATCGGGTGTTTCTCAAAAGATGTTCACCCCTATAACTTTTCTGTATTTATAGATATTAAAATGAAATTTTGTGATTATGCATAAGAGATGAGTCTGCATTTATTGGTATAATTTTCAATTTGTTAGCACTTCCGGTTTGACCGGAAGTGACCTTGACTTTGGTATTTTAAATGGGACATCTTGTATATTTTTACTTATTGGGATTCAGCATAACATTCTGAGTAAAATGACACCCCACTTGTCATTTTTTGACGTGTTATAACGTTTGTATGTTAATGGGGTGTTCCATTTAAAAAATTCACTTTTCACCATTTTTATATCAAGCGGTAAAATGATGAAATTTGAAAGACCCTGTATAACACAGAACAAATTACCTTGCACCTAACTAATACACAAGACATTGATAAACTACATCCTAAATTTCAGCTTTCTACGAGTCCAAATACGGCAGTAATAAACATTTTATTGCAGCTATGTTTTGAACAAAAAATATGGAAATTAATTAATTTCTCGAAAACCGCTAAAGATAGGTATAGAAAAGTATTATAGAAAAATAATCAGAAAGTACTAGCGAAGCGGAAAAGGCAATAATATATAAGGTGTCTCATTTAAAATATCAAAGCTGATGCTACTTTTTTGTATAAACGGCAACGTTGCGTTATTGAAAATATTTTATATCGATAGAGCAATGCCAATTACCCATGTTGCCAAATTTTCAGAAAATTCCTATGTCCCGTTTTTCGTAAACTTCTAAGGTACCATCGACCGTGAGACATCCTGTATAGCTACGCAAAGCTATATATTCTGTGGCAAAACCCAATAAGTATTGTTCAGAATTTGTGTTAAATAAATCACAGTAAAACATTGTCCATTTGCAGGTATTCCTGTATGGTGTATCTGCTGTAGGGAGCACTGTTTTTTAATATCTAAAGACACGTTTTTTTAAAAATAATATTGGATTCCTATCATACTCTTAATTCTTATTTAATGGCAGTATTTATCCACTTATATTTTTTCAATTTATCTTAGATTAAAAAAAAAATGTTCTCATAATAATATACAGTGTGACCATATCATATGGGATTTTTTTTATTAATAGCTTTATTCGAAATATGACTTTGGCATCAAGTTCTGCTTCGATCGAGATGAAAATTAAGCAAAAAAATAGTAGTCGCGTGATTTGCATTATCTGTCAAATTTAAATTTTTTTCAAAAAATAATTCAGAAGTGGGGTTATTTCTGAAATTATCGGAAAAAGTTATTAGAAAAAGTTTTTTTAAATGCAGTTTCTAGCCCACATGCAAAATTTCAGCTGCATAAGATAATTTTAATTTTTTATTCACCACTAAAATTTATTTTCCAATTAATGAACACTTTACTGATGACACAGTGACACTATGTTCTTTTTTGTCTTAATATTAAGGTGTATTACTTTCACATACAAAAACTACGTTATCAAAAATACTTATTTTATGAAGATACCTTATACAGGATCAAAAACAAATAAACTTTGCATCACATGCGACCAAATTTTAATAGCCGAATTTTGATTTTGTTGAAAAAACACACATTTAATATGGCGCCACTTTAAAGAAAATGTATCTGAAATAAAGCATTGTCAAAACTAAGAAGTTTTATGTAGGTTGCGTTGAGTGTTAATTTTGCAAAAGTGTTAGCAATTTACAAAATATGGGTAAAAAATAAAAATAATCTTATGCAGCTGAAATTTTGCATGTGGGCTAGAAACTGCATTTAAAAAAGTTTTTCTAATAACTTTTTTCGATACTTTTAGAAATAACCCCAGTTTTGAATTATTTTTTGGAAAAAAATAAAATTTGACAGATAATGCGAATCAAGTGACTACTATTTTTTGCTTAATTTTCATCTCGATCGAAGCAGAACTTGATGCCAAAGTCAAATTTCGAATAAAGCTATTAATAAAAAATCCCATATGATGCGGATTTTACTGGTCGCACTGTATTGCGCAGAAGCTATCTAACTACCATGTACAATGGACAAGTTGTTACACATAATACACCGTAATTTACAACACTTACAATTATTCCCGGTGATTTTTAACCAACAATTATTTCGATAATTTTAGGATTTATTAGTAAATTTACATAGCATCTGTAAAACTGCTGGAATGTTGATTTTGTAATATCAGAGCAAATTTTGTAGTAAAATATACGCAATTTTAAAGTACTATGGTGCATTACTGTATTATTGCTTTAAATTTCCTGTTCCTTTTGTATAAAAATGTCGACGTATTTTCTACGAGGATCTCAAACACGAGTACGCAAGAGGTCCGAGTTTTGGTTTTTATTGTTTTGGGGCTTAATTTTTGACTTGGGGAGAAAACAAAAAATATTTTTATAGCGGTTTTAATATTCCACAAGATAGCGTTAGTAGTTTCAAAATTCGACGTTGCGTTCGTTAGTTACCACCGTGTAGTCAATTTCTTTAAATACGGACCGGGAATAGTTGTTGCGTTCCTTAGTTATTTTAAACAGTAAAACAAAGCCAACGAACAAACCCTAAGTTAAGCGTTCCTTTTACAAATTTAACTTAGGGCAGCAAAGATTTTTGCTCCCCCCTTGCTGCGGTTAAGTATGTACCTCTTTATTTCCCATACGGACTATACGAAGTTGTTCGCGAAGCGTTCCTAACAACTTAGCTGAGAAAACATTTTTACTTTGCTTTGCTGTTTAAAAGAAGCAAATGGACTACCTATTATGCAAATACATTCAGTGCGCACGACATTTACCAATGGAAGATGAAAGTCGCAATACTCTGATGCCAACAGAAATTTGCAGCATTGCCAGTACGATACCCCTGAACCTATTATTCCTTATCTAATTATTCAAAGAATTAGTGTTTAGCAGGCTAACTATGGAATATACAACGAATATTGCACTTTGAGTGAAAATTTCCCTCTTCCCTTTAGACCTTATAATTTCCCACGAATCGGGAAATTTCCTACGATTTGGTAACACTGTGGAGAGGACCTAACAGACCTCAAATATCATTATCCTCGGCCTAACTACCGTCGAGTACATTTGTTATAACGGAAGTTGGACGGCGTTATGCAAAAATCGTCTAATCCACACACAATTGTTATTGAGATAATTCAGTTTAAAGTTTAACATGTATGAGCAAAAAAAAAAACAATTATTTTGCAAAATAGTATCTTATTTATTTTAAAAAGAAATAATATAAAACCAAAAGTGTAAAATCATGAATAAAAACTGTCAGATTTGACAGAAATATGCATAAGAAGCGGGTTAGATCATTTTTGAAAACTGGGTTAACAAAGATACTAAATTGGACGAAAGTGATCCAAATATAAAAAATCTACTTTTTTCAAACTAATCTTCTAGGAAACAGTCGTTGATATCAAAATCTACCTCATTGCCAAGACCCTCTACATCCTCTTCAAATTCGTGTCCTGATGAATTTGACTGTAGAAACATGTAAAATGCTTTAGCATCCTGAGGAATCAACTTCATGATTTCTTTCAAATCTTTAATTTTTTCTGAAGATAAAGGTTTACCATTGGGCCACAGTAATGGCAGTTCTATTCCTTTTAAAATAGGCTTGCGACCTTTTTCTTTTTTTTTTTTCAATGTTTACTTCAGTGTAGGTTTCGTCATTGATATTATTTTTCATAAATAAAACCATTGGCTGATTTTCTTAAAGGAATTTCGTGAGTTTTTAACCAGCTTATACCCTGCTTGTTAATGTCAACTTTTCTATTTGTAATCGCATTTTCTAAATTTATAACAGATACCATTTCATCCCTTTGTCATCTTATTAACAATAAATTTATTTTTATTTCTGCATGTCTTCATGATATTAATATAATCTTGATCTGTGTAGACTCTTTGCTGGGTTTTTAATGCACACTCTACATCACCGAAATGTGAGTCATTGGGTAAAAATGAATGGCCAGACAGTAAAAATTTTAATCCAATTTCTTCCAAAGAGGAATGATTTTGCAGAAGATGTATTAGCATTAAAACTAACTTTATACTTCTGTTCTGGCCACCACATGAATCAGACCATAATTTTAGTTTTGTTACTGGAGCTTTAACATCGTCAATAATAAATTTACGAAGGCAAGATCCGACCTCTTGGGTTCCTCTGCCAGCTTCGTGTTCTAGCCATACATTAAAAATTCCCTTTCCTGTCCTTCCCACAGCGATGCCCAAATTGTAAAAGTTTAACTGTCTCTTATAGTAAATAATTCTGGTAGGTAATTTTGGCAGAAGGTGCTTTTTTTGTAAATCAAATGTTAGAGTTTCGACAATCTTATCGTCTCGTGAAGATTTCAAATCATTATTCATTTGTTTACGTAATGCTGCTGCAGTCTTTAGGTGTTCATCATAATCTTTTTCTATTTTTTCTCTATCCGTGTTAGCAGAACAATTTAGCTGAGCTTTGTATACATCACACATTTTGCATGTGTCCTTGTGCGGTGTTTTAAATCTTAAGTTAAAATTTTACTACTTTACATCTTTTCTCAAAACACTTATTAAAATATCAGCATAACCACGTACTATCTAGCTGAAAAAATGACTTACCTCTAACTAAACTCAGTAAATAATGAAACAGTAAAAAGATCAAACTTCCAACAACATATTATGGTCAACTAAAGCACAAACAAAAACACAATAGCAATCAGTAAATTTGCAAAAATGATCTATTCCACCAAGTGGGTTAGACCATTATTGCTTGTTTGGTGCAACGAATACTTACACCAGGGTTTGGTGCAGTGGCGCAACCACAAATTTAGTTCGGGGGGGGGGGGGGGGGGCTATAACTTCTTGCGCCGCAGGCGAAAATTTTTTTGGGTGCCACGCCCTTTTTTGGGTAAAATACGTATGATTGACGAGAGCGACAGCCTTCTAAAACTTCTGCAATAATACGCCGCTGGCCCTAACTAAATATTTATGAAAAAAAAATTAGAGATTTCATTTTAATTAGTAAAAATGTATTTAAAACAAGTAACGCATATATTAATCATACTTATACTAAAACAAAACAAAAACCTTATACATTAAGTTGTAAGTAATCACTAATAATACTAATATTAAAGTTAAATTCTTCGTTTTGTTTTTGCCTTTTCGTCCAGAATTTCTGCCACGGTAATATCAATATCGTGGTTCGCATAAAGAACTGCCAAACCATTTAATCTGTCCTCTTCCGTGGTGCTACGCAGATATGTCTTTAAATATTTTAAATTTGAAAAGGACCTTTCAGATGTGGCGGTTGTAAGTTGTAATAGGCAAAGTTAAAAAAATTTATAAAAGCCTTTTTATATTAGGAAATATATTGGCATCACATTGGGAATACACTTTGTCCAAATCTTCCTTCAGTTTTTGTTTTTGCATTTCTTATACCACAGCTCAAGTTCAGCTTTTAACATCGTTTTAATGGAAAACTCTTTAAGGAACTCATTCTTGTAGAAGCTGTGAAGTTTCAAAAAACATTTAAATTGACTATCAAAATCTTGATTATCATATTATGGAAAGAGGCATTCAAAATTTTGAAGGGTTTCTCGATGTTTTAAAAACCGATGCTCGAGATTTGCTATGAGGCCATCTAAAAACGGAATAAAAATTGTTATTTTAAAATACTCAGCAGCGGAATCGGTTTTTATAACCAATCTTTGTGTTTGTCTTGGCGGTAGTCTAGGTACTCTGATTTTAATATCGTATTCCGAAAGTAGATCTTAAGCTTCCTTAAAAATATTTTGAAAATTATCATCTGCCAGGCCTCTTATTTCTTTAACTTGATCTGTTACGTCATTAGCTAACTGTAATGCTTAAAAAAGGTTTAAATCGACTGTTTGTAGAATCTTGCGGCATATATTCTTTCTGTACACATTAGTGCGATCACAAATTTGGGACTTATATAATGCTGGCCAGTAATCCAGATGCCTCAGTGGAAGCATTTCGGTCGGTCCATTCAGTCAGACGTAGTATAATTTCACTATTGATAACATGATTGATGTAAATTATGTGGCTGATAGTGATGTAAAAAAACGTTTTTTTTTTCAAATTTGAAAAAAAAACGATTTAAAAAAAACGAAAAAAAACAAAATATAGTTTTTTTTCAAATTAAAAAAAAAATCATATTAATTAAAAAAGAAATTATTTTTTTGTTTTTTATGAAAAAAATAAATAAACATATTTATTGGTTGTGCTTTGTGCCCGGTTGGACCAAAATTCTTGAAAATACACAAGAAAAATGGGAGATTTTATATTTCTAATAAAATTGTTAAAAATCATCATACGACAGCGACAGCTACTGTTAAGGTTAAGTATTCCAGCATTTTAAATAGGTAATAAAATAAATATGTACCTTTATTAATAAATAGAGAATAGAATAGAGATTACTTTATTATATTTTATAAAATTATTACATTAAAAAAAAATTTTCTCTTTTCTATAAAGCAAAAACAATGATTCTGAAAAAAAAACATTTTTGAAAAAAAAAACAAACCGCAACGTTTTTTTTTTAATTTACATCACTAGTGGTTGAATATAAAATATTAGTAAAAGGCGTGACATGAAAAATTGGTTTGCAATTAAACGAATAGGCTAAGTTTCTAAGCTCGGGGGGGGGGGGGGGGGCTGCAGCCCGGCAGCCCCCCCCCTGGTTGCGCCACTGGTTTGGTGTACCTTAATTTAGAATTTGTGGGTTAGTATATTGTCCCATAGATGGCTCTGGGATCGCCAGTCGGGTTAAATCATTTTTGCTTGCTGCAGATCACCCCTCATGAAACAGTTTTCAATAGATATCTCAAATTTTTAAGAGTAGTGGGTTAGACGATTTTTGCATAACACCGTCCAGTTAGCGTTTGTGTGGGCTTTAATAACCGCCGGACCTTAATACCCTCCTGTACCTTACTAGTTAGTAACAATTTAAAAAAAAAACAGATCTGTGTACTTATGATATATTATATGACAAAACGTTAAAATAAAAAATAAAAAATATTTTTTTTAGCTGAAATTTAAAACACTTCTTGGTTCATGGAAGAATCTAGTTCTCTTGTCATCCATCAATTATTTTAATAAAATGCTTTAATGGTGCGTACCTAATACCATTCATTAATTTTTGACTAAATGTGTACCTATTAAAAAAGAACAATATGTCAAAATGTGTACCTATTTAAAAATATAGGCGCCCCAAAAGGACTTCGCTCCCCCGCCCCCAAACCCTGGCTATGCCACTGCTCTTACCGTTTTTCGAAATCCCATTAATGCCCATCATGAATCCTGTATATCTTATTTACCCTCCTTTCATAGGTATCCCTTCCTAAAGTAATAATAATAAAAGTAATCGGTGAAAATTTCAACACACGTGTGTGTAACAAAATGTGTAATTATAGCCACCCATCTATAAAAAATTAATAAATCAACAATTTTTGCTGAAAATACTTTAGAGAGTTCAAAACAAGATCGCAACGAATCTTTTAAAAAACTATTGTCACTGAGACGTATGTTATCAAGAGTGCCTGAATACAAATTAATTTAATCAATATTCAAATACTTCAAAATACTTTGATATACACGCAGAAGTGTTATCAATACGTGTTTAATATATAATGGCTAAAATAGAGAACAAAATTTTTTATAAGCCAATTTCGTGTTATGAAAGGTAATGGTGTGATTAGTGTTTAACCATGAAGAAAAAACCTGGCTCCGCTACCAAAGAAAAAAATGGCTCTATCACCAAAGGAAATAAACGCTCTGTTGCAAAAAAAAGTACTGTGTTTTTTGACCCAATGGCTGTAACCTGGACGACAAAATATAATGACCAAATTAGTAAAGTGTGGAATTATATTCCAGAAAGTTTCGCAAAACTTACGGTTAGTGTAGCGATTTTTATGTTGGGAGTATCTATAAATGGTAAGCAACTTATACGAATACTTAAAACAAAACTACAAACAAATATTAAGGTTCTATCATCTCAAAGTATATACTAGGGTTGCCAACTTGGATGGAGTATACAGGATACAGAACAGTACATTTAAAGATAAATTATATTTTTACTAATCGAAAAGAAAAAAAAAACAAGGAGACAATAAACGTATTTTTATGATACCTATATTAAATACAAGCATTTTGAATTACTTAATACAAATATAATATGGAAAAATAGGAACTCGTTATAATAAAAACAAAATGTGTGTATCCGTTTTGATTGTATTTATACAGGACTGAGGACCTCAAATCCAGGATGCAACCCTAGCATATAGGTAGGGGAGACCAGGGCTAGTAGTTACAATTTTTACATAAATATTTTTATAATTTGAGAAGGATGTTAGACACACTATTTACACTATATAATTATTAAGTTGCATGTTTTGGAAAAACTAAAGAAAATTTGCCCGCTCTGTGGATACACTTTTTCAACCAATATTAAATATTTGAAAATTCAGTGATAAGGGCGACAACTTACCTCGTTACAGGGTTTGTTGCACAGACCGGTTATATACAGTGTGCCTTGGATGGAGTTGACAAGAGGAAGAAGATCTTTATTATTGATTTTACGACGAAAAGTTATTCTTTATAAAAAAGTCTGCTTGTCGAGAAAATTAATTTACCATATAAAAATCAGATGTGATAAATTAAGAAAACATGAAAATGCGTTAGGAGAGAAGTACCATGCATTAGGTATTTATTATTTTAGACAAAATGTTGTATGAATCAAAGTTTTTTATAATCCAAAATAAAGCCTAAATACAATATTTGAAATTTGAATTCTAAATTTTGTTTTTTATTTTTTACAATAGAATTTATGAACATTCAAAATGTACAGTTGTGGAAAAAGTTATTATTCTAAATATCCTCCTCCGACCTATATTTCTCCAAATTAGAAATAAATTCAATAAATAGGTCAGCACTCTCAGGTTTTCATTTTGAATGTTCATAAATTCTATTGTAAAAAATAAAAAACAAAATTTAGAATTCAGATTTCAAATATTGTATTTAGGCTTTATTTTGTATTATAAACAACTTTGATTCATACAACATTTTGTCTAAAATAATAAATACCTAATGGTACTTCTTTCTTAAAGCATTTTCATGTTTTCTTAATTTATCAACACCCTGTAGGTACATCTGATCCAAAATTTTTATATGGTAAATTCATTTTCTCGACAAGCAGAATTTTTTTATAAAGAATAACTTTTCGTCCTAAAATCAATAATAAAGATCTTTTTCCTCTCCTCCATCCGGGTACACACTATTAAGCCGGAGTCCCATGCATACGATTTCCGACGATACGATGATACGTCGGCGCTGTCATTGGTCGAAAATTTTGGCGTCAAATTTTATCCGAATAAATTTAACAATTTACGACGCGTCGTACGAGTTGAATTTAGTTTAACTTTTGTCCGATGTCGGAAGTTTTTTAACCTCACTTTACTACATATTTGACTTTTATTTGGTTTCGGTCTGTGGTTTCGGTGCTTTTTGGATATTTAACATAATAATGATTAAACAACGTAGAAAATACATTTGTACTGCCAATAACGTACTGCTTAATAGAGTTGTGTAGTTCGCGAACGAACTAGTTCAAAAGATCGAATCTGCCAACTGAACTAAAAGATTCAATCAGTAATTACTGAGAGATTGAAACAAGGCGAACTAAAGTCTAAACGGAATGTACTACGCAAGCGAGAGCGAGACGACCGAGATTATAGGTTTTGTCACCTGACCGACCGATGCATGCGGCGATATGCCAGTATAAATCAGTGAACTAAATGAACTAAACGAACTAGTCTTTTGAACTATTCACTTTATTGAACGAGAACGAAAGATTGAAATCGGCAAAGTGAACTAAACTTCCCAGCACTACTGCTTAATGTTTGAAGGTTATGTTTAAATGTCAGACTTCTTCGTCTTCTTTTTAACGTACTGTTCACAGAAATTCGGATCCGAAAGTCGTGTCCATGGGATATGCAAAACATTTTCGTACGAAAACCAAATTATTTTCGGATATCGGACGTCGGAAATCGTATGCATGGGACTCCGGCTTAAGGAGACAAAACATTTTATTCATGAAACGCCATTTGTTTACAATTCTGCATACTTCTTCAGTTTCAGATAAGTTAGAAAGAGATGGCTTTAAAAATGGCAACGCTGTAAGCTGCGCGTTTAAGTTAAAACACATAACCTCACTTACCGCCCATATATTAATACGGGGTTAGAATAGTCCAGTTTTTACACACCACGCACTGACGAAACATTATTGTAAGCTAATAAATAGCACTGAATAGTTGTTTTCACAACTTAACAACACTGCACCGTCCGAAAATGAATGAATGTGATAATATATATAATTTTACGAGTAGGTAGTAAATTTTCAAAAAATCACATTTATTTACTTAGTATAATATTTTTACTTGTTAGGTACACATGACAAATAATGCATCTAATATAATAAATATAATATTCGTTTTCCAACAGAGGCAATTAGCCAAAATTTGGTTTGTTGTCACAGTAGGTGGGGTAGGTAGGTTGTCACTTGTATTTATGTATTTTAAAAGGAAAAGAAAAATTTTTATTGTGAAAACGGAACATATTTGTACTTACTAAGGTGTGGGCAAAATGGAATTAAGTCTAATACATTTAAATTGGTTTATATCTAACTTGTAATAAATAGTAAGAAAATTTACAACTTACTTAAATAAATGTAATCCAATATTAACCGACCACCGTCATACATACATAATCTCAAAACAAATAAACTTTGTTGTTTTGTTGTTTGTATCGAAATTTAAAAAAAAAACTATTTATCGCTTTATTTTTACATTTTTATTAATATACTTATTTTCATTGGTTGCTTAGTTGCTCAAATTTACCCTTTTTACCAAGCAGGGGCGTCTCTAAAAGGGGGCCAATTTTTTTCAAAATATTGATCAAATTTAGTAATATTTGGGCGTGGCGGGTTTTTTGCCTCTATGGTACCCAATATTATGCGTTCGATATTAGAAGATAGTAGCCCCACCCCATGATGAGCATTTGAAGCTGCGTCCACTGTGTCAGATTTGTCAGAGAAAAATCAAATTAATCAAATAGGGCTTTTTGAAACCCAGTAAAAAGTCAATAAACGGTGCCTTGCCAAGTCATCCTATGTTTGGTACCTGCGGGGTTGCTTGTCACATGGGGCAACCGGCCCCATTAAATTTGTGACAAGCCTGATGATATAATATGCTGAGGTTAATGACTTCAGAAATAAAGGAGTTTAAGACAAAGGAATGGAATCGTAGCTACGTAAATATCAAGCTATAGTTATGTTCTAATTTAGTGATAATTTTTCAATTTTTTTTTAAATAACATCAAATTTGTAGTGGAAAAAATTTACTCATCATTAGCTATTTTGAAATCTGCTGCTACGTAAAGCATTATCCACCACAGTTCCGTTCATACTAACTGGTAGGTATTTGAGTTAACGAGAGTACTTTAAACCGCATTTGACAACTGCCTGTGTCGGTGTTGCCAAGTTATGAGTATTGTGACAACCAACCCATGTGACTACCAGCCCCGGTTCCCCCTACAGTGTGTCTACGTAAGTAGGAATCATATGGAAAACTTTTTATTATCAATTTTACGAAACATATATTCTTCATAAAACGTTCTACATGGTCTACAACCTAAAATGAAACAATGAAATTATCAAATTTTTGTAGCCATATACAAGATTTGTCAAAAAATATGAATCGCTTGTTTAAGGTGGGAGTATCAACATGCTTGCCAACATGTAACCTATTTCGCGTAGATTTATTAATGTTTTCTAGCTTTTACACAAAATTTAAATAAAATCAGTATCGACTTGATATTCTATAGGTAATAATTATTGACATATTATTTAATAAATATCAAGGAATTTCATAACTTATTTTAGGTGAATTTGTATAGCGAAAAATATCGGGTTAGATTTTTTTTAACATTATTATGTCATTGTTCGTTCACTATACAATTCTCCCAAAATTAGCAATGAAATAAATTGATATTTTTGTAATATATCAGATATTACCTAAGTAATGTGCCGACAATCCTGATTTTATTTAAATGTTATAGGTACTAGGGATGTTCCGATACGCTGAAAGTATCGATCTTTTGTATCGATCCGGATCGTATGGTAGAGTATCAATGTAATAAAATATCGGATTGAAAAATATCGATACCCTAAATATCGATACTTTTTCGATCCGCGTTCTTATTTTTTGTTTTACGATTTTTAACGTTTCTAAAAAAAAAATAAGCGGTAATGTTATTTTTCCTTAGGTAGGTATACTAGTAACTGGTACTAGTAGCCAATTCAATAAATAAATTAATTGACATATGACCAGACATCAGATCAGATATTGAAATTTGTAATTCCCCGAATCCGAATTACAACAACAGAATAGGCAATACTGGCATTCTGTATACCAATAAAGGATAGCCAAAGCTCTGTGCTGCTCTGTGACACTCTGTGTGCGCGCGGATTGAGTGAGAAGAGCAGCAAATGCAACACGAACGACGCGTGTATTTGCCTCCTTTTTTAACATGAAAAGAGGAAGACACTAGAGGTATTATATAAGCTCAACTGATTTTACCACTCGAAAATACTATTATATTTTTCAAGGTCGGACCGGGCATTTTCCGCTCGAGGTTTGCTGTTTTGCAAACCGCATCATAAAATTATTAAAATTGTGGGTTTTGGAATTCTGGGATGTATCGATACTAGCTGAACGATACAGAGTAAAATATTTCGATACTCATTTAATATCGAATAAAAAGTATCGATACAAAATATCGGGTATCGGAAGGTAAAATATCGATACTCAAAAATATCGTTTCGTATCGCGCATCCCTAATAGGTACTCAATAAAATAATAAACTTGAACAAATTACGTGAAATAGGTTATAGGTTGGTAATAAATTGAACGACGTTGAGAATTCCATCTTAATGGCTACTTTATACCTCAATTAAATTAAACTAAACTTAATAAATTAAGAGAATTAGGAAGTTAAAATACTACATTCAAACGTAACCATTATATTCCTACAATTAAGGAATTAAACTAAACTAAGAAGTTGGCCAACTTTTAACTTCTTAGTTTAATTTAGTTGATTCGACATAATTCGTTGGGCGATCGGCATAATCCGTGGTTCCCGTCATGTCATTTCGGTGAATGTAATAAAGAAGAATTTGTACACATAACCCTAAATTCTTGTTTAATTTTAGAATTATATTTTTGATATTTTGATTATTCCAAAAAGTTTCACGATGGTTGTTAACGACGGTACATTGATTGAATTAGTACAACAGTTCCCATGCATTTATGATAAAACGGACAAACCAATAAGATAGGTTGGGAGCACCTTCTTTGTCTCTCGTAGATTTATTAAGTTACTTAATGTGGAGGTATAAACCATTGCCTTAATTTCTTAGTTTAATTTATTAAGTTTAGTTTAATTTAATTGAGGTATAAAGTAGCCATAAGTGCAATTTTTTTTCTGCATAAATCTCAAAAACTTACTTATTTTTTGTACTAAACGAATCCATAATAAAACCTGAAAATAATTTAAGGAGGATAGCTTAAGGTGGGATTAACGACGCCATTTTCTATCGTCAATTCGATTCGCGTAACTATTGACGATTCGCATGCGCACTGCAGTGCTGTACGTGTTGATCAAAGTAGTAATTTTTATGCTTTTGGCATTCGAAGAAGAAAGGCCGATATATTCTGGAACTGCAGAGCAAGGCAGATGCTAATCAACCGGTCATTGTTTTGTGCAATTACGGAACCTTTCCTGTTAAAACAAGCATTTACTCTCTAGAATTCTTAGGAGAGATGACATCTAGATAGACTAGAAAATATCGTGTTACCAGTAAAAATTGTTCTGTCGAAATACAATTTATTGAATCGGCCAGGGCCGTAACCAGCTATTTTGGCACCCGAGGCGAATTTCAAATTTTTCGCCCCTTTTTCCCTCAACAGAATTTTAGATAAATCAAACATTTTCAACACTATTTTGAAGTCAAGCTTTTATGTTTATTTTGCTGCAATTTACAATGACAATATAAGGATAATTGTACACAAGAAAAGTATAATTGCATTATACAAAATATATTCAATTTTCTTGATTCACAACAACATTTTTTTAAATTTCATTGCAGCGAATTCATCAATTATATCGTCAAAATCAATACTCTGAGCAATCTCATATTCAATCGACATATTAAGTGCCAAGTAAGTCAATCTTTCTCGTCTCATGGTTGATCTCAAATAATTTTTGATGAGTTTCAGCTTGCTAAAGCTGTCAATTTTTGGCGCCCCCTCGGTGATTGCGACCGAGGCAAGCGCCTCAGTCGCCTCGCCCTCAGTGCGGCACTGGAATCGGCAGGGGGAGGCACACGCGCATACGACCTCAATGAAAAGCCGCCACTGATTTAGAGGTAATAAAGCAAGACCTTCTCCATTAATTATATGAAATAAGTGGTTAAAAGTTACTTACAGTTTCCCTGGATAAAGCCAATAAGCTTGGGCTACAGGATTTACTTAATGCAGGGCGGATTGGGTCTAATGTCTAATATTACTTCGCTGAGCTCTCCTGCATGTATTTATCAACGTTATACAGCACTACATTTTTATAATATAAATAATATATATATATATTTATCATGATTTATAATCATATAGAGGGATTATTTTGGGGGATCCTTCATACTTACTCACAAACTCTTTTTAGGTGACTGGCTGAATCTTTGGGTGCATCTGGCCAAGCAACTGGGCTACTTCCAGATAAATTCAACCAGCTCAATACGATGGGACGATTTGTCTTTAGAAAATCTCAAATTAAAAAATCTATGGAGTTTTTGGTGGACTTCTTGCCTAATTTCCTATTCAATTTATTTTGTAATTGGAGGATTTATAAATGTAAGTAGGTATATACTTAAAAGAGTAGTATAGAGAATATAATTATACTCAGAACTAGTTTATGTTGATTATTTTTTTAAAATATGCATATTAGACAAAATCTAAAATGTTCCTCTCATATCCTTCACAGTCATGTTTTAAAAGATTGTGCTTCCTCTTTCCCGACATGCTACTTTTTAACACGCTTTTATTAGCTTCACCTGTACGTTTGTTTGTTTGTCCGTAACCGACTTCTTTGAACCCGATTTTGACTTACTTTAAACGGTCCGATTTTTTTAAAATTTTGTAGACTTATTAAGAACCGCTGACAATACAATAATCTACACGCAAAAAATTCTCCTGTCAAATTTTGACAGCTGTCAGGTATAAAACGAAGAAGCGATTTTGACGTAACAAATTATGGGGTCGTATATAGTATTCGATGCGGAGACTTCGAAAAAATAAGCAAAAAATTCTCCTGTCAAAATTTGACAGCTGTCAATATGTCAAATCGTTTAAAAAAAATAATATTAATGAAAAAACTATAAGGTCCTATGTATATTGACGGTGGAAAGTTGAAAAAAATACGCAAAAAATCCTTTTGTCAAAATTTGACACCTGTCAACATGTCAGAATTATTACAATAACCGATAGCATTGAATATCAAACTATATTAGAATGTCGGATGTCCGAGAAAAGTTGACAACCCAATTTTAGACGTCTTGGAGGTGGTTTGGCCGCCATTGTGGAGTTGATCGTAACTCTAACCTTAAATCTGTCGTTATAATGCAGCGCCTCGGCAACAGATGTCTCAAATTTACTGATGTGATGTCTTGGTGTTGCCGCATATCGTATTTTCCTGGAATTTTTAATGATATAAGCATTTTTAACGACAATAAAATAGGAGGTTCTCAATTCCAGCCGAATGTATGTTTTTGATAACAATATGTACGCTGATTACTCCGGGGGTAATTGGACCTATTTTCACAATGATTTTACCGTTGCATTGGGTGGTAAATGTTAAACAAATAAAAGTAGATAAAAAGCGACAGCAAGTATAACTGAAATAGGTTTTATTTCGTCGAAAAACAGCAAAATATGTAATACACTAATACAAACAAACTGGATGTTTCTTAAGTAAAAAAGTAAAACCTACTTATTTTAACCATTTTGAAAAGTAGTAATAATTGCAAATAAAAACCAAGTTATACAAACAAACCGCACATCATTCAAATTTTACCCAACATATACGTTGTAGCCTAGGTATGTATTAAATAGTGACAGTCGTCATTTAATTTTGTTAGAAATAGAATACATGGCGGTCAATATGTCACTGTTTTCATGTAATTAACGTTGGGACGTCAAAAGGTTGAAAATATTATAAGCTACAAAGCAATTAAAAATGGGGACATTTTTAAGTCTAGACTATACTATAGGTACGAAAATAAATGTAAGCTACTTAAATCTAGGATAGGTGTAGGTACTTATGTAAAATCAAGTTTTACGATAAGCTATAAAAATAAATTTAAAAAACTCATGCAGCAAGTCAAACAGACAGGCGGCAACAATGTTTTAATTTAGCAGTGAAAAGGCTAGTCGCTTTCTTGTTGGTGAACTCATTATGCCATCTATGAATTCAACGTAGCAGATTTAGGAAATCGGCTCATATGGCCTTCTTTGATATTCAATGCCGATAGTAATGAAATAAACGTGGTATAGATATTGTCGCTAAGAACAGAGAAAAATTATAAAGAAAAATTCTACCCGTAAAAATAAAATTTTGAAAGTTTTTTTTTATTTTGAAAATTTTTGTCGTTTGTTCGGGTTTGTTTGGGTTCGTATGTATGTTTGTTTGTAACCGACTTCTTTGAACCCGATTTTGACCCACTTTAAACGGTCAGATTTAATTTTAATTTTGTAGACTTATCATGAACCGCTGACAATACAATAATCTACTAATCTAGCTCAATCAACTCAAAAAAAAAATTCTTAACAATAACTCAAACTAAAAAATGAAAAATAAATATAAGTAGTTTAAAAAAACTAAAAAACACGCTTTAATAATTAATCAAACTAAAAAGCGGAAAATAAATATAGTTTAAAATAATTCTTGAAATTCTTAATATAGGCAGAAAATAATAATGAACGCTAAACATTAGTATTATTGTCAAAAAAGCGTGGGTCGCTTTGTGCTATATTTTTTGTATATCGAGCTTTTTTCACAATAATACTAATGTTTATCATTCATTATTATTTTCGGCCCATGTTAAGAATTTCAATAATTATTTAAAACTATATTTATTTTCCGCTTTTTAGTTTGATTAATTATTAAAGCGTGTTTTTTAGTTTTTTTAAACTATATTTATTGATAAAATAGAACACTTTAGAATAATATAAGCCGTTCTGTATTTGTTGTATCTGATTTGAAAAGTTAAAATAAAGCCAAATATGTCATAACATACACTGCAGCCTTTCGGCTTATTGTGCGCCCTAGTATTGTTATTGTTATTAAATATTTGTTCCTTCTGTAAGGTCCAATAGCTTTCTACCAAGTTTGTATGCGGTAGATTGTCGCGGCTTTAAATATTTCCGACGATTTTGAATCGCTTGCGGGTTATTGGTGCTTCGCAGCTGTATATTATGACATGGGAGGTGGTTTTCGCCGCAAAGTCTGCATTCAATGGGTCCATTGTAAATTCCTATTCGATAAAGGTGTTTTTTAAAGAGACAGTGGCCTGTTAACAAGCCACTAGTTTTTACTGGGTACGCGTTATAGAAGTAGCAGCATTCCAGTTGATAGTTTCTTCAAGGGTTTACCAAAGTATGAGACCGTTAATAAGTGAACTTTATTTTAGTGGTATTATTATGTTCGACAAAGGGATAGAGCAGAAGAATGGAAGTGTCAACCCCATAAGTGGTTGTCGCCAGAATTGGAGAGAGATGAAATAATGTGGGGCTCCATAACGCTTTTTTGTAATGCATCTGTCAGTGCTATTCTATCCTGTTATATTTCCAATGGAGGGTATAGTACCGTATATTATAATGTATCAGAAAGGGGATGGATCTGGTTCTTTTTGCAGTTTCCCTTGATATTTATCTACCAGGTATGTATAAGTTATATTAGTAGAAAGTACGTTATTATAAATATAAGGAAAGTGCAAACGTAAAATCAATCTGCCAACTTCATATCGCAGTGGCGGGTTTAGGATTTGGTTCTGAGGAGAGGGCAAGCAAATCCTAATATGTTTTAATCTTTTAGGACCGTATACAGGGTCGCTGATATACAGTGTGACCAGTAAAGTCCGCATCATATAGAATTTTTTTTTATTAATAGCTTTATTCGAAATTTGACTTTGGCATCAAGTTCTGCCTCGATCAAGATAAAAATTATGCAAAAAATAGTAGTCACGTGATACGCATTATCTGTCAAATTTTAATTTTTTCCAAAAATAATTCAAAAGTGGGGTTATTTCTGAAAATATCGAAAAAAGTTAAAAAAAAAAGTTTTTTTAAATGCAGTTTCTAGCCCACCTGCACAATTTTAGCTGCATAAGATAATTTTGATTTTTTACCCACCACTAAAATTTATTTTCCACATAATGAACACTTTACTGATGACACTGTGTTCTTTTTTGTGTTAATATTAAGGTGTATTACTTTCAGACACAAACTTCGTTTTCAAAAACACTTACTTTATGAAGTTACCTTATAGAGGGTCAAAAACAAATAAACTTTGCATCACATGCGACCAAATTTGAATAGCCCAATTTTGATTTTGTAGAAAACCACACATTTAATAAGGCGCTCTTTAAAGAAAATGTATCTGAAATAAAGTCTTGTCAAAACTGAGAAGTTTTACGTAGGTTGCGTTGAGCCTTATTTTGCAAAAGTGGTGCAATTTACAAAATATGGGTAAAAAATCAAAATTATCTTATGCAGCTAAAATGTTGCATGTGGGCTAGAAACTGCATTAAAAAAAACTTTTTTTAATAACTTTTTTCGATACTTTCAGAAATAACCCCACTTTTGAATTATTTTTTGGAAAAAATTAAAATTTGACAGATAATGCGAATCACGTGACTACTATTTTTTCGCTTAAGTTTCATCTCGATTGAAGCAGAACTTGATGCCAAAGTAAAATTTCAAATAAAGTTATTAATAAAAAAAAACTCATATGATGCGGACTTACTGGTCACACTGTATATGGAGACGGTCGGTTATTTCTTGAAGCGAAAAATATTAAACATAAATGTTTTAAGGGGGTTTTAAAGACTATTAGAATAAAGAAAAATTAAGTATACAAGATGCCCAAAAACTGCTGCTGTAAAAATAAATATTGTTTTACTGCAACCGTATATTGAATTTGTTAGCAATTCATTTTATTAGGAGCATCTTAAACCACCTGGCGATCAAGTTACAATGTATTTTAATGATCTGATAATATCGTAAGTTGCCCTGGGGTATTTAAGTGATACACGTGCTACTCACACTACTTAGATAAGATATAAATACATTTTTATTAAATTTAGATACTTTGTAACAGTAATTGCAACAATTTTTGCTGTTTGCGATGATAAGCAATTGGCAGTGACGCGACTATTTTTCCATGATAATATGTATTATATTTATGTCTGTTAATGGGCCTTATTTTGAATTATTTACTGAGAAAATAAATAAACAAAATATGCTTTATAATGAAACGCCCCAGACCCGGGGCTATTTTTCGCGTAAAAATTTCCATAAAATTTCTTATGGGTAAAATAAAATAACTAATATTCACAGGAACCCTCGTTTTAAAAGAGCTTAAAAACCACAAAAACTGTAAAATTTACCCTGTTATCGGCCAAACTAAGCTTAGCAGGTCAGATTTTGAGTCTCGAAAAACAGGTTGCCACGCTAAGCGGCCCCAGTGCTGAAAGCGGGGGCGAGTTTATAAAAGGGAGAAAAAGGGACGCACAAGTTAAGGTCGTTTTGCTGCCAGTTTTGTTCGCGGAGTTCGGATTCGGATTGTTCGGTTTGGTGCGGGTTTATTAGCGACATATAAAAAAATATCTAAATATTCTATTACTTCAATAATTTCATTCTTATAATTATTTCCCTCAAAAGTTCCAATTAGAAAATATTCGACACACGACAGAAGTGAAAACTTCAACAAGGTTAATTCAGTGCCCACAAAAAAGTGCTAAACGCACCTAAAGAAGTTTTCACTTCAAAAATAACATAAACTTGGAATACGGGATAATTTTACTGCATACGAAAAAATATATTTCCTAAAATTGAACAACCCTTAAATTTTTACATCTTCAACAAAAGTCAGAAATCGTAATAAATTAGGTCCATGAAATAAGCAATTACGGTAAAACTAATTACCTTACTTCACCCTACGTAAATATATAATTTAAAAAATTCCAGAACATACCTGAGACGCAACAAGTGTCGCACACTGTTTCCACGTCATGCTTTTTCATATAACGTTTACGAATAAACAGACCGGAAGGTGAGGGTCAGTTCGGATTGAATATAGGAGTCGAATTCGAGCGTTACACAGCCGAACCTGACGCTGACGCGTGACGGCTCAGTTTAATTCAGTGCCCACAAAAAGTGCTAAACGCGCCTAAAGAAGTTTTCACTTCAAAAATTGTTTTTTCTGACGAACCCTGTATAGTAATTGCAAATCTAATAGTTCTTGTAGTTTCAACACTAGCAAAATTCATTTAATAAATCAAGGAATTGAAAAAAAAATCCAAAAAACTAAAAATATTGTTTGTGGCGAGCCCTGTATAGTAATCGCAAATCTGATATTCGAAATTGTAGTTTCAGCACAAGTAGACGTTTTTATGAAGAATGACTTTTTCTTCTATACCTACTAAAAAAAAAGGGGTTTCTCTTCCAAACTCTATCCGCGGACACACTGTGTATGATGATTTCGGTTATGATGAAAAGGCCCCTTGTTTAAAGCTAGTACGTATTTGTACGTGGATACCATCCACAAATTAATTTTTTTGTTAAATATGTATATTATTTAACATAAATAAGATATCTTAATAATATTGAAACTATTCAAAAATACAACATTTTAAAAAGTATTTACGAAAAATACCACCAGTATTCTTCTGATTTACTATTTAAATATAGCAAAAAAATTAATATTAAAAGAATATTTTCTTACAACATATTAATATATATTTTTAAACATAAAAATATAATAAATTATATTAATCACACACAGGAAAGTCGTCATAAAAATACTATTACATATAAAAATAGAGTAAACAAAACAATAGCACACAAACATTTTTTAAACATCAATCCATATATTTTTGATATGCTATCACAGTCAATTAAAATAATTAAATCGTTAAATAATTATAAAAATAAAATTAAAAATTGGATATTACCTAATCCAAGAGATATATTCAAGAACGTCATTAATAAATAATGAATAAAATAAATTATATATTAAATACCGTAAAACATTTTCAAGCAGATCTTGATAGAATTTTTTTTCGGAAATTTTTTTTTGGAAAACCTATAACCTTTGATTACTAAACTGGGTGAAAATTATTTAGAAACTTTCTGTGGTTTGTCCAAAATTAATTATACCAATTGACACAATTTCCCCCCAGGCTTTGTGCCAGCTATTTATTTATTATTTGAGCACATAGCCGCCTATTCAGAAGGTGAGAATGTGCCAAGCGTACCTTCGTATTATAGTACAACTGCCTGACATGAGTGACATGGAAGAATTTCATTCGATTATTTTTTTATTCATTTATTTTTTATGGCATAAAGTCACCCCAAGGAAAGATTTTGTGGTGAAAATGTTTTATTTATTAAACATATAAACATAGAAAATTTCACCCCATTAAATTCCACAATAAATAGTGGCACAAACTCGCCCCTTATATCGTCAGCATTTTATTCAACGAAAAATAGCTGTTTTATTTTTCACTAATTGGCTGTTCTTGATTGCTTAAATTATAACCTATGTAACATCTAACTATATGTAACCTTTGAATCCGGCATTATTATAATGATTAAGGCTACCCACAAGATAGTATACAGTAAAGCTAAACATTGGCAAAAACTTTCCTTTTTCCTTAATCGATGCAATACAAAAACCGCGTATTGAATTCAACAAGCATGTATCTACCTCCATTCGGGCGGAGCACCCCATTTGGTGGAAGCTGGCAGCGGTTTGCGGATCGGCATACCGTAAAATTATGAATATACACGATCGACCCGCTGTGTCACAATCTCACCACGGCAGGCACAAAGCCACCTCGTTTTACGGTACATAACGTATTGTATCTTCGTATATTATAGTGATATAAAATATACCAATAAAATATTGTCATATTCGTTTTATATTATAATGTAGTTGCGCCTGAATTATGAAATATATTTTTTACAATACATATTATATTATTATTTTACTTTAAATTTATATATATATATAGATATATAAACCGGCATTACCAATCCCGAAACGTTATACTTCACAGATGATACGAAGCCCGCGAAAGTTTTACGCAGCCCGAATCGGGCTTCCTAAAAATTATTGCGTATATAAGCGTATCAGGGGTAGGTGATTCCATCTGTTGTTATTTCGAAAAAACTAGGTGGGCTTCGTAAGTCGGTAAAATATCTAAATATATACACCTTTAGTTCGGTTGATGGCCGCCAGAGGGCCTGTATATGCACTTGCATATATTTCACGTATGATAAGAAGCCCGACATATTTTGCAGAGCTTAGGAAGCCCTTAAATTTGGCAATGTCGCAAATTCAATTGTTATTTGAATGATATATTACTCTATATCTAGGTAACGAGGGAAGATGGATCAACCAAAGGTAAATTATTTAGAACCCCGAAGTCCACTGTTTCCTGGTTACGTATGTACATTTAGATACGAGTATAGTATTATGGGATACAGTAAAACAAAGTTGAACTTGTAAATTTTCACTATATTAACTAGAAAAATTACATGTTTCGGTAACACTGTAGCTTCGTCAGATCACAATGATTTATTCATTGATGCTGATATTCCTCAACACCTTTCCTTATTTAGAAGTTTGACCAAACCCATTGAACTGCAAAAACCTTGTAACCTGGGCTTAAACAATGGCTTTGTCAATACATCGGCTACCTAAAGCGTAGGTAGTTGATATCTTCTTAATATCGATAAGCCCTTCTGAGACCAGCTCTCTCACAAAAAAAGTGTCTTGTGCGTATATGCTTTGTTCGACGATGGAACTCTGGATTCTGCGGTAATTTTATAGCAGCTTCATTATCAACCATAAGATTAGGCACTTCTTTTAATTTAAGAATTTCTCAATAAAGACGCCTTAACCATACTTTCTCTGGTGTAGCTTCACTAGCAGCTACAATTTCTGCCTCAGTATATATGGCTACAGAAGTTTGCCTTTGACTTAACCGCGATACTTCACCAGAGGCATACATACAAATCACTCCAGTAGTGGACCGTCCTGACGATAAGTCACCAGTCACCACCATGATCAGCATCACTAAATGCTTCCAAGTTTCCTCCAGTTCCAGCGACATATTTTAATCCATAATCTAGTGTCCCTCTTAAATATCTAAATATAGGTACGTTTAACTTTAAGCCAATCTTCTTTGCTAGGATTTTCAAGTGTTCTTGAGGCAACACCAACTGCATAGGCTATGTCAGGTCTGGTTCCTGTCATTAAATATAATATAGCTCCAACAGCCTCTCTATAGGGAAAATTTTCAGTTGCTGTACCTTTTTCCTCTATTTCTTCTCTTTCTACCTTCCCTAACTGACTATTTTCCTTAATCATTGGGGTGGAAGCTGGATTACAGTTGCTCATACCAAACTCTTTAATATTTTCTTTATATATTCTATTTAGCTTAGGCGAACTGACCCATCATTTTCTTTATCTATTTCTACACCCAAAAAAATAGTCGGCTGGTTTAACTGTTCTTTGAATTATTTTTTCAACTTCTCTAAGAACTCTTGCTTCATTTCTTCATTATTTGAAACCACCAACGAATGCTCTAAATATAGTGCCATAAAAAGTAAGCTCGTGTCTTGCTTTTTGATTAACAAACACGAATCTGCTTCACATCTTTTAAATCCAAGTGATATAATAAAGGTAGCAATTCTTTTGTTCCAACATCTAGGTGCTTGCTTTAGATCGTAAATACTTCGCTTTAAATGACACACTTTATTAGTGCCGTCGTCAAAACCTTCCGGTTGCTTCATGAAAACTTCTTCTTCTAGTTCCCCATACAAGAAAGCAGTTGAAACATCAAACTGAGTAATTGACATTTTTTTATCAGCTGCAATACATACTCAATAACGCCCTTATTGTCCCAGTCTTCGCTACTGGACTGAAAGTATGATTATAGTCTACGCCTTCTTTCTGTGAAAATCCTCTAACTATCAGTCTCGCCTTATATTTTTCTATGGAACCATCTCTTTTTGTTTTCACTTTGTACACCCATTTGCACGAAATTGCTTTCTTTCCTTCTGGCAACTTTTCTAGAACCCAAGTTTTATTTGCTTTAAGTGATTGTATCTCATTTTTCATTGCTTTTATCCATTTATTGTTCTTATCACTTCTTATTGCTTGTTGGTAACTTAGTGGTTCTTGGAATTCTCTCATCTTGGTTGCTGCACTCATAATAATTTCTTCATAATATCTAATATACTTTTTAATTTCTTCTCTGTCTCGTAAATTATCTGCCCCACGCATACATTATCCTGCACAAATAAGATTATTGTTAGGTTGTATTTTTTTCTATAACATACATCGTTTGTAAAACGACTATTCAAAAGAGTCTAGGAACCGAAATATCTTTACCTTGTAGATTTTTATTTTTGTAGGGTAGATTGTATGTGTTTTCAAGTTGTTGTAGGCCATATATATATATATGGCCTACGTCTGATACGAAGCCCTCTAGAAATCACGGGCAATGCGAAGCCCGGGTTAAGAGGCAAGGGGTTTCGGTATTTAATTTTAATATTTGGAGATTACATACAAATCAATCAATTAGTGTGTAAACCACAGGACGACTTGCAGTTGTTAAGAAGCCCGGCGGTGTTGCCGTCACAGATATTTTGATGAGTTATAAATTTATTACTTTACATTATTATTAATAACGTTTTACAACAATAATGATAAATAATTTTTAGCGGGCATTTTTTCTTTATATTTCAAAAGTGGCAGATTGTTTTTTAAAAAGTTCGGAATGAAATGTTTTAATGTCTGTTGGGGCCATTTTTCATTTGCTTTTAGGTCTTACTTTCTTCGCCAAATATTCGATTCGTATATTAGAAAAGAATGTTGCCATCGTAAAAAAATCACATTTTGAGAATTATGCTTTTTTTTTTAAATTTTAAGAGTACCTAAATAAACAACTGCCTTTTCTATTGCCTAGTATTTACCTTTCTTAATTTCTCGCGAAGAACATAAAATAATCTTATTGTGTTATTGTTGTCAATGAAAGTTAGCCTTATCAGTGTTAAAGCCAATTTACGATTGCAATTAAAAATTTCCTAAAGGCATGCGGTTTGGAACTAAAATTGCATCAGCTGATCGAAAAGTCACCAAAGCACATGCTTTCAGGCAATTTTTACTTGCAATGGCTGCCACTGCATGTTAATGTAAATTGGCTTTTAGAAAAATTATATTTTCACGATTTTTTAAATGTAGGCCTGATTGCAATATTATGTAGTGGAAGGAAGCAGGGTTGGCATAGTATATCCCCAAGCCGTAAAACCTATTTTTTTAGGGGGTGAATTATTTTAATTAACAACACATCAGATTTGTAATAATTGTAACGAAGAAAATATTTATTTCAAACATAAAAATAAAAAATATTAATTTAACAACAACTTGAAAACACATACAATCTACCCTACAAAAATAAAAATCTACAAGGTAAAGATATTTCGGTTCCTAGACTATTTTCAATAATCGTTTTACAAACGATGTATGGTATAGAAAAAAATACAACCTAACAATAATCTTATTTGTGCAGGATAATGTATGCGTGGGGCAGATAATTTACGAGACAGAGAAGAAATTAAAAAGTCTATTAGATATTATGAAGAATTTATTATGAGTGCAGCAACCAAGATGAGAGAATTCCAAGAACCACTAAGTTACCAACAAGCAATAAGAAGTGATAAGAACAATAAATGGATAGAAGCAATGAAAAATGAGATACAATCACTTAAAGCAAATAAAACTTGGGTTCTAGAAAAGTTGCCAGAAGGAAAGAAAGCAATTTCGTGCAAATGGGTGTACAAAGTGAAAACGAAAAGAGATGGTTCCATAGAAAAATATAAGGCGAGACTGATAGTTAGAGGATTTTCACAGAAAGAAGGCGAAGACTATAATCATACTTTCAGTCCAGTAGCGAAGACTGGGACAATAAGGGCGTTATTGAGTATGTATTGCAGCTGATAAAAAAATGTCAATTACTCAGTTTGATGTTTCAACTGCTTTCTTGTATGGGCAACTAGAAGAAGAAGTTTTCATGAAGCAACCGGAAGGTTTTGACCACGGCACTAATAAAGTGTGTCATTTAAAGCGAAGTATTTACGATCTAAAGCAAGCACCTAGATGTTGGAACAAAAGAATTGCTACCTTTATTACATCACTTGGATTTAAAAGAAGTGAAGCAGATTCGTGTTTGTTTATCAAAAAGCAAGACACGAGCTTACTTTTTATGGCACTCTATTTAGATGATTCGTTGGTGGTTTCAAATAATGAAGAAATGAAGCAAGAGTTCTTAGAGAAGTTGAAAAAATAATTCAAAGAACAGTTAAACCAGCCGACTATTTTTTTGGGTGTAGAAATAGATAAAGAAAATGATGGGTCAGTTCGCCTAAGCTAAATAGAATATATAAAGAAAATATTAAAGAGTTTGGTATGAGCAACTGTAATCCAGCTTCCACCCCAATGATTAAGGAAAATAGTCAGTTAGGGAAGGTAGAAAGAGAAGAAATAGAGGAAAAAGGTACAGCAACTGAAAATTTTCCCTATAGAGAGGCTGTTGGAGCTATATTATATTTAATGACAGGAACCAGACCTGACATAGCCTATGCAGTTGGTGTTGCCTCAAGAACACTTGAAAATCCTAGCAAAGAAGATTGGCTTAAAGTTAAACGTACCTATATTTAGATATTTAAGAGGGACACTAGATTATGGATTAAAATATGTCGCTGGAACTGGAGGGAACTTGGAAGCATTTAGTGATGCTGATCATGGTGGTGACTGGTGACTTATCGTCAGGACGGTCCACTACTGGAGTGATTTGTATGTATGCCTCTGGTGAAGTATCACGGTTAAGTCAAAGGCAAACTTCTGTAGCCATATATACTGAGGCAGAAATTGTAGCTGCTAGTGAAGCTACACCAGAGAAAGTATGGTTAAGGCGTCTTTATTGAGAAATTCTTAAATTAAAAGAAGTGCCTAATCTTATGGTTGATAATGAAGCTGCTATAAAATTACCGCAGAATCCAGAGTTCCATCGTCAAACAAAGCATATACGCACAAGACACTTTTTTTGTGAGAGAGCTGGTCTCAGAAGGGCTTATCGATATTAAGAAGATATCAACTAGGCTTTAGGTAGCCGATGTATTGACAAAGCCATTGTTTAAGCCCAGGTTACAAGGTTTTTGCAGTTCAATGGGTTTGGTCAAACTTTTAAATGAGGAAAGGTGTTGAGGAATATCAGCATCAATGAATAAATCATTGTCATCTGACGAAGCTACAGTGTTACCGAAACATGTAATTTTTCTAGTTAATATAGTGGAAATTTACAAGTTCAACTTTGTTTTACTGTATCCCATAATACTATACTCGTATCTAAATGTACATACGTCACCAGGAAATAGTGGACATATCTTCGGGGTTCTAAATACAGTATTGCCCGAAATAAACAGTACTGAACTTGTAATCGTATTATATATTTAAAAAATACATATTATTGACACTTTATTATATGTTCTAAATGTGCACCTCCTCGTTCAAGACAGACTTCATAACGATGTTCTAAGTTTCTGGTCATGTTATTGAATAAGGGTTGTCTCAGAGCTGCGAAGAAGACTCTAACGGCATCCTTTAATTCATCGATGGTTTGTGGTGCCTGTTTGAAAACGGCATTTTTAGCCATGCCCCAAATGTATGCGTCTGGAGGTGTGAGGTCTGGAGAATGTGAAGGATAAGGGAAGTCAGTAAATCGTGAAATGAATTTGCTTGGAAAATGTTCTTGAAGAAATTGACGAATTGCGGCAGCAGTATGGCAAGTTGCCCCGTCCTGCTGAAAAAATTGGTTTCGAAATGCCAAGTTACGTGCACGACAGAATTGACGTAGATCAGGGATAAATCGTGTTAAAATGTGTCTGTACCTCTGTTGATTAAGTGTGACTTGCCTACCATTCTCTTCGATGAAGTACGGACCAATGATTCCGTGTCCGGACACAGCACACCAGACACTCACTTTTGCACTATGTAAAGGAACCTCTTGAACCTTACGGGTCTGGCAAAGCCCAGAAATCGATTTGTGCGACGATTCACATAGCCTGACAAGTGAAAGTGTGCTTCGTCTGAAAACCAAACATTTTTCAAAAATTCAGGATTTTCATACTGTAACGCGAGAATTCTGGCGCAATATTACACTCTACTGCGATAATCCCGAGGATGTAGTTGTTGATGTACCTGAATCACATACGAAAATGCACCTAGCTCCTTCAGGATTCTTTGAAAGGAAGTTCTTTTTAAATCAAGTTGTAACGCTGTCCTTGCCTGGCTGGCTTTCGGATTTTGTAAGATTTGCTCAAAAACACGTTCATGGTTATTGTTGTTGTTAACTGTCCTGGGACGCCCCGAGTTTCCTTTTCGTTGGCACAATACACTACCCGTATTTCTGAACTTTTCAATAACCTTTAAAATTACAGCATTACTTGGAGAACGTTTATTAAACCGTTGTGTGAATTGATCAGACACGTATAGCAAACTTGCACCATTATGTCGGCCCATTCCGTATGAGCGAAAATAATGCTCTACCAGAAACACTTTCTCCTCTGTACTTAACACCATTTTTAACAATTAGGCCCTACTAATTACTTGTTTGAGGTTTACTTGACAGGTCTATACTAGCTAACTTGAATGTGACAGCGCACGCATAAAAACACCGCCAACTTAGTTTCAGTACTGTTTATTTCGGGCATATCTGTAATTTACCTTTGGTTGATCCATCTTCCCTCGTTACCTAGATATAGAGTAATATATCATTCAAATAACAATTGAATTTGCGACATTGCCAAATTTAAGGACTTCCTAAGCTCTGCAAAATATGTCGGGCTTCTTATCATACGTGAAATATATGCAAGTGCATATACAGGCCCTCTGGCGGCCATCAACCGAACTAAAGGTGTATATATTTAGATATTTTACCGACTTACGAAGCCCACCTAGTTTTTTCGAAATAACAACAGATGGAATCACCTACCCCTGATACGCTTATATACGCAATAATTTTTAGGAAGCCCGATTCGGGCTGCGTAAAACTTTCGCGGGCTTCGTATCATCTGTGAAGTATAACGTTTCGGGATTGGTAATGCCGGTTTATATATCTATATATATATCTTATTATTATATTTAACTCAATACAAGTATTTTACTTCTGAGGAATTGATAGTTTATACAAAAAAATATATATTAGCATCAAATGTAAAAGAAATATTTGAATAAACTTTTATTATTATTATTATTATTATTATTATTATTATTATTATTATTATTATTATTATTATTATTATTATTATTATTATTATTATTATTATTTTAGGATTACTTCACCTACTGGCTGCATCGCATATACCACACGCCATTCCTCTACAAAAACTTCCATAAGCTTCATCACAAATATAAACAACCAACTGCATTCTCGGTGACAGCAATTCACCCAGTGGAAGCACTACATATTCAGATGTGCTTATCACTACCAATATTTTTGGTACCAGTGCATTGGCGTAAGTTTTCTTAAACTTTATTCTAACATTTTTGTATTCTTAGGCTTAGTTTTTTACCTTGCTATTAAATTTGCCGACCAAATAATTGATAATGATAGCCACTACAAGACAAATACAGCTACATAGTTATCTAGCAGGTTCCGCCCGCTTCGCAGGGCCGCGCTTTCACGTTCCATCGACCCGAGACGGTTCCCATGTCGGGATCGCGTCGTTTTGCTACGAACCACCTTTTGGCCATTTCATCAACATTTTGTGAAATAGCATTTTTTAACTTCTATAACTCATCGCCTCATTAAAAAGTTTGGAATTTCAGATTTTTTCCTATATTTGTTTGTATTCGCAAATTCAAAATTATTTTTTACGGTTATAAATATAATTTGCTTTGGATTAATGAATTTAAGGATTTCTTAACATAATAGAATATTTCGATATAAAAAATATCGATAAGGTTATTAGAAATAATTTTGAATTTCGCAAATTCAAAATTATTTTTTACGGTTATAAATATAATTTGCTTTGGATTAATGAATTTAAGGATTTCTTAACATAATAGAATATTTCGATATAAAAAATATCGATAAGGTTATTAGAAATAGACTATTGCAACAGCTGGTATCCAAGTGATGTAAACGAATTTTTTGAATTATTGCTCCAAATTGTCAGAAAAACAAAAGAATATTTCTAGTTGTGGTCACCAGATGTCAGTTTTACTTTAATGAAGCTTTAAAAAAGGAAAAATATGGAAATTTTTAATTCGGTAAAAAAATATTTATAAAAATATTCGATTTTATGTTTTTTCAAGTAGATATCCCAAACATTGTATTTAAGATTCTAATGGGATTCTAAACACTTTTTATTCTTGGAATTTTTTCGATATCTCATCATTTATCTGATTTATGATGATTTCATATTGGTTTTTTCAACTTTCCCGCCATACCATTGGTCATGTGACGTATGTCAAAATCGATTTAAAGGTTATGGGACATGCACATCCAATCCCCCAAAAAAGATTTTTCAATATTCCGCTAATAAAATTTTTTCCCATATGTTGCGAACTCTTTGCCGGTCACTGTATAATATAAAAATAAACTATAGATAAAGAGCAACAATAAGAATAATAAAAGCAGATGTTACCATGACCGTACTATATTATTAGCACAGTAAAAGAACCCAATAAATAAAAAAATACTCTAACAAGTTTTAAATAGTTTTTGCCACAGCTTTTAATTCATGCAGGTTGCACGTAAAAATATCACAATGATTGATATTTTAGTAAAGTTAGAGCACATAAAATTAATTGGCGATTTAAGCATTACATTTGTCCTGGCCCTTTCGCATAAGAATGTTACTCTTTGTCTACTGTTGATTCTTGGAATTGAAAAGTTAATTTGACATAGAAGATCCGGACAGTCAACACCACCGTGCAGCAATTTAAATAAAAAACCAGAGAGGTAAATACCCGTCTCTTCGCTAAACTGTCAAAGTTATATCTCTCTAATAGCATGTTATAATCAACACCCCGCTCCGGATAGACATCCTCTATGGCCTCTATCTTAAAAGTTACATACTTTAAAAAGTGTTATTGAATTCTTTCAATGCTATCTATGTGACATAAATAATAAGGGTTCCATATAATTGAAGCACACTCCAACTTTGCTTGTACAAAAGAAAAAAATAAGGTGTTGAAAACTTTAGGGCCATTAAAATTCTTACAATTGCGCACGATGAAGCCAAGGGTCCGTTCCGCATTCAAAATCATTTTATTAATATGATTAATAAATGTTAACTTAGCATCATAAATTACTCCCAGATCCTTTAACACGTATGGGCGTTCCAAAACCTCTCCAAGTATGGAGTAGGGATATGGTATATACAGGGTGATTCATTAAGGGTGGCGACCGGCCATATCTCGGAAACTACTAGGCATAGAAACTTGGGGAAAAAAAATCATGATTAAAGCAGTCATGAGAAAATTCTGGAAATTACTTTTAAGTTCCTCATTTCGCCGCAAGGGGGCACAATTACATTTTTTTTTTTAAATTCTAAATTTCTCCAAAATTTCCCATATTAAGGTATAACTCTCATTACATCATCGAAAAGCTTAGACAATTCTGCATCATTTTGGTTTAAGACTCATTGGCGTACCGACCTTGATAAGAGTGGGGGAAGCTATTGAATGTGTAAACATTAAAATCGCTGTAACTTGTAAATGACTTATCCGATTTTACTAAATTTGAGCTTGTTTGGAAGGGAAAGGTAAGTATCTTCAATCGCCGTATCCAACAGTACACGATAGTGTTTAATAAAATTGCTAGAGGGCGCAATTTGTAATAATAACGGTTTTTTCGATTTTATCCCGGAAATTCAAATCATACGGTATAACTATGACATCATAATCGAAAAGTAGATGAAATTTGCAAGAAAAGATGTGAAGACCGCAGTTCGATATCTTTGTTCGTTTCAGAGTTATTGCAAAAACAATAATTTTTAATACAAATTGCGCCCTCTAGCAATTTTATTAGAAACTATCTTGTACCATTAGATACGACAATTGAAGGTTCTTCCAAACAAGCTTAAATTTAGTAAAATCGGATAAGTCGTTTAGAAGTTACAGCGATTTTAATGTTTACACTTTCAATAGCTTCTCCCACTCTTATCAAGTGAAACTGTAAACATTAAAATCGCTGTAACTTCTAAACGACTTAACCGATTTTACTAAATTTAAGCTTGTTTGGAAGAGAATGGTAAGTACCTTCAATTGTCGTATCCAATGGTACAAGATAATTTCTAATAAAATTGCTAGAGGGCGCAATTTGTATTAAAAATTATTGTTTTGGCAATAACTCTGAAACGAACAAAGATATCGAACTGCGGTCTTCACATCTTTTTTTGCAAATTTTATCTACTTTTCGATTATGATGTCATAGTTATACCGTATGATTTGAATTTCCGGGATAAAATCGAAAAAACTGTTATTATTACAAATTGCGCCCTCTAGCAATTTTATTAAACACTATCGTGTACTATTGGATACGGCGATTAAAGATACTTACCTTTCCCTTCCAAACAAGCTTAAATTTAGTAAAATCGGATAAGTCGTTTACAAGTTACAGCGATTTTAATGTTTGCACATTCAAAAGCTTCCCCCACTCTTATCAAGGCCAGTACGCCAATGAGCCTTAAACCAAAATGATGCAGAATTGTCTAAGCTTTTCGATGATGTAATCAGAGTTGTACCTTAATATGGGAAATTTCGGAGAAATTTAGAATTAAAAAAAAAAATTTAATTGTGCCCCCTTGCGGCGAAATGAGGAACTTAAAAGTAATTTCCAGAATTTTCTCATGATCGCTTTAATTATACTTTTTTTTCTCTCCAAGTTTCTATGCCTAGTAGTTTTCGAGATATGGCCGGTCGCCACCCTTAATGAATCACCCTGTATAATGGTTGTTGTTTACGAGTATAGGTCATGATTTTACATTTGGATGCATTTAGGTGGAGTTTGTTTTTTTCATACCATCCCTGAATTAATTCTAGCTGTGTGTGTAGCAGTGTGCAATCATCTACAGATTCAATGGATAAAAATAGTTTTAAACCTTCCCAAAAAACTTATTTTCCACAAATTAGAACCTTGTGGAACGCCGGATGTTGCAATATATTCATTTGACTTAAATTCATTATAAAATACAAACTGCTTTCTATTTCTTAGATATGATCTTAAAAAAGCCAAGGATGATGCTTCCCACCTCATCTGAAAATTGGTTTTCTTTTTTAGACAAAGCAGTCTTTGTCACATTCAGCGTTATCTGTTCTGTTGATAACCTTACAAGCAGAACAATACACTCGGCCTCACACTGTATACATATTGGCGTGCGGTCATTACGCTTTATTTAAAGAGATAACAAACTATAGGAGCAATCAGAAACAAACAATTTACTTTGTTATTTTAAATGGAACACACTGCATGTTTTCGATTATTAGGAAATTCTTTTTTAGTTTAAAAAATTCGTTCCGCTTTTTTTTAGCCCGGAATAATTTTGTAATGCTGGCCACTTCCAGTCTTTTAGAATAGGTAAGCGTGACCGAGTCTTTGGTACAGTCTAACTCCAAATAACAGTTTCACGTAGTCTTGTAAGGACCTTTGTGATACCACACGGGCCAATGTTTTGGCTTTCAATTTTTATACATGTAAACTAACAATGAATCAATCAATCTATTGTAATCTGCCATACAAACTGACCACCATGTATTATACGTACTAACTCGTAGTCAAATTGAACTATGATAACAGATATTAAAAACAAATAGCTATTTTACTAATTTTCTTTTTCCAATAAATTACTTCATACCGAACCCACAAACCCGAAGATAAACTTTTTCAGACCTTTCTACTTAACTTTCAAACTAAAGATCGATCTACCCTAGAGTTGTCGAATTCCCAGAGGTTTTTCATTCATATTACTCTATGTGAGGCATAACATGGCCTAATAAATTTAATCATAGGCTATCGAGCTGGGCTATATTTTATTTATCTCCCATTTAAACAGTATTGGCAAGCCTAAACTTATACCCCCTCCATAGCAGCAAATACATTCTTCTGTGTAGCAGCATAGGAGGTTTAAAGGAGTTTAAATAATTTTTTTTCTAATTTTGATTTAATTATAGCCTAACGTTAATAATCTCCTATTTGGCACTTATTGGCAGGCTACCCAAAGATTTTAAGTATGTATTTTTCCATCTTAGCGGCCATATTTTTATATAAAGTATTCATACAGATAAGATAAATTAAAATTAAAATCGCAAAAATGTAACGATAAAAGTTATATTAAAATAAATTATTAATAAATAATTATTTTTCATTCATTTTACCTTGACAATGACCTACTAGATATAGATATTATTAAGATTGTATAAAAAATAATACTTATCAATTGCTTGCATGTATCAAAACATGTAAATATTGATTAAATATAATAGATATTTTAAAAAGAAAGGTTGTTATCAAATGCATTAAAAGCAAATATTTACTCATGATGCCAATGGCATTTATTGTTTTAAGTATTAAGTAGGGTGGGGCTTAGAATGAAACTCTATGTCATTGACCATCATAACGTGTTATTGTTTTTTAAATCCTACTTTAAAGTATTGTTTTGTAAAAGAACTCTTTGGTCTGTCTTGCCTGACTCTGGCGGAAGTGCATGTAGTGGCGTAGCTATAAGGAGGTACAGGGTCCATTGCCCTCTCTAGTATGTAAATGTACAGTTGCGTTCAGAAAGAAGTAGGACACGGATTTTTATCCTATGTAAATCAGGCTTTTAAAAAACATCAAAAGTTGGACATGACACTGACATCCTTTTTTTAAATTTAAAAAAATATATTTTTTACAATTAGTTATTGATTCGAAGCATAATGCCTAGGCTTGACAATGTTCAAAGGGCTCAAATAATTGTGTTTTTAAATGACGGAATACCTATACGAGACGTTGCCGCTATAATGCACGTAGCAAAAAAAACGGTAGAAAATATTAAGTACAGATGGGAAGCGGATGGAACTTTGGATAAGAAAAAGCCTCCTGGAAGACCAAGAAAAACAACGCAAGAACATGACAATGGTCTTGTGCAATACTTGGAGGAAAATCCCTTTCAAACAATGCGAGCTGCTATTCAGCAAACAAATTTTCCTGGTTCGAGACCGACAGGTCGTCGCAGGGTAAAAGAATCACATTTAAAAAATTATGTTGCCGCCAAAAAAATTAAATTAGGGGAAGAACACAAGCAGGCACGAATTATTTTTGCCTTAAATAATATTTTGCGGCCAGACTGGAATAGAGTAGTCTTTACTGATGAAAAAGTTTTTCAGTCTACGTTCAACGGACATATCAGGGTATACATACCTCGCAATACAAGATATACTGAAAATTTTATCAGTAATTCCGAAAGATCAGGGAGATTTTCGGTAAATGTATGGGCATGGGTGAGTTATCATGGACTTGGAATGTGTTGGATTATAAATGAAATGTTTAATGCAGTCACTTACAAAAACATTTTGGAAAATATTATGATGCCTAGTGTATCGCAACATTTCCCTGATCAGAGCTTTATTTTCCAACACGACAACTGCCCTGTTCACAGCGCGGGTATTGTCAAAGATTGGTTCCAGAGAAATAACGTGGAAACTTTGCCGTGGCCTTCAAAAAGTCCCGATATTAATATAATAGAAAACGTGTGGGGTCTAATGACACGAAAAATATATAAAGCAAATTTCAGACCAGCTAACAGAAATGAACTTGTTTCATTTATTGAAGAAACGTGGAACGAGTTAAGTGATGATCTTAATTTTGTTAGAGGTCTATACTTATCGATACCCAATAGACTGAATGAGATTTTACAAAAAAATGGAGCGATTACTAAATATTAAATAGGTGTAATTTTCTTTTGTTAGTTAATTATTGTGTACAATAAAATGTTTGAATAAAAAGTTTTTCTGTTATAATTTGAACACAGTCAATAGCTTGTCCTACTTTTTTATGAACTTTCGGGGATTATGGGTAGGTTTACAACACACAATCGATGTCCTACTTCTTTCTGAACTCAACTGTACCTACCAGGTGTTGAGTCAAGAATTACGCGGAGTAATTTTATTCCTTGAAGATAGAATTTGTTACAGTTAAATATTCTGCGCAGTTTAGAAAATGACATAATTTAATTTTTCGGTATTTTCTGTTCCCGTTATAAAATCTTTTGTCAATGGATCTCATGGAAAACAACTGAAAATAATGTTAGTTGATGACAGTAAGAATCAAGGGCTGGGTGGAAGCCGCTCGGGATATTTCGTCCTGTATAATCTTTCGGCAAAAAGACAATTTTCATCTCGCCCAAAACATAAATCACTCATTTTTGGAAAGATTCATTAATTTTGCCTATAAATAACTGAACAATAAACTTTACAGAAAAAACGCACCATTCTGATTGTTCATGTCATATACTAACATTAATTTAAATTTTTTTTCATGGCTACCAAGAGTTGTAACAAGAACAGAAAATCCCGAAAAATCATCGAGTTATCAGATGGCAGAGAAATTAATAGGGAATTTTATTTGGTAAAAGTTATGAAAGTGTTTATTTTTCAATTAGTTGTTTCCTGACTTTGGATTTGGATGTAGAAAGCAAACCTGTAAATGAAATGTCAAATATTTCATGGTGGTTAATGTATGTTCTTCTTACTTTTTTTTTGCCAGGGAGGAAACCTTTTATCTTTATGGGCACCGGTTACTTGTTCTTCCGTTCACCGATAGTGTGCGAGTCCAGGATGCCAGCCTGTTTACGCACTAAAACCTCCCTCCTCCTCGCAGATACTGCCCCGGAATCACCGTAAGGTCCGTCAGGGAAGCCTTGGACAATGTTTTCGCTTCTACTGCCTTGCTTCTTCGGATTTGTTTTTCAGTATGTCCTTTATAAAGTTGTGTGTTATTGTCCACTTGTCGCTGGCCTGCAGCATTTGATCCAGTTTTAATTTAATCCATGTTCTTCTTACTAAAAATTTAAGCTGAAGCAGTATTTTTACAACAAAACGAAGCTTACAGTACAGATGCTACATTTTCATTATAAAACTATAACTTTATCGTATATTAAACAACAGTGAAAAAGAAAGAAAAGTTGTATCAGTTTTTATATTGCTTTTCTACCTCACACTTGTGGTGCTTGCTCTCTCTTCACAGTTCATTCACCCATTTACTCTTCTCCTCTTTTTTTAAGGTTAATATAAATAACCCCTGCTTGATCGCTTTGATGCAGTTGATCATCCTCTACTACATTTTTCCTTTATAATCCTGAGGATGAATTACATTCGAAACATGCGAGAGAAATAACCATTTTAAACTTCTTAAATAAATATATAGTTTACTAGTAGTAATACTAGTTTATCAGTGGAGGAAGACTTAAAGTGTCTTATTTCTTTCCTTTCAAATTTACTCTCCACTTAAATAAAGTATAGTGTATAGTGTTTCAAATAATGAAAAAATCCACTCAAATATAGAGTGTCCCATTTAAAAAATCTTTACGAAGCCTGCTTTTTGAGCGCACTCCATTCAAAGTATTTTTAAAATGTTCAGATTATATAAATTTGGGAAACATAGGTATAGTCGGATCTGGTCTTATCGTGCGGGTCATACGATTCAAGAAAGACATACTCTCAGTCTTTGTTTTCTTTACTTGCGTTTAATTTTACCCTCTAAATAAAATACGTAAGGTAAATGAGACAGACTTATTCCATTTTGACATGAAAAAAAAAGGATATGTATTTACTTTCCAGCGATTCTAAAAAAGCTTATAATAGCACCAGCTACGTTTTATTTTAAATATGCCAGTTTTGTGACTTTGACAGTTTGTGACAAAATGAAACAATTTTCTGGGTTTTTGCATCCCCAATCAAAAAAAATGGTACTTAATCTGATAAACTATTTCGAAAATGAAAGACAAAGTGGAAATTCGCCAACCAATATTCAGGAAACAGTAGCCAAAGCACTGGGAATTAGTTTAAGGACTGTGCAGAAAATTGTGCATGAAACAAAACATAACATCATACCCAAGAATACTAAAAAGTGTAAACGAAGAAAGCCAAAGACTAAGGATTTAAGCGAAAATATTAAAATGGGAGTTCGAAATGTGATTTACGATTTATACAAATCAAAAACCAATGTAACTCTTCCAGTTTTACAAAAAACATTAAAAATTCGGGGTGTTTGGGAAATTGGACTTGAAGCGTTATCAAAATTAATAAAAAATGTAGGTTTTCGCTATAAAAAAGACTGTAACCGAAGATTTTTATGTGAGCAGCCATAGATAGTGAGTCAGCGTGTTCAGTTTTTAAAAAGATATACGGACAATTACAAATCGAAATTTAGAAAAGTGGTATTTTTAGACGAAACGTGGATATTTTCGAATGGAAGTGGTTCAAAATCTTGGCAAGACGAGTCTGTAAAATGTGTTAAAAGGAAAAAGGTGTGCGGTAAGGGAAAGCGTTTTATTATTTTGCATGCCGGTTCTGCAACAGGATATGTTGCAGGTGCGAGTTTAATTTTTTCTTCAACATCAAAAAGTGCTGACTATCATGATAATATGAATTGCGAAATGTTTGAAAAATGGTTAAAAGTTCAATTGATACCAAATTTGGATGCTCCGTCTTTAATTGTATTAGATAATGCATCATATCATTCAAGAATTTTAAATAAACAGCCTACTTCATCTTGGAGGAAAAGTGATATTTATGAGTGGCTGGAAAAACACAACCAAAATCCTTTACCAAATATGCTTAAATCCGAACTCCTATCAATAGCAAAGTCTCTTAAAAAACCCAAAATATATGCGGTAGATGAAATACTGCGTGAATATGGTCATGAGGTTCTACGACTGCCGCCATATCATTGCCAGTTTAACGCAATAGAATTAATATGGGCTGGTGCAAAGTCTTATTATGAAAAACATGTAGGTGATGGTCTTAAATCCGACCAAGTACAAATAGTTTGGCAAGATTCGTTAGATCATATTACACAAGAGTACTGGAAGAAATCGGTGGAACATACAGAAATATTAATAAGGGATTGGTGGGATCGAGAACAAGTACTAGATGTCGAAGTAGCGCCAATGATAATTGCTCCATTCGAAGACGACTCAGACGACGAGGACTTTTCAGATTTTATAAGTGACGATGATAGTTTTTAGGCTATAATTATAAACGGTGTTTTTCGTTTACATTTTTTAGTATTCTTGGGTATTATATTATGCTTTTTTTATGCACATTATTCTGCATAGTCCTTAAACTAATTCCCAGTGTTTTCATTACGGTTTCCTGCTTATTGGTTTGCGAATTTCCACTTTTTCTTTCATTATCGAAATAGTTTATCAGACTAAATGCCATTGTATTTTTAGGTTTTAGTAGTAAAATTGTTAAAATAAATTGCACTGTTTATTATTGTCGTTTTTAATTAAAGGGTACAGTAGGTATATAATTAACGATTATATAATTTGTTTGTAACTTTTTCAACTCCCCTGATGTACATAATTTTTACAAAACTAATAATATTAGGTATATGTGGCTATCTTCGCGATAGCTAAAATAATGAAACTATTTTTCCTTCGGTATATTTATAAATAATCTCACAACATTTTGATAGCCTCTGTGTTGTCTGATTTGACGCATATGATCAGTGACCTTTGGACCCGCACGTTAAGACCAGATCTGACTATAGGTAGTTATTTTTACATCTTGCTAAAGTAGGATTTTTTTATTATTTAAAAATATTTTATTATTTTTTTCTGTATCTCTGGCTTAAATTAAGATATCGACGTGCGGTTTTCACCAGTTTTCTTCGTTTTTATATTTAAATACATATATACAATATGGTTCCATTTGAAATATTCAAAAAAACTGGAAAATCTGCGGATAGCCCCTTCTAGCGGGGACAAGCTCTTTCAAACGATACCAAGTTTGTCAAATTTGGTTAAGGCAAAACGGATTTATGAGTATTTTTTGCAAAAGAGGTTCCCCTTTCTCCCCTCAGTCTATTTTGCGAGTTAAAACAAAATGTATTAAATCCAAGTTATATCCAAGTTTTATCGTATATTTTAAAGTACTTTTTGATATAACTTTATTTGGCATATTATCGATAAAAACCATAGATATTTTAGATAAGCAAACAATAATCACGAAAGTGGTAAATTTATGGCTTTGCGCATGTAAACAAAGCTACACACGATTATACATGCGCACTGCAACATTATCATTTGATGAATGGGAAAATAGTTAAAATTTAAGTTCTTGCTTACGAAAACTTGACCTTCAATTTATTTTTACGTGTAAACAGCTAAGATTTGCCCCAAATTCTTGCTAAAAAATTGGAATTTCTTCTCAATTTTTGAACAAGTTGGGAAATAAGGTAGTTATTTCTGGCATTTTTAGTAGTTGCAATCAGATTTTGAGGATAGAAAATTGTTTTTAAGGGTTTGTTTTTAAAATTTGTTTATAAGTGATTCGTCGTCGTGTTTTTTGTTCAAAAAGGAAGAGAACAAGTCAATTAAACTATAAAACTTATAAAATCGAATATCAAAATAAGCAATCTTCGATGTTATCGCGTACCTAACCTCAAGTCAAATATTAGTTGGTATATAACTTTTGTATTGATTTTTACAATTTGGCAAAAACTTGGGCACGTGTAAAACATTTTCAAGCACAATTTCTTGTTCAAGAATTTGAAAAAGTTTTGCGCGAGATCGTGACCCGTGCAATACTTTCACCCTTGGATTAATATAAACATACCTAGGTATTTACTTTTTTCTTTTATATAATATAAGTATAGAGAAAAGTGTATTTTAAACTTTTTAAGGCAATATATTGCGTGTCTTAGTTCACCACATCTTCTAGCGGTAAATTTAGGAACTGGAAAATAATTTCCAGCAATTTCTCTTGGTCGATTTTGTAATGACATTTTTTATTTCAAAACTTTGTGACAAACGATTCCTGAGATGTGGGCGGCATACATTCTTATTTGGCCACCCGGTATATGAAACAGGAAAGCTTATTGTCGACAAATCTTACCTTTAATGCATGAATTTATTCTTCCCAATCGTTGACTCACCTCGTACAATTTTCTTAATTTTACAAAAAAATGCCATGAAGTGGCTCGTCGACTATAAACTTATTTTATTCATTATTTGTGTATTCTACGTAGTATTTAAAATGTATGATTTTTGTTTTAGTGCCCTTCTATACAGCCTCCTTTTATGCCTATTACCATGGAATTATAGATCATTCAGGAGTTAATTTTAAATCGTATTGGTGGCAGCCATGGCAACCTGATGCAATATTCCACGATAACCATCACCAATATTTCCACGTAAACTTTGCCTTTAATATATCGTATTGGGACAAGGTAAATACGACTTATACAGGATGTGTGTGACTGTCTTTTGTATTGCAATATACAGGGATCCAAGCATAATGGATATCCTGGGACGAGTATACCACGACGTCCGTTTCGTCCTTATTAGGATTGATTTAATTTAAAACATTTATTATATTTATAGATTTTTGTTTACACGTTCCTTTACAGATATGTAATTTATACGTATATAAATAAATAAGGTGTTCTCCCAGTAGTAGGTGTTTGAGGCACCTTGCTTGGGTTGCGTACAAGCGTCTATATCTCGGCCGTTGACTTGGAACCAACCAATCAGACATCGTTGTATAAAAAACATTAAAAATGTATCAGTTACGAACCTAACCTTACTTGTTAGTGGGCAGAGGTTTTTTGTGTTGTTGACTATACTGTCTTATGTTATAAAACTAACCAACCTGGCTCACTTCTCAAAAGTAATAATATCACAAGTACATTAAAACACGTAGTAGGTAATACACTAAAAAAGGTAAATGGGTAACTTTTAAACATAACTCCCCCCTTTGAAGGACATTTAAATAGCCAATTGTTGCAAATCTTAACATTATAAAGTTTATAAAATTCACATAGTCATAGAATATAATGGAAACATCAAATCAACTAATGATCAATCTCTTCTTGGAGGGGTAGAGGACACAAAATATGTTTTGCTGATCTGGTAACTTTTCCATTCTGGGTAAGGACTTCTGCGACACTTGGAAAACCATCTCTATTATAAAATAGTTTCACAACACGTCCTAGGGACCACCTATATATGGAGGTTGTCTATCATTACGAATTAAAACTAGGGTACCATTATTTATCTTGGATTTGTTTTCTTGCCATTTGTAGCGCGCATACAGTTTTAGACACAGTTCTCCAAACAGTACATCTCCCACTGCATTTTCTTAGAAAATTTGAATAAAAATAGCATTTTCCAAACTTTAATTTTATTTAAAATTAAATTATTTTTGTCTGATTTTAAAAATATACAGGCTGTATAATAATATATTATTATAGACTATCTTTTATTGACTCTTGGGATAGGAAACCGTAAGTCCATATAGGTATGTAACCTATTATTTGCATTATTTTAGCTTCATGGCACCTATCGAAGAAAAGACAGAGTTTATAACGAAAACATTTTCTATGGTGGCGGAAAATCAATAGATTCCGCTACAAAAGATGAACTAGAGGCAGATATAACAGAAAGAAGTTTGGAAAATCCACTTGCTCATAGAGAAGCATCAATGCCGTTTAAGTTATCACAGAAGGACGTCAAGAATCTTAAAAAGAAAAAATAATATTGTAATTTGCATATTAAATTAACTATATTAAAATAACTTTTATATAATCCTAGCGTTTTTCATTAACTGATCAGTGTGGGCATTGTCAAAGGCACATTATTTAATATATATATATATAATTTTGACGTTGTCAAATTAAGTTAATACCAAATTATTGTAAATTTTGTGTTGAAAAAGATTAATTCAGATAGTGACGATGAATTAGTATGTACACCTCCAGAAATAAGATAATTAGCTAATATAACCATACAGAATTTATTGCCCGAAAAATCCAAAAACAAATATAAAGGTGTGAGTATACAAAAATTTTCAAGATTGGTGTAGCAGTAAGAAAGAATACCAATTCATCGTTTACAGAAATGTACTTTTGGCATATTTTAGCGAACTTAACACTAAATATAATAGCATCATCTCTATGGACTTTCCACTCCATGCTAAGAAGCACGCTCAACATAAATAATAGAATCAATATAGAGAATAATTATTTAAAATTACGTGCGTTTCTTAAACGTCAATCGGAAAAACACGTAAGTATGTAGTTAAAAAGGCAAAAACGCTCGCAAAAACGTTTACCCCAGAACAACTTAATAATTTCATAAACGAAGCTCCTGATGATAAATATCTGGCGCCAAAGGTAGGTTGTAGATCTCACAATAATTCAATCGTTTTTATCATCTAGTCCAGTGGTTCCCAAATGGTGGTCCGCGGACCCCTTGGGGTCCGCGGCGTAATGGAAAATAAACCAAAAATAACTAAATAACTCGCCTAATAATAAAACAATTAAATTATTTTTTAGTTTATTATTGTTTTTAAGGAAAATACGTTGTATTGATAAATAAAATGTTGTTTAAATAAGATACAAAACGGTTGTTTTAGTACTTTTAAAGATTAACTGGCCATGGGGGTCCGCATGTTCTATAATCCGATTTCGGGGGTCCGAGATTTTGCGAAATTTGGGAACCACTGATCTAGTCAATTACCTACATAATTTATTTTAGGTTGCATTAATAATGGGTGCTCGTCGTGCAGCAGAATTGCACTCTATGAAAGTTAAGAATTAGAAGATCATGGATCTATTTTTATGGTCAGTGTACCAAATACAAAAACAAAAATTGCCAGAAAATTCACTGTTACGGGAAATTTTTATAGTTAAGAAATATTTAAATCTGCGTCCTACCGATATATCGCAAACGATATTATTCTTTAAATTTCAAAATGAAAAATATCACTCACAAAGAATTTGCATTAATAAATTTGGAACAATGGGGAAAGACATTGCTACATTTTTAAAATTACCAGACTGTAATTTATATACAGGGCATTGTTTTCACCGCTCGTCGGCAACTTTATTAGTAGATGCTGGAGGGGACATAACTGCACTGAACCCCATGCCGGTTGGCGATCAACTACTGTGGTTGAGGGGTACGTTGATGATTCGGCAAATAATAAGACAGATACTGCAAATAAAATATACAGTTCCATAACACCTCAACCAGTTAGTAGATCAACAACGTACCTATGCAACAGACCAGTAGCGGATCCAGGATTTTGCTGAGGGGGGGGGGCGACTAAGTTTTAGAAATGAAGCGCCGCAGGCGAAAAATTTTCGCGACCACGCCCAAAATCAAAAATTCACTCTGAAAAGAAATGTTAAAAATAAGTTAAACTAAAAACTGTAATATCTACCTACCTACAAAGAGACGAGCAGGATAGTGTCGGGAGAAAAAATTTCTTGACCACGCCCAAAATTTCCCAAAAATTCACTATAAAAAACTGTTAAAAATAAGTTAAACTAAAAACTCTTTTTTTATAAAGTTGTACTTTAGATATAAACTATCTGAAAGATTATTTGGGAAATTTTCTGAAAAACTTAAAAAAAGATTTTTATTCATTAAGTCAAAAAATTGTACCTAATTCATGCAAATCTGAAAATCTTAGTTCAATCTGGCCTTTTGTAGTATCTAAAATATCATTGAAAAGCTGCTTATAATGAAGTTTCTGCGAAGGTCTGCGTGTTTGGTTTGTTTTAATTTTAATGTTGTAAATGCCGCTCCCTAATATTTGCCGCCCTGGGCTACAGTCCTTACAGCCCCCCCCCTAAATCCGCCGCTGCTACCAGTTAAGCCATATGCATTTATCATAAAATAACGGTGTGTTGATCTTTTATTTTTAAAACATGACAATAAATTTATTTATATCATTGGCTGGCTTGTTTTATAAAATATTCTATTATTTCTATTATTAATTATGTGAAGTTGAAATTAAGGTTTTTCTTATATTTATTTCACAGAAATTCGCGATTTGACTTTAGGTGTGGTTAAGAAGGCTCAGGGGGGGGGGGGGCGAAACCCCCGTCGCCCCTCCCCTAAATCCGCCGCTGCAACAGACACAAAAAGAAACAAAAAAACTTGCATAATTCAGTCCCACATATTTAGTTTACTGTTTGTTCAAACTTTATAGTTAATTTTATTAATAAACATAATGAGTAATTACAACTAAAATTTTTATAGCATTGTTATAGGTAACTATCAAGATTTGCGAATAAAGTTCTTTCTCTATATTACTTGTAATTTAGTATTTATTGTTATATATAGTCGTAGATAATGTACGTATATAGTATTCAACTTGCGGTAACCGAGATCTTTTAATAGGTCACACCGCCGTGAATAGCCCTGTATAGAACCTATTTTAAAAGGTTGGTTTCCTGCAATAAAGCTGCAAATAAGTAACCATTATTATTGTAATATTTCTAATGAGGTAGTTTATGCAAGCACATGTTTTAAAAATTATAACTATATTTCGACCTATGGATTTTACCACTTCATTTGTAACATGTTGTTCGCGGTGTTAATATTTTTGCTAAACTTAATTATTTTAGGTTTGTATTTTATTCTATCTATAGATACAGTGACCAGCAAAAAGATTGCAACATACAAAAAAATTACTAACAGCTAGAGTATAGGTACCGAACAAAATGTTTGTCGTGGGTATCTATTATATTTTATGAAATCAAAACCAAATCCATTGAATTTTCGATAAGATATGAAGATCAGTGTTTAACCAATTTTTTTAGTAAAAAGAGTCAAGAAATTTAAAGAGAGAAACAATAAAAGGCGTTTCTATTCTCGCGCACAAAAAGTTCGAAGCAGTCGGTCAACCAATCATTATTATCGTAGGGTCCGTATCCTGCTAATTGGTATTCTTATTATCGGTTCTAATTTTAATTAAAATATCAGGCCATACCGGAAGCGAGAAGTAATAAAAACCGTTGAATCATGTTTGTATAAGCGCGTTTAATTACCCAAAATCCATTTAACTTTGTTATTTTAAGTTTTAGACAAAAAGTTAATGGCTGTTTGAACCAATATTTTAGGTTCACCGAATAAATGTTATTTTAGAAACGATTTTCGAAGAGGCGGTCACTGTGTTACATCCGTTCGTTCAACCAATTAAAATTAATTGAGACGCTTCGTGGAGGCGGTCCTAGCCATTTTTCTGGCTATAAAAACTAGCCGGAGAGACCATGAAAGATCAGAATTCAGTTTCAGACCGAAGTACTTCTTGAATTAAGTCACTACTACGATATAGTCTGTTTAGTATTTGTTTGTTCTCCATAAAGTTTTATTCTTTGGGGTCAAGATATCGAAATTGACCAAAACTTTTATTAAATACAATGTAAAGTAAAAAAGTCAAAGTATAAAATACCTAAAACCCGAAGGGTTCAAAGCTTTTATAAACAAACACCAAAGTGCATTTTAAAGTAAACTCTCGGTGTTTATATATAGTGCATTAGGTCATTGACTGTGTGGCGATGGAGCCAGAAACAGTGCCTATATTAATTGGCCTTTTATGTAAGTGAAATGACATTTAGAAACATTGATTTTATTGAACTCAGTGATATAAAGACAAACCGAACTAATCACCAAAATTTTTGTATTTTATTGTTATAGGCATATGTATACACAGTACACAGTACATGTAATGTTACCCGTTTTATGTAGATATTATTGATATTAAATATGTACGCAGTAACGAAAGTTTCCCCTAATTTATGTAATTTTGATTATTGATATTTAAACTAAGTACGCAGTACACTTAGTAAACCGAAGTTGCAAGGCATCTTAAAAAATATCCCACAGGGATGGTGAAAAAGTAACTGTATGTAGTACAGAAAATATATGTTATTATTATATACCCGCAGGGATGATGTTAACAAAAATATACATAGTTCATAAAATGTATTTATTATTATGGATATTCCGTAGGGAAAGAACTATGGAATTATTTGGAGTGCAGAAAAATAGGGGAAAACTATAGTCGATAATTGTGCATGATGTAGTTTATTAATTAATGTATTTTCCAATTAACCGTATAACCTTTGAATGAATTAATGGAATTCTATCGTATGAATTTTTGTATTAACTATTTTAAAGCAAGTGAAATAAATGTATAAAAAGTCAACAACCAGTGGGTTATTATTTTCATCGACCAGTTAATAATAGTAATTTAACAAACTAGTGTATTAATCGCTATTTAATATACGCGTTAGTTACAATATTTTTCCGTCGATTGTCTTTAATTGTTAATAGATTATATTTTTTTTTAATTTAGAACCAAACTACATACTATAACAAATTTTGGAATTTCAAACTTATTGACATCGACAGAAACTATGGCAACGCCATTATGTACGCGGCAGTACGTGCTTTGTAGTATGTTTGGTTGCCTAAAATCGTTTATTAATAAAAAAAAAATTATGCATTAATAGGGGCCATTAATGTATGATTTTTTATACATTAATTAAGGTTGTAAATACACGGTCGACGGATGCACAGTGCCTGTCCCTACTCAAAATAACATCTTACTACGCATTAGCCTATCCTCATCTCATCAGCTATAATATTTTACTGTAGGGACAAGCAGCAAGGGCGTCCATAGAGCGTTTTTCAGGGGGGGGCAAAAACTTAAACAAAACTTTTTTATATACAGTGTCACCAGTAAAGTCCGCATCATATGGGATTTTTTTTTATTAATAGCTTTATTCAAAATTTGACTTTGGCATCAAGTTCTGCTTCGATCGATATGAAAATTAAGCAAAAAAATAGTAGTCACGTGATTCGCATTATCTGTCAAATTTTAATTTTTTTCTTAAAATAATTCAAAAGTGGGGTTATTTCTGAAAATATCAAAAAAAGTTATAGGAAAAAGTTTTTTTAAATGCAGTTTCTAGCACACATGCAAAATTTCAGCTGGATAAGATAATTTTTATTTTTTATTTACCCATATTTTGTAAATTGCACCACTTTTGCAAAATAACACTCAACGCAACCTACATAAAACTTCTTAGTTTTGTCAATGCTTTATTTCAGATAATTTTTTTTTAAAGTAGCGTTATATTAAATGTGTGTTTTTCTACGAAATCAAAATAGGGCTATTAAAATTTGGTCGCATGTGATGCAAAGTTCATTTGTTATTGACCCTGTATAAGGTAACATCATAAAATAAGTATTTTTGAAAACATAGTTTGTGTCTTTTGAATTATTTTTTGAAAAAAAAAAATTAAAATTTGACAGATAATGCGAATCACGTGACTACTATTTATTTGCCTAATTTTCATCTCGATCGATGCAGAACTTGATGCCAAAGTCAAATTTTGAATAAAGATATTAATAAAAAAAATCCCATATGATGCGGACTTTACTGGTGACACTGTATAAGACTATTTATTTAACTTATGCCAAATGTATTAATATATTGATATGTTTTTATTATGTAATTGTTCAGTTTAGTGATTTGTGGGTCTACTAACTAACCACTGTACTTTTCAATATTTATACTGAATTATGAAATAAAATAGTAATGTGGGCGCCTGGGGGGGGGGGGGGGGAGTGCCCGTTTTGCCCCCCCCCCCTATGGACGCCATTGACAAGCAGTAAACATAGTATTTCAAGCACAGAAACGTCTAATAGGGCTTATTTTTGGATTGAAACCAACACAAACATGCAGAGAAATATAAAAAAAAACACCAAATCCTCACAGTCACTTCAATATACATACTTAAGTGCTCCACATAGGGGAAAGGGAGGCACATTCAACCAATTTTTGTAAAATGACCGAACAACTGGTTAATAATTAATTATTATAAACGTGAATGTATACACCACCACAACAAACATTATATCTTTGTTTTACCAATCCAAATATTCAAGAAATTAATTTTTTTATAGGATATAGCGTTAATTAAAAAAATTATTACAAACGGTTGAAACTGCCCCTCCGGTGGGGTACATTCCACCACATGCTGGGGTAGCTTCAACTATATATAAATAATTGATTAAAATACACAAACAAGAGTTATTTTTATTGCAACATAACAGTAATAAACTAATTATTAAAAATATTAATATATGTAATTTTAATACGAGGTTATTTTTGACATTGGAAAGCTAGACAGACTCTTAATTTATGAAATATAAGGAAAGGTTTGTGGCGAAGTAAAGCAATCTTGATGTCCTAGCAGCTTTAGCTGAACTTGGTTGTGGTAATTTTAATACTACATCGGAACGGTTTACAGCAGATATGTCATCGACAAGGGGATAAATATGCACATTTGTATCCAGGTACCTTCCTGCGTAAAAATTGTATCATATATTCGTTAGCTTTTAATATTTCAATAACTTTTCCGACGTAGTGGATAGTAGAGTCGATTTTACCACAAACTTTACTAGTAAGAAATCATTTTCATTAATTACATCTTCATCTTTTAATACTTCTAACGAACTTTCTTCCTCATTAAAATCATCACTCTGGTCGGCTGATTCTAGCAATATCGATTGATCTTCATCAGAACTGCTTGTGCTATCTTTCCTTGTCATCTTAAGTTTCCTATTTTCTGGAAAAACTTGCTTCATAAGTTTCTGCCATAGCACATAGCTCTTCTTGCTTTTTCTTCCGAATTTCTCTTTCATTCTCCAATTCTTCCAGCCTGTCCTTCTCAGGGGTGTCAGTATAAATGCGTACGTACTTTCTGAGATGGGGCAGATTCAACCACTGGTCGAACGTGCCCCGTATAATATGTATGGTTGAAAGTGCCCCATCCCTATATGTTTCAGAAACTAATAAGTAAAATTTAGCCAGTGAATTTTATGGTTAGAAAACCTTTATCAGCTTTATTTTGAATAATAGTAAACAATACCGACTCATAAGCCGTGCAAATTACTGCAAAAATGTGTTAACTAACGGTAAAATAAAATGAGTTAATTACTTACTGTGAACAGCCAGTTTCACTATAAAATTTATTTGTCAACCACCAAACCAGAGAGAACAACTGTATTTCAAGGAGATGGATGGCCGATTGTAATTTGTGTGACCTTTCCGGGCGCCAATTTTAAATCCAAACAAAGATATCGCTATTGGTTGAATGTGCCTCCCTTTCCCCTATGTATACAAAAACAAGAACGAAATCCAAGAAAACAGAAACAATCACAACTATCTTACAAGAAACGCAAACGGCCTTGCAGTCCCTAGACACACTTCAACACGATATGAAAAATCTCCCCACTATGCCAGCATCAAAATTTTTAGTAAACTACCAGAAGACATTAAACAATCCATAACAAGAGGTATATTTGGAAGAAAACTAAAGCGCTTTCTTGAAAAAAAAAATGCATTTTACAAACTAAAAGACTTTTTGAATGCCTAATCGATGTCAGATTTGCGCAGAAGGTTTTGATCTTCTAGATTTGTCCCTTACATTTAATGCTAGTATATTTATATATTTAGCGTATGGTAATACAACATACAACACACAAAAATACATAAGATGTAAGTAGGTAACACAATATAAAACATATTACAAGCAAACATCCAAACTATCTATATATTCAGTCGTGGACTCGGTTGCCAGCAGGAAGTCGACCATGTTTCCCCCATAAGCTCGTCTAGGGCATTCCTCGACAATATGGCGGATGGTCTGCCACTCTTCGCCGCAGTCGCATTCAGGGCTGTCCAGTCTCCCCCATCTGTACAGCGAGGCGGCACATCTTCCATGATTTGTTCGGATCCTGTTCAAGCTACTCCAAATTTTTCTTGGCTTGTCAAAACCCGGAGGCTTTGTGTTGATGCATGGCATGCTTTGAGATTGTGCGGACGATTCTTCCATCCATTCGCTCATCCATTCGTTTTGCATGTTAAAATTGTCGTCTGGGATCAGGGAGCTACGCATTGGTGGGTGTCTAGATCGTAGTCTGCCTATTTCAAGGTCCTGCTAGTAGTCTGAAATTTAATGTAAACTAAGTTAGTTAATTTTATAGTTTTATATGACGAACCTCAAATCGTAATGTATGGTCCTTAGTACTTAGTAGAATAAATGTAATTTGAATTTGAATTATTCAACAAAAAGTTGTCTCATTATTTTATATAATTTTTTAAAGATAGTATTGCGGTAATTTGATGCCACAACCAGCGTGTTAATTTTATTTTAGGAAGAACGTCGAGAATTATTTTTCAGTGCAACAATACAACGACAAGCAGTATCTATAACATGTGCAGAAGTCCTGACTGCATTACAGACACTGAAGTTCAGGGATTTTGCGAGTATGTTTTGTAAGTATAGTAAGCAAAACACCTAGATGGTTTGGTAATAAGTAAAAGTCGGGTAGTATAGGGTTAACGTCGGTGCTTACTTCTGGAGAAATTTAACACTTGGAAGAGAATACCTTAATTAATGAAATAAATAATAGCGCACCCACATTTAATTGGAAAAGGGATACTAAACAAGATACATATTAAATCGGCATGGTAGGCACACCACAGGATAGTCAAATGGTTTGATATAAATGCAATTTTAAGAGGCGTACCGCGTACACTGAATCAGTAAGGCCAAATCGGAATATTCTATTTGCGACTTTTTCTAGTAAGGGGAAAGGAGTCGAATATCGGCCAGAGGCTAATACACTGAGTAAAATCATCCAATATAGTGGATTTCACCTTAGTTTTTAATGCTTTGACGTCTCTCTTGTCAAACAAATTAGCCAACACGTGATTTTAAAATCCCTAATTCTATAAACGGCTTTCAGGCACGGGCATTGGCTAGATTAACAAGAGATGGATATATAACTGACCATATAGTTACATGTACATGACGAAGATGCACACTACACAGTTCAATACGTTGCCCTTCAATGAGCTCAAACTCGTCAAAAGCACAGCATCGCTCGTATATGCCGTTAGTATGTGCATCTTTGTCTTACGCATTTGCTCTCGCATATCTCTTTTCGTACTTCATTAATTCGATTGTCTCGTCGCGTTCTTTAAATATCACAGAGCCGTATTGGGACACACCGCGCACCGCGTGCATTCTGCTGTTAATTCTTGATCGTTCGTGTTATTGTTTTTGGTATGTTTCAGACAGCATTTTGCTTATATTTTGTGCGTGTTAGACTTTTTGGTTTTAAACTGCCGGACTGTGTGTATCGGTGACGTGTTTCTTTTTATGCAAAAGTAAGTAAATAATTATTAATGTCTCGGACGGTGTCGACGACATCGACAGCTTGTCAGATGAAGACCAAAAATAATAGGGAACTTGCAACAAAATTAAATTTGAAAACCACAGTGAACCATTATGCTAAAATAAGTTTTACATACAGTTGTATTAAAGAGTGCTTGAGGTATCTGTTCTGCAAACGCATGGACAAAAATCTTTTTTTGTAGTATCTACTTACATTATTTTTTCTTTATTCATTAAAAAAAAATACCTAATTCGATAACATTACAAACTTTTGTTGTTTTATTATAAACCAACGAAAATTTAGACCTATTGTAAACTTCAAACTCTTTAGAACCTAGTCTAAAGAAAAAAATATCTACCCGTGAATAAGAAAATAAAAAAGTAAACAATAAGCTATTAAATATAATATATAGATTTTTTCAACTTAACACTGCATGGTTTAAGATCAAATTAAAAAACAAAATAATTCTTTAATAAAAAACGTAGTTCATTATTGATGATACTAGATTCACGACTGCCCCTTGTATATTTTTTATTGTACTAAATTAAGAGTGTGTTTTTACCAAAATAACAGCACTTTATTATATTATGAATAAAAATGAAATGAAATTGTTTTTCTGATATTCTATCCTATTTCCATTCCCCCTCAGTGTTTTTTTTTGAAATATCTTAAAAATTGCTTAGGTAATTCTCGTTTCCATCCATAATTACAACTACAAATAAATTGACCCATGTTCACACATAATTTTTAAGTCCGGCCCTGGCCAATCCTTAAGTTCTGTAAAAAGAAATGTTATAAATGACATGTGTCAGCGGCGGCCATTAAAAACTAAAGTGAAATCCACTATACAAGTTTTTTTTTGAATATTTGTTACCACAAAAAGTAATCCTTTTATCCCTAAAATATTTTGTTTAGATACACACGAGGTCGCATATTTTTGCGCCTATTCGATATTTTTTCCTGTAACAAGATGCCATTTTAACCATTAAAATATGTATGGAATAAAATATTTTTAATAGATATTTTTTTAATTCCTACAAGGTTATTTTTTAATTATCGGAAAAAATAAACTAAAAATAAACCTTCTTTTTATAATTAAAATATACTTTTTAGGAACTACATAGTCCCTTTTTTAAAATATGAAGATGTTTAGGTAACTGTCAGCGACCGCTATAGTCTATCCCTTACTACAACAGAACAGACAGGGACGAACTAACTTACAACAATGATCTGTCGTTGTTCCCAGTGGTTTGATGTCTGATGGTATGGTGTACTTTAGTATAAATGCGAGGTGCATGACTGCAAACCTAATTTTGTGTTCCGCGATATAAGTGTTGTGTAAATGTATCCTTTTGTTCAAGGTTTATTTGTGTTTATTTTCCCCTTAACCATAAACTTGATCCCCTGTTGCTATTGACATACTTTATAATAAATAAAAACTAATCTTATTTGGTTTTACGTGGTTGTAAAAATAAATAATGTTTTCATATAAAAAACATTATCGTTTATTTTTGGGTTTTATTATGTCTTATCTCAACTGATTTGATTTTAGGTAAGAACTTCTCTGCGCCATTTTATTTTTTATTATTATTTCCTTACTTTATTTCTCAAAATAAACATCACTGGTGATAGTCTGGGGCAAAAAAAAATATAAGGCCATGTGTCCAATAAACTCATACTAAAACAAACATGTGGCAAGCTAAGAACAGGGTGGAGTGTACTTTATTTTCACACGGCTCAATGGTTTACATAGTCAGTTGAAGATCTCTCTACTTGAACTCACGTTTTCATTATTGCCATTGTTCACCTAAGTACTAATTTAGTTCTGAAGGAATCTCAAACAAAGAAGTACCTAATAAAGATATACAAAAATTAATCCCTTCTCAATTCATAAAGCAGACATTTGTTTATTATACCTCACTGGTCTAAAAGTATGTGGTTTGATGGTATGAACAATCAGTCCTAGTGTAGTGGCCCAGCCAAATAAAATAATTTAGCATATTTTTTTAGACAAAGTTAAAAGAAAATAAAAATAAATATTTTATTTAAACAATCATGTTAATCGATAATCAAATATAAGTCAAACGCGCCAGTTGGTAGAAACTTAAATAAAACAATTAAAAGTCAAGTTTAAAAAAATATTTAAATAAATTTAAAATAGTAAATGATAATCGCGATAGGTACAGCTAAATAATTATTAAATGATTAAGTACTACCGCACGAGAATGCAGAGTTATTATAAAAGTTAAATTTGTTTACTACTAGCAAAAGTATTTCTATAAAATAGATCTGACAGCAAAACTATTAGTAAAAGCCCATATGTTTTAATTGAATTAAAAAGTGAATAGTTCTAAGTCAGAGTATTAAAATATCAAAAGCACAAAGACTCACCATACAGTCACGATGACACAAGGAAAAAGACAGAATTAAAGAGAACCAAGCTCTGGGTTCATCGAGTCACCTCTCTCGACTTGTTTTTAACCAACCAAAACGCTTGAAGCTCGTTCACACCGGAATTATGCTGACCTAAGCGTCTGCGCGTTAATGATGGTCCTGAAAATCAGACCACCCAGGCGTGCAGCCGTAAAACTTCCACTTGAACAACGTTTTATTGCGGCTTTCTGAGAAGCATGCGCTACTACTCTTGATATAATAACCTTGGAAAAGGAATATGATGTCTTATCTGACAGTGATTATTTTTAATGGTGTTTATACAGATAAGACGTCGCACATGCAAGGCAATTCATACCCAGAGTCCACGAACCCACAAATAAATATTGTAGGTAGGCCTATGTGTGTAAAAGTGATAATTAGGCCAACATAGAGTGACCTAAACTGGTTACGTATCTGACGACAGGGATCGGCTATTACACTAGGCCGGTATTCGAAGAAAAATAGCTGTCAAGTAATTAGAAAATAAATAATTTGCCCATCCCAGCTGCCCTTGTATTTCTGCTTTCTGTTCATAGGAAGAACCCAGTTGTTAATTCTAAATTCAATTATAACTTTTAGTGAACATATATTTAGATGTTCCTCACGATATATTCCAATTTCCTTTGTTTGTGATGGAATACGTCATTGTGAAAATGGTATCGACGAAGAAACTAAAATCTGCAATCGTGCAGTATGTAAGAGGAATTTTTATAAATGCAATCAAAATAAATGTATTCCACTTTCAAAGCTCTGCGATGGATTAAAAGACTGTGAAAACGGTCTTGATGAATCTCCATTAGCTTGTCGAAAGTTAATCAGTAAGTTGATGTAACTTTAATACGACATTTTTCGCTCATTATAGCAAATATTTAATTATATTTTATCGATCATGGTTTGCGGGTTTAAATAAAGCGCGTAGAAAAAAATAATAGCAGAAACAACGATATTATTTATTTAATTTTAGGTCAGGATAACATCACTTGTCCAATGATTTTTAAAGATTATCATACCGTTGCTTGCTACATAAGATATGGCAATAAACCTGGTGTTATTACATGCAAAGGAACGATTCCACCAATGACGGTAGCTCAAATAAGTTGTAAGCCGTTTTACACATCAACAAGTGTTAGCTATCAAAAACTGACGTGCCAAAATAATGGCTCATGGAGCTACGACATTATAAAGTGTAAACCAGGTAGGTAGGTATAAATAAACCAATTTTAAAGTACCTATATAAACAAGCTGTGGATACCGGACTTTTAGTATTTTAAAGGCAGAAGAAAATGTTTCCTTTGATTTCGTCACATCCATTTATTTTACTTATTTTATGCATATACAGATTTGCTTTACATGACGTTTCCGTTTAAGAATTTAAGTCGATTTTAGCAGTTTTTTTGATATAGAATAATGTCAAAATGTGCAGGACCTTGTAGAGGTTTATTTTTAATAAGACAAAAATATTCCTCCTCCTAAAATTATTTTAAAAACTATTTTCTTTAAAATTCATAATATTGTTAGTCCATATTTGAAATTGTATTGAATATTGAAACAGATTTTAATAGAAAATTTATATATACAGTGTCACCAGTAAAGTCCGCATCATATGGGATTTTTTTTAGTATTGAAAATACTATTGGGATCGTGTTTACGCAAACTTTGCATTGCATGTCGATGTCGCTCATGTCGATGTCGCTCATGTCGATGTCGCTCCGCAGTCTGTCGCGGCCAAAAGCGCAATATCTAGATCGGTTTTGTAACATAATACTCTGATAAGACTTGGTAGAAATATAAATATGAATCAGCGTAAAGTCGGCAAGTAAATAATGAATAATGTTTAGTTTAGTTTGTGTTTTAAAGAACGCCATAGTAACTTTGTTAAAAAGAGTTTTATTGAGATAAGTTATAACTAAGGTAAGTTCACGTTATTTAAATCGGAATATTATATCGAAAAAAAAAAGCGGGAGGCAAAAAGTTGGAGCACAATAATTGCATATTACAGGGTCCGCCCAAATTTGGTTAACAAATGGGATAATTTTTTTATTATTGATTTCTCAGAAAATGTTATTGTACCGGGTGATTGGTTATATTTTGCACCCCTACCTATCTCATGAAAATCTTCATGGTCTATTTTGAACGCTTGGGTAAATAAGTATAATTTAAAAACATAGCATAAGTAGGCTTAGACAATATGACCGATTGAATATAAGGCAATTGTTCACCTTGGTTGGTCTGCTATGTGAATATTATTGTTTATAAACAAATTAATATTAATTATTCTTAGAAATAAAACCATACATTTAATATAATATGTTTTAGTTAATATACAGGGTGTCCCAAACGTAATGGGACACAGAGCAACAGCAGGCTCCTTAAGGCGAAATAATGCGATTTATTTAAACTTGCATTATCCCAAAATTGATAACAACCAAGATAAAGGGTGTCAAACTTTTATTTTTGTTTTCGTTTTTTTGGGATTATTTATAGTTCACCTTGGTTGGTCTGCTATGTGAATATTATTGTTTATAAACAAATTTATATTAATTATTCTTAGAAATAAAACCATACATTTAATATAATATGTTTTCGTGAATATACAGGGTGTCCCAAACGTAATGGGACACAGAGCAACAGCAGGCTCCTTAAGGCGAAATAACGCGATTTATTTAAACTTGCATTATCCCAAAATTGATAACAACCAAGATAAAGGGTGTCAAACTTTTATTTTTGTTTTTGTTTTTTTGGGATTATTTATAATATGTTTTAATTAATATACAGGATGTCCCAAACGTAATGGGACACAGAGCAACAGTAGGCTTCTTAAGGCGAAATAATGCGGTTTATTTAAACTTGCATTATCCCAAAATTGATAACAACCAAGATACAGGGTGTCAAAGTTTTATTTTTGTTTTCGTTTTTTTGGGATTATTTCCTAACGAAATGACATAGGTAGCAGCACGAAATTAAGGATTTTGGGGTTTTTTGAGGTGAGGAATTTAAAATTATCCATAGTTTTTATGTAACCAGTACTATAAAATTAAAGAACATTTTTTAAACTTTTACAAAATCCAAATTAGAATGTGGGCTTTAATTACATGACATAGGTCATTAAAATTTTAAAGCTGTGTCAGGTATTTTCAATACATAGGATGCTTGCGTAAGGTGCAAGATCTGTGAATTTTTATTAATAGCTTTATTCAAAATTTGACTATGGCATTAAGTTCTACTTCGATCGAGATGAAAATTAAGCAAAAAATAGTAGTCACGTGATTCGGATTATCTGCCAAAATTTAATTTTTTTCAATATTTCAAAAGTGGGGTTATTTCTGAAAGTATCGAAAAAAGTTATTGGAACATTTTTTTTTAATGCAGTTTCTAGCCCACATGGAAAATTTTAGCTGCATAAGATAATTTTGAATTTTTACCTTTATTTTGTAAATTGCATCAATTTTGCAAAATAAGACTCAACGCAACCTACATAAAACTTCTTAGTTTCGACAATGCTTTATTTCAGATACATTTTCTTTAAAGTAGCGCCATATTAAATGTGTGTTTTTCTACAAAATCAAAATTGGGCTATTAAAATTTGGTCGCATGTAATGCAAAGTTTATTTGTTGTTGACCCTGTATAAGGTACCTTCATAAAATAAGTATTTTTGAAAACGTAGTTTATATCTGAAAGTAATACACGTTAATGTATTATGACATAGCTTAATAATAAATTAGAGGGGTTTTAAATTAAATCGTTGAAAATAGATAAACTTTACGTTGTTAAACTAAAATTTATTTTCCACTTAAAAAACACTTTACTGAAGACACTGTGTTCTTTTTTGTCTTAATATTAAGGTATATTACTTTCAGATACAAACTACGTTTTCAAAAATACTTAGTTTATGAAGTTACCTTATACAGGGTCAAAAACAAATAAACTTTGCATCACATGCGGCCAAATTTTAATAGCCCAATTTTGATTTTGTAGAAAAACACACATTTAATATGGCGCTACTTTAAAGAAAATGTATCTGAAATAAAGCATTGTCAAAACTAAGAAGTTTTATGTAGGTTGCGTTGAGTCTTATTTTGCAAAAGTGGTGCAACTTACAAAATATAGGTAAAAAATCAAAATTATCTTATGCAGCTAAAATTTTGCATGTGGACTAGAAACTGCATTTAAAAAAACGTTTTTTAATAACTTTTTTCGATATTTTCAGAAATAACCCCACTTTTGAATTATTTTTTGAAAAAAATTAAAATTTGACAGATAATGCGAATCACGTGACTACTATTTTTTTGCTTAATTTTATTTCGATCGAAGCAGAACTTGAGGCCAAAGTCAAATTTCGAATTAAGCTATTAATAAAAAAAATCCCATATGATGCGGACTTTACTGGTGACACTGTATATAGTACGGGGCCAAATATTGCCAATATAGTTTTACTATAGAAGCAACAGAGAGAAAAATCCAACCGTTATTGTCACCGCTATTAATTTTTCGGCGCCTATTTAATGCGGATTTTTTGCTACTAGGATTCTCTCAGTGAAGCTAGTATAAATAAAGCTGTATTTACTTTGCTTATTTAGTATTCACCTGAAGACGACTGGAGATACTTACCAGTTAAAACGCTGTAGTTTAAAAAAAAATTAAGACAATACGCTTCTATCATTACTAATTGATGTTAAGTTCAAACTTTTTGCTTTATTGATGTTGCGAAGAAAAATTAAATTATTAGAAATTTATCGTCTTTGCTTCTAGATTGCGGAATTGTACGTACTTCACAATTTTCTCCTCTTATTTTAAAAGGACATTTGATTAAGCCAACTTTATGGCCGTGGTATGCAGCTCTATTTGATTTTCAAGACGAACAATGGACATTTTTTTGCAGCTCCACCGTTATATCAACAAATATGGTAATTACAGGTAGATAACTGTTTAATTAATGCTTAAAGTGGGAATTGTTTAAACCGCCATGGAGATGGTTAACTTTTTAAGGATATCGGCTTATAGAGGGTAGTTCATATTATATAAGTACCTATATTTTTACCGATTCTATTAGTAAACTACCGTATTAACTTTTAAAATGCCTTTATTTTAAACTACCTTTTACAATTCATTACATGGAAAGAAAGACGGAAGTTAATCCAATTTAATTTATTAATAAAATCAATTCATTTAATTTAGTGAATATCTCTTTAATTGTTTTTTTAAAATTTGCCAATTTTTAAATGTTTCTGCTATTTTTTGGAAGATTGTTATATTTTATTAAGTATTCCGTCATATAAAAGCGATTTTTTTCCGAAATTATTTTTACTGGTTGATAATTTATACAACGTCTGGTGTTATGATCAAGATCATGTAATATCTTATTCTCCTGAAGTTTATGTTAGATTTTCTTTCTTTTAAAATAATTAAATAAATTAGAATACAAATTTTTAATTTATAAATGTTTTGAACATGTAAATACCCTTCGGTCTATAAAGATAAAAAGTTGGTTCTAAATGTGGTAATTTGTGTATACATTTAATAACTTTATTTTGTAATTTTTGTAATCGCAAGCAGATTCCCATGCCGAAGCTAAGTTTTGGAATTTTGAATATATTAATGAAAAATATATATTTTTTAAAGTATTTCAAAGGAATGAAATATCTAGCTCTGTACAAAACAGATACCAAAGGAGATATCGAGTTAATAATATACTGGATATTATAGCCTTTCCAATTTAAATTTTCGTCTAAAACTAATCCTAAAAATTTTGTCGTTTTTGAATATTGAATATTTTCATTATTAATAGAATTTATTTAGAAATAAACATAAAAGAAGATTTGGTAAAATTTACCATAAATTTATTTGATTGAAGCCAAGAAAGAAGTATTTTTAAATCATTATTAATATCAAAATACATTTCTGCAAAAATTTCAGTAAAATAAATAACTCTTGTATCATCTGCAAATAGCTTTATATTGCCCTTTAGGTTTAATTTGGAAACGGAATTAATGCAAATTAAGAATAATAATGGACCTAACGTTGATCCTTGTGGAACTCCACATATTATTTCTTTTTCCGAACTTTTTCTTTCCCCAATTTGAACAAATTGTTAACGATAGTTACGTCCACAGACTAAAACGTAAGTTTAGACGATGACATTCATTTAAATTGTTTTATTCATAAAATAATTTCTACTAAAAAAAACAGATTATTTATATGAAAAAATTCAATTTAGAATTAACCACATCATAAACACCAGAAATGGAAATAATTTAAAATAACATACCATACCAAGAAAAATACAATTAACTTACTTTTACTTACCTTTAAATATAATAATTTAATAATATACATATAACAATATAGAATCTGATATAAAAAACTAAACTATTCGGCTTTTAAGTCATTTTAAAAAACATTATCTTAGGGTCGGATTGGAAGACTGAGTAATTGTTAATCAAAACCTTTTTGTGCCAACTAGTATGTCACTGTCACCAATAGTTATTTATATACTCATACGAATTCGTATAGCACCTTGTATATGTATAATTCTAAAATTCTTTAAAAAATTCAATAATGTAAAAAAAAAACGAGTAGGTATACGAAGGCGTAGAAGGGCCACATAAATTAATTTTTTTAATATTCCGACTTTAAAGTAGGAATTTAACTAAATTCCTAGTTTAAACTAGGAATTTAACTAAATTCCGACTTTAAACTCGGAATATTACTAAAATCCGACTTTAAACTAGGAATTTAACTAAGTTCCGACTTTCAACTAGGAATCAAACTAAATTCCTACTTTAAACTCGGAATATTATTGTGAAAATTTCATAAATTTATTTTCAACCAATTAGAAGGCTCATTTTGATAATTTTTCTGTCAAAAATGAAGTGCTTTATTTTTTATGGCAAACATCACTGAGAATGAAATCAAAATACATTTTGTTGCTATCTTATAATTTTTATTGATCTCATCTTATCATCTCATCATATTAAAAGAAACTCCAATTTATGAAATTTTCTTACCGAATCTCCCACGCAGCAGAATTAATTCCCGATAATTCTGCTGCTAGGGAGATTATAAGTGATTATATTGCTTATATTGTAATATGTGTTTTATATATCTTTTCTCAGATAAATTCTAAAAATTCAACAAATACCGTAGGGCACAAATTGACTAACTCTACTTTAACTGAAAACGCCATTTCTTTATTTCACGTTTTTTTGCCCCAAAATTAAAGCGTAAACTTTCTAGGTTTTAATAGCATTAAAAGGGTGTGACACTAAAATTTTTTTTGTGTGCGATACATTTTGTGAAAGAAAGAAAGAAAGGAAGAAAGAAGAAAGAAAGTAGGGTTTGTGGCGCCTCTGCTGGCATATGGCATCTATTAAACAAGCGAAAATATGTAAACAAATAAAGTTACATGGTCATTCATTTTACACTTTATCGTTTATATAGGTACACTATTATATTATAGCACTAAAATAATTTATAATACACTCCTATTTCCGATGCCGAAACTAACAAAAATTACAATGTTGTTAAATTCCGAGTTTAAAGTTGGAATTTAGTGAAATAAAAATAAAATTTATGTGGCCCTTCTACGCCTTCGTATAGGTACCTATTTTTATAAAATATAAAGTTTTTTTCGCTTTTAGCTGCACATTGCATATGGAATATGCCAGAGGAAAATATCAGGGTGACAGCAGGAAAATATTTCAGTGATTTCTATTCCATTGAACCCGACAGTCAAGTATCGGACGTTCAAAAGTTAATTCTACATCCGTTATATCAGGATTCGCTAGGAAATTACGCTTCAGATATTGCATTAATAGTTTTATCACAAAAGTTTTCGTTTAGCGAAAGTGTTCTTCCTATATGTCTAAATTTAACACTGAGAAATTTTTTACAAGATATTGATGATGATCGGCGTGACGCAGCGGTAATTACGTTTTTTTTTTAATTTTCTTAAATATTAAATCATCTTTGAGGATAATTTTTTTGAACTTAAGTTATGATTAGTGCCCGACCGAAACCAGATTTTCAGCCGAAACCGAAACCGAAACATAAAAATTTTATTGTATTACTGAAATTTAATTTATTTTATTTAGGACGAGATCGATCTTGGGAACGGATTGAACTCTTCCCACTAAAAAAAAAGTCAAGATAGAAAAAATCTATTATTTATATAGACAACACTGCCTACGAACCCACCCAAAGTTAGCCGAACGGTGCGCGACAATTCACGAACATTGAGTTTCGGCAGGTTTTTGGCTGAAACCAAAACTGTCACCGAACCTAGATTTTTTGGCCGAAACTAGCCGAAACCGAACCTTCGGTCGGTCTCTAGTTATGATATAACATAATCTACAGGATGTGGGGCAGTAGCGGATACTAGAAGGGCGCAAGCCTCCCCCGCTCTGTCGTAACATTGCATTCACGCCCCTTTGTCAAATTGACTAAAAAATTACATAATTTCTGGCAAAATTTAACAATTTTGACGGCACCATAGCAGGGGAAGCGGTGCTTCCAATGTTTCCATGTTCTACATCTATTTGAATTTCATTTTCTATATACAGGCGGGTGTCCATTTAGTGTGTAATTCTTCGATATCTCAAATACTATCCTATATAGAAAAAAACTTTAAATATAAAAAATAGAGGACTGTTGAAGGTGCATATTATAAAAATATTTTTAAATATACCATGTGTTTCACAAAAGCCGGACCACTAAAATTTATATATTCTTAAATGAAACACCCTGTATATTTTGTCAAGAATTGAAACTTCTACTAAGTTCCCTTTTAACTGTAAAATATTTTATTTTTATTTTGTGATGTTGCCAAATTGTAACGACTTTCTCAAAATTTTCGTTATTTACTTTTTGATTTGTTTTTATTTTAATTGTATCCTGTATTTTATTGTATTATAACGTTCTTACCCTTAAACATAATACCAAATTTTATAACGTCCAGATAAATAAAAAATTAATAAAATAAAAAATACCAACTTTAATTTATTTTAGTATCATAATATTTCTGCGTTCCAATTATAATAATCAAATATTGTACCAAAATTATTTTCTTAGTTAAAGAAGTTGTTCAAAGTCTCATCCGGTTGGCTCAATGCAAGTTTGAATTCGAATTATAAAATTGTCTCTTACATTAGATAATGTATGAGGTGTTATGCTATGAAATGCCTCTCTAATTAGTTCTTTCATATCATCACGAGTGGTGGCTGGTAAGCGATATACTTTTGATTTTACGTAACCCCATAAGAAATAGTCCATGCTAGTCAGATCAGGTGATCTGGCAGGCCAGTTAATTGGTCCTCCTCAACCTATCCATTTTTGAGAAAATTTTTAATTTTTTATTTTATTAATTTTTTATTTATCTGGACGTTATAAAATTTGGTATTATGTTTTAAGGGTAAGAACGTGAAAATACAATAAAATACAGGATACAATTAAAATAAAAACAAATCAGAAAGTAAATAACGAAAATTTTGAGAAAGTCGTTACAATTTGGCAACGTCGCAAAATAAAAATAAAATATTCTACAGTTAAAAGAGAACTTAGTATAACCCAGATGCAACCGTCCGTAAAAAATAATAATAAAATTAAAATCAATAAAGAAGCTGTAGCATATTTACACCGTACAAAAGCAAAAAAAATAGAAAAATAATGAATATCTTGGCAACAATGCAACAGATTGAAAAAAAAAATTGAAATTACATAAACAATATGGAGGAGCCCTAATTGCAAGAAAAAAATATAGGGTGTTCCATTTAAAAATATTTAAGTTTTCTGGTCCGGCTTTTGTAAAACACACTGTATGTTTAAAAATATTTTTATACACCTTCAACAGTCCTCTATTTTTTATATTTAAAGTTTTTCTCTATACAGGATAGTATTTGAGATATCGAAGAATTACACACTAAATGGACACCCTGTATATGTTCATTAAAGCCAGGGAGTTTCTTGTGAAGGTACGAACTGTTTAAAAGTGCTATAACTTCTCTCTGGAGCACTGGTAGATCCAGGGGGGGCCGAAGGCCCACCCATGTAAGACCTCAAAAAAAATGAAAGCTAAAAAAATGTAAGGCATGCAGTATTCCTGCAATAAGAAATGCTATTGGAAAACTTAAAGAATGCACCAATTTTATAAAAGATTATGCTCTTTGAATGAACGAGTTTGTTGTCAAACTCAAAGAAGCAAAAGAACATTACCATTCTTTAAAAAAAATTTAAAAAATGTGTGAAACTAGATGGGTGGAGAAACACGAAGGTATAATTGACTTCTTGGAAATGTTACCTACTTTAGTCGACTTCTTAGATGATACGGAACAAAATGGCAATAGTGTATCATCCTCCAAAGCTAGTACCCTTTTAGCAGCCATTACAACATCTGATTTCTTGGTATCTCTTTTTATCATCAGTGACTGTATTAAATTATTAATACCTCTATCTACTCAACTACAAAGTGTCCAACTCGATATTAGCAAACCATATGAAATTTCTAATTTAGTCTTAAAAGCATTAGAAGAAATAAGATCTGATAGAGAGAGAAGGCAAGTTAAAGTTATGGAAGCTATATTGGGAACAGAAAGGCGAAAAACCTACCAATATAATTGACACAATTATAAAAACTGATTCATACTTTCCGAATATTTATATATTTAAAATATTAGCAACAATTCCGGTAACCAGTTGTACACCAGAAAGATCATTGTCTTCCTTAAGATTGTTAAAATCTTATTTACAGTCAACAATGGCCGCAACTATAGGTTGAATGGTCTTGCCTTACTTTATACCCATAGAAATCAAATGGTGTCACCAGAAGAAGTTTTAGGCCAATTTTCCAAAAAACACCGTACAAGACTTCAGTTACGAAATATGCTGTCTTCTGATGAAGGGTAATGCACTATTACCATTTTGTTCGTTCCTGTACATTGCCCGTGGCCCGCCCTCGGGCTACTTATGAATTTTCTGTTAATAATGTAAAATAGGTTATTCGATTACTTTAGTTTTAGGTGTAACTAAACCTAATTTGTTTGTTCGAGTTTAGTTATGTTGTTAATTTTGTGTCATTGTTTCTCATACCATAAACCATATCTTTATTTATACCTATGATTGACCTCCCTCCAACAATGAAAAACGCCAAACTGCCCTTGCCTTGCACCTAAATATATTTCTTTAATTTTTGTTGGGTGCCCCCCCCCCCCCCCCAAACTTATTTCTGGATCGGCCAGTGCTCTGGAGTAGTAGTTTGTATCGGAATCGCAACAATCATTTTTTATAACGCAGATATATTAGAAAATATAATATTCTACATTTATTTAAAGCATGTACAATTTGATTGCTTTAACATTACTTTTAATATAGGTTGTAGGAATGGGAATTACAGAAAATGGCACCGTTTCCTCTAACCTGAAAGGTACCACTGTACAAATAATATCTAATGCAGATTGCATTGCTAATCAAAAATATGAATTCAGAAAATATGTTACAATTTCATCATTTTGTGCTGGAGATATAAACCGTAAGCAAAAGTTAAATTTTAATATTATTACTGTTATTATTTATTGCTTTGTTTGATTTTAAGAAGAGCTTTAGTAAAAAGTATACCTACCTATTTTCTTTTGTAGGACAAAAGTGGAAACTTTTATTATTTGAGAAAATTAACCCCGAAAATGTGTTTTTTAAGGTACTGGTGCTTGTAATGGAGATAGCGGAAGTGGATTGGCTAAAAAAACTAAAGACAGCAATAAATGGATATTAGAGGGTATAGTCAGTATAAGTCCAAAAGCTCCAAATGCTCTGATATGCGACATAAGTTACTATACAATATTTACCAATGTTGGCATGTACAGCGATTGGATTTATTATTATCTGTCGCAGTATGCAATTGATTCCCTTATTTAGATTTAGATCTAGGTAATAATATAGTATTGGTTGGTAAAAGTTCTCTCTCGATGACGCGATCGCTTGCCGCGGTTCGCGATTGCGTTCGAGCGCTTCCTTCCTTATAATATATCCAAGCATCTTCATTACACTGCTATAAGTATTACTGATGTGAAAAGTAAAGAAAACTTTGTGTCGAAAACCGAGGTCTCGAAAAGTATCAAATTGCTTAAGGACTGTATTATCAATACTATAATTGAAGCGAATACAGTCTACCTTATTTGTAAATGCCAGGGCGAAGGATTTGCTTACGTTCCGGGGCAAGTTGATGAGATGATCTAGTATCTATAGAAGAAACAATAACAAATAAACCTATTGAAAAAATCTTATTCCATTTCGCCCCGCCACTTTGTTTGTCAATCTTACGCCGTTAAAAGTATTTTAACATGACGTTGAAAATTTAAATCTTTGTCTAGAACCTTATAAAAAGTCTGCAGTATGGCAACGCAGCAGTGAGAGATCCGTCCCAAAAGATGTGACCGCCACGATATTGGTCTGAGACTATGATGACGTTGTTTTATTTATTTCCGTTCCACAGAAAATTTATCGCGGAAAAACATTTAATAGAATAGAATTACAAAACAAATCACAAATCTAGTTATTCTAAGCTCACACTTTAACTGAAACCAAAATTAAAAGGTATAATCAGGAGTGGGAGGCAACGGCAAAATAATTATGTATTATGATACGAATGAAAGTTTGGCCTAATACATCGATTAAAATACATAGGTGCATCGACAAATATCAAATGACCTCGATGCATCTCTTAAAAACGATGTATCGCATTGAAAATATCGATGCTTTCGATGCGTCAATGTACATCGAACATTAATTCTATTTCCGAAATTTTCTTCACTGTAGGTATTGGTTTTGTGTAATAATTGCTGTGTTTTTTGGGGACTAATTAAGATGTGTCAAGTACGTGAGAATTCGAAAATTAATAATTCTGTAGTTACTTTTCATAGGTGAGTAATTAAAAAGTTGGGTTATTTGTTTAAACTATAGTAGCACGGTCATGGAAACGCAAAATCAAGAGTTGCCAACTCGAATGACTAAGGATCGTGGTTCGGAACCCACGTTAAATTGTAGGTTTTCTTAGAAGTGGCCCTGGCAGCGCCCAAAGAAAAAAACACCCGAAATAAGCAAGCAACCAATTAACAGCATTAAACCAGTACAATTGCTCAAATGCGATCGCTCTGCGCGTACCGATCGCGGCAACGAAATGGCACCTCAAGAAAATATTTTTCCGCTTTATGTATATCTTTTATAGATACGTTATAACTTAAAATTGTAAGTAGGTACTTACTAAGGTAATTAACAATAAATACATAGTAATGCTTGTAAAAATGTGTATTTTTTTGTTTGTAGTATTTATGTATAATACATCTTAACATAGTATAAAACAAAGTCGCTATCGCCCGTCCTGTCCCTATATGTGCTTAAATCTTTAAAACTACTCAACGGATTTTGAAGCGTTTTTTTTTAAATAGATAGAGTGATTCAAGAGGAAGGTTTTTATGTATAATACATGCATAATATTATAGAGAAACACTGATAAATTGGAGTAGGGAGAACGAACGACCCAATCTAACCGGTCCCCGGCCCGTTCAACGATCGATCCGAAGCACCGAAGCCGGAATAGACGAAGACAGACTATGTTTTATGCATGGATGTGAATTGTGGACGGGCCGGCAAACGGTTGAGTTTGAGGTTTGTTCGCCTTATTATCTCACGTCGTATAATGCCGGGCTGCAACGCAGGCCGGGTACACGCTAGTAATAATATAAAATAGTACAATGTCTAAAAAAAATAGCACTTACAATTATTAACCAATTTTTTCCTGCAGACGTTTTGACTGGACCCTACTTAAAATTTATTGACCTGCGGTAAATCCGAATGATTTACCCCATTAAAATTCTTGATAGTAATATTTGTAATATTGAGACTAAAGTAAAAGATTATTTAGCTTTTTTTTATAAGACTCGGCAATGAATTAGTATTGTTGATATCTACATGTATTAGGTAATAGCAATTGTCGGATTTTTCTACTGCGCCTTGTCAACAACAAGGACCATGAACCAATGCTCGGCGCCGATGTTGTCTAGTCAATATTCAGTTTTACCAAACTAATTGTTGTCAATAGGTACCTACTCCAATTCATCGTTTGGATTTAATTCCGTTATTAAATATTTCTAGCGCACCGAAAATCGACTTCCGGAGTGATTAACCAAAGCACGGTATAATAAAGAATATTATGTCGCTATATTGTCACCTCAAAGTTATACTGTTGTATGTCGCATTTTTGTCATTTTTTAGTTATTAGCGCTACAAAGTTGTCAATTAAACTTTATTTCTGTGGACGTACAAAAAGTTGTATCTTAATAAATTCGACGTCGGCAACCGGGATTACAAAATTATATGGAAGCAATACAACGTTTTTACTGTTGCATAGTGGTATGTGGTACTTACACTTTGTTAACTTCAAAAATATTTATTATCCTTCGGTAATAAAGTTGTATGTCACAATACATACTCTGTTACGAATTCTATTAAAAGTGAATATTAAAAAGCCGTATACAATTATCCAATAAAAGGAAGGTGATTTTAAAGATTATAACATGTGCTTCGTTGTACAACTATAAATCTGTTCCTTTTAGCCAGGTCGTTGCATTAAAACTCACAAAATCTCAATTTGAAGTAGAATTTAAAATTAATCATGCACTGGAAAGTTGGAATAAAGTTTGTATTCGTGATTGTCGACCTACAAGATCTGATGCGGCAACAACCAGCAATAAAATGAAACTCCCTGTGCGTTTATCTTTTAACAAATCCATTCCCGATAATAAAATTTAAGCCATCAAAAGTATGTTTAAATGGATGCCGGAATTTGACCAAATCTATTATAAAACAATATTTCCAAAATAATTTTCCTCTGTCTTCCTTTTATCACATTTAATAGATTTCTAAGACTTTTTCTACTTTTTCGAAAAATAAATGTTATTAAGATTATTATTTTTGGGTTTACAAAATGCAAAGTTGTATGTTACAATAAATGTAGACATTAAAGTTTTTATTGAGATAACATAGTTGTATGTTTTTTTTAATACCTGAATTTTAGCACAAAAACTTTTTTTCACAAAGTTTTGAACATGAATCTTCGTACCTTGTACAAAAATCTAGCTAATTTAATTATCTTTGAAAAGTATCTTTAGCACCGCCGGAGTTATGATATCCGAAATTTTGTTTTTCGTTTTTCTCAAAACTAGGTTCAATGCACTTACAACAGTATAATTCTGAGGTGACGATATGTACTCTGACCAAAGGGTCAATTGGGGCAAAAAGACATCCATAGGATAAGCATAGAAAATCCAATAATTTGTTGTTGAAGTCCTTCAGCTTTTTTTAGCTAATAATAAATCAATTTGTTAATACAATACTTTTTGGGATGAGAGAAGTAAGAGTTGAGGCATGTTCATAAATACAAGTAAATATTCGACGGTTAGGCCGTAAATGACGTAGGTTACTGCATGCTTTTAATTTATTAATTAGTAAACGAACGGAAGTCAGTCGTCTTGTCAAACAAAGCTTACCTTAAATTAGTTGTGAAGAAGTATAGTCCGTACTCAAAGTGGAGTTAAATGAATAGAAAAAAGAAAAGCATAAAGTCTTTCTCCACAATTTTTTATTAGAATAGCTAGGCGAACCTAGAAAAATTCATAATAATTCTATTCGACATGTTTCGAGTGTAGAAACACTCACCATCAGGAAAACGAAGTAAATGGTACAATGCTGATGTTGTTAGCAATAGAGAAAATAACAAGTGGGATTGAGCCGTAATGGAGCTTCCAATAGTGTATACGAGGTGTAAAAAAATTGAATAGTCAGAAAACCGACAAGATTTCAGCATACTGGAAAGTCAAGGGCTTGTGCAAAGGCCCTGTCTTGGGTGGAAAATGAAGAGAGAAAAAGAAAAATTAGGGAGTAGGGGGTAGATACTAACTAACTAACCGAACCGTTGTGTTAAGTAACAAAATAAAGATAATGAAAGTCCGACAACTATTCTTTTGATAATAAGACATCGTCTACCATCTTCAAACCGTACCTTCTGTTTGGATTTGTTTCCCTTTTTAGACAACAAACGCAAACACAGTTCAAATTGCAATTATTTATTTTTTACAATTCCTGGGTCACGTCATATAAAATTATGTACTTATATGAGGTAAATGATTTACGTTAGAAACGTGTGTGTCATAGTAATATAAATGGTAATTACATTATAAAAATTTAAATGATAAAGAAATAAATTGTAATACTATTAGAAATATGTTCTGTTAAAACTTCCTAATTTTTCTTTTTCTCTCTTCATTTTCCACCCAAGACAGGGCCTTTACACTAGCGCTTGACTTTCCAGTATGCTGAAATCTTGTCGGTCTGCTGACTATTCAAATTTTTTTACACCTCGTATACACCATTGAAAGCTCCATTACGGCTGAATCCCACTTGTTATTTTCTCTATTGCTAACAACATCAGCATTGTACCATTTACTTCGTTTTCCTGATGATAAGTGTTTCTACACTCGAAACATGTCGAATTGAATTATTATATATTTGAATTTGAATTTGAATTATGAATTTTTTTACGTTTGCCTAGCTATTCTTATAAAAAATTGTGGAGAAAGACTTTATGCCTTTCTTTTTTCTATTAAATTTAGTTAAATTCCTTTTTTTTAACTTTATTGCTTACCATGGGATGATAAGGTTGAACCCGCCCCATGTACCAGCCACCTTAACTACGTCACTGGACCGATTCAATTAACATAAAATATGAAACTGCATATTGGGTTTTTGCTAATATCTTTATTGCCAATTTGTTTAAATCACCAAGCGAAAATATTATTAATAGTAGAATATATAAGTATATTTATAATTAATTATATAATAGTATAAGAATACAAAGATAAAGTAAGCATTATAGTATAATTTTTAATGTATAAATAACTAACTTAAAATGTTTGTAAATTACGCTACACATATAAAGGCAGAAAGCAATCAAAAGCACTAAATATATATTTTTAAATATCTAATAGGTAATTACTTTACTTAAGGACAGTTAATGAGCAAAGTTTATACGAGAGTATAAAAGATTTAGTATAGGTACACACTAAACTAAAACTGGCAGAAAGTTTTCCCAGCGCTTTTTGCCATTTCTAGTCCTAAGCAGCTAAGCTAACAACATCAAATCACAGTTTAAGTTGGTAGTATCACAAAATTTTCCCAGTATCTTGGCTACCACCGAGCATAAACAAATGGTCGAAGTTTCTTAAGTCGGCAGATAGAATGGAAATTATAGTAATGAATATGTAATGTTACCTACTGAAATATCTATAACTACTTTTGTGTTAATAATAAAGACTTCACTACAATAACATTTTGTGCTTAAAATATTTTCTACTTTAGAGATTACTATTTCGTTTGTGATGATTGGACAAATTTCGATAATGGTCCCTAGCATCACTGTACTACCGAAGTAATAATTGATTACCTTAAATTTCGGCAATAATTCTTATTGCTTAATTGATAAAATAATGTTAATACTTAGTTATATATACTTATATAATATTCCTTTAAGGTGTTGTGCCTTGAATATCTACAGCAACGCTTTTTAGCATTGGAGTAGCTGCGGAATGTCCAACGTTGGAGGGACTTTTATTTGCTTTTACTGAACCTCCAGAGACACTGCTAGTTTTAGATCCTCTTCTGGAACCTACAGAATGATATTTCATCATAAATATATACGTTCAGCTAAACAGACAAGAATAATCCTATTTCAACCTATACCGGGTGTCCACGGAAGGTGGTTCGCCCCTCTAACTTTTGTGTTTTTCAATACAGGGTGATTGATAGTGGATGGCCTATTAGACGTTTTGGACGAACTAACCAACGGATCACTTTGAAAATTTGGCTAAATGCATAAGTGGACGTGCTCTCTCCTTTAAAAATATTTTTAACTATGCAGTGTTGCCGGTTCTACTAAAAAGTACTAGCTCCTTTGATATTTTAAATGGAACACCCTATATATTATTAAATTTTTAAATTCTACATAAAATTGTAATTATTTTTTAATAAAAGCATTATTAGTCTATGCTTAATGGTTTCCGAGATATTGTCTCTTGAAAAATTACATTTTTGAACTTTGACAGCTTCTAGCTTTTTAACTGTACGTCTGAGAGCAAAACGGCTTACATGTCCCTATCTTCGATTTTTTAAATCTTTCCAGAAGTAACAACTTCCGGTCAAATCGGAAGTATTATATTTCCTATATCCGGTTTAACCGGAAGTTGACACTTTTGGAAAGATAAAAAAAATTGAAGATAGGGACATGTAAGCCGTTTTGCTCTCAGACGTACAGTTAAAAAGCTCGAAGCTGTCAAAGTTCAAAAACGTCATTTTTCAAGAGACAATTTCTCGGAAACCATTAAGCATAGACTAATAATGCTTTTATTAAAAAATAATTAGAATTTAAAAATTTAATAATATATAGGGTTTTCCCTTTAAAATATCAAAGTAGCTAGTACTTTTTAGTAGAACCGGCAATACTGCATAGTTAAAAATATTTTTGAAGGAGAGAGCACATTCACTTATACATGTAACCAAATTTTCAAAGTGATCCGTTGGTTAGTTCGTCCAAAACGTCTAATAGGCCATCCACTATCAATCACCCTGTATAATGGAATAAAGTTTGGGGGATTTATATACGACATAAAACTGCATTTTTTGACAGGTGACTCAACATTACGGAACTTCCGGTTTATTCAGAAGTGACATAAACTTTCGATTTTTAAATGGAACACCTGGTATATTTTTCCTTTTTTTGACTCCATATCACATTCTAAATATAACGATGTGTCATTTGCCACTTTTTGATCAAGAACATTTTTTTTTCCAAATTCATTGTTTTATCTAGAGGGCTTAAAATCACTTAATTTCGGTTCTTTAATCTTGGGAAAAATACAATTTTACTATTTTTGGTCCAATGCTATGTACTGGGTAAAATTTAATCTTTAAAGTTGTATAACTCATTTTTTTAAACGGCAACATGGTGGTTCGTCGGATTGAGAAAGAGGATTTTATTACGATTATTTTGATACCACACACTATTAGATTTTATAAAAGCTGCCATTAAAAAACTTTTAATAAAGTTAACTTGGAACTTTCCTAAAATGAAGCATCTTTTGAGAATAAATTTAGATTTAAATGCATCAAGTAGCCTGTGCAGCAAAACTGATGAAACAAAACAATGTCTTGGAGAAAATTGACACAACTCTGCCAAAGTAAATTAGTTTGTTGTTTAAAAAACATGAAAAATAATTGTTTTATAAGGAGTAAAAAAGTTTATATGTTATTAGTGTTTGGAGAATGTAGAAAGAAAATAACCGATTCTGCACAACTTTACGCACAAAGATATCCTGTTCTGGTATACATACACGATATCAATGTGTCACTCAGAGAGATCGCGCTAGAATGTGACATTTGTAAGTCTTCGGCAGGTAGGTAACATTTTAAATAAACATAAATAGGTACTACTCATATAAATATTAATTACACCAGTACCTATATCCAAACGATAATGAAAGGAGCCTTGAGTATTGTAATTGGTTCTTACGAAAAATAATTGAAGGATAACACATTTCCGTATAAAATTATTTATTCTGACAAAAGCCGTTTTACATTTCAACAGAAATAACAAGCGATATTGGTCCCAAGAAAATTTACACTTGATGCAGGAAGGAAATTTTCAGGAACGTTTTGGTTTTAATTGTTGGTTTGGGATTTTAGGGTACAGAATTTTAGGCCCTATACTTTTTTACGGTACATTAACAAGGGCGAGATATCTAGGTTTCCTCAATCAAGAAATTAAGCGATTCTTGAATGAGATACCGTTACTAAATCGAGTGGAACTATTTTATCAACACTATGGTGCTCCGCCACACAGCAAGGAAAAATGTAGTTTGAGATTATTCAGCTTAATGTCACCAGTTATCAGAGGCATTTCACAAAATAGAAAATCCCTAGTACCCTTTAAATCCTTTCTTGGTTTTCCAAAGAAATATACTTTTTATTTCAAAGATGCTTTTGTATTGTAAGGAGAATATTAAAAAACTTGTATATCCCTATATTATCTGCTATTAAGCAGAAAAATATTAATGGTGACAAACATACCTTGAGAATTTGGAGACTGTGGCTGAAGCGATGTCATACTGGCTGGTCTGCTTGGTCCATGGCTAGCTTTTGATCCTCTCCTCTCGTGATGAAGCAACTTGTTATCCCGAAGTAAAGATACATTCATCAATCTTGGATTGGGCGTGTTAAAAATAGTTCGATTCTCCCGCCATCTTGCTCTACAAAATATAAAATGCATAACATCTCATTTTTCTTGAGGAAATAAATTGCAGCTAAATTTATTTTATAAAACTGTTTGTTGATGGTTAAAGGGTTGTATTTTTCTATTAAGTTTTGGGCGTGTTAAAAATAGTGCGATTCTCCCGCCATCTTGCTCTACAAAATATAAAATGCATAACATCTCATTTTTCTTGAGGAAATAAATTGCAGCTAAATTTATTTTATAAAACTGTTTGTTGATGGTTAAAGGGTTGTATTTTTCTATTAAGTTTTTTCATATTATTGCGGGGTTCGAAGTGGATTAACTGTAACAGCTACAAGTTTGTTATGGTTTACCTACTTCTGTCACTCTTTCTCTATAGGAACTAAAGGAATACACTTATCCAATAACTTATTTTACATAAAATATTATACTTACTTGCTAAACAGCCGAAGTACCACGCAAATTGTTATGAACATAAGAAACATTGCAACTAAAATTCCAATCATTGCCGGGTCCACATAGCGTTCTGGTGTGCCACTGTCATATTTTGTTGCTAAAATTGTAAAGGATTAAATAGATTCTAAAGTTTACCGCCCGTTTTGAATTAATTTACTGAAGTAAAACATAATAACCTATACCGTGCGAGCAAAAAATATTTGCATCTAAGGACGTAATGCTTAGCCGTAGAGCTTAATACCTGTTGGGTGTCAGTAACTACCTGAATTAACATTCAATCAGTTATTCCGTCATCTTTGACAGTCGTTACAAGTAATTTGATTCATCGCTAATTTCTCCAATTTCTTGAACAATTCACACAATGGGCTTTACGGAACAGCACAAAACATTCATGGTTGAAGCGTATTTTCAAAACGGGGTTAGAGTAAATGGTGAGTGGCAATACAATCCGGGTTTGTGCATGGACGATTTTCACGAACATTTTCCTAACGTTGCTTTTATTGTTGGGGATTTTTATTATTGCCCGAAAAGAACCATGCATGGCTTTGTTTAGGGAAATAGGTTCTATACAACACAAAAAAGGAGCAGGAAGACCATCTGTAAGAACAGAAGAACTTGTTGCAAACGTTCGTGAAATATTGTAAAACGTGTGAATTTATGCTTGGAGCATGGCGGTGGCCAATTTTAGCAATTTATGTAATTATTTTTCTTTTTCTTTCTGTATATTCTTACTTTGTTAATTTTTTAAACAACAAAAATAAATTTGAATTTGTCTACTTGTTTTATTACTCATTAGTTTGGCATATCATGTCATAATATGAATTTGACAAAATTTTAACCTAGATTTAGTAAGATATATCGTCCCCATATCATTGTGATCTATACCAAGCCCTACGTTTTTTAATCCAAGCCCTCTTTGATGCAAATAATTTTTGCTCGCACGGTATAAATATGCTATACAAAAATAAAGGGTCAATTTAAGTAGCTTTCCAAATCAGTGATAATATACAGGGTGTACTCACTTTTTCAATTAAATAACCAAATTAACTGTAAACCACCCTGTATATCGCAATCATGATTTAGGAGTAGGGTTAAAAGCCCCCCTAATATTATTTAAGTGTTTTAATATTAAAAATATCCACATTTTGTAAGTTGTCCGTTGTTGGTCAAGAAAATTAGAATTTAATTATTATCCTGGAAACGGTAAGAGATATGTATAGGATTATATAAAATAAAGTTGTTCAGAAAATGATAGGTTGTTCAAAAATAAAATAAATTATAGGGTGTTCTTTTAAAATATCGAAGTTGCTACTGATTTTTGGTAGAAGTGGCAATACTGTACGTTAAAAGTATTTTAGATAAATGAGCTGGTTTATCATATATGTCTAACGTACACCGTGAATGGTGCAAATCACTCTGTATAGTATGTAATCATAATTTAAAATCTCCAACTTACGAATACATTCTATCGAGCCGTCGGATTTTGTTATGGCCTCTCGTTGAAATCGACATGTGCAAACACCTCCTCTACATTCCGTTAAGTAATAAACGCTTTCACACTGCTCATTGAAGAAACAGGTTTCATTAATTTTTGAAGCTAGAACAAACAATTGGTTATTTTTTAAATCTTCCATCTATAATATAATATAAGAAAAACCCTTTAAAATAAAACAGCAATTACAACACTTCAAGATATGACAGACATTTTAAAGGTTTTCCAACACTTTAAGATATGACATACATTTTTAAGACTTTTTCAATACTTCAAGATATGACCGTCTTTTTTAAGTATTGTAACAACACTTTCGATTATGATAGCTATTTTTTAAATCAACTATATTGATTCTAAAGTTGAAAAAAAATGTTAATCATACATGTTCCACATTTGTCCAGATGATTGGTTATGGGTACTTCTGGTCGACACAAACACTTTCCTAAAAGATCGTCGCATACGGCACCTTCAAAGCCACATTCATCGCTGGAACCGCATTTATCCCCAAACTTCTTCTTCACGTCATCTTAAAAAAATACAATTGGTGAGAAGTAAGGCAACAAAATGACTCTTATCTTATTGAGATTTGGTCACTAAGCTTAAATGAATCAATAAGACGGGTTTTAGAATTTTTGGAATTTACTCAAAATGTTAAACCTATAACAGATTGTAATTACCTACCGGGTGTTTCTCAAAAGACGTTCACCCCTATAACTTTTCTGTATTTATAGATATTAAAATGAAATTTTGAGATTATGCATAAGAGATCAGTCGTCTGCATTTGTTGGCATAATTTTCAATTTGTTAGCACTTCCGGTTTGACCGGAAGTGACCTTGACTTTGGTATTTTAAATGGGACATCTTGTATATTTTTACTTATTGGGATTCAGCATAACATTCTGAATAAAATAACACCTCACTTGTCATTTTTTGATGTGTTATAACATTTTTATGTTTATTTTTTATTTTCAATCTAGAGTGCTACAAATTAAAATGATGTCATAATAATTGACTTTCGTTTCACAAGCGTTTAAAAAATGAAATTTTGTTTTCTTGACGTTTAATCCATTTTTCCAAATGGAGCGATGGTAGTTCACTAGGATATATTTAAAACGAGCCTTTTTCTTCCAACAATTTGATACCATACACTACTATGCTATTTTAAAATTGACACGAAAAAATTTACCTTAAGTCCTGTCTTTTCTAAAGAAATATAAAGGCGACTTTAAAAAACAAGGAATGGTTTTGAAAACCAATTTGGTTTTTAATTAAAATTGTTATGTCATTCGGTTATTAGACTTACATTGTAAATTAGATAAAATGGTTAGTATTACTAGAAATGAACAAATTGATATGCTCCTAATTTTTGGAGTGACCACTTCTGAAGCCGCACTATTGTATGTATTGTATGTTTTATAAACTAATGACATTACAACTTTAAAATAAAGCCATATTGCTTTTCAAAACCATTTCATTGTTTATCAAAGCCGCCTTTATATTTCTTTGGAAAAGAGAGGGCGGCAATAATGCATAATGCTTTTAAATTTGCGATTAGGATTTAAGGCAAATTTTTTCAGTGTCAATTTTAAAATAGCATAGGTGTGTATGGTATCAAATTGTTGACAACAAAAATGCTCGTTTTAAATATCCTAGTGAACCACCATCGTTCCATTTGGAAAAATGGAGTAAACGTCAAGAAAACCAAATTTCATTTTTTAAACGCTTGTAAAACTTAAAAAGTCAATTATTATGACATCAGTTTAATTTTCATATACTACTTGACTATAAATTAACAGATTTAATTAATTTGTAGCACTCTAGATTGAAAATAAAAAATAAACATAAAAATGTTATAACAAGTCAAAAAATGACAAGTGAGGTGTCATTTCACGCATAATGTTATGCTGAACCTAAATAAGTAAAAATATACAATATGTCCTATTAAAAGTCAAGGTCACTTCCGATCAAACCGGAAGTGCTAACAAATTGAAAATTATGCCAATAAATTATTTATTATATATGCAAATAAAACATTCAGTATAGATCTTAAATTGAACAAATTTTGAGATACAAACATTAAAAATAACCGACCACATATTTAGTATTTACTAAGGGGAAGGTCTTTAAAGTGGTTTAGTTCGTACTTAACGGCACGTTTTCAGAGGGTAAATTTCAATATTCGGAGTTCAGAGCAATTGAAAATTTGATGTGAAGTACCACAGGGATCTGTCCTTGGCCCTCTGCTCTTTTTTATTTATATTAACGATCTGACTAGTGCTGATATACATATACTTTGCACAGAAAAAGTGCGGAGGAGCTTGAAGCCTATATTCATAATAATCTTGCCAATGTAAAGGGGTGGACTGACGCTAATTTCTTGTCTCTTAATGTATAGGGAATCAGGTAGTGAGTAGAAAGAGTGTAAATACATTTTTAGATGTATACAGTGTGTCCACGGATAAAGTTATGGAAGAGGAAAAACTTTCTATTAGTAGGTATAGAAGAAAAAGTCATTCTTTATAAAAACGTCTGCTGGTGCTATAACTACAATTTAGAATATCAAATAGATTGCGATTACTATACACGATTCGTCAAAAACAACAGTATTTATTTTTTGGATTTTTTTTTCAATTCTAATTTTCAATTATTTTTGATGATTGGTTAAAATCATCACTTTGGGAACAAATGGATTGGAAAGTAACTATGGTCCAAATCAGTTGGCACGTAGAAGTCACGATCTCACAATTATCGACTTTCATTTATGGGGATATCTGAAGCCACAACTGTATAAAACCAATTTCAAAATTTCAATAATAACTTAGATCTCTTATTTCAGATGAGTACTAAAAAGAAATGTACGTGGTCTCCAAGGAAAAACTAATCTTGTTTCATTCTATAGCATAGCGTTAAAATATGTTCTTTTATTTGTTAAAGTTTTTAAAAACCGGTACGGACTTACACGACCATTATACAGTAATACCCGACGCTTTCGTGTAATACCGTACTTTACCATATTTTTTTAAGACACTAATATATATTTTTGAAAAACGTTTAGAAGTTTCACTTTATTAGGTATTAACAATATACTAAACAAGACTTCCATAAAGCCTTAAATCGAGTTTCTAAGGTAGGTAATTTGCACAAAAATCTAACTCTTGCCTAACTGTACGGCAATTGCCTCCGCTCCCCTACCTATCTGAGAAAATATAAATATTGAGTAGATAATTAAATTCTAAATAATAATATGAAGCCAGTTACACCCTCCCATGTGTTGATATTATTTTGGTTCGGGGAATAAACCGAATAAAAATAGGTTGGTTTTAGATGACAGGGGAATACACCAACCTGCTAGCCATGACATGTAAATTGCACGAATGATGTTTAGGGACATGCACAGTGCACACATTCACTTTAATGGCTCGAAATTGTAACAGCCAATTGAAAATAATAAACTTAAATGCAATACAGAATAAGTAAAAGAAATGTAAAATGTATTTATGACAAAAATGGCTCTTTGGAAATAAAAGATAAAAAAAATTGCCCAACCCCCTAAAGTTATAAAAAATATATTAGTTTTAGGTATACATAAACTGGAAATATGTATGAAATATTTGAATTTTTTTACCTTAATTTTATTTTCCATCTCATTTTGACAAACGTATTTTTTTTTGTTTTGAATTATTTGGTTTTTAATTATTAGTTTTTATATCGCATCAGTCGAACATATTTGTTGGCCATATTAGGATGGCCAGACGATATAAAGTCTGCTCAATGAGCGCTGACCCGGCTGACTGTTACGTTACGACTAGTGCTTATCTTTCTAACATTCGTGAACTAGGTGAGATACCGTGCGAGCAAAAATTATTTGCATCAAAGAGGGCCTTGCATCTAAGGACGTAATCCTTAGCCGTAGACTTAATACCTGTTGGGTGTCAGTAAGTACCTGAATTAATAATCAATCAGTTATTCCGTCATCTTTGACTGTCGTTACAAGCAGTTTGATTCATCATCATCATCATCATCAATTTTTCCAATTACTTGAACAATTCACACAATGGGCTTTACGGAACAGCACAAACCATTAATGGTGGAAGCGTATTTTCGAAACGGGGTTAGAGTAAATGGTGAGTGGCAATACAATCCGTGTTTGTGCATGGACGATTTTCACGAACATTTTCCTTGCTTTTATTGCTGGGGATTTTTATTATTGCCTGAAAAGAACCGTGGCTGTGTTTAGGGAAACAGGTTCTATACAACACAAAAAAGGAGCAGGAAGACCATCTGTAAGAACAGGAGAACTTGTTGCAAACGTTCGTGAAATAATGCAAAATACGCCAACAAATTGTATAAGACGCCTGTCCTAAGAAGTGGGAAGATCTTATGGAACTTTCTGTATATTCTTACTTTGTTAATTTTGTAAACAACAAAAATAAATTTGTATTTATCTACTTATTTTATTACTCATTAGTTTGGCATATCATGTCATAATATGAATTTGACATAATTTTAACCTAGATTTGGTTAGATATATTTCGTCCCCATATCATTGTGATCTAAACCAAGCCCTACGTTTTTAAATCCAAGCCCTCTTTGATGCAAATAATTTTTGCTCGCATGGTAGTAAATTTGCGTCAATAATGAACGTCGTATAATTTTACCAGTCAAAAAAGTTTAATTGTCGTTTTTGACAGTGACATTTTTAATTAACATCATTTAAAAATTATTACGGTATCGTGAAAAAGAACAAGCATTAATTTTAAAGTTATTTAATTATTTTCAAAGTGAAAGTGATGCCGGAAAAACTCTTTTGCCCTTTAACGCAGTTTACGAGGTAAATATATAATACAGCAGGAATTGTAAAAACAAACAATAAACATGAAAAATATATGGCAATGTTTTTATAAATACATATCTGTTTTAGAGAGTTTCTGATGCTTTGGGAGTTTTGTGTTCAACAATCCAATGAATTAGGGCAAAGGGGATAGAGAATAATGATAACGATCTTTGCAGAGATGATTTATTTTTATTATTAAAAAACTGTATTTTGTTGTGTTGTAATTTTTTATTATATTTTCTTATTTATGATTTTATAAATAAGATGAACATATTTAAAACAAAATTTATAGATTGATGCACAGAGATGCACTAGATAAAAAAATATATGATTCAATTTTATTTAAATGAGATTTATTTATTTGTCAGTAATTTTAAATTAATTAAAAATTTCATAATTTTCAAAAACAAAATGTTTTACCCTATATCTATATAAACGAATTATTACAGACTTCCTTAACAGTATAAAAATAATAATTAAAAATTTGAAAAATCGCGCTTGTCTTTTCCTTGTTCACATGCATCCGTCTTTATGTAGATCAAGCCTAAAAAAATCATAACCTTTACCATGAGTAAGTCAAACTGACTGAATTAATTTCCAACCTACCGCAAGTATGGAGAATATGACGTAACGGTCAGCGGTCATTGAACAGACTTTATGTATATTTCAGTAGCAACGCAAGTTTTTTGCTACACGGGTGGCCAAGAAAAAATTGTTCTTGTTCGTATATTTCTAACTATTAAAAAAACTGTAATAGTAACATCTCAAAAAAATACTTTTTTTAAACTTTATTAAATAAATACTCGCAAAATATCAAAACGCAATGTTATAAATATAGACATGGGGGCAACATTTAAAAGTGTATTTAATTAAAGAAAAATAAACATGAGACTAAATATCAGCAAAAATATGAGTTAAAAGGAAAACTGATTTATAGACTCAACAATTACTCCTGTTATTGTGATCGATTCCGTCCAAATTCAAGTACAATACTGTTCAGGTCGATATTTTTAGCTCTATTCTTCTCAATGCGAAGGATGGAATGATATGAGAGACCGCTATTAATCATATTGGTTCTTAAATACATCTTTACTCATTTTAGACAGGAAAACGATCTTTCACAATCAGTTTATTTGTTATTTTAAAGGGGCCGGAAATAATTTTGGGGTGGCCTGGGCCACCTCTGGCCTCCCCCAGCATCGCCACTGGTATAATTATCCGATTAAACAGACTAAAAGTAAAGTTCGATTGTAATTTATATCAGGCGCCTCATCCATAAAGATGACTGCCCACCACTCCCGCTATAATCCCGCAAAAGTTGTGCAAAAGTTATTCACAATACCAGGCCGCACCTGAGCTATTATTAAGAGTCGAGAATTTAATGGACTTTAACAGAACCGTACTAAGGTTTCTATATTACATTTTAATAAATGCTAGAAGTTACGGGGCTTTTATAATGTTTATCTACGACTATTTAATAATAGAAGCATAATGTGTTTGTTAGTACATATATACTGTGGTTCATATTACCATAGTTACTCATAATCTACAACCGTAGATTATGAGATTTCATAATCCACGGTCCCAACAATAAAGGTTATATTGCTGATTCAAAAAAAAAATATAATAGACGCTGCTAATAAAATTTTAAAACAAATAAACTTAAATTTATGCCCATCTACATCTACCACTGTAAATAGCTTCGAAACTTTTTCCATTACTTATAAAAACGATATGAATATAAGTAATATTCCTGCTCCCACTCATTTTCATAATTGCTCTAAAATGTTACAATCAATTTTATGAAAAATTAAAAATAAGTAATTGTATTTTGTTTAATGATTGTTAACATTGTTGAATTGTATTTTTTAGTTAAGAAATACCATTAATAATATTACCTTGTTATGTAAAAATATTCTATTGTAATAAAATGTGTTGCTCTGAATGCATTTTCTAATTTTTTGAATACTGAATAGTCGTATATCGTATAATGGCTATATTACACTCGGATTTTAAAATAAAGAAATATATGTTGCTGTTGGAACCAGCAAAAGAAAAAATGGTATGTAACTTCAATGGAGCTTTAGAAATACGTAAAATGGTATAATATAATAATGAACACTGAACAGTATGAACAGAAAAATTCTTAGCATAGTGAGTGGTTATTTTAACCCATTTCTAAAGCTCCATTCAAGTTACTTGCTACCAACAATTCTTTTTTTTGGTAATTCCAATAGCGACATATTTTTTCTATCTCCTGATGACGCTCGAAACATGTATATATTATTAAAAGAATAATTTCTTATTCTGATAAAAAAAAACTTGTGGAGAATGACTTTTGGTTTTTTATTTGTTCCCATACGTTCAACACTTTGAGCAAGGACTATTATTTATTCAAATACCTAGGTATAAAAGCAAAATTTGAGAAAAAACTTTCTAATTAGATATCTAGGTACCTACTTATCTAATGTAAAATTGATTTCTAAAAATTATTCATTCTCATTTACAATATTTAACTTTAATATGGGGATCAACTTTTCAAAATTTGCTTAAGGTGTATCAACATGCTTGCCAACCTATAACCTATTTCGCGTTTTTTTTAACATTATTATGTCATTGCAATGACATGTTCTGTCACTATACAATTCTCCCAAAATTAGCAATGAAATAAATTGATATTTTTGTAATATATCAGATATTACCTAAGTAATGTGCCGACGATACTGTTTTTATTTAAATGTTAGTTTAAAAAATAATAAACTTGAAAAAACAAAGCCAAATAGGTTATAGGTTGGCAATAAATTGAACGACGTTGAGAATTCAACCTTAACTCTATACAAGTTTTATAAAATAAAGCAATTAAAAATATATATTGCTTGGATAGACAATATTCAACTGAACGTTTATATAAAAAATTTAAATATTATGGCAATTAAGGATATTCACTTAATGCAACCTATTGTTTTTGTTCGCCAAATTATATAAAAAAATAAACATTCAAATATAAAGTTCAATTATTACAGACGTGACGTACATGATCATTTAACTAGAACTGTTTTCATTATTGACTTACCTTTAATACACACTAGGGTAGGTCAGAACTCCATTTATTATCAATGTATGAAATTTTACAACGAAATACCCCAGGCGTTCGGCTGTCACCAAATGTTATCAGTAGAATTTAATTAAACAAATATAAATTTGGTATCACTGGATAGCTAAAGGTTCAAACGTTGTTTGTTCGGGTTTGTTCGAGTTTGTTCGTTTGTTGTTTCAAACAAAAAGTATATTAAAGCATAATTTTACAAAATTACTAAATAATTATATAGATATTCGTAGACAAGCACAACCGTATTAACATTAATTATTAATTTCAATATTAAGCTTGGTTAAAGATACACACGTAGGTTTATTATGTAGATAAAAAAACTACAGTTTTTTCCTTTATTAACGATCTATACAGTGTTAGTTTGTAACTTGGAATACATTTAGTAAATCCAGTACAGTTTTGTTTTATGGAAAAATGCTTGGGCATGGGTATTAACAATTATTTTATTGTGGTCTTTTTTATAAAAAAAACTATAGATACAGTGTGGTCCAAATTAGAGATATGACGATATCAATCATTTTTTTTAAACTGCAACGCTTGTTTTTCATTGAATATTTTTAAAGTGCATACATACAGTGTTAGGAAAAATTACCAGAACGGTCGATTATTTTAAAATAAACAGGGGTTATCAAAAAACGTCTTATATAAAAAATGTAGGGCTGTTAAAAACCTACATATCGGTGATAAATTGAAATATACAGGGTCGCCCACAAATTTGTGGAGAATGATAGTCATATTTTTTTAAATGGAATACCCTGTATATTTTTACTTATTTTGATTGTCGACTCAATTTTAAACATTTTTTATTAACCATGTGTTATACCTAAATTCATTACTTTCCTACATAAATTGATCAGCTACAAAACACAAAATAAATTTGAAGAAACAATTTATTAAGTTAACTTTAAACAAAAACGTATAACAAATCATGGCAAAATGGCTCTATTTTTTAATAAGTGTTGAAAATGACCCCCATTTACTAACTGACAATGATACAAATTATCGCAAAAATGAATTTGGGTGTTTAAAACCATTTCCCTTGTTATTCTCGCACTTTCATTGACAATTTTCATTCTTAATTCTTCTAAATTATTGGATTTATTTTGATAAACTATGTTTTTCAGGTGACCCCAATAAAAAAAATCTAATGGCGAAAGATCGGGAGACCGTGAAGGCCATTCGATAGGCCCTCTTCTTCCTATCCATCGATTTGGGAACGTGACATCCAAAAATTCTCTAACTTCGCGAGTAAAATGCGGAGGAGCTCCATCTTGCTGAAACCAGGTTAAGTTAATATCAGCATTTAAATTGTTTATAGCTAGAACTATTTCTTGCCGAAGAAGCCGGAGATATCGATCACCGTTCAAATTTCCCTCGATAAAAAAGGGTCCAATTACATGTCCCGCAAACAATCCAGCCCAGACATTAACTTTTCTTGGGAACTGTGTATGCAGCTCTTCATACCAGTTAGGGTTATTTCGCGCCCAGTAACGGTAATTTTGCTTATTCACTATTCCGTGTAGTGTAAAAGTCGCTTCATCCGAAAACACAATATTGTTTGAAAAATTCGGGTTTTCTTCCATATTTCTAGTCATTATTTCGCAAAATTCTAGCCTTCGATCACAGTCAACGTCAAAAAGTTCTTGTACAACATTAATTTTGTATGGATGCATTTTCTCAGTATGAAGAACGGTTCGTACAGATTTTTTATCAATTTCATGATCCAAAGCAAGCTGATTGGTGGATTGTTTGGGATTTTCTTCTATCGCAAGCAGAATGTCCAGCTTTTTTTCCTCGGAGGTAGCAGTCCTAGGTCTTCCAGATCTTGGGCGGTTTTTTACAGTACCAGTCATTCTGTAACGCTCAATAGTTCGAAAAACTGCATTTTTTTTAATGCGCCTGTCTGGATGCAAATTATTGTAAACATTACAGACATACCTCCTGATATGATCTCTGTTTATCGCCAAACCCCCTTAAAATTAAAATATCAATTCTCTCTGTTTCAGTAAGTAAAAATGCCATGCTATTTTCTTTTTTGTCTATTTCTGTCAGAATTTGAGTTTCAGATGTCAAACTATTAATTATTTATTAGTAACCATGGTCGTGCCTTATTTGTTGTTCATTATGTTCGAAAATCGCATCGTTATACGTTATTATTTGAAACGCCGATTTCTAGGAAAGTAATGAATTTAGGTATAACACATGGTTAATGAAAAATGTTTAAAATTGAGTCGACAATCAAAATAAGTAAAAATATACAGGGTGTTCCATTTAAAAAAATATAACTATCATTCTCCACAACTTTGTGGGCGACCCTGTATATTTCAATTTATCACCGATATGTAGATTTTTAACAGCCCTACATTTTTTATATAGGACTTTTTTGATAACCCCTGTATATTGTGAAATAATCTACCGTTCTGGTAATTTTTCCTAACCCTGTATAGAGTGTCACCAGTAAAGTCCGCATCATATGGGATTTTTTTTCTTCGATCGAGATAAAAATTAAGCAAAAAAAATAGTAGTCACGTGATTCGCATTATCTGTCCAAATTAAATGTTTTCCAAAAAATAATTCAAAAGTGGGGTTATTTCTGAAAATATCGAAAAAAGTTTTTTTAAATGCATTTTCTAGCCCACATGCAAAATTTCAGCTGCTTAAGATAATTTTGATTTTTTAACTACTTATATTTTGTAAATTGTACCACTTTTGCAAAATAAGACTCAACGCAACCTACATAAAACTTCTTAGTTTTGACAATGCTTTATTTCAGATACATTTTCTTTAAAGTAGCGTCATATTAAATGTGTGTTTTTCTACAAAATCAAAATTGGGCTATTAAAATTTGGTCGCATGTGATGCAAAGTTTATTTGTTTTTGACCCTGTGTACTAAGGTAACTTCATAAAGTAATTATTTTTGAAAACGTAGTTTGTGTCTGAAAGTAATACACCTTAATATTAAGACAAGAAAGAACACAGTGTCATCAGTAAAGTGTTCATTAAGTGGAAATTAAATTTTAGTTTAACTCAACGTAAAGTTTCTCTATTTTCAACGATTTAATTTAAAACCCCTTTATCAATCTTAACTGCAATCAGTACCGACTCAGGTATCGCAATCCGTCTTCCAATCGAGTTCAACATTGAATATCAAAACGGAGAACAAAAATAATAACACATCCTCAAAATCAAATTAACATCACCCTGTTCTTGTTCAAAATTGTTCTAATTGTGCATTTAATATAAATATTGTAAATAATTAAAAATAAAATAAAAAGTTTGTCGAAAAAATGTTAGCGTCCGAAAAATATTTTTCGGCCTGGGACGAAAAGTGTTACCTAGCTACCAGCGCAATAGTCAATACCATATTGAAAAGGTTACCTTTTCGTACAAATATCTGATCTATAAAACTTCATTTTTTTACACAATCGGATAAAAATTAAATTATTTAACCTAAACCCAAATAAAATTCCCCTTTCCTCCACCCTCCTCCACTTAATAAGCAAATAGCGTTTCTCTTAGTTTGTGTTTTGTGGTGACGCTATTCCTTTGTCTACCGTATGGCTCGGTGTTTCTTTGTCTCCAGTATTTATTATTTCTCCCCTACAATTAGTTATTAAAGATTATAGTTACCAAAAACATCACTTCTTATTGTTTGTTTTAATACATGGCTGGTTTCTTATTTCATTTGGTTTTTATTACTTAATTTTTGTCAACCTTTTTTAGATATTGAACATTAAACGTGGCAATTATGGATGTGTAGTCATAAATTAATATTAAATTTGGAAAAATCCTCTTTTTTATGTATAGGAAAGAAAATCATGTTACATCCTATTTATTTTGTTATTATTCACTCTCATTTACAATTAACTTTAATATGAGGATCAACTTTACAAAATAAAGCAATTAAAAATATATATTGCTTGGAGAGGCCATATTCAACTGAACTTCTATATAAAAAAATTTAAATATTATGTCAATAAAGGATATTCACTTAATGCAAAATATTGTTTTTGTTCACCAAATTATATGAAAAAATAAACATTCAAATATAAAGTTTAATTACAGACGTGATGTACATGATCATTTAACTAGAACTGTTTTCAATATTGACTTACCTTTAATACATACTAGGGCAGGTCAGAACTCCATTTATTATCAAGGTATGAAATTTTATAACGAAATACTTCAAGAATTAAAATTTTTGAATACAAAACGTTTTAAAATGATAATTAAGAAAATACTTAAAAAAAGGGAAGCTACATTTTAAACTAAAAAATATTTAAACATGTACTTCTTTTATGATTAATTATTCTTTTCAAAATTTTATAAAAATGATATCTAAACGATATTTTTAGTTTTAATATTTCATTAAAAGAAATGATAATTAAATAATTTTATACATATTTAAATATTTCTATTTTTTTATTAAATATTAACATTTTAAGTATTATTTTAGTTTTAAATATTTATTTTTATTGACTTACCTTGTATTTTTAATTAGTTATATTTAACAATAATTACATTATTTTAGATGTTGTAATTAGTAGAGAATCCCTCATAAACAAATGTTTTTGGGATTTTTATGGAAATAAATAATAAATAAATAAGTAAATAACGTTGCGGGTTGCCCAATCTCACTTTCGTATCCCCATCAAAACGCTTTGGGCACATCTATAATAGTGTTTATAAACTTAGATTGTGTCTTGACAATTTGATTGTAGTTCAATCCTACATATTATTATTTACGCGTGCGTCATCACTTTACAGGGTGGAAACTTTAACTGGAAAAAATTCAGTATTAGGAAACCTATTTATTTGTTGAAAAAATACAGACTATGGCTAAGTTTATTTTTAGTTTAACATACTTCGTAAAATTTACCCCTTTTTTGGGGTAGAAACCGCCCCTAACTTGTGATAGCTCGTTGAAAAGGAAATACGACCCACTATATTTACTTTTACATTTCGGTAATTTACAAAGGCAGAAAACAGACTGGCCATTTTAGCAACAATAAAATTGATACTAAGTATAATTTGGATTTTGCCAGCGAAGACTGTTTAAGAAAAAATAAACATGTTATGGATAAGGTTGTTTGTTTACTTGATGCCATATTCCAATAGTTACCTTATTTTCAGTTTAGAAAAATCTGTTGTAGTATTTTGTGCTGTTTAAACCGTTACTTTGGAGTTGGAAGTACTTTTATCCGATTGTGTCAGAAAATGACGTTTTATAGATCAGATATTTGTTCGAAAAGGTAACCTTTTCAATAAATTGACTATTGCGCTGGTAGCTAGGTAACACTTTTCGTCCCAGGCCGAAAAATATTTTTCTGACTCTAACATTTTTTCAACATGACGCTAACATTTTTTCAACAAACGGTTTATTTTATTTTCAATTATTTACAATATTTATATTAAATGTACAATTAGAACAATTATTTTGAACAAGAACAAGGAGCTGTAAATTTGATTTTAAGGATGTGTTATTATTTTTGTTCTCCGTTATAATATTATTTTCCAATGTTGAACTCGATTGGATGACTGATTGCGATACCTGAGTCGGTACTGATTGCAGTTCAGATTGTGGAATGTTGAATATTTTCTTGCTCAGCTTTAACTTATTGCTTAAGGAATCATCTATGTAGCCCTCGGCTACTCCAAAAGACTTCCAGCTTCCAGCCTCCATGCCGTTTTAGAGAAGTTATGTCTGCTCCCGCATTTACAAGCAATGTGGCCGATGTTCTTCGGAAATAATGTCCCGTGAATTCCTTGGCATTCGGCAGTTTTAGGTAAGACGCTATTTCCTGAGGTATGGAGCCAAATTTGTGTATACCGACAAAACTTGCTTATAGCATTTTCCATTGCGATAAGACACAAAAAATCGACCATCACTCATATTTGTTGGACGTAAAGCCATATAATTTCTTTAATACTTTAGATATTCTCACGTCACCGTAAATGATCTCGGTTTGTTTGATGTATTATAGGGACTTTTTATTAACAAAGCCGTTCCCAAATCTTGTATGTCATCAATTTTCATATGAGCCAGTTCTTCTCGACGACATGCGCCCGTGATTCCGAAAATAAAAGCAACCTGTAATTACGAAAATTGTTAGTAAGAAATTTAAAATAAAATTATATAGTTATATTTACCTTCAACATTAAGTATTATTTTGTCATCTGGAGCATGGCAAAGGAATTTTTGAAACTCTTCTTTAGTTAGGATCTTTGATTTCTTTGGAGAATAACTAACACTTTTTCGTTTCAATAATGCTCGTAATCTCATATATTTTCATATTATCAATGTTGTGTTTAACATTTACCACTGCACGTAGCATGGAATACTGCGACCACAAAGTAGATGACTTCACAGTTTTTGATAAATCCGCCATATACACTAAGAAAACGTTTTCCGAGAACGACTGTAGGGGAGAGATGGGCAAGTTGACATAGGTGGGCAAGATGACACAGTAGCCCTTCCATGGAAACTCCACCGTCATCTAAGCATTTAGCATGCTTAAACAAGTTCGCTCGTTGGCAGTGTCCACTTAGAGGTGTTTGTGGGTGGAAGTTTTTCGTGGTGTTAGAAATATTAACGATTTTAAGTAATTTACGATTTCGTTTTAATGTAAGTATACTATGATAAAGATTATAAAAAAATTACTTGACTGTTTTTCTTATATGTTTTAATTTTGTTTGATAAATTTAATTTTCAACTATTCATTTCGCGATCAATCTTTTTTAGATTTTATTTTAAAACCCATTTTTTAATTTTTTTAAATTTACGTTCATTGTCGGGCAGGATGGCATACCTTCAAACCGAGTATGTCATCTTGCCCGCACTGAAAAGATTTTAGACTAGAAGTGTCGCCAATGGGCTCACGCTGAGTGTGCCGGCCTAGCCAAAAAATCAAAACAATTTATTTGTGATTTATATTAACTAATATTTTATATTTATACCTACTTATTTTCGTATGTCAACTTGCCCTATAGGGTAGGGCAAGATGGATTTTTGTATTATTTTTGTTAAAGTGGTATTGTTTGTACAAGGAGTTTATATTTCGTTTCGTTATATATGTAGGTTAAAGACATATAACAACTGTTTTATTTTGCTTACATTTATTAAAAATTAGTCTTGGTTTTTTCTAAGATATTTTTGTTTAAACCTTAGGTATGTCAACTTGCCCACCCCTTATACTTTTTTTCTTGCCGGTAATCCATAATTTTTTTATAAGCTTTTTCATATAGGCATTTCCTTAGATTTTTGTGGCAACAAATGTAACATAACTTTATTGGCAGTTTCTCAAATATCCGGTGGCGTACCTACTATAAGATCTTCACTATCATTTTCTATTTCTATTTTTGTGTTTTCAAGTTTTAAAACTATCGCCTGATTGACAAAACGTCAAATGATATATATTATTAATTTAGGGACTTAATTATTTGTTATATCCCTAGATACGCATATTACAGGTTTCATTGTTAACCGACAAACATTAAAAGCGACAAATTACCGTGCAAGATTAAATGTATTGGTTTACTTTATTTTTTCATCTTTTTATAATCGGAACAAAACCCCAATCGGATAAAAAATATCATATGTCATACGGACGAAAAATGTATTTCGTCCTTGTAATATAATATACTATTTTGGCCTATTAAAATTTTTTATCACCTAATAAAAAAATTATAAAAATTTAGTATCTTCCTTATTTTTGTGTCCTTACTTGTTTGTGTAATTAATAAGGGTTGTGGACAATCTTTAATGTAAACATAGAACATTTATCAAAATTCAAACTAGGTATTATTGTTTGTTAAGTATTTAATATTTTGCTCAACCGAAATTTTACACAAGCAACTATTTAATACAACACTGTACTACCTACAAATAGAGTTGGGATCACTCGAGTGAAAAATAACGTATAATCAGTTTTTTTTTAATAACCGGTTATTTATTTATCAATCGGTTTTTTTTACCGTACCTCTTTCTCTCTATGGAACTGGCGACCTTTTTTTTTCAGAAGTATAAATTCCCAGCGTATTAATGACCAAGTATTCAAGTGATCAAGTGATTTAAAAAAAAAACGGGTTTTCATTAGAATACTTAATAATGGGCGGTGCATTGAACCGATTACCGTAAAATGGGGTGAATAGGATCAACGGGGTAAATAGGATTGAAAGTTACCTTCAAATTTTAAAAATCTGTAATAATTGTAATTTTAAAGTGTAGGTCATTTCAATGTACAGATTTGAAGTAACGATTGTTAAAAGTAATTTTTATGATATTAAACTTAAAATAACTTGGCCACATCGCAGGCTGAATACCATGACCTAAAACGTCAAATTTAGCGGTTAAACTGTTGTCATATTATCTTTGCTTTTGTCTTACAAATTTCATATCTCTACAACTCTGCAGCACTTATAAAATTTAGGTAATATTATTTTTAGTACTCTTTTATATTACTTAAGATACATTTGTGTGCAAAATTCTATACACCCCGCGGTTGTTTAAATGCGATACAGTTAATAAATCAATCAATGATCATATTGACACCGCCTGCGAGGTGAATAGGATTTGTGCACAAAAAAATATATATATACAACAAGGTACACCCTGTGTAAAAACTTATACCACCAATTAAAAGTACCAACCTTAACTCATGTTTTAAGCTATTGAGAAATTTATTCAGGCAGGTAGTTTTCAAGTTACAAGCTTTCAAAGTGGAAAATTGATCCTATTCACCCCATTTTACGGTATGCATCCGGTTGCCTAGCGACCTTTTTTTTTAGAAGTCAAAATATTTCTCGGCGGCGCACAGTGTGACGGATTGGCAATCTAGCGGGACTTAAGTAGGAAATTTTAGGTTCATGGAATTAAGTGTCATTAAGTAATTAGCATAAAAACATTCCATTTAGGTCAAATCGGCACTAATTTTATTGTTAGGTAGAGAGGCATGGTCATAATTGCGTGTAAAACCCAAGGGAAGCAGGTATAGATTACATAGGCCTTTTTGGAAAAGCCCGTCAGTCGTGATAGTTATTTCAAAGTGGATCGTTTATTGGTGTAATATTTTGGCATTTGTGTTTTATTTGGTGTTCTAGTAAATCTTATAGGTAAGTGTTTTTTTGGTGGTAAAATTATTTATATTAAATTTCGGGAAATACTGTAAAGATGTAACAAATTGTGTATACCTTAAATTGTTTGTAGACAAGAAGTTTCTTATATGGGCGAATATGGACTTCTGCGGGTACTTAATCTTTTAGTTAGAATTTCTACTTTATGGTCAAACAAAAAAAAAATGCGTCTGCTTGCGTCTCTCTGAGAAATTTTTATTTTATTTTAGAATGGCTCCTATAATTTCCCGGCAAGAAATTTTTCAAGTTTGGGTGGACCAAAGTCAGGCAGAGCGCTATGATGCAGTGTGTGACTTTGTTATTAACAAATTTGGGCAAGTCACATTTCCCGATGATGTTGTTTTGGACTTAAAGAATTCTTTAAGAAGTGTGTGCCAACAAATGGCGTTGAGGTGGCAAAAAAGTTATCGAAATCGGAACAGATTTTTAAAGAGCAATTTTCAGTGGCTTAATGGAACAATTACTTTTCCTGACAGTATTTATCATTCGCTACCATCTACATCCGCGGATCAACCACCTTCTGTTTTGGGTAGACCACGCAAATTATTTCAAGACAGTTCGGAAAAGACAAAAAAGAGAAAGCTTACTAGCTTGGTGAAATCCACAAGTACCGAAGAACTCGCCATGGCTGCTGAAATGAAGCTGCGTAAAGAGGGGAAAAGAGATTCTGCAGCAATAGTAAAAGAGTTGTCAGCAGCATCTCCCGCTCGTGGCACCCGTATTAAAATAAGTAGGCAGTTAAGAAGAGATAATCCTAAAACATTGTCAGTTGATGAAGCTCTAGCACTAATGATCGACGCCAACCTGTTAACGCACCAATATAATGTGACAAGAGGACAGGTAAACAAAATAAGTCCTAAGCTGTTCCCATCGTATTATGCAATTAAAGAAGCAAAGAAGAACTGCTACCCTACCAATATCAACGTAACTGAAACTTCAGCAGAAATTCCTGTACAGTCGCTAATAGACCACACCATCTTAAGATTATGTGCAGCACAAGAAGAAGTGTTTGAAGTGGTTGAAGAAAGTATTACCGAGTTTAATATTATTTTTAAATGGGGCTGTGATGGAGCCCAGCAAACCCGTTATAAACAAAAATTTGCAGCTGAAGGTCAAACTGATGAAAATTTATTCAGCATATCAATGGTACCGCTTCAAGTTTATTGTATTAAAGATGACTTCAAACAAGTCATCTGGCAGAACCCATCACCTTCTTCAGTGCGGTATTGTCGACCTATACAGTTTATTTTTGCAAAAGAAACAACTGATTTGGTGGTTAGAAAAGTGAACTCTATTGAACAAGAAATTACCTCGTTAGTTCCTACTAACGTGCAAATTGCAAACAAAACTTTTATAGTTAAGCCTTTGTTAGTTTTAAGTATGATAGATGGAAAAATTTGTACCTCACTGTCTTCGTATACATCTTCACAAACTTGCTATCTGTGTGGTGTCACACCAAAAGACATGAACAAACCGGAAGTAATTGCAACAAAAGAAATTGATTTAAAATTGGCTGCTTTTGGTTTATCACCCTTACATGCGTGGATAAGATTTATGGAGTGCCTGTTACACATTGCATATAGACTAGAAGTAAAAATTTGGCAAGCTCGTGGGCCTGAAATAAAAACAAAAGTTGCCAATCGTAAAAAATATATACAAGATAGGTTTAAAAAAGAAATGGGTATCTTGGTTGACATGCCTACACAGCAAGCAGGTAATACAAATGACGGCAATACAGCTCGAAAATTTTTTAGGAACCCTGAAAAGACGGCTGATATAACGGGTATAAATTTAGAGTTAATTATGCGCTTTCATGTGATTTTAGAAGCAATAAATTGCGGATTTTCACTAAATGCAAATGTATTTGAAGAGTATGCTATAGCCACGCGAACTTTGTATTTAAAAGAATATTCCTGGTATTATATGCCCAGTAGTATACATAAAATTTTGTTTCATAGCAAGATTGTTATTGCCTCTTGTATTCTTCCAATAGGTCAACTTTCCGAAGAAGCACAGGAGGCAAGAAACAAGGATAGCAGAAGGTATAGAGAGCAGTTTACAAGAAAGACTTCCCGTATTGAAACAAACGAAGACCTAATACATAGACTTCTAATATCATCCGATCCTCTATTAGCTACTTTTAGGCATCCTCCTAAGAGATCGCGCGGAAAAATTACAACCGAAGTACTTTCTTTGCTCTCAATACCTCAGCTGTATTCTGGTTCAAGTAGTGAGAGTTCTGAACTTGAATCAGATGACTCAGATTAATTTAGTTCATTACAATATCATTATAATACCTAATAGTAGATAAAGATTGTTTTTTTGTTATTTAAACAAAAATAAATGTACTGTTTAATACAAAACGCTTAATTTTATTTACAATATAACTATAAACCACACAAACTTTTTTTGTGCATTCTATCAGAATGCACAAAAAAACTATTTTTTTTTAAACTGAAATATTCACTTTATTCGAACTAAAAAGGGTTTCTTGTCCTCTAAAATTGCACTTGTGATTTTAATACGTAAATAACTATTAAAACATGTTTATACAATACACTATCAATAATATTAGGTAAAAAAAAATAATGAATTATGCAGGAAAACATTTCGTCCCGCTAGATTGCCGATCCGTCACACTGTGCGGCGTTGTTTTTCCAGAATCTTCCAAGAAAGTCATTAATGTTGTGATAAACCACCGCCAAATATTACTATTAGAATTCGAGTGAAAAACCGGTTATAATTAGGTTTTTTAAATCACTTGAATCCTCGGTAGTCGGTTATTAAAATAAGTCGGTTATTCCCATCGCTACCTACAAATGGGCCTTTTCACTATTCTTAAATTTGATACATTTGGCATTTGAATTGTTCAGTCGGTGCTATAATAAGTGTTTTTCATCAATAAAATTATTGCTAGGTCATAATATTAATTTATTTCAGCACAGTAAAAACCGGGTAAAATTCAACCAATTTGAAAATCTCAAAACAGGCGCGACTCATGACGTAGATATGTTTAAAGCTTGCTAGAGCGCATGCGTTTAACCTCGCACACGCGTAAATGCTGATCTGTCGAACTGCCATGGGCAAATTAAGCCGCTGTTGCCACATGTAGAAAGTTTTATAATCTTAATAATATACTTTCTTCTTAGAACTTTATTTGGATACTTTAAATAAATATAAACATAATACTGGTAAAATAATTCATTCCGCAGCTATTGAATGGAAAACTGGTATATTATAATTACTAATTGCTAGTCAATTACCATTACACTGGTACGATAATATATGATTTTTGAGAGTATCGGCAACACTGTCAAGCTGCTGATTTTGTGAATTCTTGATATTTTAAGCCAGCGACTCGGCTATTCCTATCATTCCTCTGTACATCAATCTTCCGGCGCGATGACGTAGGTATGTTTAAGTCCGTGTTTTTATTCAAGGAGTTTTTTTATTTATTTATTTTCTCAGTTACGGCTTAAAAGTATAGAAAAGTAAAAACACAGAAAATTTTATTTTTTGTTCCTTTATACACTACTACCAAAATCAAAATTTAGTGAAAAGGCCCATTATCAAGCCCGGCTGGCACCCGTACGTAAATTCGATAATTTAAAATTAAATGTAAACAATTACAATCTGACAATGAGTCTTTGAATATACATTATACAACCCTCTTACGGCAGCGATCGGTTAAGAACTTGAGCCAACTAGAAAATAAACTAAGGACTGCTCCCACACGTTTCTGCAAAATGGCAACGTTCGTCAGAACCTCATCGAACTTTTATTTGACTTCTAGCCTCAACAGATTATTTTTCTTTGTCTTTCCGTTCAGTAGTAGCATGCGTTTAATCCTCTCTTGAGTCTCTTGCATGCTTGCGCCTTAAAATTTGCCTGGAAGGGAAACAGAGAGCCGTGGTCAAGGCTCGCTTGGACCCAATATACTGCGGGGCCGTACGATAAGTACCGTTACGTGTAGTTTACTTGGCAGAGCGTGGTTGTGATAATAAAATTCTGGTAAAATACGAGGGATATTTTACAGGTAATAGTAATAATACCGAAACAAACAAGGTTTGAATAGGGGTTTGAATGAATTTTAAAATTAATTAAGATTAAGTTGATCAAATGACCCCATGGAAGAGCCGCCACTGCTACTATATACGAACGTAATTGCTTATTTTTTGCTGGTATGGAGGGCGAATGCAACGAGAGTGGTGGAGAGTTCCAATTCCTGAACTCATTTTTGTCTTAGTAAATGGGGCTTTTTCGGGATGAGGAAGACAAATTTTCCCTCCGTTTTTTCGCATTTTAGGGTGCCACTAGGAGCCTATACTTTAATATGAATGGTCCCAACTTTTTTGTGCTACACTGTATGAGCATCTTGACTGAATATTTTTATTCTCCTAACCTTTTGATATAAAGAAGGTATACTACTTTTGTTTCGATAAATCTAACCGTTTTTTAGAAAAACGCTGAAATAACATTGCTCTCATGTGATGAATACGAAATCATTTTAATTTAGTTAATTTAATTTTTTAAGAAGAATTAATTTATGCATTGAAGAGGAAGGACGTCACTTGGAACCTTTGATTTGAATATTTAATTTATTGTTCTAGTAACTTATGTATTTTAAAACTGCAAATAAAATGTAACTTTAACTCCTTTAATAATCAATTTTCGAAAAAATGTTATAGTAGTCCGGTCAATCTAGACCAGTTATTCCCAAAGTGGTCCAGGTGGACCCCCAGGGGTCCACGGGAGACTCGACGGGGGTCCACGTTGGCGTGACAAAAAAATGGGGGTTCACAATTAGTAAGCGGGGTACCACGAAAATTTATCTGGTTTTGATAGTGAAAAACTAAATTTTTTTGTTTTTATAGAAGTTACGTTACGTTATTAATGATTATTTTTAATTATATTACAACTGTTATCATATTACAATGTAATGTAAACCTTACAATGTAATATGATAACAATAATAATTAATAGTGTAATAATTACATATTTAAATAAATACAACACAAGAAAATATACTATTTTTCTTTTTATTTTTACCACTCCGGGAGTTTTCTGAATAAAATAAGTGAGAATTAATTATTTGTTTCTTGTGCTGTGAGTAGATGACAAAAAAGTAAAGTTGGATGTAATCAATTTTTTGATTGCTCAACTTTACTTTTTTGACATCCACTCACAGCACAATTAACCAATCAATTCTCACTTTTTTCGAAAACTGTTAATTCGTGGTTGGAACTCAGCCGCAACGCATAATTTCCATAGTTAGATCTAATCTTCACGTTTTTTGTCGAGTTTTGGGAATATGGTAGAAATGTAGCTGCAGGGGGTCCACCGGAACCAGCAAAATTTTGCCATGAGAATGAGATAAAAAAGTTTGGGAACCTCTGATCTAGACCAAAAAATGATAGTGAAGGTACATAAATTTACAACAAGCTAAAAATCAGTAAAATTGTTCAAAATATGATTATAAATAAAATTTATAAGTTCCCCATTATTCCCGTGTATGGAAAAAATTTTACTCGAGATCAAAGGTCAAAAAAATGAGTTTTTCGCGATTTTTAGCAAAACGATAAGTTTTATCATAAAAATACCTCAGACAAAAATTGTGGACCATGATATTATCTATAAAATTTGTATGAATACTTTTTTCCTACGAGCCACCGGTTCTGAGATATAACGATTCAAAAAGTTGTAAAAGTTGTTATCGTCATAATATGCATGAGTGCGCCACGTATTATACATCTCTAGAGTTGTTATACAGTGTCACCAGTATAGTCCGCATCATATGGGAATTTTTTTTATTAATAGCTTTATTCAAAATTTGACTTTGGCATCAAGTTCTGCTTCGATCGAGATGAACATTAAGCAAAAAAATAGTAGTCACGTGATTCGCATTATCTGTAAAATTTTAATTTTTTCCAAAAAATAATTCAAAAGTGGGGTTATTTCTGAAAATATCGAAAAAAGTTATTAGAAAAAGTTTTTCTAAATTCAGTTTCTAGCCCACATGCAAAATTTCAGCTGCATAAGATAATTTTGATTTTTTACCTATATTTTGTAAATTGCACCACTTTTGGAAAATAAGACTCAACGCAACTTACATAAAACTTATTAATTTTGACAATGCTTTATTTCAGATACATTTTGTTTAAAGTAGCACCATATTAAATGTGTGTTTTTCTACAAAATCAAAATTGGGCCATTAAAATTTGGTCGCATGTGATGCAAAGTTTATTTGTTTTTGACCCTGTATAAGGTAACTTCATAAAATAAGTATTTTTGAAAACCTAGTTTGTGTTTGAAAGTAATACACCTTAATATTAAGACAAAAAATAACACAGTGTCATCAGTAAAGTGTTCATTAAGTGGAAAATAAATTTTAGTTTAATTTAACGTAAATTTTATCTATTTTCAACGATTTAATTAAAAACCCCTTTATTTTATTTTTTATTTTTTTACTTTCAGGCACAAGCTACGTATTCAAAAATACTTATTTTATGAAGTTACCTTATACAGGGTCAAAAACAAATAAGCTTTGCATCACATGCGACCAAATTTTAATAGCCCAATTTTTATTATGTAGAAAAACACACATTTAATATGGCGCTACTTTAAAGAAAATATATCTTATTATAAATGAAGCCTTGTCAAAACTGAGAAGTTTTATGTAGGCTGCGTTGAGTCTTATTTTGCAAAAGTAGTGCAATTTACAAAATATAGGTAAAAGATCAAAATTATCTTAAGCAGCTGAAATTTTGCACGTGGGCTAGAAACTGCATTTAGAAAAACTTTTTCTAATAACTTTTTTTGATTTTTTCGGAAATAACGCCACTTTTGAATTATTTTTTGGAAAAAATGAAAATTTGAGAGATAATGCGAATCACGTAACTACTATTTTTTTGCTTAATTTTCATCTCGATCGAAGCAGAACTTGATGCCAAAGTCAAATTTTGAATAAAGCTATTAATTAAAAAAAATCCCATATGATGCGGACTTTACTGGTGACACTGTATATGTTGAAATATTTGATAAAATGAAACCCAGTCGTTTAATTAAAACGTGCTGACAAAGTTGATCCTCTTTTAGCTATGACTAGTATCATAAAAGTTCATGAAGAAAAAGTACCTATTGACCCTGTATTATTGTTCCAACGCAGGAGTATTACTGCAGCACTTCAAAATGAAATAGAAAAATATTTTGAATATGAATTAGCTCCCTACCCTTTATAGTTGTTTGATGAGATCGGGATGCGTAAAACACAGAAGTCTGCTATTTACGATTGTTTTGAAAAGGTAATTATTTCTATTAACAACACTAATTCGACATACTTTATTAACGGAGGATACTTACTACACCGCGTTGTGTGGGATAGCAAAGAAACATTCAACGTTATCTTAGATAAATACGTTCGGTATGTACATACGTCGACATTTTGGTTCCAGAGTTACTGTCTTATTTGATGGCTATGATGATTGCTCGAGAAATATCATCGCTATTGACGCCATTTACTTGCACCCAGAATGAAGATGAAGAAGAACAAGAACAAACAGAAGATAATGAAGGAGAAGAAGTAGAAGAATATCAAGAAGAAGAACAAGAAGAAGAATTTGAAGCTCACGAATCTGACGAATAAACTTTACTATTTTAAAAAAACTTACATCGCTTTTATCTTTTCCAATCTTTGCTAATTTCCGTTATTTTGCAATAGTTTTAAATTAAACAGGATCATAACTAACACTGGGGAAACCACGTTAAAAAAAAGCGCTAAGGACACTACCTCATAGGTGGCGTGGAAACGTGTGCATATTATTATGCCGATAACAACTTTTACAACTTTTTGAATCGTTATATGTCAGAAACGGTGGCTCGTAGGAAAAAAGTATTGATACATATTTTACAGATACTTTTATGGTCTACAATTTTTGTCTGGAGTATTTTTGTGATAAAGCTTACCGTTTTGCTGAAAATCGCGAAAAACTAATTTTTTTTTACCATTGACCTCGAGTAAAATTTTTTCCAAACACGGGAATGATGGGGAACTTATAAATTTTATTTGTAATTATATTTTGAACAATTTTACTGATTTTCAGCTTGTTGTAAATTTATGTATCTTCGAATGTCTAGATTGACCGGACTAATAGGAAGAGATAGCATTTATTTTCGGTCTAGAATTATCCCCTAAATTTATTACTCGTCATTTCCGGACACCCTGTATATATGTGGTTCTAACGCATTAATAACAAACACTAGTCATAAAATCGCCATTTGATTTTCTTATTAATATTTCGCTTATTTTTCGCTTTCTTCAAAAAGTCTTTGGATAGCAATTACCTTCGGTTTAAGTTTTAAAATTAATTGATAAACTAATGAAAGCCAAAAACGAAATTTGGTCAAGTTTGTCCATATTTCTTTTTCGGCTTGTAATAATTTATAAATCCAAACTTTTTTAACGTTAAACTGTAGGTAATTGTTCTCAGTCTTTAGACGGGTATTTGGCCGATTTTTGAATAAAACATGTTTTAAAGTTGAGCGACTTTTGGCTAACTACATTTTTTTAATAGACCTAATATTGCTTTATTTTAAATTCTGGATAAAGAGCAATCTAAGTTTTATTTATTTATACAACATATAGTTGTTAACAACATCCAATAACTACCTATTCCTTTTTACAAATTCTCCAAATTTATACCTATTTTTAAAAGTATGCAAAAAATTTGTGAAGGATATTTAAAATCACTTTCACAAAACGTTTCTAATTTACTTATCTTTCTAATTATGACTCACTGTTAGTAGAGTGTAATAATTTGATAAAAATATATTCAGGGGTTTTGTTTCTTCGTGCCACTTGGAGACATCATCAAACATAAGGATATATCCCCAAAAAAACGATATATAGGGTTATAAAAAATAACAATGTGTATTAAAATAAAATGGGAAATATTAATGCGATCCTGACGTTAAACTGCGAAATCCCACAGCAGATATGAATATTTCATGTCAAGAATCACTAAGGCATATTGATTTACTCAGCGAAAACCTGTAGCTGTAAAATAGGGCAACCCATAGAGGCATAAACAAAGGCTACCTGTTTTCTACAATACGTAGTTTTAACACCGACCAAAAACAGAAATATAACAAAGTTTTTAGGAAGGACTTGGGTATACAGTGTGCGTTTGTAACTTGGAATAAAATCAGTAATTCCAGTACAGTTTTTTTTTTTTGAAAAAAGTTTGGACACAAATATTAATATTTTAAGATGTCCAAAATTATAGAGATGACGACCAAATTTTAAATTTTTATTTTTTGTCATTATTTATAAGATATTAAACAAACAAAAAATAATTTAATTAAAAATAAAAAAAGCCTTCTATCGATCTTTAATACTTTTTTCTCAATAAATGCTCAAAATGTCCATTCACTATTTGGCAATATCCTAAACGCAAGTAAAACTAGTTTTAAATATTTCTTATTACTTCGGGAAAAATTAACCTACACTCATGTTTTAGTCACATTTGACAAGAAATGAAAATTTGAAATTTGATACTTTATAAACAACTTAAAAAACTAGGGTTGCCATTTACAAAAATTGTTAGACACACTCATTCAATATTTAAAAAAAAAATACCACAGCTTAAATGTTAATACCCGTGCCCAACCATTATTACAAAAAAAAAACTACTTGATTCATTTCAAGTTACAAACTCACACTGTATGTATGCTAAATACAATAAAATTGTTATATTGGGAGACAATTAAAAACAGTCTAATTTACCTAAAAAAAATTATTTACATAAAAAAACAGGAACTTTTTTAAAGCAGTCCTTTCCTCAGTATGGCCACAGCCCTCTTTACTTACCAAGCCACGAAACAGAAACATCGACAACACTGCTTAGCGGTACGCTTGTCACGTGACTTTTTTGAAGTTAGCCATGTTTTAGTATGTAATTTACTCCTGATTCAGGTGTTAACCTTGCTGTTTTTCATATTAATTTGTATTTTTATCCGGTTTTCGATTGATCTAATAAAAAATTTAGGTGTCATGATTGCTATAAGAACCTCTACAAAATATTAGTGAACATTTTTGGTGCGGGACTGCGGGCTTGCTGTAATAGCATTAATAAAGTGAGAAATCGAACAGCCGGCCGGGCGGTTTGTTTACGTGTCTTATAAATGGCGGCAGAATTTTATTTGTTTTAATTTAAAACTTGTGTTTTTTGTATTCTAGTTAGCTCTTTGGGATAAAGTTTATTGTTTTGTGGCTACAGTTAATTTATTAAATATTGAAGTGTTTATTTAGCTTGAAGTTATATGTGAATTAGTTTAAAAATATCACTAGTATAGATAGTTCGTAAGTAGGTAGGATACCTCTAGATACCTAGGTACTTAGGTAAGTAGGTACTATTTTTTTTCTTTCAGTTTGTTTATTTATCAACATGCCAAACTCCTGCTGTATTTCTGGGTGTAACTCTAACTATAAACGTTCTTTAAAAGCAGGTGAAGAGAGTGTATCAGTTTTTCACTTCTCAAAATATGAGAATCTGAAAATTCTATGGCTAAAAGCCATTCCAAGAGCTAATTGGTCACCCACAGAGTATTCTGTAGTCACATTATTCGTAAGGATATTTATCTTTTGCCTGATGGCACCACAAAAAAATTCCAACTAAAGTGAGACTAAATTTAACAGCAGTTCCGTGCTTTTATTCCAATTTACCTGCTTACTTGTCAAAAACATGCTCATGCACATGTTCATTGCTAGAAAAAGTCCAGCGGAGAGAAACGAGGAACAACAAGAACGTACCTCTCAACTTAATCAAGCTTTCGAGCAATCAGAATTTATAAAAAGTTTTGACGATCTCAGCAATTATTCACAGAAAATTAATACTTCTAAATTTTGGGAAGTAAAAATTGTAAGTGACTCAAAAATAAATTTTTATAGTTTAGATTTGACCAATGACTGTATAAATATTGTTAATCAGGTTTCAGTGGACATTGATATAAGGGTAAAGGTTTTTTTAAAAGGTAATGGATTGGCTTACAATGATTTGAAATTGATTTTACCCTTAGAAATTAAACTAAGCAGGTGGTCTCACCTCAGCTTGAAAACTTATTGTCTCGGTACCAATTCATACATTGTGAAAGTAACGAGGTTACCCAGATAGTAGGTGACTTTCTTAAGACAAGCGTAAATTTCTTAAACAAAGCCTTAATCTTACTAAATTTTGAGACTTCAGAAGTCGATAGTTCGGATAGTCAATCCTGTAATTTAAACCCAGAAGATAATAAGTTGTATAATAGAATATTACTTTTGTTCGATCAAATAAATCTACTCGTAGTGAAACAAAGACAGCTTCTCAACGCAATATTACTATTATTTAATAATTCGGTAAGTGGTTCTTGTTATCCGAAATAATTTATTACTTTTTTGTACATCTTCAATATCAATATAGTGGCAACAGAGCCATAAAAACACAAAAAATATCAGAAAGAATGACGCCCGTTGCCGCGCGTCGTAATAATAGCTTGTGGATCCACAACTCCCAGCTGATGCGGCGTTGCAAGATGTCACTTCATGGCTTCTTTTCAAAGGTGGTTGTGGCATGGCACTATTGGTATTTTATCTTGTTGCATATTATAATATTTTCAGCATTATCTTTTATCAAAAAATTACCATATCGGACTTTCATTGTCTTTATTTTTTTACTTAACACAACGTTTCGATTAGTTACTATCACCGTGTTCAAATGTGAACTAAATTCCATGTGCAATGAAGCTTGATGACGTATTTTGAACAAGGAGTGGCATTCAGATATTGGTTTACTAAATATATGGATATTTTGATTCATAAAAGCTGCTTGTTTAAATTTGCGTTTTCGTCAGTATTATTTTGTGTCAAAAACCTTGGCTTCTGACCACTGTATATAAAGTTAAATTAATTTAAGAACTCGCCGCATAACCTGTCATCAATGGCACCCTCTTGAAGTCTGGTATATTTTACGTAAGGGGGTTGGCTAAAGAAGCAGAACCGGACTAAGTTCTTTTACCTTCGCCTTCGCCGGTGTAAATTACCTTATTTCCTTCGACAAAATCAACTGGACTATTGAGCACACAATAATCATGATTATTATTGATAATAGATGAGTTAACCAAAATGGTGTTTGTACTCACCATTAAGCCTAAATAATAATAAATAATAAACACCAACAAAATCTGTGTCTGAAATATATAAAATCCAAAAGTAAAATGTTTAAAACACACGCTACACAAAAAACAGCCACAGAAACACTTAAAAAACACCAAAATCGGAAGAAAATAATATGACGCAACTTGACGCGTGAGCTTGCTAAGACCCACTGCTGATCTGGGAACTTTAACGACGAAGCCAGATTAGCTGTTAATGTCAAAAATGTCGTTGTCTTCTGTTGAAGCGCTTTGTTTTAAGAAAAAGTTAACTCTATTATGTTGGTTGGTCAATTTATGTTCCGCTATACCTACTTGATCTCGAAGTTTCACTCGCAAGGGATTCGATAGATACAGTTTTTTGTGTTTTCATTACGGAGGAGGGGGAAGTACTTTTGTAAGCTTCTAAGCGTATTGCCGGATTGAAGGCTGTTTTGTGATATTATAGTTTTTGGTTATCCCTATAATATTTTCAGAAATTCCCTTAACAGAAAGTATTGTACGAGATGCTTGCTCCTCTTTCGTTTCTGTACGAGTTTTGAATTCGCTATTTTAAAGTTTTAAGATGGTATCAGTTACAAAGATTTCCGGGTAACCATTCTGTTTTTATTTGTTTTTCTTTATATCTCATAAATTTGAGTCTTCAATACAGTACTTTTAAGAAAGTACCAGTATCCTCATTATACTGAAAGTAATACCTATATAAGAACAACTTTCAAGTATTTTAAGTTCCAGCGCAGTTCTGCTCACAAAACAAATAAAATATCCAGCCTATTCGTAGTTTAATTAAATTTTCCCTTAACAATTAATTTCTTCGTGCATTCTCCTATTTACAAAACCAAGTAATTTTTTTCTTGTTCTTCTGTTGCGAAAATCGTTTCTCTGATAGACAGACAAATGAAACGGCTAGCACAATTGGGCTTTGTTTTTACTATCTTGAAAAGGGACTCCAAAATGTAATTAACTTTTTATAAGTAAATGTCATTAAGATATGAAAAGAAGAATAAATAATTTATAGTAATACCGTGCGAGCAAAAATTATTTGCATCAAAGAGGGCTTGGAGTAAAAAACGTAGAGCTTGGTTTAAATCACAATGATATGGGGACGATATATCTAACCAAATCTAGGTTAAAATTTTGTCAAATTCATATTATGATATGATATGCCAAACTAATGAGTAATAAAATAAGTAGACAAATACAAATTTATTTTTGTTGTTAACAAAATTAACAAAGTAAGAATACCTATACAGAAAGAAAAAGAAAAATAATTACATAAATTGCTGAAATGTCAGGTCTAATAAATCATTTCTTTCCAATAAATTTTGGGTAAACCATTTTTCACCATTCCTGCGTCTTTCAAAATCTGCGGCTTGTATTTCTTGGAATACTTGCACTTTATAAGGAAATAAATTTAGCTGCTTCTTCTGCATGTTCCATAAGATCTTCCCACTTCTTGGTACAGTCGTCTTATACAATTTGTTGGCGTATTTTGCATTATTTCACGAACATTTACAACAAGTTCTTCTGTTCTTACAGATGGTCTTCCTGCTCTTTTTTTGTGTTGTATAGAACCTGTTTCCCTAAACACAGCCACGGTTCTTTTCAGGCAATGATAAAAATCCCCAGCAATAAAAGCAACGTTAGGACAATGTTCGTGAAAATCGTCCATGCACAAACCCGGATTGTATTACCACTCACCATTTACTCTAACCCCGTTTCGAAAATACGCTTCAATCATGAATGTTTTGTGCTGTTCCGTAAAGCCCATTGTGTGAATTGTTCAAGAAATTGGAAAAATTAGTGATGCATCAAATTATTTGTAACTGTCAAAGATGACGGAATAACTGATTGATTGTTAATTCAGGTAGCTACTGACACCCAACAGGTATTAAGCTTTACGGCCAATTATTACGTCCTTAGATGCAAGGCCCTCTTCGATGCAAATAATTTTTGCTCGCACGGTATAAGCCATAAATAATTGTATCTAGTAACAAAAAAAAATCCTTTTGCTATTACTTTTATTTTATATTATTTAAAGTTATATTTATCTTTTTTCTAATATTTCTATTGTCTGGATGTAAAATTATAGAAAGTTATATGTACCCACTCAAAATAGACTACACCCCTTTTCTCAATCCCTAGGTGAATTTTGAAAGAATGACGAAATATGTATATTACTAGTTTATTAAAGGAACTTATATACCAATTTTTAAGCCTTAACCAGTTGTAGTTTCTGAGATACGGAAATTCCTATAAAAATGTTAGCCCCAGTTTTAACTCTCTTTGAGGTTGATTTTCGAAAGCTTCCTTCTTTGTGGATACCTACGTTATAGGAAAAAGACATCCTCAAAATATCATTATTCTAAAATTTAAGGGTTTAGGCTGGGCGTTCACATTCAAATTCTCCGCGCTACATGACGCGGTCTCGTCGTCGTAGACTCTGCCCACATGCGTAATGTCATATCTTGTTTTCTTTCTATCAGGCATTTTTTAGCAAAACCGTTTTATCGAACGGTAAGGTCCTAGAGTTTGACCAGAGGGTCAATGCTTGTACGAATTAGATCTAACGTTTTTTAAAATAGAAAAAATAATAGCTCAAAGTCTTTCTCCACAAGTTTATTAGAATAGCTAGGCAAACCTAGAATAATTCATAATAATTCGACATGTTTCGAGTAGAGAAACACTTATCATCAGGAAAACAAAGTTTATACAATGCCGATCTTGTTACCAATAAAGAAAATAATAAGTGGGATTGGTAATGGTGCTTTTAATGGTGTACGCGAGGTGTAAAAAATGAATAGTAAGAAGACCGACAAGACTTCAGCATACTGGAAAATCAAGGGCTGGTGCAAAGGCCCTGTCTTGGGCAGAAAAATGAAGAGAGCGAAAGAAATAAGATTTTTCACTACTTTTATACCTAAATATTTTCACACGGTCTGTTAAAACTCTCTAATTTTTCTTTCGCTGTCTTCATTTTTCTGCCCAAGACTTTGCACTAGCCCTTGACTTTCCAGTATGCTGAAGTCTTGTCGGTTTTCTAACTATTCAATTTTTACACCTCGTGTAAACCATTGAAAGCTCCATTACGGCTCAATCCCACTTATTATTTTCTCTATTGCCAACAACATCAGCATTGTACTATTTACTTTGTTTTCCTGATGATGAGTGTTTCTACACTCGAAACATGTCGAATTATTATGAATTATTCTAGGTTCGCCTAGCTATTCTAATAAACTTGTGGAGAAAGACTTTGTGCTTTTCTTTTCTCTATACATTTAACTCCACTTTGAGTATAGACTACTTCTTCTTTTTTAAAAATGTAATGAAGTTTCGCAAAATTTATACAGGAACTAATGAAGAAATAATATTAAAAAATATGTTTTAAAAAAGCTGTATAGTATTAATATTTGTATTATTAGATATTTATAAAATATTATTTCATTTTGTAGCAGGGGAAGTGAGGCACTGCCTCCCTTGATGAACCACTACTGTTACAAAACTGTGGCCACGATGAGGCAGAGGTATATTTCTATGTGAAAATCTACAGTTACTACACACGCACACCCTGTATACAGTATATAGCGTGTCAACGGATAGAGTTTGGAAGAGGAAAAACTTTTTATTAGCAGATATAGAAGAAAGTCATTCTTTATAAAAACGTCTGTGCTGAAACTACAATGTGTCGTACACTGATACTGAATTAACTACATTCTGAAACTTTTTATGGACTAGACAAGACGTCTCCGACAAAAATAGACATGGCAATGTTAAAATTTTGTGAAATGAGAACAGTGACCTACTAGTGTCCCAACAGTTGGTCCCAAACATATATTTTATGGTTTTTTACAATAAATGACATATTAAACAGATAGTAAGAGCAAACTCCACAAAATGATATGCCATATTTAAGATTAGATTCTATCAGTGAATAGTAAGCATTTGTACGGTTTGTAAGTTTAAGCAACTTACCATAATCCTAATCGCAAAGCAATTAGCTGCCAGTTTCTTGGCCAAGAAAGTAACATGTGCTTCAAACTTTAACTTTATTATCTATATACAGTATGTCAACGGATAGAGTTTTGAAGAGGAAAAACTTTTTTATTAGTAGGGATAGAAGAAAAAGTCATTCTTTATAAAAACGCCTGCTTGTGCTGAAACTACAATTTCGAATTACTATACAGCGTTTGTCAGAAACAACATTTTTAGTTTTTTGGATTTCGTTTTTTTATTATTATTAACATGTTCTTTATTGGTTACCCAATTGGCCTTCGACCGAGGTCCTTTAGCCGCAGTAAAGTTTACATATTATTACTATTTGCTATTGTATAAGTATAAATAATTAAAAAAGAGATCGCTTGTACAAAAAATAAAACATTAAGTATTATAATAGTATCTTAAAGTCCAAAAACCGTAGTAAAAGCTATTGCAGTTCCATAATGTTTTCATAGGTTGTTAGGTTTGGAAATCTATATCTGGACTGCCTGTCTTCTCTTTTTCTGCAGTGGGGTTTGATTAACTCGATATTATGTTGTCTCTTGGCAAACTTTGTGTTTAACTGTTTTATTCTTTGTTCAATGGGTTGTATGTGTGTTTTTCTGTACAAGAGTTCGTTGCTGGGTTTGTGCAATTGGTTTTGGGGATGCCTCATTTTGGTTATAGCACGCAGAGCTGAAGTTTTTGCGACTGAGATGTTCTTCAGTGTTGAGGGTCTTAGATTAGAAAATATCATATGCCCGTATTCCAAAATGGGTCTGCAGATGGATTTATAAATTTTCACGGCTGTTCTTGTGTTTATTCCTTGGTTTTTAAAAGTTAATGATCGGAAGTGTTTGGCTCGACTGATTGTTTTGCTTTTAATTGTTTTTGTATGCTTGTTAAAGTTTAGTTTGGCATCGATTTCGATACCCAGATTTCGTTTAAAATAAATTTACGTAAAAATAAACAACTATTGTTGCTGTCTTACTTCGAATATGATTTTATATCTGGTCGAGTAAGGATTTTGTTTTAAGAAAACCATCTTTTATTTGCCTACTTTTGAAGTATTTTTATCATATTTTCAATTCATTCAATCATAAATTATAAAACTTTTATTCAAACGTAGTTCCACCGAGTTAGCGCATAGTTCAACTCGACATCTGAATTCCCGGTAACAGTTCCTAACTTGCTGTGTTGGGATATTTGCAATAACTACTTTTATTTTTTCTTTCAAGAGATCTAAGTTATTATTAAAATTGATTTTCTACACATGTGGCTTCAGATGTCCCCATAAATGAAAGTAGAAAATAATTTTTTTGTGAAAGCGTTTCGAAATAGACATAAGTATTTCGATATTGATTAGAATTTCAAAATGACACTCTTTTAGGAACTAGTGTCTAAATGTGACAGTTTTAGGCACTAGTGCCTAAAAGTAAAAATGAAACATTAAATTCAATGAAAATATCTATTTATTATATATGCTAAATGTACAATTATGTAAACTGTTGAACTGAATTCTAGAGGCATCTAGCTTCTCTTCTTTAGGAGCAATGTAATTATTAGTAGTCGGAATGGATAAACTGCTAGTACTGATAATGCTAACTTCTGCTTCTGAGTGAACTTCTTTTATTTTTGTGTTTTGCGTATCTTTCTGCCCTATGATTCTTTTTGCTATTTCGTTTTTCTGTTCAATGGAATTTTCTATATAACTCTTGGCAACTGAGCTTGATCGCCAACCTCCATGATGCTTTAAAAGTGTCATGTCCGCTCCAGAATCTGCCAACATTGTTGCAGAGCTGCGCCGGAAGCAATGGCCAGTGTATTCATTGGTGTTGGGGAGTCCCAAGGAATTCTGCTATTTTTTTGGCATATTGTATTAATTCCAACTGGCAGGGTACAGCATTTACCACTTCGATATGTCAAGAAAAATCGCTGATGTGTCGTATTCAGTCGACGAAGTTTTGCGTACTTACGAAATAGATCTAAAAAATTGATGTCATCTATTGATCCCTCAGTAATCGTAAACATTCTTGTAACATGAGTTTTTGTGTTCGGAATTTTGACACTGATAAACGACTGACAATCTTTGATGGCATCTAATTTCAAAAATGTGATTTCTTCCCTCCTACATGCTCCAAATACTCCAACGATTAAAACAACTTTGGCTAACAGGAATTCTTTATCATCAGCTTGTTTTATAAAGCGTTCTATTTCCAGCTTTGTAAATATTTTTGATTTCTTTGGCTGATATCCGGTAGCCTTCCTTTTTGAAAATGCAATAAGGTTTGTAAATTTGCAAATATTTATGTTTTTGTTCAGATAAATCATGGTGCGGAGCATCGAATATTTGCTCCACAAAGTTAACGGCCTTAAGGTGGTGGATAGCTTGAGGAAATAGGCTAGTAACATCTTTTCTGTAAAGTTCTCAATATGTTTTTCTTTGGCCCAGGTTTCAAAGTTGTCGTAGGTTTTTTCGTATAAATGTTTCGATTTTTCGGGTACTAACGTGGATAGCGCAGCTTCAGCAGCTTGTTCAATATCCAAAGACTCGTCAATATTACTCATTTGAAGTAATTTTTTCAAAAGATTTGCGGGAAAATAGGCAAAACGCGACGTTCGAACTTGACAACACACTTGACATTAAATAATGCATAAACAATGCATTAGAAACAGATTGCCTGCCTACTTTTCAAAATGTTTTAAAATACTAATAAAGGCTTAAATTATCAAATTCTCCGCTTTCACAAAAAATCTTGTATATAATTCGTTACGAAACGAAGTCTTTTAGCCACTAGACGTGTTGTCCAACTCGGCTTTACCTCGTTGGACAATTTTCACGTCGCGTGCCTAAAAGACACTCATTTCGCAACTTATTTTATAAATAGCTATTTTTGTAGTTTCAACAGTAGCAAAATTCATTTAATAAATCAAGGAATAGAAAAAAAAGGATCCAAAAAACTGAAGATGATGACGAACCCTGTATAGTAGTTTCAGCACCATCAGACGTTTTTCTAAAGAATGACCTTTTCTTCTATACCTACTAATAAAAAAATTCCCCCCTTCCAAGCTCTATCCGTGGACACACTATATATGCAATAAAAGTTTATTATTTTACAGCTTATATATTATTAATTGTTTTTCATAAAATAAAGTGACCGTTGTCGTAAAACAACGTAAACACTCACTTCTATGTGGATTATCATTTTAAAAATTATGAATAGAAAAACCTTTGTTTCGGCTAAATTATAAATAAAACAATTAAATTAAATATATCCCAAGGCTGGAACTATATAGCATGTTTTAATGCTTAGAACATAATAATTACTGTAAAACGGGGCCACATTGTCACGCGGGCGCCCGTTTAGGGTTGCCTACATTGCATTGGCAGCTTGGATGTTTTTTTTTATAGCTCTATAGTTTTGTTTGCAACATTTTAGAATATTACCATTATGCTTATTTCGCTATCAAACTTTTATTATTGCTGTTAATTAATTCCTACGGTCCAGAGGAGGATTAACCATCAAATCTATAGCTTTGGCGTCAACATTTGAGAGGCCCAAAATTTCCAGTAATTTCTTTAAAAAATATTTAGTTTCAAATTATTTGATCAGTAGGAATATAGGTTGTACCTACGTTATACCGTGCGAGCAAAAATTATTTGCATCAAAGAGGGCCTTGCATCTAAGGACGTAATGCTTAGCCGTAAAGCTTAATACCTGTTGGGTGTCAGTAACTACCTGAATTAACAATCAATCAGTTATTCCGTCATCTTTGACAGTCGCTACAAGTAATTTGATTCATCGCTAATTTATCCAATTTATTGAACAATTCACACGATGGGCTTTACGGAACAGCACAAAACATTCATGGTTCGAAACGGGGTTAAAGTAAATGGTAAGTTGCAATACAATCCGGGTTTGTGCATAAACGATTTTCAGGAACATTTTTCTAACGTTGCTTTTATTGCTGGGGATTTTTATCATTGCCTAAAAAAACCGTGGCTGTGTTTAGGGAAACAGGTTCAATACAACAGAAAAAAGGAGCAGGAAGACCATCTGTAAGAACAGAAGAACTTGTTGCAAACGTTCATGAAATAATGCAAAATACGGCAACAAATTGTATAAGACGCCTGTCCCAAGAAGTGGGAAGGTCTTATGGAACATGCAGGACTATTCTTAAGAAGCAGCTAAATTTATTTTCTTATAAAGTGCAAGTATTCCAAGAAATACAAGCCGCAGATTTTAAAAGACGCAGCAATTACTCTCAATGGTTTACCCAAAATTTATTGGAAATAAATAATTTATTAGACCTGCAATTTTTTTCGTATGAAGCCTGGTTCCACCTCTCCGGTTTATGTGAATTCTCAGAATACACGCATGTGGAGTAGTGAAAATCCCCATTTTTTTGTTGAGTCTACATTGCACCCTCAAAAAATTGATGTCTGGTTAGCTGTTTCCCGAAGAAGAATTGTTGGCCCTATTTCTTTCCATGACACAGTTACAGCATAGCGGTATAGAGACAATATTTTAAATCCATTTGTGGAGCAATTACTTGACGACGAACTACGTTTTGCATATTTTCAACAGGACGGTGCAACCGCCCAACAGCCGCCGAAACTAATAACTACTTACGCAATTTTTTCGACGACAGATTGATCAGTTTTTGATCAGACATTGAATTCCCACCTAGATCACCTTATTTAACGGTTATGGATTACTTCGTTTTTCCTCATTTAAAGAACACTATTTTAAAAACACCAGTTGCAAATTTAGAACAATTACAAGAAAGGCTTACCCAAGAATGTGGTAACATTAAATTTCTCCAGAGATGCTGGTCAACACTTTCGAAAATATGGAGAGACGTGTGAATTTATGCCTATGCCAATTTCAGCAATTTATGTAATTATTTTTCTTTTTCTTTCTGTATGTTCTTACTTTGTTAATTTGGTAAACAACAAAAATAAATTTGTATTTGTCTACTTATTTTATTGCTCATTAGTTTGGTATATCATGTCATAATATGAATTTGACAAAATTTTAACCTGGATTTGGTTAGATATATCGTCACCATATCATTGTGATATAAACCAAGCCCTACGTTTTTCAATTTAAGCCTTCTTTGATGCAAATAATTTTTGCTCGCATAATACGAGTACCTAGCAGAAGAAATATGTTTACTAATCGTGTCATGTTGACTCTGGGGCATCCCATGAGTGGCCGTAAGGTAGAGCCACAGTGCCATGGCCCTACCTATCCACCACCCTCAATGTAATAGATATTCTTATTTTTAAAGCAATTAGCAAAGTATATTTAAAACTGGAACGCAGATCTTACCTCAGCATAACCTGTATCCATGCCGTTTTAACCCAATTACAGTGAGAAATAACGGTCAATAAAGAGGTATCTAACCTTTTAAGTCTCAGTTACTGTAGACGTGCCCGCATGCCGGCTAGGTAGCCATATGATATCGCACGCGGTGGCGCGATTCAGTTGTTGGTTCGTACGTTGCGAGTGCGTGTTATTTTACTTTATTCGCGCTAAAAGTAATTTTTTTTTTCTAACTTTTTATAGTTTAAAACTTATAAATACGGTTAGGTTTTCAATGGACAATCTATTTTCTACAAATTGGAAAATAACAACTTAGAGTGGCCGTTACCCGATTTAAATTAAATTCAAATATGTTCCAAACAGTGTACGTTGCAAAGATAAGTAAATATATTAATTAAATACAGTGTTGCCCTGGAATAAAATTAATATAGCCTTACCTGTAACTTTTGGGGAAAATGCTCGGACACGTCAATTTAGTTTTATATATGCTCACATTTTGACGTTATTCGTTTGTTTTTTTCATAGACATTTGTCAAAGTTATGACGACATCGATCTTTTTTTAAATGGAAACATACAGCTTTTGATTCATCATTTGAAAGCTAATATCTCGTACAGTATGCTCATAAATTTTGGCGCGATTCTGTCAAGCTATTTCAAAATGGCGACTGTATGCAAAACATGAAACTTAAGTAATGTAGTCAAAAGATCTATGTTTTAGTTAAAAGCCTACAAAATTTTAAATGTTTAGCTTTATTAATTTCAAAATTACTGAACTTTCTTCTCGTTAAGGTTTTTACATAAAAAATGCATTTTATAATTCATATCTCAAAAACGGTTAGAGATAGGTATAGATCATTGTTAATAAAAGTTACTTAGATTTCAATAAGGTATCCACAAATGCTAAAATTTACAGGGTATTCCATTTGAAATACCAAAGTTGGCCATAACTTCCGGTATAACCGGAAGTGATACAAACGTCAAAATATAATATTTTAAAAGTTCAAAGCCAATTATGCTCGCTACCAATATTTTAGAAATATAACTTTACTCGTTTCCGAGATCTTCTAATAGGTCACTCAACGTGAATCACCCTGTATTAATATTTTTTTTTGTAAATGGTTATTAGTAAAGTTATTATATACTTACATTTTTTTTTTGAATAATTTCGATGGAGTTATTAATAGTTACTAAACATGGTTTTTATTATTTGTGAATTTATATATTGTATATTTGGTGCTATAATATTCTCTGTAATAAACTTTTTTAAGTTGGTTGAGAATAATAAATAAAAATTGAACCTGTAACTTTTGGGGAAAACCGAGGGGAGAACGATCGGACACGTCAATTTAGTTTTATATATGCTCACATTTTGACGTTATTCGTTTGTTTTTTTATATGCATTTGTCAAAGTTATGACGACATCGATATTTTTTTAAATGGAAACATACAGCTTTTGATTCATCATTTGAAAGCTAATATCTCGTACAGTATGCTCATAAATTTTGGCGCGATTCTGTCAAGCTGTTTCAAAATGGCGACTGTTAAAAGTTTTTAAAAATCTCTATTTAAATAAGCGGAAACGATAAATCATTGATGTTTTTTTACCTTCCAAGATAAGAATTCTTCATTGTTTCACGTTCTGACATTTTGTGACATTGTGAACTTGTAAAATTAATTAAGGTATTTCCAAAGTATTATTTTATAATTTTCTAAACAAAAATTATTTTGTCGGAAAGATAGCGTATCGAAGTCTTGATATTGTTATGATGTGGAGATAAAATAAGACAAAGTAAAGTGTGCAATCAAATTTCCAGGGCGCTGTTAGTAAAATATTCCACAAATTTAATGAACATGGCACAGTAAAGAACTTGCCTGAGAAGACGATGAAAAATTGGATATTGCATTATCTCTGCAGAATAATTCGCATGTTTCAACAGTTTTGTTGGCTCAAAATCCTGATACATCTATAGGTACTATTGAAAGATTTTTGAAAGCAGAAAAATACCACCCTTATAAAGTATATCTTGTCCAAGAGCTTTTAGAAGATGACTATGACAGGCGTTTGCAATTTTGCGAAGAAATGATGAGACGGTGCGACGAGAATAATAGGTTTCCACAGAACATATTATTTTCGGATGAAGCTACTTTCTATTTAAACGGGGTGATTAACTGCAGACATACTTATCATTTCTGGAGCCAAGAAAATCCACGATGGATATTTGAAGCGCATACTCAGCGGCCCCAGAAAGTAAATGTATATGGACAGGTATTATTAATAACCGAATTCTGGGGCCATTTTTTTAAAGGAAACCTCACAGCTGAAGGGTACCTACCTGGATTTCTTAACCTTCGAGTTGATGTCTGCTCTAGCTGTAAGTTTTCCCAACGAAGTAGATTCAGATCTAATGAAACAATTTGGTTTCAGCACGATGGTGCTCCCCCGCATTTTGGTGTCAATGTGAGAAGATATTTGTTTTTCCAATATTGTATTTTAAATAAACTCTCTTTGAACTTAGATAAATGTATAGATATTTATTTCGTTCTTAAGAAATGTAAATATTTTTTCTTATGGTTACAACTTTAATGAAATTTTACTTCAAAAAGTAGATAAGATAAAGGATCTTGGTGTCATTTATGATAAAAAAATATGTTGCTAACAAATGTAATCGTATGTTAGGTTTGATATTTAGGTCGTGCAAGTTTCTGTCTTCCGTACACTCTTTAAAAGTTCTGTACTTTGCCTATATTTATAGTAGACTAAGTTTTGCTTCTGTCGTCTAGACACCTCAGTATGCGGTATATAAAAACAGATTGGAATGTATTGAAAACAAGTTTCTCAGATCTTTAAACTTTAAAAGCACCGGCATTTTCGACCCTCATGCCAATTTATCAATTACTCAAGCTGATATTTGCTTTTTATTTAAAATTATCAACAACTATATTGATGATCCAAATTTGCTTTTCGGCGTAGGTTTTAATATACCTTCACGAAACTTTCGAATAATCTATTTACAAACTGTTTTTAAAGAACAAATTCAGGTAAACATTCTCCCATAAATCGCTCAACCACACTTTATAATACTTTATACCACAATATTGATTTATTTAATTTACCTCTATCAACATTTTAAAAAAGGCTTAGAAATCATGCTATTGATGTTCTTATTTTTAATTGATGATCTAATGGTAATATTACAATCTTAGTAATAGGTATAAGTATGTACACAACATTGTAAACCGTGGGTGCCAAGCCTGGGCCATTGGCCTGTTGGCATTTTATTTGTGCAAATAAATAAATATATAAATAAATAAATGTCTAGGAAAGTTGCTACCGTTTATGTAATTGTAAATTTTTATTATTGCATAATAATTACTTTTCTATTTTATTCTACGATCTACGATATGGTAATAACATTCGCTATGAGAGGCCTTGGGTTGTGGGCGAAGCAATCTGTGGGTATAAGGTCGGCTTATTTATATTTTATATTTTACATGATAAGTTTTAAGTATTTTCTCTATTTTTTTTAATATTAAATTTATTTCATGTGTTATTATAAATATTTATATTCTTTCTAATCCACCCTATTTACCAGATTTTGCTCAGACATACTTTTTTGTTCCCAAAACAGATATAGAGTTTTAAAATGCATTTAATTCCAAAACGATTAAAGTTGAGAAGACATAACTTATGAAACCGAAAGACATGTTTTGGAAAAAGCTCACAACATTTAAAATGTTTAGCTATATTGGTTTTCAAGCTACTGACCTTTCGTTTCGTTTCTACGCAAAAAAATTATTGTTATTTTTAAAACGGTAGGGATGTATATATGTAGATTAACAAAATTCACTTAGATTTTTATATGGCATCCAGAAAGACTAAAATATATAGGGTGTTCTATTTAAAATACTAAACTAACATTCACAAACGCCACAATTTTAAAGGTTTCAAGTCAACTATGCATCTAACAAAATTTAAAATAAGTAACGGTTACTGTATTCTTTTTCGAGATCTTTTAATATTCTCTCAACGTGTACACTGCATAGTGTGGTATAATAGTATATTAAAGTACACGTTTTATAAAGCATCATGTTAAAAAACGAGCCGCTTGCGGCGAGTTTTATAACGGGACAAGTGCTTAAAACTTCTTTATATAACAAGTACTTTATACTATGTTTTCTAATTTGTAGTTTTTTCAATAAAAAACACTTATTTAAAAAGAAAATAAATCCTTCAAATTTTGTAAATTTTTATGTCTAAATTTTATGTTGGTAATACTATTTTTTATCATAGTAGCCTCTGGACATCAAAAATTATTTTGCGAACTGTCATTTTTTGATTTATTGACCCATTTTCACCGCGAGATTCTAAAGTTATTTTAGCGATATGCGATTTGAAATTGGACGGAATACGTTGTGTGATCCTTGTACATTCTGTACATATACAGAGCGTTCGGAAATTCGGGCGATTTTGCTATTTTTTTTCGAATTTCAAAAGACGTGATTTTACGTCACGGCACTGCAATTTAGTATAGGGAAGATGGAAAATTCAAATAAAGTTGAAGTTAAAATCGACATTGGAAGGTTAATAGATTGAATTTTGGATAGGATTTGGCAGAAAATGATTGCTTGAAGCATCTACAAAAGATTGATTTATAGATTTATGCAACCAATATACATTACTGTTATCCACACAGAATAAAAAAGTAGGTTATCAAGCTATTTTTCCTCTGCGAAAAATGGGTTTTCTCGTAAATCACAAAGGCCGCGCAAGTCAATGAAATAAAACATTTAAATGTTACCAACCTTTAAAAAATAGAAAAAAACTGTATCGAAACAGATCTGTTTCGATACTGAAAACGGTAGCGTAATAGATTTGTTATGAAACAAAATTAGAAAAAATATATTTTGTATGCAAAGAGTTAATCAGTTTTTTAAAAATATTCACAATAAAAGCATCTTTTACCCTTAACAATCATTATTTTTATTTTATTTATTATTTATTCCAATAAAAATCGCAAAAACATTTGTTTATGACGGATTCTCTACTAATTACAACATCTAAAATAATGTAATTGTTAAATAATAATACAAAAAATAGAAATATTTAAATATGTAGGTATAAAATTATTCAATTATTATTTCTTTTAATGAAATAATAAAACAAATAATATCGTTTATATATAATTTTTAAATAATTTTGAAAAGAATAATTAATCATAGAAGAAGTGCATGTTTAAATATTGTTTAGTTTAAAAAATGTAGCTCCCCCTTTTTTAAGTATTTTCTTAATTATCATTTTAAAACGTTTTGTATTTAAAAATTTTAATTTTTGGAGTATTTCGTTGTAAAATTGCATACCTTGATAATAAATGGAGTACTGACCTGCCCTAGTGTGTATTAAAAGTAAGTCAATATTGTAAACAGTTCTAGTTAAATGATTATGTACGTCACGTCTGTAATTGAACCTATAATATAATGATAATGATATAATTTGGTGAACAAAAACAATATTTTGCATTAAGTTAATATCCTTAATTGACATATTATTAAAATTTTTAAATAAAAGTTTAGTTGAATATTGTCTATCCAAGCAATATATATTTTTAATTGCTTTATTTTGTAAAACTTGAGAGTGAATAATAGCAAAATAAATAGGACGTAACATATAATTTGGAGTCAAAAAACTGAGGTCCCCATCTATTACCAAAAATTTAATTTAATTTGATTGTTTTAAATGCCCGACTTTTAATTTTAAATCACTTCTGTGTTTTCTTTCCTATACATAAAAAAAAAGATTTTTCCAAATTTAATGTTAATTATTTATGACTACACATTCATAATTCAATCACTTTCATCAGGTCATGATTTATAAAACCTTGTATAATTTCATATGAATCAGCGATGTATAAAATAGTTGTATCATCAGAAAACAATCTAATTTTCCCTTTCAATTTTAAATTAAATATAGAATTAATATAAATAAGGAAAAATAAAGGGGCCAAAATCGAACCTTGCGGAACACCACAATTAATATTAAGAAATTTGCTATATTTATTTTCGATACGAAGTTTTTGTTTCCGCTGATTTAAATACTTTCTAAACAAGTCAAAAACTACACCCGAAATACCTATCATATCAAGTTTTCTTAAAAGAATAGACAAATTTACCGTATCAAAAGCTTTGCAAAGATCTAGAGAAACAAGTGTACATTTGAGGCCTCATAAAAATTTGACAGGAACCTGCATTGAATACTAGTTTTGATTTCAGGTCAGTTACATGCATGATTATTAAATGCTGCAGTAATATGCCAGTAATGCATAATTTACTTTGTTCGAAGTAACCTAAAATAATTATGCGGCAAAACTTACATTATATTTTAACCAACTTTTTTTCAGCGATTCACTGCATTGCATTAGTCTAAGCATTGATTTAAATAACCATTGAAAAACTGTCATGCATAAAAATAATTGCATGCACTTCCTTACCATTTGATTGATTTAAATGAACATGGCCAAGAAGGAGTAGCAGGAGCAGGAGCAACCTCACACGAGGTGCTCTCTGCCTTTCCTGCTTCATTATCACTTAACACGTTTACATGTTACAATGTTATCCATGTTTTTCTTTGCCATTCTGCTAGAAACTGCAGCGTTAGTATTTCGTTTCCGTCATTGTGTTGGCGCACTGGGTCACAAACAAATGAAAGCGAGTCAAGCTTCGTATATGTTACATTTTAAAGTAGGATTTTACATAGTGGTTGAGTAAATGTATTTTAAGCAAAAAAAAAATATTTTTTTTTTAAATAAATGCAAGATGCTTAATTGTACCGCTTTCCACTGTTTCTAAGGTATATATAGGCCAGGCTATTTTGTTTTTACCAGAATTTGCCCCACTGAACACAAGATTTTTCCCCGATATTTAGGAAAAAAACTTTATTTAACTTCTCTTGCAAGCCACTACTTAAACTTTTTTTTTTGATACACCATGTACGGGAAGACAAAGACGGAATTCCCAGGACAAAGGGGATTATATAGCGGCTAGGTCAGGAGCGACGTCCAGGACGCATTATTCAAAGTTAACTTGACAAAACATTGACATCGATTTGTTTATTAATAAAATTATGTTTAAAAACAAAAGAGGACAAAAACCCATTGGCAGTTAAAAAAATTACCTTGTCGGACTTCCATTGTCTTTGTTTTGTTACTTAACAGAACGTTTCGATTAGTTAGTATCTCTAACCGTTTTCAAGTGTAAACTTAATTATAATTCTAGGGCTACTGTCTTAAATACTATCCATGTGCAATGAAGCTTGATTACTCCGCATACGTGCTTATTGGACTGTGGAGTTTGAGCCGTTGGTTTTGGACAAGAAGAGGCTTCCAGATATTGGGGATATCTATACTTGGTTTACTAAACATATGGGTATTTTGATTCATGAAAACTTTCGTATAATATCAGAACAGCCTTCAAATCGGGAAATACGCTTAGAAGCTCTTTTACAAAAGTAAAACCCCCCCAGTAATGAAAACAAAAAAAATTGTATCTATCAAATTCCTTGCGAGTGTCGCGAATCGTACATTGGAGAAACTAAAAGACCTCTTCCCGTACGAGTTAAAGAACATCTGAAACATACTCAAAGAGGCGAAACTTCGAGATCAGGTATAGCGGAACATGTAGGGACCAACCAGCATAATATACAGTGGTCAGAAGCAAAGGTTTTGGACAGCACTGGAGAAAAAGAAAGTTTAAAGAAGCAGCTTTCATAAATCAGAAAACCCATATATTTAGTAAACCAAGTATAGATATCCCCAATATCTAGAAGCCTCTTGTTTTCCAAAACCAACAGCTCAAACTTCACACTCCAATAAGCACGTAGGCGGAGTCATCAAGCTTCATTGCACATGGATAGTATTTAAGACAGTATAGTATAGCCTTAGAATTATAATTTAGGTTATACTTGAAAACGGTTAGAGATACTACCTAACCGAAACGTTGTGTTAAGTAACAAAATAAAGACAATAGAAGTCCGACAAGGTAATTTTTTTTTTATTTTACTTTTTTGTCTACCGCCTTCAAATGGCAGTTGTTATTTAAACAGTTTTGTTTAAATAAATTTACAACTAAATCATTTTTTAAACGTATAACAGCTGTTGCAACATTGACAAGCGCATACCGGACATCTTGCAGACTCTCACCTTCCCTTTTTCTACAAAATTATTTTTTTATTTTTGGCCATCTGCGGCGTTTGTATGACCCGGTGTGTTTTCCGTCGCCAGCAGCAACGGCTGCGTTTCTGCGCTAACGTCGATAGCGACGCCATCTCCTTAATCTACGTTGCCACCCTTTCTACATTTTATTATAATAACAAAATAATATCGTTTCAAGGAAAACGAACCTAAAAAATGTATTGTAGAAAACAGAAGCCTATAAACAGAAATTATAATAAACATTTTTTAAAATTAAATTCAATAAATACAAGTGTATCTTATAAAAGAGATGCAGCGACGGATTAATTGGGGTAAAGTTGCGATTAAAAGCCTACTAACACGCTGTCGAAAATCTAAGCTCTTCCGAGGTTATTCGGATAAACCCGAAAATTCTTGTTTTTTTTTTTATGTTTACTATTATTGTAAAATTAATATGTTTTCACTTATAATCTCCCTAGCAGCAGAATTATTTGATGATAGAAAATTATCCGTCTTTTGATTATTTATTTATTAGTCGAAGACGAGGGAAATTTTTAGCAACAAAAACATGAGTGAAACGGAGAAAAATATTATCGGGAATTAATTCTGCTGCGTGGGAGATTCGGTAAGAAAATTTCATAAATTGGAGTTTTTTCTTATTGTAATTTTTTTGCTAAAATGCTACAAAATGAAGTTCATTTTAGCCGTAACTCATTTTTATTACTAAAATGTGAGAAACATTAAATAACAAATTTGTTATCTGACATCCAATGTCTTTATAGTTTTAAATTCAAATAAAACTTTAAAAAACATATTTCCGATGAGTTTAGTTTAATATGACGCACTGTATTTTTACAATAGAAGTTGATTTTACTTGTAAGTAACTAAGGTTTATTACTAAAATTTCAGGAACATTAAAAACATTAATTCGTTTTCAACCATAACATCTGAAATTACATGTCTACATAGTTTCAAATGAAACTTAAAAAACATATTTCCGATGAGTTTAGTTAAATATGACGCACTAAATCTTTACAATAGAAGTTGATTTTACTTGTTAGTAACTAAGGTTTATTACTAAAATTTCAGGAACATTAAAAACATTAATTCGTTTTCAACCATAACATCTAAAATTACATGTCTACATAGTTTCAAATGAAACTTAAGAAACAAATTTCCGATGAGTTTAGTTAAACATGACGCACTAAATCTTTACAATAGAAGTTGATTTTACTTGTTAGTAACTAAGGTTTATTACTAAAATTTCAGGAACATTAAAAACATTAATTCGTTTTCAACCATAACATCTGAAATTACATGTCTACATGGTTTCAAATGAAACTTAAAAAACATATTTCCGATGAGTTTAGTTAAATTTTTGATGTGTCTCTTTTAGCCCCGGTGTTCGATATGTAAAGCAAATTGGTTAGTATCAATAAAAATTATAAGTTAGCAACAAAATGTATTTTGATTTTATTTCTGATTTGCCAATAGATTCATTTATGATAGAAAACATATAACTTACTTATTAATTTCATTAAGTTTATAGGAACTAACAGAATTATCGTGATAATCTCCCGTTGCTATAAGCAACGTAAACAAAAAGGGGCCTTCTAATTGGTTGAAAATAAATTGATGTAATTTTCATTATAATTTTTTTATGTCTCTTAAGTATTACGTTTTTTTTTTTAAATACGGACTTATATTTTTTTAAAGGCAGTTCCGTAAACCTTACATCTCATCTAATAAGCGTCTAAGTCATCTTTTCTATCAAGTAAATGGTAAGAGAACGTTGAGTAAATTTTTTAACTAAATTTTGATTTTGATTTTACTGCATAATGGACGAAAAAATAAAATTTTCTATAGTTTCAGTTTTTGAAATCTTAAATTATTTATATCAAAACACGCAAAAACCTTGACCCACGTCGCATCCGCCACCAGTCGAAGGAGATAAGCTGCTCCTGTTTATTTAACTTATTAAAACAAATATAGCATTATACTCAAAAGCTTGACTGACAAATAAAAGAACTATGGGTAATTGGATAATGTAGGTCTTTTTGTGTTTAAACATTATGCATTCGTTTATTCTTTTTAATTATTATCTCTAGAAAAGGTTTGTGACACTATGGGATTGTTTTTATTATAAGGATATTTTCAATTTGGGATATCAGTATCAGTGCTGAATCTAATGATTTCGATTATAGTGAAAAGGCCCATTATGATGTTGTGCAATGTTTCTTTCTGCCTGTTAAAAATTAACAAAAAGAGTGTATCGCTTTTTTGGGCTACAGTGTGACCAGTAAAGTCCGCATCATATGGGATTTTTTTTTATTAATAGCTTTTCAAAATTTGACTTTGGCATAAAGTTCTGCTTCGATCGAGATAAAATTAAGCAAAAAAATAGTAGTCACGTGGTTCGCATTATCTGTCAAATTTTAATTTTTTCCAAAAAATAATTCAAAAGTGTGATTATTTCTGAAAGTATCGAAAAAAGTTATTAGAAAAAGCTTTTTTAAATGCAGTTTCTAGCCCACATGCAAAATTTTAGCTGCATAAGATAATTTTGATTTTTTACCCATATTTTGTAACTTGCACCACTTTTGCAAAATAAGACTCAACGCGAACTATTTAGTAGCGACAACTTCTTAGTTTTGACAATGCTTTATTTCAGGTACAGGGCATTTTCACTACCCGTTAACTTTCCAGTATACTGAATTCTTGTGGGTCATCTGACTATTTATATTTTACACCTCGTGTACACCATTGAAAGCTCCATTACGGCTCAATCCCACTTATTATTTTCTCTATTGCTAACAACATCAGCATTGTAGTATTTACTTTGTTTCCCTGATGTTGAGTGTTTCTACACTCGAAACATGTCGAATTATTAAGAATTATTCTAGGTTCGCCTAGTTATTCTAATAAACTCGTGGAGAAAGGCTTTGCGCTTTTCTTTTTTCTATAAATTTAACTCCACTTTGAGCATGGACTACTTCTTTATTAAATAAATTTGAAACATCGTAACAAGATAATAAATATTCAAAACATATTATTTTCATAAATTATGAATACGATAAAAACAAGTGGAAAGCAATTCAAGTTGAAACCACAATCATATTTTTCAAAGGTTAATATTTTCTCTTATAAAAAAAATTCGCGTGTGAATTTAAATTTTAAAGCCCGGCCCTGTCTATTTTCCCATTCGTCAAACGATAATGTTGCAGTGCGCATGTCCAATAGTGTCTAGCTTTGTTTACATGCGCGAGGTCATAAATCTGCCACTTTCGTGATTATAGTTTGCTTATCTAAAGGCAAATTGTCTATGGTTAAATGAAGTTATTCGATTGCTCTACTAAGAACTTACTACCTATTACTAATATTCTTTACATGACAATAAAACGCTACTGTTATCACTCGTTCTTAGGACAATAATCTGCTATTACTTATGAAATAAATTTAAAACATCATAAAAAGATACTAAATATTCAAAACATATTATTTTCATAAAATATTTAGTAACAAAAACAAAAAAAATAAAAAAAAAATTGTCTAAAGAAATTGCTCGATATGACCTCTATTTTTTTTAAACACACACGCGAATTTTTTTTATAAAAGAAAATATTAACCTTTGAAAAATATGATTGTGATTTCAACTTGAACTGCTTCCCACTTGTTTTTATCGTATTCATAATTTATGAAAATAATATGTTTCGAATATTTATTATCTTGTTACGATGTTTCAAATTTATTTAATAAAGAAGTAGTCCATGCTCAAAGTGTAGTTAAATTTATAGAAAAAAAGAAAAGCACAAAGTCTTTCTCCACAAGTTTATTAGAATAACTAGGCGAACCTAGAATAATTCTTAATAATTCGACATCTTTTGAGTGTAGAAACACTCATCATCAGGAAAACAAAGTAAGTAGTACAATGCTGATGTTAGCAATAGAGAAAATAATAAGTGAGATTGAGCCGTAATGGAGCTTTCAATGGTGTACACGAGGTGTAAAATATAAATAGTCAGATGACCGACAAGAATTCAGCATACTGGAAAGTTAAGGGGTAGTGAGAAGGCCCTGTCTTGGGCCGAACAATGAAGAGAGCAAAAGAAAATTAGAGAGTTTTAACAGACTTTGTCAAAATCATTTTTATAAGTAGTGAATTGAGGGAAAGAAAAGTCTTAAGTTTCAATAAACTTTGTCGGAGACATGTAAAAGTAGTGAAATGAGAGGGAAAAAAATTGGTTTTTGTAAAAGTCAAAGCATCTGTAAAAGATAAAAAACGGGAAATATAGCAAATGAAATTTAATAAAATGAGGTAGATTGGCTTAACATTTAGCTTGAAGTAAAATGATGTTGGGGCACCAGGGTTACGGCCAGTTACCCCGGCAGGACTCAAATTATCCGTGCAAAATAATTAATAAATTAAAAATATTTTAAAAACTATTTTAATTTTACTAGAACATCTTAGAAAAAGTAACTCTTTCTTGTTAAAGAAGTTCAACTGCAAGCAGCACGTGTCAGACGGGAAATGAACTTGACATTGAAAAAGGAAACAAGTGACAAGTGTTATGGCGGTTAAATTGAAAAAACCTTCAAGTATGCTAAAAAAATAAATGTTATAAAAAAGTAAAGCTCAATTAGGCTTCTTTTATGCACGCGTTTTGTGTCGCCTGTCGTTCGACGATAATAAACGCGGCGTTTTCAAAATACATTATGTTAAATGTGCGCTTTTATGCATCGAAACCGCCCATCGGCGCTTCGATCATGTCGCGGCGTTCTGAAATTCGGTCGCTTGGAATTAGAGAACGCGTCGCGACAGGCGTTTTCAAAGTACATTGTTTTTTAAATGGGTGCTTTTATGCAACGCGTTTTTTGATCGTTGGCGCCGAGCTGAAAGGGATTTATTTTAACAATTTGTAGTCTTCTCGGGTGTGTAGTGTTATATCGAAGTGTGAAGATACTGCTCGTGCTATGGAAGACCTCGACGTTGAGTTATTTATCGATGAAGTAAAGAAACGGTCAACTTTATGGGATACATCATCAGATGAGTATAAAAATAGGCTGATGAAAAGAGATGGATGGAAGGAAATTACAAATACAAAACACATGGATCCATTTTAAACATACGTTGTTGTTGTAATATTTATAACAGACTGATCTGTTTTAAAACTTTTGTTTACCTTCAAACCGGGCTACGCGACACGAAACGCGTGAACTAAAGTTCGTCAAAAACGCCGCGATTTCTTGTCGTCGGGCGGCAGGCGACAAGAAAACGCGTGCATAAAAGAAGCCTTAAGGTTCAAAATTGCTTAAAAAGCTAAAAATTACTAGAAATACAAGATAAAAGCAATACAATCCTTACAAAATAGAAACAAAAGGGTTTTACTTAGAAATATGTTGCTCAAGGGTCCATTACGGCTCAATCCCACTTATTATTTTCTCTATTGCTAACAACATCGGCATTGTACTATTTACTTTGTTTTCCTGATGATGAGTGTTTCTACACTCGAAACATGTCGAATTATTAAGAATTATTCTAGGTTCGCCTAGTTATTCTAATAAACTTGTGGATAAAGACTTTGTGCTCTTCTTTTTTCTATAATAAATAATAGTATATTTCTAAGAACGGGTGATGACAGTGGCTTTTTACTGTGATGTGAAAAATATTAGCAATAGTATATTGGTACAGGTTTTTATCTGTACGCCACTGTCCCTACATTATTTTTAGTTAGATTTTTGCTTTCGATACTCTCACCAATTAAAAAGTTTCACTTAATTATATCTTTTAGTCACAGTAATGCCACAACGGCTGACTTGATTTAGCTTTTGAAAATTATAAGATTACGCTTAGCCGCGTTAAGGACCCATACTTTTTAAATTATCTCCAAAATGCGTTATTTTATCGAAATTTTATAGGGATAAAAAATAATCAAAAACAAATGATAACCTAAAAAAATATAGTTCGGAAGTCACTGGTGAACGTACTAAAAAATAGGGGGTCAGCCAGTACTGGACCCCCCTATATTGAATATTTAAGAATTGTTTCTTGTTCTGTTTTTGTCAAAAGATGGAAGTCTTTATGCTGAAGCAATGTACCAAATTTAAAATTAATATGTTATTAAATTCTGGAACAATAAAAAAAACAGTTGATAATTTAAAACTATATACAGGGCGTTCCTTAATATCATGTAAATACGAAAAGGGGTAATTCTTTGGCTTATTTAATGACTAAAAATTCATATAAAAAAAAGAAAAAAGAAAAAAGGGAACATGATCCCTGAAAAAATATCTCCCTGTAGATACCCAATGATGTAAATCCTACAGCGTAACCTATATTCCAAATTAGAGCTAAATATCTCAAAAACTACAAAACCTATAAAGGAAAAACTAAAAAAATCTTGAATTTTCAACACCCTATAGATGGGCAACGAAGCGTTTGCGGACCTATGTTTATATGAATTTTTAGTCATTAAATAATATCCTTTTTAGTCATAAACAATTACCCCTTTTTGTATTTACATATATTTAGGAACACCATGTGTATAATATAACGTATATCGAACATGGGGGTCAAAAATGAAAAATGGCATTGTAAAAGTCATATTATTTTTGCTCATGGAATATAGATATGGTTAACGGATTGACCTCCTTTTTCCGGACACCCTGTATATATAGTTTGACCAGTAAAGTCCGCATCATATGGGATTTTTTTTATTACTAGCTTTATTCGAAATTTGACTTTGGCTTCAAGTTCTGCTTCGATCGAGATAAAAATAAGGCAATTTAATTTTTTCCAAAAAATAATTCAAAAGTGGGGTTATTTCTAAAAATATCGAAAAAAGTTATTAGAAAAAGTTTTTTTAATACAGTTTCTATCCCACGTGCTAAATTTCAGCTACATAAGATAATTTTGATTTTTTACCCATATTTTGTCATTGTAAACGGGTTTTTGGTGCATCATTGTAATTCATTTTTTGGAAACTGCACTTAAATAATAAAAAACTATTTTTACTTTTTTATGACATAGCTTGATAACAAATTTTAATAAAGGGGTTTTAAATTAAATTGTTGAAAATTGATAAACTTTACGTTAAGTTAAACTAAAATTTATTATCCACTTAATGAACACTTTACTGATGACACTGTGTTCTTTTTTGTCTTAATATTAAGGTGTATTACTTTCAGAGATAAACTACGTTTTCAAAAATACTTATTTTATGAAGTTACCTTATACATGGTCAAAAACAAATAAACTTTGCATCACATGCGACCAAATTTTAACAGCCCCAATTTTGATTTTGTAGAAAAACACACATTTAATATAGCGCAACTTTAAAGAAAATGTATCTGAAATAAGGCATTGTCAAAACTAAGAAGTTTCATGTAGGTTGCGTTTAGTCTTATTTTGCAAAATTGGTGCAATTTACAAAATATGGGTGAAAAATCAAAATTATCTTTTGCAGCTTGAATTTTGCATGTGGTCTAGAAACAACATTTAAAAAACTTTTTCTAATAACTTTTTTCGATATTTTCAGAAATAAATTTTTTGAAAAAAATTAAAATTTGACAGATAATGCGAATTTTGCATGTGGGCTAGAAACAGCATTTAAAAAACTTTTTCTAATAACTTTTTTCGATATTTTCAGAAATAAATTTTTTGAAAAAAATTAAAATTTTACAGATAATGCGAATCACTATTTTTTTGCTTAATTTTCATCTCGATCGAAGCAGAACTTAATGCCAAAGTCAAATTTCGAATAAAGCTATTAATAAAAAAAAATCCCGTATGATGCGGACTTTACTGGTCACACTATATAAATATAACGAAAAATGATATTTAACAATACAAAGACGACTTCCGTTCTTAAATACGGAAACAATATTATGCAAAATTATTGTTAAAAAATATTGCTAGGAAATGCTGCAGGAAGTCTAAGTATTCCAGAAAAACGATTACTTTATAAATGAAACACACTATTACAAGCAATACCTAATTATCAAAAGATGGCCAAAGAAATATAAAGTTTGTAAAAAAAGTGCTCCAATGAGTTCAAAGGCAACCTGAGAACAAAGAGAGTGGTAAATGGGAGAATGCAATAAGTTGGTATATTTGCACAAGCTTCTATTTGTGTTTATCTAGAAATTAACACTTTTTATGACTACTAATCACTACGTGTGGCTATTATGGTTTAAACTATAATGTAATTATTTTATTTAAAAACTTGTTTTTTTATGAACAATTCAAAATGCATGTTTTCTAGTCCCAAAATATATTAAAACCTTTCGAAATCTTGTAAATTCTCTAAGCGTAAACATAACGATTTGCCAGAATTTTCACAACAGTACACGCTGCCACTGATGCCAGCTTTGCCCCCTTGATCGGATCGTATCCCTGTTGTCCTGAAAGTTCGATTATTTGACACCTATTCACAAGGTTGGAGACAGGGCTGATATATCCAATTACAGACCTGTGTGTATTCTCAGTGGTGTTGGGATTGCATAGATTGGTTAAAAATAAAGTAGGAATATAAAATCGTCTTCTACCGTGCGAGCAAAAATTATTTGCATCAAAGAGGGCCTTGCATCTAAGGACGTAATGCTTAGCCGTAAAGCTTAACACCTGTTGGATGTCAGTAACTACCTGAATTAGTAATAAATCAGTTATTCCGTCATCTTTGACAGTCGTTACAAGTAATTTGATTCATCGCTAATTTTTCCAATTTCTTTGTTTCATTTTATGGTTGAAGCGTATTTTCGAAACGGGGTTAGATTAAATAGTGAGTGGCAATACAATCCGGGTTTGTGCATGGACGATTTTCAAGAACATTGCGTTGCTTTTATTGCTGGGGATTTTTATCATTGCCTGAAAAGAACCGTGGCTGTGTTTAGGGAAACAGGTTCTATACAACACAAAAGAGGAGCAGGAAGACCGTCTGTAAGAACAAAAGAACTTGTTGCAAACGTTCGTAAAATAATGGAAAATACGCCAACGAATTGTGATGTATTGCCTGTCCCAAGAAATGGGAAAATCTTATGGAACATGAAGGACTATTCTTGAGAAGGAGCTAAATTTATTTCCTTATAAAGTGCAAGTATTATAATTTTGTAAACAAAAATAAATTTGTATTTGTCTACTTATTTTGTTACTCATTAGTTTGGCATATCATGTCATAATATAAATTTGACAAAATTTTAACCTAGATTTGGTTAGATATATCGTCCCCATATCATTGTGATCTAAACCAAGCCCTCTTTGATGCCAATAGTTTTTGCTCGCACGGTATGTCCCGTTACTACGAACCTACCTCCCCTCCCCTAAAGGGAATACTCTGAATATGGTTTTCTAAATATTTTCCAAACCTTTGTGTGATACAAATTTAAAATTTAGATATTTTGGTAAAGTTTCTACCAAACTAACAGCATTTTAAAATTTAGTTATCGCATAAACCCATGTTATAGTAAAAAACATTTTTTCTTTAAAAATTTTAATGCGCCTCTGAACAATTTGTTTTGTTTGCAAATTTAAATTTAAACAAAACTATGTACTAAATAAAAGCTAAAAAAAGTTTAATTTTTTTTCTTCCAATACATAATAGCAAAAATTTGAGTATAGACTTAAAATATGATGAGAAGCAACTTTTTTTCATATCTCTAAAAAAAATTACACATTCGCCAGTTTGAAACTTTTAAATAACATTTGACAGGTGTAACGCGCGTCACAAGTTAAAAATTTTAAGCTTGTGTTTTACTTTGGTTCATGCAGAACATAATGCCAAAAACAGATTTGCAAAAAAAACGCATAAAAAAGTTTTCCATATGGTGCAGACTTTTCCCCGGATACTGTATATCGTTACAAAACCGGAAAGTACTATTTTACAGGACGAAGCAAGCAATATTTAGGGCGAACCAAAGTTTTAACACAATTTTAATAAACCACAAATAAATAATTTTTTTATTTGAAGAAATAGTCCATACTTAAAGTGGAGTTAAAAGTATGAATAGAAAAGAAAAACACAAAGTCTTCCTCCACAAAATTTAGTAGAATAAAAAGTTATTTGTTTACCAGGTCTCTACATGTTTCGAACGCAGAAACGTTCATCATCAGGAGACAGAAAAATATACTGCTGATGTTTTTAGCAAAAGAGAAAATGATAGGTGGTAGGCATAAAACCATAATGGAGCTTTTATGGCATCAAAATTGGATTATTAAAACTACATTATGTGAAGACATTAAAAATGAAGATAAGTTAAAACATACGTAGTAGGTATGTGGAAAAGTCAGTTGAGAGGGTCTAGAACAACCAAAAAAAAGGGGACATGGAGGTAGGAAAACACTTCTAAAAAGAAGATGTCAAAAAGGTTTTCCTAATAAAAACATGTCTTGAAGACAAAGTAAAATATGGAAAAATTATTTCATGTATAAAAATTAGGTATTGTAGGCATCATGTATTAAAATCTGTAAAAATAAAAAGGAGATTGAAATATAAGATTTTTTTGTAAATGTAGAGAAAGTACTTACAGAATATTTTTTTCGAAAAAGTGGTTTGGGGCACTTAATTTTATCCATCTTTTCCACATACTACGTATGTTTTAACTTTCTAATGTCTTCACATAATGAAGTTTTAATAATCCAAATTTGATGCCATAAAAGCTCCATAAAGGTTTTATGCGTACCACTTATCATTATATCTTTTGCTAAAATCAGCAATACCTATATTTTCTGTCTCCTGATGATGAACGTTTCTGCGGTCGAAACATGTAGAGTAGACACCTTTAAACGAAGAATTTTTTATTCTATTAAATTTTGTGGAGGAAGACTTTGTGTTTTTCTTTCCTATTCATAAATATTTTTTTGTTTAACTATGCTTATTTTTGATAGTCATAATATCGTACTTGACAGTTCGTAGCTATATGGAAGGAAGAAAATATAAGCATGTCGAAGTGTTTAGTTTATTTTCTCAAATGGAAAGCGGACAGCAAAAAAGGAGGACCGACTTTATTTACCAGCCCTGATACACCTATAGTGATTGATAAGTGCCTGATAAAAAGTTGCACTTACTCTACAGTTTGTACCGTGCGAGCAAAAATTATTTGCATCAAAGAGGGCTTTGATTAAAAAAACGTAGGGCTTGGTTTAGATCACAATGATATGGGGACGATATATCTAACCAAATCTAGGTTAAAATTTTGTCAAATTCATATTATGACATGATATGCCAAACTAATGAGTAATAAAATAAGTAAACAAATACAAATTTATTTTTGTTGTTTACAAAATTAACAAAGTAACATACAGAAAGAAAAAGCTTCTTCTTAAGAATAGTCCTGCATGTTCCATAAGATCTTCCCACTTCTTAGGACAGGCGTTTTAAACAATTTGTTGGCGTATTTTGTATTATTTTACGAACGTTTGCAACAAGTTTTTCTGTTCTTACAGATGGTATTCCTGCTTCTTTTTTGTGTTGTATAGAACCTGTTTCCCTAAACACAGCCACGATTCTTTTCAGGCAATGATAAAAATCCCCTGCAATAAAAGCAACGTTAGGAAAATGTTCGTGAAAACCCAGTTTCGAAAATACGCTTCAACCATGAATGTTTTGTTCTGTTCCGTAAAGCCCATTGTGTGAATTGTTCAAGAAATTGGAAAAATTAGCGATAAATCAAATTACTTGTAACGACTGTCAAAGATGACGGAATAACTGATTGGTTGTTAATTCAGGTAGTTACTAACACCTAACAGGTATTAAGTTCTACGGCTAAGCATTACTTCCTTAGATGCAAGGCCCGCTTTAATGCAAATAAATTTTGCTGGCATGGTATTTATTTTTTTTTATTAAGGAATATTAGATTTTAATTATTATTATTGTACTGCTCTTTTTCTAATTACAATTTTCATAGCTAAGGCCCGTTTATTTATATTTAAATTAAATCATTTATATCATCAAATTTAATTGTGCGGCAACGCTGTGTGCGCCTTAATATTATTTGCGTGTTTGGATAATTAATAGGATCAACACAACTCATGAGAGTCCATTATTTGCTATATTTTTTTCATGAAACTAGTATAAAATAAACATAAAGTGTATGTTATTCGTCAGCTGCGCTGTCACGCTTGCGCTTTTTAATCAATATTTTTCACATAGTAGGCTCTGGTAGTAATAAATCAATGTACCGAATTTAAATAAATTTAGTCACCTGTAGTAGTGGTCCAAGTAAGCCATAAAAACATAATATACAGGGTGTCCCAAAAGTAATGGGACACAGAGCAACAGTAGACTGACTCCTTAAGGCGAAATAATGCGATTTATTTAAACTTGCCTTATCCCATAATTGATAACAACCAAGATACAGAGTGTCAAAGTTTCAATTTTGTTTTCGTTTTTTTATTTCTTAACGAAACGGCATAGCAGCACAAAATTAAGGGTTTTGGGGTTCTTTGAGGTGAGGAATTCAAAATTATCCATATTTTATGTGTAACTACTAGAGGGCGCTGCCTACGGCATGGCCCACTTCTTTTATCTGGCATAACTTTGTTTAGGATTCTTATATCGATCCGACTATTAAAAAATAAGTTACTTTACTTCTTTTACATAGAAAACGTATAACTAATTGAAGTCGCTAGGAGCAACCATTTTCGAGATAATCGCATTCGATATTTTTAATGCAGGCATCCTAAAATATTTAAATAATTGTGTATTCGTATTAGTATCTATTATTTATCACAGATAACGACGTTTCTAAGGCAACAACATGTTACATAAAGTATCATCAGTCAAAGTTATTAATTTTCTTCGTATACAATACCTACGTAGATATTATAATTTTTTTAGGAATGCCTCGACATAATTTATTTTCCAATGCGGAAATGCGTGATATGCTTTGTATTTAGGCACAAGAAAATTTTAACGGTAGGAGTGCAGGGCGCAGGTACATGTATTGAGGTTAATGGTGGCCATTTTGAACAATTGCTATCACGGCGTTACCATTTTTTTTCTATTTTGTTACTTTTAAATGTTATTAAACTAAGTATTAGGTAAATAAAATGTTTCATTGGAGTACAATTAGTAATTCCGTAGGTATATGAAAAAGCTTCCTTATTAGAAAAAAAGTCAACCTTAAGCAAATGTAGCTGATTTACAATAATTTTAAGTTAGAAATTCATCGTTGCTTGATTTTCCGCTGCTTTCGGACCACGTACTTAGTTGCATAGGACATATAAAATGCGATTATCTCGAAAATGGTTGCTCCTAGCGACTTCAATTAGTTATACGTTTTTTATGTAAAAGAAGTAAAGTAACTTATTTTTTTAATAGTCGAAAAAAGGAGTGGGTAATGCCGTAGGCAGCGCCCTCTACTGGTTACACAAAAACTATGGATAATTTTGAATTCCTCATCTCAAAAAACCCCAAAATCCTTAATTTTGTGCTGCTATGTCGTTTCGTTAAAAAATAATCGCAAAAAAACGAAAACAAAATTAAAACTTTGACACCCTGTATTTTGGTTGGTATCAATTTTGGGATAAGGCAAGTTTAAGTAAATCGCATTATTTCGGCTTAAGAAGTTTGCTGTTGCTCTGTGTCCCATTACTTTTGGGACACCCTGTAGAGTGGATGAATTTATGCCAACACGATTACAGTAGGTGGAAGAGGTGGGAAAGGCCAGATAAATTTTGTAAAAGACGGTGTCTTGCCTAATTTACTAAATAATGTTAAAACGGAATAAGAACCACCAAAAAAATTGCCTTGTCGGACTTCCATTGTCTTTATTTTGTCACTTAATACAACGGTTCGGTTAGTTAGTATCTCTAAACCGCTTTCAAGTGTAACAGGTCTTTTTGTTTCTCTAATGTACGATTCGCCACACTCGCAAGGGATTTGATAGATACACCTTTTTGTGTTTTCATTACAGGGGGGTTTTACTTTTGTAAGAAAGCTTCTTAGCGTATTTCCGGATATGAAGGCTGTTTTGATATTATAGTTTTTGGTGATCCTTCTAACCTTTTCAGAAATCCCTTTGACATAAGGTATTGTAAGAAACGCTTGCTCCTCTCTCGCTTCTGTATTCGTTTTTACTTCGCGATTTTTAAGTTATGAGATGGTATTAGTTACAAAGGTTTCAGTACACCAGTCAAGTTATCAAAATTTTAGTGCAACATGGAAAAAATTGATATCCAAAATTTTATTGCTGGAAACTGTTACTGGGGTAAGTATAAACGTAAAAAACCAAAAATAGACAACTGAATCGGTCATCCCTCCCCGTGGGGGGTCGAAAGGGGGTGAAAAATGGTGTTTCGTGATTTATGGTAAAAGGAGACGTCCTAGAAAAAAATGTTTCATACAAAACTTGTAGATCATGTAAAAATCTACTACTTTTGTGAAAAGTACTTTTTCACATAACCTCAAATTTTTTTAGATAAGTGCGAAAAACCGGTTTTTGTGTTTTTTAATTTTCATTTGAAAACGTGTCAACTAATATTTATGAAATTTTAGGGAGAAATAGCTTTTCTTATGACAAATAAGGAAAAATTTTTTGGTTTTTATTTCATGGGCTGTTTTGAAGATATTTTTTTTTATTTTTTTTTGAATTTTTTTCAAATAAAATTTGTCCTTCGAAAAATCAATTTAAAAACTTTTGGTTGTGCTAATTTTTTTCGTTTTTAGTTGCACTTTAACATGAAAAAAAAATAAGTCAGGGCGCAAAAACATCCTTTAAAATGCACAAGAAGCCAAAAGTGAGTTATACGAAAACGAATATTTCAGTATAAGTTCATAATTCGTTTAAAATTACGAACATTTTTTAAAATCAAGTACTTATATGTATTCTATGGGAAAAAATACTAAAAAAATTATTAAGAAATTTAGGTTAATTAAAATTTAAATTAGCAAGAATTTTAAAATACGAATTTTGGTAATTGATCGAGAAAAGTATAATTGCGTAAGCGAGTCACAAAAAAAATAATTTTAGGTAATTTTGAGGTACTCTGGTTCTTTTTAACTAATAAAAATAAACTTAAACTAGATTCAAATAACAAGTATATATTTTAACGAAATATAAATTATTAATTCAAAAAATTTCTTCATGTTAACATAAAGCATGGTAATGATGGTAACATTAAAAAACAGTGGTATACAAAACCTGTTTGGTCTAGTAGATACTTAACCTATAACTCACGAAAAACCCAAGAATTGCAAAATTATTACATTATTATATTTTAAATAAATATTTAATATAAGTACTAAACCAATCTACGTTTTTTTGGTACACTTTCATCATTTAAATTATATGATTCTGATTTAGAATTTATTTTTTCCGCTGAAACGTTTTCTTCAACTTCATTGCCGTCTTCATCCTCACTACTAATGTGAAAAATACCTTCAAATATTTGTTTTTCAGCATTTAAGCAAAGGGTTGGTTCTTCGTTTGCAGCTAAAATATCTTCTACATCAATAAAGCCATCCAAATTTTCTCGCTCTTCAAAATTAGTACAATTACCAGCACTCTGATATTTTGCACATAAGTCAGTGCATTGCAGACCATGCTTTCGGCATCCGCACTTAGTACCACAGCCTTTTTCACAGCTACAAGAAATTGATTTAAGTAATGTGTCCGGAATAACTGGATCGTCTGTGAAATAAGGTAACAAAACGTCTTTCTTATTAGCTGTTATTTTATTCCAGCCCCATTTAGTAGCAAGTAAAGTATTGTTTCCAAGCCACTTTTGAACCTGGAAATAGCATCTGTAAGAGTGTTGCGTAGCTGCCCCAACAGTTGGTGGTATTTTTTCTAATTTGAAACGTTTTCTAGTCGATAGTTTTTTATACTGGCTGAACCTCAATTCATCAAGTGATTCTTTGGATTTTTCACATTTGTAAATTGATTTTATTAATGTACAGCCGTTAGCAGAAATGATCGTGGGGTCTACATTTTCTTTATAAAAAGGTTCAACCAAAGTAGTCAAGTTTGGAGTTTTTAATAATGAATGAAAACTTGTTTTTTTTCCTTTGCCAGCAAATCCAGAGAATTTTTTGAATTAATAATTTTTATTTCGTTAAAATATATACTTGTTATTTGAATCTAGTTTAAGTTTATTTTTATTAGTTAAAAAGAACCAGAGTACTTCAAAATTACCTAAAATTATTTTTTTTGTGACTCGCTTACGCAATTATACTTTTCTCGATCAATTACCAAAATTCGTATTTTAAAATTCTTGCTAATTTAAATTTTAATTAACCTAAATTTCTTAATAATTTTTTTAGTATTTTTTCCCATAGAATACAAATAAGTACTTGATTTTAAAAAATGTTCGTAATTTTAAACGAAACGAAAACAAACCTGAACTTATACTGAAATATTCGTTTTCGTATAACTCACTTTTGGCTTCTTGTGCATTTTAAAGGATGTTTTTGCGCCCTGACTTTTTTTCTCATGTTAAAGTGCAACTAAAAACGAAAAAAATGAGCACAACCAAAAGTTTGTAAATTGATTTTTCGAAGGACAAATTTTATTTGAAAAAAATACAAAAAAAAAAAAGCAAATGTCTTCAAAACAGCCCATGAAATAAAAACAAAAAAATGTTTCCTTATTTGTCATTAGAAAAGCTATTTCTCCCTAAAATTTCATAAATATTAGTTGACACGTTTTCAAATGAAAATTAAAAAACACAAAAACCGGTTTTTCGCACTTATCTAAAAAAGTTCTAGGTTATGTGAAAAAGTGCTTTTCACAAAAGTAGTAGATTTTTACATGATCAGTTTTGTATGAAACATTTTTTTCTAGGACGTCTCCTTTTACCATAAATCACGAAACACCATTTTTCACCCCCTTTCGACCCCCCACGGGGAGGGATGACCGATCCAGTTGTCTATTTTTGGTTTTTTACGTTTATACTTACCCCAGTAACAGTTTCCAGCAATACAATTTTGGATATCAATTTTTTCCTAACATTTTCCATTTTAAATCTTTTTTGATGTTTGAAATTTCAATATTAAGGTCTTCCGGATTGTTGCAAACGTTAGATGCTCTGTGATAAAAAGTTTGAATTATGCCCTGTTTTAAACAGGAAAACATTCCACTCTACCTTTTCTCGATGTTCTAGTCAAACAGGAAACCCACTCACACCGGGCAATACCTTAACCACGGATCGAATCATTCAAACTCCATAAACAGTGACAAAACAAAAATAAAGGCAAGATGTCCAACTTGCTCTCTCGTCTTTGGTAAGTAGGTACTGCCATTTTTTAAGATTTTAAGAACTTTAAAAATTATGTTTTTTTCTTTCAATTAAAAAATAAAAATAAAATATTGAAATGGTAATGTTTCTTTATTTAAACAGTGATAATATAGTTATCTACGTATGTATCTATGTAAAGTTAAATTAAAAGAATTTCCGTTGCACGTCATACCTTCGAGTATCAGCAGTGTTGCCAGTTTGTAATTAAAATACCCCAGTAAGGAAATGCTTCGGCATTTTTCAATAAAGGTATACAACGTAATCAACAGAAATGTGTATGAATCCCTTTGTTGTTCTTAAAAGATCAGTTTTTAATCCTATTTAGAAAAGGATTTGCAGTTTTAGTTAAAAACGACTTAAATAAACTCACGAAAACACGAAATGAAAACAATAAACGTCAATCAAAATTCGCCAAGAAATAAACTGGCATCACCGATGCGTTGACACTTCTGTTGCCAACTGTCAGCCCAAAAAATTCAAATGATATTAATTTTTAAAAGGTTAAACTTAAAAAACATCCCCTTTAAGCGGCTTAGTATCATAGAAGAATACATTAAGTTTCTTTTACATTCAATATCGCATGAAATTTATACATTTTTTGCCCAAATTTTATGTTCTTATGTTTCCTTACCGATTTTCAACTTTCAGCTGATTGATGACGTGCAACGGAAATTCTTTTAATTTAAGTATATGTAAAGTTAAATTAAAAGAATTTCCGTTGCACGTCATACCTTCGAGTATCAGCAGTGTTGCCAGTTTGTAATTAAAATACCCCAGTAAGGAAATGCTTCGGCATTTTTCAATAAAGGTAAACAACGTAATCAACAGAAATGTGTATGAATCCCTTTGTTGTTCTTAAAAGATCAGTTTTTAATCCTATTTAGAAAAGGATTTGCAGTTTTAGTTAAAAACGACTTAAATAAACTCACGAAAACACGAAATGAAAACAATAAACGTCAATCAAAATTCGCCAAGAAATAAACTGACATCACCGATGCGTTGACACTTCTGTTGCCAACTGTCAGCCCAAAAAATTCAAATGATATTAATTTTTAAAAGGTTAAACTTAAAAAACATCCCCTTTAAGCGGCTTAGTATCATAGAAGAATACATTAAGTTTCTTTTACATTCAATATCGCATGAAATTTATACATTTTTTGCCCAAATTTTATGTTCTTATGTTTCCTTACCGATTTTCAACTTTCAGCTGATTGATGACGTGCAACGGAAATTCTTTTAATTTAAGTATATGTAAAGTTAAATTAAAAGAATTTCCGTTGCACGTCATACCTTCGAGTATCAGCAGTGTTGCCAGTTTGTAATTAAAATACCCCAGTAAGGAAATGCTTCGGCATTTTTCAATAAAGGTAAACAACGTAATCAACAGAAATGTGTATGAATCCCTTTGTTGTTCTTAAAAGATCAGTTTTTAATCCTATTTAGAAAAGGATTTGCAGTTTTAGTTAAAAACGACTTAAATAAACTCACGAAAACACGAAATGAAAACAATAAACGTCAATCAAAATTCGCCAAGAAATAAACTGACATCACCGATGCGTTGACACTTCTGTTGCCAACTGTCAGCCCAAAAAATTCAAATGATATTAATTTTTAAAAGGTTAAACTTAAAAAACATCCCCTTTAAGCGGCTTAGTATCATAGAAGAATACATTAAGTTTCTTTTACATTCAATATCGCATGAAATTTATACATTTTTTGCCCAAATTTTATGTTCTTATGTTTCCTTACCGATTTTCAACTTTCAGCTGATTGATGACGTGCAACGGAAATTCTTTTAATTTAAGTATATGTAAAGTTAAATTAAAAGAATTTCCGTTGCACGTCATACCTTCGAGTATCAGCAGTGTTGCCAGTTTGTAATTAAAATACCCCAGTAAGGAAATGCTTCGGCATTTTTCAATAAAGGTAAACAACGTAATCAACAGAAATGTGTATGAATCCCTTTGTTGTTCTTAAAAGATCAGTTTTTAATCCTATTTAGAAAAGGATTTGCAGTTTTAGTTAAAAACTACCTGAATAAACTCACGAAAACACGAAATGAAAACAATAAACGTCAATCAAAATTCGCCAAGAAATAAACTGGCATCACCGATGCGTTGACACTTCTGTTGCCAACTGTCAGCCCAAAAAATTCAAATGATATTAATTTTTAAAAGGTTAAACTTAAAAAACATCCCCTTTAAGCGGCTTAGTATCATAGAAGAATACATTAAGTTTCTTTTACATTCAATATCGCATGAAATTTATACATTTTTTGCCCAAATTTTATGTTCTTATGTTTCCTTACCGATTTTCAACTTTCAGCTGATTGATGACGTGCAACGGAAATTCTTTTAATTTAAGTATATGTAAAGTTAAATTAAAAGAATTTCCGTTGCACGTCATACCTTCGAGTATCAGCAGTGTTGCCAGTTTGTAATTAAAATACCCCAGTAAGGAAATGCTTCGGCATTTTTCAATAAAGGTAAACAACGTAATCAACAGAAATGTGTATGAATCCCTTTGTTGTTCTTAAAAGATCAGTTTTTAATCCTATTTAGAAAAGGATTTGCAGTTTTAGTTAAAAACGACTTAAATAAACTCACGAAAACACGAAATGAAAACAATAAACGTCAATCAAAATTCGCCAAGAAATAAACTGACATCACCGATGCGTTGACACTTCTGTTGCCAACTGTCAGCCCAAAAAATTCAAATGATATTAATTTTTAAAAGGTTAAACTTAAAAAACATCCCCTTTAAGCGGCTTAGTATCATAGAAGAATACATTAAGTTTCTTTTACATTCAATATCGCATGAAATTTATACATTTTTTGCCCAAATTTTATGTTCTTATGTTTCCTTACCGATTTTCAACTTTCAGCTGATTGATGACGTGCAACGGAAATTCTTTTAATTTAAGTATATGTAAAGTTAAATTAAAAGAATTTCCGTTGCACGTCATACCTTCGAGTATCAGCAGTGTTGCCAGTTTGTAATTAAAATACCCCAGTAAGGAAATGCTTCGGCATTTTTCAATAAAGGTAAACAACGTAATCAACAGAAATGTGTATGAATCCCTTTGTTGTTCTTAAAAGATCAGTTTTTAATCCTATTTAGAAAAGGATTTGCAGTTTTAGTTAAAAACGACTTAAATAAACTCACGAAAACACGAAATGAAAACAATAAACGTCAATCAAAATTCGCCAAGAAATAAACTGACATCACCGATGCGTTGACACTTCTGTTGCCAACTGTCAGCCCAAAAAATTCAAATGATATTAATTTTTAAAAGGTTAAACTTAAAAAACATCCCCTTTAAGCGGCTTAGTATCATAGAAGAATACATTAAGTTTCTTTTACATTCAATATCGCATGAAATTTATACATTTTTTGCCCAAATTTTATGTTCTTATGTTTCCTTACCGATTTTCAACTTTCAGCTGATTGATGACGTGCAACGGAAATTCTTTTAATTTAAGTATATGTAAAGTTAAATTAAAAGAATTTCCGTTGCACGTCATACCTTCGAGTATCAGCAGTGTTGCCAGTTTGTAATTAAAATACCCCAGTAAGGAAATGCTTCGGCATTTTTCAATAAAGGTAAACAACGTAATCAACAGAAATGTGTATGAATCCCTTTGTTGTTCTTAAAAGATCAGTTTTTAATCCTATTTAGAAAAGGATTTGCAGTTTTAGTTAAAAACGACTTAAATAAACTCACGAAAACACGAAATGAAAACAATAAACGTCAATCAAAATTCGCCAAGAAATAAACTGACATCACCGATGCGTTGACACTTCTGTTGCCAACTGTCAGCCCAAAAAATTCAAATGATATTAATTTTTAAAAGGTTAAACTTAAAAAACATCCCCTTTAAGCGGCTTAGTATCATAGAAGAATACATTAAGTTTCTTTTACATTCAATATCGCATGAAATTTATACATTTTTTGCCCAAATTTTATGTTCTTATGTTTCCTTACCGATTTTCAACTTTCAGCTGATTGATGACGTGCAACGGAAATTCTTTTAATTTAAGTATATGTAAAGTTAAATTAAAAGAATTTCCGTTGCACGTCATACCTTCGAGTATCAGCAGTGTTGCCAGTTTGTAATCAAAATATCCCATTAAGGAAATGCTTCGGCATTTTTCAATAAAGGTAAACAACGTAATCAACAGAAATGTGTATGAATCCCTTTGTTGTTCTTAAAAGATCAGTTTTTAATCCTATTTATAAAAGGATTTGCAGTTTTAGTTAAAAACGACCTAAATAAACTCACGAAAACACGAAATGAAAACAATAAACGTCAATCAAAATTCGCCAAGAAATAAACTGGCATCACCGATGCGTTGACACTTCTGTTGCCAACTGTCAGCCCAAAAAATTCAAATGATATTAATTTTTAAACGGTTAAATTTAAAAAACATCTCCTTTAAGCGGCTTAGTATCTAAGAAGAATACATTAAGTTTCTTTTACATTCAATATCGCATGAAATTTATATATTTTTTGACCAAATTTAATTTTCTTATGTTTCCTGACCGATTTTCAATTATCAGCTGATTGATGACGTGCAACGGGAATTCTATTGATTTAACTATATCTACGTATGTATCTAAAGTTAAATCAAAAGAATTTCCGTTGCACGTCATACCTTCGAGTATCAGCAGTGTTGCCAGTTTGTAATTAAAATACCCCAGTAAGGAAATGCTTCGGCATTTTTCAATAAAGGTATACAACGTAATCAACAGAAATGTGTATGAATCCCTTTGTTGTTCTTAAAAGATCAGTTTTTATTCCTATTTAGAAAAGGATTTGCAGTTTTAGTTAAAAACGACTTAAATAAACTCACGAAAACACGAAATGAAAACAATAAACGTCAATCAAAATTCGCCAAGAAATAAACTGACATCACCGATGCGTTGACACTTCTGTTGCCAACTGTCAGCCCAAAAAATTCAAATGATATTAATTTTTAAAAGGTTAAATTTAAAAAACATCCCCTTTAAGCGGCTTAGTATCAAAGAAGAATACATTAAGTTTCTTTTACATTCAATATCGCATGAAATTTATACATTTTTTGCCCAAATTTAATTTTCTTATGTTTCCTTACCAATTTTCAATTATCAGCTGATTGATGACGTGCAACGGAAATTCTTTTAATTTAAGTATATGTAAAGTTGCCACAGTGGATCTTTGCCCGTGCGTCATCAATCAACGATCAGGACTCGACGTGGTTAATAACTCTGCATCCTTGTTTATTACAGTAACAAATTTGAATAAAAGCATAAAAGAACGTCTCCAAAATTCCGCAATAATATAACGTGCTAGACAAGGATAAAACTATAAACGTCAGTTAATTACTTTCTTTATTTGTTTAGTTGACAACCGTTGTATTTTAGAACGTCATTGTCAACCTTATTTTGATCTGCCAATCTAATTCGTATTTTGTAAATCTGTATGCCTTAGAACTGTTCCTGTTTCTAAAAATAGTTCTTTTTAGAGGTAATTATACCCACCATCTGTTTTGGCGGTAAGTATTTATGGATTTTTATAATAACTAATTTATTTATTTTAAATATTCTAACCGTGAAAGTTCTTTGAAACGTTTATGGCAGTGGCTAAATTCCCTTAAATGAAAGGATGTTAAAAATTTGACTTTTGCGATTTTAATAGTCAATAAAACACCAAACTTTTGTAGATTTTAAGCTTTAAAAATAGTATTAAATGTATAAACATTTGTTTGTCAATTTCTTTTAGATAATAGAGAATGCCGGGCAAAACTTAAAATAAATAATAATTTTTCGTGATATTATGTAGGTACGTCAAACGGTAGGCAGGCACGTCCATTTTATGAACTTAACTTAGTTTTGACTTTTTTCGTCTCGTAATTTTGATTTGATTCATACCATTTTGATGACGTAAAAGTGATGACGCACGGGAAAAGAACCACTGTGGCGACTTTATGTAAATCAGTCCTATGAAATAAATATTAAGCGGTTAATTTATTGGTTACCATACCTAATTTAGATTATAAGTATGATATATTTAAACTAGCGAATTCGCAAAATAAAATTATGATTATCTCCATAAATTCTTTCTAGAGAAATTCGACGATATTTGTAAAACTTAAAGTAAATCACTCAGTTCAGAAACGTATTTTTATAATTTGTTTAGTAAATTTCAGCACATTCTACCCTTTGAAAACGTTTTAAAGGATAAACCGAAACGTCGGGAATCAGTAAAAAGTGTTTTCATTGAAGTCCTCTTTCCCACTATTAATTAAATTAACTAAAACTAAATTAATTAAATGTACCTTAGAAAAAAATCAGAAAATAATAACTTTTTTGAAATTGATAGAATAAAAAGTTCAACGTAAATTATAGACGCCTAAATCATGTACCGAGTTTTGGCCCAACATTTTTAGTAGATGAAAAAATTACCATGCAAGTCCCATGTCTCGAGTCAGGAACATGAACTGTATAGCTACGCTATTCTGTGTTATGGTCAAATTTATCTAAGAACACGCCACATCGTGGCTAAGTCACCTGTCATTTATGGCACCCTGTTGAAGTCTGGTTTATTTTACGTTAAACTGATAGCGATAGTGACATCGCATTGACCATATTTTAAAATGGTACGGAGGTCCAAACCAAGGTCTCTATACTATAGGTTGCCTGGTAACTTTGGGCCAATCAGATGTTCGCATTTCATGCGCGGGAATACGTCATCCAGACGACACATTTAAAATATTTTCATGGTCAGCATATAAAGAATGGCAATTAAATAGTTTTCACACAGAATTCCTGTGGTTTTGATATGTAAATTCAATTGCTTTTGTTTAAATATCATTTTTTGATAAACTTTAAATGATTTTAGCCCTTAAGAAAGGAATATTTCTTATATATTTTCCTAATTATGGCTTGGGTGGAAGAACAGGCACTTTTACTCTATTATGAATATTCTGATTATTAATTAGGCCTATCAGAAAATAGACAGTATTGTATTACTAATAGGTAGGTAAGTGCTAAAAGCATTTAAAATTTTGCATATAATGTTAAATATTATATTTTGGAAAACCATGTTTTATCTATTATTAAAAAATATTGGGAATTGTGGGAAATAATAACAATAATAATTTCTTTATTTCAAATTATACTTTACAATGGGGAATAAAATGAAATGATGTCACAAAATAAAATAGGTTTACCATTCATTACCTAAGAAGTTCAATAACGATTAGGGTTAATATCTATTAACACTTTTATTAATGTTTTTGCTATTCCCATAATGTGCAAAATATCATCTATAATTCCATTTCTTAAATTGATATTAATTTGCAGCCCACTGTTGTAAAGTGGATATTCCAGGCAGCGGATAATGCAAAGTTTGTCTTAAATATAGGTATATGACCGTTTACCAAAATATGTTAACGTAAGCTTTTAAGAGTTCATCCTGTGTCCAGCGAGCTTTAGATTTAATTTTTAAGGCAATGTCCACTTGGTTTGGAGACAAAACATCTTGTTCATCTAAGTTGGAGCCACTTTGTTTTAAAATCGTTTCTTTATTTTCATGATCTGCAATTTTTTTTTGAGCTTCTCATTTTCTTGTCTCAATAATGAAAATTTTCTTTCCCAAATAATATCATAATCTGTTTTTTGGCTTGTTGATGTAACCTCCGAAATATCCATGGAAATGTTATCAATGGCTTTCAGCTTTTCTGTTTCCAACTGTAATAAACCTTCCACAGTTGCTTTGTTTTCTTTTCCATTTTTCCGACAAGCTCTTTTCGATAACACAGTAGGTATCTTTATTATCAAAGGTAAAAATAATGTCGGGACAGCTATAAAAAATAAATAAAATAAGGGTTCACTAAACCTACAAACTTCTGTCTTAATAATAATAATAATTATGATTATCATTAGATGATACTTCAAGAGCCCTTACAAATATTATTATTGTTATAAATACATTAACTCAATCAACCCTTACTTTTTAATCTTTCACCCCTGAATAATATAAGTTTATTTACTTTGGGCTTGGTTGTCACTTTATTAATAGAGAACTGCCTATTTATTTACTCTTTTTCACTTACCATCTTTGTTTAAAACCATTGGTTGGAAATTCATTAAGCGAGCTTGCAGTTCATCTTTGTAGTCAGTAAACAGAAAATGCTTGCTGCATATCCTCTTATTTTTGGGCGTCCAATTATCCTTTCAGCAACATTTTCGTTCCCATTCTTTTGAAACGATGGGGTTTTTTGGGAATGTAAAAAACATTATCTTTTTTCGCCTGGATCTGGCTTCTTCTTTGAATTACTGTTACATCTAGCTATGCTACAAATATTGCCACCACTCATATCTAAATAAATATTCAAACAATAATTTGTTTTAAAATTAGAACATAGAGAAGAATCAAGTTTAATAAACTAACCTTGAAATTCACACAATGAAAATCGCTGAAAATTTACAATTTGTGATAGTTTTCTCACAAAATAATATTGTGAGTTCGCAAAAATATGTCCACACTTCACAATTGTTTAAAATTTAACCACCTAAATAACAAAATAACACTACAAAAGCAATATAGAGACTTTTTGCACCTCTTAAATTAATATCAGTTTTTAGCTCCGTTATGGTTAACTTTATTAAACATAACGAGTAGCGCCACTGTTAAAACCAGAGATTTTGCAGCGCCTATACGTTCTGTCTGTAGTTATTAAGTTGGCGCCGGCGCACCTAAACAAAATAAAATACCTAACCTAACAATAATTTGATTAAGTTGTATATTTTAATGTAAAGCTACTATTGCTTTGGATTTTAAGTAATCGCTTATCACAATTTTAATTCATAGCAATGATGCTTGATAACTTTTGTATGTTTCGGCAACCATGCAGTTTAAGCATAACCATAAGGATAACGATAAGCTCTTCCTTATCCTTCCGTAAATAACGGAGTCCGTTATGGTTATTAACCATAGCGGATCACCTTTCTGACATTGCGCATGCTCAGAATAACCATAACGACAAACGAATGACGAATTAAGAGGTGCAAAAAGTCTCTATTAATTCAGTGAAAACCGCTATGTACACCATGTAAACAAATCAACTTTGTCGTCTCGATGACGTAGACACCCCGCTCACGTCGCTTCGGCCATAGAGTTACCAGGCAACCTACCCTTTAGAGACCTTGGGTCCAAACGGTTTATTAGCATAATGACAAATACCTACAGCGTTAATTTTATTTACAATTGAAATATCGAACTCAACGTGCGATAGATTAAAAGTGATGGCATTATTCATTGGTAAAATATAGAAATACATTTGACATGCACCAAATTTACCAATGTGAAACGCTCTAAATAACCCTGACAACATACAAGAGTTGCGCCGCCCAAATATTATAGTTACGGGCCAATTAAGCGGCGCTCCTGCGCATGTTTCTCGTTCAATGCTGCGTTTCCATATTATAATTTACGTTCGCGGCGTAGTACAAAACCGCCAAAAGACCATGTGTTTTTAAATGCAAACAACTGGATTAGTTCTCAGTGAGCGCAAGGGTTGGCAATCTATTGTACCGTAATTAAAATGGATAAACTAATAGTAATAAATTTATAATACCAAATGATGATAAATTAAATGTTTGTTATTGGAAATAGAAGAGTTAATTAACCTAAACGAGTTTATTCTACTTACCGTTCAACTTAAATGATAAACACCAAGTAAATTTAGTCTCTGAAACACAGGCGCGTGAGCTTGCTATGGCCCACTACTGAACTAACTGTTAGAAAGAAACCAGTATCAGCTGTTAATGTCACATGTGGGTGTCAACTGTCGAAACGCTTTGTTTCTAGAAAACGTTGACTCTAGACTAGAAGGCCTTAAAATTGTATACCTGTGACAAATTTGGCATATTATTTAATTTTTTTTAATTTTTTTTTTATTTATTCAATAAAACTGGTCGAATATTTTAGGTTGTACCCTTCAAAATGGGTTGAATACCCTTTTAGTCTAAAATAAAAACTAAATATACCGTGCGAGCAAAAATTATTTGCATCAAAGAGGGCCTTGCATCTAAGGACGTAATGTTTAGCCGTAGAGCTTAATACCTGTTGGGTGTCAGTAACTACCTGAATTAACAATCAATCTGTTATTCCGTCATCTTTGACAGTCGTTTCAAGTAATTTGATTCATCGCTAATTTTTCCAATTTCTTGAACAATTCACACAATGGGCTTTACGGAACAGAACAAAACATTCATGGTTGAAGCGTATTTTCGAAACTGGGTTTTCACGAACATTTTCCTAACGTTGCTTTTATTGCAGGGGATTTTTATCATTGCCTGAAAAGAATCGTGGCCGTGTTTAGGGAAACAGGTTCTATACAACACAAAAAAGAAGCAGGAATACCATCTGTAAAAACAGAAAAACTTGTTGCAAACGTTCGTGAAATAATGCAAAATACGCCAACAAATTGTCTAAGACGCCTGTCCTAAGAAGTGGGAAGATCTTATGGAACATGCAGGACTATTCTTAAGAAGAAGCTTTTTTTTTCTGTATGTTACTTTGTTAATTTTGTAAACAACAAAAATAAATTTGTATTTGTTTACTTATTTTATTACTCACGCTTTACGGAACAGCTCATGGTTGAAGCGTATTTTCGAAACGGGGTTAGAGTAAATGGTGAGTGGCAATACAATCCGGGTTTGTGCATGGACGATTTTCACGAAAATTTTCATAACGTTGCTTTTATCGCTAGGGATTTTTATCATCGCCTGAAAAGAACCGTGGCTGTGTTTAGGGAAACATGTTCTACAACACAAAAAAGGAGTAGGAAGACCATCTGTAAGAACAGAAGAACTTGTTGCAAATGTTCGTGAAATAATGCAAAATATGCCAACAAATTGTATAAGACGCCTGTCCCAAGACGTAGGAAGATCTTATGGAACATGCAGGACTATTCTTAAGAAGCAGCTAAATTTATTACCTTATAAAGTGCAAGTATTCCAAGGAATACAAGCCGCAGATTTTGAAAGACGCAGGAATTAGTACTCTCAATGGTTTACCCAAAATTTATTGGAAAGGATTTATCGGACCTGACATTTTTTTCGAATATGTAGCCTTTCAGCAATTTATGTAATTATTTTTTCTTTTTCTTTCTGTATATTCTTACTTTTTACTTACAAAAATAAATTTGTATATGTCTACTTATTTTATTACTCATTAGTTTGGCATATCATGTCATAATATGAATTTGACAACATTTTAACCTAGATTTGGTTAGATATATCGTCCCCATATCATTGTGATCTAAACCAAGCTCTACGTTTTTCAATCCAAGCCCTCTTTGATGCAAATAATTTTTGCTCGCACGGTACATGGTGTCCGGAAAATGAAGGCCAATCCGTTAACCATATATTCCCTGAGCAAAAATAATATGACCTTTATAAAGCCATTTTTCATTTCTGACCCTCATTTTCAATGTATTCGACGTCAAAATTTGAAATTAAAAACTGATTTTCTTGAATAAATCGAGTATTTAATGAGATATTAAGTACATTGCTTCAGCATAAAGAGTTACATCTTCTGAGAAAAACAAAACAAACAACAATTAATATATTAATCAAAATAGGGGGGTCCAGTACTGGCTGACCCCCCAGTTTTTAGTACGGGCGCCAGTGACGTCCGAACTATATTTTTTTATTTAATCATTTATTTTTTGTATCCTATAAAATTTCGATAAAATGATGCGTTTTGAAAATAATTTGAAAAGTATGGGTCCCTAACTGATGCTGACGCGGCGTATAATTTTCTATTGCTAAATCAAGTCAGCTGTGGCATAACCATACAATTACCACTTTAAAATGGACATAATATTTCCCTTTTTCCGCATATCCATACACCTCATTGTATACCACCTACCTATATATTTTTTATCGTTTAAGATCAGCCAGACACTCTCCAAAAATGTCAGTAGATATCTACTGTAAGTTATGACAATAACCTCACCCAAATATTCCCTTTTCTCGTATGTTCCTAACAATAATTAATTAAACTTCAATTACTTATGTATTAATCTTTACGTAAACAATGACTTATTATTTAATAAGCTTATTGGATTAAATGATTTAATTTTAATAACGGAAACTTGTATAGGGGATTTTCTGAGTTATCTAAGATCGAATTTTTAATTTGAACTTAAACGCTTATGTGTAAGAGAGAATTTAAAAAATTGGCGAAAAAAATAAATCCAACGTCTTTCCTTAAAAAATAAAATAGCAAGCAAATAATAAGGTAGGTATACATAAAAAAAAATAAGGTTTACAAACTGTTTCATTCTAGCGCGTTTTATAATAACTGTGAAAATTATTTAAATTTACTAGTATCGAACAGTTGTTTTGTTTAAAGTGACCATCCATCCCGATTTAGACGGGACAGTCCCGATTTTAAGCAACGGGACCCGATTCAACAGGTGTCCCGCTTTCATCCTATTTCCTATTTATAATTTATATAATAATATTCATATAATATAGATCCTCGTTTTCCATAGAATGTTTATTTTTTTCGTATTAGCTATTTTATTAGTACTTAAGTTTAAGGATTTTATTTATCAATAACACTTGTCCTAGAACAACTAATAAACCCAAATAAAGCTAAAGGTCTTTTAAAAGTCTTTAGGTAGAGATCTTATTATTATATTAGCAACATAAGAGACTTTTTGCACCTCTTAAATTTTGATCAGTTTTTAGCTCCGTTATGGTTAACTTTATTAAACATAACGAGTAGCGCCACTGTTAAAACCAGAGATTTTGCAGCGCCTACGTTCTGTCTGTAGTTATTAATTTGGCGCCGGCGCACCTAAAAAAAATAAATCTTTTAATGATTTGATTAAAAAGTCTTTATGGCATAAAATAAATAAATTTTCTTTGATATCTGCCCACACACCTGTGTTTTCAAAAGGGTTTTGCCCTGCAACTTCTCGAAGGAGATTTAAATCATCTTCAGTAAAATGAAGTCTTCGTAGGCATAAGGATATTTCTGGGTAGTGGTATTTGCATACTTAAAATGAATAACCTGAGAAAGACACACCCTAAAAAAACAGAACAAAGACCACCCTTCACTCTCGGTACATTAATTCAAAGAACAAAAAAGTATAAGCATTAATTTGACGAAAAAAGTGCCATTTCATTTCGTAAACAATAAAAAAGTAAGGTTAGGTTGCACCAAAAGCAGGTGTGCCAGATTGAGTCAAGTGTATAAATCCATAAATATATAAAAAAAGAAAAATTTACCCAGAACACCCATGTCCATTTGATTTCTTTCAAAGAATTCACTTTTCTTGTTATTATCGTTTATTGCCATATAAAGCTACTATTTGCTTTGGATTTTAATTAATTGCTTATCACAATTTTGATTCATAGCGATGATGCTTCATAACTTTTGTATGTTCCGGCAACCATGCAGTTTATAACCATAAGGATAACGATAAGCTCTTCCTTATCCTTCCGTAACTAACGGAGTCCGTTATGGTTATTAACCATAACCATAGCAGATCACCTTTCTGACATTGCGCATGCTCAGAATAACCATAACCACAAAAGAATGACGAATTAGGAGGTGCAAAAAGTCTCTATTGTCCTTACTTCCCCGGCAGTGATTTCTAAGTTGGAATGACATTTCTAACGAATTGTATTGATTTATTGTCAGTATTCATGCTCGACTGCAACTTTGTGCTTATTTATTCGCTAAATATCGTTAAAAAATCTAAGAAGGCTAATTGGCGGTAAGTAAAATGAACAATTAAAATAAATATTGGTAAAATACCTAATAATATTCTGTTATTTATGAGTTTTTGAATCATTATTTACATTAAACGTCACAAATTTAATTTACTGAACGATGGTTTTTCACCGTTTTTCCGACAATTGCGCCGTCCTTTTAAAAGGTCTTTAGCTCTATGTACGACTACTACGATAAAATGTTTTTTTAGAGATTGTTCTTATTCTGTGTGGGTTCAGTGGCGGATTTAGAGGGGGGGCACAGGGGCACGTGCCCCCCTGTCATAATAGTTTCGCACGAACCAACCTAACGCAACACCCAAAATTTCAAACACAGTGACAAAGCATTGTAATCCCAGGTAGCAGGGGTACGTCATATTGACGTCATTATATGGTGATAACTCGTCGACACTCGTCAGCGGTCCAAAATGACCAGAAAATCACGCCATAATGACGTCTTATAACTGACGTCATTATGTCGTGTTATATATTACGTAATATTGACGTATTTTTCTGGTGATAAAATAGGTACGCTGGAGCAAGAAAAATAATTTTTTTTTGTTTTTTGCTACACAACTAAATTAATTATGCTCACTCAATTAAAACGCATTTAAATTTATTAAACAAACTAAAGATCTTCCTGCCATGCAGCTTCAAATTTTGATGATATAAATAACGGTTTAAAATAATAAACTTTATTAGTCTTTTCGGCAACATTTTCAGTAGATAAAATACGTCAATTTAAAAATTATAAGGTAAAAAAAAGACAAAATAGTTCGTATTCTGTACGTACAACATATAACATTCGACCACAGCCTATTCCTTTTCTAGCCAACAAACCTTTTATTTTTCTGTGATCATGAAATGAATATTAAATTTTGCCGTTTACAATTGCATAGTTTTCGCTTTTCACTCTATCTCTTTTCTTTCAAAATTGCAGCACTTGGAGAAACAGAGAGAGATTACCGGATTAATGTGCGAGCTCGAAACGAAAGTGACAAATTTGAGGTTATGTTTGCCTTGCCATAACAACAACAACGTAAAACGTAACTCGTGGCGTCCTTTCTTCTGTTTTTGGCGGTTTTGTTTTGTGAATTGTGTAGAACTTTGTGGTTTAGGTACTAGGAGAAAATATATTGGTTTTCATAATCATCCTGGAACGATCTTGTGGTGGTGATACCAAGTTTCTTGAAAATTGAGATACCTACGGTAAGCTTTCTTAACAACCCATTTTTGCTTGTAAGTATTCTACATGTGCATTTAAATCCTAAATTATTATGTTTGGACACCATGCATGATACAAAGAACTTTGTATCATGGACACCATGCATATTTTTAATGCTATTTTGTCTAGGTATTTTAAGATACCTAAACCTAATATCAATAAAATTCAGAAAATAATATTTGATGCTTTTGGAGAATAATCATTGAATTCCTCAACCTGCAGTCTATATTTGATCAGGTTCAATGTACCTAAAAGTACGGTTTCTGTGCTTAATGTAACAGAACTTATTATAATAGAAGTGTAAAACGTGTCAATTTCTAAAATTGGGGTCTAAAATGTCACTCTAGACACAATATGCAGTGTAAAATGATGTACCTGTACCTAATGTTGAGTAAAGAAAGCAAATAAACTAAAAATAATTTACATACTAATATAAAAAACTATCTATTTATTCTAATTATCATAATTGGTTGATAAAAGTGATTATAATTTTGATAAAATATTATTTTTTCTATTTGTATAGTGGTGGAATAAAAAATATCAATCACGAGAGCAATCAGTTTAGAGGAAACTTACCTATGGCTTATGTAGAAGTGGAATTTTTGGAATATGGTGGAATAGGATTGATTCACTCATCCTGGCTTACCCCTTTGAAGAAAGAGGCTTTTTGCTAATCTCTAACCTAACAGTGGCATTTAAGGTGAATTATTATTGCATAAATATTTATTTTGTTGGCTAATATTTTTTTGGCTTGTTAAAAATGAGAGATTGTTTTATTTCAGCTTACTGTTAATAGGTAACTTAGAAAAAGCTAAAAAGAAATTGAAAAAATGTGAAGAAACTTCTGATATACAGTCATCGGAATCGGATTTGGACTCGTGCTTAGGGGTTAGAAAAAGGATCAAAAGATATTTATCGGACTGTTTAAGCAGCGAAGACCATGAACCACTTGGAAAACTGCCAAGGCCACCCATTTTCCCAAAAATAGGCAAATAGTCCTGGTAAGTAAACATAAATAAAAAATATTACAATTTCCTTCAACTGTTAGTAAATGAGCTAGGCAACGCACTTAATTGGCACTTTTACTGCTGCTGCTAGGACCAGCTTATCTTTTTGTTTTGACTTTTTATTGACATGCGAATACCTCAGTTTTTTTTGTGACAATTTTCAAAAATATTATATGAAAAAATTATCAACAGCAGTTGAAGAAAAAATCATGTGTTTAACAATAAAAACTGCCAAATTAATTTTCAAATTTAATAATTCAGTTAATTTAAGTCTCATAACTGTTTTCCAGCAAATTTTAAAGTTTCAGAATTTAGTCTTAATATATAATCATTTATCATTTGTAAATAGGTGGCTCACATTCTGAGCAGATATTGGCAAATACACCAACGAGACGTTCTAAAGATAATCCTGTATTTAAAAGGACTTTTTCCAATTCACTGATACATAAAAATGCATTGTTGGAACCACATACATCGAGAGAAAATCATCACCATCAATTACTAAAGAAGAGGACTTAACTTTGACACCTAATAACGAGCCAGTGTTAAATGAAAGCAATAGGACCGTCACTGTATTTGTTAATGGTAATAATGTTTTTGTTTGTATATTTATTGCGTTCTACTTGATTTTAAAAATTTTTAGGTTTAGAGAAATTTTTTAAAGAAATAAGGAAATTAAGGGAAGAATTAAAAGGAGTTAAGGGATTGCTTCAACTTAAACAATCGAGAAACTCCTGTGTTGTTTCTAGTTTGCCTAATGATACACCTGTGGAGTTTCCTTTAAGCAGCATTGCCTTCCAATCATTAGAGGAGCATATCAATTTTTTTGCAATATATTTACATAATTCTGTATATCTATTTTTTTCAATATATTTATCTTTTTCGAAAGTGCTAGTAGTTTCATTTGCGTAAGAGTACTAAAATAAAAAATATGTCGTGAATATGACGTCCATAACACGTCAAATAAATCGCCAAATAACACGTCTAAATCACGTCACCAATATGACGTCATTCGTCCCAGACATTAGGAGGTCATTTTCACGTCAATTTTACGTCATTTATCTCGTCATTTCTCGTCATGTGGTGACGAATACTTCACGTCATGTTGCTACCTGGGATGTAACAACCAAGTATTTTTTTGATGCCAAAACTTTACAGCATTTAGAAATGGATATTAAAAATCAGATTTTCAACGTAGTTTGATAATTAGCGAAAAGATGGCGTAAAAGCACTGTTCAATCTTAACGAGCGTCCCTCGTATTTACATATTTTAAAATCAAAATACAGTCCACTACCTACATCTATCAAGAAGCGAAGGAACTAGAATCCGACGCCACCTTCCCTTAAAGAAGAAACCGCTAAGGAGCACACCGGCAACCGGCAATCCACGAGAGAAGAGGCGGCATCGGCGCGAATCATCTGTTCAGCACTCTAAGAAGTCAGTCGCATCACTTTTAACTTACAATATAATACATGTAATTTATCGAAAATAAACACATTTTCACACCAGAAACATCGTATCAATCATCAGAAATTCTACATGGTCTTCAAGCCGCATGGTTTTTCATAGGAAAAACGAAGAAAATCAATCAAAAAGATCGCTTATAGTAATCGGGAGTGCCAAGCGAAAATCGACCTAACGACAATCGAAAGAGGTGACCTTCGTGCGAAAAATAGAGTAATGGCCGAACACGACCGTCAAGAAAAACGCTGAATAACGCATCAGAATTTTTGGTGAGTCTGTTCCATTTTTCACTTTTCCTGTCATTATCGAAGTTTATTATCGTTTTTATTGTGGTAAAATAAATCGTAGCGAAGTTTTACCGTAATTTACCTTTATCATAGTGTGTCATATAAGCACACCTTTTAATATCAGATTTTTGTGTGGCTAATACTATTAGCACACTATCATATCACATTTATGTAGTATCGTAGCACATTTGTGTAGTATCGTAACACATTTTGTGTAGTATCGTATCGAATTTTCTTAATTACTTATCATATCGAATAGCATTTTATCGAACAAATATTGTGGGTACCAGCTTTTAACCACTTTGCAATAATGAGTACCGAAGCTGAAGATACTGAAACCAAATTAAAGCAGCTTGTCGCAAAACGCGGTCAGGTTAAAGCAACTTTAACAAGATTTTCTACGTTCATTGACAAATGTAAAAGTAATATTAACGAAGAAAATATCATGCAGTTAGATTCGCGTTTAGAGAATACATATCCTCTCCTTGAACAATTTAATTCATTGCAAAATGAAATCGAGTTAATAAAGGTCGACGAAATTGGTTCTGATGAGCGTGAATTATTCGAAAGTAATTATTATGAGCTTACTCAAAAAGCCAAGAAAACGATACAGGCTTTTTATAATACAACAACCGGATCTCAAATTAGTGACCAAGCGTCTGTAGTGGTTCCTACCAATCAAAATACTTATAATCAGTCAAGCGTACGCTTTCCAATCATAGATATTCCTAAATTTTATGGGGATTATGAAAAATGGGGTCAATTCAGAGATATGTTTACGTCACTAGTACATAAGGATGTGCATCTCGATAATATCAAAAAATTTTATTACTTATTAAGCAGTGTTAAGGGTGATGCTGCAAAGGTAATCGAGTGCATAGAAGTCACAAACGAAAACTATGAAATAGCGTGGAATTTATTAGTGTCACGATATCAAAATGAGTCAGTTATAATAAAACATCATGTTAGCGCCCTGGTTGAGTTACCAAATATTGGTAAATATGTGCATATCGATTTGCGAAAATTGACCGATTCGTTAAAAAAGCATATTAGATCTCTAGAAACGTTAGGAGAGCCAGTAGACCACTGGGATACTTTATTATTTTATTTAATAACCAAAAAATTGGATTCAACAACTCAACGGGAGTGGGAGTCAATATTCATTTCACAAACTCTACGTAATAAAAAACCAATTTTTGCAGATTTTATACAATTTTTGGAAAAACGCTGTCTTTTACTTGAAACATTATATCGTGAAAAAGATGACAATAAACCTTTTGATTATCAAAATAAAAATAAAAACAAATTTGCAAGAAAGGAAGGCGACAAACAATTTTCAGGTCACATTGGTAGCCCTAGGCCCTTTTCTTGTAATTTTTGTGAAGGAAATCATCCAGTTTTTGCATGCGAAAAATTAAAATCACTTCCAGTGTCGTCTCGTATAAAAGAAGTAAATAAATTAAAATTATGTACCAACTGTTTCCGTAATAATCACGAATTATCCCAATGCAAAGCGCAAGGATGCAAAATATGTCAACAATTTCACAATACTTTATTGCATGTTGATACTTCTAATCAATACAGTGGCGTACATCAAAATCAATACAACCGTCGTAAGCAATCGGGAAACGCCACTGAAAATGCAAATCAAACAAATAATGTGCAAAACAATCAAATAATACCAAATCAATCGTTTATTTCAAGGTCAGACTTATTGACTAATTTTTGTGAAAATCGCACAAGTAATCGAATTACTCAAATCATGTTATCGACAGCAATTGTTTTAATTCAAGATTCTTCTGGTAAATTTCATCAATGCAGAGCTCTGCTAGATAGCGGTAGTCAGCCAAATTTTGTTACTAACAAAATCCAGAATATTTTAAAATTTCCTTCTTCGAACATAAGCGTACCGGTCATGGGCGTAGGCAGTACAAATTTAAATATTAATAAGAAAATCGTAACCAGCATAAAATCAATTCATAATGATTTCAAGGCAGATCTAACGTTCTTAGTGCTAGATAAAATCGCAGAAAACTTACCTAGTTATTCATTTGATATCAATTTATTGAAAATACCAACTGGTATAACTTTAGCAGATTACGAATTTAATAAATCACATGAAATCGATATGCTTCTAGGAGCAAGTATTTTTTACGACCTACTATGTTCCGGCCAGGTCAAGTTAGGTCCATGTATGCCAACTTTACAGCAAACTCAGTTAGGTTGGGTAGTATCGGGACCCATGTCTACTGATGTTACCAATTCATATCAAGAAATTAATAAACCTGCTCTGTGCAACTTATCTATAAATAAATCACTCGAAAATTCTATCGAAAAATTCTGGAAGGTAGAGGAAGTATCGACCTCGCAAATTAAATCGATAGATGAACAAGAATGTGAAAATTTATATATCAAAACCGTAAACCGAGATAATAGCGGACATTTTGTCGTTACCTTACCGACTCGAGACAACATAGGCAAATTAGGTCATTCACTTGATAATGCAATAAAACGATTACATAGCATGGAACGAAAATTTACGAAAAATGAGAAATTTAAAAAACAATATGTTGACTTTATGACAGAGGATGAGTCTCTTGGACATATGACAAAAATAAAATCAACCGAAATCGATAGTTTGTCTTCAGACGTTTATTACCTTCCGCACCATGGCGTAATTAATGACTCTAGCGAAACTACCAAATTACGCGTAGTGTTCGATGGATCATGCAAATCATCATCAGGTATTTCACTAAATGACCTACTAAAGGTTGGTCCAACCATTCAAAGCGATCTGATATCGATTCTTTTGCGCTTTAGACAACACAATGTGGTCATAACGAGTGATATAGAGAAAATGTATCGTCAGGTTAACGTAGCCGAAAATCAACGCGATTTACAACGTATCGTTTGGCGGTCTGACGAAAAAGATGAAATTAATCATTATCGCCTTAATACCATAACATATGGTACAAGCTCTGCTGCATTTTTAGCAGTGCGTAGCTTGCAACAAGTAGCAATCGAAAATCAGCAGCACAATTCTGAAATAGCAAATATTATTACTAACGATTTTTATGTAGACGATCTCATAACCGGTACAAATACTATAGAAAACGATATAGCTTTAAAACACGAGTTATCGATTTTATTAAACAAATACGGATTCCCTCTGCGAAAGTGGCGTTCAAATCGAATAGAAGTTTTGGAATCAAACGATTCAAATTTTAATGATCAGTATGCTATTTCGGAAGATGAAACTAAAAAAACCTTAGGGTTATATTGGCAAGCGAAGCATGACGTGTTAACTTATAAATTAAACAAAGTTGACACTTCCCCTGAAAAAATCACTAAACGCGTTATTCTGTCGCTGATATCAAAATTATTCGATCCTTTGGGACTTTTATCACCAATTATAATTGTATCAAAAATTTTAATGCAATCATTATGGGACATTAAATTAGGGTGGGATGATGAACCTCCAGATCATATCTTAAAGGCGTGGTCCCATTTTAATAAAAATTTAAACTATCTAAACGATATTCAAATTCCGCGTCAAGTTTTTATTCCTAACGTTAAACAAGTTGAACTTCACGGTTTCTGTGATGCGTCTCAAAAGGCCTATGCAGCCTGTATATATCTTAAATCGACGGATGATCAAGAAAACACACTCGTGCGACTTCTTTGTTCCAAAACGCGAGTCGCTCCGCTAAAAACAATAACGTTGCCACGATTAGAACTTTGCGGTGCGTTATTATTAAGTCAGCTTTATGATAAAGTACGACTTTCTTAAAATATCGATATAAATAAAACATATTTATGGACAGACAGTACCATAGTTTTAGCTTGGATTGCTTCGTCACCAAGTACTTTAAAAATATTTGTAGGAAATCGCATAAGTGAGATTCAAAATTTAACTAGCAACGTTCAGTGGCGGCACGTGCCAACTGAATTTAATCCAGCAGATGTTGCATCCCGCGGAACCGATTCATGTAATCTTATCAAAAATATCATCTGGTGGAACGGCCCACCGTGGCTTTCGAAAGATGAATATTTCTGGCCAAAAATAATCGACTTTGGTTTTACGAACGAAGAGAAACGTAAACAACAAATTACTTTCGTAGCAACGGTTAATGAACTAGAGTTGTTTTCAAAATTTTCTACCTTACATAAACTTAAACGAGTACTCTCATTTTGTAATCGGTTTATAAATAATAGCCTTAAGAAAACAACTAAATTAACTGGAGAACTAACATTGGAAGAGCTCGATAATTCCTTACTGATGTTGGTAAAAATTGCTCAAAATGAATCATTTTATAGCGATATTGAATGCCTTAAACAATCTAAAGTTTTACCGCCTAATTCACGGCTTAAAAATTTAGATCCTTTTATCGACCCTCAAGGATTTTTGCGTGTAGGTGGCAGATTGGCCAAGTCCAATCTTTCCTATGACGCAAAGCATCAATTACTTCTAAGCCCAAATCATGCTTTAACGCGATTAATTATTCTTAATGAGCATCATCGGTGCTTACACGCAAGATCGCAAACTATTTTATCCTTAATCCGACAACGGTTTTGGCTTTTGAACGGAAGATCCGTAATTCGCAATATTATAAGTAAATGCATAACATGTTTTCGAGTAAATCCTCGAACCTTAAACCAAAAAATGGCAGAATTGCCAACCGATCGTGTGACTCAAAATCGTCCGTTTTATATCGTTGGCGTAGATTTTGCAGGACCTTTCAATATCAAAGATGGCAAATCGCGTAATCGTACAATTTTAAAAGCTTACCTTTGTGTATTCGTGTGTTTCACAAGTAAGGCTGTACATCTCGAGCTCGTAGGTGACCTTAGTTCTGTATCATTTCTCAACGCCTTAAAACGGTTTATAGCACGGCGTGGCTTGTGCAAACGAATTTATAGCGACAACGGAACCAATTTCGTCGGTGCAAACAAAGAAATTCAAGAGCTATATCGATCACTTGAAAAGTTTGTCACAGAACGTGAAATCATTGATTGGTTTTTAGTAAACAAAATCGAGTGGAAATTTAATCCACCTTATTCCCCTCACCGAGGTGGTTTGTGGGAAGCTGCTGTTAAGCAGGCCAAGTATTATTTAAAAAGAGTCGCGGGAAAGTTCACATTAACATTCGAAGAATTATACACCGTATTTACCCGAATAGAAGCGATCATGAACTCGCGACCGCTTTACCCCTTATCAAACGATCCTAATGACTTTTCCGTGCTTACCCCCGGGCACTTCCTTATCGGCCAAGCCCTTCATACCCTTCCCGAACTAGACTTCACCAATCTACCCGAAAATCGACTCAAGCAGTACCAAAAACTTCAACAAATGGAGCAACTGTTTTGGAAGAAATGGAGCCGTAATTACCTCAATCAATTGCAGCCACGCTATCGCTGGCCCACCAGTTCTGTTGAAGCAACAATAAACAGCATGGTTCTTATTGTTGACGATCATTCTCCACCTTTATTTTGGAAATTAGGTCGTATCGTTGACCTTCATAAAAGCAGTGACAATATAGTACGAACTGTCACAGTGCGTACCGCGACAGGACTCACCGTACGTGCTATACAAAGACTATGTTTACTCCCGATTAGTGATTAGTAAATACGTTACTAATAACTTTACTTTATCCCAGTTTTGGTAATATAAATGTTTCTATTATTGAAAGACTCTGTATATACCGTCTTCCAAGGGCGGCGGCATGTTCAATCTTAACGAGCGTCCCTCGTATTTACATATTTTAAAATCAAAATACAGTCCACTACCTACATCTATCAAGAAGCGAAGGAACTAGAATCCGACGCCACCTTCCCTTAAAGAAGAAACCGCTAAGGAGCACACCGGCAACCGGCAATCCACGAGAGAAGAGGCGGCATCGGCGCGAATCATCTGTTCAGCACTCTAAGAAGTCAGTCGCATCACTTTTAACTTACAATATAATACATGTAATTTATCGAAAATAAACACATTTTCACACCAGAAACATCGTATCAATCATCAGAAATTCTACAAGCACGTTAGATAAAAAGCATACATTTTAGGATTTTAGAATTTGTGTTTTGTTACAGAAAACTGTAATCTGTGGTTTTGTTTACAAAGAAAGTGTATTATTTTGGGGTAGTAAGGACTTATTTTAATAAAAATAAACATGCCAAAACCGCTATGAATGTGGAATATTTGAGAAACAATTTTAGCTCATTAAGTATTGAGCAAAAAATTGAAATTAAAATTGAGGGAAGACCTAAACCCGAAATTAACTTGACACAGATCACAAAGTGTAGATCTAGGGACTTTATTGTTATTGATAAGTTTGCTGGAAATAAAACCAGAAGATTGAACTTTACTTTTAAACAATGTACCCGCTAATGAAAAATAAATTGGCCTTTTTTTATTTTTTTTATCTTATTTCATTTTCAATAAAATAAGTACGTAATCATACATTTTTAAAATATTTACTAAAAATTATTGACCAAATTTGGGCGTGGTTTTAAAAAATTTTCGCCTGCGGCGCGTTTTATCCGCAGCGGGCTTTTCGTGCACCCCAAGATAACAAGTAAGTGTCCCCCCTGTCAATTTTTTCTGAATCCGCCACTGTGTGGGTTCATTCCGTTACCTCGAAAACCTACCGTGCGAGCAAAAATTATTTGCATCAAAGAGGGCCTTCCATCTAAGGACGTAATGCTTAGCCGTAGAGCTTAACACCTGTTGGGTGTCAGTAGCTACCTGAATTAACAATTAATCAGTTATTCCGTCATCTTTGACAGTCGTTACAAGTAATTTGATTCATTCATGCTAATTTTTCCAATTTCTTGAACAATTCACACAATGGGCTTTACGGAACAGCTCATGGTTGAAGCGTATTTTCGAAACGGGGTTACGGTTGCTTTTATTGCTGGGGATTTTTATCATTGCCTGAAAAGAACCGTGGTTCAGGGAAACAGGTTCTATACAACACAAAAAAGGAGCAGGACGACCATTTGTAAGAACAGAAGAACTTGCTGCAAACGTTCGTGAAATAATGCAAAATACGCCAACAAATTGTATAAGACGCCTTCCCAAGAAGTGGGAAGATCTTATGGAACATGCAGGACTATTCTTAAGAAGCAGCTAAATTTATTTCCTTATAAAGTGCAAGTATTTCAAGAAATACAAGCCGCAGATTTTGAAAGACGCAGGAATTACTTTCAATGGTTTACCCAAAATTTATTGGAAAGAAATGATTTATGAGACCTGACATTTTTTCGGATGAAGCCTGGTTCCACCTCTCCGGTTATGTGAATTCTCAGAATACACGCATGTGGAATAGTAAAAATCTACATTTCCACATTGCACCCTCAAAAAATTGGTGTCTGGTTAGCTGTTTCCCGAATTCCGAACGAACCCGAAATTCCCCTATTTTTTTTCCATGACACAGTTACAGCACAGCGGTATGGAGACAATATTTTGAATCCATTTGTGGAGCAATTACTTGACGACGAACTACGTTTTGGATATTTTTAACAGGACGGTGCAACCGCCCATACAGCCGCCGAAACTTTTAACTACCTACTTACGCAATTTTTTCGACGACAGATTGATCAGGTTTCGATCAGACATTGAATTGCCACCTAGATCACCTTGTTTAACGGTTATGGATTACTTCGTTTTTCCTCATTTAAAGAACACTATTTTTAAAACACCAGTTGCAAATTTAGAACAATTATAAGAACGGATTACCCAAGAATGTGGTAACATTTCTTCAGAGATGCTGGTCAACACTTTCAAAAATATGAAGAGACGTGTGAATTTATGCTTGCATGGAGCCAATGGTTTGGTAGTGGCCAATTTCAGCAATTTATGTAATTATTTTTATTTTAGTATTGAAAATACTATTGGGATCGTGTTTACGCATACTTTGCATTGCATGTCAATGTCGCTCATGTCGATGTCGCGGCCAACAGCGCAATATCTAGATTGGTCAAAGTATTATGTTACAATACTCTGATAAGACTTGGTAGAAATATAAATATAAATCAGCGTAAAGTCGGCAAGTAAATAATGAATAATGTTTAGTTTAGTTTGTGTTTTAAAGAACGCCATAGTAACTTTGTTAAAAAGTGTTTTATTGAGATAAGTTATAACTAAGGTAAGTTCACGTTATTTAAATCGGAATATTATATCGAAAAAAAAAAGCGGGAGGCAAAAAGTTGGAGCACAATAATTGCATATTACAGGGTCCGCCCAAATTTGGTTAACAAATGGGATAATTTTTTTATTATTGATTTCTCAGAAAATGTTATTGTACCGTTGGGTAAATAAGTATAATTTAAAAACATAGCATAAGTAGGCTTAGACAATATGACCGATTGAATATAAGGCAATTGTTCACCTTGGTTGGTCTGCTATGTGAATATTATTGTTTATAAACAAATTAATATTAATTATTCTTAGAAATAAAACCATACATTTAATATAATATGTTTTAGTGAATATACAGGGTGTCCCAAACGTAATGGGACACAGAGCAACAGCAGGCTCCTTAAGGCGAAATAACGCGATTTATTTAAACTTGCATTATCCCAAAATTGATAACAACCAAGATAAAGGGTGTCAAACTTTTATTTTTGTTTTCGTTTTTTTGGGATTATTTATAATATGTTTTAATTAATATACAGGGTGTCCCAAACGTAATGGGACACAGAGCAACAGTAGGCTTCTTAAGGCGAAATAATGCGGTTTATTTTAAAGCTGTGTCAGGTATTTTCAATACATAGGATGCTTGCGTAAGGTGCAAGATCTGTGAATTTTTCTTTCTGTATATTCTTACTTTGTTAATTTTGTAAACAACAAAAATAAATTTGTATTTGTCTACTTATTTTATTACTCATTAGGTCATTAGTTTGGTATAAGTATCATGTCATAATATGAATTTGACCAAATTTTAACCTAGATTTGGTTAGATATATCGTCCCCATATTATTGTGATCTAAACCATGCCCTACGTTTTTTAATCCAAGCCGTCTTTGATGCAAATAATTTTTGCTCGCACGATAGAACCCAAACGAAGATCCAAATATTACTGAATACGGATTTTTTGTCGATGAAGCGAGGCGATAGGGTGACTTCGTCATACGTCGCCAGCACGAACCATCCTCTCTCTTTAACCAGAAGGTTGTTTCATCATGCGTTGTTCACGCCGGCAACACTGATTGATCTGTTACCCTTATTGCGGGCATCTAAACATATTATTTACTCTCTCATACTCACGTAAAATGCCACTGTAACTTGAAGTTTGCCAGTACGATATATGTTCAGGTTTTTAGATGCTAAATGAATGATGATGCAGTGTTGCCAAGTTTAAAATTTAATAAATCCGTAAAGTTTCAAAGAGGCCGATTAACCCTCGAAACTCACATGATGGCCATAACCATTAGAGATATCGTAAAAATGATTTTAAACTTTTTTATTTGGATTTAAATGCCCTTCAACTTTTGTCTGAAATTTTCTCTTTTCTCGTATTTTTAGTAACTTTCCTTGCTTTGTGTTGAATACAAAATAATAACAGCAAAAAGCAAAAGAGCAGCTTTCTAGCTAATATTCCTTGTTAAGCCGTTACGTTTTTGAGGCGTTTTATGAAAGATTTATTGGATTTTGGGTAGGGCTGGGCAAAAATTCGATATATCGATATTTATATCGATATATCGAAAGACGATATTGACAAAATAAAATATCGATTTATCGATATTATGGATATTTATCGATATTATCGATATATCGACTATATCGATATTCGATTGGAATTTCAATATCGTCCTTATAACACATTTAAGGACCAATATTTACTTCAATCTTTTTTCTTCCTGTTTTCATAATTATAGTCTCCCCTTGAAAAAAAACCTACGGAGTTTTACAGGGCACATAAGAAAATATTGATATACATCAGTGTCACCAGGAAAGTCCGCATCATATGGGATTTTTTTTATTAATAGCTTTATTCAAACTTTGTCTTTGGCATCAAGTTCTGCTTCGTACGAGATGAAAATTAAGCAAAAAAATGGTAGTCACGTGATTCGCATTATCTGTCAAATTTTAATTTTTTCCAAAAAATAATTCAAAAGTTGGGTTATTTTTGAAAATATCGAAAAAGGTTATTAGAAAAAGTTTTTTAAATGCAGTTTCTAGCCCACATGTAAAATTTCAGCTGCATAAGATAATTTTGATTTTTTACCTATATTTTGTAAATTGCACCACTTTTGCAAAAAAAGACTCAACGCAACCTACATAAAACTTATTAGTTTTGACAATGCTTTATTTCCGATACATTTTCTTTCAAGTAGCGCCATATTAAATGTGTGTTTTTCTACAAAATCAAAATTGGGCTATTAATTGGTCGCATGTGATGCAAAGTTTATTTGTTTTTGACCCTGTATAAGGTAACTTCATAAAATAAGTATTTTTCGGCAACCGTCGGACGCTTTTCCTTTAAGAAAGTAGCATTTCTCCGGCCTAGTCCGGGAAGAATCACATCAATATTAGCAATTGCTCGAATTTTAATATAAATATTAATATAAATAAGAATTAGAATGTTTCTGTTAGTACCTATCTTCTTTCTGTTCGAATTTCAATATTTAATACAAATAAGAATTAAAATGTTCGAAATTTTGTTCTATAAAGAAATATAATAAGGAAATGTGTTTCATTGATTTGTTATTCTACACGGTTGCCGAAAAAATAGTGTACGCAACACGTCCGAAAACAGTTTTTTTGGACACTGGCAGACTTCCAGGACTCGCCTACGGCTCGTCCTAGAATTTTGTCGGCTCGTCCAAAAAAACAGTATTTTCCGGATTTGTAACGTAAATTACTATTTTAAAAACGTAGTTTGTGTCTGAAAGTAATACACCTTAATATTAAAAGAAAAAAGAACACAGTGTCTTCAGTAAAGTGTTTTTAAGTGGAAAATTAATTTTAGTTTAACAACGTATAGTTTATTTATTTTCAATGATTTAATTTAAAACCCCTATATTATAATTTATTATTTATATTAAGCTTATTTTGCAAAAGAGGTAACGGCCCCAGTAGTTGACCGTGTCCCAATTATTGACCACTTTTTTAGTTTTTTACCCAAAATAACGATATATTAAATATGTAAGGTATTATGATATTCCTAGTGCCCTCTAGGATATGTTCGACATATCAGAAAATAAAATGGTAGGGGTAAGTGTCCTTCAACTTATTTATTATTCAGTTAATTTAAAGCTCTACTTGCGTAAAGACGGCATCGTCAAAATACCGCCATTTTTAAGTAAGCAGTTCGCCTTTCTGGAAAAGTCAATTTTAGTAACTGAATCAATAAATTTTAATGGTTAAACGATTAAAGGTAAGTTGTAATACCTTTTTATTTAAAAATATGTTAATAGAATAGAGCTTTTTCTCTCACAAATTGAAAAAATTGATGGTCAATTACTAGTACAAGTATTTTACTACGTAATCTAGTAATTGACCCATAGGTCAATTAATGGTACAATACGGTGGATTTTTATTTTAGTCATCAAGCAATAAGTATGTGTTTAATTTAACTAATAAACTTTTTACATTGTGTACTAAATATTAACTAAATCATGGACTAGTATTTGACCTATAAAAAATGCATGTATTTTATAAATCTTAAGAAATATTTTAATAGGTCAATAACTGAACCAAACATTTAGACAATAATTAGTACTCTCATGCGGTCAATAACAAGTTATTAATAACAAATTTAATAAACTTAATATTAATTAAAAATATTGTCAACTTTCATAGTTTAGATTTTTTTTTTTTGTTTAAATAAGAGTTGGTTTAGGCCCTACATTTCCTTGACCTATTTATTAAATTATAAAATTATAAGGAAACACGAACCAAACAACTAGGTCAATTATTAGAATGTGATGTGGGCCAATCACTAGATATTGATGGTTGCATTTCTTTTTCTTAGAAAAATGGCGCCCTCAAAGCAGCCTGCTTATTCAAAAGAAAACCTGCAAAATGCAATTGATGCTGTTAACAATGGGATGAGTTACTATCGGGCAGCGCAATTATTCAATGTCCCAAAAACAACACTTATCTACAAAAAAACAGGAAAAATTCCCATTGACCGAAAAATGGGTCCAGAAACATACCTTTCTAAGTCAGAAGAAACGTTACTGGTTAACTGGATTTTTCATATATCAGGAAAAGGTTTTCCGCCAACAAAAGATTGTTTGCTTGATAGCGTTCAACTGCTTGTTAAGGAGCTTCAAAGGAAAACACCCTTTGTAAATGGAAGACCTGGACGTCGTTGGTATGAGTCCTTCCTTAATAGGCACCCGGAAGTAACTCGCCGCGTTTCTCAAAATTTGCCTAATTTAAGAGCCAAAATAAGCGAAGAAAAAATTTGAACTTGGTTTGACGAAATACGCCAATATTTTTCCTCCAATGGATTCCTGGATATTTTAGAATATCCCCATCGCATGTTTAACTGTGACGAAACTGCCATATACTTAAGTCCTAAGGACAATAAAGTTCTGGTAAAAAAAGGAGAAAAGGCTGTTTACAGTTTTACAAATAATGATGACAAGGAATGTATAACCACCCTTTTTATGTGTTCTGCTGATGGAACTTTACCACCACCACCCATGGTTTTACACAACTACAAAAGAATGCCTGCTAAAGTAGCCACAAGTATGCCAAAATTCTGGGGCCTAGGACACACGGAATCTGGATGGATGAAGGGTGAAAGCTTTTTTGAATATATTGTTAACGTTTTTTGGCCCTGGTTAGAAGAAAATAAAATAACACTTCCCATCATATTATTTTTAGATGGCCACGTTTCCCATATGACAATGGCCCTTAGCAAGTTTTGCTCCATTAAAGGCAATATTTTAGTAGCGTTGCTTCCCAACAGTACGCATGTCTTGCAGCCTCTTGATGTGGCATTCTTTAGGCCGTTTAAACTACACTGGAAAAACATGGTCTACCAGTGGAGGATTACAAACTCTGGGCAAAAAATGCAGCGGGAAGATTTTGCGCCTCTTTTAAATAAAAGTTTAAACTCGATGCCTAACAAAAAGCAAGTTATTAACAACGGTTTTCGAACTACTGGATTATTTCCTTTTTCACCGGAAAATATAAACTATGAAAAGTTTTTTAAACAGTCATACGATGTATCCAAAAATTTAATAGACCAAAATGAACATCACAAAGATATAATAATATATAAACAGTTGCAACTGAAGACACTAGTTTATTCAATTTCTGGAAACAAATAAAAATTAAATCGGAGTCACCCATTACGTCAGAGAGCTTGGAAAATACCAGCATATCAAAAATTGACACCTTAACGGACAATTTAATATCCGAAGTTTTGGAAGAGAATGCCAATATTTCCAACTTAGATTATGATATGATAATAGAAATCACTGAACATGACCTTGAAGAAATGCGTATCAATACAGATTTTTAAAGTACTCCATCAAAAGGGAGTCCAATGGTTATTACTGTTCAAAGCGAAAAAGTAACTTTGGTTCCTGAAGACACTAAAAGTGATGCAGACAATTTTAAAACTTGTTACTTGGATCAAGATATATTGAGTGAAGTTGAACAAAATGTTCAGAATGTGATAGAAAATACAGCAGAAGAATATACCTACAAAGGTTGTTATTCCAGTAGAAAATTTAAAAACTTTTTGCTTGGATCAAAATCGAGATCAAAATATATTAAATGAAGTTAAACAAAATGTTAAGAATGTGATAGAAAAGATACCAGAAGAATACACAAAGGTTTCAGTTAACAAGACTGGTATTCTAGTAGACAATTTAAAACCTTGTTGCTTGGATCAAAATATATTAAATGAAGTTGAACAAAATGTTCAGAATGTTATAGAAAAGACACCAGAAGAGTATACAAAGGTTTCAGTTAATAATACTGGTATTCCAACTCCTTTTAAAAAATGCCTTTTTTGGAGTCCTGAACATAAAAAAGATGAAAAAAAAACGCCGACCTAAAGAAAAAATACCTTCTGTTGCTACATCAGCAGATTGGCAATCCTATTACAAAAGGAAAAATGAAGAAAAGAAAAAAAAAAGAGAAAGAACAAGAAAAGAGAAAAATTGAAAGAGAACAGAAAAAGCGAGAAAGAGAAAAAGACACTACACTAAAAAGGTGTGGTAGAACTAATGCAAAAAAAGATCCGTCGGACGAGAAAAAATATGTTATAGTGAAATATGATGATCAATTTTATCCTGGATTAGTTATCGAAAACGATAAAAGAAATCAGAAGCTTAAAATTAAAACTATGGAAAAAAATGGTCTTAATTGGAAATGGCCAATACGTGAAGACGTGCTATGGTACAAAAAAGAAGATGTCATGGAGTCTATTAAACATCCCAGAATGGTAAATAAGCGAGGGTCATATTATATCCAAGAAATATCAAAATATGACAAAGAGTGATACTAGGACACATTTTTGTTTTTAAAATACTATGTTTAATTTTTTTTAAGTTGTTTATTAAAATAATGTTTACAGTTAATTTGAGTTGCATTTAAATATTACGGTACTTAGGCACAAGGTGAAAAAAAATTTTTTTTGGCTTATTAAATATCTATATATATCTAACTAAGGTCATATTAAAAGATTGTCTTTCTAGAAATAATATTATGTGCTTTTTTTACACAACGCTGCGGTTCATGGTAATTTCTGAATGTTTTTCTTAAATAAAAAGAGAGATTATTGTTAATAAAGACAATGGACCAATTACTAGAACTTCCATGGGTCAATAACTGCAACAATTGCTTTTGGCAAGGGTCAATAACTAGGACATTTGGTACTTATTTATTATATAATATTTTTACACCTTTGCAATTTGGATTTTTAAGAAACCAATCATTATTTCTAAAACTATGAAAGTAACTATATACCTGTAATTTTTTTCATTTAAATATACTCATATTTAACCCTTTCACAAGATTTTACGATTTATACTATGCCCTAATCGGTCAACCACTGGGGCCGTTACCTTAGTGCAATTTACAAAATATAGGTAAAAAAATCAAAATTATCTTATGCAGCTGAAATTTTGCATGTGGGCTAGAAACTGCATTTAGAAAAACTTTTTCTAATAACTTTTTTCGATTTTTTCAGAAATAACGCCACTTTTGAATTATTTTTTGGAAAAAATGAAAATTTGACATATAATGCAAATCACGTGACTACTATTTTTTTGCTTAATTTTCATCTCGATCGAAGCAGAACTTGATGCCAAAGTCAAATTTTGAATAAAGCTATTAATAAAAAACAATCCCATATGATGCGAACTTTACTGGTGACGTGACACTGTATTTATTATATAATATTTATATGTTTTATCGATAATTTTTATCGATAATAATATATATTATCGATATATCAAATAACGATATTTAAAAAATAAAATATCGATATATCGATATTTAAAAAATAAAATCGATATTTATCGATATTTAAAAAATAAAATATCGATATATCGATATTATCGATATATAGATATATCGACTGTATCGATATTTTTTCAACATCGATATTCGATATTGGAATTTCAATATCGCCCGGCCCTAGTTTAGGGTATTAATGATATTATTAGAACAGAGACCCATAAAATTGTTCATGTAGGAAGCTATGCAGTTAATATCTACACATTATCTTATACCCCCATGCCTCATCTTATTATCAAGATATAATATTTCATAGAAAAAATAAGAAATTTTTCCTTACATACGTATGGTCTCATAAAATATTTATGGATCTATCCACGTCATGCCGTTTATAGTCCAAGTATTATGAGATTATTTAATTAAGCAGTATGTCTGAAAGTGTTTGATGATCTACGTACATTAAAGCATTATGGATTTATTTATTATCGCGATAAGTACAATTTAATACGTTTTCCGATAAGCTTTGTTTACATCTATTTATATCCGCACCTATTAAGTGAATTGTAATTATTTTACATTGTTTACGCGAGTGTATGACAGTGAATAACCGAAAACTTAAACATGGTGAAAGAAACTAAAAGGCACGCTGATGATGACAATGAAATCGTCCCGGAAGCCAGTAGAAAGAAAATTAAATTAGAAAAATCAATACGGAAAGATATTGATGTTATACGCGAAAAGTATAAAGTTGATAAATGCGAAAGCTTGAATAATAAAGTAGCTGAAACTGTAAAAAAAAAGAATAAGAAAGTGATATCAAAAGTAAAGGAAGATCAGATCAGTACAGTTGATACACACTTAGTTTCAACTGAACATGCAATTGCAAAACTAGACAAAAATAGTATAAGTAAGGGTAAGTACCTAACCTAATATTCTAATTATTTAAGTATAGACCAGGGTCGATAATTTTTGAAACAAAAAAAAATAATAGTAGGATTAAACCCATTGGAAAAGGAAGAGAATATAACAAAAATGAAATGAAAAATAATTTATGGGCGATCCGAGGTCGGAAAGTGGAAGGGGGTGAGTTTTTAAGGGTAGAAAACGATTTATCTCGATTTCCGGCAAAACTACAAGTCCTATGGAAAAACGTTGAATGGCAAAGTTGTAGGTAATAAAAAGGTCTACAACTTTTGTATTTACATTTTTTTCACATAACCTCAAAATTTATGTGAAAAATTCAAATAACCAAGTTTTTGGTTTTTTCTTTTTATCTTTTACAGAAAATTTTTTTTTATCACGAAATTTGGTGAAAACTTACCTTTTTATGTCCCAAACACACTGTAATTTTTTTAATTTAAAATATTTATTTTTTCACCTTATTTTGACCTAATATCGAAAAAGCACCCTAATTTTCAATCGAAAATGCTCACGTCAAAATATCTGCGTTTTTCAAAAAGTCGGTGGGCTTTTTGTTCGTTGAAATCTCTACTTTCTGATGGTGTAAAAAAATATATATTACTATGGTAATTGTTCTCAAAAAATGCAAAGAAACAAAGAAAGTCGAATCCGAAATTTTTTTTTTAATCATTATGTACAATTTTGAGCTATTTATTAAAATTTATATTTTAATTACTCGAAAAACGTAAGATTCCATGTTACATTGATAAACAAAAAAATGACAAATCCATAAAACATAAAGATCGCAAAAGACATGCGAAAATAGTTGTTCTAAATATAATTAAAGGTAGGATTCAAAGGGGATTTCATCACATTTACCATAGTAATGTATAAATTTTTTAGACCATCAGAAAGTAGAGATTTTAACGAACAAAAAGCCCACCGAGTTTTTTAAAAAAGCAGCTATTTTGACGTGAGAATTTTCGATTGAAAATTAGGGTTCTTTTTCAATATTAAGTCAAAATAAGGTGAAAAAAATTAATAATTTAAATCAAAAAAATTACAGTGTGTTTGGGACATAAAAAGGTAAGTTTTCACCAAATTTCGTGCAAAAAACATTTTTTTTGTAGAAAATAAAAATAAAAAACCAAAAACTTGGTTATTTGAATTTTTCACATAAATTTTGAGGTTTTGTGAAAAAATATGAATATATAAGTTGTAGAACTTTTTATTACCTACAACTTTGCCATTTAACGTTTTTTCATAGGACTTGTAGTTTTGCCGGAGATCGAGATAAATCGTTTTCTACCCTTAAAAACTCACCCCTTTCCACTTCCCGACTTCGGATCGCCCGTAAATTATTTTTCCTTTCATTTTTGTTATATTCTCTTCCTTTTCTAATGGGTTTCAACCTACTACTATTTTTTTTCACTTTTTACCATTTTCAAAGGCTTCAGCCCTGGTCTAGTATGTATAGATACGATTATAGGCGCCATAGAAATATATTCAACCTATGCATATTCATATTTCTAGAGTTTTTTTGTTTTTTTTTCTGAGAGGAATTTTAAAAATTAAGTACAAATGATTGACCTACTTGTTAGCAGGAACACGCAGTGAAATGTTTGATATGGGAAAGCGCTTCGAAAAATTACTTTTTGCGAATATTAGTTTGGTGTTTAGTTTGTTTAGGTCCAAAAAACCTCCATGGAATTTTTTCAATCACATTAAGGGTATGGTCCGAAAGTAACTAGTGTCGTGGTTTAGCGTTCCGTAATTAACCAAATGATAGCGGTAACCAAAAAATAGGTTTATTTTGGAACACGGTTTTCGGATATCACGTCACCCAAATGTCAAAATGCTCACCGGCTTAAACGCCCGGTTACAAGCGGTTCCTCCTGTCACTTGTCATTATTATGAAATATTTTGTTTTGTTATGAATTTAATTTCAAAATGTTTGGCCGTTGGTTGGTAATTTATTAAGTTTTTCAGATAATCAATCTCAATCAAATTATAAGAAGTAAGTGTATTTAGCATTCCTGTAAATTATCACTCTGTCATGGACTTTTCAAAATTAAAGGTTATGCTTTTAACGAACATGGTGATTTTTCGTCCCTAATATAACCGGATTTTTATGGTTGATCTGTCATTTGTCGCGGTTAACAGTGGTTACTGGTGGTAATATTCGGACCATACCCTAAAAAGTAAACAAGACCAACAGACTAGTTTTAACAATGTTTGACAGACCATTAACCATTCATATTTGCCTTAAAAGTCCTTGTTAGAGTGGCTAGTAAATATCTTTAAATTCTTTTATAATAGATCGATTGTTTTTAAACCCTCTTTGATTTTCATTTCCTGGCAGCGAAATACCATATTATAGGGAAACCGTCAGAATAAGATTCAAGCTAGAAAATCTTAAGATCTGACATAACTTTTCCGTTGTACCAAACTTTAAAATAGCCTGAAAATAAACATAACGTAGACAGGGTCGTACCTATGGAGGACTTGAGGTAGGAGGCCGATCGCAATGCATTGGATTCGGTCCCAAATTAGAATCGGTAATTCAGCTTTACGAGTTGCCATAAGATGGCGCTCGTGTTCGAAGTGGGCTATCAAATAAATGATTTCTTATGGACGCGATAACTATTTTTATTTAAATTAGTTCTTTAAGGAACAAATAAGGACTTTTATATGAATTTACACTTACTTTGTTATACTTATTAGTAAACTCAGCCTGTATAAAGTTCCAACGATGCTTGGTTTATAAAATACAGGGTATTAAACATTCTAGCTACAGAGGTTTTTTTTTAAAGTGAGCTTACCTTTGGAGCTAGAAAGAGACTTATTTGGCTTCGTTTCCTTTTTGAAGAAGATCCTGTCTTACACCCCGGCACAAAGCAAACTCTACTTTTATAAATTGTACCATTCTTCATTATAAATATGGAAATTAATTACAATACAACGTTATTTGTCTTGTCTTGCCTTCAAACGTTATTTGTTATTTCGAAAAATAAAATGTCAAATTGTCAAAAGTAAAAGCACAGAAAAATAAAGGGTTTAAGTAAAAGTTAAAAACTATGAAGGATCTAGTTTTCCATATTAAAAACGAAGAAGAAGAAGACAACATCAGCCCACTTCGGACGCGAGAGGCATCTATCGGCCAATAGCGAACTAACCAAAAAACCGGGACAGAATTTGAAAATGCTGCCATTGTCGATCGGCCTCCTACCCTCTAGTTCTCCATAGTCGTACCACAACGATTACAGGTAGAATGACGGATTTCTTCAGGTAATAAACACACCTGAGGTCGGTCAGTTGCAATAAAATAGAAATTTTGTAATAAATTTTGTAAAAAATATTTAGAATAGGTATTACATAGGTATACAGACTGTCCGCGGATAAGGTTTACAATAGCACAACTGGATGAAAAATTTTATTTTTCGGGAAAAAGTCTATCTTTATAAAAAGTTTTGCTTGTAAAAAAATGCAATTTACGAAGAGAAAATTTTGATTTTTTTATACAGGGTTCGCAAAAACTTTAAAAACATGATTTTTCTCAAGAGTAAACTACCTTTATGCTTAATTTTTGACCAAAATGCCAATTAGAAAACTTATTTAGAATAACGTTTGTAATTTAAATGCGAGATTTAAAATAAATCTTGGATTTTTTATTTTTTTTTATTTTTAGAGGTAAATGGAAATTTTGCTGCTCAATAAAAATATTAATATAAAATTTTATTAGACTCTATTTTCATAATGGGTGATGTGTATCTTATTTTAAAATTTTAAATGCATTCCTACCATCTTTCGTAAAAATAAGGAATTTTTTTACCTTTTTATTAGGTACTTTGCTTTACGTATGGGGCAAATTTGAAGTTGTCAAATAGAATTTGATGTGTTTTGAAAATGTTGATCTTAGAACAAAGGGTTTATTTAGTTCAATGTTACGGTGCGAGCGAAAGTTCTTACAACTTTGTGATAGAGAAATTTAATCAAAGACACCCTAACGTTAACGTCTCAAAAATGGGACTTCATAAATTATTAAGAAAATGTCAGCGAACTGGTTCAGTGTTCAATTAAAAAAAAAAAAACTATGATCAGAATGACGCAGCTTCCCTAATAAAAAAATTATTCTAAATAAGTTTTCTAATTGGCGTTTTGGTCTAAAATGAAAAATAAAGGTAGTTTACTATTGAAGAAAAATCATGTTTTTAAAGTTTTTGCGAACCCTGTATAAAAAATCAACATTTTCTCTTCGTGAATTGTATTTTTTTACAAGCAAAACTTTTTAATAACAATGACTTTTTCCCGAAAAATGAAATTTTTCATTCATTTGTGCCATTGTAACCCCTATCCGCGGACAGTCTGTATATTATGTTAAAATAAATATGGTTGTTAAATATTTTTTTAAGCATATTTAAAACCGCTTGTAATAATTACAAGCGGTTTTAGATTTGAGTAGTATATGCACTTCCCCAACCAATTATACCGTAAAGAAGGACTGAATAAAAAAGTGCATAGTAAAAATTAAACATAGTTTTTAACATAATATTTTTTAAAAGTCGAAATTTAAATAAAGTTTTTTCGATTGAGTATCTTTATAACAAGAAAAAGGTATAAAGTATATTTTATTTAAATTTAAGTTTAAAAGGTACCTACTAATAGTTTAAATTATTTTTTATTATGGAAATGTCTACTTCTGAATTTAAAACGCATTCATTTCAAGTATTAGCTGATATTATTACTATTATTACATTATTATTACAGTATCATACGCATATGAAAATATTTTCCGTTTAACATTAATTTTTATAATAGGTATAGGCATCATTGATATAAATTCAATTCAATTCCAAAAGGCTTTTATTATTCAAATCATTGATATAAAGTAAGAATAAGATTTATCTTAAAACAGTTCCCTGAGGAACACCGCAAATTAAAGTAGTTGTTTTACTACTAAAATCATCTATTATTTCTTTCTAATCATAATTTGAAGCTAGAGTGTTGGCTCAGGACTCCGATAATGGATATAAAATATACTGAAGAATTTGCAGGGCGATAAAAACCATAATGCTAATTAATGCTATAGACATTAGGCTTTATGTTGTTATGCTATTATCATTAACACCATATTAAATATCTAAAAATTAGTATTAATAAACCATTTGTGTATGTTGAGAAAATTATATACAAATATTACTTTACTTCATAATTGTTGTATAAATAACCAATAAAAAATGTATTAATGTTTTTATTACATTACTCGTAAATATTCTAACGAAATATTTTTTATAAGAGATATAAGTCCAACCCAAAAAGGCCAAATTGAAGAAAAATATTTTTTTTTATTTCGCCGAATAAAAAACTAAAACTTTAGAAGAAGCTCTTTTTATTTTAAAAGTTTAAAAGTCAATTTTTATTTAGCTCGTCTCTAACTTATGTTATACCGTGCGAGCAAAAAGTATTTGCATCAAAGAGTGCTTGCATCTAAGGACGTAATGCTTAGCCGTAGAGCTTAATACCTGTTAGGTGTCAGTAACTACCTGAATTAACGATCAATCAGTTATTCCGTCATCTTTGACAGTCGTTACAAGTAAGTTGATTCATCGCTAATTTTTCCAATTTCTTGAACAATTCACACCTTGGGCTTTACGGAACAGCACAAAACATTCATGGTTGAAGCGTATTTTCGAAACGGGGGTAGAGTAAATGGTGAGTGGCAATACAATCCGGGTTTGTGCATGGACGATTTTCACGAACATTTTTCTAACGTTGCTTTTATTGCTGGGGATTTTTATCATTGCCTGAAAAGAACCGTGGCTGTGTTTAGGGAAACAGGTTCTATACAACACAAAAAATGAGCAGGAAAACCATCTGTACGAACAGAAGAACTTGTTGCAAACGTTCGTGAAATAATGCAAAATACGCCAACAAATTGTATAAGACGTCTGTCCCAAGAAGTGGGAAGATCTTATGGAACATGCAGGACTATTATTAAGAAGCAGTTAAATCTTTAAAACTAGGCAACGGATTTTAAAGCGGTTTTTTTAAATAGATAGAGTGATTCAAGAGGAAGGTTTTTATGTATAATACATGCATGATATTGTAGAGAAACACTGATAAATTTAGAGGTTTGTTCGGATTTGTATTTATAAATCTTGACGTGATGGTGAACTCGCCTTATTATTATCTCAGAGGCGTATAATGCCTGGCATTGCAACGCAGGCCGGGTACACGCTAGTTTCCTTATAAAGTGCAAGTATTCCAAGAAATACAAACCGCAGATTTTGAAAGACGCAGGAAGTACTCTCAATGGTTTACATGTTTAAATGTGGTAACATTTCTCCAGAGATGCTGGTCAACACTTTCGAAAATATGAAGAGACGTGTGAATTTATGCTTGGAGCATGGCGGTGGCCAATTTGAGCAATTTATGTAATTATTTTTCTTTTTCTTTCTATATATTCTTACTTTGTTAATTTAGTAAACAACAAAAATATATTTGTATTTGTCTACTTATTTTATTACTCATTAGTTTGGCATATCATGTCATACTATGAATTTGACAAAATTTTAACCTAGATTTGGTTAGATATATCGTCCCCGCATCATTGTTATCTAAACCAAGCCCCACGTTTTTTAATCCAAGCCCTCTTTGATGCAAATAATTGTTGCTCGCACGGTATGTTACAACGGTTATATAGGATTTTAATTTTAAGTTTAGAATAAGCTACTTAAGACTTTAAAATGTAAAGTAGTCTGCTTCTAAAAGGGCCGCTATCCAATGTAGGGCTCGGAATTTTAAAAATATAAGTATTCGAATAGTCGAATAATTCGAATAGTCGAATATAGTCGAATAATTCGAATAGTCGAATAGATACTTGAATAGTCGAATAGTCAAATATTCGAATTTCGAATAGTCGAATATTTAAATAGTCGAATATTCAAATAGTCGTCTATTTAAATATCGAAATACAGTCGTTTAATCACGGTAGAAGTGGTTTAACTACTTGCTGACTATATAATGTTATTTTCCTTTTTCTTTTTTACGTTAAAATTTACAGTTTCATAGAAACCACGAATAGTCGAACATATAAATATCCGAACAAAGTCAAATAGTTAAATATTTGAATGGTCGAATATTTTAATAGTCGAATATTTTAATAGTCGAATATTTAAATAGTCGAATATTTAAATAGTCGAATATTCGAATAGTCGAATATTTAAATAGTCGATTTTTTTAACTAACAAAAAATTCGAATTTAGAATAGTCGAATATTCAAATATTCGAATTATTCGAATACAATTCCTAGTCCTAATCCAATCATCTGGAACCACTGGCGTAACTAGGGTGGGGGGGAGCAGACAGGTATCACAGAGGAGTAAAGCGAGCGCGCAGGTAAAATTTTTTTGGACCACGCCCAAATTTTACTTAATCTGGTCTACTTTATCACTTACAAACGAAAAAAAAATGACCGCAATATAATTGTTTCGAACCGTTTATTTAAGAGAAAATACTATTAACGCGTTCGCCACTTCATTTTCTTATCAATATTTCGTTTGTTTTTTTTTTAAATCGGCCACATACTCTTTGAATAGCCATCACCCACAGTTTTAAGTTAAAAAAAATTATTTGATAATATTAATAAAAGCGAAAAACGAAATTTGGTCGAAATTGGCAATAGCGCTGCAACTTTTAACAAAATAATTAAAAATAAAAAAATTTATCAAATATTGTCAAAAATTACAGAAAAAAAAACAGCTCATGGGCGTCTCGTCTGAAATATTCGGAGTTATGGAAAATTGGTTTATTGAAAGATATTGGTGCAGTAACTAATAATTGTAATTTTGGTAATAACAATAATAGGGAACTTGACAAAAATTTTAAATATAAATCATAAGTATATGATAGCTGCCCATACACCAGCATTCTTTCCGGTCATTCTCTCCTTCCACATTCTTTCCTTTTAAGAAATTGAAATGAAACAAAACTTTTTCTATACCTAAATGAAGCGTAGAACGTGGAAGGAAAAAACGTCGCGAATGAATGCTGGTGTATGCTAGGCTATTGTCATAAAACATATGGCAGCAAAAACAAACAACATATTTCGTCCCAAAAGACCGCTAGCAAGATTTAAAAATGCCCCAAAATTCAAATTATCCCAAGCGGGTAAAAACGGGTCGTGACGTCAAGAAGTATAATTCGTGTGTGACATCCACGAAATAGGTTATAGGTTGGCAATCAATTGAACGACGTTGAGAATTCCACCTTAAACAACAATACAATAACAATAACACACGGCAATCCAAATGCAAACTCGGTAGTTATTACTGATTTTTAAGGAGTAATAATTGGGGAATATTTTTTTAGGCCTAACTAAATCATATTATTGAAAAAAAAAATTGGAAAGTTCCCTATTATAATATTAGAATAATGTATAAATAACACAAAAATGAAAATGAAAAATGATATATTTTATTTCGTTGTATAATTCGATGTTTCATGATTACCGTGTTACTACCAAGCAAAACACCACTCCACCGAAGGTGGTTGCTTAGTAACACGTCGAGACCCAAATAAAAGTATTATCCAGTAATCCTGAAAAATATTGTGACATTGCATTCGATAAGCAAAGTTTAAAAAAAAACTAAATTTTATTTTAGCGCACTTTCTAATAAAAAAATGTTTTCATTTTGTTTTTACTTTACTGGGTATTGTATGTAAATTGAAACAATTTAACAAATTATGTGGTTGTCAATATTATTAAGTAGATATCGATTGTATATTATGTAGTCATTAATGATTTTAAAAGGATAGTGTGTCAGAATGTTTTGGTCTTATTGTGTTCTAAATTGCCCTTTTTATTACTCAATTTGGGGTTAAATGTTTCATATCAATCATTAAAAAAATATTTTTTGATTATTTTAAATATTTATGAATTATTATTATTATACCTAATATGTATACATACGTACAGGGTATGCGGATATGAATCAAATTTGGTGTAGTTCTTTTTCCATGAAGTAGCTGGCGCCATTCAAAAATATTTGAAAATATTTTAAAAAATTTAACTTAAATTTAAAAAACTCTGAATCTGGAAAACAGAGCCATTGCGGACCAATACTTATATGAACTTTTTGTCTTTTAATCAATAAAAGATTAGATTCTTAAAGTTTGTGTTCATACTTAATTTTTTTTTACTTTAAAAAATGCCTTTATTCCAAACCTTTACAGTTCATTACATGGAAAATGACAATATAATATGGAAAATAATAACCGTAAAAAAAACAACAATAATAATGGAACTTATTCGAATTTAATTCATTAATAAAATCAATTTAAGAAAAATAATATAATTAATTTAATTTAGTAAATATCTCTTTAATTATTTTTTAAAAGTTTTCAATTTTTTACTTTTCTGATATTTTTTTGTAGTATTGTTATATTTTATTATTCCGTCATAAAAGCGATTTTTTCCGAAATTACTTATCTCAGAAAATCTTAAGGACAACAAATATAAATTATTTGACATGTTTTTTTTTCAATAATTTTGGTGTGTTAGATTTGCAAAAATATTTAAAAATAAAATGTTGTCGCGTTTTGCAATTGACTGATGGTCATGTCGCGTTTTGAATTTAATATTAATATGATTTGTTTTTTTTTCAATTATATAACTTCGATAAATTTAACTAATTTTTTTAACTTTAAATAGACGAAAAATGTTGACACCCAATGAAATAAAGAAAACACAAAAAGTACGAAATAGGTTTTTTCTACGAGCGTGTGAAAAGTTAGACTTTTCACACCCATTTCAGTGTGAAAAGTTTTACTTTAACGCACTAGTGTGAAAAGTAAATTACTTTCACACGCCGGGTTAAAAGTCTAACTTTTCACACGCTCGTAGAAAAAATCTTGTATGATATACGTACGAAAATATCATAAATAGCTATTTTTATTTTTACAGAAAAACTTTCACATTTACAAAAAGGCTAAAGATTAAACAGGGAGTTAAACAGTAACTTGTTAACATTATCCTCCACTGTTTCATCTACTTCTTCTGCATCTCCATACTCATTCTTCAAAAATTTATCATTGGTTTAAATGGACGTACCTACATGTCGTTTTTAGTTTAAAAAAATAACGGAGGACGCGCTTTGCCTCTTACTATGATTTTCAAAATACCATTTTACGTATTTTTCATATGACATTAAATTCACAGATGGAGATTTTTACGGAGAATTTTGAAGCACAAGAATGGCGGTTTTAAAAAAAAAAATGGATATGTCGCGTTTTGCATCTAGACCCCATTTATGTAAGTGTAAACCATTTCGACAGATCCACCACCACATACGTTTTGCCATATCACGGCTCACCAGTGGAATCTGAGTGGTCGCGATAATTAAAATTGGACACGTAGTGATTTATGTGTTGATGTTCTTGCGGAAAATTATTCAAATGAAATACGACTGTATACATACAGTGTGTCCACGGAGTTTGGAAGTGGAAAAACTTTTTTATTAGTGGGTGTTGAAAAAAGTGATTAAAACTACAATTTAGAATGTAAGAAAAAGAACATTTTTACTTTTTAGAATTTTATTTTCAACACATTGATTTATTAAATGAATTTTGCTTGCGCTGAAACTACAGTTTCAAATATCACATTTGCGATTGCTATACAGGGTTCGACCTAAACAACATTTTTAATTTTTTTGAATTTCGTAATATTTACGTAAAAATAAACAACTATTGTTGCGTTCCATCTTTAAATATGATACTTATATTATATATAGGATTACTTATCTTTACTTATGGTGATTTTATACCTGGCCGAGTTTTGTTGTAAGAAAACCATTTTTTTATTTTTATTTCTTCAATTCATTCAATCATAAATTATAAAACTTTTATTTAAACGTGATACCACCGAGTTAGCGCATAGTTCAACTCGACATCTGAATTTCCGATAACAGGTCCTAACTTGCTGTATTGGGATATTTCCAATAACTACTTACTCTTATCTTTTCATTCAAGACGTCTAAGTTATTATTGAAATTAGTTTTATACAAATGTGGCTTCAGACATCCCCATAAATGAAAGTCGATAATTGTGAGATCGGGACTCCTACGTGCCAACTTATTTGTACCATAGGTTGTACCTTCCAATCCATTTGTTCCCAAAAAAAAATCCAAAAAACAAAACCTGTTGTTTCTAACAAACCCTGTATAGTAATCGTAAATCTAATAGTTAAAATTGTAGTTTCAACACTAGCAAAATTCATTTAATAAATCAAGGAATTAAAAAAAAAGATCCAAAAAACTAAAAATGTTGTTTGTGACGAACTCTGTATATTAATCGCAAATCTGATATTCGAAATTGTTGTTTCAGCACAAGCAGCCGTTTTTATAAAGAATTACCTTTTCTTTTATACCTACTAATAAAAAAGTTTTTCCTCTTCTAAACTCTGTCAGTGGACACACTGTATAAGACTTTTATAAATGATTCAGTCATTTAAAACCCAATGACCTATTTCTTTCAACATAACAATGCAAGGTCCTAAACATTTATACAAGTTTGAAAATCATAATATAGCCTTAAAAGCTGCCTTTTAATAGATAGGGAATTTATAAACGTAATATAAAACCTATAAATAAATATGTCACAAAAATAAATCAATTATTGGAAAAGCTAGGTAATAACTTTATAAGCTTTTAAAAAGCTTCTAATACAAGACCAAAAACTTGAGAATAAAAATAGTAATATCAAAAGAAATAAATGACTCATATCGAATTTTCCCATACAAACAGACACACACACACCCATACGATCACGTTTCTGTCCTACATTGTGTAATACATTAATTAAACACTTTTTATGGTAATCACGCCTAATATCCATTATCTTTGCACGCTTTTAAGTCAAGTGCACTCAGTCATTAATTAAACATCACAAGAGACGTTGACGTGACATGCGCAATTCTTACACATGACCTTAACTTCCACAGCACAAACGAGGTGTTCAAATAGGTACAGAACATCGACTGTTATAAACAGTCGCGGAAATCAATTCAGTTCGTTAACTTGATCATTTGAAGTGTTTATATTTATAATATTTAGTGTTTACAATCATGACCGGTCCCAATGTTGCAGGTATCACCAAAAATCAATGTGTTTGTAGTCCTGCTGATGAGGAGGAGCCGACTCAGTCACAACTTCTCGGTAAGTACGAGTTGATATTATCTAGGGGAAGTCCGGGCAATGAGAAGTTTAAATGCCCGGACTCAATAATGAAATTTGAGTTTGTTCGGGTTTTAAGTATCTATTTACGAACAGTTTGTGGTTAAAAGACATCTTTTAACCTACTTTTGTGTATCCAATTGGATACGTAGTAAACATATAATTGTTACAGAATTTTAGTTACAATTTTTTGTATAATTAAGAATAATATAAACCGATATTTTTATTGAGTTAACTTTATTCTTAAGTAAAAGGATCATTCGATATGTCGGTGTACGTTGCAATTCTCCCTAAAAATGTAATTTTTAAAATTTATCAATGATTGTGATGGAGTGATGCGTGTAAGAATGTTATGTTACACTCACAGTTACACATGACCGGCACAATCTCTAGATCTTAACCCCATTGACAGTGGTACAACTAGATAGTGGCAATTGGGGGGGGGGGGGGGGCTTAAGCCATGACACTTAAGATAGAGTTGATTTTAGGTTAAATTGGCAAGTTAATGATATCTTAAAAAAGAGCATGTTAACTTTATCTGAACACTTTTTTTTAGATACATACACTTAACCTAAGTATTTTATTTTCAAAACCTTAAAACTAATATAGTATAGACATTTTTCTATCTTTTGAAGCATATTTACCTACTACTTTATCTAAATTTATTTCTAAAATCTTTGAATAAACAAACCACAAGTGCTGAAAATCTGTCTTGCGACATTGGTAACTAACTAACCAATTTAAAATCTCATCACTGAAAATGGTTTTTCGCATGTTGCGGATGAAACTAACAATGTTATGGCAACTTCAAAAAGCGTATAAAGAGAAGGGTAAATTTCTGAATTCGACTCTATTTTAAAATTGTCATAATTTACTTCTTTATTAGCTCTTATCAATACATTTCTCAAAACAGTCAGTTCTGTTTTTACAATATTTTCCAACTCCACATCGGTTTTACGTTTTGGTTTTGGTTGGTCAGTAATCGGTCTAGGGGGGCTAATCTCAAGTATGGGGAGGGGGGGCTAAGCTTTCACCAGCCCTCGCCCCGTCCCTAGTTGTGCCACTGCCCATTGAATATCTATAGGAAGAAGTGGAACGTGGTACTCGTACACAAACATTTTTTCCAAGTAAACAATCGTTGGTCGTTAAAATCACTGAAGTTTGGACAAATCCTCTCCAGAATACTGTTTAAAAGTTGATTGACTCAATGTTGCGACATTGTTGGCAATTGTGAATAGTGCTGGCTTTTACTTGCTGGAAATTCATTACAATTATTGTTGCAATAAGGACTTTAGTCTAATTTCCACATAATACTTATTTTATAAACCCGACGCGTTTCGCTACGCCGTAGCCCAGGTAGCAGGATGACGTCTTTATGACGTCGAATATTGGTGATTTTTAGTCATTTGACGTCTTTTGGTCGCAAGATGACGTCAAAATAACGTAGTTTTTAACACGTGTATTATACGTCATAATTTTACGTAATAAAAACGTCCATTTTTAGTCATTTTATTGAATTATACGTATCATTAAAAAGTATCTAAGTGACCAAGTTTTTTGAAAATATAGTGGGACAGACTTTTAAATAAGTAAAACGCCTGAGAATAGCTTTTTCTTATAGTTAAAGGCACGTACGTATAATAAAACTTTTAAAATATTACCATTTCAAATGAACCATTCATGTATGTAAAATTTGCAAAAGCGAAAACCTATTTTGTCATTAAAAGTCTGCGAATATCAAATTTAAATTACCCGCGCTCCGTTTTATGACATTGGCAGTCTGACAGAACGCAGAAGTATGTTGTTGGCGCTAGCAGTTAGGTAGTCGACAGTTCGGCAAAAGTGAAAGTGAAAAGTTTATGGTGATTTTGATTTAGTTTCTATCATGGTTTCTATATATTTTGTGTTATAAACGAATATAAATGTACCAGGTTATCGAGTTCGAGGCATTGACGGCGAGGGAGTAGCTGTTGTGCCCTCATACTGGGTGACGCCCCGAAAAAAAGAAGTATTTTGGCCGCCATTAAAGGATTCCTTAGCATTTTTCCAATTCTGCGTAGGTACTCATGAAAGTTATAATAGTTAATTTATTATCATTAAAAGGATTTTTTACATAAAATATTTATATGTATTTTTTTACCCCTATTATGTATAATTTTAGGAAGTTTTTCGTTTTTCGTAAATTATGACGTTTATTGACGTTTTCTACACCTAAAAAGACGTCTTAAGATGACGTATTTTTTACGTCAAAAAAGACGTCATTGGTCTGTGACTTACGCACGTCTTTTAAACGTTTCATTTACGTAATTTATGACGTCGCTGATGACCAATAATCGACGTCTTAAAGACGTCATCCTGCTACCTGGGAGCTTTATTAAGGGATTTTTACATTAAGTGAGGTACTATAATTTTAGCCTAAAATTATCTTTTTCTTAAACAAATAATTATATTAAAGGAATACCCACAGAGTAGTTTTAAGAATATGGTCAATTATTGAAAAGGTTTAATAAGGACGACTTATTCAAATCTGTTTGGTCATTCAAAAGTAGAGCGGTATTGTTATGACGGTTAATTTCCAAACTTTCCAACAAATTAAGTTTATGGCTTTTATTTTCTGTATGAAGAATTTTAAAATTATCTGAAAAAATATGGCTTTCTTCTGTAATGTGATTGGAATATGTGGAGTCTGTTTTTTGACGTAAAAAACTTCTTTTATGTTCAGCGATTCTGGTTTTGAATTTTCTACCTGTCTGACCTAGGTATATAAATTTTGGATACGATCCGCAATTTAATTGATAGACACATGTGTGTCTCGGTCAGACAGGTAGAACATTCAAAACCAGAATCGCTGAACATAAAAGAAGTTTTTTACGTCAAAAAAAACAGACTCCACATATTCCAATCACATTACCGAAGAAAGCCATATATTTGCAGATAATTTCAAAATTCTTCATACAGAAAATAAAAGCCATAAAGTTAATTTGTTGGAAAGTTTGGAAATTAACCGTCATAAAAATACCGGTCTACTTTTGAATGACCAAACAGAGTTGAATAAGTCGTCCTTATTAAACCTTTTCAATAATTGACCATATTCTTAAAACTACTCTGTGGGTATTCCTTTAATATAATTATTTGTTTAAGAAAAAGATAATTTATATACAGTGTGTGTATAAAGTCTGGAAACGGCTTAATAACATCACAATTTACTGGCCGATTTAAACCAAATTTGGTACAGTTATGTAAGAGGATCTAACGCACCGAATGACGATATTGGCGTTGTTGCCAGCTTTTTAGTTTGTCTGGAATTCGAACGAATTTTATATTTTTAAATATAGCACCCAGTATATTTTTACATTTTTAAATTTCACAGAAAATTATAATTATTTTTTATTAAATGCATTATTAGTCTATACTTTATAGTTTCCGAGATATTGACTCTCGAAAAGTGACATTTTTGAACTTTGACAGCTTATAACTTTCTAACAGTACGTCTTAGAGCAAAACGGCTTACATGTCCCTATCTTCAATTTTTATTATCTTCCCAAAAAAATTAACTTCCAGTTAAACCGGAACAACTATATTTCCTGCTTTCGAGTTACATCCGGTTTAACCGGAAGTTAATTTTTTTGGGAAGATAATAGAAATTGAAGATAGGGACATGTAAGCCGTTTTGCTCTAAGACGTAGGTACTGTTAGAAAGTTATAAGCTGTCAAAGTTCAAAAATGTCACTTTTCGAGAGTCAATATCTCGGAAACTATGAAGTATAGACTAATAATGCATTTAATAAAAAATAATTATAATTTTATGTGGAATTTAAAAATGTAAAAATATACTGGGTGTTATATTTAAAAATATAAAATTCGTTCGAATTCCAGACAAAGTAAAAAGCTAGCAACAACGCCAATATCGTCATTCGGTGCGTTAGATCCTCTTACACAACTGTACCAAATTTGGTTTAAATCGGCCAGTAAATTGTGATGTTATTAAGCCGTTTCCAGACTTTATACACACACTGTATAAATATTTAGGCTAAAATTACAGTACCTCACTCAATGTAAAAATCCCTTGGTAAAGCTACTGTGTAGCGAAACGCGTCAGTTTTATTATGTGGAAATTAGACTAAAGTCCTTATTGCAACAATTGTTGGCAATTAATAATGTGTTCAATATTTTTTGTGGCAATATATGTAAAATAAAAACTGTTCAAACAATTTGATGCTGTACTTTTGTCGCTCTTTCTTTCGTCGACTTTTATTCTTCATTTTGATTAAAGTGTACCAATATGTTTGGAAATATTACTAATATTGTGAGGATAATATTTCAATAAAATTAGCTGGGGATTCCAATTCTATAATTTGGTTTTCAAATTCAGAGAAATAAAAGCACTTTGTTGCTTATAGGGAGTTATCACAAAAAAAAATTAATTCCATTTGTTTTTACTTTAACTTTAGTATTAATAAAAGGGAAAGAAATAATACACTTTAAGTCTTCCTCCACTGGTATATTAAGATAAGTTTTAATTAAGAGTAATTTCTCTACATGTTTCGACTGTATAAACAGTCATCATCAGGAGAAGAAAATAAGGAAAAAGAGAATTAACAGGTGCAAACAGTCCAAACGGAGCTAAAAGATGATGGAAAAGATAAATAAAGTAATTGGAAAAACGTCCACCGTAATGGTATACCTAGCAAGAGGTCATTCGTGGAGAATTGGGAAAAACCAAGATATTAAAGCTAACATAGCAGTAAGCTAAGTGTCAAATTAGTGACATCGCACCATAAGTGTAAGGCGTGAAGAAAAATTATAAAATTGGAGTGGTAAATGTTGTAAAAACTTTTTTCTACTACTTACTTGAGTCATTATTTACTTCATTCCTTTATCGAGAAGTAACATTTCTTCACCTAGGTTAATAATAATAATAAAAAATTTCCTAGGTCAATAATGAAAAACAGCTGTTCAATGAGGTTATTGCAGACAATTTTATAACTTAACTCATCGTTAATTTATCGGCTTTTTCTTGAAAATATGCTAATAACACATTTTCTGATATTTTACCAGCTTTTTTTCTTACACACCAGTCCATTAATTGCGCGTATGCATTCAAGTATAGTTTCTTAGATTTCTCTGGTAACAGATCGCACTGTGCGCTATTTGCCGCCTCTCTAAGCTCGGGTGGGGTACAAATTTCCAATTCTTCACTCTCAATTTCAGACATTTTATAATTTTAACTTTATATTATTATCCAACCCGAATATTTTCTACATACTGACAGAAGATCGCATTTGACAAGTAAAATCCTAAGTGACTTGATTTTCAAATTTTTTAAAAAATGAGGTGAAAATGAGTAACAAAGATTTAAACGAATTAAAATATGTAATATTTTATTGTTAGTAGTAGAAAAAATTCTATATATACCGCAGTTGAGAAGGCTATTATATACCTCGCACACTATATCCCTCGGCGCTTCGCGCCTCAGTATATAAAAGCGCTCGCTATATAATAGCTCACTTCTCAACCTAAGTATATAATGTACTATTATCAACCGATGAGGAATAACTGAAAAGTCACATTTTGGTGAAACAGTGACGTAAGTGTGAGGAGAGAAGAATAGTTGTTGAAATTGGAATAGTGGAAGACGTAAAATTTTTTTAAAAATTGAGGAGTAGTTAATTCTACTTAACAATGTCCATATCGACGATTTTAAATTACTATTATTATTACTCATAAAAAAGGATGTCTCCATGACATATAAAGAAGGCAAAAACTTTTATAATTTTCTATATTTAGATAATTCCCTCCTCAAATTTTAAGTTGCTAATTCAATATTATGTCACTATTCATTTACTCCTAAATAAAAAAAAAATTATGTCTTCCACTATTTCAATTTCAACTATACTTCTCTCCTCACACTTACTGGTTCACCAAAATGTGACATTTCAGTTACTCCTCATCGATTTATAAAAGTCTTTACAATATATACCACTCCAATTTTATAATTTTTCTTCTCTCCTCACACTTATGGTGCGATATCACTAATTTGACACTTAGCTTACTGCGATGTTATGCTTTAATATCTTGGTTTTTGCCAATTCTCCACGAATGACCTCTTGCTAGGTATACCATTACGGTGGACGTTTTTCCAATTACTTTATTTATCCTTTCCATCATCTTTTAGCTCCGATTGGACTGTTTGCACCTGTTATTTCTCTTTTTCCTTATTCTCTTCTCCTGATGGTGACTGTTTATACAGTCGAAACATGTAGAAAATTTACCATTAATTAAAACTCATCTTAATATATCAGTGAAGGAAGACTTAAAGTGTCTTATTTTCTTCCCTTTTAAACATACACTCCATTTAAAGTATGGACTATTTCTTCAAGTTTAGTATTATTGCTAAAAAGCGGGATGAAAGATAGATTACTTTCTTAAAAAGAAACATTTTATTTATAGCATTTTTAAATTCTATAAATCAAACCAAGTAAGGTTGCTATAATGTTTTCTATACCAGTATTACCAGTCCATTCTAAAACGCACCGTTAACAAGATACTGATATTTGAAAAGTGACATTTTTATAGTTAGAAGGGTTACAGCCATATTGGTGCACCGACAGACTAGTCATGGGAAACCCTTAGAAGTTTTGCTACCCTTAAATACTGGCTCCCCTATTAAATTTACATCAAAATTGTATTGGACTTTTTTGAAGGCCCTTGTATGATGGACTTGCTTACTGAATCTTATTATTTTCTATTGAGAAAAATTAATCGTAAAATTAACAAAAAAAATTAAATACGGCTGTGATACATGCCTTAATGAAACCACAAGTAATAATAATTATTATAATGTAAAATGTTACTAGACGTTTAATTTTTATTAGTTTTAACGTGTTTTACAGTACTTATCCGAGAAAAAATAATAATTGTACTAATTTAATAAACGCAAGTAGGTACTTAAAACCAAATAATGGGAACTTTATTTATTTCAATATTTGGAGACAAGTGGAAAAATAACACAAAGTTGAACTTGTAAATTTCCTCTATAGTAACAAGAAAATTACATGTTTTGCTAACACTGTATAGATGCCAACTAGAAATGAGTTGCCTCTGGAAAACAATAAATTTTTAATAAATACACTGATTTTAAAACCAAATTTGTATTTTCAATTTATTTTTCTATTAAAATTAAATGCCACTTTATTCGTAGCTATCCATAAAAACGTTCAATTACCACTCAAACAACAGATTTACTAAATACCTAATAGTGTTTTCAGCAACCAAATTCATTTAATTTCATTTTGAAAAAGGCCACTTTCTTTTTCCAAACATAAGTAGCAACGATATACAATTTCATCCAGTACGTTCTCCAACATTCTTGGTGTTATTCTTCTAATGGCAGCAGGCCCGGTTCCAGCGCCCGGGCAACCCAGGCAGACGCCGGGGGCGCAAAGTCCAAGGGGCGCAAAATATTGCCAAAGGTAAAACAAATAAGCGTCTGTATAACCTTCGATGTATAATATACTATTTAAAAGATAAGGGCGCCCAAGTATTTTTTATAATCACGTCAAAAAAATTAAATATTTTTGATGGTATAAGTATACACAGGGTTGGGCAAATGTTCCGGAACGGCTTAATTACAGGCGAACGAAAAGTGATATCGGATCCGGGTTTTGGGCAATCTATAGGACTAAAATTTTACTATTTGACTATTATACCGTATGTCAGTAATGTCACCCACTGTCAAGTGTTGACGTTATTTTTTTTTTTAAATGGAACACCCTGTATATTTTTACATTTTTAAATTCTACATAAAATTATAATTATTTTTTATTAAATGCACTATTAGTCTATACTTCATAGTTTCCAAGATATTGACTCTCGAAAAGTGACATTTTTAAACTTTGACAGTTTATAACTTTCTAACAGTACGTCTTAGAGGAAAACGGCTTACATGTCCATATCTTCAATTTTTATTATCTTCCCAAAAAAAGCAACTTCCAGTTAAACCGGAACAACTGTATTTCCTGCTTTCGAGTTACATCCGGTTTAACCGTAAGTTGATTTTTTTGGGAAGATAATAAAAATTGAAGATATAGGGACATGTAAGCCGTTTTGCTCTAAGACGTACTGTTAGAAAGTTATAACCTGTCAAAGTTCAAAAATGTCACTTTTCGAGAGTCAATATCTTGGAAACTATGAAGTATAGACTAATAGTGCATTTAATAAAAAATAATTATAATTTTATGTGGAATTTAAAAATGTAAAAATATTCAGAGTGTTCCATTAAAAAAAAAAAATAACGTCAACACTTGACAATTGGTGACATTACTGACATATGGTATAATAGTCAAATAGTAAAATTTTAGTCCTATAGATTGCCCAAAACCCGGATCCGATATCACCTTTCGTTCGCCTGTAATTAAGCCGTTCCGGAACATTTGCCCAACCCTGTATATATAGTCAGGAAAAAAATATTAAATAAAAATTTCGAGGGCGCTAAATAAGACCCTTGCCCGGGGGCGCCAGGAGGTCTACAACCGGGCCTGGGCAGGTTGAACTTCAGCTTAAAGTTGGTCAGTATTTTCATAGGTTTTCCATTAGAGTTCATTTTTATAAAAGATAGCCCTAGAAAAAATATACAAGGGTGTAAGGTCGGGAGATCGCGCAGGCCACCGTGTGGGATCGTTATTGGCAATCAATCTTTTGATAAAGCGTTCCATTAAATATCCCATATTATAGCGAGAATTATGGGGCGGGGCTCCATCTTACTGAAACCACATCTTGAATAATGTTCTATAATTTTTATACTTATATATATAAAAAAAAAACCCAATAGACAACTTGTCATAGACACAAAATGTTCACTTCACAGAAATTAGATAAAAGTTGATTTGCACTTAACCTAAACGATTACATTAACCTAAGCTGTCATTTAGCGAGTATTTCTAATTTATTTAAACAACAAAAACAACACTCAGATGACAATGATTTAAAAAAAGGTGAAAATAAAAAGATGGTGCAATAAAATTTAATTATTGAAGATGTAAATAAAACAATGGAAGGGTTATAATAGCGGGAAAATCCAACAGAGGGTTTAAAAATTAATTAAACAAGGTACAATATGGGTAATTTACATAATCTTAAGTATACAGTCAACAGAATAAATTTAACAAAGGTAAATTATTTAAATCTAATTGATCATTAAGTAACAGGTCCGTATTTTTAAGTTTATTTATTTCCATAGATTCTAAAAAAAATAGTTTTAATCCTTTTTGTTTTCTGTATGTAAGATTTTAAAGAAAGGATCGAAATTATGTTGATTATCAAGTAAATGGTTAGAATAGTTTCAGTCGGTTTTGTTTTTTAGAAAACTGTTATAATGTTCCTCTATTATTTTGTTAAAATGTCTACCCGTTTGGCGGTTGTATGTTTTAGGACAATCTTTGCATTTTAATTTATAGACGCCTGTTTTTTTGTTTTGTCGCATTTAGTTTTAATGTTTTTGATAAATTTATTTAAAGAGTTATTAGTTTTGTAACCAAGGTTGGCAGGATATATATCCGTGATAAATATCCTGATATATCTTGATAAATATCATGATATTTATGCGACCATATTTATCCTGATATATATCATTATTTTTTTTTTCTAAAATTCTATTCATCAGTATAAAAATATGGCCCCGCTGCCGCTGAGCCGGCAACAGCGTATTATGCTGCTTACGATGCGGTGATTCCCCATCTTTCCGAGACGTTGTTCTTTTCCGCATGGCATTTTTATTTAGTTCCGATTTCTAATTGAACGGAGCAATATTTTGCTGTTTGCTTTATAAAATAAACATTTTACAATGCTAAAAATAAAAAATCTAGTTTGGGTTCATTTTGATTTAATTAACAAGCCCAGTAATTCTGGGTTTTAAGTTGAACCATAGTTAAAAGCAAAAATATATGATATAAACTTGTATTTTTTACCTACATTTACATTCCTAACATAGGAGTACTAAAAAAACTTGTTATTGTGATTGCAACTATCATTGAAGAGAATTGAAATACAAATTTACAGGTTTATAACATGTTTATATTAAATTAAGCGATTTTGAATTTTTAAAATATATCCTTACAGAAAACAGATGAAATAATTTAAAAATAAAAATATAAATAAATATCCAAATTTGGATATAATATATGGGATATTTGGATATTTATATAAATATCATGATATTTGCCAACCCTGTTTGTAACACAAAATTATATCAAGTTTGTTAAGAAAATTGCCAATTACTTTGCTAGGTTGTCCAAAGAAAGTAACAAGTTTAAATTGGTCAGAGTTTTTCCTAAAAGCAAAAACTATGATCAATTTAAACATGTCGTTTTCTTGTTAATATAGTGGAAATTTACAAGTTCAACTTTGTTTTACTGAATTCCATAATACAATAATTATGGATTTCCACCTAGTATCGCCTGAATCAATTAATTTGAAAATAACACTTTAAAAGAAATACCAATTAAAACTGAATTAAATGGAAACTTAATATTTTTTAATCAGATGCTTAAACAGCTTTCCGTTTAGGTACTGCCAAGCAATATTTTAAATAAACGATAATAAAAATTTTTTTTTTCATTATAAAGTTTATACGCAGATTGCATACCCCTGAAATTGCAATCTTTAGTTGTTCCAAATTTTGATACCGAACATTTTTATAAATGCCACTTTCAATGTAAAGATCAGAAGACCTAGTTGGTCAATCTATGGTGTCATTTAATTCTATTATGCGTTTATCGGAAACGTTTTGGACATATCCCCTTTTTTTTCGTGCATTGTGCGTAGGAGAACCATCCAGGGTTGGATGGGACGTCTAAGCATTCGGGCAAATGCCCGGTGGACTGGTACAATTTAGGGCTGTTCGGGCCGCAGGCCCGACATGTCCCAAATTAATCATATATATATATTTGACAAAGTCACCAAGAAAACCATGTCTTTACATCGATGTTTTTCAGTCTCTGTTCATTATATTAAACAATCCGGATCTTAACAGTGATACGCATGCATGGAACAGCCAAAAACCTTTTAGATGGCTTAGTAAAATATAAAAATATTCTTTTAAGTCAAATATTTTTTAAAATATTTTCAGTTACGGGTCCTTTATCGCGTTATTTACATACAAAAGGCTTAAACCTTCTAATTTGCAATTCTATGGTAAGAAACTCTATTCAAGAAATTAAATCCATGCAGAGAAATATGACTGAAGTAGAAAAAGCTACAAATGACTTTTTATCATGGGCAACATTTGAACTTGAAAAACGAGACTTGCAACAAATTGAGATAGAACAGGATTTTCCTGAATTTTGTCACAGAACAAAAAGGAAGTTCTTTGGCGAGAAAGCCATTGATGAACAACCTCAAACACAAAAAGATAAGTTTCGAGTTGAAACGTATAATGTTCTTCTTGATGTCGCTTCTGAGTCTATGGTGTCAAGATTTTCAAAAAATGGAGACTTATGCAGAGATGTTGCTATATTGGACCCTAAATATTTTATTGACTTTAAAATTAATGGATTTTCCGAAAATGCAATGCCAAAAATTAAAAAAATTGATACAGTGGCAACTTTGGGTAGAACTTTCAAGTTTCATTAATAACTGGGATCAATACAAACTAAGCCTAAACCAACTTCTAAATATACGAAACATGAAACAAATCCGCTAAATAACTTAGAAGAATTCGAAAATGCCGATGGAAAAGAAAGAAAAAGACAATATTTTTTGCAAAAATATTACAGAAACTAATTGCCAAAATTGTATAATCTGTTGTTACTCTTATATACTAAAATATAACATGTATCAAGAAGCTTATCCGATGTTGGCACTAGCTTATCAGTATCTTCTCACAATACCAATATCTCAAGTAACTTGCGAAAGATCATTTTCAGTGCTAAAATATATAAAAAATTGGCTAAGAAATAGATTATCGGGGATGACCCATTGGAGGCATTTATGTTAATGAATATTGAAAAATCGATATTGGGTCAAATTGAAAATGGCGAGATCATAGATAAAATTGCAGCATCAAGTTCAATATTAAAGAAATCGTTAACCTATGAATAACTAGCATTGTGTATTAAAATTTTGTATCGTGTTTTTTACTTTATGTAAGTTGTCATTTGTAAAAAATCAGATAATATTATTGATATTGATATTATCGTATTTAGTATAGGTATGCATAACATGTATATTTAATACTACAACATATTAGGTATTATAGGTATGTATTAATTTCAAAAATAAAAATACCAAAAGATTGTTTCGTTTTCTTTACAGTGAAATTTTAAAAATATATTTATGATTCTTGTCCCCGAGGGAGGGCTGAATGAAAAAAATTTGCCAGGGCCGGTTTGTCTGAGCCCATCCAACCCTGAAACCATCCATGTGAAACCATCCATGTGAAACCAAATATAGGTACTTCCCCAAAAGGTCCGATAACCCGCTGTCCAAATAATATGCCCGCTCAAACATTTACTTTTTGAGGATATTGAGTTCTTGTTAGTATTATAATAACACGTTTCACAATTAAAAATTCATCATCAAATTCATGTTATCTTGAGTATCCGTAACCTAAGCTAATTTTCAGCTGCCTCAACTGTAATAATAGGCTGTGTCAGCCACTTGTTTAAGTAAATTAGAAATACTTTCTAAATGACAGACTAGGTTAATGTAATCGTTTAGGTTAAGTGCAAATTAACTTTATCTAATTTCTGTGAACTGAAAATTTTGTGTTTTTGACGAGTTGTCTATTGTAGTTTTTTTTATATAAAAACTATGGAACATTATCCAAGATGTGGTTTCAGCAAGATGGAGCCCCGCGCCATAATTCTCGCTATAATATGCTATTTTTAAAGAAACGCTTTACCAATAGATTAATTGCCACTAACAGCCCCATACGGTGGCCTGCGCGATCTCCCGACCTTACACCCTTGTTTTTTTCTGGGGCTATCTTAAAAATGAACTCTAATGGAAAAGCTATGAAAATACTGACCTAGTTTAGACTTTAAGCTGAAGTTCAAGCTGCCATTAGAAGAATAACTCCAAGAATGTTGAAGAACGTAATGGATGAATTTGTATATCGTTACTACCTACTTATGTTTAAAAAAGGTGGCCTTTTTCTAAATGAAATTAAAGAAATTTGATTGCTGAAAACACTGTTAGGTATTTAGTAAATCTGTTGTTTGAGTGATCATTGAACGTTTTTGTGGGTAGCTACGAATAAAGTGGCTTTTAATTTTAATAGAAAAATAAATTCAAAGTACAAATTTGGTTTTAAAATCCGTGTATTTAATAAAAATTTATTGTTTTCCAGAGGCAACTCATTTCTAGTTGGCTTTGAAAACAAAGGAATGTTTATACAAGATAAATTTGCACTTATTCTTTATGATGATGAGTTTTTAAGTGCGAAACGTGTTATTAATACTAGATGTGATACGTCGTTAAATTTGGAATGAAGAGGCGAATTTAAAAATATTAAAATAAAATTTTCCAACTATAGTTAAAAAAATAAAGTTGATGGTGGTTGTGAGAAAACGGAACATTGTAGGGGAAGGTCGCCAATAATGGCCCCTTTTTTTTACCACCTAATATATTTTTTAGTTTAAAGGTTTTAACCCATTTAACCATGTTAAAATATTTGTTACTAAATATTCATTATAAAACTTTAAAAATATACAAAAACAATTTTTTTGGTAAAAAGAATAGAAAAGAAAAAAACACCAAGTATGTCATCATAGGCAACCCAACTAACATATTAAGTAACATAGACCAGAACGGAAGGAAAATAATCCTAAATTGGCAATATTTACTTATTTTTGCCTTAAATGTTTTCTTAAAAGTCACAAATGGTTCGAAGTCCAAAACTTTAGTCAAAATTTGGATATCTACAACTTAAATAATTTGTTATATGGAAATCAACTTTTAGTTTAATTTACCTAGTTAAAAATCACAAATAAATTACCTCTTTGAGACATTAAAAATAATTAATCCTAATAGGGCATATGATTAAGTCATAATTTACTTAATTGTAACTTAATATATGTCTTCATAATTAAGGATTTTTTTAGCTATCACGCTAGGGAAAATATTACCTAATTACAACCTAAAAAAAGTCCTAATAAGTTACTGACCATGGAATTATAGAAACAAGTAATATTTTGGTTAATTTTGCCTTATAATTATTCCCAAAGTTATAAACGTTTTGTGGTTAAAAATTGAGCTACTTCTTAACTTTCTGATTAACCTTAAAGGACAAAATTGCTTGTAAAATTGACCTGTTGGAAAAGTTGTCCTGATTGAGGTCGTAGATTACATAATAAAATTACCGTCAAGTTACATTTTTCCTTAACGACATTTGTTTATGTTTTCACTTTTCAGTTCAGTCTGTATTTTCTTTTTAAAATAAAGTGCTTATATAGTGTTAACATTGGCAATGCCAAAACAAAATTCGAATAGGAAAACAAAAGAATATAGACATACTACACAATACAGGCTTTAATTAACACTACAAAAATTCTACGATGTAGGTATATCGTGAAAAACTCCAAAAAATGGCCTTTATGGGGATGTCTCAGTTGTCATTGTCAAGAAAACGTGCCGATGCCAACCTAAAATCCGCTTTGCCAACTGTAAAGTTAGAACGGAATCAAATCGTTTAACGTTCAAAATATTATTAGAAAGAGACAATAACAACGAATCAGGTTTATGTCAGACAAAGACTGCAATGGTCTACACTAGTCCGGACGATATTACACTACCTACTCGAAATTTTAAACGAATAGATAGTTTCCTGTATTGGTTAGCGCAGATCCTACAAATTGCCCTTTATTTAACTTTGACTTATTACTAGAAATGTCTTATTTAGGGACGATTTAACTTTAAATTCGATAAATATTTCCAATTTGACCTCGGACCAGGAAGACATGTTCTCAAAGTTAATAACGAAGGGAAAAATAACTTTAAGGTTAAAAATATAAAAACGGCCATATTTAGTAATTAGTTTTCCTGTTTATCGACAACTATAAAAAACAATATTTAAAATTTTAAGAACTAAATGAGTTGGGTGGAAAAATCCATTAGACTACGATATCTTTCGTCAACGGAAGTGTTTTTAAAACTATAGGTACATATAAAGACACTTCTGTTTTTAGGTTAAGAGTAAAAATATTTAAAATTATTCCAATAATACATAGAATAATCGCATATTTTAAGGGCGCGTTTTGTTTCACGAAGTATCATCACCAGTATTCACAAACAACTTTCTTTCGCATCAAAATTTCGGTCAAAATGATAAAACTTAATTTTGTAATAAGTAGGTACATCGCTTTATTATTAAATTTAATAAGCGGCCATTCCAAAATATTTGCTTAAGTCAAACTCCATGTTATAATTTATTATTTATCTTGTTGGCATAAGTTATTGCCTTTTCTTTTCTAACGCCAGATAAATATAATGTTTTCTCTGTTGCGTTTTTGTATAGTGTCTTATTGCTCCTATTTAGGTTGTATTTAGGTGAAAAGGTTGGTATTACTTTCCACATTTAGAGGTAAAATAGGTCTATATTTATTTCACCTCGATTTATCTTATTGGACAGAAAAACCCTATCAACCTATTTTCGACTTTTAATTTACTTTAGTTTCTTTCCCCACATTGGGCAATAGGAAAACAAATGTAGGTAAATTATCCCTACATATAATTGGTCATGCAAAATATTCGACCTGTTTAGAGGTCGAATAAAGGTAAATTTAACTTACCATGTTTGTTGGGAATGCAGTTGCATTTTTATTGTTAAAAAATTCAAGCACATAAAACTGTTTAAAAAGACTTAACATAATATATTACATTCTAGGGAACATGTTTAAAACTTAAAAAAAAAAATTAAAACATTATCAGGAAAGTGCAATCTAAAGATACTTATATTAAAAAACTTTACAAAGCATGTAAATAGGGACATAGACACAAAGAAAAGTAAAAGTAGCGCCGTTTTGAATATGACGCCTATGATGGCATACTTATTTATATGTATTTATAGGTATGCCATCATAGGAAACCAATGGATATGCCATCTTAGGAATATGTCACACTTCTAGTATATAAATTATAAAAAATTAAAACCACAACTTAGATTTAAAATAATCATAGCAAAGTAACATATATATCCTATAGTTATCGGAAAAAAATCGTGCATTCTAATTTAATGCACCTAACATAATAAATTTTTGGTTTAAAAACTGGCAAATATTTCTTCGCCGCTTAGCAATTTCTATTTTATTAAATAACTTAACATAAAAACGTCCGTCACGACTGAAATTCGACTCACAACTGAACGGTCAATACGAGCGCCCGTCTAACTATGCGGGATGACGCAAACCCGGTTTATTCCAGAGATACCTGTGATATGCCATCATGGGAAGTATGCCATCAAGGGCGACCTTCCCCTAGGTACTGAAAATCTAATTACACTAACTTATAAAGGACAAACATTGGCAATAAGGATGTTTTGACATATCTCTTCAAATAGAGTTAGAAAAAAATAAACACGAAATCGCGAAAAGGCGGTTTTGCCCAAATACCTTCGAAAGTGTTCGGAATTTTTTAAATTTGAAAACCCAGCATTGTAGAATTTAGTAGGACGCAACTTTTTTCTCTAATTTAACCATCTCTGTATCTTCTACAATTAATGAGATCCCTGTAGAGTGCAATCTTATCCAGGACACCCGGTATATGTGGTGTCAACTGAACAACTTTGTCAAGTTTATTCTCTGATTTCTCCCTTGTCAAAAATGTCACTTTGTAACATAGTTGACAGCGTAAATATTGGCAAGTATAATAATTTTTCAGGTTCCGAGATGCATTCTATTAATAATTCCAATAAACTTAATGAAAATGTGGCAATAATTAATAGTTTTAACTTATAAATGTTGTTGTTTTTATAGAAGATCATGAGGCGCACATGCTTGTAGCAGATTGGAGGCTGCATAAGTTTCAATCTCCCATAGAACTGCGGCACGAAGAAAGTATAAGCCACGACCATTTTGAACCATTAGAATTTCACGGACACTGGGAAAAAGTCGGGGAAGCAACTTTTGCGAATACGGGAAAAACAGGTAGGTTAAAGCTGAAATTATAAACTCTTCGTTCGCGCTGGTGTTGGCGCTAGAAGTTAAAACACCGAATTGTAATAGAATGGTTTATAAACTTCGCTGGCGTTCGCGTTGGCGCCATGGACATTTATCTTTAGATAAGCAAACTATAATCACGAAAGTCTCAAATTTATGGCCTAGCGCATGTAAACAAACCTACACCGGATTAGGCATGCGCACTACATTATCATTTGACGAATGGAAAAATAAACAAGTCCGGGCTTTACCTAATATTTAAGTTCTTGCTGAAGAAATTGTAAAAGTTGACCTTCAATTTATTTTTACGTGCAAAAAGCTAAAATATGCCCCAAATTCTTCCGAAAAAATTGGATTTTTTCTCAATTTTTGATCACGTTGAGAATAAAGGTAGTAATTTCTGGCACTCTTAGTGGTTGCAAACCTATCAGATTTCGAGGATAGAAAATTGTTTTTAAGTTTTTGTTTCTAAAATTTATTTAAAAATAATTCGTCGTCGTCGTGTTTTTAGTTCGAAAAGGAAGAGAATAAGACAATTAAACTAGCCTTATAAAAGCGAATATAAAAAACAAACAAAACCAGCAAAATAACCAATCTTCGATATTATTGCGTACCTAACCTAAGGTCAAATATAAGTTGGTATATAACTTGTATTGATTTTTACAATTTGGCAAAAACTTGGGTACGTGTAAAACATGTTCAAGCACAATTTCTTGTTTAAGAATTTGAAATAGTTTTTGCACTAGAACTTGACCCGTGAAATTCTTTCACCCTTGGATTAATATAAACATACCTAGGTATTTAGTTTTTTCTTTTATATAATATAAGTATACAGAAAATAGTCTTTTAAAATTTTTTGAAGCAATGTATTGCCTGAAAAATAGGCATACCTACCTAGTTAGATTGCAGGGCTGCAAATAAAATATACCAAAACATAAATGGGGATAATCTGTCTTGGTGTATATTTCGGATTATTTTTATACCTTGTTTGTGTAGCCTAGGCCTAGTTAGATGTGTTTAAATTGACCATAATAAAATAAAGTTATATATCAAGATACATCACTTTTCCATACTTAGTGAAAATACGAAATACCCGGTATTTTACCCCTATTTGGTTATAATAAAATTATACAACGGTTTTTACTAGTCATTGTTTATGATTCTATCCGATTATCCGAGTCACCAAAAGCACAAACACAATTCACTAAACTACACAAAAACTAGAAATCAAATGCATATTGTCAAATTTTATAGTTCTACTAAAAATTAGAGTGTCAAGCTGGACAAAATAACATTGAATTCAAACGATTTCTTTGTTTTTAAATCTGACGACATAAAATACTGCAGATTTGCTCAGGTAACCTGTATAGAGCATTGAAGTATAATATAGCAATGGACTCAATATTTTACTGAAATTCGCTATAGCTTTATGATAAGAAACGAAATTTGTTATAACAGAATCAATAGCTTGACGTAAACTTATGAGGATTTTAAAATGGGTTCAGTAGCTGATAACAACCGACTAATTATTTTCGGTCAAGATCACAATTTACTTAAAAAGGAAATGATATTTGCAACAATTTAAAGACCAATAGTATACGTTTGAATACAAAACATCATATCTTGTCACATCATTGTACTCCCTTCCCTTAAAGCCATGGTTAATGCAGGTAGTTCTCGTAAACTAAGATTTCTTTAATTCAATGAATTATTTTAAACTTTAACTGAAGAAATGCTGCTCTTAAATCAAATGTACACATATATCAAAATGAATGATTATTTAGGAATCATATTTAATTGACACAAATGATCTCTTTTTTCAGTGTACCAATTCTTCGGCACCACAAACTTACTTTCGATCTAAAACCAATACATATTTTAAATTTTAAATGTAGATTGAATGTTATTTTTTTGAATACGAAGGTTGTTAGGTTAGGTTAGGTTAGGTTAAAAGTGAGTGGTTTAAAGCTAACCCTCCACTGCGACCATGCTATCTATTTTGGAGTGGCTCACACCTTGTTTATATTTCCCCCAATAGGTCTAACTTTTTAATGAAGTTAATGATGGTATTGGGAGAGCCGTTTTTCATGTCATCCGGCAGCAGAGTCATCTCGCCGAATGGGGTGAATCTGATTCTTCCTGCTGCGGGGCAGGAGCACATTACGTGTTCTGCTGTTTCTGCATCTTCGATGCAGAGCCGGCATTCATCCCACTAGTGCTTTAAGGCATGATCTGTTGAGCACTAGTAGTTTGTCAGTTAGTTGTTGGTTTATATGGCTGTATATAAATGCTTTTGAGTGTGTTAGACCTGGTAAATTTGACCAGTGTCTTTCCCATTTGCTTTTTGCTTCGGCTAGTATTGTTTTCCTGGCCGTAGCATATGAGATATACCTATTACCGGCTCGGGTCCTATGCATTTTTGTGCTGCACCTCTCTTAGCGAGCTTGTCGGCAGCTTCATAACCCTCCAGGCCCATGTGCCCCGGTATCCATATCAGGCTTAGTTCGGATAGTGTTTCGTGACAGCTCCACACCATTTTTGAGGTACACCATCTCGATTCAAGAGCTTTTAATGCAGCTTGACTGTCGGAGAATATCTTGATTGATCTATGTGCATACCGTCGGTCTATCAGTAGTCTTGCACACGTTTCAATTGCATGAACGTCTGCTTGAAATATGGTTGTCATAGTTCCCAGGCTGATAGGATAGGGAAGGTTGTAGATAATCTGTCTGAGAATACATTTTTCTGATTACTTATTGACAATAAACTAAAGTTTGACATACTAATCAAGAAGTAATGTAAGAAAATAATTGATGCTTTAAAAAACGTGTACTTTAATAGCACTATAATACTATTGTTTGATTGATTGCTTAATTGGATATTGCATGGATATATAGGTGTGTGGGAAGAGCTCGTTCTATCCGATTTTGGACTTTACTTGTGTAATATAATGTAACTATGAATGATGACATAGGTACTTAACTTAATACGTTTATATTTTACTGATTGTGTTTTAACTAACGTTACTTAATCATCTCGTCTAAGAAATATTTGTTTTTATGTATTCTTTTGTTTTCTATATTTTTAATACTAATTGTTTATATCCTGGCTTTGTCAATAAGATTGTGAATAATCTTCTGATAATGAGGTTTGAATTGGTTTTTTTACTATACTGACATCCTGAATTTCAACCTATTGAAAAACATATCAAAATAATCAATCTTCCTAGAGTGTCACAAACCTTTTCTAGAAACCATCAGTGGCGGATCTAGAGTAAAGTAAAGGAGGGTTAAATTACGCGTATGGCCAGCGAGAAATTTCGGGGGGTTCAGAATGAGTTTGTTTTTATTATTTTGTCAATGCAGTGGAAAAGCGCCACAAGAAATACGCCGTAGGCGAAAAATTTTCGGAGCCACGTCCAAGTTTATTAAGAATTCAGTCAATAAGAAATTTTGGATTACAAGGGGTAAAATAGGATAAATGTTAAAGCAAAATTTAAAACAGTGAAAATAATTAGTTTCCTTTGTTCTTTATTATACTTGTCAATATGTCTATCACAATATCTTGGATGGGGCGTAGGGGGCGGGGAGGTTACAAGGCTCATTTCGGGAGCGGGAGGTTAAACCCCATTTATCCCCCCCCCCCCCTCCTAGCTACAGCTTTTAATGGCACAGTGTCAGGTCCGCTGGTCATCTAATGACAAGTTTATAAAATTATATGAATTAAACCTGCAAAACTGTTGTAAATCAAAGGAAAGGAAACCCTCATTACCTAAAATGCTGTCTACTGTCCCTAGATTTATGTAAAGCATTTGATACAGTCAATCACAACATTTTACCTAAATGCCTATACAATATTGGAATTCGGAGAAATATTTATTTATTGTTAGAAAATTACTTAAGTAATAGAAAAGCAGTTTGTTCAAATTGAAAAAGTTAAAAGTTCACAAAAAAACATAACTTGTGGTCTACCGCAAGGATCAACCTTAGGACCTACTTATTTTTAAATCTACATTAATTCTATAGCAAAATTAAATTTAAAAGGTAAAATAAAATTGTGTGCCGATGATATTGTATATTTTGATGAAGACTGCTCAAATTCATAATAACCCTAACCACCACCTAAATATAATACGTAAATGGCTTGAAATTAATAAATCATCATTAAATTTTAATAAATCATCTTTTATGTTTATAAGTAAATCAAAATTAAAAAATAATAGTATTTCTTCACTGTCTTTCCATAATTATTTAATTATGATACTAATACAATTATTAAATTTTTAGGTTTGTATATTGATGAAAATTTAAGTTGGAAAAAATATATTGAATATTTAAGAAGTTACATCTCACCAATAGTTGGCATTTTATTTAAAGCTAAAAATTATATATCGTTAAAATATTTAAAAAATATATATTATTCTTTGGTTTATTCAAAACTACAGTATATGATTTCAATTTGGGGATCAGCGAATTTAACTACAATTCAGCCATGAAAAAAACCACAAAACAAAATAATTAACTGCATACATAAACTTCCTTTTTTAGAACCAACTATAAATTTTCATGAACCAAATGGATATTTAAATTTAGAAAAGATTTATAAATTAAAACTATGCATTCTAATACATTCTATTATTATTAAAGAAAAACAATCGAATATAATATTTCCTTCGACCAACATTATTCACATCACGAGACAAAATCATCATATTCAAACACCACTGGTAAAGAGTACTTTTGGCCAAAAATCAATATTAAAGGAATAACAATTTACAACAGTTTGCCGAAAAAAATTAAAGAAATATCAAAATTATTGAATTTTAAAAAAACACTAAAAAAATATTTTTTAAAACTTTAACGTATTATACAGTAATATTTTTTTTATATATGATATTTTTTTTTTATATAATTTCGATGGAGTTATTAATAGTTACTAAACATGGTTTTTATTATTTGTGAATTTATATATTGTATATTTGGTGTTATATTCTCTGTAATAAACTTTTTTAGGTTGGTTGAGAATAATAAATAAAAATAAAAAAATAACCTCCCCCTTGGCTACAGCGGATAGCTAAAAAAATAAAAAAATGCTGAAAGTTAACAATTTGTTAGGCTTCGATAGCCTATAATTAATTTGAAAAAATTGAGCTATTTAAAATATAACACGCCTCATAAGGGGAATTTATCATTGTTTTTATTTATTATTATAAGGTCGTGGGAGAGGGGGGGGGGGGGGTTAAAGCCCTTGTGGCCGCCCCTATAGATCCGCCACTGCTAGAAATAATAATTAAAAATACGCAAAAGCATAAAATTTAAAAACATGAGATCAGATACTTATAGTACGTCATCCCATTATCCGCACAATTATTTTCTTTGCCACTGTTGCGGTCGATTATTATCTTTGTTTCGATAAGTTAAATAGAAAATAACAGGAGACAGACTCGAGATATCATTCAGGTGGACGCCGGAGGGTTGACCTTCATTCCAAATTCCTGCTACTGGTTGATTTGTTTGTGACATAGATAGCTGGTTTCGAGAGTTTTTTTCAGAGATCTTATTTTGTTTAATTATTTATTATATACAGTGTGACCAGTAAAGTCCGCATCATATGGGATTTTTTTTATTAATAGCTTTATTCGAAATTTGACTTTGGCATCAAGTTCTGCTTCGATCGAGATGAAAATTAAGCAAAAAAATAGTAGTCACGTGATTCGCATTATCTGTCAAATTTTAATTTTTTCCAAAAAATAATTCGAAAGTGGGTGTTATTTCTGAAAATATCGAAAAAAGTTATAAGTTTTTAAATGCAGTTTCTAGCCCACATGCAAAATTTCATCTGCATAAGATAATTTTGATTTTTTACCCACCACTAAAATTTATTTTTCACTTAAGGTTGAATTCTCAACGTCATTCAATCTATTGCCAACCTATAACCTATTTCGCGTTGATTTTTTGAGTTTATTATTTTAATAACTAACATTTAAAGAAAATCAATATCGTCGGTACATTATTTAGGTAGTATCTGATCTATTACAAAAATATCAATTTATTTCATTTGTAATTTTGGGAGAATTGTATAGTGAAAGAACAATGAGTGACAATGACATAATAATGTTTAAAAAAATCTTACCCGATATTTTTCGCTATACAATTCTCCTAAAATAAGTTATACAATTCCTTGATATTTATTAAATATGTCAATTATTACCTATAGAATATCAAGTCGATACTCATTTTCTTTAAATTTTGTATAAAAGCTAGAAAACATAAATAAATCTACGCGAAATAGGTTATAGGTTGGCAAGCATGTTGATACTCCCACCTTAATGAACACTTTACTGATGACACTGTGTTCTTTTTGTCTTAATATTAAGGTGTACGTATTACTTTCAAACACAAACTACGTTTTCAAAAATACTTATTTTATGAAGTTACCTTATACAGGGTCAAAAACAAATAAACTTTGCATCACATGCGAATGCGACCAAATTTAAATAAATAAATAAATAAATAAATAAATAAATAATGACTTTATTGTAATTTCAAAAAAAAAGTTAAAATTACAAATGGCGGAGTTGAAGCTCGGCTTCCTATCTCAACCGAAATACACATTTAACATATACTAATTTATTCACTAAGAATTAACGTTATTATATAAAGTTTATAAGGCTATAATATCTAAGTAAAAAACAAGATATACAAGTACACAAACAAAAAAAAAACAAGAGAAAATGAGGACGAGGTGCGAGTACCAGTAGGAGTCTACAGAAATAAGGCAATAATATTTTTAATAGCCCAATTTTGATTTTGTAGAAAAACACACATTTACTGTGGCGCTACTTTAAAGAAAATGTATCTGGAACAAAGCATTGTCAAAACTAAGAAGTTTTATGTAGGTTGCGTTGAGTCTTATTTTGCAAAAGTGGTGCAGTTTACAAAATATGGGTAAAAAATTAAAAATTATCTTATGCACCTAAAATTTTGCATGTGGGCTACAAACTGCATTTAGAAAAACTTTTTCTCAACCCCACTTTTGAATTATTTTTTGAAAAAAATTAAAATTTGACAGATAATGCGAATTACGTGACTATTATTTTTTCATTTCGATCGAAGCAAATCTTGATCCCGAAGTCAAATTTCGAATAAAGTTATTAATAAAAAAAATCCAATATGATGCGGACTTTACTGGTCACACTGTACCGGGTGGTCAAATAAGCGAGGACGTCGGCTTTATCTCGGAAACCATTAATCGTACAACTTTCGGAAAGATTTTTTTATGAGTAAAGTGGTCAAGAGAAATTGCTGGAAATTACTTTTAAGTTCCTCATTTCGCCGCAAGGGGGCACAATTAAAAATTGTTTTTTTTTAATTCTAAATTTCTCCCAAAATTCCCATATTAAGGTATAACTCTGATTACATCATTGGAAAGCTAAGACAATTCTGCATCATTTTGATTTAGGGCTCATTGGCGTACCGACCTTGATAAGAGTGGGAGAAGCTATTGAAAGTGTAAACATTAAAATCGCTGTAACTTTTAAACGACTTATCCGATTTTACTAAATTTAAGGTTGTTTGGAAGGGGAAAATAAGCATCTTCAATTGCCATATCCAACAGTACATAGTAGTGTTTAATAAAATTGCTAGAGGGCGCAATTTGTAATAATAACAGTTTTTTCGATTTTATCCCGAAAATTCAAACAATACGGTATAACTATGACATCATAATCGAAAAGTAGATGAAATTTGCAAGAAAAGATGTGAAGACCGCAGTTCGATATCTTTGTTCGTTTCAGAGTTATTGCCAAAACAATAATTTTTAGGCAAAAAAAAATCTTTTCGATTATCCTTGTAGGTATATGTCAAAAACCAATTTCTCTTAAAATTTGTGTAGGAATGTTAAAACTAATAAATGTATCTAGAGCTTTATAAAAAATCACTTAAATCGTAGTAAAAATAAAAAATATAGAAAAAAGAAAAGCACAAAGTCTTTCTCCACAATTTTTCTTTAAAAAAAGCTCAATTAAGGTTCAAAATTGAGCAATTTTGAACCTTAATTGAGCTTTCCTCTCTATAACATTCTTATTAATTCAGAGGAAACTTTTTAGCACGCTGACAGGTACCTTAATTTGACCGCCGAAACACTTGTCATTTGTTCCCCCCCTTTACAATGTCAAGTTCAAGTTCATTTCCCGTCTGGGTCTGACACGTGCTGGCAGTGGCGGCTGGTTAATGAAGGGCTCTGGGGCGCCGCCTTCCCTGCAATTATTTCAAACAGAATCCAAAAATACTTTACTTAAAAAACCAATAACGCAATGTATGTAGGCAATCAATTAAAATAATTCAAACCAAACGTAGCCCTATTCTAACGGGCAGGCTATACTCATAGACAAGCGAGTTGCGCGCTCTCAAGGTTGTCGGGCGGCGGCGGGCGACCGATTATCCGTCCCAATGATCTGCTAGCTATAGATGAAGCAATAACAAACGAACCTATTGCCAAAATCGTATACCATTCTGAAGTAACTTTTGTCGCAAATTGCGCCCCTCCACTTTGTTTGCCAAACGTACCTCTTAAAAGTAGGTATTAACACTCTTAGAGTACCAATATATAAATTACGGCTATAACAATATTTTAAAAGTAATAATAACAACACTTATTTAATAATTTTACATATTATTCATCCCTAAAGCCATAAATCTACAGGTTTTACCTTCCAGAAGAGAAAAAAATATGACGTTATAGGGTAAATTTAAATATTTGTCTAAAAACCCATAGACATTTCCCTTAAAAATTATGCAGTTTGGCAAACACAGAAGACGTTGCGTTCCTATTGGTCAGAAGAGAGCCTGCCTTTTTTCATTCATAATTTCTTTGACGTGTGGTCCACAGAGAAATTAGGGGTTTAGTTTGGTCGTTCTTCGTTCGAAAGTTGTTTGAAATTTGTTTCGGTTTATCGGTTTTGTGTATTAATTGCTGTGTTGTTAGTGTTTTGTGATATTTTTTTCAAGACTAATTAATATGGGTCACAGGTTTGAAGTGTGCAAGACTGCGAAATATAATAATAATAATTCTGCAGTTACTATTCATAGGTGAGTACATAAAAAGTTGGGTTATTTGTAGGTTAGGTTTAACTATTCATAGGCGTGGGTAGGTGGGGAAAAATAATTAAAACTTTACATTTTTATTTTATTAAACGTATTATTTATTTAAGGAACATTATGGATAGACTGTATAGGTATAACTTTTGCAAATGGTTTGGCTTATTGAATTCTTTAAACAACTCAGATACACTCTTAGTCTAAAATAAACAAGGAAGCCACTATTTGATCACCTTTAACCATAAACGTCATTTATGACGTTCGTGGGTTCGTGCCTTTAACTCTTCAATTTTGCATGGGATTTCATAATATGTTGTAGGTACCAGACAAACTACTTGTGTAAGTTTTCCATATGCGGCCAAATTTTAGCCGGCCACTATATTATTATTTTTAGCCCATTATTCAAAAGCATGTGGCAACAAATATCGTATTTTGGAAAAATAATGATTTTGTTTCATGGAATAGGACATTAATATAATAATTTACAGTCAGAGTCTCACGAATATTTATTTTCCAAACAGGTTACCTACATGTTTCGCTCATACCTGAGCATCATCAGACCAATGTTATAGGCTTATGTTGTTCTGATGCTCAAGTACCTACGAGCGAAACATGTACCTAACCTGTTTGGAAAATAAATATTCGTGTGAGACTATGACTTTGTGAAATTTATTAGTTGTACTCAAATCAGGTCTCTTAAAGAAAACTTTTTTGAATTAGATATTTATGTAGGTATCTAGTACCTAGATAATGTTTGTTTTAATAAGTTGTTAATTCTTGAACCTACTTATTATTTGTTAAAAATACTTTACTTGGATATGTAAGTTAATTCCTGTAATAAACTATAGTTACTTGAGAATAAAGATATATACCTACCTAGGTATACCTATGATTATTATTATATGCTGGTTTTATTTCTAAATTTTTTAACAGTACACACAAAAAAAACTACTCTCAAAACAAGCTTATAGTAATGCTCAAACAAATAGCCTTATTTTGAAACTAACTTGCTTTATTTCGTGACTAAAATATATTCATTTTTAAACTACTACTGGTTTTAAATTATATCATCAAGTTATTCACAATTATGTTCATAAAGAGATTAAATCATCATCATAACAAGATAATCTTATACTTGTTTTAAAAAAAGGTATTGTGGTCAAAGTGAAATATACTATGATGGGTTTAAAAATAAGAATAAATTTGTATTCTCACAGCGAGCACAAAGACAGTCTCTATGCTTAACTTGAGTAAAATCTAAACCCTTATTATTTCTTTGATGCTATTTGCATCACGTGACCTCTTGTTTTGCGAGGAAACGACCGAAATACGTTTACTTTAGTCGTTATTTAACATCCACGCAGAGGTCGCGCGTCGATGCTCACCGATGCTGGTAGTGTGTGTTCTATTTTGCGCGTTTTGTGTAATAGAGTGATGGAGGAAATTTTATATTCGTTATAGTTATGGTTTTTTATTACCTGTTTTTTTTTTAATAAAACCAAAAGCAATAAAAAGTGGTTTTATTTATCAGTTATCTGTTAGGGCTATATTCAGATCAGATACTACCTAAGGTAATATCACAATAGTATTTGTTACCTATGTCACAAAGACATTTTAACTTGACATTGTACAATTCTATTGACTGCGGTGAGCTTATCCTATCTGACCTAAATAATATAGTCCTTTCAGATCTATCTGTTTCAAAACTACATGATTTTAAATTTTACTCTATCTAATAATAAACTAGTTTTAAGATGATAATAAATTGATTTGTCTAGTTTCGCTGAGAATGTAGGATAGTCACAAATTGAAGATACAAATAAAATATATGTGCTCAAATGCAACTTCGTATATTCAACTTAATAATAACTTATACTCAAAACGAAAATAACGAATATTTATTCTTAGAATACTTTGAATCAAACCAATATTAACGTATACTATATCTGTAACTAAAATTATTGATAGGTTGATCATTTATTTTTATTACCCTAAAACTAAAGTAGAGTCAAGTTAAAATAATGTAGTATTAATTTAAAACTATATTTTGATGCTAAGGTATTTTCTATTTAATTTTACTTTAGCATTGCTCCTATTCATGTATATGATAGTTTCAGTTTGAAACTTTTAGGCTCAACTGGATACTAGATTTTTTTGTGTGTAAGTTAGCCGACATACAAGTTTAGAAATATAACCGTATCAATAAATTGCATTTTAAAGAACAATTTCCAGAAAAACCACGTACCTTATACGTAATAAGTCAAAAACTGTTAAAGTAGAGTTTTCACTGACAGAAAAATTTATCCCTGGCTAAATTGAAGCTTTTAACTTTATGTTAGCCCACATAAAAGTTTAGGAATGTAACTGTATCATAACCAACAAATTCTATAAAAACCGTATTTGGGTCTTCGTACTTTACGTAAGTCAAAAACTGTTAAATTGGGGTTTCCATTGAGAGAAAAATTAAATCCCTGGCTAAATTGAAGCTTTTAACTTTACGTTAGCCCACATACAAATTTAAAAATGTAACTGTATCATAACCATCAAATTTCATAAAAACCACTTTTGGGTCTACGTACCTTATGTAAGTCATATATGGGGATTTCCTCGACAGTAAAAATGTAATATCTGACTGAATTCAATTAGTTTATGTTGAACTGTAGGTATTGTATTTTACCTATAGATAGGTATAATCACAGAATATTAGTTGGCTCTGAGTTCTCTGGGTATAATATGAAGAAATTAAACAAAAAAAATTCTGTTGTAAATATGAGTGACAGAGTCCTATTTAAAGTTGCGTTTCAGTTAATTTAGTATTTTCAAGGTTTGAATAGGTAATTGTAATATAATATAGTTTTTAAATCTATTTTGACACTTTATCTTTAAACCATATAAAAACTCATGTTTATTATTAGGTAAAGTCGATTCAGCCAGTAAACCTGCAAGATGACCGGCATGTCATATGACAAAAGTCATATTCCAGCTAAATAAAATGGATTTTTGCATTTTCAATTACTTTTGTCATATGACAGGTCGGCCATCTTGCAGGTTTACTGGCTGAATCGACTTTACCTACCTTAAATTATAATATTTATAGAACAAAACTTTCAAAATAAATTATTATTATTATTTGGCAATATTAAAGCGGTAAAACCGATGAGACTATTGCATCAATTGTTTTAGAAGGTATGACATGTTAAATTTTCAAGTCCAGTCCTGGAATTCATGCCAACTTATAAAAGTTTAATAGAGCAAAATTGAAAGAGTGTCACTTGACTTTACCTCCATCTTGCGAGAGTATTCAAAATTTTGACTTTACTTTCCATTTGCTGCTTTTAAACAGCTAAGCAAAGTAAATATCTTTGCTTAGCTATGTTAAAGGAAGTTTGCGAACAACTTCGTATAGTTCGTAGGCATGATGGGAAATAAAAAGAGGCATCCTGCTTGAGCGCGGCTAGGGGAAGAAAAAATTATTGTTGTGCTTTTTCGCTATTAAAAAGTACCAAACGTAAAAGGAACTTTGCTTTTCTTTTAAATTTCAATAAAACCGTAAAAACCGTGTTTTAAGTATACATAGTGTAATTATTTTTAGGTCAGCTCAGTTCACCAAATGTTATAATTATAGCTATCCAAAGTTTCTCTTATAATAATTATTACAATAAATAGTTATTAACTTACATTAAATTTTACTGCTCCGCGGACCATTTTTTCTATCATACATTAAACTTTACTGTTCTACAAACCCTTTTTTTCACAAACGTTAAAAAATATTTGATTTCGGATTGGATAATTATATTTTATTGTGAACCCTGACACGAGACGCCGCTGTGACCATATGATAGCGCATAGTAACGAGGTAAAATTCTAATGGCGGCAACGTAATCCCCACTCCCGGCCGGGGGGAGTACTTCACCTCCTCTCTCCTACAAATGATTTTGGCAGCAGATTTAAATAGCGTTTATGAATGGCGTGCGGCATCTATAGGTAGCAGATCATTGATCCGTCCCGATTCAACGCGCCTTCTGGATGGGTTGTCATGACGACGGAGGCCTGACGTCACCTACACATCGCACAACGAGCGGCCACGGAGAGCTCCAATTTTCCGCGCCCACTGTGCCACTGTTCGCGAATCGCGACTTGCGATGCGACCTGTCGTCTGTCGATGCCGCTGACTCGCTGACGTTTTGTTTATTTGTTTTGAGTTATTTATTAGTTGTTAGAAAGTTGGAAAATTTCGTCTAATATGAAGGTCAGTGATTTACAGAAGGTTGTGTTTAGTTCTCTGAGCTTAAGTGAAAAACTTGATTTAAAAAATGCAGGGCGGCCACTACCAATATTGAACATTGTACAAGTGCAATCAAAATGTAAAAGTAAGGCACAGTTTACGCGTAAGTTTTACAAAGAAATATATAATACAATTTTCTGGATATGCGGTTGTGAGGACAAAAATTCTTTTTTTTTGTTTCATGTGTCTTCTTTTTGGCGGGGATGATAATTGGACTAAAAATGGGGTGCAGGACTTAAAACATCTTTCAGAGAAAATAAAAAACATGAAAATAGTGCAAAACATCGTTATAATGTGGTACGTTTTGAGATGTTAGGACAAACTAATATTTTAACTTGTTTAAGTAGTGCTTATGCTGATGAAATTAAAATTCACAACGAGAAAGTTAGAAAAAACAGACACGTACTTAATTTTTTTTTTATTTAAAGCCAGCGCCCCCCTGACTCACTAGTCACGAGCCGCCACTGCGTGCTGGTTGCAGCGAACTTCTTTAAAAGATATTCTAGAAAAACCAAACTTTATTTCTTTTTTAATTTTTTAAAATGTCTTAAAACCTATTTTTGCACCAAATGTGTTAGTTTTGACTCCTGCCGGGGTAACTGGGCCGTAACAAGCTTAGTACCCCAACAGCATTTTATTTCAAGCTAAATGGCAAGCCAATCTACCTTTTTATTACATTTCATTCATTACATTCCCTTTTTTTTATCTTTTACAGAAAGCAGCTACACGACTTTTACAAAAAACAAATTTTTTCTTTTTTCTTTCCCTTTTATTTGACCACTTTCACATGTCTCCGACATAGCTGAATCAAACTAAAGATCTTTTATCACGTACACTTAAAATGATTTTTACAAAGTCTTTTTAAAAATCCCTAATTTTTCTCTTAATTTCCCACCCACAGTGGCTTTGCACTGGTCCTTGACTTTTCAGTGTGTTGAAATATTTTCTGTCTTTTGACTATAATAAGTTTTTTCATTCCTTAGGTGTGCCATTGAAAGCTTCATTACGGTTTAGTCCCACTTGTTATTTTCTCTACTGCTAACAACATCAGCTTTTTACTATTTACTTCATTTTCCTAATGATGAGTGTTTCTACACTCGAAACATGTCGATTCTATTTTACTATGAATCACTCTAGGTTCGCCTAGTTTTTTGATTAAAAATTGTGGAAAAAGACTTTGTGCTTTTCTTTTTTCTATATTATTCAACTCCACTTTGAGTATGGACTACTTCTTCAAAAAAAAAAAAGTTATAAAACCCTAAACTTAATCCAAATTTTGTGATGCCCGTTTTTTTTTTGCACGGGAGTGTATTTAAAAATTTTAAAAACTGAAACCTAGATATTCAATGCTAAAATCGTATAAAATTTCATGTTTTCTTCGTGTACCTATCCTATGCGATAGGATAAAAATCGAAATTTAGTGAAAAAGCCCATTTGAAAATAAAAGTTAAACCCGTTACATTTACCAGAAACATTTTAATAATGAATTTTCCAAATCGTGACACAATTTATTTGAGAAATGCAATGCCGTAGGACGCGGTGACATACTTTCAATAACAGGGCGTTTACGACATCTCAGCTTAAAAACCATATAATATGACAGAACAAACTTTTTATTTAAAAGCACTCCTATTACCTGAAGTCCACATTCTCGGTTACAAATCGATTAGTTATAAAGAGATGTGATGATATAGTGTAGGTAGGGTTAAAGGTTGGAGGACGGTATAATATCAACAAAGGCGATTCTTATATTAAGGGTATTGAATGTGCTAGTTTAAAAATATTTTACTGCATGTTAGAAATTTAAAGCAAAATCAGTCCACCAATAGTTTTGTTAACACTATGAGTTAGCGCAGCAGCCACGCACAGTAAATAACTGGTTCGATCCATTAACCTTAATAAATAAAAGCGGGGTACTGGGCCGTCCTGGCTACACTGGTTTTAACTAGTGAACATTTTTTACTCGAATTTTTGTATAGGTATATAAATATAAAGGGTTATTTCGTGGTTAAGGTGGGAGTATCAACATGCTTGCCAACCTATAACCTATTTCGCGTAGATTTATTTATGTTTTCTAGCTTTTATACAAAATTTAAAGAAATTCAGTATCGACATGATATTCTATAGGTAATAATTGACATATTTAATAAATATCAAGGAATTTCATAACTTATTTTAGGAGAATTGTATATTGTATAGCGAAAAATATCGGGTAAGATTTTTTTTAACATTATTATGTCATTGTTCTTTCACTATACAATTCTCCCAAAATTAGCAATGAAATAAATTGATATTTTTGTAATATATCAGATATTACTTAAGTAATGTGCCGACGATACTAATTTTATTTAAATGTTAGTTTAAAAAATAATAAACTTGAAAAAACAAAGCGAAATAGGTTATAGGTTGGCAATAAATTGAACGACGTTGAGAATTCAACCGAACCATTTTATCCACACCAAAAGTTAAATTTTAATTAAAGGAGAATAATATTGTGGCATATCGGACAAGTGTATAACTATTTTTTTTATTTAAGTTAAATTTTAGGTAAAAAATGCATCTAAAACAACAAATGCGTTTCCCACAACGTTTTATACATAGACTAAAGTCAGGATTATCGAAATTTAATTAAAAAATTATTATCCACCATCATTTTTATGACCACAGGTGACTTAATACAGAGTTTTAATTTAACACTAAAAAACTCGTTTAGAGATGTAATCTACGAAACAAACAATTACTATAGTATTAATTACCTTTGGACTAATGTTTGTAAATTAGATAGATAATTGTTAAAAAAAATATGTTTATTTACTCTTGAAGAAAAATAAACATTTTGCAGACACACAAACACACAACAATATACTACCTACCAAAACATCTAATTAACACAAAATAATCAAAATACGTCGCAAAAACTTTCTGCCGCTTCATAATTCCAAACTTCCAAATCTCGTTTGGTTTGACATTTTTTAAAAATTATGTCATAATAGGGAACTTTTTTTTCTTCAATAATATGATTTAGTTAGGCCTAAAAAAGTATTCCCCAATTATTACTCCTTAAAAATCAGTAATAACTTGGTAAAAATTCTTTAAAGTTTCGCGCGTGTCAAAAGCATTTTAAACGGCCTTTTAAGCGCGCCAAGCCCGATGAGGTCAGGAAGTATGACTTTCCGTCATCCGTCATTTGTCATCCGTCATCCGTCATCCGTCATCCTGACCGGTGGTCGTGCTACCGAGTTTACATTTAGATTGCCGTGTGTTATTGTTATTGTATTGTTGTTTTAAGGTGGAATTCTCAACCTCGTTCAATTTATTGCCAATCTATAACCTATTTCGTGGATGTCGCACACGAATTATACTTCTTGACCTCAGGACCAATAGCAGCGCGATTTTACCCGCTTTGGATAATTTGAATTTTGGGGCATTTTTAAATTTTGCTAGCGGTCTTTTGGGACGAAATATGTTTTTTTTTGCTGCCATATGTTTTATGACAATATATAGATACTTATGATTTATAGAATTTTTTCCCCATTTAAAATTTTTGTCAAGTTCCCTATTAAATATTTGATTATGGTGTTACGATGACAGTAACAGTCGTTCCACCAAAAGCGATAATCCCAAAGGCTTATCACTTATTAAGCCTCTCGAGTTATATGGGAATTATGTACCATTGCGATAAAAAAAAAAGTAGCACAAAAATTAGTAGTCCCAGATAGAACTCTTGGTCTATAAGGATATCGAGAAGTGGATATCGCCGTCACTATGAAAACAATATAATTATGCCACCCAACTTTTTAGGCGTTACCATGAAGAATTCTGGTGATAGTATTGTAATAAAGGTGACACTGACATGACACTGACACAAGAACTCTGGTGACACTGAGTTATCAGTTTGAAAGAAAATATTTTATAATAGACCAGCAGATTAAATTATATTTTGTTGTACTACTTTTCTTTTATCGCAATGGTACATTGAGTTAATCAATATAATTTCCGGTATATTCCTTAAAATAATTCAAATCCTTATTTCTTTGAGAAACATAAAGATAAAAGATAGAATTTGTTAAATAACTTTGGATAAACTGCATGAAACTGATTAAACGGTCGAAAGTAAGCGAGCCGAAACACCATCCTGTATATATCATCAGATAATTTTTAAGATGAACTTCGTCGTTGTGCAATTTTTCTACACTTATTTACTTAGATCTGAACATATAATTATTAATAATAAATTAACTATACTACACGTCAAGATGCGGATTTCGCTAGCTATTTTTAACATTTATGATTTAATTACGACGCGACGACGGCGACTGCTTGTTTGCCAAGCTTAGATAGGTATCTACTTGAAAAAAAATGATAGTTTTTTTCAATTTTCCTTTATTCTGACGCAAACAAAAACACTAATAACAATTTTAATTTTATAATGTTTTTAATATATAATTATAATTTTTAATAATACCTAATAAATTTAATAATGAGCCCAGATTAAAATTATTTTTCTCGGCTTGTGATTTTTTTCAGCGTTTTATGAGGCGCATTGCGTATTTATAGCGTTTTTTTTTAAAGAAAATAAATAGGAATTATAATGGACAAAAAAACTACAATTTCCAATTTTTTGCTGGTCGACATTTTTAATTGCTTCAAATCATAAGAACAACAAACTATTCTCTAGATCATTCAGACAGTAGCGCAGCGAGGGGGGGGTTTAACCCCTAACCCCCCCCCCCCCAGACGCCCAGACTAAAATGGTTTTTTACGGTTTAGACCAGGGCCCTTTGAAAATGGTAAAAAGTGAAAAAAAAATAATAGTAGGATGAAACCCAATGAAAAAGGAAGAAAATATAACAAAAATGAAAGGAAAAATAATTTACGGGCGATCCGAGTTCGGGAAGTGGAAAGGCGTCAGTTTTTAAGGGTAAATAACGATTTATCTCGATTTCCGGCAAAACTACAAGTCCTATGGAAAAACGTTAAATGGCAAAGTTGTGGGTAATAAAAAGATCTACAACTTTTATTTTTACACTTTTTTCACATAAACTCAAAATTCATTTGAAAAATTCAAATAACCAAGTTTTTGGTTTTTTATTTTTATCTTTTACAAGAACATTTTTTTTTCATGTCCCAAACACACTGTAATTTTTATGATTTAAAATATTTATTTTTTTACCTTATTTTGACTTAATATCGAAAAAGCACCCTAATTTTCAATCGAAAATTCTCACGTCAAAATATCTGCTTTTTTAAAAAAAGTCGGTGGGCTTTCTGATGGTGTAAAAAAATATACATTACTATGGTAAATGTGATGAAATCTCCTTTAAATCCTACCTTTAATTATATTTAGAACAACTATTTTCGCATATTCTTTGCGATTTTTATGTTTTATGAATTTGTAATTTTTTTGTTTATCAATGTAACATGGAATCTTACGTTTTTCGAGTAATTAAAGTATAAATTTTAATAAATAGCTCAAAATTGTACATAATGATTAAAAAAAATTTTCGGATTCGACTTTTTTTCGTTTCTTTGCATTTTTTGAGAACATTTTCCATAGTAATGTATATTTTTTTACACCATCAGAAAGCAGAGATTTTAACGAACAAAAAGCCCACCGACTTTTTTTAAAAAAGCAGATATTTTGACGTGAGAATTTGCGATTGAAAATCAGGGTGCTTTTTCGATATTAAGTCAAAATAAGGTGAAAAAATAAATATTTTAAATCAAAAAAATTACAGTGTATTTAGGACATAAAAAGGTAAGTTTTCACCAAATTTCGTAAAAAAAAAATGTTCTTGTAAAAGATAAAAATAAAAAACCAAAAACTTGGTTGTTTGAATTTTTCACATGAATTTTGAGTTTATGTGAAAAAAGTGTAAGTACAGTTGTAGATCTTTTTATTACCTACAACTTTGCCATTTAACGTTTTTCCATAGGACTCGTAGTTTAGCCGGAAATCGAGATAAATCGTTTTCCACCCTTAAAAACTCACCCCCTTCCACTTCCCGACCTCGAATCGCCCGTAAATTATTTTTTCTTTCATTTTTGTTATATTCTTTTCCTTTTCCAAGGGGTTTCATCCTACTATTATTTTTTTGGGTTTCAAAAATTATCGACCCTGGTCTAGTTTTAGTTTTTAAAATTTTGAAATCCTGTTCTTTTTTTTTTAAAACCCCCCCTAATACAAAATTCTGGCTGCGCCACTGCATTCAGCCACCGATAATATCGCTGTGTGGGACACCACGCTAATACCACGTATGTTAATAAAATAAAGGAATTAATATTATTATGGGTACAGATATCTATTATTTTTTTATTTTTTTTTTAGCCGTTCTGAGATTCCAAAACCGAGAAGCCCCTTCCCTTATTGGTGGACCACTACATGACGATACTTACGTGTTTGAACAACTTCATTTTCATTGGAGCGATGACGACAAAAGTGGTTGCGAGCACATTTTCGAGGGTGTTGCGTAAGTTAATAATATTATAACATACAGGTTGGTCCTTACGTACATCAAGAAAATCTAGGATATGATTCCTGGCATCAATTTAAGTTGAAAAGTTCATATGGACTTATGCCCTAAAATGCTTACCCTCTAAGATACAGGGTGTTAAAATATTTTTAAAAAATAATTGTTTTTTTTTAATTTCGAAACTCCTTGGAGATACGGTATTGAAAATTGATGTCGATTGATTTCGTATTAAAATGCACTTTTTGGTTAAAAAAGGGTTTGCCTACTTCCACCAGTGGCGTGCATGAAGATACCATTAATATTTTTTTTGTGAAAATATGTGATACGCCACTGTTTTTTTTTAAACTCTGATGCATTTTTATGCATTACTGATATAAGCGGAACAAAAGTTGTCTCTACTATGTTTTTGAAAAAAATGGTAGTTTTAAAGGAAAATGGAAAATATTTTAACACCCTGTATCTTAGAGGGTAAGCATTTTAGGGCATAAGTCCATATGAACTTTTCAACTTAAATTGATGCCAGGAATCATATCCTAGATTTTCTTGATGTACTTAAGGACCACCCTGTATAATAACAGTACATGCAGTGGCGGCTCGTGGTTATTTGAAGTGGGGGGTCATTTAGTATTGTAAGGATATAACAACAGCGCCGCAGGCTAATCAAATCGCCGAAGGCGAAAATTTTTTTTCAGTGCCACGCCCATAAAAGTCTTTTTTGGCCTATTAAAATTTTAATTTTGATTTATTTACACTACTGATATTATTTTTTCGCGGGAAAAAAACTAATAAGTACTATAGTTTTGTGATAAAAAATCAAAAAATAACCTATACCTACTTAGATTTTAAACAGATTTGAATTTGAGGTGGATTCTTCTCTCCTTAGTTTCTGCACAGTGATCAATTACCAATTACAAGAATTTCTATGCACTTCCTTATTTTTGTCCTTACTTGTTTGTGTAATTATTAAATTCGGTTGAGGACGACCATTTGTTTTAAACATTAAGCGTTTATCAAAATCCAAACTATTACTGCTTTTTAAGTCTTTAATATTTTTTACAACCGACATTTTGACTATTTTGAGAGAGACACAATAAATTATTTAACACAATACTCTTTAAATACTTTAAATAATAACAAACAACAATTTATTAAACCCGACCGGCACCCGTAAGTAATTTAAAAATTCAAAAAATGTAAACAATGGCAAACTGACAATGAATATTTGAATATAGTGAATATACATTATACAACCCTCCTTACTGCAGCAATCAGTTAAGCCAATAAATTTAAAATAAACGAACTGCACCTCAACGTAACTCCCAAGATCTTCCTACACGTTTCTGCAAAATGGCGACGTTTGTCGGAACTTCATCGAAAATTGATACGGCTTGAAGCCCGGACGGACTATTTTTCTTTGTCTTTCCTTCCAGTAGCAGCATATGTTTATTTCTTTCTTGCACGCTTGCGCATTAAAACATCACTGGTAATACACAGACAGCGGCGGTCAAGCGTTGCCTGGACCGAATATACGAGGAACATACGATAAGTACCGTTATTTGTAGTGCGTGGCTGCGATCATAAACGCGAATCTGGTACAATACGAGGGATATTTTAGAGGTAATAGTAACAGTATACGAAACAAACGATGTTTGTAAACTTAATAAGTGTTAAGTTACATGAGAAGAGAATTAGTGAGGGAGGTCATTGACCAAATGACCTTAAGGAAGAGCCGCCACTGAGTACATGCCTATCAAAGAATGCATTACCGCATGTGAGATAGGCCCAATTTTCGGCCACCGCTGTCTCCGAATTTCTCGGAAACCACACATACGATATACTTTAATTTAATTGATGCCCTATCCTTAAACTCCGTTTCTCGTATAACAGGTTTTCCGATTACCCTTTTGTTTTCCAAATAATACTATAATTTGTGTTAGTTTAATTAGGTCAATTTTAAAAATTATTTTCTCACAAAGAAAGGGCTAAATTAAAAATCCGTTAAAAGACAAACAACGTTTAAACCTTTACCTACCCATCAGTGATACAAACTTGATAAATGTTTGTTTAATTACATTTTACTGGTGATATTTAGTGACAGCCAAACGCCTGCAAGTATTTCTGAAACAGTTATCTTGGAGATTTGGAAATTTTGAGAAATTTGTTAAATCATTTTTAGAAAATTTAATACTACTAAAAGTAGTCGGATATTTTTATTTTCTTGTTCATTTTATGATACATTTTAACCTATCACACAACCAAACTAACTCAATAAACGTCAGCCACGGATTAAGCATCATTAACAAACGCACTAAAAAACGTTCAATCAAACTTTTTCAAGGCTTGAGAGCCAAAATTTCTGGCTACTCGCTTTTTTGTCGATCTGCGTGTCACTGACATGTGCCACTAACCACTTTTGCAGTTGCCCAGTTATTGCACGGAAATTGGGAATGTTTACCCCTGCGTAAATAAAATATAAATAAAGTAGGTAACCTTATTTTAAAATTATTTGATTCCGTGAGAATCCCATTTATTGCAAGAGCGAATTTTTTTCTAAATTTAAAAAGTTAACAAAAATATTATGAAAGTTGGGAATATTTCAATTTTTTAAAATTTAAATATATCCAATTTTGCTCTCTTAGAGACGTCCTTATACATAGGTACTATATAATTAACCTATTTTTAAGTTATTTTTCAATTTTTTAAGGTGGGAGTATCGACATGCTTGCCAACCTATAATCTATTTCCCTTTATTTTTTTTTTTGCGTTTACACAAAATTTAAATAAAATCAATATCTATTGCATATTCTATAGGTAATAATTGACGTATTAAATAAATATCAAGGAATTTTTTCTGTTAATATTTTTTATGTCATTGTTCTATCAAATAAATTGATATTTTTGTACTGTGTCAAAAATCACCTAAATAATGTGCCGACGATATTGATTTTATTTAAATGTAAATATGTAGTTAATAATATTTATTTACATTACTAGATGCGAAAGTTAATTTTTTGGTGTGAGGAGGTTTTTGAATTACCGAGGCAAATCCGAGGTGATTTAATACCTCCGACCACAAAAAAAGGCTTTCGCATCGTGTAATGTATTACATTTTTTCTACTACTTACTGTTCTCTGATCAATATACAGGGTGTTCTCAAAGTTGAGTCATTTATTTTACCAGGTTGTAGAACTCGTAAAAATAAGTAATTGTACCAAAAATCATTTATATAAAAGTTGCAGAATAAAGAAGTTATTAACAATTGAAAAAATGTAAAATTTAAAAACTGTAAGACCTGATTTTTTGATATTCTCGACCACTGCGTTATCAATGTTTTGTTTACTGGCGATACTGGGTATGGCTTATTTTTTTGTAGGATACAAATTACTTATCATTCATTCATTTTACGGGTTTTAGTGCGAATTTCGATTTGACCAGTGGTAAATAATTCGCTAAGGTGCGTGATATTTTTGATTTTTGGGCATTTAATGACTTCTTTATTCTGCAACTTTTATATAAATGATTTTTGGTACAATTACTTATTTTTACGAGTTCTACAACCTGGTAGAATAAATGACTCAACTTTGAGAACACCCTGTATTATTAAGTAATAAACTTTGATTTTATTCAAATTAAAATGATAAAATAAGTTTTTTTTTCCACCTGTAAAATAATCCATGACAACTAGTTATTTGAGTATTGTTGACAACTAGTTATTTGAGTACTATCAGAGTCTGTCAGATCGATTTTTTGTCCTGGCACCGAAAGTAATACTTAACATAGCTAGCAACGCTACTTTACATAGCTAGCAACGTATAATATTCAGGTAACTCAAATGTTTACTTTCGTTATCTGTCGAGTTGCTAGAGCCCGAAAGTTAACTTATCTGTACAGTAGTAGAAAAAATAAAAACTAAAAAAAACAATGCGAAATATGTTGGCAATAGATTGAATGACATAGAGAATTCCACCACCACTGGTTTACCAGTAATTTTTGTCATATAACAGTATCATTAGGCACACTTTTCCCTTAACAGCAACTATAGTTAAATTCACGTAAAGTTTTAATGCCAAATGTCAAGACTTGTCATTGTCTTGTTACTTTAGATTTCACCAACTTACTAAATTTCTTATACAGCTGAGATTGGTCAGTGTTTTTTCTTTTTCTTTTCTGGAATTGTTCGGCCAACTCTTTTTATTTCTATCTCTTTTTAATCGTATGAAATAATACAAGATAGACATACTTTGTGTGCAGTACAATTATACTAATTAAATTAAGACATTAGAAATTTATATTTTATGAGTTGCTGCAGTATTTATAATATATATAACTAAAATGTCACGGCGTTAAAAGTTTATGTGAACTCAACTATAATTTGGCTTGAATTTTAATAAATCGTGGGTTTGATGCAAAAACTCATTAAGTCAAAATAGACCATTTCGAGAAAATTGGGTTTAAAAATAATTCATAAAGAACGTTATATTTTTCTTAACTTCTATTTATACTAATAGACAAAAATACATATAGAGTATTTTTGAATACACTTTCTGACAGTTGTATATAATTTTTCGTAAATTAAAAATAAAATCGACTTAATAAGTTTTAAATTTTTTCATGATTGTAAATTATTGTTGGACTTAATAAGGTTTTCGGTAATGGATTACAATAAAAAACACTTTTAAAAAGTTAGAAAGCATTAAATTTATTGAATAAAATGCAGATTATCACTACTTATTATAACATTATTAACCACTTTTAACGATATTGTTTGTTTAAACTTTAAACAATATTTTAAGGTTAGAAAACTAAACCTGTTTTGACACATAAAATTCCCTAAGTCGTATTTGTCACGACAATATGCTGACGCACAAAATTCACTATGTTACTTAAGGTGGGAGTATCAACATGCTTGCCAACCTATAACCTATTTTGCGTAGATTTATTTATTTTTTCTAACTTTTACACAAAATTTAATAAAATCAATATCATCTTCATATTTTATAGGTAATAATTAACATGTTAAATAAATATCAAGGAATTTCATAAGTTATTTAAGGAGAATTGTATATCGAAAAATATCGGTTAAGATTATAATGTCATTGTTCTTTCACTGTACAATTCTCCCAAAATTAGCAATGAAATAAATTGATATTTTTGTAATACGTCAGATATTACCTAAATAATGTGCAGACGATATTGATTTTATTTAAATCTTAGTCAATAAAATAATAAGCTAAGGAAAACAAGGCGAAATAGGTTATAGGTTGGCAATAAAATGAATGACGTTGATAATTCCACCTTAATGAGTTTTTGCGTTTCTATGAACTGATAAAAATGACTTGTGTATTTTGTATGCTCGTTTTCTATGAGTTAGTGAGTTTTTAGAATCAAAAATATTTTAAAATGGTAGAATGGAGCCAGACCACAGGCCTCTGGTCTGAGCCAGACGTAGTGAAATGTAAAAAGGTCTTAAAAGTCACCAATTTTGACGTAGTGAGTTTTTGCATCAAGCCCACGCAATATTTCTTTAATAATTTTAATGATAAAGATCCGAAGTGATCATGTTAACATATTTCTGCATATTTTCCATCATTAAAAATACTAACCGATTACATTTAAAACTTGCGTTCGTAACTCGTTTTATTGCAAAATCAATTCTATATATTTAATTTAATGGAAAGACTCTATTGTTAACGCAACGGTTCATTGCTAATTGTGTTCTGAATTACTATGATAACCACATTAATCAGTCGTGCCAAAAAATCTATAAAACCTTTTTAAAAAATGTGTACCCACACGAATAAACACGCAAGTTTTCTAGATAAAATCTTTTTCACCATATTACAACAGTATTTAGAAAGTTTTTCTGGAACTACCCACAACGATAAAGGAACATTACAAGTTTTTTTTATCGAGCGTAATGAATAAGAAAGGTATGAAGACTTCGATGGCGGATAAAGAAGGATAAAGGAGGCCACTTTTAACTTCGGAAAAATTATAACTTGTATAGTGTTTCTTAGGTCCATTTAATGACATTAAACTGTAGGAATTTCCTAACTATAGGCGTCCCAAACAAATAATTAAAATGCGTATACACACTTATAAGTTTGTTTTACATTAGGTTTTTGTACATACTACGCTTTATAAACCCACTGTATATATATAATAATATTATATTAAAATAATAAATATAAGGCAACTCAAAAATTCTATACACAAAACTAAAATCAGAAAAATAAACCTGACATAGCACGACACTGCTCAGAAAATGCTTTAATTTTTTTACCAGAACTCCATTCTTCGACAATTGTCTAGCCCGTCCACAAATTTCAAATTACGTATATTTTATCTTCGTCTCTTCCACGCCATCGGCGGTCACTGGCCTATCTCTGTCTGAAAAAATCGATCGTTGAACGGGTCGGAGACCGCTTCAGTTTATCCCAGCCGCTTTAACTGGCGCTTGTATCCCTTGCTGTTGCCAATTCTTCAAAATTTTCGGATTTTTAAGCACAATGTAAGTATATACGAGAAACAAGGGTTTGTTAATTAGTTGTTTTTAAACACTGAAAACGCTTTTTGTCTTGATATCAGTTATATTGTTTCTTAAGGACTAAAGAATGTATTATTATAACAATGAATGACTTGTTATTTTTTTCTGTCACACTCAAAACCCCTAGGTTTAAAGTATATTTGCAAACTAGCTTTCAAAGAAAGTTACTGACTAACAATAATTGAATACTGATATAAAAGAAACATTTTTAATAAAAAAAACTTAAAGAATTGAAGAAGAAAGATCTGAAAACCCTGGTTGTGAGGTCGGTCTCTTTGAGACTGTTTACCGCCGCGCCGTTTGTATGCCGTAGGGAATGATTGGAATGTCATCACACTGACTTTGGATAAATTATAACTACCTAGTCAAATCTCTCTAAGAACACGCCGCATCATTGCTAAGTCACTTGTCATTTATGGCACCCTGTTTAACAGGGGCGAACCGATGGGGTTGGAGGGGGAGGGGGGTTGCCGCCCCTCAACTACTATGGAATATAGAAACAGGTGGGATATTTGTATGTCAGTTGGGAATTTAAAAAAAATACATCATACAGCTTCCTTGTAGTTTGCCGACATTGCGTCGGCGACATATATTGCTTGTTTCATTTTCCATATAGCAAAGTCTTCAAATGTATATATTAATGGTTGATAATATAGAACCAAAACAAATTTAATATCAACCTGATTAAATAGATTAAAATATTATTTTAATTTTTTATCAGGAGCAGTAGGTAATGCTGATTTATGGCTTTCTACACTCAAACGGTACCGACTGCCGACAATAGAACTTAAAACGTACCAACGATGCAGGATATTATGAATATTGCAAATTGCAATTAAATTTAAAACCTCCCTAACTTTGTCATTTAAACTTTGTCTCCACAGCGACGAACGAAAGAAAATTCAGTTAATGGCAATAAAAAGTGGAGAATACCTGACCCTGTAGTCTAGATCTAGATAAAATAATTGATCATTGGGCACACTTGAAGGAACGGAGAATAAGATTTTAAGTAGAATTAGTTAATAATACTTTATATTCCTAAATTTTAAAATATTTGTTTTTAGTTTAGTTGTTCGATATTAGATATATTATAAATAAATACTGGAAAATAAAAATAAGATATCTATACTTTAAGTTAGTAAAGTTATTGTTATTTAAATTAATTGATATATTTATTTTTCTCTGAAATTATCTCTGCATACTAAATTATATTACAAAATATTTTAAGATTCAGTTGAGAGATGTTTGAAAAATGAGTTGGGAAATTTTGGATGCCCTTCCCCCTCCCCCCCCCCAACAGAATGCACTTCGGTACGCCCCTGCCTGTTGAAGTCTGATCTATTTTACGTTAAGAGGTTAGCGGCAGAGACAGGACTGGACTAAGTTCTTTTACTATCACATTATATAATTATCTTATCTTTTAAAATTTGTTAGGGGGACTTAATGTTTTATTAGCATTATGGCTTGGAAAAATACAGCGTATTAATTGTATTATTGATGAAAAAAATGTTGAACATTGATATATCGGGCTTAAAATTCAGCAAACCCGAACAATCCCTAACGTGCGATAATTTAAAAGTTAGGGTATTATTTATTGGTAAAACCTAAACTTACCAATGGATAACGCTATGAATGACCCTGCCAACATACAAGAGTTTTGCCGCAAAATTGTTGCTACGAGCCAATCAAGCGGCAAGCGGTGCACCTGCGCTTGTTTCGCGTTCAACGGTGCGTTGTCATTAAAATTTACTTTCGCTGCGTAGTACAAAGCCGCCAAAATTCAAACAGCTGGTTAGTTATCAATGAGCGCAAGATTTGGCAATCTATTGTACCGTAGAAAAAATTTTCCTCCTTTCCTAAACAAAATTTATTAGAACAAAAATGTTCAGAGGTCTCTACATGTTTCGAAGTTAGAAACGTTCATCATCAGGAGACAGAAAATATACACTTTCTGGCCAATTCTTCGTTCAGAAAATAAGGTTTTGTCGATCAAGACCGGAAAATGGACGTGAGGGACCGGCAAAAGATTTTTCCGGTCCCTGTTATTCATTTTTGCAATCGCTCTTTGATAATACCTTGATTTCGTTACCTACTATGATATCAACATTTCGATGTATTGTCGAGTGACAGTTCGTTAATTTTTAATTTGTTGTTTATGTCAAACTTGTTTCGCGAGTGCGCAAATTTAAAAATATGAATTCAGATTTTGAATGATCCGACACGAAAAATGAGATTCTAGAAGAAATTTTGGAAGCAGCAAGAAAAGCGACTTACGATATATTGCCAGTAAAATCAAAAGCCCGTTACGAGAAGTCATACGACGCATTTAAAAATAATATAAAATAAAATATAGCTTCCAGGGCGAGCCGTAGGCGAGTAGCTTATCTCGACCTGGAAAACCCTACTTTCCGGTCTTGTAACGTAAATTACTATTCTCGATAATGCATTATCGGAAAATGAAATTTTAGATACAGGGAAGTGGAAAAGTAACAAATTTTGATGTTTATTTTAGAACTTCATTTTTTTATATACGATTCTACGTTGCTGGTTCATTGAACGGCGATAGGCGAAAACATTCCCTATCTGTCCCCATAGGCAGGGCCGTATCTGAGGGGGGGTTTTAGGGGTTCAAACCCCCCCCCGAAAACAATAAAATCCTTATATGTTTGTATGTGTGTATGTTTAAATGTATGTTTAAAGTATAACTAGTATTTTTTGCCACTGGTCTAACCCCCCCCAAAATTTTGGTTCAGATACGGCCCTGCCCATAGGGTGTCCCTATATCTAAATAGAATATATATATAACACTATTCTAGTTGGGTGTAGGGATACCCTATGTGGACAGGTAGGAAATGTTCTGGTATATTCATTGAATGAACATAGCAACGTAACATCGTATTTCAAAAAAAAAAAATTTAATTTCTTTATACAGATCAAAAAAATTTTTTATTAACCTGCCTCTGAATTCCATTTTCTGACAATCCATATCCAGTATTTTAGCAAATCCCCGAATCACAGCTATAGTTTGTTAATGACTCCAATGGCGTAGCCAAACTCTAGGGACGGGGCTAGCTCTGTGTGCCCTGCTTTGGCTACGCACATAATAACCCTGGAAAAAGTGCAGCACACATTTTTCAAAATGTGTTTTTAATATTTTAATTATAAAAAAAATACATAAAATAATGGCAGACCTGTCAATGCCAAAAAAAAAACATATTAAAATAAAACACAATATGAACTTAAGGTGGGAGTATCAACATGCTTGCCAACCTATAACCTATTTCGCGTAGATTTATTTATGTTTTCTAGCTTTTATACAAAATTTAAGGAAAATCAGTATCGACTTGATATTCTATAGGTAATAATTGACATATTTAATAAATATCAAGGAATTTCATAACTTATTTTAGGAGAATTGTATAGCGAATAATATCGGGTAAGATTTTTTTTAACATTATTATGTCATTGTCACTCATTGATCTTTCACTATACAATTCTCCCAAAATTAGCAATGAAATAAATTGCTATTTTTGTAATATATCAGATACTACCTAAATAATGTAGCGACGATATTGATTTTCTTTAAATGTTAGTTATTAAAATAATAAACTGAAAAAATCGACGCGAAATAGGTTATAGGTTGGCAATAGATTGAATGACGTTGATAATTCAACCTTAACAGAATAGGTTCAAGGAATCATGTTTAACCACAAATATCTTAAAACAATTTAAAAAAATGTGGGTTTAACCGATGGGTATCTATTATAAAAAATAATTTTATATTACAGGTTTTCCATGGAAGCACATGCCGTTCATTATAACAAAAAATATTCTAGTTTCGAGGAAGCGCAAGATAAACACGATGGTTTGGCGGTAATTGGGTTTTTCCTTGAGGCCACAGATAATGACGACAATCCTTGTTTTAATAAACTCGCTACTGCAGTTCAAGATATTGTTAAGGTCGACACTGCCACAAATGTAGCAGCAGGTGAGAATAAAATACAGAAAAAAACATTTTATAATGCACTAAATAACATACCTATTATAGTAAGTACAGTGTGTTCGGAAAAAGGAGGTCCATCCGCTAACCATAATAATATATTCCTTGAACAAGAATGATAGGACTTTTATAATGTCATTTTTTATTTTTGACCCTCACGTTCGATATACGCGACGTCATAGTTTAAAGTTGAAAACTGATTTTCTTGAATAATTCGAGTATTTAATACAAAAATAATTTCAAATTCGGTACATTGCTTCAGCATAAAGAGTTACATCTTTTGAGAGAAACAAAACAAAACACAATTGTCAAATATTCAAAATAAGGAAGGTTCAGTACCCGCTGATATCCCCCATTCTTTAGCACGTGCGCCAGTGACTTCCGACCTATATTTGATAAGGTAACCATTTATTTTTGAATATTTTTGTCTTTTATAAAATTGCGCTTGCCCCCCCCCTGGCCCAAGTAGATTTGAGATACTTTATTTAACTGGAATATACATATTTATTGAGATACAATTTCAATTGACAAAATTGGTAAAACGAACTCTTGTTGCATAAAATGAAATGTGGAATTCAAAAATCTCGGAAACTATGAAGTATAGACTAATAATGCATTTAATAAAAAATAATTATAATTTTATGTGGAATTTAAAAATGTAAAAATATACAGGGTGTTCCATTTAAAAAAATATTCCAAAAGCGGACCCAGCTGTCATCTTGACATTTAAAGCTGTCATTGGTATGTCAAAAAGTGCAAGACTTGCTCAAATATTATCGTTCAAAATTTCATTAAAATTTACCGAACGGTTTAGAAGTTAGAGGGGGGGGGACGGACTTTAGGTCCTTACTGTATACTAATACTAAATTTGTTATTTATAAAATGAAATATTGACAGACCCGTACCTACCAAAATAAGTAGGTATGTCAAAACATTATAAAACTAAAGGATAAGAAGAAAACAACATTTATCTTAGTATTTGTTTACAAAAAGGTATAGGTATTTATTTATGTATTTATTATACATGGAAATAAGTAAAATACATTCTTTGCATAGCGTATACGCGCTTTGAGGTGCACGTCTAATTAAAACACCATATTAAGAATCGTTTTGGTATTGTTAGTTTTGTGGGGATTTTATATATGGATATATACAGGGTGTCCCGTAACTAAGGGGCTATACAGCAACAAAAGATAGTGGATCTGAAAATATGTCATTTAATTTTATTTCTTATACAGTTAAAGAGATACAGGGTAACCACCCTGCAAGTAAATATTTACTTTATAAAATTGGCGATGATTTTATGTGAAGCAGATATAAATCAAGTTTGGTGGTTATGTTTTTGAGACCAAGAAGGAGAATTCCATAATGAGTTTTAAGATAGCTTCTAGAGAACGCTAGCTACACAATATGAGTTTGATAAATTCTCGCATATATATTTTGCCTCTCACATTTCTGAGCGCTTTACTTTTTACTTTCAAATTATGAATCTCAATATTTCAATTAGTTTTTGGGATAATTGCGTTTAAATGCTAGATGGCAAGAAACATTTAAATAAACACCTCTTAACGAAAAAAAAATAAATTACATATTTTTAAGTCTACTGTCTCCTGTGTGTGTATCCCCTTAGTTAGGAGACATCCTGTATATAACGATAAGTTAATGGTTTAACTAGGCACTTTATTAATTTGGTAATAGATGAGTTAACCAAAATGGTGTTTGTATTCACTCTTAAATAATAAACACCTGTCTCTGAAAAACATAAAATTCAAAAGTTAAATGTTTAAAACACACACTAACTACACAAAAAACAGCCACAAAAACACTAAAAAAACACCAAAATCGGAAGAAAATAATATGACGCAACCTAACGCGTGCTATACGGCCCAGTGCTAATCTAGGAACTTTAACGACAAAACCAGATCAGCTGTTAATGTCAAATGTCGTTGTCTTCTGTCAAAACGCTTTATTTTATGAAAAAGTTAACTCTATTTATAATTTAGTTGCCAACCATGAGTATCTGCTAAAAGCTTGGATCGTTCATGCCGACACTGACGGCTGCCCCCATAGACATGTACCCCCGACATGTCCGCCTCTGATTTGAGTTCACCATAAATATTGAGCATGTTCTTTCTTTATATTCCATAACAACTAATAATTATTTTCTTTTACTGGTCAACTCAGTTACAATGAATTATCCAATAAATATCTCCACACCTTTACAGTGTAAAGCTAAAAATTATGCTTTATGGGTTTTTAATTAAGCGTGTTAAATGTAAATTAAAATGCATTAGGTGTCCTAACAATATTGATCGTAATTTTATATTCTGGATAATATAATATTTTTCAAGGTGACGCACCTAGAGGTAAACCTATTTATTTTTTCATGTGATGAGGATGTTCTAATCAATATTCAAATTAACCCACATTTTTTTATAGCGCATTCGACACTTTAAACAGGCACGGTATAAAATTCTTCGTTTATTCGGAGAATGTATACTGCTTTGAGTCCTTTTATTTATTTTCTGTGAGAATATTCGTCATTCCCACTTCATAGCGATTAGAGAAATAAGGGACCCAAATTTGAAACACTTTTTTTGTAAATTACAAATAAAATTCATCATTGAACAAATTTTTATTATTATCATTATTGTACAAAATCGCTTGCTTGGTGTATTAACAAAACATCGCAACAAAGAATCTACATTAAAATAGCTATCTAGAGAAGTTTAAAGTTTGTTTTTGTTAATTTTCCCATAAAATAAAAGGTTGCCTAATTTGAGACACTACACCAAAAACTTTTGAGGCTTTAAGATATCCCATCTCTTTATTACGCACAGCTTTCACCATAGCGTGAGGGTCCCATTTCTTGTGTTTTTAAGGCATCTGTAATAAAATATCAAAATATTGTACTGGGTGCCTAATTTGAGATACCTAGTCTTAAATACAGCACCATTTAGTATCTCAAATTAGGAATTATCGTTATAAACATTGACAACAATATTTTAGGTTAGTTATGAAAGAATACAGCCAAATTTTAATAATACATCATTAGGCAACATACCTAAACTAACTACTACGACACATAAAATATTTTATTTCCACTTACGTTGACTGCAAATGCCGAACGAACTGACGCGCTCAACGAACTCTTTACCACTGCAGTCTAGTTTATTTGAGTAAGTTTACGTCACTTTTGTTAGATGGCGTTACATATACGTTAATATGCGGAGCTATCTCAAATTAGGCGCCTATCTCAAAATTGGGTCTCTTCCTCTATCGATCGGACTTTTGGTGATGGTGCATTTTAGGACACTCGGAATTTTGCAATTTTTGAAAGAAAAACGGAAAGAGTATTTAATTTCGAGTACTTAATGCTACCTAAAAAATGACGGATGAACCGTCTTTTACAAAGTTATCAGCAAAAAATCATTTAAGATTGTGAGACAAGGAAGTATATGCGATGCTTTTTACAGCAAGCGTACCTACTTAACTAGCGTGTACCCGGCCTGCGTTGCAGCCCGGCATTATACGACGTGAGATAATAAGGCGAACAAACCCGAACAAATCTCAAACTCAACCGTTTGCCGGCCCGTCCACAATTTACATCCATGCATAAAACATTGTCTGTCTTCGTCTATTCCGGCTTCGGTGCTTCGGATCGATCGTTGAACGGGCCGGGGACCGGTTAGGTTGGGTTGTTCGTTCTCCCTACTCTAATTTATCAGTGTTTATCAGTGTTTCTCTATAATATTATGCATGTATTATACATAAAAACCTTCCTCTTGAATCACTCCATCTATTAAAAAAAAACGCTTCAAAATCCGTTGCGTAGTTTTAAAGATTTAAGCACATATAGGGACAGGACGGGCGATAGCGACTTTGATTTATACTATGTTAAGATATACCCATTTCCTATTCATTACTAAAGTATATATGTGTTGTAGGCTGATAGTGAAATCCTTCATTTTAATGAAAAGCCTAGTCATATCATGAAGCGTGGCTAAAAGGTATATTGCAACTGGTTTGTTCGTTGTTCCCCAGAGCATTTTTTTCAATTTTTTCAACTAATATTATTTTATAAAAATAAAATTTAAATTAAATTTAAAAAAAATGCAAAAAAATGCTCTGGGAACAACGAATAAACCAGTTGCCAATATACCTTTTAGCGTGCAGCATGATATGGCTAGGCTTTTCATGAAATGACGGATTTCACTATCAGCCTACGACATATGCAAAACAAAAATTAGATAAACAGAGTTGGTTATTATTAAAAAAAAATTTTTTTAATGATACCTAATATAAAATTACAACCTTATTGGTATTAATTTTTCATTGCAAAACTGCTTTCTTTTAATCACAAAATATCGAAACTATTTTCGACAGCTTGTCGGTTGTCATATCAATGAAGGAACGTTGTCAAATGTGTTCTCAATTTATACATTAAAAAGGACTTAACATACTCTAATCGGCCTCTCTGTATTGGCAACCGGTTTGTTCGTTGTTGCCCACGGCATTTTTTTAATTTAATTTTTTTCAACCAATATTTTTTTAACTGAATTAGCCCAACAAAAACTCAAACCCTTTATGAATGAATTTCTCATCAATTTTTATTTTATACTAAGTCTGGCAACATTGTTACGAATGACTTACGTAACGGGGAGTTTTCGCATAAAAATAGCTATCAAAGACGAACTTCTTTTTCTTTTTTTTAGAGATAAACAGTCTCGTCCATAAATGTTTTACCTTTAATGTGTTCTATACAAACGGATGTTTCCATTGCACTTTCAAAAATCGTAAAATTCCGAGGGTCAAGTATTCAAAAAGCTACAGTAATTCTGTCACATCAGAATCGCCATTTTAACTACTTTTCAATAGCTGTTAGACCGTGGCCCGTTTTCATAACGTCCCCAACCGCGACTTATTGATGGATTTCCTATTTTTTTAAAAATGGTCAGATTTCTAGATTACATTAAATTATCCTGCAAAGCTCGGTTGAAGAATTTCTCGCCGTACCATTACTTTTGTACATTTGTGCCGCCGCCGAGTCAACAAGATAGAAAGCATTTTATATGAAGGATAGAAGCGTATATGCTTGGATTTTACATTAAAAATAATCAATTTTTAAAAGGAAGTTATGGCAGTTCTACCGCATTAAATCATTTCTAATCTTAACGGCATAGCTTAAGAGCACTCAAAACTTTTTTAATGCTACAATAACTAATCGAAAGTATATTTTATAAATAATAATAATAAGTTTATTTAAAATTTAATAAAATAATAAATATGTTTATGTTGTCTTCGATAAACTTATTCTTCAAGCTGAGCTTGTTAGGGGGCAAATCTTATTTTTTGTTTTAGTATGTAAAATCATAAATCATAAATATGCATTGAAAATCAAGTTTTAAAGTAAAAAATGTTAATTTATAGTATAAACGCAGCTTTTTTGAAGAAATAAATTACCTATAATAAAATTATTAATTTATTATTTTTAAGTAAAAATATTACTTATATAAGTTATTCAGAACAATATTAATTAATTAAAGCATTTCTAAAAATATTTTCAAATTGTCTATTTTTAATATCCATGTTTTTATTTCGACTTTAAATTTTTAAAATTTTTGTGGGTAAATAATCGTTTAAATAAAAACATAAATATTTGAAATTTTTTTGTCTATGGAATTATTTATTTTAGGTTTTATGGTTATTTCATTTTTATGACGTGTATTATGATTATGGTTTTTAAATTGTATAAGGTTTTTATGTTTAAATATATTATATATATTAAGATGTTATAAATGTAAAGTTATCTTATGTTCAACTTTTTTGTTTCTGAATATAATTCTTTTGAAGGATAAAGATAATCTTTATTGAGTATAATTTTTAGAAACCTTTTTTGTAATATTTCTAATTTTTTTAACCAAAGTTCTATTTATTCCTCCCCAACCTAAAATTTCGTAATTTAGATGAGTTTTAACTAACGCGTGTTAGTGTGTGACAAATTCCCTGGCGTCGGTGATTGGCCTCGTTGCGGATATAGGCCGACGTAAAATAAAAAATAAAAATAAAAAAACTAACGCGTAATAAATTATTTCCATATGTCTTACATTTAAAAATGTTTTAATGTTTTAAAAATCGGTAGTAAACTTCTTAATTTTTTAATTAAGTATTCTATGTGAAAATTCCATATAGTTATTCAAATCCAATATTTTAGACTGCTTGACATGGATTAAAGAAGAAGCCCAATGCAAAGGTTATTATACATATCAAGGATCGTTGACAACGGAACCTTACTTGGAAAGTGTAACATGGATATTATATCCTACGCCAATTCACGTATCCAGACAACAGGTACGTTATACGAGGGGCACTAGCTACCCGCCTTCCCTGTCAAGTTTATTTTATTTTTTAATATTACTTCCTTTATACAGGGTCGCTTTTATGTATGGAAACGGTCGATTATTTGCTAAAGTAAGATAGCTAGCGAAGAATGTTAAATACAAAACTTTTAGGGTTTTTAGAAATCTATTACACTGCACATAAACTAAGTATACAGGATCAGTCAAAAAGCCATGGAAGAACAAAGTTACTTTATTTTAAATGGAACCCCCTATATTCAATATTTCAATTATTTACAAGATTCTAAAAAAAAATGTTAAGCACACCACATACCCAATCTTAACCGTTTTCGAGATATCGAGGTTCGAATATCATTTTCAAATAAATCTAATAACAATAATAAAAAAGACAAACTAAGTTTTAGTAAACAACAATTTGAAATCCTATTTTATAAGGTGCTCAAAGTGTCCACCGTTTACCTCCTGGCAGTAATGAATTCGGTGAACAAAATTTTGTAGCGAATCTAAAAGGATATTGGGAGCAATACTGGAAATTTCATGCATTATTCTTTGTCGCAAATTTTCGATATTTTGTGGCCCATTTTTGTACACTAAATTTTTGATATGGCCCCACAGGAAAAAGTCAAGAGGGGTTATATCAGGAGACCTAGCAGGCCATTCAATTGCACCTCTGCGCCCAATCCATTTACCGGGAAAAGTTTCCTCTAGATATTCCCTCACCATCCGTCCAAAATGTGGTGGAGCCCCATCTTGTTTAAACCATATTTGTTCAGCTGGTAAATTGGGATTATTATGGTTCGAGAATAATCGGTTGAGCTGTGGAACAATATTCGCTTGTAAAAGTAATAAATATCGATCAAAGTTCAAATTTCCATGTATAAAATAGGGTCCTATGACGTTTCCACCTATAATGCCACACCAAACATTGGTTTTTTGTGGTCGTTGGGTATGAACTTGTTCCATCTAATGTGGATTTTGGTCTGACCAATATCTATAGTTGTGTCGATTTACGTGCCCATTTAAACAAAACTTTAATTTATCAGAAAATAAAATGTGGTTGACAAAGTTGACATTTTTATTCAATTTATCCATAATGATTTCGCAAAACTGATAAAATCGTCTTCACTCAATTCTTGTAACAAATGAATTTTATATGGTTTGAATTTTTCTCTTTTGGTAATTTTTTTAATGGAATATCGACTCATATTATGATTTAAAGCTCGCTGTTGCGTCGAATTTATTGGATTTTCTACCACATCTAACATGACATTTAGTTTCATGAAAACGCTGCAATGTTTTGGAAACAGTTGATTTAGTTATAGGTTCCCGGTCTGGATGCAGTTCACTAAAAATATTCACCCCTTGGGTAAAACTCCGTGTTTTATCTCCGTACCCTATCATCATTAAAATTTCAATGCGCTCGGTATCACTTAAACGTGCCATTTTTACGCGAAAATTTTTCACAAATTGTAAATGTAAGTATTTTTGGCGTATCTGTTGTCAAGATGACAAAACAACATTGTTATGGAGATAAATATTTTCTTAGGTAACTTGATGGACTAGAAAATTAATGAATGTAATAATTTATTTGAAAACAATATTCGAAACTCGATATCTCGAAAACGGTTAAGATTGGGTATGTGGTGTGCTTAACATTTTTTTTAGAATCTTGTAAATAATTGAAATATTGAATAATATTCCATTTAAAATAAAGTAACTTTGTTCTTCCATGGCTTTTTGACTGATCCTGTATACTTAGTTTATGTGCAGTGTAATAGATTTCCAAAAACCCTAAAAGTTTTGTATTTAACATTCTTCGCTAGCTATCTTACTTTAGCAAATAATCGACCGTTTCCATACATAAAAGCGACCCTGTATTAACGCATGTACCGTTATAGTAATTGCAAAACCCTTAATGCCAATGCCTTCTAAGATTAGAGAAGGAAAGTAGTAAGCGAAACAGAGTTCAGGCAGGTTTATAAAAAAAGTGAGAATTTGACGTTTACCATGCAAATGACGTAGGTCACAGCCTGCTGCCACTCGGAGTAAAGAAATAAACCGACCATAACTGAGAATTAATAGCAAAGTTCCTCTAAGCTTCTTTTAAATAGTTAAGTAAAGCCAACGGCTAAGTTAAGCGTTAAGCTCTACGGCTAAGCATTACGTCCTTAGATGCAAGGCCCTCTTTGATGCAAATAATTTTTGCTCGCACGGTAATATTGATTAATAATTAATAAAAATACTTGCAATAAGATATATAATGAACTTTACAGACAGTCACAGAATATTCCATTAAAAAAACTGCCCCTTCCATAAAAGGGTCTGTTGATACTTACTACAGACTACAGGATTACACAGCGTATTAATTACGAATGTGATTACTGTGCATGTATTTCGATTTTTCGCTTGTAGTTTGGCGGCTTCTAAAAGGCTAACCCAAATGCACAGTTTGGAATTTTGGTCAATTATTATTTATACAGGGTGTCCCGAAATTAGCTGACAATATTTTAAGGAGATAAAGTACATCCAAAAATAAGACTAATACCTTCTATTAATATACCTTCATAAACGCTTCGTTATGGGGCTAGAGCCCCCCGAATTGGAACCATGATAAGCAGTTTTTTCACAATATCTCAAAAACCGATTAGGGTATCGAAACAAAATTTGATACATGTTTTACCCATGACAAGACGCAATAAACGATTCTATTAGCTTAACTTTATTTCTTCCAGTGGCGTCCCACTGGGTAGGTAGTTGGGAGAATATTGCCCTAAGTCTTTTATTTTTAGGATTTTTTAACTTCAGGTGCAATTTTTAGAAGCCTTGAAGTATATTGTTGAAAAAAGGTCCTCTTGTTTCATTGCGGTAGGATTCACCATTTTCCAGTAAAATCGATTTCAAAATTTTGGTTTTTTGAAATCCGGTGAAAAGGCTAAGGTTTTTTTTTTGCATATCTCAGCAAACACTTAATATTAAAACATGAAATTTATTAGAACTTCTACTAGCGACAAGGCATATGTATTAAAGGATGTTACTTTAAAATATTTTTCCAGTGACGTCGCACGGGGTGGAGCCTTAAGTAAATATTACTATTATTTTTTTTTAATTTCATAGTTTTAATGTATTTTTTTTTAATTTTAAATTTCTTGTTAATAAAACCTTTCATTATTGTAATTTGACACAATGTAACGTTTTTAAATTAAACATATTTTTAGATTCCTTTGTTTTTTAAATATTTATTTTCATAAAAATTTTAAGAGAGTTTTAAAATAAAACAACAAATAATAACAAATTGGGAAACTAATTCTTAAGCAAGTACCAGTCATGTGTCCCCAAAAATAATAATCAAGGGGATTTAAATCAAGTGATCTTGGTGGCCAGGCTATGGCTACCAATCCACCTGGTAATTTTCTTCAAGCCAATTCCTCACTTGACGTTCGTAGTGAGCTGGTACCCCATCATGTTGAAAGAAGTGCCCTAAACGTAAATCCAGTGGCACATTATCTAATAAATCCCCAAGTTGATCATGTAATATTATTATTTGTCGCTAGTAGAACTTCTAATAAATTTCATGTTTTAATATTAAGTGTTTGCTGAGACATGCAAAAAAAACCTTAGCCTTTTCACCGGATTTCAAAAAACCGAAAATTTTAAAATCGATTTTACTGGAAAATGGTGAACCCTAGCGCAATGAAATAAGAGTACCTTTTTTCAACAAACACCTAAAGTAAAAAAATCCTACAAATAAAAAACTTAGGGCAATATTCTGCCAACTACCTACCCAGTGGGACGCCACTGGAAGAAATACAGTTAAGCTAATTAAACCATTTATTGCTTCTAGCTATGGGTAAAATATGTATCAAAATTTGTTTTGATACCCTAATCGGTTTCTGAGATATTGTAAAAAAACTGCTTGTCATAGCTTCAATTCGGGGGGCTTTAGCCCCATAACGAAGCGTTTTTGAAGGTATATTAATAGAGGATTTTAGTCTTATTTTTGAATGTACTTTATCCCCTTAAAATATTGTCAGCTAATTTCGGGACACCCTGTATATTGAAGGTGTTATTAGGGAAAAGGAACTCACGATCGACATGCTTACAACTAACCATAATAAAGATCCAATCACAGAATACGGAAGTATTCTGTGGATCCAATTTATCTTTTGACCCAGATACGCCACGTCATCGACATAATATAGCGACATCAGCAGAATTTAGATGATGTGGGCGGTGGGCCTCCGGTCAGTAAATATTATCGGGACAGAATTAATGAGAAATTGATGTTAAGTTGAATTCTTGTGTCTGGGGTCGATACTTAAAACCTACTTATTCAACAAGTGCACTTTTTGACGTCACATTTGCAATGATTTTACTAACTATAGGCCTTGGTCAAAAATTTAGGTTTTGCAACGAGACTTCGTACTTATATATTATTGGGTGTACTTATGGCCTTCCCGATTTTAAAGGAAAAAAGTGAGACAGTATTTTGGGACGGATCCAGGTGGAAGAGGGTATCTCCGTTTAACTAAATAATTTTAGGTTAATTTTGTCAAATCATGGTCAAGACGTTGACATTGTTTATATTAGTTTTATGACAGGACGTTCGGTATATTTTCAGGTTAGGTTTCTTTGTCAAATCATGACAAGACATCAGAATATTATGGAGGACCCTCATCAAGTCCTTCATACATCTGAATAACAAAAATCATATATACTTACCTAACATTTTGGTTTGCTTCTAGGCTATACAGTTGGTTTGTATATTTACCAAAAGAGTAGTATAGTAGATACTGTGGCCGAAAACTGCCAGAAGTTAAACGTCAAACTTTCTTTTTTTTATGAGCAGGCCTGTATTCTGTTTTACATACGCCTCCTTAATCTTAGTAGACCTTGGTTGTACTAAACTAAATATTGAATATTTGAGAAGTTACATCTCCCAATAATAATTGGCATTTTGTTTAAAGCTAAAAATTATATATTGTTAAAATATTTAAAAAATATATATTATTCTTTAATTTATTCAAAATTACAGTATTTGATTTCAATTTGGGGATCAGCGAATTTAACTACAATTCAGCCATTAAAAAAAACTACAAAACAACATAATTAAATGCATAAATAAACTTCCTTTTTTAGAACCAACTATGAATTTGTATGAACCAAATGGATATTTAAATTTAGAAAAGCTTTATAAATTAAAACTATGCATTCTAATACACTTTATTATTATTACAGAAAAACAATCAAATATAATATTTCCTTCGACCAACATTATTCACATCACGAGACAAAATCATCATATTCAAACACCAATGGTAAAGAGTAATTTTGGCCAAAAATCAATATTATATAAAGGAATAACAATTTACAACAGTTTGTCGAAAAAAATTAAAGAAATATCAAAATTATGGACTTTTAAAAAAACACTAAAAAAATATTTTTTTAAAACTGAACTAAGTAACTTTAACGTATTATATACGCTATAGTTTATTCCTCAAAACGGGGTCCCTTAACTGAAAGTCAAGTATATATTATATATATATATTTTTTTGTAAATGGTTATTATTAATAATTTCGAGTATAGTATAGTTACTAAACACGGTTTTTACTATTTGTGAATTTATATATTGTATATTTGATGTTATATTCTCTGTAATAAACTTTTTTAAGTTGGTTGAGAATAAAGATATATTATATTATTATAAAAAAATATTCTTAATTAAAAATTTTACTTGATTTCAGGTGGCAAATTTTAGAGAACTTAAATCTACTCCGTGTGAAAAAGTGAATATTGTTAACAATGTCAGACCAATCCAGACGCCGCCGCCACATAAAAAGCCCAACATTTTTTTTGCAAGATCTCATAGAAAAAGTGAATAAAAGCATTTGTGTTTATAGTGATTTTTAAAATGTTTATTATGCCTTAGTTATCTTACATAAAGTATTTTTATCTTTATTACTAAAGTAGTTTTTATATCATTTGTTTTGTTTTACTTCCGCAAGTTTATTTAATAATTTTTTGTGTCATAAGCAATGTTAGTAAACCTTATATTTTAGTATTTAATTAGTACCTATTGTACCTACCAGTACCTATAATTTACAACATCATCCAGCTTTATTAATGGTAGTCAACCAATTAAAAAAAATTCCGAAACTTTAATGCTGTCTTTGTTCTGTCAATGCAACAAGACAAGGATAGCAAAATATGGCTTCCAAACGGTCATGTCAATTTTTGAGTTCTATCCATGGCAGTCTACGATTGTACGTGAAGACAAAGTACCTAGTCTAACTTTTGTTGCGTATTGTACTCAGTTTTCAAATTTCGTCATTTTAAGGGGAGTATCAACATGCTTGCCAACCTATAACCTATTTCGCGTAGATTTATTTATGTTGTCTAGCTTTTATACAAAATTTAAATAAAATCAGTACCTATCGACTTATATAATAAAAAATAAAAATATTCTTAAACTTATATAAAATAATAGTAAATACTATCTCACCTAGTTCACGAATTTTAGAAATATAAGTACTAATCGTGACATAACGGCCAGCGGTCATTGAACAGACGTTACTTTAATTCGCCAGGAAAGTAAAAAGTTACCTATCTAAAATTAAACAGGTATTTTCATTAACCTTTGATTTAAAAAGCGACATTTGTATATTTTCTAATATCGTCAAACACATCAAACATTTCAGTTGTTAATTCAATATCAGTATGTTGCAAAGATTGATTTTGCTTTTCTTCGTTACTCTGCTCATCCAACTCTGAAGACCATTGTATGTATAGATCCTTATTTATTTTTTCAGATACATGCTTTATATCCTTGTTATAAAATATTTGGAATCGATAAATTTGCATGACGATTTTCTCTCCATTATTTTCAGGATCGGGAGTAGGTAGAAGAGTTGAATATTTTGAAGATGATGGAAGAATATGAAGTATTAGTCTATCATAGATTGGCTGAACAGATCTAAAATTTCTTCTTATTAACTCATCATCGCTGTCCAATAAAAACCTGAAGGAGTCAATCTAAAAAAATTTAAAATATTTCTTATCTATAATAATGTACAGCGTTATACAGGGTGTCTCACGGTCGATGGTACCTTAGACGTTTCTGACGAACCAGTAAAGGAATCGTTCTGAAAATTTGGTCGCGTACATAAACGGACATGCTCTACCAACCTAAAATGTTTTTAACAATACAGTGTTGCCGCTTCCACACAAAAATAGTAACTTCGATTTTTTAAATGCAACACCATATATTTTATTTTATTTTCGAAACCCCCATCCTTACATTATTTTATTAACTCTACTCTATACTTATCTCTTACCGTTTCTAAGATATAAATTAATTTCCGTTTTTTTTTGTCCGAAAACGTCACTTTTAAAAATGCTGATAATTTTGAACTCTAAAACACTGAAACCCTAAAATTTGGTAAATAGTTAACTAATACCATAGAGCTCTTTGCCCTAGTCCCAAATCTTAGTTGCAATATACAGGGTGGTTGAAATATACACTTATTCTGGTAACTTGAAAAAGTGACCATAAGTCCTTTTTTTCAAATGTAACACCCTGTATATTATTACGGATTTGAAAACCTGCTAAAATTTCACTTAATTCTTGTATATCATACCTATACCTAACTAACTAGTTTAACCATTTTTTTTGACGTATTAAGCATAATTTGTAAAATTTTCTATACAATTCAATTTTTATTCGGTTATTAGTAAGTTAGCCATAACAAAAACGATGTTTACGTATGTTACTATGGTTATCGTTTTGACATTTCATTAAGTTTAGATACAAGATTGAAATACAGTTTAAAGTCATGGAAGAAAACTATACAAATGCAGTTCTTATGAATTAATTTATTTTATTTGGACAATGTGTGTTTGCATTAACATGCATTAAAACTAAATTTTTCTTGAAATCCATGCAGTCAACACCCGCATATTTAAGTATTTGGATGTAAACGGCCAGCGTTTTGAACATCTGTTAAAATAGCATTTTAATATCTAGTTATTTTAGTAGTCTTTTATTATTTGACTACCTAGTTAACATTTAATAAAATTGTCCTGGATCCTTATGAATTTTCTAAGATTCATTGGCGGTAAATTAGAGTAGGGTAGAGCGGGGTTAACTGGACAGGCAGGTTAGGTGGTCCACTCCAACTTTTAAATCTCCCCCGGTAATTTTGCATACTCCTAGCACTACTCAAGTATCCCCGACATGTGCCGAACACCCTATACGAAGGACCACGTCCATTTGTAATTGCTGCGTGTCCGTTAGTCGTTTAAAGTTTTTTGAGGTGAATAGTTATTTCTCTCTCGTTACTAAAAAAATATTTTTCACGGAACTTATTGCTTCTAGGGATTATTTTATTGAATAAGTAAGTACATAATAGTGTAGTTTGTAGGTGTGTGTGCTTGCATTGTATTCAAATTGTAAGGTTACAGTTATAAATACTAAAAAATAAAGATGAAAACAGTGAGGTTAACCGGACCGACTAGTAGTCAGGTTATCTGGACCTGGTCCAGCTAACCCCATGTAATATTTTATTGGTTTTAGTGTTATTTTTTTTTTAAGTTATGCCACGCACACGGCAAAGAACCACCACAAATCGATCATTTTCTGAAGAAAATCTGAAGCTAGCCGTACGAGAAGTGGTAGAAAATAAGATGGCAGTTCGTAAAGCAGCGAAACTATTTCATATACCAAGAACAACTCTGATACGATTTAAAGCTAAAGTGGAAAATTTCGGATTTGAGCAAGTCAATTTTAGTCCGAAAAATGAACACTTAAAAGTATTTTCAACCGCTCAGGAGACAGCGCTAGCTCAATATCTAAAACAAGCTGCTATGATGAATTACGGCTTAACCATTAAGGAGGCGCGTAAGCTTGGTTATGATTTCGCTATAGCTAACAAAACTGTTTTAAGAAAAGGTTTAGAGAATTGGAACAATACCAAGATGGCTGGAAAAGAATGGATACTCCATTTTTTAAAAAGGCACAAGCTTTCCTTAAGAACTCCGGAGCAGACTAGTTTAAGTCGGGCAACCAGTTTCAACCGCCACAATGTCGCAAAATTCTACGAAAATCTGAAAGAAGTTTTAGATGCTAATAAATTGGAGCCACAAGATATTTACAATTTGGATGAAACAGGTAGTTATAATCAATATTATTTTTCTACTTGTATCAATAAAAAATAAAATTGTTTTAGGTTGCCTTACTGTTCACAAACCGCCAAAAATTATTGCAGCAAGAGGAGCCAGGCAAGTAGGACAAGCTACCTCCGCAGAAAGGGGAACCCTAGTTACCCTATGTGCTATAGTTGGTTGTACAGGTAGAGCTCTTCCCCCTTACTTGATTTTCCCTAGAAAACATTATAAAGAACACATGCTGAAAAATGCTCCAGTTGGAAGTAAGGGGAATGCAACACCATCAGGCTGGATGCAAGGCGAATTATTCGAAGATGTTTTAAAACATTTCGTAAGGTGCGAACGACCAAATCCAGAAAACCCAAAATTAATTCTACTCGACAATCATGAAAGTCACTTGAATCTAGGGGCTTTAAATTATGCAAAGAAAAATGGCATAATTTTATTAACATTCCCTCCGCACTGTAGCCACCGGCTACAGCCACTGGACATATCAATCTTTGGCCCTTTTAAAAGATATTATAATGATTCTTGCAATAGATGGATGACCAACCATCCTGGCAGTGTGATAACCATTTACGACATTGCTGAATTGGTGGGCGACGCATTTCCCAAGGCTTTTACAGTCAAAAATATAAATAGTGGTTTTGCAAAAGCAGGTGTATACCCGTTTAATGACGATATTTTTACAGACGATGAATTCTTACCATCCTACGTCACAGACCGATCCTTAAATGAAGAAACCCTTGTTGTTTCCCCGATAAACGTAAATATACAAACCACCCGTGTAAATGAATCTATTGATGAACCAAAAATGCCTGCAGACGAATTGTCAATTCTAAATATCGAAGCTCAACCTGGATGTTCCAAAATTCTAGAAACTAAATCTACTTTGCATGTAGAAAATAATAGTAATATTTTAGAAACACAGATTATACTTCCAGAAACTGTAAGACCATTTCTAAAAGCACCTCCCAGGAAAGTGAAGGTCTCAGGTAGAAAGAAGGGTAAATCTGTGATCCTAACTAGCACTCCTGTAAAAGAAGAACTTGAGGAGCGCGCAAGAGAAAGAAAAAATAAGGCAAAGAAGAAAACTGTTGTGCGTAAGGTTCTAGAATCGTCCTCATCTGAATCTGGAGAAGAGCCATGTTATGAAGATTCTTCTGAATGGGAACAAGAGCTAGATGAAAATGCGACGTTATCCAGAAAACCTGAAAACTACAAGAAAGGCGATTTCCTAATAGTGAAGGTACATGGAAAAAAATCATTTAGAAATTACGCTGCAGAAATAATAAATAGCCTTACCAACGGATACACCGTGGCATTTCTAAAAAGACAGCATCCATCTAATCGGTTCATATACTCGGAGGAGGAGCCTTCTTTTCTTTCATTTGAAGATATAGTATGTGGTTTACCAATACCTACTAAATACTCTAAAGGTCGATATGAGAATTTACTTTATTTTCACTTTGATATGTCTGAATTTAGTGTGCAGTGAATTTTCTGTTAAAAGTGATTTATTTCTTAGCTCCTAAACGGTTACCCATAATTCTTTGATGTTTTTACCTTCAGGGGTAGTTTATATAAAGATCTGAATATTTTCTTATAATTATTTGAAGTAAATGCTCTTTATTAAACTTGTGTTTTCTTTATTATTATTAGTGAGGTTAACTGGACATTGGGTGTGTCCATTTAACCCTACTAGTCAGGTTACCTGGTCCATTACTTCCGTTTATAAAAACCTATTTTAAAAAAAAAGTGTTACAAGTTTTTGATTCCTTTACATATAATTATGGTAAAATAAAGCTTAACGAATGCTCTGAAGATTCTCTTATTTGCGTATATGATTTAGATTCGAAATTATAATGATTTCAAAAAAAGCGGACCAGATAACCCCGCACTACCCTACATTTCGTTAAACTCTATACATGTCGTCCTGGCGATAATTCTATCACATTGTCCAAATAAAATAAATAAATTCATAAGAACTGCATTTGTATAGTTTTCTTCCATGACTTTAAAGTGTATTTCTATCTTGTACCTAAACTTAATGAAATGTCAAAACGATAACCATAGTAACATACGTAAATATCAGTTTTTGTCATGACTAACTTACTAATAAGCGAATAAAAATTGAATTGTATAGAAAATTTTACAAATTATGCTTAATACGTCAAAAAAAATGGTTAAACTAGTTAGTTAAGTACAGGTATGATTTACAAGAATTAAGTGAAATTTTAGCAGCTTTTCAAATCCGTAATAATATACAGGGTGTTACTTTTGAAAAAAAGAACTTATGGTCACTTTTTCAAGTTACCAGAATAAGTGTATTTTCAACCACCCTGTATATTGCAACTAAGATTTGGGACTAGGGCAGAGAGCCCTATGGTATTAGTTAACTATTTACCAAATTTCAGGGTTTCAGTGTTTTAGAGTTCAAAATTATCAGCATTTTTAAAATTGACGTTTTCGGACAAAAAAAACTGAAATTAATTTATATCTTAGAGACACCCTATATAATAATAAAAAAACGGATCAGCCTGTAAAATTTTTTAAAAAATTTACCCTCTTATCAGCAAAACGGTGCAGTAGAGGTCGAGTTTTTTTTGTTTTAGAAAAACACATGGCCACGCGACGTTTTACTAAGCCGAACGCAGGGGTGAGCATATAAAAGCGGTCAAAACGGCGCTCAAAAGGAGAGTCGATATTTCCCAATCACAAGTTAAGGTCGTTACGCTGCCAGTTCGCTCGGGTGTGTTCGGGTTTGTTCGCACCATATAAAAATCTAAATATTGTTTTACTTTCAATTTTATTCTAACCGATATTTCACCCAAAAGTTCTAATCAGAAAATTATCAAAAATAAATGGGGGGTTAAATTGCAAATCAAGCCCAGCCAAAACGTCAGCAAGACAAAATTGGCTTTTAATTGTGTTTTAAAATAAAAGAGGGACTAATCCATAACGTACTGTAACAAAAATCATTACACTTTTGCTTTCTAAGGGTCGTAAATTATGGGTCAGCGTCGTTGACACCGACCTTTTTGAATGTAATGTAGGTACTTGTCCCCTGGGTTTTTGTGGAACTTAAGAACAAAGGGTGGACGTTATTACACAGTAGTAATGCCGTCTTAAGTATAAAATAATAATAATCTGCAATGCTAGGTAAAGAAATGGGGGAGGGTTAATAAGGGCAATATTTTATTAACAATATAGGTACAGGGTCATTCCGTATATTTAGACAGCGTCTACTGTGTTTATTATAAGAGATAGAAAAAAACTTTAAATATAAAAGTTATAGGCGTTCGAGCCATTTGTCTATCCATGGCAAGTGCGATTTAATTAAACAATATATTCACATTTTTAAAAAAATGCAAATATTTCGAAAACGGCTAAACCAAATGTCAACATATTATATATTTTTGAATTCAGAAAAAAAAGATCTATTAATTTTTGTTTCAATATACAGGGTGTACCATTAAAGATTTACCAAGTTAGTGTTTTTTCCTAACTTTGTGACATTCATTTGTTGCTTTGCGTAACATTTTCTGGCGACTTAGGGTAAACCCTATAACTTTTATATTTAAAGTTTTTTTCTATCTCTTATAATAAACGCAGTAGACACTGTCTAAATATACGGAATGACCCGGTACAAGTCAAATTATCAGAAAGGGTTATAATTATTTGGTATGAAGGTATGATGTTGCCCGTAGAACGTTAATTTATAATTGGTGTAAGGTAAGGTGGGGTAAATCCAAGATTGGGGTAATGTGTTATTTGGTCCTATAATTTACGCCCTTGAGCGTGAGATGGCGCCGCATGTATTAATTTCGTATTTCAAGTGTCCTTGTCCATTCTGCAATGCGCATATCTATGTTTGTCACTTCATGTAAGACGCTTATGGCTGCGAGATAAACACCTGATTTTGCAGTGAGTTTTCAAATTAGTGTTACAAATTTCGGTGCCGGCTATTTTACATTACGAAAAGTATTAGCAGGTACATATGAGTTTACACGGTCAGATCGGGCCAATATATCGATTCAAATCAGAAATTATAATAAATACGACCGATTTATTTCATGTAGCATGTAGTACATTTGCCCCGAGAGAAATCGGTTTTGGGGTTAATGTAACATGTTTGTAGTGGGTAAATGTAATAGGCTCTGTTACATTTACCCCATTATTTGTTTTCGTTTAAGACTTATGATTGATAATTTTTTGTTTTAGGCGTCATGGTCAGAACATATGTCAAAATTTTTTTTTGCGTTATTACGTATTTTTTAACTTGTTACTTACTTAAAATAAGTGGATAACAAATTACATTTGTGTTTTACTATAGTTCTTATTTTATTGAAAATGATACCATTAATCATAATTCATTAAAAAGTTTGTAACTCCTTCAGTTATAATGGAATTTAGTTGAAATAAAAACCATATATGTAGTAAAACCCGTTCCTTTTACATTTGCCCCGTTTTCGAATCTCATATAGAGTACCTCTTGCAAATACAGGCAGCTATTACATTTGCCACATTTGCTAGGGTAAATGTAATATGTTGATATTATTTAAAAAAAAATATGTTGTAAAAATGTAGTTTTGAGCTTTTACGAAAATTCCTTCATAAATTAATGGCAAAATTACTGAACACCCCATGGTATTTTTTGTAAAATTTTATTTGAATCAATGATATTTTTTATGGAAGTCCAAAAGTCAACTATTCAAAAAAACAGTTGCATTTACCCCACCTTACCTTACATAAAACGGTGTGATGGGGTTTTCTTAAAATGAATGTCCGACAGCAGGAATAACTTGAGTCTAAAGACCGTTGTCGCTCGGCTTTCTAGTAATATAAAAAACAACGCCCGCTTAAAAAAACAAGTGACAGCGGAGAGTGGGTGAGCTCCTAACTTTTATTGCACTTTTATAAATTATATGTTGAAATGTCCGACAATAGGAATGACTTGAGTGTCCACTACTGCAGACCGTTGTCGCTAGGCTTTTTACTAAACTAAGTAGTACCTTTATACCAAACGGATACGTAAATCTATAAAAATACTCTGGAACTAAAATGATAAATAACCTTAATAATAATACGTACACGACGTACGAATACGAAAATGGGGTGATATGTAACAAAATAGATTGCAGATTAACAGGGAACTAATTAACACCAGAGTGTGGTCGCAGACCAAATATAATCATAAAAAAGGGGTATCTTTGGAACCCAGTAAACACAAACTCGTCCCTAGGATGTCCTATGGATAATTTTTATGGGATATTTCAACGTCCCTGGGATGTCCCGTATTTACCCAGGGATGTCCCTTGGATGTCCCGTTTAGGTCAGTTTGGGTCGGTTTCTTACATCGCTAGGATGTCCCATCAATGTCATCAGAGGACAAGATTGGGACGTTAATGGGACTGTGTTTATAAATAAAAAGTAGGCTATATTTAAAAAAATACTTTTATTTAAAATGTTTATACAAACTTAAATTATGTAAAAAATATCCTGAATCTGAAAAGAAAGTTTTTAAAATTTTAATAATCGTTTTAGTTTTGAAGATTCGCCATTCTTAAATTGTGTCGTAAAGATAGATAAAATCAAAGCTTTTTAAAAACAGTACTTAGGTATTTGTTTAATGAAATTAAATTTAAAAAAGCACTACGCTAGATAGTTATAATTACCTGTTGAAACCACTTTAAACACTAGTCCTCTGACGCTTCACTTTCTCAGGCGCATGGCGCAGCCAACTTTTTATCTAATTTTCTATATATTTTTCATTAGCACCTTCCTTTGGTAGTATTGCTTCTAAAAAACGCGTAAAATAAATAAAAATTAATTGCATTATTAAATACCTGTAAAACCTACGTAGCTACTTTCCGCTTAAAAGTAGCTTTACTACGTGCAAATGGTATTTCTTTAGGCATGGTTGAAATATTAAGGTAATTAATAAATGATTGCTTGTACTTACCACATACTTTTTTTGAAAATAATGATAACACGAACAAACAAATAATCAAAAACCCGAATTCGGGATTCACGCGTTGAAAAAAAAGCTTTGTAAAAAGTAAAAGTGGGGTTAGTGACAGATTTGGGCCACAGAAAAGGAATTAAAGGATTATTTGGTTAGGACACAGAAAATAACTAAGTCTTCGATGTCTTGTAAACTATTGTTGTCATTTTGAAATAATTATGCTTATTAAATTTAATATTATTATACTTTGTCTTTTTCGGTTACACACACAAAAACAGAAAAATTAATAAATTATGTAGAATATTAAGAATTTTATACGTGTATACAATATTATTATACCTGTAAGTTTGGCGAATTATAAATATAAAATAAAATTAATATTGTTTTCGCCGAAATTTTCATTTTTATCTCTTTCCTACTAATGTCCGAGATAGGTCTTACATGCGACATCTTTAGGACATTCATTTACTTAAAAGGTCCAGGTTGGACGTCCCTCGGACGTATTATAAAGACGTCCCTGGGACGTGTAAGTGTGGATATATTTAGGACGTTCCATTGATCCCAAGGACGTCTCTGGGAGGTACTCGATGGGATATCCCATTTGTGGGACAATCGGATCTATATGGGACGTCCCAGGGACCTTGTGTGTTTACTGGGAAGGTAAAGTGTCACCATTACAGTCACAGACGTAATTGGTAACAAAAGGTAAAATAGCATTACTTATTATTGTCGCGGATATAATAATAGGTAATAGGGGAAGGTTGCCCATATTGGACCAATTTCCATATTTCTTATCATAGATCCTGATAATAACGCAAAATCGATCTTAGTATACTTTAGTATGTTGTTCAACTGCAGGATTTTTTGCAGAATTTTATTTCAAAGTATCTATGATAAACCAGGCTATAAAAAAACCTCAGCAAGTGGTTCAATATAGGAAACCGGTTGCCTAAATTGCACCTGGGGGTTCCAAAATTGGACCACATGATTTAAATGGGAAGCTTAGGTGTTAAATAAATTAATTAAAAATAAAATTGTTGGTATAGAAAGTTGTATACTTATATTTCAAAAAAACATCAAATTTACAATCAAAATTTCGGTAGAAGACATCCTAATGCAAAAAAAGTACCTATTAGTTTCCTATATTGGACCAGTCATGGTTTCATTTTTTAACTCAAAGAAAAAATATTTTAGCAATATTGAAATGGTGTTACTTTATGACATTAACTTATTTAAAGAGAAAAATTATTTTTGCACAATTTGGAAAAATTGCCTAAATTGGACCGGTTCAATTTTGGCAACTACCACGTGTTTTACAAAACCACCCAGGAAAGAAACAAGAAAAAACAAATATGGCATGGTAATAGGAGAAATAGAAAGAGAAAAACTTACTTGATAACTTCCATAAAAAATATGTTGCTTAAAGTTTTATGGTTCTAAGGTAAATTCTTAGGAAAATCCTAAAAATATTACATTAAAATTGTGTAAATTACGTTTTGCTCTGTACACGCCAAGCACTAACGGCCAACTAGTTGAGTTTGTTGTAGGGGTGTTACAGTGGAACTGGACCTGTTCTTTTGGAATAGGTATCATCTGCCTATTCCGCGTACCTATTACCTATTACCAGGTACCTATTCCAGGTCCGTTGGCACTGTTACATGTTTGATTCTCTGGTTTCATTGTTATTCCTTTTTTAAGTTGTCAGGTACAGGTACGATATAGGGAATGGAACGGCTACAGGTTTTGCTTTAAATTCATATAATATGTTTATAATATGGCGAATTTGCAGTTGAGAATTTTAAACGTTGCCATTACAAGCACATTGCAATAATTAAAATAATCTCACTAAATAAAGATAAAGGGAAATAGTAATAAATAATAAATATTTCTAAAAATATTGTAATAATTTATTGGGCAACAAAATATAGCGTATTTAATGTGGGATATGCAACCAGCAATGAGGAATTAATTAAAAAGGCAACATATGGTGGATGTACCTTCTTCATGTTTCTTTAAATAATAGGCCTCCGTTACAATCAAATCTTCCAAAAAAAGTCTGGTGCGAGAAATATTAATCTGTTACAAAAATTTACAACGAAATTTAATTCGAACAATCGGAAACTGCTGGGCAGTGCTGGCCACGCTGGAGTTCTGGCGGCCTTCTTTAAAAACTCGTGTCGGCCATGCAGCCGGAATAGCGCCAATCGGCGGAGCGGCGTTTAAGTTTGACCTGTAATAGTTTGGACCTGTAATAGGTATTTGGAATAGGTTCGGGTTTGGAATAGGTACAGGTCCAACTAGGTACGAGAAAAAGCTATTCCGTAACATCCCTAGTTTGTTGACGATCAAAGGTTCTGGGTGGAAGTATGTTACAGTGTTGCCAGATGATATGGCACTTGTTTAGTTTCGGAGAAATGTACTGTGGTCCAATTTAGGTAGCGGTTCAATACAGGCAACCTTCCGGTATCTGAGAAATGCCTCACTATTCTGTCGCAGACAGATGTTGGTGCAAACGGGCTAAATTATGGGAGACACACCATCTTACACTTGGTTTTATGAAATGTAATAATAATTAGGGATTTTATTCTTTATGTTATTTAAGGAATCTGATTAAATTGTTCATAAATTGTAAGTATATGGCCAAAATGTTTTTAGAATAAATCGATTGTTTTTAAAACCTCTTTAACTGGCAGCGGAATACTGCATCATGGAGAAACAGTCGGAATAAGATTAAAGCTAAAAGATCTTAAAACCTGACAAACTTTTACCGTTGTACCAAACTATAAAATAACCTAAATATAGACAACGTAGACAGGGTCGTACCACAAGATTCGACGATTACAGCTAGAGTGACGGATTTCTGCATGTGATGAATACACCCGGTGGTCGGTCAGTTTCAACGGCTGTGTTAATTGTTACTTTGGCATACTTTTTCGTGTCTTAATAACATTTTGGAGATAGAAACCGCCCTTAACTCTTTTTTTCAAATGTAAAGATGTGCATATGGATATAGCTCCTTGGAAAGGACATAAAAAATTAAATAAGATCCACTATTTACTTTTGCATTTTGTAGACGCTATTTGTTTTGTTGTGAAAATTTATGGAATGTTGCCCATTTTTTTCTTGACAAACCTCTAATATCAAGTAAAATTCATTCTTGACATTATTTATGTACCATATTCGGGGTTATTTGGCGAATTTCGTGTATAAGTCATTACCTAAGTTCCTCTAAATTTTCTGATTTTGTTACGTAAACTTTGTTTTTTAGATGACCTCAAAGAAATAATTTAGAGGATTAAGGTCCGGCGATCGTGGCAGCCATTCAATGGTAATCCTTCTTCCTATCCAGCGGTTTGTAAATACTTAAATATCATCGACCATTTAATAAGTAGGTAATGAGACGGAGCACCATATTCGATCATCATGAAGATATGCTCTTCTGCATGGTGAGAAAATAATGCAGTCAAAGCTGGTCAAACTTCAGTTCCTTGCAAAAAATTCAGATATGTATGGCCATTTAAGTTATCTTTAAGGAATATTGGCCCAACGACGCGGTCGCCAATTATGCCTGCCCAAACACTAAGCTGGGTGTGTTTCTCACATCTAGTGAGGATTTTCTGCGAAACAATATCAACAGTTCTGTTTATTGACTTCATCATTTAGTACAAAAATACACTAAGCTGTAAAAAGCATCCAGTCCAAATCTACTAAATGCTAATCAAGTGCATTCATCATCATTCACAAAACTAAAGACGGCGGTCCGGATCATCTTCCAGTAACACTTTGTACCGTTCACATTTTCATAAGGACGCGTTTGACATGATTACACTCACTTGAATGCAGACGCATGGCTTATGTTATTTTCTCTTACAAGTTGCCGAACTAGATTAATAGGATTTTTTTCAAGAGTAAGAAAAACGATTAATTATAGTATTTGCAAAATTATACCGTTGACTCTTACTGCAAAAATAAACTACCTGATTAAACCCTATTGTATACACCTCAACCTCTTCAAAGGGGATTAAATGGGATCAGGGTCGGCTTGAAAATGTACCTACGCTACATGATTTATTTTTATAATTTAAAATAAATAGATAGGTATTTTTAGTTTTACGTAGGTACCTATAATAAATGTAAAATAATGATAACAATTAATGATAATTGAAAATAATATAATTTAAAAGTATAACTATTAGGATAACAAGTACATAAAAATTAATTAAATTCTAAAAAACTATTGATAATTTATTCAAAATTTAACTCTGTATCACTATCACTATCTTCATCTAAGCCTAAACTTATAATTAAGGGTTGAACATTGATAATCATATAATTGTAAGAATTTTCCACCTTAAGTACATGCTGTACACAGTTTTTCCAGTCTGTAGAAATTTTTCTTACTTCGTTTTTAATTAATTCTACTACATAACAGATGTATTTAATGTAGGAGAAATATTATTTCTCCTAATATTGGATTTTAATTGGTGCCATATTAGCTCAATAGGATTGAATATACAATAGTATGCAGTGCTGGATTTACCATTAGGCTGAGTAGGCTGGAGCCTAGGGCGGCAGATTTTAGGGGGCGGCAAATTTGGCCCAAAATTTTTTTTTTATCTTACAGAAATAAATGGTACAATCTTTATTCATGGTCGACGGGTAGCATTTTTTAAATAAACTTTATTGTTGGCCATGTCTGTTAATGGGGATAAAAAAAGGTAGTTGGAACTTTACTGGCTTTGCAGAAAGAAATTTCATTTTCAATAAAATAAGTAGGTAATCATAAATTTTTAAAATATTTACTAAAAATTATTGACCAAATTTGGGCGTGGTCTTAAAAATTTTTCCCCTGCGGCGCATTTCGCCTGCAGCGGGCTTTTTCTTTCCCGAACACTTCACCTGTTTTACAACTCACGAGCCGTCACTGGTATAGGGGCGGCAAAAATTGAATAGCCTACTAGCGGCAAATTTGTAAATCCGCCACTGATAGTATGGAGGAAGACGCAACACTGTATGCCCATTTTCTGCTGCAAGTTTGTCACACTCATATTCTTTATTTATTTTAAAAGCTTTTAATACTTCTAGCAGTTCTCGTTTTTTGTAAGTTTCTTCAAAATATAAATCATTTTCAATCATAAAATTTTGAATTTCTGCTTTTGTATTATTAGAATTGGGAATGATTTTTGCTTGCCGACTATGATAACTAGCATTGTCCATTACAATGACGCTATTTTCAGGTATATTTTTAAGGAGTTTATGTTTAAACCAATCTTGAAAAAGTTGTGCGTCGGTATCTTGATGGTTATCTAAAGAAGAATCTGCTATATTTTTAGCTGAAAGCAACAGACAATTTGGAACAAACCCGTTCTCTGAACGAGCATGTAATATTGTGATTCTTTTACCTTTATTTGATGGTGCCTTGGTTTGACATTTTTTGGAAGAATCATCCCAACCTTTTCTTGGGGTGTCATGGGTATCGAACCATGTTTCGTCAAGGTAAATAATTGGACGATTTTCTTCTCTAAATTATAATATAATAAATATTTAAGACTCCATTCCCGTAAACGTTGAGATTCCATATTGATGTCTGTCTTTTATTAATGCTTTGAATGAATTTGCACCTGGTCCGGCTCTGCTCGAAAAGGTTTTAAAATTTGGGATTTCATTATTTATTTTATGGTCAAAGGGATAATGAGGGTTTATTGCAGTCAAAAGATCAACGGTATAATTCTACAAATACTATACGTGTCTTTATCCATTAATCCAGGCTGCCTTATTCTTAGTATGTCCCTGACGTGGCCCACTTCACTATAACGTCTTTCGATTATTCTGATGGGGCCTTGGGAAATTGGTGGTAAATCGGGGTGTGTTTCCTGAAATAAAGCTGCTGCTTGAGTATGCGATCTGTCGCCAAAGCCAATAGTCTGTAGTATTCCCTTTTTATGTCATTTCCAACGAGCTATTACATTACCAGACATACCTTTATATTTGAAAAAAAATGTTGGGGGCGGTTTTTACCCCAAAAGGAGAGGTAAATTTCATGTAGACACAAAAAAATTATGCCAAACTAAACATAAATGCAACCGGGCCTAATGTCGCGATACAAATACAATACAATACAAAATAATTTAAAAATTTTTTAAATATTTTGAATGTGGATATTCTAAGGAAGGTATTGGTTTAATTACGTTAACGTCATATTAATTATATTATATTTATTTCCCTTAACTCCTACCTACCTACTCAGCTTGCCCCACCCTCCCCTATATCTGGCCACTTTAGTTAATTAGAAACTTTGTGAAAAGATAAAATAACATTCTCCTGTTTAGGACAATTGAGTAGACCCGACCTCCGAAATTTTGAGGAATCACATTTTCCGGAGCATTACCTGAAATGCAGATACGCCAAGCGGAATTCGAGTTATCAACCATGTAATATGATGAACGCAATCCGATGTCGACACAGATCCTCGATACATAAAATAATCAGATTCAAATTGCCTCATTAAAAAACCTAATTGCGTAGGAACAATTTTGACCGAGGTATGTGCTGTTGCAATTCCAGGTAGTGCATCAACAATAAGCTGTAAGCCTGGATTTGGCGGATCTTGTAGCTAAAAATAAAAGTATTTTTATTGGATAAATGAACCTTAAAATTGAGTAAATAAGTGGATTTCTTGATACTACAATGCTTAATAAATTTAGTCGCTTATGGGGTCTATTCTGTAAACTAGCCGCTAAATTTTAGAGGCCATTAAAAATTTTAATTTTAACAGCCCTCTAAAAATGATTGGTAAAATTGATATTATGTAAAGGCAAATTTTAGAGTTTGGTTAAAAAATATAAATTTTAGAGGAATCCGTTAAAATGTGTGTTCAGAAATATGGCAACGTCATACTTTGAGTTAGTTTGAATTACTGTCGCCGAAATTTGACATTATTATGACACTTTTATTGTGGAATTTTACGATTTAGTTCATTGATTTAAAAATGTCTCGCGCTCCGAGGACTACAAAATGCCAGAATGAATTTATCGTGCATTTTTAGAAGAAACCCAAAAACTGTTAGGAGGAAAAATGAATCTAGTTGAGTTGCCAATCATTAATGGATTGTGGGCAAAAATTACTACAGAATTAAATCAGATTGGGCCAGACCCGGATGTTTTCTATAAATGACAGGACGTACGGCACTTCAAGAGATCGCGGTTGAATCTTACCTCACCCAGTTCGTTTAAAATGGGAGTGTGAGTGTGTCTATTGACCTAAAGTGAAAAAAATAAAACATGAACATTTAAAAATATGTATATCAGCACATGTACAATTCTTACCCTAAATATGTAAACAAGAATTACGACTCCATCTGTTTCTTTTAAAGCAGATTCTTGGGTCAGGTAGGAACTTTTGAATGTTACTACATGCATCTCGCCAGGATACATGCTGCCGTCAACGGTGTGTTCACTTCCTTCCATATCGTTAACTCCCCAGTGAAGATGCATTTGCGAAAACACATATTTCCCTGACAGAGGTCCGTTCGTTATATAGGGACGTTCTTGGCCCCACTTTCCACTTAAAATGACTGTAAATAATTATAATTAATAGTGTCCAACCACGAGATTTATAGAGGAAGGGCACCTAATTTGAGATAGTTGTCTAACTTCTAATGTGCTGCCATCTCGTAAAAATAGAACAAACTATTTTATTTCAAGGTATTCATTATCATTATGGAGGACTTGAGGTAGGAGGCCGATCGCAATGCATTGGATTCGGTCCCAAATTAGCATCGGTAATTCAGCTTTACGAGTCGCTGTAAGATGGCGCGCGTGTTCGAAGTGGGCTATCAAATAATGGTTTCTTATGGACGCAATAACTATTTTTATTTAAATTAGTTCTTTAAGGAACAAATAAGGACTTTTATATGAATTTACACTTACTTTGTTATACTTATTAGTAAACTCGGCCTGTATAAAGTTCCAACGATGCTTGGTTTTTAAAATACAGTGTATTAAACATTCTAGCTATACCTTTGGAGCTAGAAAGAGACTTATTTGGCTGCGTTTTCTCTCTGAAAAAGATCCTGTCTTACACCCCGACACAAAGCAAACTCTACTTTTATAAATTGTACCATTATTCATTATAAATATGGAAATTAATTACAATACAACGTTATTTGTCTTGTCTTGCCTTCAAACATTATTTGTTATTTCGAAAAATAAAATGTCAATTGTCATAAGTGAAAGCACAGAAAAATAAAGGGTTTAAGTAAAAGTTAAAAACTATGGAGGATCTAGTTTTCCATATTAAAAACGAAGAAGAAGACAACATCAGCCCACTTCGGACACGAGAGCCATCTATCGGCCAATAGCGAACTAACCAAAAAACCGGGACAGAATTTGAAAATGCTGCCATTGTCGATCGGCCTCCTACCCTCTAGTTCTCCATAATTATCATTACTGTCTTGCATTCTTATAGTCTCCGATCGGCCGTTGTTTGGTGAACCGGTGCACGGGTCAGGCGCGGATTTTGTTTGCCCAGGGTGGGCAGAAAGGAAGTAGCGCTCAGGCGCTAAAAAAAAAAAGTAGCGCCGCGCCGCAGGCGAAAATTTTTTGGGTGCCACGCCCTTTTTTGAATCATGGTGCTTGGTTTTCAAGTGGGAAAAATAGAAAATACAAAACAAAATTACAAAAACAACCCGGTGCATTTAGGAGGGGGTTAAACTCCTATTCGCATCATGTGCTCCTTTTGCAGGCGCGCTTTCGGGCGCCCTCGGGGTTTTGATTTGCGCTTTGAGTTTTATACTTACATCTAGTAAGCTAATTGCAATGCGAGTTTTGGTGAATAATAGTTTAGGTAATGTTATGTACTATTATTTTCTGACAACAAATTCCTTTTATGTTCAAGACCTAGCCCAGAAATTAGTTCGTAATTTTTTTAAATAAATATCCTAATTTATTGAGATACCCTGTGAGTCCCAATTTGAGATACTTTCAAATTAGGATCCTTAAGGCATCTAATAACATTTAGATTTGTTTTACTTTTAGATACCGCCCAAACACAAGAAATGGAATGCCAGCAACATGATAAAAATAGTTAATGCTGTGAGAAATAAAGAAATGGAATATTTAAAAGCGTCAAAAGCTTTTGGGGTACCTAAAGGAAAACATGGTGGAAAATGGGCTAAATGCGTCCAGTGTGGTAGATGGACACATGAAGACTGTGGGTAGATCCGAAGTGAAACTTTTGTTTGTTCTTTTTGTCAGGAAAATGTTTTTTTTTAGTAATGTCTCTGTGTCTCAAATTTGGACACCGTCGTGTCTCAAATTAGGAATCCTCATTTTTGTTTTAAAGAAATGCACTAATAATTGTTAAAAAGGGCTTTATAGTTTATTTCACGGATTATCATGGATGCATGTATGTGGATCCATCAGGCTAAGTCTGGATCCACATATATCCGTGATACGCATCCGTTCTATACCACATGATTAATATGAACCAATAAAATTTTCGGGAATAAAATTTCATTGGTTCATATTAATCATGTGGTACACAACGGATGCGTATTACGGATGTATGTGGATCCAGCCTTACTACCATGTACACAAATAGTCTAGAGCGTGTAGATTATAAGTTTCTAAAGCATATAGGTCACAGATTAAATTTCGGGGACTACAGGGATGAGGATCTGCTCTTTTTGGTGAATATGTCACCCAGTAATACGTCACAAACATAGAGATCTTGTAACATTTTATACATATTTCATAATAGGAATTCAGCATTACCTCTTTTACATAAAACTGGTGTACATGTTCCGCCGAGGGCGACCCAGTCCACTCATGTCTTTTCTGTCCATACCAGACAAATTATGGGAATAATTCTTCCATATCGAGGGCCTCTACAATGGCTAATGGTTACAGCCAGTTGGATTTCTTTTCTTAGCCCAATCACAACTTAGACGAGGTTTACAATGATATATACAGACTGTCCGCGGATAGGGTTTACAATAGCACAAATGGATGAAAAATTTCATTTTTCGGGAAAAAGTCATTCTTGATAAAACGTCTAACTTGTAAAAAAAATGCAATCACGAAGAGAACATTTTGATTTTTTTAACAGGGTTCGCAAAAACTTTAAAAACATGATTTTTCTCCAAGAGTAAACTACACTGAGAAAATCTCCAGCAAAAACAACTTTACTGATGTATTTTTGGCTATCCCAGCTAAAATATTTGCCAAAGTTGCAAATTGACTTTCTTGTAGCAGTAAAATAAGGTTTACTGATGTCTTTCTATTGATTTTAATAAGTACTTTGCTGTTGGTAATAAATATTTTCTTAAATATTTCGCAATAGCAAAATACGTAATTGTAAGAGCAAAAAACTTTTTCAAAAGAATTTTTATTTATCCTGAGAAAAAATGTTGCTGCCCCAGCAAAGAAAATTTATTAGATCCGGTATTCGGCTGTTTCCGTGTCGCCATTCGGTGTCGTTAAGAGCCAGTTTCGAGTATTTCAGCCCGTCCGAGCCTGTTGTCGCGCCGTTCGCGCATCATTTCGCTAAGTTTAGAGTTGAGGGAGAGGGTGAGGCTCATAGCCTTACAAAATTATTTGTTTTTTTTTGTTTGTGACCTGCTGCTAGCTGTATTATTTTGATGGAATACAAAAAAAGTTGAAAGTTTAGAGGCCACCTTTAAATTAAGAAGAATACTATACGTTAATGCAAATTTGGGAACATTTTTTGATGATTTTCCATTTCCATATCCTTATTGTAGTTAAACACAGGCATTAAATTGGTAAGTTTTGTTTGTATAATCTTACACATAATATACTTGTTTTTGTTTATTTTTATGCATATTTCGGTAAATCATTTATTTGTGTATTTTTAGAAAGAGGCAGTTTTTAACAAAAGGTTTCCTGATTGTATTGACGTCATATAATATACTAGTAGAAAGTTTGTGCAGGAATAATAGCAAAGTTGAAAGAACGAAAAATCAGCGGATACGGCCTTGAAGAAAATATTGGTAAGTTAAAACGTTTCATTTTGTATATAAAATGTTTGCCTATTAAACAGGTCTTATAATAATAATTGTAATTGAAAACTAATGAAATAATTATTTTTAGACATTACTGCTAAGGGACTACTGATGTTACTATATTTATTGAGCCCCATAACCATTAAAAGTGCCAGAAAAGGTTCTATGGAGACCAAACAGGAGTGAGGTGCAAGAAAGCTTGTTCTTTAACGCAGAGGTAAATATTAACTACTATTCGCTATGCTTGAACTAAGAATCATACATACATACCTAACCTTATACCGTGCGAGCAAAAATTATTTGCATCAAAGAGGGCCTTGCATCTAAGAACGTAATGCTTAGCGGTATCAATTAATCAGTTATTCCATCATTTTTGACAGCCGTTACTCGTAATTTTTGTCTAAACCAAGCCCTACGTTTTTTATTCCAAGCCCTCTTTGATGCAAATAATTTTTGCTCGCACGGTAGTAACCTGAATCAATGATCTAGGTAGCAGATCATTGACCTGAATGCTTAATGGGAGGCTTAACTGGTAGTAGTGTCAACTTTTTTTTTGACATTTTGAAGTAGGAACTTTTTACTAAAATTTAATAATTGCAGTCGTGCATACATTGGTGTTACAATGACAAACACCGATACGTTGTCTTATTCTTGACTTCGCTTGGTTTCTCCCTGGTCCTTCATTTCCAGAATTTTTGATTACCCCTACTATAAATATTTAATCAACATTCTCCGTTCCAGAATGATCATCTCACAGAAAAAATAAACGGAAAATGTGAGAAGCTACAACTGTTTAACCTAACTGTTCAGCCGTTCGGAGTCATAGTGGAAAACCTTGCCTCTCCAAGATATATTATAGTTGTATCAGTGCTGTATCATTATTATTATTATTATTAATATTATTAGGTGCATATAGTCCTGTTTTTGTTATTTTATGTTATAAATAAGTTTCTATAAATTCTTTTTCTTTTATAGCCTGGTAGAGTTTAATTATTTTTTCCTCATTTTTTATAAAAAAAGGTTTGTAAAATGAAACTTTTATTATTGTTAATTATTAGGTGCTTTATATTCCTGTTGTTTAATGTTATAACTTATAACGTTCATATAAATCGTTTTTTGCATAACCTGTATTAATATTTGGTTCTTGTCGTATTTTTTTATATAAAAAAATGTTTATTTCATTTAGCTTTTTCCTTTTATTCCTATACCCTATATTTAAACCTTATCCTCACAGCAACTACATGCTTAATGTACTCTATTTTATTAGCCCTTAAATTGTCTTTTTTATTGCAGCAAATTTTATTTTGTTTTTACCCTGGATGAAAGTGCGCCTGTGTCACAAATTCGAGTACATGTACGGGAACCTTGAACATTGTAAGAAGTACATCAAAGTCGAAATCAAAAAGTGCAACTGCTTTAAATTTTACATTATGTATTTCTTACAGTTTTTAAGATTCCCATACTAGCACTCGAATTTGTGACACAGGCGCACTTTAACCCATGGTAAAAACAAAAAAAAAATTGCTGCAATAAAAAAAAACTTTTTAAGGGTAAGAAAGCACCCTCTTGTGCTAGCTATATAATTTTATTGTAGAAGGAGAGACATTTTTTGTTATTAGAAAAAGTATTTTTACCAACAGCAAAAGATTTTTAAGGTACAAGAAAGATCCTTTCTACTGCAAGAGAGACGTTTTTTTACTATATAAAAAAATTTCACCATTGTAGCAGAAATTTGTTGTTTCAGTAGCAAAGAATTTTATAGTTACATTATATAGTTTTATAAGTACAGCAACGTTACTTTTTAGATATAGCAGAATTACTTTATAGCTATAACAGAATTATTCTTGCAAAGTAGCTTTATTACCACAGCAAAGTATGTCCAGCAGAGTGCATTCTCCTGGTACAGTAATGTGCTTGGCTGTCCCCCATTTAGCAAAATATTTTAGCTATGGTTGCTAAAATTTTCGCTAGGAATGAAAAGAGATTTTCTCAGTGTACCTTTATTTTTCATTTTTGACCAAAAAAAACTTGTTTAGAATAATGTTTGTAATTTAAATCGGATATTTAAAATAAATCTCGATTTTTTTAGTTTTTTTAATTTTTAGAGGTAAAAGAATTTTTTTTTGGATAGCAGCATTAGCGGTCGAAATACATACATTATCAATGACAGAGGGGTATCAAAAAGTTTCAACAACTGATTTTTGGTGTTACCAGAAATATGTATTTTTAATTTCACAAATAAAATGACCCCGGAAATAACACAAACAAATCTTAAAATAACAACAAATAATAATTTCATAATTTGCTATTCAAACACTTCCCCTCCATATTCAACACATTTTTTCAGCTGTAAACGAATGTGGTCAAAACTTCTTCGAATTTCTTCAATGAAAATTGTTTGAACAGCTTCAACAATTCGCTCTTTTAGAAGCTGTACGTCGTTCTCAATTGGACAGGAGTACTTACACTAATTGCTTGAGGCGCCCCCAAAGATAGGCATCTGAAATAGTTAAATCGGGACTTCTTGGGGGCCACAGAACCGGACCATTCCGACCAATCCATCTGTGGCCAAATGTATTATTAAGCCATTCCCTCACTTCAATTGCGAAATGCGCAGGGCATCCATCTTGTTGAAAATACATTTCGTTCCTAAATTGGAGAGGCAATTCTTCTAGGTTATCAGAAAGGAATGTTTCCCACATTTCAAGGTAACTTCTAGGGTTACACGTGTTTTCGAAAACGCATAGGCCAATAATGCCATAATAAGAAATCGCACACCAGACATCTACTTTTTTGTAATATTGTCTCATTGCAGGAATTCTAAAACGGGGATTATTTTCGCTCCAATATCTAATATGCGCAGAAGACACTTTCACGTTTGTTGAAAATGTCGATTCATCGGAGAACATAATAAATTTATGAAAATTCCTGTTTTCACTTACAATTTGGCTTCCGACCCAAAGACAAAAATCCAAACGTTTGGCTTCGTCTCCTTGTTCCAACGTTTGATTAAAAGTTGACCTTTACCACAATGAAAATTGCCGAACGTTTTGCTGGTCAAACGAAAAGAAAAAATAAAAATTGATATTTAGAAAATAAATTCTACTTTAAATACCCCATCCAGAAAAGTAAATGACGATCGAAAATATTCCCAAAATTTTTTTTATTTTTAGTAATTTTGTAATATCTTAAACAATTCTTTATTGGTCAAAAGCAAAATGACTTTCCCGGGTGTAGAATGTTGTACCAAACAATTTTTCTTAAGCCATTTTTCAATATCGGCCTTACTTTTTTCTCAAAAACTTTGCGCGCGTAAACCCACTTTACACGCCTAAATTCACTTTACGCGCCCAAAGTTTTTGAGAAAAAAGTAAGGCCGATATTGAAAAATGGCTTTAAGAAAAATTGTTTGGTACAACATTCTACACCCGGGAAAGTCATTTTGCTTTTGACCAATAAAGAATAGTTTAAAATATTACAAAGTTACTAAAAATAAAAAAAATTTCTAAAAAAAATTTTGGGAATATTTTCGATCGTCATTTACTTTTCTGGATGGGGTATTTAAAGTAGAATTTATTTTCTAAATACCAATTTTTATTTTTTCTTTTCGTTTGACCAGCAAAACATTCGGCAATTTCCATTGTGGTAAAGGGGTTACTTCCTCTTAAATGGGAATATTTTGTTTGCCTTCAAAATATACTGAATATGAATGAATGAATATTTTTACTACATCAAGTTCTTGCGCTGGGTTTCTTATTGAAAGGATAGGATTGTCAGCAACAGACTGCAATACGATTAGGGAAGCTGCGTCATTCTGATCATAGTTTTTTTTTTAATTGGAAACTGAACCAGTTCGTTGAAATTTTCTTAATAATTTATGATAATATTTTTGAGACGTAAATGTTAGGGTATTTGATTACATTTCTCTATCACAAAGTTGTAAGAACTTTCGCCCGCACTGTAACATTGAACTGGATAAACATTTTGTTCTAAGGCCAACATTTTCAAAACACATAAAATTCTATTTGACAACTTCAAATTTGCCCCATACGTAAAGCAAAGTAATAAAAAGGTAAAAAAAATCCTTGTTTTTACAAAAGATGGTAGGAATGCATTTAAAATTTTAAAATAAGATACTTACACACCACCCATTATGAAAATAGAGTCTAATAAAATTTTATAATAATATTTTTATTAAGCAACAAAATTTCCATTTACCTCTAAACATTAAAAAAAAAACTAAAAAAATCGAAGATTTATTTTAAATCTCGGATTTAAATCACAAACGTTATTCTAATTGGCATTTTGGTCAAAAATGAAAAATAAAGGTAGTTTACTCTTGGAGAAAAATCATGTTTCTGAAGGTTTTGCGAACTCAGTATAAAAAATCAAAATTTTATCTTCGTGAATTGCATTTTTTTACAAGCAAAACTTTTGATCAAGAATGACTTTTTCCCGAAAAATGAAATTTTCCATCCATTTTGTGCTATTGTAAACCCTATCCGCGGACAGTCTGTATAAAGGGTAGTTAAAAAAAATGTATAAAACTGTTTCTTTGGGACACCAAGGGAGTCACTTAATTTAATAAGTAGTTTACATACCACCTCCAGTATACAGTGTGGTTGTTTAAGTGTGCAACATATGGGCATTTTTTTTATTACCGATTTCTGAGAAAATTTTATTCCTGATAAAAGTTGGTGCATGTTCGATAATCATATTAGGTGCACTTGGAATGGTTGCAAGTCAAACAGCGTACAGGGTAGGCCAAAAAATATAAAACTTGTACTAGAATAAAAAATTTTAATAAATATTTTTTAAAAAATTTTGCACTTCAAATGATAGTGTTTTAATTAGCATATTATCATTACTAATGTTTTATCTCGTTAAAAATAATTTTTAGGATATTTTACAGTTGTTTTTAATATCGTTGCAACAAACATGAAGTTTGTGATTCCTTAATAAATTAAAAATTCTAGTAAATTTTACAAATATGCTTGAATTTGAACAAAGATATGTGAAATTGATTTGATTTTGATTAATTTATGAAGGTCTTTATGGTGAATATAAGAAAAAAATTTTTTGGAAATACTTAATGTTTTTTAAAAAAATATTTTTTTTTTATTTTAGGACATCACGTTTTTGAATCTATGCATAACTTTTAATTCTAAACAACTTTTCTTAATAACATTTTGCTGAATTTTTTGAAGTAGGGGTACTTTATTCTTGTACACATTTTATATTTTTTGGCCTACCCTGTACACCGTTTGACTTGCAACCATTCCAAGTGCACCAAATATGATTATCGAACATGCACCAACTTTTATCAAGAATAAAATTTTCTGAGAAATCGGTAATAAAAAAAATATTCCCATATGTTTGCACACTTTAAACAACCACACTGTATAGATATTTTGCGTTCCTTACCTGTATGTCCTGTATTAGTTATTTTCATTTTCCTCGGAGCTAATTCATAATTGAACCACTTTAACAGAGGAACATTGTTTACTGGAACCGTTTTGCTGATATTAATATCAATTGGCGATTCCGAAATATCTCCTGAATTTAGCATTTGCAAAACTTTTTGGGAATCATCCGCAAGCGACACATTTTCAGTGTTATTATTCAGTGTCCTTAAATCTGTAATTATTTCACGTTTGAAATTAATTTAAAATTAATATTTGTCTTGGATACTTTACCTATCGTATCTTCTGGTGATAATGGGGATGTGATACTCATGACCAGTGAAATTATGAGACATGAAATTTAGTTCAGTATACAGAAAGTCTATCTGACATTCAATTTGATTAAACTGTCACCATTTGACAACGATAAAATGTCTAAAGTACGATTCTTTGATGATGAAAATACTTGCATATGTTTGTGTGGATTAAAATTTGCTAAAGAAAAAACTGAGGATAACTGTCCAAATCATTTAAAAAATTGGGAGGTATGGTTAGAAAAAAGAAAAAATATGCACAAGAAACTGGAAAAGTTGGGACGTAAACCGTGTGATCTGTTAATGAATGCTGCAGAAGAACTTAGAAGCGTAAAGGAGGATAAGTTGGTGTTGGGATACACTAATATAGTAACAAACTTTGATAAACTACGAGGAAACCCCGCCTTTTGGAAGCTTCCATATGCGCTAGGACATCGTAACGGCACGGAATATTTTGCAGTAAAAACTAAAGAAGACGAACATAAAATTCCCATGATTGAGTATGTTGGTACACCGAATTACATACTAAAGGAAAAGGGTATAATGCCGAGAACTCGGTAAGTATTGGTACATTTGGAGTAATTGTTTTCAGTACAACCTATGTCTATACAGGGGTGGCGCCAGTGGCGCGCTCTAATCGCGTTGGTCTATTTTCGAAAAGCAATATAATTATTTTAAGAGGTTTTTATTGTAAGAACACGTTTTAAAATTATTTTGAATTTGCAGGGTGATTTAAAAAAAAATTCAGTTAAACTTTTAAAAATTTAAATGAATTACCCTGTATCTTATATTATTACATCATATTTCAATGGCGCGGAGTAAATAATAATAATAATTAGTTTATTTAAAATTTAATATTATAATAAATATGTTTATGTTATCTTCTATAAACTTATTCTTCAATCCCCTGAAGCTGAGCTTGTTAGAGGCAAATCCTATTTTTGGTTTTAGTATGTAAAATCATAAATCATAAATATGCATTAAAAATTAAGTTTTAAACTAAAAATGTTAATTTATAGTATAAACGCAGTTTTTTTGAAGAAATACAATACCTATTTACCTATAATAAAATAATTAATTTATAATTTTTAAGTAAAAAATATTACTTATACAGGGTGTCCCGAAATTAGCTGACAATATTTTAAGGAGATAAAGTACATCCAAAAATAAGACTAATACCCTCTATTAATATACCTTCAAAAACGCTTCGTTATGGGGCTAGAGCCCCCCGAATTGGAGCTATGATAAGCAGTTTTTCACAATATCTCAAAAACCGATTAGGGTATCAAAACAAAATTTGATACATGTTTTACCCATGACAAGACGCAATAAACGATTTAATTAGCTCAACTTTATTTCTTCCAGTGGCGTCCCACTGGGTAGGTAGTTGGGAGAATACTGCCCTAAGTTTTTTAATTTTAGAATTTTTTAACTTCAGGTGCAATTTTTAGAAGCCTTGAAGTCTTTTGTTGAAAAAAGGTACTCATGCTTCATTGAGGTAGGATTCACCATTTTCCAGTAAAATCGATTTTAAAATGTTCGATTTTTTTAAATCCGGTGAAAAGGCTAAGGTTTTTTGCATATCTTAGCAAACACTTAATATTAAAACATGAAATTTATTAGAAGTTCTATCAGCGACAAGGCATATCATTATGTATTAAAGGATGTTACTTTAAAATATTTTTCCAGTGACGTCGCACATGGTGGAGCCCTCGGTGGAGCCTTAAGTAAATATTACTATTATTTTTTTAAATTTAAATACTTTAATGTATTTTTTTTTAATTTTAAATTTTTTGTTAATAAAACCTTCTATTGTTGTAATTTGCCAGAATGTAACGTTTTTAAATTAAACATATTTTTAGATTCCTTTGTTTTTTAAATATTTATTTTCATGGAGATTTTAAGAGAGTTTTAAAATAAAACAAAAAAGAATTGCAAATGAAATTTGATGTTGAACCACACGGGAAACTAATTCTTAAGCAAGTAACAGTCATGTTTCCCCAAAAATATTAATCAAGGGGATTTAAATTAAGTGATCTTGGTGGCCAGGCTATGGCTACCAATCCAACTGGTAATTTTTTCCAAGCCAATTCCTCACTTGACGTCCGTAGTAAGCTGGTGCCCCATCATGTTAAAAGAAGTGCCCTAAACGTAAATCCAGTGGCACATTATCTAATAAATCCCCAAGTTGATTATGAATTATTATTATTTGTCGCTAGTAGAACTTCTAATAAATTTCATGTTTTAATGTTAAGTGTTTGCTGAGATATGCAAAAAAAAAAACCTTAGCCTTTTCACCGGATTTCAAAAAACCGAAAATTTTAAAATGGATTTTACTGGAAAATGGTGAATCCTACCGCAATGAAACAAGAGTACCTTTTTTCAACAATAGACTTCAAGGCTTCTAAAAATTTCACCTAAAGTTAAAAAATCCTAAAAATAAAAAAACTTAGGGCAATATTCTCCCTACTACCTACCCAGTGGGACGCCACTGGAAGAAATACAGTTAAGCTAATTAAACTATTTATTGCGTCTAGCTATGGGTAAAACATGTATCAAATTTTGTTTCGATACCCTAATCGGTTTTTGAGATATTGTGAAAAAACTGCTTATCATAGCTCCAATTCGGGGGGCTCTAGCCCTATAGCGAAGCGTTTTTGAAGGTATATTAATAGAGGATTTTAGTCTTATTTTTTAATGTACTTTATCCCCTTAAAATATTGTCAGCTAATTTCGGGACACCCTGTTTAAATTATTCAGAACAATATTAATTAATTAATTAAAGCATTTCTAAAAATATTTTCAAATTGTCTGTTTTTAGTATCCGTGTTTTTATTTCGACTTTAAATTTTTTTTAATGAAATAAATTTTTTAATTTTTGTTGGTAAATAATCGTTTAAATAAAAACGTTTTGCCCTATGGACTTATTTTTAGGTTTTATGGTTATTTAATTTTTATGACGTGTATTATGATTATGGTTTTTAAATTGTATAGGTAAGGTTTTTATTTTTAAATATATATTAGGATGAATGTTTGAAGGTTGTAGACAATGATGTTTCTTGAATGATGAAAGAGTTTTGGACTTCCATTGTCTTTATTTGTTTAAATCACAACGTTTCAACTGGTAAGTATCTCCAGTCGTCTTCAGGTGAATACTAAATAAGTAAAGTAACTACAGGACTATTTATATACACTAGCTAGGTGCACTGAAGCACAACTAAGGTGGATGCAGTCATGCGTTCAGTTGGCACGCGATCTTATCCTAAGATTACATCTATCTAACAAATGTTTCCAGATATTTCTTATGTCTAATGATGGTTTACTAAAGCAGCCTGGGTTCTGGTGAATAGCAGCAGCTTTCTTGAACTTTCTTTTCCTCCAGTGTGGTTCCTTATGTAGGATTTCAGCTTCTGACCACATGATATGGTGACCATGTTTCCAGGCATGGTCAGCTGCACCTGACCTTTCGGTCTCTCCTTTTAACGTATTGTTTCTGTGTTCTTTAATCCTTGTTTCTAGTGGTCTTAATGTCTTACCTATATAAGATTGGCCGCATTCGCAGGGGATCTGGTAGACGCAGTTTTTCCTATCTTTTTGACTTGTATGCTTTGTCTTCGTCAGGTGGCTTCTTAGGGTGTCCCTCGAGTTGAATACGGTGTTGATATTATATCGTTGTCCTAGTCTTCTTATTTTCTCAGATACTCCTTTGACATACGGAATATTGAGTGTAGGTTGTGCCTCTCTATTTGCTTCTTGTGCGTTGGATCGATTCCTACGATTTTCCAATATTGCGTCAACTAATCTTGTGGGGTAGCCATTTTTGTTAAGGTCGGTCTTGATGTGGTGAGTTTCTTTTTTAAGTGCTTCTTCCGAGTTACAGATTGTAATTGCTCTATCCATGAGGGTTTTAACTATGCCATGTTTCGTATTGTTTGAGTGATTTGATGTAAAATTGCGATACTGACCTGTATGCATAGGTTTTCTGTATACTGAAGTTTGGATGCTGTTGCCATTTTTCTTCACGTTGACATCTAGAAACAAGTACTAGATGTCGAAGTAGCGCCAATGATAATTGCTCCATTCGAAGACGACTCAGACGACGAGGACTTTTCAGATTTTATAAGTGACGATGAGAGTTTTTAGGCTATAATTATAAACGGTGTTTTTCGTTTACATTTTTTAGTATTCTTGGGTATTATATTATGCTTTTTTTTCATGCACATTATTCTGCATAGTCCTTAAACTAATTCCCAGTGTTTTCATTACGGTTTCCTGCATATTGGTTTGCGAATTTCCACTTTTTCTTTCATTATCGAAATAGTTTATCAGACTAAATGCCATTGTATTTTTAGGTTTTAGTGGTAAAATTGTTAAAATAAATTGCACTGTTTATTATTGTCGTTTTTAATTAAAGGGTACAGTAGGTATATAATTAACGATTATATAATTTTTTTGTAACTTTTTCAACTCCCCTGTACATCATTTTTACAAAACTAATAATATTAGGTAAATAATGAAAGTAGTTTTCCTTCCTTCGGTATATTTATAAATAATCTCACAACATTTTGATAGCCTCTGTGTTGTCTGATTTGACGCATATGATCAGTGACCTTTGGACCCGCACGTTAAGACCAGATCTGACTATACCATATGTATATTTGACACCAATAGATGATTTGATTTGATTTGAATATATCTTAATATAACAATGCACCTATTGAGATTCACTGCCTGTTGAAAGAGATATCCTCTGCCGCCTTTTCTCACTATTAAAACAACTATGCACTCAACACAGTGGTATTATTAATACCTACTTTTTGAAAGGTTATATGTCACAGAAAATAACAAATTGTTCAACAAATGTAATAAAAACGCCACAATGCACACGCGAACAAGTTAATAACAAAAGGCTTGATTGGCTCGTCAACTCGCCGTAGTTCGGCGATACTCGTGTTTTTGGTTGGCGTTAATATAATTTCAAATGGTTGCCAACTGTTTTTTAGGGAAACAAATTAATTCCCCACAAGACAGCCTTAGGCGAAATCCGGCCATGATGGCATACTTTTCTTAAATTGGCCATATTTTGAATATTTTAAGAGTTAAATCTTTATAAATAAATATCGTTATGCAGACATATATAAGACATTTACTGAAACTAAAATAAATATGCCAGAAGCAAGAGCAGGTCAGAAAAAATATTTTTTTTTTGTGTGAAGTGTGCCATTATATCCAGATATTCGGCTATGATGGCATATATTTTATTGTTTTAATGTTAAACATTTATTTTGTACTGGTTTAATAAAACATCGTGTTTTAACGTGTTTATTCAAATAGGGAATAATATATTATAACTTTATTGTAAATTATTATAAACAAAGTTCACAAATAAACTGTTTCATTTTCCTACTGACCCCTGCACATTCAGTGTGGCACCACAATCTGCAGTTTTGGCAGCGTATATCTAAAATTTACAATACATATATATATATATATATATAGAGAATCCTATCCAAGCTGAGCCAACAATAGTAAACTGTACATGCAATGCTGAGCCAGGCAAACAAAGCTGAGCCGTATATGTGGCTCAGGTTCGTTTTTCCATAATAAACGGGTCATGTGATTAAAAAAAATCAACGCGTATCAATTTTAAGGCGGAGCCATTTTTATCCAATCGTAGTATTTTTTTCCAGTCAGCTGACAGCTGTCAACACTGGTTATTCCCGCCAATTTTTCCCTCCAAAAAGTGGCTCAGGTTGGTATGAAATATCTAAATTTTAGTTCGGCAAAATGTCTACCGTGGCTCTGCTGTACCAATCGTAATATACAAATGTATATGAGTAAAGTTATGTTCGTGCATTACAACCTGAGCCATGTAAATGTGGCAACAATGAAATTCTATTTATATTTAAAACGGTAATATTTGTTCGATTAATTTATGAAAAACCTACAATCAGTTATGTGGCACTTTTTTTGATATTGTTTTCTCTTTTTTCAAAAAACTTAGCATTTCCGAAAAATCAAAGGTTGATTTACTCTACAACAACGCATTATTCGAAATTAAATTTTAAACATTTAATTGGTAATTCAAATATAAATTTACTTAAGTTGCTGGTTAAAATGGGCTCCTTTTACGTGAATATCCTTCATATTTCCTAAATGACACATTTTTCCCCATGAATGGGGTGTCAAGTCCGTGTCTGTCCCTGGAAATTTACGAGAATGCTTCTTGTACGGATTTATTAGTCTTTATCACATCACACCAAAATTTTATTAAAATACAAGATGGTGTCAAAGTAAGAACCTAAAATGTAAATCACTAGGTACTTCTTTGGGACCCCATATTTCCGTTTAAAAGTACATTAGAAAAAAAAATTATATGAGACACACGGTAATTTTGACGTCACCGACAGACTGCCGTTTGCCATATTATACTTACCGGACACCCTGTCTATATCTCACGGACGTAAAAGAAAGAATAAATATATGAGTCAAAGTGAAGGTTGTACTATACTAGCTTATATATTATTTAATACATAAAACATGCTTGTTAGCGCATACCTAGGTAATAGAGTAAACACAGTTACAGGTTACAGTGGAGAAAATTAAACCAGGGATCAACTACGCAATAGCGACTACCTGTTGCTTCTTTTGAGCGTCCTGAAAGAAACTGTTTCGGGAAGGAAAGAAAACAATCGATTTCAATACATTTTCTATTATCAACGGGATTTATAGAAACCAGTGCGACATTTTCTATTGTCAAAAACTGTACAAATTTTAGGTGTAATTCAGGCAGTATGTCAGCTATCTGCTCAGAATGATATTGATATGAAAGGGAGAGGGGAAAGAATAGTATGCGTGTAGGCGCGGAAACGATTCCGGTGGCTGCTAATGTTAACCCATTAACGCCCAAATTATTTTTTTCTCTCCAAATTCGAAAATATTCTTAGAGGTAACTCATATGGTAATGTATTTAAGGTGTAAGTGGTTATACAATCGGGTGTTTGGGGAGGAAAGGGCAATATTTTGGGAATGTGTTCAGAGGGTAAATAAATAAGATAAATACACCCATATGTTTTAGTTCGATTCTCAACCATTTCTTAAATAATTGGTTCTAAGATTTTTGTAAGTTAATTTTTATTTTAAAAGCGAATAATTGCAGGTACTGCAGTACAAACTAACTTAAAGAATATTTTCAAAAACCCCTCTATGAACTTCAATACATTTTTCGGCACGTTTGTTAATCGCTCGGAAAGCACGTTGGATTGAGTGGGGGATTGTTTTTTTTATAAAAGCTGCAGCATTGAAAATTCGATCGCGGAATGCTTCTCTCGTTTACACTCGTGTTTTATTTATTACTAGCGATTTTATCCATCCCCAAAGGCAATAATCAAGCGGGTTTAAGTCTGGTGACCTCGGTGGCTAAACTTGCGGACCACCTCTGCCAATCCAGCGATTAGGAAAACGATAATTCAAGAAATTTCGCATACGGAGACTAAAATGAGGTGGGGCTCCACCATATTGGAAGTACATTCGTTGTCGAACATTTAACAGAACATCATCCAAAATGTATATCAAATGGTATTCCAAAAACCGTAACTATCCTTCTCCAGTAAGACGCCCATCCATTTCAAATGAACGAAACAACTGGTCATTAATAAGCATTCCACACCAGACCTTAATACTGCATCGATGTTGAAAGTTTCGTTCAAATGTAGCATGAGGGTTTTCATCTGACCACCGATGTTCATTGTGGCAATTATTAATTCCATCATTAGTGAACTAAGCTTCATCGTTAAATAAAATGTATTTGTGCAGACTTCGATTTTGATGGATCCATTCACTAAATTGTACCCTTGAAGCAGGATCACCATCTAGAAGATGTTGAACGGGTTGAACGTGAAAAGGTTTTAAACCGTTTTTTCTAAGTTACTCCCATATGGCTAGATGTGATGGTGATGGTATATCAAGTTCATTTGCAACCCGTCTCGTACTTATACCTGAGTTCGCTGCGACAATATCCAGAATATTTTCTTCATTTTCCACATCTAGGCCCTGCACTCTTTCAGAAACAATTCTCACGCTTGGAAACATTCCAGATTCCTGAGCAGTTGCAAATGCTTTTTGAAAAACTGTTCTATTTGGAACTCTTCGATTTGGAAAACTACGTCGATATTCATTAACGAAAACTTAGCAAAACAAATGTAAACATTTTAAAAATAAAACTAAAAATGTAAAAATTAGGGATAGAAAGATTTGTTGAGGAGTTTTGGAAAACATGGAATGCACAGGGTCGCATCACATTTTGTGCAAAAAGTACACGGCTTTCCTTTACACGAAACGAACTGGCATCCACGTTGATTGTCTTCTTTGCCCATAATATAATTTCTCTCATCAAACCTAACATCATCAAAAATGTTCTCCCTCTTTGTACTCGTCGACCATGCCCCAGTTTTAGGTATGGAACAGCATTATTCCTGCAAAAATATTTTATTGAAATATGCTCCTGGGTATGTAGGAAGTTATAAAAAATAAAACTGTTTACTAATGCCATAACCACCATACGGGTGATTAAACACCAATACCATTTTTTCCCTCTGATAGATTGAATGTTTCTTCATACAGTAGCAAATCATGGCGATCCACACCACCCATGTCTTAGTACATCTCCTTCGAAGTAATACCGGAATGCAGTTCCAAGGGGAAAAGCAGCAGTGCATAAGAACCCTCGGCCGGAAGTATTTTCGAAGATTTTTTACCTCCTCCTAAAGAAAAAACACCACTCATGTATTTGTTATAGTTGTTTATAAATTTAGGCTGTTTTATTTCTTTATTAGCTCTACGAACTGCACACATTGGCTCAGTCGGATCGAAATTAGTTCCCATTGTAACAATTTTCTTGTCGTTCCATCTTACCATTAAAACTTAAAGCCCACAGTTAATAGCCGAATCTTTTTGGCTTACCCCTAATAAATTGCTTCAGTCCATGGTGACCGTAATACCTTACCATCATCTCGTCAACAGATAAGTGCTTTTGAAATATTCCCCACTTTCGAAAGTTCTTGTTTATTCCATCAAGAAGCCGTCTATTATTCTCATTGCTTTTACGTTATTTTGCAAATGTAAAAACGACTTGATCTCTAGATATCGATTTCGGCTCATGAAATCCTTTACTAGTTGTTTACCCAGATCTATAGCGTTCGACCAATAGTCTCGTTCACTTGATAGACTATGATATTCGGAAAAAATCAAATATCCAATGAATATTTTTACATCTTCAATTGTAACAGTAAATAATGCTGGTTTATTTTTTTTGTTCAGATTAGTGTCCGACCGAAACAAGATTTTCAGTTTTGGCCGAAACCGAATCTTCGGCCTTGGTCTCAGTTTCGGCCGAAAACGAAACTTATTTATACATGTTCAAAATTTTATTGTATACCTACTGAAAATTAGTTTATTTTATATAGGATGAGATCTTGGGAACGGAATGAACTCTTCCCACTAAAAAAAAAAAGGTCGACAGGGAAAAAATATATTTATATAGACAACGAACCCACCCAAACTTAGCCGAACGGTGCGCGACAATTCACGTACACTGAGTTTCGGCATGGCCGAAGGTTCGGCCGGTTTTTGGCAGAAACCGTAACTGTCACCGAAACTATTGGCCGAAACTAGCCGAAACCGAAACTTCGGACGGTCTCGTTTATATACATACCTACCGAATCATTTCGTCGACAATTTTTTGATATATTTCTTCGGTAAAAAAATGTTCAAAATGTTCTAACATACTTGCGTTAAATAAAGTTTGAAGCATATTGGCAAATGAGTCATTTGTCCCATATATCGAATTGTGGATCAACTTTTTCCCGTTTTGGAATGTCCCTTTCAATTTTGGTGGGTTTTCTTTGTTTTTGAGCGGATTCTTTTTTCTATTGTCTAATAAATGCGAGGATTTTTGCTGATGGGACGTTGCCGGTGCGTGCTTGACAAAATTTGATAACGGAACGTTATCATCAGAGTCGTCATGGTAAACTTATTTCCATTCGTTCTCCAACAGGTACATCTGGGTCTTCATCATTGATATTCTCTTCACATGCAATTTTCCTATCGCCCAACGATTTTGACTTTAGTTGATGCGAAGTTGACGGTGCTCGCCTGGCACAGCTGGATAAGGGAATGTCATCATCATCGGATGGCAAGTCTATTTAAAATTCTCCTGCGACATCGAATACAACTGGTACATCCAGATCCTCGTCATTAGTAACCTCTTCATCTGTAAGATCATCCACTTCCGGTGGTAAAGCTACTAGATTAGCTTCGATTTGTTCCGAATACAAGTAATTAACGGCCTCTTCAAGCGTTTTAAAAACTTGTCTGGATGTACCCATATTGGCTAGTACTGAAAAATAAAATATCACAATTAGCCCAGCGTCCTCATTTGAGAACGCTAATATTTTTCAAAATTTTAATGCAAATCATAAAAGCGCAATATAATGCTACAAAAGATATGTGTTTTGAGTTTATAATGAAAAAAAAAATATTGCTTACCTCCAAATATTTTATTAGATATGACCACAAACTTCACTTATAGACAGAACACTAAAAATAAAAGATTTTCGAAATATAAAATGACTGACTTCTATAGAACTTAGATACGGCGTAACTAAACCTTTTCAGGCAAATCTAAATTGATGCACGTCCACTTAGGCTAAACATAGCTTTGATTTATAGTATTTTAGTAATACAACAACAAATAATTGTATCTACAAGCGTGCGGTAAGTAACTACTTACCGCACTGATTTGAGTGCGGTAAGTATCACTTTACCGCACTGTCATATAAGTATTAAATTTCTATAATTTATTTCCCAAGCAACCTGATATTAATGCATTGTTGATAACGACTTACCTACCTACGGGGTAAATTAAAACAGTGCTCTTTTAGTTTTTAATATTGGTGCCCTAAAACATGCTTGTAGATAAAATATCGTACACTTACGCCTTCGGCTCGTTTTGTTAAACATCACGCACATGCGGTAAAGACGTACCTACCGTACTATACTATTAGGTGTCCTCAAACGATGACGCTGGCGTTAATGGGTTAAATAAATAAGGTTTATCGATTATTAGTTATTGAATAAAATAAGAACGGACTTACTAACTTTTCTTTTTCCCTTTAAAATATTTCTAATAAAAGGTATACATACTTTGGCAACAATGCACGGCTCAGTGTTGTTAACTCAAATCTATAAAGATATATATTTGGCTCAGATTGGATATAAATTTCTAGTGGCTCAGGAGAGTACAAAAAATCTCCATATATTTTAAAATTATAAAAATTATATAAAAATGCATTAATTAAATGTATATTTTGATAAGAACTTACATTTTACCTTATTAATGAAATATCGACTTTAAAACAAAATTTTCAAAAATATTTAATGGGTGGCTCAGTATAGTACGATTTAACTAGTGGCTCGGATTTGATAGAAATATCTATATATATATATATATATATATATGGCCTACGTCTGATACGAAGCCCGCTAGAAATCACGGGCAATGCGAAGCCCGGGTTAAGAGGCAAGGGGTTTCGGTATTTAATTTTAATATTTGGAGATTACATACAAATCAATCAATTAGTGTGTAAACCACAGGACGACTAGCAGTTGTTAAGAAGCCCGGCGGTGTTGCCGTCACAGATATTTTGATGAGTTATAAATTTATTACTTTACATTATTATTAATAACGTTTTACAACAATAATGATAAATAATTTTTAGCGGGCATTTTTTCTTTATATTTCAAAAGTGGCAGATTGTTTTTTAAAAAGTTCGGAATGAAATGTTTTAATGTCTGTTGGGGCCATTTTTCATTTGCTTTTAGGTCTTACTTTCTTCGCCAAATATTCGATTCGTATATTAGAAAAGAATGTTGCCATCGTAAAAAAATCACATTTTGAGAATTATGCTTTTTTTTTAATTTTAAGAGTACCTAAATAAACAACTGCCTTTTCTATTGCCTAGTATTTACCTTTCTTAATTTCTCGCGAAGAACATAAAATAATCTTATTGTGTTATTGTTGTCAATGAAAGTTAGCCTTATCAGTGTTAAAGCCAATTTACGATTGCAATTAAAAATTTCCTAAAGGCATGCGGTTTGGAACTAAAATTGCATCAGCTGATCGAAAAGTCACCAAAGCACATGCTTTCAGGCAATTACTTACTTGCAATGGCTGCAACTGCATGTTAATGTAAATTGGCTTTTAGAAAAATTATATTTTCACGATTTTTTAAATGTAGGCCTGATTGCAATATTATGTAGTGGAAGGAAGCAGGGTTGGCATAGTATATCCCCAAGCCGTAAAACCTATTTTTTTTAGGGGGTGAATTATTTCAATTAATAACACATATCATCAGATTTGTAATAATTGTAACGAAGAAAATATTTATTTCAAACATAAAAATAAAAAATATTAATTTAACAACAACTTGAAAACACATACAATCTACCCTACAAAAATAAAAATCTACAAGGTAAAGATATTTCGGTTCCTAGACTATTTTCAATAGTCGTTTTACAAACGATGTATGTTATAGAAAAAAATACAACCTAACAATAATCTTATTTGTGCAGGATAATGTATGCGTGGGGCAGATAATTTACGAGACAGAGAAGAAATTAAAAAGTCTATTAGATATTATGAAGAATTTATTATGAGTGCAGCAACCAAGATGAGAGAATTCCAAGAACCACTAAGTTACCAACAAGCAATAAGAAGTGATAAGAACAATAAATGGATAGAAGCAATGAAAAATGAGATACAATCACTTAAAGCAAATAAAACTTGGGTTCTAGAAAAGTTGCCAGAAGGAAAGAAAGCAATTTCGTGCAAATGGGTGTACAAAGTGAAAACGAAAAGAGATGGTTCCATAGAAAAATATAAGGCGAGACTGATAGTTAGAGGACTTTCACAGAAAGAAGGCGAAGACTATTATCATACTTTCAGTCCAGTAGCGAAGACTGGGACAATAAGGGCGTTATTGAGTATGTATTGCAGCTGATAAAAAAATGTCAATTACTCAGTTTGATGTTTCAACTGCTTTCTTGTATGGGGAACTAAAAGAAGAAGTTTTCATGAAGCAACCGGAAGGTTTTGACGACGGCATTAATAAAGTGTGTCATTTAAAGCGAAGTATTTACGATCTAAAGCAAGCACCTAGATGTTGAAACAAAAGAATTGCTACCTTTATTATATCACTTGGATTTAAAAGAAGTGAAGCAGATTCGTGTTTGTTTATCAAAAAGCAAGACACGAGCTTACTTTTTATGGCACTCTATTTAGATGATTCGTTGGTGGTTTCAAATAATGAAGAAATGAAGCAAGAGTTCTTAGAGAAGTTGAAAAAATAATTCAAAGAACAGTTAAACCAGCCGACTATTTTTTGGGTGTAGAAATAGATAATGAAAATGATGGGTCAGTTCGCCTAAGCTAAATAGAATATATAAAGAAAATATTAAAGAGTTTGGTATGAGCAACTGTAATCCAGCTTCCACCCCAATGATTAAGGAAAATAGTCAGTTAGGGAAGGTAGAAAGAGAAGAAATAGAGGAAAAAGGTACAGCAACTGAAAATTTTCCCTATAGAGAGGCTGTTGGAGCTATATTATATTTAATGACAGGAACCAGACCTGACATAGCCTATGCAGTTGGTGTTGCCTCAAGAACACTTGAAAATCCTAGCAAAGAAGATTGGCTTAAAGTTAAACGTACCTATATTTAGATATTTAAGAGGGACACTAGATTATGGATTAAAATATGTCGCTGGAACTGGAGGGAACTTGGAAGCATTTAGTGATTCTGATCATGGTGGTGACTGGTGACTTATCGTCAGGACGGTCCACTACTGGAGTGATTTGTATGTATGCCTCTGGTGAAGTATCACGGTTAAGTCAAAGGCAAACTTCTGTAGCCATATATACTGAGGCAGAAATTGTAGCTGCTAGTGAAGCTACACCAGAGAAAGTATGGTTAAGGCGTCTTTATTGAGAAATTCTTAAATTAAAAGAAGTGCCTAATCTTATGGTTGATAATGAAGCTGCTATAAAATTACCGCAGAATCCAGAGTTCCATCGTCAAACAAAGCATATACGCACAAGACACTTTTTTTGTGAGAGAGCTGGTCTCAGAAGGGCTTATCGATATTAAGAAGATATCAACTACGCTTTAGGTAGCCGATGTATTGACAAAGCCATTGTTTAAGCCCAGGTTACAAGGTTTTTGCAGTTCAATGGGTTTGGTCAAACTTTTAAATGAGGAAAGGTGTTGAGGAATATCAGCATCAATGAATAAATCATTGTCATCTGACGAAGCTACAGTGTTACCAAAACATGTAATTTTTCTAGTTAATATAGTGGAAATTTACAAGTTCAACTTTGTTTTACTGTATCCCATAATACTATACTCGTATCTAAATGTACATACGTCACCAGGAAACAGTGGACATATCTTCGGGGTTCTAAATACAGTATTGCCCGAAATAAACAGTACTGAACTTGTAATCGTATTATATATTTAAAAAATACATATTATTGACACTTTATTATATGTTCTAAATGTGCACCTCCTCGTTCAAGACAGACTTCATAACGATGTTCTAAGTTTCTGGTCATGTTATTGAATAAGGGTTGTCTCAGAGCTGCGAAGAAGACTCTAACGGCATCCTTTAATTCATCGATGGTTTGTGGTGCCTGTTTGAAAACGGATTTTTAGCCATGCCCCAAATGTATGCGTCTGGAGGTGTGAGGTCTGGAGAATGTGAAGGATAAGGGAAGTCAGTAAATCGTGAAATGAATTTGCTTGGAAAATGTTCTTGAAGAAATTGACGAATTGCGGCCCAGCAGTATGGCAAGTTGCCCCGTCCTGCTGAAAAATTTTTTTTCGAAATGCCAAGTTACGTGCACGACAGAATTGACGTAGATCAGGGATAAATCGTGTTAAAATGTGTCTGTACCTCTGTTGATTAAGTGTGACTTTCCTACCATTCTCTTCGATGAAGTACGGACCAATGATTCCGTGTCCGGACACAGCACACCAGACACTCACTTTTGCACTATGTAAAGGAACCTCTTGAACCTCATCGGGTCTGGCAAAGCCCAGAAATCGATTTGTGCGACGATTCACATAGCCTGACAAGTGAAAGTGTGCTTCGTCTGAAAACCAAACCTTTTTCAAAAATTCAGGATTTTCATATTGTAACGCGAGAATTCTGGCGCAATATTCCACTCTACTGCGATAATCCCGAGGATGTAGTTGTTGATGTACCTGAATCACATACGAAAATGCACCCAGCTCCTTCAGGATTCTTTGAAAGGAAGTTCTTTTTAAATCAAGTTGTAACGCTGTCCTTGCCTGGCTGGCTTTCGGATTTTGTAAGATTTGCTCAAAAACACGTTCATGGTTATTGTTGTTGTTAACTGTCCTGGGACGCCCCGAGTTTCCTTTTCGTTGGCACAATACACTACCCGTATTTCTGAACTTTTCAATAACCTTCAAAATTACAGCATTACTTGGAGAACGTTTATTAAACCGTTGTGTGAATTGATCAGACACGTATAGCAAACTTGCACCATTATGTCGGCCCATTCCGTATGAGCGAAAATAATGCTCTACCAGAAACACTTTCTCCTCTGTACTTAACACCATTTTTAACAATTAGGCCCTACTAATTACTTGTTTGAGGTTTACTTGACAGGTCTATACTAGCTAACTTGAGTGTGACAGCGCACGCATAAAAACACCGCCAACTTAGTTTCAGTACTGTTTATTTCGGGCATATCTGTAATTTACCTTTGGTTGATCCATCTTCCCTCGTTACCTAGATATAGAGTAATATATCATTCAAATAACAATTGAATTTGCGACATTGCCAAATTTAAGGGCTTCCTAAGCTCTGCAAAATATGTCGGGCTTCTTATCATACGTGAAATATATGCAAGTGCATATACAGGCCCTCTGGCGGCCATCAACCGAACTAAAGGTGTATATATTTAGATATTTTACCGACTTACGAAGCCCACCTAGTTTTTTCGAAATAACAACAGATGGAATCACCTACCCCTGATACGCTTATATACGCAATAATTTTTAGGAAGCCCGATTCGGGCTGCGTAAAACTTTCGCGGGCTTCGTATCATCTGTGAAGTATAACGTTTCGGGATTGGTAATGACGGTTTATATATCTATATATATATATATAAATTACAATATATGCAAGCTGGATTGTCATCATCGATGTCTTCGTTATTATCACCACGCATATCGTCTTTGCCATAATAAAAAACTCCACCCTTCTTTTAACTTTCCTCGCTATTTTTTTTCGTTCTTTTTTTCTATTTTAAATTTCTTTTTGCTGCAACAATGTAATTTCTGGGGTGGAATTTCTAATACCCTGAGTTCCTTTTTTAATTTTTCTTTTTTTTGTAAATAAAACTTTCACTTGTGGCTTTGGAGATATTTCCTCGATCAATGATTTTGCTTTCTGGCTTTGAGAATCATTTTTACTAAGATTCGATAAGGGGACATTATCTGAAAAATTCTGCTATTTCTGCTGTTTATTTAAAACAGTTACACAAAAAATATCTTGTTTTACAGTCAAATAAATAAATATACTAAAATAATTTACACTACAACAGGGTATGATGGCATATACCATCATACCCTGCCGCCATGTGTGCCATCATATCCGAAAATGCACCAGTTTACAAAACCTAGAAATGACAAAAATTTAAGCAAATTTAAACCTTTTCTATAAAGCAATTTTAAGGTTATGATATAGTTTTATACGTTTATTATAGATATTCTTTATTTATTTCATTCCCAAAACTATTAAACAGAAACTTACTTACCAGCTAAAAAATTTTTTTTTCACTAAAAACACTTTTTTGCCTTTCAATTTTACTAAATGGTCAGCACTCTAACCACGTGCGAGGATTAATAGTTAAACTTAATTACCGTTGCCTTCGTTGTTTTCCAAGCGTGTTAATACGCAAGAAAGTAATAGTATGCCATCATAGCTAGTATGCCATCATGGCACGTTTTCCCCTACCTAGAGATGCTATTTTAATAATACAGGTCTATAATAATTATGGGGATTAAGCATTCTACTTTTTTATAGGCCCGTGGTCGTAAGGAATGAATGGTGGATGTCACCGACTTATAACTAAAATTTATGTTTTCAGAAATTTGTACACGCTTTGGGAAAACAATAATAACTATCGCAAGGAAGTAATGAAACGCAAGTCCTCAAAAATGTTAGAAATAGAACCTCATAGACCCGATTTGGACTTAGTTTTGATAGGAGAAAAAATAGAAAAAGCTGATACGCCAAAAGAAATACCTACTTGTCCAGGTACTACGGATAAGAGCCCATCTATATCTAACACTGAAACAACATCGGCAAAAAACTTTGAGGAACATAAAAAGATCGAAAGACTTTCTTTAAAAATAAACAATTTAACCTTAACTAAAGATTTCGATTGCTCTTGTCCTAATAAAATGAGCATTCTATTTGAATATTTTTTGGATAGAAGAGTGCCATGCCAAAAGTCGCTATTAATTGAAAATACTGGCAAAGCGGTCCTACGTCTTTATTGGAAAGAGTACACTAGACTCAAAATATTCCGTGAATATTGTGTAGATTCGCAAATATATCATCCATTTAAATTTAATAGAAATGAAATATTTCTTTTACCAGGTGAAAAACTTGATTTTCCAATCGAATTTAAAACGGTTAAATCTGGAAATTACATTGAAACGTGGGAATTAACTACGCTTCCAAAAATATGGAGTTGTGACCACCATTTTGTTATTGTCTTGAAAGGGTTTGCGTTTATGAAACATTACGACGAAAGGGCGGATATCCTACTAAAGAATCTTAATGAACGCGTTAGAAATACAGTAATTAAAGATTTACTGAGCGACATAATCTCAAAAGGAACTTATTGCAACGAGACGGTGACCCAATCGTATGATTTCTCAGAAAGAGAATTATTTGAAAGTGTAAACTTAAAGGATGCACTTTGTCTACGAACACCAAAATATGTTTATAATGAACAAATTATAACCGAACTAAAGGAATTATATAAAAAGATAAAACAGCCGACTGACGACGAGATATGGAATTTATCTATTAAAAAACTCAAAGAAATGGGTAGAAAAAAAGACCTTTTAATGTATTTTGAAAAAAATGTGGCGACTTATGAAACGGCTAGGACAAAACGAGATTTGCTTCGGAACGCCGTTGAAGAAACTTCGAAAGAATCTAAGCCTAATAAATCAGCAATTGCAACGCCAGTGGCCAAAGCCCATAAAGGTAAGACTAAAATATATATACAGGGTTGCCCAGAACACCGGAACAAAATTAATATAGCCTTAAAAAAACCTGGAAAAACATATTGAATATTTAAGAAGTTACATCTCACCAATAATTGGCATTTTATTTATAGCTAAAAATTATATATAGGTAGTTAAAATATTTAAAATATATATATTGTTCTTTGGTTTATTCAAAATTACAGTATATGATTTCAATTTGGGGATCAGCGAATTTCACTACAATCCAGCAATTAAAAAAACTACAAAAGGAAATAATTAAATGCATACATAAACTTCCTTTTTTAGAACCAACTATAAATTTGTATGAACCAAATGGATGTTTAAATTTAGAAAAGCTTTATAAATTAAAACTATGCATTCTAATACACTATTATTATTAAAGAAAAACAATCGAATATAATATTTCCTTCGACCAACATTATTCACATCACGAGACAAAATCATCATATTCAAACACCAATGATAAAGAGTACTTTTGGCCAAAAATCAATATTATATAAAGGAATAACAATTTACAACAGTTTGCCGAAAAAAATTAAAGAAATATCAAAATTATGGACTTTTAGAAAAACACTGAAAAAATATTTTTTAAAACTTTAACTTATTATACAGGGTGATTCACGTTGAGTGGCCTATTAGAAGATCTCGGAAACGATTAAATTTATATTTCTAAAGATTTGGTAGCAGGCATGATTGGCTTTGAACTTTTAAAATATTATATTTTGACGTTTGTATCACTTCCGGTTATACAGGAAGTTATGGCCAACTTTGGTATTTAAAATGGAATACCCTGTAAATTTTAGCATTTTTGGATACCTTATTGAAACCTAAGTAACTTTTATTAACAATGATCTATACCTATCTCTAACCGTTTTTGAGATATGAATTATAAAATTTTTATGTAAAAACCTTAACGAGAAGAAAGTTTAGTAATTTTGAAATTAATAAAGCTAAACATTTCAAATTTTGTAGGCTTATCAATATTTTTTGTCGTTTTGGAATTATGAGCAATTTAAAAAAATAATATCTTAAAATATGTGTTTGCGTTAAGTTCATAAGACATTAATGTTGTAAAAATGGCTTTAATTCCGATTTTGGTTTAACTTTGAGCTTTGTTACCAATTAGTAAAGTAGGCTTTGTTTGAAATTGTTTTAAAATTGACACTCACCTTATGTCTGTTGTCATATTCTAGTTTACTTGAACTTAACACAAACACATATTTTAAGATATATTTTTTTTTAAATTCCAAAAGGACTAAAAATATTGATACTGACATATTAGACGTTTAGATAGGAAATTTGATTCTCTACACGTTACTAAAATAAAAAATATTGTGTTTCATTTGCAAAAATTGACTTATGCACATTTATCTAAATGGCCATATTGGCACAATTTTAAAAATCCCCTGTATGCAAAACATGAAACTTAAGTAATGTAGTCAAAAGATCTATGTTTTAGTTAAAAGCATACAAAATTTTAAATGTTTAGCTTTATTAATTTCAAAATTACTGAACTTTCTTCTCGTTAAGGTTTTTACATAAAAAATGCATTTTATAATTCATATCTCAAAAACGGTTAGAGATAGGGATAGATCATTGTTAATAAAAGTTACTTAGGTTTCAATAAGGTATCCAAAAATGCTAAAATTTACAGGGTATTCCATTTTAAATACCAAAGTTGGCCATAACTTCCGGTATAACCGGAAGTGATACAAACGTCAAAATATAATCTTTTTATATAAAAGTTCAAAGCCAATTATGCCCGCTACCAATATTTTAGAAATATAACTTTACTCGTTTCCGAGATTTTCTAATAGGCCACTCAACGTGAATCACCCTGTATTAATATTTTTTTTGTAAATGGTTATTAGTAAAGTTATTATACTATACTTACATTTTTTTTTTTGAATAATTTCGATGGAGTTATTAATAGTTACTAAACATGGTTTTTATTATTTGTGAATTTATATATTGTATATTTGGTGCTATAATATTCTCTGTAATAAACTTTTTTAAGGTGGTTGAAAATAATAAATAAAAATTGAACCTGTAACTTTTGGGGAAAACCGAGGGGAGAACGATCGGACACGTCAATTTAGTTTTATATAAGCTCACATTTTGACCTTATTCGTTTTTTTTATAGACATTTTTGTCAAAGATAATATGACGACATCGATCTTTTATTTAAATGGAAACATACAGCTTGTGATACATCATTTGAAAGCTAATATGTCGTACAGTATGTTCATTAATTTTGGCACGATTCTGTTAAGCTATTTCAAAATGGCGACTGTTAAAAAGTTTTAAAAAAATCTATACTTAAATAAGCGGAAATGATAAATCATTGATGTTTTTTTTACCTTTTAAGGTAATAAATCTTCATTGTTTCAAGTTAAAACTAAAAATTATGTTTGTGACGAACCCTCTATAGTAGTCTATAGTAATCGCAAATCTGATATTCGAAATTGTAGTTTCAGCACTAGCAGACGTTTTTATAAAGAATTACTTTTTCTTCTATATACCTAGCTACTAATAAAAGTTTTTCCTCTCCAAACTCTATCCGTGGACACACTGTATATGCTGTTTAGTGCAAATTTTTGACCTTTTTGTAGATTTTGCATATGTTATAGAAGTAGAAGAATCAGTTTCTTATAATAGCAGATTAAAAGATATTATACAACGACTCGAAAAACCATCAATACGTGAAAATTTGGAGAGAAAAAAATATTTATTTTCCTATACTATTGTAAGAACATATATATTTAAAATGTTTGATCATTTACATTTACTCGATGAACAAGGTGATAAAGAACAAGATTTACTTGTTGATGAAGAAATTAACAAAGTTGAGAGTAAAGAGCAAATTAAGACAACTCGGGATATCGCGACGGGTAGACCTAAAAAAATACAACCTGTTCAAGATAGATTATGTTACGAAGTATTTGACGAGGGATACATATCAAGGACTAAACGAGTTCCTTCCGAGTTTGCCTGTGGTGGGGCAAAGCCAAAATCTGTATTGCTAAGGAATATATCCTTGTTAGATGCGAAAAGAATATGTAAAATATATTTCAACAAAGATGAAACAAATGAAAAAGGACAAAAGAAGAAAACCAAAGCGGAAGATATCGCTACTAAGAAAGCAATTCCACCAAAAAAAGCAGAGAAAAGTAAAATTCAAAATCAGGTTAGTCCCATCAATACCTATCATCGAATATGTAGTTAAATGTTATTTTCCTAAAAAAAAACTTATCCACCCTAATATATCGACACCAAGTGTCACATGTAGGCACTTATACTGTATCATACGGGGTACTTCAGGAAATATTTTTTCATATAAAGGGTGGCCCAAAAAATTGTGGTCATAAAAAGTTGTGATTTTTTAAATGGCATACCCCATATTTTTTTGCATATTTAGATTTATGCTATCGGCCTTTATAAATGCCTAAAATTTTGTTTGATTTGCTTTGGTAGTTTAAGATCAATCAATTAAGAACTAAAAAAAGATTATTTTGAAGTCGTGGAAAAAATATTAAAAAAAAAACAATCTAAAATTAGGTTTTCAACCACGGTATTAAGGGAGTTTAATGACAAGAGATTTAAAGGTACAATGAATCGAATAGTATTTATTTATTTTATACAGGGTGTTCATAATAAGGTTTCAAAAATGACACATTTCAAACCTATTTTTCTCAACTTTTTCAAATGAAACACCCTGTATATTATTTCGGTATTTTATAGAAAATACAAAAGCAATTATTTTTTGTAGTTGAAGCATATAAGTTATTTCCAGCCGTTTTCGAAATAAATGCAAATTTCATAAATTATGTTGATTAAACAGAGTTTATTTTTAAAATTAAGCGTAGGCGACTAGACTAATATAATTGAAAACTACAGTAATTGTTCAAAATGTCTTCCATTTTGTTCTGTGCTCAAGCCAACATGTTTTTAAAAAGATCTGTTTATTTTCCTTTTAAGATTTCAATTGCAAATTTGCAATACCAGCAAAGAGGTTCAGTAGTAAGGTTTATCTCTAAAACCCATAATAGGCTTTGAAATAAAACATGGATTCTTATACTTAGTTTGACAAGTTCTTTAATTCATTTTAAAAAGGTGTAATATCGGGCGAATAAATTATAAGAAATTATCTTGATAATACCTCTCCGAACCAATGGATCGGTAGAAATGGACCCCCCTGCCAGCTAGATCGCCGGATCTTACAAAACTATACTTTTTCTATGGGGACACGTAAAACAAATTGTTTACAATGATCCACCTACAACTGCTAATAAAATGCAGCAAAGGATAAGAGACGTGTTTGCATTTCCCCTGAAATCTTAAGGGAAGTAAACAGATCTTTTGGAAAGCGTGTTGGCTTGTGCACAGAACAAAATGGAAGACATTTTGAACAATTACTGTAGTTTTCAATTATTAGTCTAGTCGCCTACGCCTAATTTTAAAAATAAACTCTCTTTAATCAACATAATTTATGAAATTTGCATTTATTTCGAAAACGGCTGGAAATAGATTATATGCTTCAACTACAAAAAAGAATTGCGTGTGTATTTTATATAAAATACCGAAATAATATACAGGGTGTTCCATTTGAAAAAGTTGAGAAAAATAGGTTTGAAATGTGTCATTTTTGAAACCTTATTATGAACGCCCTGTACAAAATAGATAAATACTATTCGATTCATAGTATCTTTAAACCTCTTGTCATTAAACTCCCTTAATACCGTGGTTGAAAAACTAATTTTAGATTGTTTTTTTTTTATATTTTTTCCACGACTTCAAAATAATTTTTTTTAGATTTTAATTGATTGCTCTTAAACCACCAAAGCAAATCAAACAAAATTTTAGGCATTTATAATGGACGATAGCATAAATCTAAATATTCAAAAACATATGGGGTATGCCATTTAAAAAATTACAACTTTTTATGACCACACTTTTTTGGGCCACCCTGTATATAAAAAAAATATTTTCTAGAAGTACCCCGTATGATACAGTATAAGTTAGCGTATGAATGAAATTCCCAACTAAATTCGTATAGGAGCTATGGAAGCCTGACGCACTATTGCAGGACCCTGTATACATTTAAAATTATTTACCCTGTATTAAATACTCAGATTTTTCAAAATGTATGTATATATATACAGGGTGTCCGGAAAAAGGAGCTCAATCCATTAACCATATATTAATAGAGCAAAAATAATATGACTTTTTTGACCCTCATGCTCGATATACGGGGTGTCAAAATTTGAAATTAAAAACTGATTTTTTTGAATAATTCGAGTAGGTACCAAGGTATTTAATAGGATATTAATTTAAAAATTGGTACACTGATTCAGCATAAAGAGTTTTGAGAAAAACAAAAACAATTGTCAAATATTCAAAATATGGGGGGTAGAGTAACCTGACCCCCCTTACTTTTTAGCACGCGCGCCAGTGACTTGCGAACTATATTCTGTTAGGTAATCATCTATTTTAGGTTATTTTTTGTCTCTTATAAAATTCAGCATTCAACAGTTAGCTGTTGTGGGATTACCATGGAAACAAGATATAATTAAGTGAAACTTTGTGTGACAATACCGACAGCAAAGGACTAGCCAAACATAACGTCAGGGTAGTGGCGTACAGATAAAACCTTTTAGTACTAAACTAATTAAATTTATTAAATAAAATTACGTACTAAAAAGTGGGGGTTCAGAGGTTACTGGACCCCCCCCCCTTTTTTTTTGAATATTTGGCAATTGTCTTTGTTTTGCTTTCCTCAAAAGTCTTTATGCTGAAGCAATGTACCAAATTTGAAATCAATATCTAATTAAATACTCGAATTATTTTTAAAAAAGTTAGTTAATTTTATATTTTGACCCCCTGAACATGAGGGTTAAAAATAAAAAAAATGGCATTATAAGTCATATTATTTTTGCCCCAGGATTGATTTCCTGTTTCCGGACACTCTGTATATGCATGTAGAGTTGGCAAGTTACAAAAAAAAACAAATAACATTATTTCGGTAACTAAGTACCGATATACCGCCAAATCCCTTCATAAAAAATAATAATAAATAGTTGAATTAATCTAAACTACCTGAAAATATAGTGGTATTTAATTTTTAACATTTTGCTAAATAAATAAAATAAAGTATACCTATATAACATGGGAATTAGAAATAAATTTATTGTTAGTTTCAGTTATTAAAAAAAATCGAAAACAATATTTGCATTAGTTTGCAATTACTACGAATTAAATTTTTTTAATTGAATAACAAAAACCCCCAAGTAATTTTTAAATATTGACATTTATAGCACCAATAACCTTTAGATTTACAAAAAATAGTTTCTTGCCATTTGTCCAATACGCAGCATAGTTTCCGCGCTAAAGTTTTTACCCAAATATCTCATAGTTAGAAATAACTTCTTCGCGATTACTCTTCCAATATAAATAATTTTCTTAAACGGCCAGAAAAATAGCACTTATGAGCCGATTTTTCGACCAGTGTCGCTCTTTGCTGAACTAGACGAGAAAATAACCACCTTAACTTGCTGGTTTACAAGACTTACAGACTATCTGCTGAATTAATAACTAAATATTTAATAAGTTTATTTAAAATTTAATAATATAATAAATATGTTTATGTTGTCTTCGATAAACTTTCTCTTCAATCCCCTGAAGCTGAGCTTGTTAGTGGCAAATCTTATTTTTTGTTTTAGTATGTAAAATCATAAATCATAAATATGTATTAAAAATAAAGTAAAAATGTTAATTTAAGTATAGCATAAACGCAGCATTTTTAAAGAAATATATTACCTATATTAAAATTATTAATTTATAATTTTTAAGTAAAAAATATTACTTATATAAATTATTCAGAACAATATTAATTAATTAAAGCATTTCTAAAAATATTTTCAAATTGTCTGTTTTTAATATCCATGTTTTTATTTCGACTTTAAATTTTTTTAATGAAATCAATTTTTTAATTTTTGTTGGTAAATAATCGTTTAAATAAAAACAAATATTTCAAATTTTTTTGTCCTATGGACTTATTTATTTTAGGTTTTATGGTTATTTCATTTTTATGACGTGTATTATGATTATGGTTTTTAAATTGTATAAGTTATTTATTTAAAAATATATACAGGGTGTCCGGAAATGACGATGAAAAAGTTTCATATTAACATAGGCCCGGAAATGCTTCCAGAGGGAGCTACAGGCCCTTGAAGATGGCGTCATAAAAGTGGTTTTTATTTAATTTATTAGGATCTACTTAAAATACAGGAATTAACTTCTACGTATAAGTTAGATTGATTGAAGGTCACTCTTTGAAAATATCAGGTGACCCATAATTGCAACCAGTGGCGTGGGAACAATGGGGTGGTTAGTTATTTAGGGTTATATTTTTTCGCCGAGTGTATTTTCGCTATCTTTTAAATAAATTATTGTTCTTTGAATATTTTTACGTAAAAAAGGTTCCCTCGGTATAAAGTCGTATAGTCGACCGTTTTCGAGATAAACGGACTTTTATGCTCAGATTTTTTTTAAATAATAATTTTATTAATAAAAATACCAACAAATCAATAACAAAATAATAAACAACGCTGTTCCTAAATTTTTAAATGCTTTTCAATGTTATTATAAATTTGATAAGTGTTGAAAATTATTTCCGTTCATTTCAATGCATCCTCGAACTCGTTTTCTCATAGATCTTCTAACTTTTCTAAAAATACCAGGTTTATTTCTTATAACTTCACAATAAGCAAACACCCGCTGCTCTAATTCTTCAACGCTGCGAACTGCATGGTACTTCGTATACTAAGGATTTTAGGTAACCCCATAAAAAAAAAATCTGAGCATTAAAGTCCGTTTATCTCGAAAACGGTCGACTATACGACTTTATACCAAGGGAACATTTTTTACGTAAAAATGATCAGATAATCATAATTTATTTAAAAGATAGCGAAAATACACTCGGCGAAAAAATATAACCCTAAACACCTAACCACCCCTTTGTTCCCACGCCACAGGTTGCAATTATAGGTCACCTGATATTTTCAAAGAGTTACCTTCAATCACTCTAACTTATACGTACAAGTTCATTCCTGTATTGTAAGTAGATCCTAATAAATTAAATAAAAACCACTTTTATGACACCATCTTCAAGGGCCTGTAGCTCCCTCTGAAAGCATTTCCGGACCTATGTTAATATGAACTTTTTTTCATATCTTTTTATATAGAATCATACCTTAAAATTTTTCATCCTCATTTCCGGACACCCTGTATATTAAGATGTTATAAATGTAAAGTTGTCTTATGTTCAACTTTTTTGTTTCTGAATATAATTCTTTTGAAGGATAAAGATAATCTTTAATGAATATAATTTTTAGAAACCTTTTTTGTAATATTTCTAATTTTTTAACTAAAGTTCTATTTATTCCTCCCCAACCTAAAAGTCCGTAATTTAAATGAGTTTTAACTAACGCGTAATATAATATGTCTTATATTTAAAAATTTTTTAACATTTTTAAAAATCGGTAGTAAACTTCTTAATTTTTTAATTAAGTATTCTATGTGAAAATTCCAATTTAATTTACTGTCAAAAATAATTCCTAAATATTTTATTTTATTAACTTTAAAAATTTGAATGTCTTCATTTATTTGAATACTATTCATATTTTGTGGTAGGTTATTCAGGTTTAAAGTAAAAGGAATATAATTTGTTTTATTAAAATTAATTGTTAACAAATTGTTATCAAACCAATTTTTTATAATTTTAAAATCTTTTTTAATTTTATTATTTAAGTTTTCTCAATTTGTATCGGATAAAAAATTGTAGTATCCTCTGCAAAACTATGAATTTGTCCATCGCAATTTATTTACTGAAATTTTTAGACTGAGAAGAACTTAATAGAAAATGTTAGAGAAAATTATGACCCATTTATTGAAGAACTTCCAGCGAAATTGGAAAATAATGATACGTCTACAACACAGCTGGACTTACGAATTAAAACCTCTAATGATATTGAAAACTATGAAGATAAATATCTTTTTATTTACAATAGCCTCTGCAATGTAATGGACGATTTAGTTGGAACAATAGATAGTTTTAAGGACCAGAGTATACCCAGTGATACTTTACACGAATTACAAGAATGTCTTACTTCACCTGTTAAATCAAATCGTGATACCGATACACAACCAACAAATGCGATTAGTACCGACGCAGACGATCAAAGTTTAGCAGAAAAAAATCAATCTGGTGTTAGGGATGAATATTTTCAGTTCCTGTTAAAAACTCACTGGGAAAATAATATGAAAACTAAAAAATACTTTGTACACGAGAAAAAACAAGCACCAAAAAGCCATGGTGAAGCCGTAGACCTTGTAAGAGTACCATCAAATATATTTTCAATGGAAGCATATCAGAGAAAACCTGAACCGCCTGGTACCAAAGAACAAGAAATACAGACAACGGATATTAAAAATATCAATAAGTTCAATGTTGAGCAAAATCCTAGTATGCATAAGATCTCAATAGACAGTCAGGTGGGTCAGTCCTCAAGAAATATATTCTACTTCCTAGATTTTTGTGACCAAGAAGACGACTAAAAATGTAATGTATTTCTATAATCTAAAAATAATAAACACGGCTTTGATATGATTGACAAGAAGGGTAAAAATGAAAAAGCTAAAAAAGAGTTTCCATTTATCATTGTCAAATAAGACTTGGAGAATTTTCTCTATACCCCATTTTAGAACTTGCGGTCTCCGAAAAATAGTTAGCAATACCAGAAGTTGTCTCAAACTTGCTTATTTTAAATGGAGCACCCTGTATAATTATTTTTTCATTTCCAATAACTTTTATTAAAAGTGAAGAAATAGTCCATACTTTAAGTGGAGTGTATGTTTGAAAGGGAAAGAAATAAGACACTTTAAGTCTTCCTCCACCGGTATATTAAGATGTCTTAATTAAGGGTAAAATCTCTACATGTTTCGACTGTATAAACAGTCATAAATCAGGAGAAGAGAATAAGGAAAATAAGAAATTACAGGTGCAAACAGTCCGAACGGAGCTAAAAGATGATGGAAGGGACAAAAAGTATTTGGAACAACGTCCACCGTAATGGTAGACCTAGCAAGGTCATTCGTGGAGAATTGGCAAAAACCAAGATATTAAGCTAACCTAGCAGTAAGCTAAGTGTCAAATTAGTGACATCGCACTATAAGTGTGAGGAGAGAAGAAAAATTATATAATTGGATTGGTTAATGATGTAAAGACTTTTATAGACTGATGAGGAGTAATTGAGTTACATTTTTTAATTCTAACAATGTCCAGAATGACGATTTTAAATTACTATTATTTTTATTTATAAGAAAGGATGTCTCCATGACGTAAGTTACACTAATTTATCTTTTCTGTTAAAATTGTAACCTTAAAAAAGTCTTTTTACTTTTCAGATATAAAAAATAAAAATCTTTTATATTTTATATTTCAATACTACCCTCCTCAAATTTTAGGTTGCTAATTCACTACTATAGTCAGATCTGGTCTTAACGTGCGGGTCCAAAGGTCACTGATCATATGCGTCAAATCAGACAACACAGAGGCTATATATCAAAATGTTGTGAGATTATTTACAAATATACCAAAGGAAGGAAAACTAGTTTCATTATATACATATACATATTCATACATATACCTAATATTATTAGTTTTGCAAAAATTATGTACAGGGGAGTAGAAAAAGTTACAAAAAAATTATATAATCGTTAACACGTTCACTGCTGGCAACGCGGCTCCCGCGTTCTTGTGTACCTTGGTGATATGCCGACAACGCGTCACCCGCGTTCCGTGTCATGATCCACCGTGACGTCAATGATCATTGTCCGGTGGATCATGGTGGATTTTGGTTGCTGTGTGCCACCAACGCGTCTCCCGCGTTTGTTTTTTTTTTATATAAAAAAGTTCAACTTACATGATATTTTATAGTTATAAATAAAACTCCAAATATATTTTTCGATTTAAGAAGAAATTGTAAAAAAAAAAAACATTGGCACCCAGGTAATGCCCGCGTTATTGGTCGGCAGTGAATGTGTTAATTATATACCTACTGTACCCTTTAATTAAAAACGACAATAATAAACAGTGCAATTTATTTTAACAATTTTACTACTAAAACCTAAAAATACAATGGCATTTAGTCTGATAAACTATTTCGATAATGAAAGAAAAAGTGAAAATTCGCAAACCAATATGCAGGAAACCGTAATGAAAACACTGGGAATTAGTTTAAGGACTATGCAGAATAATGTGCATGAAAAAAAAGCATAATATAATACCCAAGAATACTAAAAAATGTAAACGAAAAACACCGTTTATAATTATAGCCTGAAAACTCTCATCGTCACTTATAAAATCTGAAAAGTCCTCGTCGTCTTCGAATGGAGCAATTATCATTGGCGCTACTTCGACATCTAGTACTTGTTCTCGATCCCACCAATCCCTTATTAATATTTCTGTATGTTCCACCGATTTCTTCCAGTACTCTTGTGTAATATGATCTAACGAATCTTGCCAAACTATTTGTACTTGGTCGGATTTAAGACCATCACCTACATGCTTTTCATAATAAGACTTTGCACCAGCCCATATTAATTCTATTGCGTTAAACTGGCAATGATATGGCGGCAGTCGTAGAACCTCATGACCATATTCACGCAGTATTTCATCTACCGCGTATATTTTGGGTTTTTTAAGAGACTTTGCTATTGATAGGAGTTTCGATTTAAGCATATTTGGTAAAGGATTTTGGTTGTGTTTTTCCAGCCACTCATAAATATCACTTTTCCTCCAAGATGAAGTAGGCTGTTTATTTAAAATTCTTGAATGATATGATGCATTATCTAATACAATTAAAGACGGAGCATCCAAATTTGGTATCAATTGAACTTTTAACCATTTCGCAATTCATATTATCATGATAGTCAGCACTTTTTGATGTTGAAGAAAAAATTAAACTCGCACCTGCAATATATCCTGTTGCAGAATCGGCATGCAAAATATTAAAACGCTTCCCGTACCGCACCCCTTTTTCCTTTTAACACTTTTTACAGACTCATCTTGCCAAGATTTTGAACCACTTCCATTCGAAAATATCCACGTTTCGTCTAAAAATACCACTTTTCTAAATTTCGATTTGTAATTGTCCGTATATTTTTTTAAAAACTGAACACGCTGACTCACTATCTGTGGCTGCTCACATAAAAATCTTCGGTTACAGTATTTTTTATAGCGAAAACCTAAATTTTTTATTAATTTTGATAACGCTTCAAGACCAATTTCCAAAACACCCCGAAATTTTAATGTTTTTTGTAAAACTGGAAGAGTTACATTGGTTTTTGATTTGTATAAATCGTAAATCACATTTCGAACTCCCATTTTAATATTTTCGCTTAAATCCTCAGTCTTTGGCTTTCTTCGTTTACACTTTTTAGTATTCTTGGGTATTATGTTATGTTTTGTTTCATGCACAATTTTCTGCACAGTCCTTAAACTAATTCCCAGTGCTTTGGCTACTGTTTCCTGAATATTGGTTTGCGAATTTCCACTTTTTCTTTCATTTTCGAAATAGTTTATCAGATTAAGTACCATTTTTTTTTATTGGGGATGCAAAAACCCAGAAAATTGTTTCATTTTGTCACAAACTGTCAAAGTCACAAAACTGGCATATTTAAAATAAAACGTAGCTGGTGCTATTATAAGCTTTTTTAGAATCGCTGGAAAGTAAATACATATCCATTTTTTCATGTCAAAATGGAATAAGTCTGTCTCATTTATCTTACGTATTTTATTTAGAGGGTAAAATTAAACGCAAGTAAAGAAAACAAAAACTGAGAGTATGTCTGTCTTGAATCGTATATGACCCGCACGATAAGACCAGATCCGACTATATGTGATTATTCATCCACTCATCAATTTTTTATTAAAATAATTTTTTTACGACTTCCACTATTCTTCTCTACTCACACTTACGTCACTGGTTCACCAAAATGTGACTTTCAATTACTCCTCATCAGTCTATAAGTCTTTAACCATTCCAATTATATAATTTTTCTTCTCTCCTCACACTTATAGTGCGATGTCACTAATTTGACACTTAGCTTACTGCTAGGTTAGCTTAATATCTTGGTTTTTGCCAATTCTCCAAGAATAACCTTTTGCCATAGGTATACCATTACGGTGGACGTTGTTCCAAATACTTTTTGTCCCTTCCATCATCTTTTAGCTCCGTTCGGACTGTTTGCACCTGTAATTTCTCATTTTCCTTATTCTCTTCTCCTGATGATGACTGTTTACACAGTCGAAACATGTAGAGATTTTACCCTTTTAAGACTTATCTTAATATACCGGTGGAGGAATTCTTAAAGCGTCTTATTTCTTTCCCTTTTATTAAAAGTTTTCGTATCGTACTCTAACCGTTTCAAAAATTAGTTTTTCTCAAATTTTGTCTATTTACAGGGTGTCGACTAATATATATTTTCAAAAATAACAGAAGGAAACTCGAAATTCCGGTTGTGAAATTAGATATTATTGTGCTCGATAATAAATTGTCGGAAAATGGAATTTTAGATACAGGGAAGTGGATAAAAAGCGATTTTTGATCTTTATCGACAAATTAAAAAAAATCAGATTTTTTAAATACGATGCTACGTTGCTATTTTATTAAATCGACAGGCTAGATGAACATTTCCTGTCTGTCCATCTAAGATGTCACTATAACTAACTAGAATAGTTATTTACGGCTTTTCCCAAAATACCCCAAAATATCAAACAGTCTTATTGATTTTTGGCATGAAAGCCATGTTATAGAAAGTAATAATTGCAACTAATAATGACACGCGTCTGTACGACAATTTTTTTCTCAGAAACGGATGGAATAGGATAAAATAACTTTTGATAAAAGTTATTGGAGATAAAGAAACACAAAATAGTATATTAACGTACACGTTTTATAAAGCATCATTTTATAGCACACGTCCATGTTAGAAAACGAGCCGCTTGCGGCGAGTTTTATAACGGGACAAGTGCTTAAAAGTGCTTTATATAACACGTACGTTATACTATTTTGTCTAATTTGTAGTTTTTTCAATAAAAAACACATATTTAAAAAGAAAATAAATCCTTCAAATTTTGTAAATTTGTAGGTCTAAATTTTATGTTGGTAATACTATTTTTTATCATAGTAGCCTCTGGACAACAAAAATTATTTTGCGAACTGTTATTTTTTGATTTATTCGGTACATATACAGAGCGTTCGGAAATTCGGGCGATTTTGCTACTTTTTTTCGAATTTCAAAAGACGTGATTTTACGTCACGGCATTGCAATTTAGTATAGGGAAAATGGAAAATTCAAATAAAGTTGAAGTTAAAATCGACATTGGAAGGTTAGTAGATTGAATTTTGGATAGGATTTGGCAGAAAATGATAGCTTGAAGCATTTACAAAAGATTGATTTATAGATTTATGCAACCAACATACACAACAACCACACAGAATAAAAAAGTAGGCTATCAAGGTATTTTTCCTCTACGAAAAATGGATTTTATTCCCGTAAATCACAAAGGCCGCGCAAGTCAATGAAATAAAACATTTAAATGTTACCAACATCAAATAAAGAAAAAACGCGTATCGAAATAGCTTCATTACGATACGCAAATGCGTATCGTAATAGACTTGTTATGATACCAAATTAGAAAAAATATATTATCCAGAGTGACAGCGTCTCCGAAAACCTCATTATCTAAATTTGCAGGATTAAAAACGCATCACTTTCAAAAATATTCGAATGAACGATCACTGTGAGACCCCCTGTACATATAAAGTGTCCGCATCAAATGGGATTTTTTTAAATTATTAGGTATAGGTAAAAATTGAAAAAACAGTTTTTGCTTACCTAAAACCCAAAAATAACGTATACTGAAGCAGCTGCACGACTTGCGTTATATCAAATTTGACATTTTTAATAAAATAGGTTCAAAAATGCCCTTATTAATCAAAATATCGAAAAACTTTATTCGAGAAAGTTGTTTATTTAGGCATTTTTAGCCTCTGTACGAAATTTTGACAGTCTAATAGAATTTTTATTTTTTGCCAGGTTCTTGAAAATTTTGATCAACCCTCGCAGATTAACTTTTATACATCGATGTAAAACCATTTGCCTTTACTTCATTTGTAATCTTAATGCAATTTTGTATAAAATTTTTGTTTCCAATTATTTATTTTGCTTCAAAAACTGAAATTGTTATTGATCAGTATGTAATGTTTGTTGCAAAGTTTATCTAATTACATCAGTTTTGCCAAAACCGACGTTTCTCATTTTTCTTAAGTTAGTAAACAGATTCTGATGTACAAAAAGAAAATATTAGGAAGCTTCCGTTGAAATTTTACTTAATTAATATTGGATCAAAAGACTATTAATCGCTCGAAACATTTTATTCAACAAAAATATAGTTTACGAGTAGGCGATGCATTAATAATAAAGAATTCTTTTAACAAATCAGTTTGCGAAAACTATTTTCTCCACGACCATTACTGAATGCAATAATTCCAAAATCATTTTTGATAATAGAATGTAAAAATTCTCACTCGAGTTGGAATATTTATACTGAAACACTTGCTTCTTATGCGTTTTGCGTGTATTTTCATTCCATAACAAGATACGGAATGAATATTCTGTAATTGATATAAACGACATAGGTTGCCATGAATTTCGAAACTGTCAGTGTCAGAAAAAAATGGCCGCGTTGTAATAATTATTTTCAGACAAATTTTAGTGCAAGTCAAAAAATGAGTGAAAAATCGGATGAATCAGATATGGAACTGGATGGTCGTGGAGAAAATATAGTCTGCTACTAGGTTAGAATGAAAATTCGATACTCGTGGTTCCTCACGCTCGCGTTCGGAATCTTCCACTCGGATCGAATTTTCATTCCAACCTCGTTACAGAATCTACTATACTATAATTATTAATAACTATTACATTTCTGTATGTCTGCCCTCCCGTTCTATACAAAATTTAGTTTTTGAAGCAAAATAAATAATTGGAAACAAAAATTCTACACAAAATTGCATTAAGTTACAAATGAAGTAAAGGCAAATGGTTTTACATCGATGTATAAAAGTTAATCTACGAGGGTTGATCAAAATTTTCAAGAACCTGGCAAAAAATAAAAATTGTATTAGACTGTCAAAATCTCATACAGAGGCTAAAAATGCCTAAATAAACAACTTTCTCGAATAAAGTTTTTCGATATTTTGATAAATAAGGGCATTTTTGAACCTATTTTATTAAAATTGTCAAATTTGACAGGTAACGCAAGTCGTGCAGCTGCTTCAGTATGTCATTGTTGGTTTTTAGGTAAGCAAAAACTAACTGCTTTTTCAATTTTTACCTGTACCTGATAATAAAAAAAAAATCGCATTTGATGCGAACTTTCTTGCGGACACTGTATAACTTTTAGTGAATAATTATTATAATACAATATTTAAAAAAATTTAATGTACGAGGGGGGGGGGGGCAATTCCCCTTGCCTTGAGGTGATTTTATTACATTAACTGCACCTAAAGTAACAGGCTGTTACATATTATCATATAAAGGTGTATACCAATCAACTACAAAATAATTCTGTCCGTTAAGGTGGGAGTATCAACATGCTTGCCAACCTATAACCTATTTCGCGTAGATTTATTTATGTTTTCTAGCTTTTATACAAAATTTAAAGAAAATCAGTATCGACTCGACATTCTATAGGTAATAATTGACATATTTAATAAATATCACGGAATTTCATAACTTATTTTAGGAGAATTGTATAGCGAAAAATATCGAGTAAGATTTTTTTTAACATTATTATGTCATTGTCACTCATTGTTCTTTCACTATACAATTCTCCCAAAATTAGCAATGAAATAAATTGATATTTTTGTAATATATCAGATACTACCTAAGTAATGTACCGACGATATTGATTTTCTTTAAATGTTAGTTGTATAAACTGGAGATTTGTGTTCTCTTCCAATTTATAGCTGGGGGCGAGTATTTCTTCGTTTTCTCGCAGTCTCCACAGTGCTGGTTCGTTGCAGCAATAAAACAGTATCTTATTCTTCGTTCTATTTATTAGTTTCAACAAAACGGTAATTTAACATCAAAACGTGAACACATTTACAGCCTACGGGATACTCTAGCAACCTAGACGTAGTAATAGGTCCGCTAACAGCTTATATACTACAACGGGCATATATACAAAGCAAGAAGCACGTTTTCCTTTCAATCGAGTCCTTTTCGGGTTGAAAGGAATATCAATTTCGAGCAAAAACACCACACGCGTGTACCAAATATAAGAAGAAATACGTTAACCTTTCGTATTGACTTTTTACTACCGGAGATTGAGAGTATACGTGGGGAGAAAATTAGCGTACGTGCTATTCTTTTTTTAGTACTATTTGAGACTGACTTTTACAAGAAAAGATATTTCGCGGTGGCGTGAGTCTGTCAGCATGACATATTTTTGTGACAACAGGTGTGGGACCAGTTAGCGACAAGGGTTTATGAGTGGTCACCTGGGGGTGGTATTTAAGTGGAACGTGGAAAACTACAGTGGGAAACGACACTAAAAATCTTGGTTATAACGAGAGTTTTAACATACTCCCCCCCGTTGAAGTTAAGTAACTTCTAAATAAAACAAATTAAATATAAACGAATAAAACAATATATGCAATTGCATAAAACAGAAAAAAAAAAAATTTTACTTATTTTCCCATTAAAGATCTGACGAATCTTGTTGGGGTAAAGGGCAAACCTTGGTGATACTTCGAGTAAATTCACCATATTGAGTTCGGAGTTTCACCATTCTAACTTTACCGTCTAATCCGGGCATTACTTCCGTAATTCGTGCTCGAGGCCAAACTAATGGGGGAACATTATCGTCTTTTAATAATACCAAATCGTCTACCTTTAGATTTTCCGTGGGTTGTAACCATTTTGGTCTATTTTGCAATCTATTGAGATATTCCACAGACCATTTTTTCCAGAACTGTTGTTGTATCTGGGTACATCGCTGCCAAAAAGTTAATCGATTTTCGGGTTTATCTAATAAATTCCTTTCGGGATATGCGGTTAAGGTTGTTCCTATAAGAAAATGTCCGGGAGAAAGATAGTCTAAGTCCAAGGGGTCGTTTGAAAAAGCACATAGGGGACGCGAATTCATGATACTTTCAATCTGAGTAAAAATCGTGGTTAACTCTTCAAAAGTTAAATTAGCAGTGCCTATTATCCGAACTAAATGATTTTTCGCGCCTTTAACAGCTGATTCCCAAAGTCCTCCCCAGTGGGGGCTTCGTGGTGGAATAAATTTCCATTCAATTTCGAGAGAAGTCAGAAAATCATTTACGTGATTAATATTTTGTTGATTTTTAAAGAAGTCGTATAATTCGTGTAGATAATTTTTCGCGCCTAAAAAATTTGTGCCATTATCGCTAAATATAATGGAGGGGTTTCCTCTACGTGAAATAAATCTTTTAAGAGTTGCGAGAAATGCTTGGGTTGACAAATCAGACACTACCTCTATGTGAACCGCCTTTGTGGTCATGCAAATAAATATTGCAGCATAACATTTTTGAACTGGAGCCTTTCTTAATCGAGAAGATTTAATAAAAAATGGGCCAGCGTAATCAACGCCTACTTTCTGGAATGGTCGAGCAACAGAAACTCTATCTTTTGGTAGATCACCCATAATTTGTTCATTGGGTTTTGCGTGAAATCTAAAACAAGATAAACATTTTCTGATCACGCGTTTTACTTCTCTCAAACCGTCTAAAGGCCAAAACTCTAATCTTACATTTGACAAAACAGTTTGAGCTCCTGCGTGTCCTAATCTTAAATGTTCTTTTTTCAAAAACAATGATACAACATGGTTTTTCGAGGGCAACAAAATTGGGTGTTTTTGATTATAATGAATATCAGCGTTTGACAATCGTCCGCCTACGCGCATAATACCCGCGTCATCGAGGAAGGGTTTGAGTGAGAGAATATTTTTATTAGTAACTTGCTTATTGTTTTTCAATTCCGAGATTTCTTGAGAAAAGTGTTTAATCTGCAAAGTTTTTACTATACAGCCTAATGCATTTTTCATTTCATCAACCGTGAGAGTGCCTGTTATTTTTTGATACTTATTTCGAGAATTGTAAGAAAATCTTAAGCACCACGCCATTGTTCTTTGCAGTCGCGTAAACGATGAGAACTTTGAAAATGTTATATCCCAAAAGTCATTCGTGACGTTTATCATAACATTTTTTCGCATTTCCGGGATTTCTTGTAATTCAAATTTTATATCAATATCTTTAAACTCCGTCTCTGGTTCTTGCAAAAACTTTGGTCCATGAAACCACATGTCCGAGTTGACTATGTCTTTAGAAGATATACCACGAGACAGTATATCCGCCGGGTTATTAAATGATCTGATATGTCGCCATTTAAAATTTGTAGTTAAATCCTGTATCTGACTTACCCTGTTTGACACAAAGGTAGTCCAACGCGATGGGTGCGACTTGATCCAGCAGAGTGCGATTTGTGAGTCCGTGTAAAGATTTACCGAGTCAAAAGTAAAATTTAAAAGTACAGAGGTGATTTTTTGGGTTAATTTAGCTAAGACCACCATACCACACAGTTCTAATCTTGGCAACGAGACCGTTTTTGTGGGTGAAATCCGCGATTTTGCAGTTACTAAATTACAAGATATAGAATTATCAGTATAAACTGCGCGAATATAAAGACAGGCACCATAAGCCTTGAGGCTAGCATCTGCGAAACCGTGTAGTTCTATCTTTATGATTTTTTTATCTATAAAAAACCATCTCGAGATTTTTAATTTTGACAAATACGATAATTCATTTAGAAAATCTTTCCATTCAGCGAGTAGGTCTGAGGGAAGTAAATCATCCCATTCTATTTGCCTTAACCAAATTTTTTGCATGAGATATTTACCTATCACAACTACCGGGTTTATTAAGCCGAGCGGGTCATACATTTGTGCCAATTTTGAGAGCACTTCACGTTTTGTATAATTTTCATTTTTAGAATTATCCGGGAGTGTGACTGTAAAATAATCAAGTTTCGAATTCCACGATATACCTAACACTTTACTTGATGCGTTTTCAATTTTTATTTCATATTTAATACTTCGTACGTCATTACAAAATTGATTTAAAAAATCATGAGAATTTGAGCCAAATTTGTGTAATGTAAAACCTGCTGAATTTAACACCGCACTTAATTGGGTATAAACCTCAATCAGCTCTTCATAACTATTACACGAACATAAAATATCATCCATATACGTGGAGTTTAATAAAACATTTGATGCCAATGGATACTGGTCTTTAACCTTTAAAGCAATATCATTTAATGTCCGGGTTGCTACATAAGGAGCGAAATTCGTTCCGAAAATTACTGTTACTAACTCTATGCATTTGAACTCATTATCTGGGTTATCTCTCCACAAAATGTTTTGAAGAAAGGTTTGTTCGGGGTTTATTTTTATTTGTAAATACATTTTTTCGATATCCGAAGTCATAACAAACTTTGAAGTGCGAAATCTACACAAAATATCGTATAATTCGGGCTGTACGGGAAATCCTTTTAGCGCTATATCGTTCAGTGAAAATCCTGAAGAACTTTTACAAGATGCGTCATATACTACTCTCAATTTCGTGGAAGTACTGTTTTCTTTAATTACACAGTGGTGGGGAAGATAATATTTATTTTCGTTATTTTCATTCGTGAGAGTGATCGGGATATATTTACCATAACCGGAATCTACATAATTGTCAATGAAAGCTTTATATTCTGAAAATAATTGAGGATTTTTTTGAAAACGTTTTTCCAAATGCAAAAATCGTTTCTTAGCCTGTGTAAAAGATTCACCTAAACATAAATATTCTTTTTCTGATTTTAAGGGTATGTCCACTTGGTATTGACCGTTTTTTAAAATCTTTGTAGTATTTAAAAATATAGTTTCAGCTAACTCATCCTGGGGGGTTAGAATAGGTTTATTGGGGATTTCTTCGAGAGTCCAAAATTTTGTAAGGGCCTGATTAATATCTTCAGAGTTGTTTTCTGTTTGTAAAAACAAAGAAACATTTGGCATGGGATGAGACAAACCGTGCTGACGGGGCACACTTCCTGCGATAACCCACCCTAAGTGTGTGTTATGCAAAACTGGCATATTATTTCCTAACCTTACGAGTCCATCTGATAGCAATGTATAATAAACATCTGCACCGATTAAAATGTCAATTGTAGAGGGGATAAAAAACTTGGGATCTGCTAACCTTATATCGTGAGGTATGTTCAACTGATCCGCTTTAATTCGTGTTTGGGGTAGTTTACTTGTTATCTTGTCTAAAATAGCACAAGATACGTTAAAACTTAAATTCGCGTTTACATTTGAGAATATATTAAGATTTACCATTTTATTTGAGACCGTGCTATTTTGAGAGATTCCTGAAATTTGTAAATTTCTATCATAAGTGCTATAATTAAGTTTTCGTACTAAATCATCTGTGATTATAGACGACTGGGAACCAGAATCTAATAAAACCTTTGCGATTATGGGTTTTTTATCTGCCGAATATAAAGTTACTTCCGCAGTTGCTAACAAAATATCACAACTTTGAGTCGAGAACGCAGTTACTTGAGAGTGATTAATATTAGCATTTTGTCCGCTATCTTGAGAATGATTTTCAGCTGTATTTTGTCGCGAACGATTTGAAATTTCAAACCTATTTTGCGTATTACCGTGATTTCTAGTGTGGTTTACATCAGTAGTAACATGATTTCTAGGGAATGTTGGGTTAGAGTTTTGGTTTTGTGGGCGTGAATTGGGATTTTGAGAAAATGAATTATTGTGTAATAAAGTGTGATGTCTTGCCGAACAGACATAACAACTTTTTGACGTGCAATTTTCCACAGTGTGTTTACTTCCTAAACAATTTCTACACATCTGCTTATTTTGAATATATTTTAATTTTTCCGAATGAGGTAGTTTAATAAAATCATTACACGCGTAGATCTTGTGAGTATTTACTTTACAATATATGCAAAATAATGCAGACTGTTGCGTCCGGGGATTTTGCGAGTGAACTTGTGTATGTGACACAACGTGTGAGTGAGTTTGAAAACTGGGGTTATATGGGCGTCGAACTTTAACAGTGTTTTGAGTTTCGGGGTTTAATATTTCTAGCGAGACACATTTGCTATCTAAGAAATTAAAAAGATCATCCAAAGTAGGTAATTGAGAAGAATCCCTGTGTAATTCAAAACCTTTACGAGTATTATAATCAAGCTTTTGACCTAACAAATAAAAAAGTAATAAATCCCGCTGAACTTCTTTATTTATTAAATTATTCAGCGATTCAAGGTTTTGTTTAGATTGTGTCATAAAATCTCTTAAATTGTGTGCGTTGCATTTTGTCAAAGCAGGCATCTCAAAAAGTGATTTAATGCGAGCATTTACTTGTAATAATTTATTTGAGTATCTTTTCTCTAAAGTGTTAATTGCAATATCAAAATTATCGTTAGTTAATTGTAGATTGTCAATTAAACGTAAAGGTTCGTGTCTTAAGTAGCTCTTAAGGTACATAAATCGTTGAATATTTGTGACGTTAGGATTATTTACTATTAAAGTAGTAAAAAGTTCGTAAAACGACACCCATTCGGAAGGATTCCCAGAAAAAGGGGGTATATCTATATTTGGTAATTTTACTGCGGGTGTAATTTGAGAGTTTTGAGAGATAATCGCGGCTTGAGTAGTTTGTAAGATCGTTTTTTTCGTTAATATTTCAATAATTTCATTTAAACGCGCTAAAGCTGCATAAAACCTATTTTCTACGTCTTCCCTATCCTGTAATTGAGTATCTGAGTTATCCAATAAGTCTATTTCATCCTGAGTTTCATTATATATCATGAACACTTCACTTAAACGTGTCTGACGAGTTTTAAACTCATGAAGTACCAAATTCGGGTTATTTACATTTTTGTTTAAATAATTTTCAATTCGCGTGAGAGATGCTTTACAAGAAGTTCGTTTTTTAAGTAAAGTTTCCATGATGTGATTTAAAATTATTCGACTATTATAACGAGAGTTTAGCTAAAATAATCACTGAGAATTGCATTAAAAGTTTTACGAAAAAACTGGAAAGTTCTGACCTTAAATTGTCCAAATCCTACGAAGTATGAAGGTATCTTCTTTCCTGGGCCAGCGAAATCTAATCGGGTGTTATCCGCCACGGCAAATCATCTAACAGCGGGCTGGTTGCTGCTTTTCCGTGTTCCGACGGCAAACGTCTAAACAGCGGGCTGGTTGCTGTTTTTTCCGGGTTCCGACGGCAAACGTCTAATGGCGGAGTTGGTCCTAATTTTGGGTTCTTGGTTCCTGTTTAGCTACAACAAATACTTTTAAAGAAAGCTTCAAAATCCTGGGGTCGAAGGACCATTGTATAAACTGGAGATTTGTGTTCTCTTCCAATTTATAGCTGGGGGCGAGTATTTCTTCGTTTTCTCGCAGTCTCCACAGTGCTGGTTCGTTGCAGCAATAAAACAGTATCTTATTCTTCGTTCTATTTATTAGTTTCAACAAAACGGTAATTTAACATCAAAACGTGAACACATTTACAGCCTACGGGATACTCTAGCAACCTAGACGTAGTAATAGGTCCGCTAACAGCTTATATACTACAACGGGTATATATACAAAGCAAGAAGCACGTTTTCCTTTCAATCGAGTCCTTTTCGGGTTGAAAGGAATATCAATTTCGAGCAAAAACACCACACGCGTGTACCAAATATAAGAAGAAATACGTTAACCTTTCGTATTGACTTTTTACTACCGGAGATTGAGAGTATACGTGGGGAGAAAATTAGCGTACGTGCTATTCTTTTTTTAGTACTATTTGAGACTGACTTTTACAAGAAAAGATATTTCGCGGTGGCGTGAGTCTGTCAGCATGACATATTTTTGTGACAACAGGTGTGGGACCAGTTAGCGACAAGGGTTTATGAGTGGTCACCTGGGGGTGGTATTTAAGTGGAACGTGGAAAACTACAGTGGGAAACGACACTAAAAATCTTGGTTATAACGAGAGTTTTAACATTAGTTATTAAAACAATAAACTCAAAAAATCAACGCGAAATAGGTTATAGGTTGGCAACAGATTGAATGACGTTGAGAATTCAACCTTAACGTTGCACCAGGTAGTCTACATAACATGAAAGCATCTTGGATCCTATGTCTTCTATGTTAACGAAATTGTAATAAACAGGATAATAATTTTACGTTTTTATTATTATATAAAAAGTATGTATATTTCAATTACATATTTATAATTAGGTATGTACAGTATTATGATGTAATAATTTTAACACAAATTAATCAGGGTATTCTGCTAAACGATGTGATTGTCACTATCTATTAGATAAAATTGCTAAAAGAAATTACAAAACAAACATAAAATATAACAATATTATAAATTATTTAGTTCTTATAAATAAAAGTACAACCAAAATAGTTCTTTCACTTAATATAGTTGTTTAACATACAATGGTAATTTACTAGTAAAATGCATTTTATACAATAAAGCTAAACTAAAATTATGGAATTTTTTTTCTAAAAAGCGCTTTAAAATGTTTTAGTAAATTATTTACTTCAAAAATATCTAACAATAATATTTACAATTTCAATTAATTAGAGCTTAGGAAAACGCCTGCATTTCAATTATAATAGTATATCGGCATGCTTTTGTCATATTGTTGGTGTAGTTTTCAGGTGTAATTTCCAGGTGTGTTTCAACAGATATATATATACACAAAAAAAATTATAAGATAACTTTATCGCAAAAACTGACAAGAAAGCTTATAACACACTATACTTTTCTCTATCCTCTTAATACCTGAAATACCAACGTTTCTGTGTATTTAATATTATTTTTGAAATATTTGCGATAAAGTTGATGTCAGTACAATAAAAAAACTGTGAAGTTTTTTTATATAAAAATTATTCGTGGTAATGTGAATGTTACTATAATTGCTACAAATTTCCTTGTTTCTGCTGTATCAAATAATTGATTTTTAATTCATCCATTTGCGACAATTCGGAGCTCCACACATGCAAGAAATTTTATTCTGATCATCTTCAATATCAAATTTATAATCATATGCCAACTAAAAAGAAAATATACATTAGAAATATTATTCAAACTTATAAACAAATGTGCTGACTAAATTCGATACCAGAAAAGCTGAATCTTAGTAAAGTTAACTAAAACAGTTACAAGAAAAAAATAGTTCACTGAGTGTTTTGCGGTGAATAAGTGCTCAGCTGATGAGTTACATATGTTTAGAAGCATATACCATAGGCGTACCAAAATTATTATAATTATACGGATTAAAAATAATAGAAAAAGAAATAAATTACCCGGGTTGGGGTAAGTCTTTAGAGTAAAACGGCTTACATGTCCCTATCTTCGATTTTTATTATCTTTCCAATAGTATCAACTTCCGGTTAAACCGGTTGTAAGAAATATAGTACTTCCGGTTTAACAGGAAGTTGACACTATTGGAAAGATAATAAAAATCGAAGATAGGGACATGTAAGCCGTTTCACTCTAAGACGTACAGTTAGAAAGCTAGACGCTGTAAAAGTTCAAAAATCTCATTTTTCAAGAGTCAATATCTCGGAAACTGTTTAGTATAGACTATAAATGCTTTTATTAAAAAATGTTCAGAATTTTATGCAGAATCCAAAAAAATTATATAAAATAGGGGTATCCATGGTAGCCATTTAAGATTTAGATCTTACCCCCCCTCCCTCCTAGGTGCTTAAAGTAACAATATTGACAATATACGCAAAATATGTCTCCCTCGAAATAAAAATCTACGGGTCCGAGCGTTTTTTTTTTAAATTAACGTGGAACCAGATATTTAGCCTGTTTCGTTTTAAATGGGGAACCCTGTATGTATTTTCAGTTGCAAAAAAATTTTCTACTTGCATAATTCTTTAGATATTAGATAAGGCATTTTATAATAATTAAGAATACTTACTTCCTCGCCTCTCTGAATCCTTCTTTTGGCAAATATTATAATTTTCAAGTCTCTATCAATCTCAACAGTTTCAGCTACACAGTTTGGATTACAGGAATGGTTTATGTATCTTGCCAATCCTCCACTTAAAGTAGCATCGACCACTCTGTCGTCGTCAAGTCGAAACATGTATATTCCACGATTCTAAAATTTTTTGTATGATTATAATTATTATTATAAACAAACTCAAAAATTTTAATTATCAATTTCTGATAAATACCCTGTTTCAAATTTAGGATAGGTTTGAAGGTCGTATTTAGAACAACTTGCAATAGAGAAAGCACTGTTTATACGAGTTCATTCGGAAAAGAAGTTTCATTTATTGACAAACTAAAACTTTGCATTTTAGCTCATGTTGTATTGAGCTTATAAAGAGAAAATAAATTTTGACAAGATATTGCTTTTGTTAGGTCTATTTTTAATTTAAAATAATTTCATAAACCAAAAATGTTTTATTTTACTGACAAACAAAACCGAGAAGGGAAGAAAATAACACTTGGCAACAGCGTATTATTCTAGCGTTAAGATTATTACTCAGACCAAGCACTAGAGGATTATTACCACTTTTTGTAGACTGTGGTTAGCGGAGTTAACTCACCTTTGCTTCGTATTGTTTTTCTCTGCATTCTGATAACTCTGTTCTAATTACTTCGCCAATGTATTCAATAACCATGGTATGTTTTTCCAAATCTCGTGCTGCATACAAACCTAGACCTTGAATTTTGGATCTGAAAATAAAAATTTTATATTTTATTCGTTATGGCTTCCTACATGTCTCAACAACATGTGCGAGCAGCTGCTATGGCGGACTTATTATAATTGACTCAGTTGTTTTAGGCCTACAACAATCCATAATTTTTTTTTGAATAAGTATAAAAAAAATATTTTACTTTTCTATTTTTTCCAAAAAAAAAAAAACAAAAAAATTTTTTTTTTCTAATTTTGACTTATAAAGTGACACTTTTTAAAACTGATTGACATTATGAAACGTCTTACTTTTTGTAACTAGTTGCATAAAGTAAAATTGTATGCAATTGGTGACGAAAAATGTATTTCAAAATTAGTGACAAAAAGAATTATTCTATTTATTAAACTGTTATAATACAAGTTAAAAACATAAATTATAAATTAATTAATTATTATAAATATTGATAACACAATTATTCAAATTAATCCTTTGACTTTTTGGGAATTACTGATAATAGAGCATTACCTGCTGCCTCTTCAATATCGCTTGGTAGCTCTTCAGAACTTGAATGACTCATTTAAAAAAAATAAAACTAAAAATATATCAATCTCGCTAAAAACCTTCCGTCTAGACTTTTTTACAAAATGTCAAACTGACAACTAACATGAAGTAACAGCAACAATAGCTATTTATGCCATCAGTTATATGTCAAAATTAGAAAAACTAAATTTATGTTTTCCAAATTTTTATCAATTATATTAAATTTTATTTTTTTATTACTTTCTTCAAAATTAGAAAAAATCTTGTATGCAATACGTTACGAAATGAAATTTTGTGTAACTTGTGAGTTTTTGCGAAACTCACTTCGTTCGTTCCGCAAAAATCTCACGCGTTACACAAAATTAGGCATTTCGTAACTGATGGCATAAATAGCTATTTTTGCTAAATTTTGAAAAGTTGATCCCCATATTAAAGTTAAATATTGTAAATCTGAGTGGATAATAGCAAATTAAATAGGATCTAACATACAGTGTCACCAGTAAAGTCCGCATCATATGGGATTTTTTTTATTAATAGCTTTATTCGAAATTTTACTTTGGCGTCAAGTTCTGCTTCGATGAAAATTAAGCAAAAAAAATAGTAGTCACGTGATTCGCATTATCTGTCAAATTTTAATTTTTTTCAAAAAATAATTCAAAAGTGGGGTTTGTTCGGGTTTGGGGGAGTCAAAACTTACACATTGTGTGCAAAAATAAGTTTTAAGAAATTAAAAAAAAAAAGGTTTTGTTTTACTAGAACATCTTTTATGAAAGCATCTGCATGACTTTTACGAAAAACAATTTTTTCTTTTTTCTTTCCCTCTTATTTTACCACTTTCACATGTCTCCGACATAGTTGAATTAAACTAAAGATTCACTTACACTTAAAAATGATTTTTAAAGTCTTTATAAAACTCCCTAATTTTTCTTTCTTTCTCTTCATTTCCCACCCAAGAGCTTGTGGCTTTGCACCATAGACAATTTACCTTTAGATAAACAAACAATAATCACGAATGTGGCAGTTTTATGGCCTCGCGCATGTAAACAAAACTGGGAACTATTAGACATGCGCACTGCAACATTATCGTTTGACGAATGGGAAAATAGACAGGTCCGGGCTTTAAAATTTAAATTCTTGCTCATATGCCACCATAGAGGGTTTATTTTACCCCTATTTGGGCATAATACAATTATACAACGGCTGCAACTAGTACTAAAGTCAATTTATTTCACATATAGACTAAACGTAAATACAATCACGCATTATGCACGTGATTGTCGAAATTTGAAACAGTGAACAGGGCCGTATTTAAAGGTACAATACCTTATTGACAAATAATTTAAGTATCACAAGATATTTAAAATAATTAGTTGTTAAATTGACTTCATAATACAGATGTAATAAAATCCAAATATACAGGGTATCTATAAAGTTTATAGATGTTTGTTATGATGTTATGTTTATAGTTCGGTATGATTATTGTTGTCATTTCTGTTCTCTATATAAAAATTCGAACAAAAATGGGAAACTTTTTAGTTATTAACTCTACGAAAAAAAGTGCCTCTTCCTAAAAAGTCCTGCTTGGTGAGAAAATAAATTTGTACAAGAATATTTGCATGTTGGGCTTCAAAAAGTACCGGGTTTAAAAGTAATAAAATTATATCTCCAAAAGTAATAATCGTAAAGATTTGCGGTAAAAAAATGTATAACAAATGTGACCAAGAGAAAATACTGGTACTTACTTTCAAGTTTCCAAAATGTTCGCCAGAGGGGCATAACCGCCATAATTTAAATAAAACGTTTTTCTCCGAAGTTTTCACGAACTAAAGATAGCACGTATGTTTAAAATTAAAAAAATTATGACTTTTAAAAGATTTTTAGGTCTTAATTAAAATGATGAACTTGAAGTGCTTCCATCATCATCAGTATCATCATCGTCGTCCGTAATAATTAGTGGTTCAACTTGAACCTCCATAATATTGTCTAGCTTCCACATCCTATTCTCAACTTTTTCCTTCACATGTTGAACGCACTTTTCCCACTTCTCTGCTGTAATTCTTCCCAAGGCTTCATTAAAAAGTTCTTTAAGATCTGCAAATTTAAAGGTGGTGTTACGCTGAGCTATAAAATTTTTAGCTTCGGCCCATATTAGCTCAATTGGATTAAGCTCACAATGGTATGGAGGCAAACGAAGTACAATTTTGTTTTGACTTGCGGCCATTTCGTCAATAATATACTTTTGGTATTTGGCCTTGTGTTGTTTAACAATTGCCAAAAGTTGAACTTTTAACATAGTGTCTTCAAAGTTTAAATCCTTTGACCGCAGCCAGTTTTGTATATCTTCTTTTTTTGTAGCAGTGGTTGGGATCTTCTCCAATCTTCGAGAGTGATAAGGCGCGTTATCAAGAACAATCACTGAGTTCTCTTCTAAATGAGGTAAAATATTGGAAAACCAGTTTTCAAATGATTCCCCGTTCATTTCCTCATGGTAGTCTCCCGTTTTCTTGGATTCAAAGCACCACAAGCCATCATCAACAAATCCATGTTCATTACCAATATGGCAAACGATAAGCCGTTTTCCTTTACCTAAAAATAAGTTCACGCTGTGCAAATCGAAACTACATTTTCTGTTAAATCTAAAGTTTTTCGAGAAAAGTATAAAAAATAATATTTGTAGATATTGCTTTTCTTACCTGTGGGATTTTTCAATCCGGTAGAGAGTCCATCTAAAAAGGCCTTTCTGGATGAAGTTACAGTTTCATCAACCCATACGTAGGGTGTTGTGTGCCCAGCATTAACCCATGTTTCATCAAGGTAGAATATGTTTCGGTTTTGTTCTCTGAACGATTTTATTTTAATTAGATACTCCCTTCTTCACATTACAATTTCTTCTCTATCAATCAACAAGCTATTTCGTCCTCGCTTTTTCCATTTAAAATTTAAGTGTTTCAAAAGTTTGTAAAACGTTGATGGTTTAAAATTTGGCAACATGGCATCTTCATTTACTTCCTTCAATACCTTATTGATTGTAGGCATTTCATTGCGGAAAAAGAATGCATGCACTTTTCTTCTAATCGCATCCTTATCAGCATCATCCAATGATTTTATTAGGGTTTTCTTACTTTTATTAGTTTTTGGCTCAGAGAAACTGTGATTTCTTTTGTACTCCCTTATTACATTGAAGACTGAAGCACGGCATACTCCAACTTTGCTAGCTACTTTTAATGCAACTTCATCAATACTCATTGTCGGGTTTTCCTCGCTCTCTTTTTTGTAAACGTTTAGAATTACTTCTTTCATCTCCACACTAAAATTTCTTTTTTTAGACCGTTTTTTAGCTGGGCTTAGTTCAACAAAATCCACAACTTCTTCTGCTGTATCTGTACTAGACATCGCGTTTGTTAATAACTTTGAACAACAAAATAATACCGATAAATTCGATTAACCTATAGTACGGTAACAACAATAGCCACACATAAATAACAACTGATAAAAGCGTCAAAATCATATAAATAAACCTCCGAAATGCAACAATCTAACAATTCGTATGGTACAACTAAATGCAACCCTGTCAAATTTCGGTAGCGCCGAGCTCGAGCCGTATCCACCGCGTTAACCAATAAGGACTGTGCTATCCACCTGCACATCGGTGATCACGCGTCTAGCATTGTTTTTTTATTATTTTGGTTTAGTCTATATGTAAGATAAATACACTTTAGTCATTGTTTATATTACAATCCGAGTCACTAAAAGCACAAACACAATTCACTAACTAAACTACACAAAAACCAGAAATCCATAAATATTAAACACCAGTCCCACAATCCACGATAGCCGATCCGATAGCTGAAAACTTCAGAAAACTACAAGGAATCCGCAGAGAAGAGAAACTTTAAAACACAACAACAAAAATGGCGGCCGAGCCGGTTCTGGAGAGTATTCTTGAGCGCGTCGATTATTGTCGATAAAGTAGGACGGCCGATAACACGAGGTTTGTGCGCATGCACGAAGGTTCCCCGAATGAAGACAGCTGACCGACGAGTCAAGCGCTCGGACGCATTTTTTCACCCATAAAACGTAACTTTTGTTTGCGCAGGAGATAAGCTGTAGGTATCTAAAGATAAATTGTCTATGCTTTGCACTAGTCCTTAACTCTTCAGTATGCTGAAATCTTTTCTTTTGACTATTCAAATTTTTTCACTCCTCGTATGTACCATTGAAAGCTCGATTACGGCTTAGTCTCACTTGTTATTTTCTCTACTGCTAACATCATCAGCATTGTACCATTTACTTCGTTTTCCTGATGATGAGTGTTTCTACACTCGAAACATGTCGATTTAATTTATTATGAATCATTCTAGGTTCGCCTAGTTATTCGAATAAAAAATTGCGGAGAAAGACTTTGTGCTTTTCTTTTTTCTATATCATTTAACTCCACTTTGAGTATGGACTACTTCTTCAAAATAATAGTAATAATCTTATATATCTTGACATCGTCAGTAAACATTACAAACATACTTTTAATTATGCATTCCTTAATATCGTTTGCAAATACATTGGAGGAGAACCGCTACAAATCCCCGGAGAAAGAGTTTCCCATTTTAACTTTAAATATGCTAATTTCTAAATAACTTCCCAGTCATTAAACTAGAGCTGGGCTAAACCCTATAGCTGACAGCTTAGTAAACACAAATGGAAGACTTACGATACCAATTAAAGTATAACATTTTTTGTCACTGCGCCAATAATTCAAAATAAGCATATTACGTACCTCGCAAGATAAACATTGTTCCGCCATTCCTGTTTCATCTTTTTATATTGAGAACTCTTTGAATGTACAAACTGTTTGCTATAAGGACAAACTATTTCTCCAAAGCTAGTAGGCGTCGAGGGACCAGACGCCGATGGTCCGAACATGGGCCTGGACGAAGAACCTGTGGTTCTTTGAGTATGTGGACGTTTCCAGTGGGTCTGATGACGCAGGCGGGGTTCGGTACGGGCTGCTCCCGTTGGGTTAATAGCTAACGGTAATTCGAGAAGTGGATTTCTTCCATATCTAAAAATAAATTTATTTTAAATATGCGAGAAAATGTAATTAGTAAAACAAGGACCACATGTAAAAGATAAACTTGTGTACAGGTTGTACTTTGGATATTTCTTCGTTTTATGCAAAAATCGACCAAATATCCATCTTTGGAGGACAATAATTATCAACAGTCTCACGTTAAAATAGGTTACTACTTACACATTACATTTGACAAAATTTCGTTTTTTGCCTTTTTTTTTTAATAATACTCGTATATATATTTATTCTCAGCCAACTTAAAAAGTTCATTACAGAGAATATAACACCAAATACAATATATAAAATCACAAATAATAAAATTCATATGTAGTAATTATTAATACTTCATCGTTTTCATCATATATTTAAAATATATATATATAATAACCATATCAACATGCTTGCCAACCTATAACCTATTTCGCGTATATTTATTTAATTTTTCTAGCTTTTACACAAAATTTAAATAAAATCATTATCGTCTTCATATTTTATAGGTAATAATTATTATCATATTAAATAAATATCAAGGAATTTCATTAAATATTTTAGGAGAATTGTATAGCGAAAAATATGGGGTAAGATTTTTTTTAACATTATTATGTCATTCTTTTCACTATACAATTCTCCCAAAATTAGCAATGAAATAAATTGATATTTTTGTAATATGTCAGATATTACCTAAATATTGTACCGACGACATTGATTTTAATGAAATGTTAGTTAATCAAATAATAAACTAAAAAAACCACCGTGAAATAGGTTATAGGTTGGCAATAGATGGAATGACGTTGAGAATCCCACCTTAAAGTTAGTTTAGTTTTAAAAAATATTTTTTAGTTTTTTTTTAAAGTACATAATTTTGATATTTCTTTAATTTTTTTCGGCAAATGTTGTAAATTGTTATTCCTTTATATAATATTGATCTTTAACCAAAATACTCTTTACCATAGGTGTTTCAATATGATGATTTTGTCTCGTGCTGTGAATAATGTTGGTCGAAGGAAATATTATATTCGATTGTTCTTCTTTACTAAGAATAGAGTGAATTAGAATGCATAGTTTTAATTTATAAAGCTTTTCTAAATTTAAATATCCGTTTGGTTCGTACAAATTTATAGTTGGTTCTAAAAAAGGAAGTTTATGTATGCATTTAATTATTTTGTTTTGTATAGCTGAATTGTAGGTAAATTCGCTGATCCCCAAATTGAAATCATATACAGTGTGACCAGTAAAGTCCGCATCATAAATATGGGATTTTTTTTTTATTAATAATAGCTTTATTCGAAATTTGACATCAAGTTCTGCTTCGATCAAGATGAAAATTTGGCAAAAAAATAGTAGTCACGTGATTCGGATTATCTGTCAAAATTTAATTTTTTTCAAAAATAATTCAAAAGTGGGGTTATTTCTGAAAGTATCGAAAAACGTTATTAGAAAACGTTTTTTTAAATGCAGTTTCTATCCCACATGCAAAATTTCAGCTGTATAAGATAATTTTGATTTTTTACCCATCACTAAAATGTATTTTCCACTTAATGAACACTTAACTGATGACACTGTGTTCTTTTTTGTGTTAATATTAAGGTTTATTACTTTCAGACACAAACCTTAATATTAAGACAAAAAAGAACACAGTACCTAAAGTGTTTTTTAAGTGGAAAATAAATTTTATTTTAACAACGTAAAGTTTATCTAATTTCAACGATTTAATTTAAAACCCCTATATTATAATTTATTATTAAGCTATGTCATAATAACGTTCACGTGTATTACTTTTAGACACAAACTATGTTTTCAAAAATACTTATTTTATGAAGTTACCTTATACAGGGTCAAAAACAAATAAACTTTGCATCACATGCGACCAAATTTTAATAGCCCAATTTTGATTTTGTAGAAAAACACACATTTAATATGGCGCTACTTTAAAGAAAATGTATCTGAAATAAAGCCTTGTCAAAACTGAGAAGTTTTATGTAGGTTGCGTTGAGTCTTATTTTGCAAAAGTGGTGCAATTTACAAAATATGGGTAAAAATCAAAATTACCTTATGCAGCTGAAATTTTGCATGTAGGCTAGGAACTGCATTTAAAAAAACTTTTTCTAATAACTTTTTTCGATACTTTCAGAAATAACCCCACTTTTGAATTATTTTTTGAAAAAAATTAAAATTTAACAGATAATGCGAATCACGTGACCACTATTTTTTTGCTTAATTTTCATCTCGATCGAAGCAGAACTTGTCAAAGTCAAATTTCGAATAAAGCTATTAATAAAAAAAATCCCATATATGAGGCGGAAAATTTAATTATATTAGTATATTTAAGTATCAATTAAATTTTTTAAACTGGGAAATTGCTACACAAAGAGGGGCATTTGGCCCCTTTTTGGAGAATACGAAATTATTGATAAGAAAATGTGTTTGCTCTTAACGAGATTCCTAAATAACGAAAAGATATACAGTGTTACATATAAAATAACAAATCAATTTTTTTTTAAATTATTGATTTTACTTTTTGAGGCCGATTTTAAAGGTTCTGATAAACTTTTCTATTAAGGTTGAATTCTGAACGTCATTTAATCTATTGCCAACCTATAACCTATTTCGCGTTGATTTTTTGAGTTTATTTATTTTAATAACTAACATTTAAAGAAAATCAATATCGTCGGTACATTATTTAGGTAGTATCTGATATATTACAAGAGTATCAATTTATTTCAGTGCTAATTTTGGGAGAATTGTATAGTGAAAGAACAATGAGTAACAATGACATAATAATGTTAAAAAAAATCTTACCCGATATTTTTCGCTATACAATTCTCCTAAAATAAGTTATGAAATTCCTAGATATTTATTAAATGTGTCAATTATTACCTACAGAATATCAAGTCGATACTGATTTTATTTAAATTTTGTATAAAAGCTAGAAAACATAAATAAATCTACGCGAAATAGGTTATAGGTTGGCAAGAATGTTGATACTCCCACCTTAAGATCAAACACCAGTGACGCATTCGCCATTTCATTTTCTTATCTATATTTTGTTGATTTAAATGATAAACTAACAAAAGCAAAAAACGAAATTTCTTCAAATCTGAAATGGCGAATGAGTCACTAGTGTTTGCTCTTAATCAGTTTTACTTAATAAATAAGAAAATGCAAGCTTGCCCGCTCAACTTACTTAAACTTATAATCAGCCAATGTCTCAATTCCCGGCAAACTCTCTAATACCCTGACGATAGCCGGCTCGGTTAATCCAAAAAGATCTTCTCCCGAAATGTATTTCGGGAACATCTTAAGGCACTTGTTTTCACGACGAATGGCAGCGATTTTTTCCAAAATCGGATTCCACACTTCCTTCGAAGATTGATCTTTAAATTCCACATCTTCTTCCTCCCGTTCTTGTACGAGTACTTTAAATTCCGGACGACCACAAGAATCGTGAATTGAGCAGATGTACCGGCATCTCTTGTTTAGATACCGCATACTCCAATAAAATCTTATTATCTTGTACCCTGCAAAAAATTATTTCAAAAAATTTAGATTTGTATGAAGAAAATAATGCAGATATAGAACTTTTACTCTATGTGGAAGACAATAACGGAATAAGCACCAAATCAAATCAAATCAAATCAAATCAAATCAAATCAAATCAAATCAAATCAAATCAAATCAAAAAACGCTTTATTGTTATAAAAAATTTCTTTTTCATTAACAAAGCCATTAATGTAAAATTAAGTATGTACAAGTTAATGTCGAAAAAGTACTTATACTAGACTAAATAAGTCATATAAAAAAATATAAAACAAAGAACAAAGAGGAACAGACAACTTTTCTATACGTATACTCAAACCCCGACTCAAACATAGCTTTATTAAAAATCAAATAGCAAAATGTTTACAAAGCAGATTACAAACAAAAAAATACTAGAATTAAAATGTATCCTCTAAAAATTCGGAGACAGAGTAATATGTCTTGTTTAAAAGAATCCTCTTGACCTCCCTCTTAAATTTTTTAATGCACAAAATCTCTCTAACCTGCCTAGGAAGATGATTAAACATTTTTTTGCCCCTGTATATAAAAGAATTCTTAATTAAGGTGGAACCCGGTATCGGAAGAGCTGTGGTGTGAGTATTACGGAAAAAATAAGAGGAAGCAGAGATAATTTCCTGGCTAAACTTTTTATGCACGAGACATACGGTTTCTAATATAAAAATGCATGGTAATGTTAAAATTTTGTTACTATTAAACAATGGCCTACATGATTCCCTTCGTTTCAAGCCAAACATAAATCGCATAGCTCTTTTCTGGAGAATAAATACGGTGTTAAATAAATAACCGGAACAAGCACCCCAAAAACACACACCATACCGCAAGTGTGTATCAATTAAAGCGAAGTAGGCAGCCCTCGCAGTTACTATATCCGTTTCCCGGGTAATAACCCTTAAGGCATAGCAACCTCTAGAAACCTTAGTGGTTAGTTGTAAAACATGTGGCTCAAACTTCAACCTATCATCCACAAACAAACCCAGAAATTTATTATAATTCACTCTACCCAGAGCTTGCGAATTTAAAATGACGCCGTCCACTTGACATTTGAAGTTAATAATCTTGGTCTTAGATAAATTGATGGTAAGTAGATTAGCATCACACCAATCCTTCACTCGAACCAAGTCGTTACTGATAACAATCTCCATCTGGCCAGCGTCTCCGGAATGCCACAGAATAGTCGCGTCATCCGCAAAAAGAGTAAAAAGACCTGATATATCCAGGGTTGCCAGATCATTGATATATATCAGGAAAAGCAAGGGACCAAGGATAGATCCCTGTGGGACCCCAGAGGTCAAGCGTAAGCTGGAGGAAATATCGTCATTGAAAATAACTGACTGATGACGATCCGACAAATACGACCTGATCCAGGCCAAGAAGGTCCCCCGAAAACCATAAACTTCAAGCTTACCGAGCAGTATCTCATGATCCACACAGTCAAAGGCTTTGGTCAGATCGCAAAACACCGCAGCGGCAACCTCTCCGTCATTAATTGAAATGTATAGGTCGTTTAGAAAGGAAAAAATGGCATCATCGGTGCTTTTCTGGGCCCTAAATCCAAATTGGGCAACGTTCAATATACCTCTGGCATTCATAAAGCTCGTGATACGTTTCTTGACTAGCCTTTCTACAATCTTTGATAATGTTGGTAGCAGTGAAATTGGCCTAAAGTTAGATGGAGTCGTGGGATCACCTCCCTTAAATAGTGGGATGACTCTAGCAATTTTTAAACAAGGTGAAAAAGTACCCAAAGTGAGCGACAAATTAATAGCCTCTGCCAAGGAGCTTAGAGCTACATTGGGAAGAACAAGAAATATTTTTAAAGACACATCGTCCCAGCCGACAGCGTTTTTATTTTTTATTTCCAGAAACACTTGCCTCAATTCGTTGACATCAGTAGGATGAAAATAAAAAGAATCGCGTATTGAAATATTCTTTAGATAACTCAGCGCAGTTCGTTTGGGTTGGATGCAACTAGAAAGGTTAGATGCGACGGAACAATAAAAAGAATTAAATTCGTTAGGGCTAATGTTGGATTCGGGCGATCTGCTCTTTTTCCCTTTTAAATCGTTAATGATTTTCCAACATTCCTTCTGCTTGTTGCTCGCTTGATCCAACCGTTGCGAAAAATATCGTTGCTTTGCCGTTTTAATAACTCTCCTATAAATACCTCTATATTTGTTGTAATAGGCGGCAAAATTGTTGCTGTTCAAGAAATATTTACGAAGTTTATGCAAACAACGCATGTTTTTCGCTGAAACCCTAATGCCTCTTGATATCCACGGTTTCCCAGTATTCCGCCTAAGTGTTCTAATTGGAAAAGATATGTTAAAGTTCTGATACAGGATACTATGAAAGCATGCAATCGGATCTGTGGAATTAATGACACTCGTCCAATCACCCTTCTCACATAACTTCGAGAAGTTTTGTAGATTTTTTTTAGAATAAATTCTTCCTCGATATTTTTTTACTTTAACGCGGCGCGATGGTATTTTAAAAGTACAGAAAACAGCCTCGTGATCCGATAAACCAGAATTTACCACTTCACACCTCAAACACATATCCTTTGGTAGGTTAGAACACAGATAATCTATAAGAGTAGAACTACCCATGGTTATACGGGTGGGTTCCTGCACATGCATGCGCAAATCAAATGAGTTTAACAAATTAGACGTAATAATAGTGTTGATATGTGATGTTTGCAAATAGTCAACATTGAAGTCACCCGCTAAAATAATATTACTGTTACTAGGGAAAAGAGACAAAAGCACTTCTAATCTGGCCACAAACTGGCGCACATCAGTATTAGGCGGTCTGTATAAACATAGAACGTAAACGTTTAAATTAGAAATATGTACGACAGAAAATTCAAACTCTCGCTCCACTACTAAATGATTAAATTTAACAATCTCGATAAGTGAGCAAAACTGCATAACTGAATCACGAACAAACACCACAGTTCCTCCGTGGGTAGATGCAGACCTAGAATAAATAGACAAAACGCTATAGCCGGGGAGAAACACCGCCTCGTCGGTATGCAGCCGGGCTTCTTGGCAAAACTGTAGGAAAGTATAGCTCCACGGTACTAAGCAAATTACATAAGTATTATATCTTATAGCAATTACTTTATATTCTTGTACTCTCTTCGAAAAGGTACAGGCGTTTTTAAAATTTTAAGTTATGGAATAAAATTTAAAAATTTGTCGTAGACTCTCAAAATTATTTTAGATGCAGTTGTTATATAACAACATAACATACGAATGGCGGCCAGCAAACCTTTCCTACGTTATTTATCATCGTCAAATCGCACAACCAATGTAGATACCTACTTACCTATTCAATAAAACCAAACGTGATAAAACCCTACTAAAATTGGAACCAATAAATATAAAAGCAATGCAAGGCAACTTCTGTGATCTGTAAGTGAAAATACTTACTTGAAAAATAAACTCCTGTAATCAGGCTACGATTCGTACAAAACAACCATACAAGTTTAGGTACCTTTTTCAAAGTTACAAATTAAAAGGCGCTATTATTGCGTTTCTATTATAAGTTAGACAATACAAACAACAACACCGCAAGAGATAAAATAAAAATGATTAATGATGATTATAATTTGTTGTTTAAACTACAAATTTTGCACGCTCACGAGCTGCATAGTGACCTTAGTTTTTAAAATACTTAAAAATATATTATATATTTATATGGGCTGTGCACATACATTTTCCGTAAAATACTGCAAGCAATAATACATGAAACTAACGAAGTTTGGCTGATAAGATGCATTTTAAATTTAATAAAGATTAATAGCGTTTTCGATTTACTGCTCTCGCGCACTCTGAGAGTGCTCTCCCCGAGATTTGCGTGTTCGGTTATCAAAATCCACTGCTCTCACTCGGAGTAGCACGTTCGATTTACAAATTTGGTTACTCTGAATCCGTTTGAGAGTGCTCCTTTACGATCTGAAAATTTTTACAGAGTAGAGAGGCAGCGCTTGCGCAGAACCGCAAACCACCACCATTTTCTATTCTTTTGTTGATGTGTGATCTCGTTTGTTGTGTTTTCTGTGTTTGTTTTTCGTCTAGTTCGATGAATATTGTATATAATATGTCATAAACGCGCTCAAGTGATTTAAATTTGAAAATTAATTGTTTATTTTTGTATGTTGACATCTGTCAAATTTTCAAACGCAGTCACGTTCAATTTACACTCCGTCCGAGGGCAACCGCCTTCGGAGTGACAGCAAATCTTGGGCCGATCGATGACGTCACACAGCGCTCTCGGAGCACTCTCGGAGTTGTAAACCGAAAACGCTATAAGTTACATGAGAGGTGAATTATTGAGGGAGGTCATTGACTAAATGACCTATAAGAGCCGCCGCTGAATAAGAGTATATCATTTAAAACTTTTTCTTTTGGACTTTTGGTATACACAAAGTAACTTAAAATGAATACTTACCAATAGGATAAATAAAGTTCGGAGTGTGAAAGTTTTGCAGCTGGTGCGGTAACAATTGCCCAACGCTTAGGAAAATAAGGCTGCCAACTCTCAACAAATTATTGGTGTCAGAATGATGCATCACTGCTGCTACTTGCCGATTTTCATCTCTGTTAACATAAACTCTTCTTCCAACCGACAACGTCGTCAACTCGTTGTCTTTATCATTTTTAGGTACGTGCGCCGTACAAAAGACAGTTTTATTTTTAAAAAACGCACAACTATCTCTGACTGCACACGATAAATGATAGACACTGGAACATCTGGTTTTGAAACAACGAATGGTCGCGCCCATCTTGCTGCAGTGAATACAGGCAGTGGTGAGGCTTTGCTGAATTGCATTCTCTAGGTTCATCAGAGCGCCGTTGACTGTCTCGTAGACTCCATCGGACCAAAGGGCGCAGTTTAAATGTACCCATTTATCAACGTCGAAATTCAGCAGTCTTGCTGCGCCGTCAGCGACACCATCTCCAATCACTAAAATTTAATTTTATATATACATGATAACTGATTACTAGAGTTGTGCAGAATATTAGGTAGTGGGGACAATTTGCTGTGGATATTTATATTTTACTTCAAAGAGAATATGGTGGGTACACGAACTTCCTTAAAACGGAGGAGAACATTCTTTGAACTTGTCGAAAGACCTAAACTTAAATGATGGATCTAGATTTAAAATTTTGACGGACTTTGAAATAGTATAGTCAAATCTGGTCTTATCATGCGGGTCCAAAGGTCACCGATCAATTCGAAAATTCCAGAGCTGATCGAAATGTTGTGAGATTATGTAGGTATTAATATACCCGGAGAAAAGAAACATAGTTTTATTATTTTAACTGTCGTAAAGATAGCCACATATTATATTATTTATAGAGACTTTTTGCACCTCTTAATTCGCCATTATTTTGTGGTTATGGTTATTCTGAGCATGCGCAGTGTCAGAAAGGTGATCCGCTATGGTTAATAACCATAACGGACTCCGTTAGTTATGGAACGATAAGGAAGAGATTATCGTTATCCTTATGGTTATACTTAAACTGCATGGTTGCCGGAACATACAAAAGTTATGAAGCATCATTGCTATAAATCAAAATTGTGATAAGCAATTAATTAAAATCCAAAGCAAATAGTAGCTTTACATGGCAATAAACGATGATAAAAAGAAAAGTGGATTCCTTGAAAGAAATCAAATGGACCTGGGTGTACTGGGTAGATTTTTCTTTTTTTTTATATATTTACGGATTTATACACTTAACTCAATCTGGCACACCTGCTTTTGGTGCAATCTAACCTTACTTTTTTTATTGTTTACGAAATTAAATGGCACTGTTTTTCGTCAAATTAATGCTTATACTTTTTTGTTCTTTGAATTAATGTACCGAGAGTGGAGGGTGGTGTTTGATCTGTTTTTTTTAGGGTGTGTCTTTCTCAGGTTATTCATTTAAGTATGCAAATACCACTACCCAGAAATATCCTTATGCCTATAAAACGAAGACTTCGTTTTACTGAAGAAGATGATTTAAATCTCCTTCGAGAAGTTGCAGGGCCAAACCCTTTTGAAAACACAGCTGGATGGGCAGATATCAAAGAAAATTTATTATTGTTAGGTTAGGTATTTTATTTTGTTTAGGTGCGCCGGCGCCAAATTAATAACTACAGACAGAACGTAGGCGCTGCAAAATCTCTGGTTTTAAAAGTGGCGCTACTCGTTATGTTTAATAAAGTTAACCATAACGGAGCTAAAAACTGATATTAATTTAAAAGGTGCAAAAAGTCTCTATTTTTGCAAAAATTATGTACATACTAGTATAGGGGTGGCGAACCTTTATGTATAAACGTGCAATTTTTTCTAAAGAAATGTTTAATGAGGCCATAGACGTGCCGTCAAATTCGTAATATAATAATTCATAGTAAACTTTGTGATCGGTGGCGTTTCCAAAGTTTTATGTCGAGCCATTGGTTCGCCATCCCTGTAAATAGTATATCTACTAAATCTATTTATTAAAAACGACAATAATAAACAGTGTAATTTATTTTAGCAATAAAATTACCTAACCTAGAAATACAATAGAATTTAATTCGATTAACTATTTCAAGAAATAAAAAGAAAAAAATGGTAACTTTACCACCAACCAATAAGTAGAAAACAGTAGCAAAAGCACTGGTAACCAATTTAGGGATTCTACAGAAAATTGTCCATGAAAGAAAGCATAACATTTTATAATACCGAAGAATACTAAGAAATGTAAACAAAGAAAACCGTTTATAATTATACCGGGTGTTTCTCAAAAGACGTTCACCCCTATAACTTTTCTGTATTTATATATATTAAAATGAATTTTTGAGATTATGTTTAAGAGATGAGTCTGCATTTATTTGCATAATTTTTGATTTGTTAGCACTTCCGGTTTGACCCATATTTGTGCTATATTCTTCGTATATCGAGCACCCCACGCTTTTTTCACAATAATAGGTACTAATGTTTATCGTTTATTATTATTTTCTGCCTATATTAAGAATTTCAGGAATTATTTTTAACTATATTTATTTTCCGCTTTTTAGCGTGTTTTTTAGTTTTTTTAAACTATATTTATTTATATACAGAGATAGTTTTTCTTAAACGTCGGACAAGCTTACCTTGACAAAACATGCATCTCCTGGCATCATCGGGCATTCTGGGCGGCGTCACAGTGATTCCCATTTGATACAACATTTCCATCATTTCCTTGTCCGTTGGCTTTTTATGTTTTTGATTGGGCTGCAAACATCCAGGGACCCAAAATTTATACGTTATATTCCTGTGGCTTCTTGTAGGCTCGGGAGGTTTAATCGGACCGAATTTATTAGACTGCTTGAATCCGGCATGGAAAAAGGGTGAAAAACTAGAACTCATAATTTCATCCGTCCTAAATTCTCTCGAATCAACAGATATTCTATTTATAATGGTGGGTTTCTGATCACTGATTTCCGTGGAAATTAACCTGGACTGATTATAATCATGCTTGTCCTTCTGAGACAGATGATCTATAATGGCTGCGGCCTAAAATTAATTTCGGTATCAAAAAAAAAATAGAATAATATAGGCATTCTCACTACTTTACTGCATAAAGCAAGTTTTTAATGTGTTGGAATTTTTTGCTTTGCGTTTACGTTACAATTTGGCTTCTGCGAACGCTTTTTAAACAAGCCATGATATTTTATTAAGAAAATTATACAGTATGGGATAAGGGGAAATACGCACAAACTACTTCAAAGTTATTTAAGCTATCGTAAACAATTTGTTCAAATTGGGGAAAGAAAAAGTTCGGAAAAAGAAATAATATGTGGAGTTCCACAAGGATCAATATTAGGTCCGTTATTATTCTTAATTTACATTAATTCCGTTTCCAAATTGAACTTAAAGGGCAATATAAAGCTATTTGCAGATGATACAACAATTATTTATTTTGCTAAAACTCTTGCAGAAACGTATTTTGATGTTAATAATGATTTAAAAATACTTCTTTCTTGGCTTCAATTAAATAAACTTACGTTAAATTTTACAAAATCTTCTTTTATGTTTATAACTAAAAATTAAATAAATTCCATCATTAATCCCTTAACATTTAATAATGAAAATATTCAATATTCAAGAACGACAACATTTTTAGGATTAGTTTTCGACGAAAATTTAAATTGGAAATGCCATATCCAGTATATTGTCAACTCGATATCTCCTTTGGTATCTGTTTTGTACAGAGCTAGATATTTCATTCCTTTGAAATATTTAAAAAATATATATTTTTCATTAATATTTTCAAAATTACAATACTTAGCTTCTGCATGGGGATCTGCTTGTTTATCAAACTTAAAACCATTACAAAAATTGCAAAATAAAGTTATTAAATGTATACACAAATTACCACATTTAGAACCAACTGTTAATCTATATAGACCGAAAGGGTATTTATACGTTCAAAACATTTATAATTTAAAAATTTGTATTCTAATTCACTCTATTATTTTAAAAGAAAAAAAATTAAACATAACACTTCGGGAGAATAAGACATTACATGATCATAACACCAGACGTTGTATAAATTATCAAACTATACCAGTAAAAAGTTATTTCGGAAAAAAACCGCTTTTATATGACGGAATAATAAAATATAACAATCTTCCAAAAAATATCAGAAAAATAAAAAAATTGGCAACTTTTAAAAAACAATTAAAGAGATAATTACTAATTTAAATTATTTATCCTTTTTTTTTAATTGATTTTATTAATGAATTAAACTGGATTAACTTCCATTTTTTTTATTGTTATTTTTTTTAATGGTTATTATTTTCTATATTATGTTGTCACTTTCCATGTAATGAACTGTAAAAGTTAGTTTGGAATAAATACATTTTGAAAGTTAACTTGCTGACACGGTTTCTGACAGTTGTACGAGCGAAGCTATTATATTCTACAAGTGGTGGAAATATTGGGATATTTTTAGAAACTATATCATACTGAGTAGTACAGGGTGGCCAACTAAGAATGCGAGGTACGTATCTGGGAAACTATCCATCGTAGAGGATTGCGGCAAAAAAAATTATTACTAAAACGGTCAAGAGAAAAACTTGGAAAATATTTTCAACTTTCTGAAATGGCCACTAGGGGGCGTAAATCCAAATATTTACATTTTTTGAAGGGTAAACCCTGTAAATTTGGGAATTTTCAAATTCTACATAAAATTATAATTATTTTTTATGAAATGCATTATTATTTGTCCGCCCATTGCATCTCGCTCATGGCACTCGCTGGTGGCAGGCCACGCCGCTTCGATTCTATTAATATTAAATAAACAGCGAAACAGAACTAAAATTTAAAATTCAACCGAAACAGGATCAAGCGAAACGCATCGAGCCAGGCAGATCCGATGCGATGGAGTGGGGGAAACAAACATAATCTACCTATTTCTGTTTACTTTGCGGATACTTCATATTTCTACTATTCTAACTTATTAGTGAGAGATGGGCGGACAAACATTTTCCCTACGTGTATACTTCATAGTTTTCGAGATATTGACTCTCGAAAAGTGACATTTTTGAACTTTGACAGCTTATAACTTTCTAACAGTACGTCTTAGAGCAAAACGGCTTACATGTCCCTATCTTCAATTTTTATTATCTTCCGAAAAAAATCAACTTCCGGTTAAACCGGATGTAACTCGAAAGCAGGAAATATAGTTGTTCCGGTTTAACTGGAAGTTGATTTTTTTGGGAAGATAATAAAAATTGAAGATAGGGACATGTAAGCCGTTTTGCTCTAAGACGTACAGTTAGAAGGTTAGAGCTGTCAAAGTTCAAAAATGTCACTTTTCGAGAGTCAATATCTTGGAAACTATAAAGTATAGACTAATAATGCATTTAATAAAAAATAATTATAATTTTATGTAGAATTTGAAAATTCAAAAATTTACAGGGTTTACCCTTCAAAAATGGAAAATTTTGGATTTACGCCCTCTAGCGGTGGATTTAGAAACTTAAAAATATTTTCCAGGTTTTTCTCTTGGCCGTTTTAGTAATAATTTTTTTTGCCGCAAGCCTCTACGATGGATATTTTCCTAGATACAGTACCTCGCATTCTTAGTTGGCCACCCTGTACAATGCCCAGACTAGCCATGGGAATTCCCATGTAATATTGTCAAGCCCATCAAATATTGGCTTTTCCATTAATGTTACATCAGAATTGTCCTAGTCCTTATTATTTTCTAATAAGCCAATTAAATTAAAAGTTATTAAGAAAAACACTTCCTAAGATTCTTAAAAATTAAATACGGCTCTGATAGACAAATCAATGAAGCAACCAGTAATAAATACGATAATGTCAATTACTACACGTTTTATCTTTTATTAGTTTTAACATGTTTTACAGTATTCAAGAAAAAATATTAATGATTACGTTGTACTCATAGACAATTTACCTTTAGATAAACAAACAATAATCACGAATGTGGCAGTTTTATGGCCTCGCGCATGTAAACAAAACTGGGAACTATTAGACATGCGCACTGCAACATTATCGTTTGACGAATGGGAAAATAGACAGGTCCGGGCTTTAAAATTTAAATTCTTGCTCATATGCCACCATAGAGGGTTTATTTTACCCCTATTTGGGCATAATACAATTATACAACGGCTGCAACTAGTACTAGTCATTGTTTATATTACAATCCGAGTCACTAAAAGCACAAACACAATTCACTAACTAAACTACACAAAAACCGGATTTCTGGTTTTAAATATTAAACACCAGTCCCACAATCCACGACAGCCGATCCGATAGCTGAAAACTTTAGAAAACTACAAGGAATCCGCAGAGAAGAGAAACCTTAAAACACAACAACAAAAATGGCGGCCGAGCCGGTTCTGGAGAGTATTCTTGAGCGCGTCGATTATTGTCGATAAAGTAGGACGGCCGATAACACGAGGTTTGTGCGCATGCACGAAGGTTCCCCGAATGAAGACAGCTGACCGACGAGTCATGCGCTCGGACGTATTTTTTCACCCATAAAACGTAACTTTTGTTTGCGCAGGAGATAAGCTGTAGGTATCTAAAGGTAAATTGTCTATGGTTGTACTACATGGAAAGTCGTTTTCTGCGATGTTTTTTGACAGAACCGTTTCAAGCAAAACGATAGTCCTAAATACTCTTCGTAATTTGGACAGTTAAGGTACTGTATTTATTAAATGCAACAGAACTGCTTACAGCATAATAAAGATGTACTCGAGGGTAGAGCACAAGAAAATAATACAGATGTAGAATTTTTACTCCATGTATAATGGAATTAGCACCAGGCTTCTTAGCAAATACTGTAGGAAAGCATCACTCCACAGTACTGCGCAAATTACAAAAGTATAAATAGCACCTGTATAAATATCGAATACTTTTGTTTTGAGGTTATGGAAAGGATAAATCACGCAATTAGACAATGAACCAAAAATTCATGTAGATATTGGAGTACAGAAAATGAACAGATTACCAGAAACAAGGACTCGATACCCTCAAAACGTAAATGTTTTGGACATAAGATTATAGAACCTTTTCTTTGGAACAAAATTTGGGAACTTTTACAAAACTAAATTTCACATGCATTAGAAAAAGTTGCTTCTGAGAATAAATATATTGGGTGCTCCGCACAATGTACAAGAAGTAAGGGAATATGTCCAAAACGTTTTCGATAGACACACAATAGGATTAAATTACATCATAAAATGGCCAGCTAGGTCTCCTGAACTTTCACCTAAAGGTGTAATATATAAAAATGCTTGTTATCAAAATTTGGAAGATCTAAATATTGTATTTTCAGAGGTATGCAATCGAACTAAGAACTAAATTTTATGACTATTTAGGATATCGCTTGGCAGTAAACGGAGGACTGTTTGAGCATCTGATTAATAAACATAAGTTAATCCAAATTATATAGAAAAAAGAAAAGCACAAAGTCTTTCTCCACAATTTTTATTAGAAAAACTAGGCGAACCTAGAATAGTTCATAATAACACAAATCGACATGTTTCGAGTGTAGAAACACTCATCATCAGGAAAACAAAGTGAAAGGTACAATGCTGATGTTGTTAGCAGTAGAGAAAATAATAGTGGAATTGAGCCGTAATGGAGCTTTTAATGGTGTACAAGAGGTGTAAAATTGAATAGTCAAAAGACCGACAATCAAGACTTCAGCATACTGAAAAGTTAAGGGTTGGTGCAAAGGCACTGCCCTGGGCAGAAAAATGAGAGCAAAAGAAAAATTAGGGAGTTTTAAAGAGACTTATCTGTGAAAATCATTATTAAGTAGTAAAAAATCTTGAAATTTTATTCAGCTTTGTCAGTGACATGCGAAAGTATCCCGGGACACGTGCTGGTTGCAGTGGAACTTCTCCAACAAAGATGTTCTAGTAAAACAAAAAACTTTTTTAAAATATTAATTTTGCACTAAATGTGTATGTTTTGACTCCTGCCGGGGTAACTGGGCCGTAAAAAGCCTGGTTCCCCAACAGTATTTTACTTTAAGCGAAATGATGCTTCGACTTTTATGAAAAACACCTTTTTTTTTCTTTTTTTTTTCCATCTCACTTCAACACTTTCACATGTCTCTGACAAAGCTGAATAAAATTTCAAGATTTTTCACTACTTAATAATGATTTTCACAGATGATTTGCTCTCCTCATTTTTCTGCCCAGGACAGTGCCTTTGCACTAACCCTTGACTTTTCAGTATGCTGAAGTCTTGATTGTCGGTCTTTTAACTATTTAATTTAACACCTCTTGTACACCATTAAAAGCTCCATTACGGCCCAATGCCACTATTATTTTCTCTATTGCTAACAACATCAGCATTATACCTTTCACTTTGTTTTCCTGATGATGAGTGTTTCTACACTCGAAACATGTCGATTTGTGTTATTATGAATTATTCTAGGTTCGCCTAGTTTTTCTAATAAAAATTGTGGAGAAAGACTTTGTGCTTTTCTTTTTTCTATATCATTTAACTCCACTTTGAGTATGGACTATTTCTTGAAAATTAATCCAAATTAGTTGTCCTCTTAATAGGTATTTTTTAAGTGTTTTTCCAAACCAATAAAGTTATTTTTGTCTTGAATACTGTAAATTTTATTAAGGTATGTGCCAAAATGATACAAGTTGGTTTACGAGTTCATCATACAAGGACCTTCCAAAAAGTCTAATACAATTTTATTGTAAAACTAATAGGGGAGGGGAGTCTATATTTGAGGGTAAAAGGTATGTAAAGTATTTTTTTAATTTTTAACAACCAAAACCCTTAGCCAAAGTTGAATTTTAATTTAACCGACTTTTTTGCTGACACTACATGACCAAAAGTGATACTTGGACACCTTGGAACCAAGAAAACCTTAAAAAGTGGTAGAAAGTTCAACCGAATTTCGTTTTTTAAAATTAACTACGTACCTTATCTTCAGATATTAAAGGCGATCTATGCATTAAAGCAAACTGCATGTAGCAAGTGGAACTGCAGAAATATAATTCTTCTCCTTCACTAAGCAACTCGGAATCTTTAGCCAAGAACGGTAGATCAGATACTTTCTTCCTAATCATGTTGTTCAAGATGACAACGTCACAATGTTTGCAAAACTTTGCCGCCCCATTTAAAATACTCTGTATATCAATAGGAGCTAAAAAAACATTGGTAATTTATTAATTTTATTTATATATTTTACATTAACGAGAACAAACGGGACGAACTCAGGAACAGTATTCACTAAATAAAAATATACGGATAGAGTTTGGAAAAGGAAACACTTTTTGATTAGTAGGTATAGAAGAAAAAGTCATTCTTTATAAAAACGTCTGCTTGTGCTGAAACTATAATTCCTAATATCAGATTTGCGATTAGTATACTGGGTTCGTCACAAACAACATTTTTAATTTTTGTATCTTTTTTGTTTTAATTCCTTAATTTATTAGAGGAATTTTGCTAGTGTTGAAACTATAATTTTAACTATTAGATTAAAGCTTACTATATCGGGTTCGTCAGAACAACAATTTCTGTTTTTTGGATTTTATTTTCAATTCTATTTTCAATTACTTCTGATAATTGGCTAAATCGTCACTTTGGGAACAAATGGATTGGAAGGTACCTATGGTCCAAATCAGTTGGCACGTAGGATTCCCGATCTCACAATTATCGACTTTCATTTATGAGGATATCTGAAGCCACATGTGTTCAATAATAACTTCAAAAGTAGGCAAATACAGAATGGTTTTCATACAACAAAATCGTTACTCGGCCAGATATAAAATCATATTCGAAGTAAGAAAGCAACAATAGTGGTAATAGTAATCGCAAATTTGTGATATTTCAAATTGTAGATTTAGCACAAGCAAAATTCATTTAACAAATCAAGGAATTGAAAAAAAAAATTCTAAAAAGTAAAAATGTTTTTGACGAACCATGAATATTAATCGCAATCTGATATTCGAAATTGTAGTTTCAGCACAAGCGGACGGTTTTATAAGGAATGACTTTTTCTTCTATACCTACATGTTTTTCCTCTTCCAAACGCTATCCGTGGACACATTGTATATAATGATATACAGGGTTAGGAAAAATTACCAGAACGGTCGATTATTTCAAAATATACAGGGGTTATCAAAAAACGTCTTATATAAAAAATGCAGGGCTGTGAAAAATCTACATATCGGTGATAAATTGAAATATACAGGGTCGCCCACAAAGTTGTGGAGAATGATAGTTATATTTTTTTAAATGGAACACCCTGCATATTTTTACATTTTTAAATTCAACATAAAATTATAATTATTTTACAGAAGTACTGTTAGAAAGTTATAAGCTGTCAAAGTTCAAAAATGTCACTTTTCGAGAGTTAATATCTTGGAAACTATGAAGTATAGACTAATAGTGCATTTAATAAAAAATAATTATAATTTTATGTGGAATTTAAAAATGTAAAAATATACAGGGTGTTCCTTTTAAAAAAATATAAGTATCATTCTCCACAACTTTGTGGGCGACCCTGTATATTTCAATTTATCACCGATATGTAGATTTTTAACTGCCCTACATTTTTTATATAAGACGTTTTTTGATAACCCCTGTATATTTTGAAATAATCGACCGTTCTGGTAATTTTTCCTAACCCTGTATAGTGCTAACATTATAGTAGTATTAATTAAATTAAAAAAATAAAGGTATATAAAAATAGGTTTTTAATTTAAATATTAAACAAAATATTAACAGGTCAGTGTTATTATACTAAAACTGAATTCATAAGATACTTCTTATGTAACAATATGATCCAAATAGTTTAAGGTGGCATTCTCAACGTCATTTAATCCATTACCAACCTATAACCTATTTCGCATTATTTTTTCAAGTTTATTATTTTATTGACTAACATTTAAATAAAATCAGTGTTGTCGGCACATTACGTAGGTAATATCTGATATATTACAAAAATATCTATTTATTTCCTTGCTAATTTTGGGAGAATTGTATAGTGAAAGAACAATGACATAATAATGTTAAAAAAAATCTTACCCGATATTTTTCGCAATGTCATAAAAATTTAAAATGTTAAGTTCTATACATGTATATTGTACTGTCAAAAAAATACGCTCATCAGTAAAAAGCATGGATGACGTGCATCGGTATTTAAGTTAAATGGGCTATATTCGTAAAAATATTAAATATAAATAAAAATTTTAAATGTTAGGTTCTATACATAAGTTATTAAGTTCTATACATGTATATTGTACTGTCAAAAAAATGCGCTCATCAGTAAAAAGCATGGATGACGTGCATCGGTATTTAAGTTAAATGGGCTATATTCGTGATTGTATGTCCCATTACCTGTTAAAAATAATTTATAAAGAATTTAACTTACCGCCCTCTCTTCCATCTTTTCCCTTAGTGCGATACATTCCAAGTTTCTGACCAGTAGGTGAGGATGTGCGATCAATTATTTGATAAGTCGTGGGGGCAGGTATTTGCAAAATATTTGCCAAATCTCTTAAAACGCCCACTATATTCTCAGCTGCAGAGGAGGTCAAAGTTAACGTAACTTTAATATTTTCGCTCTCTTTTAATGGCGTAGTTGGTGTGGATCCCGGTCTCAATTTATCTTGCGTCAAATCCTTACAAATATTTTCTTTATCATCTATGTCAACTTTTAAATCTTTATCTTTGAGGTATAAACCAGCAGGTTTAAGCCTAATAGGAATAGGCTTAATAATAGGAATATCAGGTGAAATTCTGCCATTTGATTCTTCTTCCTCATCGTCACTGATTAGTTTTAAGCCCAAATATTTATCTGAAGAATTATTTTCCAAACATTCTGGTGACGAGCTGCTTACTATCGAGTCGGGCGTATCATCTCGAGAAAATAGGTCAAATTTCTTATCATCTTCAGCATCAAATCTGATAAGAGGAAATTCTTGATCATAAAATCCTCTTTGTGTCGACGCTGGGGGTTTTTCGGGTAAAGGTTCCTCATTGCCGTAAGGTTTAGTGTTATAAAAATCAGAAAAGCCTGGAACCACCGAATTTCCGTAAGTGCCCGTTAAATCACCATACCGTGAATCGTACAGCTTTGTTCCAACTTTGGATAAATCGCCGGATCCGATTATGGGCATCACGCCATAATTTCGAAATAAAACAGGCTCAGTCACCGTCATGACGGGTAAATGTCTTATCTGAGCCAGGACGCTGTCGATATAAGAGTCATAATCTTCATCAAGCTTAGAATTCTTCCTTGGCCTTTTATTTGGTTTATTAATTTCCTTATTGAGTATTTGGTTTTGTCGCCTTTTTTGGTTGTACATTCTTCGTTTTTGCTTTTTTAATTCCTCCTTATCCAAAATCGTTTTATCCACGTGAGTATCCCCAGACTCTAATTCCTCTTTAATCTGAGTATCTAACAGTTTACCTTGATCGGAAATCTCAGAATGTTGTGACGTTTCGTCTAGTATTTCTTTTTTAACCTCTGTTAAATTTCCTAGAAAATTTGATGGTTCTTTTTTAAGAACCAGTGGAGGAGTCTGTAAACTCGAATCCTGACTACATGACGATCTGGGAGTGGGTGGCGATAATATATCATCACGACTCGAGGACCTACTGGGAGGAGCACATTTTTTAATGTCAATATGAAGCTGTTGCGTGGGAATAGCATTGCTAATAGTTGTCTGAATCTGTTGAATTACAGGACTCGAAACAAATGACGTTTCTCTTAGAGGCCCTCTTGAAAATAAAGGTCTAGATTGGGTTGTAATGGACGGCTGAGGCTCAGTTTTGATGACTGGTGGCAACAGAGAAGATAATGTAGGAGGGCTGGACTTTTGTGATTCAACGGATGGTGCTACAGCTGTCGTAGTAGAAGCTGTGATTGGAGGCGGTGATTGGGTACTGGCACAAGCTGTATTTTGCAAAAGTTTTTTAAGCAACACATTTTGTGAATCTTCGCATTTGTTATTAGGCGACGGTGTGGGAATTGACGAATATTTACAACCTCCCAATTCTTGCTTTATACTCGATAATATATCAGCTTCCATTTCCGATGTATCAACCTTTCCAGATTCATCAGATTTTAAGTCTCTTATATCATCTAGAGATTTCGGTCTGGATCTGGTTAATTGAGTGTGTAGCAAATTTGTTGTAGAAGTAATGGCTCTAAAGGGGGATGTAATGACTGAGCTTGTACTATGTTGCGTAGTAACATTTATGTTTGTAGAACTATTAGTACTCATAGCAGCAGCGGCAGCAGCTATGATGGCATTAGGTTGGGCTTGTGCCAAAGCGGGGGAAAATCCTGTACGAGACAGACTTACTGGGGTAGCTAATAGACTCGCGGCAGTAATTGTATCCGCAGAAGACTTTGTTGTGAGTGTGGCTGCAGGTTGATTCTGAAGCATAGCCGTTAGGGTTAATGAAGCCTTTTTATTAACATCTGAAGGCAAACTTGAAATAACTGAAGATTTTTGTAAGGCAAGTACAGATTGTCCGGTAGTGGATGTCGACTGGGACGTAATTGAAGATGATGTTGTGGTCAATTTACTATTGTCAGATAACTGGGTTGCCGATGTGGCTCTATTCGTAATAAAACTTAACACTGGGGTACACTGCGTAAGTGAAGAGCTAACTTGCGTACAAGGAGACTGAGTGGCCCTATTTGGTGATGACGTAGGTTTTTGTTTATTAATATTAGGTACAATAACAGTACTTGCATTTGTTAGAACTGGTGAACTAACAGACTGTTGAATAACTCTAGATGCTACTATAGGAGATGTCATTGATGAGGAACTATTATTAACTTTCTGATTGTTGGTTTTAACCATAGTGTCCACATTCGAAGTACGAGAACTTGTTGTGGTTTGTAAAGAAGATAACAGTGACCGTAATTGTTGTGACGCATTTGCCATATTAGTGGTCAGTTCAGTGGGTTGTGATAGAGGAGATAATTGGGGTATACTTTGTTTGCTTGCGCTTGTAACATTTATCTCCATTTGAGCTTTAGCAGATTCTTTTGGAGGTGAACTCTCTTTTATGTCAATACTGCGACTGTGTTTTATATGCTTTTGCACGTCTCGACTTTCCTCAACCTGTTCAGGCGTTTCCGGATTCTGCATGTTTTCAATCATGTCTAACACGTCCTCAAATGAATCAAATTCTCTCCTTCGACTTTCTAATGCTTGCAAAGCTATATTATCAAGCATTTGTTCTTGAGAAGGAGTCGGCGATGGAATGGAAATTACTACAGATTTATCTTCAGTTGTCCCATCGAAACTACTGACTGTCTCCGTTGCAGTGATTTGCATATGAGTTGGAGTTTCTTGTATAACTTGAGCTGTCATTTTTAATTCTGGGGGTGCATGATGAATTACAACAGGCGGTGATGATTTTGTTAACCGTTGAACCTTTTCCTTTGAAACAATGTGAGTAATTTGGTTCTGAATTATATGAGATGAACCTTCAACAACTTCGGTTTTATTTTTTCCATTATCACCCATGGGTGCTGGTTTGGATGTATCCATTGCTTGAGATATTCTGGTTCCATCAACTTTACTTGATGACATCAAATTATTTGTGAAAATTGGTAGTTTTACAGTTTGAGACTCTGTTTTTAACTTCCCGGAAGGAGGTAGCTCTTTCTTTTCATCATCGAAATTTATACTATCTGGAGAAACTGAGTCATCTTCGAATATTTTCTTAGGTAAACTACTGTCGTGAGTGGTCAACGATAATGATGATGAAGGTTTATCAATCACTTTAACGTTTGGTAACTGCCGAACTGCACTAGCACTTATAACGGGCACTGTAAATTTTGACGGTAAAATTGAAGCAATTTGAGAGGTGCTCGCACTGACGATTGTTATTCCTGGAGACGAAGAAACAATTTTCGGTCCCACACTCAATATATTACTTCTGACTGGATTATGTGTTAAAATAATACTCGTTAATTTAGAACCTGTAGTAGTAGTGGGAGTTAAAATAAGTTGCTGCGGTTCTGTATTTGGTTTTAAAGAATCTGAACGTGCAGTAAAATTTTGTATTAGTGGTGCAGCAGTAATTAAAGATATTTTTTGAGGTAGTTTAGAAGTAATAACATTTGTCGGTCTTATTGTAGCTGCCTGAGCTTTGGGAGGAAAACTGTAAACACTTGTAGCTGCAAATTTATGGAAATCAGTTGTACTTTTGACATCATATTTTAATTTCTCTTTTCTGGACCCTTCATCTATTAGTTCTTCAAAATCTTCTTTGGTCGAAATTTGTTCGTCGGGTGACTTAATTGGATGATCTATAATAACAACTTCTGATTCTTCAAATGGTTGTGTAAGTTCCTCATCTTCTGGTTCGGTAGAAGGTTCAGTATTTGCATCAGGTTCTGGAGAGCCCGATGTCTCAGTAATATTTAATATATTATACTTTTTAGTTCTGCCTTGCATAATGTATTCGTCATCACTAGTGGTAGGACTGCGAATAACAATATTAGCGTACTCTTCATCGGCTTCTTCTTTGTCAGAATATTGGACTCCCCCTGACATGTCAACCACCATATTTTCTTGAAAAAGTAAAAAGTCGTCAGAAATTCTATCAGCCTCCATAGGACTTGATAGCACTTCACCGATATCGTTTTGTGAAAGTGTTTCAGTCATTTCCATTTCATCATCGTTCTGTTGGGCTGCCGAACTTAATGAAATCTCAGAAGAAAGTATTGTACTGTTGTCATCTTCATAATCAACTATTTCAGTAACGTGAATTTGTTTCTCGCCAATAGATTCTTGTTTTGCTATTAAATTTTGCCCACCAATACGACCACTTAGAGTTAATGGGGGTGGAGTTGAAGGAGATGTAGAACTCTCGTTGTAGTCGTTATAATCCGAAGACATTTTACTAGAACTTGATAGTTTTAGTCCACTTTTTGGTAAGTGAACTTTTTTCTTAAGAATCGAGACCTTGTTAATATGTGATTCTTTCTTCAGTGGCTTACTTGATGACGTGGGGTCAATTCCAGACAGTTTATCACATTCATTGTTTGCAGACGAATTTGTTGGAGGAGTAGGTACCCTTTTTTCTCCTCGTCCAAATCCACTCCACATCGGAGCACCACCTCTTAACCCAAGCTTAAAGTATCCAAAACCAGGGGGTGGAAGAGGAATGGGATTAGTGGGATTATTAGGGTTGCCTCCTCCCGAATGCAAATGTTCTTGAAGACTATCCATGTTATACGGTGTTCGCGGTGTGCCTGGGTTCTCCACACTAGTAGGCCTTTCTGGCATAGCTGGACTGCTACTTGAACTATGTGATCTTCTTATGGCATGGGGAGACTGTATCATCATAGGAGAACTGGGCGGTTGATATTGATGCATCATAGGACTAGTAGGAGGTTGGCTTAGACTCATGGCTGAACTCTGTTGAAACGAAGTTCGAGATACAGGTGAACTTGGCATGCTTTGCTGATTTGTACCAAAAGACAACATTGGACTTTTTGGGGGCATAGGTGATGTGGGCATTGAATGCGGAGACATAATTTGTTGACTGTGTAACGGGCTCTTTGGTGGAATCGGAGACTGTGGAAGATTAGATTGTTGTTGTAGTTGCTGCTGCTGCTGATTAAGTCTAGCTTGAAGTTGCATAGCAATCTGCTGTTGCTGCTGCTGCTTTGCTAGTTGCTGTTGTTGTTGAACCATAAGTTGGTGTTGCTGCGGCGTTAATGGTTGAGGTTGTATTACCCCTTGGGATGGACTAATCTGTTGGTGACGAGTCAAATTTCTATGCTGGATTAATTGAGCGACACGCGGTGAATGCATAACGTTATTTTCAGATTGATTTCCATCGGCATTTTGTTGCTGATGTTGTTGCTGAAGTAAAGCTTGCTGTTGAATCTGCTTTTGTAATAGCTGCTGTTGTACAATTGACATCTGGTTTAAAGGAGGGCTGTTAAGTGGAGATGGCGTTCCTATTTTAGATGTAAAACTTTGCATAGGATTTGGCGCTTGATTTCTGATCCGTTGTTGAAGAGCAGAATGGTCGACTGGTGGTCTTACAAATCTCATCTGAGCTGTGCCACTACGTACGTCCCCAGCATATCCAACTGGACTTGTTACAACTCTCCTATGTTGAGGTGACGTCATTCTAGGCATCGGTGGGGGTAAGCATACCTGAGAGGGGGATTGTATTGGACCAGGGCTTCCTTCACCTATTAAAAAAAACATTTATTATTTTAAATTAATTATACAAATAAGGACAGATGCATCATTGTCTACAAGCTACGCCGTAGCTGCCATGCAGTTCACTTAACCTAACATTCAGGACAAATAACCCATACTTTGATATTTATTTGACCAATAGTTAAAACTTAGCGAACACTTACTAAATACTTCGCTAAGCATTGATGAACCCATTCTAAGGAAAGCGTGAGCTATTCTTAACTTACCCTGAGATAAAGGTGTACCAATTCTGGGTGACGGCTGCATCGGAGAAACGTTGCCGCCCGGGCTCTGCAATAAAGCTGCAACGGAACCTGGTCCTGGCGAGTGAGCGATCATCGGGCCTGGACTATTCATGGGCGAAACGTGCTGGGCAAGAGGCGACTGCTGCGGTGATAACATTGGCGACTGAGACGTTGTCGGGTGGTGAATTGGCGATGATACCGGAGGCCCAAGCGGAGAGGACAACTGCGACGTCGGACCGCCCACTGGGGGTTTCGGCGGCTGTTGCTTGTTCCGATATTCCTTCATATAGACCAGTGGAGGTAATACCAAATTATATGTACAGTTTGAGAAGGTATAGACATTGCTACTTGTGCGGTATTTTAAACTACTCTGGTGATATCTACTTATGTTTAAAAGAACATGATTTTGATAAATGTAATAGTCCTCATATTGGTTTTCAATCCGAAAAACGGTAATACTATTGAATAACTTTTTAGTTTAACCCTTAGAATATTAAAGTATTACATTCCTTTCAAGCCAATCAAGTTAAACGTTGGTTAAGATTTTGGAATAGCTTAATAGAAATTTAAGTAGGTCGCAAATAAAGTAATAAGGCAATCGACAAAAACTGGTTCCCTGGATTTTAATGAAATGTGGTATAAAACTTTTAATAATACAATTTAATAAACAATTAATATACATAATATACAGGGTGTTCATTTGAAAACTTCCCACCTCGATTTTCCTGCTTTAAAATGAAAATGTGGAAAATCGCTCAGACCAGTCGATTTTTATTTCGAGGGGGACATCTTTTGCGTATATTGTCAATCTTGTTACTTCAAGCCCCTAGGAGGGAGGGGGGGGGGGGGTCAGATCTAAATCTTAAATGGATACCCCTATTTTATATAATTTTTTTGGATTCTGCATAAAATTCTGAACATTTTTTAATAAAAGCATTATTAGTCTATACTTAACAGTTTCCGAGATATTTACTCATGAAAAATCACATTTTTGAACTTTGACAGCGTCTAGCTTTCTAACTGTACGTCTTAGAGCAAAACGGCTTAAATGTCCCTATCTTCGATTTTAATTATCTTTCCAACAGTGTCAACTTCCGGTTAAACCGGAAGTACTATATTTCTTACATCCGGTTTAACCGAAAGTTCACACTATTGGAAAGATAATAAAAATCGAAGATAGGGACATGTAAGCCGTTTTGCTCTAAGACGTACAGTTAGAAAGCTAGACGCTGTCAAAGTTCAAAAATGTCATTTTTCAAGAGTAAATATCTCGGAAACTGTTAAGTATAGACTAATAATGCTTTTATTAAAAAATGTTCAGAATTTTATGCAGAATCCAAAAAAATTATATAAAATAGGGGTATCTATTTAAGATTTAGATCTTACCCCCCTCCCTCCTTGGGGCTTGAAGTAACAAGATTGACAATATGCGCAAAAGATGTCCCCCTCGAAATAAAAATCGACGCGTCCGAGCGTCCACATTTTCATTTTAAAGCAGGAAAATCGAGGTGGGAAGTCTTCAAATGAACACCCTGTATACATATGTTTATTAATTGTTTAGTTTTATATCAAAATATCAAATTTATTACAAGGTTTGGGAAGAGGAAACGAAAAACTGGTGGGGAAAATACATAACAGCCCGAATACTTTTATTAAAATATTGGTGCCGATTGATAAATTTAAACGTTAAGGCGAATTTTATTAGAAAACAAATTAAGCAAGGAATTGTTGACAAATTCGCCACTTTCACATACGTCACAGCAATTTTTTCAATGAGACATAGCTATGTCTACTGATATTTAAAATACATTATAACAGGTAACCCCACTAACTTCACCGAAATAAGGTTTACACCGAAGATTTCTAGTGCTGGGTCCAACAACCAATATGACGAACTGGATTATTAAAATCCTCTACTAAAAAGCTTTAAGTTTTCATGTCTACAGTGTTCTATCCAAACAAACAGCAGTGCCTATAGTGATAGATACCTGTATGAGCATTCCATGCTGACGGCTCTGTTTTCTGCTAGATTCTAGATGTTTCTGCAAAATGGCTTGTTCTGCCGAAATTCTTTGCAGCTCATTGGAATCTGTCTCGCTGAGTTGATTGCCGGATTTTCTTAGTTGCCTTTGTTTACTGTTCAGCGACTAAAAAACAATGTTCGTAAAATATTTATAGGTTGGTTTTCCTCACCGACTTCTTATACAGGGTTTTTCATTAAGGGTGGCCACCGGCCATATCTTGGAAACTAAGCATTGAAACTTAGAGACAAAAATTTATGATTAAAGTGGTCATGAAAAAATCCTGCAAGTTATTTTTAAGTTAGAATTATGCCTAAATCAGTTTTCCATGATTATGTCATTAATTCTAAGGAAGTGTTTTGGGCCATTGGAATAATGAGTAACAAACCTACACATAACAGAATCATAACGTCTAAAAATATTTTTTTGTCGTAACCACGAAGCTGTAAAAACAATAATTTCTTCGATAAAAGTGTTAAACATTATATTTTGGCAATAACTCTGAAACGAACAAAGATATCGAACTGCGAACTTCACAATTTTTCTTGCAAATTTAATCTACTTTCCGATTATGATGCCATAGTTATACCGTTCCGTATGATTTGAATTCTCGGGATAAAATAAAAAAAACTGTTATTATTATAAGTTACGCCATCTAGCAATTTTATTAGAAACTATCGTGTACCGTTGGATACGACAATTAAAAGTACTTACCTTTCTCTTCCAAACAAGCTTAATTTAATTTATTAAAATCGGATAAGTCGTTTGGAAATTACAGTGATTTAAATGATTACACTTTCAATACTTATCAAGGTCGGTATGGCAATGATCGTTAAACAAAAATGATGCAGAATTGTCTAGTCGTTCTAATAATGTAACCAGAGATATACATTATTATGGGAATTTTCGGAGAAATTTAGACTTTAAAAAAATTATTTTCAATTGTGCCGCCTTGCGGCGAAATGCGGAACTAAAAAATTATTTCCAGAATTTTCTCATAGCCACTTTAATCATAATTTTTCCCCCCAAGTTTCTATACTTAGTAGTTTCCGAGATATGGCCGGTGGCCACCCTTAATGAAACACTATGTATATAAGAAGGTAGAGGACTTTTCTTCACCGACTAACCTAAAAATATCTTAACACTGACCCTTCTGGAGAGTATCTATAACGTTAATGTTCGTTAAAATGTGGTGTCGAAAAGCGGCAAATATTTTTTTCCCAGAACACCTTTAAGTTCGCTTTAAACCGCTAAAACCAGATCAACGGATTTAACAGTTTGGAACAAATTGGAATTTTTGAAAAAATAAATTAAAAAAACTTAGTTTTGATATACAGTCGGGAGGAACGGACCAAATTTCAGGAGTGTATTATACACGCGAAAATAATGTAAAAAAACCCATATGTTCTTATCCGATATTCATTTGTTTTTAAGTTATAGCGCAATCAAATTTTCTCTACGTTCCACTTTTATCAAAATTTTCACGTAATTAGAGTATGCCATGCTCAAGACTAAACTATTTGACATCTATGTTGTCTTGACAATGTGTCTGTGTATTGTTTTTGCGTGTATATTACGCTCCTAAAGTTTGGTCCGTTCCTCCCGACTTACCATGTAGTTAATTAGAAAAATAATGCTTTGCGCCAAACCGAGCGCCAAACAGAGCAACTAAAAGTTAAGTTTTTATTATTAGTGTTCAACCGATTGGGCCCAGCCTATCATAAAACATCGTCGTCGTTAAAAGACTGCGATAGAAGCACACACACATAAACTTCTTGGCTAAGGGCGCGGCGCGGCGCCGGTCGACAACCAAATGATTCCGATATTAGACCGGGCAAATATTAATATGGCAAGCAGGAGAAGGGCTTCCAAGGACCGCACGCCACTACACTACAAAACCCTACAAAACCAAATTCGCATACCTTTCTGCCCTTTCTCAGTTTCTGCACTTCAGTCTCGTAATATCGAAGTTGCTGGGTCAAAACGTTATTCTGATGGTTCAACCATTGCTCGTACACGATCTGCGACTGCTTGTCCTGTTCAGAGACGATATTTTCTGGAGGTAATGGCGGGGCAGGCAACAAATTGGCATTAAACATCTGAACGCGGGTTGTAATTTCGGTAGTGGGCTGGACCGAAGGGGCGGGTCTATTTTGTTGCCAGTGCTGTTGTACTATATTCCCAGAATTACCTAAAAGTTTATTAAATGTAGTATTATTGTCTAGCAAAAATAGTATACCATATTTATTATGTCGATTAAAATTTTATAAGACTGAGTTATCCAACTTCTTATGTGCTATTTTTATTTCTTGATTAGGAAAGCTTTGGTATAATTTATCCAAACTCAGTTTGAGGACATTCCAATCATTCCATACGGCGGTAAACAGTCTCAAAGGACCCGACCTCACAACCAGGGTTGTCAGATCTTTCTTCTTCAATTCTTTAAGTTTTTTTATCAAAGATGTTTCATTTATATCAGTATTCAATTGTTAGTCAGTAACTTTCTTTGAAAGCTAGTTTGCAAATATTCTTTAAACCGAGGAGTTTTGAGTGTGACAGAAAAAAGTAACAAGCCATTCATTATTATAATAATACATTCTTTAGTCCTTAAGAAACAATATAACTGAAATCAAGACAAAAAGTGTTTTCAGTGTTTAAAAACAACTAATTAACAAACCCTTGTTTCTCGTATACTTATACATAATATATTAACAAACCAGAAAATTTGGTAGAACTGGCAACCGTTCACAATTTATGCGCGTTGTCAGGGGTGATAAGCGCCAGTTAAAGCGGCTGGTATAAGCTGAAGCGGTCTACAGCCCGTTCAACGATCGATTCTGTCAGACAGAGATAGGCCAGTGACCGCCGATGGCGTGGGAGACGAAGATAAAATATACGTGATTTGGAACTTATGGACGGGCCGGGGAATGGTCCCAGAATGGAGTTCTGGTAAAAAAATTAAAGCATTTTCTGAGCAGTGTCGTGCCGTGTCAGGTTTATTTTTCTGGTTTTAGTTTTGTGTATAGAATCTTTGAGTTACCTTATATTTATTATTTTAATATAATATTATTATATATACAGTGGGTTTATAAAGTGTAGTATGTACAAATACCTAATGTTAAACAAACTTATAAGTGTGTATACGCATTTTAATTATTTGTTTGGGACGCCTATGGTTAGGAGTTTCATACTGTTTTATGTGATTTAATTGACCTAAGAAACACTATAACACTGCCATTGTTCAGATGCCTTATATCGGGATTTCTGCATACTACGTCTTTCTTTGAGATATTGGGATTGCAAAAATACAGCGTTAATTTTATTTACAATTGAAACATCGAACTCAACGTGCGATAGATTAAGAGTAATGGCGTTATTAATTGGTAAAACATAAACATACATTTGACATCACTAAATTTACCAATGGAAAAGCTATGAACAACTCTGACAAAAATACAAGAGGTTCGGGTTTGTGCCTACCACTTATCATTTTCTCTCTTGCTACAACCATCAACAATATACCTTTTCTGTCTCCTGATGATGAACGTTTCTGCGTTCGAAACATGTGGAGACCTTTAATTTAAGAATTTTTATTCTATTAAATTTTGTGGAGAAAGACTTTGTGTTTTTCTTTCCTATTCATTAGTAAACTAGTTTGAATATTATGCCATTTACAAACTATCTATTTTTTGATAATGATGAATGATAGCGGTGGTCGGAAAATGGCGAATGCGAAACTATTAGACTTTGCTGAAGAAACAGTTTCAAATTTTAAGGCCATTAATTCCAACAAAATCGGGGACGTTTCACTCTACAAAAATGAAATAGTTATATAGGATTGTCGAATTTCACGAAAGTGAGTTTACTTTTAGTTCTCTATCACTTAAACAAGGTTAGACTTTTAAATTTCCTGCCTTTTGAAAATTTCCTCTTAAAAATCGGTCGAAATTCTTCGACGAAAAATATGTACCTCCAGTTGCTCGCCGACATAATAAACAAACGGCGTTTAGATTTGTCGCTTGTCCTCTCAGTGGCGGTTTCTCCACAGGAGCACGTACACCCCCATACTCCATAAAGAATTACCCCATAAAGAAAAAATAATGTTCATTTAAATTTATCTTCTTATAATATGATACCGTAATATAAGTTAGAACCCTCCTATTTTAACGTATCGTTAAACAATCGAACGAAAGGTGGTGTAATAGCACTCGCCAAGCCGGTTGTCAAGAGCGACGATGTAGCGCGTAGGAATTATAAAGTCGCACGTGCGTTAAAGTAGGCGGGGTTCCTGCTGTCTCTCTATGCATCTTGTATAAGCAGGTGTGGTGGGGGAAAGCGTGATTCACCGTTGAGTTCATTGCGTTGGAGTTTTCCTTTATATTTTTGTTATTATTTTGGGGTGCTAAAGACTTATTTTAATAAAAATAAACAGTTTTAATGCCAAAACGACTATGAATGTGGAATATTTAGGAAACAATTTTAGCTCATTAAGTATTGAGCAAAAAATTAAAATTGAGGGAAGACCTAAACCCGAAATTAACTTGACACAGACCACAAAGTGTAGATCTAGGGACTTTATTGTTATTGTTTGTTGCAAATAAGAACAGAAGATTGGACTTTATTTTTAAACAATGTACCCACTAATGAAAAATAAATTGGCCTTTTTTTATTTTTTTTATCTTATTTCATTTTCAATTAAAATAAGTAGCTAAAGTCGCCACAGTGGATCTTTTCCCGTGCGTCATCAATCAACGATCAGGACTCAACGTGGTTAATAACTCTGCATCCTTATTTATTACAGTAACAAGTTTGAATAAAAGCATAAAATAACGTCTACAAGATTCCGCAATAATATAACGTGCTAGACAAGAATAAAAGTATAAACGTCAATTAATTACTTTTTTTATTTGTTTAGTTGACTACCCTTGTATTTAAGAACGTCATTGTCAACCTTATTTTGATCTGCCAATCTAATTCGTATTTTGTAAATTTGTGTGCCTTAAAACTGTTCCTTTTTCTAAAAATAGTTCTTTTTAGAGCTAATTATACCCACCATCTGTTTTGGCGGTAAGTATTTATGGATTTTTATAATACCCAATTTATTTATTTTAAATATTGTAACCGTGAAAGTTCTTTGAAAAGTTTACGACAGTGGCTAAATTCTCTTTAATGAAATGATGTCAAAAATTTGACTTTTGCGATTTTAATAGTCAATAAAACACCAAACTTTTCTAGATTTTAAGCTTTAAAAATAGTATTTAATGTAATAACATTTGTTTGTCAATTTCTTTTAGATAATAGAGAATGCCGGGCAAAACTTAAAATAAATAATAATTTTTCGGGATATTATGTAGTTACGTCAAACGGTAGGCAGGCACGTCCATTTTATGAACTTAGACTTAGTATTGACTTTTTTCGTCTCGTAATTTTGATTTGATTCATACGATTTTGATGACGTGAAAGTGATGATGCACGGGAAAAGAACCACTGTGGCGACTTTAGGTAATCATACATTTTTAAAATATTTACTAAAAATTATTGAGCAAATTTGGGCGTGGTCTTAAGTGCACCCCCAAGTTAACAAGTCACGAACCGACACTGCCTCTGAAACATTAAACCAACGTGCGCGGAGCAATCCGACCAATCCGACGGTAAAACCGAACTCGATTTATATTTTATGCAGACAAGAAAAACCAACATTTTAAAAAATAGAAAACAAAATTATAGTAAATATGCAATACATTACATAAATTAAATTACCTTGAGGTGGCGGTGGATTGCTAACGCCCATATGACCGCCGCTAAAGACATCGGCCCTTAGACGTTCGAAATCATGATCGCTTAATAACGACGACTCAGGTTCAATTCCTCTGGTACTAACTTCAGCATTCGGTGGTTGGGTTTGATGTTGTTTCTCCTGTTCTCGTTTTTCTTGTTCCAATAAATCTTCTAATAGTAAAGGCTGTTCCTATGAAATCATCTAATTACCGATTTTTCACAACAGCTTATAATATTTAAAAGCATGCAAAATAAATTCCAAACACGTATGAGATTTGAGAATGAGGAATTTTTGATAAAGCAAGGGAATTTCTAGATATTCGAAATACCGCCTGGTTGTTGACTTCCCGCAATAAGAAATGATTTATATTAATGGTTATACGAATGTCAGCATTTCAAACATTAACCGAACTGAAAATAAAAATGTTATAATAAGTATACCTAGCGTTATTAGACAAAAACGATCGGTATAGAGTTTGGAAGAAGAAACACTATTTTATTAGTAGGTATAGAACAAAAAGTCATTCTTTATAAAAACGTCTACTTGTGCTGAAACTACAATTTCGAATATCAGATTACAATATAGGGTTCGTCAGAAACTAAATTTTTAGTTTTTTGAATATTTTTTTTTTCAATTTCTTGATTTATTAAATGAATTTTGCTAGTTTTGAAACTACAATTTCAACTATTAGATTTGCAATTACTATACAGTTTTTGTTTCTTGGATTTTTTTTCAATTCCTTCTGATGATTGGCTAAATCGTCGCTTTGGGAACAAATGGATTGAAAGGTACCTATGCATGGTCCAAATCAGTTGGCACGTAGGAGTCCCGATCTCACAATTATCGACTTTCATTTAAGGGGATATCTGAAGCCACATGTGTATAAAATTTCAATAATAACTTAGATCTTTTGAAAGCAAAATAAGAGTAGTTATAGCAAATATCCCAATACAGCAAGTTAGGAACTGTTATCGGGAATTCAGATGTCCAGTTGAACTATGCGCTAACTCGGTGGCGCCACGTTTGAATAAAAGTTTTATAATTTATGATTGAACGAATTGAAGAAATATGACATGTAATAATAAAAATACTTTGAAAGTAGGCAAATAAAAAATGGTTTTCCTGTATAGTAATCGCAAATGTGATATTTGAAATTGTAGTTTCAGCACAAGCAAAATTCATTTAATAAATTAAGGAATTAAAATTGGAATTAAAAAAAAAATCCTAAAAAGTAAAAATGTTGTTTTTGACGAACCCTGTATAGTAATTGCAATCTGATATTCGAAATTGTAGTTTCAGCACAAGCAGACTTTTTATAAAGAATGACTTTTTCTTCTATACCTACTAATAAAAAAGTTTCTCCTCTTCCAAACTCTATCCGTGGACACGTATTAAGAAATATCTTCTCGGCACTGTTCTCGCTAATATATTATTAAAATACCTATGATTTTTCCAAAAAAAAAAGTTATTTTTTTTAGTATAAAACCGGTTTTACACAGTCAAACCAGAGGTTGGCAATGTTCAATTAAACACTATATAGGAATGTGCACACGGTTTTTTTCCTTCAAGTTGTAGCATAAATGCGTAATATCAAAAAAATTACCTTGTCCGAATTCCATTGACTTTATTTTGTTACTTAACACAACGTTTCGGTAAGTTAGTATCTCTTACCATTTTCAAGTGCAGTTTACACTTTTTGTCCTTAAGAGCAAACACTAGTGACGCATTAGTTCTTCGTTTTATCCAAAAATCGGATAATAACCCACATTTCTAGTACAATTACAATTACCTAGTTTTATGTTAGAAAAGGTTGGATTTATAAAACTTTAAAAAAATGCCCAAATTTGTCAAAATTTTGTTTAATGCTTTTATTAATTAATCAATTAAGTTTTTTATACTTAAAACTGTAGGTAGGTAGGCCACTCAAACACGGGTATTTGGACGCTTTTTGGAGAGAACAAAATATTGATTACAAAATTAAATGGTGAATGCGTAACTAGTGCTTGCTCTTAAGCTATGTGCACAATATGTTTAAACTAAGCAATATTACAAAAATTAAATTCAAAACAAATGTAATTTAATTTATATTTTTCAAAAACAGGCATTAGGCTACAATTTAAAATTATTTGGAATTATACAGGGTGTCCCAAAAGTCAGGGCAAATCAAACACACTTTTTTTTAAATGGTATATTTTATTTTAAAAAATATGTTTGATATGCCCTTGGGCCCTTGTATAATTTCAAATAATTTGAAATTGTAGACCTAATGCCTAATGCGTGGTCCTTGCAGGTGATATCTTCTCTATTTTCCTGCCGTCCCCATTCGATCTAACACTTTGCCCCTTAGAGTGTAAGATTTACTCGCTTCGTACATATTATTCGAACGTGTGTGTTTATGAAACAAACTCCGCTTCATAAATGGATGGCTTGGTCCGTTAGCTAGCAATAGCTTTCATCATCTGTGCTATCAGTACGTCAAAACCGACACATGATTGGTCTAATAATAGCAACACTATCGTCATTTGACGAATGGGTTTCATGCACACAAATTTAAAACCAAATCAATTGTGAAAATGTAACTTAACTTTAAAAATCTAATTAGCGGGTTTCAAAATATTTTAACATTTACTTAATATCACCTATACTAATAAGCAGGGGTTCCTCTAGTATTTTTATAACAATGTTCTTGTACAATACCATTATAGTGGCAGTAAAAGTCGTAGTTTATCGCCAAGTAAATTTTGCTAAAGATATTGCATGGGTATCTAGAAACCATTTTGGTAAACGGTTACCATACACGGTATAGTTGGTAGTGGTAAGTTGTCGAGACACGAAAGGTCTATCTAAAATTACTATTCTGCTATTGGTTTATAACTTTAAGTTAGGTGCAACTGTCTGTATTTTGGATTAGCATTTTTAAGGAAATCATTATTATTATAATCATAATGTTCGTTTTTCTCCAGTTACAAGACGATAGTAAAGGGCTCATCAAAAAATTGGATATTTTATATTATTCAAAATGTCCTAATTTAAATAATATACAATTTTAATTCGCATATACTATTTTGTAGCTGAACTATAGCCAACAAATTAAATTTTGCCTCAGCGAGTTCGCTATGCATTTATGTAGGGTAAATTTTGGTCCATGATGTCATATAAAATTTTTAACGTTTATTTGCTCGTGGATAAATTATACTATAGAAGTCGGGTGGATATCATATCCACTTTTGTTGTACAAACTAATATTTCCTTACCTGTGGCGAAACACCAAAAAAAAAATCCATCACCATTCATTACTAAGTACGCTACAATAATAATGTCAATATTTTATTAGTATTGACAGTAATACTGATGCCATGCAAGGTCCCCGTAATCTAAATCCCCAACAATCATAATGTAATACATTAATTTACCCAAATTTGTCAATAAACCTTTATTGAGAGACATTCTAGTCTAGAGCATATTTATATTAAGATGTGTGTACTTATATTTTTACATTCGACTGCTTAGTGACCAAAATACAGACAGCAACTTAAAAGGAAAACAAGCAATGACAATAAGATCTCACCTCAAGTAGAAGCGGTCTCCTTTGAAAGTGTGGGTGTATAGGAAAACCCTGCAGAGCCAGAGGATGCATGAGTCCCATGTGATGATCAACACCAGGCCCCATTCTCAATCCCATCTACCACACACATGCAATTAACAGATAACCATACCAGCCTCAACCAACGTTAGTATAATATGTTACAAGAGCAAACGATATATCCACAAAAAATATTTTAACTAAATTAGCATTTGATGCAAATAAATCAATAGTTTATAAAAAATCTACTGTTTCTTTTTGTTTCACGGATTATTGCATGTAAAGCTTTAGTTGTGACCTAACAATACATTTCAGAGACATATCAAATTTAAATTTTACACAATAATCTTATATTTAAATTGGGAGGGGAAATTTAGCAGTGGCAATTTAAAATAAACCTGTTACACCTACGACAGAAAAGTTGCACAAGTCCAAAACATTAGATTTTTCAGGAGAAATAAAAGAAATTTCTCCGATTTTAGATTAAAAAAAAAACGTTGTGTGTTGTTTTATTAACTCTAATTCGCAAAGTATATACTCTCTCGAGTATGCTATGCGGCAGGCTAAAACATGTGGCGAAAAATTGAGATAATTTTTTAAATTTTACTCTTCAAAATATTTTAACAATTGGTTTCTCAAATCTGATAATTTAGGTCCTCTGGTTTCTAATGAGTTGATAGTTGTTACATAACTTTACGATTTTTTTTTAAATATAATTATTTAAAAGTAGAGTCAATCGTCTACAACTAAGCAATAATCCTCTGACATTTGTGAGTTGAAAGTAACAGCACACCAAATAACAAATATCACAATAATTATAAGAATGCACAAATTAAATTAATTAGATGAAACATATTATTAATATGATATATTGTATTGTTAGTTCACAACAACAAAAATGGGCAAGTAACGACGCTCCGATTCAAGCTAATTTAATTTCTGCTAATGAAACTGATTTAATAATATAGGCATGTTTTTCTGTTGTTTTTCTTTAAGACTAAAATTTGTCCTTTTTTTCTAACTAATAAGCGATCTGGGTAAAATAACATTATCAAACCCAAGATCGAGGGGGAAATCACTGGGGTATTTTAGTGTACAAAGTAAGAAATTGCAGGGACATTTCGAGGTATTTCGGGGAATTTAGAGGTATTTTGTCGAATTTCAAGGTATTTCGGGGAATTTCGGGGGAATTTCAAGGTATTTCGGAGAATTTCAAGGTATTTGGGGGTATTTTGGGGCATTTTAAACGTATTTTTCATAATATTTAATATCTTCTAAAATTTGGCAACGTTGTTGTATAAATTTTAATTAATAGTTTTTAACTACAATATACAGGGAAGAATCCAGAAATAAGTGTCAGAAAAATTAGTTCTAATTTGAAAATAAAAAAAACTTCTGAGCGTATAAACGTGATGCCATAAAACAATTTCCATCACTTTCTCCAATTGCGTAAATCATATTTTCGTGTGTAATTAATGTACACGTTTTATAAAGCATCATTTTATAGCACGCGTCCATGTTAAAAAACGAGCCGCTTGCGGCGAGTTTTATAACGGGACAAAACTGCTTTATATAACACGTACTTTATACTATTTTTTCTAATTTGTAGTTTTTTCAATAAAAAATACATATTTAAAAAGAAAATAAATCCTTCAAATTTTGTAAATTTTTATGTCTAAATTTTATGTTGGTAATACTATTTTTTATCATAGTAGCCTATGAACAATAAAAATTATTTTGCGAACTGTCATTTTTTGATTTATTCACCCATTTTCACCACGAGATTCTAAAGTTATTTTAGCGATATGAGATTTGAAATTGGACGGAATACGTTGTGTGATTCTTGTACATTCGGTACATATACAGAGCATTCGGAAATTCGGGCGATTTTGCTACTTTTTTTCGAATTTGAAAAGACGTGATTTTACGTCACGGCATTGCAATTTAGTATAGGAAAGATGGAAAATTCAAATAAGTTGTAGTTAAAATCGACATTGGAAGGTTAGTAGATTGAATTTTGGATAGGATTTGGCAGAAAATGATAGCTTGAAGCATCTACAAAAGCAAAATAGTTCTCTGTCAATAAAGTTATTATTTAATATGTGTTTTTTAATGAACTAAAACAATACATACAGATTTGTAGATCTAGGCAACCAAACATACATACGTGGGTTCGTGTAGTATTTTGCATATTTGGACTAAAAAATATTAGTTATCTACAATGCTATGCTAAACGGTGAAAAAAAACATGTCATGTAGGGCCAACCTTTAAATAATAAAATTCGGACTTCGAAATAGATCTATTACGAACTCGCTAGCGCGTTCGAAATAGATCTGTTTCGAGACAAAATTAGAAAAAATTTATTTGGACAATTAACGGAGACAGGGCCACCATAAAACGTCAAATAATTGATGATTATTTTGTCTGTCATTTGCAGAAAAGTTAAACTTAACAGAAATGCATGGCCAACTAGTTATTAAATGTGCCTTTATGACACAATTTTTTAAAATCATGTTTTTATCGACAACTTTTTAAAATAGGGTATCATATATTGGTATCAAATTAAAGAGAATTAAAATATATTTTCGAAAAAAATTTAAAATACAGGGTGTTTCATTTAAAAAAAAAACGAAATCCTGGTTTTAAATTCATTAAGTTTGGAGCAAGATGTTGAACACTCTGTAGTACTTATACCAATTCTAATAACCGTTTGGTGATTTAACATGTTATAACTTTTTCTTCCTAAGTTTTAGTAAAAAAATTTGTAAAGATAATTAAAATTCAACGATTTTCATGTAAACTCATTTTTAACCAAAAATCCATTGAAAAAATCATATCTTGACAAAGTCGCATTTGATGATCAAAAATTTTTAAAGTAGAATAGAGGACTACTAAAGGCTTCAATATAATGAAAAAAATATATGGTGTTTCATTTAAAAAAATATATGTCTGGCCCACCCTGGATTTTCGGTCCAACCTGTATATTTAAAATTATTTTTAAAAGGTGCGCGACGGTAACCTGTACAACCTTTGTATAAAAGTTTTATTCCTTAAGTCGGCCGTCTACGATATATCGTCCACCGGCACACTAAATGGACACCCTGTATATTGGACTACTTCAGTTAATTATTATTTTTCGGTTAGAGTAAGCATCTCGGTAAGCATTTAAGCATTCACAGAGAAAATTATGTATGATAATATTGGCGTTTTAATACAGAATAATAGTTGAAACAGTTGTGACGTCACAAAATAAGTGGAATTTTGCTGGGAATTTCAAGAGCGCTTTGGGGAATTGCAGGGAATTTTTGGAAATTGCGGGGAATTTCGGGAAATTGCAGAAAAATTAAAGGAATTTCCAAGGTATTTTTGAAAATTTAGGGTATTTCGGGGAATTTCAAAGAATTTAGGGTAATATCGGGGAATTTTTTCTGAAAGGGGAATTTCAGTGTACAATTTTTTTTAGTGCTTTCCCCCTCGCCCAAGATATTGCAACAAAGTTTCTTATTGGTTCTCCAGCCTAAAGTTGCCATTTCACAGGCACGATCGTTCGCTGTAGCTGGCGAGAGTATTCAAGCAATTGTACCGGTTTAAGGCAATTTGTAACCGACTTGTTAGAAAATAATAAAATTTGGTGCTTCAAAAAGACAATTCTGATGTAAAATTAATAGACGAGCCAATATTTGATGGGATTGACAATATTACATGGAAGTTCCCATCTGGTGGTGCAGCTGGCGTTACACAGTTGGGCCCTTTTAGCTGGGATTTTCCAAAACGATCGTCAGCTGCGGCAACCGATAGCGTCGGCATGAAAGGCATTCTCATGACATTGTACGATAAGCCAATAAAAAAGACTTGTTCAGTCAGACCACCGTTGTTTAAAAATATGCTAATGTGTACAGGGTTATCCAACCAAGACTAGACAAGGCGATTTTTTGACTTTTCCTGTACTTTTATAAAAAAACTGAAATAGCCATCTTAAGTCATTTTCTCCCGCGAATTCGAATATCTTCAGCAAAAAACAATTGAACATCAAACAAAAGTACTAGGGGTCACTTTGATATTTTTTTAAATGGAACACCCTGTATATTTTTACATTTTTAAATTCCACATAAAATTATAAATATTTTTTATTAAATGCACTATTAGTCTATACTTCATAGTTTCCGAGATATTGACTCTCGAAAAGTGACATTTTTGAACTTTGACAGCTTATAACTTTCTAACAGTACGTCTTAGAGCAAAACGGTTTACATGTCCCTATCTTCAATTTTTATTATCTTCCCAAAAAAATCAACTTCCAGTTAAACCGGAACAACTATATTTCCTTCTTTCGAGTTACATCCGGTTTAACCGGAAGTTGATTTTTTTGGGAAGATAATAAAAATTGAAGATAGGGATATGTAAGCCGTTTTGCTCTAAGACGTACTGTTAGAAAGTTATAAGCTGTCAAAGTTCAAAAATGTCACTTTTCGAGAGTCAATATCTCGGAAACTATGAAGTATAGACTAATAGTGCATTTAATAAAAAATAATTATAATTTTATGTGGAATTTAAAAATGTAAAAATATACAGGGTGTTCCATTTAAAAAAATATCAAAGTGACCCCTAGTACTTTTGTTTGATGTTCAATTGTTTTTTGCTGAAGATATTCGAATTCGCGGGAGAAAATGACTTAAGATGGCTATTTCAGTTTTTTTATAAAAGTACAGGAAAAGTCAAAAAATCGCCTTGTCTAGTCTTGGTTGGATAACCCTGTACCAGGCCTAGGTCATAACATTCATACTTGTGTATTTCGATACAAAAAATTATAAAATAAAAGTAGTGTGGGGTTGAATGAAATGAAAAGTTTAAAATATTAACTAATCAAATAATTTTGACTGTTAATTTATTTCCAATGTCATCGATGTCACAATCAAAGTTGTCTGCTTAGTACCGTGCGAGCAAAAATTATTTGCATCAAAGAGGGCCTTGCATCTAAGGACGTAATGCTTAGCCGTAGAGCTTAATACCTGTTGGGTGTCAGTAACTACCTGAATTAACAATCAATCAGTTATTCCGTCATCTTTGACATTCGTTACAAGTAATTTGATTAATCGCTAATTTTTCCAATTTCTTGAACAATTCACACAATGGGCTTTACGGAACAGCACAAAACATTCATGGTTGAAGCGTATTTTCGAAACGGGGTTAGAGTAAATGATGAGTGGCAATACAATTCGGGTTTGTGCATGGACGATTTTCACGAACATTTTCCTAACGTTGCTTTTATTGATGGGGATTTTTATCATTGTCTGAAAAGAACCGTGGCTGTGTTTACGGAAACAGGTTCTATACAACACAAAAAAGGAGCAGGAAGACCATCTGTAAGAACAAAAGAACTTGTTGCAAACGTTCGTGAAATAATGCAAAATACGCCAACAAATTGTATAAGACGCCTGTCCTAAGAAGTGGGAAGATCTTATAGAACATGCAGGACTATTCTTAAGAAGCATGCTAAATTTATTTCCTTATAAAATGCAAGTATTCCAAGAAATGCAAGCCGCAGATTTTGAAAGACGCAGGAATTACGCTCAATGGTATGCCCAAAATTTATTGGAAAGAAATGATTTATTAGACCTGACATTTTTTTCGGATGAAGCCTGGTTCCACCTCTCCGGTTATGTGAATTCTCAGAATACACGCATGTGGAGTAGTGAAAATCCCCATTTTTTGTAGAGTCCACATTGTACCCTCAAAAAATTGGTGTCTGGTTAGCTGTTTCCCGAAGAATTGTTGGTAGTATTTTTGTCCATGACAGTTACAGGACAGCGGTATAGAGACAATATTTTGAATCCATTTGTGGAGCAATTACTTGACGACGAACTACGTTTTGGATATTTTCAACAGGACGGTGCAACCGCCCATACAGCCGCCGAAACTATTAACTACTTACGCAATTTTTTCGACGACAGATTGATCAGTTTTCGATCAGACATTGAATTCCCCCCTAGATCACCTTGTTTAACGGTTATGGATTACTTCGTTTTTCCTAATTTAAAGAACACTATTTTTAAAACACCAGCAAATGTAGAACAATTACAAGAAAGGATTATCCAAGAATGTGGTAACATTTCTCCAGAGATGCTGGTCAACCATTTCGAAAATATGAAGAGACATGTGAATTTATGCTTGGAGCATGGCGGTGGCCAATTTCAGCAATGAATGTAATTCTTTTTCTTTTTCTTTCTGTATATTCTTACTTTGTTAATTTTGTAAACAACAAAAATATATTTGTATTTGTCTACTTATTTTATTAATCATTAGTTTGGCAGGCTTAATATGAATTTGACAAAATTTTAACCTAGATTTGGTTAGATATATCGTCCCCATATCATTGTGGTCTAGACCAAGCCCCACGTGTTTTAATCTAAGCCCTCTTTGATGCAAATAATTTTTGCTCGCACGGTCAATAAAATTCTCTTAGAGACCTGATTTAAGAACAACTAATAAAGTATACAGTATATTTTGTTAGTTGTTAATAAATCAAGACTATTTAACCGATGACATTTGTCACAAAGTTGTTAGTTCCTCCTTTTTAAAATCTTTATGCAACCCAATCGAGTGTTTTGACCATGTCCAATTACCAAATGTATTATGATTGTATGTAATTAAATTAGGTTTCCGAAAAATCCTTAATGCAAAACGTCAATAACACGCAGTGTATACTTTATCTACTGATTAAAACAAACTGCACTCTTTTACCAACCTTAAAAATGAATTCGTTCCTGCCCTATTAGATTGATTTAATGGCAATTAAAAAATTAAGCAGACAAACATGCCTTTTCAACTACAACCACAATTATTATCTTCGATTAAAAACCATGGCAGATGAAACTTTGAAAAAATATAAAATTAAGAGTGGTGTTTTGCATTAGTTTATACTCGCATAAGTTCTGAAATAAAATGTTTAACTGATAATACACACATGAGAAAAACACTTTTTTAAATATAAAATATCATTTGAAGCATTGCAAAAAAAAAACGGTAATCATAAAATTTGGATTAAGGTAGAATTATCAACGTCATTCAATCTATTAGCAACCTATTTTGCCTTGTATTTTTAGTTTATTATTTTATTAACTAACAATTAAATAAAATCAATATCGTCGACACATTATTTAGGCAATATCTGACATACTACAAAAATATCAATTTATTTCATTGCTAATTTTGGCAGAATTGTATCGGGAAAGAACAATGACAATAATGTTAAAAACAATCGTAACCGATGTTTTTCGTTATACAATTCTCCTAAAATATTTTATGAAATTCCTTAATATTTATTTAGTATGCAATTATTACCTATAGAATATGCAGTAGGCATTGATTTTACTTAAATTTTGTGTAAAAGCTAGAAAAAATAAATAAATCTACGCGAAATAGGTTATAGGTTGGCAAGCATGTTGATACTCGAACCTTAAGTTTTGGACTTGATTAATAACTTTTTGATTTGTAATCCGATTTAAGTAATTTTTTAGGGAGCTGTAGATAATTTTATTAGTTTCAATATGTTTGTACTTTTTTTTTGACATTTATTATACAAATTTAATTGAACCGCTGTTTTTTTACCTAATTTTAAAACACCCTATGGAATAATTAGCTAACAATATAACTTCAAAATACAGTTTCCATTTAGCAGCATTTTCCGTGTTGTCGTTGGTAGTTGTTAAAAGTTTATTTGGCCAAAACCACTTATTTTTTTAAACTTGTTTCTTTTCTCGCAAATTTATTTGTTTACTAAATCTTATTTATTACAATAACGTTTGTTTTTCTACATACTGATAGTTCTTTTTTATTCATAATCAAAAATCAAAGTAAATATAAAAACTGGAATTTTGAAGTAATTTTGGTACTTAATTATTTTAAAGGGTGTTTTAACATCTTTGTATAATATATCAAAAAATTAATTTTACCTAAAACTGGTACAAACAAATTTAAACAATAAACTTATTGATAGGTCTTTGAAAAAATTACCTTAATCGAACTCAAATGTAAAATTGAAGAAGTAGTCCATGCTCAAAGTGGAGTTAAATGTATAGAAAAAAGAAAAGCACCAAGTATTTCTCCACAAGTTTATTAGAATAACTAGGCGAACCTAGAATAATTCTTAATAATTAGACATGTTTTGAGTGTAGAAACACTTATTATCAGGAAAACAAAGTAAATAGTACAATGCTGATGTTGTTAGCGATAGGGAAAATAATAAGTGGGATTGAGCCGTAATGGAGCTTTCAATGGTGTACACGAGGTGTAAAAAATTAAAAGTCAGAAGACCGACAAGACTTCAGCATACTGGAAAGGCAAGGGGTAGTGAAAAGGCCCTGTCTTGAGCAGAACAATGAAGAGAGCAAAAGAAAATTAGAGAATTTTAACGGACTTTGTCAAAATCATGTAGGTATAAGTAGTGAAATAAGGGAAAGAAAAATCTTAAGTTTCAATAAACTTTGTCGGGGACATGTGAAAGTAGTGAACTGAGAGGGAAAGAAAAAAAAATTGGTTTTCGTAAAAGTCAAAGCATCATTTAGCTTGAAGTAAAATGATAGGTGCGCCTAGTTATTCTAATAAACTTGTGGAGAGACTTTGTGCTTTTCTTTTTTCTAAAATTTAAAAGTTATCAAATACAAAATTGAATCCTATTTTTATGACGACCGTTCTTTTTTGCCACATCAACTTTGAGCTCATCATCCAAAGAAAATCGTCTCTAAAAGTTCCGGTTCGGACGAATTTAAAGATATAGCTCACCAAAAGATCAATAATTCCATCTGTCTTATGGTTAATAATCATAAATTATTTAAAGAAACAAAAAATATATTGGACATACCTGTTGCTGTACTGCTTGTTGTTGAGAAATAACGTTTCCTGGATAGGGCGGAGGAGGTCCAGGGTAAGGAGGGGGCGGCGGTGGCCGCGTAGGTAATGCCATTCGTGGTCGTACAACGGCCCCAGGGCCTGGTTGCGGTTGTTGTGGTTGATTTAAACCCGGTGACATTGCACGAGGACCAGGAGTTCGACCGACTCGCATTTGAAGTTTCTGATTTTGCACTAAGAAAAGTAATAAAAAAAAATTGCTTGGTAATTAAAAGAGGGTCGATATACGATTTTTTTGGTTTCGGCTGTAATTTAACAATAATAATAATAAGTTTATTTAAAATTTAATAATATAATAAATATGTTTATGTTGTCTTCTATAAACTTATTCTTCAATCTCCTGAAGCTGAGCTTGTTAGGGGCAAATCTTATTTTTTTTTTAGTATGTAAAATCATAAATATACATTAAAAATCAAGTTCTAAAGTAAAAATGTTAATTTATACGCAGTTATTTTGAAGAAATATATTACCTATAATTAAATTATTAATTTATAATTTTTAAGTAAAATATATTAGTTATATAAATTATGCAGAACAATATTAATTAATTAAAGCATTTCTAAAAATATTTTCAAATTGTCTGTTTTTAATATCCATGTTTTTATTTTGACCTTAAATTTTTTTAATGAAATCAATTTTTTTATTTTTTGTTGGTAAACACCTAATCGTTTAAATAAAAACATAAATATTTGAATTTTTTTGTATTATGGACTTTTTTTTTTAGGTTTTATGGTTATTTCATTTTTATGACGTGTATTATGATTATGGTTTTTAAATTGTATAAGGTTCTTATTTTTAAATGTATATATTAAGATGTTATAAATGTAAAGTTGTCTTATGTTCAACTTTTTTGTTTCTGAATATAATTCTTTTGAAGGATAAAGATAATTTTTATTGAAAATTTCATAAATTTATTTTCAACCAATTAGAAGGCTCCTTTTTGTTTACGTTGCTTATAGCAACGCGAGACTATCCCGATAGCCTATAGCCTATTAACCTAATGAAATTAATAAGTGATAATTTTTCTTAGGTTTACTACTACGACTCAATTTTAATTCAAATGTCAAGTCATTTCGAAGTGACAGGTGAGACAAACCAGCAAGTAACAATCAGCTTTTTAGCCGTACCCGTGATATTTATTGTTACAATAATATTGTGTAAAAAATGATTCGTTTTTATTGATTGCTAAAGAAATTGATTAGTTAGTAACTATTTTTTTTACTAAAATGTGATAAACATTAAATAAAAAATTTGGTATCTGAAATCCAATGTCTTTATAGTTTTAAATTCAAATATAACTTTAAAAAACATATTTCCGATGAGTTTAGTTTAATATGACGCACTGTATTTTTACAAAAAGAAGTTGATTTTACTTGTTAGTAACTAAGGTTTATTACTAAAATTTCAGGAACATTGAAAGAAACTCCAATTTATGAAATTTTCTTACCGAATCTCCCACGCAGCAGAATTAATTCCCGATAATTTTTTTCTCGGTTTCACTCATGTTTTTGTTGATAGAAAATTTCCCTCGTCTTCGACTCGAGATAATTTTCTATCAACAAAACCATTCGTGACCCTAAAAAAAATTATCGGTAATAATTCTGCTGCTAGGGAAGTAAATATAATTTTTAGAAACCTTTTTTGTAATATTTCTAATTTTTTAACTAAAGTTCTATTTATTCCTCCCCAACCTAAAATTCCGTAATTTAAATGAGTTTTAACTAACGCGTAATATATTTCCATGTCTTACATTTAAAATTTTTTTAATGTTTTTAAAAATCGGTAGTAAACTTCTTAATTTTTTAATTAATTATTGTGTTAGTGTAAGTGAAAAATCTGTCAAGTACTAGTGACGGATTTGCAATTTTATTTTCCTATCAATATTTCGTTTCTTCCAAAAAACAGCCAAATATCCGTCTTTGTTTGGGAAGCAATTACTCACAGTTTTACGTTTAAAAAATGTAATTGATAAATTAATGAAAGCAAAAAACGAAATATTGTCAATTTTGCCCATATTTTTATTGCTGCTTTTATTAACTTATAAATCAAACTTTTTGAACGTGAAACTGTAGGTAATTGTATTCTAAAGCCGTTAGTAATTTAGTGTTTGGCCGATTTTTGGATAAACCGAAGATGTAACGAAATACTTAATAAAAAAACGAAATGGCGAATGTGTCTCTAGTGTTTGCTCTTAAGGTTGAATTCTCAACATCATTCAATCTATTGCCAACCTATAACCTATTTCGCGTTGATTTTTTTAGTTTATTATCTTAATAACTAGCATTTAAAGAAAATCAATATCGTCGGTACATTATTTAGGTAGCATCTGATATATTACAAAAATATCAAATTATTTCATTGCTAATTTTGGGAGAATTGTATAGTGAAAGAACAATGAGTGACATTGACATAATAATGTTGAAAAAAATCTTACCCGATATTTTTCACTATACAATTCTCCTAAAATAAGTTATGAAATTCCTTGATATTTATTAAATATGTCAATTATAACTTATAGAATATCAAGTCGACGCTGATTTTCTTTTAATTTTGTATTAAAGCTAGAAAACATAAACAACTCTGCGCGAAATAGGTTATAGGTTGGTAAGCATATGTTGATACTCCCACCTTAAGCGAACTCCGTAGTACCTTGAAAATGGAATTTCTATTGACGGATATATTCTTCGATTAAGAAAAAAATATTGTATATAAATTTTTTACAAATTTAACAAGGAATATTGGAAAGTCCTTGTTTTTGTTATACAGTGTGACCAGTAAAGTCCGCATCATATGGGATTTTTTTTTATTAATAGCTTTATTCGAAATTTGACTTTGGCATCAAGTTCTGCTTCGATCGAGATGAAAATTATGCAAAAAAATAGTAGTCACGTGATTCGCATTATCTGACAAATTTTAATTTTTTCCAAAAAATAATTTAAAAATGGGGTTATTTCTGAAAATATCGAAAAAAGTTATTAGAAAAAGTTTTTTTAAATGCAGTTTCTAGTCCACATGCAAAATTTTAGCTGCATAAGATAATTTTGATTTTTTACCCACCACTAAAATTTATTTTTCACTTAATGAATACTTTACTTATGACACTGTTTTTTTTTTGTCTTAATATTAAGGTGTATTACTTTCAGACACAAACTACGTTTTTGAAAATACTTATTTTATGAAGTTACCTTATACAGGGTCAAAAGCAAATAAACTTTGCATCACATGCGACCAAATTTTAATAGCCCAATTTTGATTTTGTAGAAAAACACATATTTAATATGGCGCTACTTTAAAGAAAATGTATCTGAAATAAAGCATTGTCAAAACTAAGAAGTTTTATGTAGGTTGCGTTGAGTCTTATTTTGCAAAAGTGGTACAATTTACAAAATATGGTTAAAAAATCAAAATTATCTTATGCAGCTAACATTTTGCATGTGGGCTAGAAACTGCATTTAAAAAGACTTTTTCTAATAACTTTTTTCGATACTTTCAGAACTAACCCCACTTTTGAATTATTTTTTGCAAAAAATTAAAATGTGACAAATAATGCGAATCACGTAACTACTATTTTTTGCTTAATTTTTATCTCGATCGAAGCAGAACTTGATGCCAAAGTAAAAATTTCGAATAAAACTATTAATAAAAAAAAAATCCCATATGATGCGTACTTCACTGGTCACACTGTATAAAATTTTTATATATAAAATAAATATCCATCAGCTAGAATTAGTGTAGCCAAGATCCAAGATGGCCCAAGATGTATATTTTAAAATCATTTATTTATTAATTTAGCAACAATATATTGACTTTCCAATATTCTATGAATAATTATAAACAACTTTTTTAAAAAGATTTTTTTTAAATACATTACAGTTTTTTTAACGAAATCCTTTTCGTCTAATTCTTAGACTAATTAATAGTCCGTCTCAGTCACCCACTGATTATCTCTCTCAAACGTCCGTGGCGAACGCTACTCTCGGAGACGCGATACCGGCCAATGGAACAGCTTGAAAATTAAAAACCCTGAGAATGCGGGTAGCTAAGGAATCCTCTTAATATCCAACATCAAAGATTTCACAATGCGTAAAGTTTTTTTTTTAATTATTTTTATTTTCTATCCCAAAAATAAATTGGACGATCCTTGGTTAAGTAGACGGTATCTGTTTCTGTATCATAGATGCAAAATTTCCATTGAATTTTTTTGTTGCATTTATAGTACAATATAAAACATAATATCTTGTGTACAAATAATATAGTTAGTTATTGAAAATATTCATAATAAAAGCACAACATGCATAAAATCTGATACGTTTTCTTAAAAAAATGTTTATTAACTATTTTCTTACATTGAAGAAGTAGCCTTTGCTGGAAATTTGGTGGAATCTGCAGCTGAACATTATTATTAGCTAAAACAATGCCTACAATACCATCTGGCGTTTGTAATTTTGAACCGGGTGGCATTGGCCTTCCTTGTGCAGCTGCTTGCTGAACCTATGTGAGAGAAAAAAAGTTAACAAATACAAAATCACTAATTCCCCTCACGGAGCTGACTCTCAACAACATGCATAGTATGGTGGCCTAGCGGCAAAATAAGCTCGAATCAACCCAGGAGTTTCCGCTTGCAATGCGCCAGGTTGCCAGCCCGTGCCGTAGCTAAGGTCGTTGGCCGAAAACCGATTTTAATTTACCCCCACTATTGTGGTTCTATTGAGCGCAACGAACAAAGATATCGAACATGATTTCATAGTTATACCGTATGATTTGAATTTTCGGGATGAAATCAAAAAAGCTCTAGCAATTTTATTAGAAACTATCGTATACCAGCGGGTTCCTTGCTGCCTCCGCCTTAGCTACAATGCGGCTGTCGCCTATTTAATATCAAACTCAAAACGTTCCTCGTCAGTACGTCTTTGTCCGCGAGTGCATATTTAACTACAAACTTAAAACCGAAATGAAAATGAGTGCAACTTACATATTTTGACATTTTGCATCCTACCTGATGCAGCATCTGTTGATGGATTTGCTGTGTTGTAAAGGCGGGATGCATTTGCTGAGGTGGGGACTGTTGAATGGGCGGCGACTCGGCCACCTGAGGATTAGAAATGGGTGGAGGCGCGGGAGAGGGGATTGGTGGGGTAGATTGAGATGCTGCGTCAGGAACTGGTGGAGCAGAAGGCGACGACTGGTGAGTCACCTGCGGCTGAAGGGATGGCTGTTGCTGAGTCAAAACATTGTCGTTCAAAGATTGAGGTTGTTGTTGAAGTATAGATTCAGCAGGCGGTTGCGTCTCAACGGGTCTGTCAGGATTTGTAGCTACATTCGGCAAATTAGACGACTGTATTGAACCAGTTTTAATTTCTTTTGTTGTAGTAGTTGTTGTACAGCTCGTCGTGGAAGCAGTAGTAGTAACATCAGTTGTGGTGGTGGATTGGAGTGACGAAGCGTTCTGTATTTAGGTAAAGTTCAATTTTATTAATACTATGTTACTTTCAGATACAAGTTGAAAAAAGTCGATGTTGATAATTAAAAAGCTATTGTTTATTGGTAAACATGGTGAATCACCGTGGATGGTACGTTAGACGTATATGACAAACCAGCTAACGAATCGATCTGAAAATTCGATCATTTACTTTACATAAACGGACATGCTTTATTTATCTAAAATAATTTGACGATACAGTCCAAAAACTAGTAACAACTTCGATATTTTAAATAGAATACCCTGTATTTTATTTTATTTTCAAACCCCCTATTGATTTTCTAACAACTTTCTTTAACATTATCCTATACCTATCTCGTACCGTTTTTACAATAATATTTAATTTAATTATTATTTTTCTAATTTTTAATAATATTTTTAGAAATGCTTTAATTAATTAATATTGTTCTAAATAATTTATATAAGTAATATTTTTACTTAAAAATTATAAATTAAAATTTTATTATAGGTGATATATTTCTTCAAAAAAAACTGCGTTTATACTATAAATTAACATTTTTACTTTAAAACTTGATTTTTAATGCTTATTTATGATTTTACATACAGGGTGGCCCTTTAGTGTGGCAAAGTACAATAGCTCCGTTACTATTTCAAATACATTAAAAATATTAATACAAAAGTTGAAGGGCAGTAAGTGACTTATAACGTAAAATTATTTTTAACTCTATAGGATGGCTCAAAAAAGAGGAACAAGAAAAAATGTACTTTTTTCAAATGGAACACCCTGTATATTTTTACATTTTTAAATTCCACATAAAATTACAATTATTTTTTATTAAATGCATTATTAGTCTATACTTTAGTTTCCGATATATTGACTCTCGAAAAGTGACATTTGTGAACTTTGACAGCTTCTAACTTTCTAACAGTACGTCTTAGAGCAAAACGGCTTACATGTCCCTATCTTCAATTTTTATTATCTTCCCAAAAAAATCAACTTCCAGTTAAACCGGAACAACTATATTTCCTGCTTTCGAGTAACATCCGGTTTAACCGGAAGTTGATTTTTTTGGGAAGATAATAATCAATATCTCGGAAACTATAAAGTATAGACTAATAATGTATTTAATAAAAAATAATTATAATTTTATGTGGAATTTAAAAATGAAAAATATACAGGGGTGTTCCATTTGAAAAAAGTACATTTTTTATTGTTCCGCTTTTTTGAGCCACCCTATAGAGTTAAAAATAATTTTACGTTATAAGTCACTTACTGCCCTTCAACTTTTGTATTAATATTTTTAATGTATTTGAAATAGTAACGGAGCTATTGTACTTTGCCGCACTAAAGGGCCACCCTGTAGGAACTAAAACAAAAAATAAGATTTGCCCCTAACAAGCTCAGCTTCAGGGGATTGAAGAATAAGTTTATAAAGGACAACATAAACATATTTATTATATTATTAAATTTTAAATAAACTGTTATTTAAATTTTTAATTATTTCAATTAGAATTTTTTTGACAGACGTTAATTTTAAAAAAATATTGATATTCTTAACTTTGAAATATTAAGACCCTGAAATTTGTTGAACAGTTTAATATTACCAGGGGGCTTTTAACCCTACGCCCAAATCATAGTTACTATATACAGAGAGGTTTAAAAATACAGTTAATTTGGGTACTAGTATATTGTTTAAATGTAACACCCTGTATATTATCACTGATTTGAAAGTTGTCTTATGTTCAACTTTTTGTTTCTGAATATAATTCTTTCGAAGGATAAAAATAATCTTTATTGAATAGCATTTTTAGAAACCTTTTTTGTAATATTTCTAATTTTTTAACTAAAGTTCTTTTTATTCCTCCTCAACCTAAAATTCCGTAATTTAAATGAGTTTTAACTAACGCGTAATATAATATTTCCATATTTCTTACATTTAAAATTTTTTAATGTTTTTAAAAATAGGTATGTACCTAGTAGACTTTTAATTTTTTAATTAAGTATTCTAAGTGATAATTTCAATTTAATTTACTGTTAAAAACAATTCCTAAATATTTTATTTTATTGACTAAAAATTTGAATGTCTTCATTTATTTGAATACTATTCATATTTCGTGGTAGGTTATTTAGGTTTAAAGTAAAAGGAATATAATTTGTTTTATTAAAATTATTTGTTGACAAATTGTTATCAAACCAATTTTTTATAATTTTAAAATCTTTTTTAATTTTATTATTTAAATTGTCCCAATTTGTATCAAAATAAAAAATTGTAGTATCATCTAAGAATTGGGCATGGGATAAAAATCCCCCTGGTATTTTAACTGTCCACCAAATTTTAGGGTCTTAATATTTCAGAGTTAATAAAAATCTATATGTTTCAAGTTAACGTTTTCCGTCAATAAAATTGGAATTTAATTATTATCCTTCAAACGGTAAGAGGATAATAAGATAATGTTAAAGAAAGTTGTTGGGAAATTAATAGGGGGTTCGAAAATAAAATAAAATACAGGGTATTCCATTAAAAATACCGAAGTTGCTACTAATTTTCGGTTGAAGAGGCAACACTGTACCTTCAAAAGTATTGTAAATAAATAGAGCATGTCAGTTTATTTAAATGACCAAGCTGTCAAAACGATTCGGTACCTGGATCGTCTTATACGTCTGACGTACCATCCGGATCCCCGTGAGTCACCTGTATACTAACTACAATGTGCACTACCACAGTCCATTTTGAGTTCCAGATGAACTCTCTCTGAACTGTCACGATATGCATAGCTATTTTCAAAGCTTTGCGGGCGATTTTTTTCTTAAGTAATTTAAAAATAATCTATTTACCTGTTTCTGTTGCATGGCTTCTCTTTTTCTTTCCTGTTTCAAATGATCGTCCTCAAGATCTAAGTCAAGAATATTAGTTTTTTCTCCAGCTAAAGCCTCCAGTTCCGGATCTGCGTATTCCAAAATGTTAAAGTCGGCTCCCATTTCGGCTAAAAGTTCATCGTCGTCATCTCCAAGACCGCCGAGAATTTCACTAACGCCTTGTAGTTCAGCCATTGTACCTAAAAAATTTAAAATATATGAATAAAAACATTTAACAAGCTGTCGTAAACAATTGGTTCAAATTGGGAATATATAACGTTCGGGGAAGTATGTGAGTTCCTCAAGGATCAATATTAGGTCCAGTGCTATTTTTAATTTATATTAATTCTTTGCCCATGATACGATTGTTTATTTTGCCGAAACTTTAGCAGAATTGTATTTCAATATCCATAATGACCTTTAAATACTTCTTTCTTGCCTTAAATAAAATAAACTTACGTTAAATTTTACAAAATTTTCTTTTAGGATTATAAGTAAAAATAAAATAAATTCATTCATTCTCCCCTTAAAATTTATTATTGGGAATACTTCAATTTTTTAGGATTATTTTTAGATGAACATTTAAATTGTATAAGACATATCCAGTATATTATAAATTTGATATATCACTTGATATGTGTTTTCTACAGTGCTGGATAAATTGGCAACTTTTAAAAAACAGCTAAAAAATCATTTACTAAATTGAAAATATAAAAAAAAATTTTGATAATATATTTAATTACAATAAAGGTAATTCTTTATTCCATTGCACAGGAAGAAAATATAATAACTACTTGTTATGTTTCACAAATTTAATCAGTTTCCTGACACGTGTTTCGGCCCTTGCGGGCCATTGTCAAAGGAGTACAAGAAGATACTAAATTCTACGTGACATTACAAAGATATTTATATCATATTATGGTAATTATAAATATGTCATAAAATTAAAATTAGATTTAGAGGATTGAATGGTCAACTGTGGGTTTTCCGAGGGGTTTTCCTAACTTTTAAAGGTACAGATATACATATTTAGTCCTAAATTAGTGTGCTATTAAGAATTGGGGAAGCGCCTGAAGGTATTTCGGTTTGATTATTAACATTACATTTGTTTTTATGGCTTTTTTGATAGCTACTGTTTCTAGTAAATTTAATTTTCTGCTTTTATTGTGTGTGTATATGGGTTTTATGTTGTTAGAGATTGAGATTGTGTAATATGCAGTGATCGGCTAAACCTTTTTTTTTTATATAGATGTTTTGTGTTCTTTAAGCCTGGTGTCAAAATTTCTACCTGTTTGTCCAATGTAGATAGCCTCGCAGTTGTCGCATTCTATTTGATAACCCCACTTTGTAAAAGTGTGTTTTTAGTTTCTATTTTAGCATTGGATATGTGTTGTATGTGTGTAAGTTGTTTTTATTGACTTGTATGTATTTTTTCTTACTGTGCAATGGAACAACAGTTTCACCAAGCATGTAGCCCAACACAAATTAATTATAATTCTTTATTTACTAACCGAGCAATTTTATTTGATTGCAATTAAAATATATCTTACCTGTTTCCTGTTCTAATTTCTCTAGTTCAGCTGTCACATTATCAGGTATCTCTTGGTCATTATTCGCCGTACCACCTTGTGTTTGAGAGATGGCAGTGTCTCCGGTCGCTGAAGCCTACAAAGGAACATACAAGACAATGTCTGAAGAACTTACGTTGCATGAAAATATTTTAAGACCAAACACTAGTGACACACTCGCCATTTAGTTTTTTGATAAATTATTCGTTACTTCTTGTTTTATCCAAAAATCGGGCAAATACAAGTACAATTGCCTACAGTTTTACGTGAGAAAACGTTGGATTTATAAACTAATTAAAGCAGAAAAAGAAATATGGGCACATTTGACAAAATTTCGTTTTTTGATTTTATTATTTATTTATTTATTTATTCATTTATTGCCATATAAATTTACAAAGTAAACAATGACATTGTCACAAGAAAAAAGAAGTTTTTAGGTTTTAAATTATAATGTCATAAAAATGACGAACATCATAAAAGTTATTTTCAAGAAGGTAGCACTTCACCTTGTTCTTGAATTTTTTTAGTTTAGAGATGCTTTTGATAGTCTCTGGAAGTGCATTATAGAGGGAGCTACAGAAGCAAAATGGACTCTTACGATATGATGATGTTTTGTAGCCGGATATATAAATTTTATTTGAATTTCTAGTGTCACGGTCGTGAATTACTGAGGTGCAAGGAAATTTTGAATTGTGTTTTTTTACAAACATGACTGCACTAAGAATTAAAATACTAGGTAGCGTAAGAATTTTATAGCGCCGAAAAGTTTCTTTGCAGGATTCAAGTGGGCCTAACGAGTAAATTTTTCGAATTATCCTTTTCTGCAAAACAAATAATCTTTGTAGTTCTGTTGATTGAGCCCAGTAAATCACTAGATAGCTTAAATGACTGTAGGCTAAGGCATAGTAAATATTTAGTAACTGCTTGCAATCCATAATATTTTTTAAGTTTACTATTGCAAAGTATGCCGAGTTAAGTTTACTGGCAACAAAATCGACATGAGCTGTCCACTTTAATTGTAAGTCTACATAAAGGCCAAGAAATTTGCATTGCTCAACTCTCTGAATAGTATTGTCATTTAGTTTGAGATGTAGATCAGGAACCCAACGCTTTTTATAGAAAACCATATAGTGAGTTTTATTTATGTTGATTATTAGGCGATTTTTTTGCACCATAAAGAAAATTCAAGTAAAATATGATTAGCTATTTTAGCTAGTATATCTAATGTGCAAGCAGATATAATCACAGTTGTATCATCCGCGTATAGAATTAGTTTTGCAGATAAACCTTTAGATATTAAAAAGATTTCAAGTTCATTTATAAAAAGTGCAAAAAGCAATGGAGACATTACACCTCCTTGGGGCACACCATAATTGACAGCAAATTGATCAGAAAACGAATTCTGAACCTTAATCCTAATATGGCGATTAGAAAGAAAAGATTGTAACCATCGAGCAATGTTGCCACGAATGCCTAAAGCATTTAGTTTTTTTAATAAAAATATACCATCTACACAATCAAAAGCTCGAGTTAGATCTAAGAATAGGGCTAATGTGTAATGATTTGAATCTATACTTTTGTGCACGTATTCAAGCAAGTCAAATGCAGCTGTGCTTGTGATGTTTTCGAAAACCATGCTGTGAAGTACTCATCAACTTCTCTCTAGTCAGGAAAGACTCAATACGTTGCGTAATGATTTTCTCAAAAAGTTTTGAAAAATAAGTTAGGCCAGTTATAGCTCGATAGTTTTCAACAGACTCTGGATCACCCTTTTTGAGTAGTGGAATTGTTTCACCAAGTTTGAGAGCATCAGGAAAAATACCTGCAGTAATAGAAAGATTAAAAATATAAGAGAGGGGATATTTAAGGTAGTCCCAGATGGCAATTATTGCAAAAATAGGAATATCGTCTGTGCTACAACAGGCTTTTTTATTTTTAAAAGTGTGCAGTACTGAAAAAATCTCATCTGTATCAATTGCTTGCATGTACATTGAGTTTAAATGTACATCAGTAGTGGTGCAATCATCAGCTTTGTGTGGATCGGGATAAGTCTGATTAATTAGTTTTTCTAAACTGCACACAAAAAATGAGCCAAAGTGATTACTAATTTCTTTGGGATTAGTTATGTAGCTGTCATGGATATTTAAGTGTTTGACGTTATGTTTTTTTACGCGACCTAGATTATTATTTACGACTTGCCATATTGTTTTTGTATTAAAGGAAGAGTTTATTAATTTTTGTTTAAAGAAATTACTTTTTTCTAGCTTAATTTTTTCTGTAAATAATTTCTTAGCATGCTTGTATTGTTCCCGAGTCTCATTTGTTTTTAATGTTTTATGGAGCCAATGCAAATTTCTTAAGTTTTCACTTTCATTTAGTATGTCTATTTTAACCCAATTCATATTTTTGGGATTAGTTTTGGTCTTAAATTGATTAATTGGACATGTAAGATCTAGACAGTATTTGAAATTTTGCCAGAAGTAGTTCCAGGCGTCATTTACATCATTCTTGGTATAGAGATCACTTAGGTCCAAAACGGCAAGCTGTAAGTTAAGATTAAATAAATTGGTTGCTGAAAATGACCGTTTATAAATAAAAGAGTCTTTCATTTTGGTGGCAGTATTGACAGGAAAATAAGTGTACTCTATAATTTGAGCCTTGTGATCAGCAATATTCGCTTCGACATTCATTGCCACAATATTTTTAGAATTGCAGATTACATAGTCAATTGCAGAAGGAGTCTGAAAATCAACTTCGCGAGTAGGTTCAAGTGGTAATATTGATGAGAGATTAAAACCATTAAAAAGATCACTGAGAATTTTTTTTCCCTGGAATCAATTAGATAGTTTATATTAAGGTCACCACAGATAATTAATACCTCAAACTCTCTTGAGACCCTGCAAAGCATGGAATTTAAAGAATTTATAAACAAATTGAAAGAATTAGAAATATTGCTATTGCAAGAATGATAAATTGTAATAAGTGCTACTTTCTTGTTACATAAGGTAAAAGAAATGCCAACACATTCGCACACATATTCCAAAGTGAAATTCTCTAAGTTGATAACCTTCCAGGTTTGTTTGTCATCGCAAAAAATAGCTGCCCCACCATGGATACTATCCTTTCTGCAATATATGGTTGCTTGGCTGTAATTATATATTGACACGTTCAATGACTGTTCTTGTGTCATCCAGTGTTCAGTAAGGCATAAACAGTTAGGCTTCTCCTTTTGGGTAAAAACCTCTAGTTGTGGAATTTTATTATTAAGACATTGTGTGTTAACTTGTATGGCTTTCCATGTTTGTACTTTAGCAGTATTGTTAGCTCCACGAGAGATGGCATTGGCGCGTTTGATTTCATCTGTATTAATAATACGGTTTTTTTCGTTGGTTTTGGAAACCTCTTCTAGTGGATGAAGGTATTGATTGGCGAAAAAACTGAAACTTTTTAATAACAATGTTCTTAGGCCAGTTGGTAGGATTCAGTAAATCAGACTGAAGTTCAGGTATAGCATCAACTCTAAAACTTTTATAGTCACCTGATTTCACAGGAAGTTCGGTAATCTTGAAATCTTCATCGCTTTCAAAAGTGTGTTTCAAATAGGCTAGCATATCTGACGTAGTAGCGACTGCAGAGACTCTACTTACAAAAACAGATGTTTTAGGAGCAACAATAGCGGCAACGATTTTTCCATTACTTTCAGGTTCCTTTTGGCCTAAAAGAGGTTGTCCTTTTTGTTGGATTTGGTTCTGAGGTTGTTTTATTTTTCTTTGTGCCAAGCTTTGCTGATGAGCAGATTGCTCAGACCCTGAGCCTAGAACCCTTTGACCCTGGACAGTAGACGAAAATTGCTTATTGGTGACATTTAAGGCATCTAAACGTATTATTTGGTTTATATGTTGCTCAAGAGTTTCGAATCTCTTATTGAAATCAGCACACAATGATTGGTGGAGTGAACGATGAAGATCACTGTAAATGCTCTGAGGATCGGCTGCAACATTTTGTCCACGGGTTGGAGGCATATCCGGACTTGAAACCATTTTTACCAGTTCGGTGTTTGTTTCCTTAATAACGGTCGAAAAAGTTACTAAGTGGTCGCGCACATTCTCAGCAACCCGCTCAACCGCTGACTGAAACAAGGTGGTGGTTTCTTTGTGCAATGAATTGATTTGATCCTTTTGATTTTGAAGGTCAGTATGTATTTCTCCCTTGAAAACATTTAGCTGGCTCTGTATTTTTTTTACTGCTTCACCATCAGGATTGGAAGAGCTAGATGTTGTGTCCTTCAAATATTTAAGGAACAAAGGTTTGCAATTTATGCACAAGTATATGCTTTGCTGCTTCTGCTCCATTGTAAGTGATCTCATTTCTGTGGATGTAAGCGATGTACATTGCTGACATTGGGCCAGTCCACATCTATCACAAAGAGCCAGCTCCTTTTTCTCAAAGTCTTTGCTGCATGTCTTACATTTTTTCGCCATGATATGATTAAGTCCGGCACTGGCAAAATAAATACAACAAACTCAATATAAATAAAAATTAAAGATCACTAACTTTAACACAGGAAATGTACTATATAAAAATGATTGCAATTTTTTGTGGTCAATTGCTATATTTATAATTCACAGTTTTTTGTCGTCCGCGTTATTTACGATAAACCAAAACAAAGCCGTAAATAACTAGGTAAATAACTGAAGGACGGATTTGAGAATGTGGCCACGCGTTACTTAACGTAAGAACATGTGTTTAGTAAAATTTCGAGCATTTACGAAAACTTAGTTCAGCGAAAACAAAACAGAAAACCGATGGAACATCGAACGCGTGCTATCGACTCGACTGTTGTTTACCACCTAAATTATTTTTTTAAACTTGGAAAATGGAAACCCAAATACGGGTATTTAGCATAGACATTTACCTTTAGATACGTGCAGCTTATCTCGTGCGCAAACAAAAGTTAAGTTTGATGGATAAAAAAAATACGTCTGAGCGCTCGTCGGTCAGATGCCTTTCCTACCAGCAGGATTGGGCATGCGCACAAACCTCTTGTTATCGGCCTGTCCTTCTTTAGCGATATGCTTAAAATACACTCCAGACCGGCTCGGCGCCATTTTTTTGTGTTTTAACTTTTGTCTATGGATTCCTTGTTTTTTTGCTATTGTGGGTGTTTAATATTTACGGGTTTCTAGTTTTTGTGTAGTTTAGTGAATTGTGTTTGTGATTTTAGTGTAACTAGGATTGGAATATAAACAATGACTAGTAAAAACAGTTGTATGATTTTATTATGCCCAAATAAGAGTAAAATACCGGGTATTTCGTATTTTCAGTAAGTATGGAGTAGTGATGTATCTTGATATATAACTTTATTTTATTATGATCAATTTAAACACATTTAACTAGGCCTAGGCTACACAAACAAGGTATGAAAATAAAGAGAAACACACACCAAGACAGATTATCCCTATGCCTGTTTTGGTATATTTTATTTGCAGCCCTGCAATCTAATTAGGTATGCCTATTTTTAAAAGATACTTTTCTCTATACATATGTTATAATAAAAGAAAAAAGTAAATACCTAGGTATGTTTATATTAATCCAAGGGTGAAAGTATTCCACGGGTCAAGTTCTCGAGCCAAAACTTTTTCAAATTCTTGAACAAGAAATTGTGCTTGAAAATGTTATGAGACTAGTTTAATTGACTTGTTCTCTTCCTTTTCGAACTAAATACACGACGACGAATCATTTTTAAACAAAACCTTAAAACCAATTTTCTATCCTCAAAATCTGGTTTGCAATTACTAAAAATGCCAGAAATCACTACCTTGTTTAACAACTTGATCAAAAATTGAGAAGAAATTCCAATTTTTTGGCAAGAATTTGGGGCAAATTTTAGCTGTTTACGCGTAAAAATAAATTGAAGATGAACTTTTACAATTTCTTGAGCAAGAACTTAAATTTTAAAGCTCGGCCCTGTCTATTTTCCCATTTGTCAAATAATAATGTTGCATGTCTAATCCGGTGTAGCATTGTTTGCATGCGCGAGGCTATAAATTTGCCACTTTCGTGATTATTGTTTATTTATCTAAAGGTACATGTCTATGGTATTTGGCCGATTTTTGGAAAAAATGAAAAATAAACGAAATACTAACTAATAAAAAATGACGAATGCTTCACTAGTGTTTGCTGTTAAGATGCTACAGATTGCCATTATAAAAACCAGTTAAACAAAATATATTAAGAAGGTTCACTCCAAAAGCGCAACAAAAACTTTCTCTCTTATTCATTATATCATTAAAAAAACTACAAAACAATATAATTAAATGCATACATAACTTCCTTTTTTAGAACCAACTATAAATTTGTATGAGCCAAACGGATATTTAAATTTAGAAAAGCTTTATAAATTAAAACTACGCCTTCTAATACACTCTATTATTATTATTATTATTATTATTATTATTATTATTATTATTATTATTATTATTATTATTATTATTATTATTATTATTATTATTATTATTATTATTATTATTATTATTATTATTATTATTATTATTATTATTATTATTATTATTATTATTATTATTATTATTATTATTATTATTATTATTAAAGAAAAACAATCGAATATAATATTTCCTCCGACCAACATTATTCACATCACGAGACAAAACCATCATATTCAGATATCTATGGTAAAGAGTACTTTTGGCCAAAGATCAATATTATATAAAAGAATAACAATTAACAACAGTTTGCCGAAAAAAATGAAAGAAATATAAAAATTTTGAACTTAAAAAAAAAACTAAAAAAACATTTTTTTAAACAACTAACTTCAATGTATTATATATTATTTTTTTTTCGTAAATGGTTATTATATATACAGTGTGTCCACTTAAGTTAGCTACATATGGGAAACTATTTTATTATTAACTTTACGAAAAAAAGTTATTCTTCATAAAAAGTTCTGCATGGTCCAAAACTTAAAATGCAACCATCAGATATTACATTTTTTCAGTCGTATAGGTATGAGATTTGTCAAAAATATGAATTTTGCCCAAGAGTAAAGTACCTTTATTTTTGACAATATCGAAAACTGTAATTATGAAAAGTTGTTCGAAATGTAAAACTATATTTTCTCTTATATCTATAATAATAATAATAATAATAATAATAATAATAAGTTTATTTAAAAATTTAATAATATAATAAATATGTTTATGTTGTCTTCAATAAACTTATTCTTCAATCCCCTGAAGCTGAGCTTGTTAGGGGCAAATCTTATTTTTTGTTTTAGTATGTAAAATCATAAATCATAAATATGCATTAAAAATCAATTTTTTTAAAGTAAAAATGTTAATTTATAGTATAAACGCAGCTTTTTTGAAGAAATATATTACCTATAATAAAATTATTAATTTATAATTTTTAAGTAAAAAATATTACTCCTATAAATTATTCAGAACAATATTAATTAATTAATTAAAGCATTTCTAAAAATATTTTTAAATTGTCTGTTTTTAATATCCATGTTTTTATTTCGACTTTAAATTTTTTTAATGAAATCAATTTTTTAAATTTTGTTGGTAAATAATCGTTTAAATAAAAACATAAATATTTGAAATTTTTTTGTCCTATGGACTTATTTATTTTAGGTTTTATGGTTATTTCATTTTTATGACGTGTATTATGATTATGGTTTTTAAATTGTATAAGGTTTTTATTTTTAAATATATATATTAAGATGTTATAAATGTAAAGTTGTCTAATGTTCAACTTTTTTGTTTCTGAATATAATTCTTTTGAAGAATAAAGATAATCTTTATTGTATATAATTTTTAGAAACCTTTTTTGTAATATTTCTAATTTTTTAACTAAAGTTCTATTTATTCCTCCCCAACCTAAAATTCCGTAATTTAAATGAGTTTTAACTAACGCGTAATATAATATTTCCATATGTCTTACATTTAAAAAATTTTTAATGTTTTTAAAAATCGGAAGTAAACTTCTTAATTTTTTAATTAAGTATTCTATGTGAAAATTCCAATTTAATTTACTGTCAAAAATAATTCCCAAATATTTTATTTTATTAACTTTAAAAATTTGAATGTCTTCATTTATTTGAATACTATTCATATTTTGTGGTAGGTTATTTAGGTTTAAAGTAAAAGGAATATAATTTGTTTTATTAAAATTAATTGTTAACAAATTGTTATCAAACCAATTTTTTATAATTTTAAAATCTTTTTTAATTTTATTATTTAAATTTTCACAATTTGTATCGGTATAAAAAATTGTAGTATCATCTGCAAAACTATGAATTTGTCCATCGCAATTTATACTAAATAAGTCGTTAATATTGATATTAAAAAATAATGGTCCTAAAATTGTTCCTTGAGGAACACCATACTTAAATACCTTTGGATAGCTTTTTTCTTTATCTATTTGAACATAAGTTGGTCTATTTTTCAGATAATTTTTAATTAATTCTAATTGCTTTCCTCTGAATCCAATATTTTCAAACTTTTTTAACAGTAAATTATGGCTAACTGTATCAAAGGCTTTTGCTAAATCTAGAAAAATACTAATACAAGGTTTTTTATTATCTAGTGCATCATATATTTGTTCTGTTAGACAGCAAATAGCATTTTGTGTTGATTTATTTTTTTGAAACCCAAACTGTTTATTAGAAATAAAATTTATTTTTTCCAAATAATTTTCGATTCTTAATTTTAAAACTTTTTCGAATACTTTTGCTATCGAAGATATTAATGTTATTGGTCTATAATTACTAGTTTTACTAGAATCTCCATTTTTAAAAATAGGTTTTATTATACCAATTTTGAAAGCTTCTGGATATATACTGGTTTTAAAAATATTATTTATAAGAAATGTTAGAGGTCTAGAAATAGAAGTTTTAATAGTTTTTAATATTTCTGTTGTTATTCCGTCGGCATATATACAATTAAAAAAAAAGTCTGCCCTGTTGGAATCTTTTCCAGTGCCATTGAAACTAACACACACACACACACACACACACACACAATATGCAATTACATCCTTTTACTTAATTTTTTTAAATTTTTACAAATTTTTTTCAAATTACGGATTTTTATTTTAATGGTGTAGGTATTAATTAAATTTGTTTCGAGATTTATTATTTTCTGAACGAAACAGAAAGGTTATCATGATTCTTTTAATAAATAAAAAAGATAAAAATGTTCGGTATCCGTAATTTGAGAAAAAATTGTAAAAATTAAAAAAAATTAAGTAGAAGGATGTAATTCCATATTAAAATATAGTTTTACAGTTCGAACAACTTTTCATAATTACAGTTTTCGATATTGTCAAAAATAAAGGTACCTACTATTCTCTCATATTTTTTGACAAACCTCGTATACGACTGAAAAAAATTTAATATCTGATGGTTGCGTTTTAGGTTTTGGACCGTGCAGAACTTTTTATAAAGAATAACTTTTTTTCGTAAAATTAATAACAAAAAAAGTTTCCCATATGCCGCCAACTTACGTAGACACACTGTATATATATTTTTTTAAAAATAATTTCGATGGAGGTATTAATAGTTACTAAACATGATTTTTATTATTTGTGATTTTAAATAAATTGTATATTTGGTGTTATATTCTCTGTAATGAATTTTTTAAGTTGGTTGAGAATAAAGATATATTATTATTATTATTCCATTTAAAAAAATCAAACTTGACCTAACCTTCTGGTATAAATAAAAAAAGGAGATGTTAAAACACATTTATAAATACGTTTAGTACCAAAGTTTTAACACGATAACTCTACAGGTTTCCACGATCTTCTACTATGCCACTTATTTTTGCTACAATATTTTAATAAGAAACAATCACAGCCACTAACTTAAACTAAACAAAAATTGAATGTTTTCTGTTTTTCCACGAATCATTTTAGTAAACCACTTGGAAAATCATACCTGTTCTGTTGTGGCCGGCTTTGGAACACCACTGTTTCCAGCCTGGACAAGCGGCAATCGGCCGCCTGAATTGGCACATTGTTCCATGGCAGTATTTCTAGCTTGTAACTGCGCTTGTCTCTGCAGTAGCTGTTCGTATTGTTCTATTGTCGCTGGACGAGCCGTTCCTGACGAAGCAAATCGAAGAGCAGCGCTAGCAAGTTGCTGCTGACCAGGAACACCTAATCTCTGTAAGAAATAAATCGATACAGCGAAAAAGAAAATACTGAGGAAACTTTCATGTACACTTAGCTACAATATTAAGTTTTGTTAATAGCAGAAAAATAAATATGGGATAATTTGACATTGAACTTGACTATGTATTGATTAAGGAAAAACTATTTAGGTTTCTATAATTTATCCAAACTCAGTTTATTGGCATAAAAATGCGTTTAACAGGCTTCAAAGAAACCGAACTCACAACCAGGGTTGTCAGATCTATTTCTTTAAATTCTTTAAGTTCTTTTTATTAAAAATGTTCTTTTTATATCAGTATTCAATTGTTAGTCAGTAACTCTCTTTGAAAGCTAGTTTACAAATATACTTTAAACTAAGAAGTTTTGATGATTCTACTTCTGAAAATTATGATGATTCCATCAATTTAATTGTTACTGCATTTTAAATCAATAATGTCCGTTTACAAAGTGGTACCTATTAAAATTGTTTTATTTATATTGTATTATCATTTAAAACAATATATACCCTATGCATTTTAATTATTTGGAGATACGACGCCTATGATTAGGAGTTTAATGCTTTTTTATGTTAAAGTTGCTTTATTTATATTATTATCATCTTAAAAAATTAAAACAATACCCTACGCATTTTAATTATTTGGTTGGCGACGCCTATGGTTAGGAGTTTAATACTTTTTTATGTCATTAAATTAACCTGAGAAACACTATACCTGTTGTTGCTGTAGAATAAGTCGCATTCTAGGATCCAGTCCTTGAAGTCTACTTTCTACTTGTTGCATTCTTACATTCAATCCAGGTCTGATTCCAAGAGCTAAAGGAATCCTGGGTCTGGAAGAGCCTGGCGGCAGTGGTTGCCTAAAAATTAATAATAACTATTTTGATAATGATGTTGAAACAAACTATAACATAGTTCAGATAATAAGGTTTATTTCCACTGTTTATTATACTCAGGTCTTAAGACCTTGACCTTATAATTAGCTTCTGTCACTAAATAGCAGTGGCGCAGCCAAGGGGTGAAGGGGCAAAGGGAACGATCGATTTTTTCGCTACGCCGTAGCTTCACTGTCAATTTAGTGAACCTTTATTAGGTTAAACTTGAGTTCTTTTTGGATAAGAAAGGCTGTGTGGTTTCTAGCCTCTTCCGACCCTACAACCTGTCTACGGCACTGCTAAGTATTGATTGTGGGTTCTTTATAATTTATACATATGATTTTATTTATCCATCGAATGTGGTAATCTATTAGCTTTTGCTGATGATAAACAAATATATCACAAAATAAAAAATGATAATCTTCTGCATTGAAACATTATATTTGTATTCAGCGTATAATTGCTATCGCCTAGCGCTTTCGACCCATTATAAGGCCATCATCAGGGCTTAGGTTTCGTCAAATTATGTCCAGGAGACAAGAAACATATTAAGAGATATTTGAAAATTTGTTTCTAAAAATTATATACAATAAAGATTATCTTTATCCTTTAAAAGAATTATATTCAGAAACAAAAAAGTTGAACATAAGACAACTTACATTTATAACATTAACATATATAATATACAGTGTGTCCATGGATGGACCTAACTATACTTGTAAAAAACTTTATTTTCAATTTTTCGAAAAAAAGTTACTCTTCATCATTTCTTTTGCTTATTAAATAAATATAATTCACGTAAGAAAATTTCCATTTTTTTTATACAGGGTGCACAAAAAATGTAGATTTGCAAAATTAAAAATTTTTGATCCAACTTTTCTGAATGATCAAAATAAAAGAGATTGGAAAGAGAATTCGAAAAGCCGAATAAAGTTTTGATATATGACCTGTGGTAACTACGATATTTTATATTAAAACTTTAACCTGAAGGAAAATATCAATAATTTATTTAACTTTAATATAAAATATCGTAGTTACCACAGGTCATATCTCAAAACTTTTTTCGGCTTTTCGAATTATCTTTCCAGTCTCTTTTATTTTGACCAACCAATTTTTTATAATTTTAAAATCTTTTTTAATTTTAATATTTAAGTTGTCCCAATTTGTATCGGTATAAAAAATTGTAGTAATTATTTATTTATTTATTTTAATCATAGTTATTTCACCATAGTTTATTTTACATTTTGGCACAAATAAATCTTTAATATTATTGTAACAACGATAGAGAAACACATTTTCATGGTCTTTTCACTGAGAAAATAACTGCATTTAAAACGGATAAAAAGTTACATATACGTTATTAGCTAACTAACATGAAAAATTACCTAAATGTTGCATCCTCTCCTAAAACAGCACCAGAATTAGATGTCTCGCCCTCCGGTGGATCATTCGGATTCCAAATTCTTGGCGTAGATTTTGCTTGATTTAGATCAAAATTTTTCAACTGTTGTTGTCTTTGAAGCAAATCTCTTAACTGGCGAGTTATTTCTGGCTGATCAGGTCGAACCTAAAAAATTTTAGTTGTGTATTCTAATATACGATATATATCTAAATAAGTGAACAGGCAATTTTAAAATAATTGGAACGACCAAAGATCTACGTAACCGTTTACATTATAGAACTATTGTAGACTAAAAGTATATTATATTATAAACTTTCTGATATATAAGACGACGTTACGATAAATATTTCGTTAGGTCTTCATTTTATCCAATAATCAACCAAATACCCCTCTTTACAGTACAATTACATACTGTTTTGCGTTAAAAAAGGTTGATTTATAAATTAATAAAAACAGAAAAAGAATTATGGGCAAATTTGGCCAAATTTCGTTTTTTTATTAACTACATTTTTTAACTTAAAACTTTAGGTAATTGCTACCCAAAGATTCGGCGGTTTTTTTGAAGAAAACGAAAACTAAACGAAAAACTGATTAAAAAACGAAATGGCGAAGTGGTCACTACTGTTTGCTCTTAAATGCTAGATGGCAAGAAACATTTAAATAAACACGTTTCCTGACGAAACATAATTTATTGAAAATTAACCGTGAAAATTTTATCATAAGAAATTAAGCATAACTGACCTATTTTCAAGTCTACTATATCCTGTTGCTATAATATAGACTCCTAATTGGCTTTTTCACTAAATTTTTATTTTTATCCTATCGCATAGAGAAAGAGAAAATAGAATTTTCTACGGTTTCAACTTTTAAAATTTTCAAATATTTACTGAGAAAATAAATAAACAAGATACGCTCTTTAATAAAAACACGGGAATAAACTCACTGACGCCACATCTGCCACGACCTTTGGGACAGAGTTATTCAGCTGAAGGTCGAACGTCGAATCTACCTGCATATCGAGCGGGTTGTTTTCTAGTTTTAAGCTGTCCTTGTCTATTTAGTTTATCAAAACAAAGATAGCAATATGATCTGTCGAGGCTGACGAAGAAAATAATTGCGCCGATAATGAGATGACGTAATAAGGTTTTGATCTAATGTTTTCAAACTTTCTGCTTTCACGGCGTCTTTTTAATTGTCTCTAGGAAAGATTTGTTGCCCTCTAGGAAGATTTTTATTATTGGTATGTATTTTCGAAAGGTTCTAATTCAGGATGTTAATGGTGAATATCATGAATTCGATTATAGTGAAAAGGCCCATTATGGAATACTTTGTATCATTAAATTAAAGGCATGGGGCGGCCATATAACGAATGTGTATTCATTGGTTTTTTCCTTACCTGTAGCGGTGCTCTTGCCGCTGCAAATGGAGGCCTAGGAGTTGGGCTGAATGGATCATTTCCTGCTGCAGTTGGTGCCTTAGGAAAAGCGGGAGGTTTAGGTGTTGTCGGTGATTCTATATATGCTTCGGAGGGAATAGAATCCGGGGTCTGCGGCTTCTGGGGTGCCTGTTGGAATTCATGTACGGGAGACTGCGAAGGAGTCGGCGTACGAATATTAGTTGGTTGTGGAGATACATGTGGAAAAGGAGGTGATTTAATACCGATAAACGGCGACGGCGATGCTGAGGGGCTGCCTTCTTGGGGCGTTGTCGATATTTGCAATGGGCTAGCTTGGCTACTCGGCACAAATGGTGATGCTGGGTCTGAAATTGTACGCTGTACTCTTGCAATTGCTAAAAAGAAAAAGTTCTAACTTCTTTTTTTATTCTGACTTTATAAAAAAAAAAGACGACCTTATCAAATTGACCTGCATTTTGTATTTCATGATTATTTTAAAGTGTATACGATCTTAGTTGAGACAGACAAAAAAACTAAAAAAAAATTGATGACATACTTGTCAAGTCCACGTGGACTATCTTCGAACATCTGTATAGGGAGCGATCAATACAAATTTTGTTATATTTGTATTGTAGTTTCAGTGACTGATGCAGTAAATTGATCGTACCCCAAATATTTGCGTTGTCTCAACTGACTTCGTATGAAGTATACATATCGTAGAGTTTGTTACCGATATGGTCCCATAGTAAGAAATTTAAAAAAAATATAAAAATGTAGTTATAAAATGAAAAATGTTAAGTGATAAAATGTTTCATTTCTAGGGTTATTGAGGACAAGAAAACTTATTGGGCTAAATATATTTTAAAGTTTAAAGAAGGGTTAGAGGGGATGTAATTATGTTTTTGTCTAAAATGTTGTCATATGTCACTTTCGGGATTGTTGTGGTTACAAGAACCAATTATAATCAATTATTTTTTTTTTAATTACAGGTGTGGGATAAAATCCAGGGCCCTGACCAAACTTCAGTTCTGAGTATCGGCAGCCCTTAAATGTGGAGCTGCTATTGGACAAGGAAAATAAAAAGTACTTTTTCTTCCGCTGCCAATAGCAACCGCCTTTTGATAAAAAATCAGAACTTTAATGTCAAAAAATGAATAGAAAAATGTCAGGTTTATTGACGTTTAAAGAAAAAGCTTATTTCATTCCAAGGCTTTTTATCTAAGAGGTACGAAAAAATGTTATCAAGAAAATAAGCTGCGTTCGGGTTTGAAAACAGATTTGGAATGGAGTGAGAGTAGATTTTCGTCTCGTGACTACAGAGTTTTGGGATTAAGTATTTTAAGACGAACACTTTACGCCAAAAATGCAAAAACAACCTTAATCATACAGATATGCATACACACTCCTCAAGTACCTCTCAGCGAGAACGCACTTTTGGAGTGAACACTTTTCACTCTTTTTGTTATACGCGAACGCCAGCGGATTCACTCTTTTTGCACCGAATTCAATACTCGAACGGACGGAGTGCACTTAGGTAAGTTCGGAGTGAAAAGAGTGGTCATCTCAAACGCACCTTTAGTTATTTTGCATTATTTCCATTCCAGATATTAAGATATAAAAAAAAATCGGTAAGAAATCTTGTTCAAAATACGAAATTATTTAATTTGCAAAATTTCAACACGATCGGTTTATTTTCATCCGTCTATTAGACATTCAGATATTAAAAGAAATGTTCATGGGAGGGTGATATAAAAATGATATAAAATATCAAAGTAGGTACAAAATTTTAAAGTTGTTTTACATTCCTACTCAGTTTTTCTTTCTGAACATCTTTTCTTAATAACAGTATTTCGTATTTCCTAGAAAAAAAGCACTTTACTAGTGGACCAAATAAGTTTTTTGTAAATTTCCAATAGATACTTGGTTTTTCAAAACTAAAATTATGACCCAAATTAGTATCTACCCAAGCATGGCCGAACCCCAGAAGATGAAGTTTCAACTCAAAACATTTCAGTCTTTTTAAGTTCATTTCATGCGTAGATCCGGGGACACATTGTATATATGTTGAAAATTAATATAGCATAATACCCGATTAAATCGGGTATTAGATTTAATTGGTTTTATATATTTTCCAATTAAAAAGATTTAAGTAAGTGAATCTGGTATGCTGACAAAAAGTTTATATTGCGTTTATCAGTCTCTGTCGTCTAGAAAGACAGTTGTAATCAACCTCGGTTAAGCTATTCTAATTGTTTTCTTTGTCGCTAAAACAGTGTTGCAAATAGGGTTTCAATCCCGGGATCCCGGATCTCGAAAATCCCGGGATTCCGGAAGATTTTTGTCCCCGGGAATCCCGGGATTGAAGTATAACAATCCCGAAAATCCCGATTTTTTTGAACGATCAAATTTCCATCTGCTCTCGATAGTTCTCATTTAACATGTATTTATTTGCTTTTTCTTGTCGTCTTATTTGAAAATGATGAGGATGAGGGCAGAGACAGAGATAATGAAGCAGATGGCATGGAAATTATGTATGAAGTACAACCAGAGAACCAAATTGAAATGACAACAAATCACGTTATTTATTCCATTGTCAAAAAAGTCCGAAAAGTGGTTAAGATATTTCGCCGGTCTCCTACCAAAAATACAATTTTACAAACGTATGTGAAGGAAACACATGCAAAAGAACGTTTTCTAATATTAGACTGCAAAACCAGATGGAATAGCGTCGTTGATATGTCGGAACCTTTCGTTTTGCTGAAAGGTTGTATTCAGAAGAGTTTAATTGATCTGAACAGTCCAGTAGTTGAAAATGACGGTGAATTTCAAATAATGAGAACAATGTCTTGAACCTGTTAAATTGACGGTGGCAGCGATTTGCAGAAAATACGCCAATTTCTGTACGGCTGATGTAAGTTTCAAATTTCTATTTCAAGAACTTGCAAATCTAAATAAGCCACTTAGTAAAGACTTTCAACAAGCGCTTACAAATCTTATAAATGAGAGTCGAACTATAATGTGTGGGGTTATCTCATGCCTTCAAAATCCTAGCACACATCATGGAAGCAATTTATCCAAACACCCAAATTCTGAAGCCATAGCTCAATTTGTCAAAATATATCAGAACATTTAAAAAAATATTACTTTAGATTTGGAATCCGACGATGAAGACAATATGCCTCTGTCTGAAATAAGAGAAAAGCTGACTGGGATTTTAACTTTAAAGCAAAAACTCAAGAAGCCATTGGCTCTGTTACCACTAGAACTAAACCTAATTGACGGCAACTATCGGAAAATTCAAAAGTTCATCTTAAAAGTCTTAACGTAATTAAAAAAGAAATGTCCCTTTTTGAAAACGGAGGATTAAGAGGTTTATATTTGCAAAAATGTTACGAATATTTACTGACAGTACCATCTACAAGTTTGCTTAAAGAGCTTAAAGAGCCTTTTCTTCTGCAGTCACATTTGCGACCAAACTTAGATCGCGCTTAAGTGATTCAACTTTAGACACGTTGGTGTTTTTAAGGGCATATTTTATTTTTACTAAGCAACTCGTAAATGTCTTAACAGTTTTTTTGGTTTGCGCTGTTTAATAAAAAGCTCTTTCCTTTGTTTGATGTACGTAGGCATAAGGTAATTTTTTATTTACAAAACGTAAATTTATAAAAATGGTTTTTATTTTTGAGTTTTTAGTAAAAAGTTTTTTGCCATATTATGTCTGCATTTTTATTATTTCTGTTGCTACTTATTAGTCTTAGATTTTTTATTATTAAATAATATTAATTATTAGGATTTATCCCGGGATTTGATTTTTAATCCCGGGATCTCAAAACGGGATCCCTATCCCGAAAATTGGAAACCCTAGTTGCAAACCAACAACCCGTTAAGCTTCGGTTTCCTACAAAGCGGCACCGCAAAAGAGCGGCCGTAATTTAACTGCCGATTTTGCCAAAAGTAAGTAGTACGGTCGCTTTGGACGGTGAATATTATTGGAAAGTAACATTACATACGATTCGAAAAAATACTAGCGCACCGTCAAAAATCGTGCTTACGCTATCTCCCAACGTACAGAGCGGCCGCTTTAGAAGATACGGTTGCTCTGAAGGAATACTTTGATTTGCAAGTAAAATACGTTTTTTCGCGGCGAGGCTCGCGGTTAAATTACGGCCGCTTTTTTGCGGTGCTGCTTTGTAGAAAACCGAAGCTTTATTAACTAAAGGTTTCTAAAATTTAGTCAACTAATAAATTTAGACCTTGTAGTAGACCACTGTCTGACATAAAGTGTATTGACGTGTGGTATTTATACAAATTTGGTAACTTGAAATAAATTCAATAAATCCATAGTTTTTTTTTTGGAAAAATCCTTGGACACTGGCATAAACATTTTAAATGGCAATCCTAGTTTTTATTGACTATTTTTAAAGGCATATTTAATTATACACAAGTACCAAATCTCAAATTTTTTCCTTGTCATTTATAAAATACTAGCGTGTACCCGGCCTGCGTTGCAGCCCGGCATTATATGACGTGAGATAATAAGGCGAACAAACCTCAAACTCAACCGTTTGCCGGCCTGTCCACAATTCACATCCATGCATAAAATATAGTCTGTCTTTGTCTATTCCGGCTTCGGATCGATCGTTGAACGGGCCGGGGACCGGTTAGGTTGGGTCGTTCGTTCTCCCTACTCTAATTTATCAGTGTTTCTCTATAATATTATGCATGTATTATACATAAAAACCTTCCTCTTGAATCACTCTATCTATTAAAAAAAAAACGCTTCAAAATCCGTTGCGTAGTTTTAAAGATTTAAGCACATATAAGGACAGGACGGACGATAGCGACTTTGTTTTATACTATGTTAAGATTAAACAAAAAAATATTATGACAAGGAAATAGAAACTAAAAGTCTTCCTCCACAAAATATAATTTTATTATTATTATTAAATTTTGTGGAGGAAGACTTTAGTTTTTTATTTCCTTTCCATACTTTCAACTCCACTTTAAGCATGGACTATTGCTTCAAAAAAAAAAATTAGATAGCGCTTCATCTTTTCGACGGTCCTCGCCGTAAGTTGTTCTTGGAAGAAGGGAAGGGAAGAAGGGCAACACCAAAATATTTCTATAGTACCTTGTACACGTTGTTCGTGAATGACATGTTGTTGTTGCTGAGCTTGTTGCTGCCTTAGAGCTTGCAGCTGCTTCCACTGTCTTTCTTGCTCAGCTTCTCTAACTGATTTATGTTGTTGACTCATTTTATCCTGGTCCTATGTAAAAAAAAGGCATTTAAATATTATTCTGTAATTCGTAAACTTTAAAATAAAACATAAATTAATTGTTTACTTTTATCTAGACATAATCAATTGTTAGTTTTTGCTGCATATTTTAATATAAATGAAAAATGTTGAACAGCATGCGGACAAAGTATTTTTTTAAATTAAACTACAAACTGTATACAACTAAATAAATAGATAATGGAATAAGTTATATGCGCGAAGACGGTTAAGAAAATTGAGTCTCCCAGTAGAGAAGGCATAACTTTTTAAAATAAAAAACCTGTGAATGCCGCCAAACATATTTCAATTACATTTAATACATACAACATAAGACGAGTTTAGTTAATAATAGTTTGCAATAATAAAAAACCCTTAAAAAAGGATGAAATAGTATGTATGCATAGATCGCTAAAAAAAAATAGCTATGCAATGGACGACTCCAATACGAAATAATTAACTAGTTGCAAACATTTATTTAACCAGTTCACAGTGTTTCCACTGGTGGAAGCTAGCTGGACAAAAAATATTGATCAAATTCCCAGAAATACTTAGTGAAAATGACAAAGACCATTCCGATATTGTTTTGCACAAGTTTCAGAATCAAAGCTATAAGATAATGAGAAAGTGGCTAGTAAAACATAAATTATTTCACATCGAATGGACTAGAGAAGTTTCAAATATAAAGAATAATGCAATAACTAAATAGTGTTTTACCCAAAGAAACACTTTAAACCCAAGATTTCTTTAAGTGCAAGCTTGGTATACTTTCTTAAAAGTTTAAAATTAAAAATAAACATGTGCAAGCTATTTTTCTCCAAGTTGTACCATTTAATGAGCAGTAAGTAACCTGTCGAGTACCTAAAACGAAATAACGAAAACTTTATTTATTTCAATATTTTAACGACGCCATTTTCTATCATCAATTCGATTTGCCGAACTGTGGACGATTCGCATGCGCACTGCAGTGGTGTGTTGATCAGAGTAGTTATTTTTATGCTTTTGGCAAACGAAGAAGAAAGACTTCTGAAGCTGGTAGAGCAAGGCAAATGTTGGCCGGTCATAGCTGTGTTTTGCGTAATTACGGAACTTTTCCTGTTAAAACAAACACATATTCTCTTGAATTCTTAGGAGATGACATCTAGATAGACTAGAAAATATCGTGATAAATGATCAAAATATTATCAGTTTGGTACATAATAATATTTAGCAAATAACACTAACCATTGTAATATATAATTTTGTCGAGCTAGCTTATAATAACCGAAACACTGTGCGCTATCTTAGCGAGGAAACACTGTGGGTAATTTAATTCGAAAAAATATGGACCCAAGATGTTATTTTTCTTTGGTAATCATGCATATGTCTAAAAGATTTATTTCTAATTCACTCTATTAGTTTAAAAGAAAAAAAATCAAACATAACACTTCAGGAGAATAAGACATTACATGAACATAACACCAGACGTTGTATAAATTATCAAACTATACCAGTAAAAAGTAATTTCGGAAAAAAATCGCTTTTATATGACTGAATAATAAAATATAAAAATCTTCCAAAAAATATCAAAAAAATTGGCAACTTTTAAAAAACAATTAAAGAGATATTTACTAAATTAAATTATTTATACCATTTTTTTTAAATTCATTTTATTAATGAATTAAATTGGATTAACTTCCATTTTTTTTAATGGTTATTATTTTCTATATTATGTTGTCACTTTCCATGTAATGAACTGTAAAAGTTAGTTTGGAATAAAGACATTTTGAAAGTACCCGTCTTTAGGTTTGTTCGGTTTGTTGGAAAAAACGAAATATTGATAAGAAAATGAAATAACGAATCCGCCTCTACTGTTTGCTCCTAAAAATGATAACTCTAGTCTGAATATGCGTAAAAGGGGAATATCGCTTAAATAAATAAAAATTTGTTATTGCTTTCGTCTTGGGTTCCATATTTTCTAACCTCTCTAAGTTTTAAAAAACGTATATTATTATAAACTAATTAAAAAGTAAACTGCCCGCCAAACAACTCAACACCAACTTCGCAATTTACTACGGTTATTGAGTTAATGAGATATTACTGAGGATGGCAGCATGGTTCTTCGTACGGTATCGATAGATACCATCCGTAAAAACATACCGACCATCCTTGGATATATCGTTGTTTAATGACATTACAATGTAGTAAAAATATTAAGGGCGTTAGTTGAAAAAAAAACCTAATGGTAAAGGATGTCGATCGATTTAATGTCCTATTTAAACGAATACGTGTTTGAATAGTTTAAATTTAATGTAATTTGCCACTGATAAAATCAAAGTTATCTGACAGTGATTGGAAACTCGTCACCTTTCCTAATCAATCAAAATTTTAACTTTAACTGCAATTAGGCTTTTGTTTTACTAAACTTTGATTTTTTATCCTACCGCATGACGGAAGAAAATTTTTATCATGGGTTGTTTCTAAAATTTTTATTTACTGAAAAAAATAAAACAAAATAGGCTTTCTAATAAAACCACGCAAAAACTGACTGACGTAATGTCTGCCTTGACCAGTCCAAGGCATATACCTACAATTTACCTTTAGATACGTACAGCGTACAGCTTATCTCTTGCGCAAACAAAAGTTACGTTTTATGGGTGAAAAAATACTTCCGAGCGCATGACTCGCCGGTCAGCTGCCTTCCCTCTGGGCTCCTTTGGGCATGCGCACAAAGCTTGTGTTATCGGCCTGTCCTACTTTAGCGACATGCCCAAAATACCCTCTAGAACCGGCTCGGCCGCCATTTTTGTTGCTCCGTTTTAAGGTTTCTTTGTGGATTCCTTGTAGTTTTCTTAGCTATTGTGGATTGTGGATGTTTATTTACGGATTTCTAGTTTTTGTGTAGTTTAGTGAATTGTGTCTGATTGTGAGAAAATTAATTCTGTCAAAGTTGCTGGTTGGTTAATTTTTTGGTTAAAATCTGTACACCCCGACATAAAGCTTTTAATAAAGCTAGTATTCCACTGGTCAAGTTCTCGGGCAAACACTTTTCAAATTCTTGAACAAGAAATTTTGTTTGAAAATGTTTTACACGTAAGTACCCAAGTTTTTGCCAAATTGTAAAAATCAATACAAGTTGTATACCAACTAATATTTGACTTGAGAAGGTTAGGCACGCAATAACACCGTAGATTGGTTATTTTGTTGGTTTTGTTTGTTTTTATATTCGATTTTATAAGACTAGTTTAATTCACTTGTTCTTGTTCTCTTCCTTCCCGAACAAACCCGAACTAAAAACACGACAAATCATTTTTAAACAAATTTAAAAAAAAACCTTAAAAATAATTTTCTATCCTTAAATTCTGATAGGTTTGTTACTACTAAAAATGCCAGAAATCACTACCTTTTTTCCTTGATCAAAAATTGAGAAGAAAGTCCATTTTTTTGGCAAGAATTTAAATTTTAAAGCCCGGACCTGACTATTTTCCCATTAATTTAGATTTTAGATTGCTGGTTTTGCGAGTTAATATTAAAGAGCATATTTTGTTTAATGTTAGTAAATAACTCAACATTTTAAAAACTGAAACCGTAGAAAACTTCATTTTTTCTATGCGGTAGGGTAAAAAGTATATAAGTAAGGGTAAATTTTTACGTTTCAAATTGGATTTCTTATTTTTTTTGCGCGCTTCTATCTGCATTTTGCCAACAACGGTCCTGTGCATCTAAAACAATGATCTGGTACCTATAGATGGCACATGCCATTCATAAACGCTATAAAAATATGTTGACAAAATCGTTTGTAGAAGAGAGACGGTGACGAGCTGGGTGGGGGCCGGGATTATGGTGCATTTACCTTTGAAAGTGTCATTGCTACTACAGTTTAAACCTAATCTACAAATAACCGCCGTCAAAGAAACACCAACCGGAAATAGAGATGTTTGATATACATCGATGCATAGAAAACATCGATATTTTTAAGCGATGCATCGAGGTCATCTGATATTTTTTGTCGATGCATCGATAACGATTGATGTATATTAACCCATGTATTAAGAAAGACCCTAATTTAATTTGTAAAATAATTATTTTTTCGATGCATCGCAAATATCGATGTTTTTCTGCGATACATTTTCTGTGGATAACCCTAAGCGGAAATGAATGAAACAACGTCATCATGGCCTCAGACCAATGTCGTGGCGAACACATCTTTGGAGGGCGGATCTCTTACTACTGCGTTGCCATAGTACAGACTTTTTATTACGTTTCAGACCAATATTTAAATTGCCCACATTATGTTAATACTTTTAACAGCGTAAGTTTGGCAGCAAATAAAGTGAAGATAGATAGATAGATAGAAACGTCTTCATTTTTTAACTCGGCGAAGGGCAAAATTGCTGTTTGAAGGGGCGCAATTCGGATCTTGATTTCCTTCAGAATGGAATACGATTTTGTTAATAATTTCATTTATTATTGTTTGATTTATAGATACCAGATTATTGATTTGAAAGGTATGTGACTGCAACAGAACCTGCTATACTGCGTAAAAAACGATACCTAGTTACTGAATAAAACATTTCCTGAACGGTACATTAATGGCGATCAAAACTGTTGTTATAAATATACAGGGTGTTCATTTGAAAAGTTTCCACCTCGATTTTCCTGCTTTAAAATGAAAATGTGGAAAATCGCTCGGACCCGTCGATTTTTATTTCGAGGGGGACATCTTTTGCGTATATTGTCAATCTTGTTACTTCAAGCCCCTAGGAGGGAGGGGGGTAAGATCTAAATCTTAAATGGATACCCCTATTTTATATAATTTTTTTGGATTCTGCATAAAATTCTGAACATTTTTTAATAAAAGTATTATTGGTCTATACTTAACAGTTTCCGAGACATTGACTCTTGAAAAATAACATTTTTGAACTTTGACAGCGTCTAGCTTTCTAACTGTACGTCTTAGAGCAAAACGGCTTACATGTCCCTATCTTCGATTTTTATTATCTATCCAATAGTGTCAACTTCCGGTCAAACCGGAAGTACTATATTTCTTACATCCGGTTTAACAGAAAGTTCACACTATTGGATAGATAATAAAAATCGAAGATGGGGACATGTAAGCCGTTTTGCTCTAAGACGTACAGTTAGAAAGTTAGACGCTGTCAAAGTTCAAAAATGTAATTTTTCAAGAGTCAATGTCTCGGAAACTGTTAAGTATGGACTAATAATGCTTTTATTAAAAAATGTTCAGAATTTTATGCAGAATCCAAAAAATTATATAAAATAGGGGTATCCATTTAAGATTTAGATCGTACCACCCTCCCTCCTAGGGGCTTGAAGTAACAAGATTGACAATATACGCAAAAGATGTCCCCCTCGAAATAAAAATCGACGGGTCCGAGCGATTTTCCACATTTTCATTTTAAAGCAGGAAAATCGAGGCGGGAACTTTTCAAATGGACACCCTGTATAATAAATCAATTAAACCTTATACCACTGACTTTGTCTTTTAAGGGAATAATTAATATAAAAGGTACTTTTTGCGATTAAACTTGTACAATTTTTAAAGAAATATATTTGTTATTAGATGTGCCGTTTTAAACTATATGGTGTCAATTTTCGAAATATTTACAATATTCCAGATATTTATTGCACCTTGTATATTCTAATAGAACATTAAACCGTGCGGCCCGATTGGGACACCCTTTATAAAGGTAAATATTTGTTATTAATAATGAGAAAATTAATCAACAAACTGCAACATAAAAAGTATGCATCAGTAGCCATGCAAAAAAGAACACATAAATCACTACATTGTTATCAAAATTTCAAGCTACAAAAAATTGGTTTTGTTAAACACCCAAATTACAATACAACGTAACTAATCCATAACCAAATAACCATAAATGCTACAAATTAATACACAACTATATTATTGACTTTAAATCAGAGTTAGTAACTTTGGAAAAAAAATAGCTCTGATATCGTATCTTCAGGAAGTGAAGGAAGGGAAAATGGAGGTAACTAAAAAAAAATTAAGGAAGGTTTATAATACATGATACGAATATATAGGTATGTTCGCAGAGAATAAGAATTTATGTATAAAACGAATCGAAATAATAACACAGCACAATTATTTAAAAAAGGGAAAATTAAATAATATAAAAAAATATCAACAGCATCACACAGAAAAACAAGCTTTACAAAAAAATTAAGATGCACTTGGGCCTACTAGTTAAATGACAAATATTTAAAGATGCCCTTTAAAAACCCCAAAATGAAATTTTTTTTTTAAATTATAATCTTTTTTTTATAGCTTTTTTGAAGGTTTAAAACCGCTGTAATTACTCTGCTTGCAGTATCTTGTACTATTTATAACAAACAAAAATGTATCTATATTTAATTTTTGATTACATTAATTTATCTGCCAACGTGATGATAATGTTTACAATGGCTCTATTTTCTGAACTAAAGGAGATATTAAAAAACCAAAAATACCGTTTCTACAAAAACACGGGGGAATGAAAATGAGGCATTTTGCAAACCACCCTTATCCACTTCTTTAAAATCTTAAATGGCATTACCCCACTTATGACACCTCTTTGGAAAGCTTATTAAAAATACTTTTCAGCGATACCAAAATTAATGATATTTAAGTAGGAAAGGTTAGCAAAATATTGAGAAAATGTTTCAAAACCGGCTTTTGCAAAATTTGTCAGGAAAAATTAAATGGAAAAGTGATGGAAAATGATCCCAAACCTAAATTAAAACACTATTGTAGTGGTAAAACTATTTATTTTTTGCCATAGCTGGCAGATTAATTCAGTTTTGTAAAACCATGACGGAGAATTATAAAAATTTCCTCAGTGAAATCTTATTTTTTCCTAAATGGTCATATGAATAGATATAACGGTCCCTACCGGAGTGATGTTAATTCACATCTTTTTACAGAGGGGCACACTCAATATCCCCAAAAAAACAATGTTTGCGCGGGAATATTGGGAGACAATATCATAGGTCCTTTGAAGAAAATTTAAAAGGCCACGTTTATACTGAAATGGAACTATAGAGCCCTCGATTGTTCATGAACTTAAAAACCAAAGAGACTTACAAGGCAATCTAAATTCGAACGAAGAATTTCTACACTGCCAGTAAGATGGTGCACCTCCACATTATGCTGCTGGGGCGAGAGTGATTGGACCAAAATTATCCAAACCAGTGGTGGCAGAAGAGGTACAATTATTGAGTTGCCGCCAAGATAACCTGATCTTAACCCTACGCGCTACTTTTTAGATTAAATCACTAGTTTACAAAACCAAGCGGCATTCTCTGGAAAAATTGCGTCAGAGGATAATTGATTCTTGTCGAAGTATTTCAAGAGACACTTTTCAGAGTTAGGGAGGAATTTGAAAATAGACTGTATTCCTGTTTAACACCTATTAGAATGTGATAGTGTTATAAAGAGTAAAAAACAAGTATTTGCGTTATTGAAAAAAAAATAGAGTTTAGCACTGCAATGGTGTTTTAATTTAGGCTTGGGATAATTTTTCCTCATTTACGTTTATTTTCAAATTTTTCTCGCCAATTTTTGCAAAAGGCAATTTCAAGACTTTCTTAACATTTCGTACTTAAATCTCATTAATTATAGTCTCACTGAAAAGCACTTTTGACTAGCTTTCCAGAGATGTGTCACAAGTGTGGTAGTGGCATTAGAGATTTTAAAGTTAATGAAGGTAGTTCTTCCGAGATGGATGAGGATGGTCCGCAAAATAGCTATATGTATAAATGGTATTTTTGCTATCTTCTTTAGTATAGAAGATATATCCGTTGTAAATTTTTAAAAAGTCATCCTGAATATTGTAGAAGTGTAGTACTGTCATAAAAGTCACTAAAGCTTGTCATCTCTGCAGGTGGTAATAACCGGGTTATGTGCGAACCTGGGCACAAGCTTTTTTTCTCCAGCAATATATATGGACGATTTCAAGTGACATAAATCTAATGAGTTTTCATATTTTTAAGAACGGTAAGCCCAAAATTATTACAAAAAAGAAAGAATTCCCTAGTGAACATCATGATTAAATTAATAATACCCATATTGTGATTCCAACTAGTAGTGCCCATTTTATATAATAACTGAATGCTTTTAATTTCGCGAAAAAAAAAGAAAATTGTTCAATCCACACCAAATATGGTTCTCACCGGCTGTTGAGGTTCATAGCTCTCCTGACAGAGAGAAGGAAGTGTGCGCATTATTTCTGAGGGCGTCAGCACTCGGATCTGCTGATCCGAAGCCGAAGGCGAACTACTTTGCTGGGTTACAGACAAGGATCGGGTCAGTAATGGTGCGTGATCTGCGACCGGGTTGGGTTGGTAATTAGGATTAACGGTTACGTTTGGGGCTGGGCCAACTCGGTCACCAGGACCGGCAAAATGGCCGTGCACAGTGAATTGCTGATGTGTTGGTGGAGAGCGGGGAGGAGGTGATGAGGAAGGGCGGTGGGAAGAGATAGACACCGAGCAAGTGGAAGCATGGGTTAGTGGCTGGGCAGGCGTTCTCTGTGGGTTGCACACCTCTGAAGCCAGCGCAGTAGTGGGCTGCGCCTGAGGAGTAACAGGCGACGGTGCTGGTGACGGCAGGCTGATGACCGCAGGGGGCGGCGCTGCTACGGGCGGCTTTACGGGCGTGCTGGGGCTTGGAGTCAGTGGGTCCTTGTTCTGAGACTAAAGGGGGAACGTAACAGCACATAAATATTTACAGAGCGGTTAACAAGTCTATTTGCGAGAGCATTATTAAAGTTACATACATTTTAAAAGAATGGTAAACCGACAATAATTGAATTTTTTTTAAATATTGCATTTTGCATCTGCTGGTTCATATTCAAAATTTTTAACCTATTTTTAAAGCTCCTAATAAACCTTTTGTTAACCTCTCGTGTTTACATTAAAATTATAAGGAAAGGATTCCATAAGCTTAACATGTTCTAGGAATGAACAAGGGGTAACACACAAATTATTATTGATACTGAAATTACCCAACGTTAGTGACAACCCGATACCGAAAAAGCTCAATATGAGCATGCTCTTGAAAGTTTTCAGTACCTACATCGAACAAAACAAATGCATATTGCCGCAAAAAAATAAAAATAAGCCCCATCTTTGTCAGACTTTCTGAATAGACAATCACGCCTTGTTTAAATATGAAATTATTTTTTAAATTCTTTATAAATAATGTTTCGAACGAACTGCATAAATAATAAAAACCTGTAACTGAAGCCCCAATATCAATAAAATCAAAGATGCATAATAATTTCACTAATATTCCTAATTATTAGTTTCACAGTGGTTTCATATAACCTAAAATAAGCACTACTGCCCAATTTGCTTATCTTATAAGACATATATACCCCGTTAGATAGAGTAAATAATCATAGAAGAGCAATTAAACTTTGTACGTCAAAAAAATAATAGTGTATGTTACAAAACGCCAAAAGATCACGTCCTTTAAGTAAAGGCAAACATGTCGCAAATGACTACGTTGGGTCGCACTTGAATTCTAAGGAGCTTGGTGCAATTATTCTATATAATAATAAAGATATTTCCTTTTAGAAAAAATGTAATTTGGAAAAAAAATAGAATTTATTTTTTTGTAACAAAGGCATTTTTTTAAAATTTGCTTTTATGAAAATAAAGAAAGAAATGATACATTTCCTCCTAAATTTTTATCCACTTAATATTAATTAGTAATTAGAAAGTTAGTTCTCTACATGTTTCCTTCAGGGTGTTATATAAAAAAAAAAAGTAACTTATACATCTTGTATCCTCATATACACCAAAATAATTTTAAATTGTGAAACAAAGCTGTATTTCCAGGTTTCATACTAAACAGTTTTTGCTATCGTTTTCAAACTACATTTTTTTTATACATCATTGGGACACAATTTCCTTGTTTTGACGATTGTTTCCCTTAGTAGGGTTTTTTCCTTTACAAAAGACCGTTGTAATGAGATAACATACATCGGGTAAGAAGGAAAAAGACACCAAATTCTCTGCCACTTTGGAAAGTTGAGATAACTTTAAAAAATTATTTTTATACATACAAAGCCCAACTTTAAATTGTACAATATGTACAATGAAATTGTACAGGAATCGGCAACCTAACTGTTTTAGTCAAGGACTTTAAAGCATAACCCTCATATTACAGCATTTTTACTAACGGACAGTTCTCGTACTTAACGCTTCGTAACATCATCTTTTTGACGTACCAAAGATCATTATTTTTTTTAAAGTTCACATAATCTGGGGACACAATACAAATGTTTTATAATTTGGATTAACCAGCCTGCTGTTTCATTTAAAGTTTTAATTTTGTTCACTGGTACAGCAGTGATATTTGATAATGTTCTTAGGAAGATGGTTAATATATTATGAAATGTATAGGGGTGGGCAAAAGTCTCGACCCGGCTAAGTATACAGGGTGGTCCTTAAGTACTTCAAGAAAATCTAGGATATGATTCCTGGCATCAATTTAAGTTGAAAAGTTCATATGGACTTATGCCCCAAAATGCTTACCCTCTAAGATACAGGGTGTTAAAATATTTTCCATTTTCCTTTAAAACTACCATTTCTTTCAAAAACATAGTAGAGACAACTTTTGTTCCGCTTATATCAGTAATGCATAAAAATGCATCAGATTTAAAAAAAAAACAGTGGCGTATCACATATTTTCACAAAAAAAATATTGATGGTATCTTCATGTACGCCACTGGTGGAAGTAGGCAAACCCTTTTTTAACCAAAAAGTGCAGTTTAATACGAAATCAATCGACATCAATTTTCAATACCGTATCTTCAAGGAGTTTCGAAATTTAAAAAAAAAAATTATTTTTTAAAAATATTTTAACACCCTGTATCTTAGAGGGTAAGCATTTTAGGACATAAGTCCATATGAACTTTTCAACTTAAATTGATGCCAGGAATCATATCCTAGATTTTCTTGATGTACTTAAGGACCACCCTGTATTATATACTTAAATTTCACACATTTTTCATGCTGGGCACTACATGTAAGTCCAAATTATGTTATCATACTTTGATAGACTGTAGCGCCCAAACGGTGCATCTAAAGGAAAACAGTTTCAATAATTTACTCCCTAGAGCAGTGGTTCCCAAATTTCGCAAAATCCCGGACCCCCGAAATCGGATTATAGTAACATGCGGACCCCCATGGCCAGTTAATCTTTAAAAGTACTAAAACAACCGTTTCGTAACTTATTTAAACAACATTTTATTTATCAATACAACATATTTTCCTTAAAAACAATAATAAACTAAAAAATAATTTAATTGTTTTATTATTAGGTAGTTATTTAGTTATTTTTCCTTTGTGCTCCGTGGGTTCGCGGACCCCCAAAAAATACGCCGCGGACCCCAAGGGGTCCGCGGACCACCATTTGGAAACCACTGCTCTAGAGGGTTTGGTTTAATGGTGAACCCCTTTTTTCCAGGTTTAACAGTAAAAATGGTAGATGAAATTTTGGGATAGTCAGTTTGTTGTTTAAATGATGCCCAATTATAGATGTTAAATGTGTAAAAGTTCAGAAAAACTGTCAATCTGGCAACACCGCCACCAACTGTATTCAAAGTGCTCTTTTAGTCTTACAAAGACACAACTGGTAAAATTTTATAAGGATATAAAAATCAGGCACAAAATTTTTCCCATCTTTGTATCAATAAACATATAAAGAACATTTTATTCGATAAGTTTGCATATTTTTTTATACTGGGGCGCTTCTTATAGTGGTGTCATGCTAAAAATAAATAATACCTTTATTTTTATTGCTTAAAAAAATTGTTAAATATCCATTCTAATAAAAATGTTTCCATTAATAACTAATAAATACAAGGACAACAATAAAGAAAATTTACCTGCTGTTGCTTTTTCATACGTAGTTGACTCCTGTTATCCCTGGCTTGTTGAAGATATGGGGCCTTTTGGTCTTGAGTAAGCGTCCTCCATTTCTTAATAATCTGTTTATATCTGTTGACATACGGGTATTCCAAGTATAAAATCTATAGGGATCGGACCAATATAAAAAGTTAAAAAATAAATATGTACGACGAGTACGACCAATTGCATCTTCAGTGACCTATACAACACTAGGTCAAAATATTGCCAAATTGTTGTCGCCCTACTATTTTTGTAACTGCAGTTTTAACCTGCGCAGTTTCATAGACAATGAAACAGACCACAGAGATTTAATACATACCGTGCGAGCAAAAATTATTTGCATCAGAGAGGGCTTGGATTAAAAAACGTAGGGCTTGGTTTAGATCACAATGATATGGGAACGATATATCTAACAATATCTAAGTTAAAATTTTGCCAAATTCATATTATGACATGATATGCTAAACTAATGAGTAATAAAATAAGTGGACAAATACAAATTTATTTTTGGAATACTTGCACTTTATAAGGAAATAAATTTAGCTGCTTCTTAAGCATAGTCCTGCATGTTCCATAAGGTCTTCCCACTTCTTGGGGCAGGCGTCTTATACAAAATTTGTTGGCGTATTTTGCATTATTTCACGAACGTTTGCAACAACTTCTTCTGTTCTTACAGATGGTCTTCCTGCTCCTTTTTTGTGTTGTATAGAACCTGTTTCCCTAAACACAGCCACGGTTCTTTTCAGGCAATGGTAAAAATCCCCAGCAATAAAAGCAACGTTAGGAAAATGTTCGTGAAAATCGTTCATGCACAAACCCGGATTGTATTGCCACTCACCATTTCCTTTAACCCCGTTTCGTCAACCATGAATGTTTTGTGCTGTTCCGTAAAGCCCATTGTGTGAATTGTTCAAGAAATTGGAAAAATTAGCGATGAATCAAATTACTTGTAACGACTGTCAAAGATGCCGGAATAACTGATTGATTGTTAATTCAGGTAGTTACTGACACCCAACAGGTATTAACCTCTACGGCTAAGCATTACGTCCTTAGATGCAAGACCCTCTTTGATGCAAATAATTTTTGCTCGCACGGTATTACATATTGTTTTTTGACAGGGCTTCCAAGTTATAAAGCATATTCCCAAGTAGCATTTTTAGACACATTACGGTAAATGTGTCTAAGCTATTGTTTCTGTTTCCGACACAAATTGGAAATTGTTGGCAACATGTATGGAAATATTTTCGAAACGTATACATTTTAAATGGCTCATTAGCACGTGTTTCCAAGTGGTTGGTACGGGCTGTGACTTTCGCTGTTTCAACGCAAAATCGAAACTTTTATCGAAAATGTTTCGAAAATTTTTCAGAAATGTTTGGAACATGTTTCCATAAATGTGTCGAGTGAGAGTTAATTTTACAAAGAGGGCGCTGAGTGTTGGAATTGTAAATTGTCAAAATGGAAACATTATTGAAACAAATAATTAGATATATAATATCTATCTCTCTGCAGGTTGTAAAATAAAAGAAAGTAAACAATATGATGACAGCATAATTTCGCCATAATGAATTTGCCACCAGAGTATTTTCTGTAAGTGATACATTTTTTTCGTATGGTTTATTGCAGAGGAGATCCAAAAATCGTTGACGAAATAAATTTTATCGTGCAATTTAGTAATTTAGCTTTATATTCTTAAGACGCTCCCGGTATATTGACATTTACACACAAAATAAATACTTTGTCAAAAAATAAAATCTTAAATATTTTTAAAATTTTACGTAATTCTTCTTTCAATTGATTAAGCTAGCAAAATGGAACTAATGTAACCACTTTTTTATATTTCAAATGACACAGGAAGTTAATTAAAGTCCATTTTAATAATATAAAAATGAATTTGTCAAAATGGCCGCCAGAAAGCGAGAATTATTCTGGTCTAAAATGGAGTCGACACACAATTTCTAGTATTTGGTTTCTATAATGTTTCGATAATCATGTAGCTATAATTCATAGAAAAAGTGTCGAAACATGAAGAATGTTTCGATATTGTACCGAAACCATGCGAAACAAACGTCGCTAAAGTAAAAAATGCACAGTACCGTCAAGAGGAAGGTTAAGCCTAGCTTAGAAGCATAAAATGTCTGTATACCGTCACGGTATACACTACCACTTTACACTTTCTGTGACATATAACCTACAAAATTGGTTTGTACTTCGTTGAACGTTTAATAAAACTTACTAATAACTTATTCCTAAGTAATAATCTAAAACATGTACTCAATTGTCGAGACAAAGGAAAAAAGTAGGTTGGTTTTAACGGCTGTGCCGACCAGCTGGATAGTCGGAGACCACCTACTTTAGCCCGATCAAGCCAAGAATTTTTTTCTTTTGAATTTCAATTTCTTTCTTTTTCCTTTTTAGTGCCTTGTAAAACCTCGAAGAATGTTTAAACTGTAAAAACTGTAAAAACATATTAACAAAACAAAAATGTACAATTTATAGGTTATAATCGTTATAATAGAGGTTATAATAATTGTGCGGGTGCGGTAGTGTAAAGGTTTCTGGCGGTTTCGAAAATTATTTTCTGCGCAAGTTTCGTAATTAAATGGATATCACTGTTTGGTAAATATTTCAAAGCAGAAGAATACCAATTTGTTTTGAATCACTTAATTCGAAAATGTGTCGCTACAATTTGGGAGCACATGTGTCTAAACACAATTTCATAATATTATATAAAAATGTTTCGAAAAATTTTCTTTCGTGCGTTTCCTAAATGTATCGACACTGTAGTTTGGAAAGTATTTCGAAACTAACAGTTCTTAATCGTTTCTAGTAACTAAATTCGAAAATGTGTCGCAAAAGTTTCGAAACACATGTGTCTCCACACAATCTAAATAATTTTAATCGAAAATGTTTCGAAACGTTTCTCAGCAAAGAATTTGTGTCCAATTTGTGTCTATAATTGCTACTTGGGTTATTTTAGGGCCCAACAATGACAATAGTAAATAGATAGGTTTTTAATTGAATATAAAAGTTTGTAAATTCAATTCTGTATTAGAATGGGACTGTCCTTCCTGTTTCTTTTTCGTGAGGATTGACCGTTCGTTTCAAAGCGTTAGGGCGTGTTCAGACACCTTTAAAAAACAACTATTGTAGATTAATGAAGAATTTGAAATCTGTAATAATTATTAAGCAAACAGAATTTTTTAATTGCCAAGAACATTTTCTAAAACAGAAAAATACGTAACGATCTTGATAAATGCATGAACAATTTAAGGAACATTTCATTAAAAAAAGTCCGAAATTAAATAATTCATTTAACAACTGAAATATGCCCAATGGAGAACCTATTCTTGTATAACATCGACTCCAATTAAATAAAATTTAAGATGAAGTCGCCCCTATAGGGGAAAAAAACAAGTTCTATTTAAGGTGTACCTGTCAGACCAAATTGGAAACTCAGTTTTCCATTCAGGTTGATTCATGTTCGCATAGAGCACAGCTGATATAGTCGCCCCACTCCCCAGTCCTTCATCAGCCTTCATCTTTTCTGAAGACCGCTGGTTGTAAGTTGATGGTACTCCTACGTTGGTACTGTCTATTTCTGAGCCATCGTTTATGCTTACCCATGGACTTGGGGGTTCGGAAAATGCTGGACTAAATTGAGGGCTGCTGTAAATAAAAGAAAAAAATATAATAATAATAATAATAATAATAATAATAATAATAATAATAATAATAATAATAATAATAATAATAAAAAATACTTTTATTAACAGAAAATAATATGTACAGTGTTATCAATTTAGTTTGTCCCACTTTTAAGAGCCTGTAACTTTTTTGTATTTTGAGTTAGCGAGCTCATTCAAGAAACAAGATGTACCATTTCTAGAGCCAAGTTTTTATGAGTGTTGTCAAAAATGACAGTAGGTGTCACATGTCACATTTAAAAGCAAAAATTTATATTTTTTAAATGGGACACCCTGTATATTAGAAGCGCATTAGATGGTCCCTTTTCTTCAGATTTCAAAAATATAACACACATATGCATTATTTTCTTCATTCCACCAAACATTGACAAAAATATGAAAAAATATATTATTGTTAAAAAGCATCAAGATAGCTATGCAGTTGTTTTGGTTGTTAGCTTATATTATGATCAATGAAACACGACACATTGAAACGAATAAAATATCTCAAGTTAGTTACTTTTTACATACAAAATAACTTTTCTTCAATATTCGAAACGATTAATAATGCTGAAAATGAAATACTGAAATATAAATGAAGATAAAATCCATAGCAACCAAAACAGTTGCATAGCTATCTTGATGCTTTTTAACAATATATTTTTTCATATTTTTGACAATGTTTGATGGAATGAAGAAAATAATGCATATGTGTGTTATATTTTTGAAATCGGAAGAAAAAGGACCATCTAATGCGCCTCTAATATACAGGGTGTCCCATTTAAAAAAATTAAATTATTGCTTTTAAATGTGACATGTGACATCTACTGTCATTTTTGACAACACTCATAAAAACTTGGCTAGAAATGGTACATCTTGTTTTTTGAATGAGCTCGCTAACTCAAAATACAAAAAAGTTACAGGCTCTTAAAAGTGGGACAAACTAAATTGATAACACTGTACATAGCCGAAAGAAAAAATAAATTGACCAAACTCAGAGTGGCGAAGTCTAGCTAACAGGGCTACCCTAACTCAACCACTAAACTGAGAATTGTAGTAGTCTCGAAATATACTAATATAAAAAAAAAATAATAGTGTAATGCATAGCAGCGGATGTATTGGTCTGATAAATGTGACATTTATTATAAACTAATGGTATAACTAAATTAACGACAATATGGCAAACGATTCCGTCCCTGTAAGCGCGGTTCCGGGCAGCAAAAGTGGTGAAATAATAAATTAATGTATTATTGCTTATTGAACAGATACGCACGAAGCTTAAACTTAAACTTATTAATATTATACAACTTAAATTCGTTTGGAATTGAGTTATAAAATTTTATAGCATTATAAGTGAAACTTCTTTGAAATAATGATGTTTTATATTGGGGTATGGTAAAACTGTTCTTGTATCTGATATATCTATTGTGAACGCTGTCTCTGGAAACGAACTTATTTTTAAGTTTTTTGACGTATTCTCCATGGTAAGAACTTTTATGAATAAAATTACCCAGATGAAAATGACATCTATTTCGCATATAAAGCAATTTACACTCTTTTATTTTATGGGTTATATGCTCGCGTTTTCTTATTCCGTAAATCAGTCTACAGCAGGAATTTTGCATTTTTTGTATTCTATTCTTTTCAATTTCATGTAAACAAGGCATATAAATTAAGTGGCAGTAAGAGTAGTGTGACAGAACTAGGCTATCGCAGAGCATTCTTTTAAGTTTTTGATCGAGGATATGTCTATTATTGTAAATTAACTTTAAGGAATAAAATGTTTTTTATTAATATTTTTTACGTGTTCTTTGAAGCGCAGCTCCTCATCCAAAACAATACCAAGATTTTTCGCTGAATGTACATAAGATGAACGCCATTTAGAGAAATGTTCACATTATTTTTAACAGTGTAACGATTACCTTTGTTTGCAAAGCACAAAATTTTGGATTCTTCCGAATTTAATTTAAGATTATGAGTATTAGATAGGGAAATAATGGTTTCCAAGTAGAAATTAATTTGCTGGATCGCATCCAAGTAGTTTGTTGTGGAGAAGCTCAGGTGAAGTTGAGTATCGTCCGCGTACGCGTCTGACTGACAGAATTGCGTAGAAGTTATGATCTCTGCTGTATAAATAATGAACAATAGTGGAGATAGAATGGAGCCTTGCGGAACCGCTGAAAGAATGTCAATCGGATTGGAGTATATGTTGTCAAAAACGACTTTTTGAGCACGGTTGGTTAGAAAAGATGATATTAGTTTAACAGAGTCCACGTCAAACCCATAATAATGTAATTTAGAGGACAAAAGCCTATGATCGAGTGTATCGAAAGCTTTGGAGAAATCCAACAAGATCAACAGGCTGGCTTGGCCTTTATCATAGGCGGTCACGATATCGTCTATAACTGAACTTAATGCTGTGGTCGTACTGACATTTTTTCGAAAACCACATTGGTTGTCAGGAAGAAGTTGATTTACTATAAAAAAAAGAGTACATTTGGTCGTGCAAAATTTTTTCAAGAATTTTCGGCATTGCCGGAAGAATACTAATTATTCTTAAATCCGAAAAAGTTTTAGAGTTATTATTTTTGGCAAGGGGTTTCCCTATGGCACCCTTCCACAAGTCAGGAAAATATTTATGCTCTATACAACAATTAATGATATGTAGAATATAAACATCAATAAACAGACTGCAAAGTTTTAGCATCCCCATTGAAATATTGTCAGTACCAACGCAGTCAGTTTTAATAGAATGTATGACTTTATTGATATCCATCCTCCACTGTACTTAACTGAAACCTAAAGGCGATATTTTCTCTATAACTATTATTGTTGTAAACATTTATTTTCTCGTTACCTTTGGTAGATACGTTTTGCAGAAAAGAGCCGAAATGGTTGTTATTGTTATCGGGGTTGGATAAGTTAGGAGGTAAACTATGATTTTGGCAAGTACGAATATTAAGCTACTTTTGATCATAAAATAATGTCAGTAAAAATGTTTCTTCGGCAAATACTTACTTGCTATATTCCGAGTGGTAAGGGGATGGCGGAAAACTGACATGCTGAACACCCGGCAAAGCGGTGGGCCTTATTGGTGCCGATGGCAAGGGCATCTGTGGTATCGTCACTGTCGATGGGAGAGAAACGCTATTAGTAAACATGGGAGTTGGAGCTGTCTGCATGGTAGGAAACATGGTGGACTCTTGAGATAATTGCGATTCTTGTGACTCATCAGTGAGGACTCCCTGAAAATAATATGAAATTTATTTATTCATACATAAGCCATGTTGTTGTGGTATAATGTTTAATAATAAGACATGCTGAATTTACCGTCTGTTTTTGGACCTTTGTTATGTTTTGTGGCAGGCATGAAATGTTTCCCCCAAAATAAATACGTTACTGTGAAACCTAGTAGTTTCATCTTTTATATTTTTACGAATTACAAAGAAAGAAGTTGGAGAAATCAAGCTTAATACTATAATTTTGGTTTAATCAATTTAACTTACCTTAAAAATATCTTCTACATCTTTACTGTTAATGTTTGGGATGGACTCTAATGTAAAGTGCGATCCTAATATATCACTTAATTCATCTTTGGCGTCTTTAGAATTTTCGGCACTGCCCAACGTTTGAGTCAGTTCGCCGTCATCTAAAATTGGTAGGGGCAAATGGGTAAATTAATTAAATACATTGTTTATTACCTCTAAAATAAGAATATTTTGTTGTTTACAATGTGGTATAATGATTTTTTTTACTCTGGGTATCAGTAACACTACTTCATTCTAAACAATTGCACACTTACCACCCAAGGCTTCTAATTCTGTATTTTTCGTAAGCTCATCGTCCTCTTCATTAATTATACTATTAACTAAATCGGTATCTAACAGATCTCCCGGTAAAGCTAAAACATCTTTTAAATCTTCAGTGTTGTCATCATCTTCATCTTCGTCTTTTATTAAACTGGATTTTTCATCCTTTATTGATTCCAAAAGTTCGTTATTGCTCTTTTGGGAGACATCCTTGTCCTGTTGTGCAGTTTCTACAGCCATTAACTCCTCCTATAAAAAATAATAATTGAACACCCATTTTGGCCGCGAGTATTATAGAAATTAAAATTTGACATTCTTAAACTCAAATACTGTTTGGTTACTATCAATTATTGCGTTTTTTTTTGTCGCATTGTATCTTAAAAATTGCAAAATCAATTATTACACATAGCTAAAGTTAATCCACCGATTAAAACAAGTATGTGTGTAACAGAGGCATTGAAGAATATTTAAAATTATATTCTGATGAGAAAGGTGACAACCCGTCAAATAAAAGCGAAAGTATTTACTAAAGTGTCAAACTATGTATGTGTACTGGCATGACTGCTTAAATTTTACTTTATAAACTTGACATTGCCTTTTTAATATTGATGTTTCCCGCCAGAGAAGGCGTAGGTATGGCACCCGATCTAGCAGATAATACTGTGGCAATACCACTGCGATGGATCGTAGAGGAAATAAATGATAATATAGCCAAACTTTGCACAAAACATATGAATAGAGCTAACAACCTGTAGCATCAACCAACTGTGGTTCCTACTTGATAACAGGAAAGCCGCAGCGCTAGTCCTAAGACCTAAAAAATATTACCGAGCGCCCTTTTGGTAAAAATGCCGAATGTATGCTAATATCAGGTAACGACTTCTGCAGAATTTGCTAAAATAAAGAAGAGAAAGAAAGCGTTCAATACAATAATATTTTGTGTGAATGACATGACCTAGCAAGAAGGTTTAATGCCATAGGCAAACTATTCTTTGACGAACTGGAGGAAGTAAGCAAAACACAACTAGGTCGACTTATCAAGTTTATTAATAGTGGTTGATTTAAATGAGTGGCCTAGGTCCTTTTGTGATAAATATATATTGCCATAGCCGTCAGGTACTGATGCGTGTCGGCTCTGCGAAACACCTGTGGTATCACCTTATGGGCATTATACTGTTTGGACGGCACTAAAGGTCTGCCAAACTAATAATATACAACTTTGGTCTTATTAACTTCTAACCACCACTTACCGCAGATAGCCTTATAGCCTGGTATTTGTCGTATCCTTTTTCCTCGTCGCTGCTTCCACTTTCCATTTCTTTCTTTAAATCTGTTACATCCAAAAGATCTTTTCCAAAGAAGGCTTCCTGGAGATAAGAAGGAAATGTTTCTGCTAACTTACATTTTGTCTTTCGCCTTATAGGTTTCTTTTTGGGTTTATCTCCGTCCCCAGTAAGAGGCGCTATCGAAATTGGAAAATCGATTGCTGTAAAAAAAAGATATTTATAAAGTGACCCCAGAAAATTCGACCTATAATATATAAAAATGCGTTTAAAAAGTGCCTAAAGAGAATGGACACGGGGGGGGGGGATTTCATCTGGTTTTGGTCGTTACCATAACCCCCTGTACATATATGATAATAAACTTACCTGTAGGGGTTGTCTGTCCAGGTAAAGTGTCGATATCATCGTTTTCTTGGCCAGTTCTAAAACCTCTCATTCGTACTAAAAATCCACCAATTCCCAATTTTTGCAAGTTTCTTTGCCTTTTTCGCCTCAAAACGCAAATACCACTTTCCATTGTAAATATTGTGAAACCTTCGGGAGGAGGACCATCTTCCTTTGTCCATATCATACCTTCTTTGTAGAGTTCTTGAGGTTCTTCTTTTATATCCATCATTTCTATTTTGGTATCATCTAAGCTGTTTTCACCTTACAATAACAAAATCGAACGTTTTAATATGGTTAAAAGTTCGCATATGGGAAAAAATGTTATTAGCAGAGTACCGAAAAAATGTTTCAGAAGAATCGGTCGTGCACGTACGATAATCTAAAATTCTATTTTGACACATCACGCCAAATTAAAAAAAATTACAAATAGTGAGGTTAAGTGACGAGAAATCCAATAAATGTATTTCCAAAAGTTGTTGTACTTGAATGAAACTAAATGAATGTAGTATTTTTTCGTTTTTGGAATCAATTTTCATCAATGGTCGCGAATAAATATTCCATTTGCACATTAACGTAAAAACTAAGTATGTATGTTTTTTTAAAAAAATTCGATACAGTCATACAAATAGAAATCATTGCAACAGAGACCGCCCGGTAAAAATTATAAAAAATCTTCTACATTTTTTTTTATTATTATTATCCAAATACATTGGCTTTACATTATCCAAGTTACTGAAAGAGAAAAAACTGGAAACTAAAAAATGCCTTTTTGAATTATTTAAATAAAATTTTGAAATTTTTCATGCAGGTCTAGAATTTAATTCTAAATCACTTCTTTCAATAGCTTTTTGGATATCTCATCACTTTTTGTAAATTTACAATTTTTTTTAAAATTTGACGGTGGGGTAACTGGGTCATGATTTTACAACAAGATTAGGTGGTTAAGGTTGAATTCTCAACGTCATTCAATCTATTGCCAACCTATAACCTAATTCGCGTTGATTTTTTGAGTTTATTATTTTAATAACTAACATTTAAAGAAAATCAATATCGTCGGTACATTATTTAGGTAGTATCTGATATATTACAAAAATATCAATTTATTTCATTGCTAATTTTGGGAGAATTGTATAGTGAAAGAACAATGAGTGACAATGACATAATAATGTAAAAAAAAATCTTACCCGATATTTTTCGCTATACAATTCTCCTAAAATAACTTATGAAATTCCTTGATATTTATTAAATATGTCAATTATTACCTATAGAATATCAAGTCGATACTGATTTTCTTTAAATTTTGTATAAAAGCTAGAAAACATAAATAAATCTACGCGAAATAGGTTATAGGTTGGCAAACATGTTGATACTCCCACCTTAAGACATTTATTTTGTACAGACAATAATCATACAAAATTAATTTAAATGAACTTTTTAATACGAGGGTGTCTTAAGGGAGGTTTAAAATTTAATTGTAAAGTGGTAAAGTGAAAAGTTTTTTAAAATTTTTTTTTTGCCTCTGGGTCCGGTTACCTCACAAAATTGGGACAACTGGACCATTTGTGTATATTAGTTAAGTAAGATATTTAGTTTGGGGTATCTGGGCCTATTCTAGAACTTTTATATTTTCAAAACAATACAATATATTATGACAGATATCGTTTTTATTTGACCTATTTAGGGAGGTTGCAAACACCCATTATCTAATGGAAAATTAAGAAAACAATCAAATAAAAAAGTGTTTTATTAACAACAAATACTATAAATGGCAATAAAAATCACATATGAGAACAACCCTCAAATGAAACATAATTTTTTTTATTTCAATTAAAAAAGTATTTTTTTTTAAATGAAATATTTCTATAAACGTTTGAACGTTACATAATTTATCGATGCTGATACGAAAACATTTAATCAAGGTTGATGTTTAATCTTTTTAAAGTCTTTCTCTTTAAATGTTCACAGAATAATAATTGTAGATGGATTAAAACAAATTTGATAGTAGATAAGAAGAAACAATAATGTTCAATTTTTTCCCCTGTAAATCAAGTGAGTAAGGCCTTGTTGTTCCAGTTCTGTATACTTTTTTATTTTGATACATCGCTATATAGTGTGACCAGTAAAGCCCGCATCATATGAGATTTTTCTATTAATAGCTTTATTCGAAATTTGACTTTGGCATCAAGTTCTGCTTCGATCGAGATGAAAATTAAGAAAAAAAAAATAGTAGTCACGTGATTCGCATTTTAATTATTTCCAAAAAATAATTCAAAAGTGGGCTTCTGAAAACATCGAAAAAAGTTATTAGAAAAAGGTTTTTAAATGCAGTTTCTAGCCCACATGCAAAATTTCAGCTGCATATGATAATTTTGATTTTTTACCCACCACTCAAATTTATTTTCCACTTAATGAACACTTTACTGATGACACTGTGTATTGTCTTAATATTAAGGTGTATTACTTTCAGACACAAACTGCGTTTTCAAAAACAAATAAACTTTGAATCACATGCGACCAAATTTTAATAGCCCAATTTTGATTTAGTAGAAAAACACACATTTAAAATAGCGCTACTTTAAAGAATGTATCTAAAATAAAGCATTGTCAAAACTAAGAAGTTTTATGTAGGTTGCGTTGAGTCCTATTTTGCAAAAGTGGTGCAATTTACAAACTATGGGTAAAAAATCAAAATTATCTTATGCAGCTGAAATTTTGCATGTGGGCTAGAAACTGCATTTAAAAAAAAACTTTTTATTATAACTTTTTTCGATACTTTCAGAAATAACCACCCTACCTTTGAATTATTTTTTGGAAAAATTTAAATTTGACAGATAATGCGAATTACGTGACTACTATTTTTTTGCTTAATTTTCTCGATCGAAGCCAAAGTCAAATTTCGAATAAAGTTAATAATAAAAAAAAATCCCTTATGATGCGGACTTTACTGGTCACACTGTATAAAAAAATAAATCGTGCCAATGCAATGGTGTAATTTGACGGTTCGATTGCGTACTGTTGTGTTTATTTCAGGGTTCGGAGAATATATATTAAGCGATATATATCGTGATATATATCATGATATTTATAGTTTGATATATATCAAGAACTATTCAATAATTAATTTTTTTAAAATTTCGATTATTCAGAATATATCAATCGACAAATCAAACAAAAAAAAAGTATTTACGTTTTTAAATAACATTAAGGGTGGGTCCGCTTTGAAAATATGTTGAGCTTTATTTTTTCTATTGGATATCTTATAATTATTAACCTTTATGATTTATCTGTTTAGTCATTACTCATTAGTTTAGGTCATGTTTTTTAAAGTCAGTTTACTTAATAAGTATCCTACAAAAATGTTTAGTTTTCAATATGTTTTTGATGGAAATAGTAGTCCTTTCATTAAAAAGAAATATATTAAAATGATTTATATGTAGGATATATATCGGATATATATCCTTTGATATGATACTTTCGAAAATATCATGACATTTTCGAACCCTGGTTTATTTAATAGTTTCATACCTGTACTGCTTCCGGCAACAACAGACTCTATAGTAGCCATAATCCCAGCTTCTTTATCTTGTACAGTGGGAACTTTCTTGCGTTTCTTTCTCGTACCATGATATTCCAAGGACAACGACTTAATCAGACTATGTCCCGATTCGTTAAGACAAACACCGTCAACGAAAAAATTTGCATTTTGTCTAACTTCGGGACTCTTGGTTGGTGTAGGGGGTTTAGAAACGGCAGGCGCTGGTATCAAATGTGGTGGTGGGACATCCCGTGGACGACACAAGAGGCAGGTGTAGCCTTCTTCGGCGCATTTTTCTGCGTCCTAAAAAAGGCAAATTTTACAACTTTCCAAAAGTTCTTCATTCATATTTAAGCCGTTCCAATTGTGTAGTTTTATCTCCCGAAGTCCGAAATAAACTTCAGTATTGTAATTATAAATTTAGGATTATTTTTAGACGAAAATTTAAATTGGAAAGAACATATCCAGTATATTATTAACTCGATATCTCCTTTGGTATCTATTTTGTACAGAGCTAGATATTTCATTCCTTTGAAATACTTAAAATATAAACATTTTTCGTTAATATAATAAATATGTTATAAAATTGATTTTATTAATGAATTAAATTGGATTAACTTCCATTTTTTTATTGTTTTTTTAATTGGTTATTATTTTCTACAAATTATGTTGTCACTTTCTATGTAATGAACTGTAAAAGTTAGTTTGGAATAAAGGCATATTAAAAGTTACTGTTTCATACTTTTTCCGCAATGCCAATGATAAGCGACGTATCTCAACTAATAGTCATATTTAAAAATTACTTATGACGTTAGATGAAGTATTTTTGTAGTCATCCAGACACTACGATAACTCTTACCTCTCAATACACTATATTATACAGTGACCGGCGTAAAGTTAACCACTATATGGAAAAACATTTTTATCGATAACCGTCCGTAAAGTACCCATTTCCCGGACGCTTTTTTTTTTTTGAGAAAGCAGCACTTTCCGACCTAGACCGGAAAATACAAAAGCCCCCGGGAAGTGGAATCTTTTCGGACATTTTTTTACTTTCAACAAACTTGTCTACTTGTCCGAAAAAACAGTATTTTCCGGATTTGTTACAAAAATTGGTAAAGTATTTTTCACCCTAAATGGTATCGACTTATTGACTGCAATAAAACTACCGGTTTAATCCCATTGTTATACACAATCAACAAGCAAATTTATTTTACTAATATAACTATATTTATAAATATAGTTATATTAGCACAAGATAGTTAAATATTACCTGCTATAATTACAAATTATAATCCGACCCTGACTGACAGTTTATTTGAATTTTTTTGGCCGAGCTCTTGCAAAACGTCCCAGGTAGTTAAACGGAGTTAACCATTTATTGTGAAAAATACTTTATATTGATTGAATATTTGAAAACCTTTTATGTCGATCATATCTACATTATCGGTAGCTTTGTATTCAGAAATAGGTTATATATTAAGAGTATTTTGTAGATCTCTCGAATTATGCTTGTTGCATTATTCCCCTCTGGATGTGGTATTGATAGGAATATAGTTTATAGTAAAATTATAAACATAATTACCATCCATTGTTGCACATACAGGTGTAGTTCACCTAGGTGCACATTACAAGTAAAATAGTAAATTATTTAAATATTACTGTAATATGTACAATTATCATAATTAATATTTAGGTTACCTATTATGTAGAGATAACCGGCATAAATAGTAATTTACGTTACAAGACCCGAAAGTAGTGTTTTTCAGGTCGAGGCAAGCACTTCCAGGGCGAGCCGTAGGCGAGTCCTGGAAGCTTGGAGAGACCTGCAAAACACTAATTTTCGGTTGCGTGACGTACAATATTTTTTTTAAGACCGACACTTCGTTATACATTTAATTCGTTATTTTATATAACAAAGTGATTAACAATACTAAAACCGGATAAAAGAATAGAGCTCCATAATGTTGAAGAAGCCAGTTTTTGGGACATTTCAGCAAAATATGCCAAAAGGACTTCATCTTTTACATTTTTCACTTTTTTTTCTCGACACCAATTTTTAAATACGTCGTAGACTCGTAACGGGCTTTTGATTTTACTGGCAATATATCGTAAGTCGCTTTCCTTGCTGCTTCCAAAATTTCTTCTGGAATATCATTTTCCGCGTCGGATAATTCAAAATCTGAATTCATATTTTTAAATTTGCGTACTCGCGAAACAAGTTTGACATAAACAACAAATTAAAAATCAACGAACTGTCACTCGACAATACATCGAAATGTTGTTATCATAGTAACGAAATCAAGGTAGATTGTATTATCAAAGAGCGATTGGAAAAACAAAAAACAGGGACCGGAATAGTTATTTACCTAACAAGTGCGGAAAGTGGTCCTTTACCGCACGCGACGGCAGTTGCACGAACGACGCGAAGCGGAGTTCGGGCAAGCCGTTAAGGGCGGTAAAGACACTTTACGCACGTGGTAGGTACACAATTTTTCCTTCGAGCAATAATATTTGGAACAAAAATCAAATTTAAAAGAAAAAATTTATAAAAAGTAACAAATATTAATTGTTAAAAGCTATAAATATTTTTATATTATGCATTGCGCGAATGCAAGTACATCAATTGCATTTTTTGAATAAAATTAATACAGTGCGGTAAAGAATCTTTACAGCACTGAGTGCGGTAAAGAATCTTTACCGCACCGGTAAAAAAAAGAATTATATTACAAAATTAATACAAAAAGAAACAATATTTTTTAAAAATATTTATTACATACAAACATTATAATATAAAAATATAGCTAACGATAAATATTAAAATTAAATGTACAATTTGTAGCGCAATGCAAATTAAGTGCTGAGCGAGCTTGATTTTGTTCATCAGATGTAGTTGAGCAGTTTTTGTAAATTACAGAAGCGTTATTTTCTTGCGCCATGCATGGTACAGTAGATTGTTGTGACCTGAAAATTGCTAAAGGTGTAGGCGTTGGGTTGTTTCGTGTTGATAGACCAGGAGCATCCTCTAAAGTCTCTGTCACTGCTACTGACGTTGATGTTAAAGTTGAACACTGCTCAGTGCTTCTATTTGGGGTACTAGAGCTTTGCAGAATGTTTTGAGCAATCCTTTTTTTATTTTGCAAGGAATCTTCTATGTACGACTCTGCTACAGAGGTGGATTTCCATCCACCGTGCCTCTTAATGTTTGTTATGTTGCTGCCAGATTCTGCAAGCATAGTTGCCGATGATCTTCTAAAGCAGTGCCCGGTATACATCTCTGGATTGGATAGATGTAAAAATCCAGCAATATTTGCTGGCATTTTTCCGATAGTGTTAATGCCCACGCATTGTTGTGAGCATTTTCCAGCTTTATATTGTATAAAAAAACGTCTATGCGGGGTGGCACCAGGGCGCAAAGCTACATATTTTCTGAATAAGCCTAGGTAACTTATTCTTATATTTCCAGGATCGCAGACGACAAATTTTCGTGAAATATTTGTCTTTGTCGCCTTTATTGATACAACCAGCAAATCTTCTTTATCTTCAACGTCATCAACCGTTAATTTCATTAATTCTTCACGGCGACAGGCGCCTGCAATACCGAAAATGGCAGCTACCTTAATCATAAGGTAAACTTCATTGGGTGCTTCGATTAGAAACTGCTCTGTCTGTTCTTTTTCCAAAACCTTGGATTTTTTAGGCTTATAACCTACATTTAGTCGCTTTATGTATGATGTTAACTTATAGAATCTTTGAATATCAATGTTTTCCTTTACTTGTAACGTTAGTTTTAACATAGAAAACTTTGACCATAAGCTTGAAGGTGAATATTTTTTCGATATTTTATAAAAATATGCCAAAAGTACCTCTTCGTTAATTCCTGACGCTTTTTTTTCTTTGCACCATGTTTGTAATTGTTCATATTCTTTATTGTACCGGTCCTGGGACTTTTGTGGAATTAAAGAGCCGATTGCTGCATTCGCTGCTTCAGATATTTCTTCATCGGAGCTCTCCATCTCTCAAGAATAAACGTTATACCACAGCTTTATATTAGAAAATGAAAAATTTGAACCACGAAACACGCGAAATTAACTGAACTGTTTAGATGGTATCTACAGACGCGAAATATAATAATGAGTTGTTGCTATGGGAATACAATGCAATGCAGTCGAGCAGATTTTGACTAATGCCATCTAGATCAGACGTTTAATCAAATTCCTGTCATAAAAATTATGACATAAAATTATTTATAATATTTTAGGTACAGGGTGTTTCATTATATAAGTAGAGAAGAAACGTATAAAAGTATGAGACCAAAAATAGGTACCTAGTAAAAATATTCGTAATGATGTGATACTTATCGCCGTTAGTTGTGGTTAGCATCATAATGTAGTAAATTAAATAGAACATATTACGCATATAATAAAATTTACAAGAGTGCGGTAAAGAAATTTTACAGCATTGGGTGCGGTAAAGAAATTTTACCGCACTTACCGCACTGAGTGCGGTAAAGTACTACTTACGACATGAAAATGAGTGCTGTAAAGTGTACTTTACCGCACGCGAGTAGGAAATAGTAATTTACGTTGCAAGTCCGGAAAATACTGTTTTTTTGGACGAGTCGGCAAAATTCTAGGACGAGCCGTAGGCGAGTCCTGGAAGTCTGCGAGTCCAAAAAAACTGTCTCCGGACGTGTTGCGTACACTATTTTACGTACGTACTTCCCGGACCAGGCCGGAGAAATGCTACTTTCTCAAAGGAAAAGCGTCCGGGAAGCGGGTACTTCGGACGGTTGCCGAAAAAAACTATACAAGTATAGTAAGGTTCATACAGGAGCTCACCGTATAATCCTATTCTGTGAATTACCTGTTCCGTTTTAATCAGGTCGCATATCCCGTGTAACCATCTTTCGCACTGGACGCACTGAATAATAAGGTCGCCCTCAGAATAGGGATCGCCACAACTTGGACATGCAATGTGAGATGCACACGGACCGCATTCCGTACAACCGTTCATCCACGTACAATTGAATCCTGGATCTGCGGCACCGCAAGTTCGGCAACAAGCACACCACTGGAAAATATAATAAAAAAAAAATTTTTAACAAAAAAAAATTATGATATACAAGAGTAGTTTTTATAAATTTATGTAGAAATGTGCTACAGCACACAACAGCAGCGACTAAAATAATTGATAATTAATAATAGAATAGTAAATTTTTTAGAAAAAAAAAATTACTCTCCATTTCAATATGGTTTTCGTAAATTTAGAGATGCAGAAGTTGCAGCTGCAGATATTATCAAAGATATTCAACAAAACGTTGATAGCAACCAAAAATGCTGCCTACTGTCCCTAGATTAATGTAAAGCATTTGATACAGTCGATTACAACATTTTACTTAAATGCCTATCAATATTGGAATTCGGGAAAATATTTATTTATTGTTAAAAAATTACTTAAGTAATAGAAAGCAGTTTGTTCAAATTGAAAATGTTAAAAGTTCACAAAAAAACATAACTTGTGGTGTTCCGCAAGGATTAACCTTAGGACCTACTTTTTTTTATTCTACATTAATTCTATAGCAAAATTAAATTTAAAAGTTAAAATAAAATTGTTTGCCGATGATACTACTATTGTATATTTTCATGATGACTATGATTAAATTCATAATACCATTAACCACGACCTAAATATAAGTAAATGGCTTGAAATTAATAAATTATCATTAAATTTTAATAAAAAATCATCTTTTATGTTTATAAGGAAATCAAAATTAAAAAATAATAATATTTCTTCACTGTCTTTCAATAATCATTTAAATAAATATGCTAATACAATTACATTTTTAGGTTTATATATTGATAAAAATTTAAGTTGAAAAAAACATATTGAATATTTAAGAAATTACATTTCACCAATAATTGGCATTTTATTTAAAGCTAAAAATTATATATCGTTAAAATATTTAAAAAATATTATTCAAAATTACAATATATAATTTGCATTTGGGGATCAGCGAATTTAACTACAATTCAGCCATTAAAAAAACTACAAAACAAAATAATTAACTGCCTACATAAACTTCGTTGTTTAGAACCAACTAAATTTGTATGAACCAAATGGATATTTAAATTTAGAAAAGCTTTATAAATTAAAACTATGCATTCTAATACACTCTTATTATTAAAGAAAAACAATCAAATATAATATTTCCTTCGACCAACATTATTCACATCACGAGACAAAATAATCATATTCAAACACCAATGGTAAAGAGTACTTTTGGCCAAAAATAAATATTATATAAAGGAATAACAATTTACAACAGTTTGCCGAAAAAAATTAAAGAAATATCAAAATTATGGACTTTTAAAAAAACACTAAAAAAATATTTTTTAAAACTTTAACGTATTAGATATTAATTTTTTTTGTAAATGGTAATTATATATACAGGGTGTCCCATAACTTATGGGCCGTAGAGTAACTGGAGATACTAGACATCAAACTAAGCCGATTAAGTCATATAAGTTTTTTCGGATTGTTACTCGTTCTAGAGATACAGACAGGGTGTTGAAAAGAAAAGTTTATTCTCGAAAATAAGCCATAATTTTAAAACCGTTTAATGAATTGAATTGAAAGTTGGCAGTATTATGTTTTTATGAGCAAGAAATAAGAATTTGTAGAAATTTTTAGGTTTCACACTAGAGGGCGCTAGTTGCATACAATGGGCTTCATAAATCTATGATTTTTTTTCTTACCTGTGATATTAGGTGTTTTTCAATTAAAGTTTCTTAAAGAAGGGCATTTTCTGAGTCAAAAAGGTGTACTTGATTGATCTTAATATCTTTAACGGTTTTCGAGATATTTTCCTTTAAACATCCCAAAGCATAAAAAAACATAGTAAGTACATAATTAAATTAATATTTTAATTATCACAACGCAATAAATTCGAAACAGTGGAACAAAAACAAGAAGCTCACTTTAGTAAATGTTGAAAGTGACCACCGTTGACCTCAATACACTTTATTAAACTTTTAACTAAATAAATAATAATATTAATAATAATAATAATAAACTTTTACTTTCAACACCCTGTATCTCTAGAACAAGTAACAATCCGAAAAAACTTATATGACTTAATCGGCTTAGTTTGATGTCTAGTATCTCCAGTTACTCTACGGCCCATAAGTTATGGGACACCCTGTATATATATATATATATTTTTTTTTAAATAATTTCGATGGAGTTGTTAATAGTTACTAAACATGGGTTTTATTATTTGTGAATTTATATACATATTTTATATTTGGTGTTATATTCTCTGTAATAAACTTTTTTAAGTTGGTTGAGAATAATAAAATAAAAATAAAAAAAGTACACACATTCTACGCAAGGCAACTTACCTTACACTTCCAATTGCCATGAGGTACGTAGTCCAATGGTGGATCCATGCAGTAGGTATGGTAGGAAACATCGCAATCGTCGCATAAAATAAGGCGGCCTTCGTCGTTTCTTTGGCCACAACCTTCACAAACGGTACAATCCAAACACCTAAAAACAACAAATAAGCTGTTTGATCCTAGTTTGTGTAAGTTAATGCGATTTTGAGCAAAGACGGAGTTGGTCATTTAAGCCGGCGATTGAATTTTGTCTATTACGAGGAATTAAGCAAAGAAAATCGATGTTATGCATTTGATATGAAAATCGATGCCAAACATCTACAGTGTCACCAGTAAAGTCCGCATCATAAGGGATTTTTTTTTATTAATAGCTTTATTCGAAATTTGACTTTGGCATTAAGTTCTGCTTCAATCGAGATGAAAATTAAGCAAAAAAATAGTAGTCACGACAGTCACGTGATTCGAATTATCTGTCAAATTTTATTTTTTTCCAAAAAATAATTCAAAAGTGAAGTTATTTCTACAAATAACGAAAAAAGTTATTAGAAAAAGTTTTTTTTAATGCAGTTTCTAGCCCACATGCAAAAATTTCAGCTGGATAAGATAATTTTGATTTTTTACCTATATTTTGTAAATTGCACCACTTTTGCAAAATAAGACTCAACGCAACCTACATAAAACTTCTTAGTTTTGACAATGCTTCATTTCAGATACATTTTCTTTAAAGTAGCGCCATATTAAATGTGTGTTTTTCTACAAAATCAAAATTGGGCCATTAAAATTTGGTCGCATGTGATGCAAAGTTCATTTGTTTTTGACCCTGTATAAGGTAACTTCATAAAATAAGTATTTTTGAAAACGTAATTTGTGTCTCAAAGTAAAAAAATAAAATAAAGGGGTTTTAAATAAAATCGTTGAAAATAGATAAACTTTAAGTTAAGTTAAACTAAAATTTATTTTCCACTTAATGAACACTTTACTGATGACACTGTGTTCTTTTTTGTCTTCATATTAAGGTGTATCACTTTCAGACAGAAACTACGTTTTCAAAAATACTTATTTTATGAAGTTACCTTTTATAGGGTCAAAAACAAACCAACTTTGCATCACATGCGACCAAATTTTAATAGCCCAATTTGGATTTTGTAGAAAAACACACATTTAATATGGCGCTGCTTTAAAGAAAATTTATCTGAAATAAAGCATTGTCAAAACTAAGAAGTTTTATGTAGGTTGCGTCGAGTCTAATTTTGCAAAAGTGGTGCAATTTACAAAATATAGGTAAAAAATCAAAATTATCTTATCCAGCAGAAATTTTGCATGTGGGCTAGAAAATGCATTAAAAAAAACTTTTTAGAATAACTTATTTCGATATTTTCAGAAATAACCCCACTTTTGAAATATTTTTTGGAAAAAATTAAAATTTGACAGATAATGCGAATCACGTGACTAACTATTTTTTTGCTTAATTTTCATCTCGATCGAAGCAGAACTTGATGCCAAAGTCAAATTTCGAATAAAGCTATTAATAAAAAAAATCCCATATGATGCGGACTTTACTGGTGACACTGTATACCGGGGAAAAAAGTATTATGCTATGGCAGTCTATAAATTAAATTAGCTTATTTTTATATTAATTTAAAAACGCTGATGTTAAGATGTGTCGATTTATAGTTGTCAATGTGCAACCCGTCCGAAGTCCGAAAAGTCCCTGGATGTGTAGTGAAATTAAGTATTTTTTAAAAATTAACAATGATGTGGATAAGTTACAAATCTATTAAAACTAAACTTACCTCCAACCTTTCTGCAATATAACCTTGGTAACTTTTACATTTATACAGTACGGATGGTAGCACTGTCCACATTGGACACAGGCAATTAGACAACCCTCTTGGTCTGTTCCAAGAGCTCCACACATCACACATATATCTTGAGTCAAAACAAACTTATCCTAAAGCAAAGGAATCAAAATTTATTAAAAATACATTCCTTAAATCGATTCTAAAACTAAATATTGCTTGAAAAGAAATAAAAGAGACACTAAGTCTTCCTCCACTGTTATATTTTATTAAGAACATAAAAGGATGTTAAATTCTCTACATGTTTTGAATGTATAAATATCCATCTTCAGGAGAACAAAAATATACTATATAATGGAGCTTTAAGATGACAAAAAAACTTGGCCACAATAATAAGTTTATTAAAAATTTAATAATATAATAAATATGTTTATGTTGTCTTCGATAAACTTATTCTTCAATCCCCTGAAGCTGAGCTTGTTGGGGGCAAATCTTATTTTTTGTTTTAGTATGTAAAATCATAAATCATAAATATGCATTAAAAAGCAAGTTTTAAAGTAAAAATGTTAATTTATAGTATAAGCGTAGTTTTTTTTTGAAGAAATATATTACCTATAATAAAATTATTAATTTATAATTTTTAAATAAAAAATATTACTTATATAAATTATTCAGAACAATATTAATTAATTAATTAAAGCATTTCTAAAAATATTTTCAAATTGTCTCTTTTTAATATCCATGTTTTTATTTCGACTTTAAAATTTTTTAATGAAATCAATTTTTTAATTTTTGTTGGTAAATAAATCGTTTAAATAAAAACATAAATATTTGAAATTTTTTTGTCCTATCGACTTATTTATTTTAGGTTTTATGGTTATTTCATTTTTATGACGTGTATTATGATTATGGTTTTTAAATTGTATAAGGTTTTTTATTTTTAATTATATATATTAAGATGTTATAAATGTAAAGTTGTCTTATGTTCAACTTTTTTGTTTCTGATTATAATTCTTTTGAAGCATAAATATAATCTTTATTGAATATAATTTTTAGATACCTTTTTTGTAATATTTCTAATTTTTTAACTAAAGTTATATTTATTCCTGCCCAACCTAAAATTTTAAATGATTTTTAAATAACGCGTAATATAATATTTCCACAAGTTAGGGTTTCTCGAAGAAACTTTAAAAGAAACCACTAAAAATAAAAACCTCAGTAAAATTCTTGTATGCGTTACCCTTGTAAAATTATTTTACTGAGGTTTTTACATTTGGTGGTATCTTTTGACGTTTCTTCCAGAAACCTTAACTTGTGGCCAATTTTTTCCTGTCATCCTAAAACTCGTTAAGACGGTAGGCACCTTTTGAATTTCATAATTTCTAATACTTTTGTTCTCCTGAAGGTAGCACCTTTAACATCCTTTAATCTTCCTAATAAAACATATCAGTGGAGGAAGGCTTAAAGTGTATCTTTTATTTCCTTTCAAATTGACACTCCACTTAAAGTATGGACTATTTCTTCAAGTTAAAGAATACGTGTTTCAAGTCAATGGACCCGTTCAATTGACCTTAAATGACATTCTTATTTTAATAATTAAGAAACTTAATTCTAAGGATTAAAACACTCTTAAGAATATCATTTAAGGTCAATTGAACGAGATTGTAATCAATTATTTAAATTTAAAATTTGACCAACATAATTTTGTGAAACTAGGGGCTCTCGCCAACAAATTAAATTACCTTGGCTGAACATAAAACCAGACGATTTTCAACCCCTGGCTCCTCATCGCTCTTCCCGTCCGCAACTGGCCGAGAAAGGCCTACCCCTGGGACCCCAAACACGCCCCGTATTTTGGCTTTGGGGCCTCTCTTCCTGCCAAAATCCGTTAGGCGTTGCCGTTTCATGAAACTCTGTTTTCCAGGATAACCTACAAAAACGGCAAAAGTTGCTTTGGTCTTGAACTGGTCGAAAAGAACAATCGCAAGACGTTTGAAAACTTATTTTTACGTCTCTTTAAAGAGGAAACGGTTTAAGAGGAATCATACGCGAGATAATAATAATAATGTTTAATTAAAATTTAATAATATAAGTAATACGTTTATGTTGTCTTCTATAAACTTATTCTTCAATCCCCTGAAGCTGAGCTTGTTAGGGGCAAATCTTATTTTTTGTTTTAGTATGTAAAATCATAAATCATAAATATGCATTAAAAAATCAAGTTTTAAAGTAAAAATGTTAATTTATAGTATAAACGCATTTTTTTTTGAAGAAATATATTACCTATAATAAAATTATTAATTTATAATTTTTACGTAAAAAATATTACTTATTATATGTAAATTATTCAGAACAATATTAATTAATTAAAGCATTTCTAAAAATATTTTCAAATTGTCTGTTTTTTAATATCCATGTTTTTATTTCGACTTTCAATTTTTTTAATGAAATCAATTTTTAAATTTTTGTTGGTAAATAATCGTTTAAATAAAAAAATTTTTTATCCTATGGACTTAGTTATTTTAGGTTTTAGGGTTATTTCATTTTTATGACGTGTATTATGATTATGATTTTTAAATTGTATAAGGTTTTTATTTTTAAATATATATATTAAGATGTTATAAATGCAAAGTTGTCTTATGTTCAACTTTTTTGTTATTTAAATATTATAATTCTTTTAAAGGATAAAGATAGTCTTTATTGAATATAATTTTTAGAAATCTTTTTGTAATATTTCTAATTTTTTACCTAAATTTCTATTTATTCCTCCCCAACCTAAAATTCCGTAATTTAAATGAGTTTTAACTAACGCGTAATATAATATTTCCATATGTCTTACATTTAACATTTTTTTAAAAATCGGTAGTAAACTTCTTAATTTTTTAATTAAGCATTCTAAGTGAAAATTCCAATTAATTTACTGTCAAAAATAATTCCTAAATATTTTATTAACTTTAAAAATTTGAATGTCTTCATTTATTTGAATACTATTCATATTTCGTGGTAGGTTATTTAGGTTTAAAGTAAAAGGAATATTAATTTGTTTTATTAAAATTAATTTTTAACAAATTGTATCAAACCAATTTTTTATGATTTTAAAATATTTTTTAATTCTATTATTTAAATTGTCCCAATTTGTACATGTTGTTTTTACTACCTTTTCCAAAGCTGCCCTTCGGTCTACCAGGCATTCCGGTAGCGTAACTTAGCCTCTTCTTGGCTATTTTGCTGGCATAGGGCTTGCCTTTTCCTAAACCCATATATCTAAACGAATCCTCAGAAGGGATACTATCAAATTCGGACATATCGTCATATAAAGATTCTTGGGATGCTGAGAAATCTCCTGGATCGTCGGTACCTGAAATAGAAATTGGAATACTAAAATCACAACTAAACAAAACTTATAAAATTGGGGTTTTGCCATACCTAATTTCATTAGAAAAAATAATAAATTTGGAACTTGACAAAAATTTTAAATGGGGAAAAAATTCTATAAATCATAAGTATATATTGTCACAAAACATATGGCAGCAAAAAAAAACAACAACATATTTCGTCCCAAAAGATCGCTAGCAAGATTTAAAAATGCCCCAAAATTCAAATTATCCCAAGCGGGTAAAAACGGGTCGTGACGTCAGGAAGTATAAATTTGTGTGTGACATCCACGAAATAGGTTATAGGTTGGCAATAAATTGAACGACGTAGAGAGTTCCACCTTAAAACAACAATAACACACGGCAATCCAAATGCAAACTCGGTAGCTCGGCCACCGGTCAGGATGACGGAAAAGTCATGCTTCGTGACGTAATCGGGCTTGGCGCGCTTAAAAGGTCGTTTGAAATGCTTTTGACACGCGCGAAACTTTAAAGAATTTTTACCAAGTTATTACTGATTTTTAATGAGTAATAATTGGGGAATATTTTTTTTAGGCCTAACTAAATCATATTATTGAAAAAAAAAATTGGAAAGTTCCCTATTGTGTATAAAGTAATTCTCAACATTGTGATAAAAATGTACTTACTCGATCTCTTGTGGGTAAGTTGCCGACCGGGAAGCTGCATTTGTTGTTGTATTGACATATTTTTGCAAATTACACAGACATACTCGTATTCCGGATTAGCATCGCGTTTTTGCTGGTACGTTGTTAAGTCTGCCTCTGGATCACATGTGCCATGGACAAATCTACAGTAAAAATTACATATTAGTTTTGACAAACAACTTTATTACAAAACTTCCATTTTATATACCAGTAAAGTCCGCATCATAAGGGATTTTTTTTATTAATAGCTTCATTCGAAATTTGACTTTGGCATCAAGTTCTGCTTCGATCGAGATGCAAATTAAGCAAAAAAATAGTAGTCACGTGATTCGCATTATCTGTCAAATTTAAATTTTTTTCAAAAAATAACTCAAAAGTGGGATTATTTCTGAAAGTATCGAAAAAAGGTATTAGAAAAAGTTTTTTTTTAATGCAGTTTCTAGCCCACATGCCAAATTTCAGCTGCATAAGATAATTTTGATTTTTTACCCATATTTTGTAAATTGTACCACTTTTGCAAAATAAGACTCAACGCAACCTACAAAAACTTCTTAGTTTTGAAAATGCTTTATTTCAGATACATTTTCTTTAAAATAGCGCCATATTAATGTGTGTTTTTCTACAAAATCAAAATTGGGCTATTAAAATTTGATCGCATGTGATGTAAAGTTCATTCGTTTTTGACCCTGTATAAGGTAACTTTATAAAATAAGTATTTTTGAAAACGTAGTTTGTGTCTGAAAGTAATACACCTTAATATTAAGACAAAAAAGAACACAGTGTCATCAGTAAAGTGTTCATTAAGTGGAAAATAAATTTTAGTGGTAGGTAAAAAATCAAAATTGGAGCTGAAATTTGGCATGTGGGCTAGAACAGAAACTGCATTTAAAAAAACTTTTTTCGATATTTTCAGAAATAACCCCTTTTAAATTATTTTTTGAAAAAAATTAAAATTTGACAGATACCTAATGCGAATCACGTGACTACTATTTTATTGCTTAATTTTCATCTCGATCGAAGCAGAACTTGATACCAAAGTCAAATTTCGAATAAAGCTATTAATAAAAAAAAAACCCATATGATGCGGACTTTACTGGTCACACTGTATATATAAAAATAAAAATTTATTACATAACATTACTCATATATACCAAACAAGACAAAAACAAATCTATGTTTATGTTATGATAATTTTAATTTAAACTTTTAAAAAATAATAATAATATTACCTACTAATTTGAAAACTATTGAGTTTTTTGGCATTTGTAAATTAAAATCATGGAGTAAGCCAACTTATATATAGGTAATAATAATACTAAATATTACAATTTTTCTATTATAATTTCTCCCTTATTTATAATTTTCCTTTTTTTTTTTGGGTGAAATATTTTTGAATTACTTACTTATATTTTTTCGTTACAAAATCAGACAGATTTGTTAATCTATGGTTTTGTAATGATGCTTTTATTGGATTTATTTTTATTTAAAAAAAAAACAATGTTATATTATTATAAAGAAACCTGCAAATAAATAAATAAATGGTAATACTGGTATATGCGTGGTAAGAACGCAGAAAGTTTACTTGCTTGTCTGGTGGTAATAACATACAAACAGTGGCGGTTTCTGTACAAGTTTAATTGTGCAGTTAACACCCTAAAAATCCACGTAAAGTGATCTCCAAGTGTGTTCGAGAAATCAGGTGCGTGAGAGAAAACATTGTCTCAATCTCAGCATAACCTAAATACCGCAAATTTCCAGCTTTCTGGCGTGTAGGGTACCGTGCACCTAGTGCTAGCAGAGGGGTGGTAAATTTTTATATTTGCAGGAATTCAAACAATTTTTATCAGATTTTTAAAATCGCGTAATTGAACTGAAAAACAGAAGAATGAATGTTCTGTATATAAAGCAATATAAAGCTATTTGCAGATGATACAACAATTATTTATTTTGCTGAAACTCTTGCAGAAATGTATTTTGATATTAATAATGATTTAAAAATACTTCTTTCTTGGCTTCAATCAAATAAACTTACGTTAAACTTTACAAAATCTAATTTTATTCGAAGAAATCGTCCATTTTTCTCAAAGAGACCTGATTTTGAATGTAAATTGAATTGAAAAAGACACCGTGACCGTGACTTTGTGTCTTTTTCAATTCAATTTACATGTTTATAACTAAAAATAAAATAAATTCCATCATTAACCCCTTAACATTTAATAATGAAAATATTCAATATTCAAAAACGACAAAATTTTTAGGATTAGTTTTAGACGAAAATTTAAATTGGAAATACCATAATATCCAGTAATATTTATTTATCAACTCGATATCTCCTTTGGTATCTGTTTTGTACAGAGCTAGATATTTCATTCCTTTGAAATAAATACTTAAAAAATATATTTTTTTTATTAATATATTCAAAATTACAATACTTAGCTTCTGCATGGAGATCTGCTTGTTTATCAAACTTAAAACCATTACAAAAATTGCAAAATAAAGTTATTGTATGTAATGTATACACAAATTACCACATTTAGAACCAACTGTTAATCTATATAGACCGAAAGGGTATTTACACGTTCAAAAGATTTATAAATTAAAAATAGTTTACTCTATTATTTTAAAAGAAAAAAAAAATCAAACATAACACTTCAGGAGCATAAGACATTACATGATTATAACACCAGACATTGTATAAATTATCAAACTATACCAGTAAAAAGTAATTTCGAAAAAAAAAACGCTAAGACGGAATAATAAAATATAACAATCTTCTGAAAAATATCAGAAAAATTGGCAACTTTTAAGAAACAATTAAAGAGATATTTACTAAATTAAATTATTTATACTATTTTTTTTAATTGATTTTATTAATGAATTAAATTGGATTAACTTCCATTTTTTTTAATGGTTATTATTTTATATATTATGTCACTTTCCATGTCATGAACTGTAAAATATAGGTTGGAATAAAGATATTTTGAAAGTTAAATAAGCCTAAAGTGGATGTATTTAAAAAAAAATATTTCTTTGTATATGTATATGTATGTAGAGTACCAAGATGAACACCCAGTTTAATATCTTACGAGAATACTCAAGATTCCTTTACCTCATAGACAATAAGGAATAAGCAAATAGTGCTATAGAGCCAAATTTGCCGTGTTTTATCCAACAATATAAAAATAGTAAAACTATAAGTAGTCTAGGTTCAGACACTGAAGAATACACTTATGTTATAATGCAAAATTCTTGTAGAGATTAATTCCAGGACAAGGATGATCCACATTGAATATTTCTTAATGATTATTATTTACGAGATTTGCCAAAAAGGGCAACACTTTGAGATAAAACTTTAAACAGATACATCAAGCATATCCTGGTTCTTCTGGTGTCTCTGAACTTACTTTCTACACATAATACATTGCACCATTTCCCTATGAGCATGTGATCTATAGGCACGCTGACAGATTGGACAGCAGCAACCTTTATTCCTCTGTTGATAACAGGAATCGCAGACTGTATAATGTAAATGCCAGCGTGATGATAATCCAGCACCTGGGGTACGGGATCCACAATCTCCACATACTCTACAGCACTGAAAATTAAAAAAATATAAAATAACTAGCTGAATTCATTTTTAACCAACTTCAAAAAACATTTAAAACCAAAAAAAACATTGTTTTTTAAAATTGAGTGCTTTGTAGTGTTATGCCTGGTCAATTGACCAAGATTTTGACCGGGTCAAATTCGGTCAAAAACATTTGCAGCCTCTTGTGAGAGAAATTGGTCCTCATGGGGCATTGTCCATAGCAAGCTTCGCAACCGATTAAAAACCACTCGCTTAGAAAAGCTTGTTTATATAAAGTACAACTTAAAGCTGTTAAGAGGCAGTGGAAATAAAAAATATGGAAATTCGGAGGAACCAGCGCTAAATTTCAGTACTGAGGATAAAACGAGTGATTCAGATTCTAAAGAACATAAATGCAATGCCGGGGGTCAGTTCAGTGACGAAGATGATGTACCTTTCTTTATGTAAGCTATCTACTATAGGCCAGCACTGCCAGCAGTCTCTCATTTCATCATCAATCAGTCACTCACTCATTACTTCATTAGTAATTTAGTATTGTTAGATTATTATTATACATAATATTTATGTATCATTTTTGTGTTTTTTGTACCTCAGAATAGTTTCTTTATTTTTTGTTAGCTGTTTTTGAATAAATACACGTTTCTATGTAATTACTTATGCTTCATTTCTTTTGATAAAACTGAGGAATTTGACCGGGGCTTAGTCAATTGACCGATCAATTGACCACAAAAGATTTTGACGGTCAAAATCATAACCCTAGTGCTTTGTATTTCTGTTTAAGTTCAACGGTTGAAATTTTTGAATAAATAACTAAGAAGTGGTCAAATTGTACCATAAATAAACCGCTTTACGTTGAATATAAACATATAAGAATAATAAGATGTAAGCAACTCATCTTACAAGGCAAAACAGACAGCAAAGAGGTCTGGGTAGACGAAGACATTCATGGTTGCATAACCTGCGTAAACGGTTTGGACTCACTTCAGTAGAACTTTTTCGGAGTGCAGCAAACAAAGTTAGAATAGCCATGTTAATCGCCATCGGCCGCAACGGATAGGGCACCACAAGAAATAGAATAATAAGTATTTGTGGAATTTATTTAAACCCAAAATTTGTTAACAACCATAAACTCCACCTTTAATAGAGCTTGCAAAGTAAGTCCGATGGGTGCAGTAGAGCAGCAATAATATCTAATTCCACAACCGAAATTTAGAGTTTCACTCTTTTATCTTTAAAAAGATATAATTAATTTGTGTTTGGCTACATGCTTGGTAAAACTGTTGTTCCATTGCACAGGAAGAAAAAATAATAACTACTTGTTAGGTTTCACAAATTTAATCAGTTTCCTGACACGTGTTTCGGCCCTTGCGGGTCATTGCCAAAGGAGTACAAGAAGATACTAGTAGTAGTTATTATTTTTTCTTCTTTTGAAAAGATATTCAATTTTAGGACCTGTTAAAGGTAAAAAAATTCTGGTGGTTTTGTTTCTCTATGATAATACTGAGCGCGAGCGGTAAGCATTGTCGATGTCAAAGAAGAATCTACCTTTTTAAATATATAAGTACTCACCCTGCACTTCCAACCATACTTTGGTATAGAGGTCACTATAGGTCTTTGGCAACTGGCGTGGTACACTTTATCACACTGCTCACAAGCCATCAATTTACTTTCATCTCCCATTATGCGGCATACTTGGCATATACGGCACTTTCTACATTGCCACCCCGATCTTACACCTAAAAGATAAATATACATACAGTTAGTGATGTAAAAATTATCGTAATTTATGAGAATTTTAGGAAATTTAACTTTTTTTTTTTTTTTTTTTTTTTTTTTTTTTACAAAAAAGCGCATCAACCACCTAGGGTTATTAGCGCATGAGGTACTTAATCATGAATTTTACTGTCTCTAGGTTATATTTGGTCAAGTAGGCCGCAGTCTTTAAGAAAGTTTAATGTCTTTTGTAAGTCTTTATTAAGAACGTGTTGTAAACTGTCTTTCATGTCGTGTTGGTGCCTAATCGCGTCAAATTTGGGGCACTCGATTAAAATGTGTTTTACCGATAGAGGCACTTGGCACTGGTCACAAGACGGTTGGTTATCTTTTGATAAAATATAGCCATGCGTGAGCTTTGTGTGTCCTATTCGGAGGCGATTTATTGTCACTTGGTCTTTACGAGTTTTTAGGTTGTTTTCGCACGGTTTGACACTACTTTTACACTCACGGAGTTTAGAGGTCGAATTTATCCACTCATTTTGCCATGAGTTTATAATTTCTGTTTTAATATAATACTTAAAGTCACTAGTGATTGTATTTGGCACCATAATAGAATCTGCATCTTCAATTGCTGCCCGCGCGGCGCTATCAGCCTCCTCATTCCCTATAATTCCTATGTGCGATGGTACCCATATGAAACAGACTTCTTTTCCTGAGTTGTGGATGTCATGGAGGACTCTATATACCTTTTGTACCAGAGGGTGCTTAGAGTATTTATGGTTTAGTGAGCTGATAGCGCTTAGTGAGTCTGACAGAATAATATACAATCCAGGGTCTTCCTTTACAATGAACAGTAGTGCTTGTACAATTGCGTACAACTCTGCTGAGAATATACTCGTGTATTCAGATAGACGAAATTTCATAGTGAGGTCAGAAGTTACTATGGCAGCACCAGTTCCCTTGTTTGTTTTTGAGGCGTCGGTGAAGACCTTTACTCCATTAGGAAGATTGTCCAATATCCTAGCTAACTCGCTCTTAATTATATTTGGGTTGTTTTCTTGCTTATTGAACTGTGTAAGTTTTGTAATACATCTTGGTTTACTAATGATCCATGGAGGGGGTAACAAATGGTCTTCTTGAAAGAACTTGGGAAACTTTATCTTAAATATTTCTTGGTATTGATTAATACGTTCGTAAAATGCAGGTCTAGACCGCTTCTTCTTTCTGTATATTGAACGGTACCTATCCGCAAAGACATTTTGGTTAGTAGGATTTCGTGGGTTTCCGGCTACAGATGCGGCATAAGAGAAGGAGAGATATGCCCTGCGACGTTCTAGGGGGGGTTTGTTTATTGTATATGTATAATGTGAAAACATTTTAACCTAAATAACACAATGTATTTTCTTAAGTAACTACCTACAAATAAAACCGAAACAGATAAAAATATTTCAAATGGTAAGAGGCTATTTAGAAGGAATACTGACGAGTGACAACTAAACATGAAATAACCTAAATATTTTCCAAATCGGAAAAATCTTCTTCTCAAACACTAGAGTTAGTATCGTGAACTGAAAACTCTTCTGCCCTATCTGAGTCAGAAGAAGTATCACTCTTATGTTCAATTTGCCGTTGCCTCTTTATTGTCTGATTCGCTGATCTCAGACTGCTATTGCCATCAAGGCTATCGTTATTAGTAGTTTTATTTAATTCAATACGTCCCTCTTCTATAATATCATTAGTAAAATATAAACTGGCAGGCATGTTTTGATCTAAAAGTTTAAAGTTATGAGCGACATATAGAAGTTTTCCAGATCTTTCTGTAGTCAACCTATTTCCTTTTTTAAAGTAAATAAAATAATAGGTACTAAACAAACTTCCTATAGCAGCTGTTGATGGTAACCCTAGAGTGGCAACAGCTACATTTTTATGCTTGGTTTCATTACAAATGCCTTTCCAGAAGTAATACAGTCAGACTTCTTGGCACTTTCCCACACAAAATCGATACTACATAGATAATTCCTGCCTAAGTAGTTTGTAAGCTCAAGAGTAATAGTTTTTTTGTGTTCTTGAAACTGAGGATGGTTTGAAATGAACTTGTCTATGAACTGCATTGCTTTAATAAATATGCTGTACATTATATAGCTCCAATTCAGATTGATTAAAACAAGGCTCCAGTAAATAGGCAGCTAAATGGATAGGCTTTAAGCTAAGGTCTTCACTTTTGTAAACAGAGAAATAAGTTCCTTTTCTTCGTTGGATTGTATTGGTAATGAATTAATATTATCATTAATATATCCCTCAATTTCAGTTAGGGCTATAAAAACCTGGGAAATTCCTGCTGCATCGCCTTTTAGTTTTTCAGGTACATGATAACTCCGCGGAACTACACAGAATCAACGGGAATGTATTCGGGTAATATTACCGGGAATATTCTCGGTAATATAACCGTAATATGTTACCCAAAAGCGAATATTACCGTGTTACGGAATTTATGGGAATATTCGGTCGTCGCATCACTACATACAGTAAGTTGGAAAGTTTAGATGTGTATAATATACATTTTTATTATAGAATTTTTAAAAGAACATAAATATCGAATAATAGGTACACAGCTAAATGTATGGGTAAAGGGTTTGGCCCATTTTTGAATAAAATGAAGTAACGAAATGGCAAATGCCTCACTAGTGTTTGCTATTAAATAAATACAATAATATCAAATTCTAGATTGACAGGACAAATAAGAGCTTACCTGGTAACTGCGCCAAGCCGACACAACTTCCATGATAATGAGTTCCACACATTGAGCAATACATTAAGTTTGCAATATCGCCAACGTTCTTACAAGTATTGCATATGGCAGCTAAAACATCGTAATAATTAAAAAATTATGATATGTTATATTTCGTAAAAGAACACATGCATACAAGGTCTCGACCGTTCAACAAAATTTATAATTTTAAACTCAAAAATCTTTGGCTTACCTTCGGAGCGCATCGCAGCGTCTCCCAGATGATTACTACAATAAACTGATAGCGTGGTGATATCTTGAAAGGCACCAGATGCAGTAGCACAAGGAAAATGAAAATTTTTAGAACATCCGCTAGTTTTGCATATCAGACTGGCTCCGTAATGATTGCAAAATGAACACTTTTTGGAAGAGCTCTGTAGTACAACTGGGCCTACGTTTTCTAAAGCTTGATTTTCTATAAGAATAAAATTATCATGAAATCATTTTTATATTAAGGTGGGAGTATCAACATGCTTGCCAACCTATAACCTATTTCGCGTAGATTTATTTATGTTTTCTAGCTTTTATACAAAATTTAAAGAAAATCAGTATCGACTTGATATTCTATAGGTAAGAATTGACATATTTATTAAATATCAAGGAATTTCATAACTTATTTTAGGAGAATTGTATAGCGAAAAATATCGGGTAAGATTTTTTTTAACATTATTATGTCATTGTCACTCATTGTTCTTTCGCTATACAATTCTCCCAAAATTAGCAATGAAATAAATTGATATTTTTGTAATATATCAGATACTACCTAAATAATGTACCGACGATATTGATTTTCTTTAAATGTTAGTTATTAAAATAATAAACTCAAAAAATCAACGCGAAATAGGTTATAGGTTGGCAATAGATTGAATGAGGTTGAGAATTCAACCTTAAGGTATACCTATTATAGGTAGGGCTGTGCGATTACCGAAAGAGATAATCGATTTTTGATTATTTGAAATAATCGATTATTTCCTATTAATCGATTAATCGAAAATAATCGATTTATTAAAAAATAATCGATTAATCGAAAATCCGTTAATCTGAAATAATGGATTAATCGAGAATAATAGATTATTTTTGATTAATCGAAGATAATCAATTGATTTTATCAAAAAAAATCAAAAAGTCGATTCAAATATTAGATCGTTAAGAATATTAATTTTATGAAAGGCGCACAGATTAACACTTTGTTCAAATTATTTTATTGATTGTCTTGCAATAATATGCTATATTTTTTAAACCGATTTCAAGGTTATAGGGTTGCTAATAAATATATAGAGACCCTCAGCAATAATAAATAATTAGCAACTTCAATCATCCAAAAACATACCTATATTTCCGAATAATAGAAAAATACTTTTTTTGGTCAATTGATTAATCGAAAAACCCTTTTTTTTTTCGTAAATTTTTTTTTCGAATACCTAATTAATCGATTAATCGAAAAATATTTTTTTTTGGTTAATCGATTAATCGAAAAATCTTTTTTTTTTCGACTTTGATTTGATTTTCGATTAATCGAAAAATCGTTTTTTGTACGATTACTTAATATTTGATTAATCAAAAAATAGTAAATTTTTTTTTTGAATAAATCGATTAATCGAAAAATAGTTTTAATCGATTTCTCGATAAAAAAATTATCTCTAATCGAATAATCGATTGTGTTGCCCACCCCCTAATTATAGGTAGATCGGATGGTGAATTTTGCTACCCTCAATGCTGTGGCGATCACATCTTTGGGGGCAGATCTCTTACTGCTGCGTCGTCATACTGCAGACTTCTTATAAGGTTTCAGATAAAGATTTAAATTTCATCATGTTAATACGTTTAACAGAGTACGTTTGGCAAGCAAAGTGGAGGGGCAAAATTTGGATGTTGATTTACCTCAGAATGAAATACGATTTTGTCAATAGGTTAACGTCACATAGGAACAGACCATTGCGGCTGTCCCATCTCAAAACACAGTAACTGAATTTTTTTTTAAATGGAGAAAAATCGATTTTTCTAAAATTTGCAGGCCGCAGGCAATTATTAAAACTAGACTGGGTACATATCGCTAATCGTCAGCCGAGAGTGCATCTAATATTAGTACTAAAAAGATTTACAAAAATTTACAATAAAAAAATACTTTTCTTTTCTTTTTTTTCTATTTACTATTGCTTTTTTTGCCTCACCTTCCTGCGGAACGTGAAGGGAAAACATATCGCCAAATTGTCATTATAACAACTGACCAAAACTACACAATGGTGCAAAATTTCCGTTTTCTCGTATAGATAGGTAGTTTTCTGAGACGGCGCCGTATAGGTGCTCTTTAAACTCGCACACCTTTGTGCAATGTGGGATATACTTTCCATATTTGCTCTATAAAAACATAAGGAAAAAATTATTCTTACATGGAAGCTATGAATTATCAGCTAATAAATTTGTAGAAATATTACGAGAGCTGTCACTTTGACAGGTAAGTGTAATTTTTTTTAGCTTTTTCTTAGCGAGGGTTATAACTGTAAGAATTCGAAATTAAAAAATTTTCAGGTACCTAAATAAGAAAGTTTTATACGACAGCTGTCAAATTTTGACAGGTAAGTGTAATTTTTTTTTATCCTTTTCGTAGCGAGGGTTATCGCTGTAAAAATCCTAAAGTGAAAAATTTTTCAGATCCTAAATAACAAAGTTCTATACGACAGCTGTCAGACTTTGACAGGTAAGTTTCAATTTTTTTTGTTTTTTCGTAGCGAGAGTTACAGCTATAAGAATCCTAAATTTAAAAATATTTCAGTTTCTAAATAACAAAGTTCTATACGACAGCTGTCATTTTGACAGGTAAATGTCATTTTTTAAGCTTTTCTTGTATCTAGGATTAAAGCTGTAAGAATCCAAAATTTAAAAAAAATTCAGTAGTTAAATAACAAAGTTCTATACGACAGCTGTCAAATTTTGACAGGTAAGTTTAAATTTTTTTTTAGATTTTTCGTAGCGAGATTTATAGCTGTAAGAATCCCAAATGAAAAATTGTTCAGTTCCTAAATAACAAAGTTATATACGACAGCTGTCATTTTGACAGGTAAATTGCAAGTTTTTTTTAAGCTTTTCTTGTATCTAGGATTATAGCTGTAAGAATTCGAAATTAAAAAAAAAATCAGTACCTAAATAACAAAGTTCTATACGACAGCTGTCAGATTTTGACAGGTAAGTGTCAATTTTTTTTTAGCTTTTTCGTAGCGACGGTTATAGCTGTAAGAATCTCAAATTTAAAAAAAAATCAGTACCTAGATAACAAAGTTTTATACGATACCTGTCAGATTTTGACAGGTAAGTGTCAATTTATTTTAACTTTTTTCGTAGCGAGGGTTAAAGCTGTAATAAAACTAAATTAAAAAAATTTTCAGTACCAAAATAACAAAGTTCTATACGACAGCTGACAAATTATATATACTTAAATAGTAATTCTTATTTTTTATAATTTGCTACCATTTCTATGCTGTTTAGGTATAGAACAATATATTTGAAAAAAGTAGTATTTGAGATGAGCTAAACGAATAGCCAAACTAAAAGTATATCGGACGCACCTTATTCGATTTATTAACGATCCATTATGACCCTACATTGATTTTAAAAAAATAAAAAAAATTACTTCCCAACTTTCGATCGCGTTCGCAAACAACAGTGTTTTATAGCCCAACGTCGTCTACACTTCGAAAAAGTTTAAATCGATTAAAATGATTTTTGCCACCTGTATCGCCCTACAACGAAAAAAAACATATTTTTTAACTTTGACTTTAATAACTTTTTTCCGGTACACCCTGTATATTTGAAATTGTTTCCAGAACGTGCCCCGACTATTCCTCTCTACGTCCAGAAAGTTTGAATCGTTTTTCTCCAACCGTTTCCGAAAAAAAAATTCGCGAATATCGAAATGTCGAATAACCTTCTACCACGTGGCGACGGATTATCAATGTCGGAACGCCATCTTTAAAATCGAAATTACAACTATTTCTAAAACATTTTGGGCAAATATTTTGGTCAATAAAATTAGAAGAAGGTTCAAGGTAGATATTCCACCCGATTTAAAATCTGGAAATTTTCTTATTATTCTAGCAAGTCACGCTAAAAACACCCATTTTTCGCCATTTTTGACAGCCGGATTTTTAGAATTAATAATTAATTTAGATACATCAATATCAAGGCACTCTTAGTCAAAAGTGAATGGTGTTAGAATTTGTAAAGATTGCCTGTTTCCACACCCAAAAAAGCGACTTTTCTCAATTTTGCGAATATATTTTAATAATTTTGGATATGTAGAGGTGTTGAGAAGTAATCAGCGCATTTTTTGAGAAAAAAATAAAACGGTTTTGTTAAAAATTGAATAAGCTACAGTCGATATAGTAGAAAAAAAGCTGCCGTTTTTTCCGTATTAAAGATAAATAAACGAAAAAATATCTCTTAAATACAATTTGACAAGCTCTATCCGCTAAAGTTTACAAAGTTTCGATCAAAAGTCGTTTTCAGTACGAAAAAAAATAAAAACCGTCAAAAAATCAGGCCTAGCTTTATGATTTCCACTTTCTTACAATTTTCGGCAATTTCCATTCCAGTTAGGTATAGAACGATATATTGGAAAAAGGTAGTTTTTGAGATGGCCTAACCGATTATCCAAACCGAATGTACATCGGATGCACCCAATTCGACTTATTAGCGATCCAAGAGGTACCATTTTCGACCAAATTTTGACTTTGAAAAATTCAAAAAAATTACTTCCAAACTTTCGATCGCGCTCACAAACAATAGGGTTCTGTAGCCCACGGTCGTCTACGCGTCTAAAAAGTTTAAATCGAAAAAACTAATTTTTGTGGCCTGTATTGAATGCCAACGAGATCCCGATATTTCTCGACTTTAAAAATTAATAACTTTTTTCCGGCACACCCTGTATATTCGAAATTTTTACACAACATACCCCCACTATTCCTCTCTAAACCCAAAAAGTTTCAATCGTCCCACTCTAACCGTTTCCGAGAAAAAAAATCGCAAATGTGAAAATGTCGAAACTGACGGCGGCGGCGACGACGACGACGACGCCGACAACATACGCACATTATTTTCACCGAAGCGCCGTATAACATATCGCGTTGTAGCGCGATATGTAATAAATTAAAGAAAAAAGTTGCAGTTCCTTAGAGAAACTCTATTTAATTTTTTTTTCATGTAATTAAATAGAGTAATTTGACTTAACAGTAGAACGGCAGTCAAAAAACTAATTGAACATAGACTTTTTTAGATAAATAAACAAATTAGCTCATATCAAAACACAGTAACTGTCCTTGCTAGATTTCGTAATAACTACTTTCGCAAAAATACTATATTTCAAAAAACAGTGTCATTACTGTGTTTTGAGAATATAAATTAAAAATATGGGAAGACAAAAAAATGTTTGTTATTAGCCATTACTGGGTTTTGGAAAAGTAAAATAAAAATATAAGAAAGCAAAAATATCTTTATTTTTTGCAAATTATAGAAACAAAACTTTAAATTAAAATAAGTAGTACCTAATACTAAACTAATACAAAATGGACGTATTAGAAAAAGTAAGTAACACTTAAAATCAAAAACTGAACGAAAGGAACGAACTTTAAAAATATATAGGTACGTATATTATTATAGCGCTTGGTAACTAGGTATATTTTTAGAACTTATATTGGTAACCAAACGAAAATTAAAACTAATGGAAGGAACGAAAATTAAACTTTACAAATCGGAATCGACTGCCTCCATTTGTTCCTGATTGATCAAATTTAAAGAAGTTTGCGATTCTTCTAAATTTTGCCAAAATATCTTTCTATTTTCTGGCATCATTAGCAGCAAATTTTTTAAAATAACAGATTTTTTGTCACTCGAAATTCCACGAGTATTTAAAGGTTTTGGCGTAAAAGTACTTGGGCAGTGCTTTTTTTGAAGAAAATTCAACTCCTTGTACTCATTGTCAAAATCGGTTTTAAATTTCATGCACGTACTGCCCCTTGTAAAGCGAACCTCTACCAAATTTCCTAATATAAAACCTTTTAAAGGATCCTCTGGATTCTTTGTTGTCCTTTTTTTTTATTTTGCCACAAGTTAAATTGTTTTAACTCAAGAACCTCCAAATTTTTTCTACTGTATTTAATAAGTTCAGTCAATTCTTCGAAATCATAAACATTTCTTTTTCTTAATATTTTTTGCTCTATATTTCCATGAATGCCATCGGCAGTCATGTGTGTGTGTCCCTTCGTGAAGTACTTTATAATGATTTCTTCTGACCCGCCAGCACGATTTACTTCGGTAATCAAGGAAGTATATATAACCCAATTTTTATTCTGGGCCGTACAGTTATCAGCCCAGAATACAAAATGAGAGACATCTCTTTCTTTTCGTACAATTTCTAAAAGAGCGTCAACAATAGCCTCAGCTTTTCGTCCGCCTAAGCTAGGCTTCGTGCCACAGTACACAGTAGCTTTTATTTCTGGATTCTTTATTTAAAGTAGCAAACGTTAGGTTAAAGAAAAGTAGTGAAAAGCGCGATGTGCTGGCAGTTACATGGTAATAACGATGGTGGGGGTAGCACTTTCTATACAAATTGGAGCAGATTTCCTATATCAAAACACAGTAACTACAAAACCCATATCAAAACCCAGTAACTATATAGTAGTTACTTGGTTTTGAAATAGGTTTTGTTAGTTACTGTGTTTTGAAATGGGAAAAGACTCGGCCGAATGTCAGTTACTGTGTTTTGCACCTACCGCATCTTCCTTACTTATGAACCGATTTTAGTTTTGAAAATATCAAAAGATAGAGCAAAACCCCGTAACCTCAAACTACTAAACAACTCGATTTTGAAAAAAATGTCAGTTACTGTGTTTTGAGATGAGACAGCCGATTGGGTCAGCCTGTGAATAAATCAGGACTAAATATTACACCTTTTTAGTAAATTAGGGGGTTTATTTACTAGGATTTTTGACGAGTTAAATTCTTTTCGACTGCATATTACAAAAATAAAGTAATCAAATTGTTGTTTAGTACTTACCATTCTTGATAACTCCATTAGACCATACAGCACATGCTCGGTGAACATAAAAATGACCGTTTGGTTCGAACAAACCATTTACACTGGGCTCCTCGGTGTAACCGATTATTGTTAGTTCATCTATATGTTCATTATTTGATACGAAACTTCGTGCCCTGCTGAAATTCTTAGTTCGCCTAAAATTAATTTAAGAATTTATAACGGTAAGCGAAAGGAACGACAGTTTGCACTTTACTATCAGTGAATTACTACAAATAAAATTAACTTTAATCGAAAAATATGTTTTTTTATGAATGAAAAGATTTGTCTATCTTGATGGCCATTGGGTATAACTACCTGCATGTAACAGGACCTCTGGGACTTTTATCACCAGAATCCTTTTCGGGAACTTGAGGTGAGGAGTTACTGTTTGGCTCACTTGACATCCTTTGCGGTGTAAAACCCTCGGGACAATTCAATCTTAATATTTCAGCCTGGCCCAACTGACTTCGTTCGCTCAAATTGCAAAAGGCACACACCTAAACAAATATAGATTTAAAAATATTTAATTAAACCAAATAGTTGCTAACTTAGCTTCTGCATGGGGATCTGCTTGTTTATCAAACTTAAAACAATTACAAAAATTGCAAAATAAAGTTATTAAATGTATACACAAATGTCACAAATTACCACATTCAGAACCAACTGTTAATCTATATAGACCGAAAGGCTATTTACACGTTCAAAACATTTATAAATTAAAAATGTGTATTTTAATTCACTCTATTATTTTAAAAGAAAAAAAATCAAACAACACTTCAGGAGAATAAGACATTACAATATGATCATAACACCAGACGTTGTATAAATTATCAAACTATAGCAGTAAAAAGTAATTTCGGAAAAAAATCGCTTTTATATAACGGAATAATAAAATATAACAATCTTCCGAAAAATATCAAAAAAACACTTAAAGACTTTTAAAAAACAATTAAAGAGATGTTTACTAAATTAAATTATTTATACTATTTTTTTTAAAGTTGATTTTATTAATGTTGGATTAACTTCCATTTTTTTTATTGTTATTTTTTTAATGGTAAATATTTTCTATATTATGTTGTCACTTTCCATGTAATGAACTGTAAAAGTTAGTTTGGAATAAAGACATTTTGAAAGTTAACAATGATCTGGTACCTGTAGATGGCACACATAGCAATTGAAGACATGGATAAAGGTGTTATATCGCATTTTTTATTAAAACTACCTTTTTTGCTTTTTGAGCCTCGCTGGTATAGATCTTACTATTAGTAAACCTTAAATGCAGCTTCTTTCATAATAAAGGATTTTTTTAAAGGATAAAGGTGTTAAGTCACTCAAACATCTAGCATGTCATAGTGAATAAAGGTGTCATGTTACAATTTTGTTACATGACACTACGAAAAAAACTATGAATTTGCTTTTATTATTAAAGTGCACCAAATAAAATTAGTTAGTTAGTAAGTAAAAAAGTGTTTTACTTACAGTAATAAAACAATAAGATTAGTTAATTTTACCTAATTTGTGCGGTGTTAGTAAATAAAATTAAATAATAATTAAAAAGTTCATAACGCGTTTTATTGAATAACTTCGAAGTTTAAAAACGTGACATGACACCTTTATCCACTTATGTCTTCAATTATTACACAAAACCGATAAACTGACGAAAATTTCAAACCGCTGTCAAAGAATCACCAAACGGATGTCCGATATACATAGATGCATCGAAAACATCGATATTTTCAATGCGAAGCATCGCATCGTTTTTAAGCGATGCATCCTGGCCATTTAATTTTTGCCGATGCATGGATGATTCAGGCCATAATTTTATTCGTAAAATAATAATTTTGCCGTTGCCTCTTGCTCTTGATTATATTAAACCTTTTACATTTGGTTTTAGTTAAGGGTGAGCTTAGAATTAGCTTTGTGATTTGTTTTGTAATTCTAATTCTATCAAAAACATCCCTAAACGCTAAATGAATAAAACAACGTCGTCATGGCCTCAGACCAATGTCGTGGCGGACACAACTTTAGGGGGCCGATCTCTCACTGCTGCGTTGCCATCCTGCAGACTTTTTATAACGTTTTAGACAAATATTTAAATTTCCCACGTCATATTAATACTTGTGTAAGTTTGACAAAGTAGAAGGGCCTCGAGAAGGGCGTAACTTGCATATTGATTTATTTTAGAATGGAATACGATTTTGTCAATAGGTTCATTTGTTATTGTTTGATCTACAGGTACCAGATCATTGGTTGCTAATGCATGTAATGGTAAACATTAAAATAAATCCCTAGCTAGTAATCTATTGTTTATTATAAAAATCTAGTTCGCATGAAAGAATAATAAGAGGAATATGGTTGGTTATCAAAATTACAGTAGGTTTTTAGTGTAATCTTTCATCTTTTTCTTTTTAGCGTTATTAAATATGAAGATTAATTAATTAATAAGATGAATAATACCTTTCCAGACCATGTCTCTGAAGCATAAGGAACGTCATCAAATGCTGACATTGCTGCTCGATCTCTCTCCGGAAAGAAAAAGCCATCTCCGTCTATCAGTGCCAAGTCATCTAACGCAGATGGGCTAAAACGGTAAATTAAATAAGCTTATTATTAATAATTATAACAGCTGCTTATTAAGCTTTAAAGTTTTAATCTACAACGCATTAATAATAGGCGCATAATACTTGTAAGAACATTATGCCATGCAAAATACACTTAGAACAATTAAAACTTTTCATAAAACACCTAGGACTACTAGGAATTCGTGATAATTCAAGAGTCAGAACTATATTTTGATAACCATAGCATGTTGTGATTTTTATAATTAATATGAAGGTATATCAGATAGCCTTATAAACCTACCGCTGGCGTTACAGTATCAGTATAACATAAAATTCTTTATGTCATACCAGTACATTATTGTGTTTTTATACCTTAGATACCATCTACATAATGGATAACTTTATGGCCCGCGCGGGTATTAAGTGTTGCATTAAGTGTGCATCTTGTTCCATTTTTGATTTTTGACTTTGACACATTAAACATTTTAATAATGTCAAGGTAATGTCGCAGGTAAAAATAAAAAATTGGTAAATCAAATTAAATTTTAAAAAATATTTATTATTCAAAACGAACTGGTATGACATAAAATTTTGTATGCACCACGGGTACTAATAGATATATACCCTCGGGCGACTTACGAACCCTCGGGCCAGAGGCCCTCGGCTTTGTAAGACTGTCGCACTCAGGGCATAATCATCTACTTAGGACCCTTGATACATAAATAGCTATTAATATAATGTAAAAGTACAACATTACATTACAACTAAAAATAAACTATAGCTATGGCAGACTATATACTGTCATTCACTGCCGTTACTATGGAAACGATAAATGTACCTAGGTATCTCGATTTAAATGTTAAGGTTTCGTTTTGTGGCTTTGTGTGTTTAATAAGTAATAATGGATTTTCAAAATGGTGAAAACGAAATATATATTTATTTCATTAAGGTTGAATTCTCAACGTCATTCAATCTATTGCCAACCTATAACCTATTTCGCGTTGATTTTTTGAGTTTATTATTTTAATAACTAACATTTAAAGAAAATCAATATCGTCGGTACATTATTTAGGTAGTATCTGATATATTACAAAAATATCAATTTATTTCATTGCTAATTTAGGGAGAATTGTATAGTGAAAGAACAATAAGTGACAATGACATAATAATGTTAAAAAAAAAACTTACCCGATATTTTTCGCTATACAATTCTCCTAAAATAAGTTATGAAATTCCTTGATATTTATTAAATATTATGTCAATTATTACCTATAGAATATCAAGTCGATACTGATTTTCTTTAAATTTTGTATAAAAGCTTGAAAACATAAATAAATCTACGCGAAATAGGTTGGCAAGCATGTTGATACTCCCACCTTAAACAATAATAATAATAATAATAAGTTTATTTAAAATTTAATAATATAATAAAGTAATATCATTACAACTAAAAATAAACTATAGCTATGGCGGAATATATACTGTCATTCACTGCCGTTACTATGGAAACGATAAATGTACCTAGGTATCTCGATTTAAATGTTAAGGTTTCGTTTTGTTGCTTTGTGTGTTTAATAAGTAATAATGGATTTTCAAAATGGTAAAAACGAAATATATATTTATTTCATTAAACAATAATAATAATAAGTTTATTTAAAATTTAATAATATAATAAATATGTTTATGTTGTCTTCTATAAACTTATTCTTTAATCCCCTGAAGCTGAGCTTGATAGGGGCAAAACTTATTTTTTGTTTTAGGATGTAAAATCATAAATATGCATTAAAAATCAAGTTTTAAAGTAAAAATGTTAATTTATAGTATAAACGCAGTTTTTTTTGAAGAAATATATTACATACAATAAAATTATGAATTGATAATTTTTAAGTAAAAAATATTACTTATATAAATTATTCAGAACAATATTAATTAATGAAAGCATTTCTAAAAATATTTTCAAATTGTCTGTTTTTAATATCCATGTTTTTATTTCGACTTAAAATTTTTTTAATGAAATCAATTTTTATTTTTGTTGGTAAATAATCGTTTAAATAAAAACATAAATATTTGACATTTTTTTGTCCTATAGACTTATTTATTTTAGGTTTAATGGTTATTTCATTTTTATGACGTGTATTATGATTATGGTTTTTAAATTGTATAAGGTTTTTATTTGTAAATATATATATTAGGATCTTATAAATGTAAATAACTTTTTTGTTTCTGAATATAATTCTTTTGATTGAATATAATTTTTAGAAACCTTTAAATTTTATCTAAAAGTTGATATATGCATTTTCAGTCATCTGAACTATTTTTGTACATTGTTTTGTATTAGTGAAACTACCTGGTAATACTTGGAAATACTTTAAATTAACAAATACAAGAAGTAGTTCCGAAAATAGGAAATCAGTGTACAAATTATGTTATTGTTGATAATGAATAAAATAAAAATAAATTATGGGGGTGGTTTTGGTTTAAATCTCGGCAATACATTATTCAATTGTCCGTTTTTTTTATTACTGTTTAAATAAAGAAATGTTGACGTTGAACAAAACTCTTACCTTATATAGGATAAATCAAAATCCATTCTATCGACAATCCTGGCACTTCTAGACCCTCGATATCTTGATAAACTCATGGGTTTGGCCCTTCTAACTCTGGGGATTCCACCGCCACTTCGCTTCGCAGGCGGTTTACCTAGGAAAAAAATAAAATATCATTGCCAAAAATGAATTGCACAATATCAACTGTTGTAAATTGGCAAATAATGTAACAAAACAATATAGTCCAGCAATATTATAACTTGCGTTATATCACCAAGTTTAATATTTTGTTGAGACCTTCTATGTGCCAAGTCAATGATCAAGCAAAAAATACATCGCATTATCTGCATCACAAGTCGGCAAGACCTAAAATGATAACGTCCCGCCGGAGGTTGATTTAATCCACGTGAAATCGTGGAAACATCAACAAAGCTTTGCGCTAGAATCATACATTAGCTCACGTGCGTTCCAGTTGGTTCCTACATGGAACTTAAAGGATTTCTGAACTAAGTAACGTGTAAACCTTATAATATTTCTATGCTCCCGTAATGCACCGCGTTTACCAAAGCCTGCCTTTATTAGCTTTTATCTTAAGTTGTTAATAAAATACTTTTAAACTTTACGTCTACTAAAAGCCCCAAATTGGTATTTTTGCATCAAATCAAAATACACTTTATTGTTATAAGAAGTACATCTTGTTAACAAAGCTTTGGACAGTATTAAAACTATTATGAAAATTACAATGTTCACTATATAAAGTAAGAATAAGTAATCCAATAAATAGATAATCAAACCTTATGAGACAATAAAATATTTACCAAATAATGGTATGCATTCATTTACGAAACTTGTAAAGAAAATAATTTTCGAAACTTTCAGCAACATACACTCACTCAGTACCTGCTCGTCGATCGAGATAAATCATAATAACCTATAGTTTTTAGAAAAGAAGACATCGCACATCTAATGGAAAAAAGACCTAACTGCAAAAAATTCCATTTTTAAGTTATAAGCGCCATAAGTGTCCTAATGCTATATTCTTTCTAATGGAATAACGACATTATTGTGTTGAAACAAACAAACGCGAGATGGCGGAAGTGTCACCTTTCTTTCGCGCTACTTTTAATTGGAACAGTGACCCAACTATCAATTCGGCTTTAGCCTTCGACGCAGGTGCACGCAATTTATAAGAAAAACGACACAAGTGCTAGTTAAGTTTATATTTTGATTGCATTTTCAACAGAAAAATGACGTAAGTACCAGTTAAGACGTTTTTCCTCTAAATTTGGCAATATTTTTCGAAAGTTACAATTACTTTTATAGTTTATATTTCTCATGTTTATGGTTACTTTCGTTTAAACCTTATATTGTTTATTTTTAATACAAAAAAATATAATAATGTCGTTTTATTTTAGTGTAACTAAGAAACAATCGTTAATTTGTTAAGAAGAAAAGTGTCACAACTACATATTTTTGTTATTTACTAAAGCATTTAAAAAAAAACTCAGTAATTTGATCATTATATTAATAATTAATGAACAAACCTAGTCGCTGATGTTTATATTTTGTTTTTAAACCAAACTTTGTATACCCTAAAAATTAAAATAATTCAAATTCAATTTTTAAAAGCGCGTTTTCTCAAAACAACCAATTTTGCAGTTAGGTCTTTCTTCCATTAGATGTGCGACATGACTTTAATATACATCCTCAATAGTTGAAATTGTTTTTAGTTTGGTTTTTGAATCTATTTAATTTTCTTTGTTTTTAATCACTTAATTGATCCTTTTACACATGTATTAACGAAAACTATATAAACTCAATACTAGAAACTGTGTCTCGACCTCATTTTAAACCAGAATAATCTCCCGCTTTCCAGAGGCCATTTTGACAAATTAATTTTTATCTTGTTATACGTAATTATTGGCTTTAATTAAATTCCTGCAAGTTTTGGAAAGCCGAAAAGTTGTCACATTATTTCCAGTTTGCTAGCCAATTCAATTTAAACAAGAAACAAGTACTTCAAATTTTAAAAATATTCTCTTTTTTAATTTTTAGCAAAATATTTTTTTTCTGTAAATGCAATTAGAGTTAATATAAAGCTAAATTAATAAATTGCACGATAACATTTATTTCGTCAATGATTTTTGTTCCTCTTTAGCAATAACTTGTATATATTGTAGAAAACACAGTTGTGACAAATGCATTATGGTGAAATTATTTTGTCTTCATATTGTTTTTGCAGGTACATAATTCGCATTATTTTTTCCTTATTTTGTCCATTTTGACATCTTCAAATAGCCAGGGCTGACAAGAGGGGGGGGCAAATTTCCCGGGCCCACGTTTCTTTTAAGGGCCCGTGCTCGGGCTGCGCAGTTAAAAAATATAATAAATTAGAAAAAAAATGTAAAATCTCTGCTGACAAAAAATTACTTTGTTAACATTACATAGGTATGTAAATTGTTAGACGAGTTGGCGAATAATTAATGCTCTAAGTAGATATCCAATATCGATACATTTTGTCCTCGCCCGTCCGGCCCAATATTTGTATTAACATCGATTTATTATTCGAAGAAACTTTCTTCTTTTTTGGAGAACCTACCAGAAAATTTTGTACATTTTAGAATTGACCAACAATGGGTTTCTTATTTAAAAATTATATTTTTGTTATTAATTTGGGGTAGTAGACTTATTTTAATAAAAATGAACAGCTTTAATGCCAAAACGACTATGAATGTGGAATATTTGAGAAACAATTTTAGCTCATTAAGTATTGAGCAAAAAATTGAAATTAAAATTGAGGGAAGACCTAAACTCGAAATTAACTGACACAGACCACAAAGTGTAAATCTAGGGACTTTATTGTTATTGATAAGGTTGCTGCAAATAAAACAGAATAAACTTTACTTTTAAGGTGGGAGTATCAACATGCTTGCGATCGATATCGATAAATATCGTAATATAAAATATCGATATTTTATTTTTTAGATATCGTTATTCGATATATTGAATTTTTGCCCAGACCTAGTGTTAACTGTACTTATCAATACCAATCTACATTAAGTTTAAATGTAATTACTGACCTCCTTCTCTTCTTGGACGTCCACGACCTCTTTTGATGGTGAGAGGTTTTCCAGTAAAATTAAAAGGTGGAGAAAAGTCATCGGTAGTGAGTGGGGATGAAGCTGCAGAAGTAGCGGCAGATGCTGGTCCTGTAAATTAAAAAAAAATCGTACAGGGACAGATATAATGTACATTTTAGTTGCATAAATCCTGACGTGGTTCCAGCGTCGTGCAAAAATTAGGGAAGAATAACAAGGTTGGATATCTCGTGGGGTGCAGGGAAAGGAAAACACTCCTCAATCGGTAGGTCATAAAAGCGCGAAACCAAGGGATCATAGCCCTTGGGGGGTGCTTGTAATGACTGAGGATTGTGGTTCGGAGCACATGTTAAAACGTATGTCCCTCGGGAATGGCCCTGGCAGCGAAAGCAGACGAAAAAATCCGGAACAAGCAAGCAACAAATTGTAAAGAAATAGAGTGCCCGATAAAAATACAATAGAAGTAGAATTTTAAAAATTCTCCTATCGACGTTTCGTAAAGGAGTACAATAATTATTGATAAATTTATTATCAGTATGAAGGAAATAACTACGGATTACTCTTTTATTAAAACAGTTGCTAGAGCTATTGTATTTGTTTAAACTAAATAATAGGACCGTTGGTAAAGAGTCAGTTTGAAACTCAGTGACCTCAGATGCTATTAAGCCCCATTAGTTAAGGCTATAGTAGTACCTCTAATCATAATATCATAAATAATAAATATAGTTACAACACAGCAAAGATGTCCTTGAATATTAAAAAAAAAGAAGTTTAGTTGTTAACTTGGCTTGTTGGTATCCCCTACCTGATGAAAAATGTTGAAAAGGAGACGTTGCTGGATCATCTGGAATTTCGTCTTCCTCTTCATCCAAATCATATGATTCTGGCTCCTCTAGATCCATAAGTTCATCTGGATCTAGCCCTGAAGGAAGTTCATCCATAATCTACACAAAATTAAAAAAAAAGGGTTTTTAAATTATTATATATATATTTTAATAAAAATTGGGAGGTGGGAGGAGAGAGGGAATTAAATGAGTTTTTTAATTTTGTAAAATTTATTTTTTTCGAATAAATGTTTTCATAAATTTAAAAGTGAATGTAGAAATCACATAGCAAAAAATTTCAGATCTTTTAAAAACATTTTTAGTTGACTGTCCGTTACTCATTCTTATCCTGTATGCTCCGTTTTAACGTTAAGTTCAGCTTTATAAAGTCATACTTAAAGTTAAGATAATCTTTTTTATGCATCGCATCTAGACTAAGTTGTCTTTGTTAAGGAAACAATACATTTGGCAACGTTAAGAAACTAAGTGATTTTCTTTATTTTACTGTTTACCAACCTCACATTTTTACCGCGCCCTTGCGATTTGAACCGGCGAATTTGATTTTAGTTCCTAAAAAGTTTATTGTTGTTATTCCTTTATATATATTATTATGTAATACTATGCGTAAAGAAACATCGCTGTACTTACAAATCATTATTAAATTCTAATAAATGTTCAATTTCTTTTAACTCTTGTAAAACCGTGTACTTTCTTAAGCGAAATCGACGGGAAAACGATAAATTGTCCAGAGTATCAAAATACTCTTCTCTATCGTATGGTCTGCCTGCGTGGGAAACTCATTTCGATTATGTCGATAACATCAAAATCGTCGTCATCCACATTCCACTTCTATATATTTTTTTTAAAGTTGAAGCAAGACAGTTTAGTATTTTTATTCAAGCACAATCTTTTGCAGAAATACGAAAATTCCTAAATGTTAATGTTATTTCTAGTCAGATAATGACAGTAATAACATAAGTCATACAATAAGAACAACTTAATTTCTAAAGTGCAGGATTTTAATAACTTAAAATTAAGAACGACTTTTGCTTATTTTGTTGTTCGTGCATAAGAATTTTGTGACTTAAGTCAAAAAGTTCCACTAAGTAAGAAATTACGCTAATGGTGCATAGATAGATAGATAGATAGATAGATAGATAGATAGATATAATTTATTGGTGCTAATATTCACAAAAAATTTACACAAATCAATAAGTATGTATAAAGAATAAAATATACCTATAAAGTATTATTAAAAATGACATAATTTTACAAGATAAAATAATTATTGAAAAACAATAGTTAAAAAACAAAGTGCTATCACATAGTTTAGACATAACATGTAAAAAATTCAGCTAATATCATCAAACTTATTGTTGAGGTACTCCTTAAAAGAATAAAATGACTTCAAGACCAAATACCTGCTTACTTTACTCAAAAATATTTTTTCTTCCAACCCCCTTATTTGAGATGGTAGAACATTGAAAAACAGGACGCAGTAGTAGTCAGTGCCCCTTCTGGTTCTTGCAATTCTGTGGAAGTCAGGTATGATATTATCGCTGTTACGTGTATCATAATTGTGCATCTCACGGTGTGATGTAAACCGGTGCATATCCTGCTTAATGTAGGTTAGGCACTGAAAAATATAGGCAGAAGGAAAAGTCAGCAAGCCAAGCTCTCTGAAGAAGTGACGGCAGCAGTCACGATAGCCAATACCCACCATAGCGCGAACACATCTTCGCTGAAGACCAAAAACCCTAGTAGCATGGGCTGAGTGACCCCAGATGAGTATACCATATAGCATGTTAGAACCAAAGAACCCATGATAAGCTGTTTTCAATACCTCCAACGATACATTTTTTGCAAGATTTCTAATTAAATAGGTTATTTTAGAAAATTTTATACTCAGCCGAGCGACATGTTCTGACCAAGTTAAACCGGGATCGAGATAAACACCGAGAAATTTTACCATTCTGTCTGTTTGCATGTCAGGGTTTAAAGGTCTTAGAGAAAAATTCATGTTATGAGTCTTGGATTCATTGACAATACTAGATTGTGCTTGCTCAATAATGATATCTATAGGTTCTGTATGATGGTATTCAATAAATTAGGTGGTATCATCGGCAAAAAGTATTAGGTCCCTCAGTGAAACTGGTAGGTCATTAATATAAATCAGGAATAGGATTGGGCCGAGTACAGAACCCTGGGAAACGCTGCACAATTCCCTGCTCACGAGACTTACTACCATTAAGAGAAACAAACTGTCTACGATCTGATAAAAAATATGAACGAATTAAAAGTAAGGAATTGGGATTAAAGTTGTAATACTACGATCTGATAAATATGAACGAATTAAAAGTAAGGAATTGGGAGTAAAGTTGTAATAAGACATCTTTTTTAGCAGGATCTCATGAGACACGCAGTCAAATGCCTTGGTTAGGTCGAAGAACGAGGCATAGGTATCCAGTCCCTCTTCCAGACCCGCGGCAATGTTCTGCGTATAGACGGGCGGCACGGTGCAATTTGCGTTCACTAACCCAATATTTCGTTATAACTTTATGCGACCCAATCCATCATATTAGGCATCATTTTTTACATAAAAAAGTCAAATATGGCGACTTTTTTTTTTGGTCGAGATTAAAGTTATAGCAAAAAAACTAAAAAAAAAATGGAAATATTGATTTGATTATTTAACTTCCAATATCTTCCGAATTAATCAAAACAAAAATTTGAAATTTTCGCAGATTTAAGGCCTAAACATTTCACTTTGATTTAGGTTTAATTTTTGAAAAAATTTAAGTGTTAACAAAACAATTTTCCCAAATTTGGTAAAAAGTGCATAACATTAATATTTTTGTCTTATCGTTAACTCCTCTCGACTCGCTTATATAACAAGTTATCAAAATTTATTCTTATACCAAAAACTGCATACATTAATTAGCTTTATTTTGCCTCGATTAATATTAGGGGTATTTTAAATAATAAGAAAGTTACCACTGTTTTAATACAGCGATGCACGCTACAGCGGCGTACATCCAGTGGTCCCCCACTCCCACCTTTTACACGTTGCGCCTGGAAAATTACCCGGTGTATATGGCGTTTACTTATATGTTCCCGCATAGCCAAGCCTTTTTTGATTTTATTTCACAGAAAATAAATTTTAGAGCTTGTTCATTTGTTTTTGTTTTTCATTTGTACTATTGAATTTGTAAGATAAATTAAAATAATTAAAAAAAACATCTAAGGCATGGAAAACTTGTTTATTAATCGTCTAATAACAACACATCATTTTCTAATTCTTCCAGTTCTTCAAGCATATTATTGTATCCACTATTGCCACAATTCATGGCGCATTTACATTCGGGGGAGCAAATCATACCCTCGTTTTTGCAGGCGCATTTATTGGTATTGCAGTTCTTTTCAGTGCAAAACAGACTTATTAACGTTCTAATTTCATTTGGAATGGGTGGCTTTGTGGAACATTTGGGCATTAATAGTTTATTTTCCATTATCCAACCATAATCCCTAGGATCCAATGTATTAACAATACCAATATGGCTTTGTATCCAAGTACTAACTTGGTAATAACACCTATAAACAAGCAAAATATAGAAACCATATTTAAATATTATTTATTTTACCTTTGAACATGTAAATTAAATGAATCCTCCGTAGGGGGAATTTCTTTGGCTGACTTTTTTGTGTCTTGCGTCATTTTCAGTCTGATATCATTAAGATTAGTATACTTTTCGTGACGGTACAAGTATGATACCAGCTTTCTGGCGTTGCCTAAACTTATATCAAATGGGTCTCTTCCAAAATCACGCAAATTCAACTTAAGACAATGACTATAATAGATATTCCAAGCCGATTTTTTTCCTATTTTATAAAATGAACTTGTTGTGTCACATCCTGTCAACGCATGGAAGGCTGGTAAGCCATCACAAATTTGCTTTCCCAATACCTGTGCTATTATATGAACAGGAACAAATCGTTTTTTATTCAGCGCTGCTGTCGCATGGCCTTTTTCCATAAATAGTTCACTACATTTTAATTTTTCGTTATTCCAATAATAGTATAGTAGTAAAATTAAAACATCGGTATCATCAGATTTTACCATAATTTTTGTAGCTGTACTTTCATTAATAAGGTGAAAAATTAATCGGGTGTCAGCCTCCTCATGATTACACCGTAAAGAGTTATCTTCAGTTGTAACACAATTGGATACCTACAATTATTAAAATAATTAATAAAGTTTAAGTTATTTAGAAATAAATATATGCATTACCTTCATACAGGAACTTGCATCGTGAAGACCCCCCGCAATTACCACTTCTTTGTTGTCCGGTAGTTTTTGTGCCAAATTAATTATATGTTGGGTTATAAATCTAATCAAAGAGATCTTGTTTATCGTCGATTTTAGATAATTTCTATAGTTTGGTACATTTCGAGAACCAATTATTGAATATGTTCCAATTTTAGTTTCTCCTCTTCTCTGTCTTTCCAAAGCCTTGATGGAGTTTTCTATATCGTACCTATCGAATATTAGTGATATTTTGTTGCAATATATATTTTCTTTAAAAATATACAATAGTTTTTTAAACACGATATCTCCAAGATTTTCAAAAGTTTTAAACGCTTTTTCATTTAACTCTTGCAGAAGCACCATACCATCAATAAAATATGATCCAATATCTTTAGGTTGTTCATGAAGTGTGTCGGAGAACGTTTCCAATTTGTTCGCCAATTCAGATTTTGCGGTTTTTCTCATTGTGCGATCTTCATGAAAAATTGATATTGGAATAGGGGTTAACTCATAACTTAGAACATTAACAAAATTGAGCTGTTTATACTGCGCAGCACTAATAATTCTTCGAAACATAAATTCAGGGTTAATAATGTTTTGCTTTTCATCTTTTTTGTAACCAATATTATCAAAAGCAAAAGACTTTGTCTGATCTCTAGGTACAGCTTTCCAGAAACTGACTTCACTGTCAGTCGTTAATCTATCCTGTGCAAACTTTTTGTTACTGGAAGAAGCCTTCTCTTTGAAATTTGAAAGTGATTGTTTGACATCAGCTGAAGCTATTTTTCCAGTGGCAATATGGATTAGATTGTCGGAAAAGTTATTTCTATCAAACGGATTGACCCAAGTGGATTCTATTAGATGTAACATTTTCTCGACATCCTCTTCTTCTCTTATCTTTTCAGACAGTCCATATGATTCCTTCGATCGGTTAGAACTAATAATTAAATTTTCCACCTTACTGGAGTATTCGCCCATTAAATGTCTGGTTATGAGCCATCTACACAGAGTATCTTCACTTTTGGTGAAACCTACGACACCCCCAGAACTTTTACAGTCTTTGTTAATTGTTTGCTCCAATGCCATATCGGACGCAACGCAATTAAATTTTTTTAAGTTTGTTCGTTTTACAACAAAATTTCCATTCTTTAGATGTTGATACATTTCTGGGTTTTTATTTTCTAAATTTTTCATATCCAGTAAATATACAGGTGTATACTTTGCATAATTATTTCGTCCACCAGCTTTGAGAAAAGGAAGAGTTTGTTTTACAGCTTCCAAATATAGTTCAAAATCTGCATTTCTTTCAGACCTAAGCAATGTAATCAGTATGTTTGAAGCCTCGAGAAATGAGAACCAGTACTTGAAAGTTGGAGCATTTTTACAACCATAATCGACAATCGACATTATTTGTGTTAATTCTTGAGAATTATTAAAAATTTTGGTATAAAGTAAATTTAATTCTTTGGGCGAATGTTCTCCGTTATTACACATTACTTCAAGTTGGTTTAATTGTGTATGTAATTCTTCATTAAATATATTTAAGCCATTTTCATGTTCATACCAAGATTCCATGGATTTAAAAAACAACCTACTGAGCATGTCTGACACCAGAATTAATCCTCGTATGGCACGGTAATAATGTTTGCCTTGCAACATTTGCCTACAAGAGGTTTCAGCATAAACTCCTGATTCAACTAAAATATTAATAAGACCGCCGTCGCTAAATATATTTCCTATGCTAGCAATAAATGCCATTATCAAGTGCATTCCTCCTAATTGCATGGTAACTTTATCAGATAAGTCCGAAGCTTTATTCCATAAAATTTCTTGAGCTTTACTGTAAATTGCCAAATCAGCTGTCACAACTATGTGGTTTTGTCCTAGATTTTCTGCAATTTTTGTTAACTGCAAAAGTGAAGTATATATGGTGTCATAAGATGAAGGTGGCGCATTAATAAAGGGATAATAAAAAACATTTGATACTGGTAAATGATTTACGGAAATAATTTCATTATATTGGCTCCATCCAATGAAAGTGCTCGTTTGCTTTCTGTACCTGATTATCCTCCATATTGTATCCGTAGTAATCGTTAATTCATTTTTAGGCTGTAAGTATTGAATATCTGCACTTTCATTGTACTTTGGTGGTTCTGGGCGATTTGGTGGTTTTTTATAACTTATAAGTGTTTGTTCTAAGTTGAAATTTTGTAACTCGCCCAATGATCGTTTTGTTTGTCGTTGAAACGTCGATCCTTCAAAAAGTTTTGATTTCTTTTGGAATATAACCATCGCTAAAGCGTGAGTCGTTCCTTTCCCATCAACTGTTTCTTCATTTAGGTCAAAATTGTCTATACTGGCACTGATAAAATTTTTGTCTTGATTTGTTACTGGAACTAGTCCTTGGGGAATGAAAATGTCATTTTCAGTATTTTGGACTTGTTGAGCCGCTAGTGATGTCAGGAACCTTCTCATTTCATCATATGATGTTCCATATCCAAAATTGTATAAAATATCTATTAATTTTCTGCTCCTCACTGTTTGATAAATATATATAGAAAGGCCTAAGCATATACTACTCATATATTTGCCTTTGTCAAAGTTACTTAAAATTGCTGAACATATGGCGACGATATTGATATAAAAAGCACCGCTTGTTGAGTTTACAAAATTATTTTCAATTAAAACCCAGGACAAAAATTTGTATAATTCGTCTGGTATTTCTTCCCTACATTTATTTTCGTTTATTGCTTCTGGGGTTGAATAATATTGTGTAGTTGTAGTACTACGATTAATGTGATTTAAAATTGCTTTCCGTAATATTCCTGCTGCTCTATGTAATAATAAATTTTCATTTTCGTTATATGCAAATTCTTCCTCGGAGCTTGATTCTTCATTTGTTACGGAGTTATGTATAATGTTATACTCGTAATCTTTTGAAAGTACAATAGTAGGCTTTCCGGGGCGACTAACAAAAGAAATTAATTCTCCAAAATGTTTTTCAATTTTTTTTCTTATATTACTGGAATTTTGTGCAATGTTCGAATTAATGTTACGATCTTCTAATATTTTATTTAGCTGATTACAGACAGTTGTCAACGTTAAACATTTCTTTTCATTTATTATGTCAGTATTTATTTTTTGAAAAAATATTTCGAAACAAGTTTTTAATGAATCTGGATCTTCAACAGGTGGCTCAAGTTTACGTTTTTCAGCTAACACATTCATTTGTGATATATATTTTGCGTAACAAGCCTTGTGATATTTTGCATCTGATGCAAATAAATCGCTGTAAAATTCCATCCTGCCAGTAATAATAGTGTCATTTCGCTCTTTAGCACTTTTTAATATTTTTTCACGGGTGCCACTCCCCGTGCCAGTACTAATCGAAACTAAACCTTTTTTCTTTAAGGTTCCACTTTTAGCACAAATTAGGCAATCTGTCTTTATGTTAAATTTATTTTCACTAACCCTAGCGCTATAAAAACTACTGCTACAACATGGATCACTTATAGTGTTCTGTTCAGATTTTAGTAGTTTGTCAATATTATTTTTGTGGCAAAATGTTTTTCTACAATTATTATGAAATTTAAAATGACATGGATTTTTAATGATTTCACTTTTCTGAGATAATATTCGCAGAGAAACGTTGTCCTTTCTTAACTCTGCTGCCAAAAAAATCGAAGCAAAACCTTGCTGGGTAGGCTTTTTAACAACATTTGTGAAATCATCCAGCTTTTGGCAGCAGAATAGGCACGTATTGCTCATCTTTAACTTGTAAATCTACAAACAAAACATTTACTTTATTAAACTTTGACATACGCATAATAATGTTTTTGACTTACCTGATACACGTTTATAAAACTTTTAGCAATACTTAAAATACACAAATTAGTTATTTACTTTCTAGAACGATGCATACACGAACCAATATTTATGGTAATAACGCCAATAACGCATGAAATCAAAAGAAACCGAGTTAAAACACGCATCATCAGCTACGTAGCGAGGTCGGACGGGGCGCGAGCGGAATCACCCAACCGGCCGCCGACGCCGTGCTTGCTCTTGTTTAAACTACTTTGCCGCTTTTATTTATAAAGATAGATCTACTAATAATTGATACAAAATGATACCAATAAAATTCCGCAGTTTTTGGTAAAAAAATATATTTAATAGCTTAATTCACATGTCAGTAGCAAGAAGTTAAATATTTTTTAAACATATAAATTGCGTGCACCCTGTCATAAACTATTATAATTAATATTATAAAATTTATAATTTTGTAAAATGTCATGCATGCAAATAAAAGGCACATATTTAGGCTATAAATCAGTAAAAAAAATATTATTAGTTTTAAAATACTTTTAACGTTATTAACAGTTAAATATAAAACTTTATAATTTTAATTTTTTTTGTAATTTTTGCCTATATTCTCGGTCCCGACCAATAATAAAAGTCGACAAATATGTTTTTTTGTGTAAAAACACAGGCTAAATCAGATAGAATAAGTCTCATAAAGTTATAAGGAAATATTGGGTATGCCTTTAAAACGACGTCTTTTGATCGAGTTGCCGCCCGTCTAGTAAGAGAGTTTATGAGAAGTAGATTTTTTGTTACGAAATCCATATTGACATTAAGAAAACAAGTTATTACTTTCAAAATATGCATTAATTTGATATTTTAATATTGACTCAAAAATTTTGGAGAAAACAGGAAGGAGAGAGATAGGTATATAGTTATTTAAATCATCAACAGAACCCTTGTTTTAATAATAAATACACTGGAAGCTATACATTAGTGTTGAAAAATGCTAATAACCAAAATTTAACTCCTAGTAAAAATAAAACCCTTAAGGTGGCATTCTCAACGTCATTTAATCCATTACCAACCTATAACCTATTTAACGTTATTTTTTCAAGTTTATTATTTTATTGACTAACATTTAAATAAAATCCGTATTGTCGGCACATTCCTTAGGTAATATCTGATATATTACACAAATATCTATTTATTTCCTTGCTAATTTTGGGAGAATTGTATAGCGAAAGAACAATGACATATTAATGTTAAGGTTGAATTCTCAACGTCATTCAATCTATTGCCAACCTATAACCTATTTCGCGTAGATTTTTTAAATTTATTATTTTAATAACTAACATTTAAAGAAAATCAATATCGTCGGTACATTATTTAGGTAGTATCTGATATATATTACAAATTCAAATATAAATTCAAATATATTACGGTTAATAATATTATAATATTTCACCGACGTCACAAAGTAAAAAAAAAATAATCTTAGAGCTATGTTTTTAAAAAACACACTAAAATACAATTCAATATAGTAGGTACATTACAACATATTAAAATTCATGCTTATAAAAAAGTATTACAATACATTTAAAATTCACATTACACTGTACCAGCAGAGAAGCATCGGCATTTGGCTTAAATTATATTAAAATCCAGAAACTCTTGAGCACTATAGAAAGCGTTGTGCAATAATAGTTTCCTAATTGCGTTCTTAAAAGGTATTTCAGGCAATTCTTTTATATGCATGGGGAGGCAGTTGTAATATTTAGGACCGTAATAGTTGGGAAGACATTCTAGTTCGTTCCAGACGATGATAGTCTATTCTTATTTCGTTTCCCTGTCTAGTTGGGTAGTTGTGACAGGACCTGTTCAGATTAAACTGTTGCTTGTTTTTATGGCAATAAATTAGACACTCGTACAGGTAACGGCAAGGAATAGTCATGATGCTTAGTTGTTTAAAAGCCTCTCTGGCGTCCTGTCAGTAGTCGAGTCCGGCAACGATCCTTACAGCTTTCCTTTGTAATTTAAATATACGTGCCGAATGTGTAGAGTGACCCCAAACCAAGATAGCGTAGCAAGCTAACGACTGAAACACACCGTGAAACGTCTGGAGAAGACAGGAGTGTGGGAGTATCCTCTTTAGATTTTTTAGTAAGAATATGTTTTTTGCAAGACGTTCTGCTACATGTTCAACATGTCTATCAAACTTTAAAAGAGGGTCCAGCATTTTTACCCTCGATGTCCCTGAGTCCGAATTTAATATTTTCTGTCTTACTATCATTAAGAGCCAACCTATTGGTCCTAAACCACAACTCAATCTCTCTCATACAGGCATCCATTCGTTCATCCAGTCTCTTCATACTTATATCAGCATCCACTCCAGAGGTATCGTCCGCGAACAATATTAATTTTAAGTTGGGTACGGCGTGATTTGTCATTAATATAAATGAGGAAAAGGAGCGGACCCAACACCGAGCCCTGAGGTACCCCGAACGATAGCCCCGCCTCACCGGACGACTTCCCCAGGAAGGTGGTCAGTTGCCTGCGGCCCACTAAGTAGTTCTCCAACAGTCGGATGCTGTCCCCAGCCAATAATATCAATTTATTTCATTGCTAATTTTTAGAGAATTGTATAGTGAAAGCACAATGAATGACGATGACATAATAATGTTAAAAAAAAATCTTACCCGATATTTTTCGCTATACAATTCTCCTAAAATAAGTTATGAAATTCCTTGATATTTATTAAATATGTCAATTATTACCTATAGAATATCAAGTCGATACTGATTTTATTTAAATTTTGTGTAAAAGCTAGAAAACATAAATAAATTTACGCGAAATAGGTTATAGGTTGGCAAGCATGTTGATACTCCCACCTTAAGCTTTATGTAAATTATATTTATTACATATATATCATATAATAAAATTATATTTACTAAACACCACTATACTTACCTTATAATGGTGTTTTTGTAATCAGTAATTAGTTCAATTCTATTATTACAGTAAAATTAATGTACCAACTATCATTTGTCTTGATTTTTTTAGTTTTTAGGGGTTCGTAGCATACACAAGTGTTTAAACACTTAGGTGTCTTATAAATATTTACAATATTTTTATACATTTGCATATTCTAAGTTTTTTTATAGTCTTGTAAGAACAGTCTGAGCAGGCTCTTGGGGTACCTATATAAAAATCAGTTCTTGACAATAAGTAGGTATTTTCATTTTAATATAAATAAATATAAGTAGTTGGGTTATTATAGGGGACAAGAATAATTAACAACAAACCTTACAACAGCATGATATGCTTTTTTAAGCAACATTATATAAGTTTAAGCAGAAGGCTATGGCTTAAATATTTTAATTTTCTTTTAAAATTATAAAGTTGTCCTTGTTATAATGCTAGAATTTTAATATATTTCTTACAACAACTAGATTACAAGATAGGTATACCAGTTTCAAAAAGTCTGGGCACAGTGGACACCAAATACAATTTTAGGAAAATAGAAGACATATTAAAGCCCTTTTTACAGTCGGCAATACTATTTGCAACTCAATTGCTGCAATGCATTGCAGGCGCAAGACATTGCCTGAAATTTGTCTTGCAGGATGTTTTACAGCTGGCAATTCTATTTTCATTGAAAAGGATCGCCAACATTACAAAAATAAATGCCTCTGTTGTTAATCTGTCAATGCGAAAACAACCGAATAACAATAACACAAAACAAACCGAATAAGTGCAAAGAAACAGTGAACTCACAACAAAAGAGAAACAACCCAAACTCTGACAAAAGTCAAACTCAGCTTGAGCGCGTCCTCTCTAGGAACTTTCGTTTTTGTTGGTCACAATCAAAATGCATATAAATCCACCAGAATTGCAAACGCAGTTGCAACAAAAATCGATCACGACCGATTTTTCGCAATAGCAAGAGAATTGCCAAATCCGATCAGCTGGTTCTCTACTGCGCATGCTTATAAGCAAGACAATTGCAACTTGCAAATAGTATTGCCGACTGTAAAAAGGCCTTAACTTTTTTGAATTCTGAAAATTATTTTGCTTCACTTTTTTTCATTAAATTGACGTTTTAATCTCTATATTCTTTTTGATATTCATTATTTGACAAGTGCATTATTGGCCAAGTTTGGCCCATTGTACTCACCCTAGTCATAAAGAAATATAACCAAGAGAAACCATGCAATGAAAACATTTTATCGCTCATAATTTTGTACAAAGTACAAAATCTGTAATGAGTTACGCCGAACTCTGCCTGTGATGAACATTTAGCAAACGCGAATATCAGTCTAAAGACACTTCGCTTAGGTTTACATAGTTTATGCATTGATTCCTCCCTACAAAACATCATCCTTTCATAGGAGTTTGTTTTCCTTTTGCATCTCCTTTACCATCTTGTCATCAATAATTTGCCATTTGAAGGTAAAATATTTCTCAATGTTTTCAAATATCATTGAAGATATTATTTGGAATATCCTGTATTGAGACTTGCTTCGTCACTTTTGCAATGGTTATTATTGGACTACGATGGTGGTAAAATTTGACTAAGCCATCTATTTAAATCACTGCGTTGTTTTGTTGTTTATAATTATGCCTATTTGTCTGTGTCTGTCATCTGACTATGTTGTTTATTTAACAAATGTGTTAGTCTTTCTATGTCTGAGTCTGAACTGTCTTCAGTAATCAGTACTGTGTTTGATGTTCCCAAACATAGTCCTAGGCACTGTGAACAAGTCCAAGGTTTATCCATTGTACCTATTGGTTTCATAAGCTAAGAACTCCAGCTAATCCAACCCATAACAGTTCTTAAAGTAAAACTGTTCATATTGTCCACAGAAGATGCTAGGTCTATTGATTCTTCATAATATTCTTACTGCATTATGAACAGATATATTGTAAACTCGATTGTAAAGGTATATTTTTATCTGGAGGTTTCTCAGTAGGGGTCCACTTTTGCCACTTTTTGAAATAGCATTAGACTTCCCCTTATACAATTTTTTCAGAAGAACAAGTGCATCTAAAATAATAACATTAGGCTTGGGAAACATGCCATGAGCATGAGTACCTCCTTCCTACCTGCCCATATCAGTTTTAAACAAAATTTCACCATTTGGGCCTCCGTTCAATTAATAAGTAAACATTAAACATTGCATGCTCCATCGACTATTTAACAATGTAAGCTCTCAGCTTGTAATCAATTTTAGCAAGGCAATTGTTATTAGGGGCATTTTGATCGAAATAAATGTTTAAACAAAATCAAAAACAACATGAATATTGGGGTAAATGCTTCTTTGTGTGGAACCTGTACATAGGTAGGTACCTATTATGTGTCGATTGAGTCTCCTATGAATATTTAATTACTTTAAAACTATTAAGGTTAAACTCTTTATTAATTAAAAAGCAGAGAAGTTAGTGGGTTTGTTAATTTAATTCTAAATAAGAAAAAATTCTACAAGATTACAAATACTTGTATAGAGTGTGTAAGGTGTAAAATAGCTACTAAGCAAATTAGTACAAAAGAAACTTACCTGTTTAAAGCAAAAATACAAGCAGTATAAGGATTGAAAAGTAATTTGAGTTAAGTTTTGTGATCAAAACTGCAAAAAATCTATTCCCTGATAGAAGACTACGCCATGTCATTAGCTCCATTAGAGAAGAGATAAAAGCAATGAGGAACACTGAGGCATACAAATTTACTTAATGTTTTTCATTCTTACAAAATGCCCATACTTCCGCAAGAAATATTACTTTTAAATAATATTTTTGTTCTCAAAAATGAGAATGAAAAATAATAAAGCCACTCTCTCTCTACAAACACTACATTCCCATTTCCCAACCCAAAAAGGCGATTTCAAACAATTTTGGTATCCTATATCCTATAATTTCGTTTGTTTGATCGGTCACATACGTTACAATGTCACGTAAATGACGTAAAGTAAATTTTGGTGACTAACCAGATTCCGTCAAATGACGTCATAAATATAACGGAGGTAATATTCAGTTCCACTATGACCGTGCGATTTATTTACCAATCGAACAATAATCATCAGGCTAGAATCAGTTAGATTGATCCGTATCGATCTAATTTTGCGAATCGAATACGGCTCTGGATGATTGGTGCAAAGCAAACCAACCCGTGATTGGATGAGTGAATAGACAATTATTACTGCGGACTCCTCAAATCCCAGAAGGCCATGGCTAAGTTCACTAATTAATTTCTTTAAGCTTCTTTTAAATAGTAAACCAAAAGGTATACCATACCAAATGATCAATACTTTGCTTTTTTTAACAACAAAGCAAAGTAAAAATCTGTGCGTAGCTAAGGTGTTAAAATAACGCTTTTCGAACAATTTCGTATAGGCGTATTGGAAATAGGGAGGGGAATACTTAACTTTTGCTGCAACAAATGAGAAGTACCTATGATAACTTGAAATATAGAGGAGCATACTTAACAGCGGAAAGGGGGAAAAACTTTTTGCTGTGTTGTTTAGGTATATTTTTAAAATGAACGCTCAACCACTTGTGAATTGTGAAGTGCTCAACTTAGCCTTGGCTTTCTTATGATATTGTAAAGTAACTAAAAGGAAATCGACTATTCCCAGTGCCACAGAGGAATAATAATTCTACACGGTAACTGGACCCAGCCTATGTAGGACCACAGAAATGAGAGGTTTGACAGGATCGTCCATAACCAAGATAAAACGTACTTTTCATTTGCTTCTTTTAATACATCTCAGCAAAGTAAATATCTTTGCTTAGCTAAGTTCTTAAAGTTAATGCTCTGCGATCAACTTCGTATAGTTCCTATGAGAAATAGAGAGGGGCATATTTAACCGCGGCGAGGGGGAGGAAAATCTTTGTTTTGTTATTTTTAAAAGGAACGGTCAACGTAGCCATTGGCTTTGCTTTGTTATTTTAAAGAAGCTTAAGGAACTGTGCTTTTGTTGTGCTTTGTTTTGCTGTTTAAAAGTAATGTAAAAGAAGTTGGCTAATGACCTTATTTAAAAAGTTAGGCGTATCATAAAGACAATTAATTACCAACTACCAACCTGGTCCATGTCATTTTCATCAAATCAATCAGTCGTACATATTTGCTTTTCAATTCATTCTAAATGGACGCCTTAGTTAGTGTTTTGTGGTGGACGGTTCCTAAGGGGGACAGTAGCTGGCTGTATAGCCCTAGCAGCTCAGGCCACCCAGCACGTCAATCGTCCTTGAGCAACAGAAATAATCATTACAAACCTTTTATTTTTCTGTGACATTAGAGATGGGTCCGACCCGCTATTTTTGTTTAGCAGCTGCTTCTGCTATCGCTAAACAAAAATAACAGTTAGAAATAGCTGCTATTTTAATAGCAGTTGCTATTTTAGCATTATTCGTCTCGTAAAACGACACGTCCAGCAACCATAATAAATTAATATTTTTTTGTTTTTGCTTTAAAAAGTATTTCATTTATCTCGGTAGGTATCGATCGATGGCGTACTGTTCTAAAAATACCAATTGGAATATGGATGGCTCTGCACTTTTGTCGGCTTGTAATTTATGACTTTGTTTATTTTACATTGATTATTTATTCCTTTAGGGCTTTCAAACATATAAACGTAATATTAGTCTACGGTTCGATTGGCCCAACTCCGAACCGAACTGGCGTTCGCACTTCGCAGTAAGTAAATCGGAATAGCAGTTCGAAATAGCATAGCAGTGATAACCAAAATCACCTAACCTGACAACCGCTCATTTCGCTCTGTCAGCGCCAGTTCACAGTAAAGTAAATATTAGGTGCTACAAATTAGCAGCTAATTTTAAAGCTCGTAGCATTTAGCTTTAGAGACTTTTTGCACCTCTTAATTCGTCATTCGTTTGTCGTTATGGTTATTCTGAGCATGCGCAATGTCAGAAAGGTGATCCGCTATGGTTAATATTAATAACCATAACGGACTCCGTTATTTACGGAAGGATAAGGAAGAGCTTATCGTTATCCTTATGGTTATGCTTAAACTGCATGGTTGCCGAAACATACAAAAGTTATCAAGCATCATCGCTATGAATTAAAATTGTGATAAGCGATTACTTAAAATCCAAAGCAATAGTAGCTTTACATTAAAATATACAACTTAATCAAATTATTGTTAGGTTAGGTATTTTATTTTGTTTAGGTGCGCCGGCGCCAACTTAATAACTACAGACAGAACGTATAGGCGCTGCAAAATCTCTGGTTTTAACAGTGGCGCTACTCGTTATGTTTAATAAAGTTAACCATAACGGAGCTAAAAACTGATGTTAATTTAAGAGGTGCAAAAAGTCTCTATTATACCGAATCAAATAGCAGTTTAAAAAAAGCAGGCTGCTATTTAGCAACCCATCTCAGTAGTAACGTAAAGCCTCGTTCTCAGAGCTACGTTCCCACTAAGCAAAAAACAGCTTTGGTTAGGGATGTTCCGATACGTTGAAAGTATCGATCTTTTGTATTGATCCGGATCGTATGGTAGAGTATCGATGCAATAAAATATCGGTTTGAAAAATATCGATACCCTAAATATCGATACTTTTTCGATCCGCGTTGTTATTTTTTGTTTTACGATTTTTAACGTTTCTAAAGAACCACCACTAGAAAATACTATTATATTTTTCAAGGTCGGACCGGGCATTTTCCGCTCGAGGTTTGCTGTTTTGCAAACCGCATCATAAAATTAATAAAATTGTGGGTTTGGGAAGTATCGATACTGTCTGAACGATACAGAGTAAAATATTTCGATACTCATTATATATCGAATAAAAAATATCGATACAAAATATCGGGTATCGGAAGGTAAAATATCGATACTAAAAAATATCGTATTGTATCGCGCATCCCTAGCTTTGGTACGTTTCGTAACGTTTTTTAAAAGTAACTTATATAACGTTTTAGTTCAAACGTTCTTTTATCATCGTTTTTACATTTTCTAGGAACGTATTTAATATTTACGTCTCTTTAACATAATCTCGTTACTGTACTTGTTTCATTGAACAAATAAACATATTAAAACCGTATATTTTATGTACTCTTTTATTAACGTCAACATGTTTCCATTAAAAGAACGCTCTTTTAATTGCGTGCTCGTTATGCTTTTTTCTAAACGTTTCAGATCAGGAACTATTTTGTTTAAACAGATAACGTTACCCCTGCACCGTTACTATAATGATTTTTTATTTTCAAACCCGTTATGTTCGGGAGATAACTGATAGATTTCGTCGCAAAAATGTAAAACAAGTTTCATGTCAGTTTCGTTTTCTGAACGCAACCCTGAACGGAACTCCACCGTTGACGCCGACCATTCACCGAACTAACCGAACCTCACTTTTTCCTGTCCCACGCGTCTGCATTTATTTGTCATCGGCTGTGCTATAATTTATTTTTTGTGGTTTTGGAGGTTTCCGAAAAGAACAAAAAATGGATAGAAAGGTAAGTACATTGCATTAGTTTCTATAAAACAAAAGTTATTGATATATTTGCATTGTAACCTACGCCGCTACGCCTACAGATAGGTACCTACTACCAGCGAGGCTACAAGATACATGTCTATAATTTTCTATTAGTTTAAACTTTATGCTAGTAAATTAAGGTCTCGTTCTAAAGTGCTGCATTTATATTTGATATTGTCTGTTTCTATGTTTGGTACAGGTCTGCAAGTAAACGTACAGGTTGGTCAATTCTAAGTGCCAAGACCCGAGACTGAAAGCCATTAAAATTCGTTAAGAATAAACCACATGTATGAATTATTGAACTTAAATAGCCCTGCCCCTATAAATATTTTTAAAACTATCTTTAAATTAATTGCTAAACATGCATATATAGTACACATGTATGGCTGAGGGTTGCTACTGTTTCCTCTTGGTCTGACCTGGAGATTTTTAATTTGATTAATGTCTAGGCTTGCCAGGGCCAAGCAATAGGTAGGTTTGACCTGGAGAAGTTGTTGCCAAATTATTCATCAATAAGTTAACATAAATTATAATAAGTTTTAATTTCCAAATATGTAGATGCAGTACAACAAGTATTCACAACCAACGACCGGGACCTAGAGTCAGGGAGTCAGTCATCATGGAGTGGTTTCGTCGCGACAATCAACGACTCAAGAGAGAAGAGGTATGTGTAGTTAGTAAGAAAGTAATATAATTTACTAATCAAACTTAAAATTATTGCTCTAATAATCACCATTTAAAAGTACAAATTTTTACTTGAACTATTAAAGAATTTTAATTTTTAGTTAAGACTTTAAAATAAAAAAAAAATACGTTTTTTTTTACCAAAATCTTATTGGCTTCAGTTGTCATACACTGGAATATTTTGTAAAATAATAAAAATATAGAATCTTGGTTACGAAGTATTTTTTCTAAATTTTTTTATTAGTTTCTTAAAGAACCCCGCACTTCTCTTATGGAAAATGGCCCTCGGTTAAATTTTCTAAATTTTTAGTATGTTGAGAATGCCATTCTGATCAAAAGTGTTCATGGCCACAACAATATCTGCCAACCAGTTTTTGAGATCCAAGTTGCAAAATATGAATTCTCAATACATTATATTTTCCTAGTTTATAATATGAATTCGTTTTGTTTTTCTAAATTTTTTATGGCCCTGTCGTAGATAGGACAGAATACTATAAAAATAGTTAAAAAAATTTTATTATAATATACCGGGTGAGTGACGAAAATTATTTAATATTTTGTGTTAAATCATTGTATTTTCGACATTAAATTTAATGTTTACAAAGTAATACTGTAGATGACATTAGCTTGGAGCAAGCTATCAGAATTTATATTATTTATATTTTTTACAGGGTAACTCAAAAAAGTTTATATTTTTTTTATTAGTTTTAAAAGAAATTTTGTAGATATTTCTTTATGTACTACTTGTCGCCTATCATATGCTTCCAAATATATATAATTATCAAGGTTTTACAGGGTGTTTCCGTGTTTCCGATGCTAAGCGATAAAAAAATAACATAAAAATGCATTTATTTATAAATCACCCGGTATATTAAAAATGGATCGGTTAAATTTCATTATTTTTTAATATTTTTTGCATGAAGTGTCTTACTTACATGTTTGCTATTGATTTCCCTTTTCCTATGACCAGTTCTGAAGATATACAGCGTCGAACATACTCAAAACTCAAAAAATAAGCAAATAAAATAGCAATTTTTATTAATTTCAATAAAATTTGTTATGTAAGTTCATTTTATGGTTAAATATAAATATATTTAATGCTGTACAGGGTGTTTCAAATAATTATGAGATTCTAACACTGTATTGCAAATAAGAAATATATATATATTTGATGCCATTTCTTTTGTGTTGGGTATGTTATTTTTTATGATGTATTAACACAATATGAAAAATAAAGTTTATTATTATAAAAACTATGAACAATTTATTATATCCAAAAATAATAAGTAGGCCCCTAATTATTTGAAACACCCTGTATAGCATTAAATATATTTATTTTTAACCATAAAATAAACTTTTATAACAAATTTTATTGAAATTTAAGAAAAAATTGTTATTTTATTTGCTTATTTTTTGAGTTTTGAGTCTGTTCGATGCTGTATATCTTAATTTTTTTGTAATGACATGAAATAAACAAATACAAATTACTAAAGAACAGGTCATAGGAAAAGGGAAATCAATAGCAAACATGTTAGCAAAACACTTCAAGCAAAGAATATTAAAAAATAACGAAATTAACCGATCTATTTTTTATATACCGGGTGATTTATAAATACTTGCAGTTTTTTGTTTTTTTCTATCGCTTATCGTCGGAAACACCCTGTATAACCTTGATAATTATATATATTTGGAAGCATACGATAAGCGACAAGTAGTACATAAAGAAATATTTACAAAATTTCTTTCAAAACTAATAAAATTTTTTTTAACTTTTTTAACTTACCCTGTATAAATATAAATAATATAAATTCTGATAGCTTGCTCCAAGCTAATATCATCTACAGTATTACTTTGTAAACATTTAATTTAATGCCAAAAATACAATGATTTAACAAAAAATATTAAATAATTTTCGTCACTCACCCGGTATATAATAAAAGAGTTTAAACTATTTTTATAGTATTCTATTCTATCTACGACAGGGCCATCAAAAATTTAGTAAAACAAAACGAATTCATATTATAAACTACGAAAATATAATGTAGTGAAAATTTATATTTTGTAGTGAAATGTAGTGAAAAATGGTCTGCAGATATTGTTTTGGCCATGAACACTTTTGATCAGAATGGCACTCTCTGCAACATACTAAAAATTTAGAAAATTTGACCGAGGGCCATTTTCCATAAGAGAAGTGCGGGGTTCTTTTAAGCTCTTCAAATTTATTTGTAGCTGATTATATTGTAAAGTATATTAATTTATAATTTTTTTTTCAGGTTCACAAGACGTTGATTTATTACTTTTTTAATTACATATTTATAACATTACATGTATATGTTTTTTTAATATAATCTTTTAATCCATGATGTGCCTAATTTACTTTAGGAAATAATTACATTTAACGGTTTACAAAAATATTACATTCTCGAAGGATGAATCTAATTCGTCATCAATATGTTTATTGTGTCTGCATTTATTGCCTTTTTAAAACAAAATTGGTTTGTTATAGTTTCGAAACAAAAACATCTTATAAGCAACGTAATTGTAACTTTTTGAAAAGTCCTTAATATAAACATCTCAAAAACGAAACCAGTTTGTTATAGTTTTCGAATCAAACACGTTGATTTCTAAATGCAACTGCGATTTTGTTATGTTGGCGGACATTACGACCAGTACGTTTCGAAATAGCGCCGTATCAAAACCTTTTTGTACAACGTAACAATGTAACGTAAAAACATAAATTTAACGAAATTGGGTTGTTTTTTTGCTTAGTGGGTTGTGTCGCCAGCGACATCATCTTGACCAATCTAGGGGTGTGGTGTGATTTCACGACCTGTGATTTTGTCACAGCTCCGGGCCTGTCACAGTCGCGACCAGTTCCGCTTCGACTAAAGGAGCTGTGACGACGTGACAGCGCTAGATATGAGGTTCGCGGACCGGCCGGTGCGCGCTGCGGCTTCCGCTTCGACTAAAGGACCTGCGACGACGTGACTCACGTGACCGCGCTGGATATGAGGTTCGCAAACCCGACGGTGCGGCATAAAAAAGACCTAACGGTGCGGTAGAAACTGGACTGGATGTGAGTGAGCGACGCGAGCGTAAAAACAGGTCCTGCCGAAACGCTGGAAATGCCGGAATTGGAATCGGTAGGAGTACCACACCGTATTATATTATAATAAAATAGAAAATACCAATTTAATAAAAGAAAAATAAACAATTCGCGGAACTCGTTCAAAAAGTAATTCGGAGAATTCATTTGAGCGTCGCCGCCGCCGCTTCTATAAAATATAAATCACGTGCTGTGTCGAAGCGCAGAAGGAGCTTGTTGGCGGAGCGGAATATAAATAAGTGTGAAACCGCTACCGCGCTGGTACGCTGCCGTTCGTTTGTGCTTTCGCAGCCAGCATCCCTGCAAATTGTTCGCAGCCAGCATCCCTGCAAATTGCAAGTCCGGAGCTGTGACAAAGTCACAGGTTCAAGTCACAGGTTCAGACATGGAGCTGTCACAGATTGGAGCTGTGACAGGAAAATCACGCTTTTTCCCACCCCTAGACCAATCAGGACCGCCTTACGTCATTACCCCTAACCCCCACCTAAGTGTCGCAAGATCGGTGTCGCACTGTCGCAAGATCGGTGTCGTTGTCGCTCAATTATTTCAACTTCAACGGCGTGCCGTTTATTTGCAGCAGCTATTTTTGGATTTTGTTTGTGTTTTGAATATTGTTTTGTGAATTTTCAGTTTGATTTTAAAATTTAATGCCCCATATTGGTACTGACAGTTCGGGTATATACAGGTATCCAATGTGCGTCCGAGAAAATGTGTTGTCATATTCTACAGAGCATGAATATACAGGCTTAAAGACATTTTTATTGACCCTTGAAAAAGTTTTAATATAAAACGAAACGTTGGGAGAAATACAATTGTGTCATTTCATTCATTTCATTGCCTGCCCTCATTCCCTCTATACTTATTTAAAGTAAAATTTAATTTTGGGAAATACCTGTACCTCCTCCTCTTATCTGGTTTTCCTTAGTACTAGAGCGTTTGGCTTTTCGCCAAAGATAATACGCTATTAATAAGTTACGCCTTTCCATAATAAATTATTCAAAACAAGTTTATAATATTATATTACAAACAAACAAATCAATTAGGGTTACGTTTTAATGTGACAGATAGCATAGCGACAGTCACTGTTTTAGTGATGGGATAACTCGAGTGAAAAATAACCGATCACTCGGTTTTTTCAATCACTCGAATTATTCGATTATCTTCGGAAATCATTCGAGTGACGAAATGAGTGATGAACATAATGGTTTTTGATAGTGATGGGATCACTCGAGTTCAATCACTCATTGCGGGGCTATACAGAGTAGTTAGTTTATGGAACTGGCGACCTTTTTTTTTTTTTTTTTTTTTAGAAGTGTCAAAATATATGTGGTTGATTATTTAAGTGATTAAAAAAAATGAATTATTTCTAAACTGCCCCTCATATAGCATATGAGTGAACAATCGATTATCATTCGGTTTTTTAAATCACTCGAATGCTCGGAAATCGATTATTGAAATAACTCGATTTTTCCCATCACTACACTGTTTCTGCTTCACGGTCGCCGCGACACCCAATTGATAAGAGTGGGGATGTGTCGCCAGCGACTTTCGTAGCTCTGAGAACGAGGCTTAAGTCGTAGCGAATCACGAACAACAGAGGCGTATTCGATTTGCAGGTTCAGATCGATCCGGATCGATCTAACTGATTCCAACTGATCTGATTTGTGTTCGATTGGTAAGTGATCGCGGTGATCGCACGGTCAAAGTGATCCCAGCTGATTTTTAAAATCAGATCGATCCAAATCACTTTCCCAATCGAATACGGCTCAGGACAGGACCTCTTGACGTCTATTCTCGAAATAGGCGAATGATCATTTCAAGAGAGTGATTACTTTTTCTCTTAAAAATGTTTAAACTGTATTCTTGAAACTTAAAATGACTATTCATTTCCATGGAAAGTTGGGAGAGCTTATTCTCTTCTTCTTTACCGTACTTTCCTTTTGCTTCTCTTAAACAACAAATAAGCAAAGCAAAAATCTATGCTTAGCTAAGTTGTTAAAGAAACGCTTCGCGAAGAAGTTCGTATAATATCGTATGAAAAATATAGAGGGTCATACTTAACCGCGGCAAGGGGGAGGAACAGTGACTATAGATGAAACAATAACAAATGAACCTATTGACAAAATAGTATTCCATTCTGAAGTAAATCAACATACAAATGTCGCCTTTCCACTTGATGAGGGATGATATGGGAAATTTAAATCTTTATCTAGAACCTTATAAAAGTCTGCTTTAAGGCAACGCAGCCGTGAGCTAGAGATCCGCCCTCCAAGATCATGTGACCACCACGACATTGGTCTGAGGCCGTGATGACGTAATTTACTTTATTTCCGTTTATAGGGATGTCTACAGAAAACGTATCGCGGAAAAACATCAATGTTTGCGATGCATCGAAAAAAACATTTTAATAGAACTAGAATTACAAAACAAATCACAAATCTAATTATTCTTACCTCATACCTTAACTAAAAGCAAAGGTAAAAGGTAATCAAGATCGAGGGGGCCAAATAATCATTTAATTAAAGCCTAATACATCGATGCATCGCATTGAAAATATATCGATGTTTTTGATGCGTCGATGTATATCGAACATCCCTATTTCCGTTTGGTGTTTCTTTAACAGCGGTCTGATATTCTCTTTAGTTTATCGGTTTTGTGTAATAATTGCTGTGTTTTTAATGTTTTGTGATATTTTTTGGAGACTAATTAAGATGAGCGAGTGTCAACTATGCGCGAATTCGAAAAATAATAATTATATCCCTTTATTGCCAGCAAAATCCAACGGACATAGCAACGTCAGAACAACAAGATTAGGCTTGTCCTTACAAATAATTATTATTATAATATATCTTAATCTTAACATAGTATAAAACAAAGTCGCTATCCTGTCTTATGTACTTAAATCTTTAAAACTACGCAACGGATTTTGAAGCGGTTTTTTTTTAATAGATAGAGTGATTCAAGAGGAAGGTTTTTATGTATAATTAGCGACCCGCCCCGGCTTCGCACGGGTGCAATTTCGGAAAGTGGCATGCCGGGTACTAATATATCGGGTTTGTATTTATACCAGCGGGTTGCAACGCAGGCCGGGAACACGCTAGTACAGTATAAAATTATGTTACAGTTAATTGTGCCGTTACTTTTTATAGATGAGTAAATAGAAAGTTGGGATATTTGAAGGTTACGTTTAAACTATAGTAGCAAGGTAATAATAAATATTTAGATATACATAGTTTATATAATTTAAAAATTTGCAGATTTATTTATTCCATAATTTTAAAACAAAAAAATTCAAACATAACCTTTAAAATTGGCCATGATGTACACACTCATGATAAAAGACAAACTAACTTTTTACAAACCATCAAGATAAACAGTAATTTCGGAAAACGTTCTTTGTTATATAATGGATTAATATTATATAATAATTTACCTGAACACATAAAAACAATTAGAAAACTTACATTATTTAAAATTTCATTTAAACAAATATTTCCTAAGATAATTTTTATCTTTGAATTTATACGTTTTACGTTCAAAATATACTTTACTATTTTTAACTGTTTTTTTTTAATTATTATTATTATTATTATTATTATTATTATTATTATTATTATTATTATAGAATAATATTGTTTTAAATTGTTATTTAAGTTAGGTAGTTACATTTTATCCCTGTAATAAACTTGTATAGTTGGTTGGGAATATATATATACAACTTACAAGGTCACATTCAAAGGCAAATTCACGGTAATCCCTAATCCCGGCCCCACCCAGCTCTTCACCGCCTTTATCCTACAAACAATGTTATCAACACATTTTAATAGCATTTATGAATGGCGTACGTGTGCCATCTACAGGGTCCTGCACCTCACCTCCCGTCTTCTATAGCTCACTTAGTAATTAAGTTAGAATTTTCATATTTTGCAGACCTTATCTGTATCTTAGGGCGCATTTCAGGAAAATATTTTTTTTCATACAGGGTGTTCCAAAAAAGTGTGACGTCATAAGGGTGTATTTTTTTAAATTACATGCCATATATTTTCTTACATTTTTGAGTGCTTCCTATAGTTACCTACATACCCCTAAAATTTTATTAAAATTGATTCAGTATTATAGACGAAAAAAAATAAAAACTAAAAGATATCAGTTTTGCGCCACTGGTATTAAAAAGAAATAAAAAATAAAAATAATGCCTCGTTAATAAATTTATACAAAGGAACTTATTAAATAAGGTATAACAATTTTGTTAACCAAGTTTGGTTAACACGAATTGTACAGGGTGTCCAAAGTTTAGTGTCAAACTTTGCAAATTTTAAAGCAATTTATTTTTGTTATTTCAAATGGTATATTTTTATGTCATTCGATGCAGAATTAAAAATCAAACTTTTTTCCTAATTGCAACCCTATCGAAATTTCTAACGCATCAAGAGTTATTTGAAGAAAACTAATTTTATCAACTATATTCCAACAGTCATTATTATGAATAAATATCGAAGGTGGCTTTGAAAAACAATTTATTGGTAATAAAGTTTATTAAAGTCACCATAGATCATTTTGACTTTAGTAACTTAAATGTTTCAAATATTGTTAAATTGTTAGTAATTATTAACTGGAAATGATAATCGTAAATATGGTTATCTTTGAAAATTCGTTGAACTGTTCTTTCGATTACATCTACGGCATCAGCGACTGCTTGTTGAGTAACTGAAGGATTTTCTATAACAGATAATAGCACAGCCAATTGATTTTGTTCAGTTCGGACCGGTTTATTTCTCACTGGTTTTGGGTAGTTTACATTTCCCGTTTGTACAAACCTCTCTAATATGTTTTTCAGGCTCCTTTTGTCTGGATGTCGTCGTTCCGGATAACACTGTGCGTAAACTCGGCTTGCCAAAAAGGAGTTCTTTTCGCATGCTCCTAATATAAAAATCATATCTACGAGCTCTTCTTGGTTGTAGTCCATCACAAAAAACAATATAAAGTAATTATATCAGCTTAAATAATTACTAACAATTTAACAGTATTTAAAACTTTTAGATTACTAAAGTCAAAATGGTCTGCTCACTTTAATAAACTTTAATATCAATAAATTGTTTTTCAAAGCCACCTTCGATATTTATTCATAATAATGACTGTTGAAATAGTTGATAAAATTAGTTTTCTGCAAATAACTCTTGATGCGTTAGAAATTTCGATAGGGTTGCAATTAGGAAAAAAAGTTTGATTTTAAATTCTGCATCGAATGACATAAAAATATACAGACAGGGGATCCCATTTGAAATAAGAAAAATAAATTGCTTTAAAGTTTGCAAAGTTTGACACTAAACTTTGGACACCCTGTATAATTCGTGTTAACCAAACTTGGTTAACAAAATTGTTATACCTTATTTAATAGGTACCTTTGTATAAATTTATTAACGAGGCATTATTTTAATTTTTTATTTATTTTTAATACCAGTGGCGCAAAACTGATATTTTTTAGTTTTTATTTTTTTTCGTCTATAATACTGAATCAATTTTAATAAAATTTTAGGGGTATGTAGGTAACTATAGGAGGCACCCAAAAATGTAAGAAAATATATAGCATGTAATTAAAAAAAAATACACCCTTATGACGTCACACTTTTTTGGAACACCCTGTATGAAAAAAAATATTTTCCTGAAATGCGCCCCATGATACAGATAAGGTCTGCAAAATATGAAAATTCTAACTTAATTACTAAGTGAGCTATAGAAGACGGGATGTGAGGTGCAGGACCCTGTATATAGGTACCAGATCATTGAGGAGGAATAAATCTTCGCTGTGCTAAGTTAAATTTTTAAAAGGAACGCTCAACTTGGCCGTTGGCTTCGCTTTCCTGTTTAAAAGTAACTCAGCCTATTTTATCATAAAATATGGTAGTGATGTGCTATACCGTATTCTTTAATTGATAACTGCTAAGAAGAAGAAACTATAACTAGAAAGAAACTGTGCTAAAGATGTCTGATAATAAATTTTAATTTTACCACGAATATCACGGACAATAATTTTATTTTTATATACAGTAAAAACACGATTTGCAAATAATATTTGTATTTACAATTTAGAGTTTAACATTGGGTAGGGATACAGTGTATTTAATACATTGCTTTAAAAACATCTAATTAATATCGAAATACTTCTCTGTTGGCAAAATGTATAAGATTGAGGTACATATTAATTTATTAAAGCTAATTTAAAATTGATTTAAAATAATATAGGTACCTACATTTTGTAATAAACTATAATTTAATACGCTAGGTAGGTACTACACTTAAAATTATTTAATCAAGTAAAAATAGTGTATATTAACCTAAACATTACTAGTTGTATACTTTCAGTCTAACCATTTACTGTAACGCTTATAATATCGTCAGAAATCACTCAAATTATATTTTATATTAATATCTAAATAAATAACATGCATACAACTACGTCTTTTTTTGCAATAGACTTAATCATAAAAATATGGCATATCCCAATAACATCATGACTGCATGTATCACTTAAATAAATTATAGATCCTAATAATTGCAGTCTTATTTCCACATAATATTTATTTTATAACCCAACGCGTTTCGCTACACTGTATCAAGGGATTTTTTTAAATCGAGTGAGGTAAGGTGAAGTGGGATAAGTGTAATACCGGGGGAAGTGTATACAGTCTGCCATTTTTTTAAAAGTTAGGTTAAAAATTAAGGTTTTTGTATATTATTTAAAAGGTTTAGACTTATATATATCTTATATATAAACATTTTTTTTTCCTTCAATTAACTAGGTATTTTTTTACAGGAGTTTTACTAACGTCATGCAGATTTACTTAAATATGAAGTGTGTAACTTGTTCTTATCGATTTTTTGTAATTATTGTGACATAATAAATTTTAAACCCAATATTGCCATCAGGGGTGTTTTTTCACCAGGAATCCATATTTTGTGTTAAAACCGGTTACGGAAAACTCCTACCGCTCTAAAATGGCTTTTACACTTACCCCTTCTATATTGATAGAGGGGGTAGGTGTAAAAATTTGCTCGGGGTAAGTGTAACAGGTTAGTTACATTTACCCCAATCAATCAAATTGGCCTGATTCAATGGACGAGTCAGAGGTGCTATTATCCGATGCAGTGGCGCAGCGAGGGGGGGGGGGGTTTAGGGGTTAAAACCCCCCCCCCAGACGCCCAGACTAAGATGGTTTTTTACGGTTTAGACCAGGGCTGAAGCCTTTGAAAATGGTAAAAAGTGAAAAAAAATAATAGTAGGATGAAACCCATTGGAAAAGAAAGAGAATATAACAAAAATGAAAGGAAAATTAATTTACGGACGATCCGAGGTCGGGAAGTGGAAGGGGGTGAGTTTTTAAGGGTAGAAAACGATTTATCTCGATTTCCGGCAAAACTACAAGTCCTATGGAAAAACGTTAAATGGCAAAGTTGTAGGTAATAAAAAGAAAGAAAGAACTTTTGTATTTACACATAACCAAGATTTTGGTTTTTTATTTTTATCTTTTACAAGAAAAAATTTTTTTTACGAAATTTGGTGAAAACTTACCTTTTTATGTCCCAAACACACTTTAATTTTTTTTGATTTAAAATATTTATTTTTTCACCTTATTTTGACTTAATATCGAAAAAGCACCCTAATTTTCAATCGAAAATTCTCACGCCAAAATATCTGCTTTTTTAAAAAAGTCGGTGGGCTTTTTGTTCGTTGAAATCTCTACTTTCTGATGGTGTAAAAAATATACATTACTATGGTAAATGTGATAAAATCTCCTTTAAATCCTACCTTTAATAATTATATTTAGAACAACTATTTTCGCATATTTTTTGCGATCTTTATGTTTTATGGATTTGTAATTTTTTTGTTTATCAATGTAACATGGAATCTTACGTTTTTCGAGTAATTAAAGTATAAATTTTAATAAAGAGCTCAAAATTGTACATAATAATTTTAAAAAAAAATTCGGATTCGAGTTTTTTTCGTTTCTTTGCATTTTTTGAGAACATTTACCATAGTAATGTATATTTTTTTTACACCATCAGAAAGCAGAGATTTCAACAAACAAAAAGCCCACCGACTTTTTTAAAAAAGCAGATATTTTGACGTGAGAATTTTCGATTGAAAATCAGGGTGCTTTTTCGATATTAAGTCAAAATAAGGTGAAAAAATAAATATTTTAAATCAAAAAAATTACAGTGTGTTTGGGACATAAAAAGGTAAATTTTCAACAAGATTAGTTTTTTGTAAAAGATAAAAATAAAAAACCAAAAACTTGGTTATTTGAATTTTTCACATAAATTTTGAGGTTATGTGAAAAAAGTGTAAATACAAAAGTTGTAAATCTTTTTATTACCTACAACTTTGCCATTTAACGTTTTTCCATAGGACGTAGTTTTGCCGTAAATCGAGATAAATCGTTTTCAACCCTTAAAAACTCACCCCCTTCCACTTCCCGACCTCGAATCGCCCGTAAATTATTTTTCCTTTTATTTTTGTTATATTCTCTTCCTTTTCCAATGGGTTTCATCCTACTATTATTTTTTTTGGTTTCAAAAATTATCGAGCCTGGTTTAATTTTAGTTTTTAAAATTTTGAAATCTTGTTCTTTTTTTTGAAAACCCCCCCTAATACAAAATTCTGGCTGCGCCACTGATCCGATGTAGAAAAATTACTACCAGAACCTCAAATAGGTCGGTGAGGAGAATTAACCTTCCCACTTTCTTTCATTAATTTGATGTTTACAATGTTAAATAAAAATATTCATGTTCAGTTATTAAAATATTCGCTTTAAATTTTAATCGGGTTCTTATTTACAAAAAAGCTTTTAACTTTGTTATTATAAGTGATATTATCTTGCTTTTTTTTTTTGTTTAAAACGTATTTTTCATGAGTATGTTACACTTGCCCCAGTTCCTTAATGCACATTTTGTATGTATAAATGATCGTTGGATGTTACACTTGTCCCAAATTGCGAGGTAAGTGTCACACCTTGACATCGACACCTGTTTTTTTTACTGAATAAAGATATATCAGATTTTTAAAAAGTTAATATTTGTAATGTGTTGGTAAGCCCATAAGGTAGGTACCTGTAAAAAAATTGTCATCCTATTGCCATTTGTTTCTCTGTACTGCGTCTTAGAAGGGCAACTATGTTTTTTTGCGGTTACACTTACCCCACTTCACCTTACTATAATTTTAACCTAAATATTTATAAGCAGAAAACTCAAAGCCAACGAGAAGCGACAGCTCGGCGTTTTGCGTGTCCTGTTTTGGTAGGCGCATGTGGCAAATAAGTTGTGTATCGCTAAAAACCATGTGCTCGTCTAAGTTGTGTTTAGTCCGCGAGCTGACGTTGCGCCTAGCTAATTGTGATATTATTTGGTTTTCGTTCTGTTGCATTTGCATCTGTACTAAAAGGTAAGGTCGCTCAGTGTAGAAAATAAGCAAGTTTTCTCGGAGTATCAAGCTGTGGATCGACCGTTATCGTTGTGTGAAGGTCACTGAAAAACGACCAGTCGATATCAAGGTACCGACAGGTATTGTCGCTGCTTTGCTGTAATATTCTGTGTTTATAAGTATACTAATTATCCTTTTCTTAAACAAGTAATTATATTAAGGGAATACCAAACAGATTTGAATAAATGGCCCTTATTAAACCTTTTCAATATTTGATCATATTCTAAAAACAGCTCGCTGTGGGTCCCTTAATATAATTACTTGTTTAAGAAAAAGATAATTAGTATATAAATATTTAGGTTAAAATTATAGTACTTTAAAAAATCCCTTGATAAAGCTAAAGTAGCGAAACGCGTCGGGTTATAAAATAAATATTATGTGGAAATTAGACTAAAGTCTTTATTGCAATAGTTATAATGAGTTTCCATCGAGTAAAAGCCAGCACTATTCACAGTTTATAGATAATAAGTATATTAAAATTAAATAAAACGGTGTCACCATGCCATTTAAATAAATTAAATTTGATTAAAAATTCTATTGCTATTATATTGCTAAAAAAAATGACGTATAATACAAAAAGGCTAACGCTTTTGTACCACCAATCAAATATAGTGTAAAGGATAAAATATCTATTTCATACGCTCAACACGTCAAAATTGATTCATGATTTTTCAGGAATGATGAATTTTGCGGCATAGATTATGAATCTAAAAACGTTTTTCCCCGAAAACGCTTAGTTTTTGAGATATTCCTTCCTAAAGTGCTCATTGCTGACACAAGAATTTAATTAAGAAACAAATGAATAACCGACCTTCTAAGTGCCAGAATATAGAGGAAATAAAATTTGATACAATTTGTTCTTGAAATAAATCTTTTAACTGGAAAACCAATAAAATAAAAATTAAATTTCAACGTGAAAGTAGTTTGAATATATCATTGTGTATAGTATTTTTAGAATTATACCGTTGATCTTTTGACTGCAATAAACCCTCATTATCCCTTTGACCATAAAATAAATAATGAAATCCCAAATTTTAAAACCTTTTCGAGCAGAGCCGGACCAGGTACAAATTCAATTTTTTCCTACGCCTGATTCATATATAAATACAAACTGATTTTTAATAATTTTAGTCTTTACTGGTTTTCCGGCGAGTCATTTTTAGTTAGGCTTATTGGTGGCAGAATGTGGCGTCCGTGGAATTGTGCTGATAGAGGGGCATCTTCAAGTGTAATTTTTAAAAGAAAGCATTTATCTACCGATGCCAAACTAATAATTAAAAATTTGTATCAATCTTTGTCGAGTAGAAATTTAAATTCGATGGATGCTTGAGCAGAGACGTCTACTTTGACAAAAACTCCTTTATCTTCGGTAAGAGACATAGTACTTAAACCTGTTAATTCTAGAAAAAATCGGAGTGATTCTCCCAAATTTAGAAGCATTGACGATATTTACATGGATTTATTAAGAAGAAAGATTTACCAAATGTATGCGGTACAAACTGTACCCACTTTGATTTCCCTCAAAGAGCGGCTGATTAAAGACGAAACAAATATCTCTTGTTATAATATTTCTCCTACATTAAATGCATCTGTAGTAGAATTAATTAAAAACAAAGTAAGAAAAATTTCTGCAGACAGCTGGAAAAACTGTGTACAGCATGTACTTAAGGTGGAAAATTCTTACAATTGTATGATTACAAAATGTTCAACCCTTATAATTACAAGTTCTTAGATGAAGATAGTGATAGTGATACAGAGTTAAATTTTGAATAAATTATCAATAGTTTTTTAGAATTTAATTAATTTTTATTGTACTTGTTATCCTAATAGTTATACTTTTAAATTATATTATTTTGAATTATCATTAACTGTTATCATTATTTTACATTTATTATAGGTACCTACCTAAAACTAAAAATACCTATCTATTTATTTTAAATTATAAAAATAAGTGGTGTAGGTACATTTTCAAGCCGACCCTGATCCCATTTAATCCCCTTTGAAGAGGTTAAGGCGTATACAATAGGGTTTAATCAGGTAGTTTATTTTTGGCAGTAAGAGTCAACGGTATAATTCTGCAAATACTATAACAAATAAAAAATAGTGTAATAAAAAAGGCAAATTGGAAAATTCTGCGTTGATAACATATTGCACTGTAAGAAGGAATAACTTAAAAACTAAGCTTTTCCAGTTCCGGTGAAAATCGTTTATAGATTCGTAATCTACGCATCATTCCGGAAAAATCATTAGTTTTGGTATGTTAAGCGTATAAATAATAGATTTATTAGAAAATAATGAAACAAACCTTATACTAAACCTAATTTTTTTTATATTAAGAGCAAACACTAGTGGCGCATTCGCCATTTCGTTTTTTGATCAATATTTCGTTTTATCCAAAAATCCGCCAACTACCCATGTTTGGAGTTCAATGGCTCTTTTCACAATAATCGAATACATCCCCATAATAAAAATCTTCCTAAGGTCACAAACATTTCCTAGAGACAATTCGCCGCGAAAGCAGAAAGTTTGAAAACATGAGATCAAAACCTTATTACGTCATCCAATTATCCGCGCAACTCTTTTATTCGTCAACCTTGACGGATTATATTGATATCTTTGTTTTAATAAACGAAATAGACAAGAACAGCTTATAGAAAACAACCCGCTCGATATTCAGGTAGATGCGGCATTCGCCCTTCACTTGAATAACTCGGTTCCAGGGGTCGAGGCAGATGTGACATTAGTGAGTTTATTCCCCTGTCCTGGAACCTATTTTGACAGTAAAACCCAACAGTGCCTAACTTCCTCGACTATCTCATTTTTTAATCTTTTTTACAATAATTCGTAATCAACATGATCCAATATTAAAATGAACGACCTTTCCCTTAACATATATTTGACATAATAAAGTTTATGTTACATATTTGTGTATTGATCATGATACAAAGATTTATCAGATATGATATTCAGTGGCTCTGACGTCATGTAGTGATTAAAATTTATATTAGTAACCATGGAAACACAATGAAAATTACCAAACTGTTTGTATGATTACTTACTCACCACGTGACGTCACATCCTTTAAAGATCATTTATATCATATATCACGGGTATTGATATGCTTTAAGAGTCTAAAATCAACGATAGATGTCGCCATACGTTTCAGCTATTTATGCTCTTTTTTTACTGCTTTTAAGTGGTAGGTATACACTTTTCATTTATTTGCAAATAATTATTGATGGAACTTGTTCTATTTTAAGGGTGAAAAACGCTGCAACTTTCACTCACGCTGAAATGCATAAACGTTTAAGCCTGCTTGACATGGAGCAAGACAACCTGCAAGGCAATGCAAGACGCAATTTGTCTTGACCACAGGCATGCGCAGTTGAAGCCCAGCTGATCGATTTTTGCAAGATATTGCCATTGCAACTTTATCGGTTTGGCGCCAGTTCTATTGCCTGCAAGTTGCAATTCTAGGGAAAAATCTAGTTACTTAATTTTGGTTTACCAACCAACCAAATGTCAGTCAGATCAGCTGATTTAGATTGTATTGTTGTTTTATTTGTTCTGCTGGAAATAAAGTTTATTATAAACGTTTTTTTTTTTGTATTTTGCTTGCTGTGATAAAAATGGATAAAGTACCCTGCAGAAAGTAAGTATACATTTTTTGGGGGGATTGGTAGCAGTGTTGTAATGGCAAGAGACTTGCATAATGCCAAACAACATGAATCGGCAATATTTTGACCTTGCAAGAAATTGCTGCAATTTCTTGCAGGTTGTCTTGCTCCATGTCAAGCAGGCTTTTGTCCCAAATTGCATGCACTTTTGATGCAGGGTGAAAAAGCATAGGTGCGGATCGGCCTTTATAAAAATTAAAAAGTTTTTCGTCCATTTTCTATTCAATATCTTAACGTTAGTACGTATACATATATACGATTTACTTCCATTGAACGTACTCCATGTACACAAACACAATATGCGCATTTTTCGTCCAATAGGGCATGTGCACAACCTGACAGATGACAGTCGCCCTGAGGAAAAACATATTAAGGTTAGTTTTATGACGTTGACATTGGTATATTTTCAGGTTAGTTTGTTTGTCAAATCATGACAAGACGTTATAATAACAAAAAATCAACTTGCACTGACACTGTCACTTCTTTAAAATTAATAAGGCTAGGTATCGTTTTTTTTTATTAGAGCCAGTTTGGCTAAATAGCGTTCTTGAACTTCTTTTGCAAGGGTATTATAGTAGTTGATTTTGTCCATGTTGTAGGTTAAAATACTTTGTACAACCTTATAAGTAATGTAGTAAATGTAGCAATTTAAAACCAAAGCGAATATTCTTTATAAAACAAAATCCAAAAATATGATACTGGCTAAAATAATTATACTTATTATTCGCACAGAAAAACTACCAAAAAAAAAACACTAAATAAGAACATCCAAACATCAAAAATACCTGTAAACTAACGGTTAAAACAGGTTTTGCTTTTCCTCAGGGCGTCTGTCAAATTTGACTAATGACGTCACGTGCACATGCCCTATACAGTACATATTATAGTCATAGTACATGTACGTCCATTTTATCTCCATTGTACGTCGTTTTTGACACGTCACTGGAAATATTTTTAAATTTATAATATATGCCGGTGAACCACAATGAAATATTAACATCAATCATTCATGATCCTATTTCTGATATGCCATATCTACTTTAAATAGTCTCTAATGCTTATGAATGTGATGTAGTACGATGTGGTTTTATGAGTAATGAAATAATGGATCTAAGACCTAAAAGTACGGTTATATCTAATACTAAAGTTCCACTGGTCATCCATTTTCCTCCTCAGTAGGTAACACTATTGACACTGACTTTCTGGGTCCGTCTCTGTGTATTGGAACTACTTCGAAATGAGAATCAACAAGTTTCTGCTGATCCGGAACGTTAATCATATTTTGAGATCTGTAACAATAAAAATGCAGGATTGTCGTTTTACAAGAAAATGTTAGAACTCTCGCTCCATATGGAAAACCTTTCTATTACTGATTTCTTCGTCATATAAAAGCGCTCATTAAAATAGAAAAAAACTGTAGAGCAGACAAGGGAGATTAAATTTTCATTTGTGAAAATCTGAAAACGTTAAATTTCTGCTAAACAATTCAAAATTTTTATGCCAAAATTCTGTATAAATGCTCTATACACAGTTGTCGGATCTGCGTAAAAGTAAGTTTATGAATGAAATCGTTTGTCTATCTTAGTTGTTGCATAAAATATCATATTATGTAAGGTAGTTCCGGGAGAGTTGCCACACCTAACTTAAAAAAATTGTAACTTTGCAAAGTTGTGCGAAATTTCATCAAGAACACATACCACATCTTGTTTTTTTTTAAATATTATGTAATAATTGCAGGTTTACATTTGAAAAATTAAAATGTGGTTTTTGGCCATCTCTCTCTATGATGCGGGTAAGATGCCCTATTGGTTTGATAACAATTTATGAACAATTAATTTTAATAAAACAAATTATATTCCTTTTACTTTAAACCTAAATAACCTACCTCAAAATATGAATAGTATTCAAATAAATTAAGACATTCAAATTTTTAAAGTTAATAAAATAAAATATTTAGGAATTATTTTTGACAGTAAATTAAATTAGAATTTTTACATAGAATACTTAATTAAAAAGTTAAGAAGTTTACCACCGATTTTTAAAAACATTAATACATTTTTTTTTAAATGTAAGACATATGGAAATATTATATTACGCGTTAGTTAAAACTCATTTAAATTATGGAATTTTAGGTTGGGGAGGAATAAATAGAACTTTAGTTAAAAAATTAGAAATATTACAAAAAAGGTTTCTAAAAATTATATTCAATAAAGATTATCTTTATCCTTCAAAAGAATTATATTCAGAAACAAAAAAGTTGAACATAAGATAACTTTACATTTATAACATCTTAATATATATACAGTGTGTGTATAAAGTCTGGAAACGGCTTAATAACATCACAATTTACTGGCCGATTTAAACCAAATTTGGTACAGTTGTGTAAGAGGATCTAACGCACCGAATGACGATATAGGCGTTGTTGCCAGCTTTTTAGTTTGTCTGGAATTCGAACGAATTTTATATTTTTAAATATAACACCCAGTATATTTTTAGATTTTTAAATTCCACATAAAATTATAATTATTTTTTATTAAATGCATTATTAGTCTATACTTCATAGTTTCCGAGATATTGACTCTCGAAAAGTGACATTTTTGAACTTTGACAGCTTATAACTTTCTAACAGTACGTCTTAGAGCAAAACGGCTTACATGTCCCTATCTTCAATTTTTATTATCTTCCCAAAAAAATCAACCTCCGGTTAAACCGGATGTAACTCGAAAGCAGGAAATATAGTTGTTCCGGTTTAACTGGAAGTTGATTTTTTTGGGAAAATAATAAAAATTGAAGATAGGGACATGTAAGCCGTTTTGCTCTAAGACGTACTGTTAAAAAGTTATAAGCTGTCAAAATTAAAAAATGTCACTTTCCGAGAGTCAATATCTCGGAAACTATGAAGTATAGACTAATAATGCATTTAATAAAAAATAATTATAATTTTATGTGGAATTTAAAAATGTAAAAATATACTGGGTGTTATATTTAAAAATATAAAATTCGTTCGAATTCCAGACAAACTAAAAAGCTGGCAACAACGCCAATATCGTCATTCGGTGCGTTAGATCCTCTTACACAACTGTACCAAATTTGGTTTAAATCGGCCAGTAAATTGTGATGTTATTAAGCCGTTTCCAGACTTTATACACACACTGTATTTAAAAATAAAAACCTTATACAATTTAAAAATCATAATCATAATACACGTCATAAAAAATGAAATAACCATAAAACCTAAAATAAATAAGTACATAGAACAAAAAAATATCAAATAGGTATTTATGTTTTTATTTAAACGATTATTTACCAACAAAAATAAAAAAATTGATTTCATTAAAAAAAATTTAAGTCGAAATAAAAACATGTATATTAAAAACAGACAATTTGAAAATATTTTTAGAAATGCTTTAATTAATTAATATTGTTCTAAATAATTTATATAGTAATTAATATTTTTTACTAAAAAATTATAAATTAATAATTTTATTATAGGTAATAATATATTTTTTTAAAAAAGCTGCGTTTATACTATAAATTAACGTTTTTTCTTTAAAACTTGATTTTTAATGCATATTTATAAGTTATGATTTTAGATACTAAAACAAAAAATAAGATTTGGCCCTAACAAGCTCAGGTTCAGGGAATTGAAGAATAAGTTTATCGAAGACAACATAAACATATTTATTATACATATTATTAAATTTAAATAAACTGATTATTATTATTATTATTATTATTATTATTATTATTATTATTATTATTATTATTATTATTATTATTATTATTATTATTATTATTATTATTATTATTATTATTATTATTATTGTTATTATTATTATTATTATTATTATTATTATTATTATTATTATTATTATTATTATTATTATTATTATTATTATTATTATTATTATTATTATTATTATTATTATTATTATTATTTAAAAGAATTGTAAACTGTAGATCATATTAAATAATGATATAAATTAAATCAATCTTTTAAAAAATGTGTACCATATCAAATAGCAAACCAAAAATATTCTGCAAAAACAAAAATTATAGGTAAAAGCAAAATTTGATGAAAAGGGCAACACGATCGTTTTTTTTTTTAAGTCAAAACATAAAAATTAACCTAAAAGAGTTTTTTTAAAGGCTTTCTTCGTCTTTTCCGCTCTTTTTTCGTACGTAGGTACCTACTGATTTTAGGCCCCAGGTCAACTGTCCTTTTGTACGGGGTTAGATGCCCCTTTCGTGCGGTACAGTCGTAACTGATATATTTTTAATGCTTTTTGTATAATATCCTGTATGATTGGTTCGATCCAAAGTCAACGGCCGAAATGTAGACGCTTGTTGTGCCGACGAGTAGTTTGGCATACCTAACTAAAGAAGAGTAGCTAGCGAAACATCGTGCGTAATTTTAGTTTAGGCGCAAAATATGAAAACGAAAGCGTCTATACCGGGGGCAACTATCTCCCCAGAATGACCTTATTAGCTAACTTAACAAAGTTAAAATGTTACGATTTTACTAACCTTTCAAATGCATTCGGTGGAGGGGTAGGTGTCCTTGACATAGGGAAACTAGCCACTTCCCTTCCTAATGTTAAAGAGCGAATCGAACCAAACGGCTGCTCGGCTGGAGATTGTTGAGCTTTTGGGACTGATGCAATGGCACCACTGAAAAAATGTTATAAAACAAAATTAGAGATGGAAATAACGTCCGTGAAAATAATAAAAATAAAAAATGTAGTGGCAAATAAACGGACAAGTGTGTAACAGTATTTTATATGTACAGTGTGTGTATAAAGTCTGGAAACGACTTAATAACATCACAATTTACTGGCCGATTTAAACCAAATTTGGTACAGTTGTGTAAGAGGATCTAACGCACCGAATGACGATATTGGCGTTGTTGCCAGCTTTTTAGTTTGTCTGGAATTCGAACGAATTTTATATTTTTAAATATAACACCCAGTATATTTTTACATTTTTAAATTCCACATAAAATTATAATTATTTTTTATTAAATGCATTATTAGTCTATACTTCATAGTTTCCGAGATATTGACTCTCGAAAAGTGACATTTTTGAACTTTGACAGCTTATAACTTTCTAACAGTACGTCTTAGAGCAAAACGGCTTACATGTCCCTATCTTCAATTTTTATTATCTTCCCAAAAAAATCAACTTCCAGTTAAACCGGAACAACTATATTTCCTGCTTTCGAGTTACATCCGGTTTAACCGGAAGTTGATTTTTTGGGAAGATAATAAAAATTGAAGATAGGGACATGTAAGCCGTTTTGCTCTAAGACGTACTGTTAGAAAGTTATAAGCTGTCAAAGTTCAAAAATGTCACTTTTCGAGAGTCAATATCTCGGAAACTATGAAGTATAGACTAATAGGCATTTAATAAAAAATAATTATAATTTTATGTGAAATTTAAAAATGTAAAAATATACTGGGTGTTATATTTAAAAATATAAAATTCGTTCGAATTCCAGACAAACTAAAAAGCTGGCAACAACGCCAATATCGTCATTCGGTGCGTTAGATCCTCTTACACAACTGTACCAAATTTGGTTTAAATCGGCCAGTAAATTGTGATGTTATTAAGCCGTTTCCAGACTTTATACACACACTGTATATTAGAATACACAGGGGGGCGGGCACGGCCGTCTCGTCCTTAACTCAATGCAACTCCATAGAAAATTATGCTTAAATTTTGATTCTAAGCGATTCGTAATATTAATCCTGATTTAACTAAGTCTAAGGGATATAACCACCATCACAAAAGTGACATTTCTCTTTAAGCAGTTTTCTGATTTTTTGCCTAGAAAGAAAGTACCCTAGCTGTAAATGAGATGCCAAATATTTCATAGTTTTCATAATATGTTCTTTGACTAATTCAGGATAAAAACTCTGAAGCGCTTGTAGTCAAAATTGAAGTCGTTTCAGAACAAAGAAAAACTTGCAAACGCTTAATATTCATGAAAAGCCGAATTATCTTGAAATTTTATACTGTGCGAGCAAAAATTGTTTGCATCAAAGAGGGCCTTGCATCTAAGGACGTAATGCTTAGCCGTAGAGCTTAATACCTGATGGGTGTCAGTAACTACCTGAATTAACAATCAATCAGTTATTCCGTCATCTTTGACAGTCGTTACAGGTAATTTGATTCATCGCTAATTTTTCCAATTTCTTGAACAATTCACACAATGGGCTTTACGGAACAGCACCAAACATTCATGGTTGAAGCGTATTTTCGAAACGGGGTTAGAGTAAATGGTGAGTGGCAATACAATCCAATCCGGGTTTGTGCGGCATGGACGTTTTTCACGAACATTTTCCTAACGTTGCTTTTATTGCTGGGGATTTTTATCATTGCCTGAAAAAAACCGTGGCTGTGTTTAGGGAAACAGGTTCTATACAACACAAAAAAGGAGCAGGAAGACCATCTGTAAGAACAGAAAAACTTGTTGCAAACGTTCGTGAAATAATGCAAAATACGCCAACAAATTGTATAAGACGCCTGTCCCAAGAAGTGGGAAGATCTTATGGAACATGCAGGACGATTCTTAAGGTGGGAGAATCAACATGCTTGCCAACTTATAACCTATTTCGCGTAGATTTATTTATGTTTTCCAGCTTTAATACAAAATTTAAAGAAAATCAGTATCGACTTGATATTATATAGGTAATAATTGACATATTTAATAAATATCAAGGAATTTCATAACTTATTTTAGGAGAATTGTATACCGAAAAATATCGGGTAAGATTTTTTTAAACATTATTATGTCATTGTCACTCATTGTTCTTTCACTATACAATTCTCCCAAAATTAGCAATGAAATAAATTGATATTTTTGTAATATATCAGACTACCTAAATAATGTACCGACGATATTGATTTTTATTTTATTAAAATAATAAATTCAAAAAATCAACGCGAAATAGGTTATAGGTTGGCAATAGATTAAATGACGTTGAGAATTCAACCTTAAGAAGCAGCTAAATTTCTTTCCTTATAAAGTGCAAGTATTCCAAAAATAAATTTGTATTTGTCTTCTTATTTTATTACTTATTAGTTTGGCATATCATGTCATAATATGAATTTGACAAAATATTAACCTAGATTTCGTTAGATATATCGTCCCCATATTATTGTGATCTAAACCAAGCCCTACGTACGTTTTTTAATCCAAGCCCTCTTTCTTTGATGCAAATAATTTTTGCTTGCACGGTACTTGTAATTTTTAGGATCAGATCAGATACTTGCGTTTTGACACGTTGTTATGACAACAACAAAATTTCGGAAATCCCCCTACCTGTAAGATTAATAAGTGGAAATCTCCTTGGCAGCTGTAATATAGAAACAGTAACATTTGTGTTATTATAAGGTGGAAATTTATCATTCATTTTGTACGCGCTATTATTTTTTTTAATACTTTTTCCATGTTTCTAGTAGTATAAAATTATGGAACGTATAAAAAATAATATTTATTTTAGATTATTATTTACACCTTGTTTTACTAGAGCACAGGGAAATTAAGAATGATGCAATTTAAACTGCTTATGATTTACCAGAATATATAGTGCCCACTATTGTTTTTTACAACACAGGTTGTTTACATGCCCCTTACATGCATTAACTTACAACTGAAATGCTACTCCTGACGCCTACCCAGTTAAAACAAGTGACTGGCATGTTATTAATTGTTAACAGGCCATTATCACGTAAGAAAACACCTTCAAATAATGGTATTCTACAATGAACACATTAAATGCGGACTTTGCGGTGAAGAGGACAAAACCGTTTCATTACACATACAGCTGCGCAGTACTAACCAGCAAAATATTCAAAATCTTCGAAAATATTCAACGAGGCAACAACCCACCCTCATGACAAACTAGGCAGAGGAAACTATTGGACCTTGTAGAAGGAACAAACACAAAACTGGGGAGCACAATAAGCCTGAAGGCTGCAGTGCATGGTACAATAAACGGAAGTAGATGGACAGGGCTGACAACTTGTATCATCTCCAGGCAATTGTGGCCCACACTTGACGGCAGAAAAACCGCAGCGCTATTACAGCACAGTCGGAAGGACCTAAGAAACATCAATGCCATAGTCACTGGACATTGCCTGTTCGGTTTGTTTCGGCTGAACGTATAAAACTTCTACAAGAGTCGTTAACTGGTATTTTTAATAAAAATACCAATTAACGACTCTTGTAGAAGTTGGAGAGATGAAGAAGAGGAGGAAAGTATTCAGCATTTCTTGTGTGAATGCCCCGGCCTCGCGAGAAGAAGGTTCAATGCACTGGGCGAACCATTCTTTAATGATCTGGAGGAAGTGCCTGTAACTGGGTCGACTCACTAAGTTTATCAACAGCAGTGACTGGTTTGAAAGAGCTGTCAGGATTATTCTACGATCTACGTCGCGTTAACCATCAGGAAGCTGATGCGGATAGGTTCCGCGAAACATGTGTGGTACCACAACGGTCCTTATAGGACTACATGTGACTGTTTGGACAATGCCAAAGGTCTGCCACTCTAACCTAACCTAACCTTGGGCCACACACCAAACCCCCGTCTTTAAATCAACCAACCAACTTGAAGAAAAAATGCCTACTTTTTTGTTTAATTAAAAAGCATTTGAATGCTTTGATAATAATGGTTCATTTGTTTTAAACAATATTATAACCTTAAACGGACAATTTACGAGTTTTTCGAAAAATTTCTACAATTTAGGAGCTATGCAGAAAGTATTACTTTTCCACGCACGTTCTCGTGCAGAAAGATCCACTTTTTGGCACTAGTGCACAAAAAAATTACTCAATATACTGTATAATAATAAGATACACAAATATTACTATAGCATAATAGCAATGTCGCAGTGGCAGTCTACGATAAAAATAAACCGATAACAAGAACGTCGCAGCCTGGCACGCTAATTATCTGTTTAAATAATTTAGGTGGATAATTTTAAAAACATGTTACATATTTCGTACCGATGTAATTATTATTTATTAGCTACCGTTAGCATCTGCCTAATGGTTAAAAGAAGAATGTTTCGGAAATGGGAAAATATTACGAAAATTAAGAAAAGGTACTTTTAAAGCTTTGGAAGATTCACTTATCTTACTTTATGCCTTACCTATTGCAAACTGTCATATGTCAGTCCGATCAGAATATTGAGGGGGGCAAAAATGTAATGTGCAAGATGGTACATACAAGTTACTATTCGGTCCTGTTTCTATAGCAAATAGAAATGTAGCTGAATAAGCACTGATAAAAAGTTATGCGTATAGAAGGTATACTAGCTAACTAACCATTCAAAACAAAGAGCTTGGTTTGAAAAATGTTATATAATAATAGTAACTATAATAAGAGCCTGGGGTGCGGCGGCTTTTCGAACTAATAGAAGTTTTTCAGCAACGTTAATTTGAATCTCAGATACATATTTTTTATGGGAAAGAAAGAAAAAACCTAAAGTCTTCCTCCACAAAATTTAATAGAATAAAAATTCTCTAGGGGTCTCTACATGTTTCGAACGTAGAAACGTTCATCATCAGGAGACAGCAAATTTATTTAATTTATTTTATTTAATAAATTTAATAAATTTTACTGCCATACTACCTGTCAGCATATCTGTCAATCAATTCATCTCTCATTCGCTTTTGTCCCAACACGTGGCCGTGAACTTTGACCTCTAATTTTTTTTAAATGTTCAACTTATTAATTAATTTTATTGGTTTTAAATTAACCGTTTGCGGGGTTACTGAGCTTTAATCCTCAGTACCCCACAAAACACTTTTTGCAATGTAATTTTGTAAGTACTTACTTTTTATTCAAAAAAATATTCCAAGAATTTTTTTACTTCTTTACTCTTTGATTTTCATTTCAATATCTATTTTTTACAGATTGTGACATCTTCATAATTATGACAATTTTATCCTTATAATGTCTTACTGACATGCACTTGAAAAGTTTTATTAAAAATTTTAAATAATCTTCGACACCTTCTTTTTAGGAAGATTTTTTCTTCTTCCCCAGTTTATTTAGTTGGTTTAGACCACCGTTAATAACTTTTTTAACATACTCAGTATGCTTTAACATTCATCAATTTTCTTCATATTATGTCTCTTTTACACATCAATTTTAGTATTGAAAATACTACTGGGATCGTTTTTAGGCAAACTTTGCATTGGTGTCGCGGTGTCGCGACCCAACACCGCAATATCTCGAGCGGTCTTGTTTGTAACATAATACTCTGATAGTACTTGTATTGGTAAATATAAATATGAATAACAGCGTAAAGTCGGCAAGTAAATAAAATAATGTTTAGTTTTAGTTTGTGTTTTAAAGAATGCCTTAATAGTTTTGTTAAAAAGTGTTTTATTGAGATAAGGTATATAATTATGTATATTTCTGTTGTGAAGACTGCCATAATAATTTTGTTAAATAAGGTAAGTTCAGGAAAAAAAAGAGTGGGAGGCAAAAAGTGGGAGCACAATAATTGCATATACAGGGTCCGCCCAAATTTGGTTAACAAATGGGATACTTTTTTTATTATTGATTTCTCAGAAAATGTTATTGTACATAAAGGTTTTGCATCTTGAGTAAATCATTTTGACGTATTCAAATCTTCTGTGGCATATACAGAGTGAATATAAAATAGACAAATATGACTCGGCAAGTAAATAATGTTAAGTTTTAGTTTGTGTTTAAAAGAATGCCATAATAATTTTGTTAAAAAGTGTTTTATTGAGATAAGTTATATAATTATGTAGGTATATATTTGTGTTTTGAAGACTGCCATAATAATTTTGTTAAATAAGGTAAGTTCACGTTATTAAAATCGGAATATTATATCGAAAAAAAAGAGTGGGAGGCAAAAAGTGGGAGCACAATAATTGCATATACAGGGTCCGCCCAAATTTGGTTAACAAATGGGATAATTTTTTTATTATTGATTTCTCAGAAAATGTAATTGTACATAAAGGTTTTGCATCTTGAGTAAATCATTTTGACGTATTCAAATATTCTGTGGCATATACAGGGTGAATATAAAATAGAAAAATATGACGTCAGTGACTCAAAAATTTAAATAAAGTTTTTTTCTAGTGCTAATAGTTTTCAAGAAAAGTCAAGTTAAAAATCAAATTTTTGCTCTCATTGAATTTTTACACTTTTCATATTAACTGTTAATATGGCTGTTTCACTTTTAAAATTTTAAAAATTTTTGAGTCACTGACGTAATATTTTTCTATTTTATATTCACCCTGTATATGCCACAGAAGATTTGAATACGTCAAAATGATTTACTCAAGATGCAAAACTTTTATGTAGAATAAAATTTTCTGAGAAATCAATAAAAAATTATCCCATTTGTTAATCAAATTTGGGCGGACCCTGTAGAATTAAAGAACATTTTTTAAACTTTTACAAAATACAAATTCAAATTATAATGCGGGCTTTAATTATTTTCTCTATTTAAAATAAGCCTCTCTTATGAGTGGTGTGCAGGGAAGTTCTAAGAAAATTGTATAGGTGGTAAATGTGGTCTGAAAAAAAGAAAACACAATTTTTAGTACTTGATAAAACTAAACAAATTATTTATCTCAATTACAGTGGCGGTGCAAGACCTACCAAAAAAGAAATAGGTGTTTCAGAAAAATAATGAAAACAACAGAAAATAATCTCATGAAACTATAATTATATTTATTATAATGCCTAATATTATAATGCCAAAGTCAAACAGCATGGAGAAAAGAGAGTGGGATAATTTTTATATTATTGATTTCTCAGAAAATGTTATTGTACATAAAAGTTTTGCATCTTGAGTAAATCATTTGGACGTATTCAAATCTTCTGTGGCATATACAGGGTAAATACAAAATAGAAAAATATGACGTCAGTGACTCAAAAATTTTTAAAAATTTAAAAACTGAAACAGCCGTATTAAAGAACTAATAAATCCAAGATAAAAAGTTAAATAAAGTTTTTTTCTAGTGGTAATAGTTTTCAGAAAAGTAAAGTTAAAAATAAAATTTTTGCCCTTATTGAGTTTTTACACTTTTCATATTAACTGACGTCATATTTTTCTATTTTATATTCACCCTGTATATGCCACAGAAGATTTGAATACGTCAAAATGATTTACTCAAGATCCAAAACTTTTATGTAGAATAAAATTTTCTGAGAAATCAATAATAAAAAATTAACCCATTTATTGTTAACCAAATTTGGGCGGACCCTGTAGAATTAAAGAACATTTTTTAAACTTTTACAAAATACAAATTAGAATGTGGGCTTTAATTACATCACATAGGACATTAAAATTTTAAAGCTGTGTCAGGTATTTTCAATACATAGGATGCTTGCGTAAGGTGCAAGATCTGTGGATTTTTTAATTCCATTAAAGCTCCATTAAGGTTCTACACCATTTTCTCGTCTGTTAATACCATCAGCATTAAATAAATTTTCTGTCTCCTGATGATGAACGTTTCTACGTTCGAAACATGTAGAGACCCCTAGAGAATTTTTATTCTATTAAATTTTGTGGAGGAAGACTTTAGGTTTTTTCTTTCTTTCCCATACTTTCAACTCCACTTTAAGCATGGACTATTTCTTCAAATTAAATATTTTTTAGTTAAAACTAGGAATTTTTAGTGATTATTTTTTTTAACGGGTATTTTGTTGAAAATGGTTGTTGCAAATCGAGTATATTTATTTTTTACTCAATTTACTGATGATGCCAGATTACGACCATCACGACAAAGAATCATTAAATTTAATAATATTAAAAAATGTTTCATAATCAAAAGGATATGTGTTATTATTACTATCATAGATCAACACGTCACAAAAAAAGAGGATATAGCATGTACCAACATTTTACATAAATATGTACGATATACCTAGGCACAAGAAAAATATAAATAATATTTATTCGTGTCGGCACATACCGTATAAACTGACAAAATCACCTCATCGCCTCGCTTCATCGACTTGAATCGAATAAGTGTATTCGTTGCAGTTCGTTTTATTGTGCCGTCAAGTGCAGGGTGAATTTTTGTGTGTGTCACACGTGTTGCAATTAGTAAGATGCATAAAGTAAATAAAAAAAGAAATGTGCCGGATATAGCAGAAGAGATGGACATCATCAAGAGCACCTTGGCTTAATATATCTTTACCACCGAGCAGTTCCTCTGGTAAGGTTTAATAACCATTTCAAAACAGATATTTCACCGTAAAAATACCTAAAAAATTCAGTCACGATAGAATATATTAAACTAGACTGGGTACATATCGCTAATCGTCAGCCGAGAGTGCATCTAATATTAGTACTAAAAAGATTTACAAAAATTTACAATAAAAAAATAATTTTCTTTTCTTTTTTTCTATTTACTATTGCTTTTTTTTGCCTCACCTTCCTGCGGAACGTGAAGGGAAAACATATTGCCAAATTGTCATTATAACAACTGACTAAAACTACACAATGGTACAAAATTTCCGTTTTCTTGTATAGGTAGGTAGTTTTCTGAGACGGCGCCGTATAGGTGCTCTTTAAACTCGCACACCTTTGTGCAATGTGGGATATACTTTCCATATTTGCTCTATAAAAATATGTAAGTATTCAATCGATTAAAACATAAGCAAAAAATTATTCTTACATGGAAGCTATCAATTATCAGCTAATAAATTTGTAGAAATATTATTGTGCCGAGCACTTCGGGCACGGCACTGTTCTAGTTCGTTCGTTTAATTATACGAGAGCTGTCACTTTGACAGGTAAGTGTAATTTTTTTTAGCTTTTTCGTAGCGAGGGTTATAGCTGTAAGAATTCGAAATTAAAAAATTTTCAGGTATCTAAATAAGAATGTTTTATACGATAGCTGTCAAATTTTGACAGGTAGAAGTCAGTTTTTTTTTATCCTTTTCGTAGCGAGGGTTATCGCTGTAAAAATCCTAAAGTGAAAAATTTTTCAGATCCTAAATAACAAAGTTCTATACGAGAGCTGTCATTTTGACAGGTAAATGTCAATTTTTTTAAAGCTTTTCTTGTATCTAGGCTGTAAGAATCCAAAATTTAAAAAAAATTCAGTAGTTAAATAACAAAGTTCTATACGACAGCTGTCAAATTTTGACAGGTAAGTTAAAATTTTTTTTTTAGATTTTTCGTAGCGAGATTTATAGCTGTAAGAATCCTAAATGAAAAATTTTTCAGTTCCTAAATAACAAAGTTATATACGACAGCTGTTAAATTATATATACTTAAATAGTAATTCTTATTTTTTATAATTTGCTACCATTTCTATGCTGTTTAGGTATAGAACAATATATTTGAAAAAAGTAGTATTTGAGATGACCTAAACGAATATCCAAACCAAAAAGGACGCACCCAATTCGATTTATTAACGATCCAATATGACCCTACATTGATTTTAAAAAAATCAAAAAAATTACTTCCCAACTTTCGATCGCGTTCGCAAATAACAGTGTTTTGTAGCCCAACGTCGTCTACATGTCGAAAAAGTTTAAATCGATTAAATCGATTAAAATGATTTTTGCCACCTGTATAGCCCTACAACGAAAAAAAACATATTTTTTAACTTTGACTTTAATAACTTTTTTCCAGTACACCCTGTATATTTGAAATTGTTCCCAGAACGTGCCCCGACTATTCCTCTCTACGTCCAGAAAGTTTGAATCGTTTTGCTCTAACCGTTTCCGAAAAAAAAATTCGCGAATATCGAAATGTCGAATAACCTTCTACCACGTGGCGACGGATTATCAATGTCGAAACGCCATCGTTAAAATCGAGATTACAACCATTTCTGAAACATTTTGGGAAAATATTTTGGTCAGTAAAATTAGCAGGTTCAAGGTAGATATTCCACCCGATTTCAAATCTGGAAATGTTCTTATTATTCTAGCAAGTCACGCTGAAAACACCCATTTTTCGCCATTTTTGACAGCCGGATTTTTAGAATTAATAATTAATTTAGATACATCAATATCAAGGCACTCTTAGTCAAAAGTGAATGGTGTTAGAATTTGTAAAGATTGCCTGTTTCCGCACCCAAAAAAGCGACTTTTCTCAATTTTGCGAATATATTTTAATGATTTTGAATATGTAGAGGTGTTGCGAAGTAATCAGCGCATTTTTTAAGAAAAAAATAAAACGGTTTTGTTAAAAATTGAATAAGCTACAGTCGATATAGTAAAAAAAAGCTGCCGTTTTTTCCGTATTAAAGATAAAGAAACGAAAAAATATCTCTTAAATACAATTTGACGAGCTCTATCCGCTAAAGTTTACAACGTTTCGATCAAAAGTCGTTTTCAGTACGAAAAAAATAAAAACCGTGAAAAAATCAGGCCTAACTTTATGATTTCCACTTTCTTACAATTTTCGGCAATTTCCATTCCAGTTAGGTATAGAACGATATATTGGAAAAAGGTAGATTTTGAGATGGCCTAACCGATTATCCAAACCGCATGTCGATTGGATGCACCCAATTCGACTTATTAGCGATCCAAGAGGTACCATTTTCGACCAAATTTTGACTTTAAAAAAATCAAAAAAATTACTTCCAAACTTTCGATCGCGCTTACAAACAATAGGGTTCTGTAGCCCACGCGTCGAAAAAGTTTAAATCAAAAAAACTCATTTTTACGAACTGTATCGAATTTCAACGAGAATCCGATAATATTCGACTTTAAAAATTAATAACTTTTTTCCGGCACACCCTGTATATTCCAAATTTTTACACAACGTACCCCCACTATTCCTCTGTAAACCCAAAAAGTTTCAATCGTCCCACTCTAACCGTTTCCGAGAAAAAAAATCGCAAATGTGAAAATGTCGAAAGTGACGACGACGCCGACAACATACATACATTATTTTCACCGAAGCGCCGTATAACATATCGCGGTGTAGCGCGATATGTAACAACGCCGTGGAAATGGGCATTTCGCTAACATGATTCTTTACTACTTACGAACTAACGTATTTGCTGCTATTATAGAGGGGGCCTGTAACAAGAGTGGAATGTGAATCGCGTTCGAACAGTTGGCAATTAATGGCAACGTTGAGTCTTGAATATCTCTTTTTCACTGGCGCCAACTACATTTTTTACATTTTTTTTTTACATTTAAAACCATTAAAAGTACAAAAATATGTTTGAGAAAGCTATGAAGCTACGTTTTATGGCTACTTATATGTATACTAGTTTGGGAGGTTTAATTATTGTGTAAAACATGTTTATAACACCCGGTACTGAACAAACTATACCTCCTGGAGTAAGTATTCGTTACTATACGTACTAAGACAAACCATAATCCTAAAAAGTTTAGGTACTTACACTGTGGTTCCCGTGGTGACCAAAAATGGTAATGGTGTGGGACACTGACTGTGAGGTGAACTAGCTATTGAGCTTCTCGTGCTAGATATTTGACTATGGGGGCATTGAGGAGGACCCACAGCAATAGCCCCGGGACCCCTTTTACGTGGCCAGCATAGTGTACATTTACCATTTTTTTCAATTACTTCTGAAACAAATAATAATAATAATAATAATATTTAAAAGGTAGGATTTTGATTAACAATTAATCGGTCTTCCAATACGACCCTAAGATAATGTTAAAATGACTTTTAAAAGTCGAATAGTTTAGATTTTTATATCAGATTCTATATTGTTATATACTATTGAACTATTTTATATTTAAAAGAAGTTTCATATTTTTCCTTATGATGTATTGGTATTTCCAAATTATTTTCACTTCTAGTGTTCATGTTGTGGGTAATTCCAAATTGAATTTTTTTATATAAATGATCTGGTTTTTTTGTAGAAATTATTTTATAAATAAAACAATTTAAATTAATTTCGCGTCTAAACCATAGACTTCTTATAGACTAGACTAAGCCATTCATTCATGAATAGCCTGCGTGTTTGCATCAAATAAGATTCGGACGTGTGAAACAAAAAGAAAAGAGACGAGAATCAAGGATTAGGAGCCATTAGTCAACACCAGCGGCGTAGGGTGTGGCAAGGTATGAGGGAGCCCTATGTATACCTATGTTATTTTCATTACCCTTGAATGTTTCAAATTCCATAGAAATTGAGTGACATATATGCATAAGGTCCTAATTATTAATGTCCTGCTTAAACCCACATAACTATATAAAGTAATATATATAATTACAATGAAAGTAATTGTACAAAATATGTAACAAATATCTTAAAGATACGGGCACGTCTCCAAATTAAACTAGGTCACTGAAGTTTTCTCCTCGCTATAAGAAGCTGTACTTTTAAGGGTTTTATTAAGTTTTATTTCAAATGGTTTTATTTCTAATAGATACAGGTATATTAAAAAACTTAATACCATAATGATTCTTTCCATCTGCGACCCTCGCAGTCCTACTATAATCTATGGCAATGTCGCCCCTTTCCTTGGTATTATATGCATAAAAGGTACCATTAAAAACGTAAGCATCCAGATTTACCCTCACATACATAAGACAGTTGAAAATATAGATGCAAGCAAGATTTTTCAACAAAAATAGCCACACCGCCACCCCTACGCACAGACCTATAAAAACCAGAGACCAAAACAAACCCACTTATGTTAATCATATCTAACTCATTCCCACTGAGCCAGTCCTCATTAAAACACAGTATATTATGATTGTTTCCAATTAAGAAGTATATAATACCTAACTATCATGACAACAATAAGAAGTTATCTCACGAATAAAAATGTTACAAGAATTATTTTTATTTACTCTTTTCCTGGTTACTACACCACTAAATGAGCAAATAATACAGATTATAACCTTACTTTGAAAATATAATTCCGGATTAAAAGAATCTAATTTTCCACAAATCTGACACTGAGGCGCCATTTTGTTAAGTACTTATAACAATAAAATTAAAAATCCTTTGCAAAAACAAACTTAACAAAACACGTACAAATACGAGTATTCCGACGACTCACCACGACATCGCAAAAACAAACACTACGATTAATCACAGAAAAAAAAATAATGGTTTGTTCGATTACTACGGCTGTTTTTGGTACAACCCGTGAATGGCCGACGCATGAAAAAGGAAAGCGAGGTTGCCGCTATCATTCTAGATTTTGTCACCATGAAACTAAAATAAGTAGGTACTAAATACCATGACCTGAAATAGTCATATTTATTTTAATTAATATACAAAAAAAAAACCTGTTCTACCTATAGTATCTTATCTTATTAAGGTTTGTAATTTATCTGAACTATACTTGTAAAAGGCGTATTTTATCAATTGTATAAATCTAATATGTGACTTAACAGTAAGTTTGATAACTGCGCTTCTTTTAATGCACGTGTTAAGTATAGTGGACCATACGAGGCCCATACAGCTAACCAGAAAAAGTGTAAACGCTGGAATCTTTGATTTCTTTCAATGTAGTCTATTCTATAAGCAGTCTATGGTGCCAGATTTTATTTGTCATGTATACTTCATCCGAAGTCAGTTGAGACAACGTAAATATTGGGGATACGATCAATTTACTGCATCACACACTGAAACTACAATACAAATATAACAAAATTTGTATTGATCGCTCCCTATACAGATGTTCGAAGATAGTCCACCTGGACTTGACAAGCCTGTCATCAAATTTTTTTTAGTTTTTTTGTCTCATCTAAGATCGTATACACTTTACGCCGAGACGTAATACGAATGCGATGACCACGCATGCGCGCTTGGGCATGGTCTAACGCACGCGTATTACGTTTGGCGCATACTCCAAGTTTAAAGTCAGAATAAACTAGGAATTGTTAATTTAATAAATTTTTTATTCGGTAGCCCTTCTACGCCTTCGTACAAAAGTTTCCTTCGCGAGAAAAGGTGGTTGTTGTTTTTAAACCTACGTAATATCTAAATTTATACAAGTTGTATAAATAATTCTTAAAGCACTTTATAAAACCTATTTTTGGGGGCATATAGGTAGGTCACGTAGGTGGAGCACGAAACACGTTGTTCTTACGACAATTAAGAAAAACTTAACGTAAACAAAACAGGTGTAAGAAATAGCTGGTTACGTATTTTTTTGGGGGAAAAGTCTTAGATATGATTTTTTTTTAAATTTTAATGTTATCTACTTTCAGATTCTTGCATTATGTAGAATATAAAAAGGAATATGTAATGCTTTTGAGATGCAACATAACTAATGTTGTATATAATAGTTGAGGTAGAAGATACAAAGATAGTTAAATGAGAAAAAAGTTGCGCCCTACTAAATTACGCAACGTTGTGTTTTCAAATAAAAAAAATTCCGGATCCTTTCGAAGATATATGGGCAAAACTGAATTTTCGCGATTTCGATTTAATTTTTTTCTGATCCTATTTGAAGATAATATGTCAAAATAACTTTACAAGTTGGTGTAATTGGATTTTCAATCCGACGTTTCGTTTTCTCACAACCAAAATCAACTTAATTTTTTTAAATGTCGGAAATTTTATTTTAATTTTTAAATTCCTCTCCTCATTCCAAATTTAACGACGTATCACACCTATTACTAATAACACGTCTCGCACTTAAAAACTCATCATCAATAAGAATAAGTGCTAATTTATCTTGTATAAACATTCCTTTGTTTTTAAAGCCAACTAGAAATAAGTTGCCTCTGGAAAACAATACATCTTTATGAAATTCACGGGTTTTAAAACCAAATTTGTACTTTGGGTTTATTTTTCTATTAAAATTAAATGCCATTTTATTCATAGCTACCCATAAAAAAGTTCAACAATTACCACTTAAACTACAGATTTACTAAATACCTAACAGTGTTTTCAGCAATAAAATTTATTTAATTTCATTTTCAAAAAGGTCACCTTTTTTTTTCTAAACATAAGTAGCAACTATGTACAATTCTATCAATTACGTTCTCTAATATTCTTGGAGTTATTCTTCTAATGGCGGCTTGAACTCCAGCTTGAAGTTGGTCAGTATTTTCATAGGTTTTCCGGTAGACTTCATTTTTAAAAAGAGAAAAAAAAACTCCTAGAGTGTAAGGTCGAGAGAACGCGCAGGCCACCGTATGGGGTGGTTAATGGCAATTAATCTATTGGTAAAGCATTCCGTTAAACATTCCATATTATAGCGAGAATTATGGGGCGGGGCTTCATCTTGCTGAACCACATCTTGAATAATATTCCACAATTTTTATAAAAAAAACTCGAATATATAACTCGTTAAGCGGCCCTCACACGATCAATAAATATTGTCAATATCGGAGTATTGACAATATTATTGAACGTGTGAGTAGAAAGATTGACGGATTGTCAATATGTAAAATATTGACGGGCTGGTTTGATGAAAACCAAAATATTTGCACAATTGACAATAAATATTGACCGTATGAAGGAGAGATTGACAATCTTGGCCATTTTGTTGAGAAGTGTGGTAGCGTACACCTGAACAAATCAGTTTATTATTTGTCCAGTAGCGCATACATAGCTAATATAATGAATTGTGATAGTGAGGCTTTGATGTTTCTACCACAATTCCACTAATAGTGTAGCTACAATAGCAGAAAACTTCAATTGATCTTCAAATGATCTACCAGTTGCTAAAAATCGGAGAATTAATGACAATCTCTCTTCAACTGAAACTGCCTTTCTCATTATTGTATCTTTTTTCACGATGATTGGTCCCACTAGATTCAACAACTCTTCGTAGCAAGCGTTCGTCATGCGAAAGTACTTTTGGAAATCTTTTGGAGTAGATACGCGCACCTCATCCAACAAACTAATGTGTGAGAAAACGTGTCTCTCTTTAGAAGCCACTCTCTAGCCCATATTCGCTTTTTCTTCTTCCGTTTTATTAATACAGCTAAAATAATAGCTACACAAGCTTTTTGACGGTCCGACATCCTTGACTGTTTGCGCAAAACTAAATAGATTGTCAATAAATATTGATAGTGTGAGGCAATTACAGTTTGTCAATCTTTATTGACCATATTGACAAACTTTTATTGACAATATATATTGATCGTGTGCGGGCCGCTTTAAAATCACAAAGTTTTCAATTCAAAGAAATTAGATAAAAGTTAATTTGCACTTAACCTAAACGATTACATTAACCTAATCTGTCATTTATCTATTATTTATCAGGTATTTATAATTTATTTAAACAAGTGCCTAAAACAGCCTACTAATACAGTTAAGAACGCTAAAAATTAGCTTAGGTTATACGGACACTGAAAATAACAGTTTTAAATAACATGAATTTGATGATGAGTTTTTAATTGCGAAACGTGTTATTGATACTAGGTCTGACACGTCGTTGAATTTGGAACGAGGAGGGGAATTTAAAAGTTAATTTTTAGGTAGGTACTAATATTAAAAGTACTAATATTAGGGCGACCATTAGCATATGCCGCCTAGTTTAAACCTTTAGGCTACCATACGCTACTGCTACTAATACCTACTGTAAAACATTCACTATGCGTTGTTTTTGTTTAAGTAGAATGTTCGTCAAGCAAAGCAACCAGCAAAGCCGCAGTCTGTGGGTTCTAAGGGCCATATGCACCGTAGGTACATAAGACAGAACAGATTACCATTAAAAATCTTAAGTGAGCATTTTGTATTTTGTTATGCTAAGACGTCTTTAATGTTTAAGATCGCTTAAAACTAAGCCTCCATTCTTCTGGGCTTATTTAAGTGTTTATTATTTTATAGTATTTTACGGAGAAGTGGGGTTATAAAATAATATTTCCTTCTTGCCTTCCGAATAATAATAATTCAAAAATATGGAGATTGCAGATCAAATTTTATTGGAAGATAATATGGAGAAATTGGAATTTAATAATGTTTTGTAATAATTGAATTGAAATCTTTGAATAGTTTTTTATATTATAATAATAGTTAATCATTTCTTTCCATCCCATTTCACCACTTTGAAATGTCTCCGACAAAGTTAAATGAAACTTTTTTCACTACTTTTACCTAAATGATTTTTACAAAGTCTGTTAAAACTCTCTAATTTTTCTTTTACTCTCTTCATTTTTCTGCCCAGGACAGGGCCTTTGCACTAGCCCTTGACTTTCCAGTATGCTGAAGTCTTGTCGGTGTTCTGACTTTTCATTTTTTACACCTCGTGTACACCATTGAAAGCTCCATTACGGTTCAATCCTACTTATTATTTTCTCTATTGCTAACATCAGCATTATAATATTTACTTTGTTTTCCTGATGATGAGTGTTTCTACACTCGCAAAATTGTTGAATTATTATGCATTACTCTAGGTTCGCCTAGTTTTCTAATAAACTTGTGGAAAGACTATGGGCTTTTCTTTTTTTTTCAGTTTTGTTTTCGGGTGGGGCATAACAACTCAAGCGGCTTTTTTTAGGTTGGTTTAAAAAGTTAGCAAGCAATTAAACGTTGCATACAGCCCTTAGCAAATAATTTTTGTGAGGAAAGAAAAAAAGGATATTTATCTGTCCTACTGTTAACCTACATTTTTCTTTTATTATTCCTATAAAAAGGTCAGTAACCCTGTCACTTAATCAAATTGTCGGACCAGTTACAAAAATTCCATTTTTATGTTGCCCTGACTTATTTTTGAGTCAATGATCTATTTCCCAAATTTTCAGTCCTTTTCATAGCTATGATTAATTTTTATTTGCAATTATTGAAACTGGCACACTTTAATATTTATGTTTACTTAAAAAATGTTACACGCCAGTTCTAGCAACCATTTCAAAGCCAATTCCTGCTGCAGTGAAGGCCTTCTTTATAATTAGACTTTTGCAGGTATTTTTACGATGCACAAGCAGTGGCGCACCCAGGATGATTGTATCAAGGTGTCAAGGAAAAATAAAAAATGTTGACTTACCTAAGGTTTTTGAGCTAGTTAGAGAATTTAGTGGATAAAAATCGCCATGAAGAGGGCAATGGAATCCCACAGTTTGTTCCCTCCGTCGTGCTCTACGCGTTAAAATGCACAGCACACAACCGGATATGAGCATAAGGAAACCCACGACCATGCAGGCAGGCCCCAGGATTCTTGAGTTTCCCGTGAAGGCGATCCGCTCTGCATAATGATCGGGTTCTTCATCTTCTCCTGGACCGCGATACGATGCCGCTAAAATAAAAAAGAACTATGGGTAATTTTATGAGTCTTATAATATAGGTATAAGTATTTGCAGAATTATACCGTTGACTCTTACTGCCAAAAATAAACTACCTGATTTAACCCTATTGTATACGCCTCATCTTCAAAGGGGATTAAATGGGATCAGGGTCGGCTTGAAAATGTACCTACACCACATGATTTATTTTTATAATTTAAAATAAATAGATACCTAGGTATTTTTAGTTTTAGGTAGGTACCTATAATAAATGTAAAATAATGATAACAATTAATGATAATTGAAAATAATATAATTTAAAAGCTATTAGGATAACAAGTACAATAAAAATTAATTAAATTCTAAAAAACTATTGATAATTTATTCAAAATTTAACTCTGTATCACTATCACTGTCTTCATCTAACCCTAAACTTATAATTAAGGGTTGACCATTTGTAATCACACAATTGTAAGAATTTTCCACCTTAAGTACATGCTGTACACAGTTTTTCCAGCTGTCTGCAGAAATTTTTCTTACTTCGTGTTTAATTAATCCTACTACAGATGCATTTAATGTAGGAGAAATATTATTTCTCCTAATATTGGATTTTAATTGGTGCCATATTAGCTCAATAGGATTGAATATACAATAGTATGGAGGAAGACGCCACACTGTATGTCCATTTTCTGCTGCAAGTTTGTCACACTCGTATTCCTTATTTATTTTAAAAGCTTTTAATACTTCTAGCAGTTCTCGTTTTTTGTAAGTTTCTTCCAAATATAAATCATTTTCAATCATAAAATTTTGAATTTCTGCTTTTGTATTATATTATTAGAATTGGAAATGATTTTTGCTTGCCGACTATGATAACTAGCATTGTCCATTACAATGACGCTATTTTCAGGTATATTTTTAAGAAGTTTATGTTTATATCAATCTTTAAAAAGTTGTGCGTCGGTATCTTGATGGTAATCTAAAGAAGAATCTGCTATGTTTTTAGCTGAAAGCAACAGACAATTTGGAACAAACCTGTTCTCTGAACCAGCATGTAATATTGTGATTCTTTTGCCTTTATTTGATGGTGCCTTGGTTTGACATTTTTTGGAAGAATCATCCCAACCTTTTCTTGGAGTGTCATGGGTATCGAACCATGTTTCGTTAAGGTAAATAATTGGACGATTTTCTTCTCTAAATTGTTTAACAGCTGTTAAATATTTAAGTCTCCATTCCCGTAAACGTTGAGATTCCATTAATGTTTGTCTTTTATTAATGCTTCGGTATTTAAAACCCATTTTACGTAATATTTTCCTAAGGCTTAAAAGGCAACAAGAGATATTTGTTTCCCATGCAATGAAAATATTTTACCGCTCAAAATTTTGTACGACGTACAAATCTGTAACGAGTTACGAAGGACGTTGCCTGTGATTTATATTTAGCAAACGCGAATATCCTTCTAAAGGCACTTCGTTTCTTGGAATTTACATCGCGGCCTCGAGCCTCGCGCTTTCGACCATATTATTATGCGTGGGATGTCTAGGTTTACTTAGTTTATGGTACATGTCTATGATGAAGACGAATCAAATAGGTACGCTTAATGTAAAAATTGAATAAAAAAAGTGATTTATTTCAAACATTTAAAAAAAATGTTGCTTTGCTGGGTTTTCCTGAAAATTGAAATAGCTATTTTTAACTTACTTCATTGTAATTTTCCGGGTTTTGATTAAATTTACCGAACTATGTAGTCTATTCTATAGTGTGATATATTGTGTAGGTGCAAACAATTATCTTGGATCCAGTTTTTAAATAACTATAAAATAAAAACCTAGGTCCTTTCCTTTAAAAAATATTTACTTTATAGGAAACAATACCTTACAGCACATAACAAGCTCAAGAACACATTATTTTTGTATGGACGGAAGAAGAAAATAAATTTCAAGGTGATATATAAATTCTTAATTGTATCTAAATAGGTATTATTATACCTACTCATATCATTGTGTAGTGACAAAATAGAAACCACATACTTACAAACCGTAGGAAATAAAACTGTGACGTAACATTGACTCTTTTATTTGGATGACTCAAGATGCACACACACACACACAAATAATGAACCTCCTTTGAAGAGTTCCAAAACACACCATGCCTGTCACCACCATAGACAATTACCTTTAGATACGTACAGCTTATCTCCTGAGCAAACAAATGTTAAGTTTTATGGGGGAAAAATGCGTCCAAGCGCACGGCTCACCGGTCAGATGCCTTCCCTCCTAGCAGCATTGGGCATGCGCGCAAACCTCTTGTTATCGGCCTATTCTTCTTTAGCGACATGCTCAAAATACACTCCACATTTTTCGTTGTTGTGTTTTAAGTTTTCTCTGTGGATTTTACGGATTTCTAGTTGTTGTGTAGTTTAGTTAGTGCTTTAGTGACTAGGATTGGAATATAAACAATGACTAGTAACAGTCGTTGTATGATTTTGTTATGCCCAAATGGGGGTAAAATACCGGGTATTTCGCATTTTCAATAAGCGTGGAGTAGTTATGTATCTTTGATATAATATAACTTTATTTTATTATGATCAATTTAAACACATTTAACAAGGCCTAGGCTACGCAAACAAGGTATGAAAAATAAAGAGAAACACACACCAAGACAGATTATCCCGATGCATGTTTTGGTAGGTATATTTTATTTGCAGCCCTGCAATCTAATTAGGCACGCCTATTCTTCGGGCAAGTATATTGCTTCAAAAAGGTTAAAAGACACTTTTCTCTATATTTATATTATATAAAAGAAAAAAGTAAATACCTAGGTATGTTTATTATCCAAGGGTGAAAGAATTCAACAAGTCAAGTTTTTGCCAAATTGTAAAAATATACACCAACTAATATTTGACTTAAGGTTAGGTAAGCGATAACATCGAAGATTGGTTATTTTGCTGGTTTTGTTTGTTTTTTATATTCGATTTTATAAATTTTATAGTTTACTTGACTTGTTCTCTTCCTTTTTAAAATAAAAACACGACGAATCATTTTTAAACAAATTTTAAAAACGAACCCTTAAAAACAATTTTCTATCCTCAAAATCTGAGCGGTTTGCAACTACTAAAAATGCCAGAAATAACTACCTTATTTCCCGACTTGATCAAAAATTGAGAAGAAATTCCAATTTTTTGGTTAGAATTTGGGGCAAATTTTAGCTGTTTATAAGTAAAAATGGATTGAAGGTCAACTTTTATAATTTCTTGAGCAAGAACTTAAATTTTAATTATTACTGCCCTCCTAGTGGAGAACGCAGTAACTTCCAAAATTTTCGATTTTGAGATTTTTACATATTATTGTGTAGAATACAATTCTCTATCTTTAAAAAAATTATTGTTGAAAAAAAATAAAAAATTAAGACAAAAAAACGCCTAATAAATATGCAGTTTCTGCAAAACGTAATGCTTTTTTTAAAGAAAATCGCAGCATCTGATTTTTCTAGTCAAGAATGCAGCATTTTACTGATGCCCATTAAATGCTGCGTTTTATCTTAGAAGCAAAGCACATTGCGGCTCATGGTTTTCTAGTGGAAAGCGCAGTATATTTTAGACTAGTATAAATATGGCATACTTCGTTTTTGTTAAGCAACGCTAATGCAAAGCTCTAAGAAATACTAAACAAAAACGCAGTATGCTGAAACCTATATCAAAAAAATTTGTTTTATATTTTTTTATTAATCTGGTAAAAGAAAAAAATAAAAATATTAATTTAAAAAAAATACTAGCAAAAAAACGTTTTTTGCGTTTTTCTCAAAACTAACGTTCAGGAAGTTGCTGCGCTTTTTACTAGGAGGGCAGTATAGGAGTTGTTGCACTACCCCGCCAGGAATGACAAATCATGTGTTGGGATTTAAAAAAAACTATCACAAGGATGGGTGCTGCCTTAGCCTATTCTTAAACAAAAAGGTAAATAAGCCCAGCAAAAAATAGTAAAATTAAATTTTGAAATTGTTTTTTGTCCATCCTATTCACCAGATTTGGCTTCGTCAGACTACTTGCCAGAGCCGCAACTAGACAATTCTGCGCCCGGGGCTAAACATTTTCGTATAGGTTAGTTTTGTTTTTCATGGCGTCAAAATAAGAAAAATCAACTTTCATTTTGGTCACAGACAGTTCGTATATCTTTGCTTGACCGTCGTTAGAAATATTCATCTTAAAACAAAAATGCATTAAAAGATTTTTTTAAATGTGACCACTATTCCAAATATTTGCGATTTTCCATTAATAAAAAACTAAAACATCTTTTCAGCTATTTTTACAATGTGTGTTTAGTTTGTATCTTTTGATATTTGCATTAAAAAAATTGTAATTATTTTGGTACCCTGCCAACTAACCAGTAACCTAATAAACTGTATCAAAAGAAAGCAAATTAATAAAACTAATATTTATTATACCATCCCATGAGCGCGACAAAGTTAAAATATAACTTCTTGTGGATATAAATAGATTTTTTTTTTAAGAAATATGTATGGGACACTATATTATATATAAAAATTTTAAAAAAAATTACCTTGTCGGACTTCCATTGTCTTTATTTTGTTACTTAACACAACATTTCGGCCAGTTAGTATCTCTAACCGTTTTCAAGTGTAAACCAGTCTCCAAAATTATTGGAAATATCAAGATAAATGAAGTACAACTTTTCGTTAATGAAATACATATATGATATTTAATATTATGACATTGATATTGACATTGAACCTGTCAGCACCGGCTCTTTAAAATCGCACAGCAAAGTTGCACAATGTGGTATATACATTCCAAGTTTGTCCTATAAAAATATGTATTCCATCAATTTAAACATAAGGAAAAGAAACTATTCTTACATTGACATCTGATAAATTGGTGAAAATGTTATTGTGCCGAGCCCTTCGGGCACGGCACTGTTCGAGTTCGTTCATTTAATTTCATACTTTTGACAAAACCATTGGTTAGCAAGTAAACATTTCAATTCGCGATAAAAAATAAATTTAGTTTCTTCACAACTCAAGTTCGTTTTTTTCGTACCGAGGATTGTCGCTGAAAGAATCCGCAATTTAAAAACTTTCAGTACCTAAATAACGAAATATTAAAAAAATAAAAAGACGCGCCTGGAATTGAACCCGGGATCATCGTGACTATAAGTCGTAACCTATTATATACCACTAGGCCACCGACCACTTTGAAAATAATTATAATTTAATAGTTTTAGGTGAAGCGGTCATAAATGTGAGAGACAAAAAATATATGGAAGAATTTACCAAACTCACGTTACTAGCGTCCTCTATATAGGAGTTACCTTAAAACCAATTAAGAAATTGTCTTTCTAGACCTCAAAAACATAACTACACCAATTTTGATTCATATCCGCTTAACTATTTTCATATCATCGCCAATTTTATAAAATCAATTTTTACTTGGAATCTCTTTAACCCAGGATATTATAAGAAATTAAGCATAAATGACCTTTTTTCTACTATCGTGTGTTGCCGAATGGCCTTTTAGTTATCATATATATCATTCTCAAATTAGTCAAATTACACATCGGCGCGCAGAAGTTCTTGTCCTAGTTTTCTCCTATTACTTATTAAATATATTGATTTATTTTTGAAAACTTCTCTAGTAACTTTAGTAAAAAATAATAATTATAGACTAAGAATAAATTATTATTTACTAACTGTAGGTAGTATATAATAAAACTTTCATTACTTAAAGGAAAATTTGAAAGGTAAATCTTTTTGTTTTCAACCGTTGGAAATCGATGGTTTAAAATATTTGACGTGCTTGTTGGTGTCTGCATTTTTAAGTACATAACTCGTTTAAATCCGGGCGGTGGTATAGCCGGGGGGCTATAGGGGTCCGAGTCGTCCGAGCTCCCCAAGACATTTCAAAAACCGAAAGTAAGAAATGTAACAATATAATGTTACTTTATCATTCAAATTCGAGATGACATGCATTCATGTTACCAATTAAGTAATCCGTAGATGATTTTTTAAGAACCATCAATTTCTAAAAAAATGCCAATAAAAATAATGCAAATTTCCTATACTTTCATCATCTGTTCTGTTTTTAACAAACCTTACACTTTTACTTACTGTTTTTACCATTACCTTTAGATAAGCAAACAATAATCACGAAAGTGTCAAATTTATGGCCTTGCGCATGTAAGCAAAGCTACACACGATTAGACATGCGCACTGCAACATGATCATTTGACAAATGGGAAAATAGACAGGTCCAGGCTTTAAAATTTAAGTTCTTCTTCAAGAAATGGTAAAAGTCAAGCTTTAATTTATTTTTACGTGTAAGCAGCAAAAATTTGCCCCAAATTCTTGCAAAAAAATTGGAATTTCTTCTCAATTTTTGATCAAGTTGGGAAATAAGGTACTGATTTCTGGCATTTTCAGTACCTAGTTGCAAACCTATCAGATTTTGAGGATAGAAAATTGTTTTTAAAGCTTTATTTCTAAAATTTGTTTAAACATGATTCGTCGTCGTGTTTTTGGTTCAAAAAGGAAGAGAACAAGTCAATCAAACCATAAAACTTATAAAATCGAATATAAAAACAAACAAAACCAGCAAAATAACCAATCTTCGATGTTATCGCGTACCTAACCTCAAGTCAAATATTAGTTGGTAAGTATATAACCTGAATTGATTTTTACAATTTGGCAAAAACTTGGGTTCGTGTAAAACATTTTTAAGCACAATTTCTTGTGCAAGAATACTTTCACCCTTGGAGTAATATAAACATACCTAGGTATTTACTTTTTTCTTTTACATAATACTAGCGTGTATCCGGCATGCGTTGCAACCCGCTGGTATAAATAGAAACCCGAACAAACCCGATATATTAGTACCCGGCATGCCACTTTCTGAAATTGCACCCGTGCGAAGCCGGGGCGGGTCGCTAGTTATACATAAAAACCTGCCCCTTGAATCACTCTATCTATTAAAAAAAACCGCTTCAAAATCCGTTGCGTAGTTTTAAAGATTCAAGCATACCTATAAGGGGACGGACGGACAGACAGCGACAGCGACTTTGTTTTATACTATGTTAAGATAAGTATAGAGGAAAGTGTCTCTTAAACCTTTTGAAGCAATATATTGCCTGAAAAATAGGCGTATCTAATAGGGCTGCAAATAAAATATACCAAAACATTCATCGGGATTTGGATTGGTGTGTGTTTCTCTTCGTTTTTATACCTTCGTTTGTGTAGCCTAGGCCTAGTTTGATGTGTTTAAAATAATCATAATAAAATAAAGTTATATATCAAGAAACACCACTACTCCATACTTACTGAAAATACGAAATACTCGATATTTTACTCCTATATTTTGAGCATAATAAAATCATACAATGGCCTTTATTAGTCATTGTATCCGAGTCACTAAAAGCACAAACACAATTCACAAATTTACACAAAAACAAGAAATCCGTAAATATTAAACACCGACAATCCGCAATAGCAAAGAAAATGACAAGGAATCCACAGAGAAAACTTAAAACACAACAACAAAAATGGCGCCGAGCTGGTACTGTAGTGTGTTTTGAGCATGTCGCTACTACTATCGGACAGGCTAATAACTAGTGGTTTGTGCGCATGCCCAATGCTGCTGGGAGGAATAAAGGCATCTGACCGGTGAGCCGTGCGCTCGGACGTAGTTTTTCACCCATAAAACTTAACTTTTGTTTGCGCACGAGATAAGCTGTACCTACGTATCTAAAGGTAAATGTCTGTCGTTTTTAATGATAACTATGGAATGCATGTTGTGAAATTTTTATTGATTCGAACAATCATATCTTAATATGGCAAACTGCACGGTAATGGAGAATGGATTTCTTTTACATGCATCAGTACTTTAAAAAAAAATATTAAATTTTTAATCTTTGTCAGAAAGAAATGCGATCCGAATCCTGAAAATTTGAATAATGGGGTTTTTGGAGACGATCTCTTCAAATGAAATAACAGTTCTTTCAAAATTGCTTGTTTTAAATAGAGAACCCTCAGTGGCGGCTCCTGATTAGTGAGTCAGGGGGGGGGGGGGCGCTGGCTTTAAATTAAAAAAAATTAACATGTCTATTATTTTCGAAAGTACGTGTCTGTTTTTTCTAACTTTCTCGTTGTGAATTTTAATTTCATCAACATAAGCACTACTTAAACAAGTTAAAATATTACTTTGGCCTATAACATCTCAAAATTTATCACATTATAACGATGTTTTGCACTATTTTCATGTTTTTTATTTTCTCTGAAAGATGTTTTAAGTCCTGCACCCCATTTATCATCCCCGTCAAAAAGAAGACACATGAAACAAAAAGAAAATTTTGTCCTCACAACCGCATATCAAGGATTTTTTATTATATATTTATTTGTCAAACTTACGCGTAAACTGTGCCTTACTTTTACATTTTGATTGCACTTGTAGGTACTATAGGTATTCAATATTGGTAGTGGAGTGGCCGCCCTGTATTTTTTAAATCAAGTTTTTCAATTAAGCTCAGAGAACTACCAAACACAAGCTTCTGTAAATAACTGAAAACAAATAAACAAAACGTCAACGGCATCGACAGGTCGCATCGCGATTCGCGAACAGCTGTTGGGCGCGGAAAATTGGAGCTCGTCCGTGGCCGCTCGTTGTGCGATGTGTAGGTGACGTCAGGCCTCCGTAGTCGTGTTGAATCGGGACGGGATAATCGATAGCCCGCGCTTAGTAACCTTGACAGCGCGCAACTCGCTTGTCTATGAGTATTACCTGCCCGTTGGAATAGGGCTATGTTTGGTTTGAATTATGCCCGCGCTTAGTATAACCTACCGGCTGGAATAGGGATATGTTTGGTTTGAATTATTTTAATTGATTGCTTACATACATTGCGTTATTGGGTTTTTAAGTAAAGTATTTTTGGATTCTGTTTGAAATAATTGCAGGGAGGACGGCGCCCCAGAGCCATTCATTAACCAGCCGCCACTGAGAACCCTGTATAATATATTTTGTGTGTGTACCTTTCTTCAGTTCCAATAACTTTTATTCGAAGGTTTTGTATCCTGCTCGATCGGTTTCTGAGATAAAACTGTTTTTCTCAAATTTTGACCTTTGACAGGGTGTCACCTAAAATTGAATGTCTTTTCAAAGATAAAAAAGGGAAACTCGAAATTCCGGTTGTGGAATATAGTTATTTTCCTAACAAATACGGAAAGTGACACTTTCCCGCACGCGACTGCAGTTGACCCGAACGACGCGGAGCGGAGTTCGGGCAAGCGGTCAAGGGCGGGAAAGACACTTTACGCATGAGTTAGGAACATTATTTTTTCTACGACCGCATAGTTTACAAAAAAGCATAAGTACTTACATACTTATTTTCCAAAAATTATTTTATTTCAAAATAGGTTTTATAATATATAAAATTTTAACTAAAAAGCTACTAATTATTATGAATGTTATAAATATTCTCTTCCTTATAGGTTTTCACCCCTTTCTCCTTACACCATGTAACAAAATGTTCGTATTGCTTTTCATACCTTAGTCTGGATTTGGCAGGTAACAGCTCGGTTTTACTTTATCTGCAGCCTTTAAAATGGCTTCGGGAAGTTCTTCGTCGGATGAATATATTAAATATTGCTTTGATTCGGTTTAATTTAGAAAGATGTCACTTCGAAGACGCTTTTTCAACAACTTTGACGTTTTAGTAACAATGACACGGCTTGGTAATCATAGCAAATGATATCGAACCACCCGTCACAGATTGGTTTATTATCATGTGTAGTACCGTGCGAGCAAAAACTATTTGCATCAAAGAGGGCTAGGATTAAAAAACGTAGGGCTTGGTTTAGATCACTATGATATCGGGACGACACCTATATCTAACTAAATCTAGGTTAAAATTTTGTCAAATTCATATTATTACATGATATGCCCATCGACGTTGTGGTCTGGTGGTCAGCGCAGCGGCCTCACAGATCGTAGGCCCGGGTTCCATTCCCGGTGCCGGCAACGTCGATGTTAAATTTGGAATTTGGTTTAAGAGGTGGCGCCGTCTTTCGGAAGAGACGTTAAACTGTGGGCCCCGTGTCATGGATGTTGGCACGTTAAAGAACCCTACCCTCGACAAAGAGGGGTTCGGCAAAAATTACCAGATAGTGTGTGACAAATTCCCTGGCGTCGGTGATTGGCCTCGTTGCGGAAAAAGGCCGACGTAAAATAAATAATTAAAAAAAAAACATGATATGCCAAACTAATGAGTAATAAAATAAGTAGACAAATACAAATTTATTATTGTTGTTTACAAAATTATAATACTTGCACTTTATAAGGAAATAAATTTAGCTGCTTCTTAAGAATAGTCCTGCATGTTCCATAAGATCTTCCCACTTTTTGGGATAGGCGTCTTATACAATTTGTGGCGTATTTTGCATTATTTCAGGAACGTTTGCAACAAGTTCTTCTGTTCTTACAGATGGTCTTCATGCTCCTTTTTTGTATTGTATAGAACTAAACACAGCCACGGTTCTTTTCAATAAAAGCAACGTTAGGAAAATGTTCGTGAAAATCGTATATGCACAAACCCGGATTGTATTGCCACTCACCATTTACTCTAACCCCGTTTCGAAAATACGCTTCAACCATGAATGTTTTGTGCTGTTCCGTAAAGCCCATTATGTGAATTGTTCAAGAAATTGGAAAAATTAGCCATGAATTAAATTACTTGTAACACTGTCAAAGATGACGGAATAACTGATTGATTGTTAATTCAGGTAGTTACTGACACCCAACAGATATTAAGCTCTACGGCTAAGCATTACGTCCTTAGATGCAAGGCCTTCTTTGATGGAAATAATTTTTGCTCGCACGGTGGTAGGACATAACTTTAAAGAAATGTACAGGGTTACCTATATAAAAATATCTTTATTATTTTATATTTTCAAAAAATTTTAAATACAACAAAAAGCTAGAAAAGAGGTAGATTTTATTAGATTAGACTATTTCGGATTTCGTAAATACTTATTTACCTATTGTAACAATAGTTACAACCGAGGTAAAAAAACTATCTAATAAGGCCAAAATTTGCATAATTTTACTTTCGCGCACTAGTGCGGGAAAGTGACACTTTCAAAACTTAAATGCGTGCGGGAAAATGGGTTAAAACGCACGGTCGTAGAAAAAGATATTACTGTGCTTGATAAAGAGTTGTTGGGAAATTTAATTTTAGAGGAAAAGTGGAAAAGCGAAAATTTTTAAAAAAATTTAAGTTAATTTTATTCATTTTAACTTTTGAACGTTTTTATTGATTTGTCGGCACAAATTACGAGAATCATTAAGCAAGAAAATTATAATAATAATTATAGGTCTCTTACGTATATGTAGGTAATTAATAACTCATTCAGCATAAGATGAAATAATCGCAGGTGACGATTATGCCAAATGCAGATCAGTCGTCTTAGTTCGGCTTTAGATAACAATCAATTTTAATGACTTTTGTCAATACCATCTTTAGCATGTGCTTTTTTTTATTAGGTTTTCGATAATTACCTATGTAAATATATAATAATTATAGTAATGAATTGACGTTCATATATCATATTTTATTGGTCTTTATACCTGACTTGAATAGGTCATTATACCGTTTTGGCCAACTCGAATTTAAAGTGGTATTGTATATATGGGTATGGGTATATGAGAGAATATGAATAATATGTAGGTATAGTTCCCGCAATAACGACTACAGATCAATCAGTGTTGCCGACGTGACCACCGCATGGATCGCATTATTAGGACATCCTTTAGATCAACAAACAATAATTACGAAAGTGGAAAATGTATGGCTTTGCGTATGTAAACAAAGCCTTACAGGAATAGGCATGCGCACTGCAAAATTCTCATTTAACGAATGGGAAATAGTTATTTATGCAACTAGTGCAAAAAGTGTATGTTTATTGCACACAGCATAGAAGTTATTCACCGAGACGTAGTCGAGGTAAATAATATGCCATGTGCAATAAACACACTTTTTGCACATGTTACATACACTATTTTTTCTGCGATCGTTTTTTTATTTAACAAAAAAGTTAAAAATCGGTATGTATTACCTCTCCTTTGTGTGCAAAAGTGTAATTCAAATTTGACAATGGATCATAGATACCTTTGACTATCCTTTGACTTCAACATAATAAAATGATGGCGCCCCGTCAACGTGGATTCTATTTCGATAGGGTATCGACGGTGTGCAACACACAATACACATACTATAAACAAACTGTTCGTTTTCTAGTTAACTTACTTTATTGCACTAGGGCAAAAAGTAGCTTTTCTATTTCACGTTCATAATAAGCTCAGTACGATACGCATTTGCGTATCGTAATGAAGCTATTTCGATACGCGTTTTTTCTTTATTTGATGTTGGTAACATTTAAATGTTTTATTTCATTGACTTGCGCGGCCTTTGTGATTTACGAGAAAACCCATTTTTCGCAGAGGAAAAATAGCTTGATAACTTATTACTTTTTTATTCTGTGTGGATAACAGTCATGTATGTTGGTTGCATAAATCTATAAATCAATCTTTTGTAGATGCTTCAAGCTATCATTTTCTGCCAAATCCTATCCAAAACTCAATCTACTAACCTTCCAATGTCGATTTTAACTTCAACTTTATTTGAATTTTCCATCTTCCCTATACTAAATTGCAATGCCGTGACGTAAAATCACGTCTTTTAAAATTCGAAAAAAGTAGCAAAATCTCCCGAATTTCCGAACGCTCTGTATATGTACCGAATGTACAAGGATCACACAACGTATTCCGTCCAATTTCAAATCTCATATCGCTAAAATAACTTTAGAATCTCGTGGTGAAAATGGGTCAATAAATTAAAAAATGACAGTTTGCAAAATAATTTTTGTTGTCCAGAGGCTACTATCATAAAAAATAGTATTACCAACATAAAATTTAGACATAAAAATTTACAAAATTTGAAGGATTTATTTTCCTTTTAAAATGTATTTTTCTTGATTATAAAAGGTGAAATAGAAAAAAATGTATAAAGCACATATTTCATAAGGCGTTTTAGCGCACGTGTCAATAAAAAAACTCGCCACTTTGTGGCTCGTTTCTTAAAATAGACGCGTGCGCTAATACCGCTTCTTATGAAACGTGTACTTTAATATACTATAATTGCATAGTATGCAATAAAGACTCACTTTTGTCATTAGAAATGCATACACCAAATTACATTTTTTGAACGATCGTAGAAAAATATACATTTTTTCATTTCCGTGTTTGCGTTTTAAATTCAAATCTCGTAATGTTAGCAGGAGATATAAATGATATATTTGAAGAACTTTTAACTAATAATGAATATTGTGGAAAGCCCCCGACGACCAAGAGTTTTTAGAGAGAGAAATTATTTGTATTCATGGCAGAGGTCCTAACCCGAGTCCTAAACCTGTTAAAGGTTAAAAAAATCTTTTACTTTCGAAGGTTATTTAGGACTTTATAAAACTGTCATTTTTTCTAACGAAGTTAACCTAATCGTTAAAAGTAAAGTTAACTTTGACTTTTTTGTAATACCCATCCTTAGTCAAATAAAGATATGGACCCCCTGCTATGACTATAACGTATGTCAGAGCTACAAATAGTACTTACCCGTCAGCACACATCCTACCAAAAGAAACAAAAAACCAAATATTGGTAAAATAATTTGACAGTTGGCAGCTACTACCACCCCAGCCACCATCAGGCCACCCTCGATTTTTTCGACGCGCAGGCGGGATAAGGTTGTCGGACAGCGTCGCTTGCCGCCACCGACAACACCGTCTCCTTTCAGTCCTTCGGACGCGTCGGTGGGCCTGAAAAAAAAAGAAGTTTATTGGTGGGTATAAAAATATTGAATTATTGGAACGTAGCAGTGTTGAAAAAAGCAGAAAGTTCGAGGCTAGGTCACAATAAAATAAATATACCGTGCGAGCCAAATTACTTGCATCAAAGAGGGCATCTAAGGACGTAATGCTTAGCCGTAGAGCTTAATACCTGTTGGGTGTCAGTAACTATCTGAATTAACAATCAATCAGTTATTCCGTCATCTTTGACAGTCGTTACAAGTAATTTGATTTATCGCTAATTTTTCCAATTTCTTGAACAATTTTATTCACACAATGGGCTTTACGGAACAGCACAAAATATTCATGGTTGAAGCGTATTTTCGAAACGGGGTTAGAGTAAATGGTGAGTGGCAATACAATCCGGGTTTGTGCATGGATGATTTTCACGAACATTTTCCTAACGTTGCTTTTATTGCTGGGGATTTTTATCATTGCCTGAAAAGAACCGTGGCTGTGTTTAGGGAAACAGGTTCTATACAACACCATCTGTACGAACAGAAGAACTTCTTGCAAACGTTCGTGAAATAATGCAAAATACGCCAACAAATTGTATTTTTAAAACACCAGTTGCAAATTAAGAACAATTACAAGAAAGGATTGTCCAATAAGAATGTGGTAACATTTCTTCAGAGATGCTGGTCAACACTTTCGAAAATATGAAGAGACGTGTGAATTTATGCTTGGAGCATGGCGGTGGCCAATTTCAGCAATTTATGTAATTATTTTTCTTTTTCTTTCCGTATATTCTTACTTTGTTAATTTTGTAAACAACAAAAATAAATTTGTATTTGTCTACTTACCCGTCTACCTACTCATTAGTTTGGCATATCATCATAATATGAATTTGACAATATGTTAACCTAGATTTGGTTAGATATATCGTCCCCATATCATTGTGATCTAAACCAAGCCCTACATTTTTTAATCCAAGCCCTCTTTGATGCAAATAATTTTTGCTCGCACGGTACTAAATAATAACTACATTTCTTTAAATTATTGTTCACATCACGATTTGAATCACTTTGATTCTTTGGCGTCTGCCTGTTTGTCTGTCACATCCATATTCCTTACTTTTATAGTCTAATAAATGAAACGCTTAAAAAAATTTTTAGTTGAAGCAGCTTTTTTCGCGAATGGTACATATTTCTCTTTGAAAAGACACGTTATTATTCTCTAATACTCTCGTTATAAATTTCATAACGACTTTCTAAACGATAATCTGAAAAATCGCATTCTGTATCAACGACTGCCGGTGTTAAAAACAAAAATACGAATAAAGAGCACTAACCTCAACATCTATTTTGTTATTGTCGTTTTAAATTAGGGCCAGTGGGTTTTATGGAATTTGATTAAAATAAAGACGAAATAAAAACTAAAGAAAATGAGAAGCACCAAAACCACTAGACTAGACAATAGTACGCCATTTACTTAGAGTTGGAGGCAAATAAGTTTATAAAAAACCCACGAACTCCACGAGAAAACTACAAATTTTTGCCGTTGTCTCGGGAACCTGAAAGGGATCGCTGGTATTTCGTATAACTGCCGATTTAAAAGTATGTTCTGCCTTCTGCAATTAACAAAAAACAGCAAAAATTGAAAAAGGACGAAGCTGACGCATACCTTTATTTTAACTCGTCTAATATACAGTGTCCGTATCATATGGGATATATTTTTATTAATAACTTTATTCGAAATTTGATTTAGGCATCAATTTCTGCTTCGATCGAGATGAAAATTAAGCAAAAAATAGTAGTCACGTGATTCGCATTATCTCTCAAATTTTAATTATTTTCAAAAAATAATTCAAAAGCGGGGTTATCTCTGAATCTGAAAGTATCGAAAAAAGTTATTAAAAAAAGTTTTTTAAATGTAGTTTCTAGCCCACATGCAAAATTTTAGCTGCATAAGATAATTTTGATTTTTACCTATATTTTGTAAATTGCACCACTTTTGCAAAATAAGACTTAACGCAACCTACATAAAACTTCTTAGTCTTGACAATGTTTTATTTCAGATACATTTTCTTTAAAGTAACGCCATATTAAATGTGTGTTTTTCTACAAAATCAAAATTGGGCTATTAAAATTTGGTCGCATGTGATGCAAAGTTTATTTGTTTGTGACCCTGTATAAGATAACTTCATAAAAAAGTATTTTTGAAAACGTACTTTGTGTCTGAAAGTAATACACGTTAATATTAAGACAAAAATAACACAGTGTCATCAGTAAAGTGTTCATTAAGTGGAAAATAAATTTTAGTGTTGGGTAAAAAATCAAAATTATCTTATGCAGCTGAAATTTTGCATGTGGGTTAGAAACTGCATTAAAAAAAAACTTTTTTCAATAACTTTTTTCGATATTTATAGAAATAGAAATAACCCCACTTTTGAATTATTTTTTGGAAAAAATTTAAATTTGACAGATAATGCGAATCACGTGACTACTATTTTTTTGCTTAATTTTCATCTCGATCGAAGCAGAATTTGTCAAAGTCAAATTTCAAATAAAGCTATTAATAAAAAAATCCCATATGATGCGGACTTTACTGGTCACACTGTATATAACTAGTAATATTTGTCGGCGCATTCGTGGTGTTTCCAATTTCCATAATTATCTCCGAACAAACTCAGAAAAAGTGAAAACAAGCACAACAAACACCAAAAAAAAAATAATAAAAATACCAAAAACGCAAAGGTTATGTTTTAATGACTCTCAGCGACTGCTCTTGGGTTGTTGTTAATGGACGACTACATTTTACCGACTTGTCGTTTCTTTTTGTTAACCGTCCAAATTTTACAGAATACCTTTTTTAAAATTCCTGTCTGGACACGCAAGCATCACGAATCCCGATGTATCATTCTGCAATGGACTTTTAAGTTAGCATGACGTAATGGCTTTAAGCAAAAGAACACATAAAACACTTATGCCCGTCCCGTATGCACCATTGCAATTTAATCAAGGTTAAAGTTTTGCAAATGGTAGATGCTGGCCCACCCGGCATCGCCCGGTGGGATACCATTGCATCGGCTTAGGCGGCGTGAAGTTGCTCTTGAGTTATTCTTTGAGTCAACGTTTCGTCGCTGTGCCGATGTTCCCGGTTTCCAGGGTGGGAAGAAAAAGCATGATGGAAGCTCCAGGACCAAAATACTCCGGAGGTAAACTCGCCCCCCGATCGGATCTCCGGGTGGGGGCTGATCCTGTGGCCTCATCAAGCGATATTAACCGAACATCCACTGTCTCCGACAATATATTGGGTTCCCCTAACAACACTCAACGGAGAAATAGTGTGGCACCTACAGTTGCTGACACACCCAAAAACAGCAGCTTCAAAATTGATTTCTGCAATATCAGAGGGCTTAATACCAACATCAATTCAGTCCACCAGCACTTACAAACATCCAAGCCCCATGTGCTCGCACTGACCGAGACAAAGGTCAGATCGTCAACGAACACCGTCAGCTATTTATATCCTGGATACGATTTTCATTTCCGATTTAGACGCAACTTTGGGGTCTGTCTCTTTATCCGAGATGATCTTTGCTGCCAACGAGAGGACACACTTGAACCAGCAGAGTTTGATGTAATGTGGTTTAAAATATCAACGCAGAAAATCACCAAGTTTATCTGCTGCCTTTACCGTCCTCCAAGTGACACCCATTACAGAGCACTCTTCTCGTCACTAGCAAACACAATTGACTTCTTGCAAACCAACCATCCTAATGCCGAAGTCGCTATCTTTGGTGACTTTAACGTCCACAATATCAACTGGCTCAAATACTCAAATACCAACGATGAACAGGGTCGTGAGGCGGAATCTTTTGCGATCAGTTCTGGTCTAACTCAACTCGTGGAAGAACCAACGCGAATTCCAGACCGAGATGGAGATTCTGCTAGTCTTTTAGATCTCTTTTTGACATCCAACCCTGACCTATACACAGTCACCGTTCATCCTCCATTAGGATCTTCCGATCACAAACTTATTTCAACTCTAAGCGAGCTGCCAATTTGTTCTGAACAACCTCCTAAACCTCGTAAAATTTGGCACTACACATCAGCTAGTTGGGAAGACCTAAGGGACCATTTTCGCACTTTTCCTTGGCTGGAAGTATGCTTCTCTTCAGATGATCCATCCGCTTGTGCTCAAGAGGTCTCCGATGTCATTATTACTGGCATGGAAGCCTTTATTCCTTTCTCCAAGAAGCGCCCTTCAAATGGCAAGCCCTGGTTTAGCAAGAACTGCGAGCGTGCTGTCAGAGCTAAAAATCTAGCTTACCGACAATGGCGTAAAAATCCTACCGATGTGAATCGCACCATCTTTGTTACCGCTCGAAACCAGTGCAAGCAAACGATAGATCAAAACAAAGAGGCTCACAACATGAGGATCAAAAATAAACTTCTCGCCAGTCCTAACGGATCTAGGTCCTTTTGGTCAGTCGCTAAGGCCGTCAGTCAAAATTTTACCAAATCAAATATTCCACCGCTAACACGTTCTGACGGCACAATAGCAACCACGGCTGAAGATAAAGCGAACTTACTCGCAGAACTCTTTGCTTCACACTCCACGGTAGACTTTCAGGGAAAAACACCCCCGAACATTCCAGCAGTTCGTTCGGAAATGACTGATATCGTATTCCGTCAGCGTCCTGTCAAACGAATTCTGAAGGGGCTCGATGCCAAAAAAGCTTCTGGTCCAGATGAAATTCCTATTATAGTGCTCAAGAAATGCGCCGATGAACTCACACCAGTATTTTGTAGACTTTTTAACTTATCCTACAAAAAAGGAATATTTCCATCTTGCTGGAAAAAGGCGCGAGTCCAGCCTATACCAAAGAAAGGCAAGAAAACCCTGCCAAACAACTATCGACCAGTCGCATTGCTTTCAGTTATATCAAAGGTGATGGAGAAAGCTATTAACCAACAACTTATAAAATACCTGGAAGGCCTTAAAATTATCAGCGACCATCAGTATGGTTTTCGTAAGTCCAGATCAACAGGAGACCTGCTAGCCTATGTCACTCATCTTTGGAGCAACGCAATCGAACATCATGGGGAGTCCCGGGCTATTGCACTGGACATCTCTAAAGCCTTTGACCGTGTCTGGCACGAGGGGCTCCTAAGCAAACTGCGTTCTTATGGTATGCCCGGTCGATTTTGTTCATGGTTGTCTAGCTTCCTCAAGGACCGCTCTCTGCAAGTGGCGATTGACAGGTTTCTCTCAGACACCTTCACCATCAATGCTGGTGTTCCTCAAGGGTCCATATTATCTCCCACTCTCTTCTTACTGTACATTAACGACCTTCTAGCGAAAACAGAAAATCCATTATATTGCTTTGCTGACGACAGCACACTTATTTCATCTTTTACTTTGAAACCTCAAACATCGGCTACTGACGCACATCTTCGCAGACAACATGAGGTATCACGCCTCAATAAAGACCTGGAAGAAATTTTGTCTTGGGGTGACAGTAACCAAGTCGAATTTAACGCTCAAAAAACCCAGGCTGCAGTTTTCTCTAAGAAGGTCAACATTGCAGAACCCGATATCGTTATGGCAGGACACGCAATTCCACTGACTTCGTCTATTAATTTGCTGGGTGTCAACCTGGGAGGAAATATGTCTTGGCATAATCACGTAGTGGCAATCGCCAGGGCAGCTTCTCAGAAGCTCGGTATACTTTTCCGTACCAAAAAGTTGTATACACCTCAACAACTTTGACACTTTATAAAGCCCAGATTCGACCATCACTGGAATACTGCTCTCATATCTGGAGTTCTGCACCGAAGCATACCCTTCGGTTGTTGGATTCCATCCAAAGGAGAGCCGTTCGTCTAATCGGCGACCACGAGCTGACTAAGAACCTCGACAGCTTAGAACATCGAAGACAGGTTGGTGATTTGACTCTCTTCTACAGATATTTTCATGGCAAGTGTTCGACAGATATTGCCCGCTCGATTCCACCTAGAGTAATGCATAGCAGAAACACACGACGAACCACTGCCGCCCATCCCTATGTGGTTCAACTTAGTACACCCCGAACATCATTGTTTCAGAACTCTTTCATTTGGAGGACGTCATCTTTGTGGAACGGCCTTTCTGAGACCGTGTTTCCAACCGAATATAACCTCCAACGATTCAAGAAAAACGTGAATCGCTTTCTTCGCACACGCACCGCTCCCAGAGCGCCTTAAGGATTTTCCTATAGTGCTTGTGCTCGATCATAAAAAAAAAAAAAAAAAAAAAAAAAAACCGGGATTTATGACAAAAATCGCTTTGGACCACCAAGTACGAAGGCGTAGAAGGGCCACATAAATTTTTTTTTAATATTCCGACTTTAAACTCGGAAGTTAACTAAATTCCGACTTTAAACTCGGAATTTAACTAAATTCCGACTTTAAACTCGGAATATTACTAAATTCCGACTTTAAACTCGGAATTTAACTAAATTCCGACTTTAAACTCAGAATTTAACTAAATTCCTACTTTAAACTCGGAATTTAACTAAATTCCGACTTTAAACTCGGAATTTAACTAAATTCCGACTTTAAACTCGGAATATTACTAAATTCCGACTTTAAACTCGGAATTTAACTAAATTCCGACTTTAAACTCAGAATTTAACTAAATTCCGACTTTAAACTCGGAATTTAACTAAATTCTGACTTTAAACTCGGAATATTACTAAATTCCGACTTTAAACTCGGAATTTAACTAAATTCCGACTTTAAACTCGGAATTTTATAATCTCAAATTTTTTTGCCATTTTTTATATTTTCCTCAATACCTCCCTTATTACGGCCTTTGGAACAAAAGTCAATATAAGCTTTTATGTGGACCAAAGAATAAGACAACTTTTTTATTTAAAGAGTTTCCATCTAAGTTTTATCAGTTTCGAGATATTGGCAAAAATGTGAAAACCACTTTTCAGTCAATATCTCGAAAACTATAAGACTTACCAAAAATTTCTAGGAAGTAGAAGTGAAGATCTCGTAGAGATGCTACTTAATAGTTATATACATTGTTGCCGTATCTCTCACAGTTTTCGAGGAAACTTGCCTTTTATGGATTTCATAATATTTTCATGACCATATATACAGGATGATTGATAGTGGATGGATATTAGACGTTTTGAACGAACTAACCAACGGATCACTTTGAAAATTTGGTTACATGCATAAGTGGACGTACTCTCCCCTTCAAAAATATTTTTAACTATGCAGTGTTGCTGGTTCTACTAAAAAATGCTAGCTACTTTGATATTTTAAATGGAACACCCTATATATTATTAAATTTTTAAATTCTACATAAAATTATAATTATTTTTTAATAAAAGCATTATTAGTCTATGCGAGATATTGTCTTTTGAAAAATTACATTTTTGAACTTTGACAGCTTCTAGCTTTTTAACTGTAAGTCTGAAAGCAAAACGGCTTACATGTCCCTATCTTCGATTTTTTTATCTTTCCAAAAGTAACAACTTCCCGTCAAACCGAAAGTATTATATTTCCTACATCCGGTTTAACCGGAAGTTGACACTTTTGGAAAGATTAAAAAAATTGAAAATAGGGACATGTAAGCCGTTTTGCCCTCAGACGTACAGTTAAAAAGCTAGAAGCTGTCAAAGTTCAAAAATGTCATTTTTCAAGAAACAATATCTCGGAAACCATTAAGCATAGACTAATAATACTTTTAATAAAAAATAATTATAATTTTATGTAGAATTTAAAAATTTAATAATATATAGGGTGTTCCATTTAAAATATCAAAGTAGCTAGTACTTTTTAGTAGAACTGGCAACACTGCATATTTAAAAATATTTTTGAAGGAGGGAGCACGTCCACTTATGCATGTAACCAAATTTTCAAAGTGATCCGTTGGTTAGTTCGTCCAAAACGTCTAATAGGCCATCCACTATTAATCACCCTGTATATGCATGGAAAAAATGTCGAAATTTAAAATTCTTTCAAAACTTGAAAATATGACAGAATATACTTCTAATATTATATGAAAACTTGAAATACTGAAAAATAGGGTCAAATAAATATTTTACACCATTTAAAAAAAAAAAATTGTAGGTAAATGTTTTTGTTTTTTAATATTTTGGCATTCATTTCAAAGGCAGAGAGCTATCCTTGCGTTTAAATTTTCATCCATATATTTGACTACCTATTTCTCTCTTTCTCTCATCTTTTCAATTCGTAATAAATATATGTGAACACGACACTATTCCCGTGTGTGTCATTTTTTCTACAACCTAAGATCGTTGCATACTTGTGACAATACTGTTCGGGTGTCTGTAGTTTTTCACAATGGTATAGTTTTTTCATAACCCAAGATTGTACTATCAAATATATATAGTTTTTTCACAACCCAAGTTCGTCCTATCAAATATGTATAGTTTTTTCACAACCCAAGATCGTCCTATTAAATATGTATAGTTTTTTCACAAATCCATTTCGTTTGTCTGGTACCGATAATTGCTGCTTAAAAAAACGAAATTTAAGAAATTGTCAGTACCTAACTAACGAAATTTTTTACCTGAGTTGTCAAATTTTGACAGGTAGGTGTAAAATTTTTTTTCATTTTTTTATTGTCTAGTATCGTAGGTGCAAGAATGCGATGTCAAAAGTAAGGAAAAAAAAAGTTATACTTGAACTGTCAAATTTTGACAGGTAAGTGTCAATTTTTTTTTCATTTTTTTCTCCTCCTAGATCATTACCGCAAGAATCCGATATCAAAAATCCAAAAAAAAAACAATTTATACTTGAACTGTCAAATTTTGACAGATGGGTGTCAAATTTTTTCTCATTTTTTTATTGTCGCCTATCGTTGCTGCAAGAAAGCGATATCAAAATTAAGGGGAAAAAAATTTATACTTGAGCTGTAAAATTTTTTTATATTTTTTTCTTCTCCAGGATCATAGCTGCAAGATTGCGAGATTTAAAATTTAGATAAAAATAATTTATGTCACTGCTGTCACATTTTGACAGGTCTGACATGTCAATTTTTTTTTACTTTTTTCTTTTGTCCAGGATCGTAACTGCAAGAATCTGATATCAAAAATATGAAAAAAAAATTTATACTTTAGCTGTCAAATTTTGACAGGTAAATGTCAAATTTTTTTACATTTTTTTCTTGTCTAGGATGGTAGCTACATGAAGTCTAAATGAAAATTTTTATTTAAAAAAACTTTTAAATCAAAATTTTTTTATCTCTTTAAATAAGAAAGTTGATGTGACTGACACCTGTCAAAATTTGACAGATTGACATATAAATTTTTTCAACTTTTTTTCTTATTAAAAAATAAAAAAAAATGTAGGTGTTTTTTGTTTTTCTCTCAAATTAACGGTAGACCCAGCTCATGTATCGTATTGAATTATTTGAATTTAGTTAAATTCCGAGTTTAAAGTCGGAATTTAGTAATATTCCGAGTTTAAAGTCGGAATTTAGTTAAATTCCGAGTTTAAAGTAGGAATTTAGTTAAATTCCGAGTTTAAAGTCGGAATTTAGTTAAATTCCGAGTTTAAAGTCGGAATTTAGTAATATTCCGAGTTTAAAGTCGGAATTTAGTTAAATTCCGAGTTTAAAGTCGGAATTTAGTTAAATTCCGAGTTTAAAGTCGGAATTTAGTTAAATTCCGAGTTTAAAGTCGGAATTTAGTTAAATTCCGAGTTTAAAGTCGGAATTTAGTAATATTCCGAGTTTAAAGTCGGAATTTAGTTAAATTCCGAGTTTAAAGTCGGAATTTAGTTAAATTCCGAGTTTAAAGTCGGAATATTAAAAAAAAAATTATGTGGCCCTTCTACGCCTTCGTAACCAAGTTATAGAATTGAGCGTGATTATAATTGACCCGACCATTTTGGCTGGTCTATAGCGATTCTTGTCTTAAATCAGGGTTAACGTTTAATCCTGGTTAGTCGTAATGGTGCATATATACTATATTTCTATATTTTCGCATTTTGTAGAGGGCTCCACATAGGAGCTTATACTTTAATTTGAATGGTCCCAACTTTTTTGTTTTACACTGTATGCGCATAGCATTTATTTTCGGTCTAGAATTATTCCCAAAATTTTTTGCTAATCATTTCCGGACACTCTGTATATTCCTTGATATCGATACCGATAGATTAAAAAGGCGAGGTTTTCGGGGTGGTATATGTACATTCATTTCATATTAAATTTAAAACCAACCCTAGCTACGTATTATATACATATAGAAAAATTGTATAAATCCCCGATTCTTTTGTATTTAGTAAACATTTTTTTTACCTTTTGCCGTTTTACATGCGACCTATTTAATTAAGAGTTTATTAAAATTTTATTATCCATTAATTTACCCATCGTTTGTTTAGTCACTAGATCACACATTGTGGGTCACCATTTGTTAAAATTAAATCGCCTTAAAAATTTTATTCGGTGATTTAATAGCTAACGGTATTGGGGTCGTAGATCTCACAATACTTTTAATATTTTAACATATTGGAGACTTTTTGCACATGACGATAATTTGTATAATTTAAAAATGTAGTACCAAGTAGATAGCTCCTGCACACTTTGTATTCAATAGATTACGTTTACTTACCAGTCTTGCCACAGTTTAAATGTAAAATTTAAATTTATCAGACGAAGTGGTTTAGAAGATTTTTAATTTAAATAAAAACAATAAGCTTAGTTTGCAGGAAGTCTCTAATTATTCGCAGTCTCAAAACAACGATTTTGTTAACTGTAAACAATAAGCAAAATAGAATAAGTGAAAGGTGGGACAGTGAAATAGCGTTTAACTGTAAACCCTTGTTAAGCTTTTTTCCTATCTTTACAGAACAGTGGTATATAGATACCTATATTCTATGCTAGGTCCATAGACAATTTACCTTTAGATACGTACAGCTTATCTCCTGCGCAAACCAAAGTTACGTTTTATGGGTGAAAAAATACGTCCAAGCGCATGACTCGCCGGTCAGCTGCCTTCCCTCTGGACACCTTCGTGCATGCGCACAAACCTCGTGTTATCTGCCAGTCCTACTTTACCGACATGCTCAAAATACCCTCACAGAACCGGCTCGGCCGCCATTTTTGTTGTTGTGTTTTGGTTTCTCTGTGGATTCCTTGTCGTTTTCTTAGCTATCGTGGATTGTGGGTGTTTGATATTTACGGATTTCTAGTTTTTGTGTAGTTTAGTGAATTGTGTCTGATCGTGAGAAAATTAATTTTGTCAAAGTTGCTGGTCGGTTAATTTTTTGGTTAAAATCTATACACCCCGACATTAAGCTTTTAATAAAGCCAGTATTCCACGGGTCAAGTTCTCGGGCAAACCCTTTTCAAATTCTTGAATAAGAAATTTTGCTTGAAAATGTTTTACACGAACCCAAGTTTTTACCAATATACCAACTAATATTTGACTTGAGGTTAGGCACGCGATAACACCGTAGATTGGTTATTTTGCTGGTTTTGTTTGTTTTTATATTCGATTTTATAAGACTAATTTAATTCACTTGTTCTTGTTCTCTTCTTTTTCGAAGTAAAAACACGAAGACGAATTATTTTTAAACAAATTTTAAAAACAAAACCTTAAAAACAATTTTCTATTCTTAAAATCTATAGGTTTACTACTAAAAATGCCAGAAATCACTACCTTTTTTCCCAACTTGATCAAAAATTGAGAAGAAAGTCCAATTTTTTGGCAAGAATTTAAATTTTAAAGCCCGGACCTGTCTATTATTTCATTCTTTAAACGATAATGTTGCAGTGCGCATGTTTAATAGTGTCTAGCTTTGTTTAAATGCGCGAGGCCATAAATCTGCCACTTTCGTGATTATTGTTTGCTTGTCTAAAGGTACCTAAATTGTCTATAATTATCTAGATCGAACAACTTAATGGATAAACGGTTGTTTAAGGAGTAAAACTGATCGTACCTACGAAATAAAACTATGTTGGTTGCCGGCGGTAAGGATAGAAGTAATTTGAATTCTTGGTCGCCAACTGCCAATATTAGGGAACAAGGAAAAAAAACGAAAGGGAGGCAACCATCCGAATATTCTGTGGCATAGCTAACCCAATTAACTTGTTTTCACCACTATGCCATGTTTTAATTCAATGAAGGGAGCCAAATGAACGCTTTATGTAAACGGCACGAATTCTCTCGTTTTAAAACAGATGACAGCAGAAATTTGTCATCGATCAGCTGATATTGGGGCATAATAATATCCCCAGATTAGTAGTGGACCGTAATGAGCCCAAACACCGAGTTATGAATTGCGTTTTTGTGCTTTTCGTTACATTTAATTATGTTTTCAAAATATTTAGTCGTTATGGTGCCTTTTGTTTGACTTTAAACTGTATTTCTATCTTGTATCTAAACTTAATGAAATGTCAAAACGATAATCATAGTAACATACGTAAACATCAGTTTTTGTCATGGCTAACTAACTAATACCCGAATAAAAATTGAATTGTACAGAAAATTTTACAAATTATGCTTAATACGTCAAAAAAATGATTAAACTAGTCAGTTAGGTACAGGTATGATATACAAGAATGAAGTGAAATTTTAGCAGCTTTTCAAATCCGTAATAATATACAGGGCGTTACATTTAAAAAAAAGGACTTATGGTCACTTTTTCAAGTTGCCAGAATAAGTGTATTTTTCAACCACCCTGTATATTGGAACTAAGATTTGGGACCAGGGCAGAGAGCCCTATGGTATTAGTTAACTATTTACCAAATTTCAGGGTTTCAGTGTTTTTGAGTTCAAAATTATCAGCATTTTTAAAAGTGACGTTTTCGGTAAAAAAAAACTGAAATTAATTTATATCTTAGAAACGGTAAGAGATAAGTATAGAATAGAGTTAATAAAAATTGGAAGGAAAGTAATGGGGGATTCGAAAATAAAATAAAATATATGGTGTTGCATTTAAAAAATCGAAGTTACTATTATTTTTGTGTAGAAGAGGCAACACTGTATTGTTAAAAATATTTTAGGTTGGTAGAGCATGTCCGTTTATGTACGCGACCAAATTTTCAGAACGATTCCTTTACTGGTTCGTCAGAAACGTCTAAGGTACCATCGACCGTGAGACACCCTGTATAATGTATGATATATAATAATTTGTATCTTTAGTAGTTGTTTTCCAGTGTATGTATAGTTGTCCCAGCGATATTTTTGAACAACCTATTAAAAACGTTGTGGAAATAATATATTCTTAAATATTAATTAGGCAAAAAACACTTTATTTTAAAGTACAGGGACCAAGAAAATGATAAAATTTAAATTTATTTTTTCGCAGGTGGCCGCCATGCTTCAATTTTGGGTTTGGTAGTAGAATAAGGCATGAATTGCCCCGGTGTTGCAGTTAAATTTTCTGTATGGTCAAGCATCCATTTGTAATGCGGACGGGATGGATCACATTCGGGAAGAATGTCAGTTTTATAATGTAGCCAGCCGAACCATAATGCGGGAACCTGACTACCATTGTAATCCATGGCATAATGCGGAGCGTATTCCACCTTCAAAAATTAAAAGATTATATTGGAGGAAGACGGGAGATTAGGGGGAAAATTTCCTAGAACGTGAATACACGTAGGTACTTTCTTATTTTAACGGAGTAAGCATAGTACTAATTTTCACTTATAATCTCCCTAGCAGCAGAATTATCGTGAATGAATTCTACTGCGTGGGAGATTCGGTAAGAAAATTTCATAAATTTGAATTTTTTTCTTATTGTATTTTTTTTGCTAAAATGGTACAAAAACATATTTCCGGCGGCTTTAGCTAATTGTAATTAATTAGAGTTTTAGAAATGAAGTTCATTTTAGCCGTTAGTAACTCATTTTTATTACTAAAATGTGAGAAACATTAAATAACAATTTTTTTTTCTAAAATCCAATGTCTTTATAGTTTTAAATTCAAATAAAACTTTAAAAAACATATTTCCGATGAGTTTAGTTTAATATGACGCACTGTATTTTTACAATAGAAGTTGATTTAACTTGTTAGTAACTAAGGTTTATTACTAACATTTCAGGAACATTAAAAACATTAATTCGTTTTAAACCATAACATCTGATATTAGATACATTCTACATAGTTTCAAATAAAACTGTAAAAAAATATATATCCGATGAGTTTAGTTTAATATGACGCACTATATTTTTACAATAGAAGTTGATTTTACTTGTTAGTAACTAAGGTTTATTACTAAAGTTTCAAGAACATTAAAAACAGTAATTCGTTTTCAACCATAACGTCTGATATTACATGTCTACATAGTTTCAAATGAAACTTAAAAAAACATATTTCCGATGAGTTTAGTTAAATTTTTGATGTGTCACTTTTAGCCCCGGTGTTCGATATGTAAAGCAAATTGGTTATTATCAATAAAAATTATAAGTTAGCAACAAAATGTATTTTGATTTTATTTTAAGTGACTTTTGCCAATAGATATTAATATTAAGCACTTCGTTTTTGACAGAAAAATCATCACTTATTAATTTCATTAAGGTAATAGGAACTAACAAAATTATCGCAGCAATATTATTTCAGGAATATAGCTTAAAATTATAGAAAGTTATATGTATCCGCCTCAAAATAGACCACACCTCTTTTTTCAACCCGTGGGTGAATTTTGGAATATAACAAAACACGTATATTAATATTTTATTAAAGGAACGTCTATCTGCTATACCAAATTTTAAACCTTCACCAGGTGTAGTTTCTGAGATACAGAAATTCTCATAAAAGTTTCAACCCCCGTTTTTACCCCTTTAGGGGTTGATTTTCCAAAAATACCTTTTTAGGGGATGTCTACGTTATGAGGAGAAGACATCATCGAAATTTCATAATTCTAGGATTAGGGCGTTGATGAATCCAGTTAAAATACAAATTCTCCGCGCCACGTGACGTCATACGCCAGACAGACGAAATTGTGACGGCGATCTAGTATAATGAGCCCAATGAATATAAATGAAGCAATTACTTGAAGCAATTACTTTTTAGTAAAAGCAATCGCTTGACTAGCAAATGCTATAAGTAAAAGCAAATGTTTATTCAACACAAGCTCAGACGTGGCTTATCCACTTGTTCAGATTATAGATTTCATGTTCAGTTTGGTGCCTAATTTGCAAAAGAGTTGACGTAAATACAACAACGTTGGTCTATTTATTTAGTACAATAGTAAACTGTTACGTTTTTGTGGAAAATAGGAAACTTATATTTGTGATATGGCAGATTTCAGTGAAAATGAGGAAAGTGATAGTAGTGATGAAGAAATTAAAGACAAGCAATTGATATTCGTTCACAAGTTGAAGGAACATAAATAAATCTCTCTGACCACAACCGTTTAGCTTCCGCAACAGCTTCAGCACTTGTAGAAAATTTAATAAAAATATTGGCCTTCTCCAAAACAGCATCCATTACAGAAGTGCAGTGTTACAGACATTAGTTTGGTGAACACCGAGTTCTTCACCTACAGAATTTTAAAAGCCCGGATCCGACAATTTCCGCAGAAAGACTTTAATCTTATTTAAAGGCGACAGTACACCCCCTCGCCTTTTAACAGTATCAGTCAAAAAATAATTTGCCAACCACTCAACATTATAGCAGTCAAATCGATATAACTTTCTGAAATCATCATATCTGCAATTTTTACGTACACTCTAGATTTTTCTTTTACGGACGTTCATATATTCAGCCATAATTGAAGACACAAATTAAGAGTATGCCGCGGAGAACTAAAGTTGACTGCTACTAAGCAAATGATGCAGGGGTCGACCTACCTTAACAAGTTAAAAGCAATTGTTACACTTGAAAAAGCAATTCCTTAATTTATTTATCACATTTTAAGCAAACGATAGCAATTGCTTCTATTTTTTAAGAAAAGTATTGACTATAAGCAATTCCTGCACTTTTAAGCAATCGCTGGACGCAAAAGCAATTACTTTAGTTTTTATTCATTGGCTTTCAAGAAATTACTTCGATTTTATAAGAAAAAGTAATCGCTACATTTTTATTCATTAGGCTCATTATCTTGTTTTTTTGTATCATGAGCTCGATAATAGACAGACATTCCGCCACAAATATAAATTTAATAATAACAAGGATGATTTTTGATTCGATGATTGATTTCGTTGATATTGATAATCCCCCAGCACAAAATTAGAGTCCTGCGGAAGTAGAACCTGATTTTTTTTTCCAAATTTACCTGACAATATTCTAATAAACGTAGTTTATTTTTACCGCAGTAACACTATATCGGTGTTACGTTCTAGGTATTATTAATGCGGAAAAACTTGATATATTTTTAGAAACTTCTTTGTCGTAACAATCTATAAATACTATTATAAAATTAAGTGCAATATTGGGCAACATTATTTTGGAAAAATTTCGTATACTATTTTTTAACATTTCAGTAATATAAATACCTTAGACATTTATAGTCGGATCTGGTCTTATCGTGCGGGTCATACGATTCAAGAAAGACATACTCTGTTTTTATTTTCTTTACTTGCGTTTAATTTTACCCTCTATATAAAATACGTAAGATAAATGAGACAGACTTATTCCATTTTGACATGAAAAAAAAGGATATGTATTTACTTTCCAGCGATTCTAAAAAAGCTTATTATAGCACCAGCTACGTTTTATTTTAAATATGCCAGTTTTGTGACTTTGACAGTTTGTGACAATATGAAACAATTTTCTGGGTTTTTGCATCCCCAATCAAAAAAAAAATGGTACTTAATCTGATAAACTATTTCGAAAATGAAAGAAAAAGTAGAAATTCGCCAACCAATATTCAGGAATAGCCAAAGCACTGGAAATTAGTTTAAGGACTGTGCAGAAAATTTTGCATAAAATAAAACATAACATAATACCCAAGAATACTAAAAAGTGTAAACGAAGAAAGCCAAAGACTGAGGATTTAAGCGAAAATATTAAAATGGGAGTTCGAAATGTGATTTACGATTTATACAAATCAAAAACCAATGTAACTCTTCCAGTTTTACAAAAAACATTAAAAATTCGGGGTGTTTTGGAAATTGGACTTAAAGCGTTATCAAAATTAATTTTCGCTATAAAAAAGACTGTAACCGAAGATTTTTATGTGAGCAGCCACAGATAGTGAGTAAGCGTGTTCAGTTTTTAAAAAAATATACGGACAATTACAAATCGAAATTTAGAAAAGTGGTATTTTTAGACGAAACGTGGATATTTTCGAAAGTGGTTCAAAATCTTGGCAAGATGAGTCTGTAAAAAGTGTTAAAAGGAAAAAGGGGTGCGGTACGGGAAAGCGTTTTATTATTTTGCATGCCGGTTCTGCAACAGGATATGTTGCAGGTGCGAGTTTAATTTTTTCTTCAACATCAAAAAGTGCTGACTATCATGATAATATGAATTGCGAAATGTTTGAAAAATGGTTAAAAGTTTAATTGATACCAAATTTGGATGCTCCGTCTTTAATTGTATTAGATAATGCATCATATCATTAAAGAATTTTAAATAAACAGCCTACTTCATCTTGGAGGAAAAGTGATATTTATGAGTGGCTGGAAAAATACAACCAAAATCCTTTACCAAATATGCTTAAATCGGAACTCCTATCAATAGCAAAGTCTCTTAAAAGACCCAAAATATACGCGGTAGATGAAATACTGCGTGAATATGGTCATGAGGTTCTACGACTGCCGCCATATCATTGCCAGTTTAACGCAATAGAATTAATATGGGCTGGTGCAAAGTCTTATTATGAAAAACATGTAGGTGATGGTCTTAAATCCGACCAAGTACAAATAGTCTGGCAAGATTCGTTAGATCACATTACACAAGAGTACTGGAAGAAATCGGTGGAACATACAGAAATATTAATAAGGGATTGGTGGGATCGAGAACAAGTACTAGATGTCGAAGTAGCGCCATAATTGCTCCATTCAAAGACGACTCAGACGACGAGGACTTTTCAGATTTTATAAGTGACGATGAGAGTTTTTAGGCTATAATTATAAACGGTGTTTTTCGTCTACATTTTTTAGTATTCTTGGGTATTATATTATGCTTTTTTTTCATGCACATTATTCTGCATAGTCCTTAAACTAATTCTCAGTGTTTTCATTACGGTTTCCTGCATATTGGTTTGCAAATTTCCACTTTTTCTTTCATTATCGAAATAGTTTATCAGACTAAATGCCATTGTATTTTTAGGTTTTAGTAGTAAAATTGTTAAAATAAATTGCACTGTTTATTATTGTCGTTTTTAATTAAAGGGTACAGTAGGTATATAATTAACGATTATATAATTTTTTTGTAACTTTTTCAACTCCCCTGTACATAATTTTTACAAAACTAATAATATTAGGTATATGTGGCTATATTCGCGATAGCTAAAATAATGAAACTATTTTTCCTTCCTTCGGTATATTTGTAAATAATCTCACAACATTTTGATAGCATCTTTGTTGTCTGATTTGACGCATATGATCAGTGACCTTTGGACCCGCACGTTAAGACCAGATCTGACTATACCTTTAGATACATACAGTAATATTAAAAATCAATAACATTGTTTTTTAATAAAAATAATTCCAATGAAAGCATCATTACAAAACCATAGAATATCAAATATGTCCGAATTTGTAGTAAAAAAATATACACCCATTTAGATTATTAATTTTAATCGCATCATAAATATATTTTTCTAATTTTGGTATCATAACAAGTATATTACGATACGCATTTGCGCATCGTAATGAAGCTATTTCGATACGCGTTTTTTCTTTATTTGATGTTGGTAACATTTAAATGTTTTATTTCATTGACTTGCGCGGCCTTTGTGATTTACGAGAAAACCCATTTTTCGCAGAGGAAAAATAGCTTGATAACCTACTTTTTTATTCTGTGTGGATAACAGTCATGTATGTTGGTTGCATAAATCTATAAATCAATCTTTTGTAGATGCTTCAAGCTATCATTTTCTGCCAAATCCTATCCAAAATTCAATCTAACCTTCCAATGTCGATTTTCACTTCAACTTTATTTGAATTTTCCATCTTCCCTATACTAAATTGCAATGCCGTGACGTAAAATCACGTCTTTTAAAATTCGAAAAAAAGTAGCAAAATCTCCCGAATTTCCGAACGCTCTGTATATGTACCGAATGTACAAGGATCACACAACGTATTCCGTCCAATTTCAAATCTCATGTCGCTAAAATAACTTTAGAATTTCGTGGTGAAAATGGGTCAATAAATCAAAAAATGACAGTTCGCAAAATAATTTTTGTTGTCCAGAGGCTACTATGATAAAAAATAGTATTACCAACATAAAATTTAGACATAAAAATTTACAAAATTTGAAAGATTAATTTTCTTTTTAAATTTGAAAAAACTACAAATTAGAAAAAATAGTATAACGTACGTGTTATATAAAGCAGTTTTAAGCACTTGTCCCTTTATAAAACTCGCCGCCAGCGGCTCGTTTTTTAACACGGACGCGTGCTATAAAATGATGCTTTATAAAACGTGTACGTTAATATAATATTAAAAATATAAGTAGGTAAGTAATTCAAAAATATTTCACCAAAAAAAAAAAAAGAAAAATTATAAATAAGGGAGAAATTATAATAGAAAAAGTATTGTAATATTATTACCTATATATAAGTTGGCTTACCTGTATATAATTTGGCATAATCCATGATTTTAATTTTCTTTTAAATGCCAAAAAACTCATAGTTTTCAAATTAGTAGGTAATATAATAAAAATTTTGATGCCAACAAATAAAGCATTATTTTTTAAACGTGTTAAATTAAAATTATCATAACATAAACGTAGATTTGTTTTTTGTCTTATTTGGTATATATTATGAATTATGTAATAAATTTTAATTTTTATATATATATATATATATATAATGGAAGTTTTGTAATAAAGTTGTTTTAAACTCAGAATATTATTATAAACAAATAATATTTTTGAAGGAAACAAAATATGTTTATTAAATATTATTTTTAAAACATATTTTTGTATTGTTATAAGCGGTTTCAAATTAGAGTCGTATGCACTTTCCCAACCAATTATATCATAGGAAAGAATTGATTGAAAAAGTGCAATAAAACATTAAACACAGTTTTTGATTCACAATATTTTTTAAAAGTCAAAATTTACATAAAATGTTTCTTAATTTTTTTGTTAGAGTGTTAATTTAATAATCCCATTTTAAATTTTGGTCAATCAATATTCTTAAATATTTTATAAATTCAACTTTTTAAATTTTATTTTGGCAAGACAGTTAGTTAGTTATTTATAAATTCAACCTTTTTTCACGTAAAACTGTGGGCAACTGTATTATAATAATATAATGAAATATTTATCAAAAAACAAAATGGCGGATGCGCCACCACTGTTTGCTCTTAACTAAGCTGCGCAATTACACCAAAGTGATCTGTCACATGGCCTGAACACACAATCGAAAACCAACAAGACGCGTTCTTCCTTAAAGTAACCAAACTTTAAACTTAGATAATAAAAGTTTTTGAAATATTTTTGATAATCACTTTTTTTCATTGCTCTTAAGGGGGAGGGGCAAATGCCCCGATGCCCCCCCCCCCCCCCTCCTAGCTACGCCAGTATTTAGTGCATAATATTATGATACTAACCCATCGATTTCTACCATAAAAATAAGCATTGTTTTCGTAATACTTATTACCATATTTATCAATTCCCACCAAGGTGCCAGGTTTCAACGAATCCATTCGATAAAGCCTGTAAATACTAGCTCTTATTCCACCGGTATCCTTAACAGTGCGAAAAAATCTTGGAATACAGTTTAAACCTAAAAATTCTATTATTTTAGACATGCTTCTATTTTTATATCTTTTTGTGTCTAATGTGTGTATTTGCCAAATGTGTCAATTACAAACTTGTATTGACATTATTAGGTTTCTATGTATTTTCTATTGTTAGCATTGATACAAGGTAAAGCTTAATAATCCTGCACAGGAGATTAATGTTTCCTAAAAAACGCTGTCAAAAACTTAAATTATGAGGGCTTTTTGGAATGAGCTTTATTTGTGGCAGTTCATGGCATACGAAATACATTTCATAGCTTGCCGCTGTGGATTGGAAAATGTTTGTTTAATAATTGTCAATAACAAGAAATTGTAATACCGCACTTGGTAATGTATTCGTCACGTATTGGAACTTTAGATTTAAATTTTAGATTCGCTTTTATAATAAATATACTTATTATGAACCTTTCCAGCAAATTAGCCAGTATAAACAGTATTCACCTGAAGACGACTGGAGATACTTACCAGTATACCAGTTGAAACGTTGTGATTTAAAACGACAATGGAAGTCCAAAAGTCTTTCATCATTCTAGTTAATTATTGTTAAAAACCGTTGTGCAATCGAAAATTAATCTTGAGGACAATGATCTAATAGGTTCGACAACAGGTTCGCTAAAAGATAGTTTGTATTGATACCTACTGATAGCTTATTTTTTAATAATCCATATTAAATAAATTGCTAGTGTATCAAACCCGTTTTAGTGTCATATCAATTCCAGATTTGCTAGAACAGTGTTTTAATTGGTAGTAATCAGCTCCATTAGCAAAAAAATTTCTTGAATAATGAACTACTTTTATTACAGAAATTTGTTAAGAAATAAATTATATCTTCTCAATGTGACGCATTTTCTTCCCAGTAAAGCGCTTTCTTTATAATTAAGAAAGCAAAACAGCGTCCCCAAAAACGAATTGAATCCGTTAGAACCTATAATTCACCAAGACGTTGGCGCGGGTTCGTAGCGATCGGTCATCGCCGCGCGCCGTAGTATTAGTTTTAAGGTATTTGTTGCGCAGTATCACATTGTTGTTCGGAGTCTTCTAGCTGTCCTGTCTGAATTTGAATTTTATTGATCGTACCAATACCTGCTTTAATTAATTTATTTTTACTTTGTATTTAAGTTTTTTTAAACTTTGTATGTCAGATAAAGCAATGGAAGATTTTTATTTCGCACAACCCATCATTAGTATTGGACTTTATAAGCTATGGACGAATTTTACCATCTCAGTAAACCATGTTGAATAATAGATAATCACACTAGAAGCTATTTCAATTTTTGAGAGCTACACTATTGAGTTTAAGTGGTAAGTATATGCTTTATTAGCCGTAGCAAGCAAATGTTATTATGATTAATGTCAAGTTGCATTACAACTGCCAGTCGAACCTAATACAGTATATGAAACCAGCAAAAACTCCAAATAGAACTTGATAATTACTGTGAGTATTCAGAGCAATAATGGCTATAAACCAGTCTATGGTAGCATTAACTTCTATTTCCTATTGGCTAAATTACCGTGATATTATCACGTTGTCTTACACTAGGTAAGCGCGTTGCTGTCACATATTACAATATTAAACAGTTGTATAAAGAGTATGTGAATTCTTATAAGGAATAAAAAGCTTTTTTTCTCAGTGTACATACTAAAGTTCTTAATAATTTTTGTAATGGTAAACAATTAATTCTAATAAGTTAATTTATAATAAAACTTAAAAATATTGAATCATGTTGCTCCAAATATAATTTTTTTAATGAAATCAAACTATTAACGCTTATTGGAGTATTTCCAAACTATGAATAACTATATATTATTAAGTATATTTTATTTTTAAAACCTGATACCAACATACTAACCCCTGGCTGGAATGCGAAATTACTAATCCGAAAATAATGTTAGTCATTTCTCCAGAGCATAATACAGACATTGATTTTTTAACGATGACATGGTCCTTCAGGTGTGAATTGAATTTTATTTAGGTCGATCGGTACCTCCAGAATTCTAAAATTAGCCAAATAGCATAAACATAGTATACAATATACATTGACCAACTGAATTCTCACTCCATATAGAAAACTCTTTTATTATTGATTTCTTAGAAAAAAATCCCAATCTGATTTGAAAATTAATCTATTCTTGAAAAATTAGCCTAACATAAAGCGCTAGGTACCATATACTTGAATTAAAATAAAATTGTTAGTCCAAGAAAAGAATAAACTTGAATGTATAATAATTGTTCTATTTTTGGCAGCTAAGACAACTATAATTTGGACTTAATTACTGCTACTTTTAAGTCAATAAGAGAGATTAGTTTAAAATAAAGAATAGGAATAAGGTTAGATTAAATTTTACTTTATATTGTTTCAAGAATTGCTTAACTTAAAACAACTAGTCTATATGAATTGGCATAACTGTTGTCAACTTTTTAATAAAAAGAAGGTTATCTTTATGGGGATGATACATGTATTTGAACAAATAGTTATTATACACTAACTTGAAAATATATAAATTTTAAATTGATTTTTTCAGTTCGAAACAAAAATAGACATAAGCTTGTTTTAATTTTGGCTATATTTCTAACAAGAATAGCAATCGTCGGTCGAATTAGTACTTATTTTACATAAAGGTAATAACACATCAAATTTAGTATATGGTCCGTCTCCGTCACCTACTCCTTAGTCACCGAGATTTCCGCGTGCTGCTTCTTTAACAGACCAGCAGCCACGCCACCACTTGTCATTTGTAGCCTTTATTTGTGATTGTGACTTTGTTTAGTTTAGTCAGTTTAGTGCTTAAGTTATGGAATAAATCCTGCAAGAATTCTGTGTTGAGAGTTCTATATAAGTACCTAAGTAAGAGTTTTTTTTATTTTATATAATAAAATATAAGAATTAAGATATTTTGTTAGTTAATGTAGTTAATATGGATTAGAATATTTTCATGTTAATAAAAGTAATCTAAAAATATACGTTTGCACTGAATTTCTTTCCTTACTATTCCTTGTACTAAACTAAACGGAATGTACTTTGTTTTAATAGTAAAATTGTTAGCTTTCTTCTGCAAGAAGTACCTACCTATGCTAAATTTCATATAACATGTGGTCCTCACAACCAGAGGTAAAATAACAAAGTTTTGCTTTTATTTCAAGTGATTTATAATCCATAAAAATAAGGTCTGCAATATGGGGAAGTTTTCGTAACTTATGTCAATATAAATCGCGTAATGTTAATGTTACTTATATATTTTTTTAAATTGCTTTGCAGTCGGCCTGGTGTTTCCGAATCTTTAACCATAGACTTACCAGATTTGTGTTTGCAGCTAAGTCTAGTGACACACCATTTTTATTACTTTGTCGTTACCTTTTTGTTTTATCTTCATTTGGAACATCTACCTGCATAATACCTTTTTGACGATATTTCTGTAGCTTTTAATAAAACGTTTACAGATTTTTTTTTTATAAAATACAAAAATCAAGTAGGTACATATTTTATTTCAATAATTTACTTAACATTTTTTTTTATATAACAACTAACGTTGATTAAGGGTTTACATATCCTTATTACAAGCTGACTTGCACATGGGTCAACTAAAGGCAGCCATTAGATAAAATATTAATAATGTTACTTTAAGTGTACTCGCTATTAAACCACGGAACAGTAGTGGTTCATTTTAATATTACTATACTCAATGAAAGATTATTTGATGTTGAATTAAATTTTTATTTATTTAATTTCAAGAATAGCTGTATTTGTCCTATATTTCCTTACTTTTAGCATTAGATTATAATTAAATTGAGATAAGGATAACGAATACTCATCTAAAGTTTACTTGCTTTTACATTATGATAACTTAATATTGGTTAAAATACCACTAAACTTATGCCAGGGTTACTTACTCTTGTTTTAAATTAAGGCTTTGATGTACGGATTACAATAGTCACTTTAAGCTTGTTGACCCTTAAAAGAAGTAATGGTGACTGTGTCATTTTAGGAATGCCATGCTTTGAATAACAAGCATACTTGCTCTTGCGGATATACGAAACTACTGTATCCTTAATTGAAGCCTATCACTCTTGGTTATAGTATATATTTTCCGTGTATAGCTTACGAGGAAAATTAAATTTGCTAAAAGTTGCTCAAGAGTAAAGTACTATTATTTTTCGTTTCAGATAAAATTTTCATTTTGTAAAAATTGTTTAAGGGCACAGTTCTCAAGGTCAATCATGTATAAAAGACCTATAAATGACTTGAATGCAGGGGTATCTTCCGGAACCTTGCAATTATTAAAAAAAATAATTAGTATCTAATTTTGGAAGGGCTGTTCAGGAAGGCATTGACGAATAATAGTATGCCGGTGTTTTTTTTTTAAATAAATGCACAGAAACTTAAAAAAAAAACAGTTTTTGAAACCACTAAAACAAATTAAATTTACTAGTCGATTTTCAGAACTGAAGGAAAAACAACAGTTTTTACTGGTAACACGATATTTTCTAGTCTATCTAGATGTCATCTCTCCTAAGAATTCTAGAGATAATGTATTTGTTTTAACAGGAAAGGGGTCGTAATTACACAAAACACGAAAGTAAACAAAACTATGACCGGCTGACTAACATCTGCCTTGCTCTACCAGCTCCAGAATATGTCTGTCTTTCTTCTTCGTATGCCAAAAGCATAAAAATAACTACTTTGATTAACACAGCATTGCAGGGCGCATGCGAATCGTCAATAGTTAGGCAAATTGAATTTACCATAGAAAATGGCGTCGTTAATCCCACCTTAAAATTAAAAGCAGGAGTCTTTTATGATGCACAGATTAGACACTTCTTCACAGAATGAATAGATGAAATTGAGTTTAATGCATGGTATTCCTTGGTTAAAGTAGTTCAAAATTGTATAGGAAAGTATAACTCAGACAGGGGCGGCTCGTGGTATTTGAAAGTGGTGAGGCACAGTTGAAAAAAAATGTTTTAGCAAGGTTATTAGATTTTAAAGTTAAGACAAGTTTTTTAAATCGCTATAACCACATTTTGACCAAAGTTTGTCGCTATTATTTGTTGCAAACAGAATACACGGCCAGCAAAATAATTTGTTTAGCGTTACACTACCAGTAAGCCAGTCGTACTTTTCGTACCAAGTGTTTTGAAAGCTCCGATTTAATTTCCTCACCCCACCGATAGTAACAAGACGTTTACTCAAATCTGGAACACGTCGCTTTACTTCTTTTACTATGTACAATTTATCTTCATAGGAATTAATACTTGAAAAATTCTGCTCATTTACTAAAAAATTAACAAGATAACAAGTAGGATTGCGAATGTTTACATTTACCTGGGGAAGTTGTGACGCTGTGCTAGATCCCGCTGAATCCATTTTTCGCTAGTAAGCACAAAGCAAATTAACTAATAAGTAATAAAAGTAATGTAATATTAATATTTTAGAAATCACTGCCCACTGTTGGAAAAAAAGCAAAACAAAAATCAGTACGGAAAACCACAAAAGTATTTACAGAAAACTATAATAAAATACAATGCACTATGCACTCTCTCTAAACTTTCAACGGACAACCTGTTAATAGTGTTAATCTAATAAATAATAGCATTTCTCCAAATACCGTGTCCCGGCGTTCATCTTTATAGATTAGATTAGTCCCCTCGCGTTCGCATTAAATTTACGTAGAGAGTTGAGGCTGGCCTCAGAATAATGTTTTTATGCGCTATTTAAAGCTAGATTCGACTGGACTATTACGGGTATCATACATCACATTGGATATTTTCACTAATACGCTAGACAAGGAAGCGGGAGGCCGGGCCTCTAACCATATACGACCGCATGCAGAAATGAGATGGATGATAGATGATATTTCTAGCGAAGCGCGTTAAGATTGACGGCATTAATTCTAATGGATATATTATATTTATGCAAATAGTAAAGTAATATAAATTTGTAATTTATTTAATTTGCAAAATTATTGGTGCAGTGCCTGCCTCATAGGAGAAGCCGCCACTGAACTCAGAACATTATATACGTCAAACTAGTAGAAGATAATGCTTACTTACCAACTTTAACATACTTGGTTGTCACATTGGTATTAAGATTCACTTTTTCCATAAACTCAAACTCAAACTTACAGGTACTTTATTGTCTAAAGAACAATATTCTTGCTTGAAGGTCGTAGACAATGATGTTTCTTGAATGATGAAAGAGTTTTGGACTTCCATTGTCTTTATTTGTTTTAAATCACAACGTTTCAACTGGTAAGTATCTCCAGTCGTCTTCAGGTGAATACTAAATAAGTAACGTAACTACAAGACTATTTATACTAGCTAGGTGCACCGATGCTGCCTCAACAATTCCTACTTTCAAGAAAAGGATAGATTCTTCAACCAAGTAGACGGACTACCGATGGGCTCATCTCTCTCGCCAATAATCGCCAACATATACATGGAATGGTTTGAATCGAAAGCAATGGAACAGGCAAAGAAGAAACCAAAAATGTGGCTGAGATATGTGGATGACACCTTCATTATTTGGAATGGAACCGATGACGAACTAAGAAATTTTCTAGATCACCTCAATAGCTTAACACCAACAATCAAATTCACCATGGAGAAAGAGGAAAACAACCAATTACCGTTTCTAGATGTCAACGTGAAGAAAAATGGTAATAGCATCCAAACTTCAGTATACAGAAAACCTACGCATACAGGTCAGTATCTCAATTTTACTTCAAATCACTCAAACAACACGAAACATGGCATAGTTAAAACCCTCGTGGATAGAGCAATTACAATCTGTAACTCGGAAGAAGCACTTAAAAAGGAAGCTCACCACATCAAGACCGACCTCAACAAAAATGGCTACCCCACAAAATTAGTTGACACAATATTGGAAAACCGTAAGAATCGACCCAACGCGCAAAAAGCAGACAGAGAGGCACAACCAACACTCAATATTCCGTATGTCAAGGGATTATCTGAGAAAATAAGAAGACTAGGACAACGATATAACATCAGCACCGTATTCAACTCGAGAGACACCCTAAGAAGCCACCTGACGAAGACAAAGCCTATAACTCAAAAAGATAGGAAAAACTGCGTCTACCAGATCCCCTGCGAGTGCGGCCAATCGTATATAGGTGAGACATTAAGACCACTCGAGACAAGGATTAAAGAACACAAAAACAATACGCTAAAAGGAGAGACCGAAAAGTCAGGTGCAGCTGACCATGCCTGGAAACATGGCCACCATATCATGTGGTCAGAAGCTGAAATCCTACATAAGGAGCCACACTGGAGGAAAAGAAAGTTTAAGGAAGCTGCTACTATTCACCAGAATCCAGGCTGTTTTAGTAAACCATCGTTAGACTTAAGAAATATCTGGAAACCTTTGTTAGATAGATGTAAGCTTAGGATAAGATCGCGTGCTAATTGAACGCATGACTGCACCCACCTCAGTTGTGCTTCGGTGCACCTAGCTAGTATAAATAGTCTTGTAGTTACGTTACTTATTTAGTATTCACCTGAAGACGACTGGAGATACTTACCAGTTGAAACGTTGTGATTTAAAACAAATAAAGACAATGGAAGTCCAAAACTCTTTCATCATTCAACAATATTCTTGTTGACAAAGAACAATCCTTATTTGCTAATACAATACTATCAATACGACACAATCTAAAGGTCCTAAATAAATGGCAATAAATAAAAATAAGACAAAACATGTATATAAACCCACACAGTATACCAAGGATGTTAATCATAACATAGAGTCAACTTCTCTAAAATCAAAGCGTTTCAACAGTTGACACCCACATGTGACATTAACAGCTTATGCTGGTTTCTTTCTAAGAATACCCAGTTCAGTAGTGGGCCGTAGCAGGGGCGTCATTTCACATTTCTCTTGGGGGGGGGCATACCTAATTTCAAAAAAAAAACTTTATGGAAAAAAAAAAAACCCTTTGCCATTGATGCCAAATTAACAAAAATAAACATAAAAAACAAAACAAATTTTTTGGTAAAACATACATTAAAAAAAAAAAACAAAGAAGCTCAGACCTAAACACTAAATTATTGATATATTAATTTTTTTTTAATCTTTTTTTTTTAACTTGTCTTTTCAGAACTGTCAGCTTCAGTTCACATTCAAAACTTTTTAAACTTTAATTTCTAATTAAGGAATGTCGAGAGCCAAGATTTTAAACTATTACCTATTACTACGAAAATTTTTTTATAACATTACTGCTTTTTAAATTTTCTATATAATTTTCTCCCCTCACACTTACAGTAGGTACTGTTTCACTAATATGTGACCTCACACAAAATTATTTCTTTATTAGTCCCTTTAATTGGTCAATTGAATCGACCCTTCATTTTATTTAATTCTTTCTGTTCCTCCTTCGCAACAATATGCTTTTTTCTCTCTTTATTACAAATACTTGGCCTATCATTATGTTTAAAGTTTCTTCAAATACCTAACTCGACCTTTCCATCATCTTGTAGCTCCGTTTGGACTGTTCGCACCTATTCTATTTCTTATTTTGCTTATTCTATTCTCCTGATGATGAATGTATGTATATTCGAAACATGTAGAGAATTTACCCTTCAATAAAACTTTATTTTTATACACCAGTGGAGGAAGACTTAAAGTGTCTTATTTCTCTAAATTAATGGTTTAGTGGGTAACGGCGATGCCCTGTTGCAGCAAATTCGTCAACTAGTTTGTAGAAGTACCTACACTCAGTTACACAAAAATAGCTTACAGATATTGAATCCCACGATATATTTAAATGGTGACACACATGTATTTTGCTTTCCCATGTACACACATTTTTTCTGTAACAAAGTGTTCAAACTATATATGCGATGCGGTAAACCGTAGTAGGTATAAGTTAAAAGGTGTTTTTATTTGTAAAAGCCAACTTTTGATTTTTGTGTATAAATACTCAGGGGGGGGCAATGGCCCCCCCCTGCCCCCCCCAAATGACGCCCCTGGGCCGTAGCAAGCTCACGCGTCACGTTTCAGAGACTAAGTTTTCTTATAATTATTTTTATAACGATAGCAAGAATCATCTATCTCTGTGTACCTAAATATAAAATACACACACTTGACAATTCCCTTAAATTGCTGATGTGACGAAGACAGCCGCTAGAAAATTTACAGTAGGTATATCATTTTAGTAATAAAACTCTAACTAAGTGGTTCGATCAAGTACTGGTAGAATTAATGGACCATCTTATGAACATAGAAACTTTCTTAACTATAAAAGAAAATGCATTTATAAATCATTATTATCTTCTAGAGAGCAGAAACGATTTCATTTCCTTTTTTAGTTAAGAATGCAAACTTTTGTACTTTCAACCGAACTTTTGCATGGCATGGCATTGTCATTTTTAACTCATTAATTAAATGCCTATGTAGGTATATCTTATATTCATGTATATATATGTATACTAAAGTAAAATATTGTCTAATAAGAAATAAATACGTAATTAACGAGGTAATTAAGTATATCCGATAAGTTTATGGGTACATACAGGTATGGCAATGCTTTGTCCGTCCATAACCATAGAAGAGTAAAGATATTAATTATCGCAAAGAAAACAGAAATAAGTAAATTATGTATATTTTCTCCACTCGTGTAATTAATCTCTGAATGTCTTAATTTTAAATTTTAGTTCTACTGACGTTGTCTAAGGATATACTGTGTTGGACACAGGTGTCATAAAAATTACGTACTCAAGGCCCGTTTTTATTTTAAGTTTGTTTAAGAGTGCATTTTTTTGCCGTGTAAAAAAAAAATAAAGTTATATTCTATTGTAAAATAAACGACATTCTGTACGAAATGTACGAAAGAATGAATAATTATGGGGTGACACCATAGACATTTACCTTTAGATACGTACAGCTTATCTCCTGCGCAAACAAAAGTTACATTTTATGGGTGAAAAAACACGTCCGAGCGCACGGCTCGCCGGTCAGCTGCCTTCCCTCCCAGCAGCATCGGGCATGCGCACAAACCTCTTGTTATCGATCTGTCCTTCTTTAGAGACATGCTCAAAATACACTCCAGAAACGGCTCAGCGCCATTTTTGTTGTTGTGTTTTAAGTTTTCTCTGTGGATTCCTTGTTGTTTTCTTTGATATTGTGGGTGTTTAATATTTACGGATTTCTAGCTTTTAGAGTTTAGTGAATTGTGTTTGTGCTTTTAGTGACTCGGATTGGAATATTAACAATAACTAGTAACAGCCGTTGTATAATTTTATGATGGCCAAATAGGGGTAAAATACCTGGTATTTCGATTTTCAGTAAGTAGGTATGGAATGTGATGCATCTTGATATATAACTTTATTTCATTATGATCAATTTAAACTCATCAAATTAGACCTAGGCAACACAAAGAAGGTATGAAAATAAAGAGAAACACACACCAAGACAGATTATCCCGATGCATGTTTTGGTATATTTTATTTGCAGCCCTGCAATCTAATTAGGTACGCCAATTTTTCGGACAATGTATTGCTTCAAAAAGTTTAAAAGACACTTTTCTCTATACTAACATAAAAGAAAAAGTAAATACCTAGGTATGTTAATATTAATCTAAGGGTGAAAGTATTCCATGGGTTACGTTTTCGGGCAAAAACTTTTTCAAATCCTTGAACAAAAAATGTGCTAGAAAATGTTTCAAATTGTAAAAATCAATGCAAGTTATACTTATACCAACTAATATCTGAGTTGAGGTTAGGTACGCGATAACATCGAAGTTTGTTTATTTGGCTGGTTTTGTTTGTTTTTTTATATTTGATATTACATACAGGGTGTTTCTTTAAGGTCGACGAGCGGCCATATCTCGGAAACTACTGGGCATAGAAACTCAGGAAAAGAAAAATGATAATTAAAGTGGCCATGAGAAAATTCTGGAAATAATTTTTAGGTTCCGCATTTTGCCGCAAGAGGGCGTAATTGAAAAGTAAATTTTAAAATTTTACATAACTCCGAAAATTTCACATTAAGGTATATGTTTGATAACACCATTTTAAAGCTTGGACAATTATGCATCATTTTGGTCTTATGCTCATTGGCGTACTGACTTTAATAAGAGTGGGGGAAGCTGTTAAAAGTGTAATAATTTAAATCGCTGTAACTTATAAACGACTCTACCGATTTTAGCAAACTAATGACTGTTTGGAAGAGAAATGTATGCACTTCCACCAATCGTATTTAGTTGTCCATAATAGTTCTAAAAAAAATGCTAGAAGGCGCAATTTGCAATAACAATACATTTTTTGATTTTACTCCGAAAAAATAAATCATACGGTATAATTATGATACCATAATCGAAAAGTAGATGAAATTTGCTAGAAAAAATATTAAAACCGCAGCTTGATATATCTCCGTTCGTTTCAGAGTTTATTAATACAAATTGCGCCCTCTAGCAATTTTATTAGAAACTATCGTGTACCATTAGATACGACATTGAAGGTACTTCCAAACAAGCTTAAATTTAGTAAAATTGGATAAGTCGTTTAGAAGTTACAGCGATTTTAATGTTTACACTTCAATAGCTTCTTCCAATCTTATCAAGTGAAAGTGTAAACATTAAAATCGCTGTAACTTCTAAACGATTTAACCGATTTTACTAAATTTAAGCTTGTTTGGAGAAGAAAAAGGTCAATTGTCGTATCCAATGGTACAATATAGTTTCTAATAAAATTGCTAGAGGGCGCAATTTGTATTAAAAATTATTGTTTAGGCAATAACTCTGAAACGAACGGAGATACCGAGCTGCGGTTTAAATATTTTTTCTAGCAAATTTCATCTACTTTTCGATTATGGTATCATAATTATACCGTATGATTTATATTTTCGGAGTAAAATCAAAAAATGCATTGTTATTGCAAATTGCGCCCTCTAGCATTTTTTTTTAGAACTATTATGAACAACTAAATACGATTGGTGAAAGCAGGGCCGTATCTGAACCAAAATTTTGGGGGGGGGTTAGACCAGTGGCAAAAAATACTAGTTATACTTTAAACATACATTTAAACATACACACATACAAACATATAAGGATTTTATTGTTTTCGGGGGGGGTTTGAACCCCTAAAACCCCCCCTCAGATACGGCCCTGGGTGAAAGTGCATACATTTCTCTTCCAAACAGTCTTTAGTTTGCTAAAATCGGATAAGTCGTTTATAAGTTACAGCGATTTAAATGATTACACTTTCAACAGCTTCCCCCACTCTTATTAAAGTCGGTACGCCAATGAGCATAAGACCAAAATGATGCATAATTGTCCAAGCTTTAAAATGGTATTATCAAACATATACCTTAATGTGGAATTTTCGGAGTTATGTAAAATTTTAAAATTTACTTTTCAATTACGCCCTCTTGCGGCAAAATGCGGAACTTAAAAATTATTTCCAGAATTTTCTCATGGCAATTTTAATTGTCATTTTTCTTTTCCCGAGATATGGCCGCTCGTCGACCTTAAAAAAACACCCTGTATAAGACTATAGTTTAACTGACTTGTTCTCTTCCTTTTCGAACTAAAAACACGACGACGAATAATTTCTAAACAAATTTTAGGAACAAACCCTTAAAAACAATTTTCTATCCTCAAAATCTGATAAGTTTGCAACTACTAAAAATGCCAGAAATCATTACTTACCTTATTTCCCAACTTGATCAAAAATTGAGAAGGAAATCCAATTTTTTGGTAAGAATTTGGGGCAAATTTTAGCTGTTTACGCGTAAAAATAAATTGAAGGTAAACTTTTACAATTTCTTAAGCAAGAACTTACATTTTTAATTCCGGACCTGCCTATATTCCCATTCGTCAAATGATAATGTTGCAGTGCGCATGTCTAATCGTGTGTAGCTCTGTTTACATGCGCGAGGCCATAAATTTGCCACATTCGTAATTATTGTTTGCTTATCTATGGGTGACACCAGAACGACGATCAACGAGTTGCGATACGCGAGTAGGGGAAACATAATCTATACCTTTTTCTGTTTGCTTTGCGATTCTTAATATTTGTAGGTACTCTTAAGCATTTCTATACCTGTATGCTGTATGTACATTCCAATAAAAACTTAGTGAAAGTTTTGAATGTTTTGTTAATTTTCCTTTTGGATTTAGGTATATAAATATTATTTATTAATTATTTAACGTTAATAACATATTTTATGTTCGTATACCTACTCAACTGATGTAGCAGGTAAGTTAATGTATATAATTATTATTGCATAATGAATTGTACTAAAAAATAAACAATTAAAATTAGAAAATAATTTATAATAGGTGTAACTATTTAAAGACAGGTTGGAATTTTTAACTGGAACATATTCAGTATTAGAAAGCCTCTTTTTTTGCTCAAAAAATACAGAACTACGGCTGCGTATATTTTTAGTTTGGAATACTTCGTGTCTTCATGAAATTTACCCCTCTTTTGGGGCTAGAAACGGCCCCGCAACTTTTTTTCAAATGTAAAGGTACCGTAAAATGGGGTGAATAGGATCAGCGGGGTAAATAGGATTGAAAGTTACCTTCAAATTTCAAAAATCTGTAATAATTGTAATTTTAAAGTGTAGGTCATTTCAATGTACTGATTTTAAGTAACGGTTGTTAAAAATAATTTTTATGACATTAAACTTAAAATAACTTGGCCACATCGCAGGCTGAATACCTAAAACCTCAAATTTAGCGGTTAAACTGTTGTCATATTATCTTTGCTTTTGTCTTACAAACTTCATATCTCTACAACTCTGCAGCACTTATAAAATTTAGGTAATATTATTTTTAGTACTCTTTTATATTACTTAAGATAAATTTGTGTGCAAAATTCTATACTCCCCGCGGTTGTTTAAATGCGATACAGTCAATAAATCAATCAATGATCCTATTGACACCGCCTGTGGGGGTGAATAGGATGTGTGCACAAAAAAACATATATATACAACAGGGTACACCCTGCATAAAAACTTATACCACCATTTAAAAGTACCAACCTTAACTCATGTTTTAAGATATTGAGAAATTTATTCAGGCAGGTAGTTTTCAAGTTACAAAAGCTTCCAAAGTGGAAAATTGATCCTATTCACCCCATCTTACGGTATGTATTGTCGCTGGAAAGGGCATAAAAAGGGGAATACGACCCGCTATTTACTTTTGCATTTCGGTAATGTAACAGCAATTTCGTTCATTGTAAAAATTGTTGGAAATGTTAAGAATTTAATAATAACACATTTAATTGCAAAAAATATAAAGAGGTGAAAAATGTATTTTTAAAATCTCGATGTTTTGAAAACAGTCTCAAGAGAAATCATTAAAAGTACTTTAAGGGCAAATATATACTAGTGTTTGCATTCGCAATTTTATTTTCTTATTAATGGTTACATTTATTTTTCAAAAAGCAGCCAGAGAAGTTTAAGTACCCAACAATTACCTAAAGTTTCAAAAAAACGATTTGATAAATTATTAATAAAAGTAAGAAACGAAATTTGAACAACTTTGCCCATATTTCTTTTTCTGCTTTAGTAACTTATAAATCATCCATTTTTAACGTAAAACTGCAGGGAATTGTACTACACAAGTGGGTATTTCGCCGATTTTTGGATAAAACGAAAAATTGCTCAAAGAACGAAATGGCGAATGCGCCACTCCTGTTTGCTCATAAGTATAGTCACATTTCTCTAAGAACACGCCGCCTCGTGGCCAAGTCAACTGTCATTTGTGGCACCCTGTTGAAGTCTGGTCTATTTTACGTTAAGATGTTGGCGACCGAGACATGACTAACACCCGAATGCACCGTAAGCAAATTTTCGGATTAGTTAGGCAAGCCAGGATTAGGTTAAATGTTTACATGCACCGCAAGAACAATGTGATTTAAGCTTCAGATGATCTAATCGGTCAACGAAGCGTGGATTAGCGATTGATTCGATGCAATATTTTTATTATTTCGGGATAAAATAGAGTTTATAGAGGACGAAACATTCATTGATGATGACTGACACCCAAATGCACCGTAAGCAAATTTTGCGGATTAGTTAGGCAATCCAGGATTAGGTTAAATGTTTACATGCACCGCAAGAAAAATGTGGTTTAAGCTTCAGATTATCTAATCGGTCAACGAAGCGTGGATTGTGTTGGATTAGCGATCGACGTCTAACTTCAAAGTCAAATTTTGGCACTATTTTTTTGTAAGTGTTGGATTTTTTTACAATTTTTTTATTATTTCGGGATAAAATGGAGTTTATAGAGGACGAAATATTCATTGATGATAACCTAGATATCCTTGACATCATCAACTTAGGTTTTCCTCGCAGAATCTACGAAAGAAGTGATTATTTTGGCTCAATAAACAATTATTCATTTTTTCGAAGATTTCGCCTCACAAAACCTACAGTTCTCAGCTTCCTGGAAGACATAGAAGAAGAAATTGAATTCCAAAATGACTTGTAAATTTATAAATAAAAGGGAATGCAATTGGATCAGATGGACTCTTGGTGACTACTCCTGGATCTACTATAATCTTATTTGTTTTAGAAATAATAGTATAACCCCGATGATTCAGTTCCTGGCCACATTGCGTCTGTACTCTGTGGGGGGCATCAGACTACAATTGGAAATTTTCTTGGCTGCCATCAGCGTACGATTTCCAGAATTTTTAATTGGGTTACAACGGCCATTGCAATTACATTATGATGCCACAAATTCAACAGGAAATTATTAGTACTTCGACTAACTTTTATCGCATCTCACGGTTTCCAAAGGTGAATGGGTGTATTTTATTATATTATATTTTATTAATGGATGTATTTATTTATTTTATGTGTGTTTTTTATTATTGTTGAATTTTTCGTGAACTCGCTTCCAACCTTCAGATTTATCACCTTTCGAAACTTTGTTTTTTGTCTTCGATGAAATTGGCATGTTTTAGCAGTATCCTCATGAGACTCTGCTTTTTTCCTAGGGAAAAATTGGTGATTCTTTTTGCGTTTTCACTCATTTTGAAAATCAAACCAAAAAAACTGACAAATTTTTTATGTTTATGCCTCGACTGTCGAAAAAATCTTGCGATTCCGACGTTGTCAGATTTCTAATCCGGATAAGATAATCTACTGACGATGCATAGCTACGGACAGAAGATTACAAAAACTGGATCGGGGAACTGGGATTACAATCCACAAACGGTGCATTCGGGTGTTAGATATCCCCGACATCATCAATTTTGGTTTTCCTCGCAGAATCTTCTAAAGAAGTAATTATTTTGACTCAATGGACAATTATTAATTTTTTCGAAGATTTCGCCTCACAAAACCTACAGTTTTCAGCTTCCTGGAAAACATAGAAGAATAAATTAGATTCCAAAATGACTTGTGAGTTTATAAATAGAAGGGAGTGCAATGGGATTAGATGGTGACTATTCCTGGATCTACTATAATCTTATTTGTTTTAGAAATAATAGTATATGAACCAGTTCCGCTGATAGCGAAATGCGCCGCAGGCGAAAATTTTTTAATACTACGCCCAAATTTGGTCAATAATTTTTAATAAATATTTTAAAAATTTATGATTACCTACTTATTTTATTGAAAATGAAATAAGATAAAAAAAATAAAAAAGGCCAATTAATTTTTCGTTAGTGGGTAAATTGTTTAAAAGTAAAGTTCATTCTTCTGTTTTTATTTGCAGCAAACTTATCAATAACAATAAAGTCCCTAGATTTAGACTTTGTGGTCTGTGTCAAGTTAATTTCGAGTTTAAGTCTTCCCTCAATTTTAATTTAAATTTTTTGCTCAATACCTACTTAATGAGCTAAAATTGTTTCTTAAACATTCCACATTCATACTCGTTTTGGCATTAAAACTGTTAATTTTTATTAAAATAAGTCTTTACTACCCCAAAATAATAACAAGAATATAATTTTTAAATAAGAAACGCATAGTTGGTCAATTCTAAAATGTACAAAATTTTCGGGTAGGTTCTCCAAAAAAGATGAAAGTTTTATAAATTCTTCGAATAATAAATCGATGTTAATACAAATATTGGGCCAGATGGGCGAGTACAAAATGTATCGATATTTGATACTTAGAACATTAATTATTCGCCAACTCGTCTAATAATTTACATACCTATGCAATGTTTACAGAGTATTTTTTTGACAGCAGAGATTTTTTTTTTTTTATAATTTATCATATTTTTTTAACTGCGCAGCCCGAGCACGGGCCCTTAAAAGAGACGTGGGCCCGAGAAATTTGCCCCCCCAGCCCCCCCCTTTTGTCAGCCCTGACTGTAAACATACTTTTAGTGGATGAATCTACAGTTTTATTGTAAAAATCTTTTGGTTCAATAAAGGATATCTGCAGTGTCACCAGTAAAGTCAGCATCATATAGGATTTTTTTTTATTAATAGCTTTATTCGAAATTTGACTTTGGCATCAAGTCTTGCTTCGATCGAGATGAAAATTAAGCAAAAAAATAGTACTCACGTGATTCGCATTATCTGTCAAATTTTAATTTTTTCCAAAAAATAATTCAAAAGTGGGGTTATTTCTGAAAATTTCGAAAAAAGTGAGAAAAAGTTTTTTTAAATGCAGTTTCTAGCTCACATGCAAAATTTCAGCTGCATAAGATAATTTTGATTTTTTACCTATATTTTGTAAATTGCACCACTTTTGCAAAATAAGACTCAATGCAACCTATACATAAAACTTCTTAGTTTTGACAATGCTTTATTTCAGATACATTTTCTTTAAAGTAGCGCCATATTAAATGTGTATTTTTCTACAAAATCAAAATTGGGCAATTAAAATTTGGTCGCATGTGATGTAAAGTTTATTTGTTTTTGACCCTGTGTAAGGTAACTTCATAAAATAAGTATTTTTGAAAACGTAGTTTGTATCTGAAAGTAATACACGTTAACGTTATTATGACATAGCTTAATAATAAATTATAATATAGGGGTTTAAAATTAAATCGTTGAAAATAGATAAACTTTACGTTGTTAAACTAAAATTTATTTTCCACTTAAAAAACACTTTACTGAAGACACTGTGCTCTTTTTTGTCTTAATATTAAGGTATATTACTTTCTGACACAATCTACTTTTTCAAAAATACTTATTTTATGAAGTTACCTTATACAGGGTCAAAAACAAATAATCTTTGCATCATATGCGACCAAATTTTATTAGCCCAATTTTGATTTTGTAGAAAAACACACATTTAATATGGCTCTACTTTAAAGAAAATGTATCTGAAAAAGTATTGTCAAAACTAAAAAGTTTTATGTAGGTTGCGTTGAGTCTTATTTTGCAAAAGTGGCAATTTACAAAATATAAGTAAAAAATCAAAATTATTTTATGCAGCTGAAATTTTGCATGGGGGCTAGAAACTGCATTTAAAAAAAAACTTTTTCGAATACATTTTTTCGATATTTTCAGAAATAACCCCATTATTTTTTGAAAAAAATTAAAACTATTATTTTGTTGCCTAATTTTCATTTCGATCGAAGCAGAACTTGATGCCAAAGTCAAATTTTGAATAAAGCTATTAATAAAAAGAAATCCCATATGATGCGGACTTTACTGGTGACACTGTAAATAACTAATTTACCTAAACTGGCTTATTTGCCTGGCCGTTCAATTTAAAAAATAAACACCAAGAAAATTTAGTCTGTGAAAGGTGACGCGTGAGCTTGGAACGTCCCACTACTAACTGAACTGGGTTTTAGGAAGAAACCAGATCAGCTGTTATTGTCACATGTGGGAGTCAACAACTGTCGAAACGCTTTGTGCCAGTAAGTAATTATTATCAAATATAAAATATGGCAAATTGAAAAAAAAAATAATAACAAAGACAATAACGGTACCTATAGATATTACCGAGATTATCAATAAATAAAACAATGACTGCAATATGTACATTGAGAAAGCTTAATAAACTTTATAACAATAAACCATTGTTGAATCGGTTTTAAAACAATAAAATTCAAATTTTAACGTACCATGGTCCTTTGACTGCACAAGCTTCTAAATGCGGCAAACTGTCCTTATTTTTTCTTTGAAGGGAAGACGTCGTCGTGAATTTCATATTGCTAACAGATTCAGCAATTTCGGTTAACATTAAAAATCACATTGGCACTAACATTTACGCGACAAAGCATTACGATAGCCTCGGTTGTTGGTGTATTAACCTTAACGTAATTATAACTGTTGAAAAACTTCTAAATGCCTCGCAACTATGCGAAGTCGCGTGGTGCGCGACTGACTGCAGGCAGGAGAAATCGCTTTTTATTTGCAGGATTATCCTCATCTATCTCCTGCTGGTACGGAATGGCTATCGCGCGCCGATATTTCGATATACCGGTGCCGTAGAAAATAAACGCTTGTTCTCTTAATTGTTTCACTAATTACTAGTTAAATTATGCCGACGTTTTAGACCGGGGCCAGTCCGTTGTAAAAAAATGCATAACTGACGAAGAAATTCTGGAAAAGGCTGAAAGCCAGGTAATGCTTATACAGGGTGTAACATAAAATATAAATATAAACATGGAACTAAATTAAACGGTGTATTCCTTAGTCAAAAATAATAGAAATTTTTCATATAAGGATATGCTCTACGGGATTTCGTTTCCAAGTTGCAGGGTGTTGAATTTTTCTTAAAAATTTAGTTTTTGTTTAATATCTTTTGAACGCTGGCAGATAACACAACGAAATTTTAGCAGTAACTTCACTTCATAATGCCCTAGAAGAAGTAAAAAAATTGTCTTCCTGGGATACTCAGTGGCGTGCATACGGATATTGCCGTAGGGTTTTTTAATGAAAAATGTGGTATGCCACTGGTAGAATTATTTTTTTGTTAAAATTTATGAATTTTCCTTTTATTCTAAACAAAATTCCCCTCTTGCGTTTTCTTTGTATCTCTTGCCATTTTCTCGTAATTAAACATTTTGCAAATATCTGTTTTTCCACAGGTTACATAGGAAATTGAGGGTAATAGGAACAAAATCGAGCATGCCTTGGACCACGATATTTTCTGATAATAGAGACTTTTTGCACCTCTTAATTCGTCATTCTTTTGTGGTTATGGTTATTCTGAGCATGCGCAATGTCAAAAAGGTGATCCGCTATGGTTAATAACCATAACGGACTCCGTTAGTTACGGAAGGATAAGGAAGAGCTTATCGTTATCCTTATGGTTATGCTTAAACTGCATGGTTGCCGGAACATACAAAAGTTATGAAGCATCATTGCTATGAATCAAAATTGTGATAAGCAATTAATTAAAATCCAAAGCAAATAGTAGCTGTACAGGGTGTCCAGTTTTCGACACTTTTGACGGGTATCTCAGTTATTAGTACAGATAGAATGATGCGGTTTTCGCAAACCTGCGTCACTTTTTTGTGAAACAAACGATGCCCTTAACGGATTTATCATGGCCATCTTGGTTTTTGAGATACAGGGCGAAATTGAAAACGGTGCATTTTCAGACACCCCTTGTATTTTAATTATCTTATACCTTATTGAAAATATAAGAACGGGGTGTTATACAGTTTTTTACGTAGAATCCAGTGGCGTAGTTAGTATTTTTCCAGGTGTTCCCATTTTTGAGAAATATACCAAAGTTATGTTTTTTTAAATGGAACGCCCTGTATATTTTTTCATATTTTCATTCTGCTTACTGAGAGCTTTCCAAAAATATATAATAGTTGGCACTTTGTTTTAACAGGAAGGTTAAAATTCATATTTTTAAAAAAATTGGGAGCAGGCCTTGGATTTTGTTTCACTAGAGACTAGAACAATTAAATTGTGGATTAAAATGCATACTTTTTATTTATTAATATTGTTGAAAATGGTTGCCATTCTCCCTAATACAACGCTGACACATTTAGGTAATAAGTCTCAAGGCGTTTAAAATTATTATGGGCCTGTGGTTGTGTAGAAATTGAAATGCTAAATGGGTAGCCTGTCGAAGTTCCTCTACAGTTCTGTGCCTGGTATTGTATATCTTGCTCTGCAAAAAACCCCAAAGAAAGAAGTCCAACACCGATAGATCGGGCAATCGCGGTGGCCATCTTACAGCTCCATTTGTGCCTATCCATTTTTGTTGAAAATAATTTTCTAGAAAATGCCTTACTACGTGAGAGTTATGACTCGGTGCACCGTCTTGCTGGAAATGTATAGCATTTAGCTGGGCAAGGGAAACGATTTCTAATAACTCGGGTATATAACCTCTTCCAAGATATGTATTTGCCGTAAGGCCTCCCTCATAAATACGGTAAGTTATTTGATTACCTAATATGAAGCAAGAAACACCAAATCCAAAGCGCCCTTGCTGCTCCCTTTCGTAAATAACATATTGATTTTCTTCAGACCAATGCCTTGTATTATGCCGGTTAAAAATTCCAGCACTAGAAACATGGTTCTCATCGGACCAGATTACTAATCTTCCAAAATTGGCATTGGCCCGGATTTGTTCTGTATACCAACGACAAAAGATTAATCGCCGAACTGCATCTCCAGGATGTAAATTTTGCACAATTTTAAATTTGTATGGATGGTATTTATATTCTCTTAGAAATGGCATCCATTTCCAACAATATTTATAAATAAAAAGGATGCATTTTAATCCACAATTTAATTGTTCTAGTGAAACAAAATCCAAGGCCTGCCAATTTTTTTTAAAATATGAATTTTAACCTTCCTGTTAAAACAAAGTGCTAACTATTATATATTTTTGGAAAGCTCTCAGTAAGCAGAATGCAAATATGAAAAAATATACAGGGCGTTCCATTTAAAAAAACATAACTTTGGTATATTTCTCAAAAATGGAGACACCTGGAAAAATACTAACTACGCCACTGGATTCTACGTAAAAAACTGTATAACACTAAGGTATAAGATAACTAAAATACAAGGGGTGTCTGAAAATGCACCGTTTTCAATTTCGCCCTGTATCTCAAGAACCAAGATGGCCATGATAAATCCGTTAAGGGTATCGTTTGTTTCACAAAAAAGTGATACAGGTTTGCGAAAACCGCATCATTCTATCTGTACTAATAACTGAGATACCCGTCAAAAGTGTCGAAAACTGGACACCCTGTACATGGCAATAAACGATGATAACAAGAAAAGTGGATTCTTTGAAAGAAATCAAATAGACCTGGGTGTACTGGGTATATTTTTCTTTTTTTTTTATATATATTTACGGATTTATACACTTGACTCAATCTGGCACACCTGCTTTTGGTGCAACCTAACCTTACTTTTTTTATTGTTTACGAAATTAAATGGCACTGTTTTTGTTAAATTAATGCTTATACTTTTTTGTTCTTTGAATTAATGTACCGAGAGTGAAGGGTGGTCTTTGTTCTGTTTTTTTTAGGGTGTGTCTTTCTCAGGTTATTCATTTTAAGTATGCAAATACCACTACCCAGAAATATCCTTATGCCTATAAATTATAAAACGAAGACTTCGTTTTACTGAAGAAGATGATTTAAATCTCCTTCGAGAAGTTGCAGGGCAAAACCCTTTTGAAAACACAGCTGTGTGGGCAGATATCAAAGAAAATTTATTTATATTATGTCATAAAGACTTTTCAATCAAATCATTAAGATCATGTAGACCTTTTAATAAAAGCCTGGCTTGGTTAGGTATTTTAATTTGTTTAGGTGCGCCGGCGCCAAATTATTAACTGCAGACAGAACGTAAGCGCTGCAAAATCTCTGGTTTTAACGGTGGCGCTACTCGTTATGTTTAATAAAGTTAACCATAACGGAGCTAAAAACTGATATTAATTTAAGAGGTGCAAAAAGTCTCTATTGTCATTGCCAGTTAAGTTATTTAATTTTGCTTAGGCTTTTTAATTTAAGTAATAAACCTATTAAAAATGGATTACTCAGTTGAAGAATTAGCAGATATGCATTTTATTTATGGCCGTGCCAACGGGAATACTGTGTTAGCTGTACGTCTGTATGTTAAACGTTTTCCAAATCGACGCATTCCGAATAGGAAGACGTTTTCAAGGATTCACGCTCGCTTACGTGAAACCGGATCATTAAAGCCTTGCACCTCCAGTGGAAGACCACAATACGTAAGAACAGTACAGCGTGAGGAACGAATCCTTCAGATTGTCGAGGCGAATCCTGAATCTAGTACTAGAAGAATTGGAAGAATGGAAAGGGTAAACCACATGACAGTCCAACGAATCCTACATGATAATTTATTGTACCCATACCATTTACAACGAGTGCAGGCTCTTTCTGTCGAGGATTATGCACCACGTCTTAGATTTTGTACATGGTTCTTAAATAAATGCAATTTAAACCATTCATTTCACTCATCCGTTTTATTTACCGACGAAGCGGGATTTACAAGGGATGGCATAATTAATTTTCATAATAACCATCTATGGGCTGATAAAAACCCTCATGGAATCATACAATCCCGGCACCAGCAACGATTTTCTATTAATGTTTGGGCAGGAATAATAAAATTTCGTTTTGTTATCTGCCAGCGTTCAAAAGATATTAAACAAAAACTAAATTTTTAAGAAAAATTCAACACCCTGTAACTTGGAAACGAAATCCCGTAGAGCATATCCTTATATGAAAAATTTCTATTATTTTTGACTAAGGAATCCACCGTTTAATTTATTCCCAACCTTTATGTTACACCCTGTATAAGGTAATTCCGGGAGGCATATACAGTAACAGCATGCGGGCTAGAAAATCCGACTTTCCGAAGTCCTGGCTAGTAACGACACTCGCGCTAGCAGCAGTTACAGTAATAGCACGCGAGGTATAAAAAGGTATATCGGCAATCGGTTTGTTCGTTGTTAGCAGAGCATTTTTTTTTAAATACAATTCATTTCATAATATTTCATAAAATATTAATTAAATTTTAAAAAAATGCTCTGCTAACAACGAACAAACCGATTGCTGATATACCTTCTTATACCTCGCGTGCTATTACTGTAACTGCTGCTAGCGCGAGTATCGTTACTAGCCACCACTTGAGGAAGTCAGGTTTTCTAGCCCGCGTGCTGTTACGCATTCTGCTGTCTAGCACACGTGCCATTACTGATTAAACGAAGTTTCTAGCCCGCGTGCTGTTACTGTATATGCTTCCGGGAGAGTTGCTCCACCTAACTAAAAATATTGTAGCTTGGTATTATTGAGGGCACAAAATCTCAAAAAAATTTAAGTTGTATGAAATTTAATCAAGAACACATATAACATTTTGTTCTTCAAAAATATGCAATGATTGCACGATTTGCACGTTTACATTTGAAAAATCATGCCTTTTCGGCCATCTCGATGCGGGTTAGATGCGTTACATTAAAAGGACAAATTTAATGCCCCATATCTAAAAAAAATAGTTAACTGTAGATAATATTAAATAATGATATAAATACTATACCTATGCATATAATCATATCTATTTAAATAAAGGCAAATAAGAATAACAAACCAAAAATATTCTACAAAAACTAAGACAAACTTTTATATACAGTGTGGTATGACCATTAAAGTCCACATCATATGGTTTTTTTTATTAATAGCTTTATTCGACATTTGAAAGTTCTGCTTCGATCGAGATGAAAATTAAGCAAAAAAAATAGTAGTCACGTGATTCGCATTATCTGTCAAATTTTAATTTTTTTCAAAAAATAATTCAAAAGTGGGGTTATTTCTGAAAGTATCGAAAAAAGTTATTCGAAAAAGTTCTTTTTTAAAGCAGTTTCTAGCCCACAAGCAAAATGTCAGCTGCATAAAATAATTTTGATTTTACCCATATTTTGTAAATTGCACCACTTTTGCAAAATAAAACTCGACGCAACCTACATAAAACTTCTTAGTTTTGACAATGCTTTATTTCAGATACATTTTCTTTAAAGTAGCGCCATATTAAATGTGTGTTTTTCTACAAAATCAAAATTGGGCTATTAAAATTTCGTCGCATGTGATGCAAAGGTTATTTGTTTTTGACCCTGTATAAGGTAACTTCATTAAATAAGTAGTTTTGAAAACGTAGTTTGTGTCTAAAAGTAATACACCTCAATATTAAGACAAAAAAGAACACAGTGTCATCAGTGAAGTGTTCATTAAGTGGAAAATTAATTTTACTGGTGGGTAAAAAATCAAAATTATCTTATGCAGCTGAAATTTTGCATGTGGGTATTTAAAAAAAACTTTTGCTTATACCTTTCTTTGATACTTTCAAAAATAACCCCACTTTTGGAAAAAAATAAAATTTGACAGATAATGACTACTATTTTTTTGCTTAATTTTCCTCTCGATCGAAGCAGAACTTTCAAATGTCGAATAAAGCTATTAATAAAAAAAATCCCATATGATGCGGACTTTACTGGTCACACTGTATAAAAAGGATAAAAAAAATTTAAGTTGAAACCAAAATTTGGCGAAAAGGGCAAAACGATTAAACGTTTTTAAAGTCAAACCATGAAAAATAGCCTAAAACAGTTTTTCTTCGCTTTTTTCGCTCTTTTTTCGTAAATACGTAGTAATAGGTACGTACATATCTACTGATTTTCGGGATAGATGCCCTAGGTCACCAGCCCTTTTGTACGGGTTAGAAGCACCAGGGCATCTATCCTTCCGTGCGTTATAGATGCCCCACAGTCATGCACGCGTGCATTAATTATTGGATATTACCCATACATAACCTCAATCTAAGAACCAAAATACTGCACAGTTTGCACAAAGAATAATAATATACAAAGTATCGATTTCTAAACATGTTAATAGTCATGTAAACCTATTTTTAAATATCTTTATCTGGCTAACAAGGCGAAACACAAACATAACCACCACCAGTGGCGACAGCATAACTAAAGAAGCATGGCTAGCGACCATTGTGCGTAATTTTAGTTTAGGCGCAAAATATGAAAACGGGCATCTATATCGGTGGGGCAACTCTCCAGGAATTACCTTACAAAGACAGTGGCAAGAAATAACTTTTTTTTATAAAAGTTAGTCCATTATATTTGACAGGATGGATGGAAAAATTATGTAACATACTAATAAAATTACCGTGCGAGCAAACATTATTTGCATCAAAGAGGGCTTGGATTAAAAAACGTAGGGCTTAGTTTAGATCACAATGATATGGGGACGATATATCTAACCAAATCTAGGTTGAAATTTTGTCAAATTCATATTATGACATGATATGCCAAACTAATGAGTAATAAAATAAGTAGACAAATATAAATTTATTTTTGTTGTTTACAAAGTAAGAATATACAGAAAGAAAAAGAAAAATAATTACATAAATTGCTGAAATTGGCCACCGCCATGCTCCAAGCATAAATTCACAAGTCTCTTCGTATTTTCGAAAGTGTTGACCAACACTCTGGAGAAATGTTACCACATTCTTGGATAATCCTTTCTTGTAATTGTTCTAAATTTGCAATTGGTGTTTTAAAAATTGTGTTCTTTAAATGAGGAAAAACGAAGTAATCCATAACCGGTAAACAAGGTGATCTAGGTGGGAATTCAATGTCTAATCGAAAACTGATCAATCTGTCATCGAAAAAATTGCGTAAAGTTAATAGTTTCGGCGCCTGTATGGGCGGTTGCACAGTCCTGTTGAAAATATCCGAAACGTAGTTCGTCGCCAAGTACCTAGTTGCTCCACAAATGGATTCAAAATATTGTCTCTATACCGCTGTGCTGTAACTGTGTCATGGAAAAAATAGGACCAACAATTCTTCTTCGGGAAACAGCTAACCAGACACCAATTTTTTGAGGGTGCAATGTGGACTACAAAAAAATGGGGATTTTCACTACTCCACATGCGTGTATTTTGAGAATTCACATAACCGGAGAGGTGGAACCAGGCTACATCCGAAAAAAATGTCAGGTCTAATAAATCATTTCTTTCCAATAAATTTTGGGTAAACCATTGAGAGTAATTCCTGCGTCTTTCAAAATCTGCGGCTTGTATTTCTTGGAATACTTGCACTTTATAAGGAAATAAATTTAGCTGCTTCTTAAGAATATTCCTGCATGTTCCATAAGATCTTCCCACTTCTTGGGACAGGCGTCTTATACAATTTGTTGGGCTGGCGTATTTTGCATTATTTCAGGAAGGTTTGCAACAAGTTCTTCTGTTCTTACAGATGGTCTTCCTGCTCCTATTTTATATTGCATAGAACCTGTTTCCCCAAACACAGCCACGGTTCTTTTCAGGCAATGATATAAATCCCCAGCAATAAAAGCAACGTTAGGAAAATGTTCGTGAAAATCGTCCATGTACCAACCCGGATTGTATTGCCACTCACCATTTAATCCAACCCAGTTTCGAAAATACGCTTCAACCATGAATGTTTTGTGCTGTTTCGTAAAGCCCATTGTGTGAATTGTTCAAGAAATTGGAAAAATTAGCGATGAATCAAATTACTTGTAACGACTGTCAAAGATGACGGAATAACTGATTGATTGTTAATTCAGGTAGTTACTGACACCCAACAGGTATTAAGCTCTACGGCTAAGCATTACGTCCTTAGATGCAAGGCCCTCTTTGATGCAAATAATTTTTGCTCGCACGGTATAAATGATGTGTGGGAATGGGCAAGATTTATCAATACTTCAGATAATCTACCCTTAATTATTAACTTGAACGAATCTGATGATGATGATCCTTGAGGAGATGATTTATTTTAATTAGTAAAAAACTGTATTTTGTTGTGTTGTCATTTTTTATTATATTTTCTTTTTTATGATTTTATAAATTAGATGAAATTATTTGAAACAAAATGCGGCACTAGAAATGCACTAGACAAAAAAAATTAATGATTCAATTTTAAATTTTATAAATTTTAAAGTTTTATTTATTTTTCAGTAAATTTAAAATAATTAAAAATGTCATACTGGTTTTCAAAAACAAAACGATTCATCCCATATGATACCTTTTACCCTAAATAAACTACTTATTTCTGACTTCATTAACAGTATAAAAATAATCATTAAAATTTTAAAAAACCCGCTTGTATTTTACTTGTTCACATGCATCCGTCTTTATGTAGATCAAGCCTAAGAAAAATCATAACCTTTACCACCGGTAAATCAAACTGACTGAATTAATTTACGACTTATCGCAAATATGACGTAACGGTCAGTGGTCATTGAACATACTTTAGGTCTTTTAATATGTTTAAATTGAAGTCAGTCATATATTACGTGCGGTTTTTGAAAAAATTCGGTGACAACGGAGGGAAAATATTGGGTTTATTCTATATGCGGTTATGAACTATTAATTTATAAATTATTAAGTACGTATAGGTATGTTAATTGAAGAACGTCATTTTGAAGTTGCAAAAAAGGTAATAAATCAATCAACCCATCCTGTAACTTACTACACATTAAACTTAATGCAGTTTATTGGCGATATGCCAAAATTTTATATAACTTAATATATATATACATGATTTTGTCATTAATATGCATTAGTCCTATAGCTAAATATTTTAGTCGCAAATCAACGATCGAACGTTATATATTAAGTAACGACAAAATCGAAAATATTAAATAGGTAATATGTTTTATAGATGTATCTGTATTACAAAGTTACCACTTAAAAAGCGAAATACGTTTTACGAAATTTTCGAAATGAACAAAGTGATGTATTTATTTGTTGTTGCTAAGTCACTTCACATGTTTTTAAAAGATTTTTAGGTAAGTATCTTCTTTAGCGTCAAACATAATAATACATTTGTAGTAGTAATTGTAGTATTTAGCCAAAAGTTGAGAACTAATAATTGCGGTTGTCCTTTGGACAATATAAAAAAAAACAACTCATCATGACCCTGTTATTACTCAATATTCACCTTATATTTGATCATTAATATCAAAAACACATGGAAAATTTAAATCCTTAAAATTTTAAAGGATGTGATGAGATGCATGAGGCCAGTAAATGTTTTATGGGACGTAGAAGTCGTATATAAACAGTTATTTAAATTCGTTATTGTTAAAAAAATTTTAGTTTCCTTTCACGCTGATTTTCGAAAAGGGTGCCCCACGGACAGCCGTTCAATGTGCATGCAATTGAGACATGGAAGAGAAACGTTGATCAAGAAGAAAATGTCATTGCTGTGTTTTTGGATTTTAATTAAACGTATTCCAATAAAAAAATAAATAATATAGGAAAAATGAAACGTAATATTTGATACATTTTACAAATTGTGTAACTTTTCTGTCTGCTTTTGTTTAAAGAAGGTAGTGTTTTAAAATTAAAAACGTATTTGAAAAATGTATTAAAATATATTTGATTGGAGCTTTTTGCTAAATACAACATGTTACTACGACTAGGTACGATATATAGCTACTACTAGTTAGTAGGTATGATTTTATGACTTTTACAAATAACATCTATCTAAAATCTATTATTATTGTCGTGAAATATGATGCAGTCCTAAATAAAAGTTCATGAAGTTGATATTTAGGATATATAGATAATCAAACATAAAACTATTGACTTCTCTCTAAGGTGTTTGGAACAAACGTATAGTCTCTGAACCTACTATAAAAGTCTCAAAATTAATAACATCTAAAATTTAAATGCTCACTTTATTCCGGAACTCGTGGAATTCTTCTGACCTATCTCCACATTTATATTATTAAGATCTATGGTTTTGGGTGAGTGATAGAGGATGAAATATTTTTTTTTATTAAGAAGTTGATTAGTATATGCCATTTTCAGGATTATTTAGGTTAGAAAAACCACTGGATCCAGATACCCAATTACTTTTTGGTGAATGGCAAGCAGGAAAGAAGCGATGCTTCCATGGACCTCTCGCCACTGGTCTACAGGTATTCCCATATTTTTTCTGACTTACAAGTCGGTTTTCTCGACTTACAAGTCGATTTTATCGAGTTGCAAGTCGAAATTATATATTTCCGACTTAGAAGTAGGTTTTATCGACTTGTATTCTTATATGTAAGCGAATTTCTTCATTTTCCCCGTAGTCATTGGTAAGCCCTATTTCTTGCACGTTTCGCCATAAACACTGGTTGAAGTGAAAGTTACAGCCTGTAATCTTCGCATTGGGAAAGCATGATCGGAGTGCCTGAATTATTGTTAATTCAAAGTCGATTTTGAAATTTTTCGGTACCTACTTTGGAATTTTTTGTTGGATTAACTGAAAAAACCGTTGGTATAGGTTTCCTGACTTTCATCTGGAAGCAATGCAAAAGCAACAGGAATGATATTGCTCTCCAGGGATGTGCTGCCGATATCTGCATGAATGGTGTAAAGTTGGTGAAATGCTGGGCTGCAGCTTTTAAAAGTACCATCTCCAAAGAAATCTGAATAGTCCATCATTGTTTGTCGGGTAGAGGGGGAGGCGAATACCAAAATTTTGCCTAAGCGGCCGTCGTCTATAAGCAAAATTGCTTTCGATAGCTGTTCAGGAATAGAAACATTCTCACTTTTTTTGAATGTCATAGCACCCAGTGCGTTATTTCTTGCAGTATATAGTAAAGATATAACACTGGAAAATGCAGGAAGGCTACTAACAAACTCCAATCCAGCATCCCTAAGAGGGGCCATTTCTTGCTCGAAAATGTATGTAACTGGCGCTACTTCCTCTCTTTTTAGCTTTATCTAAACATATAGTTATATCATTGTCGGTAACATTAGGGACACACTGATGAATTTCGTTTTTTGGTGAAGTAGTTACACTACCAGAACAGGATTTTTTATTCTTACAAAACCGTCGAATTTTTGTTCTCCCTTTTAAAGTAAAATTGGTAGCCAGATTCCAATAAAATATTACCACCTTTTGTACTTTCAATGATTATTTGTTTGATACTCCATGGCAAAAGCGAAAATAGTAAAACCAATCACTAGTAAAATTAACTGGAACTAATGGTACCAAAAAAATTCGGTATGCATTTTATACTATAAGTTTGGTTCATTAATTAACCGTTTCCCTGAAATGTATAGTAATTATAGTCATTTTGCATGCATAATAAGGTTTTAATACACCCCATACTTACACTCTTAGGAAACGGATTAAAATAATTATTAGGAATTATATATAGGTTATATAGGTATAGGTAAAAAGGGGTCAAGTAAGAAATCGAAGGGTTCATAGAAAGGTATGAAATAATTGCCGGGTGAAATAAGAATAGTTTTAAGTTTAGCAGGTTGAGCCTCTATAAGAAGTCCCCAACTAAGAAGACACCATAAAATCGACTTAAAGTCGATAAAACTGACCTCTAAGTTAGAAAAATATTATTTCGACTTGTAACTCGATAAAATTGACTTATAAGTCGATAAAACCGACTTGTATAGGTCAGAAAAATATAATTTCGACTTGTAACTCGATAAAATCGACTTAGAAGTCGATAAAACCGACTTGTAAGTCAGAAAAAAATAATTTCGACTTGTAACTCGATAAAATCGGCTTAGAAGTCGATAAAACCGACTTGTAAGTCAGAAAAATATAATTTCGAGTTGTAACTCGATAAAATCGACTTAGAAGTCGATAAAACCGACTTGTAAGTCAGAAAAAAATAATTTCGACTTGTAACTCGATAAAATCGGCTTAGAAGTCGATAAAATCGACTTGTAAGTCAGAAAAATATAATTTCGACTTGTAACTCGATAAAACCGACTTGAAGTCGATAAAAGCGACTTGTAAGTCAGAAAAATATTATTTCGACTTGTAACTCGATAAAATCGACTTAGAAGTCGAAAAAACAGACTTGTAAGTCAGAAAAATATAATTTCGACTTGAACTCGATAAACTCGAATAATATAAAAAAATAGTTGGTGGACCTTCTACGCTTCCGTATTGCTCAGTATGTCTTAATCTCAATTTTACTGCCCATAAAGTTCGGTAAAACAAAACAGGTTACAAGTTTGAACACAATAATAGTTAATGATAACGGTATTTCTTCCAAACTAATTTCAGTGTCTTTTGAAGCATGGCGAATTCATGAGCGTCGAAGAAGGAATGTTTTAGGATTTTAAAATATTCTTAATTATAGTGGTAATATTATAGGTCTATGTCCTAAGTAATTTCTTATATTACCTATTCGGTAAAAAAGGACAAAGTACCAAAATTCATATATTAGGAATCATTTTATATTTTGGTAATACACCTATACCTACCTATGTGATATTCATAGACTACCTTCACATTAAACGATTAGGGAATGTACCTATTACATTGAGAGTATGTGATGTAATTAGGTTGCAGTTAAATATTTATGTGGATAATATGCTGTGTACCTATAATACACCTAGGTGTAAATTAGATTATATTTATTTTGTTACAAATTAGATATGCCAACGTCATATCCATAGATCAATATACAAACAGGAAACAGGTAGGTAGGCTCAAGAATATATTGAATGTACCTTGCATATTATATTTATTGTTGTGATGTTGTGTTATGGGGGAATCGATGGAAATACAGAATCCTCTGTTCCAATAATACCGAACACTAAGAACAATAGTTAGTCAAGAGATATAGGTATAAACTTTAACACACAATTCCATTAAACATTAAAAACGGTAAATTGTGTGTAAACAATCCTGTATTAGGTTTGAATTATATCTATGCAAAACGTATTTCCCTCGGTATTTCCTTACTTATAAATATAATTATTGAATGTACTTACATTAATAGACTAGTTAGCTTGGCCACAGAGATTAGAGTCTGTAACAAATTGAATTACTTTGTTGGCTACATGCATAAGTTTATACTTATGCATCGGGTCATTGAACTATTTCTGACCGAATTTCGTACGAGCATACTTTTAAAAGTTAAAATTATGGAATACAAAGGTATTACTTAAAAAGTATTCACTTTTTCTTTTAGGCGCGTGAACGGGTTTAAACAAAGAGTTGTTCTTAAAAATAACATATTGAGGACTACACCAACGTTCTTTTCTTGACCTTAGCACTTAAAATCAATGTTTTATAATCACAACACCACGTTTTACAGTTACCGACTAGAAATGAATAGTACGTTATATGCATTTGGTATATTTATTGAATGTATTATTGTTTTTATTCAAATTTATAGTCGCCATTGCTTGTCGTTGGGGAGACGACCGACCCGTCCGACTTCGTTCATCGAGTGAGCGCAAGACTTTAGCTGATGACGTCATGAACAACGGAATAGGGATGCTCGATGTTCGTTAACTCCTTTTGTAACGAGAAAAGAGAAAGGCATAATAGGCAGTGTCAGTGTGCTGTGCGGCTATTTTCTTGTGTAAGAAACAAACGCTTATCTCAAATGGAATCATTTCGATTTGCTCTAAACAAAAATACTACAATCAATATTAACTTTTTACTAAATACCTAGGACCTAGGACCTAGATAATAGTTATAATAATATTATGTTTGTGCATTGGAATTAACGATACGGTACAAGCGACATAATTTTACAAGAGGTGTTTATTATTTGCAATATTGCAATTAGCTTAATTCACCTTTTTACCGGCAACATATCTTAGCAACTTCAAATAATACAACTTTGTAAACATAATAATATTACATTAGGTACATAGGTATACCTATTATGTAGGTACAATGTCAATGTAGACAATTTAAGTCAACAAATTCAATTCCTTATTAAATGATAAACGAAAAATAAAAGAGAAAGCCCGCCGTCTTGAGAACCACCTACGCAGAACTCGGGAAAAGGCAGTATTACCAACTTTACAAATAAAATTTATTTTTTCGCATTTTATACAGTAATGCACTAGATTAATGAACTCAAAATCGTACAGTAATGGGTCACTTTACAACATAGCAACCATTACTGCATTAAACGTCAATGTCATTCAAAACACAATTTTACAAGAAAGAAATTCGTTTATTTTAAATCTTATTACATTTTACTGGAAGCAAACTTGAAGAAGCTTCGCGGGCCGCATTCAGGATATCTTCCAAGTCGTTTTCATTAGCCATTTCCATAATTCTTGTTAAATTCACTCTTCAAATATGATTTTATTTAGATGCTGTCAATAGTCGTCAAACACAAAAAAACATCTTGTTTATATTGCTAAGTTACCGAGAAGTCATACTACTAAGTTTTTGTAGATTTTCTTCAGTAACTATTCTTTTTAGATTTTAATATGAAATGCAAAATAAATAATTACTTACAAAATGCGAAAATAGTATATTAAAGTACACGTTTCATAATTAAGCGGTTTTAGCGCACGCGTCTATTTTAAAAAACGAGCCACAAAGTGGCGAGTTTTTTTATTGACACGTGCGCTAAAACGCCTTATGAAACATGTGCTTTATACATTTTTTCCTATTTCACCTTTTATAATCAAGAAAAATACATTTTAAAAAGAAAATAAACCCTTCAAATTTTGTAAATTTTTATGTCTAAATTTTATGTTGGTAATACTATTGTTTATCATAGTAGCCTCTGGACAACAAACATTATTGATTTATTGACCCATTTTCACCACGAGATTCTAAAGTTATTTTAGCGATATGAGATTTGAAATTGGACAGAATACGTTGTGTGATCCTTGTACATTCGGTACATATACAGAGCGTTCGGAAATTCGGGAGATTTTGCTACTTTTTTTCGAATTTCAAAAGACGTGATTTTACGTCACGGCATTGCAATTTGACATTCGCTGTATCTCTAACCGTTTACGAGATCCCAATCCCAATGGTGAGAGTCGAATTTGTATCATCGTACCTATATACAGGGTGGCCCATTTACGTGACAAAGTAATATATATCGGCTTACTACCGTGCGAGCAAAAATTATTTGCATCAAAGAGGGCCTTGCATCTATAAGGACGTAATGCTTAGCCGTAGAGCTTAATACCTGTTGGGTGTCAGTAACTACCTGAATTAACAATAAATCAGTTATTCCGTCATCTTCGACAGTCGTTACAAGTAATTTGATTCATCGCTAATTTCTCCAGTTTCTTGAACAATTCACACTTAATGGGCTTTACGGAACGGCACAAAACATTCATGGTTGAAGCGTATTTTCGAAACGGGGTTAGAGTAAATGGTGAGTGGCAATACAATCCTGGTTTGTGCATGGACGATTTTCACGAACATTTTCCTAACGTTGCTTTTATTGCTGGGGATTTTTATCATTGCCTGAAAAGTACCGTGGCTGTGTTTAGGGAAACAGGTTCTATACAACACAAAAAAGGAGCAGGAAGACCATCTGTAAAAACAGAAGAACTTGCTGCAAACGTTCGTGTTGAAATAATGCAAAATACGCCAACAAATTGTATTAGACGCCTGTCCCAAGAAGTGGGAAGATCTTATGGAACATGCAGGACTATTCTTAGGAAGCAGCTAAATTTATTTCCCTATAAAGTGCAAGTATTATAATTTTGTAAACAACAAAAATAAATTTGTATTTGTCTACTTACTTTATTACTCATAAGTTTGGCATATCATGTCATAATATGAGTTTGACAAAATTTTAACCTAGATTTGGTTAGATATATCGTCCCCATATCATTGCGTGATCTAAACCAAGCCCTACGTTTTTAAATCCAAGCCCCCTTTGATGCAAATAATTTTCGCTAGCACGGTATTAGAGTTATCCAAAAAAAGTGTTTAGAAAAGTTTTGAGTTTTAATATAATATAATAAATATTTTCTAAAATCATTTTTAGATGTACAGGGTGGTTATCCTCATGACTCCCTATTTGGTTTTTAATTTTTTTGCAATGTTGCCAAACAAAATTGAAAATTCTTAAAACTTCGGGAAAAAACATGATAATAATATGTAGTATAAAATTACCTGTATTTCTTAATAAGGAAATTTAAAATCGAATATGTCCTTAAATTCTTAAGTATTGTGATTTAAAAACAGTGTTAAATCATAAAGTAGTTACAATATCAATATTGTAAAGGGTGTTTTCTGTTGACATTCGAGTATAGAAGATTGTAAATATAGGATAACTCGTTTTTTTTTTAAATGAAATGAAACATCCTATATTTATTGGGCTCGTCCTATAGATATTTTAATTGTTTTTTTTTTAAATTTTTGTTAAGTCATCCCTATACCTAAATTCACTAGTTTTGTCAATATTTCTATTTTTCAGAATTATTTTTTTATTTAAATTTTTTTTTACACCTGTGTTTTCTATTTTTCTAGTTAGCCATGACCAGAAAAAAAAATAACAAATGTACTTAATTAAAATTTTTAATATCAAATTAAAATAAACTATTACCTAACATTTATTTATAACTTAAAATATCCCAAACATTAATACATCTTATCAATAAATTAAAAAGCAGAATAAAAAATTACCATCACCATACAGTTTTTTCTTTCTACCGTATGATCCACCGAATATGGTCTACCAAGAAAGTATTTGACTTTCTATGCAGGGTGCTCAAAAAATACAAAAATATTAAATCGGGTCAACATCAGTAGGTACCTAAGCTACTTTTATTTTTCATTTTAGAGCAAAATGATAAAAACAAAAAATACTTTTAATTCTAACTATAACATTTAAAAAAAATATATTTATTATTAATAGCCTCATTTCCTGTTCTGTCTGGATATTTTTCATAATAATGTATTGTTACAAACAATGTATTTTTCTCACATGCTTCAAAAATGTAAATAATATCGATCATTACATTATTTAAACAATTAATTTTTTAATGTTAAAATTAATTGCCAGAACCTAGAAAACAAGACTATATAAAAAGTTTTTGAAAAAATATTTAAAGTCTAATTTGCCATTAAAAATTAGCATAATGTAGGTATAATAATTTTGTATAGGGGTACGACTATAAAATTAATAAATAAATGGTAAAAAAGAAGTTAAGGTATATTAAATTATATTTTTTTATTTGCTAATCAAAGTACAACCTACCTTAACTTTAAAGGACTTATCCAGCAACGTACATTTAAAAATGACACATTATGCAATAAGTATAGTAGGCAGGTACCTACACAAGCGTCTATATAGAGTCTGACTATGGACTTTTCAACCGACCAATCATAGGCCGCCGTAAGCGATGTAAAGCCGGTTGCTGTAAATTAGGAACATAAAATGTTATTTATTAATATCGGTATATAGGTACTACTTAGGTTTCTTTGAAACGTCACGTATGCGAAAAACACTCTCCTTTTCAAAATTCTCAAAAGTTCTTCACACAAAAAAACTACAAGTTTGTGAATATAATAAACAATTCAACAATAAACAGTGTCTTTCAACAGGGCCGGACCGTGACCTTTGGGGGCCCTGGGCTAACGATATCTGGGGGCCCCACGAAATTATATAAATTAGGCATTTTCCTAAAAAATGTTTTATGCGGGAAAATTTAACATTCGAAATTTAAAGTTTTTTATTTCAAACGAAAATACATTATAAACTTAGGTAAAAGTAGTTAAAATAAACAGGTACCTTCTTTATCTTTGGTCAACAAAAAAATAAAGCTATTGATTCTTAACCTAAACATAACTTAAACAAGACAGAGTTGAAAGTATTAATAAATGAACATAACATAAAAACAATAAGAAATTTATAAAATAACTTTTCTACACTTTTGTGCTGCAAATTCTTTTATTTGCCGATCACATTTCAAGTCTTTGGTGAGATCAGCATTGAAAGAAAGAAGTGATAAATAATTAAGTCTTGTATTTTTCATTGTTGTCCTATATTTGTTTGCTATATAGGACAACTTAGAGAACGCACGCTCCGCTTCACAACTAGTAAGAGGAAGCGTTAGAAAAATCTTTAAGATGGTATATAAATTTGGAAAAACGTCATCAAGTTTTTTTTCAAAAATTAAATTGAACATATACTACAAGTATAGGGCTCTAGCTCAGTTTGTTTTATATAAGTTTTGAATCGAATACATTCCTGTAAATGTTGGTTTAGTTGGTCTGGGTTTTTTATTTGTATTTTTTTGATTGTATGCATCTTTTTCTATTTATCTTAACGGGAAACGGGGCCCCCTGGAACCCGGGGGCCCTGGGCTGCAGCCCATTAAGCCCATACGTAGATCCGGCCCTGTCTTTCAAGGCATGAAAGGAAGCAACATAATATTGCATACGTTAGGAATAATCAGATTTACAAGTGTACGCATACCGCACATATTAACATTACAAAATAAATACAATGCTTGACCATTTATGGCCATATTATGTTATAATTTGAATTTAACCCCAGAAGATAAACAGCTTCAATCTAACAAGAATTGTTAAATAAAAACATATTTTCTGCAATCGTCCACAAACTAGGGCTCGGAATTGTATTCGAATAGTTCGAATATTCGACTATTCTAAATTCGAATTTTTTGTTAGTTAAAAAATTCGACTATTCAAATATTCGACTATTCGAAATTCGAATATTTGACTATTCGAATATTCGACTATTTTAATATTCGACTATTCAAATATTCGACTATTCGTAATTCGAATATTTGACTATTCGACTATTTAAATATTCGACTATTCGACTATTCAAGTATCTATTCGACTATTTGAATATTCGACCATTCGAATATTTAACTATTTGACTTTGTTTAATTGGATATTTAAATGTTCGACTATTCGTGTTTCTGTGAAACTGTAAATTTTAACGTAAAAAAGAAAAATAAAATTATATAATCAGCAAGCAGTTAAACCATTACTACCGTGATTAAACGACTGTATTTCGATATTTAAATAGACGACTATTCGAATATTCGACTATTTAAATATTCGACTATCTAAATATTCGACTATTCAAATATTCGACTATTCGTAATTCGAATATTTGACTATCCGACTATTTAAATATTCGACTATTCGAAATTCGAATATTTGACTATTCGACTATTCAAGTATCTATTCGACTATTTGAATATTCGACCATTCGAATATTTAACTATTTGACTTTGTTTAATTGGATATTTAAATGTTCGACTATTCGTGTTTCTGTAAAACTGTAAATTTTAACGTAAAAAAGAAAAATAAAATTATATAATCAGCAAGCAGTTAAACCATTACTACCGTGATTAAACGACTGTATTTCGATATTTAAATAGACGACTATTCGAATATTCGACTATCTAAATATTCGACTATTCAAATATTCGACTATTCGTAATTCGAATATTTGACTATTCGACTATTTAAATATTCGACTATTCGAAATTCGAATATTTGACTATTCGACTATTCAAGTATCTATTCGACTATTTGAATATTCAACCATTCGAATATTTAACTATTTGACTTTGTTTAATTGGATATTTAAATGTTCGACTATTCGTGTTTCTGTGAAACTGTAAATTTTAACGTAAAAAAGAAAAATAAAATTATATAATCAGCAAGCAGTTAAACCATTACTACCGTGATTAAACGACTGTATTTCGATATTTAAATAGACGACTATTCGAATATTCGACTATTTAAATATTCGACTATCTAAATATTCGACTATTCAAATATTCGACTATTCGAAATTCGAATATTTGACTATTCGACTATTCAAGTATCTATTCAACTATTCGAATTATTCGACTATATTCGACTATTCGAATTATTTGACTATATTCGACTATTCGAATAACATACCAAACGACTATTAGAATACTTATATTTTAAAAATTCCGAGCCCTACCACAAACTGACATCTTTCTGGCGTGATTTGACGCCACAAAGTTCATTATTCCAGTATTGTTAACCGTTGCTACGCAATAAGACATACTTCCCACCTCGATTTTCCTGCTTTAAAATGAAAATGTGAAAAATCGCTCGGACCCGTCGATTTTAATTTCGAGGGGGACATCTTTTGCGTATATTGTCAATCTTGTTACTTCAAGCCCCTAGGAGGGAGGGAGGGGGGGGGGGTAAGATCTAAATCTTAAATGGATACCCCTATTTTATATATATTTTTTTGGATTCTGCATAAAATTCTGAACATTTTTTAATAAAAGCAATATTAGTCTATACTTAACAGTTTCCGAGATATTGACTCTTGAAAAATTACATTTTTGAACTTTGACGGCGTCTAGCTTTCTAACTGTACGTGTTAGAGCAAAACGGCTTACATGTCCCTATCTTCGATTTTTATTATCTTTCCAATTGTGTCAACTTCCGGTCAAACCGGAAGTACTATATTTCTTACATCCGGTTTAACCGAAAGTTCAGACTATTGGAAAGATAATAAAAATCGAAGATAGGGACATGTAAGCCGTTTTGCTCTAAGACGTACAGTTAGAAAGCTAGACGCTGTCAAATTTCAAAAATGTAATTTTTCAAGAGTAAATATCTCGGAAACTGTTAAGTATAGACTAATAATGCTTTTATTAAAAAATGTTTAGAATTTTATGCAGAATCCAAAAAAATTATATAAAATAGGGGTATCCATTTAAGATTTAGATCTTACCCCCCCTCCCTCCTAGGGGCTTGAAGTAACAAGATTGACAATATACGCAAAAGATGTCCCCCTCAAAATAAAAATCGACGGGTCCGAGCGATTTTCCACACTTTCATTTTAAAGCAGGAAAATCGAGGTGGGAAGTTTTCAAATGAACACCCTGTATAACGATACGGGAATATATTATTCCCGGCCTAGGCCGAGAATATAATATTCTCGTATCGATATATTATGGCTCATTGCTTAGCAACGGTTAACAATACTGAAATAATGACTTTTAATTAATTTTTTATTAGGCACAATCATTTAATTTTTGTGTTTATTCTATTTTCTTTTCGATTGCAGAAAAAATAGTATGTGCACCTCGTAGGCAAATCATGTTCTCGGCCTCGGACGCTTACTGGACTCGGCTGCGACTCGTCCACCAATTTGTATCCGGGAATATGCTATTTTTCCTACTAGATACACAATATACTATTCAGAGAAACCCAAAGTTGTTCCATTTTTTGTTTTATTAATTATTTTGTATTTTGCAATGAGATTTCTCAATACAAAAAAAATCAAAACCTGTAAAAGTAATCAAAATCAATTAATTCGTTTAGTTTATTATTTTATTTCATCAATTTTTTCGCCTCAAATTAATAGGAAATAATACCTACAATGAATTATGTGCGCATTAAGCGCATTTATTTTTAAGTTTCCCCTGCTTTATTGCGAACGTTGATTGAGCGGTTGAAAAGTCAACAGCTAGACTCTGTAGACACTTGTGATACCTACCTGTTAAAACCCTATTGCATAGTTATAGTATTTGTAGAATTTTACCGTTGATTTTTTAACTCCAATAAACCCTCATTATCCCTTTGACCATAAAATAAATAATGAAATCGAGCAGAGCCGGACCAGGTACAAATTCAATTTATACCTATGCCTGATTCATATATATATAAATACAAACTGATTTTTAATAATTTTAGTCTTTACTGGTTTTCCGGCGAGTAATTTTTAGTTAGGCTTATTAGTGGTATAATGTGGCGTCCTTGGAATTGTGCTGATAGGGGGGCATCTTCCAGTGTCATTTTTAAAAGAAAGCATTTATCTACCGATGCCAAACTAATAATTAAAAATTTGTATCAATCTTTGTTGAGTAGATATTTTAATTCGATGGATGCTTTAGCAGAGACGTCTACTTTGACAAAAACTCCTTTATCTTCGGTAAGAGACATAGTACTTAAACCTGTTAATCCTAGAAAAAATCGGAGTGATTCTGGCAAATTTAGAAGCATTGACGATAATTACATGGATTTATTAAGAAGAAAGATTTACCAAATGTATGCGGCACAAACTGTGCCCACTTTGATTTCCCTCAAAGAGCGGCCGATTAAAGATGAAACAAATATCTCTTGTTAAAATATTTCTCCTACATTAAATGCATCTGTATTAGAATTAATTAAAAACAAAGTAAGAAACATTTCTGCAGACAGCTGGAAAAACTGTGTACAGCATGTACTTAAGGTGGAAAATTCTTACAATTGTATGATTACAAATGTTCAACCCTTAATTATAAGTTTAGGCTTAGATGAAGATAGTGATAATGATACAGAGTTAAATTTTGAATAAATTATCAATAGTTTTTTTAGAATTTAATTAATTTTTATTGTACTTGTTATCCTAATAGTTATACTTTTAAATTATATTATTTTCAATTATCATAATTGTTATCATTATTTTACATTTATTATAGGTACTTACCTAAAACTAAAAATACCTATCTATTTATTTTAAATTATAAAAATAAATCATGTGGTGTATAGGTACATTTTCAAGCCGACCCTGATCCCATTTAATCCCCTTTGAAGAGGTTGAGGCGTATACAATAGGGTTTAATCAGGTAGTTTATTTTTGGCAGTCAGAGTCAACGGTATAATTCTGCAAATACTATACGAATATTTTCAAAACGAAAACAGGGTAAAAAAAGTATGTTTCACAATAAATGGTTGACTCCGTTTAACTAGGACGTTTTGCAAGAGCCCGACTTTACCTGTATAGCTTCCATATATAGCTTCTATACGAATTACCATTACAATAATTTCATTTATATGTTGACTCATACTATAACACTGGCACTAGTGAAAATATTTTCGTGTATCTATACTTGATACTTGATCCCAAAAAAGTACGATAACATAAAAATGTATTTTTGTAAATGGGACACCATCTTTTTCATTTTTGAGTTTCTATTAGTGTTCTTTATAATTGTTTATGATTTTATTGAATTTGCTTCAGGAGTAAACAAATTAAAAATTGTAGCCGTGAAAAAACTAATCAAAAAAATATTCTAAAATCATATTTTTTTAATCACGGCATTGTGTGAGATTAATGGCAAGAGGCATATTAATTATGCAAAATGTTTATATAAAGAGCAAAATTTACAGCCCCATCCATGTAGGGTGGAACGCTGACATTTTTAGATATTGCATAGGCGCAATTAGTTACGATAACTTATTGATAACCTACTTTTAAAAAATTACATAGTTATTTGGGTTAAGTCAAGATAACCTAGAAATACCAAATATAGGGTTGCTTGCCAAGGTAGGTATTTATCAGGGACAAAAATATAATGTTTTGTAGAACTGGGTGTGCCATATTTTTCTTTTGTTTACAGCGTCATGATAAAGAAACGAATGAGCCCTTTATACAGGGTGTCCGGAAAAAAGGGATCAATCCGTTAACCATATGATATGAATAGATGTATTATAATATTATATTATAATTAAAAACTGATTTTTTTGAATAGTTCGAATATTTAATAATACATAAATTTCAAATATGGTACATTGCTTCAAAACAATTGTCAAATATTCAAAATACAGTGTGTGTATAAAGTCTGGAAACGGCTTAATAACATCACAATTTACTGGCCGATTTAAACCAAATTTGGTACAGTTGTGTAAGAGGATCTAACGCACCGAATGACGATATTGGCGTTGTTGCCAGCTTTTTAGTTTGTCTGGAATTCGAACGAATTTTATATTTTTAAATATAACACCCAGTATATTTTTACATTTTTAAATTCCACATAAAATTATAATTATTTTTTATTAAATGCATTATTAGTCTATACTTCATGGTTTCCGAGATATTGACTCTCGAAAAGTGACATTTTTGAACTTTGACAGCTTCTAACTTTCTAACAGTACGTCTTAGAGCAAAACGGCTTACATGTCCCTATCTTCAATTTTTATTATCTTCCCAAAAAAATCAACTTCCAGTTAAACCGGAACAACTATATTTCCTGCTTTCGAGTTACATCCGGTTTAACCGGAAGTTGATTTTTTTGGGAAGATAATAAAAATTGAAGATAGGGACATGCAAGCCGTTTTGCTCTAAGACGTACTGTTAGAAAGTTATAAGCTGTCAAAGTTCAAAAATGTCACTTTTCGAGAGTCAATATCTCGGAAACTATGAAGTATAGACTAATAGTGCATTTAATAAAAAATAATTATAATTAACTTTGCTTTTATTGCTGGGGATTTTTATCATTGCCTGAAAAGAACCGTGGCTGTGTTTAGGGAAACACAAAAAAGAAGCAGGAAGACCATCTGTAAGAACAGAAGAACTTGTTGCAAACGTTCGTGAAATAATGCTAAATACGCCAACAAATTGTATAAGACGCCTGTCCCAAGAAGTGGGAAGATCAATGGCCAATTTCAGCAATTTATGTAATTATTTTTCTTTTTCTTTCTGTATATTCTAACTTTGTTAATTTTATAAACAACAAAAATTAATTTGTATTTGTCTACCTACTTATTTTATTACTCATTAGTTTGGCATATATCATGTCATAATATGAATTTGACAAAATTTTAACCTAGATTTGGTTAGATATCGTCCCTATATCATGATGTTTTAAACCCCTACGTTTTTTAATCCAAGCCCTCTTTGATGCAAATAATTTTTGCTCGCACGGTACATGACAATACCGAAAGCAAAGGACTAGCCAAAAATAATGTAAAGACAATGGCGTACAGATAAAAACCTGTTTGACTAAACCAGTTAAATGAAATTATTGCCCTACTAAGAACTTAAAATTGCTAATCTTCTTCACATAACAGCAATTTTATCAGAAATTTTGACTGGTCATTCATTTTTACTATTTCTTCAAATCCCCCATTTACTTAACCTGAAGGTGATCCCCCCATAGATAATGTGTCTATGTTTAATGTCTATGTGCTATGTGATTCCCGCAGCTAGAAAAGTTAGGAACTATTTACACCAAATCCTTCCTAATCACTGGATTGAACGGGGCCAAGATGCTCCTGTTAAATGGCCACCCCGTTCCCCAGACTTTTCTCCTTTGGAATATTCAATCTGGGGGTGTATTAAAGATTTTGCCTATATGATTCCGATTTTGAGCGAGAATCATTTAATAGAAACGTTAAGCGTATCCATCGAAGTTACATTTATAAAATACATTTTTGACGTAGCACCACGAAGAAAAGTACAATGGGTTAAGATCGAGCGAGCTGGGTGGGTACATATTGACCCCCGTCTATCTTTACCCACCGTTCCGGAAAAATTGTATTTAAGTAGGTACATGAGCAGCAGTGAGGCTTTCATCAAAGAAAAATGGTCCGATTACCCCCTTTTCAATAATGCCCGCCCAGATATTAACCTTTTCATTATACTGGGTGTGAGGATATTCCTGTGCGCAGTAGGTACCTGTAGTTTTATTTATTAACCTGGGCATTCAAAGAAAACGTAGCTTCATGTGAAAAATAAATTTTTTGGACAATTGCTCTCGCCCATTAGGATCAACGTCCAAATAAACCATATAAGTAGGTACTTGTACTGGTTTGAATGGATGAAACTTCTCTTTTAAAAAAAAATTAGATACGGAGGTGGTTTGGCGTGTATTGTAATCACGCCTAAGTTGTGTGCTTATAAGCTATGAGAATCTTTCTGTAACTATAATATTAATTTTTTTCTCCTCAGGTATACCAGGATGACCATCTAGCAGTACGGGAAGTTTACCACTTAATTGCTACCCTAGACACTGTCGATTGACTAATAGCCGGGGGATTTGGGTATTTTTCATTGAACATATCACGGACTTCCCTATGACTTCTACTTTTATCTCCACAACCCCACAAAATGTCTATGCCTTCATCTTCAGCGAGGCGCATTTTGGATGCAACATAAGCAGACCAAAATTCAACGTTTGATCAGCATTCATGCACTGATATTTTTTGACGTCTTAAACTTAAATAGCAAATTTTGTCATTGTCAATGCCTTAACGATTGTGACTTGAGCATTATTGTTAATATTTAGAATATAATTAAGTACTGTCCGCGAAAATAATTAAAAGTGAATATTGTGGCATTACGGACAAGTGTGTGTAACTGTTTTTCATATTGGAATACACAGGGATCCAAGCACAATGGATACCCTGGGGCGGGTAGACTACGACGGCCGTTTCGTCCTTGTTAGGACTCTACGGGCAGCCACAACCCAAGCAATTCCAAAAACAGCAGTACCATGAACCTACTAAAAGCCTCTTTACCAAAGGTAAGCGGCCATCAATACATCGTAGCGCCATCCCAGCGGAATTAACTCCAATATAAAAGGCAGTCACACTGTTAATAAATCGAAAAGTAGACAACTAAATAAACCACGAAGTGTATCACAATTGAGTATAGGGAACGCTATTTGCGTTTTCACCGAAAACATCTGCCATTTTGCAGACCAGAAAACAGATCAACACCGGCACCCACCAGAATGCGCGCAATCCGTTTATGTTTTGAGCCATAAAAATAATTAAAAGTGAATATTGTGACATATCGGGCAAGTGTGTAACTGCTTTTTATATTGGAATACACAGGGATCCAAGCACAATGTACAGCGTAGGTACTGCTGTTTTTGAAATTGCTTGGGTTATGGCTGCCTGTAGAGTATTAACAAGGACGAAATGGGCGTCGTGGTCTACCCGCCCCAGGGTATACATTGTGCTTGGATCCCTGTGTACTCCAATATGAAAAGCAGTTACACAATTGCCCGTTATGTCACAGTATTCACTTTTAATTATTTTCGCGGACACTATAATTATCTTCTAAACATTTTTATGGCTCAAAACTTAAACGGATTGCGCGCATTCTGGTGGGTGCCGGCGTTGATCTGTTTTCTGATCTTCAAAATGGCAGATGTTTTCAGTGAAAACGCTAATAGCGTTCTCTATACTGGATTGTGATGTCTACCTTTCGATTTATTAACAGTGTGACTGCCTTTTATATTGGAGTTAATTCCGCTGGGATGGCGCTACGGTGTATTGATGGCCGCTTTTAGTACATCGTACTGCTGTTTTTGGAATTGCTTGGGTTATGGCTGCCCATAGAGTCCTAACAAGGGCGAAACGGCCGTCGTGGTCTACCCGCCCCAGGGTATCCATTGTGCTAGGATCACTGTGTATTCCAATATAAAAAGCAGTTACACACTTGTCCGATATGCCACAATATTCACTTTTAATTATTGTTAATATTTCGTAAACGGTTTAAGATAAGAAGCATAGAGCATGATTTATGAAATATGTGTAAAATTGATTGTCGAATGTAAAAATATACAATGTTTCATTAAAAAAATTAAAGTTGATACAGATACTATTTTTATATTTGTTTTCAATAGTTTTCATAAAATATTTTGATATTTTCGCACACTGGTTGCGTGACAAATCAAATCGTTTAGCGAACTAATAAGGAAAAGTGCATTTTTTCACAAGTACTAATGTGAAAAAGTGAATCTCTTCGTATGTATTTAGGAAACATTTTCTTTGACAATATTGACTTATGTATATGTACTAAGTGAGAATCGGACGTCAAACAAAAATTGTTGTTAAATATTTAACTTAAAATTAGCTACTCTCGCATTATAAAAATAACAAACCCTAACAAATTTGTGATAATTTTTTATTAATATCTAACTACCTAATGAATGTATACATAGGTACATCAGTAATGCTTAAAATACAAAAAATCTAACACTATACATGCATTTATTACATATAAAAAACACTTAAATTCACACTTCGAAACTAGTAATTTACTGCATTTGCAAAAGTTAAATTTAAAAATCACTAGGCTACCTTAGTTATAGCTATTTAAGAAAAATCTAGCTGCTAAAATGCAACATTTATGGTCCTTTAGATGTTCTTTTTATCTTCTACAGTCTCTTCTGCAGGAGTGTCCGTATTTAGTCTGTTAGTTTCATTTTCTGTTGTCAATAGCTTCTGTGTCTCCTCTGAAGTTTCATCTTGAGTCTGCAAATATTTGGGAAACCAAAAACAGGCATAAGTCAACTTTAAAAAAACCCAAACTAGAAAAGCTAATACCAAATATGAACAGGAGGAAAAAATCATTTTCCACACATTTACAACAACTTTTTGATGTTTCATTTTTAAACTTTCATCAATAAAATGACGCAAAATATTGGACAATGTGCTGTGGTTATATGGGAGACATGGCAACCATACGCTTGATACAATACTCTTAAATAGAGACATTATTTTGTTTTACTTTACCAGTAAGTATAGTGCTGACACTGAAACTAGGGCGGACTTTTCGTAAAAGTTGAGATACATATATTATAATATGTACGTCTTTTTCAGCTTGAGTTTAATTATTTATTGTAATTAATATGGAACATGGAAATTAACAAAAACAATTTAAGTGGATTACGTAGCGCCTTGAAAACGGGAATTCTTTTGACGGGTTTATTAATCGGTTGAGAAAAAAATATTGTATATAAAACTTTTTAGAAATTTAACAAAGAATATACGTATTATATGTTATATACAGTGTGACCAGTAAAGTCCGCATCATATGGGATTTTTTTTTATTAATAGCTTTATTCGAAATTTTACTTTGGCATCAAGTCTTGCTTCGATCGAGATGAAAATTAAGCAAAAAAATAGTAGTCACGTGATTCGCATTATCTGTCAACCAAAAAATAATTCAAAAGTGGAGTTATTTCTGAAAGAATCGAAAAAAGTTATTAGAAAAAGTTTTTTTAAATGCAGTTTCTAGCCAATGCACATGAAAAAAATTTAGCTGCATTAAGAGAATTTTGATTTTTTACCCACCACTAAAATTTATTTTCCACTTAATGAACACTTTGCTGATGACACTGTGTTATTTTTTTGTCTTAATATTAAGGTGTATTACCTTCAGACACAAACTACGTTTTCAAAAATATTTATTTTATAAAGTTACCTTATGCAGGTTCAAAAACAAATAACCCTTTGCATCACATGCGACCAAACTTTAATACCTAGCCCAATTTTGATTTTGTAGAAAAACACACATTTAATATGGGCGCTACTTTAAAGAAAATGTATCTGAAATAAAGCATTGTCAAAACTAAGAAGTTTTATGTAGATTGCGTTGAGTCTTATTTAGCAAAAGAGGTGCAATTTATAAAATATGGGTAAAAAATAAAAATTATCTTAGGCAGCTAAAAAAATTTTGCATGCGGGCTAGAAACTGCATTTTACTATTTTGCATTATTTCACGAAAGTTCTTCTGTTCTTACAGATGGTCTTCCTGCTCCTTTTTTGTGTTGTATAGAACCTCTGTTTCCCTAAACACAGCCACGGTTCTTTTTAGGCAATGATAAAAATCCCCAGGAATAAAAGCAACGTTAGGAAAATGTTCGTGAAAATCGTTCATGCACTCACCATTTACTCTAACCCCTTTTCGAAAATACGCTTTAACCATGAATGTTTTGTGCTGTTCCGTAAAGCCCATTGTGTGAATTGTTCAAGAAATTGGAAAAATTAGCGATGAATCAAAGTACTTGTAACGACTGTCAAAGATGACGGAATAACTTATTGATTGTTAATTCAGGTAGTTACTGACACCCAACAGGTATTAAGCTCTACGGCTAAGCATTAGGTCCTTCTAGGCCCTCCTTGATGCAAATAATTTTTTCTCGCCGGTATCGGGCTGTTTTTGGTCCTACATTTTTGAAACACTAGTTTATAACATAGGATAGCAAAGGTGGTTTAGATACCTTAACCAGAGTTACAAATTAAAAGGCTCTATTATAGTGTATCTATTAGAAACACAAGATATAAAATAAAAAGTGACCGGTTCTGTTCGCATCGAAGCAACTTGGCAATATATCTACTTGTTCCATATTGTATGTGCTTTTTGTAGGCACCTCACTGACATCACAAAGGTTTATTGGCCATCATTCATAGGCGTAGTTAGGGGGGTACTTGGGGTACTAAGCACCCCCGAAATCTAAATTAGCACCCCCAAAAAAAATTTACAATATAATTATAGGCTAATTTTAGAACTAACCTATTTTTATAATATACGTTATATGTAATGAATTTTTCATATTAATATTTCAAGCATTCGAATTCTGGTAAAAATTCAAGTATATTTAGATAGTTGCGGATTCTGTTGAACATTTCTCTCCGTGTACCGTGTAGTTCACGCCCAGTTTACTTGTCAGAGCGGGTCTATGATCATAAAAATCTCGTAAAATACGAGAGCGGCATAATAGCTTGTGTATGTTATGTTCTGCAATTCTGCTTTAATTTGATAATTTAAATTTAACCAGTCGTAGTCGTTCAAATTCGCGGAAATTTTTAGCCGGTACTTTGACTATTTTTTTTGTTTATTAAGGTTTAATATGGTTTTATTGAATTCAGTTAAAGTTTAAAGTTCAATAAACACGAAAAAACAATGAGTGCGTCGTCGGATATAAAATACACCGTGGAATGTTTGAAAAAATCTTTTAGCAAGTTACCGTTGGAGGAGAAAGTGATTGTCAAGAACATTGAAAGACCTAAACCTGCTATTAACATCACATTAAAATATTTACTAAAAATTATTGACCAAATTTGGGCGTGGTCTTGAAAATTTTTGTGCCTGCGGCGAGCTTTTTGTGCACCCCCACGTATTGGCAGACTAACTACGCCTATACTATCATTGTCCTATAAAATTAAAAGTTTGGAAAGTTTTTGTTTGGAGGACAGCCTACAGGATTTTCAATCGGAACATCTGGTAATTTCCCATAAATAAAACCGGGGATTTGTAAGCCTTGAACGGTTATTGGAGCGAAAGGCTATCCAATTGATCGCCTATGATTCGCCACAACTATACAGATATTACAAAAACATATTTTTTGTTGATCTAGAAATCAATATGACACGCGTCCAACAGCATACCTTATATAAGTAGTTGCATTTTTTTGTAATGTAAAAATTATTAAGAGTCAACAATTCAGGACGAGCTTTTAAAAAGGATCAGGTTTTAAACCGGACAGAATCCTGAAGTAAAAATAAAAATATCCGGACCCGATCAGGTTTTCGTCAGGTCCGGTATTGTCCTTATTAATAAACTTTAGTCCACGTTTCGATGATGGATCGTAACGTTATCACTTTGTGGTATTTGTATAGAAAGCGAAAAAAGCAAAGAAATGGTAAAAGGGGATTTTGGGTACACCCGCTACTTCAAACACGTGACGAGATTGGTGCTTTTCAAATTTTGTATGAGGTATGAGGAATTAAGAAGTGACGACATTTTTTTTTAATTACTTTAGAATTTCTGTTTCGTCTTTTGAAGAACTACATACTAAATTACAGCCAGTTTTAGAGCATCAAAATACAAAAATGAGGAATTGCATCAGTCCAAAAGAAATGCTTAGCTTAATTATCAGGTAAGCGTTCGCACCTTCCTCGCCAGAGTTTAAACAAATAATAAACTACCACAGACTAAAAACCTGAACACCATAACCGGACAAGTGTGAACGCGCACATAAGCTGCAATCAGTGGCGTAACTAGGGGGGACCAGCCCCCCCCCCCAGAATCCGCGAGAAACAAATTTATTCTGCCAGACCACCCAAATGCGAACGATAAGTCAAACGACAAATTGATTAATTGATTTTTTTTAAATAGGGGAGACCGGGGCAGGTTGTAACACGGGGTAAGTTGTAACACATCAAATATTTTTCTAATTTAAAAGCTGGCAACCCCGTACCCTATATAGGCTTCTGGAGAACACTGTGAAGCTTAGTTATGTCTAGACAGTCGAGCAACAGACATTGTGGTTAAGGTTATTTCCGATATTGTTTATATTGTGGCACGTAAAGTAAAAATCGATATCATAATTTTATTTCAAAATAAATGTTACAATAAGCTGCTGCGTTTTTTTTTGTCATAAATGAATCATTGCAGTCTAGTTTATTATATTGACAAAGCTATGCATGATTATATATTTACTTTTTTTTCTGCAAAGACAACGAAAATATTCGATCCGCGGGTAAATTGTAACAATCTAATTGGGGCAAAATGTAACATATTACAATTTACTCCAATGTGATAAATTACGCATTAACAACAGCACCTTCTGAAATAGCTGAACTCGAATCCGTTGCTTCAACATCAGGATTAAGTTGACGTTACTTCCCAAATTGAAGGCAAGATTACATTCTCTAATTCTCTCCAGAGTTTGTTCGTCCACTTCCTAAAGCTGATTAGCGAAAGGCAACCCTTAAGGGTCGAAAAAAAAGAAGATCAGCGGTACTAACTGACACACCAGAGAAGGATGCACTGGAAGAAGAACAAAATGGTCGAAAGGCCAAAAAGTCCAAAATTATTAAGTCAAAAGTGAAAAGAAAAGTTTACATAGAATCAGACGATTCTTCAGAAGAAAAGTACTTTTGTTTATTTGCACTGAATCATATGGGCGTAGCAAACCTAACGAAAAATGGATTAGTTGCCACAAGTGTAAAAAGTGGTCACATGAAACTTGCACTGACTTGAAGTTCCCATCATTGCGATTCGGATAGTAAATAGATAACCAAAAATAGCTACATCACGTTAAATAATGTTTATTTATGTTTGTTTAAAATGTTTTTATGTTCAAGTTCATGTTTTTTATGTTCACGTTTCTATTTAAGTAAATATACAGTGCGTTTTTCTTAACGCGGGCCATAGAGATTTACATCGTAAATCTTTAAGTCTATGTTAGGCACATTTCTATTGAGAACTACGAGTTGAAATTTTACTCAAATATTTCTTGTGGTCTCATATCCAATTTAGTACCATGTTTGTATTACTTTACTAAGGCAAAATATTAAAAAATACCATTTTAAGTTATAATATCACGCTGTATTGCCCAGCCCTGTTTATTAAGTTTACCCAGGTATATTTGACATAAACTGGTATGTGACATTTTTATAATATTTGGCAAGTTGTACCGAAATTATACAATGTTGATGATTATTTAGTTTGTATTAAATATGTTTTATTTTAAGTGGTTTAAAATGTATTAATTTTCTTAATTCTAAAGCAGACATATGACATTCCTCTTATGCAGTTTGAAACCATTTCAATACGTTCTTTTACAGTGTAGCAAGACATGATAAATTTACAAAACTAATTTCATGAAAGTCAGGAAAATGCTGACAGCCGTGTCAATATTTTTCTTTATCTAAGGTAGTTAATTACATAAATTACAAGGGGGTAAAAAAGTGTAATTTTAAAAAAATAAAAAGAGCTTTTTTGGGTATCTCTTGGAGATTTTTTGCACAGATTGTATGTTAACTTCTTCCTCCCATCTCATATTTTATCTATTCTCAAGTTTTAATATTATTTGTTTCATATAAATGTGCATAACATAGGCTTAAAGATTTACCATGTAAATCACTATGGCCCGCGTTAAAAAAAAACGCAGTGTATACCTACCAACAAAAAAATATGCGTTACCACTTACCCCGCTTACTGTTACATTTTACCCCGAGACGGAGCAATTTGTAACAAAGGTTCGGATATATTTTAAAAAAATCTGACAGTTTAATTTTTGAAAATATTGTCATATATATTTAATCAATTTTTTCACAACATATGTAAGTAGACATTCATGACAAAAAAAATTGATTAGTGAAAACAGCTCCAAGAAAAAAATTTTTAAACATTTTTCGTTACAACCTGCCCCGGTCTCCCCTATTATATTTTTCAAGTTAATCTTTAAATTTACTGAAAAAAATATTATGTAGTTCTTTGGACGAAGGAATCGTGAACCTAAACCTAACCTTATTAAATTATTTGTTGTAATTATCTTAAATTATATGATAAAATTCCTAAAAACATTTTGTTTCAAATATGGCGCGGATCTAATCAGAATAAACATGTCCAAATTCAACTCAAAAATTTCCAAAAAAAGTTTTCGTGACAGCTGAAAAATCTAACCGATAAAAAACGAGGTCTTGTGATATTACTGTTGATTATTGACCAAATTTGTTAAAATGGGGGCGTGGTCCAGAATAAAAATTTCGCCTGCGGCGCATTTTGCCTGCGACGGGCTTTCCACCTCTACGCGAGCCGTCACTTCAAATCACAGTAACAGAGCCCCCCAGGTCAGAGGGCTAGTTACGCCACTGGCTGCAATACCCCACCATCACTTCGTCCGGCGTAAGGGAACCGGATGCTCCAGTCGACCCATCCGGTTGCAACCGGTCGCCGAACCTGATAGTGTGAAGAGCTATATTTAAACGAATGGTCCATTACTTGTCCGGTTTGCTTCAGGTTTAAAACCGAACCGGCTAAACCTGATAGTGTGAAAGAGGCCTAAAGCGGGAAACTTTTTAGTGTCTCTCGTGATAAACAAATAGGACAAACAGACCACGACCGGGCAAAGGTAATAAGGTCATTCCCCGCATTATTCCAATATCGACACTTTTTTTTCCCTTTTCCCATACCACTATCTAATTTATTTACAATTGCCTATGTCATGTTATTGATTTCAGATATTTTAAGCCACATTTTTTTTCTATTAAAGGACTTGAAGATTAAAGTGACCATCGTCGCTATTGAGCCTTTACCATTCGTGAGTTACATTTGTTATATTCAGTGCGAGTTTGTAACTGTAAATTTGGTAGTTTTTTTTTTGAAAAAATGCTTAGACACGATCGTTAACATTTTAAGTTGTGGTCTTTTTTTTATAAAAAAAATATTGATAGTGTATCCCAGATATTAAACAAATAAAAATTACGGCCGTTAACCTAATGAAGGACTACTTGGTGGGAAGGAAACAGGCGTATATGCTATTTATAGGGGGGAAATAAGGTCGCAATATCGGAATGTTATTAGATGCGTTCTACTGGGAACCATACTGGGCCCTCTATTGTTTATTCTTTATACATTTAGGTTTCCAATTAAGTTTATTTCATCGCAATATCATATATACAGTGACCGGCAGAAAGTACGCACCAAAGGGGATTTTTTTTTAAATTCCAAAACTTATCAAATTTTTTTGCAGGTGGAAAAGTTCTGCATGTTCTTAAACAAAAAAGAGCATAGACAAAACTAGTAAATATTGCGTAGTATACCAGGGAGAGATGAAAACGTTAAAATCACTCAAGAATAAAGTGCCCTTATTTTTCACCGTAGGAATTTTTTTTATTATGAAATGTTGTTTGCATTTAAAAGTTGTCCATAAATACCAAATTTCAGCTCGGTAGCACAAAAAAAGTGTTTTTACTTTTTTTTTAACGCCCCCTCGTATAACGAATCGATAGAAGCTATGCAACCTATAAATTCAATTTTTTAACAGCTCTTGGGCAATTAGACACATAACTTACTTAAATTTGTTAAAATACGCGAGAACGTTTAATAAAATAACGTCAAAAATAATCTGACTTTTCGGTTAGTTATTAAGCATGCGTAAATGAATATGTCAATAACTGACACGGAGGATTTTTGACATGACATGACAGTTCAAAATTGGTGTTTAATTTGCAAAAATTGACTTATGAACAATGGGCTCTTTCACTATAACCTAACTATTCATATTCAGCACTGACATCCTGAATAAGAATATATTAAAAAACTAGCGTGTACCCGGCCTGCGTTGCAATGCCAGGCATTATACGCCTCTGAGATAATAATAAGGCGAGTTCACCATCACGTCAAGATTTATAAATGCAAACCCGAACAAACCTCTAAATTTATCAGTGTTTCTCTACAATATTATGCATGTATTATACATAAAAACATTCCTCTAAAATCACTCTATCTATTAAAAAAAACCGCTTCAAAATCCGTTGCGTAGTTTTAAAGATTTAAGCACATATAGCTGGGGCAGAAGCGACAGCGACTTTGTTTTATACTATGTTAAGATTAAGATGTATTACAATAATCAAAATCTTCCTACAGGGTCACAAACCTTTCCTAGAAACAATTAAAAAGACGCCGCGAAAGCAAACAGTTTGAAAACGTGAGATCATATTTAGTACGTCATCCCATGTAAACTGCGCAATTCTTTTATTTGCCAATTCTGAGACCAATTATAGTTATATCTTTGTTTCGATAAGTTGAATAAAAAAGAACATAAGACATACCTACCCAATATAGTATTCAGGAAGATGCCGAGGGTCGACTTTCAGCAGGTTATGGAGCGTATTTTGTTTAATAATTATTTTCTCAGTAAATATTTTAAATTTAAAAAAAGTAACACCGTAGAAAAGTTAATTTCCTTTACGCAAATTATTTATCAAATAGATCTCAAATCACAAACGAATTTCTTTATGATGTTTCAAATTCATCAAAGGCATTAAAAGGAGTTCCTCAAGGATCTGCACTGGGTCCTTTATTATTTATACATAATTTTTATTTATTCATGAAATATGGTAATCTATTAGCTTTTGCTGATGATACAACAAATATAATATCACAAAATAAAAAATGATGATCTTCTGCATTGGATTTCATTGCTAAAGGAGAATCTTTCTAATGTTTTCAAAGTAATACAGGATCATAGCTTGCAACTTAATGAAACCAAAACAAGTTTACTTTTAAACGGTTCAAAATATATTCATTGGAAAATAATAATCAACATTGATTAAAAAAATAATTATTAATAATTATGCCTGTAGCCATATTTAGTAAGTAGCAGCAGTAACATACTTTACTCGTTTTCGAAATGTTTTAATTGGCTACTCAGCGTGAATCACCCTGTATTTATTGTGGCGTTCGTTAATAGCACAAAAGTCAAATGTACAAAAGTTACATCCTTATTTCGCAATAAACAAATTAGCCCGGGAGGCAGCGTTGCATTTTTGACGGTGATTTCAGGTCACTTGATTTTGTGTGTATTCGATAGTCTAGATATAGCTAGCAATCGAAACAAGCATCAGCTGTCAGAGTCGTGGTGGATCTAGTCGTAAGAGAATGTCAATTATGTAAAAAAAAAATTTTAAAATAATTTCAGGTCGTTTGAAAAGTTGTACAGCAAATGTTTATATGATGACACTAAATAAAAAAAAGTCAGCTGCAAAGATAATGGGGGATTATGCGTCAGCTGCTTATCCTGCACCTCAGCCCCCGTCTTCTATACCTCACTTATTAATTAAGTTAACATTTTGATATTTTGCAGACCTTACCTGTCTCTTGGGGCGCATTTCAGGAAAATAGTTTTTTCATCAGGGTGTTCCAAAAAAGTGTGACGTCATAAGGACGTATTTTTTTTAGATTACATGACATATATTTTCTTACTTATTTGGGTGCCTCCTATAGTTACCTTCATACCTCTAAAATTTTACTAAAGTCGATTCAGTATTATAGGCGAAAAAAAAACTAAAAAATATCAGTTTTGCACCACTGGTTTTAAAAATTAATAGAAAATAAAAATTATACTAAGGTACTTATTAAATAAAGTCTAACAGTCTCGTTAACCAAGTTTGATTATTACGAATTGTACAGGGTGTCCAAAGTTGAGTGTCAAACTTTGCAAACTTTAAAGCAATTTATTTTTCTTATTTCAAATAGAAATACCTGTATATTTTTATGTCATTCGATGCAGAATTAAAAATCAAACATTTGTCCTAATTATAACCCTATTTGAAATAAGAAAAATAAATTGCTTTAAAGTTTGCAAAGTTTGACACTCAACTTTGGACACCCTGTACAACTTGGTTAACGAGACTGTTACTTTATTTAATAAGTAACTTTGTATAATTTTATTAACGAGGCATTACCTATATTTATTTTATTTTTTAATTATTTTTAAAACCAGTAGGCAACGCACGCCTTTTTGGAATACCCTGTATGAAAAAAAAATATTTTCCTGAAATGCGCTCCAAGATACAGGTAAGGTCTGCAAAATATCAACATTTTAACTGAATTAATAAGTGAGCTATAGAAGACGGGGGGTGAGGTGCAGGACCCTGTATAGGCAGCTGACGCATAATCCCCATTGTCTTTGCAGCTGACTTTTTTAAATTTATTGTCATCATATAAACATTTGCTGTACAAATTTTCAAGCGACCTGAAATCATTTTTAGATTTTTTTTTACGTAACCAATTCTCTCACGACTAGGTTCACCGCTACTTGAGCAGCTTACGCTCAGATCATTAAATGACTACCCAATAAGAATTACTTGTGATAAGAATTAGACGACCTGAAATGACTGTGTCATTTGCAACGCTACCTACCTCCGGGGCTAAATATATTTGAAGGTAATAGACAATGTAGTATTATCAAAAAAATACTATTTATTGTCTTTGTTTTGTTTGTTGTCCGGTAAAGTAATTATATAGTTTATAAAATTATAATCCAGTTTTAATCGGTTTTGACTAATACAAGGTAGTGTAATATACCCACTAGAGATGATAGACCCTTAAGAATAAAAGTGTTACCTGATTTTCGTCAAATGTTTTGGTCAGGCAGGCCGTTATATCTTCTAAATTTTCCACGTAACCCATACTTTTCTTCCTTTGTTCAGAATCAATTTTTTCTTGCATCCTGCGTAAACTATCTTCAACAACGTTAAGATTCGAGTATAGTTGCTGCCTTCCTTTTAAGAACTTCGTGAACACCCATAAGGCAATTAAAACACAAAAACATACCCAAATTCCTAGTCCAATTTTTACAGAACTGTCATTTTGTTTATTCATTATTTAAGTATATTTTCACTGTTTATCAGGAGAACGTAAAAAAGCTTTTAACTGACGACAATACTAAAGTTTTAGAGCTTTATTAGAAACGGGGGATATCAATACTTTTACATTATTAATACTCACAAAACTAGGTTTGAATTATTTATATAAGTTATCGTATCGTTACGGAAGAAAAAATAGCTGTATATACCTGCGATATATATGTTAATAAATATTTTCGTAGTTTAAAATTTAAGGACCCAGGGAATGTGAGATAATAGCACAGAAAATTTAGGGTTTCACCCAATTAGAGAAACTTAAATTTAAAAGTGGTTAGGATACCAGATATAATATTGTAGCGGAAAGTGGTACTCATTCGGCATATTAGCATTTAGGAGCCAAATCTGAGAAACTTGGTCATATTATTCATAAAATAATAATAATAACATATCGCGGAAAGCGATATGTTAACTAATTAAACTGTCATTTATTAGGAACTGGTTTAAGGGTTAAAAAAAGTTATATTTATAGAGTAGGTCCATGATTTTTATTTAATTATTTTTTTTCACAAATGGCCGAATGTACCCCACTGGGGGGTACTTTCGGCTATATGATGGGGAACATTCGGCTATAAATGGAAATATCTAATAACAGTAAAAGAAACAAAAACTATATTAAAAAATGTCAAATTCTTTATTATCTATAATGAGATAAGGCTGAGCGGATTACGAAACGCAAATAGAAACTTAAAACTCATTGAAAATATACTTTGGTAGTAGTAACATAAAGTCAGTTTATCTTATATTTAGATTGGAGAAGTTCACATTAAATTTATAATCACCCGATGTCCTTGCGGTTCTCAAGGGTAACCCCTCCCTTGAGGGGTGCAAAGGGTAAGAGAGCTGCAATGTTTTCTCTATCAATTATTGAAATGTCATCAACATCAGGAAATAGAAAAATATTTAAATTATCCTTCCTGCGAAGAAATTTTATTTCGTATTCCTTAAAACGTATCTATAGAGAGGATTTTCCCAACATAATAAATTTCCAAAAATTTTACGAGAACAAAATCTCCCACTTCAATATTGTCCTCTTCGCAGCTGTTTCATATCTTCTAGAAATTCTTCATCAGATGATTCATCTAAAACCAAATCCACACTTGACTCACTAGAGGTGGAAATATTTCTTCTTCTTTTTATCAAATTAACTTTAACTGATTTTTTTTCTCTTTAAGTGATTGTTTTCTTCTCCTTTCTGCCTCTATTTGTTGTCTTGTTTCATATTCTGGTGTGTTAGTATATATTGTTGATTGTGATTTTCTTGTTTTCTTCAAAGGCAACTTTCGGAAACGGCCTAATTTCACCTAGATAGAGACTTGTTAATTGCCCAGGGGGCGTTTTATCTCTGTTAGAATTTGTTTGCCCTTTTGAAGTTGAGGGAATGGGTGTTGCGATTTTCGGATGAACGTGCCCGCTTCATTTTGCGTATCATCGATATGAATACCGGCTTCAAAATAATTCAAAAGCTTCATACGGGGAACATTCCGCTATCAGCCGAATCTTAACTACACGGACTAGCCGAATGTTTCCAATATGACATCACAATAGTTTTCATGGTAAAATGCATGAATGCAAGCAGTTTAAGGTTATGTTACATCTTCAAGCAATGACATAAATAATACACGAATCCTTGAAAACTAATTAACATTTCTAGCATAAAAACAATGGAAGTTTTAAAACATATTACAAGAGCCCAATAACTTACCTTAAATGCAATAAAACAAACTTTGTTCACCAAAATACAAAATAACTATTTAGGAGCAATCAACACATTTTGCCGTGATAAAACTCACTATTTCTGACAGCATATAAAAAAACTGGCGACAAATTCAAATGCAGTTAGAGTTTATTGGGGGTAGCCGAATGTTCCCAATAGCCGAATGAGTACCACTTTCCCCTATAGAGGGTGTTCGGGAAAATGTGGGAAATCTCCCGGATATAAAAAAAACACGTGAAAAGAATACTACAAGTTCATATAAACTTCTTTCGTATCGGCCTTCTCTTCGGAGATATGGGCTCCCAAAGAGCTCCCATGGAATTAAGTTTTTGACACATAATTATTAAAACAACAGGTATATTTCAATTTTTTTTTCATATGATGTATACCAGGTAAGACCCTTCAAATTACTATCCCAGAAAGTGTTGCGAATTATTCACAGCTGCAGGGACGGACTAGCTGTAACACTAATGTGCCCATTTTTTTTACGCCCCGTAGGTATGATAAAAACTTTGGACAACGTTTTTTACATACCTTTAACTGTTGACTAAAAATTAAGTACTCTTCATTCATATCGCTAATCCTAACAGTTTTCGGAAAAACTGAAACTGTATAAAATAAAAATTCAAATCTAATTTAGTTTTATTATTTACGCCATAATAATATCAATCATTTTGGTTTTTAAAAAACAAAATTCGAATAATTATAATAAGTTTATTCACATACCCTTTACTTATTCTTGGAGGACATCCTTGCAAGTATAAGGTAATCATTATGAATACGAAAAAAAGGAAATGATTATACTCCTACCTTTTCCTTCAGTTTTATGAATACGGCTCAATATATTTTATTTTAGTGATTTTTAACTTGCCGAAAAATAATGGCTAGTTTGTGGAAACTAAAGGTGTCAAATCTGATTTAGGATAATAATATGTTAAATATGGAGTGCCACAGGGATCCGTCCTTGGACCCCTTCTATTTATAATTTATATAAATGATATGTGCTATTACATGCAACGGATTTGCCATTCGATCATATTTGCAGACGACACACTTTCATTACTTCTGCCTCTAGTCTGGAGAATTTGATTTTCTTACAATCCCATGCAGGTTAATAAAAGTAAGACTCAAGAAGTGGTTGTCTCGAGTAATCGATTATTAAATAAAAACAATAAATGTAGGTTACTGGATATCACTCTGGATAGTTGATAGTTCTTTATCCTGGCAAGCCCACATAACTGAGTTGGGACGAAAATTGTCAAGTACGATGTTTCTTCTTAGAAATTTGCGTAAGTGTGGGACTTCTGACGTTTTGAAATCGCTTTACTTTGGTCGTTCTACAATATAGTCCCATCTTGCGTATGAGACTATATTGTAGTGAAACTGTGCAAACGCACAACAGATCTTTCGACCACAAAAAAAAAGAGCTATGAGACTTATGGTTAACGCAGGGTATAGGGATTACTGTTAGCATATTATGTTCAAAAAATTTGGCATAATGCCGCTGCCGTGTTTATATTTTTCAAATTGTACTGGAGCTACACTCCCGCCGAGATTAACTCATTAAGCATTCAGATATTCACAGCTACAACACTCGAAGCTCAGAAAGGATAGTGGCTCAGCGATTCAGACTAACTAAATCTAAAAACAATTTTCTTAACTGTCATTTATATAAGATCCCAGGACGGTATCGAGTTCTCGATGATGTTCGATTCAAAAAAATATTTTAAAAGGTCTCTCTGCTTTTATACCTTTTGAATAAAAAATGTAACCTGTTGGCCTTCTGGTAATCATTGCTTGGATGCTGTACACTGGGTAAGAATTTGGCAGTTTGTTGTTTCTCATTTTTGTTTTATTTTAATTGTTTGTGCATAATTTGTTTTTATACAATAGATAATTCATTGTTATTTATATATTTGTATACATACATGTTGAATTAATATTAACTTATACAGGGTTAGTTGAAATAACCAGAACGGCTAATTTTCTTTAAAACTACCAATACTAACTAAGTGAATTTTGGTACAGGTGGATAACTTAAAAAATTGAATTGAAAATGGACAATTGCGACGTTGCCAGATTTTTAGTTTTTTTCTGTAACTCAAGGAATGGTTTTTTTTTCAAATGTAACACTACTCTTTTTTTTTATTGAATTCGATTCCTCCCATCAACATTACCATTTCCTGATAGTATCAAATTTTTATCTCAAATAGTTCTATGGGAAAAAAAGTTAATTAGTTTCAACTCTAACTCTAAAATAAAAAAAATCCAATCTATTTCCATTTAAACACGTTTCAAATAATGTGAAAAGAAAGGTTGGTAGCAGTGCCGTCTTTCCGTACGGGCCCAGGGCCCCGCTGTCTTAGGGGCCCCACGGTCTCAGCTGTATTCGTCTTCGGGGCCCCAGCACCAAAAACCATCAATAAAACTAGTAATGATAATGATATGATAACAGCCCAATTTAGTGGCAAAGAAAAATTTAAAATTGAAGTTTTTTTCCCAATTATGGATTTATTAATAGCTGAACTTAACCGGCGATTTGCTGCATACGACAGCATATTCAATCGGTTTGGTTTCCTCACAATTTTAAAAACAATCAGTAAAGTCGATTTGCACCTTAGTTGTTCAAGATTTGTAGAAAATTACAGTTCTGATGTCAATGGAAAAGAATTAGAGTTGGAATGCATTTTCTTGGCAGAATATTTTAAATTCAGACGAAAAATATAAAACCCAGGAAATCAGTTTATTGGACCTATACAATATTATAACAACTAACAAATTAGAGGATACATTTCCTAACGTTGCCATTTCATTGAGAATATTTTTACTGCAGTGGAGAACGTTCATTTTCTAAATTGGCTAGAATCAAAAACGAACTGAAAAATACCATGCTGCAAGAGAGACTAAATAGTCTACCCTTAATGTGCATAGAAAATGAGATCTTACTAGGAATAAATTTTGATGACATAATAGACGATTTTGCACACCTACGATCAAGAAAACAATCATTTAAATAGCGCGGATTATTTACAGTTATTGTTATTAATATTAATGTTTTAGGAGGAGATTTCATCTTTATATTTTAGTTAGAATAAATAGTTTTTTCTCTACTTCCATCTGCATATTAGGTATTTCTTGCACAATCTTCAGAATGGATAAGTAGGCAATTCCAGTTAACTAAACGGATATAATTTCATATCCATCCTAGTTAGGATATGAAATCGAGCAAACACAGTTAGCATCAGGTGTCCAGGCAACTATTCGATTTTAAAATATTATGTCAAAATTCGACTAAATTTTACGAAAATTTGACCCTGACCTTGCAAATTGAAGATTTTTCTCGTGAAACGTAATATTTAAAAATAATTATATTGCTGGTCGAATTCCTAACTATTCATTTTAAGCGGGCGCAAAAGAGCGCCTTCTAAATAGGACGTGGCACCCATATTTTTTTCCCAGGGCCCCATTTCCGCCTTGGGCCCAGGGTCCAAATCACATGAAAAACGGCACTGGTTGGTAGACATAATGTACCTAATAGTATCGTAACGATAATAACAACAAACAACTACTAACAATTTAACATAGCTAGTAAAAATTACTTACATATTATAGTACACTACATTAATTTGATTATGAAATCGATACTATTAGGTACATTATGTCTACCAACCTTACTTTTTACATTATTTGAAACGTTTTTAAATGGAGATAGATTGGATTTTTTTTTATTTAAGAGTTAGAGTTGAAACTACATAATTAACTTTTTTTTCCCATAGAACTATTTGAGATAAAAATTTGATACTATCAGGAAATGGTAATGGTGATGGGAGGAATCGAATTCAATAAAAAAATAGTGTTGATTTGAAAAAAAAACATTCCTTGAGTTACAGAAAAAACTAAAAATCTGGCAACGTCGCAATTGTCAGTTTTCAATTCACTTTTTTAAGTTATCCACCTGTACCAAAATTCGTTTATTTAGCCTTGGTAGGTTTGAAGAAAATTAACCGTTCAGGTTATTTCAACTAACCCTGTATATTAGTATCAGTGACGTGCTATAAACGATTTGTGTAAGTAGCAAATAAAACTTTGACTTTATAATATAGGCGGAGAGGCGACCCGCGAAATACTAGCTTCATTTCGGACAAGATAAAATTTATCGCCCCCAGGACACGTATCGTGACGAAGCACCCGCATGAACGGCTGGGGGGAACCACAGGCCTTTAAAAAAGTAGAATGCTTAACAAACTGTATAAATGGCACACTATAATATCTCTACAGGAATGGGGATTTGGTGTTTATAGGTTGCCATCCACTAATTTGAGTTGGCAGCATCATTCCAACTGACTGTAACTTCGTAGCGATCGACGCGCGCCAACTATGAAAATACAGGGTTATGTTATTTGGGTTTGTTGAAAGGTAAAAAAAATTAGCTAATAATATCTGGACATCATAAACAATTTTAAAAATTCCTTTATGATATTATTTATATCTGAATAAAATAATGCACCCATTGAGATTCACTACTTGTTGAAAGAGATATCCATTCTCTGCGGTACTTTTCTCACTATACTTAATACAACAACAATAGTTTTTGAGACTCGTGTTTTTGGTTGACGTTAATATAATTTCAAATGGTTGCCAACTTTTTTCTAGGGGAAAAAATTAATTCCCTGACTTCACAACCTCTCCATGAGATGCTATTTTAAGAGGGCATCATTTGTTTTACTCCCGGCATGCATTTATACCATTTAGTCGAAACTCTCTACACTCTACACCTATCGAATTTATTTAACACATATTTGTTTAGAAATAATAAAGTAATTTTTCTACATTTGACTTCTATAATAATAGTTACAGGTATTCGGCTGTCACCAAATATCACCGGTAAAATGTATTTAAACAGGTATACATTTGGTATCACTGGACAGCTAAAGGTTCAATCGTTGCCTGTCTTGTAAAAATAATAATAAGTTTATTTAAAATTTAATAATATAATAAATATGTTTATGTTGTCTTCTATAAACTCATTCTTTAACCCCCTGAAGCTGAGCTTGTTAGGGGCAAATATTATTTTTTGTTTTAGTACCTATCGAAAATCATAAATCATAAATATGCATTAAAAATCAAGCTTTAAATAAGTATAAACTTTTTTTTGAAGAAATATATTACCTATAATAAAATTATTGTTTATAATTTTTAAGTAAAAAATATTACTTATATAAATTATTATTCAGAACAATATTAAAGCATTTCTAAAAATATTTTCAAATTGTCTGTCTTTAATATCCATGTTTTTATTTCGACTTAAATTTTTTTAATGAAATCAATTTTTAAATTTTTGTTGGTAAATAATCGTTCAAATAAAAACATAAATATTTGAAATTTTTTTGTCCTATGGAGTTATTTATTTTAGGTTTTATGGTTATTTCATTTTTATGACGTGTACCTATTATGATTACGGTTTTTAAATTGTATAAGGTTTTTGTTTTTAAATATATATTATATTAAGATGTTATAAATGTAAAGTTGTCTTATGTTCAACTTTTTTGTTTCTGAATATAATTCTTTTGAAGGATAAAGATAATCTTTATTGAATATGATTTTTAGAAACCTATTTTGTAATATTTCTAATTTATTAACTAAAGTTCTATTTATTCCTCCCCAACCTAAAATTCCGTAATTTAAATGAGTTTTAACTAAAGCGTAATATAATATTTCCATGCCTTACATGTAAACATTTTTTAATGTTTTTAAAAATCGGTAGTAAACTTCTTAATTTTTTAAGTATTCTAAGTGAAAATTCCAATTTAATTTACTATCAAAAATAGTTCCTAAATATTTTATTTTATTAACTTTAAAAATTTGAGTGTCTTCATTTATTTAAATACCATTCACATTTCGTGGTAAGTTATTTAGGTTTAAAGTAAAAGGAATATAATTTGTTTTATTAAAATTAATTGTTAACAAATTGTTACCATTATCTATTTTTCAGATAATTTTTAATTAATTCTAATTGCTTTCCTCTGAATCCAATATTTTCAAACTTTTTTAACAGTAAATTATGGCTAACTGTATCAAATGCTTTTGCTAAATCTAGAAAAATACTAATACAAGGTTTTTTATTATCTAGTGCATCATAATATGAATATATTATATTTGTTCTGTTAGAGAGCAAATAGCGTTTTGTGTTGATTTATTTTTTTGAAACCCAAACTGTTTATTAGAAATAAAATGTATTTTTCCAAATAATTTTCAAAATTCTTAATTTAAAAATTTTTTCGAATACTTTTGCTATCGAAGATATTAATGTTATTGGTCTATAATTACTAGTTTTAATAATAATAATTAATAGACTTTTAATTTAGGCGTTTCTTTCGGAGAAAATAATTTTTAAACTTGACCTAGTTATACTAACACAAATTATAACATTATATTTTAAATCGAAAGCATAATTATTGGGTTTATTTTATAAGCGATGATGCCCTTTTAATACACATGCCTTATGGGGAATAAGCACTCTACTTTTTTTTTATAGGCCTGTGGGGGGAAAGTATCGGGATCAAATTTAGAAATTATCGTGATCCACGTAGTAATGTGTTTCAGAATTCTGAAGGCATTTGAACTACAATTTTTCTGCACTGCGAACGTAGTCAAAATTAAAAAATCGAATTCTAACGATTTTGACAGGACCAATAGGTATAAAAAATAAATATTTTACTGCGAATATTTATGGAATATTCTGTAAACAGTCACGAATTTGAGTCCACGTTTGTAAGCCCTGCAAAAAAAAACAGATTTAATAAATATTCATTAACCTTGCGTAGTGTATGCTTATTTAATAATTCATTTGTTCGTTTTCCGATTTTACAATTTTACGAGGGGTGTCTCACTAGTCAAAATTTGTACACCTACTGCCAAATTTGGCAGGACTTGTCGTTTTTGCCCTTGTCCTGCCACGGTCCTGCTTGTCCTGCCAGGGTCCTGCTTGTCCTGCCACGGTCCTGTTACTGTCCTACCACGGATACGCAACTTCTAAATATTTATATTCTTTCTTAACAAAGAATTAAACTCGGAAATAAACAATAGATTTTATTAATAACTTGCATGAACATAATAAATGAGACTGCAAACTCGACTAGTCGACTGGTGTGATTCACCGGTGTTTACAACAGACCTCAAACAGGAATATTATGCGGCGACGCGCGCCGAAAACTATACAAACTGCGACGTCTGTTACACGCACTTCAATTTCACTTTCAATTAATAAACAAAAGGAAACAAAAATATTTTTTGCTTCCCGCTATTTATCCCTACTCCTAAAGTTATTGGATAAATCTGATTGGATCTGAAAGGTACTGCCTGTCCTGCTTTGATCCTGCCACAGTCCTGCCACGGTCCTGCCAGGTCCTTCCACAGTGCTGCCACAGTCCTGCCAGGTCCTTCTATAGTCCTGCCAGGTCCTGCCACAGTCCTGTCAGTCCTGCCACGGTCCTGCTAAGTCCTGCCTTAATATTTGTACACCTACTGCCACAGTGAGACACCCCTCGCAATTTTATTAGAAATATAATTCACTAGAGGGTACCCGCGGCTTCAATCGTTATAAATTCGCTATCAAACCAAAGCAGCGGGTACCATACATACTACCCAATAGAACCTTTAATAGGTAGGTACCTACCCATAATATTTTAAAAATAAATTTCTTTGGTGCTTTTTACATTATTTCTTTCAATAAAAATGCCATTCATATTCTAGCTTTGCTCATGGAAATAATCATCGATAGAGACTTTTTGCACCTCTTAATTCGTCATTCTTTTGTGGTTATGGTTATTCTGAGCACGCGCAATGTCAGAAAGGTGATCCGCTATGGTTAATTGGTTAATAACCATAACGGACTCCGTTAGTTACGGAAGCATAAGGAAGAGCTTATCGTTATCCTTATGGTTATGCTATGGAGAACTATAGGGTAGGAGGCCGATCGACAATGGCAGCATTTTTAATTTCTGTCCCGGTTTTTTCGTTAGTTCGCTATTGGCCGATAGATGGCTCTCGCGTCCGAAGTGAGCTGATGTTTGTCTTCTTCTTCTTCGTTTTTAATATGGAAAACTAGATCCTCCATAGTTTTTAACTTTTACTTAAACCCTTTATTTTTCTGTGCTTTTACTTTTGACAATTGACATTTTATTTTTCGAAATAACAAATAATGTTTGAAGGCAAGACAAGACAAATAACGTATTGTAATTAATTTCCATATTTATAATAAATAATGGTACAATTTATAAAAGTAGAGTTTGCTTTGTGTCGGGGTGTAAGACAGGATCTTTTTCAGATAGAAAACGCAGCCAAATAAGTCTCTTTCTAGCTCCAAAGGTATAGCTAGAATGTTTAATACCCTGTATTTTAAAAACCAAGCATCGTTGGAACTTTATACAGGCCGAGTTTACTAATAAGTATAACAAAGTAAGTGTAAATTCATATAAAAGTCCTTATTTGTTCCTTAAAGAACTAATTTAAATAAAAATAGTTATTGCGTCCATAAGAAACCATTACTTGATAGCCCACTTCGAACACGCGCGCCATCTTACAGCGACTCGTAAAGCTGAATTACCGATGCTAATTTGGGACCGAATCCAATGCATTGCGATCGGCCTCCTACCTCAAGTCCTCCATAGGTTATGCTTAAACTGCATGGTTGCCAGAACATACAAAAGTTATGAAGCATCATTGCTATGTATCAAAATTGTGATAAGCAATTAATTAAAATTCAAAGCAAATAGTAGCTTTACATGGCAATAAACGATGCTAACAAGAAAAGTGGATTCTTTGAAAGAAATCAAATGGACCTGGGTGTACTGGGTAGATTTTTCTTTTTTTATATATTTACGGATTTATACACTTGACTCAATCTGGTACACCTGCTTTTGGTGCAACCTAACCTTACTTTTTTTATTGTTTACGAAATTAAATGGCACTGTTTTTCGTCAAATTAATGCTTATACTTTTTTGTTTTTTGAATTAATGTACCAAGAGTGAAGGGTGGTCTTTGTTCTGTTTTTTTTTAGGGTGTGTCTTTCTCAGGTTATTCATTTTAAGTATGCAAATACCACTACCCAGAAATATCCTTATGCCTATTAAACGAAGACTTCGTTTTACTGAAGAAGATGATTTAAATCTCCTTCGAGAAGTTGCAGGGCAAAACCCTTTTGAAAACACAGCTGTGTGGCCAGATATCAAAAAAAATTTATTTATTTTATGCCATAAATCAAATCATTACAAGATCATGTAGACCTTTCAGTGTTGCCAGATTTGTGGGACAAATAAATGGTACAAACGAATAAATTTCATGGTATTTGCCAAGAAATAATGGTATTTTTAAAAAAACTGGACGAAATCGATTCATTCCGTAAAAAAAAAAAAAAAAAGGTCGACGGAAGTAAAAACACATAGCTAATATATGGACAAATAATAGATTCAGTGAGTATTTTTCCTCTATCAGAGTACGAAAAAAAAAAGCCGACAGATGAATGAAAGATAAGCTCGATTCACCATTTTCGAACGAAAGGAAGGATCCAAATAATGGTATTTTTGTTACTTTTAAAGATACGGGTACATAATGACGAAATAATGGTATAAATACCATTAGAATGGTACGTCTGGCACCACTGAGACCTTTTAATAAAAGCCTGGCTTGGTTAGGTATTTTATTTTGTTTAGGTGCGCCGGCGCCAAATTAATAACTACAGACAGAAGACGCTGCAAAATCTCTGGTTTTAACAGTGGCGCTACTCGTTATGTTTAATAAAGTTAACCATAACGGAGCTAAAAACTGATATTAATTTAAGAGGTGCAAAAAGTCTCTATTATTAAAAAGTATATCTATTTCATTACAGATTGTAATAACACTTACAGAACCTTTCCATAAACTTTGCGTTTATAAGCACCTTAGTATGGTTTTACACAGTGGCAAATTTAACGATAAATTTAAGCAGAAATTTGTTTACAACTAAATTTTAACGTGTAATACACACTTTTCACACACACAAATTTCATTAGAAAAATATTATAACATTTTATAAAAATATAGAAACATTACTATATTTTATCAAAAAAATTAATAAAAGTGCGTCAAAATATGCGCAGTAATTTAAAATAACACTTGTCAAAATCTTTTGAGAAAAGCCGAAAAAGAAAGGTTACCTTTCATTGAAATTGGCATTCGGAGGTTATATTTGCTATTTCCTTTATTTTTATTTACCGAAAAGCTGGGTTAGATATAATTTGACATTGACATTAATAACAATGCGTCACTGGTCTTTAGTGCGAATGATTTCTTGCTAAAATTGCATCCAAATTTGTTTCTGTATCATACACATTAAAATACAACATGTAATTTTGTACATATTTTTGTTATAAATTTTTACTAATAAAATTTATCATAAATTTTACAAAATTTATTGTGTTATAAATCATTACTTTTTGTTAGGGACCTATAGGTAACGTGTAACGTTTGCCACGATGTAAAATCCTCAAATTTTAGATCAAAAATCGAAGTCGTTTACATTTTCATCTTTATTTTTGCCAGAAACCATTTATCTTAAATTAATACTGTAATGCAGCAAGGCTATACAGCGAATGGCGTATTTTGTCGCGCTTTTAAATTATTTTAGCTTTTACAAGAAGCTTTAGTGAAAAGTATAGCAGGTTCAATCAGCTCGTGGCATTTGAACGAATGTTTTTATATAAAAAAAATTAGGTACCTACTCTGAATAAAGGATTGTAAGCAGTTAAAAACAGTTTTTATTCCCCATAACCGCTCCGCATAATTCGGTAATTTTGTGGTAAAGTGTAGAATGTTGTTTTAAGTTTGAATCGTAGATTCGAGTTATAACGCTTTGTTTATTTCGGGGTTTATTTATTAAGGTTAAACATTTTGTGGTAATCTCACATTTTTAAGGCAGGTTTAATTTTTATTTATCTTAACACAGCCAAGTGTTTAGGTACTTGTCATTTTATGCAATACGGCCTATATTCACAAAGCTTCCAGTAGCGGCGGTACCAGAAACTTTAGAAAATAGATGAAAAGATCCACGATTATTACAGAAAAGCGACATTTAAAAATATTTATCAGCAGTTTGTCATCATATAAAAAATCATTGCCAAAACACTCAAAATGCAATTTTTAAGATTTTAAAATCATAGTTCATTATGCGGAAGGAAATTAATTTAACCTACCTTTTTAGCAGTCTTCAGTTGCAAAAATGCATAGCTGGCCAATGTTTCTCTTAAATCTGCGACTTTTTGATTCTGGAATCTTTCAATATCTGCAACGGCTTTTTCGGTAAAATCACTAAAAATAGGTAAAAAAAATTGAACGTAATTTGATCAGTCCCTAACTTTTTTACTTAGAAGTAGAAAAGTTATTAATATATTATTAAACCATCGAATATGAGATGGTCAGAAAGCAAGGAGCTAAGTAGCGATTTTTAACAAAATAGTTATAACATCAATGGCGGCTTGTGCTTGATTTGTTTTAAATAAGGAGACTAAGATCGGAAACAAAAAATATAATACCACTTTTTTGTTGCAGGGGAGGCACTACCTTTCCTGATGAGCCACCACAGAATATTAAACGTTTTACCTTTGAAAAATGAGTTACTTCATGAAGACATGAAAAAAAGGTTATATGAATGTAGACCAGTGATTCCCAAAGTGGTCCAGGTGGACCCCCAGGGGTCCACGGGAGACTCGACGGGGGTCTACGTTAGCGTGACAAAAAAATGGGGGTTCACAATTCGTAAGAAGGGGTCCACGAAAATGTATCTGGTTTCGATAGTGAACAACTAAAATTTTTTTGTTTTTATAGAAGTTACGTTACGTTATTAATGTTTTTTTAATTATATTATACGACTGTTATCATATTACAATGTATTGTAAACCTTACAATGTAATATGATAACAATAATAATTGATAGTGTAATAATTACATATTTGAATAAATACAACACAAGAAGATATACTATTTTTCTTTTTATTTTTACCACTCCGGGAGTTTTCTAAATAAAATAAGTGAGAATTGATTGGTTTCTTGTGCTATGAGTAGATGCCACTTTTTTGATTGACATCCACTCACAGCACAATCAATTAATTAATTAACAAATCCATTCTTACTTGTTTTTTGAAAACTGTAAATTCGTGGTTGGAACTCAGCCGCAACGCAAATTTCTATAGTTAGATCTAATCTTTACATTTTTTGTCGAGTTTTGGGAATATGGTAGAAATGTAGCTGCAGGGGGTCCACCGGAACTAGCAACATTTTTAAAGTGGTCTATGAGAAAAAAAAGTTTGGGAACCTCTGATGTAGACCCTTAAATGTATATTATTAGCTATACACAATTCTATAATAGTTTATGCAATGATTTGAATAATAGTAATTTAACAAACTAGTGTATTAATCGCTATTTAATATACGCGTTAGTTACAATATTTTTCCGTCGATTGTCTTGTTAATAGATTATATTTTTTTTTATTTAGAACCAAGCTACATATTATAACAAATTTTTGAATTTCAAACTTATTGACATCGACAGAAACTATGGCGACGCCATTATGTACGCGGCAGTGCGTGCTTTGTAGTATTTTTGGTTGCCTAAAATCGTTTATTAATAAAAAAAAATCATGCATTAATAGGGGCCATTAATGTATGATTTTTCATACATTAATTAAGGTTGTAAATATGTAAATACACGGTCGACGGAAATAGTTATTTACATTACTAGATGCGAAAGTTAATTTTTTGGTGTGAGGAGGTTTTTGAATTGCCGAGGCAAAGCCGAGGTGATTTAATACCTACGACCATCAAAAAAGGCTTTCGCATCGTGTAATGTACCTATTAAATTTTTTCTACTACTGTTCTCTGATCAATATATTATTAAGTAATAAACTTTGATTTTATTCAAATTAAAATAATAAAATAAGTTTTTTTTTTCACCTGTAAAATAATCCATGACAACTAGTTATTGGAGTACTGTCAGAGTCTGTCAGTTCGATTTTTTTGTCCTCGCACCGAAAGTAATACTTAACATAGCTAGCAACGCTACGTTACTTAGCTAGCAACCAGTGGCGTAGCTAGCATGGGTGACACCCGGGGCGGAATTCGTGGTGTCACCCCAAAAATGAAAACTGATTATTATTTTTTTCTAATTAAAATATAAATGAGTAAACAAAAATATGTATAATAAACATTGTTATAAAATAAAATTGTGAATTGTAAAGTAAAATGAGCCGCATATAAGTAAATAACACATTTTGTATGTATGTTAATAACCACTGAATGATCTTAAAAAAAAAATAAAAGTGGCTTTACTCAGTGATTATTATTGTTGATAAAAATTGTCATAATTATGATGTGTATTTTTTTCATCACTGTCGGGTTATCGGGTGGGTCGGGTGTCACCCCTAAAAGGGTGACCCGGGGCGGTCCGCCCCCCCTCTAGCTACGCCACTGCTAGCAACGTATAATATTCAGATAACTCGAATGTTTATGTACTTTCGTTATCTGTCGTGTTGCTAGGGCCCGAAAGTTAACTTATCTATAAAGTAGTAGAAAATAGTTATTTACACTACAAGGGAGGCAGGTGATACTTACCAGTTGAGTACATAGTTTGCGCCCGAGCGATAGCGAGGGGTTGCAAAATAGTCCGAGACTGGTCAAGAATACTGCCTCCCGAGTTTTGTATTATATTTTTTCTACTTCAGTTCCCTCAAATTTAAAAAAAAAATGTTTTTTAATTTTATAATTTGAGCTATCCAACTGAAATACCCTGTATGTATGACAGGTTTCCTAGTGTTGACACGTTGATTATGGAATTCATAATGTTCATAATCAAACAAACGTTCTGTCAGTGTCAGTTTTTTTTAGAAATCGAAAAAATGGATATCGATGCAGTTGCGAATGCAGCTTGCGCTGCTCTATTACCTCAGAAATCGAAGGAACGGTACAATCGGTGTTACAAGGACTTCAAGGATTGGTGCAGTATTAATGCAAGTGATGAAAGAGTCACCGAGAATTCTGTGCTGGCGTACTTTGTACTTCCCTAGGGAGGTAAAACGTACTTACCTCCCTCAAATCAGTATCAAAATGAAGTACTTACCGAGTAAGGAGTAGAAAAAATATATTATACCTACCTAACCTCTACCTTATTTGTTTAAGTGAAGTATATACGTACGGAATATCCGGTCACACGTTTTTTACCAATTACAATCACACTTTCACAACTTACTTTAGATTGTCTCTGCTGATATTCACGGCCGCAGCACTATCTTGAATTTGCTGATCTAAAGCGCACACCTTTAATTCTCTCACTTCGTCTGTATCAACAGCACCAAATAACCGAGACATTAATCCAGATTTGCCCTGTTGCACTCGGGTGCGTTCGACATTTTTATTAGCTACATGTTCTTCTAAATCCTCCAGCTGCAGTTGCAACACTTCACCATTTCTGCAAACGGATTGCAACGAGTTAGCAAAAAATAAGTATTCTTTAAGTTGATCAGCTAACAGCTCTTCATCTTCTAAAGAGGCGTCTATACACGCTGCCAGCGAATCCAAGTAGTGTCCGGTTTTTTGAAGAGCATCTCCCATTTCTTTTTCGTTAGCGCTCCATTCGCTAAAAACTCTTCCATAATTAGCGTTTAATTTGTAAACTGTGTACTGTCTCTCTGCGACTTTACACCTAGCCTTTAATAAATTATTTAAAGTTCCATGAAGTGTGCCACTGTAGTCTTTTATTGTCTCGAATTGGGGGTTTGGTTTTTTGAGCCTTATAGAAAGACTTATATTCTTAAGTTTATTTTCGACCAGTTGAAGATAACCTAAAATACAGGGTTGGCAAATATTATGATATTTATATAAATATCCAAATATCCGATATACCGGGTGTCCACGGAAGGTGGCTCGCCCCTCTAACTTTTTTGTTTTTCAAGATAATAAAATAAAATTCTGGGGATTTGTATACGACATAAAACTGCGTTTTTTGACAGGTGACTCAACATTATGGAACTTCCGGTTTAACCGGAAGTGACATAAACTTTCTATTTTTAAATGGGACACCTGGTATATTTTTACTTTTTTTGACACCATATGACATTCTAATTACAACGATGTGTCACTTGTCACTTTTTGTCACCAAGAAAATATTTTTTTTCCAAATTTATTGTTTTATCTAGAGGGCTATGAATACCTAAAATCACTTATTTCAGTTCTATAATCTTGGGAAAAATACAATTTTACTATTTTTGGTCCAATGCTATGTGCTATGTAAAATTTAATCTTTGAAGTTGTATAACTCATTTTTTTTAAATGGCAACATGATGGCTCGTCGGGTTAAGAAAAAAGAGGATTTTATTACGATTATTTTGATACCATACACTATTAGGTTTTAAAAAAGCTGCCATTAAAAAACTTTAAAAAGTTAACTTAGAACTTTCCTAAAATGAAGCATCTTTTGAGAATAAATTTAGATTTAAATGCATCAAGTAGCCTGTGACCAGCAAAACTGATAAAACAAAATCATTCATTGAAGAAAATTGAAATGCCAACAGCTTCTGCCAAAGTAAATTAGTTTGTTTTTTAAAAAGCATGGAAAATAATAGTTTTACAAGGAGTGAAAAAGTTGATATGTTATTATTGTCAGGCTCATTTCACATTTTCGGAACCAGTTTTGGGTACCTAATAGTGCCGGGTTGGATGACGCCGATTAAAATATCTTTGTGCGTAAAGTCGTGCAGCATCGGTTGAATTATTACTACATTCTCCAAACACTAATAACATATCAACTTTTTCACTCCTTGTAAAACTATTATTTTCCATGCCTTTTAAACAACAAACTAATTTACTTTGGCAAAAGCTGTCGGCATGTCAATTTTTTTCAAGGCATGATTTTGATTTATCAGTTTTGCTCGTCACAGGCTACTTGATACATTTAAATCTAAATTTATTCTCAAAAGATGCTTCATTTTAGGAAAGTTCTAAGTTAACTTTTTAAAGTTTTTTAATGGCAGCTTTTCTAAAACCTAATAGTGTATGGTATCAAAATAATCGTAGTAAAATCCTTTTTTTTTCTTAACCCGACGAGCCACCATGTTGCCATTTAAAAAAAGTGAGTTATAGAACTTTAAAGATTACATTTTACATAGCACATAGCATTGGACCAAAAATAGTAAAATTGTAGTTTTCCCAAGATTAAAGAACTGAAATAAGTGAATTTAAGGTATTCATAGCCTTCTAGATAAAACAATAAATTTGGAAAAAAAAAAATTCTTGGTGACAAAAAGTGACAAGTGACACATCGTTGTAATTAGAATGTCATATGTAGTCAAAAAAAGTAAAAATATACCAGGTGTCCCATTTAAAAATCGAAAGTTTATGGCACTTCCGGTTAAACCGGAAGTTCCATAATGTTGAGTCACCTGTCAAAAAATGCAGTTTTATGTCGTATACAAATCCCCCCAATTTTATTTCATTATCTTGAAAAACAAAAAAGTTAGAGGGGCGAGCCACCTTCCGCGGACACCCGGTATATCGATATATCCGATATGATCCAAAGTTGGATATTAATTTATATTTTTAATTATTTTTTAAATTATTTCATCTGTTTTCTGTAAAGATATATTTTAAAAATTTAAAATCACTTAATTTAATATAAACCTGTAAATTTGTATTTCAATTCTATTTAATGATAGTTGCTATCACAATAACAAGTTTTTTTAGTACTCCTATGTTAGGAATGTAAAATGTAGGTAAAAAATACAAGTTTATGAATATGAACCATAGACAATTTTTTTATTTTTTTTTTAAATTGTCTATGATATGAACACATCATAGTGCGCCACCCTGTATTTTTGCTTTTAACTACGATTCAACTTAAAACCCAGAATTACTGGGTTTGTTAATTAAATCCAAATTAACCCAAACTGAATTTTTATTTTTAGCATTGGAAAATTTTTATTTCATAAAACAAACAGCAAAATATTGCTTCGTTCAATCAGAAATCGGAATTAAATAAAAATGCTACGCGGCAAAGTACAACAGGTGGTCAACGTCTCGGAAAGATGGGGAATCACCGCATTGTAAGCAGCATAATACGCTGTTGCCGGCTCAGCGACAGCGGGGTCATATTTTTATACTGATGAATAGAATTTTAGAAAAAAAAATATTGATATATATCAGGATAAATATCGTTGCATAAATATCATGATATTTATCAATATATATATCAGGATATTTATCACGGATATATATCCTGCCAACCTTGGTAGAGACCCCTGGAGAATTTTTATTCTTAAATTTTGTGGAGGAAGACTTTAAGCTTTTTCTTTCTTTCCTATTGGAAATTTGTCCCCTAGTCTTTAATAAATTTCCAAAAAGAATGAAAATTTTACCACTTGTCAGCTTCAAAACCAAAATAGAACAATTTCTATTAAGGACAGCCTTCTACAGATTTTGTAAATATCTGGATTCCGATAGGGCACAGTTATTATAAGTATTTTATAGTGTGTTAAATTTTTTTTGCTTATAACCTGAATGTGTTTTTAATATGTAGGTATTGTATTATGAGTCATGAATAAAAATTTGAAGAGGGTCAAATACTTGAATGCATTTTTGATTTGATTACTAGTACTATAGCGGCACAATGCCGGTTTCAAGAAATTATTAATTACTTATATGATATATTTTGTTATAAGTATCTAAAATATTTCATATATTAAGACTAGAAGTCATATTACATTACATTGCAATTTCAAGGAGCACAGCCTTGGTTACTGATGGGCATTCATAGCAAAAATGTCCAGTTGGTTGGAAAGCAAGGTTATTATATTGTTTACACATGTTGTAAACTGGTGATCTTATCATTAAGTTGTTAGCTGCTGTGGGCAGATAAAATAGGTCTCTTGATCTTGTATTAGCAGCTGGAAAGCAAAATTTAAGGAGAGCGAGTAAAATCGTAAACAAATCCGCGGACGGTCCTTCAGTGCAGTCTTATGGTTGCATAAGATAATAGAAATGTTAGGTTATGGTGGAAATTGTGATGAAATTGAAACGTTTTTACGTGTTATATCTTTACTAGACCATTGTGGGTTTTGGGCATAGGAAACATTATAACCACTTTACTTGGCTTAATTTCGAAAATATGGTTTTCATTTAAAAAAGTAATATATTTTCCGTTCTGCTATTTTGAGCCTTCTGTAGAATTAAAAATAATTTTACGTTATAGGCTATTGGCAATCATTCCCCTTTTTTAAAAGTCAATTAATAAAACATGTCAAATCTTTACCATTTGCTTTGTATGACTCTTTCCAGCCTTCCTCGTCCAGCAGAAATTCCAAAAAATGCTTATCCCAACTAAGAATTTCATGTGATGCAACTCTTAACAAAAAATTTTCCAAACCAGCTCTTCTTCGATCGATAAAATTCGGATCAAAAGTATCACTGGATATTTTTTGCCATCCAAACATTACCCGCTTCTCTGGAAGTGGAGGCAGTACAATATATGAATAAGTCACTTCTAAATACTCTCGTAACTGTTCAAACTCTGTATATCTTCTCCATATTGTAGAATGTTTAGATATTGTAGTTTGAAAATTTGGATCGGTAACCCTAAAAATAAACATTCAATTTTACATGCTTAAAGCATTATGATAAGCGATAGACCAAATAAAAAAGTATTTTTAGGTATTCTCGGGGGTATTCTCTTCTACCAATTCTTACTTACTTGGTTTCAATTAGGTATACTGTATAATAATCTCTTAAGTTTAAGGCTCCATTGGTACGTTTTTCTGATTCTGACACTGAAATGTCTATATGGTTTATTAAGTTATCCTAAAATTAATTAAAAATAAATAAGACTAAATCTAAGTGTAGGTACATCCCCAGTAATTATACCTAGTATTTAATATTTTGTGGATTCAAGAATTATGTCAAACAGAAACCAATGGATATATTCTGGTGAAAAAGCATTAAGTATAACCTTCATTACGTCAAAAAGAAGGTAGAGATAGCAAGTACTAAGTAAGGCACTTTTTGAAAGTTAACTTTTACAAAGAGTTAAGGCATTTTAAAAAGCTTTATATAGAAAAAAATTGAAATTTGATATAGGTAATGCTAATGTTGATGGGGGCAACCCAGATAAAATATTTTCATTATAGCATTTCTACATCTACATTCAGTTTCAGTTTCGTAGGCTATATTTGTATAAGGAAAATGCAGCTGATTATACAATAATATTCTGTGAATTTATTTTGAACTTTTTCCACCCTATTGATATAACAAGCATATCCTGGGGGGTAAATTACAGAACATTACTATTCTAGAATGTTGTGTTGTGAACTAAATAGCTGGAAAGGCAAGTAAAAGCTTTTGTGCCGGTAACAATATCTTGTGGTTCTGGTAATAAAATGAAGTTTTTGCAACTTTTAAAATCCATACCTACTTATTGACATACCTGTTTACTTAAAAGAATCGCATCGCCTGGGAAGCTGCTTTGTTCCTCAATATGCATGATTTCTGATCAAATATTAGAATAATAATAATATCATATATTATTATCTTCCACACAAAAAGTTTTTACAAATACAAACTCACAGATTATTTTTCTTTGGTTCTGTTTTGCTTGTCAGCTGATACTGATCACAGAAAAATAAAGGGTGCAAACCATAGACAATTTAAGGTAAATTGTCTATGGTGCAAACTGCAAAGACTTTACACAAAGAAAATTTATAAGGTGGTTAGAAATGTTAACTCCTTAATAAAAAATCGCAACACAGTGCAGAGAGAGAGAGAGAGAGAGAGAGAGAGAGCGGTTTTAGTGCGCCTGCTGGCCATCAGAGGCGCAATGGCGGGAAATTTGAACAGCGGTTTTAGAAGTTTTCAATTTTATTATTAACTTTTGAACCAGTTTTAATTTAATTTGAGATTCAATATAAATATTATTAAATCACAAATTAAATCAATAAAAAGACGCACAAAAGTATTTATTTTATGGAATAAAGGCACGCTTTTATATTAACCAAGATTTGGAAAATAAATATGGAAGCACTTTATCGTAAATAATTTTTTCTACGTTTATTTATAAATAAAAACTGCATTGATAACCATAACAAAAAATAACTGTTTAGAATAAAATAATGTCCTTATACGTCTCACAGGTCTCACCCATGAGGAATTGTCTCAATTCAGTGGCGCCGGAAGAGTCAAATATAGGGGGAGGCAAGTCAAGATTGGGATTGCCAGATATGTTGAAAAAAAAACCGACAAAAGGATTTGCGTCGAAGGCACTCTTTTGCGCAGGCGAAAATTTTTAGGGTGCCACGCCCTTTTTTGCGTAAAATAACCGTAAAGCTTAATCTGCGGCAATATGCCAGACTTTAAAACGCTCTTTTATTTTAAAGGAAATTCGAAATTTTAGCCATTGGATGTCAGTTGTGTTATATGATTTTTTTTAATCAGTATAGTATTTTGTTTTAATAAATCAAAATAGGATATGATATTAAATTTTCTAGGGGGGGGGGGGGGGGCAAGTGCCCTGCTTTGCCCCCTTCCGGCGCCCTTGTTTCAATTCATATAATATATCACAAATACTGTATAAAACACAAGCACTAGGATGCAACGAGACACGTACTAAAACATCCATAAACTATCAGGTGATTATTCTTACAGCATTCTCTGAAACAAAAGAAACAGCTATAGTATCGGGTTGACATTAAATTTCTCTGTAATGGCCAATGGCCAAGTATTATCTACTTATCGAGTTAGCTCGAACTATTATCTTTGTGCCATCCCCATCATGTTATACTTCTATCTACTCAGTAAAACAAAATTGTTAAAATTATATCATTTCAAAAGCCTAAACTATCTGCTCGTAACTGATAGATTGTTAGGTATTACCTCGAGCACAAATGTGTTGCAGTTATATATATCTGCAAGCTGCCCAGTGATATTTATAGTTAAGATTGGCTTGTAAGCATGCAATACCTGTTACGTATGTGAAACATTTCATGTTAATTTATTTATTGTAAACTTACATTTCCAATAAAAACATTGGTGTAAGTGTAAAATCAATTTGATAAAACAATAACAAATAATTACCTGCATAGGGCTGGAATAATAACTGAAAAATTACACACATCGGCGAAGTTTTCTAGAATAGAAACTAATAGAATTGTAAATGTATTAAATATTTAAATTATGATAAAATGAATATAATTTCCTGAGAAAAAAATGTGGACAAGAAAAACCACCCCGTCCCGGTGAAACCCGTGAAACTATAAAGGGGCGATCTTGCATCACAAGGTCATATTTATCTCTCGTTGCGGCTTGCGGCCAGCTGGCCATCAGAGTCATAAGAACATATTTGCAAGTCCACTATCTCCTGTTGCTGTACGGGACGCATATACAGTAACAGCACGCGGGCAAGAAACTTCGTTTCAGCTCGGATCGCCGAAATCATAATCAGTAATGGCACGTGTGCTAGACAGCAGAATGCGTAACAGCACGCGGGCTAGAAAATCTGACTTCCTCAAGTGGTGGCTAGTTACGACACTCGCGCAAGCAGCAGTTACAGTAATAGCACGCGAGGTATAAAAAGGTATATCGGTAATCGGTTTGTTCGTTGTTAGCAGAGATTTTTTTTAAATTTAATTAATATTTTATGAAATGAATTGGATTTTTAAAAAAATGCTCTGCTAACAACGAACAAACCGATTGCCGATATACCTTTTTATACCTCGCGTGCTATTACTGTAACTGCTGCTAGCGCGAGTGTCGTTACTAGCCAGGACTTCGGAAAGTCGGATTCTCTAGCCCGCGTGCTGTTACTGTATATGCGTACGGGACACCCTATATATGTCCATATATAAAATTCCTACATCTGCTGATCTGCGATATAAGATAAGTATAACCCCCGGTGAAACTTTAAATGGACGATTTTGCAACACAGTAGAAAGAGGAAGAAGAGAGAGAGAGAGAGGTGTTAGTGTGCCCGCCGGCCATCAGAGGGAGAAATTGGCGCTGTTGTTGCTTGAAGCGTCGCTGTCGCATATTTTTGACGTATAGAAGAGAAGGACAGTTATATTCTGACCTACTATAACGCTTCCCAAACTGCGCCAGGTGCTAATTGGAACAAACCAGCCAGCCGCCAGCCCGCCATCCATGTCATGTCACAACTGTCAATTTTCTTGTCCACGTCTTTTTCTGAGGAAATTAATTAATTTTTTATTATCATTTTAATATACAATTCTATTACTTTCTATTCTAGAAAACTTCGCCGATGTGTGTAATCTTTCAGTTATTATTTCAGCCTACTATGCAGGTAATTATTTTTTATTGTTTATCAAATTGATTTTACACTTCCTTACCTATTTTTTATATAGGAATATAGGAAATGTAAAAATAAATTAACATGAAATGTTTCACATAGGTACATAATAGGTGTTGGTTAACAAGCCAATCTTAACAAAATATCACTGGGCAGCCTGCAGATAACTGCAACACATTTGTGCCCGAGGTAATACCTAACAATATATCAGTTACGAACAGATAAGTTTAGTAAAATTAATTGATTCAGCCGATACTAGGTGGAAATCGATAATTATACTATTATGAGATACAGTAAAACAAAGTTGAACTTGTAAATATCCACTATATTAGACAGAAAATGACATGCTTCGCTAACACTGTAGCTTAGTCAGGTGACAATGATTAAATAAAGGTGAAAAGTAGAAATTGGGTGCAATAAAATTAAACTATTTAAGATGTAAATAAAACAGTGGAAGGGTTACAATTGTGGGAAAATCCAACAGAGGGTTTAAAAATTAAATTACATTAGGTACAATATGGGTAGGTATTTACAAAATCTTAATTATATGGTCAACAGAATAAATTTAGCAAAGGTGAATTATTTAAATCTAATTGATCATTAGTTTAGATAAGATTAGTCATTAGATAAGTTTAGTCTCTTGAAATGATAATTTTAACATTTTTGTTTTACTGAGTGGATTAGAAGTATAACATAATGGCACAAAGATAATGGTTTGAGCTAACTCGATAAGTAGATACTTGGCCATCGGCCATATTTTACAGAGAAATTTAATGTCTACCCGATACTGTTTCTTTTGTTTCAGAGAATGCTGTAAGAATCACCTGATAGTTTATGGATCTTTTAGTACGCGTCTCAATGCATCCTAGTGTGTTTTATACAGTATTTATGATAATATTATGAATTGAGACAATTCCAGATGAGTGAGACCTGTGAGACGTAACCTAAGGACATTAGTTTATTCTAAACAGTTATTTTTTGTTATGGTTGTCAATGCAGTTTTTATTTATAAATAAACGTAGAAAACATTATTTACGATAAAGTGCTTTCATCTTTATTTTCTAAATCTTGGTTAATATTTTGCATTATTTATTCCATAAAATAAAAACTTTTGTGCGTCTTTTTATTGATTTAATTTGTGATTTAATAATATTTATATTGAATCACAAATTAAATCAATAAAAACTCGTTCAAAAGTTAATAATTAAATTGAAAAGTCCTAAAACCGCTGTTCAAATTTCCCGCCATTGCGCCTCTGATGGCCGGCGGGCACACTAACACCCCTCTCTCTCTCTTCTTTCTCCCTCTACTGTGTTGCGATTTTTTAACAAGGAGTTAACATTTCTAACCCTATAAATTTTCTTTGAGTATAACAACAATAATTACGATCCATCCAAAATTGCCTAAGAAACACCCGAACAAACCCTTTATTTTTCTAAGTAACAAACCTCTGCCAAACTCTTCGGCGTTGCCAAGTTAATTCGTTCCTTACCTAAACCCAACGAATACTTACACCAGCCTAAACCCTTAATTGGAGTTCTGTGCCTAAACCAGTTTTGTTTTCTGGACTCAGCCCCGGATCTTCAATTTTTTTTAGGCGGGGCAAAAACTGAAAAATGCCGCCCCCGCCAGTGGCGGTTCGTGAATTGTTAACTTGGGGGTGCACTAAAAGCCCGCTGCAGGTGAAATGCGCCGCAGACGAAAATTTTTTAAGACCACGCCCAAATTTGGTCAATAATTTTTAGTACATATTTAAAAAAAATTATGATTACCTAATTCCTAATTATTTTATTGAAAATGAAATAAGATAAAAAAAATAAAAAAAGGCCAATTGATTTTTCATTAGTGGGTACATAGGTATATATTGTTTAAAAGTAAAGTCCAATCTTCTGTTTTTATTTGCAGCAAACTTATCAATAACAATAAAGTCCCTAGATCTACACTTTGTGGTCTGTGTCAAGTTAATTTCGGGTTTAGGTCTTTCCTCAATTTTAATTTCAATTTTTTGCTCAATACTTAATGAGCTAAAATTGTTTCATATTCCACATTCAGATAGGTATTATATAGACATGAACGTGTTGTTGTTAGGCCATGAAATTTATGTACTTGTACTATTATTTATTCCGTGGTCGAAGTTAGGTAAATGATGAGTTGTCCATTCGTCTGTAAAGTGTGAATTTGGCCGCCCTCTGAACTTGCCGCCCGGGGCATAGACCCCGGCTTGCCCCCCCCCCCCCCCCCCTAGATCCGGGGCTGTCTGGACTTCTGGACGTCTATTCTCGAAATATGCGAATGATCATTTCAAAAGAAGTGATTAGTTTTTCTCTTAAGAATGATTAAACTGTATTCTTGAAACTTAAAATGACTATTCATTTCCATGACGATGTGAGCATATGATGTGAATTGTCCCTTCTCGCGAGAGAGCGTTCACTTCTCTTAAATTGGAGAATTGAATAGAATAGGTGGTGCACAGCCACTCAAGTGGCTTTGTTTGGTTGGCTTACAAAAAGTTAGCTTAAGCAGTAAACGTTGCATATACCTACAGCCCTAAAGCTTCGGTTTCCTACAAAGCGGCACCGCAAAAGAGCGGCCGTAATTTGGCGGCCGATTTGGCCAACAGTAGTACGGTCGCTTTGGACGGAGAATATTATTGGAAAGTAACATTACATACGGTTCGATAAAATACTAGAGTACCGTCAAAAATCGTGCTTGCACTATCTCCCAACGTACAGAGCGGCCGCTTTAGAAAATACAGTGCCGTATTTTTTGCGCTGAACGCTCTGAAGGAACATACTTTGATTTGTAAGCGTTCCTTTAACAACTTAGCTAAGCAAATATTTTTACGTTGATTTGCTGTTTAAAAGAAACAAATGGAAAGTACCTATGGATTTTCTACTTTTTTTGCTCTGCTGTTTCGAACGGAAAGTACTTATTAATCTTCTGTGGTGTATGTAATCGAAGCATGAATCATTTGACTTAAGAAGCCGATCGCCGTATTTATATTCGCTTCCAACTAACCTCCAAATTTGTGATCTAACCTCACCTTGTTTTCTTCTCGGCACCTTTCACAGTTTTTTAAAAAATAAAATGAATAAACCACAGGAACCTTTAGTGATAGATTATGATGACCCGAAATATAGAATTACACCTGCTCAGCAAGCTGCAGCATCCTGTACTGGTGCCATACTAACATCTTTAATAAGTAAGTACAATCTTAGAATACTTTTGGTGCACTTTAAGTCAAAATTTGTGGCATAGACATGACGGGGGCACATGCATTTATATATTTATTTACATAAGCACAAAAGTACATACAGTATCAACAGCAGTTGTTGCTATTTACAGATACATCTAACTAATAAAACCTTACAAGTACATAAGTAATGTGAGTTAAAATAATCCATGAGTCTGATTTTGAGTTTATTAGTTCTTATAGATTCTGTTATAACAGTGTTGTAATATTTAAATCAATATCACTTGCCAACCTGTAAAAAATAAAGTAATTTCTTATGACTTAAGGATAATACCTCGGATAATACAATAATTTATAGCTTAGGTATAGTGACAAATTTTGGGATAAGTTTGTACTAATAATTGAATGTAGGTAAGCCCACAGATAGAACCAAAATATAATAATATCATTTTCAATTAGGTACAGTATTTGTTTATTAACTTACAACATAAATAAATTTTCTTTAGTAAGTCTGGGAGACCCTCTATAAATTTTGTTGAAAAAATATTGCTCTCTTTTACATTATACTCGACATAAGATATTAATTCTTTTACACACATAGGTAGGTATTACAATATACCGAGGGTAAACCACCCCCCAAAATTTGTACACTGATTTCCTATTTGCTAAAATACTTCTTGTATTTCTATGGTAATTCCAAGTATTGCCAAAATTTGGTAATACTTGGAATTACCATAGAAATACCAGAAGTATTTTCGCAAATAGGAAATCATCAGTGTACAAATATTCTATTATATTTCTAGATATTTCCAAATATTCCCTTATATTTCTAGGTATTCCCAAATATTTCCTTGTATTTCTAGGTATTCCTAGGTATTACCAAGTATTCCTTGTATTCGCACTTATTCTATAAACCGCTCGCAAAATCACCGAAAATATTAAACAACAATATTATTTTGAATAGTTAATCTTGGCAGCGTTTTTGCTACACAATAAAAATATAGGTAAGAGCAACCTGCTGAAAGTTTACATTTAACTAACCGTCCCAGGTCTGATCACCACTCCTCCTATTCCCGAGTATTTCCATATGTATTTCCAAGTATTTCCTCATGTATTCCCAAGTATTCCCATATATTTCCAAGTACTCCCATATATTTCCAAGTTTTTACAAATATTCCCTTGTATTTACAAGTATTCCCAGATATTTCCATGGATTTCCTTTAATTTGTACACTGATTTCCAGGGGTGGTTTACCCCTCGCAATATACCTACATTGTAAATTGGAAAAAAGAGAAGAATATTATAAACACTATAGGGGCCTAAAAGCATTAGGGGGATCCTTTAAAAACAGAAAAATTCCAACAAAAAAAGTAGCTACTTTTTCACCAAAAACCCTTTTAAGTTTTATGCGTTTTCTAAGATCACCTATAATAATGAGCAGTTCCAATGTTAGATTTACTACCAAAAATATTGCGAAAAACGATAAGTAAGGCCTAGGAAGTTCATATCTTGCAGGTGGATAGAGTGTGCTCTAAAGGGGGGCATCAGCATTATAGAACCCTGTTTACATGTTAACCTAGTGACAGGGGGGGGTCAGACGCTATTTCTTCCTCTATTCAATTCTAGTAGATATATTTTAACTAGTTAGGTACTCTATTTTGTATGTGAATGAGCTTCCGAACATTCTATTCAGCAGTGATTTAGTTTTGTATGCAGATGACACTTCTACAAGGGGTTGCAAAGAGTGAATGCAAGGATGACTTATGTGATTCATTGGATGTGTTTCAAAGGTTTATAAAAAATAATCTTACCTTGAATGTTGACAAAACACAAATTATATTATTTGGACAACAACCAGAAACTCTAAAAGAAAAATCCTGATCTTTTTGAAAATTGTTTCTTAACTGATGAATATCCGAGTGAATATCCCACAAGAAATAAACAAAACTTAACAACTGAAATATCTAAGTGCTTTTAGATTCAAAGAACTATTCTTTAACTATTTTATTTTGACTCTTAAAAAAACATTGTTTCTTTTTCTTTGACATGTTCTATCTTTAATTGGAATTTTTGGAACAAATAAATATTTATATACTTACTTAAGTAGACAGTGAAAAGTGAAAATAAGGTTAAGTAAAACATTTTATTATTAAAACACTTATTATTATTAAACAACTATCTTTATCTTAGAAACACTTTTATTTTGCTAAACTTCTAAATTGGGTAGGATCCAAAAAATTTGTTCCTACGCCACTGACTTTGTGAGTACAATGTTTAGAAAAAGGGTTTGTTGCATAATACATTTTTTTTAAGTCAACCGTCTAAAAAGCTGGGTAAGGACCCTCAAAATCAGACCGAATGCGCGGCCGCCAATATTCAGATTTACACAATCAAGTGTTTACTTGTCATTTCATCCCATGCTGCTTTGTTTATAATTCGCCAGTAGTGACGGGCTCTAAATTTTAAAAGATAAGTTATCTTGCTTGATATAGCAAAGCAACGTGTAAGGTGGAATTATCAACGTCATTCAATCTATTGCCAACCTATAACCTATTTCGCGTTGATTTTTTGAGTTTATTATTTTAATAGCTAACATTTAAAGAAAATCAATATCGTCGGTACATTATTTAGGTAGTATCTGATATATTACAAAAATATCAATTTATTTCATTGCTAATTTTGGGAGAATTGTATATTGAAACAACAAGGACATAATAATGTTAAAAAAATCTTACCCAATATTTTTCGCTCTACAATTCTCCTAAAATAATTCATAAAATTCCTTAATATTTATTTAGTATGTCAATTATTACCCATAGAATATGCAGTCGATATTGATTTTATTTAAATTTTGTGTAAAAGCTAGAAAAATAAATAAATCTACGCAAAATAGGTTATAGGTTGCCAAGCATGTTGATACTCCCACCTTAAAACTATTTTTCTGCAATGTGTTTTCATGTTAGGATATGCAGATTTAAATAATTATAATAAATAAATTCCTCGATAAATTCTATAACACTATGTATATGTATTGTAAAAGAGCCACATTTTTTGACTTTTTAACTAAACTTTTCAAAAAGAGGAATAACTTTCACCGAATTTTGATCTGATACCGTTTTTGTAATTGATACCTATATGGATTGCACTAAGGTTTTTAACATAACTTTGACTCTCACACTCAATACTCTGATTGTGAGCAAATCATTTTTGTCAATGTCATTTATGTCACAGTCAAAGTTGCTGGTTAGTTTATTGTTGTTTAAAATCTTGTGCAAGCAGAATTTAGACTGCTAATAAGTTATTTTTTAGTGACACCATTGGATGTTGTAAAAATCCGAATGCAAACCCAACAGAAAGCAATAAAAGACTGTTTTTTATATTGCAATGGTCTTATGGATCATATTTGCAGTTGTCGGCCCACAGATCCTAACAATCCATGGTATAAACGCCCTAGTCAATTTAACGGAACATTGGTAGGTATTTATTACTGTTAAATTATGTAAGTACTAAAGTACTGAAATATAATTATGTGGAACAGTAGGTAAATAAGGTACCCCTGCAGTTACAAGAAAGCTTTATCTTATTCACAGTCTAAAATGTTTCGTTATGATCACTTTGTTTAGACTAAGCTTTAACTAAACCTTTTTATCTGCGAACATTCTTTGTGGTCTAGCAAGATGTTATTTTTTTCGTAATACACGATTCATTTCTGCTGCTATGGTGTATGACATCAAGGACTTATATTTTCAATAGCTTTAATAATCTGATATTATTTCTTATAACCATACTACACCTATCAGGTGAAATAAAAAGGCCTTACTAGGAATTTGGAACTTTGAAAGTTTTGAAATTTCGCAGGGTTCTAGGTTTAGGTATCTGAAACTAAAATCCACATTTTGCACAAAGCAAAGGATGCCGATAGCGCCAAGATGGCTACCAAAAACATATTTTTTTAAATATCTCATTTACCTTAAGTTTAAGAGTTAAAATACATTTATTACAAAAATGCAAGAGGAGCAAATTTCCTATAAATTAGTTTATATAAATTTTCTTTGTAAAATCAATGACATAGACATAAAAGCTGATATACTTACATGTTCATTTTACTTTGCCCAACATGGCCGCCGAAATTTATGCGTTATTGCATTATGTAAAAACCTTAGTCCAATTTCATTTAAAGTCATAGCTTTAATTTCTTTATGAACATAACTCTTTGGATGTAATGATCATAATAATTATTTAAGATATAAGTGGATAAACGTGTTATGTTGCATTTTTTTAAACTTCTTTTTCTACATTTTGAGCATCCCTGGTATAGATCTTACTATTAGTAAACCTTTAATGCAAATTTCTTCATATTAAAAGATTTTTTTTAAGGACAAAGGTGTCAGTCAAAGTCAAAATACTTAACTCAAACATAATAAAAATAATAATAATAATAATAATAATAATAATAACATTGAATAACTTCGTAAATACGTCTTCAATTCATAATGCACATGTTTCCATAGCACAAGACGCTTTTTTATTTGGTTTTCCCTTTATACACTTACACCTACTTCACAACAACATTTTTTAAACCCATTTTCGCTTAGGTGCTAAAGGTACCTAGTTCGTTAATAGTATGAGCTCTTTTCAGAGTGTTTGTAGTTGTTTCTGTGTCGGAATCAACCTCGCTTTCTTCTAATATACCGGATTGTCCGATTTCCGATTTGATGTAATGACGCCAGGCAAGTATAAGTATTCATCGAATTGCACGAGTATGTCTTGTACAGCATTTTCACAAGATTTTCTATTACAGAAACTGCAAATCGTCGTTGCCGTGGAAAAATATTCTATGTGCTGAAATTAAAATTTTCCAGGGGAGTGGAAAAACATATATATTTAAAAGGAAGTATATTGTGCTTTTTTATTGAATATACTATAATATTTGTATATTATATGCCTATTAAATACACAAGTAAAACAATAGTTTGCGATTTGCAGACAAAATGTTATATTTTAAGCAAAATAAGACACATGCGAGGTTCTACGGTTTTTTAACATGATACACATAGGTGTTTTTAACTAATCTAACTAGTGCTTGTCCACATAAGGCAATTTACGCACATAAATGTGCCGAAATCTTATAACTGACATACCGGAAAAATCTCGCCCGTTCAAGGTTGCAGCATAAACTACTATGTGCCCAGCGAATCGTTAAACAATCACATTATAGGACATTTTACCTCGTTTATTTTTAGATTAGGTATAAATAGAAGGTTTTTATTTTAATAATTAAAAAATATAAAGAAATGTTTAACACATAGGATATTTTGCTACAAGGTACCTGTAATTCCCATCAGATGGCTGAAAAAACCTATTTTCATAAAAATATACACAGGAGAATTTTCCACGGCAGCTACGAAATGACAAACCTCCTTTGTTTTACATTTGCGTGATAAAAAAGTAAGTTTTAGGAGCAGGATCCTTTTTTGGAAAGTCATATCATCGTTTTGGACTGGTTGATAAGTTCTTAATGAACGCGGTCGTGCAGCTGCGCTTGGTAGGTGGTAAAGAAGCTTTACGTTATAGAACGAACGCAAACAAATGTGTCATCTGTTAAGAAGTAATGCTAACATTACCAACGCGTTGCAATCTTTGTTTCAAACATCTCATTCCCACTAACGAGTACAAATGGGGAAGAGAGAATAGACATAACGGCTTTGTTGAAAAAGTATTATGGAATGAAGGTGAATCCAAATCACTTATGGCCGTTTTACACCAACAATTTCTTCGCAAATTAATTCATGAATTTATTCATGAACTTCTTTGATGAAGTTTTGCGCTTTACACTGATCAAATAAATTCACGAAGTTTTAGCCTATTTTTACTGTCATTAACAGTTATATACCAACATAACAATTTAAACTGTACTTTTAAGGTTATGTTATTTGTGAAGCTTGAGTTTTTCGTTATTTTGAGCTGTGCTTTGCGGTTTCGTTTCTATTTTATATTGAACTATGAATAAAATTAAAAATATAATTCCATCAATTTTCCATGGCAAAATGAGAAAATGTGTTGGCACTACTGAAATTCACGAATAACTTTGACGCAATTAGAACAAGTTTTAATTTCGTGAAGTTCTTCACGAAGACGACCGTGAAGTTATTTGATGTCAAATTTGGGATTTACATATATCAAATTTCTTCATGAAGTCACTTCGTGAACTTATTTGACAAAGAAATTGTTGGTGTAATACGGCCATTAAGACATGTTTGGAGTTACTCGCCATAAATAGAGTTAGACCTGAGGTGGGCTTTTTAACAGAATACCTACCTAAATAAAACAAAACTGCCTGAAAAACTGATGCAAGCAATTTTTCCAAGCGATTTTTTTCAAGTCGTACCTTGTCGCACAGATGTTACATTGAATTTTTTTAGGATGCCTTTGTACAAATTAGCAGAAATGAAGGGATCACTTCTTTATGGAGCGGATTAAGCCCAACATTGATACTGTCAGTACCTGCAACAATTTGTTATTTTGTCACCTATGAACAACTTAGGCTTAGATTAAAGGAAACATATAATAGGGATAAAAGACCAGAGGAATTAGCCAGACAACCATATTGGATTCCTCTTGTGTCCGGAGCAACTGCCAGAGTAGTATCAGTAACAATTGTAAATCCAATAGAATTAATTAGAACCAAAATGCAGTCAGAGAGGTTAAGTTATATGGGTAAGTTTAGTGTATAATTTTGTTTTTTTTTATATCAAGTAATACATACATAAAGTCTGTTCACTGACCGCTGACCGTTACGTCATATTATCAATAGGCAGTTGAAGTACAACCAATACGTAAGCAAATTTACGCACGTTAGTTGAGGAGTTAACGTGACGAACCGGTGCGGTGGCAAGAATTTTAGTTGAAGTGCTTATTTTCTGTGTCCGTTACCTACAAAAAATGCAAATTTGTCATTTGTCATATTATTATGTTAATATTTTACCTTTATTTTTCTGTTGATTTTTTAAAAGTTAAGAAAATTGCATAAAGAAGGAAGAAAAGCAAAAAGGAGAGTATGGAAGAGTATAAAACTTTGTTTTATTTTTAAATCTTCTAAAAATACAAATAAATAATATGGAACATACCATCGATAACAAACTTAAATCTATACTTATAGAGAAAAAAAAATTCAAAAGTATCTCTGATGAACTAAAATCACAATTGAATCACAAAATTTGAGATGACAAAAATACTTTTTATTTTTTAACTAAAAAACAAATAACTCCGATTGTTGATAAATTTTGATTACTTATATTATTATTTGGGATTTGTTTGTTGTTTTGTGGTTAGAAAAAGTTATTCATTTAGAACCACAGAAAAAAGTTAGAACTGTTTGTCAAAAAATGACATTTCGGAAATAATCGGTTATATTCGGAGGTCCTTTAGGCAACGGAACGTTCATTTTTCACGTCCCGTAAGGCTGGATCCACATACATCCGTGATACGCATCCGTTGTGTACCACATGATTAATATGAACCAATGAAATAAGGCTGGATCCACAAACATCCGTGATACGCATCCGTTGTGTACCACATGATTAATATGAACCAATGAAATTTTAGGGTAATATGAACCAATAAAATTTTATTCCCTAAAATTTCATTGGTTCATATTAATCATGTGGTACACAACGGATGCGTATCACGGATGTTTGTGGATCCAGCCTAAAACAACGCAAGATAACGTACGCCCGTTGAACTGCTTAAAACACGTACGTCAAAATTTGATTACTGCGCATGCGTAGCTGTCAATTTGTACGTATACGTTAACGTTCGTGACCGCACTTCAACTGCCTAATATTTGCGGTACATCGTAAATTAATTCGGTCAGTTGGACTTACCAGTGGTAAAGGTTTTTCTCTTATTCATTATTTACATTATTATTCAGGCTAGGATAACTTAAATGGTGAAGGTCGTCCCCTGTTCGTTTAATTTAGCCCCCGGTCGCTAGTGGCGCTATTGTAGGAATTTTGTTTTATAAGGTTGTTCATCTCCTAACGTTGGTAGGAACAGAATATTCATTTAGAATGAGCATGGCCAACATTCTGTACCTCTCTCTCTCTCTCTCTCTCTCTGTACCTGCATAATATGTGCGAGAAAGATAAAAATATGGCTTGTTGTGACAGATCCTGAATTCTTACCTGGACATTTTATGATTGATTTGTAAAATATATAAAAAATAAAGTTATTATTAAATAATTATTCATATATAATTTATAAACTTGACATGGCGCAGTCGGTAGTTTGAGAATCGTAAATAGGTATATATTTAATATGTCGCGACCAAAGAAATCGGGAAGAAAAACCAAGGCAATTAACAAAAGCGTGGAACCTCCTGAAGACTTCATTTATGTCGCCCAACGATTGGAAAGTACAGCGAAAGCTATTAAAGATATAGAAAGAAACTTTACTTCACAACTTAATGAACTACAAGGTACAATAACTAGTTTATTAAATAAAAACTTTGAAAATAACACGGAATTGTTAGAAAAATCTACAGAAAATAATAATATAATAATGTAAGCTGTTTTTTTTATGTAAACCATATTTATGTAAATATCTAATATTAATAAATCTTGTCGCCATATCATTGTTATAATTTCCTTTCGTTCTCCCAAATTATTTTAACTTGAATCAGATGTTTCGCGCTTCAAACTTTTCCGTTAAGTTGAAAGCGCGAAAATTTGAATTCAAAGTAATAATGAAATTTAAATTTTTATGCTTGGCGCCTACCCCCACCACGACTATATTTAGTTTCGCCCCCGGTCGCATGTGGCGCTATCAGGGAACCAATTTTGTATGTTAAGTTGCCTATCTATCCTTGAGAGCGCGCAACTCGCTTGTCTATGTTATTATCTTTTATTAGGCGGATGCATGTAAACAAGTAAAATAGAAGCGCGGTTTTTCAAATTTTTAATTATTATTTTTATACTGTTATTGAAGTCAGAAATAAGTAGTTTATTTAGGGTAAAAGGTATCATGGAATGAAACATTTTGTTTTTGAAAATTAGTATGAAATTTTTAATTAATTTAAATTTTCTGAAAAATAATTAAAACTCATTTATAAAATTTAAAATTGAATCATATACAGTGTCACCATTGAAGTCCGCACCATATGGATTTTTTTTTATTAATGAGGTTAGTTAAAATTAAATATCAGCAATCGTTTTTGCTTTAAATTAGACTAAAAATTATATATTCAATTGTCACCATCTGTCATTCGGTGTATCTGTCAAAAATTACATTTTTGTCAAAAAATGCTGAAAAATGGCATTGTTTTACCGAATTTTAAAAAATGTTATAAGAAAAAGTTGTTTCTAGTACAATTTTAGGCCTAAATACAAAGTTTCAGATGTCTAGCGCAAAGTTGAATTTTTTGCCATTTTTTCAAAGTAACTTTTTTTATATATAATGTAAGTTGGCTTAATGGATTTTAAACTATTTGTTTATACCATACTTAATATTTTATTTAGTTTGTAAGCTTATTTTTTCACTAGAATACCATTTTTTTTCGAAATATGAAATTAGAGGCAAAAAAAATTTACACGGGTGGTGCAAAGTTATCATAATTTAAAAATTTTATAAAATAGACGTCATATGTTCTATTTTTTTTATAGTACATAAAAAGTTTAAAAAACTTATAATTAAATTTCCAGATATCAGATTAGTTCCCAAATTTCAAATGACAAATTATATTTAGTATAAAATAACATTTTTATGAAATATTAAATAATATAATTTGTCATTTGAAATTTGTGAACTAATCTGATATCTGAAAATTTAATTATAAGATTTTTATACTTTTTACGTGTATGTTCTATCAAAAAAATAGAACATATGACGTCTATCTGTTAAAATTTTTAAATTATGATAACTTTGCACCCGAACAAACCCGTGTAAATTTTTTTTGCCTCTAATTTTATTTTTCGAAAAAAAAATGGTATTCTAGTGAAAAAATAAGCATACAAACTAAATAAAATATTAAGTATGGTATAAACAAATAGTTTAAAATCCATTAAGCCAACTTACATTATATAAAAAAAAGTTACTTTGAAAATATGGCAAAAAATTCAACTTTGCGCTAGACATCTGAAACTTTGTATTTAGGCCTAAAATTGTACTAGAAACAACATTTTCTAATAACATTTTTTGAAATTCGGTAAAACAATGCCATTTTTCAGCATTTTTTAACAAAAATGTCATTTTTGACAGATGCCGAATTACATATGGTGACAATTGAATATATAATTTTTAGTCTCATATAAAGCAAAAACGATTTCTGATAGGTAATTTTAACTAACCTCATTAATAAAAAAAGTTCCATATGGTGCGGACTTTAATGGTGACACTGTATTTTTTGTCTAGTGCATCAGTATATAAATTTTGTTTCAAATATTTTCATCTAATTTATAAAATCAGAAAGAAGAAAATAATAAAAAAAATTAAAACACAGAAAATACAGTTTTTTAATAATTAAAATCTCCGCAAGGATCCTCATCATCAGATTCGTCCAAGTTAATAATAAGGGGAAGAGTATCTGAAGCATCGATAAATCTTTCCCGTTCCCACACAATGATAGGTGGCCTTATCTATGATAATAAGCGACGGTTCTTCCAATCATCGAATCATGATAATCACCAGATTTCAGGCCAGACTTGAATGAACCAGTGGATATTTCAACACCATCAATGATTTTAAGGTTTACTTGTATTGAGCGAATGGTAACGTGTTCACCTGCTCTATACATCCCATAAATACGCTCTCTTATGGTATGTTCATGAATTTCGTGAAGTTGTCGACCACGGGATGACAAAATTCGTTGGATTGTTGAACACGAAACTCCCAAAAGCATTAGACATTCTCTAAAACAGATAGGTATTTATAAAAACATGGCCATATATTTTTCATGTTTATTATTTATGTTTTCTCAATTCCTGCTTTATTATATTTAATTTTTTGATTGTAAACAACACAATCAGGTATTGAATAATAATAATCGTATTTTAGACCTTGTAATCTCGCGTCTACCATGTATTGTTATGCAAAACTCGATCGGTCTTGTTGATGAAGATCTACATCACCCACCTCTCATTATCGAAGCACAATTAAAATCTCAAAAACAAAAGAAACTTACCATTAATAAAATAAGTAATTATAATTTTAGAAGGGCAAATTTTCGTACAATGTACCAACTTTTTCAGGGAACATGTTGGAATGATTTGGAGTCGCTTACTGATGTCAATGTTGCAGTTAAGCTTTTCTATAGTAAGATTTATGAAATATTTGAGGTATGTGTTCCAAAAAGCAACAGAAAACGACAATGTCCTGTGTGGTTTTCGAGAGAAATTATAAAAAATATTAAAAAGAAAGAAAAATTAAGAATTCAATCAAAAAAATCTGGCACAGTTGAAATAAAAAGAAAATTTATTCAACTTAGAGCAAAATTAAAACGAGATATTAAAAGGGCGTATAATATTTATCTCAATAGAATACAACTTCAAATCAGTGGTGACTCCAGAGCATTCTGGCAGTATATAAAAAATAAAAAGGGCAATATGTCTATACCAAGCAAGATGTATTTAGATCAAATGGAATATTCTGATGGTAATACTATTGCGAATGCATTTGCAACCTATTTTAGTTCTGTATATGATATCCCAAATACCGTTAATGTTAAATGTGCTGAAGTAGACTATTAAACACAGGTTGTATCTCTCAATATGATAGAAAGCCATGATGTCCGGGAGGCTGTTAAAGATCTTAAAGTAAATAAGTCTGTAGGACCAGACAATATTCCATTATATATAATTAAAGGCATGGTTGATTGCATGCTTCAACCTCTTACATTTTTATACAACCTTTCTTTGAAAACAAGTACATTTCCAGATGAATGGAAAAAAGTCAAAATATGCCCGACTTTTAAGAAAGGCGATAAAGCGGATATTCAAAACTCTCCGCTGTTGCTAAAATTTTTGAATCTATTATATATAAATTCATTTACAATTCAGTTTCACAAAAAATAACTATCTTTTAACATGGGTTTATGAAAAACAGGTCAACAGTTAGTAATTTAAGTAACATAACTCAGTACATTTCTGAAGGTCTAAATGACAAATACCAAGTGGACGTAATCTATACTGATTTTGCTAAGGCTTTTGACAAGGTTTCCCATCAGGTATTGCTTTATAAGTTAGATAATGAATTTGGATTCCACCACAAACTAAGTACAGTTATTTTCATCCTACTTACAGGATAGAAAACAAAAAGTTGTTGTAGGTGGTTACTCATCAAATTCGTATATAGCTACCTCCGGTATTCCGCAGGGTTCTAATCTTGGTCCATTATTGTTCCTCCTATTCGTAAATAATCTACCACAAAAAATTAAGAATAGTAAAATTTTGTTGTTTGCGGATGATTTGAAACTATACATTGTTGTAAAGAATATTGCTGACTGTATAAAACTTCAAGAAGATATAAATGACATTTTGCAATGGTCTAAAATAAATAATCTTAAATTTAATATTACTAAATGTTGTTCTTAGTTACAGCAGAAAAATTAATACTCTTAATTTTAATTATAGCATGGACAATACAGTTCTAACACGTGTTGACGAAATTCAGGATCTAGGGGTAACATTTGATTCTCGATTGTCATTTAAAGCCCATATATCGAACATAACAAAAAAACATCAAGAATGTATGGGTTTATTGTAAGGAATTGTAGAAATTTTACTAATTTATATTGTATCAGACTATTGTTTATTGCATATGTACGTTGTATTCTGGAATATGCTAGTATAATTTGGAGCCCATGTTATAAAATTCATAAATATGCCATTGAGAGAGTACAAAATAAGTGTTTAAGATATCTTTATTACAAAGAAACAGGTTTATATGATTTAACTATAACAAAAGCAGAACTCATGTCCAGGTATAGTTTCATTAGTTTAAAAAAACGTAGGAATATTGCCTCTGTAGTGTATCTACACAAGTTATTACATAATAAAATAGATGATGTAAATCTCTTCCAACAAATTAACATTCTGGTTCCGTCATATAGAACACGAAGTGCACTGGCATTTTACTTAAACAATTCTCGTACAAATCATTGTAGCAATGCACCAATTAATGTAATGTGTAGATTAGCTAATAACTCTCAAATGGGATTTGATATCTTTAACATTAGTCAAAAGCACCTTAGAGGTATTTTGGGTGAGGTACTGTAATTAGAAGATTGATCTATATGGGTTTCTTGTAATTCTGTGTGTGTGGGAGGGTGTGTGTGTGTATTTACTATCCTACTCTATAATTAGGACTGAAAAGTATCTGTAGAGTTTGGAAAAATAAATAAATAAATAAATAAATAAATTATATTATCTACTTACCTCGTAAACAGCGTTAAAGGATAAAAGAGTCGTTGCGGCATTATTTTCTCTTTGAAAATAATCAAATAATTTTAAAATTAATGCTTGTTCTTTTTCACAATACTGTGAAATTTTTGAAATAATGTTGATTAGAAATGTTACTGTCAAAAATAAAAATAAAACTTTTTTTAGACTGGTAAAATTAAACGACATTCATTATAGACGCAAATTTTCTATCTCAACTAGTTCACGAATGGTAGAATGATAAGTACTAGTCGTGATATAACGGTCGGCGGATCATTGAACAGACTTTAAAGCAAGTTATTTCAAGAGGCTCTCGTCTCTGTCATCAACGCCCCTGTATAAAAAATTTTTTTTCCCAGAGACCTGTTACAAGTCTAAAAAGTGAAAAGATGCAAATGCTCGGTCTTAAAAATGTATAAAAAAATATAAAATGTACACATGTTTCTCCCTTTCGGACATCATCAGATTAGATCGAATGGACGTGTCCTTTTTTCGGCAATACTTTTTTGCTTATTTTAATGTTAATACAAATTTAACATTTTAGAAATAGGAGAAGCTTTAAAAAAATTGCTTAGGACAGATGGTATAAAAGGGCTCTGGAGGGGAATACTTCCCACGCTTTTAAGGGACGTTCCTTTTTCCGCTATTTACTGGATGAGTTATGAATCCATGAAAAATTGGTACAAATGTGATCACCCCAATCTTTGGCAAAGTTTTACTGCTGGAGCTGTATCTGGAAGTGTAAGCATTTTTGCATTTCTGTTACAAAACATTCTTTATTTTAGTGCAGGAAAGCAAATTCTAAATTAGGCCAGCTAGAGTCGATTCACTCAGTAAACCTGCAAGATGGCCGACATGTCATATGACAAAAGTCATATTCCAGCTAAATAAAATAAATCTTTGCATTTTCAATGACTTTTGTCATATGACATGTCGGCCATCTCGCAGGTTTACCGAGTGAATCGACTTTACATATTTACCTAAACGGGAGCCAACTTTTTACTAATAGCATAAAGAGTACTTGCCGCAGTGTACCTAATAATAATAACAATAATATTAATATTAAAAAATTAAAAGGAGAGTCGGTTGTACGCCGTATTTTAACAAATGAAACATTTTTTTGTATTAAGCGTAATTTTATTACTATTGCCCCAGCGCTTTCGGCCCGTTCGTACAGGAAAGATACACAAACTGATCACATGATTCCTTCTAATTCAAACCACCCCCTTAATCGCAAAATGGCTGCCCTTAACTGCTATGTCAACAGATCTTTTAACGTTCCTATGTCACAGAATCACCGTAACGAAGAATTGAATACCATTAAACAAATAGCAATTAACAGCGGCTATTCACATGAAATTGTTTAATTATGCCAATAAATGCAGACTCATCTCTTATGGATAATTTCAAAATGTCATTTAAATATCTATAAATACAAAAAAGTTATAGGGGTGAACGTCTTTTGAGAAACACCCGGTATAATACATTAAATCAAAGATAATTAAAAAATAATCATAAAATATTGTCAAAAAGTAACCTAATATTTAAAAAAAGCAATTTTTGTACTTTAATGTTAAATTGAATACAAAAAAATTATTGAATCGAAAGATTTTTTTAAAATTTTAATAGTATTTCTGAAAATTGGATTAACTTTTTTAAACTTCTTTAATATTTTAAGACTTTTTCTTTAAACTGTAATATGAAATATATTTTATGTCCAATTAATAATTATTCTATAGCCAGTTATCGATAGCACAACAGGCATAGATAGATCTGTATCAATATACATAAACATTTATTATTACTATGCAACTGCAATAAAAACTTCTCTTAAACGCTTGGTATAACTAAATATTATAGTTTAACTGTAGTCACTTTTTTTTTGTAGGTTGCAGCAACAGTTACAGTTCCATTTGACGTAGTTAAAACGCATCAACAAATTGAGTTCGGCTCGAACTTTTTTAGTGACGATGGTAAGACTTAAAAAAACATACTAAATCTCAGTTTACAAATATGTATAAACCAACGACGATAAAGCAAAGATACATTTACTTTTACGCCGAACCGACATCTGACTGTTAATAGAGGACATTCTATCATATGACAGTTTTATCATTCTAATGTCAAAATTTCAAATTTGTTTTATTTCGTTTTCTTATTTTTACTTGCTGCCTCTGGGAGGCAGGCGTTTCCACGTTTTGCGGACTCTACACCAGTGTGGAATATTCGGCTTAATACAATGTATCTGCTTAAGTTCGCACCCACAACCACCTTAAAAAGAAGCCATGAAGTGACATCGGGCAACGCCGCATCAGCTGGGAGTTGCGGATCCACAAGCTATTATTACGCGCGTCAACGGGCGAGTTTTTGAAGTGAAAACTTCTTAAGGCGCGTTTAGCATCGACTCCTATATTCAATCCGAACTGACCCGAATGAACGTTATATGAAAGAGCATGCCGCATCAGTCGCATTCAGTATCGACGTGGAAACAGTGTGCGTTGTTTGTGTTTTTAAGATCACAAGATAGACACTTGTTGCGTCTCAGGTATGTTCTGGCATTTTTTTCAAGGGTTGTTCAATTTTAGGAAATATCTTTTTTCGTATGCAGTAAAATTACAATTGTATTTGATATTATTTATATCACCTTGTTGAAGTTTTCACTTCTGTCGTGTGGTCTTAAGCACACACAATTTTTTTTATTCTTCTGATAATATTTTTTGTGCTTTTTTCGCTCTTTTGCCACTATATTGATATTGAAAAATGTACAAAAAAGTAATAGATAGTTTTGGATAACAAGAACAACTTACCTAATTAATAAATAATAGTAATATTGCGTTGAGAAGCTGTTTTTGTTTCACTACAAATAGATTTATTTGATCGATCAAAAGTAATATTCTATTATATACATTATTATCTTCTGCGTTTAAATTACAGGATTGACTATTATCTTCTGAAGTCTTAAAATTTAGTAAGCTTAAGGCTTTGTTTAAGAAATCTACACTTGTCTTAAGAAAGCCACCTAAGTACCGAGATAATAAGTTTTCTAGCTGAGACCACCTACTTAGTTTCATTTCAAAGGGTAAAATCCACTTCAAATCATTGTAAGCCAATTCATTACCTTTTAAAAAAACCTTTACCTTCATATCAATGTCCACTGAAACCTGATTAACAATATTTATGCAGTCATTGGTCAAATCTAAACTATAAATATATATTTTTAAGCAGTGGCGGCTCGTGACTAGCGAGTCAGGGGGGCGCTGGCTTTAAATAAAAAAATTTAAAATGTCTATTATTTTCGAAAGTACGTGTCTGTTTTTTCCGAGGTTTTTTCTAACTTTCTCGTTGTGAATTTTAATTTCATTAGCATAAGCACTACTTAAACAAGTAAAAATATTAGTGTGTCCTAACATCTCAAAACTTACCACATTATGACGATGTTTTGCACTATTTTCATGTTTTTTTATTTTCTCTGAAAGATGTTTTAAGTCTCATTTATAGTCCAATTATCATCCCCGTCAAAAAGAAGACACACGAAACAAAAAAAATAATTTTTGTCCTCACAACCGCATATCCAGGACTTTTTATTATATATTTCTTTGTCAAACTTACGCGTAAACTGTGCCTTACTTTTACATTTTGATTGCACTTGTACTATGTTCAATTTCTAGCATTTTTCAAGTTCAAGTTTTTCACTTAAGCTCAGAGAACTAAACACAAGTTTCTGTATATCACTGACCTTCATATTACACGACATTTTCCACTTCGATAACGTAATTAATAAATAACTCAAAACAAATAAACAAAACGTCAGCGAGTCAACGGCATCGACAGACGACAGGTCGCATCGCGATTCGCGGACAGTGGGCGCGGAAAATTGGAGCTCTCCGTGGCCGCTCGTTGTGCGATGTGTAGGTGACGTCAGGCTTCCGTCGTCATGACAACCCATCGAGAAGGCGCGTTGAATCGGGACGGATAATCGGTCGCCCGCCGCCGCCCGCGCTTAGTACAACCTTGAGAGCGCGCAACTCGCTTGTCTATGAGTATAGCCTGCCCGTTAGAATAGGGCTACGTTTGGTTTGAATTATTTTAATTGATTGCTTACATACATTGCTTTATTGGTTTTTTAAGTAAAGTATTTTTGGATTCTGTTTAAAATAATTGCAGGGAGGGCGGCGCCCCAGAGCCCTTCATTAACCAGCCGCCACTGTTTTTGAGTCACTTACAATTTTTACTTACCAAAATTCAGAAGTATTAATTTTTTGTGAATAATCACTGGCCTACTAATACATGAACGGCAACAGGTATGGTACCAATAGGACGGCGCAACATGTTATAGTACGATGGAAGTAAAGCAATACCTTCATCTTTAATGGAAGGTTAATTCATCGATATTCCGGGATTTTCTTGGCCAGCTAAGTCGCCAGGTCATTCACAAACGTCGAACATTTGGAAAGAAATATTACGGAAAAAATTCAGGATATAACTCCAAATATAATTAGAAATCTATTGAGACAATTTTCTTCTAGAACGGAAACCTGTATTGTAAGAGAAGGGATACGTCGAAGCAATAGGGAATTGATGAAAAATTAATACACGTTTATTACGCAATTAACATATCTTCTACTTGAAAATTATTGTAAAATAAATAATGTTAAAATAATAACTGTATATTTCAACCTAATTTACAATTTTAATTGAATTTTCTTCATAAAAGTCTTCAATATTGTCAAGAATAATGGTAGGTACTTTACTCTTAAGCCAAATTCATATTTTCAAAAATTATTTATTTTCAAATAAACGGGCATTGCCCAATAAAATACAATCTATAAAATTAAAATTATAGTATACAATTTGTATACCCAAAATAACATACATTAATGGCAATTACGAACCTTACAAAGTACAATTATATATAACATCCATTGATACAGTTTTAATTATTTCTTTTTAAATAACCCTTCAATCTGGCTAGAGACGTATTAAACAAATCAATATTGGCATTATTGCAGTTGTTCATCATTCTGTTTACCTCACTGTTTTGACCATGTCGAGTTCGATGATGTTGAGGTTCAAAAATCTTACTTTCTCGAAGATATCTAGGTGGAACATAAAAACTGAACTTGGATAGTAAGTCTGGACAGTTACATAGACCGTTAATCAATTTAAAAACAAATACAACGTCCATGTTATTTCGCCTGCTTTCTAAAGAGCCTATATTGAGATCCTTTTCCAGTTCAGAGTAGTTACTGTTATCTACTAATGTATATGTCTTTTATAAGCTACATATTTAAGAAATTTCCTCTGAACACCGTTCAACATATCTTGATAAATATTGTAATAGGGGGACCACACACTGTATCCATTTTCTAGATGTGGTCGCACCAGTAAGGTATACAGTAATCTTATTGCCTTGATGTCAGAGTAATTCCTGGTGTTTCTTTTTATAAATCCTAACATTTTCATAGCCTTATTTCTACAAATATCAATGTGATGATTGAAACTTAATTTATGATCAAAAATCACTCCAAGATCTCTAATAACGTTTACGTTTTCTAATATGTTATTATTAAAATGATAGCTATTTACAACACTATTCAGAGATTTACTAAATTGTATATATTTACACACTTTGATATATTTAAAAACAGCTTGTTCCTACAACACAAAGTATAAAATTGATCAAGGTCACTCTGTAGTTTAAATACTGAAAAACCGTCTTTTGGATGATGGATGGATGGACTAGTATTATAGTAGTATTAATTATAAATTCTTGATCAAATTTGGGCGCGGTGCTAAACAATTCTCGCCTGCGGCGCTGCTTGCCTACGGCATTTCAACAGCCCGTACTAGACTATAATTTTGGATTCGCCACTGTGACCGTCACATTCATAAAAGAATATTTGTTTATCTGATCAACTACAAACACCTTTTTTTTTTTAGGAAAAAATATTCCCCAAAAGCCTAGAACAACAAGTATAATTTTTTTCGACATTTACAAGCAACATGGAATTAGAGGCCTATATACAGGTTTAACGCCAAGGTTAATAAAAGTTGCCCCGGCTTGTGCCATAATGATATCGTCTTTCGAATATGGAAAAGTGTTTTTTAACAGGTTAGCTAATCAAGGTGTATTAATTAATACAGGTAGTAACGACGATTTTGAAGTATTTAAAAAAGGATAATTAGAAAGTGCCAATACCTAGGCCAGTACGAAATATTTTGATTATAATCATTTTTAGTGCCTTCCTTTATTATTAAATGTATACCATGTTTTTCATACAAAATATTTTTATAGTTGGTTAATAATTATATAAAATTTTGAAATTATCCATTTTTAGGGACAGGAAAAAATCTGAGCAAACAGTAGTAACGTTATATAATTTGGATAAACTGTCACTAGTTACATAATTTTAATACAAGAATTTTATATTGTACATACTTTAAATACTATCTGTATATTAAGTTATGCATTTTGAAAATGTGTTGAATACAAGTGACGGTTGTGCTGTTTACGATGTGTTTTTGGCAATGCGCCATAGAACCTTACGTTGTGTAAATGTCATGTGAAGGTTACAGAAATTAAGGCGGGTTGCCCATAAAACCAATTTTTTTTTAAGCGTTATATATCGGATTAGCTGCTCACACAGTTAAAAAAGGTTGTTTTCAGTGTTTTAAACCGATCAATTTATAAAAGTGTGTGTTTAAAGCATAGATATTTACCTTTAGATAAGCAAACAATAATCACGAAAGTGGCAAATTTATGGCCTGGCGCATGTAAACAGAGCTACACACGATCAGACATGCGCATTGCAATATTATCATTTGACGAATGGGAAAATAGAGAGGTCCGGGCTTTAAAATTCAAGTTCTTGGTCAAGAAATTGTAAAAGTTTACCTTTAATTTATTTTTACGTGTAAACAGCTAAAATTTGCACCTAATTCTTACCAAAAATTTCGAATTTCTTCTCAATTTTTGATCAAGTTGGGAAATAAGGTATATTTATTTGTGGCATTTTTAGTAGTTGCAAACCTTTCAGATTTTGAGGATAGAAAATTGTTTTTAAGGGTTTGTTTCTAAAATTTATTTAAAAATGATTCGTCGTCATGTTTTTAGTTTAAAAAGAAAGAGAACAAGTCAATTAAACTATAAAACTAATAAAATCGAATATAAAAAGCAAACAAAACCAGTCAATCTTCGATGTTATCGCGTACCTAACCTCAAGTAAAATATTAGTTGGTATATAATTTGTATTGATTTTTACAATTTGGGAAAAACTTGGGTTTGTTCGTGTAAAACATTTTCAAGCACAATTTCTTGTTCAAGAATTTAAAAGAGTTTTTGCCCGAGAACGTGACCCGTCGAATACTTGACCCGTCGAATACTTTCACCATTGGATTAATATAAACATACCTAGGTATTTATTTTTTTCTTTTATATGATAAAAGTATAGAGGAAAGTGTCTTTTAAACTTTTTGAAGCAATATATTGCCCGAAAAATAGGCGTATCTAATTAGACTGCAGGTCTGCAAATAAAATATTTCAGAACATGCATCTGGATAATTTGTCTTGGTGTGTGTTTCTCTTTATTTTCATACCTTATTTGTGTATATATGTATGCCCAGTTAGATGTGTTTAAATTGATCATAATAAAATAAAGTTTTATATCAAGATGCATCACTACTCCATACTTACTGAAAATACGAAATACCAGGTATTTTACCCCTATTTGGGCATAACAAAATAATACAACGGCTGTTACTAGTCATTGTTTATGTTCCAATCGGAGTTTCTAAAAGCACAAACACAATTCATTAAACTACACAAAAAAAAAATATTAAGGTTGAATTCTCAACGTCATTCAATCTATTGCCAACCTATAACCTATTTCGCGTTGATTTTTTGAGTTTATTATTTTAATAACTAACATTTAAAGAAAATCAGTATCGTCGGTACATTATTTAGGTAGTATCTGATATATTACAAAAATATCAATTAATTTCATTGCTAATTTTGGGAGAATTGTATAGTGAAAGAACAATGAGTGACAATGACATAATAAAGTAAAAAAAAACTTACCCGATATTTTTCGCTATACAATTCTCCTAAAATAAGTTATGAAATTCCTGGATATTAAATATGTCAATTATTACCTATAGAATATCAAGTCGATACTGATTTTCTTTAAATTTTGTATAAAATCTAGAAAACAAATAAATCTACGCGAAATAGGTTATAGGTTGGCAAGCATGTTGATACTCCCACCTTAAATACCCACAATAAACAAGGAATCCACAGAGAAAACTTAAAACGCAACAACAAAAATGGCGCCGAGCCGGTTCTGAAGTGTATTTTGAGCATGTCGATAAAGAAGGAGAAACCGATAACAAGAGGTTTGTGCAGGAGATAAGCTGCACATATCTAAAGGTAAATGTTTATGGTTTAAAGGTTGAGGACAATCATGTTTCTTTAATGACAAAAGTTTTCCACTTCCATTGTCTTAAATAACAAGGTTTCAACTGGTATGTATTTCCAGTCGTCTTCAGGGGAATACTGAGTAAGCAAAGTATGTAACTACATCTCTATTTATACAAGCTAGGTACACTGGAACATAACTGAGATGGGTGCAGTTATGCGTTTAATTGGTTCGAGGTTTTATTCTAAGAATACATCTATTTACCAAATGTTTCCAGATATTTCCTATATCTAATGATGGCTTACTAAAACACCCATGTGTCTAGGCATAGTCACTCGATAGAAGCTCTCAAACAAGAAACTAACTACATAAAGACCAACCTCATCAAAAATGGATACCCTATGAGATTAGTCGACATAATATTGGAAAATCTTGAGAATTTGCTAAAAGCGCAAAAAGCAGAAAAACCACATGCACAACCAATAATCAATATTCCGTTTGTCAAGGGAGTATCAGGGAATAAGAATACTAGGACAACGATATAACATCAATGCAGTTTTCAGCTCGAGAGACACCCTAAGATGCCACCTGACGAAGGCAAAACCAACAAGTTAAAAAACAGAAAAAACTATTCCTACCGGCTACCCCGGTGTGTGTGCCAACCAATCTTATATTAGTGAGACACTAATACCACTCGAACTAAGGATTAAAGAGCACAGTAACAATACGCTAATAGCAGAGATCGAAACGTCAGGTGCAGCTGACCATGCCTGGACACATGACCATCATATCATGTGGTCAGAAAAAGAACCACACTCAAGGAAGAGGAAGTTTAAGAACGGTGCTGCTATACACCAGAACCCAGTTTGTTTTAGTAAGCCATCATTAAGTATAAGAAATATCTGGAAACATTTGTTAAATAGATATATTAGAATAATACCGCTCACGAAATAAACGCATGACTGCTCCAGTGCATCTACCTAGTATTTTTGTTTATCTAGCATTCACCTGAAGACGACTGTAGATACATATTAGTTGAAACGTTGTAATTTAAAACAAATAAAGACAATGCAAGTATAAAACTCTTCTGTCATTCAATTGATAAAAGTACACGCGAAGATCATAAGCGTAAGCAATATACATACCCAACAAAAATAGTCGATTCTTTACTTCCAAATCGGCTTTTTAGACGAAACGATCAAAAGAAAGCGATTAGAAGTATTTTTGACCGCAATAGTTCTATCCTTGTACCCTTCCTGGGGGTCTGAAGGATTTTTTTAATAGATAATCCGTTTTTAAGTTTTACAAAGTACCAAATATCGCTCCGAAATTTGCGAACAAACTCAATTACACGATGTAAGTTATGGTGTGTTCTTAAAAACACAAGATAAAACTATGTTATCTGTAATAGAAAAAGAAGCAAAAAGTTTTAAATTGAACTTTTCAATAAATTAGTTGTGATATCATGTACATTTCTTTTCGTACCTATCTAGAACCCTTAATTGTATAATCGCAAAAAAACTTGGTTGCCTTTCCGAACAAAATTTTGTATGTAGCGATCAATCTATATACCCAAGTATACAAATTAGTTGTCCAGCCTCGCTCGAAACCGGATATCTGTGGACAACAGATAAATTCATACGATTCTCGCACTTAACCCCTATTTCTTAACATATTTTGGTAAATCGTACCTACTTTTAATTTCTTGGGTTACCAATGACACCTGCTGAAAATTAAGATGTTGGTAAAACAATGTTCTAATGGTTTAGAAATAGGACTCGACTAAATTAAATTGTAACAATTTAAACGTGGATCTGCAAACAAGAATGGGTCTTTTCACTATAGGTAATCAAATTCATCATATTATTTAGTATTAATATCCTGAATTAGAACCTATTGAAAATACATCCCAATAATATAAATTATCCTAGAGGGTCAGAAACCTTTTCTAGAGACAATTAAAAAGTTTGAAAACATGAGATCAAAACCTTATTACGTCATCCCTTTTTCCGCGCAATTCTTTTATTCGTCAGCCTCAACGGATTATATTGCTATATCTTTGTTTTGATAACCTAAATAGACAAGAACAAATTAAAAATAGAAAACAACCCGGTCGATATTCAGGTAGATGAGGCGTTCGACCTTCAGCTAAATAACTCGGTACCATGGGTCGAGGCAGATGTGACGTCAGTGAATTTATTCTCCGTATTTTTATTAGAGACCGTATATATTTTCTCAATAAATAATTCTCTTTCTCTATGCGATAGGATAAAAATCAAAATTTAGTGAAAAGCCCATTAATTGATAATGTTACTAGCGTGTACCCGGCCTGCGTTGCAATGCCAGGTATTATACGCCTCTGAGAGCCCATTATGTATCCTACAAGAATTAATTTACTTTTTATTATTAATTTTATTTGTTAAAAATAGGTACAGTTACCGTCACAAAAATCCGGGCACTAATCTGACAGCTAACATTTTTTTCCTGAATTTTGGTAATTCAGGCTTTTATCTTTACTACCATAGATTGGAAGGTAAAAGGAGTGGTAAAGAGATTTTGGTAAAATAAACTAGACAATAATAACTTGTTATTCAATACACAAATAGCTTAAAAGAAAGTAAAGTAATTCTACTACTACAAAACTATGGCAATATAAATAAACTGAGGAGGAAATAAAACCAATAGTATTTAATATTTTATTGCCCTTCCATTACTTTGAATAACTGAACTTAATCTTTTAGGCACTAAAGCCACCGCCAGACCATTACAGTATTCTTGCGTTAGTTGATTCCAAGTCTCTTTTATTTTCAGCTACAATTGTTCTCTATTTTCTGGACGAAAATCATTATATTTGTTAATTCTCTTGATCATGTAACCCCAAACATTTTCCATCGGATTTAAATCTGGACTCCTAGAAGGCCGAGGTAATACTTGAATGTCTCTTTGTTGCATCCAATCAGATACTGCGTGGGCAGTATGAACCGGGCAGTTATCACGTTGGTAAATGTAATTAGTATTGGGAAACATATTATTAACATGGATGATGGCAACATCACGTTCTCCAATATTTGTATGTAATTTTGGGCATTAAATCTACCTTCTATGCGCGTACAAACTCCTATACCCTGTGCACTCATCCGCCCCCAAACGTTGACAGAAAAACGTCCGCTTGTTGAAATATTCCGAGTGTAGCGTTCATCAAACTGGGTATACTTATAATTACTCTCCCGCTGTAACATGATTGGAAAATATTTTCCCAAGCATTTAAACCACCTCCGTAATATTGTAATGCATAACGATGGCTTAGAGTGCAAACCGTCTAACTCCACTTTTTATGAAAATGTCGATTTTTGTGCAAATGGTTAGCTTAATGTTAGATTTATGAATACCCAAACCAGATTATTACTCCAAATAATTACGGTTTTCTTTAAAAACCACCGCACGTAAAGCTTCTAACTCCATGACCTACTATGAATACGGCTGCATACGGCAAAACATCTAACTCCAGCATTTCGCGCCATTTTACACGTGAAATAAAAATGGGGTTAGCTGTTTTTCAGTTTATATATTATGCATTTTGTAGAAGTCAGAATCGTTTTTTTTGCCCTCCTGTAAAATTTCAATTTTTGGAGTTAGACAGTTTGCTCTCTAAGCCATCATCTTTGCTCTTTGTTGGTTACCGTTAGGAAAGGCTTTTTAGCTGCAGAACCATCTCTTATTCTTCGTTGTGCGGTTCTAACGGAACCCGGAAAATCAGTTAAATTGTGAGTTAAAGAGCCGTTTTAAAAGGATGTTCCCTTAAATATTGAATTAGAGTATTGTCATGTTCTTCTGTCGATGCCCTTTTAAGGCCTGTTCCTTCTATTCTTTCCAGCGAATGTGTTTCCATCCATTTTATTTTGATATCATGAACTGTACTTTTTGGCGTTTGAAATCTTTATGCCACCCGTCTCTCTGACCATCCTTCTTTTAGCAGTGTCATAATTTTAACCTTTTCCGCAGCATTTAAATGACGGGGCATATTTTGTAAATTTATTTCACTAGCCGTAAATAAATTTCAGTTGACAATTTTTGTCAATGTCATTAAAACAGGTAATGGATTTTTGTGACGGTAATTGTACCTTATAAGTTATCCCATACTTTATTATTACCTCCCCATGCATAAAAAACAAATTATTTTTAACCTCAAAAAATTCTTTACGACTTGTAAATTACATAGTCTTTACTGAAAATGACGTTAGTAAAATGTCGCCAGGTCCTCTTCAATTGGATATTTTCTCGACTTTAAGTTTTATACGCCACTACTCTTCACCTTAACAATTTGTTGTTGCCTTATAAATAATGTAAACAAGAATAATCGAAATAATAAGTTTTTTTTTAGCGATGCATACATCAGTTTTAGAGTTCGTAGAGTTTTGGAAATTGTTATTTTTAGATTATTTCAAATGTATATATTTTTAGACCGGTATCGGATGAGTTTCCAGAAAAAGAGAGGGCAGACACTTTAAACCAGGTTTGTCTTAATCTAATATTGGCCACTGTAATATGACATGACATGACATTTATCTGTTCTAGAAGTATCACCTGAAATAGTTTGTAAGCACATAAAAATAGTATCTTTTGTTTCTGTTAAAGATTGTAGAAATAACGAATTTATTTTTTATTTTAACGAATTCTGTATATAAAGTATCTATATTATTTCTGAATGAATGTAAATATTTTAATTAAAACTGTGTAATATTTGTTGATTAAAAGATTATAATATATATTTTTAATTTTTTAAACCTTCGTTTACATTAAAAGTATTATTATTTGCGTTATTAAAATTTGGAAGAATGAAAGATTGCCATTTCGGGGGTATACAATCCAATCTTTGCGTGTCAACTTAACCCTTTCAGGCACACAAAAGAAAAACTCTTCGAAACCAATTTATTTTATGTTAGTTAAACAGTTTACACTCTAATAATAAGACAAAATAACGTTTTTATCTGAAATATATTCCAAGAAGTCCTCCAGGACATGGTTTTCCATAGTTACCACTATGACATAATATTAAAAATAATATAAAAAAAGTCCTTTACAAATAATCTAAATAATATATATTTAGGTGCTATGGTAAGTCATAAAACAGTTTTTTTCTGCATTTAGACATAATCCTACGTTACATGTATTACATGCCCATTTAGTGCGATGTGGCTAGTTTTTAGTTTTAGGCGTGCGGAAAAGTGGTAGCAATTACGTCATACCGGTTTCGCAACGAAACCATAATAAAAAACCGTTGCTATTATCACCTGTTTAGCAAAAATACCACGCATTTACTTTTTACGATAATGATACCAATACAAGTTAACAAATAAATTCAGTACTTACCTATTTTGTTGAAAAAAAAACAATAATATTAATAAAAATAACAGTCGCGGTCAAACGGCACTCAAAACAAAGCCATATTCAATAATTTAACCTTCATAATGAAGCTATCTTAGCAGAATTTTCTCTGCTTGGCGCTTAATAGAACTACCCGTTAACAGGTGACGCTAGTAGTTTGGCTGGTTTTGATTTAAAACCACTGCGAGATAAAATACCGACTTTTGATTCTATGGTTTACTAATGAAACCACCATGCCTGAAAGGGTTTGTAGGAACTGATTTTATGAGCGTTTAGAATATTGCTTGGCACACGATACACCTAGTGGAAACCGGAAAAGTTAAAAATAAATGGGTTAGAATGTGCACATAAATTATTGTATCATTTCCTATTAAATGAAGGCGAAAAAATTGATGAAATAAAATAAAAAACTAAACAAATTACCTTGATTTTCGCAGACAAAAACTAGTAAATATGGAAATATTTCCTAATGCGGAGGTTTTTTTGAAGAAGATAGTTTAGATTGGAAAAATTGTATATTTTTGAACGGTTTAGACATGTGATGTTACAACTAGGGCTGGGCAAAAATTCGATATATCGATATTTTTATCGATATATCGAATAACGATATTAAAAAAATAAAATATCGATATTATCGTTAATATCGATACTTATCGATATTATTGATATTTATCGATATTATCGATATATCCGATCACATCGATAATATCGATTTTTTGATGTTTGTGTAAGAATATCATTGAAAATTTCATAAATTAATTTTCAACCAATTAGAAGGCTCCTTTTTGTTTGCGTTGCTTATAGCGACGGGAGACTATCGCGATAGTCTATAAACCTAATAAAATTAATAAGTGATCATTTTTCTGTCAAAAATGAAGTGCTTTATTTTTTATGGCAAACGTCACTCAGAATAAAATCAAAATACATTTTGTTGCTAACTTATAATTTTTATTGAGAATAGGTCGTAGGTCTCATCATCTTATCATATTAAAAGAAACTCCAATTTATGAAATTTTCTGACCGAATCTCCCACGCAGCAGAATTAATTTCCGATAATTTTTTTCTCGGTTTCACTCATGTTTTTGTTGATAGAAAATTTTTCTCGTCTTCGACTCGGAATAATTTTCTATCAACAAAACCATTCGTGACCTTGAAAAAAATTATCGGTAATAATTCTGCTGCTAGGGAGATGGGAGATTATAAGTGATAATAAAAGGAGGGAAGAATGCGATAATCATTATTATTGTTTTTATCCTTTTTTACGCCTTTACCTGATTTGTTTAGTGTTTAATGTCATTTTTGACTGTCACTAATGAATTTTTGTACATGTGTCTTCTGTTTAATAAAGTCAATCTTTTGGTATAATATAAATATCAGTGTATCAATACACATATTGACATTTAATTGAATCTTTTTTCTTCATGTTTTCATAATTAGAGTCTCCCCTTGAAATAAAGGTACGGAGTTTTACAGGGCACATAAGAAAATATTATGGTGGAAGTATCAACATGCTTGGCAACCTATAACCTATTTCGCGTAGATTTATTTATGTTTTCTAGCTCTTATACAAAATTTAAAGAAAATCAGTATCGACTTGATATTCTATAGGTAATAATTGACATATTTTAATAAATATCAAGGAATTTCATAACTTATTTTACGAGGATTGTATAGCGAAAAATATCGGGTAGGATTTTTTTTAACATTATTATGTCATTGTCATTTTTTGTTCTTTCACTATACAATTCTCCCAAAATTAGCAATGAAATAAATTGATATTTTTGTAATATATCAGATACTACATAAATAATGTACCGACGATATTGATTTTCTTTAAATGTTACTTATTAAAATAATAAACTCAAAAAATCAACGCGAAATAGGTTATAGATTGGCAATAGATTGAATGACGCTGATAATTCAACCTTAATATGTTTATAATATAATATTTTTGTTTTATCGATAATATATATTATCGATATATCGAATAACAAATAAAATATCGATATTTATCGACATTATCGTTATATCGACTATATCGATATTTTTTAATATCTTTATTTGACTTTCAATATTGCCCAGCCCTATTTACAACCTTCCCGAGTGTGACTATTATCAAAAAATTACCTTGTCAGACTTCCATTGTCTTTATTTTGTTACTTAACACAAAGTTTCGGTTAGTTTTAGTAGGTATCTCTAACCGTTTTCAAGTGTAAACTGGTGAAAACGTCATTTGTATCGTGGCGTGATAGTAAACGGAGGACTGTTTCAGCATCTGATTAAAAAATCTTAAGCTTCCACTAAACGAGTTTTTGTTCTTAAAAAAGTGTTGTTTCGAAATGTTAACATAAATAAAGTTCTCATTATTTCGTTTTAAGTACCTGCGTTTATTGAATTAATACAATCATTTTTGAATACTGTAATACATGTTGAAACTAAGAAAAAATAAAACGTCTGATAACATTTGCCATCCGGTATAGATTCGCTTTATAAAATATTAAATAATTATACATCAGGTACAAATATAATAAACTATGCTTTATATTTTATTTTTTAATATTAGCATACTTAAATTACTTGTTTAAACTAGCAATCTATAGTTGCAACAGATCGTAATTCCACAGCTAAAACCATTGTTCGCAATCTTAGGTATATTTTCTTAATTAAAAAATTCCTCTCGGTCATCTATAATCTATATCATATCAACTTTGTCTGTATTTGGAACGATAGATACTAGTACGACAGCAACTAAAATAAATAATAATGTATTAATTAAACATAAACATTAATATATGGGGAAAAAACACACAGTCGTCTCCACAAATAATTTATAAGAAGTCAGTTTATACAGGTGGACATGTTTCGGCACTAGAAAGTGCCATCATCAGCACCGAAGGGCCCAAGTGCCACTTACACGAATGAATGTAAACAAATTTTAAAAACATGAAAAGGACAAGAACATGTTGTATAATTGGACGAAAACAACGTTAAAATATTTAAAAAGTGTTAAAAAATTTAAAATCGATTTTAAAAAACCGAAAGGAGTTTCCTCCTCTTTTCTTTCCCGTACATAGCAAATAACTTGATTAAACGACGATGACAAGTCAAAAAGGAGGATAAGTACTTATCCTATATTTAAAAAGTGTTAAAAAATTAAAAATCGATTTTAAAAAACCGAAAGGAGTTTCCTCCTCTTTTCTTTCCCGTTAGCAAACAACTTGATTAAACGACGATGACAAGTCAAAAAGGAGGATAAGTACTTATCATCGTCGTTTAATCAAGTTGTTTGCTATATGTACGGGAAAGAAAAAAGGAGGAAACTCCTTTCGGTTTTTTAAAATCGATTTTTAATTTTTTAACACTTTAAATATTTTAACTTTGTTTTCGTCCAATTATACAACATGTTCTTGTCCTTTTCATGTTTTTAAAATTTGTTTACATTCATTCGTGTAAGTGGCACTTGGGCCCTTCGGTGCTGATGATGGCACTTTCTAGTGCCGAAACATGTCCACCTGTATAAACTGACTTCTTATAAATTATTTGTGAAGACGACGATATAAACATTAATGTTTTTTGATAAATTTGAAAACAATTTGGAATTTTAAATAAATTGCAAATTCAAAAATTATTTGTTTTGAAATTCTTCATCAGATAGGAAATTAATATAGGTACTTTAGAAAAAATAGTTGAATGCGAGTAAACATAAAATCTATCTAATTTATTCAAGAAAATTATAAGCAATTATAAAGGACACTAATACGAACCTAAAAATACAAGAAAAGATAGGGTGTCCTATTTAAAAATAGACAACTTTATGTTATCGTATTTTTTGGGTCACCCTGTATATATGAGGAAATATTCATGTTATAGTATAAAAGTGATGAATGATATTCTTAACTTAATTCATACAGTGTGACCATCAGTAAAGTCCGCATCATATGGGATTTTTTTTCTTAACAGGTTTATTCGAAATTTGACTTTGGCATCAAGTTCTGCTTCGATCGAGATGAAAATTAAGCAAAAAAATAGTAGTCACGTGATTCGCATTACCTGTCAAATTTTAATTTTTTCCAAGAAAAAGTTGGGTTATTTCTGAAAATATCGAAAAAAGTTATTAGAAAAAGTTTTTTTTAAATGCCGTTTCTAGCCTATATGCGAAATTTCAGCAGCATAAGATAATTTTGATTTTTTACCCACCACTAAAATTTATTTTCCACTTAATGAACACTTTACTGATGACACCGTGTTCTTTTTTGTCTTAATATTAAGGTATATTACTTTCAACCACAAACTACATTTTCAAAAATACTTATTTTATGAAGTTACCTTATACAGGGTCAAAAACAAATAAACTTTGCATAACATGGGACCAAATTTTAATAGCCCAATTTTGATTTTGTAAAAAACACACTTTTATAATAGCGCTACTTTAAAGAAAATGTAAAATGTAAGAAGTTTTATGTAGGTTGCGTTGGGTCTTATTTTGTAAAAGTGGTGCAATTTACAAAATATTGGTAAAAAATCAAAATTATTTTATGTAGCTAAAATTTTGCATGTGGGCTAGAAACTGCATTTAAAAATACTTTTTACAATAACTTTTTTCGATACTTTCAGAAATAACCCTACTTTTAAATTATTTTTTGGAAAAAATGAAAATTTGACAGATAATGTGATTCACGTGACTATTTTTTTGCCTAATTTTCATCTAGATCGAAGCAGAACTTGAGGCCAAAGTCAAATTTCGAATAAAAATATTAATTAAAAAAAATCCCATAAGATGCGGACTTTACTGGTCACACTGTATAGATGAAAGAATAACAAATGAACTCTTGATGATCTCTGATGTAAATCAACATACAAATTTCGCCCCTCCACTATGTTTGCCAAACTTACGCTGTTAAAAGTATTAACATGATGTGGGAAATTTTAATCTTTATCTTATAAAAAGTCTGCAGTATGAAAACGCAGCAGTAAGAGATCCGCTATCAATAATGTGACCGCCACGACATTAGTTAGAGGCACAAATCTCTTAAACAACCTTGTAGTAGTAAAGGTATGCCAATTGAGATCCACCCCCCCTCTTGCCCCCCTCGTCATCCCACTCATGTCCTTGACCACACAAGTGGACAGGTGTTCCTTTGGTCTTTGAGGGGTTCAGGTGTCCTATGCGTTTGAATGGTGCAGGTGTCTTTTATGTGACGTCATATGACCTTGACCACACACTTAAGCAGATGTTTATTTATGACCCTGGTGCGTTGCAGGTGTTTGGTTTTTACGTTGTTACACCTTGAAGTATTTTTATTTCTTTATTGACATCATTTTGCTCTAAAATATCGAATGGGGTGTAGGTGTGTTTTAATGACGTCAGGCTACCTGGACCATTATTTTTGCTAAAAGTTTGATTTGTTATATATTTTGTGTTTTGTTCACGTCCTTGAAGGGTGAATATATATAGCGTTCTCTAATATGGTCGTTAAAATAGGGTATGTGGCTTTTTGTTATGCGATTATCTAACCTTGGAAGAGTGCAGGAGCAGGTGTTCTTTTGTTATGTATGATTTTGAAGGCGGCGTGAACCTGTTCTTTTGTTATGGGTAACTTTGACCGGTTGCAAACATGCGTTATTTTGTTTCTTTGTTCGTTATTTATTATGATATTCTTTGATAATCTAGCCTATCTAGTTTAAAAGATTTGTGGTCAGAGGCCATGATGATGTTGTTTCATTCATTTCCGTTTAGTCAACAGAAAATATCATGCTTCGGACATTTGATTACAATAACTATTCATTGGGATGAATTTAGTATCGATACATATTCCAGCTTTAACCCATTTAGCCGAAAAAGCGTCTACAGGTGAAATATGTGCTGCACCCCAGGTAGAATGCCGTGTAGATAAGCATCTTGTTATGCCGTTGAACCGGCATATATATTTAAGATTACTCTTAACTATGTCAACAACATTTTAAATCTTTCGAACACGCGATGATTCAGCACGTTCAAGTTTGTAATATACCCTGAAATTACATGATTCCAGAAAAACACATTAAATACTAACACCAATGTTTAAGTTGTATAAACATAATGTTCCTTGAAATAACACATGACAACGGTGGCCATTACATTCTTAGTGATGGTCATACTATATCACGCAGATAACTTGGTTATCTGTGCTAACATTAACAACAATAATTGTGGGTTGTTCGTATTTTCTTGCTCTTATACTTACATAGGTTAAGGCCTCCTATTGTCAAAAATGGAATAGCACAACCTACTTCAACTAGAATAGGAAAAACCATGTTTCCAGCTACCGTCAACAATCTTCCAATTAGTAAACAAACCGAAAATGCCATCGCTCTAAAAATAAAATACATAATATAGCTAAGGTAACAAATTGCTTTTTTAGATCACAGAAAATTGTAGCTACGGTATAGGTTGAGATAGCAGTAAATAATAAAAGGCGCTATTTGTGGTAATAAACCAGTTTATTTGTATTTCACGCCCCGTAAAACGTTTGACATTTTAATTTTCTTTAATGTGTCTAGTTGTCTATTATCGCGTAACAACATTCTTCGTCCTCTAGAGAGGACAACAATATTTTAATCATGTGCAGTGGAAAGAACTTTCGTCAACACCTCCTAAAATACATTTCGTCTTGCGGAATGGCTATAGCTCAGTACGCGGCGGCCCTTCCTTAAGGTCATTTGGTTAATGTCCTCCCTCGCTAATTCTCTTCTCATTCTCTCCAATATTTATTAAGTTTAAATAAGGTTTAAAAGGCATCGAATCAGCCAACCCTCGTTTTGTTTCGTGTACTATTACTATTACCTATAAAATATCCCTCGTATTTTATCAGAGTTTATGATCACGGCCACGCAATATACCTACATAACGGTACTTCTCGTACGTTCCTCATATATTATAGGTCCAGGCGACTCTTGACCACCGCTCTGTGTTTGCTTTCCCAGAGAAATATTAATGCGCAAGCGTGCAAGAGAGAAATAAACGTACGTACTGAAAGGAAAGACAAAGAAAAAAGTCCTATAAAGGCTATAACGTCGCCTTAAGATGCAAATGGCCTAACTCGCAAAAGGCAAATTGTTTAGGAGACACGAAAAATTACTTACTTGAAATAATGGATTTTACACTATCAATAGCGACAGTCTATTATCACACATTACTTGCATAACAATATTGGGAGTTAGGCCAAGCTCGTAATATCACAGAATGGACCGTTTCAACTTACTGTTTTTGGCGCGAAGTTTGATGTTCTGGTCGTAAAGCGTTTTCCAGTCGGTGTGGTTGGTTAATTTTCGCGAACACAACCAATAAAAAATGTCAATTTAGACAAAACGTGGAGTTAGGCCATTTGCATCTTAAGGCGACGCTAAGCCATATCAAATTTCGATGAGGTTCCGACAAACGTTGCAATTATTCAGAAACGTGTGGAAAGGAAAGTTACGTTGCGGAGCAGTTCTTAGTTTATTTCCCAGTTGGCTTAATCGATTGCTGCAGTATATGGAGGGTTGTATAATGTATATTCAAATCTTCATTTTCAGTTTGTCATTGTTTACATTTTTAATTTACGTACGGGTGCCAGTCGGTTTGATAATTTGTTGGTTTGTTATTATTTAACGAGTGTTGTATTAAATATTGATATAAAAATGTGATTATAGACAAAATAAAACTATGGGCCTATATTATCTTATAAGTATGCCTACCTTAATGTAGTTGGAAAAGTTACCATTACAACTGTTACAAACAGGTCAAAACATATACCACACGATGCCAAATATATGGAACTCAGTGAAAGAGTTGCTGCGGTACCATTGGAAACATACATTAAACTAATTGTCAAACTTGCAGTAATTCCCAATGCAACTACAAATCAAAAATTACATAAGAACAAAAGCTTTTAAAAGAAATAATTAGGTTCTAACGTTACGGTAAAAGGTGGCAGCGATAAAACAAATATATTATAACAATTACACCGCAGGCGAAAAAATGTAGGATAAATTAATGATCTGGTACTAATAGATAAAACAATAACAGTTGAACCTATTGACAAAATCGTATTCCGTTCTGAAGTAAATCAACATACAATCATACAAATTTCGCCCCTACACTTTATTGTTTGCCAAATCACTGTTAAAAGTATTAACATGATGTGGTAAATTTAAATCTTTATCCAAAACCTTATAAAAAGTCTGTAGTATAGCAACGCAGCAAGTAAGAGATCCGCCCCCAAATATATGACCATCACGACATTGGTCTGAGGCCATGACGATGTTTTTATTCATTTAGTGATGTCCACAGAAAATGTATTTATACATAATTTATATTAATTTTTCGACTTTTGTCTAAGGCGTGACAAATTTTATTTAATTTTTGACCAATCGGTCTCTATCTTACTTTTGACGTTACGCAGATTGTCTTTTTTGACCAGAATAAATCTTACCTACTAAACGCTTTTTTCCAAATAAATGTATTAATGTTCCAACCATTGCGTAACTTACTAGAGCCACTGTGGCAGCAATAACGGAGTTCAGGTATACACTGAAATTGTTTTCTAAATTCTAAAACAATAAAAAAAATTACATAGGTATAGGACAGTGTGCCCAAAAAAAGTATGTATAATATATGGAAAACTTTGTTGCAAGTTAAAAACTTAGACATGGTTCCAAATTTGAGGTAAGTATCATTATTTTTTTATCGGCTGTCGCAATTTTTATTAAAACGAACGCCACTGGTGAAACTTCCGGATCCTTGCAATTATAAAAAAAAATAATTAGTATCTTATTTTGGAAGGGCTGTTCAGGGAGGCATTGACGAATAGTATGCCGGTCTTTTTTTTTAAATAAATGCACAGAATCTTTAGAAAAGCAGTTATTTGAAACCACTGAAATTGTCACAATTTACTTTAAAATCCTTGAAAGCGACACGATATTTTCTAGTCTAACGTCTAACTAGATGTCATCTATCCTAAGAATTCTAGAGAATATGTGCTTGTTTTAACAGGAAAGATTCCGTAATTGCACAAAACAACATTAAACATCATCTATAGTAAGGAAATGATAGATGTATTTCCTAAGATATTTTTAACGCTATACTACGCTAATACTTTCAATAGAAAGTGATTTAACTGGTAATTTAAATTACGATGATGCGATAAGGGAGTTTGTTTTTATGATTTTTGTTTGTTTCCTATATGTTCATATTTTATATCCTTACTATACCTAGTTTTTTTTCTGTTATAATTTTTTTCTGTTATACCTTTAGTACCTTATATTTTTGTAGTTGTGAAAACTCTTAGTTTAATATTAGCAAAACTGGTTATTTTTGTTTTTGTATTTTTGACTTTTTATTTGTTTGTCTGAAATGTTTGTATTTTATTTTCTTTATTTTTGATACTACTTAGTTCCTTTTTTATTTATGTGATTTTGTATCTTATTATGTAGAATATACAGTGTTCCTGAAGCTACTATTAAGTTATTTGATTACGAGCCAAAGTGTTTTGTTTTGATCTCAGATTTATTTTTCCTAATATTTATTAATATTTTTGATTTTGTTTCGTTTTGATTTTGTTTTAATTTATCAATAAATTCTAAAAGAAAAATATTTGTTTTATTTTGTCCTTTGAATTAAAAAAAAATTGGGTAGTTAAGTATATTAAAGAAATAAAAATAAAAGGTAGTGGATGGGAGCGAGGGGCCCCAAAAATGATGTAGCGTAGGGCCCCATAAATCGTAAATCCGCCACTGGTTGAACACATGCTTTTATCTCGTACGACCTGCACGTACCATATGCTCCACCTGAAACGGCACTTAGAAGCATCGCCTACGTTTTGTACCAGATTTATGCGTGTCGGGCTCTCTACAGTGCCCAATACAGCCCTGCTTTGTAGGGGTGGCTAAGAATAGTCGTGGGGGCTTAATATTGTTCTATATTATAGCGTAGGAACGTTTAAAAGACATAGAGAGTTTGGGTACTTTGTGGTTTTAAATTAGGAAACCATGTAAAGTATGTTTTGATTATTTGGGGATGAATGATCATTAGATCTTAGAGTTAAGCCCCTGAAAAAAAGAATTTTAAACCCCTTGGAAAAACCCCATGATAATGTTTTGACCTACCACTGTACAAACATACTCTTCATTAGATTTAGGTTCTCTTAATATTTCCAATACGTCACACATACTTGAGGATTGTCCTTCATTTGCTACTTGGTATTCGTGTATAGCTTGGAATATTTGAGGCATATAAAAACGGATTGAATTTATTCTAAAATAAAAATAAAAATTGACTCCAGGATTGTCATGGGGGATAGGATGGTTTATAATAATTATAAGTTTTATTATCTTTTCATACTTTTAATTATATTCCCCCTCCTCTACGAAGTAATTAATTATTACTTGGTAGGCTTGTACCTAATACCTAGTCAACTAAATATTGCTGTAAAACGTACTTACGCCATTTGAAAGGTACTTTGTATAACACTGACAAGAAGCAGTTTAGGTCCGTATGTCTTTCCAAATAAAGGTGCTATTTGTTCTACACCCATTTTTAGGTATTCTTTCAATGATTTTTTATTTGTAGCTGATTCCTTTTTGTCTTCAACTTCATTAATTAAATAATCAATCTAAAATTAAATAAGTAGGTATTTTAAAAACACACACATACCAGCTTATTTTACTATTTATTAAGAGGAAACACTAATGGCGCATTCGCCATTTCGTTCTTTGATCAATAATTCATTATTTCTTCGTTTTATCCAGAATTCGACCAAATACCCCTCTTTATAAGTAGAAATACCTATTAGTTCGGGAGGCAGCGTTGTTTTGATGGTGATTTCAGGTAGCTTGATTTTGTGTGTATTCGATAGTCTAGATATAGCTAGCAATCGAAACAAGCGTCAGCTGTCAGAATCGTGGTGGACCAGTCGTAAGAGAATGTAAATTTTATCAAAAAAAAAAAATCTAAGAATGATTTCAGGTCATTTGCAAAGTCAGCTGCAAAGATAATGGAGGATTATGCGTCAGCTGCTTATTTAGGGTCCTGCACCTCACCCCGCGTCTTCTATAGCTCACTTATTAATTAAGTTAAAATTTTGATATTTTGTAGACCTTACCTGTATCTTGTGGCGCATTCCATGAAAATATTTTTTTTTTCATACAGGGTGTTCCAAAAAAGTGTGACGTCATAAGAATATATTTTTTTAGATTACATGCCATATATTTTCTAACTTATTTGGGTGCCTCCTATATACCTACATACCCCTAAAATTTAATTCGATTCAGTGTTATAGGCGAAATAAACTAAAAAATATCAGTTTTGCTGCACTGGTTTTAAAAATTAATAAAAAATAAAAATAATGCCTCGTTAATAAAATTATACAAATGTACTTATTAAATAAAGTCTAACAGTCTCGTTAACCAAGTTTAATTAATACGAATTGTACAGGGTGTTCAAAGTTTAGTGTCAAACTTTGTAAATTTAAAGCAATTTATTTTTCTTATTTCAAAAAGAAACACCTGTATATTTTTATGTCATTCGATGCAGAATTAAAAATCATTTGTCCTAATTATAACCCTATTTAAAATAAGAAAAATAAATTGCTTTAAAGTTTGCAAAGTTTGACACTAAACTTTGGACACCCTGTACAATTCGTATTAATCAAACTTGGTTAGATAACGAGACTGTTAGACTTTATTTAATAAGTACCTTTGTAAAATTTTATTATCGAGGCATTATTTTTATTTTTTATTAATTTTTAAAATCGGTGGTGCAAAACTGTTATTTTTTTAGTTTTTATTTTCTTTTTCACCTATAATACTGAATCGACTTTAATAAAATTTTAGGGATATGTAGGTAACTATAGGAGGCACCCAAATAAGTAAGAAAATATATGGCATATAATCTAAAAAAATACATCCTTATGAGGTCTCACTTTTTGGAACACTCTGTATGAAAAAAAAAATATTTTCGTGAACCCAAGATACAGGTAAGGTCTGCATCAATAAGTGAGCTATATATAGAAGACGGGGTGTGAGGTGCAGGACCCTGTATAAGCAGCTGACGCATAATCCCCCATTATCTTTGCAGCTGACTTTTTTTAAATTTATCGTCATATTTAAACATTTGCTGTACACATTTTCAAGCGACCTGAAATCATTTTTAGATTTTATTTAATAAGAAATACTTGTGATAAGAATTAGACGACCTAAAATGATTGTGTCATTTGGAACGCTGCCTCCCGGGCTATACAGTGTCCGCAAGAAAGTTCGCATCGAATGGGATTTTTTTTTATCATTAGGTATGGGTAAAAATTGAAAAAGCAGTTAGTTTTTGTTTACCTAAAAACCAAAAATGACGTATACTGAAGCAGCTGCACGACTTGCGTTACCTGTCAAATTTGACATTTTTAATAAAATAGGTTCAAAATGCCCTTATTTATCAAAATATCGATAAACTTTATTCGAGAAAGTTGTTTATTTAGGCATTTTTAGCCTCTGTGCGAAATTTTGACAGTCCAATAGAATTTTTATTTTTTGCCAGGTTATTGAAAATTTAGATCAACCCTCGTAGATTAACTTTTATACATCGATGTAAAACCATTTGCCTTTACTTCATTTGTAATCTTAATGCAATTTTGTGTTAAATTTTTGTTTCCAATTATTCATTTTGCTTCAAAAACTAAAATTGTTATTGACCAGTATGTAATGTTTGATGCAAAGTTTATCTAATTACATCAGTTTTGCCAAAACCGACGTTTCTCATTTTTCTTTAGTTAACAGGTGTACAAAAAGAAAATATTAGGAAGCTTTCGTTGAAATTTTACTTAATTAATATTGGATCAAAAAGAATAAATTTTAATATTAATCGCTCGAAACATTTTATTCAACAAAAATATAGTTTACAAATAGGCGATGCATTAATAATTAATATTAATTAAATAATGGGAAACAAAAATTTTACGCAAAATTGCATTAATATTACAATTAAAGTAAAGGCAAATGGTTTTACATCGATGAATAAAAGTTAATCTACGAGGGTTGATCAAAATTTTCAAGAACCTGGCAAAAAATAAAAATTCTATTAGACTGTCAAAATTTTGTACAGAGGCTGAAAATGCCTAAATAAACAACTTTCTTGAATAAAGTTTTTCGATATTTTGATAAATAAGGGCATTTTTGAACATATTTTATTTAAAATGTCAAATTTGACAGGTAACGCAAGTCGTGCAGCTGCTTCAGTATACGTCATTTTTGGTTTTTAGGTAAGCAAAAACTAACAGCTTTTTCAATTTTTACCTATACCTAATAATAAAAAAAAATCCCATTTGATGCGGACTTTCTTGCGGACACTGTATAGTTTTACGTTAAATTTTTTTTTTACTTAATTATAGCAGAACAGGAAATATGTTTTTTGCTTTTGGTATTTTATCAATTATTTTTTTTTAAACTTAAAACTGTAAGTTGCTATCCAAATACGGTATTTGGCGGCTTTTTGGAGAAAACGAAATATTGATAAAAAAATGAAATGGCGACAACGTAATTGCAACACATGTGACACACAAAAACTCACTATGCACTTGACGGCACAGCAAAATGAACTGAGTAAGGAAGGGTATTCAGGTGGCGAGGAGCAGGGATATTTTTGTTTACTTAATACATTCCTTCGTCGTGAGATCTACCAAAGAACGGCGGAGATGCGAAGAACAATTTTTAATTAGAAAACTAAATGAAATGAAAAATACGCCAAATAAATACACGGTACAACCCAATTGAACTTCCAAATATTACTGAATACTTAATTTCTATCGATAAGGCTAGGCGATGAGCTGACTTCGTTAAACGGCGCCAGCACAAATGATCACCTCTCTAACCGAGAGATGGTTTCGACATGCGTTGTTCACGCCGGCATCACTGATAAGGGCGTCCGAAAAAACTTTTCCAAGGGGGGCAAATCATAATTGAAATTATTTTTGTTTCTAGCACTTCAACAAACCTTCAATAAAAGAATAGAGCAAAACACCTAATACTTATATTAAATAACAAAAAATAGCTAAACAAAATATTTAAAAATGTCCAAATATAACAAAAAAAAAATACAACAAAAAACTTATAAATTATTTCAGATTTAGTGGAGAAAAGAAATGTTAATTTTCTTGAATCTTTTGCAAATTCATCAATAATTTTTTCAATTAAATGTCTTTTTTTCTTTTACAAATTTATGCTCATCATACATAAACCGTCCAATCGGTGCTCAGTCATAGTCGAGCGGATTCAGGTTTTTACTCTTTTGAGAGTACTGAATGATCTTTCGACTGTACATGTAGTTGGAGGTAAACAAATTGCCTGACCAATAGCTGGATAGAACTTGCAATGTTCCAGTAATTCTAACATGGATGTATCTTCTGTAACATCTGCAGTTTTATTTTGACTTGTCCAAAGATAATACCATGAAAGGGCTTCTTCTTTAAAATTTTCGGTTAAATTGGCGGTTTGTTACACTTTGTGTTTTGTTTTTGTCGTTCATTTTTGGATTGGGAATTAGATGTGTTGGTTGTATATCTATTTGTATATTGCTATTATGACTAGCTGTGTAAATTAAAATAAAGCTTTATTTATTCTATTCTATTATTTTTCCTTCGCTATTTAGTGAAGATTTTTGAATTCCACATTTCATTTTATGCAACAAGAGTTCGTTTTACCTATTTTGTCAATTGAATTGTATCTCAATAAATATGTATATCCCAGTTAAATAAAATATCTCATAACTACTTGGGCCAGGGGGGGGGGGCAAGCGCACCCCCCTTCGGACGCCCTTGTGGATTGTCCTTATTGCGGGCACCTAAACATATTATTTACTCACATAAAAGGCTAACTGCATAACTTGGAGTTTACCAGTACGATAGATTAAAGTTTTAAAGATTTAAGTAAAATCGGTTGCACTTACGGGATATGAATCCGCTGGTCGACCATTATTATATTTAAATACTGTTCTAAAAACGTCTAAAGCTTCTTCGTTCTTTCCAATAGTCATAAGAAATTTAGGAGATTCGGGAAGAAAGTAGAAACATATAGCTGATATTATTGACGATATGCTGGTGATCAGTATTAAGAGGTTCCATGCATAAAAATCTGGAAGTTATAGATATATTATTATCTATTATTCGTGCTCAATATCTAATGTAAAGTCTGTTCAATGACCGCTGACCGTTACGTCATGTACTAACATTCGTGAACTAGGTGAGATAGTAAATTGGCGTCAATAATGAATGTTGTATAATTTTACCAGTCAAAAAAGTTTTATTGTCATTTTTGACAGTGACATTTTTAATCAACTTTATTTCAAAAAGTCACGGTGTTCTGAAAAAGAACAAGCATGAATTTTAAAATTATTTGATTATTTTCAAAGAGAAAGTGAGGCCGGAAAGACTGTTTACCCTTTAACGCAGTTTACGAGGTCAGTAGATAGAATAAAGCAGGAATTGTGAAAACATAAATAATAAATATGCAAAATATGTGGCAATGTTTTTATAAATATCTGTTATAGGGAATTTCTGATGCTTTGGAAGTTTCGTGTTCATGTTCAACAATCCAACGAATTAAGGCAAAAAGGATATAGAGAAGGATGTAGATTTTAGGAATCTCAATAATGTAGCTATTTTGTCATCCCGTGGTCGACAACTTCACGAAATTCATGATTATACCATACTAGCGTGTACCCGGCATGCGTTGCAATCCGCTGGTATAAATACAAACCCGAACAAACCCGATATATTAGTACCCGGCATGCCACTTTCTGAAATTGCACCCGTGCGAAGCCGGGGCGGGTCGCTAGTTATACATAAAAACCTTCCCCTTGAATCACTCTATCTATAAAAAAAAAACGCTTCGAAATCCGTTGCGTAGTTTTAAAGATTTAAGCACATATGAATAGGGACAGACGGACGACAGCGACTTTGTTTTATACTATGTTAAGAAGACAGCGCATTTATAGGATGCATAGAGCAGGTGAACACGTTACCATTCGCTTAATACAAGTAAACCTTAAAATCATTGATGGTGTTAAAATATCCACTGGTTCATTAGCGGACTGTTTAGAAAAAATTAAAATTTAAATGGCGTAAATGTAGTATCAAACAGGGATTTTTTAATAACCAACCCCATATAGCCCAAAACCTATTAGAATTTTTAAGAGAAATTAAGAATAACGGCAACTCTCTATTTACTTTAAAACCTGTTTTGCTGGGTAAACCTGGATATACAGTAGGGGAGACTGCCCCAACGCCGGACAGTTTCCAGTACCGGACAGTTCCGGTTTGGCGGTTCCTGCGCTATAAGGCAGCTTCTCTCTATTATATTCTGTTGTGACATCACACATGCGGATTGTGTTTCGCGCCATTTGCTTGTCTGTCGCTGTTATGTAAACATATGAGTGATTTTGTGAATTTTAGGTATTTTATCCTGACATACCTAAACTGCACTGTACCTTTTGTGTATCTAAAGGTACGTTTAATAATTTTTTTATTAATTAGTTTAAATTTTACTTTAATAGAGGCAGCAAAAATGCCAGCAAACCTACGAAAATATTTGTGTACTTTTAGAAGTAACATTTTTTTCTAGCATGGCGCGGTGCCTCAGTACCGGACACTGCCACTGTTCCCAGTATCGGACAGCTTTTTCAATGCATAATACGGCTTATATTTTGAAAAAACTAGGTACTTATTTTTTCCAGATTTATCAAAAATGCCAAACAATACAGAAGGGAAATGGGATGATGCCAGCATGAAAAAAGGTGTTGATGGTGTGATGTCCGGAAAGTTTAGTACAGAAACAGCCGCCTCCTACTTTTCTGTGCCCAAAAGTTTCTTGGGGGACCGCGTTAAAGCTCTTCGACAAGGAAAGACTGTTAAAATGGTACCTTTATTATTGAAATAAATTTTTTTTGTAAAAATCTATAGTTTTATAATGAAATATACACTGTCCGGTACTGGGGACAGTTTTTTGAGGGGTGTCAATTGCACAACTTTTGTAAATTCAAAAGTATGCCACTATGTTAAAAGTAGGTCGTTTAACATATTTACCACCTTGTTACATATATGGCCCCCTATTAAAAACAACTTTTACTTTTCTAAAATGTATTAAGGTTATTAAAAAAAGTAGATAAAGGCTTAGGTGTCCGCCACTGGGGCAATCTCCCCTAAAGGTGCTTTAGGCGAAGTTGGCAAGATTATACTCTTCATACAGTTAAAAAAAATCATCAGATGGTGTACGGTATCTACATGCTGGTTCAGGAAATGGATTTGTGTATAATGCAAGCTTGATATTCAAGTCTGGCCTGAAATCTGGTGATTATCATGATTCGATGAGTAGTGAAAACTTTGAGAAATGGTTTGAAGAACAATTGTTAGCAAGCTTGGAAGAACAGTCGCTTACTATCATGGATAACGCCGCCCATCATTCTGGGCCAATTGAAAAAGTCCAAATACAGGTTGGTCAAAAAGATTACTTATTACATGATTAGAACAAATACAAATTCCGGTTTCACTATTTGCAATAAAGGATCAGATCTGGATAATAGTGAAGCAGCATATCTCAGCGAAGCGTTACAAGTACCTAATCTGGAAAGCGCTATTTAGTTTACTTTTTAGTTATTTTAATTTTATTTTAATAGGTTGGAGAAACTATAGCATTGCAACATAAACATCGAGTTTTAAAACTTCCTCCATATCATTCCCACTTTAATCCTATTAAAATGGTTTGGTCGGAATGTAAGCGCTATTATGATGCAAAAATAAGTTCTATGAATCCTGTAACAAATGACTTAGTTTTGGATCTGTGGAATGAAGCCATAGAAAATGTAACAGTAAAAAAATTAAAAAACTATGTAGCACACACTGATAAAATTATAAATAATGTGTGGAAAAGGGAAAGATTTGTCGATGATTCAGATACTCTTCCCCTCATTAGTAACGAATCTGATGATAATGATCCTTGCGGAGATAATTTATTTTAATTAAGTATTAAAAAACTGTATTTTTTTGTTGTAATTTTTGATTTTATTTTCTTTATTATTTTATAAATAAGATAAAAATATTTGAAAGTAATTTTATAGGCGCTAGAGATGCACTAGACAAAAAAATATATGATTCGATTTTAAATTTTATAAATGAGTTTTATTAATTTTTATTTAAATTAATTAAAAATGTCATACTGATATTCAAACACGAAATGTTTCAATAAAAATTAAAAATTTAAAATATTTTACTTGTTCACGTGCATCCGTCTTTGTGTAGATCAAGCCTAAGAAAAATTATAACCTTTACCACCGGCATTGAATATCAAACTTATGGAGAACTAAGTCCTCCATAATCAAACTATAAGAAGGTCATATGAGCCGATTTCCTAAATCTGCTACGTTAAATTCATAGATGGCACAATGAGTTCACCAACAAAAAAGCGACTAACCTTTTCACTGCTAAATTAAAGCATTGTTGCCGCCTGTCTGTTTGACTTGCTGCATGAGTTTTTTAAATTTATTTTTATAGCTTATCGTAAAACTTGATTTCACGTAAGTACCTACACCTATCCCAGATTTAAGTAGCTTCCATTTATTTTCCTACCTATAGTATAGTATAGTCTAGACTTAAAAATGTCCTTATTTTTAATTGCTTTGTAGCTTATAATATTTTCAACCTTTTGACGTCCCAACGTTAATTACATGAAAACATATTAACCGCCATGTATTCTATTTCTAACAGAATTAAATGACGACTCTCACTATTCAATACCTACCTAGGCTACCTACAACGTATATGTTGGGTAAAATATGAATGATGTGCAGTTTGTTTGTATAACTTGGTTTTAATTTTCAATTATTAGATACTACTTTTCAAAATGGTTAAAATAAATAGGTTTTACTTTCTTACTTAAGAAACATTCAGTTTGTTTGTATTAGTGTATTACGTATTTTGCTATTTTTCGACGAAATAAAACGTATTTCAGATATACTTGCTGTCGCTTTTTATCTACTTTTATTTGTTTAACATTTAACACCTAATGCAACGGTAAAATCATTATGAAAGTCGGTCCAATTACCCCGGAGTAATCAGCGTACATATTATTATCAAAAACATACATTCGGCTGGAATTAAGAACCTCCTATTTTATTGTCTGTTAAAAATGCTTGAATTCTTAAAAAATCCAATAAAATACGATATGTGGCAACACCACGATATCACATCAGTAAATTTGAGACAACTGTTGCCGAGGCGCTGCATTATAACGACAGACAGGCGACAGATTTAAGGTTAGAGTTACGATCAACTCCACAATGGCGGCCAAACCAGCTCCAATACGTCAAAAAATGGGTTGTCAACTTTTCTCGGACATCCGTTATTCTTATATAGTTTGATATTCAATGCCACCGGTAATTCAAACTGACTGAATCAATTTACGACGTACCGCAAATATGAAGAATATGACGTAACAGTCTGCGAACAGACTTTATTAAGAATTTACCATTGATATAGCGGCGCGAAATTTCAGAACCAAATTTTTTAAATTTCGCCAAATTTAGAATAATTGCAATTTTCACTTATAATCTCCCTAGCAAAATTATCGGGCATTAATTCTGCTGCGTGGGAGATTCGGTAAGAACATTTCATAAATTGGAGTTTTTTCTTATTGTAATTTTTTTGCTAAAATGCTACAAAAACATATTTCCGGCGGCTTTAAAGTTTTAGAAATGAAATTCATTTAAGCCGTTAGTAACTCATTTTTATTACTAAAATGTGAAAAACATTAAATAACAAATTTGTTATCTGAAATTCAATGTCTTTATAGTTTTAAGTTAAAATAAAACTTTAAAAAACATATTTCCGATGAGTTTAGTTTAATATGACGCACTGTATTTTTGCAATAGAAGTTGATTTTATTTGTTAGTAACTAAGGTTTATTACTAAAATTTCAGGAACATTAAAAACAATAATTCGTTTTCAACCATAAAATCTGAAATTACATGTCTACATAGTTCCAAATGAAACTTAAAAAATATATTTCCGATGAGTTTATTAAATTTTTGATGTGTCTCTTTTAGCCCCGGTGTACGATATGTAAAGCAAATTGGTTAGTATCAATCAAAATTATAAGTTAGCAACAAAATGTATTTTGATTTTATTCTGAGAGACTTTTGCAAATAGATATAAGGCACTTCATTTTTGACAGAAAAATTATCACTTATTAATTGCATTAATCTACGACAGTGGTATTATGACGTATTTAGCATTATCATTTAGATGTTTAGATAGGTCTGTTCGTACACCTGCCTTGACTTTTCGGGAAGTAGGGAATCTATTACGCTTTGCGCGATATCTTCGACATCCGAAGCGACACTTTCGGATTCAGAATCTCCCATATTAACATTATTTTTGGCCAACACTTTGCATACAATAGAAAATTAGACGGCAATAATGACGTTGTCAAAATCTAAATTGAAACAATCAAAAATGCGGTTACCATGATATCGACTAATATGGACACCTGAAAATTAAAAAAATTACGAAAACGTTATCTGATATCAATGATAAAATCTATTTGCACTGTCGTAGATTACATTTTGAATGATACTTGATACTTGATGAAACTTTCATTACCGTTGCACACGTTTTATTATGGTGTTCATATCGAACTGGTATCATTAATAACTATAAGTTAATAGGAGCTAACAAAATTATCGCGATAATCTCCCGTTGCTATAAGCAACATAAACAAAAGGAGCCTTCCAATTGGTTGAAAAGAAATTTATGTAAATTTCTAAATAATTCATGTCAAATTATTCTTTTTAATAGGTATTAAGTTAAAATAATATCCTATATGTGTCAACTAAACAAAAAATGTTAGACCACCTTACATTTCCTATGTTTCGCATTGTAAATAATGCTTGTTGTAAATGCTAATAGTATAGACATGGAATATCAATTTTTTTAACTTTAAAAACAATAAACTTCTTACCTATGATAGATACTTGCACGTGAAACTTCATGGGTAAAATTGCTGATGACAAAAGTGGAATAGCTATATTTGCTCCACAATACATCATTCCAAAAGCCATTTGTATCTTACTCCTGTATTCGGTTGAATGAAATTCCAATAAATAAGTATTTACTGCTACGTATATACCTCCAGTTCTAAAAATTTATTGGATGCAATTGATACTATTATTACTTTAAAATGATCAGTAAAAACGACAACCTGGTTAACATTTTTTACTCTTAAACATAAATATGAGTACCTATTCACTCATCTACTAATAGTTTAAGATGGATTTGGCAAAACAGTTGCGAACGTGTAAATATTAAGATAGTAGTCAGTATAACTACTACAATCTTGATGAAAGGCTGACAACTTCTAGCATCTCCAGGCAATTGTGGCCCCTACTTGATAACAGGAAAACCGCAGCGCTATTACAGCATAGTCGGAAGGACCTAAGAAATATCACTGCCGTAGTTACCGGACATTGCCGGTTCGGTAGACTCGCTGATCGTATGCAGATACGACTTCTGTAGACGTTGCAGAGATGAAGAAGAGGAGGAAAGTATTCAGCATTTCTTGTGTGAATGCCTCGGCCTCGCGAGATGAAGGTTCAATGCCCTGGAGGAAGTGAGCAGCCTGCAACTGGGTCGACTCATAAGTTTATTAACAGCATTGGCTGGTTTGAATAAGCTGTCAAGATTCTTCTATGATCTACGTCACGTCGCGTTAACCATCAGGAAGCTGATGCGGATGGGTTCCGCGGAACACGTGTGGTACCACAACGGTCCTACAGGACTACGTGTGACTGTTTGGTCAATGCCAGAGAACTGCCACTTTAACCTAACCTAACCATAACCATAAACAATACAATTTTAATGAAAGTTTTACTCACATTGTTCCTCCAAGAAAGCCCAAAATAGATAAAACATAAAATTCTTGGGCTAACGTTTTTCCGAATACAATTATTAATTCTATTACAAAAGCTACAAGCAATAGCTTCCGTCTTCCTAACGTGTCAATTAATACTCCCCATATAAATCCTGATGAAACCATACCTTAAATAATACAATTTTATTTGCCTTTTCACCACAACATAGATAACTTTTTCAAATCCTTTCTGTTAGTTTCTAGAATATTTCAAACATAAAATGCTTGGGTTGATTAGGTAAAATAATTTCGAGCTGCATATTTTTTTTTGTTATGTGATTGCTTTCTCAGCTCAGCTGTAAATTTATAGAGGTTAACTGTCTCTATTGCCTCTACAAGCACAGTATAGCTAGGAGACCATATGACCGAACAGTACTCCAGCAATGCTTTTACAACACAACTATAAAGATATTTAAAAGTCATTAGTGAGGAATCGGTTTTTAGCAGCATTTTATGGGTTTTAGGCCCAAATTATCGATATCCTGTTAACGCTAACTGTTAGATCTTAAATAACTTCTAAGGATACAATTATTGAAACAATTGTCATGGAAGTTATGTGGTTGTTAGTACTAGTACTAACAGGATATTAGTAATTTGGGCCGTAGTAATAATATTGGCAATATAAACGTTAAAAGACATTTTACTGTAAAAAGTGACACCGAGATTTTTATATTGTTGCATTGGGGTAGTCTTGCACCATCAAGACTAGAAATTTATGGGCAAAGGCGAATTGTGAAAACCATTTTACAGCACTTTGTTACATAAACATACACTTTTCTCGCACCACTGATAAATACTGTCAAGGAGATCATCTTAAAAACTCCATAGCTTCCATCAGACTTAAATATCTTCAAGTCGTCAGCAAAAAACCAACGTCTGCAGTATTGAGTGCAAGCAGAGTCAACATCTAGTAAAAAAGTGAAAAAATAATAGGGCCACAATGAGAACCCTGTGGTACCTCAGTCTATATGTATTTGTTTCTTATGTTAAAAATATTATTTTAAAGAATTAGACAAGTTTTCCAATTTGCTAAGCCTAATAAATTGCAAATAAGCTTGCAGCAGCCTGCTTGCTTGCTGAAAACATACTATTGCCTATGAAAAAAAATATACTTATTATAATATATCGGGTGGCCCACTCTTAACGCAGGATTCCATAGCATCTAAACTGTTCAACTTTTTAATATTTTTTAAAAACAGAGTTATAGGGAGGCATTGGGTCTACAATTTAAAATTATTTCAAATTATACAGGGTGTCTCAAATAGTCAGGGTATATCAAACATACTTTTTTTAAAATGGAACACCCTATATATTATGACATTTTTGGATTGGTTGATCAATTCTAAGAATATTCTGTATAACATATAATATGTTTAAATTTAACAGTTTTTTAGTTATTAACGATTTTTCAAAAATTTCATGTTTGCAGCCTTTCTAAATGTAACAATTTTAAAAACGTTAAAATTCTTAAAAGTCTGCTATTTTAAATACATACCCTATTATTTTTTATGCCTAATCAAAAGACATTTTTAATACAATTCTTATTATACTAGGGTTCCCTATACCTACCTTTTATAGTTGTTCCTGAAATAGCTATTTCTTCCTTTACCATATAAACTCGGTGTTTATTTTCTCATAGAGTGCCTTGAATACCGCAGCGTGTCCGTACCGACACTCTTTTTCCAGAGTGCCATGGACACCCAACTATTCATTTTATTAATCTTAAGTCATTTGAAGCGACATTTTTCAGTATTTGTAAATTAAAAAAATATTTCTGTTATTTTAAGTTTAAGCAATATCATTAATTTTTTCCTTAAAGAAAAACTTCAAATGACTTAATATTAATAAAATGAATAGTTGGGTGTCCATGGCACTCTAGAAAAAGAGCGTCGTACGGACACGGTGCGGTATTCAAGGCACTCTATGAGAAAATAAACACCGAGTTTATATGGTAAAGGAAGAAATAGCTATTTCAGAAAAAAACTATAAAAGGTAGGTATAGGGAACCCTAGTATAATAAGAATTGTATTAAAAATGTCTTTCGATTAGGCATAAAAAATAATAGGGTATGTATTTAAAATAGCAGACTTTTAAGAATTTTAACGTTTTTAAAATTGTTACATTTAGAAAGGCATTTTAAAAGACTTCGGTAAATATTTTTGTTTTTTAAAATATGCTTTAGACGCTACAGAACAATCATATTCCATAACCCAAATTTCATTTATTTCTGTCAGTCTGTACTACCGACAGGTGCATATTCTTTACGTGCTACAAACACGAAATTGTTGAAAAATCGTTAATAACTAAAAAACTGTTAAATTTAAACATATTATATGTTATACAGAATATTCTTAAAATTGATCAACCAATTCAAAAATGTCATAATATATAGGGTGTTCCATTTAAAAAAAAGTATGTTTGATATACCTACCCTGACTATTTGAGACACCCTGTATAATTTGAAATAATTTTAACTTGTAGACCCAATGCCTTCCTATAACTCTGTTTTTAAAAAATATTAAAAAGTTGAACAGTTTAGATGCGATGGAATCCTGCGTTGAGAGTGGGCCACCCGGTGCAGCTTGTAATACATCATTTAAAAGCTATAATATCTCGTACAGTATGCCCATAAATTTTGGCGTGTGTGTCTTATTTTATATGAAGTTCTTACTTTATTTTTAACCAATCTACTTAATCACATAATATTTACCATGTAGCTTTTTGGGACGTATATAGAAGCTTAATTTGAATAAAACAAAAACTGATCCCAAGGAATTTAATGGGTATTAGGTATTTACCTATTACTGCCATAGAATTGAGTAGTCCTTTTTGGCTGTTAGACAAACCAAGATCACATGCTGCTGCAGGAATTATAAAAGAAATAATTGACGATTCAAATTGCGTTGTCCATGTTGCAGGAATGCATACCAATATTAACATAATATTGTATTTTCCAAATCCTGTAGCGGCTATGGCTGTTTGAAAGTCGGCTGGTGCTGCAAACATAAATAGTTCTTTTAATAAAAAACCAACGAAAATGAAGGTCGAAGTTAGCATACAAATTAATATTATACCTATATCAACAGATACAACAAAAAAGTAAGGAGAAATTTATACGAAATCAAAATGATGAATTCCGATATAACACAACAGTAAAATACTTCTTAAAAATTATTATTTTTTAAACATTTTGTCTACTTACATACATCTGTTGCACTTTTAGAATCTCTAGTTGTACAAGTTGTCATGGTTACTAATTAATTTACAAACTAAATACAATTTTGAGCATTCCGATCCATGTATCACAGCATTCTAAACTAAAATAATTTTGCAAAATTTGCCATTTTAAGGAAAACATTTATTATTTTTCTCGTGCCCAAATCTTAAATAAAAGAAATATTTGAACAAAACGTCACAACAAAAGTTATTAGTAGGCATATAAGCATCTACCTATATAGATTAAGGATTAATTCAGTTATTTGAATATCATTTTGTAGCTATAGAGGTACTTTGTTTTTTCAAATATTTGATCAGATTTTATTGAAATAACAAACAAAATATCCCAGAGATAATAATAGCTTTTTGTTTAATTTTATTGGCAAAAATATTATTATAGGTACAGAGTATTTGTAACGGTAAATAACTACAACGTGAATAAATTAAAACAGATAGTAGTTAGTAGTACCTAACAATTAGCGTCATTTGCTTTCCAACCGGCGCGGCTGGCAGTATACTGAGCCTAGTGAATAAAAATTAAGCAATTACTTGAAGCAATAATTACCTTTTAGTAGAAGCAATTGCTTGACTAGCAAATGCTATAAGTAATAGCAATTGCTAGATCTGGATATTTAAATAAAATTTTGAAGCAATTGCTGTTTTTCTTAAACCTCTAACCTCTGTAGCAAATGCTTATTTAACACAAGTTCAGACGTGGCTTGTTCAGATTATAGATTTTATGTTCAGTTTGGTGCCTAATTTGCAAAAGAGTTTATGTAAATACAACAACGTTGGTCTATTTATTTAGTACAATAGTAATATGTTACGTTTTTGTGGAAAATAGGAAACTTATATTTGTGATATGGCAGATTTCCGTGAAAATAAGGAAAGTGATAGTAGTGATGAAGAAATTAAAGACAAGCAATTGATATTCGTTAACAAATTGAAGGAACATAAATAAATCTCTCTGACCACAACCGTTTAGCTTCCACAACAGCTTCAGCACTAGGAAATTTAATAAAAATATTGGCCTTCTCCAAAATTGCATCCATTACAGAAGTGTATGTGTCTTACAGACAGTAGTTTGGTGAACACCGAGTTCTTCACCAACAGAATTTTAAAAACCCGAATCCGACAATTCCGCAGAAAGACTTTAATCTTATTTAAAGGCGACAGTGCACCCCTGCGCCTTTTACCAATATCAGTCAAAAAATAATTTGCCAACCACTCAACATTTTCGTAGTCAAATCGATATAACTTTCTGAAATCATCATATCTGCAATGTTTACATACACTGTAGATTTTTCTTTTACGGACGTTTATATATTCAGCCATAATTGAAGACACAAATTAAGAGCAACGCACGTGTATGCCGCGGAGAACTAAAGTTGACTGCTACCAAGCAAATGATGCAGGGGTCGACCTACCTTAAAAAGTTGAAAGCGATCGCTACACTAGAAAAAGCAATTCCTTAATTTATTCATCACATTTTAAGCAAACAATAGCGATCGCTTCTATTTTTTAAGAAAAAGCAATTCCTGCACTTTTAAGCAATTGCTGGACGTAAAAGCAATTACTTTAGATTTTATTCACTGGCTTTCAAGAAATTACTTCGATTTTATAAGAAAAAGCAATCGCTACATTTTTATTCATTAGGCTCACTGTCTCCCCATAAAGTCATATTCAGTATTCAGCCGATTCACACTTATATATAGGTAGAGTCACATAATAGGTATATAGGTTTGTGTAGCTATATATTTTGTAGTAGGGTATATTAAAGCTACATCAGCAGCGCATCAGAGACGCATGCAAATCGAAAAACTCGTTTTTTCCAAAAAGTATCTATTTTTATTTAATGTGTTTAAAAAATTCAGCCTCTGCTGAAAAAATAATTTAGTGTAGCGGTAAAATTGTACAGGTTAATGTTAATAGCAACCATTCGTGACGCATTCGTCATTTCGTTTTTTGATCAATGTTTCGTTACTTTTTCATTCTATCTAAAAATCGGCTTTAGAGTACAATTACCAAAAGAAATTGAAAAATAAAGGAAATATTGATAAGTAAAGGGCGGATTATATGCACTTAAATTCAGCCAAAATAAGCGCATATATATGCCTTGTTTGCCTTTAAAATATGAGTTACTTACATTTTCTTTTACCAAATATGCAATATTTCCTGATTTATTATACTTAAATGAGGTAAAGAAACACATTAAGTTCTAAAAAATAAGTTTATTTTTAAAAAAATACAAAAAAAAACAAAGAAAAATAAAAGTAAACAATTTTTTAACCTAAAATTATGTAATTTATTAATAAATATTTTTCAAAATTTTCAACTAAAAAGGATTGTCTTCTATAAGTAAAAATATGTTTATACAAAGAGAAGCTTCTTTCAACATCTACAAATGTCATCGAACAATACACTGCAACTTAGGTAGCAAAATATAAGGCCAAGATAGGTACAACTTCGTTGGATAGTTTACCGTCATAAATGCTTTTTACTGCAGTTAAGTATTTAAATCCTTCATTCTTTTTACAGTTACATCCAATTTGTGTTTGTTTTGTTTCATTTTTGTAACTTTGACTTATGCAGCGGTGTTTTCAAATGTTGATGGATTTGAAACTTCTTTTCATTAACAATAATTTTTATACAAGCTTTAGAGAAGACTCCACTAAACTCTAACTCTGGGAAATTTTTCATCCACGAAGACGTTTTCGCCACTTTAGACATTCTGAACACAAATTTGAAATTACTAGTTTCATACTGAAAATACGGAAATCTTTCGACAAATGAAAACAGAAGTATGTATAACAAATCGATATAAATACGGTTTGTTAAGCAGGTAATAATAACACATTATTAAGTGACAATAAACAACCCCTAACAATATTCCTGCAAACCTCGGATACCCCCATGTGTATAACCATAATGTAAACATAATTATTATAATCTTCAGATTGGAAAATCCCTGAAATAAGTACCGAACTGGACATTAAACCTTTAACGTTTTAAATTTTTTATAAAGCCGAAAACATTAAAATGTGCTCTTAAAATAATAATTTATGATAAATATGCATTTTTCTATAAAATTGACAAAACATGCAAAAATGCAGTTATACAGTGAGGACCTAAAGTCCGTCCCCCCCCCTCTAACTTCTTAACCGTTCGGTATATTTTAAAGTAATTCTGAACGATAATATTTGAGCAAGTCTTGCACTTTTTGACATACCAATGACAGCTTTAAATGTCAAGATGACAGCTGGGTCCGCTTTTGGAGTATTTTTTAAAATGGAACACCCTGTATATTTTTACATTTTTAAATTCCACATAAAATTATAATTATTTTTTATTAAATGCATTATTAGTCTATACTTCATAGTTTCCGAGATATTGACTTTCGAAAAGTGACATTTTTGAACTTTGACAGCTTATAACCTTCTAACAGTACGTCTTAGAGCAAAACGGCTTACATGTCCCTATCTTCAATTTTTATTATCTTCCCAAAAAATAATAAACTTCCGGTTAAACCGGATGTAACTCGAAAGCAGGAAATATAGTTGTTCCGGTTTAACTGGAAGTTGATTTTTTTGCGAAGATAATAAAAATTGAAGATAGGGACATGTAAGCCGTTTTGCTCTAAGACGTACTGTTAGAAGGTTATAAGCTGTCAAAGTTCAAAAATGTCACTTTTCGAGAGTCAATATCTCGGAAACTATGAAGTATAGACTAATAATGCATTTAATAAAAAATAATTATAATTTTATGTGGAATTTAAAAATGTAAAAATATACAGTGTGTTCCATTTAAAAAAATATTCCAAAAGCGGACCGAGCTGTCATCTTGAAATTTAAAGCTGTCATTGGTATGTCAAAAAGTGCAAGACTTGCTCAAATATTATCGTTCAAAATTTCATTAAAATATACAGAACGGTTTAGAAGTTAGAGGGGGGGGGGGGACGGACTTTAGGTCCTCACTGTATATGCATTTTGCATATATTCCGCCCTTTATTGATAAAAATATGAAACGGCGAAAGCGTTACTACTGTTTGCTCTTAACAATATACTATTTAAGTTCCGGTAATTTGTAGACACAAGTTACTTTCTTATATCGGTCATCTCTATACAAAGTTTGTGGATAACAGTGCTGGATTTACTATACAAATACTGTTTTTGCTTTTAATTAACGTCTATTTGACTTTATTACTTTTATTTTAAAGCTTACAATAAACATTGTGTTATTGTCAATATTTGCATATGGAATTGGAATATTTTAGATGAATATAAAACTGGATTTAAAATGTATATTATTATATACATAATTACTGTTAATAATGTTAGTTGCGAATGGTACCTGAGCATAGAATTTAAATCCTTGTTATATGAAGGACTTTTTTACTAAATTTAAATTATTACCTTCCTGCATAGAGCAAGAAAAATAAAGTTTGCTAATGTGTTTTAAAAATTTTAACTTACTTTGTGAGAAAATAATTAAACAAAATACTTTCTCTGTTAAAAAAAAAACACACACGTAGAAACGTAATTCCATAGCAAACCAAAGAATCAAGTCAAATCAAAATACACTTTATTGTTATAAGAAGTACATCTTGTTAACAAAGCTTATTTACACCACACAAGTATCTTAATGCCCTCTTTTGCAAAACCAATGTAGAGCTCAATCGACTTACTGCGACGGCCGACGATGATGTTCAACGCGATGAGTCACCCAGTCATGTCTTGTTTCCTATTTTTCAGCTGTTATTTTCTATTTTAGTGATCGAAACAAAGATACCGCTTGTTACAATGAAAGCAAGAAACAAAAGTAGGTACGTCAAAATCTACCGATTATTACTATAATCGGTAGATTTTACTATATACGTAGGGAAAATGTTTGTCCGCCCATCTCTTAATAATAAGTTAGAATACCTAGCAAAGAAAATTTATAGGGTTAGAAATGTTAACTCCTTGTTAAAAAATCGCAACACAGTAGAGGGAGAAAGAAGAGAGAGAGAGGGGTGTTAGTGTGCCCGCCGGCCATCAGAGGCGCAATGGCGGGAAATTTGAACAGCGATTTCAGGACTTTTCAATTTAATTATTAACTTTTGAACGAGTTTTTATTGATTTAATTTGTGATTCAATATAAATATTATTAAATCACAAATTAAATCAATAAAAAGACGCACAAAAGTTTTTTTTTATGGAATAAATAATGCACATTTTTATATTAACTAAGATTTAGAAAATAAAGATGAAAGCACTTTATCGTAAATAATGTTTTCTACGTTTATTTATAAATAAAAACTGCACCGACATCCATAACAAAAAATAACTGTTTAGAATAAACGAATGTCCTTAGGTTACATCTCACAGGTCTCACTCATCTGGAATTGTCTCAATTCATATAATATTATCACAAATACTGTATAAACACAAGCACTAGGATGCATTGAGACACGTACTAAAAGATCCATAAACTATCAGGTGATTCTTACAGCGTTCTCTGAAACAAAAGAAATAGTATCGGGTAGACATTAAATTTCTCTGTAAAATATGGCCGATGGCCAAGTATCTACTTATCGAGTTAGCTCAAACCATTATCTTTGTGCCATTAGGTATGTTATACTTCTAATCCACTCAGTAAAACAAAAATGTTAAAATTATCATTTCAAGAGACTAAACTTATCTGTTCGTAACTGATAGATTGTTAGGTATTACCTCGGGCACAATGTGTTGCAGTTATCTGCAGGTTGCCCGGTGATATTTTGTTAAGATTGGCTTGTTAACCAACACCTATTATGTATGTGAAACATTTCATGTTAATTTATTTATTGTAAACTTACATTTCCTATATATTCCTATATAAAAGTAAAGGTAAGGAAGTGTAAAATCAATTTGATAAACAATAAAAAAAAATTACCTGCATAGTAGGCTGGAATAATAACTGAAAGATTACACACATCGGCGAAGTTTTCTAGAATAGAAACTATTAGAATTGTATATTAAAATGATAATAAAAAATTAATTAATTTCCTCAGAAAAAAACGTGGACAAGAAAAATTGACAGTTGTGACATGAATGGATGGCGGGCTGGCTGGTTTGTTCCAATTAGCACCTGGCGCAGTTTGGGAAGCGTTATAGTAGGTTAGAATATAACTGTCCTTTTCTTCTATACGTCAAAAATATGCGACAGAACCCGGTTACACGGCCAGCTGGCGACAACAGCGCTAATTTGCCCTGATGGCCGGCGGGCACACTAATACCCCTCTCTCTCTCTTCTTTTTCTTTCTACCCAATAAACATTTTTGGTTGTATATTATTTACAGTTAATGCTATATCACCTACCCTAAATAACTTAGAGTGATATATTTAGTAATAGAAATATTTCTGTTACTTTTATAAAACCCTTAAAACACTTAAATGGGGAGTTTATAAAGGTTGCGGAAACCTTTGTTTAGTAACGCTATATAAATCTAAGTTATCTAACTAAAAGTAACAGAAAGGTTGTAGTAAGCACTATATAAAATAAATAACGGCGTCTTAACACCTTTAGTGATATAAATTAGTGGTATAGAGGTTATCAAAATATTTCCGTTACCAAAATTTTGTCACTTCTATCTGTTATGTCATTCCCATCTGTCACTTCTTTTTATTGAAGGCGTATATATTTCTCTCTCTTAGGCACACTTTATTAATTATTATTTGTCTTTTTCTGTTTCCACAATATTAAATCGGAATTGGTGTTCAGATTTTGTACAGACTATTACAGATGGCGGTCGCTTAATTAAATAATAAATATAGAAGAAAATGTTTTATAGGTAGTTTGATTTTATGCTTAGTACTCACGTATTACCCAAAATTTAGATGGGAACAGTTATTTACTGCAAAAATAGAAGGAATACTTCCAAAAAATGCAGGGGCCCTTAAAATACCCAATAACAATCAAATTTAGGTCAGGTTTTCAGTAAAATATATGTTTTTTTTTAATTTTACGACGATTTAACACCAAATGTTATTAGTATATGCCACCATTGAATACGTAAGCGTTTATTTCGTATTGATTGTTGTCAAATTTTGTGTTTTTGTAACGTCCCTTTTTAATAGTTCTAAATTTAACTAAACAATCATGGCGGAATCAATGTAGTAACGACATAAACGTTGGAATGCATAATATCACCTATGGTGACCTTATATAACGAATAGTAACATTTTATACATTTAACACCATTATGTTACTTAAATTTATTTAACATTATCTTTTAGATAGGTAACCTTCGTTATTCTCGTATCAGAAAAATTGAGTGTGTTTACTAGTCGTACGGGTTTAAACTGCTAATAAAAATACTTTAAATCAAAGATATTGATGAAAAATGAAAATAAAAGTATTACTTATAACATCTTCCAAGACATTACATGGACTTGCATCTGCAGTAGAAATTATTTTTTTAACTTGACACTGCCAACGGATTTTAAGGTTATGACCACTAATAATCCTGGTTGAGGAGCCTGATGGCACAGAATTTAAAATTTGCTTAAAGTTTTTTGAAATTTTACGTCGAAATGAAGTGCTGTGTTTTATTTTTTCCAATTATTCATTGTAAAATACGAGAAATATCAAAAACCTTACGTGTTTGCGTTCAAATATGACATACGACCATTTTATAGACAAGAAGGTTTATTGGGCCTATAGGAAAAATTTGTGTTACTTATAGTGTTGGCGAAGTTGTATAGAAGAAGCGGTCGTTACTGATATATCACCAAGAATTTCATATTATACCATAGCCAACACTACTATTTGCCAGTTTTTATTATGGTGATCAATAGTACTTCTACATAACTAAAAGTATTTAAGTTGTATAAATGAGGCAACGGCAAACCTTATATAACCTGTTTATAAAACCATTGGTAACGATTACTACAAGTTTTATAAAATGGTGATGGAAATAGTTACGTTGCCTTCTTATATACTTGTAGGTTATAGTGATTTTATAAACCCGTTATAACAATAGGTTACCAAAAGGCACAGATTATAAAACTCCGAAACCTTCTTATATACCTCTATTACCTTTATATAACCATTATATAACTTGGTGTTACTATAAGTTACGGAAAATGTTTATTGGGTACTGTGTTGCGAAATCGTCCATTTAAGCTTCACCGAGGTGATACCTATTACAAATATGAAGTATCGCAAAGTAAACAGAAATAGGTAGATTATGTTTCCCCCACTCCATCGCATCGGATCTGGCTGGCTCGATGCGTTTTGCTTGATCCTGATCCTTTCATTCAGGCGGCAACGTACGAAAGAATGAATATTTATTTGATATTAATAGAATCGAAGCGGCGCGGCGTGCCACCAGCGAGATGCAATACGATGGAGCGGGGGAAACATAATCTACCTACCTCTATTTGCTTTGCGATACTTCATATTTGTACTATTCTAACTTATTACTAAGAGATGGGCGGACAAACATTTTCCCTACGTGTATGCACTTGTGCACCAAACACTAGTGTTGGGAAAAATCGACTTATTTTAATAATCGACTACCGAGTATTCGAGTGATTTAAAAAACCGAATGATAATCGATTTTTCACTCAAATTCTAATATTAATATTGGCATTGGCGGTTCATCGTTCATGTTGATATACAGCATTTGTACTGGAAATAACTGACTCGGTGTTGTTAATCGATTGATTTTTTGCGGATTATTAAATGTGGCGGAGATATTTGTGGATTTTTTGGCATGGTTCCCAGTTCCCAGATCTTACAATTTAACAACTTGACTACTTGACCTTGAGATGCCACGATATTGCATAACTCATGATATTTATGAATACTGAATTCTCACCACTAAACATTAAGTTTTCAGTAGACGCAGACGATTTAAATTTAAATAAAATAATAAATCCTATTATCCTACGCAGGCAACCCGTAATGCAGTATTTAAATCTAAATGATAAATCATAAATATTATCTTACACAGGTAACCCGTAATGCAGTATTTAATTTGAATTATATCGCCAATAACCGAAACCACTCGGTGTAGCCGCTCGCTAGGAGATGGCTCTGGCCGCAGTGAGTGATTGACATGCGGGCAGCAACTTTGGAGACGCGTAGGAAAATAAAAACCATATGTTCGTCACTCGAATTATTTCCGAAGATAATCGAATAATTCAAGTGATTGAAAAAACCGAATTATAGGTTATTTATCACTCGAGTGATCCTATCACTACCAAACACCATCTAATACTGTCAGAAAGCTAGTAGAGTCTATTCAGCCAGTAAACCTGCAAGATGGCCGACATGTCATATGACAAAAGTCATTGAAAATGCAAAAATTTATTTTATTTAGCTGGAATATGACTTTTGTCATATGACATGTCGGCCATCTTGCAGGTTTACTGAGTGAATCGACTTTATCAGCATGTGCTAATATGACGGGAGCTAGTGAATCAACAATCTATATAGGCTTCTTATATAGGGAAGATTTCATTTGATTTAACAACATAATGTAAACATATTAGGGGAAACACAATATTTTTTTTATAAAAACGTCCACAATTAAAATATTAGTACTCATGTCAAAAAAACTGTACCGGATTTATTTCAGTTCCAAACTCACACTGTATAATATTGATTTATACAAACAAAAACTGATTTAAAATTGTAAAAAATGCCAGTTCATTTGGATCGGTTCTAATATAGGGCTTTCACCCTTATCTTCAACATTCCTAGATGGGATAATTTTAAAATAAAACAATAATATTATTTCTTATATCTTATGATATTTCACGATATATATCTGTATCACATGGTATCTAATAACCTAAATTATTTAATAAATGGTTATTGTATCCGGACAGTTACATCAAATAAAAATATCTGCATGAATCGTGAATGTCAGAATTCCTTTGGGGTCATTGTAGGTAGCTACACCAATGCTTTCATGTCCGTATTTGGTAATAGAAGACCAAATAGAGCACAGCCTGAAATAAAGTGTAAATAATTGAAGACATAAGTGGATAAAGGTGTCATGTCACATTTTTCAACTTCGAAGTTATTCAATAAAATGCGTTATGACTCAGAACTTTTTTAATTATTATTTAATTTTATTTACTAACACCGCATAAATTAGATAAAATAAAATAATTTTATTTGGTGCACTTTAATAATAAAAGCAAATTCATAGTTTTTTTCATAGTGTCATGTAACAAAATTGTAACATGACACTATGTTAAACTGGAAAGTCCCTGCATGATGCCGGTTTCGACATTACTGCCCGATGGCGAGAAGAATGGGAGGACAACGCTCCACTGGCCTACCATAACATGCCCTGCATATCCGGAAAGCCCGATGGATTCGACCTTCCCCGCAAAGCATGGTCAGCCCTGAATATAATTAGAACCAAATGTGGGAGATGCGCTGACTCACTTTTTAAATGGGGTAAAACCCTTTTCCCCAGGTGTGACTGCGGAGATGACATGCAGACAATCCGCCACATTGTTGAAGAATGCACACTGAGGGCCTACACCGGCGACCCATATGACTTCCAGATAGCGACTAAGGATGCAATTGAATATATACGTGCCTTAGATGTCTGTTTGTGAATTTAATTTCATGTGTCTTTTATGCTTTTATATAATTGTTTGTTATGTTGACTTTGTGATGTAAATGAGCCATACGCTAAATAAATAAATAAATTGTAACATGACACCTTTATTCACTAGGACATGCTAGATGTTTGAGTGACTTAACACCTTTATCCTTAAAAAAAATCTTTTATTATGAAGAAAGTTGCATTTAAGGTTTACAGGTAAGATCTATACCAGGGATGCTCAAAAAGTAGAAAAGTAGTTTTAAAAAAAATGCGACATAACACCTTTATCCACTTATGTCTTCAATTATATTGTTAAAAAATAAGACGATAATATACCGGGTGGTACTCTTCCGTTTGCTAATTTACTCAATTCTTTCTTTTGTGGCTAAGAAGGAAAGTTAATTAAATTAGAATAAATAAAGAATAACAAGCTTTGCTCCAAGGGATTCTGTCTCTGTCGGCACACCCTCTAAAAGATGCTTCATTAGCTTCTTTCTATATATACTTACTGAAACTTGACAATGCAATGTATAAAAATGGAGGAGCACACCCCGATGCCAACAAAGAAGGATAAATAACATTTCCCAGTACAGCACCCGACCGGCCACACATCATTGCTATTGATACTGTCATGGTTCTGAAAATTATGAAAATGTTATCTTGCTTATTATCAAGTTGAAGTAGCTATTTAATAGAATTTTTGAGTTTCATGAAATGGTTTGAGAGTATTTAATAAACAAAATAACACATACAGAGATGACCAGATCTAATGCTCTATATTAAATTAAATTTCAAAAAGTTTGAGGGAGACATTATACATTACTTATACCATTAAATGGAAAAAATAAAAATAAAACATATTTTGAATTATGTGACCTGATACCCCGCCGACATATTACAATAATACATTTGTGAAAACAGTTAAAATACTTTTTCTTGTGTCCAAAACCTGCTGCTTCTGATAATGTAGTAATAATAATACTACACGCTACACTCACAGGAAAATCCATTCCTGGACTAGTAATGTACCTTTTTTTATTTTACCTTTTTAAAAACAACATATAAAAATTAATTTATTATGATTTCAAGGTACCTATAAGTTTTTTTTTGGACATTACATTAAAAAGAACAAGGTAATTCTAAGGAACCAGTACTAATTCAGATGGAATACAAAATGTAGCAATACCGCATTAAGTACATAATATTATATGCATCGGTTAACCTTGCGAACAGCCAAAAATCAACCCTATGCAGTAAATACATTGAGATTGAGGTCAATGTTGAAATAATTCCCAATAAACATTGACTATTATTTTAATATTGAAACAAAATGGCGTGCATAACGATACTTTAACTAAAAATTATTTAAATAAATTGATTGAAATTAATGTCAAGTTTATAGTTGGCAACATTTCTTTTTAAATGCCATTTTGATTAAACAGAAGAATATTTGTCTTTATAACCTAAAAATTTAGTTGTTTGTTGTTTTGAATTGTTTTTTTTTTATAATCATACGGTTCCTTGGATATCAGCTAAAATCATGTTATAATTCAGACGTCATACCACCAAAAAAATCCATAATCGAACAATACAAGGCCCTAGTTAATTTATTAAATATATTTAATAGTATTATGTGGGGTAAGGGAATCCCTGATAAAAAAAAAAGATGCTTGGAAAAGTATCTTATCCACACTAAATGCCTAGGAGGAGTACAAAAAGGGTGAAGGGATGATAGAAGTCTGATTCATGTTTGTCACATGTCTTGTCCTATACTTCTTTGATATCACCCTTCACATAAAAAATGTAGTGATGCAAAGAAATAAAATATAAGTCAATAGTTTTATTTAGAGTTATTTACCATTGCAATATATTTACCCTTAGAGCTGTTTTGTTCTCTTCGCATTCCTATATACGCCCAATTTGATTTAATAACCAGTGACCCAATTCTCTGGGTACTCTGAAAAGTTCTTTAACTGAGAGAAAGATTGGAATAGTCATAGAAATGATTAAATAAGTAATAGGTAGATTTACCTTAGAGTAGTAGGAAATAGATCCACAATCACTGCCAACATGGTATTTACCATTATGCTACCAGCCATTATAAATAAAGATGCCAATGTCAGTGTTATAATGATACTTCTTGAAAAATACAAGGACATACTCGTTACAGCACATACCAATCCCAATGATACTAAAACGAATAAATTGTTATTTACCACACCATGCACAACGTAAGTTCAGTAATATGACAACAGAGATTGGTCCCCACATAAAACTCTAAAAATTTAAAATAACTTTCCGTAAAATATGTATTATTAATACAGATAGAATATTTTGTTTGTACAGTCTTATTGGTCTTAATGATTAACAAACCCCAAATTTGTGGCGTAACTACACATTTTGGATCCCCTGCAACTTTCGACAAAGGGCCTTTCTGCATACTTGCTACATGCTTGTGAACTCAATTATACATAATGATGACCGCAAGAAAGTGTGTAGCATATGGGAAAAGTTGTTGCTTTTAAATATAATGAATTTCAGATTATGGACCAAGGAATCATGAAACGTTAAATAACTTAGAGTAATAGAGCCATCTAAGAGTCCTTGGTTTAGTCGTGTTTGTCTAGTACGCAAAAAGGACGACACCCACAAATTACAAATTTCATATCATATTCATCAGGTTAGTCCATAAGGAAATTAAATTTCTCAGTAAGAAGATCGTTTTAAAGATGCCAAATTTATTAGTTTCATGGATATAAAATCGGTCTCACTTAGCGAGGCCTCTAGCTAGGGAATTAACTGCTTGTACCATTTCCTGCAGAACTTTGTACCCCTTTCTGTGCATGCCTTTTGGCCTTAACAACGCACCTGCCACGTGGCAAAGAAGCATTGACCGTATCTTGGGAATGTAGAAAATGCATTTCTAAACTAAAATAATACCATCAAAATCCTGTTCAAGAGTTATGACATACGAGGAAAAGTAAAAAATCGAAATTGCGTCGCTATCCCATTTTTATTTTAAAATAAAAGTTGTTTTAATTTCAAAGTTGTCTCAGATTAGTTACTTCGAAGTAGAAATTAGGAATAAAACTTTATTGTTTTAGAAATAAATACACCTTCTGGAAGGATAGTTTAAGTTAAGTAATAGTATCACAAAATTTTAGTTAAATGAAATACTTTCTGATTTTTATGTTTCTATTTTTCCGGTATTGGGTGAACGCCTCTAGCTGGGAATTATTTTATGATTTAATACCTACCATATAACCGCTTCTTGCCTAATTTATTGATTAGTCCGCCAGCCAAAATGTAGCCTAATATAGCAATTGAAGCAATAATCATAGAGTTTGTATAAACTGAATAGTTGTTTGAGTTCTAAAATATATTAAAATGGATGATTAGTTGTATTTTTTTACAAGGATCTTATGTTAGGTATTTCAACAACTATACTAAATAACAGTTTGGTTCTGCTTTGATGAAACTATAGGATAGGTAATTCATTTGGTTTTTTTATCATTGTTATAATAAGTCAAAATTGACCTTTTACTTTCCTCGTAAAGGAAAGTATACCGGGTGGCGCACCGTGAAACTGGCCACGGGAAATCCCATTTAAATTTTTCTACTTGGCTACATCATAATGTAAAATACTTTTTTAAAGGTCCTTGTATGGTGGACTCACACACCACATTTTACTATTTTTTAATTAATTTAAATGAAAACTTAATGTATTTTAATCAGATGCTTAAACAGTCCTCCGTTTAGTGCCAAGCAATATCCTAAACGGTCATAAAATTTTGTACTTATATTATTAAGTTGATACGCAGATATTAGATTGCACACGGCTGATACTCAATCATTGGTTCTTCCAAATTTTGAAAATGCACATTTTTATTAATAACGCTTTAAATTCATATTAAGGTGGGAGTATCAACATGCTTGCCTACCAATAACCTATTTTGCGTAGATTTATTTATGTTTTCTAGCTTTTATACAAAATTTAAAGAAATTCAGTATCGACTTGATGTTCTATAGGTAATAATTGACATATTTAATAAATATCAAGGAATTTTATAACTTATTTTAGGAGAATTGAATAGCGAAAAATATCGGGTAAGATTTTTTTTAACATTATTATGTCATTGTCACTCATTGTTCTTTCACTATACAATTCTCCCAAAATGAGCAATAAAATAAATTGATATTTTTGTAATATATCAGATACTACCTAAGAAATGTACCGACGATATTGATTTTCTTTAAATGTTAGTTATTAAAATAATAAACCCAAAAAATCAACGCGAAATAGGTTATAGGTTGGCAATAAATTGAATGACGTTGAGAATTCAACCTTAAACACAGGAAAAAGGCGTTTGGTGAAAGACCAGGAGAGCGTTTTCCATTGGTAGGTTTAGTGCGTGTCAAATGTATTTCTATGTTTTACCAGTGAATACCGCGATAACTATTAATCTGTCGCACTTTGAGTTCGATGTTTCAATTGTAAATAAAACTGACGCTGTATTGTTGCAAGCCATTATGCTAATAAACCATTAACACCCCCGTTCAAGTTTAAAATATGGTAAATGCGATAGTAATAAAATTTAGCTCAGTCCTGTTTCTGTCGTCAACATCTTAACGTAAAATAGACCAGACTTCAACAGGTTGCCATAAATGACAGGTTACTTATCTACGATGCGGCGTGTTTTTGAAAAAATTTTACTTTATTTTCAATAAGGTCTAATACAATTTTGATGTAAAATTAATAAGGGAGCCAATATTTATGGGTAGCAATGGTAGCATTTCTTACATAAGATTTCCAATGGCCAGTCTGGCGGTGTATAAAGAATATGAGTCTAATATAGGACGAATCACTAAACTAAAAATATAATTTATTAGGAAAGAAAGTGCCAAGCAAAATAATTTTCCGAATTTTTTTTTTGATGAAACTAGGAAAATAATAGTCAACGATAAAAGGGTGTTTTTTACATTTCTATATAATGTCTATATATGATTTCTTACCACAACACAATCTTCTGTTGATAGGTTTACTGTCTTGTTGCTTGGACGAAAAACTGCTAACATTTCGCATAGGGAAGCTGTTTTATTATGAGTATATTGATAATCATTTATGGCCTGGAAAAGCTGTGGTAACCATAAACGTAAAGTGTTTAGGCTAAAAAAACATTTTCATAACTACATAAACTATATGGAAGCGGGGCAAACAAACATAAACTATTTCGCGTACAGTGCGGCGCCGTTCGACAACCAAACGATAGCATTAGACATGGTAGATAGGTATTCATTTGTAAATAAATCTATTATAGAAAATTTTTTGTGTAATGGCAATCAGGGAAAGGGGTGCTGGTGCTATCATCGCTTCCATGGACAGCTCGGGTGCAAATGCATACATTATGAAGAAGAAGATTCAATCTACTGCTTGTGCTGAAAATAAATATTTTTTAAGCAGTAGCGGCTGGCCATAAATTTGAAAAGGTAAATGGTGAATTTTTCCGCCTATTACAGCAAAGCAACGATATATATATATATATTTTTCTGCAATCAGGATTTGCAGGTTTATATAATAACTAATTTCAACAACCCAATATTATTTACCTGTTCATTGCGAAAACCTGTATCAGACATACAAAAAGAATGTTGGTAAGATGAGGTAGTCGAAATAATGGTTTCATTTGTGACCACCCCTCCACTAAAGCTTCAGCTTTAGTTCGATTTGCAGTAATTTTACCCTTTTTTTCTCCGTTAAGTTCCATTTCGTTTATTAAAAGTTTTATCTGAAATTAATAATAAATATAATTAATAAAATTAACCCAAGGTTGACAGGTACCGCTGGGGAGGGGGGGGGGGGGGGCGGTAACTAAGACTAAGTAGTATTTTTTTAATATATTATATTTACTATTATGTTATACCACTATAAACACTAAAATTACAATTTATTTACCCCCTCGTAAATCCGCTCTTGGGTACTTCATACATACAGTATAACTATGATTCTACTCTAAGATAGCTGCCTACCATGCATTACGTCAACCCAAGAAAAGTACAGACGGTAAAAAATACATTTGTTACCTACGGACAATGCTATAGAGATCATCTCATAATTTGATGGGGTCTCCCATTATTGGTAATTAATTACTTTTCATATCCTTCCTATACCTATTAGCAATTTTCCAAGCATGAGTCATTATCCAATACTATTACAACAATATCCAAAACCCATGCATATTAAATATTAAATATAAAAAAATTACCGGATATGTGTCTTCAGGCTTTCCAGTATTTATTCGGTATATTTTCCTAAAAACTTGTAGAGCTTTCTCGTTTTGACCAACTGTCATTAGGAATTTTGGGCTCTCTGGTAGAAATATGAAGGCTATTCCACTAACAAGTGGAATTATGGCACATATAAACAGGTACAAATTCCATGAATGAATAACTGAACAACAAAAAAAAGTTTATTTTAATACTTGACTAGTAGCTACGCACTTTCCTTGTAAAAAGTGTTGTCTTGACAACTTTAATTATTGTCAAACGAAGACGATAAAGTACGATAGACACATTATTTTATTCATACCTATATTCCATTCCTGCCAACAACTCACTCTGATATATATAATATTACCACATGGTTTCATTCAGAAATCTGGTGGATGTTAGCATTTTAAGTATTGGCATCTTGTTTTGATGTTGTTGATTGTTAATCGATGTTTATTTTTACATTATCGTCATTGATAATAACAAGAACTAACCAAATATTAGGTCAGCAATTACAAAAAAACTAACTTTCATTTCCATTTCAATAGAACTGTCTGCTTGTTTGCCATTCTACAATGTGGCTTTATGGTCTAGGCTCAATTTTAAATAAAAGTAGTACGTACTTATATCAAATTTAAATGTTGTAAACAATTATTTTATTGCTTGGTATCTTATACAGTCAGTTCGATATGAGGTAAGAAATTTTAACTTAAAATAATTGTCAAGAAAAGACTTACCAAAATGTTTACCTAATACTAGTTTGAAATTTAAGGGTAGGATTTGGATCGCCAAAATGGGCAATACAAGAGAAGCTGCACTAAATATAGTTCCTAAAACCATTTGTACTCTACTACGATGCCTGGCACAATGTAACTCTGATAAGTACGTTGTAATTGCCGAATAAGGACCATTAATGCTGAAATAAAAATTAATTCTGATTAGTATACAGGGTGATTCACTAAGGGTGGCGACCGGCCATATCTCGGAAACTACTAGGCATAGAAACTTGGAGAAAAAAAATTATGATTAAAACGGTCATGAGAAAATTCTGGAAATTACTTTTAAGTTCCTCATTTCGCCGCAAGGGGGCACAATTAAATTTTTTTTTTAATTCTAAATTTCTCCGAAATTTCCCATATTAAGGTATAACTCTGATTACATCATCGAAAAGCTTAGACAATTCTGCATCATTTTGATTTAAGGCTCATTGGCGTACCGGCCTTGATAAGAGTGGGGGAAGCTATTGAATGTGTAAACATTAAAATCGCTGTAACTTGTAAACGACATCCGATTTTACTAAATTTAAGCTTGTTTGGAAGGGAAAGGTAAGTATTTTCAATCGCCGTATCCAATAGTACACGATAGTGTGTAATAAAATTGCTAGAGGGCGCAATTTGTAATAATAAGAGTTTTTTCGATTTTATCCCGGAAATTCAAATCATACGGTATAACTATGACATCATAATCGAAAAGTAGATGAAATTTGCAAGAAAAGATGTGAAGACCGCAGTTCGATATCTTTGTTCGTTTCAGAGTTATTGCCAAAATAATAATTTTTAATACAAATTGCGCCCTCTAGCAATTTTAATAGAAATTATCTTGTACCATTGGATACGACAATTGAAGGTACTTACCTTTCTCTTCCAAACAAGCTTAAATTTAGTAAAATCGGTTAAGTCGTTTAGAAGTTACAGGGATTTTAATGTTTACAGTTTCACTTGATAAGAGTGGGAGAAGCTATTGAAAGTGTAAACATTCAAATCGCTGTAACTTCTAAACGACTTATCCGATTTTACTAAATTTAAGCTTGTTTGGAAGAACCTTCAATTGTCGTATCTAATGGTACAAGATAGTTTCTAATAAAATTGCTAGAGGGCGCAATTTGTATTAAAAATTAATTTATTGGCAATAACTCTGAAACGAACAAAGATATCGACCTGCTGTCTTCACATCTTTTCTTGCAAATTTCATCTACTTTTCGATTATGGTATCATAATTATACCGTATGATTTGAATTTTCGGGATAAAATCAAAAAAACTATTATTATTACAAATTGCGCCCTCTAGCAATTGTATTGAGAACTAATATGGACAACTAAATACGATTGGTGAAAGTGCATACATTTCTCTTCCAAACAGTCTTTAGTTTGCTAAAATCGGATAAGTCGTTTAGAAGTTACAGCGATTTAAATGTTTACACTTTTAACAGCTTCCCCCACTCTTATTAAATTCGGTACGCCAATGAGCATAAGACCAAAATGATGCATAATTGTCTAAGCTTTAAAATGGTGTTATCAAACATATACGTTAATGTGGAATTTTCGGAGTTATGTAAAATTTTAAAATTTACTTTTCAATTACGCCCTCTTGCGGCAAAATGCGGAACTTAAAAGTAATTTCCAGAATTTTCTCATGACCGCTTTAATCATATTTTTTTTTCTTCAAGTTTCTATGCCTAGTAGTTTCCGAGATATGGCCGATCTCCACCCTTAATGAATCACCCTGTATATGCAAGAACCAGAATCTCGCAAAAACTTGGATTTTGATTAGGATTTGCGATAAGCTAAAAAAATAATCCAATTAGTATCATTCGATAAAAAGGCTATATCTTCATTACCGATATTGCAGGGAAAACTCGGGACACGTTGCCGAAAAATAATAAAAAAAGGACCAGAAATATTTGACAGAGCGAACCATTTGATAACGATATAGACCAGGGTCGATTATTTTTGAAACCAAAAAAAAATAATAGTGGGATGAAACCCATTGGAAAAGGAAGAGAATATGACAAAAATTAAAGGAAAATAATTTACGGGCGATCCGAGGTCGGGAAGTGGAAGGGGGTGAGTTTTTAAGGGTAGAAAACGATTTATCTCGATTTCCGGCAAAACTACAAGTCCTATGGAAAAACGTTAAATGGCAAATTTGTAGGCAATAAAAAGATCTACAACTTTTGTATTTACACTTTTTTCACATAACCTCAAAATTTATGTGAAAAATTCAAATAACCAAGTTTTTGGTTTTTTATTTTTATCTTTTACAAATTTGGTGATAACTTACCTTTTTAAGTCCCAAACACACTCTAATTTTTTTGATTTAAATTATTTATTTTTTCACCTTATTTTGACTTAATATCGAAAAAACACCCTAATTTTCAATCGAAAAATCTCACGTCAAAATATACGCTTTTTTAAAAAAGTCGGTGGGCTTTTTGTTCCTTGAAATCTCTACTTTCTGATGGTGTAAAAAAATATACATTACTATAGTAAATGCAAAGAAACGAAAAAAAGTCGAATCCGAAATTTTTTTTTTAATCATTATGTACAATTTTGAGCTATTTATAAAATTTATACTTTAATTACTCGAAAAACGTAAGATTCCATGTTACATTGATAAACAAAAAATTACAAATCCATAAAACATAAAGATCGCAAAAAACATGCGAAAATAGTTGTTCTAAGAAAATAGTTGTTCTCAATATAATAATTAAAGGTAGGATTTAAAGGGGATTTCATCACATTTACCATAGTAATGTATATTTTTTTACACCATCAGAAAGCAGAGATTTCAACGAAAAAAAAGCCCACCGACTTTTTTAAAAAAGCAGATATTTTGACATGAGAATTTTCGATTGAAAATTAGGGTGCTTTTTCGATATTAAGTCAAAATAAGGTAAAAAAATAAATATTTTAAGTCAAAAAAATTACAGTGTGTTTGGGACATAAAAGGTAAGTTTTTACCAAAAAAAAATTAAAAGAAAAAACCAAAAACTTGGTTATTTGAATTTTTCACATAAATTTTAAGGTTATGTGAAAAAAGTGTAAATACAAAAGGTATAGATCTTTTTATTACCTACAACTTTGCCATTTACCGTTTTTCCATAGGACTTGTAGTTTTGCCTGAAATCGAGATAAATCGTTTCCTACCCTTAAAAACTCACCCCTTTCCACTTCCCGACCTCGGATCGCCCGTAAATTATTTTTCCTTTCATTTTTGTTATATTCTCTTCCTTCTCCAATGGGTTTGATCCTACTATTATTTTTATTCACTTTTTAACATTTTCAAAGGCTTCAAGCCCTGGTCTAAATAATAGTTTTCGCAAATTAAGTATATTAATGTTGGATTGAGTAGTCCATTACTTTGTAATATTGCATATTAACAAAAACAATATGAATAATTTACTTTGTTAAAATATCACTTTATTTAAAAAAAAATTGTTGACTGCAGTTTTGTAGTACTACTACATTATCAAACTGAATAGATGGTGATAAGGGTACACCGTAGTTTTAAGGTATTCAGTTTGATAATGCAGTAGTAAGTACTACGAAACTGCAGTCACCAAAAACAGACACGTGTTTCTAGAAGTCTGACGCCGGTAACTGACCTACTTTTTCACTTGCGTGTATTCTGTTCCGCCACGTACAGGCAATCAGTGTTGCCGTTCTGTGTCTTGAGTACTTAAAAAGGATATATCTTACTGGTAATATTCTAAAATTCTATTTTTGCATACGTATTATGCAACCCTAAAAACATAATTTAAAGATAATGGCGCAAACCGCGAAGGGCACCGTAGCTGTTTGTTTTCGTTTGAATTCGGTTCCAGTGACGCATGCGTATTTGTTAAAAAAAAATCTCGCCTCGCTAATAGTATATAAGTTCTATACTACTACTCTTTTAAAGCGTAATTAAATATAACAAAAAAACGCCGTTCATAATTCGGTGTGTGGGCTCATTACGGTCCACTATACTAATCTGGGGATATTATTATGTACCAATACCAGCTGATCGATGACAAATGCCTGATGTCGTCTGTCGAAAAACGAGCGAACTTTGTATAGTATGTGTGCAATAAGTTTTCTTCACAGGACCTGATTTTGTATATCCGTGTTCTTACACCGGGAATGTTTCATGGTATATAAACGTTTCAGTTACGATCAAAGTTGGTAAAGTTTTATTCGTAGGCAAATAGGTACTTACATAAAACCTCCAAAGAATTTAGCTATCATTAACATTGTAAAATTTTGAGACATCGCAGATAATAATACGAACATTCCGTCAAGCAAGTAGCCTACAACTAAAAGTTTTTTCCTTCCTAAGGTATCGCACAAGTAACCCCATAGAAAACCAGTCGATATCATTCCTAAAAAATATGATAATTTTATAGATAAATAAATAATTAGTTAGGTTGCATGTTACACCTATTCAAATAAAATACATCGTTATAATCGCCCCATGTGACATCATTAAAGAATATTGTAATTTTCAACCAAAACATAGCATAAAAAATTCACTTGAATTAATAACTAAAATCAAAAATACGGACCTTTCATCAAATTCAAAATGTATATCTTTTGATGTGCAAAACCTTTTTCCTAGTATACCTCCAGAAGACACAATAAGTTTGATAGAAGCAATGCTAGTTAAAAATAAAGTTAACCCTGTTATCAAAACAGATAGGTATACTTAATTTATTAAAAACTTGTCTAAGTCAAAATTACTTCTTTTTAACAATGTATTTTACAATAGCAAAGAAGGTTTAATCATAGGCAGTCCACTAAGCCCTCTTTTGACAGAAATTTTCATGAACAACATGGAACAAATATACACAATAGTAAAATGGCAAACACATTTGTTTATTGGTATCGATATGTGGATGATATTTTTGCTTGTTTTGTAGGTACAAGTAGACAGCTTGATAGTTTTTTGGAATATTTAAACTCAAGTCATAAGAATATTAAATTCACAATGGAAATGGAAGAAAATAGCTCTCTGAACTTTTTACCAATTTAACAATTACCAAAGTCGCAAATAAACATAATTTTTCCATTTACCACAAACCATCACATACTGATACAACAATTCACAAAAGCTCCTCTCACCCAATACAGCACAAGCTAGCTGCATATCACAGCATGATTCATAGATTGACTAGTGTTCCTTTATCTGCTAACAACTTTAACCACGAATTAAATTTAATTAAACAAACTGCAATTAATAACGACTATTCATCATCTATGATTGATACCATAATGTCGAAAAAAACTAAAAAAGAAGGCTATTTCTGAAACCTACCCTCTTATAAAGGAAAACCCAGGCCTCTTTAAATCTATCACTTATTTTGGAAACCAATCGGATAAAATTAAAAAACACCTTAATCAAAGGAATATCAACATCGCTTATAAAACTAACAATTCTCTGGGAAAATTAAAAAAAAACTACAAATCAAAAAGCAACAAGGATAATAAATCGGGGGTTTACCAATTAAATTGTGGCTCTTGTCCCAAAACTTATATAGGCCAAACGGTCGATCATTTAAAACGATAATTTTGGAACATAGAAGAAGTTTTCTCAGTCATAAAACCGACTCAACTTATTCTAATCATCTTTTACAGGAACAACATAATTTTGATAACAAATTTAAAATTTTACATATTGAAAACAAGGGTCAAAAACTTAATCTTTTGGAAAGTTTAGGAATAAATCGATTGAAAAATTCCGGTGCATTATTAAACGACCAATTAAAACTAAATAGTTCCCCTTTGCTAAATCTGTGTCAATAATCTAAATAGGGTTCTTTGGATTTCTCATAAGATTAAAATATATTATACCGACAATAATATTTACGTTTACAATACCTAAACAGTTTTAAGAAAATATAATTAAATTATTAAACTTGTAATGTGTATACCTGAATTGAGTAATTAAGGATCTATTTTATAATAAAATTAGTTAGCACCATACACCCGAAGAAGCTACAATATAGCGAAACGCGTCGTGTAAAGAAAAAGTTTTTCAAATAAAAGTGGAAATTTGACAAAATAAATTGTCTTTCATTGAGTTATAATGAGTTTCCAAGGCCTCAACGATTCAAAGTAAGATAATTATATGAAAAAATTATAATTAAGTAAAGCTGACATATGTACGTCACTTAATATAGTATACCTCAGTTTATTAAACATACCTGTATATGTTACAGCATTAAGCAACCCTTTGTGCTGAAGATTTAACTTTAAATCACACCCTGCTGCTGGGAAAACGTACGACATCGTTGTGGTTTCAAATACTGAAGTCCATCCTGAAGTTATTGATAAAATGTAAAGTATTAGGTTGAATTTTCCCCATTGTGCAGCTACTATTGCCGTTTCAAAGTCAGCGGGTTCATGGTAACCTATAAATATATAAAATCTATTGTTTTTATTATAATACACGTGTTCATAGAGATAGTAACTATTATACACCAATTAGGTCTATGACATATAGATAAATTCGGTATCCAGTGGCGGATTTACAAATTTGCCGCTAGTAGGCTATTCAATTTTTGCCGCCCCTATACCAGCGACGGCTCGTGAGTTGTGAAACAGGTGAAGTGTTCGGGAAAGAAAAAGCCCGCTGCAGGCGAAAATTTTTTAAGACCGCACCCAAATTTGGTCAATAATTTTTAGTAAATATTTTAAAAATTTATGATTACCTACTTATTTTATTGAAAATGAAATTTTTTTCTGCAAAGCCAGTAAAGTTCCAACTACCTTTTTTTATCCCCATTACCAGAAACGGCCAACAATAAAGTTTTTTAAAAAAATACTACCCGTTGACCATGAATAAAGATTGTAAGTAGTACCATTTATTTCTGTAAGATAAAAAAAAATTTGGGCCAAATTTGCCGCCCCCTAAAATCTGCCGCCCAAAAAAACATCAAATTTACAATCAAAATTTCGGTAGAAGACATCCTAATGCAAAAAAAGTACCTATTAGTTTCCTATATTGGACCAGTCATAGTTTCACTTTTTAACTCAAAGAAAAAAGATTTTAGTAATATTGAAATGGTGTTAGTTTATGCCATTAACTTATTTAAAGAGAAAAATTATTTTTGCACAATTTGGAAAAATTGCCTAAATTGGACCGGTTTAATTTTGGCAATTACCATGTGTTTTACAAAACCACCCAGGAAAGAAACAAGAAAAAATAAATATGGCATGGTAATAGGAGAAATAGAAAGAAAAAAACTTACTTGATAACTTCCATAAATATGTTTTCTCATCACAGTTCATAGGAGTGTGAGACAAAGAAAGACAAGGTCAAATATTATTAGGTAGTATATATTATGTTTCCTAGTTAACTTACCCATACAGTCTTTTTCCTGCGCGGATCCGTTAAACAATAAGGAGTGTGCTGCAGGGGACGCCACTGGTTTTATGTTACTCGGTGGCGGGTTACTCAGAATATTTATCCCACTTCTGAAAAACTTCACAGGTGATATTAAATCGATGTCAGTTAGAGATCCGTTAAAAACTGGTTAAATGGAAATCATTATAATTATTGTACAAATAAAAATGTTTATAAGTTGTTTTTAAAAACATACACAAGTATCTTGACACATGTGTACCTGATTATTAATTAATTAGTTTCAAATAAACACTGCTTCTGCTATCGTACTAACCGGGAAATACTTTCCCTTTTTTTTTTCTTCGTAGATTTTTTTTATGTCTTCCGTTTGAGGATGGGTCAGTTCTTCCGAAACATATTCTTTGATTTCCGTACGCACAGGCGTCTTATAATTGATCGTCACATCGTTGTCTACGTATTTCCTTGGGGATTCTGAAAAAAAGTGCGAAAAGGGAATATTTAATAATCGAAGAACATTATTTGCTTGTTTGGCGCACCACGAAGTGAAAAAGACAACCTTAAGCTACGAACGCATTAATAACACGTATCGACACATACTTAACACGTGTTATAAAGGGTTTTCCAATAAGAACGATATGATTTTGAAGACCATGGTTATAAAGTTATACCTGTCACCAGTTGTCAGTTATTGTCAGTAAACTATAACAATTTATTATGGCTAAATACGCGCTTCAAGAACGTTTGGTTATTATCCAAAAATTTTACGAAAATAGACGATCTTTTGTGAACACTTATCGCGCGCTTCGCGAAAACTTTGGTGTAAATAATCGTCCTCCTTTGCTTGCCATTCGTCTCATCGTTGAGAAATTTGAAAATAATTTTACTCTTCACGATGTAAAAACACCAAGAAGACATCGAAGCGCAAGAACTGTTGAGAATATTGCTGTAAGAGCTAGTGTTGCAGTGGATCCAAATTTATCAATTCCTCGTCGTGCTCAAGAGTTAAGGATTAAAAAAACGACAACTTGGCGTATTTTAAAAGAAGACTTGAATTTACACCTACCACCTTACCAAAGATTGTTTTGACCCAAGAACTTAAGCCACTGGACCATCGTCGGCGCAGATAATTTTCTGCTTGGAGTTTAGAACAACTTGAAAGGGATCCTAATTTTCCAAAAAAATTATCTTTTTAGATGAAGCTCATTTTTGGTTAAGTGGATACGTTAACAAGCAAAATTGCTGTTTTTGGTGTGAAAACAATCCACAACAGATTCATGAGAAGCCTTTGTATCCACTAAAGGTAACTGTATGGTGTGGTTTATGGTATGGTGGCATCATCGGACCATTTTTTTTCCAAAATGAGGCAGGAGATGCAGTTACAGTGAATGGTGAACGATATCGACAGATGTTAAAAAATTTTTTGTGGCCAAATTTAGATGCACTTGATTTGGAGGATATGTGGTTCCAGAAAGACGGTGCCACATGTCACACTGCTCATGAAACTATCGATATAATGCAAGAAAAGTTTGACGAAAGGATACTTTCAAGGAATGCTACTGTTCAGTGGTCTCCAAAAAGCTGTGATTTAACTCCTTTAGATTACTTCTTGTGGGGCTATTTGAAATCTAAGGTTTATGAAAACAGACCACAAACACTTGATGCATTAAGGTTGAACATTGAACCCTGCATTCGTCAGATCACGCCCGATTTATTGCATAAAGTCATCGAAAATTGGGTTCGTCGAATTCGCTCGTGTACATGAAATCGCGGAGGACATTTAAACGATGTGTTATTCAAAACATAAATGTTATCAACTATACTTTAAGATAATATAAAACGTTTTGTTGTATCTGAAATAATTTTAATTTTATTTCATTTTGAAATCATATCGTTCTTATTGGAAAACCCTATATGTATATAGGTATGTACAGTGTGACCAGTAAAGTCCATGCACATCATATTTTTTTTATTAATAACTTTATTCGAAATTTGACTTTGGCATCAAGTTCTGCTTAGATCGAGATAAAAATTGAGCAAAGTAGTCACGTGATTCGCATTATCTGTCAAATTTTAATTTTTTCCAAGAAATAACTCATAAGTGGGGTTATTTCTGAAAATATCCAAAAAAGTTATTGGAAAAAGGTTTTTTTAATGCAGTTTCTAGCCTATTTGCGAAATTTCAGCTGCATAAGATAATTTTGATTTTTTACCCACCACTAAAATTTATTTTCCCCTTAATGAACACTTTATTGATGACACTGTGTTCTTTTTTATCTTAATATTAAGGTGTATTACTTTCAGACACAAACTACGTTTTCAAAAATACTTATTTTATGAAGTTAGGATCAAAAACAAATAAACTTTGCATCACATGCGACCAAATTTTAATAACCCAATTTTGATTTTGAAGAAAACACACTTTTAATATGGCGCTACTTTAAAGAAAATGTATCTGAAATAAAGGATTGTCAAAACTAAGAAGTTTTATGTAGGTTGCGTTGGGTCTTATTTTGCAAAAGTGGTGCAATTTACAAAGAATGGGTAAAAAATCAAAATTATTTTATGCAGCTAAAATTTGGCATGTGGGCTAGAAACTGCATTTAAAAAAACTTTTTCCAATAACTTTTTTCGATACTTTTAGAAATAACCCCACTTTTGAATAATTTTTGAAAAAAAATAAAATTTGACAGTAAATGCGAATCACGTGACTAGTATTTTTTTGCTTAATTTTCATCTCGATCCAAGCAGAACTTGATGCCAAAGTCAAATTTTGAATAAAGTTATTAATAAAAAAAATCCCATATGATGCGGACTTTACTGGTCACACTGATGTATAAATATATTCATTGTTTTAAATAGCAGCGTACATGTTAAGCTACCTTACTACAATATTAAGGTATTAAGAACAACATATTATTGTGATGTGACGCAAGGGCGTCCATAGGGGGGAGGGGGGGCAAAACGGGCACTTGCCCCCCCCCCCCCCCCCTAGGCGCCCACATTACTATTTTATTTCATAATTCAGTATAAATATTGAATAGTACGGTGATTAGTTAGTAGATAAAAAAATATTGTTTAAGTTTTTGCCCCCCCCCCCCCCTGAAAAACGCTCTATGGACGCCCTTGATGTGACGTCAGAGGACCAAAACACGCTTCAACACGACATATCACGTGTTTTCATTATCTGTTCAGTTGAGATCGGCGTCAGAGCGTGATAGCATCAACCGGTATTCATCAACGAGTTTTGTGTATACAAGAATGAAGAAAAATTAATTGAGGTTTATGTAGCGACGAAATTTTTTTAGGGTATGTGTCAATTCCGCCTATAGCGCCTAATAACGAATTTTATTTTTTTTAGCGGCGAAGATTCAAATTCTACCATTTAGATTTATCGTCTTTAATAAACTACCCGAAAGAGGTTGCTGCTATATACAAAAATTTCAAAAAACTTTCATGGGGTGGTTTACTATAGAGGATAAATCCAAATGGTAGAATTTCAATCTTCGCCACTAAAAAGTTAAAATTCGTTTACAAATGCTACAGGCGGAATTTACACGTATCCCAAAAAAAATTCATTGCAGCTTAAACGGACACAGGACGGTTGGCAACTAACTCTACGTTAAACTAACAAAAGCGCCAACATTTTTATCCTTACTAACTCTACTCGGCCCTAGAAAGAGTCTCCTTAGGTAATGCACAACCGTCAAAATAAGGACAGATTCTTATCGTCGAAAAACAACATCGTTTTTTTCAGCGCACCACGAAGTAAAAAAGATAAAAACGCAACCTTACCGAGAACGCAATTAACCATATCAATTAAATTAAAATCACTTTCGGAACTTAAACGACTTAAACCTTAAACAGCGCCTGCACATATAAAATTCGTTAAACCAACAAAAACGCAAATTTTTTTAACTTTCCCAACTTTACTCGGCCGAAGAAAGTGTCTCCTTCCTGATACCGCGATATTGAAGATCGAGACTATTATTTAACATTGTCATCTATATTTGGTAAATTCCCGCCAATCTTCTTTTTTAATTCTTACTATATTCATTTACCGTTAAAATCTACTAGAATATCGTTTTGTTTAAGTAAAATAAGCACATATTTGTATCTGAAATTTCAGTACACCGGACACGATTGAAGGTGCAGGATTAAAGATGCAGGCGATCATGATAGCAGCTCTCTTCTTTAGTGGGTCTAATTTTGGCGTTTTTCTCGCGTTTATTTCTAATTAATTAAAAAATATTAATAAAGATAAATCATATAAAAATAGTTTGCTTTGTGCCAAGGCATAAAACGGTATTCTTCACATAAAAAGCTCATACACAAAAATATAAAGAACGCTTTGAAAACCACCAAAGTATCTTTGCAGCTCCAAAGCATGATTGGATCCCGGGAGTGGTACAATATCAATGGCGGTACCGTATACCGGGGGTCTGCGGAATGTTCTTCGCCCCTATAACTTTTTGGTTCTTCAAGATAATGGAATAAAATTTGAAGGATTTGAATACGACATAAAACTGCATTTTTTGACAGGTGACTCAGCATTATGAAACTTCCGGTTTAACCGGAAGTGACATAAACTCTCAATTTTGAAATAGGACACCTAGTATATTTTTTTTTTACTCCATATGGCATTCTAAATATAACGACATTTTTTTTTTCAAATTTATTTTTTTATTTAGAGGGCTATGAATACCTTTAAATCACTTTTTTTGCAAAGCTATCAGCTTTATTCGTAGCGATTGGATCGCGAGTCAAATTTTTAGTAATGTCTGCTAAAGCATCATTGATATCCCCAATGTCATCACCGCTTCTCAGCCATTGCAATAAAGAGCAATACATGGCGCGGCGCTTCCATCGTGCGAGCAAAGATCATTTGCATCAAAGAGGGCCTTGCATCTAAGGACGTAATGCTTAGCCGTAGAGCTTAATACCTGTTGGGTGTCAGTAACTACCTGAATTAACAATCAATCAGTTATTCCGTCATCTTTGACAGTCGTTACAAGTAATTTGATTCGTCTCTAATTTTCCAATTTCTTGAACAATTGTCACAATGGGCTTTACGGAACAGCACAAAACATTTATGGTTGAAGAGTATTTTCGAAACGGGGTTAGGGTAAATAATGAGTGGCAATACAATCCGGGTTTGTGCACTCACGAACATATTCCTAACGTTGCTTTTATTGCTGGGCATTTTTATCATTGCCTGAAAAGAACCGTGGCTGTGTTTAGGGACACAGGTTCTATACAACACAAAAAAGGAACAGAAATACCATCTGTAAGAACAGAGGAACTTGTTGCAAACGTTCGTGAAATAATGCAAAATACGCCAACAAATTGTATAAGACGCCTGTCCCAAGAAGTGGGAAGATCTTATGGAACATGCAGGACTATTCTTAAGAAGCAGCTAAATTTATTTCCTTATAAAGTGCAAGTATTATAATTTTGTAAAAAACAAAATAAATTTGTATTTGTCTACTTATTTTATTACTCATTAGTTTGGCATATCATGTCATAATATGAATTTGACAAAGTTTTAACCTAGATTTGGTGAGATGTATCGTCCCCATATCATTGTGATCTAAACCAATCCCTACGTTTTTTAATCCAAGCCCTCTTTGATGCAAATAATTTTTGCTCGCACGGTAGTAAGGACATGATAAATTATAAGTTGGTGTCACATTTATATGGATACCAATATTTTTAAATTTTATTATATGTTATAGGTAGTGATGGGTTATTTTAAAATAAGTAATTTTTTAAATATTTAAAAAAAAAATGCCGCCACAGAAAACGGCCGTCCCGGGCCCCTAAAACGACTCTGACGGCATAGCATAACATTGAATACTAATTTGGTAGGATTGGGTTAATTTAAAAGTGATTACCTAGGACATAGGAGAGAATAACGCGATGATTTTTCTTGGTGTTTTTGCTGGTTGCAGTTAATTTAAATTGTATAATATAGGTACAGCTCATATTTAAATGGGGTATCACATAAAAGATGTACAAAAATTACAATGAATGATGAAAAATAGAAAATATTCTTATTTAAAACCAGTTTAATAACAAAAATTTGCAAAATTCAACAAACAAAAAAGTAAAAGTGGATTATTTACATACGGGTAATTTGGTTGTGTTGATCAAATATTTAGGAATTTCACTTTTACTATTGAATATCAATAAAAAATAAATACTCGCTGAAGGGGATTGTGAAATTTGCCCAGCCAACTAACTAAGGAACATATCGCTAACCGGTAGCCGAGGGTACCTCTAATATTAGTACCTACCCTTTGTTTTCTTATATTTAACATTGTCTCCCTTTGTCCTTTGTCTCACGCACCTGTGATGAGGAAACATCAATGATCTGGTTCCTATAGATGAAACAATAACAAATGAGCCTATTGACAAAATCGTATTCCATTCTGATGTAAATCGACATACACCCCCCTTCCCATTCACCCCTCCATTTTGTTAAACTTACCCTGGTAAAAGTATTAAAATGATTAATTTGTGTTGGGCTACATGCTTGGTGAAACTGTGGTTCCATTGTACAGGAAGAAAAAATAATAACTACTTGTTATGTTTCACAAATTTAATCAGTTTCCTGACACGTGTTTAGGCCCTTTCGGGTCATTTTCAAAGGAGTCGTAGTAGTAGGAGTACTCTTCTTGTACTCTTCTTGTACTCCTTTGAAAATGACCCGAAAGGGCCGAAACACGTGCCAGGAAACTGAATAAATTTGTGAAACATAACAAGTAGTTATTATTTTTTCTTCCTGTGCAATTAAAATGATATTGGAAATTTAAATCTTCGTCTAAAACCTTATACACGGTATGCAGTATAGCAACGTAGCAGTAAAATATTTGCCCCCAAAAATGAGGCCATGATGACGTTGTTTCATTCATTTCCGTCTAGGGATGTCCACAGAAAATGTATCGCCTAAAAGCATCGACGTTGGCGATGAATCAAAAATTTTTTTTAATAGAATTACAATACTAATCACAAATATAATTATTCTAAGCTCACACTTAGACTGAAACCAAAGGTATAAATTTTTTGGATACTACATAAGATAAGTAGCAATTTTTGGAAGACTAAATTAAAATGAGGCGCAAGTGTCAAGTATGCGAGAATTCGAAAAATAATAATTCTGCAGTTATTATTGAGCGAATGGTAACATGTTCACCTACTCTATACACTCCATAAATACGCTGTCTTATGGTATGTTCATGAATTTCGTGAAGTTGTCGACCACGGGATGACAAAATAGCTATATTATTGCGATTCCTAAAATCTACATCCTAATCCTTTGCATTAATTCATTGGATTGTTGCACACGAAACCATCTCTAAAACAGATAGGTATTTATAAAAACATGGCCATATATTTTTCATGTTTATTATTTATGTTTTCTCAATTCCTGCTTTATTATAATATCTACTTACCTCGTAAACTGTGTTAAAGGGTAAAAGAGTCTTTCCAGTATCACTTGTCCTTCATCATCATATAATTTTAAAATTAATGCTTGTTCTTTTTTACAATACCCTGGCATTTTTGAAATAAGGTTGATTAAAAATGTCGCTGTCAAAAATGACAATAAAACTTTTTTGACTGGTAAAATTATACAACATTCATTATTGACGCCAATTTACTATCTCACCTAGTTTACGAATGTTAGAGAAAGTTAAGCACTAGTCGTGACATAACGGTCAGCGGTCATTGAACAGATATTAGGTGGTTTTAAATTTTAGTTTTTATTGCAATTTATATTATTTGTTTTCATGTTTTCCTTGTTAGGTCTGATGATGCCAGTTTAAGACGAAACATGTTACCCGACTAAAATAACCAGACGAATAGAGTTAGATATATTATGCTTGTTCGTTTCGCTTGACGACCTTCGCGAACGTACATCAGGGTCTCTTTCTATTTGATTTTGATTTTCGTTGGCGTCTTTGTTTAATACGGCAAAGCGGCGCAGCACCGACTAATAAAACGCAATTATAGTTAGTCTGATATTCCCAAAAATTCGATTATCTGAGCTTAAAAATTCAAGTTCGACTTGTCGATTAGGTTCCGTTCACTTTAAGAACACATTGAATAGGTATGCGCTCTCAAATTTGTCAATTCTCAGAATACACGCATGTGGAGTATTGAAAATCCCTATTTTTTTGTAGAGTTCACATTGCTCCCTCAAAGAATTTGTGTCTGGTTAGCTGTTTCCCGAAGAATAATTGTTGGTCCTATTTTTTTCCATGACACAGTTACAGCACAGCGGTATAGAGACTATATTTTGAATCCATTTGTGGAGCAATTACTTGACGACGAACTACGTTCTGGATATTTTCAACAGGACGGTGCAACCGCCCATACAGCCGCCGAAACTATTAACTACTTACGCAATTTTTTCGACGACAGATTGATCAGTTTTCGATCAGACATTGAATTCCCACCTAGATCACCTTGTTTAACGGTTATGGATTACTTCGTTTTTCCTCATTTAAAGAACATAATTTCTAAAACACCAGTTGCAAATTTAGAACAATTACAAGAAAGGATTATCCAAGAATGTGGTAACATGTCTCCAGAGATGCTGGTCAACACTTTCGAAAATATGAAGAGACGTGTGAGTTTATGCTTGGAGCATGGAAGTGGCCAATTTCAGCAATTTATGTAATTATTTTTCTTTTTCTTTCTGTATATTCTTACTTTGTTAATTTTGTAAACAACAAAAATTGATTTGTATTTGTCTACTTATTTTATTACTCATTAGTTTGGCATATCATGACTCATGACATAATATGAATTTGATAAAATTTTCACCCAGATTTGGATAAATATATCGTCCCCATATCATTGTGATCTAAACCAAGCCCTACGTTTTTTAATCCAAGCCCTCTTTGATGCAAATAATGTTTGCTCGCACGGTATTTACATTAGGCCTCTTTGAGAAAAAATGGACGAATTCTTCCCACTAGCTGTATTTGTTAAAAAAAGTTTTAAAATGAAATGTTATATGTACATGTTTTATCGAAATTATAACAAAACAATCTTATAAGGCTGCAAAGTAACTGTTTTAGTGCATGCATTTTTATTTTACAAGTGTTCATAGATATGTCATATGATATAATGTCCTCTATAAACAGTGAGATGTCGTCTCGGGGCAGTCAATAAGTACGTTTATAAATAAAATAATTTCTCTTTATTGCTTTATCATCATTCTGTAGTATAAAAATAAATACCTACAATATATTATCTAGATGGGATTATTTTAAAATAAAACGATAATATTCTTTCTTATATGTTATGATACTTTAAGATATGGTATATCTATATCACATGTTATCGAAAATGTTAATTATTTAAAAAACTGCTATTGTTCCCAAATATCTACATCGAACAAAAATATTTTCATGGGTCCTGAATGATAGAATTTTTTCGTTTGGGGTCATTGTATTTACACCAATGCTTTCATGTCGGTATTTGGTAATAGAAGTCCAAAAAGAGCACAACCTAAAATAAAGAGTAAATATTTATATTTTTTTAAATTATTCTTGGTATTTCTTAGTTCGATTTTACCCTCATCCCTTGGGGAGCGTGACTTTTTTAACAAGTAGCAGATAGGTACATGCAAATTGTTTCTGACCTTTTAACCCCGGAAATAATAAGGTACATTCCAATCAACATTTAAATACAAAAAAAATATATTTTGTCTTCTCTCACCATACCTTTAACTTTTTTAAGAATATGTTCATTCATAGTAATAAACCGCTCAATATTTTGAATAAAAATAATATTTCAACCCACCTTTCTACCGTTTTTACTTTTAAATTACTGGTCTTCTTACCTTTATAATCGATAATATTAGCGAAAAAAAGTTCTTCGTCGTTGAGGGAGGACTCTGGGGTAGGCAAAAAGGATCGCCGTTGGTCTACTTGCCAGGTTTCGGAACCTCCCTCTTAATTACTCCTACTACTACTACTACTTTTGTCTTTGTAAGAACACCCTCTATAAGATGCTTCCTGAGCTTCTTCATATTATACTTACTTAAACTTGACAATGCAATGTATAAAAATGGAGGAGCACACCCAGATGCCAACAGGTAAGGATAAATAACATTTCCCAGTACTGCACCCGACCGGCCACACATCATTGCTATTGATACTGTCATGGTTCTAAAAATAATTAAATTTTATCATTGTGGAAGTAGCTACTTAATAGAATTTTTGACTTTCACTAAATGGTTTGAGAGTCTTTAATAAATAATCTAATATATTAAGCTGGTGGAATTTCTGTCCATCTTAAAAAAACGTTTCTTCTTATATATAGAATGGATAATTGAGCTAAATAACAAATACAGACATGACGTATAGTGTTCTATATCAAATTGAATTTTAAAAAGTTTAATTCTTAAGGGAATCATCAAAAATTACCTACTTGATAATAAATCGAGAAAACAAGAGTAAAAGATAGTTTGAAGTATGTGACCTGATACCCCGCCAATATATATTATAATACTTTATTTATCAAAACAATAAAAATACTTTTTTTGGTCTGGCGCTTTGCCAAATCTCAAAAGTCGTCAAAAAAACTCGTAGTCATGCACAGTTTTCTTTATTATATCTTATAAAAAACACATATAAAAATAATTTTATGGTTATAAGGTACACGCTTCTTTCTAACATTACCTACGTTTAAAAAAGTTAGGTAATTCTAATGGATCTGTACTAATTTGATTGTTTTGGTTCCGTGTAAATAAAATGTAAATAGGACTATAGACACTATAGTAGAGGATATTTTTTCGCTTTGTAGTATCAAAAATGTATCATATAAGTAATGCAACTAAATATTGGACTTATAATAGTCATAGAAATGATTAAATAAGTAATAAGGATACTTACCTTAGAGTAGTAGGAAATAGATCCACAATCACTGCCAACATGGTATTTATCATTACGCTACCAGCCATTATAAATAAAGATGCCAATGTCAGTGTTATAATCATACTTCTTGAAAAATACAAGGACATACTCGTTACGGCACATACCAATCCCAATGATACTAAAACCCCGAATAAATTGTTAATTGCCACAACATGTTCAACGTAAGATTACTAATAGGACAATGGAGACTGGCCGCCACATAAAGCTCTAAAAATTTAAAATATTTTCCCGTAAAATATCTATAAATACAATAGAATACTCTAGCTTTATAATCCCATTGATCTTAAGGATTAATAAACTCCAAATTCAGTGACGTAACTACAAATTTCGGGCTCCCCGGTTCCTCCCAACTTTTGATAAAGGGCCCCCTGCATACGTGCTACATGCTTGTAGATTTAATTATACATCAGTGGTGACTGTCAAAAGATGTGCAGCATTATATGGAAAAAATTGTTGCCTTTAAATTTTAAATAAGTTTTAAATTATGGACCAGAAAATTGATATAAGGTTAAAACTTGTTGTGCTAAGCCATCTAAGAGTCATTAATCAAATCATGTTTATCTACTACGCAGGAAGGACAACAGCTACAGATTTCAAACCGATTTTAGGAAATTCTCAGTAAAAAGAATGCCTATCCTATCAGCCATCTTAGATCGTCTCAGAAATGCCAGATTTATTAGTTCCATAGTTGTTATACAATCCGTCTTGTGGCAAGTACCACTTAGCGAGTCTGAGTCTGAGAGGAATTAACTGCTTTTACCACTTTCGGCATATGCCTTTCGGCTTAAACAACGCGCCTGCTACATGACAACGAATTGTTGACCGTGTCCTAGGATTTTGAAAGTTCTGATTGCATTAAGCCAAAATACCTATAAAATGCATCCAGTCTTATGGTAGAGGAAGAAGAGTCAATAATTCGAATTTGCGTAAGGAGTACAGTACCCCCATTATTATTGTTGAAAAAAGTTGTTTTAACGCCTAGGCTGGTGTATTTTAAAATTGTTTTCTGTAAAATAATACTAAAACCGTATTTCCCTCTTTGTTCTCACTTAAATTAACCAACGAGTCCCGAGAATCCGGCCCCCTTGCGGAACGAAGGCTAGCTGGGTGTAGCTACGCCACTGCTTAAATTTGATTACGCATAATATCAACCATTAACTTTTAAGATATTAAAAAGATACTTTAAGAAAAAAAATTTATAAACCATTAATGTTAACTTAAAATAATAATGTATTAGAAAGGGTGCAACGAAATCGTGTGCTTATATGTATAAGGATCTCGAAAAAGGTAAGAGATAGGAAGATGGTTAAGTTAAAACAAAGTTACGTATTTTTGGTCCTATTTCATAACGTTCTGGGTAAAAAAAAATAAGCAAGACATGTATTGTCATTCCCTGTTAATACAAATTTCAATAAAAAAGGTATCATGTTTCAATGTTTCCGGTGTAGGCTGGAAGCCTCGAAATCAATACTTACCATATAATCGCTTCTTGCCTAATTTATTAATGAGTCCACCAGCCAGAATGTAGCCAAGTATTGTAATTGCAGCAATGATCATAGAGTTTGTATAAACTGAGTAATTGTTTGAATTCTAAAATATTATGTTAACATTTTTTAGTTGAATTTTTTATGAATATCTTACGATTAGTATTATAGAGAATTTCGCAACAGATTTGAGGAAAACTATTAGATCAAACATGGTTATGATAAGTCAAATTTTGTTGACCTTTTACTTTTCTCGCAAAGGAAAGTAGGTACATATTGTAAATTGTAAAAATTTGTCTGTTTGTCTATTGGCTCGAAATTTTGTAGTGGCTTAGTTATTAACCCTGGGTTTGCTATAGAGTGCTGGGTGCTACAAACTCGTGTGCTTACATGGGGTTCTTGAAAACAGTAAGCAATACGATCTTAGGGCGAAGTTGCACACTTTCGAGCCTAATAATAATGTGTAAATATTTAGGATACCTTTAGAGATTATTTTTCGCGCCTTACTTGGGAAAAAGACACAAACATTTTTAATAGTAGTATTTTATGTTCTGCAAGATGGCGTTATTACTGTCCAAATTCGACGTTTCGTTCCTTAGATAAATACCACCGTCAAGTCAATTTTAAAAATGGACCTAGAATTTTAAATACGGTTTTAAGGAGTAGCGGTCCCAGGATTTTAATATGTAGGGGGGAGCGAAAACTAGGACAACGCCGTAGACGACATTTTTTTACGGCGCATTCACCACTTTGTTCTATTTAGCAGTAGAAACTAGGGAAAATATTTATATTAGAACAAAAACAAGCCTTTTATTTTTTAAATCTTTTATTTGCAAAAAAAATGTCAACTTGAAACTCGGTACTCAAGTCCAATTAAAACAACCAAAGGCAACGATATTAAAAACAAAAATACAAACAACTCAAATAGTGAATTATAATAAGTGGAAAAACAAGAAACAAATATAGGAAAAGGAATCGAATAGTTGCAGGTACTTAAAATATTATAAATTAGAATAGGTAAAAAATAAAATAAAATGTTTAGTCAAGTAGGAACTAATTAATTTATTAAGTTGCATTCTTCGTGACTTTGTAGAGGCAAACTAAACGATAACTTTATTGTTATCTACATGTATTGTTTTAAAACAATGAAAATGTTCTCGGCAAGCCGACTTAAAAAGTGTAAAAACCCCCCCATTTTTGCATTGAACAGGGATGCCAAAAACAATAAATACCCTGAGGCCGAGTAGATACTGACAGCTGTTTCGGTATTGTTAGGAACTCATCAGAATGCCTCAACCCGAAGCAACTCCACTGATAACACTGCAGCGCATTTAAACAGCGCATATATTTATTATTTTATGTATATTTAATAACGTTAAACCATTCAATCGTTCTTCCAACATAGTCGATAGTAAATGACTTTTTAATCGTTTGATTATTGAAATATTTATTTTGTTGTAAATGTTTTGATTTAACTTCTTATTGATTGGAATTATTAAAAAAAAACATGTGAGGCCACACAATGTAGGGGGGGGGGAGGGACTTCTTGGGACCGCTACTAGTTTTACGGACTTCTAAGATTTAGACATTCTAATAAACTAAAAGGTTTTTTAAATTTTAACGTTTTGTCATTAAATAACATATATATTCAATATTTACAATTCTCCTTTATTTATACCATTACGGACATTGCCGCCCTAGCAATAATTATTTTTTGAATTGGATAGCAAAATTACATATTGAAGATGCTTAAATAATAATAATAATAACAGCATAGGTTATAATAAATTCCTTCTCTATATATATTGTAAAAAATACCAGCTGTACAAAAATGCTGTGAAAATGAAAAAAAATAATAACACTAAAAAGGTTTAAATAAAGTTGTATCAGATATTTAAGATAAATATATTGGTTCTTAAATTTATTAAATAACAAATCGAAGGTACTCACGAAGTAAGATACGTGTGAGTTAATTTTAAAAAACTAATAAATTTATTAATATTATTATGTATTACACAAATATATAAACATTCTTAAAACATATCAAAACAAACATTATTTGTATAAAATAGAAAATAAAATTATTTTATATTATAACAAACAATAATGAATGTTAAATAAAATACTATATAAAATATTGTAGAACAGGATGCTACACATGCACTAGCGTGAAAACATGAAAGAAAAATGTTAAGGTTAAACTTTAAAACACATAATAGGAATTACTCAAGTGCGTGTTCAGGAAATCCGTTCGGGACGAGGGGAGGGGTTGAAAAGATTTCTAGGGTAAAACATTAACTGGGCTCTAATCTCTAAAATTTAATCTTTTGATTTTTGAAACAACCTATTTGCTTGTTTAAAATATTCAATTTTGCGTACGCGTCTACTATCCGGAAACATTAAAATTAAAAAAAATTGAATTGTTTTAAATTTCTTAAGCTTTAAAGTCCCTAAACCATATTTAAAACCTGAATGACAGTGGTATCCAAAGAACGAATATCGTCCCCTTAATACTACAACTAGGTAACTCAAAATTTGTGATTTTTCAGGAGAGCAGTTTTAAGTTTGCCAAAAAATAAAAAGAGGCCTATTACGGCAAATCGAAATTGTTTCTGAATATATCGCAGGTAGTTGAAATTAATCTAAATCCTGAATATTTTAAGTGGTCAAAACCCTTGTTTTCATTATTTTTTTAATAATTAAATCAGATATCTAGTTTTAGCAATTATTTTTTTTAGAAAAAACCAATATATCTAGTTTTTGATATAGCAATAAGTACAACTTTTTTAAATCGAAACAACTTTTTATTGCTTAAAAGCTAAAAGAAATACAGACATACAAAATATCACTGAAACTATACAAACAATAATAATAAATATCACACAACCGCCGCTAGAAACAATTGCACAAATCGGCATCTTGTAGAAACTCGGGAAAGGGCTGTCAACAAGCCAAGTTAGCCAGGCGCACAATTAGGTATTTCAAATTAACCACTTGTTGCATTAAACAAATTTGGCGTTGCCAGATACACGATTAGATATTTTAAGGTGCCTACTTTTAGCAGTAAATTTTTTTTGGGGTTTAGGACATATCTATATTGTGTCATTGGATTTCTCTACTATCGAGTGGGAATTGAACTTAGCTAGTTGTAGCATTAAAAGGGGCGTGCAAAATTATACCGGTAAAAGTAAATAACTCAAAATCACAAAAATTCGAGTTACCTAGTTGTAGTGTTAAGGGGACGATATATTAAAGGCTATGAGAAAGTATTTTTTGATTAGGGCGCCAAACATTAAACAAAACTGAAAATGTCGGTTTTTGCGAATATCTTCGGTACAACGTTGCCATTAGTTTAACATCTTCGAAACTCTTACTGTTTCCAAGATCTCCATGTGCATGAATTTGCAGCACCCTTACCGATTTTTTTTTAGAAGAAACTAGAAAAATCGTAAACTATAAAAAGGTGTTTCTTATACTTATTTCAATATACCTAAATGTCCATGTTTAATTTCTTACCACAACACAATCTTCTGATGATAGGTTTACTGTCTTGTTGCTTGGACGAAATACTGCTAACATTTCGCATAAGGAAGCTGTTTCATTATGAGTATATTGATAATCATTTATGGCCTGGAAAAGTTGTGGTAACCATAAACGCAAAGTGTTTAGGCTAAAAAAACATTTTCATAAGTACAAAAAATATATTAAAGCGTGGTAAACAAAAATAAACTAGTTCGTGTACGGCACGACGCTGGTCGACAACTAAACATTTGCGATATTATCAGACCAAAAAGTCCAAAATTCTAGAAAAGGAACAAATTAATAAAACAGTTTTTATTGTAAGCTCCTGTAGAACAATTTACTTTAGCAGAGTTAAGTACTCATTGCTTTAGTTTTAGGTTGCTATGGCTGGTTTCCTAAGTTATATTATATAGTTTAATTTTATATATTATCTATTTGTAAAATAACTTTTTATTTTAGGTTGCAATATTGGATGATTCCTGTTATTGTGGTTAAGGAGAATTGACCTATTTAAGCATAGCATAACAGACAGATGGACAGGAATTACCAGCAAACAAAACCAATAGTGTTATGTGTATATGTTATATTATATAGGACATAACTCACCAGTAAGGTATAAGGTAAGGGTAAGGTACATTCTTCCGCAAAGCTATATTTAAATAGCTATTTACACAATAAGTTGCGAAATGAGTGTCTTTTTGGCACGCGACGTGAAAATTGTCCAACGAGGCAAAGCCGAGTTGGACAACACGTCTAGTGGCTAAAAGACATCGTTTCGTAACGAATTATATACAAGATTTTTTGTGAAAGCGGAGAATTTGATAATTTAAGCTTTTATTAGTATTTTTAAACATTTTGAAAAGTAGGCAGGCAATCTGTTTCTAAGGCATTGTTTATGCATTATTTAATGTCAAGTGTGTTGTCAAGTTCGAACGTCGCGTTTTGCCTTTTTTCCAGCAAAGTTTATCGAAAAAATTACTTCAAATGAGTGATATTGACGAGTCTTTGAATATTGAACAAGCTGCTGAAGCTGTGCTATCCACGTTAGTACCCGAAAAATCGAAACATTTATACGAAAAAACCTACGACAACTTTGAAATCTGGGCCAAAGAAAAACATATTGAGAACTTTACAGAAAAAGTATTACTAGCCTATTTCCTCAAGCTATCCACCACCTTAAGGCCGTCAACTTTGTGGAGCAAATATTCGATGCTCCGCGTCATGATTCATCTGAACAAAAACATAGATATTTGCAAATTTACAAACCTTATTGCATTTTTAAAAAGGAAAGCTACCGGATATCAGCCAAAGAAATCAAAAATATTTACAAAGCTGGAAATAGAACGCTTTATAAAACAAGCTGATGATAAAGAATTCCTGTTAGCCAAAGTTGTTTTAATCGTTGGAGTATTTGGAGCATGTTGGAGGGAAGAAATCACATTTTTAAAATTAGATGCCATCAAAGATAGTCAGTCGTTTATCAGTGTCAAAATTCCGAACACAAAAACTCATGTTCCAAGAATGTTTACGATTACTGAGGGATCAATAGATGGCATCAATTTTTTAGATCTATTTCGTAAGTACGCAAAACTTCGTCCACTGAATACGACACATCAGCGATTTTTCTTGACATCGAAGTGGTAAATGCTGTACCCTGCCTCTAGATGCCTTTAGAAATCAGTTTAACAGTTTACAAAATTGTATATTTAACATATATAATAAATAGATATTTTCATTGATTTTAATGTTTCATTTTTACTTTTAGGCACTAGTGCCTAAAACTGTCACATTTAGACACTAGTGCCTAAAAGAGTGTCATTTCGAAATTCTAATCAATATCGAAATATGTCTATTTCGAAACGCTTTTACATAATAGCTATTTATACAATAAGTTGCGAAATGAGTGTCTTTTAGGCACGTGACGTGAAATTGTCCAACGAGGCAAAGCCGAGTTGGACAACACGTCAAAGTGACTAAAAGACATTGTTTCGTAACGAATTGTATACAATATTTTTTCTACTGAGGTTTTATAACAAAAAACTTAATTTTACTAACATTTTATTACCTATGTTTCATTGACACTTGCCAAAAAATATTAAATTATACCTAGTCTGTGGTTACGTTTTAATTGTAAATAATTACCTGCGTTACTTTTAAGCACGTTGCTCCTGGTAACGTGCTTAAAAGTTTTTTAAGCACGCTGCGCTTAAAAGGAGGTTATTAAAAAACCATAATGACAATCGAAAAGAGGTTATTATAAAACGTCAGTAGAAAAAATATTTCTCGGCAATAATAATTTGTTTTCATAGCAGGATTTGCGTATTTATATCATAATTAATTTAACACCAAGTATGTTGAGTTGGCAGTATCGTTTACCTGTTCATTGCGAAAACCTGTATCAGACAAACAAAAAGAATTTTGGTAAGGTGAGGTGGTTGAAATAATGGTTTCATTTGTGACCATCCTTTCACTAAAGCTTCAGCTTTGGTTCGATTTGCAGTAATTTTACCATTATTTCCTCCGTTGAGTTCTATTTCGTTTATTAAAACTTTTATCTGAAATTAATAAAATTAATGCTTATGCGTGACTAAGATACAATATACAAAAGCAGTTAAATAATTATACGGATACTGCATAAAGTATCTATGAATCTACTCTAAGATAGTTGCTAAACATGCATCAGAACAATCCAATCATGTACGATTTTTTCACCACATGAGTTTTGCCAATAGGCTATTATATTTGGATACAACATAAGGCTAATATACAGGGTGTTCGGAAATGACGAGCAAAAAATTTAGGGGATAATTCTAGACCGAAAATAAATGCTATGTCTTCCTATAACATTTTTTCGAAAATTGATTAGGTATGTGGGTGTGGGTGAAAGTTAAATTTTATTTGCACTTCTAAAATACATAAGTTACTAGAACAATAAATTAAACATTCAAATCAAAGGTTCAAAGTGACGTCCTTTTTCTTTAATGCATAAATTAATTCTTCTTAAAAAACTCCGACGAACTCCATGGAATATTCCTTTAATATGCTATGTTTAAGGTTAAAAATAAATTAAAATTATTTCATATTTATCACATGGAAGCAATGTTATTTTGCTCGTATAGGCTCCTATGTGGCGCCCTCTACAAAATCCGAAAAAACGGTGGGCAAATTTGTATTCCTCATTTCGAAAATGCTCCATATACGAAATTTTGTCAAAATATTATGAGCGTGGCAAAAGGTATTGCAAAAATAACTGTACGTCTATGATACACTTGCCAATCTTTCCTTGTCATCTTTCCCATGGGGCTGTGTTAAAAATCCACCAGTAGCGGAGGATCATAAAGTTTCAAAAACAAATGCTAATTTTTTCGCTTTATATAACAAAGCGTTATTAAATAGCTATTTACCTAACAAGTGCGGAAAATGAATTTTTCCGCACGAGTCTGCCGTTCACCGAACGACGCGTAGCGGAGTTCGGTGAAGCAGCCGAATGCAGGGAAAACATTTTTCGCACGTGTCAGGTACAATAGTTTTTCTACAGACGTGTGGAAATAAGTAACACATATTTCAAAGAAATTTAATAATTTTTAATTAACTATAACAATCACATACATATGTAACAGTAACTAATTCTGAGAAAAAAGTAATAACTACAAGTTATAATTGATATATTATTGATTTTGACATAATCGTGCCGAAAATTTTTTCCGCACTAGTGTGGAAAAACCAATTTTCCGCACGGATTTTTGACATAATCGTGCCGAAAATTTTTTCCGCACTAGTGTGGAAAAACCAATTTTCCGCACGGATATCAGTGCGGAAAATTGATTTCTGAAATTCGTTGTCATATTAGGAATTTATGATTTAAGTTATTTACATAAAACTCTGTCCTGTATAATATTTAATTGTATGGGTCAGTGGCGCAACCAGGGGGGGGGGGCTGCCGGGCTGCAGCCCCCCCCCCCCCTGAGCTTAGAAATTTAGCCTATTCGTTTAATTGCAAACCAATTTTTCATGTCACGCCTTTTACTAATATTTTATATTCAGCCACATAATTTACATCAATCATGTTATCAATAGTGAAATTATCTGACTGAATGGACCGACCGAAATACTTCCACTGAGGCATCTGGATTACTGGCCAGCATTATATAAGTCCCAAATTTGTGATCGCACTAATGTGTACAGAAAGAATATATGCCGCAAGATTCTACAAACAGTCGATTTAAACCTTTTTTAAGCATTACAGTTAGCTAATGACGTAACAGATCAAGTAAAAAAAAATAAGAGGCCTGGCAGATGATAATTTTCAAAATATTTTTAAGGAAGCTCAAGATATACTTTCGGAATACGATATTGAAATCAGAGTACCTAGACTACCGCCAAGACAAACACAAAGATTGGTAATAAAAACCGATTTCGCTGCTGAGTATTTTAAAATAACAATGTTTATTCCGTTTTTAGATGGCCTCATAGCAAATCTCGAGGATCGGTTTTTAAAACATCGAGAAACCCTCCAAAATTTTGAATGCCTCTTTCCATATGATAATCAAGATTTTGATAGTCAATTTAAATGTTTTTTGAAACTTCACAGCTTCTACAAGACTGAGTTCCTTGAAGAGTTTTCCATTAAAACGATGGTAAAAGCTGAACTTGAGCTGTGGTATAAAAAATGCAAAAACAAAAACTGAAGGAAGATTTGGACAAAGTGTATTCCGAATGTGATGCCAATATATTTCCTAATATAAAAAGGCTTTTACAATTTTTTTTTTAATTTGCCTATTACAACCGCCACGTCCTTTTCAAATTTAAAATATTTAAAGACATATCTGCGTAGCACCACGGAAGAGGACAGATTAAATGGTTTGGCAGTTCTTTATGCGAACCACGATATTGATATTACCGTGGCTGGATATTCTGGACGAAAAGGCAAAAACAAAACGAAGAATTTTACTTTAATATTAGTATTATTAGTGATTACTTACAACTTATTGTATAAGGTTTTTGTTTTGGTTTAGTATAAGTATGATTAATATACAGGGTGTACCATAACTTATGGGCCGTAGAGTAACTAGAGATACTAGACATCAAACGAAGCCGATTAAGTCATATACGTTTTTTCGGATTGTTACTCGTTCTAGAGATACAGGGTGTTGAAAGTAAAAGTTTATTATTATTATTAATATTATTATTTATTTAGTTAAAAGTTTAATAAAGTGTATTGAGGTCAACGGTGGTCACTTTCAACATTTACTAAAGTGAGCTTCTTGTTTTTGTTCCACTGTTTCGAATTTATTGCGTTGTGATAATTAAAATATTAATGTAATTATCTACATGGTTTTTTATGCTTTGGGATGTTTAAAGGGAAATATCTCGAAAACCGTTAAAGATATTAAGATCAATCAGGTATACCTTTTTGACTCAGAAAATTCCCTTCTTTAAGAAACTTTAATTGAAAAACACCTAATATCACAGGTAAGAAAAAAAATCATAGATTTATGAAGTCCAGTGTATGCAACTAGCGCCCTCTAGTGTAAAACTTAAAAATTTCTACAAATTCTTATTTCTTGCTCATAAAAATATAATACTGCCAACCTTCAATTCGATTCATTAAACGGTTTTAAAATTATGGCTTATTTTCGAGAATAAACTTTTACTTTCAACACCCTGTATCTCTAGAACGAGTAACAATCCGAAAAAACTTATATGACTTAATCGGCTTAGTTTGATGTCTAGTATCTCCAGTTACTCTACGGCCCATAAGTTATGGGACACCCTGTATGCGTTACTTATTTTAAATACATTTTTACTAATTAAAATAAAATCTCTAATTTTTTTTCATAAATATTTAGTTAGGGCCAGCGGCGTATTATTGCAGAAGTTTTAGGGGGCTGTCGCTCTCGTCAATCATACGTATTTTACCCAAAAAAGGGCGTGGCATCCAAACATTTTTTTCGCCTGCGGCGCAAAAGGGCGCCTTCGGCGCAAGAAGTTGAAGCCCCCCCCCACCCGAATTAAATTTCTGGTTGCGCCACTGGTATGGGCATTTTAAAACAAGTATTAGAGGGACATTCGTTATCTATGGAAAATGCTATAGAAATCATCTCATATCATATCATTCCATTATTAGTAATTACTTTTCATATCCTTCCTATATTAGCAATTTTCCAAGCATGAGTTATTATCCAAGACAATTTCAAATTCACAACAATAACCAAAACCCATGCATATTAAATATTAAATCTAAAAAAAGTTACCGGATATGTGTCTTCAGGCTTTCCAGTATTTATTCGGTATATTTTCCTAAAAACTTGTAGAGCTTTCTCGTTTTGACCCGCGGTCATTAGGAACTTTGGGCTCTCTGGTAGAAATATGAAGGCTATTCCACTAACAAGTGGAATTATGGCACATATAAACAGGTACAAATTCCATGAATGAATAACTGAATACAAAAATAAATTTATTTTAGTACTCGGCTAAGTAGGTAAGGTAAGGTTGTTGATATCGCACCGGTTCCAAAATCTCACCACTTTTGATTTATTGAAAACTGTTCGGTATATTTGGCATTTTACAGGTGTGAGTTAATATGCAAAGCTAACTTTCTGTTAAATATTTGGGTTAAAAACGTATTTCTACTTATAAATGCCAAGTTTTCTATATCGCACTATTAGTAAGTTGCTTAAATCGCACCGGTGAGATAATAGGAAATTATTAATGAATTATATTCTTATACAAAAATATTCTAAAATTTAAAAAGAAAAAGATCCTGAAAATTCATAAGTGAAGTGTTGAATTAAATTTCATATACAAAAATGACATTTCACGTGTTTATATTTATTCTTAATAGTTTGTCTTTAATGTTTGGGTTTGTACTTAATCTTTTAAACTAAATACAATTTTAATATACAGTGTGTCCACGGATAGAGTTTGGAAGAGGAAAATCTTTTTTATTAGTAGGTATAGAAGAAAAAGTCATTCTTTATAAAAACGTCCTCTTGTGCTGAAACTACAATTTCAAATATCTGATTTGCGATTACTACACAGGGTTCATCACAAAAAACCTTTTTAGTTTTTTGGATCTTTTTTTTTCAATTCCTTGATTTATTAAATAAATTTTACTAGTGTTGATAGTATAATTTCAACCAGTAGATTTGCGATTACTATACAGGGTTCGTCACAAACAATATTTTTTGTTTTTTGGATTTTTTTTTTCAATTCTAATTTTAAATTCCTTTTGATGATTGGCCAAATCCTCACTTTAGAAACAAATGGATTAGAAGGTGCCTATGGTCCAAATCAGTTGGCACGTAGGAGTCCCGATCTCACAATTATCGACTTTCATTTATGGGGATATCTGAAGCCACATCAGTGGCGTAGCGTGCAGGGGGCCAGGGGGGCGACCGCCCCCCCCCCCCCGCCCTTTGAGTCCTTTCCCAAACGGCGCCCCCTTTCCATTCTCCCAGTAGTTCCCAGTTCAATTTCACTTCACATGATAATTGATATAATATTGTTTACCTATCGCTACTATCGCAGCAAGAGAAAATTTACTATGTATGAATATAAATAATAATTATATAACAAAACCCTTATCTTATCCGACTGAAAGTTTATATTGCCAGTCAATATTACAGTCAATATTACGGTCGTCTCTTCGCTCTTCGTCAGAAAAACAAAAATTCCATTTTAACAAATAATTCCCGCCCATGAGAATATATGTTCCTATTATTATGTAATATGCATAAAATATTTGATAGAGTTTTAACAAAATTGCCCTTGCCGTGTCATATTATGTTTTCGTGTGACCATTTTAGACATGACGAAACAAAAACTTTATTTCTTAGGCCAAAATTTCCTAAATAAACGAAATTATACATTAGCAGTGAGGCGCCCTTTGAACAAGGGCGTAGATAAGGGGGTAATTACCCCCCCCCCCCATGACCCATAATGAGCCATGAAAACGAAGCACTTTTTTTTTACTTGATCAATTTTTTTTTGGATTTCATGAGGATCTTGTGTATTTTATTTTTTATTTATTTATTTATTAACGAGCTTAGCCCACTTTTAAAATTACAATAATTGGCAAATAATGCATATTTTAACACAGGTAAATACATAATAAAATTAACAATAGTATTAACACCTCGATTAACACCAATAAAAAAAAATATATATATGTATATCACAGTGTAAAAAAAAAAAAGAAAAGGATAAGCGTAAATACAAACTAAAGAAAAAATCAGCAGGGAGCAACTTAATATCAGGTAACCAGACGCAGGTTCCTATAAAAACCTGAAGCAGATGAAAAAAAGTCCAAATCGTTGGAGTAATAGTTAGCCAACCTGATAGACCTCTGCAGAAAAGAGTTTGAAGCATAATTTGTGCGATTAAATGACTGATAGAAAGTAAAATTGGAACGTGTGGTTCTGGGTGGAACAAAAAGTGGAATCTTCACCAACAGATCCGGACAATGGTAAACATGGTTTAAGATATTGTAAAATAATTTCAAATCATGCCTCTTACGGCGAGCCTCAAGTGAAACCAGCCCCAAAACAGACTCAAGTTCAGGATAAGACATTGCATAACCATCTGGGACTCTAAATGCTGTATATCTAAGAAACTTGTGCTGGACAGTTTCCAAACTATTCACATGTGTTGCATACAGTGGACTCCATACTGAGGATTTTATATTTTTCCTACTTGAAAATCAGGTAACATCAGTGAAAAAAGGGCGTGGCACCCAAAAAATGTTTGCCTGCGGCGCTATTTTTCCCCCTCTTTTAACCCGTAAAAAAAATATGCACCCTTACCTTTGAAGCTTTCGCCCCCTCCGCCCCTTTAACCACGCTACGCCACTGAGCCACATGTGTATAAAACCAATTTCAATAATAACTTAGATCTCTTGAAAGAAAAAAATAAGACTGGTTATTGCAAATATCCCAATACAGCAAGTTAGGAACTGTTATCGGGAATTCAGATGTCGAGTCGAACTATGCGCTAACTCGGTGGTACCACGTTTGAATAAGAGTTTTATAATTTATGATTGTCTAAAATGAAGAAATATGACATGTATTAATAAAAATAGTTCAAAAGTAGGCAAATAAAAAATGGCTTTCTTACAACAAAATCCTTACTCGGCCAGATATAAAATTATTTTCAAAGTAAGAAAGCAACAGTAGTTGTTTGTTTTTACGTAAATTTATTTTAAACGAAATCCAAAAAACTAAAAATGTTGCTCTGAGGAGTATAGTAATCGCAAATGTGATATTTGAAATTGTAGTTTCAGCACAAGCAAAATTCATTTAATAAATCAAGGAATTGAAAGTTAGAATTGAATAAAAGATCCAAAAAACTAAAAATGTTGTTTGTGATGTATTGTAATCGCAAATCTGATAGTCGAAATTGTAGTTTCAGTACAAGCACACGTTTTTATAAAGAATGTTATCACTTTTCCTGTCACTAATTTAATTTGAAATCGGCCAATAAATTCGCCGTTAGCATTTCCCAATTCGCGTCTGTATGTAGGGGAAGGGTGTACAAAATGACATAGTGGGGTATAATGACACAGTGCTTGTATACACAGGACTCGTCGTTCGGGAGTGCTCGGAAACGAATATGTCATTGTGGCGTGAGTTCCAGTCATGCTAGTTTACATTAAGTTTCGCTTCATCGGTCAGAGAGGAAGCACGTTCGATTATTCTATTTTTAACATCAAAATATTTTTGGCGCGATATATTAAAATCTGCTCTAAATTTTTAGTGTGATTAACCGGTAGGTTAGGATATTTATGATAAGTTATGAGGATAATTGCTTTTATGATTGCATATTTCAAATTTGGTAAATTAGTTATTGTTTTGTCCAAAATTGTATTTCATTTCATTTAAATCGGTTTCATGTGGGGTAAAATGACATAGGTGTGAAGAGGGCAAAATGACATACTATGTCATTTTACCCGAACGTAAGGCACTTCTGTTCTAAACTCTACTCCAAATTTGGAAGAGGCCAAAGAAAAGAGCAAACCGAAACTAGAGATCCCAGAAAAAGGAAAAAGAGTGGTAAAAAGAAAAGTCCTTGAAGAATCCTAGTCGGAAACAGAAAAAGAACCCTTTGCTGCTTGCATTTATTGCACAGAGCTGTACACATTTTCCAAAAAAGGTGACCTGTGGCTATGCTGTTGTTCGTGTCAAAAGTGGGCACATGCTGAGTGTGCCGGGCTAGACAAGAAAACAGAAAATTTTGTTTGTGAGCTTTGTACGGACTGAAAGTTATTAAACACTAATGATGTGTCATTTTGCCCCCCACGTGGGGTAAAATGAACTTTTCTTGTTTATTTTTATATGTTTGGCTAAAAGTCCATATTTTGCCTTACTTTGTTAAAATCGTTTCTGAAGTGTTGCAAATACGTTAGTTTATGTTTTGTTCAAGATTTTATTAAGAAAATGTTTTTTTTTTAATAAAATAATTCTTTTTTTTTAAATGTATGTCATTTTGTACACCCTTCCCCTAAGTAGCTCTCCTTACTCCTTAGTATCTTACATATCAGTCGGATATGAGGTAAAAGTTATTTTAAATAAATCAATTGAGTAGAAGGTACCTATCAATAGTTCGCGACCAAAACACTGATGCAGTAATTAATATAAAGTATAAAGCACAGTTCAGAAAACGCGTATGCGTCAATGCCATCAGATTTGGTAGTATACTTACCAAAATTTTCACCTAATACTGCTTTGAAATCTAAAGGTAGCACTTGGATCGCCAATAGGGGCAATACAAGAGAAGCTGCACTAAATATAATTCCTAAAATCATTTGTACTCTACTACGATGCCTGGCGCAATGTAACTCTGATAAGTACGTTGTAATTGCCGAAAAAGGACCATTAATGCTAAAATAAAACAATAATTAATATATTACAATATACCATAAACCGTAATATTGGTAGCAGTAGGGGCGTGTGGACATTGCGTATAGGAAGGTACAGACCGTGGGCATGTTTAAACAAAAGCGCCGACCTACATTTTTGGGTGCCACACCCAAAAAAGTCTACTTTGGTTTATTAAACATTTTTTAATGATAATAAATATAAATTTTTAATGATTTTATGAATGCAGAAAATTCATAAATTGACTGTTGCTATCTTCCTAATCCTAATTGAATTTTTTGTACTGATTGACAACGTTTTTCATTAAAGAAATATGATGCTATGCTTCCCCTTCCCCTGTGGGCGCTCATTGTAGGTGCAAAAAAATGAACGCATGTCAAATATTGAAATAAGCGTTTTTTTTGTGCTAAATAAATAGTTTCATTTTTTTTTAAATTGATAAGTTACCTTTGAAGATAAAATGCAATTGTAGGGTGTTCTATTTTTGATACGTTTAAAGGCGTAGCACGCCCATGACTAAGTCATGTTTTAAAAGATTGTGCTTTCCTCTTCACCGACACGTCGTAGAGTCGTAGACACAAATTAGTGTTTCGGCCTTGTATTATTATGTAAGTATTAAGCACTACTTAGACTAAAACAATGACAGCATTAACAGCTAAACTAACTAATAATTGATTTACACTTTGTTAGAGTTATACAGCCCCCAAAAAATCCGGGATTGCCCACTACTAATAGTCGCTGTTCTTATGGCAACGAAGCCAAAAACATTTTCGGGGACTCACTGAATTTATTTATTGTCTCCCGATGGGCCAAACATGATTAAGAACAAACACCAGTGACACATTGACCATTCCATTTTCTTATCAATAGTTCGGTATTTTTTCTTTTTCTCCAAAAAGCAGTCAAATTCCAAAGAGGGGTGTTTGGCCGATTGGGATAAAACAAAAAAGTAACGAAATATTCATTAAAAATATAAATCGTGAATGGTGTTAGTTCTTAAATAAAATTTATTGTGTCGGCAAGCGGCAGGGGCGAATAGCCACATGACCCCAAGAAAAAGCCGCGACTGATTGGTAGAAAAATGTTTCCTTTTGCTACGCATATTAAAAGAAGAAATAATAAACATTATTTTTAAAGGTTTTTATAACTAACCTACAAAAACCGTAAAAACAAAGTAGTTATGATAACTCCAATACGATTACAAAATAGCCTGGTTAGAAGTGGCATTGCTTTCAATGATTAAGACAATTTAAGTAAAAAATAAAATCAGTCCATTAACAACAATGTTTTTTCTTCACACCTCACTATATTTATGTTGTATTCTTATACCGTGCGACCAAAAATTATTTGCATCAAAGAGGGCCTTGCATCTAAGGACGTAATGCTTAGCCGCAGAGCTTAATACGTGTTGGGTGTCAGTAACTACCTGAATTAACAATCAATCAGTTATTCCGTAATCTTTGACAGTCGTTACAAGTAATTTGATTCATGGCTAAATTTTCTAATTTCTTGAAAAATTCACACGATGGGCTTTACGGAACAGCACAAAACATTCATGGTTGAAGCGTATTTTCGAAACGGGGTTAGAGTAAATGGTGAGTGGCAATACAATCCGGATTTGCGCATGGAGGATTTTCATGAACATTTTCCTAACGTGGCTTTTATTGCTGGGGATTTTTATCATTGCCTGAAAAGAACCGTGGCTGTGTTTAGGGAAACATATTCTATATAACACAAAAAAGGAGCAGGAAGACCTTCTGTAAGAACAGAAGAAGTTGTTGCAAACGTTCGTGAAATAATGCAAAATATCGTGGGACGATCTTATGGAACATGCAGGACTATTCTTAAGAAGCAGCTAAATTTATTTCCTTATAAAGTGCAAGTATTCCAAGAAATACAAGCCGCAGATTTTGAAAGACGCAGGAATTACTCTCAATGGTTTACCCATACATGGCGGTGGCAAATTTTAGCAATTTATTTTTCTTTTTCTTTCTGTATATTCTTACTTTGTTAATTTTGTAAACAACAAAAATAAAATTGTATTTGTCTACTTATTTTATTACTCATTAGTTTGGCATATCATGTCATAATAGGTATTTGACAAAAATTTAACCTAGATTTCGTTACCTACATATATCGTCCCCATATCATTGTGATCTAAACCAAGCCCTACGTTTTTTAATCCAAGCCCTCTTTGATGCAAATAATTTTTGCTCGCACGGTAGGTAAAGTCTGTTCAATGACCGCTGCCGTTACGTCACGACTAGTGCTTATCTGTCTAACATTCGTGACCTAGGTGACATAGTAAATTTGTGTGAATAATAAATGTCGTATAAAATGCCACGGTATTGTGAAAAAGAACAAGCATTAATGTGGTGCCGGAAATACTCCTTTACCCTTTAACGCAGTTTACGAGGTAAGTAGATATAATGCAGGAATTGTGAAAACGTAAATAATAAACATGAAAAATATATAATAATAATAATAATAATAACTCTTTTTATTGTGGAAAAGAGTAATACAATAAATCATTAAGGCAAATAAAGAAAAATACAGAGTTACACAATTTTCCCACAAGGGCAGAGTTCTCACTCATCTGTCTGAACAGTGAGCAGCGCTTTTACACTCAACCCAGTATATACTGTATAATTTCAGCGTAAATAAAAAGAAAGATAAATATAATTAGTAACAAAATAACAAAATAAGAGGAATTCGTAGTCTAAGAAAACTATTTTAGATTTCCTATCGAAAGGAAAGGCTTATTATAACTAAGAAAAAAAAAATAAAAAAATATATAAATACATATAACATATTAACATTAAATAATATGGCATATTAACAGTAAAGGTATCTTATTTTAACTATTAATTGAATCGTATATTTATTTCAGTAACATTTGTTTTAGTTTTCGTTTAAAGTTGACTAAATTCAAGGATTTCAGAGATTCAGAAAGTTGGTTATATTGCTTGGTGACATTATAAGAAAAAGATCCACGAAATTGGTTGGTTTTGTGTTGTGGCGGAGTTAAAAGATTTCGATACCTAACATTTAGATTATGGACAGAGGTTCTACATTTCAGTTTTTAAATAAATAAGCAGGTTTTTGATTGGTAATAATTTAATGATAGAATATCAAACAGTGTAGAAGTCTCCTCCTATGGCAATATTTTTATAAATACTTATTTGTTTTAGAGAGTTTCTGATGCTTTGGGAGTTTCGTGTTTCCCTTAACATCTGTTTTTCTGAATGAAACCTGGATATACAGTAAAGGGGCTTTTAGGCAAAGTTAGCAAAATATTACTCTTCATACAGATGGTATATTATTCTACATGCTGGTTCAGAAAATGGATTTCTGAATAATGCAAGTTTAATATTCAAGTCTGGCCTAAAGTCTGGGTGATTATCATGATCCGATGAAGAGTGAAAACTTTGAGAAATAGTTTGAAGAAAATTGTAACCAAACTTGGAAGAACCGCCGCTTATTATCATGGATAACGCCATCAATCATTCTGGGCTAATTGAAAAAATTCCAAATACGAGTTGACCAAAAAGATTACTTATTGCATAGTTAGAACAAAGACAAATTCCTGGTTCACTATTTGCAATGAAGGATCAGATTGGATAATAGTGAAGCAGCATATCCCACCCAAACCTTACAAGTAATCAAGAAAGCGCTGTTTATTTTATATTTTAATTATTTTAATTTAATTTCAATAGGTTGGATGAACTAGCATTGCAACATGGCCATCGAGTTTTAAGTCTTCCTCCATATCATTGCCACTTTAATCCTATTGAAATGGTTTGATCTGAATGTGAGCGCTATTATGATGCAAAAATAAGTTCCATGCATCCTGTAACAAATGACGTAGTTTTGGATCTGGAATGAAGTCATAGAAAATGTAACAGTGGAAAAATGGAAAAATTATGTAACACACGCTAATAAATGATGCGTGGGAACGAGAAATATTTATCGATGCTTTAGATATATATCCCCTTATTATTAACTTGGAATTTGATAATTATAATCCTTGCGGAGATGATTTATTTTAATTATTAAAAAACTGTATTTTGTTGTCATATTTTATTAATTTTCTTCTTTATGATTTTATAAATAAGATGAAAATATTTGAAACACAGTTTATAGACTAATGCACTTGATAAAAAAATATATGATTCAATTTTAAATTTTATAAATGAGTTTTAAACAAAATGTTTCTTTCCATGATACCTTTTATCCTAAATAAATTACCTATATCTGACCTCATTAACAGTATAAAAATAGTAATTAAAAATTTGAAAAAACGCCCTTATATGTTACTTGTTCACATGCATCCGTCTAAATGTAGGTCAATCCTAAGAAAAATCATAACTTAATTCGAAAAAGGTTTTTCTGTTTCCTTCCGCCAAACCCATCCCCAGACGCGTTTCGCCGTTATTACGGCTCATCAGTGAGGCTCGGTTTGGCAGAAGGAAACAGGACTCAAAGACAAATCACTTGTCAGGATCGATCATCAACGGGATTTATAAAACCCAGTGCGACATCTTGCGTCTCAGTACGAAAAACCTTTTTCGAATTAATATCTGTGGTCCGGCACTTATACCGGTTTTGAGGGCATCTTGCATAATTTTCTGTTTTTACAGAATAACCCTTTACGACTGACCTTTTCTAAGGTACCGTACTGAGACGCAAGATGTCGCACTGGGTTTTATAAATCCCGTTGATGATCGATCCTGACAAGTGATTTGTCTTTGAGTCCTGTTTCCTTCTGCCAAACCGAGCCTCACTGATGAGCCGTAATAACGGCGAAACGCGTCTGGGGATGGGTTTGGCGGAAGGAAACAGAAATAGCTATTTATGTATCAAGGGCGTTACGGGGACTATAATGCCCTGAAGGTAGAAATAGCCCGAGGGCCTCTGGCCCGAGGGATAGGTTTCTGCCTGATGGGCATTATAGTCCAGTAAAGCCCGTGGTGCATACAATGCTTTATGTTTTACCTAAAAAAGAGTTTTTCAATGACTAATTACATTATTTATTCGCAATATAAAAAATAAGTTGCACCTGTACCTGTATACGTAAGTAGATAATGACTGGTGTTAAGTTTGACTTTGATGTTTCTGTCAGTTAGTCAGTTGGCATTTTTTATTTAACGATTTGCTCAAAATGGAAGAAATTCCACAAAATATAAGAGAAAAGGTCATAAAAGCGACCGAAAATCTTTTGCCAGTTAAATCAAGGCAACAGTATGATCGGGAGTATGGCATATTTGGTATTTGGAAAGATACGAACACAATTCTTCAAATAACCGAAAATGTTTTAATGGCATATTTCCAGGAACTGGTAAGTTATTGATTTTATTTTAATACATATGTTTAACAAACTTTATTATTTTTAGTCGGAAAAATACAGTCCGAACTCTCTCTGGACCAAGTATTCTACAAGCGGGCATTATCATAATGCCCGCTTATAATGCCCTAGGTGTGATAGCAGGTATTATTGCTATCATAACATATTCCGTTTCTAAGGTATTATAGATCAATAATAGATAGGTAAAACATAAAACCTTTTTCGAATTAATATCTGTGGTCCGGCACTTATACCGGTTTTGAGGGCATCTTGCATAATTTTCTGTTTTTACAGAATAACCCTTTACGACTGACCTTTTCTAAGGTACCGTACTGAGACGCAAGATGTCGCACTGGGTTTTATAAATCCCGTTGATGAAAAATCATAACGTTTATCACCGGTAAGTCCAACTGAATTAATTTACGACGTATCGCAAATACCTATGGAGAATATAACTTAACGGTCAGCGGTCGTTAAACTGACTTTATAGGACATATTCTTAGAATATCAAACTATTTAATAACATGTTTCATAGTCAGAAAAATAATTGCCTTGTCGGACTTCCATTGTCTTTATTTTGTTACTTAACACAACGTTTCGTTTAGTTAGTATCTCTAACCGTTTTCAAGTGTAAACTAAACTATAATTCTAAGGCTCCTGTCTTAAATACTATCCGTGTGCAATGAACCTTGGTGACTCCGCCTACGTGTTTATTGGAATGTGAAGTTTGAGCTGTTGGTTTTGGACAAGAAGAGGCTTCCAGATATTGGGGATATCTATACTTGGTTTACTAAATATATCGGTATTTTGATTCATGAAAGCTGCTTCTTTGAACTTTCGTTTTTTCCAGTGCTGTTCCTTGTCTAAAACCTTGGCTTCTGACCACTGCATATTATGCTGTTTGATCCATACATGTTCCGCTATACCTGATATCGAAGTTTCACCTCTTTGAGTTGAATTAAACCGCTACAGGTTAAGTCATTTTCTTTTGTTCAGAACTCTAACCATTTTGTAAATATTCTGAAAACCATCAAATTGGAACCACAAGACACATTTGTCAGTTTCGACGTAGAAAGTCTATATACCAACGTCCCAATAGGGGAATCACTGCATATCATCGAGCAAAAGTTACAAGAAGACCCAACCCTTTCAGAGCGCACCAGTTTGCCGCTGGATGGAGTGATCGAACTTTTGGAGTGTTGTCTACGTAGTTCCTACTTTCAAGTAAAAGATAGGTTCTATGCCCAAGATAACGGTCTTCCAATGGGTTCATCTCTCTTTCCGGTGGTGGCTAACCTGTATATGGAATGGTTTGAGTCACATGCTATTAACACTGCCAAGATTAAACCTAAACTTTGGCTTAGATATGTTGATGATACCTTTATTATCTGGACAGACAGCAACGAAGAGCTGATACGGTTTTTGGAACATATTAATAGTATAAGACAATCCATTGAATTTACCATGGAAACAGAAAAACATTTCACTCTACCTTTTCTCGATGTTCTCGTAAAACGAAGTGCTGAAAACATAAAAACTTCATGTGTACAGGAAACCCACTCACACAGGGCAATACCTTAATTACGGATCGAATCATTCAAACTCCATAAAACAGGGCATAATTCAAACTCTGTATCACAGAGCATCTAACGTTTGCAACAATCAGGAAGACCTTATTATTGAAATTTCAAACATCAAAAAAGATTTAAAACAGAATGGTTACCCTGAAACCTTTGTAACTAATACCATCTCAAAACTTAAAAATCGCGAAGTAAAAACTAATGCAGAAACGAAAAAGGAGCAAGCATTTCTCACAATACCTTATGTCAAGTGGATTTTTGAAAAGATTAGAAGAATAACCAAAAACTATAATATCAAAACAGCCTTCAAATCCGGAAATACGCTTAGAAGTTTTCTTACAAAAGTAAAACCCCCCAGTAATGAAAACACAAAAAATTGTATCTATCAAATCCCTTGCGAGTGTGGCGAATCGTACATTGGAGAAACAAAAAGACCTCTTCCCGTACGAGTTAAAGAACATCTGAAACATACTCAAAGAGGTGAAACGTCGAGATCAGGTATAGCGGAACATGTATGGACCAACCAGCATAATATGCAGTGGTCAGAAGCCAAGGTTTTAGACAAGGAACAGCACTGGAAAAAACGAAAGTTCAAAGAAGCAGCTTTTATGAATCAAAATACCGATATATTTAGTAAACCAAGTATAGATATCCCCAATCTGGAAGCCTCTTCTTGTCCAAAACCAACAGCTCAAACTTTACACTCCAATAAACACGTAGGCGGAGTCATCAAGCTTCATTGCACACGGATAGTATTTAAAACAGTAGCCTTAGAATAATAGTTTGGTTTACACTTGAAAACGGTTAGAGATACTAACTAACCGAAACGTTGTGTTAAGTAACAAAATAAAGACAATGGAAGTCCGACAAGGTAATTATTTTTTTGATATTACTTCATTGTCTACCACCTTCAAACATGTTTCATAGTGTTAATTAAATAGTATTAAGGACTGTGCAAGTAGATTAAATTATCAAAAAATTGTATTTTTCTCTGCTGAGTAAGTATAACAGTTATTCTAAAGAGACACAAGATATTCACAAAAAACAATGGCTTTTACAACTTAAAAAAATGTCGTAGCGATAGTACCTATTATCGCCGGTAAAGTATTATTGGCAGGCAAGTAGATACTTACATAAAGCCTCCAAAGAATTTAGCTATCATTAACATTGTAAAGTTTTGAGACATCGCAGACAATAACACGAACATTCCGTCAAGCAAGTAGCCTACAACTAAAAGTTTTTTTCGTCCTAAGGTATCGCACAAGTAGCCCCATAGAAAACCAGTCGATATCATTCCTAAAACATATGATAGCTTCATTAAATTTGCCCCGGTCGATATCCAATTCAAAAATCTTTGCGGTCGGGTTTAACATTTCCGCGTAAAGAGGGGGCAGTAAGGGGGGGAAGACATAATGATAATTACGCCACTTAATACAGTAAAACCTCAGTTTTTAAAACATTTTTTTAAATTATCCTTTACTCCCTACTAACTTTACAAGTTTATTACTGGGATAAAACAAGATATAAACTCATTTTGGAAATTTATTCATTCAAAAAATAAAACAAATGATATTCCTTCAATAATGAAATATAAAAATGTAAACTATGATAATGGAAATGACATTGCCAATGCCTTTGCTGAGCATTTTGCAAGTGTCTATGTGAGTTCAAATAATGTTTCTGATAATATTAATAACAAATTGTTTGATAACGAGGTTTTAGGACCTGACTTAAATATCTCTTCATTTTATATTCCAATAAGTGATATTTTCAATAAGTTAGAATCCCTGGATGTATCTGAAGGTCCGGGCCCTGATGGAATATCTGCTTATTTTCTCAAAAATTGTGCATTTCCATTGTCCAGGCCGTTATGGCTATTATTTAATAAATCTCTTTCTAATGGATTATTTCCAGAAACCTGGAAAACTTCTTATATAGTACCGATCTTTAAAAACAGTGGAAGTAGAGAAAACATTGAAAGCTACCGACCTATCTCATTAATGTCACTTATTCCTAAGATTTTTGAATCTATTGTTGCAGACTTTTTCAAGAAAACTTTTAAAAATATTATAATTTCAAATCAACATGGTTTCTCTCAGGGTCGTTCAACTGCCTCCAATCTTCTAGTATATCACGAGCAGATAGTGGAAGCCTTGGAAAGCGGCTATAGTGTTGACTCTATTTACACAGACTTTGCTAAAGCCTTCGACAAGCTAAATATTTATATCCTTTTAAACAAACTTTATGCTTATGGTATCCAAGGAAACGTTTTGCGTTGGCTGAAATCATACTTACTTGACAGAACTCAAATTGTAAGGATAAACAACTATGTGTCTAACTCAATCAAGGTTCAATCGGGTGTTCCGCAAGGCGCCCATTCTTTTTAACATTTTTATAAATTACGTTGCTGGTTGTTTTCATTTTTGCTATTTTCTCTTGTATGCTGACGACATAAAGATCTTTTTACCGTTACTTAATGTTTTTTCAATGTTTAAACTACAGAGCGACCTTGACCGATTTTACACTTGGTGTTGTAGGAATAAACTGTTTTTAAATATATCAAAGTGTAAATATATACAATTTAGTAAATCTTTGAATAGTGTTGTAAATAGCTATCATTTTAATAATAACATATTAGAAAACGTGAAAGTTATTAGGGATCTTGGAGTGATTTTTGATCATAAGTTAAGTTTCAATCATCACATTGAGATTTGTAGAAATAAGGCTATGAAAATGCTAGGATTTATAAAAAGAAACACCAGGGATTTCTCTGACGTCAAGGCAATAACATTACTGTATACCTCACTGGTGCGACCACATCTAGAAAATGGATACAGTGTGTGGTCCCCGTATTATAATATTTATCAAGATATGTTGAACGGTGTTCAGAGGAAATTTCTTAAATATGTAGCTTATAAAAGACATATATTAGTAAATAACATTAACTACTCTGAATTGGAAAAGTATCTTAATATAGGCTCTTTAGAAAGCAGGCGAAATAACATGGACGTTATATTTGTTTTTAAATTGATTAACGGTCTATGTAACTGTCCCGAATTACTATCGAAGTTCAGTTTTTATGTTCCACCTAGATCTCTTCGAGAAAGTAAGATTTTTGAACCTCAATATCATCGAACTCGATATGGTCAAAACAGTGGGGTGAACAGAATGATGAATACGTCTCTAGCCAGATTGAAGGGTTATTTAAAAAGAAATAATTAAAATGATATCAATGAATATTATATATAATTGTACTTTGTAAGTTACGTAAGTAATTGCCATTAATGTATGTTATTTTGCATATACAAATTGTATATAACTTTAATTTTATAGATTGTATTTTATTGGGCAATGCCCGTTTATTTGAAAATAAATAAAAAATAAATAAATAAGTATTATAAAAATAACTAATAATTATTACTCTAACTTAGTAGGTATATATTATATAAAAAAAATACAGTTAAAAAAAATTCATTTTGTATAAACATTTGATTAACTCGTTAAGAGAGTAGTTGTAGGGTAAAATATTATATAATATTAATCCATTATAATATAACAATGACCGTTTTCCAAAGTTACTGTTTATTTTAATAGTTTGTAGAATTTTTTGTCTAGTATCATGTCTATGAATATCATGAACTTTTGTAAACGTTATGTTATAAATTTATAGAATGTAGAAATGTAAAGAATGAATAAATATGCAAATTTTTAAATTATATAAATTATTTATATCTATATAGGTATTTATTCGGTTTATATAAATTTATTGTTGGTTCTGTGCGGAAATCTATGAATACATTTAATAATTTTATTTTGTAATTTCTTTAAAGGTTTTAGTACGATTGAATTGACTGAACCCCAACTAGAAATAAGATACTGAATTTTTGACTGTACTAATGCATGATAAATATTTTTAAAATAATATATACAATGACGAATTTTAAAGAATATACCAATTAACGGAGAAATGTAAGTTCGAATAATATGTTCTACGTGTTTTCTCCAGCTTAAATTTTGATCAATATATAATCCTAAAAATTTTACGTTATCTTTGTAATTAATATTTTCCCCCTTAAATATTATTGGTTGCTTCTCCATCTCTAGTCTTTGTTTGTCAATGTACATAATTGAATATTTATTTAAATTTAAAGTTAAATTATAAGATTGCAACCAGTCAAATATAATTTTTAAATTTTTTTTGATATTTAATTGGATGTCCGTAATATTTTTAGCATAATAAATAATTGTTGTGTCGTCGGCAAAAATTTTAATTTGTCCATATAATTTTAATTTTGAAATAGAATTGATATAAATTAGAAACAATGTAGGTCCTAGAATCGAACCTTGTGGTACTCCATATCTAATTGTTTGATAGGAAATAATATTACTTTCTATTTTAACGCATTGTTTTCTATTTTTTATATAACTTTAAAACCAACGAGTTTTTCCTCTTATGCCTATATCTAATAATATATCATGATTTACAGTATCAAAGGCTTTACACAAGTCTAGAGATAAAATGCCGCATATTTTTTTGGGTATCAAGATTTAATTAAATGTTAGTAATAACATCCATTGCTTCAACTTCAGTATCTATAGATTTGCAAAATCCATACTGATTCTCGAAAAGTAAATTTTGTCTTTCTAAAAAATTCGTTAATTTTATATTTATAATTTTTTCCAAAATTGTTGACACAACAGGCAAAACAGATATTGGACGGTAATTTTATTACTAGGATTATTCGTTTTATCGCTTTTAAAAACTGGTGTCACTGGAGCAAATTTAATTTTTTCCGGAAATGTTGATTTTTGTATAGATAATTGCACCAGGTATTTTAATATGGGAATTATTTCAATTTTAACTGCCTTTACTATTTTTACTGAAATATTGTCATAACCAGTAGCTTTATGTATATTTAAATTTTCAATTATATCCTTAATTTCGTCCTCGTCAATATCGTTTTCATCTAAAAACATGGATTTTGAATTTACCTTTTTATAATATATAACATACCCGTATAAGTTACAGCATTAAGCAACCCTTTGTGTTGAAGATTTAAGTTTAAATCACACTCTGCTGCTGGGAAAACGTACGACATCGTCGTGGTTTCGAATACTGAAGTCCATCCTGAGGTAATTGATAAAACGTAAAGTAGTAGGTTGAATTTTCCCCATTGTGCAGCTATTATTGCCGTTTCAAAGTCGGCGGGTTCATCGTAACCTAAAAATAAAAAATTTATTGTTTCTAATACTCCTGGTCACACGAAAGGCAATAAGGTAATAATATACACACTAATTGGATCTATGACATGGTATAGATAAATTCTGACTGAGTAGGGGCGCGGTGGTTCGAGTATAAAAATCCGCAATAAGAAGGAGAGGCTAAAGATAGGCTAATGAGAATGAGAACAGCATTGCCATATAGTGCTTAGTTCTCCCTAGTCCCTAGTGATAATGAGAAAAAAAAGCGAAAATACCGTGCTAGCAAAAATTATTTGCATCAAAGAGGGCTTGGATTAAAAAACGTTGGGCTTGGTTTAGATCACAATGATATGGGGACAATATATATCTAACCAAATCTAGGTTAAAATTTTGTCAAATTCATATTATGACATGATATGCCAAACTAATGAGTAATAAAATAAGTAGACAAATGTAAATTTATTTTTGTGGTTTACAAAATTAACAAAGTAAGAATACCTATACAGAAAGAAAAATAATTACATAAATTGCTGAAAGGCTTCATCTGGGTAAACCATTGAGAGTAATTCCTGCGTCTTTCAAAATCTGCGGCTTGTATTTCTTGGAATACTTGCACTTTATAAGGAAATAAATTTAGCTGCTTCGTAAGAACAGTCCTGCATGTTCCATAATATCTTCCCACTTGTTGAGACAGGCGTCTTATACAATTTGTTGGCGTATTTTGAATTATTTCACGAACGTTCGCAACAAGTTCTTTTGTTCTTACAGATGGTCTTCCTGCTCTTTTTGTATTGTATAGAACATGTTTCCCTAAACACAGCCACGGTTCTTTTCAGGCAATGATAAAAATCCCCAGCAATAAAAGCAACGTTAGGAATATGTTCGTGAAAATCGTCCATGCAGAAACCCGGATTGTATTGCCACTCACCATTTACTCTAACCCCGTTTCGAAAATACGCTTCAACCATGAATGTTTTGTGCTGTTCCGTAAAGCCCATCGTGTGAATTTTTCAAGAAATTGGAAAAATTATCGATGAATCAAATTACTTGTAACGACTGTCAAAGATGACGGAATAACTGATTGATTGTTAATTCAGGTAGTTACTGACACCCAACACGTATTAAGCTCTGCGGCTAAGCATTACGTCCTTAGATGCAAGGCCCTCTTTGATGCAAATAATTTTTGGTCGCACGGTATAAGAATACGACATAAATATAGTGAGGTGTGAAGAAAAAACATTGTTGTTAATGGGCTGATTTTATTTTTTACTTAAATTGTCTTAATCATTGAAAGCAATAATGCCACTTCTAACTTGTTCCCTCAGAAAATAAAATACGGTGTGCAGCAAAAATATTTAATATTTTTATGAATGATGAAAGAGTTTTGGACTTCCATTGTCTTTATTCGTTTTTTAAATCACAACGTTTCAACTGGTAAGTATCTCCAGTCGTCTTCAGGTGAATACTAAATAAGTAAAGTAACTACAGGACTATTTATACTAGCTAGGTACACTAAAGCATAACTGAGGTGGGTGCAGTCATGCGTTCAGTTGGCACGCGATCTTATCCTAAGATTTTTATTTTAAAAAGCCATAATATTATGAAAACAAACTAATCGAACTTATGATCGACAGTTATCTCTAATAAAGTCTGCAGAAAATCTTAGTTTCGTACTGTTCGGTTGCCATTTATTTTTTTGTACAGTGTTATTCAAAAAACACGATTAAATCCATTTTTTTGTCCAAAATAAGTGAAATTTGAAATTTGGGTATAACTTTGTAATTAAAGCAATATTTCCTTAAAAAGAAATATTCTAAAATGAAAGATGGAGGTACTTTACTCTTAGCGGAATTTCAAATTTTTGATCCTACCTCGTATACCATAAGACTTTTACCGGATTTAATGGGTGTTATTTTGGTTTGAGAACATGCAGAACCTATCTAAAATAAAATTAATTTTCTAAATTTAAAGATAAATACTTTCCCATATGCTGCGCACTTTCTGCCGGTCACTGTATAATATGCTGTATTGAGTTTCGCCCTACTACTTTTCTAAATAACTCCGCAGGGAATAAAGATAAAGATACGTCACGCCCGCTTGACAACACTAAAATATCGCCTAAATATAAGGGCTTATCTAAAAAAAATCGATTTTTTGAGACACACCCTTTCGTGTGCAAGGCGATGAAATGCAGTAAATATGGCGATCAGCCGAGAGGATGAAGCGCATGGCGATATCTAGCGTCGATTTAGACACTATTAAAGCATACCAGACTTATGGCCGTTTTACACCAACAATTTCTTCGCAAATTAATTCATGAATATATTCATGAACTTCTTTGATGAAGTTTTGCGCTTTACACTGATCAAATAAATTCACGAAGTTTCAGCCTATTTTCACATTTAACAGTTATACCAACATAACAATTTAAACTGTACTTTTAAGGTTATGTAAGCTTGAGTTTTTCGTTATTTTGAGCTGTGCTTTGCGGTTTTGTTTCTATTTTATATTGAACTAGGTATGAATAAAATTAAAAATAGAATTCCATCAATTTTCCATGGCATTTTATTTTTGCTGTTGGCACTACTGAAATTCACGAATAACTTTGACGCAATTAGAACAAGTTTTAATTTCGTGAAGTTCTTCACGAAGACGACCGTGAAGTTATTTGATGTCAAATTTGGGCTTTACATATATCAAATTTCTTCATGAAGTCACTTCGTGAACTTATTTGACAAAGAAATTGTTGGTGTAATACGGCCTTTAATAAAATTAAGTCACATGTTATGAGAAAATCACTAAATCACTTGCAAAGACCAAAGTCACAATAACAAGAGTCAGGCTAGGCAGCGCTAAGACCATAGACAATTTACCTTCAGATAAGCAAACAATAATCACGAAAGTGGCAGATTTATGGCCAAACAAAGCTAGACACTATTAGACATGCGCACTACAACATTATCGTTTGACGAATGGGAAAATAGACAGGTCCGCGCTTTAAAATTTAAATTCTTCAAAAAAATGGACTTTCTTCTCAATTTTTGATCAAGTTGGGAAAAAATGTAGTGATTTCTGGCATTTTTAGTAGTAGCAAACCTATCATATTTTAAGGATAGAAAATTGTTTTTAAGGTTTTGTTTTTAAAATTTGTTTGAAAATGATTCGTCGTCGTGTTTTTAGTTCGAAAAGGAAGAGAACAAAAACAAGTGAATTAAACTAGTCTTATAAAATCGAATATAAAAACAAACAAAACCAGCAAAATAACCAATCTACGGTGTTATCGCGTGCCTAACCTCAAGTAAAATATTAGTTGGTATATAACTTGTATTGATTTTTACAATTTGGCATAAACTTGGGTACGTGTAAAACATTTTTAAGCAAAATTTCTTGTTCAAGAATTTGAAAAGTGTTTGCCCGAGAACTTGACCCGAGGAATACTGGCTTTATTAAAAGCTTAATGTCGGGGTGTACAGATTTTAACCAACCAGCAACTTTGACAAAATTAATTTTCTCACAATCAGACACAATTCACTAACCTACATAAAGACTAGAAGTCCGTAAATATTAAACACCCAAAATCCACAATAGCTAAGAAAACTAACTAAAGGAACTACAAGGAATCCACAGAGAAACCTTAAAACACAACAACAAAAATGGCGACCGAGCCGGTTCTGGAGTGTATTTTGAGCATGTCGCTAATGTAGGACAGGCCGATAACACGAGGTTTGTGCGCATGCGTGAAGGTGCCCAGAGGGAAGGCAGCTGACCGGCGAGTCATGCGCTTGAACCTATTTTTTCACCCATAAAACGTAACTTTTGTTTGCGTAGGAGATAAGCTGTACGGATCTAAAGGTAAATTGTCTATGGCTAAGACCCGTAGGTCGTCGGTTATGGAACCGAAATTAATGAAGACAAAATTAAATAGGCTAGACCCGAAAAATCACGAGCCGCCACTGGGCCTAGTGACAAATACATTAATTTACTTATTGAATTTATATATTAGAGTATCTGGGCTATAAACTCGAGGCCAACGGCTGATGTTAACCAAATAAAAAAATTTGAAAATAAACTCGCAAAAAATCTAAATAGGTAGATTACTATATAAGTTGGTATTTGATTAAATACAGTAAAATTATTAAAAAACCATAAACTTTTACGTATATATTGGCTCCCCCATTAGGTTAACATCAAAATTTATTAGACTTTTTTGAATGTTCTTCTGTGATAAATTGGATGGACAATTTCTATAATTTTTTAATAAGCCAAAAAAAAATTAATTTAAAAACTATTCGTGAAATTCTTAAAAATACAGTGTGAGTAAGTAAAGTCCGCATCATATGGGATTTTTTTTTATTAATAACTTTATTCGAAATTTGATTTTGGCATCAAGTTCTGCTTCGATTGAGATAAAATTTAAGCAAAAAAAATAGTAGTCACGTGATTCGCCCTATTTGTCAAATTTTAATTTTTTCCAAAAAATAATTCAAAAGGTTATTTCTAAAAGTTTCGAAAAAAAGTTATTAGAAAAAGTTTTTTTAAATGCATTGCTAGCCCATATGCAAAATATCAGCTGCATAAGATAATTTTGATTTTTTACCCACCACTAAAATTTATTTTCCACTTAATGAACACTGTGTTCTTTTTTGTCTTAATATTAAGCTGTATTACTTTTAGACACAAACTACGTTTTCAAAAATACTTATTTTGGGAAGTTACCTTATTCAGGGTCAAAAACAAATAAACTTTGCATCACATGCGACCAAATTTTAATAGCCCAATTTTGATATTGTAGAAAACCACAGATTTAATATAGGTACTTTAAAGAAAATGTATCTGAAATAAAGCATTGTCAAAACTAAGAAGTTTTATGTAGGTTGCGTTGAGTCTTATTTTGCAAAAGTGGTGCAATTTACAAAATATTGGTAAAAAATCTAAATTTTTTATGCAGCTAAAATTTTGCATGTGGGCTAGAAACTGCATTTAAAAAAAGTTTTTCCAATAACTTTTTTCGATACTTTCAAAAATAACCCCACTTTTGAATTATTTTTTGGAAAAAATTAAAATTTGACAGATAATGCGAATCACGTGACTACTATTTTTTTGCTTAATTTTCATCTCGATCGAAGCAGAACTTGATGCCAAAGTCAAATTTCGAATAAAGTTATTAATAAAAAATCCCATATGATGCGGAATAATTATCTTGGTCACACTGTATAATAAGGCTTTGATACTTATCTCTATGAAACCATCAGTAGTAATTATGTTGTCAAATCGTCTTATTTTTTATTACTCTCAATTGTTTTATAGTAAAAAAAAAATAGTTTGTCAGACTTCAATTGTCTTTATTTTGTTACTTAACACAACGTTTCGGTTAGTTAGTATCTCTAACCGTTTTCAAGTGTAAACTCGTCAGTTTGTCTTAAGTAACACAATAAAGACAATAATGAAAGTCCGAAAAGGTAATTTTTTAGACAATATCTACTACATTGTCTACCGTCTTCAATCAGATTGTTTTATAGTATTCAAGAAAAAATACCAATGATTAACGCTTGGTGGACTCCATTTTGGTGTTATTCATTTGGCAGTCACCGTGTTAAAATGATTTTTTATGGTATTTGGTAAATTAACTATTTGAACATTTTCTTACCCTTGTCTTCGTATAGTTTTTCCTTTTCAAACGGTGCTCCTTTATATTCTTCATTTTGTGTCATTTCTTGACTGATCAATTTTAAAATTCACTGTTTGAATATATAATAACATAAATGTTGCTTTAGGAAAATTCACTTTGTACTTTATATACTTATACAGTGTGTCCACGTATAGAGTTTGGAAGAGGAAAAACTTATTTATTAGTGGGTATCAAAGAAAAGGTCATTCTTTATAAAAACAGCTGCTTATGCTGAAACTACAATTTCAAATATCAGATTTGCGATTACTATTCAGGTTTCGTCACAAACAACATTTTTAGTTTTTTGGTTCTTTTTTTTTAATTCCTTGATTTATTAAATGAATTTTGCTAGTGTTGAAACTACAATTTCAACTATAAGAATTGCGATTACTATACTTACAGGATTCGTCAGAAACAACAGTTTTTGTTTTTTGGATATTTTTTTTTGAATTCTAATTTTCAATTCCTTTTGATTGGCCTTGATGATTGGCTAAATATCACTTTGAGAACAAATGGATTGGAAGGTACCTATGGTCTAAATCAGTTGGCACGTAGGAGTCCCGATCTCACAATTATCGACTTTTATTTATGGGGATATCTGAAGCCACATGTGTATTAAACAAATTTCAATAATAACTTCTCTTAAAAAAAATAAGAATAGTTAATGCTAATATCCTAATACCTACAGGAAGTTAGGCACTGTTATCGGAAATTCAGATGTCGAGTTGAACTATGCGCGCTAACTCGGTGGTACCATGTTTGAATAAAAGTTTTGTAATTTTTGATTGAATGAAATGAAGAAATATGACATGTAATAATAAAAATACTTCAAAAGTAGGTAAATAAACATTGGTTTTCTTACAACAAAATCGTTACTCGGCCAGATATAAAATCATATTCGAAGTAAGCAAGCAACAATAGTTGTTTTGTTTTTACGTAAATTTATTTTAAACAAAATCCAAAAAACTAAAAATGTTGTTTCTGACGAACCCTGTATAGTTATCGCAAATGTGATATTTGAAATTGTAGTTTCAGCACATGCAAAATTTATTTAATAATTAAAAATTAGATTTAAAAAAAACCCTAAAGAGTAAAAATGTTGTTTTTGACGAATCCTGTATAGTAATCGAAAATCTGATATTCGAAATTGTAGTTTCAGCACAAGCAGATGTTTTTATAAAAAAATGACTTATTCGTCTATACCTACTAATAAAAAAGTTTTTCCTCTTCCAAACTCTATCCGTGGACACACTGTATAACTCTTTCTTTATTCAATCGCCTGTAGTGTTGTTTGTACCAAAAATTGTTAAAAATGCATGACAATATAGAGTTTAAAAAGTGGTTCCATTGTCATTAACAACCATCTTTCAATTAAATAATTTTTAAAATTCAATTTTAAAATAAATTATACATCAATGAAACCATTTTTTGTGTTTGCTTTTAAAAAAATGTTGAATTAGATTTTATGCACTATTTCTCACAATAAGCTATTTTTATATCCGGTTCATGTAAAATTTAATTATTTAAATTATTTATTTGAAAACTTTTTTTATTTATAAAAATGAAATAATTTCTTAAACTTCATTTTTATTTTCCAGCCTTTTTAATAAAATTTCTTGATTAGCTAGATGAAAATATTATTTATAAAGGCACAATAGGCATAAAGATGATACATACAGGGTGTCCGGAAATGATGCTCAAAACATTTAGGGGATAATTCTAGACCGAAAATAAATGCTATCTCTTCCTATAACATTTTTTCGAAAATTGATTATTAACGAAGTTACAGGGTGTTCAAGTTTAATTTTATTTGCAGTTTTAAAATACATAAGTTACTAGAACAATAAATTAAACATTCAAATCAATGGTTCAAAGTGACGTCCTTCCTCTTCAATTCTTCTTAAAAAATTCCGACGAACTCCTTGGAATATATTTCTTCTTTTGCTATGCTATGTTTAAGGAAAATAAATTAAAATGATTTCGTATTCATCACTTGCAAGCAATGTTATTTTAGCGTTTTTCTCAACAACGAACGGTTCGATTTATCGAAACAAAAGTAGTATACCTTTTTTATGTCAAAAGGTTAGCGGTTAGGAGAATAGAAATATTAAGTTAAAATGCGCATATAGTGTAGGACAAAAAAGTTGGGATCATTCACATTAAAGTATAGGCTTCTATGTGGCGCCCTCTACAAAATACAAAAAAACGGTTGGCAAATTTGTATTTCTCATCCCGAAAAAGCTCCATATACGAGATTTCGTCAAAATTTGATGAGCGTGGTAAAAGGTACAGGGTCTTCCAACGAGGACTGAACAGTGGCTCATTTTTGAGCTTCCTTGTAATTAAAAAAAAATCCAAAATAACTAATCGATGTACTTTTTCCTGCAGAATTCAAAAATGAAACAAAAAATTTATTTGAACAAGAAACAAAAGAGTTACGCTATGGATAAAGTGTTTTTTAAATGGAACATAGCTTTTTTTATACGATTTTTGGAACGAGTGATTTTTTTTTTGTCCGTTCTGATTAAAATATTTAATATTGTGACAGCTATTTTTATTAAATTTTAATGTTTTATCCAGTATAATTTAACTTTAACCTGTTTGAAACATACACTAGGTAATAAAGGTATAATCACCTTTGAATCCTTCAAAGTCAAAAAATTTGACAAATTTACTATAATATTGCCAAAATGACTTTGAAGGATTCAAAGGTGATTATACCTTTATTACCTAGTGTATGTTTCAAACAGGTTAAAGGTAAATTATACTGGATAAAACATTAAAATTTAATAAAAATAGCTGTCACAATATTAAATATTTTAATCAGAACGGACAAGAAAAAATCACTCGTTCCAAAAATCGTATAAAAAAAGCTATGTTCCATTTAAAAAACACCTTATCCATATCGTAACTCTTTTGTTTCTGGTTCAAATAAATTTTTGGTTTCATTTTTGAATTCTGCAGGAAAAAGTACATCGATAGGCTATTTTGAATTTTTCTTTAAATACAAGGAAGCTCAAAAATGAGCCCCTGTTCAGTCCTCGTTGGAAGACCCTGTACCTATTGCAAAAAAAACTGCAAATAAAATTTCACTTTAACACCCTGTAACTCCGTTAATTTTCGAAAAAATGTTATAGAAAGAGATAAGCATTTATTTTCGGTCTAGAATCATCCCCTAAATTTTTTGCTCACCATTTCCGGACACCCTGTATAATAACGTAGATGTCCTTCACTTTTAATTGTTTAATTACACTTTTGGACACTTTTTGTTGCGGCTATAAAAACTTTTATACCATTCAAAAATATACATTTTAAATAATACGTTTAAAATTTTAGAAACAGCACTTTCTGTTGTACAGATTATAGTTATACAAGCACATTATCACAAAACGTATGTAGTAATAAGGTCAGGCAATTAACCCAACGTTAAAACCCAAATCAACACTTATATTATACCTTATTGGAAAACTTATCAATTCTGTATGTATGCAGTTCAATTCATTGGCTTCCGCAAAACAGTTTGTAGGTAACTCATTTTAGTTATTTATGATTTCTTTTGATCAGTAGCGTATCATAAAATTATTCAGAAAAATCTGTATAAAGACAGTGCTTTATTAAATTGAGTTTATATAAAATAGATAAACTATCTATGGAATAGCCATTATACACGGTATGCCAACTCTCCATAGACCATAGACAATTTACCTTCAGATAAGCAAACAATAATCACGAAAGTGGCAGATTTAAGGCCAAACAAAGCTAGACACTATTAGACATGCGCACTACAACATTATCGTTTGACGAATGGGAAAATAGACAGGTCCGGCTTTAAAATTTAAATTCTTGCCGAAAAATTGGACTTTCTTCTCAATTTTTGATCAAGTTGTTAAAAAAGGTAGTGATTTCTGGCATTTTTAGTAGTAGCAAACCTATCAGATTTTAAGGATAGAAAATTGTTTTCAAAGTTTTGTTTTTAAAATTTGTTTAAAAATGATTCGTCGTCGTGTTTTTAGTTCGAAAAGGAAGAGAACAAGAACAAGTGAATTAAACTAGTCTTATAAAATCGAATATAAAAACAAACAAAACCAGCAAAATAACCAATCTACGGTGTTATCGCGTGCCTAGCCTCAAGTGAAATATTAGTTGGTATATAACTTGTATTGATTTTTACAATTTGACAAAAACTTGGGTACGTGTAAAACATTTTCAAGCAAAATTTCTTGTTCAAGAATTTGAAAAGTGTTTGCCCGAGAACTTGACCCGTGGAATACCTACTGGCTTTATTAAAAGTTTAATGTCGGGGTGTACAGATTTACAGCATTTTGTTGGCCAATCATTTTTATATCTAAACGGTATTATTTTCCGAAATGTCGGTTATAAATTTTCAAAAGCTTAATTAGATTTCTTCTGACAGTTCGAGTAGACCTCGCGAGCCAATCGCCATCAGAACATTTGCTTGGTTTATAAAATATACATGTGGTAAGCCATGCAAACACGTCCACATCTTGAGATTTTTCTTCTCTTGTCCCAAATAGGTCTGCAGCTTCCAAGGATATTAAATAAATATGATATCCCTGGATTCCTACGTTAATTTATTAAGCATCAAGATATACGTACATTATTAACTATTATTAAATTACTAAACATTGACATCAAACGGTTTTTTAATATTCTTGTTACTTATGAAGGAGAATACAAGAGAATGATATAAAAATGGAATACAATAAATAAAAATGGCGCCAAGTCGGTGTTGGAGTGTAGATATTTATTGATGTCGATAAAGAAGGAAACCCTAATAACAAGAGGGTTGTGCGCATGCCTATCCCTATTGGACGCTAGAGGATCTGATCTGATAGTAATGGTCAAAAATTTACACACAAATCAATCCAAGACGAAGACAAGCTCAATCTTACAAAAAATCTGGCAAGAATATACACTCATCAAGGTTTGTTAAAAAAATTGAAGGGAATTCATAGATATTTTTCACTGTAAAATTCCTGGATAGTATAGTAGGGTCTAGTAATTCGTTACCTTTTTAGTATTTGCTTAAAGATCCTGTCATTAATCACCTGCTGATAAGCCGGTGGTATGTGGTTATAAATTTTGATGCTCTTAAATATCAAGCAATTTTTGGTAAGAATTGTTTTTGGTATAGGAAGAGGAATATCATATACAGTACGCATCTTATAGGAGCTATTAATAGCATAATTATTATATGTTTTATGGATAAGGTTTCCAAGATAAAAATTCCAATCAAAGTTAAAATCTGTTTCCTGACAAATAAAGGTTTACAGTGAATATATGACAATTAACACCACACAAGTATCTTAATGCCCTCTTTTGCAAAATCAATGTAGAGCCCAATAGGCCCTTACTACTAAATCCAGAAAAAAACAATACCATACCTTGACTCTCGACAAGTGAAAAATAAATCATCCTACCCACACTCTTCCCCAATTCTCTTGAGACAACTCTACTGCATAAGAACCTGACGCTTGTCTAGGTTGTCAAATCAGATGCTGCATATTTAGATTTCTTCAATCTACCTACATTGAAATTTTCTTTTTGTTATGTAAAGAAAAAAAATGTTGGATTACAGTCGGTAAGTCTATATTGCCGTTATGCAGTTGCAATTATGATTAACCCTAATCTAGTTTTATGTTAGCTATTGATAATTTATATCATATCTCGAATTTGTATTGATCCGTATTCATTTAGTAACTGCTTAATTTTTGACGATCCTGTATATTATAAGCTACAACGTTTCGGTTTTAATAACAAATTTAGCTAAATTTCTACATGATTTGGGACCCCCGGTATAAGGCTCAAGGTATTTTATTTGAAATAAGTTGCTAAAAAGTAATTATAGTTCTTGCTTAAGAGAAAAATTTCATATAAATACATCTTTAATTTGCTTAGGTCTCTACATTTTAATTTCTTGGTTAAAAACAGCTGCTTGTCAAAAAAATTAGAATAATTCCAGTCCAGACAACTGGAGATACTTACCAGTTGAAACGTTGTGATTTAAAACAAATAAAGACAATGGAAGTCCAAAACTCTTTCATCATTCACGAAACATCATTGTTTCCAACTCCAACCTTCAAAGAAGATGGTGTTGAACATCACTACACTAAATAATACTTACTTATGCCGGTACCATCGTCCTTAGGTTCAATTTTTAATTTTTCACTAGATACAAAACTTATTCTCACGGTAGGTTTTTTATCCACAGTCATATTAGAATAAACTATTTATTTGGGTACATACACTTTTTTTAACAACAATTTTCTTCACTAATATCAACTACAGTTATAACATTTTTATTATGTATATAATATCAATTTCAATCTTCTTGCAATTATTATAAATTGTTTAATTAAGCTGCGTAATCTTGAAACACTAAGCGTACAAAATTCAACAAAATTATTAATAGTCAGTCCGAAATCCAGTAACGGCTCGGCTAAAGAGTTAAGAATATTTTATTTTTAATACATACTATGATTATTTATGCCTTTTTCGCCGATTTTTTTTCCAAAATGTATAGTTTTATTTGAAAATTCGCAATTACTTTTTAAAAATCCTGTTTAATATGTCAAGTTTTATCTTAAATTTTCTCCAAATTGTTAATAGGAAGTGGTACTTAATAAATAATAGCTATAAAGTGTGTCTTATTCTTATAGAAAAATACCTTGTAACACAATAAATAAATACGTTGAAATAATAAAAATGGTATTCCATTAAATCTTCTATGTGCTGATGGTCTCCTTGTTGCTTGCTTGATTATTGGGATTTTTTCCTCTTCATTCGTCTGGAGCTGCAGTCTCCTAATCTGACTCTAAATGCTAAAAAATCCCCTTTTCTCTTATTTGGAAATGCCAAAAAGCGTAGCTATTTATTAGACACGGGTTTTAATCCATTGGTAAATGATGAAAACATTCCACATACGGAATCTGTTCGAAATTTGGGTTTAATATTTGACTCTAACTTACGTTTCACAGAACATGTTTTAGTGCTTTTACGGCGTTCTTATTGTACACTTAGAACATTATATGCCAACAGAGATTTTCTCAATTTCAAACTTAAAAAAATGTTATTTAAATATACTGTTCTCCCAATATTTTACTATGGTAATGTGATTTGCCTTGCTTGGATGCTATTGTCAGGTATCGAATACAACAAGTACAAAGAAATTGTAGTAGATTAGTTTTTGGCATTCGAAAATATGACTCAATATCCGCAAATTGAAAAATCTTTGAATGGCTGCCCATGGCCAAAATATGGGAAATTTACTTGCTCTTGTTTACACACCGTCTATTGTTTACAAATAAATCCTTATACCTGCGAAGAATACTTTGTTATAGGTCCAACTTGCATATTGTCTCAGTTAAAACCCGAGGTATGTTGTTAATCCATAATTTTAGAACTGTTATATTTCAGGGCTATTTCTCGTACGTTTCTGTTAAATTGTATAATAGCATTGACACTGAATTTAAGCGAGATTCCATCCTGTCATTTAAGTTTAAAGTAAAAAGACTTTATGTTGGCATTTTTATTGAACTAGGTTTTTTATTTATTGTATTATTGGTTTTATTTATTTTATTCAAAATTTAATTTCTTTTCTTTTTATATTATAGCTTGCGAAGTGTATTATTTGTGGGTCAGTAATATTATAAAACATCTTAGGATACGTATTAAAATAATTATATCAGTTTTAGTTATAAATAATTTTTGGATCTTCCTCGCTTATTATGGCCAACATTTAACGCTCGTTAAATAATATCCTATAAGAGAAGACATCATTTATATCACCTTTTAATTTAAAACACTCGTCTACTACAATATACACATTTTGACAGGCCTATCTTAGCTTTTTATTTAAAGATGCCAACTTTTTGTTTAAGAGTCTACCCTTGCCGTCCCTTGCTTTTACTCGCGACATGCATTTATACCATTTACTCGAAACTCTCTAAACATATCGAATTTATTTTAATATATATTTGCTTATTTAGAAATGATAAAGAAATTTTTGTTCATTTGACATCTATACCGTTAATGATTGACAAGATAGAAGTAGCAGTAAGGTAACAGAAGCAGTAAAACTTCTTTAAACAGGTATAAATTTGGTATCACTGGATAGCTCAAGATTAAAACGTTGGTTGTCTTGAAACAGATTTTTAATTTTGGCCTTTTTTTGCGAGAAAATAATTTTTAAAGTTGGCCTATTAATAGTAACACAAATTATAGTACAGTTTGAAAACGATAGGGTGACGGACAATCTCATGAGAAACAGAGTTTACAGACAGGTCTTCCATATTTTTAAATTGAGGAAAATCGTATATATTATGGGCAACTTGGAAGAAATTCGGTGATAGCGGAGTCCAAAATAAAAGATCTGTGCTCCGTACTTTTGCACACTGTAAGGCAGACTAGTGTCGGATTCAACACTGATGGGGCTGTCTACCGACTAAACTCCCCGTGTTCCTGCGGTTTCCGCGCCATAGGCGTATAAACCGTCAGACCACTCGCTTAATATTTCCGCCCTGCACACATAGTGCTTGCTTTGCTTCGCACTTCACCTAGGCCTAGATACCGGTGTACCTATTTACTACTGTGATGACCCCACTATTTCAGGGAAAGTACTTACAGTGCTGATCTGAAGCAGTAGTAAGCTGTAGAACTGTTTGTTGTTAGCGACTTACTGTGATGGTATTTGTGTAGGTGTCTGATTTAGTGCAGTGTAGGTGTATGTGCTTCAGAAGATTTACACGTGTGCATGCTTCACAGATATGCTGTTTCAGGGAGAGAACCTTGCAGTGCTGATCTGAAGCTGTAGTAAGAAGCTGCTAAGAACTTACTAGTATTAGTGTAGGTATGTATATTGGTGCAGTGTTGTGTGTAGTAAGTTCTTGTGTAGTAGGTAAATTTTTTTGTAGGTTTTAGGTACTACACCACACACAATATTGCCTCATAGAATATAATAATAAAGTAGTGAATGTTGATTAAATTTCGAAAACCATGATGTAACTAACCCCTTAATGTGCGGAGCGAAGTAACCCGCTTAATGCTGAGTCAGGTATCACCCGCTTCTCGATCGGACGATGGCTGACGCATATATTATGAAACCTAATATTGTGGTGAATAAGACTTTTTGTGGATAAGAAGGGGAGTTGATAATCTAGTTAGTCGGATTGATATTGTTATGGAGTCGGCAGCTTATTATTATTAAAAGTGGTTGTTCTTAAAATTTGTGCTTTCTTTATCGAGATAATTAATTAAAAACTATAGTGGATTACAGTTCAGGTGTGCGGTGCAATTCACGTTTTAATTACTTAACTAAAATAAATCGTAGTTTGATTGTGACATTGTTTAAAATTGGTGTTGTGTGTAAAGAAAAATAAAATAAGTTAGAATGGGTCGTTCAAGATCGCGTCGTAAGCGGTGCCGTTCGTCAAGCTCATCGAGTAGTGAAAATTCTGTGGAGAGATATCGGAAAAGAGATACCGGCAAAAATGTAAGTGAGAAAGGGCAGGGTGAAAGATCTTATACGCCTAGAAGAATACGTTCTACTAGTAGACCTGGCCGCTCACGTTCACGTTCAAGATCGTTACGTAAAAGCAATGATGAGATTGATGCAAATCAACGCATTAAACATCTAGAAGCATTGGTTGAAAAGCTCGTGAGAAAAAGCGACGACTCCGATAAATTTTCCCATCCTCGAGTGAGTGTAAGAAGCGATTGTATACCCGAATTTTCACCAGACAATTTAAATTTAACGGCGTCAAAATGGCTTAAAAAAGTTGATCAACTCAGAGCAATAAATGGCTGGGATGACATAGCCACCATTTACCATATGCAGTCGAGATTAATAGGCAATGCAAAAACTTGGTACCATAGTCTTACGGACTACAACCATACATGGGCTGAGTGGAAACGTCTTATTGTTAAATCGTTTCCGGATCACACGGATTATGCGGCTTTGTTACAGAGAATGCTTGACAGAAAAAAAGAAGTTGGTGAGACAATGACAACCTATTATTTCGAAAAAATGGAACTGTTAAGAGGTTGCCGAATAGCAGGCAAAAATGCTGTTTCTTGCTTGATAGCCGGAGTGCCTGAGAAAAATATACAGAACGCTGCTCGTGCAGGACGATACAGTGACCCCGAATCGCTATATGAAGAGTTTTTGTCAGCTATACATGATGAGTCTCCTAGTACAAGTAAACAAGAACGTGTTTATGCAAGGCCGTCTACATCATCAAAAGTTGTTGATGTGAGAGGTCTCCCAAAAGAGAATCCATCGACAAGTCGATCTTCGAAGAACGTCAAATGCTTCAACTGTGGTACAAGGGGCCACGTTGCTGCTAAGTGTTTTAAGGCGAAAGTGGAATGTAAGCACTGCCATATGCTGGGACATGATGCGTCAAGATGCTGGAAGAAAAACAAGGAGAATCTCACCAAAAGTACGGAAAGTAAGTGTATACTTAATTATGACTTATATAAAAACAGTAATAAAATCACTGCTAATGACGATAGTATTAATAAGTTAAATACATGCTATTTTATTGATTGCACGGTAAATGGGCATTTGTTACGTGGTTATGTAGATTCCGGTAGTAGCGCTGTGACAATACGTGACACAGAGGTTACTAGGTTAGGTTTACAAAGGAAACCAAAACAAGTAATGCTACGTGGCTATGGTGGTGGTTCTGTTTTTGCCAATTCATTTGTTGAAATAAAGTTGTTCGTTGACTTAGCTTGTGCCAATGTAACGGCATTGGTAGTACCTGATGACACGCAGCAGGTACCGGTTATAGTTGGTCAGCCATTTATAAATAACGAAAACGTCGTTATGACCGTGCATGGCAACCAAGTGCGATTATTTCCTAAAAATAAAATGGATCTTAGTGCTGTTAATAATCTTCCGCCTCGTAAAGTTACTTTATGTGCTAAAGAAACTACGATTATTCCACCACACCACATTGGGCATATATTAGTATGTAGCGACATACAGTCGGGAGATGTTTTCGTTGATCTTCAAAACAGGCCTTGGCCATCAAGATTCCACGTAATACCACGCTGTATTATACATATTAGTGAGGAAAGCGTCCTGCCTATATTTAATAATTCAGATGAGCCAGTAAAATATTTAAAAGACACTGTCATTGCTAGGGGTTACACATGTTGTTCCCAGCAGGGCATCCAATCTTATAATGTTATGTCCAGTTCCGCTGAACAGATGCCACTGCTTACCTTGGAGGATATTAATATTAATAAAGACATTAGCCAGACTGAAAAAGAGAAGTTGTTAGAGATGATCAATTTACATCGAGACTGTTTTGCAACAGACATTCGCCAGCTTGGTAAAAGTACCAGCACCAAGATGTCTATAAAGTTGACAGATGATATTCCCATCACATACAGGCCATATCGATTGCCATATTCTGAACGCGAAAAAGTTCGTGGTATAGTGCAAACCTTGCTGGACAACGATGTGATTAGAGAATCAAATTCTCCATATGCAAGTCCAATTTTATTGGTTCGGAAGAAAAACGGGGAAGAAAGGCTATGTGTAGATTATCGTGCGCTTAACCGTAAAATTATCAAGGACAAATATCCATTACCGCGCATAGATGACCTTCTAGACCGACTGAAAGGATGCCAGTATTTTACAAGCTTGGATCTAGCCTCAGGCTATCACCAGATTGCATTGGAAGAAGAATCGATTGCAAAAACGGCTTTTATTACTCCGGATGGACATTATGAATACATGAGAATGCCATTTGGCCTTGTAAACGCACCTGCTGTCTTTCAACGGACAATGAATGAAATCCTGGGATCATTTCGTTTTACTACTGCGCTTGCCTATTTGGATGATATCCTAATTCCTACCAGAGACATAGAGAACGCTCTAAGCAATTTAGATTTGGTACTGGGTCTAATTAAGCAGTCTGGTATGACCTTACGACTTAATAAATGTTTCTTTTTACAAACCACGATTTCTTATCTGGGTCATGAAATTAGCAATGATGGCATCAAACCTGGAAATGAGAAGATAATAGCAGTTTCAAACTTTCCCACTCCAACCAATGTCCACGAAGTTCGACAATTCCTTGGGTTAAGTAGCTATTTTCGAAAATTTATTTATAATTTTGCTGTTATAGCTAAACCTTTATCTAATCTGACAAAGAAGAATGTTGCTTTTGTTTGGGCTGAGGAACAGATAAGTGCATTTAATGACCTCAAACATAAGCTAACTACTCGTCCTTTACTAGCCATATATGATCACGAAGCAGTAACCGAACTCCATACTGACGCTAGTAAACTGGGGGTAGGTGGTATATTGCTTCAAGTACAGAAAAATGGAGATCTAAAGCCTGTACAATACTTTAGTAGGGCAACTACAAATGAGGAACAAAAATACCATTCTTACGAGTTGGAGACGCTTGCAGTGGTTAGCTCCTTGAAAAAGTTCAGGATCTATTTTGTAGGAATTAATTTTAAGATTGTGACAGATTGTAATGCTCTGCGCTCTACCCTTACGAAGCGTGACTTAATCCCACGAATAGGTCGTTGGTGGTTAGCAACGCAGGAATATGATTTTTCGATTGAGTATAGGGCTGGATCGAAAATGAATCATGTCGATGCGCTTAGCAGAAATCCAATCATAACTAGTGGTGAATATGAGGAAATGCCCATATTACATGTTAATGTTAGTGAAGAAGATTGGGTATTGTCTGCTCAGCTTACCGACAAACGCTGCCGTGAGATACACGAAATTCTGACGAGTGGGCCAAAATCAGCCAAGGATAAGGAAATTACGAAGGAATACGTCCTAAAAGATAACCGAATTTATCGCATTACAAAAAATGGCAAACGTTGGGTGGTGCCAAAGGCGGCCAGACGTAATATTTTGATGTACTATCATGATGGAGCAGGCCATTTTGGAGTTAATAAGACACTAGAGGCTATTCAGAAACGATACTGGTTCCCGGCAATGCGTGGCTACGTTCGAAACTATATTTCTTGCTGCTTGGGTTGCCTATATAATAAGAGACCTACAGGAAAGTCACCTGGAAGCCTTCACAGTATAGGAAAGAAAAATATTCCAATGGACACTTTACATCTCGACCATCTTGGACCATTCGTTAAAAGCCGTAAAAAGAACAGTTACCTAATTGTTGCTGTAGATGGCTTTACCAAGTTTGTTTTCATGAGAGCTGTCCCAAATACAAAAACAAATCCAGTCCTGAAATTTCTTAATGAAATAATTGAGATGTTTGGTGTTCCACGGCGCCTAATATCTGACAGAGGGACTGCTTTTACAAGTACAGCTTTTAAAAGTTACTGCGAGCCTATGAATATCAAGCATACTTTATGTGCTACGGCGACACCCCGGGCTAACGGCCAGGTGGAAAGGATGAATCGTGTTATTCTAGACGCTCTTATGGCCCTTTTGGAGGACGAAGAGCACTGGGATGACATGATTCCGAAAGTACGGTGGGGCATAAACTCCACGATCAGTACAGTAACTGGAAAGTCACCGTACGAGGTGTTTTTAGGGTATCGTCCACGAGGAGTGTCCGATGCATATCTTAGCGCTGAGATTTGCGAAGATATTCCTGTGGAATTAGGAGGTTTAAGAGAGGAGGTTTCCGAGCGGATTGCCGAACAGCAGCTGCATCAGAAACGGGCTTACGATAAAAGACACGCTTCTCCTCCTGTGTATGAAGTCGGGCAACAAGTGCTTGTTAAAAGACCGAAGAGCTCAAACACTGGTACCAGTAGAAAGCTTGAGCCGCGTTTTAAAGGGCCTTATGTGATCACGAAGGTACTAGATAAAGATCGGTACATAGTAGAGGATATGCCAGGAGCAAAACGTGCACGCGTGGCATATAAAGGGATATGTCCCTCTGATAAGTTAAAGGCTTATCAAACGACTGTAAGCTCAGGATCGTCAGAAGAGGACGAACAGAGCTCGCAGGAAAACTTATAGTAAGAACAATACTTATTCATTTTTTTGTTTTTATGTTTCAGATAACCAGTCACGTTAGTGGGCTTTGCGAGGGCACAAAGCATATCAGGTTTGGCCGACTGTAACTAACCCCTTAATGTGCGGAGCGAAGTGACCCGCTTAATGCTGAGTCAGGTATCACCCGCTTCTCGATCGGACGATGGCTGACGCATATATTATGAAACCTAATATTGTGGTGAATAAGACTTTTTGTGGATAAGAAGGGGAGTTGATAATCTAGTTAGTCGGATTGATATTGTTATGGAGTCGGCAGCTTATTATTATTAAAAGTGGTTGTTCTTAAAATTTGTGCTTTCTTTATCGAGATAATTAATTAAAAACTATAGTGGATTACAATGAATTTGTTGCCCATTGCGATAACTTCCTTATACGGTCAGAGATGCATTCGATGCTATCACAAATTCGAAGTTATCATAATTTATTTCCTTTGGTCGTAGTGATATTATCACCTTTAAATCACCTTTATTGCTATTTCATTCTTTACTTTTAATTATCTCAAAGTATAATATTAGCCATATGAGCCATGCTGCTGGTAATTTACCTACATAGGTATGCTGCTAACGTCTATTACTTCTGCTAATTCTTATAAAATTGAAACTTTTTGTCTATAGATAGAGATATTCTCATGGTTTCGGAATCAAAATTAAATCCTAAATAAAATACACGATTGTCGCGGTTTTAAAACACTTTTTAGTTTATTAATAATAAAAACCTAGTCGTGTCAATTGTTTTATTACTTATAAGATCTCTGCATGTCGTGCATTTATTACGTTATGTCTGCCTTATACATAAAATGTTATTTAAAATTATCAACATTGTCCCAACCTTTGCGCTGGGTGTTACCAGTTTGAAGTTCATCATAGTTATATGTATCTGAACTATCATAGGATCTACTATACCATGAGCTGAATGAAGCTTAAATCACCACAACCACCTTATAATTGTGTAATATAGGGTGTCTCAAAACTCAGTATCAAGATTTTAGGGGCGTATTTGCCAGGTCAAAATAAGCCTTTTTTTTCCTATAAGCATGTGTCCGCAAACGCTTCGTCACCGATCTACAGAGTGTTAAATTTTCAAATTTTTTTTATTTTTTCCTTCATAGCTCTTTTAGTTTTTGAGATATTAAGATAAAATTTCAAACATAGATTACGCTTTAGGGCTTACATTATCTAGTATACCGAGTGATTGTAAGAATCTACAGGGAGATATTTTTTCAGGGGTCATGCTCCCTTTTCTCCGCATAAACTTTTTTATAGTGCGCTGCTGGCGGATTCTGAAATATGCAGTACATTCTTTGTTTTGTTAATAAACTTTTTATCTCTTATAATTTTTTATGCATCTAAGATCGTTATCGAGAAAAAAATTTAAACAAATTTTTGTAATTAGCTACATTTAATTAACATTTATAACAACAGGGGGGAATAAATACCACAATGAAAACAAAAGACGCTATACTTATTTGTTATAAGATTATTTAAACATTACCTCAAAAATAAGAAACTTAATCAACTTTGACTTTTTATAAAAGATGCTGGAAATGCCCTCCTCTTTCTGCGATACAACCCTCTACTCTTCTTCTCATAGACTGCCGTACGCGTTCTAATATTCCGGGATTGTTTCTTACCGTTTGAAAGGCATCCATAATTCGTCCAGTTAGAACTTCGATGGAAGGCACTGGTCCTGCATCATAAACTAGACTCTTTACATGCCCCCATAAAAAGAAGTCCAGCGAGTTGCAATCTGGGGACCGTGGGGGCCAAGCAATTGGACCTGCTCTGCCAATCCACCGATTGGGAAACACTGTGTCTAAATAATCGCGGACGGTGACTCGAAAATGAGGGGGGGCCCCATCGTGCATAAACCACATTTGTTGACGAACACATCCTCCATTAATGCAGGCAATTCATTCTGTAGGAAGTTTAAATATGTGTCACCATTTAAAATTCGCGGTAAAATAAAAGGACCAATTAAAGTATCTCCTACTATTCCTGCCCATATGTTTACGCTAAACTGTTCCTGGTGTCGAGATTCTCTGATCATGTGTGGATTTTCTAGTGCCCAAATATGAACATTGTGGTAATTCACTACTCCGTCGCGTGTAAATTGAGCCTCGTCGGTAAAAAGGATACGAGATAAAAATTCAGGATCCACAGTACACTTGCGCAGTATCCATCTGGAGAACTGCAAGCGCTGTGGAAAGTCTCGAGGAAGCAAACCTTGGACGCGCTGAATATGATATGGGTATAGCATGTTTTCGTGTAAAACCCTCCAGACAGTTGAACGGGAAACATCCAAATGCCGTGCTATTTGTCGAGTACTCATACCAGGGTTTTCGTCGATAACATTTAAAATCTCTTCATCAACTGCTGGGTTGCGTGCTTGTCTTGGTCTACCAGTATCGTGCATTGGAGTCTGAAATCTGCCGTATTCCCGAAGGTGTTGATGGGAATTTATAAAAGTTCTGTAGTTGGGAAGCCGGCGATTAGGAAATCTTAGCGCGTACAACCTCTGAGCATTAAGCCCGTTACCATTAGCCAGACCATAAACGAAATGGATGTCAGCCAGATGTTCAAATGAATATGGTCCATTTTCCATTTTAATGTTAAACAAATCAAAAAATATACGATAAGTTATAAACCAACTTTTAAATAATGTCAAATGCATAAACCAACTTTTAAATAATGTCAAATGCTTCAAAATAAGCGTAAACGTCAAAATGAAAATAGCAGTCAAAGCCCACTTGTTTTTTTTTTATTGTTTCATTGAAAAATTTTAATTAAATATGGCGAATTACAAAAATTTGTTTAAATTTTTTTCTCGATAACGATCTTAGATGCATAAAAATTATAAGAGATAAAAAAGTTTATAAACAAAACAAAGAATGTACTGCATGTTTCAGAATCCGCCAGCAGCGCACTATAAAAAAGTTTATGCGGAGAAAAGGGAGCATGACCCCTGAAAAAATATCTCCCTGTAGATTCTTACAATCACTCGGTATACTAGATGATGTAAGCCCTAAAGCGTAATCTATGTTTTAAATTTTATCTTAATATCTCAAAAACTAAAAGAGCTATGAAGGAAAATTTTTTTGAAAATTTAACACTCTGTAGATCGGTGACGAAGCGTTTGCGGACACATGCTTATAGGAAAAAAAAGGCTTATTTTGACCTGGCAAATACGCCCCTAAAATCTTGATACTGAGTTTTGAGACACCCTGTATAATATAATCGTAGAGGACTACCTGTATAGAAAGAATTCATATATATTAAAAATTTGTATTGAATGCAATAATAAGAATGGTCAAATACCCTAAAGTAGAAGCTATGTATTTATGTAATCTGGAGAGAAGGAGATTGTGAAGATTGTGAAATACAGTGTCACAAGTAAAGTCCGCATCATATGGGATTTTTTTATTAATAGCTTTATTCAAAATTTGACTTTGGCATCAAGTCTGCTTTGATCCAGATAAAAATTAGACAAAAAAATAGTAGTCACGTTATTCGCATTATCTGCCAAATTTTAATTTTTTCCAAAAAATAATTCAAAAGTGGGGTTATTTCTGAAAATATCGAAAAAAGTTATAAGAAAAAGTTTTTTTAAATGAAGTTTCTAGCCCACATGCAAAAATTTCAGCTGCATAAGAATTTTGATTTTTTACCTATATTTTGAAAATTGCACCACTTTTGCAAAATAAGACGCAACGCAACCTACATAAAACTTCTTAGTTATGATAAGGCTTTATTTCAGATACATTTTCTTTAAAGTAGCGCCATATTAAATGTGTGTTTTTCTACAAAATCAAAATTGGACTATTAAAATTTGGTCGCATGTGATGCAAAATTTATTTGTTTTTCACCCTGTATAAGGTAACTTCATAAAATAAGTATTTTTAAAAATGTAGTTTGTGCCTGAAAGTAAAAAAACCAAAAATAAAGTAAAGGGGTTTTAAATTAAATCGTTGAAAATAGATAAACTTTACGTTAAGTTAAACTAAAATTTATTTTACATTTAATGAACACTTTACTGATGACACTGTCTTCTTTCTTGTCTTAATATTAAGGTGTATTACTTTTATACACAAACTAGGTTCTCAAAAATACTTATTTTATGAAGTTACCTTATACAGGGCCAAAAACAAATAAACTTTGCCTCACATGCGACCAAATTTGAATAGCCCTATTTTAATTTTGTAGAAAAACAAACATTTAATATGGCGCTATTTTAAAGAAAATGTATCTGAAATAAAGCATCGTCAAAACTAAGAAGTTTTATGTAGGTTGCGTTGAGTCTTATTTTGCAAAAATGGTACAATAATTTACAAAATATCGGTAAAAAATCTCATGCAGTTGAAATTTTGCATGTGGACTAGAAACTGCATTTAAAAAAACTTTTTCTAATAATTTTTTTCGATATTTTCAAAAATAACCCTACTTTTGAATTATTTTTTGGAAAAAATTAAAATTTGACAGATAATGCGAATCACGTGACTACTATTTTTTTGCTTAATTTTCATCTCGATCGAAGCAGAACTTGATGCCAAAGTCAAATTTTGAATAAAGCTAATAATTTTTAAAAAATCCCATATGATGCGGACTTTACTAGTGACACTGTATAATAATAATTATAATAATACAGTCCAAGTCCAATTCTATAAATTCATAAAATTTCTGTTTCGGATCTGAAAGATTAGTTGGCACGGGTTACTGTAACTTGACTTCTGACATCATGACGTTAACGCTCATTAAGCTTAACCAAAACAAATTTGTGTGTACTAATATGAGCTATACAATACACAGATGCATGCAGGCAGATGCATCAAAAAATCAACCTCAAACAAGATTAATAATCAAAATTTCAAGGCGCAACGCATTAGTAGATATAGATGTTTTGGAGGGTCGTTTCCAAGGGAAAGGCAGTTAGGGTGACGACCACCACCACAACAATTAATTAGTTGGCTGTCACACCCAACAACAACAACTTTTGGCCATACCTTTAAATTAGATAAACTATACTGGGTGTCCAGAAAAAGGAGGTCAATCCGTTAACCATATTATATTCCTTGAGCAAAAATAATATGACTTTTATAATGCCATTTTTTATTTTTGACCCTAATGTTCGATATACAAAGGTTAAAATTAAAAACTGATTTTTTGAATAATTCGAGTATTTAATAAGATATTAATTTTAAATTTTGTAGATATCTTCAACATAAAGAGTTACATCTTATGAGAAAAACAAACCAAAAACAAGTGTCAAATGTTCAAAATAGGAGGGGTCCAGTATGTAATAGACCGCAAAAATCTATCTATTTATTTTAAATTATTTTTAAGTTGCGTTCTCACGAGTCAAAACAGATGTTTCCTTTTAAATTCAAAGAATGGCTCTAAAAGCTTTTGTTCACAAAATAAATATAATAATACTACCAAACTTTACCAAACTATTTTAAACCAATCGTTTTCTTAAGCAAATATTTAAATTGCCCAAGTTATCCTAAAGATTTGTTAAGTCCTAAAGTTTATTTTTCCATAACTTAAAAGCACAACAAGAGAACCTTCGTGGGTGTTCTCTTATCAGATAATATGAATCATATATTGGAAAAAATGGAAAATATAATTCAGAATGAAAATGGACCTTGTATCTTGACCGTTCAAATATTTGGAAAAGCCAAGTCAGATTTGTTCTTTATTTTTCTTCGAAGAAAGAACAACAGGTAGATAGTAGAAGGTTTTTTTTAAACATATCTGATTTTATGCTTTAGGCTAGTTTTTTTATTATTATTATTAATTACGGTTGTAATACGTATGATTATATACATAATAGTCTTAAGTAAACATAAAGAGATGGAAGTAATTAATTTAAATTCAGTCCATGGATTAGTAGTGGCTAACTTTTCAAGCATACTTTGGGACTACGCAGTTTTATGACTTAAGACAGGGTCTTAGTCGAGAATCACCCTGATTGGCGGCGTGGGTTTTATTGTATACTTGAAAGGGTAGTACTGGGGGCTGAAAACTATAATGTTCTGACATTCCATAGGCTTGAAAAGATAAATATTTAAAGTCACGCAAATTAAGGGGGGTTGCACAGTTTAGATGGTGAAAACCCAGGGAAAATTAGAATTCAGTTCCAAAGATACTCTTTTCCGGTTCGGTCTAAATTTAATTGTCTTGTCTAGTAAATTTTCCTATTTCTTTTCTTATTAATATACAAGTGAACTTATTTTGGGTCAGTAAAATCTAATAACGAATTAATTTCATGGTTTAGTGTCTTCTTATTCTTACAGACTTCCTAGTCTTGGGGATTATCCATCTCAGGGCGTTAAACTTCAGGGTTTTCTATAAATCTTTATTTCTGTATTAAAAAGGGTTTTAATCAATTAAATGTTGTCATTATGTTGATTTTCTGACTAACATTGGGTTTAAACGCATGTCTATTTTAAACACCTCTCTTTGCGCTCTATTTAAATTTTTTTTGTATTATCTTAAGATTTCTTTTTCTTATGTAAATTCAGATCTCTTACTTTAAATATTATAATAGATTTAAGTGTTTTGAGAATCTGGTGTTTAATTTTTGATAATTAATAAGGGAGATTCACGTACGCGCACTGTGCCGTAGTCTTCTCGTCGCGCTTTGGTGTGCAAACTCAGCGCCTAGGATATTTACATCATTTTGGCTGATTGGTTTACATTGGTAAGTCGTTGAAACCTAACACAAACTCAACTAACAATCCATAATGACGCCGAGACCTTCCAGAACTACTCTCCATTGTCTTCAAGAGTGCTCTTGCTATAATATCGCTTTAGTCATTTTATTCTCCCAAATCTACCCTTATGTGACGGGATAGATCTAGTATCCTTGGTCAGAAACGCTACCAGTGATAATGAATCAGGTTCATTATAATCAGAACGCTACCATTTGTTTTTTTGTAATTAATTAGTAATCAGTAATATACTAGATCAGTTCCGTCACAAGTACCAGTAGCTGAGCCCCCTCCTATTTTTTATTACTTGCGCCAGGGAATTCTGAACTATATTTTTTTAGGTACTTAATCATTTATTTAATTATTTATTTGCAAGTTGTTTTTATAATAATAATAAAACATTGTTTTTTTTTTAATAAAAATAAATTCAATGAAAGCATCATTAGAAAACCATAGATTAACAAATCTGCCCGATTTTGTAATGAAAAAATATACACCCATTTAGATTATTAATTTTAATCACATGATAAATATATTTAAAAATATAGGTAATTCAAAAATATTTCACCCCAAAAAAAAAGCAAAAATTATAAATAAGGGAGAAATTTAATTATAATATAAAAATTGTAATATTTAGTATTATTATTATATTACCTATATGAGAGTTGGCTTATCTTTATATAATTTTGCATAATCCATGATTTTAATTTTCTTTTAAATGTCAAAAAGCTCATAGTTTATAAATTAGTAGGTATGTAATATTAAAAACTTTGATGCCAACACATAAAGCATTATTTTTTAAAAGTGTTAAATTAAAATTATCATAACATAAACATATTTGTTTTTTGTCTTGTTTGGTATATATGAGTAATGCTATGTAATACATTTTTATTTTTATATATAGGTACATACCTACTCGTATATAAAATGGAAGTTTTGTAATAAAGTTGTTTTAATAAAAAAATATTATTATTAACAAATAGAACCTATTTTTGAAGGAAACAAAATATTTTTATTAAATATTATTTTTAAAATATATTTTTGTATTGTTATAAAGAGGTTTCAAATTCGAGTCGTATGCACTTCCCCAACCATTTATACCATAGGAAAGAATTGATTGAAAAAGTGCATAATAAAACATTAAACAAAGGTTTTGATTCGCAATATTTTTAAAAGTCTAAATATACATAAAGTGTTTCTTAATTTTTTTTGTAAGAGTGTTAATTTGATGATTTTAAATTTTGGTCAATCAATATTCCTAAATACCTATTTTATAAATTCAACTTTTTTAATTTTATTTTGGCAAGAACAGTTAGCATAATTAATTCCAGCTATATATCTGATATTTCTAAATAATTTAAATCATGAATTTTAATTTCTTTTAAACTATTCGGCTGAGTATCTTTATAACAAGAAAAAATCATAAATTTTGTTTTAGTTAAATTTAAGTTTAATAGGTCATAACTCAAATGATTTTTTAGTATTGAAATGTCTAGTTCTAAATTTAAAATGCATTCATTCCAAGTATTAGCTGGTATTATTAATACAGTATCATCTGCATATGAAAATATTTTTCCATTTAACTCTGATTTTAATATATATCATTAATATAAAGTAAGAATAAAATTGGTCCCAAAACAGTACAATGTTTTTGATTATTTTTTGTCTCCTATAAAATGTCGATAAATGATGCGTTCTGGAGATAATTTGAAAATGGGTCCTTAACTGCTGCCAACGGTTATCTTATAATTTTCAAATGCTAAACCAAGTCAGCCGTAGTGGCAGTACCATGGATAGAAGATATAATTAGGTAAACGTTTGCAGTAGGTGACAATACCGTCAACCGGGGCTAAGATGACCACAGCTGGTAAAATGGTCCGAAGGGACATTAAAAATAATAAAAATGTGTATCTGCTAATATACAACCGGCAACAACGGGTTCGCACGCACGTGTGTCTAGGAATACCTAGCGCAGGGTTGAGTATCAAGGTCGAGCGTGTTACCCTTCTTTAGTCCCAGTTAGTAAGCGGAAATAAAAACATGCAAATTCTTATTGTTTTTTATTTTCCGGAAAACCTACATTGCAGTACGTTCACAGGTAAGTTTTTTGAGTTTCAACTTATGTTAGGCACTTGTACGTTAAGTTTTGAAAAATAATTTAGTTTAAAAAACATTTTTAGTTATTTGTGTTAGCAGTGGGGTAGTTAAATATAAAAAATCTGCAAAACTCTGGGAAAAGTGGACCGTGGAATATAAAAAAAAAATAGATATATTTAAGATAAAAAATTTTCACAGGCAGCTTACCAAACTATATGGTAGATTTTATATTAAAATCCTTAAACCAAAATATTTATTAGTTTTCCAAAAATCTGCAAAAAACCGAAAATATTGGACCACTTAGCCCCGATTGACGGTACCTTCTCGTATGTTTCTTTCCAAATGCTTTTCCGAATGCAAATACTTTTTTAAAAGTTTTAATGTGGACCACTTTCCCATCACAACGATTAAATGGGACACTAAAGCGTAAATTAGTGGAAAACGGGCAAGTGGTCCCCTTTACCACAAAGTGTTGGGGGGCGTTTAAGTATTACGTAAGCACTATGGGGGGGTGGGGGGGTCTTTGTTTTGCTTATTTTGGATAACATGGGGGGCAGGGGAGTCTAGATGATGATTACGTCATCGGTAGTTATTTACTTTTAACACGAAAATTTAATATGTGTACCAAAAATTTAAAATAAGTTTGTTATGTTCGTAAGATTATAATATTTTTGTCCCTTACTCTATGTTGAATACTGTATCAGTAAAATCTAATCTCTATCCTAAATCTATTTTCTTATTTTTAAAATTATAATTATAACATTATAATATAAAAAAAAAACATTTATAATTGAAAAATGTTTACGTAAGCATGGGGGGAGGGGGTAAGAGCTTTGCTTACTTTTGCTGACAAGGAGGATGGGGGGTAAATAATTGTAATAAATCTGCTTACGTAATATTTGAACGGCCCCTGGGGTAAGTGGACTACCTACAGAAAAAAAAATAAAAAAAACTAGATATATTTAAGATACAAATTTTGACAGGCAGCTTACTAAAGTATGGTAGATTTTATATTAAAATCCTTAAACAAAAATATTTATTAGTTTTCCAAAAATCTGCAAAAAAACTAAAATATTGGACCACTTATCCCCGGTTGACGGTACCGAAAGCAAAGGACTAGCCAAAAATAATATGTGACAGTGGCGTACACGTATACAGTGTAGAAAACCAGCTTGTATTCAGGTGATTTGGCTAATATTTGTTCTATGAAGGTCACTCAACACGTGCCAGTTAATATAAAAGGAACCGACAGGTATTGTCCATAGACAATTTACCTTTAGATACGTAGGTACAGCTTATCTCCTGCGCAAACAAAAGTTACGTTTGATGGGTGAAAAAATACGTCCAAATTCTTGAACAAGAAATTTTGCTTGAAAATATTTTACACGTAGGGGAGAGCAAGGCATAATGACATAGCAGGCAAAATGACATATTACCTGTTTTCGGCCTAGTTCGATTAAATTCGTGTTGAGTTCTCTACTACAAAACACATCTTAATACCGCTAAGATCGTCAGTCGTAATAAAATAGCATAGTCGCTCGTTTGTTGTTTTCTAGAGAGTTTGTGTATTTTCCTATGTAAAATATCAAGGTACCTAAGTGGTTGTTAAAATATTTTTGGTTAAAATATATAAGGTCGCTGTCAATGTTTTAGTATTAACCCACAACTATTAGCCCTCTAGTTTTAATATTACACTAACATTTAAATGATTGAATAAAATTATAACCTAGAAAATATATTTATTGTTTATATTGCACATTGGGCAAAATGACATAGCAGTGTGTCGTTTTGCCTGTACGACATTTTAACTTTTTTTTAGATGGTGTCGACGTACAAAAGAAAAAGTACTCGCCAATCATGGTCTCCTGAAGACATGAAAAAAGCAATCGAGGCTGTTCAGAAGAAAAAAATGGGCTGGCAAACAATTTATTTGCGATACTTGTAAAGAGTGAATTTTATGTTATTATATTTTATTAATATGTTCTTAATTTATTCATATTTTGTTTCAATATATTTTTTTTTATTTCGTTAATGTACAACAAACCCTAAATATAAGTAGAAACTACATTTTACACTTACATTGTTATTTTTTTTTACTCAATGGACAGTTCATACAACCATGTCATTATGCCTTTAAGGGAATAATTTGGTATGTCAATTTGCCTTACCCTGTAAGGTTAAATGGTTTTTGCAATGCTTGTTATTTTTTGAAATTTTTCCTAAATGTTGCAATTCTTACAGGTAAAATATTTTAATTCACTTATAACGTTAAGAGGCCATATTAAAAGAAAATAATAAATCCTAATATACCTTTTGGTTTAGTAAAAATTGATTTTCAAAAGATAGTATGTCATATTGCCTTGCTCTCCCCTACCCAAGTCTTTGCCAAATTGTAAAAATCAGTAGAAGTTATACAGGGTGATTCAAAAGTACTTTGATAAACTTCGAGAGGTAATTGCTGGCAATATTTTAACATGAAAAGTTCTTATAAACAGTGGTCCTTGGCGACTTCGTTACGGAGATACAGGGTGTTGAAATGTTAAAAGAAAGTAATAATTTTTAAATAACTCAACGAGTTATTTTTTTTTATGAAATTTTGTGAATTAAATAAGCATCTAATGACACTTATTTTCAAAGTACAACACGTTCGTAAATTTAACCAGTGGCGTCGGTACAAAATGTTACTATCATATTTTTTGTGAAAACTATGCTACACCACTGACTTATTTTATTTTAACTTTTTCTTATAAATCCTCCCTTTATTTAGAACAAAAATGAGCACGTGTGTTTTTTTGATACGAGGGACGGTTTAAGCGTAAATGATTATTTTATTTGAATATACACAAATATTAAAAAATGTGTTTTAAACTGATCAACCACTCAAATATTTATTACAGTATTTTAACGAATACCTACATACATACATACATACTTAGTAATAAACAAATATGTATATGCCTAAGGAAGGTATCTGAGGATGCCTATTTTCTAAGTATAACACATTTTCAGTGGCATACATATTTATTTATTAGTATGTTATTTTTTAATATTTTGTATTTTGACAAGGCGGCTTTGGCAATGCTTTTTTTGTCGATAAATTAAAACATATTTGACAGTTAGTTACCATTTAAAATAACAAAACTGAAGAAATAAAAGTCAATGGTAACTAACTGTCAAATATGTTTTAATTTATCGACAAAAAAAGCATTTCCAAAGCCGCCTTGTCAAAATACAAAATATTAAAAAATAACATACTAATAAATAAATATGTATGCCACTGAAAACGTGTTATACTTAGAAAATAGGCATCCTCAGATACCTTCCTTAGGCATATACATATTTGTTTAATACTAAGTATGTATGTAGGAAATGTAGGTATTCGTTAAAATACTGTAATAAATATTTGAGTGGTTGATCAGTTTAAAACACATTTTTTATATTTTGTGTATATTCAAATAAAATAATCATTTACGCTTAAACTGTCCCTCGTATCAAAAAAACACACGTGATCTTTTTTGTTCTAAATAAAGGGGGGATTTATAAGAAAAAAGTTAAAATAAAATAAGTCAGTGGTGTAGCATAGTTTTCACAAAAAATATGATAGTAACATTTTGTACCGACGCCACTGGTTAAATTTACGAACGTGTTGTACTTTGAAAATAAGTGTCATCGGATGCTTATTTAATTCACAAAATTTCATAAAAAAAAAATAACTCGTTAAGGAGTTATTTAAAAATTATTACTATTTCTTTTAACATTTCAACACCCTGTATCTCCGTAACGAAGTTGCCAAGGACCACTAATTATAAGAACTTTTCATGTTAAAATATTGCCAGCAATTACCTCCCGAAGTTTGTCAAAGTACTTTTGAATCACCCTGTATATCTACCAACTAATATTTGACTTGAGGTTAGGCACGCGATAACACCGTAGATTGGTTATTTTGCTGGTTTTCTTTGTTTTTATATTCGATTTTATAAGACTAGGTTAATTCACTTGTTCTTGTTCTCTTCCTTTTCGAATAAAAACACGATGACGAATCATTTTTAAACAAATTTTAAAAACAAAACCTTAAAAACAATTTTCTATCCTTAAAATCTGATATGTACTACTACTAAAAATGCCAGAAATCACTACCCTTTATCCCAACTTGATCAAAAATTGAGAAAAAATTCCAATTTTCTGGCAAGAATTTAAATTTTAAAGCCTGGACCTGTCTATTTTTCCATTCGTCAAACGATAATGTTGCAGTGCGCATGTCTAATCGTGTACAGCTTTGTTTACATGCGCGAGGCCGTAAATTTGCCACTTTCGTGATTATTGTTTGCTTATCTAAAGGTAAAATATCTATGGTATTGTCGCCTCTCGTTGGTAGTTCTCTGACTATAGTTGAGCTTGTTAAGTGAAAAGGACATTTCTGACTAAGGTCATCAAATAAATCGCTTTACAATTGCTAGCCATATATTTAAATATCACATTTTTATCAATAAACATGTAAGCTATATATCTAAGTAATATTATTATAACTTAAACACAGTTACACAGAATACTTAAATAAGTCTGCAAAAGAAAATCTCGGGTATTACTAAAATACGGCAACATTCATCATAATACACACAAAACATTGAGGAACATCAATATAATCGAAATGATTTGAAACACTTTTTTTCACAGGAAATGAGGTCTGTACAAAACGCTAGCAAAAATTCATAGGGCTAATTCTTGAACCAGCCTTAATATAAGGCTGGATGAGGTGTGACAGGGGAATGCGATGAGTTTCATTACGCAATAAAACATTAAATTCAATTATCTCAGAAATGGCTGTTCGAAACGATACCTACTAGGTATAACTTTTTTGGACAAAAGATGCCAAGGGAAAAAAATTTCAACTAGAAGTTTAATATATCAAGGCACAAAAAGTTATGAAGCTTTAGATGTAGGCAAAGTGCTGATGGTGGTGCCCCCTGCAATATAATCAGATTTCGACTGTTCATTTAAAAAAAAACACCCAAGTACGAAATTCATGCTGTTATTAAGATAAATATTTAAAAAAAATAAAATTAATTCTGTATTTTTCAAACGGAAACTATCAATTTTTGGACTAAGGTAAATTATAAGGCTTTTTTGTGCTAACTTCTTGTACAGACCTTTTAGGAATACTCTGTATGACGTTAATGTAACTATATTTGTCCGAAAAAGCAAGCCGACTTTGAGATCAGGTAGGAATTTCAAACTTAATAAATATCTAAATAAAAAAAAATTTAAACTCTTAAATTTCTCACCCTGAAACGAGTTATAGAATTAATAATTATGCATTATTATATTTCTGGACAAAATAGTGACCGTCTACGATTGCTGCGCGGACTGGTCATAGACGTTTACCTTTAGCACAGAATATATAGCTACCCATTTTTAGATACGTGCAGCTTATCTCGTGCGCAATGTCATAGACGTTATATACCAACTAATATATGACTTAAGGTTAGGTACACGATACCATCGAAGATTGGTTATTTTGCTGGTTTTGTTTGTTTTTAATATTCGATTTTATAAGGTTTATAGTTTAATTGACTTGTTCTCTTCCCCTTCGAACTAAAAACACGACGACGATTTTTTTTTTTTAATTTATCCTTAAAATCTGATAGGTTTGCAACTATTCAACATGCTTCTCTTATTTCCCAACTTGATCAAAAAATTGAAAAGAAATTCCAATTTTTTGGCAAGAATTTGGGGCAAATTTTAGCTGTTTACCTTTACCTACAGGTTAAAATAAATTGAAGGTTAACTTTTACAATTTCTTAAGCAAGAACTTAAATTTTAAAACCCCGACCTGTCTATTATTCCATTCGTCAAAAATGATATTGCTGCAGTGCGCATGTCTAATCCGGTGTAGCTTTGTTTATAAGCGTAACATCCATGCCATTTACGTGTAGCTATAAATTAGTAGTTCCAGCTGCAGCAACAAAGTTTTACAGCACCGTTTAATCCATTCTACTTCGACTTACTATAGGAATTCATTACTTGCATTACATACAGTACTGTATACATAAAAAATAAATTACAAAATATACAAATTTGTGACGTAATTTACAATTAGCCCATAAATAATCTATTCCAGTGCTTTTGATTCCGTATTAGGCAGGAAAAGACCCAGTAGGACACAACCTAAAAAAATAATATACCATTTATAGTAACCAACCGACCAACCTTAGTAATACCACATTATCATTATGGTCCCGATAGATTAAGCGGTCTTTACACCTGTGAAGTATAGACAAACTATTACTTATAACAACTGTACGTTTAATATTAGTAATAAATAAATAAAGTTTCTAGTTTGCTAAATAAACAGTGTGTTTTTATTGTTTTCTCGTGAAATAGTCTTGTCGAATATCATTCGAGAGAAAATTTTGTATCGGCAAAATTTTCTCTTGGTTTTATTCAATTTTGTTGCTTTTTGGTAATTTCATTCGCAAAATTGCCAAACAACAAACTTTCATACCAGTCGAAGCTTTTGCCGGCAAAATTTTCTCTCTTATGATATTTTATACGATAAAATGCAAGATTGTTAATTCCAATTCTGTTCTGTTGAGTTGAAACAATATCCATATGTTGTTGATTTGTGTAGAAAGGACAGTGGGTTCATGACTAAAATGTATCAACCAGTCATGAGTACATGATCGATGTTTGTACAAGACTAACAGACAGGTGATCGATCTGTACTTTTGGATCATTTAGCTGCCCTTTGAACAAAAGAAAGGTATTACCACTGGCAAGATGAACTAGGAACTGTTCGGGGCTTAAGAGAGCATTGTTAAAGCAATTTGCTGTTACAGGGTGCTGGTAAAAGTTTTCAGCTAAAAATTATGGATTTGGTTAGTTCCTGGCAATTTCCAATTAGCCAGGGACTTGGTGGCATCCCTTATATTCATGGATCTTACATGTGGCTGGGGTATTTCTTGCAAAGTTTCAGCATCGACATTAACTTTTTTAAGCCAGCTTTCTTCATCACTGAAATGAGACGCCACAAAATGTAATAAATTTGTCTTTATTGATGTCGTTGGTGGGACTAAGGTCATTTTCTTCTTGGTTCAGTGTTTTATACAAGGTTCTTTGGTTCTTGGTGAACTGGTGGTTTTAAACCTTTCTCTTCGGGGCTATATTGTAACGTCTTAAATATGATATTTTTATTTTTATTATTACCTAATTACTTACCAAAACTCGATAAACCTATGTACAAAAATGGAGGCCCACATCCAGATGCTAGTAAATAAGGAAATATGATATTGCCAATTACAGCACCACCTCGCCCAAACATCATCGCTATTGACACAGTTATTGTCCTGTAAAAATTAATTAATTTACTAGTAAATTTCATGAAAAATAATTTTATTGTTTTTATTATTTATTATAAAGCGTCTTACTTATTATTAGTTAAAATATATTAGGCATATAAATTATTCTGCCATGCAATATTTAGATACATATAAAACAAATACGGACATAAAAAATAGTTTAAAATATAAATTTTGAATAAAAAATGTTATTAATCTTTACACAAAACGTGACCGTACCGGGCCCGTTTCTTAGCAATGAGGCGCATTAATGCGAAAACACCAAGACAAGGTCGTACTGGAAACAGGTACTGGGCGGACATGGTAAAGTAACATGTTTCCAGACTTCTGACCAAATTGGTCTGATGCCCCAGACATTTACGTGTACTAACTGTACTGGGTATCCAGTTTCTAAACTTGCCACAAAATATAATATTATTACCTTTGAGTAGTAGGAAATAGATCCACAATAACTGCCAACAATGTATTAATCATTATACTTGCCGCCGCTATAAACGACGAAGCTAACATTAAAGTGGTGGCCATATTTCTTGAGAAATATAGAGAGGTAACTGTAGTTCCAGCTACAACACCCAATGTTACTAAAACATAAATATATTATTAAGTATAGGTACTATAGTTTGTGGATACACTGTCGTAAAAAAAATAATTTGCAGTGTGCACACTAGTGGCGTAGCTAGACTTTAGGTGCGGAAGGGGCGGAGTTATCTATAGACGCCATATTTATATCCTCTAAAAACCGCCATAACCTTTTAACATTTTAGAGTTATGGCTTTTCTATAAGCAGGCCCTAATTTTTTTTTGAAGGCGATATACAAATTTAAAAAATGTTCTAAACGAATTCACAAACAAAATACTGGTCATTGCACGATTGACAATCTAAGAAAAATTGACTTAAGTCTATATATTTTCAACTGGCAGGAAATAAACACAAATACACGTGGACTTTCGACCTGAATAGGGTCGCGTTCAAGCCCTTATAATTCTTTTATAGCTGCGCAATTTAAGAAAAATTATCTGCTTGTTTTGCATATAAATCACAATAGGCTTTGTACCGTGCGAGCAAAAATTATTTGCATCAAAGAGGGCCTTGCATCTAAGGCCGTAATGCTTAGTCGTAGAGCTTAATACCTGTTGGGTGTCAGTAACTACCTGAATTAACAATCAATCAGTTATTCCGTCATCTTTGACAGTCGTTACAAGTAATTTGATTCATCGCTAATTTTTCCAATTTCTTGAACAATTCACACAATGGGCTTTACGGAACAGCACAAAACATTCATGGTTAAAGCATATTTTCGAAACGGGGTTAGAGTAAATGGTGAGTGGCAATACAATCCTGGTTTGTGCATGGACGATTTTCACGAACATTTTCCTAACGTTGCTTTTATTGCTGGGGATTTTTATCATTGCCTGAAAAGAACCGTGGCTGTGTTTAGGGAAACAGGTTCTATACAACACAAAAAGGAGCCGGAAGACCATCTGTAAGAAGAACTTGTTGCAAACGTTCGTGAAATAATGTAAAATACGCCAACAAATTGTATAAGACGCCTGTCCCAAGGAGTGGGAAGATCTTATGGAACATGCAGGACTATTCTTAAGAAGCAGAGCTAAATTTATTTCCTTATAAAGTGCAAGTATTCCAAGAAATTCAAGCCGCAGATTTTGAAAGACGCAGGAAGTACTCTCAATGGTTTACCCAAAATTTATTGGAAATAAATGATTTATTAGACCTGACATTTTTTTCGGATGAAGCCTGGTTCCACCCCTCCGGTTATGTGAATTCTCAGAGTACACGCATGTGGAGTAGTGAAAAACCCCATTTTTTTGTAGAGTCCACATTGCACCCTCAAAAAATTGGTGTCTGGTTAGCTGTTTCCCGAACAAGAATTGTTGGTCCTACTTTTTTTCATTGACACAGTTACAGCACAGCGGTAGAGAGACAATATTTTGAATCCATTTATGGAGCAATTACTTGACGACGAACTACGTTTTGGATATTTTCAACAGGACGGTGCAACCGCCCATACAGCCGCCGAAACTATTAACTATTACGCCATTTTTTCGACGACAGATTGATCAGTTTTCGATCAAACATTGAATTCCCACCTAGATAACCTTGTTTAACGGTTATGGATTACTTCGTTTTTCCTCATTTAAAGAACACTATTTTTAAAACACCAGTTGCAAACTTAGAACAAAAATAAATTTGTATTTGTCAACTTATTTTATTACTCATTAGTTTGGCATATTATGTCATAATATGAATTTGACAAAATTTTAATCTAGATTTGGTTAGATATATCGTCCTCATATCATTGTGATCTAAACCAAGCGCTACGTTCTTTAATCCAAGCCCTCTTTGATGCAAATAATTTTTGCTCGCACGGTATAAGGATTATCCTACGTTAACCTTTTAAACAAGCAAAATTTTAAAAATAATAGAACAGTATATAATAATATGTTGTGCAAAATACAACTATAATATTGTCGTACAAAGCGTTTATTGAGATGGGAAAGCTGAATGCAATCCTGTACCGATTGCATCGAGCCTTTTGTGGTTAGGTTATTGTTTACTCTCCCTGCCAGTTGAAAATAAATAATACACTACAGAGTTTACTGACGTATAAGAGCATACCAGTACCGAAACCCCTTTTTTCTCCTCATATTTTTGACAATGGAATGTAAAAAAGAATTATTAGGACAATAATAAATCCTCTAAAGGAAGTGCGATCCAAAAAACAAAAATAATATTAAAAACAATCATGAAACAAATTCCAAAAACTCTTGTGCGGTTAAAAAAAAATCTTAGAATGTTTGTATTATACTAAAACTTTTTGTTTTCTAAAACATTATTTGACTAAAAGCCTACACAATTTTGAAACGATACTCACAGTATAAACGCTTCTTGCCAACTTTAGTGATAAGTGCTCCAGCGAACATGTATCCTATTATTGTAACAACAGCAATAATCATTGAATTTGTGTAAACGGAATAGTTGTTCGTATTCTAAAAAGTAAATTTACTATCACACATTGTTAAAAAAAAAAGATAAAGTTATAATAAATATTTACTTAGTTGTTTTTTTTATAAATAAAGATGTCAACGCAAAAAGATGATAATAGTCGTTACATCAAAAAGAAGGTAGGAACCATAGATAATATGTCTATACAGGGTGATTCATTAAGGGTGGCGACCGGCCATATCTCGGAAACTACTAGGCATAGAAACTTGTAGAAAAAAAAATTATGATTAAAGCGGTCATGAGAAAATTCTGGAAATTACTTTTAAGTTCCTCATTTCGCCGCAAGGGGGCACAATTAAATTTTTTTTTTAAATTCTAAATTTCTCCGAAATTTCCCATATTAATAATCAGAGTTATACCTAAATATGGGAATTTTCGGAGAAATTTAGAATTTAAAAAAACCATTTTTAATTGTGCCCCCTTGCGGCGAAATGAGGAACTTAAAAGTAATTTCCAGCAATTTCTCTTGACCACTTTACTCACAAAAAAATCTTTCCGAAAGTTGTACGATTAATGGTTTCCGAGATAAAGCCGACGTCCTCGCTTATTTGACCACCCGGTACAGGGTGGCCCATTAATAAGGGAGGCCGGTTTTATCTCGGAAACCATTAATAGTAGAACTTTCGGAAAAAAAAAATTATGAGTAAAGCGGTCATGAGAAAATTCTGGAACTTACTCTCAAGTTCCTCATTTCGCCGCAAGGGGGCACAATTGAAAATTAGTTTTTTTAATTTTAAATTTCTCCGAAAATTCCTATATTAAGGTATAACTCTGATTACATCATCGAAAAGCTTAGACAATCCTCCATCATTTTGGTTTAAGGCTCATTGGCGTACCGGCCTTGGTAAGAGTGGGGGAAGCTATTGAATGTGCAAACATTAAAATCGATGTAACTTGTAAACGACTTATCCGATTTTACTAAATTTAAGCTTGTTTGGAAGGAAAAGGTAAGTATCTTCAATCGCCGTATCCAATAGTACACGATAGTGTTTAATAAAATTGCTAGAGGGCGCAATTTGTAATAATAACAGTTTTTTCGATTTTATCCCGGAAATTTAAATCATACGGTATAACTATGACATCATAATCGAAAAGTAGATGAAATTTGCAAGAAAAGATGTGAAGACCGCAGTTCGATATCTTTGTTCGTTTCAGAGTTATTGCCAAAACAATAATTTTTAATACAAATTGCGCCCTCTAGCAATTTTATTAGAAATTATCTTGTACCATTGGATACGACAATTGAAGGTACTTACCTTTCTCTTCCAAACAAGCTTAAATTTAGTAAAATCGGTTAAGTCGTTTAGAAGTTACAGCGATTTTAATGTTTACAGTTTCACTTGATAAGAGTGGGAGAAGCTATTGAAAGTGTAAACATTAAAATCGCTGTAACTTCTAAACGACTTATCCGATTTTACTAAATTTAAGCTTGTTTGGAAGAACCTTCAATTGTCGTATCTAATGGTATACGATAGTTTCTAATAAAATTGATAGAGGGCGCAATTTGTATTAAAAATTATTGTTTTGGCAATAACTCTGAAACAAACAAAGATATCGAACTGCGGTCTTCACATCTTTTCTTGCAAATTTCATCTACTTTTCGATTATGATGTCATAGTTATACCGTATGATTTGAATTTCCGGGATAAAATCGAAAAAACTGTTATTATTACAAATTGCGCCCTCTAGCAATTTTACTAAACACTATCGTGTACTATTGGATACGGCGATTGAAGATACTTACCTTTCCCTTCCAAACAAGCTTAAATTTAGTAAAATCGGATAATTCGTTTACAAGTTACAGCGATTTTAATGTTTGCACATTCAATAGCTTCCCCCACTATTATCAAGGCCGGTACGCCAATGAGCCTTAAACCAAAATGATGCAGAATTGTCTAAGCTTTTCGATGATGTAATCAGAGTTTTACCTTAATATGGGAAATTTCGGAGAAATTTAGAATTAAAACAAAATTTTTAATTGTGCCCCCTTGCGGCGAAATGAGGAACTTAAAAGTAATTTCCAGAATTTTCTCATGACCGCTTTAATCATAATTTTTTTTCTCCAAGTTTCTATGCCTAGTAGTTTCCGAGATATGGCCGGTCGCCACCCTTAATGAATCACCCTGTATATGATACAGATGTTAACGTCAAAAAATGAAATTTCTTAGGTCATTTTTTGTTTAGGTAGGTACTAATATTAGAGGCACCCTCGGGTTCCTTTTAGTTCATTTCTTCAGCAACCGGCTCAAAAACAAAATTAAAAAATACTTACCACTGTACAAATCGCTGGTGTGACAGTGTCTGTCTTGTTCTTTGAACGAAAAACTGCCAACATTTCACATAGTGAAGCAGTTTCATTATGGGCGTATTCGTAATCATTGGTAGCTTGAAATAGTTGAGGTAACCATAAACGCAAAGTATTCAAGCTAAAATATATGTTAAAATTTGAAGAAGTTGTCCATGCTTAAAGTGGAGTTGCAAGTATAGGATAAAAAGAAAAAACTAAAAGTCTTCCTCCACAAAATTTAATAGAACATAGATAGTAATTTACGTTACAAGACCGGAAAGTAGTGTTTTTCAGGTCGAGACAAGCATTTCCAGGGCGAGCCATAAGCGAGTCCTGGAAGCTTGGAGAGACCTGGAAAACACTAATTTTCGGTTGCGTGACGTACAATATTTTTTTTAAGACCGACACTTCGATATATTTTATAATCTACGCGAAACAAGTTTGACATAAAGAACAAAATTAAAAATCAACGAACTGTCACTCGACAATACATCGAAATGTTGTTGTCATAATAACGAAATCAAGGTATCTTGTAGTATCAAAGAGCGATTGGAAAAACAAAAAACAGGGTGACAGTGACATTAGAGACCGGAAAAGTGACATTAGAGTCCGGAAAAGATTTTTCCGGTCTCTAATGTCACTTTTCCGATCTTGCGATCGGAAAAACGTTATTTTCTAGATGAAAAATTGTCCAGAAAGTGTAAATTTTCTGGTCGGTTTTAAAAAAAAAATTTTTAGGGGTCTCTACATGTTTCAAACGTAGAAATGTTCATCATCAGGAGACAGAAATTTATGTGGTGCTGATGGTATTAGCAGAAGAGAAAATGGTATAAAACCTTAATTGAGCTTTTATGGCATTCAAAAATTGTAACGTAGAAGTAACATGTTTTTACTTGTTTGAAGGTTGTAGACAATGATGTATCTTGAGTAATAGATGTGTTTTGGACTTCCATTGCCTTTAGTTTTTCATATCACAACGTTTCAACTGGTAAGTATCTCCAGTCGTCTTCAGGTGAATACTAAACAAGTTACAGGCTCGTAGCTTTGTAACTTGTTTAGTATTCACCTGAAGACGACTGGAGATACTTACCAGTTGAAACGTTGTGATATGAAAAACTAAAGGCAATGGAAGTCCAAAACACATCTATTACTCATGTTTTTACTTGTTATATTTCACAAATTTATTCAGTTTCCTGACACGCGTTTCGGCCCTTGCAGGTCATTTTTAAAGGAGTACAAGAAAAAACTAAATTCTGCGTGATATTACAAACTTTTTTACAACTATTTTAGGATTTGACATGTGTTTGTATAAGTTGTTTTTATTGACTTGTAGGTATAGGAATGATATTAAGGTTTTTAATGCAGCTAGTTTTGTTTGTTGGGGGTGTTTTGAATCTGCAGGTACAACTATATCTGTGGTAGTTGGTTTTCTATTAATTTGGTAGGTAAATTGATTGTGTTGATGTTTCATTATTATGAGGTCTAGAAAATTAATTGAGTGGTCTGTTTCTTTTTCTATGGTAAATTGTATTATATTACGTTTTAGGCTATTAAAAAAATTTAGATATTGGTGTAATTGTCAGTCCGTACCAGTCCAAGCACAAAACACATAATAATAAACATATTAAATAGTTTGTTTTCGAAATATGCCATAAAAAGTTCAGTTTACAAAGGTCATAAGGGAGAGCCCATTGACAGCCCCTCCTTTTATAAGTAGAATTTGTCCTCGATTCTAAAATTAATACCTTGGTATTGTCACGCAGAATTTAGTATCTTCTTGTACTCCTTTGAAAATTACCCGCAAGGGCCAAAACACGTGTCAGGAAACTGAATAAACTTATGAAACATAAGAAGTAATTATTTCTACTTCCTGCGTAATGGAACAACAGTTTCACCAAGCATGCAGCTCAGCACAAATTAGATATACACTCTGTTGTATTTTGTTCGAATAGAAGGTTCGTCGGACGGTTCGACGTACCGCTAGACAAGTCGCTGAACACGCCTGTGGGCTACTTTCGAATCCACAAGCTTATTGCTTACCTTTGCATTGTAAGAGTGCATATAACGCAAACATAAATAAGTTTCGAGAGAAATGGGGGCTTGAATAAAGGTTTTATCTGAGAAAAACCTTCAACGAGGGCTTCTAATTTTGTTCTATTTGCTGTAACTGTTCCATAATTTTTATCTTCTCTGAGTTCTATTTCATTTACTAAGGATTTAATCTGAAAATAATATTGTTATTAAGGTTAATCCGGTAGATAGATACCTTAAGATCAGCAAACAATAGTCACGAAAATGGTAAATTTATGGCTTTGCGCATGTAAACAAAGCCATACAGGAATAGGCATGCGCACTGCAAAATTATCATTTAACGAATGGGAAGATAAACAGGTCCGGGCTTTAAAATTTAACTTACAATATACCCCCAACTCTATAAAATTAAGCCTTAATAAGTAAATAAATAAATTCTATATTCATTGTTTATGGTTTTGGATTGTAAAAGTGTGGCTTAAGTAAGACAGGTTAACAGAAAAACGGTTGTGCATATGCTTATCGTTAATGGATGTGTAGAAATATGACCGTTGTGCCATCCGTACAAACCATTTTTGATTGCGCACGAACTGACCTGTGCGGGTTTAAAGGTACCTATATGTCTGTGGTAAGGTATCTATACTATACAATAATAATAACAATAACATAAGTACACACAATGGGGTTTTTCCCGAAATCATCATAGTGAATTAGAACCTGTTGAAAATATATCCCAAGTTTTGGAGCAGATCTAATTTCCAAAAGAACGGTTAAAAGGAAAAACCTATTGTTTTAAATAACTTACCGGGTATGTATCTTCAGGCTTACCAGTATTTATCCTATATATTTTTCTAAATACTTGTAATGCTTTTTCATTTTGTCCCATTGTCATTAAAAACTTGGGACTCTCTGGCAGAAATGAAAATGCTATTCCACTGATCAATGGAACAGCGGCACATATAAACAGGTAAAGATTCCACGAATGAATAACTGCAAAATAAAGAATAGTATGTTATAGTTTTTTTTAGACCGACCAGAAAATATACACTTTCTGAACAATTTTTCGTCCAGAAAATAACGTTTTGTCAATCAAGACCGGAAAATGGACGTGAGGGACCGGCAAAAGATTTTTCCGGTCCCTGTTTTTTCATTTTTCCAATCGCTCTTAGATAATAATAAAGAATTAAAATGTTCGAAATTTTGTTCGATTTTACAAATAAATATAATAAAGAAATGTGTCTCATTAATTTGTTATTCTACACGGTTGCCGAAAAAATAGTGTACGCAACACGTCCGAAAACAGGTTTTTTGGACTCGCAGACTTCCAGGACTCGCCTACGGCTAGTCCTAGAATTTTGTCGACTCGTCCAAAAAAACAGTATTTTCCGGACTTGCAACGTAAATTACTATTCCGGTCCCTGTTTTTTGTTTTTCCAATCGCTCTTTGATAATACAATCTTGATTTCGTTACTATAATAACAACATTTCGATGTATTGTCGAGTGACATTTCTTTCATTTTTAATTTGTTGTTTATGTCAAACTTGTTTCGCGAGTGCGCAAATTTAAAAATATGAATTCAGATTTTGAATTATCCGACACTGAAAATGAGATTCCAGAAAAAAATTTGGAAGCAGCAAGGAAAGCGACTTACGATATATTGCCAGTAAAATCAAAAGCCCGTTACGAGAAGTCATACGACGCTTTTAAAAATAATATAAAATAAAATAAATAATTAAATGTATATCGAATTGTCGGTCTTAAAAAAATATTGTACGTCAGTAAACCGAAAAATTAGTGTTTTGCAGGCCTCTCCAAGCTTCCAGGACTGGCCTACGACTTGTCTCGGCCTGAGAAACACTATTTTCCGGTATTGTAATGTAAATTACTATTTCAAAAATAGTTCTTGAGATTTTTACAGTGACAGGCAGGCTCTATATGAAAAACTTTTTTATTTTTGATTTATCAGAAAATTCTATTCTTAATAAAAGTTTCTGCATTCGCTTATACTAACAAAACGCGCATTAAAATAGAAAAAAATCGTAGAGCATACGAGAGAGATTCAATTTTTTAAAAGTTGCTCAAGAGTAAAGTACTCTTATTTTTTGTTTCAGATAAAATTTTCATTTGTAAAAGCTTTGTCTGAATACGAAGTCAAGGCCTTTTATTCAAAAAAAATAAAACAATACTAATTTTTTTGTTTTACGCTGTATAGAGACCAGATTGAAGAGATTAAATTATTTTTAAAAGATCTTTTTAATGGTTTGTTTAAGAATATTAAATTTCTCGTTATTTCCAATTTTTCAATACTACATGACCTCAATTAATCACAAAATCATAGTTTTTAGTAAAGAAGTAAAATATATTTTTTTACCACTGCATCATAAATTTTTATAGGACAATATAGTTGCTTTTAGCAGCAAAAAAAAAGACCATATTGAGGTTAAAAAGTCATTTCAAAAAAATAAAACTAGTAGCTACAACAGTTTTATTTTTCGGCGCCTATTTAATGCAGTTTTTTAGCTACTAATGACTTTCTAGCTACGACTAAATAATATAGTTTTCGCCCAGTGTAGCCAAGTTTTTTTTTTGGAGACTACAGTTTTTGTTTATGCACTGATGTAGGTACTCGGATATAGAGGATTGATTATTGATAAGTAGCATCAGTGTGCATATTGCCACTTAAAATTAAGTGTAATATCGCCATTATAAATGCATTTTCAGAAGCTCCGTGTAATCTCCATTTGTTTTACGTATTGTATAAAACAACAGAACTTCAGAATAAATATTTTATTTATCAATTTAGTTAACTTACCAAAATTTTCACTTAATACTGAGGTAATATTTAAGGGCAACACTTGAATAGCTAAAACTGGTAAAATAAGATAAGCTGCACTAAATATAACTCCCACAATCATTTGCACTCTACTGCGTTGCTTGGCACAATGTAACTCCGATAAATAACTGGTTAGAGCTGAGAATGGTCCATTTATTCTGAAAAATATGACATTATTTTACGGGGATAGGTAAAATATTTTAGCTCTTGACAAACTCTTGATTATTGACAAGATAAATGCCTATTATTAAAAGGTCAGTTAGTTTTCGCTGCTTACTAAAGTCGACTGGCAGCTAATTAGCTCACATATTTTGTTATACATTAATAAATTCGTGCTGTTATCATACCAGGTACCGATCTGGACGCAATTAAAAAATAAGCATAATTCTTTTTTTTTTAATTTCTGGTTCTAATTAATATATAGGTAGATTTAAACTAATTTGATATACAGGGTGTTCCGATGATCATGTTACAAAATTCTAGGGTAGATAAAACACACGAAAATAAGAAAAAAAGTTCATGTGAACATGGGTCCGGAAACGCTTCTTCAGGGAGCTAGGGCCCTTCGAAGATGACCTTCAAAAACTACTTTTCGTTTTATAGCTTCGGTACTACTGCAGCTATCGCAACCAATTTTGGGACATGAAATCTAGTTCGTAGGTTCATCAATTTGAGCCTTCCGGATTTTGTCACCTTTAACCAGGGGCGTACAAACCAAGGGGGTATTTGAGTAAATTTGACCCTACTCCTCTTAGGCTTTAATTTCTTACCATTTTTATATCTGATTATGATTCTCCAATGCCTTTTACATAAAAAAGGTACTCTTAGTAAAAATCGCTATCTGTCACAGTTTCCTCCGAAAATGGCTAAATCCAATCAATAATAAATTATTGGTCTTAAACCAATTATTACGTTGAAATATGAAAATGAGGTTCAGTACAGATAGTGAGCATTATAAGTTAGTCAAATCTTTTTCTTTAATGAAAATAAATTAGATTAGAGAGATTTATTGCCTTTTCGAAATTGGGGGTATAAAAAGTAAAAGGGAACGTATACAAAATATTTAAAAAAAAAACAATTAAACAGGTTTAACGAGTGAGTCAAGGATAAGGCAGAGTAAATTTTTGTCTTGAAGATGAATTTACTAACGCTGTCGTTGACTGACCCTGTACGTACCAAAATAAATTCAAAATAACAATTGTTGAAAATGCCTGCCACCACGTTCAATACATGTATTACACCTACGTAGCATATTTAAATTGACGTCAGTAAAAACATCAGGCATGGTTTGGATCATTTCAGCCGCAACAGAAATCCTAGCCACCAAATCTTCCTCCGACTGAACTGGAGTTTCATATACAAGGCTTTTCATATGTCCCCAAAGAAAGAAATCCATAGGAGTTAAATCTGGGGACCGGGCTGGCCAGTTGACATCGCTTCCACGTCCAATCCAACGTCCTCTAAAACGATCATCGAGGTGCTCACGTACGACATGTGCAAAATGAGCGGGTGCTCCATCATGCTGGAACCATAGATTCCGACGTATGTCGAGGGACAGCTCATCCAATAACTCAGGTAAGGTGTATCTTAAAAAATTGAGGTACACCGTCCCAGTTAGTCGAGGAGGCAACATGATTGGTCCAATTAGACGTTCTCCAACAATTCCAGCCCACATGTTCACCGAGAATCGATGTTGGTACCCTCTTATTTGAAGAGCATGAGGGTTTTCCTCCGCCCACACATGGCTATTCCGTGAATTAAAAATACCTTCTCTCGTAAAAACAGCCTCATCAGAGAAAAGCACAAATTTCGGAAATTGGGGTTCTTGTGTACACTGTTGAAGAAACCACTCGCAAAACTCTACGCGGGGTGCATAATCATTTGGTCTCAATTCCTGTACTTTTTGGCGATGATAAGGATGAAGAAGTTGTTCGTTAACAATCTCCCATACACGTACATGACTTACATTCATGGATTCTGCAACAGCTCGGGTACTAACACTAGGATTTTCCTCGAATTGTCGGAGTACCTCTTCCTCAAATTCTGGAGTTCGTACAGTTCTTTGAGCGCCATTATCTGGCCTCGTTATTTTCACGGAGCCAGTTTCCCTTATGCGCTGATTTACCCTCTCGAATAGCGTGTGAGCAGGTACACGCCTCTCAGGAAACCGCTCCTGATACAATCTTGAAGCGGCTCTTCCATTGCAATGAACTTCGCCATAAATTAATAGCATATCGGCATATTCGGCGAAAGTATAATCCATGATTCACTGGCGACACAATATTTTATTGACAGATTTTTGACAACTATCTGTACTGAACCTCATTTTCATATTTCAACGTAATAATTGGTTTAAGACCAATAATTTATTATTGATTGGATTTAGCCATTTTCGGAGGAAACTGTGACAGATAGCGATTTTTACTAAGAGTACCTTTTTTATGTAAAAGGCATTGGAGAATCATAATCAGATATAAAAATGGTAAGAAATTAAAGCCTAAGAGGAGTAGGGTCAAATTTACTCAAATACCCCCTTGGTTTGTACGCCCCTGGTTAAAGGTGACAAAATCCGGAAGGCTCAAATTGATGAACCTACGAACTAGATTTCATGTCCCAAAATTGGTTGCGATAGCTGCAGTAGTACCGAAGCTATAAAACGAAAAGTAGTTTTTGAAGGTCATCTTCGAAGGGCCCTAGCTCCCTGAAGAAGCGTTTCCGGACCCATGTTCACATGAACTTTTTTTCTTATTTTCGTGTGTTTTATCTACCCTAGAATTTTGTAACATGATCATCGGAACACCCTGTATACATAATATCAGTAACGTAATTTTTAAGTATTGAAACTATAATTCAGTTCATACTATCTTATTTAGCGACGAGTATAGTTCATGAAACTAAACTAACGTCTAGGGGTGTGCAACAAAATCGATTAATCGATTAATAATCGATTAATCGATCAGTCGATTATGCGATTAGAGATAATTTTTTTATCGATTAATCGAAAAAAAAATGTTTTTCGATTAATCGAAAGAAAACTATTTTTTGGTTAATCGAAAAAAAAATATTTTTCGATTAATCGATTATTCGAAAAAAAATAATTTTAAGATTTTTTGATTAATTAGGTATTCGAAAAAAAATAGCGATGTTTTGATTAATCGATTATTAATCGAAAAAGAACGATTTTTCGATTAATGAATTGAAAAAAACTATTCTTCGATTATTCGAAAATATAGGTATGTTTTTGGATGATTGAAGTTGCTAGTTACTTATTATTGCTGTAAGTCTCTATATATTTATTAGCAACCCTATTACCCTGAAAATAGGTTTAAAAAATATTATAGCATATTATTGCAAGATAATCAACGAAATAATTTGAACAAAGTTTTAATCTGTGCGCCTTTCATAAAATTAATATTTTATCTAATATTTGAACAGGATTTTTGATTTATTTTGATTAAATCAATCGATTATTTTTGATTAATCGATTATTTTCGATTAATCGATTATTCTTGATTAATCGATTATTTTCAATTAATAAGTTATTTTCGATTAATCGGAAATAATCGACTACTTTCGATTATTCTTGATTTTGGATTAATCGATTATTTTCTATTAATCGATTATTAGGAAATAATTGATTATTTCAAATAATCGAAAATCGAATATCTTTTTCGGTAATTGCACAGCCCTACTAACTTCTACTTTGCAAATAACTGTTTATCTAATAAATAACAACTGTTTACGATATTTAGAAGGCATTCAAATTTAAAACAAAGATATAGGTATACTTAAGTGATGTGAAATCACAAAATAAATTACTTTCGATTGTACCTACATAAAACCTCCAAAAAATTTTGATATCATAAGCATGGTAAAGTTTTGAGATGATGCAGCGAGTAATACAAACATTCCATCCAGTAAATATCCAGTAACTAGAAGTTTTTTTCTTCCTAAAGTATCACATAAGTAACCCCAGAAAAAACCACTCGATATCATTCCTAAAACAGAACAAAGAACAACATAAATGTTGGAAAATTTCTTACTAAGAAATTTGTAAAAAGTAAAGAAACATTTTCGTACTTTGATACAAAAGTCGTTAGTCAGGTACGTTACGCAAGGGACTAAAGTTATAATAGCAACTTCTAATTCTAATTTAAGGTGGGAGTATCAACATGCTTGCCAACCTATAACCTATTTCGCATAGATTTATTTATTTTTTCTAACTTTTAGACAAAATTTAAAGAAAATCAATATCGTCTTTATATTCTATAGGTAATAATTAACATGTTAAATAAATATCAACGAATTTCATGAGTTATTTAAGGAGAATTGTATATCGAAAAATATCTGTTAAGATTTTTTTTAACATTATTATGTCATTGTTCTTTCACTATACAATTCTTCCAAAATAAGCAATGAAATAAATTGATATTTTTGTAATATATCAGATATTACCTAAATAACGTGCAGACGATATTGATTTTATTTAAATCTTAGTCAATAAAATAATAAACTAAGAAAAACAAGGCGAAATAGGTTATAGGTTAGCAATAAATTGAATGACGTTAATAATTCCACCTTAAGAGTTTTTATTTATCTTTACCAGCCTGATATAATATTCTATTTTTATTTAAAATTTAAAAAATTACAGGTAAAACATTTTTCAGTTATATTTAATACCGACAACGAAACCTTCCTATTTAAAATTTGAATAGCACATTACGAACATGCTAAAATTACTGACCTTCATTTATTTTTTTGATAACTAATATGTAAAAATTTACGTTTAATTGTTTTTTGAACCTGAGCGAGCTTCATTTTTTTGTATTTGCAATGTATTTAAAATCCGACCCGTTTTTATAATTTATCAAAAAACATAAATGTCGCTACCTCTAATAACGTTTTATAAACATAATAGCTAGGCGGCCATGGAAAAACAACCAAATTTAACAAGTAAATGCATTTTCACATTATTTGTCAGAAATAAGTACTTAAGTGAAGAACGGACAATTTTTTGTTCAAAAAATGTTTTTTTTTTAAATGTAATTTTTATCCAGAGCTGCAATTAAATGAGGCACGCATGAAAATGCTGTTTTCTCAGAATTCTTTGGACTGACTTCCCACTTATTCCAACTTTTTCTGCCACAAATACTTCATTAATATTTGGCTTTTAATTGTCAATAAAATTGCGGAACTGATTTTCTTCATTTAGTACCGTCCTTGTTTTTTCTTCTTTTTTGATTTAACAAAGCGCTCAAAGCATCTACTTAAAAGCTCCTGGATCTCGTCTATCAGGAAACCGAGTCGCATTAATTTTACTAGCGAGAAAATACTGTTTCTCACTCTCGCCAAATACAAAAACCATTTCAATGAGTTTTCTATAAACAAATCAATAATAATTATTGAACAAAAAATTATCCGTTTAAGTACCTTTACGTACTTATTTCTAAATTCTTAAATTTGGTTGTTTTTCCATGGCCGCCTAGCTATTTTGTTTATAAAACTTTATAATGGATAGCGACATTTATGTTTTTTATAACTATTATGAAAACGATTTGAAATTTTTAATAAATGGCAAATACAAAAATTGTTTGTTTTAAAATTCTTAATAAATTAGTAAAATAATATACAGGGTGTCCCATTTGAAAAACTTGAGAAAAATTTGTTCAAAATGTGTTATCCTAAAGACCTCATTTTGAAATTTTGAAAATAGATAAAATCTATTTAATATATAATATCTCTTGACCCCTTGTCATTAATCTCACACAATGCGGTAAATAAAAACATGCTTTCAGATTGTTTATTTGATATTTTTTCCACGGTTGCAAAACTTTTTTTTTTTAGTTTTTAATTTATTACTCCTAAACTACTGAAGTAATTACAATAAAATTACTAACAGTTATAAAGAACACTAATATGAACCTAAAACACACAGAAAAATACAGGGTTTCCCATTTAAAGAAAGACAACTTTATGTTATCACACTTTTTTGGGCCACCCTGTACATGCAAAAATATTTTTCTTAAATACATCCCGTGTTACAGTATAAGTCAGCATATGAATAAAATTCCTGACTCAATTCGTATAGAAGAAGGTTTGGAAGCCTGACGCATTATTGCAAGACCCTATTATCTATAGAGATGCATGCCTTTAAAAAAATATTTTTTTTATTCTAATAAATGGGAGGGGGTTCCCATAAAAATGTATTGCTACACAAACATACACAAATAATGAAGCGCCGCAGGCGAAAGCCCTGGTAAAAAGAGTAAACATTTTTTTGCCAAAACGAATTCCCTCAGACCCCCTGGCATGGCGTTCAAGAAAGTCATACTTCTTTCTCTCATCGGGGTCTGATGACACCATTAACACTGAATTAATTTTATGAAGGGCATTCAGTAAAAATTCATAATAAATACCAAGGCGGGTGGGGTGACACACTGGAGAAATTAGTTTCGTGAAATTCGTTGCAAGAAACAGGAAACTTGTTTCAGTGCCACACAACCCATATACAGTGTATAAAGTCTGGAAACGGCTTAATAACATCACAATTTACTGGCCGATTTAAACCAAATTTGGTACAGTTGTGTAAGAGGATCTAACGCACCGAATGACGATATTGGCGTTGTTGCCAGCTTTTTAGTTTGTCTGGAATTCGAACGAATTTTATATTTTTAAATATAACACCCTGTATATTTTTACATTTTTAAATTCCACATAAAATTATAATTATTTTTTATTAAATGCATTTATATGCATTATTAGTCTATACTTCATAGTTTCCGAGATATTGACTCTCGAAAAGTGACATTTTTGAACTTTGACAGCTTCTAACTTTCTAACAGTACGTCTTAGAGCAAAACGGCTTACATATCCCTATCTTCAATTTTTATTATCTTCCCAAAAAAATCAACTTCCGGTTAAACCGGATGTAACTCGAAAGCAGGAAATATAGTTGTTCCGGTTTAACTGGAAGTTAATTTTTTTGGGAAGATAATAAAAACTGAAGATAGGGACATTTAAGCCGTTTTGCTCTAAGACGTACTGTTAGAAAGTTAGAAGCTGTCAAAGTTCAAAAATGTCACTTTTCGAGAGTCAATATCTCGGAAACTATGAAGTATAGACTAATAATGCATTTAATAAAAAATAATTATAATTTTATGTGGAATTTAAAAATGTAAAAATATACAGGTTGTTATATTTAAAAATATAAAATTCGTTCGAATTCCAGACAAACTAAAAAGCTGGCAACAACGCCAATATCGTCATTCGGTGCGTTAGATCCTCTTACACAACTGTACCAAATTTGGTTTAAATCGGCCAGTAAATTGTGATGTTATTAAGCCGTTTCCAGACTTTATACACACACTGTATTTAAATGAGACGGAACACACTGGTGTTTGTGAAACAGGCGACCCGAAATTGTTTCGCCTACAAATTTCACATTGACATAAAAAAAAGTTTGACGTAACTTGTTTCAGCAACAAGTTTCATGAAACTTATTTCTCCAGTGTGTTCTCTTAATCAATTTCAGTTATACAGTGTGTCCACGGATAGAGTTTGGAAGAGGAAATTATTTTTATTAGTAGGTATAGAAAAAAAAGTCATTCTTTATAAATCGTCTGCTTGTGCTGAAACTACAATTTCGAATATCAGATTTGCGATTACTATACAGGGTTCGTCAAAAACAACATTTTTACTTTTAAGATTTTTTTTTTAATTTTCAATTCCTTGATTTATTAAATAAATTTTGCTTGTGCTGAAACTACAATTTCAAATATAACATTTGCGATTACTATACAGGGTTAATCAGAAACAACATTTTTAGTTTTTTGGATTTCGTTTAAAATAAATTTGCGTAAAAACAAGCAACTACTGTTGCTTTCTTACTTCGAATATGATTTTATATCTGGCCAAGTAACGATTTTGTTGTAAAAACCATTTTTTATTTGCCTAGGTACTTTAGAAGTATTTTTATTATTACACGTCATATTTCTTCAATTCATTCCATAATAAATTATAATTCTTTTATTCAAACGTGGTAGGACCACCAAGTTAGTGCTTAGTTCAACTCGACATCTGAATTCCCGATAACAGTTCGTAACTTGCTGTATTGGGATATTTGCAATAACTACTCTTATTTTTTTCTCTCAAGAGGTCTTAGTTATTATTGAAATTGGTTTTATATTATATGTGGCTTCAGATATAAATGAGAGTCAATAAGTGTGAGATCGGGACTCCTACGTGCCAACTGATTTGGACCATAGGTACCTTCTAATCCATTTGTTCCCAAAGTAATGATTTAGCCAATCAGCAAAAGGAATTGAAAATTAGGATTGAAAAGAAATCCAAAAAACAAAAACTGTTGCTTTTGACGAACACTGTATAGTAATCGCAAATCTAGTAGTTGAAATTGTAGTTTTAACACTAGCAAAATTCATTTACTAAATTAAGGAATTGAAAACTAGAATTGAAAAAAAATCCAAAAAATAAAAATGTTGTTTTTGACCAACCCTGTATAGTAATCGCAAATCTGATATTCGAAATTGTAGTTTCAGCACAAGCAGACGTTTTTTATAAAGAATGACTTTTTCTTCTATACCTACTAATAAAAAAGTTTTTTCTCTTCCAATCGCTATCCGTGGACACACAGTACCTATATTTATCTTAAAACTAAAACACGTGCAGATTGTAGGATCTACGCCTCCAAAATTTTTATTTAAGAGTTCATTAGATTAGGCTAATAGAAATCAGAATTAAACGTATATAAAAACTTTCGAATTTATTTTTATAACGTCATAGTCATGCTCACCAATTGTGTTTTTTATATTAAGTGATAAAGAAAAAAATGTTATTTTCTAGTACCTAAGTACTCCACATAATGCATTACGAGTATAAAAGGTAATCAAATAAGTAAATAAGTTCCTGGATAGCACTTATTGCAAATATTTTGATTAGATTATAATGTACTGTTATATAGTGTTTTACGACAAGAAGTGTTGAATGCTGCAAAATACTATAAACCTACACTACTGTTTCCATAAGTTTTTTTTTTAGATTCAGAACAATCAGAATCTCCTATTTCATTGCTTACTCTTTTCTAAAATATTTTTAACAAATAAACAAAGCAAAGTTTTTCATGATCTTAAGTGCAGCGATCAGATTTTAATTTTTTTAATAATTAATAATAAAATAATAAGATTTAAAAAGGGATTATTTTAATTGCAGGTGTGGCATCTTTTAGTTGCTAAATTCAATAGTAGATGCAAGGCCCTCTTTGATGCAAATAATTTTTGCTCGCATGGTAAAGTCGATTCACTCAGTAAACCTGCAAGATGGCCGACATGCCATATGACAAAAGTCATTGAAAATGCAAAATTTTTTTTTATTTAGCTGTAATATGACTTTTGTCATATGACATGTCGGCCATCTTGCAGGTTTACTGAGTGAATCGACTTTACCATGCGAGCAAAAATTATTTGCATCAAAGAGGGCCTTGCATCTAAGGACGTAATGCTTAGCCATAGAGCTTAATACCTGTTGGGTGTCAGTAACTACCTGAATTAACAATCAATCAGTTATTCCGTCATCTTTGACAGTTGTTATAAGTAATTTGATTCATCGGTAATTTTTCCAATTTCTTGAACAATTCACACAATGGGCTTTACGTAACAGCATAAAACATTCATGGTTGAAGCGTATTTTTGAAACGGGGTTAGAGTAAATGGTGAGTGGCAATACAATCCGGGTTTGTGCATGGACGATTTAACGTTGCTTTTATTGCTGGGGATTTTTATCATTGCCTGAAAAGAACCGTGGCTGTGTTTAGGAAAACAGGTTCTACACAACACAAAAAAGGAGCAGGAAGACCATCTGTAAGAACAGAAGAACTTGTTGCAAACGTTCGTGAAATCATGCAAAATACGCCAACAAATTGTATAAGACGCCTGTCCGAAGAAGTGGGAAGATCTTATGGAACATGCAGGATTATTCTTAGGAAGCAGCTAAATTTATTTCCTTATAAAGTGCAAGTATTCCAAAAAATACAAGCCGCAGATTTTGAAAGACGCAGCTTTGATGCAAATAATTTTTGCTCGCACGGTATATTAAACAAGCTTAGAGAAGCCAACTTTTACTCAACGACAATAGCTTTTGAGTACGAGAGAGGCCTTATAAAACTCGTTAAGATTCCGAATATATGCCGCAAAATATATTAGTCCTAAAAAATATCAATTTGCCAAAATTATTTTTTTTACGGGGTTCGTATAATAGATAATAAATAAATAAATTATCAACACAATTCCAATACAATTGCTCATTTTTTAATAGAAAGAAACACTTCATAGACACACACAGTCCAACAATATACCAACAGAATCGGGCAGGTAGATAGCTTTTCTTCCTGGGAGGGTACTGTATCCCAGTTCAGTTTCAGCAATTGAAATGTATGCAAGACTGCTGATAGATCGACGGTATGCACATGGGTCAATCAAGATTATCCGACAGTCAAGCTGCATTAAAAGCCCTTGAATCGAGATGGTGTACCTCAATAACGGTGTAGAACTGTCACGAAACACTATCTGAACTAAGTCTGAACAACCGGGACACATGGGTCTGCCGACAAGCTCGCCAAAAGAGGTGCAGCACTAAAATTCACAGGACCCGAGCCGGTAATAAGTATATCTCATGCTTCTGCCAAGAAAACAATACTAGCTGTAGCAAAACGCAAATGGGAAAACACTGGTTAAATTTACCAGGTCTAACACACTTAAAAGCATTTATAAACAGCCATATAAACCAACAGCTAACTGACAAACTACTAGTGCTTAATAGGTCATGCCTTAAAGCACTAGTGGGATTGTACACAGGCCACTGCAGACTGCGACACCATAATATTATGTATAAAATTGAAATAACCCCAACTGATGAATGCCGGCTTTGCATGGAAGATGCAGATACAGCAGGAAGAATCAGATTCGCCCTATTTGTCGAGGTGAGTCTGCTGCTGGATGACATGAAAAATGTCTCTTCCAATACCATTATTAACTTCATCAAACAGTTAGACCTATTGAGGGAAATATATATAAGGTGTTAGCCACAATAGACCGCATGGTCGCAGTGGAGGGTTAGCTGTAACCCACTCACTTTTAACCTGTCCTATCCTAACGTATCACCTACCTGTATAAGTTATGGCATTTAGAAGTCCTTTGTGTTCAAGTCTTAAGTTTAAGTCGCATTCAGCTGCTGGAAAAACATAGGACATTGTTGTTGTTTCGAATACTGACGACCATCCAGAAGTAATGGAAATTAAATAAACTATCATATGAAATTTGCCCCATTTTGCAGCTACTATGGCTTCTTCAAAACCTGCGGGCTCTTGGTCACCTAAAATATATTTTTATTTATTTACACTAAGATAAAAATCGATAAAATTTTTGTTACTAAAACCCTGTCGGTACGCTTAGGTTGTTCTATATTATCATTATGCTATTTCGAAGAATATTTACATATTACGTATGACAAGTTATCTCTTCTTCTATGTTAGTAGGTAATATTGACAAATAAATAAATAAATAAATATAGTCTTTATTTCCAACAGGTTACACCCACTTAAAGAAAAATCTAGATAAAACATATGAAATACATAATAGAACAAAATAAAATAAAATGAAATTATATAATAATTAATAAATACAATGTACTGTGAATACAATCACTCATTGGAACGCAGCACCACAGCATCCACTATCCTTGTAACAAGCCCTACAGACACGATTGTAGACATTGCACATAAAATAAAGAGGACACTGCCTTAAAATATTAGACCTAGCTGTGCTGAGATGAAAGGTCAGAGTACACCTTGACTCCGGTCGGGGAACACGAAAGCATATATCCCCCAGGAGAGAAGCACAATAAATATTGGAATTCAGCAACCCATGCAGAAACCTAACGGACTGAACCTCTCTCCTAGCAGAAAGTGCTGACTCACCAAAACCAGCCAGTAGCGCAGCAAGATCAATCCCCTAATGGGATACACATTGTCCTCTCTAAAGACCAAATACTTATACAATCGCCTCTGTACTGATTCAATATGGTTAATATGGACAAGATAAATTGGGTTCCATATAATCGATGCATAATCAAGCTTAGAACGCACAAATGTATAGTATAATAATCTTATAGTAGCAGAATCATTAAATTGTTTGCTATTGCGAATAACAAAACCAAGCACTCTGGAGGCCGAAGCCACCATCTGTTCAATATGAGGTACAAATGTAAGTTTGCTATCAAATACAATGCCAAGATCGGCCATCCTCTCAAAACGATTCAGCACAGCCCGATCCAATGAGTAATTATAAAGAATAGGATCATTACTGCGACTAAAACTCACTATGTTACACTTAGAAACATTTAGAGTTAACCTATTACTATTACACCAGTCGCTGATGACCCGCAAACCCTCCTGCAAATTGTCACAGTCAGCAACACCAAAGATTCTACGAAACAGCTTCAAATCATCGGCATATTCAAGTCTGTCACAATAAATCAAGCTGAGAAGATCGTTAATTAAAATCAGAAAAAGGAGCGGCCCCAGGTTGGACCCCTGTGGCACTTCCGAACCCGCCGTGAACTGCGGTGACCTGAAACTCTCACACTCAACAAACTGTACTCGGTCAACCAAATATGATCTAAAAAGGTCGATCAGTCTCCGTGACATACCAATGCTCTCCAGTTTGGCTAGTAAAACAAAGTGGTCTATTTGATCAAACAAACAAACCTCTAGAGTCTGATTATGGACTTTTCAACCGGCAAATCATAGACCGCCGTCTTAAAGAAAGTAATTTTGAGGTTAAGTGATGTAAAGCCGGTTGTTGTAAATTAGGAACATAAAATGCTATTTATTAATATCGATATATAGGTTTCTTTGAAGCGTCACGTATGACACAAAAAAGCTACAAGTGTTGTGAATAAAATAAAAAATTCAACAATAAACAGTGTCTTTCAAGGCATGATAGAAAGCAACATATTATTACATACGTTAGGATTAATCAGATTTACAAGTGTATACATACTACAAATATCAACATTAAAGAATAAATACAATACTTGACCATTTAACAATTATATGTCATAATTTGAATTTAACCCCAGAAGATAAACATTTTCAATGTTTTTACGTACCTAACGAGAAATGTTTAATAAAAATATTTTAAAAGAAACCGAAAATTGTCATGTGCTCCTTTTTTTGTTTTATTAATTATTTTGTATTTTGCAATAAGATTTCCCAAGACAAAAAAAATTAAAACCTGTATAAGTAGTACGTAGATTATTAACGTAGGTAAGTGTAGAGTCGGTTTAGTCAGACATATTAGTCACACTTGGGAACGTTGTAACATCACTAGTCTAATAAACCGTTCTCAAAAATATACAATTTTTTCTAATCTAAACTATCCACTTTAAAAAAAAACCTCCGCATTAGAAAAAATGTCCACATTAATTATTTTTCGTCTGCGAAAGTCAAGGTTATTCGTTTAGTTTATTATTTTATATCATCAATTTTTTCGCCTCAATTTAATAGAAAATAATACAATGGTATATGTGCGCATTCTAACACATTTATTTTAAAGTTTCCCGCGCTTTATTGCGAACGTTGATTGGGCGGTTGAAAAGTACACAGCCAGACTCTAGACTCTTGTGTAATATCTATACTGTTTCTCTCGCATTTTTTTTCGTCTCGTTCTTGCGAAACGAGGGTCTGAGTGGAAGTAGTGGTCTGATCTTCTCCGAGACGAGACGAGACGAGACAAGAGCTTTTTCTGTAAGAATCAGAAATGTGATTTGATTTCCAGGGTACCTATCAATGAAACTATTACTTTGGTTAATCAACTTCGTAAAAAATGTAAATTTTATCGAAAGACACACGACAATCAACTCTCTTACAGTATGCCTTGAACAAAATTATTTGGAGTTTAATGATAAAATATACACTAGCAGAAATTGTGTTATTTATCTTAGTCCCTTATTGGCTGAAATATTTAAGGATTTTCACAAGATTAAATTAGAAATCATCTCTTTGCAAACAGTTTCTTTATTGGCATTCTTAACATGTTTTTTTCGGAAATGATAGACAGTTACCAAAAAGTCTTTTTAGAAAATTTTAACAGTCTAAACAATGGTATCAAGTTTACAATAGAACACGAAAGTGACAAATGTATTAATTTATAAAATTTAAGCTGATGAAAACACATAGATCGTATTCGAATTTATACTTCTCCGTTAATTGGGATATTCCTTAAAATTCGTCACTGTATTATTAAAAAAAAATTATCACGCTTTAGTATATTCAAAAATTCAGTATCTTATTTCTATTTGGGATTTAGCGAATTTCGATAGTAAAATAAAATTATTAAATGTATTCATAGACTTTTGCACTGCACAGAACCAATAACAAATTATTTATATAAACCGAATAAATACCTAGATGTAGATAAATTATATAATTTAAAAATTTGCATATTTATTCATTCTACACTTTTAAAACAAAAAATGTATAATATTATATCGTTTACAAAAGTTCATGATCTTCACATACATGATACTGTACGAACTAATTTTTTACAAACTATTAAAATAAATAGCAACTTTGGAAAACGGTCATTGTTATATACCTAATGGATTAATAATATACAGGGTGTCTCACGGTCGAAGGTACCTTAGACACGTTTCTGACGAACCAGTAAAGGAATCGTTCTAAAAATTTGGTCGCGTACATAAACGGACATGCTCTACCAACCTAAAATATTTTTAAGAATACAGTGTTGCCGCTTCCACACAAAAATAATAGTAACTTCGATAAATGCAACACCATATATTTTATTTTATTTTCGAAACACCCATTACTTTCCTTACAATTTTTAATAACTCTACTCTATACTTAGCTCTTACCGTTTCTAAGATATAAATTAATTTCCGTTTTTTTTGTCCGAAAACGTCACTTTTAAAAATGCTGATAATTTTGAACTCTAAAACCCTGAAACCCTGAAATTTGGTAAATAGTTAACTAATACTATAGGACTCTTTGCTCTAGTCCCAAATCTTAGTTGCAATATACAGGGTGGTTGAAAAATACACTTAATCGGGTAACTTGAAAAAGTGACCATAAGTCCTTTTTTTCAAATGTAACACCCTATATATTATTACGGATTTAAAAAGCTGCTAAAATTTCACTTCATTCTTGTATATCATACCTGTACCTAACTAATCAGTTTAACCATTTTTTTGACGTATTAAGCATAATTTGTAAAATTTTCTATACAATTCAATTTTTATTCGGTTATTAGTAAGTAGCCATGACAAAAACTGATGTTTACGTATGTTACTATGGTTATCGTTTTGACATTTCATTAAGTTTAGATACAAGATAGAAATACACTTTAAAGTAATGGAAGAAAACTATACAAATACAGTTCTTATGAATTTATTTATTTTATTTGGACAATGTGTGTTTGCATTAACATGCAAAAAACATTAAAACTAAATTTTTATTGAAGTCCATGCAATCAACACCCGCATATTAAAGTGTTTGGATGATAACGGCCAGCGTTTTGAACATCTGTTAAAATAGCATTTTAATATCTAGTTATAATTTTAGTTGTATTTTATTATTTGACTACCTAGTTAACATTTAATAAAATTGTCCTGGATCCTTATAAATTTTCTAAGATTCATTGGCCGTAAATTAGAGTACATTTCGTTAAACTTTATACATGCCCTGTCACATTGTCCAAATAAAATAAATAAATTCATAAGTAAGAACTGCATTTGTACAGTTTTCTTTCATGACTTTAAAGTGTTTTTCTATCTTGTATCTAAACTTAATGAAATGTCAAAACGATAACCATAGTAACATACGTAAACATCACTTTTTGTCATGGCTAACTTATTAATAACCGAATAAAAATTGAATTGTATAGAAAATTTTACAAATTATTCTTAATACGTCAAAAAAACTGTTAGACTAGTTAGTTAGGTACAGGTATGATATACAATAATTAAGTGAAATTTTAGCAGCTTTTCAAATCCGTAATAATATACAGGGTGTTATATTTGAAAAAAATTAATTATGGTCCCTTTTTCAAGTTACCAGAATAAGTGTATTTTTCAACCACCCTGTATATTGCAACTAAGATTTGGGACTAGGGCAAAGAGCCCTATGGTATTAGCTAACTATTTACCAAATTTCAGGGTTTCAGTGTTTTAGAGTTCAAAATTATCAGCATTTTTAAAAGTGACGTTTTCAGACAAAAAAAAACGGAAATTAATTTATATCTTAAAAACGGTAAGAGATAAGTACAGAGTAGAGTTAATAAAAATTGTAAGGAAAGTAATTGGGGTTTCGAAAATAAAATAAAATATATGGTGTTGCATTTAAAAAAATCGAAGTTACTATTATTTTTGTGTGGAAGCGGCAACACTGTATGGTTAAAAATATATTAGGTTGGTAAAGCATGTCCGTTTATGTACGCGAGCAAATTTTTAGAACGATTCCTTTACTGGTTCGTCAGAAACGTCTAAGGTACCATCGACCGTGAGACACCCTGTATAATATTTTACCCGAAAATAATAAAACATTAAAAAACTATCCATATTTCAATTTCATTTAAAAAAATATTTCCTATTATAATTTTCTTTCTTAATAAGGTAGGAATCCAACGTATATACAAAACGAATATTTTTTATAACATAGGTACTAAGTTAGAGTAATAATTGTTATTTATTTTTATATACTTATTTATCCCTGTAATAAACTTGTTAAGTTGGTTAGGAGTAAAAAAATTAAAAAATCGGCCAAAAATAGAACGTCCAGTACTTGTTGAAAGCAACCAACAATACTAAAAATTTAATAATAAAATAGAAATGACAGCTTTATAAAATTACTTACCATCGAATAGTTTTTCTTTCTCGGGCTTTATCGGTGAAATAATATAAGAACTGTCAGTTTTAGTCATTTTTTTTCTCACGTAAAAATGATGACACAAATATTTGCGAACTGAATTACAAATCGCCAAAAATCATTCATTATAAGTACCGAATTATGACAACTAAATATAGATAATTTTACAATATACACACGTTTTTTTATTGTCGCCAGGGCTGGACTTTAAAAATGTAAAGTACTTTTTTATGTAAGTACGGGTCGTGTTCTATTCAAGAATATAAGAAATTATTATTACGCAGAAAAACATAGAAATACCGACAGTAATATAAAGAAAGAAAAATAACCGATTGTGCTAATATTTACACATATACAGGGTGGCGCGTCGAAAACGAAACAGAGACATTTACTGGCAGCTCAGTTATTTTTTGGAAAAACGCTCAGAACCGTCCATTTTGTTTTCGAGGGGGACACAAAATTGGCAAAAAATCACGTTAACACGTGCAGCTCCCTGGGCGGGGGTGGCATTGCCCCTAAAATCTTAAATAGAAAGGGGGGTCGAGTGATACCTTATTTTAAAGGTCTTTCAATTCCCTTTATAATGATGTAAAATTCATGTACATCAGTTCAGTAGTTTTGGAGATTTAATGATTTAAAGCTTAAAAAAATGTTAATACATCATCATTAGTGGAGATCAATACATTTGGCAGCAAAGTAGTTTAAAAATGAAGAATAAACTGACCCGTCAGCCAAGTAAATGTTGGAAATGACCACCATGGCTCTTCATGCAGTTAAAGATTTTGCTCAAAACGTTGACGCACATTTTGCAATATTTGAGGAGTAATTTGAAGGCACTCATTCACAATTCTTTATCGCAAATCTTCTAACGATGTTGGCTTGAGTTGCTTTTTAAGTGACCCCACAAAAAAAAATTGGCGATCTTGGGGGCGATTCAATGGCACCTCTTCTACCAATCCATCGACCTGGAAACGTCTGATCTAAATATTGTCAAACACGCAATGCGCAATGAGGTGGAGCACCATCCTGTTGGAACATCAACCTATTTGCAATGTACCGCCGATCATTCTGATTTTCAATTATGGCTGTTAATGCAGGATCTATGACGTCTTGCAGTAATTCCAAATACATTTCACCAGTCAAATTTCCAGGTAAGAAAAAAGGACCAACTAAATGATGGCCAAAAATACCAGCCCAAACATTTATTTTTTGTGGCTGCTGTGTGTGTACCTCATGATAAATTCTGGGATTAGAATCGGACCAATATCGGCAGTTATGACGATTTACTATGTCATTTAAGAAAAAGGAACATTCGTCGGAAAAGCAAGTGTTGAATAGGAAACGTTCATCGCTTATAATTCGTTCACTCATATCTTAACAAATTTGGAATCGCAGATTAAAATCGTCTTCATTAAGTTCGTGTACAAGGTGAATTTTATACGAATGAAAACTATATGGGCCTTTAGAATCCGTTGGATACTACGTCGACTAACACCATACACAGTATCCAATTTGCGGGTACTTAACGTAGGATCTATATAAACTTGCCCTAAAACCCCCACTTCTATTGTTTCGTTCCTTATGGGATTTTCAATGTTGCGTTTTTTATTAGCGACTGATCCAGTTTCCCGAAGTTTAGCTCGTTACTGTTCTCATGTCGCTCATTAAATATTTGTGCTGTTCTATTAGCGCACTGATTATTTCCGAAAAATATTTCGGTAATTTCAACCCTTTCTGCCGTGGAAAATACCATGGTTAATCTATGTATAAAACATTAAAAGGTATTTTAACAACAAAGTTTGGTCGAATCAATCGCAAACTATGTACTAAATTTCTATTTAAAATAAGTACGAGACATTACCTTCTTATCTTTCTTCAAGAAACAACTTTTTTTGCCACAAAAAACGCTACAATCGCTATTTTCAACACCAAAATGATAAACAAACCATGGGCGTAGTGAAGAAATCATCATCATCATCAACTAGCCTCTTTGCGTCCACTGCTGAACATTGGCCTCCCCTTTCACTGCCCACTCTTTTCTGTCCTGAGCGGTCTGGATCCAGTTGGTCGTAATTCTCTTTATATCATCCGTCCAGCGCGGTCTTCTCCTGCTTCGTTTGTCAGCTCGAGGTCTCCACTCCAGCAGCCTTTTTGTCCATCTTCCGTCCGTCGTTCGAGCCAGGTGTCCAGCCAGTTTCATTTAAGTCTGGCACAACGTGCAGCAACGTCAGTGACGCCCAGTTCTTCGGCGTATGTCTTCATTTCTGACATGGTCTCTCAGCGAAACGCCAAGCATTGATCTTTCCATTTTGCGCTGTGCTGTTTTAAGTTTGCTGGCAGATGCTATGGTTAGCGTTAGTGTTTCGGCTCCATAGGTCGTTAATACGCATTGATTAAAAAACCTTCCTTTTTAGACATATTGGTAGGTCGCCTTTAAACACGTCTCTGAGTTTTCCAAATGCTGCCCATGCCAATAAGTTTATTCTTCTCTTTAGCTCGTATGTTTGATTGTCTCTGGAAATTCGAATTTCGTGGCCTAGGTATGTATACTTGTCTACCAATTCTAACTCTTTGTCCCACACTGAAATGTTTTTACTGGGAACCAGATTTGTCATAAATTTTGTTTTTGAGATATTGATATTTAGACCGACTCCAGCGCACACCTGTTGAAGTTCGTGTAGCATCGCATTAATGCTCCCCAGATTATCGGCCGCCAGCACTATGTCATCCGCAAAACGCAGGTTTGTTAGTCTCCTGCCGTCTATAATGCCTTTTTCGTCCCAGTTGAGCTTCTTGAATGCGTGTTGCAGCACTGCCGTGAATAGTTTTGGCGACATCGTGTCTCCCTGCCTTACCCCTCTACCAATTGGGATACGTTTCGTATTCTGGTTCAGTTTTACTACCATGGTCGCATTTTTGTAGATATTGTAGATTAACTTTGTGTAACGATAATCTATGCGACATTCTTGTAATGTTTCCAAAACAGCGTGCAGCTCAACCGTATCGAAGGCTTTATGGAAGTCTACAAAAGCCAGAGCTAGCGGTCTATTGTACTCTATAGACTTCTCAATTAGTACCCTCACGGCTTGCAGATGATCATTGGTCCCAAAACCAGTACGGAAGACGACCTGTTCTAGTGGCTGGTAGAAGTCTAGTTAATCCGTTGTTAATGTTGTTATATATTAGTGAAGAAAAGCATTTACTTATTAGGTAAATGATTTTACTCAAATTTCTTCTGAAAGTAGTACAAACTAATCTGATGTACCTATTAAAGTCTACTTTAAGCTTTAAATCAATAAATCTCCAAAACTACTGAACTGAAGTACATGAATTTTACATCATTATAAAGGGAATTAAAATACCTTTAAAATAAGGTATCACTCGACCTCCCTTCTTTATGGTAAAATTATGTCAGTCTACTGGCGTGAAAAACATTAATCAGACCCTGTTAATCAAATATCTTGTTATGGCTTGCGTTATCTTTTCCATTTTTTTTCTATCCAATGATTTTTCTTCACCATTTTAGAATTTTTATTGATAAGTTTAATTAAAATTACAAGTGTAATACCATCAAGATAAGAACGCAAATTTTTTATTTTTTTTTTAAACTGATTTATTACGATCCTGATTTATCATCCGCGGCTGGTTATTACGTCGAATATGATTTGCTATTTTCAATAGATACTTAAATGATGTAGCATAAATAAATACAGTGTGAGTTTGTGAACTTGGAATAAATTCAGTTAAATCCAGTACCTACCTACAGTTTTTTTTTGGAAGAATGCTTGGACACGGGTATCAACATTTTAATTTGTGGTATTTTTTATAAAAAATATTGATACAGTGCGTTTCAAATTAGAGATCTATGACGATACCGATAATTTTTTTAAGTGGATTTTTATTGCGTATTTTTAAAGTGTATTTATTAAGTTGCAAAAGTATCATATTATATCAAATGTTTATTCCATAAACTAAGTAAACCTAGAAATTCCATCTACGGGAAAAAAGCATAGACAATTTACCTTTAGATAAGCAAACAATAATCACGAAAAGGGCAGTTTTATGGCCTCGCGCATGTTAACAAAGCTAGACAATATTAGCCATGCGCACTGCAACATTATCGTTTGACAAAAGGAAAAATAGACAGGTCCGAGCTTTCAAATTTAAATTCTTGCCAAAAAATTGGAATTTCTTCTCAATTTTTGACCAAGTTGGGAAAAAAGATGGGTGGTGATTCCTGGCATTTTTAGTTGTAGCAAACCAGATTTTAAGGATTGAAAATTGTTTTTACGGTTTTGTTTTTAAAATTTGTTTAAAAATGATTCGTCGTCGTGTTTTTAGTTCGAAAAGGAAGAGAACAAAAACAGGTAAATTAAACTATGTCTTATAAAATCGAATATAAAAACAAACAAAACCAGCAAAATAACCAATCTACGGTGTTATTGCGTAGGTAGGTACCTAACTTCAATACATCACTACTGTGGTACTCCGCTTATTCAATAATACACTTACACACGGTACACACAAAAATATATTTTATTTCACTTTAACAAATGCTAATATAATAATATCAAAACTATTAATACATTATATGTAACAAAATAGGTACATGTAATATACTTCTTAACACTACGACTGTCGCAAACAGAATAATATCATGACTAATCTTATGATTCCTTCTCGCCGCATAATGATGAATCATGGGTCGTCGGTATCGGGTTCCACAATCCCTTCTCTTTTATTGGCTTCAGTGGTGACACTCTTGGATCTGCAGATTTGTCTTCTTCCTTATCCTGGAATTGCTTCTTCGGTGTTCGGTGAACAACGGCGTCCTGTTCTGTTGGTTTGGTAGAGACTGTTGGCCAAGTGGATCAATTTTTCTGGTAGCTTCTTTACATGTGTGATGTGGCGCTTAAAAGTCTTTCCATCCCGCATCACTGTAACTTCATTTCCTTCTCTTTGTGTGACTTCATATTCTTCGTTTCGGAACCTGCTTTCAAGTTTGTTTGAAGTTGTCATGTTTTGAACTATTACTCTATCTCCAGGCTGTATATTGCTATCTCTTGAACTTCTAGCTTTATCTTCTCTATTCTTTTCTTTTTGCTTGTTAATAATGTCGCTGTCCTTCGCTTCTTCATCATCTCAATACTTGTTAGGTCTGTTATAGATGGAATTTTATCTCTAATATTTCTTCCAAACAGCAGTTGTTACGGAGACTTTCCAGTGGTCCCATGGGGAGTAACATTATACATAAGGATGAATTTTTGTATTTCTTTTTGATAATTGCCGCTATTTGCATGTGCTATTTGTAAGCGTTTTAGAATAGACTTATTCATATTTTCAACCTCTCCATTCGCTTGAGGCCAATACGGCGGTGTTCTGATAAGTTCAATGTTATGGTTATTGCAGAACTGTTTGAACTCGTTACTAACAAACTGTCTACCATTATCAGCTCTTATGGTCCTAGGGAAACCAAGCCGCGAAAACATTTCTCCTAGATGTTCTAATATAACTGCCTGGTATCTAGAGTAATTATCAATTATCACCAATACCATGTCCTTGGGGCCCATTAAATTAATGGAGAGGTATTGCCAAGGTCCTTCCGGGAATTTATGCCTTACCAATCTTACCATTGGTGGAGGTTTATTTGGTTGCGATACCAATAGACAATCTCGACATTCTTTCACAAATTGTTCTGCATGCCTGTCTATCATTGGCCACCAAACTTTGGCCCGCAAGCGCCTTTTCATCACCGTTTCCCCAGGGTGTCCTTCATGAGCCAGTTCTAAAATTCATTTTATTAATGACTGGGGTATGAGAATCCGGCTACCTCTAAGCATTACTGAGCCCATGGTGGTTTGCTCCGACTTAAAAGGGGAGTATATGTTTTTGTCGGCTGTGCTCCACGAGTTATTACTAATTTTTTCTACTGCTTCTATTATGTCTTTGTCTGATTGGCTTCCTGACATAACTTCCGATATTTTCATTGCTTTGGGTGTATTTATTTCAACAATCGTAAAAACGTGACACTTTCTGAGTCAAATGATTTTTCGTCTTTTAATTTGCATAATCTTGATACCGAATCTGCAATGTTAAGCTTTCCTGGGTGGTATATGTCTTTGAATTTGAAAGCTTGTAACCTAAGGAGCCCTCTTTCGATATGAGCGGGAGGTTTTGACGTAGGCTTAAATATTGCTTCCAATGGCTTGTGGTCGGTCACGAGTTCAAACTCTAGTCCAGCTAGGTAAAACTAGAATCTCTCTACAGCCCATACCAGTGCTAAACTCTCCTTCTCCGTCTGTGAGTAATGTCTTTCGACGTCTGAAAGGCTTTTACTTGTAGATGAAATTACTTTACGGTTGTCCTGACCATCAAACTGCAACAGTACTGCTCCTAGAGCTACAGGGCTCGCATCTGCAATTAGCCGAGTACGTCGTTGTGGGTCGAAATATGCTAACGTAGGTTATCTTGCCGGAGATTCTTTGAGCCCATTGAAATGTCGTTGATGATCTTCAGTCCACAAAAATTTTACACTTGCTTTCGTCAACTGGCGTAATGGTTCTGTAGCTGTTCCTAGGTCGGAGAGAAATTTACCAAGATAAAATTCCATCTATAACAGACCTAACAAGTATTGAGAGGATGAAGAAGCGAAGGACAGCGAATAAAATAAAAAAAAAAAGAAAAATCTAATCTATTTCCATTTAAAAACGTTTTAAATAATGTAAAAAGGAAGGTTGGTAGACATAATGTACCTAATAGCATCGATAACGAAATAACAACAAACAACTACTAACAATAACATAGCTAGTAAAAATTACTTACTTACATAATATTATAGTAGGTACATTACATTAATTTGATTATGAAATCGATACTATTTTAGATACATTATGTCTACCAACCTTCCTTTTTACATTAAAACGTTTTTAAATGGAAATAGATTGGATTTTTTTAAAATTTAGAGTTAGAGTTGTAACTAATTAACTTTTTTTTCCATAGAACTATTTGAGATAACAATTTGATACTATCAGGAAATACTAATGATGATGGGAGGAATCGAATTCAACAAAAAAAAAAAAAGGAGTGTTACATTTGAAAAAAAAACATTCCTAGAGTTACAGAAAAAACTAAAAATCTGGCAACGTCGCAATTGTCAATTTTCAATTCAATTACCAGTACCAAAATTCATTGATTTAGCCTTGGTAGTTTTGAAGAAAATTAGCTGTTCCGGTTATTTCAACTAACCCTGTATATACTTAAAATATACTTCAGAACTGGCTCTGCGCCATTTTTGTTGTTGTGTGTTTGTAAGTTTTCTCTGTGGATTCCTTGTTGTTTATTGTCGGTGTTTAATATTTACGGGTTTCTAGTTTTTGTGTAGTTTAGTGAATTGTGTTTATGGTTTTAGTGACTCGTGGATACTCGGATTGGAATATATACAATGACTAGTAACAGCCGTTGTATGATTTTATTATGCCCAATAGGGGTAAAATACCGGGAATTTCATATTTTCAGTAAGTATGGAGAGTAGTGATGTAATTTGGAATTTAACTTTATTTTATTAGGATCAATTTAAACACATCTAACTAGGCCTAGGCTACACAAACAAGGTATGAAAATAAAGAGAACCATACACCAAGGCAGATTATCCCCATGCATGTTTTCGTATATTTTATTTGCAACCCTGCAATCTAATTAGGTACACCTATTTTTAGGGCAATATATTGCTTCAAAAAGTTTAAAAGACACTTTTCTCTATACTTATATTAATATAAAGGAAAAAAGTAAATACCTAGGTATGTTTTATATTAATCCAATGGTGAACGTATTCCACCTGCTTGAAAATGTTTTACACGTACCCAAATTTTTCCCAAATTGTCAAAATTAATACAAGTAATAATAATGTACCAACTAATATTTGACTTGAGGTTAGGTATAATTTCTCCAAACTTAGTTTGAGGACATTCCAATCATTCCATACGGCGGTAAACAGTCTCAAAGAGACCGACTTCCCAACCAGGGTTCAGATCTTTCTTCTTCAATTTTTTAATTTTTTTTTATTAAAGATGTTTCATGTATATCAGTATTCAATTGTTAGTCAGTAACTTTCTTTGAAAGCTAGTTTGCAAATATACTTTAAACCGAGGAGTTTTGAGTGTGACAGAAAAAAATAAATAGCCATACATTCTTTAGTCCTTAAGAAACAATATAACTGATATCAAGACAGAAAGTGTTTTCAGTGTTTAAAAACAACCAATTAACAAACCCTTGTTTCTCGTATATACTTACATTGTGCTTACAAATCCGAAAATTTTGAAGAATTGGCAACAGCAAGGGATACAAGCGCCAGTTAAAGCGGCTGGGATAAACTGAAGCGGTCTCCGACCCGTTCAACGATCGATTCTGTCAGACAGAGATAGGCCAGTGACCGCCGATGGCGTGGAAGAGACGAAGATAAAATATACGTGATTTGGAACTTATGGACGGGCCGAGGAATGGTCCCAGAATGGAGTTCTGGTAAAAAAATTAAAGCATTTTCTGAGCAGTGCCAGTGTCAGGTTTATTTTTCTGGTTTTAGTTTTGTGTATAGAATCTTTAAGTTACCTTATATTTAATATTTTAATATAATATTATTATATATACAGTGGGTTTATAAAGAATAGTATGTACAAACACCTAATGTTAAACAAACTTATAAGTGTGTATACGCATTTTAATTATTTGTTTGGGACGCCTATGGTTTCCATTTTAAACTAAAAACACGACGACGAATCATTTGCAAACAAATTTTAGAATCAAACCCTTAAATATAATTTTTTATCCTCAGAATCTGATCAACTACCTACTAAAAATACCTTTTTTCCCAACTTGATCAAAAATTGAGAAGAAATTCCAATTTTTTTGTATGAATTTGGGGCAAATTTTAGCTGTTTAAAGTTGTGAATATTTTTTATGTCGACGTTGTGGTCTAGTGGTTAGCGCAGCAGCCTTACAGATCGTAGGCCCGAGTTCCATTCCCGGTGCCGGCAACGTCGATGTTAAATTTGGAATTTGGTTTAAGAGGTGGCGCCGTCTTTCGGAAGAGACGTTAAACTGTGGGCCCCGTGTCATGGATGTTGGCACGTTAAAGAACCCTACCCTCGACAAAGAGGGATTCGGCAAAATTACCAGATAGTGTGTGACAAATTCCCTGGCGTCGGTGATTGGCCTCGTTGCGGAAAAAGGCCGACGTAAAATAAATAAATAAAAAAAAAAAATAATAATATTTTTTCATAGCAATATTTGTCCCCTGCTTCCCCCTTAATAAAAAAGATGAGCAAAAACAGTAAAACGAAAGTTATCCATAATTTTCATTAGATTGCTTAAATATTACCTTAGATACAATTTTACTATGAAATTGTTGAGAAAATCACGATTCATGGCTGGTCATTAATAATAATAATAATAATAATAATAATAATAATGCCTTTTATTTCATACACAAATATAAATACAAAAAATATTAATAAAGGTGGCGGTATTCAACTACAGGCGCTCATACAACCACATAATTCATAAAAATAAATAAAATAGAAATCCAAGGAAACAACAAAAATATAAAAAAACAAAAGTTCTAACCTGGAAAATACATGTTTTTGAATATAAAAGGAAAAAAAAAGAGTATGCCTAATGTAAACTTAAAGTAATATTAGTAAAAAGTAAAATAATAAACAAAAAAGTTAAAAACTAAAAGCAATGTAAAAGTGAAACAAGTTGAAACAAAAATAGGAAAAAAAAAATATGGAAATTACATGCTGCGCAAACGCTAGCGCGGACCGCGACCCGCCGGCAGATGCTCTTTAACACCCCTACAAAAGGCAGCAGAGCTGGGAGCCATCCTGATACAGTATGGCAAAGAATTGAAAGTGGTAACGGCCGTATAGCGGAATGAACGCTGAATAAAAGCATGGGTGTGCTTGGGAACACTATACAAATCCCTGTGGCGAGTAAGAACATTATGTACACCTAGTTTCACGACCAACTTCCAGGTGAATTAAAATCGCTGCAATTTCTAGCCGCAACGGCTTATATATTTTTACGTCCGGACACTTCGTCTTTTAGCCTCATTACCGTGCATAAGACAAAGAAAGAAACGCCTTTTATTACTATCGAACAAGTAAGTTCGATTTAATGCTTTGCAATGACTTAAAAATAGACTCGAAGATACGAGAATACGGGTAGAAAGAGGAAGGGGGGGCTGAACTGTTAGAGTATGGAATTAATTAAAATTTATTTATTTATTTTGATTGGAGGAGTGATGGGTTACGTCCCGCGAAAAATTGTTTTTTTATTGCTTGTCCTTTTAGTAATATATAGGGGGTGGCGCACTATTGCATGGGCGTCCGAACAAACTTTTTCATGGAGGGGCCAACAGATAATCGACTAAATTGCGATTAAAAATATTTAAACCAATTAAAATAATATCCAGAAAATCGATTGATAAAATTTGCTAGGTGCTATCAATGTCAAATTGGAAGGATAAGCGTTATTGATAAAAATATAGACGCATGAGGTGATGACTGGGAGTTTTTGAGAGAAGTAAATTTTACTGTCAAAAATTTAGCGCGTAAGTGATGTTGATAAAACAAACTATATGGAAGAATAGACTGCCCAGGTGATTTTGGGAAACATGCGCAAAAAATACAACGTAAGAGTTTGACAGGTGCTGTGGTCAAATTTTAATGAAAAGCGATATTGATACAATAAACTATGGAATCAAATACGGTGAATGAGTTACTTTAGAATATTAGCAAAAGCTTCTGTTAACAAAATTTAACAGGTGCTGTCAATGTCAATAGACTGTGACCGGAAAAGTTAGAAGAAAGAAATACGAATTTTTTTTGCAGCTCAATATCAAATTTTGATAATATTTTATTTCGATTTATTATGTCAACAAACATGAAAATAATAACAAACATCTCATACCGAGCGGGGTGCAGAGTCTATTATCTCACATACAGTTCTTGCATAAGGTCCACCCCCCCTTTGATAATTTGGGAATGGTTTCAGATATATTTAAAGTCGGTATGCGTAAATGATAGGTAAAAAATTTACTTTTGAGGAAAATTTTGTTGTTTTTTTATTCAAAATGGCGGACATTCGCCATCTTGGAAAACGTTTTTTAATGGGAAGGGGATCGAGTAATACTTCAGTTAAAGGTCTTTTATGCCTGATATAGGTAGATAACCTTGTAATTTTTAATGTTCTAAAATGTGCCGTTTCAAAATGACGATTCCGAAAAATATGAGAAAACAACCATATTTTTGGAAGATCTCATCATCTTGAAAAACAAATCAATAATTTTATAAGTGTAAATTATAAGTAAGCTACTTAAATTTTTTGAAATATTGTTGCTTTGGGAGCGAAGGAAAAATAAGTCTTCTCCACAATTTTATTTTTGTTTTTCTTTCATTCCCATATTTGCAACTCCATTTTAAGCATGGAGTGTTACTGCCAATTAATGTTGTTTTGTTATTCAACATGGCGGAGATCGCCGAATATATTTATGTTTCCTTGCATAATTTCCGATTCGCCATGTTAAAGCGGAACATTTTGGAACACAATAAAAATTGTAAGGTTAAATTGGACGTGAAATACCTTTAAAATGAAGTATCACCCGACCTCCTTTTCCAGTTAAAAATATGTTCCATGTTTCCGCCACCTTGAATAACAAAACAATTCTCCTTAAAAGTAAGTATTTTGCCTATTATTTACGCCTACCGAATTTAAACAATATATCTCAAGCCGTTTATACAAGGAGAGGGGGGGAGATGGCTTTGTGCAATCACCGTTTAATTAAAAAAAAAAACGTTTATTAAACAGATATATGCAGAAATTGGCACGAAAATACAAATCTACCGCTACACAGAAAATTAGTTGTCACAAAAAAACTGTCGAAATGGTCTTTGTGCATCAAAGGCCATTTTAATAGTTTTGCAGATGCACTCTGCACCCCATAGGTATTATAATACTTAAAATGCTGTTATCTGTAAAATATTCCTATTTTTTCAATAGTATTAAAACTTCTAAAAAAAAAATTAAAATTTGCTACACACATGGAAAAGTCTATTCGCGCAGCTACAAAATTTGCCAGGGTGGAAAAATCACAAGTTCGAAAAACAAGGTCTTAACCAAGGCCAGCATAAAAATAGCACGGCAGACGATCGCGCAAGAACGTCTAGGCAAGACGAGACAATTTGCTGGCCAGCGCAAACATCGGAGCAGTGTTGCCAGACTGGCCAACGAATTATTCTGCCGAGTATGTCAAAAAATCTGCTGAATTCTTCACCACAGTCGTAGTATCAGAAATTTTTGTATTTATCTGTTGCCCCTACTTCGACCTCCAATAGATATATATCAACATTTTTGTAAAAAAACACTCTTTTTAACATTATTTTTGGTTTGTTATTTTTTTTATATTTTCATTGAATATTATATTTTTTAAATCTATTTGGTAAATACATAGTAATTCCTTATTTATTAAAAATTCTTTAAAAGTCTGCAAATTACGAAATTATTTTGCAACTTTGCAAAAAATACGATTTCAAAAATTTTGCTAAATGCAGAAAAGACTGCTGTTCTGGCAATACTGAATCGGGGTAAATTAATATATTAAAAGTGTTGCCAGGTCAAAAATAAGGAAAGCAGTCTGACATAAAAAGCGATAGATTTAAAAATATTACGCTAAATATATTATATTGAAAACAATTAATAAATTATTTTATTAGTTAAAAAAGTATACATATTTTCAAACAATGGCCAATAATCTTCACTTTAAACGGATGATAATTAGACATATTATTCTATAATATTACAGCACAGCTACCAGAAATATTGAAAAGAAGAGTACGCGTCCAAAATGTCAAACCTAATCACAGAATGGAGAAGAGAGAGAGAGAGAAGATTAGCATGCTTATTTTAAAAGCGTAAACTAAATCGAGTGTAATGTTAAGCGGAAGAAATGGTTAGCATAGCGATAAAACGGTAGTTCATCCATCAAAATAGTGGATCAACCGCAAAAACGATATACCTGGCAACATTGCACATTATCAATATTAAAAACATTATTGAGTCGCTGCCAGTGTTGCCAAAACTCACGATTAATCGTGAGATTACACGGTTTTGGGAATTATCTCACGATTTCATGAATCACGTCGCGTTTCTCACGATTTTTTATCGTATGTCAAACATAAGTAACTAAAAATAATTCATAACAAACGTCACAAATTTATTGCATTTACATAAAAATCCTCGTATGATTTTCTACGTTACTACTTTCGCTACTATTACTGCCGCTACTGGAGTCATATTTGCATAAAAAAGATGATTCCAGCAATTCGGATTTTGATTAACTACCTACTACATTTTTTAATACTACATAATAACGCAAGTTTTTTTTTTACTTTTTAAGTTTTTAGAAATGTGTTTGGTTTTTAAATACAGAAAGTAATTATATATTTGTTGTTTATAAGCTTTCATTCTTTTCTTTAAACTACCTAGGTAGTTTGACCCCTTTTAAAGAATTTTTTAAAATATTACGAATCTCAGGATTTTAAGTATCCGAGTCTTACGATTTATCTTAGAACATTTTGGCAACACTGCTCGCTGCATTCCGTTCTGATCTTCCAAGAATTAATATTCGGTATTCGGTTACACTTGGCAGTATATAGTGCGTTTTATATGATCAATCCACCATATTTTCAATATTTCACCTGGAAGTTGGTCGTGAAACTAGGTGTACATCAGAACCCTTAGTAAGTTTGTTAAAGAGGTAAGAAGGAAGTTCAGTTAGTCTAATTTTGTAAACCAGATGTAGGATATGAAGTACATAACGCTCTTTGACAGTAAGCCATCCTGATTCGATCAAATAAGGTGAGATATGATCGAATTTGCGGACATTAAAACTAAATCTAAGACACGCGTTTTGCAGTTTCTGCAAGCTATTTTTGTCTTTTTGAAGCAATGCAGGCCAGTAGACAACGTCACAATAACCTAGATGAGATAAAATTAAAGAATCAGTTAGACGTAATTTAGTATCCGTATCAAAAATATCTCTATGCATATATAGAAGTTTTAATTTAGCGTATGTTTTTTGAATCAATGAAGAAATATGATCTGAATATCTAAACTCAGAATCAATATGCAGTCCTACATTTTTACATGTATTTATAGGCTCTATCACAGTGCCGTTAACAAAGATTTGAAACACAGGATTTTCAATTATAAGAGACTTGTACTTACCAAATACTACGAGCTGAGTTTTCTTCTCGTTTAGAATTAAGTTGTGGGATTTAGAGATATCCGAAAGTAGTTTAAGATCTTCGTTAATTTTTATTACGGCAGTAGCGACATCAGGGGGTAGAAAAGACAAGTACAACTGTGTATCATCCGCAAACTGATGGGACTCACAATGCTTAAGAAATTTTGAAAAATCAGAAGTATGAATTGAGAATAAAAGAGGACCCAAAATGCTGCCCTGAGCCACACCTCTACTAATGAAATGCAACTGGGAAGGACTACCATTAATTATTACCCGCTGGGATCTGTTAGAAAAATATGACTCAAAAAATTGTAATGCTACATCACCCAGGCCAAAAAATTTAAGTTTAGTAAGTAGTATATCATGCCCAATTGTATCAAAGGCCTTGCTATAATCAAGCAAAATAAGGCAGCTACAGTTATTGTTATCCCAATCCCCCAAAATGTCGTCAGTTATATTTAACAAGGCCGTGGTTGTACTGTGGTTTCTACGGAACCCTGACTGAGTTGGTGGAAGAATGTTATTCGTATTCAAAAAAGAAGTTAATTGGTCAGCCACAACTCTCTCAAGGATCTTAGAAAAAGTAGGTAGGATACTGATGGGCCTATAATCCGACAGCTGTTTAGGACTTGTAACTTTAGGAACCGACACAATATTGGCGGTCTTCCAGGCATTCGGAAAATAGCCTGTCAAAAGGCATGTCATTGTAGTTAGGTCCCCCAGCGGCTAACCGAGAAACTAATTTCCAGCTATTTCGCTTGGCAATTTGTTTGTAAGAAATATTTTTTTCCGCAAGATGTAAGATGTCCCTTTTTAACACGCTTTTATTAGCTTCACCTGTATGTTTGTATGTATATTTTGTTTTTAACCGACTTCTTTGAACCCGATTTTGACCCACTTTAAACGGTCAGATTTAATTTAAATTTTGTAGACATATCAAGAACAGGGCCGTCGAGAGCCAGGTCAGGCCCCGGGGCTGTGCGGCATCCCGGGCCCACTCCTAGGGCTGCCAGATTTAAAATATTAAAAAGCGGGCGGTAGGGTCCTAGCCAGTGGCAGCTTGTGACTCATTAACTTCGAGGTACACTAAAAGCCCGCTGCAGGCGAAAAATTTTAAGACCACGCCCAAATTTGGTCAATAATTTATAATAAATATTTTAAAAATTTATGATTACCTACTTATTTTATTGAAAATGAAATAAGATAAAAAAAATAAAAAAGGCCAATTTATTTTTCATTAGTGATGGGTACATTGTTTAAAAGTAAAGTTCATTCTTCTGTTCTTATTTGTAGCAAACTTATCAATAACAATAAAGTCCCTAGATTTACACTTTGTGGTCTGATGTGTCAAGTTAATTTCGAGTTTAGGTCTTCCCTCAATTTTAATTTCAATTTTTTGCTCAATACTTAATGAGCTAAAATTGTTTCTCAATTATTTCACATTCACAGTCGTTTTGGCATTAAAACTGTTCATTTTTATTAAAATAAGTCTTTATTACCCCAAAATAATAACAAAAATATAATTTTTAAATAAGAAACCCATTGTTGGTCAATTCTAAAATGTACAAAATTTTCGGGTAGGTTCTCCAAAAAAGATGAAAGTTTTATAAATTCTTCGAATAATAAATCGATGTTTATACAAATATTGGGCCCGACGGGCGGGGACAAAATGTATCGATATTTGATACTTACAACATTTATTATTCGACAACTCGTAATTTACATACCTATGTAATGTTTACGAAGTAATTTTTTGTCAACAGAGAGTTTATATTTTTTTTTATAATTTATCATATTTTTTTAACTGCGCAGCCCGAGCACGGGCCCTTAAAAGAGACGTGGGCCCGGGAAATTTGCCCCCCTAGCCCCCCCCTCTTGTCAGCTGAAAGAACCGCTTTGTGCTATATGCTGTTTTCACAATAATACTAATGTTTATAGTTCACTAGCGTATACCCGGCCTGCGTTGCAGCCCGTCATTATACGACGTGAGATAATAAGGCGAACCTCAAACTCAACCGTTTGCCGGCCCGTCCACAACATAAAACATAGTCTGTCTTCGTCTATTTCGGCTTCGGATCGATCGTTGAACGGGCCGGGGACCGGTTAGGTTGGGTCGTTCGTTCTCCCTACTCTAAGTTATCAGTGTTTCTCTATAATATTATGCATGTATTATACATAAAAACCTTCCCCTTGAATCACTATATCTATTAAAAAAACCGCTTCAAAATCCGTTGCGTAGTTTTAAAGATTTACGCACATAAGGGGACATGAACAGGATAGCGACTTTGTTTTATACTATGTTAAGATTATTATTTTCTGCCTATATTAAGAATTTCAATAATTATTTTAAACTATATTTATTTTCCGCTTATTAGTTTGATTAATTATTATTAAAGCGTGTTTTTTTAAACAATAATTCAATATTTATTAGTTATACACCCGGTACAGTATGTTGCATAATTATATGCACACTAAACTTGTTTCAAGAGGGAAAAAACACTTTATAAATCTACAATAATCGTATCATAAACTATGTTAATACGATTTGTGTTTAAAAAAATAATATAGTGGATACTTTGCAGTTCTGTCTATTTAAGCATTATCACATTTTAACGACATGATTAGGTAGGTACCAAGGTACCTACTGAGTTTAGCATATTCATTGTGAAACTATGGCTGTCTTGGTACATTGTAACTTTGTTGAATGCTGAGTACTAGATACTACTGAAGTATTTACTAAAATATTATTTGTCATGCTTCTGTAACATAATAACAATATGTTCTTAATACACTGTGATTTTCAAACAAGTACTTAGAGCCATTTAATTTTCTTATCAATATTTCGTTTACTTTTAATTTTCTCGAAAAGCGGCCAAATACCCGTCTTTTGGTAATAGTTACCTACAGTTTTAAGTTTAAAAAAAATTTAATTCGTATTAAAAGCATAACGAAATATTCTAAAATGTTTTCTGCTTTTATTAATTTATAAATCCAACCTTTTTTAACGTAAAACTGTAGAAATTGTACTCCAAAGATGGATATTTGGCCGATTTTTAGATAAAAGGAAGAATAAACTTAACTTGATGGTGAAATATTAGAATTAGTTGAAAAGAGTTTTAAATATTTAGGGATAATACTCGATTCAAAATTAAATTTTTTTAAATTTTTAATTATTTTAAAAGTATCATATTATCGACGAATGCCGGAAGAGTAGGTTATTTTAAAAGAACCAGTACTAATTTAAGTTTGCTTTCTAAAAAAAAACTGAACTGTATTCAATATATTATATTATAGTGTTTCTTAGGTCAATTTAATGACATAAAACAGTACGAAACACCTAACCATAGGCGTCCCAAACAAATAATTAAAATGCGTATACACACTTATAAGTTTGTTTAACATTAGGTGTTTGTACATACTACACTTTATAAAAGATTCTATACACAAAACTAAAGCCAGAAAAATAAACCTGACACGGCACGACACTGCTCAGAAAATGCTTTAATTTTTTTACCAGAACTCCATTCTCGGAGTCCCCGGCCCATCCATAAGTTCCAAATCACGTATATTTTATCTTCGTCTCTTCCACGCCATCCGCGGTCACTGACCTATCTCTGTCTGACAGAATCGTTGAACGGGTCGGGGACCGCTTCTGCTATACCAGCTGCAAGCAGCTGGCGCTTATCACCCCTGACAACGCGCATAAATTGAGAACGGTTGCCAGTTCTACCAAATTTTCTGGTTTGTTAATATATTATGTATAAGTATACGAGAAACAAGGGTTTCTTAATTAGTTGTTTTTAAATACTGAAAACACTTTTTGTCTTGATTTCAGTTATATTGTTTCTTAAGGACTAAAGAATGTATTATTATAACAATGAATGGCTTGTTATTAATTAAAAAAAAATTATATTGGGTTTTAATTAATTATAAGGTTAAATACACCTTATGCAAATTTCTTTTATTTTTTATTTTTATATACATTCGAATTTTGAGAAATTCTTAACAGATTTAAGGCGCACGTGTTTTTTCGCATAAAGTAATAGTATATTTGACAGTAAAGTGAAATGCGTTACTAATTTCTGCTTAGCAATCGGCTTTTTTTAGCAATATACGCAGGTTATCTTGTAGCCATTTTCATTATTAATACTTAATATACAGGGTTCCCCATTTAAAACGAAACAGGCTAAATATCTGGTTCCACGTTAATTAAAAAAAAAAAACGCTCGGACCCGTCGAATTTTATTTCGACGGGAACAGCTTTTGCGTATATTGTCAATCTTGTTACTTCAAGCCCCTAGGAGGGAGGGGTGGTAAGATCTAAATCTTAAATGGATACCCCTATTTTATATATATTTTTTTGGATTTTGTATAAAATTCTGAACATTTTTTAATAAAAGCATTATTAGTCTATACTAAACAGTTTCCGAGATATTGACTCTTGAAAAATGAGATTTTTGAACTTTGACAGCGTCTAGCTTTCTAACTATACGTCTTTAGAGTAAAACGGCTTACATGTCCCTATCTTCGAATTTGTTGTAAGAAATATAGTACTTCCGGTTTAACCGGAAGTTGACACTATTGGAAAGATAATAAAAATCGAAGATAGGGATATGTAAGCAGTTTGGCTCTAAGACGTATTGTTAGAAAGCTAGACGCTGTTAAAGTTCAAAAATCTCATTTTTCAAGAGACAATATCTCGGAAACTGTTTAGTATAGACTAATAATGCTTTTAATAAAAAATGTTCGGAATTTTATGCAGAATCCAAAATTTTTTTATATAAAATAGGGGTATCCATTTATGATTTAGATCTTACCCCCCCTCCCTCCTAGGGGCTTGAAGTAACAAGATTGACATTATACGCAAAAGATGTCCCCCTCGAAATAAAAATCGACGGGTCCGAGCGTTTTTTTTTTAAATTGACGTGGAACCAAATATTTAGCCTGTTTCGTTTTAAATAGGAAACCCTGTATATATAATTAATAATAAATAATAGTTAGTTTTCAAAAAGTTATTCTAAAGTATCCATTTTGTCCATCAGTAAATTATTTGGTTAAGAAAATTACCATTTTCTAAACATTAATCAATCATCGCCGCACAAGAGGGCGCAGGTGATGAGTCGTTTCAAAGTAAATTTCGCAACGTTTAGCAAACGACAAATCGTTAACCACAGTCAAAATGCAAACGTTTTAAAAACTCAAAAATTATTGACCATTTTGGTGTAGCAGAGGGTTGGGATGACGTTGTTTTAAGGTTAGTGACGCAACTTATGTTTGGTTGCGCAACATTTGTAAACCCGTCGTCCCAATTAAATTGCTACTTGGGATGTGAAATGTGGAGGGACATACTTAACGGCGGCATGATGAGGGGACGAAAAAATCGTTGCTGAGCTGAGTTAACTTTTTAACACAAACGCTCAACTTAGCCGTTGGCTTTGCTATGCTATTTTAAAGTAACTAGATGGAACTCGGCTTTATAGTGAATTTCATATTTTATTCAACTTTTTACATTAACGACTAAATATATTTAACTGATTATAAATATATTTATTATAATATCTAATAATATTATATTTATTAACGGTAGAACAACAATACACATTCTATAAATTATATAATACTTATTCCAATATAGTCTATTAAAATAGAATGTTTTTGTTAACATTTTTTTAATAATATAATATGTAACATAAACAAGCTAGTTTTTTTAAACAAAATAAATAATAATTGGTAGTTACGTATTCATAATAAAAATTTGAAACGGCACAATATCAGGTCATATCTTATAGATATTTACAAAAAATTGCCAAATACCCATCTTTGGAGTATATCAATACCTAAACAGGTAAGATTTAAAATTTCGTGTTTTGCTTTTATTAAATTATCAATTAATTTTTTTTTAAATATGTAGATAATCGCTACTGAAATAAGGGTTTGTGACAGCCTTTTGTAGAAAACGAATAATAAACGAAATATTGATTATTTCGTAAACCTGTCATTTTCGCCTTTTCGTCCAATCAAACTGTCTCGTTTTAACCAATCAGCTAGTATAATAGTGATAAAACTACGTGGGATTTTAGCGATTAAACGTCGCCATTGGCCCGTCTAATTCTGTCACAATATTTCGAAGTATAAATCAATGTCAATTATTTTTTTAGAACTTTTTCGGATAATTTCTGATATTTTAATACAATAACATTAATACTATATTTATTTACCTACTTGTTTTTATATTATAATGCACCCATGCCTATGTTTATTCTAATAAAGTTGCTATTCTTTATAAATTACACCACATTTTAAAAATACTTATCAAATGTCATTATAGAACTAATTAAAAATCTGACTTCTGCTTATAAGGCTGGCAACCAAACATACAATTATAATTGTATGTTTGGTTGCCAGCAGTAAACTAAACAGTTTTCGTTGAGTGGTATGTTATGCAATTTTACTAAAAATAACTATTCCAAGTAATACACCACAGGCTACCTGTAGAAATATATAAAACATTATTACTCAATCGATATGGATGGGACATTTGGGGTTTATGAAATAATCGTGCCAAATATCACTCGACCATCATTTTTTTATTGGTTAAATTTTCCATTTTCACTCAAACTTTTTTGGCAATTTTTCTCGTTGAACTTTGGGCATGTTTATTCAAAGATTAAATCCCTCGAGCTTCGCTCTCGGGATCTAATCAGAATAAACATTTCCAAATTCAACTCGTAAAATTTCCAAACAAAAAAGTTTTCGTGACAGCTGAAAAATTTAACCGATAAAAAAACGAGGTCTTGTGATATTACTGTTGAAAAAATGAAATGGCAAATGCGTCATTGATTGCTCTTTGTGAAAATCTGTCAACTAATATATCTCTGAAATTTTTTTTACTTACTTATTTTACTTGATCAAGTGTTATAGTGGAGAGCTCTCCTATAAATACTTAATCAAATATATTGAAAACTATAAGAAAAGCTTAACAGCTCTTTCGTTCTGATGCTCAAAAATGTATGATTGACAAATTTTTAACTTTATAAATTCAAATTTTTATAGTTTTTTTTTAATGTGAATTGTGAATAGCAAGCAAAAGAAATCATAAAGAATGAGTTTGTTTAAAAAACTGAAAATAACAAACTTTACAAGTAGTACCTATAGTTACGTTAGTACCTATAGTTACGTTAATACGTGGACACACTGTATATAGGTTCACAACAGAAGACAAACTAGATACTTAGTATACAATAACATAAGGAAACCGAACAACTGATGATTTTTATTGTATTTTTCAATATATTTTATCACAGATATTGAGAGGTCGCGACTTCTATAAAATTATAGTTAAAACTAAAAAAATCCTTAACAAGCTAACAATTTATACAAATTTACAATTTAAAAAAATCGTTCAAGAGTAAAGTACCAGCCCTTATATGAAAAAATAGAAAAAACTCATTAAGAAACTTTGTTGGAAATAAAAAAAATATGTGCAAATACAAAAGCATAGCCTTTTATTGAAATAAAACATTTATTTGAAAACTTTAAATTATAATACCGATTTTGTATTTCCAGTGAAACTGCCTTTTGTATTGGAGTTGATTCTACTACTACTAGATGGCGATACAGCGTATTTATTACTGCCTGGTTTTTACAAAGCGTTTTTAAATGCATGCGTGGTTATGTTTTTGTTTTCTTTTCTGCAGAGTTCAAAAAACATAACCCTATAGAAACCTAAGTGAAATGTTACGTTCCGGTTATGTTTTTAGCGCCATCTGTGGAGTGTAAGGCGTTTTATATTTATAATAATGGTGCATGCGCCGGATCTTATTTCAAAGTTCGCCGTAAATATTTTTATGATTGATACTTTTATTATATTTGAAAAAAAATACTTTGAAATTTTTATTAAATATAATAAAATTACTCAGCGGTAGAGATTTAAAAGTCGTGAGAGCAAGAAAGATATTTATTTATAACCTAGAAACATATATAGGTACTTATCGACAGTTTTAGTACAGAAAAGTTATTATTTTAGTAATAGTGTTGATGTATATATAGATTTATCGATGATTATAAATAAAAATAGTGGGAAACGGCATAAATAATTAATACATTATAGCAAGTAACACTTTTTTTTTTTAAATGCATTGTTAATATTTTTGAGGCATTGCAATTGCTCGAACATGGTTCCATTACTAGGATGAGGAAACCGAAAACGTCGACTGTGGTAATCTGGTAAACGTTACATTCTGGGAAGCAGCACTTCATCTTGGAACGTTTTACTTTCCCAGAAAACATTTTAATTTCTTGTGCATAAACTTTTAACTATAAAAGTGCGCACAAAACCGCACAAATAACAAAAAACCACAAAATATCCAACAATTCACCCGCACGTCAACAAGCCAAGACTAGGATAAATTCGGATAAAATCGGAACCAAAAAACATGCCCCTATGTTTTTTGATCGGAACTGAATCAAATTATTCATTTTGTGCGCGAAGAAAACTTTTTTGATGGTGGCGCCATCTCGGGAATTTAAGGCACTTCGTCGTTCGTTCGATCGTTCCCATATAACTTATTTTTCTATAGGGGTATGTTTTTTGGTAGAGTTGCAAGTTGCATCGGGTTATGTCTTTCCATTGAGTCCTAATAAGAACAAAACGGCCATCGTTGTCTACCCGATCCAGGTTATCTATTATATTATGGTGCGATTCCTGTGTATTCTAATACAAAATACAATTCCACAAGAGTGTGCGGTTTGCCACAACATTTTTTGTTTTTATGTATTTACTTTAGAAGTTCTTTTAATTTTAAAAGAGCTGTTCAATAAATCTTTATTTATCTCTTGCTTTCATGCCTGCCTACCAATGTTATTATAGGTATTAGCGGATATATAGATTTTATAATTTAGGTTTAAAATAAACTGATTAATTGAGATTATGGCTGCTGGGCGCTGACCAGTAGGGGGCGAAAGGGGCAATCGCCTCCTTTGCCCCCACCTGGCTAGGCCACTGTGTATATGTTGTAGGTAAAGCTCTATTCCTAAAGTTGTGGGCTGTACTTCGGCTGGCGATGGCGCGTCGTCTCGATAAGCAATTTTATTATTCGTCCGGGAATGTCGGGTTTTTCCTATTAGATAGATGCATAATATTATGTTACTTTACCGTGCGAGCAAAACTTATTTGCATCAAAGAGGGCCTTGCATCTAAAGACGTAATGCTTGGCCGTAGAGCTTAATAATACCTGTTGGGCGTCAGTCACTACCTAAATTAACAATCAATCAGTTATTCCGTCATCTTTGACAGTCGTTACAAGTAATTTGATTCATCGCTAATTTTTCCAATTTCTTGAACAATTCACACAATGGGCTTTACGGAACAGCACAAAAAATTCATGAAGCGTATTTTCGAAACAGGGTTAGAGTAAATGGTGAGTGGCAGTACAATTCGGGTTTGTGCATGGACGATTTTCACGAACATTTTCCCAACGTTGCTTTTATTCCTGGGGATTTTTATCATTGCCTGAAAAGAACCCAGTTGCAAATTTTGAACAATTACAAGAAAGGATTATCCAAGAATGTGGTAACATTTCTGCAGAGATCCTGGTCAACACTTTTAAAAATATGAAGAGACGTGGGAATTTATGCTTGGAGCATGGCGGTGGCCAATTTCAGCAATTTATGTAATTATTTTTTTCTTTTCTTTCTGTATATTCTTACTTTGTTAATTTTGTAAACAACAAAAATTAATTTGTATTTTTGTCTACTTATTTTATTAGATACAAATTAGTTTGGCATATCATGTCATAATATAAATTTGACAAAATTTTAACCTAGATTTGGTTAGATATATATCGTCCCCATATCATAGCCCATCGACCCACGTTTTTTAATCCAAGCCCTCTTTGATGCAAATAATTTTTGCTTGCACGGTATAATAATACATTTATTATTAGTAAATTCTTCATACTCTTCAAACTTCTTATTGTAGGGATTTTAATTCTGTATTTGGAATCAGAAGGCCCAGTAGTACACACACTAAAACAAAAAAGTGTCAGCAAAACTGGCTGTAGGGTGATTATTTTTTCACAAAATATGTTTCCAATAAATAGAAATAGTATTAGTTATATACTAACCACAACTCGACATTCCTATGTAAATAAATGGAGGAGCACATCCAGACGCCAGCAAAAAGGGATATATAATATTTCCGAACAAGGCACCAATCCGACCAAACATCATCGCTATAGAGACTGTCATTGTTCTGTAATAAAAATTACTTTATAAACACATACTTGAGACAGTTGACTGTTATGTAAAAAGCCATGCAAAATTTAAGGTATTAAAAAAAATACTGGTGATATTTGATGACATCTGATCGCCTGTATCTATTTTTCAATTATTTATCTTGGCGATCATTAATAGTGTAAAAGTCAAATGTACAAAAATTACTTTATTATTTCTACATAAATAAATATATCGTGAAATTATTTCGATAGGTTTAAAGAGTTTCGAGTAAATGGTATAAATGCAGGTCGCAAGTAAAAGCGACGGTAGACTAGAAATGGTAGTCAAATATTAGCTTCCTTGTTTAGTTCACAATAAATGTTAATAACCTTTGTGTCGTTGGAAAAAGATCCACAATAACTGCTAATAATGTATTGGTCATAATACTGCCGGTCATAACATACAACGCTGTGGATACTAGAGTTGTAGCCATATTTCTTGAGAAGTAGAGGGAAGTTGCAGCTAATCCGGATACAACACCCAGTGTAACTAAAATAAAAACAATTATAGGCATAGCATCTGATAGTCCGGTCAATCTAGACATTCGAAGGTACATAAATTTACAACAAGCTGAAAATCAGTAAAATTGTTCAAAATATAATTATAAACAAAATGTATAAGTTCCCCATCATTCCCGTGTATGGAAAAAATGTTACTCGAGCTCAAAGGTAAAAAAAATGAGTTTCTCGCGATTTTCAGCAAAACCTTAAGTTTTATCATAAAAATATCTCAGACAAAAATTGTAGATCATAAAATTATCTATAAAATATGTATCAATACTTTTTTTCCTACGAGCCACCGTTTCTGAGATATAACGATTCAAAAAGTTGTAAAAGTCATAATATGCGCAGGGCACACGTTTTTCACCGTAGGCCTACTGTGTTTCCCCAGTAGGCCTACTCCACGGGTTAGTTGTGATCCTGTTTAATTTAAAACTATTGCAAAATAGCGGAAATTAGCAAAGATTGGGAAAGATAAAAGCGATGTAAATTTAAAAAAGTGGTGAAGTTTATTCGTCTGATTCGTGACCTTCAAATTATTCTTCTTGTTCTTCTTCTTGATATTATTCTTGTTCTTCTTCATCTTCTTGTTCTTCTTCATCTTCATTCTGGGTGGTAGTAAATTGTGTCAATAGCGATGTATCGCATGTCACCTCGTTGGAATCAAACGAATCCTCCACTGTTAGTGATTCAACATTAGAGCACGACCGGCTTTGACCATTTGTGCATGCCAGATAACAAAACATTCCTACTTTTTTGTAACCACATGTAGCACTGCATCCCTTTTTGCAGTTGCAAAAAACTACTACTACTACTACTACCTGCTTAGATAAACATCGATATGCATGTTTCGTTAAAAATACTAAAAATAAAAAAAACAAGTTCAACTCTTGTCTTCCTCCAACCTCAGTTACTGCTCATCAACATATTTTTCGGGTATATTACCAAGTTCAAGTGTGGCTTGGTTATCAGCTACACCCTACAGACTGGGGTTGGAAGTTGGTCAACAATACATTAGAACCAGTTCAAACTTTACTCCCACCTGCGCCGGAAAAACTGCTGAACACAATTTTTTGCAACTGCAAAAAGGGATGCAGTGCTAAATGTGGTTGCAAAAAAGTCGGACTGTTTTGTTCTTTGGCATGCACAAATTGTCAAGGCCGGTCGTGCTCTAATGTAGAATCACTAACAGTAGAGGATTCGTTTGATTCCAACGAGGTGACATGCGATACATCGCTATTGACGCAATTTACTTGCACCCAGAATAAAGATGAAGAAGAACAAGAATTAGAAGAAGAAGATGAAGAAGAACAAGAACAAGAAGAATATGTATCAAGAAGAAGAACAAGAAGAATAATTTGAAGGTCACGAATCAGACGAATAAACTTTACCACTTTTTTAAATTTACATCGCTTTTATCTTTTCCAATCTTTGCTAATTTCCGTTATTTTGCAATAGTTTTAAATTAAACAGGATCACAACTAAAGGCACCCATTCACGTTCAGTCGGCCGGCCGTATTTTGCCGGAGAGATAATGGCCGGGCTGCCGGTACTCACTACACACACGCAGTTAAATGACGAGCCGCGTTCTGCCGGCGGCCTGTCGTCTGTTAAAACTTAACGTGTGTAGTAGTTTACCGGCCGGCATTGGACTGCAGGCCATGTCATGTCATGTAGACATCCATTTAACCTTTTTTTTTCAGAACTGTCAGCTCCAGTTCACATTTAAAACTTTTTAAACTTTAATTTCTAATTAAGTAATGTCGAGAGCCAAGATTTACAAATGTATATACATTCGAAACATGTAGATAATTTACCATTCATTAAAACTTTATTTTAATATACCAGTAGAGGAAAATTTTAAGTGTGTTATTTCTCTCCTTTCTAAAATGTTATAGTTTTTATTCAGTAACGCCGAACAAAATCGCAAACCAACCCACCTTCATCAAGAATTTTATTGAGTTGAGTTGTACCGCAAACATAAATATTTGTGGAAAATGAAAGACTCTTCATATGCTAATAGGGCTTTGCGATTTAAAGCATAATATGAAGAATTACTTTTACTATATAAAACATTAGATGTCGAAGCAACTTCCCAAGTAGCATTTTGGCGACGACAACCACATAATACACCAAAATAAACGTTGTATCTAGTGTAAAAAATAGTCACTTATGAAACGACGCCCCCGAAACCAGCGGACAACGTCGTCTCAATGTTGGGCATGACTTTGGTTAAACTGCGACGTTGTTACAACCTTTACCCAACCGATTGCAAATCAACTACAAGTAGTAAATATGAAGGTAATGGAAACAACGTTGTAAAAACGTTAAAGTGACAACTTAAGTTGTGTTCAACGTTTTCCTGGCGGAGAACCGAACTATATAATACAGTGGGCAACTTTTTAGTTAAATTGAAAACGTTTTCGCGGAGTTATACTTACAACTATACCTTAACCCTCAACTATTAAGGGACAACCTAACCTAAAAAATATATTTATTCTCAATTTATGCGTTTGTTTCCTTTATAATCTTGAAATAAAAATGAAGCGGGCGTTTAAATACTCTGCCACCTATTATAGGCAAAAAAAGAGATTATGTCGTGAAGAAATGTTGGGACGAGTTATAGAGGAAAATGTTAGCGAAGGTGAAGAACAGGTGCCAGATTCACAATCTGTGGGAAGTGATGAGGATGAGATCAGTGATGACAGAACTTTTGATTTGTTTTTGACAGCTGGAAAGACGCGTTCAGTTTGTTTTTGGTTGGATAGGCAACTCCAGTCGTGCCAGCCGTAAAATTGCCTGGCTGCCTATGGTTAAAAATTAGTATATTATTTGTTACCTGATAACATAAGTCGCATTGACGCCTATAATGCGTCTACGCCATATTAATGTCATAAAACGTCGTGGTCGGCCATTAAAATTTGATATACAAGAAAATAATGACAAGGCGTATAAGCCCTATTTAGATTTCTAAATACAATACATGCCTATTTATATAGGGTTTTAATTAATTATAATGTTAAATACACTTTATGCAATTTTTTTATTTTTATATACTTACATTTGAATTTTGAGAAATTCTTAACAGATTTAAGGCACGCGTGTTTTTTCGCATTAAGTAATAGTATATTTGACAGTAAAGTGAAATGCGTTACTAATTTCTGCCTAGCAATCGGCTTTTTTAGCAATATACGCAGGTTATCTTGTAGCCATTTTCATTATTAATACACGGTAATGGTTAGTTTTCAGAAAGTTGTACTTAAGTGTCCATTTTGCCCATCAGTAAATTATTTGGTTAAGAAAATTACCATTTTCTAAACATTAATCAATCATCGCCGCACAAGAGGGCGCAGGTGATGAATCGTTGTTTCAAAGTAAATTTCGCAACGTTTAGCAAACGACAAATCGTTAACTACAGTCAAAATGCAAACGGTTTAAAAACTCAAAAATGATTGACCATTTTGGTGTAGCAGAGGGTTGGGACGACGTTGTTTTAAGGTTAGTGACGCAACTTGTATTTGGTTGCGCAACCTTTTTAAACCCGTCGTCCCAACGTTAAATTGCTACTTGGGTTTAGACTCGATGAAACATAAGATAAATAATATGAAAAGTGCGTTCAGAAAAAAACTGAAAAAGGCATTAGGGTGTCCTTTCTTGTAATATACGGTTTCAATAAATACTCGAAACAATGATCATTTATCCTAATAAAGTTTTTAAATCACTTGCACTCGATTGCCTCAGTTCTCGTACAAGTTTCATGTGGGAGAAAGTGCAACGTCTTTTTAGCCAGTCTTTCATCCAAATTGTTTTTCTTTTCCTTTTTCTTAGTTCGTGTGAAATAACAACAATTGCCGCTGCGCACTGTTTTTGCGACATGTTTGACCTGTCGAAATAACTGCGCGTGTATGGTGAAATAACAAAAACTGAAGGCCGCTATCGAATCCGGCAGAAATCCTCCGGCCGTAATCGGTGAATAAAACTGTACGTGTAGTTTGACTTTCGATAACGGCCGGCCGTTCAGGACGGACAGTCCACGGACTGAAGGCCGACTGAACGTGAATAGGTACCTTAACCCGTAAAGTAGGCCCACTGGGGAAACCATGTTAAAAAAACGCGCTAAGTACACTACCTCATAGGTGCCGTAAAAACGTGTGCATATTATGACGATAACAACTTTTACAACTTTTTGAATCGTTATATCTCAGAAACGGTGGCTCGTAGGAAAAAAAGTATTAATACATATTTTATAGATAATTTTATGGTCTACAATTTTTGTCTGGAGTATTTTTATGATAAAACTTACCGTTTTGCTGAAAATCGCGAAAATCTCATTTTTTTGACCTTTGACCTCGAGTAAAATTTTTCCATACGATGATGGGGAACTTATACATTTTATTTATAATTATATTTTGAACAATTTTACTGATTTTCAGCTTGTTGTAAATTTATGTACCTTCACTATAATTTTTTGGTCTAGATTGACCGGACTATGAACGACGAGTAGCTTATGGTATTCAAAAATAGAACCAGGACGTTTGTATTTTTTCCTACTTACGATATAACCGTTTTTTGCCCAGTCTAGTTATAATTGCTCCAGCAAACATATATCCGACAATTGTAATTGCAGCAATTATCATCGAATTTGTGTACACGGAAACATTGTTCATATTCTAAAAATAATTTATATATACAGTGGGATCAGTAAAGTCCGCATCATATGGGATTTTTAGCTTTATTCGAAATGGACTTTGGCATCAAGTTCTGCTTCGATCGAGATAAAAATTATGCAAAAAAATAGTCACGTGATTCGCATTATCTGTCAAATTTTAATTTTTTCCAAAAAATAATTCAAAAGTGGGTTTTTTTCTGAAAACATCGAAAAAAGTTATTAGAAAAAGTTTTTAAATGCAGTTTCTAGCCAACATACAAAATTTCAGCTGCATAAGATAATTTTGATTTTTTACCCACCACCAAAATTTATTTTCTACTTAATGAACACTTTACTAATGACACTGTTTTCTTTTTGTCTTAATAATAGGGTGTATTACTTTCAGACACAAACTAACTTTTTAAAAATACTTATTTTATGAAGTTACCTTATACAGGGTCAAAAACAAATAAACTTTGCATCACATGCGACCAAATTTTAATAGCCCAATTTTGATTTTGTAGAAAAACACACATTTAATATGGCTCTACTTTAAAGAACATGTATCTGAAATAAAGCATTGTCACAACTAAGAAGTTTTATGTAGGTTGCGTTGAGTCTTATTTTGCAAAAGTGGTGCAATTTACAAAATAATATATAATTATTTATTAAAAGAAAATTAAAGTAGTAGCTGCAACAGAGTTGTTTTTTCGGCGCCTATTTATTGCAAATTTTCTTTCAGTGTAAAGGCATATTATGGTTCTGTCTGATACCATACCTGTAAATAGAATTATTTGTAAATCTTACCACTGAACACTCTGACGCATCATCTATGGTCTTATTTATTGGACGAAAAACGGCCAGCATTTCACATAGAGGAGCACTTTTATTATGCGTGAACTGGTAATCATTGGTAGCTTGAAAGAGTTGAGGTAACCATAATCGCAAAGTAGTTACACTAAAATAATAGCAATTTACGTTACAAGACCGAAAAGTAGTGTTTTTCAGGTCGAGACAAGCTTGGAGAGACCTGGAAAACACTAATTTTCGGTTTCGTGACGTACAATATTTTTTTTAAGACCGACATCGACACTTCGATAGACTTACATTAAATTATTTTATATTATTTTTAAATGCGTCGTATGACTTCTCGTAACGGGCTTTTGATTTTACTGTCAATATATCGTAAGTCGGTTTCCTTGCTGCTTCCAAAATTTCTTCTGAAATCTCATTTTCCGTGTCGGATAATTTAAAATCTGAATTCATATTGTTAAATTTGCTAACTCGCGAAACAAGTTTGACATAAACAACAAATTAAAAATCAACTAACTGTCACTCGACAATACATCGAAATGTTGTTGTCATAGTAACGAAATCAAGGTAGCTTGTATTATCAAAGAGCGATTGGAAAAACAAAAAACAGGGACAGGAATAGTATATTACGTTACAAGACCGGAAAGTACTATTTTACAGGACGAAGCAGGCAATTTCCAGGGCGAGCCGCCAGGCGAGTCCTGGGAGCCTGCGAGTCCTGTTAACGTACTTTTCGGTTGAGTGACGTACAATATTTTTTTTACAATCGACACAAGACACCAGTGGCGTGCGAGAAAACGTTAATAATAGCTTACTATATGGGTATAGTTTTAGCAGAAAACTCTAATAGTTGGGAAAATTATGTTTAATAATAAATACAATTTGGTACAAATGTTCTTAATTCTATTTTATCTATTAATATCTATTTGTTAATTGTTATATTGAAAGAACAATTTTGTGGTGTATTAAATTGTAGACATGACGGGAAATTTTTTGATTCATCTTTATAGGATGTTTGTGAAGTTATATCCACTTTTGATCCTCCGGCTTCCTGAATTCTACTGGCTATATCAATCTTATTTTGTAGAGACTGTTCAATGTAGCCTTCGGCAACTTGGGATGATTTCCAGTCGCCATGTCGTTTTAAATTAAGGATATCGCCTCCACCTTCAACTAACAGTGTCGCCGAACTACGTCGAAAACAGTGCCCTGTAAATTGCTCTGGGTTTGGTAATCCCAAATAGGATGCTATTTTTGATGGCGCTTTTCCTACTGAATGCAAACCTACTGGTTGAATAGTGCATTTTCCTTTATTATAGAAAAGAAATAGCCTGCGATGTGGAACACTAGGCGGACGTAAAGAAATATATTTTCTATATATATTTAGGTTTCGTTCCCCAACAACTATAAATGACCTGGGTTGGTATGTTTTTGTATTTGGAATTTTTACCGCCAACATCGATTCGTTATCTTTAACATCGTCAATTGTCATATTGGTCAATTCTTCACGGCGACACGCTCCAGCCGAACCCATTATTAGTAAAAGCTAAAAAAAATAAGAAATAGTTTAAATATATTTTTTTTAAACACAATATAAGAAAAGAAGAACTTTAAGAAAACTCGTATTATGTATTTAAGTACTTACTTTGATTAAAAGATAATCATTATCAGGGGCTTCCAGCAAAAATTTGTCAATGTCTTCTCTGGTAAGTACGTTCGATTTTTGGGGAATGTATCCAACAGATTTTCTCTTTATGAATGCTATCAGTTTATAATATTTGCTTATATCAATGTTTTCTTTTAAATTTAACATAGATTTGATCATTGAGTACAAGCTCCACAGTGTAGATGATTTTAATTTTTCGGATTTTTCAGCAAAATAAGCTAACAAAACATCCTCAGAAACATTTCTGACATTTTTTTCTCTACACCAATTTTTAAAGACGCTAAACGTTTTTTCATACCGCACTCTGGACTTATGCGGCAACAAATCGTCTGTAGCTCTAGCAGCTGCCTCTGTTATTTCAACTGGAACGTCATTTTCTTCCCAATCCAAATTAAGTTCCATATCTAAAGTCTTCCACACAATTTTATAAAGCCACAAAAGTTTATTTATCAAAGTCAATATCGTACCTGACAGTTCGTTACTATGGAAGCAAGAAAACATAAACATGTCAAAGCCTACTTATAAATGAGTTTGGTTAATTTTTTTAAATTGGGAGCGGAACGCAACAAAAATTGACCGGTAAAGTACTTTACCGGTCAATTTTTCATTACTTTCCGGTCTAGACCAGCAAAGTGATATTTTCCGATCAAAAAATTGTCTAGAAAGTGCTTGCTTTCCGGTCGATTGAAAAAAAAAATCTTTTCCTGTCTCTAACGTCACTTTTCCGGTCATGCGATCGGAAAAAGGTTATTTTCCAGACGAAAAATTGTCCAGAAAGTGTATATTTTCTGGTCGGTTTTAAAAAAAGTAATATTTAGTTTAAAAAAATACTGGGTATGACTTTAGATCATTACTTTTATTAACATCGCTGTCATCGATGTGATGGTTCCCGGCTAGAAACTTAGTTTGTATTGTTAATTCTTAATGACGACAGGACAGGACAGATATCTTATTTCCTTTATCATAACCGACAAGGTGTCAAATGCACTCACTCTTTTTGAGTTTTATTTAAGCTTAGATTGTTTTAATTTGCAACTATTGAGATTTTACTAGTTCTTATAGCGATGCGATTAGAATGACAGTTTTAAGAACAACAAACTGTTAGCTAGGAATCAATAAAAAATTTAACTTTACAGTACATTATTCGGAATGTTTGAAGGTGGTAGACAATGAAGTAATATCAAAAAAATTACCTTGTCGGACTTCCATTGTCTTTATTTTGATACTTAACACAACGTTTCAAGTGTTAACTAAATTATAATTCTAAGGCTATAGTCAGATCTGATGGTCTTAACGTGCGGGTCCAAAGGTCACTCATCATATGCGTCAAATCAGACAACACAGAGGCTATCAAAATGTTGTGAGATTATTTACACCGTTTATAATTATAGCCTAAAAACTCTCATCGTCACTTATAAAATCTGAAAAGTCCTCGTCGCCTGAGTCGTCTTCGAATGGAGCAATTATCATTGGCGCTACTTCGACATCTAGTACCTACTTGTTCTCGATCCCACCAATCCCTTATTAATATTTCTGTATGTTCCACCGATTTCTTCCAGTACTCTTGTGTAATATGATCTAACGAATCTTGCCAAACTATTTGTACTTGGTCGGATTTAAGACCATCACCTACATGTTTTTCATAATAAGACTTTGCACCAGCCCATATTAATTCTATTGCGTTAAACTGGCAATGATATGGCGGCAGTCGTAGAACCTCATGACCATATTCACGCAGTATTTCATCTACCGCGTATATTTTGGGTTTTTTAAGAGGCTTTGCTATTGATAGGAGTTCCGATTTAAGCATATTTGGTAAAGACTTTTGCTTGTGTTTTTCCAGCCACTCATAAATATCACTTTTTCTCCAAGATGAAGTAGGCTGTTTATTTAAAATTCTTGAATGATATAATGCATTATTTAATACAATTAAAGACGGAGCATCCAAATTTGGTATCAATTGAACTTTTAACCATTTTTCAAACATTTCGCAATTCATATTATCATGATAGTCAGCACTTTTTGATGTTGAAGAAAAAATTAAACTCGCACCTGCAACATATCCTGTTGCAGAACCGGCATGCAAAATAATAAAACGCTTTCCCGTACCGCATCCCTTTTTCCTTTTAACATTTTTTACAGACTCATCTTGCCAAGATTTTGAACCACTTCCATTCGAAATTATCCACGTTTCGTCTAAAAATACCACTTTTCTAAATTTCGATTTGTAATAATTGTCCGTATATTTTTTTTAAAACTGAACACGCTGACTTACTATCTGTGGCTGCTCACATAAAAATCTTCGGTTATAGTCTTTTTTATGGCGAAAACCTAAATTTTTTATTAATTTTGATAACGCTTCAAGTCCAATTTCCAAAACACCCCGAATTTTTAATTTTTTTTTGTAAAACTGGAAGAGTTACATTGGTTTTTGATTTGTATAAATCGTAAATCACATTTCGAACTCCCATTTTAATATTTTCGCTTAAATCCTCAGTCTTTGGCTTTCTTCGTTTACACTTTTTAGTATTCTTGGGTATTATGTTATGTTTTGTTTCATGCACAATTTTCTTCACAGTCCTTAAACTAATTCCCAGTGTTTTGGCTACTGTTTCCTGAATACTGGTTAGCGAATTTCCACTTTTTCTTTCATTTTCGAAATAGTTTATCAGATTAAGTACCATTTTTTTTTGATTGGGGATGCAAAAACCCAGAAAATTGTTTCATTTTGTCACAAACTGTCAAAGTCACAAAACTGGCATATTTAAAATAAAACGTAGCTGGTGCTATTATAAGCTTTTTTAGAATCGCTGGAAAATAAATACATATCCTTTGTTTTCATGTTAAAATGGAATAAATCTGTCTCATTTATCTTACTATTGATGAATCCGCCTACGTGCTTATCTGGACAGATACAACGAAGAGCTGATACGGTTTTTGAAACATATTAATAGTATAAGAAAATTCATTAAATTTACCATGGAAACAGAAAAACATTTCACTCTACCTTTCCTCGATGTTCTCGTCAAACAAAGTGCTGATAACATAAAAACTTCAGTATACAGGAAACCCACTCACACCGGGCAATACCTTAATCACGGATCGAATCATTCAAACTCCATAAAACAGGACATAATTCAAACTCTTTATCACAGAGCATCTAACGTTTGCAACAATTAGGAAAACCTAAATATTGAAATTTCAAACATAAAAAAAGGTTTAAAACAAAATGGTTACCCTGAAACCTTTGTAACTAATACCATCTCAAAACTTAAAAATCGCGAAGTAAAAGCTAATATAGAAACGAAACGAGGAGCAAGCATTTCTTACAATAATACCTCATGTCAAGGGGATTTCTGAAAAATTAGAAGGATAACCAAAAACTATAACGTCAAAACAGCTTTCAAATCCGAAAATACACTTAGAAGCTTTCTTACAAAAGTAAAACCCCACAGTAATGAAAACACAAAAAATTGTATCTATCAAATCCCTTACGAGGGTGGCGAATCGTATATTGGAGAAACTAAAATACCTCTTCCCGTACGAGTTAAAGAACTTCTGAAACATACTCAAAGAGGTGAAACGTCGAGATCAGGTATAGCGGAACATGTATGGACCAACCAACATAATATACAGTGGTCAGAAGCCAATAAGGTTTTGGACACAGAACAGCACTGGAGACAACGAAAATTCAAAGAAGCAGCTTTCATGGAACAAAATACCCATATATTTAGTAAACCAAGTATAGATATCCCCAATATCTGGAAGCCTTTTCTTGTCCAAAACGAACAGCTCAAACTTCACACTCCAATAAGTACTTAGGCGGAGTCATTAAGCTTCATTGCACATGATGCCTTAGAATTATAATTTAGTTTACACTTGAAAACGGTTAGATATACTAACTAACCGAAACGTTGTGTTAAGTAACAAAATAAAGAAAATGGAAGTCCGATTAGGTACTTTTTTTGGTTATTTGGAATATTCCACACTGGTGTAGAGTCCGCAAAACGTGGCAACGTCGGCCTCCTAGCCGTAACAAGTAAAAATAAAATATGGAATTGACTGTTTTGACAATAGAACGATAAAATATATCTTTGGTTTGTGAAAATAGTGATGCTTAGACTAGAAATCCTTGTAAGAAATATTCGTTTTTTCCGCTCCTAAACGATTATTGTTACAAGCCATATACCTATTGCACTAAAACTACTGACAATCCCGTCACACCAGAACCGCAAATTTAACTACTTTTTAACGGCGGCTAGACCGCAGCAGATGTATATGGGCACACCCAAACTATATTAACAAAAATTAATTACCCTGTCATCGAAAATACCATTATAACGCTGACAAACAGAACTTTTGTTAGAAATGGGGGTTTAAATAGTGGTTTTAATTGCGACCATCCTTCAACCAGGGCTTCGAGTTTCGTTCGATTTGCTGTGACTGTACCATGATTTTTTCCTTCGCTGAGTTCTATTTCATTAACCAAGGCTTTTATCTATGATTGAAAAAAACTATAAATAGTAAAAAATAATATTATATTTTACACATAAACACGTGTAAGGTAACTGATTAAATTTGTGAAACATAACAAGTACCAATAGTTGTTATTTTTTCTTCCTGTGCAAAAGAATAATAGATTTTCACAGAACATATTATTTTCGGATGAAGCTACTTTCTATTTAAACGGGGTGATTAACAGACATAATTATCGTTTCTGGAGTCAAGAAAATCCACGATGGATATTTGAAGCGCATGACCAGCGGCCCCAGAAAGTAAATGTATGGGCAGGTATTATTAATAACCGAATTCTGCGGCCATTCTTTTTTAAAGGAAACCTCACAGCTGAACGGTACCTGGATTTCTTAACCTTCGAGTTGATGCCTGTTCTAGCTGTAATTTTTCCCAACGAAGTAGATCCAGATATACCTAATGAAACAATTTGGTTTCAGCAAGATGGTGCTCCCCGCATTTTGGTGTCAACGAGATATTTCCAGGTCGCTGGATTGGACGACGTGGTACAATTGAATGGCCACCGAGGTCCCCAGACTTAACGCCTGTAAACTATTTTCTTTGGGGATCTTTAAAAGAAAAAGTTGATCAAAATAGGCCAAATAATATTAAATATTTGAAATACAAAATTAAATTAGAGACACATAACATACCGGCTGAAGCCATTCGCAGTGGCGGCTCGTGACTAGCGAGACAGGGGGGGGCGCTGGCTTTAAATTAAAAAAAAATTTAAATGTCTATTATTTTCAAAAGTACGTGTCTGTTTTTTCTAACTTTCTCGTTGTGAATTTTAATTTCATCAGCATAAGCACTACTTAAACAAGTTAAAATATTAGTTTGCCCTAACATCTCAAACCTTACCACATTATGACGATGTTTTGCACTATTTTCATGTTTTTTTATTTTCTCTGAATGATGTTTTAAGTCCTGCACCCCATTTATAGTCCAATTATCATCCCCGTCAAAAAGAAGACACACGAAACAAAAAAAAATAATTTTTGTCCTCACAACCGCATATCCCGGATTTTTTATTATATATTTCTTTGTCAAACTTATGCGTAAACTGTACCTTACTTTTACATTTTGATTGCACTTGTACTATGTTCAATTTCTAGTGGCCGCCCTGCATTTTTTAAATCTAAATCAAGCTCAGAGAACTGAACACAAGCTTCTGTAAATCACTGACCTTCATATTACACGATATTTTCCAACAACAACAACGTAACTAATAAATCAAATCAAAACAAATAAACAAAACGTTAGCGCCTAGCGGCATCGACAGGTAGCCTCGCCAGAGTACATAATATATTGATTATTCTACCGTAGCATCGCGAACAGCTGTTGTTGGGCGCGGAAAATTGGAGCTCATCGTGGCCGCTCGTTGTGCGATATGTAGGTGACGTCACGCCTCTGTCGTCATGGCAACTTATCGAAAGCCGCGTTGAATTGGGACGGATAATCGGTCGCCCGCCCGCGCTTAGTATAAAAAACATTGAGAGCGCGCAACTCGCTTGTCTATGAGTATAACCTGCTCGTTGGAATAGGGCTATGTTTGGTTTGAATTATTTTAATGGATTGCTTACATAGATTTCTTTCTTGTTTTTTTATGTAAAGTATTTTTGGATTCTGTTTGAAATAATTGCAGGGAGGGCGGCGCCCCAGAGCCCTTCATTAACGAGCCGCCACTGGCCATTCGTAATATCTATGAGCATACTGTACAAGATATTAGCTTTCAAATGACGTATCACAAGCTGTACGTTTCCATTAAAAAAAAAGATCGATGTCGTCATATTTTTGACAAATGTCTATAAAAAAACAAACAAATAACGTGAAAATGTGAGCATATATAAAACGAAATTGACGTGACCGAGCGTTTTCTCCAAAAGTTACAGGTTAAGGCTATAGTAATTTTTCTCCGGACTTCTAGGCAACCCTGTATATATCTGTATCTCCAAAACCATACATACTATAGCATATTTATAAATAATAGCCGATACAGTGTCCGCAAGAAAGTTCGCATCAAATGGGATTTTTTTTTATTATTAGGTGTAGGTAAAAATTGAAAAAGCAGTTAGTTTTTGCTTACCTAAAAACCAAAAATAACGTATACTGAAGCAGCTGCACGACTTGCGTTACCTGTCAAATTTGACATTTTTAATAAAATAGGTTCAAAAATGCCCTTATTTATCAAAATATCGAAAAACTTTATTCGAGTAAGTTGTTTATTTAGGCATGTTTTGCCTCTGTACGAAATTTTAACTGTCTTATAAAATTTTTATTTTTTGCCAGGTTCTTGAAAAGTTTGATCAACCCTCGTAGATTAACTTTTATACATCTATGTAAAACCATTTGCCTTTACTTCATTTGTAATCTTAATGCAATTTTGTGTAAAATTTTTGTTTCCAATAATTTATTTTGCTTCAAAAACTGAAATTGTTATTGATCAGTATGTAATGTTTGATGCAAAGTTTATCTAATTACATCAAGTTTGCCAAAACCGACGTTTCTCATTTTTCTTAAGTTAGTAAACAGATGTACAAAAAGAAAATATTAGGAAGCTTTCGTTGAAATTTTACTTAATTAATATTGGATCAAAAAGAATAAATATTAATCGCTCGAAACATTTTATTCAACAAAAATATAGTTTACAAGTAGGCGATGCATTAATAATTATTCTTTTTGATCCAATATTAATAAAGTAAAATTTCAAAGAAAGCTTCCTAATATTTTCTTTTTGTACATCTGTTTACTAACCTAAGAAAAATGAGAAACGTCGGTTTTGGCAAAACTGATGTAATTAGATAAACTTTGCATCAAACATTACATACTGATCAATAACAATTTCAGTTTTTGAAGCAAAATAAATAATTGGAAACAAAAATTTTACCCAAAATTGCATTCAGATTACAAATGAAGTAAAGGCAAATGGTTTTACATCGATGTATAAAAGTTAATCTACGAGGGTTAATCAACATTTTCAAGAACCTGGCAAAAAATAAAAATTGTATTAGACTGTCAAAATTTCGTACAGAGGCTAAAAATGCCTAAATAAACAACTTTCTCGAATAAAGTTTTTTGATATTTTGATAAATAAGGGCAGTTTTGAACCTATTTTATTAAAAATGTCAAATTTGACAGGTAACGCAAGTCGTGCAGCTGCTTCAGTATACGTCATTTTTGGTTTTTAGGTAAGCAAAAACTATCTGCTTTTTCAATTTTTACCTATACCTAATAATAAAAAAAAATCCTATTTGATGCGGACTTTCTTGCGGACACTGTATAATGTTTCTACTTACTGGGTAATTATCTTCAGGCTCTCCTGTATTTATCCGATATATTTTTCTTAGAACTTGTAATGCCTTTTCATTTCGTCCTGTTGTCATCAAAAACTTTGGACTTTCTGGTAAAAATGAGAATGCGACTCCACTCATGAGAGGAATTGAGGCACATATGAACAGAAATAGGTTCCATGGATGAATAACTATCAACATAAAAACGAAATGTACGAATTAACTTCAACTCGAGAAGTCTCAAATATTGCACGGGCAAGGTCCCGTCGAAAAGGCAAATTTAAAATGGTAAAAAGTGAAAAAAAATAATAGTAGAATGAAACCCATTGGAAAAGGAAGAGAATATAACAAAAATGATAGGAAAAATAAATTACGGGCAATCCGAGGTCGGGAAGTGGGGGGAGTGAGTTTTTAAGGATAGAAAACGATTTATCTCGATTTACGGCAAAATTACAAGTCCTATGAAAAAACGTTAAATGACAAAGTTGTAGGTAATAAAAAGATCTACAACTTTTGTATTCCAACTTTTTTCACATAACCTCAAAATTTATGTGAAAAATTCAAATAACCAAGTTTTTGGTTTTTTATTTTTATTTTTTACAAAATTTTTTTTTTATATACGAAATTTGGTGAAAACTTACCTTTTTATGTCCCAAATACACTGTAATTTTTTTGATTTAAAATATTTATTTTTTCACCTTATTTTGACTTAATATCGAAAAAGCACCCTAATTTTCAATCGAAAATTCTCACGTCAAAATATCTGCTTTTTTAAAAAAGTCGGTGGGCTTTTTGTTCGTTGAAATCTCTACTTTCTGATGATGTAAAAAAATATATACATTACTATGGTAAATGTGATGAAATTCCCTTTAAATCCTACCTTTAATTATATTTAAAACAACTATTTGCGCACATTTTTTGCGATCTTTATGTTTTATGGATTTTTTTGTTTATCAATGTAACATGGAATCTTACGTTTTTCGAGTAATTTAAGTATAAATTTTAATAAATAGCTCAAAATTGTACATAATAATTAAAAAAAAAAATTTTTCGGATTCGAGTTTTTTTCGTTTCTTTGCATTTTTTGAGAATATTTACCATAGTAATGTATATATTTTTTTACACCATCAGAAAGTAGAGATTTCAACGAACAAAAAGCTCACCGACTTTTTTAAAGAATCAGATATTTTGACGTGAGAATTTTCGATTGAAAATTAGGGTGCTTTTTCGATATTAAGTCAAAATAAGGTGAAAAAATAAATATTTTAGATCAAAAAAATTACAGTGTGTTTGGGACATAAAAAGGTAGGTTTTCACCAAATTTCGTGTATAAAATATTTTTTTTGTAAAAGAAAAATAAAAAACCAAAAACTTGGTTATTTGAGTTTTTCACATAAATTTTGAGGTTATTTGAAAAAAGTGTAAACACAAAAGTTGTAGATCTTTTCATTACCTACAACTTTACCGTTTAACGTTTTTCCATAAGACTTGTATTTTTGCCGGGAATCGAGATAAATCGTTTTCTACCCTTAAAAACTCACCCCTTTCCACTTCCCGACGTCGGATCGCCCGTAAATTATTTTTCCTTTCATTTTTGTTATATTCTCTTCCTTTTCCAATGGGTTTCATCCTACTATTATTTTTTTTGGTTTCAAAAATTATCGAACCTGGTCTATTAGGATTTTAAGGAGTTCAAGAAGGAGGGGGACGGATTAAAATATCAAGAAACATGTCTTCCTGAGAACTAACGTTTACGTGTCCGAGCTAAATATTTCTGTTGAGTATGCATAATAAACGCCTAAAGAAGTCGATCTTTTTATTCTCTCTGCCCCATTTATACTTGTGAGTAGAAATGAGATCTTTTATCTTATGTCATTTTAGAATAATTTTAGAAATAAAATTAGAAATATTGTAGAAAAGAGTATTGAGGTGCATTCCTGGCTTTCCATCGGGCACGACCTGTAGTCACAGTTTACAGGACTGGGAATCCTTACTCTTACAGGCAGTTTTATTTACGAGTTGAGCAAACTGATTTTAAAGAGGTCCATATTTCATTAAAAATGTTAAACTTACTTACCAAAACTCTCATTTAATACTGCTTTAAAACCCAATGGAAGTATTTGTACAGCTAAAATGGGCAAAACCAAAAACGCTCCATTAAATATAAAACCCAACATCATTTGGACTCTACTTCGATGGTTGGAAGAATGTAACTCTGACATATAGGTCGTTAGAGCAGCGAATGGACCATTTATTCTATAAAAAGTATTGTCACAGTAATTATTATTGAAATGCAATGGCTGGCTTAAACAGTAGCTCTCAAAAAAGCTTGATTTATAAATATCTTATAAATTAATCTTTAGCCAATTTGAATTGTAGGTATTACGAATTTATTGATTTGACATTTTAATGTCCCTTGGTACTTTTGACAGCATGCTGGGAGTGTCGTCCCGTTCGTAAACATATTTGCTTACAAAAGTAGAAAATGAGCAATGAAATAAGTTTTTTCTGTACCTACATAAAACCACCAAAGAATTTTGATATCATGAGCATCGTAAAGTTTTGAGAGGTTGATGCAAGTAAAACAAATATTCCATCAAGTAAATATCCTATAACTAGAAGTTTTTTTCTTCCCAAAGTATCACATAAGTAACCCCACAACAAGCCAGTCGATATCATTCCTAAAAATAGTAAATTTTATTATATTGTGTCGTCCACTCTTGACCAAGAAATCTATCGCTTGAAGGTAGATGTTGTCAATTTTAAATATTGGCCAACTTCAAAGCACGAAAGATTAAAGATAATATTGCAATTGCAGCAATTGATAAAAAATTAAATAGCGCGATAGGATTTATCCTAGGACCTCTTCTATTCATTATCTATACCTCAGATATTTAAAATCTTTAAAACACTGTAAGATTCAATCATATGCAGATGATACACAAATTTACCTTCATTTCGATTGCCAAGACTATATGAACGCATCGAATTTGCTTAACGAAGATTTTAGCATGTTAAATCAACTTTCTCTGGATCATAATCTAAGGTTGAATCCATTAAAGTCATCCTTGATGCTTTTTGGGAATAAGAACAATATTGGCTTTTTGAATGATAATATTAAAATAGTTATCGATGGTGTTAGGCTCCCCGAAGTTAAAACAGCTAAAAATCTGGATGTAATCCTGGATACTGAAGTAAGGTTTAGGGAGTATATCAAAAAGCTAATTCAAAAGTCATATAATATGTCTTTAAGAGTATTATACAACAACCGTCATGTCCTAAATTTTAAATTGCGTAAAATGCTCTGTGAGAGTCTTGTTTTATCCAGCTTTAACTACTGTAATTTTGTATAAAGGTAGCCGTTACTTGATGAAGATCCACTATAAGAACTATAAAAAATACTTCGTGTATAAATCTTCACTAAATTTATTGTTATACCATAACAATTGTTTCGACACACAGTGTCTTCGTCAGATGGTTACAAATGAATGGATGATTTAAATTATCTTAAACTATAAAATTTACTCTAAATATTTACCTATTTTATTTTATTACACTTGGAAATACCAAATAACCCAACTATCTGTTATTATTGAAGAATAGGTCATTATACAAATTTTATTAATGAAAAAACCCTAACGGATTAAATTTAAATTTAACAAAGGAGAATTGTTCAGGTCTAACTGGTCATTTAATAGAATATTTGATCTTTTGCATTTGTTAATTTCCATATGTTAATTTGTATATTATTGTATATTATTATTATTATTATATATTTGTATATTATGTTTCCATTTGTTAATTTCCATATGTTAATTTCCATATGGAAATTAACAAATGCAAAAGATCAAATATTCTATTAAATGACCAGTTAGACCTGAACAATTCTCCTTTGTTAAATTTAAATTTAATCCGTTAGGGTTTTTTCATTAATAAAATTTGTATAATGACCTATTCTTCAATAATAACAGATAGTTGGGTTATTTGGTATTTCCAAGTGTAATAAAATAAAATAGGTAAATATTTAGAGTAAATTTTATAGTTTAAGATAATTTAAATCATCCATTCATTTGTAACCATCTGACGAAGACACTGTGTGTCGAAACAATTGTTATGGTATAACAATAAATTTAGTGAAGATTTATACACGAAGTATTTTTTATAGTACTGTAATTTTATTTATAGGCCATGCCTTGATGTAGCAGATATGAATAGGATACAAAGGGTACAGAATACATGCATCCGCCCTATTTTTGGACTTCGAAAATTTGATCATATTTCTCATACGTTTAAAAATCTTAAGTGGCTAGTCATGAACAACCGTAGAACTTTACATTTGGGGAATTTTTTGGTTAAAACTCTAAATAATCCGGCTCTGCCTCTTTCTTTAAAAAGTAGGTTTGTATTTCGTGAAAATATACATTCCCGTGACATAAGATTTTTTAATAGGTTGACGGTGCCTCAACATCAGAGTGCCATGTTTCAGAGAGCATTTACCTACAACTTTGTTAAATTATACAACTCCTTACCTAATGAAATGGTTTTCCTTGACAGTAACAAATTTAAATTGCAATATAAAAAATATCTACTTAGTATTCAAAATGAACAAGTTCGTTAGTTATTATTGTTAAATTATTATTTTTATCAATGTTTTGCAGGTCATTCTTCAAATTATGTTTTGTCGTCTTCTCCATCAGGTCAGAATGTAGCGTATCTACTTTTCTTTGTTCTAGAATGTTACCTATTTAAACAATTTTTTTTTATTTCTCCTTTCTATGATATTTATATAATATCTGCAACTTCATAATTCTTTATATATATTTTTTATTATTATTTTAGCAAGCAGTGTGGGGTTCAGTAGAGTAGCCTTTGTGGCTAGACTGTGCCCCGCTTTTGCTTGTCTGCCTATTATTGTTAGTATTTGTAATAGTTTTCTTTGTTCATCCTAATATTATTATTATTATTATTATTATTATTAATAATTTCTATCTGTCGCTTTGTGCAAAACACACTATTCAGAACGTCGCCGTCGATCGTAGCTTTCAACAAATTGTCAGTGGTAAGAAAATTGTAAACCACTTAAAATTGAAAATTGAACTTAATATACGGCTCTTTGGTCAAAAACAATGTATTACATACAAATTTCAAGTTCAAAACGTAAAAATAACTTAAACTGAAGACGAAATACACCAATTTTGCCCATCTTTGACAGTTCATTAAATTTCAATAGAGACGAAAATAAAAACCAAAACTATAGTTTGGTAATGGTGCGAAAAAATGTCCGATAAGCTACTCCCCTTTCGATATGACCAATTATCGTCGCGTCGGCTATCTCACGAAGGGTCGTAAATCAAAAATATCCAAGTTTTGAGATAGGTGCCTCGCCATACATAAAAAAAAATGTTTTCTATAATCTCACGAACTGTCGTAACTCTAGCGCTTATAGTTTGCGAGAATGGTAACATTCACTGATGGTCGGTGTATCTCAAATATACTATTTAAAAGGATTTTCTTACGAACTATCGTAACCTGACTTGACACTTCGTGAATTTTATTTTGTCAATATTAAGTTTGGTACGATGTGTCGTATTTCAATAATTTTGCAGGTCCATGCTTGTTTTTACTAATATATTGTACATTTAAACGGTATGCAGGTTAGTCTTTCTTTAACTATCGAACAAGATGGGTGTTTTTGACATAGAAATTGTTACACATGGCATGAAGCAATAAACCGACGAGGATCGTCATGAAATCTCCACATGCGTTTATAAAGCACTTCAGTATTATAATGAGAAGGTAGTTAAAATTCTATCACTTTTTGCCGATGGTTTCAGTGGGCAAAAAAAATACAATAATAACGGGGCAATGCTTTTGTATGTTGTCGTCTACTGCAAAAAATATAGAAGAGATAGGTTTACGTTTTTTTGAGACGAACCAGGGGCAGAGTGAAGGTGATAGTGCCCATAGTGCCAATATCAAGTGCTGTTGCAAATGCTGGCGACATTTTTGTCCCGTCTCAACTTTATCCCGTTATGCATCTGGCACGGAGGAAGCAACCCTATAACGTAAATGCTCTTCGATAGGATAAGTTTCTAGATTTTAAGACATTTTCTCATTCTTTGCGTTTGTTATTGTTTAAATGGACGGAAATTATGGAGTTGAAAGTTACCAAAGATAACCCTTCATTGATATTTTTTAAATCAAGCCATGTTCAGGGTGCATGATTATAATTCAATAACAATTAAGAGAAACTAATATAAAAATTTTGCAAGATCAGAAATTTCACCTTTAAAATGCAGAACTTGAAAGAATTTCAAAGGAGAAGTTTAATACCATTATGGCACTTTGTACAGAAGATACACCTGTTAGTCGGATTCAAGAATATTAATAATTTTTTAGGTCTCTCCCACACAATTACTGATTACTGTTATATTTTATTACTTTATTTTGTTTGTGTAGCAGATTAATTAATTTTATGCTACCTAGAATAATACAATATTGTTATATTTCGCCTAAGGCTCGTTTTTTAACTTATTTAAATGTATTTTATTTCAATAAAAATATAATTACACACACTGTAGTAACTCAATAAGTTTCGTTCAATATTTTTTATTCAATCTCACAAACTGACATATCTCAACTTTATGTAATTTTCTTAAATTTAAAAAACTTTTTCGCCTATAATAGTAACGTCATCCACAAATATGAAGATTACCATACAACATAAGCAAAAAAAAAACAATAAAAAACGAATAGTGTCAATGTAGCGTGCATATGAAAAACAGTCAAAACTTTAAACAATTCTATCTCAAAACCTCAAAAAAAAATGAGATAAGTCACCTCGTGAGATAGCCGACGACATATGCAATAACAATGACTTAAACAATTTAAATTATATCTTTCAATACTCCTTCTTTAAAACAGAATACATTTTGTGAGACTGTAATAGAAAATTATAATTCTTATTAACTTCTGCCTGTATTATGTAGAAAGGACGAACGAAACGTTGCTGCACTCATGTGGTGCAAAATCTTGTCCTAACTGCGTGTCTTGGTTAATGATAAGAGGGATTACTAATTTTAAAATAGTACAGTATTCCATTTGCAAAGATTTAAACCAATCTCCTGCGGTCCCGTATTTCTATTTAAAAGTCATTTAAAGGTAATTGTGCTACTATATTTCAAGCAAAAATAAAAGCACAAATCATAAAAATATTAAATTTAACATTTACCCACTGAAGTTTCTTTAATATAAAACTTATTTTCGTGTATTATCCACATTTACAATTATACGCATCTCTTTATTTTGCAAAACATGCAGTCTAATAAATACCCCGTTATTTGTTTCATATAAAATAGGAATATTACTAGAAACCTTTTATCAAACTAATTTATTGATTTGTAAAATTTTTAATTAGATTTCTAATTATAAAAATAATATATTTTTTAAATATTTGCAAAAATTAAAATAATGTCAAGTCAGCTGCAAATCTCGTAATGTATAATATATGCTTTGATTAATTTTGAAACCTTGAATCAATTTGCTTCGATTTTATCATTTTGAGTGGATGATCCACTTCACCATTATACATTTTATTGTGTTTTATCAGAATCGGAGTAGACAATATTATTGTTTAATACCGTGCAAGCAAAAATGATTTGCATCAAAGAGAACCTATCATCTAAGGACGCAATTCTTAGCCGTAGAGCCTAATACCTGTTGGGTGTCAGTAACTACCTGAATTTACAATCAATCAGTTATTCCGTCATCTTTGACAGTCCTTACAAGTAATTTGATTCATCGCTAATTTTTTCAATTTCTTGAACAATTCACACAATGGGCTTTACGGAACAGCACAAAATATTCATGGTTGAAGTGTATTTTCGAAACAGGGTTAGAGTAAATGGTGAGTGGCAATACAATTCGGGTTTGTGCATGGACGATTTTAACTAACATTTTCCTAACGCTTTTATTGCTGGGGATTTTTATCATTGCCTGAAAAGAACCGTGGCTGTGTTTAGAGAAACAGGTTCTATACAACACAAAAAAGGAGCAGGAAGATCATCGGTAAGAACAGAAGAACTTGTTACCAACGTTCGTGAAATAATGCAAAATATGCCAACAAATTGTATAAGACGCCTGTCCCAAGAAGTGGGAAGATGCAGGACTATTCTTAGGAAGCAGCTAAATTTATTTCCTTATAAAGTGCAAGTATTTCAAGAAATACAAGCCGCAAATCTTGAAAGATGCAGGAATTACTCTCAATGGTTTACCCGAAATTTATTGGAAAGAAATGATTTATTAGACCTGACATTTTTTTTGGATGAAGCCTGGTTTCACATTTCCGGTTATGTGAATTCTCAGAATACACGCATGTAGAGTAGTGAAAATCCCCATTTTTTTGTAGAGTCCACATTGCACCCTCAAAAAATTGGTGTAGCGGTATAGAGGAAATATTTTAAATCCATTTGTGGAGCAATTACTTGACGACGAACTACGTTTTGGATATTTTCAACAGAACCGTGCAACCGCCCATACAACCGCCGAAACTATTAACTACTTACGCAATTTTTTCGACGACAGATTGATCACTTTTCGATCAGACATTGAATTCTTAGCTAGATCACCAGTTGCAAATTTAGAACAATTACAAGAAAGGATTATCCAAGAATGTGGTAACATTTCTCCAGAGATGCTGGTCAACACTTTCGAAAATATGAAGAGACGTGTGGATTTATGCTTGGAGCATGGCGGTGGCCAATTTCAGCAATTTATGTAATTATTTTTCTTTTTCATTCTGTATATTCTTACTTTGTTAATTTTGTAAACAACAAAAATAAATTTGTATTTGTCTACTTATTTTATTACTCATTAGTTTGGCATATCATGTCAGAATATGAATTTGACAAAATTTTAACCTAGATTTGGTTAGATATATCTTCCCCATATCATTGTGATCTAAACCAAGCACTACGTTTTTTAATCCAAGCCCTCTTTGATGCAAATAATTTTTGCTCGCACGATATAATATGTATGGTTTGCCGAAATATTCTTATAGAAACACTTTAAGCCTGCAAGGGCAATTTTAATTAATGTCAGTTCATTATATACGTAGATATTAGAAAGACATTAGCATTATCTAATTATTTCTAAGCCTTAAAGTTTTCATTTAGGCTTGACACTTTCAAATTATTTATTGATCATTTTAAAAAATATTTAAAAAAAAACAAATAATAATAACAAATTTATTTTTATTGATTACTCTTAAAATAACAATAACCCCTTAAAGAGAATAATAAAAATTTGCACGTAAATTTAAAACTCTCCTTGTCAAATGCAAATAAAATTTATTAAGAATACTATTTGATAAAAATGCTTAAAATATCTGTTGTAGTAGTTTGAGATAAAAGTTTTGAAGTAGATTATATTCTTTACAAATTTTTTTATACGAGGTGTCTCCCATTAAAAGTCACCCCGCTAAGCTCTATTAATGAAAAAAAAGTTAGTTAAATATTAAATTGTATACTGGTGTTGTTTGATGATATCGCACAGTAGATAAATAGCCGCTATCGTATTCATAGCCAATGGCGTGCGGTGAGCCATTTATGTAGGAAAGCACCCGAAAAACTAATACTTTTTTGCCGATATTAGTGTGGCTTTCCCATTTGTTTCGTTTCGAAAAACCTCTGGAGTTCTATAGCATTTTTTTACTCTCAATAAAAAATAAACAAAATATTAAATCAAATAATATTACCAACGTGTGACACCCAGTGTTTGTCATAAACATATACCGTGCGAGCAAAAATTATTTGCATCAAAGAGGTCTTGGGTTAAAAAATGTATGGCTTGGTTTAGAATAGTTTAGATCATAATGATATGGGACGATATACAGGTTGTTTCATTAAGGTCGAAGAGCGGCCATATCTCGGAAACTATTGGGCATAGAAATTCAGGAAAAAAAAATTAATAACTAAAGTGGCCATGAGAAAATCCTGAAAATAATTTTTAAGTTCCGCATTTTGCCGCAAGGGAGCGCAATTGAAAAGTAAATTTTAACTTTTTAGATATCTCCGAAAATTGCACGTTAAGGTATATTTTTACTAACACCATTAAAAAGATTGGACAATTTTGCATAATTTTGGTCCCATGCTTGTTGGCGTACCGACTTAAGAGTGGGGGAAGCTGTTGAAAGTGTAATCATTTAAATCGCTGTAACTTATAAACCACTTATCCGATTTTAGCAAACTAAAACTTGTTTGGAAGAGAAATGTATGAACTTTTACCAATCGTATTTAGTTGTCCATAATAGTTCTAAAAAAAAATGCTAGCTAGAGGGCGCAATTTGCAATAACAATACATTTTTTGATTTTACTCCGAAAAAATAAATCATACGGTATAATTATGATACCACAATCGAAAAGTAGATGAAATTTGCTAGAAAAAATATTAAAACCGCAGTTCGATATCTCTGTTCGTTTCAGTGTTATTGCTAAAACAATAATTTTTAATACAAATTGCGCCCTCTAGCAATTTTATTAGAAACTATCGTATACCATTAGATACGACAATTGAAGGTACTTCCAAACAAGCTTAAATTTAGTAAAATCGGATAAGTCGTTTAGAAGTTACAGCGATTTGAATGTTTACACTTTCACTTGATAAGAGTGGGAGAAGCTATTGAAAGTGTAAACATTAAAATCGCTGTAACTTCTAAACGACTTATCCGATTTTACTAAATTTAAGCTTGTTTGGAAGTACCTTCAGTTGTCGTATCTAATGGTACACGATAGTTTCTAATAAAATTGCTAGAGGGGCAATTTGTTTTAAAAATTATTGTTTTAGCAATAACACTGAAACGAACAGAGATATCGAACTGCGGTTTTAATATTTTTTCTAGAAAATTTCATCTACTTTTCGATTATGATGTCATAATTATACCGTATGATTTGAATTTTCGGGATAAAATCAAAAAAAACTATTATTATTAGAAATTGCGCACTCTAGCAATTTTATCGAGAACTAGTATGGACAACTAAATACGATTGGTGAAAGTGCATACATTTCTCTTCTAAACAGTCTTTAGTTTGCTAAAATCGGATAAGTGGTTTATAAGTTACAGCGATTTAAATGAATACACTTTCAACAGCTTCCCCCACTCTTACTAAAGTCGGTACGCCAACAAGCACGGGACCAAAATTATGCAAAATTGTCCAAGCTTTTTAATGGTGTTATTAAAAATATACCTTAACGTGCAATTTTCGGAGATTTCTAAAATGTTAAAATTTACTTTTCAATTGCGCCCCCTTGCGGCAAAATGCGGAACTTAAAAATTATTTCCAGGATTTTCTCATAGCCATATTAGTTATGAATTTTTTTTTCCTGAATTTCTATGCCCAATAGTTTCCGAGATATGGCCGCTCTTCGACCTTAATGAAACACCCTGTATCTAAGTAAAACTAGGTTAAAATTTTGTCAAATTCATATTCTGACATGATATGCCAAACTATTGAGTAATTAAATAAGTAGACAAATACAAATTTATGTTTAGGTATTGTTTACAAAATTAACAAAGTAAGAATATACAGAAAGAAAAAGAAAAGTAATTACATAAATTGCTGAAATTGGCCACCGCCATGCTCCAAGCATAAATCCACACGTCTCTTCATATTTTCGAAAGTGTTGGCCAGCATCTCTGGAGAAATGTTACCACATTCTTGAATAATCCTTTCTTGTAATTGTTCTAAATTTGCTAAAACTGGTGTTTTAAAAATAGTGTTCTTTAAATGAGGAAAAACGAAGTAATCCATAACCGTTAAACAAGGTGATCTAGGTGCGAATTCCATGTCTGATAGAAAACTGATGAATCTGTCGTAGAAAAAATTGCGTAAGTAGTTAATAGTTTCGGTGGCTGTATGGGCAGTTGCACCGTCCTGTTGAAAATATCCAAAACGTAGTTCATCGTCAAGTAATTGCTCCATAAATGGATTAAAAATATTGTCTCTATACCGCTGTGCTGTAACTGTGTCATGGAAAAAATAGGACCAACAATTCTTCTTCGGGAAACAGCTAACCAGACACCAATTTTTTGAGGGTGCAATGTGGACTATACAAAAAAATGGGGATTTTCACTACTCCACATGCGTGTATTCTGAGAATTCACATAACCGGAGAGGTGGAACCAGGCTTCATCCGAAAAAAAATTCAGGTCTAATAAATCATTTCTTTCCAATAAATTTTTGGTATACCATTGAGAGTAATTTCTGCGTCTTTCAAAATCTGCGGCTTGAATTTATTGGAATACTTGCACTTTATAAGGAAATAAATTTAGCTGCTTCTTGAGAATAGTCCTGCATGTTCCATAAGATCTTCCCACTTCTTATACAATGTGTTGGCTTTTTTTTTATTGTTTCACGAACGTTTGCAACAAGTTCTTCTGTTCTTACAGATGGTCTTCCTGCTCCTTTTTTGTGTTGTATAGAACCTGTTTCCCTAAACACAGCCACGGTTCTTTTCAGGCAATGATAAAAATGCCCAGCAATAAAAGCAACGTTAGGAAAATGTTTGTGAAAATCGTCCATGCACAAACCCGGATTGTATTGCACTCACCATTTACTCTAACCCCGTTTCGAAAATACGCTTTAACCATGAATGTTTTGTGCTGTTCCGTAAAGCCGATTGTGTGAATTGTTCAAGAAATTGGAAAAATTAGCGACGAATCAAATTACTTGTAACGACTGTCAAAGATGGCGGAATAACTGATTGATTGTTAATTCAGGTAGTTACTGACACCCAACAGGTATTAAGCCCTACGGCTAAGCATTACGTCCTTAGATGCAAGGCCCTCTTTGATGCAAATAATTTTTGCTCGCACGGTACTATTTTGATGGTATTGTGTTGTTTCTATAGATTATAACTGGCCGGAAATTTAAAGGTAGATGAAGTTTTTTACCTTGTTTCAATGCGCAATGATAATTTGATTTGCGTTTGTTTTTAGAAGTCTGACGCCGGTAACTGATCTATTTTTGCATCTGCGTGCTTTCTGTTACGCCATGTAATTTTGCAGGCAACCAGCGTTGCCTGAATATTCAAAAAGGGTGTATCTTACTTTTAATATTCTAAAATTTGAACCACTAACACTTGCCCCCACAGAATATTAACACTTGCCCCTTAGGGAAACCACACGTCATCAAAAATACAATATCATCATATACAGTGTGTGTATAAAGTCTGGAAACGGCTTAATAACATCACAATTTACTGGCCGATTTAAACCAAATTTGGTATAGTTGTGTAAGAGGATCTAACGCACCGAATGACGATATTGGCGTTGTTGCCAGCTTTTTAGTTTGTCTGGAATTCGAACGAATTTTATATTTTTAAATATAACACCCAGTATATTTTTACATTTTTAAATTCCACATAAAATTATAATTATTTTTTATAAAATGCATTATTGTCTATACTTCATAGTTTCCGAGATATTGACTCTCGAAAAGTGACATTTTTGAACTTTGACAGCTTATAACTTTCTAACAGTACGTCTTAGAGCAAAACGGCTTACATGTCCCTGTCTTCAATTTTTATTATCTTCCCAAAAAATCAACTTCCAGTTAAACCGGAATAACTATATTTCCTGCTTTCGAGTTACATCCGGTTTAACCGGAAGTTGATTTTTTTGGGAAGATAATAAAAATTGAAGATAGGGACATGTAAGCCGTTTTGCTCTAAGACGTACTGTTAGAAAGTTATAAGCTGTCAAAGTTCAAAAATGTCACTTTTCGAGAGTCAATATCTCGGAAACTATGAAGTATAGACTAATGATGCATTTAATAAAAAATAATTATAATTTTATGTGGAATTTAAAAATGTAAAAATATACTGGGTGTTATATTTAAAAATATAAAATTCGTTTGAATTCCAGACAAACTAAAAAGCTGGCAACAACGCCAATATCGTCATTCGGTGCGTTAGATCCTCTTACACAACTGTACCAAATTTGGTTTAAATCGGCCAGTAAATTGTGATGTTATTAAGCCGTTTCCAGACTTTATACACACACTGTATATTTATTAACTCTATATCATCGATTTATAAACACTCTATTAAATTAACGTCTCGCTAATACCGTTTCTATTATCTCTATATTAATAAACCCGCTTTTTTTTAACCACGCCCCTGTGTTTTCGAAAACAGAGGCTTAGGTACTAGGTTCTCCTATTTCCACTTTGTTGGGTCTAAAATTCGCTATTTTCTTATTTCATGTGCTGATTAACCGGTAGGTGAACTTGGACTTCTTCCACCTCCGAATAGATCTTCAGCAGACTTTTATCCAAAAATTATAATTCCGAGATTTTTAAAACATAATAAAGGTATTTTTGTAAAAAATAATAAAGCTAATAGTTTAGGAGAAAAGCGATTTATTATAATCATTACTTAAACTATTAACGTTTTGTGTAGGTATAGCTTGTAATAGCTATAAGCTCTAAAGCTTACCTATAAGGCATTAATGCCCCTATAAAACTTTTTTCATGTATTTACTCGGCGATAATATCATAAGTGCATCTAATTTTTCCGAAAAAATTTGGAAAAACGAGTTGCTAAGTAAACATGTCTACGAGTTATTTGTATTTTTTCATAGGAAAAATTAGATGCACGAATGATGTTTGGCAAGATTATTTCCTGACTGAACAAAAAAAGCTCATCTACTAGTAATATGATAATTTAATCGATCAAAGCAGTTTTTGAGAATTAAATTCAAAGTTGATACTGTTGCATTTTTATCAATTACGAACTTTTTTTTAGAGCAAAAACTCATAAACTGCTTCCAAATGCTGTTGCGTGTCTTCACTTTATTACTCGGTACGCTATTTTTTACTTCTTGATTGATTTCTTCGTTTGGAACATATCCAAAACGCTCCATGTTGGACAAAATTAGTTTTTTTGCAAAAAATTATTTAAAATGAAAGAGTTGTTAGGTTGCTATGTGGAATTGTTTTGCTAAGGTCACTCGCTGATAACTAGATAAAAATTCAACATTTTTTTATTTTGACAGTGGGTACCTAGGTATCAAAAAATTTTCCGCAAAAATTACTGACAGGAGCTGTCGTGCAATTTTTCCACTTGAAAATTATATATGACATACGAATTCTTATCAGTGATTAGCCAAAATTGATAGGAAGGAAATAATCAGTGTAAAGTACATTCTCATTGTCTTAGCTTTCTTAGCAATACTTGATAACAATTAAAGAAGAAAATAAGTCGATACCAATTGTTGTAAATATAATGTGCAAATTTTAAATAAAATGATTTGTTGGCTGTTATACCAGCCCTAAATATCAAATCTTCAAAAATAAGATTTTTTCCCAAGATAAAAATTATTCAAAATAGTTTTTTTAAATCTACCTGCATATGTTATAGCATTTAACATTCCTTTGTGCTCAAGCTTTAATTTTAAGTCACATTCTGCTGCAGGAAAGACATACGACATCGTTGTGGTTTCAAACACCGACGTCCATGCAGATGTGATTGACAAAAGATATACTAATATGTGGAATTTCCCCCATTTTGCTGCTACTATAGCTTTTTCAAAATCGGCAGGCTCGTCATCACCTAATTAAAAATCATTAATACACTTATCTTTTACCTATTTTTCTAATGTCTAATATAGTTTGTGGACCAATGAAACAATAATTTTTTTACTGTAGGTAGAGGGTGCAATTTTTTATATATTTTTTTATATTTTATTCTGCCTCATCGCAGTTGTAATTTTATAATTTATAATGAAAAATGTTAATCGGCGTGCAGACAAAGTTTTTAAAATTGAAAAAAGTTTTTTAATAATTTTTATTTAATTTTATTTATAATGTTAATTGGAAAAAGCGACAACAGGAAATTTTGGTTATACAGTGTCACCAGTAAAGTCCGCATCATATGGGATTTTTTAAATTAATATCTTTATTCAAAATTTGACTTTGGCATCAAGTTCTGCTTCGATCGAGATGAAAATTAAGCAAATAGTGGTTACGTAATTCGCATTATCTGCTGTCAAATTTTAATTTTTTCCAAAAAATAATTTAAAAGTGGGGTTATTTCTGGCAATATCGAAAAAAGTTATAAAAAAAGTTTTTTTAAATGCATTTTCTAGCCCACATGCAAAATTTTAGCTGCATAAGATAATTTTGATTTTTTACCTATATTTTGTAAATTGTACCACTTTTGCAAAATAAGACTCAACGCAACCTACATAAAACTTCTTAGTTGTGGCAATGCTTTATTTCAGATTTTCTTTAAAGTAGCACCATATTATTTAAAAGTGTGTTTTTCTACAAAATCAAAATTGGGCTATTAAAGTTTGGTCGCATGTGATGCAAAGTTTATTTGTTTTTGACCCTGTATAAAGGCAACTTCATAAAATAAGTATTTTTGAAAACGTAGTTTAAGTCTAAAAGTAATACACCTTAATATTAACACAAAAATAACACAGTGTCATCAGTAAAGTGTTCATTAAATGGAAAATAAATTTTAGTTTAACTTAACGTAAAGTTTATCTATTTTCAACGATTTAATTTAAAACCACTTTATTTTATTTTTTATTTTTTTACTTTCAGACATAACTACGTTTTCAAAAATATTTATCTTATGAAGTTACCTTATACAGGGTCAAAAACAAATAAACTTTGCATCACATGCTACCAAATTTTAATAGGCCAATTTTGATTTTGTAGAAAAATACACATTTAATATGGCGCTACTTTAAAGAAAATGTATCTAAAATAAAGCCTTGTCAAAACTGAGAAGTTTTATGTAGGTTGCGTCAAGTCTTATTTTGTAAAAGTGGTGCAATTTACAAAATAAAGGTAAAAAATTAAAATTATCTTATGCAGCTGAAATTTTGCACGTGGGCTAGAAACTGCATTTAAAAAAAACTTTTTCTTATAACTTTTTTCGTTATTTTCAGAAATAACCCCACTTTTGAATTATTTTTTGAAAAAAATTAAAATTTGACAGATAATGCGAATAACGTGACTACTATTTTTTTGCTTAATTTTCATCTCGATCGAAGCAGAACTTGATGCCAAAGTCAAATTTTGAATAAAGCTATTAATAAAAAAAATCCCATATGATGCGGACTTTACTGGTGACACTGTAGAAATAACATGAAGTGACAGTTTGACAGATATCATGTAACCGCTTAAATAATAAAGAAAATATAATATATAATGCTGTTTTTGTTTTCGTTATAAAAAAATTTAATCCCTTTCTGACTACAGTGATAAACCCAGACCAAATTAGTAAGCATCAAATTATAGGAGCATCTTAAATGGTGTTTAATTGAATGTTTAGTTACCGTTGTGGAGTTTCTCCTTCTCCGGTAGTGAACTAATGTATGTCATGCTGGTTTTAGTCATTTTTGGTGTAAAATATGTTCACATGTACATAAAAGAGTAGTGTTACAAAGACTGTCATTAATATAAATAAGAATATTCATAAGTATCGATATTAACAATAATTATAGATTATTTTATAATTAGAGATTGGCGTAGTAATCAGAGTAGTATAAAATAAACTTATAAGGAATCAGGGCTGTATTAGATAAAATTCTTATGAAGATCGATTAAAAATTATTCTCTATATAGCGAGCGTAGTTGGGGGATGGGGTGAGTCTCGCCTGACACCCCCTTAGGTTTTTTTTATTTACATGTAAAATTTTATATAATGAACTATTTTTTTAGTTGTAATAGTCTACCTAAGTCACTGTATAGTTATTTTAAATATTATTTACCTGTTGGTCATTTTAAACGAACATTTTAAAATTTCAATTCAAAAATTTAAGTTTTATCATCATATAAAAGAATTTCTAAAAGATAACATTTTTGAATAATCATCAAAGGTATTTCTCTCTATTCCAAAACTTTTGGTTTATTACCTTTAAAAATTGTACTGATTTAGTCATTCCAAGTTATTGAAAAAAATATAATAATATGTTGTATAACTTAACTTAAACTTAGAGCCACAGCCGTCTTAACTTTCAAGCCATGAAGTGGCATCGGGCAACGCCGCATCAGCTGGGGGTAGCGGATCCACAAGCTATTATTACGCGCGGCAACGGGCGAGTGTCTGATAATATTTTTTGTGTTTTTTTGGCTCTGTTGCCACTATATTGATATTAAAAAATGTACAAAAAAGTAATAAATAGTTTTGGATAACAAGAACAACTTACCTAGGGGAGGTCCAGGTAAGGCGAACAGCCCGGGCAAAGTGAAAACCTGCCGGCGTTCAAAAAGTAACAACTGTAAAAATTTGTCCTTGTGCCAGGAGACACGCCTATAATGCTTGATTAATATGTCAGTTGACATTTGTCTTTGCAGCTAAATTTGTTGCTCCCAAACTAAAAACAATAATTGTGCAATTTTAATTAAAATATCGTCTAGGTAAGTAATGCTTGTTTTTTATGTAAATTTTAATATTATCAAAAATCAATTATATGCGTAATATTGATCACGAACTGGACCATTTATAACCGTTTTTAGGTTAATGTCAATCAAAGAAAATAAAAGTGCACGTGATGTTTTAGGGTTTTCAGCACTCTCGGGCAAAGCGAACAGGGTAAAGTGAACAGACTGTTTGCTTTACCCGGGACAGTTCACTTTGTTCGGGCGAATACCGATGACATTTATCGGAGTTATATTTATATTTTTTTTTTCAGAAATGGTTTACAAATACCGTAGAACTACAAATCAGGGTTCTTGGTCAGAGGATGTTATGAAAGTAGCGATTTAAGAATGCAGAGATGGGTCATCCATAAGAAGCGTTTCAATAAAGTATACCTCGCATAACTCTCTACAGACACGTCAAATCAGGTTTGGCAAAAAAAAACTTGGCAGGTTTCAAACTATTTTTACAAGGCAGCAAGAAACTGACCTATATTGTTATCTCAAGAAAATGGATAGCCTATTTTATGGACTTAGTCGACACGATTTGACACATCTCGCCTATGACTTCGCAAAAAAGAATAAAATAAATTACCCATCATCTTGGGATAAATCTAGCACGGCTGGAGATGAATGGTTGATAGCATTTCGAAAACGAAATCCTAAAATTGTTTTAAGGACACCAGAACCAACTTCCCTGGCACGCGTCAGAGGATTTAACAAAACGCAAGTAACTAGGTTTTACAACATTTTGGCGATGGAGATAGAAAAGCATAATATCGGTCCTGCTCCGAAGAAAACACAACAAAAAAGAAAAATTGGCAGAGCAGAAGTATTAACCAGCACCCCCATTAAAACAGAAAAACTTAGAAAGTTCAACGATAATATTAAGATAAAGGAATCTAAAGTGGAAACTAAAAAAAGAGAACAGAAAAAGAGAACAGATAAATCAAAAAAAAGCAAGACTAAGGAGAAGTATTTGTGTCAAATATGCAGCCAGTTATATGAGGAATATAACGGACAGCCAATAGAAGATTGGATAATGTGTAAGATCTGCAAAAACTGGTTCCACGAAGCTTGCACTGCCTATGAAGGTGTAGGAACTTGTGACTTGTGACTTTTGCAAGTAATGCTCACTTTGCCCGGTCCCATTGTTCACTTTACCCGGCATGGTCGGGCAAAGTGAACAATTACAATAATTTTGTAATATAATATTTTTAAACTTTTTGTTAAAATTTCCTAAGTTTAACATACCTTATATCTAAAGTTTAATGTTTCATTTGTATTTTTCTTATAAAACCAAAACCGATTTTTGTAAGAATTTTAAAATAAACGTGTTTCAAATAAAGGTGTTCTCTTTGCCCGGACCTCCCCTAATTATTAAATAATAGTAATATTGCGTTGAGAAGCTGTTTTTGTTTTACTAGGAGTAGATTTGATGGATCAAAAGTAAAATTCTATTATACAAATTATTATCTTCTGCGTTTAAATTACAGGATTGACTATTATCGTCTCAAAATTTAGTAAGCTTAAGGCTTTGTTTAAGAAATCTACGCTTGTCTTAAGAAACTCACCTACTATCTGGGTAACTTCCTTACTTTCACATTGGTCACTTTGGTCACATTGGTACCGAGACAATAAGTTTTCTAGCTGAGACCACCTACTTAGTTTCATTTCAAAGGGTAAAATTCATTTCAAATCATTGTAAGCAAATTCATTACCTTTTAAAAAAACCTTTACCTTCATATCAATGTCCACTGAAACCTGATTAACAATATTTATACAGTCATTGGTCAAATCTAAACTATAAAAATATATTTTTAAGTCACTTACAATTTTTACTTCCCAAAATTCAGAAGTATTAATTTTTTGTGAATAATTACTAAGATTTCAAAGTTATTTGAATACTTACCTGGAAGCGCCTTCTATAGGATCAGACTTAGTTTGACATGAATTCTCAACGATTCTTCATAAAAACGTACTAATTAATAAATTGTAGAGGGGTTCCTCTGAAACATTTGTATAACTACTAACGCCAGAGTTCGCTGACAGTAGAAAAGTTACCAAATTTAAATTTTCTTTAAAAGTTCATTTCCAGAAATACTTCAGATACCGTGTATTATAGTCCAATGCAAAGTTCTACAGGTACTGAATAATTGTAAATTTAAAACATATTATGTTGCTGTATGCTGTATTTAATGCTGTTTTAAGGCATTTTATGATCCTGCTTTCTCAGGCTCTGTAACAGCAGAACTGCGAGGTGGATTGTACAAGATTCGCCTTGCTTACAGCATGACCATGGAGGGCTGAAAAGGAGCAACGAGGATGGTCCGATTTTAAGGTACCTACTTATAGTAAAGTAATTAAAGTAGTTAAAGTAAAAAATTCTCTCGTGTAAGTATATATGAAAGCTCTATACATTGGAAAACCGTAAGAAAACTCGGAAGAACATGTTAACCGACCAGGTATGTCTGTATTTGGACAACACCTCAAATTTAATAATCATAGTTTCTCACCACCTTCTAACAGCAAAATTTTACATCTATTTGATCATAAAAACTTTAGAGAGTTGGACTATCTCGAGGACCTTGAAATCCATAGACATTCAATTAAATATCCAGATTCATGTCTGAATTTAAGACTTAATGAAACTAACAACCGAAATCCAATTTTTAGACTCTTTCAGCGATAATAATTTATTGTTTACCTTAACCTACGCTTGTGGACTTTTGACTCCTCCCATTTTATTAACAATAGGACGGTTTTGCAGAATACAGATATCATAATTTAAAAATCCTGTTTAAATTAAATTAATTTCTTTTTATTTTAAACAATTAACGGAGTTACCTACCTTTTTATACAATTTAATTACTTTTGTGTGGCATTTGACCAAAAATTTACAGGTTAAAATATTTTAATTATTTTTCATTGGGTGTCATAATTATTATTGTGTACCTTGCACGTTAGTTGATTTCATCGATAAGTTATAAGTTTCATTTCAACGCCGTTTTTGTCGAAAAGTTAGTTTGTGAAATTTTTGTTCGTAAAGGTTAGGTTTCTAATTTTTACATTTTGCATTGTCTAGGTATCCTTTTCTGTTTCAAGAAAAATAAGTAGAAATTATTTCTCTGACTTAGGTAGGTAGGAGAGAGTTGGACAAAACCGGGTAGGTTGATAAAACCGGGTACCGCCTAGTTCTGCCAAATGTCTGTTGCCATCTATACGTACCTTACATAAGTATACAATTATTATTAGATATTACTATTATTATTGTTTGTTTAGCAATAAAATAAAGTTTATAACATTAGGTTAGCCTACATATAAGTTTAGAAATGTAACCGCATCAATAAATTGCATTTTAATAAACAATTTCTATAAACACCATTTTTGGGTCTACGAACCTTACGTAAGTCAAAAACTGTTAAAGTAGGGTTTCTATTGAGAGAAAAATTAAATCACTGGCTATATTAAAGCTTTTAACTTTATGTTAATCCACATACAAGTTTAGAAATGTAACCGTATCATAGCCAACAAATTCTATAAAAACCATATTTGGGTCTACGTACCTTTCGTAGGTCATGTGGGGATTTCCTTGACAGTAGATGTAATATCTGACTGAATACAATTAGTTTATCAACATAAACAACTGTAGGATAGTATTTTACCTATAGGTATAATCTGAACAAATAAAACAAAAAAAAAATCTGTTGTAAATATGAGTGACAGAGTCCTATTTAAAGTTGCGTTTCAGTTAATTTAGTATTTTTAAGGTTTGGATAATTATAATATTATATAACCTAAACGCGTTAAAACTTTACTTTATTTTTACTATACCTATCTAGAATTATAATGTTTATAAAACAAAACTTTCAAAAGAAATTATTTTTATTATTTGGCAATATTAAAGCGGTAGAACCCATGAGACTATTGTATCAATTGTTTTAGAAGGTATCAGATGTATAATTTTCAAGTTCGGTCCTGAAATTCATACCAACCTATCAAAATTAAATATACCAAAATTGACAGAGTATCACGTGACTTTGCCTCCATCTTGCGAGAGTATTCAAAATTTTTACTATAAGTATGAATCGCTACACGCTACATTCTCTTTGCTACTTGCGGTTTTTATTAATTTCGAAAAGTAATTCGCTTCCTTCGTTTCGTCAGAGCCTTACTGATGAGCTATGATAGGGCGAAATGCGTCTAAGGATGATTCCGATGAAATGAAAAAAAAAATTCTTCTGTTAGTATTAAAACTAAACTAATATCTACTATAAGTACCTACCTACTGTATCCACCTATATATTTTTCAAATTCGAAAAAAGGTATTTCTAATGACTGAAACAGAAAATAATATTGTAAGAAGCTAATTTCTAAAATTAATATTGTCTGTGGTGTGTAGTGTGTATAATAAATAAAAAACTAATTTAATTTCAAGTCAGGTTTATTAATCGGTACCTATCTAAAATATAAAAAATATACAGATAATGTTTAATAATATTTACTGTTTTGGAACTTAGTTTAAAACATATAAAATATTACAAATCTTACGAGATCTAAACTAACATACATATTATTAATAAACTCCTTAACCAACTAATATTTGACTGAAGGTTAGGTACCTACCTACGCGATAACATCAAATATTGCTGATTTTGTTTGTTTTTTATATTCGATTTTATAAGTTTCATTGACTCGTTCTCTTCCTTTTCAAACTAAAAACTACTAAAAATACCAGAAATCACTAACTTTTTTACAACTTGATCAAAAATTGAGAAGAAATTCCATTCTTTTGGCTAGAATTTGGGACAAATTTTAGCTGTTTACAAACACATAAAAATAATTTAAAGGTCAACTTTTACAAGTTAAGTAAGTTAAGGATCTTAGGGAGCAAATGAAACCAAAATTTTAATTGGCCGACGTTTCGGAAAATATATTTCCTTACTCAGGGCTAGTTAAAGTGGGCTCCACGAGTCACAATGGTAAAAAACAAATAAAAAAAGATAAAATTAGGACACATAATGGTAAAAGGGACACGTAACAAACGGCACCGTAAACAAATTAAAATTTGGGTTTCATTTGCTCCCTCAGATAAAAACCACCTACATAAAGAGTCTATTGGATCATTAACAATTTTAATTTGTTAAATTTTAAAGTCCGGACCTGTCTATTTTACCATTTGTTAAATGATAATGCTGCAGTGCGCATGTATAATCGTGTGTAGCTTTGGTGACATGCGCGAGGTTATAAGTTTGCCACTATCGTATTTATTTCTTGTTTATCTAAAGGTAAATGTTTATGGTCTGGCCCGACGATGTTTGCGTCGTCTATCTGTTCCCGTTGATTTTTGGAGCATTACATGATAATTAGTAATAAGTATGATCTCTTGGTTTGTTTTGATTACTACATCTTTGTACATTTACAGTTACCGAATTAAGACCGATACAATAACCAAGCAATAATATTAAATACTGCATCTACATAACACATTTCTCTTTGGCTTTTTGTCTCTTCAGTTTCCACCAATTAATCATCGGATCTATTCCAAGGCCTGTCCATCAGTGTTGGGTAAAAAGATACACAAAACGAATGCCGCTGGAATGAAAAAATATAATTTACAATATTTTAAATCAATTTGAAGCTTTTCGACTTATAAAATGTTGGTCCAATGAGCCTAATGAATAAAAATGTAGCGACTGCTTTTTCTTATAAAATTGAAGTAATTTTTTGAAAGCCAATAAATAAAAACTAAAGTAATTGCTTTTGCGTCCAGTAATTCCTTAAAAGTGCAGGAATTGCTTACAGTCAATGATTTTTCTTAAAAAATTAAAGCGATCGCTATGGTTTGCTTAATTTGTGATGAATACATTAAGGAATTGCTTTTTCTAGTATAGCGATCGCTTTCAACTTTTTAAGGTAGGTCGACCCCTGCATCATTTGCTTGGTAGCAGCAGTCAACTTTAGTTCTCCGCGGCATACACGTGCGTTTCTCTTAATTTGTGTCTTCAATTATGGCTCTGTGTGTGGTACAGTGTACGTAAAAATTGCAGATATGATGATTTCAGAAAGTTATATCAATTTGACTGATGCTGGTGTGCACTGTCGCCTTTTAATAAGATCAAAGTCTTTCTGCGAAAATTGTCCGATCCGGGCTTTCAAAATTCTGTAGGTGAAGAACTCGGTGTTCACCAAACTACTGGCTGTAAGACATACACTTCTGTAAAGGATGCAGTTTTGGAGGAGGCCAATATTTTTATTAAATTTCCTACAAGTGCTGAAGCTGTTGTGGAAGCTAAACTGTTGTGGTCAGAGAGATATTTATGTTCCTTCAATTTGTAAACGATTATCTATTACTTATCTTTAATTTCTTCATCACTACTATCACTTTCCTCATTTTCACTGAATTCTGCCATATCACAAATATAAGTTTCCTATTTTCCACAAAAACGTAACAGATTACTATTGTACTAAATAAATAGATCAACGTTGTTGTATTTAAGTATACTCTTTTGCAAATTAGGCACCAAACTGAACATAAAATCTATAATCTGAACAAGTGGATAAGCCACGTCTGAACTTGTGTTGAATAAGCATTTGCTACAGAGGTGTAAGGAAAACAGCAATTGCTCCAAAATTTTATTCATATCCATATCTAGCAATTGCTTTAACTTATAGCATTTGCTAGTCATGCAATTGCTTTTACTAAAAAGTAATTGCTTCAAGTAATTGCTTAATTTTTATTCATTGGGCTCAATATATTTTAGAAGCTTTTCTGTGGTTTGACGGTACTTAAACATAACGTAGCAGTAAAAATATTACTAATGCAAAACGGGAAATTTCGATGTTATTGAATTAAAAGGTAGCGAAAACATGAATTTTTTGATTCTCAGGGTGTGCCGAATCTTTCTTGTTTTAAATATTTTAATCTTTAAAAAAATGATATGGGGCAATGTTAAAGTTTGCTGCATACAAAAACTGATAACTTTGTATTTGCTGAACGGAATTTAACAAACTTTATCTTATTCGGTAGAGTTTTTCTTTCTCTAACCATTTCTTTTGCACTGATTTGTACTTGAAGGTTACTTTCGAAGCTAGAGGGCGATTTCTGAAATATCAACAGATAAAGTGCTTTTTTAAAAGAAAATTATTTTTTAATTTTCTATTTGATAAAAAAATAGAGAAGAAGTCAAAACCGTAGCTAACTTTTTATAACTAATTATATTGACAAAAGTTAGAAGTATTGAAAAATGCGCCTATATAGGAACTTGAATTATTAGAATATTGATTACTGATTACAATTAGTTTATTTTAGCTATTATCTGATAATTCTACGTATCCAAAGTGCTACTTTACTACCCGAGTAATAAATTAAACTTATAAATTGCATATTTAAAGTACAAAGGTAAATTAAAAATTAGTACCACGCAAAATAAAATGCTTTTAAAATATAAGGAGACTTTGGAAAAATATGGTAACCGTCACATTCAAAAACATTAAACCTGTACTACTGGCCAAACTATATAAATGCTGCATTCGACCAATCTTGGAGTTTGCTGTGCCCGTCTGGAACCCGTACTTTGTTGGTGATATTCATGCGCTTGAACAGACCAAGCGCAGAATAACACGGCTGTGTCCTGAAATACGTCAACTTACTTACGAAGGACGGGTACTTGGACTTACAACACCGACCGAAAGAAGACTTCGAGGTGACTTAATCGAAACCTACAAAATTCTTTAGGGGTACATATTATTCAATTCGTTTTTAGATATTTGTGCGTGTTGGCGACGACAGATTGCGAGGCCATAACCTAAAAGGGCGTTTTCACACTAGCCGACACGATACCGACACGACAACGACACCGGTGGACGCGTAATCTCATGTAAGTAAAGGGAATGCTTTCACACTTGCCGATATATCGTTATCGTGTCGTTACAGGCACCGACAGGTCGGCGAGCAGCAAGGACTCCACTCGTGTCGTTGGCGGTTTTTCCTTTTCCTAGTTGTTTCTGTTCTGGTTTTTTGATTTCGTCAATTAACTTGCTCAGCAAATAGTTAAATGTTTCATGACTCATTCGAAAGTAGTCGAAAAATTTGTCAGAATCCTTAGTCAATGTCTCAAAAACAGTGTAATAGGTGCCGTGTAAGTAGCGCACCTTTATTATTGGATGTATCAAACATTTTCTTTGCGGTCTTTGCTTTTTTAGTCTTAAATGCAATAAATGTCGCAAATACAATTTATTTACAGGAGCCATGTCTGCGAATACCGGCACAACACTACGACACGACAGGGATGGCTGTCGGCAAATGTGAAAATACTCGCCGATTTATTGTGTCGGTGTCGCTACCGTGTCGTGATCGTGCCGGTATCGTGTCGGTATCGTGTCGGTATCGTGTCGGTATCGTGTCGGTATCGTGTCGGCTAGTGTGAAAACGCCCAAAGCTGGTACGTGAGCGATTCCATAGCCTCCTGAGACCTGGCGTCCATTTAAATGGACATTCCTTTTTTATTTGTTATTTTGGTAACAGCCGCAATTACAGCGTGAAGTCCCACGGTCCACCGTGGTGGACATACATATGAACGCGTCAACACCGCGAGAGCTTCATTCCAAGAATATTTTAAGGTGTCTACTGCTGTTGTAAACAGGTGATAAAATGGCTTCATTTCGCAGAGAAACAATTGATGGTAAGTAGCTAGTAATATCGAGTTATAATTGCATTTTTTTTATTAAACTTGTTGTTTAGGATATAGTGAATAGAGACAAGCAGTATTAAGGTTTTGGCAAAATATTAACTATTTTTTTTAAGCATAAAACTACTACGTCCATTTTAGTGGACGTCAGGTCGTTTAGCATACAAAAATTATACTAGTATTTTTTTTGTTTTAGCTATCTTTGGTAAGAAAACCTATTTAAAGCCTGGAGAGGATGACGAAAAGCTTCTAGAATGCTTAGAAAACTCTGACTTGTCCGATGGTGGAAATTTTTCAACATTTTCCACTTATTTGACATGGCGATTGCAAATTCTTGGATATTTTACAGAGTTGATTGAAAGCAACTTGGGTATACCAACAAATCCGTTATGACATTTTTGGAAATTAAAATAGGTGTGTATGAGTGGTTACTCAAAGATACCAATAATGAAAATTCTTTGGACTTTACCAATACTATCCCTTTGGTCACAAGAAGCACTTCAAGTACCAGACGATTACCTCAAAGCCGTTCGTCAAAAACAAGTATTCAACACTTTCCTGCAATGGCTTATGACTTAAAGAACTCTGTTAGATGTAAGAATCCTGGGTGCAAGCAGAAAACTAAAGTTTATTGTGAAACATGTGATCTATTTTTATGTTTTACAGGAAACAAAAAGAATTTCACATAAAATAATTTGTAACGATACCGCCCTAATGTCCATTTAAATGGACTTAATTTTTTTTTAATAAAGGAACAAAAAAAAATTTGAAAAAATTCACATGTGTGTTTTTGACCATAATTAATATAAATACTAAACTTTTATCGAAAAATTTGAAAAACTAAAGACTCGGGTCTCAGGAGGATAAACTTTGTAGACAGTACCTTTTTTTAAATCGGGTACATCGCTCATGGAACTCACTTCCGGACGCGGTGGTGAATGCGCCGTCAGTAAACGCTTTTAAAAAATGCGCAAGACTCATATTTTTTTAACTCGAGCGTAGCACAGAATATACATTCTGCAGCGTAAGAGAGTGCCAGTGTTTTTTACTTTATTATTGGTTCTGTTTGTGACTGATTTGTTTTTCACACTCTCACTCAGACTGATAGAATAAGTTTGCGTTACTGTCATTTAAAGTATACAACTCATGTAAACTATGATTTATACCGTGCGAGCAAAAATGATTTGCATCAAAGAGGGCCTTGCATCTAAGGACGTAATGCTTAGCGGTAGAGCTTAATACCTGTTGGGTGTCAGTAACTACCTGAGTTAACAATCAATCAGTGATTCCGTCATCTTTGACAGTCGTTACAAGCAATTTGATTCATTAAACGGGGTTAGAGTAAATGGTGAGTGGCAATACAATCCGGGTTTGTTCACGGACGATTTTCACGAACATTTTCCTAACGTTGCTTTTATTGCTGGGGATTTTTATCATTGCCTGAAAAGTACCGTGGCTGTGTTTAGGGAAACAGGTTCTATACAACACAAAAAAGGAGCAGGAAGACCATCTGTAAGAACAGAAGAACTTGTTGCAAACGTTCGTGAAATAATGCAAAACACGCCAACAAACTGTATAAGACGCCTGTCGCAAAAAGTGGGAAGATCTTATGGAACATGCAGGACAATTCTTAAGAAGCAGCTAAATTTATTTCCTTATAAAGTGCAAGTATTCCAAGAAATACAAGCCGCAGATTTTGAAAGACGCAGGAATTACTCTCAATGGTTCACCCAAAATTTATTGGAAAGAAATGATTTATTAGACCTTACTTTTTTTTCGGATGAAGCCTGGTTCCACCTCTCATGTAGAGTAGTGAAAATCCCCATTTTTTTTGTAGAGTCCACATTGCACCCTCAAAAAATTGGTGTCTGGTTACCTGTTTCCCGAAGAAGAATTGTTGGTCCTATTTTTTTCCATGACACAGTTACAGCACAGCGGTATAGAGACAATATTTTGAATCCATTTGTGGAGTAATTATTTGACGACGAACTACGTTTTGGATATTTTCAACAGGACGGTGCAACCGCCCATACAGCCGCCGAAACTATTAACTATACCTACGCAATTTTTTCGACGACAGATTAAACAGTTTTCGATCAGACAATAAATTCCCACCTAGATCACCTTGTTTAACGGTTATGGATTACTTTGTTTTTCCTCATTTAAAGAACACTATTTTTAAAACACCGTTTCAAATTTAGAACAATTACAAGAAAGGAGTATCCAAGAATGTGGTAACATTTCTCCAGAGATGCTGGTCAACACTTTCAAAAATATGAAGAGACGTGTGAATTTATGCTTGGAGCGGTGGCCAATTTCAGCAATTTATGTACTTCTTTTTCTTTTTCTTTCTGTATATTCTTACCTTGTTAATTTTGTAAACAACAAAAATAAATTTGTATTTGTCTACTTATTTTATTACTCATTAGTTTGGCATATCATGTCATAATATGAATTTTACAAAATTTTAACCTAGATTTGGTTAGATAATATCGTCCCCAAATCATTGTGATCTAAACCAAGCTCTACGTTTTTTAATCCAAGCCCTCTTTGATGCAAATATTTTTTGCTCCCACGGTATATCATGCCATTTGATATTGTGTCAAATCATTTTATTTGTTGCAATTTTAGAAATCGCCCTCTAGAACACAATGTATGAATTTTTAATTTACCTTTGCACTTCAAATCTGCAATTCATGAGTTTAATTTGGTGCTAAAGTGATTTGTTGAAAATGCAGAATTATCAGATGATGGTTAAAATAAGCCAATTGTAATTAGTAGTCTAATAACTCAAGTCCCTAGGCCACACTTATCAATACTTCTAACTTTTGTCATCGATATCAATAGTTATATCAACGTTTTGACTTATATTTAGAATTTCTAATTCTATCTATTTTTTTATCAAAAAATAAATGAATCATTCCATTTGATTTTCTTTTAAATAAGTTTGTTGAAAATACCTAAAGTATTCATCTACGTGCACAATATGGTTTAATTAAGCAATAAGATTGTTAAAAATAATAATAATAATAATATTAAAAGTTTATTCAAATATTTTTTTGACATTTAATGCTAATACACTCACCGACTTTAAATTCGATCCATCCAAAATTTTGTTTAAGTTTAATGTATGGTTAACTTTTTTTTCCGTTGTCCGATTTAAATGATTGTTTTTATAAATTGTAGATACATGCTTCAGCTTTAATTGGATTTTTTCTGTTATTTAAAAAGCTGCATACTTGGTGAAATATACAGGGAAATAAAAAGTATGTTTTTTCCCTTTAAGTTTGTAACACCCTGTAGAGTGATTTTGCAATATTACCTTCTAATAAAGAAAGTATATTTGCGAAGTTTAATCTATTCCTAACAGATTGCTTTTTTATTTGGCTCGATATCTTTCTCGGTTCAAAAGATATGAATTTTTTAAAAAAACACTACACATTTTATTAAAAAAACTTAATTTTAAATTGTAACATAACAAAGGGTGCTATGGCTTTATAAAAATCGTGACAGTTTTTATGTAATTATTATTAATTCTGCTGTGTTTAAATTTTTGTCAGTTAAAAATTATGGTCAATATGATGCGGCAAGTTGCAAGTAGCTTTAGTAAACGATGGAAGGTCGCAGTATTATACTGCTAGAGTTTTAGGATGTACATACAACATCCAATGTTCAGAGAGCCGTGGAACGTTTTAACGAAACTGGTCATTTTTCGAGGAGAATAGAATCTGACAGAATACAATGTACAAATGCCCGAGATGATCGTCAGAGAATATATCTTAGATCAGGTGAGCGCTTTTTACAAAACCATTTCTCTACAACACAAAGTTCATACTGATGCAGATAATGCTCGTCCTCACACTGCAATAATTGTTGCCCAATGTTTAGAAGACGTAGAACTACGAAAAATGGACTTGCCATCACTTAGCCCAGACCTTAACCCCATAGAGCATGTCTGGGACATGATGGGTAGAAAGATTCGAAAACGAGTTCCGGTTCTGAATAATTTAGAACAGTTAAAAGAAGTAGGGAATTGTTCGTGCTCGGAGTGGTAAAACCCGTTATTGATGTTTTTTTTTAGTTCTTTACCGCTAGGTATATTATTTTTTTAAATTAAAAATATTTTGCAAAAAATGTTAAAATTAAAATCTTTTAATAAAATGTGTAGTGTTTTCTTAAAAAAATCGTATCACTAGAACCGAGAAAGATATCGAGCCAAATTAAAAAGCAATTTGCTAGGAACAGATTAAACTTCGCAAATTTGAGGAAGTAGAGGAAATATTGCAAAATCACTCCACAGGGTGTTACAAACTTAAAGGAAAAAAACATACTTTTTATACCCCTGTATATTTCACCAAGTATAGAGCTTTTTAAAAATCGGGAAAAATGTAATTAAAGCTGAAACATGTATCTACAATTAAAAAAAAAATCATTTAAATCGGACTATTGAAAAAAAAATACCATACATTAAAATTTAACAAAATTTTGGATGGATCGAATTTAAAGTTGGTGAGTGTATATAACTTTTTTGTATAAACTATCAATTCCGAACTCAGAAGTAAAATACTTGTTTTTAGTTAAATAATATAATATTTATTGTCAAGAATATATATTTCATAGTTCAGGCACAACTAGATTATAATATAAAACGAATATGACAATATTTTATTGGTATATTTTATATCACGGCAGTATACAAAGATACAATGCGTCATGTATATAATAATATTTATTTATTTTATTCATTACAGCTTGGTATATTTATTATTTATTAATGACGTTCTTGAATATATCTCTTGAATTGGATAATATCCAATTTTTAATTTTATATCTATAATTATTTAATGATTTAATTATTTTAATTGACTGTGGTAGCATATCAAAAATATATGGATTGATGTTTAAAAAATGTTTGTGTGCTATTGATTTGTTTACTCTATTTTTATATGTAATAGTATTTTTAGGACGAGTTTCATGTCTGTGATTAACATAATTTATTTTATTTTTATGTTGATAAATATACATATATTAACATGTTGTAAGAAAATATTTGTTTAATATCCATTTTTTTTTTGCTATCTTTAAATTGTAAATCAGAAGAATATTGGTGGTCTTTTTCGTAAATAATTTTCAAAATGTATTTTTGAATAGTTTCAATATTATTAAGATTATTCTTATTTACGCCTCCCCATCCTAGTATTCCATAATTTAAATGGGTTTGTACTAAAGAATTATAGAATATTTCTAATTCTTTTATATTTAAAAATTGTTTAAGGTGTTTAAATTTTGGTATAAGAATTCTTAGCTTTTTTACAATGTAGTCACTATGTAAATCCCATTTTGAATGTTTATCAAATATTATTCCTAGATATTAAATATTTTCACCTTCCTTTTATATTAATATTATTGCATTATATTGGACCAATATTTGGATGTTTATTTTTGTATGAAGTAAATGGAATGTATGTTGTTTTGTTATAATTTATAGTTAATGGGTTTTTATTAAACCAGTTGCTTATTTTTATAAAGTCTTTTTCAATAGTATTTTTTAAAATATTTCAATTTAGACCTTCATAAAAAATTACCGTATCATCAGCAAAACTATGTAGTTTTCCTTGACAGTTTAAATTAAAAATATCATTTAGATAAATATTAAAAAGTATTGGTCCTAGGACTGTAGCTTGTGGTACTCCATAATTAAATATTTTTGGTGAACTAATATTTTCACCAATTTTAACATTATGTACTCTGTTATATAAATAGTTTTTAAATAAAGTTAATATTTGACCACGAAATCCACGTTTTTCTCATTTGTTAATAAGAATTTTATGACTGACAGTATCAAAGGCTATAGCTAAATCTAAAAATATGCATATACTGTTCATTTTATTATCGATTGAATTATATATTTGATTTGTTTGGTGACAAATTGCATCTTGTGTCGATTTATTTTTTTGAAATCCGAATTGTTGTAAAATTTTCTAATCTTTCTTTTAAAACTTTTTCGAAAACTTTTGCCTATGATAAAATTAATGTCTGTAGTATTGCAATTCAATTTTATTTCCGCTTTTATAGATTGGAATTAATTTGTTTATGATGCTGATTGCACAGGTTTAATGTCTAATCCGCACATAAATTTTCGTAACGGTCTGTCAAGTAATTTTTAAGGTTTTGAGGAGAGGAAAGTAAAAATTATAATAAATTAAAATGTAATACCCCTCTCCCCATGGTACCTAGTCTAATTTCAAAGATTTATAGAATGTTATTCTTTGTAGATGGCTATCTATTTTTTTTATCATACGTACCGAGAAAGCAACCTGCAACAGCTATAAATGGCGGTTCACATCCACGTTCCAACAAATATGGAAATATAAATGTTCCAGTCATACCTCCCACTCTACCAATCATAAGTCCTGTTGCTAAGGCCAAAGTCCTACAAGATAATTGTATAAATATGGTAGGTAATCTACTTAATAAATAACATAACGTCGTTAAGCTGACAAGTGACAAGGTTTTGGCAACTCTTTTAATCGATAATTTTTATGAGCTTTTTAAGCTGTTTATGAGAGTAACAGAAATGTTTCTATTAATAAATATATAAATATAGGATATGGTAAATATTATACAAACAACATTGCTTATTGGGCTGTCTCCGACATTAGCCTCCCCATTGTAGCCACTTGCCGCGACTGGACTACATATATGAAAAAAAAATTAACCTATTGGCGTACCTTCCCATTTTATGATCTTTATTTCAAATATGTTTACTTATTCTACTTTTTTTAAAAATCACATAAAAGTAACCCCATTATTATAATTTTTAAACTGGATTCTGAGAAACCTAATCTATATTAATTAAGTTATTAAGTACCTATATACCTTAAACTCGTTGGAAAAAGATCTACTGCAATTGATGTCATTACATTATTGCAAACTGCCCCAGATGATATAAATAATGATGCACAGGTCAAAGCAATTGCTGGATTTGTTGAGAAAATTATAGATCCACAGCAAACACTTCCTATTATTGCAAAAGTTACTAAAATGAAAATAATTTAATTATTCTATTATGTAATTTATATAATTTAATAATATATTATATAAGTATAGTTTTCAATGACGAGTGCTCCATTTTGACGACAATCACACAAAAATACTTTTTCGAGCACTTTTAGACTAACCGCAGTTGAAAGTTCATGAGAGCAGCGTTTTTTAAACTGTGCGTCGCGACCCCCAAAAGTGGTGCAAAATTTACAAAATATGGGTAAAAGATCAAAATTATTTTATGCAGCTAAAATTTTGCATGTGCGCTATAAACTGCATTTAAGAAAACTTTTTCTAATAACTTTTTTCGATATTTTTAGAAATAACCCCATTTTTGAATTATTTTTTGGAAATAATTAAAATTTGACAGATAATGCGAATCACGTGACTATTATTTTTTTTTGTTTAATTTTCATCTCGATCGAAGCAGAACTTGATGCCCAAGTCAAATTTTGAATAAAGCTATTAATAAAAAAAAATCCCATAATAATATGATGCTGACTTTACTGGTGACACTGTATATAATATTCGGCTAGATTATATTATGGTATTTTTATTGTTCGGGTTTGTTGTTATTGTTATTATAAAGATAAATTTATACCCATTGGTATCACCAGATGTAATCTTATTCGTATAATACTTATACATCTCAGTATTTTATTTTTTAAAATAAGATCATGAATGTATGCAGGACAATTTTAATAGGATTGTATTGTATATTATATAACATATAATTTGTTTACTTACGAAAAACTCTTTTCTTTCCAGTAAAACGTATTGTCAGCCCAACAGATGCGCATGCAAGGGCTGAGGTAGCTCCAACGATTGCAGAATTAATATAAACAGTGGCATTATCCGTATTCTAAAAGCAGACGGCAAAATGATTAAGTTAAATATTAATTTTTATTTAATAAAAACTATATTATACCGAAACTTCATGTGGGCTTTACTAAGAAGGATGAACTGGTATGGACTCTATCGGCAATAAGGTATAATGAGCCCAGAAACAGTCCATATGAAAGCACGGGGGACTATTATTTACGTTTAAGCTATAAGAACTGGCTCCTTGCTTTTTTCGGTGCGATACTTTAACAAAAAACTGACCGATCACTGTTTATGTTTAGTACTCAGGTTATTATTTGTTTTTAAATGTTGTTAGGTTATGTTTGGCATTATTATTAATTATTTATTATATTTTATGTCGCTTAAAAGTATAAACAAACCTGATTTTGTTTTTAAAAGTTAAAGTATTAGGTATTTCATTATATAACAACTGAAAGCTATTTACTTAATGATACTAACGTGAGGTAAATAAAAATGTTATCAAAGTTTGTAACAATACGTGTGAATGAAATGGGACAGGAAAAAGTTCCACAGTTTGGCTTAGGCAAGATGTATAAGAACTCAAAAAAGTCATTAAATAACTAAACTAACATACTAAATATTTTTATACATTTCACTTTTCTCTGTGCAAGCTGAAAAGCTAGAGGCCATCGCAATCCTCGAACAACAACAATTCTCTGTGCAATTGTCATCTTAGTATATTGCCTTTCAGAGGCCACTTGATTGAAACTACTACTTAAGTAAGCGAAACATAGCTAAACTTTTTGTTTACTTTATCCAGTTTATTTTTTGGAGATATTCAGTGATTTTTTTTCAAAATTCAAATGGTTATAAAATGTTGGATTGAGGTCAATGAAATAAACTTAAAATATCATAATTTCTATATTACCAACGTTTTCACCGGTATGAGGCCGTCTTCATGACACTTAAATGATTTTTTTATTGTTCATTACATTTATTACCAATTTTGTATTTAATTCTTTATTTATGTTAATTTTAATTATAAGATACGGCTACAGGCTTTTATCAGGTGCCTGTCACAGAAGATTTATCATTTTTATTTTTTATGACTCCCGAAGTTCTTTATGAGTTTATTCGAATGCCTTTTGGGCTAGAAAACGCTCCTGCAGTTGTTCAACGATTGATTAATAATGTTCTGGGAGACTAAAGAAAAGGTATATGGATTACTTAGGAAAGAAAGTAGGTAAGTAAAGAGGATGCCATACCAGGTACTAGAAAAATGAAAGCATGAGTTTATGTATTATTATGTCAGAGCTAAAGAACATCAAATAAGTTAGGTATTTTGCTAGAATTGTTGAACGATTAACAATGCTGACTAGAAACGACGTTAAGTAGATGTGGTCAGAAGTAAGTAAGTAAAGAGCCTTTACACATTATAATAATCTTATAGTTAATTATTCGTCAATGTACGTAAAAATGAAATAACAGATCAATTGTTTTATTGTAATCAACAGTAAAAAAAAGTAATTTAGTGCTCTGACGATTACCTCATGGAGGTCGACCCGTTGGCAATATACAATTTAATATATTCTACATTTATTTTATTGGCCTCAACCTAACTAATGTACCGTTTAAATTCAGAAGTTTATTCTTGTATAATATGAATATAACATCACCTAATATCATGCCGTGTCAAGCCCAGACCCCTGAAGGAATGAATACTTTAATTTTAATTAAATCTGATGAGTAGAATATATATACTGGTACTGCTATAATAATTATCATATTGGAGGATAAAGTTAAACAAAATTTTAATAATTTAGAGGAATTTTACCTTTACCAGTTGTTTGCAGCTGCGATGCCAACTTTAATTTTCGAATATGTCATAACAATAATTAGTTAAAGAAATATCTGATTAAATTATCCTTTTTTAGTAGGTTCTTAAAATACTAACCACAACACATTCCTTAGTAGCCTTATTTGGAGATGTTACGGATTCAAGCATAACGCACAAGCCAGCTGAAGATCCGTTATGGGCTAGTTGATAATCTGTCATTATTTGAAATATTTGAGGCAACCATAGCCTCAACATATTAAGGCTAAAAATTAAATTTAATATTTCAAAACAAACAGCGTTTTTGTTTACTTAGAGATATAGATTATTTACCCATCACCTTTCTAATCCCATTTAAAGCGAACAAAGCATTTAATTTTAACAATAACAAAAGGAAAAGTATTTCACGCCTTGGAAAGCAAGACACAAGGCAAAATACTATAATTAAAACCAAGAGTAGGTAAATGCAAACAATCATCAATATGGAATTATGGGGGTGAAAGACTTATCGAACAATTCAAAATGCAGGTTTCTCCATATTAGGTGTTGTTGATTGTTGAAAATGGTCGGCCCATAACAATATTTTTAACTGGCTAAAGATGTTTTTTAAAAGTTTAACCATTCATACCGTTTAAAGGGCGTCAGTTCTTACGTATCCTCGTAGAAATGTTTAATCTAAGTTGAAATCAATTTATGGTCCATCATGGTAAGGGCAAAAAGCTATGACATAAGGAATGAAATAATCTAATTTTAGATAACTACATGGAAAAGTCAATTAGAATTTGTTGTTGTCGTGGTGACTACAACCTAAGTACTTTCCATATGATCCAAATTGATTATGAACAATTTATACTTTGCCTTAAGTCAAAGGTACATAATGAATATATATATATTTTTTAATTATAGGTACCTATTAAAAATGAACATGACTCTAACTGTCAATTCCCAATTGGGAAACCTCATTTAAAACGCTCAAGATAAAGATGAATAAAAAAATAACCTTACCTTATATGAACACAGAAAACTGTACTGCATGTAAGAATAATTCTAGTTAAGTATGGACGAAAAAACAGCGGTCTTATTTGGCGAAAACCTTCTTTTAGGGCCTGCGATTTTGTTCTTTGGGTTGTTATTTGACCCCCATGTTTGTTATTTGCATTTAGTTTAGTTTCATCTATAAGCTTTTTAATCTAAAAATCAATCAATGAAAAATAAAGTATGTAATCATGGATTTTTTAACAAAATTTACAATAATTAAGATAACTAATAAAATACACTAGAGCATTTTTTTTATCTAATTATTTTCAAAACCTGTATGTAAACTGATACAATCTACAGGGTTTTAGGACCAGGCATCTATTTTTTGATACATCAAATCATCGTGCCAGTTGGTTAAGTTTATTGTAAGAATATATTGGTGTCCAATGGTGTATGTAAGTAAGAAACAAAAACTGATTCTAAACTAACAGACGTAGAAACGAGCGCAAATAAATGAACGAATGTAGCTCACGGCATAGTGTCGATGATAGAAACCATCAAAGCAATGTCTAAAATAGCGGGTGCTAGAGGGTGATATATTTTTGCTTTTGAACTTTTAAAGTGGTGGATCATTACATTCATTGCATCCAACAAGTTTTTGTTTGTAAGTAGGTAAAACGGATTTTTTAAAACTTGTTAAAGACATTTGTCCAAATTTACAATTTGAGAAATTATATTATAACATGAAATTCTCATTTGCATTTATCTCTTACCGGATATGTATCTTCTGGTAGTCCAGTGTTAAAACTGTATACTTTTTTGAAAATAGCTAAAGCTTTGTCATTTTCCCCACAAGTCATTAAGAACTTCGGACTTTCCGGAAATAGAAGAAAAATCAGTCCACTTAGAACTGCTGGGAGTGCAGAGATTGCCAAAAATACGTTCCAGGAATGAAAATCTAAAACAAAAGAAACTTATTTTAAAAGGAGTCTATCCTAATTGCATAAATAAATACACAAGGACAACGAAAATGTATAATCCTGGTGTGATTTTTGCCATGTTGGAAATCATGGCCACACAACAGGTTATTACTTACCAAGATTTATTATTGTAAATTCCATACTTCGTGGTAAAACTGCCCAAGCAAACAACGGAAGTATAACTGTACCAATATTATTGCAGCAACCCATCAACAGTTGAAAGGCTGGTCTGTATTTTGCGCAGTGAAATTCTGACATGTAGGAGCTAAGAGCTGCAAACGGACCATTGATTCTAGAATATAAATAATAATTTAGTTATTACGATGAATTGTTTTCTTCATTATTAAATAAGGAGATGTAGATATTGATAATAAACGTCCAAGCATAATCAATGCGTGCCTTACACGTAACTGGAAAAATTTTATTTTTCTATTTTTTTAGGCATCGTACCGTGCGAGCAAAAATTATTTGCATCAAAGAGGGCTTGGATTAAGAAACGTAGGGCTTGGTTTAGATCACAATGATATGGGGACGATATATCTAACCAAATCTAGGTTAAAATTTTTGTCAAATTCATATTATGACATGATATGCCAAACTAATGAGTAATAAAATAAGTAGACAAATACAAATTTATTTTTGTTGTTTACAAAATTAACAAAGTAAGAATATATAGAAAGAAAAAAATCAAATAATTACATATGTATTCTGAGAATTCACATAACCGGACAGGAGGTGGAACAGGCTTCATCCGAAAAAAATGTCAGGCCTAATAAATCATTTCTTTCCAATAAATTCCTGCGTCTTTCAAAATCTGCGGCTTGTATTTCTTGGAATACTTGCACTTTATAAGTAAATAAATTTAGCTGCTTCTTAAGAATGGTCCTGCATGTTCCATAAGATCTTCCCACTTCTTGGGATATGCATCTTATACAATTTGTTGGCGTATTTTGAATTATTTCACGAACGTTTGCAACAAGTTCTTCTGTTCTTATAGATGGTCTTCCTGCTCCTTTTTTGTGTTGTATAGAACCTGTTTCTCTAAACACAGCCACGGTTCATTTTAAGCAATGATAAAAATCCCCAGCAATAAAAGCAACGTTAAGAAAATGTTCGTGAAAATCGTCCATGCACAAACCCGGATTGTATTGCCTCACCATTTACTCTAACTCCGTTTCGAAAATACGCTTCAACCATGAATGTTTTGTGCTGTTCCGTAAAGCCCATTGTGTGAATTGTTCAAGAAATTGGAAAAATTAGCGATGAATCAAATTACTTGTAACGACTGTCAAAGATGACGGAATAACTGATTGATTGTTAATTCAGGTAGTTACTGACACCCAAAATAGATATTAAGCTCTACGGCTAAGCATTACGTCCTTAGATGCAAGGCCCTCTTTGATGCAAATAATTTTGCTCGCACGACATCTTTTATTTGAAAGTAGGAACATTTTTCTGATTTTTAAAAAGATTAGAAGGGTAACCAAAAACTATAATATCAAAACAGCCTTTAAATCCGGAAATACGCTTAGAAGCTTTCCTACAAAAGTTAACCCCCCCCCCCCCCCCACCTGTAATGAAAACACAAAAAATTGTATCTATCAAATCCCTTGCGAGTGTGGCGAATCGTACATTGGAGAAACAAAAAGACCTCTTTCCGTACGAGTTAAAGAACATACGCAAAGAGGTGAAACTTCGAGATTAGGTAAAGCGGAACATATATGGACCAACCAACATAATATACAGTGGTCAGAAGCCAATGTTTTGGACACGGAGCAGCACTGGAGAGAACGAAAATTCAAAGAAGCAGCTTTTATGAATCAAGTATTATAGTAGTACCTAGTATTTAAGACAGTAGAGGAGCGGCGGGTATTATGGAATAGTATTTTGTTTTTTCGTTCTAAAATGAAAATCAATAGAAAATATTAAATATAATATACGGTTAAGGGTTACTAAGGGTTTTGTTTCTAAGATACCTTCAGGTGGTATTGATACATTTAATACTTTTTTTAAATATGTCTTTTTTTCAACAACACTTTTTTTTCGGGTAATATGGAATAGTCGGGTATTATGGAATTTTAAGTTTTTAAAACTATTTGAAGGATTTAAAAAACTTTTACTAATATTTTAGTGGAACTAAACCTAAAATACATAAAATTGAATAAATATATATTGTTTCAACCTAATTAAATACTTTAGCTGCTTTAAAGGTAGCCCATTCTTTTATCTCGAACTGCTTCAATGGCTTGCTGCTACCCTTGTCCCATTGCTTCCGTTGTTTATAGTCACTACTGTTTCTTTTTTTTTGCATTCTGTATATAATATATAATAATAATAGTAATATTAATAATGTGGGTAATGTGGAATAGTCGGCCAATACTATTCCATAATACCCGACATTGCCATTTTGAATTTGGTGAAAAAAATATGGCGACAAAAAAAACATTAGAAACGACTTAATTTAATTTAATTAAAGGTTGAATAAAGCTTTATCTGTAATATATGCGAAATCGATAAAAAAGTATGACACTACACCAAAAATTAATTAGTATTTCCTACCTTACACAAAGTTTTGATGCACCAAAATCAATTAAAATAACGTAGTTTCACTTTGAATGCCAGAAACATACTGATTTGCTGTACCGGCTTAGTAAATGGTGGGCAGTGTTTCCGCTGTGTAATATTACTTTACTGATGAAATATGAATGTATTCCGAATTACCCGAATATTCCATAATACCCGCCGCTCCTCTAGCCTTAGAATTATAATTTAGTTTACACTTGAAAACGGTGAGACATACTAACTAACCGAAACGTTGTGTTAAGTAACAAAATAAAAACAATGGAAGTCCGACAAGGTAATTTTTTTGATAGTTCTGTTATGTTAAATACTATGCAAAAAATGTGTATAATAATTTGGGTTTAGGAATTTTCTGTTATGACAAAGTCTTAGCATAAAATATTAATGTAAAAGCTGACCGTCAAAGTCTTATTTGCTTAGATGGAAGATCGTGGAACTACAGTGTGTTTAATTTTCACGAAACCCTATTTGGTAAAAATTACTCCTATACGAAAAATAAACGGATTAATTATTATTTTGAAGTGTCTAAATTTAGGTATGTCATTGTATGTAAATGGCTCCTAATTTCCGTACATACCACCCGATTCTAAATCTTACCAGGTTAATTTTCCAAAGGTAAGTGTATTTTGCTAACTTTTAATTTAAGGATTTCAAATTATTAAATTTTCCATCGAACCATTGAAATCTGTTGTCAATATGTCTGAAAAACAAAAAAGTTTAAACAAATAATATATACACCTACTCAGATATTATCCGGTAAAATTATAAGGTTTTAAAATATAGAGCTATACGTATTTCAATGGCCTCTTTTTGACAAAAATGTGAATGTATAAATATTATACGAGTACATGAATAAGTTCCATGTCTTATCAAAATGTACTTACATAAATCCTTGAAAAAATTTGGATATTAACAACAGAGTCATGTTTTGTGAAAGGGCACTCATTAGTACAAATATGGCATCTACTAGGAAACCAATTGTTAACAATTTCTTTCTACCCAATACGTCAAAAAGAAAACCCCAGATAACAGCACTCGATAACATTCCTAAAAAAAGTTTGTATAAGGACTACGTCTTTGGGACTAAAACTATGTCTCTTAATCTTAAGTATCTAATAATATACTATTAAATTATTATTCTTACCAATATATGTGACACTATTTAAAAGTCCCTTGTCACCTAAGGATAATTCCAAGTCACACTGAGCAGCGACAAAGGCAAAAGACATTGTAGTAGTATCAAATACTGTACAAAGGCTGGCCAACATGGCCAAGGCACCCAAAATGACATTAAACTTTCCAAATTTAGTAGCTGTAATAGCTTCTTCGAATGTAGCGGCTTCATTATCCGAAACTAAAAAAAAAATAAGACCATCATAAACAATTATTATTGATGAAAAGATTTTTAGAAAAATATTATAATTTTGAGCTCATTGTTACTATATTCTTTACACATTATAAGTACAATGCAATTTTTACTTGACATACAATCCTGTCAGAAGCGGGAACCGGTACGACAACAATCAAGGAGAGCGCAAACTCTACACCAAGTACCTAGTACACGTCGCAAAGTTTTAAATAGGTATACATCGTAGATCAAAAAAATTGTTTTGGGGATCTTATTGATGCAGTATGGTAAAAATTTTTACAGGTTTTTTTATTGTTTTCTTACACTTAAACAAATTACGTTACGGTCCAACGAAAAACTGTTTTTAAAAAACAATTTATTTGTGTAAGATACAAGTTTCGAGATTAATGGCTACAATACAACTGACTATGATTTGTTTCTTAGGTATATTTATAACATATCATGTGCTTATACTGCAAAAGATAATATATCGCTAAATAGGGACTCTTAGGTGAATATAACTCCTCCGCCCTTAGCTAAAAGCATACCCTTATGGGTGTGATTTTTCAAAATTTATTTTATTTTTGAAATTAATAAAATAATATATTTATTCTTAAAAGCATAAGAAAGTTTTAAATAATTATGTCGTCGTTAATAGGGGCTTTTGAAGGTTTCCTAAAGTACCTATTTTTACATAATTTATATGCTGAAAAAATAAAAATGGTTATGATTAGTAAATACAATAAGATTGTCCAAAAACTGATTCTTTCCATAGATATCGGTGTGGTCATCTCATTGATTATTTTCTTCTGTTCTTGAAGTTGGGCTTCAATTTCTTTTGTTTCTTTTAAATTGACAATATTCAGGTCCAGGGACGGCGGGTTGAATATTTTTTTGTTTTGATTAAAATATTCTTTTGGCAGGTCCAATTCTGGTAGAGAGACATCTTTATATGTTAATTGGCTTGGTTGATAAGTGCGTAGAATTATTGACTTAATTTGTAGGCTACATTGGTTGGATGTTTCAATTAGGTATGATCCAAACAGTGGCGTGTTGTCTTTGGAATTTTGGCAGGATATTGGAACGACAAGGCGGTTGGGTACCGTAACTATCCATTTTCCATCAATTACTTTGGTAATTTGTACATTTTGGAGTTTGATGCGGAATGGCTGACATGTAGTGGCATTTGATTGATACGTAATCAGTTGAACGGCACATGGAGGTGCGTCATTGATATAGGTTATGTGTGCTTCTGTGCAGAGGTACTCGTTAGGCATCAGTTGGCTGCATTTTTGATCCATGTAGGCGTATTTAGCATTGCTAAGCGCTAGGTAAGGTTTATGTGGAAGGTTGAGATAGAATTCGGATGTTTGGTTATTAGGAATTGGTATTGGGAATAATTGATAATAGTGATAAACATCTGATTCAACTAGCGGTATTTCTAAAATGAACGTAATTATATTATTCTTCGAATAACTTTTGATTTCGATAATTTTTTCGAAGTTTAATGTATTCTCAATAGTTGCCTCCAAGGGTAGTACGTCTGTATCCAAATTTAATTTAAAAGTTTGGATTTCCTTAATAAGTTCTATGGGATTAACAATTGCGTTATGAAGTGTATTTATTTTTGCGAAAGAAATGGCAATTTCTATTTTTTCGAAAATATCAAAAATTGTTTGATACATCATTGTAATTTGATTAATCACTACATGTATTCTAAAATATTGATGATCGGTATTTTGTTGTAGAGCTACTTCTTTAATAGTGCTTTCGATTTGCAAAATTCTTGATTTTAAGACAAGTTGATTATGGGAAATATTTAATATGGTATTTTGAAATTGATTGATTGACTTTTCTAGTAAAGTAATTTGATTAAAAGCAATGTTTTTAAGTTTATTTTGATTTTCTTGTAATTGTTTAATCTGTTGGTCATAACGTTCTGCGTCTGTTTGATCGAGGTTACCTGTTATGCATTTTATTATTGAACCAAGAGGGTCAAATATTCCACGTTTTTGTTTTTTATTAAAATTCGGGTTTATTTGATAAATTTGGTTTTCGATTCTTTTTTCGATTGCTACTAATGGAATGAAGGTATTTTTATACTCTTCGCGATAATTAAAATTATTTTGAAGGTTATTTATTAAGTTACTTGAGAAGCTTTTAAGTGTATAAAATTCTTTGATTATTGGGGATAAATCGTAAATTTGAATTAAGGACCAATTGTTAGAACGAATTTTCGCGGTTCCTAGTTTATAGGGGAGTAGTCCTGGATATTTGTTTAGATCATGGATTTTTACTTCGTTTGCTCCGATATGGACGAGTCTGATGCATCTGGAACAATTGGCATTATTTTAGTTTCGTTTATGTGAATTATTTCCGTGCGTTTAGTTTTTGGATTTTCAATTTGTAACTTGTTATTTTCTAAAATTTCTTTTATTACAAATGGACCTGTAAAACGGCGTTTTAATTTGCCTGAACGTTTATCTTGTTTTTTGTATACTTGAGCTCCTACTGTTATATTTTGGGGCTTTTTATTTTTGTTGGCTTTATCGATAGTTTTTTGTTTTAATTCTATTGATTTATCTTTAATTTGATCATATAAAGCTTTTGTGTTGGTTTGATGGTTGTTGACGTATTCTGCGAATATTTGTGCGGTTATTAATTTCATTGGGTCACGTGAATCTGTATGACCTAATACTAATTCATATGGGGTGTACTTTGTACTTGAATGAATTGTACTATTATAAGCGATAACGGCATATGTCATTAAAGAAATAGTGTCCGTTTTGTTATCTTTTTCTTTTAAAATTCGTAGGTGTTCAATTAAAGTAGAGTTTAATCTTTCTACCGGTGAATTTGATTCGTGGTGATAAGGTGTTGTAAAATGAATTTTTATATTATGGGCTTTTAATAACTCATTCATTACGTCATTTTTAAATTCGGTGCCATTGTCTGCGACAATTTGTTTTGGTACTCCGAAAAATGAAAAGAAATGTACTAAGTTTTGACAGGCTGAGATAGCTGTCCCAAAATATGGTAATGCTTGACCAAATTTTGAAAATTTATCTAAGATAACTAAAAATTTTTTATTTTCTACAGTAAGTGTGTCAACATGTAAGATTTCAAAAGGTTTAGATGGCGTTTCTGTTAATACAAGAGGTTGATCTGGGGGTCTTCTATTATATTTGGTTCTTTGGCAAATTTCACAATTATTGATAAATTTAGTAATATCCGATTTCATTGATTTCCAATAATAATTAATTTTTAGTCGCGTTATTGTTTCTTGTATTCCACGGTGATTTGTTTTTCCTTCGTGAGAAAATCGCATAATCATTTCTCGTTCGTCTTCGCTTACGTTGTTTATTAACTTGGTACATTCTATAAGATTAAAATTACAAAAGTGCTTTGTTAAAGCGTCTTGAAAATTATTTCTAAGTTCCGGTGATAAGAAATGTATGTAGGTGGTTTTATCTTGCAAGTTCTCTTTAAGAAAGGTAATTATTGCTTGTGTGTTGTCTGGAATAATTGCGTGGATTATTCTATTACCGTCAAATCGTTCGTATTTAGTTTTTACATAGGCGTCGTATGGGGATTTTTTGACAATAAATTGATTTAATTTATTATTGATTATTTCGTCTAATAGAGGTATTTCTTTCAGGGTTTCATTACCGGCTGTGCTGTGTTGGGTATCCGATTGATTATTTTCAGCGGGTGGATTTATTTGGATATCTTGAATAATATTAACTTTTGGTATATTTGAAGTTGTGGGTTGTTGATTTTCAATATCTTTGAGGGTTCGACTTACGTCATCGGGATCGAGATTTTCTGGATTAAATTGGCTGTAACTATCTAGTAAAAATTTGTCAATATCAAAGTTAATATCGCCAGCGTTATTTTGAACTGATTGGGTTTCTAAGGCATTCATTTGGATTCGCGATAACGCATCTGCGTTTGTGTTTTGTTTACCGCTTTTATAAATTATAGTGTAGTCGTATTCTTCTAATTTCAGTCTCCATCTGACTAACTTAGAATTTGGTTCTTTAAGATTAAATAGCCAAACTAAAGGTCTATGATCTGTGTAAATTTTAAATTTTTGACCGTATAGATATGGACGAAAATATTTGCATGCCCAAACTATGGCAAGTAGTTCTTTTTCGATTGTCGAATATTTTTGTTCGGTTTCGTTTAAAGTGCGTGACGCATATGCTATAGGGTTATCATTTGGTGGTGAAGATTGTGATAAAACGGCTCCTAATGCTACGTTTGAAGCATCAATTGTCAAAATATTCGTTGCATTCAATATCGGTTTCCATTTTTTCAACAAAATTAATTTCTGTTTCTTCTAATAATTCAATATCGAAAGGTTCTAAAATTTCGATTTGTAATGGGTTCTCGCCTGTATTGGTGATAATTGTTAGTGCGTGAGAATCAATAATTTTAACAAGAGATTCCGGCATTTCTGCGATACCTAAATTAACGTAATTTAAAATTCCTATACCATTATTTGCTTTTACTGGTACTTTAATTTTTTGTGACGCCCGTGGTGGTATTATTATCTTAATCGGCTGTTGTTTTATTTGCGTGGGTGTTATATTATGCATTGAATTTTTATTTTGATAGTACAAAGGCAAATGTATTTCTAGGGTTTCTAAAATTGAGTTTTTTAAATTAATTTTTGCATCTATTTGTATTAAAAATTCGATACCTAGTAATCCGTCAAATTTATCTGAAAAATCAAATAAATAAAATTTGTGATTACCGTTTGTCTGAAATGAAGGAAATATAGGTATATCCATAACTTCATTATGTACTGAAGTTGCGTGAGCAGTTTGTACTGAAAAATATTTGTTAAAAATAAATTGGGGGTAAAGTTGATATGCAAGGTTTGGGTTTATAAAACTTTTTCCGCTTCCTGTATCTATCAAAAATTGTGCATTAATTTCGGGGATAAAAATTACTGGAAGGTTAGAATGTACATTGTTATTAAGATATATTACGTCATTTTGTCTATATTCGTGGTAATCTAAAAATTTTGGGTGTTGTAGTCGTCATAGGGGTTAAAATTGTCTTCCTGATATTGATCGTATTGGTTAGGTTCAAACGATAAATAGCTATCATCAGTTTGATCATAATTTTCGTAATTATTATAATCAATATTTAAATTTGGGTAATTTGGTGTTATGGGGGTATCAGGATTTTTTGATGGTGTGTCATCACCTGTTTTTTCGTGATTTTTTAAACTGTTATCAAAAAGTTCTTGAGTTACCATGTTATTAATTCTTTGTGCGGGTCTTTGTACAGAATCGGTACGTGCAAATCTACCTGAGGTAGTATCCATTGTTTCTTGCACATTACGCGAATTTGTGAACTGGTTATTATTTGGGTTAAACGGATAAGATGGTCTTGGGTTGAAACGAGGTTGTTGCACTAGTTGGGGTCTATTAAAATTATATTGAGGTTGGTTATGGAAATTTTGATTTCTGAAAATATTATTACTGTTGTTATGTTGAAAATTGTTATTATAATTATTAGGCCTGAAATTTTGATTAAAATTGGGTGTAAAATTTGGTTGTTGTCTAAATAGGGGTTGTGGTCTGAAAAAAGATTGCTGGTTAAAATTATTAAATGGGTTGTTAGGTGTTTTATTTAATTGCGGTCTCATTTGTTGAGGCTGTTGCGTAGTAGGCATATTTTTATTGTTAAAATTAGACCTATTTTTGAAATTTAAAAAGTTTTCCTCTTCGCGGACATAGGACATGGCTTGTTCTAGTGATCCGGGATTTTTTAATCTAACAACGAGTTGCATATGATAATTTAAACTGTTAATAAATGTTTTTAAACACGTATCGTCATATTGCGTGATTTTTAAAAGTTTTAATGCAGCATCTCCTTGAGAGTTGTTAATTTTTGTAAATAATAAACTTCGTGGGTCTTGGATTCTAAGACCGAAATTTTGAATAGGCTCATTTTTCTCTAAGCGCATTATATCCTGTACCAAACAGTCTTCAGATCGTTGGTCAGAAAAAGTTGTAATAAGGGCATCTTTTATAAGCTGCCAAGAATTAAGTTCCATACGCGAGGCTATTAAATCAGCGGCTCTACCCGTTAATTTACCAATAATTGTATCAAACAAACAGATATTGATTTGAGCTTCGACATTATTGCGATCTTGGTGGTTTTGTAAGAAATGTTCGCATGAACGTAAAAATCTACTTAGTTGTTTTGCGTTTCCGTAAAAATTTGGAATGTTATCAGCTTGATAGCGAATTAAGGCATAATTTGGGTTCGCGTTTGCCATAACTTCTTGATTTTCTATAAGATTTTCAATTAAATTAACTTGATCGGGTTCTGGCGCGATTGCCAAATTTCCTAATAATTCTGCAAGGTCTTCCGTTTTGAAAATTGGTAAAAATTATTATGAGACAAAATTTGTAAAAGTAATAAAATTAAAAATGGTTGAATCAAACACTTTAACACTAAAAAGGACTGAAAAAAAAGGAAATGTACAAAAGGAACTTACAATGCTAAAATGATGATTTTCATTGACTCTTCTTATGTCTAGATCCAATAGGAAAAGCGATGCTTGTCTTCTCCCTGGGACTACCTATAGAGTTTGGACGATGTTTGTTCCTCCCTCTGCACTCAGGATTCGACGATTTTTGTTCTCCTCCCTTAAGTCTTGGAGTAGATTGCACCCTCTCTTGAAACTGTGTCCGTTCACGTATTTTTTATTGACAGTTAATTGTTAAGACAAAAAGTTCGTTTTTTGATTGTCACTACCGGGTTTAAGCAAAGGCTAACTTAAAAGTCCACGGTTTCCGCTTAGGCACAAGTTTTTCCGGATTTTTCGTAAAGGCTAGCGAAAAACTGGTTTTCCTCGAACTACGCGTTTCGAATCAAAAACTACCCTGTCAATCCTACCGACTGCGCCAATTACGTTACGGTCCAACGAAAAACTGTTTTTAAAAAACAATTTATTTGTGTAAGATACAAGTTTCGAGATTAATGGCTGCAATACAACTGACTATGATTTGTTTCTTAGGTATATTTATAACATATCATGTGCTTATACTGCAAAAGATAATATATCGCTAAATAGAGACTCTTAGGTGAATATAACTAACAAAACCTCGATCAAACATTTTTTTTAGTAAGTATATACTTATTGACTTATTACTATTACTCTTTAGCATAGCTGGGCAGTAATTGCCCCAAAAGTTCTTAAAAAATTCTTCAAGCACAATAGTGCTTTAAAATACAGTGCTTGGTAGTTGAAAATTGATTTTTAAATTTCAAGCCATTTAAAGTGCTTTCAAGCACCTAAAACACTTTAAAGGGCTTTTAGCACCTTTGAGTACTTGGTGCTCGTTAATGGAATGATGCAATTTCTTTCCTTGGTTATTGGTAATTGCAAGAACTTAGAATTTCGCAAGTGTTTGGTGCATGATGCTGGCAACTACTTTTCCAAAGGGATTTTTTAAGTGCTTTGCTCAGCTGTGCTCCTTAGTATATCCCACATTGGTGGACATATCCTAATATGGGGTCAAGTAGGTGCGAAATTTCTTGATTCTAGGATTGGGGGTTTAGGCTGTTAGGTTGATCAATCAGTCAATCAGTCAATTTTATAAAATGATATAGATTGAAATATATTGGAACAAAACCTACCTAACGATTAAAAAACATGTGAGGTCCATTCTTACGAAACTCGTAAAAATAATGATTTTTACATTGAACAGCTTCAATGAAATGCGACTTCCTATGTTGGGCCAACCATAGAAAAAGGTTTTGGGGACAACCCATGCACTACTCTGTATAAAACTGAATGTACTAAAGTTTGTCTGGAAACCGACGTCCATAGTAACATTGTACCTAAGACTCTTCCTGATATTCCCCTGCATCATAAAGAGCTATTTAAGCGATCTTTTTCGTATTACGCTGCCAACCTAATGAACACCAATACCCCAGAGTTGCTTGGTTTTTCTTATTCTCTTTTCTCTTTTCATCCAACAACCTATCTTTCTTTTTTTACTTTTCTTTGCTTGCAGACTTTTTGATTTTTATTTTAAGGTGGGAGTATCAACATGCTTGCCAACCTATAACCTATTTCGCGTATATTTATTTAATTTTTCTAGCTTTTACACACAATTTAAATAAAATCATTATCGTCTTTATATTTTATTGGTAATAATTGACATATTAAATAAATATCAAGGAATTTCATTAAATATTTTAGGAGAATTGTATAGCGAAAAATATCGGGTGAGATTTTTTTTAACATTGTTATGCCATTCTTCTTTCACTATACAATTCTCCCAAAATTTGCAATGAAATAAATTGATGTTATGTCAGATATTACCTAAATATTGTACCGACCGACGATATTGATTTTATTTAAATGTTAGGTAATCAAATAATAAACTAAAAAAAGCAACGCGAAATAGGTTATATGTTGGCAATAGATGGAATGACGTTAAGAATTCCATCTTAAGTATATAACTTATCTATAATTTTGCTGTCTCTTATTTTAGTGATGGATAGTACGCGTTGCCTATTTCATTTTTTCATGTTTTTTAAGTTTTTTTTTATATATTTATATTATGTTACTATTCTATTTACTAGTCTTAGATATTTTATAGATTTAAGTATACAAAGGCCGCAACAGCCCCCCCGACAACCTGTTGGGAAAGCTGATACAACGGTCTATTAGTCCGTAAACTGTAAAGTTGTTATTGCTGTTATATTTTATTTGTTATTCTCGTTATTTAATAATTTTTGTATAATATTAAAAGGGCTAATAAACGTCTTATTATTATTATTATTATTATTATTATTATTATTATTATTATTATTATTATTATTATTATTATTATTATTATTATTATTATTATTATTATTATTATTATTATTATTATTATTATTATTATTATTATTATTATTATTATTATTATTATTATTATTATTATTATTATTATTATTATTATTATTATTATTATTATTATTATTATTATTATTATTATTATTATTATTATTATTATTATTATTATTATTATTATTATTATTATTATTATTATTATTATTATTATTATTATTATTATTATTATTATTATTATTATTATTATTATTATTATTATTATTATTATTATTATTATTATTATTATTATTATTATTATTATTATTATTATTATTATTATTATTATTATTATTATTATTATTATTATTATTATTATTATTATTATTATTATTATTATTATTATTATTATTATTATTATTATTATTATTATTATTATTATTATTATTATTATTATTATTATTATTATTATTATTATTATTATTATTATTATTATTATTATTATTATTATTATTATTATTATTATTATTATTATTATTATTATTATTATTATTATTATTATTATTATTATTATTATTATTATTATTATTATTATTATTATTATTATTATTATTATTATTATTATTATTATTATTATTATTATTATTATTATTATTATTATTATTATTATTATTATTATTATTATTATTATTATTATTATTATTATTATTATTATTATTATTATTATTATTATTATTATTATTATTATTATTATTATTATTATTATTATTATTATTATTATTATTATTATTATTATTATTATTATTATTATTATTATTATTATTATTATTATTATTATTATTATTATTATTATTATTATTATTATTATTATTATTATTATTATTATTATTATTATTATTATTATTATTATTATTATTATTATTATTATTATTATTATTATTATTATTATTATTATTATTATCATTATTATTATTAAATAACCTACTTTCAGGTAAGGTGGGAAGTTTAAATTTTCCACATATTTAGATATTGATACGAATATGAATAGACCAAGGTCGATAATTTTTGAAACCAAAAAAAATAATAGTAGGATGAAACCCATTGGAAAAGGAAGAGAATATTATAACAAAATGAAAGGAAAAATAATTTACGGGCGATCCGAGGTTGGGAAGTGGAAGGGGGTGAGTTTTTATGGGTAGAAAACGATTTATCTCCATTTCCGGTAAAACTACAAGTTCTATGGAAAAACGGTAAATAGCAACGTTGTAGGTAATAAAAAGATCTACAACATTTGTATTTACACTTTTTTCACATAACCTCAAAATTTATGTGAAAAATTCAAATAACCAATTTATTGGTTTTTTATTTTTATTTTTTACTAAAAAAATTTTTTTTTACGAAATTTGGTGAAAACTTACCTTTTTATGTCCCAAAGACACTGTAATTTTTTTGATTAATAATATTTATTTTTTCACCTTATTTTGACTTAATATCGAAAAAGAACCCTAATTTTCAATCGAAAATTCTCACATCAAAATATCTGCTTTTTAAAAAAAAGTCGGTTGGCTTGACGGTGTAAAAAAATATACATTACTATGGTAAATGTTCTCAAAAAATGCAAAGTTTTGCCGAAAATCGAGATAAATCGTTTTCTACCCTAAAAAACTCACCCCTTTGCACTTCCCGACCTCGGATCGCCCGTAAATTATTTTTCCTTTCATTTTTGTTATATTCTCTTCCTTTTCCAATGGGTTTCATCCCACTATTATTTTTTTTCACTATTTACCATTTTCAAAGGTCTAGAAAGGAAAAACTGATATATAAAAAATTATAAAATATTTATTGTCAAAATCAACGATTATGGAGCACGATAGACACCTCATTCTTTTTATCATATCAAGCTGACAATACGTCAAATGCAAAAGGTATCACGTAGGAATTTACCAGCTCTGTGGCGGCGCCTAATGACGGTTTCAAGAAAAGCTGTTGGCTGGAAGCATTGAATATCAAACTATAAGAAGGTCATATAAGCAAATTTCCTAAATCTGCTACGTTAAATTCATAGATGGCACCAATGAGTCATCAAAAATAAAGCGTGTTGATGCAGCCACTAACGACAAGCCTTTTCACTGCTAAATTAAAACATTGTTGCCGCCTGTCTGTTTGACTTGCTGCATGAGTTTCTTAAATTTATTTTTATAGCTTAATTATCGTAAAACTTGATTTCACATAAGTATCTAAATGCACCTATCCTAGATTTAAGTAATTTACCTTTATTTCCCTACCTGTAGTATAGTATAGCTAGAGTCTAGACCTAAGAATGTCCCTATTTTTAATTGCTTAGTAGAATATAATATCTTCAACCTTTTGACGCTACAACGTTAATTACATGAAAACATATTGACTGCCATGTTTTCTATTTCTAACATAATTAAATGACTCTCACTATTCAATACATACCCAGGCTACAACGTAGGGGAGAGCCACCAACAGTGGCCATGGCAGGTACAATGGCCGCCAGTGACTATTCTCTTACAAAACGTACACCGCTAGCGCCCTCTCTTGAATCCGTGCTTAAGTATGTTTCCAGCACGTGGCGCGCCTATGGAGGACTTGAGGTAGGAGGCCGATCGCAATGCATTGGGTTCGGTCCCAAATTAGCATCGGTAATTCAGCTTTACGAGTCGCTGTAAGATGGCGCGCGTGTTCGAAGTGGGCTATCAAATAATGGTTTCTTATGGACGCAATAACTATTTTTATTTAAATTAGTTTTTTAAGGAACAAATAAGGACTTTTATATGAATTTACACTTACTTTGATATACTTATTAGTAAACTCGGCCTGTATAAAGTTCCAACGATGCTTGGTTTTTAAAATACAGGGTATTAAACATTCTAGCTATACCTTTGGAGCTAGAAAGAGACTTATTTGGCTGCGTTTTCTCTCTGAAAAAGATCCTGTCTTACACCCCGACGCAAAGCAAACTCTACTTTTATAAATTGTACCATTATTCATTATAAATATGGAAATTAATTACAATACAACGTTATTTGTCTTGTCTTGCCTTCAAACATTATTTGTTATTTGGAAAAATAAAATGTCAATTGTCAAAAGTAAAAGCACAGAAAAATAAAGGGTTTAAGTAAAAGTTAAAAACTATGGAGGATCTAGTTTTCCATATTAAAAACGAAGAAGAAGAAGACAACATCAGCCCACTTCGGACGCGAGAGCCATCTATCGGCCAATAGCGAACTAACCAAAAAACCGGGACAGAATTTGAAAATGCTGCCATTGTCGATCGGCCTCCTACCCTATAGTTCTCCATAGGCGCGCCGAATACTTTCAGTTAAATGGCCGGCTTCGTCGTAATAAGTGCGACATTGAAATTCGATGTGGAAAGTTTTTTTTATTAGAGTGACTTTTCGTTTTAATCATTCAAAGCTGGTAAGTGTTTCAGTCACTTTATTGCATGCTTCTTAAGGATGTGCTATTGCAGTACGAAGTTCAGTGGTAAAAGGCTAAAGAATCTCCATTGTTTTTCTGTTAGGTTAGGTTTTATTTTTTATGTTCCCTTTCTTACAGTGGCCACTTTAACGGAGGGTACATTGGCCACTACTCTCATATATTATAAAGGGGTGGCCACTGTTCCTTAAATTATTTGAATAAAAAAAATTGCATTTATATGATACATGTTTCTTTTATTTTTCGATGTGTATACTTATAAATTTCCTAAAAAAATAATTTTGTATGAAGTCTTATTACTTATTACCAACTTAAAAACAGTCTTTAGTATGCTTTTTCACTATGGCCACTGTACCACTATGTGGTTCGGTACAGTGGCCATAGTGGTATGTTTTTAAAAACATATTTAGGAAAATATCCTATACTTTTTAAAATTAAATAGAGTCATATTTGTACAGCCTTATCGTATATGTAGTCAAAAATAATGGAAAAAGCATAAATTTTTTAAACGTTTTTGAAATACGTGGAAATAAAAAAAAGGATGGCCACTGTTGGTGGCTCTCCCCTATATGTTGGGGAAAATATGAATGATGTGCGGTTTGTATAACTTGGTTTTCATTTGCAATTATTACTACTTTTCAAAATGGTTAAAGTAAGTAGGTTTTACTTTCTTACTTAAGAAACATCCAGTTTGTTTGTATTAGTGTATTACGCAATTTGCTATTTTTCGACAAAATAAAACCTATTTTAGTTATACTTGCTGTCGCTTTTTATCTACTTTTATTTGTTTAACATTTTACACCCAATGCAACGGTAAAATCATTGTGAAAATCGGTCCAATTACCCCGGAGTAATCAGCGTACATATTATTCTCAAAAACATACATTCGGCTGGAATTGAGAACCTCCCATTTTATCGTCTGTTAAAAATGCTTATATTGTTAAAAATTCCAATAAAATACGATATGCGGCAATACCACTACATCACATCAGTGAATTTGAGACATCTGTTGCCGAGGCGCTGCATAATAACGACAGATTTAAAGCTAGAATTACGATCAACTCCACAATGGCGGCCAAACCACCTCCAATACGTCTAAAACTGGGTTGTCAACTTTTCTCGGACATCCGCCTTTTTTATAGTTTGCTATTCAATGCTGGAAGCCAATAAAAAATGTAACTAACACTCAGAACAGTACTTTTTAAAGACTTACCTTTTCTTCGAACCACTTTATCAACTGAACTTCCTTTTCTACTTCCCATAAAATCTAACCCTGTATCCATTTTTACCTAACTGCTTAAGAAGTTTAAGCCCTAACATTTAATAAATTATGATAATTTGTTATAAGAACTATTAAAGTTATTACAAGAAGTATATTTATCTATAATATATTAACTGAACTCGAGTATAAGATGTACGTTGTATTGTTTGTTTTTGATTTAATGTAAGCTAACATGTACGTTGACAATGACAATAGCTTTCCTAGATAAATATTAAATTAAATGATAATGTTATGCAACATTATACATTTAACAGAGAAAGCCAAAAAAATTGTGAAGGTATTAGCACTGGCGGATCCAGAAATAAAATTTGATGGGGGGCCACCCAACAAAAATTAAAGTATTATATTTAGGTGCAAGGCAAGGGCAGATCTGGCTTTTTTCATTGGTGGCAGGGGTCCCATAGGTATAAATAAAGATATGGTTTATGATATGAGACACAATGACACAAAATCAACAACATAAAGAATTTGTTTGAAGGCGATAGACAATGAAGTAATATCAAAAAAATTACCTTGTCGGACTTCCATTGTCTTTATTTTGGTTACCCTGAAACCTTTGTAACTAATACCATCTCAAAACTTTAAAATCGCGAAGTAAAAACTAATACAGAAGCTAGAGAGAAGCAAACATTTCTTACAATACCTTATGTCAAGGGGATTTCTGAAAAGATTAGAAGAATAACCAAAAACTATAATATCAAAACAGCTTTTAAATCCGGAAATACGCTTAGAAGCTTTCTTACAAAAGTAAAACCCCCCAGTAATGAAAACACAAAAAATTGTATCTATCAAATCCCTTGCGTGTGTGGCGAATCGTACATTGGAGAAACAAAAAGACCTCTTGCCGTACGAGTTAAAGAACATCTGAAACATACTCAAAGAGGTGAAACTTCGAGATCAGGTATAGCAGAACATGTATGGACTAACCAACATAATATACAGTGGTCAGAAGCCAAGGTTTTGGACACGGAACAGCACTGGAAAAAACGAAAATTCAAGGAAGCAGCTTTCATAAATCAAAATACACATATATTCAGTAAACCAAGTATAGATATCCCCAATATCTGGAAGCCTCTTCTTGTCCAAAACCAACAGCTCTAACTTCACACTCCAATAAGTACTTAGGCGGAGTCATCAAGCTTCATTGCACATGGATAGTATTTAAGACAGTAGCCTTAGAATTATAATTTAGTTTACACTTGAAAACAGTTAGAGATACTAACTAACCGAAACGTTGTGTTAAGTAACAAAATAAAGACAATGGAAGTCCGACAAGGTAATTTTTTTGAAACATAAAGTATATTGCTATAAATAAAAATAAACTAATTAACTCTGACAAACAAATTAAGTTTAGAAAAAAGAAAAGCACAAAGTCTTTCTCGACAATTTTTTATTCGAATAACTAGGCGAACCTAGAATGATTCATAATAAATTAAATCGACATGTTTCGAGTGTAGAAACACTAATCATCAGGAAAACGAAATAATTGGTACAATGCTGATGTTGTTAGCAGTAGAGAAAATAACAAGTGAGACTAAGCCGTAATGGAGCTTTCAATGGTACATACGAGGAGTGAAAAAATTTTAATAATCAAAAGGCAGAAAATATTTCAGCATACTGAAGAGTCAAGGGCTAGTGCAAAGCCACTGTCTTGGGTGGGAAATGAAGAGAAAAAGAAAAATTTAAAAAAATACTTTGTAAAAATCATTTTGTGTAAGTGATGAAAAATCTTTAGTTTAATTCAACTATGTCGCGGAGACATGTGAAAGTGGTAAAATCAGAGGGAAAGAAAAAAGAAAAAAATTGTTTTTCGTAAATGTTATGCAGATGCTTTCTGTAAAAGATAAAAAAAAGGGAATGTAATAAATGAAATGTAATAAAATGAGGTAGATTGGCTTACCATTTTGCTTGAAATAAAATACTGTTGGGTACCAGGCTTGCTACGGCCCAGTTACCCCGGCAGGAGTCAAAACTTACACATTGTGTGCAAAAATAAGTTTTAAGAAATTAAAAAAAAATATTTTGTTTTACTAGAACATCTTTTAAAGAAGTTCCACTGTAACCAGCACGTGTCGGACGGGAAATGAACTTGAACTTGACATTGTAAAAGGGGGAACAAATGACAAGTGTTTTGGCGGTCAAATTGAAGAACCCTCAAGTATGCTGAAAAATTTTCTGATTTTATAAAAATGTTAGAGGAGAAAAGCTCAATTAAGGTTAAAAATTGCTTAAATAAATAAAAATCACTAGAAATACAAGATAAAATTAATACAATCCCTGCAAAATAGAAAGTAATAATTACATTTAGAAAAATGTTGTTCAAAGGGTTAAAAAATAGGTGTCCTAAATATTTGTGTGGCGACCTCTGTTGGTAGGTTTACAATTGGTAAAAATGTAACTAAGTATTTCGACAAAGTAAAAAGTAACTATCTCAGTGCCATCTGTGAGTAAGAAGTAGTAAATAATAGACAACTTGTTTTGTCGGTAAAATGGATTTAATAATGATCATTGTAGTACCTATCAATTGTTGCTAAAATAGCCAGTTTTTGTTTTCTAGCTTTCTAGATTACCGAAATGCAAAAGTAAATTGTGGACCGTGTTCTATGCTCTTTCCAACGAACGTTTGAAAAAAAAAGTTGGGGCCGGTTTCTACCCCAAAAAATTATGCCAAACTAAAAATAAACGCAGCCGTATTTTTTCAGCAAATAAAGAGGCTTCCTAATACTAAATTTATTCAAATTAAAAATTTCACCAGCCTGTATATTGAGCCTAATGAATAAAAATTAGGCAATTACTTTTTAGTAAAAGCAATTGCTTGACTAGCAAATGCTATAAGTAAAAGCAATTGCTAGATCTGGATATGAATAAAATTTTGAAGCGATCGCTGTTTTTCTTATAACTCTGTAGCAAATGCTTATTCAAGACAAGTTCAGACGTGGCTTATCCACTTGTTCAGATTATAGATTTCATGTCAGTTTGGTGCCTAATTTGCAAAACAGTTGACGTAAATACAACAACATTGGTCTATTTATTTAGTACAATATAATCATCACAATATTTGTGATATGGCAGATTTCAGTGAAAATGAGAAAAGCGATAGTAGTGATGAAGTAATTAAAGAAAAGCAATTGATATTCGTTCACAAATTGAAGGAACATAAATAAATCTCTCTGACCACAACCGTTTAGCTTCCACAACAGCTTCAGCACTTGTAGAAAATTTAATAAAAATATTGGCCTTCTCCAAAACTGCATCCATTACAGAAGTGTATGTTTTACAGACAGTAGTTTGATGAACACCGAGTTCTTCACCTACAGAATTTTGAAAGCCTGGATCCGACAATTTCCGCAGAAAGACTTTAATCTTATTTAAAGGCGACAGTGCACCCCCTCGCCTTTCACCAGTATCAGTCAAAAAATAATTTGCCAACCACTTAACATTTTCGCAGTTAAATCGATATAACTTTCTGATATCATCATATCTGCAATTTTTACGTGCACTGTAGATTTTACTTTTACGGACGTTCATATATTCAGCCATAATTGAAGACACAAATTAAGAGCTACGTACGTGTATGCCGTGGAGAACTAAAGTTTACTGATACCAAGCAAATGATGCAGTTGCAGAGGTCGACCTACCTTAAAAAGTTGAAAGCGATCGCTACACTAGAAAAAGCAATTCCTTAATTTATTCATCACATTTTAAGCAAATGATAGCAATTGCTTATATTTTTAAGAAAAAGCATTGACTAGAAGCAATTATTGCTGGACGCAAAAGCGATTACTTTAGTTTTTATTCATTGGCTTTCAAGAAATTACTTTGCTTTTATAAAAAAAATGCGATCGCTACATTTTTATTCATTAGGCTCATTATGTTTAGATGCCCTATTTCTTTATAAGGTTTTACCACAGAATATATAGCTAGGTGGTTATTCATAAATAACGGGTTATAGAGTAAGGGATATATTTCAGCTTATTAGGTATTTTAACTAAATCAAATTAATAACAAAAAGTAAATTCGATTATAGTGAAAAGGTCCATTCTGTTGTTTTCCATAGATACACTAAAACCTCTTTATTTAGGCAACTAGATTCCAAATCATCATATTCAGCATTAACATCCTTAATTAGAACATTTACTTCATACAAAAATAAACTTCCAAATATTGGTCCAATAATATGCAATAATAATATTAACATAAAAGAAGGTGAAAATATTAAATATCTAGGAATAATTTTTGATAAGCATTTAAAATGGGATTTACATAGTGACTACATTATAAAAAAACTAAGAATTCTTATACCAAAATTTAAACATCTTAAACAATTTTTAAATATAAAAGAATTAGAACTACTTTATTATGCTTTAGTACAAACACATTTAAATTATGGAATACTAGGATGGGGAGGCATAAATAAGAATTATTTTAATAATATTGAAACTATTCAAAAATACATTTTAAAAATTATTTACGAAAAAGACCACCAATATTCTTCAGATTTACTATTTAAAGATAGCAAAAAAATGGATATTAAATAAATATTTTCTTATAACATGTTAATATATATTTTTAAACATAAAAATATAATAAATTATATTAATCACACACATGAAACTCGTCATAAAAATACTATTACATATAAAAATAGAGTAAACAAAACAATAGCATACAAACATTTTTTGAACATCAATCCATATATTTTTGATATGCTACCACAGTCAATTAAAATAATTAAATCGTTAAATAATTATAAAAATAAAATTAAAAATTCGATATTATCTAATCCAAGAGATATATTCAAGAACGTCATTAATAAATAATGAATAAAATAAAGAATATATATTTGTATTTCCCTAGTTTCTTTCAAATATATTTATGTATATATTATATACATAACGTATTGTATCTTCGTATATTGTTGTGATATAAAATACAAATAAAATATTGTCATGTTTGTTTTATATTATAACATAGTTGTGTCTGAATTATGAAATATATTCTTTACAATAAATATTATATTATTATTTAACTTTAAATTTATATTTAACTTATTATTATATTTAACTCAATACAAGTATTTATTTCTGAGTTTCGGAATTAAGTTTATTCAAAAAAAAATTTATATTAACATTAAATGTAAACAAAAAATGTTGAATAAACTTTTTATTATTATTATTATTATTATTTTGAAAATACATTCTTAATAATAAAAATCTTCCTAGAGGGTCACAATGTCACAAACCTTTTCTAAAGACGATTAAAAAGACGCCGCGAAAGCAGAAACTTTAAAAACATTAGATAAAAACCTTGTAACGTCATCCCATTATCCGCGCAATTATTTTATGTTTCAGCCTCAACAGTTATTATTACTTATTATTGCTATATTTGTTTCGATAAACTAAATAGACAAGAACAGCTTAAAAAAAATAGAAAACAACCCGCAGATGTGACGTCAGTGAGTTTATTCTTGTGTTTTTATTAAAGACTGTATCTTGTTTATTTATTTTCTCAGTAAATAATTGAAAATTTTAAAAACTGAAACCGTAGAAAATTTTTTCTTTCTCTATGCTATACGAAAAAAATCAAAATTTAGTAAAAAAGAACATTGTCGTGACAACTATTGATACAAGTATCAAACGAAATTATCGCATTTATTTAGAAAACTATTGTTCTCAAAATAAACCACGCGTAATCAAGATTTAGTACAATATGTTAATATTATGAATGTGGTAAAAATTACACTGCTGGATTATGAAGATTTCGTACGAAAATGGGTTTGAGAGCAGGGCTGTGCCAAATACTTCAATAATTATTCTTTAAATACGAATACGAAAATTTCATTATTTGATACAATAGGCAGCGTAAGTTTCTAAGTAAATGACGAGAACTTATTAAACGGGTTGTATTAGTAAAAGGTTAGTTATTTTACATTACAAAAACATCAGGAACATCACTTGCCCTTAAGGTGGGAGTATCAACATGCTTGCCAACCTATAACCTATTTCGCGAAGATTTATTTCTTTTTTCTTTTACTCAAAATTTAAATAAAATCAATATCGTCTTCATATTCTATAGGTAATAATTAACATGTTAAATAAATATCAAGGAATTTCATAGGTTATTTAAGAAGAATTATATATCGAAAAATATCGGTTAAGATTTTTTTTTAACATTATTATGTCATTGTTCTTTCACTATACAATTCTCCCAAAATAAGCAATGAAATAAATTGATATTTTTGTAATATATCAGATATTAGTTACCTAAATAATGTGCAGACGATATTGATTTTATTTAAATCTTAGTCAATAAAATAATAAATTAAGAAAAACAAGGCGAAATAGGTTATAGGTTGGCAATAAATTGAATGACGTTGATAATTCCACCTTAAAACTATTAATTGTCAATTTAACATTATTGCCAATAAAAAAAATAATAATACCAATACAAATTTTTCATTGTTGCCAACTTGGCTATTTTCAATCCATTAAATTATTCGTACTAACAGAAGAGTTGACTCTTCGGGGGTGATAGCATAAGTGCATTAAAATTACCGATAATTTTGCATAAAAGCGTGTTTTCTAAAAACTGTATTCGTTTATTTTTATATTTCCGTAAGAACCTAACACCGAAGGTGTTATTGTACCTAGTATTTCTTTTTAAGTTTCAATTAATTTAAACGGGTTGATTTTAATATCATATTCTTTAAAATATTTTTCCATTAAAAGCTTTGCCGTATTGTTCCATATAGTTTTTACCGTATAGTCCTTGTATTCCTTTCAATTTTGTTTCCGCATATTAAATGCCCACCTTTTTAAAATAAATGCGAACTGAAGTACCGCCGTATCTCGATCCGAAATATAACTTTTATGTTCACAAAACGACATAAACTGCCTCCAAATGTATGCCTAACTTTTTGCGGTATTTTTTGACTCACTTAGTAGAATATTATTTTCAATTTCCTTATCAGAAATAATTCCAAAACGTTTCATTTTGTTCATAACTTTAAAAGAAATAAAAAGTGGTCAACATAGTGACACTGACAAATATTTAAATTGCCATACTGGGTTGCCCTGACGACGCGGTATTTTCGTTTTGGTTTTATCAATTTTGTATATCCGCGGTAAGTTTTCAAAATTCCACACCTCTTATGGGATTTTGTACACATGAGAGAAATATTCACTTATAATCTCTCTAGCAGCAGAATTATTACCGATAATTTTTTTCAATTTTTAACCGAGAAAAAAATTATCGGGAATTAATTCTGCTGCGTGGGAGATTCAGTAAGAAAATTTCATAAATTTATTTTCAACCAGTTAGAAGGCTCCTTTTTGTTTACGTTGCTTATAGCAACGGGAGACTATCGCGATAGTCGATAGCCTATTAACCTAATAAAATTAATATGTGATAATTTTTCTTAGGTATACTACTACGACTTAATTTTATTTCAAATGTCAAGTCATTTCGAAGTGACAGTTGAGACAAACCAGCGAAATCCAATGTCTTTATAGTTTTAAATTCAAATACATTAAAAGAAACTCCAATTTATGAAATTTTCTTACCGAATCTCCCACGCAGAAGAATTATTTCCCGATAATTTTTTTCTCGGTTTCACTCATGTTTTTGTTGATAGAAAATTTCCCTCGTCTTCGACTCGGGATAATTTTTTATTAACAAAACCATTTGTGACCTTAAAAAAATTATCGGTAATAATTCTGCTGCTAGGGAGAATATAATAATTGAAAATTTCATAAATTTGAGTTTTTTCTTATTGTAATTTTTTTGCTAAAATGCTACAAAAACATATTTTCGGCGGCTTTAGTTAATTGTAATTAATTAGAGTGTTAGAAATGAAGTTCTTTTTAGCCGTTAGTAACTCATTTTTATTACTAAAATGTGAGAAACATTAAATAACAAATTTGTAATCTGAAATCCAATGTCTTTATAGTTTTAAATTTAAATAAAACTTTAAAAAACATATTTCCGATGAGTTTAGATGAGTTATATGATGCAATATATATTAACAATAGAAGTTGATTTTACTTGTTAGTAACTAAGGCTTATTACTAAAATTTTAGGAACATTAAAAACATTAATTCGTTTTCAACCATAACATCTATAATTACATGTCTACATAGTTTCAAATGAAACTTAAAAAAACATATTTCCGATGAGTTTTATTAAATTTTTGATGTGTCTCTTTTAGCCCCGGCGTTCTATATGTAAAGCAAATTGGTTAGTATCAATAAAAATTATAAGTTAGCAACAAAAGGTACTTTGATTTTATTCTGAGTGACTTTTGCCAATAGATGTAAAGCACTTCAATTTTGACAGAAAAATTATCACTTATTAATTTCATTAGGTTAATAGGAACTAACAAAATTATCGCGATAATCTCCCGTTGCTATAAGCAACGTAAACAAAAAGGAGCCTTCTAATTGGTTAAAAATAAATTTATGTAATTTTCACTAAAATTGTATTCATTCTTGAAGATTATTGAAAATAAGTAATTTGCTGCTTTTTATAACCATATATAACCAAAACATCTAAATTAAGTAATGGGCAGACCGGAAAATTTCAAAACTTTAGGGACCTACCCACACGAATTCTCAAATTAAATTAAATAATAAGCTTTATTTCAAAATACTTACTTGTTTTATTAGGATAAAGAGTTAATGGTATCGTCTTCATTGGCCACAACTGCAAGTTTTAACAACATGAAATATCCAATAGCTTTGTCCGCAGCTCTGCTTCCAGAAATTTTTACAAATGAAAACACTTTTTTAACGAATTAATATCGATCGATCGAAAATTTTAAAAAACTCCGAAAGAACACGCGATTTAAATGTCTCCTCTTGTCTTTCTCTCGCGACGAAACAAGTTAATGAATATTTGAACTTATCCACTCTTAAGTCGGCATCGATTTAATATAATTTTTGAATCGTTCAAAAACAGTACTTTGCTGAATTGAATCTATCATATTAATGTTTTAATGGCGAAACAAGCAAGAATAACAATATTAAATACACATTTAATATACAGAGTCATTGGGGGAAAGTGTTCGCTATTCTAATCTTAGCTATATGAAATAAAAAGAAATATAACGTTTATGTACCGGGTGAATGCCTTCAGAATATATAAGGTTTGCCGATAATAAGCTCGTTTAACATAGTATGGTAATTGTACAGGGTGCGTTCATAAACGAATGCGTTACAAAGCTGTATTTTTTAAATTGGGCCTTCTATATTTGAGTGTATTTTTGGATTTGGATTTTTCGTGTCTTCATTAAATTTATCCCTCTTTTTTGGGGTAGAAACCACCCGAACTTTTTTTTCGAATGTAAAGGTATGTCTGCTCGTTGGAAAGGACATAAAAAAGGGAATACGACGGTAATGTAGACGCACGTCTTTCTAAATTTTTTGGTTTTGTTACGTACACTTTGGTTGTTAGGTGACCCCAAAGGAAATAATCTATAGGATTAAGGTACGGCGATCGTGGCAGCCATTTAACATGTTATTGATAAGGTTGTTTGTTTACTTGATGCCGCATTCCAATGGTCACTTTATTTTCGGTTTAGAAGAAGTGAATACTTATCTATTGTAGTATTTTGTGCTATTTAAACCGTTATTTTGTAGTAAGAAGTATTTTTGCTATACCTAGTAAAATGGGTTATTGAACTGAATCATACAAAATCGAAATTTTAATGATGATTGGCTTTGGCGTCGCGTACTCAAGCAGAAGTAGCAGGTTTATTTCACGAAACACGCCCCTATCTACCACCAATTTCCCAAGGCACCATTAGAGAAATTGAAAGACGTTATCGTGAAGTGGGTCACGTCAGGGACATACCAAAAATATAGCAGCCTGTTTTACGTTTTACTTGCTCTTTAAGAAAGTCATATTACCCCAGTTTGGCAACTTGCAAGAGAAAATAACATAAGCCATACGTCTACATTCAAGTTAGTGAAATTATGTCAAATGCGTCCTTATAAAATGTTAATGGTACAAGAGTTACTGAAAGATGATCTGGACCGCCATCTTCATTTTTCTGTGATGATAAATGCGTTTACTTTTGCATAGCATTTAGCATTTAGTGGATTTGGACCATTTTTACAGATAAATGTACTATTGTACTAAATGGTGAAGTCAATAAATAAAACTGTCGATATTGGTCCGCAGAAAATCCTCACTGGATGCGAAAAACACACACCTAGCTTCCAGCTTCCACAAAAATTTATTGTTTGGGTAAGCATAATAATTGGCGACCGCGTCGTTGAGCCAATATTCCTTGGAGGTAACTTATATCTGGATTTTTTACAAAGAAAACTTATTCCAGCTTAGAAAGCTTTATTTCCTCATCATGCTGATGATGATGATCAAATATGGTAACAGCAGGATGGTGTTCCCTCTCATTACGTCATAAATGTTCGACAATATTTAAGTGAAGTTATAGGGCCGCCACGATCGCCGGACCTTAATGCTCTAGATTATTTCCTTTGGGGTCACCTAACAACCAAAGTTTATGTAACAAAACCACAAAATTTAGAGGAACTTAGGTAACAACTTATACACGATACTCGCCAAATAACCCCGGATATGGTACGTAATGTTAAGAATGAATTTTACTTTAGATTAGGGGTTTGTTAAAAAATAAATGGGCAACATTACCAACAAATTTTACAATAAAACAAATTGCGTCTACATTACTGAAGTGCAAAAGTAAATAGTGGGTCGTATTCCCTTTTTTATGCCCTTTCCAACGACTTTTACAATAACTTTACATTTACTTACAAAAAATTACGGGCGGGTTCTACCACCAAAAGTGGGAAAAATTTCATGAATACACGAAGAAAGTATGCCAAACTAAAAATAAACGTGGTCGCGGTTCTGTATTTTTTTAGCAGGCTTTCTTATACTGAATTTATTCCAGTCAAAAATCCCAACCTGTCTAAAAAACTTATAGTTTTAAGATCATTTTACTGAAAATTCAGTATTTGCAAACTTCTATTTGTTGTGAAAATATTTCTTAGGTTTTGACTCAAAGCGATTCATAATAACTTATATTCTGAGCAAACTAAGTCAAAAAAACTTATCCACTATATAATATTTGGCTTGTCATCCACTAACATTATTTTTTATTTGTTTACCATGGCTACTGAGATGTATTGACAAAAGAAAACAAGCACAGAAAATCCCGAGAAATCAAAATATTTCAAAACTTATTAAGGGGAGGACATCCTTTACAAAAATTGAGGAGTTCTTGACGAGCTACCGTGCGAGCAAAATTTATTTGCATCAAAGAGGACCTTGCATCTAAGGACATAATGCTTAGCCGTAGAGCCTAATACCTGTTGAGTGTCAGTAACTACCTGAATTAACAATCAATCAGTTATTCCGTCATCTCTGACAGTCGTTACAAGTAATTTGATTCAGCGCTAATTCTTGAACTCTTGAACAATTCACACAATGAGCTCTACGGAACAGCACAAAACATTCATGGTTGAAGCGTATTTTCGAAACGGGGTTAGAGTAAATGGTGAGTGGCGATACAATCCGGGTTTGTGCATGGACGATTTTCACGAACATTTTCCTAACGTTGCTTTTATTGCTGGGGATTTTTATCATTGCCTGAAAAGAACCGTGGCTGTGTTTAGGGAAACAGGTTCTAAACACCACAAAAAAGGAGCAGAAAGACCATCTGTTAGAACAGAAGAACTTGTTGCAAACGTTCGTGAAATAATGCAAAATACGCCAACAAATTGTATAAGACGCCTGTCCCAAGAAGTGGGAAGAATTTATGTAATTATTTTTCTTTTTCTTTCGGTATATTTTTACTTTGTTAATTTTGTAAACAACAAAAATAAATTTGTATTTGTCTACTTATTTTATTACTCATTAAGTATAGCATGTAATGTGATAATATGAATTTGACAAAATTTTAACCTAGATTTGGTTAGATATATCGTACTCATATCATTGTGATCTAAACCAAGCTCTACGTTTTTTAATCCAAGCCATCTTTGATGCAAATAAGTTTTGCTTGCATGGTATAAGATAATGGAAAAATAAACAGTTTGTTTCATTTGATAAAAGTGACATTTGACGACTAGAAGACTTTGGAGCTGAATGGAATGGATGTAGTATTTTCACAACAAAGAGAAGCGGGCCGCTGCTAAATGATTATAAATCGAATTATCTTGAAAACTATTATTTTTCATAAATTAAACATATTGCAAAAAAGTTTTGAAATTTTACGTAGAATTCAAAAACTCATTCAAATAAAAAATCAAACTTTGTAACACATCTACTTTTTGAGCATACCCTGTATTATTTAAAATATTTTTAACCATTCCATAACACAAAAGCTCGTTATCGACAAATCTTATCTTCAGGGCATAAATAGAATCCGCGCAATCGTTGACTCACCCGGTAGTATGTCTTTTATAATTGAAAGTTAATTTAAAAAATTGCAATACATTATATAATAATGCCGGGTTACACAAATATTTAAAACAATAATTAACTAACAAAGCAACTTTGATTGTGAGTACTTAATGTCTGCCAATGTGACTTAGGTCACAGTCAAAGTTACATGGTTAATTCATTCCTGTTTAAAGTTTTGTGCAATTTAATGTAAATAAACGAAAATAACAAAATTATATCTACTCTGCAGAAGGGTCATTATGAACTGAATGTGAAGCCTGAAGTGCGTCTTCACCTTCCTTATTATATAAATTTTAAATTCTAGAATTTAGGTTATTAATGTGAAGGACGCTCTTGGCTTATCATTCAGTTTTTAATGTAACAATTTTAATTTGGTAATTACGGTGCGAGCAAAAATTATTTGCATCAAATAGGGCTTGGATTAAAAAACGTAGGGCTTGGTTTAGATCACAATGATATGGGGACGATATATCTAACCACATCTAGGTTAAAATTTTATCAAATTTATGGAGGGCTTTAGGACCTAAACCTAAAGCCCTCCATAGTCAAATTCATAATATGACATGATATGCCAAACTAATGAGTAATAAAATAAGTAGGCAAATACAAATATTTTTGTTGTTTACAAAATTAACAAAGAATATACAGAAAGAAAAAAAAAATTACATAAATTGCTAAAATTGGCCACCGCCATGCTCCAAGCATAAATTCACACGTCTCTTCATATTTTCGAAAGGGTTGACCAGCATCTATGGAGAAATGTTACCACATTCTTGGATAATCCTTTCTTGTAATTGTTCTAAATTTGCAACTGGTGTTTTAAAAATAGTATTCTTTAAATGAGGAAAAACGAAGTAATCCATAACCGTTAAACAAGGTGATCTAGGTGGGAATTCAATGTCTGATCGAAAACTGATCAATCTGTCGTCGAAAAAATTGCGTAAGTAGTTAATAGTTTCGGCGGCTGTATGGGCGGTTGCACCGTCCTGTTGAAAATATCCAAAACGTAGTTCGTCGTCAAGTTATTGCTCCACAAATGAATTCAAAATATTGTCCCTATACCGCTGTGGTGTAACTGTGTCATGGAAACAAATAGGACCAACAATTCTTCTTCGGGAAACAGCTAACCAGACACCAATTTTTTGAGGGTGCAATGTGGACTCTACAAAAAAATGGGGGTTTTCACTACTCCACATGCGTGTATTCTGAGAATTCACATAACCGGAGAGGTGGAACCAGGCTTGATCCGAAAAAAATGTCAGGTCTAATAAATCATTTCTTTCCAATAAATTTTGGGTAAACCATTGAGAGTAATTCCTGCGTCTTTCAAAATCCGCGGCTTATATTTTTTGGAATACTTGCACTTTATAAGGAAATAATTTAGCTGCTTCTTAAGAATAATAGTCCTGCATGTTCCATAAGATCTTCCCACTTCTTGGGACAGGCGTCTTATACAATATGTTGACGTATTTTGCATTATTTCACGAACGTTTGCAACAAGTTCTTCTGTTCTTACAGATGATCTTCTTTCTCCTTTTTTGTGTTGTATAGAACCTGTTTCCCTAAACGCAGCCACGGTTCTTTTCAGGCAATGATAAAAATCCCCAGCAATAAAAGCAACGGAAGGAATAGAAAAATAATTAGCTATGAATCAAATTACTTGTAACGACTGTCAAAAGATGACGGAATAACTGATTGATTGTTAATTCAGGTAGTTACTGACACCCAACAGGTATTAAGCTCTACGGCTAAGCATTACGTCCTTAGATGCAAGTCCCTCTTTGATGCAAATAATTTTTGCTCGCACGGTATTATTAAAAGATAATCTAACAAATAAATAAATAAATAATTATATAATATAATAATATTACAAAAAAAATATATTTGTTATTATAAATAATGAAATGCGGTTAAATGGGTGTTCATAATTATTATCTTTTATTATGCTTGATGAATTATAGTCCAAACGCTGTATAGTTTTACTTTTACAATTTTGGTGATTACTTATGTAATCTTGTTTAAAAATTCCAAATTATCTTCTTATTGTTCACACTTAATAGGCGGTATTATGAAACCACAGTTAATCGAAATAAATAAAAATGATAGGTTCAAAATTTTTTTAAGGTTCTCGGAATGTTTCATGCATTCGCGCGTTTCTTTATAATGAATGAAATGAAAGACAGCTTGCATATACAGGGTGTCCTAAAATGTATTGTCAATAATTTGGGATTAAGTTAAAAATAAGATCAGAACTAGGTATTTATCACAGACATGTAGAATATGGAGACAAAATATTCCATTTATCAAAAACCATTTGTTTACAATTTTATTATACATAGGTACTTCCAAAGTTTCGGATAAGCTAGAAGGAGATGACTGTTATCCTTACAATGCATTATTATTATTATCATTATTATTATTATTATTATTATTATTAATATTATTATTATTATTATTATTATTATTATTATTATTATTATTATTATTATTAATATTATTATTATTATTATTATTATTATTATTATTTTTTTCTTTGATTGTTTGCCGTGATTTAAAAAGTCAGTTGGCTAATTTAAATTACTGGTTAAATTCTTATGCGAAAGTTATTTAAACATGGGTAAGTACCTATATAAGTATTTTGGCATGTGTTTCTTAGGATCAAAAACAATTCATATATTTTGCAACATTTATTTAAAATACAGAACTATCTACACCATTGCTTTTAAGCTAAAAAACATAACCTGAATAACCTCAGTTACCGCCGAAATATTAATCCAGAGTTAGAATAGTCGGGTCTCTCCATAGACAATTTACCTTCAGATAAGCAAACAATAATCCGGAAAGCGGCAAATTTATTTATTTATTTATTTATTTTATTTATTTATTAACGAGCTTAGCCCACTTTTTAAAATTACAATAATTGGCAAATAATGCATATTTTACATAGGTAAATACATAATAAAATTACCAATAGTATTAACACCTCGATCAACACCAATAAAAAAAAATATATATATCACAGTGTAAAAAAAAAAAAAAGATAAGCGTAAATACAAACTAAAGAAAAAATCAGCAGGGAGCAACTTAATATCAGGTAACCAGACGCAGGTTCCTATAAAAACCTGAAGCAGATGAAAAAAAGTCCAAATCGTTGGAGTAATAGTTAGCCATCCTGATAGACCTCTGCAGAAAAGAGTTTGAAGCATAATTTGTGCGATTAAATGACTGATAGAAAGTAAAATTGGAACGTGTGGTTCTGGGTGGAACAAAAAGTGGAATCTTCACCAACAGATCCGGACAATGGTAAACATGGTTTAAAATATTGTAAAATAATTTCAAATCATGCCTCTTACGGCGAGCCTCAAGTGAAACCAGCCCCAAAACAGACTCAAGTTCAGGATAAGACATTGCATAACCATCTGGGACTCTAAATGCTGCATATCTAAGAAACTTATGCTGGACAGTTTCCAAACTATTCACATGTGTTGCATAAAGTGGACTCCATACTGAGGATGCATACTCCAGATTAGGTCTCACCAAAGAACAGTACAGAGACTGTAAGGATTGTGGACTCACAAAATCTCTCGAAGATCTCTTTATAAACCCTACCATTTTTAGTGCCTTCCTCTTAATATTTGTAATATGTGGCACAAAACCAAGAGAGCGATCCAATACTATCCCCAAATCAACCACACTATCCACAAGCTTCAGTGCATCCTGCCCAATAACATATTGGTATATAGGTGGAGTGCGAGACCTAGAGAACAGCATCAAGTGACACTTTGAAGCATTAAGTTCCATTCCATTCAATTTACACCAGTTCATGAGGTTGATCAAATCCAATTGCAATAATTCATAATCTTGGGAAGAGCTGATACGAGAAAACAATTTGAGGTCATCGGCAAATAAAAGATAGTAGGAAAATTTAAAACATTTATGAATATCATTAATAAATAGGTTAAAAAGTAAGGGACCCACATGAGAACCCTGGGGCACCCCTGAAGTAACCTCAATCACCCTCGAAGTGAAGTTATGAACCTTAACAATCTGAGTTCGATCATGTAGATAGCTTTCAAACCATTTTAGCAGAGGGCCATGAATACCAAGAGACTCAAGCTTGGCCAAAAGTACCCGATGACTGACCCTGTCAAAGGCCTTGGAAAAATCTGTGTAGATAGCATGAACCGTTCCACCATCCTGCAAGGTCTCCGACAAAAAATCAATATATGACACCAAGTTAAGCTCCGTTGACTTCCCGCGTTGGAATCCAAACTGACTGTCAATAATAACACCACTGAATGCCTCTGTCAGATAATCGGTCACAATATTCTCAAACAATTTTGGTATTGTGTTCAATATGCTCACTGGTCTATAGTTATTAACTTCTGTTTTACTGCCAGATTTATGGCCCCGAGCATGTAAACAAAACTACACACGATTAGACATGCGCACTGCAACATTATCGTTTGATGAATGGCAAAGTAGACAGGTCCGGGCTTTAAAATTTAAATTCTTTTCATCAAGTTCGGAAAAACGGTAGTGATTTCTGGCATCATTAGTAGTAGCAAATTAGATTTTAAGGATAGAAAATTGTTTTTAAGGTTTTGTTTTTAAAATTTGTTTAACGAAAACGAAGAGAACAAGAACAAGTAGTGAATTAAACTAGTCTTATAAAATCGAATACAAAAACAAACAAAACCAGCAAAATAATCTATCTACGTCAATCTATGTTATCGCGTACCTAACCTCAAGTCAAATATTAGTTGGTACCTATATAACTTGTATTGATTTTTACAATTTGGGAAAAACTTGGGTACTACGTGTAAAACATTTTCAAGCAAAATTTCTTGTTCAAGAATTTGAAAAGTGTTTGCCCGAAAAATTGACCCGTGGCTTTATTAAAAGCTTAATGTCGGGGTGTACAGATTTTAACCAAAAAATTAACCAACCAGCGACTTTGACAGACTTAATTTTCTCAAAATCAGACACAATTCACTAAACTACACAAAAACTAGAAATCCGTAAATATTAAACACCCACAATCCACAACAGCTAAGAAAACTACAAGGAATCCTCAGAGAAACCTTAAAACACAACAACAAAAATGGCGGCCGAGTCGGTTCTGGAGTGTATTTTGAGCATGTCGCTAAAGAAGGACAGGCCGATAACAAGAGGTTTGTGCGCATGCCCGAAGGTGCACAGAGGAAAGGCAGCTGACCGGCGAGCCGTGCGCTCGGACGTATTTTTTGACCCATAAAACGTAAGTAACTTTTGTTTGCGCAGCTGTACGTATCTAAAGGTAAATTGTCTATGGGTCTCTTACATGCCACGCACTGGCGATCCATTGAAAAAAATAGCACTGAATAGTTCTATTTCGAAAAAATGCTAAAAATTAATCGAAGAACGCAATTGATCACGAACACAGCTCACCAACACTGTAACGTTAGATTATGAATAAATATCAAAAATTCTGCGTCACTAGTAGTAAAACCCCTAAAACACTATAATTTGATATCATTAGGAAACTATAGATAATTTGACGGGTAGAAAATTTTAAAAACACACATATATAGGTACACTTCTCGTCAAAATTAGCGAATACTCTAAAATCCAGCAAAAGTTTGTTCTTAACGATCTTATGAACCACTCATCCGATTTTGACGAACTAATTTTTTCAGTGTAACCTAAGATGTTACAAACCTTTTTAAGTTCCTAACGTTAATCTGTAAAACGATTTTACTGATATACAGGGTGTTATTAGTAGAAGCGATTTTGTGCCGTAAATTTGAAACATTCTGTAGAGTAAACTGGTAAAGTTAGAAATTCCCGGTATGTGCGTTAGTTAGATGATATCAATATCTCCAGACCTTTTTGCCAGTTTTTTGATAAGTGTCTTTTGGGAATAGATACACTATTAAACAAAAAATGTGTCAAATTATTCGTAGGAAACTATCTAGAAGGTGGAAAAAATCAAATTAATCACTTATCTAGCATGCTGTGTACGAAAAAACATGGGTCATTCGTGTGTCATTTAGTATGTAGCAGATTAGCAAATTATTATTATTAATAAATGGAATTTGGCATCAAATCGATCAAGGGGAGATTCAATTGCTAATTTTGAGCATGCCACGATGATGTCATGATGTTATTACAGCAAGAGGTGGAAACACCCGTTACAAATAATTATTAGAATGTTATTTTTGTGTTTTTATGTTTTTATGTTGGAATGTTTTTGTGAATTTATTTAATAAAATTTGGCTTTACACATGACGTTTTAATTTTTTTTGTCCCTCACAACATGTAAGTATACCAGAGTATACCTATATACATTAAATTTAATTATTAATATTATAAAAATTTTGAAATCTATAATACTGGTCGAAATCTATTAAACCGATATCAAGGTACAGCCTTTTACAGATTTCCCCGAAGAATTGGCACATTTTTTGTTTAATAGTGTATCTTTTGAAAAAGAGCTCTTAATCAAATAAGAAAAAAAACGTCCCGAAATATTGATCCAAAGTGTCAAATGACTAATTTTGAAACAAAACAAAAGCATATAGCCCGGTTGGCATAGCTTTAATAAACCCAGTTACCATAATTTTCGGAATTTTATATTTATGATTTTATCGACCCCTGTATAATAAGAAAACGGCAATTTTTAAAAATCACTATTATATCACGCAAAATCTATAGAAAAAGAGCTTTCAAAATTTTGAATACTGGTCAAGATCTCTTCAACCATTGCCAAGATACAGCATTGTAAAGATTATCCTACAAAGATTTGACACATTTTTTGTTTAATTGTGTATTTATTGCCAAAAGGCATCAAAAATCTGGCAAAAAGGTCTGGAGATATTGATGTCATTTAACTAACGGCACATACCGGGAATTTCTAACTTTACCAGTTTACTCTACAGAATGTTTTAAATTTACAGCACAAAATCGCCTCTACTAATAACACCCTGTATATCAATAAAATCGTTTTACAGATTAACGTTTGGAACTTAAAAAGGTTTGTAACACCTTAGGTTACACTGAAAAAATTAGTTCGTCAAAATCGGACGAGCGGTTCAAAAAATAGTTAAGAACAAACTTCTGCTAGATTTTAGAGTATTCGCTAATTTTGACGAGAAGTGTATTTGAATCGCTTATTTGAGAAACCCCACATGTCCATACATTTGACATTTCGACTTTTTTAGCTTAACACGTTCTTCTATAGTAGACTCATATTTTAAGGAGAAATCACTTATGTCCAATCGATATAATGCTTTCAGCGCTAGTTTAAAATATGTATTTATTTGAGAAACCCCACAAGTCCCGGACATGTGGCGTTTCTAAACGGGACATGTGGGGTTTCCAAAATAAACTGCTAGATGGAGCTAGGAGAAATTTTTATCAAGAAATATTTTTATGGCCAACAGGGGGCGGACAATATGAAGATGTTGTTGATTATTAGACATTTACGTAATCATGTACCCATTAAAATAAGTTATTAATAAAATAATAAATTACTAAAAAAGTTCTGGTGAAATAAACGTTTATTTTAGAAACCACACATGTCCAGTCGCCATTTTATGCTTTTACTCATGAAGCTGAAGCTGTATATTTAACTTTGTGTAAAATTCCTAACGTATTCACATACCTTTACATACCCTGAAAGTATATTTCCAGTTGTATAATGTGATTTTGCACAAAACAGTTTTTTTCGTTTTTCTCAAAACTATGATTTGTAGACATGTGGGGTTTCTCAAATAAGCGATTCATTTAGTATATTATTATTTTTACTTAATAGGTACACATCACAAATACATCTACTATAATAATTAAACTATGGCAAAGAGCCCTATGGTATTAGTTAACTATTTACCAAATTTCAGGGTTTCAGTGTTTTAGAGTTCAAAATTATCAGCATTTTTAAAAGTGACATTTTCGGAAAAAAAAACGGAAATTAATTTATATCTTCGAAACGGTAAGAGATAAGTATAGAGTAGAGTTAATAAAAATTGTAAGGAAAGTTATGGGGGATTCGAAAATAAAATAAAATATATGGTATTGCATTTAAAAAAATCGAAGTTACTATTATTTTTGTGTGGAAGCGGCAACACTGTATTGTTAAAAATATTTTATGTTGGTAGAACATGTCCGTTTATGTACGTGATCAAATTTTCAGATCGATTCCTTTACTGGTTCGTCAGAAACGTCTAACGTTCCATCCACCGTGAATCACCCTGTATACATATTACATTTTTTTACGTGCCCCCTTCCTGTCATCAACTTTAGCTCCCTAAATGAATGACCCAGAATAGTAGCAGACTATATTTTCTCCACGACCATCCAGTTCCATATTTGATTCATCCGATTTTTCACTCATTTTTTGACTTGCACTAAAATTTGTCTGAAAATAATTATTACAACGCGGCCATTTTTATCTGACACTAACAGTTTCGAAATTCATGGCAACCTATGTCGTTTATATCAATTACAGAATATTCATTCCGATCTTGTTATGGAATGAAAATACACGCAAAACGCATAAGAAGCAAGTGTTTCAGAATAAATATTCCAACTCAAGAGCGAGAATTTTTACATTCTATTATCAAAAATGATTTTGGAATTATTGCATTCAGTAATAATGGTCGTGGAGAAATGATTTTTACCTTTCCCGGAAGTAAAAGTACTGTGAATGGGAAACACAATTTGATATTATCAGATGTCGACGTTTTATCCTTAGATCACGAAAAACACGTTTACCATTTCTCTCAGACTGTTGGCTCGAAAGCTTTAAAACTACTTGACGAAAATTTGAAAATGCGTCAGCTTGCTTATTCTTATTAGTCTGTGGAAATACGACTGGCCTAGTTTTGCAGTTGGACGGTAGATTTCTCATCTTCACATATTCTAATATCGAATATGACATATTATAATATCGTTCTAATTAAAAATAAATGATTGCCATGCATAATAAATAAATTATAATGGTTTAAAATCTTAAAAATAAATATTTTAATTAAATAAACATACCTAACTTTTTTCAAATTGTCAATAAATATAATTTATTATTGGTAGTTTTATTGTACCTTAACGTTATCGTTATAAAAATCCTGGTAAAACTTACAACAACAATATGATACCATTCATAGGCGTGCGCAGACTTCTTACTTAGGGTGGGCGTGTCGTAAAAAAATAAAATTAAAACACTATTCTACAGTATAAGAATAAAAAAAGTATTTTTAGTAAAATGTTATGTTATATAGGTACACTTTAACTACTCATAGACCAGGGTCGATAATTTTTGAAACCAAAAAAAAATAATAGTAGGATGAGACCCATTAGAAAAGGAAGAGAATATAACAAAAATGAAAGGAAAAATAATTTACGGGCGATCCGAGGTAGGGAAGTGAGTTGTTAAGGGTAAAAAACGATTTATCTCGATTTCCGGCAAAACTACAAGTCCTATGGAAAAACGTTAAATAGCAAAGTTGTAGGTAATAAAAAGATCTACAACTTTTTTATTTACACTTTTTTCACATAACCTCAAAAATTATGTGAAAAATTCAAATAACCAAGTTTTTGGTTTTTTATTTTTATCTTTTATAAAAAAAAAATATTTTTCACGAAATTTGGTGAAAACTTACCTTTTTATGTCCCAAACAAACTGTAACTTTTTTGATTTAAAATATTAATTTTTTCACCTTATTTTGACTTAATATCGAAAAAGCACCGCGCAATTGCGGTTAGCGCGTTGTACTAGATATATAGAGGTTGTCGGTTCGATCCCGGCTCGATGATTGCTTTTTTCAGAAATATAAATTATTAGTATTTAATACACTAACTTTCCTTTTCTAATTTTTAATTATTCATCAGAACATTTATTTTAATATTTATCCAATCTCAGTTTGAGGACATTCCAATCATTCCATAAGGCGGTAAACAGTCTCAAAGAGACCGACCGCACAACCAGGGTTGTCAGATCTTTCTTCTTCAATTCTTTAAGTTTTTTTATTAAAGATATTTCATTTATATCAGTATTCAATTGTTAGTCAGTAACTTTCTTTGAAAGCTAGTTTGCAAATATACTTTAAACCGAGGAGTTTTGAGTGTGACAGAAAAAAATAACAAGCCATTCATTGTTATAATAATACATTCTTTAGTCCTTAAGAAACAATATAACTGAAATCAAGACAAAAAGTGTTTTCAGTGTTTAAAAACAACTAATTAACAAACTCTTGTTTCTCGTATATACTTACATTGTGCTTACAAATCCGAAAATTTTGAAGAATTGGCAACAGCATGTAATTTGTTGCGATTGCAAGCGCCAGGATATAAGCTGAACCGGTACCCGGCCCGTCTGACGATCGATTCTGCCAGACAGAGATAGGCCAGTGACCGCCGATGGCGTGGAAGAGACGGAGATAAAATATACGTGGTTATGCCTTGATGAACGGGCCGGAGTCTGGTTGACGAGAATGAAGTTCTGGTAAAAAAATTAAAGCATTTTCTGAGCAGTGTCGTGCCGTGTCAGGTTTATTTTTCTGATTTTAGTTTTGTATATAGAATTTTTGAGTTACCTTATATTTATTATTTTAATATAATATTATTATATATACAGTGGGTTTATAAAGTGCAGTATGTACAAACACCTAATGTAAAACAAACTTATAAGTGTGTATATTAATTATTTGTGTGGAACGCCTATGGTTAGGAAATTCCCACAGTTTAATGTCATTAAATTGACCTAAGAAACACTATACCATAGTAATGTATATTTTTTTTACACCATCAGAAAGTAGAGATTTCAAGGAACAAAAAGGCCACCGACTTTTTTAAAAAAGCAGATATTTTGACGTGAGAATTTTCGATTGAAAATTAGGGTGCTTTTTTGATATTAGTCAAAATAAGGTGAAAAAATAAATATTTTAAATCGAAAAAAAATACAGTGTGTTTGGGACATAAAAAGGTAAGTTTTCATCAAATTTCGTAAAAAAATATTTTTTTTGTAAAAGATAAAAATAAAAAACCAAAAACTTGGTTATTTGAATTTATCACATAAATTTTGAGGTTATGTAAAAAAAGTGTAAATATAAAAGTTGTAGATCTTTTTATTACCTACAACTTTGCCATTTAACGTTTTTCCATAGGACTTGTAGTGTTGTCGGAAATCGACATAAATCGTTTTCTACCCTTAAAAGCTCACCCCTTTCCACTTCCCGACCTCGGATCGCCCGTAAATTATTTTTTCTTTTATTTTTGTTATATTCTCTTCCTTTTCCAATGGGTTTCATCCTACAATAATTTTTTTTACTTTTTACCATTTTCAAAGGCTTCCCGCCTCCGTCTATCACCAAATTGCAGGTTTTTAACATTTCAGAGTTAAAAAAATATCAACTTTTTTTATGTTAACGTTTTCTGTCAAAAAAGTTGGAATTTAATTAATATTTTAAAAAGTTAATAGATAGGTATAAGATAATGTTAAGGAAAGTTGTTGGGAAATTATAAGGGGGTTTGAAAATTTAAAAAAAATACAGAATGTTCCAATTAAAATATCGATGTTGCAACTAATTTTTGGTGGAAGTGGCACACTGTATCGTTATAAATATTATACAGGGTGTTTCATTAAGGGTGGCCACCGGCCATACCTCGGAAACTACTAAGCATTGAAACTTGGCGAAAAAAATTTTGTGAATAAAGTGGTCATGAGAAAATTCTGGAAATTATTTTTCAATTAAGTTTCGCATTTCGGCACAAGGGGGCACAATCAAAAATTAATTTTCAAAATTTTAAATTTCTCCGAAAATTCCTATATTATGGTATAGGTATGTACCTCTGGTTACATTATTAAAAATAATAGATAATTCTGCATCATTATGGTTTAAGGCTCATTCTGCCGTCCGAAGTTAAAAGGCGGCAAGTGACAAAACCACAGTTTCGAGATAAACGACAAAAACTTTTCGATATTGTCCAAGACTATTCAAAGTAACAAAAGTAAAAAATTTTGCTTAGTGATATTTTAAACAGAATTATTTATGCAGTCCATAAAAAATATTCGTATTTTTTAAAGAATTAATGAAAAATTTGTTGGTAAATTCCTTCTTGTTTCAAAGTATTCATTTAATTATAGTTTAAAATTTAAAATAAAAGGCAAGTAACATAAATCGAAGCGTATGCCGCCTTTTTGCTTCAAATCCTTTAATGTGCCGCTATTTACAACACTATAAAAGCTTTAAAGTTTTAATTAGTATAAATAATGTTCTTTTTCATATTTTTCGATTAATATGTAATTGTTTTAATAAAAGTAAATGCCATTTATAAAATTGGAGTAGTTTTATAGTTCAGTACTATACAATAATCTTTTTAGGGGTATATTTCGAAGTACATATTTTACATGCACATTTTAGTGCTTATTAGGTAAATAAAAATGTATTTTGTAAATAATGTATTGTTTCTTAAAAATTGCAATTAAAATAAAACAATAATGGCAATAATTATTATTTAATAATTAAAAAATGTTAACAAAATTTTCAAATAATACATAGAATAAAATAGATAGATAATATAAAAATAGATAATGGTAGAATTTTTATATCAGGACGATTACGTTTCCTAAACGGTAACTCAAAATCTAATACTTTTAAACAATAAACTTAAAAAGAGGAGTTTAATAACTGGCAGAGTATCTTACAGGTAGATACAAATATAGCAAAATACCTAATAGATAATAAATTATTGTGTTTTTATTAGATACTTAGTTACCAACTAAATAATAGGGTACTTTATGCTCGTGCGGGCATAAAATGCACTTTATAAGACACAAAAAATACAGTTTTTGGTTAACTTTAGTTTAGTAATTTGTTTTAATGTTCTTTTTCGTAAAAGTGTATCTAGATTTTTTTCGGTAGCAAGTTTTGTGTTGCTATTTAAGCATTTTAATTTTTATAACTTCGTGAGGAATTTCAGAACTTTCCTGCATTTTAAATTTTTACTGTGACAGCTAGCAAAATTTGTTTCCCACAACAAATGCATCATTGTCCTAGCAACAATAGTGGCTAACTATGATAAAATAAAAATTTTATTAAATCAAATTGAATTTTAAGATGGTCAATATATACAGTGTGTGTATAAAGTCTGGAAACGGCTTAATAACATCACAATTTACTGGCCGATTTAAACCAAATTTGGTACAGTTGTGTAAGAGGATCTAACGCACCGAATGACGATATTGGCGTTGTTGCCAGCTTTTTAGTTTGTCTGGAATTTGAACGAATTTTATATTTTTAAATATAACACCCAGTTTATTTTCACATTTTTAAATTCCACATAAAATTATAATTATTTTTTATTAAATGCATTATTAGTCTATACTTCATAGTTTCCGAGATATTGACTCTCGAAAAGTGACATTTTTGAACTTTGACAGCTTATAACTTTCTAACAGTACGTCTTAGAGCAAAACGGCTTACATGTCCCTATCTTCAATTTTTATTAGCTTCCCAAAAAAATCAACTTCCAGTTAAACAGGAACAACTATATTTCCTGCTTTCGAGTTACATCCGGTTTAACCGGAAGTTGATTTTTTTGGGAAGATAATAAAAATTGAAGATAGGGACATGTAAGCCGTTTTGCTCTAAGACGTACTGTTAGAAAGTTATAAGCTGTCAAAGTTCAAAAATGTCACTTTTCGAGAGTCAATATCTCGGAAACTATGAAGTATAGACTAATAATGCATTTAATAAAAAATAATTATAATTTTATGTGGAATTTAAAAATGGAAAAATATACTGGGTGTTATGTTTAAAAATATAAAATTCGTTCGAATTCCAGACAAACTAAAAAGCTGACAACAACGCCAATATCGTCATTCGGTGCGTTAGATCCTCTTACACAACTGTACCAAATTTGGTTTAAATCGGCCAGTAAATTGTGATGTTATTAAGCCGTTTCCAGACTTTATACACACACTGTATGTATATATTGTAGATGCAATAACGATTTAGTATGCAATAAAAGTTTGTATGCACCGCGGGTATTAGTAGATATTACACCCTCGGGCGACTTACAAACCATCGGGCCAAAGGCCCTTGGGTTTGTAAGACCGTCGCCCCCGGGGAAAAACATCTACTTTTAATACCCATGGTACATAAAATAACTAGTTAAAAATTTTTGCATTTATGATCTAATCAACTTCAGCACATTTAAATTTAAATCTGTAATTTCAACCGATTTTTGTTTTAAAGAAACCTAAAAAAATATATTATTTTCTTTAAACTATTTTCCTCTCTTAAAACCAAGGGTCTTTTAGAGAACTGATATTAATACTTAGATGTTAAAATAATTGATATTACATTGCACCAAAACCCTGCATCATTTCGTTATTTAACGATAACATTAATTGCGTATTTGTATGTCTAAGTAATAAGTAGAATAAGGTAAAATTGGCCGCCTTTTTATTTAAATAAGTTTATTGCCGCCTTTTAATTTCTAAAATATATTATAGATCGTAAAGAATTTTTAAAATAAAAGGGGATATTCACAATTATGCCGCCTTTTAATTTGGAAATTAGTGTTGCCGCCTTTTTATCTCTTAAAGAGTGACGAATTTACACTTACGGCTACACAAATATATTTTTTTTTCGAAAAGGATTTATTTTTTTGAAAAAAATAAACATTTTTTATAGATAGAGGGCTATCTAATTAATTGAGAAGTTTAAAAATCTCAAATTACCAAAATTGTCACTTGCCGCCTTTTAATTTCGGACGACAGCCTTGGTGTACCGACCTTGATAAGAGTGCTATAAAAACAATAATTTTTTCGACAAAAGTGTTAAAAACTATTGTTTTGGCAATAACTCAACATAACTAAAATTTTTTCTTTCAAATTTAACCGATTCTAATGATTATTACAAATTGCGCCCTCTAACAATTTTATTAGAAACTATCGGGTACCGTTGGATACGGCAATTAAAAGTACTTAGGTACCTATCCCTTCCAAACAAGCTTAAATTTAGTAAAATCGGATAAATCATTAGTTATAGCGATTTTAATTATTACCCTTTCAATAGCTTCCCCCATTCTATTCAAGGTCGGTACGCCAATGAGCCTTAAAACAAAATGATGCAGAATTGTCTAATCTTTCTAATGATAATATAGGAATTTCGGGAGAAATTTAGAATTTTAAAAATTAATTTTCAATTGTGCCCCTTTGTGGCGAAATGCGGAACTTAAAAATAATTCCCAGAACTTTCTCATGACCACTTTAATCATAACATTTTCCCCCAAGTTTCAACGCTTAGTAGTTTCCGAGATATGGCCGGTGGCCACCCTTAACGAAACACCCTGTATATAAATAAAGCATAATAATATCCGCTTATGTAAATAACCAAATTTTCACAACGCTCGTTAGCTGGTTCGTCATATATTTGTCTGTATCCCACTATGAAATATTATTTTTTTAAACTTATTTTTATAATAATATGATATTAGGAGAGCTCCTGCCCCTGTGGGCACGCCTATGCTTAAGACTTACAGTGATGATATGAAAAAAAAAGTTACATTTTGTTATTAATATGATTATTAACACCATGTTCCCCATTCGTAAATCTGTTCACTCTACACTCCACATCTCCAAATGTAACTCTAAAAAATAAATTAAATTTCTATCTTTGGGAATTAAAATAAAGCTACGGATGATCGTTTCTTTTGTTTTTCCATTCAGTTTTCTTAGGATAAGGCCTGCATGTCGGTGTTGGGCAAAAATATTGACAGGAAAAATGTTACTGCAACAAACAAGAAAATATTTTAATATCTAATAAAGCCGAGACACAAATAAAAAAATAAGCAACATGCGATAAGAAATAGGTAATAAGAAATACAAAATACATATTATATTATTATTATTTTCCTTGTAACTTAAAACTGAATTAATAATAATAATTAGTTTATTTATAATTTAATAATATAATAAATAGGTATGTTGGTGTTGTCTTCTATAAACTTATTCTTTAATCCCCTGAAGCTGAGCTTGTTACGGGTAAATCTTATTTTTTGTTTTAGTATGTAAAATCATAAATACAGTGGCGGATTTAGAAATTTGCCGCTAGTAGGCTATTCAATTTTTGCTGCCCCTATATATACCAGTGACGGCTCGTGAGTTGTGAAACAGGTGAAGTGTTCGGGAAAGAAAAAGCCCGCTGCAGGTTAAAATTTTTTAAGACCACGCCCAAATTTTGTCAACAATTTTTAGTAAATATTTTAAAAATTTATGATTACCTACTTATTTTATTGAAAATGAAATTTCTTTTTGCAAAGCCAGTAAAGTTCCAACTACCTTTTTTTATCCCCATTAACAGACACGGCTAAGAATAAAGTTTATTTAAAAAAATACTACCCGTCGACTATGAATACCATTTATTTCTGTAAGACAAAAAAAAATTTTTGGGCCAAATTTGCCGCCCCCTAAAACCTGCCGCCCTAGGCTCCAGCCTACTCAGCCTAATAGTAAATCCAGCACTGCATAAATATGCATTAAAAATCATGTTTTAAAGTAAAAATGCTAATTTATAGTATAGGCGCAGTTTTTTTTTAAAGAAATATATTACCTATAATAAAATAATTAATTTATAATTTTTAAGAAAAAATATTACTTATATAAATTATTCAGAACAATATTAATTAATTAAAGCATTTCTTAAAATATTTTTAAATTGTTTGTTTTTGATATCCATGTTTTTATTTCGGCTTTAATGAAATCAATTTTTTTATTTTTTTTGGTACCTAAATAATCGTTTAAATAATTAAATAAAAACATAAATATTTGAAATTTTTTAGTCGTATGGTTTTATGGTTAGGTATTTCATTTTTAGGACGTGTATTATAATTATGGTTTTAAATTGTATATATTTTGATGTATATATATATAATTGATAATTGATAATAATACAGTATTGCCCGAAATAAACAGTACTGAACTTGTTATCGTATTATATATTTAAAAAATACATATTATTGACACTTTATTATATGTTCTAAATGTGCACCTCCTCGTTCAAGACAGACTTCATAACGATGTTCTAAGTTTCTGGTCATGTTATTGAATAAGGGTTGTCTCAGAGCTGCGAAGAAGACTCTAACGGCATCCTTTAATTCATCGATAGTTTGTGGTGCCTGTTTGAAAACGGCATTTTTAGCCATGCCCCAAATGTATGCGTCTGGAGGTGTGAGGTCTGGAGAATGTGAAGGATAAGGGAAGTCAGTAAATCGTGAAATGAATTTGCTTGGAAAATGTTCTTGAAGAAATTGACGAATTGCGGCAGCAGTATGGCAAGTTGCTCCGTCCTGCTGAAAAAATTGGTTTCGAAATGCCAAGTTACGTGCACGACAGAATTGACGTAGATCAGGGATAAATCGTGTTAAAATGTGTCTGTACCTCTGTTGATTAAGTGTGACTTGCCTACCATTCTCTTCGATGAAGTACGGACCAATGATTCCGTGTCCGGACACAGCACACCAGACACTCACTTTTGCACTATGTAAAGGAACCTCTTGAACCTCATCGGGTCTGGCAAAGCCCAGAAATCGATTTGTGCGACGATTCACATAGCCTGACAAGTGAAAGTGTGCTTCGTCTGAAAACCAAACATTTTTCAAAAATTCAGGATTTTCATACTGTAACGCGAGAATTCTGGCGCAATATTCCACTCTACTGCGATAATCCCGAGGATGTAGTTGTTGATGTACCTGAATCACATACGAAAATGCACCCAGCTCCTTCAGGATTCTTTGAAAGGAAGTTCTTTTTAAATCAAGTTGTAACGCTGTCCTTGCCTGGCTGGCTTTCGGATTTTGTAAGATTTGCTCAAAAACACGTTCATGGTTATTGTTGTTGTTAATTGTCCTGGGACGCCCCGAGTTTCCTTTTCGTTGGCACAATACACTACCCGTATTTCAGAACTTTTCAATAACCTTTATAATTACAGCATTACTTGGAGAACGTTTATTAAACCGTTGTGTGAATTGATCAGACACGTATAGCAAACTTGCACCATTATGTCGGCCCATTCCGTATGAGCGAAAATAATGCTCTACCAGAAACACTTTCTCCTCTGTACTTAACACCATTTTTAACAATAAAATTAGGCCCTACTAATTACTTGTTTGAGGTTTACTTGACAGGTCTATACTAGCTAACTTGAGTGTGACAGCGCACGCATAAAAACACCGCCAACTTAGTTTCAGTATTGTTTATTTCGGGCATATCTGTATTATTCTTTGTTCTACGGGACATAGTATGGGCAAAGTTTACAAGACAAATATTTCGTAAACTTTGGAACTTTTTAAAGCAGATGACATAACTTACCTAATGTAAAGCCTGCTACGGCAAAAAATGGAGGAGCACAACCACTTTGAAGTAGAAACGGAATCATAAAATTACCAAGCATTGCTCCCACTCTTCCGAACATCATACCCAGTGCTATTGCTAAAGTTCTAAAATATATAATAAATTTTAAGAAATTTACACTCACCGACATTAAATTCGATCTATCAGAAATGTTGTTCAATTTTAAGGTATGATTTTATTCCGTAGTTCGATTTTAATGAATTATTTTGTTTAATTGTAGAAAAATGTTTTAGTTTTATTAAACTTTTTTTAATTTGGGAAAGAAAGAAAAAACTAAAAGTCTTCCTCCACAAAATTTAATAGAATAAAAATTGTCTAGGGGTCTCTACATGTTTTGAACGTAGAAACGTTCATCATCAGGAGCCAAATTATATAATCGGTTCTGATGGTTTTAGCAGAAGAGAAAATGGTGTAGAACCTTAATGGAGCTTTTATGGAATTAAAAAATTGAAGTGTAGAAGAGACATAATATGAAGAAAATTGATAAAGGTTAAACCAAAAATTTATTAAATGGGGTCTTAACCAACCAAATAAACTGGAGAAGAAGAAAAAACCTTCCTAAAAAGAAGGTGTCGAAGATTATTTAACAAATTTTATAAAAATTTTCAAGTGTATATCAGTAAGACATTATAAGGATAAAATTGTCATATTATAAAGATAGCACAGTAAAATTACATTGCAAAAAGTGTTTAGTGGGGTACTGGGGATTAAAGCTCAGTAACCCCGCAAGCGGTTAGTTTAAAATAAACATATCTTCATAATATAACAATTTTATCCTTATAGGTAGGTAAGTATTGTCTTACTGACATACACTTAAAAAGTTTTATAAAAAAATTTTAATAATCTTCGACACCTTCTTTTTAGGAAGGTTTTTTCTTCATCCCCAGTTTATTTGGTTGGCTTAGACCCCCTTTAATAACATTTTTAACATACTCAGTATGGTTTAACCTTTATCAATTTTCTTCATATTATGACTCTTCTACACATACTTTTTTTAATTCCATAAAAGCTCCATTAAGGTATTATACCATTTTCTTTTCTGCTAAAACCATCAGCACTAAATATATTTTCTGTCTTCTGATGATGAACGTTTCTACGTTCGAAACATGTAGAGATCCCTAGAAAATTTTTATTCTATTAAATTTTGTGGAGGGATACTTTAGGTTTTTTCTTTCTTTCCCATACTTTCAACTCCACTTTAAGCATGGACTTTTTCTTAAAATTTTTTCAATTTTTTAAAAAGCTGTTTACTTAATGAAATATACAGAAAAAAAATTAATCTTTTTTCCTTGAGTTTGTAACATCTTGTAGAGTAATTTTGTTTTTTTAACTCTAATATAATATATTTTTTGCGAAGTTAAATCTATTCTTAACAGTTTCCTTTTTTATTTGTCTCGATATATTTCTCGGTTCACGAGATACGATTTTTTTAAGAAAACACTACACATTTTATCAAAAATTTTTAACCGGTAAAGAAAAAAAAACAATGTTAAAAAACATCAATAACGGGTATTACCACACCGAATACGAACAGCTGCCTCCATTCGCCTTGTGGCATTCCTTCTATGAGGTGTCCAATCTGATTTTGATCGAATTGATCCCATTCTTCAGTTAATGCTTCTTTTAACTGTTCTAAGCATTGAATATCAATATTCGAAGTTACTCGGAGCTGGAACTCGTCTTCGTATCTTTCTACCCATCATGTCTCAGACTAACTGAAACTATAATATCAAAACAGCCTTAAAATCCGGATATATAGAAACCTTCTTACAAAAGTAAAACCCCCCGTAATGAAAACAAAAAAAATTGCATCCATCAAATCCCTTGCGAGTGTGGCGAATCGTACATTGGAGAAACAAAAAGACCTCTTCCCGTACTAGTTAAAGAACATTTGAAACATACTCAAAGAGGTGAAACTTCGAGATCAGGTATAGCGGAACATGTATGGACCAACCAGCATAATATGCAGTGGTCAGAAGCCAAGGTTTCGACACGGAACAGCACTGGAGAAAACAAAAATTTAAAGAAGCAGCTTTCATGAATCAAAATACCCATATATTTAGTAAACGAAGTATAGATAGCCCCAATATCTGGAAACCTCTTCTTCTCCAAAGTCAACAGCTCAATCTTCACACTTCAATAAGTAGGTACGTAGGCGGAGTCATCAAGCTTCATTGCACACGGATAGTATTTAAGACAGTAGCCTTAGAATTATAATTTAGTTTACACTTGAAAACAATTAGCTCAGACTTCACACTCCAATAAGCACGTAGGCGGAGTTATCAAGCTTTATTGCAAATGGATATTTTTTAAGACAGTAACCTTAGGATAATTATTATAATTTGGTTCACACTTAAAAACGGTTAGAGATACTAACCGAAACGTTGTGTTAACTAACAAAATAAAGATAATGGAAGTCCGACAAGGTAATTTCTTTAACTCTATAGAGTGTTACAAACTGAAGGGACAACATAAACGTTTTTCCCACTATATTTTAGTAATTATAATGCTTTTTAAAAAATTGAAAAAAAGTTAAACAAAACTACTTAATACAATTACATTTAAAAAGAAAATTATTTAAATCGGACGACGAAAAAAAACATTTTATGTCTATAAGGCTCCTTTTATACTGGAATTCTGAATGCGAGATTCAGTATCTCGGATTCAGAATCTGGGATTCAGAATCTCACGTAAATTCTAACGAGATTCGGAATGCATACTTTTCTAATCTTGCGGGGTTTCGGCAATTTTGTGGAGAGGCGATAAATTCCAGGGCCGCACGCTTCTGTTCAGTGTTAAAATGAATGCAGTAGAAGAAGCGCTGTTGCTATATATTAATATCAGATCGTGTGTAAAAAAAAAAACGTAGGAAACGTAGAATGTGGGTTCATCCAATAATCAGCGAACGTAATACAGTAAGAGAATACGTTTTACTGTATAAAAATTTAAGTGAACAGAATGTCAATTCGATCTTTTGACGAGCTACAAAATATCTTAAAAGACAAAATTTATTTAGCCACGTCCACCCAGTGTGCCTATTTTATTGTTTTATTCGAATACTCTTCTGCTGAAGTATCCCATAAGCTTGGACGTGCCTGTATTGACGATATGAACTTGTCAGTGTCGAAAAGCGTTTTTAAAACATCCATATTGAATTCCTTATTCGTACAGAAACGACCTTTTATACGGAGCTGGCAAGAGGCTACTGAATGAAAATCGCAGTGAAAATGCTTACATATAAACCAATGCTAGATTAACTGTCGCCGATTCGAATCCTGTAGCCGGGCGGCTGAAATTAGTGCGATTCCGAAATTTAGAATCGCGATTCTGTTTCCGAGAAGACGCCCGTCTAAACGCTTCGCTTAAGCGCTACGTTAAATGTGAAGCCGAGATTCCGGAATCCGGAAGCCTAATTGCTCCTTTTATACTGGGATTCTGAATCTCGGATTCCGGAATCTCGGCTTCACATTTAACGTAGCGCTTAAGCAAAGCGTTTAGACGGGCGTCTTCTCGGAAATAGAATCGCGATTATAAATTTCGGAATCGCCCTAATTTCAGCCGCCCGGCTACGGGATTCGAATCGGCGACAGTTCTAGCATTGGTTTATATGTAAGCATTTTCACTGCGATTCTCATTCAGTAGCCTCTTGTCAGCTCCGTATAAAAGGTCGTTTCTGTACGAATAAAGAATTCAATATGGATGTTTTAAACAGGGCCGATCCTAGGGTGTCGGCCGCCCGCGTGCAAAGACCTATTATGCCCCCCCCTAAAGATTTTTTCCTATTTTGAGTAATACTCAACGTTGACGTTATAAACTCATCTACATGTACAGGGTCTTCCAACGAGGATTGAACAGGGGCTCATTTTTGAGCTTCCTTGTATTTAAAGAAAAACCCAAAATAGCCAATCAATGTACTTTTTCCTGCAGAATTCAAAAATGAAACCAAAAATTTATTTGAACCAGAAACAAAAGAGTTACGCTATGGATATGGTGTTTTTTAAATGGAACATAGCTTTTTTTATACGATTTTTGGAACGAGTGATTTTTTTTTTGTCCGTTCTGATTAAAATATTTAATATTGTGACAGCTATTTTTATTAAATTTTAATGTTTTATCCAGTATAATTTAACTTTAACCTGTTTGAAACATACACTAGGTAGTAAAGGTTTTCTACGTTTTTTGAATCCTTCAAAGTCATTTCGGCAATATTATAGTAAATTTGTCAAATTTTTTGACTTTGAAGGATTCAAAGGTGATTATACCTTTATTACCTAGTGTATGTTTCAAACAGGTTAAAGTTAAATTATACTGGATAAAACATTAAAATTTAATAAAAAATAGCTGTCACAATATTAAATATTTTAATCAGAACGGACAAAAAAAAATCACTCGTTCCAAAAATCGTATAAAAAAAGCTATGTTCCATTTAAAAAACACCTTATCCATAGCGTAACTCTTTTGTTTCTGGTTCAAATAAATTTTTGGTTTCATTTTTGAATTCTGCAGGAAAAAGTACATCGATTGGCTATTTTGGATTTTTCTTTAAATACAAGGAAGCTCAAAAATGAGCCCCTGTTCAGTCCTCGTTGGAAGACCCTGTACATAAGAGTAAAAAGTTAAACGTTAATAAAAATGCAAACTACAAATAAAATTTTACGGGAAAGACTTTATTTTTGGGCCAGCTAATATGTTATATTAGCGACACCTTTTTTTCTTTTTACTAACAAAATAATAAACCAACAAAAATAGACATTTTATAATTAGAAATGTAAAACAACAGTATTTACCAGAAAATATAAAATAACAAAAAGTACTAAAGAATAAATCTCGCGAAACGAAAAGTATATATAAATCAGTCCTTCCTCGAAGACTACCTAATAATTACCTATCAAATAATTTTTCTGGCTTTCTAAGAAGAAAACTTGTCAATAATTGCGGTGAGATCAATTTTTTCAGAGATTTCCGATTCAATAGAGATGATGACCAAATCTAAAAGTCTTTCTTGTGTCATATTATTTCTTAAGTAATTTTTAATAATTTTTAATTTACTGAAACTTCTTTCACCTGAAGCCACAGAAATAGGTAAGGTTAAAAAAATCCTTATTGCTAGAGCAAAATTTGGAAAACAGGGAATAAGATCATTTTTGACTAAATTTTTTAATATTTTAATTGGCTGTTTTTTTCCTGGAAAAATGTCTTTAAATGAAGTTATTTCATTAAAGAGTTGTATACCGTCTATATCTTTCACAATAGTTCCTTCCTCCTGTACCTGTAACTTAATATCTAAATTCATGCAGGCTTTCATAAGGTCATCATTAAAAATGGTGTGAAACTCATACAGAAAGCAGAATATTGAATAGCACTCAGTTAATAAGGTAAATCTTTCATTTATCGAAGAGATCGCGTAATCAAGAACTGCAAAATAGAAAGCAATCTTAAATTGCAGGAAGGGATTTAAAACTGGTTCATTACTGCCCTCGTAATCAAATAAACTAACTTTTTTTCTGAGCTTCGAGATGGGAAATTCGGGATCAATACCTAAATCTCTAGCAAGTGTTGTTGCTGAATCGACAAATATTTTAAAATTATCGTTAGATCTTTGGGAAACTAAATATTTTTAAAGATTATCTAAGCCTTTAATGCATTCCGCTATGTTTAATTTAGGATTTTGAAGCATTTTACTCAATACATCAATTCTTGATAATAAATCATGCCAAATTAAAATTGAACACAAAAACTTAAATGTTTCAAGAATTTTAATTATTGATTTAGCACCCATTTTTGTTTTCGTGTCTCTGGTGGTATCTTCAATTAAGGCCTTTAATGCGTTAATAATGTTTTTTAGCTCTAATTTTAGAGGTCTAATAGCATTAATACGACTTTCCCATCTTGTTTCACTTAACGGTTTTAAGTAAGAGTTTTCACGTGTTTTTTGAGTAATTCCCATCGATATCGGGACGCAGAAAAGTAATTATATACCTCTTGTACCACATCAAAAAAACTGGAAATTTCACCACTGGCGCTGGCTGGTTTGATTGAAAATCTTTAATAAATAAATCCATTTGAAATAATTCACAAAAATATTGTTTTCTTCTTCGACGTTAATTTAAAGTTATCTTTTATAGTTTGATAAATGTCACTTTATTTTTATTTCGAGAAATTCGTAAAAAGTTTTGCTTGATTGACAGAACTATCTGCGGCCTACGGCCGCCCCTTGTTTTGGCCGCCCGCATACAGTGCACGCGCTGCACACCTGCTAGGATCGGCCCTGGTTTTAAAGACTCTTTTTTTGCTGTATTACGTTCGCTGATTATTGGATGAACCCACATTCTACGTTTTCTACGTTTTTCTTTTTTTACACACGATATGATAATAATATAGCAACAGTGCTTCTTCTACTGCAATCATTTTAACACTGAATAGAAGCGTGCGGCCCTGGAATTAATCGCCTCTCCACAAAATTTCCGAAACCGCGCAAGATTAGAAAAGTATACATTCCGAATCTCGTTAGAATTCACGTGAGATTCTGAATCCCAGATACTGGATCTTGCATTCAGAATCTCAGTATAAAAGGAGCCTAAGTGTATAATAAAATAGAATATTTTTTTTATGGACTTATAATATACAAAGTTGGTATATTGGTATACCTTAGTGTTGTCGGAAAGAGATCTATTGCCACTGACGTTATGACATTGGTGGCGACGACAGCAGATCCTATAAACAAGCTTGCGCCAGTTAGGGTAATTGATGGACTTGTTGCAAAATACAGGGACATACAACAAATGCTTCCAATTATTTGCGCTGTAACTAAAATAAAATAAAAACCCGTTTTATAAATGTTGACATGTATTTTGATGAAGAATTTAAAGCTAAGATATCAATGTAAAAACCGTCCTTTCTAAGATGAATTGCTTAAAAGCTTAAAACTATCAAAGTTTAATATTTTAAAAACGTCTTAAGAGAAAGCACTAGTGCTGCCTTCGCGATTATGTTTTTTGATCAGTATTTCTTTACTTTTTCATTTTATACAACAATCGGACATATTTCCCTCTTTCTAGTACAATTACCTAAAGTTTTATGTTAAAAAATAATGGATTTATAAATTTAATATAAGCAGAAAGCGCAAATTTGAGAAAATATCGTTTTATGCTTTTATTAATTTATCAATTAAAATTTGTTAACGCAAAACTGTAGGTAATTGTACTTCAAATACGGGTATTTGGCCGCTTTTTAGATAAAACAAAAATTAAATGGCGAATGCGTCACTAGTGTTTGCTCTTAACCAAACATAATGGCATTTTAAATATCTATTCTTTTAAAAGTTTTTATGTCACAAAAATAACAACAAATTGTTCACAAAATTAATAAAACCACAAAACCCACACAAAAAAATAAATTACAAAAGGTAAAGTCTATACGAAATCAGTGTGACCAGCATTAAACCAAAAATGGGATTAAAAAAATGGTGAATTTTAAATTCAGTAACATTTTGTTTTATTTACCTGACAATTTCATGTCAATCAGTCACTATCTTAATCTAGAGCTGGAAACGCATGCGTTGTTTCCGTTCGCGACTGCTGTTGACCGAAAAACGTTCGGTTATTTCGTTAGCGGTTAGAAAGCATATACATTAGACATTTTTCGTTGTCTTTTAAAAGCGATTCCGATAGCCGCTATTTGACAACTTTGACATTTGAGCTGTCATTTATCGTTATCGTTACGGATAAGTGGCGGGAGCTAACGGACGGAAGACAAAGCCATAGCGAAAACGGAACGCATGCGTAATGACCATTTTTTTGACAGATGCAATCAACATAACCTATTTTTTGTTGAGGTCTGTTTTTAAAGTTTTTGGTTAGTATTTTTTGTTTTCGTTATGGATTCAACAGTAAATTCCCTCAAAAGATCAAGAAATCGTTTCACGGATGAGGACGATATCATTTTATTAGAGGAAATATTGGCCAACAACCCATATGGCGATGCATGTAACTAGGTTTCGGTAGTAGCCAATTTTGTAAAAACCAGAGGAAAAGAAGTATCATTGAGAGGTTAGAGAACACATAATATAGGAAATTAAAATCAAGCAAAAAAGATAGCACAAAACGTATATGAAAATATGAACACAAACCATTAAAGATAGGTTATGTTTTATTTGTTATGTTTACTGTCGAATTCGACTTAACGTTAACGTTAAGCGAATTAAACGAAAACTATTTTTACGATCTGTCAAATAGCGGCTTCGTATTCGTATTCGTTATGGTTAACCGTTTGAATTTGTCAATACAACGAAAACTCTCTATTATTTACCTTTAGATACACACAGCTTATCTCCTGCGCAAGCAAAAGTTACGTCTTATGGGTGAAAAAATACGTCTGAGCGAACGGCCCGCCGGTCAGCTGCCTTCCCGCCCAGGAGCATTGGGCATGCGCACAAACCTCTTGTTATCGGCCTGTCCTTCTTTAGCGACAAGCTGAAAATATTCTCCAGAACCGGCTCGGCGCCATTTTTGTTGTTGTGTTTTAAGTTTTCTCTGTGGATTCCTCGTTGTTTATCGTGGGTGTTTAATATTTACGGATTTCTAGTTGTTGTGTAGTTTATTGAATTGTGTTTCTGCTTTTAGTGACTCCCGTACTTGGATTGGAATATATACAATGACTAGTAAAAAGCCTTGTATGCTTTTATTATGCTCAAATAGGGATAAAATACCGGGTATTTCGTAAGTATAGAGTAGTGATATACACGAGTATCTAATATTTGACTTAAGGTTAGGTATGCGATAACATTAAAGATTGGTTATTTCGTTGGTTTTCTTTGTTTTTTATATTCTATTTTATAAGTTTTATAGTTTAATTGACTTGTTCTCTTTCTTTTTAAGCTAAAAACATGTCGACATTTTTAAATACTGTGCGAGCAAACATTATTTGAATCAAGGAGGGCCTTGCATCTAAGGACGTAATGCTTAGCCGAAAAGCTTAATACCTGTTGGGTGTCAGTAACTACCTGAATTAACAATCAATCAGTTATTCCGTCATCTTTCATTGACAGTCGTTACAAGTAATTTGATTCATCGCTAATATTTTTCCAATTTCTTGAACAATTCACACAATGGGCTTTACGGAACAGCTCAAAACATTCATGGATGAAGCATATTTTCGAAACGGGTTAGAGTAAATGGTGAGGGGCAATACAATCAGGGTTTGTGCATGGACGATTTTCACGAACATTTTCCTAACGTTGCTTTTATTGCTGGGGAATTTTATCATTGCCTGAAAAGAACCGTGACTGTGTTTAGGGAAACAGGTTCTATACAACACAAAAAAGGAGCCGGAAGACCATCTGTAAGAACAGAAAAACTTGTTGCCAACGTTCGTGAAATAATACGCCAACAAATTGTATAAGACGCCTGTCCCAAGAAGTGGGAAGATCTTACGGAACATGCAGGACTATTCTTAAGAAACAGCTAAATTTATTTCCTTATAAAGTGCAAGTATTCCAAGAAATGTGGTAACATTTCTCCATAGATGCTGGTCAATACTTTCGAAAATATGAAGAGACGTGTGAGTTTATGCTTGCGGAGCATGGCGGCGGCCAATTTCAGCAATTTATGTAATTATTTTTCTTTTCCTTTCTGTATATTCTTACTTTGTTAATTTTGTAAACAACAAAAATAAATTTGTATTTGTCTACTTATTTTATTATTCATTAGTTTGGCATATCATGTCATGATATGAATTTGACAAAATTACTTCAAGCCCTCTTTGATGCAAATAATTTAGCTCGCACTGTACATTATGAAAACAAACCCTTAAAAACAATTTTCTATCCTCAGACTCAGACAGGTTTGCAACTACTAAAAATGCCAGAAATCACTACCTTATTTTCAAACTTGATCAAAAATTGAGAAAAAATTCCAATTTTTTGGAAAGAATTTGGGGCAAAATGGGGCACATCAAAATAAATTAATGGTTAACTTTTACAATTTCGTGAGCAAGAACTTACATTTTAAAGCCCGGATCTGTCTATTTTCCATTCGTCCAATAATAATGTTGCAGTGCGCATGGCTAATCGTGTGTAGCTTTGTTTACATGCGCGTGGCCATAAATTTGCCACTTTTGTGATTGTTGTTTTTTTATCTAAAGGTAAATATCTATGTTGAGAAGTCGCCATCGAAAAAAAATTACTTTTGCCACTTTGCCCTTGCTTGAAAAATAACTATTGTGTACTTACGTAATATTTTCTTTTTTCCTATGAATCGTATAAGAACCATAACGAAGGCGCATGCAATAGCCGAGGCGACCCCAACAATTGTAGAATTAATATAAACAGTAGAATTATCGTTGTTCTGAAAGAAAATAGCAAACAGTTAATAAAATATCACGTTTCGCGTAGAAATTGATAATACAAAGTGCAAACTCAGCAATTTATAACGTCTTATGTGACGCTGCGTTGTGAGACAAACTATTTTTGAAGTGAAAACTTCTTTAGGCGCGTTTAGCACTTTTTGTGGGCACTGAATTATGATTTCTGATTTCTGTTGAAGATGTAAGAATTCAAGGGTTGTTCAATTTTAGGAAATATCTTTTTTCGTATGCAGTAAAATTATCCCGTATTCCAAGTTTATGTTATTGTATTTGATATTATTAATTTCACCTTCTTGAAGTTTTCACTTCTGTCGTGTGATCTTAAGCACACACAATTTTTTTTCTTATATCAAAGTAAACAAACACAACGGGCTTAATGGCTGATATGGAATTTGCTTGCTACTAATCTGTCTTGGTCTTCTCCGATTGTCGATCTTAACCTAAGCATATTTTTTTATAAAACATAATTTTGAAAATGATCTTTCAGATTCGCAGTTTGCAATGGGAATAGTTAAATAGATTTTTAATGCTACATAGGTATTTGGAAACACGGAAACTATATCATTTTTTATTATAATCTCTAACATTTGTTTAGCGCTAAATACATAATTAGCATCTTCAGGGCTATTTATAGAATCTTTGTCTTTATCGTTTGTCACAGATTTTTTAAAATCTGGTAAATATACTAAATAATCGCGAAAAAATATGATTTCGTCAGCTAACGTCAAGTCGAGGTCTTCTTTATAGGTTGATACTAATTTTTTGGCGCTTTCTACTAATTGTTCTCTTTTAATTTTTGGAATAATATATATAAATCCAAAAAGATCCGTAATATAACGGTGGGACTCAGGGCGCTTTTCTAGTTCTTGGACTAGTTTATCCACTGAAACGTAGAAAAATTCTACTTTGAATTTTTTGTGCCCTTAAGTAGCAACGAGCTGCCGTCAGGATATTTTTTCTTCATATATCTGCTCTTTTATATACAGGGTGTTCATTTGAAAACTTCCCACCTCAATTTTCCTGCTTTAAAATGAAAATGTGGAAAATAGCTCGGACCCGTCGATTTTTATTTCGAGGGGGACATCTTTTGCGTATATTGTCAATCTTGTTACTTCAAGCCCGTAGGAGGGAGGGGGAGGGGGGGGGGTAAGATCTAAATCTTAAATGGATACCCCTATTTTATATAATTTTTTTGGATTCTGCATAAAATTCTGAACATTTTTTAATAAAAGCATTATTAGTGTATACTTAACAGTTTCCGAGATATTGACTCTTGAAAAAATCTTCGATTTTTATTATCTTTTCAAATAGTGTCAACTTCCGGTCAAACCGGAAGTACTATATTTCTTACATCCGGTTTAACCGAAAGTTCACACTATTGGAAAGATAATAAAAATCGAAGATAGGGACATGTAAGCCGTTTTGCTCTAAGACGTACAGTTAGAAAGCTAGACGCTGTCAAAGTTCAAAAATGTAATTTTTCAAGAGTAAATATCTCGGAAACTGTTAAGTATAGACTAATAATGCTTTTATTAAAAAATGTTCAGAATTTTATGCAGAATCCAAAAAAATTAGTAACTTTATTTATCGTTAATATCGTTATAGAATCCATACAAAAAATACTCGTTTTTTTTTTAGAGTGTTAAGTTCCTCGGTAACATTCTAGTTATCATATCCACTTATTTAAATAGAGATTTTTTTAAAAACTTTTAACAGTCGCCATTTTGAAATAGCTTGACAGAATCGCGCCAAAATTTATATATGCATACTGTACGAGATATTAGCTTTCAAATGATGTACCACAAGCTGTGTTTCCATTTTAAAAAAAAATGGATGTCATTATATCTTCGACAAATCGTTACCCTAGGATAATAGTGTTCTATATCCACTTTTAGTCGAAATTGAGTTAAATACACCATTATTTTTATTTTTGCCAGATGATCCTATATCCAGCGAAATTGAAAGGCTAAGTTGCTCAATATCCAAAATATGAGTGACAAAATTATTCTTTATCCGTTAAAAACCAACTTTTATTGGCAAATATGTTCTATGGTATAATTTTATTCTATATCCGTTAAAAGCAAAGCATGCCATGTTTCTGATGTGTAAGTTTTATTCTATATCCTACAACATGCCTAATAGATACTCTTATAGCCGACATTCCTCGCGTGCTGTTGTTTTTGTTCTATATCCACTTTGTTCTATATCCATATTATACCGATAATACTTCCTATTCTGAGCTATGGTGAACTTTTATCCTATATCCAAACATTATCTCAAACTGGTTCCATATTAAACTATATCCAGCAAGAAACAAAAAAGTAGTAATTTGTTACCTATATCCATTTCCTTAGTTTGATTTTTTAATATTTTCTTGATAATCGCTTCACAACTACAAAAAAATTATGAAAATAAGAGATGTTTAGCATATTTGCATCTACTGTAAAAATAAATTAGTTGACTTTTATGACCATAATGAAGAAACAACGGAAAAACCTTGAAACAGCTGTGGAGTAAAATTATGAAAAGTGGATATAGAACACTATAATTCTCGGGTGACGAAATGTCTATAAAAAAACAAACAAATAACGTCAAAATGTGAGCATATATAAAATTAAATTGACGTGTCCGAGCGTTCTCCCCAAAAGTTACAGCTTAAGGCTATATTAATTTTATTCCGGACTTCTGGGCAACCCTGTATATTCTGTGCTTCACACTTACCACTGTGCATTCTTCAGCCGTCTCGTTCGTTGACGATAACGTCTCAAGCATTACACATAAGCCAGCTGACGTACCGTTGTGAGCTTGTAGATAATCTGTCATAATTTGGAATATTTGCGGCAACCACAACCTTAACATCTGCAAACTAATTTAAGAAAAAAAAATGAATATATTTAGGAGCAAACAGTAGTGACACATGCGCCATTTCATTTTCTTGTCTACATTTTGTTTATTTTTCGTTTTCTTCAAATAGCGGCCAAATGCCTATCATTGAGCAGCAATTACCTACAGTTTTATTAAAAAAATTAATGGATAAATTAATAAAAGCAGAAAACGAAACATAATATGCCCATATTTCTCTTTCTGCTTTTATTATTTATAAATCCAACTTTCTTTAACACGAAAATATAGGTAATTGTACTCCAAAGTGGGGTATATTTAAATGAAATACTGAAATATGCTTTCTTACCTTGCCTGGCGGCTCTTCCTTTTAATTTGTTTTTTTTTCATTTCAAGAAAAGGGCGCGAGGGTGCCGTTGCTAAAAGGAAGGCTTGTCCCTCCCTAGCTCTCTTTATGCCACGCCACTGTCTTTTGTAAATAATAAACTGAATTATAAAATTTAATATTGACTCAAACATACCTCATAAGATTGAAGAAACAGATACCGCATGTAAGAATGATTTTTGATCGGTGAGGTGAAAAAAATAAGGGTTTTATTTGTTGAAAGCCTTCCTTTAATGCCTGCATTTTCGTTCGTTGAGCTGTTATTTGACCTCCATGCTTCTTTTCTGAGTTAATTTTAGTTTCTTCTACAAGTTTCTTGATCTAAAAAGTAAAATTACTTTCGAGTTGTTTTATTTCTCTATGATAAAGTAGTAAAAAGTGAATCACTAGATGACACTTATTCACTGAAAATTAAAAACTGAGATGGAAAAGCGTTGCGCGGACTGATGGGTATCTTCAATTTATTTCCTTACAAGCGTTAAAATACTCAACGACTATCAAACAAAGCTATATAGGCAAGTCATTCCATTATTAAACGTACTTTTGTGACGAGTAGACGTCCTAATGTTTATAAGGAAAACATTCAATCATATGACAAGTCTTACTTGTAAAATAAAGATCCTGGCACTAAATCTTTTACTTTACAGGCAGTATTGTTTTATTATAATGTTTACGGGATACGTAAAAACATTTAAATTTTACTATAACCTAACATTTCTTCAATAGTAATTCCTAAAAGTCCTTGTATTTTTAGTTGCCTGCTCTAACTAAAAGGCATAAGAAAGATTTGTTTTCCTTGAATAGACGACCGTTATTCAGCATTGCAACGTTTTGTAAATTCTCAAGCTGTTGTGGGACTATGTATCTTAAATCATATATACAGTGTGGTTGTTTAAGTGTGCAACATATGGGCATTGTTTTTATTACCAATTTCTCAGAAAATTTTATTGTTGATAAAAGTTTGGTGCATGTTCGATAATCATACTGGGTGCACTTGGAATGGTTGTAATGTAGCAATAACTCTTGGTTAAATTACCGTGATATTGTCACTACACAACGGTCCAGCAATTTCCGTTGTTTTACAGTAGGAAAGCGCATTGCTGTCACATATAGTATTAAACAGTTTGTTGTATAAAGAGTATGTGAATTCTTATAAGGAATAGAAGGCTTTTTCTCATTGTAAGATGAAAACTATTAAAGGGGGACTTTAACAAACGCCGCGCATTAGGGAATCGGACTCCGCCTATGTGCTTATTGAAGTTGGAGTTTGAGCTGTTGGTTTTGGACAAGAAGAGGCTTCCAAATATTTAGGACATCTATACTTGATTTACTTAATATATGGGTATTTTGAGACTCATGAAATCTGCTTCTTTAAATTTTTATTTTCTCCAGTGCTGTTCCGTGTCCAAAACCTTGGCTTCTGACCACTGTATATTATGTTGGTTGGACCATACACGTTCCGTTATACCTGATCTAGATGTTTCACCTCTTTAAGCATGTTTCAGATGTTCTTTATCTCGTACGGGAAGAGGTCTTTTTGTTTCTTCAATGTACGATTCGTCACACTCGCAAGGGATTTGATAAATACAATTTTTCGTTTTCATTACGGGTGATTTTACTTTTATAAGAAAGCTTTTAAGCGCGTTTCCAGATTTGAAGGCTGTTTTGATATTATAGTTTTTGGTTATCCTTCTAATCTTTTCAGAAATCCCCTTAACATAAGGTATTGTAGGAAATCCTCTTTCGTTTCTGATGTATTAGTTTTTACTTCGCGATTTTTAAGTTTTGATTCGAAAACAAAAATTCAAGGAAGCAGCTTTCATGAATCAAAATACCCATATATTTAGTAAACCAAGTATAGATATCCCCAATATCTGGAAACCTCTTCTTCTCCAAAGTCAACAGCTCAATCTTCACACTTCAATAGGTAGGTACGTAGGCGGAGTCATCAAGCTTCATTGCACACGGATAGTATTTAAGACAGTAGCCTTAGAATTATAATTTAGCTTACACTTGAAAACGACTAGGGATACTAACTAACCGAAACGTTGTGTTAAGTAACAAAATAATGACAATAGAAGTCCGACAAGGTAATTTCTTTGATCTATAACATTAGGTATGCAAAAAAAAATCATGCCTTACCGGATATGTATCTTCTGGTTTTCCAGTATTAATACTGTATACTTTCCGAAAAATGGCGAGTGCTTTTTCATTTTCTCCACATGTCATTAGGAATTTTGGACTCTCGGGAAAAAACAGGAATACTAATCCACTGACAAAAGCTGGTAGTCCAGTTACCAATAAAAACACATTCCAGGAATGAAAATCTAAAAAGAAATCGTGCTGATGTTTTGAAACGTTTTTCCCTATTATGTAAATTACTTATTATTATTGATCGCTCTTGCTGCACATAGCAAAATCATCTAAGTAGTATTCCATATATTTTTTTTTATCGTGCACCTTTACCGAGTTATCAGACCCCAGAGGGGATCAGGCGATTTAGCTTTTTCGTATTAATTTTTAAACCACCTTGTATATTTTAAAAGAGTTTTGGTATTTTGTACAGGGAAAAGCAGCTGCCCAGTAACATTTGCCTCAAGAAAGCCAGAAATGAACTTGCCCCAATACACACGAGTCAATATTATTTTTCTTTGTATCACGCTTCTGCGAACTGTGATTAGGAAACATCGTTCAAATTATCGGTTATCAAAATGTATCAAAACTACCGAATTCTGCTTGAAAGCGTGTTGTATGAGTATATTTTGATTTTTGATCAAATCCGAAAGAGCCCGATTTCAAAGAAGGAGCACTGAGGATAATCATTCAATACAAATTTATTTTTTAATCGTACAGGGTGTTTCAATAAAAACTCCCAAGCCAATTATTTCGAAAACTAAAAGAGACATGTAAATTCTGTAAACGCAAGTTTTTACCCTCTATGATTGGCTTCACAACTGTGTAAAAAAATGTGTTTGAATAATATAAGATTTTTTCGATGACAGGAACTTTTAAATGTTATCGTTCTTAAAGATAATTTATTTTTGATCAAATTATGTCCCATAAAATTTTTTTGATAAATCCAACATAAAAGGAGATATTTGGGGTTAAGTTTTTTTAATTTTTAATTTTAATTTAATTTTGGTAATGGTAATTTTAGTAATAAAACGCTCCTGTAGTGCTAAATTATTACTTCCAGTGACGTCTCAGGGGGCGCCTTAACAAATAATATTGGCAAAAAATAAGACGCCACTGAGTTTTGGTTATTTTTATACTTTTTTCGGATTAAGCAACTAAAAATATCCTTTTCTTGTCTGTTAAATTGTTTTCTTATCTCTGGCTTGGTTTTCGAGAAATAATAATAAAAACAATTTTATTGCATATCTCTGGAAAACAAAAATCTGTAAATAATTAATACGTTGTATCTTTTGCTATTAATCGAAATACACTATTGAGAGTTTGCAGAACCGAATTATTATATCGATTTGTGTTGGTATATGAAAACGGCAATAATTTTGAACACCTCATTCGACCCCATGAAATAGTTTTTGGTATTGTTCCAATTTTCATTAATAATTTTGTATAATTTCTCATCAGTTCTTTCATAAAATTTAAAACATCTTTTAATTTTTAAGACTTTTATTTATTTAATGTTTTAATGCTTTTTAACAACAAAAATACAACGTACTAATTATTTAATGATTTTTGTTTTCCAGAGATATGCAATAAAATTGTTTTTATTTTTATTTCTAGAAAACGCAAATCGCAAGATATGGAAACAATTTACCAGACAATAAAAGGATATTTTTAGTTGCTTAATCCGAAAAAATAGAAAAATTACCAAAAACTCAGTGACGTTTTATTTTTTGCCAATATTATTTGTTAAGGCGCCCCCTGAGACGTCACTACACGTAATAATTTAGCGCAACACGAGCGTTTCATCACTAAAATTATCATAACAAAAATTTAATTAAAATGTGCTAAAGGATATTAACAATATTTATAATTAAAATACTCATGCATTGAAATTATTCAAAAAAAAACTTAACCCCAAATATCTCCTTTCATGTTAGATTTATCAAAATTTTTTATGGGGCATAATTTGATCAAAAATTAATTATCTTTAAGAGCTACAACATTTAAAAGTTCCTGTCATCGAAAAATTTCTTTGCACCGTGGCGCCACCTACATCTTGTATTATTCAAACACATTTTTTGAAGCCAATCATAAAGGCTAAAAACTGGCGTTCACGGAATTTACATGTCGCTTTTAGTTTTCGAAATAATTGTCCTGCGAATTTTTATTGAAACACCCGGTATATATGGGTTACCATAAAAATAAATTCTTTAATCCCTAAAATATTTCGTTTAGATACACACAAGGTCGTCAAGCAAAGCATCCAACAAAGCTGCAGTCAGTGGGCTACTTTATGGTTAAAACTTTAGATGGAACGGATCTAGGAATTCTGTACGTATGTGCCAATAGTCAGTCTAACCCAACAGGTAAAGTAGACTTGTATACGCCTATCACACCTCTTTTCCTCAGGCGTTGTAGACACAGACTTGTAAGGCGGACTCTACTCTTAATTTGTTTATACCGTGCGAGCAAAAATTATTTGCATCAAAGAGGGCTTGGAGTAAAAAACGTAGAGCTTGGTTTAGATCACAATGTTATGGGGACGACATATCTAACCAAATCTAGGTTAAAAATTTTTTTTTTGTTAAATTCATATGATGACATGATATGCCAAACTAATGAGTAATAAAATAAGTAGACAAATAGAAATTTATTTTTCTTGTTTACAAAATTAACAAAGTAAGAATAAACAGAAAGAAAAAGAAAAATAAAAAAATTACATAAATTGCTGAAATTGGCTACGCCATGCTCCAAGCATAAATTCACACGTCTTCATATTTTCGAAAGTGCTGACCAGCATCTCTGGAGAAAAGTTACCACATCCTTGGATAATCCTTTTTTGTAATTGTTCTAAATTTGCAACTGGTGTTTTAGAAATAGTGTTCTTTAAATGAGGAAAAACGAAGGAATCCATAACCGTTAAACAAGGTGATCTATGTGGGAATTCAATGTCTGATCGAAAACTGATCAATCTGTCGTCAAAAAAATTGCGTAAGTAGTTAATAGTTTCGACGGCTCTATGGGCGGTTGCACCGTCCTGTTGAAAATATCCAAAACGTAGTTCGTCGTCAAGTAATGGCTCCACAAATGGATTCAAAATATTGTCTCTATACCGATAAGCTGTAACTGTGCCCTGGAAAAAAATAGGATCAACAATTCTTCTTTGGGAAACAGCTAACCAGATACCAATTTTTTAAGGCTGCAATGGGGATTTTCACTACTCCACATGCGTGTATTCTGATAATTCACATAAACGGAGAGGTGGAACCAGGCTTCATCCGAAAAAAAATGCCAGGTCTAATAAATCATTTCTTTCCAATACATTTTGGGTAAACCACTAAGAGTAATTCCTGCGTCTTTTAAAATCTGCGGCTTGTATTTCTTGGAATACTTGCACTTTATAAGAAAATAAATTTAACTGCTTTTTAAGAATAGTCCTGCATGTTCCATAAGATCTTCCCACTTCTTGGGACAGGCGTCTTATACAATTTGTTGGCGTATTTTGCATTATTTCACGAACGTTTGCAACAAGTTCTTCTGTTCTTAAAGATGGTCTTCCTGCTTCTTTTTTGTGTTGTATAGAACCTGTTTCCCTAAACACAGCCACGGGTTTTTTCAGGCAATGATAAAAATCCCCAGCAATAAAAGCAACGCTAGGAAAATGTTCGTGAAAATCGTCCATGCGTCCATTTACCATTTACTCTAACCCCGTTTCGAAAATACGCTTCAACCATGAGTGTTTTGTGCTGTTCCGTAAAGCCCATTGTGTGAATTGTTCAAGAAATTGGAAAAATTAGCGATGAATCAAATTACTTGTAACGACTGTCAAATATGACGGACTAACTGATTGATTGATAATTCAGGTAGTTTCTGACACCCAGCTCTACGGCTAAGCATTACGTCCGTAGATGCAAGGCCCTCTTTGATTCAAATAATTTTTGCTCGCACGGTAGATTTATAATCTTATTATTATAAAAAGTATATAGGTACTTACTAAGTTGTAATAAACTAAATTCCATTGATTGAGGTAAAATTGCCCAAGCTATTAGGGGTAGAAAAACTGTAGCCATGCTGATACAGGTACCAATTAGTAGCTGAAAGGGTGGTCTGTATTTTGCGCAATGAAATTCGGACATGTATGTGTTGAGTGCTGCAAAGGGGCCGTTTATACTAAAATATTCAAATACAAGATTAAATGATCGATGAAGTTAAAAATGTTAGAGTCAACATTTTCTAAAAACAAAGCGTAACAGCTAATACTGAGTTCCTAGTCTAGTAGTGGGCCGTAGTAAGCTCACGCGTCACGTTTCAGAGACGTAATTTGTGTGGTAGGTATTTATTAATATTATGTAAGTTGAACGACGATTAGAATAAACCAGATGGGGTTAATTAAGTCTCCTATTTTTAATAACAAACATTTCATTTATCATCACTTGCTATTATAAATTTAATATTATTAGTTAGTTGCCAAACTTTGCGCTCACTGAGCTGTTTCTATTTAAAAACATATGACGTTCTGGCAGCTTTTTACTACGCCTCAAACGAAGCATTGAACTCAAAACATGCGCAGCACCGTTTGCTGCTTGATTGGCTCATTGCTACAAGATTTGGGCGGCCAAACTCTTGTATGTTGTCAGGGTTGTTTGTTCATAGCGTTTTTCATACGGTAAGTTTAGCGCATGTCAATGTTTTATGTTTTACCAATGAATAACGCCATAACTTTTAATCGCACGTTGAGATGTTTTAATTAAAAATAAGATTAACGATGTATTTTTGCAAGCCTTTATGCTAATAAAAACATAAAGACCCCCGTACAAGTTTAAAGTATGAAAGTAAGTAGTAAAAGAACTAAAATAAGTCCAGTCATGTCTCTGTCGCCAACATTTTAACGTAAAATAGACCAGACTTTAACAAGGTGCCATAAATAACAAGTGATTTAGCTACAATGCGGCATGTTCTTAGAGAAATTTGACTTTACACATCGTTCTTGGGGCTACTACGCCTGAAGGGGCAGGGGGGTAAAATGCATAAAGCAGTGGCAGGACGAACGTGCGTAGTAATATTTTACTTTTATGTTTTCCGTCTTAAATTTTCAAATTAACGAAACATGTCAATCAAACATTATTCTCAGAGACCTAATATAAATTTTAAAAAGATGTGAAAAATACTTTTTACACCTTTTTAAAACTTAAATGTAAATTGTAAAAGCAAATTAAAATGTAATACTATTTAACAAAAAAATTTAGTCTATCCAAATATTATGTAAGTAGATCTTGTAGTCTCCCAGTTGTGTTTTCACCGTGTAATTTTTTTAATACGCTATAATATGACATTTTCGTGTAAAATTGGGATTTTTCGAATTATCTAAATAATTTTCCCGATAAATAATTTTACCTGGATGTGGTTGTCAAAACAGTTTTAGTTCTATTAAAGGAAACACTACACGTCACTTAACATTTTTCATTCTGAATTTAGAGAAAAACAAAAGAAATATTTATAATAGGGGAACTAGGGGCAAGACGGGCCATGAGGTAAGATGGGGTAACCCAGTTACTGCAAACACTGATGTGTGTGGACGGCTCTATTGCATAACCTTGGACTAGCTTGATAACAATATCGCTCAGTCTTCGCAGAACAGGCGTTCAAAGCACACTGTTCGGAAGTTATGATCGATTTTCCAGTATTAAGTGTCATTGATCTTATTTTCTACTAGAGTATGACAAAGAGTGTACATCAAGTTAAAGCAAAATACGTAATTTTTCCTGGAGTGTACCAGTATAGAGGCATCTTTTAGCAAAAACATTAATTTATGAAAGTCGACTGTAAAGGTAAGAAAAACTTTTTTTTAAAGTGTCATTGGAGGCATGATGGGATGTTATATTTGTCGCATACATCATCTTGCCCCAACTAATATTTTTTTTAAAATCATACTAAAAAATTAAGGACCTATTAATTAATGCAAAATGTAAAATAGTTATTTTTATTTTCAGATATGGTTCGCAAATATAAAAAAACAGCGTGAGAAGGGTGACCCAAAGAAAATATGAATCCACGGAATGTTTATATTGTGTGACATACTCGGAGTCCACGGAAGGATGAACTGCCTGTCAAATATGTCAAGAATAGTCCTACAATTTTAATGTCATCATAGACGAAGGTGATCCCTTAGATATCACCCACACAGGTGATTTTCGTAAATAAACCCCATCATGCCCCGTACCCGGGGCAAAATGGGATAATTGTTTGTTTTTACATAAGTATAGTTTTTAGTATCTTGTTGTAAGTTAAGCCAATCATTTTTATGCTAAAAGAGTTATGGATGGAATCCAAAAAATTTTTAGAATAAACTTTATTTTTTGATAAATTGGTTTTATTTTTATTGATATAAATGCTTAGCGTCTCCGTCTTGCCCCTGGTTCTCGTACAGGACTTAGTTGACTTATTCTGAGACTTGTTATTTTAAACGAAAAAAGTGCAAAAGAAATTATTTTTTAAAAATAATATGGATACCTATTAATGTATGTATGGTACCCGCAGCTTTGTTTTGACAGCGAATTTACAACAATTGAATTGTCCAAGCGAAGCAGCGGTTACCCGCTAGTAATATATACTTAGATCAGGTGTTTTCTATTAAGTAGTAATATATATACAGCATGTAACAAATGTATGGAACGCTTTAAATATCTTTAATATGTACCGTTTGTCCGATTTAGCTAAAATTCGGTATCCGTATATAAGAGGTTATCGCGGAGCTGCTAGAGATATTTGCAATGGTGCCAAATTTACAGTTTTTTAGTAATTTAGAATATATATATTTTTTAAATAGAACACCCTATCATATTATTCGTAAAAATGATTCTGCAACAAATTCTAAACAACTTTTGTATAAGTTACTTAATATCTAAATCTAGTCATTCTTTTAATATTCGAGCTCGAAAATTGAGAATTTATTGAAACATTATTGTAAGGTACTTATTGTTTAAACTTACTTACTTATTACAGAATAAAGAAATTAAATTAGATGTTTAAAGTGCCTTCCATTTACTTCTTGAGAATATGCTAAATAATGCGGAAAAGTATTTAAAAAATTAGGAAGAATATCTGTTTCTTTGATTCGTCGGCACTCAACTTCAATTCTTTGTTTTAGGTCTTCTATATCATGTGGCTTTGTCTTGTAGACCACATTTGTTAAATGTCCCCACAAGAAATAATCGAGTGGAGTCAGATCTGGTGACCGAGCTGGCCACTCAATTGTACCCCGTCTCCCTATCCACCTTTCAAAAAATACTTCATTTAGATACTCCCGTACTTGTCTGGCGTAATGTGGTGGTGCACCGTCTTGTTGTAGCCATACGTCTTTATTTAATAACGCAACATTGCCTAAAATTGTATTTATTAATAATCAGTTTTAATTTACTTTAATGAAACTAACGAGGATTTGGAAATAGAATCGCAAGAGCAGGAACAATTTTATTTCTTAAGAGCTGCAAATATCTATCGCCATTTAAATTATAATCCATAAACAATGGACCAATAATTAACCTTTGTCCTATAATACCTGCCAAAACATAAATTTTTTGCCGAAATTGGGTGTGCTGTTGTCGAATCTATTTAGGATTTTCTTTGGACCAATAACGAATATTATACCGGTTAACATTTCCATTAAGACAGAACGTCGACTCATCGGAAAACATTATTTTATTAATAAAATTTGGATTAGCGTTACACAAATTAATCATTTGCTCGCTGAATTCTAAACGTCTGTCAAAGTCATCCTCAGAGAGTTCTTGAATCGGATGAATTTTGTATGGGTGGAACTTCTCACACTTTAGTAGGTACGCGATCTACCGACATGTGCGATGTGTTGTAATCGAGGCCAATAATTCGAGTAGAAAGGTGTGGATTTTCCTCTTTGCTAAGTAAAATATCTAAAGCTTTATCTCCGCTTGTAGCAGTTTTTGGACGCCCAGATCTTGAAATGTCTTTTACATGGCCAATTTCGTTATATTTCTTTAAAATGTTACTTACTGTGGACCGTGCTATTGGATTTCGGTTGGGATACTTATTATTAAAAATCTTAGCAACCTCCTGCGTTCGCCTTCGATCCCCGTAACCCAATATCATTAAGAATAATTATTAAAACTGATAAATTATGAAGCACAAATACCTTCTGAAAAGTTTGTCAATGTCTGTCAGAATTTAATTGTGTCACAAATTTCCAAGGCCTACTTTTATCTCTATCAGTTTTCTTTGGATAAGAAGTTCTTATGATGTAAACCACAATATCGAAAAAATGGCTGGACTTAGACATTAAGACTTATATAAAAGTTGTTTACAATTTGTTGCGTAATCATTTTTATGAATAATATATAGGGTGTTCCATTTAAAAAAAAAAAATTTAAATTGCTAAAAAACTTTAAATTTGGCAACATTGCAAATAGCACTAGCAGCTCCGCGATGACCTTTTATATACGGATAACGAATTTTAGCTAAGTCGGACAAACGGTATTAAAGATATTTAAAGCGTTCCATATTTCTGTTACACGCTGTAGGCAGGGACGGTTCTACGGGGGGGCCTGGGGGGCCCAGGACCCCCCAACATTTCTGAAAAAAACTTTAAAATATATGTTATATAAATTACATGTTAGGTAATCATATCCAAAACCTAAGTCCCTACAATGCGGCTGAGGAAAACTGAAATAATACACATATTTTTTCGTGAAACCTAATACTAAATTTATCGCTAATCGAATTGCTAACTACTTATGATTTCATGCCAATGATAAAAAAAAATTCCGGTTGCTTTATTATTTACATAATTTGATACAATTTGGGCGTGATCCTAAAAAATTTTGGGCTGCGGCGTTATTTGCTTGCGAAGGCTACCAAAAATTGTGGCTGCGCCAATGTGGTGCCCCCCCAATATTTTGGGTCTAGAACCGCCCCTGGCTGTAGGTAAAACTTACATAAATCCTTGAAGGAATTTTGATACCAGCAAGAAAGGCAAGTTTTGGGAAAAAGCGCTTAAAAAAACAAAAATACTATCCACTAAGAACCCAATGGATAATAGTTTTTTTCTTCCCAGTACGTCAAAAAGAAAACCCCACACTGCAGCGCTGCATACCATTCCTAAAATGAAACATTCATCATGTTAAACAAAATTACCAGTTCATTCCAATTTCACATAAAAAAAATAACTCAATGTGCAAAATTATACAAGGTAAAATTTTTAACTGCAATAAATTCAGTATTAGGTAGCGCTGCGTTTATTTTTGGTTAGGTAGGTATACTTTTTTTTGTGTCTTCATGAAATATAATCCCTCTTCTTGGGGTAGAAACCGCTCCAATTTTTTTTTTTGCAAATGTGAAGGTATACAGGGTTAGTTGAAATAACCGGAACGGCTAATTTTCTTCAAAACTACTAAGGCCGAGACTAATGCTAAATCAATGAATTTTGGTACAGGTGGATAACTTTTAAAAATTGACATTTGCGACGTTGCCAGATTTTTAGTTTTTTCTGTATCTCAAGGAATGTTTTTTTTAAATGTAACACTACTCTTTTTTTTATTGAATTCGATTCATCCCATCACCATTACCTTACCTTACCTCCTGATAATATTAAATTTTTATCTCAAATAGTTCTATGGGAAAAAAGTTAATTAGCTGCAACTCTAACTCTAAAAAAATCCAATATTTCCATTTAAAAACGTTTCAAATAATGTGAAAAGAAAGGTTGGTAGACATAATGTATCTAATACAGCGGTTCTCAAACTTTTTGGGAAGCAAAATACTTGATGGAACCCTACAATAAAACAATAGTTTTTAAAAGTGTATTCTTTATTAATAAGCATAATAAAAGTACAATGTAACAGTTACTAATTATTACTTACTTTACCACATGGCAAGTACAATAATAGAAGATATTAAAAAAGAAAAAATCTAACTAATGGGAGGTATGAAACTGTTTTTTATTTTTCATCAATTGGTTGATATCAGGTTTGATAGAAGACAGTTGAAGTCTCATATCAGGTTCGGCGTCCAGTCTATTGCGATATTTTGTTTTCGTGGCTGCATAGGTTGAGAATCCTGTTTCGCACAAATATGTTGTTGGGAACGGGAGAAGAATATTCAGAGCCATTTTGCCAAGCATTGGATATTCATCGCGGATTCTGCACCAAAAATCGTTGAGAGGCGTCGTTTTGAACAGTGACTCCATACTTGTGTCTGATGACATTTCTAAAAAAGATTCATATATCTCGTTTGACATACTTTCGGGCTTTTCCAAGTTGGGTAAAAAAGGATTATGAATCCATGAATTCAGTTTTATTTTTGTATTCTGTTCTTCGGGAAAATACTTTTCAAAAGATGCGCACATCGAACTGAGATATTGGACCAATTCTTCAAACACATCATCTTGAAACATTTTTGAGTCGTTATCGCTAACAAACTCACTGAGTGACGTAAATCTTTCTATTTCTTTCTTATCAACGCAAATAATCCAAAAATCTAATTTTCTTTTGAAGGCAGTTATTTTGTTATAGGCCTGAACACTGTTGTCTGTTTACCCTGCAATGATAAATTCAATTCGTTCAGTTTTTGAAAGATATCCGCCATAAAAGACAATCGGAACAACCAAGTTTTATCATACAAACGGTCCTTCAAATTAAAAGAAGTATCTGCTGAAAGAAACATTTGTAACTCGGCTCTAAGTTCAAATAGCCTTGTTAAAGTTTTACCCCGAGACAGCCATCGCACTTCTGTATGGAGCAGCAGTGTTTTATGTTTGCTACCATAATCTTCACACAATAATGAGAACAATCGGGATTGTAGTGGTCGTGATTTGATAAAATTAATTATTTTTACCGTTTCATCCATAACTAATTTTAGATTTGACGGCATTTGCTTCATCGCAAGTGCTTGTCTATGCAGAATACAATGGCTGGAACTACAATTAGGCGCTTTATTTTTTATTCGTGACACTGCTCCTGCTGTTTTACCTGTCATCGCCTTGGCCCCATCTGTACAAATGTCAATGCAATTGTTCCAACTGAGATTATTTTCTTCAAAAAATATATTTATTTTATTAAAAATTTCTTCCCCGGTAGTGTTTGTGAGCAGCGGTGAACACATAAGCATGTCTTCTTCAAAAGAACTTTCATATGGATATCTCACGATAACCAGCAAGATAGCCAAACCAGCGACATCAGTTAACTCGTCCATTTGCAAGGCGAATCGTGTTTTTTGTAGACGTGTAACTAGTTCTTGTTTGACGTAGCTTGCCAGATCATGGATTCGCCGTGAAACAGTATCGTTTGATAGCGGCACAGTAGAAAGATGCTTTGCAGATTTTTCATCGAGCATACATTTTGTTATGTCTAATACACATGGCTTTATTAAATTCTCAGCGATAGTGTGCGCTTCACCTACTTGTGCAATGCGATAGCTAACTAAATATGATGCCTCCGTGGCCTTTTCGTTGATAGTTTTTGTTACATGCATCATATTTTTTTGACTTTCCAATAACTGATCTTTTTTACGAACAAAAAATTCTTTATTCTTGTCTTTAGACTCGGGGTGTACAGTTTGTAAATGTCGGCGCAATTTGGCAGGTGCCATGGAACTATTAGGAAGCAGTTTATGCAGAGAGGTGAGCCGTTGGAATCAACAAATCCGAAACTGATATATGATTCATCATACTTCCTTTTTTTCGTCTTTGAAACCGTCGAGCTTGACGTCGTGGCATCATCGTCTGGATCGGTGATTGCTATATTCTCCGCGCGTACTGCTTTTGAACATTCAGCGTCATTAGAAGATGTTGTTGCAACACGTTTAACACCTTTAAGCCAACGTTCCATTCTTCTTTATTTATAATGTTACACGTCAGGATGGTGGGGTCTAAATAATGCACAATCGTTACTGCGTATAAGAGACTAAGTTTAGTACAATGAAGAAATGTATAAAACTGAGACAACAGAATACAGCAGGCAGTAGAACAATGAACACTAGTTTCTCGCTAGCGAGCTTGTAAGTAGGTAGGTAGGAACTTATCGCTCCGAACGCTAATCGTCAACTGACTGACGAGGCGCGACGCACGATCGCCGCTTTTATACTTAGTCCTAGACTCGATCTCGAATATTCTCGAAAATACTCGAGTCGGCGCCTTTGATAAACAAAAAGCAAAAATAAAAAGAGAAATATAAAAATTGCGTTGTAAACAATTCAGAGGCGGCTTTTATCAAAGGGACTGCGCGCTCACAAGTATACAAGTATACATGTTGATACCAAACTTATGAGATATTGTACCAGCTATTGTAACACATGTTTATACAAATACAAATAAATAAATAAATATACCTACGAGCGGCCGCGGAGTCAAAACGTTCGACCAGAGAGAGGTGTTTTGATTTTTTTTCTTAATTCTTGAGGAACCCCTACAGAGGTATCGCGGAACCCTAGCGTTCCGCGGAACACACTTAGAGTATAGCTGATCTAATAGTATCGATAACGATAATAACAACTTAGGCGGGTGACACACTGACACCTTAAACTGATCAGGATGTTGCCAGAGTTCTTTACCAACATAATATAGCACCATATTTGAGGTTAACGATGTTAGCAGGATTTTGTCTTTTTCTCTTCGTTCCTAACTTATTCTTTCGGCGGTTTACCCACCACAACAAAATGACGTCTTCATCCGAGGACATGTTAAAGAATACTGTTATAGAAGCAAGTTTCTCGAGTGTGCATTGACATAAAAAAAGTTTGACTTGCTTCAGCCACAAGTTTAATAAAACTTATTTCTTCAGTGTGTCACCCGCCTAACAAACAACTACTAACAATAACATAGCTAGTAAGAAATTAAAATTCTGTCAAACAAATCTGGAGCCATGGCAGTCTCGATATTTTGCAAACAAAATAAGGTCTTTTGATTTTCCGTTAACACACACTTGGCACGCGAGATGTATTAAAAATATTTGTAATTGTTCCGACAAATGTTTATTATTGGGTAGTTAATAAGTAATAATAATTATAACTTACTATTTGGTAAGTTTAAATGCAAATATGAACTAATTTCTTAATTCAAGTATAGGTCAGAAGTTAGAACATACATAATACAATTTTGAGTGAAGAAAAATAATATGATGAATTCTACAATTGGGTTCCGCCAGCCCATGTAGTTTAAAAAAAATATGTTTGTGATAATGATAACGTTGTTTCTGAATTTTACTTTAAATAAGAGGGTTGTCAAAAAAAAATGGGCAACATTTTCAACAATTTTTAGAAAAAAATAAATTGCGTCTACATTACCGAAATGCGAAAGTTCGTGCAGTTTCTACCCCCAAAAGGGAGGTAAATTTCTTAAAGGCACGAAAGAAGTATGATCAACTAAAAATAAACGCAGCCGTAGTTCTGTATTAAGAGGCTTTCTAATATAAATTTATTTCTGTTAAAAATTCCTTCCAGTATGAAAATACTATTTCATAGAAAATTAAATCCAAGACAAAACTTTAAGCTAAGTTTCTATTGAAATATCGAACATAATACTAGATTGAGAGTTTAAGTTCTTACAGTTTTCCGGGAATTTTTATTTTGTTTTTTTAATTGCTAGGGTTAAAATTAAAAAAAAAATTTATCGATATCGCCATATCTCTACTTTTGGACACACTGTAACAATATTTTTTTTTATAAAAAATACCACAACTTAAAATGTTAATACCCGTGCTCAAGTATTTTTTTCAAAAAAAGCTGTGCTGGATTTACTGAATTTATTCAAGTTACAAACTCACATGTACACGTAACACCATGTATACGTAACCCAGGATAAAGAACGAACAAAATTAAAGATATTATATTACCCATATAACTTAAGCTGTTTAAAAGTCCCTTGTTATTTAAGGATAGCTCTAAATCACATTGAGCAGATACCAATGTGTAAGACATCGAGCTGGAATCAAAGTTTGAACAAAGACTTGCCAACATTGACAAAAGTGCCAGGATAATATTAAATTTTCCAAACTTCGTAGCAGTGATAGCTTCTTCAAATGTGGCAGGTTCATGTTCTGGAACTTAATAAAAAAATAGGGATTAGAAAGATATAATTTAACTATCTGATTCAATTAATATACACTAATATACTCTCTTAAAGGTGCGGAAAATGCTACCACAAATTCCTGAGGCTTAAATATGACGATCTAACCCAACACTTCAATCCACACATTTTTGAGCTACTCTGTATTGATTTTTTAAATAAACATTCCTATAATCCAATGTTTTTTACCTAAAAAAGTGTAAGCAACCGTTTTTGAGGTATCTAAAATTTAAACAACTCACTTCGTATATGACCAGGTCCATTGAATACCAAACTATAAGAAGGCCATATAAGCAGATTTCCTAAATCTGCTACGTTAAATTCATAGATGGCACAATGAGTTCACCAACAATAAAGCGTATTGATGCAGCCACTAACGACAAGCCTTTTCACTGCTAAATTAAAACATTGTTGCCGCCTTTCTGTTTGACTTGATACATGTTCCTCTCCCCACTACCATACCGTCATGCGCATCGGTGTGGTGCCTGGATTGCCTTGCACTGGCATACTATATTATATTTATTTTTAATTGAAAATTGATATAGCTGGCAACAAGTGAAGAAAGGTGAAGTGAAGTGAAGAAGGTAGAAGAAGAAAGGCAGATGCAATGGATCGTAAATAGTGGTATAGAATTATGTGGTCTATTAGGTGAAAAATAAATAAATATGGAATTTTCATTTTATTACCTCTTTCTGTGTCCTATTGTATTTCTTTCTGTATTTACCTACAGGGTAGAAAACATTTAAAATTAAAGTTTGTTATATAAAAAATTTAGAACAAATACGACGTGATCTGTTTAATAAAAAAAGTTAGTACTTATTGATTAAAAAAAAAAAAACGACGTTATAGACTTATTTTAACGCTAATGGAATTTTTTTGCAAACTAACAAGTCGATTTGAAAGAAAATATTGTCTAAAGTTTTTACCAGGGAAGAGACGCAATGTAATCTTTCCATTACAGGCGCCCCGTAATAATACGTACACAGAAAAGTTTTTTATATTGACAAAATCACTTTCGCCGCTAATTGATTTATCTTAATATTACATAAAAATTCGGTAAAAATAATAGTTGTATTACATTACAGCGCGTCGGCTTAACAATAACTCACTCTTTCACTCGTATCCTCAATACACAGGTGTTACTTGAAACTTATATGGAGTTGAAGGCGCCAAACCTTACTTAACAATAATATCTTAGAAAACAATAAAAATAAAGTGTATTTTACTTAATACTCTCCAATTTATATTTTAACGTTAAATAGTACATTACCAATCTGTCCTTAATTATTTGTTATTATCTTAACTAACCCAGAAACAATTAATTTAGTACGAAAAAAAATTTTGCTGTCGCTTTTGATCTACTTTTATTTGTTTAACATTTAACACCTAATGCAACGGTAAAATCATTATGAAAATCGGTCCAATTACCCCGGAATAATCAGCGTACATATTATTATAAAAAACATACATTCGGCTGGAATTGAGAACCTCCCATTTTATTGTCTGTTAAAAATGCTTGAATCCTTAAAAATTCCAATAAAATACGATATGTGGCAACACCACGACATCACATCAGTGAATTTGCGACATCTGCTGTCGAGGCGCTGCATTTATAAAACTATAGATTTACGATCAACTCCACAATGGCGGCCAAAAACCATCTCCAGTGTCAAGTTTTCTCGAAGATCCGCTATTCTTATAGTTTGATATTCAATGCCAGGTCTAAATAGTCTTTCAACTGCCGCGAATGTTTTATTTTACTGTATACTCTGCAAGTTTCTAAACCATTTCCTTAGCAATATCCAAAAACAAATAAATATCGGTCATTTCTCCGTTGGTATAATGAAAAGAGTTTTTTTGGATAGCAGCATTAGCGGTCGAAATATATACATTATCAACGACAGAGGGTTATCAAAAAGTTTTAAAAACTGACTTTAATGTCACCAGAAATATGTATTTTTAATTTCACAAATGAAATGACACCGGAAATAACACAAAAAAATCTTAAAATAATAACAAATAATAATTTCATAATTTGCTATTTAAACACATTTTTCCAGCTGTAAACGAATGTGGTCAAAACTTCTTCGAATTTCTTCAATGGAAATTGTTTGAACAGCTTCAACAATTCGTTGTTTTAGAAGCTGTACGTCGTTCTCAATTGGACGGAAGTACACTAATAATTGTTTGAGGCGCCCCCAAAGATAGGCATTCGAAATAGTTAAATCGGGACTTCTTGGGGACCACAGAACCGGACCATTCCGACCAATCCATCTGTGTCCAAATGTATTATTAAGCCATTCCCTCACTTCAATAGCGAAATGTGTAGGGCATCCATCTTGTTGAAAGTACATTTCATTCCTAAGTTGGAAAGGCAATTCTTCTGGGTTGTCAGAAAGGAATATTTCCAACATTTTAAGGTAAATCCTACGGTTACACGTGTTTTCGAAAAAGTATGGGCCAATAATGCCATAATAAGAAATCGCACACCAGACATTTACTTTTTTGTAATATATTGTCTTCTTGCAGGAATTCTAAAACGGGGATTATTTTCGCTCTAGTATCTAATATGCGTAGAAGACACTTTCCCGTTTGTTGAAAATGTCGAGTCATCGGAGAACATGATCAATTTATGAAAATTCCTGTTTTCACTTACAATTTTGTTTCCGAACCAAAGACAAAAATCAAAACGTTTGGCTTCGTCTCCTTCTTTCAACGTTTGATTAAATGGCTTAAATGGCTTAAATGGGAATATTTTGTTTGCCTTTAAAATATACAGAATATGAGTTTTTTTACTGCATCAAGTTCTTGAGCTTGAAAAATGAAATTTTTCATCCATTTGTGTGTAAACCCTATCCGCGGACAGTCTGTACAAAATTTTCGTAAAAGACTACCTACTTTATAGTCGGTCTATTCGCGATGGTAAAGTAAAACTATTTTGTATGATATATAATTTTTGCTTAGACAAATTATTTTGTTTGTAAACACTTACCTTTTTTACGAACCACTCCACTTACAATACTTGCCTTTCTACTATCTATAAAATCTAGGCCCGTATCCATTTTTATTAAAGACACAAAGCGTTTAGCTTAAGAATTTCGCAAATTACCATAATATATAGAAACAATTTAACATTTTTAAAATTTATCAAATCTTATGTCTACAACCATGACTTGCTATGAGCTAACCTTAACTTTTGCGATAACATTGCTTGTATTCGTAAGTAATAGGTTATACAATATTTACAAAAAAATAGAACGTTTTAAAATCTGATGCGGAAAAGAAATTACACCCAGGGACGATACTATATACAGGTTGTCTCCAAATGTTGCAGAAAAAATGCTAGCACAAATTCTTAATTCTTAAATATGCCTATCTAACCCAACTTATCTCCGTCCAAAAGTGAATGATTTCGGAGATACAGAGTGTCAAAAGTTTAATTTGGTTTTAACTTTTTATAACTATTTTTTTAATAATTGGTGTATTGTCACAATATTCAGCAAGGGGAGGTTTTGTGGGGTAAAAAATTACAATCATTGTTAATACCTATTGTTTTGAAAGTTTATATATCACAAAATTAATAACAAATTGATAAACCCACAATAAACACGCTCACAAGTTAATAACAATAGTTTTGATTGGCTCGCGAACTCGCCGTGGTTCGGCAAGACTCGTGTTTTTAGTTGACGTTAACTAATTTTTAATGATTGCCAACTTTTTTCTAGGGGAAAAAATCAATTCTGTGGCCACACAACCTCTCCATAAGATGCTATTTTAAATACATAGGTCTTATGGGGAATTAGCATTTTACTTTTTTTACTGGCCTAAGGTTTTGACTAACTTCAACGCTAGTGATAAAATGATTTCTCATTGTTACACCAGGCCCGGTTCCAGCGCCCGGGTAACCCGGGCAGACGCCGGGGGCGCAAAGTCCAAGGGGCGCAAAATATTGCCAAAGGTAAAACAAATAAGCGTCTGTATAACCTTCGATGTATAATATACTACTTAAAAGATAAGGGCGCCCAAGTATTTTTTATAATCACGTCAAAAAAATTAAATATTTTTGATGGTATTATAAGTATACAGATGGTATTATATATATATACAGGGTGATTCACGGTGGATGGAACGTTAGACGTTTCTGACGAACCAGTAAAGAAATCGTTCTGAAAATTTGGTCGTTTACATAAACGGACACGCTCTACCTATCTAAAATATTTTTAACAATACAGTGTTGCCGCTTCCACACAAAAATAATAGCCACTTCGATATTTTAAATGGAACACCCTATATATTATTAAATTTTTAAATTTTACATAAAATTATAATTATGTTTTAATAAAAGCATTATTAGTCTATGCTTAATGGTTTCCGAGATATTGTCCCTTGAAAAATTACATTTTTGAACTTTAACAGCTTTTAGCTTTTTAACTGTACGTCTGAGAGCAAAACGGCTTACATGTCCCTATCTTCGATTTTTATTATCTTTCCAAAAGTAACAACTTCCGGTCAAACCGGAAGTATCATATTTCCTACATCCGGTTTAACCGGAAATCGACAATTTTGGAAAGATAATAAAAATCAAATATAGGGACATGTAAGCCGTTTTGCTCTTAGACGTACAGTTAAAAAGCTAGAAGCTGTCAAATTTCAAAAATGTCATTTTTCAAGAGACAATATCTCGGAAACCATTAAGCATAGACTAATAATGCTTTTAATAAAAAATAATTTTTTTTTATCATTTCGAAAAATTAACAAACTATAAAACTATAACAAATTCAATCGGTACCTATTTACAATACATCATATTATTATAATTAATCAAATTTTAATATTTTAGCGCGGCTCCCCCTTTGTCCAAGACAGAGTTTATCCTTCTAGGCATTGAAGTTACCAAAGCCCTTGCAAAGTCCCGATTTAACTCATTCCAAGCTTGTGCAATTTTATTTTTTAATTTGTTCAAATTTTGTGGCCTAAAATTATTCTCACCATTAATTTTTTTGACTAAAACACCCCAAACATTTTCCATTACATTTAAATCCGGACTGCGTGAGGGCCATGGTAAAATGATAATTTGTTCCTGATCCATCCATTCCCCTACTTGTAGTGCCGTGTGAATGGGACAATTATCTTGCTGATAAATAAAATCCCTTCCTGGAAATCGTTCTAATACAGAAGGTAACATGGTATTTTGTAAAATATTCATGTATACCTCTGTATTAAATCGCCCTTCAATAAAGTGACACACACCAAATCCTTGAGCACTCATCCATGCCCAGACGTTTACAGAAAATCGACCACTATTTCGATCCTTTTGGGTAAATCTTTCATCAAATCGAGTTCTTGGAGGCCTATATACTCTTAGTCTTCCGTTGTAGCAAGACTGAAACACTTTCTCGTCTGTAAATATTACCTTTTCCCAGAAAACTAGAGGTTCCAAGTAATACTGTAACGAAAAACCGACCCGTTGTTCCTTATTTTCGGTAGTTAAAAATGGCTTTTTAGCTGCTGGATGACAGCGTAATTCAGAGATTTCTCTAACCCTTCGTCGAGCTGTTCTCACCGATCCCGGGAAGTTTATTTCTATTTTAGCCCTTACAATGGATTTAAAAGATTGTTCCCTTAATATGTTAACCAAATTGTTATCCTGTTCTTCATTGGATTGTTTGGGACCACCACTTCCAGGTTTTCGTTCCAAGGAATGCGTTTCTTGCCACTTTGTTTTGAAAAAATTAACCGTACTCTATGGGATGTTGAGCCTTTCTGAAACTCCCCTTTCAGACCAACCTTCCCGCTCAATATAATGAATTATTAAAACTTTCTGCTGGGTCGTTAAATTTGGCATTTTTCATAAATTAAAACTGTGACATTTATTCTATAATGACATTTTTAATAGATACTTTGTTCAACCGGTATTACAGGTATACTTATAGTAAAATGAGGTGTATGTGTAAATGTTACAAAGCTAAAAAGGTTCTGCCCAAGATTTAATGGCTGTAACTGTACATGCCTTCAGGGCTTAAAAATTCACACCCGTATTCACAAAAGAGTTTAAAATTTAGTCCATCAAAATATTTAGATCTTCTAGTCTCCCAGTTGTGTTTTCACCGTGTCAGTGTTTCAGTACGCCATATAACGTTTCCGCATTAACTTGATTTTTTGCTATTAAAACGTTTTACTAAGATATACTTTTACCGGGATGTTGTTAACAAAATAGTTTTAGTTCTATTCAAAGAAACAATACCTATCAAAATCTATTTCTAAGAATTTAAAGACAAACCAAAAAAATATTTACAAAACAATATTTAGTTGACTTATTCTGACACTTGTCAATTCAAGACGATTTTAAATTTATACGCCTTTAGTGAATGTGGTTCTGGTTGGTTTTTAAAATAATAAAAATTTAAAATTCGAGCACTATCAGACTCAGCGGCGACTAATTACTCGTTTTTGGAGTAAGAAAAATATTTTTTCCTTAGTTCCTCAGAAAAGTTATGAGAATTTCTGTGAATAGTAAATTACTGCATTGTGTTGGCGTGACGTATGTACTGGGCTTTTCCAACAAATTTTGATTTTTACCCTACCTCCTATATGATGAATTCGGTTAAAGTGAATATTTCCCTCATATGTTAAAGTTCCCATAAGAGAAATGCAATTTTCGCAAAATTACAGCAAAAACAGCACTGCCAGAAATCGAAAATTGCATCGCAAGTTTATATTGTTGACGAAACGTCAAAGCGGGATTTTATTGTTAACAAACGTCAAAAAATGTAATATTCTGACAATTAACGTCATCTTATTGAGTGACAGCAGACAAAAAAGTCAATGTAAACGAATGTTTTCCTTTCATTTTGTCAAGAATTGTTAATAACTATCTCTTTGTATTCTGCTAAATAAAATATTTAAATTTACTTGATTCGAGTTCTTAATAAATTTTATTAAACTAAGTGGACACTCAAATACCAAGTCACTGACGCCTTACATTCAGATGGATGAGAACCACCATATGCTTTTGATTGAAAAAATGCGGGACAATGACCAACCGTCAAGCTCAAGAGAGTCCCCCGCCGAAATAAGCTCTCGCTCGTTGACTGCATCAACCACCATGTCTACGAATTCAAAGCAAAATATTGTTAATTACAATAATTGTACTTTTCATTGCCATTCTTGTAATTTCTAAGCATTTTAATTTTATTGTTAGTATTTTCTGTTAAATAAAATATTTAAATTTACTTGATTCGAGTTCTTAATTAATTTGGGAAATATTCAAATAAATTACACTCGTGCATAAAACTAACCAGATAATTTTTTTATTCAATGTGTTTTTTTTTACAAATTGCAATCGTTTGTTTTCATATTTTACGAAAATGCCCTCCTCCTGCGGAGTCGGGCTTTTTCGCGAAAATTTGAAAACAAACTCTTGCAATTATAAAAAAACACACTTCATTCAAAAATTATCGGTAATTTTGATGCACTTGTGCACTTACCCCCGAAAACAGCACTGCCAGAAATCGAAAATTGCATCGCAAGTTTATATTGTTGACGAAACGTCAAAGCGGGATTTTATTGTTAACAAACGTCAAAAAATGTAATATTCTGACAATTAACGTCATCTTATTGAGTGACAGCAGACAAAAAAGTCAATGTCAACGAATGTTTTCCTTTCATTTTGTCAATAATTGTTAATAACTATCTACTACGAGCTGGTCTGGCGTGTAGGAGAAGGCCCAAGGTGTTTAACAATCTATCTTAAAGAAGAACTGGATCACGCGGGTCAAAAGACAGGACGAATAGAGTACAATCCGCTTTTTACCAAGACTACTCAAGGAGGAGATAAGCCCTGCGCATCCTCGAAATGGTTGGTCAGGAATTAAGTAAACCCGAACATTTGCCCTATCCGACTATATAAGAAATTCATGCAGAAAAGGCAAGCAATAAAATGCATGCGTTTAGCTAGAGGTGTTGTTTTCGATTGATTACATCGAAAACAATACCCCTAGCTATCGAAAACAACCCCTCTAGCTATTAAAAAAAAACATAGTTACCTCTTTACAGTGGCGTAGCGACAAATTATGGGCCCCCCGCGAAAATTGTGTTAGGGCCCCCTCGCCCAGGACTTCGGCCCCTTCGGGACCATAGCAATAGGCTTTTTCGGGCCTCGGATCCTTCGGGACCCCCCGCAACTGCAGGGGTTCGCGGTAGTAGCGCTACGCCACTGCCTTTTTACAACGCCATTATTGGAATAATATGTCAGTCTGACATTCTTCAAATTGCGAGTAAAATTCTAATATTAATTATTACAACTGCGTTATTAATAATGATTAAAGTAAAATATATAACACATTATAGCATTTAACTTTTGTCAATTCGAGTAATTTTCTCCATAAATTACACTCCTCCATAAAAATTTTCAGAAAATTTTACATTTAAGCATATTATTGCCTTATAAAAAGTACATTCGTTTATTTTCACATTTTGTAAAATAGCCGTCCTCCTTTGGACTCGGGCTATTTCGCCAAAATGAAAAAATAAACTCATGTAGTTTTTAGGCAATAAGCTTTCATGCAAAATTATCGAAAATTTTTAAGCACTCTTGTAATTACCCCCGAAAAGACCCATGGGGAGTCCCGGGCTATTGTACTGGACATCTCTAAAGCTTTTGACCGTGTCTGGCACGAGGGGCTCCTAAGTAAACTGCGTTCTTATGGTATGCCCGGTCGATTTTGTTTATGGTTGTCTAGCTTCCTCAAGGACCGTTCTCTGCAAGTGGCGATTGACGGGTTTCTCTGACACATTTACCATCAATGCTGGTGTTCCTCAAGGGTCCATATTACCTCCCACTCTCTTCTTACTGTACATTAACGACCTTCTAGCGAAAACAGAAAATCCAATATATAGCTTTGCTGACGACAGCATACTTATCTCATCTTTTACTTTGAAATCTCAAACATCGGCTGCTGACGCACATCTTCGCAGACAACATGAGGTATCACGCCTCAATAAAGACCTGGAAGAAATTTGGTCTTAGGGTGACAGTAACCAAGTCGAATTTAACGCTAAAAAAAAAACAGGCAGCAGTTTTCTCTAAGAAGGTTAACATTGCAGAACCCGATATCGTTATGGCAGGACACGCAATTCCACTGACTTCGTCTATTAACTTGCTAGGTGTCAACCTGGGAGGAAATATGTCTTGGCATAATCACGTTGTGGCAATCGCCAAGGCAGCTTCTCAGAAGCTCGGTGTACTTTTCCTTACCAAAAAGTTGTATACACCTCAACAACTTTCGACATTCTATAAAGCCCAGATTCGACCATCACTGAAATACTGCTCTCATATCTGGAGTTCTGCACCGAAGCATACCCTTCGGTTGTTGGATTCCATCCAAAGGAGAGCCGTTCGTCTAATCGGCGACCACGAGCTGACTAAGAACCTCGACAGCTTAGAACATCGAAGACAGGTTGATGATTTGACTCTCTTCTACAGATATTTCCATGGCAAGTGTTCGACAGATATTGCCCGCTCGATTCCACCTGGAGCAATACATAGCAGAAACACACGACGAACCACTGCCGCTCATCCCTATGTGGTTCAACTTAGTAACCCCGAACATCATTGTTTCAGAACTCTTTCATTTGGAGCACGTCATCTTTGTGGAACGGCCTTTCGGAGACCGTGTTTTCAATGTTTCCAACCGAATATAACCTCCAACGATTCAAGAGAAACGTGAGTCGCTTTCTTCGCACACGCACCGCTCCCAGAGCGCCTTAAAGGATTTTTCCTATAGTGCTTGTGCTCGATAATAAAAAAAAAAAATTGGGTGACCTGGTCATGCAAAACTAGCAATGCATCGCCCTTCAGCTGTCTGACACTGTCTTCGCAATTATATATAACATATATAAAAAAAATATAACTACCCATTAATTAATTGTGTAATATTGGTTTTAAGGTGTCGGGTCCCCACGTCATTAGAAAGTTAATATGACAAATTATTATCGTGTTTTAGTAGAATCATATTGTTTATTATGTTATCGTTTAAAGTATTACTTTGATAAGCTATAAAATTAATTTTCATTGTTAGATAATTGTGATTTGATAATAAAAAGTAAATTTTCTAATTATTACCTAAATTACATTGTGCGAAGAAATATGCAGAAAATTAATGGTTTTCTATTTTAGTAATTATTGCTAGTTAAGTAGGACGTGTTTATTTTAAACATGTGGGTACGATCCTGGACTAAAATTCTGCGACGGCGTGAGTATAATATGGGGGGAGGGGGGTGTGGTATTAAAGTGGTGTAGAAAAACTGAGAAATCCGGTCACTTTAGAAAAGGCATTTTTTCGGATCCTGTACATGATTTCCGACGTGTGATTAAGCATTTATTTATTAAAAAAAATACGAGAATGTCACTTAAAATACCAAAATAACAACAAAAATACCGAAAAGGTGATTTAGGAAACATACAACATCAATTAAAAGTTAATAGTATAGTGAGCCTAATGAATAAAAATGTAGCGATTGCTTTTTCTTATAAAATCGAAGTAATATCTTGAAAGCCAATGAATAAAAACTAAAGTAATTGCTTTTGCGTCCAGCGATCGCTTAAAAGTGCAGGAAGTGCTTCTAGTCAATGCTTTTTCTTAAAAAATAGAAGCAATTACTATCGTTTGTTCGGGTTTGTTCGCATCATTTGCTTGGTAGCAGTCAACTTGTCTGTAGGTGAAGAACTCGGTGTTCACTGTCTGTAAGACATACACTTCTGTAATGGATGCAGTTTTGGAGAAGGCCAATATTTTTATTAAATTTTCTACAATTGCTGAAGCTGTTGTGGAAGCTAAACGGTTGTGGTCAGAGAGATTTATTTATGTTCCTTCAATTTGTGAACGAATATCAATTGCTTGTCTTTAATTTCTTCATCACTACTATCACTTTTCTCATTTTCACTGAAATCTGCCATATTATCACAAATATAAGTTTCCTATTTTTCACAAAAACGTAACAGATTACTATTGTACTCAATAAATAGACCAACGTTGTTGTATTTACGTAAACTCTTTTGCAAATTAGGCACCAAACTGAACATGAAATCTATAATCTGAACAAGTTGATAAGCCACGTCTGAACTTGTGTTGAATAAGCATTTGCTACAGAGGTGTAAGAAAAACAGCAATTGCTTCAAAATTGTATTCATATCCAGATCTAGCAATTGCTTTTACTTATAGCATTTGCTAGTCAAGCAATTGCTTTTACTAAAAAGTGATATTGCTTTAAGTTATTGCTTAATTTTTATTTATTAGACTTATTGTGTATCAAGTGCTTGCAGTCAACTTTTATACACGACTGTGATCAATTTGTGAAATAGTATTTTAGATACGGTCGTAGAAAAAATTATTTTAACTCAACCGGCGATGTCGTCGTCGCGAACATAAAAACCGATATCAACAACTTGTCAATTTGACAACGTATTACGAATCATCGATCATGGCCTGACAATTATGTCTTTGTGTTCACGTATATCTTATAAGATGGTCATGATTGGGAAATATTTTTGTTATACAACTAAAGTAGTAGATACAAACTTAAAATCATCGTTATGTTAACGATTCTTTTTAAAAAAAATTTAAGAATGTTTCTTTAAATAATTTTTTTTTTCCTTCGGGGCTGGGACCTTTAAAGGGGGAGGGGGTTATTTACCTCACATCTAAATATTGTCACGATGCGTTTGGTAATTTACTTATTTGATATATTTTGTGTTTTATCCTTATTTTATGTTTTTTGATTGATAGATTTTATTTTTATAATTTGCATTTTTTAAATTCACGTTCCTTCTAAAGTCGATCCCAGAGACTTCTGCCCATACGAAGTCTTGTCGCAACAAAACACCGTTGTGACAATATATTTAAAAAATCTAATTGTTTAATGTAGGTGGGTATACAGACATAGGTATTTATTTTAGACTTACCTTAAACCTCAAAATCTTTTACAATTACTCAACATAGTTTGCTTGCATAAATATTAAAATATTATTTAACTTGTTATACCTAAAAGATACTATATTTACAATAGAAATGTCCTTAAAAGAATATTTAGGTAATGATGCTGATTTTTTTTTTGGGATTGGGTATATTCATAAACATAATCCTATTTTTCTATTTTTTCTAGGGGTCAGTACAAGCCGGGTGTATGGCGCTAAGGCTTTTCTCATTGTTACCCACTTTAACATAAAATAAATTGCATTTATTTTAGTCAAATATTATTTAATATTGTCACGAATTTCTCTTCGTGTGTCGGGGACGTAGATAGATGAATGAATGTCTGGAGTTACAAAACGGCGTCTATTGTATTCTTCTTAATTTCTATCCTAGAAGGCGAACCAGCATGTCTCTTATTGTTCCGCGTAGGTGCATCACTTGGCCTAGACCAAGGCTTGTCACCTATTGATAACTGGATGAGCAGATACGTCACTTGGCCTAGGCCAAGGCTTGTCACCTGTTGTTGATTGACCGGGCGATAAACACCGATGCCTGCTGCTAAAACTGGCCCAGTTTATATAGCCGAATAAATGCTGAGGTCGTGTCGCACTAGATCCTGATCTGTGTACATTGGGACGTGACCTCAACAACGTACAGTGGTTGAGTATCTAAATATACCGGGCCACTGTGTGATTTAGTTAACAATATAAACATTTAGTTATTGCAGGTAATAAAAAAGCTATTGCTGCCCGAACCATATAGCCTCCAATTTGGATTTTCTATTATTGGTTGTTGTATATTATTATGATTTATATTTGTGTCATACCTATCTAATATTTATTATTTTAATAATAAACACAAAATCTTTAGCATACTTTTTTATTTGCTCCCTTCCAGAAGTGATCAAATTCTGATAATCACACCATGATTTACTTTTAAATTAGGTGATGACCCTAAGCACATCAGGATTTCCTAGCAATTATAGACAGTTTTTCTTAAAATGGTATATTTGTCATAATAATAAAAATTAATACCAAGAATTTACAAGATAATTTGGAAAAACAAATATTTTATTATTTCAAATAAATATTTATTCAATAAATACCGTGCGAGCAAAAATTATTTGCTTCAAAGAGGGCTTGCATTAAAAAACGTAGGGCTTGGCTTAGATCACAATGATACGGGGACGATATATCTAAAAATCTAGGTTAAAATTTTGTCAAAGTCATATTATGACATGATATGCCAGACTAATGAGTAATAAAATAAGTAAACAAATACAAATTTATTTTTGTTGTTTTTTTTTGTTTTTGTTTAAGGAAATAAATTTAGCTGCTTCTTAAGAATAGTCCTGCATGTTCCATAAGATCTTCCCACTTCTTGGGACAGGCGTCTTATACAATTTGTTGGCGTATTTTGCATTATTTCACGAACGTTTGTAACAAGTTCTTCTGTTCTTACAGATGGTCTTCCTGCTCCTTTTTTGTGTTGTATAGAAACTGTTTCTCTAAACACAGACACGGTTCTTTTCGGGCAATGATAAAAATCCCCAGCAATAAAAGCAACGTTAGGAAAATGTTCGTGAAAATCGTCCATGTACAAACCCGGATTGTATTGCCACTCACCATTTACTCTAACCCCGTTTCAAAAATACGCTTCAACCATGAATTTTTTGTGCTGTTCCGTGAAGCCCATTGTGTGAATTGTTTAAGGAATTGGAAAAATTAGCGATGAATCAAATTACTTGTAACGACTGTCAAAGATGACGGAATAATTGATTGATTGTTAATTCAGGTAGGTACTGACACCCAACAGATATTAAGCTCTACGGCTAAGAATTACGTCTTTAGATGCAAGGCCCGCTTTGATGCAAATAATTTTTGCTCGCACGGTATATATACTTTACAATACGCGTACAAACGCATTTTTTCCATTTTAATATAAAAATAATAAGTTATACAGGGTGTCCTATAACTAAGGGTTTATACAAGTAGACTTAGGTCAGCAAATAGGTCATTTTCTATATTTTATTTCGTTAAGAAATGTATTTCTTTAAATGTTTCATGTTATCTAGCATTCAATCGAGATTAATAAGATATCGCTCTTTTACGTATAAAATACCCCTATTTTATAATTTGAGGTAAAGCTGTCAGAAATATGAGGGACAAAAAATCTATGCGAGAATTTACCAAACTCATATTGGGTAAAAAATGTATGAAGAAATATCTGAAAAAACAAATGAAGTGAAAAGAATGAATGGCGGTTTGCAAGACACTGACGAGAATGGAGATTTATTTGATAATGGTAAAAAATTGTAAATTTCTGCAATAAATATTTTTCCAAAATTAATGTAAATATAAATTTTATCAAATTACAGACATAGGTATAATTTATCCAAACTCAGTTTGAAGACATTCCAATCATTCCATACGGCGGTAAACAGTCTCAAAGAGACCGACTTCATAACCAGGGTCGTCAGATCTTTCTTTCAATTCTTTTAAGATTTTTTATTAAAGATGTTTCATTTATATATCAGTATTCAATTGTTAGTAACTTTCTTTGAAAGCTAGTTTGCAAATATACTTTAAACCGAGGAGTTTTGAGTGTGACAGAAAAAAATAACAATCCATTCATTGTTATAATAATACATTCTTTAGTCCTTAAGAAACAATATAACTAAAATCAAGACAAAAAGTGTTTTCAGTGTTTAAAAACAACTAATTAACAAACCCTTGTTTCTCGTATAATTATACATAATATATTAACCAACCAGAAAATTTGGTAGAACTGGCAACCGTTCACAATTTATGCACTTATAAGAGCCAGTTAAAGCGGCTGGTATAAACTGAAGCGGTTTCCAGCCCGTTCAACGATCGATTCTGTCAGACAGAGATAGGCCAGTGACCGCCGATGGCGTGGAAGAGACGAAGATTCAATTCAATTCAATTTCAAAGGTTTTTATTATTCTACTATTTTAACATGTTATTTATTTTACAATATTATATAAGTATATGGTTCCTCTGGGTTTTGCCAGGTTGTGATTCTGCCAACTGCCCAGGGCACGCACCAGTGGCGGCTCTTACAGTAGGGCCACAGTGCCATGGCCCTACCTACCCTACCTGTACACCAGCTATTTATTCGCACTCATAATTATTACTTAGTCTCTCTACGCTTCATTCTTTTTGTAAATATCAATGTAAATAATTTAGAATTTAAGATATCTGATAACGTCTAACTCTGCAAAAACTCCCTGATACTGGGAAAATTCCCCGGAGATGGCCAGACAACACCTTGCTTACGAGAGAGATAATAAACATATCGCTTTCTCTTACTGGCGCATATGCCTTCGTGGCGGGCCGGATCCTTAGATCAAGCCGCGATTGGTGGATTTACACGTGCTTTAGATATCGAGAATGAAGAGTCGCAATGATTTGCTTCCACTACCAGATACCAGATGGCGGCTGTTTTTAATACGGTTTTCCCTGTCCAAATATGAAGTTTAAATTTTTTTTAACAGCTTTTCGTTTTGACTATTTTTATTCTGTGACTTTTGTAGGTTAGGTTTAGAAGTTTTTTAATAAATTCGCGATTTTCCTCTCTCTCATTAGAAGAGAAAATACAAGTTAAGGAATTGGGTCGTCCATTGCCAGAGTTACTTAAGCTGCATTTATAGTTGCCGTAACGTAAGCCGTAAGAAGTAAGCAGTAGTCGGTAAGACATAAAAATTAAGCCGTAACGAGAAACCCATTTATAGATTCTAATTAGTTAAGAATTACGAACAAAGTTAGGTTATAATTTAAAATGTTTGCATTTGTTTCAAATCTAATTGAAAATGGATTTAACTGATAGCAAGACATAGTTGTTATAGCTGGAACAATATTGTGTCGTTATTTATTTTATTTATTTATTAAAAAAGCGAAAATGCAAGTATTTAAATAAAAAGTAAGGTTATATCGTATGGTTGTAAACAAGACGGTTATGTACGAGTATGACCGTTCCCGGCCGATTCAGTAAGCAGTAACGTAAGAAATGAAAATAAACCATTTCTTACTGCTTACGATTTGGGACTAATTCTTACTGCTTAACATTTTATGAACTATAAATGGATGTGTAACTGATAATAATGTTCATTTTTCTTACCGCTTATGTTACTGCTTAAAGCTTACGTTACGGCAACTATAAATCCAGCTTTATAACAAAAACTCAAAGTGGACAAAAATCGCGTGTTCGGAAATTTAATAACAGTATTTTATTCAAAAAACAGTTGGTTGTGCGGGTGCGAGGAGACAAATAAAATGTAATGTTCTGTTTTGTGTGCGTTTTGTTTGGTGGAGAAGAAACTTGGTCGCAAAAAGAAACTGATGATGTTGCACATAGGTATATGGGAAAAAATTAAATCTCACGAAAATCCAAGGTACACAACATGAACAATATTTTTAGCTTTTGTATGTTGGGTGAATTAAATATAAAAAGTCAATTAAGTTCTGTCTATCGTCAGACACTTTTTAAACATAATGAAGAGGTTGACAAAAATAGATAGGTACGTTTTGAACCAAATAATAAACTGTAGATAATCGATTTTGCGGGGCATTTTTAGATTCACCATTGAATTAATTGGTAAGTTTTTTTTTAGTTTTTTTTATATTCTCATTAAATATTTTTATTTTGATATTTTGGCCTCACCCGTTTCAACTATCACGAGCTGCCACTGGCACTCACTGGCAATGCCGGTAGGGTTGTTGTTAGCCCTTTGGTAAAATATAATAACGTCTGGCTATTACTAGGATTGGCCGGTTCCGTAACCCTCTACCGCCATGAAAGAGTTCAATTTTTATTTAATGAAAAATTTGAATGGATTTATTAAAAAGTTTGATTGTGAAATTTTTGGTTATGCGTTTACTGGAAAAGTTTATTAAAAAACCAGCTTAATCTTGTCAGGTACAAGGTAGCATTTTGCCTTTCGGCTTGAATATTTTTGTGGGCGTGCTCTAATATTTGGTCCGGAGTATGTTTTCCGCTTTGCAATTTTTGATTTTAGAATTTATTTATTTTGAATTTTGAAAATGGATTTTTAGCGGAAATACATCGGAAGTCTATGGTATAGTGGTTTGTGTATTGGGTTGTCGTTATGTCGTATTTGTGTTATATTTTCTGTTAGTATTGCATGTTGTGGTTGTTTTTGGTAAAATCGTGTAGCTGTGTCTTGTACGTATTGAAAGATTGTCGGAGTCTGTGTAGCCTGGTGTAGATGGCGGATTGGGGTGAAGTAATTTGCATTTAAAACTTGTCTTAGTATTTTATTTTGTTGTAGTTGAATTTTACGAAAATGTATATCTGCCATGCTACACCATACTGGGCATGCGTAAGTCATGGTCTGTTTAATTATTTGATTGTATATTATTAATTTATTGTTTGGTGATAGAGGAGAATTATTTTTAAGTAATTTATTTAAGGTGTGAGAAGTTACTAAAAATTTTCTTATTATATTGTCTGTATGTTGTCTAAATATTAGTGTTTTGTCCAGTGTTACTCCTAGGTATTTTAGTGTGTCAGTTGGTTGCATTTGTTGACCTTTTATTTGTATTTTTTGATTTATTTGTATATTTGTTATTTTCCTGCTTAAAACCATGCATTCGCATTTGTTTTGGTTTATTTAGAGCTTCCACTTGTCATACCATGGTAGGAGTATGTTTAGGTGATTTGTTATAATTTGTCTTGCAACATTTGCATAGTATGAATGTGCGTATATCAGAACATCGTCCACAAAAATTGCTAATTTAGAATTTGGATAGTGTGGAATATCCGCTGTATACAAATTGAACAGGGGGGCAGCTAAATTTGTGCCCTGTTGTAGACCTGCGTGTAAGGCCACCGGTTCAGAGAGACTGCTGTCTATTCTTACTTTGAAAGTTCTATCTTTAATGTATGAATATAGTAATGCTATTAAATGCAGGGGAAATTCATGAATTGTTATTAATTTGAAAATCAGTCCATTATACCAGATGCTCTCAAACGCTTGTTTAATGTCTAGTGACAGGAGTACTGTGTTTTGCTGCTGGTTAAACTTTTTTATAGCCTCCTGCGCAACATGCGCTACCAGCAGTACAGCACCCCTGCCAGTTCTAAACCCAAATTGTTTTTCTGGTATTTTCTGGTTTAATGGACTGATTTTCATTCTTTTGTGAATTATTTTTTCACTTCTCTTTTCCGAGTACACTTAAGAGAGCAATAGGCCTGTATGATTCAGGTCTGTTTTTTGGTTTACCAGGTTTTAATATAGTCACTATTATTGCTCTCTTCCATGCACTCGAAAAATGTTGCAGCAGGAAGATTGAATTTATAATATATGTAAACTGAACTATTGTTTTTCTAGGAAGGGTTTTAATAAGAATAGGTGCAATCTCGTCTTCGCCGGGTGCCTTTTTATTTTTAAGTTCCTTGAATATATTAATTACTTCTAAAGGTTTGGAGAAAAGTTTTTGTAGTACAGGTGGAGGGATAGGATATTTGTTTTTAGTAAATTTATTTGCAATTTCCGTAATTTGATTTTGTTCAATACTAATATTGGGTTTCCCCGCGCATGCCTGTCCGTAGTAGTCCGCAATTGTCTGGGCTTTTTCTTTATTGTTTTGTGGAAATTGTGTAAAAGAGGGAATTTTTGTTTCTGTCTTTTTTGTGCGTCTAATTAGTTTCCATAGTGAATTGTCGGTAATGTTTAAGTTTGTTAAAAAGGTTGTCCATGTTTGGTTTTTATGTTGTCTTATTCTAGTTTCGTTTGTTAATTGTCTTATTGTAATTTGGTCTTGTAATGTTCTTTGTCTCTGCCATCTTTTTCGTACAGCGTTTTTGTACCTTATTAAATTTAGAATGGCTGTCAGGTAGTTTGTCTTCTTTGGGTTCTATTTGTACTTTTTTGGGGACTTTGTTTCTGGCTTGTTTTATGTTGTCTGTTAGTTTGTCTATTTCGGTTTCTAGTTGTTCAGCTGTTGTTATGTTGTTATTTATCTGTGTGCTATTATTAAGCATTTGTCGATACTGGTTCCAATTTACATTATTGTATAGCCATGTTGTTGGTTTTGTTTCTTTTTGTATATCCGTCACCCAGTTTATTAAAACTGGTAAATGGTCTGATGAAAGTTCATTTATTACTGTCGAGTTCGGTAAGTTTGTTAGGTTTTTGTATAAAAATATGTCTATGTAAGAAGGTGTTCTATGTATGTTTGAGTAGTGTGTTGGTGATGGTGACAGTATTATTTGTACGTCATAATTGTTCAGGTATTGCATTAGTGTTCGTCCGCGTGGGTTTGTCTGGTTTGCCTTTATTGTTGTGTGTTTTGCGTTTAGGTCACCCAATATTAGTACCTTGTTTGATTGGTTAAATATTACATTCAAATCGTTATCAACAAAATTTAGGTTTAGATGAGCATAGCAACTAGTGATTACAATACCATTTTTAGCTTTATTGATACATGCTCAATGTTAGAAATAGTGTTATTTAGTTTTACGTGTGGTATATTATTCTTAATCACTAGTGCTACACCTCCTCCCCGTTGATTTCGGTCTACGCTGTATATTTCGTAATTTCGTAATTTAATTTTTATTTGCGGAGTAAGTTTTGTTTCATTAATTGACATGATGCTAACCTTGTGCCCTGACAAAAAGTGCTTGAGTTCCTCAATTTTGCTGCGCAAACCATTTGCATTCCAAGTTACTATATTTAGAGAACCAAAGAAAACTAAATATTGTAATTATTTAAGTTATTGCCCATTAGGGACATCATTACAGATACTCGTTCTTCTTTTGATTTAGCTTTCTTTAGTTCTCTTGTACAATCATTTAAAATTTTGATGAATTCATTTATGTTGATTAAATTATTAAACTATTTCATGACAGTGAAAAGGTTACTTGCCTGTTCCAGTCCTAGTTGCTCGTCATTTGTGTGTGCGTTGCCTTGTGGGCGTATCCTAGGCAGGTTGGGGAAAACATCGTCATAATTTAGATTTTCATTCTGTGGGGTTGTTTTCTCTGTTGCGGATGATTCTCGTCGGTGCCATTTGCCCTGGCACTTGTTGGGCCACTTGCCCTAGCCTGCTGCGTCCAAGGGTTCTCTTGTGGGATTGGCGCTGGTTTGAATTTTATGTTCTGTTTTTGCTTATTTGCTTGGATTTGTTGAGCTTTGTAAATGTATATTTCACAAGTGGGTGAGGTGGCACGATGATCCTTTTTGCAGTTTACACATTTTATGATGTTTTCCGGGTGACATTGTGCAGTTGGATGTGCACCTGCACATCGTAAGCATTTTTGTTGTCGGTAACAGTTCATTGTCGCGTGTAACCATTGTCCACATTTTTTGCACTGAATAATGAGTGTGCTCTGTCTCGGTCTTTTGCAGGTGATTCTTACGTAATTCAGGAATTTAATTTTCTCTAGATGCTGGAGTTTTATAGTGGTGTCGGTGGTTATCATATATAAGGGACAAAATTGGGTCTTCATAATGTAGATGTTTTTTTATTGGTATTTTGTGTTGTTGTCGCAATTCTGTTTTTATGTCATTTGTGGCCGGTGTGTGGTCGAGTCCTTTGATTATAAATGCGTGGGTTCTATCCTCTTCAGTGGCGTACGTGTGCCATTCTAAGGTTTCTTCCGTTTGTAATATTATTTTGTAGTTATTGTATTCCTCTTTATCATTAATGTAGATAGATTATCGTGTTATTTTTCGTAAATTTCAGTGTAAATCCTTTCTTTATACAGGGTTCCCCATTTAAAACAAAACAGGCTAAATATCTGGTTCCGCGTTAATTAAAAAAAAACGCTCGGACCCGTTGATTTTTATTTCGAGGGGGACATCTTTTGCGTATATTGTCAATCTTGTTACTTCAAGCCCCTAGGAGGGAGGGGGGGGGGGGGGGGTAAGATCTAAATCTTAAATAGATACCCCTATTTTATATAATTTTTTTGGATTCTGCATAAAATTCTGAACATTTTTTAATAAAAGCATTATTAGTCTATACTAAACAGTTTCCGAGATATTGACTCTTGAAAAACGAGATTTTTGAACTTTGACAGCGTCTAGCTTTCTAACAATACGTCTTAGAGCCAAACGGCTTACATGTCCCTATCTTCGATTTTTATTATCTTTCCAATAGTGTCAACTTCCGGTTAAACCGGTTGTAAGAAATATAGTACTTCCGGTTTAACCGAAAGTTGAAACTATTGGAGGAAAGATAATAAAAATCGAAGATAGGGACATGTAAGCCGTTTTACTCTAAGACGTACAGTTAGAAAGCTACACGCTGTCAAAGTTCAAAAATCTCATTTTTCAAGAGTCAATATCTCGGAAACTGTTTAATATAGACTAATAATGCTTCTATTAAGAAATGTTCAGAATTTTAAGCAGAATCCAAAAAAATTATATAAAATAGGGGTATCCATTTAAGATTTAGATCTTACCCCCCCTCCCTCCTAGGGGCCTGAAGTAACAAAATTGACAATATACGCAAAAGATGTCCCCCTCAAAATAAAAATCGACCGGTCCGAGCATTTTTTGTTTAAATTAACGTGAAACCAGATATTTAGACTGTTTCGTTTTAAATGGGGAACCCTGTATATTGATTTAGGTATTTTGTAAGCTCGTCGTAGGCGTCCTTGTTCTTTATGATGCCTTTAAGAATTATTGGTGGAGGTTTCAGTGGTTTTTTGTTTGGCTGTTGGTTGGTTTTTGGTGTATCTGCTGTATTCTTTGTTGACGCCTTGTTTTTTGTTGGAAGAGAATGTTGTTTTATTTTGTTTGATATTTCAAATTGTGCATTGGATTCTGCATCTGAGTCAATTTTCATGTCTGATTCTGTGTCAGATAGTGGTTGATACTGATTTCTGAGAGGAATTTTCGGACGGTCGTGGAGGATGCTGTTGAATCTGCTGCTTTTTACCGTATTTTTTGGTTTTATGAAAACTTCTTCTCCTTTTAGGATTTGGTCTCTTTCCTTTTGGATTCTTTCTTCTAGTGTTTCTTGTGTTTGTTGGACGTTTTGCAGTGTGTGTTGCTTGCTTAGTTGTGTTTGTTATCTTGTTTGTGGTGATAGTTGTTTGTTTTCTTCTTTCTCTGTCGTTTTAGCCCTTTTAGCTGATATGGGTGGAGTGAGTGGTATGGAGTTCTTGATGGCGTGTTTTTTCTTGAGATGTTGTATCACCTCAACTCTCATTCTGTCTCGTTCGATTTTTGTTTTGCATGCTTTATGATAATCTGAGCAAGTGCCGCAGTATGAACGATGTGTCTGCAGGTACTTGATTATCGTTTTTCCTGGCTTTCTTGTATTGGCGGCTAAGCTTGCATTGCTGGGGCTACTGCTTGCTACGCTGAATGCGTCGATATCAGTATCTTGTTCATTGGATTTTTCGTAATCCGATTGAAATTGCAGTTGGGTGCCTTGGGTACCCCCTTGTTCGTCCATTTTTTGTTGCTGAGCAATTCAAACTATTTTTTTTTTTGGGCGGAGCCTTTTTTACTGCGTTTTTATTTCTTCCGTACGCCACTGGTCATCTCTCGTTGTAGCGTTTGGATTCACTTTGATTCGTTTTATCAGAAAGGTCGACTACTGAAAAAACGTTTCGCGTAGTAACAAAAAGTACACAATTTTTACTTTAATTCTTATCGATAGGATTAACTTTAATAAGTATAAGCTAAAGCGGTCTGCAGCTCGTTCAACGATCGATTCTGTCAGACAGAGATAGGCCTGTGACCGCCGATGGCGTGGAAGAGACGAAGATAAAATATACGTGATTTGGAACTTATGGACGGGCCGGGGAATGGTCCCAGAATGGAGTTCTGGTAAAAAAATTAAAGCATTTTCTGAGCAGTGTCGTGCCGTGTCAGGTTTATTTTTCTGGTTTTAGTTTTGTGTATAGAATCTTTGAGTTACCTTATATTTATTATTTTAATATAATATTATTATATATACAGTGGGTTTATAAAGTGTAGTATGTACAAACACCTAATGTTAAACAAACTTATAAGTGTGTATACGCATTTTAATTATTGGTTTGGGACGCCTATGGTTAGGAGTTTCATACTGTTTTATGTCATTAAATTGACCTAAGAAACACTATACCTACTTAATAAAAACTTGCTTATATTGGTTTATGAATCATTGGTTGAATCGGTGCTGAAATATGGTATATTGGTATGGGGGGTTAAATACAAACAGTATAAACAATTTAAACATAATTCAAAACTATATATTAAAAATAAATTTAAAGGCAAACAAATGATACTGTACCAAAACAAAATCTGTATTGTCAGAAATTTATTTAGGAGAACAATTTATTTACTAGAAGTGTTATTACGTTATATTTACACTACTTTGTTTTAACACAGTTTTTTTTTATACTAATAATAAATAACTTAAAAATAATAATTTATAATAGCTTATAAATAAAGTATATCAGTCTTCAGTCAACGGCTAATTCCTAACGAAGCCGTATAAATTAAACAAATCTCCAACAAGAAATCAAAAAGTTGTTTATCGCATTTAACTTTTTAAGAACAAAAAACGTTAACTAAGTCCGACAAACTCCACCAGACCCTAACATCCCAGGTAGCAGACTGCCGTAAGAATGACGTTATTATCAGGGGAGATTTGGTCATTGGATGACACCCGACTAATTAAGTACGTAAATTTGACGTAATTATAATGCCGTACTATTAACTTAAAGAGTCGATATTTAAACGTCAATTTGTGGTCGTTAAATTGGTTTAAAAGGAACATAATGACATTACGACTTTGAAATTGACTTCGTAATATGACGTCAACGGTCTATGACTTAGGTATGTCTTTTTAACGTATTTTTTAGGTCATCCTGTTGGTCAGTTACTGGTGCCTAAAAAATGACGTCAGAATGACGACCGTCTACTACCTGTGATCTGCTACTGACTTGATCGATTGATCCGATCCGATATATTGTTCTTGGAAATTAGAATGCACTTAATAAATTAAAATACAAACAATAATAAACAGTAACTAATAACAATAATAATTATTAGGTATACCCAATTAAAACTATCTTTTCACATTGACAATTTAAGACTTATTCTAAGGCATGAAACGATACTTTTAAGAATAGGAGGGCCATTTTACAATACTTTAAACCTCTTCGAAATTTGAAGTATATATATATATACGTATTTGAAATAAATAATATATAAAATATAATAAATAGCTCTTGATTTACATCTCAAACTATAGAATATCTTAATATTTATGTTAAGCGCAGACCGGCTCTACTTGCTTACGTGTCAAATGGTCATACGAATTCCAAGAAAAATAATTATTTTCTAATCACAAGGTTTTTTCGTGCATGCTAAGGCATGAACACCTACCCCATTCCTGTACCTACTGGTAAGAACAAAATAGTTCGAAACCGGTATGGATATGAAGTGGAGATATCCTACCAATAAAAAAGCCCCATTTTTTTAGTTGTTCTATGCAAGCTGAATTAGTATTTTGATATCTACCAGTGTTAGAAACTGCCAAAAACCGCACTCTTTTTTTATGTTTTCTCGGCATAATTCTCATTGGGAAGGGAATAATTTAAAATTGGAATGGGGTTTGATGAGTTACAACCAAGAAATTGAGCCTATTGAATAAAAATTAAGCAATTACTTGAAGCAATTACTTTTTAGTAAAAGCAATTGCTTGACTAGCAAATGCTATAAGTAGAAGCAATTGCTAGATCTGAATATGAATAAAATTATGAAGCAATCGCTGTTTTTCTTACACCTCTGTAGCAAAACCTTATTCAACACAAGTTCAGACGTGGCTTATCCACTTGTTCAGATTATAGATTTCATGTTCAGTTTGGTGCCTAATTTGCAAAAGAGTGACGTAAATACAACAACGTTGGTCTATTTATTTAGTACAATAGTAATCTTGTTACGTTTTTGTGGAAAATAGGAAACTTATATTTGTGATATGGCAGATTTCAGTGAAAATGAGGAAAGTGATAGTAGTGATGAAGAAATCAAAGACAAGCAATTGATATTCGTTAACAAATTGAAGGAACATAAATAAATCTCTCTGACCACAACCGTTTAGCTTCCTCAACAGCTTCAGCACTTGTAGGAAATTTAATAAAAATAATGTCCTACTCCAAAACTGCATCCATTACAGAAGTGTATGTCTTACAGACAGTAGTTTGGTGAACACCGAGTTCTTCACCTACAGAATTTTGAAAGCCCGGATCCGACAATTTCCGCAGAAAGACTTTAATCCTATTTAAAGGCGACAGTGCACCCCTCGCCTTTTACCAATATCTGCAGTCAAAAAATTATTTGCCAACCACTCAACATTTTCGCAGTCAAATCGATATAACTGAAATCATCATATTATTATCTGCAATTTTTACGTACACTGTAGATTTTTCTTTTACATACGTTCATATATTCAGCCATAATTATTGAAGACACAAATTAAGAGCAACGCACGTGTATGCGCGAAGAACTAAAGTTGACTACTACCAAGCAAATGATGCAGGGGTTGACCTACCAATCGCTACACTAGAAAAAGCAATTCCTTAATTTATTTATCACATTTTAAGCAAACGATAGCAATTGCTTCTATTTTTTAAGAAAAAGCATTGGCTAGAAGCAATTTCTGCACTTTTAAGCAATCGCTAGACGCAAAAGCAATTTCTTTAGTTTTTATTCATTGGGTTTCAAGAATTTACTTCGATTTTATAAGAAAAAGCAATCGCTACATCTTTATTCATTAGGCTTATTGTACCAACAACCTGTATGTTTTCCGAAAACTACCACTTTGATTTGAATAGCGCAATAGAAAATTGTAGAGGGACTACTTTACTTGAACAAATTATTTTCGTATTCTCCATCCTCCAAAGTAGGGGAAAGGATTAGGGTTCAGAGCTGCTCGGCCATCCAAAAGAACAACCAAAATGCGATTTCTTTTTGTTTCCATAATTTTTTTTTGTATCTTGGACTGTCATCGATCAAGAAAAAATGATGATTAATATTAGTAAGTTTTCAAAATGACCTCTATAGACCATGATATAACTAAAAATTCAATTTCTTGTTGTTAAGGTACTGCTATAGTTTGTTCATTATACTTTTTCGTATCATTAAGCGTGAGGGGAAGCTTGTTTAAAAATTGCTGTATTTGTCATACCCCTTAGTGGTGATATTTGGTCACAGCCGAACGCCTGCTGCAACTATTCTTAAAATATTTATCATGTCCTTAGTTAATAGCACAATTATGTTAAATATACAAAAATTACATTAAAATAAGTACCAATAAACAAATTTTATCTTGATATAAATTCGACAGCTCGTTTTTGAGTCAAAGGTACTTATGAAGTCAAAGCGTGAGAACAATACCCTTAACAATAAAGTTGTTATGGAATGGTTATGTAGTTTTCATTTCTGGGAATAGCCAAACATAACAGTCCACTAACAATTAACAAAAATCCAAACAAGTAAATTGGAATAATGCAGTTTAAATCCAAAAGTAGTCCAAAGATGACATTTCCAAAGATAGCTCCCAATCGTCCGCAGGTAGCCGTTAGCCCCAATGCAAGAGGACTAAAATAATATTAAAATAATAAATTTAAACAGCGTATAAAAAATAACTAATTGTTGTTTTATTTTATCGAACTTATACAGTTACAGTAATTTTCATTCTCCGCAGTGGCGTAGCCAAATGACCAACGTTATGAAATAAGACATATACTTCTTATAGGATAGACTACATTGTTTACGTTTTAAAGAAATCATAGATTACCTCGTTGGCAATTTGTCTGGTTAGCTGTATAGTCCATTTATGGTCCACTATACTTAATACGTGCATCAAAGGAAGCGATGTTATTAAACTTTAAGTCACATATTAGGTTCATAAAATTAATAAAATACCTTTTTTATAAGTATAATTCAGATAAATTACCAACGTTAATAAGATACTATAGGTAGAACAAGTTTTAGTTTTGTTGGTTTAAATAATAAATATGATTATTTCAGGTCTTTGCATTAAATACCTACTTACTTTAGTTTCATGGTGACAAAATCTAGAATGATGCGGCAACCTCGCTTTTCTTTTTCACGCGTGGGCTATTCACGAGTAGCAACAGAAAAAGCTGTAGTAATCGAATAAAGCCTTCTTTTTTCTGTAAGTAATCGTAGTAATATTTTTTACGATGTCGTGGTTAGTCGTCAGAATAATCGTATTTGTACGTGTTTTTTTGTTTTTTTGTAAAAGATTTTTCATTTTATTGTAGTACAGTAGACTCCCGATTATCCGAAACCCGATTATGCGAACTCCGCATTATCCGAAACGACCCATGAACCGGATTATCCGAAATAATTCTTGCTATTCCTCCGCATTATCCGAAATTTCTAAGACATGTTTTGTTGGTTTTGTTGTTGCGGCCAAAAATCGACAGACTTTAAAATTAAAATAAGTACCAATTACCTCTTTCTTGAATTTATGAATACATACTAATGTACATACATAAGTATTAGAATTTAATATGTATGAATGTACATCTATAAGAGTACATAGATATAGTTACTTTTCCTATAGTTAAAGATTTTCCTCAATCTCCGCATTATCCGAAATCGGTCCGGTCCACATCATTTCGGATAATCGGGAGTCAGTGGCATCATTTTTATTTATGAAATAACTTCCAAGGATAGGTACTATTATTGGAACAACTATTATTGCTGTGATGGTAGTTAGGTATGGTTATGTGAGTTCAAGAAGGATATTAATAATTTGGACTTTTGCTTACATATCTTTACTCATTTTCTATGAAATTTGAAACATTCAAGTGTAAAATAACATATAGGTACCTAAGGCTCCTTCATAAAAGCAGGAAGGAAAAAAATTATACTTTTATATATTAGATCCTGGCATGTCAAAAAAAAATATTTCTCTATCAACAATTTATCTATTACTGCAATGCAGCATACGAGAGTATGTATAAATATCCCCTACGTGGTAATACTTGAGTAAATATGAAAAAATTAAATATTTCTTATTGTCTTTCGCCCAAAATTTCATTAAATTCAATAATTTTATTCATTAATAATAACACTATACACTCACAGCCTAGGCTTTTTTCAAAGGCTTCTTTTAATCTTCAGTTATGTAAAAAATGTATTAATACTTTTAAGAAAACTTTTTTAATTATTACTTATTTACTGTATTCAAAATCCTTGCTACACCCAACGCCACTGGTTTTGACTAATTGCTCCGAATTCTTAAGCCACTAAAAGTCCGTACGGAGTCGGAAATTTCACGCTCTTCTGTCTTTGTTTTACACCTAGAAATGTTTGATGCAAACAAACAGGCTAATTCCATAACCTAGATTATTATAACTTAAATAATCATGCATAAAAGCATTAGACAAATACCGCGCGAGCAAAAATTATTTGCATCAAAGAGGGCCTTGCATCTAAGGACGTAATGCTTAGCCGTAGAGCTTAATACCTGCTGGGTGTCAGTAACTACCTGAATTAACAATCAATCAGTTATTCCGTCATCTTTAACAGTCGTTACAAGTAATTTGATTCGTCGCTAATTTTTCCAATTCTTGAACAATTCACACAATGGGCTTTACGGAACAGCACAAAACATTCATGGTTGAAGCGTATTTTCGAAACGGTATCATTGCCTGAAAAGAACCGTGGCTGTGTTTAGGGAAACAGGTTCTATACAACACAAAAAAGGAGCAGGAAGACCATCTGTAAGAACAGAAGAACTTGTTGCAAACGTTCGTGAAATAATGCAAAATACGCCAACAAATTGTATAAGACGCCTGTCCAAGAAGTGGGAAGATCTTATGGAACATGTAGGACTATTCTTAAGAAGCAGCTAAATTAATTTCCTTATTAAGTGCAAGTATTCCAAGAAATACAAGCCGCAGATTTTGAAAGACGAAGATTTTGAAAGACGCAGGAAATACTCTCAATGGTTTACCCAAAATTTATTGGAAAGAAATGATTTATTAGACCTGACATTTTTTTTGGATGAAGCCTGGTTGAACCTCTCCCGTTATGTGAATTCTCAGAATACATGCATGTGGAGTAGTGAAAATCCCCATTTTTGGAGAGTCCACATTGCACCCTCAAAAATTGGTGTCTGGTTAGCTGTTTCCCGAAGAACAATAAATTGTTGATCTTATTTTTTTCCATGACACAGTTACAGCACAGCGGTATAGAGACAATATTTGAATCCATTTGTGGAGCAATTACTTGACGACGAACTACATTTTAAATATTTTCAACAGGACGGTGCAACCGCCCATTCAGCCGCCGAAACTATTAACTACTTACGCCAGTTTTCCGACGACAGATTGATCAGTTTTCGATCAGACATTGAATTCCCACCTAGATCACCTTGTTTAACGGTTATCGATTACTTCGTTTTTCCTCATTTAAAGAACACTATTTTTAAAACACCAGTTGCAAATTTAAAACAATTACAAGAAAGGATTATTTAAGAATGTGGTAACATTTCTCCAGAGAGTGCTGGTCAACACTTTCAAAAATATGAAGAGACGTATGAATTTATGTAATTATTTTTCATTTTCTTTCTGTATATTTTTACTTTGTTAATTTTGTAAACAAAAATAAATTTGTATTTGTCTACTTATTTTATTACTCATTAGTTTGGCATATCATGTCATAATATGAATTTGACAAAATTTTAACCTAGATTTGGTTAGATATATCGTCCCCATATTATTGTGATCTAAACCAAGCCCTACGTTTTTTAATCCAAGCCCTCTTTGATGCAAATAATTTTTGCTCGCACGGTATAACTGATAAAATGACCAAGGAGTGATATCATTCGGGACGGTCATTCTGTATCGTCCTGTAGGATCTCCATTTAGTAAGAGGACAGTGTTTATCATTACCTACCTTAAACTGGTCGGAAACAAGTCAACTACTACACAGAAAAGAACTGCTTCGAGAATACTGGTTAATGCTTCAAATATACAGGACAGCATCAATGTTTGTGTGGTACTGGTCACCCAATTTAATGATAATGTCGATATTCCCGACAGAATGAGACTAAAAACTGTAACAAAAAAAACAACCTTTTTTGTAGATACTTTATAATAATTCTAAAGAAATAAATCAGAATTGTATATAAAATATCGTCCACTTAACCAAAAATCGCTCAGACCATTATAGTAGGAGAGCCCACGATACTAAATGGGGATTTACTTAAGCGTGTGGGGACCTATTGGATCTTGAAGATTGGATGGTAGAAAGGAAAAAACGTCATATCATGTGTACCCTTTCACCGGTGGCGGGAGGTACTACAGGCTTTCAAAAATGTAAAAAAAAAACAGTCACATGGATATACTCCAGGGCGTCAGATATTAATAGTGTATATGTCTCACGTGACTCTCATGACGGAGGTACATTGATCTGCCGGTTCTGATGGTGGGGGCGGCGGTACGGAAGGGTTAAAAATGGAAAAAAAAATTACTCGAGCGTGTCAGATATTCAGAGGGGATGTTAAGGGATCCCTAAGGAAGCTCCCATTCAATAGACTGACGATTCGGATGTAACGCAAGCTCGTGGCGACTTTTCCAAAATGCAAAAAAAAACACGCTATTTTGACATACTCGAGCGCGTCAGATTTTCATACAGACGGTTCAGCTTGGTGTCCTGGTCGTGCTGATTCATAATCTGACCATTATTTTGAGGGATTTTGTTAATCTGACCGTTTAAAAAAAAAATTTCATGATTTTTTTTCTTTAAATCTTAAAAATTTTCCGAAAAATTAAAAAATCCCCATCAGAATTGTTTGAATTCAAATTCGGAACGAGTAATAACAATAAAAGTGACAGACTGCGATATAAATAAAGACAAAATCCATAGCAACAAAACGGTTTCATAACTATCTTGATGCTTTTTAATAATACTATTTTTACATATTTTTGATGGAATTAAGAGAAGAATGCATAGGTGTGTTATATTTTTGAAATCGGAAGAAAAGGAACTATCTAATGCGCTTCTAATATACAGAGTGTCTCATTTAAAAAAATTAAATATTTGGTTTTTAATGTGACCTGACACCTACTGTCATTTTTGACAAAACCGATAAATACTTGGCCAAAAGTTCTACATCCTACTTTTTGAGTGAACGCGCTAACTCAAAAAACAAAAAAGTTACAGGCTTTTTAAAGTGGGACAAACTAAAATGTAAAATAATAACCCTGTACCTATACATATAATCCCACGAATGCTGTGATCAGCCTGTGATGGCGTGATGGCTGACGGAAAGTTGTGTGGGGACCGTATGAGAGAGTGAGTGATAAAGAAAGAGACATTGAGGCGCGGAGTGCTTCACTGCAGCTGCACGCGCTAATAAACTTTATTGACGATTTTTGTTACTTCGGCTTGTGGTAATCGGCAGATTATATTTTTCCCATTATCCCTGAATTATTTCCTTGAAAATAAAAAAAAAATTGACCGCGCTCGAGAATGTCCATGTGACGTTTTTTTTTGCAAGTTTGTGACCCTCCCACTCTCTTACGTCACGCTCAAATCATCAGATTATTGAAATGCAGACTCTTTAGCATGTAATTAACACACCACACCTTAATCTGACGCGCTCGAGTAAATCCAGCTATCGATTTTTTTTTACTATTCTGATCAGCTGCCGTACACGCGCGGCACTATATAGAGGGCTTAGACATGGCAGAGGTACTTAACAGGGTGCAAGGTATCCCCCATATGTTAATCTGCGGCGCTTGAGTAAATCCCAAAATCCCCTGTTGGGCTCTCCTACTATTAACAATGACAATTTGCTATTTAAAGTTTGAGACGTCAAAAGATGTCAGTGAATGTAAATCAAATTTAAATTTTGCTCTGCTGATATTAGATCCAAAATACGCCTCGCTAAAGACGAACGCATGAAAATTTGATTATGTTTGGTTGTGGTGATAAAAATAAACATATTATTGTCACTACATCAGGACAATTCTCATAGCTCAAGCGCACAACTTGGGCGTGACTATGATACTCACTAAACCACCATAACTACATTTTTTTAAAAAGAGAAGTTTAATCTGTCTGTCTAGACAGTTGTCTGAATGAACTTTATCGATCGTACCAATATCTTCTTTAGTTAATTTATTTTTACTTTTTATTTACATTTTATTAAACTTTGCATGTCAGTAAAAGCAATAAAATATTCTTATCTCGCACAACCCATCATTAGTATTGGATATAACCGTGCGAGCAAAAATTATTTGCATCAAAGAGGACCTTGCATCTAAGGACGTAATGCTTAGCCGTAGTTCTTAATACCTACCTGTTGGGTTTGTGTCAGTAACTACCTGAATTAACAATCAATCAGTTATTCAGCCATCTTTGACAGTCGTTACAAGTAATTTGATTCATCGCTAATTTTTCCAATTTCTTGAACAATTCACACGATGGGCTTTACGGAACAGCAGAAAACATTCATGGTTGAAGCGTATTTTCGAGACGGGGTTAAAGTAAATGGTGAGTGGCAATACAATCCGGGTTTGTGCATGGACGATTTTTACGAACATTTTCCTAATGTTGCTTTTATTGCTGGGGATTTTTATCATTGCTTGAAATAAACCGTGGCTGTGTTTAGGGAAACAGGTTCTATACAACACAAAAAAGGAGCAGGAAGACCATCTGTAAGAACAGAAGAACTTGTTGCAAACGTTCGTGAAATAATGCAAAATACGCCAACAAATTGTATAAGACGCCTGTCCCCAGAAGTGGGAAGATCGTATGGAACATGCAGGACCATTCTTAAGAAACAGCTAAATTTATTTCCTTATAAAGTGCAAGTATTCCAAGAAATACAAGCCGCAGATTTTGAAAGACGCAGGAATTTCTCTCAATGGTTTACCCAAAATTCATTGGAAATAAATGATTTATAAGACCTGAAGAGACGTCGGAATTTATGCTTGGAGCATGGCGGTGGCCAATTTCAGCAATTTATGTAATTATTTTTCTTTTACTTTCTGTATATTATAACTTTGTTAATTTTGTAAACAACAAAAATAAATTTGTATATGTCTACTTATTTTATTACTCATTCGTTTGGCATATCATGTCACAATATGAATTTGACAAAATTTTAACCTAGATTTGGTTAGATATATCGTCCCCATATCATTGTGATCTAAACCAAGCCCTACGTTTCTTAATCCAAGCCCTCTTTGATGCAAATAATTTTTGCCCGCCCGGTATAATCTATGGACGAATTTAAGTATCTCAGTAAACCATGTTACATAATAAATAATCATATTCAATGTTAAACAACAAAAACAATACGATATAAGCTATTTAAATTTTTGAAAACTACATTACCTACTGATTTTTAGTGATAAGTATACCTATGCTTTAATAACCGTAGCAAACAAATAGTATTATGAATAATGTCAAGTTTCATTACAACTGCCAGTCGAAACGAATACGGTATATAAAACCAGATTACACCCCCAATAGAACTTAATAATTACGAGTATTTAGAGCAATAATGGCTATAAACCATTCTATGGTAGCATTAACCCCTATTTCCTATTACTATCACTACACAACGGTCTAGCAATTTTCGTTGTCTTACAGTAGGAAAGCGCGTTGCTGTCAAGTATAGTATTAAACAGTTATATAAAGAATATGTAAATTCTTATAGGGAATAGAAGGCTTTTTCTCAGTGTGGAGACAGATATCTAAAGTTCTTTCGAAATCATGTGCTTTCAGCTCTTGCCAATCTATTTCCAGATGATACTGATCCTAATTTACCAAGTTTCACCTTATGGTTTAAACAGGATGGTACTCTCCCGCATTATGCTGTTCATGCAAGGGAGTACTTAAATACAATTTAACTAAAAATAATTATTTTCTTACCTAGCACAATTTTTTTCCCAAACTTGTACATAAAATAACTCAATGAGGCAGAAGTTGGAATACAACTAAGTCCTATGATTAGGGTTTCTAAAAATACTTTGTCTTCCATGTACGAAACACAGCCACTGTCTTCTTTAAAAATGCCGACCTGCCGATGTGCATGTGGTTTAGAAACTGTGCAAACACTGGCACTTTTATTCGGATACATTAACTCGTATTGATTAAAACGATCGAATATTTCCGGGAACCACATAACTAAAGTATAGTAACTAAAACAAAAAGAAAGATAAAAAAATTAAAGGAATATCAAATTAAAAATAAACTATATTGTAACAAATAATAATAACTATAATAAAAGAAAATATACTAAAAGTCATTATAGACGATAGGACAATTATTATGATAAATAGTTTATTTTTATTAGCTTTAGGCCGAGCCTTTGGCGAAAGATAAAATGCTGCTATATGTACTTCGACTTTTTCTTAAAACAAAGCGTTTCGACAGAAGACAACGACATTTGATATTAACAGCTGATCTGGTTTCGTCGTTAAAGTTCCCGGATCAGCAGTGGGCCGTAGCAAGCTCACGCGTCAAGTTGCGTCATATTATTTTCTTCCGATCTTGGTGTTTTTAAGTGTTTCTGCGGATGTTTTTTATGCCGTGTGTGTTATAAAGATTTTACTTTTGGATTTTATATAGTTCAGAGAAAGATTCTCTTGGTGTTTATTATTTAAGTTTAATAGTGAGTACCTACAAACACCATTTTGGTTCACTTATCTATTATGAATTCAATGAAGTGCCTAGTTAAACCTTTTATTTATCGTTTTATACATAATGTCTCATAACTAATGGGCAAATAAAGCCAAGGCCGTAGCCAGAAAATAATTTCGGGGGGGTTTGTTCCAGTGGCGGATTTAGGATTTGTTCTAGGGGGGGTTGCGAAAGGGAACTGCTCTTTTGCGCCGCAGGCGAAACTTTTTTGGGTAAAATAACCGTAAAGCTTAATCTGCGGCAATATGCCAGACTTTAAAACACTCTTTTAATTTAAAAGAAATTCGAAATTTGAAAGGTCGGTCGACAAAATAAACAATAAACTATTTATTTTACTAATTAACATGTCTCTTACATTAAGTCACAATTAGATATATCTAAGTATAATAATTATTATAATAAATTATATTATATAATAAGATCAAAAACAAAAATGAAAACGAAAAATAAACAATAAGAACAAAAAAAAAATCTGAAGTACCTACTTACTTTGTACTAAATTACAAAATCAAGTTTCCTGTTCTTAGAAGAGAAAATATTTATGATTTTGTTTACATCTACGTTTATATCACGGTGGACATATAGGAAAGCCAGACCATTAAGGCGATCTGCAGCCATTGTAGCCCGTAAATAAGATTAACTATTATGTTGTGTAACAACAAAGTGAGACGGGCGCACTGTATATAACTGCAGTCTCATTAATACTTATTAAAAGTCTAAAATAAATATCTTTTTTTTTATTTCGGGGGGGGGGGGATCAATCCCCCTTCATCCCCCCCTGGCTATGGCCTTAAATAAAGCAACAGGAGATAGTAGACTTGAAAAAATGTCTTATATGCTTAATTTTCAATAAATATATTTCGGTATGAAAAATGTTTATTGAGATGTTTCTTGCCATCTAGCATTTAAACGCAATTATCTCAAAAACTAATTGAAATATCGAGATTCATAATGCAAAACTGCAAGAATTTATCAAACTCATATAGTGTAGATAGCCTTTCCTAGGAGATATCTTAAAATTCATTATGGATTCCTCCTTACCCTTAAAAACATAGCTACACCCAATTTGATTCATATCCGCTTAACATCAAATCACCGCCAATTTTATAAAGTAAATATTTACTTGGATCACACGGTATCTTTTTAACCGTATAATAAATAAAACTAAATGACACATTTTCACCACATTCGACGACGCCCTGCCCACAGGGAAGAAACCCGAAAGCCACAAATACAACTAATGTAAACATCAAAATACTTCATACAAATGTACGGTCCTTGAGAACCAAGGTAAACCAAATGGAGGCATTTCTTGTGGACAAGAATATAAATCTTTTGTGCCTCACAGAACATTGGATGAGGAAGGATGAAATCGAGCAACTCTCCATCGGCGAATATACGTGCAAGGCACACTTCTCAAGAAGTGACCACATTGGGGGTGGAACAGCAGTATTTACCAAAGATGACCTAGAGACAAGCCCAGTTGAATCTTTTTTTAATTGTAACGTTGAAAAATGTATAGAGGTCTGTTGTGTTCATGTAAGGGATTTTAATTTATATGTCTTGGTATGTTACAGGTCACCAGTAGGTAACTTTGACACCTTCCTAGCAGTGCTGGAGAAAATTCTCAATGGATGGAGCAAGAATAAATCTTTAGTCATAGCTGGTGATTTTAATGTGAAATTCAATACCAATCAGAAAGAGGCAGTCCTACTCTGCGATATGTTGGCAGACTTTGGCTTCAAGCAAACTATCACCACACCAACACGGTTTGATGCTTGCCTTGATAATGTTTTTGTGAATTTTTCCTTGAACGGTCTCTCAATTAGCACGATTAATCTTGATATTTCAGATCATAGTTCACAATTACTTGAAATTGAACACTCTCAACTGAAGACCTCGTATAATCTGGAGCCTAGAACTTGTAGACCATTGACTCAAAAGGGTTTTCTGGAGTATTATAATATAATTGAAGCAACCTCTTATGAATTTATAAATGAACCAGGCATGAATATCAATGATAAATTTACTCGTTTTAATGACACACTTCAGCAGGCTTTTTTGAGGGCTTTTCCCGAGAGGACATTTAAGGTTAGATCGGATCAGCCAGGTACCGCTTCTTGGTTTACGGATGAACTTAGGGGTATGAGGGAACATTTAGGGCTTTTGGGGGAGCTTAGTAGACAATATAAGCAGGCTGGGCTTATTCAGGAATACAAGAGGTTTAGGAAATCTTACAATATTGCTGTCAAAAGAGCAAAAATCACAGCAAACGACCGTATGATAAACACAGCTAAAAACCCGTCTAAAGCCATATGGAATATAATAAATAAAAAGAGAAAAAAAGATAAAAAATCGGACAATATTCCTATCATATCACCTGATGACTTTAACAATTACTTTTCTAATATTGCTCACAAAATAATAAAGGAAATACCTGAGACTGACGTTGATCCATTGGGAAGGCTAAGGGAAAATACAAATTACTTACAAAACAACTTTGAGTTCCGGGAGATGACTTTTAATGAAATGAGGGATATAATCAATCATATGAATAATAAGCGTAGCAATGATATCTTTGGTCTAAATATGGTACTAATTAAAACAATTAAAAACTTAATAGTAACGCCACTAACAAAGCTAATAAACTTATCTTTTCGAGAAAGTACTTTCCCGGATGTTCTAAAGCAAGCGCTAGTTATACCAATCTTTAAGCAGGGGGATAAGGAAACACCATCAAATTACAGGCCGATATCGTTGTTACCAGTAGTATCTAAGATTGTTGAGAAATGTATGACAGTGAGAATGGTGAGCTTTATGGAGGAAAATGGTCTTTTCTCGGATAGTCAATTTGGCTTCCGGAGGGGTAAAAGTACAGTGTATGGGATTCTGAACTTAGTGGACAGAATAGCGAGATCGTTTGAATGTAAAGAGTATCATGCTGCACTGTTTTGTGACTTGAGTAAGGCGTTTGACTGTGTGAGCCATGACCTTCTCCTTAGGAAGCTTGCTTTCTACAGTTTTAATCGGAACAGCATAGCTTTAATAAGGTCATACCTGATAAATAGAACCCAGTGTGTGAGAGTGGGGGGAGTGGTGTCTGGCAGAGAGGAGGTTACGATAGGTGTACCCCAGGGCTCGGTCCTGGGGCCCATACTTTTTTTAATATACATAAATGATCTGCCCATGAATGCACTAAATGATCATACCATCTTTGCTGATGATACCACTGTCTCTGTCTCATCGGATACCCTGGACGAGGCTGTGGAGAGGTTGGGGGTAGCGCAGTCGACTGCAAAAGACTGGTTTAGCGCGAACAAACTACTCCTGAATGAAGCAAAAACAAACAAGCTTGTATTTGCACTTCGTGACACGGAAAACCTGAATGAAGATACACCATATGTTAAGTTCCTAGAGGAGTCCAGCTTGACTCAAAGCTAAAATGGGACAAACATATAGATCAGGTAGCAAAAAAACTTGGGAGTGGTTTGTTTGCGCTACGCAGTCTGGCCGAACAGGTCTCTAGGGGGGTGCTGCATGCAGCCTACCATGCACTGTTCCATTCGGTAATGGTGTATGCTCTGCTCGTCTGGGGACATGCCCCTCAGTCTGCTAGAGTCTTTGGTCTGCAAAGAAAGGCTGTTAGAGTGATGGCTGGTCTGGGATATAGAGATGACTGTAGGCAGTCCTTTAAAGAACTTGGTATTCTGACTCTACCATCTCAGTACATTCTGGAGAATTTACTATATGCCAAGATCAACCTAAACAATTATAGGATGCACAGTGAGATCCACAGCTATGACACGAGATTTTCAGACAATTATGTTCCGGAATACTGCCGATTGAAGAGATGTCAGAGTGGCCCTGGATACCTTGCAATAAAATTTTTTAATTGTCTTCCACACAATCTAAGAAACCTACCATTGAAGGAATTTAAAGCGAACGTAAAGAAATTGTTGATTAATGGGGCCTTCTATACATTTGAAGAATTTTTTAATTGTGCATTTTAACTTGTTTTATTGTGTTTTGGTCTTATTTTAAAAATAAAATGGTTTTAAAGTGTTTTATCTTAAATATAATATTATTAAAATATATGACGTATGTAAATGCATTAGCATGTTCACATGAAAATAAATGATTTGATTTGATTTGATTTGATTTGACAAGTCCACTATCTCCTATTGCTGTATACCTGTATTGTCCCTTAGTTATCGGACACCCAATATATATATAAATATATCCAAATATAAAATTCCCACAAAAGTAACAATACCAAAAGGGTTCCCAATATGTTGTTTTAATTAGAAGTGCCACAAAGCTTACACCTCGCAAAAAATGTATTACTTCTTTCCTTGTATAATAAAAACATAAATACCTATTTTGCTTTTGATAAATAAATACCTACTACAAGAAAAAAATGTTGTTTTCTTCTTTTCCTTTAGTTTTATAAAGTTTTCACATTCTTCTTTCTTTAGTAGGTACAGGTCTCTCAATATTTTATTTTATAAATAATAAAATTATTATGTACTCTATATCTTTACTAAAAGACTCCCTTACAAAATTTAACAGATGGCAAAGGCCAAGGTAAAAGAACTTAATCCGGCTGTTTCTGTAGCCAACCGCTTAACATAAAATAAACCAGACTTCAACAGGGTGCCATTAATGACAGGTGATGCGGCGAGTTCTTGGATTAATTTGACTTTACTTTGCAACGTTAAACCTTGACCGATCTTTTTTTTTAACTCGCGCCAAGTCGCTTTTGTATAATTTTTTTTACATTAAAAGCCGGCCCTGTAAGTTTGTCGGGAACACGTCAAACATTTTTTTTTTTTGTATAAATAATTCAGAACAAATTTTTAGAGTAGTATGCTTATAGATCAAGTAGATAAATACAAAGACGATTCGCAACTTTGTCAACCTGAAGACTTTAGAGTTTAGAAAAAAAAAATCTATAATAAGTATACCGTCAACCGGGGCTAAGAGGACCACAGCTGGTAAAGTGGTCCGAAGGGACATTAAAAATAATAAAAATGTGTATCTGCTAAAATACACCCGACAACAACGGTGTCGCACGCACGTGTGTATAGGAATACCTAGCGCAGGGTTAACTATCAAGATCGAGCGCGTTACACTTCTTTAGCCCCAGTTAGTAAGCGGAAATAAACACATGCAAATTCTTATTGTTTTTTATTTTCCGGAAAACCTCCATTGCAGTACGTTCACAGGTAAGTTTTTTGAGTTTCAACTTATGTTAGGCAGTTGTACGTTAAGTTTTGAAAAATAATTTAATTTAAAAAACATTTTTAATTATTTGTGTTAGCAGCTTTTAAATTTATTTTGTTTTGTTTCTTGTTTTTGTTTCTATTAAAATATTTTTGTACACCTGATTAGTTGTAGAGTTCGTTTTTTGTATTTAAATTTAAAAATAAATAAAACCATTTCGTATAGGTACCTTCTTGTATGTTTCTTTCCAAAGGCTCTTCCGAATGCAAATACTTTTTTAAAAGTTTTAATGTGAACCACTTTCCCATCACAACGATTAAATGGGACCCTAAAGCGTAAATTAGTGGAAAACGGGCAAGTGGTCCCCTTTACCACAAAGTGTGGGGTAAGTGGACCACCTACAAAAAAAAAAATATAAAAAAAAACAGATATATATTTAAGATAAAAAAATTTCACAGGCAGCTTACTAAAGTATGGTAGATTTTATATTAAAATCTTTAAACCAAAATATTTATTAGTTTTCCAAAAATCTGCAAAAAACCGATAATATTGGACCACTTAGCCCCGGTTGACGGTATCTACCTATTTATAAGATGTAAGTATGCATTTGTATTGCAAACCTTGCGCACCTCCAGAAGACACCTACCTAGCCATTAACCCAAAGTCAGCAAAACAGGTTATAGCCAAGTACTTTAAGTACTGCTGGTTGGCCAAATTTTTGATCAGCGTACAAAGTTCAGAAATACTTTTGAACAATCTTAACTTTAGGGACTGTATGTTTTCGTCATGGGATCTATCATTTATGGTTTCTTCTCCTTCTAATGTTTGTACCTGCGACAAAAAAAATTACCTAGCAAGTTGAAGGAATTTTAACTGGGAGATAACTTTAACTTGCAGAATTAAATTGAAGTCTACTTTTATCCCATTACTACATCACTATTAGTAGATTTAAATTGTCTAAGGACCAGGCCCCTTTATATTTAAAGTACTTTCATGATTCTTGATCTGCATAACTGCATAGCATCAAAATATTTACTAAGTATTATTTATTTATTTATTTATTTGCACAAATAAGATGCCAACAGGCCAGTGGCCCAGGCTTGGCACCCACGGTTTACAATGTTTGTGTACAGACTTATACCTATTACTAAGATTGTAATATTATCATTAGTTCATCAATTAAAATTAAGAACATCATCTATGATCTCTGAGCCTTTTTTTAAATGTTAATAGAGGTAAACTAAACAAATCAATATTGTGGTATAAAGTATTATAAAGTGTGGTTAAGCGATTTATGGAAGAATGTTTACCTGAATTTGTTCTATAAAAACAGTTTCAAATAGATTATTATGACGAAAGTTTCGTGAAGGAATATTGAAACCTATACCGAAAAGCAAATTTGGATCATCGATATGGTTGTTGATAATTTTAAATAAAAAGCGAATATCAGCTTGAGTACGCTGACACTCAAGGGGCAATAACTGAAAAGTCCGTTGGAGTTCTAATAAGTTGGCGTGAGGGTCGAAAATGCCGGTGCTTTTAAAGTTTAAAAATCTGAGAAACTTGTTTTGAATACTTTCCAATCTGTTTTTGTATACATCATACTGAGGTGTCCAGACGACAGAGGCAAAACTTAGTCTGCTATAAACATAGGCAAAGTACAGAACTTTTAAAGAGTGTACGGAAGACAGAAACTGGCACGACCTAAATATGGAACCTAACATACGATTACATTTGTTAGCAACATAACTAACGTGCTCGTTAAAAATCATTTTTTTATCATTAATAACACCAAGATCCTTTATCTTATCTACTTTTTTAAGTAAAATTCCATTAAAGTTGTAACCATAAGAAAAAATATTTACATTTCTTGAGAACGAAATAAATATACATTATATATACTATTAGAATCAAATAAATATATTTGTAAGTTAATAATATCAAATTTTGAGTTTATTTTTGAAGCTAAATATAAATATACACATTGTTCGAAAGCCCAAAGTATGCTTGTAGTTATAGCTTAATTATTGTAAACCAAACATTAAAAAAAAATGACTAAGCCACAAAACTCCATGTAAAACTTTTATCAATATCAGTTTTTAGGTTTTGGATAATTTAATCACATAATGGAAATACGAGGATAAATACTAAAGTGAAAACCGCAATACTCGACCTTTGGTGATAAGTTCAATACTCCCTAAAAGTAATAATGGAACACGCCCTGTACTGGGTGTCCCAAATTCGATACTCCTCATTGAGATCTTGGAAACTATACAATATATACAACCAAGGTAAATTAGGGCAAAGTTAAATAATTTGTAGCTTAAGATAACGCCAGTAAGAAATTAGGCCAATTTCGACTACTTCCGGAGATATAGGAAAAAAACCGAAAACTTCAATTTCCGTTTTAGTTTTTTTGTGACATCTTAACATAGGTATATAAGACAAAGTCGCTGTCGCTGTCTGTGTGCTTAAATCTTTAAAACTACGCAACGGATTTTGAAGCGGTTTTTTTTAATAGATAGAGTCATTCAAGAGGAAGGTTTTTATGTATAACTAGCTACCCACCCCGGCTTCGCACGGGTGCAATTTCAGAAAGTGGCATGCCGGGTACTAATATATCGGGTTTGTTCGGGTTTGTATTTATACCAGCGGGTTGCAACGCATGCCGGGTACACGCTAGTTATTTATAAACACAAGTATTGAAAAACAGAAAGCACTCTCTACAGGCACTTTATCACGACCGAGATCACGACGCATTAAAAAAAATTAATTTAAGAAACGACGTTTCTGTTTTTAGATATCATTTTCAGCTCAACATTTCCATCAATCAATTTAAATACTGCTTTCTGAAGTATTTTGTTCCTCTAAAACATAAAACTAATAACATTTTGCCTAAATTACATAGTTTCTAACCTAAAACCCATCATTAGTACTACATACTACCCAATAGAGAAGAATAGGTAACGATAATATTTTTTAAACTTAAATTTCCTTGATGCTTTCTTACATTATTTTTTATTTTAATTAAAATGCTTACCTTTCATTGCCTTCGTTACCAAAATATTACTTATTAAATATGTTTCTTTTTGGTTAGGGTAGCATATTTTTTAAACATAATAATTATCAGGATCGTATTGCAAAATAGCTTAAAGTTACTGAATGGATTTTCGGTTAAATACGGTGAAATTTTGCCAAAATGTTATTGACTTTTTTAGTACTATTTTTGGTGTTTAATTTACACATACATTTAATATTATTATTACAATTAAAGGGTTTTAATAAATTATTTGCAAAACAGGACAACTTTTGGAAATATTTGTATTTTGCATGATGGTATTTATTTGTATAATTTAATCCCAAATAAACTGAAGGATATGCGCAACATAAAACTGTTTATATGAAAATGTAGGTATTTTTGTGAAAAATTACGTTTCCTGGATGGATTTTTGGTTTCTTTTATTTTTAATTAATAATATTATTAAAATTCCGTATATTAGACTAACTGTAAGTTCCTTGGAAATAAATTAAAAAAAATAAATACTTTTAACCAAGTATTAAATCAATCTTCCTTTTTGGCATGTTAATAGTTACTTACGGGATAACTTTTGAAGTTTAGTCCAGTGTTAAAGGCATATATTTTTTGAAAAACATGTTTTGCCTTTTTAAATTTTTTCTTTTCCATCAAATATTTAGGTGTTTCTGGTAAAAAATAGAGTAATATCACACTTGCGAGACTCGGTAAGCTACACACCAACACGAAAATTCTCCAAGGACTGAAACTGCCACCATCTTGAAATACTTCCACCATTTTTTTGCCCAGTAAGGACCAGGCTACACCTAAAAAATAATCAGAATAAGATAACTGATAAAGGAACCAAATAGCATACTGTTTTTTTATACAATTTTAATTTAGCTTTGATCTGTTCATGACACATACATGTTAAGGAAGGGCTAGTCCAGTACTGAATTTGCTGCAACTTACAAAATATATGTATTACTTTGGATATAGACTATCCAGACTGACTTACTTTTGTTGATATGCTCCAGAGGAACACCTTTAATTAGGTTTGTTCAGCAGCCAGACTGGCGAACCTATTTTGCATAAAAAAGCAATTTAAAGATATTTATATTTTAATAGTGAAATAATTAATAAACCCATACGCCTTAATAATAAGAGGTCTAAGAAGGTCTAAATTATTAAATAATTGAACACAATTTGTAGTAAGGGCCAAATGGGCTCTACATTGGTTTTGCAAAAAAAGGCATTAAGATACTTGTGTGGTATTAATTGTCATACTCACTGTAAACCTTTATTTGTCAGGGAAAACATTTTAACTTTGATTGGAATTTTTACCTTTTATCCATTAAAAATATAAAAATTATGCTTCTATAACAGCTCCTATAACATGCGTACTGTGAATGATATTCCTCTTCCTATACCAAAAACAACTCTAACCAAAAATTCCTTGATATTTGAGAGCATCAAAATTTATAACCACATACCACTGGCTTATCGGCAGGTGATTGATGACAGGATTTTTAAGCAAAGACTAAAAAGGCAACTAATTACTTGACTCTACTATATTATCCAGGAATTTTACAATTATAATAGCTAGGCATTTCCTTTGATATTTTAAAAAATTTTGATTAGTATTCTTGCCAGATTTTTTGTAAGATTGAGTTTGTCTTCGTCTTAGATTGATTTGTGCATGTGTAAATTTTTGACCATGACTATTTTGTTGTCTCATAAGGTGTGATTATCTATTTATTTATTTATCTATTTATTGGATTACTTCTTATTCTTACTTTATATAGTAAACATTGTAATTTCCATAATAGTTTTAATACTGTCCAAAACTTTGTTAACAAGATGTATGTACTTCTTATAACAATAAAGTGTATTTTGATTTGATTTGATGTGATTTGATGGGTTGTTATTGATCAAGGCGTGTGAACTCCCTACTCCTAGCTACGCTAGTAGGCTAAGTTATTTATTAACAACTATTTCAAAAGGTCAACCTTAATGCGACATTGTAAAATTTTCTTTAGTCAAAGCCATTTCGGTTTTTAAGTAACCTCTGTAGGTACAGCGCGACGGAACGCAGGTGATATGATCTATTTATTATTTCACTGTTATTAAATATAAAAAAATATCGAAATAAATTTAATTGTTCGGTTATCCGACTTACCTGGTAAAATTATTATTCCAATATTCCAAAATATTTCCAGTTTTCCTAATAGTTTATCTCTATGCCTTATTGACAAAAATTCACCAAGGTATGAAAACACTAGGCTTGTGGCTCCAATTATACTAAAGCAAATTTACATACTATCATTTAAAAGTTAAATTCGGAATTTTTGCATATAAATAAAGTTTTATACAGGGTGTGATACAAACTGCTTATTATACAGAGTCTCGCATCACTAAGGGGCCATACAGCAATAGGAGATAGTAGTCTTGAAAAATAGGTCATTTATGCCTACTAAAATATCCACGGTAATCATGTATATTTAGTTAAAAAAAAAATAATTAAACTTTTCTGTCATCTAGCATTTAAACGCAAGTCTCCACCACAAGTTAAAATATCGAGATTATTGAAGTATAACCATTTTTTGTTTTGTTTTTCCGCGACACATTTTCTGTGTACATCCCTAAACTGAAATGAACGAAACAACGTCATCATTGCCTCAGACTAATGTCGTGGCGATCACAACCAATACCCTCTGAAAAACAGAGGGTATTGTCACAACCCTGGGTCGGATCTCTTACTGCTGCGTTGTGCATACTTTTTATAAGGTTTTAGATACATATTTAGATTTACTACATCATGTTAATACTGTTAATAGCGTAAGTTTGGCAAACAAAGTGGAGGGGCGAAATTTGATTTACTTTACAATGGAATGCGATTTTGTCAATAGGTTCTTTTGTTATTGTTTCATCTATAGGTACCAGATAATTGATTGTATGACACTCGCATTAAGCGGCTCGCGCTAAAATTATCCTCAATTATTATGGCCGACATTATACGCTTGTTAAATAATAAACTGTAAAGCAGGTTATACTAAAATGATATGCTATTTGTATACTTAATATATTCAATTCTTGACGTCCTTGAAAACATTTATGTTAAAACCCTATATATAAGTCAAGATGTCAGTCTTTAATTCATTTTTATTTTCACTTAATTAAATTTAAACTTTTGTTGTTGTTGGGGAACTAGCCCCAACGCGGGTAAAATATTGCCTTTGTTTTTAATATTTGCGCCCTAAGTTAATAATTTTGGTACGCCTATGGTTGCTTCCCCCCCTTCCCCTTTTCTCACTTCGTCCCGCTATCTTGTTTCTAGACGCTTTTCTTAGAATTGCCCCCCAGACGGGCGATGCACTATATTCGTACCTCAGACCAAGCCTTGGTCTGAGATTCGTACCTTTGATCTCTGTCGCCTTTTTTTACTACCCACGTTCATTGGTCGTCTTTACTAGTGTTGGGAAAAATCGACTTATTTTAATAATCGACTACCGAGTATTCGAGTGATTTAAAAAACCGAATGATAATCGATTTTTTTTTACTCAAATGCTAATAATAATTATTAATATTGGCGGTTTATCGTTCATGTTGATATACAGCATTTGTATTGGGAATAACTGACTCGGTGTTGTTAATCGATTGATTTTTTGCGGATTATTAAATGTGGCGGAGATATTTATGGATTTTTTGGCATGGTTCCCAGATCTTACAATTTAATTTAACAACTTGACTACTTGACCTTGAGATGTCACGATATTGCATAACTCATGATATTTATAAATACTGAATACTCACCACTAAATATTAAGTTTTCAGTAGACGCCGACAATTTAAATCTAAATAAAATAATAAATCCTATTATCCTACGCAGGCAACCCGTAATGCAGTATTTAAATCTAAATAATAAATCATATTTATCTTACACAGGTAACCCGTAATGCAGTATTTAATTTGAATATATCGCCAATAATAACCGAAACCACTCGGTGTAGCCGCTCGCTAGGATATGGCTCTGGCCGCAGTGAGTGATTGACAGGCGGGCAGCAACTTTGGAGACGCGTTGGAAAATAAAAACCATATGTTCGTCACTCATTTCGTCACTCGAATTATTTCCGAAGATAATCGAATAATTTAAGTGATTGAAAAAACCGAATGATAGGTTATTTTTCACTCGAGTGATCCCATCACTAGTCTTTACCAAACAGGTGGTATGTTATGACGTTTCGATGAAGCGTCTCTCGCGGTTTCAGACGACGCGTCAGGGCATTACTGTTTAAAGGTGCCCACTCACACTGCGGAAATCCTCAGAGGAAAAACTGCACAGTTTTTCCCTAAGGATTTTACTGATCCACTCACGCTCCAGTAATCCTTAAGGCCAGGCCTGTGCAGTTTTCCTCTGAGGATTTTCGGAGTGTGAATGGGCCCCTTAACACTCTGGGTATAATTTATCCAATGTCAGTGTGATGACATACCAATCATTCCATACGGCGGTAAACGTCGGTCTCTTTGAGACTGTTTACCGCCGTATGGAATGTCATCTCACTGACTTCGGAATAACAATAATACTGCTGGTGCATTGCCTGACTGAATTCAATTTTAAACCGTTGTTTTATTTATCTTGAACTACTCTAGTGGAAATACAGTAATTTAATTTTTCTGGCCAATTATTAATTATATTGGCCAACCCTTTTGGTATTTATTATAAAGACCATACAGTTTTTCTACAGTTGTACTTTTTTCTATGAAGATCTGGTCGCTTACAATTCTCCAGGAAAAATGAAAATAGACAACAGGTAGACTAGATTGTACGATGCGCACATATACCTGTCATTTCCGCTGACGCTTCTTTGAAAACTATTCTGACATAAACAAAATAACATTAGGATAATAAGCATCTATTGCCATAGATATTCTTAAAAAAATGGAGGTGCAAAATGTACACTTTCCACCCAGGTGAAAAAAAAGTAACGTTAACAAGTAACACTTTTAAATGTTTAATAAGTCAGATAATATAATATATTTATATAATATGGTTGTAATAATAATTAAAATTTTTATTTTACATACCCGAATCCAGAAAAAAATCTGCATATAAGGAACCAATAATAATTCTGTGCAAATGACGATATAAAAGCGGCCATAAAATCCATCAACAAAGAAAATATTATTGCAGATTTTCTACCGTGCGAATCAGCTAGTGAACCCCAGAAACAACATCCGAACAACATACCTTAAAACAGAAAATTTATGTTGCCATAAATACAAGAATAATAATACAAATACTTTTTTATCTATTCCATAATACACTGGACAACAAATTTTAGGTTATTGGTTGTATCGTGTATCAAAATGCATTTTTTTTGTTAACTTTGGGATGCTGAATACAAAAATGATAATGAAATTAAAAACTTAGTTGCCGTTTTAAAAAAAAAGTGGTTATATTTTATTTTTGATAAAATAATAAAAACTACATAATTTTACACTTTAGAGTCACTAAATGCGCTGTCGCTTTGCTACTCTTTTGTGAACTGTTTCTGGAGCATCTCTAACAAGAGTCCAACAGTAGTCGGCAAGCATGGAAGCATTCCAGTGTCCCTGGTATCTGTTTTCCATGGTTGATATGTCCTGATGGAAGCGTTCGCCGTGCTCATCACTTACAGCTCCGCAGTTGTCAGGAAAAAAGTCCAGGTGAGAGTGTAGGAAATGGATCTTTAGAGACATATTGCAGCCCATTTTTTGATACGACAGCATATTTTCAACCAGAGTAACGTAATTGTCAGCTTTTTTATTTTCCAAGAAATTAGTTACCACGAGGCGAAAGTCTTTCCAGGCGTTTTTTTCAATATCTGTTAGAGTGCTGTCAAAGTGTTCGTCTTTCAGAATATTTCGAATTTGTGGCCCAATAAAAATACCTTCTTTAATTTTTGCCTCACTTAGCCTCGGGAATTTCTGACGTAGGTACTGAAATGCTGGCCCATCTCGATTCAGTGCCTTAACAAAGTTTTTCATTAGGCCCAATTTGATATGCAGTGGTGGTAACAAAACCTTTTTGGAGTCTACCAATGGCATGTGTTGTACATTTTTTTGCCCTGGCTCTAATGATTGTCGAACGGGCCAGTGTCGTCTATTGTAATGAAGTGACCTTGCCCGACTGTCCCATTCACACAAAAAACAGCAAAACTTGGTGTAGCCTAGCTGCAACCCAAGTAAAAGTGCAATAACCTTTAAGTCACCACAGATCTGCCATTGGTGCTCATCATATTTTATGGTTGTCAATAGGAACTTCATATTGTCGTATGATTCTTTCATGTGAACTGCATATCCAACAGGAATGGACGGAAGAATATTGCCAATATGTAATAGTACTGCCTTTAAACTTTTTTTGAACTGCCTATAAACAATCTCCATTCCACTGGTTTGTAGTTTATATTTAAAGCCTCCAATAAACCGCCAATATTATTGCAGAAAACTAAGTTATTTTCCATGTCAAAAAATGGCGCTAGACCTTTATGGCGTTTACGAAAAACACTTACAGAGACATCTTCTTCTAACAGGTTCCACTGCTGCAATCTTGATCCTAGTAACTCAGCCTTACTTTTTGGAAGTTCTAGATCTCTCACAAGATCGTTTAATTCTGACTGGGTTATTTTGTGCGGTTGGCGGTATGATGTGCTGGGTGCGAAATCGGGATCTCTTGAAGTTGATGGCATATCTTCTTCTTGGCACAACGCTGTATCGCTGTCTGATTCGTAAGTGACTGTTTCTGGGGGTTCTGGAATAGGAAGGTCGTCACTATGTGGTACAGGTCTGATGGCAGATGGTATATTTGGATAGTTAATAACAGACTTTTTCTTCTTGGATATACCGGTGCCTTGCCCAACAGGAGGTATCATGCAGAAATAGCAATCATTAACATGATTTGTAGGCTCTCTCCAGACCATTGGAACAGCAAACCGCATAGATCGGTTTTTACGATTTAACCAGCTTGTCAAACTTGAAGCGCATGCATTACAGCATATATGTGGCGCCCACTGTTTGTCTCGATCTCCTATTCTGCAACCGAAATAAAGATGATATGCTTTTTTCATCAATGGAGTCATAGATCGCTTCTGAGACGCAAAAATCACTTCACCACAAACATAACAGAAGTGATCTGGATTGTTTACACACTTCCGAGGCATTTTACAATCTTAACTATTCGACTTGAATTACTAACTTCGACTGACTAACCTCTCCGCTTACCTACCTGTTTATATCCCCAAATATGGATTATAGATTTTTAAATACATTTCATTATAATTATACTTATAAGTAGTCTATATACAATTTTAAGAAACCAACATAATGAGTTTTTTATTTGTTATTACCTAAATAGGGATAAAGGACACAATGCGACTGAGCAGGTAGTAATGGATTTATTGGCCTACATTACAGTACTGTGCTCAGGTAAACCATAGAAATAAGGATAAACAAGGGTCCTTTTATCCGTTTAGTCGTTTATTTATTTAAAATCGGGTAGTAAAGCATTATTTATTTGCCGCTTAATTAAATATTTCAATATTATCCCTGTTTTAGGGTGGTCCCGGCTCAGTCGCCATTGTGTTAATATCCCTATTTAGGTAAATTTATGTAAAACTCATTTCGTTCGCTCTCTTATTTTTGTAAACAGATTTTTATTATATAGGGACTGTTCAGTACAAGGCAGACATGAAAGTGGATTTACATGGGTTTCAATGGCTATCGCTCTTATTTTAAGCAATAGGGGGTTAGGATTTCGAATATAGGGGATCGTCCCTAAGAATCCACCATTCCTTAACTTGGTGAAAATGTAGATTTGGCAATATAAAATCCATATATTGTTATTACAATACAAATATACTACGTGCGTTCTCGCGGTTACAGTGTTAATATATTAGGGGAACATGACGTCACGTATCTCTTAAACGTGAACTAATATTTAAAAAAAACGTTTATTTTCGATTTAAGCACACCTAAAATAGTAAGATTTAGTTGATTTTATTTCTGCAACATTTTAGCTGTTGTCCAGTGATTAATGGACGCAGTGTAGTTAAAATAAGTCTTTCTTGAAAGATTTGTCTGCAATGTGTTTTTATATCAGGATTTTAAGATTTAAACATAAGTCATTGCCATAACACCCTGTATATACTATACCAGTATTTCTTCTTCATATTATAAAATGAAAATAATAATAAGTATTATTTTGTAAACATTGTTTTGATTTAATTGGTGACTTGCTGTCCAATTATTGTTGCTATTATTTACTTACCAATTAACGGCATTGCTGATAATTTTCCCTTATCGGTTGATGTTAAATTAAAATCACACTCCGCTGACGGCAAAACAAAAGACAATGTGGTCGAGCTTATCGCACAAGTGGTATAAATAATTCCACTCACTGCAAGAAGAAGATACTGGAATTTTCCAAACCCTGAAAATTATTATAGAATATTGAAATAACAATCAGTGGGAAAAATATCTCTTAATTGTAAGTTAATCCAAAACAATACTAAGGCTTGTAGGTACTTTCTATTAATTTGAATTTAAAATATCAATAACAAATTGTGAAATAAATGGGATAATAAAAACTTACTAATTAATTAATAAAAATGCTGTTATTAATTTTAAATTACAAAAGTTATATTATACAGTGTCACCTGTAAAGTCCACAATCATTATAATATTTTTTTTTATAAATGAATTAAGAACAAGCACTAGAGTCGCATTTGCCATTTAATTTTTTGATCAATACTTTGTTACTTTGTAGTTTTATTGAAAATTCGGCGTAATATAGTTAATTTTTTCTTAAAACAAAGTGTTTCGACAGAAGACAACGACATTTGACATTAACAGCTGATCTGGTTTCGTCGTTAAAGTTCCCAGATTAGCTGTCGGCCGTAGCAAGCTCACGCGTCAGTTTGTGCCATATTATTTTCTTCCAATTTTAGTGTTTTCTAACTGTTTCTGTGGCTGCTCTTTATGTAGAGTCTATTTTAAACATTTTAATTTTTGATTATACAGGGTGTGCCGAAATTAGCTGACAATATTTTAAGGGGATAAGGTACATTCAAAAATAAGACTAAAATCCTCTATTAATATACCTTCAAAAACGCTTCGCTATGGGGCTAGAGCCCCCCGAATTGGAGCTATGACAAGCAGTTTTTTTACAATATCTCAGAAACCGATTAGGGTATCAAAACAAAATTGTATACATGTTTTAATCTAGACGCAATAAATGGTTTAATTAGCTTAACTGTATTTCTTCCAGTGGCGTCCCACTGGGTAGGTAGTTGGGAGAATATTGCCCTACGTTTTTTATTTGTAGGATTTTTTAACTTTAGGTGAAATTTTTAGAAGTCTTGATGTATTTTGTTGAAAAAAGGTACTCTTGCTTCATTGCGGTAGGATTCACCATTTTCCAGTAAAATCGATTTTAAAATTTTTGGTTTTTTGAAATCCAGTGAAAAGGTTAAGGTTTTTTTTTTGCATATCTCAGCAAACACTTAATATTAAAACATGAAATTTATTAGAAGTTCTACTAGCGACAAATAATAATAATAATAATAGTCTTTATTAAGAATATAAATTATAAATTACAATTCTTAAAGGGCGAAGTCTAGCTGATAAATATCAGCTAAATAATAATAATACATATTCAACTTGGCGATTTATTAGATAATGTGCCACTGGGTTTACGTTTAGGGCACTTCTTTCAACACGATGGGGCACCAACTCACTACGGATGTCAAGTGAGGAATTGGCTTGAAGAAAATTACCAGGTGGATTGGTAGCCATAGCCTGGCCACCAAGATCACCTGATTTAAATTCCCTTGATTATTATTTTTGGGGACACATGACTAGTACTTGCTTAAGAATTAGTTTCCCGTGTTGTTTACAATCAAATTTGATTTGCAATTTGTTATTCTTTTTTGTTTGATTTTAAAACTCTCTTAAAATATCCATGAAAATAAATATTTAAAAAACAAAGGAATCTGAAAATATGTTTAATTTAAAAACGTTACATTCTGTCAAATTACAATAATAATAGAAGGTTTTATTAACAAAAAATTTAAAATTAAAAAAAAATTACATTAAAACTATGAAATAAAAAAAAAATAATAGTTATATTTACTTAAGGCTCCACCCCGTGCGACGTCACTGGAATGATATTTTAAAGTAACATCCGTTAATACATATGCCTTGTCGCTAGTAGAACTTCTAATAAATTTCATGTTTTAATATTAAGAGTTTGATGAGATATGCAAAAAAAAGTTAGCCTTTTCATCGGATTTCAAAAAACCGAAAATTTTAAAATCGATTTTACTGAAAAATGGTGAATCCTACCTCAACGAAACAAGAGTACATTTTTTAACAAAAAACTTCAAGGCTTCTAAAAATTGTACCTGAAGTTAAAAAATCCTAAAAATAAAAAAACTTGGGGCAATATTTTCCCAACTACCTACCCAGTGGGACGCCACTGGAAGAAATAAAGTTGAGCTAACTAAATCGTTTATTGCGTCTTATCATGGGTATAAACATATATCAAATTTTGTTTCGATACCCTAATCCGTTTTTGAGATATTGTAAAAAAACTGCTTATCATAGCTCCAATTCGGGGGGCTCTAGCCCCATAACGAAGCGTTTTGAAGGTATATTAATGGAAGGTATTAGTCTTATTTTTGGATGTACTTTATCTCCTTAAAATATTGTCAGCTAATTTCGGGAAACCCTGTATATATTTTAGAGACCGAGTTTCTTGGTGTTTATTATTTAAGTTTAATAGTAAGTACAAACACCTTTTGGTTAACTAATCTATTATCAAATCAATAAAGTGTCTAGTTTAACCATTTACTTATTGTTATATACAGGATGTCTCATAGCTAAGTGGAAAATACAGCAACAGGAGATAGTAGACTTGAAAATATGTCATTTATGCTTAAAAACGTATGGTTAATTTTCAATAAGTATGTTTTGTTAAGAAAGGTGTTTATTTAAATGTTTCTAGCGATCTAGCATTTAAACGCAATTATCTCAAAAACTAATTGAAATATCGAGATTAATAAACAACTTTTTTACGTATAAAAGATCCCTCTTTCATAATTTGAGGTAAAGCAGTCAGAAATGTGAGAGACCAAAAATATATGCGAGAATTGGCGATATCTGAAGCACAGTAGTGTGCCATGTGTCTTATCTGGGTGTGTCAGATTCACAGCTGATGACCAGGATGTCTTTGTTTGCCAGGATTGTACACCCTGAATAGATGAGTCTAATTATCTGCTCTACATGAAACAAGGCCCGTTTACTGGTTTTTTTTGATAATACATATTATATAATAAAATACCTAGTTTTTTACTTTGCTGTTTTTATATTTTGTTATTGCAAAAGTCACGGTTTATAATTCCATGTTCATATATTTCTCCAAAATAAAAAATTTTAAAAAAATAGTAGTAGCTTGTCTCTGAAAGTAATACACCTTAATATTAAGACAAAAAAGAACACAGTGTCATCAGTAAAGTGTTCATTAAGTAGAAAATAAATTTTTGTTTAACTTAACGTAAAGTTTATCTATTTTCAACGATTTAATTTAAAACCCCTTTTTATTTTTTATTTTGTTACTTTCAGACACAAACTACGTTTCCAAAAATACTTATTTTATGAAGTTACCTTATACAGGGTCAAAAACGAATAAACTTTGCATCACATGCGACCAAATTTTAATAGCCTAATTTTGATTTTGTAGAAAAACACACATTTAATATGGCGCTACCTTAAAAAAAATGTATCTGAAATAAAGCGTTGTCAAAACTAAGAAGTTTTATGTAGGTTGCGTTGACTTTTGAATTTTTTTGGAAAAAATTAAAATTTGACAGAATCAGATAATGCGATTCACGTGAAGTGACTACTATTTTTTTGCTTAATTTTCCTCTTGATCGAAGCAGAACTTGATGCCAAAGTCAAATTTCAAATAAAGCTATTAATAAAAGAAAACCCCATATGATGCGGACTGGTCAAACTGTATAATACAATGATCTGCTACCTATAGATGCCGCACGCCATTCATAAACGCTATTTAAATCTGCTGCCAAAATCGTTTGTAGGAGAGAGGAGGTGAAGTACTTCCCCCCGGCCGGGAGTGGGGATTACGTTGCCGCCATTAGAATTTTACCTCGTTACTATGCGCTATCATATGGTCACAGCGGCGTCTCGTGTCAGGGTTTACAATAAAATATAATTATCCAATCTGAAATCAAATATTTTTTAACGTTATTGAAAAAAAAGGGTTTGTAGAACAGTAAAGTTTAATGTATGATAGGAAAAATGGTCCGCGGAGCAGTAAAATTTAATGTAAGTTAATAACTATTTATTGTAATAATTATTATAAGAGAAACTTTGGATAGCTATAATTATTACATTTGGTGAACTGAGCTGACCTAAAAATAATTACACTATGTATACTTAAAACACGGTTTTTACGGTTTTATTGAAATTTGAAAGAAAAGCAAAGTTCCTTTTACGTTAGGTACTTTTTAATAGCGAAAAAGCACAACAATAATTTTTTCTTCCCCCTAGCCGCGCTCAAGCAGGATGCCTCTTTTTATTTCCCATCATGCCTACGAACTATACGAAGTTGTTCGCAAAGTTCCTTTAACATAGCTAAGCAAAGATATTTACTTTGCTTAGCTGTTTAAAAGCAGCAAATGGAAAGTAAAGTCAAAATTTTGAATACTCTCGCAAGATGGAGGTAAAGTCAAGTGACACTCTTTCAATTTTGCTGTATAAAACTTTTATAAGTTGGCATGAATTCCAGGACTGGACTTGAAAATTTAACATGTGATACCTTCTAAAACAATTGATGCAATAGTCTCATCGGTTTTACCGCTTTAATATTGCCAAATAATAATAATAATAATTTATTTTGAAAGTTTTGTTCTATAAATATTATAATTTAAGGTAGGTAAAGTCGATTCAGCCAGTAAACCTGCAAGATGGCCGACCTGTCATATGACAAAAGTAATTGAAAATGCAAAAATCCATTTTATTTAGCTGGAATATGACTTTTGTCATATGACATGCCCGGCCATCTTGCAGGTTTACTGGCTGAATCGACTTTACCTAATAATAAACATGAGTTTTTATATGGTTTAAAGATAAAGTGTCAAAATAGATTTAAAAACTATATTATATTACAATTACCTATTCAAACCTTGAAAATACTAAAGTAACTGAAACGCAACTTTAAATAGGATTCTGTCACTTATATTTACAACAGAATTTTTTTTGTTTTATTTCTTTATATTATACCCAGAGAACTCAGAGCCAACTAATATTCTGTGATTATACCTATCTATAGGTAAAATACAATACCTACAGTTCAACATAAACTAATTGAATTCAGTCAGATATTACATTTTTACTGTCGAGGAAATCCCCATATATGACCCACATAAGGTACGTAGACCCAAAAGTGGTTTTTATGAAATTTGATGGTTATGATACAGTTACATTTTTAAATTTGTATGTGGGCTAACATAAAGTTAAAAGCTTCAATTTAGCCAGGGATTTAATTTTTCTCTCAATGGAAACCCCAATTTAACAGTTTTTGACTTACGTAAGGTACGAAGACCCAAATACGGTTTTTATAGAATTTGTTGGTTATGATACAGTTACATTCCTAAACTTTTATGTGGGCTAACATAAAGTTAAAAGCTTTAATTTAGCCAGGGATTTAATTTTTCTCTCAATGGAAACCCCAATTTAACAGTTTTTGACTTATTACGTATAAGGTACGTATACCCAAAAGTGGTTTTTATGGAAATTGTTCTTTAAAATGCAATTTATTGATACGGTTATATTTCTAAACTTGTATGTCGGCTAACTTAATGTTAAAAAATTTAGAAATAAAACCAGCATATAATAATAATCATAGGTACCTAGGTAGGTATATATCTTTATTCTCAAGTAACTATAGTTTATTACAGGAATTAACTTACATATCCAAGTAAAGTATTTTTAACAAATAATAAGTAGGTTCAAGAATTAACAACTTATTAAAACAAACATTATCTAGGTACTATAGATACCTACATAAATATCTAATTCAAAAAAGTTTTCTTTAAGAGACCTAATTTGAGTACAACTAATAAATTTCATAAAGTCATAGTCTCACACGAATATTTATTTTCCAAACAGGTTAGGTACATGTTTCGCTCGTAAGTACCTGAACATCAGAACAAAATAAGCCTAACATTGGTCTGATGATGCTCAGGTATGAGCGAAACATGTAGGTAACCTGTTTGGAAAATAAATATTCGTGTGAGACTCTGACTGTAAATTATTATATTAATGTCCTATTCCATGAAACAAAATCATTCTTTTTCCAAAATACGATATTTGTTGCCACATGCTTTTGAATAATGGGCTAAAAATAATAATATAGTGGCCGGCTAAAATTTGGCCGCATATGGAAAACTTACACAAGTATTTTGTCTGGTACCTACAACATATTATGAAATCCCATGCAAAATTGAAGAGTTAAAGGCACGAACCCACGAACGTCCATAAATGACGTTTATGGTTAAAGGTGATCAAATAGTGGCTTCCTTGTTTATTTTAGACTAAGAGTGTATCTGAGTTGTTTAAAGAATTCAATAAGCCAAACCATTTGCTAAAGTTATACCTATACAGTCTATCCATAATGTTCCTTAAATAAATAATACGTTTAATAAAATAAAAATGTAAAGTTTTAATTATTTTTCCCCACCTACCCACGCCTATGAATAGGTAAACCTAACCTACAAATAACCCAACTTTTTATGTACTCACCTATGAAAAGTAACTGCAGAATTATTATTATTATATTTCGCAGTCTTGCACACTTCAAACCTGTGACCCATATTAATTAGTCTTGAAAAAAATATCACAAAACACTAACAACACAGCAATTAATACACAAAACCGATAAACCGAAACAAATTTCAAACAACTTTCGAACGAAGAACGACCAAACTAAACCCTTAATTTCTCTGTGGACCACACGTCAAAGAAATTATGAATGAAAAAAGGCAGGCTCTCTTCTGACCAATAGGAACGCAACGTCTTCTGTGTTGCCAAACTGCATAATTTTTAAGGGAAATGTCTATGGGTTTTTAGACAAAGATTTAAATTTACCACATAACGTCATATTTTTTTCTCTTCTGGAAGGTAAAACCTGTAGATTTATGGCTTTAGGGATGAATAATATGTAAAATTATTAAATAAGTGTTGTTATTATTACTTTTAAAATATTGTTATAGCCGTAATTTATATATTGGTACTCTAAGAGTGTTAATACCTACTTTTAAGAGGTACGTTTGGCAAACAAAGTGGAGGGGCGCAATTTGCAACAAAAGTTACTTCAGAATGGTATACGATTTTGGCAATAGATTCGTTTGTTATTGCTTCATCTATAGCTAGCAGATCATTGGTATAATATACATAAATGAAATGGGGCGAGAAAAAAAATGATACTAAATGAGCACTTGAAAGACCTATAAAAGTGAATAAAAAAAAATTATGAAATTTGTTTCTTTTGTGGGACTTAAAAAGGTTTTCCTGATTGGTAGGTACCTACCTAAGAGTCCGCGCGTACAAAAACAGCTTCTTAAGGACTGGGAAGGAATTTATGAAAAATTTTCGACAGGGCAATTCTCAATCGAATATGGTCAATTAATATTGTTAAGGTAAAGAAAGAAAGAAAAAACTGAAAGTCTTCCTCCACAAAGTTTAATAGAATAAGAATATTCAATAAGGGTCTCTACATGTTTCGAACGTAGAAACGTTCATCATCAGGAGACAGAAAAAATATTTATATAGTGCTGATGGTTTTAGCAAAAGAGAAAATGGTGAAGGACCTTAATGGAGCTTTCATGGAATTAAAAAATGATGTGTAAAAGAGACATAATATGAAGAAATTAATAAAAGTAAGAGGTAAACCATACTTTATGTCAGAAGTCAGTAAATGGGGTCTAAACCAACCAAATAAACTGGGGAAGAAGAAAAAATCTTTCTAAAAGAAAGTGTCAGAGATTATTTACATTTTTAAAAATATTTTTAGGTTTTTGTCAAAAAGACATTGAGAGGATAAAATTGGTAGTAATTATCACAGTAACAATGAAAATTACATTCAGCAGAGTGTTTTGTGGGGTACTGAGGTTTAAGGCTCAGAGGCTCAAGAGGTTAATTTAAATTTGATAAAGTTAATTAGAAAGTTGCACATTTTAAAAAACTTTAGAGGTCAAAGAGGTTGTTCACGTCTACGTGCTGGGACCAAAGTTTTTAATTCCATGAAAGTTCCATTAAGGTCCTTCACCATTTTCTCTTTTGCTTAAACCATCAGCACTATATAAATATTTTTTCTGTCTCCTGATGATGAACGTTTCTACGTTCGAAACATGTAGAGACTATTATTGAATATTCTTATTCTATTAAACTTTGTGGGGGAAGACTTTGAGTTTTTTTTTTCTTTCCCATTTCTTTTCATTAATTTTTCAACTCCACTTTAAGCATGGACGAGGGGTGTCTCACTGTGGCAGTAGGTGTACAAATGTTAAGGCAGGACTTAGCAGGACCTTGGCAGGACTGACAGGACTGTAGCAGGACCTAGCAGGACTGTAGACGGACCTAGCAGGACTGTGGCAGGACCTGGCAGGACTGTGGAAGGACCTAGCAGGACTGTGGCAGGACCGTGGCAGGACCGTGGCAGGACTGTGGCAGGATCGAAGCAGGACAGGCAGTACCTTTCAGATCCAATCAGATTTCTCCAATAACTTTAGGAGTAGGGATAAATAGCGGGAAGCAAAAAATATTTTTGTTTGCTTTTGTTTATTAATTGAAAGTGAAATGGAAATGCGTGAAACAGACGTCGCAGTCATTAAAGTTCCCGGCGCGCGTCGCCGCATAATTTTCTTGTTTGAGTTCTGTTGTAAACACCGGTGAATCACAACAGTCGACTAGTCAAGTTAGCAGTCTCATTTGTTATGTTCATGCAAGTTATTGATAAAATATATTGTTTATTTCCGAGTTTATTTCCTTGTTAAGAAAGAAGATAAATATTTAGAAGTTGTGTATCCGTGGTAGGACAGTAACAGGACCGTGGCAGGACAAGCAGGACCCTGGCAGGACAAGCAGGACCGTGGCAGGACAAGGACAAAAACGACAAGTCCTGCCAAATTTGGCAGTAGGTGTACAAATTTTGACTAGTGAGACACCCCTCGAGCATGGACTATTTCTTCAAATTAATATTGTTAAGTAAACACCTTTTTATGAGATTTTTCACTTTGGGGAGACTTTTTGCTCGGTAATGGGAGAGTATAGAAGAAATTTTTGGATTGACTACTGGTCTTAGTTTGACTCAGCACTCTCAGCATTCATCGATCGATAATTACTATGCGCCAATATCTGTTAAGATAGTCTGTTTTGGTAAATAAAACCTTATTAGATTAACGCTAGTAACCACAACATTAATAATATATTATGTAGAAAACTGTGTAAAATAACTATTACAATAAGTACTTACGCGCATAGTTAATGGCCGTCTCAAAATCACACTCTGTCGTTTCTCGTGTATTTTCAACTGTCCCTGAAACTAAATAAAAATGTAAACCAAGTAAATTTTTGACAAAACAAACATTACAAAGCTCGCGCGATTCAACTGTTATAAATTCACTATCGAAACAAAACAATAGGTGCCACATGTAGATATTACCCAATAGAATCTTAAATTATATTAAAAAATGCGGCATTTTATCTCTAGACTTGTGTAAAGCCTTTGATACTGTAAACAATGATATATTATCAATTAAATTATTTGATATAGGCCTAAGAGGAAAAATGTATCGTTAGTTTGAAAGTTATATAAAAAAATGCGTTAAAATAGGAAGTAATATTAGTTCCTATCATACAGTAACACGTGGAGTACCACAAGGTTCCATTCAAGGATCCACATTATTTTTTATTTATATCAATTCTATTTCAAAATTAAAATTGTATGGACAAATTAAACTTTTTGCCGACGACACAACAATTATTTATTATGCTAAAAATATTACGGACATCCAATTAAATATCAAAAAAGATTTAAAAATTATATTTGACTGGGTAGAATCTTATAAATTAACGTTAAATTTTAATAAATCTTTATTTATGTACATTGCTTAACAAAGGCTAGATTAGATATGGAGAAGCAATCAATAATATTTAATGAAGAAAATATTAATTACAAAGATAACAAAAGTTTTAGGTTTATATATTGATCAAAATTTAAGCTGAAGAAATCACGTAGAACATATTCGAACTTACAATTCTCCGTTAATTGGGATATTCTTTAAAATTCGTCATTGTATATCTTTAAATTATTTTAAAAAATATATATCATGCGTTAGTACATTCAAAAATTAAGTATTTTATTTCTATTTGGGGTTCAGCAAATTCAATAGTACTAAAACCTTTAAAGAAACTACAAAATAAAATAATTAAATGTATTCATAGACCGCACTTAGATCCAACAACAAATTTATATAAACCGAATAAATACCTAGATATAAATAATTTATATAATTTCAAAATTTGCATATTTATTCATTCTTTACTTTTAAAACAAAAAATTCTAACATAATATTTACAAAAGTTCATGATCTTCACAGACGTGATACTAGACAAACTAATTTTTTATAAACTATTAAAATAAACAGCAACTTTGGAAAACGGTCATTGTTATATAATGGATAAATATTATATAATATTTTACCCAAAAATATTAAAACATTAAAAAAACCACCTTTATTTAAATTTAATTTAAAAAAATATTTCCAAATGTAAATTTCTTTCTCAATGAGTTAATTAAACGTTTATTATGTCTTAGCTTTGTCCATAGGTTAGGTTAGGTGTGTTAGGGCCATGAAAATAATACTAAAAATATAGATTTATCAATTCGTCATAATTATAAAAAAATATGTCCTTTTTATTACAGATCATTAATAACGCTCACAAAATCTTTCCAAAGTGTCATGTAATTCAGACTAAAAATATTTTTTCCAATATAAACTTTTATTCCGGTTTCATTCCATCAGGAGGGCGATTTCCAAAAAATAAAAAATATGTGTTTCATTTTTTGTATTTTATAGTATTTTATGCTGTTTTAAAAAAGTCCGACAAATAATGTTTTTTTTTAAATAGAAACTTTTATAGCACCTTTTCATTATTGACAGAGACCGATTTTCAAAAAAGTAAGAAATACGTGTTTTTATAATTTTATATTAGAGTATTTTATGCTGAAATTTTAGAAAAATAAGTAAAATTTGTTTCACCGCTTGTGTTTAGAGTATTTATGCTGAATTTCAAGAAATTCGGAACAAAAGTTCCCATATAAACTTTTAAACCCCTTTTTTAACCCCCTAGGGTTAAAATTTTAGTAAATTACTTAACACGTGTTTATTTGTTCTAAGCAAAGAATTTGTTGAATTTTTTTAATTGTGTAATTTCTACCTTATTTTTAATTCTCTAATCATCATCAAATCAAAATACACTTTATTGTTATAAGAAGTACATCTTGCTAACAAAACTTTGGACAGTATTAAAACTCAAAGAAATTACCTTGTCGGACTTCCATTGTCTTTATTTTGTTACTTAACACAACATTTCGGTTAGTTAGTGTCTCTAACCGTTTTCAAGTTTAAACTATTTACACTTGATACTAAACAAACAGTATTAAAACTGTTATGGAAATTACAATGTTCACTATATAAAGTAAGAAAAAGTAATCCAATAAATAGATAAATAAATAAATAGATAATCACACCTTATGAGATAACAAAATAGTCATGGTCAAAAATTTACAAACAATTTAATCCAAGACTAAGACAAACACAATCCTACAAAAAATCTGGCTAGAATATACACTAATCAAAAGTTCTAGAAAAATACAGGCGAATACCTAGATATTATCATTGTTACATTCCTGAAGAGAATAATAGCGTCTAGTACCGTCAACCGGGGTTATATCGGATCGCAGGGGCAATATCGGACAATATGGTTATAATTCAAATTTCACGCGCTATAGCTGTTGTGTGACAGTTTGGTTACTAACCAAGAATATTTCTCTATTGGCAGATAACTTACAAATCATACATACGTTTCGTGCTCGATCGCAAAGTCAAGGTAAGCTCACAAAAAATTTATTATTAAAATCACATTTTTCGCTAAAATTGAGACAGCCAAATAGTCTCCTATAGCCTGTAGAATCTCTGCATGCTAGCTATATGGTGCAATGGGATTAGTATTTGTTTTCACCCTTATCAAGACCCCTATAACCTCAAAATGTATTTTGTATCTTTCCTTTTCGCAAAAAATCGAAATTAACGAAAGATGTGTTTTTCAGGGGTAATATCGGACATGCCGAGAAAGCATTATTGATTGCCTTGGATCCTATATTTCTGTTTTTTTATTTTTTGAAGATCCAACAAAAATGTTTTAAGTTTATTTTTCTGTTTTTTTTTTGTTTATTGAAGGTTTGAGAATAATGTTATTTTATGTTCTTTGCTTAATTTTACGAATAAGGACGTTTATTTCTATAATATCGATTTTCTTTTACTATCTACCTACAAACATATTTTTTTTTTTTTTTCTATAAAAATATCCGATAAAGGTTTCTGATCAAACTAATACCGGATAGCAGGCTCAAATCGTAGTTTTTCAATGTAAAAATTCAATCGTCCGATATTACCCCAAACCCCGGGTTATATCGGACGACCTTTTTTTTTTTTTTAAAATAAACCTGATAACTTAAAAAAAATTTTTTATGTAAATATGTTTATTACGTTAACTTCTTCGCACAGTATACATTAGTTAGCTTTAATTTTATATAACAAAAGGAATACAGGCAGATAACTGAAAATATCATCCGATATAACCCCAGTTGACGGTAGTAATTAGTTGCCTTTTTAGTCTTTGCTTAAATATCCTGTCATTAATCACCTGCCGATAAACCAATGGTACGTGGTTATAAATTCTGACGCTTTCAAATATCAAGGAACTTTTGGTGAAAGTTGTTTTTGGTATAGAAAGAGGAATATCATTCACAGTACGCATGTTATAGGAGCTGTTAATAGCATAATTTTATATTTTTATGGACGTTTCCAAAATAAAAATTTAAATCTTAAAAGTTAAAATCTTTCCCCAGACAAATAAAGCTTTACAGTGAGTACGACAATTAACACCACACAAGTATCTTATGCCCTCTTTTGCAAAGTCCAAAAGACCCTTACCACTAAATCCCCAAAAAGCAATACCATACCTCAAGTGACTCTCAACAAGTAAAAAATAAACCATTCTACCCACACTCTTCCCCAATTCTCTTGGGACAACTCGCACTGGGTAAGATGCTAGTCTACCATTCAATGCAAGAATGTGGCCCTTAAACTTAGGTTTGTCGTCGATTTGAACACCCAAGAATTTAGCAACACCCGAGTTTTTAACAAAATTATCTGCCGAAGTTAAGTGAGAAAATGAAAACCTAAAGGTGAGAACACTAGTTTTGCTGATATTAAAATATAATAGGTTCGCATAACAGATAACACGATTGTTTGACAAGCAATAAATCGTTCTGCACAATCAGCGGCGCATCCAGGATTTTATGTTAGGGGGGGCCCGCCAACCAGTGCTGGAAGCAAATTTTTTAATAAACTTTTAAGTTACGCAGTTTTCTAGAACTTTGGAGCTTTTTTAACAGGTACTCTTGCAGGGAAGATCGCAATAGCCTAGTCATGGGAGTCGTTAAACGGTTTCTCAGGGGGGGGGGGGGCATTGGCGGCTTGTGACTTGTTATCTTGGGGGTGTATTAAAAGCCTGCTGTAGGCGAAATGCGCCGCAGGCTAAATTTTTTAAGACCACGCCGAAATTTGGCCAATAATTATTATAGTAAATATTTTAAAAATTTATGATTACCTTCTTATTCTATTGAAAATGAAATAAGATAAAAAATAAAAAATCAAATTTATTTTTCATTAGTAGGTACATTGTTTAAAAGTAAAGTTCATTCAACTGTTTTTATTTGCAGCAAACTTATTAATAACAATAAAGTCCCTAGATTTACACTTTGTGGTATGTATCAAGTTAATTTCCAGAGTTTAGGTCTTCCCTTAATTTTAATTTCAATTTTTTGCTCAATACTTAATGAGCTAAAATTGTTTCTCAAACATTCATAGCCGTTTTGGCATTAAAACTGTATATTTATTAAAATAAGTCTTTACTACCCCAAAATAATAACAAAAATATAAAGGAAAACTCGAAATAATAAATTCATACTTTGAATCAAACCATATTAAACCTCAATAAGTCAACTTTTGTCAATAAGTCAACTTCCAGGGGGAGGGGGGGGGGCAAATGCCCCACCTGGCCCCCCTCAAACGAGGCCCGTGAGGTAAATCTAAGAAAATTGACTTTTTAAAATACTTATCCACTTTCATAATTTTTCATTTTTTTGGGGGGGCCAAGGCCCCCTTGGCCCCCCCCCCCCCCTGGGTGCGCCACTGTGCATAATTAGCCTTAACTCTTCTGCATATTTGCCACGCCACATGCCACACGCCTTGATGTTGTACATTTTACCCCTGTTGTCATTGGACCCCCCTTGTCATTGGGTCGTAGCCCCGAGCTCATAGAATGCTCAAAAAGGCCCTGGAGATATAATACATTTTTGGCAAGACGTCCTCTGTAAAATTCACTTACTTACCCCTGTCTAACTCAACATCAACAACTAACACTCCACTGTTATACAACATTCCACTCGGAGGCATCTTTTTTTGAACACGTCTGGACACTAACTGAAATATGTAAACAATAGCTACATTATTATTATTATTGATTACATTTTTAAAGTACGATCTGCTTTATTAATTTAGTATTTATTACAGAGTAAACAATAATTTTTGTTATTTTGGTATGTTAACGTGCACTTTGTAATGAATCATAACAATTAATTAACAAAATAAAGATTGTTGGTTTTACTTGTTGTTCCTAGGAATATGTATGTTTTGATTAAGATATCCGGAGTCAAAAACGCTCTAAACAGTAAGTATGAGGTTATTATAAAATATTGTCAATACTATTAAGTCCATCCAAACCAAGTGTATTTAGGGAAATATATCAAAAAATATATCTTCCAATACAAACTTTTATAAAGTCTGTTCAATGACCGCTAACCGTTACGTCACAATTAGTGCTCATCTTTCTAACATTAGTGAATTAGATGAGATAGTTAATTTGCGTTAATAATGAATGTCGTATAATTTTACCAGTCAAACAAGTTTTATTGTCATTTTTGACAGTGACATAGAAAGGCTCTTTTTACCTTTAACGCAGTTTACAAGGTAAGTAGATATAATAAAGCAAGATTTGTGGAAACATGAAAAATATATGACAATGTTTTTATAAATACCTATCTGTTTTAGAGAGTTTCTGATGCTTTGGAAGTTTCGTGTTCAACAATACAACGAATTAAGGCAAAGGGGATAGAGGAGGATGTAGATTTTTAGAATCGCAATAATGTAACTATTTTGTCATCCCGTGGTCGACAACTTCGCGAAATTCATGATTTCATGAACATACCATGTGAGAGCGTGTTTATGGGATGTACAGAGCCAAAGGCGTCCGAAGGAACTTTTCCAAGGGGGGGGGGGGGGGGGCAAATCATAATTGGAATTATTTTTGTTTCTAGCACTTCAACAAACCTTCAATAAAAGAATAGAGCAAAACACCCAATACTTATATTAAATAACAAAAAATAGCTAAACAAAATATTTAAAAATGTTCAAATATAACAAAAAACTTATAAGTTATTCAGATTTATTGGAGAAAAGAAATGTTAATTTTCTTGAATCTTTTGCAAATTCATCAATAATGTTTTCAAAGAAATGCCTTTTTTTTTCTTTTACAAATTTGCGATGAACACTCATCATACATAAACCGTCCAATCGGTGCTCAGTCTACTCAGTCATAGTCCAGCGAATCCAGGTTTTTACTCTTCTGAGAGTACTGAATGATCTTTCGACTGTACGTGTAGTTGGAGGTAAACAAATTGCTATCGCAATTGCCTGACCAATAGTATATCTATTTGTATATTGCTATTATGACTAGCTGTGTAAATTAAAATAAAGCTTTATTTATTCTATTCTAATATTTTTCCTTCGCTATTTAGTGAAGATTTTTGAATTCTATATTTCATTTTATGCAACAAGAGTTCGTTTTACCAATTTTGTCAATTGAATTGTATCTTAATAAATATGTATATCCCAGTTAAATAAAATATCTCAAATCTACTTGGGCCAGGGGGGGGGGGGCAAGCGCACCCCCTTGCCCCCCCCTTTGGACGCCCTTGTACAGAGCACGTGAACAGGATACCATTCGCTAAATACAACTAAACCTTAAAATAACTGATGGTGTTGAAATATCCACTAGCTCAGTAGCGGACTGTTTAAAAAAAAGGAAATTTAAATGACGTTAATATACTGCATCAAAAAGGTGCTTTTTTAATATAACAACCCCATATATCCCAAAAACGAGTAGAATTTTTTAAGAGTACCTATTTAAGAATAACGGCAACTTTCAACTTCCCTTAAAACCAGTTTTTCTGTATGAAACCTGGATATACAGTAAATGGACTTTTAGCAAGATGATACTTTTCATTCAGTGAAAAAAAATCGTCAGATGGTGTACGGTATATTATTCTACATGCTGCTTCAGAAAACGGATTTGTGAATAATGCAAGTTTGATATTCAAGTCTGGCCTGAAATCTGGTAATTATCATAGTTCGATGAATAGTGCAAACTTTGAGAAATGGTTCGAAAAAAAATTGTTATGAAACTTGGAAGAACCGTCGCTTAATATCATGGATAACGTCATTCTGAGCTAATTGAAAAAATTGCAAATACAAGTTGGTCAAAAAGATTACTTATTGCATGGTTAGAAGAAAGACAAATTCCGGTTTTACCATTTGCAATAAAGAATCAGATCTGGATAATAGTAAAGCAGCATATCCCACCCAAATGATACAAGTAATCAGGAAAGCGCTATTTATTTTATTTTTTAATTAGTTTTATTTTATTTTAATAGGTTGGAGAAACTAGCATTGCAACATGGCCATCGAGTTTTAAGACTTCCTCCATATCATTGCCATTTTAATCCTATTAAAATGATTTGGTTGGAATCTAAGCGCTATTATCAAGCAAAAATAAGTGCTATGCATCCTGTAACAAATGACGCAGAAAATGTAACAGTGGAAAAAGGGGAAAATTATGTAACACACATTAATAAAATTATAAATGATGTGTGGGAGCGGGAAAGATTTATGGATGCTTCAGATACTATCTTCCCCTTATTATTAACTTGGACGAATCTGATGATGATGATCCTTGCGGAGATGATTTATTTTAATTTTTAAAAAACTATATTTTGTTGTGTTGTTATTTTTTATTATATTTTCTTCTTTATGATTTTATAAATAATATGAAAATATTTTAAACAAAATGAATAGACTGATGCACTAGACAAAAAATATATGATTCGATTTTTAATTTTATAAATGTGTTTTTTTTAATTTATTTTTCATTAATTCATTAAATTAAAATTAAGTAAAAATTTCATACTAATAATAATATAATAATAATAATAATAATAAAAAGTTTATTCAACATTTTTTGTTTACATGTAATGTTAATATAATTTTTTTGAATAAACTTAATTCCGAAACTCAGAAGTAAATACTTGTATTGAGTTAAATATAATAATAAGTTAAATATAAATTTAAAGTTAAATAATAATATAATATTTATTGTAAAGAATATATTTCATAATTCAGACACAACTATGGTAAAATATAAAACAAACATGACAATATTTTATTTGTATTTTATATCACTACAATATACGAAGATACAATACGTTATGTATATAATATATATATAAATATATTTGAAAGAAACTAGGGAAATACAAATATATATTCTTTATTTTATTCATTATTTATTAATGACGTTCTTGAATATATCTCTTGGATTAGATAATATCCAATTTTTAATTTTATTTTTATAATTATTTAACGATTTAATTATTTTAATTGACTGTGGTAGCATATCAAAAATATATGGATTGATGTTCAAAAACAAAATCTTTTATCCCATGATACCTTTTACCCTAAATAAACTACTTATTTCTGATTTCATATGGGATTTTTTTTTATTAATAATTTAAAAAAAAAATTTTTTTATTAATAAATTATAATTAATAATTCGAAATTTGTCTTTGGCATCAAGTTCTGCTTCGATCGATGAAAATTAAGCAAAAAAAAATAGTAGTCACGTGATTTACATTATCTGTAAAATTTTAATTTTTTCCAAAAAATAATTCAAAAGTGGGTTTTTTTTTTTAAAGTTTCGAAAAAAGTTATAAGACAAAGTTTTTTAAATGCAGTTTCTAGCCCACGTGCAAAATTTTAGCTGCATAAGATAATTTTGATTTTTTACCCATATTTTGTAAATTGCACCACTTTTGTAAAATAAGACTCAACGCAACCTACATAAAACTTCTGAGTTTGGACAATGCTTTTTACATCTTCTTTAAAGTAGCGCCATATTAAATGTGTATTTTTCTACAAAATCAAAATTGGGCTGTTAAAATTTGGTCGCATCTGATGCAAAGTTTATTTGTTTTTGATCCTGTATAAGGTAACTTCATAAAATAAGTATTTTTGAAAACGTACCTAGTTTGTGTCTGAAACTAATACACCTTAATATTAAGACAAATAAGAACACAGTGTCATCGTCATCAGTAAAGTCTTCATTAAGTGGAAAATAAATTTTAGTTGTGGGTAAAAAATCTAAATTATCTTATGCAGCTTAAATTTTGCATCTGGACTATAAACTGCATTTAAAAAAACTTTTTCTAATAACTTTTTTCGATATTTTTAGAAATAACCCCACTTTTGAATTATTTTTTGGAAAAAATTAAAATTTGACAGATAATGCGAATAACGTGACTACTATTTTTTGCGTAATTTTCATCTCGATCGAAGCAGAACTTGATGCCAAAGTCAAATTTCGAAGAAAGCTATTAATAAAAAAAAAATCCCATATGATGCGGACTTTACTGGTCACACTGTATTTTAATGTATAAAATAAATATTCGCAAGGTAAAATCAATGTAGTATTATAATTAATAAATAAGTTACTAATAAAAAGGTACAACTACTTACTTTGCAATTCCTTCTTTTTCTGATACTGCTACTTAGCGACGTCAGAGTTTGTTCGGATTGGTTCGAAGATACGATGTAGACTTTTGTTTATATTTTGTATTATTTAATTAAAAAATTGCATTTAAAATGTACTTCCTAAAAATGATAAAGTTCATCCACAGTTCAAATTTACGGCGACTTGATTCTATAATGCGTATTTGAATGTTGTTATATGTGAAATTTTTAAAATAAATATATTATAACAGTTGTCCTAAACTATACAGTCAATGGGAATAATTTATTGTTAATCAAATAGATATTTTGTTTATTTGTTTTAAATACTTTATTAGAATAATGAAACAAATAGGTAAACACGAATATAAAGAAGAAAACAATAATATACATATACAGGATGTTTGGGGAGGAAAGGGCAATATTTTGGGAATATGTTCAGAGGCTGAAAATAAGAGAAATAAACCCATATGTTTTAGTATGATTCTTAACCCTAATGGTCATTAATTTTTATTTTAAAAGCAAATAATTGCAGGTACTGCAGTACAAACTAACTTAAAGAATCCATCATGTTGGAAGTACATTCGTTGTCGAACATTTAACGGAACATCATCCAAAATGTGTATCAAATGGTCTTCCAAAAACCGTAAATATCCTTCTCTAGTAAGACGCTTATCCATTTCAAATGGACCAAACAACTGGTCGTTGAGCATTCCACACCAGACATTAATACTGAATCGATGTTGAAATGTAGCATAAGGGTTTTCATCTGACCACCGATGCTTATTGTGGCAATTATTAATTCCATCACGAGTGAACTGAGCTTCATTGCTAAATAAAATCTATTTGTGCAGACTTCGATTTTGATGGATCCATTCACAAAATTGTTGGCTTAAAGCAGGATCACCATCTAGAAGATGTTAAACGGGTTGAACATGAAAAGGTTTTAAACCGTTTTTTTAAGTGACTCCCATACGGCTTGATGTGATGGTATATGAAGTTCATTTGCAACCCGTCTCGTACTTATAACTAAGTTCTCTACGATAATATCCAGAACCATTTCCACATCTAGACCCTGCACTCTTTCAGAAACAATTCTCACGCTTGGAAACATTCCAGTTTTCTGAGCACTTGCAAATACTTTTTGAAAAACACTTCTATTAGGAACTCTTCGATTTGGAAAACGACGTCGATATTCATTAACTATGCGCATCGCACTACCGTTACAGTAACCATGCATGAATCTCATGTCGTCGGCATACTCCCTGTGACTGAATGTGTGGGGCATTGTAAGTATGAAACTCTTGGTTCAAGTCGATACGTTCAATATGAAGCTAACTGACAATTACTATGCATGTAAAAACTATCAATCAAAAATATGTATCGGACGTTTAAAACTAAAGCCTCTTTCATTATTTAAATATAAAAAAATTCAGAATCGATTATTTCAGAAATGGTTGAGAATCGAACTAAAATATATGGGTTTATTTCTTTTATTTTCAAACTCTAATACATTTCCAAAATTTCCCTTTTTTCCCCAAACACACTTTATTTCATAATATGTAGGTACACTGCAATAACTAACATTTCCAAAACTACAATAAATTGACTAATAAAAAAAAACAATAAATTGGAAAATGAATGGATAGTAGGTACCATAAACACCTAAACAAGTTAATAACAAAAGGACTAGAACAAACCATTAATTTTCCGCTGCAACAACTAATAAAATCGACCATTTGCAATTGACATTTAATTTTGGTTAGCGTTAATATAATTTCAAATCGTTGCCAACGTTTTCTTAGGGAAAAAATTATTCCCCAGAATGGAAGCCTTTCCTAGTGATGCTATTTTAAAAATACAGGTCTAAAGTATCATACATACTACTGCTTTGTTGGCCGCTTTGCCCGTATCATCGTCTTCCGTGCTTTTGAAAAAAAAATCTACATTCTACGTCTACAAGATTGAGTTTGATCAGGGAGATATCCTGGGATACCTCATCTGAACTTCGACTTTTTCTGAGGACCATTATTTTAGTCTTTAACAATATGTATGCATATAGTATGTACTGTGGAAGTCAGAAATAAAGACATTTATTATTATTATTATTATTATTATTATTATTATTATTATTATTATTATTATTATTATTATTATTTGCAAACAAATAATTAAACCAATCACCCGGGTCCAGTTTCAGCTCATTTGGTTAATATGGGAAAACTGGTTTCTCTTCAATTCCTTCAATCACTTTGTCCTTTTTTTGTTTCTTTTGATGACTATTGCCGCCACCACTGCACATAAATATATTGTCTTCATACTTGTTTGGTTTTCTGTTGAACTGGTGAACAAGACTGCAGTATAGCGGTCGCCATTTTGTTCGTCAAGTGGTTCGTCGAGCAAAGTTGCCAACAAAGCCGAAGTTTTTTATGAGGGATAAGAATTCTACTTTTATTAAAGATCTGGGGTATTTTCGCAAGTTTTTATTAGATAATGAGGTTATTTAATTATTGTTCAGTCAAGATTTTTTTAACTACATTTCTTGTCAAAATTAGCGAATACTCTAAAATCTAGCAAAAGTTTGTTCTTAACTATCTTATGAACCGCTCATCCGATTTTGACCAACTAATTTTTACATTATAACCTAAGGTGTTACAAACCTTTTTAAGTTCCTAACGTTAATCTGTAAAACGATTCAACTGATATACATGGTGTTACTAGTAGAGGCGATTTTGTGCTGTAAATTTGAAACATTCTGTAGAGTAAACTGGTAAAGTTAGAACTTCCCGGTATGTGCCGTTAGTAAAATGACATCAATATCTCCAGACCTTTTTGCCAGTTTTTTGATAAGTGTCTTCTGGCAATAGATACACTATTAAACAAAAAATGTGTTAAATTTTGGTAGGAAAATCTTTACAATGCTGTATCTTGGCAATGGATGAACAGATTTCGACCAGTATTCAAGATTTTGAAAGCTCTTTTCCTATAGATTTTCCGTGATATAATAGTGATTTTTTAAGATGGCTATTTTCTTATTATACAGGGGTCGAGAAAATCATAAATTAGAAATTGCTAAAATTATGGTAAGTAACTGGGTTTATTAAAGCCGGTATTAACTTACTTTTTAGTACAGGTGCAAATGTAACAGAACGAAAACCAAATAATATCACAATTAGCTAGGCGCAACGTCAGCTCGCTGACTAAACACAACTTAGACGAGCACATGGTTTTTAGCGATACACAACTTATTTGCCACATGCGCGTACCAAAACAGAAGACGCAAAGCCGAGCTGTCACTTCTCGTTTACTTTGAGTTATCTGGTATATATATTATCAACTGCTGTATTAACACATAAAACCTCCACATGAAGAAACTATATTAATCACCCATATCAGATCCGCAATCATATAAACGGACAGTTGATAATTCCTAACAGCAGTAAAAATGTTAATTTAAAATTTATTAGAAAAAAAAAAGGAAAACTTTGTGTTTTCCTTTTTTTCTATTTCATTCAACTCCACTTTGAGTATGGACTACTTCAAAATTAAAATTTATTCATTACTTAGCTTCAAAAAATGTATAATGCTCTTCCCCCAGAAATATTCCAAACAGCAAAAAGTTTAGAAAAAAATGTAGGATTTTTATAAGTAGCAATTTTAATAAATTTAGTGTATTATTTTGAAAATTAATCCTTTTGGCCTATTTTGATAAAAGGCACCCAAGTGCATATAATATATATACTACTTTACATTACTTTTATTCTTATTCTTATATTATTATATAATATACTCTATGAAACAATATTTAAGATAAAATAGTATACCTTTTAATTAAACCTTTATATTACATTAAGATTACTGTATTATTATTTTGAATTATATTTTGCACATTCAGGGATATAGTTAGCTAAGTGCAAAACTAAAAAATCCTATAAGACTACAAAAACGTTTAAATATATTATAATATAAATCATGTAGACATTTATTTTCAGGAATATATAGTATATTATTATTATTATTATTATTATTATTATTATTATTATTATTATTATTATTATTATTTTGCAGACATCTTGTATAACTGGTATAAGAATGTTTACTATTTATTTAATAAAACAAAAATTATAATTATAATTATGGTTTAATTGCCTTAATTATAATAACATTTATTAATAAAAATATTTTTATACGTACTGCAACAATAACACTATTTTACGTAAAATTTTATTGATATTTATTGTTTCAGCTAGTTTTTTCTGGAATAACCGACAGTAGAGCGGAGGGCTCTGCATGTGCTAATCGGGGTAAAAACCCTTAAAGCAGATAAAATATATTTCCGGCAAGGGATTCAAAAGTTGGAGATGCTTGGGGATGAATATACCGGGTGGTTTACGGTGGATGGTAGGTAAGATGTATATACCGAACCAGGTACCGAATCGTTCTAAAATTTGATAATTTACATAAACGGATATGCTTTATTTATCTAAAATACTTATGAAGATACAGTGTTGCCACCTTTACCAAAAATGAGTAGCAACTTCGATTTTTTAAATGGAACACCCTGTATTTTTTTTAACTTCGAACGCTTTCGAATTCCTTATTGATTTTCTAAAAACTTTCTTCAATATTAAACAAAATAAGTTCTAAAAATGAAACAATATATTGACAGCAAATCCATCGTCATAATATTTTTTTATATAAAATATCTTTAAAATGCGTTGAAGACAAATTGCTAAGGATAACTTTGATCGCTAAAAGCAGCTATGTAACACATTATTCCTTCATGTGGTATAGGTTGATTGTGAAAAAATTGAGCAGGTGCTGAAGCTCGAAACTTATTCGACTCGGCTTCTGTTGTCGTTTCGTCCAAACCAGGTTTATCTAACCACTGCATATTGTCACTATTGGCAACCAATATTTCTTCATACACTTTGTGAGCCTAAAGACAATAGGTATTATTATACAGTGTTATCAGTTAAGGGTAAGGATCGGCTATATCTCGAAAGCCATTTATGGTACGAGCATAGGGTAAAAAAATTTAATAAAATCGGTCAAAATAATACTATAATTAAAAATGTTTTCAAGCTCGTAACTTCACTGCTAGGGGAGGATTTGTTGTCATGTAAATAAAAGTCGACTCCCGCCTATAACCAACGAACAACCCCTGTCAATGCCGTCCGGGTCCCTTTTGTTGATAATGATTAATGACTCTTTTAGTTTTTAAATGCTATAAAACCATTTAATTAATTTTTCCTTAGTACACTTACCACCATATCCCTTAAAAATAGAATTTCGGCAGGAGGTGGTCTGTTAAAGGGCTCCCGAATTTTTTGGCATTGCAGCATCAATAAAATAAACCACATAAATTCATCTCTCTTTTCAATTTCTTTTGGACCATCCACCAATTCGTTAAGTTTATTAAACCATGCTCTGATTGGAGCTTTCTCTAAAATTTATTTTAAAAATAATAAAATGTTCTATCGCATCATCCTCTTTACACGCTTACACAGTGTAGCATGGTTGGCACCGCAAAGAAAATCGCATGAAAAATGTAACTTTCAAAATGCCTTTATTCCAAACTAACTTTTACAGTTCATTACATGGAAAATGACAATACATATAATAATATACCATTAAAAAAAATTTAAGGTAAACCAATATTGGCTATGTTTATTTTAAATCGATAATTTATTTTTCATTATTAAGGTGGGAGTATCAGCAAGCTTGCCAACCTATAACCTATTTCGCGTAGATTTATTTATGTTTTCTAGCATTTATATAAAATTTAAAGAAAATCAGTATTGACTTGATATTCTATAGGTAATAATTGACATATTTAATAAATATCAAGGAATTCCATAACTTATTTTAGGAGAATTGTATAGCGAAAAATCAGGTAAGATTTTTTTAACATTATTATATCATTGCAATGACATGTTCTTTCACTATACAATTCTCCCAAAATTAGCAATGAAATAAATTGATATTTTTGTAATGTTTATAAATATAATATTAAACAGAAGTATGTATGTCGTCAAACGTTGTACACGTATTTTCCGGACACCCTGCATAAACAAACAGATGTCAATGTCTTAGCGAACCCCAAATTATTTAGTTGAACTCCGTGCTGCTAACTTTAGGACGCTGCCTGTGGTGGACCTCATCCCTTGATGATGCCTTTATGAAGAGGCTAGTATATTATGTTGCCTAACACACTTCTTTAAAATCGAGACTACTATGTTTCGTTTTTTAGATATCCACATCACCTTTTTTTTATATATAAATATATATTCAATTTGAAGTAAAAGGGTAAAACATGAAATATAAATAACGTTAAAAGGATGTGCTACACCAATAACAGGACAAAAAAATGTCATCGTAAGGTTTAAAAAAAAACTTGTAATTTTTACCATGAGCAGGAATTAGTTGAACCAATGATTTTGCCAGCATGCTGTTATAAAAAAAGTTTGCGTCTGAAACGGACATTTTCACAAAAATTTAGCAGATTTAAAATGTACAAATTACTTGAATTCAATGACAATGACGTTAGTCCGTCAAAAATTTAGTGGTTATAACTCATAACAAAAATGTCATTGCAAATATAAAAAAAAATTGTTGTTAATGTATTCTAAGAATTTCATCCAAATTCCCTTACGATGAATAATCCAATGATTGCTTTAAATGATATTTTTCTTTACAACAATAAAATGGCAAGAGCTATGCAACAGTTTTTACCCCCCAATGGTAAGTATATAATTAATTATTAACGTCGTTCACGCCACGCCATTCATGAAGATCAAATGTGGATAAAAACATTTTCTTGCAGACGGGGATGTTTTCTTTACCAGCTTTTAGAGTACCTATATCTGAGTGTTCTACTACATCGTGATTCGTTATTTTCCGTTTTGCGTTGTTTTAGACTTCCTTGGGTAACGGTGTTGCACACAAATGTTTTTCTTTGATCGCAAACATTTTCAGACAAATCATTGCATTTTCTTTTTTTAGATTTAGCACAAAACGTCGAGGTACATGTTGATCTCAATTTGCGCTCCTTACTCTGTGAATCATGGAAAGTATTTCTCTGATTTGCTGGTCTTCGATATCCCAGGTATTTTTTTCCTTTTTCTACTAGTTCTTGTTAATAATCTTGGTATTGATACCAATTACTCGCTTTACTTCTTTATTAGTCGTATTATCGTGAGTAATATTATTATCTTCATTGGGCCGAATTACTTGTTGGGCAGAGTGGTCAGATAAGCCATCATTATCAGATTCATCCTCATCCTTAGTAGGATGGATAATCACTCTCAGTATCTGAATCTATCGATTGACTTGCCACTAACAAAGATGGATCATGACTAATGGGATCCGAAGATGCAGTACTAACAGTGCTAAAATTTGCCCTATTATTACCGTCTATCATTATCCAGCATCTTATCTGCAAGCTCTGTCGAAGTAGTACAAATATAATATTTTGAAATCTAAGCGCTTGAATTTGCAGTTTCGGGGTTCAAGATTTCCAAGAAACTATCATTAAATGCGATATCCACTGGCAGGTCCATTATATTGAATAGGGAATCATTATTTTGATTTTTATTGGTCGTGATGTCTAAGCATTCACTCATATCTTTGGCAGATCTCTTTGGGCTTCGTTCTTCTACATTGCACAGATTTAAAATTCTTTTCGTGCGTGAGTTCACTGTTTTTCACACCTGGAAAAAAAATCAATACCTCCTAAGTCAATTTCAGATAATAACCCAATAACTCGTAACTCAATATTTAAAGAAAACACTACTCTAGAGCAATAGAAACAAGACTCCCAAATTTTTCTTTTTTCTCTTCATTTCCCACCCACAGTGGCTTTGCACTGGTCCTTGACCTTTCAGTATGCTGAAATCTTTTTGTCTTTTAACTATAAAAAGTTTTTTCACTCCTCGTATTTACCATTGAAAGCTCCATTAAGGCTTATATAGTCTCACTTGCTATTTTTTCTACTGCTAATAACATCAGCTTTGTACCATTTTCTTTGTTTTCCTGATGATGAGTGTTTCTACACTCGAAACATGTCGATTCAATTCCATTATGAATCATTGTAGGCTCGCCTAGTTTTTTGAATAAAAAATTGTGGAGAAAGAGTTTGTGCTTTTCTTTTTTTTATATCATTCAACTCCACTATGAGTATGGACTACTTCTTCAAAACAAAATTAATTGCAAATTCTAGCTATAATCAATTTAAACGCAACACACACCTAATTCACACCTAAGTACCATATAACCATCTTTGGCGTTATTACTGATTTTCCTTAGACCTTATTACTATCAAGTTGATTTGCAAGGTAAATATCTACTACTTTGGACCATCTCTTGGGCCTTATCCGACTTTGTAGACGTAGTAATAAGAAGTTCGAATCACTTCCTTTTGTCGTAACAGTTAGTCTCTTTCGCCCTTTCGTATAAAAAGACGATTTGGAAGTAAAATATAATTAAATAGGTCATTTTCTCCAAATTAGAGATAGCTAAGGCTTTAAATGTTTGTTGGGAAACCAGGAGGCCAAAATTTGACAACCTTAAATTTTAAATGGCATCTCCTGTTATAGACCAGGGCTGAATCCTTTGAAAAAGGTAAAAAGTGAAAAAAAATAATAGTAGGATGAAACCCATTGGAAAAGGAAAAAAATATAACAAAAATGAAAGGAAAAATAATTTACGGGCGATCCGAGGTCGGGAAGTGGAAAGGGGTGAGTTTTAAGGGTAGAAAACGATTTATTTCGATTTCCGGCAAAACTACAAGTCCTATGGAAAAACGTTAAATGGCAAAGTTGTAGGTATTAAAAAGATCTGCAACTTTTGTATTAACACTTTTTTCACATCACCTCAAAATTTATTTTAAAAAAATTCAAATAACCAAGTTTTTGGTTTCTTATTTTTATCTTTTACAAAAGAATTTTTTTTTTCACGAAATTTGGTAGAAACTTACCTTTTTATTTTGATTTGAAGAACAAGTCCATACTTAAAGTGGAGTTGAAAGTATTAAAAGGAAAGAAAAACACAAAGTCTTCCTCCACAAAATTTAATAGAAAAAAATTCTTATTTCAAGGGTCTCTACATGTTTCGAACGTAGAAACGTTCATCCTCAGGAGACAGAAACTTTTTTATTTTATGCTGGTGTTGTTAGCAAAAGAGAAAATTGAAAATTAGAACCTTAATGGAGCTTTTATGGACTTAAAATTGAAGTGTAGAAGAAACATTTTTTACCTTTTTATGTCCCAAACACACTGTAATTTTTTTGATTTAAAATATTTATTTATTTCACCTTATTTTGACTTAATATCGAAAAACAACCCTAATTTTTAATCGAAAATTTTCACGTCAAAATATCTGCTTTTTTAAAAAAGTCGGTGGGCTTTTTGTTCGTTGAAATCTCTACTTTCTGATGGTCTAAAAAAAATATAAATTACTATGGTAAATGTTCTCAAAAATGCAAAGAAACGAAAAAAACTCGAATCCGAAATTTTTTTTTTAATCAATATGTACAATTTTGAGCTTTTTATTAAAATTTTTACTTTAATAACTCGAAAAACGTAAGATTCCATGTGACATTGATAAACAAAAAAATTACAAATCCATAAAACATAAAGATCGCAAAAAACATGCGAAAATAGTTGTTCTAAATATAATTAAAGGTAGGATTTAAAGGGGATTTCATCTAAAAAATGTGGCTGCTGCTATTTCTTTTTACACCATCAAAAAGTAGAGATTTCAACGAACAAAAAGCTCACCGACTTTTTTAAAAAAGCAGATATTTTGACGTGAAAATTTTCGATTAAAAATTAGGGTGCTTTTTCGATATTAAGTCAAAATAAGGTGAAAAAATAAATATTTTAAATCAAAAAAATTACAGTCGTTTGGGACATAATAAGGTAAGATTTCACCAAATTTCGTGACAAAAATTTTTTTTTGTAAAAGATAAAAATAAAAAACCAAAAACTTGGTTATTTGAATTTTTCACATAAATTTTGAGGTTATGGTGAAGAAAGTATAGATACAAAAGTTGTAGATCTTTTTATTACCTACAACTTTGCCATTTAACGTTTTTCCATAGGACTTGTAGTTTTGCTGGAAATCGAGATAAATCCTTTTCTACCCTTAAAAATGGACCCCCTTCCACTTCATGACCTCGGATCGCCCGTAAATTATTTTTTCTTTCATTTTTGATATATTCTCTTCCTTTTCCAATGGGTTTCATCCTACTATTATTTTTTTTCACTTTTTACCATTTTCAAAGGCTTCAGCCCTGGTCTATTAACCATGTAGGTATATAACAAACTACATTGTTGTTAGAAAGAAAAATGATTGGACTTTGGTTCGACAAATTACAGCATATGGATCAGAACATCGAACAAATGGTTATTAGAAGTGACTACATGTGGTTCATTCTTCTTATGCTGCAAAACAGGAAAATTCGAGAACCTTTTACAAAACTACCACCGACTCGAATACCTGTATTAAAGAAGTTTGTTGTACGTACCTAAACATAATGTTATTATGTAGTATCACAGAAAACCTAATACAGATGATTTATTCAAATGGCAGGCAATTATAGATGTTGCTTTAAAACGCTATACGGCGCCTACTTACCATAGAGAAATAAAACCAAGAGAAACCATCCAATATTAACATTTTACCGCTTATAATTGTGTACGACGTACAAATCTGTAACTAGTTGCTCCAAACGTTGCCTGTGATATACAGTGATGGGCTAAAATATGGAACAAATTTATTTAAAAATCCGGTATTCATTTTTTGATAAAACGCTCGGACACGTCGATTATAATTCTTTCTTCCGGATTTTTTGCCTCAAAAAGAAATTATACCGGGTGTGTCAAAAAGTAGATGTAGCAAAATTTTTTTCTTTTTTAAATGGAACCCCCTTATTATTACTTATTACCCTAATTCTACGTCAAATTCTGCGCATAATTCATGTAGCATACTCAGAAACAGAAAAATTACATCATAAAAAAAATTCTTTAAAAAAAGGTACATGTACCTACTTAAAGGTAAACAGGTAAATTTAAATGAATTGTTACTACGATAGCAAGTCATGGGTCAATCAAAAATTAGTTTAGGTATAATTTTGAAAAACCGTGATCATGGTGCATTTAAATGAAACACAAAGAATCGAAATTTTAATTTTAATTGGATGTGGAGACAAAACAAGAAGTCAAGAAGAAGTTTGTAACTTGTTTAACGCTAAGTATCCAGAACGGCCGATTACAAGATCTACAGTAAGTAAAATTGAAAAGAAATTCAGGGAAACAGGGAATGTAAAGGATCGTCTACGGCCAGATCGTCCAAAAATTAGTGAAAACTCACAATTGAACATTTTGTTAGAGGTTGAAGATAATCCTCATAGTGCATCCACTGAAGTAGCCCTTAATAATGATGTTAGCCGACGATCTGTGTTGCGGGTATTGAAACAAGAAAAGTACCATCCGTACAAAATTGGGTTGCTGCACGAGCTAAACGAAGATGATCCCGACCGCCGACTACAGTTTTGTGAAACTATGATGGAAATTTGCAACTTAAATCTATTTTTCCATCGCAACATACTTTTTAGCGATGATGCCACGTTTTGTTTGAATGGTTCGGCAACAAACAAAATTTTCGGTATTGGAGTACAAATAATCCCCGTTGGATGAGAGAGCAGCACACGCAATACCCACAAAAAGTAAATGTTTGGGCAGGGATATTAAATGATAGAATTATTGGACCTTTTTTCTTCGATGGAAATCTTACAGGAGACCGGTATTTACAATTTCTTCAAAATGAATTAATTCCCACACTAGCAGCGGATTTTCCAAATCCGAATCAGCCTCATCTACCAGAAGCGTCTATTTGGTTTCAGCAGGATGGTGCTCGACAAGTACGAGAGTATTTGAATACTGTATTTCCCGAACGATGGATAGGTAGAAGAGGACCCATAGAATGGCCTGCAAGATCTCCCGATCTTACACCCATGGATTTCTTTCTTTGGGGTTATTTGAAATCAAAAGTGTATAAGGATAAACCACAAAATTTGGAAGACTTAAAATTTAAAATTAGATATGAAATTAGGCAAATTAATGAAAATACTGTAAATAATGTTTTAAAAGGGTTTTTAAGTAGATTAGCATATTGTCAAGAAGTTAATGGTTTGCATTTTCAACACTTAATAAACTAATTTTTTAACCTTTTTTTAAAGAATTTTTTTTTATGATGTAATTTTTCTCTAAAACCGTTAGAGATAAGGATAGAGTATGCTACATGAATTATGCGCAGAATTTGACGTAGAATTAGGGTAATAAGTAAAAATAGGGATGTTCTATTTAAAAACCAAAAAAAATTTGCTATATCTACTTTTTGACACACCCGGTATAATTTCTTTTTGAGGCAAAAATCCGGAAGAAAGAATTATAATCTACGTGTCCGAGCGTTTTTTCAAAAAATGAATACCTGATTTTTAAATGAATTTGTTCCATATTTTAGCCCATCACTGTACATTTAGGCTAGGCGCTGACTTGCAATTTTCGTGCAATTTTCGATTGCGCAACTGTTTGGTTGCGCGATTTCAGCCATGGCACAAACTAAATGGTTGCAGCAATTGTCAGTTGCAAATCGGCGCGCTCCCATTTAACTCTGTGGAAGTCATTCATGCAACCAAACAGTTGCGTAATCGAAAATTGCTCGAAAATTGCAAATCAGCGCCTAGCCTTATAGTAGGGGAGCCCACGATGCTAAATGGGGATTTACTCGAGCGTCGTGGGGACCTATTGGATCTTGAAGATTGGATGGTAAAAAGGAAAAAATGTCATATCATGTGTACCCTTTCAACGGTGGGGGGAGTTACTACAGGCTTTCAAAAATGTAAAAAAAAAACAGTGACATTGATATACTCGAGCGCGTCAGATATTAATAGTGTATGCCCCACGTGACTCTCATGACGGAGGTACATTAATCTGCCGGTTTTGATGGTGGGGGCGGCGGTACGGAAGGGTTAAAAAAGGGGAAAAAAAAAATTACTCGAGCGTGTCAGATATTCAGAGGGGATGTTAGGGGATCCCTAAGGAAGCTCCCATTTAATAGACTGACGATTCGGATGTGACGCAAGCTCGTGGCGACTTTTCGAAAATGCAGAAAAAAAACGCTATTTTGACATACTCGAGCGCGTCAGATTTTTATACGGACGGTTCGGCTTGGTGTCCTGATGGTCGTGCTGATTCATAATCTGACGATTATTTTGAGGGATTTTGTTAATCTGACCGTTTAAAATAAAAATTTCAGGATTTTTTTTCTTAAATCTTAAAAATTTTCCGAAAAATTAAAAAAATCCCAATAACAATAAGAGTGACAGACTGCGATATAAATAAAGACAAAATCCATAGCCACAAAAGGTTTCTTAAACTATCTTGATACTTTTTAATAATATTATTTTTACATATTTTTGATGGAATTAAGAGAAGAATGCATAAGTGTGTTATATTTTTGAAATCGGAAGAAAAGGAACTATCTAATGCGCTTCTAATATACAGGGTGTCTCATTTAAAAAAATTAAATATTTGGTTTTAAATGTGACCTGTGACACCTACTGTCATTTTTGACAAAACCCATAAATACTTGGCCAAAAGTTCTACATCCTACTTTTTGAGTGAACGCGCTAACTCAAAAAACAAAAAAGTTACAGGCTTTTAAAAGTGGGACAAACTAAAATGTAAAATAATAACCCTGTACATATAATCCCACGAATGCTGTGATCAGCCTCTGATGGCGTGATGGCTGACGGAAAGTAGTGTGGGGACGGTGCGAGAGAGTGAGTGATAAAGAAAGAGACATTGAGGCGCGGAGTGCTTCACTGCAGCTGCACGCGCTAATAAACTTTATTGACGATTTTTGTTACTTCGGCTTGTGGTAATCGGCAGATTATATTTTTCCCGTTATCCTTAAATTATTTCCTTCAAAATAAAAAAATAATTGACCGCCCTCGAGAATGTCCATGTGACGTTTTTTTTTCCGCAAGTTTGTGACCCTCCCACTCCCTTACGTCACGCTCCAATCGTCACATTATTGAAATGCAGACTCTTTAGCATGTAATTAACCCACCTTAATCTGACGCGCTCGAGTAAATCCAGCTATCGATTTTTTTTTACTATTCTGATCAGCTGCCGTACACGCGCGGGGCTATATTAAAGGGCTTAGACATGGCAGAGGTACTCAACAGGGTGCAAGGTATCCCCCATATGTTAATCTGCCGCGCTTGAGTAAATCCCAAAATCCCCTGTTGGGCTCCCCTACTATTACCGAACGCAAATATCCATCTTAGAGTAAAGTCTATACGAAGTCAGTTAAGACAACATAAATATTGGGGGTACGATCAATTTACTGCATCACACATTGAAACTACAATACAAATATAACCAAATTTGTATTGATCGCTCCCTGTACAGATGCTCGAAGATAGTCAACGTGGACTTGACGAGTCTGTCATCAAAAATTGTGGGCGGAGTTATATTCCGCAAATTTGATTTGTCAGTTGCGAATTTGGTTGGTTAGAAATACTTTAGTTCTATATTTAGATCATTTTAATGGAATGCGTATCGTATGATTTTTAATACAGTGCTGTGTCGAATGGGGAAAATTGTTGTTGATGTTTTCTTAAATTTGCATTAGTGATTAGTGATAATTTTGTGTGTGTGTGTTGTAGTGTATTTTAGTATCGAGTTTTAATTAGACAATTACAATGGCATTTTGGCGGCCTTTTAATACTAGTGATAACGAAACGGACAATTTTTGGGTATTTTTAATTTTTATTTTTCATACGTACGGAATACCTATTAGGTGCATCACAAAAATTATGCCAGTCTTCTCACATACGGATTCCGTACAAAATTTCAAAATTGTTTTTACATTTTTCAGTCAACCTCCATATTTGTATGCGAAAATATGGGAGGGTTTTAAAATCAACTGAGTATGGACTCGAGCCATACGAGCGTTTAAAACCATTGCGATACGTGGTTAATAGGCTATCCAGCCCGAAACCACATATCACTGAACGCGGGGAGTTTAGTCGGTCGGCAGTTGCCCCCTCAGGATAAATGTCAACCCGACACTACGTCTGTGCTTCCTCCGGTGGGGGCCATTTGCTCTGGCTGTACCCGGAAAGTGGAGTGCACATATGTCTGTAAGCAGATTCTCCTCGTTAGCCGCAAAAAAAGCACGCCTGTGCAGAGCCGAAACACCAAACCGAGTGGTCTGAACGTTTATACGCCTATAATGCGGAAACCGCAGGAACACGGTGAGTTTAGTCGGTAGGCGGCCCCACCACAGGGGGTTGAATCTAACACTGCTCTGTTAGTATCACCACAGGGGGTCAGTATTTTGAAGATTCTCATCGACAAAAAAACAATTAAATTGTCACTGCATTTTAAATCAATAATGTTTGTTTAAAACGTGTTACGTATTAAAGTTGCTTTATTTATAATATTATTATCATATTAACAAATTAAAACAATACCCTGCATTTTAATTATTTGTTTGGGGCGCCTATTAGGAGTATCATACATTTTTATGCATTAAATTGACCTGAGAAACACTTTACCTATTGCATAAACACTGTGTATAAACCCTAAATACCTACCTATTTTCCTATTTATATATGAATTTATAATGACATACATTATAAAGAAAACCATAAAAATCAAAAAAATTAACCGTCATCTTATATTCAGTTTATAAATACATCAGATAGTTTATAGGTGGAATTGATTAACAATGTGATAAATTTCTTTAAAAATACAATATAGTTAGTAAAACATTTTTAAATTTCTACCGCCGCCCATGTTTCCCAAAGGAGATGCCGATTTTAGCCAAATTTTATTTTTTTTGTTTGTCTCAACTGACTTCGTATAGACCCTACCTACTTCGCTTCTCGGGATTTACATCAGGACCTTGCTCCTCGTTTTCGCCTCGTTAGGTGGGATGTCTAGGTTTACTTAGTTTACGTTGATACTGAATTGTAAATTTCAAAGATCTGGCGGTCGAAATCCAACTCGATGCTCTCATTTTTACTGATTTCCAATTTTCCTCTGCGCAAGCGTAGTTTTTAACGGGTTACAAACACTGGTTGGAAATTTTTTGCTTTGCGTTTACGTTACAATTTGGTTTCTGCGAACGGCGTATTTTCTGTCAGCAGTTTGGGATTTGGGATCTGTCGTTTGCGAACGCTTATAAAACAGGTTCGCATGCGTCGTTAATTTTCTGACGGTTTCTGACCGCTGTACGAACGAAGCTAATACCGGCCCCAAATCAAAGAGATACCCAGCGACTTACCATTTCGGCTCTAACTTTTGAACCGACACGTATAATTTAATGAAATTTTAGCATTATGTGTAGGCCATAGAGACTCATAAAACCGTACTACATTAGATGTTTTACATTGTCAGGAATGTCAGGAAAATAGTTATATAAAGGTAATACAACGAAAATATTATAACGATAAGCGAATAGTTATATAACAGTGATACAACTAGAATATAACTACAGACAAATAGTTATATAACAGTGATACAACTAGAATATAATGATAAGCAAATAATTATATTACAGTGATATAGCGTATTGCCATTAGCGAATTCTGTACAATAGGTGTTATTGTTATTATACAAAGCATTTTTATTGGCATATAATGACCATATATCAGTTAAATAATGTTATACAGGGTGTCTCACGGTCGATGGTACCTTAGACGTTTCTGACGAACCAGTAAAGGAATCGTTCTGAAAATTTGGTCGCGTACATAAACGGACATGCTCTAAAAACCTAAAATATTTTTAACAATACAGTGTTGCCTCTTCTACACAAAAAGAATAGTAACTTAGATTTTTTAAATGCAACACCATATATTTTATTTTATTTTCGAAACCCCCATTACTTTCCTTACAATTTTTGTTAACTCTACTCTATACTTATCTCTTACCGTTTCTAAGATATAAATTAAATTCCGTTTTTTTTTTGTCCGAAAACGTCACTTTTAAAAATACTGATAATTTTGAACTCTAAAACACTGAAACCCTGAAATTTGGTAAATAGTTAACTAATACCATAGGGCTCTTTGCCCCAGTCCCAAATCTTAGTTGCAATATACAGGGTGGTTGAAAAATACACTTATTCTGGTAACTTTAAAAAGTGACCATAAGTCCTTTTTTTCAATTGTAACACCCTGTATATTATTACGGATTTAAAAAGCTGCTAAAATTTCACTTAATTCTTGTATGTATATCATACTTGTACCTAACTAACTAGTTTAACCATTTTTTTTACGTATTAAGCATAATTTGTAAAATTTTCTATACAAAAAGTTAGCCATGACAATAACTAATGTTTAAGTATGTTACTATGGTTATCGTTTTGACATTTCATTATGTTTAGATACAATACAAAATAGAGTACACTTTAAAGTCATGGAAGAAAACTGTACAAATGCAGTTCTTATGAATTTATTTATTTTATTTGGACAAAGTGGTAAATGTAAATTTGCTGAAGTTTTAGAAAAACGAGTTGTTTAACCACAGAAAACAGTTTATCAGTCACCAATGGTATATAACTTTTGTATGCCCAGTATATGATTTTTTTATTATGGTTAATTTTTCTTCTCTCTGTGTACTATTATGTAGGTACATAATTTTTGCAAAAATAATATTATTATATGTAGCTATCTTTACGACAGTTACAATAATAAACCTATATGTTTCTTTTCTCCGGGTATATTGATACCTACATAATCTCACACAACATTTTGATATGCTCTGGAATTTTCGAATTGATTCATATGATCGGTGACCTTTGCACCCACAATACCCGCATGATATGACCAGACCAGATTTGACTATAGATATCTACCCATAAAGAAATGTGGGTATTCATAAACGAAATATACTTTAGACATCCCAGGTAGCGAGGCGGAAGGTCGCAATGTAAATACTAAGGGCCTTTTCACACGAACCACTTTGTGGCGCTTCTCGAGAAGCGCCACTGAGTGGTACGTTTTGAAGAAACATTGTTTTATATGGAGCAATTCACACGGACGCGACCACCGATTTAGCAGCGCCACGGTGGCGTGTAGTGGCCGACTCCCGCTGAAACGCGCGGCACGAAAAGACGCGCCACCGATGGATGGACATGTTTTTAAATGCAAGTGTTCACACGAGACACTTCAGTGTCGCCACAGTAGCGTACAGAGATGGACGAGGACGTGAATACGGAAGATTTTATAGATGCAATTGAACTCGTTCCCGCTATTTGGAATACGTTGTCAAATGACTACAGTAATAAAATAATTTAAAAAAATAGCTGGGAGCTGGTAATATTAAAATTTTTCCCGAACTTTGTAGCTAAAAAATTTGTCGTCGTCTTGTTCCAAATCTCTGTACAACTATGCAAACAGGCCCTTTTCAAGTCGCTCACTTAGCAATGGATGTACCCAAAATCTTTTTCTTCTTTTTTGTCGAAAGCGCCGCCGTCTCCGAATCGCCAGAAAAAGAAACAATTCTACAGTACCACTAATCATCGTGAACTTGTGAAGAAGACTGACCGCAAGACACAAAAACCGTGCGAGACTACTCTGTTTGTTGGCGAGTGGCTTGCCTGTGGCGCTGCAAGAGTGGCTGGCACAATAAAACGCGCTTCTCAGTGGCGCCACTCCAGGAGCGCCACAGAGTGGTCCATGTGAAAAGGCTCTAAGAAGCGACGTAGATACCTTTAAACGGATATTCTCATGTGCTAAATGTTTATCACAAGTAACGTTTGACGTAACTCGTTACAGATTTGTAGGTCGTACGAAATTATGAGCGGTGAAATGTTTACATTGGATGGTCTCTTTTCGTTTTGTTTCTCTATGCTATATTTAATACCTTCTTATTTGCCTCTACCTTCTTTTTTTAGCCTTTACATATTTACGAAGAAGTCCTAATTTCAAATGAACCGAACATGATTTATATTAACAGAAAATCCAGCGATGATATCTTAAAACTTAAGAAAAAAAGGGGAAACTGTACGTCTTGTTCTTCGTTGCACTAATTGAAAAATACTGACAAAATTTTGTATAAATCTCAAGTTCTTATTATTTAATACGACATATGTGATAATTTCTGGTAATTATACTGTATGAATATAATAATTGGTAGTTTTTTATTTGACGATAAGCAAACGCTCATGCATAAAGTTATATCCTTAATCCTTAATGGCCATTTGCACCGCAAGCACTAAGTCGGGATTACTCCATTCTGCTATCCCCCAGTTAGCATGATCAGCACCCCACCGCCTCCTTGCAGCTCTGTGAGTAGCCAGCAAAGCTGGGCAAGCAGCACGACTGCGCGCCTTCAGTCCACGCTCACGGAGCCGTCTCCTTATCGTTTGCGTGGATACCATTTTGCCAGTTGCTGCTTGGAAGCTTCGGCAATTTTTGGTAGCATTTAGGGTCCTACAGCGATTAACGTTTTGCATTATTAAGACGATCTTGCCTGGCTGTTGTTTTTCTGGCTCGTCCGCAGCGACCTTCTTGGCGGTAATTTGGACTACCATAGGTCGATGCTCTAGCTAGTGTCCGTTTAAAAATAGATATTGTGTTGTTCACAATTTCCGCAATATCCTGTATAGTACGGCCTTGATGGCACAACCTGTAAAATTATTAGTTATTTTACTCTATTTTTTAAATTTCGGTAGCCAAAAACTTACCGCACTATATTTCTCAGTTCATTTTGGCTTAGTCTTGGCTTTTGTAAAAAGTAAAATTAGCTTTAAAAAAGACAAACATTTTATTTGAGTTAAAAATATTCTATGACAATGATATTATTTCATCGTTGCTATAGAAACGTATTGCTGCTATAGGTAACTTCATTGTTTAATTGACAATAACTTAGCCTTGGAAATTTATCAATTTATTGCAATCCATCAATCCGTTTTTCAGTTATTTATAGCGTTTTAAAGCAATGATTACCAAAATTTGACGTTTATTGGCCTATCTAAAGCCAGAGCTCCTCAATCCAAAAACTGGCAAAAACGTCTAGAGATATTGATCCTACCTTGGTAAAAACCCATATTGTAACGACAAAAAAAAATCACCACTGAAATGGCACACACTAAAATTTTGTGTTTTTTGCAGCACTCTATTGATCGCCCTTTGTATCATAATAATATTTATTCTACCAAAAATAATGAAATACAGGTTAAAGTAGAAAAATCGTGCTTTCCAAATTTGGAAACTACATTAAAAAATGTAAATTTTTAAAAAAGTTACAGCAATTTGAAAATAGGTCTAAAAATTAAATGGTACGATCTTTTTGTTGACCAGTTTAGTTGTGCCTGAATTATGAAATATATTCTTTACAATAAATATTATATTATTATTTAACTTTAAATTTATATTTAACCTATTATTATATTAACTCAATACAAATATTTTACTTCTGAGTTCGGAATTGATAGTTTATCAAAAATATTATTAACATTAAATGTAAAAAAAAAATATTTGAATACACTTTTATTATTAATATTATTATTCATCACATTTTAAGCAAACGATAGCAATCGCTTCTATTTTTTCAGAAAAAGCATTGACTAGAAGCGATTCGTGCACTTTTAAGCAATTGCTGGATGCAAAACTTTTTTCACTTCAAAAAATTACTTCGATTTTATAAGAAAAAATCATTACTACATTTTTATTCATTAGGCTCAATATATCAGCATTCAGTTTAATAAAGTCTTTATTTTAATAAGTTTAAGAGTTTTATTTTTAAACACTTCCACCTTTCTATCCAGTGGCGCAGCGAGGGGGGGGGGGGGTTAGGGGTTAAACCCCCCAATAGACGCCCAGACTAAGATGGTTTTTTACGGTTTAGACCGGCTGAAGCCTTTGAAAATAGTAAAAAGTGAAAAAAAAATAACAATAGTAGGATGAAACCCATTGGAAAAGGAAGAGAATATAACAAAAATGAAAGGAAAAATAATTTACGGGCGATCCGAGGTCGGGAAGTGGAAAGGCGTGAGTTTTTAAGGGTAGATAACGATTTATCTCAATTTCCGGCAAAACTGCAAGTCCTATGGAAAAACATTAAATGTCAAAGTTGTAGGTAATAAAAAGATCTACAACTTTTGTATTTACACTTTTTTCACATAACCTCAAAACTTATGTGAAAAATTCAAATAACCAAGTTTTTGGTTTTTTATTTTTATCTTTTAAAAGAAAAATTATTTTTTCACGAAATTTGGTGAAAACTTACCTTTTTATGTCCCAAACACACTGTCATTTTTTTGATTTAAAATATTTATTTTGTCACCTTATTTTGACTTAATATCGATAAAGCACCTTAATTTTTAATCGAAAATTCTCACGTCAAAATATCTGCTTTTTTAAAAAAGTTGGTGGGCTCGTTGAAATCCCTACTTTCTGATGGTGTAAAAAAAATATACAGCATTACTATGGTAAATGTGATGAAATCCCCTGTAAATCCTACCTTTATTTATATTTAGAACAACAATTTTCGCATATTTTTTGCGATCTTTATGTTTTATGGATTTGTAATTTTTTTGTTTATCAATGTAACATGGAATGTTAGGTTTTTCGAGTAATTAAAGTATAAATTTCAATAAATAGCTCAAAATTGTACATAATAACTAAAAAAAAATTTTGGATTCGAGTTTTTTTCGTTTCTTTGCATTTTTTGAGAATATTTACCATAGTAATGTATATCTTTTTTTACACCATCAGAAAGTAGACATTTCAACGAACAAAAAGCTCACCGACTTTTTTAAAAAAGCAGATATTTTGACGTGAGAATTTTAGATTGAAAATCATATTTTTCTTGTAAAAGATAAAAATAAAAAACCAAAAACTTGGTTATTTGAATTTTTCACATAAATTTTGAGGTTATGCAAAAAAAGTGTAAATACAAAAGTTGTAGATCTTTTTATTACCTACAACTTTGCTATTTAACGTTTTTCCATAGGACTTGTAGTTTTGCCGGAAATCGAGATAAATCGTTTTCTACCCTTAAAAACTCACCCCCTTCCACTTCCCGACCTCGGATCGCCCGTAAATTATTTTTCCTTTCATTTTTGTAATATTCTCTTCCTTTTTCAATGGGTTTCATCCTACTATTATTTTTTTTGGTTTCAAAAATTATCGACCCTGGTCTAAACCCACATAGCACAATCGTATTTCAGAAATATTTCATATTAGTTTCTCTGAAAGATTTGAAATGTTTCATAAATATTCCACAACATTGATGAAATATTGGTGAAATGTTTCAGAAATCCAAAAATGTCCCATAAAAGTAATATTTCATTGAATGTTTCTGGAACATTTCATAATTACATTTCTGAAATATTTCAAATTAAAGACAGTTGCCTTTCAGAAATATTTCAAAAAATATTCTTGTAATATTTCTGAAATTTAAAATGGAATAAAACAATTGCATTTACCATAAGAACACTTTTAATAAAAATATACAAATTAATAAATTCTTCATCTTTATGCGGCCCTGAAAAAAAAAAGAAAATTTGTTATCAAATGTATATCTTACACACTTAATCAAAGTAATATTTGCAAAAGGAAGCCAGAAGTAATAATTATTATAGAAAAAAGAAAAGCACAAAGTCTTTCTCCACAATTTTTATTTGAAAAACTAGGCGAACCTAGAATAATTCATAACAAATTTTAATCGACATGTTTCGAGTGTAGAAACACTCATCATTAGGAAACGAAGGAAATGGTACAATGCTGATGTTGTTAGTAGTAGAGAAAATAGCAAGTGAAACTAAGCCGTAATGGAGCTTTCAATGGTACATACAAGGAGTGAAAAATTTGAATAGTCAAAAAACAGAAAAGATTTCAGCACACTGAAAAGTCAAGGACCATTGCCAAGCCACTGTCTTGGGTGGGAAATGAAGAGAAAATGAAAAAATTGGGGAATTTTAAAAAGACTTTGTAGAAATCATTTAAGTGTAAGTAATGAAGAATATTTAGTTCAATTCAGCTGTGCCGGAGACATGTGAAAGTGGAAAAATAAGAGGGAAAGAAAAAATTAAAAATTGTTTTTCTTAAAAGTCATGTTAGTAGATGCTTTTATTTAGCTTGAAATAAAATACCGTTGGGGTGCCAGGCTTGTTACGGCCCAGTTATTAAACAATTTTTAATTTTTTCATTTTTCTTTCCCTCTTATTTTTCCACTTTCACATGTCTCCGACACAGCTGAATTGAACTAAATATTCTTCATTACTTACACTTAAATGATTTCTACAAAGTCTTTTTAAAATTCCCCAATTTTTTCATTTTCTCTTCATTTCCCACCCAAGACAGTGGCTTGGCAATGGTCCTTGACTTTTCAGTGTGCTGAAATCTTTTCTGTTTTTGACTATTCAAATTTTTCACTCCTTGTATGTACCATTGAAAAATTGAAAAATATAAACTATAATAAAGATATTAAACAATAATTTTAATTTAGCGCGAAAGCCGAAAAGGAATCTAACCAGTCTAACCTACAATAATTTAGGTAAAAGTAAACGCCGGCGAAAAGTAAATAATATTACCTTTACCGATTAATTTTATTATTAAAGACTTACCTCTGTTTCTTCAGCCATAAATATCAGGAACGGTTACCCACAGGAAATATAAAATAAAAATAAATAATAGGTACTATAAATCGTGAAAAAGAAAGAAAGCAAACAGTTCCCTAACGTTAAAAACCAATAATAAGTTAGGTTAGGTCTAGCGTGTGAAAAATTTCTGGTCTGTCAAATGTCAAGCTGGAGCTGTAAGCAGGTATAAAAAATCATTATTTAAAGGTATCGATACCTTTGGGAAAATATTGATTTATATATGGGCCACTTACTGGGAACACGGCTAAATAATCTAGTTAATTTGCATGACAACTCGTTTTGATCTTAATTAATTTAGTTTGAATACTTTAGTTTCGCGCATTTGCTTCACCTTACAAAAAAAAACTATCGATATATGTCAAAATATCGATATTATATACGATATCGAATTACTAAATAAGTATAGGTACTCTATAATAAAAATTATACCTAAATAATGTCATGTTTTTCTACGTAGCTATGTATGTAGGGGAACAAACTGTATAGGGGAATTGTAAAAAAAATTATTTAAATTTTTTTGTGTGTAATTAACGTAGCTGAAATATTCTATAAATATTTTCCATGAAATATTACATGTAACACACATAATTATATGGTGAAATATTTCCGAAATATTGTTATGAAATGTTATATGTTTGAGACATTCGAAATATATCAGAGATATTTCTGAAAGAAGTTGTGCTATGTGGGAACGGCCTTTAAACAGGTAATAATTTAAAAAATACAGAATTTGTATTCATACAAATTTTTCTACAGTATTAAAATTAACGACCAAATAAAAAAAAATAGCGCTTTTTAAAATTTTGAAATCCTGTTCTTTTTTTTTGAAAACCTCCCCTAATACAAAATTCTGGCTGCGCCACTGTTTCTATCTAAATGTAACTAAATGATTTTCTTAGCATTAAAAAATATTTCTTTACTTTTATCGCCTTTTATCCTCAAGAGACAACACATTTATTGTTAACTAGGCTTTATTTAATACTAATTTCGTAAGCCTGTAGGCCATACATTTGTTTTATTAGGTAAAGTTCGATATTTTTATTGAAATATACGTGTTAACAACTAGTTTATCTAAACTTTATCATTATAACAGTAAAGCAATAGATCTTGCCAAATAATAAATTTTAATAATAATTAATTAATGTTCTATATACCTGTTACCTCTATTTTTAGGATGCTAAACAATTATTTATTATTATTATTGAAGTTGTATTTATTTACCAAATCACAAATTATTTCTTATGAATAAGGTAATATTTGTTTGCTGATATATTTAGAATTATTAAAATTTATTTAATGTAAAGAAGTCGTTTTCCCAGTGTACAAAGTCCGCAGGAGTGTGATACAAAGAATAAAATCATAAAGGAAAAAAAAGGATTTTTTTTGGTAGGAAATAATATTAGAAGCTCGCTAGGCTGCCGAATAGCGATATGCCATCAAATCTGTCTATGATCTAAAAACTAATTGGACACCGAGGGGTAAACCGCTGACCCAAATGTTGTAGACTACTGCCAAAAATTGCCAAGTAATGCCAGTACTGCCACATTTTCTTACGAATTGCCGGAAACATCCGTAGATTGCCTGTATTGCCGGTTGAATGCCACTGAATTATCAGTATTTCTGGTGGAATGCCACTGGATTACCAGTATTTCTGGGGAAATGTCATTGGATTGCCAGGATTGTCAGTCGATTTCTAGTGGAATATAATTATTATTTTAACGAGTACGCATGAGCTCACCTATTTTAAAATTATCTTTCTCATTGTGGGCACAGAAAAATAAACGGTTTAAGAAATGTCGCGTCAATGCATTTTCGTCGAATCATAGGCCATCTATGAGCCACCTGCATTATTAATTTTGGCGGTTTCGTCGGTACAATAGCAACTGACTTTACCGACTGAGCAGGTGACAGTATCGGTAAAAGAGATAGCCTTTTTATCGAATGATACTAGAAGGAATATTTTAAAAGATTAGTTTGTATTATCATAATTATTGCATTGTTGTATTAGAGCTGGATGCGGGCGCTCATGTCGGAATGAACAACAAGGTACACCGTTGCCACATATCTATAAGTATTAAACATATTTCCACTGGAATGCCACAAGTAGTGCAATGGAACGCCGATATTTCCTTGAAATGCCTGCAGTATTGCCACGGAATGCCAGTACTGCCTCCGAATTTCCTGGATTGCCACGGAAATGCCATGATTACCACCGAATTACTCGGATTGCCGATGAAATGCCAGAGCCTTGTACACCGAATTGCCGCAGCGGTTTACCCCTCGTTGGACACTAAACTTAGCTAGTATTTTCGGTACCTGTTTTTTCTTGTCCGGCATGGTAGATATTCGAAAAATTATTTTTATAACCGTAGCTACCGTCGACATCTCGCGGGCAAGTGCTAGCTAGTTTGCCTACCTATGTTGTTTGGATGTTGGGTCGATATTCGCTTTTATTGATTGACAAACTGTATGAAAAGGTTTTCAAGATTATGGAACCCTGTTCTAGAGGGCCGACTAACCTTTTCCTTTGAAAAATTGGTTTTCTTTTAATCGTCTAAAACGGAAAAAATAAATACAAACATTATACAAAGGTTTCATATCAAATCAAGTCGGGTTCTAAAATTAAAAACTAAATATTTTCCCAATATACCCTATTATACCTCCTTTCATACCTTTAGGGAGCGAATTAAAAAAAAAAAAAGAAATAAGTATTCATTACGTGTGTTTAAAAGTATATATACAGTGTGTCCACGGATAGAGTTTGGAAGAGGATAAACTTTTTTATTAGTAGGTATAGAAGAAAAAGTCATTCTTTATAAAAACGTCTGCTTATGCTGAAACTACAATTTCGAATATCAAATTTGCAATAACTATACAGGGTTCGTCACAAATAACATTTTTAATTTTTTGGATCTTTTTTTTTTGAATTCCTTGATTTATTAAATGAATTTTGCAAGTATTAAAACTACCATTTTAACTATTAGATTTGCTACTAAGGTGGGCTTGTTAGGAGCAAATCTTATTTTTTGTTTTAGTATGTAAAATCATAAAACATAAATATGTATTAAAATCAAGTTTTAAAGTAAAAATGTTAATTTATAGAATAAACGCATTTTTTTTAAAGAAATATATCACTTATAATAAAATTATTAATTTATAATTTTGAAGTAAAAAATATTACTTATGTAAATTATTCAGAACAATATTAATTAATTAAAGCATTTCTAAAAATATTTTGAAATTGTCTGTTTTTAATATCCATGTTTTTATTTCGACTTTAAATTTTTTTAATGAAATCAATTTTTTAATTTTTGTTGGTAAATAATCGTTTAAATAATAATTAAATAATAAGTTTATTTAAAATTTAATAATATAATAAATATGTTTATGTTGTCTTCGATAAACTTATTCTTCAATCCCCTGAAGCTGAGCTTGTTAGGGGCAAATCTTATTTTTTGTTTTAGTAGATACACAGAGTTCGTTAGAAACAACAGTTTTTGCTTTATGAATTTTTTTTTTCAATTCTAATTTTCAATTTCTTTTGATGATTTGATGTCTAAATCATCACTATGGGTACAAATGGATTGGAAGGTACCTATGGTCCAAATCAGTTGGCAGCACGTAGAAGCCCCGATCTCACTTTCGACTTTTATTTATGGGGATATCTGAAGCCATATGTGTATAAAACCAATTTCAATAATAACCTCTTAAAAAAAAAATAAGAGTACCTAGTTATTGCAAATATCCCAATACAGCAAGTTAGGAACTGTTATCGGGAATTCATATGTCGACTTGAACTATGCTCTAACTCAGTGGTACTACGTTTGAAAACAAGTTTTATAATTTATGATTAGGAATTGAAGAAATATGACATGTAATAATAAAAATACTTCAAAAGTAGGCAAATAAACAGTGGTTTTCTTACAGCAAAATCATTACTCGGCCAGATATAAAATCATATTCGATGTAAGAAGGCAACAATAGTTGTTTATTTTTACGTAAATTTATTTTAAACGCAATCCAGAAAACTAAAAATGTTGTTTCTGACAAACCCTGTATAATAATCGCGAATGTGATATTTAAAACTGTAGTTTCAAGACAAGTAAAATTCATTTAATAAATAAAGGAACTGAAAAATAATCCTAAAAAGCAAAAATGTTGTTTTTGACGGGCCCTGTTATAGTAAGCGCAAATCTGATAATCGAAATTTTAGTTTCACCTCAAGCAGACGTTTTTATAATGAATGACTTTTTCTTCTATACCTACTAATAAAAAAGTTCTTCCTCTTCCCAACTCTATCCGTGGACACACTGTACTAGCCGCGTTCGGCAATTACCTCAGACCGCTTGGATTGATCTAAATCGTTCGTTTATGACATCTAAATGGAGGGGAAATAAATCTCAACAGTTCGGCAATTAAAATCGGAGCGCTCCGAGGATAATCTTTTTGCTCGGAGTATTTTGACCGAGGAAAGCGATCTGAATCTCAGCTGAATTTGTGAGGTTAAGTTTGATGTTTATATTTAGGTTTAAAATTTTGGTAGTTTGATTGAACAAAGCCTTTATTTTTCTGTGATTTGACTGAAAGTAATATGCAGAAAGTGCATGATACAAAGAAAGAAGAGATATGACATTGCGCATGTGGGCGGAGCCAAATCGACAGCCGCTTACGTCATGTGGTGATAATTTTCTGGCGGGCTTCGTATAACGTACGTTTGGTTTTATGTACTATTGTTATTATTTGTTATACAGAAAGAGGTTTTTAGTGTTTTCTTGGATTATTATTGTTGTTTGTTAGGGACAATTAGTTGTTAATATGCGTTGTGCAGTGGCGTTATGCATAAGTGACAATATGACAAAAAATTCTGCAAAAGACATTATGTTTTTTCGTTTTCCAACTGACCCAAATCTTCAAAAAATTTGGATGAACGTTGATACAAATCAATGTAAAATATTTCAAATTTTATCTTAAAAAAATTGTTGTCTTCCTCATAGGTGAGATACAAAAGCTTAATTTGACGAAATTGGTTTAAAATAATAAACTGTTATATGTGTGCCTTATTTTTTAATAATTGTTAATGTCCCTCTAATTACTATTATGATAATTACCAGTCCTAGTATATTTTTTTAAATGTCTGAATGAGTTTTTTACATCCTTATCCTTGGTCAAATTATAGTCAAATGCAGTGGCGGACTGGAGCGGGTGGCCGGGTGGCCATCGCCACCGGGGTCAGAAGGCCTTTGGGGGCCAATTGGTCCAAACATTTAAACAACAATTTTTTTTTTTCAAAAAATGTTGGGGCCATTGAGGCCATGTAGCCACCGGGGCCAAATGATTCCAGTCCACCCCTGGTCAAATGTTAACAATATAAATTTATAAACAGACACCTCCAAAAATATTATCGTTACCTATTGCATAAAAAAAATCTTAATAAGCAAATTAATTGATTTTGGTCATTTAAGGCTCGAAACTGTTCTAAAAATGTTTAAGACTGCACATTTGTACCTATTTTTTTTTCAAACAATTTATTGCTTAAGGTGGAAGGACCAAAAAATATAGGTTATTTTTTTATGATTTTGTAAAAATAAATAAGTAATTGTAATCATTTAAAAGATAAAATGAATAAAAAGGAAATTATTTTCATTGATACCAAATATATGCTCAATTTTAACATTTAACCCAAGAACATCATGAAATACGTTCTGATTTGTGAACCTCTATCCTTAAAGTACTTAAAATAATATGCACTTAAATCTTCCAAATCAAAAATTGCAAAATATGCAGTAAAATTTCTATTTTTAACGGCTAATCCTATGTAATTTTAAGTCTCGTTAGCACCACATGACGTCATTGCGCGGACCGGACCGAATTGGGAATACGATCGATCATATCTTTCTTTCTTTGTATCATGCAGAAAGTGGAACTATATGATGTAGAAGAACAAAAACGCTATACCATGTTTATTTGACCATAAATACACAGAAATATTCTACATGTTCTATATAAGACGTCCCAGCAGGTTGACTTGGTTATTCCAAATCGATCAGCGACTGATCTAAATTGAAAATACACATTAGGCAAGGCTAAGGAAGGCATAAACTCTGGTGGGTTTTAGCTAAAACCTTCCATATTTGATAAACACCAGATTGCTGTCATGGTCTGTTTATCCAATAACATTTCCGGATGGCCAGCACCTACAGCTATCAATCTTCCCTCTGAAACTGCATTTTTGATAAACACCAGATTGCTGTCATGGTCTGTTTATCCAATAACATTTCCGGATGGCCAGCACCTACAGCTATCAATCTTCCCTCTGAAACTGCATTTAATTTATTAAGCAAGTCTTCAAAGGTAGTTGGGGACAATCTAAAGTGCTGTCTGAACTGGTGATGTGCAAATCGGGGTACCGGTTCTTCGGCAAAACCGTCTACCTTTTTCAAAATCTTGACGACTTTCTCATTATCGTCTTCAAACATTAGTTGATAGCCTCCTTCAATTAAGGCCAATACATGCAACGCTAGGAATACTCATTTTTAGTAACTTTACAAAAAGGGAAAACAGGTTAGGTTTCTTAGATCAAAGCAAAACAAATATTACATTTTTGACTTTGACAGAGGTGAGCTGTTAGGTACCGTTCTTTTATCACAAAATTCTCCGACCGATCTGAGGTCACGTGACAAAATATGAGATTGAGAGAGGAGCATTTCTCCGGCCTAGTCCGGGAAGTGCGTGCCTAGTCCGGGAAGAATCACATCAATATTAGCAATTGCTCGAATCTTAATATAAATAAGAATTAGAATGTTTCTGTTCGAATTTCAATATTTAATACAAATAAGAATTAAAATGTTCGAAATTTTATTCTACAAAGAAATATAATAAAGAAATGTGTCTCATTGATTTGTTATTCTACACGGTTGCCGAAAAAATAGTGTACGCAACACGTCCGAAAATAGTTTTTTTGGACTCGCAGACTTCCATTACTCGCCTACGGCTCGTCCTAGAATTTTGTCGACTCGTCCAAAAAAAAACAGCATTTTCCGGACTTGTAACGTAAATTACTATTTTCCATATAAACTTTTAAAACCCATTTTCATTTCTTTAGGGGGCGACCGAGGGGCCGACGTTCAAAGAAATAAAAATACGGGATTGTGTTTAGGGTGATTATGTTATTCATGAAATTTCGACCAAAAATATTTTTTACAATATTTTCCACCCCTCCCCCTAAGGGTTTGCAAAATTTTCTAAAACATCAACATATATGTTTGTTTATTTTAACAGAGTAAGAAGTATAATAGCATTTTAAGCAATATAGCTTATAATTATGGGCAACTATAGGTACCTCGCTCAAAATAGGCTACACCCCTTTTTTCAACCTCAAGTTAAGTTAAAAAAAAATTACGTTTATTATTAGAGGTGAAGGTCTAAATATCGGCTACCACTTTTATACAGTATGTATCTGTAAGTTTGCATCATATGGAAAAGTTTTTTATTATTCATTTTACGAAAAAAAGTTATTCCTCATAAAAAGCTCTGCATGGTCTATAACCTAAAATGCAACCATCAAATATCGAAATTTTTCAGACATATACGAGGTTTGTCAAAAAATGTGAATTTTTCCCAAGAATGAAAATTTTTCCCAAGAGTAAAGTACCTTTATTTTTGACATTATCAAAAATTGTTATTAAAAAAAGTTGATCAGAACTAAAAACCACGTCTAAATATGCAATAACACGCATTAAATTAATTAAATAATTGAAAAATTAAATAATTAATAATAACTTAATAAAATAATTTTTCAACATAAATGCGTATAATTGTATATTTAGACGTGGTTTTTAGTTCTGATCAACTTTTTTTAATAACAATTTTTGATAATGTCAAAAATAGAGGTACTTTACTCTTGGGAAAAATTTACATTCTTGGGAAAAATTCACATTTTTTGACAAACCTCGTATATGACTGGAAAATTTCGATATTTGATGGTTGCATTTTAGGTTTTAGACCATGCAGAGCTTTTTATGAAGAATAACTTTTTTTCGTAAAATGAATAATAAAAAAGTTTTCCATATGATGCAAACTTACGGAGACATACTGTATATTATATTATTAAAATTTAAAGACATGAAGAATATTAATTTTTTATTCGGTAACCTATATTCTGGACATGTTTTCTGAATGATACCAGGTTAAAAATGAGTAAATATAATTATACTTAGTTGCAAAATATTTATTTATAAAAAAGGTGAAAAAGACATGTTTTTAATACATGGTCCAAATACGGGCTATCTAAAAAAATATTAATAACGAACGAAAGTGTTCTATTTAAATACTAAATACAATATTTTTAAACACCCCTATTTGCAAAAATCGCAGATGTAAATCTCCCGGTCGGCACCTGCACATTCACTGTGTGCCCATAAGGAACACTGAGAGCACATAACCCAAATTTCTCCTCTTCTATCATTGGAAAAAAGTCCATTGCAAAACATACAACTTATTGCATCCTTGTCGTCTGGGTTCTTCCCCTGGGGCAAATCAAGATCACTCTCACTGTCATCCAGCGGAGGATCCAGCAGTGCAACTTCATCTTCAGAGTCTGATAATGAATCTATCTGATGACCGTGGACTTTCTCTTTAATGTTTTTTTATTAGCTAGCCTTTTTCCTTTTTGTTTGCCCGCTTTTCCCCTTTTTCCTTTTCATTATCACTCTTAGTATTTCCAAAGTTCAACTTTCTCTTTTCCTTGTTGAGTGCTGTTCTTTCTAAAGACAATGATAGCTGCTGTTTGTATGGTGATGCAGTGATAACGCAGGAACCTGCAGACTTTCGACCTCTGTTGCTGACTTGTTTTTTGATAGAGGAAACTGGAACGATATCGACTTCTTCGCATTCTAAAATAAAAAAAGGGAGCTCAGCTTTTTTATTGTAAATCTAGCCAAAAAGCTAGCCTATATTTAGACCTTTGTAAATACTGTACTCCAAGGTAATAATTTTAACTAACACACCCTAGATGACAGCACGTAGAATGCCGAGAAACACAACTAGCCCATTTTTGGACCCTAGCTTATATTTAGACCTTCTCCTCTATTATTTTATTAAAGGAACTTATACACCAATTTTTAAACCTCGAATTCCATTTCTATAAAACCCCCATTTTTACCCCCTTAGGGATTAATTTTCCAAAAATCCCTTCTTACCGGATGCCTACGTTATAAGTAGAAGACGTCTTCAAAATTTCATGATTCTAGGATTAGGGGTTTAGGCCGGGCGTTCATGAATTAGGCATTCACTCAGTCAGTCACTTTAGAATTTTATATAATAGTATAATATATTAAACAATAGTCACTAAACCCCACAGTAGATATAGTATAATACTTTGTAGCTAGGTTTTTGGAGAATTTTCTGCCTTTAATATGATTATATGAAATAAATATTTAAATACATCACCAAACCATTGACCATAATCCAAAAAATTAAAACAATAATTTTAGATCTAATTTGTTTAGATGAAAAATAAATTAACATGATTGGTTTTTTAATTACCCCAACAATAATAGGGTGTTTAACGTTTTGTGTGGTGCGTGTAGTGTAGATCTAAATCCGGCAATGACAGTGTAATCCATAGTATTAAAATACTAACCCTAAAGTTCTGGATAGTTAACTAGAGGTAAATATGAAAATAACAATACCATTAAGAAATGGTATTTATTAGCAAAAAAGCAAATTTCAGTAAATACGAGTAGCTGTATCAACTGCTCGTTGGTAAAAAATCGAGTGTGTTAAAATTTAGTGCAAGTGTGACCATCCTTAAAGTAAGTAGTAAATTTATTTTCGCATTTCGCTTCATGATTTTCTTATTTAAAATTTGATTTTTTATAAATTTTTCTTTATTTACACGTTGTCAGTCAGTTAGTACTTACAAAATTTAGATAATTATGTTAGCATTGTAGCGTCGTTTCAGGGTTTACCTACAGAATTTTTGCCAGTAAATGTCCAATGTCCGATGTCCTACTGAAAATATCCCGAAAAAAACGCATATTTTTGCAAGCGGATTAAATAGTAACAAAAATAAATTTATTACTGGAGAAAAATAATACAAATTAAGTAAATTATGACAATTTAAAAAAATAGTTAATTTCAGAAATTTACACTTCTCTTTATACGCTGTTTAAAGTTGCCATAATATTGCCAGTTTCATCCGCAACATGCGAAAGATCATTTTCAGTGATGACATTGATTTTAAATTGGTTAAGGTTAAAAAATAGATCTTTTTATATTTCAAACACAAGTTTTTTTACAGTTAAGTCAATCGGTCACATTACAATTTTATAATATACAGTGTGGCCAGTAAAGTCCGCAACATAATATGGGATTTTTTTTTATTAATAGCTTTATTCGAAATTTGACTTTGCCAGCAAAAAAATAGTAGTTACGTGATTCGCATTATCAGAAAAATTTTAATTTTTTCCAAAAAATAATTCAAAAGTGGGTTTATTTCTGAAAATATCGAAAAAAAATATTAAAAAAAATTTTTTTAAATGCAGTTTCTAGCCAACATGCAAAATTTCAGCTGCATAAGATAATTTTGATTTTTTACCCATATTTTGTAAATTGCACCACTTTAGCAAAATAAGACTCAACGCAGCCTACATAAAACTTCTTAGTTTTGACAATGCTTTTTATTTCAGATACATTTTCTTTAAAGTAGCGGCATATTAAATATGCGTTTTTCTACAAAATCAAAATTGGGCTATTACAATTTGGTCGCATGTGATGCAAAGTTTATTTGTTTTTGTGATTTGATTAAATAAGTAGATATTATTGAAAACGTAGTTTGTGTCTGAAAGTAATACACCTTAATATTAAGAACAAAAAAGAACACAATGTCATCAGTAAAGTGTTCATTAAGTGGAAAATAAATTTTAGTTTAACTTAACGTAAAGTTTAGATATCTATTTTCAATACCGGAAACCTTTCATCAAAAATGTTGGCTGCTAGAGGATGACTTGTGTTTTCAACAAATATTAATACAACTTCAATTTTTTCCTGTAAAGTTAACATTTTTTTTTTTAAATTTAATACGCAGTACTAATTATTAAAAGCCACTTGACAAACAGAAAGCGATTTACTTGTCATTATTAAAGTAAGTGCCTGTTGATCTTTTTTATCATTTGTAAGTGAATCGTTGTAAGCTACTAACTAATTAATTTTTTGGAAACTGCACCTAAATAATAAAATACTATTTTTACTTTTTGATGACATAGCTTAGTAACAAATTTTAATAAAGGGGTTTTAAATTAAATCGTTGAAAGTAGATAAACTTTACGATAAGTTAAACTAAAATTTATTTTCCACTTAATGAACACTTTACTGATGACACTGTGTTCTTTTTTGACTTAATATTAAGGTGTATTACTTTCAGATACAAACTACGCTTTCAAAAATATTTATTTAATGAAGTTACCTTATACAGGGTCAAAAACAAATAAACTGATTTTGTAAAATAACACACATTTAATATGGCGCTGCTTTAAAGAAAATGACGTATCTGAAATAAAGCATTGTCAAACAAATAAACTTTGCATCACATGCGACCAAATTGTAATAGCCCAATTTTGATTTTGTAGAAAAACACATATTTAATATGCCGCTACTTTAAAGAAAATGTATCTGAAATAAAAAGCATTGTCAAAACCAAGAAGTTTATATAAAAAAAAAATTTTCTAATAACTTTTTTCGATATTTTCAGAAATAACCCCACTTTTGAATTATTTTTTGAAAAAAATTAAAATTTGACAGATAATGCGAATCACGTGACTACTATTTTTTTGCTTAATTTTCTGCTCGATCTAAGCAGAACTTGATGCCAAAGTCAAATTTCGAATAAAGCTATTAATAAAAGAAAATACCATATGATGCGGACTTTACTGGTTACACTGAAGATATAGATAGATAGGGTTTCATTTTTATTTTGTGCTCATAATCGGGCACTAAAATGGAGGACATTGAACAGAAAGATCGGATTTATTGGGTATTAGGGGATGAAAATAAATCCAATACCCGTTTCTCTGATAACATAACTTTTTGGTATCATCCGTTTAAAGTTTAAATTTTTTACAATTACAAAAATATATTTTATATTAATAAATTTATGTGTTTTAGACTATGCACTTGTTCCAATACCTTTTACCAAACTTCTTTTTGGTTTACAATGTTTACTGTCATGTTGCCATACATCCACGTGAATTCTTATCGGATGGTGGTAAACAACATCAACATGATGAAGGTAAGTGTATAAAAATAACAATAGATTATAATCGGAGATAACCTCAAACAAAAACGAAATTTAAAATTTTGGTTTTTAATTTTTTGCGCCATAACTTTTGACTTGGGAAAACACAATTTGCGATTTTTTATGTTCTACTAGACATCGCTATTATTAGTTTTAAAATTGGACGTTTCGTTTCATAGATACCAACGCTAAGCAATTTTTCTTATATACGGACCTGGAATTTTAAATACGTAGAGAATTCAATGTCATTTAAGGCGGAAACACATTACTGTCACCTCACGTGAAGACACATGAGCTGTAATTTTGATGACACCCGTTTTTCCATAGGTACAGATTAACAAGAGACACACTAGGTATTGTCATACCTGTGTTCAAGTGAAAGCACATGACTTTGCAGGTCTTCACGCGCTCAGATTTCCTGTTTAAACATCAATTTCGTGCGTAAAAGCGTGACTTAAGAAAAATGGAGGAAGTTTTAACGACAGTACATCTTAAAACGATCTTCATCGCCTTGCAATAAGTCTTGGAATAAAGTGTGAAAATCACTTTTCTCCCTTCTTTTTAAATTTATGTCATGTATCCATTGCTTAGTTTTAAGTTTTTCAGTCGCCATGACTGCACGCTCTTTCTAAATCTTCTTTAAACTCCGAAGATGAAGATGAACTATAATTTAGTTACCACATTTTCTGGTTACGATTAGCGAAGTACCCCACAGCTGGTTTTTATATAATTAATGATATGACTTCACGTAAAATAATAATAATAATGTGATTCTTCTTGGAATTCATGCATTATTTGTGTGTGAGTAATGTGTTTCCACCATTATGGCAAAAGCAATTATTTTTTGAATTTAATATTAAATATCAAAATTAGATTACAGAAACTTAAAACCTAAAATGGACAGAAGTCAGGCATTGGATGTAATTCCAATTTTTTTATAATTTTAACATTTACCTTACTCTCTATAAATAGTTTTGGCCCCATACCTTGAAATATTGTAAAACAGAAAAAAATGGCATTGCTCTCGACTGAAAAAAAAGGTAAACGAATCACTAGCGTAAAAATGAAACAGATATTTTAATGTTAAAATTTAACAGATATTTAGAACTAATCTAGTAAAAAAATTGGAATTATTGTGATATTATTTGATCCTCAAGATAATAAAATGGCCAGAGCCGTAATGGTAAAGAATATTATTTGATGACGAAACGTTAAAATTAACAAAACTTTTGAATTGTGTTAAATTTCCAAAGCATAGAAGTCGCTAATACTATATTTAAAATTCCAGGTCCGTATTTAAAAATGTATTTTACAGTGGTGTCTAAAAACGAAAGGACCCACATTGTTTCTAATTTATATCAATTCTATTCAAAATTAAAATTATATAAACAAATTAAACTTTTTGCCGAAGACATAACAATTATTTATTATGCTAAAAATATTAGGGACTGCCAATAAAATATCAAAAAAGATATAAAAATTATATTTGACTGTTTGCAATCTTATAAATTAACTTTAAATTTTAATAAATCTTCATTTATGTACATTGACAAACAAAGGCTAGATATAGAGAAACAACCAATAATATTTAATGGGGAAAATATTCATTACAAAGATAACATAAAATTTTAAGGATTATATATTGATCAAAATTTAAGCTGGAGAAAACACGTAAAACATATTCGAACTTACATTTCTCCGTTAATTGGGATATTCTTTAAAATTCGTCATTGTATATCTTTAAATTATTTAAAAAATATTTATCATGCATTAGTACATTCAAAAATTCCGTATCTTATTTCTATTTGGGCTTCAGCCAATTCAATAGTAGGTACTAAAGAAATTACAAAATAAAATATTAAATGTATTTATAGATTTCCGCACTTAGAACCAACAACAAATTTATATAAACCGCATAAATACCTAGATATAAATAATTTATATAATTTAAAAATTTGCATATTTATTCATTCTTCACTTTTAAAACAAAAATTTTCTAACATAACGTTTACAAAAGTTCATGATATTCATAGACGTGATACTAGACAAACTAATTTTATTATTATATTAATATTATATAATATTTTACCCGAAAATATTAAAACATTAAAAAAACTACCATTATTTAAATTTAATTTAAAAAAATATTTCCTAGTATACTTTTCTTTCTTAACGAGTTTAATCAAACGTTTATAATACAAAACGGATTTTTTTTAACTGCCTTTTTTTATATATACAGATACCTATTAAGTTATAGTTATAATTGTTAGTTTTTATATACTTATCCCTGTTATAAACTTGTAAAGTTGGTTGGGAGTAAAGTAAAAAAAAAACTGTTAAGTTTATTACCTACCTAATATATTTATATTAAACTTTGTTTTATTTATTGTAGGTGACGTGTTGACCAAAAGCCTGGACCAACATCAAACAGAAAAAGTGTGTTTGCCGCTAGTCAGTTGTCCTGCCCACGTTAGACTTGACCAAAATGAATTTTGTAAAACTAAAACCAAACGGCAGGGGGTATATTGTATCACCGGGCAAAATCACACTGGTAAGAAAATGTATTTCTACATACTAAAACCATTTTTTTCTACAATGGCTATGAAAAGTGAGAAAAAACACATAAAAAGGACAAATCGAAACTACCCTTTTAATTTTTCCTGTCAAATTTGGCTAAATTTTTTATGTAAATCATTTTCTCAAAGTTTGGCTAACATTTCGTACCTCAATCTCAATAATTTTTGTATTGCTGAAAAGCATTTTTGATACTGTCCGACCGAAACCGAATCTTCGGCCTTGGTCTCAGTTTTGGCCGAAACCAAAACTTATTTATACATGTTAAAAATTTTATTGTATACTGAAATAAAAAAAAAGTCGACAGAAAAAATCCATTTATATAGACAACACTGCCTACGAACCCATCGAAAGTTAGCCAAACGGCGCGCGACAAATCATGAACACTGAGTTTCGGCATGGCCGGTTTTTGGCCGAAACCAAAACAACTGTCACCGAAAGTAGATTTTTTGGCCGAAACTAGACGAAACCGAACCTTCGGTCGGTCTATAATTTTTGATAAGTTTTCCAGAGATGTATGACAAGTAATTTTTATTTTCCCGTGTTTTTGTCAAAATGGTATTTCTGGTTTTTTCTTTAGTGTATAAAATATAGCCATTGTAACTTCCAAAAAGTCACCCTGTATATTTACTCGCATCTTTAACTGATCAAAAAGCAGTGAGATAAGAAAAATGGTAATGCCCACTTTACAGCACGCAAAATGAGGGGGAAAAGAAGATCTTGTCTCATCTGCGTTGATAACATATCGTAGGCTAGTGGCGTAATTACGAGTATGTTTCGGGGTCTATAAAACTTTTTTTAGTGTATAATTTATTACTCCTAAACTATCGAGGAAAATTCAATAAAATGATACACATTTTTAATGGACACTAGTACAAACCTAAAAATAAAATAAAAATAATAATATGTGGGTCCCATTTAAAAATATAAGACTTTTTGTTGTCACAATTTTTTGGGCCACACAGTATATGCGAGAATATTTTTCTGAAGTACCCCAATCTCAGTTTGAGGACATTCCAATCATTCCATACGGCGGTAAACAGTCTCAAAGAGACCGACCGCACAACCAGGGTTGTCAGATCTTTCTTCTTCAATTCTTTAAGTTTTTGTATTAAAGATATTTTTGTTATATCAGTATTCAATTGTTAGTCAGTAACTTTCCTTGAAAGCTAGTTTGCAAATATACTTTAAACCGAGGAGTTTTGAGTGTGACAGAAAAAAATAACAAGCCATTCATTGTTATAATAATACATTCTTTAGTCCTTAAGAAACAATATAACTGAAATCAAGACAAAAAGTGTTTTCAGTGTTTAAAAACAACTAATTAACAAACCCTTGTTTCTCGTATACTTATACATAATATATTAACAAACCAGAAAATTTGGTAGAACTGGCAACCGTTTACAATTTATGCACGTTGTCAGGGGTGATAAGCGCCAGTTAATGCGCCAGGATATAAGCTGAACCGGTACCTGGCCCGTCTGACGATCGATTCTGCCAGACAGAGATAGGCCAGTGACCGCCGATGGCGTGGAAGAGACGGAGATAAAATATACGTGGTTATGCCTTGATGAACGGGCCGGAGTCTGGTTGACGAGAATGAAGTTCTGGTAAAAAAATTAAAGCATTTTCTGAGCAGTGTCGTGCCGTGTCAGGTTTATTTTTCTGATTTTAGTTTTGTATATAGAATTTTTGAGCTACCTTATATTTATTATTTTAATATAATATTATTATATATACAGTGGGTTTATAAAGTGTAGTATGTACAAACACCTAATGTAAAACAAACTTATAAGTGTGTATACGCATATTAATTATTTGTGTGAAACGCCTATGGTTAGGAAATTCCCACAGTTTAATGTCATTAAATTGACCTAAGAAACACTATAACAGTATAGGTCAGCATATGAATAATTTTTTAAATTTAAATCGTATGGACTATTACAGGACCCTGTATACATAATAGGGATAGGCACTACAATAGACTGGGGTGGACATGGCTTATCCATAGACATGTACCTTTAAATACTACAGCTTATCTCCTGCGCAAACAAAAGTTACGTTTTATGGGTGAAAAAATGCGTCCGAATGCACGGCTTACCGGTCCGCCAGCAGAATTGGGCATGCGTACAAACCTCTTGTTATCGGTCTGTCCTTCTTTATCGACATGTTCAAAATACACTTCAGAACCGGCTCGGTGCCATTTTTGTTGTTGTGTTCTCAGTGTTCTCGGTGGATTCCTTGTTGTTTATTGTAGGTGTTTAATATTTACGGATTTCTAGTTTTTTTGTAGTTTAATGAATTGTGTTTGTGCTTTTAGTGACTCTGATTGGAATATAAACAATGACTAGTAACAGCCGTTGTATTATTTTGTTATAGGGGTTAAATACCAGGTATTTCGTATTTTTAGTAAATATGGAGTAGTGTTGTATCTTGATATACCGGGTGGCCCACTCTCAACGCAGGTTTCCATAGCATCTAAACTGTTCAACTTTTTAATATTTTTTAAAAACAGAGTTATAGGGAGGCATTGGGTCTACAATTTAAAATTATTTCAAATTATACAGGGTATCTCAAATAGTCAGAGTATATCAAACATACTTTTTTTTAAATAGAACACCCAATATAATATAATATTTTTGGATTGGATGATCAATTCTAAGAATATTCTGTATAAGATATAATATGTTTAAATTTACCAGTTTTTGAGTTATTAACGATTTTTCAAAAATTTCGTGTTTGCAGCACGTAAAGAATATGCACCTGTCGGAAGTACAGACTGACAGAAATAAATTAAATTTGGGTTATGGAATATGATTGTTCAGTAGCGTCTAAAGCATATTTTAAAAAACAAAAATATTTGCGGAAGTCTTTTAAAATGCCTTTCTAAATGTAACAATTTTAAAAACGTAAAAATTCTTAAAAGTATGTTATTTTAAAAACATACCCTATTATTTTTTATACCCAATCGAAATACATTTTTAATACAATTCTAATTATACTAGGGTTCCGTATACCTACCTTTTATAGTTTTCTCTAAAATAGCTATTTCTTCCTTTACCATATAAACTCGGTATTTATTTTCTCATAGAGTGCCTTGAATGCAGCACCGTGTCCGTATACGACGCCCCTTTTCTAGAGTGCTATGGACACCCAACTATTCATTTTATTAATGTTAAGTCATTTAAAGTTTTTCTTTAAAGGACAAAATTAATGATATTGCTTAAATTTAAAACAACAGAAATATTTTTTTAATTTGCAAATACTGAAAAATGTCGCTTCAAATTACTAGATTAATAAAATGAATAGTTGTGTGTCCATGGCACTCTAGAAAAAGAGCGTCGTACGGACACGGTGCGGTATTCAAGGCACTCTATGAGAAAATAAACACCGAGTTTATATGGTAAAGGAAGAAACAGCTATTTCAGGGAAAACTATAAAAGGTAGGTATAGGGAACCGTAGTATAATTAGAATTGTATTAAAAATGTCTTTCGATTATGCATAAAAAATAATAGGGTATGTATTTAAAATAACATACTTTTAAGAATTTTTACGTTTTTAAAATTGTTACATTTAGAAAGGCATTTTAAAAGACTTCGGTAAATATTTTTATTTTTTAAAATATGCTTTAGACGCTACTGAACAATCATATTCCATAACCCAAATTTCATTTATTTCTGTCAGTCTGTACTACCGACAGGTGTATATTCTTTACGTGCTGCAAACACGAAATTTTTGAAAAATCGTTAATAACTAAAAAACTGTTAAATTTAAACATATTATATGTTATACAAAATATTCTTAGAATTAATAATCCAATCCAAAAATATCATAATATATAGGGTGTTCCATTTAAAAAAAAGTATGTTTGATATACCCTGACCATTTGAGACACCCTGTATAATTTGAAATAATTTTAAATTGTAGACCCAACGCCTCCATATAACTCTGTTTTTTAAAAATATTAAAAACTTGAACAGTTTAGATGCTATGGAATCCTGCGTTGAGAGTGGGCCACCACACATAATTTAAACACATCTAACTAGGCCTAGGCTACACAAATAAAATATGAAAATAAAGAGAAACACACACCAAGACACCTAATCCCGATGCATGTTTTGGTATATTTAATTTGCAGCCCTGCTATCTAATTAGGTACGCCTATTTTTCGGGCAATATATTGCTTCAGAAAGTTTAAAAGACACTTTTCTCTAAACTTATATTATATAAAAGAAAAAAGTAAATACCTAGGTATGTTCATATTAATCCAAGGGTAAAAGTATTCCACGGGTCACGTTCTCGGCCAAAAACTCTTTCAAATTCTTGAACAATAAAGTATGCTTGAAAGTGTTTTACACGTCCCTAAGTTTTTCCCAAATTGTAAAAATTAAGTTAGGTACGCGATAACATCGAAGATTGCTTATTTTGCTGCTTTTGTTTATTTTTTATATTCCATTTTATAACTTTTATAGTTTTATTTACACTAAAAACATGACGACGAATCATTTTTAGACAAATTTTAGAAACAGACCCTTAATAGTAATTTAACAAACTAGTGTATTAATAAGGGCGATTAATAATCGCTATTTAATATATGCGCTAGTTACAATATTTTTCCGTCGATTGTCTTGTTAATAGATTATATTTTTTTTATTTAGAACCAAACTACATATTATAACAAATTTTTGAATTTCAAACTTATTGACATCGACAGAAACTATGGCAACGCCATTATGTACGCGGCAGTGCGTGCTTTGTAGTTTGTTTGGTTGCCTAAAATCGTTTATTAATAAAAAAAATCATGCATTAATAGGGGCCATTAATGTATGCTTTTTTATACATTAATTAAGGTTGTAAATACACGGTCGACGGAAAAAACAATTTTCTATCCTCAAAATCTGATAGGTTTACAAACTACTAAAAATGCCAGAAATAACTACCTTATTTCCCAACTTCATCAAAAATTGAGAAAAAATTCTAATTTTTTGGGATGAATTAGAGGCAAATTATAGCTGTTAACACGTAAAGATAAATTGAAGGTCAACTTTTACAATTTCTTGAGCAAAAACATAATTTTAAAGCTCGGACCTGTCTACTTTTCCATTCGTCAACTGATAATGTTGCAGTGCGCATGTCTAATCGTGTGTAGCTCCGTTTACATTTTTGAGGCCATAAATTTGCCACTTTCGTGATTATTGTTTGCTTATCTAAAGGTAAATATCTATGTGCTTATTCCAACCCCCCCCCCCCCCCTCCCCCCTCTTGATATGGCAATGCTAGTTGACTAGAACATGAGATTTACTTCCAATTCTAATGAAAGTATGTTTATTGTAATTTAGGACATCTTCATCAAAAAGGGCGCGGCCATCACATCCTCCATTTGGACACTCTTACTCTTGGAGCACTAAATCGTAAAAGTAAAGCCGAAATGTCTAAACTAAGATCTCGGGAAGCAAGTCTTCTGTCATCAAAAGAGCCCACCGTTTTATTACCAGGACCAGCAACTTATGGGCATTTCCGAAATTCCAGAGCTTTCAATATGGCTGACTTGACGGAGGTCATGAATGTTGCCAGCAGTGCTTTGGAATTAGCAATAGCTACAAAAGCTTTTAAAGACAGGTAAACATTTGTAAAATTAAAATTTTGAAAACTGATTATTTTTAGTAGTTATAGCTTTCTCCAGAATAACTCCATATTATCCATGCTCAAGCAAGCGGCCAACCCATGATTATTAGTGTTATGTTACAAGTAATCCTGTGTAGTAACTATCGCGAATTTTCTGTTTTACCCACATTTTCAAAGATTTTTGAAAAAATTTGAAATAATAGAATAGTAAATTTTTTAAAAGAAAAAAAATTACTCTCTCCATTTCAATCTAGTTTTCGTAAATTTAGAGATACATAAGTTGCAGCTGCAGATACTATCAAAGATATTCAACGAAACGTTGATAGCGACCAAAAATGCTGCCTAGATTTATGTAAAGCATTTGATACAGTCAATCACAACATTACTAAATATGCCTATACAATATTGGATATTGGGATTCGGGGAAATATTTATTTAATGTTTACTTTTACTATAAGAAATAAAAAGCAGTTTGTTCAAATTGAAAATGTTAAAAGTTCACCAAAAAAACATAACTTGTCGTGTTCTGCAAGGATCAACCTTAGGACCTACTTTTTTTTTTAAACTACATTAATTCTATAGCAAAATTAAATTTAAAAGGTAAAATAAACTTGTTTGCCGATAATACTACTATTGTATATTTTCATGAAGACTACCCAACTAGCAAAAATATTTTATAATCTCCAACTGTCCGTGCTATTTTATTTTATAATTGCTTTATTACTGCTCGTCAAACACAATTATGTTTTATTAACATTACCAGTGAGGTAATTAAGCTTTTAGGAAGTATTTTGTTTTATAAGGTAGTCGTAAGAACGTTTTTAGAATAAAAATACAAATCAGTTTTACTGCAAATTTTAAGACTGTTTTATAAACGTTTACACAACAATTTTATACAACATTTTAGCTTACCGGACAAATTTGTTTTATAGTAGATTTATTCTGGTGTTATTTGATACTAGTTCATTCGTTTGCGAACACCTATAAAATTGTTTTATTAGCGCTATGTGAAATATTTATAAAATTAATTTATTAACATTTTCTTTCAGACAATATTGCTCTCTAAAGCATATTGCACTCAGATGGTACCTTAAAAAAACTGTTTTATAATTATCATGAACACAGTCATAATAAAAGCCATATATATTAGTTATAAAACAAAAAAATGTTTGTAAGGATAGAAAAGTATTTACTAATTCATTTATAAAACGAAAGACATTCTTGCTCACCCATCGTCATTTTTAGGTATATTTGATCTTACCGTGACAAATATTACCACGCGTGAATTTATTATGAATAAGTAAATAGAAAAAAGTTTTAAAAAGTGGTGCAAAAGCCCAGTACTTCACTCTTAAAAAAAGAATAACAATTTAAAATGAGGTTAGGTTATTAAAACATAAGTACATGTTGCGCCAGACACAAATTAGCCCTGTTGTTGCTGCATCTGTGACATATTTGAGAAGAAATTATTTTATATCTGATGCAGCCGAAGCATTTAAACAATATTGATACTAACCGTTTTGTTAATGTTTTTTAAATGTACTATTCAAAAGAATTAATTCGGGTAAGCGCCGTGTGCGCGACTATTTACTCCGGGTCCTATGCGTCATCTGGAGAAAGAAGGTATAACTATGAAAACAATAGCAAACAAGAATTCGTTGAGCAAACACGTAGGTATTGAGGGTTCAGAGGCGGACTTCGGTCAATTAAATTTCTTATATATACCAGGTGACTCACCATATAATGCACCATAATATCCTTAACTTTTTAATTTGGATAGATAGAAAAAAAACTAAATGGCAAAGTTTTAGTAAATAATGTGTAGATTGTGGTGCCGTAGTGATTTTAACTGATATTTAGGGCGCGAAATACGCAAAAACTTAATATTTTTCGTTAATTAACAGTTTGATGGGAAATTTTCTCCTGATTCCAAATAAGTATTATACAGTTTAGTGGGTTTATTTTTAGTAGTAACTTCTTGTCGAATTTTTTTGACTGGTTGCCAAACCTATGCCACAGTTTTTATTGGCTATGCTAAAAAAATTATTTTACTGCCGAGGCTCTAAAAGTAACTTTTAATGCCTGAAATGTTTTATGTACTACATGTATATGAAGTAAGACTATAGAGTTGTGTTTTCGATCAATTAAATTAGGTTTTAGTCTCTGCTTTAGTGCTGTTTGAAGAAAAACGACATTTTTTGAATCTTTGATATGCTATACAATCCGAGACAGTTTAATATCAAGAAAAACACTTTGAACTTTTCAATCCAAACTTTTTTAGAGCTGTTCTTTCATAAACATTTTATTTGTAAATATTAATTTTTTTTCGTGGAAGTTAAATTTATAAGAACTTCCATATGTCATACATGCACAAAATGCACAAGCATACTAACATTTGATCGATCGATCTAATCTTATATGTAGGTTTTTATTATACATGCATACACTTTCCCTTTTTTTTCTGCAGTACGTCTCTGTTTAACTAAAATATACCCATAAATTAAATATTTTATAAAAATCTCTCAAAGAGCAAAAACATTTTATAAGAACTCCCAAGGTGGTAAAAGTATTTTATAACATGGAAGCCATATTTTGTGTTGTTCGAACTTCACTTTACGACGGCCATTTTTAAGTGTATTCCAAAAAATCATTTTTGCAATGATAAAATGCCTTACTTAACTATTTTAGTATTTATATAATGGTATAAGATCGATCCTTCGAATTATTGTATTACAATACAGGGTAAAATGAGAGAAAAATACAGACTGAAATGTTTGACCTTTTCTTCTAAAACTCAATAATAACTAATATATTTGAGGCGCTTGAAAATTTTGCTATTATACATCCCATATAATATTATACAAAAAAATTTCTTTCGCAGTAAAATATCAACCATCAGATTGCAAATCGAATTTCTGTTGGGTATACATATTAGAAGTAAATGTAAAAATATGGCTGATGAATTTACTTAAACATATTTTATATCTTATAAAAGATGCAATGCTTGCATTTTTGTTATCTGAAGGACCATTAAAGAGCTAATTATTCCCAGTTGGTACAATTAAACAACAAAAGCTTACTTTCATAGTGTTAGTGAAAACAAAAAAGCTACATCTAAGATAATAAAAAAACTTTTATAAAACTGTTTTATTCAAGCTCGATAAATGTTGTATAATTGTAATAATTATAGTGTCTACTGTTTTATAATTGCTGCAAACTATGTTTTATAATAATTTTGTAAACGTTTAAAAAATAATCCGGTAAAAGCTGTGGAAGCAATAATAAAACAAATAAAAGAACAGAATTGCTGCACAAAAGTGCGCCCTTTTTGGCTTTATAAGCGTTGTATAAACGTTGTTAGAACGTTTATAGCGACATTGTTATTTTATAAAAATAGTTCTGTAAACGTTTTTAGGTCATTTATAAAACATAAATTGTTAGTTGGGTATGCTCAAATTGATAATAACATTAACTACGACCTAAATATAGTATGTAAATAAATGGCTTGAAATTAATAAATTATCATTAAATTTTAATAAATGATCTTTTATGTTTCAAAGTAAATAAAAATTACAAAATAATAATATTTCTTCACTGTCTTTCAATAATCATTTAATTTAATATACTAATACAATTAAATTTTTAGGTTTATAAAATATATTGATGAAAATTTAATTTGGAAAAAACATATTGAATATTTAAGAAGTTACATCTCACCAACAATTGGCATTTTATTTAAAGCTAAAAATTTTAATATCCTTAAAATATTTAAAAAATATATATTATTCTTTGGTTTATTCAAAATTACAGTATAATATGATTTCAATTTGGGGATAAGCGAATTAACTACAATTATTTAGCCACTAAAAAAAACTACAAAACAAAATAATTAAATACATAGATAAACTTCCTTTTTTAGAACCAACTATAAATTTGTAGGAACCAAATGGATATTTAAATTTAGAAAAGCTTTATAAATTAAAACTATGCATTCTAATACACTTTATTATTATTACAGAAAAACAATCGAATATAATATTTCCTTCGACCAACATTATTCACAATCATCATATTCAAACACCAATGGTAAAGAGTACTTTTGGCCAAAAATCAATATTATATAAAGAAATAACAATTTACAACAGTTTGCCAAAAAAAATTAAAGAAATATCAAAATTATGGGCTTTTAAAAAACCACAAAAAAATATTTTTTAAAACTTTAACGGATTTAATTTTTTTTTGTAAATGGTTATTACCCATTTAGGTATATTTTTTTTGTATATTTTCGATGGAGTTATTAATAATTAAAAAACTTGGTTTTTATTATTTGTGAATTTATATAATTACCTATCGTATATTTGATGTTATATTCTCTGTAATAAACTTTTTTAAGTTGGTTGAGAATAATAAATAAATAAAAAAAAGGGGAAAAAACAATGGCAATTATATTGACTCTTAAGAATCTATATTCGGTTTTTCTAATTACAGGCAGGGTCTGACAAACGAGGAATTGGAATTAGGAATGATTAGTCAAGATTTACGTCACACTCCCTTCGGTCACACTTGTGTAGCAGTGCCTTATTGTCCCCTCGTTCCTGATAAGTATCGGAGGATCGATGGTGCTTGTAATAATGTCCTGCATCCAGCTTGGGGAGCACCATTTACCCCATATTCACGACTATTGCCTCCAAGTTATCAAGATGGTAAGAATTATGAATCGAACTAATATTTAGCTAGTATATTTTTGTTTATTCGTCCATTATACGGATTAAAAGTTTGAATAGCATAAAACATACTGTATGATGACCTGGAAACTATTAGCGGAAATAACGGAAGCTGAGTCATTTAGAACTTATGTTCATTTTCAGACCTCCTCAACAAGCTTAGAAATAAGAGTTGATATGATATCCATAACAACATCTTAGCACGATATGAACAATCCACTTTTTCAAATTATTCATAAAAACAGTACAACTGTGTGTGTAAATGTAATAAAACCACGTAACATTGAAACATTATTTATTTATTTTTACAAGGCATTTGGTCCCCAAGGGTCTCAGTAGTGGATGACGAGCCACTTCCCAGTCCTAGATCCATCAGCACATCTGTAATATCTGACAATGACGTTCCCAATCCTGAGTACACCTTAATGATAATGCAGTTTGGGCAATTTATTTCGCATGATATTACCCAGTCGATGGATATGTCATTCGGTAAGTTCTTGTGGCTAAAGGTAACTTTAAATTACATGCGTATGCTCACAAGGCATAATTGACCTAGTTAATTTAGGAATTTTTATACTTACTAAATAAATTTTGGTAAAGTTTTATTTTTTGTATCCGGTGTAACATATCTAATACAAAAAATATTTGGACTTTAATCAGTAAATTTATTTTTTAGTTAATGGTAGTGCAATATCTTGTTGCAATTCTGAAGGCTCGTCAATGCTACCTCCTGAAGCAACCCATTATGCTTGTATGCCCATCCCAATACCAGCCAGTGATCCATTTTTTGGTAGATTTAATCAGAAGTGTATGAATTTTGTTCGATCGATATTAGCTCCAAGACATGATTGCACCATGGGGTATGCCCAGCAGGTATACATTTTTATTATATGTACCGGGTGGTCAAATAAGCGAGAACGTCGGCTTTATCTCGGAAACCATTAATCGTACAACTTTCGGAAAGATTTTTTTATGAGTAAAGTGGTCAAGAGAAATTGCTGGAAAATACTTTTAAGTTCCTCATTTCGCCGCAAGGGGGCACAATTAAAAATTGTTTTTTTAAATTCTAAATTTCTCCGAAAATTCCCATATTATGGTATAACTCTGATTACATCATTGGAAAGCTTAGACAATTCTGCATCATTTTGGTTTAAGACTCATTGGCGTACCGACCTTGATAAGAGTGGGAGAAGCTATTGAAAGTGTAAACAATAAAATCGCTGTAACTTCTAAACGACTTATCCGATTTTACTAAATTTAAGCTTGTTTGGAAGGAGAAAATAAGCATCTTCAACTGCCGTATCCAACAGTACACGATTGTGTTTAATCAAATTGCTAGAGGGCGCAATTTGTAATAATAACAGTTTTTTCGATTTTATCCCGAAAATTCAAACCATAGGGTATACCTATGACATCATAATCGAAAAGTAGATGAAATTTGCAAGAAAAAATGTAAAGACCGTAGTTCGATATCTCTGTTCGTTTCAGAGTTATTGCCAAAATAATAGTTTTTAATACAAATTGCGCCCTCTAGCAATTTTATTAGAAACTATCGTGTACCATTAGATACGACAATTGAAGGTACTTCCAAACAAGCTTAAATTTAGTAAAATCGGATAAGTCTTTTAGAAGTTACAGCGATTTTAATGTTTACACTTTCAATAGCTTCTCCCACTCTTATCAAGTGAAAGTGTAAACATTAAAATCGCTGTAACTTCTAAACGACTTAACCGATTTTACTAAATTTAAGCTTGTTTGGAAGAAAAAGGTAAGTACCCTCAATTGTCGTATCCAATGGTACAAGATAGTTTCTAATAAAATTGCTAGAGGGCGCAATTTGTATTAAAAATTATTGTTTTGGCAATAACTCTGAAACGAACAAAGATATCGAACTGCGGTCTTTACATCTTTTCTTGAAAATTTCATCTACTTTTCGATTATGATGTCATAGTTATACCCTATGGTTTGAATTTTCGGGATAAAATCGAAAAAACTGTTATTATTACAAATTGCTCCCTCTAGCAATTTTATTAAACACTATCGTGTACTGTTGGGTACGACAATTGAAGATGCTTATTTTCCCCTTCCAAACAAGCTTAAATTTAGTAAAATCGGATAAGTTGTTTAAAAGTTACAGCGATTTTAATGTTTACACTTTCAATAGCTTCTCCCACTCTTATCAAGGTCGGTAAGCCAATGAGCCTTAAACCAAAATGATACAGAATTGTCTAAGCTTTCCAATGATGTAATCAGAGTTATACCTTAATATGGGAATTTTCGGAGAAATTTAGAATTTAAAAAAACAATTTTTAATTGTGCCCCTTGCGGCGAAATGAGGAACTTAAAAGTAATTTCCAGCAATTTATCTTGACCACTTTACTCATAAAAAAATCTTTCCGAAAGTTGTACGATTAATGGTTTCCGAGATAAAGCCGACGTCCTCGCTTATTTGACCACCCGGTACATACTGTACTATTCTTATTTCATTAAAAAAAATGATTGGATGGTCTTTGCAATCAATCAATTTGCATCAATGTTATATTTTATCATCAGAGAGTATTTCTCAAATTTGATTAAAAATAATTCATACGAGCGCCAAACCAGGATTTGGCTTGTTTAATAAGAAAGAAAATCGTATACATTATGTAAGTACGGAGGTTGCAGGATACTATAACAAAAAACTGGATAATATGTCAACCAAACTTGGTCCTATATTATGGAATATGGTACCTATAATATTTGTTTAGATACAAAAAAGTACTTAACATAACACTTTAGTTAGAATTTTTTTTGTGGTGCCATCGGGCAAAAGACGAATAATGTCACTGGGGACAAAATGCTTAGCACAAACTACAGAATACTGTGTGAGCGACCAATTAGCTCTTGGAATGGCTTTTAGCCATAGAATTTTCAGATTTTTATCTTTTGGAAGTAAAAAACTGATACAATCTCTTCACCTGCTTATAAAACACTTTTATAGTTAGAGATACACCCAGGAATACAGCAGGGGCTTGACATATTGATAAATAAACAAACTAAAAGAAAAAAAATAGTACTTACCTAAGGCATCTAGAGGTATCCTACCTACTTACGAACTATCTTTACTAGTGATATTTTTAAACTAATTCACATGCACCTTCAAGCTCAATAAATACTTCAATATTTAATAAATTAACTGTAGTGTGTAGTAAAGTTTATCCCAAAAAGCTAACCAGAATACAAAAACACAACTTTTAAATTAAAACAAATAAAATTCTGCCGCCATTATAAGACCCATAAACAAACCGCCGGCCGGCCAGGCTGTTTAATTTCTTACTTTATTAATGCTATTAGAGCAAACCCGCACCAAAAATCTTCACTAGTATTTTGTAGAGGTTCTTAGCAATCATGTTACTTAAATTTTCTATTAGATATCAATCGAAAACCGAATAAAATTATAAATTATTACGACACCTACACCTATATCGCGCGTAAATAACATACTAAACCATGGCTAACCTCAACAAAGTCACGTGACACATATGGATCTTTAAGCAGTGTTGTCGATGTTTCTGGTTCACTGCTTCTTTCAAGGTGGTTGTGACAGGTACTTAGTAATTTTTTTTAGTTATCGTTAAAGAACTGATGAAGAATTGATCGACAAAACTTAAAGCTTTATCTCTGTTTTTAATTGCAGATGAACAAACTTACGCATTATATAGATGCATCGTCAGTTTATGGATCAACCCCTGAACAAACTAGAGAACTACGAAGTTTCCACGGAGGCAAACTTAAAGTGTTCGATGATTTTGGTCGAGACTTACTACCATTGTCGAAAGATCCACAAGCATGTTTAACTATGGAGCAGGGCTCAGCATGTTTTGAATCAGGTAAAGTTAAATACATCAACATTAATATAGATAAAAGTGATAATTGCCAGGTAACAAAAATTTTTATGTATTAAATTAATCTGAAAAAGTTGTTATTAAATTTTGCTCGATTTTTAAGCCTGGATTTAAATTATTTTATTATTTGTAAAAGAAGGCTATACTTACACCCATTTGCTTCTTTACCTATGGTGCAAATTAGTTTGAATACTCTACAGAATAATATAATGTTATAATTTTTAATATTCTTTTAAAATTTTTCATAATTATTTATTTTTTAGGTGATACCAGAACAAATCAAATGATAAGCCTTGTAGTATTGCACACTCTCTTTTTACGGGAGCACAACAGAATAGCTAAAGTTTTGGCTGAGCTTAATCCTCAATGGAACGACGAGCAACTGTTTTTGGAAGCCAGACAGATATTAATTGCTGAGATGCAGGTTATAATTTATAAGGAGTTTTTACCAGCTGTCATAGGTATGTGATTTTAAAATTCGTATCATAAAACACGTAATATGTTGGACTTTTTCCACTTGTGCTTTAAATTAATAACTAGTAGATATTCAAAGATAACGTTGAATCAAAAACTTGCTTGGTTGAGGAATGAATAGTTTTAAAAATTGTCGCCATAATAATGTGAAAAAAGCATCAAAAAACTTTCTTTTTAAAAATATTATGGGTAGCTAAGCCGCACTGAGAGAAAACTCCATAAGCCGTAGCTAAAAATCCATTAATAGTAGCAAAATATATTCATTAAATAGGCGCCGAAAAAACAACTCTGTTGTAGCTACCATGTAGGTTAATTTTTTGGAACGACATTTTAACCTCAATATGGTCGTTTTTTAAATAATATTTTTTTGCTGCTAAAGACAGCTCTATTGCCCTAAAAAATATTTATGATAAAAAATATATTTTATTTATAAAAAAATATGATTTTGTGATTGAGGTCATGTAGTTAAAAAGGTATTGCTTTTTAATCCTAAAAGTTAGCTGCCAGCTATAAAGATAATATTTTTATTATTGGTAATCTACCTAGCTACTGCTAAATTACCTTTTTCTGAGCCTCTTTTTTTAGGATTGGCCCTCAGTGACGTATTGGCCATTTGATTTAATTTTTTATAAAATTTCTTTACTTTTGTTTAGCCAAATTGAATCTCTGTAGTGACAATGACGTTTTGAGCCAGTTACCTAAGCTGTAGGTAGGTACCTACCTGGTTTAAAAGAATAAAAGAAAAAATTAATATGGCCAGTTGATGGCCTGATTTTATTACAGTGACCGGCAGAAAGTGCGCAGCATATGGGAAGTTTTTTTATCTTAGGATCAAAAATTTGAAATTCCGCTAAGAGTAAAGTACCTCCATCTTTCATTTTAGAATATTTTTTTACAAAGAATTATTGTTTTAATTTCAAAGCTATACCCAAATTCCAAATTTCGCTTATTTTGGACAAAAAACTGGATTTAATCGTGTTTTCTGAATAACCCTGTATAAAAAATAAATGTCAACCGAACAGTAAGAAAATAAGATTTTCTGCAGACTTTGTTAGAGATTACCGTCGATCATAAGTCCGATTAGTTTGTTTTCATAATATTATGGCTTTTTAAAATAAAAACATAAAAATATTAAATATTTTGGCTGCACACCGTATTTTATTTTCTGAGGGAACAAGTTAATTTTATCTAACTGATATTTTTTGATTAACATTGACATAAAACATCTCCTTAATAGTTTTTTATACATTGAAGTATGCATAGAAAGTTTCCTTATTTTGCGTGACGTATAAAATCCGTTCAAATTATATTTTTAAATTCAAATTTTTTTCTTTATAAATCAAAAGGAAAATTTCTATTTTTATTCAATGTATAAAAAACTATTTAGGAGATGTTTTAAGTCAATGTAAATCAAAAAATATCAGTTAGATAAAATTAACTTGTTCCCTCAGAAAATAAAATACGGTGTGCAGCAAAAATATTTAATATTTTTATATTTTTATTTTAAAAAACCATAATATTATGAAAACAAACTAATCGGACTTATGATCGACGGTAATCTCTAACAAAGTCTGCAGAAAATCTTATTTTCGTACTGTTCGGTTGCCATTTATTTTTTATACAGGGTTATTCAAAAAACACGATTAAATCAATTTTTTTGTCCAAAATAAGCGAAATTTGGAATTCGGGTATAACTTTGAAATTAAAACAATAATTCTTAGTAAAAAAATATTCTAAAATGAAAGATGGAGGTACTTTACTCTTAGCGGAATTTCAAATTTTTTATCCTACCTCGTATACCATAAGACTTTTACCGGATTTAATCGGTGTTATTTTGGTTTGAGAACATGCAGAACCTATCTAAAATAAAATTAATTTTCTAAACTTAAAGATAAAAAAAACTTTTCCATATGCTGCGCACTTTCTGCCGGTCACTGTATAATGCTTTTAAATCTATAGGTATTTTGCCCCAGACCAGTGATGTTTATTTTGAGAAAATAAAGTAAGAAAATCATAATAAAAAATAATATGGCCTAGAAGTTCTTACCTAAAGAACCATATTAGTTGGGATAAGGCTTAATAAAACACAAAACTTATCGACAATGTTTCTTTATATTAAAACATTTATTTTTACAACCTCGTAAAACCAAATAAGAGTAGCTTTTATTTATTATAAAGTAGGTATGTTAATATCAATAGAGGATCAAGTTTATGGTTAAGGGGAAAAACATAAATAGACCTTGAATATAAGGATACATCTAAACAAGACTTACGATATCACGGAACACAAAATTAGGTTTGCAGTCATGCACCTCGCACTTGCACTAAAAGTACACCATGCCATCAGACATTAATCACCCACCAACAACGGCAATCAAATAATATGTTTTGAACTACTTCGTTCAACTTAAACCACGCGGAGCAACAACAGATCATTGTTTTAAGGTAGTTCGTTCTTCTGTCTTCCGATGTAATAAGGGATGGACTATACAGCGCTCGCTGAAAGTTACCTAAACAATTTCTCCATATTTTAAAAAGAAACTAGTTAGTTCTTAAAAAGTACCGCGCGAGCAAAAATTATTTGCATCAAATAAGGCTTGGATTAAAAAACGTAGCGCTTGGTTTAGATCACAATGATATATGGGGACGATATATCTAACCAAATCTAGGTTAAAATTTTGTCAAATTCATATTATGACATGGATATTATTAGATATGCCAAACTAATGAGTAATAAAATAAGTGGACAAATACAAATTTATTTTTGTTGTTTACAAAATTAACAAAGCAAGAATATACAGAAAGAACCAGGCTTCATCCGAAAAAAATGTCAGGTCTATTAAATCATTTTTTTCCAATAAATTTTGGGTAAACCATTGAGAGTAATTCCTGCGTCTTTCAAAATCTGCGGCTTGTATTTCTTGGAATACTTGCACTTAATAAGGAAATAAATTTAGTTGCTTCTTAAGAATAGTCCTGCATGTTCACTGGCGGATCCAGAAATATTCCTAAGGGGGGCCCGTATGCAAAAAATCAAAATAAATCAGTATATTTTCAATTCAAATTCAATTCAAGGAACTTAAAATAAATAATCATTCATTTTCGGTTTAAATTTCGGTAAAAAATTTAAACAAAAAAGAATTTTCAATGTTTCAACGGGCTTTAGGGGGGGGCCGGGCCCCATTGGCCCCCCCCCTGGATCCGCCTCTGTGCATGTTCCATATTAAGATCTTCCTACTTCTTGGGACAGGCGTCTTATACAATTTGTTGGCGTATTTTGCTTTATTTCACGAACGTTTGCAACAAGTTCTTCTGTTTTTACAGATGGTCTTCCTGCTCCTTTTTTGTGTTGTATAGAACCTGTTTCCCTTAACACAGCCACGGTTCTTTTCAGGCAATGGTAAAAATCCCCAGCAATAAAAGCAACGTTAGGAAAATAACGTTCGTGAAAATCGTCCATGCACAAACCCGGATTGTATTGCCACTCACCATTTACTCTAACCCCGTTTCGAAAATACGCTTCAACCATGAATGTTTGTGCTGTTTCGTAAAGCCCATTGTATGAATTGTTCAAGAACTTGAAAAAATTAGCGATGAATCAAATTACTTGTAACGACTGTCAAAGATGACGGAATAAGTGATTGATTGTTAATTCGGATAGTAACTGACACCCAGCAGGTATTAAGCTCTACGGATAAGCATTACGTCCTTACATTGCTCGCACGGTATTTAGTTATAAAAAGAGGGTTTATTTTTAGTTTATTTTTGTGGTACCTAGTTAGATAATCTTGTTGGAATTGAAAAATCATGTGTTAAAAATATTTTATTTGATACATATTTTAATGGTTAAAACGTATTTTGTTGTTGAAAAAAAGATCGAATAGGCGCAAAAATATGTACCGAAATTAAAAACGACTCGTGTGTGTCTAAAAGAAATATTTTAGTGATTAAAGGATTTCTTTTTGTGGTAAAACCTATATATTAAAAAACCTTGTATTAAATGATTTTCTTCAGTACGTTTTTCCTCGTATTTTGGACTTTTATATTTTAGGTCACGAAGCTATGGAAGAATTTGAGCTTACATTGCAACCTCATGGTAAATATTCCCTCGATTATAATCCACAAATTGAACCATCTGTTACCAATGAATTTGCTGCTGCTGCTTTAAGGTTCGGCCATTCTATCGTGGATGGAACATTAAAGTGAGTTTCATCTTTTAATACTTTGTTATTTATGTCAAACTTGTTTCGCGAGTGCGCAAATTTAACAATATGAATTCAGATTTTGAATTATCAGACACGGAAAATGAGATTTTAGAAGAAACTTTGGAAGCAGCAAGGAAAGCGACTTACGATATATTGCCAGTAAAATCAAAAGCCCCTTACGAGAAGTCATACGACGCATTTAAAAATAATATAAAATAAAATAATTTAATGTATCTAAGTATATCGAAGTGTCGGTCTTAAAAAAAATATTGTACGTCACGCAACCGAAAATTAGTGTTATGCAGGTCTCTCCAAGCTTCCAATGCTTGTCTCGGCCTGAAAAACAATACTTTCCGGTCTTGTAACGTAAATTACTAAGTATTAAAGGTTCTTTATTTACTTGGGTCGATATTTTCCGACGCATGTTTTCTTACCGAGACAAGAGGTCGTCAACCCGTTCAAAGTTAAGTTAGACAAACCGTCTTCAAAGTACATATATTATTATCTTCTAGTTAAATTTTATTATAAAATTTTATCTGTCACAACTAAACCAACTCAACCCTTAACCAACGTAACTTACGCAGCATAAATAAAAAACGCACTAAAAAAAGTTCGTACATGACACCAAAACGCTGGTTGCCTAGTAGCGGAACAGAATGCACGCAAGTGCAAAAATTGGTAAGTTACCAGCGTCAGACTAAAAGCACGTGTCTGTCTTTATCTATCTTTTTTTGTCAAAAATGTGTGTAGTAACTACAGGTAGATATGTTTTAAAAATGTAATGTAAATTATAGTTTATGGTTGTTTTAACTGGATAATTATTAAACCAGGGCATTTCCTTGTGTTTTTTTCCATGAAACAATTATTGTGGAAATTTAAGTTTTTATCTCTTTACAAGCACCTCCAAATGAACCTTAAAATTTTAGAATTTATGGTGCTACCAAAATGGAAGAAATTATTGCTATTCCAGAGGTGATGTTCTATCCTTCCAGAATGAGGCAGCAAAAGTTTTTAGATGAAATTCTTAGCACCCTTACCACTGAACCTATACAAGATGTAGATTCTTCAATGCCAGAAGCGGTAAACATACTTAAAATATTTTAATTTGGGTTATTTAAAAGTTTCTAAAATGATCTTTATTAATAAACAATGACTAATACAAATATTATTACAATAAGCTAATTTATTCTAGTTAAAATATTGACCATATGTTATTCTAGTTAACCAAATACATGTTCAGAGGTGGAAATCCTTTTGGAGTAGATTTAGCGTCCATTAACATACAGAGAGGGCGTGATCATGGCTTAAGGCCTTACAACGATTACCGGGAGCTAACTGGCTTGCCACGCATTAAGGACTTCAGTGAGTTTGGATCAGAGGTAAATTAATAATTTTGACCCTACCTCGTAGAACATGAAAAAAAAAAAAATTGCGGTTTTAGTTTTTAAGATTTTGAATTAGTTACTGAGAAAATAATTTAACAAAATATGACCAAATAGTCTACTTTGGCGTAGAATTAGGTACATACAGTTTTACGTTAAAAAAGGTTTAATTTATATAAAAACAGAAAAATAAATATGCGCAAATTTGACAAAATTTCGTTTTATACTTTGATTAATTATTTATTAATTAATATTTTTTAAACTTAACTTTCAAAATGTCTTTATTCCAAACTAACTTTTACAGTTCATTACATGGAAAGTGACAAGATAATATAGAAAATACTAACCATTAAAAAAAATAACAATAAAAAAAATTGAAGTTAATCCAATTTAATTCATTAATAAAATCAATTTAAAAAATAGTATAAGAAATTTACTTTAATTGTTTTTTAAAAGTTGCCAATTTTTTTATTTTCCTGATATTTTTTGGAAGATTGTTATATTTTATTATTCCTTCATATAAAATCGATTTTTTCCGAAATTACTTTTTACTGGTATAGTTTGATAATTTATACAACGTCTGGTGTTATGATCATGTAATGTCTTATTCTCCTGAAGTGTTATGTTTGGTTTTTTTTCGTTTAAAATAATAGATTACAAATTTTTAATTTATAAATGTTTTGAACGTGTAAATACCCTTTCGGTCTATATAAATTAAGAGTTGATTCTAAATGTGGTAATTTGTATATACATTTAATAACTTTATTTTGCAAGTTTTGTAATGGTTTTAAGTTTGATAAACAAGCAGATCCCCATGCAGAAGCTAAGTATTGTAATTTTGAATATATTAGTGAAAACTATATACTTTTTAAGTATTTCAAGGAAATGAAATATCTAGCTCTGTACAAAACAGATACCAAAGGAGATATCTAGTTGATAATATACTTTATATGACATTTCCAATTTAAATTTTCATCTAAAACTAATACTAAAAATTTTGTCGTTTTTGAATATTTTCATTATTAAATGTTAAGGGATTAATAAATAATGATGGAATTTATTTTATTTTTAGTTATAAACATAAAAGAAGATTTTGCAAAATTTAACTTAAAACTGTAGGTAACTGCTACCCAAAGACGGGTAACTAAAAGTAAACAAAATATTAATAAAATATACAGCGTGTCCAGAGAAGTTCTAGACATATGGGAATTTTCTTTATTGTTGATTTTACGAAAAAAAGTTATTCTTTATAAAAAGTTCTGCTTGATGCGCAAATATTATTGACATATCAAATCTTAATATATCATGTACAGGGCGGCAAAAAAATATAGAAACACAGAATTACGTTCAGAGGGAAGCACCCTCAATTTTTAATTTAGAGCAAATTGTTATAAAAAAATTTTACTAAGGACTATAAAACGCGGTCAGATACAATTTTTCGTTAAAATATTTTAATTTACAGCAAGGGTACCATAATCAAAAAGCCTTTGCAAAATATTTTTTTTTAATTTTATTTCTTTAATTTTTACCTGCAACAATTTCGCAACAACTATGTGCAATACTATAGTAACAAATATTGACATTATTTTTCGACTTATTAACAAGAGATTTTTTTATGGTACCCTGTAAATTAAAATATTTCAACGAAAACTTGTATCTGACCGCGTTTTGTAGTCCTTAGTAAAATTTTCTTATAACAATTTGCTCTAAAATAAAAATTGAGGGTACTTCCCTCTTAACATAATTCTGTGTTTTTATATTTTTTTTCGCCGCCCTGTACAGGGGTTTTCCGTATATTTTGGAGCACCCCTGAAGCTTTTATTTGAAGACTCAAAAAAAACTTTAAATTACCAAAGTTGCATGATTTTTCCTGAACCGCCAGAATTTGTTATCGGACAAAACAAATGAACATCGTAAATTTGTTTAATAATGCCAATGTCGTTTTTTTTTAAATGGAACACCCTGTATATTACTTTTTTTTTAACTCCTTACTCTTTTCTGATTCCAAATATGTATATGTTATATGTTTGTTTCATAAATTATTATCATTATTTATATTAATTATTGTTACTGAATAAGCATTATGTTCTAGCATGTTTTCCTCACACCAATATAGATTTTCTAATCCGCAATATTTCGAAATAAAATTTTGCCTAAACGACTAAAGTAAACATATAACATATATACATATTTGGAATCAGAAAGGAGTGAGAAGTTAAAAAAAAATTAATATACAGGGTGTTTCATTTAAAAAAATCGACATTGGCATTATTAAACAAATTTACTATGTTCATTTGTTTTGTCCGATAACAAATTCTGGCAGTTCAGGAGAAATCATGCAACTTTGGTAATTTAAAGTTTTTTCTAGGTCTTTAAATAAAAGCTCCAGGGGTGCTCCAAAATATACGGAAAACCCCTGTACATGATATATTATTAAGATTTGATATGTCAATAATAATGGCGCATCAAGCAGAACTTTTTATAAAAAATAACTTTTTTTCGTAAAATGAAAATTAAAAAAAATTCCCATGTGTCTAGAACTTCTCTGCTGGACACGCTGTATATAAAATGTCGAATGCACCACTGTTTTCTCTTAGCGGAAACATCCGTGGGGCCTTACCCTCTTGAGTTTTGTTTCGTGTTTATAATCTGTTACCAATTTTAAATTGTTGTAGATGGAAGAGAAGCTAAGCAAAGTTTACAAATCGGTTGATGATATCGATCTCTGGCTGGGAGGTATTTTAGAAGAAAAAGCTCCTGGAAGTCTGGTGGGTCCGATATTTAGGGATATGATAGCCGACCAATTCGTAAGACTGAAAAAAGGGGACAGGTACTTTTTTGAAAATGACCCCTCTATAAATCCAGGACATTTTTCGCCAGGTAATTATGATTGTCGTAGCTTTTGTATTTACATATAAGTAATAGGTACTTCCCTTAATATCTGTAGGTAATAAAGTTTCATAATGTTTAAATACCCTTACCACTTAACCCTCCTGGTGAATACTGCAATTATATATTATCATGTTTTATTTTGGTGTGTTATAAGATTTTTAAAATGGGACAATGATTTGGCCTGAATATATTGCTACGCAACTATATATTCTGTCATTAAGCTCATGATCATAATTCTCTATGAAGATCAAAGCAGTGCACGCACTTACCCACTGTGCTCAGTTACCTCAAATGACTTACCTTTTTATTGTTTTTGTTAAGTTTTTTTTACTTTTTATGAGAGGCAAGCATTTTAGGGGTATACCTTTACATTGAACATCAACCTTGATAAATGACCTAGTATATCATGGTCGGTCCTGTTTACTATAAACATTTTTTAAATTTAAGAGTTACCAGTGACACGTTATAAATAAACCGTTTAATAAAGATTTAAGTTGTCTTCTTAAGCGTTCTAAACGCTCTATTAAATAAGTTTATTAAATTAATTTACAGAACAACTTCAAGAGCTCAGGAAAGCCTCGATGTCGCGGATAATTTGCGACAATAGTGACAAAATCCTGCTTTCCCGCCAAGCGCCCAACGCTTTCAGAAAACCAGGAGTGTCGGGGTAGGTTAACGATAGTTTTTTGTGTTTGATGGGATTAGAACAACATAACTCTTCGTGAATCAGTACATTTAAAAAGATTAGAAAAAAAAATTGTATACAGTGTGACCAGTAAAGTCCGCATCATATGGGATTTTTTTTTTATTAATAGCCTTATTCGAAATTTGACTTTGGCATCAAGTTCTGCTTCGATTGAGATGAAAATTAAACAAAAAAATAGTAGTCACGTGATTCGCATTATCTGTAAAATTTTAATTTTTTCCAAAAAATAATTCAAAAGTGAGGCTAATACTGAAAATATCAAAAAAAGTTATAAGAAAAAGTTTTATTTAATGCAGCTTCTAGCCCATATGCAAAATTTCAACTGCATAAGATAATTTTGATTTTTTACCCATATTTTGTAAATTGCACCACTTTTGCAAAATAAGACTCAACGCAACCTACATAACACTTGTTAGTTTTGACAATGCTTTATTGCAGATACATTTTCTTTAAAGTGGCGCCATATTAAATGTGTGTTTTTTTACAAAATCAAAATTGGGCTTTTAAAATTTGGTCGCATGTGATGCAAAGTTTATTTGTTTTTGACCCTGTATAAGGTAACTTCATAAAATAAGTATTTTTGAAAACGTAGTCTGTGTCTGAAAGTAATACACCTTAATATTAAAACAAAAAAGAGCACAGTGTCATCAGTAAAGTCTAAACTGTTCAAAGTGGAAAAAAAAAAATTTTAGTGGTGGGTAAAAAATCAAAATTATCTTATGCAGCTGAAATTGCATATTATGGGCTAGAAACTGCATTTAAAGAAACTTTTCAAAGTCAAATTTCGAATAAAGCTATTAATAAAAAAAAATTCCAGATGATGCGGATTTTACTGGTCACAATACCGGGTGTCCATTTAGTGTGCCGGTGGACGAATATCTCGTTAAAGGTCGACTTTAGCAGAAAAGTGTAAATACAAAAGTTATAGCATCTGATAGTGTGCACCTTCTAAAAATAATTTCAAATATACAGGGTGTCTCAAACATGCAGGGTGAACCACACATGGATTCCATATATTTTTTTAGAGTATTAAAGCACCTATAGGTTCTTCATGTAATTTAAAAAAAATTCTGCCGAGAAATGCGACGTTGCCAATATATGATCTGTTAAATTATTTTTTGAGGAAAAGAGGTTCATATTAAATGGTTTAGATTGTTACTAATATTCAAAACTTATTTACAAAAATTCGGTTAAAGAAAATACTTGCATGTAAAACCACTAAACTTTTAATAAAATTCACATAAGTTATACTGGGCGTTTAAAAGTTTGATCAAAACTTAGATATTTTCTGTATCAGTTTTCGTAATTTTTTTAACTCAAACACCCTATATTTGATCATTTCGTTAAAAAGAGCTTTAAATTTCCTTTAATTTGATATCAATATGTAGTACTTTATTTTAAGCGGTTTCAATTTTATTTAAGATTTTCGAAAAATTGATTATATGATATTATATAATATTAAATATATCGTCGATAGTATTTAAGACAGTAGTCTTAGAATTGTAATTTAGTTTACACTTGAAAACGGTTAGAGATACTAACTAACCGAAACGTTGTGTTAAGTAACAGAATAAAGACAATGGAAGTCCGACAAGGTAATTTTTTTGAAAGCAGAATATATTACACAACTTAATCGAGAAATTTATTTTTAAATTGAAATATTTTTAAAATTATTTATTTTCTATTTAAATTGCATAGTTTTGGACTAAATATGTTTTTTTTTTCAGAAATGAATTTGTGGACTGCGCAGGATATGGTATTCCATCAATAGATTTATTGTTATGGCAAGACTAGAGCCTTTATTTTATGTTTGTTCGTACCACACCCTAATTTTATTTATGTATTTATACACATTTTTTTGTTATTTTATGATTTTGTTAATTATAAAATGGTTTTACTATTTCAAAATCTATATTTATTTTAATTGAAACATAAGAGTTATTTTTGTACCAAAGGCGTAAAATGACATTTTTAGCACTCGGCTGAAGGTCGTTGCCCTATAGCTTTGCATTAAAATAAACGATTTTAATGAAAAGAGAACCGAAAATATAAAGTCATCAATTACCGTAAAACGGGGTGAATAGGATCGATTTTTAACTTTAAAAGTTTGTAACTTGAAAACTATCTGCCTGAATACATTTCTCAATAGCTTAAAACATGAGTTAAGGTTGGTACTTTTAAATGGTGGTATAAGTTTTAATACAGGGTGTACCCTGTTGAATATATATTTTTTTTGTGCAAAAATCCTATTCACAAACAAACAACCGCGGGGTGTATAGAATTGTGCACACAAATTTATCTTAAGTAATATAAAAGAGTACTAAAAATAATATTACCTAAATTTTATAAGTGCTGCATAGTTGTAGAGATATGAAGTTTGTAAGACAAAAGCAAAGATAAAATGACAACAGTTTAACCGCTAAATTTGACGATTTTTGAAATTTGAAGGTAACTTTAATCCTATTCACCCCGCTGATCCTATCCACCCCGTTTTACGGTATGTGGTCAATTCCATTTTACAGAAAGATACAAACATTAGCAAATTTTCCAAATTGATTGCATTTTTAAAGCAACCAGAAGGATACTACATTTAAAACAAATCTTATGTTCTGACACGGGACTAAATTCAAAATTTAAGTTTAATTTTAACTTTTATTTGAAATCTGGGTTTATTTATGGGGTATTGGGTAAATGTATCAGCGCATTAAGTGAACCCCTCCGAGAAGAATATTCTCGGTTCGCTACTGGGTATGTTGTATTTAATTAAGTATTGTATTATTATTTATTTTATATGCGTTTTATTTGGACGCGAGGAAATTTGGTTCCGAAAAGGAACCGAGGACCCGGGGAAAAATGGAAAGAAATAAAAATCAATAGTACCTACATATTATAGGTACACACCATGTATAATTTTTATAGGCTTGGCAAAATTAACATTGAGACTCTTTTAAATTCTGCATTCCGGTACGAAATAATCAAGCAAATTAAAAAAGTTGATAAAATCAGGTCTTAAATCAAATAAACTGCGTTCATTTGCGGTAAGGACCTTCCGTTAAACAAACGACTTATAGTATATAGTAAATATAGTTTTACTATACAGGGTGGCGCACCGAAAACTTTCAACCCAGATTTATTTTCTTGTTAATAAATAAATCAAAATTCGCTCGAACCCGGGAACCTTATTAGTTCTCAGGAGGACATAATTTTTTGCTATTTTAACCCCCCCCCCCCCCTGCTGGAATCGCTACGACGGGGTGGCATCCACCCTTAATATCTTAAATGGAAAGGGGGGTCGAGTGATACCTTATTTTAAAGGGAATTGAATTGCCTTCTAAACGCGACCTTATTCGTTTAAATTGAGTGAATAGTTCCTGAGAAATAGGGCTAAAAAGAAAAGAAAATTTAAAATTTATTACCGCTTGTATCAATCAAGTAAATATTGAAAATGTCCACCTCCAACCTCCATGCAATTGTAAAGGCACTGTTCAAAATTCAAATTTAATTCTTAAAAAGTTTTAATAATAATTTCACCGATCCTCGGGTGTTTCGCGTAGAACGATTCAGCGTACTTTAAAAACGCATAAGTTACATTCCTATAAAATAAAACTGGTTCATGAACTTAATGAAGACGATAACGATCGCGGTTTGCAATTTTGGGAGTTAATTAGTGAAATGATCATTCGCAATCGGCACTGTCAATCGACAGAATTGCAGGTATTGGTCGGATTCCAACCATAGAATTTTTGATGAGGTGCATAGTCAACATCCCGAAAAATTAAATGTGTGGGCTGGAATTTTTAGGGCCCGTATTATATTTTATACCTGGAAATTAACCAGGCGAAATTTATCTGAACCTGTTGGAAACCACTATTAACGCTGCTTTAACGAATGCCATAGAAGAAAATTACCGTTATCGGCCAGAAAATATTTACTTTCAGCAAGACGGAGCACCCCGCATTATGCGTTCCTTGTTAGACAGTTTATGGATGAAAGTTTTCCAGGAAAATAGATTGAAAGAAGAGATCCTTTTGAATGGCCTGCAAGATCTCCTGATTTGACGCCACTGGATTTTTTTTTGTGGGGACATTTTTAAAGTCTAAAATTTATGCAACCCAACCCAATTTTTGGAAGACTTGCGACAACGAATAGTTTACAAGTGCCGACAAATAACTCCCGCAATGCTCCATAGAACATTTTGAACAGTGCCTTTACAATTGCATGTAGGTTTTAGGTGGACATTTTCAACCTCTACTTGATTGATACAAGCGGTATGTAATAAATTTTATTACTTTTAAATTTTCTTTTATTTTTAGCCCTATTTCTTAGGAACTATTCACTCAATTTAAACGAGCAAGGTCGCGTTTGGAAGGCAATTCAATTTCCTTTAATATAAGGTATCACTCGACCCCCCCCTTTCCATTTAAGATTTTAAGAGTGGAAGTCATCCTGTCGTAGGGATATACAAAAATATGTCCCCCTGAGAACTAATAAGGTTCCCGTATTCGAGCGAATTTTGATTTATTTATTAACAAGAAAATAAACCTGGGTGGAGAGTTTTTGGTGCGCCACCCTGTATAACATGATACAATGAAAGCAAGATAGTTAGATCGCAGGCATAATTTTGTAGGTACGCCTGGCGCATGACGAAAGTTTCAATTTGACCGTATTCATCAACGCCAAGCCTAAACCCCTAATCCTAGAATCATGAAATTTCGAAGATGTCTTTTCTCCATAACGTAGGCATCCACTAAGAAGGGTTTTTTTGAAAATCAACCCCTAAGAGGGCTGAAACGGGGGTTGAAATTTCTTTTAGAAACTACAACTTGTGGAGGTTTAAAAATTGAAATAAAGGGCGTTTTAATAAAACAATGTTATACCTACGTGTTTTGTCATTTTTCCAAAATCCACCTAGGAATTGAAAAAAGGTGTGTAGTCTATTTTGAGAGGGTATACATATAACTTTCTATAAAAATTGGTACTAGGCTAACTCTGTTAAAATAAGCACGTACGTGTTTTGATATTTTGGGTTTGTTCGGGTTTATGGGGTAAGTTTCCATTATAAACTTGTATACCCCTTTTCCACCCCTTAGGGGCAAAATTTCCCAAACCATCTAACCACGTACTTGCTTATTTTAACAGAGTAAGCATAGTACCAATTTTCAGCGAGATAGCTTAAAATTATAGACAGTTATAAGTAAGTACCCTCTTAAAATAGACTACCCCGCTGTCGCAACAATATCTCCACACTTGGTGCTTAGCATCGAGTCACCTTGTGTTGGGTTCCTGGCCACAGCAATATGTTTGGTAACGAGACTGCTGATGCGTTCGCCAGGGAGGGCGCAAGCTTGTCTGTCGAACTAGCAGAGATTACTATGGCTAGGCCACTGGGATCAGTCAAAGATTGAGATCGGATAGCTAAACAACTTCCGCAAAGCAGATGAACAGGGCTGTAGCATCTCCAGGCAATTGTAGCCCCTACTTGATGGCAGGAAAACCGCAGCGTTATCACAGCACAGTCGGAAGGACCTAAGAAATATGACTGCCGTAGTCACCGAGTCACCGGACATTGCCTGTTCGGTTGACACGCCGAACGTATGCAAATACCAGCTAACAACTTCTGTAGAAGTGCAGAGATGAAACAGAAGAGGAAAGTATTTAGCATTTCTTGTGTGAATGTCCCGGCCTCTCGAGAGGAAGTGAGCAGCCTGCAACTGGGTCGATTCACTAGGTTTATTAACAGCAGTGGCTGGTTTAAATGAGCTGTCAAGATTATTCTACGGTCTACGTCGCGTTAACCATCAGGAAGCTGATGCGGATAGGTTCCGCGGAACATGCGTGGTACCACAACGGTCCTTATAGGACTACGTGTGACTGTTTGGACAATGCCCGAGGTCTTCCACTCTAACCTAACTTAACCTAACATAACCCTGTATTTTCAACGTTGGCGCGCGTCGATTGCTACGAAGTTACAGTCAGTTGAAATTATGCTGCCAATTCAAATTAGTGGATGAGCGCAACCTATAAAAACTAAATCCCCATTTGAACATATTATATAATATATAGTATGCCATTTATACAGCCTATTAGGCAGCAAATAGTTGGTTTTATAAAAAAGTGAGTAAGTATGTAATTGTTTTGGAAACATTAATCATATTTGATGCCTTACCAACGTAATTTTATTGTGAAATTCAATAATAAATAATATAAAGTCTAAAATATACTTTTGCACTTTGTTGGCACAAATTACCCCATTTGTAGATATTGGAATGTTAAATATAAAGGTTAAAATTACAGAAATATATATTTATTATTCCAGCCAATGATAATAAATAACATTTCCAAAAAATACAATAAATGTTAATATTAATCATTAAAGTTAACAGTAAAAATTTAAAACTTTAAATAAAATAGTCCTCTGATTAATCAAGATAAGGTCTAGTAAGAGTATAGATACCTAATTTAGAAATGATCGCTTTTTAAATGTATATTACATGTAAAACTAAATTTTAAGGAAATATACATAGAAGAAAAATCCTTATTCATTGTTTTGTAGATCGTTTGTCCTGAAACAAAAATAAAAAAATATGTTATAAAGTGACACTTTCTCTCACGCATTAGGGGCCCACTCACTGGTTGATTACCGATCAACCAAATCTCGCCCAAAAAATTCCTGGCAATCTGTTGCTCAGAAACTGCCCATTAGTGCTTATGTCCATTCATCAGGCTTGCCAAGCAATCACCTCTACGCAATTAGCTTTTAATTTAATAAATATAGTTTAAAAAAACTGAAAAACACGTTGATAATTAATCAAACTAAAAAGCGGAAAATAAATATAGTTTAAAATAATTCTTGAAATTCTTAATATAGGCAGAAATTAATAATGAACGATTAACATTAGTATTATTGTGAAAAAAGCGTAGGGTGCTCGATATACGAAAAATTTAGCACAAAGCGACCCATGCTTTTTTCACAATAATACTAATGTTTACCGTTCATTATTATTTTCTGCCTATATTAACAATTTCAAGAATTATTTTAAACTATATTTATTTTTCGCTTTTTAGTTTGATTAATAAATCAACGATAATAATCAAAGCGTGTTTTTTAGTTTTTTTTTAAACTATATTTATTTTCCATTTTTTAGTTTGAGTTATTGTTAAGAATTTTTTTTTGTTTTGAGTAGATTGAGCTAGATTACAAGTGACATCGAGTGTATAGAAGTAAATGGTAAACTTATTTATGAAAATAAGGATATTGTGAATTTTCTAAATCAGTATTTTGTAGAAATAGGCGAATATATTGTTAAAGATGTAACGAATAAAATAAGTAACTCAGGTATAAATAACACTTTTAGTGAGATCGCGTGTGATAACTTGATATCTAGGTTAGAGTTAACAACGAAAGAGGAAATAAATGAAATTATACTGGAACTGAAAAAAAATTCGGCACCCGGAAATGACGAAGTGTCAGTAATGGATTTAATTAACCTTAAACATTTGATAGTAGAGCCAATTGCAGCATTAGTAAATCAGGCATTAACAACTGGTATATTTCCAAGGGAACTTAAAACAAGTAAAGTGTGTCCCATTTTTAAAGCCGGGGAAAAAAAGTCAATGAATAATTATAGGCCTATTTCGGTGATCAGTGTACTCTCTAAAATTCTAGAAAAGGTAATAAAAAAAAAGAATGACACGATTTATGGAGGATAATTTATTATATGATAAGTTCCAGTATGGTTTTATACAAAGAAGTAGTACCTTGTCCGCAACCTTTGATTTTGTGAGTTTTGTGACGAAAGCTTTAGACAAAAAGAAAATTATAGTCGTGGTTTCAATCGATTTACGCAAAGCATTTGACACGGTTAGTATAGATATACTTTTAAGAAAATTACATAATATGGGCTTTAGAGGTAAATTTTAATGACATTCTGGAATCTTACCTGAGGGATCGTAACCAGTACGTTAAATTGGGTAGTATTTTTAGCGAAACATTGCTAAATGGCTATGGAGTACCGCAAGGTTCGGACCTTGGACCACTACTTTACTCGCTGTTTGTCTTTAACTTACGAATTGCTAATCTTAAAGCCCAATATTACACATTTGCGGATGGCACATTATTAGTATACATAGGTGAAAGTGAGGAGGAATTGGTGAGACTAATTAACAAGGATCTCGATAGATATCTTAAATGGCTGTACTCCAATAAATTAAAAATTAATATTGACAAAACTAAGTTTATAATTCTCAAACAAAAAAATAAACAAGTAAATGATTTTGATCCAAAAATTAATAATGTTAAACTGGAACAGGTAACATCCCTTAAATATTTGGGATTGATGGGGGATGAGTATTTAAATTGGGAGGTACACATACATAAAATAGTAAATAAGGTAAATCCTATGATTCCTGTTATTTATAAGTGTAGAAATTACATTTCGTCTAAGACAAAAAAACAAATATATACTGCTTTTTTCTTGACACACTTGAGATATCTGTTACTCATCTGGGGAACATGTGGGAAAACCAATTTCAACGAAATGCAGATATTGCAAAATAAGTTTCTAAAAATTTTATTTAATTATGAGTCTTACACCAACAAATACTTTATACCAGGAACTAAATGTACCTAAACTGGAGCAAATATTGGAATTTAAACAATGCAAACTTGTTTACAAAATACTTAATAACTTACAAAAATCAAACGCAAATTTTCAATCTGTTAGCGACATTCATAATCATGCTACAAGATCGCACTCAAATTTATATCTATCACAGAATAGAACAAACATATTTCTAAATAGTCCTGTTCAGCTTGCTGCTAAATGTTTTAATAGTTTAATTTATAACATTAGATTTACCGATTCTTACCCACTTTTTGTGAGAAAATCTAAAAACTTCCTGAATATTCATTGAAGTATCTTTTAGGTTTAATTATTGCGGCTTACTATCTAGTCAACTGCTATAACACTGTTAATTTTAAGTTATTTAAGTCTCGAGGCCAGAGCTATAAAGCACTGATTTGAGATTTATTAACCCCTTAAAGAATTTAAAACACCATTTTCTATTAAAGCACCGTTAGAAATATGTCTTTAACATCGTTACGTGATGGTGTTGTTTTCAAGAACTGATTATTTTATTTGTCAATTATTTTTTTTAAGCAAATTTCGATGTTTTATAGCAATGAATATTGGTAGGACAATCCTTTTTTGTATTTAGGGGTGTGATTAATGGATGAACTAATATTCTGCGATTTGTTGTCCAAAATCACAAGAAATTAGCCATATTTGTTGCGATATCTCGCTAACTGCATTTGGTAATAAAATTTTACAGCCAAAAAGCTTTCAAGATTCGTAAGTTAAGAATGGGGGAAAGATAGGTGGTACCTTTAATGTTTCTTAAAGTATTAAAAATGACACCCACTATTTGAAAGAGATACAAGCATAAACTGACATCCTCCACTAACGGGGCAATATTTTGAAAAGTCGATCGGAATCAATTAGATTGGTAATCTGGTTGCTCGAAAATTGCCTAGTAAATGGGCCCCTTTACTTCTTGCCTCTGACTTAAATTTAACAAATGAAATAAATTTTGGGAAAACATTTTTTAACTTTAAATAACGTGTTTCGAGAAAAAAAAAGCAACATCAGAAGGGAAGTAAGGAATAGTGTTTGACGAGACGAGAAATCTCGCATTTTTTAAAAAACTCTCGTCTCGCCTCGCAAATCGAGACAAGCTTTTTTCAAATCTCGCCTCGCTAACATCTCGCAAGATGCTTTCTCGTCTCGCGAGAGTCTCGCAATTTCTCGTTCCAGCCATATGACGTTATAAAATAAAATACTGCAAAAGCTCTAATGAATTTTTGCAAAAAATAGTATACAGTGCGTTTTTTTTAACGCGGGCCATAGGGATTTACATGGTAACTCTTTAAGTCTATGTTAGGTACATTTCTATTGAGAACTACCAGTTGAAATTTTAAACAAACATTTCTTGTGGTCTCATATCCAATTTAGAACCATGTTTGTATTACTTTACTAACGCAAAATATTGAAAAATACCATTTTAAGTTATAATATCACGCTGTTTTGCCCAGCCCTGTATATTAAGTTTACCCAGGTCATCATCATCAATCAGCCCATATCTGTCCTTTGCTGGACGTAAGCCTCCCTTGTTTGCCTCCACATTCTTCTATCTTGTGCCACCTGTATCCAGTTTGTGTGGACACGTTTTATGTCGTCTGACCATCTAGTCGGTGGACGACCTCTGTTTTTGTATGTTTCTATTAAATATGTTTTATTCTAAAGCAGAACTTTTATTTCAATAAAGTTTAATAATTTTCCTAAATATCATCTACAACAATAAACTTAAAAATTATATAAACTGTTCGAAGTGCCCTCTATTTACAGCCAAACAGTACCTCCAAACAATCATAAAAATGCTTTCTAATATTCTACAACTGTCGCGCTGTGATGCTGCGTGAGGCCTCGATTATTCTCTTTTTTAACTCATCGACATCATTTGGTCTTCCTCTTACGTTATCAAAAACTTTAGATGTGAGGTATCCCCAATAAAAGAAGTTCAAAGGCGTAATATCCGGGCTTCGAGCGGGCCATTTAAATCAGCTGCCCGGAAACACGTTATTTAGATATTCCGTTACAATTATTGCGCTATGAGCTGGAGCTCAATCATGTTGAAATATAATTTCCTTCCTTCTGTGGGCTAGCGCAGGACCTACTTCCATATTTAAAAGATCCATATACTTTTCTTTGGTAAGCGTACCGTCTATAAAAATGGACCATTTTTATTTCCTAGAATATCTGCCCATACATTTACATTTTGTCACCACAGGGTATGCGTTTGATACACCATGTAGGGATTTTCTTGCGACCAGACTCTAACATTCTGCTTGTTCACACTACCATTAATATTAAAGGAACTTTTAACAGCAGCAGTAAACAGTATGTTATTCGCAATACCAGGGTTGTTATTAATTCGTTCCATCCATTCTTCACAAAATTGCATTCGTTTAAAATAATTACGAGGTAAAAGTTCCTGTACGTTTCGAATTTCAAAAGATTTGTATTTGTCTTTCTTCAATGCCCTGTAACAACTGCTTCTAGATTTCGAAGCGTTCAGTAAGGTGTGTCAAATTGGATGATGGTTGTTCTTCTATCGCCATGCACAGACCCATTCAGAATTCTTCAGTTACCACAGGTGAATTTCTTTTTCGTTTTTTATGAGAATCATCAACACATCCAGCGGCAACATTATCAGTAACTTCCCGATATGACATTCTTCTTATGCAGTTTAAAACCATTTCAATTCGTTCTTTTACGGTGTAGCAAGACATGATAAATTACAAAACTAATTTCATGAAACTCAGGAAAATACTGACAGCCGTGTCAATATTTTTCTTTATCTAAGGTAGTTAATTACATAAATTACAAGGGTGTAAAAAAGTGTAATTTTAAAAAAATTAAAACTGTCTTTTTTGGGTATCTCTTGGAACTTTTTTGCACAGATTGTATGTTAACTTCTTCCTCCCATCTCATATTTTATCTATTCTCAAGTTATAATATTATTTGTTTAATATAAATGTGCCTAACATGGGCTTAAAAATGTTCCATGTAAATTCCTATGAAAACGCATTGTATACTATTTTCATTAGTTTTAAGGTTGAATTCTCAACGTCATTCAATCTATTGCCAACCTATAACCTATTTCGCGTTGATTTTTTGAGTTTATTATTTTAATAACTAACATTTAAAGAAAATCAATATCGTCGGTACATTATTTAGGTAATACCTGATATATTACAAAAATATCCATTTATTTCATTGCTAATTTTGGGAGAATTGTATAGTAAAAGAACAATGAGTGACAATGACATAATAATGCTAAAAAAAATCTTAACCGATATTTTTCGATATACAATTCCCCTTAAATAACTTATCGAATTCCTTGATATTTATTAAATATGTCAATTATTACCTATAGAATATCAAGTCGATACTGATTTTCTTTAAAATTTTGTATAAAAGCTAGAAAACATAAATAAATCTACGCAAAATAGGTTGGCAAGCATGTTGATACTCCCACCTTAAGGTTGAATTCTCAACGTCGTTCAATTTATTGCCAACCTATAACCTATTTCGCTTGGTTTTTTCAAGTTTATTATTTTTTAAACTAACATTTAAATAAAATCAGTATCGTCGGCACATTACTTAGGTAATATCTGATATATTACAAAAATATCAATTTATTTCATTGCTAATTTTGGGAGAATTGTATAATGAAAGAACATGTCATTGCAATGACATAATAATGTTAAAAAAAATCTTACTCGATATTTTTCGTTATACAATTCTCCTAAAATAAGTTATGAAATTCCTTGATATTTATTAAATATGTCAACTATTACCTATAGAATATCAAGTCGATACTGATTTTCTTTAAATTTTGTATAAAAGCTAGAAAACATAAATAAATCTACGCGAAATAAGTTATAGGTTGGCAAGCATGTTGATACTCCCACCTTAACAGTGTTCCTTATGTTTTTTGTTTATAGTAAGTACTTTATGTTTTGGGTTAATCAAATTGAGATCCTCTTTTAAGCTGGCGCCCGGGACTTACCATAAATTTTGAAGTTTTAAATACATTTTCTATGTTCCTTCCGTTGTCAATAGCTTCTTCAAGGCGGTTATCATTTTTTGTTATGTCCAATATATTATCCCAGTCGTTAACGCTAAAACAAAGGAAACGACTTAATTTTTTGGTAACATTATTTTAAAATCGAACAGGCAACAGGACCGCAAATAATTTTATTTTTTTAAATATTTTAGTCACGACTTAACAATCATATTTCACAATTTAAGTATTAGTGTCGCTCTGTTCTCCCAACAGGTGCATGCTTTTTAAGTATTGCAAAATAGCAAATTTTAAAAAAATCGCCTCTTTATAACTGTTTTTAAAAAATACTAAAAACTTAAGTAGGTTAGATGCAGCGTTGAGAGTGCACCATAATTACAGTAATAATTGCAATAAACAAAAAATGTTTTAGACAGTGTGACCAGTTAAGTCCGCATCATATGGGATTTTTTTTATTAATAGCTTTCGAAATTTGACTTTGGCATCAAGTTCTGCTTCGATCGAGATAAAATTTAAGCAAATAAATAGTAGTCACGTAATTCGCATTATCTGTCAAATTTTAATTTTTTTCAGAAAACCATTCAAAAGTGGGGTTATTTCTGATAATATCGAAAAAAGTTAGTGAAAAATGTTTTTTTAAATGCAGTTTCTAGCCCACGTGCAAAATTTCAGCTGCATAAGGTAATTTTGATTTTTTACCCACCACTAATATTTATTTTCCACTTAATGAACACTTTACTGATCACACTGTGTTCTTTTTTGTCTTAATATTAAGCTGTATTACTTTCAGACACAAACTACGTTTTCAAAAATACTTATTTTATGAAGTTGCCTTATACATGGTCAAAAACAAATAAACTTTGAAATAAACTTGAAATTTAAAATTTTAATAGCGCAATTTTGATTTTGTAGAAAAACACAACTTTAAAGAAAATTTATCTGAAATGAGGCATTGTCAAAACTAAGAAGTTTTATGTAGGTTGCGTTGAGTCTTATTTTGCAAAAGTGGTGCAATTTACAAAATATGCAGCTGAAATTTTGTACGTGGGCTAGAAAATGCATTTAAAAAAACATATTCCACTAACTTTTTTCGATATTATCAGAAATAAACCCACTTTTGAATTATTTTTTGGAAAAAATTAAAATTTGACAGATAATGCGAATTACGTGACTACTATTTATTTGCTTAAATTTCATCTCGATCGAAGCAGAACTTGATGCCAAAGTCAAATTTCGAAAGCTATTAATAAAAAAAAATCCCATATGATGCGGACTTTACTGGTCACACTGTAGAAGATAATATAGTGTCCGCGAAAATAATTAAAAGTGAATAATTGTGGCATAACGGACAAGTGTGTAACCGTTTTTTTTTTATTGAAATACACAGGGATTCAAGAACAATGGATACCCTGGGGCGGGTAGACCACGCCGACGGCCGTTTCCTCCTTGTTAGGACTCTACGGGCAGCCATAACCTAAGTATTCCCGACAACAGCGGTAAGATGTATTAAAAGCCTTTGACAAAAGCAATTTTTGCGGACAATACCGTGCGAGCAAAAATTATTTGCATCGAAGAGGGCCTTGCATCTAAAGACGTAATGCTTAGCCGTAGAGCTTAATACCTGTTTGGTGTCAGTAACAACCTGAATTAAGAATCAATCGGTTATTCCGTTATCTTTTACAGTCGTTAAAAGTAATTTGATTCATCGCTATTTTTTTCAATTTCTTGAACAATTCACACAATGGGCTTTACGGAACAGCACAAAACATTCATGGTTGAAGCGTATTTTCAAAACGGGGTTAGAGTAAATGGTGAGTGGCAATATAATCCGGGTTTGTGCATGGACGATTTTCACGAACATTTTCCTAACGGTGTTTTTATTGCTGGGGATTTTTATCATTGCCTGAAAAATACCGGGGCTGTGTTTAGGGAAACAGGTTCTATACAACACAAAAAAGGAGCAGGAAGACCATCTGTAAGAACAGAAGAACTTGTTGCAAACGTTCGTGAAATAATGCAAAATACGCCAACAAATTGTATAAGACGCCTATCCCAAGAATGGGAAGATCTTATGGAACATGCATTCTTAAGAAGCAGCTAAATTTATTTCCTTATAAAGTGCAAGTATTCCAATAAATACAAGCCGCAGATTTTGAAAGACGCAGGAATTACTCTCAATGGTTTACCCAAAATTTATTGGAAAGAAATGATTTATTAGACCTCGGATGAAGCCTGGTTCCACCTCTCCGGTTATGTGAATTCTCAGAACACACGCATGTGGAGTAGTGAAAATCCCCATTTTTTTGTAGAGTCCACATTGCACCCTCAAAAGATTGGTGTCTGGTTAGCTGTTTCCCGAAGAAGAATTGTTGGTCCTGTTGAGACAATATTTTGAATCCATTTGTGGAGCAATTACTTGACGACGAACTACGTTTTTGATATTTTCAACAGAACTGTGCAACCGCCCATACAGCCGCCGAAACTATTAACTACTTACGCAATTTTTTCGACGACAGATTGATCAGTTTTCGATCAGACATTGAATTCCCACCTAGATCACCTTGTTATGGTTATGGATTACTTCGTTTTTCCTCCTTTAAAGAACACTATTTTTAAAACACCAGTTGCAAATTTAGAACAATTACAAGAAAGGATTATCCAAAACTAGAGATGCTGGTCAACACTTTCGAAAATATGAAGAGACGTGTGAATTTATGCTTGGAGCATGGCGGTGACCAATTTCAGCAATTTATGTAATTATTTTTCTTTTTCTTTCTGTATATTCTTACTTTGTTAATTTTATAAACAATAAAAATAAATTTGTATTAGTCTATTTATTTTATTACTCAATAGTTTGGCATATCAAGTCATAATATGAATTTGAAAATTTTTTTACCTAGATTTGGTTAGATATATCGTCCCCATATCATTGTTATCTAAACCAAGCCCTACGCTTTTTGAATAATTTTTGCTCGCACGGTATTATCTTCTTATCTAAACATTTTTATGGCTTTTCATAAACGGATTGCGCGCATTTTAGTGGGTGTCGCTGCGTGATCTGTTTGTAATCTGCAAAACTGCAGACTGTTTCGGTGAAAACGCAAATAGTGTTCCCTATACTGGATTGTGATGCACTTCGTGGTTTATTTAGTTGTCTACGTTTCGAATATTACCAGTGTGACTGCCTTTTGAATTGGAGTTAATTCCGCTGGGATGGCGCTACGGTGTACTGATGGCCGCTTTGCTTTTGTAAAAGGCTTTTAATACATCTTACCGCTGTTTTTGGGAATGCTTGTGTTATGGCTGCCCGTAGAGTCCTAAAAAGGATGAAAAGGCCGTCGTGATCTACCCGCCTCAGGGTATCCATTGTGCTTGGATCCCCGTGTATTCCAATATGAAAAAACAGTTACACACTTGTCCGTTATGTCACAATTATTTGCTTTTAAAAGTGTTTCAGTTTATTAATAAAGAAAGACATAGAACCAATAAGAATTAGGAAAAGCTCAGTGGGGATAAAGGGGGGGGGGGGGCGGGCGGGTACGCCCTGGATGTCGGTTCTGCAGAGGTAATATTATAGAATATAAAGTGTCTGTTTAAAGGTTGGGGGCAATAATGCTAGAAGAATTTTAGACTTGCATTGTCTTTACTGACTGGAGATACATACCAGTTGAAACGTTGTAATAAACACACAAATAAAGATATTAAAAGTCCAAAACTGTTTTATCATTCCAGACATCATACCGTGCGAGCAAAAATTATTTGCATCAAAGAGGGCTTGGATTAAAAAACGTAGGGCTTGGTTTAGATAAAATTACTTGTAACGGCTGTCAAAGATGATGGAATAAGTGATTGATTGATACCGCTAAGCATTACGTACTTAGATGCAAGGCCCTCTTTGATGCAAATAATTTTTGCTCGCACGGTATAATATAACTTTCACTCTTTATATCATTAAGCCATTTACTTTCATTAAACATTACGCATTACCGGATGATGTAAATTATTTATGAATAATTTTTTCCAATGTACCCAATAATATTTTCGTACTCGTCGATATTATACTATTGCGAGCACAATTTCCTAATCCGGGACTACAACAACGTAAAACGTTTGTTAACATTTCCATGTCGTTTAAAACTTGTCGGCTTATTGTGATAAATAGAATGCCGTCGTTGCTCATTATAATAGCCGAGATCCCAATGGACGCATATTTTGAACACACTGTATATACCAAGGGCTTAACAATAACATATTTTAAACTGGTATATTTAAAAATATGCCGATTCAAAGAGCAAATATTATATTTTGAAGCTAGCTGTAGGATTTTTCATTTAAAATTGTCACTGCTGAAATTTTACCTCCTCGCAACATGACAACATAAAATTCATTTATAATATTATCCACTGAGTTTTTAATAAGTTTTATAAAGACTTGAATTTATAACTTCAATAAAAAGGAGAATTTGTGTTGAAAAATAAGGTTTGCGAAATCTACCTACATTCAAAATATCTGCAAAACCATGTTTATTTATAAATATTTTGAACAAGATATTTTTTGGGAAAATGATTTGGATCGATCTGATCTTAAAAATTAGTTCAGTGATCTGCATTTTTTGTCAGTTGTTCGTTTGGGTTTCGATTTTGATTTAACTCAAGAAGACAACCATTTTACCTTGTCTTCTTTGGACTGCCAGCTCCATTTCACTACTGTTAAATTTTTAAACAAGGCATTTGACAGCGTACCCCATCACCTACTCCTGGAAGTTCTAGAAAATAATGGGGTGAGGGGTGCGGTGTTGGATGTCCTTAAAAGTTATCTGCATGGGAGGGTACAACATGTGAGGATCGCCAATGTTTTAAGTGACCCATCTAATATTAAAATAGGTGTCCCGCAGGGTACAGTGTTGGGTCCTGTACTGTTTTTGGTGTATATAAATTTGCTAACTAATTTAAAACTCAAGAATGCAACGATCGTTTCCTATGCAGATGACACTGCCCTAATATGTTCTTCAAAATCATGGGATAAAGTAAAACAAAACGTAATTAATGGTCTGGAGGTCATTCAAAACTGGTTAAAGAATTTTAAACTAACATTAAACCTAAATAAAACCACTTATATTGCTTTTTCAATTACCCTTGCAAATCGGCCAGCCTTTGATTCCATTCAAATAAAAAATTCAAATACAATAATCAAGGAGGTTTCGCACACTAAATATTTAGGAATAATCATAGACAAGCATTTGAAATGGAATCACCATGCTCTTAAGTTAACATCAACAATTAGAAAGCTATTGTATAGATTCTATACCTTAAGAAATATCTTGAACGGGGACTTGTTGGTGTCTATATATAGAACCATGGTGGAGTCGTTGTTAAGATATGGTATTGTGGTGTGGGGGGGTATGTATGAGACGGCTTTGCACCCTCTGAGCATTGTACAGAAGTATATTTTAAAAATAATCTACAAAAAAAATAGACTTTATCCAACTAGCATGTTGTATTCTAAAAAATTTTTTGACATAAGGTCTCTTGGAGACTAGCATTTTTGTCTATAAAAATAAAGATCTAAAAAATCATATCAGTCATTGCCACCTAACGCGAAATAAAGCAAATGATTATATAAAACTACCTAAAAGTTACACTAATATTAACTTAAGATTTCTTAATTATTTCGTTCCCAAGATTTATAATCTCATACCCCTGGAAATAAGAAATATCACCAAAATTCATATTTTCAAAAAAAATTTAGATCTTACATATTTGAAAGGATTCACATATTTAGGAACCTATTCTGAATTTCGGTTATGTAGGTCACTTCTGTAGTCTGGTAGGTTTCTACTCATTTATGTCTATTTATTTATCTGAAAACTGTTCAATTATTTGAAATTTAAACTTATGGGAAAATTGAGGCTATTACACATACAGGTGTTTAGTCATCTAGGTGATAGGTAGTTGCATTTTTTTTTGTGTAAGAAATGTATCTTAGTATTTATTACTTAACAAAAACATTGCAGAAGAGATAACTTTTAGCTATTCATACAACTACATCTAAATGTAACGATTAAAATGTAATATATCCTAAGATAATAAATGTGGGGGGGGGGGTACAGGGGCACTGTTCCCACCGAAATAATGATAATAATAATAATTAGCAATGTCTAGAACAAAGATTCTGAACTATTATTACTATACTACTCATAACAAGGATGTCTACATGACATATAATAAAAACATTTAAATCATCTTCTATGCCAATTTCAAATACTCTTTCCTCCTCACACTTACGTTGCTGATTCACTAATTTGTGAATTTTCAGTTACTCTTCATTTTATTATTAAAAAACTTTTTACAACATCTACCATTCCAATTTTAAATATTCTTCTCTCCTCACACTTATATGACACATAGCTTACTGCTATGATAACACAGTTTTTACAGTTTTTACCAATACTTCACGCATGGCCTCTCGTTAAGTCTATCATTACGTTGGACGTTTTTCCAAATACTTTACTTGTTCTTTCCATCATCTTGTAGCTGTATTCCTTATTCAATTATCCCGAAGATGAATAATTCGAAACATGTAGAGAATTTACCCTTCAAAAAAACTTAAAATTTATTTTAATATACCAGTGGAGGAAGACTTAAAGTGCCTTATTTCTTTCTCTTTTAAACATACACTTCAGTTAAAGCATGGACTATTTTTTCAAATTAAAAATTAAAAGTTTTCAATTCAATTGGCGCCGCGCGGCGTTCTACAGACAGATTATATTTTTCCTTATTCTTAAACAACGTGAATTTCAATTTAATTACCTGGACAAAAAAAAGTTATGTAAATAAGAAATTGTGTCGTAAACTGATGAGAGCAGGGCAAAAACGGAAATGCATTAATTACTTTTTCCAGTTATTTGCAACAAAATGCCACCGCCATTCTACCTCTTAATCTAATGAAAACAAGTTAATAGGATGTTCAAATAAATGCCTGTTTATGGACAATATTTTACTTTAAACGATGACTCTTCAAATACAATATTTTTTGCTAAAAATTGCGTTGAGCATTTTTGTAATTATAGATAATTAAGATTTATTCGAATAACTATAGCGGGAATGAGGGCAGGCAATGAAATTACACAATTGTATTTATCCCAACGTTTCGTTTTTTATGATAACTTTTTCAAGGGTCTGAAAAAAAAAAGAGAAGACAATTACAATAAATTAATGCAAATAAAATTCAAATTACAAATACAGTCAACGATCTTCATCGCCTTCCAATAAATCTTGGAATAAAGTGTGAAATTAACTTTTCTTCCTTCTTTTTAAATTAATGTCATGTATCCGTTGCCTAGTTTTAAGTTTTTCAGTCGCTATGACTGCACACGCTCTTTCTAATTTTTCTTTAAACTGAAGATGAACTATTATTTAGTTCCCACATTTTCCGGTTACGATTAGCGAAGCACCCACAGCTTGTTTTTATAAAATGAGTGATATGACTTTACGTGAAATGATAATAATGTGATTCTGCTTGAAATTCATGCATTTTACTTCTGGCGTAATAGGATGTGAACTCGCGTGAGGCGGAAGGGTACAAAAAGACGACTGGCAAAGCGACTGACGCGACGAGCGCCTCTACATTCCAAAGCTTCTACCAGGTTTGTTATAAAAAAATAAATCCAATAGTATTCGAGATAAAATGAAGTTTAATAAATTGTGCAGTTTTTAGTAAAAAAAAGTCAAATAGCTCCTCGCCTAAGGAAGTTACGGCGAGGTTAACTATTTGCACTTTTTCTTTTTAATATTGCTGTTATTCTTACATTATTTAGAAAATGTTTGCAATAAGTCACTAACCAAAAGAAAGGGAATTGAATGAGGAATAAACCGAAAAAAAAATTTGTTTCTATATCATTTTTGTAACAAAAGTTATGTGGATTTAAAGTTAAAATTTTTGTTTTCCTTTTTTTAAATTTTTTTGCCTATATCTTTGGGCTCGATCATTGAATATCAAACTATAAGAAGGCCATATAAGCAGATTTCCTAAATCTGCTACGTTAAATTCATAGATGAGTCACCAAAAATAAAGCGTGTTGATGCAGCCACTAACGACAAGCCTTTTCACTGCTAAATTAAAGCATTGTTGCCGCCTGTCTGTTTGACTTGCTGCATGATCATCTCCCCACTACCATAACCATACAGTCACGCGCATCGCGGTGCCTGGATTGCCTTGCACTGGCATAATATTATATCGTCGGCTTAGAGCAAAAATTCATTAAGTCAAAACTGACAGTTTTGAGTAAAACCCAGTTTTAAGAAATGGCGGAGTTTAAAGTTATTTATTAAAAAAATGTGCAATAATGTTATGCCTACGAAGTTGTCATGTGTATATTTTATGTACAAAGTATTTTTAACATATTTTTACAAAATAGTATTTATTATAATATGCACAATTCATTAAGTGACTTAAGTTTTTGACCCAACTACAAATAGCTAAAATGACTTAGTTGGATTTTTAATTTTCTATTTTTCGACGAAATAAAACCTATTTTAGTTATACTTGCTATCGGTTTTCATCTACTTTTATTTGAATAACATTTAACACCTAATGCAACGATAAAATCATTATGAAAACCGCTCCAATTACCCCCGGAGTAATCAGCGTACATATTATTATCAAAAACATACATTCGGCTGGAATTGGAAACCTCCTATTTTATTTTCTGTTAAAAATGCTTAAGTCCTTAAAAATTCCAATAAAATACGATATGGGGCAACACCACGACATCACATCAGTGAATTTGAGACATCTGTTGCCGAGGCGCTGCATTTATAACTATAGATTTACGATCAACTCCACAATGGCGGCCAAACCGTCTCCAATACAGTCTAAAACAGGGTTGTCAAGTTTTCTTGAAGATTCGATATTATTATAGGTTGATATTCAATGGCATAATATGCTTGCTGCTGATGTAACTACCAACCAGAATTAAATAGCTCCCCATTATTACCTAAACCTTTTCAATAAGTGATCATATTTGAACTTGTAAACTCCTTAATAAAGATAAGGTGTAGCTAAACGCGTCGGCAATTAGCAATTGTAGGTATATTATTTACAAATGTGACCTAATTGTCTTTTATTGCAATTATTTAAAAAAAGTATGTTAAAATCAGCGTTGGTGTCACTGACTGTATAAATTCCACAAAAGTATGTATACAATTTGTTACCTTTTCATATTTTCTCCATCAATATCCGTGAATAGGTCTTCAATACGAGGGCGACTGTTAGGTGTATCGACCTCATTTCCATCACGATAATAACGTAGATCCAGGGGACTTATCAGTTTCGAAAGAAACCACTTTGCTTTGGCTTCGTCTTTGTTTGATGGCGTCTCATCGTTAGCGAGAGAAAACTGGGCTGGAGCGCCGCTCCTTTTCCCGTGGGCTAAAATATTAAGGTTTTAAGTACACGTTACAAAAAATAAATATATCGCATAAAATAGTTACAGTCTGTTCAATAACCGCTGACCGTTACGTCATATCTTCCATATTTGCGGTACGTCGTAAATTGGTATAATAAAACCTATTTTTAAAAATGGAGATTCTAGTAAAACTAGTAATTATAGACCAATAACATTATAATCTTCAATAGCAAAAGTATTCGAAAAAGTTTTAAAATTAAGAATCGAAAATTATTTGGAAAAATTAAATTTTATTTTTAATAAACAGTTTGGATTTCAAAAAAATAAATCAACACAAAATGCTATTTGCTATCTAACAGAACAAATATTATTATATGATGCACTAGATAATAAAAAACCTTGTATTAGTATTTTCTAGATTTAGCAAAAGCCTTTGATACAGTTAGCCATAATTTACTGTTAAAAAAGTTTGAAAATATTGGATTCAGAGGAAAGCAATTAGAATGAATTAAAAATTATCTGAAAAATAAACCAACTTATGTTCAAATAGATAAAGAAAAAAGCTATCCAAAGGTATTTAAGTATGGTGTTTCTCAAGGAACAATTTTGGGACCATTATTTTTTAATATTTATATTAATGACTTATTTAGTATAAATTGCGATGGACAAATTCATAGTTTTGCAGATGATACTACAATTTTTTATACCGATACAAATTGGGAAAACTTAAATAATAAAATTAAAAAAGATTTTAAAATTATAAAAAATTGGTTTGATAACAATTTGTTAACAATTAATTTTAATAAAACAAATTATATTCCTTTTACTTTAAACCTAAATAACCTACCACAAAATATGAATAGTATTCAAATAAATGACGACATTCAAATTTTTAAAGTTAATAAAATTAAATATTTAGGAATTATTTTTGACAGTAAATTAAATTGGAATTTTCGCATAGCATACTTAATTAAAAAATTAAGAATTTTACTACCGATTTTTAAAAACATTAAAAAAATTTTAAATATAAGACAATAATATGGAAATATTATATTACGCGTTAGTTGAAACTCATTTAATTTGCGGAATTTTAGGTTGGGGAGGAATAAATAGAACTTTAGTTAAAAAATTAGAAATATTACAAAAAAGGTTTCTAAAAATTATATACAATAAAGATTATCTTTATCCTTTTAAAGAATCATATTCAGAAACAAAAAAATTAAACATAAGACAACTTTACATTTATAACATCTTATTATATATATTTAAAAATAAAAACCTTATAGGTACAATTTAAAAACCATAATCATAATACACGTTGTCGACGTTGTGGTCTTGTGGTTAGCGCAGCAGCCTCACAGATCGTAGGCCCGGGTTCCATTCCCAGTGCCGACAACGTCGATGTTAAATTTGGAATTTGGTTTAAGAGGTGGCGCCGTCTTTCGGAAGAGACGTTAAACTGTGGGCCCCGTGTCATGGATGTTGGCACGTTAAAGAACCCTACCCTCGACAAAGAGGGATTCGGCAAAATTACCAGATAGTGTGTGACAAATTCCCTGGCGTCGGTGATTGGCCTCGTTGCGGAAAAAGGCCGACGTAAAATAAATAATTAAAAAAAAAATAATACACGTCATAAAAACAAAACAACCATAAAACCTAAAATAAATAGTCCATAGGACAAAAAAATTTCAAATATTTATGTTTTTATTTAAACGATTATTTACCAACACAAATTAAAAAATTGATTTCATTAAAAAATTTAAAGTCGAAATAAAAACATGGATATTAAAAATAGACAGTTTGAAAATATTTTTAGAAATGCTTTATTTAATTAACATTGTTCTGAATAATTTATATAAGTAATATTTTTTTACTTAAAAATTATAAATTAATAATTTTATTATTGGTAATATATTTCTTTAAAAAAGCTGCGTTTATACTATAAATTAACATTTTTACTTTAAAAAACTTGATTTTTAATGCATATTAATGATTTATGATTTTAAATACTAAAACAAAAAATAAGATTTGCCCCTAACAAGCTCAGCTTCAGGGGATTGAAGAATAAGTTTATCGAAGACAAACATAAACATATTTATTATATTATTAAATTTTAAATAAACTTATTATTATTATTATTATTATTATTATTATTATTATTATTTTATTATTATTATTATTATTATTATTATTATTATTATTAGTATTATTATTATTATTATTATTATTATTATTACTATTATTATTATTATTATTATTATTATTAATTCAGTTAGTTTGATTACCGATAGTAAAGGTTATGTTTTTCTTAGGTTTAATCTACATAAAGACGGATGCATGTGAACAAGTAAAACACAAGCACGTTTACAAATTTTTATACTGTTAATGAAGTCAGAAATAAGTAGTCTATTTAGGGTAAAAGGTCATCATGGGATGAAACATTTTGCTTGTGAAAATCAGTATGAAATTTTTAATTAATTTAAATTTACTGAAAAATAAATAAAACTCATTTATAAATTTTAAAATTGAATCATATATTTTTTTGTCTATAATGTGTATCAGTCTAGAAATTTTGTTTTAAATATTTTCTTCTTTATGATTTTATAAATTAAAACCGAGCGAAATACAGTTTTTTAATAATTAAAATAAATCATCTCAGCAAGGATCATCATCATCGGATTCATCCAAGTTAATAATAAGGGGAAGAGTATCTGAAGCATCGATAAATCTTTCCCGTTTCCACACATCATTTAGAATTTTATTAGTGTGTGCATTGAATATCAAACTATAAGAAGGCCATATGAGCCGATTTCCTAAATCTGCTACGTCAAATTCATAGATGGCACAATGAGTTCACCAACAAGAAAGCGACTAACCTTTTCACTGCTAAATTAAAACATTGTTGCCGCCTGTCTGTTTGACTTGCTGCATGAGTTTTTTAAATTTATTTTTATATCTTATCGTAAAACTTGATTTCACATAAGTACCTACACCTATCCACGTCTAGACCTAAAAATGTACCTATTTTTAATTGCTTTGTAGCATATAATATTTTCAACCTTTTGACGTCCCAACGTTAATTACATGAAAACATATTGACCGCCATGTATTCCATTTCTAACAGAACTAAATGACGACTCTCACTATTCAATACCTACCTAGGCTACAACGTTGTTGGGTAAAATATGAATGATGTGCGGTTTGTATAACCGTTTTTATTTGCAATTATTACTACCTTTCAAAATGGTTAAAATAAGTAGGTTTTACTTTCTTACTTAAGAAACATTCAGTTTGTTTGTATTAGTGTATTACGTATTTTGCTATTTTTCGACGAAATAAAACCTATTTTAGTTATACATGCTGTCGCTTTTTATCTACTTTTATTTGTTTAACATTTAACACCTAATGCAACGGTAAAATCATTATGAAAGTCGGTCCAATTACCCCGGAGTAATCAGCGTACATATTATTATCAAAAACATACATTCGGCTGGAATTGAGAACCTCCTACTTTATTGTCTGTTAAAAATGCTTGAATTCTTAAAAATTCCAATAAAATACGATATGCGGCAACACCACGACATCACATCAGTGAATTTGAGACATCTGTTGCCGAGGCGCTGCATTATAACGACAGACAGGCGACAGATTTAAGGTTAGAGTTACGATCAGCTCCACAATGGCGGCCAAACCAGCTCCAATACGTCAAAAAATGGGTTGTTAATTTTTCTCGGACATCCGTCATTCTTATATAGTTTGATATTCAATGGTGTGTGTTACATAATTTTTCCATTATTCCACTGTTATATTTTCTATGGCTTCATTCTACAGACCCAAAGCTACGTCATTTGTTACAGGATGCATATGACATATTATTGCATCATAATAGCCCTTACATTCCGACCAAGCCATTTCAATAGGATTAATGTGGCAGTGATATGGAGAAAATCTTAAATCTTGTATATGAAATTTTTTTAATTAGCCCAGAATATCCATGATAATAAGTAACGGTTCTTCCAAGTTTGGTAACAATTTTTCTGCAAACCATTTCTCAAAGTTTTTACTGTTTATCGAATCATGATAATCATCAGATTTCAGGCCAGACTTGAATGTAAAACTTGCATTATTCACAAATCCATTTTCTGAACCAGAATGTAGAATTATATACCGTACATCCTCTGACGATTTTTTTATCTGTATGAAGGGTACTTATTATCTTGCCAAGTTCGCCTAAAAGCCCCTTTACTGTATATCCAGGTTTTATCCAAAAAAACATGTTTTAAGGGAAATTGAAGGTTGCCGTTATTCCTAAATGCTTTTAAAAATTCTACTTGTTTTTGTGCTATATATGAGGTTGCTTTATTAAAAAACACCTGTTCGATACAGTACATTTATTCCATTTAAATTCTAATTTTTTTAAACATCCGCTACTGAACCAGTAGATATTTCAACACCAGCAATAATTTTAAGGTTTAGTTGTATTGAGCAAATAGTAACGTGTTTACCTGCTCTATACATCCCATAATATTCTAATATAGTATGTTCATAAATTTTGTGAAGTTCTCGATCGCGGAATGACAAAAGCTACATTATTGCGTTTCTTAAAATCTATCTCTATCCCCTTAGCCTTAATTCGTTGGATTGTTGAAGACGAAACTCCCAAAGCATCAGAAACTTTCTATAGGTATTTATAAAAACATTGCCTTATATTTTTCTTGTTTATTATTTATTTTTTCACAACTCCTGCTCTATTCTATCTACTTACTTCGTAAACTGCAATAAAGGGTAAACTAATCTTTCCGGCATCACTTTCTCTTTGAAAATAATGAAATAATTTTAAAAATAAAGGTCGATTTATAAACTTGACGTTCCGTTTGCGTTCGCCGTTTGCGTTCACCGTTTGCGTTGACGTCTGTAGACACGAAATTCGACTGTTTATAAACTTGACGTTCGCGACGTTCAAAAAATGACATAACCTGCTTTTCTTTTGACTTTTCATGTGATTAATATTGTGTTTTTGTTATTCTCAAAATGAACAAGGATTATTTTGAAGATTAATTGTCGGAGTGGGAATTATCCTTTGTACCTATGTGGTCTTAAAACGACAGACACAGAACATAAACAAACTTTAAAATGGCTGCAAATTATATGGTAAACATCACATGATAGACAAATACGATTTTGATTGGCCCTGCTCATCTGCTACGACGTTTCTACGAACGGCACGAACGGAAAAAGATAAAATTGGTTTATGTTGAACGGAAGGGAACGGCAAGACCGACGCAAACGGCAAAGTCAACGTCAAATATAAATGATCTTATGGAAGTCTGTGCTTTTAAGTTGAAACGGCGAGCGCAAACTGCGAACGCAAACGGCGAACGCAAACGGAACGTCAAGTTTATAAATCGACCTTAATGCTTGTTCTTTTTCACACTACCGTGATATTTTAAAAATAATATTGATTAAAAATGTCACTGTCAAAAATGACAATAAAACTTTTTTGACTGGTAAAATTATACGACATTTATTATGGATGCCAATTTACTATCTCACCTTGTTCACGAATGTTAAAAAGATAAGCACTAGTCGTGACGTAACGGCTAGCGGTCATTGAACAGACTTTATCTTTGGATAGTGTATACTCAAAAAAATTTTAGTAACCACACAAAAACGCGAAAATGTATTTAAAAAATTAAACCTAGTGCAATAATTTTATGTAAATTTTATACGTCTTTTTCATAATAAAAGATTCTCCAATTTACGTCGCCATGTCAGCAGTTACTATCAAATTTAGGTATTACATTATAGACCTTATCAGATGTTTAATGCAGGTTGGATTTTCTGTGATGCAGCTTACTACTTTTTACCTCAAAACGTATAAGTTGCATAAATGCGGAACAATTCATGGTCTCAGTCCTCTATCTTTCACCCTAACGAGGAGTCCATGGTGTAACCAAAATAACGTTTTTTAAAGGGTAAAATACCTTGTATAATTTAAAAATCGTATTCAATCAGGTAGAAGGGTTCAAACAAAAGAGTTCGTCAAAAATGGTACAAGTAAATATTTTAAATGTATAATGTAGCCTTAAAACAGCACCACCAGCGACTCTTAAATAAACTAAAATCTAGAACGCCCCTTTCAAAAAATGCATGGTGAATACGGAATCCTACCGTGCGAGGGCCTTCCATTTAAGGACGTAATGCTTAGCCGTAGAGCTTAATACCTGTCGGGTGTCAGTAACTACCTGAATTAATAATCAATCAGTTATTCCGTCATCTTTGACAGTCGTTTTATTAAGGGGATTTTTAACATTGCCTGAAAAGAACCGTGGCTGTGTTTAGGAAAACAGGTTCTATACAACACAAAAAAGGAGCATCAGGAAGACCATCTGTAAGAACAGAAGAACTTGTTGCAAACGTTCGTGAAATAATGCAAAATACGCCAACAAATTGTATAAGACGCCTGTCCCAAGAAGTGGGAAGATCTTATGGAACATGCAGGACAATTCATAAGAAGCAGCTAAATTTAGTTCCTTATAAAGTGCAAGTATTCCAAGAAATACAAGCCGCAGATTTTGAAAGACGCAGGAATTACTCTTAATGGTTTACCCAAAATTTATTGGAAAGAAATGATTTATTAGACCAGACAGTTTTTTCGGATGAAACCTAGTTTCACCTCTCCGGTTAGGTGAATTCTCAGAATATACGCATGTGGAGTAGTGAAAATCCCCATTTTTTTGTAGAGTCCACACTGCACCCTTAAAAAATTGGTGTCTGGTTAGCTGTTTCCCGAAGAAGAATTGTTGGTCCTATTTTTTTCTATTACAAAGTTACAGCACAGCGGTATAGAGACAATATTTTGAATTCATTTGTGGAGCAATTACTTGACGACGAACTACGTTTTGGATATTTTCAACAGGACGGTGCAACCGCCCATACAGCCGCCGAAACTATTAACTACTTACGCAATTTTTTCGACGAGGGATTGATCAGTTTTCGATGAGACATTAAATTCCTACCTAGATTGCCTTGTTTAACGGTTATGGATTACTTCGTTTTTCTTCATTTAAAGAACACTATTTTTGAAACACCATCAGTTGCAAATTTAGAACAATTACAAGAAAAGATTATCCAAGAATGTGGTAACATTTCTAGAGAGATGCTGGTCAACACTTTCGAAAATATGAAGAGACGCGTGAATTTATGCTTGGAGCATGGCGGTGGCCAATTTCAGCAATTTATTTAATTATTTTTCTTTTTCTTTCTGTATATTCTTACTTTGTTAATTTTGTAAACAACAAAAATAAATTTGTATTTGTCTACTTATTTTATTACTTATTAGTTTGGCATATTATGTATCATGTCATAATATGAATCACCGGCGTATACAAGGGGGGGGGGGGGTAATGGGGGTAATTACCCCCCCCAAGATTACTTAAGCGTTGTTTAATTTTTGTCCTTACTCCTTAAAGCTGCTATTATCTAGTATCCTAGCCAGGCACGTAGCTAGGGGGGAGGGTACAGGGGGCCTGAACCCCCTCCGAAACTCGAGCTCTGATTTCGGCAACATAGGCAATACATTAAACATTTCCTACACTATTACATTTTCTTCACCTCAATTATTACCAGGTTTGTTTTTGAGATTTTCTTGAGGATTTTGTGTTGTGTTTTTTATTTTTCCCACTTGAAAACCAAGCACCATGATTCAAAAAAGGGCGTGGCACCCAAAAATTTTTCGCCAATCCCGATAGCCCCCCCCCCCCCAAAAAGAAATCCTGGCTACGTGCCTGATCCTAGCCGATCGATTACCCCCCCCCAGACGCATGAGCTGGATACGCCGGTAATATGAATTTTTTCTACAGACGTGTGGAAAAACCAATTTTCCGCACGGATATCAGAGCGGAAAATTGATTTTTCCACACTAGTGCGGAAAATTTTTTCGGTACGATTATGTCAAAATCAATAATATATTAATTATAACTTGTAGTTATTACTTTTTTTCTCAGAATTAGTTTCTGTTACATATGTATGTGATTGTTATAGCTAATTAAAAATTATTAAATTTCTTTGAAATAATATGTGTTACTTATTTCCACACGTCTGTAGAAAAACTATTGTACCTGACACGTGCGAAAAATGTTTTCCCTGCACTCGGTTGCTTCACCGAACTCCGCTACGAGTCGTTCGGTGAACGGCAGACTCGTGCGGAAAAATTAATTTTCCGCACTTGTTAGGTAAATAGCTATTACAAAATTTTAACCTAGATTTGGTTAGATATATCGTCCCCATATCATTGTGATCTAAACCAAGCCCTACGTTTTTAATCCAAGCCCTCTTTGATGCAAATTATTTTTGCTCGCACGGTATGTGCGTCTTGACCTGTTGCATAACGAAAAGTTAAACTTATGCCCCTCCCCGCTTTTTAAAGTTACGATACGCTACTATCAATGCTTATACGGTAGCCGGATAAATTGCAGGCATACAACAGTCATTTTCCTGGTAGTTTGTAGAAACATATTTTCACCGTTAACATTTCCGTATTTTTAGTTTCTTTGTATGTATTATTTTGTTGTCCTTAATAATACAGTACATCCTCGTAACTTGTAAGTAATGTTCTTTTATGGAGGCATTACATACAATTCTCGGTAAATTGAATTATAATAGAAAACAAGCTATAAATCAGTGGTAAATTCAATTTAAAAATGTTCCATGCTTGTCTTTTTGCTCAATTTTCACACTAATAAATTTTTTATTTAGTTGATATATAAATATATACCTATACAGGGTGGAATTTTTAACTGGGATAAACTCAGTATTAGAAAGCCTCTTTATTTGCTGAAATAATACAGAACTACGGCTTCGTCTATTTTTAGTTTGGCATACTTTTTTCCGTGTCTTCATGCAATTTACCCCTCTTGTAGAAAAAAAACCGTCCCTAACTTTTTTTTAAATGCAAAGATATGTATTGTAGAAAGGACAGAAGAAAGGAAATACGACCTACTGCCGTGCGAGCAAAAATAATTTCCATTAAAGAGGGCCTTGCATCTAAGGACGTAATGCTTAGACGTAGAGCTTAATACCTGTTGAGTGTCATCAGTAACTACCTGAATTAACAATCAATCAGTTATTCCGTCATCTTTGACAGTCGTTACAAGTAATTTGATTCATCCCTAATTTTTCCAATTTCTTGAACAATTCACACAATGGGCTTTACGGAACAGCACAAACATTCATGGTAGAAGCGTATTTTCGAAACAGGGTTAAGTAAATGGTGAGTGGCAATACAATCCGGGTTTGTGAATGGATGATTTTCACGAACGTTTTCCTAACGTTGCTTTTATTGCTGGGGATTTTTATCATTGCCTGAAAAAAACCGTGGCTGTGTTTAGGGATCCAGGTTCTATACAACACAAAAAATGAGCAGTAAGAACAGAAGAACTTGTTGCAAACGTTCGTGAAATAATGCAAAATACGCTAACAAATTGCACAAGACGCCTGTCCCAAGAAGTGGAAAGATTTTATAGAACAGGAAGGATTATTCTTAGGAAGCAGCTACATTTATTTCCTTATAAAGTGCAAGTATTCCAAGAAATACAAGCCGCAGATTTTGAAAGACGCAGGAATTACTCTCAATGGTTTACCCAAAATTTATTGGAAAGCAATGATTTATTAGACCTGACATTTTTTTCGGATGAAGCCTGGTTCCACCTCTCCGGTTATGTGAATTCTCAGAATACATGTAAATATTTTTCTTTTTCTTTCTGTATATTCTTACTTTGTTAATTTTGTAAACAACAAAAAGAAATTTGTATTTGTCTACTTATTTTATTACTCATTAGTTTGGCATATCACGTCATAATATGAATTTGACAAGTTAACCTAGATTTGGTTAGACATATCGATCGAAACCAAGCCCTACGTTTTTTAATCCAAGCCCTTCTTTGATACAAATAATTTTTGCTCGCACGGTAGTAAGTCTCTTTATTTTCTGAAAAAATAGAGAACTACGGCATACTTTTTTCGTGTCTTCAGAAAGGTATGTATTGTGGAAAGGACATAAAAAAAAAAATACGACCCACTATTTACTTTTGCATTTCGGTAATCTAGAAAGCCAGAAAAAAACCTAGTCATTTTAGCAACAACTGATATTACGATTTGGGATTTGCCAGCGCAGACTGTTTAAAAAAAATATGTTAGGTATTGATTAGGTTGTTTGTTTACTTGATGCCACGTTCCAATGGTCACTCTATTGTCGCTTTAGAAGAGGTGAATACTTATCTGTTGCAGTATTTTGTGCTGTTTAAACCGTTACTTTATAGTTAGAAGTATTTTTGCTCAACTAAAATAGCGTATTTAACTGAATCACGCAAAATCGAAATTTTAATGATGATTTTCTTAGGCGATAGATCGCGTTCTCAAGCCGAAGTAGCAGCTTTATTTCACGAAACATACCCTGATCTATTACCAATTTCTCAAGGTACCATCAGCAAAATTAAAAGACTTTATCGTGAAGTGGGCCACGTCAGGGAAATACCAAGAATACTTGCTCTTAAAGTAAATCCTCCTAAGGACAAGGTTTCTAGAAGTTTAGTTTAGTTTTAGTTTCGTAGAAGTAGTCAGTAGACGAATGTTGATAAATAATTGTGTGTGGTTGGGATAAAGAGTTCCTCTTCGAATAGTACATCCAGGGGAAATCCACTCTTTTATTAACGTGCAAAATTATTGCTTACATAACAAAACGGAACCCCTTCTTCCAGTTGGTAAGGGTTGCAAAACTATGTATAAAAACTCGAAGGAACATTTACTCCTCAGAGAGTTGTAACAATTATTGTTCAAGTGTAAGATAATCTCTGCCTGTTTGCCTACTCAGTACTGCACGAGAACCAATCTATTTTGCTTCAATTGTGTAAGTGTTCTTTAAGTAATTTATTTAACCGTTTATTGTGTAAAATTGTAGAATTCCTATTTTGGCCACAGTTGTCTATTAAGTGGAAATTGTTTCTTTAAACTTGCTGGAATAACACCTTCCTAAATTAAGTAAAAAGGGACAATCTTCCTCCCTATTAGAGAACTATTTGAATTCACCGTTTTATTCTCTTAAGTCGTTAGGTAATATCGAAATACCATTTTTATCAAAATAGCACCTTTTCGCCCGCGGCTAAAAGTTGTTGACTTTACGCAAAAAAAAAATTAAAAATTTTCTCAGTATATTAGGTAATAAAGCACCTTACCTCCCCAGCATGCATGTCCGTAACTCAAACAGGATCCTGAAACAAAAAGTGAAAGTTAAAACCTTGTAATTTATATTTCTATAAAAATAACAAATAAGCAGAGAAATCCTAAGTATGAAAAATGCGCAAGCATACGGATATACGGGTTGTCCCGGATAAATGCACTCTACGGGGATCTCGTTAAACGTAGAAGATACAGAGAGGGTTATTTTGGAAAAAAGTTGCGCCCTACTAAATTCTGCAAAGTTGTTTCAAATTTAAAAAGTTCTGAATCTTTCCCAAGATATTTGGGCAAAACCGAATTTTTCGCTTTTATTTTTTTTTCTGACTCTAGTTGAAGAGATACCGTGCGAGCAAAAATTATTTGCATCAAAGAGGGCCTTGCATCTAAGAACGTAATGCTTAGGCGTAGAGCTTAGTACCTGTTGGATATCAGTAACTAGCTAAATTAACAATCAATCAGTTATTTCGTCATCTTTGACAGTCGTTAGAAGTAATTTAATTCATCGCTAATTTTTCCAATTTCTTGAACAATTCACACAATAGGCATTGCCTGAAAGGAACCGTGGCTGTGTTCAGGGAAACAGGTTCTATACAACACAAAAAAGGAGCAGGAAGACCATCTGTAAGAGCAGAAGAACTAATTGCAAACATTCGTGAAATAATGCAAAATATAGGCAAATCGAATTGATAGAAAATGTCGTCGTTGATCCCACCTTAATATAGATGAAATTAACTGCGCTCACCAACCTTTGCATAAACCAAAGTTATAATTCTACTTACAAAAGGAGGGACTGCCAATGGGCTCTCACTTATCACCTATTTGGAAAACAAACATAAAAAATCCCATAATTAAAAACCACACATTTTTGGCATAGGTATGTCGACGATGTGTTTTGTGTTTAGACACCAATTCCTCAATCTTCTCAATAACCTAAACCGTAGAATACAATTTACCATGTAAAACGAAACAGATCACTCAATTACAGTGGCGGCTGGTTAATGAAGGGCTCTGGGGCGCCGCCCTCCCTGCAATTATTTCAAACAGGATCCAAAAATACTTTACTTAAAAAAGCAATAACGCAATGTATGTAAGCAATCAATTAAAATAATTCAAACAAAACATAGCCCTATTCCAGCGGGGAGGTTATACTAAGCGCGGGCATAATAATTCAAACCAAACATAGCCCTATTCCAACGGGCAGGTTATACTCATAGACAAGCGAGTTGCGCGGTCAAGGTTACTAAGCGCGGGCTATCGATTATCCCGTCCCGATTCAACGCGACTACGGAGGACTGACGTTACCTACACATCGCACAACGAGCGGCCACGGACGAGCTCCAATTTTCCGGTCATTGATTTACAGAAGCTTGTGTTTAGTAGTTCTCTGAGCTTAATTGAAAAACTTGATTTAAAAAATACAGGGCGGCCACTCCACTACCAATATTGAATACCTATAGTACCTACAAGTGCAATCAAAATGTAAAAGTAAGGCTGAGTTTACGCGTAAGTTTGACAAATAAATATATAATAAAAAATCCTGGATATGCGGTTGTGAGGACAAAAATTATTTTTTTTTGTTTCGTGTGTCTTCTTTTTGACGGGGATGATAATTGGACTATAAATGGGGTGCAGGACTTAAAACATCTTTCAGAGAAAATAAAAAACCTAAGAATAGTGCAAAACATCGTTATAATATGATAAGTTTTGAGATGTTAGGACAAAGTCATATTTTAACTTGTTTAAGTAGTGCTTATGTTGATGAAATTAAAATTCACAACGAGAAAGTTAGAAAATGTCTGACTTTCGAAAATAATAGACATGTTAATTTTTTTTAATTTAAAGCCAGCGCCCCCCCCCCCCCTGACTCACTAGTCACGAGCCGTCACTGATCAATTAATTTCCTAGACCTCACAGGCTACTTGATACATTTAAATCTAAATTTATTCTCAAAGGATGCTTTATTTTAGGAAAGGTCCAAGTTAACTTTTTAAAGTTTTTTAATAGCAGCTTTTCTAAAACCTAATAGTGTGTGGTATCAAAATAATCGTAACAAAATCATCGTTATACAACTTTAAAGATTAAATTTTACACAGCACATGGCATTGGATCAAAAATAGTAAAATTGTGTTTTTCCCAAGATTAAAGAACTAAAATAAGTGATAAAATAATAAATTTGGAAAAAAAATATTTTTTTGGTGACAAAAAGTGACAAGTGACACATCCTTATATTTAGAATCATATGGATAAAAAAAAACGGAAAAATATACCAGGTGTCCCATTTAAAAATCGTAAATTTATGTCACTTCCGGTTAAACCAGAAGTTCCATAATGTTGAGTCACCTGTCAAAAAATGCAGTTTTATGTCGTGTACAAATCCCCCAAATTTTATTCCATTATCTAAAAAACCAAAAAAGTTAGAGTGGCGAACCACCTTCCGTGGACACCCGGTATACACACTAAAAGCAGAAAACTAAACCTATTAGAAACAATAGCTTTCTAAAAGTCCATACAAAACAAATGTAATGTTGTTAATAATACCTTTAGGTGCTTTCCTAATTCTTAATAGCACACTAATTTAGGATAAAATATGCATCTGTACTTTAAAAATACGAAAATCCACAGTTGACTATTCAATCATTCCAATCCTAATTTGATGACATGGTTACAATTACCATAATAGGATATAAATACATTTGCAATGTCACGCAGAATTTAGTATCTTCTCGTACTCCTTTGAAAATGACCTGCAAGGGACGAGATTCAACTAGTTTTTTATTTACAGACGGAAATGATGTTTGGGTTTGTTCGGGTTTGTGCACAGGGGGTGCGTTCCCGAATCCGTCCCTGTCTCGTTTAATCACCATTATAGTTAATTACATCGTGTTTATTTTTGTCATATGAAGTGCATTTTCTCCCCTGACGCACGACAATTTAATAATTCAATTTTAACAAAATGTGATATTTAATCTATTATACTAATGCTTTTTTAAGGTTAACTAATTCAGTAAATCATCTAAATATTTAAAGTTAAGAGAAAACATGCTTTTTTACTTTCTTTCTGTTTAATGTTTCAAATTAAAATACGTTACTTCAGAGACTCCCAATGTAATTACTCCTATACCTGCCCGAATTATCTCGTATTTACATTGTCGTATGGAGTGACGCTTTTGCTCCTAAAAATATAAAACAATGTGTAATGTAAGTTTTTTTTTCGCTTTCTTGTAGAAGATTTTTTCCTTTCAATATGATATATAAATATTTATTGGTTAATGAAAAAAATTATTGAAACTGTGGTTGAACTATATGGATTTGAATGTCTTTATTTCAAATTGCATTAATAAATACAAAGTACTAACAAACGAAAAAACATCAACAAAAAAAAATATCGAATTTATGGTTCCAATACCTAATAATGTTATCAATAAAAATGCATTTAAGCTATATACCACAGTGTCGCCAGTAAAGTCCGCATCATATGGGATTTTTTTAAATAATAGCTTTATTCAAAATTTGACTTTGGCATCAAGTTCTGCTTCGATCGAAATGAAAATTAAGCAAAAAAATAGTAGGCAATGAGAATCACGCATTATCTGTCAAATTTTAATTTTTTTCAAAAGATAATTCAAATGTGGGATTAATTCTGAAAAAATCAAAAAAAGTTATTAGAAAAAGTTTTTCTAAATGCATTTTCTAACCCACATGCAAAATTTCAGCTGCATAAGATAATTTTGATTTTTTACCAATATTTTATAAACTGTACCACTTTTGTAAAATAAGACTCAACGCAAAACTACATAAAACTTCTCAGGTTTGACAATGCTTTATTTCAGATACATTTTCTTTAAAGTAGCGCCATATTAAATGTATGTTTTTCTATAAAATCAAAATTGGGCTATTAAAATTTGGTCGCATGTGATGCAAAGTTTATTTGTTTTGGACCCTGTATAAGGTAACTTCATAACATAAGTATTTTTTAAAACTTAGTTTTTGTCTAAAAGTAAAAAAATAAAAAATAAAGTAAAGGGGTTTTTAATTAAATCGTTAAAAATAGATAAACTTTACGTTAAGTTAAACTAAAATTTATTTTCCACTTAATGAACACTTTACTGACACTGTGTTCTTTTTTTGTCTTAATATTAAGATGTATTACTTTCAGACACAAACTACGTTTTGAAAAATACTTATTTTATGAAGTTACCTTATACAGGGTCAAAAACAAATATACTTTGCATCACAAGACATGCGACCAAATTTTAATAGCCCAATTTTGATTTTGTAGAAAAACACAAGTTTAATATGGCGCTACTTTAAAGAAAATGTATCTGAAATAAAGCATTGTCAAAACTAAGAAGTTTTATGTAGGTTGCGTTGAGTCTTATTTTGCAAAAGTGGTGCCATTTACAAAATATGGGTAAAAAATCAAAATTATCTTATGCAGCTAAAATTTTGCATGTGGGCTAGAAACTGCATTTAAAAAAACTTTTTCTAATAACTTTTTTCGTTATTTTTAGAATTAACCCCACTTTCGAAATATTTTTTGGAAAAAATTAAAATTTGACTGATAATGCAAATCACGTGACAACTGTTTTTTGCTTAATTTTCATCTCGATCGAAGCAGAACTTGATGCCAAAGTCAAATTATAAATAAAGCTATTAATAAAAAAAAATACCATATGATGCGGACTTTACTTGTGACCCTGTAGAATGATAATAATAATAATAAATATTATTATCGACTTTTATTTAAGAAAATAAGGGATACAATATACAATTAATTATTGTAACATAGCATCGCGAAGTTTAGCAGAGACCATGGGAATCTGCTATTCTTATTCTTAAGCTTTACCTACAAATGTATTAAAAAATCAATATAAAATCTATAAAAATATAAATATATAATTTTAGTGTTTTTATCCATAATCTAAAAGCGCACACATATACAGGGTGTCCGGAAAAAGGAGGTCAATTCATTAACCATATATACCTTGAGCAAAAATAATATGCTATTAAGTACTGTTTCATAAATAGTTTTTAAATAAAGTTAATATTTGACCACGAAATCCAAGTTTTTCTAATTTGTTAATAAGAATTTTATGACTGACAGTATCAGAGGCTTTAGCTAAATCTAAAAATATGCATAATATACTGTTCATTTTATTATCGATTGAATTATATATTTGATTTGTTAGGTGACAAATAAAACTTCTTAGTTTTGACAATGGTTTATTTCAGATACATTTTCTTTAAAGTAGCGCCATATTAAATGTGTGTTTTTCTACAAAAACGTTATTATGGCATAGCTTAATAATAAATTATAATATAGGGGTTTTAAATTAAATCGTTGAAAATACATGTTCTTTAAAGTAGCGCCATATTAAATGTGTGTTTTTCTACAAAAACGTTATTATGGCATAGCTAAATAATAAATTATAATATAGGGGTATTGAATTAAATCGTTGAAAATAGAAACTTTACGTTGTAAAACTAAAATTTATTTTCCACTTAAAAAACACTTTACTGAAGACACTGTGTTCTTTTTTGTCTTAATATTAAGGTGTATTACTTTTAGACACAAACTATGTTTTCAAAAATACTTATTTCATGAAGTTACCTTATACAGGGTCAAAAACAAATAAACTTTGCATCACATGCGACCAAATTTTAATAGCCAAATTTTGATTTTGTAAATAAAGCTATTAATAAAAAAAATCCCATATGATGCGGACTTTACTGGTGATACTGTATATCAGTCTTATGTGCCCTGTAAAACTTCGTACCTTCATTTTAAGGGGAGACTCTAATTATGAAAACATGAAAAAAATTTGATTGAATTAAATATTAGTCCTTAAATGTGTTATGAGGACGATATTGAAATTCCAATCGAATATCGATAATATCGATAAATCGATATATCGATATTTTATTTTTTAAATATCGTTTATCGATATCCCTATAAAAAATTATGAATTGGAACGTATTGAAAAGTATTAAATTGTATTACGTTTTAATTCTTTGGAATTCTTCGGAGGTATTGGCGAATTTTTAGGTATTCAAAATTGATCCACTTTAATGCGTTGTTAATTATAAGTATTAAAACATACTTTCAAATTCGACATTAAGTATTAAAGCCAATCCATCATAATTATTTTTTTACCATATGTACAAAATTTTTAAAGTAATACCAAAAAACGGATAAAACGTCTATACTTTTTAATGCGAAGGTATAGGTATATATAATATATAATATTTTATTCTTTCAAATCCGAAGTTTCGGTATTATTGTTAATGCATTTTAATAATTTTTTATGCATACCTAATAAATCAAATCTTTTTAATTCATTTTTGTGAATAGAGATTAAATTTTCAAATTAATACCGAATAACGGATAAAACGTTTATACTCTTTAATGCTAAAATTAAGATATAGGTACATATTATAATATTTTATTCTTTTAAATCCGAAGCTTCGCTATTATTGTCAATGCATTTTAATCCTTTTTTATGAATACGTAACAAACCGTATCATTTAAATCCATTTCTGTGAATAGAGATTAAATTTTCAAATTAATACCGAATAACGGATAAAACGTCTATATTTTTTAATGCTGAAATTAAGATATTTACATATTATAATATTTTATTCTTTCAAATCCGAAGCTTCGCTATTATTGTCAATGCATTTTAATTCTTTTTTATGAATACGTAACAAATCATATCATTTAAATCAATTTTTGTGAATAGAGATTAAATTTTCAAATTAATACCGAATAACGGATAAAACGTCCATACTTTTTAATGCTGAAATTAAGATAGGTACATATTATAATATTTTATTCTTTCAAATCCGAAGCTTCGCCATTATTGTCAATGCATTTTAATCCTTTTTTATGAATACGTAACAAATCATATCATTTAAATCAATTTTTGTGAATAGAGATTAAATTTTCAAATTAATACCGAATAACGGATAAAACGTTTATACTTTTTAATGCTGAAATTAAGATAGGTACATAATATAATATTTTATTCTTTCAAATCCGAAGCTTCGCTATTATTGTCAATGTATTTTAATCCTTTTTTATGAATACGTAACAAACCGTATCATTTAAATCCATTTCTGTGAATAGAGATTAAATTTTTAAATTAATACCGAATAATGGATAAAACGTCTATACTTTTTAATGCTGAAATCAAGATATAGGTGCATATTATAATATTTTAATCTTTTAAATCCGAAGCTTCGCTATTATTGTCAATGCACTTTAATCCTTTTTTATGAATATGTAACAAATCAGATCATATAAATCTATTTCTGTGACTAGAGATTACATTTTCAAATTAATACCGAATAACGGATAAAACGTCTATACTTTTTAATGCTGAAATTAAGATAGGTAGATAATGAAAATGTTGAATACATATTATTATTTAACATAAATAAAATATCACAAAACAATTTTTATTAAAGATATTTATTTTTATTAAAGATAATATAATAGTCACATGTCTGCGATGTGCCACCGTTGTTGTTTGGGGAAAATATGGTATCAATATTAAATCCATATATGTTCAAGTATGTTTTGAACCTTGTACCTTGTAGGTACCTAATGGAAATATAACAGGGATATATGATTTCAAAAATAGTACACAAGTTACTTACGCGATCTTTTGAACTTACAAATTTCGGATTTTCTTCAACAATTCAAACGTAAAACATTTTTTGAATGTGGGGCCCGCCGGGTCCGTCTGCATAATGTCTGATTACGATAGGTAGGTATTATTTATTGTTAGGTATGCATAAAAAAGAATTATAATTCGAGATCATTACCAATAATAGCAAAACTTTGGATCTGAAAGAATAAAATATTATAATATGATGGTACCTATCTTAATTTCAGCATTAAAAAGTATAGATGTTTTATCGGTTATTCGGTATTAATTTGAAAATTTAATCTTTATTCACAGAAATGGATTTAAATGATATGATTTGTTAATTATTCATAAAAAAGGATTAAAATGCATTGACAATAATAGCGAAGCTTTGGATTTAAAAGAATAAAATATTATATGTACCTATATCTTGATTTCAGCATTAAAAAGTATAGACGTTTTATCCGTTATTCGGTATTAATTTGAAAATTTAACTCTATTCACAGAAAAGGATTTAAATGATATGGTTTGGTACGTATTCTTAAAAAAGATTAAAATGCATTGATAATAATAGCAACGGTTCGGATTTGAAAGAATAAAATATTATAATATGTACATACCTATCTTAATTTCAGCATTAAAAAGTATAGACGTTTTATCCGTTATTCGGTATTAATTTGAAAATTTAATCTCTATTCACAGAAATGGATTTAAATGATATGATTTGTTAAGTATTCATAAAAAATGATTAAAATGCATTGACAATAATAGCGAAGCTTTGGATTTAAAAGAATAAAATATTATATGTACCTATATCTTGATTTCAGCATTAAAAAGTACAGACGTTTTATCCGTTATTCGGTATTAATTTGAAAATTTAACTCTATTCAAAGAAATGGATTTAAATGATTTCGTTTGTTACGTATGCATAAAAAATTATTAAAATGCATTAACAATAATAGCGAAAGTTCAGATTTAAAAAAATAAAATATTATAATATGTACCTATATCTTGATTTCAGCATTAAAAAGTATAGACGTTTTATCTGTTATTCGGTATTAATTTGAAAATTTAATCTCTATTCACAGAAATGGATTAAAATGATATGATTTGTTACGTATTTATAAAAAAGGATTAAAATGCATTGAAAATAATAGCGAAGCTTCGGATTTAAAAGAATAAAATATTATAATATATACCTATATACCTATATCTAGATTTTTATTTCCAATTTTTATTAGCGAAAGTTATAATTCTCCTTCTTGTTTATAAATCCATAAACGCTTCATATATTTTAAAACTTTACCCTATGGCCTGTCCAAAAAACTTGACAAAATTCTTAAATTTTATTTTTAGAATGTTGGCTGCAGCAGCTACGGATTTGTTCCTTTCTTTTGACTTGACAAAATTAATTTAAATTTACTAGGTCGCAGGAAAGAGGCATCATAATAATTTTGTTACATTAAACTCAGATAGAAGCTTGAAAATTATTCACATATTTCCTTTAAACGGAACGCGACCGTGGCCGTGCCTCGAACCGGAATTCAAACTAAATCCTGGTCGCGCCATTTTCTGGTGATTTTTGGTTCGGACGTGTCACCAGATATCAGCGTGTTCGTTGCGGCGTGGCGTTGGCGTCGCTTTTTTAACCTAACCTAACTGTTGTTTTGCTGTTTGGTAAAGTTTGGTTTGTTTTTGGTGTTTTTGTTTGAACGTATAAAATGGCAATATTGTGTTATTAGTGACCAGATGTTTGTCTTGTGTTACAATAAGCTCCCTAGAAACTATTCAGAAGGTAAGTTTCACCACAACCACGTATTTTAAATGAAAAGCAGGCCGACTTCTGCCCTATTGAACTAAATTGTAATCTATTATTGTTCAATATCTTAAAATATTTATATGTAAAAGGTACAGATACCAAAGTATATTTAATTGTTACAGATCTTGATTAGACAATCATCGTCACAAGTGAAGATAAACTGCAAATAATTTTGGACATAGCCCTAGAAAATAGGGCTATGTTAAAAGTTCTTATGAAGAAACATGAGCAGACAACTACTAAAAGGCTGAAGAAACACTATAATTATGTCCGAGATTATGTCAGTCACCTGTTGCCTTAAAGAATGTAAATAGTTTGTTAGATTTTGAAAAAAGAATTAAAGAGAACGAACACTTTTCTTTGACTGCGGTAAGTTGTATTTCCATATTATGACCAGTTTTTTTTTTAAACTAGAAATGGGGAAAAATCAAGAAATTGTTTGAAAGGTCAGATTTTATTGGGAAACTTGCTAAGAAGTCTAAGTTAACATTTACTTTGCCGTATATAATTTCATGCTGTTAAGTCTGTTAATAGATTTTTCTTTCTTAATTTTAGTTGCAAAAGATCTCATCTGTTGGAGGCTCGGATTTCAAACACAATGTAAAATGCATCATGGCAGTATTATTTTCTAATGACTTAGGAATGTTGATCTCTTGGACAGGGCAGAAAGATAATTTAAAAATTGGCGACTTTACTACGATGGTAATTGTAAAAAGTAAGTACCTACTTAGATAATTTCAATATTGGATAGGTAGTCTTGATCGACGAGTAAAATGTATAAATATCCATATATTAGGAAGCCTATAATAATAGATACTGTATTCCCAAACTCCTTTATTTTAAAGTTTAAAGTTAGTAAAGTTTTTAATATATATGTTGAAAAGTAAGTAGCTAAAATTGGAAATTTACTATTTTTCTAGAAGCCGTGAAAAATACATTTTCTCTGATTACTGACAGAGAGAATACGAGTTAGTTGTAGCACAATGGCTTCGCTATTCCAAACAAAGGAAAACCGAAAAAATTAATAAGTTAATAGTATTATGTCACTGCATTTACCTTAATAGTTTACAGTACAGGGTGTCCCAAATTCGAACCTCATCATGGGGATCTAGGAAACTATAAGAGATACAGCATTGGTCAAATTTTGTGCTAAGAAATATCGTTAAAAAAATTTGAGCTAGCTTTTTTAATTTTTGAGATTTTTTAAAAAACTAAAATTATTAGTTTTTGTTTTTTTAAATTGCTGAACTTATATTATCCACTACAGAAAAACAAACACAACATTATTAAGTAAGGCAACTTTTTTCGCTGCAACGTTTATTTTTTGGGAAACACTATCAACTTTATAAAAATAATTATCACATTCCTGATGATGTATTAGTGACAATAAAACTTCTTAATATAATTAAGTGTTAAGTATTATATTATATTGTTGAATTTAGGGCTAAAGAGATTTTTAAAAATGCAGGTCCGCGTTCAAAAAATTAAAGTTGGATAGAACTTTCACAAAATCGAAACGTTGTACCGAAATTCTAAAAACATCACAATATGCACCGAAAAAGTTGCCTTTTGTTTGTTTTTCTGTAGCGGATAAAATAAGCCGGGCAATTTAAAAAAACAAAAACTAAAGTTTTGGTGTTTTTAAAAAGTTTCTAAAACTATAACATATAGCTCAGATTTTTTTTTAAGATATTATTTAGCACAAAATTCCGCAACTTTGCGATAATTTGACCGATGCTGTATACAGTGTGTCTACTTAAGTTGAAACCATATGGAAAACTTTTTTATTATTGGTTTTATGGAAAAAAGTTATTCTTTATAAACAGTTCTGCACGGTCTAAAACTTAAAATGTTACCTTCAGTTATCAAAATATAAAATTTCCCAGTCATATGAGGTAAGTAGGTATATCAGAAATTACGAACTTTGCCCAAGAGTAAAGTACCTTTATTTTTGACAATACAGGAGAATGTTATGAAGAAAAGTTATTTTGAATTTTGTGATTATTTACCTTTTACATTAGGGGGAAGTCTTGTACCTTGGGCCTTCTTGTACCTCGGGCCATGATATTTTTTGGTATCATTTGGACATTCTAAAATCTGAGGTTTATGTATATTGTGGGCAACACTGTTTTCTACCTATGGAGTTATGTACATGTGGTAGAAATTTATCTCCTATGGGTCAGTTGCATTTAGTCTCTGTAAGGGTGTGTACAGTAAATATTTATAGTGCTGAATTTTTGCGAATTTCTGAAAAAGTAAGTATAAAAATGCATTTTTTTCTATAGCTACTGAATCCTTAAAGTTTTACCTACCCTTTATATTTAAAAATTAATGTAATTTTTTTAATTTACCCATGTAAAAGAGCCTTTTTCCAAAGTTGGATAGGTCTTGTACTTTGGGCCTATCTAAGATTTGTACCTTGGACTGGCCCAAGGTACAAGATTTTAGATATATTTATTTATTATTATTATTGCAATATTATTTTATATAAACATAAGGTTCTTTTTACAGATGCCACGAAGTAGAGAGGGTATAAAGAGAACAAAGGTGGATGTTGTCGCGCTGAAAGCAGCGATAAATGCTGTTAAAAATGAATATTTATGTGTTCATACAACTGCAAAAAGGTTTAACGTAGCAAGAACAACTTTACAAAATGATTAAAAAAAAACAGGAGAGGACCAAGAGTTTACTTATAATAACAGCAATGATGTTTGGAAAGTATTCTCAAAGGAACAGGAACAAATACTGTGTGATTATTTGTTGACTGCCAGTAAAATGTTATATGGAAAACTTGCATCTAATTTTGCTCAGAAGAACAATATCAAATATCCAGCATCTTGGGAGTTAAAACGTGAAGCTGGTAAATCCTGGTACTTCATGCAACGCCACCAGAATGAGGAAACCGCAAGCTACCAGTTTGTCCAGAGCGACAATTTTAACCGAGAAAATGTTTCTAAGTTTTTTGAAAAGTACAAATATGTTATACATTAACCTAATTTTTTATCAAAGCTTATACCAAATAAGAGTAATAAAATGTATTTTTAAATTAAAGCACAGTTCCTTTTATTGCATTTTATGAAATAAAACATGTGTTTTTTTATTATGCCCAAGGTACGATACACTTTGGCCCAAGGGACAAGATCGTCTTGTACCTGTGGCAAAAATGATTTTTTTTAACATATAAAATATGTCAAAAAATTCCTAACTAACTATCAGCAACAGAAAATGTCTTAGATTGGGGGCCAGTATTTTTGCAGTAGTTGAATGTTAATTTTTAATCTTGTTATTTAATTTTCAAAAAAAGCTGCCCAAGGTACAATACCCTCCCCTAATAAATTATTTGTATTTATCCCTCTTATCTGTTAAAAAAATGATAACCTTTCCACTTGTTAGTATTTTTAAAGAACCTTGCAATTTAAATACGTTATGAACGCATAATAATTATTTATTTTAGGAAATGTTGTCATTTTTTAACAGATAATGGAGATAAATACAAATCATTTTTATTGTAAAACGTAAATAATTACAAGACCTAAATTTTCATGCTAAATAACTGTAATTGCATATTTAAATATAACTTTTAATTTAAAATAACTTTTCTTTATAACATTCTTCTGTATTGTCAAAAATAACGGTACTTTACTCTTGAGCAAAATTCGTAATTTCTGATATACCTTGTATATGACTGGAAAATGTTAATAACTAAGGGCTACATTTTAAGTTTTAGACCATGCAGAACTTTTTATAAAGAATAACTTTTTCCATAAAACCAATAATAAAAAAGTTTTCCATATGGTTCCAACAGACACACTGTATATCTTACAGTTTCCTAGATCCCCATGATGAGAATCGAATTTGGGACACCCTGTACACATTTAGTTTAAGTTAATTTGGTGCAATTTATTGTTTATACATATGTATATTATGTTTTTCTCTGTTCAATATACATGCTTCTTACTTTAAATGATTTTTTTAACAAACCCTTTCCTGTTAACTTTCCTTACATATTTCACCTATAATATTATTTTATTAAATAAATAGCACAAGTAGAAATTAACGCAATTTAAAATTCAGATAAGTCATCAATGTCAATATAAACAAACAATAGTCAATTTTCACACATTTTTGTTTTTATCTGTTAAAACAGCAATTAACTGAATTAATTTAAAAAGGATCGCTTTAATCTTCTAACCTTATTTTATTTCATTATAAGTAAGACGCATAGAAATTAAACCGTTCAGTAGAATTATTTTTTAAATTATTTTGTTGCTATTTTGACTTATTGGTAGGTAGGTACCTCATTATTTGATAATTATGAGGTACCAATATTAAGTAATATGGCGCAGGTGTTATAAGTCATATCTCTTTAACATTACTAAAGTAATATGCTAGTAATATATCCGTCATAACTGAAATATGTTGCCTCCATGTCATTGTAATATGGTCGGAATTTCCAGCAATATGATACAAGAAATATTAATCTAATGTCTCAGAAAAAATATTAACATGTGATTTTATTGTGGCAAAAAATCACTTAGATATTTGTTGAATAATATTACTACCATATCGCAAAAAAATATTGAGTCAATGTTGTCGTAATATCGGTGCAATATCTTGTGATATTCAATGTCACTCTGTAATATCGAAACTCGGGACATAAGGTATTGCATACATGTTACTGTGACATCACCGACACATCTCACCTAATGTAACACTATTACAATGTTATATAATTACAATATTGAGGTTAAAAAATTTGTTTAGTAGGATATTGCTGCTAGTGTTCACTAAATATCAATAGCGGACTATCGATAGTCTAAGTCTATCGATATTTAGTGATTGCTACTCATTTAACTGTTACCAGTGTGACCTCCGACGAAGTAGAGGGTTGGAGGGGGGGGGGGGGGGCTGATATCCTCTCGACGGCCCTGCAGGTGCCGATACTTTTTGGAGAATTAAAAGGTATTTAAAAACATAGGTACCTAATAATGTATTAGAATGTATAAAAACCTTCAGTACCAACACTATTTAGAGGATTGAACGGTATTAAAAAGCCTATTCCTTAAAATCCATTAAAATGTATAAAAACCTCCATTGCTAACACTTTTTAGGGAATTTTAACGGTATTAAAAGCGTATTCCTTAAAATTCATTAAAATGTATAAAAACCTCCATCGCTAACACTTTTTAGAGGATTGAACGGTATTAAAAGCCTATTCCTTAAAATTCATTAAAATGTATAAAAACCTCCATTGCTAACACTTTTTAGAGGATTGAACGGTATTAAAAGCCTATTCCTTAAAATTCATTAAAATGTATAAAAACCTCCATTGCAAACACTTTTTAGAGTATTGAACGGTATTAAAAGCTTATTCCTTAAAATTCATTAAAATGTATAAAAATCTCCATTGCTAACACTTTTTAGAGGATTGAACGGTATTAAAAGCTTATCCCTTGAGATTCATCAGAATGTTTAAAATTCTTGAGTGCTGATCCTTTTTAGAGTATTGGAACGTATATATAAGCTAATTCCTTTAAATTAATTAGAATGTATAGAACTAGTAGGTGCTAATACTTTTTAGAGTGCCAAAAGGTATAAAGAAGCTAATAACTTAAAACGAATTAGAATGTACAAAAATCGCCGCCAATACTTTTGTATACGAAAGGAGTGTTTCAGAAAACAACTTAAAATGTATTCATTTTTTTTTAATTCTTTTTAATACTTTTGTTTTTATAGGGATATCGATTAAAATATCGATATATCGAATTTTTGCCCAGGCCTAGTTGTATCGTACTTTAAATTCCATGTTGGCTTATTCGATTGTCCAGAGAAACGTCAATGGATTAAATTTAGGTTCATGATGCTACACATTACACGAGGCATACCTATGGAACAATGGATAACTCATGAAGGCGTTACCTAATTACAATAAAACCGGATGTTCATCAGTTTAATTATTTTACCAGTAATACAGCCACTTGTGACACTTACGATGTTAAAAATATTAATTTCCTGTTATCTCTCCTTTTTACGCAGAAAACTTGATAACAAATGCTTTTTGTAATAATTTCTTAATAGCAATTCGAGACAGGAATTTTCTTATTTGACCATTCATCTAGGAAATTCTATTTTTCTTTGTGGCCTACGCAGGGTTACATGCGTTATCCAGGCTTTGCAGTCATTTTCGTAAATGATGGCAGCAAAGTATAAATAATGTTTTGACATTTTTTCTAGTATAAGCCTATACAAAAAAAAATTGTATAGGGACAGCATATTATTACCAGCAGCTTTATTACATTTTTGGGTAAAGTAGATTTCTATTAAATAGGGTTGTGTTTCGGCTGACGTCACATAAAAAAACCCATGCAAAATTTAAAGTAGCCCGAGGGGTGTCTCACTAGTCAAAATTTGTACACCTACTGCCAAATTTGGCAGGACTTGTCGTTTTTGCCCTTGTCCTGCCACGGTCCTGCTAGGGTCCTGCTTGTCCTGCCAGGGTCCTGCTTGTCCTGCCACGGTCCTGTTACTGTCCTACCATGGACACACAACTTCTAAATATTTATCTTCTTTCTTAACAAAGAAATAAACTCGGAAATAAACAATATATTTTATCAATAACTTGCATGAACATAATAACTGGAATAGTTGACTGTTGTGATTCACCAGTGTCTACAACGGAACTCAAACAGGAATATTATGCGGCGACGCGCGCCGGGAATTTTAAAAACTGCGACGTCTGTTACACGCACTTCCATTTATACTTTCAATTAATAAACAAAAGCAAACAAAAACATTTTTTGCTTCCCGCTATTTATCCCTACTCCTAAAGTTATTGGAGAAATCTGATTGGATCTGAAAGGTACTGCCTGTCCTGCTTAGATCCTGCTTCGATCCTGCCAGGTCCTGCTACAGTCCTGCCAGGTCCTGCTACAGTCCTGCCAGGTCCTGCTACAGTCCTGCCAGGTCCTGCTACAGTCCTGCCAGGTCCTGCTACAGTCCTGCCAGGTCCTTCTACAGTCCTGCCACAGTCCTGTCAGTCCTGCCACGGTCCTGCTAAGTCCTGCCTTAACATCTGTACACCTACTGCCACAGTGAGACACCCCTCGAAGTAGCCCCTTGTTTATTTTATTTAAAGAAGCCCAGATAATGCCAGGTTAAAAACCAGGTGGCATAATTATTAGGGGTGCCTCTAATATTACTACCGTGCAAGCAAAAATTATTTGCATCAAAGAGGGCCTTGCATCTAAGGACGTAATGCTTAGCCGTAAAGCTTAATACCTGTTGAGAGTCAGTAACTACCTGAATTAACAATCAATCAGTTATTCCGTCATCTTTGACAGTCGTTACACGTAATTTGATTAATCGCTAATTTTTCCAATTTCTTGAACAATTATTCACACAATGGGCTTTACGGAACAGCACGAAAAATTCATGGTTGAAGCGTATTTTCGAAACGGGGTTAGAGTAAATGGTGAGTGGCAATACAATCCGGGTTTGTGTATGGACGATTTTCACGAACACTTTCCTAACGTTGCTTTTATTGCTGGTTGCTGGGAATTTTTATCATTGCCTGAAAGAACCGTGGCAGTGTTTAGGGAAACAGGTTCTATATAACACAAAAAAGGAGCAGGAAGACCATCTGTAAGAACAGAAGAACTTGTTGCAGACGTTCGTGAAATAATGCAAAATACGCCAACAAATTGTATAAGACGCCTGTACCAAGAAGTGGGAAGATCTTATATGGAACATTCAGGACTATTCTTAATAAGCAGCTAAATTTATTTCCTTATAAATGGCAAGTATTCCAAGAAATATAAGCCGCAGATTTTGAAAGACGCAGGAATTACTCTCAATGGTTTACCAAAAATTTATTGGAAAGAAATGATTTATTAGACCTGACATTTTTTTCGGATGAAGCATGGTTCCACCTCTCCGGTTATGTGAATTCTCAGAATACACGCATGTGGAGTATAGTGAAAATCCCCATTTTTTTGTAAAGTTCACATTGCACCTTCAAAAAATTGGTGTCTGGTTAGCTGTTTCCCGAAGAAGAATTGTTGGTCCTATTTTTTTCCATGACACAGTTACAGCACAGCGGTATAGAGACAATATTTTGAATCCATTTGTGGAGCAATTACTTGACGACGAACTACGTTTCGGATATTTTCAACAGGACAGTGCAACCGCCCATACAGCCGCCGAAACTATTAACTACTTATTTTTTGGACGACAGATTAATCAGTTTTCGATCAGACATTGAATTCTCACCTAGATCACCTTGTTTAACGGTTATGGATTACTTCGTTTTTCCTCATTTAAAGAACTCTATTTTTAAAACACCAGTTGGAAATTTAGAACAATTACAAGAAAGGATTATCCAAGAATATGGTACCATTTCTCCAGAGAGAGGTCAACACTTTCGCAAATATGAAGAGACGTGTAAATTTATGCTTGGAGCATGGCGGTGGCCAATTTCAGCAATTTATGTAATTCTTTTTCTTTTTCTTTCTGTATATTCTTACTTTGTTAATTTTGTAAACAACAAAAATAAATTTGTGCTTGTCTACTGATTTTATTACTCATTAGTTTGGAATAATATCATGTCATAATATGAATTTTACAATATGTTAAACTAGATTTTGTTAGATATATCGTCCCCATATCATTGTGATTTAAACCTAGCCCTACGTTGTTTAATCCAAGTCCTCTTTGATGCAAATAATTTTTTCTCGCATGTTAGAATATTTTAAAGACAAATGGATAATCGAAAAATCTGCTACATGAGAGACATAGCTTAAGAATAGGTCTTTCAATATATTTAATTTGAAGTAAATCACAGGTGCAGTTTCGGAGAAATTCGGTGACAGCGGTGGGTGAAATATGGATTTTTTTTACATTCGATGATGCCGTCTTAAATGACATCAATTCACAGCAAAGGCCAACTTTAAAGCACAGAACGCTAAAATCTCATCAAAACGATTACGACGAAACACGCAAATTTTACCTTATTTTGACACATCATAATAATTAATTATTTTCATCTGTCGCTTTGTACAGGGTCTTCCAACGAGGACTGAACAGGGGTTCAGTTTTGAGCTTCCTTGTATTTAAGGAAAAATCCAAAATAGCCAATCGATGTACTTTTTTCTGCAGAATTCAAAAATGAAACCAAAAATTTATTTGAACCAGAAACAAAAGAGTTACGCTATGGATAAGGTGTTTTTTAAATGGAACATAGCTTTTTTTATACGATTTTTGGAACGAGTGATTTTTTTTTTGTCCGTTCTGATTAAAATATTTAATATTGTGACAGCTATTTTTATTAAATTTTAATGTTTTATCCAGTATAATTTAACTTTAACCTGTTTGAAACATACACTAGGTAATAAAGGTATAACTACCTTTGAATCCTTCAAAGTCATTTCGGCAATATTATAGTAAATTTGTCAAATTTTTTGACTTTGAAGGATTCAAAGGTGATTCTAATTATACCTTTATTACCTAGTGTATGTTTCAAACAGGTTAAATTTAAATTATACTGGATAAAACATTAAAATTTATTAAAAATAGCTGTCACAATATTAAATATTTTAATTAGAACGGACAAAAAAAAACCACTCGTTCCAAAAATCGTATAAAAAAGCTATGTTCCATTTAAAAAACACCATATCCATAGCGTAACTATTTTGTTTCTGGTTCAAATAAATTTTTGGTTTCATTTTTGAATTCTGCAGGAAAAAGTACATCGATTGGCTATTTTGGATTTTTCTTTAAATACAAGGAAGCTCAAAAATGAGCCCCTGTTCAGTCCTCGTTGGAAGACCCTGTACACACTGTTCATCAAACCATCGTCTCGTAACTTTCAACAAATTGTTACAGGTAAGAAAATTGTATACCAATTAAAATTAAAAATTCAAATAGAAATCGGATAAACCTATATCGATAATCGGATATATCTATATCCGGTTTTTGTGGTCAAAATAGAAACTTTAGGTCTCAAAAATTATCTACATAAAGTTTGTAGAGTTTAAAATTTTAACGCCACCCTTTTTATTATTTTTATTCTATCGTAGAGGTACTTTTATTTTCTAGCGCTTTCACCACTTCGTACTACATAAATTGTACCTGTATGGGATTAGCGGAAACGTTTATAAATGGCTTAAAAATTATTTAAGTACTAACAGGTCACAAAAAACAAATGTATCAAAAACGTATTCAAATAAAATAATAAATAATATAGGAGTTCCTCAAGGAAGTATACTAGGTCCAATATTATTTATTTTATACATTAACGATATGCCTTTAGTTTTAAAAATTTGTAAGTTACGAATGTTTGCTGATGACACTTCAATTTACATTAATTTTTTAAATATTTTTGGTGGTCTAAATACTCTTAATTCTGAGATAAATATATTATTAAATTGGCTAAATAAAAGTAAATTAAAATTAAATATTTCAATACTAAATGATTGTATGGTCATGGGTAATAATTTAAATGGTCAAAATATAAATGTTGTAATTGATGGCGAAAAATTGGATTTAGTAAACAGTTTTAAATATTTAGGGATAATTATTATTGATTCAAAATTAAAAATTTTTAATTATTTTGAAAGCATCATATCGACGATTGCTGGAAAAGAAGGTTATTTTAAAAAAATCAGTTCTAATTTAAGTTTATTCTTTGTTGTATTTTATACTATTATATTACCACATTTCCTTTATTATTCTTCTATTTTATATTATGCTAGTGAGGAAATTTCAACAAATAAGGCAATGCGGATTATTTTAAATTATGAAAAATAGGTATGCAAAAATAAATTTTATTTAGTATGTATCTTTATACATAAAATTAAAAATAGTTTATTGCCTGATTGTTTGAAAAAAATTTGTTCATTTTAAATATGACCATCATAATTAAAAAACAAGAACTGACCAAAATTTTTATGTAGATAGAGTGTCTAAAACTTAAGCCTTTAATATTATTTTTCATAAAGGAAAATTCTATTAAATCTTAAATATCATTGAAACTTTTTAAAAAACTTTAAAATTACATTTAATTAGAAAACAAAATGATACTTAATATTTGATATAATTTGCAAATTGTTTACTTTTTCTGTCTGTATTTGTTAAAAGAAGATTGCGTTTTAAAATTTAAAAATAAATCCATAAAAATTTGTTAAAAAAATGTATTAAAAAATATTTAATTGTAGCTTTTTGTTAAATAAAACATGTTACTACTACTACTATGTGAGTGATACTTGGGCCCAATAGTGCTGATGATGATGCTTTCTAGCATCGAAACATGTCCACCCCCTTACTAATTAACCATTAATATATTTGTGGTTGCGACTTTGACTTTAATTTTCCCCCATATTAAATTTATTAGCTATAAAATAGTTCATCTCCGAAAAAATATTTTCAACATAAAAGCTTCTCAAGCTGTCGCTACTCAATAATACGAAATTTATACTTATTCACTAAATTTTCCCCACTTTTTAACTTGAATAGCCCCCCTCCCCCCCACTTCCACCTTTGCCCGGTCCTTGCCAATAGCTATAATAATATGGACTTTTAAAATATTTATTATTTGCGAAGAGAATATTAATATTGCTGGGTTTATCAGGATTTTTATAACATTATAAAAATATGTGACATAGATTTTAGCTTTTAATTAAAGAATTTATGTTTTCTTTTAGTCGAAAGAAACAACTTATATTAAACCATAAAGCGCCAACAACTTCAACAAAAATATAATGATTTATGCTTAAGGGTTATTATCTTTAAGGTAGAGCTTTACCTTTAGCAAAAGGTAATATTTTTTTATGAAAGAAAAATCCAAATGTCAAGGTTTTGGTACTGATGGTTTATATTAACTGGGATTTACAATTTTTCGAATTCTTTCGATCCAACGACGATTAGGCAAATATACAGTGCGAGCAAAAATTATTTGTATTAAAGAGGGCCTTGCATCTAAGGACGTAATGCTTAGACGTAGAGCTTAATACCTGTTGAGTGTCATCAGTAACTACCTGAATTAACAATCAATCAGTTATTCCGTCATCTTTGACAGTCTGTCGTTACAAGTAATTTGATTCATCGCTAATATTTCCAATTTCTTGAACAATTCACACAATGGGTTTACGGAACAGCACAAAACATTCATGGTTAAAGCGTATTTTCGAAACAGGGTTAGAGTAAATGGTGAGTGGCAATACAATCCTGATTTGTGCATGGACGATTTTCACGAACATTTTTCTAACGTTACTTTTATTGCTGAGGATTTTTATCATTGCCTGAAAAGAACCGTGGCTGTGTTTAGGGAAACAGGTTCTATACAACACAAAAAAGGAGCAGGAAGACCATCTGTAAGAACACATAAACTGGTTGCAAACGTTCGCGAAATAATGCAAAATACGCCAACAAATTGTATAAGACGCCTGTCCCAAGAAGTGGGAAGATCTTATGGATACAGGAATATTCTTAAGAAGCAGCTAAATTTATTTGCTTATAAAGTGCAAGTAGGTATTCCAAGAAATACAAGCCGCAGATTTTGAAAGACGCAGGAATTACTCTCAATTGTCAACACTTTCGAAAATATAAAGAGACGTGTGAATTTATGCTTGGAGCATGGCGGTGGCCAATTTCAGCAATTTATGTAATTATTTTCTTTTTCTTTCTGTATATTCTTACTTTAGTAATTTTGTAAACAACAAAAATAAATTTGTATTTATCTACTTAATTATTTTATTACTCATTAGTTTGGCATATCATGTCATAATATGAATTTGACAAAATTCTAACCTAGATTTGGTTAAATATATCGTCCCCATATCATTGTGATCTAAACCAAGCCCTACGTTTTTAATCCAAGCCCTCTTTGATGCAAATAATTTTTGCTCGCACGGTAGAAAGCCGCCAAAATGCCATGAGCAAACAGCTGCAATAGAGTAAGCGCAACGTTTGGCAACAAACTGTACCGTTATTAAAATAGATAAACTAATAATATTAAATTTATAATAGCAAATAATCACAAATGAAATGTTTGGTATTGAAAATGGGAGAGTTAATTAACCTAAACTGGTTTATTCGACTCACCGTTCAACCTAAATAATAAACACCAAGAAAATTTAGTCTCTGAAACCGGACGCGTGAGCTTGCTACGGCCCACTGCTGAACTGGGAACTTTTAGGTATAAACCAGTATCAGCTGTTAGTTAATGTCACATGTGGGTGTCAACTGTCGAAAGGCTTTGTTTTACAAAAGTTGTCTCTATCCTTTCATTGTGTAAACGTACTGTTTTCGTTCTGTGTTTGCTTTTCGCCCTATTGTAGAAATCTATTTCTATTTCCAGTCATTCACAATTCTTTGTCAGCGTATTTAGGGTTTGCTAAGATACATTGGTGGGTTAGATTTCAAGTGACCAAGTCAATTGACTAGACTATTCAAACACACAGAAAAGAATAATCGTTTTTGTCACGAGTGCTTTTTTCTTTCTGGATATATTGTTGCAGAAACCTACAATTCTATTTTACTACAAATGTATCCACCAGCAGCGCCGACATTTGATTTAAGCTATAAAAATAATAACATTACAATTAAAAATTTTATGCAGGTCACTTTAAATTCATTATAAAAAATCTCAGTGACTAGGCAAGACTGTCTTCAGTAATAGATGTGTTTTAGACTTCCATTGCCTTTAGTTTTTCATATCACAACGTTTCAACTGGTAAGTATCTCCAGTCGTCTGTAGGTGTAGTATTCACCTGAAGACGACTGGAGATACTTACCAGTTGAAACGTTGTGATATGAAACACCAACGGCAATGAAAGTCCAAAACACATCTATTACTCAAGATACATCATTGTCTACAACCTTCAAACAAAGGCTGTCTTCGTTGACTTTGTTTTCGAAACAAAGATAACATTATAGCCAGCCCGTTTTGTGTTCAAATTTTATGTTTCTTGATTGTTTCTATTTTTATGACACTTTAGCAGTCTTTCATTGTGGAGATATTATTCAAAAGCCCATTTTTAAAAACTTTGCAGCCTTTTTTATCGGCCACGTATAAGGTGCCCAAAATTTTTTAAACAGATCCGTTTCAGCTCAAAAATAGAACTACGCCAACGTAAAAACTCCTTTTTACAAAAAAAAAATGATAAAAAAGGAAAAGTAATTAGGTACCTAATTTAGACTCGGAGATTGATGAAGACAGTAAAAGAAAAGCACAATAATTAGGTGAAAATATATTGTTTTCTTGTTTTAAAAAATAAATCAAATTTTTTATAAATTACCTATTACCTAATTACCTACTACCTAAATTTAAATGTTACTGAAAAAAATACGAGCTAAGCAAGAATAATGTATATTGGGCGGAATTATGCAAAATGCATTTTTTGCATATTTTGTCAATTTTGTAATGAAATACATATTTTTCATAAATTATTATTTTAAGAGCATATTTTTATGCTGTCGGCTTTATCAAAAAATTGTTAAAGGTTTAATGTCCAGTTCGTTATTTATTGCAGGAATTTCCAATCGTGCATTGTTAGGAGTTGTTTATTGTCACTTAATAATACATTATTATTACCTGTTTAACAAACTGTATTTATATCGATTCTAAATTTAAGTTTAAGAGACGCAATTAATATTATTGAAACTTGTTCCGCTAAATGTAACAATATTGCTGGTCAAGTAGGAGGTTAAGTAAGGGACAAATTGGATGTAACTGTAAAAAATAATGAAGGATTTAAATACTTAACTGCAGTAAAAAGCATTTATGAAGGTAAACCATCCAACGAAGTTGTATCTTGGCCTTATATTTTGCTACCTAAGTTGCAGCATTATCCGATTACATCAGTAGATGTTGAAAGAAACTTCTCTTTGTATAAACATATTTTTACTAATAGAGGACAATTCTTTTACCGGCAGCTGTTCGCCTTTTTTTTTTTCGAGGACCATACATTGTGCTCAACCTTGTTAGTCTTACACCCACTCATTTATTCCAGTTCCTTGCACTGGTTTGTGTAGGTCGACTGGGGAGAGTGTCGGTATACATTCTGGTTCTAGTCTTGTGTGGCCGCGAGTATTTGGTGCCTTTTTCGATTCAGGGCCTCGCATATGTGCATGCATGCAGCTGAGATCTCCGTTTGTATATTTGTATACGACGCAGGTGTTTCTTGATAACCACGTGTCCTGTTAGAATTCCTTTCATTGTTCTCAGCTGATTCCTGCTTATTAGAAGTAGCTGCCTCGCTAGTTTCAGGTCAGGGTCCCCGATGAAAGATTTGCTTTGGTTCAATCCCTGTATGTTGTTGCCGCTCGACTTAAACCAACTTTAACTATTTGGAGCTGGCGTTCGTAGCAAATCCGTCAAGCCAATAATATTCTATTATTTGTATCACGTGATAGCTAGCAGCTGTCAAAATTATTGAACAACACCAAGCTTATAAATGCCAACTACCGTGCAAGCAAAAATTATTTGCATCAAAGAGGGCTTGGATTAAAAAACGTAGTGCTTGGTTTAGATCACAATGATATGGGGACGATATATCTAACCAAATCTAGGTTAAAATTTGTCAAATTCATATTATGACATGATATGCCAAACTAATGAGTAATAAAATAAATAGACAAATACAAATTTATTTTTGTTGTTTACAAAATTAACAAAGTAAGAATATACAGAAAGAAAAAGAAAAATAATTACATAAATTGCTAAAATTGGCTGAAATTGTCAGGTCCAATAAATCTTTTATTTCCAATAAATTTTGGGTTAACCATTTGAGAGTAATTCCTGTGTCTTTAAAAATCTGCGGCTTGTATTTCTTGGAATATTTGCACTTTATAAGGAAATAAATTTAGCTGCTTCTTAAGAATAGTCCTGCATGTTCCATAAGATCTTCCCACTTCTTGGGACAGGCGTCTTATACAATTTGTTGGCGTATTTTGCATTATTTCACGAACGTTTGCAATAAGTTCTTCTGTTCTTACAGATGGTCTTCCTGCTCCTTTTTTGTGTTGTATAAAACCCTTTTTTCCTAAACTCAGCCACGGTTCTTTTTAGGCAATGATAAAAATCCCCAGCAATAAAAGCAACATTAGGAAAATGTTCGTGAAAATCGTCCACAATCCCGGATTGTATTGCCCCTCACTATTTACTCTAACCCCGTTTCGAAAATACGCTTCAACCATGAATGTTTTGTGCTGTTCCGTAAAGCCCATGGTGTGAATTGTTCAAGAAATTGGAAAAATTAGCGATGAATCAAATTACTTGTAACGACTGGCAAAGATGACGGAATAACTGATTGATTGTTAATTCAGGTAGTTACTTACACCTAACAGGTATTAAGCTCTGCGGCTAAGCATTACGTCTTTAGATACAATGCCCTCTTTGATGCAAATACTTTTTGCTCGCACGGTACAAACGTCAAGGATGAACGTTGATGTCAACGTTAGCGCCGGCGCCAACAAGAGTTTATAATTTCAGCTTAAGTTATTTTTAATGTTTGCATCTCTTAATACTAATTATAAACACACTCACGTGTTTAACGATAATATTACAGTTGTAATTTAACAAAATTATTTTTTATTGTAAAATCACAAATAATGAACGAGTATCAAATAAAATAACTAAATAAAATTGCATCCACAAATAGAAAAAGGTGCAAAGTAAGCTATCTCTGTCACGGCTATGTTAATAGTTGTAATAGTTTCCCCCGTATTTGTAGCAGTAAGATGTTTATTTTCCTGCATTATTCGTGTATGTGCATTTGTGTAGATTAAAATTTCCTCGAATATATTCTTTTCTGCACATTTTCATTCCCCCAAATACGCAAATCTTTTGTTACTTTCTTCCACTAGGTTCGAAAATATATTTTAAAATTAAACCGCATTTATTTTAGGTAAATATTCAGTGAAAGAACAAGGAAACCTTGTCAATCCAATATCGTGGTTTGAGTTTGGAGTTTATTTCCATGCATTAATAAGAGAAATATTTTATTGTAATATATTTACATACCTAGATAAATTAAGATTTGAGGTTGTATATAGAAATATTAATTTGCATAATAATCTAAAAGAAATGTTTTATTGTGTGCATGTTCGGGTGTTCTAAATTCGAGGGTGACCATTGGGATCTTGGAAGAGATACGAAGAAAGGTAAATTGTGGCCAATTTGCACAAATTCGTGTTTATATATGCATTTCAAAAATTTAGGAAAAAAACGTTCAATAACATAACAAGTTTGATACATAATATATGTTTTTAGAATGATGAGCTCTTTTAAAATACATAGTAAAAAATCTATTATTTTATTTATTATTTATTATTTTTTAAACTAACATTTAAATAAAATCAGTATCGTCGGCACATTACTTAGGTAATATCTGATATAGCTATTATAAAAATGTCAATTTATTTCATTGCTAATTTTGGGAAAATTGTATAGTGAAAGAACAATGACATAATAATGTTCAAAAATCTTACCCGATATTTTTCGCTATACAAATCTCCTAAAATAAGTTATGAAATTTCCTGATATTTATTAAATATGTCAATTATTACCTATAAAATATCAAGTCGATACTGATTTTATTAAAATTTTGTGTAAAACCTAAAAAACATAAATATTATAAATCTACGCGAAATGGGTTATAGGTTTGCAAGCATGTTGATACTCCCACCTTAATGCCATTTAGTAGAGAAGAAAAAGTTGCAATGAAAAAGTCCACTTTATTTTAAAAAATTTCTTTAAATAAACTCGGGAAAAAATAAAAACTAATTTTTGAAATTTTGCTTTAGTCCAAATGTCTCGAGAAGTACTAGGAACTTCCTAAATTTTTAAAAGGCATTTGATTGAGCACTAAATTGTGCAACTTTTCCATTATTTAACTTTGTTCTTTTCTCTTATAGTTTGAAAAAGGCAAATATACAAAAATAACATATTTTGGTCCAATTTCGGATAAATTAGCACACATAATTTAAAAAAAAAAACATTAAAGTAGCTTTCACACCAGCACAAAATATTTCTCAATTATTCTTCAATGCCAAACAAAAAAACCATCCCTTAAAAAATCAGGACTTTATAAGTTAAGTTGTACCGAATGCAATAGCTCGTATATAGGTCAAACAGGATTTGTTAAACAAAGAAAAATCTAATTTCGCAAAACACTGTTTGGAGACAAGTCATTGTTTCCCAGATATTAATAATTTAAAAATTTTGTAAATAATGGCCTAAAAAGTAAGAAACTTAATATCTTAGAATCAATTGAAATTTACAGACATAATAAAAACACTACCATAAACCTACTAAATGATCAAACCGATCTGTGAAATTTCCTGCTATTCACAATACTTAAGAATAAATAACATAATTAATTAAAGAATAATATAGGTATGTATTATATTGCTATAAACATCCTTTGTTAAATCCATTTATAAGGGTACACAGTAGGTTTAAAGTATTCAGTTTGATAATGTAGGTACAACAAGACTGCAGTCACCAAAATGTTTTTACAATAAAGTAAGTCTGCATTTTTTGAAACATGGTTGCAACAGCTGATTTTATAATTTTTAACGCATATGCATCAAAGTCCTGGGTCCCAATTCTCGAGCGTAAGAGAACGTGAACGATCACATCACACAAAGGAGCATTCCCTTCCGCGGCAGTTCTCCTATAATCATAAGTTAGTAAAATTTAGGATTCTCGAACGCAGACGATATGTTCCGTGCGGGGAGGTGATAAGACAGTGTTGCTAACCATATTCAAGGCAAGGGCCACCACTTTTAAGGAAAATTTTTAACGAAATCTAAAGGTAAATTGAGGTGAAAATTATTAGTGCGGGGTTTTTTTTTATTGTGAAAGGTAAGATTATGAAACTTGTCAATGTCAAATATTATTACGACGTAAATATAATACTGGGGTTAGAATTGCATGGGATCGGTCGTTCCTACCAAAAATAGTAGGAGAAGCGAGTTCTCCCGTAAATCGGTGATGTGAATGGTGCCATATGATCAAGAATACCGTTTCATGCGTTGCGTGAGAACTCCGCCCACATTTCTCCTGAGAACAGTGTTCCCCAGTTTCAAGAATTAGGACCCTGATATGTTCGCGTTAATGATTTTTTTATTTGCTTGTTGGTAATTTTTTGTTATAATATTGGTGCATTTGACAGAATACAAAATCGGTTCATTTTGATACAGTTCTATAAGTGACGGAGTCTTTTCTCCAGATAAGTTATCCCCAAACCCTAAAAGCAGCAGAAAAACGCGGTTAAAACCACATATTATGGTTAAAACTGGCAGATGTCTTATTTTTATTTTTTTGTCAAATGAGCGAAGTTATATTTATGAATCAATTCCACCAACAGAAATTTCTAGGGAATTTTGACAAAATCGCATGGGGTTGTGCAAATAATTACAGTGCGAGCAAAAATTATTTGCATCCAAGAGGACCTTGCATCTAAGGACGTAATGATTAGCCGTAGAGCTTAATACCTGTTGGGTGTCAGTAACTATCTGATTAACAATCAATCAGTTATTCCGTCATCTTTGACAGTCGTTACAAGTAATTTGAATTATCGCTGATTTTTCCAATTTCTTGAACAATTCACACCATGGGCTTTACGGAACAGCACAAAACATTCATGGTTGAAGCGTATTTTCGAAACAGTGTTAGAGTAAATGGTGAGTGGCAATACAATCCGGGTTTGTGCATGAACGATTTTCACGAACATTTTCCTAACGTCGCTTAGTATTGCTGGGGATTTTTATCATTGCTTGAAATGAACCGTGGAAATGTTTAGGGAAACAGGTTCTATACAACACAAAAAAAGAGCAGCCATCTATAAGAACAGAAGAACTTGTTGCAAACGTTCGTGAAATAATGCAAAATACGCCAACAAATTGTATAAGACGCCTGTCCCAAGAAGAGGGTAGATCTTATGGAACATGCAGGACTATTCTTCAGAAGCAGCTAAATTTATTTTCTTATAACGTGCAAGTATTCCGAAAAATACAAGCAGCAGATTTTGAAAAACGCAGGAATTACTCTCAATGGTTTACCCAAAATTTATTGGAAATAAATAATTCATTAGACCTGACATTTTTTTCGGATGAAGCCTGGTTCCACCTCTTCGGTTATGTGAATTCTCAGAATACACGCATGTGGAGTAGTGAAAATCCCAATAGAGTCCACATTGCACCCTCAAAAAATTGATGTCTGGTTAGCTGTTTCCCGAAGAAGAATTGTTGGTCCTATTTTTTTCCATGACACAGTTACAGCACAGCGGTATAGAGACAATATTTTGAATCCATTTGTGGAGCAATTACTTGACGACGAACTACGTTTTGGATATCTTCAATAGGACGGCGCAACCGCCCATACAGCCGCCGAAACTATTAACTACTTACGCAATTTTTTCGACGACAGATTGATCAGTGTTCGATCAGACATTGAATTCCCACCCAGATCACCTTGTTTAACGGTTATGGATGACTTCGTTTTCCTCATTTAAAGAACACTATTTTTAAAACACCCAGTTGCAAATTTAGAACAATTACAAGAAAGGATTATCCAAGAATGTGGTAACATTTCTCCAGGGATGCTGGTCAACACTTCCGAAAATATGAAGAGACGTGTGAATTTATGCTTGGAGCATGGCAGTGGCCAATTTCTGCAATTTATGTAATTATTTTTCGTTTTCTTTCTGTATATTCTTACTTTGTTAATTTTGTAAACAACAAAAATAAATTTGTATTTGTCTACTTATTTTATTACTCATTAGTTTTGCATATGTCATAATATGAATTTGACAAAATTTTAACTTAGATTTGGTTAGATATATCGTCCCAATATCATTGTGATCTAAACCAAGCCCTACGTTTTTTAATCCAAGCCCTCTTTGATGGAAATAATTTTTGCTCGCACGGTAGAACTTGTCGTATTTCCAGGCCTTCGTTTTTGAAAATGTATTTTTTTTTTGCCGAGGCCTGTCGAATAAGTGAAAGTAGGATAATTTGTGTATAATAATAAAAAGTACACTTTCTGAATTAAAATTTTTTATTATTATATGTTTCACATTTTATCTTGTACAGGGTTATCCAACCAAGACTAGACAAGGCGATTTGTTGACTTTTCCTGTACTTTTATTAAAAAAACTGAAATAGCCATCTTAAGTCATTTTCTCCCGCGAATTCGAATATCTTCAGCAAAAAACAATTGTACATCAAACAAAAGTACTAGGGGTCACTTTGATATTTTTTTAAATGGAACACCCTGTATATTTTTACATTTTTAAATTCCACATAAAATTATAATTCTTTTTTATTAAATGCACTATTAGTCTATACTTCATAGTTTCCGAGATATTGACTCTCGAAAAGTGACATTTTTGAAATTTGACAGCTTATAACTTTCTAACAGTACGTCTTAGAGCAAAACGGCTTACATGTCCCTATCTTTAAATTTTATTATCTTCCCAAAAAAATCAACTTCCGGTTAAACCGGATGTAACTCGAAAGAAGGAAATATAGTTGTTCCGGTTTAACTGGAAGTTGATTTTTTCGGGAAGATAATAAAAATTGAAGATAGGGACATGTGAGCCGTTTTGCTCTAAGACGTACTGTTAGAAAGTTATAAGCTGTCAAAGTTCAAAAATGTCACCTTTCGAGAGTCAATATCTGGGAAACTATGAAGTATATACTAATAGTGCATTTAATAAAAAATAATTATAATTTTATGTGGAATTTAAAAATGTAAAAATATACAGGGTGTTCCATTTTAAAAAATATCAAAGTGACCCCTAGTACTTTTGTTTGATGTTCAATTGTTTTTTGCTGAAGATATTCGAATTCGCGGGAGAAAATGACTTAAGATGGCTATTTCAGTTTTTTTATAAAAGTACAGGAAAAGTCAAAAAATCGCCTTGTCTAGTCTTGGTTGGATAACCCTGTACAACAATTTTTTTTTACGTTTTTTTATCTATTTTCCCGTTAACTTAACAAAGTTTACACTGTATAATTTTGTTTCTAGAAACTTTAACTAGATAAACAAAATAAAAACAAGCAGTTTTTTTTTTAATTCAAAATAAACCACATAAAATATTTGAGCCTTAAAGGATTGTTAAGCTGCAAGTGTGGTGGAATTTCGAAATTCTGTTTTTAAATTTAAATTTGTTTTTGTTTATTAATGCTTTCAGCAGAGGGATTTAATACGTTTTTTAAAATTTTTAAATTATACATATAAGTTGAATCCAGAAATCCGACTTTTGGCAAAATAAATATTTGAAAAGAAAATCTTCTTAAGTTTTAGTACGGTAGAATTATTGTACTCTGGTTTTTGTATCTTATATACCTAATACTTTATAATGCCGGATATTATATCAAGTAGCGAGAGTAAGAGAGAATCGAACAAACCATTTTAACGGTCGTGTGATATACAGGGTCCTGCACCTTACTTCCGGTCTTCTATAGCTCACTTAGTAATTAAGTTAGGATTTTGATATTTTGCAGACCTTACCTGTATCTTGGGGCGCATTTCGGGAAAATAATTTTTTTCGTAGAAAGTCATAGAAAATCCTTCAGTTAGTCAACAAGCAGTCGCTGATGCCGTGGATGTAAGCGAAAGAACAGTTCAACGAATTTTAAAGGATAACCATCTCTACGATAATCATTTCCAATTTAACAATATTTGAAACTTTTAGATTACTAAAGTCAAAATGGTCTCTGGTCACTTTAATAAACTTTAATACCATTAAATTGTTTTTCAAAGCCACCTTTGATATTTATTTATAATAATGACTGTTGGAATAGTTGATAAAATGAGTTTTTTGCAAATAACTCTTGATGTGTTAGAAATTGCGATAGGGTTGTAATTAGGACAAATGTTTGATTTCTAATTCTGCATCGAGTGACATAGAAATATACAGGGGTTTCTATTTGAAATAAGAAAAATAAATTGCTTTAAAGTTTGCAAAGTTTGACATAAAAAAAAATTATTAACGAGGCATTAATTTTATTTTTTATTAATTTTTAAAACCAGTGTTGCAAAACACACAAAAATATTTTTCAGTTTTTATTTTTTTTCGCCTATAAAACTGAATCGATTTCAATAAAATTTTAGAGTTATGTAGGTATTATTTATCCAAACTCAGTTTGAGGACATTCCAATCATTCCATACGGCGGTAAACAGTCTTAAAGAGACCGATCTCACAACCAGGGTTGTCAGATCTTTCTTCTTCAATTCTTTAAGTTTTTTTATTAAAGATGTTTCATTTATATCAGTATTCAATTGTTAGTCAGTAACTTTCTTTGAAAGCTAGTTTGCAAATATACTTTAAACCGAGGAGTTTTGAGTGTGACAGAAAAAAATAACAAGCCATTCATTGTTATAATAATACATTCGTTAGTCATTAAGAAACAATATAACTGAAATCAAGACAAGAAGTGTTTTCAGTGTTTAAAAACAACTAATTAACAAACCCTTGTTTCTCGTATATACTTACATTGTGCTTACAAATCCGAAAACTTTGAAGAATTGGCAACAGCATATAATTTATCTCGGATGCCGAAACCGGCCCGGCACGATACAAAGCGGCGGGGCGGTCCCAGCGAGATAATTAAGCCATCAATCACTGTCGCGTTAGATTTAAATGTATAGGACAGTGTAGTAGGTGGTTTAATTTGCTGTAATTGACGTATCTAAAAATTTCTTCTAATGTTACTGAACATCTCAGGCGTGACCGATATAATCGCAAGCGTTATTCGTCTTCTTCAGTCAGCTAAGTCGAGGGGTTTAGTTTTGTATACAATATTTTCGACATAACCCCATAAGATAAAGTCTAATAGCATCCGATCAGGGAATCGTGCTAGCCATTCCATCGATCCACGCCTCCCTAGCCACCGATTTGGAAATACTCGGTTGAGGTACTGCTGGACATTGATTTGGTAATGGGGCGGTGCTCCATCTTGGTGAAACCATATAATATTCGCTGGAGGTTGTGGGTTCGCTGGATCAAGATATAAGTTTGTCAAAGTTGGCTAGACATTATTTTGGAGCAGTGCTACATAATTATCGTCATTTAAATTGCCATTAATGAAAAAGGGACCTATGATATGATCTCCAACTATTTCTGCCCAAAAATTAACCTTTTCAGGATATTGCGTATGTTCTTCTCTAATCCAGTGAGGATTTTCTCTAGACCAATAGCGGCAATTCTGACGATTAGTATGACCGTAAAGTGTAACGGTGCACTCATTAGAAAACAAAACATGTTCTAATTGGATCACATTAATATCTAACATTTCCATCATTTGTTCACAAAAAAAAGGTCTCCTATCAAAATTGTCTTCCATGAGCTCATGAGTAGGTATCATTTTATAGGGATACATTTTATTTTCTTGTAATGTTCAAATAATGGATGAATGGCTAACATCGAACATTGGGGCTGTTTTTCGATTAGAAGTATGTGGGTGTTCCTCAAACTCAAACATAATATCTAATTTGGTATCATCACTTATTGCATTGCCAGCTACTTTTTTTTATCTGCTTTACATGTCCAAGCTGGCGAAACTGCTTTTCTATTTTACTAATTTTCCCTTGAGTTATAGGCGGCAAATTTGGAAATTTTTCATGAAATAAGCGAGCAACTTCCATTTGTGTCCGTGTTTTATCTCCATAAACAATCATCTGTAGAATTGTTATTTTGTGCATTTCTGTTGTATAAACCATTTTGCTAATATGCAGTTAATGAAATTCAAACCACTATAAAACTGACAACTACTGTCATGCAGACAGACAACAATTTGCTAAGGTCAGGAGTTTTAAACAAAAGTAATTTCAAATCAGTAAAAAGAAACGCTAAAATGCAATAAATCCGAAAACAATTAATATTTCCGAAACAGTTGAAGATAGGTATAGGATATTGAACATGAAATATGTCTATAACTTTCTGAAGAATCGAAAAATTGAATAATATACAGGATTCTGCATTTAAAATAAGAAAGTTGGTATTGGCCACTGTTACATGACACACCCTGTATAAAAAGTATTTATTGAAAAAAATGCGCAAATAGAAATACCAATCGACATATTATCCGAGCGTTTTTTCGTACACGCCCCCATGTATTTATTATCGAATTTATTCCATTTGGCTGATACACACTGTATATTTCGATATATCAATAATAACACAGGCCTGCGAAAAATTTGTGATTAAGCCATTTTAATTTTTTTCGCCTAATTAGGACTTACATTTAGCTTAAATAACCCCCTTTTTATTCTATCACGTACACTTTTTTGTAAACCAGTATAAAGTTATTATCTCTGAACACTACAAAAAACATTAAATTAAAATGCTTCTTTTTGTTCGAAACGTTTATATTTTTTTTTTTTTTTTTTATTTTACGTCGGCTTTTTTCCGCAACGAGGCCAATCACCGACGCCAGGGAATTTGTCACACACTATCTGGTAATTTTGTCGAATCCCTCTTTGTCGAGGGTAGGGTTCTTTAACGTGCCAACATCCATGACACGGGGCCCACAGTTTAACGTCTCTTCCGAAAGACGGCGCACCTCTTAAACCAAATTCCAAATTTAACATCGACGTTGACCGGGAATGGCCGCTGCGCTGACCACTAGACCACAACGTCGACTAGTTCGAAACGTTGAGACGCGTTAAAACCCCGTGTTTATTAAAACATTCGTTGAGGGATTTACCAGTCCTTACTAGAATATTGTTGGGGATTCCCCGAGACTCTGTTTATTTAGGCTTTGAGAGCAATATTATTTAGTATCGTTGTGGTATTGATACAGGCATTTTCTCGGGTGTGGTCCACCGAAATCTATCGGCGTTTCGTTGTGTACTTTTTATTTTCATTGTGCAAAATGTCTACTAGGTGTTGTAAAAATAGACCTGATGACTTTTGTTATATTTGTGGACAGTTCATAGTGAAAAAGTTTAAAAGAAACATTACTGATTTCGAAAAAAGTGCATATTTTGCATATTTTAAAGTAAAACTTGGAGATCAAGATAAAGTTTGGGCACCACACGTTATCTGCAAGGTCTGCGAAGAAGCCTTAAGGCATTGGTTTAAAGGAACAAGAAAAGCCCTATCGTTTGGTGTACCAATGGTCTGGAGAGAACGTCTTTCTAAAGCTAAATTAAAAGAAGGCATCTTTGTTGGGCCACAAATAAGAAGGTTGATGAAAAGTAATGAAATTGAGATGGTTATGCAGGAAAACGAAAAAGAAGCATGGACAGCTTTTAAAGAAGTTGTTAATAAGTTTCTAGGAAACTACAAAGATCCGGAATTTAAAAGTATTGTTGAAAACATGTTGGACAAATTTAAAAAGTTAGGCTGTAACATGAGCATTAAAGTTCATTTTCTACATGCTCATCTGGACTATTTTCCGGATAACCTTGGCGATGTCAGTGAAGAGCAAGGGGAGCGCTTCCACCAGGACATAAAAGAGATGAAACGGCGATATCAGGGGCATTGGGATGTTCGAATGATGGCCGACTATTGCTGGATGCTTAAAAGGGACCGTCCTATCGCAGAATATGCAAGAAAAACAAGTAAAAGAAGCTTTTCTGGAAAAAGAGAAAGATTTTCTAAGAAAATAAAGGATTACTGTATGTTATTTTCTTAACTACTTCCGCGGTTTCATTATTTGTTTGGTTGGTTTATTATTTTTCTTGTTTTTGCTAAATATATATAAATATTTTTACGTTTTGTATTGTCTTACAATTTTGTTTAAAAACCTTACGTGATAGAAAAAAACTGAAAACAGATTTGAAATCAGCAGCACTGAAATACTTAATTTCAGTTAAAAAATTCAATTCACATTTTACAATGTATTTAAACGCAGGCCTGTATAATTATTCTTCCGAAAATCTCTTTGATATAGTAATAATTTTTGTATTTAATTCGAGCCCTTGGCAGTTAGTGCCTTTGCAATAATTAACTATTTAAAAGACGAAAAATTTAAATGACAGCTACGTATTGTTTGAGAATGGTACAAAATGTAGTTCTTTAATTGCAAACGGACGAACGGATGGATAAATTACCAAAAACGTAATAAACTGCCGATAATATGAAACCGGAAACAAAGTATGCAGTATATTGATTTGTCTCTAATTGCTATTAGGTAAAATTAAGTCCTTACTTTTTATTCACTGAAACGAAAAATGAACATAACAGAGAAATTAATTGCTGCCAGAAAATCGAACTTTTTACAGCATTTTAGTAGCGCAATTCGGAATAAACGGGACAACATTTACAAACATACCTACCATTTTTGGTTTCGGAAAAAATGGGGATTTTACACGTGAAGGGACCAAACTTGTCAAAGGATACCCGTCTTTCAATCTTCTGGTAAGTTTCGATTCAGAACAGCTATTACTACTACGCTAACTAGCATGTCGGCATTGTCATCAGCCGGCGTATAGCGTTTCGGCAATACAGTATTACAAAGAGACTAGAAAGTAATTTTCCCTGACTTTTGACCTGAAATTTGAGTATTTAACATTATTAGGCAAACTTCACATTATACGAAGGCCGTTGACAAAAACTGACGATTCCGATTTGAGTTTGAAAGATTTGCTATGGTTTAATCGCTGTCTGTTGTTCCAGTAAATTTTATGTTTATTCCTTGTTCATCGTTTATGGCATCCCGTACTATGCACCTTGGAACTCCGAGTGCCGTTTCTGGACCCTGTTTTCTCCTAACCCTTTTTGGCAAGTTCGCCAGCAATTTAGTCTTCTATAATATTAATATTCTCGTACCCATTAGTTCATGAATTAAAATTAAGAACAATAGCATGAATTCTAAGCCTTTTTTTAAATGTTGTAGAGGTAAATTAACAAATCAATATTGTGGTAGTATATTGTGGTGTAGTTATAAAGTATTATAAAGTATGGTTAAGCGATTTATGGGAGAATGTTTACTTGAATTTGTTCTATAAAAACAGTTTGCAAATAGATTATTATGACGAAAATTTCGTGAAGGAATGTTAAAACCTATACCGAAAAACAAATTTGGGTCATCAATATAGGGGCCATAACTGAAAAGTCCGTTGAAGTTCTGATAAATTGGCGCAAGGGTCGAAAATGCCGGTGCTTTTAAAGTTTAAAAATCTGAGAAACTTGTTCTGAATACTTTCCAATCTATTTTTATATACCGCATACTGAGGTGTCCAGACAACAGAGGCAAAACTTAGTCTACTATAAACATAGGCCAAGCACACAAGTTTTAAAGAGTTTTCGGAAGACAGAAACTTGCACGATCACAATATGAAACCTAACATGCGATTCTATTTGTTAGCAATATAACTAATGTGCTCGTTAAAAATTATTTTTTTTATCATAAATAACACCAAGATACTTGATCTTATCTACTTTTTTAAGTAAAATTCCATTAAAGTTGTAACCATAAGAAAAAATATTTACATTTCTTGAGAACGAAATAAATATACATTTATTTAAGTTCAAAGAGAATTTATTTAAAAAACAATATTGGAACAACAAATCCAATTCACTCTGTAGCCGTAAACAATTTCCAATACTTCCCATTGTAAAAACGATTTTTATATCATCCGCGTAAAGCAAAATTTTACAAAAGTTAAAACACTTTTTCACATCGTTTAAACATTTAATGAAAAGTAAAGGCTCTAAGTGGGAACCTTAGGGCACACACATTCTAAACAGAAGAATGCCACAAATTGAGATCGATTAAATATAATATAGGACGTTATCCACCTCAGAAGGTCTCCAATCTCACTCAGTTTTGCTACTAAAATATTATGATCAATCTTATCAAACGCCTTTCTAAAATCGGTATAAGTATATGGAATCCACCTGAATTTGACAGTCCATGGAAGAGAGAATGTAGGTACTCTGAGTAAGACAATAGATTCGATTCAATAGATCGTGTAGGAAAAATCGGAAATTACCTCAACTTTAGATTTTTAAATGAAACACCCTGTATATTATTAACCATATAAATTTAGAACACCATTACAAATTCAACGACACCCCATACGTCACTTTTGGGCACTTAATAATTTTTCTTTTTTCATCTAGATTGCTATAATAACGCCCTAAATGGTTTCTATTTCTCAGCCAAAATCTTGAGATAAAAATACAGTTTTCAAATTTATTGCGTTTTAAATTTTTTACAAACTTTTTGACTTATTAAAAAGGCATTTTCTCAAAGCAAACTCAATTTTTTTAAATTAAAACATATTGACTCCGTCGGGCAAAAAAATAGAGCACTTTTTTTAACAATTCGATATCACACACCCTTATGTCAAGTTAAAAAGAAGAGAGATAATTTATTCAAAATACCAATTCACGACAAGAAAAACCACAACAAGAAGTGCAATTTATCTAGGTACCCATAACGTAATATATAATATGTAATAATGTAATGATTTTTTTTTTCAATCGACCGGAAAGCAAGCACTTTCTATACAATTTTTTGATCGGAAAATATCACTTTGCTGGTCTAGACCGGAAAGTAATGAAAAATTGACCGGTAAAGTACTTTACCGGTCAATTTTTGTTGCGTTCCGCTCCCAATTTAAAAAAATTAACCAAACTCATTTATAAGTAGGCTTTGACATGTTTATGTTTTCTTGCTTCCATAGTAACGAACTGTCAGGTACGATATTGACTTTGATAAATAAACTTTTGTGGCTTTATAAAATTGTGTGGAAGACTTTAGATATGGAACTTAATTTGGATTGGGAAGAAAATGACGTTCCAGTTGAAATAACAGAGGCAGCTGCTAGAGCTACAGACGATTTGTTGCCGCATAAGTCCAGAGTGCGGTATGAAAAAACGTTTAGCGTCTTTAAAAATTGGTGTAGAGAAAAAAATGTCAGAAATGTTTCTGAGGATGTTTTGTTAGCTTATTTTGCTGAAAAATCCGAAAAATTAAAATCATCTACACTGTGGAGCTTGTACTCAATGATCAAATCTATGTTAAATTTAAAAGAAAACATTGATATAAGCAAATATTATAAACTGATAGCATTCATAAAGAGAAAATCTGTTGGATACATTCCCCAAAAATCGAACGTACTTACCAGAGAAGACATTGACAAATTTTTGCTGGAAGCCCCTGATAATGATTATCTTTTAATCAAAGTAAGTACTTAAATACATAATACGAGTTTTCTTAAAGTTCTTCTTTTCTTATATTGTGTTTAAAAAAAATATATTTAAACTATTTCTTATTTTTTTTAGCTTTTACTAATAATGGGTTCGGCTGGAGCGTGTCGCCGTGAAGAATTGACCAATATGACAATTGACGATGTTAAAGATAACGAATCGATGTTGGCGGTAAAAATTCCAAATACAAAAACATACCAACCCAGGTCATTTATAGTTGTTGGGGAACGAAACCTAAATATATATAGAAAATATATTTCTTTACGTCCGCCTAGTGTTCCACATCGCAGGCTATTTCTTTTCTATAATAAAGGAAAATGCACTATTCAACCAGTAGGTTTGCATTCAGTAGGAAAAGCGCCATCAAAAATAGCATCCTATTTGGGATTACCAAACCCAGAGCAATTTACAGGGCACTGTTTTCGATGTAGTTCGGCGACACTGTTAGTTGAAGGTGGAGGCGATATCCTTAATTTAAAACGACATGGCGGCTGGAAATCATCCCAAGTTGCCGAAGGCTACATTGAACAGTCTCTACAAAATAAGATTGATATAGCCAGTAGAATTCAGGAAGCCGGAGGATCAAAAGTGGATATAACTTCACAAACATCCTATAAAGATGAATCAAAAAATTTCCCGTCATGTCTACAATTTAATACACCACAAAATTGTACTTTCAATATAACAATTAACAAATAGATATTAATAGATAAAATAGAATTAAGAACATTTGTACCAAATTGTATTTATTATTAAACATAATTTTCCCAACTATTAGAGTTTTCTGCTAAAACTATACCCATATAGTAAGCTATTATTAACGTTTTCTCGCACGCCACTGGTGTCTTGTGTCGATTGTAAAAAAAATATTGTACGTCACTCAACCGAAAAGTACGTTAACAGGACTCGCAGGCTCCCAGGACTCGCCTGGCGGCTCGCCCTGGAAATTGCCTGCTTCGTCCTGTAAAATAGTACTTTCCGGTCTTGTAACGTAATATACTATTTTTTTCAATCGACCGGAAAGCAAGCACTTTCTAGACAATTTTTTGATCGGAAAATATCACTTTGCTGGTCTAGACCGGAAAGTAATGAAAAATTGACCGGTAAAGTACTTTACCGGTCAATTTTTGTTGCGTTCCGCTCCCAATTTAAAAAAATTAACCAAACTCATTTATAAGTAGGCTTTGACATGTTTATGTTTTCTTGCTTCCATAGTAACGAACTGTCAGGTACGATATTGACTTTGATAAATAAACTTTTGTGGCTTTATAAAATTGTGTGGAAGACTTTAGATATGGAACTTAATTTGGATTGGGAAGAAAATGACGTTCCAGTTGAAATAACAGAGGCAGCTGCTAGAGCTACAGACGATTTGTTGCCGCATAAGTCCAGAGTGCGGTATGAAAAAACGTTTAGCGTCTTTAAAAATTGGTGTAGAGAAAAAAATGTCAGAAATGTTTCTGAGGATGTTTTGTTAGCTTATTTTGCTGAAAAATCCGAAAAATTAAAATCATCTACACTGTGGAGCTTGTACTCAATGATCAAATCTATGTTAAATTTAAAAGAAAACATTGATATAAGCAAATATTATAAACTGATAGCATTCATAAAGAGAAAATCTGTTGGATACATTCCCCAAAAATCGAACGTACTTACCAGAGAAGACATTGACAAATTTTTGCTGGAAGCCCCTGATAATGATTATCTTTTAATCAAAGTAAGTACTTAAATACATAATACGAGTTTTCTTAAAGTTCTTCTTTTCTTATATTGTGTTTAAAAAAAATATATTTAAACTATTTCTTATTTTTTTTAGCTTTTACTAATAATGGGTTCGGCTGGAGCGTGTCGCCGTGAAGAATTGACCAATATGACAATTGACGATGTTAAAGATAACGAATCGATGTTGGCGGTAAAAATTCCAAATACAAAAACATACCAACCCAGGTCATTTATAGTTGTTGGGGAACGAAACCTAAATATATATAGAAAATATATTTCTTTACGTCCGCCTAGTGTTCCACATCGCAGGCTATTTCTTTTCTATAATAAAGGAAAATGCACTATTCAACCAGTAGGTTTGCATTCAGTAGGAAAAGCGCCATCAAAAATAGCATCCTATTTGGGATTACCAAACCCAGAGCAATTTACAGGGCACTGTTTTCGACGTAGTTCGGCGACACTGTTAGTTGAAGGTGGAGGCGATATCCTTAATTTAAAACGACATGGCGGCTGGAAATCATCCCAAGTTGCCGAAGGCTACATTGAACAGTCTCTACAAAATAAGATTGATATAGCCAGTAGAATTCAGGAAGCCGGAGGATCAAAAGTGGATATAACTTCACAAACATCCTATAAAGATGAATCAAAAAATTTCCCGTCATGTCTACAATTTAATACACCACAAAATTGTACTTTCAATATAACAATTAACAAATAGATATTAATAGATAAAATAGAATTAAGAACATTTGTACCAAATTGTATTTATTATTAAACATAATTTTCCCAACTATTAGAGTTTTCTGCTAAAACTATACCCATATAGTAAGCTATTATTAACGTTTTCTCGCACGCCACTGGTGTCTTGTGTCGATTGTAAAAAAAATATTGTACGTCACTCAACCGAAAAGTACGTTAACAGGACTCGCAGGCTCCCAGGACTCGCCTGGCGGCTCGCCCTGGAAATTGCCTGCTTCGTCCTGTAAAATAGTACTTTCCGGTCTTGTAACGTAATATACTAATTTTCCGAATTAAAGCGAATGAAACTACATATAAGCACATGAGTGCAACGACAGTCTTGCCGCTACTGGTGTATGTATGCGGCAACATTGATTTATTATAATTATTCCCTCTTATATTACCAAAAATTTCACACCTGTACTTTTTAACCAATAAGATAGGTACCTTAATTATGACTAGTTACCATGGCAACTAAAAGAATTCCCGGACATTTTTTCGAGGCGCCACGATATTTAAGTGGAAATTTTTTGACAGTTGAAAAGGTAGACATAATATGATCACAACCATTAAATAATGTACATATATACCTGTGAATAATGCAAAATATCTGAATTATGTAACATTATTATTTATTATTCGCTATAACGTTTCATTAAACAGAAAACACAAATTTGTTTAATTATTATGCATTAACAATTTATATTTCAACAAACGTCGGAAGTACAAACATAGAATTTAAATGTTGCTTGAATTCTAACCCATCCTCTCTTCTTAATGGTGAATAGGAAGGTGACGAATTAATTAGATGTCTATTATTATATAACCTATAATAATTAAATTTATTTCGTTATTATTTTGCTTATTAGTGGATATCATTAGAGATTTGCCAATGAAGATATTAGTTCAACATGAAATAAATTCTAAAATATATATACATAATAGGTATATCCATCATATTTCGTTAAATAAAAAAAAATTACCAACTTTAGTTACACCAAATGCTAAAACTCAGATGGGTATTAGTTCAGTCTATCGCCCTTTCATAATTTTAGGTTACTAAAAGTGGTAGAAATGTATTTTTTATTATTAAACTCAACACTCAACGTACAGACGTTTTAAACTATATACCTAGTAATTATTAAGCTTTGTGACAAAATACCCTGGCCAACTTGACAAGCAGTGAAATTAGTTTAAAATGTCAAGTTTGATCAATAATTTTTTTTCCAAATTATGGTGTGAAGTGGTGTGAAATTTTCTTACCGAATCCCACGCGAGCTTAAATGATTCCTGGAAATTTTCAAATAATTTAAGCTCTTGTGGTATTATAAGTGATCATTTTTTTCAACCGAGAAAAAAATTATCGGGAATTAATTCTGCTGCGTAGGAGATTCGGTAAGAAAATTTCATAAATTGGAGATTTTTCTTATTTAGAGTTTTAGAAATGAAGTTAATTTTAGCCGTTTGTAACTCATTGTAATTACTAAAATATCAGAAACATTAAATAACAAATTTGTTATCTGAAATCCAATGTCTTTATAGTTTTAAATTCAAATAGAACTTAAAAAAACATAATTTCCGATGAGTTTAGTTTAATATGACGCACTGTATTTTTACAATAGAAGTTAATTTTACTTGTTAGTAACTAAGGTTTATTACTAAAATTTCAGGAACATTAAAAACATTAATTCGTTTTCAACCATAACATCTGATATTACATAGTTTCAAATGAAACTTAAAAAAACATATTTCCGAAGAGTTTAGTTAAATTTTTGATATGTCTCTTTTAGCCCCGGTGTTCGATATGTAAAGCAAATTGGTTAGTATCAATAAAAATTATAAGTTAGGAACAATATGTATTTTGATTTTATTCTGAGTGTCTTTTGCCAATAGATATAAAGCACTTCATTTTTGACAGAAAAATTATCACTTATTAATTTCATTAAGTTAATAGGAACTAACAAAATTATCGCGATAATCTCCCATTGCTATAAGCAACGTAAACAAAAAGGAGTCTTCTAATTGGTTGAAAATAAATTTATGTAATTTTCAAGAAGATCATTCCTCCTGCCTCTGTAATTCAACGCCACTGCCAATATTATTTAAAATTAATAAAATTATGTTTTCAGTTATATCCCTAATAAATAAGACAACGGGTAAAAAACATCAGGGGTAAAGTTTGAGTTTTGAAGCTTGATTCTAAATATAAATTAAGTTAACGGCATATTTTAACGTAATAACAAACATGTATGGTTCGTTAACTTTTGTCATTAATAATGTGAAATATTTTAAAAAATGGAAACCCGGTATTTGGTTTGTTAAAAGTTAAATATTAAGAGTCTTTATATAGGGTGATCCACGACGGGTGGCTGTGTCTCCAAAACCATACATGCTTTGGGGTAAAAAAATTAACATGAAATATTATGACCAAAAAAAATGCTGGAAATAATCGTCAAGTTCCTAATTCCACCGCTGATACAAAGTCCTTAATTTCTACTAATAACTTCAATATAATGTAGAACAGAAATAAAGTTTTTATAATCTTAGTAATATAATACACTATAAATTATGTAATTTATCAAATCTCTACTTTCTTGGTAAAAAATTAACATCTTATACCGTGCGAGCAAAAATTATTTGCATCAAAGAGGGCCTTGCATCTAAGGACGTAATGCTTAGCCATAGAGCTTAATACCTGTTGGGTGTCAGTAACTACCTGAATTAACAATCAATCAGTTATTCCGTCATATTTGACAGTTGTTACAAGTAATTTGATTCATCGCTAATTTTTCCAATTTCTTGAACAATTTACACAATGGGCTTTACGGAACAGCACAAAACATTCATGGCTGAAGCGTATTTTCGAAACGGGGTTAGAGTAAATGGTGAGTGGTAATACAATCCGGGTATGTGCATGGACGATTTTCAGAAACATTTTCCTAGTAGTGGCTTTTATCGCTGGGGATTTTTATCATCGCCTGAAAAGAACCGTGGCTGTGTTTAGGGAAACAGGTTCTATACAACACAAAAAAGAGCAGGAAGGCCATCTGTAAGAACAGAAGAATTTGTTACAAACGTTCGTGAAATAATGCAAAATACGCCAACAAATTGTATAAGACGCCTGTCCCAAGAAGTGGGAAGATCTTATGGAACATGCGTCTTTGCATCGAATACTATACGACCCCATAATTTGTTTCGTCAAAATCGCTTCTTTGTTTTATACCTGACAGCTGTCAAAATTTGACAGGAGAATTTTTTGCGTATTTTTTTTAACTTTCCACCGTCAATATAGATACGACCTTATAGTTTTTTCATTAATATCATTTTTTTTAAACGATTTAACATATTGACAGCTGTTAAATTTTGACAGGTGAATTTTTTGCTTATTTTTCCCGAAGTCTTTGCATCGAATACTATACGACCCCATAATTTGTTTCGTCAAAATCGCTTCTTCGTTTTATACCTGACAGCTGTCAAAATTTGACAGGAGAATTTGTCGCATGTAGTTTATTATATTGTCAGTGGTTCTTGATAAGTTTACAAAATTTAAATTAAATCTGACCGTTTAAAGTGGGTCAAAATCGGGTTCAAAGAAGTCGGTTACGTACAGGGTGTCCCAAATTCGAGCCTCATCATGGGGATCTCGGAAACTATAAGAGATACAGCATCGGTCAAATTTTGTCAAAGTTGCGCAATTTCGTACTGAGCAAAATCGCAAAAAAATATCTCGGCTATCTTTTTTAGTTTTTGAAATTTTTGCAAAAAACTAAAATTTGGAGTTTTTGTTTTTTTAAATTACTCGACTTATTTTATCCGCTACAGAAAAACAAGCACAACATTGTTGAGGCAACTTTTTACGCTCCATATTGTGGCATTTTTAGAATTTCGTTACAACGTTTCGTTTTTGTGGAACTATTATCAACTTTAATTTTTTAAATACGGACCTGCATTTTTTATTTTATTTTTTGATAGCCCTTTAAGCCCTGAAATCAACCATGTACCACACTTAATTATATTTAGACGTTTTGATGCCATTATAACATCTTCAGGAATGTGATAATTATTTTTAAATACGGCCCTGGTGTTAGTTGTTAGATTGAAATATCGTTTAGCAGGATTTTGGTGGGTTACAGAATCTAAAATATTTTGTTGTTCTTCCGGCTCCATTCGTGTACCATATTTGACTCTTGGTTTATTAAAACTACCATACTGGGCTAAATTAGTATCAAGCGTAGCAAAATAACTATAATGAGGCTGCAAGCGTTCGGGATAGTCCTGTAAATAACGGTCCCATGAAATTTGTGAATTCCTATTGAAAGAATAATAAACTAGTAACATGTCGCGCTTTTCTAAAGCAGAAAACATAATTTTGCTGAAATATTCAGTATAAATGGTGACTGCAGTTGTCAAGATAATTAAGCCAAACAATCAAGTAAAAGTTCTTGTCATAGCCACCTTTGTTTTGTTTGGTTTTATTTTTACTTTGTTACAATTTATATAAAAACATAAATATAGTAAATTATTTGTATAAAATTCTGGATCCTTTTACATGTTGTATGTGGTAAAAAGATTAACTAACTAACAACAGGGCCGTATTTAAAAATAATTATCACAGTCCTGAAGATGTAATAATGACATCAAAACGTCTAAATATAATTAAGTGTGGTACATGGTTGAATTCAGGGCTTAAAGGGCTATCAAAAAATAAAATAAAAATGCAGGTCCGTATTTAAAAAATTAAAGTTGAAAAATGTTACAATATGGAGCGTAAAAAGTTGCCTTAACAATGTTGTGCTTGTTTTTCTGTAGCGAATAAAATAAGTCGAGTAATTTAAAAAAACAAAAACTCCAAATTTTAGTTTTTTGCAAAAATTTCAAAAACTAAAAAAGATAGCCGAGATATTTTTTTGCGATATTGCTCAGTACGAAATTGCGCAACTTTGCCACAATTTGACCGATGCTGTATCTCATATAGTTTCCGAGATCCCCATGATGAGGCTCGAATTTGGGACACCCTGTACAAACAAACAAACAAGCAAACAAGCAAACAAGCAAACATACAGGTGAAGCTAATAAAAGCGTGTTAAAAAGGAATAATTTTGTTAAAAAAATGTAGTAGTGTTGCGACCACCTCATAATCTGTCTTTACTCATACGAGAAACGTACAAATCACATCAGATGCTATATATCCGAAAACACTATTCACCAAACACATACCCAATCATAACTTCATTACGTTTTAATAATATTTGTTTTAACCATTGGGCCATTTTCTTCACTTTAGAGCAAAATGAAACTTCGACAAGTTTTCTTGTAGACCATTAAATAAACATCGATTAGCAAATGTAAATAAAACTAAGAATATTATGCAATTTTCAATGCAATAAAATTGAAAAAGTTTTTGCTGGTAGTAACGCTTTGTTAAATAGGAAACGCAATAAGCGTACATATTTAAGATGCCAGGAGATAACTAAAGAACTACTAACACTACACTCAGTGACAGGTAGTGAGATCATGCGAAAGCAAACATTGTTTTATGTGTGAAAAAGTTCGTTTGTACGCACAGCTTACCGGTCATATTTCTAGGCATCCATTAACAATGGTAATGCAAGTTTATATTAATGCAAGCGTAAATCAATTATTTTATTTGAAATAATTAGTCTGGAGATCTTTAGGCATTTTATACGTCAGCCTTACTGTAATCAGCTTAGAAATGTTAGGCCGGCCACTCACGTTCCGGTAGTGAGGTAGACCTGTCCCGATACTGCGTGCAGGTATATCGCAACGTGTGTGTGAGCAAACCTGTCAAGTTCAAAGGACCTGTGCAGGCGACCGGAGCAGTATTGAAAATCGATTTTTCGAGCCATAATTGAAAATCAGAATGATCTTCGGTACATTGCGACTAGGTTAATGTTCAGTGGAGGCTCGTGACTAGTGAGTTAGGGGGCGCTGGCTTTAAATAAAAAAAAATTAAAATGTCTAATATTTTCGAAAGTACGTGTCTGTTTTTTCTAACTTTCTCGTTGTAAATTTTAATTTCATCAGCATAAGCACTACTTAAACAAGTTAAAATATTAGTTTGTCCTAACATCTCAAAACTTACCATATTATAACGATGTTTTGCACTATCTTCATGTTTTTATTTTCTCTGAAAGATGTTTTAAGTCCTGCACCCCATTTTTAGTTCAATTATCATCCCCGCCAAAAAGAAGACACACGAAACAAAAAAAATAATTTTTGTCCTCACAACCGCATATCCAGAATATTTTATTATATATTTCTTTGTCAAACTTACGCGTAAACTGTGCCTTACTTTTACATTTTGATTGCACTTGTACAATGTTCAATATTGGTAGTGGCCGCCCTGCATTTTTTAAATCAAGTTTTTCACTTAAGCTCAGAGAACTAAACACAACCTTCTGTAAATCACTGACCTTCATATTAGACGAAATTTTCCTATTTTATAACAACTAATAAATAACTCAAAACAAATAAACAAAACGTCAGCGAGTCAGCGGCATCGACAGACGACAGGTCGCATCGCGATTCGCGAACAGTGGGCGCGGAAAATTGGAGCTCTCCGTGGCCGCTCGTTGTGCGATGTGTAGGTGGCGTCAGGATTCCGTCGTCATGCCAACCCATCGAGAAGGCGCGTTGAATCGGGACGGATAATCGGTCGCCCGCCGCCGCCCGCACTTAGTACAACCTTAAGAGCGCGCAATTTCGCTTGTCTATGAGTATAGCCTGCCCGTTAGAATAGGGCTACGTTTGGTTTGAATTATTTTAATTGATTGCTTACATACATTGCGTTATTGGTTTTTTAAGTAAAGTATTTTTGGATTCTGTTTGAAATAATTGCAGGGAGGGCGGCGCCCCAGAGCCCTTCATTATCAAGCCGCCACTGTTAATATTCCAACAGGATGGTGCCCCAACACATTACGCATTACGTGTTCGACAATATTTAGATCAGACGTTTCTAGGTCGATAGATTGGTAGAAAAGGTGCCATTGAATGGCTACTCAGCCAACATCGTTAGAAGATTTGCGACAAAGAATTAATCCAATTAAAATTTACAAGCTAAAGCTCGTCGGCCGTTCAAAAGTCGGTATATCCAAGGGCCACTCCTAAATTAAACAGAAGTCGATTAATCCCAATTTTAATTTACCAAAAGTCGATAAATCCACTTTTAATTTACCAAAAGTCGATAAATCCATTCTAAAAAGTTAATTAAAAATTTATTGGGTGATGTAATGCAGTAAAATTAATGTTGCTTTTAAGCACTCCTTCAAGACAAATACATTTATAGATTTTTTTTTAGATAGGTGACAAAAATCTTTATATATGCGTTTTTTGTCATTTACTCAAAACAGGATATTATGGATTTATCGACTTTTGCATAATCACTCCTCTATTGATCTCCACTAATAATGATGTATTAAAGTTTTATTTAAGCTTTAAATCATTAAATCTCCAAAACTGCTGAACTGAAGTACCTACGTGAATTTTACTTCATTATAAAGGCAATTAAAAGACCTTTAAAATAAAGTATCACTTGACCCCCCTTTCTATTTAAGATTTTAGGGGCGGTGCCACCCCCGCCCAGGGGGCTGCACGTGTTAACGTTATTTTGTGTCCCCCCCAAAAACAAAATCGACGGGTCTAAACGTTTTTCCAAAAAAGAACTGAGCTGCCAGTAAATGTTTCTGTTTCGTTTTCGATGCGCCACTCTGTATATTTCCGATTATTAAAAGAAATCTAAAAAAATATTTATGGACTGTAGGTACAGAACTTTGATTTATTGGAAGGGTAAACCAAGTAAAATAAATGGAATCGGTCGTCTAAATTTATGTTAAGTTTTGATAACTTTTCGAAAGACCGAGATTTCCAATATTGTCTGACTGGAACAACCTAAAACTTATTCCTTATTCTAAATATTTAACGACAACCAAAAATTTTTACCCATATCAAATATTATACGGTTTTATTGGGAAAATATTCTGACATATAAAGTCAATTAAAGTAATAATTTATTATCTGTATCCCAAAAAAATGTTTTATATGATTAAAAAGAGGCAGGAATGCAATATTTTCCATAGCCCTAATATAATATCAAGGCTAGCAAATACCTACTTATTAATTTAATAAATGTAAAAGTGGCAGTAAAATATACTTACGATTTCATATAGATAGGAAAAAATAGTGAATCCCAGTAAGGGAAAAACATAGATTTACTAAATCGCTCTATCCCAATCCCGCTCTCCACAAAACCTTAATGAAAATAATAGTATTTCATATCGTAATTACGTTAGTGCTGTAAAACTTTTTAAAGATTAAAAATAATTTTTATATACAGTGTGACCAGTAAAATCCGCATCATATGTTTTTTTTTATTAATAGCTTTATTCGAAATTTGACTTTGGCATCAAGTTCTGCTTCGATCGAGATGAAAATTAGGCAAAAAAATAGTAGTCACGTGATTCGCATTATCTGTCAAATTTTAATTTTTTTCAGAAAATAATTAAAAAGTGGGGTTATTTCTGAAAGTATCGAAGAAAGTTATTAGAAAAAGTTTTTTTAAATGCAGTTTCTAGCCCACATGCAAAATTTCAGCTGCATAAATTAATTTTGATTTTTTACCCATATTTTGTAAATTGCACCACTTTTGCAAGATAAGACTCAACGCAACCTACATAAAACTTCTTAGTTTTGACAATGCCTTATTTTAGATAAATTTTATTTAAAGTATCGCCATATTAAATGTGTGTTTTTTACATAATCAAAATTGGGCTATTAAAATTTGGTCGCATGTGATGCAAACTTTATTTGTTTTTGACCCTGTATAAGGTAACTTCATTAAATAAGTATTTTTAAAAACGTAGTTTGTGTCTGAAAGTAGTACCTACACCTTAATACTAAGAGAAAAAAAACACAGTGTCATCAGTAAAGTGTTCATTAAATGGAAAATAAAAAAAATAAAAATTATTTTATGCCGCTGAAATTTTGCATGTGGGCTAGAAACTGCATTTAAAAAACTTTTTCTTATAACTTTTTTCGATATTTTCAGAAATAACCCCACTTTTGAATTATTTTTGAAAATAATTAAAATTTGACAGATAATGCGAGGTGACTACTATTTTTTTGCTTACTTTTCATCTCGATGGAAGCAGAACTTAATGCCAAAGTCAAATTTCAAATAAAGCTATTAATAAAAAAAATCCCATATGATGCGGACTTTACTGGTCACACTGTACATAAATTAAATCTAAATCATCCTTTACTTTTAATATTTTTCTGGGGGATACATGCATTCTTTTTTGTCTCGATGTTCGAATAATTTGTTAGTAGTGGTTTACACTGATGACATGACGCTATGTTTTGATTGTTTGCAGTCTTTTTTACCACCTGTGTATAATATCATGTTGAATTATTAATTGTATTAATGTTAATTAATTATTTTATTTAACCAAAGTGCGTCCTAGTTTGTCCCTGTGTTGTTGGACCTTACTGCCTGTAAGTTTTTAGTTTCTATTATTTTTAATCAAGTAATAAGTTTTTTTAAACAGCGGCTGAAAAAAATTTTAATTTTATATTTTTGACACACAACATGCAGAGCAATGAATTAACAAAGGATAATATTTAAAAACGTGATAGAATAATAAAGTAGAAATATTTATTAATTATTATTGTACACACCTATATCTACTCTCTCTCAACCACGCGAAATAAAATAGTAATAACTAATAACATACAATTATAGGCTGATAAAAAAAAACTTGCTCTTAAAATAATTGCCTCGTGATCGTAAATTTAAAATAAAGTTTAATTAAAATTATAGCTAGACACAAGCCGTCTCTCTATAATTGGTCAATATTTATTAGCGACACTAGGAATACTTATTAAAAATTATAATATTACTCTTATGGTGCCAGAATTTTTTTACATTTTTAAAAAATATCATAAAAATAATATACTCGTATATTATGTAATATAAATGTTACAATCTACCACGATACACTAACACCGTCATGCCAGCGCGTATAAATTATCTCCATCTCTATCATATTCTGACGTCACGTAAGGTTCTAGTCTAGTCTAGTCCGCTTAAATATATCGTCGGTGAAGTACTAATAGGTACCTGGTATATAATTAATTTGTGTTGGGCTACATGCTTGGTAAAACTGTTGTTCCATTGCACAGGAAGTAAAAATAATAACTACTTGTTATGTTTCATAAATTTAATCAGTTTCCTGACACGTGTTTCGGCCCTTGCGGGCCATTATCAAAGGAGTATACAAAGATACTAAATTCTACGTGACATTACAAAGGTATTTATATCATATTATGGTAGTTATAAACATGTCATAAAATTAAAATTAGAATTAGATGATTGAATGGTCAACTGTGGGTTTTCCTAACTTTTAAAGGTACAGATACATATTTAGTCCTAAATTAGTGTGCTATTAAGAATTACGGAAGCGCCTGAAGGTATTTCGGTTTGATTATTAACAACATTACATTTGTTTTCTATGGCTTTTTTGATAGCTATTGTTTCTAGTAAATTTAGTTTTCTGCTTTTATTGTGGATGTATATGGGTTTTATGTTGTTAGAGATTGAGTGAATATGCAGTGATCAGCTAAACCTGTTTTATTTTGTTTTTTTTAAATAGATGTTTTGTGTTCTTTAAGCCTGCATGGTGTCAAAATTTCTACCTGTTTGTCCAATGTAGATAGCCTAGCAGTTGTCGCATTCTATTTGGTAGACCCGCCTTTGTAAAAGTTTGTTTTAAGTTTCTATTTTAGCATTGGATATGTCTTTGTGTAAGTTGTTTTTATTGACTTGTAAAGGAATGATATTATAATATAATCAATCTTCTAATTTTAATTTTATGACATGTTTGAAACTACAATAATATGATATAAATACCTTTGTAATGTCACGTGTCGTAGAATTTAGTATCTTCTTGCACTCCTTTGATAATGGCCCGCAAGGGCCGAAACACGTGTCAGGAAACTGATTAAATTTGTTAAACAACAAGTAGTTATTATTTTTTTTTCTTCCTGTGCAATGGTACCTGGTAACCCACAAAAAAATCAAATTTGCGCTTTTAGTAGCGTGGGATAGTGTAAATCAAATTCTACAAGCTCGCTAATATATTTTATACCACAAAAAAATAATTTTTTGAATATTTAGGATTCATATGATACATTGAAAACAAGATATAAAATTGCTCATGTTGGCGAAGTCTACGACGGCGATAACCGCGTCAAAAAAATAAAAAATAAATGGTAGAGGAACCTCACCATTTTAATAAGGGAACTCAGAAAAAATTATTTTGTAGTAGCTATAGGTGGTCTACCAATGATAAAAATAATTATTTTCTAACTACAGGATCTCAATTAATCTCAAAATATTTTTTTTTATAGATAAAGGATAGTATTAAATAATGCATCACGTATTTTTATAGGGCAAAATAGTTGTCTTTTGGCAGGAAAAAATTAATATTTAAAAAATTATGATATTGAGGTTAGAAATTCATTAAAAAAAAAATGAGCCTAGTAGCGACAATACTAACTACTAATGAATTTCTGGCTAGGGTTAATAGAGTTTTCTCTCAGTTTATGAGGAAACCCTAGGTTTATGTTATTTTACACTTTCAAATTCCATGGAAATTGAGTAAAATATATGTAGAATTAAGTATTAATGTCCTGCTTGAACCCCCATGACTATACCTAACTACCATGACAACAGTAATAAAATTGTTCATAATGGTATCCTTAAAAATTATTTCACAGATAAAAATATTAACAAGAATTATTTTCATTTATTTTTTCCTGATTACTACACCACTGAATGGGCAAATAGTACTGATTATAACACCACCTGTGAAAGGATCATTTCTGATTAAAAGAATGTAATTTTCCTCAAATTTGACACGGATGCACCATTTTGTTCAGTACTTATAACAATAAATTAAAAAATCGTTTACAAAAACAAAAAAAAAACACAACTTCACAAAACACGTACAAATACGAGTATTCCGACGACTAACCACGAAATCGCAAAAACAAATAGGTACTACGAATACTCACCGGAAAAAAGACAGGTTTGTTCGATTACTACATCTATTTTTATTGCTACCCGTAAAGGGCCATCTATTCTATAAGAACTCTATGGTTACTATAATATACATCTTAACATCCATGCAACACAATAAACTGAAAAAAAATTAAATCATAAATTTGTAACCAAATTGTTGTATTATACGTACCCCTACTTTTTTTAATTTCGTATCTTCCTGAAAAATATAAAGATTTATATTAAAATTTATATTTTTAAATATTTGGCAGAAATAGGTAAAAATTGTTATTTAACCATTAGTCTTAATTAAATGACTAATTATATTATTGTAATACTATTTTTACAGTTTATGGTTAAAAAATAACAAATTGAGCCATTTGTTTGTTGCAGTTCTTTTAGAAAGAAATTAGGTGACAGATCTTTTGTGCTTGTACTTGCATATTTGTTTACTGAATTGATTTTTTTTTGTTTTTCGTTATTCCTAAAAAATAAGTTATAAGTTAGCTTGTAGTTTAAGGATTTTACATATTTACAGTGTCACCAGTGTCACCAGTGTCACCAGTAAAGTCCGCATCATATGTGATTTTTTTTATTAATAGCTTTATTCAAAAATTTGACTTTGGCAATTTTGGCATCAAGTTCTGCTTCGATCGAGATGAAAATTAAGCAAAAAAATAGTAGTCACGTGATTCGCATTATCTCTCAAATTTTAAATTTTCCCAACAAATAATTCAAATATCGAAAAGAGTTATTAGAAAAATTTTTTTAAATACAGTTTCTAGCCCACATGCAAAATTTCAGCTGCATAAGATAATTTTGATTTTTTACCTATATTTTGTAAATTGCACCACTTTTGCAAAATAAGACTCAACGCAACCTACATAAAACTTCTTAATTTTAACAAGGCTTTATTTCGGATACATTTTCTTTAAAGTAAATGTGTGTTTTTCTACAAAATCAAAATTGGGCTATTAAATTTTGGTCGCATGTGATGCAAAGTTTATTTGCTTTTGACCCTGTATAAGGTTTCTTCATAAAATAAGTATTTTTGAAAACTTAGTTTGTGTCTGAAAGTAATACACCTTAACATTAAGACCAAAAAGAACACAGTGTCATCAGTAAAGTGATCATTAAGTGAAAAATAAATTTTAGTTTAACTTAACGTAAAGTTTATCTATTTTTAACAATTTAATTTAAAATCCCTTTACCTTATTTTTTATTTTTTTACTTTTATGCACAAACTACGTTTTCAAAAATACTTATTTTATGAAGTTACCTTATACAGTGTCCGCAAGAAAGTTCGCATCAAATGGAATTTTTTTTTATTATTAGGTATAGGTAAAAATTGAAAAAGCAGTTAGTTTTTGCTTACCTAAAAACAAAAATTACGTATACTGAAGCAGCTGCACGACTTGCGTTACCTGTCAAATTTTACATTTTTAATAAAATAGGTTCAAAAATGCCCTTATTTATCAAAATATCGAAAAACTTTATTCAAGAAAGTTGTTTATTTAGGCATTTTCAGCTTCTGGACGAAATTTTTACAGTCTAATAGAATTTTTAATTTTTGCCAGATTCTTGAAAATTTTGATCAACCCTCGTAGATTAACTTTTATACATCGGTGTAAAACCATTTGCCTTTACTTCATTTGTAATCTTAATGCAATTTTATGTAAAATTTTTGTTTCCAATTATTTATTTTGCTTTAAAAACTGAAATTGTTATTGATCAGTATGTAATGTTTGATGCAAAGTTTATCTAATTACATCAGTTTTGCCAAAACCGACGTTTTTCATTTTTCTTAAGTTAGTAAACAGATGTACAAAAAGAAAATATTAGGAAGCTTTCGTTGAAATTTTACTTAATTAATATTAAATTAAATTAATTATATTAAACTATATTTTTGTTGAATAAAATGTTTCGAGCGATTAATATTTATTCTTTTTGATCCAATATTAATTAAGTAAAATTTCAACGAAAGCTTCCTAATATTTTCCTTTTGTACATCTGTTTACTAACTTAAGAAAAATGAGAAACGTCGGTTTTGGCAAAACTGATGTAATTAGATAAACTTTGCATCAAACATTACATACTGATCAATAACAATTTCAGTTTTTGAAGCAAAATAAATAATTGGAAACAAAAATTTTACATCAAATTGCATTAAGATTACAAATGAAGTAAAGGCAAATGGTTTTACATCGATGTATAAAAGTTAATCTACGAGGGTTGATCAAAATTTTCAAGAACCTGGCAAAAAACAAAAATTGTATTAGACTGTCAAAATTTCGTACAGAGACTAAAAAAGCCTAAATAAACAACTTTTTCGAATAAAGTTTTTCGATATTTTGACAAATAAGGGCATTTTTGAACCTACTTTTTTAAAAATGTCAAATTTGACAGGTAACGCAAGTCGTGCAGCCGCTTCAGAATACGTCATTTTTGGTTTTTATGTAAGCAAAAACTAACTGCTTTTTCAATTTTTACCTATACCTAATAATAAAAAAAAATCCCATTTGATGCGGACTTTCTTGCGGACACTGTACAGGGTCAAAAACAAATAAACTGTGCATAACATGGGACCAAATTTTAATAGCCCAATTTTGATTTTGTAGTAAAACACACATTTAATATGGCTACTTTAAAGAAAATGTATATGAAATAAACCATTGTCAAAACTAAGAAGTTTTATGTAGGTTGCGTTGAGTCTTATTTTGCAAAAGTGGTGCAATTTACAAAATATGGGTAAAAATTGAAAATTATTTTATTCGGCTAAAATTTTGCATGTTGGCTAGAAACTATATTTAAAAAAACTTTTTTTAATAACTTTCTTCGGTATTTTCAAAAATAACCCTACTTTTAAATTATTTTTTGAAATAAATTAAAATTTGACAGATAATGCGAATCACGTGACTACTATTTTTTTGTTTAATTTTCACCTCGATCGAAGCAGAACTTGATGCCAAACTCAAATTTCGAATAGTTATTAATAAAAAAATCCCATATGATGCGGACTTTACTGGTCACACTGTATAGATACCTATATTAGAAAGTTATATTTTTGGGTGTATAGTACTGCACAGATATGAATTTTTTTTAAAACTATTAAAAGTTTGTAATTGGATTTTTAGAAAATAAAAAAAATTTGGATCGTTAAAAATTTCTAACACAATTTTGATATATTTAAATTGCAATATTGATCATGTGGTGATAAGTCATTTAAAAAGTTTAAAAAAATGGATGATTAATTTACCTCCTTAAAGCCTTAAGACTTAATTTTTTTATACACTCCCTAGCGAAAAAAACGGGCAGCATAAAATTTTGATTAACTTTAGGACCTTATAACTTTTTTATTTTTACTCCGATTTAATAGATTTTTTAGAAAGCTATACATACGTTTATAAGTTTTAATATGCTTATACAAATTTAAAAGAAATTAATGTTTTGACATATTATGCGAGGATAACTGAAAAGTTTTGTTTTTGCATGGTGTCCAAACCTGTGGAATAATTAAGAAGCAAAATTACACCAAAATATCAGTTTCAGTTGGGCCGCAAATATTATTTGCATTTTGGTTTTTGGTTCATGTCAATACGTGCATTTGTTCTCACCCAAATGCAAAATGATCTTGATGCTATCAACAATTTAAATTTTTTCATAATTTTCTCATTGCCATTGCATTCGAAATAAAATAGACTATTAAAATGCAAGAAAATAAATGTTGTTGTAATATAATAATTAAGAGAGAAATTAGGGATAATAATAATTAATATGGAAAAATAGGCCATTTTTTAAAACATTCGATTTTCTCTAGTTTAACAAAAGATATCACGTTGCGGTTTTCAGTTCCTTATAGTAACTTTTCCTCCTCTACCAGCTGATGGGGTTAGTTTTTTAATCCGACGTTTTGGATTTAAGCGACCATCATCAACTTTTTTATTTTAAATACGGACCTGGATTTTTTATTCCACTATTTAATAGCCTTTATAAGCCTAAAATAAAATATGATGAAAAAGTCATACCATAACATTTGATTTTTTTGAGAAAATCCTTATTCATTGAGGAATTACGGAAAAACGCCATCTAGTGGCCCCCATCAGAATCAATATGGTATAGTTAATAGATTTACGTGTAGAGGAAAAGAAGGGCTTTTTTTGAAGACCAAGTTGAATAAAATCGGTTTATCCAAAGCAGAGATATCAGCGTTTGAAAGAAAAAAGGTTTGACCTTCTCCCACCACTTTATTACTGAAAATAGAAAAAAACGATTCGTAACATAAAGTTGCATAATTTTATGAAGAATACAATGCTTATATTTTTTTTGACCTATTTTTATTAAGAAAAATCAAGAGAAAATCGGCATTTCTATTTTGAAAGTTCTCTTACGCCCCCTAGCGGTCATTATTCGAACTTGAAAATAATTTCCAGCAATTTCTCTTGGCCGCTTTTATCGATATATTTTTTTTCCCAAAGTCCTAGTGTTATTACTTTCTGAGATATAGCCGATTACCTCCTTAGGTGGAACACCCGGTACACGTCGGTTCATGCCATCAATTAGCCCGCGAATATCATTCTATAAGGTAATATTCCTCCATTCTTGACTCTTATGACGCTGTAGTAATTTAGGTCCAGTTGCTGGCCCGCGTGAGTTTAAATTACCTTCGTGTAATCGTCGACGAACTGTCCAAGAACTAACATTTTTAATTCGAACCTCTCGAAGTTGGTTTTTCGCCTATACTGACCTCAAATGACGATTCCGAAGAGTTTTAACTACAAGAAATCGGTCATCAATAGCTTTAGTTTTGGGCTTCCCAAATTATTGACATCATCAAGATCATTTTGCGTTTGGGTGAGAACAAATGCACGTATTGCCATGAACCAAAAACCAAAATGCAAAGAATATTTGCGGCTTAATGGAAACTGATATTTTAAAGTAATTTTGCTACTTAATTATTCCACAGGTTTTGACACCAAGCAAAAAAAAAACTTTTCGATTATCCTTGTATAATATGTCAAAACACCAATTTCTCTTAAAATTTGTATAAGCATATTAAAAATAATAAATGTATGTATAGCTCTCTAAAAAATCACTAAAATCGGATTAAAAATAAAAAAGTTATAAGGCCCTAAACTTAATCAAAATTTTATGATGCCCGTTTTTTTCGCTCGGGAGTGTAGTTTAAAAAGAATAAATGCCAACTAACCATTTTATTGTAAGGTGCGGTTTCGGAAAACTTTTTGATAAAAACATAATGTAAGCTCATACACACATATCTGATATGTATAGAAATTGCATTATTCCCCTTAATACAAGATAAAAGTTTTAAAGGTGAATCTGAATTCGGCTCAATTTTACATTTTACGGCTTAATCTGCGTTCAAAATTTCCCCAGACTCCCATTCATGTGACTAAATGATACGTCTAACAAGACATTTTAAACTTTCAAACAACCGAAAATATTTAGTAATGTCTAATAACATTAATATCTACTTAATTATGTATATTTTTTATATGGGTAAATATTCTGTTCAAAATACGGAAACGTGTGGGATAAAATACGTGGGTAAGTGTGAAATTAATTTAAATTTTAGTTAAAAGCCTATTTTTCATGGCATTACAAATTCACCGCTCGCCATAAGCAGAAAAGATTGAATTAGGGAAAAGTTGCGCAACATGCTATCGAAAAATTTGGAGAATTCCGAATACTTCCGAAGATATTGGGGACAAACCGAACATTTTCGTATCTGTTTTTTTTTAGCTTTATTTACAATATAAAGAAATAGTTATTTATACTACAAGGGACGTAAGTAAATATACTTACATCCCGTGAAATATATATAACATTTTTTCTCCTCCTCGCAAAATTTTTTCTTGGATTTTTATTAATTTAATTCAATACTTTTCGTATGAAATTATGGACAGCTTTGACCGGTTTTTATAGCATCATAAGCATTGTTATTTTAACAACAACGTCAAGCTGACATTTTATTATCAAAAATTGAGAGAAATTCAAATTATGGATTTGTATAACAGCCAAATGGATATAGAAGAATCAGCAAATATCGCTTGTCTGTCGCTGCTGCCAGAAAAATCGAGGAAGTATGAAGCAACGTATCAATACTTCAAGAAATTGTGCCAAACAAAGACTTCTACTGCAGTTTCAGAAACCGTGCTTTTGGCGTACTTTCACGAAAAATCTGCTGTATTAAAGTCTCCATCAAGCTTATGGTGTGAATATTCCATGCTGAAGTCCACCCTTTTCATAGACGAAAACATAGATATTTCCAAGTATCCTAAACTTCAAGCATTTTTAAAAAGAAAAAATGACGGAATAAACCCAAAAAATCGAATGTGTTTGACAGGAAAGATGTAAATAAATTCCTGTTTGAAGACTCCGATGATATTTTTTATTTAATGATGAAGGTTGTAATGATAATAGGAATTGCTGGAGCGTGCCGTTCTAGTGAACTCTGTGCAATGAAAATGGACAATGTTGGCATGAAGTCATATTTGTTACTATTCCTGATTCCAAAAATGGAATGGCACGTAAATTTATAGTGACTAAAAGTGACGATAAGAAGGTTTGTTATTTCAAAATAGTCCGAAATTACATTGATATAAAATCCCACATAACGAATTTTAATCCTCACTTCTTCATGGGATATCAAAAAATGGAAAGTGCTTCAACCAGCCTGAAAAAACTCGATTTCTTCAATTTCAAGTAAAATTACTAAATTTCTGAACTTTCAGAACTTTAAGGAGTATACTGGACACTCCCTTAGAAGAACGTCGGCCACTTTATTAGCGAATACTGGAGTTGATGTCTTAGCCCTCAAGCGGCATGGCGGATGGAAATCTGTAACTATTGCGGAAAGTTATGTAGCGGAGAGCGTCAAGAATAAAAAGGAAGTTGCAAATAAAATTGTATACAATATAACAAAGCCAGAAGTCTCCTGCTGTAGGTACTTCAAAAGTAACAGAAAAATTGGTTAGAGAAATTATGGAGTCAGAACATTTCATACCAGTTGAGAAAAAATGAGAAAATCCAAATTTTGTAAATAATGTTAATAATTATTGTAAAATTGTACTATTAATATTCATATCACTTAATATTACTAAATTTTTATAAATCATTGTTTTTATATGGCATAAATTATTACCACCAAAGGGTGGTAAGTTGACATACAACCCGTCGTCAAGGACAATCGATACCTTTTTGGTAACTGTTACTTACGTCCTTCAAAACCGTGCTAAAATGCGTTGATTACAATATAATATGGAGGAGAAATAGCTATTTACCTAACAAGTGCGGAAAATGATTTTTTTCGCACGAGTCTGCCGTTCACCGAACAACGCGTAGCGGAGTTCGGTGAAGCAGCCGAGTGCAGGGAAAACATTTTCCGCACGTGTCAGGTACAATAGTTTTTCTACAGACGTGTGGAAATAAGTAACATATATTTCAAAGAAATTTAATAAATTAACTATAACAATCGCATACAATATGTAACAGTACCTAATTCTGAGAAAAAAAAGTAATAACTACAAGTTATAATTGATATATTATTGATTTTGACATAATCGTGCCGAAAAATTTTTCCGCACTAGTGTGGAAAAACCAATTTTCCGCACGGATTTTTGACATACTCGTGCCGAAAAAATTTTCCGCACTAGTGTGGAAAAACAAATTTTCCGCACGGATATCAGTGCGGAAAATTGATTTTTCCACACGTCTGTAGGAAATAGTTATTTACCTAACAAGTGCGGAAAATTAATTTTTCCGCACGAGTCTGCCGTTCACCGAACGACGCGTAGCGGAGTTCGGTGAAGCAGCCGAGTGCAGGGAAAACATTTTTCGCACGTGTCAGGTACAATAGTTTTCCTACAGACGTGTGGAAATAAGTAACACATATTTCAAAGAAATTTAATAATTTTTAATTAACTATAACAATCACATACATATGTAACAGTAACTAATTCTGAGAAAAAAAGTAATAACTACAAAGTTATAATTGATATATTATTGATTTTGACATAATCGTGCCGAAAAATTTTTCCGCACTAGTGTGGGAAAATCAATTTTCCGCACTGATATCCGTGCGGAAAATTGGTTTTCCTACGAGCGTGCGCAAAGTAGTACTTTGCGCACGCATTTTTGTGTGCAAAGTTACACTTTTCCGCACTAGTGCGGATAAGACTTTTATCCGCACTGGGTGCGGAAAAGTAAAACTATTCAAAAATCTCCTTGGTAGGGAATATATATAAACACTGTTAAAATGAGCAGCTCTGACGATAAATATAAATGTTATAAACAAATAATTAAGTTTCCTATTATTTTTTTTATTGTTATGTAATTTTTTAATTTTCTATTATTTTTTTTTGTTATGTAATTTTTAGTTGTAAGTATATTATAGTTCTTTCTTTAAAGTCGAATTAAAAATTATTAAATAAATTATCATATTTTTATTTTTGTTGTTATCTGATATGAAGCTCGTAGGAAAAATGTTGTTCCTAACAAGTGCGCAAAGTGCTTTTCCGCACGCAAGAACTTATCCGAACTCCGCTTCGCGTCGTTCGTCCAACTGTACTTGCGTGCGGAAAAGTATCACTTTGCGCACTTGTTAGGAAAATAACTATTTTCCACACGTCTGTAGGAAAAATATTTTACATTTTTATTGCCAGTTTATATTTTCTATAATCTGTCGGTAGAATATATTGAAACTGCATGACGTTTTCTCTTTCAGGTACCATGTTCATTTCGGCAAAACGACATTTTTAAAATTTTCAAAAGGCATGTCAGTCGACTCCAAATTGAAGAACGTTAACTTCATAAAAAATACAGGTCTGTATTTTAAAAATATATCTAATCATGGTACCCAAAGACAAAATGCCAGAATTAATATATTTGATAACAACAAGTGAGTTAGCGGAACATATCTATCGCATGCTAAATTTAATATGCACTTTAAAAATAGTCGACAGGGTTGGATGGGACGTCTAAGCAACCGGGCAAATGCTCGGTGGGCCGGTACAATTTAGGGCTGATCGGGCCGCAGGCCGTGGAACAGATAAAAACCTGTTAGATGGCTTAGTAAAATATAAAAATATTCTTTTAAGTCAAATATTTTTAAAAATATTCTCAGTTACGGGTCCTTTATCGCGTTATTTACAAACAAAAGGCTTAAACCTTCTTATTTGCAATTCTATGGTAAAAAATTCTATCCAAGAAATCAAATCCATACAGAGAAATATGACTGAAGTAGAAAAAGCTACAAATGACTTTTTATCATGGGCAACATTTGAACTTGAAAAACGAGACTTGCAACAAATTTAGACAGAGAGGATTTTCCTGAAATTCGTCACAGAACAAAAAAGAAGTTCTTTGGCGAGAAAGCCATTGATGAACAACCTCAAACACAAAAAGATAAGTTTCGAGTTGAAGCGTAGGTAGTTTATAATGTTCTTCTTGATGTTGCTTCTGAGTCTATAGTGTCAAGATTTTCAAAATGGAGACTTTATGCAGAGATTTTGCTATATTGGACCCTAAATATTTTAATGACTTTAATTTTCCGAAAATGCAATGCAGTATCTATATATTACCAAAAATTAAAAAAATTGATAAAATGGCAACTTTGGGTAGATTTTCCGAAGAACTTTCAAGTTTCATTAATAACTATGATCAATACAAACTAAGCCTAAACCAACTTCTAAATACAAAACATGAAACAAATCCGCTAAATAACTTAGAAGAATTCGAAAATGCCGACGGAAAAGAAAAAAATGACAATATTTTTTGCAAAAAATATTACAGAAAGTACCTGATTGCCAAAATTGTGTAATATGTTGTTACTTAGTTATACTAAAATATAACATGTATCAAGAAGCTTATCCGATGTTGGCACTAGCTTATCAGTATCTTCTTACAATCCCAATATCTCAAGCAACTTCTGAAAGATCATTTTCAGTGCTAAAATATATAAAAAATCGGCTAAGAAATAGATTAGGGGATAACCTATTGGAGGCATTTATGTTAATAAATATTGAAAAATCGATATTGGGTCAAATTGAAAAGACGAGATCATGGATAAATTTGCAGCATCAAGTTCAATATTAAAAAAATCGTTAACCTATGAATAACTAGCATTGTGTATTAAAATTTTGTATCGTGTTTTTACTTCATGTATGTTGTCATTTGTAAAAAAAATAGATAATATTATTGATATCGATATTATAGTGTTTAATATAGGTATGCATAACATGTATATTTAATACTACTATTAGGTATGTATTAATTTCAAAAATAAAAATACCAAAATATTGTTTTGTTTTCTTTACAGTGAAATTTATAAAACATATTTTTAATTCTTGTCCCCGAGGGAGGGCTGAATGAAAAAAAATTGCCAGAGCCGGTTTGTCTGAGCCCATCCAACCCTGATAGTCGATATCGTCCTATCTCTAACTTGGGACACACCGTATCAATATTTTTTTTATAAAAAAGACAACGTAAAATATTAATACCCGTGTCCAAGCTTTTTGCCAAAAAACAAAACTGTACTGCATATTCAATGAGCGCTGACCGTTACATCATATTCTCCATATGTGCGGTAAGTCGTAAATTAATTCAGTCAGTTTGATTTACCGGTGGTAAAAGTATAGGCTTGATCTACCGTGCGAGCAAAAATTATTTCCATCAAGGAGGGCTTGGATTAAAAAACGTAGGATTTGGTTTAGATCACAATGATATGGGGACGATAAATCTAACCAAATCTAGGTTAAAATTTTGTCAAATTCATATTATGACATGATATTATTATGCCAAACGAATCAGTAATAAAATAAGTAGACAAATACAAATTTATTTCTGTTGTTTACAAAATTAACGAAGTAAGAATATACAGAAAGAAAAAGAAAAATAATTACATAAATTGTTGAAATTGGCCACCGTCATGCTCCAAACATAAATTCACACGTATTTTTATATTTTCGAAAGTTTTGACCAGCATCTCTGGAGAAATACCACATTCTTGGATAATCCTTTCTTGTAATTGTTCTAAATTTGCAACTGATGTTTTAAAAATAGTGTTCTTTAAATGAGGAAAAATATAGTTATCCATAACCGTTAAACAAGGTGATCTAGGTGGGAGTTCAATGTCTAATCGATAACTGATCAATCTATCGTCGAAAAAAATTGCGTAAGTGGTTAATAGTTTCGGCGGCTGTATATGGGCGGTTGCACCGTCCTGTTGAAAATATCCAAAACGTAGTTTGTCGTCAAGTAATTGCTCCACAAATGGATTCAACATATTGTCTCTATACCGTTGTGCTGTAACTGTCATGGAAAAAAATAGGACCAACAATTCTTCTTGGGGAAACAGCTAACCAGACACCAATTTTTTGAGGGTGCAATGTGGACTCTACAAAAAAAATGGGGATTTTCACTACTCCACATGCGTGTATTCTGAGAATTCACATAACCGGAGAGGTGGAACCAGGCTTCATCCAAAAAAAATGTCAGGTCTAATAAATCATTTATTTCCAATAAATTTTGGGTAAACCATTGAGAGTAATTCCTGCGTCTCTCAAGATCTGCGGCTTGTATGTCTTGGAATACTTGCACTTTATAAGGAAATAAATTTAGCTGCTTCTTAAGAATAGTCCTGCATGGTCCATAAGATCTTCCCTGTTCTTAGGACAGGCATCTTATATAATTTGTTAGCGTATTTTGCATTATTTCACGAACGTTTGCAACAAGTTCTTCTGTTCTTACAGATGGTCTTCCTGCTCCTTTTTTGTGTTGTATAGAACCTGTTTCCCTAAACACAGCCACGGTTTTTTTCAGGCAATGATAAAAATCCACAACAATAAAAGCAACGTTAGGAAAATGTTCGTGAAAATCGTCCATGCACAAACCCGGATTGTATTGCCACTCACCATTTACTCTAACCCCATTTCAAAAATACGCTTCAACCATGAATGTTTTGTGCTTTTCCGTAAAGCCCATCGTGTGAATTGTTCAAGAAATTGGAAAAATTAGCGATAAATCAAATTATTTGTAACGACTGTCAAGATGACGGAATAACTGATTGATTGTTAATTCAGGTAGTTACTGACACCCAACAGGTATTAAGCTCTTCGGCTAAGCATTATGTCCTTAGATGCAAGGCCCTCTTTGATGCAAATAATTTTTGCTCGCACGGTATTTTTAATTTTACGGTCTCATCGGTCTTTACCTACTTATCTAAGTAGGTATCTATGAAGATTTTGCAATAAGATCATATTCTTTACATACTACAGCCTACTAAAGAAAAATAATAAATATAGTTGAGGCAGAAAAATACTAAAAACAAATTTTGGCTTTTTCCTATCTTGTATATTTAAAATGTGTTCATTTCTATAACCGTACACTCGCTTACTCGCACACCTTCGGGGCGTAAAAAAATACAGTTTGGTATATTTATTTATTATATTTGCTGCTCTAAGGCACTGAAAAATATATATTTTTAAGCATATTCATATTCTTCATAATAAAATACATCAGGCGCGGTCCATGATTTTTTTTTACACGGGGGCAAATTTTGATGGCAGCGACGTGACCATCAAAATGTAGTTTAGTGCATAGTTTAGCCTCCAAGGAATAATTCTTTACCTAGGTACTAATAAACACCGTAAAAACTTAAAATAGTAAAATTGAATTCTTGCTGTGCCTTTTTAACACGCTATTATTAGCTTTACCAGTAGGTTTGTATGTATGTTTGTTTGTAACCGACTTCTTTGAACCCGATTTTGACCCACTTTAAACGGTCAGTAAATTTTGTAGACTTATCAAGAACCGCTGACAATAGAATAATTTGTTAAGTTTATCTCATTATCCTGATCAGGATCGCCGGGATTAAATCATTTTCTTACAGATCCTCTCTATGAGAGTAAGCGAGATAGAGCTCACAGTATGCGAATGCGTACTATCTACCTACTTTCCGGCTCAAGCACTCGGCTTAATAGTGTTATTAGTAAAAATTTTGAATACTCTCGCAAGATGGAGGCAAAGTCACGTGACACTCTGTCAATTTTGGTCTATTAAATTTTTATAATTTGGCATGAATTCCAGGACTGGACTTGAAAATTTTACATACGATAACTTCTAAAACAATTGATGCAATAGTGTCATCGGTTCTACCGCTTTAATATTGCCAAATATTAATAATAATTTGTTTTGAAAGTTTTGTTTTATAAATATTATAATTTAAGATAGGTAATAATAATAATAAACATGAGATTTTATATGGTTTAAAGATAAAGTATCAAAATAGATTTAAAATCTATATAATATTATAATTATACAAACTTTGAAAATACTAAATTAACTAAAACGCAACTTTAAATAGGACTCCGTCAATCATGTTTACAAAAGATTTTTTTTTGTTTATATTATACCTATAGGTAAAATACTATACCTACACTCCCAACAGTTCAATATAAATTAATTAAATTCAGTTATATTATACAGGGTGGCGCACCGAAAACTTTCCACCCAGGTTTATTTTCTTGTTAATAAATAAATTAAAATTCGCTCGAACACGGGAACCTTTGTTCTCAGGGGGACATATTTTTTTGCTATTTTCATCCCCCCTGTTGGAATCCCCACGACGGGGTGGCTTCCACCCTTAAAATCTTAAATGGAAAGGGGGGTCGAGTGACACCTTATTTTAAAGGGAATTGAATTGCGTTTCAAACGCGACCTTGCTCGTTTAAATCGAGTGAATAGTTACTGAGAAATAGGGCTTATATGTCCCTATCTTCAATTTTTATTATCTTAACAAAAAACTCAACTTCCGGTAAACCGGATGTAACTCGAAAGCAGGAAATATAGTTGTTCCGGTTTAACTGGAAGTTGATTTTTTTGGGAAGATAATAAAAATTGAAGATAGGGACGTGTAAGCCGTTTTGCTCTAAGACGTACTGTTAGAAAGTTATAAGCTGTCAAAGTTCAAAAATGTCACTATTCGAGAATCAATATCTCGGAAACTATGAAGTATAGACTATTAGTGCATTTAATAAAAAGTTATTATAATTTTATGTGGAATTTAAAAATGTAAAAATATACAGGGTGTTTCATTTAAAAAAATATAACTATCATTCTCCACAACTTTGTAGGCGACCCTGTATATTTCAATTTATCACCGATATGTAGATTTTTAATAGCCCTACATTTTTTATATACGACGTTTTTTGATAACCCCTGTATATTTTGAAATAATCGACCGTTCTGGTAATTTTTCCTAACCCTGTATACAGGGTGGCCCTTTAGTGTGGCAAAGTACAATAGCTCCGTTACTATTTCAAATACATTAAAAATATTAATGCAAAAGTTGAAGGGCAGTAAGTGGCTTATAATGTAAAATTATATTTAACTCTATAGGGTGGCTCAAAAAAGCGGAACAATAAAAAATGTACTTTTTTCAAATGGAACACCCTGTATATTTTTTCATTTTTAAATTCCACATAAAATTATAATTATTTTTTATTAAATACATTATTAGTCTATACTTTATAGTTTCCGAGATATTGACTCTTGAACAGTGACATTTTTAAACTTTGACAGCTTCTAACTTTCTAACTCTACGTTTTAGAGCAAAACGGCTTACATGTCCCTATCTTCAATTTTTATTATCTTCCCAAAAAAATCAACTTCCGGTTAAACCGGATGTTACTCGAAAGCAGGAAATATAGTTGTTCCGGTTTAACTGGAAGTTGATTTTTTTGGGAAGATAATAAAAATTGAAGATAGGGACATGTAAGCCGTTTTGCTTTAAGACGTACTGTTAGAAAGTTAGAAGCTGTCAAAGTTCAAAAATGTCACTTTTCGAGAGTCAATATCTCGGAAACTATAAAGTATAGATTAATAATGTATTTAATAAAAAATAATTGTAATTTAATGTGGAATTTAAAAATGTAAAAATATACAGGGTGTTCCATTTGAAAAAAGTACATTTTTTTTTGTTCCGCTTTTTTGAGCCACCCTATAGAGTTAAAAATAATTTTACGTTATAAGTCACTTACTGCCCTTTAATTTTTGTATTAATATTTTTAATGTATTTGAAATCGTAACGGAGCTATTGTACTTTGCCACACTAAAGGGCCACCCTGTATGTAACCATAATTACCGCGGCGCGGATTCTTGTTATTAGAAATGATCCCTTTAATTTATTTTAGTAGATAACTAGTGTGTGAAAATGAAAACATTATTGTACACTTTAACAATAATAAAATACTTTGTTTAAGAGCTAAGCTTACAAGTACAGACAATTTTCCGAATTAAATAATTTCTTTGAAATGCTTAATTTAATGAATAATTATAATTAACGAACAAGAGGAGTGTAATTTCTGTCTTTGTAATTTTATTGTTTATTTTTTTTGTTCTATTAGCATAGCAGTTTAAATTTAAATTTTAGATATTTATAAAAAAATATAATACGTGTCCGCAAGAAAGTTCGTCAAAAAAACCTTTATTACCTAGTGTATGTTTCAAACAGGTTAAAGTTAAATTATACTGGATAAAACATTAAAATTTAATAAAAATAGCTGTCACAATATTAAATATTTTAATCAGAACGGACAAGAAAAAATCACTCGTTCCAAAAATCGTATAAAAAAAGCTACGTTCCATTTAAAAAACACCTTATCCATATCGTAACTCTTTTGTTTCTGGTTCAAATAAATTTTTGGTTTCATTTTTGAATTCTGCAGGAAAAAGTACATCGATTGGCTATTTTGGATTTTCTTTAAATACAAGGAAGCTCAAAAATGAGCCCCTGTTCAGTCCTCGTTGGAAGACCCTGTACTGTATCAACCAGGCGTTTTTTAATGGAGCAACCCCATATAGCCCAAAAACGAGTAGAATTTAAAAATACCGGAAACTCTCAATTTCCTTTTAAACCTGTTTTTTGTATGAAACCTGGATATACAGTAAAGAGGGCTTTTAGGCGACGTTGGCAAGATGATACCCATCGTACAGTTAAAAAAAAATCGTCAGAAAGTGTACGATATATTATTCTACATGCTGGTTCAGAAAATGGATTTGTGAATAATGCAAGTTTGATATTCATGTATAACCTGAAATCTGGTGATTATTATGATTTGATGAATAGTAAAAACTTTGAAAAAGGGTTTGAAGAAAAATTGTAACCAAACTTGGAAGAAACGCGCTTGTATTTTACTTGTTTACATGCATCCGTCTTTAGGTAGATCAAGCCTAAGAAAAATCATAACCTTTACGACCGGTAAAACTGAAGAAGAAAAAGTCAAACTGACTCAATTATGAATATGAGGTAACGGTCAGCGGTCATTGAACACGGTAGAATCTCCTTTGATTTAAAAGTGGGGAGGTGTTACTATCATCAACAGTAAAATCGGTGTACAGGGTGTCCCAATTTCGAGCCTCATCATGGGGATCTCGGAAACTATAAGAGATACAGCATCGGTTAAATTGTGGCAAAGTTGCGCAATTTCATACTGAGCAATATCGCAAAAAAATATCTGAGCTATCTTTTTTAGTTTTTGAAATTTTTGCAAAAAACTAAAATTTTGAGTTTTTGTTTTTTTAAATTGCTCGACTTATTTTATCCGCTACAGAAAAACAAGCACAACATTGTTAAGGCAACTTTTTACGCTCCATATTGTGACGTTTTTAGAATTTCGTTACAACGTTTCGTTTTTGTGGAACTATTATCAACGTTAATTTTTTAAATACGGACCTGCATTTTTTATTTTATTTTTTGATAGCCCTTTAAGCCCTAAATTTAACCATGTACCACACTTAATTATATTTAGAAGTTTTGATGTCATTATTAGATCTTCAGGAATGTGATAATTATTTTTAAATACGGCCCTGGTGTATATTTGACTCTTGGTTTATTAAAACTACCATACTGGGCTAAATTAGTATCAAGCATAGCAAAATAACTATAATGAGGCTGCAAGCGTTCAGGATAGTCCTGTAAATAACGGTCACAAGAAATTTGTGAATTCCTATTGGAAGAATAATAAACTCGTAACATGTCGCGCTTTTCTAAAGCAGAAAACATAATTTTGCTGAAATATTCAGTATAAATGGTGACTGCAGTTGTCAAGATAATTAAGGTGGAAGTATCAACATGCTTGCCTACCTATAACCTATTTCGCGTATATTTATTTAATTTTTCTAGCTTTTACACAAAATTTAAATAAAATCATTATCGTCTTCATATTTTATAGGTAATAATAAATTGACATATTAAATAAATATCAAGGAATTTCATAAAATATTTTAGGAGAATTTTATAGCGAAAAATGTCGGGTAAGATTTTTTTAACATTATTATGTCATTCTTCTTTCACTATACAATTCTCCCAAAATTAGCAATGAAATAAATTGATATTTTTGTAATATGTCAGCTATTACCTAAATATTGTACCGACGATATTGATTTTATTTAAATGTTAGTTAATCAAATAATAAACTAAAAAAGGCAAGGCGAAATAGGTTATAGGTTGGCAATAGATGAAATGACGTTGAGAATTCCACCTTAAGCCAAACAATCAAGTAAAAGTTCTTGTCATAGCAACCTTTGTTTTGTTTGGTTTTATTTTTACTTTGTTACAATTTATATAAAAACTTAAATATAGTAAATTATTTGTATAAAATTCCGGATCCATTTACATGTTGTATGTGGTAAGAAGATTAAGTAACTAACACCAGGGCCGTATTTAAAAATAATTATCACATTCCTGAAGATGTAATAATGACATCAAACGGTCTAAATATAATTAAGTGTGGTACATGGTTTATTTCAGGGCTTAAAAGGCTATCAGAAAATAAAATAAAAAATGCAGGTCCGTATTTAAAAAAATTAAGTTGATAATAGTTCCATAAAAACGAAACGTTGTAACGAAATTCTAAAAACGTCACAATATGGAGCGTAAAAAGTTGCCTTAACAATGTTGTGCTTGTTTTTCTGTGACGGATAAAATAAGTTAAGCAGTTTAAAAAACAAAAACTCAAAATTTTAGTTTTTTGCAAAAATTTCAAAAACTAAAAAAGATAGCTCAGATATTTTTTTGCGATATTGCTCAGTACGAAATTGCGCAACTTTGCTACAATTTGACCGATGTTGTATCTCTTATAGTTTCCGAGATCCCCATTTACATGTTGTATGTGGTAAAAAGATTAAGTAACTAACACCAGGGCCGTATTTAAAAATAATTATCACATTCCTGAAGATGTAATAATGACATCAAACGGTCTAAATATAATTAAGTGTGGTACATGGTTTATTTCAGGGCTTAAAAGGCTATCAAAAAATAAAATAAAAAATGCAGGTCCGTATTTAAAAAATTAAAGTTGATAATAGTTCCATAAAAACGAAACGTTGTAACGAAATTCTAAAAACGTCACAATATGGAGCGTAAAAAGTTGCCTTAACAATGTTGTGCTTGTTTTTCTGTGGCGGATAAAATAAGTCAAGCAGTTTAAAAAAACAAAAACTCAAAATTTTAGTTTTTTGCAAAAATTTCCAAAACTAAAAAAGATAGCTCAGATATTTTTTTGCGATATTGCTCAGTACGAAATTGCGCAACTTTGCCACAATTTGACCGATGTTGTATCTCTTATAGTTTCCGAGATCCCCATGATGAGGCTCGAATTTGGGACACCCTGTACAGCAAAAATAATTAAAATTTTTATATGTTTATTTCTAAACGCTAACATACACATTTTTGAAACTGACTTCTGCGATAACAGTTACAGTTCTCTCTAATACAGTTTTTACCCGGAATTTTACAAAAAACGATTAATTCCTATTTGTTGTCCAAAGTCAGAGAAATCTGTTATTTGGAAATAAGTTTAAAACTAAAATAATTTTTCTTAATAACATTCTCTTCAAAAGTGAAAAATACGGGAGCTTTTACTCTGTGGTATAATTTTGGTTTAAAGATATTATGCTTCTTCAAAATAAAATATATTTAATAAATTCAAAAATTATGATGTTTCGCCTTATGCTGCCCACTTTCTGTCGGCCGCCATATGAATAAGTATTAAAAAGTAAAAACCAGGGCAATTATTTTAGCTTTAGAATTTTTTGTGTTATGATACAGAATTTTTATTGTTTTCATCATTAATGTTTTATGATTTACAAGTTTTAAAAATTTTCATTACTTAGTAATTAATGATTCACAACTACCGATCATTTTGGTAGGTTTATAGTGGTATATTTCGTCGATCACAGAATCGAATCAAAAGTAGTACTTTTACAGTATGGAACTACCATCCCTTTTAATTATTTTCCAGTCGCACCTTGTATTGACGCCATTAACTTAAAAACGAATAAAACTATCGAATTTATTTAAAAATAATAATTACCTCTGAATTACAATCTTCGCCACTAAAAACATTTAAATTCATTTACAAACGCTACAGGCGCAATTGACACAATATATCTACCCCACAAAAAATGTCAAAAAACATTGCTAACTTCACAAATATCAAGAAATCCACAGAAAAAACGTAAAACACAACAACAAAAATGGCGCCGAGCAGGTTCTGGAGTGTATTTTGAGGATGTCGCTAAACAAGAAAAACCTAATACCAAGATGGGTTGTGCGCATGCCCATATATGTAGGGCGGCAATGGACTGACAAGCTGTCCGTACTAACGCATTTTTTCACCCATAAAACTTTTGTTGGTGCACGAGATAAGCTGTATGTACCGGGTGTCCCACTAAGAATGGACAACCGCCATAACTCGCTAACAGTTAATCATATAACTTGGGGGGAAAAAATTTATTAGCTAAATCCACTAAGAGAAATCGCTGGAAAATATTTTGAAGTTTCTAAATCCACCGCTAGAGGGCGTAAATCCAAAATTTCCATTTTTTGAAGGGTACACCCTGTATATTTTTAAATTTTCAAATTCCACATAAAATTATAATTATTTTTTATTAAATGCATTATTAGTCTATACTTCATAGTTTTCGCGATATTGACTCTCGAAAAGTGACATTTTTGAACTTTGACAGCTTCTAACTTTCTAACAGTACGTCTTAGAGCAAAACGGCCTACATGTCCCTATCTTCAATTTTTATTATCTTCCAAAAAAATCAACTTCCAGTTAAACCGGAACAACTATATTTCCTGCTTTCGAGTTACATCCGGTTTAACAGGAAGTTGATTTTTTTGGGAAGATAATAAAAATTGAAGATATGTAAGCAGTTTTGCTCTAAGACGTACTGTTAGAAAGTTAGAAGCTATCAAAATTCAAAAATGTCACTTTTCGAGAGTCAATATCTCGGAAACTATCAAGAATAGACTAATAATGCATTTAATAAAAAATAATTATAATTTTTTGTGGAATTTGAAAATTTAAAAATATACAGGGTGTACCCTTCAAAAAATGGAAAATTTTGGATTTACGCCCTCTAGCGGTGGATTTAGAAACTTCAAAATATTTTCCAGCGATTTATCTTCGTGCATTTAGCTAATAAATTTTTCCCCCCAAGTTATATGATTAACGGTTAGCGAGTTATGGCCGGTGTCCATTCTTAGTGGAATACCCGGTACCTAAAGGCAAATGTCTATGATTTGAAGAGGTCCAAATTTTCTAATAGACGGTCACCGTGATACACCCTGTATATTTCAAAAATGAATGGTTAATCTAATCTATAACAATTTCATAAAAATTTGGGTATAAACTCAGAATATGATAAGAAGCTATATTTTTTATAACTTTTTTTCTTATCTCTAAAAAAAATTACACTTTCGGCAGTTTGAAACTTTTAAATGACATTTGACAGGTGTAACGCACGTCACAAGTCAAAAGTTGTAAGCTTTTGCTTTGTTTTGAGTCACGCAGAACCTAATAGGTACCTAAAACAGGTTTGCAAAAAAACAACGCTTAAAAATTTTTTTCCATATTATGGTGTAGACTTTTCCGCGAACACTCTATAACTTAATATACTTACACTTTAAAAAAATAGTCAATAAAAAATTGGGGTGTCCGGAAATGATAACCAAAAAATTTAGGGGATAATTCTAGACCAAAAATAAATGCTATTTATCTCTTCTTATAACATTTTTTCGAAAATTGATTATTAACGAAGTTAGAGTGTGTTAAAGTTAAATTTTATTTGCAGTTTTTTTTTGCAATACCTTTTGCCACGCTCATAATATTTTGACAAAATCTCGTATATGGGGCTTTTTCGGGATGAGAATTACAAATTTGCCCACCGTTTTTTCGCATTTTGTAGAGGGCGCCACATAAAAGCCTATACTTTAATTTGAATGGTCCCTACTTATTTGTCCTACACTGTATGCGCATTTTGACTGAATATTTTTATTCTCCTAACCTTTTGACATAAAAAAGGTATACGACTTTTGTTTCGATAAATCTAACCGTTTTCGAGAAAAACGCTAAAATAATAGTGCTTGCATGTGATGAATACGAAATCATTTTAATTCATTTTTAACCTTAAACATAGTATAGCAAAGGAAGGAATATTCCATGAACTTCGTCGGAATTTTTTAAGAAAAATTAATTTATGCATTGAAGAGGAAGGACGTCACGTTAAACCTTTGATTTGAATGTTTAATTTATTATTCTAGTAACTTGTGTGTATTTTAAAACTACAAATAAAATTTAACTTTAACATCCTGTAAATCCGTTAATAATCAATTTTCGAAAAAATGTTATAGAAAGAGATAGCATTTATTTTCGGTCTAGAATTATCACCCAAATTTTTTGCCCATCATTTCCGGACACCCTGTATTGCTAATTTGGGATACACTGTATCAATGTTTAAACTTTAACTGTTAATACCCGTTCCAAGCATTTAAAAAAAATGTAGTGGATTAACTGAATTTTTTACAAGTTACACACTCATACTGTATATTAAATTGAGGTAATTCGCATATCCTAAGTTAAAGAAATTCAATGACCGCAAGGGGAAGAAAATTTGTTTCATGATTAAACTCGGTTTTTAAGTTCTCTTCAAAATTCAGAAAAAAAATTATATCACACTACATAATATCTAAATTTAAGCGTTTTCGAGTCATCAAGTTATGAATATTGTAAACTTAATGGATATTATTTAATTCTAGCATAAGAGTAACTAATTGAATGTTTTTCTAATAATTTAATGTAACTCAATATCTCAAAAACAAACAAACATAATTCGAATAACCTACCTGCGGCACACTCAGCAAAAAAGAAAAACGCCAAAATTACAGCAACCCTTAAAAAACTTGCAGGTAATGGAGTCATCGGGCTTTTCTTAGTTAATTTGTGACACATTTCGCGTTTCTAAACGAAAACTGAAAAGTTTCAACAGTTCTTCGGATGCGCGGTAAAAGAACTTGTTGCTTTCAGGCGAAGCAGGAAGCAAGAGCAACAGTTTTCAAAGTTTGACTCGCAACAAACGCCGCAACAGGCGGCTTTTATAGCGGATCAGATATGGGGATGAGCCATTGGGGTAGTTTTTGGTGTGTTCTATGCAACGCCCACGTTTTGTAAAAACCTTTTTACTTCTGCTTGGCGTAGACATCACACACCATTAATAAATTATTTTATTTAGGTAGAAACATTATATAGCATTAAAAAATACAGGAGCTCGGTACTTAATAAAATAGTTATTTATGATGTAAGTGTTAAAAGTGATGTTTTATTTTGTGAGTGAAAAACTTTGTGAAATGAGCGGAGCGGAGCGTAGCGGAGCGTAGCGGAACGAACTGAACAATTTCACGAACAAAATAAAATTACTTTTATCACAAATATCATACAATGTTTTTTGTATAACTGCCCTATTTCGATAATAAAATAGGGGAATGACATTAAACTTCAAAATGCATTTTACTATTTAAATTATCACAAGATTGTTGTGAATGACAAACGTTGCCAACGCTATGGTTACTAACAATTGCTTGTTTACAAATGGTACTGGGGATTCAAGTAATGTGTTGCGAAGCTCCCTAAAGTCGCAAGGCCTTAAGGTGGGAGTATCAACATGCTTGCCAACCTATAACCTATTTCGAGTAGATTTATTTATGTTTTCTAGCTTTTATACAAAATTTAAAGAAAATCAGTATCGACTTGATATTCTATAGGTAATAATTGACATATTTAATAAATATCAAGGAATTTCATAACTTATTTTAGGAGAATTGTATAGCGAAAAATATCGAGTAAGATTTTTTTTAACATTATTATGTCATTGTCACTCATTGTTCTTTCACTATACAATTCTCCCAAAATTAGCAATGAAATAAATTGATATTTTTGTAATATATCAGATACTACCTAAATAATGTACCGACGATATTGATTTTCTTTAAATGTTAGTTATTAAAATAATAAACTCAAAAAATCAACGCGAAATAGGTTATAGGTTGGCAATAGATTGAATGACGTTGAGAATTCAACCTTAATGTTAGCAATAATTGTTCTAGTTGTACGATTAATATTAATATTCATAAGTAATGATTGTTAAATATTGATAATAAAAATTTGCACTTCCTAAAATTATTATTATAATTTTATTTGATTTCATCATAAGAAAATGTAGTGTTAAAAATATTTTTAACACGCTTCCACGTAAACAATCACTTTTAACACTGTTGACTGTCATTAAAAGTGTCACTTTTAATGACAGTTGTACAAAAAATAATTTTCGATAGTTTCGGATGCATGGGCTGGTAGAACACAAAAAATCCCAATCAATTTGTTAAAAATGTTTTTTTTTTGCTTGGGCATAGCGGTTCACTCTCGTCTCGCTTTTCCTCGTCTCGTCTCGTTCTCGCCAGACGATATGAGAGTTTTTTCTACGAGAATCTCGTGAGATGAGACAAAAATATGCGAGAAATCTCGCAAAATCTTAAGATTTTCATTAGGATTTGAAATAAAATTTAAAAATAATCCAGTTAGTATTACTCGATAAAAAAGCTACTTTTATTATCGATATTGCAAAATCGGGACACGTTGCCGAAAAACATTAGAAAAAGGACTACTACATATCGATACCAATCAAAATAAATTAAAAACCTGTTTGCACCAAAATTATTTTTTCTTTAACAATATTTTTTACATCAGTAACGAAGGTCTCATCATGGGTAACCCACTACTAAGCCTCTTATTGGCAGAAATATTTATGAACAACCTGGAAAATATTATACACAAACATCCGTTAGCAAAGAGCTGTTTATATTGGTATCGATATGTAGATGACATAAATAATGGTTTCCACCCTAAATTGATAATATTCTAAATAAAAAATGTTTTAAAAAAGCTTCTATCAGAAGTATATATTATCCTCAATACAAAGAATCCAAAAATAAATTTAAGACATATATAGGAAGTTCCACCAAGAAAATTAAAACATACTTGAATCAAAAAGAAATAAATGTGGCTTATAAAACAAATAATACTTTAGGTAAAAAATTAAAAAACCATAAAACAAAGACCAACCACTCAGAATTTATATAGGTCAGACAGGTAGAACATTCAAAACCAGAATGGCTGAACATAAAAGAAGTTTTTTACGTCAAAAAACAGTCTCAACCTATTCCAATCATATTACCTAAGAAAGCCATACATTTGCAGATAATTTCAAAATTCTTCATACAAAAAATAAAAGCCATAAACTTAATTTGTTGGAAAGTTTGGAAATTAACCGTCATAAAAACACCGGGCTACTTTTGAATGACCAAACAGATTTGAATAAATCGCCCTTATTAAACCTTTTCAATAATTGACCATATTCTAAAAACAGCTCTGCGGGTATTCCCTTAATATAATTACTGGTTTAAGAAAAAGATAATTAGTTCATAAATATTTAGGTTAAAATTATTGTATAGTATTTGCAGAATTATACCGTTGACTCTTACTGCCAAAAATAAACTACCTGATTAAACCCTATTGTATACGCCTCAACCTCTTCACAGGGGATTAAATGGGATCAGGGTCGGCTTGATAATGTACCTACACCACATGATTTATTTTTCTAATTTAAAATAAATAGATAGGTATTTTTAGTTTCAGGTAGGTACCTATAATAATTGCAAAATTTGTACCTGGTCCGGCTCTGCTCGAAAAGGTTTTAAAATTTGGGATTTCATTATTTATTTTATGGTCAAAGGGATAATGCAGTCAAAAGATCAACGGTATAATGTTACAAATACTATACCTCACTCGATTAAAAAATCCCTTGAAAAAGCTACAGTGTAGGGAAACGCGTCGGATTTAAAAAAAAATATATATAATATTATGTGGAAATCAGACTAAAGTCTTTATTGCAATAAGGATAATCGTTCTCGCAAATTAAGTATAATATTATATCACTTTCAGCAAAATGTAGGATGTAAACTACATACTACTTTGATGGTGTGCAGTTATCTCTGGGAAATGGTTTCAATCAGTGGCGGCTCGTGACTAGTGAGTCAGGGGGGGCGCCGGCTTTAAATTAAAAAAAATTAACATGTCTATTATTTTCGAAAGTACGTGTCTGTTTTTTCTAACTTTCTCGTTGTGAATTTTAATTTCAACAACATAAGCACTACTTAAACAAGTTAAAATATTAGTTTGTACTAACATCTCAAAACTTATCTAACATCTCAAAACTTATCACATTATAACGATGTTTTGCACTATTTTCATGTTTTTTATTTTCTCTGAAAGATGTTTTAAGTTCTGCACCCCATTTATAGTCCAATTATCATCCCCGTCAAAAAGAAGACAAACGAAACAAAAAAAAAAGAATTTTTGTCCCCACAACCGCATATCCAGGATTTTTTATTATATATTTATTTGTCAAACTTACGCGTAAACTGTGCCTTACTTTTACATTTTGATTGCACTTGTAGGTACTATAGGTATTCAATATTGGTAGTGGAGTGGCCGCCCTGTACTTTTTAAATCAAGTTTTTCAATTAAGCTCAGAGAACTACTAAACGCAAGCTTCTGTAAATCAATGACCTTCATATTAGACGAAATTTTCGCATCGCGATTCGCGAACAGCTGTTGGGCGCGGAAAATTGGAGCTCGTCCGTGGCCGCTCGTTGTGCGATGTGTAGGTGACGTCAGGCCTCCGTAGTCGCGTTAAATCGGGACGGGATAATCGCGCTTAGTAACCTTGAGAGCGCGCAACTCGCTTGTCTATGAGTATAACCTGCTCGTTGGAATAGGGCTATGTTTGGTTTGAATTATTATGTCCGCGCTTAGTATACCGTATCCGCTGGAATAGGGCTATGTTTGGTTTGAATTATTTTAATTGATTGCTTACATACATTGCGTTATTATTGGTTTTTTTTAAGTAAAGTATTTTTGTCAAGTCTGTTTGAAATAATTGCAGGGAGAGCGGCGCCCCAGAGCCCTTCATTAACCAGCCGCCTCTGCTTTCAATAATTTTTTTTTATAGATCATAAGGGGACGGAAATTTTCAGGTAGATAACGTTTTTCACCCTGTTTTAAGGAGCTATGGTTATTTGATTTGCACCCTGGAACACTGTAATTTTATTTTTGGTATGATGTTTTTAAAATAATGCCATTGTCAATCAAAACAATCTAGACTCATTTTCACTATTTGCATACAGACAATAATATTATCGCAAACAACAATATTATAATACCGACATTGTTTTTGCTGTTAGGTTATTACACACACACATATGAAACAAATATTATAACGAGCAATAATAATTTAAATTTCTACAATGATGTATGGAAAAAACACAAGGAAACGTCCCAGTTTATTATCCAGTTAACACAACATTAAAATATAATTTACACTATATTTAAAACATGTTAAACGCATTTTTTACAAAAAAAAAACAGATTAACAAGACCGACACGCGTTGTAAGAAGTATAACGCCGGTCACTGATCTATTTTTGCAATCAACCAGTTGCACCTTTAAAATTAAAGTGACACAATCAAAAAAATAGAGTTTTGAAGAAAACAGGAAAAACTGTAAAATATATTGGACCCCTCTTACTCTTTTGTCTCCTAAGCCCAAGTAATAAATTAAATTAAATGTTAAATTTGGGGAAACATTAGCTAAATGGTTTTATTAGAAGACAATTATTTAAATTCCATATTAAAACCTACCCTTAATAGTAAAAAAAATAAAAATGAAAAACATGTTAGGTCTTTTTGCTGCCAATTTTTTTTTAACAACGAACGAATTATTTGGAATTATAGCGTTATAACATTAAAATTGTCGTTGTATTCAGCGAGTTATTTTAGAATAATGTAATTTTTTTTTATTAAGGTGGAATTATCAACGTCATTCAATTTATTGCCAACCTATAACCTATTTCGCCTTGTTTTTCTTAGTTTATTATTTTATTAACTAAGATTTAAATAAAATCAATATCGTCTGCACATAATTTAGGTAATATCTGATATATTACAAAAATATCAATTTATTTCATTGCTTATTTTGGGAGAATTGTATAGTGAAAGAACAATGGCATAATAATGTTAAAAAAAATCTTAACCGATATTTTTCGATATACGATTCTCCTTAAATAACTTACGAAATTCCTTGATATTTATTTAACATGTTAATTATTAAATATAGAATATAAAAACAATATTGATTTTATTTAAATTTCGTGTAAAAGTTAAAAAAAAAAAATCTACGCGAAATAAGTTATAGGTTGGCAAGCATGTTGATACTTACACCTTTAGGACCAGTTACCTTTTTGTAAATTGTTAGGAATCAAGTCAGTTTACACTTCAGTGTCAATTTTCCGTCGAATGCGACAACATACTGAAATGACACTCTTTAGTATTAAAAAGACGCGCGAATACCGTTAATATAAAATAGTTATTTACCTAACAAGTGCGGAAAGTGGTACTTTTCCGTACGCGACGGCAGTTGCAAGCCGTCAAAGGAAAGACACTTTCCGCATGTGTAAGAAAAATACGAGAAGTCTACATTTCTTTTAATGGATGACCTAAAGAAAACCTATTTCTTGCCTATTTTCAAGGCCTAGCAGACAGGTACAGTTCTTCCAGTCGTTGGGCTTTCTATTCAATGCTAAGAGCCACCATTTTTATAAAGCAATATTTAAATAAGAGCAAGTATAATCAATCAAAAATTTTTTAAAATAAAATCGGATGGATGTTGTGTACAAATAACGACTTTGTTGCCAGATTTTTAATAAATATAGCTGGTATGTGGCAATATTGTAAATAATGTTTTCAAATTATAACAACATAACAAAAAATAAGTTTCAAAAACGTGGCGACAAAAAGACTTTAACAATTCTTTTTATACGATAAACACTTTTCTATTTTCAGGTAATTTTTCTTTTGTCCCCTATTTAAGTATATTTTTTTATAAGCGGTATAAAGATGCTTATAACGATAGCAAGAATCTCCTCTCAGCGTAGGTAGTTTTAGTCTAAATTTAAGTTCATAAAAATATTATCTAACTTCATAAACTATTCATAAAACTTTGGCACGTAAATATTTCATTTTCTCAAGATTTATATGGGTATTTGTTTCCCTCGTTGACATTCAATCATGCAATTGTTATAACTTTCATGAAGTGAATTATTTGTTTACCATAAAACTTTGTTTCTTTTTACGATCCATATGATTTTACTTTTTACAGGAATATAGTGATTTATTTTTTGTAACGCTATTTTTATGTGCGTAAATATAGAGTAAAAAAAAGCTTAAAAGCGCATATACCTAATATTACGTATTCTCTATAATACAGGCTCTACAGTAGACATATCCCATAGCAAAAGTACGTCTTATGGATAAGCAGACAAGCAGTTTATTCCCTCTTTTACGAACTGCAAGAGCCTCGTGATTCCTTAACCCGTAACTGATGAGATGAATTTTTTGTAACACAATTGGTGACGTTGGGTTATAGATACCCAGTATTTTTCCAGACCCTGCTGCGCAACTAGTTTGAAAAAAATAAACTAAAAAATGAAAAATAAATATTGTTTAAAAAAACTAAAAAACACGCTTTAATAATTAATCAAACTCAAAAGCGGAAAATAAATAATATAGTTTAAAATAATTCTTGAAATTCTTAATATAGGCAGAAAATAATAATGAACGATAAACATTAGTATTATTGTGCTTTATGCTATATTTTTCGTATATCGAGCACCCCACGCTTTTTTCACAATAATACTATTGTTTATCGCTCATTATTATTTTCTGCCTATATTAAGAATTTCAAGAATTATTTTAAACTATATTTATTTGATTATTGGATAACACCGGTCGCTTACGGTTTCAAGAGTTTGTGCAATTAGTTGCTTCTCTTCTTCCGTCGAGACAGTAGGATGGCCTAGTTTTACCAGATGGTGACTATGCAGCTTATCCAGCAGTGTTATGCGAGGTATTTTTAATTTTTCATTAGCGGATTTCTGACTCCTTTTATTTTTTAAGGCATCCAAAGTTTTTTGCATATTCTCTTCTTTATATTGAAGGTAGCTCCTGCCTCCTAGCTTGTTTTTGTACTTTATTACCATTATACACACAGTGTTTTATAGTTATAATTATCTGCAACAGAAACCCCATTTACTCAAATTTAAAGAAAGCTAGTTACCTTTCTATTAGTTCACTTATAAAAAACTATTTTTTATTGGTCATACGTTTAAATCAGATCAGGTCAGATATTATTTAGAGTTCATCCTCATTCAATAAATAAGTTCTTTTAATTTATTTTGTATTGTTTAACAGTTGACTGTATTTTTATAGTTTATAACATCCTACACGATGGCAAATATAATATTTTATTCTTATATTCGTCGAATATTGTATAATGTATAACTTATTGCCTATACAATTTTGATGGCAAGTTTATGTATCAGGCTTTAACCAAATGATTCTTCGGGAAAATAAATTTTCCGACAATCATTTCGAACAGTCACTTGATCCTTTTGTTCCCCCACACAGAAAAAAACAATTTTATTGATAAATAAGAACATTTGCATAATATTTCTATGACGTTTATATATTTTTCCACTATATTTTGCTTTGGTGGAAATGTAATCATTGAAATTATAACCTGAAAAACTGTCATTACTTCCAGTCGCTTGAATTATTTGAATTTCAATGAATACTATTTAGGAAAAATTGGGGTGTATTGCTTTTGTAAATTATTATTATGATTAACTACAATAATCTATAAAAAAAACAGGGAATCGCTAGACAAATTATTTTTCATAACAATTTTAAAACAAAAGGGTTTTAGTAAATATCCTTATACCACATATATACACTTACCACAACAAACCCGAACATTAATGATTTTTTCAGTAAAAATGAATTTTGAGGCGATAATCACGTATCTGAAAACGATTTTCGCCGGAAACGCTTAGTTTTTGGGATATGCCTTTTTAAAGTACTTTTCTTCAATTGGTTGCTCTGCGCATTTCGCAATTGAAGTGAGGGAATGGCTTAATAATACATTTGGCCGCAGATGGATTGGTCGGAATGGTCCGGTTCTGTGGCCGCCAAGAAGTCCCGATTTAACTATTTCAGATGCCTATCTTTGGGGGGGCCTCAAACAATTAGTGTACTCCCGTCCAATTGAGAACGACGTACAGCTTCTAAAACAGCGAATTGTTGAGGTTGTTCAAACAATTTCCATTAAAGAAATTCGAAGAAGTTTTGACCACATTCGTTTACAGCTGGAAAAATGTGTTGAATATGGAGGGGGAGTGTCTGAATATGAATTATGAAATTATTATTAATGAAGAGTGGTCAAGCTAAGTGATCTATGTGCCGAAATTCAAAAAAATTTTTTTTTCTATTTATATGATCTATATACAGGGTCCTGCAATAGTGCGTCAGGCTTCCGTAGCTCCTATACGAATTTAGTTAGAAATTTCATTTAAACGCTAACTTATACTGTATCATACGGGGTACTTTAGGAAAATATTTTTCATATACAGGGTGACCCAAAAAAGTGTGGTCATAAAAAGTTGTGATTTTTTAAATGGCATACCCCATATTTTTTTACATATTGAGATGTATGATATCGTCCTTTATAAATGCCTAAAATTTTTTTGGATTTGCTTTGGTAGTTTAAGAGCAATCAATTAAAAACTGAAAAAAAAATATTTTGAAGTCGTGGAAAAAATATCAAAAAAAACGATCTAAAATTAGTTTTTTAACCACGGTATTAAGTGAGTTTAATGACAAGAGCTTTAAAGATACTATGAATCGAATAGTATTTATTTATTTTATACAGGGTGTTCATATTAAGGTTTCAAAAATGACACATTTCAAACCTATTTTTCTCAACTTTTGCAAATGGAACACCCTGTATATTATTTCGGTATTTTATATAAAATACACAAGCAATTTTTTTTTGTAGTTGAAGCATATAAGTTATTTCCAGCCGTTTTCCAAATAAATGCAAATTTCATAAATTATGTTGATTAAACAGAGTTTATTTTTAAAATTAAGTGTAGGTGACTAAACTAATAATTAAAAACTACAGTAATTGTTCAAAATGTCTTCCATTTTGTTATGTGCACAAGCCAACATGTTTTTGAAAAGGTCTGTTTATTTTTCTTAACATTCCAGGGGAAATGCTAGCAAACACGGCTCTTATCCTTTGCTGCATCTTTTTAGCAGTTGTAGGTGGATCATTGTAAACAATTTGTTTTACGTGTCCCCATAAAAAAGTCTAGTTTTGTAAGATTCGGCGATCTAGCTGGCAGGGGGGTCCGTTTCTACCGATCCATTGTTTCGGAGAGGTATTATCAAGATAATTTCTTATAATTTATTCGCCCGATATTACACTTTTTTAAAATGAATTAAAGAACTTGTCAAACTAAGTATAAGAATCCATGTTTTATTTCAAAGCCTACTATGGGTTTTAGAGATACACCTTACTAATGAACCTCTTTGCTGGTATTGCAATTGAAATGTTAAAAGGAAAATAAACAGACCTTTTTAAAAACATATTGGCTTGTGCACAGAACAAAATGGAAGACATTTTGAACAATTACTGTAGTTTTTAATTATTAGTCTAGTCGCCTACGCTTAATTTCAAAAATAAACTCTGTTTAATCAACATTATTTATAAAATTTGCATTTATTTCGAAAACGGCTGGAAATAACTTATATGCTTCAACCAGAAAAAAAATTGCTTGTGTATTTTATATAAAATACCGAAATAACATACAGGGTGTTCCATTTGAAAAAGTTGAGAAAAATAGGTTTGAAATGTGTAATTTTTGAAACCTTATTATGAACACGCTGTATAAAATAAATAAATACTATTTGATTCATAGTATCTTTAAACCTCTTTTAATTAAACTCACTTAATACCGTGGTTAAAAACCTAATTTTAGATTGTTTTTTTTTTATATTTTTTCCACGACTTCAAAATAATTTTTTTTTCAGTTTTTATTTGATTGCTCTTAAACTACCAATGCAAATCAAACAAAATTTTAGGCATTTATAAAGGACGATATCATACATCTCAATATGTAAAAAAATATGGGGTATGCCATTTAAAAAATCACAACTTTTTATGACCACACTTTTTTGGGTCACCCTGTATATGAAAAAATATTTTCCTAAAGTACCCCGTATGATACAGTATAAGTTAGCGTTTGAATAAAAGTCCTAACTAAATTCGTATAGGAGCTTTGGAAGCCTGACGCACTATTGCAGGACCCTGTATATACCTATGCCAATGTCCTACTAGAAGATCTAAGTGCCAATTTCATCCTATTCGTTGTAAAAAGCATTCATAGATGGCGAGAATCTGAATCCCAGATACTGTATCTCGCATACAGAATCCCAGTATAAAAGGAGCCTTAGACCTTTTCTATATTTTTTTGTTCAATTTATGTACAAACGTTTTTTCGATTAACTGATATTAAAATTTTTTCCTACGAATGTTTTTGTGTATGTTTATTAACACAATATCAAGAAAAAATATACTATTGTATTATTCTTAGCTTTAAAACAGTTTTTTGCATTTTCTGGTAGTTTTCGATTATGGCACTTAGATCACTTCGCTTGACCACTCTTCATTTGTTGTTATTTTAAGTTTTTTTTGTGTTATTTCCGGGGTCATTTCATTTGTGAAATTAAAAATACATATTTCTGGTAACACCAAAAATCAGTTTTTAAAACTGTTTGATACCCCTCTGTAATTGAAAATGTATGTATTTCGACCGCTAATGCTGCTATCCAAAAAAAAAAATTCTTTTACCTCTAAAAATTAAAGAAACTAAAAAAATTTAAGATTTATTTTAAACGTTATTCTAAATAAGTTTTCCAATGGCATTTTGGTCAAAAATGAAAAATAAAGGTATAGTTTACTCTTGGAGAAAAATCATGTTTTTGAAGTTTTTGCGAACCTTGCATAAAAAATCAAAATTTCCTCTTCGTGAATTGCATTTTTTTTACAAGCAAAACTTTTTATCAAGAATGACTTTTTCCCGAAAAATGAAATTTTTCATGCATTTGTGCTATTGTAAACCCTATCCGCGGACAGTCTGTATATGAAATAAGCCAAAATCTGCACTAACCACTTTAAAATCAAACACCATCGTTGTATGATAGCCGCTCGAGTTACACATTAAATAATTAAACATAAACACATTAATAATATGATAATTGCCATTATTTCAAAAACTAATTAAACACAAACAGTAAATACAAATAAATCCTATTTAAAATAACAGCCAATGTGCAATAAGCTATTTAATAAACTAGCCGATATTTTCTCAGATAAAATGATGTTTTCAAGAAAACATAATGGTATATTTTTGTGGTATACCTATACCTACTTAAAATAAAATAGTTTTTATTTCGAATATGACAGTTAAAAAAATCTACGTTTTCAAGGATATCGATTTAAAATACAATCCTACTGGTATGGTTTTAATAATAATAATAATAATCGACTTTATTAAAGATAGTAAGGGATACAATAAATATTGTAGTATAGTAAGGCGAAGTTTAGCAGAGACCATGGGAATCTGCTATTCTTACACTTAACCTTTTCCTAGTAATAATCAAAATAATCAAAAACATCAATATAAATCTATGGCAATATAAATTTCTAATAACAGTGTGTTAACCATAATATAGAAGCGGGCACACACACATATAGATATATATAACATATCATATAATAATACGCATTAACATAATTTAAAGTGAACACAACAAATATACATATTAGGCCCAAATTAGGAGGCTAGCAGTCAAGACTGAGTCAATAATAATTCACGTTTCAATTTCTTCTTGAACGATTCAATACTTAAATTGTTTGGAACAAATGTAAGTTTGTTGTAGAGATTTACTGAACAATACGAAAAGCATCTCTGAAACATAGCAGTCCGATGTCGAGGAATGTGAAACAAAGAGCGGGATCTAACGTTAACAGTGTGGCAATCCCGTCGTCTAGAAAGTCTACTACTAAGATAAGGTGGATTGTTTGATTTTATTATTTGATGCACAAACGTTAAGAACAGCATTTTTCTCCGATTCTCCATATTAAGCCAATCAAGTTGTGCTATGTACGGCGAAACATGATCAAATTTGCGAAGACCAAAAATATATCTACAGCAAGCATTCTGAACTTTTTGTATACGATATTTGTTAAAAGCGTTTAAATAGTTGCCGTACACAACAGAACCATAATTGAACAGAGACAACACCAAAGTATCACACAACAATTTTCTAAGTTTTACATCAAAACAATGTCTATTTGCATATAGAAGCTTCAGGGAAAGATATGCACGCGGAAGTAGACCATTTATATGCTGAGTAAACTGCAGTTTCTGATCCAAAACCAATCCCAAACTTCTGGAACTTATTTGTGGTTGTAAGACATTATTATCAATAGCAATATTAAAATCAACGAGCAAATTATTGCTATTAAAAAGGATTAAGTTGCACTTTGTAGGATTAAGTTTCAAGTTGTGTCGTAACGATAGGATTCTAAGGGTTTCCAAGTCAGCATTTAATTGAGCACAAGCAGTGATGGCACCACCTGGATCAAATCCAATAAATAAATTAATATCGTCTGCAAACGCTTGGATGTTTGAGTAATTTACGCTGTCCACAAAATCTGCAGTGTAAATTGAAAAAAGTAAGGGACCCAACACAGATCCCTGGGGAACACCTGATAGAACTGCAGACAAGGGAGAATACTGGGAATTAAATGACACTTTTTGAGTTCTTTGGAGGAGGTAAGATGTTAAAATAGAGATTGCATCAAGAGAAAATCCATAGTATTTTAGTTTGGATATTAAAACTTTATGACTTATAGTATCGAAAGCCTTAGAAAAGTCAAGCGACACCAAGGCTGTAACTTTCTTTTTGTCAGTATTGCAAGTAATATCGTCAGTTATTCTGAAGAGAGCTGTTACTGTACTATGTCCCTTTCTAAAATCTGACTGATAAGGAGGCAATATATTATATCTTTGTACATAATCATTAAGTTGCTTAAAAAGTACCTTTTCCAATAACTTAGAAAGGGCCGGAAGGATGCTAATTGGTCTTAGATGAGAAACCGATTCTACAGTGTTTTTTTTTTGGTATTGGTATAATAATACTGGTTTTCCAGTTGCTAGGAAAATATCCTTTTTCAATACATGAATTTATTATGTGGGTAATATAGGAATCAAGAAATGGACTAGAGTACTGAAGCATCAGCGGAGAGATACTATCAATACCGGAAGCATTAGTTCGAAAGTTCGCAATAAGTTCTGAAATCTCTTGAACAGTGGCCATAGTAAAATTAATTATAATATATTAATAGCTATTTATACAATAAGTTGCGAAATGAGTGTCTTTTAGGCACGCGACGTGAAATTGTCCAACGAGGCAAAGCCGAGTTGGACAACACGTCAAAGTGACTAAAAGACATTGTTTCGTAACGAATTGTATACAATATTTTTTCTACTGAGGTTTTATAATAAAAAACCTAATTTTACTAACATTTTATTACCTTTGTTTCATTGACACTTGCCAAAAAATATTAAATTATACCTAGTCTGTGGTTACGTTTTAATTGTAAATAATTACCTGCGTTACTTTTAAGCACGTTGCTCCTGGTAACGTGCTTAAAAGTTTTTTAAGCACGCTGCGCTTAAAAGGAGGTTATTAAAAAACCATAATGGCAATCGAAAAGAGGTTATTATAAAACGTCAGTAGAAAAAGGTCCTTTAAGTTTAAAACTTTACAGCAACAGCTTTATGCAGGCTCCAAACCACCTCACCCCGGTCATTAGCACTTTCTCAAGTTTGCGGAAGCCGCTCCTCTATTACAGTACACCATAGAGAAACAAGGTCATATTTATCTCAAGCTGCGCAGCTGGCAACCAGAGTCAAATTGGCGCTGTCGTCGCTTAATGATTGTTCAGCTGGCCGAGCAACTGGGTTCTGTCGCATTATTCTGACGTATACAAGAGGACAGTTATATTCTGAGCTACTATAGCTGGGTTCGGGATTGTTTACGGAGCTGGAGTAGAGTTAGAGTGGCGATTTAATCATGTGACCTTAGAGTTTTAGGTGTATGAATGGTCTGTCCCGAACGCTCGAGAGTTTTTAGAGTTAATCACCATAACCTCAATCGCTTGTTTCGTCTTTGTGCTTTATCACTTGTGGTTTATTATTATATTATGTGAATATTTTGTGTTTTTTGTACCTTTATTATTTAATTTACAATATGGATTTCTTTCGTCATCTGGTGCCAATACTTAATTTTGTCAGAGAAATATTTTTTGAAGATTTTTCTGATGAAGAGAATGTTGAAGTTGTTGAAAAAGTTGAGACTTTTGCAGAGATTACAGTACCTCTCATGTCCAATAAACAATTTAAACTTCATTTTATGTTTAAAGACAAATAAGCTAAACTCATAACCTATGAATATGTAAAATACTAAAAACACGATCACTGCGCATGCCCGCTCCGGAGTTCTTCTCTCGCGAGGTGGAACTCTTGGAGTGAGCTCCTTTAACTCCGTGTCGCAATACCCGACCGCACTTCGAGTCACACCTTTTACTCGAAAGCACAATACCCTAACGGATCGGGAGCGTTTTGTGCACATAGAGTTAAAAGAGTGGGCATCCCGAACCCACCTTGTAACGCTTCCCAAATTGAGCCAGGTGCTAAATTGGAACAAACCAGCCAGCCCGCCATGTCAAAACTGTCAATTTTTCTTGTCCACGTTTTTTATCAGGAAATTAAATTCCTTTTTATTATCATTTTAATATTTAATACAATTTTATTAGTTTAAACTCTAGAAAACTTCGCCGATGTGTGTAATTTTGCAATTATTATTCCAGCCTACCATGCAGATAACTATTTTTTATTGTTTATCAAATTGATTTTACACTCATATAAATTTTTATATTGTATATAAATAAATTAACATGAAATGTTTCACATATTTTATATTTTTTTTAACAACCACTATTTTAAAAATGTAATGTCAACCCAATACTATTTCTGCTTTTTTTTTGTTTCAGAAAATGTTGTAAGAATCACCTGATATAGTTGATGGATGATTAGTATGTATCTCGTTACAGCCTCGTGGTTGTGTTTTATTCGGTATTTATTTTGTTATATATTATATAAATTAAAACAATACCTGATGAGTGAGACCTGTTAGACATAACCTAAGAACATTAGTTTGTTCTAAAAAATTATTTTTTGTTATGGTTGCAGTTTTTATTTATAAATAAACATGGAAAAAAAGTATTAACGATAAAGTGATTCCTTATTTATTTTCCAAATCTTGGTTAATATAATAGTGTGCTTTTATTCCATAAAACAAAAGCTTTTGTGCGTCTTTTTATTGATTTAATTTGTGATTCAATAATATTTATATCGAATGATGAATTAATTTAATAAAAACTCGTTCAAAGTTAATAATAAAATTCAAAAGTTCTAAAAACTTTCCGCCATTGCGCCACTGGTGGCCAGCAGGCACACTAACACCCTTCTCTCTCACTCTCTCTTATTTCTCTCTTCATTTTGTTGCGATTTTTTAACATGGAGTTAACATTTATAACCCTATTAATTTTCTTTGGTTTTAACCCATAGTCACACTTTACACACGATCTGAGGTAGGTGACTTGATGCTCAAGACGTTCCTAGACTTAACATCGGGGAGAGGGGGGGGGGGGAAATATATTTAGAGAGTTTCCAGCCCTCTAGGATGTTTAAGAGTAGACAAAGACCTACATCCGGCCACTTTAAAATGGCGTTTTTGTAGAAAAGAATAAAAAAATCTTACATAAAAACTGTTTAAATTGACTCTGAATACTTTCTTTCCTAAGAATATGGAGTTCCAATTTTACAGGAAGTTTTGTGTATTCTTAATCTTTGTCTTGACGTAAAAATTGTGTCCTTGCCTTAAGGTACCTACCTCGTAGATAGCCATGCTTTGAATAATATCGCTTTGTTCACGGTCGTTTTTATTAAATAGGTGTTTATTTTTCATTCTGGAATTTCTGGGAGGAGGTAATTACCCCGTTAACCCTCCTCCTTTTCCTAGTAACGTAGAAATTACAAATTACCGGTGTGTCATGAAGAAAATCTACAGCAGTCTTTCGGATTGCCTTCCTTGACTAGACAGAATGTACGGAATTAGATAAATAGAGTTTTCATTTCCTTCTAAGCTTTCTGGTTTATTTAGTTATTCATTAAATGACTGTAGGGATATCTGTCTTAATTTTTGGATTCTTATTAATTTTCAGGAGATATGGTTTATAACTATTATAAATATTTAGAAGTTATTTTAGATTATAAATTAAAATTTGAATTACATTTTGAAAATCTTGTATCTAAAATTGAAAAAAAAAATTATTATTTATTATTATTTAAAAAGAATTAGTCAAAATTTAAGTTTATTTTCCCGAAAAACAATTTACAACACTATAATTTTACCTCATTTTTTATATTGTTCAACTATTTTATACACAGCAAATGATGGGGTCTTTAATAGACTCCAAGTTTTGCAAAATAAAGCTATGCGTATAATTTTAAATGTTGATAAATATACGAAAATAAATTTAATGTTAGAAAAACTTCAGTGGTTAAATATTAAAAATTTAGATTTCTTTTAATCTGTACTTTTATTTTTAAAATACAAAATAACTTACTACCTTAACATTTAAAAAATTTTTTAACTCAAAATTTTTCAAATTATAACTATTCAAACAGATATAAAAACGATTTTCGTCTAAGTAAGGTATCAAAATATTTAACATATAAATCGGTTTTCCATAAAGGATTAAGTGAATATAACAACTTAAATAATTCAATTAAATCACAGAGTTCTTTGAAAAATTTTAAAAAATCATTAAAAAATTATTTATTTAAAAAACAAAATAGTGACTGATAAAATTTTTTTAATACTTCATAGATGATATTGTTAAAAAATTTTAAATATTTTGTAAAACTTGTTAAATTGTAGCACATTGCTCAATAAATCTTGTTACTACTACTACTACTACTACTACAGCTTCGTCTCGTTGGATTTAATTAAACCCGCGTGCCCAAAGGTGTAAGCATTAAATAATTAAAATGTAAAACTATATTTTAAAATCATGTTATAGTTTTTATACAGCTTACAGCTAAAGATATAAAATATGGCGAACGAAGTCATAAAAATTACAAAAAAATCTTACTGACAAGCCTTCCAACCAGTAGGGCACCTCTTTGTGTTCTGAGCCAATATTAAATTAGCAGGAGGTTGTTTATTATTTTTCTGCGGGTGGCAAAGACGCAGGACGTCGGGGCGTTTAAAGCAAGATTAATATTTGTAAATTTTCTTAGTTAATATGCATGTCTAAGATTTATCTTGTCATATTTACAATAGTTATTAGTTAAAACATTGTGATAATAAACAGAGGTAATCCTTAATGATAAGGGAAGAAAACATTCCTCTAAAGCGGTTTTCTATACAGCCTACATAAAATAAAATAAAAAATAGTTTACCCATTAATAAAATTTAATTAAATAAATATATTTTTGAAGAAGTAGTCTATACTCAAAGTGGAGTTGAACGATATATAGGGAAAAGAAAAGCATAAAGTCTTTCTCCACAATTTTAATTCAATAGCTAGGCGAACCTAGGGTAGAATCCACATCTTTCGAGTGTAGAAACACTCATCATCAGGAAATTTAAACAAATATAATGAACAGCTGATGTTGTTAGCAAAAGAGAAAATAAGAATAAGATTAAAAGGTGGAACTAATCCATAATGGAGCTTTCAATGGCACGCATGGGGGGTGAAAAAACTTTTTGTAGTCAAACAACAGAAGATGTGTCAGCACGCTGAAAGGTCAAGGACCAGTGAAAAGCCTGTGTGGGTGGGAAAAGAAGAGAAAAATTAGGAAGTATCAAATCTTCTATCTATCTTTATTTGATACTTCCTAATTTTTCTCTTCTTTTCCCACCCACAGTGGCTTTTCACTGGTCCTTGACCTTTCAGCGTGCTGATACATCTTCTGTTGTTTGACTACAAAAAGTTTTTTCACCCCCCATGCGTGCCATTGAAAGCTCCATTATGGATTAGTTCCACCTTTTAATCTTGTTTTTATTTTCTCTTTTGCTAACAACATCAGCTGTTCATTATATTTTTGTTTTAATTTACTGATGATGAGTGTTTCTACACTCTACTACACATGTAGATTCTACCCTAGGTTCGCCTAGCTATTGAATTAAAATTGTGGAGAAAGACTTCATGCTTTTCTTTTCCCTATAAATAAATATAGTTAAAAAAAACTAAAAAACACGCTTTAATAATTAATCAAACTAAAAAGCGGAAAATAAATATAGTTTAAAATAATTCTTGAAATTCTTAATATAGGCAGAAAATAATAATGAACGATAAACATTAGTAAGTATTATTGTGAAAAAAAAAGCGTGGGGCGCTTTGTGGTATATTTTTCGTATATCGAGCACCCCACGCTTTTCCACAATAATACGAATGTTTATCGTTCATTATTATTTTCTGCCTATATTAAGAATTTCAAGAATTATTTTAAACTATATTTATTTTCCGCTTTTTAGTTCGATTAATTTATTAAAACCTGTTTTTTTAGCTTTTTTTTAACTATATTTATATTTTATTTTTTAGTTTGAGTTATTGTTAAGCAAAAAAAATTGAGTAGGTAGATTGAGCTAGATTAGTAGATTATTGTATTGTTAGCGGTTCTTGATAGGTCTACAAAATTTAAATTAAATCTAACCGTTTAAAGTGGGTCAAAATCGGGTTCAAAGAAGTTGGTTACAAACAAACCTACATACATACAAACCCGAGCAAACCCGAACAAACGACAAAAATTTTCAAAATTAAAAAAAAATTTCAAAATTTTATTTTGACGGGTAGAATTTTTTTTTTATTTTTCTCTATTTTTAGCGACAATATCTATACGGCCCCATATTTGTTTCATTATTATCGGTTATTGTAATAATACATATTGACAGGTGTCAAATTTTGACAAGAGAATTTTTTGCTTATTTTTTTTCAACTTTTCACACTCAATAAAAATACGACCTTATAGTTTTTTCATTAATTCCATTTTTTTCAACGATTTGACATATTGACAGCTGTCAAATTTTAAAAGGAGAATTTTTTGCTTATTTTTCCCGAAGTTTCCGCATCGAATACTATACGACTCCATAATTTGTTTTGTCAAAATCGCTTCTTCGTTTTGTCCTGACAGCTGTCAAAATTTGACAGGAGAATTTTTTGCGTGTAGATTATTGTATTGTCAGCGGTTCTTGATAAGTCTACAAAATTTAAATTAAATCTGACCGTTTAAAGTGGGTCAAAATCGGGTCCAAAGAAGTCGGTTACGGACAAACAAACAAACATACAGGTGAAGCTAATAAAAGCGTGTTAAAAACAACTCTGTTGTAGCTACTAGGTTCAATTTTTTGAAATGACTTTTTAACCGCAATATGGTCGTTTTTTAATATTATTTTTTGCTCCTAAAAAAAAACTCTATTGACCTAAAAAAATATATATTATGGAGTGGTAAAAAATACCTTTAATTTATAAAAAAATATGAATTTATGATTAATAATTGAGGTCATGTTGTATTGAAAAATATTGCTTTTTAATCCTAAAAATTGTCTACCAATTATAAAAAAAATTGTTTTATCATTGATTGTCTACCTAGCTACTACTAAATTACTTTTTCTTAGCTCTTTCTTTAGTATTGGCCCTCGGTGACGTATTCGTAATTGTATTTCCTTTTTTATTAAATTTTTTTTACTTTTACCTTGACTAATTAAAAAATGTTCCTAGTGACAGTGATGTTTTGAGCCAGTTACTCTAGGTATAGGTACATAGTTTTAAAAAATAAAAAAATAAATAATATGGCCAGTTTGTTGCTGGTCTTATTTTATATATTATAGGTACTTATTTTTAATCTATAGGTATTTTGCCCCAGACTATTACCCGTGATGTGTATTTTGAAAAAATAAAGGAAATCATAATAAAAAATAAAATGGCGTAGATGTTTTTACCTAAAGAAACATATCAATTGGGATAAGGCTTAATAAAACACAAAAATTAACGAAAATGTTTTTTATATGAAAACATTTATTTTTACAACTACGTAAAACCAAATAAGATTCGCTTTCATTTATTATAAAATATGTTAATAACAGCAGAGGATGATCAACTTTATGGTCAAGGGGAAAATAAACACAAATAAACCTTGAATATAAGGACACATCTACACAATACTTATATCACGGAACACAAAATTAGGTTTGCAGTCATGCACCCCTCACTTGCACTAAAAATACACCATACCATCAGACATCAATCACCCACCAACAACGGCAATCAAATGATATGTTTTAAATTACTCCGTTCAACTTAAACCACGTGGAGCAAAAACAGGATCATTGTTTTAAGTTAGTTCGTCCCTCTCTGTTCCGTTGTAGTAAAAGGTACAGACTAAGTATATAGCGCTCGCTGAAAGTTACATAAACGGTTACTCCATATTTTAAAAAAGGAACTATTTTTTTATTCCTAAAAAGACTAGTTTCGTTATTAAAAGACTTTGTCTTTAGTTTATTTTTGTTACAATTAGATAATCTTGTAGGAATTAAAAAATCATCCATTAAAAATATTTTTTTCGATACATATTTTATTTAAAAAAAATGACCTTGTGTGTGTCTACACGAAATAAATTCCATTCATATCAGAGACCCTGTAAATTTTATAATATACAATACGTGAGTGGGTACGTCACCACAGCTCTTACTGCCATTGCATTTTGTTCTGCCAAAAGAAACCTCACTTTTTAATTATGATATCGTCCCATTGTTCTATTTTAAGAATGGAAATACAATTACTTACTTCGCTTGACAGAAAAACCTGAATAACCAAGAGTGTTAATTCTAATAATTCTTTTTCACATTTGAAAAAACTAACAATATGATAAAAACTTTAATAACGATTATAATAGATCTTTCGTTAATAATTAAATTTTTGTAATTAATCGGTGATAATGTCGGGCTACAGTTTGTAGTCGACTGGGTTGTGTAGCTTAGATAGTTTTAAATAGAGATTTATAAAAATAATAATTTTATTATCTTAACGGATTAGGTTGCTCTCTAGTTCTTCACTGAAACACCAAGGAATTTTTAACAGTTTTATTAAATGGCAAGAAAAGCAAAAGCAATGACAATAATTGTGATAATAAAAATACAATCTTAAAAACTAGGAAAATAACCAAACAAACAGGTGTTTACAATAATGGTAATTTAGGAAGTTATTTTAAAGTTGAGTCGCCCTCTTAAGACTCACTTCAGAAGCGATAGTTTACTCCAAGTAAGTCAGAAGAAACAACTATGACTTTATAATAACTCAAGTCAAAAGGAAATTAAACAAATTAAACAGTTACAAGTTATAAATCGATAGATAAAGAACACTTACGTAATGGGAGCAAAGTAGGTCGTCTCTGGAGCAGTGGGTTCCATTACTTTAATTTAACTTAAGACAACTATTTTTTCAAACTGGCAAACGAGCAGAGTTTCCCCTTACACTTGAATAGATTAATTACTTGAACCGGCAAACGGGCAGAGGTTCCCCTTACACTTGAACTTGAACTTTTTCAACTCTCCGTCGTATGTGTTCTTTCGAGTTTTTATAGTGTTTTGTAACCCCCTACCAATTGGAAGAAGGGATTCCTTTTTTGCTGTGTCATGAATTATCTTCCCAAACTCTAAAAGAGGGGATTGGAATCCTTTATCTCAACCAATTACAAATAAGAATTTTTTTCATAAACATTCTAATTTGACTCCTACTACTAAACTCAAATGTCACTGTCTCTCTTCCCTATTTAATGCAAATGTCACTGTCTCTCTTCTACACACTAGTTTTTCTTTATCACACTTTTTTTGCGATAAGCTCCGCCACCTTAAGAGTCTTTACACTACAGTTAAGTTACAACTATTTCATCTAGCCCTAAGAGTGCCAATCCATATCCGACAAAATGTAAAAAAGTTCTAAATCAAATTTTGTTTTTAAATTCAATTTCATAATATACCTATTACGTACAGGTTGATTTTTTGAAAATTAACAATAGCCATACTTTCTACACTAAGAGGGAGATAGATAATTTTCTTCAAAAACGCGAAGAAATAAAAATTAGATATCCTGCGAACCACCCTCACCCACCCCTAAAGCACTACCCTGATACACTTCAAAATCTTAAATGGCACTACTGCATTTGTGACACTTCCCTAGAGCTTATCAAAAATGCTTTTCAGTGGCCGAAATTAATGACATTTAAGTACCAAATTTGACATACAATGAGGTAATATCAAAAAAATTACCTTGTCGGACTTATATTATCTTTATTTTATTACTTAACACAACGTCTCGGTTAGTTAGTATCTCCAACCGTTTTCAAGTGTAAACTAAATTATAATTTTAAGACTACTGTCTTAAATAATATCCATGCGCAATGAAGCTTGATGACTCCGCCTACGTGCTTATTGAAGTGTGAGATTTGAGCTGTTTGTTTTGGACAAGGAGAGGCTTCCAGATATTGGGGATATCTATGCTTGCTTTACTAAATATAGGGGTATTTTGATTCATGAAAGCTGCTTCTTTAAACTTTCGTTTTCTCCAGTGCTGTTCCGTGTCCAAAGCTTTGGTTTCTGACCAATGTATATTATGCTGGTTGGTCCATACATGTTCCGCTATACCTGATCTCGATGTTTCACCTCTTTGAGTATGTTTCAGAGGTCTTTCTGTTTCCGCAATATACGATTCGCCACAGTCGCAAGGGATTTGATGGATACAATTTTTTATGTTTTTATTACGGGGGGTTTTATTTTTGTTAGAAAGCTTCTAAGCGTATTTCCGGATTTGAAGGCTGTTTTGATATTATAGTTTTTGGTTATTCTTCTAATCTTTTCAGAAATCTCCTTGGCATACCTATTAGGTTATTGTGAGAAATGCTTGCTCCTCTTTCGTTTCTGTATTAGTTTTTACTTCGCGATTTTAAAGTTTTGAGATGGCATTAGGTTTCAGGGTAACCATACTGTTCTAAATCGTTTTTGATGTTTGAAATTTCAATATTAAGGTCTTCCGGATTGTTTCAAACGTTAGATGCTCTGTGATAATCACGGATCGTATCATTGAAACTTTATAAAACAGGGCATTATTCAAACTCTTTATGTCCCTATCAATGAGTTTTCTTTAAAAAAATCAGTTTTAAAAAAAAAATTCCCATTTCAGTACCATCTTTCGGACAAAACGTTAATACCAAGCTGCGCTATGTTACCAAGAGAGATTGTAGAAACCCAATAAGAGAAAATTGGATCTTACAAACTACCCCAGACATTTTTAAGTGGCTCATCAGAAACCAAAACCTAAGTTTTGATTTGATTAAGGTTTATACCCAAGAATACTTTAATATAGCACTATGCTTTAAATGCTGCAATTTTGGACATGTTTTGAAATACTGCACTGGAAATGAAATATGCTTTAAGTGTGGTAAAAATCACAATGGAAGGGATTGCAAAGAAAACGTCCTTAACTGCCCGAATTGCAAGCGACTGAAACTATCTGATGGAAACCATTCAGCCCGAAATCCAAACTGCCCCGCCTATGTGAACAAACTAAAAGAACATCAAAAAAGCACAAACTACCAAACTGTAAGTAATGAAACTTTTTTAAACAAACATTAGAACATCCAAAATCAGCTCACATACATAAAGGTACGAACGAAATACATAGGGTACCTAAATGTAAATCATACCCGCAAGCTATCGAAATTAAACTGCTTTACACAAATATTGCATCTGTTATGTCAAAATTCCAGGAACTCTTAGAGGTCGTACACGAACACGACCCCGAAATTATATTACTTACAGAAACGTGGTTAAATGACTCTCTACCAGACAGCCTTATAAATATCCCCAACTACAACGTTATAAGAACTGATCGACAAAACGGTAGAGGAGGTGGCACCTGCATCTACACAAAGCAAAAAATTGGATCATACACGACAGCTACAAAAACTTACAGTTGCTACAATACAGGGCCAGTCGAATCAACATGGATCGAATTACGTATAAACAAACTAACAATGAACTTGGCATGTATCTATAGACCACCAAACACTTCAAGGGAAAGCAATAACGCTCTTCTTAAGTCCATAGTTGAAGCTAGCCAACAGCTTAGCAACCTTTTTTATCTTAGGAGATTTCAATTACCCTACCCTTAACTGGCAAAATCCTACACCAACAGAAAACAACTCACCAGCGGATGTATTCATGAACTCCTTTCTTAGTACTAACTTAACCCAACACATTAAAGACCCAACACGATTTAGGACTAACAACAGACCGTCCCTGTTAGACCTTCTGCTTACGTCAGACCGCGATCTTATTTCTAGTATTAAATTAGAAACTCCAGTGGGATGTAGCGACCATGTAGTCATAATCGCCAAGTCTCAGTTTCTAATGAATATCGACCAAGAAAAAATAAAGAAAATTAAAAATTATCGAAAAGCAAACTACACAAAGATAAACGACTATCTTAACAATGTAGAATGGCCTGAAGGCTCACTAGCCGACTGGTGGACAAACATTCATTACTAGCAATATTGATCAATGTGTTAAACGCTATGTTCCAGACTTTAAAGAAAAGAAGAGAAAATCAAAACCTTGGGTAACTAAAGAAATAAAAAAGAAGATTAATAGAAAAAGAAAGCTCTGGCATAAATATCGCACTACAAATACCGAAGAAAACCATAAAAATTATAGAGATATTACTAATAATGTAACCACTCAAATTAGAGTAGCAAAATCAAAATATGAAAATGACCTTGTAAACAGTAAAAGCAACAAGAACTTCTTTAGATATATAAAAAGTTGTCTAAACTCTAGAGTTAGTTCCCCAGTGCTTAAAAATGAAACCAACGAACTGATAAGCGATCCCATCCTAGTAGCAAATATATTTGCTAAAGAATTTTATCGACCTCCTCCCGTTATGCAACCTACTACCCCAACTTTACAAAGGCGAGATACACCTATGACACTTACGACAACAGAAATTACAGAAGATAGGCTAAGAAAAGTCATAAGCGAATTAAAACCAGAGAGCTGCCCAGGACCAGACAATATCCACCCTAACTTTATAAAAAATGCACCTTCCTTAATAAAACCTATATTACAGTTAATGAAAAGATCAATAGCTGAAGGCAAAGTACCCGAAGAATGGAAGAAGTCTATCATTATCTCAATTTACAAGAAGGGTGATAAATTTGATCCAAAAAACTACCGACAGGTAAGCTTAACCTCTGTACTCTGTAAACTCATGGAAAAACTTATTGCCGAGGATCTTACAAACTTCTTTATGCAAAATTCCATTATTCCACAATGTCAGCCTGGTTTTCTCCCAGGACGCACTACTTCGACTAATCTTCTCGAATGTGTAAACGCATGGACTAACTCGTTAGACAAGAAAGAACCTGTAGATATATTGTACCTAGATTTCAAAAGTGCTTTTGACCTCGTACCTCATGATAAATTAGTTCTGAAACTAAAACACTATGGCATTGGTGGAAATCTTTTGGGCTGGATCAAGGATTTTCTAACTAATAGAACAAGTGTTGTTAGAGTTGAGGGCGTGACATCACACAGGTTTAAGAACACCACAGGAGTACCCCAAGGTTCAGTCTTAGCCCCAATATTATTTAATTTATATACCTGCGACCTACCAACCGGCGTCAATTCACCAATGTCCATGTTTGCCGACGACACCAAATTATATAATAACCCCTCCTTACACTATGAATCACTCAACAGAGACCTGTCTAAAATAGACCAGTGGTGCACTAAGTGGAATCTACTTTTAAATGAGAGCAAATGCTGTGTTCTTCACGTCGGCTTCAACAACCCTGAACGAACTTATACACTTAAGGGAAAAATATTAAAATCTGTAAAAAGTCAAAAAGACCTGGGGGTAACAATAACAAAAGACCTCAAATGGGCTTTCCACGTGGGAAACATCATTAAAAAAGCAAACTCCATCGCATACATGGTTTCACGAACTTTTAAAAACCTCTCTCCAGACCTGCTTGAAAAAATATACAAAATCTACATAAGACCTATCTTAGATTATGCAGCCCCAGTGTGGAATCCGTACTTTGCCAAAGATATTCACGCTCTGGAGCAAACACAGAGACGAATCACCAGGCTCTGTCCCACTATAACACATATGTCATATCCAGAAAGATTAAAAATACTCAACTTAACATCACTGGAACAAAGAAGACTTAGAGGTGATGCAATAGAAACTTTTAAAATACTTCATGGGCATTATTCGGTAGAATTAAACGTCTTTACTTTAAACACTGACCAAAGACTGAGAGGACATACTTGCAAGTTGGTTCGAGAACGCTTTAGAAAACTCTGCAGACAGTACTTCATATCCAACAGAGTTAACAGAGAATGGAATAATCTGCCCAATGATTGTGTGACTGCCGATACAATCAACCATTTTAAAAACCGCTATGATTCGTATAAAAACCAAAATATTTAATGCAAATTACTGTGACGGTTTTTTCTCAGGGTATATTTTACGTGGGTTTAGACCAATAAAACTCAGAGCATGCCAGTAAATTTACTTTTAATTGGAGACAGGCTTTCTTGCTTCTTTTATCTTTTTGGTAAATCTGTAAACACATATAAAAAGAAGGTAAGTCCCAGATAGGTAACCATTCTTCTAAGAACATAATAAAGAGTAAGCATTTTTAATATCAACTTAATTACAGAGAAATTTAAAACTCAATAAAATACCTCAATATAATGAACTGTAACATTTTATTTGAGAATTTGATATAATAAGGAAATTCACCTACCTGGTACTTAGCGTGAAACTTTTAATTAGGGTAAAATAATTAAATAAGTTTTCAAAGCCGAACAGCTACTAGCTTTGCCAAAGGTTCAAGAAAGAAAGGAATTTGTCGATCTTGGTAGGTATCAACGTAGTACTCGCAGTGAATAAATAGTGCAAAAAAGGCCGCAAAAAAAGTACAGGATAAGGTGAGATAAAACGCGCGCTACACTGTAATTATTCAAAACTAGTACTCATAGGTCCCTCTGGTGTCTATTATTCCAAGCGCAAAACCAACCAGGAAGGTAACCTACAAACTCGGTGTAATTTCAACTATCCGCAACAACGCCCCCTAGAAGAGAGTAGTTAAACCTTGAGAAACATTAAAAAGAAATCCTACCTGTTGACCGAAAAGAAAACTGCAACGTGAACAGAAAGTAGATAGTAGATTCCCGTTCACTTGACGTTAGTTCAAAATGGTAGAAAACCAAAACAAGTCAACGGTATATTTGCAAGCAAAATGACAACAAACATTGTCCAGGCTTATAAAACAAGGAAAGCCAAACCAAAGGTAAGAATTAAGGAAATTCTGCCTCAACTGCCCCCCTTTTTAGGTTTAATATGAAAGCTCAAAGCTCCAGTGAAACCTAAAAACAAACATTAACCTTCTCTCTTAAAATACGGTCTCAACAAACTGGCATGAAAAGAACCTCTTTCCTTTTTACCGTCTGTAGAAGTCAAAATAAAAGTAGAAAAACTGATTTTCTTTTTAATTAAATACGGACCTTCAAACAGAAGAAGAAATTTTTTTGTTTCTGACTTCAGTTTAGAAGATATGTAGTTGGAACGTAAAAGTACCCAATCACCCTCGACGAATGCAGGGTAGGGCCTACTAGGGTATAATACCGCCCGTCGAGCGGCCTTACTAACCAAAGTTTCCTTGGCTAGAACTAACTTTACATCGGTGGATAAAAGTTCGGTACCTGGTAACAAAAAATCCTCGGGTAACAATTTTGGCGGTGAGGTACCATGATGCAATTCAGTGGGAGTGAAACCGGTGGACTCATGCACCACATTATTTAGGAAGAAAACAAATTTATTAACCTCAAATGCCCACCTGGAGTGTTTTTCATTACAAAACACCCGGAACAAACGACCCAATTCTCTCATAACCCTTTCAGAAGGGTTGGCCTGTGGGTGCCGGATGGACGAAAAAATAACTTGAACTCCCAGAGACTCTAAGGTGGACCTCCAGGACTTGGCCGTAAATTGTGTACCATGATCACTAAGGATTCTCAATGGTTTTCCCATATTAGGAAAATAGTCAAGAGTCAGTCTACTCAAAACTGCTCGGGTAGTAGCTCGTTTAAGAGGATAAAGAGCAGTATATTTGGTGTAAACGTCTAGAACGACAAGCAAATAGGTAGCTCCACCACGGCTACGAATTAAAGGTCCATAAAGATCCAAGGCCACTAAATCCCCCTTGGAATTTGGAATAATGGGATGGATATCTGGCTTTGGTAAGGAAACAGTCTTACTTTTTTGACAAATATCACAGCTACGAATAATTTTTTTAATTTCAGGGTACATATTAGACCACCAAACCTCGTGTTTTAAGGCTGACCAAGTTTTAAAAGCGCCATAGTGCCCCAAGGTTTCGTGATAAGCCACACAAAAATCTGATGTCAGTGTCTTGGGCACACAAAGCCGATAAGGTTCATCATCGGAGTGCCTAATGTACAGCGTATCGTTAAACAACAAGAAACGACTTTGCAGGTTAGAACACTTATTGGATTCAACTTGCAGTTTGATGATAATATCTCCTAATTTTTTATCTTCCCTTTGAAGACGAGGGATATCCTTTAATTTTTTCCTGAAATTACTAGGAAGAGTGAAGCTCAAAATTTTAAAACATTTATTATCTGGTACAGGTAAACGGACACAGGCAAAGCGTGAAAGGGCATCAGCCACAACATTTTGAGGACCTGGAACATATTGTACTGTAAAATCATATTCTTGCAGTAAAAGTGCCCACCTACTTATCCTAGGGGATAACAAACGACAGGAATTAATGAAGGTAAGACATCGATTGTCGGTATGCAAATAGAAATGCTTTCCTAATAAAAAAGTCCTCCATCTTTTTAAGGCCCAGACAGCACAAAGTACTTCTTGTTCATTAGAGTGGTACCTGGACTCCCGTGGCAGCAAGAGCCTACTTGCCCAAGCAACAACCCTCTTTTCATTTCCGGCTACCTGAAATAACTCTGCACCTAACCCGGTGCCAGAACTGTCAACAGACACGTGAAAAGGTAATGAAGGATCTGGAAAGTAAAGAAGCGTTGACTCCATTAGGATTTCTTTTATTTTAGCAAAAGCTTCCTTCTGTTCCTCCCCCCAACACCATTTTGTTCCCTTGTGAAGTAAACGAGTAAGAGGCTCCGTAGCCTCAGCAAGGTTTGGGCAAAAGCCCCTATCAAAATTGACGAGTCCCAGGAACTTTTGTACCTCTTTTTTGTTAGAAGGACTGATGTAATCCTTAACAGCTGAAACTCGGTCTGGATTAGGCTTGACACCCTCTTGGTTTAAAATATAACCAAGAAAAGGTAATTCTTGTTTAAAAAAACGACACTTTTTTATATTTAATTTAAGTCCTACCTGACATAAACGATTAAAAATGTTTTGCAGGTGTAGCAAATGAGAGTTGAAATCTGGAGACAAAACTAAAGAGTCATCCAAATATTTTACTAAAAAATTCTCAAAACCTTCACCAAAAACAAGATCTAAACATCGAGTAAAGGAAGAGACGGCTGTGCTGAGACCGAAAGGAAGAACCTTAAACTGATAAGTTTTAGTACCTACCATAAAACCTGTATATTTTCTGGATTCCTCTTTTAATGGAATCTGCCAGTAACCCATGGTTAAGTCTAGAGAAGACAGAAACTGTGAACCCTGAAGGCTCCTTAGGATATCCTCAATTGGTCGAGGCAACTCAAAGTCTTTGGACATAACTGAATTTAAATGACGAGCATCCAGACAAATTCTTACAGATCCATCTTTTTTAACCACAGTACTTAAGGGTGAAATATAGGGTGTACTAGCACGTTCAATTATACCCCACTTGACCATATCGGCAATAGACCTCTCCACAGCTTCTCTATGTGCAAAAGGTATGGGATAGGGTTTTATAAAAAATTCTGATTCATCTTTTAATTTAATTTCATGCGAATAAATTTTAGTAAGACCCGGAGTCTCAGAAAAACCTCCCTGTTCTTTTGTAAAAAATCACGAAAAATATTTTTTTGTTCTTCTAAAAGCTGACTATCCCTTAAGACAGCATTTACTTGCTCCTCAAAGGTATGGTCAGGAAAAGACGCCGGAGAAACTATTTCATTTACCTTTTCCGAAACCAAACGAGCACAAATTTTTTCTGGCTCGCCCATGAACGTAACCGAAGGAATTTCAGGGACTGTCAACGTTTTATCTTTCATAAAAAATATTAGGCAATTTTTTCCTAAATCAATTTTTGCTTTTACTAAACGCAAAAAATCTATACCCAATATAACAGGGTAATTTAATTCATTAATAATTAAAAATTCATGTGTAAACTTCTCTTTCTCAATGGAAAAAGACATAAAAACTTGCTTTTCTACACGTTTGTGCTTGGTTTTAAAAGCCCCAATAACTTTAACGCCTGCACAAGAAAAAGAGGGTATGAACTGATGGTTGTGCTCCAGTTGAGCCCAAACATCTGAAGAAAAACACGAAATTTCACTGCCAGTGTCAACCAAAGCAGGGAAATTAAAGTTAAAAAAATTTACTGTTATTATAGGCGATTTAAAGTTCTCACTAGCTTTCAAAACATTATCGAGGTCAATTTGTTCATCAGAAAAAGTTTCTAGTACGGTCCTTTTTATTAAATTTTCCCGGATAGGACCTTGATTTTCCGAGAAAATTAACAGTTTTCCGACTCGTCGACGGTTTCTGACACTTCCAGATTAAAAGTTTGTTTTTTATTGTTTCTATCGTTAAAATATTTTTTAGGCTGAGTAGAATAATTTTTGGAAGGTATCGTAACCGGTGTGACTACGTCATCATGACCCCTAAAATAGTACTCGGCCTGTCGTAGCCTCCTTAGGGCTTCCTCTAACGTATTAGCTCCCACCAATAATACAGAAATACTGGGCGAAAAATGCCGAGAAATAGTGGAAATTAGTAATTCAATAGGATATGGTGGGTCTAAAAATTTAGCTAGGCTTACATTATAATTAAAATGGTCCACTAGGGAGTCACCTTCCCTGTACCTACCAGAATCTAATTGCAACCTAACCTGCAACTGCTTTGTTGCCCCCCAAAAATGTTCACAAAAATTTTGTTTAAAATTTATATAATTTTGAAAGGTATGTAATAAGGCATCCGCCCATAGGCGTGCGCGCCCCTTAAAAGAATTAATGAGGATCTTATAAAGGTCGTGATAAGGCAATTGATTGACTGTTAAACTACTTTCAATCCTACTCAAAAACTCCATGGGATGCAACGAACCATTGTTTTCGAAAACTGGCAGCTGTTTAATATCGAATGAAATATTTATGTTATTTAACTGAGATTGAGGTAAATTATTGTTACAATTATTATTTATATTTAAATTTTGCATTGTAGCTACCACTTGTGTTACTATCCTTAATATATCTTCGTTCTGAACATTTAATGGATTAGCAGGAGCAATAAACATATGCTGTTGAGGGGGTGGAACCTCCATAGACGATGATGGGGGTGGCGGCACGTTCTGGACTGTCCAGCTGCGCTGATCGGCCCAGAATGATTGAAGCCCGCTGTGAAGGGCTCCATACGAAAAGTTGGGTTACCTCGATTTAAATTTGGTTGGATCCTACCTTGAATATTGATATTCGGTATATTTTCAGTTGGTGGATCCAAAGACCATCTGCTTCTTCCAGGCAGAAGGCGAGGCTCTGAAGATGGCGGCCTTCTAGAGTTTGACATATCAAACTGGTCTAAGTAGGAAGGAAGACGGATGTTTCTACCACTTCTGGTGAACCTAGGTGTTCCTACACCCGAAGATGGATTATTTTCTGTCTCTGGCGAATGTTGTAAATTTGGCATCTCAAATTTTCTGGCCCCACGTTGGGCGCCAAGATGTGACGGTTTTTTCTCAGGGTATATTTTACGTGGGTTTAGACCAATAAAACTCAGAGCATGCCAGTAAATTTACTTTTAATTGGAGACAGGCTTTCTTGCTTCTTTTATCTTTTTGGTAAATCTGTAAACACATATAAAAAGAAGGTAAGTCCCAGATAGGTAACCATTCTTCTAAGAACATAATAAAGAGTAAGCATTTTTAATATCAACTTAATTACAGAGAAATTTAAAACTCAATAAAATACCTCAATATAATGAACTGTAACATTTTATTTGAGAATTTGATATAATAAGGAAATTCACCTACCTGGTACTTAGCGTGAAACTTTTAATTAGGGTAAAATAATTAAATAAGTTTTCAAAGCCGAACAGCTACTAGCTTTGCCAAAGGTTCAAGAAAGAAAGGAATTTGTCGATCTTGGTAGGTATCAACGTAGTACTCGCAGTGAATAAATAGTGCAAAAAAGGCCGCAAAAAAAGTACAGGATAAGGTGAGATAAAACGCGCGCTACACTGTAATTATTCAAAACTAGTACTCATAGGTCCCTCTGGTGTCTATTATTCCAAGCGCAAAACCAACCAGGAAGGTAACCTACAAACTCGGTGTAATTTCAACTATCCGCAACAACGCCCCCTAGAAGAGAGTAGTTAAACCTTGAGAAACATTAAAAAGAAATCCTACCTGTTGACCGAAAAGAAAACTGCAACGTGAACAGAAAGTAGATAGTAGATTCCCGTTCACTTGACGTTAGTTCAAAATGGTAGAAAACCAAAACAAGTCAACGGTATATTTGCAAGCAAAATGACAACAAACATTGTCCAGGCTTATAAAACAAGGAAAGCCAAACCAAAGGTAAGAATTAAGGAAATTCTGCCTCATTACTTAAAGTGTGGTGATAAATATCTGAAATGTACTCAGTGAATAATAGTTTTAACGGCATTGCCGCCTAACTCTAACCTAATAATAATAATAATAATAATAATAATAATAATAATAATAATAATAATAATAATTTTTTAATTTCAAAATTCATTTAATTGTTAAATGTGGTTGTTTTTCCATGGCCGTTTAGCTATTTTGTTTATAAAACTTCATCATGGATAGCGACATTTATGTTTTTTGAAAAATATTAGGAAAACGGCTTGGAATTTTAAATAAATTTGAAATACAAAAATTGTTTGTATTACAATTCTTAATCAAATAGTATAATACTACATACTATGATGTACCATTTGAAAAACTTGAGAAAAATTAGTTTAAAGTGTGTAATTTTTGAGACCTTATTTTGAACACCCTGAATAATAAAATAAATAAATTCTATTTAATTTATAGTATCTTTTGACCCCTTGTCATTAATCTCACATAATGCCGTCAATAAAAAAATGTTTTCAAGTTGTTTATTTGATTTTTTTCAGGGCTGCAAACACTTTTTTTTATTTTTTATTTATTACTCCTAAACTACTAAAGCAAATTTAATAAAATTATTAACAGTTATAAAGGACACATAAACCTAAAAACACATTAGGTTGAGGTTTATGAATTTTTGAATTTGTTAATCGTGTACCTAATAATTTAATTAGGGTTAAACCAACATTATGTGTTAAGTACCTACTATTAAAATAGCAAACAATTTGAATTTATTTTATAATCCTAGGTAGACTAGTAGACATAACATAGGTAGTTATTAAGTCATTATACGTAATATTCTAGCAAACATGATGCAAAATCAAAATTTTAAAACACCACTTATAATGTTGCTTACCATATATGGTAGTAACAGGAGTAGCAGTGATCGAGCCTCATAGAATCCAAAAGACAGAAAACAGTAAAATACATGAACACTCAACAAGTCTGCATAAGCATTATGTTCCTAAGTACTATACAACGTATTATACAAAACGACCAGATCGTCGAGAGTTTTTTTTTTCAAAATCATTTATAATTTCGTCGATATTTAATGTTCTAAAAAACCCGTATTCAATACTGTGTTACGTAAATAGTGTGACAGGATTGATCTGGTATATCACTAATTACTAGTTAATTACAAATGCGGTAGCATTCCGACTATAATAAACATTATTCATTATCACTGGTAGCGTTTCTGACCGAGAGTACCAGACCTGTTCCTTTCACATAAGGGTAGAATTACGAGTATAAATAACTAACACAATTTTATAGCAAAAGCACTCTTGGAGATGTTGGAGTTCTCCAGGATAACGTCCAGGTCGTTTTGTTCTGTTAGTTGTATCTACTGTTAATCCTAAACTACTTACCAATGTCGACCAAACAAGCAATATCCAGGTGATGACAATAACGTCGCAGCGACGCGTCTTTAGGGCGCGAGAGCGAACCGTTCAACCTTTGTTAATGAAACCCTTTATATTGATTGTTACAATAAAACAACACCCAGTTTAAACAACAACTTATAAATCTATTAACAACATTATAAAGAAAGGTAGAAAGAAAAGTTACTGAACAAGAAAAATAAAGACTATAAAACTAATTCAAAATATGTATTATGCTAACTAATAAAGAGAGATTTTTCTATTGACATGCGTTTACTGTACGATTCAGAAAATTACCCATTTAATGTTTAAAACCCTGTAAACAGAAAAAATTACTATTTTTAAATTAATACAACCCTGTAATGTAATCACCCAAAGATTAATTTATGATAATCCCAGAAAACTGAAAAGTCTAAACACTAAAACCCTGAAACTTATAGGTAAAAACATTAATCATACTTAGACCCACAATTATTTAACTTTACACTTTTAAGAAACAAAGGATTCACTACACAAGAGGTATATCAAAGAGAGAAATGTGTCCGAAAATATATACTTTGAAATCTTAGTCCAATTAACCCGAAAGTATATCCCCTTAAAACCCGCTCGACTACACCCGAAAATAGCATCTTTGGTACTTGGTAAACTGAACCCGATAACAGAAACTTAGGAGCTGAATTGTGAAATTCCCTGATTAAGCATCTAACTTCTAAACACAACCCCTTAAATTATGCTACTTTAAATATTTAGATATTCCACCCTATAGAAAGTACTAAAATCAGTATCACCCCTCGGTACCACGTCTTACAGTGTAAATAGTTTATTCTATGGAACCAATCAGAGGTAATTTCTCCCTAAAACTCTGCCTAGGTCATAAAACAGGGCCGTCCAAAAGTATGCTTGAAAAGTTAGCCACAAGGTGACACTACTAATTCATTCTTGATATTTAATTAAAACCTTTTCTCTCTTTATGGACATTTCAACTTAAAAATCATATCTATAGATAAACAATACATAGTGTACTTATAAAATAACCGTAAAAACGGGCTTACAAATAACATTCCTAAATAACCTTAAATTTAAAGTACAGCAATCAGATTTACTTAAAAAAAAACCTTTTAAGCTGATACACAGGGAAAATAAAGAAAAAATCTGATCCGACTTTCACATACATAGAACGGTCAACATACAAATCCTGGTTGCTACCTATATTTTCCATTTTTTTCTCAATATATGGTTCATATTATCTGATTATAATGGACCACCCACGGAGATCTCCTTATTTATTATTCCCATCTGTTTTATTATAGATTCTTAGAAAGTTTATATTATCTTTGACAATACGTGCTCTTCTACAGAAATTAATATTTGGTATTATAGTTGGGTTTTTTGCTATCAACCCTGCTCTTAAGATATAGAAAAATAAACTTTATGACATAACGATAGTTTTGTCATTGGTTATTTGTTTAAGAAAAACCGTTGGTTGAAAATAGTTGGCTAAGTATTTTTGGGAGAAAACTTTTAGAGCCCTTCCTTGAATTTAAAAAGGAAACATATTGTTTTGACTCATAAGAACGCACTTTAAATAAAAGTAATTTAAAATAAAAAGATAGATTTTTGCGTTCTATTACAATAGGTTTTTACTATTTTAAGTTTGGAAAAAGATCGTTCCGCTGATGCCACACTAACTGGTAACGTTAGAAATAACATCACTGCACTAGATACATCTGGAAAATTTGAAGAAACACACTGATTTTTTATTAATAAATGATCCGCAAGTTCATATTATTATACTGTTTTTAATTTTAAAATATATATCTCCAAGTCGCTTTCTGAGGCTTAAAATTTGACTAGGAAAAGGAAAGTCAATGGACAAGTCTTTATGGAATATAGTTTGTAACTTCCGCGCTTTTAAGTACAATTCTTCTTCACTTAACGAATGTAAATTTTTAGGATATAAAAAAATAAAATTAATTATGAACTGAAATACCAATGAAAAGCAAAGCTGGCAGCAAATATAGAAGGGGCCGTCAATGTGGGCCCCCCCGTGGTGCGGGGTCTGCAGGGGTGTTTGTTACGCCACTGGTTATCACACTTTTTTTGGCTACCCTGTATATGCCTGCACAAGGCATTGGCATTGGCGGAACCTCAAAAGTCAGACCTTAATTTGGATATAGTCAGTTTTAATGAAGATGAAGTTTTTAATGCAATCAAGCGGATTAAACCCAAGTTGACTACTGGGCCAGATAACATTCCTGCATTTGTCGTTAAAGATTGTGCAGGAGTGCTTGCACGTCCTCTATCTTTCATGTTCAATAAATGTATCAGTGCCTGTAGAATGCGAAGTGTATGGAAGTCCTCTAAGGTATGCCCTGTCTATAAGAAAGGTGATAAATTAGACATCTCAAACTACAGACCTATATCAATAATTTCCAATTTTTCTAAGATTTTCGAAATACTACTGCATAATAATATTTACTATAAAGTTAAAAATGTTATTGCTCCCGAACAACATGGATTTGTAAAGGGCCGTTCAACAACAACTAATTTAATGTGTATTACTCAATTTTTAGCTGAAGGTATTGATCAGCGCATGCAGACAGATGTTATTTACACTGACTTTTCGAAGGCTTTCGATCGACTGGATCACTCCATATTATTGAACAAACTGCAGTCCTCTGGTTTCTCTTATCATTTACTGTCATTTTTTGAGTCATATTTAACGGATAGACGTCAGTATGTAGCTTATGGTGGGGTCAGGTCTATCGAGTACCCTGCAACATCCGGGGTTCCCCAAGGTTCCATCCTTGGTCCTCTTCTTTTTACATTATTTATAAACGACATTATTAATAATCTCACTGTTCGTTGCCTGCTGTATGCCGATGATCTAAAAATATTTTGTTTAATCACAAGTTTAGTTGATTGTTTGAGGTTGCAGCGTAATTTGGACATATTATTTGATTGGTGCACAAAGAACAGATTAAACTTAAATATTGCTAAATGTAATGTTATGACATACTCTAATAAAAACAGCACATTTGATTTCGACTATAACTTAAACGGCAAAATCTTGGAAAGACCAATGGTGTTTACGGATCTAGGAATTGTTTTTGACAAGGAACTGTCCTTTGTTCCTCATATTGATCATATTGTATCCGCCACTTATAAACTACTTGGATTTGTTCTTAGAACTACTAAAGATTTTCAGTCTGTCATTCCTTTAATAACTTTGTATCGTTCTTTTGTAGTGTCCAAGTTGGAATATTCCTCAATCATCTGGTCTCCTTTTTATAAAGCTCATATCGACAATATTGAGTGTGTTCAGAGACGTTTTGCAAAGGCCTTATGGTATAGATCTGTTGGAGTTTATCCCGAAAGAGGTTTTCCTCACGACCAGCTGCTGAAAAGATTCTCGCTTGTCAGCTTATGTGACAGACGTAAATGTTCTACGCAGTTATTTTTACACAAACTTCTTAATAACAATATTATTTGTGAAGAGTTGCTGCATAGACTGAAATTTAGAATTCCTTCTCTAAATTCGCGAAATTTTTATACGTTTTACTTACCACCTTTACGGACAAACTTATATAAATTTTCCCCTGTAAATAGAATGTGTACCTGTTACAATGAAAACGTCGAAGCGTACGATATCTTTAATTGTAGCTTGAGCGCTGTCAAAAGGCACTTTTATCAGTAGTGGTTGTTAGATGTAGGTACATAGTTTTCTATATATGTTGTTTTATTAATTAATTTCTAGATTATCTTAGTATGTATTGTTAAACAATTCATTCATTCATATTATGTTGTAAGCAATTTTCAGCCTTCTACCTGTTTTGTAACTGGGAAACTGTAAAACAGTGTATAAAATAAATAAATAAATAAATAAATAAATAAATATGCGAAAATATTTTCCTAAAATACATCTCGTGTTACACCCAAGTAGCATTTTTAGACACATTACGGTAAATGTGTCTAAACTATTGTTTCTGTTTCCGACACAAATTGGAAATTGTTGGCAACATGTATGGAAATATTATCGAAACGTATACATTTTAAATGGCGCATTAGCACGTGTTTCCAAGTGGTTGGTACGGGCTGTGACTTTCGCTGTTTCGACGCAAAATCGAAACTTTTATCGAAAATGTTTCGAAAATTTTTCAGAAATGTTTGGAACATGTTTCCATAAATGTGTCGAGTGAGAGTTCATTTTACAAAGAGGGCGCTGAGTGTTGGAATTGTAAATTGTCAAAATGGAAACATTATTGAAACAAATAATTAGATATATAATATCTATCTCTCTGCAGGTTGTTAAATAAAAGAAAATAAACAATATGATGACAGCATAATTTCGCCATAATGAATTTGTCACCAGAGTATTTTCTATAAGTGATACATTTTTTTCGTATGGTTTATTGCAGAGGAGATCCAAAAATCGTTGACGAAATAAATTTTATCGTGCAATTTAGTAATTTAGCTTTATAGTATTAAGACGCTCCCGGTATATTGACATTTACACACAAAATAAATACTTTGTCCAAAAATAAAATCTTAAATATTTTTAAAATTTTACTTAATTCTTCTTTCAATTGATTAAGCTAGCAAAATGGAACTAATGTAACCACTTTTTTACATTTCAAATGACGCAGGAAGTTAATTAAGGTCCATTTTAATAATATAAAAATGATTTTGTCAAAATGGCCGCCGGAAAGCGAGAATTATTCTGGTCTAAAATGGAGTCGACACACAATTTCTAGTATTTGGTTTCTATAATGTTTCGATAATCATGTAGCTATAATTCATAGAAAATGTGTCGAAACATGAAGAATGTTTCGATATTGTACCGAAACCATGCGAAACAAGCGTCGCTAAAGTAAAAAATGCACAGTCCCGTCAAGAGGAAGGTTAAGCTTAGAAGCATAAAACTTCTGTATACCGTCACGGTATACACTTTCTGTGACATATAACCTACAAAATTGGTTTGTACTTTGTTGAACGTTTAATAAAACTTACTTATAACTTATTCCTAAGTAATAATCTAGAACATGTACTCAATTGTCGAGACAAAGAAAAAAAGTAGGTTGGTAACAAAACAAACATGTACAATTTATAGTTTATAATTGTTATAATCAAGGTTATAATAATTGTTCTGGTGCGGTAGTGTAAAGGTTTCTGGCAGTTTCGAAAATTATTTTCTGCGCAAGTTTCGTAATTAAATGGATATCACTGTTTGGTAAATATTTCAAAGCAGAAGAATACCAATTTGTTTTGAATCACTTAATTCGAAAATGTGTCGCTACAATTTGGGAGCACATGTGTCTAAACACAATTTCATAATATTATATAAAAATGTTTCGAAAAATTTTCTTTTGTGCGTTTCCTAAATGTATCGACACTGTAGTTTGGAAAGTATTTCGAAACTAACAGTTCTTAATCGTTTCTAGTAACTAAATTCGAAAATGTGTCGCAAAAGTTTCGAAACACATGTGTCTCCACACAATCTAAATAATTTTAATCGAAAATGTTTCGAAACGTTTCTCAGCAAAGAATTTGTGTCCAATTTGTGTCTATAATTGCTACTTGGGTAGTTTAAATTAGCATATGAATAAAGTTCCTCGCCAAATTCGTATAGGAGCTATAAAAGTCGGACACACTATTGCAGGACCCTGTATGTGTCTTTTCTAAATGTAAAAGAATAAAGCAAACCAGAATTTGCATGCCATTTTATATTTTATGGAATTCTTATTCTTTGCATCGCATTTCCTAGAAATATTTTTTATTCAGGTATAGTTTAAACACCTGATGCCGTTGGAGGGTTATAAATCTACATTTCAAGAACTTTGGATGTAAAACATTCATGTCTTCACTTTTTAAAAGTTCTTTGGTACGACAAAGAATTTTATTAATTTATGTCTGTTTACATAAGAAAGTAGGTCTTGACTTTGCACAGGGTTAAACAAATTTTTTGGCCTGTCCAATATAAAAATTAGTGATCGATTTTACTGTATGTATTTAGTGTTCTATAATAGTTATTTATGTACCAAGGCAGTAAAGTGATTATTTATCGGACGAGTCTGAAATTATGAGATGAGCGAGCGAAGCGAGCGAGGCGAATAACAGGCGAGTCGATAAAGACACTTTACTGACGTGGTGCATACAACATTTTATCGCCAACCGTTTAGAATTTATAATATAAAAAATTGAGGTATAACTCATCGAATTTTATTATAAAGGGAGAGGCGTGACAGACGATTTTTAAATAATAAATGTCAAAATTGTCAAAGTCACTAATTTGCGGCAGGTAAAGTATTTTATTTTACAATAAAATAAAGTATTCGTTTACTTCCGGAAATCACTCTGATAATGTACGCCTTTACTGACGGTTGACGATAAAAAATATTACTGGTTGGGTTGCTTAGGGTCGCAATATTTACAATATACAAAAATGTCGATCAATCGTATTCTAATTTGCGTTACAAGAACGGAAAGTACTATCACTGCTTGTGGCTGTGAACATACCGTGCGAGCAAAAATTATTTGCATGAAAGAGGGCTTGGAGTAAAAAACGTAGGGCTGGTTTAGATCACAATGATATGGGAACGATATATCTAACCAAATTTAGGTTAAAATTTTTGTCAAATTCAGATTATGACATGATATGCCAAACTAATGAATAATAAAATAAGTAGACAAATACAAATCTATTTTTGTTGTTTACAAAATTAACAAAGTGAGAATGTACAGAAAGAAAAAGAAAAATAATTACATAAATTGCTGAAATTGGCCAAAGCATAAATTCACACGTCTCTTCATATTTTCGAAAGTGTTGACCAGCATCTCTGGAGAAATGTTACCACATTCTTGGATAATCCTTTCTTTTAATTGTTCTAAATTTGCAACTGATGTTTTAAAAATAGCGTTCTTTAAATGAGGAAAAACGAAGTAATCAATAACAGTTAAACAAGGTGATTTAATTGGGAATTCAATGTCTGATCGAAAACTGATCAATCTGTCGTCGAAAAAATTGCGTAAGTAGTTAATAGTTTCGGCGGTTGCACCGTCCTGTTGAAAATATCCAAAACGTAGTTCGTCGTCAAGTAATTGCTCCACAAATGGATTCAAAATATTGTCTCTATACCGCTGTGCTGTAGCTATGTCATGAAAAAAAATAGGACCAACAATTCTTCTTTGGGAAACAGCTAACCAGACACCAATTTTTTTAGGGTGCAATGTGGACTGTACAAAAAAATGGGGATTTTCACTACTCCACATGCATGTATTCTGAGAATTCAGATAACCGGAGAGGTGGAACCATGCTTCATCCGAAAACAAAGTCAGGTCTAATAAATTATTTATTTCCAATAAATTTTGGGTAAACCATTGAGAGTAATTCCTGCGTCTTTCAAAATTTGTGGCTTTTATTTCTTGGAATACTTGCACTTTATAAGGAAATCAATTTAGGTGCTATTATACAGTGTGTGTATAAAGTCTGGAAACGGCTTAATAACATCACAATTTACTGGCCGATTTAAACCAAATTTGGTACAGTTGTGTAAGAGGATCTAACGCACCGAATGACGATATTGGCGTTGTTGCCAGCTTTTTAATTTGTCTGGAATTCGAACGAATTTTATATTTTTAAATATAACACCCAGTATATTTTCACATTTTTAAATTCCACTTATAATTATTTTTTATTAAATGCACTATTAATCTATACGTCATAGTTTCCGAGATATTGACTCTCGAAAAGTGACATTTTTGAACTTTGACAGCTTATAACTTTCTAACAGTACGTCTTAGAGCAAAACGGCTTACATGTCCCTAGCTTAAATTTTTATTATCTTCCCAAAAAAATCAACTTCCAGTTAAATCGGAACACCTATATTTCCCGCTTTCGAGTTACATCCGGTTTAACCGGAAGTTGATTTTTTTGGGAAGATAATAAAAATTGAAGATAGGGACATGTAAGCCGTTTTGCTCTAAGACGTACTGTTAGAAAGTTATAAGCTGTCAAAGTTCAAAAATGTCACTTTTCGAGAGTCAATATCTCGGAAACTATGAAGTATAGACTAATAATGCATTTAATAAAAAATAATTATAATTTTATGTGGAATTTAAAAATGTAAAAATATACTGGGTGTTATATTTAAAAATATAAAATTCGTTCGAATTCCAGACAAACTAAAAAGCTGGCAACAACGCCAATGTCGTCATTCGGTGCGTTAGATCCTCTTACACAACTGTACCAAATTTGGTTTAAATCGGCCAGTAAATTGTGATGTTATTAAGCCGTTTCCAGACTTTATACACACACTGTATATAAAATAAGGCCATCAACTGGCCATATTAATTTTTTTTATTCTTTAAAACTAGGTAGGTAGGTACCTAAACTTAGGTAACTGGCTCAAAACGTCATTGTCACTACAGAGATTTAATTTGGCAAAAGAAAAGTAAAGAAATCTAATAGAAAATGAAATAAAATAGCGAATACGTCACTGAGAGCCAATCCTAAAAAAATGAGCTCAGAAAATGGTAATTTAGTAGTAGCTAGGTAGACTACCAATGATATAAAATAATTTTTTATAGCTTGCAGAGAGTTTTTAGTATTGAAAAGAAATACTTTTTTAACTACATAACCTCAATTAATCACAAAATTATACTTTTTTATAAATAAATGATATTTTTTTCACTGCTTCATATATTTATTTAGGGCAATAAAGTTGTCTTTTAGCAGGAAAAAAATACACAGGCCTGCATTTTTTAACACTGTGAAAGCTGATTTAAAAATGTTAACTGTTTTCTAGTAACTGGGCAGCGCTGATTTCAAATCTGCTTTCAGTTTTTTTATATCACGTAAGGTTATTTTTCAAACCGGTAAAATCCAAAAATATAGAAAAAACACGATTTATTTCATTTATAAGCTAGTTTTTTAATATATTAAGGAAGAAAATACAAAAATATACAAAATATACACATATAAACTATTATAAACGGTTATTTATTTGTTACGCTTCTTCAAAAAATGTTTTCTTTTTTCAGAAAAACTTCTTTTGGTTGTTTTTCTGTTCCAACAGAAATCGGCCATCATTTTTGTGTCCCAGCGCCCCTGGTATCTTTTTTTCATCTCTTTAATATGTTGATGAAATCTTTCACCTGGCTCTTCACCCACGTCCCCAAGATTTTCCGGGAATTAGTCCAAATGGGAATGTAAAAAGTTAATTTTAATGCTCATATTCTGAAATTCCTGAAATTTTCCAGCATATTTTCAACGATCTCAACATAGTAGTAATTTATGTTCAACTTCTTTAAAAGCATTCCATGCATGTTTTTCCTTATCTTCCATTACCTTTTCAAATTCTGTATCTTTCATCAAGCTGCTAATCTGCGGCCCTACAAAGATTCCCTCCTTTAATTTTGCCTCTGACAGAGCCGGAAATGTTTTACACAAATATTTAAAACAATATCCTTCTTTGTTTAATGCCTTAACAAATTGTTTCATACGTCCAAATTTTATGTGAAGTGGTGGAAGTAAAACTTTTTGAGAGTCAATAAGACCTTCGCGAATTTCATTTTTGTTTCCGGGTGTTAAAGTCTCTCTTTGTGACCAGTCTCTTTTTATCCAATGCTGTTCTCGCTAGCTAGACCACTCGCACAGGAAACATGGAAATTTAGTAAATCCAGACTGCTGACCTAAGAGAAGACTTAAAATGTTTAGATCTTCACACACTTCCCAGTTGTGATTTTCATATTGTATTCTTAAAAGTAATTCCTCCAAATTTTCATAGTTTTCCTTTAACTTAACTGTATGGCCGACCGAAACAGAAGCAAAAACATTGTCATTATGTAAAAGAACAGCTTTAAAGCTCCTTTTTGAAGTCGATAAAAAGTCTCCAGTCGGAAGGTGTGTAGCACCACAGAAAATCATTTTTTATTCATCGATCATTTAGAATTTGAAGTTCTACATTCATTTTAAAATGTATTAAAATGCCTATTATAAGTTTTTTTATATTATTCTTTTTTTTGCAAAAAAAAAATCTGTGGGTGATAGAGACCAATTGTATTTTAATTAGTTATTTCTATATGAAAACTAAGCTCGCAACAAAAAAAAATCACGTCATCACAAATTTCATGCAGGCCTATGATATTATTTAAAAAATACCATATTGTACCGGTACGAATTAGTACGATAATAAAAATATGCTCTAGAGGCAAAAAAGGTACATATAAAAAAACAAAGAATTCGGAATATAAGGAACAAACCATTTCACCCTCATTTTCCAAGATGGCTGACGAAGCTTCTACTTTTCCGTTTCGCAAATCATGTTTTAATTTATTTGAAGGTGGTAGACACTAGTTTACACTTAAAAATGGTTAGAGATACTAACTAACCGAAACGTTGTGTTAAGTAACAAAATAAAGATAATGAAAGTCCGACAAGGTAATTTTTTTTGATGTTTTAGTTTAGTCTCGATATACCTACCCTCTCTTCAAAAATGCACATTGGTCATTTTAAACACCCTATGGATTGTAGTATTATTTAGCACCACTATAACCTTTATGAACATAAAATCCTTTCAAACTTTTATTTGGACATGTTATACTATAATTATAACAGCCAATAATGTCTTTATACAAATAATAAATTTGACCGTTGTCAGCTAGAAGGAACATAAAACGGTTAATAAATTAGAAACTGATATCAGGTGTCTGATAATGCAACATAACTTTTGACGACATTCTGAAGGGTCACTTAGAGATCCCTATTTTGTGTTATTAGCAATAAGGTTGTAGTGGACTTTGTTGCCGTTACTTCCTTTTATAGACGTTTTTATTTAATTTGTTACATTATATCGTACTGAGAATCCACTGTAGGCTGAAGAAGACCTATAAAAATACAATAAATGTAAAAATAAGGTTTAACTTGGTATTTGTTGGTATAAGTAGTTAAAAAGATCGGTTTTCTGATGCAATGAAATTTAATAGAAATAATAAAACAATATACATAATTAGGTTCCAGTTCCTTATGCTGGATACATTTTGTCCTGCAGTAAGTCTGTGTCAGTGTGTCCTTTAGTTATCTAGGTTTAAGGGCCACCGGTAATAAAAAAAAAGTAGCATAGGCAAGATACAGTTCTTCCTCGACTCTCCGCCTACCGACTTGGTTATTTTTCACGGCGAATCGTTAGTTGACCCACCCTGATTTACAGTTAATCGAAGAAAAAAAAGCCTTCTATTCCTTATAAGAACTCACATACTCTTTATCTGTTTCATACTATATGTGTCAGCAACGTGCTTTTCTACTGTAAGCAAACGAAAATTGCTAGGCCGTTGTGTAGTGATAGTATCACGGTAATTTAGTCAATAGGAAATATGAGTTATTGCTGCCATAGAATGGTTTATAGTCATTATTGCTCTGAATATTTACAGTAATTATCAAGTTCTAGTGGGGGTGTAATCTGGTTTTATATACTGTATTAGTTCCGACTGGCAGTTGTAATGAAACTGGACATTAATCATAATAATAATTGCTTACTACGGTTAATAAAGTATATTACTTACCACTAAAAATCAGTAAAACATTTAAATAGCTTCTAATATGATATTGTTCTTGTCGTTTAACATTGCATATGATTATCTGTTATGCAACATTGTTTACTGAGATGGTAAAATTCGTCCATAGATTATAAAGTCCAATACTAATGATGGGTTGTGCGAAATAAGAATCTTCTATTGCTTTATCTGACAAGCAAAGTTTAAAAAACTTAAATACAAAGTAAAAATAAATTAATAGAAACAGGCAAGTACCTATAAATTGGTACGATCAATAAGATTCAAAGACAGGACAGCTAGCAGACTCCGAACAACGATGTGATCTGCGCAACAAAAATACGTTAAAACTAATAGGGGAAGGTCGCCTTTGATGGCATACTTCCCATGATGGATACCACAGGTATCTTTGGAATAAACCGGTTTTGCGTCATCCCGCATAGTTAGACGGGTGTGCGATATTGACCGTTCAGTTGTGAGTCGAATTTCCGTCGTGACGGATATTCTATATGTAAAGTTATTTAATAGAACAGAAATTGTTAAGTGCCGAAGTAATATTAGCCAGCTTTTAAACCAAAAATGTATTATGTTAGGTGCATTAAATTATAATGCACGATTTTTTTCCGATAACTATAGGATATAGATGTTATTTTGCTATGATTATTTGGAATTTAAGTTGTGGTTTTAATTTTTTCTAATTTATTTACTAGAAGTGTGACATATTCGTAAGGTGGCATATCCATTGGTTTCCTATGTTGGCATATCTATAAATACATATAAATATGTATGCCATCATAGGCGTCATATTCAAAACGGCGCAACTTTTACTTTTCTTATAGATATGTCACTACTTATATGCATTTTAAAGTTTTTTAAAATATGTCTTTAGATTGTACTTTCCTGATAATGTTTTCATTATCTTTTTTAAAAGTTTTAAACATGTTCCCTAGAATGTAATATATATTATTTTAAGTTTTTTTAAACAGTTTTATGTACTTGAATTTTTTAACAAAAAGAATGTGCAAACTGTAACAAAAATATTCCTTTTACATGTATGCGTCCTTCAGATTTTTGCATTTTACTGGAGTATGCCATCATAGGCAATGCAGTTGCCTATGATGTCATACTTGGTGATATTTTCTTTCTATTTTTTTTACCAAAAAAATTGTTTTTGTATATTTTTAAAGTTTTATAATGAATGAAGTATTAACAAATATTTTAACATGGTTAAAAGGGTTAAAACCTTTGAACTGAAAAATATATTAGGTGATAAAAAAAAAGTGCCATCATAGGCGACCCTCCCCTACAACGGCGCGCGGTGATTGCCGATCACTACGAACCCCCACCAACGTCTTGTGAATTATAGGTTCAAACGAATACAATTCGGGACGCTGTTCTGCTTTCTTTATTGTAGAGAAAGTGCTTTACTGGGAACAAAACGCGTCGCATTGAGAAGATACAATTTATTTCTTAACAAAATTGCTGTATTAAAAGTAGTTCATTATTCAAAAGGACTGTGCTGCTAATGGAACTGATTACTGCTAATAAAAACACGGTTCTAGTAAACCTGGAATTGATATAACACTAATAAATGCTGGTTTGAGACACTAGCGATTTATTTAATATGGGTTAATAAAAAATAAGCTATCAACACAAAGTCTTGGCACTTTAAACGACGATAATTATTTAGCACTGCTCCAAAATAATGTCTTGCCAACTCTGACAAACTTATATCCTGATCCAGCCAACCCACAACTTTTAGCGAATATGATATGGTTTTAGCAAGATGGAGCACCGCCCCATTACCAAATCAATGTCCGGCAGTACCTAACCGAGTATTTCCAATTCGGTGGATAGGAAGGCGTGGATCGATGGAAGAGCTAGCACGATCCCCTGATCTGACGCTATTAGACTTCTGCTTAAAGGGTTCTGTCAAAAATATTGTATACAAAACAAAACCCTTGACTTAGCTGACTTAGGAAGACTAATAACGCTTGCGATTAGATTGGTCACGCCTGAGATGTTCAGTAACATTGGAAGAAATTTCTATTTAAGATTAGGATGTTGCAAAGACGTTAGCGGCGAGTATTTTTAACATCTCCTACATTAATGTTTTTTTTGTTTTTTACATTATCAAAAAATAAACAATACCTATTACTTATTAGTTTTTTGGTGTGTTGTTAATTTTTGCAATAAATCTGAAAACGCTTAATATTTCCGAAACAGTTGAAGATAAGTATATGATATTTGTATATGAAATATGCCTGAAATTTTCTGAAGAAATCAAAAATTAAATAATGTACAGGATGTTGCATTTAAAATAAGAAAGTTGGTATTAGCCACTGTTACATGACACACCCTATATAAAAAGTTGTTATTGAAAAAAATGCGCAACTAGAAATACCAATCGACGTGTCCGAGCGTTTTTTCGAACACGCCCCCCTTGTATTTATTATCGAATTTATTCCATTTGGCTGATACACTCTGTTCCTATAAACTTTTAAAATAATAGGTGTTAACAATGCCACTATGATAAGTACATAATAATTGTTTTGATAACAGTAGACGGTATCTCTTTCACCAGGTAATGAATCCAATAGGTGCATTGTTTTATTAAGATAGAAAATAATCATCATAAGGAAATGTTTAAAATTGTTTATGATAAACTGTTGTAGTGCCTGGCGATGTCCAGATATCATTAATTTTTTGTTGACCTTTCAAAAACCTTAAATAACATAACCCGGTAGTTTTAAAGTTAGCGCGCGTCAATCGATACCAAGTTACAGTCAGTTGGAATGATGCTGCCAACTCAAATTAGTGGATGGCAAACTATAAAACCCAAAACCCTCATTCACACAAACATATTACAGTGTGCCATTTATTTAGAATATTAACCATTCTCGACGGGAATTATAGAACCCGGTGCGACATCTTGCGTCCCAGTACGGTACCTTAGAAAAGGTCAGTCGTAAAGGGGTTATTCTGTAAAAACAGAAAATTTTGCAAGTGCGCTCTCAAAACCGGTACAAGTGCCGGACCACAGATATTAATGCAAAAAAGTTTTGTCTTCGAGCCCTGTTTCCTTCTGCTAAACTGAGCCTCACTGATGAGCCGTAAACGGCGAAACGCGTGTGGGGATGAGTTTGGCGGAAGGGAACAGACAAAACTTTTTTGCATTATTAACCATTCTACTTTTTTTATAGGCCTGTGGTCTCGACTTTCCTCTATGATTGCCATATTTATAATGCCCCTTTCTAATTGAAGTGAAGTTGAAAAAAATCACACCAAACTTAACCTACGATCAATAAAATTAAAAATATACGTACAGTTGACGACAAATAATTTTGTACACTAAACTGTGACACTGTAAATGCAACTTTTTTACTTTTATTACCTTTATAAAGTGTTAATTGTTATCATGATTATGGAGAACTAGAGGGTAGAAGGCCGATCGATAATGGCAGCATTTTCAATTTCTGTCCCGGTTTTTTGGTTAGTTCGCTATTGGCTGATAGATGGCTCTCGCGTCCGAAGTGGGCTGATGTTGTCTTCTTCTTCTTCGTTTTTAATATGGAAAACTAGATCCTCCATAGTTTTTAACTTTTTCTTAAACCATTTATTTTTCTGTGATTTTACTTTTGACAATTGACGTTTTATTTTTCGAAATAACAAATAACGTTTGAAGGCAAGACAAGACAAATAACGTTGTATTGTAATTAATTTCCATATTTATAATGAATAATGGTACAATTTATAAAAGTAGAGTTTGCTTTGTGTCAGGGTGTAAGACAGGATCTTCTTCAAAGATGAAACGCAGCCAAATAAGTCTCTTTCTAGCTCCAAAGGTAAAACCCTCTAGCTAGAATGTTCCTGTATTTTAAAAACGAAGCATCGTTGGAACTTTATACAGGCCGAGTTTACTAATAAGTATAACAAAGTAAGTGTAAATTCATATAAAAGTCCTTATTTGTTCCTTAAAGAACTAATTTAAATAAAAATAGTTATTGCGTCCATAAGAAACCATTTATTTGATAGCCCACTTCGAACACGAGCGCCATCTTATGGCAACTCGTAAAGCTGAATTACCGATGCTAATTTGGGATCGAATCCAATGCATTGCGATCGGCCTCCTACCTCAAGTCCTCCATAATCATGATATCTGTCAAAGTATTGTCATTATCTTATTTGATTTAAAAATGCCTCATTTAAGTATAATTGAAAAAGCAAGATTAATATGTTTAGTAGAAATAGGGTGGTCTTATGAAAAACTAGCTGATTATTTTAGAGTACCTAGAAGTACTGTTCAAGGAATTGTAAAAAAATGGCGCTATCATCAAATGCTTAAAAGGTCTATTGGGTCTGGTTTAAGATTGCTATGCAATATTTACCAGAAAATGATTTATTTTGGCAAAATGTTATCTTTTCCGATGAGAAAACTTTTCAGTCTACATAATGGAAGGATTCGAGTATATTTCCAAATTCCCGATATGATGAGAAGTATACTCAAAAAAAGCAAACCAGTGGACGTTTCTCCGTTAATGTGTGGGCATGGATAAGTGTTTACGGTGCAGGTGTATGCTGGAATATTGATGGAACACTAAACAGTAATATATATCTTCAGATTTTGGAAAATGTTATTCTTCCTTCTGCCGCGATAGTTTTTGAAGGAAATAACTTTATATTTTAGCAAGATAACTGCTCTGTGCATACTGCAAGAAATATAGGAAACTGGTTTAGACAAAACAACGTATTGCCTTATTGGTGCTCAAGAAGTCCTGATTCAAATCCAATTAAAAGATTGATGGTAAAATAAATGTACAAAATAAATTTAAAACCACAGAAAGAAATAGAGTTATTTGATAAAATAGAATAAATTTGGGAAGGGCTAACGCCGGATTGCACCAGTAGTATTATTTTGTCAATGCCAAGAAGATTACGATTAGTGTTAGAATCCAATGGCGCAGCTATTAAATATTAGTGTTTTGTTTGTTGTTTGTTAGTAAATTTACCTTTTTTGGCTTTATACTTTTGTAGTTTTCCTGGTATTATTTTATAATTTTCTTATTTCGCGGCTGTAATTTAAACACAAAAATATTTAGAAATAACCATTATTACTTCTAGTATAAAATCGTACATACAATAATTTACGGCAATGTATATAGCTGGTATTCTATCCAGGTATAAGCAGCAAGGTGAGAAACCCGTTTTACCCCATTTTGTTGTAATTGAGTTATATATGGGTGGAGTGAATTTATATGTAGTCAACTGTACCTACAAAATTAAAACATTTAATCGTGAATAAAAAATGATTTTAGGCATTATATTCCCCTCCAGTCGTTATAACTGTAGAACCTTTTGGGGACGCCGAACATGTGGCGAACTTTAATATATATGAAGTAAGGCGCCATCTACATGAAGACGGAATAATCACATAATCAATATGTCGTCACAAACTGTGAATGCAATATCAGTTTTCCTTTAATAAAAACTGTAAAATAACTGAAATAAGTATTGAAGTTTACAGTCACTTTAGTTTTTATTATACAAGATGTCACTATAGGTACAGGAGTTGATCGTCATGGTTTAAAATAAGTCTGGGAAAACTGTATTAAAAGTTACTAAAGTATTATATTTTTATAGTTTCCTAACAAAGATGTCTTTTCCATAACCAAACGCAATTTTTTATAAATTAAAAAATTCATTTTAGAATACACACTAGAAATAAATAATTTGGAAATACCAATACATCATAAAGAAACATATAAAACTTTTTTTAAATACAATATTTCACTAATATATAACAATATAGAATCTGATATAAAAAAACTAAACTATTCGGCTTTTTCAAGTAATTTTAAAAAACATTATCTTAGGGTCCGATTGGAAGACTGAATAATTATTATTGTTGCGCTTTCCTACAGACTGTAAGACAACGAAAATTGCTAGACCATTGTGTAGTGATAATATCACAGTAATTTAGCTAATAGGAAATAGGAGTTATAGCTACCATAGAATGGTTTATAGCCATTATTGCTCTGAATACTCACAGTAATTGTCAAGTTCTATTGGGGGTGTAATCTGGTTTTATATACTGTATTAGTTCCGACTGGCAGTTGTAATGAAACGTGACAAATTTAAATAGCTTCTAGTGTGATATTGTTCTTGTTGTTTAACATTGCATATTCATATTAGGTTAGGTTAGGTTAGGTTAGAGTGGCAGACCTCTGGCATTGACCAAACAGTCACACGTAGTCCTGTAGGACCGTTGTGGTACCACACGTGTTCCGCGGAACCTATCCGCATCAGCCTCCTGATGGTTAACGCGACGTGACGTAGATCATAGAAGAATCTTGACAGCTCATTCAAACCAGCCACTGCTGTTAATAAACTTCGTAAGTCGACCCAGTTGCAGGCTGCTCACTTCCTCCAGATCATTAAAGAATGGTTCGCCCAGGGCATTGAACCTTCTTCCAGCGAGGCCGGGGCATTCACACAAGAAATGCTGAATACTTTCCTCCTCCTCTTCATCTCTGCAACTTCTACAGAAATCGTTAGTTGGTACTTGCATACGTTCAGCGTGTCTACCGAACAGGCAACGTCCGGTGACTACGGCAGTGATGTTTCTTAGGTCCTTCCGACCGTGTTGTAATAGCACTGCGGTTTTCCTGTCGTCAAGTAGGGGCCACAATTGCCTGGAGATGCTACAAGTTGCCAGCCCTGTCCATCTGCTTTGTGCAAGTTGTTTAGCTATTTGATCTATATCCTCTTTGACTGATCCCAGTGGTCTAGCCACAGTATTCTCTGCTAGTTCGGCAGACCTGCTTGCGCCCTCCCTGGCGAGCACATCAGCAGTCTCGTTGCCCTGTATTTTGCTATGTCCAGGAACCCAACACAGGGTGATTCGATGTTGAGCACCAAGTGTGCAGAGATTATTGCGACAGCGCCTTACTAATTTTGACTTAGTGCTGCTGGAGCAAATTGCCTTTATGGCTGCTTGACTGTCTATATAGATTGCTATAGACGCCGCTGCTTTCAAGCCAGGGTGATCCCGCAGGGTGTTGACTGCTTTATCCACTGCAAAAATTTCTGCCTGGAAAATGCTGCAGTAGTCAGGGAGTCTGTACGACCTCTGTATTTGCATGTTCTCGGAGCAGATACCAGCTCCAACCCCGACGTCCATTTTTGAACCGTCAGTGAAGATCGAGTGATCCGCCTCCATTATTACTTGATTGCCTTCCCACTCCTCCCTACCCGGAATGAGCATAGAAAAGCCCATTCCAAAGTCTGGCAGCGAAACAGTGTAATCGGTCGGCTCTCGCAGATTTTGGCCTGGATATATCCTTAGTATGCTACTGTGTCCGTAGTTGGTGCTGGTCCAGCATTTCGACTCTTTCAGTCGCAGAGCACTTTTTGCAGCCACACTTTTTCCGTAAATATCCATGGGTATCAGATGCAGCATCACTTCCAGTGCCGCCGTCGGTGCTGAGTGAAGGGCACCGGTCACTCCTAAACAAGCTGCCCGTTGTACCTTTGTTAGTTTCTTCATGTTTATTGCTTTTTCCAAAGCAGTCCACCAGACCATGACCCCGTAGGTTAGTATAGGTCTTACAATGGCTGTATAAATCCAGTGAACTCTGTGGGGTTTCAATCCCCATTTCTTACCAATAGCTTTTTTGCAGGCATAGAACGCAACTGACGCCTTTTTAACTCGTTCTTGTATGTTCGTGCCCCAGTTAAGCTTGGAGTCTAGTATCAATCCTAGATACTTTGCCTTTTCTTTCAGCACTAAAGTACTGTTGTCTAGGACTGGGAGCCTGGAGTTCTCAATCACCCTTCTGCGTGTGAATAGAACCAGCTCCGTTTTTTCTTGGTTGATTCTCAAACCGCATCTCGCAGCCCACCGTTGGAGTTTTTGTAGCGCTGTTTCTGTTAGATCGCTGATGGTATTCAAATATTTGCCTAACACGAGTATAATCAAGTCGTCGGCATATGCATATTATTATGATTATCTATTATGCAACATGGGTTACTGAGATAGTTAAATTTGTCCATAGATTATAAAGTCCAATACTAATGATGGGTTGTGCGAAATAAAAGCTAGAAGACTCCGAACAACAATGCGACCTGCGAAACAAATACTGTAAAACTAATATTGGGCGCGCGGCAATTGCCGATCGCTACGAACCCTCAGTAACGTCTTATGGATTATAGGTTCGAACGGATACAATTCATTTTTGGGGACGCTGTTCTGCTTTCTTAATTGTAGAGAAAGCGCTTTTAGAAACAAAATGCGTCGCATTGATAAAATACAATTTATTTCTTAACAAAATTGCTGTATTAAAAGTAGTTCATTATTCAACAAGACTGTGCTGCTAATGGAACTGATTACTGCTAATAAAAACACTGTTCTAGCAAATCTGAAATTGATATAACACTAAAGCGGGTTTGATACACTAGCAATTTATTTAATATGGGTTAATAAACAATAAGCTATCAATACAAACTATGTCTTGGCAAACCTGTTGTATTAGATCATTTTCCTCAGTGCAGGGGTAGAACAACCCCATTTAAAGTTATAAATGTTTTTTCTATTTACTAAACATAAACATTAAACTAAGGTTCACGTACAGTTTCTACTTTTGCCGAAACTTATGTATATAAAGGGCCCAAGGTAAATATTCATTAAAGTTTCATATAAACTTGAAACAATGCAAATTGCCCCGCGGCCTTTACAAATTTAATCCAAAATGTTCGGTAACAATGTGAAGATATCGATTAGATTTATTTTGAGGTGATTTAAAACCTGCCGTTCCAACAAATTTAATACGTACTTATTGCTTATAAAGCTCTGGCCCATAAAATATTATATTTAAGTGCACTAAAAATAAATACAGTGGGAGTTTGTAAGTTGGAATAAACTCAGTTAATGGGTAGTTACAAGAATTTTGGCCAATTCGAGCTGTACTACATAAAAAAAAAAATTTATGATATATTGAACTTATTATTATATTTTTTAGAAAAGTCATTATATATTGATATAGTTCCATATGTGGCTATGAAACAAAGTATTTAAATTAGTGGAAGTAAGAATGTTTTATATTGTACGGTAAATTGTCAATTCCGCAACGATACTAAATTATGAAAGTATTTAACAAAAGAAGACAGTTGTCTTAATTTAAAAAAAAATGTAGTAATTGCTTTGTTTTATATAATATTTAATAATAAGTCATAAATTTTACACTTTAAACGTAACAACGTAACGCTCAAAAATTACTACTAATTTTTTTAAATTGAATATTTTATAAAAATATTCTCTACACGTGAACGCTATTCGGCCGATTCTGTATGTTGTAAATTTTTAACTCCATTGGAACATGCGTACATACGCTTATTTTGACATTTAGTTTAATTATTTTTTAGTGATACTCTTAAATTTTGTTTATTTACCGTATTACTGAAAGGAACAAAAATGACAATTTTTTGAAATTAATCAAAAACACAGTACTATATTTAGGTAAAGCGATTTGTTGCAACTTAAAGTTCATTTGGGAAATCACATTTGTAGCTAGGTTGCAACACATACTGCCAGTCCCACCAGAAAAATGTTTATCTATGTACATTTATGTCATTGCTGCAACGTAGTGTCATTTCCGCAACAAAACCCGTGTTGCCGAAATGACCGTTGCAAAAATGACAAAATCCGAATATAAATCACATAACATAAAAACTTCAAAATAATTACAAAAATTTTAGGTGAGAATAATAAGACATGACCACTTTATCGAGTAATTGACACAACTGGCTTTTATAGTAAAACAGTTTTGTTTACCTAATGTTGCAGAACTGACACACAATAAAAACAGACTTCAAATTCACGACTTAAATATGGAATTAATAAAAAATTGAAAATTTATAACCAACCGACTAGTCGACACAAGTTTCAGACCGGAAATCAGATTAGATTGCGCCATGACTTCACATCGTAAACTATTTTTAGGCAACCACACGTTACATTTAGTGATCTGCTTCAAAAATGACTGGTATTCTTAGGACAGACTTTACTTTGCGTTTAATAATTTAATAAAAATAATTGGACAAGTTTATTTATAATAATATATTAAATGCAGGTTTTTACTTTACCAATTGTCAAGAAAAATTGATATAGGATCTTAAGTAAAACAAGTTGTAGTTTAATAAATATGAATTCTTGATTGGGGACATGTTGCGGAAATGACATTCGAAGTATATAAATAATTCTGGAAGTATATTCTTGTTAAATATAAGCCATTTAACATTTTTTAATAGTAATATGAAACCTTATTATTTATATCTTTCATTTAAAATCAATGGGATCCGAAGGACCCGAATATGAATAAAAAGCCAGGGACATATTTTGGTTAAAAATATTGTAACTGCCCTAATCCAGTATAGTTTTTTTTTTGGGAAAAATGCTTGGTCACCGGTATTAAAATTTAAGTTATGGTATTTTTTTATAAGAAAAATATTGATACAGTGTGTCCAAAATTAGAGATAATATGACAACATCGATAATTTTTTAAATGGCTAGTTTTTCATAGACAATTTTTATAGTGCATATATTAAGTTATACGTAAGTAGGGCTGTGCGATTACCGAAAAAGATAATCGATTTTCGAGTACTTGAAATATTTCATTATTTCCTGTTAATCGATTAGTCGAAAATAATCGATTTATCTAAAATAATTGATTTATCAACAATAATCGATTAATCAAAAATAGTTAGTTATATCCGATTAATCGAAAATAATCAATTAATCGAAAATAATTCGAAAATCAAAAATAATCTATTAATAGAAAATAATCGATACTAATCGAAAATAACCGATTTATTGAAAATAATCGATTAATCGAGAATAATATATTATTTCTGATTAATCGAATATAATCGATTGATTTAATCAATATAAATCAAAAAGTCGATTTACGGAAAAACTTCATTAATCGAAAAATAGACTACTAGTAGGGTTAAAATTATTTCACGTAAAAGATTAATTAATTAATTTAATAATTTAATTAATCAACCAAAAATAATTAACAATGTATATTGAAGAAGTTGTATTTATTACAAAACTTTTATTCATGGTGAGAAAAACGAGCTGTACTATGTGATCACCAGTTAGTGATGCCCTCAAGTCACTTACTATGTGTCCTCCTTTAGTCCTTTACTAAATACCCTTTCAGATAGTACGCTTGATGCCTGTATACACAAAAAAAAATTCGCAGAACAGAAAATATATGACAATTATGTTTCCACCATACTAATGGATCGTCATCAACGTCAATCGTTGGCATATTCATGTACGGATCAATCTATTTTTTTATTTTAACGCTAATACTGGTAGGAGCAGTGTCTTCAATGGTTTTAAGGAATTTAAATATAGATGTAAGTCCGCTCTTCTTCTTACCTAATATCTCTTGTCTGATAACAGAAATAGGAATAGATTCAAGTTCACTGCTGGGTTCTGTTATTTTTTTGATTATAATTTTAATTTTTGTAGAGTCAAAAAATGTTCCTTTAAATCGTGGATATATAAAAGCAGCAATGTGCAAGTGTTCGCTGGTTTGCTCATCGCTTTCATATCGATCTTTCAAATTTTGAAAAATTTAGAGAGCTATTTCTTTTTTCAGACTCACGATATCGTTTTCAATTTCGGTTTCTTCATAATTATTATCCACCTGTGTTTTACCCAATTCAATACAAATAGGTAATAAGGTGGACCCGGTTACATATTTTTCGGAAATTTCTTGAATTTTTGTAAAATGTGAATTGAAGTAAATTTACAGTGATATTTAGAAGTTTTAGATCGTCAGCGTTCAATATTAAATTTTTATAAATTCCATTTTTGTAGGTTTATAAAAGATTTAATAGTGCTACTGTAAAGTAAAGTAAATACCTAGGTATGTTTATTTTAATTCAAGGGTGAAAATATTTCACGGGTCACGTTTTCGGGCAAAAACTCTTTCAAATTCTTGAACATGAAATTGTGCTTGAAAATGTTTTACACGTACCCAAGTTTTTCCCAAATTGTAAAAATCAATACAAGTTATATACAAACTAATATTTGACTTAAGGTTAGGTACGCACTAACATCGAAGATTGGTTATTTTGCTGGTTTTGTTTGCTTTTTATATTCGATTTTATAAGTTTTATAGTTTAATTGACTTGTTCTCTTACTTTTTAAACTAAAAACATGACGACGAATCATTTTCAAACAAATTTTAGAAACAACCCCTTAAAAATAATTTTCTATCCTCAAAATCTGATCTGAGGTATGCAACTACTAAAAATACCAGAAATAACTACCTTATTTCCAACTTAATTAAAAATTGAGAAGAAATTCAATTTTTTTTTTGGCAAGAACTAGAGGCAAATTTTAATAAATTAATGGTTAACTTTTACAATTTTTTGAGCAAGAACTTAAATTGTAAAGACCGGACATGTCTATTTTCCCATTCGTTAAGTAATGATAATGCTGCAGTGCGCATGTCTCATCGTGTGTAGCTTTGTTAACATGCGCCAGGCCATAAATTTGCCACTTTCGTGATCATTGTTTGCTTTTATGTCTATGGGTTGAATATCACTAACGAGCACCATTCCACAATCAAGCAAGACAAAATCATCTTTTATATCTATTATCAAATAAAGTAAAGTTTAAGGTAAGTTGCTGTAATTATCAATACATTTCTGGACCAGCTTCTGACGGTAAATAAGTTCACTTTATTTTTATGAACTTATGTTTTTAATTAAAAACAATTAAATATTAACCTTAAGTTCACATATAATTTTTACTTTTGCCTAAATTTATATGTAACTAAATATTCAATTAATATAAAATTTTACACTTTATAAATTTAACACGAAATGTTTGGGAAAATTATAAAGATATCGATTAGATTTATTTTAGGCCTATATAGGTGCCTATCCCTTTAAAAATAATTAATCTGGTATGTATATTGCCGATAAACGTGTTACGTGTATCGTATAGAAACTTGCACCTGTATCCATTAGGGCAAAACTTATTAACATCCTGTTTATACTAACTGTACTTCCAACAATACCATTACTGGAACAATTGCTTTTATGCAAGTTACGTGGCTATAAGTATTAACAGTACATTAATAATTTGGATCTAAAGTGTTTTAAATTTGCGCTAGTTGTATTTTCACCGTGTCATGGTATAATATTATCAAGTTTTCGCGGTACTTTTTTTTTGCAGTTAAAAACTTTAAAAAATGTAGCAATGATTTTTAAAGTATCTTTTAACTACTCTTTACAACTTACCAGCGCATTAATCAAATAATGTTCACAGGGATGAAGGTAAAGAATCTTACAATTTTAAAATGCAACAACTATTTTAAATTGTTTGTTTTTATTAGTGTACGATGAGAAATGAAACGCTGATAAAACCTGGCTGGCTTTTTAAATCTATCAAAATTATTTATGATAAATCTGGTTGTTGGGACAGGTTTGTTGGAATAAAAAAATGCAAATCGCCTACATCCCCTGCACTCCCAGGCTTCGCAGTAAAATAATTTGAATTTTTTTGTTTTTGCGAATAAGGCCTTTTAAATCACCAGCAGGTATTTCATCGTATGCTAACCTTAAAACTTCAGTCCGAACGTATGTGCTGCTATGGAGGGGGAATGTAGCGAGAGCGGAATGTGAATCGTTCTCGAACTGAAGTTGGCACTTGGCAACGTTGAAACTTGATGGGTCTCATTTTAATTTGCGCCAAGTCAATTTTGCATACAATATAAAGTCAAAGGCACTAATTTGTTAAAACTAACTTATTCGAGCTAAATACTATCTTGACGTTATACCGTTGTCCGGGTCTCATTTTAACTTGCGCCAAGTCAATTTTGCATACAATATAAAGTCAAAGGCACTAATTTGTTAAAACTAACTTATTCGAGCTAAATACTATCTTGATGTTATACCGTTGTCCGTTGTCCTAGTCTTCTTATTCTGTCTCGTTTGACATACGGAATGGTAAATATTGGTTGTGCATCTTTTTTTGTTTTTTGTCCGTTTAGCTTTCTGATTCTTACGATTTTCCAATATTTTGTGAACGAATCTTATAAGGTAGCCATAGTAATTGCTCTATCCACATGGAATCTAACTATGCCATGTTTTGCGTTGTTTGACTGATTGATGTATAACATATACCGTGCGAGCAAAAATAATTTGCATCAAAGAGGGCTTTGCATCTAAGGGCGTAATGCTTAGCTGTAGAGCTTAATACCTGTTGGGTGTCAGTAACTACATGAATTAACAATAAATCAGTTATTCCTTCATCTTTAACAGTCGTTTTAGTAATTTGATTCATCGCTAATTTTAAGCGTATTTTCGAATCGGGGTTAGAGTAAATAGTGAGTGGCAATACAATCCTAGTTTGTGCATCGACGATTTTCACGAACATGTTCCTAACGTTGCTTTTATCGCTGGGGATTTTTATCATTGCCTAAAAAGAACCGTGGCTGTGTTTAGGAAAATAGGTTCTATACAACACAAAAAAGGAGCAGGAAGACCATCTGTAAGAACAGAAGAACTTGTTGCAAACGTTCGTGAAATAATGCAAAATACGCCAACAAATTTTATCAGATCAGTGGCCATTTTCAGAAATTTATGTAATTATTTTTCTTTTTCTTTCTGTATATTATTACTTTGTTAATTTTGTAAACAACAGAAATAAATTTGTATTTGCCTACTTATTTTATTACTCATTAGTTTGGCATATCATGTCATAATATGAATTTGACAAAATTTTAACCCAGATTTGGTTAGATATATCGTCCCCATATCATTCTGATCTAAACCAAGCCCTACATTTTTTAATCCAAGCCCTCTTTGATGCAAAAAATGTTTGCTCGCACGGTATTTTGACTTTTAAGCGTAGGTTTCCTGTATACTAGTGTATACTGAAGTTTTGATGGTATTACCATTTACCTTTAAATTTACATCTAGGGAAGGTAATCGGTTGTTTTCTTTTTCTCCATGGTTAATTGGATGGTCTGTATAAAGCTACTAATGTAAGTTCGTCATTATTTCCATTCCAAATAATGAAGGTGTCATCCACATTTTTGGTTTCTTATTTACTTGTTCTATTGCTTCGGATTCAAACCATTCCGAAGTAAATGTTGGCGATTGTTGGCGAGAGAGACATCATTGTCTTCAATCTTTAAACATACACTAGAAAAAGATCTTTTCACTCTACCAAATATATTTTTATAATACCTGAAACTGGCAAGTTTTTGTTATTTAAACGAAAAACCCAAAGTAGTAAAATAAAATGTTAGATTAATAAGTCAGTATTACATATTATAACATAGTAAAACTGTAAATAATTGGCATGCAATGAGGGCCAGCGAAACCCTATTAAAAGGCAAAAATCAGTGATATTAATTATGAAACGACAACATAAAGCTTGATTATCAGCAATAAAAGAGTAGGAGCAAGTAATTAGTAACTAGAAAAGGCAATAAAAAGTAATATGTTGCGAAGGCTTAAATGCTCGTAATGAACTTTATTACGTACTTATAATTTATTTATCAAAACGGAAAACTAAGCTGGGCTGTAGTTAATTTGTTTACCTAACAAGTGCTGAAAGTGATACATTACGTTTAGTTATCCAGTGATACCAAATTAAAGTTTACTGGTAATATTTAGTGACAGCCGAACGCTTTCAACTATTTTTTGAAATATATATCTTGGCGTTCGTTAATACTGTGCGAGCAAAAATTATTTGCATCAGAGGGCTTGGATTAAAAAACGTAGGGCTTGGTTGAGATCACAATGATATGGGGACGATATATATAACCAAATCTAGGTTACAATTTTGTCAAATTCATATTATGACATGGTATGCCAAACTAATGAGTAATAAAATAAGTAGACAAATACAAATTTATTGTTGTTGTTTTCAAAAATAACAAAGTAAGAATATACAGAGAGAAAAAGAAAAATAATTACATAAATTGCTGAAATTGGCCACCGTCATGCTCCAAGCATAAATACACACGTCTCTTCATATTTTCGAAAGTGTTGACCAGCATCTTTAGAGAAATGTTACCACATTCTTGGATAATCCTTTCTTGTAATTGTTCTAAATTTGCAACTGGTGTATTAAAATAGTGTTCTTTAAATGATGAAAAACGAAGTAATCCATAACCGTTAAACAAGGTGATCTAGGTGAGAATTCAAAATCTGCGGCTTGTATTTCTTGGAATACTTGCACTTTATAAGGAAATAAATTTAGCTGCTTCTTAAGAAAAGTCCTGCATGTTCTATAAGATCTTTCCACTTCTTGGGACAGGCGTCTTATACAATTTGTTGGCGTATTTTACATTATTTCACGAACGTTTGCAACAAGTTCTTCTGTTCTTACAGATGGTCTTCCTGCTCCTTTTTTGTGTTGTATAGAACCTGTTTCCCTAAACACAGCCACGGTTCTTTTCAGGCAATGATAAAAATCCCCAGCAATAAAAGAAACGTTAGGAAAATGTTCGTTAAAATCGTCCATACACAAACCCGAATTGTATTGCCACTCACCATTTACTATAACCCCGTTTCGAAAATATGCTTCAACCATAAATGTTTTGTGCTGTTCCGTAAAGCCCATTATGTGAATTGTTCAAGAAATTGGAAAAATTAGCGATAAATCAAATTACTTGTAATGACTGTCAAAAGATGACAAAATAACTAATTGATTGTTAATTCAGGTAGTTACTGACACCCAAAAGGTATCAAGCTCTACGGCTAAGTATTACGTCCTTAGATGCAAGGCCCTCTTTGATGCAAATAATTTTTGCTCGCACGGCATATAGTACAGAATACGAAGGTAAGAAAATTACTTTAGTATTTTTTATAAAAGAAATATATAAGTTTGACGGATTTGGAGTGTGCGTGAGTAAATTGTATAAAGCGCAAGTGGAGAGTGTAAAATCTCCACAAGTTATGGTAGATCCTTGCAGATCGGGTTGATGAAGTTCAAATAAAAATTCGATTTTAATCAAATGACTACTAAGCTACAGGTAAACAGGACCTTAAAGGGGGTTGTTTTAAGATTTTTTTTATTATTTAGGACCTGGAGTACTTTATGTCTTGTCGGCTTGTTGTGATAAATGTATATATTTACTTGAACGTCGTTGATTAAAACCATAGTATTAGAAATTTTGAAAAAACCACATCAACAAGATCATAATACCGTGCGAGCAAACATTATTTGCATCAAAGAGGGCCTTGCATCTAAAGACGTAATGCTTAGCCGTAGAGCTTAATACCTGTTGGGTGTCAGTAACTACCTGAATTAACAATCAGTCAGTTATTGCGTTATCTTTGACAGTCGTTACAAGTAATTTGATTCATCGCTAATTTTTCCAATTTCTTGAACAATTCACACAAAGGGCTTTACGAAACAGCACAAAACATTCATGGTTGAAGCGAATTTTCGAAACGGGGCTAGAGTAAATAGTGAGTGGCAATACAATCCGAGTTTGTGCATGGACGATTTTCACGAACATTTTCCTAACGTTGCTTTTATTGCTGGGGATTTTTATCATTGCCTGAAAAGAACCGTGGCTGTGTTTAGGAAAACAGGTTCTATCTATACAACACAAAAAAGGAGCAGGAAGATCATCTGTAAGAACAGAGAACTTGTTGCAAACGTTCGTAAAATAATTCAATATACGACAGCAAATTGTATAAGACGCCTGTCCCAAGAAGTGGGAAGATCTTATGAAACATGCAGGACTATTCTTAAGAAGCAGCTAAATTTATTTCCTTATAAAGTGCAAGTATTCCAAGAAATACAAACCGCACATTTTGAAAGACACCTAGATCACCTTTTTTAACGGTTATGGATTACGTTTTTCCTCATTTAAAGAACACTATTTTAAAACACCAGTTGCAAATTTAGAACCATTACAAGAAAGGATTATCCAAGAATGTTGTAACATTTTTCCAGAGATGCTGGTCAATACTTTCGAAAATATGAAGAGACGTGTGTATTTATGCTTGGAGCATGGCGGTGTCCAAGTTCAGCAATTTATGTAATTATTTCTTTTTTTCTCTCTGTAAGTATATTCTTACTTTGTTAATTTTGTAAAGAACAAAAATATATTTGTATTTGTCTACTTATTTTATTAATAATTAGTTTGGCATATAATGTCATAATATGAATTTGACAAAATTTTAACCTAGATATAAAATATCGTCCACATATCATTGTGATCTAAACCAAGCCCTGCGTTTTTTAATTCAAGCCCTCTTTGATGCAAATAATTTTTGCTCGCACGGTAATAGTAGTCGATAAAAGTAAAACAATAATCAATAAATAAAATGATTAATTTTAGGTTACCGGTCCACTGTGCGATTCCGGTAAAAATATTCAAACCGACAATAGTGATGAAAAAATTAAATCATCTGCTTACTTATTGTATCACAGCCGGTATTTAATTTTACAATTTGACAATTCAGCATGCTGAATAACTAAAAGCATATTATTTATTCGACTTATAACATTGTACCTAATTGCCTTCATGCCAATAAGTTCTGCTTAAGCCTCAATTAAAACTGTCTATTGTTTGCAAAAACGTATAAAGCATTCAAAAATTAATGGTGTTACCTACTTAAATACTTTCTGTCAAATTTATTTCGCGTATAAAATTGTGGGCACTCGTGGTCAAGTCCAACTTCTGATGTCAGAAATTTATGAAAAGCCACAGCATACAGTACGCAAACAATAATACAAATTTACGAATTTAGTTAAAATTAAACAATAATTTTACTAGAGATAAATCACCAGCGGCATGCCATTACCAGCGTGAGAAGTATTTGAATAGATATTTACCTTTAAATACGTACAGCTTATCTCGTGCGCAAACAAAAGTTCAGTTTTATGGGTGAAAAAATACGTCTGAGTAGACGACTCGCTGGGCAGATGCCTCCCAGCAGGATTGGGCATGCACAAAAACCTCTTGTTATCGGCCTGTCGTTTGTATGATTTAATTATGCCCAAATAGGGGTAAAATACCGGGTATTTCATATTTATTTCGGTAAGTATGGAGTAGTGAAAGTCTTTGATATCTAATTTTATTTTAATATGATATATTTAAACACTTCTAACCTGGTGTAGGTTATACAAACAAGGTATGAAAATAAAGAGAAACACACATCCAGACAGATTATCCCGATACATGTTTTGCTATATTTTATTTGCAACTCTGCAATTTAATAAGGTACCTACGCTTATTTTTCTGGCGATATATTGCTTCAAAAAGTTTAAAAGACACTGTTCCCTATACTTATATTATATAAAAGAAAAAATGTAAATATATAACCTAGGTCTGTTTATAGTAATCCAAAGGTGAAAGCATTCCACGGGTCAAGTTCTCGAACAAAAATTGTTTCAAATTCATGAACAAGAAACTGTGCTTGAAAATATTTTACACTTACCCAAGTTTTTGCCAACTTGTAAAAATCAAAAGTTATATACCAACTGCTATTTGACTGAGGTTAGGTAGTAGCGGTAGGTAGTTTTATAGTTTATTTGACTTGTTCTCTTCCTTTTTAGAACTTTAAACACGAAGACAAATAATTTTTAAACAAATTTTAGAAAAAAACTCTTAAAAACAATTTACTGTCTTCAAAATCTGATAGGTTTGGAACTACTAAAAATGCCATAAATTACTACCTTATTCCCATTTGTTTTTTATATTCGATTCAAAGGTCAGACTAGCATATTTTTTCGCAGGCGGTTCACTTTTGTTATATAACTTAAATAAAGCGATAATATTTAAGAAATTTCTAACAATAGTTTATATTTTAAATTATATACAGGGTGTTTTAATAAAAACTCATAGGCCAATTGTTTCGAAAACTAAAAGCGACATGTAAATTCTGTAAACGCCAGTTTTAAGCCTCTATGATTGGCTTCAGAACTGTGTAAAAAATGTGTTTAAATAATACAAGATGTAGGTGGCGCCACGGTGCAAAGAAATTTTTCGATGACAGGAACTTTTAAATGTTGTGGTTCTTAAAGATAATTAATTTTTGATGAAATTATGTGCCATCAAAATGTTTGATAAATCCAACATGAACATTTTTGGTTAAGTTTTTTTTTAAATAATTTTAACGATTATTTTAATTATAAATATTTTTAATATCCTTTAGCAGATTTTAATTTAATTTTGGTAATGATACGCCACTGAGTTCTTGGTAACATTTATATATTTTTTGGATTAAGCAACTAAAAATATCCTTTTCTTGTCTGTTAAATTGTTTTCTTATCTTGCTTGGTTTTTGAGAAATAAAAATAAAAACAATTTTATTTGCATATCTCTGGAAAACAAAAATCATTAAATAATTAATACGTTGTATCTTTTGCTATTAATCGAAATACCCTATTAAGAGTTTGCAGAACCGAATTATTATATTGATTTGCTATGTGTGTATATGAAAACGGCAATAATTTTGAACACCTCATTCGACCCCATTAGTTAGTTTTTGGTATTGTTCTAATTTTCATTAATAATTTTCTATAATTTCACATCAGTTCTTTCATAAAATTTGAAACATATTTTTATTTTATTTTATTATGCTTTAATGTTTTAACTTTGCTTTTAAACAACAAACAACACAACGTATTAATAATTATTTAATGATTTTTGTTTTCCAGAGATATGCAATAAAATTGACAAGAAAAGGATATTTTTAGTTAGTTAATCCGAAAAAAACATAAAAATTACCAAGGCGTCTTATTTTTTGCCAATATTATTTGTTAAGGCGCCCCCTGAGACGTCACTGGACGTAATAATTTAGCGCTACACGAGCATTTTATCACTAAACTTATCATTACCAAAATTAAATTAAAATCTGCTAAAGGATATTAAAAATATTTATAATTAAAATACTCGTTAAACTTAACCCCAAACCCGAACAAACCCCTTTCATGTTGGATTTATCAACATTTTTTATGGGACATAATTTGACTAAAAATTAATTATCTTTAAGAGCGACAACATTTAAAAGTTCCTGTCATCAATCGGTCTTTGCACCGTGGCGCCACCTACATCTTGTATTATTCAAACACATTTTTTACACAGTTCTGAAGCCAATCATAGAGGCTAAAAACTGGCGTTTACAGAATTTACATGTCGCTTTTAGTTTTCGAAATAATTGGCCTGGGAATTTTTATTGAAATACCCTGTATATTGTATTTTTTATATATTTTTATTTTAACTGTAAAATAAATATGTACATTCAATAAATAGATCTATTTGTACCAGAAATATATCAGTTTGAGTTTCACCAAACGAAACCTTTGGAGAACTAGCCTGATTATTTACGGGTTTTTCACTGGCATAGGCAGGCACTCATTTTCCAAATTAATATTCTAATTACACGTAAGCAATGTAAACACCTTTCGATCAAAGTAAGCCCTTTCATGTTATAGGGGCGCGCTTTAATTTACTTAGGTAATCCAAACTTTAAAAGCTTATCAGTTAATTAAAGATTAAGCTGTATACATCAAGAAGTAGGTAAATGAGATTTTTTTTTAGTGGTTTATTCTAACTAGCAGGCAGGAGTTTCCATTGGGTTTGGGTTGCTCGGTAAGATATTTTGTTCTCGAAAGCTATTGTCAAAAGTGAGGGGTGTAATCGTAAATTCAAATACGGTAATATAACAAAAATTGTATTTAAAAAAATACCTTGTCGAGCTTCCATTATTTTTATTTTGTTACTTAGCAAAACGTTTCGGTTAGATAGTATCTATAACCGTTTTCATGATGTAAACTAAATTGTAATTCGAAGGCTACTGTCTTAAATACTATCATGTGCAATGAAGCTTGATGACTCCGTCTACGTAATTATTGGAGTGTGAAGTTTGAGCTGTTGGTTTTGGACAAGAAGAGGCTTCCAGATATTGGGAATATCTATACTTGGTTTACTAAATATATGGGTATTTTGATTCATGAAAGCTGCTTCTTTGAATTTATGTTTTCTTCAATGCTCTGAACAGAATAGAAGAATAACCAAAAACTATAATATCAAAACAGCCTTCAAATCCGGAAATACGTTTAGAAGCTTTCTTACAAAAGTAAACCCTCCCGTAATGAAAACATAAAAAATCGTATCTATCAAATCCCTTGCGAGTGTGGCGAATCGTATATTGAAGAAACAAAAAGACCTCTTCCCGTACGAGGTAAAGGACATCTGAAACATACTCAAAGAGGTGGAACTTTGAGATCAAGTATAGCGGAACATGTATGGACCAACTAACATAATATACAGTGGTCAGAAGCCATGGTTTTGGACACGGAACAGCACTGGAGAAAACGAAAATCAAGGAAGCAACTTTCATTAACCAAAATACCCATATATTTAGTAAACCAAGTATAGATATCCCCAATACATGGAAGCATTTTCTTGTCCAAAAACAACAGCTCAAACTCCACACTCCAATAAGCACGTACCTAGGCGAAGTCATCAAACTTCATTGCACATAGATAGTATTTAAAATAGTAGCCTTAGAATTATAATTTAGATACACTTGAAAACGGTTAGAGATACTAACCGAAACGTTGTGTTAAGTAACAAAATAAAGACAAGGTTTTTTTTTGATGTTACTTCATTGTCTACCACTTTCAAATAAAAATTGTATTAGTCCGGCCTCTAAGCTAAGCAGTGGCGGCTGCTTAAAAAGTGCAGATGTGCACGTGCACTCCTAAATTTAAATGTCTCTTCTAACTCCCGGCCAATAAATCCTCTAGATATTTTTACCAGTTAAAATATAATTGTAGTGTGTGTGTAGCTGCTTTCAAGACTTACTTTTAAACGGAGAAAAAGTACTTGTGGCCTCGGGAGTATTGGGTTTTTGGCTTGAAAAGTTCGTTTATTAGAAAAAAATAAAATTATGATGAAATACTTATAAAACTACAGTGTATAGTCGGATCTGGTCTTATCGTGCGTGTCATACGATTCAAGAAAGACATACTCTCAGTTTTTGTCTTCTTTACTTGCGTTTAATTTTACCCTCTAAATAAAATACGTAAGATAAATGAGACAGACTTATTCCATTTTGACATGAAAAAAAGGATATGTATTTACTTTCCAGCGATTCTAAAAAAGCTTATAATAGCACCAGCTACGTTTTATTTTAAATATGCCAGTTTTGTGACTTTGACAGTTTGTGACAAAATTAAACAATTTTCTGGGTTTTTGCATCCCCAATCAAAAAAAATGGTACTTAATCTGATAAACTATTTCGAAAATGAAAGAAAAAGTGGAAATTCGCCAACCAATATTCAGGAAACAGTAGCCAAAGCACTGGGAATTAGTTTAAGGACTGTGCAGAAAATTGTGCATGAAACAAAACATAACATAATACCCAATATACAAGAATACTAAAAAGTGTAAACGAAGAAAGCCAAAGACTGAGGATTTAAGCGAAAATATTAAAATGGGAGTTCGAAATGTGATTTACGATTTATACAAATCAAAAACCAATGTAACTCTTCCAGTTTTACAAAAAACATTAAAAATTCGGGGTGTTTTGGAAATTGGACTTGAAGCGTTATCAAAATTAATAAAAAATTTAGGTTTTCGCTATAAAAAAGACTGTAACCGAAGATTTTTATGTGAGCAGCCACAGATAGTGAGTTAGCGTGTTCAGTTTTTAAAAAAATATACGGACAATTACAAATCGAAATTTAGAAAAGTGGTATTTTTAGACGAAACGTGGATATTTTCGAATGGAAGTGGTTCGAAATCTTGGCAAGATGAGTCTGTAAAAAGTGTTAAAAGGAAAAAGGGATGCGGTACGGGAAAGCGTTTTATTATTTTGCATGCCGGTTCTGCAACAGGATATGTTGCAGGTGTGAGTTTAATTTTTTCTTCAACATCAAAAAGTGCTGACTATCATGATAATATGAATTGCGAAATGTTTGAAAAATGGTTAAAAGTTTAATTGATACCAAATTTGGATGCTCCGTCTTTAATTGTATTAGATAATGCATCATATCATTAAAGAATTTTAAATAAACAGCCTACTTCCTCTTGGAGGAAAAGTGATATTTATGAGTGGCTGGAAAAACACAACCAAAATCCTTTACCAAATATGCTTAAATCGAAACTCCTATCAATAGCAAAGTATCTTAAAAAACCCAAAATATACGCGGTAGATAAAATACTGCGTGAATATGGTCATGAGGTTCTACGACTGCCGCCATATCATTGCCAGTTTAACGCAATAGAATTAATATGGGCTGGTGCAAAGTCTTATTATGAAAAACATGTAGGTGATGGTCTTAAATCCGACCAAGTACAAATAGTTTGGCAAGATTCGTTAGATCATATTACACAAGAGTACTGGAAGAAATCGGTGGAACATACAGAAATATTAATAAGATATTGGTGGGATCGAGAACAAGTACTAGATGTCGAAGTAGCGCCAATGATAATTGCTCCATTCGAAGACGACTGAGACGACGAGGACTTTTCAGATTTTATGTCACGATGAGAGTTTTTAGGCTATAATTATAAACGGTGTTTTTCGTTTACATTTTTAGTATTCTTGGGTATTATATATTTCATGCACATTATTCTGCATAGTCCTTAAACTAATTCCCAGTGTTTTCATTACGGTTTCCTGCATATTGGTTTGCGAATTTCCACTTTTTCTTTCATTATCGAAATAGTTTATCAGACTAAATGCCATTGTTTGTTTAGGTTTTAGTAGTAAAATTGTTAAAATAAATTGCACTGTTTATTATAGTCGTTTTTAATTAAAGGGTACAGTAGGTATATAATTAACGATTATATAATTTTTTTGTAACTTTTTCAACTACCCTGTACATAATTTTTACAAAACTAATAATATTAGGTATACCTATGTGGCTATCTTCGCGATAGCGAAAATAATGAAACAATTTTTCCTTCCTTCGGTATATTTGTAAATAATCTCACAACGTTTTGATAGCCTCTGTGTTGTCTGATTTGACTCATATGATCAGTGACCTTTGGACCCGCACGTTAAGACCAGATCTGACTATAACTGTAAACACAAATAATGATATGCTAAAATAAGATAATTTTGCGTAAAAAACAACCATTACATAAAAACGACTGGGTCCTAATTCTTGAAACTGGGGATCACTGTTCTCAGGAGAAATGTGGGCGGAGTTCTCACGCAACGCATGAAACGGTATTCTTGATCACGTAGGACCATTCACATCACCGATTTACGGGGGAACTCGCTCTTCTACTATTTTTGGTGGGAACAACTGATCCCATGCATAACCCCAGTATTATATTTACGTCGTTAAATTTTTAAACTTCAAAGTGAAATTGTTTTTATTTTAGTAATTTTTTTGGTGAAATCTGAGGTAAATCTTTCAACGAGCAATTCTTCGTGATTTAGCATACATGTCTTTTTGCTGCTGGATGATGGGGCCCACACGTTTCCTTTTATTTTCAGCCATTGATAAAAAAATATTTGACAAATGAATATTATTTGACATTGACAAGTTTCATAATCTTACCTTTCACAATAAAGAAAAACCCGAACTAATAATTTCCACCTCAATTTACCTTTCGATTTCTTTAAAATTTTCGTAAAAAGTGGTGGCTCGCCTTGAAAATGGTTGGCAACACTGTCTTATCACCTCCCCGCACGGAACATATCGTCTGTGTTCGAGAATACCAAATTTTACTAACTTATGATCATAGGAGAACTGCCGCGGAAGGGAATGCTCCTTTGCGTGATGTGATCGTTCACGTTCTCTTACGCTCGAGAATTGGGACCCTGGCATTCACATTTGGTCTAAATTCTTGTTGTTTTTTTCTGTGCTTCCTACTTTTCTCACTCACTATCTCCCGATAACAGTATAACGCTATTTTAAACAAAACCTAACCACAACAGCATGTGGTAGAAATATAAACAGACAAAACAACAACCAAAAACAATCAGCTGTTCACAAATTTGCCTTGTGGGCCACGTGTACCAATTTAGGCAACACACTTAACAAAAAGACATGTATGGCTGCCAGATAGCAAAACGCATGTATAAAATTGGGATTTATAAAAATAAAATATGAGTCCACCAGATTGGTCTTGGTTACTTTAGGGGGGGGGGGGACTACCTATGCTCAAGGGTCAATCATAAAAATACATAAATTTAGGGGCAGGTTTTTGATAAAATAAATTTAAATCGCCTTTCTACCTCTGTGTAAAATTTAGGCATTTGGTTCTTAAGTATATCCATTAAACAAAAGTAGATATAACAAAAGTGGACACATATAAATTTTTTTTAGCTAAAACACAAAAAAATATATTTTTCCTTTTTCTGTTCTGTCGCAAAAGAAGCCCTTTAATTATATGAACGTGTTGCGCGAATACGACACAGCCGAATCATGAATATTTAAAAAAGGGTTTGCTAATAGCCCCGGGGGGTTTCGCCATACCTCAGTTCCTTTTCTTTAACTTCAGCCAAATTAGAATTGAAGTGTCTTTATGAAAAGGCTGCTTAAGTATTTATTCTTAAAAAATGCTATAAAACTTCCATAGTTTATGGAAACACAAAAAAAAAATATTTTTACTTTGTTTACCATTGGTGTGACTGGGAGGTGGCGCCCCCTATTTTTTTTTCTTTCTCCCCTCCTCTGTTCTCTAGCCTTAAGATCATTAGCATGATATTTTGCAACCATAATGGTTTGTCTTTGCCAAAAATATCATAAAAAAAATTCTGCTAAATTTGGATATAAACGCATTTGGTTATACCTTGCGAGCAAAAATGATTTGCATCAAAGAGGGCCTTGCATCTAAGGACGTAATGCTTAGCCGTAGAGCTTAATACCTGTTGGGTTTCAGTAACTACCTAAATTAACAATCAATCAGTTATTCCGTCATCTTTGACAGTCATTACAAGTAATTTGATTCATCGCTAATTTTTCCAATTTCTTGAACAATTTCCACAATGGGCTTAACGGAACAGCACAAAACATTCATGGTTAAAGCGTATTTTCGAAACGGGGTTAGAGTAAATGGTGAGTGGCAATACAATCCGGGTTTGTGCATCGACGATTTTCACAAACATTTTCCTAACGTTGCTTTTATTGCTGGGGATTTTTATCATTGCCTGAAAAGAACCGTGGCTGTGTTTAGGGAAACAGGTTCTATACAACATAAAAAAGGAGCAGAAAGACCATCTGTAAGAACAGAAGAACCTATTGCAAACGTTCCTGAAATAATGCAAAATACGCCAACAAATTATATAAGACGACTGTCCCAAGAAGTGGGAAGATCTTATGGCACTGAGGAAAATCGGTTAATTAAAGTACAACCCAGCTATTTTATTAATAACTATAATTAAACCTTTAATTGGCACAGCTGTTTTTTTAATACTGGTACTAAGATGATCTATTTGTAACAACTAAACTCATCTTCCTGAAATTTTTTTATTACTGCCAGCATATTTCTACATAATAGAAGTAACATGGTTAAGTTACTATCAGATTACGGGTTAATTGGGATTTATAAGACTACCCTAATGTAGGTGTTTAGCATTGATAATTTATACGGTTAGTTATGTTAATTATAGTCTAATAATAATTTTCGTTTAATAACTGCCGTAAATGACATTACTACTATAACTAAACCTTTAAATTATTCTAACTTAAGTCTTTAATAACGACAACTAAAGTCGCTGCTCTGTTTAATACATCGGACATGATCGACAACGTACGGTGGCACAAAAAGCGAATCATCGCTGTCTGGTCCGTCTGGTATTCATTAGTCTGCCGTATTTTTGAGAGAGGTTCGAGTTTAGCGGTTTGTGCTCTGTTGGTGAGAAGAAACAAATGGCCTATAAATCCACTTCTTGGTGATTGGGGTCTTTTTTGGAAGCATTTGAAGGTAAGAAAAATATTCTGTATTATTAATTTGTAGTTTATTAAGTTGTGAAACACGCATGACATTAGTTGCTTTTACGCACTTCATGGCTCAATTTACTAATCACCCACCATTAATTATTTCTGCTATTAGATATTTTTTAATACAATTCCTAGGTAAGGTTGTAATGGTTATTTGATAGTTTGAACCCTAGCCTTTTCCTTAATACGATAGGTACACTCAGTTGACTCAGTGGCGGATTTCGTCAGGGGGGTTCCCAAAGAAAAAACAGTAGCTTAATTTTATTGGTAGTTATTATTATTTGTATCAATGGACATGTCGTAGGCTAATGGTAGTTTTAGGCAAATGGCTTTTACCTAGATAAATGCTATATGCATTCCTATATCGGCAACCGGTTTGTTCGTTACCCAGAGCAATTTTTTTTAATTTAATTTTTTATTAATTTAATATTATTTTATAAAAATTAAATTTAAAAAAATGCTCTGGGTAACAACGAACAAACCGGTTGCCTATATACCTTTTAGACGGAATGCATATAGCATATGTAGGTAAAAGCCATTTGCCTAAAACTACCATTAGCCTACGACAGATACACCGAATTTTTTGAATTTTGGCATAGGCCCTTATGTGGAGTCGGCTGAAATTGAAATTTATGAAACTGCGCAAAAAAAAAAATGTTATATTATTTTCTATAGAATGAATACTATTTCTGAAATTTAAGTTTTTCAATTATTGTTAATATTTCTTTCTAGACTGCAGAGACTGAATCAACTTGTTCAACTGATACTGTCGTGTAATGACTAGATGTTTAATGTTCCCGCCAGGATCATTAGTGCCAACTTCAGGGCAGTTAGTTAGTTCCTAGCCAGCAAGCTATAGTCATCAGTTGAGAGTTACGTGTAAGACCAAGGAAACGAATAAAACAAGTTTATAAACATTCCATTCAATTATCATATATACCCATGAGTCATAGATGTGTTTTGTACTTCCATTGCCTTTAGTTATTCATATCACAACGTTTCAACTGGTAAGTATCTCCAGTCGTCTTCAGGTGATACCTATGAACCAGATACTATATTTTTGTCTGCATCAAGTGTATTATTTGTTACATAATAGTAGTTTAGGATACCTATAACGTATTTTTATATACCTACTTTACCTATGATGTTTATATTTTTTGTAGAAAATAAACAAAAAATAAAAATAAATATTGTTTTTTTACACCTTGTATAGGTCAACAATTTTTAACAGGAACTAATATTTAATACGAATAATTTTTTTTAGTAAATAAGTCTATAGTTTATTGTCTGGTTTAGATTTTATTACAAAATATAAGTATTTTTAAATTATTGTATTACCTTTTTCTTTTCTTTACAGGCTTAAGAAATAAAAATACAGATAAAATGCCGATAGTAAACTATCAATATGGAAAACATGGATTGGTGTTTTAGAGCAAACACCAGGGTCGCATTCGCCATTTCATTTTTGATCAATATTTCTTTACTGCTCCGTTTTATCCAAAAATAGGCCGGTCATTGGAGTACTATAATTATTACCTATAGTTTTAAGTATAAAAAAAGTTGGATGTATTAACTAATAAAAGCAGAAAGGGAAATATGGGCAAATTGGACTAAATTTAGTTTTTTGGTTTTTTAAGAAAACAAAAAAAAAGGAAATATTGATAAAATATTTAATGGTCAAGGCGTAACTAGTGTTTCTCATAAACAATATTTTCATTTTTTCTCATGGTTGTTTTCTAACCGGCAATTTTTCTGCCTTTTTAATGTAAAAATGAAAGAAAAGTAAAAATGGCGAAGGAGCCAATAAAGGGCACCATAATTAAAGTTTTTTACTGGGGCTATTAATTTTTTTGCTACCATAATTAAAGCATAATTCTTCCATAATTAGCAGCGTTGGTTACAGTAACATCAATAATTTATTACGGGTATTAAATAACAGAGTTGCCATTATTATATAAAGTTACAATGCCAGAAGTAGTGCTTATAGTGACTATTAATATCCTATACCTGTGATAACTAAAGTACTTTAATAAGCATAGCTAACGTTTAACAATAAGCTTTAATACGTGAATGATGAAAGAGTTTTGGACTTCCATTGTCTTTATTTGTTTTAAATCACAACGTTTCAACTGGTAAGTATCTCCAGTCGTCTTCAGGTGAATACTAAATAAGTAAAGTAACTACAAGACTATTTATACTAGCTAGGTGCACCGAAGCACAACTGAGTTGGGTGCAGTCATGCGTTCAGTTAGCACGCGATCTTATCCTAAGCTTACATCTATCTAACAAAGGTTTCCAGATATTTCTTAAGTCTAACGATGGTTTACTAAAACAGCCTGGATTCTGGTGAATAGTAGCAGCTTCCTTAAACTTTCTTTTCCTCCAGTGTGGCTCCTTATGTAGGATTTCAGCTTCTGACCACATGATATGGTGGCCATGTTTCCAGGCATGGTCAGCTGCACCTGACTTTTCGGTCTCTCCTTTTAGCGTATTGTTTTTGTGTTCTTTAATCCTTGTCTCGAGTGGTCTTAATGTCTCACCTATATACGATTGACCGCACTCGCAGGGGATCTGGTAGACGCAGTTTTTCCTATCTTTTTGACTTATAGGCTTTGTCTTCGTCAGGTGGCTTCTTAGGGTGTCTCTCGAGTTGAATACGGTACTGATGTTATATCGTTGTCCTAGTCTTTTTATTTTCTCAGATACTCCCTTGACATACGGAATGTTGAGTTTTGGTTGTGCCTCTCTGTCTGCTTTTTGCGCGTTGGGTCGATTCTTACGGTTTTCCAATATTGTGTCAAATAATTTTGTGGGGTAGCCATTTTTGTTGAGGTCGGTCTTGATGTGGTGAGCTTCCTTTTTAAGTGCTTCTTCCGAGTTACAGATTGTAATTGCTCTATCCACGAGGGTTTTAACTATGCCATGTTTCGTGTTGTTTGAGTGATTTGAAGTAAAATTGAGATACTGACCTGTATGCGTAGGTTTTCTGTATACTGAAGTTTGGATGCTATTACCATTTTTCTTCACGTTGACATCTAGAAACGGTAATTGGTTGTTTTCCTCTTTCTCCATGGTGAATTTGATTGTTGGTGTTAAGCTATTGAGGTGATCTAGAAAATTTCTTAGTTCGTCATCGGTTCCATTCCAAATAATGAAGGTGTCATCCACATATCTCAGCCACATTTTTGGTTTCTTCTTTGCCTGTTCCATTGCTTTCGATTCAAACCATTCCATGTATATGTTGGCGATTAGCTTAACACCAACAATCAAATTCACCATGGAGAAAGAGGAAAACAACCAATTACCGTTTCTAGATGTCAACGTGAAGAAAAATGGTAATAGCATCCAAACTTCAGTATACAGAAAACCTACGCATACAGGTCAGTATCTCAATTTTACTTCAAATCACTCAAACAACACGAAACATGGCATAGTTAAAACCCTCGTGGATAGAGCAATTACAATCTGTAACTCGGAAGAAGCACTTAAAAAAGGAAGCTCACCACATCAAGACCGACCTCAACAAAAATGGCTACCCCACAAAATTAGTTGACACAATATTGGAAAACCGTAAGAATCGACCCAACGCGCAAAAAGCAGACAGAGAGGCACAACCAACACTCAACATTCCGTATGTCAAGGGAGTATCTGAGAAAATAAAAAGACTAGGACAACGATATAACATCAGTACCGTATTCAACTCGAGAGACACCCTAAGAAGCCACCTGACGAAGACAAAGCCTATAAGTCAAAAAGATAGGAAAAACTGCGTCTACCAGATCCCCTGCGAGTGCGGTCAATCGTATATAGGTGAGACATTAAGACCACTCGAGACAAGGATTAAAGAACACAAAAACAATACGCTAAAAGGAGAGACCGAAAAGTCAGGTGCAGCTGACCATGCCTGGAAACATGGCCACCATATCATGTGGTCAGAAGCTGAAATCCTACATAAGGAGCCACACTGGAGGAAAAGAAAGTTTAAGGAAGCTGCTACTATTCACCAGAATCCAGGCTGTTTTAGTAAACCATCGTTAGACTTAAGAAATATCTGGAAACCTTTGTTAGATAGATGTAAGCTTAGGATAAGATCGCGTGCTAACTGAACGCATGACTGCACCCAACTCAGTTGTGCTTCGGTGCACCTAGCTAGTATAAATAGTCTTGTAGTTACTTTACTTATTTAGTATTCACCTGAAGACGACTGGAGATACTTACCAGTTGAAACGTTGTGATTTAAAACAAATAAAGACAATGGAAGTCCAAAACTCTTTCATCATTCAAGAAACATCATTGTCTACGACCTTCAAGCAAGCTTTAATACGGTATATTAGTAATAATTAAAGTACTTTAATTACAATAGCTAAAACCACACCTACTAGAGTTTATTAAAGTATCTTACTATAGCAGATGAAGTAAAAGTAGAAATACGACTTTAGTTATGAGAGCAAATGACTTTAGCTGTCCCCCATTTAACTGAGATAATTTAGTTATGGTAATTAAAACTTTAATTATGGTCAGTAAAATTTTCTCTCAGTGGCAGGACTATTATTCTTAAAAAGCAGCTAAATGTATTTCCTTATAAAGTGCAAGTATGAATTGTGTAAATACAAATTTAGAACAATTACAAGAAAGGATTATCCAAGAATGTGGTAACATTTCTCCAGAAAAGCTGCACTTTCAAAAATATGAAGAGACGTGTGAATTTATGGTTGGAGCATGGCGGTGGCCAATTTCAGTAATTTATGTAGGTAATTATTTTTCTTTCTGTATATTCTTACTTTGTTAATTTTTTAAACAACAGAAATAAATTTTGTATTTGTCTACTTATTTTATTACTCATTAGTTTGGCATATCATGTAAAAATATGAATTTGACAAAATGTTAACCTAGATTTGGTTAGATATATCGTCCCCATATGATTGTGATCTAAACCAAGCTCTACTTTTTTAATCCAAGCCCTCTTTGATGCGAATAATTTTTGCTCAAACGGTATTGGTTACAGGCTTGCCGGATTTAACAATTTTTTAAGATGATTTTACCTAATGAATGCCAACTATTGGCAATCTTGTGGATCCTCCTTAGATAATAATTATTATTATTAATAAAGCTGGGTACGGGTTTTAGTAAGTAGCGGCTCATGATGAAAACACTGGGAGCTCAACAATAGGTCCGTGCGTAGGAAATAAAACAAACCTCACAGCCAATAGTACTTTTGATAGAGTTCCACTTTAAACTTAAACAGTCTTTTAAAAATCTCTTTTTGCCAGTTTTGTCAGTAAGTTTGAAATCAGTTTAAACCGCCACATATTTTTCACAATTTTTAAGAGTTAGGATACTTCCAAAAGATTGTCTTAGAAATTTGACTCCCAAGCCCGATGATGCTACCTACCGTAAATATTTCGATAAAATGTTGTAACACTGGTCAACATTTAGAATATAAACAAATATCCACAATTTTTCAGATCAATAACATATTATAGCTATTTTTTTTATTAAGGTGGGAGTATCAACATGCTTGCCAACTTATAACCTATTTCGCGTAGATTTATTTATGTTTTCTAGCTTTTATACAAAATTTAAAGAAAATCAGTATCGACTTGGTATTCTATAGGTAATAATTGACATATTTAATAAATATCAAGGAATTTCATAACTTGTTTTAGGAGAATTGTATAGTGAAAAATATCGGGTATGATTTTTTTTAACATTATTATGTCATTGTCACTCATTGTTGTTTCACTATACAATTCTCCTAAAATTAGCAATGAAATAAATTGATATTTTTGCAATATATCAGATACTACCTAAATAATGTACCGACGATATTGGTTTTCTTTAAATGTTAGTTATTAAAATAATAGACACCTTACAGGTATTAAGCTCTATGGTTAAGCATTACGTCCTTAGATGCAATGCCCTCTTTGATGCAAGAGTGAAACACTAAGAACCAAAGAAAACTAAGAGATAAAGCTAGTAACTCACTAAATGTCTTCTCTACATGACTTCCTTTTATCAAAGAACGTTTGTAATGCCTGGTAATAAACATTACAGTTGCAAAAATGCAACGTCTGGACTGTAAAAAAAAGTAGCATGTACAAATACTCCAGTCTTTAAGCGCAGGCCAAAGGTATTGCGAATATAAATACGGTTAGCGGGACACAGCGCACATTTCACTCGCAATTCTGCCGCGATCGCTGAGTTTTCCTGCAACGAGGAAATTCGCTCAAAGCTCGCTACCGCGTTCCATTGCAACAGACGTCAACATACGCGCTTTTAACTTCGCGAACAACTTATAACAGGTAAGTTTTTTAAATCGAATATATAGAATAGAATATATATTATGTATTGATGAAAACAGAGGTCTATGAGGTTTAATAAAATTGATGTATAAGTGTTGCTTAACATGTTAAGGTTTCCATATATTATGCAAGTTTTTCATCTGAATTATAATAAATTAAATCTGATAATAAGAGTTTGAAATAGCCAAAAGTTATTATAAGTAACCATAAGTATTGAATCCAATGTGCGAAAGAATTATTTTTAAAATAGTGAATTATATTTCAAGTTACTACCTAATCAAAAAACTCGTACACTTTTGCCGAAAATGTTGTGATATTTCTTATAATATATATTTTTGAAGCTAATTAATGAATAAATCTTATATTAATATTTTGACTACTATTAGGAATTATCAATAATAATTGTCTGTTCATATGATTGCGTGTCGGATATATAATAATTATAATATAAATATAATATAGTAATTTATGTGATAATAATAATAATAATAATAATAATAAAGATATTTATATGTACCAAAATATAATAATTATAAAATATAACAACCCAAAATAACTGTTTGTGACAGTAACATACTAGTTGGCACAAAAAGGTAGGATTTTCTTTAACAATTAATCAATTAATGTAATTTCTTAATGAGGAGGTCTTATGCGTTAATACAGCAATTGACAATATATAGATACAGTGATCGAACATTTAGGATGTCTGAATTGTAGGGTAAATGTGTAGAGTAGCGCTTGTTTTTTTATATATTATTTTAAATTTTAAAGAACATTCAGAGGTTTTAGAGAATTTTTGTAGCTTCTACCTCACGCAATTATACCGTATCTTGTTAGTGATTCTACTAATGCTTTATAGAGTTTTGCCAATAATTGCCCTTAAAATGTAGAATTTGTAAAATAATTTTCTAATACTTTTTGTCAGATAACTGATATGTCAAATCAAATCATATCAAAATATGCTTTACTGTTTTGAAGAAAAATCATTCTTATTAACAAAGCTAAAAAAATACAAGTTATATACTACGAATACATAAATGAAAAGAAATAAAAATATTTTTTTTTCTTAAGGTAGGTATACATTGTCAAAAATATATAGCTAAAAACTACAAACATAGTAAACAGGATAGGGCTGCACCGAGCCCTGTTTTTTAACTTGACCTAGTACCGAGTACTCGGCTGAAGGTATTGACCGAGTACCTAGTACTCGGCTGCCCAGTAATGATATTTTTCAAAAGGTCAACATCTCGGAAACTTTAAGTATGGACTAATAATGCATTTAATAAAAAATAATTATAATTTTATGTAGAATCTGAAAATAAAAAAAAAAATGGAAAATTTTTACCGTTCCGCTTTTTTGGAGCACCCTGTATAGTATAGACGGAATTAATTTTAAAATAAGCATCTCTTAACCCTTAATAAGCTTTGTCAAAAGTTTTCCGCTATCTTTAATTAGAGAGAACCTTATCGCTATTCTTATGAAAGATAATGTTGATGTTCGGCCAGAAGAACCAAATATGCAAAATATGGTAGAATTAGAATATAGTTCATCAGAATCGGATGATATTCCTCTGAACTCTCTCATTGCACGGAGTAAAAAAAAGATGAAGTCAGACATTTCTATTTGGGACATGTTTTCTTCTATTGCCTCAGCCTCAACTTCAAATTCTTCAAGTAAGATCTTATCAAAAAGAGAAATACTACAAACTGAAATTGATACTTACTTGAAATTACCTATAATTGATAGAACGCTATCACCATTTGACTGGTGGCCAGTCAACCAAAATAGCTTTCCCCATTTACTCAAGCACAGTACTTATCTGCTCCAGCTTCCACCATTTTCAGTGAAAGGTTATTTTCAGAGGCGGGAAACGTCTTTGAAACAAAAAGAAATTCGTTGAAACCGGAAAATGGAGAGAGATATATATTTCTACATCATAATCTTTCTCTTCTAAATTATAAGTATTAAATTTATTAATGCCATCGTACTTTGCATAAGTACCTATGTTATTGAAAATTAAAATTATGAATTATACTCGGAATTATATATCTCATTTCTTACTGTTTTTGACATGCCGAAAAGGATTGCTTCTAATATTCTACTATACTGGACCGAGTAATGAATATAAGACCGAGCACCGAGTACTCATTACTTGGTGAAAATTCTGGCCGAGCACCGAACTACTCGGTACTCGGTGCAGCCCTAAAACAGGACAAAGACAAAGTCAACAAAACAAGGTGACGAATTGCTTGCCGGAAATACTCAGTTAAAAGGCGTCGTTGTAATACTCGACCACCTCGTAATAGGCTCTTCCCACCAGTAGTTCTTGATTGTTATTTTTAAAAAATTTAGGGTAGGTATGTTTCTTATTTGCTCAGGAAGATGGTTGAACAATTTAAGGCTTTCGTAAATTATACAGTTTCTAATAAGAGCATGTGCTCTCCACATAAGATTTTTATCAATAATAATTCCCAAATATTTTTTTGAGTGAACCTCGCACAGATAACATCATCAAGGTTTTCAATTATTATGATATTAAAATTAGGACAATTAGCAAAAGTAATAGAGAATACTTGTAATTAATTTTACAACTATTTTAAAGTTAACCTAAAGTAATATAGCTAGATCTTTATTTTTTTTATGCCTTCGATAGCTAATTCGTTCACTTCAGTCCAAGTTTCACCATGGAATATCACAGCTATGTCATCAGCATAATATATGATATAACTGTTCTTTCATTAATACTAGGTAATAATGGCTAAGGAATTAATATAGGTTATAAACAAGATTGGTCCTAAGACGGTACCCTGAAGTATTCCAATTTTAACAGTTAAAGGATCACTGCGTATAGAATTAAGGTTTTAACAAATTATTAGGCATAGTTTATACATTACTTATACAAAATATAGGATGTTTCAAGAAAGTTCAAGAATGTGAACTGTTCAGGCGCGGATCCAGGATTTTCTACAGGGGGGGGGGGAGGAGAGGCATTTATTATTAAAATAAAAACGAAATTGTTAGTTACAAAATACTATATTCCTATCAAGTATGGAAAGTTTTTACAATTTTTATAATCTCCGGTTCCGCCACTGGAACTGTTCCAATAACTTTACTTTAGTAGGTACGGCACTTAGTATTGACCACTAGTCCCTATATTGTTGAACGTAAAATTTCTTTAATTTTAGTTCCATCAGTTATTTTACAAATAAAACCTTAAGGTGATTCGTACTTTTTTCTAGTTATCGCTTTTCTTATTTTAAATTATTTAATTATGCCTTTTTTCGCGTGCCGCCACAGCGTTGTCGCAAAAAAGGAAGTATGTCAATGATTGAAGCGGAAACGTTTGGATTTTATATCAAAAACAATGGACATGTAGGTAATTTCAGATGTTATGGTTGAAAACGAATTACTGTTTTTAATGTTCCTAAAATTTTAGTAATAAACCTTAGTTACTAACAAGTAAAAATCAACGTCTATTGTAAAAATTCAGTGCGTCATATTAAACTAAACTCATCGGAAATATGTTTTTCAAAGTTTTATTGGAATTTAAAACTATAAAGACATTGGATTTCAGATAACCAATTTTTTATTTAATGTTTCTCACATTTTTAGTAATAAAAATGAGTTACTAACGGCTAAAATGAACTTCATTTCTTAAACTCTAATTAGTTACAATTACCTAAAGTCGCCGGAAATGAGTTTTTGTAGCATTTTAGCAAAAAAATTACAATGAGAAAAAACTCCAATTTCTGATTCTTATACCGAATTTCCCACGCAGCAGAATTAATTCCCGATAATTTTTTCCTCGGTTTTACTCATGTTTTTGTAATATTGGTAATAATTCTGCTGCTAGGGAGATTATAAGTGAATATTCCGAACAATAATGGCTATAAACCATTCTATGGTAGCAATAACGCCTATTTTCTATTGGCTAAATTACCGTGATATTATCACTACATAACGGTCTAGCAATTTTCGTTTTCTTACAGTAGAAAAGCGCGTTGTTGTTACATATAGTATTAAACATAAAGACTATGTGAATTCTTATAAGGAATAGAAGGTTTTTTTTTAGTGTAGGTTCTAGCGTTACTGTATAAAATCAGTATAAAGATATGCGTAAAAGGGGATAAAATTTAGGGAAACATTTATTTTGTTTGGAACTATTAGGAAAGGGGGGGGGGGATGAGACGATGTATCCTGCCCCCGTCTGATGGTCACACCATTGTTTTTTTTTATACAGCCAGATAAAAACAATTTAAAAATATGTGATCACGAGAACATGATTTATTTAATCAATAAACTTTGTGTTTCTAAAATCATTTTTATTTGTAATTTAAACTGTTAACGTACTGAAAACCTAACAACCCTTATTTATAATTTTAAATCAAATACCGATTTATCTTTATATAAAAGTTTTCAGCAACTTTTAATTAATTTTGATAAATTTATCCACGAAACGTCAATTAGGTTTGTTTGAAAAATTATATACTTAAATATATCCAAAAATAACCAAATTTAAATTCAATTTCATGCCAGTTAAGTGGGAGAATTTTAAATTTTAGATCATTTTTCATTGAAGCATATTTTATTAGTAATTTTCGGCAACTGTTCGGAAAGTATCCACTTCTCGGATGCATTTTCTTTCAGTAATTAGCACTTTTCCGACTCCTGAAAATCAAAAAAATACCTTGTCGGACTTCCATTGTCTTTATTTTGTTACTTATCACAACGTTTCGATTAGTTAGTATCTCTAATCGTTTTCAATGCATTTCTGTAAACGTCTTTTCCATTAATTAATTGCGCCATTGATTGTATTTTGGTCAAAATTTTCCCAACAGCGTACAATTTCTCCTTTTAAGTCGTCCATACTATTCAAATTTCTATTTTTGTGCACGGCTGCTTCCAAATTTCCCCATATGGCGTAATCCACTGGATTGAGGTCTGGATTGTTTGGCGGTCATTCATCTACTTTTTACGATACAGAGTGTCAAACTTTAAAAAAAAAATCGGATGTTCGTAAATATCTCAATACTCTTTTATTCGATTTTGTTGAAATTTGGCAATTCTGTTTGTAATAACAAAAGGATAATTTAGCCTTAATTAGATTAAAATTATTAAGTCCAGTGGCGTCCCGGAAGACTGTCCAACTAATATTTTTGACAAAAAAATTGCGCGCCACTGACTTTTTTTTAAATTATGTATTTTTTTTCGAATTAAGCAACTACAAATACAACTATTTTATTTTGTGAGTTTTTTTCATATCTTGCTTTGTTTTTGAGCAAGAAAATAAAAACCACCTTATTTCATGTCCCAGGGATAATAAGAGTAAAAAATTTAAACTAAGTACCTACCTACCAAATTATTAAGCAATAAAATTAAAATTACACGAATGTCCTGTTTTGAATTTTAATATTTTAAAATTTATGCGAAAAAATTCAAAAGAAGACTTTTGTGTAATTTTAATTGCTTAATCCCTAAGTAGTTTAAATTTTTTTACGCTTATTGTCCCGGGGACAAGCAATAAAGTGGTTTTTATTTTTTTTTCTCGAAAACAAATCAAGATATGAAAAAAACTCAAAAGATAAAATAGTTGTATTTGTAGTTGCTTAATTCGAAAAAAATACATAATTTTAAAAATAGTCAGTGGCCCGCAATTTTTTTGTTAAAAATATTAGTTGGACTGTCTTCCAGGACGCCACTGAACTTAATAATTTTAATGTTATCAGTTTTTTATCTAATTAAGGCTAAATTATCCTCTTGTTATTACAAACAGAATTGCCAAATTTCAACAAAATCGAATAAAAGAGTATTGAGATATTTACGAACATCCGATTTTTTTTTAAAGTTTGACACCCTATATCGTAAAAATTATGCATATTGGGACCCATGTTTATATGAACTTTTCTTCTTAAAATCACTTAAAGAAACACTCCTTGGAGTTTGGCCACATACTTAAATAACACCCTGTATAGGTCCGTTAGGAGCACCTTTTAAACTTATTATAAATTATACAGGGTAATTCAAAAAAAGCTTACAGGACAAGTTTGTAAACATTTAAATGGCTTACCTTGTATATTAATTAGATACATATTTCGATTGCGCAGGTAAATAAGCTCAAGTTGCTATTATAATACGTGTACCTGAGTACTGACGTTTCTGAGATATTTAGCTTTTAAATTGTATTGATACTGTAGCCAAAATATCAGATTTAATTCTAAAAATAGATAACTCTTCAAAAAAGTGTCCAGGGTGTATACTTTTGAATTTCTTTACTTTCTAATATTAAATGGAACACCCTACCCTGTATTTATTATCGTAATTTGATTATAATTCTAATAACCTAAAATTATTAAGTAAATTGTATTAGTATGCTATTTGCAGAAACGTTTATAAATGGTTTAAAAATTATTTAAGTAACAGATCACAAAAACAAAATTTTAAAAACATATTCAAATAAAAAAATAAATAATATAGGAGTTCCTCAAGGAAGTATACTGGGTCCAATATTATTTATTTTATACATCAACGATATGCCTTTAGTTTTAAAAATGTGTAAGTTACAAATGTTTGCTAATGACACTTTAATTTACATTAATTTTTTAAATATTTTTGATAGTCTAAATGAAGACCACGGTGCAAAAACCAGGTAAGTCACATTATAAAAAGTTTTGAGAAATTAAAAAAAAACGTATTATTTTCTTAAAAAATAGGAAACACAAAACCAATTTATTTTATTGTGTAGGGAAGGTAATTAAAAATACGCCTAATATGAAATGCCATAAAAACATCAACGCAATTTTTTAATTTTTTTTGTTAAAAATTTGGACTTACCTGGTTTTTGCCCCAAACATAGTAATGAAATAATGCAAAAAATGGTTTAAACAGTTCTATTAATCAAACGGAACAAAAACAGTACTACTTAACAAAGAGGAGACAAAAATAAGTCTACATTTACATAAATGAAGAATCAGAATCATACGCATCATCACCTGTAACAACTACTTCTTGTGAAACTTCAATATTTTCGGGTTCTTCAAAGATCATTCGATAGTACCATAGATCGGCAGCCGGTACATATTTTGTTGATAGAACTTTAACATCAGCAGCCTTTTTTTCATTGGGCGGTAAAGGATATGGTTATATCATAATAATATGCGAACTTGGAAAGCACAATGCCACATTTTCCTTTTTAACAGAAAACCTTGTAAAAACTGGGAAGGATGTTGCAATACTACATTCCACATATTTAATATACCTACTGTAAAATTCGGTATGTTTCAATAAAAGGCGCAGATTAGCACGGCTAGGATCCGGAATATTTTCATCATTCGCTCCCTGACGATTGAAAAGGTTTTTCTTCTGACGACATTTTCGCGCCAAAGATGACTTGTTGCAGCGCGAACAATACTTTGCTAGAGTTAAATGCATACTAATATACATATAGGAACCAGACAAGTCCAAACCAAATTAAACATGAATTCGGTGCAATAACTAGGTATTTTCTGGACTTGCCTGGTTTATGCTGCCAACACTTGATCAGGCAAGTGAAATTCAATGCTATTTTACATTAGAAGCGTTGCACTTACCTGATTTTAGAACCAAACGATCCGCAGTAATCTAAATACTAAGAATATGCAAAAAAGTAATTTTCATAGAAATTGGACTTACCTGGTTTTTGCACCGAGGTCTTCAAATACTCTAAATTCTGAGATAACATGAGATTGGCTAAAAGTAAATAAATTAAAATTAAATATTTCAAAAACTAATAGTATGGTTATGGGTAATAATTTTAATTGTCAAAATATAAATGTTGTAATTGATGGTGGAAAATTGGAAATAGTGAACAGTTTTAAATATTTAGGGATAATTATTGATTCAAAATAAAAATTTTGTAATTATTTTGAAAGTATCACATCGAAGATTGCCGGAAAGGTATTTCAAAAGAATCAGTTCTAATTAAAGTTTGTTTTTTAAAAAAATTGTATTTAATACTATTATATTACCACATTTTCTTTATTGTTCTTCCATTTTATATTGTGCTAGTGAGGAAATATTTGACAAATTACAAGTTTTACAAAATAAGGCAATGCGGATTATTTAAAATTGTGACAAATATACAAAAATAAATTTTATGTTAAAAAATTAAGATTGGTTGAATGTCAGAAATTAAATTTTTTATTTGGTATGTATCTTTATAAATAAAATTAAAATAATTTATTGCCTGATTGTTTAAAAAAATTTAGTTCTTTTAATCATGACCATCATAATTATAAAACAAGAACTAATCAAAATTTTTTTGTGGATAGAGTGTCTAAAACATTAACTTATATGTCTATTCTTCATAAAGGTTTGATAGAATACAGTGTGTGTATAAAGTCTGGAAACGGCTTAATAACATCACAATTTACTGGCCGATTTAAACCAAATTTGGTACAGTTGTGTAAGAGGATCTAACGCACCGAATGACGATATTGGCGTTATTGCCAGCTTTTTAGTTTGTCTGGAATTCGAACGAATTTTATATTTTTAAATATAACACCCAGTATATTTTTACATTTTTAAATTCCACATAAAATTATAATAATTTTTTATTAAATGCATTATTAGGCTATACTTCATAGTTTCCGAGATATTGACTCTCGAAAAGTGACATTTTTGAACTTTGACAGCTTATAACTTTCTAACAGTACGTCTTAGAGCAAAACGGCTTACATGTCCCCATCTTCAATTTTTATTATCTTCCCAAAAAAATCTACTTCCGGTTAAACCGGATGTAACTCGAAAGCAGGAAATGTAGTTGTTCCGGTTTAACTGGAAGTTGATTTTTTTGGGAAGATAATAAAAATTGAAGATAGGGACATGTAAGCCGTTTTACTCTAAGACGTACTGTTAGAAAGCTGTCAAAATTCAAAAATGTCACTTTTCGAGAGTCAATATCTCGGAAACTATGAAGTATAGACTAATAATGCATTTAATAAAAAATAATTATAATTTTATGTGGAATTTAAAAATGTAAAAATATACTGGGTGTTATATTTAAAAATATAAAATTCGTTCGAATTCCAGACAAACTAAAAAGCTGGCAACAACGCCAATGTCGTCATTCGGTGCGTTAGATCCTCTTACACAACTGTACCAAATTTGGTTTAAATCGGCCAGTAAATTGTGATGTTATTAAGCCGTTTCCAGACTTTATACACACACTGTATAATAATTTGGAAAATTTTATTAAATCTCAAATATCATTATAGTTATTATTGATACTAGTTCGATATGAACACTATAATGAAACGTATGCAACGTTAAACCACGAGGCGTTAGCCGAGTGGTTTAATTGCACAAGTTTCATTAAAAAAGTTCATATCGAACGTGTATCATTTAAAATTTAATCTACGACAATGCAAATAGATTTTATTCGTCTAAATTTCATTGATATCAGATAACGTTCTCGTAATTTTTAAAATTTTCAGGTGTCCATATTAGTCGATGGTAACCGCATTTTTGATTGTTTCAATTTCGATTTTGACAACGTCACTATTGCCGTCTAATTTTCTATTATGTATGCAAAGTGTTGGCCAAAAATAATTTAAATATGGGAGATTCGGAATCCGAAAGTGTCCCTTCGGATGTTTACAATAAATAAATGCAATCCATTTTTCTAAGTAATAATAACAAATAAATAGTTTGCACCGACTTTCTTTTTGTTTTTGTATATTAACATTTGGATGTTATTATGAATTTTATTCATAATGGCACTGAGTGCTATTATGAAGGTCATAATGACATCTAAATGATAATGCTAAATACGTCATAGTGGCACTGTCGTAGTTTAATAGTATATTATTTAACGAGCGTATAATGTAGGCCATAATAAAACGAGGATGGAGTTTACGGCACGAGCCAAAGGCGAGTGTTGTAAATCATCCGAGTGTATTATGGTTCATTAGACGCGAGTCAAATACTATACTTTATCTTAAACCATCCATTTATACAGTGCCTGAAAAAAAGTTGAGTTCATATGGAAAATATAATAATTACACTTGTTGTTTTATGATAATTACACTTGTTGTATTATCGATAGCATAATGCTCTTATTATCAGAAAAAAAGTTGAGTTCATATGGGAAATATATTAATTACACTTGTTGTTTTATGATAATTACACTTGTATTATGGATAGCATAATGCTCTTATTATCAGAAGTATTATGCACCTCTATTATTAAATGGTTGTAGATAAAACTATTTAAAAAAACTTTAAAATTACATTTATTTAAAAAACAAAATGATACGTAATATTTGATACAATGTGCAAAATGTTTATTTTTTTGTCTGTTTTTTGTAAAAAGAAGGTTCCGTTTTAAAATTAAAAATATATCTATAAAATTGTTGTTTAAAAAATGTATTAAAAAATATTTAGTTGTAGCTTTTTGCTAAATAAAACATGTTACTACTACTACTACTACTAACTGTTTTCTAAGTCCCTAATTTCTTACTTGGAAACGGTGGATTAGACCTCCTAGCTGCGCACCTGAGTGTTTAGCCTATCTAGCACTTTAGCAAGCACCGGCCATCCTGAATGAGAAATTTTGTAAATCAACCTGTATTTATTTAGCTTACGTTTCCCAATTTACAAGGTTTATTTATTTTATTGATTTGTTTGACTCTGAAAACCTTTGCAGTTATTTACACTGGGTTTTTAGAAAATAAGTTAAACCACCAACTTACCTTAGCTATGGGTAAATATCGTTTCCCAGTTGGATTTAGTGAGCGTTTATGCAAACACATAATATTTGGTAATATATAAGCCTTTTCTAAAAATCCCTGTTTGTATTTTAAGGGTATTGGATTCATTTTCATCCCATAACTCTTGTTCCGTGCGAAACGCCTAAAAGAGCCGATCTTTCTATTCTTTTTCTTTCTCTCCAATTTGTACTCGTTCGTGATATGGAGATGAAACAAAGATTGTAGGTACTGCGTTTGTAATTATTGTTATTTAACATTATTTTTTTTCTAAGTAAGTTTTTTTTGGTAGGTTTCATAACATAGAGACGAATGGATATAATTTGTTAAAAATACTATAATCAGAACAAGCTCAGAAAATTATAAAAATAAAATTTTAAAGAAGATAATTCCAAAAATTATCGTACGTATGTGTAAATTATATAATTATATTTTAATTTTCATCAGCGCCGATCATATTATTTGTTTTACCAACACAAAATATAAAATTTCAAATATTTTTTATGTGCCTAATATAAATTATAAAGATTTCCTCAAGTTAAATATTTGTTAGTTCTTTATAGGAACTTAATTATTATTTTATATCATTTACTCCATCTTTATTAAACCCACAGAAAACCTTATAGCTCTATCTTATGGTTATTGACATACTAGTAAAAAAAATATTATTTAATTTTGAAGTAGTCCATACTCAAAGTGAAGTTAAAAAATGTATAGAAAAAAGAAAAGCCCAAAGTCTTTCTCCACAAGTTTATAAGAAAACTATATAGGCGAACCTAGAAGTAATTCATAATAATTCAACATGTTTTGAGTGTAGAAACACTCATCATCAAGAAAACAAAGTAAATAGTACAATGCTGATTTTGTTAGCAATAGAGAAAATGATAAGTGGGATTGAACAAGGGCGTCCAGAGGGGGGGGGGGGCAAAACGGGCACTTGCCCCTGCCCCCCCCCCCCCCCGGGCGCCCACATTACTATTTTATTTCATAATTCAGTATAAATATAGTACAGTGGTTAGTTAGTAAACCAACAAATCACTAAACTGAACAATTACATAATAAAAACATATCAATAAATTAATAAATTAGGCATAAGTTAAATAAATAGTCTTATACAGTGTCACCAGTAAAGTCCGCATCATATGTGATTTTTTTTATTAATATATTTATTCAAAATTTGACTTTGGCATCAAGTTCTGCATCGATCGAGATGAAAATTAGGCAAATAAATAGTAGTCACGTGATTCGCATTATCTGTAAAATTTTAATTTTTTTTCAAAAAATAATTCAAATGAAAATATCGAAAAAAGTTATAATTTCCTTTAAATGCAGTTACTAGCCCGCATGCAAAATTTCAGCTGGATAAGATAATTTTGATTTTTTACCTATATTTGGTAAATTGCACCACTTTTGCAAAATAAGACTCAACGCAACCTACACATAAAATTTCTTAGTTTTGACAATGCTTTATTTCAGATACATTTTCTTTAAACTAGCGTCATATTAAATGTGTGTTTTTCTACAAAATCAAAATTGGGCTATTAAAATTTGGTCGCATGTGATGCAAAGTTCATTTGTTTTTGACCCTGTATACTGTATAAGATAACTTCATAAAATACGTATTTTTGAAAACGTAGTTTGTGACTGAAAGTAAAAAAATTAAAAATAAAATAAAGAGATTTTAAATTAAATCGTTGAAAATAGATAAACTTTCCGTTGGGTTAAGCAAAAATTTATTTTCCACTTAATGAACACTTTACTGATGACACTGTGTTCTTTTTTGTCTTAATATTAAGGTGTACTACTTTCAGACACAAACTATGTTTTCAAAAATACTTATTTTATGAAGTTACCTTATACAGGGTCAATAACAAATGAACTTTGCATCACATGCGACCAAATTTTAATAGCCCAATTTTGATTTCGTAGAAAAACACACATTTAATATAAAGCTACTTTTAAAAAAATGTATCTGAAATAAAGCATTGTCAAAACTAGGAAGTTTTATGTAGGTTACGTTGAGTGTTATTTTGCAAAAGAGGTGCAATTTACAAAATATGGGTAAAAACTAAAAATTATCTTATCCAGCTGAAATTTTGCATGTGGGCTAGTAACTGCATTTAAAAATACTTTTCCCTATAACTATTTTTTGATATTTTCAGAAATAACCCCACTTTTAAATTATTTTTTGAAAAAAATTAAAATTTGACAGATAATGCGAATCACATTACTACTATTTTTTTGCTTAATTTTCATCTCGATCGAAGCAGAACTTGTAGCCAAAGTCAAATTTCGAATAAAGCTATTAATAAAAAAAAATCCCATATGATGCGGACTTTACTGGTGACACTGTATATAAAAAGTATTGTTTAAGTTTTTGCCCCCCCCCCCTGAAAAACGCTCTATGGACGCCCTTGGGATTGATTCGTAATGAAGCTTTCCATGGTGTACACGAGGTGTAAAAAATGAATAGTCAGAAGACCGATAAGATTTTAGCTTACTGGAAAGTCAAGGGCTAGTGCAAAGACCCTGTCTTGGGGGGAAAAATAAAGAAAATAAAAGAAAAATTAGGGAGTTTTAACAGACTTTGTGAAAATCATTTAGGTATAAGTAGTGAAAAATCTTACGTTTCATTCGTCTTTGTCGGAGACATGTAAAAGTGGTGAAATGGGAGGGAAAGAAAAAGAAAAACATTGTCGGTCTTCTGACTAATCATTTTTTACACCATTGAAAGCTCCATTACGGTTCAATCCCACTTATTATTTTCTCCATTGCTAACAACATCAGCATTGTATTATTTACTTTGTTTTCCTGATGATGAGTATTTCTACACTCGAAACATGTTGAATTATTATGAATTACTCTAGGTTCGCCTAGTTTTTTAATAAACTTGTGGAGAAATACTTTGTGCTTTTCTTTTTTCTGTTATTTATTTGTTTATATTGATAAAGTCAATGACCGCTGACCGTTACGTCATATTCTCCATATTTGCGGTACGTCGTAAATTAATTTAATCAGTTTGACTTTACATAAAGACGGATGAATGTGAACAAGTAAAATACAAACAAGTTTTTTCAAATTTTTAATTATTATTTTTATACTGTTAATAGAGTCAGAAATAAGTAGTTTAGTTAGGGTAAAAGGTATCATGGGATGAAACATTTTGTTTTTGAAAATCAGTATGAAATTTTTAATTAATTTAAATTTTCTGAAAAATAAATAAAACTCAATTAAAATTAAAATTAAAATTAATAATATAGGTAATAAAGTACACGTTTTATAAAGCATCATTTTATAGCACGCGTCTATATTAAAAAACGAGCCGCTTGCGGCGAGTTTTATAACGGGACAATATAACGGACAATAAAAAATACATATTTAAAAAGAAAATAAATTCTTCAAATTTTGTAATTTTTTATGTCTAAATGTTATGTTGGTAATACTATTTTTTATCATATAGCCTATGGACAATAAAAATAATTTTGCGAACTGTCATTTTTTGATTTATTCACCCATTTTCACCACGAGATTCTAAAGTTATTTTAGCGATATGAGATTTGAAATTGGACGGAATACGTTGTGTAATCCTTATACATTCGGTACATATACAAAGCGTTCGGAAATTCGGGCGATTTTGCTACTTTTTTTCGAATTTCAAAAGACGTGATTTTCCGTCACGGCATTGCAATTTAGAATAGGGAAGATGAAAAATTCAAATAAAGTTGTAGTTAAAATCGACAATGGACGGTTAGAAGATTAAATTTTGGATAGGATTTGGCAGAAAATGATAGCTTGAAGCATCTACAAACCATTCAATAGGATTAAAGTGGCAATGGTATGGAGGAAGTCTTAAAACTCAATGTCCATGTTGCATTGCTAGTTCGTCCAACCTATTAAAATAAATTAAAAATAATTAATTGAATTAATAAAAAACGCCTGTTTAATACACTGCATTTACGCAATTTAAATTTAAGTGTTTTTAAACAGTCCGCTAATAAACCAGTGGATATTTTGGCATCATCAATGATTTCAAGGTTTAGTTGTATTGAGCGAATGGTAACGTGTTCACCTGCTCTATACATCCCATAAATCTGTGGCTCTAAGGCTAAAGGGCATTACTCGATTTTTGGCAAAAATGAGTTATCTGTGGTAGGATACTTCAAAAAATGAGCTTTATAATATGGTCTTACGGTATAACTCGATTCTCAAAGATAAGGAAGATATTTGTTAAGATTTGGACATAACTCATGGGTTTGAAAATATTCAATCAAGTAAAATGTCATAAATTTATATATTCATAAAAAAAATTTATACAGTTAGGACCTAAAGTCCGTCCCCCCCCCCCCCCCCCCTCTAACTTCTAAACCGTTCGGTATATTTTAATGAAATTTTGAACGATAATATTTGAGCAAGTCTTGCACTTTTTGACATACCAATGACAGCTTTAAATGTCAAGATGGCAGCTGGGTCCGCTTTTGGAATATTTTTTTAAATGGAACACCCTGTATATTTTTACATTTTTAAATTCCACATAAAATTATAATTATTTTTTATTAAGTGCATTATTAGTCTATACTTCATAGTTTCCGAGATATTGACTCTCGAAACGTGACATTTTTGTACTTTGACAGCTTATAACCTTCTAACAGTACGTCTTAGAGCAAAACGGCTTACATGTCCCTATCTTAATTTTTATTATGTTCCCAAAAAAATCAACTTCCAGTTAAACCGGAACAACTATATTTCCTGCTTTCGAGTTACATGCGTTCCTTTAAAAAAATAATCCAAAAGCGGACCCAGCTGTCATCTTGACATTTAAAGCTGTCATTGGTATGTCAAAAAGTGCAAGACTTGCTCAAATATTATCGTTCAAAGTTTCATTAAAATATACCGAACGGTTTAGAAGTTAGAGGGGGGGGGGCGGACTTTAGGTCCTCAGTGTATGTGTGTCAAAAGAAGGGAATAACTATAGTTATTGTAGAGTATAAGTAAAATAGATTAAAGTAAAAGGGTTTAAATTAAGTTATGTCTAGTAGTTAAATATATTCATAGCAAAGCATAACGGTATAACTTGACATATTACCTTTTGTTTAAATGAAAATTTACGTTCCTCTAGTGTAACTGGATATTTATACCTTTTTGCCTGATTTAATTTTACAATTTTGCGCTGATACGCTGTTAAAACGCCGGTTTGTGATCAGTTTTAAGCAACGGTGAGAGAAGGTTCACTACTCGCCCCTTTGTGAATTTTGCAATGCATCGACGAACTGAAATAATACTTGGTGCTTGTAGTAAACTGGATATTGGACAATATACCGAAAGCCAGTAAACGTAGGTAGTTATTAATATAATATTAATAAGAATATTAATTATTAATTAAAACACTATAAACTATTATAAAGAATAAAACTTTTTTTTTTACTTTTCATAACTTATTATTTCTTATTGCACATTGTGAGAATAAAGGCAAAAACTAGGCTTTTTAGGACAGTTTTCTTTAAAAAATACAACCCTAGGCACGAATGAGCAACTAAATTTGCATAACACCCCAATTATTTAAATATTTAAAATCTTTAAAATCGGGCATTCCCAAACATCTGATATAATTATATAGTATTTTAACTGTAACAGTATATTCTCGAAAAATCCTTATGAGGCGAAACATATTAGGAGAGAGTAATATCCTAATAAATTATAAAATATTAAAATCCAAAAAAACGGTGTTTTATTCTGGATATTTAAAAAATGTTTCAAATAACCTACTTACTGCCTATATACCTAAAATATTATATTTTTTATATTTCTGTAAGATTATAATGGGGTTGTCCGGATTATGGAGCGAAACCGTGACATCCACAAATAACATTTCATGTAATGTTAAACCACCATCTGGTGAAGGTACATTTATTATTAAATTTATATCACCAGTTTTGTTATTAAAAGAATAATATGTTACAGAGACACCTTAGGTGTACAAAACAAGAAGGCGCATGTGTCTGCTATGTTTACCTATTTATTGTCTGAAAAAGTCTATTAAAATCATTAATCATAAATTTTTAATGCCTGATCACACCCATATGGAGTGTGACTCAGATTAGGCTATTATTGAAAAATACAAGAAAAAAGCACTTTCTCCAATACATCTTCCGAGTGATTGGTTTAATTTGGTAAGAATGGCTGGAAAATCAAGTTTATCAAAGAATCCAAAATTTCAAATAGCAAATGAAAGATGAATTTAAAGGCCCTCTAATAAATAAAAAGATTACAACAAATAAGGAAAAATTTGCCTTGAGACCGCAAAAGTGGATAAGGTATGAAGATGAATTTGGAATATTAAAGTTTAAGATTGCACTTCTTTCAACGGATAACTTTATTTCAATTGATTTAAAAAAAACTAGTAGTTTAGATTTTACATTAAAATCTCTCTATTCAATACCGCGGTCAATTGACCCGAAAAAAAGTAAACTTCATCGAAATGTTTGATTTAATTAACGACAGTGCAAGAAAGTTTTACATGGACTTAAATTCAGTACCAGCTACATCAAAAAATAGATACGATCCTAATGATACAGATCCTGTTATTGACAGAGTACGGAGCGATGTTGAATAAATTTTAATGTAAATAAAACACTGTTTAAACATTTTTTGTCTCTTTTTTTAACATTATATTAGAGTTAAAGCCTAAGTCGAATTATGCCTTAACACGTTTAATTATTTGCATATTTGCTTTTAGGTAAAAAGTCATAACTTGACATATTGCCCGTTGACTTATTAAACCATAAAAAAATATAGGTTGTATGTCGAGTTATACCTTTTTCCCTGATTGCTCTGCTAAATATAAATCAGTTACTTCTGATAATTTTCAAAAAAAAACAAGTTTCTTCAAATTGGAGGAAAAAAAGAATCTAGAATAAAAATTAATTCTTTATACAAACAAAATGTAACGATTTGTCAACGTTTAAAATGATTTTTAAGCTTGTTTACGAAAATTTGTATGCACTTTTTGTTCTTGGCTCTCCTGAAAAGTGATAAAAATGGAGTTATGCCCTTTAGCAATACAGCCACAGAAATGTTCTAGTATGTTCATGAATTTGGTAAAGTTGTCGAAAACGGGATGACAAAATATCTACATTATTGCGATTCTTAAAATCTACATTCTTCCTTATACCCTTTGCCGTAATTCGTTGGATTATTGAACACGAAACAGCATCAGAAACTCTCTAAAGCAGATAGGTTAGTATAAAAACATTACCATATATTTTTCGAGTTTATTATTTATGTTTTCACAATTCCTGCTTTATTATATCTACTTACCGCGTAAACAGCGTTAAAGAGTAAAATAGTTATTTTTGTATTAAGTGCGCAAAATAGGTGTTTTTTTAATGGCACATGAGATTGTAAATTTTTACCGAGACCGTTAGGTCGAGGTTAAAAATTCAATCAAATGTGCCATAAAAACACTTTTGCGCGCGAAATAAAAACAACATTTTTTCTACAACTGTTTGTTGTTAACTATTTTTTATCGTGTTTAGAAAAAAAATCTAAAATCATAATTCATTTAAGGTATTATTTCTTACACCTGTTCCCATTACTATGGAAACCTAAAATTGTTTAAATTTTATTGATTGTCAAATCTATCGTTTTTCGTGTCAAAATTTTATAGTTGCTTGCTCAAGTTTGATACCATTTAAATGTCTGAAAGTGATAGTGAGACGCCTCACGAAATTACGGATGCGGCAGAAATCGTTATATCAAATCTTTTGCCCGTGAAATCAAGAATCAAATATAAGAAAGTGTACACTCAGTTTCGCGAATGGTGCAATATAAAGAAAGTAAAAACAGTAACAGAAAATGTTTTGCTCTGTTATTTGGAGGAAAAGTCGACAATTTTAAAGCCATCTACACTATGGAGTACCTATTCAATGCTTAGAAGTACCCTAAACATAAAGGAAAATATTGATCTGCAGCGATTTACTAAATTGGTTCCATTTTTAAAGAGAAAATCCATTGGATATAGAGGAAAGAAGTCTAAAGTATTAACAAAGGAGGATGTAGCAAGGAAGAGAACTTCACTGTTAATTACTATTCTAATAAAGATTGTTAATTTAATTCACTTTAATAATACATTTTTTTATAAAAAATGTTTTGGAAATTAATTTTTGCATTTTTATACGAAAACATCAATCAGCTGAGCTTGCCGTGAAAAAATATCATTTTTTCACGGCAAGCTCAGCTGATTGATGTTTTCGTATAAAAATTCAAAAATTAATTTCCAAAACATTTTTTATAAAAAAGTTTATTATTAAAGTGAGTTAAATTAACAATCTTTATTAGAATAGTAATTAACGGTGAAGTTCTCTTCCTTGCTACATCCTCCTTTGTTACTACTTTAGACTTCTTTCCTCTATATCCAATGGATTTGCTCTTTAAAAATGGAACCAATTTAGTAAACCGCTGCAGATCAATATTTTCCTTTATGTTTAGGGTACTTGTAAGCATCGATAGGTACTCCATAGTGTAGGTGGCTTTAAAATTTTCGACTTTTTCTCCAAATAACAGAGCAAAACATTTTCTGTTACTGTTTTTACTTTCTTTATATTGCACCATTCGCGAAACTGAGTGTACACTTTCTCATATTTGATTCTTGATTTCACGGGCAAAAGATTTGATATAACGATTTCTGTAGCTTCCGTAATTTCGTGAGGCGTCTCACTATCACTTTCAGACATTTAAATGGTATCAAACTTGAGCAAACAACTATACACTTTTGACACGAAAAACGATAGATTTGACAATCAATAAAATTTAAACAATTTTAGGTTTCCATAGTAATGGGAACAGGTGTAAGAAATAATACCTTAAGGTTGAATTCTCAACGTCATTCAATCTATTGCCAACCTATAACCTATTTCGCGTTGATTTTTTGAGTTTATTATTTTAATAACTAACATTTAAAGAAAATCAATATCGTCGGTACATTATTTAGGTAGTATCTGATATACTGCAAAAATATCAATTTATTTCATTGCTAATTTTGGGAGAATTGTATAGTGAAAGAACAATGAGTGACAATGACATAATAATGTTAAAAAAAATCTTACCCGATATTTTTCGCTATACAATTCTCCTAAAATAAGTTATAAAATTCCTTGATATTTATTAAATATGTCCATTATTACCTATAGAATATCAAGTCGATACTGATTTTCTTTAAATTTTGTATAAAAGCTAGAAAATATAAATAAATCTACGCGAAATAGGTTATAGGTTGGCAAGCATGTTGATACTCCCACCCTAAATGAATTATGATTTTAGATTTTTTTTCTAAACATGATAAAAAATAGTTAACAACAAACAGTTGTAGAAAAAATGTTGTTTTTATTTCGCGCGCAAAAGTGTTTTTATGGCACATTTGATTAAATTTTGAACCTCGACCTAACGGTCTCGGTAAAAATTTACAATCTCATGTGCCATTAAAAAAACACCTATTTTGCGCACTTAATACAAAAATAACTATTCCTTATAATCAAATAATTTTAAAATTAATTTCCTGCTTTATTATATCTACTTACCGCGTAAACAGCGTTAAAGAGTAAAAAAGTATTTCCTTATAATCAAATAATTTTAAAATTAATGCTTTTTGTTTTTTACAACACCGTGACATTTATGAAATGACGTTTGTTAAAAATGTCACTGTCCAAAATAACAATAAAACTTTTTTGACTGGGTAAATTATACGACATTCATTATTGACGCAAATTTAGGTACTATCTCAAATAATTCACGAATGTTAGAAAGATAAGCACTTGTCGTGACGTAACGGTCAGCGGTCATTGAACAGACCTTAGCATAATCTAAATCTAGATGTTATGTGAAAAATTTGTAAGGCAAAAATGACTAAGAGGTGGATATTAAAAATAATTCGTCCATGCCTATGGCTATAAAAAATAATATCAGATTATTCTTTTTTAAATAAATTTCGATAATTCTGATATCATAATCATAGTTTGTAAATAAAATATTGCATTTGTTTTTTAGTTGCGTTTTATTAACATTAAAAAAAAAATTAATTTAACATTCTGCGTGAATAAAAGACTTAACATGTACCGTGCAAGCAAAAATCATTTCCATTAAAGAGGGCTTTGCAGCTAAGGACGTAATGCTTAGCCGTAGAGCTTAATATCTGTTGGGTGTCAGTAACAACCTGAATTAACAATCAATCAGTTAGTCCGTCATCTTTGACAGTGGTTACAAGTAATTTGATTCATCGCTAATTTTTCCAATTTCTTGAACAATTCACACAATAGGCTTTACGGAACAGCACAAAAAATTCATGGTTGAGCGTATTTTCGAAACAAGGTTAGAGTAAGTGGTGAGTGGCAATACAATCCGGGTTTGTGCATGGACGATTTTTACGAACATTTTCCTGACGTTGCTTTTATTGCTGGGGATTTTTATCATTGCCTGAAAAGAACCATGGCAGTGTTTAGGGAAACAGGTTCTTTACAACACAAAAAAGGAGCAGGAAGACCATCTGTAAGAAGAGAACAACTTGTTGCAAACGTTCGTGAAATAATGCAAAATACGCCAACAAATTGTATAAGACGCCTGTCCCAAGAAGTGAGAAGATATTATGGAACATGCAGGACTATTCTTAAGAAACAGCTAAATTTATTTTCTTATAAAGTGCAAGTAGTATACTTTGTTAATTTGGTAAACAACAAAAATAAATTTGTATTTGTCTACTTATTTTATTACTCATTAGGTTGGCATATCATGTCATAATATGAATTTGACAAAATTTTAACCTAGATTTGGTTAGATATAATATCATACCCATATCATTGTGATCTATTCTAACCCATACGTTTTTTAATCCAAGCCCTCTTTGATGCAAATAATTATTGCTCGCACGGTATATAGGTAATAAGCGTTCACTAGCTAAAACCAGCTTGGACCAGCTACACTGGAGACGGCCCTGTTTCCACCTTTTATTTAAAAATCGATTGATTGGACCAGTTATTTACTGTGCGTAGTTGCGCGAAATCATAGTAAATACTACATCTTGTCTGCTTTTACTCTACATTTCATGCAGTAAACATTTATTAAATATAGAATTAAATAAATAAACAATTGATTAAGCTTTCTAATCCATTCAAGCTTTTGTGTTTGGCATTGGATTATTTAAAATAAGCCCTCTAGTACCAGAGTTACAACTAGGCTCAAACATATTATCTCTTAACAGCATCTATAAATTAAGACAAATAATTTTATTATGTGCAAACGCATAATTTTAGCAATTAGCGTGAAATATATCATTTATATTAATTTTCTGCAAACAAAATGTATACATACCATGTAAATAAATAGTTTATGGTGTTTTTTATCTCCTAATGACTAAACTTAATTTTATAAATTAACATCCTCGGTGCGTCCGACCTACCATAAATTATATAGGTATCTATATAATCTGCGATTATGGTTTCGTACATTATGACTATGACTCGTAAATGCGATTTCGTCACTGAATTTTAGCATGCAATTAAATCAGCGGTGCTCAAACTATCGGACCAATAGTGATAGAGTCAACTTTTTCTAAAAGCAAAGCGTTTCGACAGTTGACACCTATATGGCATATTAACAGCTGATAATGGTTTCTTCCTAAAAGTTTCTAGTTCAGTAGTGGGCCGTAGCAAGCTCACGCGTCACGTTTCAGAGATTAAATTTCTTTGGTGTTCATTATTTAAGTAGAATGGTGAGTAGAATAAACCAGTTTGGGTTAATTAACTCTCCTATTTCTAATAATAAACATTTCGTTTATCATCATTTGCTATACCTAATAAATTTAATTTTTATTAGTTTATCCATTTTAATTACAGTACAATAGGTTGCCAAACATTTCGCTTACTGAGAACTAATCCAGCTATTTGTATTTAATAAATGAAGAGTGGTCAAGCGAAGTGATCTAAGTGCCATAATCAAAAACTACCAGAAAATGTAAAAAACTGTTTTAAAGCTAAGAATAATACAATAGTATATTTTTTTTATTGATATTGTGTTAATAAACATACACAAAAACATTCGTAAGAGAAAATTTTAATATCAGTTAATCGAAAAAAGTTTTGTACATAAATTGAACAAAAAAATTTAGAAAAGGTCTAACGCTCCTTTTATACTGGGATTCTGTATGCGAGATACAGTATCTTGGATTCAGATTCTCGCCATCTATGAATGCTTTTTATAACGAATAGGATGAAATTGGCGCTTAGATCTTCTAGTAGGACATTGGCATAGGTACATAGATAATATAAATGGAAAAAAAAATTTTTTTTTGAATTTTGGCACATAGATCACTTAGCTTGACCACTCTTCAAATATAGTTTGAAAAAACTAAAAAACAGGCTTTAATAAACATTAAACTAAAAAGCGGAAATTACGCTATACAGGGTGGCCCTTTAGTGTGGCAAAGTACAATAGCTCCGTTACTATTTCAAATACATTAAAAATATTAACACAAAAGTTGAAGGGCAGTAAGTGACTTATAACGTAAAATTATTTTTAACTCTATAGGGTGGCTCAAAAAAGCGGAACAAGAAAAAATGTACTTTTTTCAAATGGAACACCCTGTATATTTTTTCATTTTTAAATTCGACATAGAATTATAACTATTTTTTATTAAATACATTATTAGTCTATACTTTATAGTTTCCGAGATATTGACTCTTGAAAAGTGACATTTTTGAACTTTGACAGCTTCTAACTTTCTAACAGTACGTCTTAGAGCAAAACGGCTTACATGTCTCTATCTTCAATTTTTATTATCTTCCCAAAAAAATCAACTTCCAGTTAAACCGGAACAACTATATTTCCTGCTTTCGAGTAACATCCGGTTTAACCGGAAGTTGATTTTTTTGGGAAGATAATAAAAATTAAAGATAGGGACATGTAAGCCGTTTTGCTCTAAGACGTACTGTTAGAAAGCTAGAAGCTGTCAAAGTTCAAAAATGTCACTTTTCAAGAGTCAATATCTCGGAAACTATAAAGTATAGACTAATAATGTATTTAATAAAAAATAATTATAATTTTATGTGGAATTTAAAAATGAAAAATATACAGGGTGTTCCATTTGAAAAAAAGTACATTTTTTATTGTTCCGCTTTTTTGAACCACCCTATAGAGTTAAAAATAATTTTACGTTATAAGTCACTTACTGCCCTTCAACTTTTGTATTAATATTTTTAATGTATTTGAAATAGTAACGGAGCTATTGTACTTTGCCACACTAAAGGGCCACCCTGTATCTATGCTCGATATACAAAATATATAGCACAAAGCGACCCACGCTTTTTTCACAATAATACTAATGTTTAGCGTTCATTATTATTTTCTGTCTATATTAACAATTTCAATAATTATTTTAAACTTTATTTATTTTCCGCTTTTTAATTTGATTAATTATTAAAGCGTGTTTTTTAGTTTTTTTAAACTATATTTATTTTTTATTTTTTACTTTGAGTTATGGTTAAGAAAAAAAAAACTTTGAGTTGATTGAGCTAGATTAGTAGATTATTGTATTGTCAGTGGTTCTTGATAAGTCTACAAAATTTAAATTAAATCTGACCGATTAAAGTGGGTCAAAATCGGGTTCAAAAAAGTCGGCTACAAACAAACATACATACAAACCTGAACAAACGACAAAAATTTTCAAAATTTTAAAAGAAAATTTTTCAAAATTTTATTTTGACGGGTAGATTTTTTTTTAATTTTTCTCTATTCTTAGCGACAATATCGTTTGTTTCGTTACTATCGGTTATTGTAATAATTCTGACATATTGACAGGTGTCAAATTTTGACAAGAGAATTTTTTGCGTATTTTTTTCAACTTCCCACCGTCAATATACATACGACCTTATAGTTTTTTCATTAATATCATTTTTTTAAAACGATTTGACATATTGACAGCTGTTAAACTTCAATTTAAATGGTTTAGTGCTACAGGTTTTTATCTGTACGCCACTGTCCTTACATTACTTTTGGCTAGTCTTTTGCTTTCGGTATTGATACCTATTACAAAGTTTTAGTTAATTATATCTTGTATTCCTGGTAATACCAAACAGCTGACTTGATTTAGCAGTTGAAAATTAGGAGATTTCCGTAAACCGCGATGGCATCAGTTAAAGACCCATACTTTCCAAAGTATCTTTAAAACGCATTATATTTCATCGAAATTTTATAGGCGACAAAAATAATCAAAAACATATGATTATCTGAAAAAATATAGTTCGGAAGTCACTGGCGCACGTACTAAAATGTAGGGGAGGGCACGGGTACTGGACCTCCCCTATTTTGAATATTTGACAATTATTGTCTTTATTTTGTTTTTCTCAAAAGATGTAACTCTTTATGCAAAAGCAATGTACCAAATTTGGAACTAATATCTTATTAAATACTCGAATTATTAAAAAAATCAATTTTTAATCTGAAACTTTGACACCCTGGCCTGTATATCTAGCATAAGGGTCACAAATGAAAAATGGCAATGTAAAAATCATATTATTTTTGCTCAAGGAATATATGGTTAACGGATTGACCTCCTTTTTCCAGACACCCTGTATAAAAGAATGATCCGTGTCAAGTATAGTACTAGTATTATATTATGCTATTAGTTTTAATTTTTAATAAATAAAGTAGGTACCTACACAAGAAAGATACCTTTCTGATAACCGTGTAATTAATACCGTGCGAGCAAAAATTATTTGCATCAAAGAGGGCCTTGCATCTAAGGACGTAATGCTTAACCGTAGAGCCTAATACCTGTTAGGTGTCAGTAACTACCTGAATTAACAATCAACCAGTTATTCCGTCATCTTTGACAGTCGGTACAAGTAATTTGATTCATCGCTAATTTTTCCAATTTCTTGAACAATTCATACAATGGGCTTTACGGAACAGCACAAAACATTCATGTTTGAAGCGTATTTTCGAAACGGGGTTATGGTAAATGAAAAAACTCATTAGTTTGGCATATCATGTCATAATATGAATTTGACAAAATTTTAACCTAGATTTGGTTAGATATATCGTCCCCATATCATTGTGATCTAAACCAAGCCCCAGGTTTTTTAATCCAATCCCTCTTTGATGCAAATAATGTTGGCTCGCACGGTATGTAATATAAATTAAATAGATTATAACAATACCTGCAGACATACTAAGACTACCGCGAGTGTCATCGCGTTACCAACTTGCGTGAAAAATAACTTTTAAAATACACCTAAAAAAAATATTGCAGAAAAATATACATACATTAAAGAATTGGGTCGAGTACCTACGTTGGTGTCAAGAAGTTACCCCCGCAGAAAGGCGAAATAGCAGAATGGATTTGGCTTGGATTTGAGCGTATGATTTACATTTTTGTGAAATCAGAAAGGTATAAAAGAAGTTATTAAATTTATGAAAATTTCGCATTCAGTGGCAGCAGAGGAATATAATATGTGTAAGGTAATCAAGTCATATTTCAAAAACTGTCTATTTTTAGGTTTAAGCGTAAAACTTAGGTCAATAACTCACAAGAAAGAGGCAAAATTATTTTAGTCCAGCAGTTAAGTTTTTTTAGCACTTTACATTACGCTTTACATGATATTATACAGGATGTCATGAAAATGACTTATTATAGTCAAACCCGCAAATTGCAGAAAAATAATTTTTAATGTTGCTTTGTCAACAAACAAGAAAATTCATTATTATTTGTCTTTTCAAATTTATACTCCGCCGGTACCGCTACTGGCATATAGAAAACAGGGTATAACCGCATAAAATCAAAACCACAGAACTAAAATATAAGTCAGAATGGCTCAGCCACAAAATCGAAAGGATAAAGGTGAAAATCTTAAAATATTCGGAGTCACGCTCAAATTTCACCCAACAGCTACCTATATAGGCAACAAAGAAAAACTAAAAGTCTTCCTCCACAAAATTTAATGAAAATAGATTCTTTAAGAGTCTCTACATGTTTCGAACGTAGAAACGTTCTTCAGGAGACAGAAAAAAATTTATTTTGTGCTGATGGTATTAGCACAAAAGAAAATGGTATAAAACCTTAATGGAGCTTAAAAATTGAAATTTAGAAGTGACGCATATAAAAAAGTTGAGGAGAGTTAAAACACGCTGAGCATGTGAAGAAAGTTGGTAAAGAAAGTATAAACAACCAAACTAAAAATGGAAGAAGAAAAAGGCCTTCTAAAGAGAAGGTGTCAAAAAGATTTTTAAATCATTTATATAAACTTTTTTTGTAAAATCATTAATAATATGTCTGTAGGACAGTATAACTTGAAGTTATATCAAAACCAAACATGTCAATGATGGCTGAGCTTGTATATGTCGTAGGCTGATAGTGAAATCCGTCATTTCATGAAAAGCCTAGTCACTTCATGAAGCGTCGGCAGATTGTGTAAAAACATAAAATTACACGATCTGCCGCGTCACTTCATGAAGAGACCTTGACGTTTCGGCGTATTATGTATAACACAATCTGCCTAATTTTAAATATCGTCACTTCATGAAATGCCACAAAAACAAGGCATATTGTGTAATTCCGTCTAAAAGGTATATTGGCAACTGGTCTGTTCGGGTTTGTCAGAGCATTTTTTTTATTTTTATAAAATAATATTCGTTAAAAAAATGTAATTAAAAAAAAATGCTCTGGGGAACAACGAACAAACCAGTTGCCAATATACCTTTTCGACGAAATTACACAATCTGCCGACTGACATGACATCGTTAGGTACTACATGAAGCGACGATATTTAAAATTAGGCAGATTGTGTTATACATAATACGCCGAAACGTCAAGGTCTCTTCATGAAGTGACGCGGCAGATCGTGTAATTTCATGTTTTTACACAATCTGCCGACGCTTCATGAAGTGACTAGGCTTTTCATGAAATGACGGAACTGCGACCATGCGATCTATTGTGGCTCACACCTTCTTTATATTTCCCCCAATAGGTCTAACTTTTTAATGAAGTTAATGATTGTATTGGGAGAGACATTTTTCATGTCATCCGGCAGCAGAGTCACCTTGCCAAATAGGGCGAATCTGATTTTTCCTGCTGCGGGGCAAGCGCACAGTACGTGTTCTGCTGTTTCTTCATCTTGCTTGCAAAGCCGGCATTCATCAGTTGGGGCTATTCCAATTTTATACATACGGTGTCGCAATCTGCAATGCTTTAAGGCATGGCCTGTTGAGCACTAGTAGTGTGTCAGTTAATTGTTGGTTTATATGGATGTTTCTGATTATATATGCTTTTGAGTGTGTTAGACCCGGTAGATTTAACGAGTGTCTTTCCCATTTGCTTTTTGCTTCAGCAAGTATTGTTTTCCTGGCCATAGCATGAGATATACTTATTACCGGCTCGGGTCCTGTGAAGTTTAGTGCTGCACCTCTCTTAGAGAGCTTGTCGGCAGCCTCATTACCCTCCAGACCCATGTGTCCCGGACGTCCCGGTATCCATATTATAGGGTTATTTTGTTGTTTAGACTTAGTTCGGATATTGTTTCGTGACAGCTCCACACCGTTTTTGAGGTACATCATCTCCATTCAAGAGCTTTCAATGCAGCTTGACTGTCAGAGAATTAGTTCTGTACCTTGTAACTCGAAAATTTCAAACAAAATTATATTTTTTAAAAACCTATTGTGACAAAAAAAATATATATTCCCTAAAGCTTGTTTACCTATTACAATGTATTTTTAAAGTCGTCCCTTTTCAGCGTTTTTGCATGAAAACACATTGTTTCGAAAAATAAGGTTGGAACTTGAGCCATTATTTCACACAGCTGTTGACACAGTTAGAGGGTGAATTTTAAAAAATCCGTTCTTGAAATAAAAGGAATATTTTTACCATTACATAAGTTCCACTAGAGGGTTGACTCATCCCATTATGATGTTTAAGGAAATTCTTTCTTTTTTTTAAAAATAGGTATATAGGTATAAATTTAAAGGATATTCAAAAAGAAATAATAATAGTAAACAGAATGCAGTGGCCGGCAAAAAGTTTGCAACATATGGGAAACAAATTTATCAGCAGAGTACTAAAAATTTTTTCCAGATATTAATAATAATAATAATAATAATAATAATAATAATAATAATAATAATAATAATAATAATAATAATAATAATAATATTAATAATAATAATAATAATAATAATAATAATAATAATAATAATAATAATAATAAAAATAATAATAATATTAATAATAATAATATGTTACATATTTCTGAAAAGAAAGGTCTACATTACATACACAATCTTATAGGATTTTTAGTTTTGCACCTGGAGAACTAAATCCCTGTATGTGCAAAATTTAATTCTAATTAATAATACAGTAATATTAATGTTATTAAATAAGTAATATGAAGGTTTAATAAAAAGCTAGTATAAACTTAAATCAAAAGAATTTCCGTTGCACGTCATCAATCAGCTGATAATTGAAAATCGGTCAGGAAACATAAGAAAATTAAATTTGGGCAAAAAATATATAAATTTCATGCGATATTGAATGTAAAAGAAACTTAATGTATTCTTCTTTGATACTAAGCCGCTTAAAGGAGATGTTTTTTAAATTTAACCTTTTAAAAATGAATATCATTTGAATTTTTTGGGCTGACAGTTGGCAACAGAAGTGTCAACGCATCGGTGATGCCAGTTTATTTCTTGGCGAATTTTGATTGACGTTTATTGTTTTCATTTCGTGTTTTCGTGAGTTTATTTAAGTCGTTTTTAACTAAAACTGCAAATCCTTTTATAAATAGGATTAAAAACTGATCTTTTAAGAACAACAAAGGGATTCATACACATTTATGTTGATTACGTTGTTTACCTTTATTGAAAAATGCCGAAGCATTTCCTTACTGGGGTATTTTGATTACAAACTGGCAACATTGCTGATACTTGAAGGTATGACGTGCAACGGAAATTCTTTTAATTTAACTATATATTATTCTATCCCAAATACCGTGCAAGCAAAAATTATTGGCATTAAAGAGGGCTTGGATTAGAAAACGTAGGGCTTGGTTTAGATCACAATAATATGGGGACGATATATATAACCAAATCTAGGTTAATATTTTGTCAAATTTATATTATGACATGATATGTCAAACTAATGAGTAATAAAATAAGTAGACAAATACAAATTTATTTTTGTTCTTTACAAAATTAACAAAGTAAATACAGAAAGAAAAAGAAAAATAAAATAAAATAAATGAAAATGGGACAGGCGTCTTTTATACAATTTACACGAACTTCTGTTCTTACAGATGGTCTTCCTGCTCCTTTTTTGTGTTGTATAGAACATGTTTCCCTAAACACAGCCACGTTTTTTTTCAGGCAATGATAAAAATCCCCAGCAATAAAAGCAACGTTATGACAATGTTCGTGAAAATCGTCCATGCACAAACCCGGATTGTATTGCCACTCACCATTTACTCTAACCCCGTTTCGAAAATACGCTTCAACCATGAATGTTTTTTGCTAATCCGTAAAGTCTATTGTGTGAATTGTTCAAAAAATTGGAAAAATTAGCGATGAATCAAATTACTTTTAACGACTGTAAAAGATGACGGAATAACTGATTGATTGTTAATTCAGGTAGTTACTGACACCTAACAGGTATTAAGCTCTACGGCTAAGTATTACGTCCTTAGATGCAAGGCCCTCTTTGATGCAAATAATTTTTGCTCGCACGGTATAAGCTTCCTATAGAGTATATACAATAATATAAGAATAAGAGTAAAGTAAAATAGTATATTATATGCACTTGTGTGCATTATTATCAAAATACGCGAGAAGGATTACTTTTTAAAATATAATAATACACTAAATTTATTTAAATTGCTACTTTTAAAAGTCCTTCATTTTTTTCTAAACTCTTTGTTGTTTGGAAAATTTCTTATTTCTAGAGAAACAGCATTAGAAATTTTTGTAGCTAAATAATGAATAAACTTTAAATTAACAATTTTACTACTATTAGGAATTATCAACTGTCCGTTTATAATAATAATAATAATAATAATAATAATATTAATAATAATAATAATAATAATAATAATAATAATAATAATAATAATAATAATAATAATAATAATAAAAAACGTCTGATATCGGTGATTAATATAACTTTTTAATGTGGGGGTTTTATGTGTTAATACAGAAGTTGATAATATAGGTATACAGTGATCGAACATTATTTGTAGAATATAATTTTGAACGACATTAAGAGGTTTTAGTGAGTTTTGTAGATCCCACCCCACGCAATTATACCGTATCTTATTAGATTCTACTAAAGTCTTATACATAAAGAGTACTAGTTTTCTGCCAATAATTTTCCTTAAAATATACCTAGATTTTATGAATAAATTTTTCTAATATTGTTTGTCAAATAACTGATATGTGCTCCCCATTTAAGATGTTTATCAATAGTAATTCCTAAATATTTTGTTGAGTTTACCTCACAGATAACTTCGTCAAGATTTTCAATTTTTGTGTTTAAAGAAGTAGTACATTCTCTAAGAGACCCGTTTCTATTAACAAATAAAAACTGAAAAACACAAAGTCGTCGTCTCGACAATCACTATTTATTCGACAAGGTGACATGTTTCGCCCTATATGGGCATCATCAGACCTAGAAAGTTTTTTAAACATAAAACATTAAATAGAAAAAACCCCTAAATTAAAACACGAAAATAAAAAATATTAAATAATTACACATCAACATTACAATTAAAAAAGTAACAATAACCAAATAGTTTGAGGTAGGGCCAGGGACTTGGTGGTAACTCGGTAAGAACAGATAATAGCCCACGCTCTAATGTCCTGATTCAAATTTAAAAAAGAAGAAGAGCTGTCAGTCAAAGTCGTTGTACTGTTTACATGAAACAGGCGGGAAAAATATGTGGTTAGGTATATTTACGTATTAATGGTTTATATTACTAAAAATAAAATAGGGTTCAAAATTGAAAACGTCGTTAACACAGGTAAGGACAGGACTCTTTTTTGCTTTTGTAATCTCAAGTTTTTCTAACAAATCCAACTTTTTGCTCTTATGACATTCATGAATGATGTTTATATTTTCAGGTACTGAGAATTGGTGTCCTGATTCCAATAAATGGTTTGCAAATAAAGACTTTGTGTTTGTTTATGTTTAAAAAGCTTTCTAGGTCTGATGATGCCCATATAGGGCGAAACATGTTCCCTTTTCAAATAAATAGTAATTGACGAGACGACGACTTTGTGTTTTTTAGTTTTTAATTGTTAATTTTTATGTTGTTGAAATTGGGACGAATAGAAGAAGTAAGAGAGAATGCTATGTAATTAGTTTTGGAATTATTCAAGGTTAATTTAAAGAAATCCATGCAGATCTCAATTTTTTTTATACCATCCAAAGCTGACTCTTTCACTTGAGTCCAAGTTTCACCCTTGAATAGCACAACTGTGTCGTCTACATATGATATGACTATTCCGTTATTAATACTTATACTAGCTAAGGAATTTTTATAGGTAATAAATAAAATTGGTCCTAAGACGGTACCCTGAGGTATTCCAATTTTTACGGTTAGCGGATCACTCTGTATGTTATCGATTTTCACTACTTGTTGACGATCCTTAAGGTAGCTCTCAAAGACATGGTGCCCCTTACGCCACATGAATGTAACACATTTGCACAAAATGCCAGAGCGCTAGGCCGATTTATCGTAAAAAATTAACCACATAATTTGATAATATTATAATAATTTCAATCAATTATAGCTATTAATATAACGAGATTATTATACGATTTATAATAGTCGAGGACATTACTAGGTGACGAGGCGACAGCCGAGTCACCCGCAATGTCCGAGACGGTGTTAAATCGCTAATAATCGAGTTATATTCAAAGCTTTATCGTATCATTGACAACGGCGATGCGAAAATAAAAACAAGGTTTTTGACATTTCATTTTGGCATTTCAAAAAGTCATCATTAAAATCATGCAAGATTTTGATATTCCTGACGATATATTAGCTGCAGCCAACATTATAAGGTTGAACTTGCTTCCGAACAAATCTAAAAACCATTATGAAAAAGAATATCGGCAGTTTTGTGAGTGGCAAAACAAAGTACATGTTCAAGGTGCAGAAGAAACGGTATTGCTGGCGTATTTCTCAAAACTCTCTGAGGAATACTCTGCTTCGTCCTTATGGCCGAAATATTCCATGTTACGAGCGACTTTAGAACTGAAGGAAAGAGTGGAAATCGACAAATACGGCGCCTTAATACGTTTCATCAAGAAGAAAAATGTTGGATATAGAGCAAAAAAATCGAAAGTATTTACAAGAGAACAAGTCAACGAATTTGTGTGTTCTGCCTCAGACGAGAAGTTTTTAATGATGAAAGTGGCTTTTTTAATTGGATTTGGAGGAGCCTGTCGAACTAATGAATTAGCGAAGATGACCACGGAAGATGTTGACGTTTTAGAGGGCAAGCTGATTGTTAATATTCCCGACTCAAAAACCCACAAGAAACGTATTTTCGCTGTGATATTTGACGGCGAAGTCAATCCTGTGCTTTTATTTAAAAAGTACGCAATTTTAAGGCCAGACCATGTCACTCACCAAAGATTGTTTGTATCATATAGAAAAGGGAAATGTACGGTACAGCCCTGCGGCATTCATTTCTTCTCTAAAATACCTCAAAAAATAGCTGAGTATCTCTCACTTGAAAATCCTAATTTGTATACTAACTGGTCACTGCGTTAGAAGTTATTTGGCAAATTTTCTTGTTAATGCTGGAGGAGATATATTAGAACTACAAAAACTTGGCGGATGGGAATCGTCGAAGGTTGCTAGAGGGTATTTAGAAGAAAGTGTGACCAAGAAAGTTTCCATTGCTCGCAAAATTCAAATCGGCGATGTTTCCGGCAGTGGATTTGGTACTGGGGAACCGCATGAAATCGAAAGGAGTGCTTTCTCGGTCATTAATCAGTCTTCAGAGGGCATACCTAAGATCGTGGACGTTAAAGACAAAGGTCTATCCATCAAATTTGAAAACTGTCAAAATATTGTTTTAAATGTTCATGAAAAATAGTTCTAATATTATTTGGTATCTAACGTATTACGCTTTCGTAACTAACATATTAAATTATGGTAACTAGTGTATTATGAGTAACTAAGGTTTTATGTAGGTTTTAGTATGTTTATGATGTTAATAATTATTAATAAAGATATCATATAAAAATGACTTAATCTTCAATGATACGATAAAAATTTTAATTTAGGGAAATAGTCAAAAAATCCTATTTTTTTATAGAATCGAAAATTAACCGTCACCTACACATTGTCTATTATCGAAAATAAATAGCCACTAAAGTGATAACACGAAAAACCTTTATCTAAAATTATTAGAGCAAATTATTTTCGAGAACCTATATACCTACCTACAATAAATTCCGTGAAGTTTTGTGCGTGCATCAAATACCAAAACGAAAACTAAACAATCCCTACATTATTAGTTTAGTCTTCAGCTAAAATGAAATGCCTTATTAATTAGCTATAAAATATTAAGGTATTGTATTTAGTAAATTAGACACTGGGGATATAGAAAAAAGTCTAAAAAGCATAATGCTCTTGCTATTAGAAGTATTATGGGTGTATAATACACAGATACACATACTCCCATCATACATTGTGTAGGTATCAGCCAAATGAATGGAAAAAACGCTCGGACACGTCGATTGGTATTTCTAGTTGCGCGTTTTTTTCAATAAAAACTTTTTATACAGGGTGTGTCATCTATCAGTGGCCAATATCAACTTTCTTATTTTAAATGCAACACCCTGTATATTATTTAATTATTGGATTCTTCAGACATATTTCATGTACAATATCCTATACCTATCTTCAACTGTTTCGGAAATATTAAGTGTTTTCAGATTTACAGCAAAAATTAACAACACCCTCAAAAACTAATAAGTAATACTGTTCATTTCTTGACGAAAAAAAAAACATTAATTTAAGAGGTGTTGAAAATACTCGCCGCGAACATCTTTATAATCTTAAATAGAAATTTCTTCTAATGTTACTGAACATCTCAGGCGTGACCGATCTAATCGCAAGCGTTATTCGTCTTCTTAAGTCAGCTAAGTCGAGGGTTTTGTTTTGTATACAATATTTTTGACATAACCCCATAAGAAGAAGTCTAATGGCGTCAGATCAGGGGATCGTGCAGATCATTCCATCGATACACGGTTCCCTATCCACCGATTTGGAAATATTCGGTTGAGGTACATACACTGCCGGACATTCATATTCGCTGCAAGTTGCAGGGTTTGCTGGATCAGGATATACCTAAGTAAGACGTTCGCGGCGAGCATTTTCAATATCTCCTACATTAATGTTTTTTTTTGTTTTTACATTATCAAGGAATAAACAGATTTACTTATTAATTTTTGAGTGTGTTGTTAATTTGCAATAAATCTGAAAACACTTAATATTTCAGAAACAGTTGAAGATAGGTATAGGATATTGTACATTGTACGTCTGGATAAAATTGTTAAATTATGATAACATTGCACCACCCGTATCAATTTTGTTGCCTCTAATTTTATATTTCTGGAAAAGAAAGCTTACCGATAAAAAAGTAAACATGACAACGAGTTTAAATAATAGAGTATGATATGAACGAATAGTTTAATACTCATAAAATAACTTACAATGTAAAAAAACATGTTAGGTAATTCGAACGTATTATGGCAAAAAAGTTCTCAACATTTTATTAAAAAAATGTATTTTTTGACAGGTACCGATGCTTTAAATCTAATTTGAAACAAGAACGATTGCCGTTCTTTAATTTAAACAAACCCTATTATTAAAAGAAATAAGTTCCATAATATGGACGGATGGAACATTAATTGTGACACTGTATACCTACCACAGATGTTTGATTATTTTTAACTTTTGCTCGTTAAGTACCGTTTTACTACTGCATTTACTCATCCAACATATAACATTTATACCTATTACCTTTTTATTAGATCTTTTAAAAAGTTTTGAAACTCCAAGGCGTAGTATAAAATTTTTAACAAAGTAACGATTGTTCGTAGCAAGTTGTCTTATAAGTACAAAACTTCAGGTTTTGATAGAACTTTTCTCTTATTTACTTTCTAATTTCAACAAGTTGTGTCCTTGTAACAATGTGCTTGTTCTTCAATGGAATAATTTAAACTTTTTAATAGTATTTACTAAGACAAATAAATTAGTGAATGAATGCAGAAAATATTCGTATTAAGGTAAAAAAAATTTAGAAGCAGAACGCTTTCGGGCTATCGGCCATGCTACACTGAGAAAAATTATTCAATACAATTTTTCTTACTTCTGACACGTGCTGCTTGCAGTTGGACTTCTTTAACAAAGAAAAGGTTACTTTTCTAAAATGTTCTAGTAAAACTAAAAAGCTTTTTAAAATCTTTTAATTTTGTACACAATGTGTATGTTTTGACTCCTGCCGGGGTAACTGGACCGTTACAAGCCTGGCAAACTAACAGGGTTACCAGGCTTGTTACGTACGTACGGATAAAATAATTTACTTCAAACTTAATGATGCTTTGACTTTTACAAAAAGAAAATTTTTCTTTCCCTCCTATTTTACCACTTTCACATGTCTCCGACAATGTTGAAGTCTGTTAAAACTCCCTAATTTTTCTTTTTCTCTCTTCATTTTCCACCCAAGACAGGGCCTTTGCACTAGTCCTTGACTTTCCAGTATGCTGAAAACTTGTCGGTCTTCTGACTATTCAAATTTTTTACACTTCGTATACACCATTGAAAGCTCCATTGCGGCTCAATCCCACTTGTTATTTTCTCTATTGCTAACAACATCAGCATTGTACCATTTACTTCGGTTTCCTGATGATGAGTGTTTCTACACTCGAAACATGTCGAATTGAATTATTATGAATTTTTCTAGGTTCGTTTAATTTTGTGGAGGAAGACTTTTAGTTTTTTCTTTCTTTCCCATATTTTCAACTCCACTTTAAGCATGTCCAATTTCTTCAAATTAAAAATTATTAGTATCTAACTTTGGACGAATAGTATGCCGATGATTTTTTTTTAAACAAATGTATACAAGCTTTTAAAAAAAACAATTTTTTGAAACCACTAAAATTGTCAAAACTTACCTTAAAATCCTTGAAAGTAAACACGTCGATTTTCAGAAATGAAGTAAAAACAGCAATTTTTACTGGTAACACGATATTTTCTAGTCTATCTAGATGTCATCTCTCCTAAGAATTCAAGGGAATATGTGTTTGTTTTAACACGAAAGGTTCCGTAATTGCACAAAACACGAAAGTAAACAAAACTATAACCGGCTGACTAACATGTGCCTTGCTCTACCAGCTCCAGAATATGTCTGTCTTTCTTCTTTGTATATAATAGTTATTTATGTACCAAGGCAGTAAAGTGATTCTTTATCGGACGAGTCTGAAATTATGAGATGAGCGAGCGAGGCGAATAACAGGCGAGTCGATAAAGACACTTTACTGACGTGGTGCATACAAAATTTTATCGCCAACCGTTCAGAATTTATAATATAAAAAATTGAGGTATAACTCATCGCATTTTATTATAACAAAGAAAACAGCAAATATACACGTCAGAAAATTTCGGCTGACCACGTGCGTATTCCAAAGCACCCCTCAAAAATTTGACCTACTATTTATCGAACTGTAATAGGGAAAGGCGTGACAGTGACAGGCGTTTTTTTATGACACGTCAGAAAATTTCTGCCGACCACGTGCGTATTCCAAAGCACCCCTCAAGAAAAAATTTGTGGCAGGTAAAAGTATTTATCTGCCGCATTTGCGGCAGGTAAAGTATTTTATTTTACAATAAAATAAAGTGTTCGTTTACTTCCGGAAATCACGTTGATAATGTAAGGTTTTACTGCCGGTTGACGATAATAGTTATTTATGTACCAAGGCAGTAAAGTGATTCTTTATCGGACGAGTCTGAAATTATGAGATGAGCGAGCGAAGCGAGCGAGGCGAATAACAGGCGAGTCGATAAAGACACTTTACTGACGTGGTGCATACAAAATTTTATCGCCAACCGTTCAGAATTTATAATATAAAAAATTGAGGTATAACTACTAACAAACTATTATAACAAAGAAAACAGCAAATATACACGTCAAAAATGACACGTCAGAAAATTTCGGCTGACCACGTGCGTATTCCAAAGCACCCCTCAAAAATTTGACCTACTATTTATCGAGCTGTAATAGGGAAAGGCGTGACAGTGACAGACGATTTTTTATGACACGTCAGAAAATTTATGCCGACCACGTGCGTATTCCAAAGCACCCCTCAAGAAAAAATTTGCGGCAGGTGAAAGTATTTATCTGCCGCATTTGCGGCAGGTAAAGTATTTTATTTTACAATAAAATAAGGTGTTCGTTTACTTCCGGAAATCACTCTGATAATGTAAGGCTTTACTGCCGGTTGACGATAAAAACAATTACACTGAGAAAATAGCTCCAAGTAAACTGTGGTAGCTGGGAAAAGTTTACTTACACCGGCTAATATTTCATTTATTATAGAAATTTAGTTTATTTAAAGCAAGTAAAACAAATTAGCTTCAATCGGTTTAGTTAGATCTAATAAATTAGTAAACAATGTTTATTTGTTTTTAGTAAACATATAATTTTTAAGTATACTGTACACATAATTTAAACTTGTGTTCACTTGTTTTGGATAACTTAAGACATGTAAAAAGTTTACTTTAAATAAGTAAACCAAAATATTCTCCTAAGTAAACTTGGTTGCTTAAATAAAGTGTCCAATTCACTTGTTTGGCCTTTCGTCAACGTTCGGTTCGCTTTTAGCCGCTGCCGCTTCACTTCGGCAGGATGAAACTCGAAACTTGTGGCGTCGGCGTCGCACGCAATACGATTTATCATTTTCTTTTCGTCCTAGGCGAAGTCGGTCGGATTGTTTGGTGCTCTGTTCGTTGCTGTGATATTTGTGTTGCCGTGTTGGACATCGCGGTGTACTATAATATTATGGAGTGTTCTAATATGGAGTATTTGTTAATAAATTGGAATTTAGAAGATCACATTTCATTATCCACGTATCCCTTTCACTAATTCTAACTAAACAATTTGTCTATTTTAAATAAATTGTTTATTGGTTAAAGATACATAATTTAATAAATGGGTTACTTATTCCAAGTAAACAGTTCGTTTAGATCAGCAGATAACGAATTTCTAAGCACACCTGTTTATTTGTGTTTACTAATTCTAGGTAAACTATTTCAGCATTTTTCATTTACTTAGGCCAAGTGAACCCTTCACTAGTCACTATATGTAGTGAACATTTTAATTAAAGTACGTGTATTTTCACCTAGATCTAATAGGTAAACATTTTTCTCGGTGTACTCTGACTAACACAGCACTGCAGTGCGCATGCGAATCGTCCACAGTTCGGCAAATCAAATTGACGATAGAAAATGGCGTCGTTCATCCCACCTTAACACTTAACACCCACGAATAGGAATTTGAATTAATTTTACATTAAGTATTTTAGTAGTTAGTGTTATTGTTATTCAACACAATTTATGCCCCTTTCACCTTTTACCTTAATCATTTATTATGATCTTCTAATAGCCAATAAAGCCATTTTCCATAAAACTACAAGCGAGACACAATATAAAAGTGATACATTGCTTCCTTAACTGCTTGAAAAGTTGGCGATAGTAGATATAATCCTTCTAGAAAATTCGACGCAAGTGGGAAATAAGAACATAAGAGCTGATACAAGCAGAAAATTCAACAACTTGGCAAGGGCCTGTTTTCCCATTTGGCAAGTGCCCGAAACGCCTTTCCAATAGAAATTACTACTTTTAAAAGAATAAACGTGCCGTTCCTTGGTAAAACTTGTATGAATAATTTAGCACAAGTATGAATAATAATATATATAAAAATATTATTATTTCGAAACAAAATATGAATTAATTTAAAAAAAAAATTAAGTATAAAATTTTTTAATTATTAAATTAATATAAGCCATGGCCACAATAAAATCTGCCGACCAGATACGGGTGTCCAATAGGCAAAATATTGATTTACACTACAATATATCTTCGTAGTTTATAAAATTAAATCGTTTTATTTTTCTACATTTTTGTTGACCCTATCGTAAATAGAATATATATATACAAGTAGTTTAAAATTAATTCTTTGTATTGAGATTTTGCTTGTTTATACTAGTTATATATATTCCTTATTTGCATAATACAGTGCTAGAATACCCTAATTATTTGAAACACCCTGTATAGCGATAAATATATTTATTTTTCACCATAAGATGAACTTACCTACAAAACAAATTTTATTAAAATTTTAAAAAAAATTGTATTTTATATGCTTATTTTTTGAGTTTTGAGTCTGTTCGATGCTGTATATCTCCAGAACTGGTCATAGGAAAAGGGAAATCAATAGCAAACATGTAAGTCTTCAAGCAAAAAAAATTAAAAAATAATTAAATTTAACCGATTCAATTCTAATATACTGGGTGATTTTTAAATACATGCATGTTTCTGTTATTTTTCTATCCGATAGCCATTTTTCATAAGAGAAGTGCGGAGTTCTTTGCCCATATTTCTCCTTCTGCTTTTATTACTATGCATAAGGATGCATCTTTTAAGTGATATTAATTCGGCAAAAAATAATCAATCCCTAGCTTGAAAAAATCCCAAAACATGGATATACCTTTTTTTGATATAAGCATTTTTTTCTGCAATTTGATTTCTTCGATAGTTTTATCCAGAGTTTGTTTGAAGGTGGTGGTAGACAGGATTTTGTTACATAACACAACGTTTCTGTTAATTAGTATCTCTAACCGTTTTCAAATGGAAATTAAATTATAATTCTAAGTCTACTGTCTTAAATACTATCCATGTGCAATGAAGCTTGATGATTCCGCCAACGTACTTATTGGACTGTAAAATTTGAGCTGTTGGTTTTGGACAAGAAGAGGTTTCCAGATATTGGGGATATATATACTTCGTTTACTAAATATATGCGTATTTTGATTCATGAAAGCTGCTTCTTTGAATTTTCGTTTTTTTCAGTGCTGTTCTGTGTCCCAAACCTTGACCTCAGACCACTGTATATTATGTTGGTTGGTCCATACATGTTCCGCTATACCTACTTGATCTCGAAGTTTCACCTCTTTGAGTATGTTTCAGATGTTCTTTAACAAGTACGGGAAGAGGCCTTTTTAATTCTCCAATGTACGATTCGCCCAGTGGCGCAACCAGGGGGAGGGGGGGGCTGCCGGGCTGCAGCCCCCCCCCCCGAGCTTAGAAACTTAGCCTATTCGTTTAATTGCAAACCAATTTTTTATGTCACGCAAACTATTTTCGCATGTTTTTTGCGATCTCAATGTTTTATGGATTTGTAATTTTTTTGTTTATCAATGTAACATGGAATCTTACGTTTTTTAAGTACCTAATTAAAGTATAAATTTTAATAAATAGCTTAAAATTGTACATAATGATTAAAAAACAAATTTCGGATTCGAGTTTTTTCCGTTTCTTTGAATTTTTTGAGAACATTTACCATAGTAATGTATATATTTTCTTACACCATCAGAAAGTAGAGATTTCAACAAACAAAAAGCCCACCGACTATTTTAAAACAGCAGATATTTTGACGTGAGAATTTTCGATTGAAAACAAGGGTGCTTTTTCGATATTAAGTCAAAACAAGGTGAAAAAATAAATATTTTAAATCAAAATAATTACAGTGTGTTTGAGACACAAAAAGGTAAGTTATCACCAAATTTCGTGAAAACATAATTTTTTTTGTAAAAGATAAAAATAAAAAAACAAAAATGGTTATTTGAATGTTTCACATAAATTTTAAGGCAACGTGAAAAAAGTGTTAATACAAAAGTTGTAGATCTTTTTATTACCTACAACTTTGCCATTTAACGTTTTTCCATAGGACTTGTAGTTTTCCCGGAAATCGAGATAAATCGTTTTCTAGCCTTAAAAACTCACCCCCTTCCACTTCCCGACCTCGGATCGCCCGTAAATTATTTTTTCTTTCATTTTTGTTATATTCTCTTTTTTTTCCAATGGGTTTCATCCTACTATTATTTTTTTTGTTTCAAAAATTATCGACCCTGGTCTACCTATTTATGCGAACCACGATATTGATATTACCGGCGTGGAAGAAATTCTAGACGAAATGGCAAAAACAAAACGAAGAATTTTACTTTAATATTAGTATTATTAGTGATTACTTACAACTTATTGTATAAGGTCTTTGTTTTGTTTTAGTATAAGTATGCTTAATATATGCGCTACATATTTTAAATACATTTTTACTAATTAAAATAAAATCTCTAAATTTTTTTTTCATAAATATTTCGTTAGGGCTACCGGCGTATTATTGCCGAAGTTTTAGGGGGCTGTCGCTCTCGTCAATCATACGTATTTTACCCAAAAAAAGGGCGTGGCACCCAAAAAATTTTCGCCTGCGGCGCAAGAAATTGAAGCCCCCCCCCCGAACTAAATTTCTGGTTGCGCCACGGGATTCGCCTCACTCGTAAGGGATTTGATACATACACATTTTTGTGTTTTCATTACGGGGGCGGGGTTTTACTTTTGTAAGAAAGCTTCTAAGCGTATTTCCGGATTTGAAGGTTGTTTTGATATTATAGTTTTTGTTTATCCTTCTAATCTTTCCAGAAATCCCCTTGACATAAGGTATTGTAAGAAATGCTTGCTCCTCTTTCGTTTCTGTATTAGTTTTTCCTTCGCGATTTTTAAGTTTTAAGATGGTATTAGTTACAAAAGTTTAAGGGTAACCATTCTGTTTTAAATCTTTTTGATATTTGAAATTTCAATATTAAGGTCTTCCAGAATATTGCAAAAGTTAGATGCTCTGTGATAAAGAGTTTGAATTATGCCCTGTTTTATGGAGTTTAAATGATTCGATCCGTGATTAAGATATTGCCCCATGTAAGTGGGTTTCCTCCAGTTTTATCCAGAGTCCGGATATCAGGTACTAAAAGGACCTTTAAACCAGGGACGGCATGAGGACTTATTGTAAAATACTATTTAATATTAAAGTAACTAAAATTTTATAGACAATTATTATAGTAGGTACTTACCATAAAGTGCATACATACCTTTGACGGCCGCCCCTTTTACCCATGGGGAGCTTCCCCTAATTTAGTGTCAACATTAAAAAGCGATATCTCAAATAAGGTAATGCATAGGAAAATTAAATTTCGCAGACACTTATGTTGGGATTACATAAGGGTTTTGAACAATAACTACCTTACCAGGCAAGTTTGAATGTTGCAAACATTAGTTACTCAAAAAAGTTGTTTAAACTTGTACAAAGTTTTATAAATAAATACAAACTTGAATCAATTCGTAAAAACTTCTATAAACTGGTGTAAAATTATACAGAAAGTTTACAAAAGCTAAAGAAGTCACTTTGATTGTGAGTAAATTATATTTGTCAATATCATTACTGTCACAGTCACAGTTAGTGGTCAGTTAGTTATTGTTAAAAATCTTTATGCAATTCAACATAGGTTTCCGTAAAATATCATTTTCCTTTGCCTTACCAATTTAAAAATATTTTAATAATATATATTTTTTTGATTTAAATATATCAACGTTCAATCAGGATAAAACGTTTTTTAAAATAAGCTATAGTTTGTTAAATTCGGTTAACGCAGACCGATGTTACAGCCTTTTAAGTACTTTTAGTCGTTACTCTTCTCCACGCTGTTACCATATGGTAACTTCAATAATATTGTTATTATAAAATTTATAGAGGATATTACAGAGCATATAAAAACTCAATTTCTGACCAGCATTGTATTGCAGTTATTAGTAGAAATTAAGGACTTATCATAGTATAGCGACTACGCACCCTAGCGGTAATAGTAGAAACTTAAAACTTATTTCCAGTGATTTTTTTTTGCTCATATTTTATAATAAACTGTTTACCCCAAAGTCGTAGCATGTATGGTTTTGCAGATACAACCGATCGCTACCCGCCGTAGATCACGCTGTATATTATATGCCAACTTGGCGGCTGCGTCGTAGATTCCATTATCAAAAACAAATATTATCAAGCTTACGAGAAGTTATCAAAAAGTGGGGAATGTGTTTATAGCCCTAACTATTAAGCAGTGGCGGCTCGTAACTTGATAACTTGGGGTGCACCCCTAAAAGCCCGGTGCAGGCAAAATGCGCCGCAGGCAAAATTTTTTTAAGACCACGCCCAAATTTCGTCAATAATTTTTAGTAAATATTTTAAAATTTATAATTACCTACTTGTTTTATTGAAAATGAAATGGATAAAAAAAAAATAAAAGAGGCCAATTTATTTTTCATTAGTGGGTACATTGTTTAAAAGTAAAGTCAATTCTTCTGTTTTTATTTGCAACAAACTAATCAATAACAATAAAGTCCCTAGATTTACATTTTGTAGTCTGTGTCAAGTTAATTTCGGGTTTAGGTCATCCCTCAATCTTAATTTCAATTTTTTTGCTCAATACCTTGAGCTAAAATTGTTTCTCAAATATTCCACATTCATAGTCGTTTTGGCATTAAAACTGTTAATTTTTATTAAATTAAGTCTTTACTACCCAAAAATAATAACAAAAATATAAAGGAAAACTCTAAATAATAAATTCATACAGTAATTAACACGCAATGAACTCAACGGCGCACATTTAAATTGTGCGAGTTTCCCTATTAGAATCGCGCTTTCCCCCAACACACCTGCTAGTACAAGATGCATAGAGAAACAGCAGAAACTCCGCCTACTTTAACGCACGTGCGACTTAAGAATTCCTATGCACCGGCGTAGCTAGGGGGGGGGCATCGGGGCATTTGCCCCCCCCCAAGAGCCATGAAAAAAAGTAATTATCAACAATATTTCAAAAACTTTTAACATTTCATATGGCAAAAATAAAAAAAAGACTACAAATTATCAGTTTATAAGTTTGTTATTTACTTATTTTATTATATTTAAATTTAATATTTGGTTTCAAAATTTTTATTTATTTCATAACAACATAAGTATTAGAGTTACAGACAATGTTTGTCCAATTTTAATGTTATTATATATTTAAATAAAGTGTATAATAATTACTATATAAAGTCGCCACAGTGGATCTTTGCCCGTGCGTCATCAATCAACGATCAGGACTCAACGTGGTTAATAACTCTGCATCCTTGTTTATTACAGTAACAAGTTTGAATAAAAGCATAAAAGTACGTCTCCAAGATTCCGCAATAATATAATGTGCTAGACAAGAATAAAACTATAAACGTCAATTAATTCCTTTTTTTATTTGTTTGGTTGACAACCGTTGTATTTTAGAACGTCATTGTCAACCTTATTTTGATCTGCCAATCTAATTCGTATATTGTAAATCTGTGTGCCTTAAAACTGTTTCTGTTTCTAAAAATAGTTCTTTTTAGAGGTAATTATACCCACCATCTGTTTTGGCGGTAAGTATTTATGGATTTGTATAATAACTAATTTATTTATTTTAAATATTCTAACCATGAAAGTTCTTTGAAACGTTTACGGTAGTGGCTAAATTCCCTTAAATGAGAGGATGTTAAAAATTTGACTTTTGCGATTTTAATAGTCAATAAAACACCAAACTTTTCTAGATTTTAAGCTTTAAAAATAGTTTTAAATGTATTAACATTTGTTTGTCAATTTCTTTTAGATAATAGAGAATGCCGGGCAAAACTTAAAATAAATAATCATTTTTCGGGATATTATGTAGGTACGTCAAACGGTAGACAGGCACGTCGATTTTATGAACTTAACTTAGTTTTGACTTTTTTGTCTCGTAATTTTGATTTGATTCATATGATTTTAATGACGTAAAAGTGATGACGCACGGGAAAAGAACCACTGTGGCGGCTTTACCAATATTCCTATATTTTATTGTATATTTTCTCTCACTGTTCTTATGTCGCTAGTTTTTACCATTGTTTGCCAGGGTATAAAAACAGCAACACTGCTAATACTGTCAAATTTAGCAAAATTTGGGCGTGGTCCAAAAAATTTTTCGCCTGCGGCGCTTTCGCCTGCGGCGGGCTTTACGCTCTGTGCAGCTATATGCCCCCCCCAAGACAATATCCTAGCTACGCCAGTGTTCCTATGCACTACACTATTGCTCTCGATTTGGCGAGAGCTATTATTACACCACTTTTCGTTCGATTGTTTGATGGTAAGTTAAAATAGGAGGGTTCTAACTTATATTACGGTACCATATATAAAAAGATAAATTTAAATGAACAGAATTTCTTCTTTATGGGGGAATTCTTTTCGGAGTATGGGGGTGCACGTGCTCCTGTGTTCCTGTGGAGAAACCGCCACTGCTATTAAATTTAAATTAAAATAATTAATTATCGACATCACAAAAAGTCCCCAAAATTGCAACAAAATCTTAATTATCGTCAGTAGAATTTTCCTTGCCAAAGAATGTTACCGAAACCACAAATTACAAATTACCCAAATGGGATAGAACGATATATCGACTAAACATTTTAAATGACTTGGCATGTGATGTAAGTGACATCTTATTTGTCTTTTAGATCTTCCTATAATATATATTGAAACTGTTGGAAACTTTATTGATCGTGGTTAAAATGCGGTTAATTAGAGATTGATAACTGTAATAAAGATATTAAAATATCTATTTTATCACCAAAGAAAACGTAGTAAAAATAGTCGTTTGTACAACAAAAGAGAGGATATAGAGTAGAAATAATATTGACAATTATAGTTTAAAATACATTTTAGGATAAGTCGAGGGATAAGTCTTTCTCCACAATTTTATTAGAATAAAAATCATTCTTTCAAAGGTCTCAACATGTTTCGAATGCAGAAAATTTCATCATCAGGAGACAGAAAAAAGCTTTGTTGATTGTGCAGAAGAGAAAATGTTAGATGATACACTGAGAAAAAAAGCCTTCTATTCCTTATAAAAAATCCCATTATCTTTATACAATTGTTAAATACTCTATGTGACAGTAACGCGCTTTCCTACTGTAAAACAACGAAAATTGTTAGACCGTTGTCTAGTGATAATATAACGGTAATTTAGCCAATAGGAAATAGGAGTTATTGCTATTATAGAATGGGTTATACCCATTATTGCTCTGAATAGTAATTTTCAAGTTCTATTGAGGGTGTAATCTGGCTTTATATAGGTACTGTATTAGTTCCGACTGGCAGTTGTAATGAAACTACTACTCCAAATCAGTACTGTAGTTCTCAAAAATTGAAATAGCATCTAGTGTGATATTGTTCTTATGCAACATGGTTTACTGAGATTGAAAAATTCGTCACGAGATTATTAAATCCAATACTAATAATGGGTTGTGCGAAATCATAATTTCTATTGCTTTATCTGACATGCAAAGTTTAAAAAAACTTAAATACAGAGTAAAAATAAATAAATTGAAACAGGTATTGGTTTCGATCAATAAAATTCAAATTCAGACAGGACAGCTGGAAGTCTCCGAACAACGATGTAACCTACGCAACAAATACGTTGAAAATTGCCAATCGCTGCGAGCCCCCACCACATCTTGTGGATTATAGGTTCTAACGGATACAATTACTTTTTACTATTCTGCTTTCTCAATTGTAGAGAAAGCGCTTTACTGGGAAACAAATGCGTCGCATTGAGAAGATACAATTTATTTCTTAACAAAATTGTTGTATTAAAAGTAGTTCATTATTCAAAAATACTGTGCTTGTGCTGCTAATGAAACTGGTTACTACCGATAAAATACTGTTCTAGCAAATCTGGAATTGATATAATACTTAAGCGGGTTTGGTACACTGTGAATTACTTGTTCAATAATACACTGGTGATATATTTAATTATTATAATTTATTTTCCAATAGTAAAAAATAACTTATTGTATTATACACACTGCTTAATAACAAAAAAACGATATTAGCTCAAAGTCTCGAAGTGAATTAACGCTTATCATATTATAAGTATAAAATTTCGTTATATTCGAAAAATCACATGAAAAGCTAACTTACTAAAGCTCTTCTTTTGAAAGAAAAAGAAAAATAGGAAATGTACGTTCGCTTTTTACTGGTGTATGCCTTTCAGCAAATAAAAATAGCTTTTACTTATTTTGTAGTAATATCATGAAATAAATAATCCTTTAACTTTTAAACACAAAACAAGGTTCTTTTTACGCTTTTATGGTAAATAAAATAGTAATCATGGGCCTAAAAACGAATAGTAACCTTGCTAATAAACATAGGCGTAGTTAGGGGGGTACTTGGGGGTGCTAAGCACCCCCGAAATCTAAATTAGCACCCCCAAAAAAAATTTTCAATATACATAGGCTAATTTATTAATTAGGTATAGGCTAATTTTAGAACTAACCTATTTTTATAATATACATTATATGTAATGAATTTTTTATATTAATATTTCAAGCATTCGAATTCTGGTACAAATTCAAGTATATTTAGGTAGTTGCGGATTCTGTTCAAAATGTCTCTCCGTGTACCGTGTAGTTCACGCCCAGTTTACTTGTCAGAGCGGGTCTATGATCATAAAAATCTCCGGAAAATACGAAAGCGGCATAAAAGCTTGTCATGTTCTGCAATTCTGCATTAATTTGATAATTTAAATTTAACCAGTCGTAGTCGTTCAAATTCTCGGAAATTTTTAGCCGGTATTTTGACTATTTTTTTGGTTTATTAAGGTTTAATATGGTTTTATTGAATTCAGTTAAAGTTTAAAGTTAAATAAACACGAAAAAACAATGAGTGCGTCGTCGGATATAAAATACACCGTGGAATTTTTGAAAAAATCTTTTAGCAAGTTAACGTTGGAGGAGAAAGTGATTGTCAAGAACATTGACCTAAACCTGCTATTAACATCATATTAAAATATTTACTAAAAATTATTGACCAAATTTGGGCGTGGTCTTAAAAAAATTTTGGGCTTTTTGTACACCCCCACGTTAACATGTCACGAGCCGCCACTGGACTTCATTACTCCCAGTGTTGACCGTCTAACGGCGCCTATGCTAATAAACCGTAATAATTGTGGTTGGCCAGGTTTATATCATAAAAAGGGTAAACCTATAGAAAATAATATACTTTTAGTTAATTTAAACTATTCAGTAGAAAGCAAATTAAACAGAAAACAGAAAATATACCTCCATGTGGAAGTAGAAAAAATTATTCTCGTAATACGTAACATACTAGGTATATGCATGTAATAAAAACCTTTGGAATTTCTGTGATGTGTTCATTTTATTGATTTTTAAATCGTTTAAGGCTCTTTTACTATTTACCTGCCCTTCCCAAATAAAATTAATATGTTGCCAAACTTTGGGGCTGGCTACCACCTATTCAACCGTATATCGTTTCAAAGAACATAGAAAAATTTCAAAATTTTTCAAAGAACTCAAGTTGATGGATGGGAGAAAATTGCAGTAAAATGTTTTTCTTATCTTCAATGATGGGACACTAGTAGCAACGGAGATTACTAGTGGTAAAATTTTAAATTTTAGAATAAAAATACATATCATCAAAATACTGAATTTTCATTTACCAAGGGCATAAAATTAAAGATTTATAGATTACCATTTTACTGACACGTATGCCAAAGTGTTAACGTTGGAAAAATAACAGAAATTTTTCAACTTCAAAAATGTTACAAGCATGAGAAGATTTTGTAGCTCCCATAAAATAACGCTAATAAATGCTGAGACTATAAAATGGACATACTTAAAATTATAGTATGTAGCAGTCCATACGGCATTTTCAACTGGAAAATAAAATCTATTGTACACTGCGCGACATATTTAACGCATAACGAAAAAATTGCCTCAATTTTGATGTTATATATTTTCCAAATTTGTGGTTCGTTTTTAATGATTTTTTTTTCAAATTGTAGGTTTTTTCTTTAAGCATATCACTGCCTTTGTTGTTTTACTTGAAAAAGTAACTTTGGTATTATACCGGGTGTTATTAAACTGTTATGTTTTTTTACGGAAATTCAAACCACCCTGTATGATTTACTAGCCATTGCAAGTTATCGCAATTCCAGCCAAATTAAAGTCCCATGTTTCCTTTACATTTTCTTTTTTGACTCATTGGTTTATCTCTGTTTTTTCATGAAATATTCAATTTTTAGTTCAACGTGATTTTCATAAAAAAATGTTTAGTTAAAAAATACAAAATAAACGAAATGCTTTGATTAATGCAACAGCAAGAAAAAACAAATTATAAAGTAAATAAAGAATCAATATCTGGTATTAATTTACTGAATCCACAAAACAGGGCAAAAAAATACAGGAAAGAAAATTGCAATTTCTAAAGGTATTCAAAAAAATTAAATATGAATCATTAGTAGCGAGTATTGCCGACGAATCTTAGAGCCTTGCTTCCTCCTCCTAGAAACTTAAATGATCTGTCATTGAGGCTTATGGAAATATGGAATCAGATTAGATGAAATCAGAAATCTGATTTTAAGTATGCCAAGAAGATGTGAAGCATTCATTAGAGCAAGGAGAGGCAATACTCGCTACTAATTATTCATATTTAATTTTTTTTAATACATTTAGAAATTACAATTTTTTTTCGCACGGTTAACCTCGACAAATGACAGATCAACCATAAAAATCCGGTTATATTCGGGACGAAAAATCACCATGTTCGTTAAAATCATAACCTTTAATTTTGAAAAGTTTACGATAGACTGATAATTTACAGAAATGCTAAATACACTTACTTATAATTTCATTGAGATTCATTCTCTTAATAAATTACCAACCATCGGCCAAATATTTTGAAATTAAATTCATAACAATATTTTATAATGACAAGTGACAGGAGAAACCACTTGTAACCGGCGTTTAAAGCCGGTGAGCATTTTGACATTTGGGTGACGTCGTATCCGAAAACCGTGTTCCAAAATAAACCTATTTTTTGGTTACCGCTATCATTTGGTTAAATACGGAACGCTAAACCACGACACTAGTTACTTTCGGACCATACCCTAAATAAATAAACAACGTTTAGGTATGTTTAGGAGATATGTATTTAAGGATACTTTTTATTTTTTGTATAAGGTTTCTCTTTATAGAACCATTTTAAATTTAATGGGGTAGAAGATAAACATTTTTAATTAAATTAATTATTTCTAAATAATAAATAACCTTTGAGTATGCTTTAAATTTTTTTTTAATTGTTCATATATTATACCATTTTAAATATTTCTAAAGTTACATACCACCAATCATTTTCAACAATAGCAACATATTATTATATTTTTGATATATTTTTGCTTGTCCCCTGATGATGAGCGCTTCTGCGTTCGAAACATGTCCCGATCTTTAAAAGAATAATTGCTTCTTATTCTAAAAACTTCTTAGAAAGACATTTTGCTTTTCTTTGTGTTCCCACACTTTCAACTCTTAAATGAGGGTAAATTCTCTACTTGCACCTAGGCATTGTTTTATGATAAAATTAATTTTGAGCCAACCAATCCTCGCATGTTCGGTTTTAATTTATTATAATTATGTCGATGTGTTTATTAGGTATTTTTTAGGAAACACTAAAATGCATGTTATATTTGCATATAAAACAAAATATTGTACACCAATATTTTAAATATCATATTATATTGGTGCGCTGAAGATAAAACATATTATTATGATATAAAAATAAAATATTTAAGTATATCTGATAACTGCATCGGCATCATTTATTTTACGATAATGGATATTACATTCGATATTTATATGAATATACTACTATACATATTAAGTAATAAAAGTGTGATGTTATGACTTAGGTATAGGGATATAATGTACCTACCTGCAAGGCCAAAAAATTAACTTCCGAAATATTTTAATAGAGTCCAGTGTCTGCTATGTGACATATTTACTTCATATTCTGCAAGCGTAAGCAAATCCTTTTTTTTTTATAAATATACGACCCAATGTCGCTTATTATGTTGCATTTAACAGCATAGGGTTAATATTGACATTCGTCTACCTTGGAAATAAATAGAATTAAGTCGTTTAACCTTATTTTTACAATTTTTTATACTGTCCGAAATAAAACCAGTAGCAGTAGTAGCACTATACTAAATATCAGGAATAGTCTCGTTTTAAAACAGATGACAGCGGTTATTTGTCATCGATCAGCTGATATTGGGACATAAATATATCCCTAGATTTGTAGCGGACCGTAATGAGCCCAAACGCCGAGTTATGAATTGCGTTTTTGTTACATTTAACTACATTTTAAAAATTTTAATTTAATTACTTTTGGTAAGTACCTACAATTATTATTTATTTGACCAAAAATTTAGATACAGGTTAACATTTTTTAAATCTTTTTCATTAGGGATCATAATTATTAATGTGTGCCTTGCTCATTAAGTTGATTTCATCGATAAGTAATAAGTTTTATTTCATCTGAACGCCGTTTTTGTCGAAAAGTTAGTTTGTAAAATTTTTGTTCTTAAAATGTTTGTTCGTTAAGGTTAGGTTTCTAATGTATAATTTTCGCATTTTAAATTATCTAGGTATCCTTTTCTGTTTCAAGAAAAATAAGTAGAAATTAAATATTTCCCTGACTTAGGGAGGTAGAAGAGAGTTGAACAAAACCGGGTAGGTTGATAAAACCGGGTATCGCCTAGTTCTACCATATTATGCCAAAACAGCTTTCCATATTATTAACCTTTAAAAAGCAGCTATTTGATTTTGAAGGAATTATTTTTATTATTGTTATTAGTAAATATTATTATTGTTTGGCAATAGTAAGGTAATAGTAAGTAACATTATGTTACTATAGTAGTTAAAATAGCTAACCATATTATTATGTAATAGGATAGCGAAAAAATATATAATTCTATTTTCTTTGTCTACGTACCTTACATAAGTGAAATTATTATTTGATATTACTATTATTATTGTTTGTATGACAATAAAATAAAGTTTTTAACATAAAGTTAGCCGACATACAAGTTTAGAAATGTAACTGTATCAATAAATTGCATTTTAACAAACAAATTCCATAAAAACCACTTTTGGGTCTACGTACCTTACGTAAGTCAAAAACTGTTAAAGTAGGGTTTCCACTGACAGAAAAATTTAATCCCTGGCTAAACTAAAGCTTTTAACTTTATGTTAACCTACATACAAGTTTAGGAATGTAACTGTATTATAACCAACAAATTCTATAAAAACCGTATTTGGGTCTTCGTACCTTAGGTACCTTAAGTCAAAAACTGTTAAATTAGGGTTTCCATTGACAGAAAAATGAAATCCCTAGCTATATTGAAGCTTTTAACTTTATGTTAGCCCACATACAAGTTTAGAAATGTAACCGTACCATAGCCAACAAATTCTATAAAAAACATATTTGGGTCTACGTACCTTACGTAAGTCATATATGGGGATTTTCTTGACAGTGAATGTAATAACTTGAATTCAATTAGTTTATGTTGAACTGTAGGTATTATACCTATAGGTATAATCTGAACAAATAAAACAAAAAAAAAATCTATTCTAAATATGAGTGACAGAATCCTATTTTAAGTTGTGTTTCAGTTAGTTTAGTATTTTTAAGGTTTGGGTATTTATAATATTATAAACTTTTTAAATCTATTTTGACACTTTATCTTTAAACCATATAGAAATATGCTTATTACCTACTACCTACCTTAAATTATAATATTTATAAAACATAACTTTCAAAAGAAATTATTACCTATTACTTATTATTTGGCAATATTAAAGCGGTAGAACCGATGAGGCTATTGCATAAATTGTTTTAGAATGTATCACATGTATAATTTTCAAGTCCGGTCCTGTAATTCATGCCAACTTATAAAAATTTAATAGACCAAAATTGACAGAGTGTCACGTGACTTTGCCCCCATCTTGCGAGAGTATTCAAGATTTTTACATTTCATACTAAATTTACTTTCACTCGAATCGATTTCTCTGCCATCGATTTATTTTATTGTCTTTAAAATATTGAAACATGCAAAAAATGATGTTCCGAATCAAATATATTTTTAATAAGATTTATTTTCTTATTTTGATTTATTCTTAAATAATAAATATATCGTTATATAAACTCGTTTATGAACAATATAAACCAAGAGTTTGCTTTCAGTTAAGAGTATTACAAAGTAAAAGTTTTGGGGTAAAACCACAAGGAAGCCCTTCCAGATCGTTATCCTGAAAGGGTTGATAATAAATTAATATTGCGTTACAGAAATATGTTTATATTATGATTATCTATGTATATAAACTATAATCTTAAAGGTCACCATACTCAGTGGCGAAACCCCCCGCCCCATAGAGTAAGTAGTGTTTTAAAGACCAGTTATCCACGAATAATTTAGATTATTTTATTTATTTATACACTTCGAAATCATAATTACTCGTATTAATACTATAAAAAACTGAAATAAGAACTAATAAACTTAAATGTTTAAATTTGTTGTTATGTGACACCAGTATACCTACCTGTAGTCAAGGAAATGAGAAAACTAAAAGCTAATTTGCAATCTGTCACATAAGATAAATTATTGGTTGTATATTGCTTAAAAAATTAGTTTTAACGCTGGGTACTTAAATGGATGAAAGAGTAAAAGGTAACAGATACAGATGAACGAGTTGTGCTTGCCTACCTTCAGAAAATAATGTCGGAACAGTACAAGGCGTCGACTATGTGGGCTATCCATTCGAAATTGCCAATTATGTTGAGGATAAACAAAGGGGTCGATATAAAATCATTTGCGAAAGTGATGCATGCATTTATGAACGGTATTAGCCAGAATTACGTAGCCAAGTCAAATGTATTCACGGAAGACGATTTGCGGAAGTTTTTCACAGGTACACCGGACATTCCATATTTATTTTTGGAAGTGGTAGCCATTTGCGGTATCTTTGGCTCTTGTAGAAGATGTGAATTATGTGATTTACTCTTACATGAATACCTATCAAGGAAGAAGAAAGCGTATTGCTTCTTACTATCCGACCATCTAAAACAGTGAAGGCTTAACGTTTAACTATTGCCGACAATGATAAAATAATCAAAAAAATGGATGGAGTGATGGAACTATTGGAGTGTTGTCTACGTAGTTCCTACTTTCAAATAAAAGATAGGTTCTATGCCCAGGATGAAAGTTTTCCAATGGGTTTATCTCTTTATCTGATGGTGGCTAACCTGTACATGGAATGGTTCGAGTCACACGCTATTAACACTGCCAAGATTAAACCTAAACTTTGGCTTAGATATGTTTATGATGCCTTTATTATCTGGACAGACAGCAACGAAGAGCTGATACGGTTTTTGGAACATATTAATAGTATAAGAAAATTCATTAAATTTACCGTGGAAACAGAAAAACATTTCACTTTACCTTTTCTCGATGTTCTCGTCAAACGAAGGATACAGGAAACCCAGTCACACCGGGCAATACCTGCTTAATCACGGATCGAATCATTCAAACTCCATAAAACAGGGCATAATTCAAACTCTTTATCACAGAGCATCTAACGTTTGCAACAATCCGGAAGACCTAAATATTGAAATTTCAAACATCAAAAAAGATTTCAAACAAAACGGTTACCCTGAAACCTTTGTAACTAATACCATCTCAAAACTTAAAAATCGGGAAGTAAAAACTAATACAGAAACGAAAGAGGAGCAAGCATTTCTTACAATACGTTATGTCAAGGAGATTTCTGAAAAGATTAGAAGGATAACCAAAAACTATAATATCAAAACAGCCTTCAAATCCGGAAATACGCTTAGAAGCTTTCTTACAAAAGTAAAACCCCCCAGTAATGAAAACACAAAAAATTGTATCTATCAAATCCCTTGCGAGTGTGGCGAATCATACATTGGAGATACGAAAAGACTTCTTCTCGTACGAGTTAAAGAACATCTGAAACATACTCAAAGCGGTGAAACTTCGAGATCAGGTATAGCGAAACATGTATGGACCAACTATGGGGAACTATAGGGTAGGAGGCCGATCGACAATGGCAGCATTTTCAAATTCTGTCCCGGTTTTTTGGTTAGTTCGCTATTGGCCGATAGATGGCTCTCGCGTCCGAAGTGGGCTGATGTTGTCTTCTTCTTCGTTTTTAATGTGGAAAACTAGATCCTCCATAGTTTTTAGCTTTTACGTAAACCCTTTATTTTTCTGTGCTTTTACTTTTGACAATTGACATTTTATTTTTCGAAATAACAAATCATGTTTGAAGGCAAGACAAGACAAATAACGTTGTATTGTAATTAATTTCCATATTTATAATGAATAATGGTACAATTTATAAAAGTAGAGTTTGCTTTGTGTCGGGGTGGTAAGACAGGATCTTCTTCAGAGATGAAACGCAGCCAAATAAGTATTTTTCTAGCTCCAAAGGTAAAACCCTCTGGCTATAATGTTCCTGTATTTTAAAAACGAAGCATCGTTGGAACTTTATACAGGCCGAGTTTACTAATAAGTATAACAAAGTAAGTGTAAATTCATATAAAAGTCCTTATTTGTTCCTTAAAGAACTAATTTAAATAAAAATAGTTATCGCGTCCATAAGAAACCATTTATTTGATAGCCCACTTCGAACACGAGCGCCATCTTATGGCAACTCGTAAAGCTGAATTACCGATGCTAATTTGGGACCGAATCCAATGCATTGCGATCGGCCTCCTACCTCAAGTCCTCCATAGGACCAACCAACATAATATACAGTGGTCAGAAGCCAAGGTTTTGGACACAGAACAGCACTGGAGAAAACGAAAATTCAAGAAAGCAGCTTTCATGAATCATAATACCCATATATTTAGTAAGCCAAGTATAGATATCCCCAATATCTGGAAGCCTCTTCTTGCCCAAAACCAACAGCTCAAACTTCACACTCCAATAAGCACATAGGCGGAGTCATCAAGCTTCATTGCACATGGCTAGTATTTAAGACAGTAGCCTTAGTAGAATTATAATTTAGTTTACACTTGAAGACGGTTAGAGATACTAACTAACTAAAAAGTTGTGTTAAGTAACAAAATAAAGACAATGGAAGTCCGACAAGGTAATTTTTTTGATATTACTTTATTGTCTACCACCTTCAAACATGATGGAATTAGTTGTGTATGTTCATTTGGTGAAGCAGTATTTATCATTGCGCCCCCAAAATGTAAATACAGACAGAGTCTTTTTACGGTACAAATATCATGCTTTATCTATAACCATCCAGTTATACAGTGCCACAATTTTAAATTCTAGCTAAAGAAAACATTAATATTAGTCGTATTTTGACATTTTATATTTTAAATTTCAGCTGACTGTTTATTTCATGTCAAGGCATACAGGTAATTTTCCTGAAAAAGGAAAATTGCCAAGAATCTTTAAAATTAAAAATTCGAGGAAAATTAGGTAATTATTTTCCTTATTTTTGGTCAAACTAGAATGTAGAGATCCGATTTCGTCGAAAATTTTCGTTCAGATGGACCCACGTTCCTTTATTTTCTTAGGAAGGAAAAAAATCTTCTATCTAACTATTGCACTTGTTGTATTATGCATAGCATAATACTCGTACTATAACAAGTATTATGCGCTTATTACTAAGTGGTTGTAGATAGAAAATTTAAAAATTGCCATTATAAACTTTATATTTTTAAATATTAAAAACACTGAAACATAAGGTTTAAAATTTTACATTATACCTGAGAGTAAACCTAGCCATTGCATAGCAATAAATATAATTTTTTGTATAACTTTTTTTTACGAAATAACTCTTAGTAAGAAATCCTATAATAAAATCTTGCGATGGCGATGCCCCAACACGCATGAGACCTCAAAATAATTTTTCTCTTACTGAGTTCAGAATAGAATTAAACAGGATTTTTCAGCACTTGAGGAAATCTCTATATGAGAAAGCGTGTTCCGGAGTAAATAGGATTAAATTACATCCGTGTGAGAATATTTCTTGTGAAAAATATTGTTTAAAAATGTGTTTTACTGGTATATTTATAAAAGTGAAACACAATTTAAAAAAAGAAATAAAAATACAGGGGTATACCTAGTACAGTAAGTTAGCAGGCTACTGTGCGAGCAAAAATTATTTGCATCAAAGAGGGCCTTGCATCTAAGGACGCAATGCTTAGCCATTTAGAGCTTAATACCTGTTGGGTGGCAGTAACTACATGAATTAATAATCAATCAGTTATTAACAGTCGTTACAAGTAATTTAATTCATCGCTAATTTTTCCAATTTCTGGAACAATTCACACAATGAGCTTTACGGAACAGCACAAAACATTTATGGTTAAAGCGTATTTTCGAAACGGGGTTAGAGTAAATGGTAAGTTGCAATACAATTCGGGTTGTGCGTGAACGATTTTCACGAACATTTTCCTAACGTTGCTTTTATTGCTGGGGATTTTTAGCATTGCCTGAAAAGAACCGTGGCTGTGTTTAGGGAAACAGGTTCTATACAACACAAAAAAGGAGCTGGAAGACCATCTGTAAGAACAGAAGAACGTGTTGCAAATTTGAAACAATTACAAGAAATACTTTCGAAAATAAGAAGAGACGTGTGAATTTATGCTTGGAGGATGGCGGTGGCCAATTTCAGCAATTTATGTAATTATTTTTCTTTTTCTTTCTGTATATTCTTACTTTGTTAATTTTGTAAGCAACAAAAATAAATTTGTATTTGTCTAGTTATTTTATTACTCATTAGTTTGGCATATCACTTCATAATATGAATTTGACAAAAGTTTAACCTAGATTTGGTTAGATAAATATAGTCCCCATATCATTGTGATGTAAACGAAGCCCTACGTTTTTTAGCCCAAGCCCTCTTTGATGCAAATAATTTTTGCTCGCACGGTATATAAATTCTGTAAAAATTTTATAATTTGGTATTTTAAGCAGTGACGTAACCACCGAGGGGGCAGCGCCCCCGCTCCCTTTAGAGCTCGGCAGGTCCAAGCTCGGTCCCATATAAAATTTCAATGAGTTCGGAAAAAAAACGAGAAACCCTCGGAGTCTCCGAGAACCCTGACATGTTGAAATAGTATATTAAAGTACACGTTTCATAAGAAGCGGTTTTAGCCATAGACAATTTACCTTTAGATACCTACAGCTTATCTCCTGCGCAAACAAAAGTTACGTTTTATGGGTGAAAAAATACGTCCGAGCGCATGACTCGTCGGTCAGCTGTCTTCATTCTGGGAACCTTCGTGCATGCGCACAAACCTCGTGTTATCGGCCGTCCTACTTTATCGACAATAATCGACGCGCTCAAAAATACTCTCCAGAACCGGCTCGGCCGCCATTTTTGTTGTTGTGTTTTAAAGTTTCTCTTCTCTGGGGATTCCTTGTAGTTTTCTAAAGTTTTCAGCTATCGGATCGGCTATCGTGGATTGTGGGACTGGTGTTTAATATTTATGGATTTCTGGTTTTTGTGTAGTTTAGGTAGTGAATTGTGTTTGTGCTTTTAGTGACTCGGATTGTAATATAAACAATGACTAGTACTAGTTGCAGCCGTTGTATAATTGTATTATGCCCAAATAGGGGTAAAATAAACCCTCTATGGTGGCATATGAGCAAGAATTAAAATTTTAAAGCCCGGACCTGTCTATTTTCCCATTCGTCAAACGATAATGTTGCAGTGCGCATGTCTAATAGTTCCCAGTTTTGTTTACATGCGCGAGGCCATAAAACTGCCACATTCGTGATTATTGTTTGTTTATCTAAAGGTAAATTATCTATGGTTTTAGCGCACGCGTCTATTTTAAAAAACGAGCCACAAAGTGGCGAGTTTTTTTATTGACACGTGCGCTAAAACGCCTTATGAAACATGTGCTTTATACATTTTTTTCTATTTCACCTTTCATAAACAAGAAAAATACATTTTAAAAAGAAAATAAATCCTTCCAATTTTGTAAATTTTTATGTCTAAATTTTATGTTGGTAATACTATTTTTTATCATAGTGGCCTCTGGACAACAAAAATTATTTTGCAAACTGTCATTTTTTGATTTATTGACCCATTTTCACCACGAGATTCTAAAGTTATTTTAGCGATATGAGATTTAAAATTGGACGAAATACATTGTGTGATCCTTGTACATCCAGTACATATACAGAGCGTTCGGAAATTCGGGAGATTTTGCTACTTTTTTTCGAATTTCAAAAGACGTTATTTTACGTCACGGCATTGCAATTTAGTATAGGGAAGATGGAAAATTCAAATAAAGTTGAAGTTAAAATCGACATTGGAAGGTTAGTAGATTGAATTTTGGATAGGATTTGGCAGAAAATGATAGCTTGAAGCATCTACAAAAGATTGATTTATAGATTTATGCAACCAACATACATGACTGTTATCCACACAGAATAAAAAAGTAAGTTATCAAGCTATTTTTCCTCTGCGAAAAATGGGGTTTCTCGTAAATTACAAACGCCGCGCAAGTCAATGAAATAAAACATTTAAATGTTACCAACATCAAATAAAGAAAAAACGCGTATCGAAATATCTTCATTACGATACGCAAATGCGTATCGTACTGAGCTTATTATGAACGTGAAATAGAAAAAGTTACATACACTCCTCATACATACACTTATCAGTAGCAACATTATTTGTGAATGGCTGTGGTACACAGTGGCGGTTTCTCTTCTCATTAAGTGCACATATGCACGTCATCCCCAAATTTGAACATATCTTCTAAATGATCTGGTACCTAGAGATGAAACAATAACAAATAAATCTATATAAAAGTATTAACATCCACGACATTGGTTTGAGGCGATGATGACGTTATTTCATTCATTTTAGTTTAGGAAAAAATATTTTTAACAGAATTAGAATTACAAAACAAATCACAAATCTAATTAGTCTAAGCTCACACCTTATCTGAAACCAAGAGTAAAAGGAATAATCAAGATCGAGAGGCAACGGCAAAATAATTATTTTTTAAATAAAATTAAGGCCTAATACATCGAATAAAATACATTGATGCATAGATATACATATATCAAATGGCATCGATGCATCACTTAAAAACGATGCATCACATTGAAAATATCGATGTTCTGGATGCGATGATGTATATCGAACATCCCTATTTCCGTTTGGGTTTGTTCGGGTTTGTTCGCTAGGAAAGGCCTAAGCCCCCATGAAGCATGTAGCTACTTTTAAGACGCATTATCCGCCGTTAGATATGGCAATGCCTTCATTTTTCGTTCACTGCTCGGGGACATTCTAATTGGAGAAGCCGCTGGCCCGCATAAACCTCTTATCTATGGAGTTTTTTCTTATTAAAATATAGTTAAATCTCTCGGATTATTGCGAATTCCTAGACGTAGACAAACAAAGACATAGATAATTATTTCACCACAATTTTGTAAATTACAAATTGTAGCAGTTATATACAGGGTGTCTGGAAAATACGTGTACAACGTTTGACGACAGACTCCTGACGTCAAAATAGGTCGATCTAAGCCGACTTAGTTATATCCAAAATTGTCTCGTTTAGCCGGTAGAAGGCGTCGAAAATTTGTAACAATATTGGTTTTTCCTAAATTACGTGAAAACCTGCTAATCGATTTTAATGATTTTTAGTATGTAGACTAATACTATAAAATGACGTTTTCTAGTAGTATAGTCACCGGCTGTAAATAAGTGGAAGTGTTATAAAAGTGATATAATACGTCAACATTTCCCCTCATTTTTTATATGAACGGCGTTATGACAACCCAGATATTTTTGTAGAGTGACTGGATGTATTTGGAAGCTATTTTACATCTTTAATATTTTTCGTTGAATGAGCTGTTTTGCCAGAAAAAAATATTTAAAGTGTATACGATCTTAGTTGAGACAGACAAAAAAACTAAAAAAAATTTGATGACAGACTTGTCAAGTCCACGTGGACTATCTTCGAACATCTGTATAGGGAGCGATCAATACAAATTTTGTTATACTTGTATTGTAGTTTCAGTGTGTGATGCAGCAAATTGATCGTACCCCCAATATTTACGTTGTCTCAATTGACTTCGTATGAAGTATACAATTACCTGCATACATCAATTATTAACAATAAAAATAAAACAAAGTACACGTATTTTCCGGACACCCTGTATAAAGGAGCATAAAGCATTTCTGGACGCATGTATTTAACTTAATTAAAATATATAGGTATTAAAACGTAATTGTATAAAAACATAGCATATACAACAGTTATAAACAAACAGTAATAAGAAAAAAGAGTTAAAATTTGAATGTTGATCTTCTTGAATAATTAACAACGACACAGTATTCCACTAAGCAGAAAGAAGGGGATTCATAAAGTTAATTCATTACATCTATAAATTTTTTAATATATTTTAATATTTTTCACACTACAACTAACACGAAAAAATGGTTAAATTATTTTATAAATTTGTTAAAATTTTTAAATTGTTTTAATCATAGATTTGAGTTTTCCACAACTAAGCAGCTTTACATTTTCAGGCAGTGCATTATACATGGGATATTAATATAATTATCCTTGGCCTGTAGGAAAATTTTTTAAGTCTGATTAAGTCAGAAATTATTCTTGTTTTTATGAATTTCGAGCAGTTGGTAGAATATAAACAGAGAAGGTATAATTCCAAATCTCTTAATAAATATAATTTAAAAAAACTAAAAAACACGCTTTAATAATAACACAGGCCTGCATTTTTTAACACTTTGAAAGTTGATTTAAAAATTTTAACTGTTTTCTAGTAATTTGGTAGCGCTGATTTCAAATCTGCTTTCAGTTTTTTTATATCGCGTAAGGTTATTTTTCAAACCGGTAAAATCTAAAAATATAGAAAAAACACGATTTATTTCATTTATAAGCTAGTTTTTGAACATATTAAGGAAAAAATACAAAAATATACAAAATATAATATAAACTATTATAAATGGTTATTTATTCGTTACGCTTCTTCAAAAAATGTTTTCTTTTTTCAGAAAAGCTTCTTTTGGTTGTTTTTCTGTTTCAGCTAAAGGAAGATCTTCTCTCAATGTCCAACAGAAATCGGCCATCATTTTTGTGTCCCAGCGCCTCTGGTATCTTTTTTCCATCTCTTTAATCATTGAAATCTTTCACCTTGCTCTTCACCCACGTCCCCAAGATTTTCCGGGAATTAGTCCACATGGGAATGTAAAAAGTGAACTTTTATGCTCGTATTCTGAAATTCCTGAAATTTACCAGCATATTTTCAACAATCTCAACATAGTAGTAATTTATGTTCAACTTCTTTAAAAGCATTCCATGCATGTTTTTCCTTATCTTCCATTACCTTTTCAAATTCTGTATCTTTCATCAAGCTGCTAATCTGCGGCCCTACAAGATTCCCTCCTTTAATTTTGCCTCTGACAGAGCCGGAAATATTTTACAGAAATATTTAAAACAATTTCCTTCTTTGTTTAATGCCTTAAGAAATTGTTTCATACGTCCAAGTTTTATGTGAAGTTGTGGAAGTAAAACTTTTTGAGGGTCAATAAGACTTTCGCGAATTAGATTTTTTATTTCCAGGTGTTAAAGTCTCTCTTTGTGACCAGTCTCTTTTTATCCAATGCTGTTCTCGATTCCTGCTAGCCCACTCGCACAGGAAACATGGAAATTTAGTAAATCCAGACTGCTGACCCAATAGAAGGCCTAAAAATTTTAGATCTCCACACACTTCCCAGTTGTGATTTTCATATTGTATTCTTAAAAGTAATTCCTCTAAATTTTTAATAGTTTTTCTTTAACTTAACTGACCGAAACAGAAGCAAAAACATTGTCATTATGTAAAAGAACAGCTTTAAAGCTCCTTTTTGAAGTCGATAAAAAGTCTTCAGTCGGAAGGTTTGTAGCACCACAGAAAATCATTTTTTATTATTATTATCTGTGGGTGATAGAGACCAATTGTATTTTAATTAGTTATTTCTATATAAAAACTGAGCTTAACAAACAAAAATCACGTCATCACAAATTTTATGCAGGCCTGTGTAATTAATCAAACTAAAAAGCGGAAAATAAATATAGTTTAAAATAATTCTTGAAATTCTTAATATAGGCAGAAAATAATAATGAACGATAAACATTAGTATTATTGTGAAAAAAGCGTGGGGCTCTTTGTGCTATATTTTTCGTATATCGAGCACCCCTCGCTTTTTTCACAATAATACTAATGTTTATCGTTCATTATTATTTTCTGCAAATATTAAGAATTTCAAGAATTATTTTAAACTATATTTATTTTCCGCTTTTTAGTCTGATTAATTATTAAAGCGTATTTTTTAGTTTTTTTAAACTATAATTTTTCATTTTTTAGTTTGAGTTATTGTTAAGAAAACATTTTTTGTTTGAATAGATTGAGCTACATTAGTAGATTATTGTATTATCAGCGGTTCTTGATAAGTCTACAAAATTTAAATTAAATTTGACCGTTTAAAGTGGGTCAAAATCGGGTACAAAGAAGTCGGTTACAAACAAACATACATACAAACCCGATCGTTTATGCCGAATTATAAGAAATGAACGATATTTGCAAATTGTTGAACATATTGACAGGTGTCAAATTTTGACAAGAGAATTTTTTGCTTATTTTTTTCAACTTTCCACAGTCAATATACATACGACCTTATAGTTTTTTCATTTATATCATATTTTTTAAACAATTTGACATATTGACAGCTGTCAAATTTTGACAAGAGAATTTTTTGCTTATTTTTCCTGAAGTCTCCGCATCGAATACTATAATTTGTTTTTTCTATTTCACGTTCATAATGAGTTCAGTACGACCCTCATTTGCGGATCGTAATGAAGCTATTTCGATACGCGTTTTTTCTTTATTTGATGTTGGTAACATTTAAATGTTTTATTTCATTGACTTGCGCGGCCTTTGTGATTTACGGGAAAACCCATTTTTCGCAGAGGAAAACTAGCTTGATAACTTACTTTTTTATTCTGTGTGGATAACAGTCATGTATGTTGGTTGCATAAATCTATAAATCAATCTTTTGTAGATGCTTCAAGCTATAATTTTCTGCCAAATCCCATCCAAAATTCAATCTACTAACCTTCTAATGTCGATTTTAACTTCAACTTTATTTGAATTTTCCATCTTCCCTATACTAAATTGCAATGCCGTGACGTAAAATCACGCCTTTTGAAATTCGAAAAAAAGTAGCAAAATCTCCCGAATTTCCAAACGCTCTATATATGTACCGAATGTACAAGGATCACACAACGTATTCCGTCCAATTTCAAATCTCATATCGCTAAAATAACTTTAGAATCTCGTGGTGAAAATGGGTCAATAAATCAAAAAATGACAGTTTGCCAAATAAGTTTTGTTGTCCATAGGCTACTATGATAAAAAATAGTATTACCAACATAAAATTTAGACATAAAAATTTACAAAATTTGAAGGATTTATTTTCTTTTTAAAATGTATTTTTCTTGATTATAAAAGGTGAAATAGAAAAAAATGTATAAAGCACATGTTTCATAAGGCGTTTTAGCGCCCGTGTCAATAAAAAAACTCGCCACTTCGTGGCTCGTTTTTTAAAATAAACGCGGGCGCTAAAACCGCTTCTTATGAAACTCGTACTTTAATATACTATTGTCAAACTCGCATCTTCGTTTTATATCTGACAGCTGTCAAAATTTGACAGGAGAATTTTTTGCGTATTAGATTTTTGTATTGTCAGTGGTTCTTGATAAGTCTACAAAAATTTAAATTAAATCTGACCGATTAAAGTTGGTCAAAATCGGGTTCAAAGAAGTCGGTTACGGACAAACAAACAAACAAACAAACAAACAAACAAACAAACATACATACAGGTGAAGCTAATAAAAGCGTGTTAAAAAGGGGCTAACAATGGTCAAAGTAACCGCATCAGCAATCACAAGAACAACTTTTTTCTGCTGTCTGAAAGCTTTAATGGCCGATGAAGAATTGCCCCACAATACGACACCATAACTCAAATGAGAATGAAAAAGTGCGAAATAAACAGTTAAAAAGATAAATGGATTAACTGAATTTTTTAATCTGCGCAGGACAAAGGTAGAGGATGCTAGTCTTTTGGTAAGACTATTAACATGTGCAGACCAGTTTAATCGATGGTCTAGTATGATTCCCAGTAATTTTGCCGATTTATAATACGTTGTGTTTTTTCGAGATTAAGCTGTAGTCATGTCATTATTTGTAAACCAGTCGTGTGCTTTAGATTCTAAAGATGACATGCTCGGCGGTATATGCTCAGAATGTCCTCATTTGTTTGGGCCTAAGTAATGGCACATATCATTCTTGTCATAATAGTTCTAGGTGTTTTATAAGAAGTTATAATTGTCCTAGGTGTATTATGTATGACATACGGCATAAGGCTCGTACTATTAAGTATTATGCGCCCATTATTAACTGGTAGATAAAAAATAATAAATATAAAACAAAATTTAATAATAGTATTAGCGAAGTTAGTGTCTCCCGAATCACCATAATAGGTAATTATCCTTTTTGTTTTTTTTTGAATTTTCAAAGTATCATACCTTTAAAATAATATTCTTTTTACTTGAGCTGCTTAATAAAAACTCTGTTTTTCTATTCTTTTCTTGCCAATGGCCATATAACATAATTTAACACGAAGTATCTTGAATATAGATCGAAAACTTTGAAAAAGTTTAGCTGAGACCTTGACAACTTGTTAAAGTTGTTTGAAAAAGTAGATGTAAGCTTAACTAAAATGTAATACTTATTCCTACTATGTTAAAATAAGTTGTAGCCATAATATTAAAGGAACATGTTCTGCCAATCAGTGGCGTAGCGTAAAAGGGCGCGGAGGGAAGGGGCAAACGGCCAAAACTTACACATTGAGTTTTGGAAAAATCTTATAGTTTTCTTTTGCGTTTCGAGCGTCACGAGATGTTTTACATTCAATATCGTAAAACGGATCAAATACAGTGTTGTAATCCACAAAAAAAGTTTCCTGTAGGTTTTTGGCGATGATGTTTCACATTATTTTAACAGAATGTTCTTTATACTCCTCACCATTGACTTATAAGCATATTCCAAGCCCAGTTTTTGAAAATTAAATTTAATGTTGATACTGTTGTATTTTTATCAATGATGTTTTTTCAGAGCAAAAACTCATAAACTGCTTCCAAATGCTGTTGTGGGTGTTCACTGTATTACTGGGTACGCTATTTTTTACTTCTTGATTGATATCTTCGTTTGGAACATATCCAAAACGCTCCATGTTGAACAAAATTACTTTTTTTGCGAAAAAATTATTTAAAATATAAGCGTTGTTAGGTTGCTATGTAGAATTGTTTTGCTAAAGCCATTCGCTGATAACTAGATAAAAATTCAACAATTTTTTATTTTGACAGTACCTATCAAACATTTTTCCGGAAAAATTACTGACAGGAGCTGTCATGCAATATTTCCACTTGAAAATTAAATATGACATACGAATTCTTGTCAGTGATTGGTCAAAATTTATAGGAAGGAAATAATCTTATTAAAATCTCTATGAATACATTCATATTATTTAGGGTCCAACCCTCCCGTTCCCCCAGAATGTACCCCTAGTTACGCAAATAACTTTGACAGCCACCTGAAACAAACAATAAAAAATACCGATTCTCGTATAAAATTCCATGCTTAAACGCATTATTTCATTGTATGCAAATAATTTTTAATATACCTAGTAAAAAAAATCCAATATCTGTTCATTATTAAATTCTAAAAAATCAATCACCCACATGCACACGTTATGAGTTTATGAGTATAACAAGTGGTGTTATTTAATCAATCACGCGTTAACGAGGTTCGCATAAGAAGATTAAAATTTAAAATTCAATTTCACAATATTTTTTAGAAGAAATTAAAAATAGGCTATTTAAAAAAAATTAGTACAATGAATATTTTTTAAATTTAGAAAAAAAAGTGTAATTTCGTATCTAATCAAACAGCAATTATAACAACAACAAAAATCTAAACTTACACTGAGGAAAATGATCTAATACAACCAGTTTGCTAAGACATGTTGTGATGCATAGTTTATTTTTATTAACCCATATTAAACCCGAGCGCCTTAATATTAGTTTTAACGTATTTATTGCGCAGGTCTCATCGTTGTTCGGTTGTTCGGGGTCTTCTAGCTGTCCTGTCTGAATTTGAAAAGAGTGGTGAGGTGCGTTGGAGGTGCCATCAAGAAAAATGTAAAGTGTATAGGGGTTGAAAAAAAGGGGTGGCCAATTTTGAGGGAGGTATTACCTAAAACTGTCTATAATTTTAAGCTATATTGTTGAAAATTGATATTATGTTTACTCTGTTAAATCAAGCAAATACGTGTTATAATGTTTTGCGAAATTTTTCCCCTAGGGGGTAGAAATGAAGGGAATAATTTTCCAATGCAACCGCTAGAAAAAAATATATAAGTAAAAAATGTGGAACATGGAATAAATAAATATGTGCTTAGGCTTTTTTTTGAAAATTTTGCCCCTAGGGGGGTGAAAAGAAGGGTATAAAAGTTTAAATGAAAAAAATATTTTTGTTCCGAATGTATTGAAACTCAGCATAAGTATTCTAATATACAGGGTGTCCCGAAATTAGCTGACAATATTTTAAGGAGATAAAGTACATCCAAAAATAAGACTAATACCCTCTATTAATATACCTTTAAAAACGCTTCGTTATGGGGCCAGAGCCCCCCGAATTGGAGCTATCATAAGCAGTTTTTTTACAATATCTCAAAAACCGATTAGGGTATCGAAACAAAATTTGATACATGTTTTACCCATGACAAGACGCAATAAATGATTTAATTAGCTTAACTTAATTTCTTCCAGTGGCGTCCTACTGGGTAGGTAGTTGGAAGAATATTGCCCTAAGTTTTTTATTTTAAGGATTTTTTAACTTCAGATACAATTTTTATAAGCCTTGAAGTATTTTGTTGAAAAAAGGTACTCTTGTATCATTGAGGTAGGATTCACAATTTTCCAGTAAAATCGATTTTAAAATTTTCGGTTTTTGAAATCCGGTGAAAAAACACTTAATATTAAAACATGAAATTTATTAGAAGTTCTACTAGCGACAAGGCATATGTATTAAATGATGTTACTTTAAAATATTTTTCCAGTGACGTCGCACGGGGTGGAGCCTTAATAAGTGAATATTACTATTTTTTTTTTTTTAATTTCATAGTTTTAATGTATTTTTTTTAGTTTTAAATTTTTTTTTAATAAAACCTTCTATTATTGTAATTTGACAGAATGTAACGTTTTTAAATTAAAAATATTTTTAGATTCCTTTGTTTTTTAAATTTTTATTTTCATGGAGATCTTAAGAGAGTTTTAAAATAAAACAAAAAAGAATAACAAATTGCAAATCAAATTTGATTGTGAACCACACGGGAAACTAATTCGTAAGCAAGGACCAGTCAAGTGTCCCCAAAAATAATAATCAAGGGATTTAAATCAGGTGATTCTGGTGGCCAGGCTATGGCTACCAATGCACCTGGTAATTTTCTTCAAGCCAATTCCTCACTTGACGTCCGTAGTGACGTAAATCCAATGGCACATTATCTAATAAATTCCCAAGTTGATTATGTATTATTATTATTTGTCGCTAGTAGAACTTCTAATAAATTTCATGTTTTAATATTAAGTGTTTGCTGAGATATGCAAAAAAAAACCTTAGCCTTTTCACCAGATTTCAAAAAACCAAAAATTTTAAAATCGATTTTTTTGGAAAATGGTGAATACTACCGTAATGAAACAAGAGTACCTTTTTTTAACAAAAGACCTTAGCTTCTAAAAATTTCACCTAAAGTTAAAAATCCTACAAATAAAAAACTTAGGGCATTATTCTCCCAACTATACCTACCCAGTGGGACGCCACTGGAAGAAATACAGTTAAGCTAATTAAACCATTTATTGCGTCTAGCTATGGGTAAAACATGTATTAAATTTTGTTTTAATACCCTAATCGGTTTCTAAGATATTGCAAAAAAACTGCTTATCATAGCTCCAATTCGGGGGGCTCTAGCCCCATAGCGAAGCGTTTTTGAAGGTATATTAATAGAGGATTTTAGTCTCATTTTTGAATGTACTTTATCCCCTTAAAATATTGTCAGCTAATTTCGGGACACCCTGTATATAATTAAACACATATTTCTTAATTTTTTTAAAAATCATATCCTAAAGGGGTGAAATGAGTACCTAATAACGGTTCTATTTGGTAGTATGTATGGTATCCGCTGCTTTGTTTCGATAGCGAATTTATAACAATTGAATTACCCACCAGTAGGATATAAAAATTAGCATTTTAATTGTATATTCACAAAAGTTTTGAATAATATGATTCAGTAAACTTTTAAATTACTCGGGAATCCTGGAAAGAAGATAAGTAAAATGACTTAATAATGAGGCTCGTTTTTATACTTTTCAGATCTTTATTAAATTTATATTATAAATGGAAGCTAAATGGCGACAAATTAAAAAGAATCCTGAGCTGCCAACAGGTGCATGGATCGATGGCCTAGTTAACAGGCATTCCCCAAGCTTAGTATGCTTAACTAGCTCCCCTTTTTAGTGATTCTATATTAACGAATTTTCCACTTACGTGTTCTCCACATTAAAATTCCAATGTACACCACTGGATAGAACTGCTTCGAGTAATATCAAAATTCTGTACTCGGGAGGTATACGACACTAGGTCCAATTTTTACAAAACGTTAGGTAACTATGTAGTTTTATTCAGAAAATAAAACTATTTTGGGGGCATACAACACCAAGTCCAATTAGTTAAGGTAGCTGAGAAACAGCGTAGACTTTTCACACTATGTGCATTTTTATTCAGAGGCTTAAGACACCAAGGTAATAATATCTGTATGCCTCGGATCTTTAGTAATATCTTTAGTAACACATTTAGCGGCATAGAACACTATATAATCACTTGGTGTTATAATATGCCTCTAACTAGATATATATAGGGGAAGTGTGCCCGAGATGGCATACTTGCTGAGTTGGCATAGTCGCTATTTACTGTACATACATTTTGAATTACGCGCCTTTTGAGGCGCCCTCTTAAAGCCATTCGCTCAAACACACTATTACATTAATCGGAAACAGCTCAGTTAGTTTTGAGTGTTCCAAACGTACGTTTGTCAAATTTGTGTTTACTTAAAATATTATTACGCGTCGTTCGTTGATAGTTTGGTGCATCACGGAAGTGACTTAAAGGTATGTTACTGTAGTATTCAGATATAAAATTTATTGATTATATCTAGGATATCAAATATCTAGTTTAAAATAGTTTTTAGGAAAAATGGTATTATTTTAAAATAAACCGTCAATTTTATAAGATGGCATACAACAGTTTTTTATAAGATGGCATACGCAACTCAATTATTAATTTAACATAATATTTTTTTAGAATGGGTCGCTACAAAAGAAAGTTAAATAGAGTGTCATGGGATGAAAATAATATGTAGGAAGCCATCGTAGCTGTTAAGGCGAAACGTATGGGGTGTCTTCTAGCGTCAAAAACGATTAATGTCCCATTTTGGACTTTAAGACGTAGGGCAAGGAAGGAAGAAGGCTGAAAAAAAAGTTACATAGGAGGTCACAAAACCACATTCAATGAAAATCTAGAAAATGAACTGAAAAGAAAAGATGCTGAGAAAGGCGGCGAGAACTGTGAAGAGAAAAATTGGTAGAGAGATTGAGCAGGACGAGGATGCACTAAAAAAAGAAGGGATGCTAAGAAAGTATGCGAGAACAGTGAAAAATAAATTTGTTATAGAGGATGAGCAGACCGAGGATTTTCACCTAGATGACCTAGATGAGGAGGACTTGCCTTGTATTTATTGCAATGAACTTTATTCTTGGTCTCTATCAAGGAAACCATGGTTCCAATTTATAATTTGCAAGAAATGGGCCCATGCAGAATGTGCTGGGTTGGAGAGAAAAACAAAAATGTGTTTAAATGTGAAATTTGTAGCTAGCCTAATATATTTATTATTACTATTAAAATAAAACATGGTATGTCATCTCATCAATTACAGCTTTTATGAGATGGCATACCATGTTTTATTTTAAATATTTATTTTTTTGTTTTCCAATAGAAAAACAGTTTAAGTTTGTAAGAAGTTGCTTTATTTATACCTTATTTATACATTTCCTACGTAAAAATATTTTTTTGGTCATTAAGAAAAAAAATATGTCGCTCAAAAAAAAAGTATGCCATCTCAGGCACACTTCCCCTAATAGTAGGTGGGGATTACACATAATGTTAAACGCCAGCATGACTAAAGTCGATTCACTCAGTAAACCTGCAAGATGGCCGACATGTCATATGACAGAAGTCATATTCCAGCTAAATAAAATAAATTTTTGCATTTTCAATGACTTTTGTCATATGACATGTCGGCCATCTTGCAGGTTTACTGAGTGAAACGACTATATCGACATTTAGGCGGCAATAAGTTTTTATTTTGTCTATTATTACTTTTCCTTTTACCAAAATGCATACCATTTCCATTTAATATACTCATTTTTTGTAAAAATTGGACATAGTGTCGTATGCCTCCCGAGTACAGATTATGGCTTATAATTTTTTACAGGTATAGAACACTATGTCCATCGAAATACAAATTATGATAATTAAAATTTTAAAGAAAAATTATTTAAAAAGAAACACTAAATAATTAAATACTTTGTGTAGTGAAAGTAAGATAATACAATGACATTCATAATTCAACACTAACCTCAAAATTATGTTAAATTTAATAATTGTTTTTACTAAATATCCACAAATCGAGCTGATGGCACATAGTGTCGTATGCCTCCCGCCTACAGAATTATTATACAATTTTTTTTTTTTCAAATTATTTTAATCCACTAAAAACATATGGCGAATTATAATTATTATTCCCGAGAGGTTTTTAATATGAAAAATCACCATATTAAATATAAAAAATTTTAAATTTCCATGAAGGGCGCTTCTGCTTTAATAAAAACCATTACCCTGCAATCTCCATCTGTATTCCTGGCAGACCTAGTTGAAAAGAGAATTTTTGGCAAAGACAAATTTACTTCTGAATTTCTCCAGTTATTACTGCAGAATTTATGCAATGAGCCTGCCAAGCTTTAGCTGTAACGACGAAAGTGCAGATAAATTTTAAAAATAAATAATATGTCTCGTAATATGTTGTTTTCCCGAAACCTTATATCGCACATCTAATGGAAAAAAGACCTAACTGCAAAAAATTCCATTTTTAAGTTATAAGCGTCATAAGTGTCCCAATGCTATATTCTTTCTAATGGAATAACGACATTATTGTGTTGAAGCAAACAAACGCGAGATGGTGGAAGTGTCACCTTTCTTTCGCGCTACTTTTAATTGGAACAGTGACCCAACTATCAGTTCGGCTTTAGCCTTCGACGCAGGTGCACGCAATTTTCAACAGAAAAATGACGTAAGTACCAGTTAAGACGTTTTTCCTCTAAATTTGGCAATATTTTTATTTTTGAAATTGACTTAATTGTAGTTTAGGTCACTTTTCTTTTATTCTCTTTATTTTTTGTTAGGTAAAATAAAAGTATGTTATAGATTTTATTTTATAAAGTTACCATTACTTTTATAGTTTAAAGTTCCTCGTGTTTATGGTTACTTTCGTTTAAACCTTATATTGTTTCTTTTTAATACAAAAAAATATAATAATGTCGTCTTATTTTTGTGTAACTAAGAAGAAAAGTGTCACAATTACATATTTTTCTTATTTACTAAAAGCATTTAAAAAAAACTCAGTAATTTGATCATTATTAATAATTAATGAACAAACCTAGTCGCTGATGTTTATATTTTCTTTTTAAACCAAACTTTGTACCCTAAAAATTACAATAATTCAAATTCAATTTTTAAAAGCGCGTTTTCTCAAAACAACCAATTTTGCAGTTAGGTATTTTTTCCATTAGATGTGCGATATTATAATGTGTATCAGCCAAATGAAATAAATTCGATAGTAAATACATAGGGGCGTGTCCGAAAAAATGCTCGGACACGTCGATTGGTATTTCCAGTTGCGCATTTTTTTCATTAAAAACTTTTTATACAGGGTGTGTCATGTAACACTGGCCAATACCAACTTTCTTATTTTAAATTCAATATCCTGTATACTATTCAATTTTTTGATTCTTCAGAAAATTTTAGACATATTTCATGTTCAATATCCTATACCTATCTTTAACTGTTGCGGAAATATTAAGCGTTTTCAGATTTATTGAATTTCAGCGTTTCTTTTTACTGATATGAAATTTAAAAAAATATAAATAGTTTTGTTTACTTTTGTTTAGAACTCCTGACCTTAGCAAATTGTTGTCTGTCTGTATGACAGTAGGTGTCAGTGTTATAGTCGTTTGAATTTCGTTAACTCCATAACAGAAAAATGGTTTATTTAACAGAAATGCACAAAATAACAATTTTACAGATGATTGGTTATGGAGATAAAACAGGGACATAAATGGAAGTTGCTCGCTTATTTCATGAAAAATTTCCAAATTTTTTCGTCTTTAACTCAAGGGAAAATTAGTAAAATGGAAAAGCAGTTTCGCCAGCTTGGACATGTAAAGCAGATAAAGAAAGTAGCTATCAATGCAATAAGTGATGATACCAAATTAGATATTATGCCTGAGTTTGAGGAAAACCCACATACTTCTAGTCGAAATACAGCCCCAATGTTTGATGTTAGCCATTCATCATTCAATTATACCTATTCATGAGCTCATGGAAGACGATTTTGATAGGAAAACGTATTTTTGCGAACAAGTGATGGCAATGTTAAATAACAATGTGATCCAATCAGAACATGTTTTGTTTTCTGATAAGTGCACCTTTACACTTCACGGTCATGCTAATCGTCAGAATTGCCGCTATTGGTCTAGGGAAAATCCTCACTGGATTAAAGGAGAACATATTCAATATCCTGAAAAGGTTAATGTTTGGGCAGGAATAGTTGGAGATCATATCATAGTTCCCTTTTTTTTAATGGTAATTAAAATAATGTCCTGTCAACTTTGACAAACTTATATCATGGTTCAGCAGACCCACAATTTTCAGCGAATATAATATGGCTTTAGCAAGATGGAGCACCGCCCCATGACCAAATTAATGTCCGGCAGTACCTCAACCGAGTATTTCCAAATCGGTGGATAGGGAAGCGTGGATCGATGGAATGACCAGCACGATCCCCTGATCTGACGCCATTAGACTTCTTCTTATGGGGTTATTTCAAAAATATTGTATACAAAACTAAACCCCTCGACTTAGCTGACTTAAGAAGATGAATAACGCTTGCGATTAGATCGGTCACGCCTGAAACGTTCAGTAACATTAGAAGAAATTTCTATTTAAGATTAGGATTTAGGGTGTTGCCAAGATGTTCGCGGCGAGCATTTTTAACATCTCCTACATTAATGTTTTTTACATTATCAAGAAATAAACAGTATTGCTTATTAGTTTTTGAGTGTGTGTGTAATTTTTGCAATAAATCTGAAAACACTTAATATTTCCCATACAGTTAAAGATGGGTATAGGATATTGTACATGTCTAAAATTTTCTGAACAATCCAAAAATTGAAGAATATATAGAGTGTTGTATTTAAAATAAGACAACGATGTGACCTGCGCAACAAATAAGTTGAAACTAATAATTTTTGCCGATCGCTACGAACCCCCACCAACGTCTTGTGGATTATAGGTTCTAATGGATACAATTCATTTTCGGGGACGCCGTTCTGCTTTCTTAATTGTAGAAAAAGCGCTTTACTGGGAAGAAAATTCGTCGCATTAGGAAGAACAATTTATTACTTAATAAAATTGCTATATTAAAAGCAGTGGCGCAACCAGAAATTTAGTTCGGGTTTGTTCGAAATTTTTTTTGGGTGCCACGCCCTTTTTTGGGTAAAATACGTATGATTGACGAGAGCGACAGCCCCCTAAAACTTCTGCAATAATACGCCGCTGGCCCTAACTAAATATTTATAAAAAAAAATTAGAGATTTCATTTTAATTAGTAAAAATGTATTCAAAATAAGTAACGCATATATTAATCATACTTATACTAAAACAAAAACCTTATACAATAAGTTGTAAGTAATCACTAATAATACTAATATTACAGTAAAATTCTTCGTTTTGTTTTTGCCTTTTCGTCCAGAATTTCTTCCACGGTAATATCAATATCGTGGTTCGCATAAAGAACTGCCAAACTATTTAGTCTCTTCCGTGGTGCTACGCAGATATGTCTTTAAATATTTTAAATTTGAAAAGGACCTTTCAGATGTGGCGGTTGTAATAGGCAAAGTTAAAAAAATTTGTAAAAACCTTTTTATATTAGGAAATATATTGGCATCACATTCGGAATACACTTTGTCCAAATCTTCCTTCAGTTTTTGTTTCTGCATTTTTTATACCACAGCTCAAGTTCAGCTTTTTACATCGTTTTATTGGAAAACTCTTCAAGGAACTCTTGTAGAAGCTGTAAAGTTTCAAAAAACATTTAAATTGACTATCAAAATCTTGATTATCATATGGAAAGAGGCATTCAAAATTTGGAATGGTTTCTCGATGTTTTAAAAACCGATCCTCGAGATTTGCTATGAGGCCATCTAAAAACGGAATAAAAATTGTTATTTTAAAATACTCAGCAGCGGAATCGGTTTCTATAACCAATCTTTGTGTTTGTCTTGGCGGTATATAGTCTAGGTACTCTGATTTCAATATCGTATTCCGAAAGTAAATCTTGAGCTTCCTTAAAAATATTTTGAAAATTATCATCTGCCAGGCCTCTTATTTCTTTAACTTGATCTGTTACGTCATTAGCTAACTGTAATGCTTTACAAAGGTATAAATCAACTGTTTGTAGAATCTTGCTTAAAGGCAGTGTGTAGGCTTATATTCTTTCTGTACACATTACAAATTTGGGACTTATAATGCTGGACAGTAATCCAGATGCCTCAGTGGAAGTATTACGGTCGGTCCATTCAGTCAGACGTAGTATAATTTCATTATTGATAACATGATTGATGTAAATTATGTGGCTGAATATAAAATATTAGTAAAAGGCGTGACATGAAAAATTGGTTTACAATTAAACGAATAGGCTAAGTTTCTAAGCTCGGGGGGGGGGGGGGGGGGGCTGCAGCCCGGCAGCCCCCCCCCCTGGTTGCGCCACTGATTAAAAGTAGTTCCTTATTCAACGAGACTGTGCTGCTAATGGAACTGATTACTACAAATAGAAACACTGTTCTAGCAAATCTGGAATTGATATAAGCGGGTTTGATACACTAGCAATTTATTTAATATAATAAAAAATAAGCTACCAATACAAACTATGTCTTAGCAAACCTGTGGTATTACTCTATTAGATCATTTTTCCTAATTTAGAAGAAAAACTGTGCCTATTTTATGAAGTATTTTAGAAAGGTCAAGATCACTTAAATGAATTATTCGATTATTTCCATTTTTAAATAAACTTTACTGAATCCTACCTTTAGTTATTTATTTAAAGCATCATTTAACTCTTTAAAAAATTAATGGAAGAATAGAAACAGGAAATGATGTATTTAAAATTTTAATGTCAATGAGTGGTCAGCTGTAACTTAAAATATATTTATAATAGATTAGTTAATTTAATTGCTTTCTATACATTAGGTATTTTATTGGGTGTTGGTATTTTCGCCCCATGATAATGAAAAAGAAATGCATTTTATTAAATGAAGTCTATTGATTTCACCATCACTGTACCGTTTAATTGTCTTTTCAAAAAATTTTGCCGGTTCTTAACTTTTACATTATGAATTTTTGATGTTTGATGTGTACTTTGCATTTTTACATGTTTCTATTTGAAACTCCTTTAACTTTTCAATAAAAACATATAAATTTGGATGTGAACTATACATAGAACTATTAAAATTGCGATGGAAGGACTCACAAGCATTGGTCGTTCTTGTAAGTGTTGCAGACTTTTTAGCCCAAAGTTGTGGCGGAAACAGGGAATCTTCAGAAATATAGGTATCTGTGAGATAGTCTGCTTATTTTACAATTCTTTCGTCATCAGTATTGGGTATTAAAGCGAAGCAATCTCCAACCTCATAGGGGCTTAAATAAGTTAAAGCAAATGTCATACGCAACCATTCGCCTATCGGAGAATTTTTGTCTTTATATTCTTGCGTCAGGTTACATTTTTGGATTTGCCTGTACCACGCTTGAGACAGATGAAATCTACAACCTATTATTTTTGCCAACGGCCAAATTTTTTCAATTGTTTTGTGAATCGCTCGTTTGAAATCTATTACTACTTTACAAATATTGAGTTCTATACCTATAATTTTACATTTTTCATCTAATAAACAAAATAGTTTTTCATAAGAGGCACTACATTTATTTTTAAATTAGTTACTACACTGTCATAAATTAGTTCCAACTTGAAATGCACATCGGAAATATTATGCGGCAATGCAGGAACAAGCTTTCGTCTGCTGTTGTACAAGTTTCTTCTGATATATGTCACATCTTCAACCGATAAAGTTGATGGAAGATTGGTTTGTAAAGCCTGTCTAATTATTTTCGCCGGTTTTTCTGCTAAGTCCTCAACAGCTTTTCTCTTGCAAGCAGAACTAACTATTTGTCGACAAACTTGTGCAATTTTAGGCACATGGGTATGTTCCTTGTTGTTGGTTCGATTCACAGTGATTGAAGTAAGTTCATCTATGTCTCCCAACGTATAAACTATGGAGTTACACTTCCTCTCTACGGACTTCCACATTTTCTCATCACTACTTTTTACCACTCTATGAAAACTGTACTTAAAATCTTTTACAACAAGCATTTGCCTTCCTCGGTTGCTGGTTATTACTTTTACCGTCATTTCCATAGTCACTAATTTTTACTATTTTTCCGTATTCCGTAACCGCTGATACTTCGGGGTTCTTTGACACAGTTCAAATAAGAATGAATTTATATCAAAAATTCCACCCCCAGATTGCAGCAAAGCCATTAATGTAATTATTTATTTTTTTTATTATACCTAATTATCCTTTTTCTAAGTGACCATCATAAAGTAAGGGTTTTGGGGCGAAATTACATGTTATACCTGAGCTGCTTAAACGAACCTTTTGAAACTCATCGTTCTTGGGGCGAATTTACATGTACCCATTTTATTAATTATAAAATTTCTGAAATACAATTAAATTATTTTGTATTAAAGTTGATAAAAAATCTTCGTTCAAAATCTGCAGCTTTTTAATTTACTATTCACATAACGGATTCAAATTAAAAATCCTTTTAAAATTCATTTAACTACACTGAGAAAAATTATATTTCTTATAAGATTTCGCATACTCTTTATACAACTGTTTAATACTATATGTGACAGCGACGTGATTTCTTACTGTAAGACAATAAAAATTGCTAGACCGTTGTGTAGTGATAATATCATGGTAATTTAGCCAATTGGAAATTGGAGTTATTGCTACCGTAAAATGGGGTGACTTTGACCGATTTTGTACTATTGACCCTATAAAAATCATATTTTAAATTATGCTACATTGTTGCGTGTGCAAGTATATTATGGGTTTCGCTGTTCACTTTAAGTATGCTATATTAAAATTGCAAAAAAAATCGTCATAACTTAAAAAAAAAATAAAAAGTTACTTTGGTCAAGTTCACCCCATCCGGGGTAAACTTGACCGTAAAGGAGTTTTGCATGTTAAAAGTATTTTCTGTGCAATATGGGTGAATTTGACCAAATAAAACACAGTTTAGTAGATATATGTTAAAAAGTGAAATATATTCATGAGCATAAAACAGAAATACACCAAAATAAAACAAAAGAAGGTGTTCTTAAACCAAAAAAACCTAAATTCTAGTACTAATTCCAAAAAACGTACAGGGTGACACAAGCAAACCCCAATGAATATTGTTTTATGTTTTTGGTCAAATTCACCCCAGCGGTCAAAGCCACCCCATTTTACGGTACCATAAAAGGGTTTATAACCATTATTGCTCTGAATTGAAACATTTGAGTTTTTATTTTTTAAATCATTACATTTTGAGATTCTGTCTGAGTTATGACTTGTTTTTTATTGTTTAGACTGATGTTTATTTTTTTACTTGTTATTTTTTTGTATTTGTAAATGTTCTGAATAAAAAGAGCACTATTAGTAAAGGTAATCTAAATTTATTTGAAACGTTAACATTATTCCCCCCCCCCCCCCCCCTTGTGTAACAGAGTGTCCCGCTAGTGGGGTACAGTGTTACATCCGACACGTGTAGAGATAATTATTTTTTATAAAAAAACCTATGTATTTAGGGCAACAGACGCTCCGAAAATCAGTTTGCTAAACATCACCAAAATTAAATTGTTATTTTAATTTGACAAATAAAAAAATTATTAATCGAAATGTTTTTTGTGTAACTCTGTGCCCCAACTTCCTCTACTTGTAAATTTCTTAAAGTTTGATTGGATGGTTTGATGAAATTAAAAATTAGTTTTCAATTGTAATAAGATCAACATATTAGAGAAGTATTTTTATTTATAGTAGGGTAAATAATTTCTTGTGTACCTTTAAAACAATAATAATTATAAAATGATATTAATAGATTTCTATTATTAGATACCTATATTTTCAGCACAATAACTACAGTAAAGCAACTCATAAAGGCCCTAACCAGTAACAGGCTAGTATCTCTATCTGTCACCTTAAGATTACATAATGTCATTAATGTTTTGTGATATTTATAGCCGTCCGTCCACAAGACATAATGAATGTCAATACATATTCACAATAATTATTCTGATTCGTGAAATAGGCTAAAGGTATTCTGAACAATTAGTAATACTAAGACGTACTAATAATGGAACCAAACTATTCTCCAAAGAGTTCAGGTAGTTTTGGCATTTGAATTGTTAAGTTGGTCCTATGTCCTGTAGGAAGTGTTTTTATCAATAGTTGATTTATTTTTACACTGAGTCCACTTTTTCTGCAACATTCCAAAAAATGGTTTTTCTTCATACATCAGAAATATTTATAATGAATTGTAAACAATTATTTATTATTATTTAATATTGGTATGTAATAACAAAAGAGCGGATTATATGCACTTAAATTCAACCAAAATATGCGCATGTATATGCCTTGTTTGCCTTTAAAATATGCAGTTATTTGCATTTTTTTACCAAATATGGTATGCAATATTTCTTAATTTATTATAGTAAAATGAGGTAGAGAACACATTGTGTTAATAAAATTTGTTTATATTTAAAAAAAATTCAAAAGAAAACAAAGAAAAATAAAAGTAAACAATTTATTTACCTAAAATTGTATAAAAGACATTTATAACTAAATATTTTTAAAAATTTTTAACTAAATTGGATTGTCTGCTATTAGTAAAAATATGCTTATACAAAGAGAAGCTTCTTTTAATATCAAATCTACTGATGTAATCGAACAATACTGCAACTTTGGTATAGCAAAATATAAGGCCAAGATACAACTTCGTTGGATGGTTTACAATCATAAATGCTTTTTACTGCAGTTAAGTATTTAAATCCTTCATTATTTTTTACAGTTACATCCAATTTGTTCCGTACTCCTACTTTACCGGGAATGTTGTTACATTCAGCGGAAAAAGTTTCAACGATACTAATAATTGAGTCTTTTAAACTTAAATTTCTACTCTCCAACGAGTATATTACGTTCGGTATAAAACAGAAGTATTTATTACAAATCGATATACCCCTAACAATATACCGGCAAACCCCGGAAACCCCCAATAAATACCATGTGTATAACCAAAATGTTAATATAATTATTATTATAATCTTTAAATTGGAAAATCCCCAAAATAAGTAAATATAGAATTGGACAATAAACCTTTAACGTTTTAAATTTCTTGATAAAGCCGAAAACATAAAAATATGCTCATAAAATAATAATTTATGAAAAATATGCATTTTATTATAAAATTGACGAAATATGCAAATAATGCATCTACAGTGAGAACGTAAAGTCTGGAATAAATTCATTATTTAGGGAACGCTGAATGTTTTTAAAAATCGCTCGGACACGTCGATTTTGTTTTTTTAATAAGCATTTTTTCAAATATTTTTTATTATACAGGGTGTCTCCGAAAGTACTCTGCTTGAACCAACTTTAATTTTTTTAAATGGGAACCCACATTTTTTTTTTAATTTTAGGATTCTGTGCATAATTGTGAACATTTTTTATCTAACATGTCATTATGATTTATCGACAGTTAAAGTTCGAAAATAAATACAACAATTAATTATTTATCATTTTAATAAATGTTGAAAATGTTGCCCAAAGGTTAATTGGCAGTAACCTAGACGATCGAAAAATTCTTTCTGCACATTTCTGACAACTTCCGGACTGATTGTCCGTATTTCTTGAACAATTCGATTCTTTAAGTCCTCCATGTCCATTGGCTTAGTTTGGAAAACTTTACCTTTAAGGCAAACCCACAGAAAAAAGTCAAGGGGGGTTAAATCGGGAGACCTCCGCGGCCATTCAATAGCTCCCCTTCTTGCAATCCATCTATTTTCAAAAATAGTATTAAGATAAGCGCGAACTTTTGAAAATAGATGGATTGGAAGAAGGGGAGCTATTGAATGGCCGCCGAGGTCTCCCGACTTAACCCCCCTACCTTTGTTAAAATAATTTAATTATTTGGATATTGATAATGAAACGCAATTAATAAATATAGAAAATAGGATTTTGCGTGAAATTGGAACAAATTTGGAGAAAAAATTATATTTCACACGGCAGAAAAGCAAATTTAATGCCCTGGCTGGTTTCCTAGCCTTGGCTATGAAACACCAACCGCGGCATTAAATATTGTGCTTTTTTGCCTAGTAAAAGAAAATACTGTGGGTAAAAAATATCAAATTAAAAAAAAAATTAAAAAAACTAGAAAAAAATTACCTAATAATACTTAGTTAAATAAGGGCATTGTCTAAACCAGAACACATAAAATAAAGCGTATTTCCCGGTATTCCAAAAAAAACACATAGATAGAATAAACATGCCTATTAAATTTTAAAGCCGTGATTTCTGCTTACTTTGAGTGTTTGTTATAAACAAATCGGGCGAGAGACGACCCAATTCTTTCACCTGCTTATTTTATCCAAAGAAAGCGCAAAGGAAAATTTTGTCAAATTTATATTATGACATGATATGCCAAACTAATGAGTAATAAAATAAGTGGACAAATATAAATTAATACAAAGTAATAATATACAGAAAGAAAAAGAAAAATAATTACATAAATTGCTGAAATTGGCCTCCGCCATACACCAAGCATAAATTCACACGTCTCTTCATATTTTCGAAAGTGTTGACCAGCATCTCTGTAAAAATGTTACCACATTCTTGGATAATCCTGTCTTGTAATTATTGTTCCAAATTTGCAAATGGTGTTTTAAAAATAGTGTTCTTTAAATGAGGAAAAACGAAGTAATCCATAACCGTTAAACAAGGTGATCTAGGTGAAAATTCAATGTCTGATCGAAAACTGATCACCCTAGAATGTAATATATTACTGTTTTAAGTTTTTTAAAACAGTTTTATGTGCTTGAATTTTTTAACAATAAAAATGTGCAAACTGTAACAAAAATATTCCTTTTACATGTATGCGTCCTTCAGATTTTTGCATTTTACTGGAGTATGCCATCATAGGCAATGCAGTGTGATTTTTTCTTTTCTATTTTTTTTACCAAAAAAATAGTTTTTGTATATTTTTAAAGTTTTATAATGAATATTTAAGTAAGGTAAGTGTATACAATATCGCCATGCTAAGCTTAAATTTTTTTTCCTAGAGAAGTGTAACATTTTTTTGCGAAAAATATATGTGGAACGTATTATTTAGACTATATACTAATAGTTTTAAAATGTTTGGCAACATTTTAAGTAGGCTAAAAAGGTTTTTCTAATTTTTTAAAAAATTTTGCAAATTGGCGATATTGTCAAGCAATGCAGTTGGCGATATTGTCAAGTCATGCAGATTTTTGGTATTAGTCTAGATTTCTTAACGATAAAATGTCAAAATAAAATTTAAATTCTATAAATAACATTTATTAATATCAAAATATGCATGATTATTTTTTATAAACAGTAAGGACATTATGTATACATTAAGTTTGCTAGCTGAATTAACATACTTTCCATTTTTAACAGCTGTTATGGCATGCTGCATATTTTCTTCCCTCCATTTTCCTATTATTCCCCGATTTCTCTCTTTAGGCATGATATTTCTGAAAATAAAATCGAACTTATAGGTAGAGAATCAAGTTAATATTAACCTATCATATTAAATATCATTAATCCAGCAATATCGCCATTGGCGATATTGCCGAACAGTTACGCTGGCGATATTGCAAACAATCATATTTTTTACTTTTAAATTTGTTTACTTTAACAAAAAACGGTATTTAGAAAAAATAGTAACAACATCTTACTCCTTAATCATCACTAAAACAATATACTAACTTCAAAAAATACTTTTTCTACGAGTGACCGCAAAGAATCTACTTTGCGCACACTTTTGCATACGCAAAGTAGCACTTTCCCGCACACTGTGCGGGAAATTTTTTTTCCCGCACACTTATTTTAAAGCAAAATTACCATATTATAGACGCGTTTTTTTCTTTTATTTTATTATTTTTTTAGATATTTATGCAAAAATATTGTAACAAGACAAAGTTGACAGGTGGTTTATGTGTTGCCTTATAAACTATACCGAAGTATTTTGCCGTGCGGGTCAAAATTTTTTTGAAATCTGCATTATTATATTTTCCTCTAATTTTGTTCAAGTTAAAAAAAAACAAGTATTTGATGTCAATAAAAATTTAAAATTAAAAAAATATATAGTTATTTCACTCGTAGAAAAAATATTGTTTTTAACACGTGCGCAAAGTAGTTTTCCCGCATTTAAAGCTTATCCGAACTCCGCTTCGCGTCGTTCGTCTAACTGCTTTCGCGTGCGGGAAAACATAACTTTGCGCACTGAATAGGAAAACTACTATACCGCAGTGTGAACTGAGCAACAAAACAATTAATTGATACTTTAATTTGTAACAGTACAACAGTAAATCTACCATAGAACTAAAATTTGAGGTTATAGCCGAAACAACTTGTCGGTACAAGCTTGGGTCATTGTTGAGGTAATACTCCTAGCGCAATCTATTATTTGATAGTCAAACTAGCATAAATAAAGCCCCTTGGCGATATTGTCAACATGGCGATATTGTATACACCTACCTTAGTAACAAATATTTTAACATAGTTAAATGGGTTAAAACCTTTGAACTAAAAAATATATTAGTTGATAAAAAAAAAGGTGCCATCATAGGCGACCTTCTCCTAATTTGATTATTACGAGCGCTATAAAAGTAACAACAACTAAATCGCGCCACTATAGAGCGAGGCCCAGGCTAGGATAACTTAAATGGTGAAGGTCGTCCCCTGTTCGTTTAATTTATCCCCCGGTCGCTAGTGGCGCTATTGTAGGAATTTTGTTTTATAAGGTTGTTCATCTCCTAACGTTGGTAGGAACAGAATATTCATTTAGAATGGGCCTTTTCACTATTCTTAAATTTGATACATTTGGCATTTGAATTGTTTAGTCGGTGCTATAATAAGTGTTTTTCATCAATAAAATTATCGCTAGGTCATAACATTAATTTATTTCAGCACAGTAAAAACCGGGTAAAATTCAACCAATTTGAAAATCTCAAAACAGGCGCGACTCATGACGTAGATATGTTTAAAGCTTGCTAGAGCGCATGCGTTTAACCTCGCACACGCGTAAATGCTGATCTGTTGAACTGCCATCGGCAAATTAAGCCGCTGTTGCCATATGTAGAAAGTTTTATAATCTTAATAATATACTTTCTTCTTAGAACTTTATTTGGATACTTTAAATAAATATAAACATAATACTGATAAAATAATTCATTCCGCAGCTATTGAATGGAAAACTGGTATATTATAATTACTAATTGTTAGTCAATTACCATTACACTAGGCTGGTACTATAATATATGATTTTTGAGAGTATCGGCAACACTGTCAAGCTGTTGATTTTGTGAATTCTAGATATTTTAAGCCAGCGACTCGGCTATTCCTATCATTCCTCTGTGCATCAATCTTAGGGCGCGATGACGTAGGTATGTTTAAGTCCGTGTTTTTATTCAAGGAGTTTTCTTATTTATTTATTTTCTCAGTTATGGCTTAAAAGTATAGAAAAGTAAAAACACAGAAAATTTTATTTTTTGTTCCTTTATACCAACGAAATAAGAATACAAAGGAAGTAGGATTTTGCATAAACCGCCTAACAAATCGACCGACGGAAGTCGGCCATTTTGAGACACCACAATATGACTCCATGTTTGTTTTGGTGTTTGACCGTGGTTGACAGGTCGAGTTGTGATTTCTGCTTTCTTGGCCGTTTTTGAGTTATTTTGCATTTTAATTAGTTAACAACCATATTTAACGAATACTAGTAAACTTATAATTACTTTAGTGTGACAGTGGAGTATACTTTTAGCGCTGGACAGCGATTAAAACATTTTAATTAGTTGTTATTCTGGGTTAATTAATAAGCTTTAAATATGGTTAGTTGTGCTGCTTGTGGGTGCTCCCAAACGCTATGAAGTAAAGAACTGGGCATTACATTTCATCGGTAAGTTTATGTTTAGATATATCAACTTTTTTAATCTGTATAGAAAAAAAAAATTATTTTAATTTAATATCAAAATACACATAACCTCCGAACCTCGCATGTCATTCATGGGCGTTCGTCTTATAAAACCAGAAAAATATTATTTATTTATTAATCGACTGGGTTACCCCATTTCTACAAAAAAGCAAATTAAAAATACTTATTGGTTTTTAGTTTTCCAAATAATTACCTAAGAAAAAAGGCGTGGTTAAAAATTGTAAACCAAAGTGATTGGGATCCTACACGAAATACAGTTCTTTGCTAGAAGCATTTTCCTGAAGATTGCTTTGACGGAACTTCAAGATTGAAAGTTAGATTGGTCCCAACTGCAGTAGTGCCTACTTTTGAAGTAGCCAGGTTAAAAAATGTAAGTTTTGAAACTATTGTATCGGGTCATTACATAATATATTGGAAAATATGTAGGTAGGTACTTAAGAATATGAATACAAATAACTCTGCATTATTTATGCTTCTGAGGAAGCTGCTTTGTCACTTTTTCATAAATTATGTATCGATAAAAGTTTTTAGATGTTTTATTGGTTTAATCTACTTTTAAAATTTTAAACCCATGGGTAAAGAATGTAATAAAATATGGGAGTGTAGGTACGATAAACAAAGAAATTCATATTTAAAGACTGAAGACAATGATGTTTCTAGAATGATAAAAACGTTTTCTCAATATTCACCTGAGGACGACTGGAGATACCATTGATTAAAAAAATAAATTCAAAGCAAGCCCAAACCTTCTATCATTTAAAGAAATTCATATCAAAATATAAAAAAAAAATTTTACAAAGAGAGTAGTATCACGTTATAGTTACTTTTGTGTCATTTGGTAAAGGTGCCAAACAAATAATTAAAAAACTTATATTTTTTTGGCAGGTACGTTCCTATACAATATCTTATAAGACACCCTGTCAAAACCTGCCTGAAGATAATTATCCTACTGTGAATCTAACTGGAACACCTTCTGGTTACAACATATATTGGACATGGCTCTTCCAGGATATGGCTCTTCCAGGACATGGCTCTTCCAGGACATTTTACTATCCAACAACACACCTAAGATTTTAGTATATTCCTTTAATCTTATATAACAATCATTAATGGCTACTGTTTCCGGATTCTCCAAAGTGTATGGGTTAGTCTTAAACAAGGTGATAACGGTCTTTGATTTATTTAATATCAGTTTATCTTTAGAAAACCAATAATTATTTACTTCAATCATAAATTGTTAAATATGTTGCTCGACAAGCTCATGGTCTTTATATGCTAGGATTTATTATAAGAACTTGTAAATACTTTAAAAATGTTAACGCCATAATAAGTTTATATAAATCCCTGGTAGTTACAAAACTTTAGTATGCATGCACTATTTGGGATCCTCAGTATGCCAATAAGATTGCTCTTTCAAAATCTATTCAGCGTAAATTTTAAAAATTTTTGTACTACAAGTCATTTTCAGTTTATCCGCCAAGAGGTAAAGATGCTTTTGTGTAATTTGTTTAATATCCCTTCTTTAAGACTATTGTGTATAGAAGCAAGAATTATTTTCTTATATAAAATAATTAGAGACAAAATAGGTAATAAAGAGTTCTTAGGACTGCTTCCGTTTAGAATAGGCTTAGTCAATACTAGATCCGCACATGTATTTTATATTCCTACACCGAGGACAAATCTATTATACAAAAACTCACCACTTATAAGACTGTGCTCTATTTTAATAAATATTCTGGAGACATTGACATATATAATTTAAACTATCAAAAATTAAAATTAAGGAATGAACTGCTTGGGCAAATGCTAATTGAATATTTATTATAGCTTAGGATAGCTTTTAGAAATGGGGTTTATGTATCTATAATTAACTTGTTAAGTTGTTGATACTGCAAATAAATAAAATGTTTGTATTATCTGCATAGTTTGTCATTTGACAATTTTCTTGTATACTAGAAATCTCATTAATATTATTTAGGTACATATTATAATAAACAGGACTATATTATATTATATTTTATTATTTTCTTGTGATTTGGTTCATGAAGAAAGAGTAACGTTTTTTTTTAAATCTTATTTTTTAACGTAGACGTTTTGGCAATAATTTTGCCGATTATCTGAAACAATTTGTTTTCTGCAATTTTTTTTAATGTATAATAACAGGTGTTTTTTAGTTATTTAACCAGATATTTACATTAAGGATCCTTTCACCTCCGTTACCTTCTTTAAATAAATAATTAAAAGAAATAGTTGTATTGTTTTATTACACCAACCTTAACGTATCTTATAGCTATATATGAATCTAAATATTTTTTCGTCCAAATAAAATTTCATTAATCATTTTGTTATTACCATTTTAATGATACGCTACAGGTAAACCGGAAACGCGCATGCGTCAAATGTTGCCGCCATCAGACCCCATCCCGGACAACTGTCAATCTACCATACCCTACTTCCTTTGTATTCTTATTTCGTTGCTTTATACACTACTACCAAAATCAAAATTTAGTGAAAAGGCCCATTAGCATGGCCAACATTCTGTACCTCTCTCTCTCTCTGTACCTGCATAATATGTGCGAGAAAGATAAAAATATGGTTTGTTGTGACAGATCCTGAAGTCTGGTGAAAGATTGTCATTGTCATTTTATGATTAATTTGTCAAATATATAAAAAATAAAGTTATTATTAAATAATTATTCATATATAATTTATAAACTTAACATGGCGCAGTCGGTAGTTTGAGAATCGTAAATAGGTATATATTTAATATGTCGCGACCAAAGAAGTCGGGAAGAAAAACCAAGGCAATTAACAAAAGCGTGGAACCTCCTGAAGACTTCATTAATGTCGCCCAACGATTGGAAAGTACAGCGAAAGCTATTAAAGATATAGAAAGAAACTTTACTTCACAACTTAATGAACTACAAGGTACAATAACTAGTTTATTAAATAAAAACTTTGAAAATAACAGGGAATTGTTGAAAAATCTACAGAAAATAATAATATAATAATGTAAGCTGTTTTTTTATGTAAACCATATTTATGTAAATATCTAATATTAATAAATCTTGTCGCCATATCATTGTTATAATTTCCTTTCGTTCTCCCAAATTATTTTAACTTGAATCAGATGTTTCGCGCTTCAAACTTTTCCGTTAAGTTAGAAGCGCGAAAATTTGAATTCAAAGTAATAATAAAATTAAAATTTTTATGCTTGGTGCCTACCCCCACCACGACTATATTTAGTTTCTCCCCCGGTCGCATGTGGCGCTATCAGGGAACCAATTTAGTATGTTAAGTTGCCTATCTATCCTTGAGAGCGCGCAACTCGCTTGTCTATGGCGAGGCCAGCTCGCGTACAGCAACTGACTGATAGATTTCCTTTTTTTGGAAGACTTGGGCCCTTGACTTTGTAATTGAACAAAAACAACGTAGATAGAGGAGACTGGCCTAAAACGGCATATCTGGCTAAAACGGCATACAAGCAATTTTGAATCTACCGCTTAAATTCAAAACCGGCAACATGGTCCAAACATTGTAAAACACTGTTTACGAATACCCACAACATTGTCAACGCCGCAGATTAGTCAGTTATGTGATAAATTTAATTTGTATGGTCCGACACCGCCAAAAGTTCTTGTTAATCAGCAGGTAAATTGCAAATATTTTTCATGTAGTGTTTTTTTTATTAAATTTGATAGGTAAACTCTAAAATACTAAAACATGTGACACTTTTTTGATGTGTAGAAAACATTAACTGAAAGGCAAAAAGATTAGAGTTATTTAAGCGTCTCTTGTGGTGTAAAATGGCATACACTCGCCTTGGGTAAAACGGCTTTAGGCCAACAATATCCATTTTAGATAGACATTGTTCGTAGTTTTTTTTTTTATTATTTTAATCACAAAGTATTTTAGGAGTGCGTATAAAAAGCAACATAAATTACAAATTTCTGCAATAAAGTTACTTCTTTGATGACGCCACGTGTTAAATGCGTCAATTATTTTGTATAACTATGTCATTTTGCCCTTATCATATTTAAAATTACTTACTTCTTGTTAGGGGCGCTTCTTTAAGTTAGTTTCTGATAAATTATTTAGTTAAACATGTTCTCTTTACCATGTCAGTACAGTTTCTTTTTTTTTATAAGATTAGTTGAATTTGGTATTGGTATTCCATTTTACCCACAGTAGTAATAGTTAAGGAGCTAGCGTGCAAAAAACGCCATAGTTGGCTGCCCGTCAGTCGAGTTTGAAAAAACGTTGCCATTACTCCACTGATGCTTGAAGTTTTGCTTTTACCCATCAACTTTAAGATTTATTGGCAATAATGACATAGGGCGGTTGGCTATAGTGAGGAGCCCGTCAGTCAGGTTGAAAATTAGGTTCTGTAGGTTGCCAAGATCATGTATCTAAAATTTCGTTGCGATCTAACCACTAGATCGTGAATTAGGCCAAATGGAAGATTATAATTTGTTTTTTGACCGCCATTTTGTTGGCCATAGTAGGGAGCCCCTCCAAAACTTGTTTCTACCTTTTTGTTTGGATAAAATGACAGGAAAAATGCACTTGACTGACAAATCGAATCACGACGTTCTTCCCTGGGTGACCTACAAAATCTCGAAAAATCCAATTTTTCAGTCTTTAGCATGGCTTTTTCAGAAATTCAACCAAAATCATCAGTCAATCATTTTCCCTGATTTTTAGACATCCAATTACGTAGAAATCACAAACGTCTGACATTTTCCTCGAATATTTTCAATTTGGCCATACTTTGAAAATTTTCTGATTTTGGACTTTTTTATAATGGCTCAATAATGCTGTTCCAAATGGACTTAAAAGTAAAACAATGTATGACGATGATGTTTGATGACCTAAAAAACGTTTCAATATATAACTATCACCTATTTACCCCTTCCTCCACCCCTCTGCTACCCTCCACCCCTATTCATTCTTTGAATTTATGTTATATTATATTGGATTCAGTAATCAAAAAATATAGAATTTTTGCCACAAAAAGATACGATTACCAATTTCAGCAGTAAGAAATAAATAATTACTGAAGAAAATCGAAAATTAAATGGTTATTATTTATTGAATGAAATTGTTGGCATATTTGGGTTGAGCAGGCTGGGTTGTGTTAGTAACATTTCAATTTCAATATAGAAAAAAACAGATATTTAATTGTTGATTATATTGTAACTATTACTTTTACTTAATATAATCATTATATATTATATATATTATATATATAGTAATAGTTATAATATAATCAACGTTTTTTAGGTCATCAAACATCATCGTCATACATTGTTTTACTTTTAAGTCCATTTGGAACAGCATTATTGAGCCATTATAAAAAAGTCCAAAATCAGAAAATTTTCAAAGTATGGCCAAATTGAAAATATTCGAGGAAAATGTCAGACGTTTGTGATTTCTACGTGATTGGATGTCTAAAAATCAGGAAAAATGATTGACTGATGATTTTGGTTGAATTTCTGAAAAAGCCATGCTAAAGACTGAAAAATTGGATTTTTCGAGATTTTGTAGGTCACCCAGGGAAGAACGTCGTGATTCGATTTGTCAGTCAAGTGCATTTTTCCTGTCATTTTATCCAAACGAAGAGGTAGAAACAAGTTTTGGAGGGGCTTCTTACTATGGCCAACAAAATGGCGGTCAAAAAACAAATTATAATCTTCCATTTGGCCTAATTCACGATCTAGTGGTTAGATCGCAACGAAATTTTAGATACATGATCTTGGCAACCTACAGAACCTAATTTTCAACCTGACTGACGGGCTCCTCACTATGGCCAATCGCCCTATGTCATTATTGCCAATACATCTTAAAGTTGATGGGTAAAAGCAAAACTTCAAGCAGGGTGTTCAGTGGAGTAATGGCAACGTTTTTTCAAACTCGACTGACGGGCAGCCAACTATGGCGTTTTTTGCACGCTAGCTCCTTAACTATAAGGGTAAAATGGTTTATGCAAACTTTTACTTTTTTGGCTGCTATTAAAAAATTAATGTTTAATTTGTAATTTTGCTGCCTCTGTTGCAAAATAATATAATCCCTAATTCTAAAACTCGTTTCACCGTTGGTTAGAAGTTATCTAAAAAGTATATATAACGTCTACAAAAAGTAGTATGTCGTTTTAGGCCAGTCTCCCCTACTGGTCATACTGAGCTAGTCTCACGAGAACTACGTTACTGATTTGCGCATAATAGCTTTGATAGCGCGACAGTGTGACCAACTGCGTTCCAGTTTTAAATATATTTTGTTAATTGCTTTAAAAATAAAACTTAAAATGCACTTTTTAGAAGCGTTTCGTCATATCATAGCTCATCAGTAAGACTAGGATTGCTTAAAAGGCGTATAACATCGCCGTAGATGTCACGCTTCATCCATCCGGCTATTAAGAATATAATTATTCTTATGGAAAAAACCTTCAAATTTGATTTTCGAAAGTAGAAAAAATTCTATTTCATGTTCAATAAAAAGCCTAATCCTAACTTGAACACATATTTTATAACCTCAATATGTAGTTTCACATTATGCTCGATCCCGTATGTTGTTAGGTTTTAAAAAAATTTAATTCTGCCAAAAACGGCTGAACACACCTGGGACAATAAATAAAACATAAAAATAAATTGGTTTATTGCTTTTTACAAAAAACAAACAAATTATGCGGTTCTAAAGATAGAAATTTGATTTAGAGATTAAATTTAATGAATGGTTTTATTAAGAGATTTTGCATGTCATGAATTTAACATGTTTGGTAATAAAACTGTAAAATAATGCCAGACAAAACAAAAATAAATAAAGACCGTGTGTATAGTATAGATCAGTATTGTCTACGCCCAACACTACTTTAGATATTACCCTAGGCTACTAGTACAGAGGTCGTATATACTCTCCTGACTACTGCAGAATCTTCCAGGCAGAAATTTTTGCAGTGGATAAAGCAGTCAACACCCTGCGGGATCATCCTGGCTTAAGAGGATCTGCGTCTATAGCTATCTATATAGACAGTCAAGCAGCCCTAAAGGCAATTTGCTCCAGCAGTACTAAGTCAAAATTAGTAGCGCCATCGCAACAATCTCTGCACACTTGGTGCTCAACATCGAATCATCTTGTGTTGGGTTTCTGGACATAACAACATATATGGCAACGAGACTGCTGATGCGCTCGCCAAGGAGAGCGCAACCATGTCTGTCGAACTAGCAGAGAATACTGTGGCTATAGACCACTAGGATCAGTCAAAGAAGAGATAGATCGAATAGCTAAACAACTTGCGCAAAGCAGATGGACAGTGCTTACAACTTGTAGCATCTCCAGGCAATTGTGGCCCCTACTTGATAACAGGAAAACCGCAGCGCTATTACAGCACAGTCGGAAAGACCTAAGAAACATCACTGCCGTAGTCAACGGACATTGCCTGTTCGGTAGACACGCTGAACGTATGCAAATACCAACTAACGACTTTTGTAGAAGTTGCAGAGATAAAGAAGAGGAGGAAAGTATTCAGCATTTCTTGTGTGAATGCCCCGGCCTCGCGAGAAGAAGGTTCAATGCACTGGGCGAACCATTTTATAATGATCTGGAGGAAGTGAGCAGCCTGCAACTGGGTCGACTTACTAAATTCATTAACAGCAGTGGCTATTTTGCAAGAGTGATGCAATTTTCAAAATATGGGTAAAAAATAAAAATTATCTTATGTAGCTAAAATTTTGCATGTGGGCTAGAAACTGCATTAAAAAAAAATTTTCTAATAACTTTTTTCGGTACTTTCAGAAATAACCCTTCCACTTTTAAATTATTTTTTAAAAAAAATTAAAATTTGACACATAATGCGAATCACGTGACTACTATTTTCTTAACTTAATTTTCTTCTCGATCGAAGCAGAACTTGTTAAAGTCAAATTTCGTAATAAGTTATTAATAAAAAAAATGCTATATGACGTGGACTTTACTGATGAAGAAGAGGAGGTCACACTGTATGTATACAAATATTATGTACCTACTATAAAAAGGAAGTTTTGATTTCTTCTAAAATTACTGCTCATCAGTTTTACAATTATTAAATAAATTTCAGTTCCCAATTTATGCGGGAACAATATTTAATTTACCTAAATGTTTATAAAATAATTATAAATCTGCTTGATCAAAAGAGGGCTCAAGTCTCAATTAATATAAAATCATACTCTTTTAATTGAAAAGGTTCTATATTATTATTTCTAATGATTGCCAACGTTACAAATGTTTTGGGTATTTAGTTACAAAAGGGTAAACAGTCATTTTAAAATTGGATTTGCTTCAGTTAGAAATAATTTAAAGGCTATTATATTATTATTAAAACAAAATTACAATTTTTGCATGGTGTAAACTGGGCTACATAAACTCATAGGCGTAGCTAGCTTTTTTTTTCTAGGGGGGCTTAAGCCCCTGAAAGAATCGTAACAAGCGTCAAACGGGAAGCGCCGCAGGCGAAAAATTTTCAGGGCCACGCCCTAATTTTACCAAGATTTAACCAAACTAGTTTGTTTACTAATATTATACTTAAACCTATAAAAGAAAACGAAAGCCACGAAAAAAAACTTTTAATCTAAGCTAATGTAAGGTAGGTGTATTATAATTATTATTATAGCGGAAAAATATTAAAAACGTCGGTAAAACAACATAAACAGTATTAGGATAACAATAACATACTAAAAAATCTGAAAACAGTTACCATCAATTGGATAAAAGTAGCTAGGTACTAACAAAAATAATCATTACTCTTCATAAACTTAAAAACAGTAAATATAATGAAATTGGGACTAAACACTAAAGTCTACTTTGCGATGTTTTTGCTTGACAAACTGTTTAAGAATATCTTCTAAATTCAAATTACCCATCATTTCACTTGCTATGTTAATTAAGGATACATTTGAAAATCGATCCTGCGACATACGACTCCGTAACCAATTTTTTATTCTTCTCATCGTTGAAAAAGATCTTTCGCATGTCGCAGAACTGATTGGTATTGTCAATGCTACTTGCATTAATTTATATAATTTTGGAAAAGTCTCTTTTTGTACAGTTGTATTTCACTCAAACTCCACTCAGAAATATCAGATTTTAGACAATTTTTGAATAATTTGATTCCAAAAAATAATAAATAGAAGGTAGAATTTGTCAGAGGGGGCTATTTTTATACCAGAGGGGGCTTAGCCCCCCCCAGCCCCCCCTTAGCTACGCCTATGCATAAACTTACTACTTTAAGCACATTTTATCAACAAGAATATTTCAAAAATTCTATTTTAAAATTATTCAAAATGGTTTATAAACAGTTTATAAGAATAAAACAATATATTGTTTTCTAAGGGAAAGTTAAAATGTGTACGTGTACCTAAATATTTGAATACTTTATTATTATTATGATACCTACCTAGTTATAAAGTTTCACAAGTTGGAAGTAACATATACGCTGGTCCACTTAATAACACTAAAAGCTCTATAACAAGGTTTAAACTTTACAACACATCCCCAAAGGTTTAAACTTTACCTAAACTGTGTTTTATTATTTAATGTTAAAAATAAACAATGTAAAGGACTTTTTAAAATATCTTCAATAAAAAATTACTTAGAAAAAGTGGAAAAAATATGAGTTTTTTGGGTGATAGTACCTCGGTGGCGTCGAAAACACATATTTATGTGGTATAGTCACCTGCGTTACGTTCAAAGACATTTACCGTACAGCGATCCGTACGATCCGTACAGCTTATCTCGTGCGCAACGAAAAGTTAAGATTTATGGGTGAAAAAATGCGTTTCTACGCACAGCTCGCCAGTTACATCCCTTGCCGCCCTACAGGTATGCGCATGCGTACAACCCTCTTGTTATTATGTTGTCCTTATTTAGCGACATACTCAAAATACACTCTGTGGATTTTTTGATAGGTGTGAAGTTATCAATGTTTGAAAAGCTACGATTTTTTGGGGTACGTGTCAATTCCGCCTGTAGCGTTTGTAAACGAATTTTCATTTGGCGAAGATTGAAATTCTATCATTTGGATTTATCATCATTAGTAAACTACCCCATTGGTGTTAAATTACCTGCTGTACGTAAATGAATTTTCCAAAACTCAGAGCAAAAAAGTTACAGAATTTCAATTTTTTTAGTGGCGAAGACTTAGATGAAAAATCCAAATAGTCGAATTTTAATCTTCGGCACTAAAAACATTAAAATTCGTTTACAAACGCTACAGGCGCAATTGCTACGTATCCTATAAAATATTTCGTTGCTGCATAATTGTTGCTGATAAATGTTGCTAACTTCACAATTTTTTTTTGCTATTGTTGATTGTGGGTGTTTACAATTTATGGATTTCTAGTTTTTGTGTAGCTTAGTGAATTGTGTTGGTGCCTTTAGTGACTCGGATACAACGATCATTGTATGATTTTATTATGCCCAAAAAAGAGGTAAAATATTGGCTATTTCGTATTTTCAGTAAGTATGAAATAGTGATAGGCCTTGATATGTTATTTTATTTTATTATGATCAATTTAAACAGATTTAAATAGGCCTAGGCCACACAAAGATGTTTAAGCATTCCCCATTCGTTAAATGATAATTTTGCAGTGCGCATGTCTAATCGTGTTTGGTTCTGTTTACATGCGCAAGGTCATAGATTTGTCCCTTTTGTTTGCTTATCTAAAGGTAATTGCGTTGCTCTGTACACAGCATAATCGAAAAGCGAATGTGATGTACGCAAACTATTTCCAATAAAAAATGCTATCCATCCATTATAACTTCTCATAAAACACCTAGAACTATTAGAAATTCGTAATCATTCTACAAAGCGGATTGTGACTTAAATAATTACTATGAAGATACATATAAATATATCAGACAGCTGTAGTCCAACCTGCCAATGGTGTGCTTTATTATAAAATAAAATTAATGTAATTTTAACTAAAAGTAAGCTACGGAGAAATATCTGATCGACATAATTCGCAGCAGAGAACACACTTTAATTCTTTTTCATTAGCGATCATAATTATTATTGTGTGCCTTAAACGTTAGTGTTGATTTCATCGATAAGTTTCATTTCATCAATCTAAACCTAAACGCTGTTTTTGTCGAAAAGTTAGTTTGTGAATTTTTTGTTCTTAAAATGTTTGCTCGTAAAGGTTAGGTTTCTAATGTATAATTTATTGCATTTTGCATTATCTAGGTATCCTTTTCTGTTTCAAAAAAAATAAGTAGAAATTATGTCTCTGATATTAGGTAGGGAAGAGTTGGACAAAACCGGGTAGGTTGATAAAACCGGGCACCGCCCAGTTCTGCCAAATGTCTGTTGCTATCTATCGGACTGATACCAGGTTTTGTCCAACTCTCCCTTACCTATACCGCTGGCACTACCGTATGGTATTAAAAAATAAAAACAGCTTTCCATATTATTAATCTTAAAAAATCAGCAATTTGATTCGGAAGGAATTATTTTTATTATTGTTATTATTATTATTATTATTATTATTATTATTATTATTATTATTATTATTATTATTATTATTATTATTATTATTATTATTATTATTATTATTATTATTATTATTATTATTATTATTATTATTATTATTATTATTGTTTGGTAATAGTAAGGTTAAAATAAACTATTCAACATTATGTTAGCCTATATTGTAGTTTAAAAGGGTAACCATATTAATATGTAATAGGATAGCAAACAAATATAATATAATTCTATTTTCTGGGTCTACGTACTTTATATAACATGAAATTATTATTAGATATTACTATTATTATTGTTTGTGTCGCAATAAAATAAACTTTTTAATATTAAGTTAGCCTGCATACAAGTTTAGAAATGTAACCGTATCAATAATTTGCATTTTAACGAACAAATTCTATAAACACCATTTTTTGGTCTACGTACCTACCTTACGTAAGTCAAAAACTGTTAAAGTAGGGTTTCCATTGAGAGAAAAATTTAATCCTCGGCTATATTGAAGCTTTTAACTTTATGTTAGCCCACATACAAGTTTAGAAATGTAACCGTATCATAGCTAACAAATTCTTAAAAACCATATTTGGGTATACGTACCTTATGTAAAATATGGGGATTTCTACCATATAAGACAAAACTTTTAAAGGAAATTACTATTTTTATTTGGCAATATTAAAGCGGTAGAACCGATGATACTATTGTATCAATTGTTTTAGAAGGTATCACATTTATAATTTTTAAGTCCGGTCCTGGAATTCATACCAACCTATCAAAATTAAGTAGACCAAAATTGACAGAGTGTTACGTGACTTTGCATGCGCAGTTCCGTGTTCGGTTCGCGGAGAAATAACATTCGATTCGAGATCCATCCTGATTCTTTCGGTTATGCGGATTTAACAAGAACTGTTAGTTGGGACACGCCCCCTATTAAAGTTAACTGTCACGATGGTTGGGTTTTGTTTGGTTAGGTTTGACGTTTTTTTCGGAATTTTAGTAATTACGTTCGCCGTAAAAACAAATTCCGGACCTGTCAGTTATCAAGCGTGTGTACTATGTAAAAAATTTCAGGGCCATGAATGTCGTAAACTTAAACCTTCGAAATAAAATAAAAGAAGACCTGGTCCATGCAATTTTAAATATTTGCTTAGGGCTAAACGTAATTCGACTTGTTATGATGATGTTATCAATGCATTTTTGATGAAAAACCGCCGTATTGAATTAATTTATAAAAAATAATTATTACTGTTTCTTAATTTGGTAACACACTTTAATAAATCTGTGTAAATTAAAAGACAATGTTTCACTTCAAATTTCAACCAAAAAACAATTTTCATCAACGATTTAAAAATATATATTATTTACTACCCATTGCCTACCCTACTTCTTATGCCACTGCAAGCAACTGTAATACTCTCGGATGATTATATATTTATAACACTAGCTTATTCTGCCCTCATAAGTAAGAACGCGGTATGTTAAAAAATTCGGATTTTCAGTTTTTGATGAAAAAGTACTTAAAATATACATATTAAGATGTATACTAAGTAAAATAACTGTATCTTTTATTTATCAATGATATTTAGCATAGTTCCCCATGCCGTATGTTAAGAATATACCCTAATCATAACGAAGAGCGCGATATCTTCGGCATAATACAAAAGAACGCGGTATAAATGGTATTCGCGCTAAAAAATACCGCGGTCTTCTTTAGTGAGACCCCGATACCGCGTGTTTCGGTATTATCAGCTAGATTTTCTGCCAGTATACGACGTTTGCAACGCAAGAAGGGACTATTTCTGTTTGTATTAAAAAATTATTTGAATGATGAAAGAGTTTTGGAATTCCATTGTCTTTATTTGTTTTGAATCACAACGTTTCAACTAGTAAGTATCTCCAGTCGTCTTCAGGTGAATACTAAATAAGTAAAGTAACTACAAGACAATTTATACTAGCTATTTGCACCAAAGCATAATTGAGGTGGGTGCAGTCATGCGTTCAGTTGGCACGCGATCTTATCCTAAGATTACATCTATCAAACAAAGGTTTCCAGATATTTCTTATGGCTAATGATGGTTTACTAAAGCAGCCTGGATTCTGGTGAATAGCAGCAGCTTCCTTAAACTTTATTTTCCTCCAGTGTGGTTCCTTATGTAGGATTTCAGCTTCTGACTACATGATATGGTGACCATGTTTCCAGGCATGGTCAGCTGCACCTGACTTTTGGTCTCTCCTTTTAACGTATTGTTTTTGTGTTCTTTAATCCTTGTCTCGAGTGGTCTTAATGTCTCACCTATATAAGATTGGCCGCACTCGCAGGGGATCTGGTAGACACAGTTTTTCCTATCTTTTTGACTTATAGGCTTTGTCTTCGTCAGGTGGCTTCTTAGGGTGTCCCTCGAGTTGAATCAATATCCTCTGAAACAGAGGGTATTGGTTGATGTTATATCGTTGTCCTAGTCTTCTTGTTTTCTCAGATACTCCCTTGACATACGGAATATTGAGTGTTGGTTGTGCCTCTCTGTCTGCTTCTTGCGCGTTGGGTCGATTCTTACGATTTTCCAATATTGTGTCAACTAATCTTGTGAGGTAGCCATTTTTGTTGAGGTCGGTCTTGATGTGGTGAGCATCCTTTTTAAGTGCTTCTTCCGAGTTACAGATTGTAATTGGTCTATCCACGAGGGTTTTAACTATGCCATGTTTTGTGTTGTTTGAGTTATTTGATGTAAAATTGAGATACTGACCAGTACGTATGCGTAGGTTTTCTGTATACTGAAGTTTGGATGCTGTTGCCATTTTTCTTCACGTTGACATCTAGAAACGGTAATTAGTTGTTTTCTTCTTTCCCCATGGTGAATTTGATTGTTGGTGCTAAGCTTTTGAGATGATCTAGAAAATCTCTTAGTTCGTAGTATTTTTCATTGGTTTAAATTACTGATGTATAAAACTTACATTTAAATTAAAAGTATTTTAATAGTGTTTCTTATATAGACCGCCATTATTACTTTGTTCATTTAAGTAGGTACGCGTTATTCTATTGATAAATGCGGTGTGTTAAGAAATTAAAAGTTGCCGCGTTTTTTTTAGGATATGAATAGCAAATAATAGGAATATTTGCGGTATGTCATTTCTTATAGCTTAGGATTGTATTTTTTTTAAATTAACTTGAAACTACAACATAGTGGAAAAATAATGTAGATAAAAATATTTTATTAGATACATACAACTCAAAGGCTAATCAATAAAATTTAACCTTCTATTTCTCATTTTGTGGTTACCGTAACATAACGCGTTCTTCTTTATGAGGGCAGTATTATTGCCTACATTAAAGCCCGTTAAATAATATATTATAATTAATTGAAAACCGAAAGTACCAGGCCTAAATCAGCTTGACACCAGATTTCTAGAATTTAAGTTGAATAACGTTTCAACCAGGAACGACAAACTTTGTCAATATACCGGAGTAAAGTTATTTTTAATCAATAAATAATGATATTAAATTCGTAAATATCGTGATTTTGGTCAACAACTCTTACCACGCAAGGCTTTTGTATTCTAATTTTCCTATGGGTTATTCTTATGCATTTTAAGAATATTGATCAACGTAAAAAGCAACCTTAACGCCTTAGAACGAAATAGAGGAAAATTATTTAGATTGAGCAAAACTAAGAAAATAAATGTCGAGCACCTCCTAATAAATGAATTTCATATGAAAGAATTTTCTTTGACAATTCGCTTTACTTGTAGCCGTTAGCCGATAATCTATGTTCCACTCACAATTAAAAATGGAAAATGGTGTTATTCCTATTTTCAAAAGCGGAATGAGAGAAAGTGTTACAAATTACAGACCCATCATCATCTTTGGAAATGTTTTAGAATCTATTATGCTTAAGTTAGTACTTAATTCCATAAAACCTTTTATTATTGATGAATAACACGGATTTTTTCCTAAACGATCTATTGAATCGAATCTAGTATTTTATTTAGAGTAGGGGGAGTGTGGGACAGTTGAACCACATTTCACTGAAAAAATTATTTTACCCTTAATTTTGGGTCAAGTCAAGAACTAGCTGTGGCATTTTTAATTCAAATGATGGTTTTGTCTGCGTTCTAAGTTGCGGGGTTAATTTTTTACAAGAAAAAGTAGGACAAGGTGTTTTTGGATCAAGTCTCCCCAACCATTGAGAGACATGAACCGGGTAGTGAGGAGAGTTGACCATATACGATTCTAGTACTTAAAATTATTTCTTTTAATAATTTGTGAGTATGTATAAGCTTTTAAGTTGTACCTAGTCCAGTAAACAGCTAACAACAAAAAAAACATTATATTAATAATTTTAAAGATTATTAACATAAACGAAAAATTGTTTTAATTGACATAAGGAAATAAGAAAATAATTCGGTAGAAACAAACTTAAAAATAACAGATATCACTTTTTTTCACTATCTGTTTCAAGTACAGTTTGGACAAATGAAATTTTCAATGTCTTTTTTTGACAGCCCAACGTAATCTTCATGCACATTTTTTTTGCATACTATGCACAATCGCATATCTAATATCTTTGATGTTTGACATAGAAAGCAGTACCAGCTTTCTTTTTCGTGTTCTAAGGAACAGTCTGAGTTATCATCATAGGGAACTTCCTCTTCGTCTACCTCACTTTCTCTCTTTCACTAGGTTAAGTACTGCTTTCCTCGTAAGACCATAGTTAATTTTACTAGATAAGATACAGTAGTTAACCAGCATTTTTTCTTCGTCTTGTGAAAAAATTTGAGAGCTTTTATATTGACTGCTAAATTAATTTATTTTGTTTATTCTTGTCGGGTCTTTACAGTATCTACGTAAAGTAGTTCTATCTATATTAAACTTCAATGCTGTTTTCCTGATAGAATTTCCTTTATTTACATCTTCTATGACAGCTTGTAAGACCTCAGAACTTAAGGTATTTCTTACTTTGCTTCCCTCCTTTGATTTATATTTGAAAGGTATCACAATCTGCAAAAATAATACGATACTAAATAAAAATCATTTGATAGGAAGACTTGACCCACTGTTCAAGTCTCCCACTCGGTAACGTCTCAAGTCTCCCTCCCGGTATCCGCCATTATTGTTCTTATTATTAAAATACTTATAAATTTACTTTGCATACTTTGCTTACAGAACTTTAACTGCACTAAAGATAACTAGGTACCTGAATATCAAATTGAACACCTACCTTATGTACAGTTAGTCGAGGTAAACATCAAAAGTCACGATCTTACTTATCTTATCTATAGTGCAACATAGAAACTTGTCTAACTTCTTTGCTTGACTGACAATCGCTACGATGCTTTGTGGGTATACCGCCGACACGAAAGGTCATCGTTTAGGGTCGGTAGATTTCGGTTGGCGCGAAACATAAATCAAATAAGGCAAGTGGTTCAAGTCTTCTCTATGGTCAACCCTCCCGCACTCCCCTATATTCTCTCTTCCATGGACTGTCAAATTCAGGTGGATTCCATATATACCGATTTCAGTAAGGCGTTTGATAAGATTGATCACAATATTTTAGTAGCAAAACTGAGTAAAATTGGTATATAAGGAAACATTCTAAGTTGGATAACGTCCTATATATTTAATCGATCACAATGTATGGCAGTGAACGGTCACCAATCTCCTGTTTACAATGTAACTTCTGGTGTGCCCCAAGGTTCCCACTTGGGGCCTTTACTTTTCATTATATATTTAAGCGATGTGAAGAAATGTTTTAACTTTTGTAAAATTTTGCTTTACGCGGATGATATGAAAATCTTTTTTACAATAGGAAGTATTGGGGGTTGTTTACTGCTACAGAGTGAATTGGATTTGTTTTTCCAATATTGTATTTTAAATAAACTCTCTTTGAACTCAAATAAATTGGACCGCATTCTTAGAATTACACATTTGATATTGATCCAGTTTATGTAGTGACCTATATAGTCATTTCTCGTAAAAATATTCCTTAGGTCCGTGCAGCCTTAAGGTACAACATACTGCGGTTTTACAAGACTGCTTTTCTCGACGAGCAAGTCTTTTTGAGCAAAAACGGCGAACGTGAGTTGCACACAGACTTTAGTTTTGTTTGGCAATTTAACCAGATACTATGTAATGAAGAAGACAATATATTTTTATGTAGTGACGACGGCATTAGGCATAAAAAGAATAACACAAATGGGCCAGTGTACGAAAGAAACGGCTTATGAAGAGTTGCCAGTTTTCTCATATTTACCTCATAAAGAAAAATTCAACTAAAACCAGAAATAACCCGATAGACATAATATACCTTTGGATCAGCTGCAGATACTATTAGAATTTGAATATTGTATATTTACAATATTTCAACAAGTTTGAGAAACATTTGATATGAGGCTTCCCCCCACACTCACTAACCTTTCTAGGCTTACTACAATGATGCTAAAGACCTCTATAGGCTTATCATTTGTGTTTCTCGTTAATTTTTACATCTCGTTGGTGTGGCCTTCTAGGCCTGTTAGGTGTATTTAAATCGACCATAATAAAATAAAATTACATATCAAGGACTAGGTATCATTATTCACTGAAAATGCGAAATATATTTATACAATATTGCTTATTTTCCTAATTATTGTGCCTCGGCCTTAAAAAATAGTTTTAAAATTTTTCTGCAACCTGACATTAATCGTTTATTTTTATAAAAAATAGCTAATTGTAAATACCGTGCGAGCAAAAATTATTTGCATCAAAGAGGGCTTTGCATCTAAGGACGTAATGCTTAGCCGTTGACCTTAATACCTGTTGGGTGTCAGTAACTACCTGAATTAACAATCAATCAGTTATTCCGTCATCTTTGACAGTCGTTACAAGTAATTTGATTCATTCCTATTTTTTCCAATTCCTTGAACAATTCACACGATCGGCTTTACGGAACAGCATAAAACATTCATGGTTGAAGCGTATTTTCGAAACGGGGTTAGAGTAAATGGTGAGTGGCAATACAATCCGGGTTTGTGCATGGACGATTTTCACGAACAATTTCCTAACATTGCTTTTATTGCTGGGGATTTTTATCATTGCCTGAAAATAACCGTGGCTGTGTTTAGGGAAACATATTAGACCTGACATTTTTTTCGGATGAAGCCTGATCCCACCTCTCCGGTTAAGTGAATTCTCAGAATACACGCATGTGGAGTAGTAAAAATCCCCATTTTTTTGTAGAGTCCACATTGCACCCTCAAAAAATTGGTGTCTGGTTACCTGTTTCCCGAAGACGAATTGTTGGTATTATTTTTTTCCATGACACAGTTATAGCACAGCGGAATAGAGACAATATTTTGAATCTATTTGTGGAGCGCAATTACTTGACGACGAATTACGTTTTTGATATTTTAAAAAGGACGGTGCAACTGCCCATACAGCCGCCGAAACTATTAACTACTTACGCAATTTTATCGACGACAGATTGATCAGTTTTCGATCAGACATTGAATTCCCACCTAAAACACCTTGTTTAACGGTTATGGATTATTTCGTTTTTCCTCATTTAAAGACACTATTTTTAAAACACCAGTTGCAAATTTAGAACAATTACAAGAAAGGATTATCCAAGAATGTGGTAACATTTCTCCAGAGATGCTGGTCAACACTTTCGAAAATGTGCAGAGACGTGTGAATTTAGGCTTGAAGCATGTAGGTGGCCAATTTCAGCAATTTATGTATTTATTTTTCCTTTTCTTTCTGTATATTCTTACTTTGTTAATTTTGTAATCAACAAAATTAAATTTGTATTTGTCTACTTATTTTATTATTCATTAGTTTGGCATATCATGTCATAATATAAATTTGACAAAATTTTAACCTAGATTTGGTTAGATATATCGTCCCCATATCATTGTGATCTAAACCAAGCCCTACGTCTTTTAATGCAAGCCCTCTTTGATGCAAATAATTTTTGCTCGCACGGTATAATGACTGATGATTAATTAATAGTTAGTTGTGAAACCTATGATTGACAATTAGTCCATTAAATTTTGTCCAGCACTGCTTTATATCCATTATTAATAATTATGTTTTAAAACCCATTCTAAAAGTGCTCTCTAGAAATTAGTAAATGCAATGTGATTTTATACATATATGTTTTGCTAGTGCTTTACATTTTTTATGAGTTTAGGAGGGCATCATCGCTTTTACTCGCGACATCCATTTATACCGAAACCCTCGAAACTTATGGAATTTAATTCAAGATATATTTGTTAATTTTCAAAAAATAAAATAATTTTTGTATTATTTCAAAAATAGTTGCAGGTGTTCGGCTATCAGCAAATATCACCAGTTAAATTTAATTAAACAAGAATAAATTTGGTATCACAGGACAGCTAAAGGTTCAAGCGTTGTCTTTCCTTCGGAGAAAATAAACTTTTAAAGTTGGTCTATTTATACCGTGCGAGCAAAAATTATTTGCATCAAAGAGGGCCTTGCATCTTCGGACGTAATGCTTAGCCGTAGAGCTTAATACCTGTTGGGTGTCAGTAACTACCTGAATTACCAATCAATCAGTTATTCCGTTGTCTTTGACAGTCGTTACAAGTAATTTAATTCATCGCTAATTTTTCTAATTTTTTGAACAATTCACACAATGGGCTTAACGGAACAGCACATAACATTTTCCTAATGCTTTTATTGCTGGGGATTTTTATCATTGCCTAAAAAGAACCGTAGCTGTGTTTAGGAAAACAGGTTCTATACAATACAAAAAAGGAGCAGGAAGACCATCAGTAAGAACAGAAGAACTTGTTGCAAACGTTCGTAAAATAATGCAAAATACGCCAACAAATTGTATAAGACGCCTGTCTCAAGAAGTGGGAAGATCTTATGGAACATGCAGGACTATTCTTAAGAAGCAGGTAAATTTATGTCCTTATAAAGTGCAAGTATTCCAAGAAATACAGGCCGCAGATTTTGAAAGTTGCAGGAATTACTCTCAATGGTTTACCCAAAATTTAATGGAAAGAAATGCTTGAAGCATGGCGGTGACCAATTTCAGCAATTTATGTAATTCTTTTTCTTTTTCTTTCTGTATATTCTTATTTTGTTAATTTTGTAAACAACAAAAATAAATTTGTATTTGTCCACTTATTTTATTACATTAGTTTGGCATATCATGTCATAATATGAATTTGACAAAATTTCAACCTAGTTTTACTAAGATATATCGTCCCCATACCATTGTAATCTAAACCAAGCCCTACGTTTTTTAATCCAAGCCCTCTTTGATGCAAGGAATTTTTGCTCGCACGGTACTAACACAAATTATAGTATATTTTAAAAACGAAAGAATAATAGGAAAATCTGCTACATGGGAAACATACTTTAAGGATAGGTTATTTAATATTTTTAATTTTAAGTAAATCGCAGCTGCGTTTTGGATAAATTCGGTGACAGCGGAGGGCAAATATTGAGTTTAATTTACATACAATAATGCCCTCTTAAAATTATATATTTTATCTGTAATTTTATCCATTGGCATTGGTGATTTAATAACGGATAAATTCAATACAAATTAAATGGGGACGTGTTTTAAATTGCGCATATTTTGACATAAAATGTAGGTATATTAAAAATTACTGCGGAACTGTTAACGGCGGACACTACCAACATTTGCTAAACTAATTTTTGAGATTTTTAAAAATGTAATTTAGAAATCAATTTAATAAAGTGTTATTTTAATATTTGAACTTCAATATTTCGTGAACAGTTGAAGATATGTTTAGGATATTATGCATCAAACATGGCTAGATTTTTACGGACAATCTGAAAATGCAATAACATACAGGGGTTTCCATTTAAGAAAAAAAAAATTTCTGCCACGCTTTTGTGGTACACCCTGTATACGTACATTTTATGTCAAAACATGCTCAATTTAAAAACAAAATCGACGGGCTCGAGCGTTTCTCCAAACACGTCCCCATTTAATTTGTATTGAATTTATCCGTTATTAAATCACCATCCTTTATATAATAAGTGTTTCTTCTTGTCGAGTTACTTTATTCCTCCTGAAAAAACGATGTCTTAGCTTTCTAACGTTTTAAAAATGTCGGACAGGACGACACGGCATAGGAAAGCCCGGCCCACGGTACACACAATAGGTATTGTTTTCACGACGACCACACAAAGATATTTCTATATTCAACCGAAAAAAATCCTATGATAATCCAGTTTTAGCGGACCCTGGTGTATATAAGGTCAAAGGTCATCCACACCTGAAACATTTAAATGATAGTATGTTATGATAACATAAATATGAACAATTTAACGAAAATGGGAGTAACCCCGAAAAGTGCTAAAAGTAGGTATACTGGAAGAAATGTTTCCTTACAAGTAGTAGTAGTAGTAGTTGTAGTTTTATTTAGCAAAAAGCTACAATTAAATATTTTTTAATACATTTTCTTAACACATTTTTATAGATTTATTTTTAAATTTTAACATGCAACCTTCTTTTAACAAAAACAGACAGAAAAGTTAAACATTTTGCAAATTGTATCAAATATTACATTCATTTTGTTTTTAATTAAATGTAATTTTAAAGTTTTTTTAAACAGTTTTAATGATTTTTTAAATTTAATAGAATTTTCCAAATTATTATATTCTATCAAACCTTTATAAAAAATAGATTTATAAGCTAATGTTTTAGACACTATCCACATAAAAATGTTGATTAGTTCTTGTTTTATAATTAAGATGGTCATAATATAAAACAAAAAAAAGTTAAAAATTAAGAACAAAAAATTTTTAAACAATGAGGCAATAAGTTATTTTTAATTTTATGTATAAAGATACATACTAAATAAAAAATTAAATTTCTAACATTCAACAAATCTAAATTTTTCTCTGTAGAGTATGTACTCTTGAAACCAGCTTGAAAGGAAACTAAAATTTTGTTTGCATCAATGAATTCTAATAGCTGTTCATATACGATTACTTCTACAGTCAATAACTCCCTAAAATAATCAGTCATCAAGAAGGTTTGTAACAATTGCCTTTTCACTAAACTTTAATTTTTATCTTGTCGCCTAGAGGAAGAAAAAATAAAATTTTGTACGGTTCTAGTTTTTAAGTTAATTTTGAAATATTTACTGAAAAAATAAAGCAAAATACTCTCTCTAATAAACACTCGCGAACCCCACGTCACAAACAAATCGACCAAACCCAGGAATTCGGCTTAAGGTCGACCCTCCGGTATCTACCTGAATAATATAACGAGTCTGTCTTCTGTGCTTTTCTTATCGAAAAAATGATGCCATTATAATCCGTCGCACTACTGGAAAATAAAAAAATTGCACGGATAATGGGATAACGTACTGAGTTTCTGATCTCATGGTTTCAAATTTTGTGCTTCTTTGAAATTGTTTCTAGGAAAGGTTTGTGACCCTCTACGAGGATTTTAGTTATAATAGGAATACTAAAAAAGCCCATTATAGAAGCTTGCATGAAGGAAAAAACAAATATGTTTAAAATGACTTAGAGTATTTTAGAGGAACAACGGCATGCAGAAAACAAGTTTGGCCTACCGACTTCAAAACCCCTTGAATAAACAGGGGTAAATGTTTAAAAGCCATCAGGCTTTCTGGTTTGTGCTTTTTAATTCACCTTTAATTCAATTATTTCTTCTATCGTATTCTTCCGTTTGAGGATTTTATAGACCAGCTATATTTCCCATAACATATTATACGGTTTGTGGTTTCTGTTTTAGTATATCATAAATTCTGTTTCGAAAAACGATATTAGATAAATCTTCTGCGGTTCCAATCATTAATTGCCACCGCCACCACCACTACAACACACATACAAAAAATTGTTTTTTTCTTCTGCTACTTCTTCTTTCTCTTTCTTCATCTTTAACTTCAAAGTTACTGTTACCAGTTTCATCACTGTTGCTGCGATCGTTGGTGTCGCTGCCGCCGTCATCCTTCAATAATCCATCATTTAACAATATTTCTTTTAATTTGAAGAAATAGTCCATACTAAATAATATTTCTTTTGATATAATAATATTATGTGGAATGTCGATAAGAAACTTTTCGAGTTGTTTAATAAACATAAATTAACAAAATACGAATTTTTGGCAAGGATCAGACTAGCTGTGAGATGTACTGCATCATCCATGTTCTTTTTATATTGTATTGGATTAAAACCCAAACCGAAACCGGCTTCAACACTGGTTGCATCTAGAGGATCTTTACCCATATCGCGTAACTTATGATAATTCTGCTATATATGAATCCTGTGTGGCCCCTAATCGCAGCTTCGTCACACATCTTAAATAGAAAATAGTTTGAATGATTGTGTATGCGTTTCCTTACATGTGTGTTCTCTACCACTATTATATTACATATTCAGCTAATGATCTAAATAATATGATAAACAATAGGGAAAAATTACAATTAAAAGTTTACTCCTAGCAACCAAAATTTATAATTGCTCGGGTAATATTTTCTGGGGACCCATTTGACCTCTGCCAGAAATAAGTTAATGTATATTTTTTATCCTTTGACGTATTCACAATATCAATAATATCAACAGTAATCACATTAACAACACGTTTAGGTAAAAATGTTTAAAATGTCGCACCATGCAATGAATCGTATAATGTGGGAACAATAGTTTTACCGAAACTTGAGGTGGTTGGTAGAAGTTTTTTAATGGTATAAATTTTTTCCACATTCAAGGTTAAAACCCTTCTACCTTCAGGAACTTTCATATCTTTGTTTATCATATTATTAATTTCACTCAAGGTCTGCTGTGAATCACTCATTATTGAAATACGTAATAAAACAAATTAAAATTCCTTCAATAGACATTTTCGGAACACACACATGCACTCAATACAAACAAACTATTTCTATTCAATTTTCAAGGCAACAGTTAATACCTGCTATGCATGTGTGACTATGAATACTTTATTAATTGGGCCACTTTTATTGAAGTTTTCAAGGTCGGCAGCAGAAAAAAATAATGGTAGGGGGAGTAACCTCTTAAAAAGTGGACAGAAACCCAGCACAGTCAAGGTTACATGACGAAAACACCTGCATCCGACACAACCTAGGGTAATAATGATGGTCAAGGTCATGAATATCAAATACTACCTAAATCCCTTCTTGGCCAAGGGTATAAATAAACTTCTCCTCAAGGTAATAAATGAAACAACTGCTCAAGTGTGTGACCAAGGTCATATGACGTCATCAAAGAACACCTGCACCCGTCAAAGTCAAGGTCAATTTACCACCTACTCACGTGTGCGGTCACGGTCAAATGGAGGAAGGGGAACGGTCATTTCCCATTTCTTCACTACTGACCTGGGCAAATGCGCCGCTAATCTTATCTCCGTAATAAACGGGTCAGAAAAAATTATATTAATTATTTTGGTAATCTTATTTTTGTTTATAAGTAATAAAGTAATAATTAATTAAAATTAAATTATTGAACAATTTTGGCAAAATTTGCGCGTGGTCCAAATAATTTTTCGCCTGCTGGTGGGTCTGACATCTCTGTGGTACCTGTCTGCCCTCCAAAAAAATCCTAGCTACGCCAGTGTGTGGGAATACCCCTCCTAGGAAGAAAAGCTATCTACGTGACTGATATAAAAATGTTTAGGGAGGAAAGAACAGCGCCTGCGTAGTAGCACACAAAATATCACGTTTTATTTACAATCTGTGGAAGGACAACCGCTTTCGGGACTATACGACAGATTTTGAAGGAAACGCTATAAGTAGATATAAATAATTGTTTTTAGACGTTAAATTGTTCTCAATTGCTATTACTTCTTTACATTTATTTTTTTAGATATTTTTCGGTAAGTATTTTTATATTCGAAAATATTATCTAACCCTGGTCTAAGATAGAAATGTTCATCGTCTTAGCCCATTTATACAGTTAAGTCTATCTCTTATAGATGTTGAAGGTCAGACGTTTTCTTCCAACAGAAATATTGCTGTAATTTGTATACTTTGTCATCCAATTTATTATCCGACTGGGGGCCCCCACCTTTCGTTTTAGGCAAGACTTAATGTTGTCATGTTTTAATGTAGATGAATTATAGCCATTAAAGACACAGTTCTCAAGGTCAATCATGTATAAAAGACCTATAAACGGCTTGAAAACAGGGGTAACTTCCGGAACCTTGCAATTATTAAAAAAAAAAATAGGTTCTAATTTTGGAAGGGTTATTCAGGGAGGTATTAACGAATAAAATGCCGGTGTTTTTTTTTAAATAAATGCATAAAGAATTTAAAAAAAAACAGTTTTTTGAAACCACTAAAATTGCCACAATTTACCTTAAAATCCTTGAAAGTAAACACGTCGATTTTCAGAACTGAAGAAAAACAACAAATTTTATGGTAACACGATATTTTCGAGTCTATCTAGATGTCATTTCGTTTACGAATTTTAAAGAATATGTGTTTGTTTTAACAGGAAAGGTAAAATATGAAAGTAAACAAAACTATGACCGGCTGACTAAAATCTGCCTTGCTCTAACAGCTCCAGAGTATATCTGCCTTTCTTCTTCGTATGCCAAAAGCATAAAAATAACTACTCTGATCAACACAGCACTGCAGTGCGTATTTGAATCATCAATAGTTAGGCAAATCGAATTGACGGTAAAAAATGGCGTCGTTAATCACAAAAGGAAAACTCTACATAACGTTGTGGTAATAATCATGGAAGGTGACATTCAAATTTATATTTTCTCTCTTACTCCGTGTGGCCGTTTTACCGACATGTTGGATAAAGTCATCAGGGAACAAAATAAAATGCAAGTTGGATCCTCTGTATCTGCTCTAAAGGATGCACATTAAGCAATGCACATTAGTGATGTAAATACTCGGATAATTTAGACATCGTGTGACAGCCGACACTGCAGACACCCTTTCAGTTCAACAACCAGCGTTGCGCCTCGATTGGGGATCACGTGTACCCATACCTATACCGTGCGAGCAAAAATTATTTGCATCAAAGAGGGCCTTGCATCTAAGGACGTAATGCTTAGCCGCAGAGCTTAATACCTGTTGGGTGTCAGTAACTACCTGAATTAACAATCAATCAGTTATTCCGTCATCTTTGACAGTCGTTACAAGTAATTTGATTTCCATTTTCATCAACATTCATGGTTGAAGCGTATTTTCTAAACGGGGTTAGAGTAAATTGTGAGTGGCAATACAATCCGGGTTTATGCATGGACGATTTTTACGATTATTTTCCTAACGTTGCTTTTATTGCTGGGGATTTTTATAATTGCCTGAAAAGAACCGTGGCTGTGTTTAGGGAAACAGGTTCTATACAACACAAAAAAGGAGCAGGAAGACCATCTGTAAGAACAGAAGAACTTGTTGCAAACGTTTGTGAAATAATACAAAATACGCCAACAAATTGTATAAGACAAATGTCCCAAGAAGTGGGAATATCTTATGGAACATGCAGGGATATTCTTAAGAAACAGCTAAATTTATTTCCTTATAAAGTGTAAGTATTCCAAGAAATACAAGCCGCATATTTTGAAAGACGCAGGAATTACTCTCAATGGTTTACCCAAAATTTATTGGAAATAAATGATTTGTTAGACCTTCAAGCCCTCTTTAATGCAAATAATTTTTGCTCGCACGGTATTACTTTGAATTTGATTCGATTCGCTGTTCAGTGTTCGTGTTTACTCGTATCGTTTTAAGTGCACGGACTGCGATACGAATGCTTTTTTCTGCGGAATAATTAATCTGATTCCGATTCAATTTGGAATTTGAAATATTTAGATTAAGCCGAGTATTTGAATACGTAGATTTAACAAATAATTTTTAATTCGAACTATTGCAACACAAATGCACCTTAATACCTTTTTGTCCAGTATAGCTGACCAGTTCATTATAAGTACGAGTATTTTTGTTTGTTTCTTTTTACAATAATAAACTTAATTTATGACTTATTTTAATGTTGTCAATTATTTAATTTAATTCTGCCATAATATTAGAAAACTTTGTATCATGTTTTCTTTATATCATGTAATTCTGCTAGACTCGAGGGTATATAGACCGATCGTTGTGTCAGTAGCGGATCCAACGAGTGGGGGGGGGGGGGGCAAAAGGGGCAATTGCCCCCTTTGTACATTTACATTTTTTAAAATATTTTCACAGAAAATATAATCAATCGTTTCTTAAAATCAAAACATAGATTACATTTTGTATTATAATAATAGTTCACAAAAAGTTATATGTACAGGGTGTCTCACGGTGGTTTGAAATATTTTTGTAAGTAGTGCGTTTTTTATTGTGCAAATTTGGAAAATGGGGTTTCCGAAGACGCTGTCTTTAAATAAAGTAACAGCGGCCATATGCGACTTTCGGTTATACTGGAAGTTGTCTCAAACTGGCCTATGTTAAATGAAGCACCCTGTATAAATATATTTTTTTGTTCCTTTCTTAATTTTCAATAAATTTTATCAAAAGTTATTTTATCTATTTATCCGTTTCTGAGAAAAAAAATTTATTGAAATTGTATATAAAGACAAGTGTCATCAGTTCATCCCCTGTTATCTGAAAATATATTCCATTTTAGGCGGCACTCTGTAATTAATAAATTAGTAAAATTTGAAGAAAACTACTTTCTTCAGTTCTGAAAATCGACGTGTTTACTTTCAAGGATTGTAAGGTAAATTGTGGCAATTTTAGTGGTTTAAAAAACTGTTTTTTTTTAATTTCTGTGCATTTATTTAGAAAAAAAACACCGGCATACTATTCGTCAATGCCTCCCTGAACAGCCCAAAATTAGATACTAATTTTTTTTTTTGATAATTGCAAGGTTCCGGAAGTTACCCCTGCATTCAAGCCGTTGGGTATTTCTCCCTTAACTTTAAAAAACCATGTCCCCAGCATGTAATAGCCTTAAAAAGTTCTCCTACTTAAACTATTTTTCGGAAAACAAGTCCTAGGTGATCCTGGCTAATAGAAAAAAGCTAATTTTATTGAAATCATTTATGTTTTTTTTGCAGAAGACGGCAAACATGCAAATTGTCACTTCTGTCCCAGTCCCCAATACAAAAATTTCCACTTTGATTATATTTTGCCAGTCGAAATAGTACCGTTAGTAGCTAAATGTATTTAAAATATTACTTTTGTTTGTCCTCTACTAGAAAAAGTATATTTCCCACGAAACAAAAATCAATAAAGTCAACTTATTAGCAACTTAAACTTGTCCCCAGTGATTGTAAGTCACTTCTGTCCCGCTTGATAATAGTGTTTTTGCGCGTTCATGGGTGGTACTACTATGTATCGGCATCGCTTAAACGATTCAGTTCTTGATGGCCTTTGACAATAAACAGTTGTTTTCTTCCGGTATTTAAGACTTATTGGTGAAAAAACGTGGCAAAACGTAAAAAATTAAGTAAAACCAATTTTTAGTCTTTACTGTCCCTTGACAGAAACGTATTGAGTATGTTAATTATACGTTTATTGATACTTTTTATACCAAAAACAGATGATATTTCGAACAAATTCAAATAAAATTGAAAGTTAAACATAACCTAATATTTTTTAGTAAGGTAGGTGAGGTGAGTATGCCGCCCCTCTTAAGCGCTTTCATTAATAAAAAATAGAAAAAATACATGTTGTTTTTATTCTATGAGAGATAAATTAATTTTCTGCTATTGTAACAGTTTTTGGAAATAATTATTAATTTTTTTTTACTCTTTTTACAACTTTTTTAAAAACAATCAAACTGGGCATATTAGCAACCCATGTTGGTAAAATGCCCATGGGGTGTTGGTAATATGCGCAGCTCTGTAAAGTAAGAGAAACGTATCAAGGTTGCTTTAATCTTTTTTACTTATTAAATAAAAATCAAAGACACATAATAATATCATATAATTATGTAATAAACATCTGAAATAACCAAGTACAAATTAGTACAGGTAATACGCCCAGGGGGCATATTAACTTCACTTGGGTATGGGCATATTACCTATATGGTACGTGAACAACATTTTTGTTAATTTTTGGTATAATATCAAATTATTTTTAAGACAAATATATGTCAAAAGAATCATAAAGAAACAAGCTTTCCATTGATATATTTATCTGAATATAAATATTAGATTATAGCACATTATCAAGCGATTTAAACTGACCCTGTTTAATAACAGATACCTTCTAATCAAACACCATGCGAAACTCACGACTGTTTGAATGCAACTGACATCGGATTCACGTCACGTAACTTTGGCCGTAAAGGTTATCGTAAGCACCGTGTCAGCCATCTGTTGTCGAAAATTCAAACTACCTAAAAATACAGCGGCTGGGCATATAACCAACATGGGCGTATTCCCTTCACCTACCTTACAGAAACCCTGATAAATGTCACATCTGTCCCTGTCACTTCACTTACTTCTGTCCCCCTTTTCCATAATTTTAAAAAGGGACATATGTGACTTACGTGGACAGAAGTGACACCAATAATATTTTTTTTAGTATATTATTTATATTTGTTGACAATCTGATATCTTTAGTTTACATAGGTAGGTATACATAATAATTTGAATACCTTGGGCAGTACCAAAATTTTTCGATTCGATTCGATATTGGTACAGCACATTTAAAAAACATTGAGTCAAGCGAAGAAAAATAATAATATGTTAATGTTGCAACAACACACAAAAAAAAAACACGGAATCAAGCGACGATGAGGAAGATAATAGATATGCCCTTGTCACTTTTTAACAAAAAGATAACTTTTGAAAATAGAAATCAGGTCATGAGTGTTATTAAAGCTGAAATTAAAAACGGCGGTTGGTTACTTATCCGATTTAAATTAGAGGCAAAGCCAGGAGGAAACCCATTAAAATAGTCAAGTTATAGAAACTGAAAATAAATTTGAAGGAACATTTTTACGAAATAAATCGACCAGAGATTTTTAAGGATTTGTGTATGGATTTCCAGAAATTGAAGATATCTACGAATTCACCTATGAAGATATCATAGGAAAACTAGAAGAACCTAATAATTATGGCCGTGGTTTATTAAAACTTAAAATTAATACCAATGCCGAATAATATATTCGAATTACTCATTAATCATGTTTTTTTATTGAATAATGTTACTTTGTTTGTTTCTTTTAGTGTATTTAATCGAACGGCCTATACTAGGGGAGAGTGGGGCAACTTCGACAGGCGGGGCAAGTTCGTCAATGAGCCTGGGTCTGATTCCTTAGCCTTGGGAAATACCCCACCAAGCTCGACTGGCGCGCCGAATGAACGGTCAGTTTTGCTCTAACTTTCACCGAGGTGGTTGCAACATTTGGGCGCAAAACGTAAAAAGCGAGTTATTTACGTTATCAAGTTTTTGATCAGATAGGGCAGTGTGGCTTATATGTTAATTTTTACCCTGTAACGTTATTAATTTCTTTTGACAGTACGACTTAGTAGGCGGTAAGTGTGACACCTATATAATATTGTGTAACATTTTTTTATATTCCGCACAGGTGGGGCAACTTTGTCAAATGTCTAGTGGGGCGATGCTGTCGAACTTGCCCCACTTACGTTAAGTTTTAATATTTTGTTTTCAGGTTGTAAATATGGTACGAAATTATAAAAAAAAACGACAATCTACTATGAAGAAACGCAGCTGCAACGTGCTGTAGCAGAAGCAAAAAAGGGCGAAATAAATCTTAGTGCAATTGCAAGAAAATTCGGCGTTCCACGAAATACAATTCGCTTTCGGTTGGACGAAGAAGACGTGCCAGACGAACACCAAAAAGGACGATACAAACCGGGTTTCAGAAATTAAATTTAAGTTTTCGTTAAAATTTCTGTCCAACTTCTGTCCAACTTGCCCCACGGATGGGGGCAAGTTCGCCAATTAACATTATAATATTAAAATAATTTTTTTTGTATTTTTTTTTTCTTTTTCCTTTATGTGCCTACAGTAATTTGATTCCGAAATGTTTGTTCTATGCTCAAGGAACGCTTTATTTATTTTTTTCAAAAGCAATTATTTTTTAAGCCCTAAAAAAGCTTAACATGTCGAAGTTGCCCCACTATAACTATATAAAACTAACTGATTAGAGGTTGCATTATTTTGTCACACCTGTCCTCATATTTATCACTTCCGTCCCCTTGTATTTTTTGCTTATAAAACAGAATTTTATATTTCTGTGGTTATTTTGGCTACCAAAGCTGCTTTGTATGCTACTAATTTAGCTATAAAAAATAAGCCATAATCATATTAGACATTTACTGTTTCAGAAGAGAAAGTTTAAATTTAAAAATAAAAAAATATATTTTTTGGTCTTTGCTACATCAGTTTTTCAAATCTATTAAACTTTTTAAGAGTACAGTAAGAAACCTATTAAAAAACAAAAGACTTCTACCGAAATTATTATAGTTGGAGACGTTATGTCATATAGATTATGAATTATTATATAATAAAAAAGTCAAGGGGACAGAAGTGACTTTTATAATGACTTAAACATTTTGCCAGTCACTTGCCAACAGAAATTATTACTTGCCTTGTATTTAATGATGTATTTTACAAAATTTAAAGCTTTTAAAATCGTATAGAGTTAAATACTAACCCATATAGCAAAAACAATTTTTTTTCAAAAATTTCTGCATTTTTTAAAGTTACGGGAGAAATACCCTTATAGGTCTTTTATACATAATTGATCTTAAGAACTGTACCCTTAATCTGTCATACTTTTGTTTGGATAAATTTAATAAGCAATAGGTTTCCACTGGACTAGGTATGATATTCAATCTTTTTATTTTTAAACGCCCAAAATTTTGTCAGCTACGTGATTTAAGCTGTCGTGCTAATAATATGATTGATAATATGTCATCTGCAATATTTACAAATCCCGTATTATGTGAAACAAAAGTCACAAACACTTTGTTAAAAAAAAATGTATGTACCTGATGGAATAAAATGCAAGTTTAAAATAATCCTAGATTTTATTGCTTTAAAATAAAAACTACTCGTAGTTACTAAACTGAAATCACAGATAAAATATTTTATTGCGGGTTTTTAGGTTTTATGTTTGCTCTATAACAAGAATATTTAAGCCTTGGGGCGCAGGTGATCTGAACTATAAATACGAATGAGCAATATATTAATCCCAGTTAATCCTTTAAACAGATTATTAAATTATAACATACAACTAACTTAATTTTAATAGTTGTAACTGTAACTGGGAATGTTAATCAACATGCCAACAAGAAGTTAAGAAGATTTAAAACTACTTTCAACGATGAGCAGGAATAACTGGAATTTAAACCATATATTTTACATTCACAATATATACAGATTTATATTTTAAGAGTTTATTAAACATGGTTTACCTCTATTTTATTTGGTTTTTCTAATAAATCATAAACCTAATTATTCGTGTGTGTAAAATGAAGTTAAATTTTAACGAGTCGAAATTGAAAATGTACTCTTGAACCCTATACTGTATTTTATTATAGTGTGTATCAGCAAGGGCGTCCATAGGGGGGGGGGGGGCAAAACGGGCACTTGCCCCCCCCCCCCCTTGGCGTCCACATTACTATTTTATTTCATAATTCAGTATAAATCGAGGGGTAGGTAATTCACTCAGAAAAATTTGTACACCATTTTCCATATTGCCGAATTTTCTTCGTATTTTCCTTGTATTTTCTGTATTTTCCTTGTATTTTCTTAATTTTTCTCGTATTTTCTGTATTTTCCTTGTATTTTCTTAATTTTCCTCGTATTTTCTGTATTTTCATGTATTTTCTTAATTTTTCTCGTATTTTCTGTATTTTCCTTGTATTTTCTCGTATTTTCTAGAACTTGTACACCATTTTCGCAAAAAAAAAATTTGCTTTACTAAATTTTTTTTTAGAAGTCAAAGCAGCGTTGTGCCAGAATCTTAAGTTGGTTATTCCCATCATTAAAACCGTCGAAAACCCGACAGCGTTAACGACTTTAAGTCATTGCCAAATTGATTGGCGCTTGTATTTTCCATATTTTCCTTATGTTGCCTGTATTTTTCTCGTATTTTATTTGTATTTTCTTCGTATTTTCTGTATTTTCTTCGTATTTTCTGTATTTTCTGTATTTTCTGTATTTTCTTCGTATTTTCTGCATTTTCCTCTTATTTTCTGTATTTTCTTTTGTATTTTCTAGAAGTAGTACACCATTTTCGCCAGTGAATTACCTCTCGGTATAAATATTCAAGCGCGGATCCAGAGGGGGGGTCATGGGGGTCATGACCCCCCAAAACACAAAATAAATAAATGAATTTACTGTTTTGACTACCTCTGCAGCTTTTTCACAAGATTCATGACAACATTACTATACCATAAATTAGTTATATTTTTTCTTTTTTTGAATTCACTTTAACATTAATTTACATGCATATAATATTATCCTTTTTAATGTAAAAATTATCATTGAAAATTTTCTCGCCTATAGCGCATTCTCTGTCAAATTTTGGGCGTGGTCGCAAAATTTTTTCGCCTGCGGCGCTTTTTAACTTCATTTATATCATGATGACCCCCCCCCCCCCCCAAAGCAAAGTTCTGGATCCGCGCCTGTAAATATTGAATAGTACAGTGGTTAGTTAGTAGAGACCAACAAATCACTAAACTGATTATGATTATTTACAAAAAAATAAAGAAAATTTAATAAAAAAAGTAATCAACGAGTTTGGCAAGACGTCTAGGAATTTAACATTTTTATTTTATGATGAAAACTTATAAATTGTAATTTTGTGTTTATTTTTTACGAATTCTGTAGGTTCCGTTAGGCATAAGGTACCTATATGTTAAATAATTAGTCATATATAAAAAAAATATTGTTTAAGTTTTTGCCCCCCCCCCTGAAAAACGCTCTATGGACGCCGTTGTGTATCAGCCAAATGAAATAAATTCGATAATAAATACAGGGGGGCGTGTCCGTAAAAACGCTCGGAAACATCGAAAGGTATTTTTGGTTCCGCATTTTTTTCAATAAAAACTTTTTATAGGTACTTCTTATTATAAATGCAATATCCTGTATATTATTCAATTTTTGGATTTTTCAGAAAATTTTAGACATATTTCATGTTCAATATCCTATATACCTATCTTCAACTGTTTCGGAAATATTAAGTGTTTTCAGATTTATTGCATTTCAGCGTTTTTTACTGATATGAAATTTAAAAAAAGATATAAATACTTTCTTTACTTTTGTTTAAAACTACTGACCTTAGCAAATTGTTGTCTGTCTGCATGACAGTGCATGACAGTAGTTGTCAGTGTTATAGTCGTTTGAATTTCGTTAACTGCATAACAGAAAAATGGTTTATTTAACAGAAATGCACAAAATAACAATTTTACAGATGATTGGTTATGGAGATAAAACACGGACACAAATGGAAGTTGCTCGCTTATTTCAAGAAAAATTTTTCCGCCTATAACGCAAGGGAAAATTAGTAAAATAGAAAAGCAGTTTCGCCAGCTTGGACATGTAAAGCAGATAAAAAAAGTAGTTGCCAATGCAATAAGTGATGATACCTAATTAGATATTATGCTTGAGTTTGAGGAAAACCCACATACTTCTAGTCGAAAAACAGCCCCAATGTTCGATGATAGCCATTCATCGATTATTCGAACATTACAAGAAAAAAAAATGTATCCCTATAAAATGACACCTACTCATGAGCTCATGGAAGACGATTTTAATAGGAGAACGCATTTTTGTGAACAAATGATGGCAATGTTAGATAACAATGTGATCCAATTATAACATGTTTTGTTTTCTGATGAAAACGCCTTTACACCTCACGGTCCTGCTAATCGTCAGAATTGCCGCTATTGGTCTAGGGAAAATCCTCACTGGATTACAGAAGAACATACGCAATATCCTAAAAAGGTCAATGTTCGGGCAGGGATAGTTAGAGATCATATCATAGGTCCCTTTTTCATTAATGGCAATTTAAATGGCGATAATTATTTAGCACTGCTCCAAAATAATGTCTTGCGAACTTTGACAAATCTATATTCTGATCCAGCAAAACCACAACTTTCAGCGAATATAATATGGCTTCAGCAAGATGGAGCACGGCTCCATTACCAAATTAATGTTCATCGGTACCTCAACCGAGTATTTCCAAATCGGTGGATAGGTAGGCGTGGATCGATGGAATGGCCAGCACGATCCCCTGATCTGACGCCATTAGACTTTTTCTTATGGTGATATGCAGAGGCGGATCCAGGGGGGGGGGCAATGGGGCCCCCTAAAGCCCGTTGAAACATTGAAAATTATTTTTTAGTTGAATAGAATACCTGTTACAAAAATTTGTGTTACGTTTTTCACAATATAAAATATAAATATACTGATTTATTTCGATTTTTTGCATACAATGGAGTTAGGAGTATTTCTGGATCCGCCAGTGGTGATATGTCAAAAATATTGTATACCAAACTAAACCCTTTGACTTAGCTGACTTCAGAAGATGAATAACGCTTGCGATTAGATCGGTCATGCCTGAGATGTTCAGTAACATTAGAAGAAATTTCTATTTAAGATTAGCATGTTGCAAAGACGTTCGCGGCGAGCATTTTCAACATCTACATTAATGTTTTTTGTGTTTTTTACAGTATCACGAATTAAACAGTATTACTTATTAGGTTTTGAGTGTGTTGTTAATTTTTGCTATAAATCTGAAAATACTTAATATTTCCGAAACAGTTGAAGATAGGTATAGGATATTGAAATATGTAAGTATACATGAAATAGGTCTAAAATTTTCTGAACAATTTAAAAATTGAATAATATACAAGGTGTTGCATTTAAAATAAGAGGGTTGGTATTGGCTACATGACACACCCTGTATAAAAAGTTTTTATTGAGAAAAATGCGCAACTAGAAATACCAATGGATGTGTCCGAGCCCCCATGTATTTATTATCGAATTTATTCCATTTGGCTGATACACACTGTATTTATAATGGCATTTTAAGGCAAATAATATAATAAAAATAATAATATAGGACTTGATGTATCAATCTTAATTAAGCTTGCATAAAAAATGTTTTTGTTTTTGCTGATATTGATTATATAATAAACAGTTTGACCCGTCAAAACAAAGGGTTTGTTAATTTAGGTTTGATGTATCGCTCCCTAATTTGTGGCTGGAAACAGGGGAAAAAATTAAGGTCTTGTTGTGCTAAACTGTACCATAAAATCACCACTGAAATATTCTAAATACAAAATTAAGAAGTTGTTAGCAAATTGAAACAAAAAAAATGGGTATAACGTGCGAACAAAAATTATTTGCATCAAAGAGGGCTTGGATTGAAAAACGTAGGGCTTGGTTTAGATCACAATGATATGGAGACGATATATCTAACCAAATCTAGGTTAAAATTTTGTCAAATTTATGTTATGACATGATATGCCAAACTAATGAGTAATAAAATAAGTAGACAAATACATATTTATTTTTGTTGTTTACAAAATTAACAAAGTAAGAATATACAGAAAGAAAAAGAGAAAATAATTACATAAATTGCTGAACTTGGCCACCGCCATGCTCCAAGCATAAATTCACACGTCTCTTCATATTTTCGAAAGTGTTGACCAGCATCTGTGGAGAAATGTTACCACATTCTTGGATAAATCCTTTCTTGTAATTGTTCTAATTTTGCAACTGGTGTTTTAAAAATAGGGTTCTTTAAATGAGGAAAAACGAATTAATCCATAACCGTTAAACAAGGTGATCTAGGTGGGAATTCAATGTCTGATGGAAAACTGATCAATCTGTCGTCGAAAAATAACATAACCGGAGAGGTGGAACCAGGCTTCATCGGAAATAAATGTCAGGTCGAATAAATTTTGGTAAACCATTGAGAGTAATTCCTGCGTCTTTCAAAATCGGCGGCTTGTATTTCTTGGAATACTCTTACACTTTATAAGGAAATAAATTTAGATGCTTCTTAAGAATAGTCCTGCATGTTCGATAAGATCTTCCCACTTCTTGGGACAGGCGTCTTATACACTTTTTAGCATATTTTGCATTATTTCACGAACGTTTGCAACAAGTTCTTCTGTTCTTACAGATGGTCTTTCTGCTCCTTTTTTGTATTGTATAGAACCTGTTTCCGTAAACACAGCCACGATTCTTTGATAAATTATAACACTTAAGTTATTTACTATGCTAATAATCACCAATCAGACACCATATACAGAACTAATGCGATACTGATAGTCTATAAAGGAAAAACTGGTAGGTATAGGTACTAGTTAATGGGCTTTTTCACTAAATTTTAATTTTAATCCTATCGCATAGAGAAAGAAGAAATAAAATTTTCTATGGTTTCAGTTTTTAAAATTTTCAATTACTTACTGAGAAAATAAATAAACAAGATAGGGTATTTTGCCACGACCCTTAGGATCGAGTTATTTCGCTGAAGGTCGAACGCCGCATCTACCTGAATATCGAGGGGGTTGTTTTCGATAACGTAATAAGGTTTTGATCTCATATTTTCCCACTATATTCTTTTTAATTGTCTCTAGGAAAGGTTTGTGACCCATTAGGAAGATTTTTATTATTGGGGTGTATTTTCAATAGGTTCTAATTCAGGATGTTATTGCTAAATATGATGAATTCGATTGTAGTGAAAAGTCCCATTCCTTTTCTAGTTGTATAAAAACGCGTGTACAAAAACTTGCCCTTCAGAGGTAAATCATTTTTTCCTGCAGGTAAGGGAGATTTAGGCACATCGGTTTAGACAGGCAACACAATGTACATTCAATATACGAACTTGATTAAATGCCCGCGTTTTTGGGGGTAGGTTAATTAGATTTTCACGAAACTGTATTCGTTTCGGTGTATTGATTTATAATTAGAACTGATTGAATTAAGCCTGTCAAAACCAATGGGCTTATTAATTTAAATTAAGCCCATTTTGCGTCGTCAAAATGCCGAGTTTCCATGGGGCATTGCTGCCAATTTTTTTAGAAATTGGTTGTTCTTAGGATGGGTTTATTTACATAACCTAAGTTGTTACAATAATTTCATTGGCCTTCGTACCTCTCTCTTGTCAGTATTTGTCATGACCATTATTACCAGGCAAGATTATTGGTATAAAATTTGGTACATTTTTTTGTCTCATCGCATATTGTTTTTTTACTTTATTCTCAAAAAAGTTATTTTATTTGCGACAAAAATAGGAGATTTCGACGCTTTTTTGGTCTCTTCACCATTCACCATCAAGTATCGATGGTGGAGAAGAGCTAGGCAGCGCTGAAAGCCCATATATAGGGCACATACAGGGTATGTCGGGAGGAATAGGCCAAACTCTATGGGTGTAAACTATGCATCAAAATAATAAGAACAAACTAAAATGTTGCTATCCAATACTCATTTGTTTTCAAATTTTAGCGATAAATAAAATAATAATATTGTTAAACCAAAATATGCAACATTACCATTGTTTTAAATAAATCATTGGTTTATTAAATTTTCAAATATACCGTCATTGACTACCAAACATTTCCTGCTTCGTTTACGAAAGGCGCGCGTGGCTCTTCTAATTGATTCGTGTCCTTTCTTTAATATTGAGTGCAGCATTTCTAATGTATCTAATTAATGCATCCCTAGCATCTATTTTTACTTTGTATACTTCATTTTTTAACCAACCCAATAAATTATAGTCCAACGGTGTGATGTCTGGCGATGTAGGAGGCCAACTAATAGGACTATCACGACCAATTCAAACCTCTACAACTTAAGTTTTAATGCCCGGACTTGTCTATTTTCCTATTCGTCAAATGATAACATTGCAATGCGCATGTCTAATCGTGTGTAGCTCTGTTTATATGCGCGAGGCCACAAATTTGCCACTTTCGTGATTATGGTTTGCTTATCTATCGGTAAATATCCGAAAAAATTTCAAAAGGACGAAAAAAATTATTTTTGTTTAAAATGATATTGTTTGATTAAAATAAATATTAATAACAATACAACCAAAAAAATAACCACATTGTTCAATCCCCGGACCAAATTACGTTGCTACATATTTAAGTCATTTTTTGCCATTTCTTTTACTTACAGGTCAAATTGGAGGAATTAGATTTGTATCCATTCTAATTACATTCGACATTCTGCATTTGACCGATAAAGAGCCATTAACAAAAAAGGAATAATATAGTTTTTAAAACATAGGCAAGTTGACGTTTTGTTAATACAAGTTTATTGTTTGTTGCCTGCTTTGAAGAACAGTGACGCAAAAAAAAATTGGTTAAAACAATAAAAAAACATCCATTGTCTTTATTTGTTTTAAATCACAACGTTTCAACTGGTAAATATCTCCAGTCCTCTTCAGGTGGAACGTTGTGATTTAAAACAAATAAAGACAATGGAAGTCCAAAACTCTTTCATCATTCAAGAAACATCATTGTCTCCAACCTTCAAACAGTCAATAAAAAAACACTTTTGAATTTCTATTAATAATTAATTGCGAATGAAACATCCAAGATCGCGAGTTATTAAAAAAAATCCCATTTGGGCCAAAATTCCTCAAAAAAAATTTAAAGCACTTCCATCTTTTACCTATTATTCCCCTGTGCAACGGCAATTTTCGTTTCTATCGTAACCTAACCTTAGAAAGTGTAATATTTATTATCTGACAGGTTTGTCACTTTTTGATTTTTGCTTCTAACCTAACTTTTTCTAATGTCATGGTATGTCAAGTGTTAAACAGGTTGTTATCATCTTTCTCAGAATAAAATGGACAGTATTGAATATTGAACTTACGTACCCTTTCGTTACATCCGCCAGCGGCTAAAATATAATTTTTATTTTTCCAAATAAAAAAGAAATACTTTAATAAAAGCGTTTTGTACAAGGGTTTTTCATAAATCCCACGGATATGAAGGATTGAATAATTTTAACAGGATATATAGGAATCAACCTAGAATCCTATAAAAATCTACATAGGTACATGTTCACGTACACCTACAGGAGATACGTTTGTAAATATATATTTTATTATATTTGAAACACAAAACCCCCGCATTAGGGCAATTCCACACGTGACTTTTTCAATGCTTATAAAAAAACTCCAGAAGAAAAAATATTTTTTCCTAAATAAACTGCTCGCTAAAGACTCCCATAAACAAACAAAATTTGTCGCTTCATTTAAAGCACATTCTTCTAGAAATAATTTTTTTTTACAACCATACATGTAATGTTGTCATTACTGACTTTATTAAAGGTTGGGAAGTGTCACATTACCTACCTCTACTTCCCGCCCTGACTTCCCACCCTGATTCCCCGCCCTCATTTTCAGTCCACTAAAATGTGATATTTTAACTAAAATTTTATCCCTATTACTAAACGTAAGTAGAATTTTTTTTAAATAAAGACTTTTTGTCAATTTCATATTTAATGAAAAACTTAAGAAACATCAATAACAAGAATAAAGGCTCACAGAGAACTATTTATTAAAATTAATTGTTAAATTAGACTTATTGTAAGCTTTTATACAAATTTTTAAGCCAGCGCCTGCTTCCCCAATGGCGGTGTTTTTGGTTGATAAGGTAATTTGTTGCTCAATGGCTGCAGAGATCTGTGAGCTACTTGAAGAAGCAACCGAAGACATGGGACGGGCGCATAGCATGGTAGCGGTTTTCGTTTTGTTCTCCATTGAAGAATCTACATAACCTTCCGCCACAGTGCTAGATTTCCATCCTCACAGCCTCTTTAATTGGAGTATGTCAGCACCGCTGTTGTTTAACAGGCGGCAGTTCTTCTAAAGGCGTGACCTGTAAAGCCTTCAATGTTTTGTAACTTCAAAAAAGTGGCAATTTTTTTTCGGAAAACTGGCTATTGAATTGTGACCTATTGGTTGACTTCTTGCCTTTCCCCCTCTGACCTGAACCAAAAACCTCTTAATTTGTATTTATTTTCGGAGATTTATGAATTCTCGAACTATTTTCACCCAAATTGGGTCAGTAATCAAAAACGGTCTACTCGTGTGTGTTTTTGAATCGGGAATTTCAACTGAAATTTTTTCTTCCAATATAGTTATATCTGACATTTAGTCACGGCACCTGCGAAAAAATATATCAATGAATGCTTTGACTGGTCGGTCCACTTGAACAATTTAATAAAAATACCAAACTCCGTTTGTTATGGAATTAGAGTCGTATATGAATAAGGAAACAGTTAGGATAATGTATCATGCTAATTTTGAATTGTTAATAAAGTATGGAATTATATTTTGGGGAAGACACAACACGACACAAACATTTTTGTGGCTCAAAAGCGGGTAATGAGAATTATGGGTAAGATGGATTATAAGCAAAGTTGAAGGGGCGTTTTTAAAAATAAGTGTATAATGACGGGTTACGGGATATATATTTATGAATGTTTAATGTTTTTCTTTAAGAATCAGGTACCCCTATTCACATTCAACCTGAATTATATTTTCTATTTGCTTATGCCATTCTACGATCAATCCCCAATAAATAAAACTTTTTAATTTTAAACTTTTTTAATTCTTACCCTACAAGAACAATGGATGTTAACTACCCAATACATCGACTGACACTTACAGAAAGATCTCCACATTATATGTGTTTAAAATCATTTAATGCCTTACCAAATAGAATTAAAAAAGTAGATTCACAAAAATTATATAAAAGAGAAATTAAAAAAGTACTTATTGATTAGAATTTTAGAACCTTATAGTCTAGGTGCATTTTTCGCTTAGGAGTTTAAAAAAAACAATGTACTTTCTTTAGCTGGTGACATCATTTCATTTTATGTTTTTTGTATTTATGATTTTCAATAAAGAAGTTTATTATAATTATTATTATTATTATTATCTAAAATTATCACAGACTCTTAATCTGGTATATACTTCCAATAGACGGGCGCATGCCAAGTCCATCAGAAGGTCACTTATGGTTTAGGAAAGATTTTGTGATATTGCAAGTGTGAAGTATAGTGGCTTTTTAAGCTTGCGCGTGTATGGATTCTTTGAGATCCAGTTGATCAAGATGTTTTATGAATGAGTTCGGTGTGATCCCTGTTGCTGAGATAAACGGGAGAATATTTATTTGTTGTTGTTTCCATATTCTTTCCATTTCTATTGCTAGTTCTTGGTACTTCTGTTTTTTTTTCGGAATATTTTTTAGCAACGTTATGGTCAGCCGTTACTGCGATGTCTATTAGGTACATAGGTAATATTTTTTGTTTTATCCTGGAAAGTTATATCTGGTCTGTTGTGCAAAACTGTTTTATCCGTGTGAATCGCCAGGTCCCAATATAGTTTGTAGTTTTCATTTTCTGTAATTGACGAGGGAGTGTATATAGGTATAGTAAGGTTGGTTGTCGTAATGCAATTTATACTTTAGTGATATTGCTTGATGAATTATTTTTGCGATGGTGTTATGCCTATTGATGCATTTAAGGCCTGCTAAGATTTTACATCCAGATATTACATTGTCTATCGTTTCAGGGAGTAGATTACATTTTCTGCACTTGTAGTCCTTCACAGAGCCATCTTTTATGATGTATTTTCTGTAGTTTTTCGTGGTCATAACCTGGTCTTGTATTGCCAGTATGAATCCCTCTGTCTCAGGGTGGAGCTGACCTTTCTTTAGGAAGTTATATGTTATGGTTTTATTGAAGTTATCTTGATTTACGCTGTTATAATATCTGCCATGGAGCGGCTTACTTGACCATTTTTGTAGCTTTTCCTTTATTGTATGGTGCCTTTCAGTTTGTTCTTCTACTTTATTATTATTAATATTAATATTATTATTGTTATTATTATTTTACAAAATAATAAAACACATTAAATTATTTACAGGTATTTCAAAATTCGGTTTTTTCTAATTTCTAAGTTAAAAGTTATTTACGCCTAAAAATAAAACAGATTTTATGCTACAGAATTTCTTTTGTGAAATAATACGGCGATAAGAGGATATTTCAAACTTTCTCTGAGAATTCTTGAGAGCCCTAAATTTTAATATTCCCAGGGATTAAATCAAAAGATACGGGTGTGGGGTTGGCAATAGGTACGTAAGTATTCGTAAAATATTTACCGACGGAGTTCAACACAAATCACACAAAAATAACGGTCGGTTATCAAACACTATTGTTTAAACCTTTAACATTGAATTGTGAGTCCAAAATTTCAGTCAGTGGCTCATCTAACAGGAAATTGTAATTATTAGGCGACACTGCCTTACATTAATTATAATTATTAAACTTTGATGCTCAATACATTATATTGGGTCGGCTGGAAGCGAAGCATTGTCATATATCAGGAGCGCTAAATATCAATCATATGATTACATTTAAAGTATTAAGGTAATTCTGATGACCTGTACTCCAATTCTTAACGCGGATAAAATAAATGGAGCAACACTTACATCGGTTATCAGTTGATCCCGCAAATAAAGTCGTCTCATCGGGCATGCGCGGTATTATTAAGGAGCAAGAGAACGCAATGTGTGAGGGGGGGTGGCTCCAGGGGGCTCACGGCTCAATGTGTCATTCATGTAATTACACAATGTAAACACACGTCACATCAAATACGGTAGCTATAGATATAATATTTATAGTAACGATTTACGAACTAACAAACGTTTTTATAAAGATAATTTTTATACAGGGTGGCGCATCGAAAATGAAACAGAGGCATTTACTGGCAGCTCAGTTCTTTTTTGGAAAAACGCTCAGACCCGTCCATTTTGTTTTTGAGGGGGACACAAAATTGGCAAAAAATCACGTTAATACGTGCAGCTCCCTGGGCGGGGGTAGCACCAACCCTAAAATCTTAAATGGAAAGGGGGTCGAGTGATATCTTATTTTAAAGGTCTTTCAATTCCCTTTATAATGATGTAAAATGCATGTACTTCAGTTCAGTAGTTTTGGAGATTTATTGATTTAAAGCTTAAAGTAGACTTTAATATAAATAGGTATCAGATTAGTTTGTACTACTTTCAGAAGAAATTTGAGTAAAATCATTTACTTAATAAGTAGATGCTTTTCTTCACTATGCCCATGGTTTGTTTATCATTTGGGTGTTAAAAATAGCGATTGGAGCGTTTTTTGTGGCAAAAAAGTTGTTTCTTGAAGAAAGATAAGAAGGGAATGTCTCGTACTTATTTTAAATAGGAATTTAGTACATAGTTTGCGAATAATTCGACCAAACTTTCTGGTTAAAATACGTAGTTTAACGCTTTATACATAAATTAACCATGGTATATTGCACGGCAGAAAGGGTTGAAATTATAGAAATATTTTTCGGAAATAATCAGTGCGCTAATAGAACAGCACAAATATTTAATGAGCGACATGAGAACAGTAACGTGCGTCGAAAATATGTTCTAGAACTTGTAGCTAAATTTCGAGAAACTGGATCAGTCGCCAATAAAAAACGCAACATTAAAAATCTCATAAGGAACGAAGCAATAGAAGTGGGGGTTTTAGGGCAAGTTTATGTAGATCCTATGTTAAGTACCCGCAAATTGGATACTGTGTGTGGTGTTAATCGACGTAGTATCCAATGGATTCTAAAGGCCCATAATTTTCATCCGTATAAAATTCATCTTGTACAAGAACTTAATGAAGATTTGATCGGCGATTACAATTTTGTGAAGATATGAGTGAAAGAATTATAAACGATGAACATTTTCTATTCAACACTTGCTGTTTTGTCGTATGTTCCTTTTTATTAAATGGCGTAGTAAATTGTCATAACTGCCGATATTGGTCCGATTCTAATCCCAGAGTTTATCATGAGGTACACACACAGCAGCCACAAAAATTAAATGTTTGGGCTGGTATTTTTTGCGATCATTTAGTTGGTCCTTTTTTCTTGCCTAGAAATTTGACGGGTGAAATGTATTTGGAATTACTGCAAGACGCCTTAGATCCTGCATTAACAGCCATAATTGAAAATCAGAATGATCGGCGGTACATTGCGAACAGGTTGATGTTCCAACAGGATGGTGCCCCACCACATTACGCATTACGTGTTCGACAATATTTAGATCATACGTTTCCAGGTCGATGGATTGGTAGAAGAGGTGCCATTGAATGACCCCCCAAGATCGCCAGATTTAACATCTTTGGATTTATTTCTATGGGGTTACTTAAAAAGCAAAATATATGCTACTCAGCCAACATCGTTAGAAGATTTGCGACAAAGAATTGTGAATGAGTGCCTTCAAATTACTCCTCAAATATTGCAAAATGTGCGGCAACGTTTTGAGCAAAATCTTTATTACTGCATGGAGAGTCATGGTGGTCATTTCCAACATTTACTTGGCTGACGAGTCAGTTCATTCTTTATTTTTCAACTACTTTGCTGCCAAATGTATTGATCTCCACTAATGATGATGTATTTAAGTTTTATTTAAGCTTTAGGTACATCATTAAATCTCCAAAACTACTGAACTGAAGTACATGAATTTTCAATCAATATAAAGGGAATTAAAAGACCTTTAAAATAAGGTACCACTTGACCCCTCTTTCCATTTACGATTTTAGGGGTGGTGCTACCCCCGCATAGGGGGCTGCACGTGTTAACGTAATTTTTTGCCAATTTTGTGTCCCCCTCGAAAACAAAATCGACGGGTCTAAGCGTTTTTCGAAAAAATTACTGAGCTCCAGAAAATGTCTCTATTTCGTTTTCGATGCGCCACCCGTATTTTTCCTTCCAGATTTGTTCGTGTTTCGTATTTTGTAACTGTAACTTTTTGCACCACCCTGAAGAAAATCCTGTATCCACGCCTGACCCATACTAAAGTCCTTTTTCCTGCATCCAATAACAGAAGCAGAATTATGCAAAGAAATAAAATGCTTAAAAAACTGGGTAAAGGGGGGGGAGGATAATATCGTCGGTCTTATGACATAAGGCCCTATCTCGTTTTTTGCAAGTTTTCAGGAGAGCAATTTAAAGAAAACTAATATCTTCAAACAGAATACAAAGAACTATATCGATTTTCGCTATCTTTTTTTGGAATTATGAAGAACAAACCATGTAAGTTTTTTGTGAAATACCACATTTCAAAATAGAAATTAACATTTGGTTGTAATAATGGTTTATGTGAGATAGGGCCTTTTGTAAAGACACTAAAAATGTTATTGGTATATTTTGGTCGAGATAGGCCCTTCAAAGTAGAAATAAAATGACCGATTTTACGCATGTTTTTTATAATAAGTAAAACACAAAACAGTAAAAAATAACAAAAATAAAGAAAAACTAAATTTCATATTTAAAAAACATGATAAAAAATATTATCTTAAAACGAAAACAGAATAAACTCGAAAACAAATCGAATTTATAGTCATTATTTTAACATAAAAAACGAAAAATGTATCTCTACAAAATTTAAATCTTTATTATTACAGCCTAATACTATAAACAGTAAAAAAATACGACAAATAAACTTTTATTTTATTTTTGAGTATGTGGTAATGAGCGGTAAAATAATTTATCTTCAGGCGAAGAAATAACAGGCCTAATGCCAGAACAAAGGGACATTAGATTTTCATACTTTAACATAGATATAGGCCTTTGCTCTTTATTTAATTTTTTGACCATTAAACAATGTAGTATTTGCCTTTTTAAAGACATTGAACGGTATTGCTTGTCTACGTTAGTTTTAAAAAATATTTTATTAGGATCTTTCTTTTTTACAAAAACTCAAATACATCCGACTATTTAAATTCATTTCCGGTGTCATCCGTTTTTATAGATTTTATTCTTAGATCTTCGCTTAATTTTTTATAATTTAAAAGTCATCATAATTTAGATGATAAACTTTATAAGACTTGTTTTGCCTTGATAAGCGAAATACTGGAACTAACTGGCTGGAAGTAAACAAATCTCCAGCTTTTTTCATAGCGTACGTAATTGCACTATGGGCAGAGTCTCATTCACTCTGCCCATGGTTAGACGAAAAAAATCTAAGACTTATTTCCTTTAAGTGTGTTGATTGTAAAACCGTACACAAAAGAGCAGTTGCCATAATTGAATTTTTATTTTGCCCGCCACAACCATCTGCACCTACAACAGTGACGGGCCTAAGTTACGATTCTATCGAAAATTGTCACGACAAAAAGCCCTATCTCAAGATTCGCCTTTATGCTGTAATAAAACTGTTCATATTTCGAGATAGGGCCAAGTGTTTTGTCGCTTTTATAAAGAATTAAAATGATTTGAAGATAGGACCCTTGGCTAAAAACAAGTATACATTAAAACAACATATTCTATGACCTTAACGCATTTTGGCCCTATCTCGAGATAGGGCCTTATGTCATAAGATCGACGATCGACGATAAGGTTGAGTTTGATCAGGGAGGTATCCTGGGATTCCTCATCTGAACTTCGCCTTTTTCTGAGGACCATTATTTTAGTCTTAACAAATATGTATACATATATTATGTACTGTGGAAGTCAGAAATAAAGACATTTATTATTATTATTATTATTATTATTATTATTATTATTATTATTATTATTATTAATATTATTATTATCATTATTATATGCTCTAATATAATTAAAAAGTATATATCGTACCTAAGTAAACCGCTGTTACATATTGTAAACACAGTTTTTGGTGTGGGGGAATTCCCTGAAATCTTAAAGTGCTCCATAATTATACCATTGCATAAACAGGGAGATAAGAACTTAACTGGTAATTATAGACCTATTACATTGACTAGTACAATTAGTAAAATAATTGAAAAATGTTACAGAAATCAGTTGACTTTTTTGAATAAATATAACTACTTAAATGAGAACCAATTTGCTTTTAGGGAAGGTTCCAACACTGAGAATGCGCTTTGTAGAGTGACAGAAACCATACTAAAAAGTTTGGATGCAGCTAAAAGAGTCATTGGTATATTTTTGGACCTCCGGAAGGCACTGTGGCACACCAAGTTCTCCTTGAAAGATTAGAGGTCATTGGGGTCAGAGGGATACCTAACGAACTTATTAAGTCATATTTAATAAGAAAACAAAGCACAAAGATATCAGGGGTGGAAAGTAAAAAATTGGGAGTAGAATTTGGTGTGCCGCATTTAACATATATATAAATGATATTCTATCGTTACTGAAGGATGAGGGTCAAATTTTCTGTTTTGCTGATGATGCAGGGGTGATAGTGGTAGGGGATGATTGGGAATCAGCAAAAAGACAGGCCGAAATGGCATTATTCAGAGTAAAAAATTGGTTAGATAATAGTTTACTTTCTTTAAACGTGGAGAAAACCAAGTTTGTTGCCTTCTTATTGTCACCTCGATCTTTACCAGAATTTCAGAGAATAATGTTACACAATCCACCATGTTGATTGGATCAAAGCTGTAAATGTGATAATTATATAGAAAGAAAAACATCATTTAAGTACTTGGAAGTCTATATTGATGAAAATTTTACATGGAGAGAACACATAAAATATGTAACAAGTAAAATTAGAAAATTGATTTATAAATTTTATGAATTGAGAAATATTTTGACTTTGAAAACTATAAAAACTGTATATCTAGCACTAATAGAATCAATATTAAACTATGGCCTAGTGGTTTGGGGAAATGCAGGATCAACAATTTAAAAAAAATTAGAAATTGCTCAAAAATGAATCATGTGTGTGTGTATATAGAGGGATTTTGGCACTGGTTGAAACCAAATGGATCATAAAAATTATGTTATTTAAAAATAAAAGGTATGCTACTAAATTAGTATTTAAAGATAGCAATTTGCTAACACTAAAGCAGCTTTACATAAAGGCACTAATTAGGGTTATGTTAAAAACAAATTATTATCAAGTAAATTTAAGCCATGGGCAAAATACAAGAAATGCAGCCCAAAAAAGTGTTGCTCTGCAAAACCCCAAATACATGATCTGCCAAAATCACATTTATTATGTAGGACCTAAAGTTTATAACAGTCTGCCACAAAATATTAGATCTAAACCCTATTATAAGAGTAAAAAAGAAATTACCAGTTTGATAAAAAAGGGCCATTTTAATTCTTGTATTGAAACTATTGTATAAAAACTAAAAGTAAAATAGATTAACCTCGGCCAGATAATGATTAGAAAACTAGAATAGTAGATTTATGTTTTTTTTTCTTTTTTCACATACCTCATAATTAAAAAGTTATATAGGTAAGGAGTGCACGCACAGCATCTTAGATGCAATTGTGCACTAAAAGCAGTATTAAAGGGTTTGAGTTTGATGTATTATTAAGTAGAATATTGGATATTTGTTGATTTATTGTTATTACTGCTGAAAATAAAATAAAATAAAAATAAAATAAAAAATAAAAAAATATGTAATCGGGATGTGGAGTTATTTTTATTCGTTGCTCTTTAAATAGTAACTTGTTGTATAAAGCGTATAAAATGGCCAAGTAAAAAACCCAACAGTTAACGATTTCAAATAAGTTTTATACCAAAACTATTGCAGAAACAGCGAAAGAGAAATCGTTCGAAGATCCATCCATGTCTCACAGTTAAATAGCAAATACAAGCGGTCTTGGCATCTCATTTATTTTATGACATGTAGCATATAGGTAAGTTTTCTCAAAGCTTTGCAAAGTTTTAAATTTTTAAATTTAGAGGTAAATATTTTATATTATTATACAATTAAATTTTTATGTTTTAAATTCCTATTTAAAACTACATCATTTTATTATTAGTGTTAAATAAATGGTAAAAAAATTAAATTATAATTTTACACTTTCCACATATTTTTATTTTTACTCGACATGTTTCGCAACACAGTTGCTTCTTCAAAGGAGTACTTAAAAATGGTATTTTAACAGGTATAACTTAGGTGTAACAATAAAATTGCAGGTCATTTTCAGGTTGTTAAAATTGTTGGAAAAACCAATAATAATGTTTACAGACTAATTAAACAGATTCAAAAGAGGTGAGAGGTGAGAGGTGAGAGGTGAGAGGTGAGAGGTGAGAGGTGAGAGGTGAGAGGTGAGAGGTGAGAGGTGAGAGGTGAGAGGTGAGAGGTGAGAGGTGAGAGGTGAGAGGTGAGAGGTGAGAGGTGAGAGGTGAGAGGTGAGAGGTGAGAGGTGAGAGGTGAGAGGTGAGAGGTGAGAGGTGAGAGGTGAGAGGTGAGAGGTGAGAGGTGAGAGGTGAGAGGTGAGAGGTGAGAGGTGAGAGGTGAGAGGTGAGAGGTGAGAGGTGAGAGGTGAGAGGTGAGAGGTGAGAGGTGAGAGGTGAGAGGTGAGAGGTGAGAGGTGAGAGGTGAGAGGTGAGAGGTGAGAGGTGAGAGGTGAGAGGTGAGAGGTGAGAGGTGAGAGGTGAGAGGTGAGAGGTGAGAGGTGAGAGGTGAGAGGTGAGAGGTGAGAGGTGAGAGGTGAGAGGTGAGAGGTGAGAGGTGAGAGGTGAGAGGTGAGAGGTGAGAGGTGAGAGGTGAGAGGTGAGAGGTGAGAGGTGAGAGGTGAGAGGTGAGAGGTGAGAGGTGAGAGGTGAGAGGTGAGAGGTGAGAGGTGAGAGGTGAGAGGTGAGAGGTGAGAGGTGAGAGGTGAGAGGTGAGAGGTGAGAGGTGAGAGGTGAGAGGTGAGAGGTGAGAGGTGAGAGGTGAGAGGTGAGAGGTGAGAGGTGAGAGGTGAGAGGTGAGAGGTGAGAGGTGAGAGGTGAGAGGTGAGAGGTGAGAGGTGAGAGGTGAGAGGTGAGAGGTGAGAGGTGAGAGGTGAGAGGTGAGAGGTGAGAGGTGAGAGGTGAGAGGTGAGAGGTGAGAGGTGAGAGGTGAGAGGTGAGAGGTGAGAGGTGAGAGGTGAGAGGTGAGAGGTGAGAGGTGAGAGGTGAGAGGTGAGAGGTGAGAGGTGAGAGGTGAGAGGTGAGAGGTGAGAGGTGAGAGGTGAGAGGTGAGAGGTGAGAGGTGAGAGGTGAGAGGTGAGAGGTGAGAGGTGAGAGGTGAGAGGTGAGAGGTGAGAGGTGAGAGGTGAGAGGTGAGAGGTGAGAGGTGAGAGGTGAGAGGTGAGAGGTGAGAGGTGAGAGGTGAGAGGTGAGAGGTGAGAGGTGAGAGGTGAGAGGTGAGAGGTGAGAGGTGAGAGGTGAGAGGTGAGAGGTGAGAGGTGAGAGGTGAGAGGTGAGAGGTGAGAGGTGAGAGGTGAGAGGTGAGAGGTGAGAGGTGAGAGGTGAGAGGTGAGAGGTGAGAGGTGAGAGGTGAGAGGTGAGAGGTGAGAGGTGAGAGGTGAGAGGTGAGAGGTGAGAGGTGAGAGGTGAGAGGTGAGAGGTGAGAGGTGAGAGGTGAGAGGTGAGAGGTGAGAGGTGAGAGGTGAGAGGTGAGAGGTGAGAGGTGAGAGGTGAGAGGTGAGAGGTGAGAGGTGAGAGGTGAGAGGTGAGAGGTGAGAGGTGAGAGGTGAGAGGTGAGAGGTGAGAGGTGAGAGGTGAGAGGTGAGAGGTGAGAGAGGTCTAAGGATTCAAGCAAATTTAATTTTCTACTTTTGTTTTCAATGTGCAAGATATCGTAGTTATGATTAAATGTGTGATTTGCTTCTAACAGATGGTTAGAATAATTAAAATATGATTTGTTTTTTATAAAACTAGCATGATGTTCATTTATTCGTTTTTCGAAGTTTCGACCTGTTTGTCCGATATAAACTTTAGGGCAATCATTACATTTTAATTTGTAAACACCAGATTTATTTCCTTTGTTTAATTTACTTTTATTATTTTTAATGTGTTTCCCTAGAGTATTGTTAGTTTTGAAAGCAATATTAATGTTCAAGTTTTTTAAAAAGTTTTTTATTTTAGTGCTAATATGACCTATGTAAGAAATAACTTTATAATTATTTTTATTATTGTTTGCTGTTGGAAAAACTAAGTTTATAGCCTTTTTGTATAATTTTTTATTTAGTATTTTATCTATTGTTATCGCGGAATAACCATTATTTAGTGCAATTTGCTTAATAATATTTAATTCAGTTTGAAAATTAGTTTTGTTTAATGGTAATGTTACTAGTCGATGTATCATACTAAAGAAAGAGGCTAATTTATGTTGTACTGGATGACAAGATGTGTTATGTATAGTAGTATCAGTGTGAGTAGCTTTATGGTTATTGAAAAATCATGTTTATTTTCGCATTTTATGATGGTTAGGTTTAAAAAGTTATTTGAATTATTGATTTCTTTTTCAATAGTAAATTTTATATTCTTATGTATATTATTTATGAATTCTAAAAACTGATTTGATCTGAACTGATCTGATCCTTTAAAGAAGCAACTGTGTTGCGAAACATGTCGAGTAAAAATAAAAATTTGGGGAAAGTGTAAAATTATAATTTAATTTTTTTACCATTTATTTAACACTATTAATAATGGATTTGCACCAAGTAAAAGCCGAATCAATTCTATCATATTATTACTTATTTACTAATGTAACGTTGGATTGTGCGTATGGCAGGTGCGGCTTGTCCATAAGGTCATTTGATCAATGACCCACCTAATTAGTTTATTTTTTAAAAGGTCTAAAGGGTAAGTGTCATGCGAAAACTCCCTAATATAGACCGTATTTTAAGTTGACCTGGACCTCTATTCTCCAATTTAAGAGAAGTAAATGCTCTCTCGCGAGAAGGGACAATTCACATCATATGCTCACATCGTTTGGTATCGTTCTCTCGCTGTAAAAATTCCCTATTCTCCAGCATTCCGAGGTCCTAGCGATGTTATCAATATTTACGAGTTTAAATGATAAAGTTACACGAAACAATACTTTATTACTATCAGTACAAACATTTTATAAATAAATAAATATACGTTTATTTACAGACTTGCCATTTAAACTTTACAAAACATCAAATAAAAAAAATAAATACAGATTTAAAATTAAGTAAAACATGTATAGGTACCATTGTGCCAAAAAAAACTGGGACAGCAAAATTTTCTTTATATTCTAGCTCTTGGACTATAATAATGAAAACTTAAACACATATTACCGCTGCCATGGAAATTAATATATTCACTTATAATCTCCCTAGCAGCAGAAAATTCTCACAATAATAAAATTAACACGAAAATTTCATAAATTTATTTTCAACCAATTAGAAGGCTCCTTTTTGTTTACGTTGCTTATGGCAACGGGAGACTATCGCGAAAATTTCATAAATTTATTTTCAACCAATTAGAAGGCTCCTTTTTGTTTGCGTTGCTTATAGCGACGGGAGACTATCGCGAAAATTTCATAAATTTATTTTCAACCAATTAGAAGGCTCCTTTTTGTTTGCGTTGCTTATAGTGACGGGAGACTATCGCGATAGTCTATAGCCTATTAACCTAATAAAATTAATAAGTGATAATTTTTCTGTCAAAAATGAAGTGCTTTGTTTTTTATGGCAAACGTCACTCAAAATAAAATCAAAATATATTTTGTTGCTAACTATACTTTATTACTATCAGTACAAACATTTTATAAATAAATAAATAAACGTTTATTTACAGACACATCTAATAAAAAAAATAAATACATATTTAAAATTAAGTAAAACATGTATAGGTACCATTGTGCCAAAAAAAACTGGGACAGCAAAATTTTCTTTATATTCTAGCTCTTGGACTATAATAATTAAAACTCAAACACATATTACCGCTGCCGTGGAAATTAATATATTCACTTATAATCTCCCTAGCAGCAGAAAATTCTCACAATAATAAAATTAACACGAAAATTTCATAAATTTATTTTCAACCAATTAGAAGGCTCCTTTTTGTTTACGTTGCTTATGGAAACGGGAGACTATCGCGAAAATTTCATAAATTTATTTTTAACCAATTAGAAGGCTCCTTTTTGTTTGCGTTGCTTATAGCGACGGGAGAGTATCGCGAAAATTTCATAAATTTATTTTCAACCAATTAGAAGGCTCCTTTTTGTTTGCGTTGCTTATAGTGACGGGAGACTATCGCGATAGTCTATAGCCTATTAACCTAATAAAATTAATAAGTGATAATTTTTCTGTCAAAAATGAAATGCTTTGTTTTTTATGGCAAACGTCACTCAGAATAAAATCAAAATATATTTTGTTGCTAACTTATAATTTGTATTGAAAATAGGTCGTAGGTCTCATCATCTCATCATATATATATATAACTCCAATTTATGAAATTTTCTTACCGAATCTCCCACGCAGCAAAATTAATTGCCGACAATTTTTTTCTCGGTTTCACTCATGTTTTTGTTGATAGAAAATTTCCCTTGTCTTCGACTCGGGATAATAATAAAAATCTATAAAAAAAACCATTCGTGACATTAAAAAAAATTATCGGTAATAATTCTGCTGCTCTCCACTCACCACTTTGTGTCCATGTGTCAAATGACAGTCAGGTATTATTTATAAAATTTGAAACTCCTACTAGGGACATTTGTTTACAAATTTTCAAATATCTTATTAATATGTTTTTTGTCTCCTGGACATAATTTGACGAATAAGTATTCTCACGTAGTTTGTTCCTATTGTGTTTTTACTCTTGTTTGTGTTTTTCTTTTAGAACCTAAGCCCTGATGATGACCTAATAATGGGTCGAAAGTACAAGGCGATATTAATAAAATTACGCTAAATACACAAAAGAATGTTTCATATATCGAATATTGAAATATTTAAACATATATGAATAATTATTACAAAAAATTTTCGATATTTGTGTATTTGAATATTCGAATTATTCGAGTTCACTGTCAAACTACTTCTTAAAGTTCATCTACACGAAGAAAATAACCTAAAGCATATTGTTTTTGTTCTAGGTAAGACATAAATCCACTTTAAGTTCATAAACTGAAATGAATAGTTGGTCTATAAAAGGGTAAGTCATATGTGTAACTGTAATTAATAAAATAAAGTAGCTACTAAACACTTACATACGTCTCTCAAAAAAAATTTCACACTACTCCACAACAGAATGTTAGCTATGTGTCAGTTATAATTATTATTCATTTATTCGCTAGACAAGAAGTAAAAATTTCTCACCCAAAAAGTTATGATTATAAACAAAATATTTTATGCAAAAATGTTATTTTATTCACATTTTTAACAAATTGAAGTAAATATTAGAAAGAAATAATAAATTACTTTTTAAGTCGTTTTTTTAATTAAAAAAAATTCCCTGTAATTCCTAGCTCATAAAGTTATGGATAAGCGTTGTCCGTCCATATCAAAGACCTCTTATAGAATAGACCAGATTGCGTCTTTGGTATCTTACCTATTTTTCAGCGTGACGCAGAAAACCCCTTTAAAAATAATGTATCGTTAAACTCTCAGCGAGTTTTACCCATTAAAAATTTGTGTTTTGTATATTATCAAAAAGAACCGTAAACGTTGTAATGGTTTCCATTAATAGTGGCTGCTTGTACAACAAATAAGCTCCTCATCAAGGTAAGATTTAGCCTTTGTATCTTCACTGGATCAGTGTTGAACAAGTCTTGGTAAAATCTATACGAAGTCAGTGTGAACACTGTGAACAGCATAACACTAAAACGTGGATTATAGGCGGTGGCATATCCTTTATGAAATAAAGCATGGGCGGAGTGGTTGCACGACTGTAGAAATGGAAAAATATTTTACTGAATTAATTAATAATATTTTTCATATATACTGTGCGAGCAAAAATTATTTGCATCAAATAGGGCCTTGCATCTAAGGACGTAATGCTTAATACCTGTTGGGTGCCAGTAACTACCTGAATTAACAATCAATCAGTTATTCCGTCATCTTTGATAGTCGTTACAAGTAATTTGATTCATCCCTAATTTTTCCAATTTTTTGAACATTTCACACAATGGGCTTTACGGAACAGCACAAAACATTCATGGTTGAAGCGTATTTTCGAAACGGGGTTAGAGTAAATGGTGAGTGGCAATACAATCCGGGTTTGTGCATGGACGATTTTCACGAACATTTTCCTAACGTTGCTTTTATTGCTGGGGATTTTTATCATTGCCTGAAAAGAACCGTGGCTGTGTTTAGGAAAACAGGTTCTATACAACACAAAAAAGGAGCAGGAAGACCATCTGTAAGAACAGAAGAACTTGTTGCAAACGTTTGTGAAATAATGCAAAATACGCCAACAAATTGTTTAAGACGCCTGTCCCAAGAAGTGGGAAGATCTTTTGGAACATGCAGGACTATTCTTAAGAAGCAGCTAATTTTATTTCCTTATAAAGTGCAAGTATTATAATTTTGTAAACAACAAAAATAAATTTGTATTTGTCTACTTATTTTTTGTAAACAACAAAAATAAATTTGTATTTGTCTACTTATTTTATTACTCATTAGTTTGGCATATCATGTCATAATATGAATTTGACAAAATTTTAACCTAGATTTGGTTAGATATATCGTCCCCATATCATTGTGATCTAAACCAAGCCCTACGTTTTTTAATGTAAGCCCTCTTTGATGCAAATAATTTTTGCTCGCACGGTATTAAAAATAATTCGCGTAATTGTGCTAAATACGCACAAATAATTTTTTTTTTATTTCAGTACCTACTATACAGGGTAGGGACTTTAACTGGAATAAATTCGATATTATTAAAATCGCTGAAGTTGCGCCTACAAAATTTGGTTTGTGCATGTTTTGGACCATGCGGAATTAAAAAATTATGTCGACTCTGTTGCCAGATTTCCCAGTTTTGTGCTGCTTGTAGTAATTTTGTTATTTTAAATGGAATGCCCAATTTATTTTTATTGCAGTAAATTGGGCGTGTCAAATTTAGTACAATTTTATCAAATTTACAAAATTCTATCTTTACCAGTTGCCGAGCTATGGCAACACTGTATTTCCATTAAAAAGTACCGGGACGCTTATTTACCTTAAAGTAGCGTTACCTTGGTAACATCTCCATAGTTACTAAGTTATTGACAAGCTTCAATAAAAGTTCTTGTCGTGTCAAAATGGCTTAAGGAGTACACGCATTGAATCGACTTGGACCGGTCGACTCGGAAAAGAGCAGTCGGAAATTTTTGATATTCATGTAATTAAATTAGACCCCCGCGCACTGAGTCGGACCGGTCGACTTGGATCGGTCGACTCGACCCGGAATTGCTTGCAGGGGCAAAAACTGCGGAATGCTCTGACGGCGAACTACGATTTTTGTATGAAATTTAGTGTAGCGGAAAAACACCAATAAAGAGAAACGTTATAATTGTGCTATTTGATCGATGCCGCCGTGACTTTAAAAACAAGTTTAAATGTCAACATATTAATTTACCTTGATATCGAAATTCTCGAGCCTTAGTTTTAGTAAAACAAACTTAAGTGTTACTTTTTTATTGCACACTGTAAAAAGTGGGTTGAATTTTACATGATAGGTCCTTAAAAAATATAAAAATATAAATTTTACACATACTTTCATGTGGTAAATAAGGATACATTAATGTTTTTGTAATATTAAATTTTATTTTTATTTTACAATAAAACAAGATATTTTTAACAATGATAAATAAACAACTTTATATAAGTAAATTTTAGGAAAGTTATGGAGAATTAAGACATACAATTTAAATGTACAGCTTACAAAAAAATTTAATTTATTTTTATGAAAATTATAAATATTAAAGGATTTTTCATGCTAACACACCGTAAAAATAATTCCTTTAATTATTTTTACATCTATTACTTAATGTCACTACAAACCCTAGTATTTTTCATGGACCCAGATTCGTGGCCTCCGCATTTCTCTCTCAATTTCATGACACGCTTCTTCGTCAGAATCTGAAGAATCTGTCATTTTCATCTTCTCCTGCTCCTCTATACTCGACTACTAGTGGACGACTGCCGGCAAAGCGAATTCAATTCGCGGCTGACGTTGTCATTCCGACAGCTCTTTTCCGAGTCGACCGGTCCGAGTCGATTCAATGCGCGTTGATATTCCGACTGCTCTTTTCCGACTGCTCTTTTCCGAGTCGACCGGTCCGAGTCGATTCAATGCGTGTACTCCTTTATTTAACTAAAACCTTAAAAATAGAAATTCTCATGATGATCGGTTTCGGGGACCACCAACGTAACAGGTGAAAGATATTTCGAATTTTTGCAAGAAATTTTAGTGGCAGAACTGATTGAGTCATACCAATACCCTCTTTATTTTATTTAATTTAAGAGGGTATTGGTCATACCCCACCGGAAATAATAACTTGGAAGAAAGATTTTTTTCCCAGGAGGATGGGGCGCCTCCGCACTATGCGGCTAACGTGCGGAATTACGTGAATACCGCCTTTCCTGGCAGGTGGATTGGACGACGGGGAGCTACTGAATGGCCAGCAAGGTCGCCTGATTTAACACCCTTAGATTTTTATTTATGGGGTGATTTGAAATATAAAGTGTATGTTATAAAACCTACAAATATTGAAGATCTAGAATATCGGATTAGACTAGAAATCAGATCTATACCACCTCAGGCTTTACCCAGCCTACAAAATGAGTTTTATAACCGATTGGCTTTTTGCCAAGAAGTCAATGGAGCGCATTTTAAACAACTTTTGAAATAATAAATCGATAGAACTAGTTTCGTGTTTTTGTGATTTTTTTGTCAAATTTGTTCGAGTTAAATTACCGCCTGTAGCACATAGCTGAGAAATCTGACAACATTGCCGATATCATTGTTAATTTCTGCATGCCCAGAAACCTCCAACTAGTAAATTTTGTAAGCGCAACTTTAACGGTTCTAAAGGTAGATAAGCGTTTCTGTACTTTTACTAATGGAACAACAGTGTTGCCATAGCTCAGCAACTAATGAAGATAGAATTTTGTAAATTTGGGATCTTACTAAATTTGACAGGCCCAATTTACTGCAATAAAAATAAATTGGGCACTCCATTTAAAATAACAAAATTACTACGTGTAGCGCAAAGCTGGGAAATCTGGCAACAGCGCCGATATCATTTTTTAATTCCGCATGGTCCAAAACCCCCACATACCTAATTTTGTAGGCGCAACTTCAGCGGTTTTAATAATATCGAATTTATTCCAGTTAAAGTCCCCACCCTGTATAAAAAGGTAAAAATAAAACAAGTAACAATTTGTTTTGTTTACCTGAGAATTTTATGTCAATCAGTCACTATCTGAATCTTTAGAGCTGGAGTCGTAATTTTGCGTTATTAATATTAGACGATAAAATACAATATTCAGTCTCCTTTTCTATAACATGCCGGACACATTTTATCCAAATTTCACTAGATTTTACTTCATCCACAACTGTCCTTATATTTCCGAGTACTTAATCACTGCTAGTTGGCGATTGATTCTATTTTCTAAGTTTCTGCTCGATTGCAGCCCACATCATCTCAATCGAATTAAATACGCAGTAATAGGGAGGAGGCCATAAAATAGTATGACCAAGTGCTTCACATTTGTCGATGACATATTCCTTCTTAAAATAATTTTTTTTATATCTTTCAATAACACCTTTTCGTGGCCTTTTGGGGAATGTTCATATTGTTGCCCTCTATGAATTTGACAATATAATATTTTTTGGTGTTGCTATTATCTACCCAACCATACTCAAAAACATCGTGTGTATCAAACCAAGTTTTGTATAAATAAATTATCTCCTTTTTTGCTTGGCGGTATTCCCGAATTTTGCGTAAATGAAGAATGGAATGGATCAGTGGGCTAAGTGCCATTTCTTTACTTTTTAGTATGTATTTTTACTGAAAAATAATCGAAATGCCAACGCGGATTTATCCTAAAACAGGCTATGTGCCAAACCCATTATTTAAGCACGTCACCCTACTAAAATACTGTAGCTCAGGAAATGTGCCATCGAAAGTTTCCTTTAAAAGCGGCTAAGTGCCAACCGTAAACCACGTGTCTGTTTGGGCGATAAGTCTGAACCAGTCATAGTATCTAGTACCAAGCCATATCAACTATTATTTTGTAATAATAAAATTATATACAAATCTTAGTCGTTTTTTTGAGTATGGCAGCACATATTTTTCGGTTTTACCCTTAGGGCACATAGCCTTTTTTTAAATGTTGCCTTATAGGCACTTACCTTTTTTTAAAATGTTGCCTTATATACAGTGTGTGTATAAAGTCTGGAAACGGCTTAATAACATCACAATTTACTGGCCGATTTAAACCAAATTTGGTACAGTTGTGTAAGAGGATCTAACGCACCGAATGACGATATTGGCGTTGTTTCCAGCTTTTTAGTTTGTCTGGAATTCGAACGAATTTTATATTTTTAAATATAACACCCAGTATATTTTTACATTTTTAACTTCCACATAAAATTATAATTATTTTTTATTAAATGCATTATTAGTCTATACTTCATAGTTTCCGAGATATTGACTCTCGAAAAGTGACATTTTTGAACTTTGACAGCTTATAACTTTCTAACAGTACGTCTTAGAGCAAAACGGCTTACATGTCCCTATCTTCAATTTTTATTATCTTCCCAAAAAATCAACTTCCGGTTAAACCGGATGTAACTCGAAAGCAGGAAATATAATTGTTCCGGTTTAACTGGAAGTTGATTTTTTTGGGAAGATAATAAAAATTGAAGATAGGGACATGTAAGCCGTATTGCTCTAAGACGTACTGTTAGAAAGTTATAAGCTGTCAAAGTTCAAAAATGTCACTTTTCGAGAGTCAATATCTCGGAAACTATGAAGTATAGACTAATAATGCATTTAATAAAAGATAATTATAATTTTATGTGGAATTTGAAAATGTAAAAATATACTTGGTGTTATATTTAAAAATATATAATTCGTTCGAATTCCAGACAAACTAAAAAGCTGGCAACAACGCCAATATCGTCATTCGGTGCGTTAGATCCTCTTACACAACTGTACCAAATTTGGTTTAAATCGGCCAGTAAATTGTGATGTTATTAAGCCGTTTCCAGACTTTATACACACACTGTATAGGCACTTAGCCTGTTCTAATGAATAAGAAATTTAATAATTCTTTTTAAGATAATCATAATATAAGCTAGATTTCTAAATTTTTGTCAGGGTATTCTAATAACACTAAAATACATAAAAAGAAATAAAACTTTATCAGCCTTTATATTGAGTCTCACAGACAGTTTTTTTTTACTAGTTTAAAACTTAACTTTTGGCACTGAGCTGAGCCCACTTATCCATTCCACTCTTCAAACATTCTTGCAGGTGCACTATAGTGGATTTCACCTTAGTTTTTAATGCTTTGACGTCTCTCTTGTCAAACATATTAGCCAACACGTGATTTTAAAATCCCTAATTCTATAAACGGCTTTCAGGCACGGGCATTGGCTAGATTAACAAGAGATGGATATATACCTGACCGTATATTTACATGTACATGACGAAGATGCACACTACACAGTTCAATACGTTGCCCTTCAATGAGCTCAAACTCGTCAAAAGCACAGCATCGCTCGTATATGCCGTTAGTATGTGCATCTTTGTCTTACGCATTTGCTCTCGCATATCTCTTTTCGTACTTCAATAATTCGATTGTCTCGTCGCATTCTTTAAATATCACAGAGCCGCATTGGGACACACCGCGCACCACGTGCATTCTGCTGTTAATTCTTGATCGTTCGTGTTATTGTTTTTGGTATTTTTCAGACAGCATTTTGCTTATATTTTGTGCGTATTAGACTTTTTGGTTTTAAACTGCCGGACTGTGTGTATCTGTGACGTGTTTCTTTTTATGCAAAAGTAAGTAAATAATTATTAATGTCTCGGACGGTGACGACGACATGGACAGCTTGTCAGATGAAGACCAAAAATAATAGGGAACTTGCAACAAAATTAAATTTGAAAACCACAGTAAACCATTATGCTAAAATAAGTTTTACATACAGTTGTATTGAAGAGTGCTTAAGGTATCTGTTCTGCTAACGCATGGACAAAATTCTTTTTTTGTAGTATCTACTTACATTATTTTTTCTTTATTCATTAAAAAAAAATACCTAATTCGATAACATAACAAACTTTTGTTGTTTTATTATAAACCAACGAAAAGTTAGACCTATTGTAAACTTCAAACTCTTTTGAACCTAGTCTAAAGAAAAAAATATCTACCCGTGAATAAGAAAATAAAAAAGTAAACAATAAGCTATTAAATATAATATATAGATTTTTTCAACTTAACACTGCATGGTCTAAAATCAAATTAAAAAACAAAATAATTCTTTAATAAAAAAAGTAGTTAATTATTGATGATTCACGACTGCCCCTTGTATATTTTTTATTGTACTAAATTAAGAGTGTGTTTTTACCAAAATAACAGCACTTTATTATATTATGAATAAAAATTAATTGAAATTGTTTTTCTGATATTCTATCCTATTTCCATTCCCCTTCAGTGTTTTTTTTTTGAAATATCTTAAAAATTGCTTAGGTAATTTTCGTTTCCATCTATAGTTATTAAAACTACAAATAAATTGACCCATGTTCACACATAATTTTTAAGTCCGGCCCTGGCCAATCCTTAAGTTCTGTAAAAAGAAATGTTATAAATGACATGTGTCAGCGGCGGCCATTAAAAACTAAGGTGAAATCCACTATAGTATGCGATGCGATTCCATGCATGATAACCATTGTTTTATTTAGTTTTTGTAATTAAAGCCGCAATCGAGTAAGATACTAGGCAAAGTGTCGAGAGATTTATATTCATAATCCGGGTAATCTAGTAATTTATCCCGAATCATAATGTCGGGTCTTTGCTTTCTCTGTAAAATTGATATACTACTCGGCGTATAACTTCTTTGGAAGCATCATCATTTTTTTTTAATTTTTATTAGCTCTTTTCCGCTTAACTGAATTAATTTATAAATTGTAGAGCGAAGAAGTTTAGTTAACTCACAAATTCTTTTTAGAATTACATTTCCTAAGAAGACTTCATGAAATTCACTTTTTAAGCAAGTATGGGTATTTAAAAGAATTCTCTGTGTTAGGATATACGTAAGTCTTTATTGTGAAATTCCAACGGCTCCACATCCAAATTGGTTTCAAAATTATCTGTCTCAGAAATATTAAAAGTTCTCCAGAGCGCCATTTTAATTAACTAAATATTTAACGTGTTTCCGAGAGTAACAACAACAAAGTTAAATAATAAATAGTATATTACGTACCGAGGTGGAAAGTGTTTCATTACTGTCGAGAGATTAGATAGTTTACCGAGACGCGAAGCGTCGAGGTAAACTATATCTCAGAGACAGTAATGAAACTTTTCACCGAGGTTTGTATACTATTTTATTTACAACCACATCCAACATCCACTTCTTATTATTTTGAGTTCAAATAATTATTAAAAGGTAAATGTCATTTTGACTTTTCCATTGCAAAAGTAGACAGACATTTAGAATTTCAAATAACCGCAGGTGATAAAATAACGTAGGTAATAATACACATCAAGATGGCAAATATCATTTTTGGAATATGGTTTCCATGTCACTAAACAATATATTATTTTTTTAAAACGTTAGTGTCAAAGTTTTTACAAAACACCAAAAAAATGCTCTCAGATGAGGAATTTGATTTGGCTGCTACTCCCCCAGAAATTCGAGAAGCAGCAAAAATAGTAGAAGAAGATCTTCTGCCAACTAAAAGCCGCCCGAGATATGACAAGGCATATAACTGTTTTAAAGAATGGTGTATTGGAAACAAAGTTCAAAATCCTGGTTCTGAATCGGCGCTACTAGCTTATTTTAGTGAAAATGCCAAGACAAAGAAAATATCAACGCTTTGGTCAATATATTCAATGTTGAGGACCACTCTATCAATTAGGGAAAAAGTAGACATATCTAAACACGCAAAGCTATTAGCATTTTTAAAAAAGCAAAACAAAGGATACAAGCCGAAAAAATCGACCACACTGTCTATGGATAATATTGAAACATTTTTGGAACAAGCACCTATGGAATTTCTTGTTCAAAAGGTATTTTAGGCTAAAAGGTTGACTATTTCTATATTAACTTATTATTTTATACATTTGTAGGTCGCATTGGTTATTGGTGTCTCAGGCGCCTGCCGATCAGATGAATTATACAAAATGAAAACAACAGACGTTCACTTTTTAGAAGAAAAGGTCGCGATTGAAATACAAAATAGCAAAACGTACCAGCCACGATCATTTATGATAACTGATAATAAATGGATTGCACCACTTAAGGAGTACATAACTTTACGGAAAAATATACAGGATGGAAAGCTTTTTATGCAAATAAGATATGGAAAAATTAGTAAACAATGTATTGGGCACAACACTTTAAGTCAGTTTCCAAAAAAAATTGCAGCTTTTCTGAAGCTGAATACTGAAGGTTTTACTGGTCACTGTTTCAGAAGAACAGCGGCTACTTTGCTCGCAAATAACGGTGGCGATCTTATGCAAATAAAGCGGTTAGGAGGCTGGAAATCTAGCACAGTAGCTGAGGGATACATAGACAGTTCGGTTTCTACTCAGGTTAATACGGCAAAATTGATTTCAAAGCCAAGTTCAAGTTTTACTAACACTACTTTAACTTCAAATAATCATGAAATAAACCTTTCAAAAGAAGAATTTCAGCAAGGTTTAAACATATCTGTGACTGCCTACAATAATGCCAATGTAATATTTAATGTAAATAAGTAAAACATAAACCATGTTAATTTTTTGTTTTTTATAAATGTCATTTAGGTATAATTCATTTAAAGAAATAAAAAATAAAATTATTGTTGTTGAATTTGTGTAATGAGTTGTGTGTTGGTGTGTTTGTATATTATTTTGAGATATCGATTTTTATTAAAATTAAAAAAAAAAAAAATTTACTATTTTGAGATATCGATTTTTAATAAAATTACAAAAAATAACAATTTTACTTTCCACCCGGGTGGAAAGTGCTCACTTTCCACCCGGGTGGAAAGTAAAAGTCAAGAAACGTCAACTTTCCACCTTTCAAAGATAGGTGAAATGTCATTATTACATACATGGTTGTAAATAAAATACGTTACACGCAACAACAAAAATGTACAAAGCAATTATTTAACACCAATAACCAAACAAACTTGTCAAAACACTAACACGACGCGGCACAGCAGTGACATTCTACCGTGCGAGCAAAAATGATTTGCATCAAAGAGGGCTTGGATTAAAAAACGTAGAGCTTGGTTATGGAGGACTTGAGGTAGGAGGCCGATCGCAATGCATTGGATTCGGTCCCAAATTAGCATCGGTAATTCAGCTTTACGAGTCGCCGTAAGATGGCGCTCGTGTTCGAAGTGGGCTATCAAATAAATGGTTTCTTATGGACACGATAACTATTTTTATTTAAATTAGTTCTTTAAGGAACAAATAAGGACTTTTATATGAATTTACACTTATTTTGTTATACTTATTAGTAAACTCGGCCTGTATAAAGTTCCAACGATGCTTCGTTTTTTTAAATACAGGAACATTCTAGCTAGAGGGTTTTACCTTTGGAGCTAGAAAGAAACCTATTTGGCTGCGTTTCCCCATTGAAGAAGATCCTGTCTTACACCCAGACACAAAGCAAGCTATATTTTTATAAATTGTACCATTATTCATTATAAATATGGAAATCAATTACAATACAACGTTATTTGTCTTGTCTTGCCTTCAAACGTTATTTGTTACTTCGAAAAATAAAATGTCAATTGTCAAAAGTATAAAAGTAAAAGTTAAAAACGAAGAAGAAGACATCAGCCCACTTGCGAAGCGAGAGCATCTATCGGCCAACTAGCGAACTAACCAAAAAACCGGGACAGCGTGGTTTAGATCTAGGTTAAAATTTTGTAAAATTCATATTATGACATGATATGCCAAACTAATGAGTAATAAAATAAGTAGACAAATAGAAATTGATTTCTGTTGTTTACAAAATTAACAAAGTAAGAATATACAGAAAGAAAAAGAAAAATAATTACATAAATTGCTGAAATTGGCCACCGCCATGCTCCAAGCATAAATTCACACGTCTCTTCATATTTTCGAAAGTGTTGACCAGCATCTCTGGAGAAATGTTACCACATTCTTGGATAATCCTTTCTTGTAATTGTTCTAAATTTGCAACTGGTGTTTTAAAAATAGTGTTCTTTAAATGCGAGAAAAAACGAAGTAATCCATAGATAACTGTTAAACAAGGTGATCTAGGTGGGAATTCAATGTCTGATCGAAAACAATGGTAAATTATTGAGAGTAATTCCTGCGTCTATCAAAATCTGCGGCTTGTATTTCTTGGAATACTTGCACTTTATAAGGAAATAAATTTAGCTGCTTCTTAAGAATAGTCCTGCATGTTCCATAAGATCTTTCCACTTCTTGGGACAGACGTCTTATACAATTTATTTTGCATTATTTCACGAACGTTTGCAACAAGTTATTCTGTTTTTACAGATGGTCTTCCTGCTTCTTTTTTGTGTTGTATAGAACCTGTTTCCCTAAACACAGCCACGGTTCTTTTTGGGCAATGATAAAAATCCTCAGCAATAAAAGCAACGTTAGGAAAATGTTCGTGAAAATCGTCCATGCACAAACCCGGATTGTATTGCCACTCACAATTTACCCTAACCTAACCCCGTTTCGAAAATACCTTCAACCGTAAATGTTTTGTGCTGTTCCGTAAAGCCCATTGTGTGAATTGTTCAAGAAATTGGAAAAATTAGCGATTAATCAAATTACTTGTAACGACTGTCAAAGATGACGGAATAACTTTGATTGTTAACTCAGGTAGTTACTAACACCCAACAGGTATTAAGCTCTACGGCTAAGCATTACGTCCTTAGATGCAAGGCCCTCTTTGATGCAAATAATTTTTGCTTGCATGGTAGTCAAAATTAAATAATTTAAATGCTCCTTATTTTAAAATAAACCCTTTACGGTCCTTTACCGAACAATTTTCGGCAGCGACAATATAGGACACATTAAACATTTCCTACACTATTAAATTTTCTTCGTGACAGTTTGTCATGTAGGTATACCTAGTAGATATAGTACCTATACAGGGTGTCCATTTAGTGTGCCGGTGGACGATATATCGTAAATGGTCGACTTAAGGAATAAAACTTGTATACAAAGGTTGTACAGGTTAACGTCCCGCACCTTTTAAAAATAATTTTAAATATACAGGTTGGACCAAAAATCGAGGGTGGGCTAGACATAACTTTTTTTAAATGGAACACCATATATTTTTTTCATTATATTAAAGCCTTTAGTAGTCGTTGATGATTATTATGTCTGTCATTTGTAGAAAAGTTAAATTTGATAGAAATGCATGGCCAACTAGTTATTAAATTGAAAGCACCACGAATTTATGCTTGCCTTTATGACACAATTTTTTAAAATCATGTTTTCATCGACAACTTTTTAAAATAGGGTATCACATATTGAAATTAAAGAGAATTAAAATACCTTTTCGAAAAAAAATTAAAATACAGGGTGTTTCATTTGAAAAAAAACCGAAATCTTGGTTTTAAATTCATTAAGTTTGGAGCAAAATGTTGAACACTCTGTAGTACTTATACCAATTCTAATAACCGTTCGGTGATTTAACATGTTATAACTTTTTCTTCCTAAGTTTTAGTAAAAAAAATTGTAATGATAGTTAAAATTCAACGATTTTGATGTAAACTCATTTTTAGCCAAAAATCCATTGAAAAAATCATATCTTGACAACGTCGCATTTGATGAAATTTAAAGTAGAATAGAGGACTACTAAATGCTTCAATATAATGAAAAAAATATATGGTGTTCCATTTAAAAAAAGTTATGTCTGGCCCACCCTGGATTTTTGGTCCAACCTGTATATTAATTTTTTTTTTAAAAGGTGCGCGACGTTAACCTGTACAACCTTTGTATACAAGTTTTATTCCTTAAGTCGACCGTTTACGATATATCGTCCACCGGCACACTAAATAGTATAATAATAAATTTGTTTAAAATTTTTGTTAAAAATTTTAATACAATATAAACCCAATACGAAAAATATCAGATTTTTTTTTAATGCAGGCGGCGGTAGAAAGGGGGGGGGGGGAAATTGCCCTCCCCCTCCATGAGGCACGAGACTCAAGCACCTCAATTATTACCGGGTTTGTTTTTGTGCCTTTCTTGAGGATTTTGTGTTGTGTTTTTTATTTTTCCCACTTGAAAACCAAGCACCGTGATTACAAAAGGGCGTGGCACCCAACATTTTTTCGCCCGCGGCGCTTTATTTTTTGCGCCTTCGGCGCGATCTCGGTGGGCCCCCCCGAGAAGAAATCCTGGCTACGTGCCTGCAAAGCCCTAGTATTTTGACCGTATCCCAATTTCCTTGCTGTTCACACTGCCTTTGTTTAGATTTAACCATAAATTTATTATACTTGTATTGTATCTACTATTTGTTCGGGTTTGATCGTTTAGAAACAATGTGTTTTATACTGTTTATATAACCGATAGTTAATCAATGTAGAGTTTGAGCGTTTATTTATATTTTGCAACGAATGCAGTTGCAATGATAGTGTTTTGTACACATTTAGTTAATAATTATATTTAAATTATAAGGCTACTTGCTACTTGTTAGTCTTATTACCGATTTAAGCCTTGATAGTGCACTTATCTTGCAGGCTTAAAAGTTTTAATACCTTCATAACTTCCCCAAGGCTGAGTCTGCAGGGTGAGTCTGCAGCGACTTAAATGAAACTAGTACAGAGTGAAATATTTTGCAGCATATTTCTGACACCAACACCTTTATGGCTATCACATGGTCGAAAATGGATTAATTCATTCGGTGTACCACACAAGAATATTTCAGTTAAAATAAAACAAGATTTCACCGCCTAAATATGAACGTTAATAAACATCATTAGTGTGCGGGAAACTCCGTCTTGCTAATACACAAATTAGCAATACGTGGAGGTCAGGCGAAAATATGGGTCTCTATGTAATGGTCTTGTTAGCCACTGTTATGTTTTATTATGTTTTATTTGCTTCTTTGCGACACAATAAGATTATATCGCAAAAAAGTGCTAATCCCCAGTATAATAATGTAGATAGATTTTATCACGTAACAATGTTTTTGTATAAAGTAGAATTGTATTTACGAATTCTAACTTGGTCAAGTCACAACAGTGTCACAACTGGAATTGGTGACTAAATCTTTTTAGGTACCTAGTCTCGGGGATCGTACTTTACTTGATTGAGACGTTACCAACAGTAAAATAAAAAAGTCCCATTTTGACAACGAAATAAATATTTATTATAAATAAACAACGAGATGATATAATTTAGAATTTGTGAATTCATTAAAGAATTTTACTTTTTACTTTACAGAAAAGCTTGTTACGTGATGAAATCATACTAATATTATTGTAACCTTTATACGAAGTCAGTTGAGACAACGTAAATATTGGGGTACGATCAATTTACTGCATCATACACTGAAACTACAATACAAATTTAACAAAATTTGTATTGATCGCTCCCTATACAGATGTTCGAAGATAGTCCACGTAGACTTGACAAGTCTGTCATCAATTTTTTTTAGTTTTTTGTCTGTCTCAACTAAGATCGTATACACTTTAACAGGGGATCAGTATTTCAAGGGTCACTAAAGTTTACACTACTACGGATAGGACTCGACTCCGCTAGAGGGGATATTTCAGTACATTCCTGTATCATTTTATCCAAATTATACTACTAGGGACTGGTTATTACCATCCTGGGGTGGTATATACCTCCTCTACCCTCCCTCCCCCTTATCTACACCCAGCGTGGATTTAGGGGGGGGGTAATTACCCCCCCCCCCCCCCCGGATCCTAAACCTAACCAAACTTGAGTGATCTCTTATACTTATAAATATTTTATAATAAAATCCCTATTTGTTCCAATGAATTTATAAGCCATCCATCTCCATTCTACATATCTTAACAAAAGTATACAACAAAATCGCTGTCGCGTCTGTCCCCAGCTATATGTGCTTAAATCTTTAAAACTACTCAACGGATTTTGAAGCGGTTTTTTTAATAGATAGAGTGATTCAAGAGGAAGGTTTTTATGTATAATGCATGCATAATATTGTAGAGAAACACTGATAAATTTAGAGGTTTGTTCGGGTTTGCATTTATAAATCTTGACGTGATGGTGAACTCGCCTTATTAATATCGCAGAGGCGTATAATGCCTGGCATTGCAACGCAGGCCGGGTACACGCTAGTTATTATTATAAATAGAACTACCTAAATATCTGGGCACGCGGCGCCAGTGGCCCGTGCCAGACAGATTTGCCGCGGCGCGCGGATCGGTTTACTGGTTTGCTGGTTTGCTGACCTTAAAAATCGTTTAATAGATTTAATTTTATGTGTTTTTACTAAGTATTTGATTAATATTATGTTTCTTTTATTCTCTTTATAAGTTCCTGTAAATTTTGTCGTAGGTTGTAGGTTGGTACCTATAGTACCTAATATAATAAAATAATGTTTCGTTATTGTAATGGTTTGTTTATTTTTCAATAATTGTTAGACAATTTGACACTAAAAATATAGGTAGGTACTTAAAAGATATGGGTTAACTGTAACTATATTTAAAAAAAATATCTTTGAGATTCAATTACCCCCCCCCCTATATTTTGACCCAGATCCGCGCCTGATCTACGCCCTTGACCTGATGTACTTATGGTGTTATGTAAATTACTTATTATTATATTTAGATAAGTAACTCCTTGGGTTTAGTATAGAGAAACACACCATATTTTTTTTTAAATTGACTATCTAGAAAGTTGAAGTGTAACTAATTTGAGAACATTACTAGCCCAACGAGATTCCCTGCCGTTAGGCAGAACACGGCTGTTTTGTCGGCCATGTTTGTAGCTTTCAAAGGGTAGAAATATTGTTTGGGTTTCTCATGGATTCTCAGATTTTAAAAATGTCTCTGTTAGTATTAAAAGGAATAGGAGATCATATGAGGGAATTACCATTTGTGTAGAACTTTTTGGTTCGATTTTACGGATTTTTAACTGTCTCAATTTTAGGCTTTAAAGAATATCTATTGGTTGGGATTATATATAAGGGGTGTAGAAGAGATTGCGGTACCTACTTAAACCTCTGTATTATTTATAAATAATATTTAAGCAACAAATATATTATCCCAGTCGCTGGATCGCCTACCCACATGTACGTACATGCAGACTGCCACTGTAAGCAAACAGTAGGTATAAATAGCACTTTTTTCAGGGAAAGCGTATACATTTCAATTCGTTCTTTTTTTATTTGTTTTACTTAGAAATCATTCGAAACAGGTTGCCGGTTTTATTTTCCTTTTATCTTCTTGAGGAGGGCTTAGTATTCAAATCTTTCTCCTATCCCTTGACTTCCGTTGATTTGTATAAATATATGATCGTATTTGCAAAACCCGTATTTATTTTTATATGTTGAAAACTTAAATTTGCTCACCGATTGATAGGAAAGGTAATAAAAAGTTCTTTTTTACTGTCGGTACCGTGTTGGTTTTCACATTTACTGGAAATTTCCTAAAAAATAAAAGTAATAAAACTATAGTAAAATTTTTGCCCTTGATTCCATGTTGGCGTTATTGACTAAATTCGTTTTTTACAATTTTTAAATTGTATAGTCATAATATTTAAAGAGGAGTAGGCTATTCCTAGATCCAGTGGCGCCCAGGCCGGATTCAAATTTGGGGCTTTAAAATTTAAAAAAATACGAAACAGACATTCATATTAAATAATACTTTAAAAGAATTGATGTGCTTGTGTATTAAAAACGGTCTCGATCATTAGCGCGACATGTGCCAAAAAAATCCAGCAATTTTTGTAATTTATTTACAATAAAGTCTTTTATTATTATTATTATTATTACTATTATTATTATTATTATTATTATTAATAAACTTGAATCTAATACAAAACCGAGGTTAGTTTTATGATTAGGCGTTGACAATGGTATAGTTATCGGTTAGTTATGTGCAGAGTACATTTTATTTTACCGTGGTTATGTGTGCCAACTCACGACAAGGCGACAAAATGTCAAAAATCAACTAACATTTTGGTTTTTTTCTCGGGTATACAATTGGTTTGCATCTTTACTAGCCGAGTAGTAGAAGGCTGTGGCCTAAGTCTGCCTCGAGTTAAACGTCAAATATAATATAATAATAATAATAATTTATTTGGGTCGTAATACACAGAATGAGCGCTTACACAAGTCAGTACAACAGAAATATATTAAGTATAGGTATTACACATTAAAAATATTTAAAACTTATTAACAATTAAAAACCTTTACTTGGGCGTAAAATACAAAACAGATTAAAATGTATTACCAGTTCACTGTTAGGAAATCATTAGTATTGTAGAAAGCATTATTGACTATCTATCACACAGGCCCTTAACTGTTTCATTGGCAAGTCCCTCATAGCAATAGGAATCCTATTAATGAACTTCGGCCCATAGAAACTAGGTCCGTCCTGCGTTCTCTTTAGGCGACAGTAATGTGGTTGAATATTCTCTCTTTCACGCGTATAGTATTGATGAATATCTCCATGGGCTGTATATGCATCAATTTTTTTTACATATAACAGATTTTCCAGTATGAAGATCGATGGCAAGGTCAGAATGCGAAGCTGCACAAAAGCTGCTTTGCGATCATCTCTATATCCCAATCCAGCGAACAATCTCACAGCTCTCCTCCGCAACCCAAATGATATCTCAGACTGGGACGAATGTCCCCATACCAACAGTGCATAGGTCAGCCTGCAGTGAAACAGACCAAAGTAGGCCACTCGTAAAGTGTCATAGGACACACTATTTGTCAGGTTACGAAGTACAAACAGGCTACTTCTAAATCCTTTACACAATGAGTTAATATAAGCATCCCACATCAGTCCATGATCCAAGTGTACACCCAAAAATTTGACTGCAGTGACGTCCCTATTAACGGCGCCTGTATCTCTCATTGAAAACATTACACTAGTAGTTTTATCAATATTAAGGTGAAGCCTATTAAGAGCAATTCAATGCTCGGCCCTCTCCCGCAGTCTGGAAGACAATTCTTGAGCATCCTCAATTGAGTCAGCAGTGATAGAGATGCTGGTCATTGGTGGTGTCATCAGCGAAAATTGTGAATTTGGCTGACGGTTCAGACAAAGTCAAGTCATTATTATAATATAAACCAAATACACGTGGCCTACGAACGCTTTTTATTTTCACAGTTAACAGACTTTGAATCCCCTAAGTGGTAGGGTGAATATTACCAATTATAATATCAGTTTACTGAAAATATATTTATTTATTTACTTGTTCGATAAAAAAAACGGAGTCACGGATCTCACTGAACGTGATAGCAAATAGATTTATAAACCGATTTAAGAAACAAATTGCACAAAGAAACAACTGCAAGAAATAACTAAATGCTTGTCATATTTCAATTTATTATGAAACGTAGAAATAAGAAAACGTGAATCATGTTTTGTCAAATTGTAAAATTCCAAATAGATAAATTATTGTGAAGTTGAAGATTGGTAATAAATGTTTTAGTAAAAAACACATCCATCGTATACGGTTACGAATTTATTTCGTTTTTATGTTACAATATAGCGAAACATGATTCCCATTTTATTATGAACCTTATAGTCCTGACATATGGCCGCGTTGGCATCTTGTAGTTACTTCTATGTTACGTTTGTCAAATATAGTAAGTCAATTATAATAGTCAATTGGGGTTTGTTCGGGTTTGTTTCCCTTTAAAATATAATTAAGATGATCATTGACAGTTCCGTTACTTAGTATCTATACAAAGCATAAATAAAATATCATTGCACAATTGCACATACTATTTAACTTTAACTCATATTTTGCCTATAGTTCACGTTCTGTTATGGGAATCATAAACAAAATATATTCTTTAGGTAAATATTATGTTAAACGTGTGCCGTCATATATCGGTATAAAAGTTTTAATAAGATTATTTCCGTGATCCATGCATCAGGTGAAAACTTGCATAGCTGCCTTGCATTTTAATAATGTAGAGAGGAAATAAGCTTTAATTAGGGAAAACATAGTATCAGAAGCTTCGCTGAAATTTCATTTTGCAAGTTTAATATATAAACATAAACTTAGATTCGCAAAATATCAAACTCTGATTTTTTTTAAATTTAGAAATTTACTTGGGTCAAATGTGCGGTATTAAGGCCATCGACTGCGCATATTTACATATATTAGATTTTAGAAAAAACACCAAAACCAAAAGAAAATACTGGTGTAACCTAAAGTGTGCACTTGTTGCGATCCATTTCTAAACTGAACTGGGAACTTTTTCAAGGAACCATCAGTATCAACTATTGATGGTATATTATTTGGTTGTCAATTGTCAAAACGCTAAGACACACTGTTCTGATGTGTTGCATCACGATATAATATATCACAACACGTCAAGACACGTGTCCCCGGCTTAAGACTTTTCAAAATATTAAAAGATTTATGAAAGAAGAAATTATTATATTTATATAGCATATTATTATTTTAATTGTAATGTCGTGCAAAAGAGCCGGAAATCTCGAAATCTGCCAGTAAACTTTCCAAGCCAAATTAACTAGAGAACTATTCTAGCTTAATTAAAGGCCTGTGTCTATACATTTTGTGGTTAATTAAGAAATCATTTGTTACTTGCTTTGATTTTGTAATGAATTCAATGTTGTTAATGTATGCAGCATAGCACAAACGACAAATAAAAATATACAATATGATATTGGTAGATATTAGTTAGTTTTACTACCGTGCGAGCAAAAATTATTTGCATCAAAGAGGGCTTGGATTAAAAAACGTGGGCTTGGTTTAGATCACAACGATATATCTAACCAAATCTTGGTTAAAATTTTGTCAAATTCATGTTATGACATAATATGCCAAACTAATCAGTAATAAAATAAGTAGACAAATACAAATTTATTTTTGTTGTTTACAAAATTATAATACTTGCACTTTATAAGAAAATATATTTAGCTGATTCTTAAGAATAGTCCTGCATGTTCCATAAGATCTTCCCACTTCTTGGGACAGGCGTCTTATACAATTTGTTGGCGTATTTTGCATTATTTCACGAACGTTTGCAACAAGTTCTTCTGTTCTTACAGATGGTCTTCCTACTCCTTTTTTGTGTTGTATAGAACCTGTTTCCCCAAACACAGCCACGGTTCTTTTCAGGCAATGATAAAAATCCCCAGCAATAAAAGCAACGTTATGAAAATGTTCGTGAAAATCATCCATGCACAAACCCGGATTATATTGCCACTCACCATTTACTCTAACCCGTTTCGAAAATACGCTTCAACCATGAATGTTTTGTGCTGTTCCGTACAGCCCATTGTGTGAATTGTTCAAGAAATTGGAAAAATTGGCGATGAATCAAATTACTTGTAACGACTGTTAAAGATGACGGAATAACTGATTGATTGTTAATTCAGGTAGTTACTGACACCCAACAGGTATTAAGCTCTAGGGCTAAGCATTACGTCCTTAGATGCAAGGCCCTCTTTGATGCAAATAATTTTTGCTCGCACCGAATTAACATTCAAACTTTTTCAAAATAATCAAGCAAAAGTTCGATAAAAACAGACATGTCTTTAATAAAATTATAAGTCGTTTTTGCGGTGAGAACCTTTTGTTAAACGAACGACTTACTGTTATATTTACTATAAAATTTTAACTAAATTTAGCAATATTTGGGTGTGGTCCAAAAAAATTTCGCGCCCTTTTCAGCCCGTAAATAATTTTGCCCTACCTTACTAAAATGTTACAAGCCGCCACTGCTTATACTTAGTGTTAACAGGATATTAATAATTTGGGCATTACAAAGATGGATAGGTGTGAAATTATATCCGTTCAGTTAACCGGAATAACCTATTTATCCGCTAAGTAGATTATAAAAAAAACAAAAAATGTTGTGTTGTGAGAGTAAAAAATGGTTTGTATTATAGTGGTTAACCGGTTAAAATAAATCGGACCACAGTCTATAATATAGGGTGTCTTTAAAAGGCGAGAAAAAAATGGTACCACAAATTCCTGAGACTTAAATATGGCGATCTAACCCAACTCAGTCCAAAAGTGGATGATTTAGGAGATACAGCGTGTCAAAAGTTCAACTTGGTTTTAGTTTTTCATAAATAATTTTTTTAATAATTAGTGTATTGTCACTAGGGGGGGGGGCTTTGTGGGGTGAAAATTAAAATCTGCTCTAATTTTTATTGTAAAATTTATAGGGCGCCACCTGCGGTACCTTTTTGCACACATTTGGAGTTCTTACTGACAACCATAATTAATAGAAAAGGCCCAAACCTACCCCTTTCACGAAGACGTCTTTCAACTGCCGCGAATGTTTTATGGTTTGGTAAGCGACGATTCGGAACTCTGTCACTGTACAGGGTGTTTTTTTAAGGTCGACGAGCGGTCATATCTCGAAAACTACTGGGCATAGAAACTCAGAAAAAGAAAAATGATAATTAAAGTGGCCATGAGAAAATTCTGGAAATAATTTTTAAGTTCCGCATTTTGCCGCAAGAGGGCGTAATTGAAAAGTAAATTTTAAAATTTCACATAACTCCGAAAATTCCACATTAAGGTATATGTTTGACAACACCATTTTAAAGCTTGGACAATTATGCATCATTTTGGTCTTATGCTCATTGACGCACCGACTTTAATAAGAGTGGGAGAAGCTGTTGAAAGTGTAATCATTTAAATCGCTGTAACTTATAATCGACTTATCCGATTTTAGCAAACTAAAGACTGTTTGGAAGAGAAATGTATGCACTTTCACCAATCGTATTTAGTTGTCCATAATAGTTCTCAATAGTGCGCAATTTGCAATAACAATACATTTTTTGATTTTACTCCGAAAAAATAAATCATACGGTATACCTATACCTATGGCATCATAATCGGAAAGTAAATGAAATTTGCAAGAAAAGATGTGAAGACCGCAGTTCGATATCCTTGTTCGTTTCAGAGTTATCGCCAAAATAATAATTCATACCTAATACAAATAGCGCCTTCTAGCAAATTTTATTATCGTGTACCATTAGATACGACAATTGAAGGTTCTTCCAAACAAGCTTAAATTTAGTAAAATCGTTTAGAAGTTACAGCGATTTAAATGATTACACTTGCAACAGCTTCCCCCACTCTTATTAAAGTCGGTACGCCAATGAGCATAAGACCAAAATGATGCATAACTGTCCAAGCTTTAGAATGGTGTTATCAAACATATACCTTAATGAGGAATTTTCGGAGTTATGTAAAATTTTAAAATTTACTTTTCAATTACGCCCTCTTGCGGCAAAATGCGGAACCTAAAAATTATTTCCAGAATTTTCTCATGGCCATTTTAATTATCATTTTTCTTTTCCCGAGTTTCTATGCCCAGGGTACCGCAGGTGGCGCCCTCTAAATTTTACAGTAAAAATGAGAGCAGATTTTAATTTTTGACCTCACAAAACCCCACCTAGCCGAATATTGTGACAATAACCCAATTATTAAAATAATTATTCATAAAAAACTAAAACCAAATTGAACAACGTTTATCTTTAGTTTTCAAAAAGCGACCAAATACTCTTTAAGCAGCAATTTCCTATAGTTTTAAGCTTAAAAAAATTATTTGAGAAAGTGAATAAACGCAAAAGTATCAGGTACATAATAATATGTATTAAGTATCCAAATAACAGGTCAATAACATGGCTGATTATCCCAGTAGTAAAGAAATGGGAAATTACCTTCGTACCCCCCCTCCTGCCATTTGACCCTGACCGCACACGTGATTATGTGGTAAATTGACTTGCTCTTTAACGGCTGCAGGTGTTCCTTGATGACGTCGCATGACCTTGGTCACACACAGTTCGTTATTTATGACCTTGGGGAGAAGCTTATTTATACCCTTGACCATAAAAAGATTTAGGTAATATTTGATATTCATGACCTCGATCATATTTTTATTACCTTAAGTTGGGTCGAATGCAGATGTTTTTGTGCATCGTCATATGACCTTGACCGTGCCTGGTTTCTGTCCACACTTTAAGTGGTTACTCCTCCTACTATTATTTTTTTCTGCTGCCGACCTTAAAATAAAAGTGGTCCAATTAGTAAAGTATTCATAGTTACACAAGCATAGCAGGTATTAACTGTTGCCTTGAAAAAAAAATAGAAATATTTTTTCTGTATTGTGTGCATGTGTGTGCGTTTCGAAAGTGTCTATTGAAGGTATTTTAATTTGTTTTTTCGATAATGAGTATTTCACAGCAGACCTTGAGTAAAATTTGTTATATGATAAACAAAGATATGGAATTTCCTGAACGTAGAAGGATTTCAACCTTGAAGGTGGGAAAAGTTTATACCATCAAAAAACTTCTACCAACCACCTCACGTTTTGGTAAAACTATTGTCCCCACATTATACGATCCATTGCATAATGCGACCGCGACATTTTAAACATTTTTACCTAAACGTGTTGTTAATGTGAATACTGCTGATATTATTGATATTGTGAATACGTCAAGCGATAAATATATATTGACTTATTTCTGGCAGAGTTCAAATGGGTCACCAGGAAAAATATTACAAGAGCAATTATAAATTTTAGTTGCTAGGAGTAAACTTTTAAAAATTGTCATTTTTCCCTATTGTTGAGGTAATTTGGGTTAGCTCGTTATATTCAAGCCTCAAGAATTTGTGGTAATATTTTTTCCGCATCTTTTAGAGACACCCTGTATAATATGCTTGAAAGACAGCTTCGAAATATTTAAGACCCATAGAATATTAATGGGCTAACTGAACGTTTTGAGTTTAAAGTGTAGTTAGCCAATATTTACGAATTCGGTTAGCGTACCCAATTAGTGGTTTGCGTTGATAATTGGGTCTTCATTTATTATTTAGTAAGCTTGAAGGCATCGGAAAACTGGAAGAAAGTTTAACTTTCATTTATTTTAATATAACCACTTTTTATCTGTTATTTTTCTATTTTATAAACAGATATGAAGTAGGAAAAATGTCCCCATTAAATAACGTTTAAAAAAATAACATCTGAATAGCATATTATACCCAAAAACGATAAATCAAAATGCACAAAGTCGGTCTCTCATCAAATTCCTTGTGTTTATTACCTTATAAACTTAATGGTTACTTGTTTCGTCCTAATATGGGCATCATATTATCATAAATGGGTATTTCGGGCGTAGTTTTTGACTTGTTTTGAAACTATTTAAATTAGCGAAGACAAAAAGTTTGTATTAAAAATAAAAGTAGCAAATTTCTTAATATTAATTGTGGTGTTCCGCAAGGTTCGATTTTGGCCTTTATTTTTCCTAAAACGAACAAACCCGAACAAACCCAATTTTAAATTAAAATTGAAAGGGAAAATTAGATTGTTTGCTGATAATACAACTATTTTATACATCGCTGATTCATATGAAATTATACAAAATTTGATAAATCATGATATAAAAATCATTGAATAATGGATGTGTAGTCATAGATTAACATTAAATTTGGAAAAATCCTCTTTTTTATGTATAGGAAAGAAACCCAATTTATACATTAAAATTAAAAGTCGGGCATTTAAAACAATCAAATAAAATTAAATTTTTGAAGCTATATGAATTGGAGGAAACACATTGAATATATTAAACAGAAAATAGTTACACCAGGGGGATTTAAAAAAAAACTCAGTTTTTTGACTCCAAATTATATGTTACGTCCTATTTATTTTGCTATTATTCACTCTTATTTACAATATTTAACATTAATATGGGGATCAACTTTTCAAAATTTGCCAAGTTTTAAAAAATAAAGCAATTAAAAATATATATTGCTTGGATAGACAGTATTCAACTAAATTTTATATAAAAGTTTTAATATTAAATCAATTAAGGATATTCACTTAAAGGAAAATATTGTTTTTGTTCACCAAATTATATCAAAAAATAAACATTCAAATATAAAGTTCAATTACAGACGTGATGTACATGATCATTTAACTAGAACTGTTTTCAATATTGATTTACCTTTAATACACACCAGGGCAGGTCAGAACTATATTTATTATCAAGATATAAAATTTTACAACGAAATACCCAAGATTTAAAATTTTTAAATATAAAACGTTTTAAAATGATAACTAAGAAAATACTTAAAAAAGGGAAAGCTAAATTTTAAACTAAAAAATATTTAAACGTGCACTTATTTTATGATTAATTATTCTTTTCAAAATTATTTTTAAATGATATCTTAACGATATTTTATTAAAAGAAATAATAATTGAATAATTTTTCACATAATATTTAAATATTTTTATTTTTTTTTATTGAATATTACCTAACATTCTAAGTATTATTTTGACTTACCTTGTATTTCAATTGGTTATATTTAACAATAACATTTTTAGATGTTGTTATTAGTAGAGAATCCCTCATGAACAGATGTTTTTGGGATTTTATTTGGAATAAATAAAAAAATAAAAAATCATCAGAACTAAAACTGAATAACATTTTTCTGAGAGAAAACCTACAAAAGTTTCCTTATGTAAAGTCTGTTCAATGACCGCTGACCGTTATGTCATATTCTCCATATTTGCGGTACGTCGTAAATTAATTCAGTCACTTTGACTTACCGGCGGTAAAGGTTATGATTTTTCTAAGACTTGATCTACGAGTACATAAAGACGGATGCATGTGAACAAGTAAAGTACAAGCGCTTTCTTTAAAATTTTATATTATTATCTTTATACTGTTTATGAAGTCAGAAATAAGTAGTTTATTTAGGGTAAAAGGTATCATGGGATGAAACATATTGTTTTTGAAAATCAGTATGAAATTTTATATTTATTTAAATTTACTGAAAAGTAAATAAAACTTAAAATTGAATCATATATTTTTTATCTAGTGCATCAGTCTATAAATTTTGTTTCAAAGACTTTCATCTTATTTATAAAATCATAGCAAAGAAAATATAATAAAAAATTACAACACAACAAAATACAGTTTTTTAATAATTAAAATAAATCATCCTCGCAAAGATCATCATCATCAGATTCGTCCAAGGTAATAATAAGGGAAAAAAGATCTGAAGCAACGATAAATCTTTCCCGTTCCCACACATCATTTATAATTTTAGTAGTGTTAGAAACTCTCTAAAACAGATAGGTATTTATAAAAACATTGCAATATATTTTTCATGTTTATTATTTATGTTTTCACAATTCCTGCTTTATTATATCTACTTACCTCGTAAACTGCGCTAAAGGGTAAAATACTCATTCCGTCATCACTTTCTCTTTGAAATTAATCAAATATTTTTACAATTAATGCTTGTTCTTTTTCACAATATCGTAACATTTTTGAAATAATGTTGATTAAAAATGTCACTGTCAAAAATGACAATAAATTTTTTTGACTGATAAAATTATACAACATTCATTATTTACGCAAATTTACCATCTCACCTACTTCACGAATGTTAGAAAGATAAGCACTGGTAGTGACGTAACGGTCAGCGGTCATTGAACATACTTTATTATCATTGAAAACAAAATTAAAAAGAGTACAATCACGCTAAAAACAAGTAAGTAACATCAGGATTTTCAGTACAGTGAGGAATTGGGTTTTAAATCCTGACTTACAAATTATATTAGGACAAAATGGCGTACAGTTTGCATGAGAAAGGCTGGAAAAACATGTAGCTCTGGGTATATTGACTTCGAGATGAGATCAGGTATAGTGACACATTTTTGAACCAATCAACATCGTATGCACTATCAGAAGCCAACGTTTTGGACAAGGAACAGGACTGGCGAAAACACAAAATTAAAGAGGCATTTTTTTTTAAACAAAGCACTGTTAGTATATCAAGTATAAACATCCCCAACATGTGGAAGCCTCTCCTTGTCCAAAACAAAAAGCTCAAACTTCACACTCCAATAAACGTGTAGGCGGAGTCATCAAGCTTCATTGCACATGGATAGTATTTAAGACAGTAGCCTTAGAATTATAATTTAGTTTACGCTTGAAAACGGTTAGAGATACTAACTAACCGAAACGTTGTGAATAAGATAAAGACAATGGAAGTCAGACAAAGTAATTATTTTGATATTAAGTACTACATTATCTACCTCCATCAAACAAAGGAATTTTTGTTTATACACAAAAATTAAATAGCGTTAAAAATTGATAACGTCGTTAACACAAGCAAGCATAGAACTCCTTTTTGCTAATTTTCTGTTTTTCTAATAAAGTTTCTAGTAAAGCATTTGTGAATAATGTTTATATTTCCAGGTACTGTAAATTGATGCTTCGATTCCGATAAATGGGTTTCAAATGCTGATTTACCGTTAGTAATATCAGTGTTTTAGCATTTGTCCACAAAACTAAGACGTTTCCGAATTTTCGATATTTTTCGTGCTGACAGATACAACCGAGTTATCGCCACAAAACAAAGAATAAACACCGGACTTAGAAAGAGTGTTGGAGGTTTTCAACGCTATTGATACGTTATAAATAAAATACATAATTATGTGAGAAATGACGCCCAATTTTTTTTTTATTCCAAACTAGCGTGTACCCGGCCTGCGTTGCAGCCCGGCAATATACGACGTGAGACAATAAGGCGAACAAACCTCAATTTCAACCTTTGCCGGCCCGTCCACAATTCACATCCATGCATAAAACATAGTCTGTCTTCGTCTATTCCGGCTTCGGTGTTTCGGATCGATCGTTGAACGGGCCGGGGACCGGTTAGGTTGGGTCGTTCGTTCTCCCTACTCTAATTTATTAGTATTTATCAGTGTTTCTCTATAATATTATGCATGTATTATACATAAAAACCTTCCTCTTGAATCACTCTATCTATTAAAAAAAAACGCTTCAAAATCCGTTGCGTATTTTTAAAGATTTAAGCACATATAGGGACAGGACGGGCGATAGCGACTTTGTTTTATACTATGTTAAGATAAAATCCCATTAATCTATTAGGTTAATAGGCTATAGACTATCGCGATAGTCTCCCGTTGCTATAAGCAACGTAAACAAAAAGGAGCCTTCTAATTGGTTGAAAATAAATTCATGAAATTTTCCCCGTAATTGTTTGCTCATCATTTCCGGACACCCTGTTTAAGCCCAACAATTACAGAAATTATTTTACCTCAATTAAATACATAACTTGGTTATATATTTCATGTAACAAGAATACAAATCTTTTACACTCTTAATATGATAAAATTGCAGTAAACCTGAAGATCTTTCTTATCTTTCGAGCAATATTTTATTCTATCACGAAAATTACAAAATTTGCTTTATAGCTCTCGTTTCTCCCATACAGAAAACAGAAGCAAGCATTCGTTAATTAATTTTCCTGGTAACCCGCTTTCATTAAACTTCGTAAAGTATTCTCACGATGTTTTTAGAAAATTACAAATTTTAATATTAATTTTTCGTTAAACGAGGGCTATAAGAAAATACCGAGGCACAATACTTTCGTGTGTAGATAGTGCTTTTTATTAACCATGGTATAAGTAAATTTTATTAAGGATATAAGCAAAAGTTCTTATTTCGGATAACCTTTTCAAAAATATTAGAAAAAATAATAAATAATAAATTAATTATGCAACTTTCTAGAAAGCCAAAATTTACTTTTTGCTAACCAGTAAGGTTTTCGCAGATCTAAGGATATAGAAATAGCTGTAGGAGATATCATAACAAATATTCAACTAATGTCGACAGCAGTAAAAAATGCTGTTTACTATCCTTAGATCTGTGTAAGGCTTTTGACACCGTAAACCATGATATTTTATTAAGAAAATTATACAGTATTGGGATAAGGGGAAATACACACAAACTACTACAAAGTTATTTAAGCTATCGTAAACAATTTGTACAAATTGGGGAAAGAAAAAGTTCGGAAAAAGAAATAATATGTGGAGTTCAAGGATCAATATAAGTTCCGTTATTATTCTTAATTTACATTAATTCCGTTTCCAAATTGAACTTAAAGGGTAATATAAAGCTATTTGCAGATAATACACTAATTATTTATTTTGCTGAAACTCTTGCAGAAATGTATTTTGATATTAATAATGATTTTAAAATAGTTCTTTCTTGGCTTCAATCAAATAAACTTACATTAAATTACACAAAATATTATTTTATGTTTATAACTAAATATAAAATAAATTCCATCATTAACCCCTTAACATTTAATAATGAAAATATTCAATATTCAAAAACGACAACATTTTTAGGATTAGTAGGTATTAGACGAAAATTTTCGATATCTCCTTTTGTATCTGTTTTGTACAGAGCTAGATATTTCATTCCTTTAAAATACGGAAAAAATATATATTTTTCATTAATATATTCAAAATTACAATTCTTAGCTTCTGCATGGGGATCTGCTTGCTTATCAAACTTAAAACCATTACAAAAATTGCAAAATAAAGTTATTAAATGTATACACAAATTACCACATTTAGAACGAACTGTTAATCTATATAGACCGAAAAGGTATTTACTATTTACACGTTCAAAACATTTATAAATTAAAAATTTGTATTCTAATTCACTATATTATTTTAAAAGAAAAAAATCAAACATAACACTTCAGGAGAACAAGACATTACATGATCATAACACCAGACGTATAAATTATCAAACTATACCAGTAAAAAGTAATTTCAAAAAAAAATCGATTTTATATGACGGAATAATAAAATATAACAATCTTTCAAAAAACATCAGAAAAATTAAAAAATTGACAATTTTTAAAAAACAATTAAGGAGATATTTACTATATTAAATTATTTATACCATTTTTTTTAATTGATTTTCTTAATGAATTAAATTGGATTAACTTCCATTTTTTTTATTGTTATTTTTTTTTTAATGATTATTATTTTCTATATTATATTGTCACTTTCCATGTAATGAACTGTAAAAGTTAGTTTGGAATAAAGACATTTTGAAAGTTAAGTTGGAAATTCCTAAGTCACACTAACCTAATTCCTAAAATGTTATTACTTACTACGTTTCGTAAAACGTATGATGTTTACGCGGACATTCCTGACAACGTAGAGCCCAGGGGAAGCATGCCTCCATGTGTAGAGCGCGTATTCAAGATGTGACAATAATAAAACCGATAAGGCTGCGTTGGTTGTCGTGCAAAAACTATTATATTTTATATTAAAGATATGTTTCAAAGCTGTATTATCATATTATACAGGGTGGCGAGCGACTCGATCGCTAAAACTATACATGCTACGATTTTGGGGTAAGACCTTTCTTATGAAATATGACCAAAAAAGCGACTGGAAATAATTTTTAGTTCCTAATTCCGCTAAAGAACGGCTTTGAAAGGCCAATGAACGACTAATGAACGGTTTTGAGCGACTAATAAACGACTAATGAACGGCTTAGCGACTAATGAACGACTATAAACGGCTAAAAATAAGTTAAAAACAGCAAAAAAGGCTTAGAAACAGCTTAACAACTCCGCTGAATATAATTTTGTAAGATATTGGGCCCCAGGTTAATCTTATGGGCCCAGAATGTTGGAACTCCCCTTATTTCATCTACTCACATGTGCTAATAACATAAACTATTTTATTCTATTGTATTTACGTACCTACCTGTTTGGTTGAGTGTTGCTAGTAACCACGGTGACACAATTATAACTATCATCAATTAATAAAGCCGCTTCTTTTCTGTCTAGAATAACTGCTTGAAACCATTGTATTGTATACAATGTAGTTCACAGACTATGAAAGAAGCTGGCAGGGTTTTATTATAGGGCAAATTAATGGCCTTCCTTTTCAAATAATACAGTTTTACTTGTCTTTTTCTCTTGACGTTATACGAGCACTAAATACATTACAGTGTAATGTAATGATTAGACAGGCCAATTAGCATCCCCGAGCGCCGAGTTAAAATAATTTAAATTCATGATCTTGTAATTACAAAACTTACTGCTTTTAATTTAACCCGTATCGTATCGTTGACAACGAATTTTGTGTCAGAAACATATTTATACCGGGTAATTCTCAAAAGTTTCTCGATGGTGTACATAGACAAAATCAACAAGTAAACTTCTAAATGTCACTACCTAACTAACAGTATCTAAGTACTACCGTGCGAGCAAAAATTATTTGCATCAAAGAGGGCCTTGCATCTAAGGACGTAATGATTAGCCGTAGAGCTTAATACCTGTTGGGTGTCAGTAACTACCTGAATTAACAATCAATCAGTTATTCCGTTATCTTTGACAGTCGTTAAAAGTAATTTGATTCATTGCTAATTTTTCCAATTTCTTGAACAATTCACACAATGGGCTTTACGGAACAGCACAAAACATTCATGGTTGAAGTTGAAGCGTATTTTCGAAACGGGGTTAGAGTAAATGGTCAGTGGCAATAGAATCCGGGTTTGTGCATGGACGATTTTCACGAACATTTTCCTAACGTTGCTTTTATTGCTGGGGATTTTTATCGTTGCCTGAAAAGAACCGTGGCTGTGTTTAGGGAAACAGGTTCTATACAACACAAAAAAGGAGCAGGAAGACCATATGTAAGAACAGAAGAACTTTTTGCAAACGATCGTGAAATAATGCAGAATACGCCAACAAATTGTATAAGACGCCTGTCCCAAGAAGTGGGAAGATCTTATGGAACATGTAGGACTATTCTTAAGAAACAGCTAAATTTATTTCCTTAAAGTGCAAGTATTCCAAGAAATACAAGCCGCAGATTTTGAAAGACTCTCAATGGTTTACCCAAAATTTATTGGAAAGAAATGATTTATTAGACCTGACGTTTTTTTCGGATGAAACCAGGTTCCACCTCTCCGGTTATGTAAATTCTCAGAATACACGCATATGGAGTAGTGAAAATCCCCATTTTTTAATAAATAATAAATTTGTTTTTGTCTACTTATTTTATTACTCATTAGTTTGGCATATCATGTCATAATATGAATTTGACAAAATTTAAATCGAGATTTGGTTAGATATATCGTCCCCATATCATAGTGATCTAAACCAAGCTCTACGTTTTTTAATCCAAGCCATTTTTGACGCAAATAATTTTTGCTCGCACGGTATTAAGTCACAATAATAATTATGTGAATTATTGGAGACATGCCAGACGTATTAAGAGCAAACGCCTTCGCCATTTAGTTTTTTGATAAATCAAAAAAACTGGTCTGAAATAATATGTGGTGTTCCACAAGGGCCAATATTCGGTCCAGTATTATTCTAAATTTATATTAATTCCGTTTCTAAATTTTAATATTAATTATGATTTATGTCTTCCTTGGCTTCTTTCCATCTTTTATGTTTCTAACTAAAAATAAAATAGATTCTATCATTCACCCTTCAAAATTTAATAATGAAAATATTCAATACTACGAAATTTTTAGGATTAGTTTTAAACGAAAATTTAAATTGGAAATGCCATATCCAGTATATTATAAACTCGATATCTCCTTTGGTAGCTGTTTGGTACAGAGCTAGATATCACATTCCTTTGAATTACTTAAAGTATATATTTTTTTTTAAAACCGACCAGAAAATTTACACTTTCTGGACAATTTTTCGTCAAGAAAATAACGTTTTTCCGATCGCAAGACCGGAAAAGTGACATTAGAGACCGGAAAAATCTTTTCCGGACTCTAATGTCACTTTTCCGGTCTCTAATGTCACTGTCACCCTGTTTTTTGTTTTTCCAGTCGCTCTTTGATAATACAAGATACCTTGATTTCGTTATTATGACAACAACATTTGGATGTATTGTCGAGTGACAGTTCGTTGATTTTTAATTTTGTTCTTTATGTCAAACTTGTTTCGCGTAGATTATAAAATATATCGAAGTGTCGGTCTTAAAAAAAATATTGTACGTCACGCAACCGAAAATTAGTGTTTTCCAGGTCTCTCCAAGCTCGCCCTGGAAATGCTTGTCTCGACCTGAAAAACACTACTTTCCGGTCTTGTAACGTAAAATACTATTTATTAACATAATAAAAATTACAAAATTTAGCATCAGCATGGGGATCTGATTGTATAACCATTACAAAAATTGCAAATTAAAGTTATTATATGCACACACAAATTACCACACCTAGACGCAAGGGTTATTCTATACAGACCTAACGTATATTTGCACGTTCAATACATTTATATATTAAAAATTTGAATTCTAATTTACTGTAACAAAATCAAACATAATACTTCAGGAGAATTAGACATTACATGATCATAACACCAGACATTGTATAAATTATCAAACTGTAGCAGTAAAAAGTTATTTCGAGAAAAAATCGCTTTTATATGATGAAACAATAAAATATGGCAACCTTCTAAAAAAGTTACAACTAGTTAATGATATATATTTACTAAATTAAATTATTTATACTATTTTTTTTAATTGATTTTATTTATCAATTAAATTGGATTAAGCTGCTTTTTTATTGTTTTTATGATGAAATGAGGGCAAAGGCGTCACTAGTGTTTGTTTGCTTTTAAACAAGATATAATAAAATATATTTCAATTACATTTTTTCTTATTTGGTTTTCAACAGACGATATTTTACACACAACATAACCTAAAAATATGTGGCCTTTATCTCGATCTTTTAACTCTTCTTGATTGTGATCACTTTTATTTAAATAAATTGTATTTTTTATGGAACTTTCCTAAAATGAAGCCTATTTTAAAAATAAATTTAGATTTAAATGTATCAAGTAGCCTGTGACCAACAAAACGGATAAAACAAAATCATGCCTTGAAGACAATTGCCATGCCGACACCTTCTGCCAAAGTAAATTAGTTTGTTGTTTAAAAAACATGGAAAATAATAGTTTTACAAGGAGTACAAAAATTGATATGTTATTACTTTCAGGCTTATTTCGCATTTTCGGAACCAGTTTTGGGTACCTGGTTGGATGACGCCGATTAAAATATCTTTGTGCGTAAAGTCGTGCCGCATCGGTTGAATTATTTCTACATTCTCCAAACACTAATAATATCAACTTTTTTACTCACAACTTTCAGCTGTAAAACTATTATTTTCCATGCTTTTTAAACAAAAAACTAATTTACTTTGGCAGAAGCTGTCGGCATGTCAATTGTCTTCAAGGCATGATTTTGTTTTATCCGTTTTGTTGGTCACAATACTTGATACATTTAAATCTAAATTTATTCTCAAAATATGCTTCATTTTAGGAAAGTTCTAAGTTAACTTTTTAAAGTTTTTTAATGGCAGCTTTTCTAAAACCTAATAGTGTATGGTATCAAAATAATCGTAATAAAATCCTCTTTTTTCTTAACCCGACGAGCCACCATGTTGCCATTTAAAAGAAATGAGTTATACAACTTTAAAGATTAAATTTTACATAGCACATAGCATTGGACCAAAAATAGTAAAATTGTATTTTTCCCAAGATTAAAGAACTGAAATAAGTGATTTTAAGGTATTCATAGCCCTCTAGATAAAACAATAAATTTGGAAAAAAAATATTTTCTTGGTGACAAAAAGTGACAAGTGACACATCATTTTATTTAGAATACCATATGTGTCAAAAAAAGTAAAAATATACCATGTGTCCCATTTAAAAATCGAAAGTTTATGTCATTTTCGGTTAAACCGGAAGTTCCATAATGTTGAGTCTGTCAAAAAATGCAGTTTTATGTCGTATACAAATCCCCCGAATTTTATTTCATTATCTTGAAAAACAAAAAAGTTAGAAGGGCGAGCCACCTTCCGTGGACACCCGGTATATATTTTAATAAAACTTTTAGCCAATTTAAGTAACTATTAAATCTATATAACGAGGCTATTTAAATCCATTTATAACTTTAAAATATCTGTTTGATTTAGACGAATCTTAGTATTTAATATTTTCTATTTATTTAAGATACGATCACATGAATTTCATTACCTACATTAAATTTAATTTGTTAAATTAATAATTAGTTAGTATTTTCCCTTTATCATAAGAAAAATAGAAATTCTTAACACAGGAAATGCTTAGATTGCTAATATCAAAAGCACAATCGGTATGAAAATAAAATACAAAGGTAGAGATATGAAATCTAGTAGATATCCCTTTTTAACGTGATCCCCTGAGAAAAACCCGAACCAATCTGAACAAACAATCACATTATTTTCAAAATATTTTTATATGAAACCTTAAAATCCTTTGGGATTATCAATTTAAAAATTTATAAATTACATTTCAGCCAATCAGTAGCGCCAGGGACAGAGTACAATATTTCAAGTAAAAATTTTGCAAATGTATTAAATGTTAGAAATTTATCAAATGCAAGTAAAGTAGGTATATCATCTTGACTTTTGTCACCGATTATTTATTTTAATAAAACCTTATTGTTGTATACCTAAAAGGTCTACAGGGTGACATATTTGCAATTTTAATAATGTCACTTCTTTGCCATTATTTTGCATAGAAATGATGGCATTGTTATCAAGAGCAGGGAGGTCCACCCCGTATTTGATAAGTTTGCGGCGAGCCCAGGGCCGAGTCTGGTGCAATTAGGATATAGTCTTGAGAAATATGAGAAAGCCTGTGTATTGTGCGTTTGAGAAATTTGTTAGTGTTGATTCTGTGGTGCATAGAAATATTAAGTGTTCAACTCGTTTTTATTACGTTGTGCCCATAAGAAAACCATTGCTCTGCATTTAGTAGATGAAGACGAAATCACTTATCATCGGATGCAAAACAAATTGTAAGAATGTGTATGAATCAATAATAAATCGAGGATTCATCAAGCAAGATGCTTAGAAGAAAATATGTTTATTTACAAGAATGCCAATGACGTCTATAAAAGATATCGTAAGCCATACAGGTACGACAAACCGTAAAAACGCAACAATTTCCTTTGTTCGATTTTGTTCTAAAAAATTTTAATTCAAAACTTTGTGTTATTTTCTGCGTCAATTGACTACGCTACTGTGACTATTCCGTATTCAGAAACCACAAATGAATTATGTAAATCAAACTTTGTTCTGTACCGAAGTATTAATTAACAATCCTACTTAAGGACTAATTACTACTTTCCCAAGTTGCAAGTCAGTTTATACACTACGGAAATACGATTTCCATTTATTATGTTTGATCAATAAGATGTTAGCCCAGAAGTTTTCATCAATCTATTAGCGTTTGCTCGTAGATTTATTTATTAAGGTCGGGACTAAATTATGCTAAAAAAAATTTAAACAAGGAAAATTTATTTTTACTTTCCTGGCAGAGAAAGTATTGTAATAGCGAAAAAAATGTTTGATGTCCTTTTAGAGTCCCTAGATCACGAAAAATATGTTTCTCATTTCCGTCGGTTTATGTGTCTGTACACTCGAAAGCTAAAGCAGCCCATAGCCTACGGTTTATTGACGGCTTTCATAGACTTAGACTTAAAACAATCATCTGTCGTTGCTCCGCGTGGTTTAAGTTGAACGGAGTAATTCAGAAGTATCATTTTGATTGCCGTTGTTGGTGGGTGATTGATGTCTGATGGTATGGTGTACTTTTAGTGCAAGTGTTCTGTGATATAATTGTTGCATAGATATGCCGTTATATTGAAGGTTTACTTGTGTTTCTTTTCCTCTTAACCATAAACTTTATCCTCTTCTGTTATTAGGTAACATTCTTTATATTGAATTAAAACTAATATTATTTGGTTTTCCCTGGTTGTAAAAATAAATTTTTTCATATAAAAACATTGGTGTTAATTTTTGTGTTTTATAAAGCCTTTTCTCAATAATAATATGTTTCTTTATCGTGCGAGCAAAAATTATTTGCATCAAAAAGGGCTTGGATTAAAAAACGTAGGGCTTGGTTTAGATCGCAATGACATGGGGACGATATAGTTGAATTCACATAAACCTTTAAAGCCGTGACATTTCAGTTCTGTCATACTTGTCAAATACTGCAGCAACTCATAAAATATAAATTTCTAATAGCTAAATTTAATTAGTATAATTGTACTACACACAAAGTATGTCTATCTTGTATTATTTCATACGATTAAAAAGACATAGAAATAAAAAGAGTTGGCCGAACAATTCCAGAAAAGAAAAAGAAAAAACACTGGCCAATCTCAGCTGTAATCTGTAAACTGAAATTTAGTAAGTTGGTGAAATCTAAAGTAACTAGACAATGACAAGTCTTGACATTTGGCATTAAAACTTTATGTGAATTTAACTATATATCTAACCAAATCTAGGTTAAAATTTTGTCAAATTCATATTATTATGACATGATATGCCAAACTGATGAGTAATAAAATAAGTAGAAATTACAAATTTATTTTTGTTTTAAACAAAATTAACAAAGTAAGAATATACAGAAAGAATAAGAAAAATAATTACATAAATTGCTGAAATTGGCCTCCGCCATGCACCAAGCATAAATTCACACGTCTCTTCATATTTTCGAAAGTGTTGACCAACATCTCTGGAGAAATGTTACTACATTCTTGGATAATCCTCTCTTGTAATTGTTGTTCTAAATTTGCAACTGGTGTTTTATTTTAAACAGAGCCACGGTTCTTTTCAGGCAATGATAAAAATCCCCAGCAATAAAAGCAACGTTAGGAAAATGTTCGTGAAAATCGTCCATGCACAAACCCGGATTGTATTGCCACTCACTATTTACTCTAACCCCGTTTCGAAAATACGCTTCAACCATGAATGTTTTGTGCTTTTCCGTAAAGCCCATTGTGCGAATTGTTCAAGAAATTGGAAAAATTAGCGATAAATCAAATTACTTGTAACGACTGTCAAAGATGACGGAATAACGGATTGATTGTTAATTCAGGTAGTTACTGACACCCAACAGGTATAAAGCACTACGGCTAAGCATTACGTCTTTAGATGCAAGGCCCTCTTTGATGCAAATAATTTTTGCTCGCACGGTAGAATGTTCGACAAGCGTAGACGAGAGTATTTTTACTTAGAAAATTAAATACATGTAGGTAGTTAAATTTGTATAATGTATACTTTTCACTTTATATCACCTCCTTAAAGGTTTGAGTAATATGTTTTTAATCAAAACATACACATCAATTAAACTTCTCAACACTCGCATCGAATTAAAAGTTTTACATTCCCGCTTGTTTGTATATTGATCTTTACGAGGATTTGCTTACATTAGTGAATTCAAATAAAATGGAAAATAAATCTTACAAATTTGTTGCTAACAATAATGGACATAGAAAATATGTTGAGGTCGGTTTTTACCTCCCTAAAGTTAAGTACCGTGCGAGCAAAAATTATTTTCCTCTAAGAGGGCTTGGATTTAAAAGCGTGGGGCTTGGTTTAGATCACAATGATATGGGGACGATATAACTAACCAAATCTAGGTTAAAATTTTGTCAAATTCATATTATGACATGATATGCCAAACTAATGAGTAATAAAATAAGCAGACAAATACAAATTTATTTTTGTTGTTTACAAAATTAACAAAGTAAGAATATACAGAAAGAAAAAAAAATTACATAAATTGCTGAAATTGGTGACCGCCATAGTCCAAGCATAAATTCACACGTCTCTGCATATTTTCGAAAGTGTTGACAAGCATCTCTAAAGAAATGTTACCACATTCTTAAATAATCCTTTCTTGTAATTGTTCTAAATTTGCAACGGGTGTTTTAAAAATATTGTTCTTTAAATGAGGAAAAACGAAGTAATCTATAACCGTTAAACAAGGTGATCTACGTGGGAATTCAATGTCTGATCGAAAACTGATCAATCTGTCGTCGAAAAAATTGCGTAAGTAGTTAATAGTTTCGGCGGCTGTATGGGCGGTTGCACCGTCCTGTTAAAAATATCCAAAACGTAATTCGTCGTCAAGTAATTGCTCCACAAATGGATTTAAAATATTGTCTCTATACCGCTGTGCTGTAACTGTGTCATGGAAAAAATTAGGACCAACAATTCTTCTTCGGGAAACAGCTAACCAGACACCAATTATTTGAGGGTGCAATGTGGACTCTACAAAAAAATGTGGATTTTCACCACTCCACATGCGTGTATATTGAGAATTCACATAACCGGAGAGGTGGGATCAGGCTCCATCCAAAAAAAAGTCAGGTCTAATAAATTCCAATAAATTTTCGGTAAACCATTGAGAGTAATTCCTGCGTCTTTCAAAATCTGCGGCTTGTATTTCTTGGAATACTTGCACTCTATTAGGAAATAAATTTAGCTGCTTCTTAAGAATAGTCCTGCATGTTCCATAAGTTCTTCCCACTTCTTGGGACAGGCGTCTTATACAATTTGTTGGCGTATTTTGCATTATTTCACGAACGTTCGCAACAAGTTCTTTTGTTCTTACAGATGGTCTTCCTGCTCCTTTTTTGTGTTGTATAGAACCTGTTTCCCTTAACACAGCCACGGTTCTTTTCAAGCAATGATAAAAATCCCCATCGATAAAACCAACCGTTAGGAAAATGTTCGTGAAAATCGTCCATGCACAAACCCGAATTATATTCCCACTCACCATTTACTCTAACCCCGTTTCGAAAATACGCTTCAACCATGAATGTTTTGTGCTGTTCCGTAAAGCCCATTGTGGGAATTGTTCAAAAAATTGGAAAAATTAGCGATGAATCAAATTACTTGTAACGACTGTCAAAGATGACGGAATAACTGATTGATTGTTAATTCAGGTAGTTACTGACACCCAACAGGTATTAAGCTCTACGGCTAAGCATTACATCCTTAGATGCAAGGCCCTCCTTGATGCAAATAATTTTTGCTCGCACGGTAGCTGTGCCCCCCTTAATATTTTAGTTCCCGTGTCCCATCATTTATTTAAAGAAGAGGCCTACATGCCCAAAATCACTGTTTCGTTTTCGGTTGGCCACCCTATATATTCTTTGTAAATATAGCACGGCGAAAGGTTTTAAAGCTTAAACATTCAAAATGTATCTAACTTGGGAATATTCTTATGGTTTTTAAAGCACAAAAAAAGTCAAAGGACTAGCTTTGTTTTTAAATTATTGTAAATATTTTTTTAGGATTTAGCATATGGAAAAGCAAAAGCTTTTATCCATATTTTAATCAAGATTGGATAAAGTGCAAACAAAAAACCTTTGTAATCACCTATTTCAATTCCAAAAAGACCATTAACAATGTTGATGACAGTTAAAAAGTTAACACTTTCATAAAAGAAGATTAAAAACTACTGCGTATATAAAAAGTAGGTCTTTTAAAAATGGGTTAATGAAATGGAGGTTTCTGGTAGCATTAGTAGATATCCAAATTATAACTTTTTAAATATACAGTGTCGCCCAGAAGTCTGGAATAAAATTAAAATAGGCCCAATACAGACGGAACAACACGACATCAACACGACACCCGAGCAACATGTCGCTCGAATGTTGCCAACGTGTGTTTATATTCAGACGAGGCGACATGATAACACGTAATCAGAACACAAGACCAACTTGACATATTGTAGAGAGATGTCTAGCAATGAGGAAGGCTCTAGTGAAGAGAAAGACATGCTGATCTATTTATATTGGCGAAATCGGAGAAAAAGAAGAAAGATAATATATTACCAGAAAACTTAGTTTCTTTTGAAATTGGCGCTCCATGCTCTCTCAGTTACATCTTTTCTTGAATAGTCCGACCGTTTGAAATCATACAAGCACGGAAATTTCTCGACTTGAAGAAGGTTTTTTAAATTAGCGTCTCGTTCGGCGGCCATTTCCAAAAAACGAACCTATGTCACTCGGCAACTGTTGACTGGCGAGTCCAGGGTTGCCAGGTCATACAGATAGTAAGTCATGAGACATGACAAAAAAAATCGTGAGAAATCGTGAGATGTTGAAAATTCGTTGAAAAATGCAAACCACCCTAGTTATAAGAAAAAAATAACAACTTCCTTTAATGTCCATTTATTTGCAATGAGTTATTAAGTAAAAAATAAAAATATAAATATAACTTTTGTAACAAATAAATGATAAAGTATGTACATAATATGTACATAAACTAATAAACTCTGTGTCTAGTCTGAATCAGTATCGGATTCTGCAGGGCTGCATGCTAGACAAATACATTTTATTGTTGAATTTTTTAAGAAGACTTCGCGTAACCTGAAATTTGAAACAGGCTCCAGAGGTACCAACCAAACTTTTTGTTAACAACAACCCCTCTAGTGTTTTGCTAATAAGTTTATTTCTGATTTTAGTTTTATTTAAATTTACTTGAGAAAAAATTATTTCCACATTTGCACTGGAATGCGGAAGACATATCAGGTTAAAAACTAGTGTGGTTAATTTGGAAAATTTATAATCACCACTGCCTAACTTTATTTTGGAAACTTTTCCCCAAAATGCTTCTATATCAGGATCATTTTTTTTTAAATCAGTAAAATCAAAAATTACGAAGTTCCCGCCATTCATTATCTATTTGCTGAATATCTTTAATTAAATTAGGAAAATGTTCAAAAATGTGACATATAGACGCAATCTTTTTATTCATGACATTGTCAGGGTTTAGAAACTCTAATTCTTATTTTAAAACAGAGTTTTTTAATGGAAATCTTGCTAAAATTTGATTAGTGTCCCAACTGCCGACCGATTGTTTAAAATACTGGGATTCCCCGGCCGCGAAATTCCCCGGCCGCGGGAATCCACGGCTGCATCTAACTTGCTGAGCTGAGGCAGACAGGCGAGCGATCCGATCGTCAGATCTCGTTAGGTTTGATTTCTGAAAACGGATTATCCAGTAATCAGTACAATAATTGATGGACATTTTATAAAAATATAATTTAAGAAGTATGTAAATTGGCTTATTAGTTTTTTTAAAAGTAAACCTAAAAATCGTGAGAATTACTCATCATATCGTGAGATCCTGAGATTAAAGGCAATATCGTGAGGTCTCACGATAAATCGTGAGACCTGGCAACCTTGCTGGCAACTAAATAAAAATGTCGATCGGAAACATGTTGCCGAGCTATCGTATCCCTTTAATGTCGTATCGCGTCGTGTGAATAGCTGCGTTTATATATGTCGTAGGCTGATAGTGAAATCCGTCATTTCATGAAACGCCTAGTCATATCATGAAGCGTGGCTAAAAGGTATATTGCAACTGGTTTGTTCGTTGTTCCCCAGAGCATTTTTTTCAATTTTTTTTTTCATTTAATTTAAATTTTATTTTTATAAAATAATATTAGTTGAAAAAAATGCTCTGGGGAACCACGAACAAACCAGTTGCAAATATACCTTTTAGCGTGCAGCATGATATGACTAGGCTTTTCATGAAATGACGGATTTCACTATCAGCCTACGACATATACATGGCGGCGACATTCGAGCGACATGTTGCTCGGGTGTCGTGTTGATGTCGTGTTGTTCCGTCTGTATTGGGCCATAGCATTAACCTGTAACTTTTGGGGAAAACGCTTGGACAAGTCAATTCAGTTTTATACAGGGTTAGGAAAAATTACCAGAACGGTCGATTATTTCAAAATATACAGGGGTTATCAAAAAACGTCTTATATAAAAAATGTAGGGCTGGTAAAAATCTATATATCAGTGATAAATTGAAATATACAGGGTCGCCCACAAAGTTGTGGAGAATGATAGTTATATTTTTTTAAATGGAACACCCTGTATATTTTTACATTTTTAAGTTCCACATAAAATTATAATTATTTTTTATGAAATGCATTATTAGTCCATACTTCATAGTTTCCGAGATATTGACTCTCGAAAAGTGACATTTTTGAACTTTGACAGCTTATAACCTTCTAACAGTACGTCTTAGAACAAAACGGCTTACATGTCCCTATCTTCAATTTTTATTATCTTCCCAAGAAAATCAACTTCCGGTTAAACCGGATGTAACTCGAAAGCAGGAAATGTAGTTGTTCCGGTTTAACTGGAAGTTGATTTTTTGGGAAGATAATAAAAATTGAAGATAGGGACATGTAAGCCGTTTTGCTCTAAGACGTACTGTTAGAAAGTTATAAGCTGTCAAAGTTCAAAAATGTCACTTTTCGAGAGTCAATATCTCGGAAACTATGAAGTATAGACTAATAGTGCATTTAATAAAAAATAATTATAATTTTATGTGAAATTTAAAAATGTTAAAATATACAGGGTGTTCCATTTAAAAAAATATAACTATCATTCTCCACAACTTTGTGGGCGACCCTGTATATTTAAATTTATCACCGATATGTAGATTTTTAACAGCCCTACATTTTTTATATGAGCCGTTTTTTGATAACCCCTGTATATTTTGAAATATTCGACCGTTCTGGTAATTTTTCCTAACCCTGTATAATATATTGTCTTACGCATATTGCGCTTACATTTTGACGTTATTTGTTTGTTTTTTTATAGACATTTGTCAAAGATATAACGACATCGTTCTGTTTTTTAAATGGAAACATACAACTTGTGGTACATCATTTGAAAGCTAATATCTCGTATAGTATGATCATAAATTTTGGCGCGATTCTGTCAAGCTATTTCAAAATGGCGACTATTAAAAGTTTTTAAACAATCTCTATTTAAATAAGCGGAAATGATGAATCATTGATTTTTTTTTACATTTCAAGTTCAAGGTAAGAAATCTTTATTTTTTCACGTTCTGACATTTTGTGCCATTGTGAACTTGTAAAATTAATTTAGGAATTTCGGAAGTATTATTTTACAATCTTCTAAACAGAAATGATTTTGTCGGAAAGACAGTGTATCGAAGTCTTGATACTGTTAGGATGTGGAGATAAAATAAAAAGTCAAAGTGAAGTGTGCACTTAATTTAATGCTAAATATTCCACAATTTGATGAAATAGGACTTGCCTAGGAATGGACGGCCACGTTTTTTAGGCGACGATGAAAAATTAGATATTGCATTATATCTGCATGCCACGTTAAACCACCTTTTTGTTGTGTTTTGTTTTGCTCCGTTATATTTTAATTTTTTTTTGACAAAATAAATAACAAGTAAACCATACCTAACTATTGTTAAGTCACAAAATGTCAGAACGTGAAACAATGAATATTTCTTACCTTGAAAGGTAAAAAATAACATTAATAATTAATTTATCATTTTCGTTTATTTAAATAGAGATTGTTTCAAACCTTTTAACAGCCGCCATTTTGAAATAACAGGACAGAATCGCGCCAAAATTTATGAGCATACTGTACCTACGAGAGATTAGTTTTCAAACGATGTATCACAAGCTGTATATCCATTTAAAAAAAAAAGATCGATGTCGTCATATCTTTGACAAAATGTCTATAAAAAAACAAACGAATAACGTCAAAATGTGAGCATAATAAAACTAAATTGACGTGTCCGAGCGTTTTTCCCAAAAGTTACAGGTTGAGGCTATATTAATTTTATTCCGGACTTCTGGGCAACCCTGTATAGAGAGTACTGGCAAGCGTGAACTTACAGAACGGCTTTCAATGTAAAGAAACGAACAATACAAAATAATTTGGCGCGAGTTAAATAGAGATCGATGAAAATTCGACGTTGCCAAGTGCCAACTTTTGTTCGAGGTTCGAGCGCGATTCACATTCCACCCTCGCTGCATTCTCCCTCCATACCAGCACATACAATCGGACTGAATTTATATATATACAAAATCTTAATCTTAACATAGTATAAAACAAAGTCGCTATCGCCCGTCCTGTCACTATATGTGCTTAAATCTTTAAAACTACGCAACGGATTTTGAAGCGGTTTTTTTAATAGATAGAGTGATTCAAGAGGAAGGTTTTTATGTATATAATACATGCATAATATTATAGAGAAACACTGATAAACACTGATAAATTAGAGTAGGGAGAACGAACGACCCAACCTAAACGGTCCCCTGCCCGTTCAACGATCGATCCGAAGCACCGAAGCCGGAATAGACGAAGACAGACTATGTTTTATGCATGGATGTGAATTGTGGACGGGCCAGCAAACGGTTGAGTTTGAGGTTTGTTCGCCTTATTACTTCTAGTCGTATAATGCCGGGCTGCAACGCAGGCCGGGTACAAGCTAGTAAATAATAAATAATAAATTATGCGACTTTCCAGAAAGCCAAAATTTACTTTTTGCTAACCAGTATGGTTTTCGCAGATCTAGGGATACAGAAATAGCTGTAGGAGATATCATAACAAATATTCTAGCTAATGTCGACAGCAGTAAAAAAGGCTGTTTACTATCCTTAGATCTGTGTAAGGCTTTTGACACCGTAAACCATGATATTTTATTAAGAAAATTATACAGTGTTGAAATAAGAGAAAATACACATAAACTACTTCAAAGTTATTTAAGCTATCGTAAACAATTTGTTCAAATTGGGGAAAGAAAACGTTCGGAAAAAGAAATAATATGTGGAGTTCCACAAGGATCAATATTGGTCCGTTATTATTTCTAATTTACATTAATTCCGTTAACAAATTGAACTTAAAGGGTACCTAATATAAAGCTATTTGCAGATGATATAAAAATTATTTATTTTGCTAAAACTCTTGCAGAAATGTATTTTGATATTAATAATGATTTAAAAATACTTCTTTCTTGGCTTTAATCAAATAAACTTACGTTAAATTTTACAAAATCTTCTTTTATGTTTAAAACAAAAAATAAAATAAATTCCATCATAGGGCCCTTAACATTTAATAATGAAAATATTCACTATTCAAAAACGACAAAATTTTTAGGATTAGTTTTAGACGAAAATTTAAATTGGAAATGCCATATCCAGAATATTATCCACTCGATATCTCCTTTGGTATCTGTTTTGTACAGAGCTAGATAGTCCATTCTTTTGAAATACTTTAAAAATATATATTTTTCATTAATATCTATATTCAAAATTACAATACTTAGCTTCTGCATGGGGATCTGCTTGTTTATGAAACTTGAAACCATTACAAAAATTGCAAAATAAAGTAGTCAAATTACCACATTTAGTGCCAACTGTTAATCTATATAGACCGAGAGGGTATTAAAAAGTTCAAAACATTTATAAATTAAAAATGTGTATTCTAATTCACCCTATTATTTTAATAGAAAAAAAATCAAACGTAAGACTTCAGGAGAATAAGACATTACATGATCATAACACCAGACGTTGTAGAAATTATCAAACTATACCACTAAAAAGTAATTTCGGAAAAAATCGCTTTTATATGACGGAATAAGAAAATATAACGATCTTCCAAAAAATATCAGAAAAATTAAAAAATTGGCAACTTTTAAAAAACAATTAGAGAGATATTTACTAAATTAAATTATTTATACTATTTTTTTTAAATTGATTTTATTAATGAATTAAATTGGATTAACATTTTTTTTATTGTTATTATTTTCTATAATATTATGTTGTCACTTTCCATGTAATGAACTGTAAAAGTTAGTTTGGAATAAAGACATTTTGAAAGTTAATTTTTCAGGTAAGCGTATACGGTCAAATATCTGCTGGGGTTTTGAAATGCTTTGTTGCTTTGTTATTTATATTTATTTTATTATTTATGCATGAACAGAAATAAAATTATTTTATGGCGCAAAGGCTGAGGATGCAGAGAAAGCAGGCATTCTGCATTTTTGCATTTCAACCAACCTGTCCCTAAAACCCTACAAACACAATCGCCGAAGGTATTCATTCTACGCGACTTTTCAAAGTATAAAAACTTTTAACTCTATAAATAATATTACTCTCTATTTGTTACGACTATTTCTTGCCGAGCAAATGCTCTCCCCAGGGTAGAGATTTATCTAACCCGGCTTGTGGCAGATATATTAATCTGGGACTGTTCGATCTGTCTTCTTTCTTTTGCCCTTAATAGGGTTATATTACATTTTGACCTGTGGTTTACTACTAGGACTTTTAACAAACCATGGGCTATGGATTGACAAACACGCAATATCTGTATTAGTTGATGAAAAATTAAATTTTATTTGTGTACAGTGGCGCAACTAGCATAAATTTTTTGAGGGACTTAAGCCCTAACGCCGGTGGGTTATAATAGCCATTCCCTGACGCGTGCATCCAGGCCCGGCTAGCCGGATCTTCGTACGAAGCTTGCTATGGCGGTATCCAACCCAAAAAACATCGATATCATGCCTCGGTCATAGATATTTACCTTTAGATAAGCAAACAATAATCACAAAGGTGGCAAATTTATGGCCTCGCGCATGTAAACAAAGCTACACACGATTAGACATACGCACTGCAATGTTATTATTTGACGAATAAGAAAATAGACAGGTCCGGCCTTTAAAATTTAAGTTCTTTCTCAAAAAATTGTAAAAGTTGACCTTCAATTTATTTTTACGTGTAAACAGCTAAAATTTGCCCCTAAAATTCTTGCCAAAAAATTGGAATTTCTTCTCAATTTTTGATCAAGTTGGGAAATAAGGTAGGGATTTCTGGCATCTTTAGTAGTTGCAAACCGAGTTGCAAACCTATCAGATTTTGAGGATAGAAAATTGTTTATAAGGGTTTGTTTCTAAAATTTGTTTAAAAATGATTCGTCGTCATGTTCTTAGTTTAAAAAGAAAGAGAACAAATGAATTAAACTATAAAACTTATAAAATCGAATATAAAAGCACACAAAACCAGCAAAATAACCAATCTTCAATGTTATCGTGTACCTATAACCTCAAGTCAAATATTATATTAGTTGGTATACCTATAACTTGTATTGATTTTTACAATTTGGGAAAAGCTTAGGTGCGTGTAAAACATTTTCAAGCACAATTTCTTGTTCAAAAATTTAAAAGTTTTTGCGCGAGAACGTGACCCGTGGAATACTTTCACTCTTGGATTAATATGGGTCAGTCAAGTTTCCCCCCCGTCAATTGATTTTTGTAAAACAAACTACATAGTCATTTTGCACACATTTTGCACAATTTTGCACACCTAATACGAAATTTTGCACAAGCTCGTAGGAGAAACTAGAGCCCTTTTTTGAATGGGGGGCTAACTTGACGGTTCCCCCCCTTACTCAAGCAAGAAACTTTTAATTGCTGTTTTATTATACCCCTTATTTTGCACAATTGTGCACACTACATTTCAAATCTTGCACACCCTCCAGAAAAAAGTTACACCCCATTCGAGAAACAAAATTTTCCCCCCATACTCAACCAATCGGACCCATTTATAGCTCATTTGAAAGGTTGAATTTTGCACAATTTTGCACAAGACATTTCAAATTTTGCACACCCTCCAGAAAAAAGTTACACCCCATTCGAGAAACAAAATTTCCCCCCCATACCCAACCAATCGGACCCATTTATAGCTCATTTGAAAGGTTGAATTTTGCACAATTTTGCACAAGACATTTCAAATTTTGCACACCCTCCAGAAAAAAGTTACACCCCATTCGAGAAAAAATAGGTTTGGTGTCATATTTCGCTTAAAAGGTATAAACATTAAGGCTGTGAGCTTATAAACCCGATAAAGTAGGAATGTAAATTAAAATAAATAGATTTGTGTTTTGAACGAAATTCATTAACTAATAAACTATATAACTATAGTGCTTCATTTATGGCTGGGGTGGGTGGCATTTTTAATTACGAAGATCCTATTAACAACGCTCTATACCTATACGTAAAATATTAATCGTTAAAGACATATTTATGATATGGATATATTTGGTTTATGGAGAACTATAGGGTAGGAGGCCGATCGACAATGGCAGCATTTTCAAATTCTGTCCCGGTTTTTTGGTTAGTTCGCTATTGGCCGATAGATGGCTCTTGCGTCCGAAGTGGGCTGATGTTGTCTTCTTCTTCTTCGTTTTTAATATGGAAAACTAGATCCTCCATAGTTTTTAACTTTTACTTAAACCCTTTATTTTTCTGTGCTTTTACTTTTGACAATTGACATTTTATTTTTCGAAATATCAAATAATGTTTGAAGGCAAGACAAGACAAATAACGTTGTATTGTAATTAATTTCCATATTTATAATAAATAATGGTACAATTTATAAAAGTAGAGTTTGCTTTGTGTCGGGGTGTAAGACAGGATCTTTTTCAGAGAGAAAACGCTGCCAAATAAGTCTCTTTCTAGCTCCAAAGGTATAGCTAGAATGTTTAATACCCTGTATTTTAAAAACCAAGCATCGTTGGAACTTTATACAGGCCGAGTTTACTAATAAGTATAACAAAGTAAGTGTAAATTCATATAAAAGTCCTTATTTGTTCCTTAAAGAACTAATTTAAATAAAAATAGTTATTGCGTCCATAAGAAACCATTATTTGATAGCCCACTTCGAACACGCGCGCCATCTTACAGCGACTCGTAAAGCTGAATTACCGATGCTAATTTGGGACCGAATCCAATGCATTGCGATCGGCCTCCTACCTCAAGTCCTCCATAATTTGGTTACACTGGGCCTTGTAACATTCGAGACAACAAGGACCCATTGATTAAGTTGTTTTGGCTATAGTTCATTATATTCTAACAATTATCAAATAAACATACATAATATAACTTAGGATAAAGGTTTTAGTCTAGTTAGAGACTCCCAGAAGGGTGAACACGTTTGGTAGTAAGTTACTTATTCCTAAAGTTCTTTTTTTTTTTTTTTTTTTTTTTACCTGGGATGGCCAAAAATACTCCAGTAAAAATATTTTGGCTGGAGATTCTCTCAGTGTGTGAAAATTTGTAATATAATACACAATTTTGTAAATAGTTGGTTTACTCATTGTGTGCGGAATATTATAATCTTTGTGCAATCCGACATAGATTAGTGCGACATGTTACGATCTTAATAGGGTTCATAATTTAAAATGCCACCCTAACCTTGAATGAAGCACTATAGATAGATATTGTTAATAAATTTCGTTTAACACACAAATCTATTTATTTTAATTTACATTCCTACTTTATCGGGTTTATAAGCTGACAGCCTTAATGTTTATACCGTTTAAGCGAAATATGACACCAAACATATTTTTTCTCGAATGGGGTGTAACTTTTTTCTGGAGGGTGTGCAAAATTTGAAATGTAGTACGCAAAATTGTGCAAAATAAGGGGTATAATAAAACAGCAATTAAAAGTTTCTTGCTTGAGTAAGGGGGGGAACCGTCAAGTTAGCCCCCCATTCAAAAAAGGGCTCTAGTTTCTCCTACGAGCTTGTGCAAAATTTCGTATTAGGTGTGCAAAATTGTGCAAAATGTGTGCAAAATGACTATGTAGTTTGTTTTACAAAAATCAATTGACGGGGGGGAAACTTGACTGACCCGATTAATATAAACATACTATTTACTTTTTTCTTTTATATAATATAAGTACCTATATAGAAAAGTGCCTTTTAAACTTTTTGAAGCAATATATTGCCAGAAAAATAGGCGTACCTAATTAGACTGCAGAGCTGCAAATAAAATATACCAAAGCATCCATCGGGATAATCTGTCTTGTTGTTTGTTTCTCTTTATTTTCATACCTTACTTGTGTAGCCTAGGCCTAGTTAGATGTATTTAAGTTGATCATATATAATAAAATAAAGTTATAGGTATATATCAAGATACAACACTATATACTCCATAGGTACTTACTGAAAATACGAAATACCCGGTATTTTACTCCTATTAGGGCATAACAAAATAATACAACGGCTGTTACTAGTCCTTGTTTATATTCCAACTAGAGTCACTAAAAGCACAAACACAATTCATTAAACTACACAAAAACTAGAAATCCGTAAATATTAAATACCCACAATAAACAACAACGAATCCACACTAATCCACAGAGAAAACTTAAAACACAACATGTCGCTAAAGAAGGACAGGCCGATAACACGAGGTTTGTGCGCATGCCCGATGCTGCTCAGAGGGAAGGCAACTGACCCGCGAGCCATGCGCTCCGACGTATTTTTTCACCCATAAAACGTAACTTTTGTTTGAGCAGGAGAGAAACTGTACGTATCTAAAGGTAAATGTCTATGGGCGAAACGCGAAATCTCATTTGACCCACGAGCAGTTAAAAAACAAAGCGGACCACTTAACCTGGCAGTCCACTTAACCCCACTATCCCCTACTGTTACGGTGGTCGAAATTAATTTTGTTTATTGTTTGTTTTTTTGGCAATAATGTATGTCCCTACGCCCTACGTTATAATAAAATGTTATGGTTTTATTGTTATACAGTGTCACCAGTAAAGTCCGCATCATATGGGATTTTTTTTTATTAATAGCTTTATTCAAAATTTGACTTTGGCATCAAGTTCTGCCTCGATCGAGATGAAAATTGAGCAAAAAAATAGTAGTCACGTGATTCGCATTATCTGCCAAATTTTAATTTTTTCCAAAAAATAATTCAAAAGTGGGGTTATTTCTGAAAATATCAAAAAAAGTTATTAGAAAAAGTTTTTTAAAATGCAGTTTCTAGCCCACATGCAAACATTCAGCTACATAAGATAATTTTGATTTTTTACCTATATTTTGTAAATTACACCACTTTTGCAAAATAAGACTCAATGCAACTTACATAAAACTTCTTAGTTTTGACAATGCTTTATTTCAGATACATTTTCTTTAAAGTAGCGCCATATTAAATGTGTGTTTTTCTACAAAATCAAAATTGGGCTATTAAAATTTGGTCGTATGTGATGCAAAGTTTATTTGTTTTTGACCCTGTATAAGGTAACTTCATAAAATAAGTATTTTTGAAAACGTAGTTTGTGCCTGAAAGGAAAAAAATTAAAAATAAAGTAAAGGGGTTTTAAATTAAATCGTTGAAATAGATAAACTTTACGTTAAGTTAAACTAAAATTTATTTTCCACTTAATGAACCCGTTACTGATGACACTGTGTTCTTTTTTGTCTTAATATTAAGGTGTATTACTTTCAGACACAAACTACGTTTTCAAAAATACTTATTTTATGAAGTTACCTTATACAGGGTCAAAAACAAATAAACGTTGCATCACATGCGACCAAATTTTAATAGCCCAATTTTGATTTTGTAGAAAACACACATTTAATATGGCGCAACTTTAAAGAAAATGTATCTGAAATAAAGCATTGTCAAAACTAAGAAGTTTTATGTAGGTTGCGTTGAGTGTTATTTTGCAAAAGTGGTGTAATTTACAAAATATAGGTAAAAAATCAAAATTATCTTATGCAATTGAAATTTTGCATGTGGGCTAAAAACTGCATTTTAAAAAACTTTTTCTAATAACTTTTTTCGATATTTTTAGAAATAACCCACTTTTGAATTATTTTTTTGAAAAAATTTAAATTTGACAGATAATTCGAATCACGTGACTATTACTTTTTTGCTTAATTTTCATCTCGATCGAAGCAGAACTTGATGCCAAAGTCAAATTTTGAATAAAGCTATTAATAAAAAAAAATCCCATATGATGCGGACTTTACTGGTGACACTGTATATGTTTTTCTAGTCTATTCCCCATCGTGTTGATTTTTAGTTTTAAAGGAGGGGTTAGATTAGCCTCTCGCACAGGTGAAAATTTTACCTTGAGCCGGCCCTACCGGTATAAGTATACTATACAATAACTACTATACAGGGTGTCCCGAAATTAGCGTGCAATATTTCTAGGGCGTAAACTATATCCAAAAATATGATAAAAATGTCCTATAAACATACCCCGAGAAATGCTCCTTTAGGGGGCTAGAGCCCCTCAAAGAGGGTCGGGAAGGAAGTCTTTTTTTATAATAGTATGGAAACCCTTAAAGATAATGACATGAAAATTGGTACGTGCCTTCCAACCGATAAACTGTACATAACAGTTAGTTTAGAGTAAAAATATTTCTTCCAGTGGCGTCGCACGGAGTGGGGCTGAGGGTAAATAGTATCATATATTTTTTATTTCTAGGATTTTTTAATTTTAAGTACAATATTTTAAGAACCTTGAGTTTTTTCTTTAAAAAAGTACCTCTTGTTTTATTTCGATAGGAGGCACCGTTTTCAAGTAAAATTAATTTTAAAATAAAAAGTATTTTTCAAAAGAAAGGTTAGTCCATATGAGTTCAGGTAAATCCGAAAGTTAGCGTTCAATATTCCTAGGGCGTAAAGTACATCCAAAAATATTACAAAAATTTTCTATAAACATACCCTCAGAAATGCTCCTTTAGGGGACTAGAGCCTCTCAAAGGGGGCAAATTTTTTTTTCGTAATAGCATGAAGTCTTTGAAATGATCCATTTTCTATTAAATTTCGATGGACCGTAGCAAATCTTCTACGGCTAGGTATTCTTCTATGCGGAAATCGCCTCATGTACTCTATTACAGTGGCAGTAGAACTACCATTACAAAATCAATACACAATACATAAATAAATATAAAATATAAAATGAATATCTGTGAGTTCTCTGTTGCCCCCATTTGAGAAGCTCTAGTCTCCTAAAGGAGGATTTCTGAGGGTATGTTTATAGAACATTTTTGTAATATTTTTGGATGTACTTTACGCCCTAGGAATATTGCACGCTAACTTTCGGATTTACCTGAACTCATATGGACTAACCTTTCTTTTGAAAAATACGTTTTATTTTAAAATTACTTTTACTTGAAAACGGTGCCTCCTATCGAAATAAAACAAGGGGTACTTTTAAAAAAAAACTCGAGGTTCTTAAAATATTGTCCTTAAAATTAAAAAATCCGAGAAATAAAAAATATAGGATAATATTAACCCTCAGCCCCACTCCGTGCGACGCCACTGGAAGAAATATTTTCACTCTAAACTAACTCTTATGTACAACTTATCGGTTGTAAGGCACGTACCAATTTTCATGTCATTATCTTTAAGGGTTTCCATACTATTATAAAAAAATACTTCCTTCCCGACCCTCTTTGAGGGGCTCTAGCCCCCTAAAGGAGCATTTCTTGGGGTATGTTTATAGGACATTTTTGTCATATTTTTTGATATAGTTTACGCCCTAGAAATATTGCACGCTAATTTCGGGACACCCTGTATACACGAACACTAACCCTAGGTTTAAATTTTCATGGTACAAAAACTGTATGAGGTGTACTAACCTAGTAAACTGCTGTCGTAAATAAAGAGATAATAAATTTAACTCTTATGAATATATATGCTACCCATTATTCCGTACAGCTATAAACGTTACCTTATTGCCATGAAAATTGTAATCTCCGAGATATACCTAGTTCTATTGGTGCATATAAAGAGCATAAAAATATTTTAAAAGAATTATAAGAATATCAACCCGTAATATCGTTATGTTCCAATTTTATAAGAATTAGAATAAACAGGCCTTTTTTCTTCTTATTTAAATGCAAACCACAAATTCTATTTAAACGCAGTGTTTCCAAGAAAACCACAAAAAACAACTCAAAAATATATTTTTATAGTTTAGATTTGACCAATGGCTGTATAAATATTGTTAATCAGGTTTCAGTGGAAATTGATATGAAGGTAAGGGTTTTTTTTTAAAAGGTAATGAATTGGCTTACAATGATTTGAAATGGATTTTACCCTTTAAAATGAAACTAAGCAGATGGTCTCAGCTTGAAAACTTATTGTCTCGGTACCTACCAATTATTCATACATTGTGATAGTAACGAAGTTACCCACATAGTAGGTGACTTTCTTAAGACAAGCATAGATTTCTTAAACAAAGCCTTAAGCTTACTAAATTTTGAGACTTCAGAATTCGATGATCAATCCTGTAATTTAAACGCAGAAGATAATAATTTGTATAATAGAATATTACTTTTGATCGATTAAATAAATCTACTCGTAGTGAAACAAAAACAGCTTCTCAAAGCAATATTACTATTATTTACAAATTAGGTAAGTTGTTCTTGTTATCCAAAACTATTTATTACTTTTTTGTACATTTTACATTATCAATATAGTGGCAACAGAGCCAAAAAAACACAAAAATAATCAGAAAGACTTAAGAAAGCTCGCCCGTTGCCGCGCGTTATAATAATAGCTTGTGGATCCGCAACTCCCAGCTGATGCGGCGTTGCTCGATGTCACTTCATGGCTTATTTTCAAGGTGGTTGTGACACCATCTAATAAGAATGAATGCTAATTTTTGATATTGAAAATTAGCGTCAAATTAAGCGGGGGGAGGGTAAAGGGGAAGGATGCTCTTAGTTGATTACTTTCTAATTTTTTATATGACACATTTTTAAAATGTTACCCAAAATTTATGATTCCTCATAATTTTTACATAATAAATTTATTATTCTTGTAAAACATAATAGGGCTAATAGTTTAGGAGAAAAAACGATTTATTTAAACCATTATATAAAATATTATTGAATTAATTTGAAGAAATAGTCCGTACTTAAAGTGAAGTTGAAAGTTAAATAAATATATATAAGTATTAAATAAGTATAAATACAAAAGAAACAATAAAAATCTTCCTCCACAAATTTATTAGAATAAAAATATTTATTTAAGGTCTCTACATGTCTCGAACATAGAAACGTTCATCATTAGGAGACAGACAAAGCTTTGCTGATGATGTTAGCAGAAGAGGAAATGGTAGAAGGTAAACAACCTTAATGGAGCTTTTATGGAATTAAAAAAAAAAGGTGTGTTGATATATCAAATGAATAGTGAAGAAAAAATTGGAATAAATTGACTTCGGACTGAGTACGTAGAAAATTATACGTAGTAAAATAATTAAAACATATTTGTCCAAAAAGAAGACGTCCAAACCAACTGAATGGAAGGGGAAGTAAAATAGCACCATGGTTACCATTTTAAAAAATTATCGGTATCATCATCATATCTCTACTTTGGGACGCACTGTATAAAATTTGTTTTGATAAAAAAGTCCACATTTAAAATTATTATCTGCCCGTATCAGAGCATATTTCCAGAAAATAACTGTAGGGGAGAGTTGGATAAAATCGGATATCAGTCCAAAAACTGACTATTACTTTTGAGATTTTAGGGTAGCAAAGGTTTGTTGTAGATTGAAATATTCCCAAAAGACTTAAGTTTGATATACCAATGTAACTTTTTATAAATATTCCTAAATTTTTTTTTTAAATCTTTTATGAAAATATTGCAAAATATCCGATTTTGTCCAACCGGTATGATGAAACCGGGTACTAACATAAATACCATGTAAAAAGGCTAATAGGAAGAAAATAAAATATTTATTTAAAATATGTGAAAAAAAATCAAACATAGGTAGGTATATGTGGCAAAAAACTTCATCTATAACATCATAGGCACTACATGCAAGCTTCATATGCCCATTTGTTGCAGGATCCACATTTTATCCAGCTTTCGTTCGACTTAGAGTTTGAAGGCAATACAGAAACGAATCGTCATATTATCACCTTCTTCCTCTGAAAAACAGAATTTGCAATCGGTAATTCTTCAATATTTCTTGCTTTTTCACACGATCTTCTAACGTTTATTGAAGAACAGTAAAACTTTAAGAGGCTTTTTTATATCCCATCCTATGTTTTAATAATGCAATTATTGCATTTTGGATGCTTTTTTGATCCCATGACTGACAATTAGTTTTTCTTTTATAATGCTACATGTTGTAGTTAACTTAAAGCAAAAAAAAAAAACGCTGCAATAACTGGAAAAAAAACAACAGGTCTGATAAAATCGGGTAGGTACCCGGTTTTGTAACAACCTGAGCTACCCGGTTTTGTAAAACTCGTCAACAAGACATTAAATATTATGTAAAATTTTTTGGTTATGATATAATATTCAAAATTTTTGACCAAATTAGAGGTAATAAACTTAGTTAGACGTTATAAATTTTAAAATGGTTATTAGTTATTCAGTAGAGGAAAAAAATTCACAGATCTTGCATCTTACGCAAGTATCATAGGCGTATTGAAAATACCTACCAAAAAATATTACTTAGAAAAACGGATTGCATTTATTTATTGTAAACATCCGAAGGGACACTTTCGGATTCAAAATCTCCCATATTTAAATTATTTTTGGCCAACACTTTGAATACAATATAAAATTAGACGGCAATAATGACGTTGTCAAAATCGAAATAGAAAGAATCAAAAATGCGGTTACCATGATATCGACTAACATGGACACTTGAAAATTTTTAAAATTACGAAAACGTTATCTGATATCAATGAAATTTAGACGAATAAAATCTATTTGCACTGTCGTAGATTAAATTTTGAATGTTACACTTTCGATATGAACTTTGTTAATGAAACTTGTGCAATTAAACCACTCGGCTAACGCCTCGTGGTTTAACGTTGCACACATTTCATTATAGTGTTTATATCGAACTAGTATCATTAATAACTATAATGTAGAATAATAAAGATAATCTACTTTTTATTATATCCAAATAAAGTTAATATACTTATGCAAAATTCAAACACACAGTATAATATTTAAATAGTATTAATATTTGGTCTAAATAAACATCCAGATAAAGCCGACGGGAGATCCCGTAACATGAAAGTAGGTACTGGCCGTTCTCTCTCCCGGCCATATCTTAATATCAACCAATATAATAATAAATGCCGAAACCCAAAACAAAACAATATTACCACTCAACTCAGTCAGATGATGTCATCGATCATGTGCTGCTCGGATCACCGCCGTGTTATTTTGCCAAAGTCCTAGCATAAACAAATCACACGCATATCAAATAACATAATAATATTATGCTCTGTTAAAGCCGACGCCGCTTGTGTTTATTTATGTCCTTAATTTTGGGCTATGCAACCTTTACCTACCCACACCGCATACGAGGTCGAGTCTAGCGTGACGCTCTTGCATGTCGTTTATTTTTCACGAAACAGACCCGTATATAGGAACCGAGTAGTATTTTCAATACTAAAACTATAAACTTACCCTAAAAAACGAGTTTGGTGCACCGAAAAACACTTAAGATCTTACTGCTCTGGCTCATATTACTCAAATGATGTAGAAATGAGTACACGCGACTGTTGGCGATTTAAGAACAGTAATTTTAGCATTGTCCGATAGATGGTAACAGACATTTGGCAGAACTAGGCGGTACCCGGTTTTACCCAACTCCAAGTTACAAACTCGCACTGTATGAACTTTTTTTCATGTTTCTATAATATGTAGTATCTCCTCTTGAAATAAACATACGGAATTTCCGAACACCCTGTATGAGAAAGAATAATATCCCTGATTCCGCAAAAGAAAGTTCCACGTCTTTATAGAGTTTTCAAGATATCAAAGATAAAGATACCATCTTCGAAAAACCCTGTAATAAAAAATACGTGTCTCGTTCAAATCTGATGGATTTGATCAGATAGAAAGGCAGGTTTTCTGAAATTTTATGAAACTAGGCTTTCCAAGTTCGATAGCACAAAAAGTCCTGTTTATTATGTTTGAATTAATAATCAATAAATTATAGCTACGTAAAAAATATGGATATACAACCGTATCATATTATAATATGAGAAATTGCTTTTTGCTTTATGAGCATGTTATAATAAGGACGTGTATTGTAATGGGTTTTCCTAGTTAACCCATTATTACCCAGCGTGTCATATATGGAACGTATATTTAAGATGTATTTTTAAAATTATTTTTCTTTAAATATTAAAAGAAAATAAGATTAACCAATAATAATTGTTGACATTGTTGGCGCTGACAGGCCGTCGTCAGTTTTCCAGAGGTACTTAAAACGGCGACTTGTGAAAAAAGGTGATCACAAAACTAATGTATTTTTTCCAAATATTTACTTCAGTAAATGCTTTTAACTATTTACAAATATCACAGAATATTAAGTAAATGATATGTATATAAGCAACTGTTTATCGGATATTTTTTTTAGTTACTTTGAAAGTGTTTTTGTTAACCGTACCATATTATATGGAACGCTAGGCACATAGGGTCTACATTTATTTTAGATTATATGTTCAGCAATTGGCTGATATTTTCGCATCAAATGAGTTTTGGGACAATGATCCAGTGGACAAGATCTTTATCACACCTCCGGAAGTAAATGCTTTTTCCGATGGGGATTCAGGTGAAAAGGACGAAGGTGGCATATTGGATAGTTTATCTGGTAAACAGTTGCAAGCAGAAGCTGTAGCTGTAACCGTTAGCGGAAGAAGAATTATTGAATCGGAGATTAATATGTTGATGCCTGTGGAGGAAACTATAAAAATAATAAAGACGCAAAGTTTGTATAAAGACGATTCAGATAAAGAAGATAATAATATCCCACCCCTGAGTTACTTCGCAAAGAAACAGGTGAAACCAAAATTATTTTGGATCAAACATAAGGATGTAGAAGAAACTGACAGCTTGTTTCCTGAGAAAAACTATTTCAATTTATCGTCATCTAAATGGTGTTGAGTTATTAGAATTATTTTTGATGATGAAAGGAATAAATATGCCCTTTTTATAAACTATGCAAATCCTCAAATAACTTCTAATGAAATGAGGTGTTTTCTAGCGATCCTTATCAATTCTGGGTATAATTCAGTACCTTTTAGAAGAATGTTTTGGGATATAGGCGAGGATGTTAAAAATGGAATGGTTTACAAAGCTATGCGTCGAGACAGATTTGAAAGTATTATGAGATTTCTACATTGCAATGACAATACTACATACCTTAAATGCCTAGCGTGCCATATATGGAACGGCCCTTAAATAAAAAAATTAGATACTACTATGTCAAAAACACGTTTTACTAGATCTATGTGATCCTCCTTAATACTTTTATGCTAAGGGCTATAATTGTTCCTTTTTTGAGAAAAAAAATCCAGGCATTAATGGGTTGAAGTAGACCAAGGCAGATTTAGGAATTTGATATAGACACAGGTAACCAGAATGCGGAAAATGACGTCTAAATGATGTATTTTTGGTCAGTTTTGGTCATATACGTCTTTTAACCATAATATGACGTTATTTTGACGTCGTGTTTCAGATTTGTATTTAACGTCGATGGTAAGACGTCGTATTGACGTATTTTTAAAGTCTTAGAAATTTTAATATAAATCAAAATCAATCAACTTCGAAAATATTTTTAAACCGCCACTCACAAGTATAAACATCCCAACAGTTATAAATAATTAGTTATTTAAATGCTGAGTCATGTTACCATCGCGCGGCAGTCCATGGTATTTCTTTTACGTTTTGTATTGTTGACATGCAGCAAGTTGCACAGCGGTATGTACCGCCCAAAGTAGCCCAATGATAGTTTCAATATTATTTTCCTTTATAAAAGGGACAAGGGTATGATGCACTTGGACAGCCCCCGGTCCAGTCACAGTCACAGAACACGTCATTCCAACACTTTTTATGTGCCAACCGCGCGTACCAATATCTGTAAATACTCCCCTATTTATCGATTGTGCAACACATGCATTCTGCACCAAAATAGATTTGACATTTTTAGCTCTGGTTTATCCAGTATAAAACTAAATCAGCGTATTAGTGCCTTTCTAGGCATAATTATTATTCCGTTTTAATATCATAATTTAAGTCTGAATTTTTTGTTATTATACACCAAGTAATCAAAATTTTAGTGCAAAATGGAAAAAATTGATATCCAAAATTTTATTGCTGGAAACTGTTTATGGGGTAAGTATAAACGTAAAAAACCAAAAATAGACAACTGGATCGGTCATCCCTCCCCGTGGGGGGTCGAAAGGGGGTGAAAAATGGCGTTTCGTGATTTATGGTAAAAGGAGACGTCCTAGAAAAAAATGTTTCATACAAAACTTGTAGATCATGTAAAAATCTACTACTTTTGTGAAAAGCACTTTTTCACATAACCTCAAATTTTTTTAGATAAGTGCGAAAAACCGGTTTTTGTGTTTTTTAATTTTCATTTGAAAACGTGTCAACTAATATTTATGAAATTTTAGGGAGAAATAGCTTTTCTTATTACAAATAAGGAAACATTTTTTTGTTTTTATTTCATGGGCTGTTTTGAAGATATTTGCTTTTTTTTTTTTTGTATTTTTTTCAAATAAAATTTGTCCTTCGAAAAATCAATTTAAAAACTTTTGGTTGTGCTCATTTTTTTCGTTTTTAGTTGCACTTTAACATGAAAAAAAAAAAATAAGTCAGGGCGCAAAAACATCCTTTAAAATGCACAAGAAGCCTAAAGTGAGTTATACGAAAACGAATATTTCAGTATAAGTTCATAATTCGTTTAAAATTACGAACATTTTTTAAAATCAAGTACTTATTTGTATTCTATGGGAAAAAATACTAAAAAAATTATTAAGAAATTTAGGTTAATTAAAATTTAAATTAGCAAGAATTTTAAAATACGAATTTTTGTAATTGATCGAAAAAAGTATAATTGCGTAAGCGAGTCACAAAAAAAATAATTTTAGGTAATTTTGAAGTACTCTGGTTCTTTTTAACTAATAAAAATAAACTTAAACTAGATTCAAATAACAAGTATATATTTTAATGAAATATAAATTATTGATTCAAAAAATTTCTTCATGTTAACATAAAGCATGGTAATGATGGTAACATTGAAAAAAAGTGGTATACAAAACCTGTTTGGTCTAGTAGATACTTTACCTATAACTCACGAAAAAACCCAATAATTGCAAAATTATTACATTATTATATTTTAAATAAATATTTAATATAAGTACTAAACCAATCTACGTTTTTTTGGTACACTTTCATCATTTAAATTATAAGATTCTGATTTAGAATTTATTTTTTCCGCTAAAACGTTTTCTTCAACTTCATTGCCGTCTTCATCCTCACTACTAATGTGAAAAATATCTTCAAATATATGTTTTTCAGCATTTAAGCAAAGGGTTGGTTCTTCGTTTGCAGCTAAAATATCTTCTACATCAATAAAGCCATCCAAATTTTCTCGCTCTTCAAAATTAGTACAATTACCAGCACTCTGACATTTTGCACATAAGTCAGTGCATTGCAGACCATGCTTTCGGCATCCGCACTTAGTTCTACAGCCTTTTTCACAGCTACAAGAAATAGATTTAAGTAATGTGTCCGGAATAACTGGATCGTCTGTGAAATGAGGTAACAGCACGTCTTTCTTATTAGCTGTTATTTTATTCCAGCCCCATTTAGTAGCAAGTAGAGTATTGTTTCCAAGCCACTTTTGAACCTGGAAATAGCATCTGTAAGAGTTTTGCGTAGCTGCCCCAACAGTTGGTGGTATTTTTTCTAATTTGAAACCTTTTCTAGTCGATAGTTTTTTATACTGGCTGAACCTCAATTCATCAAGTGATTCTTTGGATTTTTCACATTTGTAAATTAATTTTATTAAAGTACAGCCGTTAGCAAAAATGATCGTGGGGTCTACATTTTCTTTATAAAAAGGTTGGGTTTTTCGTGAGTTATAGGTTAAGTATCTACTAGACCAAACAGGTTTTGTATACCACTTTTTTTCAATGTTACCATCATTACCATGCTTTATGTTAACATGAAGAAATTTTTTGAATCAATAATTTATATTTCGTTAAAATATATACTTATTATTTGAATCTAGTTTAAGTTTATTTTTATTAGTTAAAAAGAACCAGAGTACTTCAAAATTACCTAAAATTTTTTTTTTGTGACTCGCTTACGCAATTATACTTTTTTCGATCAATTACAAAAATTCGTATTTTAAAATTCTTGCTAATTTAAATTTTAATTAACCTAAATTTCTTAATAATTTTTTTAGTATTTTTTCCCATAGAATACAAATAAGTACTTGATTTTAAAAAATGTTCGTAATTTTAAACGAATTATGAACTTATACTGAAATATTCGTTTTCGTATAACTCACATTTTTTTCTAGGACGTTTCCTTTTACCATAAATCACGAAACACCATTTTTCACCCCCTTTCGACCCCCCACGGGAAGGGATGACCGATCCAGTTGTCTATTTTTGGTTTTTTACGTTTATACTTACCCCATAAACAGTTTCCAGCAATAAAATTTTGGATATCAATTTTTTCCTAACTATTTCCAGTTTGACTGGTGTATTACTACATAATTTTTGGAATTGTTATAATATTACCTAGGTACCTATTTTATTTTAAATAGCCTATACCCATTTGTTAATTGGTTCGTTTTAACTATGAAATGGTGTAAAATAAATAAATAAATAAAATGTAAGGTAGGTAAGTAGGTACCTACTGTTTTTCTTATTTTCTACAAATAAACAAAAACTACCATTAATTTTTCATTTTCAGGATTTAAATTTTGCATTACCTGTATAACGTCGGAGTTTGACGAAAAATGTTTGTGTTTTATAAAGCAAAATGAAATAATAAATAGAACGGCACGCTTTAATTTTAGTAAAAATAACTCGAACATGTGTTTATCGAGGTGGAGCCTATAGGCTTAATTTTAGAGACAATAAGAAATATTGTTTAACCTCGTATAGGATATTTGTACATCCTCTGGGATGCTGCATTGCAGTAATAGGTAAAAGTACTTTAATTTTTGAAAGAGAAATATTTTTGTTGACATCCCAGGATATAAATAGAAATATCATTTTTTTGCTTCCTGCTTTTATAGATATACCGTGCGAGCAAAAATTATTTGCATCAAAGAGGGCTTGGATTAAAAAACGTAGGGCTTGATTTATATAATAATTATAATATCTAACCAAATCTAGGTTAACATTTTGTCAAATTCATTATTATGACATGATATGCCAAAACTAATGAGTAATAAAATAAGTAGGTAGACAAATACAAATTTATTTTTGTTGTTTAATATAGTAGTAACGTGATTTGCATTATCTGTCAAATTTTAATTTTTTCCAAAAAATAATTCAAAAGTGGGGTTATTTCTAAAAATATTGAAAAAAGTTATTAGAAAAGGTTTTTTTAAATGCAGTTTCTAGCCCACATTCAAAATTTTAGCTGCATAAGATACTTTTGATTTTTTACCCATATTTTGTAAATTGCACCACTTTTGCAAAATAAGACGTAACGCCACCTACATAAAACTTCTTAGTATTGACAAGGCTTTATTTTAGATAAATTTTCTTTAAGCGCCATATTAAATCTGTGCTTTTCTACAAAATCAAAATTGGTCTAAGTATTAAATTTTGGTCGCATGTGATGCAAAGATTATTTGTTTTTGACCCTGTATAAGGTAACTTTATAAAATAAGTATTTTTGAAAACGTAGTTTGTGTCTGAAAGTAAAAAAATAAAAATAAAATAAAGGGGTTTTAAATTAAATCGTTGAAAATAGATAAACTTTACGTTAAGTTAAACTAAAATTTATTTTCCACTCAATGAACACTTTACTGATGACACTGTGTTCTTTTTTGTCTTAATATTAAGGTGTATTACTTTCAGACACAAACTACGTTTTTAAAAATACTTATTTTATGAAGTTACCTTAAACAGGGTCAAAAAACAAACTTTAAAGAAAATGTATCTGAAATAAAGCCTTGTCAAAACTGAGAAGTTTTATGTAGGTTGCGTTGAGTCTTATTTTGCAAAAGTGGTGCAATTTACAAAATATAGGTAAAAAATCAAAATTATCTTATGCAGCTGAAATTTTGCATGTGGACCAGAAACTGCATTTAAAAAAACTTTTTCCAATAACTTTTTTCGATATTTTCAAAAATAACCCCACTTTTGAATTATTTATTGAAAAAAATTAAAATTTGACAGATACCTAATGCGAATCATATGATTACTATTTTTTTGCTTAATTTTCATCTCGATCGAAGCAGAACTTGATGCCAAAGTCAAATTTTGAATAAAGCTATTATTTAAAAAAATCCCATATGATGCGGACTTTACTGATGACACAGCACTGTAGGTGACCAGCCTACAGTAGTACAGAATGCACTACTAGCACTACCCTACATAGCACCGCTCTCTTATAACTACTCGCAGTTCCGATATTTGGTATTAGTCGTGCCAATTTGCCTACTCTGTCTTCATTCAGCTTTCTGTCACTTTTTTATATGTTCTCCAAATTTCCGCGTGTATCAAAAAACCTCCAAGGTATTTAATACTATTTTTTGGTGTTATCTCTACGTTTCGTATTTGAAATTTTATTCAATATTCCTTCCCCTTCCCTTTTCTGGGTCATAACCGGCGTTTCTAATTTCAAATACCTACCTCTCTTCTAGATACATATACATTTATGTTTTCAAAACATTATTTAGAATGGAAAAACTATTTTCAGAAAATGAGAAATCCGCCTGATGTTGTTTGCATGAAATAATGTAACATAAAAGCCTCTAAAAGCTCTGATATCAAGTTGGCTAAATTTTCAGCAATGAAAGGGACACGACTGCGAACGCTGTCTATAAAAAGCGATGTAAAATTATCTGCAATCTGTTAGAAACACTATACTTCATAATTAATAATACTACTATTTTTGAACATTTTGCTACAAAGTAGAACATGAAATATTCGAATTTATTACACTAGATCTAAGGCGTAGGTACATCAAGACGAGGTGGGGGTCTTGAATCCCCCGTCGCGTCGCAGTATACAATTAAAGCCAGCAATAGAGCAATTTCTAAAATCTTCTGATCCTTTAAAGTTATGGCTTTTCCAAGTAATTTAAGTAATTACAACAAAAGATTTGTGTATGGCCTAAGATTTATTTATTTATTAACGCCAACAGGGATACAAACAGGTACGGTGCGAGCAAAAATTATTTGCATCAAAGAGGGCCTTGCATCTAAGGATGTAATGCTTAGCTGCAGAGCCTAATGCCTGTTGGGTGTCAGTAACTACCTCAATTAACAATCAATCAGTTATTCCGTCATCTTTGACAGCCGTTACAACACTGAAAAAAAAGTCTGTTTCATCCCAAGTAAATGATGTATTTGCTTTATTTTTGTTGGCCACAAATAATCTTTATTTAGCTCAAACAAATATTGTTTGCAACAAATAAATTGAATTATTTGACTTTTATTTCATATTTGTTTGGTTTTTGTTTATTTATGTGAAATACAACTTATTCGCGCCAAACAAAAAATTGTTTGCTACACCTATGCCTTTAAACGTCTACATTTCAAACAAAATATTATTTGCTGCAAATAACTTTTTATTTCGCCACTGCTTTTTATATAAATATTTATTTGCTTTAAATAAATAAATATTTCGGGGAAACAATTATTTATTTATAACCATTTTTTATTGTTTGTGATAAATTTAATTTATTTCCCTCAAACAAGATGTTATTTTACAGGAACATTTAGTTATTGCAGTAAATATGGATGTTTAAGGAAAATAAGGCTCTCGTAGGCGCAGACCAAGTTTAATAACTGCCATGTTAATTACAGTTTTGTTTTCTTTTCTTATATAGTTATGTTATTTTTCGTAACAATAAACAGAATATATATAAAAACTGTGGTATGATTTATTTCTTTTTGCAGCTCCTCTTCTAAATAGTTTGGTCGATTATACCCTATTTTAATTATTTAATTTAAATACCTCATTGTTTATTACAAATATAGGTTTTACCAAAAAATATTTAATAATAATTATATTATAATATTATTATGTTCAATAGTAAATAATTATTTATTTATAGGAAACAATAAGTTATTTAAATTAAATGCCAAAAAGCACACATCCTAATTTCGAAATTATTTGAACAGAATAAATATTTATTTAATAGAAATAAATCTAAAGTATAATAAACAATTCGTGATTTGGATTAAATAAATGGGTTGCCGATTTAAATAAATGATTATTTCAACAGAATAAATATTTATTTAATATAAATAATTATAAAGTATAATAAACAATTTGTGATTTGGATTAAATAAATGTGTTGCCGATTTAAATAAATGATTATTTGAACAGACTAAATATTTATTTAATAGAAATAAATACATATTTGTTGGTTACCTATATTGTTTCGTGCTAAATAACGGAATTATTTTATTTAAATAATATTTATTTGAATATCATATATTTCCCTCTCAAAAGTCAAATAATTTTGGACAAAATTTCAAATAATTATTTGTTCAGGCCATAGGGAACAAATATTTGTTTCGGCAAACTCCATTTTTGTTTAGATCAAATAAATTCTTTTTTCGGTGAAGTAATTTGATTCATCGCTAATTTTTCCAATTTCTTTTCTGACGTTGCTTTTATTGCTGGGGATTTTTATCATTGCCTAAAAAGAACCGTGGCTGTGTTTATAGAAACAGGTTCTATACAACACAAAAAAGAAGCAGGAAGACCATCTGTAAGAACAGAAGAACTTGTTGCAAACGTTCGTGAAATAATGCAAAATATGCCAACAAATTGTATAAGACGCCTGTCCCAAGAAGTGGACATGCAGGACTATTAAAGAAAGCAATTATTAAGCAATGTAATTATTTTTCTTTCTCTTTCTGTATATTCTTACTTTGTTAATTTTGTAAACAACAAAAATAAATTTGTATTTGTCTACTTATTTTATTACTCATTAGTTTGGCATATTAATTATCATGTTATAATATGAATTTGACAAAATTTTAACCTAGATTTGGTTAGATATATCGTCCCCATATCATTGTGATCTAAACCAAACCCTGCGTTTTTTAATCCAAGCCCTCTTTGATGCAAATCATTTTTGCTCGCATGGTACATAACGAGATACCCACTGGAGTACATAATATAATTAGAAACTATAATAAAACAGTCTCAGCATGCCTACAAATAGTAAAAGAAGGTAAAAAAGAAATAAATACATTCACTATTATTTCACATTAGATTATCCATTATTATTAATAAACAAAGAATTCGGAGGAAAAAAAATACAATAAAACCAACCATCAAAATAATTAGATTTTAAACATGTTTTAGTATGCCTTTCACTGTTCGCAGGGACATTGAGAAAAAATTAATATTAACAAACACTTTACTATTTCTTATAATTCTACACAATGGCGAGTTTGAGCCGAACAAGTGTGTCTAAATGGGAAAAAAAATAATTTAGTAGTTCTTAGAGACCACTGGGGGACATGAATATAAACTTGTTCGAGGATATCTGGACTTTGTTCTAAATTATTAAATAACCTATATAAAAAGATTACATCAGTGTATTTTCTTCGACTAGTCAGGGACGCTGCCCTCCCTGCAATTATTTCAAACAGAATCCAAAAATACTTTACTTAAAAAATCAATAAAGCAATGTATGTAAGCAATCCATTAAAATAATTCAAACCAAACATAGCCCTATTCCAGCGGGTATAGGTTATACTAAGCGCGGGCATAATTCAAACCAAACATAGCCCTATTCCAACGGGCAGGTTATACTCATAGACAAGCGAGTTGCGCGCTCTCAAGGTTATACTAAGCGCGGGCGACCGATTATTCGTCCCGATTCAACGCGACTTCTCGATGAGTTGCCATGACGACGAAGGCGTGACGTCACCTACACATCGCACAACGAGCGGCCACGGATGAGCTCCAATTTTCCGCGCCCAACAGCTGTTCGCGAATCGCGATGCCACGGTAGAAAAATCGATATATTATGTACTCTGACAAGGCGACCTGTCGATATCGCTGATGTTTTGATTTGATTTATTAGTTACGTTATAAAGTTGGAAAATTTCGTGTAATATGAAGGTCAGTGATTTACAGAAGCTTGTGTTTAGTTTTTAGTTCTCTGAGCTTAAGTGAAAAACTTGATTTAAAAATTGCAGGGCGGCCACTAATAATATTGAACATAGTACGAGTGCAATCAAAATGTAAAAGTAAGGCACAGTTTACGCGTAAGTTTGACAAAGAAATATATAATAAAAATCCTGGATATGCGGTTGTGAGGACAAAAATTCTTTTTTTTTTTGTTTCGTGTGTCTTCTTTTTGACGGGAATGATAATTGCACTATAAATGGGGTGCAGGACTGGAAACATCTTTCAGACAAAATAAAAAAACATGAAAATAGTGCAAAACATCGTCAGAATGTGGTAAATTTTGAGATGTTAGGACAAACTAATATTTTAACTTGTTTAAGTAGTGCTTATGCTTATGAAATTAAAATTCACAACGAGAAAGTTAGAAAAAACAGACACGCACTTTCGAAAACAATACATTTTAAATTTTTTTTATTTAAAGCCAGCGCCCCCCTGACTCGCTAGTCACGAGCCGCCACTGTAAATAAAAGTGATTTCGGGCCAGACAAATATCGTTGTTGACCTAATAAAATTCGGTTTTACCGAAAGTTATTTGATAAATTTATTCTGAATATTTTCCAACCTGCCCACATTGACGGCTTTGCTTTTCATAGTATTTCATTTCATAATTAATTTAATTTTTTTTATATCCCGAGAATTTAACTTCGTTAAGTGAAGAAGAATTATACGTGAAAGCGCGGAATTTACAAACGATATAATACCAAGAAGACTTATCCATTGACTTTCCTAGTCAAATTTTAAGGCTCAGAAAGGGACTTGGAGATAATAATAATAATAATAATCGACTTTATTAAAGATAGTAAGGGATACAATAAATATTGTAGTATAGTAAGGCGAAGTTTAGCAGAGACCATGGGAATCTGCTATTCTTACACTTAACCTTTTCCTAGTAATAATCAAAATAATCAAAAACATCAATATAAATCTATGGCAATATAAATTTCTAAAAACAGTGTGTTAACCATAATATAGAAGCGGGCACACACACATATAGATATATAATATATCATATAATAATACGCATTAACATAATTTAAAGTGAACACAACAAATATACATATTAGGCCCAAATTAGGAGGCTAGCAGCCAAGACTGAGTCAGTAATAATTCACGTTTCAATTTCTTCTTGAACGATTCAATACTTAAATTGTTTGGAACAAATGTAAGTTTGTTGTAGAGATTTACTGAACAATACGAAAAGCATCTCTGAAACATAGCAGTCCGATGTCGAGGAATGTGAAACAAAGAGCGGGATCTAACGTTAACAGTGTGGCAATCCCGTCGTCTAGAAAGTCTACTACTAAGATAAGGTGGATTGTTTGATTTTATTATTTGATGCACAAACGTTAAGAACAGCATTTTTCTCCGATTCTCCATATTAAGCCAATCAAGTTGTGCTATGTACGGCGAAACATGATCAAATTTGCGAAGACCAAAAATATATCTACAGCAAGCATTCTGAACTTTTTGTATACGATATTTGTTAAAAGCGTTTAAATAGTTGCCGTACACAACAGAACCATAATTGAACAGAGACAACACCAAAGTATCACACAACAATTTTCTAAGTTTTACATCAAAACAATGTCTATTTGCATATAGAAGCTTCAGGGAAAGATATGCACGCGGAAGTAGACCATTTATATGCTGAGTAAACTGCAGTTTCTGATCCAAAACCAATCCCAAACTTCTGGAACTTATTTGTGGTTGTAAGACATTATTATCAATAGCAATATTAAAATCAACGAGCAAATTATTGCTATTAAAAAGGATTAAGTTGCACTTCGTAGGATTAAGTTTCAAGTTGTGTCGTAACGATAGGATTCTAAGGGTTTCCAAGTCAGCATTTAATTGAGCACTTAATTGAGCACAAGCAGTGATAGATAGAGTATTTTAAAATTAAAAACAGTGTATGAACTTGCGGATCATTTATTATTAAAAAGTCAGTGTGTTCTTCAAATTTTCCAGATGTATTATTTCTAACTTTACCAGTTATTGTGGCATCAGCGGAACCATGTTTTTTCAAACTTAAAATAGTAAAAACCCGTTTACGTAACACCATGGGACAACAACGCCTTTCGGATTTATCCTTAATCAGTATTGACGAGTTTGTTAAAACATTAAATATCGACGAAATTATAAACGATTTTGCAAAAAAAAAACTCTCGACGATCTGTCGTTTTGTATAATTATTTTTGTAATTTTTTTAAATAAAAATTAATGAGATAAAACCGCCTTAAATTTTTCCTTTATTGAAGCCAAGATTTATTACGAACGGATTGGCAATGCAAATTACTATTTTTCTTTTGGCTTAACTATCGCCTTTTCTGGAAACTTTTACGAATCAGCAAAGTTTTAATGGCCACAAATAATAAAAAGGAAGAATAATGGGAACTGGGAAGAAACTTCGACATAAATATGACAAATTATGCAGGCTGCTGCAAATTCGTTTGCATATGTGGTGATCTCGGAGAGGGTAAGAGATAGGAAGATGGTTAAATTAAGGCCACAGTTCTCAAGTATGTATAAAAGACCTATAAATGGCTTGAATGCAGGGGCAACTCCCGGAACTTTGCAATTATTAAAAAAAAATATTATCTAATTTTGGAAGAGCTGTTCAGGGAGGCATTGACGAATAGTATGCCGGCGTTTTTTTTTTTAAATAAATGCACAGAAACTTTAAAAAAAGCAGTTTTTTAAAACCACTAAAATTGCCACAATCTACCTTAACTCTTTTAGGGGCAGACAATTATGCTAAATAAAAATCCTAGTGGGGCAGAGAAAAATATTTTATTATTGTAGCTTTTTTTTAATTAAACTCATTCGTAGGCTTAAAGTGAATATAAAAATATAAAATAAAATAATAAAAAAAAAATGTTAAAAAATACAGGGTGGAACATTTTAAATACCACTACATTTTATTGGGAAGTGTGGAAATCTGCAAAGGAATAACCTGGAATATCCTTAACATCAACATCACATCATAGGCAACTTATATTACACCGGTACACGAATTAAACCGCCGCCCGTTACGGTAAAAAACATTGTGTAGTAAGTGGTATACTTTGTGTACCAACGCCCAAGGGCGTCCATAGGGGGGGGGGGGGGGCAAAACGGGCACTTGCCCCCCCCCCCCCCTAGGCGCCCACATTACTATTTTATTTTATAATTCAGTATAAATATTGAATAGTACAGTGGTTAATTAGTAGACCAACAAATCACTAAACTGAACAATTACATAATAAACACATATCAATAAATTAATATATTAGGCATAAGTTAAATAAATAGTCTTATACAGTGTCACCAGTAAAGTCCGCATCAATGATCTGCTAGCATCTGCTAGCAGATCATTGGTCCGCATCATATGGGATTTTTTTTATTAATATCTTTATTCAAAATTTGACTTTGGCATCAAGTTCTGCATCGATCGAGATGAAAATTAGGCAAATAAATAGTAGTCACTTAATTCGCATTATCCGTCAAATTTTAATTTTTTTTCAAAAAATAATTCAAAAGTTTCTACTATATAAATAGTTCTAAGTTATATATTTCTGAAAATATCGAAAAAAGTTATTAGAAAAAGAATTTTTAAATGCAGTTTCTAGCCCACATGCAAAATTTCAGCTGGATAAGATAATTTTGCTTTTTTACCTATATTTTGTAAATTGCACCACTTTTGCAAAATAAGACTCGACGCAACCTATACATAAAATTTCTTAGTTTTGACAAGACTTTATTTCAGATACATTTTCTTTAAACTAGCGTCATATTAAATGTGTGTTTTTCTACAAAATCAAAATTGGGCTATTAAAATTTGGTCGCATGTGATGCAAAGTTCATTTCTTTTTGACCCTGTATAAAGTAACTTCATAGAATACGTATTTTTGAAAACGTAGTTTGTAACTAAAAAAATAAAATAAAGATATCGTTGAAAATAGATAAACTTTCCGTTGGGTTAAGCAAAAATTTATTTTCCACTTAATGAACACTTTACTGATGACACTGTGTTCTTTTTTGTCCTAATATTAAGGTGTATTACTTTCAGACACAAACTATGTTTTCAAAAATACTTATTTTATGAAGTTACCTTATACAGGGTCAATAACAAATGAACTTTGCATCACATGCGACCAAATTTTAATAGCCCTATTTTGATTTCGTAGAAAAACACACATTTAATATAACGCTACTTTAAAAAAAATGTATATGAAATAAAGCATTGTCAAAACTAAGAAGTTTCATGTAGGTTGAGTTGAGTGTTATTTTGCAAAAGTGGTGCAATTTACAAAATACTGGTAAAAAATAAAAATATCTTATCCAGCTGAAATTTTGCATGTGGGCTAGAAACTGCATTAAAAAAAACTTTTTCCTATAACTTTTTTTTGATATTTTTAGAAATAACCCCACTTTTGAATTATTTTTAGAAAAAAATTAAAATTTGACAGATAATGCGAATCACGTGACTACTATTTTTTTGCTTAATTTTCATCTCGATCGAAGCAGAACTTGATGCCCAAGTCAAATTTTGAATAAAGCTATTAATAAAAGAAAATCCCATATGATGCGGACTTTACTGGTGACACTGTATATAAAAAAGTATTGTTTAAGTTTTTGCCCCCCCCCTGAAAAACGCTCTATGGACGCCCTTGCCAACGCCCCACTACACGTCCTCTTTTCTCGGTACATTTTACGTACCACTGCCCTTCAAAGAGTTAAAATCCTTGAAAGTAAACACGTCGATTTTCAGAACTGAAGTAAAAACAACAATATTTACTGGGAACACGATATTTTCTAGTATATTTAGATGTCATCTTCCCTAAGAATTCAAGAGAATATGTGTTTGTTTTAACAGGAAAGGGGTCGTAATTTCACAAAATACGAAAGTAAACAAAACTATGATCGGCTGACTAACATCTGCCTTGCTCTACCAGCTCCAGAATATGTCTCTCTGCTCTCTTTCTTCTTCGTATGCCAAAAGTATAAAAATAACTAACTACTCTGATCAACACAGCACTGCAGTGCGCATGCGAATCGTCAACATCAGTTCGGCAAATCGAATTATTGACGGTAGAAAATGGTGTCGTTAATACCTCCTTAAGGTAAGGTTGCCTAATTTGGGGCTTAATAATTTGATGAAAGAAAATTGTAAATATTTTAAATACCTTCCTAAAAATTCAATTTTGGTTTTTAATTTTTTGCGCCCTAATTTTGGACTTAGGAAAAATCAAAAAGGACATTTTGTTGGCCAGTTTTAATGTTCTACAAGATGGAGTTATTAGTTTTCAAATTTTACGTTTCGTTCTTTAGTTACCACCGTCAACTGGATTTTTGAAGTGAAAACTTCTTTAGGCGCGTTTAGCACTTTTTGTGGGCACTGAATTAAACTGAGCCGTCACGCGTCATGTCGGCTGTGTAACGCTCGAATTCGACTCCTAAATTCAATCCGAACTGACCCTGACCTTCCGGTCTGTTAATTCGTAAACGTTGCCGCTGCCGCATCAGTCGACGTGGAAACAGTGTGCCAAACTTGTTGCGTCTCAGGTATGTTCTGGCATTTTTTAAATTATACAGGGTGTTAGTAAATAAGTGCGACAAACTTCAGGGGGTGCTTCTTTAAGTGATTTTAAGAAAAATAGTTCATATAAACATGGGTCCGAAAATGCATAGTTTTTACGATACAGGGTGTCAAACTTTAAAAAAAAAATCGGATGTTCGTAAATATCTCGATATTCTTTTATTCGATTTTGTTGAAATTTGGTAATTTTATTTATAATAACAAGAGGATCATTTAGCCTCAATTAGATTAAAATTTTTAAGTCCAGTGGCGTTCCGGAAGACAGTCCAACTAATATTTTTGACAACAAAACTGCGCGCCACTGGCTTTTTTAAAAATTATGTATTTTTTTCGAATTAAGCAACTACAAATACAAATATGTTATTTTTTGAGTTTTTTCATATCTTGCTTTGTTTTTGAGAAAAAAAATAGAAACCACTTTATTGCATGTCCCAGGGACAATAAGAGTAAAAAATTTAAACTACTTACTATGCTATTAAGCAATTAATTACACGAAAGTCCTCTTTTGAATTTTAATATTTTAAAATCTATGCGAAAAATTCGAAAGAGAACTTTTGTGTAATTTTAATTGGTTAATAGCATAGTAAGTGGTTTAAATTTTTACTGTTTTGTCCCGGAGACATACAATAAAGTGGTTTTTATTTTTTTTTCTCAAATACAAAGCAAGATATGAAAAAAACTCAAAAAATAAAATATTTGTATTTGTAGTTGCTTAATTCAAAAAAAATACATAATTTTTAAAAAAGCCAGTGGCGCGCATTTTTTTTGTCAAAAATATTAATTGGACTGTCTTCCGGGACGCCACTGGACTTAAAAATTTTAATCTAATTGAGGCTAAATTATCGTCTTGTTATTACAAATAGAATTACCAAATTTCAACAGAATTGAGTACAAGAGTATCGAGATATTTACGAACATCCGATTTTTTTTTTAAAGTTTGACACCCTGTATCGTAAAAACTATGCATTTTCGGACCCATGTTTATATGAACTTTTCTTCTTAAAATCACCTAAAGAAGCACCCCCTGAAGTTTGTCGCACTTATTCACTAACACCCTGTATATTTACGTAGGGTGAAGTAAGGTAATTAGTTTTACCGTAATTGCTTATTCCATGGACCTAATTTATTATGATATCTGACTTCTGTTAAAGATGTAAAAATTCAAGGGTTGTTCAATTTTAGGAAAGAGCTTTTTTCGTATGCAGTAAAATTATCCCGTATTCCAAGTTTATGTTATTTTTAAAGTGAAAGCACTTTTTTGTGGGCACTGAATTAACCTTGTTGAAGTTTTCACTTTTGTCGTTTCAACTTTTCGTCATCAAATAACACATCATCAGTATTTTAAATTATACTTCCTTTACTATTACGGTCTTAGTAATTATTTTTAGGATTAAAAATATCAAAATTACATTACTGATACTTAAAACCGTTTATTTCAATAAAATTCTAGTCAGAAATCAGATTTACACCATAACCATACTCCATACTCAATAAGTTATTCTATTTTTTTATTGATTTTGTAATTTATCTCACAATTACAACATTTATCTTAGTACCAATAGTTTTTACCCTAGACCTCGAAATATTGTAAAAAAGTGACATGGCTCCCGAGTGAAAAAGGATACACAGCGGCCATGATAGTCAACTTTTTCTAAAAAGGAAGCGTTTTGACAGTTGACACCCACATGTGACATTAACAGCTGCGACATGGTTTCTTCCTAAAAGTTCCCAGTTCAGTAGTGGACCGTAGCAAGCTCACGCGTCAGATTTCAGAGACTCAATTTTCTCGGTGTTTATTAGTTAAGTTAAACGGTGAGCAGAATAAACTAGTTTAACTTAATTAACTCTCCTATTTCCAATAACAAACATTTCATGTGCTATAAATTTAATATTATTAGTTTATCCATTTTAATGACGGTACAATAGGTTGCCAAACCTTTCGTTCAATGAAAACTAGTCCAGCTGTTTGTATTTAAAAAAACATGGCATTTTGGCGGCTTTGTACTACGCCGCGAACATAAACTATAATATGGCAACGCAGCATTGAACGCGAAACATGCGCCGGCGCACCGCTTGGTTGGCTCGTAACTACAATATTTGGACGGTGAAACATTGGTAAGTTTAGTGTATGTCAAATGTATTTCTATATTTTACTACGCCTACTAACGCCATAACGTTTAATCTATCGCATGTTGAGATCGATGTTTCAATTGTTAATAAAATTGGCACTGTATTTTTCGAGGTATTTTTGCAAGCCATTATGCTAATAAACCATTAAGACCCCCGTACAAATTTAAAATATCGTGAATGCCATGGTACAAAGAACTTATTGGCCTGCTCATCTCTGTGGCCAATATCTTAACGTAAAATAGACCAGATTTCAACAGGATGCCATAAATGACAGTTGACTCAGTCACGATGCGGCGTGTGTTCTTATAGAAAAATTTGACTTTAAAAGGATTAACATATTATTATATTATGATCTTTTCCGTCGACCGTGTATTTACAACCCTAATTAATGTATAAAAAATCATACATTAATGGCTCCTACAATGTATGATTTTTTTTTATTAATAAACGATTTTAGGCAACCAAACATACTACAAAGCACGCACTGCCGCGTACATAATGGCGTTGCCATAATTTCTGTCGATGTCAATAAGCTTGAAATTCGAAAATTTGTTGGTACAACGCTTATAGTATGTAGTTTGGTTCTAAATAAAAAATATATAATCTATTAACAAGACAATCGACGGAAAAATATTGTAACTAACGCGTATATTAAATAGCGATTAATACACTAGTTTGTTAATAGTGTATTAATAAGGGCGATTAATAATCGCTATTTAATATACGCGTTAGCACAGCGTAGCTATATATTCTGTGGCGTTAGTTACAATATTTTTCCGTCGATTGCCTTGTTAATAGATTATATTTTTTTTTATTTAGAACCAAACTACATATTATAAGCGTTGAACCAACACAATTTTGAATTTCAAACTTATTGACATCGACAGAAACTATGGCAACGCCATTATGTACGCGGCAGTGCGTGCTTTGTAGTATGTTTGGTTGCCTAAAATCATTTATTTATAAAAAAAATCATGAGATTATTAATCGCTATTTAATATACGCGTTAGTTACAATATTTTTCCGTCGATTGTCTTGTTAATAGATTATATTTTTTTTATTTAGATCCAAACTACATATTATAAGCGTTGTACCAATACATTTTTGAATTTCAAACTTATTGACATCGACAGAAACTATGGCAACGCCATTATGTACGCGGCAGTATAGTATGTTTGGTTGCCTAAAATCGTTTATTAATAAAAAAAAATCATGCATTAAAAGGGGGCCATTAATGTATGATTTTTTATACATTAATTAAGGTTGTAAATACACGGTCGACGGAAAATTACTATTAAAGGCTGTGACGTCACTCGTCACGTGGTGAGTAATTAACCATATAGAAACAGTTGGTGCCAGAGTCTCTGAGTATCATAATATCTGATAATCTTTATATTATGCGCATTAGCAGTACGATAAGAATGAAACAGAAATTTAAAGGTTAGGCGCCAAAACTATAACAGATAATATTTAATCCTAAAAATAATAAAATTATGGTCGCAATAGTAAAAAAGGATAATTTTAGCTTTGTTAGCTTATATCTTGAGTGTCTGATTAGGCAACTTTGATTGTGAGTATATTAGGCTTTCCAAGCAGGTAATTTATGTCACAGTCAAAGGTGCCTGCTTAGTTAATTATTTTTAAAATCTATGTTTAACCCAACATCAAATAAAAGTTATTGCCATATTTATATCACCCTGAAATATTGATGATGTGTGTTATATGTTGACGAAACGTTAAAATTTAATAAAATCTATAAAACCAGAATCCTAGGGGGTTTTTAAAGAAGTTTTTCTTATCTCGAAAGGGGGACAATAGTACCTATATACATTATTGGTATTCAAATTCTTATTTTAGAACAAAAATTTCATTAAAAACTGAATTTTTATGCCTTGAGAGCGGAAAATAATATTTCCATAACAACTAGGACACTTAAGTACTACACCTGGCACTACTAGTCTAGAAAATAGCGTGCAAATTCGACGATGGAAGGTTACCCTCTGCCAGTTAGTATTTATTGAAAGAGACAATACAAATACAAAACGTTTTTCTCTTCATAAAACAAACCCAAACATTTTGTTTTGATATGTACCGTAGAAAAGTACTGTACTGGCAGACATTTCTATCCATGCCATCAAAGTAGAAGAATATTAATTGAAAAAAACGTCTGCCCCAGACAACTTAGGTATGGTTTAAAAGGCAATAAAAAGCTCTAACATTGACTGGCAGACGTTTTTGATAAATTAGGTAGTAAGCCTTAGAATTCCCTAACTCTTTGAAAAGATTTAAAAAATTGAGTTTTTCTTGTCTAATTATTTTTCTTATATAATACCTAAATAAATATTAAGAAACGTTCTTTGCATAATATGTTATAACAGTAGGAAATACGAAAAATTTGAGTTTTGATTAAGTAAATGTTAAGTATTTTTTGTCAAAATTTCAAGTTGTGGGCTGTGCTCCATTTTTGGCCTATTTGATGACAAAATCGCCAAATATCTGCCACTACAGTACTGTGTACGTCAAAACAAACATTTTGCGGGAAAATTGATCTAGCAACTTAAGAAAAATTTTTCGGTGACCACGCGCCGACCAAAAGGTTTAACAGATATTGGTACCGACTGGCAGACAGTGATCTTTCATCGTCGAATTTGTTTTCTTGGCTGTAGGTACAGTATACGCCCACCCTACTCTTAAAAACTAGTGTTCAGGATAATTTTTTTAAAATAAAATATAATAATTTTAAGTAGGTAAGTCTGTACTTTGTATTTCACATAATATTTATTTAAATTAGTACATTTATCACACGAGAAAAACACATGAGGAAAAATACTGGACTCTCAAAACACAGTCGGACTTAATATTAAATATTACTTAATATTCATTTTCACAAAATATCATGAACCTGAAGCTAGCGGCCAGCGGCCAACGGCCGAATAAATAAATATTTCGCGCGGAGTGTACCACATAGGCAGTGTATGCTTTCCCTGATTATAAATATGTATATCTTTTATTTATAATATAATTGTGGCAAAATTAGAAAAACTATTATAGTCTATAAGAGGTGGAGTGTGCGCAATTTAATAGGCGTTATTATTACCAAAAAAATAAACTACAAGGTAGATTCAAAAATGAGGGAAAAAACTATTTCTGTAAAAATGGCATTTCACAATAAAACTTCGTGGAGGGCTTTATTATATTACAAACTACAACATACTTAAAGAATTTTTCCCTAAATAGCCTCTACGGGGTTCATTCAGAAATTTAAAATAAACATGTTTTTACAAAAACCGTAGTTTTAACTAGTTCACGTTGAAACTTCGTAGAGGGCTTTATTATATTACAAACTACAACATACTTGAAGGATTTTTTCAGAAATAGCCTTTACGGGGTTCATTCTGAAAATGAAAATAAAAATTTTTTTACAAAAACCGTAGTTTTAACTAGTTCACGTTGAAACTTCGTGGATGGCTTTATTATATTACAAACTACAACATACTTGAAGGATTTTTCCCTAAATAGCCTCTACGGGGTTCATTCAGAAATTTAAAATAAAATTTTTTTTACAAAAACCGTAGTTTTAACTAGTTCACGTTAAAACTTCGTGGAGGGCTTTATTATATTACAAACCACAACATACTTAAAGGATTTTTCCCTAAATAGCCTCTACGGGGTTCATTCAGAAATTTAAAATAAAATTTTTTTTGCAAAAACCGTAGTTTTAACTAGTTCACGTTAAAACTTCGTGGAGGGCTTTATTATATTACAAACCACAACATACTTAAAGGATTTTTCCCTAAATAGCCTCTACGGGGTTCATTCAGAAATTTAAAATAAAATTTTTTTTGCAAAAACCGTAGTTTTAACTAGTTCACGTTGAAACTTCGTGGAGGGCTTTATTATATTACAAACCACAACATACTTAAAGGATTTTTCCCTAAATAGCCTCTACGGGGTTCATTCAGAAATTTAAAATAAAATTTTTTTTGCAAAAACCGTAGTTTTAACTAGTTCACGTTAAAACTTCGTGGAGGGCTTTATTATATTACAAACCACAACATACTTAAAGGATTTTTCCCTAAATAGCCTCTACGGGGTTCATTCAGAAATTTAAAATAAAATTTTTTTTACAAAAACCGTAGTTTTAACTAGTTCACGTTAAAACTTCGTGGAGGGCTTTATTATATTACAAACCACAACATACTTAAAGGATTTTTCCCTAAATAGCCTCTACGGGGTTCATTCAGAAATTTAAAATAAAATTTTTTTTGCAAAAACCGTAGTTTTAACTAGTTCACGTTAAAACTTCGTGGAGGGCTTTATTATATTACAAACCACAACATACTTAAAGGATTTTTCCCTAAATAGCCTCTACGGGGTTCATTCAGAAATTTAAAATAAAATTTTTTTTACAAAAACCGTAGTTTTAACTAGTTCACGTTGAAACTTCGTGGATGGCTTTATTATATTACAAACTACAACATACTTGAAGGATTTTTCCCTAAATAACCTCTACGGGGTTCATTCAGAAATTTAAAATAAAATTTTTTTTGCAAAAACCGTAGTTTTAACTAGTTCACGTTAAAACTTCGTGGAGGGCTTTATTATATTACAAACCACAACATACTTAAAGGATTTTTCCCTAAATAGCCTCTACGGGGTTCATTCAGAAATTTAAAATAAAATTTTTTTTGCAAAAACCGTAGTTTTAACTAGTTCACGTTAAAACTTCGTGGAGGGCTTTATTATATTACAAACTACAACATACTTGAAGGATTTTTTCAGAAATAGCCTCTACGGGGTTCATTCAGAAATTTAAAATAAAATTTTTTTTACAAAAACCGTAGTTTTAACTAGTTCACGTTGAAACTTCGTGGATGGCTTTATTATATTACAAACTACAACATACTTGAAGGATTTTTCCCTAAATAGCCTCTACGGGGTTCATTCAGAAATTTAAAATAAAATTTTTTTTACAAAAACCGTAGTTTTAACTAGTTCACGTTAAAACTTCGTGGAGGGCTTTATTATATTACAAACCACAACATACTTAAAGGATTTTTCCCTAAATAGCCTCTACGGGGTTCATTCAGAAATTTAAAATAAAATTTTTTTTGCAAAAACCGTAGTTTTAACTAGTTCACGTTAAAACTTCGTGGAGGGCTTTATTATATTACAAACTACAACATACTTGAAGGATTTTTTCAGAAATAGCCTTTACGGGGTTCATTCTGAAAATGAAAATAAAAATTTTTTTACAAAAACCGTAGTTTTAACTAGTTCACGTTGAAACTTCGTGGATGGCTTTATTATATTACAAACTACAACATACTTGAAGGATTTTTCCCTAAATAGCCTCTACGGGGTTCATTCAGAAATTTAAAATAAAATAGTCTTTCAGCTGTGAACGGAGGTGTATGGTGACGCGTCAGTCGCCTGGCACGTTTCCACCAAAGTTACACATTTTTTTTTTTACTTCTTCACGATTACATTTTTTAGTAGCTTTGCCACGATTTCGATTAATGAAATTTCGACATTTAATGAAATTCTTATTTTCGTAAAAATTATCTTACAAAAACAAAACTTTTGAATGAATCCCGTAAAGGCTATTTTTTCAGATATGTTGTGGTTTGTAATTAAATAAAGCCCTCCACGAAGTTTTAACGTGAACTAGTTAAAACTACGGTTTTTGTAAAAAAAATTTTATTTTAAATTTCTGAATGAACCCCGTAGAGGCTATTTAGGGAAAAATCCTTCAAGTATGTTGTAGTTTGTAATATAATAAAGCCATCCACGAAGTTTCAACGTGAACTAGTTAAAACTACGGTTTTTGTAAAAAAAATTTTATTTTAAATTTCTGAATGAACCCCGTAGAGGCTATTTAGGGAAAAATCCTTTAAGTATGTTGTGGTTTGTAATATAATAAAGCCCTCCACGAAGTTTTAACGTGAACTAGTTAAAACTACGGTTTTTGCAAAAAAAATTTTATTTTAAATTTCTGAATGAACCCCGTAGAGGTTATTTAGGGAAAAATCCTTCAAGTATGTTGTAGTTTGTAATATAATAAAGCCATCCACGAAGTTTCAACGTGAACTAGTTAAAACTACGGTTTTTGTAAAAAAAATTTTATTTTAAATTTCTGAATGAACCCCGTAGAGGCTATTTAGGGAAAAATCCTTTAAGTATGTTGTGGTTTGTAATATAATAAAGCCCTCCACGAAGTTTTAACGTGAACTAGTTAAAACTACGGTTTTTGCAAAAAAAAATTTATTTTAAATTTCTGAATGAACCCCGTAGAGGCTATTTAGGGAAAAATCCTTTAAGTATGTTGTGGTTTGTAATATAATAAAGCCCTCCACGAAGTTTTAACGTGAACTAGTTAAAACTACGGTTTTTGTAAAAAAAATTTTATTTTAAATTTCTGAATGAACCCCGTAGAGGCTATTTAGGGAAAAATCCTTTAAGTATGTTGTGGTTTGTAATATAATAAAGCCCTCCACGAAGTTTTAACGTGAACTAGTTAAAACTACGGTTTTTGCAAAAAAAATTTTATTTTAAATTTCTGAATGAACCCCGTAGAGGCTATTTAGGGAAAAATCCTTTAAGTATGTTGTGGTTTGTAATATAATAAAGCCCTCCACGAAGTTTTAACGTGAACTAGTTAAAACTACGGTTTTTGCAAAAAAAATTTTATTTTAAATTTCTGAATGAACCCCGTAGAGGTTATTTAGGGAAAAATCCTTCAAGTATGTTGTAGTTTGTAATATAATAAAGCCATCCACGAAGTTTCAACGTGAACTAGTTAAAACTACGGTTTTTGTAAAAAAATTTTTATTTTCATTTTCAGAATGAACCCCGTAAAGGCTATTTCTGAAAAAATCCTTCAAGTATGTTGTAGTTTGTAATATAATAAAGCCCTCCACGAAGTTTTAACGTGAACTAGTTAAAACTACGGTTTTTGCAAAAAAAAATTTATTTTAAATTTCTGAATGAACCCCGTAGAGGCTATTTAGGGAAAAATCCTTTAAGTATGTTGTGGTTTGTAATATAATAAAGCCCTCCACGAAGTTTTAACGTGAACTAGTTAAAACTACGGTTTTTGCAAAAAAAATTTTATTTTAAATTTCTGAATGAACCCCGTAGAGGCTATTTAGGGAAAAATCCTTTAAGTATGTTGTGGTTTGTAATATAATAAAGCCCTCCACGAAGTTTTAACGTGAACTAGTTAAAACTACGGTTTTTGTAAAAAAAATTTTATTTTAAATTTCTGAATGAACCCCGTAGAGGCTATTTAGGGAAAAATCCTTCAAGTATGTTGTAGTTTGTAATATAATAAAGCCATCCACGAAGTTTCAACGTGAACTAGTTAAAACTACGGTTTTTGTAAAAAAATTTTTATTTTCATTTTCAGAATGAACCCCGTAAAGGCTATTTCTGAAAAAATCCTTCAAGTATGTTGTAGTTTGTAATATAATAAAGCCCTCCACGAAGTTTTAACGTGAACTAGTTAAAACTACGGTTTTTGCAAAAAAAATTTTATTTTAAATTTCTGAATGAACCCCGTAGAGGCTATTTAGGGAAAAATCCTTTAAGTATGTTGTGGTTTGTAATATAATAAAGCCCTCCACGAAGTTTTAACGTGAACTAGTTAAAACTACGGTTTTTGTAAAAAAAATTTTATTTTAAATTTCTGAATGAACCCCGTAGAGGCTATTTAGGGAAAAATCCTTCAAGTATGTTGTAGTTTGTAATATAATAAAGCCATCCACGAAGTTTCAACGTGAACTAGTTAAAACTACGGTTTTTGTAAAAAAAATTTTATTTTAAATTTCTGAATGAACCCCGTAGAGGCTATTTAGGGAAAAATCCTTTAAGTATGTTGTGGTTTGTAATATAATAAAGCCCTCCACGAAGTTTTAACGTGAACTAGTTAAAACTACGGTTTTTGCAAAAAAAATTTTATTTTAAATTTCTGAATGAACCCCGTAGAGGTTATTTAGGGAAAAATCCTTCAAGTATGTTGTAGTTTGTAATATAATAAAGCCATCCACGAAGTTTCAACGTGAACTAGTTAAAACTACGGTTTTTGTAAAAAAAATTTTATTTTAAATTTCTGAATGAACCCCGTAGAGGCTATTTAGGGAAAAATCCTTTAAGTATGTTGTGGTTTGTAATATAATAAAGCCCTCCACGAAGTTTTAACGTGAACTAGTTAAAACTACGGTTTTTGCAAAAAAAATTTTATTTTAAATTTCTGAATGAACCCCGTAGAGGCTATTTAGGGAAAAATCCTTTAAGTATGTTGTGGTTTGTAATATAATAAAGCCCTCCACGAAGTTTTAACGTGAACTAGTTAAAACTACGGTTTTTGTAAAAAAAATTTTATTTGAAATTTCTGAATGAACCCCGTAGAGGCTATTTAGGGAAAAATCCTTCAAGTATGTTGTAGTTTGTAATATAATAAAGCCATCCACGAAGTTTCAACGTGAACTAGTTAAAACTACGGTTTTTGTAAAAAAATTTTTATTTTCATTTTCAGAATGAACCCCGTAAAGGCTATTTCTGAAAAAATCCTTCAAGTATGTTGTAGTTTGTAATATAATAAAGCCCTCTACGAAGTTTCAACGTGAACTAGTTAAAACTACGGTTTTTGTAAAAACATGTTTATTTTAAATTTCTGAATGAACCCCGTAGAGGCTATTTAGGGAAAAATTCTTTAAGTATGTTGTAGTTTGTAATATAATAAAGCCCTCCACGAAGTTTTATTGTGAAATGCCATTTTTACAGAAATAGTTTTTTCCCTCATTTTTGAATCTACCTTGTAGTTTATTTTTTTGGTAATAATAACGCCTATTAAATTGCGCACACTCCACCTCTTATAGACTATAATAGTTTTTCTAATTTTGCCACAATTATATTATAAATAAAAGATATACATATTTATAATCAGGGAAAGCATACACTGCCTATGTGGTACACTCCGCGCGAAATATTTATTTATTCGGCCGTTGGCCGCTGGCCGCTAGCTTCAGGTTCATCAAAATATCACAGTCTTATTTTAACAATAAGCAATTCCTGACTACATACCAATATCAAAATCAGCAAATTCATTACTTAGCCATCCAATACAGATACAATAATGTTGAAAAAGCTGTACTAAAAGCTCTTGCTCATCTAAAAATTCAATTTTTTCCATACGAGTTCGATCACTCGGATCAATTGAATGATAAATCTGCACCATGTCCCACGCTTTAGAGCCCAACCAGCCGTTATTTGTAAAACGATTTTGCTGTGTGTCAATATTTTTACAACTCGAAATACCAGCTAAGTTACAACCTCTTGCCCTTAAATTTCCCATCATTATGTCTCCGAATGTATCATTCATATTACACATTTCATAATTAATAAAAAAGCCACTTTTAAAACTTGAAGAAATCCATTGAAGTAAACGATTAACCCATTCACTTTCAATGTATACAAGAACACATTCTGCTAAAAACAGTGTGGGCTTGTCGAACTTTATTTCTGCTTGGTTAAGTTTTTCTTTAAGTTGAGGAATATTTCTTAGGTCAACACCAAGGCAATGAAAATTGCCAGAATGTAGATCTGTTGAACTAAATTTTACTTCCCCATCTTGTTCATATATTCGATCCAATAGTGGCTTGTTTCGCTTTATAACATAACACTTTTTTGATGTAACTGTAGGAAAGTCCAACTCAACATAATTGGATATAACCACACCTTCATCTTTAAGACGCCAATATAACGTATCAAAACCAGCTCCAAAATTAATAATTTGTGCATTACTACCAGCTCGGTTAATAAATTTTTGTATAAAATTGTCAACACCCTTTATTCGAGCAAAATATCCTCTATTGATTTCTGGGGCCCTTCTTTCAATTTGCTTTACAAAATATGAAATGTAGTTGTCTGTCCAATATCCTAACTGTACAGCACCTCTTTTACACTCGCTTGCATCGTCGTTAGTTGCCATTACCGGTTCATCGCCCATTTTTTCCTAAAAAGAACACCACTTTTAGGTTAACTAGTTTTAAAACGAATTTTCTAATGCACCAATAATAAACCGTTTCTAAAAGTAGTCTGACTTACTGAATATTTAACTTCAGATGTGGTTTTAGATTTACAAATTTTCCAGTTGTTCTTGAAGCCCAAATTATTATTATTTTATTATTGTAATAGTGAATAATCATCTGGACAGAAACCACCAAAATACAAGAAATATCGGAACAGAATCAGAATGAGTGAAATAATGACAGAATCTAGACTGAATCTCACTTTTCGTTTGACAATTTCCAGCGCTGGTGCCAAGTTGAGCTTGGAATTGTTACCGATCTTTTGTAAAAAGTTATTAAAATCTGTTATTGGGCTAATTACCAGCCTTACTGTAAAAATACATCACTAAAATAATTATTTACCATATTCGTATTATTATAATAAAATAATAGCGGCGATATCATAACCATAACAGTCATAACACTATTTTAATTAAAATTGCTTCTGACATCAAAATACTTATTAGATAAGTTGGCGACGCTGCTTGCAGCTTTCGAGATCGACTAAAAATTCGGTGTTGGGGCCGGTTGGGTAGGCAACACACTGAGCAGGCGCCATTCGAACGTTGTTGTTCCGCGTTCCCAGATCGGGTCGATTTGAACGCCGGAGACGATGTCGATCAATCGCGGCATGGCCTTCTGGTATTTAAAGGAGGAGTGAGTAAAACAGCTTCTCCGTATAACCGTGTTTAAGGATGAAAAACCACGGAGACAAGAATTGTTGATGTTTTAGAAGTTTTATAAGGAGCAATTATGCTGAGAGGTTTAGCATTAAAATTAACTCGTAATTAACTGCTTTCCAGAAGAGACATAATTGGTTAATTTGCCCCCATCTAAATTTTGTGTACACCGATGGCCTAATAATCCTTCATAATTCCTTTTTACGGTTCTTACTGCAATTTGTCATAGGTTTAATGAAAATAAAAATTATCTAAACAAAATACCTAATAGGAAAATTAAGGACATCTCGCAATATTCTTCCTTCCAGAATAGGGAACTTTCCAATTCTTTTTTTCATTAATATGATTTAGTTAGGCCTAAAAAAAATATTCCCCAATTATTACTCCTTAAAAATCAGTAATAACTTGGTCAAAATTCTTTAAAGTTTCGCGCGTGTCGAAAGCATAACGCAAAACGACCTCTTAAGCGCGCCAGGCCCGATGACGTCAGGAAGTATGACTTTCCGTCATCCGTCATCCTGACCAGTGGCCGCGAGCGACCGAGTTTGCATTTGGATTGCCGTGTGTTCTTGTTATTGTATTTGTTTTAGGGTGGAATTCTCAACGTCGTTCAATTTATTGCCAACCTATAACCTATTTCGTGGATGTCGCACACGAATTATACTTCTTGACGTCACGACCAATAGCAGCGCGTTTTTACCCGCTTGGGATAATATTTGAATTTTGGGGCATTTTTAAATTTTGCTAGCGGTCTTTTGGGACGAAATATGTTGTTTTTTGCTGCCATATGTTTTATGACAATATTATACTTATGATTTATAGAATTTCTTCACCATTTAAAATGTTTGTCAAGTTCCCTATTGTTTTTGATTCGTATTTTGTAACTGTAACTTAATTTGCGCGAACAATTATTTAATACAATTAAACTCTCTCCATTTCCCTCCATTTTCGTAAAATTAAAAATAGTATTATTCATATTATGATATTCCGGAAATGCCTGAAAATATTTTATTGCCGATGTTCGACTTGTTGGCTAGCGAGTCTTCGATATAGCCCTTCCTCTGCGACCGCGGAAACTACTAAGCATAGAAACTTGGATAAAAAAGAACTTATGATTGTCATGAGAAAATTCTGGAAATTAATTTTAAGTCCCGCATTTCGCTGCAAGGGGGCACAATTGAAAATTAATTTTTAAAATTCTAAATTTTTTCGAAAATTCCCCTATTAAGGTACTTATAACTATTAACTCTGATGACATCATTATATAAAGCTTAGACAATTTTGCATCATTTTGGTTTAAGGCTCATTGGCGTACCGACCTTGATAAGAGTGGGGAAAGCTATTAAATCTGTAATCATTAAAATCGCTGTATAACTTCTAAACGACTTATCCGATTTTACTAAATTTAAGCTTGTATTGAAGAGAAAGGTAAGTACTTTTAATTGTCATTTCCAACGGCACGATAGTTTCTAATAAAATTGCTAGAGGGCGCAATTTGTAATATTAACCTTTTTATTTTTTTATTTTATCCCGAAAATTTAAATCATACGGTATAACTATGACATCGAAATCGGAAAGAAGGTTAAATTTGCAAGAAAAAATGTAAAGACCGCAGTTCGATATCTTTGTTCGTTTCAAAGTTATTGCCACAACAATAATTTTTAACACTTTTAATTGAAGAACTTATTGTTTTTATAGCTTCGTGGCCACAACAAAAAAATATTTTTATCGTCAACCGTCAGTAAAGTCGTACATTATCAGAGTGATTACCGGAAGTAAACGAACACTTTATTTTATTGTAAAATAAAATACTTTACCTAAATACTTTTATCTGCCGCAAATTAGTGACTTTGACAATTTTGACATTTATTATTTAAAAATCGCCTGTCACTGTCATGCCTCTCCCTTTATAATAAAATTCGATGAGTTATACCACAATTTTTTATATTATAAATTCTAAACGGTTGGCGATAAAATTTTGTATGCACCACGTCAGTAAAGTGTCTTTATCGACTCGCCTGTTATTCGCCTCGCTCGCTTCGCTCGCGCATCTCATAATTTCAAACTCGTCCGATAAAGAATCACTTTTTCACTTTACTGCCTTGGTACATAAATAACTATTAAACTTTATGATTCTGTAATGTGTAGGTTTGTTACTCATTATTCTCATTGCATAAAAAAACTACTTTAGAATTAATGACATAGGTAATCATGAAAAACTTCTAATTTAGGCATAATTCTGGACAGTTTGCGAAAAGTGCGCTGGGCATCCATCATGTTGATACCACATGGATGTTCTTAGGTCATGGAAACATCTTGTAAAAGGATAAGCAAATCATGTTGTAATAAGTTTAAGTAAAATTCGTCATTTAGATAGTCATAAACGGTACGTTAATTCTGTGTCCTATTCGCTTCTCGCATCCAATGAGGATTTGTTTGTGACCAATAGTGTGTAAATTAACTCTGCTGCTGCCGCTGCTAATAAAAGTGTCCCCATCAGTCCATAACATCCAGGAAAGAAATTCAGGATTTTCATTACACATCTCTTTTAGCCAATAGCAATAGCTTATCAAAATCCGTTTCCGATAAGGTTAAAACTATACCTACATGATAGGGATGCAGCTTAAAATCCCTTATAATTTGGAACACTGAAGTAGCACTTATACCTAGTTCTAAGAAAATTTATCGTGAGCTTAAATGCGGATTAGCTCCCAGGTACCTACCAACGCAATTTTTGTGGGATATAGCATAAGTTTTGATTAGGTAAGAAGTAATTCAAAAATAATCAAGGAGAAACATTTTTGTCAACATTATGGAGGGCTTTAGGAAGGAGTCCGATCGAAAATGGCTGTTCTTTAAATTTACGTCCCTGTTTAGTAGTTAGTTCGCGGTTTCCCGGTCGCGGCGCAGTGATCGTCAAGTGTTTGACTTTTTACAGGTTTTGATAGACGTCAGCGGTATTTTTATCCAATAATTAATAAAATAAGCTTTATTAGGTATAATATATACATAGCTCAGTCTGTAGAGGGTTTTAGTTAACTAAATTCAATAAAACAGTTGATCATCCCATAAGAACCCATGCATTTTACAGATTTAAAGGAACACATGCGCCCCTGACGGCCATTTTTAAAGCTGCTTTACCGATCCAAAACTTTGCCCGAAACCAATGTATTGCGATCGGACTCCTAACCTAAAGCCCTCCATAGTCAACATCTATCAAAATTAAATCTGCGGATTTTGTTTCACGGCTATCTAGATTTATTTTTTAAAACATCATATTATAATTATGCCTAAGTTAGAAGTTTTTCATGATTATGTCATGAATTCTAAAGTAGTTTTTTGGGTCATTGGAATAATGAGTACCTATACCTACACATTACGTACAGAATCATAAAGTTTAAAAAAAATTTTTTTGTCGTGGCCACGAAGCTATAAGAACTCTTCGATTAAAGTGTTAAAAATTATTGTTGTAGCAATAACTCTGAAACGAACAAAGATATCAAACTGCGGTCTTCACATTTTTCTTGCAAATTTAATCTTCTTTCCGATTTCGATGTCAGAGTTATACCGTATGATTTGAATCAAAAAAACGGTTATTACAAATTGCGCCCTTTAGTAATTTTATAAGAAAATATCGCGTACTATTGCGGATACGACAATTATTAACAAGCTTAAATTTAGTAAAATCGGATAAGTCGTTTAAAAGTTACAGCCAATTATAATGATTACACATTTAATGGCTTCCCCCACTCATCAAGGTCGGTACGCCAATGAGCCTTAAACCAAAATGATGCTGAATTGTCTAAGCTTTATAATGATATAATCAGAGTTATACCTTAATATGGGAATTTTTGAAGAAATTTAGAATTAAAAAAATTAATTTTCAATTATGCCCCCTTTGCGGCGAAATGCGGAACTTAAAAATAGTTTCCAGAATTTTCTCATAGCCACTTTAATCATAATTTTCTTCCCCCAAGTTCCTACGCTTAGTAGTTTCCGAGATATGGTCGGTGGCCACCCTTAATGAAACACCCTGTATAATGGACTAGTCGCGTCTGATTCTACATAGGTTTTTCTTTGGCATATCGATAAATACACTTTATTTAATTTGTCGTAATTTAAGACAATGTCTTTATTATGCCCATAGGCATCTTAAAACAAATTGTTTTTAAGATGCCTATGATTCTGCCGCATTTAATTTTTTTTTTTTTTTATTTTGGCCCTCTAAGCCTGTTTTAATTATCACCAGCCGTCACTGCTAGCTGTTATGAAAAATGTTTTTTCCGTCGACCGTGTATTTAAATCCTTAATTAATGTATAAAAAAATCATACATTAATGGCCCCTATTGATGCATGATTTTTTTTATTAATAAACGATTTTAGGCAACCAAACATACTACAAAGCACGCACTGCCGCGTACATAATCGCGTTGCCATAGTTTCTGTCGATGTCAATAAGTTTGAAATTCAAAAATTTGTTATAATATGTAGTTTGGTTCTAATTAAAAAAATATATAATCTATTAACAAGACAATCGACGGAAAAATATTGTAACTAACGCGTATATTAAATAGCGATTAATAATCTCAACAAATTAACGTGCTCGCTGCGCTCACACGTTAAAATTGTCTCGATTATTAATCGTCCTTATTAATACACTAGTTTGTTAAATTACTATTAACTCTGAATTAAAATAAGATAAATGTACCGTGCGAGCCAAAATTATTTGCATCAAAGAGGGCTTGGATTAAAAAACGTAGAGCTTGGTTTAGATCACAATGATAATATGGGGACGATATATATCTAACCGAATCTAGGTTAAAATTTTGTCAAATTCATATTATGACATGATATGCCAAACTAATGAGAACACAAATACAAATTTATTTTTGTTGTTTACAAAATTAACAAAGTGAGAAAGAAAAAGAAAAATAATTACATGTATTCTGAGAATTCACATAACCGGAGATGTGGAACCAGGCTTCATCCGAAAAAAATGTCAGGGCTAATAAATCATTTCTTTCCAATAAATTTTGGGTAAACCATTGAGAGTAATTGCTGCAGCGTCTTTCAAAATCTGCGGCTTGTATTTCTTGGAATACTTGCACTTAAGGAAATAAATTTAGCTGCTTCTTAAGAATAGTCCTGCATGTTCCATAAGATCTTCCCACTTCTTGGGACAGGCGTCTTATACAATTTGTTGGCGTATTTTGCATTATTTCACGAACTTTTGCAACAAGTTCTTCTGTTTTTTCAGATGGTCTTCCTGCTCCTTTTTTGTGTTGTATAGAACCTGTTTCCCTAAACGCAGACACGGTTCTTTTCAGGCAATGATAAAAATCCCCAGCAATAAAGGCAACGTTAGAAAAATGTTCGTGAAAATCGTCCATGCACAAACCCGAATTGTATTGCCACTCACCATTTACTCTAACCCCGTTTCGAAAATATGCTGCAACCCTAAATGTTTTGTGCTGTTCCGTAAAGCCCATTGTGTGAATTGTTCAAGAAATTGGAAAAATTAGCGATGAATCAAATTACTTTTAACGACTGTCAAAGATAACGGAATAACTGATTGATTGTTAATTCAGGTAGTTACTGACACCCAACAGATATTAAGCTCTATGGCTAAGCATTACCTACGTCCTTAGATGCAAGGCCCTCTTTGATGCAAATAGGCAATTTTTGCTCGCACCCCAGGTAGCAGGATGACGTCTTTATGACGTCGAATATTGGGGATTTTTAGTCACTTGACGTCTTTTGGTCGCAAGATGACGTCAAAATAACGTAGTTTTTAACACGTGTATTATACGTCATAATTTTACGTAATAAAAACGTCCATTTTTAGTCATTTTATTGAATTATACGTATCATTAAAAAGTATCTGTGACCAAGTTTTTTGAAAATATAGTGGGACAGACTTTTAAATAAGAAAAACGCCTGAGAATAGCTTTTTCTTATAGTTAAAGGCACGTACGTATCATAAAACTTTTAAAATATTACCATTTCAAATGAACCATTTATGTACCTATGTTAAATTTGCAAAAGCGAAAACCTATTTTGTCATTAAAAGTCTGCGAATATCAAATTTAAATTACCCGCGCTCCGTTTTATGACATTGGCAGTCTGACAGAACGCAGAACGCATTGGTATTCTGTTGTTGGCGCTAGCAGTCAAGCAGTCGACAGTTCGGCAAAAGTGAAAAGTTTATGGTGATTTTGATTTAGTTTCTATCATGGTTTCTATATATTTTGTGTTATAAACAAATATAAATGTACCAGCTTATCGAGTTCGAGGCAATTGACGGCGGGGGAGTAGCCGTTGTGCCCTCAAACTGGGTGACGCCCCGAAAAAAAGAAGTATTTTGGCCGCCATTAAAGGATTCCTTAGCATTTTTCCAATTCTGCGTACACATGAAAGTTGTAATAGTTAATTTATTGTCATTAAAAGGATTTTTTACATAAAATATTTATATGTATTTTTTACCCCTATTATGTATTATTTTAGGAAGTTTTTAGTAAATGTTCGTTTTTCGTAAATTATGACGTTTATTGACGTTTTCTACACCTAAAAAGACGTCCTAAGATGACGTATTTTTTACGTCAAAAAAGACGTTATTGGTCTGTGACTTAAGCACGTCTTTTTAACGTTTCATTTACGTAATTTATGACGTCGCTGATGATCAATAATCGACGTCTTAAATACGTCACCTTGCTATCTGGGACGGTATTATTTTATCATCCATATAAAGTTTTCATTATTATTAGATACCTACTATTATTATTTCAAATCTCTTGCCGTTAGCTAAGTCGTTTAGGCATCTAAACGGTCTTATTCACAATATGGACCCAAAATATTAATTAACTTATATTCATCCTATGTAACGATAAGGATAATTGTATGGTAATTGAGCAACATAAGCGCATTTAAGATCTAATTTAGGGAATACGCCTAATAGGGTAACTGAAATTGCCCTCTCCAAATATATTATTGGTATTATAAGCTTTGGGGTTGAAGGATGGTGCTTATATAATATCTCCTATATATACCCAATAATTATGCTGGTTATTTTCATGGCGAAGATGTCGAGCCTAATCCCAAATAGCATACTTACATCATCCAAAGGAACGTACATTTTATATCCATTTCACATGTTTACGTTCAGGGAGGTATTTTAAACGCATGTACTTTCAACATGTACAGTTACCGTCACAAAAATCCGGGCAGCAGTTTTTTCTATTGTAAGCCGACCTTTATACATCTCGAATACCTAAAAATTACCTGTTTTAATGACATTGACAAAAATTGTCAACTGAAATTTATTTACGGCTAGTGAAATAAATTTACAAATATGCCCCCCATCATTTAAATGCTGCGGAAAAGGCCAAAATTGTGACACTGCTAGAAGAAGGATGGTCAGAGAGACGGGTGCCTCAATGATTTCCATCCATTAATAAAATGGATGGAAACACATTCGCTGGAAATAATAGAAGGAACAGGCCTTAAAAGGGCATCGACAGAAGAACATGACAATATACTCTAATTCAATACTTAAAGGAAAATCCTTTTAAAACGGCTGTTTTAGCTCACAATGTAACTGATTTTCCGGGTTCCGTTAGAAACGCAAAACGAAGAATAAGAGATGGTTCAAATATTCGCCATCACCCTGCAGCTAAAAAGCCTTTCCTAACGGCAAGCAACAAAGAGCAAAGACTGGATTATGCAAAAATGTAATTTTCACAGACGAAAAGATTTTCCAATCATGTTACAGCTTACAGCGGGAGAGTAAGGGTATATATAGACCACCAAATTCCCGGTTTGATGAACGCTACACTCAGAATATTTCAACAAGCGGCCGTTTTTCTGTCAACGTTTGGGGATGGATGAGTGCACAGGGTATAGGAGTTTATACGCGCATAGAAAGTAGATTTAATGCACAAAATTACATACAAATATTGTAGAACGTGATGTTGCCATCGGTTAATGATAATATGTTTCCCAATACTAATTACATTTACCAATATGATAACTGCTATCACGCAGTATCTGATTGGATGCAACAAAGGGACATTCAAGTATTACCCTGGCCTTCTAGGAGTCCAGATTTAAATCCGATGGAAAATGTTTGGGGTTACATGATCAAGAGAATTAACAAATATAATGATTTTCGTCCAGAAAATAGAGAACAATTGTGGCTGAAAATATAAGAGACTTGAAATCAACTAACGCAAGAATACTGTAATGGTCTGGTGGCTTAAATTCCTAAAAGATTAACTTCAATTATTCAAAGTAATGGAAGGGCAATAAAATATTAAATACTATTGGATTTATTTCCTCTTCAGTTTATTTATATTGCCATAGTTTTGTAGTAGTAAAGTTACATTACTTTCTTTTAAGCTATTTCTGTACTGAATAACTAGTTATTATTGTCTAGTTTACTTTACCAAAATCTCTTTACCACTACCTACTTTTTCCTTCCAATCTATGGTAGTAAAGGTAAAAGCCTGAATTACCAAAATTCAGGAAACAAATGTTAGCTATCAGATTAGTGCCCGGATTTTTGTGACGGTAACTGTACGTTCTTTTAGTTTGTACATTTTATGTTTTTTTCTTGATTCATTATCTGGGATATTTATCGGACGTCCTATGTACGTATTAAATACTTTGACAGTAAACTCCACAACGGCTTTTAACTTCCTCGACGATCCAATGATATGTCTAATTTGACAAGGTACGTAAAGCCACGATTTTATAAAATCTTTTGCCATAGCATTTTGTATTACCTACTTTTAAAGCGAAAACTGTCGAAAACTCGAAAATTGGTAATAAAAAAATTAATAACTACCTACAATGGCCCGCAAGGGCCGAAACACACGTGTCAGGAAACTGATTAAATTTGTGAAACATAACAAGTAGTTATTATTTTTTCTTCCTGTGCAATGGAACAATAGTTTCACCAAGCATGTAGCCCAACACAAATTAATTATATAAAAAATTTCTCATACTGTGATACTGATAGAATAACAATGTATTAGTTTCTTCATTGGCTAAAAGTTCTAGACATAAAAATGCAATTTATAAAACAAGCTTTTGACCATAAAGTTTGGAATAAAAATATAAGCAAGCTCTATGCTCTATGCAAAGCATAATAAACGATCGTTTCACTAAGTCGTATATTTGTAAAGTTTTTTAAATTTTAAGTTATGTTGTTTCTTCGCGAAGTCTCTAAATAACGTACACAATTCTCTTGTTATTAACTCCCAATTTATAAACTTGTATAATATGGTTGTATTCGGTTACAGCCAACACTGGCGTAACTACAAAGTAATGTCTAATCTTATTTTTTATTTAATAAAAGGTATTTTTACATAACTTCAAGTCAAAAGTTAGGTTAGGTTGCACCAATCTGACAGTTTCGTTCTAACAATTGTGTTTTCATGACTTAAGATCCATACCTATAAAAACAAACATATAGATACCTACACATTATATGTAATACAGTACAAAAAGAAACAGAAACGTTCATACTATGGAGAACTATAGGGTAGGAGGCCGATCGACAATGGCAGCATTTTCAAATTCTGTCCCGGTTTTTTGGTTAGTTCGCTACTGGCCGATAGATGGCTCTCGCGTCCGAAGTGGGCTGATGTTGTCTTCTTCTTCTTCGTTTTTAATATGGAAAACTAGATCCTCCATAGTTTTTAACTTTTACTTAAACCCTTTATTTTTCTGTGCTTTTACTTTTGACAATTGACATTTTATTTTTCGAAATAACAAATCATGTTTAAAGGCAAGACAAGACAAATAACGCTGTATTGTAATTAATTTCCATATTTATAATGAATAATGGTACAATTTATAAAAGTAGAGTTTGCTTTGTGTCGGGGTGGTAAGACAGGATCTTCTTCAGAGATGAAACGCAGCCAAATAAGTCTCTTTCTAGCTCCAAAGGTAAAACCCTCCAGCTAGAATGTTCCTGTATTTTAAAAACGAAGCATCGTTGGAACTTTATACAGGCCGAGTTTACTAATAAGTATAACAAAGTAAGTGTAAATTCATATAAAAGTCCTTATTTGTTCCTTAAAGAACTAATTTTAATAAAAATAGTTATTGCGTCCATAAGAAACCATTTATTTGATAGCCCACTTCGAACCCGAGCGCCATCTTATGGCAACTCGTAAAGCTGAATTACCGATGCTAATTTGGGATCGAATCCAATGCATTGCGATCGGCCTCCTACCTCAAGTCCTCCATAGAAATAACAAATAATGTTTGAAGTATGGAGGACTTGAGGTAGGAGGCCGATCGCAATGCATTGGATTCGGTCCCAAATTAACATCGGTAATTCAGCTTTACGAGTTGCCATAAATTGAAAATGCTGCCATTATCGATCGGCCTCCTACCCTCTAGTTCTCCATAGTTTGAAGGCAAGACAAGACAAATAACGTTGTATTGTAATTAATTTCCATATTTATAATGAATAATGGTACAATTTATAAAAGTAGAGTTTGCTTTGTGTCGGGGTGTAAGACAGGATCTTTTTCAGAGAGAAAACGCAGCCAAATAAGTCTCTTTCTAGCTCCAAAGGTATAGCTAGAATGTTTAATACCCTGTATTTTAAAAACCAAGCATCGTTGGAACTTTATACAGGCCGAGTTTACTAATAAGTATAACAAAGTAAGTGTAAATTCATATAAAAGTCCTTATTTGTTCCTTAAAGAACTAATTTAAATAAAAATAGTTATTGCGTCCATAAGAAACCATTATTTGATAGCCCACTTCGAACACGCGCGCCATCTTACAGCGACTCGTAAAGCTGAATTACCGATGCTAATTTGGGACCGAATCCGATGCATTGCGATCGGCCTCCTACCTCAAGTCCTCCATAGTTCATACCTACTTCATAAAACCATTTTCAGGTTATTTTTTAGTGAATCTTTGGATATTCAAGAACGAGTCCTTATCGTTAAAGTTATTAATTTAACGAGTACGGTATTGTTGGCGCTCTGTCACAACCACCTTAGAAGAAGTCGTGAACATCGACACTGCTTAAAGATCCATGTGTCACGTGACTTAATTTTTGAGGTAAGCCTTGGTTTAGTTCGTATGTAATTTACGCGCAAACTATAGGTGTAGGTGGCGTATTAAATTATGTTTTTATCCGGTTTTCGGTTGATATCTATTAGAAAATTTAAGTGACATGATTGCTAAGAACCTCTACAAAATACTGATGAAAATTTTTGGGGCGGGTTTGCTCTAATAGCATTAATAAAGTGAAAAATCTAACAGCCTGGTTCGCCTGGCGGTTTGTTTACGGGTCATAATATAAATGGCGGCAGAATTTTATTTGTTTTAATTTAAAAGTTGTGTTTTTTTATTCTAGTTAGCTCTTTGGTATAAACTTTATTGTTTTGTGGCTACAGTTAATTTATTAAATATTAAAGTGTTTATTTAACTTAAAGGTATATGTGAATTAGTTTAAAAATATCACTAGTAGAGATATTTTATAAGTAGGTAGGATACCTCTAGATACCTAGGTACCTACTGTAAGTACCTACTATTTTTTTCTTTTAGTTTGTTTGTTTATCAACAGGCCAAGCCCCTGCTGTATTCCTGGGTGTAACTCTAACTATAAAAGTGTTTTAAAAGCAGGTGAAGAAAGTGTAACATATTTTTATAGTTTAGATTTGACCAATGACTGTATAAATATTGTTAATCAGGTTTCAGTGGACATTGATATGAAGGTAAAGGTTTTTTTTAAAAGGCAATGAATTGGCTTACAATGATTTGAAATGGATTTTACCCTTTGAAATGAAACTAAGCAGGTGGTCTCAGCTTGAAAACTTATTGTCTCGGTACCATTTTATACATTGTGAAAGTAACGAAGTTACCCAGATAGTAGGTGACTTTCTTAAGACAAGCGTAGATTTCTTAAACAAAGCCTTAAGCTTACTAAATTTTGAAACTTTAGAAGTCAATAGTCAATCCTGTACTTTAAACGCAGAATATAATAATTTGTATACTTAATAGAATATTACTTTTGATCGATCAAATAAATCTACTCGTGTAGTGAAACAAAATCAGCTTCTTAACGCAATATTACTATTATTTAATAATTAGGTAAGTTGTTCTTGTTATCCAAAACTATTTATTACTTTTTTGTACTATAGTGGCAACAGAGCCAAAAAACACAAAAAATATCAGAAAGAATAAAAAACTCGCCCGTTAATTGCCGCGCGTCATAATAATAGCTTGTGGATCCGCAACTCCCAGCTGATGCGGCGTTGCCAGATGTCACTTCATGGCTCCTTTTCAAGGTGTTGTGGCTTTGTGCTCTCAACCATCGCTGAGGAATGTAAAAATCAAATTGAGACAGTGGGGCAATCAATCGAACCATGAATAACACACCCAACAAACAATTATAGTTTTAAAAAAGTGACTTTTACTTTACTATAAACCCGACAGGCCGCTTTAGATAGTCAGAAGTGACTAATATAAACCACTTAATCACCTAGTGGGGAATAATAAAACCAAGGTAATAAACTGGTAAAAAAAAACACCCCAGGAGAATTGGGCTTCATAAACAAGTGTTTTTACCTGTATTTAACCTTTGTGGGCCTCCATTGGGCCTGTTATGGGCTATGAAGTTTATAGAAAACCATAACCACAATATTAGAAAAAGATGAAAATATTATGTTGCTTTTATTTTTTATCAAAGCGCAGGAGGCAGGAGTTTTCTTAAATAAGAATATGTCAGACGCTATTGATTTTTAAAATGGAGTGGTAGTACTACATATTATAAAGATACCTATAAAATCACGATTTCTTCGATGTGAGGTGAAAAATTAGGTACGCGTAAAAAAAGTTCGTATATATTTCAATTTTACCTTGAAAAACTAACCGCGTTCCGGAAAAAAGGCATTTGATTAAAGAAGACAAGGTAAATTAAAATTGAAAATACAAAAAATTTAAAATATAGCCAATATTTTGTGCTTGGACGAATAAGTTAATTAGCTCGTTTATGTGCTCGATTTTTGTAATACCTACTTATATTTGTTTTTGTTTTAGTACTACAATTAATTTAACAAAGTTAATTTAAGATAATACACCATGTTAAAAAAATATGGCGACAGTAAAATATTTTTATTAAAAGTCATAATTTCCCAAAGACGAGGACTGCTTAGCTGTAAAGAAATTATTTCAGTCATTTATAACCTATTTTATACTTTAAAGGCTTCCGGGCTTTAACTACAAAATGTAAAAGTAATATACTAGATATAGTATGCATTACCTCAGAAAATGTTCATATTTGTAACCTTCCATGAAGACAATTAAAGACAAAACAAAGTACCTAATTTATTCTTCATTTATGGGCCTAAAAGATTTTTGGGCTTTAAGACCCAATCTAAGATAAAAATAACCATCTTTGACGTTTATTATTGACTTTCCTTAGACCTTACTATCAAGTCGATTTACTAGGTAAATATCTACTATTTTGGACCATCTCTTGGGCCTCTTATATTTTCCGACATTGTAGACGTAATAATGAGTTCGAATCACTTTCTTTGGCCGTTTTGTCCAAAAAGCCGATTTGGAAATAAGCCATTTTCTCGAAATTAGAGGTCGTTAAGGCCTTAAATATTGGTTGGGCCATGCGAAAGAACCATATCAGCCTGCGCATGCGCCGTTAGTGCTAAGTTGTTTTTGGGCTATTGTTTAGCTGTTTTTGAGTCTTTTTTGGCTGTTTTTGAGCCGTTTTTTGCTGTTTTTGTGGTTTTAAAACGGTTCAAAAATAGCAAAAAAAGGCTAGAAACCTCAAAAAACTGCTCAAAAAAAGCTTAAAAATATTAAAAAAACACAAGAATGGCTCAAAAACATCTTAGCACTAACGGTGCATGTGCAGAAGGGACCTCAGGAGTATGATGCAAAGAAATCTCCATCTTTCACTACTTGACTGATAAGCCATAGGGCAAATTTAATATCTAAATAAAATTAGGTTTAGGTAAAGCCAGTTTAGAAGCGGAGGTATAATATATGGATTGCGTCTGAGGATGGTTCTGACAAAGTTAAAGAATACATTTTCTTCGTAATTTTTTTTTTATTCAGTACCTACGTCCCTAGTGCGTATACGATTTACGTCCAATTTGTACGTACTCTACCCTCAGTCTTCGTCCAACATAGTACGTACATTATTTACGTTTATTTAATGGCCATTGTATGTAATTTCGATATATAATGTCCATATGATCGGAATTTGGGCTTACTTTTTACGTCTTTTGTTCCTTAAATGAATTTTACTTACGTCGTTCTTCTATGGACGTACCGGGTGAGTCAACGATTGCGCGGAGTAATTTTAGTCCTTGAAGATAAGATTTGTCTATAAAGAGCTTTTGTATGAAGGTATGGTTGGATATCTGGCACATTTTAAAAATATTTTGAATTATACAGGGTCCCCCCAAAAAGTAGGGTGTCATAAAGTTACATTTTTTTAAATAGGACGCACTATATTTGAATACATTTATTAATTCACAATTATTTTTAATATGTCGTTTGAAATGTGCGAATTTCCTTAAAAATGGAAACTAGCTAGTATTATTCCTATTTTCAAAAGCGGAATGAGAGAAAGTGTTACAAATTACAGACCCATAAGCAAACTTAACATCTTTGGAAAAGTTTTAGAATCTATTGTGCATAAGTTAGTTCTTAATTTCATAAAACCTCTTATTATTGATGAACAACACGGATTTTTTCCTAAACGATCTATTGAATCGAATCTAGTATCGTACTCAGAGTACATTCTCTCTTCCATGGATTGTCAAATTCAGGTGGATTCCATATATACCGATTTCAGTAAAGCATTTGATAAGATTGATCACAATATTTTAGTAGCAAAACTGAGTGAGATTGGTATATATGGAGACCTTCTAAGGTGGATAACGTCCTATATATTTAATCGATCACAATTTGTGGCAGTGAACGGTCAGCTATTTAAACGATGTGAAAAAATGTTTTAACTTTTGTAAAATTTTGCTTTACGCGGATGATATGAAATTTTTTTTTACAATAGGAAGTATTGGGGATTGTTTACTGCTACAGAGTGAATTGGATTTGTTATTCCAATATTGTATTTTAAATAAACTCTCTTTGAACTTAGATAAATGTATATTTATTTCGTTCTCAAGAAATGTAAATATTTTTTCTTATGGTTACAACTTTAATGGAATTTTACTTAAAAAAGTAGATAAGATAAAAGATCTTGGTGTTATTTATGATAAAAAAATTATTTTTAACGAGCACATTAGTTATGTTGCTAACAAATGTAATCGTATGTTAGGTTTCATATTTAGGTCGTGCAAGTTTCTGTCTTCCGTACACTCTTTAAAAGTTCTGTACTTTGCCTATGTTTATAGCAGACTAAGTTTTGCCTCTGTCGTCTGGACACCTCAGTATGCTGTATATAAAAACAGATTGGAAAGTATTCAAAACAAGTTTCTCAGATTTTTAAACTTTAAAAGCACCGGCATTTTCAGTTATTGCCCCTTGAGTGTCAGCGTACTCAAGCTGATATTCGCTTTTTATTTAAAATTATCAACAACTATATCGATGATCCAAATTTGCTTTTCGGTATAGGTTTTAACATTCCTTCACGAAACTTTCGTCATAATAATCTATTTGCAAACTGTTTTAGAACAAATTCTGGTAAACATTCTCCCATAAATCGCTTAACCACACTTTATAATACTTTATACCACAATATTGATTTGTTTAATTTACCTCTATCAACATTTAAAAAAAGGCTTAGAGATCATACTATTGATGTTCTTAATTTTAATTGATGAACTAATGATAATATTACAATCTTAGTAATAGGTATGTCTGTACACAACATTGTAAACCGTGGGTGCCAAGCCTGTGCCATTGGCCTGTTGGCATCTTATTTGTGCAAATAAATAAATAAATAAATAAATTCTACGTGTTATTTCATACATTTTTATTAATGGTTTAATATACGAAAAAGTTATAGTTTTTAAGATAATTCGACTTATAATGAAAATTTTGCATTTGCAAGCATCCCGTTGTTGTGAAAATGCTTTTAAAATTTTAACACTAAGCGATTCATAATTTGTATACTTACTAAATAAAGTCAAAAATACATTTTCACTATGAAATATTTGACGTCTCATTTACAGGGTGTTTATTTTCTAGGACCAAAATCAGAAAATTTCTAATTAAAAAATATCAGTTTTATTAAATGGAACACCCCTATATATTTTTATGTCATCTTATAGCTCGTCATGAACTCTTTAACTTTCGTAAAGAACGTCTCATCCCTATCTCTAATAGTTTTTGAAATATTTTGATATTTCGAGATTTAATGTCCTCTTATAGCATTTTTTGTCAATGGATCACAATAGCCATGGAAAATAAATGAAAATAATGGCAGTGGATGACACATTAAGAATCAGATTAAGGTGGGAGTATCAACATGCTTGCCAACCTATAACCTTTTTCGCGTAGATTTATTTATGTTTCCTAGCTTTTTCACAAAATTTAAAGAAAAACAGTATCGACTTGATATTCTATAGGTAATAATTAACATATTTAATAAATATCAAGGGATTTCATAACTTATTTTAGGAGAATTGTATAGCGAAAAATATCGGGTAAGATTTTTTTTAACATTATTATGTCATTGTCACTCATTGTTCTTTCACTATACAATTCTCCCAAAATTAGCAATGAAATAAATTGATATTTTTGTAATATATCAGATACTATCTAAATAATGTACCGACGATATTGATTTTCTTTAAATGTTAGTTTTTAAAATAATAAACTCAAAAAATCAACGCGAAATAGGTTATAGATTGGCAATAGATTGAATGACGTTGAGAATTCAACCTTAATGTAAAAATTATGCCTTTTTACTGCAAAGTTTACGGTCCAGTCATTTTATAAGTTGGTACTCAAAATTAATTTTTCAAAAAATAAATTAATCGATATGATTTATGTTTTGGGCGAGGCGGATAAGAAGTGTCTTTTTGCTGAACAACTATACAAGATGAAATATCCCGAGCAAGGAACATACAACCCAGTCCTCGAAGTTTTCAAAATGTAATGGAAATGTTTGATTCAACAGGTGTGATCCATCGACACAAAATGCTATAACGAGGACATTAAATCTCGAAATATCAAAATATTTCAAAAACTATTAGAGATAGGGATAGGACGTTCTTCACGAAAGTTGAAGAGTTTATGACAAGCTATAAGATGACACAAAAATATATAGGGTGTTCCATTTAATAAAAGTGATATTTTTCAATTAGAAATTTTCTGACTTTGGTCCTAGAAAGTAAATGAGACGTCAAATATTTCATAGTGAATATGTATTTTTGACTTTACTTAGTAAGTATAAAAATTTTGAATCGCTTAGTGTCAACATTTAAGTAACATTTTCACAACAATGAGATGCTTGCAAATGCAAAATTTTCATTATAAGTCGAATTATCTTAAAAACTATAACTTTTGTATATTAAACCATTAATACAAATGTATGAAATAACACGTAGAATTAATAAATTTATTCAAATATAGGGTGTCCTATTTAAAAAAAGGTAACTTTATGACACCCTACTTTTTGGGCGCACCCTGTATAGTTCAAAATATTTTTAAAATGTGCCAGATATCCAACCATACCTTCATACAAAAGCTCATTATCGACAAATCTTGTCTTTAAGGCATAACATTACTCCGCGCAATCGTTGACTCGCCCGGTACAGTCATCCGTCCGGAGACTTTGGTGCAAAGATGGACGTACTGTTGCTATCTGGATATATTTTATCGATCAAACTTGAGTATTTTGGGGGAGCCCAGACCCCCCTGCTCCCTAGCTACGTGCCTGATGCATGGGTAGTATATCTCTTCTATCAGTGTCTTTGCCACCATTATAATAAAAATCACGTAGCGTTTTTTAAATTAAAGTTCTTTTGATATAAAATCCTTTCTCTATCGTCAGTGTAAGCACAAAATATTGGGTAACTTTTATCCAACCCTATGAAAACTCTATTACTTTTAACTAGGTCAGTTCAGCAAATAGGGGTTAAAGTTAATTAAATCTTTCACTTAAATTATGAAAGACTTTAAACCGCGTGGGAAATTGCATTGCCATCATGGCAAGCAATGATTGTGGGATACAAGAATTTTTTTTTGTCGTATAAATATGTCAACAATGTATTTTCGGAAAATTTTTATATTTTTAATAAAGAATATTTGATACAAAACCTTAAATATCAGAAGGTGACAAAATAGAAAATATAGCCCACATAAATAAAATGGGCCTTATTTCTAAATGGATTTTTTTTAAAATCTTTGAATCGGTCCATTCCATCCTCATAGACAATTTACCACACATCGGACTTTCCTTCTTTATCGACATGCTCAAAATACAATCCAGCACCGACTCGGCTGCCATTTTTGTTGTTGTGTTTTAAGGTTTCTCTGTGGATTTTTTGTAGTTTTCTTAGCTATTGTGGTTTACGGATTTCTAGTTTTTGTTTAGTTTAGTGAATTGTGTCTGATTGTGAGAAAATTAATTCTGTCAAAGTTGCTGGTTGGTTAATTTTTTGGTTAAAATCTGTACACCCCGACATTAAGCTTTTAATAAAGCCAGTATTTCACGGGTCAAGTTCTCGGGCAAACACTTTTCAAATTCTTGAACAAGAAATTTTGTTTGAAAATGTTTTATACGTACCCAAGTTTTTGCCAAATTGTAAAAATCAATACATGCAAGTTATATACCAACTAATATTTGACTTGAGGTTAGGCACGCGATAACACCGTAGATTGGTTATTTTTAGTGCTGGGAAAAATCGACTTATTTTAATAATCGACTACCGAGTATTCGAGTGATTTAAAAAATCGAATTATAATCGATTTTTTTTTCACTCAAATGCTAATATTAATTATTAATTTTGGCGGTTCATCGTTCATGTTGATATACAGCATTTGTATTGGGAATAACTGACTTGGTGTTGTTAATCGATTGATTTTTTGCGGATTATTAAATGTGGCGGAGATATTTGTGGATTTTTTGGCATGGTTCCCAAATCTTACAATTTAATTTAACAACTTCACTACTTGACCTTGAGATGTCACGATATTGCATAACTCATGATATTTATGAATACTGAATACTCACCACTGAACATTAAGTTTTCAGTAGACGCCGACGATTTAAATCTAAATAAAATAATAAATCCTATTATCCTACGCAGGCAACCGGTGATGCAGTATTTAATTTGAATTATATCGCCAATAATAACCGAAACCACTCGGTGTAGCCGCTCGCTAGGAGATGGCTCTGGCCGCAGTGAGTGATTGACAGGCGGGCAGCAACTTTGGAGACGCGTTAGAAAATAAAAACCATATGTTCGTCACTCGAATTATTTCCTAAGATAATCGAATAATTCAAGTGATTGAAAAAACCGAATGATAGGTTATTTTTCACTCGAGTTATCCCATCACTAGTTATTTTGCTTGTTATGTTTGTTTTTATATTCGATTTTATAAGACTAGTTTAATTCACTTGTTCTTGTTCTCTTTCTTTTCGAACTAAAAACACGACGATGAATCATTTTTAAACAAATTTTAAAAACAAAGCCTTAAAAACAATTTTCTATCATTAAAATCTGATAGGTTTGCTACTACTAAAAATGACAGAAATCACTACCTTTTTCCCAATTTGATCAAAAATTAAGAAGAAAGTACAATTTTTTGGCAAGAATTTAAATTTGAAAGCCCGGACCTGTCTATTTTCCCATTCGTCAAACGATAATGTTGTAGTGCGCATGTCTAATATTCTTGTTTACATGCGCGAGGCCATAAATATGCCGCTTTCGTGACCATTGTTTGCTTATCTGAAGGTAAATTGTCCATGATCCACCTCCAAAAAAATATAAAAGCTAACACTAAAGAAAGTTAGTTTTGTAAGTTGAACGAAACTGAAGTCATGACATGGTGTCATATTTGGGTGCACGAGGGTTGCATTAGATTCACAGCTCATGACCAGTATGTCTTTGCTTGTCCGGATAGTACCTACACACCCTGAATTACCTGATGCTGCACATGCAACAAGGCCCGTTTACAGGGGTTTTATAGTTATTTATGTATCAAGGGTATCTAATAAGTAGATGATTATGCCCTGAGGGCGACAGTCTTACAAAGCCGAGGGCCTCTGGCCCGAGGGTTCGTAAGTCGCCCGAGGTTATATATCTATTAGTACCCGTGGTGCATACAAAATTTTATGTCATACCAGTTCGTTTTGAATAATAAATATTTTTTTTTTATTTAATTCGATTTTCCAATTTTTTGTTTTTACCTGCGACATTATTAAAATGTTTAATGTGCCAAAGTCAAAAATCAAAAATGGAACAAGATGCACACTTAATGCAACACTTAATGCCCGCGCCGGCCATAATGTGTACTTTGTGCCCGCACGGGCATAAAGTAATCCATTCTGTAGATGGTATAAAAACACAATAATGTACTGGTATGACATAAAAAATTAAAGAGTCTTTTATTTTGGTGTTTTTGTTTGTTATTGTAAATGTGACGGTTTATAGTACCATGTTCATATATTTCTAGAAAACAATAAGTTCCTAAAAAGTTGTGTAATTTTTGCAAAAAAAAATATTACACTTAGGTGGGCCTTATTACCAGCACTTAGGTACATCATTATTATTTTTGGGGGACTAGTTCTTAGTCTGAAGTTAAGAAGGATTACTTTTAATTTTTTTTAGTTTAAACAACTAATATTAAATCTTTTTTTTATTTGAATTGTTACGCTCGCGGTTTTTATTACTCGAATTTACTTATATAAATATCCTTTTCATTTCTTTACATTTGGCAATGAAACACATTTTTTAACATAAAGCTTTTTTCTTATCCTTACGACTTTTCTGCTGCTCTGCGTGCTTCTTTTTATAGCCCTCATACACTTATATTGCTTGTTACATTATATTATTCTCGTCGTTATATTACATTTACACAAATTTCGCAACGGCAAAAATCCATTAAACATAATATGGCCTTTTTTATTTCGGTTAGTTAAGTTAAGACGGTCTTGCCTGTATCAAGACCCGGCATGCCTATAGTAGTTACTTTTCGTTAGGGAAATAGAGAGGGGCATACTTAACCGCGGCAAGGGAGGAGTGAAAAATCTTTGCTGTGCTAAGTTAACTTTTTAAAAGAAACGCTCAACTTAGCCGTTGCTCTGCTTTGCTGTTTAAAATGAACTAAAAGGAACTCAGCCAAAACGTACTTTCCATTTGCTTCTTTTAAATAGCAAAGCAAAGTAAAAATCTTTGCTTAGCTAAGTTGTTAAAGGAACGCTTCGCGATCAACTTCTTATAGTTCGATCGGCAAATAGAGAGGGGCATACTTAACCGCGGCAAGGGGGGGGGGAGTGAAAAATCTTTGCTGTGTTAAGTTAACTTTTTAAAAGAAACGCACGACTTAGCCGTTGGCTTTGCTTTGCTGTTTAAAAGTACCTAACTAAAAGGAACTCAGCAAAAAGGTACTTTCCATTTGCTTATTTTAAACAGCAAAGCAAAGAAAAATTCTTTGCTTAGATAAGTTGTTAAAGAAACGCTTCGCGAACAACTTCGTATAGTTCGTTCGGGAAATAGAGAGGGGCATAATTAACCGCGGCAAGGGGGGGAGTGAAAAATCTTTGCTGTGCTAAGTTAACTTTTTAAAAGAAACGCTCGACTTAGCCGTTGGCTTTGCTTTGCTGTTTAAAAGTAACTAAAAGGAACTCAGCAAAAAGGTACTTTCCATTTACTTCTTTTAAACAGCAAAGCAAAGTAAAAATCTTTGCTTAGCTAAGTTGTTAAAGAAACGCTTCGCGAACAACTTCGTATAGTTCATTCGGGAAATAGAGAGGGGCATACATCACCGTGGCAAGGGGCGACAAATCTTTACTGTGCTAAGTTAACTTTTTAAAAGAAACGCTTAACTTAGCCGTTGGCTTTGCTTTGCTGTTTAAAATTAACTAAAAGAAAGTCAGCCAAAAACGCTTCGTGAACAACTTCATATAGTTCGTTAATGAAATGGCGAGGGGCATAGGTTTTTTAACCGCGGGCGGAGGGAAAAATCTATGCTGTGTAAAGGTAAATTTTTAAATGAAACGCTCCACGTTAGAATGTAATGGCCGCCGTGGATATATGTCCTTTCCAGTAACATTATGATTACACCCAGTAAACTTTGGTCAGGGCCGGACTTTACATTTTTTTATTACAGGTCATAAGTAGGGAACGGAAACGGGAGCGGAGCAATCGGACAAATCTGATGATCAAACCGAACTCGCTTATTAAAACCCCTTGAGACACTGTGTTCATAACTATGAACACTATTTTCATAAAAAAAAATCTGCTTTAAAACTTAATTCTGTGGCGTTTAGACGAAATGTACATAATAATGGACATGTTTATTGCAATATGCTACGCTAGTGTCGCCATCCTGTGACTACTGTAAGAACTACTACTTTTTGACATTTCAATGGTTCCCATGATGAACGGCACAAGAGGTAAGAAATAGTTAATCTTGTATAATCGATGCACCTTTATGAATAAATTTACATATTATGGGTTAATATTGCAAACAAAGGTTAGGACCAAACATATACCTACATATATATTTTGTTAAGATTTTTTATCGACGTCAATTAAATGGCGCTGTCTTTTAGAATAAATTATACAAAATTAGTCATAACGCTTGTTTTATTAGGGGCCATAATTCTGCACAGTTGGTCTAGATAGTTATTTGTTTCATTTTAGAAATAGATAAATATATGAGAGAAAATGAAGCAGATTATTTGCTGGATTTTCTGGAAGATTGTTATGACTTGGAGTTGAGCAATGATGAACAAGGGGAAAAGGAAAATAATTTCCAACTTCCCACTCCAGATAGTGTTCGTGTAAAAGCTGACAAAGTTGGTCCAAAAACTTTTAAAATCCCTGAGTTCTATTGGGACGATGAAGATAATTTACCTCTGTGTTTATTGGTAGGAACAGTCAATGAGCCAAAATTCAATGATATTATCACTCAACGGGATTACATATTATGGGCTAATATTGCAAACAAAGGTTAGGACCAAACATATACCTACATATATATTTTGTTAAGATTTTTTATCCACGTCAATTAAATGGCGCTGTCTTTTAGAATAAATTATGCAAAATTGGTCATAACGCTTGTTTTATTAGGGGCCATAATTCTGCACAGTTGGTCTAAATAGTTATTTGTTTCATTTTAGAAATAGATAATATATGAGAGAAAATGAAGCAGATTATTTGCTGGATTTTCTGGAAGATTGTTAGGACTTGGAGTTGAGCAATAATGAACAAGGGGAAAAGGAAAATAATTTCCAACTTCCTACTCCAGATAGTGTTCGTGTAAAAGCTGACAAAGTTGGTCCAAAAACTTTTGAAATCCCTGAGTTCTATTGGGACGATGAAGATAATTTACCTCTGTGTTTATTTGTAGGAACAGTCAATGAGCCAAAATTCAATGATATTAACACTCAACGGGATTCCATACAATGGTGTAAACGTAAATTTCATAATATTATAATTCTGATATAATCTGGAATAAATTAGAGCAAAGCAATAATCAGTCTGAATTTACTAAGCCCTTTTCAATATTTTCAAAAATATATAAATGATGCAGCGTTTGAAAAATGGCAAATGTAATAAAAACAAACCCATTTCTATTATGATAAGTGTAAGGTACATTTATGTATAAAAAAAACGAAACTATTTTGTTATTTATCATAGAACACAATTATGCACATAATTTGTTTTCAATAAAAAATACAAAAAATTATTAAATACACTAAACTAACTAGAGCCCTTATAGACGCACAATAAATAATAATTATACGTATATACCGAAATTTTTTTTCTCGTTATTAGAAAAATCAGGTGTCAAGGGGTTAAAAAATGACGGTAAACAACTTTATAAGGGTATATAGGGTCCTTTATAACATTTGATAAGTAGAATAAAAATATAGGAAGGAGAACCTTTGAAAGTAATTAATAAATTAAAGTTAGGTATAACGAATAACTAAATTAATGAAAATTATCCAGTCATAACATTTTACAAATAATATCTTTGCTTACCGTAGGTAATTTGTAAATGTTTATAAAGTATTATCTTTAATAGTTCGAGCTTGGAAAACAAAACGTTTTAAGTAGGTAATGCAAAACGACCCTGCTCGGATTCAAACTTCGTATCATCGTATCCCAGCTAAAACAATTGTTACGGAATAACAGAAATTCTGAGAAATAAAAACACTAACGGACTAGATTTAAACTGTGTTAATGCTGTGGGAGATAACGACAGAGCCTAATAATTGTTGTATGATTACTTAGCCTCTTATAAAACCCTATTTGCAACATTGTCAGTTTCGCGAAAAATTATGTTACCATTTCTGTGGAATATACTGGCAAAAAAATGTTCGAGAACAATAATTGGGCATTAGCTCGTGACGTTACATCCATAACCTCGCTTTCGATGGGCGGATGTTTTGTTTTATTTTTCGAGTTTTCTGCAATTTTTGGAACTTTTAATATTTTTTTGATTTGGACCTTTATTGTAAGTTGTAGTTTTATGTGCTGTTAGTGTTAATTTTCATCAAGACTTTAATTTTTTAGTGATATTACTCTCACGTGTTTTGAACTTTTAAGGCAGCCCGCAATGTTAAATCTAAGGGTTTTAAGACTGATTATGTACCTTAAATGTAGTTAAAAGTACCTTAATGAGAGTAATAATTATATAGTATTTTAGGATTTTGAAGTACCTAAAGCTATTAAAAAAAAAATCCCATATGATGCGGACTTTACTGATGACACTGTATATACCGGGTGTCCACGGAAGGTGGCTCGCCCCTCTAACTTTTTTGTTTTTCAAGATAATGAAATAAAATTCGGGGGAATGAAAAAGTTGATATGTTATTATTGTCAGGCTCATTTCGCATTTTCGGGACCAGTTTTGGGTACCTAATATAGTTGAATTCACATAAACTTTCAACGCCGTGACATTTCAGTTCTGTCATACTTGTCAAATACTGCAGCAACTCATAAAATATAAATTTCTAATGGCTAAATTTAATTAGTATAATTGTACTGCACACAAAGTATGTCTATCTTGTATTATTTCATACGATTAAAAAGAGATAGAATAAAAAGAGTTGGCCGAACAATTCCAGAAAAGAAAAATAAAAACACTGACCAATCTCAGCTGTATAAGAAATTTAGTAAGTTGGTGAAATCTAAAGTAACTAGACAATGACAAGTCTTGACATTTGGCATTAAAACTTTATGTGAATTTAACTATAGTGCCGGGTTGGATGACGCCGATTAAAATATCTTTGTGCGTAAAGTCGTGCAGCATCGGTTGAATTATTTCTACATTCTCCAAACAACTTTTTCACTCCTTGTAAAACTATTATTTTCCATGCTTTATAAACAACAACCTAATTTACTTTGGCAGAAGCTGTCGGCCTGTCAATTTTCTTCAAGGCGTGATTTTGTTTTATCAGTTTTGCTGGTCACAGGCTACTTGATGCATTTAAATCTAAATTTGTTCTCAAAAGATGCTCCATTTTAGGAAAGTTCTAAGTTAACTTTTTAAAGTTTTTTAATGGCATCTTTTCTAAAACCTAATAGTGTATGGTATCAAAATAATCGTAATAAAATAATTTTTTTTCTTAACCCGACGAGCCACCATGTTGCCATTTAAAAAAAATAAGTTATACAACTTTAATGATTAAATTTTACATAGCACAAAGCATTGGACCAAAAATAGTAAAATTGTATTTTTCCCAAGATTAAAGAACTGAAATAAGTGATTTTAAGGTATTTATAGCCCTCTAGATAAAACAATAAATTTCATCAATCATCATTGTATTTAGAATGTCATATGAAGTCAAAAAAAGTAAAAATATACCAGGTGTTCCATTGAAAAATCGAAAGTTTATGTCACTTCCGGTTAAACCGGAAGTTCCATAATGTTGAGTCACCTATCAAAAAATGCAGTTTTATGTCGTACACAAATCCCCCGAATTTTATTTCATTATCTTGAAAAACAAAAAAGTTAGAGGGGCGAGCCACCTTCCGTGGACACCCGGTATAGCATTTAAACGCAAATATTTTAATAACTAACGGGCATTTTCCTTAAACTTCACGTGCCGTCTAAATAAAAGGCATTGTATAAAGTAGATATTACATGTACAAAAAATACATCCATCCATAAAAATATTTTGTCGAGTATTTCGTTTCGCAGGACTACTTAAAAACACAAAAGGTTTTATTTCCGTTTTTTGTGGAAGCTTCAAAAATATTTTGGCCCGTATCCAAACATATTTTCTACCACACTTGCAGAGGATATACATAAAAAGCATTTTCCTAACCCATAAATAATTATTGAATAGAATGTGTTCAAATAATGGGTACCTGGTATGTAATCTGACGATGTGGTATTTGATTATTAACTTTATTCAAAACGGTCCACTGAACTATTGGTACCTACAGTGTCACCAGTAAAGTCCTCATCATATGGGATTTTCTTTTATTAATAGCTTTATTCAAAATTTGCAAAAATCTTTAGCTACACTTGCACTTTTTAACAACTCTTTACTTTGCACAAAACACTGCAAATCGTCATCTAAATCCAAAATTAGTTCTTTAATGGCTTCGAAATGCTCTGCGTAGAATATTGCACCCTAATCCATGTTCTGGAGGTAAACTAACTCCTGGTAATCTCTCCTTATACACCTGCACTCTTACACTGACAATACAGAAATCTTTCGACAAACTAAAACAGAAGTATGTATTACAAATCGATATAAATACAGTTTGTTAAGCAGGAAACAATAACGCATTATTAAGTGACAATAAACAACCCCTAACAAATAATGGAAAACCCCAATAAATACCTTGTGTATGACCAAAATGTAAATATAATTATTATAATCTTCAGATTGGAAAATCCCTGAAATAAGTACCGAACTGGACATTAGACCTTTAACGTTTTAAATATTTTAATAAAGCCGAAAACATAAAAATATGCTCTTAAAATAATAATTTATGAAAAATATACATTTTATTATAAAATTGACAAAATATGCAAAAAATGCATATTATATTATATGCATTTTGCGTATATTCCGCCCTTTAATCATTACGCTTTGATTTTTTGTTTTATGTCAGTCAATACGTGTATTTTTTATTTTCACACAAACGCAAAATAATCTTGGTGTGCAGCGCATAAAAATATTGTTTTATTTGGAGGCTAATAATAATAATTTAAGTTGCTCCCCCCTCCCGCTATTACCATATTAAACCAGACTAATACAATATTGTCTTTTGATAACTTCTTTCGTGTACCGTCATATTCCTGTGACAGGAAAAGACCAAATTTTGTAAATGAGATAATAAAACACATCACTTTTAAAATCCTCAATAACAAGAATTTGATATAAGTTGTCATTTATTGGAAAAATTGGATATCAAAACAGATTTAGTGACAGCGGGCGTTTATATTTCTGCCAACAAAATAAGGTTGTGGCATTTTTATGGGACATTATTTTATTTTCTTTTTCATCTTTTCGATTAGAAAATGTGTTTTATTGTAAATAAAGATTTTATATCTAAGTTAACGACTCGGAGACCATTTTAAAATTAATGCCGACTAGACAGGAAATGATAAACAGAAATTTGTACAAATTGAAGTATTTAATTATTTTCTAAAATTGTCGCTTTAATCTTTAAAAATCTTTTATTTTGTATAAAAATTCCTTAAAAAAATTGAATAATCATTAATTAAAAGAAAAAGAAAATATAGTGGCATATCGGACAAGTGTGTAACTATTTTTTATATTGGAATACACAGGGATCCAAGTTCAATGGATACCCTTGGGCGGGTCCTTATTAGGACTCGACGGGCAGCCATAACCCAAGCAATTCCAAGAATGGCGGAAAAATGCACTAAAAGCCTCCTTGCAAAACCAAGGCGGTCATCAGTGCACCGTAACGCCATCCCACGGAATTCACTCCAATATAAAAGATAGTTACACTGGTATAATCGAAAGGTAGACCACTAAATAAATCACGAAGTGCAACCACAATCCAGTATATGGAACGCTATTTGCGTTTTCACCAAAAACATCTGCCATTTTGCAGTTTTGCAGTTATGGCTGCCCGTCGAGTCCTAATAAGGACGAAACGGCCGTCGTGGTCTACCCGCCCCAGGGTATCCATTGAACTTGGATCCCTGTGTATTCCAATATAAAAAATAGTTACACATTTGTCCGATATGCCACTATATTTTCTTTTTCTTTTAATTATTTTCGCGGACACTATATCATCTTTTATAATCATTAATTTTATTAAACGATCAAATAAGATAAACGATTTACGAGTATGTTGGTACTAGTTACTAACAAGGGAATCAATAAGAGTAGTTGTAGTTACAACAAGAGTGGGTATTATGATGAAATTGAGCAGCCGATCGAGGCCAGGTATGCTAACAATTTTTAGTTTTTCTTTTCGTTTGGCCAGCAAAACGCATACCGATTTTCATTTGAAGTAGAGGTTGAGATTGCGTTTATGGGCACAGTTTGTTCTCCAAGTCAATCATGCATAAAAGAGACCTATAAATGGCTGGAATGAAGGGGGTAACTTCCGGGACTTTGCAATTATTAAAAAAAATAATTAACATCTAATTTTGGAAGGGCTGTTCAGGGAGGCATTGACGAATAGTATGCCGGTGTTTGTCATCTATTCTAAGAATTCTAGAGAATATGTGTTTGTTTTAACAGGAAATGGGTCGTAATTGCACAAAACACGAAAGTAAACAAAACTATGACCGGCTGACTAACTTGCCTACCAGCTCCAGAATATGTATGTCTTTCTTCTTCATAAGCCAAAAGCATAAAATTAACTACTCTGATCAACACAGCACTGCAGTGAGCATGCGAATCGTCAATAGTTAGGCCGTTGCCTACTGATCGAACATAGGCTACGGTTAGGTAAATCAAATTGAACAGTCAAAAGCTAGAAAATGGCGTCGTTAATCCCACCTTAATACAAAAATGTGAAATGTATGAAATATTGAACTGACAGATATATGATTTTTTTACGAAACTACTCCTTGAATATTAGCAGCTAAAAAACATGTCCTTTAGTTTATGATGTTTTACTTATTATACCCAACTTTAATAAAATCGGTCACGCACCCATGCAGGTCTCCTTGCATAATTGTAGCCAGGGGGAAGGATGTAGGGTGGCGCCTATCCTGGAAAAATATTTCGCCCTTTCTGACCGAAAGAATATATTAGATACGTTAACGGCACTAAATCGTCCACGGCGCGGGCGTATGTCAATGGAGCGTCAGAGAATGGCTGGCTAAGTGTTCCTGACCTTTGGGCGCGGGAATAGGGCTCACCCCAGGTTGCCCAATGCTCAGGTTGGATGAATTATAGAGAAACCAAACCAAAAGAAATCATGCAAAAAAAATTTAATCGCTCATAATGTTATACGACGTACAAATCTGTAACAAGTTTCGCCGAACGTTCCCTGTGGTAAACATTTAGCAAACGCGAACATCCGTCTGAAGGCACTTCGCGTCTTACAATCTATATCACGGCCTCAAGCTTCGATTTCGCTCCTTTAGATGGGATGTCTAGGTTTACTTAGTTTATGGGTGAATTTTTATACTAATAAAAAAAATTAAATAAAACCGCCCATCCAATTGTTTGCCCTTCCTAACGCTAGGGTCTGGCTACGGCCCTGTCTAAGTACTAAAAGGTGTAAATAATAATAAAAATTATATGGGCGAATGCCATCTCAAAATTGTAGGAATTAAATGTGTAATTATTTTATAATATATATTTTTTATTTCAGTTTTTATATTAAAATGGAGAAATGGGCTAACGTAAAACTGAGCGTTAAAACTGGATCGTTGTTGGTATGAATTAATCTTTCCATGCTTTCTTTGTTTGTCATTCTCTCAAATTCCATTAACAACATTTCGCAGAAGAAACTAACATCTTACACAACCCGAATTAAAATATAGTCAAAGCGATACATTTTCTTGCTGTCGACAGTTAATGGACAAAAAATGTTGAAAAATCAAGTTTTATAGTACGCGGGTTCGACTAAATTTCTTTTCAGCGGGTTTTGTGTCGTTTTATCAGTTAGTAGACGATCCCAACTCCATTATTTAGCTTTTACATCTCTGATTAATATTTGCGTAGCTTACTTATCATCTTTTTTTTTCTCTGCTTTTTTATTTAGGGTATGTACTTGACAAGATGGATAAAACCTAGAAAAAATTACGCCACGCTTTTTGCCAATAATTGGATACTCTGGATTTAATACAACATTTAGGATAAATTATATTTTTATTTTTCTAATATTTGAAATAGTAAAAAGGTTGTGTAAGTTCAATACGTACGGTTATGATATACCGTTAGTTAAAATTGCTGATGTAACATATTCGTATATGATATACTTGTTCTTACTTAGGTTGACCTATAAAGTCAAATTAATCTAAGAACTCGCCGCATCACTTGTCATTTATGGCACCCTGTTGAAGTCTGGTATATTTTACGTTAAGCGGTAGGCTACAGAAACAGAACCGGACTAAGTTCGAAATTCGTTTTTAGAAATTAAATGATTAGGGTCTACAACAGATTATCTGTACAATGTAAAGATATTCATAAAATACCAGCTTTTAAAAAACCTGTTAAACATTTTATTGTTAATTAAACTCGTTTGGCTCGGCCCAATAAATAAACTTAAACAAATTAAGTAACTTTTATAAAATGAATGAACAAAGTTATGAAGGTAAATATTTCTGAATCTTCATTAGATGACGCAATGTCGCTCATTTCTCAATTTAATAATAGAAAAAGTCTTATACAAAAGCAAAAACCGCAAAAACACGTCTAACAAAAAAATGCTATGTCATATGCTCCAGTCACGGTTATGCAGATGATATACAACTATTATTAAGTTTTTTTGCTGGAACAGCTATTGAGGCCAATAATAGTATAAATCGTGATCTGGGCATTATTTATGAATATTCCAAATCTCATAATCTAACTCTAAATGCCAAAAAGTCCCTTTTTCTTTTATTTGGAAATGCCAAAAAGCGTAGCTATATACTAGATACGGGTTTTAATCCAGTGGTAAATAACGAAAAAATTCCACATACAGAATCTGCTCGAAATTTGGGTTTAATATTTGACTTTAACCTACGTTTCACAGAACATATTTCAGTACTTTTCCGGCGTTCTTATTGTACGCTTAGAACATTATACGCCAACAGGCATTTTCTTAATTTCAAACTAAGAAAAATGTTATGTGAATATACTGTTTTCCCAATATTTTATTATGGTAATGTGATTTATGGGCCTTGTTTAGATGCTGTTGCCAGGTATCGAATACAACAAGTCCAAAGAAATTGTGGTAGATTCGTTTTTGGCCTTCGTAAATATGATACAATATTCGCAAATTTAAAAATCTTGGAATGGCTGCCAATGGCCAAAATATGGGAAATTAATTTGCTTTCCTTCACACACCGTCTTTTGTTCACAAATAAACCCTTATACCTGCGAAGAAAACTTTGTTATAGGTCCAATTTGCATGATGTCTCAGTTAGAACTCGAGGTATGTTGTCAATCCCTAAATTTAGAACTGCTATATTTCAGCGTTGTTTCTCGTACGTTTCGGTTAAATTGTACAATAGCATTGACACTGAATTTAAGCGCAATTCCATCCTGTCATTTAAGTCTAAAGTTAAAAGACTTTATATGTTGGCATTTTTAGCGAACTAGTTTTTTTTAATTTATTGTATTATTGGTTTAATTTATTTTATTCAAAGTTTATAAATAATATTTAATTTCCCTTCTTTTTTGTATTATGGCTTGCCAAATGTATTATCTGTGGGTAGGTTATATTAGGAAACATTTTAGGACACTTAATAGAATAATTAAGTCAGTTTTAGTTATAGAGGTAATTTATCAAATATAGCTGGAATATATAGGTCATTTATTTATTTAGGTTATATGCAAGAATAGCCCTACTGGCTAAATATCGCCTAATTGTATTCATCTAAATTTATGAATAAAAGTCGTTTATTATTATTATTATTATTATTATATGTTATATGCTAGCGTTTAACCGCGCATGTTCCGGACATTTTACTGGCAAAAGATTCGCAAACTGCTCTGACAGTTGGCAAACTATCAGAGAAACGTGTAGGAACAGCGACTTTGGGTTTTCAAACTGTCCAAAATCTTTGTGGAAACACTTTTATATTTACTGCGCAGAATCCTGACTGTCAAGGACTGTTTCTGATCGCTGTAGGAACAAACCTTATGGTGTTCTGATAGATGGTTTACTGGGAGATACGTCCGTCGTCTCTTTCTCGAGTTATTCATATCGCGGAGTCTAGTAGACGCAAGGTCACCATTTATGTTATTATAATGTATATACATATATCTAGCGAAGACGAGGAAGAAAGCGTAATTTCTAGAAATTGTTACTATGGAAAGTGGTGTAAAAAAGTTCCAACCAGAAACGTCCGTACGGGTGCTCATAATATATCTGTAAAATATCTGTAAAAATTGTACCAGGGTAGAGCGGGACTAATATTTCTTTGTCTCTTTTAGTGATTTGCAGGTTTTGTGTAGAATCTATATTTTGATATTTTTTACATTTTTTTACATAAAATATACTTATATTTAAACATTTATTATTTTAATTTGCATATGCTTCCGATTTTTTTTGGAATATGCCTTACATTAATTTTGTGTAACAAAAAATTCAACTTTTTTTATGTTTTTATTTTGACACTTCAAATTTGATTTTTTCTTTTCAATAAATTTTAAAATATCTTGAAAACATTGTTTTGTTAATGAAAAAAAATTTTTTTCGATATTTTTTCAAAACTTTTGAAAAAATTCGCTGTTTTTAGCTAGGAGTCTGTCAGACTCATGATCACTATTTATGTAATTAAAACTAGGGTCACCAGTTAAGGGTTAATATTATTTACGCTGAGAAATGTTATCTTTAAGGCATCTTTCGAATATTTTTGAAAATTATAATAAAAATAAAATTACTTTTTTTTACAATTAAAGTTATTCGGTTAGCTCATCGTTGATTGACTAACTGAACAATTTTATGACTGATAAAATAATATTCTTGGAAGTGATTTTGTTACAAAGTTGTCTGGTTAGCCAATTTTCCTTTAAAATCTTTCTGAGACCTGGTATGCAACTCATTTCTCTTTATTAATGTAGTATACAACTCTTCAATCTTTTTGATTTCAGGTGTTTTTTTTACGAATGAAAAAAAATGTAATATTATTTTTTTTATAATATAATGTACTACTTTAAAAGTCTAAGTCTAAGTTAACTGCCACTTACCGTGAATAATCCATAGACATTTAGATATGTACACGTACCTTATCTCATGCGCAAACAAAAGTTACGTTTTATATCTGAAAAAATACGTCCGAGAGCATGACTCGCCGGTCAGCTGCCTTCCCTCTGGCCACCATCGGGCATGCGCACAAACCTCGTGTTATCGGCCTGTCCTTCTTTAGCGACATGCTCAAAATATACTCCAGAACCGGCCGCCATTTCTGTTGTGTTTTAAGGTTTCTCTGTGGATTCCTTGTAGTTTTCTTTGCTATTGTGGATTCTGGATGTTTAATATTTACGGATTTCTAGTTATTGTATAGTTTAGTGAATTGCAAATTGAAGGTCAACTTTTACAATTTCTTGAGCGAGAACTTCATTTTAAAGCCCGGACCCGTCTATTTTTCCATTGGTCAAATGATAATGTTGCAGTGCGCAATTTCGCCACTTTCGTGATTATTGTTTGCTTATCTAAGGGTAAATATCTTTGGTCTTAATATAGACAAATAAAAACTATATTACGATCGTTCGTAACTTCAATAAAAAAAAACCCAACTTTACTGTAAAATGGGTCATTGGGTTACCATGATCAAAGACTAAATGATAGAACAAATAAATAAGCCAGAAGGCCCTACCCGAGTGGTCAACGTCCCCTCACTTTCCTCTACAGACATAACGACACGATTCAATTTGGCAAGGAAGTAAAAGTAATAAAACAAAAAGAAAACTATTATTTTTCGATTTCCCAGCGTGCTCGTTAGGATTTTCCTTTCTATAAGCACATTACCGATCTACTAAGGTACTAAATCAGCTGAACTTAAGCCGCCCTAAATAAATTCTGCTCAATTTAACAGATAGAAAATACTAGCTTCTTTGTCCTGACGGTCACAATTTCACGCAATGCCAAGTGTGTCGAGAATATCACGAAAGCGGTAATTTAAAGATATTTATTTTTCATAATGAATAAACCAATTATTGCCATTTGCACCGCATTATGTCATCCAGGATTACTGCTTAACACTGGATTTGGGATAACATTTCATTTGCACGCCTTTTGTAGTCGAAGATTATCACCTAATCCACGATTATATTTTAATCCTAAGGAATCAAGTAATTAGTCCTATAATTATTCTTGAATTGCATTTTCTTAACAATAACTCAAACTAAAAAATAAAAAATAAATAATAAATAAATAAATAAATGTTTGTTAACATTAAAATCTAATAAATATAGTTTAAAAAAACTAAAAAACACACTTTAATAATTAATCAAACCAAAAAGCGGAAAATGAATATAGTTTAAAATAATTCTTGAAATTCTTAATATAGGCAGAAAATAATAATGAACGATAAACATTAGTACTATTGCGAAAAAAGCGTGGGGCGCTTTGTGCTATATTTTTCGTATATCGAGCACCCCACGCTTTTTTCACAATAATACTAATGTTTATCGTTCATTATTATTCTATTTCAAGAATTATTTTTAACTATATATATTTTCCGCTTTTTAGTTTGATTAATTATTAATGCGTGTTTTTTAGTTTTTTAAACTATATTTATTTTTCATTTTTTAGTTTGAGTTCCTACTGTTAAAAAAAATTTTTGAGTAGAGATAGTCATAGATAGGTCCGGAGTAGAGATGGACTACTGTCACTAATTTAACAATGACTTTTTGAAAGGGCTATATCTAAAGCAGTGGATCCATTTTTTTTTAAACGGCTAGATTTAAAGCACTGGATACACAAACCCGCTAGGCCAACGGAACAACTGATAGCGAAATAATGTACCAACACTATTAAGCCGAGTGCTCGAGCCGGAAAGTAGGTAGATATTACGCATGCGCATACGGTGAGCTGTATCTCTCTCACTCTCATACAGAGGATCTGTAAGGAAATGATTTAATTCCGGCGATCCTGATTAGGATAATGAGATAAACTTATCAAATTATTGTATTGTCAGCGGTTCTTGATAAGTCTACAAAATTTAAATTAAATCTGATCGTTTAAAGTGGGTCAAAATCGGATTCAAAGAAGTCGGTTACAAACAAGCATACATACAAACAAAAATACAGGTGAAGCTAATAAAAGCGTGTTAAAAAGAGTTTTGGTTTTGGTTTGGTCGTTTGGTGTTAGTTTTGTAGTTTCATTTGCCACACGAATCACGTTTTTGCTTTGAAGTATTTTGATCAATGAAATTATGGATGCATTGATAGACTTTGTTATGAAGATAATATTTTTGACGACGATTTAGAGGTCTTTAATATTATCGATTTGGGTTTTCCAAAAAGAAGATATCTTAGGAGTAATTATTTTAAAGATTTTGATGAGCTGCAATTTTTTCAATGATTTAGGATGAGGAAAGTCACAGTAAGTACTTGCTGTGGTTGCAGAAATTAAAATTCATTTGAATATCTCCATGATTGGTACTGAGACTTACTTAATTAGGCATTTTACTCTTTAATGAAATAATATATCTAGTTAAATCTTTTGAATTACTGTGAAATACTTAGTTCATAATATATGAAGTCTAATAACTTGGCTTTATAATGTTTGTAGTGTGGTGAAAGTGGGTTGTAGTGTAGTTCAGAATGTTAGTAGCTTCCCTGTAGAAGTCAAAACTCGGAATGAAGTTAGTCGGGCATTCAAAGAATATGTGGTTAAGATCTTCCACTTGTTCACACTCTCAGAGTGGGCTCTCCTTTGTTTATATCCTCAGACCAAATTGGTCTGAGTTTGAGTTTTACATTTATGACAGTACGAAGTTGCCACAGAACCGACTATACTGGTAAAAAAGAAAATACCTATAAAGACGCCACGTTGCCAGATCATCCGAAAGCTCTAATCCGGAATTTGTTAATCCCCTATATTGTGTTGGTGCATAATAACCCCTATATTATTGTGTTGGTGCATATAAAAAATATATAATTCCAAAGCTACATAGGTACGGGATTTTATTATTAGGTACCATTACCATTATGTGAGTATTATAATAATTGCATTCTTCTAAAACGTATTTCTAAAGTTAAAATCTGGCAGTTCTGGCACAGTGTTGCCAACACTCAACTTACACATGACCAAAATAATACTTATATTGCGTAACAAATACGCATGTGCACGCTTTAAATTTGAATCATATGTTTTTAGGGTTGCATACGTATACAACAATAGAATTTTAGAATAATCGAAGTTTGATAAACCCTTTTTCGGTATGCAAAGCACAAAACGCCCACACTGGTTGCCTGCAGAATCACGCGATCGAACAGAATGAACGCAAGTGCAAAAATTGTCAATTTCAGAATCACTTGATAAGTATTTATTTTTATGTTTTAAAATGATCATATTAACTTTAAGTTTGCGCCATTCTTGATTGGAACGTGTACTTTAACTTATAATTAATAGTACTTATTTCTTTGACCTAGTTTGTATATGTTACTTGAAACAAAAACATTCACTTTGGAAGAAAGGTAATTCAGTTATTCATATATACAGGGTGTCCATTTAGTGTGCCGGTGGACGATATATCGTAAACGGTCGACTTAAGGAATAAAACTTTTATACAAAAGTTGTACATGTTAATGTCACGCACCTTCTAGAAATAATTTTAAATATACAGGTTGGACCAAAAATCCAGGGTGGGCCAGACATATATTTTTTTAAATGGAACACCCTGTATATTTTTACATTTTTAAATTCCACATAAGATTATAATTATTTTTTATTAAATGCATTATTAGTCTATATTTCATAGTTTCCGAGATATTGACTCTCGAAAAGTGACATTTTTGAACTTTGACAGCTTCTAACTTTCTAACAGTACGTCTTAGAGCAAAACGGCTTACATGTCCCTATCTTCAATTTTTATTATCTTCCCAAAAAATCAACTTCCAGTTAAACCGGAACAACTATATTTCCTGCTTTCGAGTTACATCCGGTTTAACCGGAAGTTGTTTTTTTTGGGAAGATAATAAAAATTGAAGATAGGGATATGTAAGCCGTTTCGCTCTAAGACGTACTGTTAGAAAGTTAAAAGCTATCAAAGTTTAAAAATGTCACTTTTCGAGAGTCAATATCTCGGAGACTATAAAGTATAGACTATTAATGCATTTAATAAAAAATTATTATAATTTTATGTGGAATTTAAAAATGTAAAAATATACAGGGTGTTCCATTTAAAAAAAGATATGTCTGGCCCACCCTGGATTTTTGGTCCAAGCTGTATATTTAAAATTATTTTTAAAAGGTGCGCGACATTACCATGTACAACTTTTGTATAAAAGTTTCATTCCTTAAGTCGACCGTTTACGATATATCGTCCACCGGCACACTAAATGGACACCCTGTATATCTACTAATTTCAAATAAATGTGTATAGTCAAAAAGAAATTCATATCTACAATCAACTACATAATATTACTTATATCCCTATACATAAATGGATTGAGAAAAAATATTAACTTAAATGAAGTATTCTTTTTTTTTGTATGTGTAGCATTGATTTGGAATGGAACTTATTTTAAAGATAAGCAGGCCTAATTTTGTGTTTGAAATTTAATTAGAATTTGGTATTTTATATGCGTAATAGAAGCGGACATGACAACATAGCGAGGCACATACCATATCAGTAAAATTTGTGAAACGCAAGCCCTAGACGATAATATAGAACAGCCCCGTCTTTTCCGCGAAATATTGTTATCCCCGAAAGTATTCTTGGTTACAGGTGTTTCACTGTGGATTAGTCTCAATGGATATTTTTTAGGTTGTTAGGAAAATTTATAAATGTAATAAAAACTAAGATTAGCTCCTGGTTATACTTGGAAATTCATGTTGATCAGGTTATAGGATCGCCAGGGACTTTCAGGAGATGATTAAAAAGTTAAAAGAAAAAATGGAAAAATGAAGAAATATTACCTTTCATGTTGTTTTTAAAAGGTTTTCATTGGAGAATAAATTAATTAAAACTCCAATAAAACATTTGGCAAAATTAAAATAATATTTTGTTACCATAAAACTTTTTTTTAATTGGGGGATTGTCCTGGCGATTCTGAAAACTTTATGATCCAGCCAGAACAGAGACAAAAGGGCGCCATGAACAAGGGGAGCGACTATACCCCCTTGCCCCCGAGATACGCGAATCCAGCTGAAGTGACGATTTTACTTTTTTTATTTCGATATCGTTCTTCTTCTAGCTGTATATGCTTACTGACCAGCAATTGTACAGCACCACTAAAAGTTACCGAACAATTTTATTGTTATATTATTTCTTCTAAACCTAGGTATTATTTCCAATTTGAATGATTGTTCTGCGTACTATATATTATAGAGGCCCATTCTTTAAAAAAACTACCGTATTCGTAATTTTTGATTGAAAATTAATTGTCATGGTATACCGGATGTAACAAATATATTTTTTTCAAAATTCGCAACATTTCACGCTATTCGGCTATTCTAGCATTCATATATTATTGCATTTAAAACCTAACTTTAGTATTTTGTTTTCTGAAGGTTTTGTTTTTTGGTTCACTATATTGTTAGGAGTTGTCTATTGTCACTTATAGGTATATCTAACCAAATCTAGGTTAAAATTTTGTCAAATTCATATTATTACATGATATGATAAACTAATGAGTAATACAATAAGTAGACAAATGCAAATTTATTTTTGTTGTTTACAAAATTAACAAAGCAAGAATATACTCACAGAAAGAAAAAGAAAAATAATTACATAAATTGCTGAAATTGGCCACCGCCATGCTCCCAGCATAAATTCACACGTCTTTTCATATTTTCGAAAGTGTTGACCAGCATCTCTGGAGAAATTAATGTTATCACATTCTTGGATAATCCTTTCTTGTAATTGTTCTAAATTTGCAACTGGTGTTTTAAAAATAGTATTCTTTAAATGAGGAAAAACGAAGTAATCCATAATCGTTAAACAAGGTGACCTAGGTGGGAATTCAATGTCCTGTTGAAAATATCCAAAACGTAGTTCGTCGTCAAGTAATTGCTCCACAAATGGATGCAAAATATTGTCTCTATACCGCTGTGCTGTAACTGTGTCATGGAAAAAAATAGGACCAACAATTCTTCTTCGGAAAACACCTAACCAGACACCAATTTTTTGAGGGTGCAATGTGGACTCTACAAAAAAATGAGGATTTTCACTACTCCACACCACATGCGTGTATTCTGAGAATTCACATAACCGGAGAGGTGGAACCAGGCTTCATCCGAAAAAAATGTCAGGTCTAATAAATCATTTCTTTCCAATAAATTTTGGGTAAACCATTAAGAGTAATTCCTGCGTCTTTCAAAATCTGCGGCTTGTATTTCTTGGAATACTTGCACTAAGAAAATAAATTTAGCTGATTCTTAAAAATAGTCCTGCTTGTTCCATAAGATTTTCCCACTTCTTGGGACAGGCGTCTTATACAATTTGTTGGAGTATTTTGCATTATTTCACACAAGTTTGCAACAAGTTCTTTAGTTCTTACAGATGGTCTTCCTGCTCCTTTTTTGTGTTGTATAGAACTTGTTTCCCTAAACACAGCCACGGTTCTTTTCAGGCAATGATAAAAATCCTCAGCAATAAAAGCAACGTTAGGAAAATTTTCGTGAAACTCGTCCATGCACAAACCCGGATTGTCTTGCCACTCACCATTTACTCTAACCCCGTTTCGAAAATACGCTTCAACCATGAATGTTTTGTGCCATTCCGTAAAGTCCATTGTGTGAACTGTTCAAGAAATTGGAAAAATTAGCGATGAATCAAATTACTTGTAACGACTGTCGAAGATGACGGAATAACTGATTGGTTGTTAATTCAGGTAGTTACTAACACCCAACAGGTATTAAGCTCTACGGCTAAGCATTACGTCCTTAAATGCAAGGCCCTCTTTGATGCAAATAATTTTTGCTCGCACGGTATTATAGTGTGCGATTTATACAACCCATTAAGCATTCTACTTTTCTTTTATAGTCCTGTAGTTAATATTGATGGTTAGTGTAGGTACATAAAGTATATTATATTATTATTTTATCGCCAGAATGTGACCCATAGGATTTATAGTTGATTTAAAGTAAAAATTTTATTTGGTCCAAATTTAATAGGCCTCCTGGTAATTTTCCGAAAAAGTTGAACAATTTAACTGGCATATTTCTTACTCGTAAAACGCAGACGCTTTCATCATTTACAACACTTATTAAGGAACAAATGCCCTAAACATTAAGAAAAGTTTTAACAGCAGATAATTACATTTAACAACTGAATAAGAAATATGAAATTTTAAGACAATATTTTTTTTGAAGGTTTAATATAATAAAATAAAATTAATAAAATTGGATTTATGTGAAATGATGAAATAAAAAATTTAGTTCCTTTTCTTTATTATATTTTTCAGTATCCCAATATCTTTGGAATTGGGAGCCATGTGGGGGGGGGGGGGAAGGAGTCAATATTTATTTATTTATTTTTTATTTTTTTTTATTAAGCTACAAATGGGCTACTGCCCTGCCCGGTGGTAGTATTATAATTACAAAAATTAGTCTTATCACCATAGTTACCTGAACAAATTTTAAAAAATAGGTACAGCAATATTATATAAAACTGAATATACGAAATTAAAAATTTTTTTTTTAAAGTACTGTAAAGATTCTTAGATATATCTATACTTTTTCTTATCACAATTGCAATATCACAATAAAACATAATAACAACATAATAAATACCATCGCAACAAAATAAAATAGAATAGTACCTAACACGCATTAACCTGAAGTTGTCAAATGGCGTAAAGTTCCCTAGGGTAAAGAAGAATTTTTTTTTTAAATGTGCTTATATTAGGAATGTTGCTATTAAAAGTATCTGCCGATAACGAGTTCCAAATTTTAAGACCATTATTCAAAGGCGAAAAGAGTCCCAATGAAGTTTTAAAGAAAGGCTGATCAAACTTAAAGCGATGGTCATGTCTAGAAATTCTATGTGCTGGTGTTAACCTTGCCTTCAATTCAGAATAAGCTGCCTTATTGGTAACAGCGTTGAACAATAACAGTGCTTGGCTAGTATCACGTCTTTTTTTGAGGGTGGGCCATCCAATGTTTCGAAGTGCCTCAGAAACAGAAAAATTATTGGAGAAGTTCAAGTTAACCCATCTGACAGCTCTATGTTGAAACATTTCAATTTGATTAATTAAGTATCCTTGGTAGGGGCTCCATACACTACTGCAGTACTCGACCAGGGGCCTCACCAAGGTCAGGTAAGCCCTCTCTCTGGCTTGTCTTCCTGCCGATTTAAGATTTCGCATTACGAAGTTAAGAGAGCGATATGCTTTTGAAAGTATGTTATTTATATGATCTCCCCAGTGCAGTTGATGGTCCACAGTTACACCAAGGTATTTGACCGTCTTAGCTGGAGATAGTATTGTGCTATCAAGATCGTAATTAACGTCAACAGCCCTTTTGCAGAAAACAACCAACTTACTCTTGTCAGCATTTAGACCCATTTTATTTACCATTGAGTTTGAGACGAAAATTGGAAGGTTTTTGATATTTAAACGTTATTATATTTTATTTAATATTTTTATTGGGCTATGAGGAGAACGTCACTGACCCTTTACCGTTTTGTTTATTGTTATATACAGGGTGTTCTCAAAGTTGAGTCATTTATTTTACCAGGTTGTAGAACTCGTAAAAATAAGTAATTGTACCAAAAATCATTTATATAAAAGTTGCATAATAAAGAAGTTATTAACAATTGAAAACATGTAAAATTTAAAAACTGTAAGACCTGCTTTTTTGATATTCTCGACCACTGCATTATCAATGTTTTGTTTACTGGCGATACTGGGTATGGCTTATTTTTTTGTAGGATACAAATTACTTATCATTCATTCATTTTACTTGTTTTAGTGGTCGAGAATACCAAAGAGCAGGTCTTAGGTTTTTAAATTTTACATTTTTTCAATTGTTAATGACTTCTTTATTCTGCAACTTTTATATAAATGATTTTTGGTAGAATTACTTATTTTTACGAGTTCTACAACCTGGTAAAATAAATGACTCAACTTTGAGAACACCCTGTATACCGTGCGAGCTAAAATTATTTACATCAAAGAGGGCCTTGCATCTAAGGACGTAATGCTTAGTCGTAGAGTTTAATACCTGTTGGGTGTCGGTAACTACCTGAATTAACAATCAATCAGTTATTCCGTCATCTTTGACAGTCGTTACAAGTAATTTGATTCATCGCTAATTTTTCAAATATCTTGAACAATTCACACAATGGGCTTTACAGAACAGCACAAAACATTCATGGTTGAAGCGTATTTTCGAAACGGGGTTAGAGTAAATGGTGAGTGGCAATACAATCCGAGTTTGTGCATGGACGATTTTCACGAACATTTTCCTAACGTTGCTTTTATTGCTGGGAATTTTTATCATTGCCTGAAAAGAACCGTAGCTGTGTTTAGGTAAACAGGTTCTATCCAACACAAAAAAGGAGCAGGAAGACCATCTGTAAGAACAGAAGAACTTGTTGCAAACGTTCGTGAAATAATGCAAAATACGCCAACAAATTGTATAAGACGCCTGTCCCAAGAAGTGGGAAGATCTTATGGAACATGCAGGACTATTCTTAAGAAGCACCTAAATTTATTTCCCTATAAAGTGCAAGTAAGACGTGTGAATTTATCACAGACTTGTAATTTACAAGTCGGTGGAATTTATGCTTGAAGTATGGCGGTGGCCAATTTCAGCAATTTATTTAATTACTTTTTTTTTCATTCTGTATATTCTTACTTTGTTACGTTTGTAAACAACAAAAATAAATTTGTATTTGTCTACTTATTTTATTACTCATTAGTTTGGCATATCATGTCATAATATGAATTTGACAAAGTTTTAACACAGATTTGGTTAGATATATCGTCCCCATATCATTGTGATCTAAACCAAGCCCTACGTTTTTTAATCCATGCCCTCTTTGATGCAAATAATTTTTGCTCGCACGGTATAATAAAATTAATAAAATTGGATTAATGCGAAATGATGAAATAAAAAAATTAGTTCCTTTTCTTTATTATATTTTTCAGTATCCCAATATCTTTGGAATTGGGAGGTATGTGCAATATTTACGTTTGATTTTGAGACGAAAATTGGCAGTTTTTTGATATACTTAAACGTTATTATATTTTGTTTAATATTTTTATGGGCTATGAGGAGAACGCCACTGGCCGTTTACCGTTTTGTTAATTGTTATATATGCATGTCGCCGAAGACCTTTATTATATCAATTTTATCTGCGACTTAAAATATATGTATCTATAAACAGCAATCATTTATTATGAGGACCCACCATTAATAATGTTTTCAATTAATCAAACCTAAATAGTCATATTTCATATAGGAAAATTAAAAGGTGCTCTCAAACCAATTTTGGAATACTACTTAGGATTTGACATTTTAATTTATGAGTTTGTAATAAACATAATATAATATATGACATTTCAGTTTAAAACAAAGGACTTTACCTAAATGAAAATCCTTTTTTCCTTGCTTGCCATTGGTTAAAATATATCAGTCTCTAAACACTTATATATTATGCCTTGCATGTGGCTTAAAGTAAACTATTCAGGGTTGTAATGAATAAAATTTAAAAACATAAAATGTTTGGATTTTTGAATTATCATTTCCTAATAAAGTCGATTCACTCAGTAAACCTGCAAGATGGCCGACACGTCATATGACAAAAGTCATTGAAAATGCAAAAATTTATTTTTCCTACAGACGTGTGAAAAAATCAATTTTCCGCACTGATATCCGTGCGGAAAATCGGTTTTTCCACACTAGTGCGAAAAAAATTTTCGGCACGATTATGTCAAAAATCCGTGCAGAAAATTGGTTTTTCTACACTAGTGCGGAAAAATTCTTCAGCACGATTATGTCAAAATCAATTATAACTTGTAGTTAATACATTTTTTCTCAGAACTAGTTACTGTTACATATGTATGTGATTGTTATAGTTAATTAAAAATTATTTAATTTCTTTGAAATATGTGTTACTTATTTCCACACGTCTGTAGAAAAACTATTGTACCTGACACGTGCGGAAAATGTTTTCCCTGCACTCGGCTGCTTCACTGAACTCCGCTACGCGTCGTTCGGTGAACGGCAGACTCGTGCGGAAAAATTCATTTTCCGCACTTGTTAGGTAAATAGCTATTATTTAGCTGGAATATGACTTTTGTCATATGACATGTCGGCCATCTTGCAGGTTTACTGAGTGAATCGACTCTTCCGTGCGAGATAAGTTGTTTGCATCAAAGAGGGCTTGGATTAATAAATGTAGGGCTTGGTTTAGATCACAATGATATGGGGACGATATATCTAACCAAATCAAGGTTAAAACTTTGTTAAATTCATATTATGACATGATATGCCAAACTAATGAGTAATAAAATAAGTAGACAAATACAAATTTATTTTTGTTGTTTACAAAATTAACAAAGTAAGAGTATAGAGAAAGAAAAAGAAACATAATTACATAAATTGCTGAAATTGGCCACCGTCATGCTCAATGCTCATTTTGGGTAAACCATTGAGAGTTATTCCTGCGTCTTTCAAAATCTGCGGCTTGTATCTCTTGGAATACTTGAACTTTATAAGGAAATAAATTTAGCTGCTTCTTAAGAATAGTCCTGCATGATCTTCCCACCTCTTGGGACAGGCGTCTTATACCATTTGTTGGCGTATTTTGCATTATTTCACGAACGGTTGCAACAAGTTCTTCTGTTCTTACAGATGGTCTTCTCGCTCCTTTTTTGTGTTGTATAGAACCTGTTTCCCTAAACACAGCCACGGTTCTTTTCAGGCAATGATAAAAATCCCCAGCAATAAAAGCAACGTTAGAAAAATGTTCGTGAAAATCGTCCATGCACAAACCCGGAGTGTATTCCCACTCACAATTTACTCTAACTCTGTTTCGAAAATACGTTTGTTATTGTGTGAATTGTTCAAGAAATTGGAAAAATTAGCGATGATCGAATCAAACTATTTGTAACGACTGTCAAAGATGACGGAATAACTAATTGATTGTTATTTCAGGTAGTTACTGACACCCAACAGGTATTAAGCTCTACGGCTAAGCATTATGTCCTTAGATGCAAGGCCCTCTTTGATGCAATTAATTTTTGCTCGCACGGTATGGCTTACATAAAACGCAAATCTGACTTTTATAGAATTTATTAGTTATGATACGGTTACATTTCTAGACTTGTAACTAACTAGGTTAATGTTACATAGTTTATTTTATTGCCATACAAACAATAATAATTTCAGTTACGTACATAGACCCAAAAAAGGTGATTAAAGATTTGTTCGCTATCCTATTATGACGGAATAACTGATTGATTGTTAATTCAGGTAGTTACTGACACCCAACAGGTATTAAACTCTACGGCTAAGCATTACGTCCTTAGATGCAAGGCCCTCTTTGATGCAAATAATTTTTGCTCGCACGGTAGTTAGAACCTGGTTACCTAATTCTATTGGATAAAGTAGTTGTATGTAGATAAGTATCATTTAAATAACGTACCTAAGATAGGTATAGGGCATGATTTATGAAAAATTTCTAGAATTAATTGTAGAATGTAAAAATGTAAAAATATAAATATGTTTTATTAAAAAAATCGAAGTTAATATACATGTATCATTTTTATGATCCCACCCTGTATTATATAACGAACAATACTGGATTAAGGCGGTATTCTATATAAAAGGCTGATCCGTTTTTTTATAACGCTGTATATATACATTGGAGCATCATCACGTTACTTACTTGGTAGCAACAAATACTTACACCAGAAAAAAGACAAACAGGCATGTTAATTATTGGTGGAAGCAAAAATTACATTAGGAAATGCCAAAACTGTCAAAACAGCGCCTCCATCGGGTCTAGTTAGAACCTTGAGTCAAGAGGCGGGACGTTTAAACGCCCATAGTTTTGTTATTTTTTTCTGGCGAAATATTTTAAAGTAATATTTAAGTCAAAAAAAACTATTCAAAATCCCGTTACTTGATTTTATATGTAGTAAAAATCAAATAGCAGAATTTTGAATAACCTTTTCGACTAAATATCAGTTTAAAATAAAATCCTCTATACATTATTATTCTGTACATACTCTATATATTATTGTTGGTCTAGCCTCGAAGAATATGAAAAATCAAACTCGGAAATGCACATGACATAATTTTATTAAAATAATAAAAGGAAATCACAATTACCATTTGAGTCTGTCTTATAATTCTTCGTAATCGGCTGATCGAGTGCCTCGTTTACTGGTTTTTCATTCATTCTCTACTTAAAGCTTTCTCAGCAATGGTGGTATTTCCAATAAAAATACCTATTTCCATTGTCAGTCTGGAAAAGTGGACCTATAGGTGACGACAAAATCTTGTCTCCAAAATACATTCTTTTACATAACGAACAGCTGATCCAAAACAAAAATACCACAATGCAAAAAAACACTCTCTAACATTCTGGAGGGTAGACGGCAACTTGTAAGATCGCGCTCAGAAGTGTCAGACATCGGTAATGTGGCGTCTGGGGTACCACAGGGCTCCATCTTGGGACCCCTTCTCTTTATATTGTATACTTTCGATATCGGTAAAATACCATCATTTTCCAAAGTCCACACTTATGCCGATGATACACAGCTTGTCTGCACTTTTCATCCGTCAAATTATAACGATATCGAAGCAAACATTAACACAGACTTGCAGCGAATTTCTGAATATAGCAGTAAACACAACCTTAGATTAAATGGTCAAAAGACACAGGTTTTACTTTTTGCACCTGAAGGGTGTTATGACTTTTTGAAACAGTATATCAATGTACAATGTAATGGGGAGCGTCTTCACTTCACGGATACTGCCAAAAATTTAGGGGTGCTGTTTGATGACAAATTAAGGTTTAGTAGACATATATCAAACTTACGTAAAAGGACTTACATGGTGTTAAAAATACTATATGCAAATAAACATATTCTTAACTTTACAGTGCGTAAAAAGTTATGTGAAGCCTATATATTGTCTATGATTTCATATTGTATTATCTTATATTATCCTTGTTTAACTCAAGAGGACAAGCAACATCTACAAATAATGCAGAATAATTGCTGCAGATTTATATTTAATTTAAAAAAATATGACCATATTTCGCTAAAAATATGTGAACTCAATTGGTTGAATATGGCCAATATATTTCAACTTTTATTATTGACATTTGTATACAAATTATTAAAAACATCAACACCTATGTACTTAAGATCTGAGTCAGTTTTTCGAAAAGATATTCACAATGTTTCAGTTCGATCAAATACACTCACGATGCCCCAACATAAAAAAACTATTTTTCAGCGAGGATTTACCTACAACGCGGTAAAATATTTTAATATTTTTAATAATTACTTCACTTGCCCCTCTTTAATGTTGTTTCGTAATAGAATAAGAAACTTACTTCTGGCGAAGCAGGTTAATCCTAACGCTGAGGGCACGTTTCTGTGATTTTGATTTTCATTGACAGTTTCAATTACCTATATATCTACCTAAATCTAGAACTGCTGTTTTTTACTAGAACGTATTGTGGTGCACATTATGTGTGCCAACGGTGCATATTATTACTATTATGGCTCATTTTATTATTATTATTTTTGTTATATAATTTGTGACTCACTATATTTACTATATATTATATTGTCGGATTACGCAATATTAATAATTTATTTTGTTTTAAAAGGGTTAATGTTGAGTAGCTGATATTTATCAGCTAGACTTCGCCCTTTAAGAATTGTAATTTATAATTTATATTCTTAATAAAGACTATTATTATTATTATTATTATTCTCTCATTAACTTAGACTATATAACTTATTCAATTTTATGTTAGTTATATGCGAGAAAGGAACTCACTTTCCGTTTTTCTTCTATCGGTGAGTATAAGCAATTAATTTTACTCGTTTAAATTCCCTTAACGACAGATCATTTAGTTTAACGTTACGTTTCAAGAGCCTTATAAAAGTAAAAATGTAAACAGGATTGAATTTAAATGAATAGTCCATTTACACAGAGAATCAATTATTTCGGTAAAAGCATTTAAAAAGCCCTTGGGACTTTTGCTCGAATTAATGGAAAAATGAGGAGACATAGAATTTGTAAGAAAGGAAATGTATAAACCGCTATTGGTATCAAACACTTATTATATTTTACAACTGATACAGAATAATAGCGTCAAAACATTAAACACACAACTTAAATACAAATATGAAAATAATAATAATAATAAGTTTATTTAAAATTTAATAATATAATAAATATGTTTATGTTGTCTTCGATAAACCTCTTTTTCAATATATATCAATACTATTAACAAAAATAAATTTAGCTCTTTTTGACTGGACAGAAGAATGACACATACTTTATAAGAAAAATTTCATGTACCTACATTTTAAAGTAGTAAAACATTGGTAAGCTTGTTTGTATACGTGTATAAGTTTTACTTCATCTAAACACCGCTTGTGTCAGAAACTTAGTTTCTAAACTTTTTCTTCTTAAAAGGTCTGTTCGCACAGGTTATGTTTCTAATGTAGGTATCATATTTGCATTATGTAGATTATTCTTTTTTCTCGACTATTTAATAATAGAAGCATAATGTGTTTGTTAGTACAGGGTGGCCCATTAATAAGGGACGCCGGCTATATCTCGAAAACCATTAATCGTACAGCTTTCGGAAAAAAATTGTTGTTAGTAAAGCGGTCATGAGAAAATTCTGAAAATTACTTTCAAGTTCCTCATTTCGCAGCAAGGGGGCACAATTAAAAATTAGTTTTTTAAATTCCAAGCTTCTCCGAAAATTCCCATATTAAGGTATAACTCTGATTATATCATTGGAAAGCTTAGACAATTCTGCATCATTTTGGTTTAAGGCTCGTTGGCGTACCGACCTTGATAAGAGTGGGGGAAGCTATTGAATGTGTAAACATTAAAATCGCCGTAACTTCTAAACGACTTATCTGATTTTACTAAATTTAAGCTTGTTTGGAAGGGAAAGGTAAGTACCTTCAATCTTCGTATCCAATGATACACGATAGTTTCTAATAAAATTGCTAGAGGGCGCAATTTGTAATAATAACAGTTTTTTTGATTTTATCCCGAAAATTCAAATCATACGGTATACCTATAACATCATAATCAGAAAGTAAATGGAATTTACAAGAAAAGATGTGAAAACCGCAGTTCGATATCTTAGTTCGTTTCAGAGTTATTGCCAGAACAATATAATTTTTAATACAAACTGCGCCCTCTAGCAATTTTATTAGAAACTATTGCATACGACAATTAAAGGTACTTCCAAACAAGCTTAAATTAAGTAAAATCGGATAAGTGGTTTAGAAGTTACAGCGATTTTAATGTTTACACTTTCAATAGCTTGTCCCACTATTATCAAGTGAAAGTGTAAACATTAAAATCGCTGTAACTTCTAAACAACTTATCCAATTTCACTAAATTCAAGCTTTTTTGGAAGGAAAAGGTAAGTACCTTTAATTGTCATATCCAATGGTACACAATATAGTTTCTAATAAAATTGCTAGAGGGCGCAATTTGAATTAAAAGTTATTATTTTGGCAATAATTCTGAAACGAACAACAATATCGAACTGCGGTCTTTATATTTTTTCTTGCAAATTTAATCTACTTTCCGAATATGATGTCATAGTTATACCGTATGAATTAAATTTTCTGGATAAAATCAAAAAAACTGTTATTATTACAAATTGCGCCCTCTAGCAATTTTATTAAACACTATCGTGTACTGCTGAATACGACGATTGAAGGTACTTACCTTTCCCTTCCAAACAAGCTTACATTTAGTAAAATCGGATAAGCCGTTTAGAAGTTACAGCGATTTTAATGTTTACACATTCAATAGCTTCCCCCACTCTTATCAAGGTCGGTACGCCAACAAGCCTTAAACCAAAATGATGCAGAATTGTCTAAGCTTTCCAATGATATAATCAGAGTTATACCTTAATATGGGAATTTTCGGAGAAATTTAAAATTTGAAAAACTAATTTTCAATTGTGCCCTCTTGCGGCGAAATGAGGAACTTGAGACTAATTTCCAGAATTTTCTCATGACCGCTTTACTTATAATTTTTTTTTCCGAAAGCTGTACGATTAATGGTTTCCGAGATAAAGCCGGCCTCCCTTATTAATGGGCCACCCTGTACATATATAATGTGGTTCATATTACCATAGTTACTCATAATCTACAACTGTGGATTATGAGATTTCATAATTCACGGTCCCAACAAAACATAGTTACCGGAATTACGGTAAAAACACACCAGATCTAGTTTAAGTAGGCGTGTATGTTATTAATACCATAGCAACCGAAGCGATTGATAAGTAAACAATAATGTTAGCTCCGAAACTTTTTCCATTACTAATAAAAACGATATGAATATAAGTAAATATTCCTGCTCGCATTCATTTTCACGTTACAATCAATTTCATGAAAAATTAGAAATAAGTAATTGTATGTGTTTAATTATTGTTAACATTGTTGAATTGTATTTTTTAGTTAAGAAATACCATTAATAATATTACCTTGTTATATAAAAATATCCAATTGAAATAAAATTTGTTGCTCTGATTGCATTTTCTAATTTCTTGAATACTGAATAGTCGTAGATAAAGTATAGTATTTGACTCGCGTATAATGGCTATATTACACTCGGACTCTTAAAACACGAGCCTTCGGCTCGTGTTTTAAAATCTCGTGTAACGCCTCGCTCGTTAAATAATATACCTACAATTCTATTTAAAAAAAAAAAATAGGTAGAAATAATTTTTTTGACTTAGGTTGGTATACAATTCTGGCACTACGCCATAGTCTTAAAAAACAAAAAATACTTTTCTTAATATTAAACTTTATAAACCAGGTATTTAAATTTAAAGGAATTATTTACATGCTTTTTTAAAGGTTTTACTAGTTCTCATAGTTTTTTTTATTACGTGACTATCGTTAAACTATCTTAGTTCGTTTCATAACAGTGATACCGTGCGAGTAAATATTATTTGCATCAAAGAGGGCCTTGCATTTAAGGACGTAAAGCTTAGCCGTAGAGCTTAATACCTGTTGGGTGTCAGTAACTACCTAAATTAACAATCAATCAGTTATTCCGTCATCTTTGACAGTCGTTACAAGTAATTTGATTCATCGCTAATTTTTCCAATTTCTTGAACACTTCACACAATGGGCTTTGCGGAACAGCACAAAACATTCATGGTTGAAGCGTATTTTCGAAACGGGGTTAGAGTAAATGGTGAGTGGCAATACAATCCGGGTTTGTACATGGAATATTTTCACAAACATTTTCCTAACGTTGCTTTTATCGCTGGGGATTTTTATCATTGCCTGAAAAGAACCGTGGCTGTGTTTAGGGAAACAGGTTCTATACAACACAAAAAAGGAGCAGGAAGACCATGAAGAACTTGTTGCAAACGTTCGTGAAATAATGCGAAATACGCCAACAAATTGTATAAGACGCCTGTCCCAGCAATTTATGTAATTATTTTTCTTTCTGTATATTCTTACTTTGTTAATTTTGTAAACAACAAAAATAAATTTGTATTTGTCTACTTATTTTATTACTCATTAGTTTGGCATATCATGTCATAATATGAATTTGACAAAATTTTAACCTAGATTTGGTTAAATATATCGTCCCTAAATCATTGTGATCTAAACCAAGCCCCACGTTTTTTAATCCAAGCCCTCTTTGATGCAAATAATTTTTGCTCGCACGGTATAATATTTGCATTATGTAGATTATTCTTTTCTATTAAAAAAAAAATAGGTAGAAATATCTTTTCTGACTTAGGTAGGTACCTACAACCCTGACACTACGCCATAGTCTTAAAAAATAAAAAATACTTTTCTTCTTATAATATTATTAATTGTATTTGAAGGAGTTATTTAAATGCTTTTTTTAGGGTTTTACTAGTTTTCTTAGTTTTTTTATTACGTGACGATCGTTAAACTATCTTAGTTCGTTTCATAACACTGATATAATTTAACATTAGATAGATAGCTAGAAATTTAGGAAAGTTAACACAGTTTATGATTTAAGTCTTCGAACTGTACGTAAGTATAGGTACATACTAATAACTGTGCATAAAGGAAATATCTCTGCTATTAAAAATGAAAACACTGTTTAAATTAGGTCCAATTTAACCTTTTAATTTAAATATAAGAAGGTAAAGTAAACCCGCATGCATTATGTTTGTATAGGATATAATATGGCGACCGTAGAAGCAAAAAAAGTGATAAAATGGGTGTTTGTTTAACATTAAAATTAAAAAAACCTGTTGAGATAAAGTATTTAACGTTATGTTAGCCTGTATACTAGTTTAGAAAGGTAACCGTATATAATAGGATAGCGAACAAATCTTTAATCACCTTTTTTGGGTCTATGTACGTAACTGAAATTATTATTGTTTGTATGGCAATAAAATAAACTATTTAACATTAACCTAGTTAGTTACAAGTCTAGAAATGTAACCGTTTCATAACTAATAAATTCTATAAAAATCATATTTGCGTTTTATGTAAGCCATACCGTGCGAGCAAAAATTAATTGCATCAAAGAGGGCCTTGCATCCAAGACGTAATGCTTAGCCGTAGAGCTTAATACCTGTTGGGTGTCAGTAACTACCTGAATTAACAATTAATCAGTTATTCCGTCATCTTATTTTACAAGTAATTTGATTCATCGCTAATTTTTCAAATTTCTTGAACAATTCACACAATGGGCTTTACGGAACAGCACAAAACATTCATGGTTGAAGCGTATTTTCGAAACGGGGTTAGAGTAAATGGTGAGTGGCAATACAATCCGGGTTTGTGCATGGACGATTTTTACGAACATTTTCTTAACGTTGCTTTTATTGAAGAGACGTGTGAATTTATGCTTGGAGCATATGGCGGTGGCCAATTTCAGCAATGTATGTAATTATTATTCTTACTTTCTTAATTTTGTAAACAACAAAAATAAATTTGTATTTGTCTACTTCTTTTATTACTCATTAGTTTGGCATATAAAATGCGTTTCTGGAAAGTTTAAATTTCAATATTCCTGGTCGTAACACCAGGAACCCAGTATCATTTTACATACCAGATTAGCCCACAGCAATTATCAGCTGGGGTCACCATTGCATAATATATTATGTAGAATTTATAATAGCATACAGCAGTACAATGTTGATTTATTCTGTATGAAGTATAGTGAATTTAGAACAGTGATTGGGAGAATATTTTGAGTGCTCTGTAACTATTTGCTGTAGTACTTTATAATAGGATTTATTCGTGTAGTAGATCTGTTAAGTACACAAACAAATAAATAAATGTCATGTCATAATATGAATTTGACAAAATTTTAACCTAGATTTGGTTAGATATATCGTCCCTATATATCATTGTGATATAAACAAAGCCCCGCGTTTTTTAATCCAAGCCCTCTTTGATGAAAATAATTTTTGCTCGTACGGTATGATTTAATATACGACATGACTCGAATTGAAAATTATGTCAAACGATGTGACGTACATTCAAGGAGTCATTACTCTGATATCCTGCGCAAGTGCAACAGAGTCATTATTTGAGTGTAAAATTATTTAATCATCTGCAAATAGCATACAAAAACCTTAATCTGAACAAAGCGGCACAGGTCGGTAAAATAGAATAGAAAGAGCACTGGCCCCAAAACAGAATCTTGAAACTTTTTATTGCAGTGGAATTTTACAAGTTTAACTTTGTTTTACTGTATCCCATAATATATGATTGTAGTTCAGTTCCATTTACACATACATTACGTGACTATCGTTAAACTATCTTAGTTCGTTTCATATCAGTGATACCGTGCGAGCAGAAATTATTTGCATCAAAGAGGGCCTTGCATCTAAGAACGCAATGCTTAGCCGTAGAGCTTAATACCTGTTGGGTGTCAGTAACTACCTGAATTAACAATCAATCAGTTATTCCGTCATCTTTGAAGTCGTTACAAGTAATTTGATTCATCGCTAATTTTTCCAATTTCTTGAACAATTCACACAATGGGCTTTACGGAACAGCACAAAACATTCATGGTTAAAGCATATTTTCGAAACGGGGTTAGAGTAAATGGTGAGTGTCAATACAATCCGGGTTTGTGCATGGACGATTTTTGCGAATATTTTCCTGACGTTGCTTTTATTGCTGGGGATTTTTTATCATTGCCTGGAAATAACCGTGGCTGTGTTTAGGGAAACAGGTTCTATACAACACAAAAAATGAGACTATCTGTAAGAACAGAAGAACTTGTTGCAAACGTTCGTGAAATAATGCCAAATACACCAACAAATTGTATAAGACGCCTGTCCCAAGAAGTGGGAAGGTCTTATGGAACATGCAGGACTATTCTTAAGAAGCAGCTAAATTTATTTCCTTCCTCCAGACACAGTTACAGCACAGCGGTATAGAGACAATATTTTGAATCCATTTGTGGAGCAATTACTTGACGACGAACTACGTTTTAAATATTTTAAACAGGCCGGTGCAACCGCTCATACAGCCGCCGAAACTATTAACTACTTACGCAATTTTTTCGACGACAGAATGATCAGTTTTCGATCAGACATTGAATTGAACCTAGATCACCTTGTTTAACGGTTATGGATTTCTTCGTTTTCCCTCATTTAAAGAACACTATTTTTAAAACACCAGTTGCAAATTTAGAACAATTACAAGAGAGGATTATCAAAGAATGTGGTATAGTGTTTCTTAGGTCAATTTAATGACATTAAACTGTGGGAATTTCCTAACCATAGGCGTTCCACACAAATAATTAATATGCGTATACACACTTATAAGTTTGTTTTACATTAGGTGTTTGTACTTACTACACTTTATAAAACCACTGTATATATAATAATATTATATTAAAATAATAAATATAAGGTAACTCAAAAATTTTATATACAAAACTAAAATCAGAAAAATAAACCTGACACGGCACGACACTGCTCAGAAAATGCTTAAATTTTTTTACCAGAACTTCATTCTCGTCAACCAGACTCTGGCACGTTCATCAAGGCATAACCACGTATATTTTATCTCCGTCTCTTCCACGCCATCGGCGGTGACTGGCCTATCTCTGTCTGGCAGAATCGATCGTTAGACGGGCCGGGTACCGGTTCAGCTTATATCCTGGCGCTTCCAACCGCAACAAATTATATGCTGTTGCCAATTCTTCAAAATTTTCGGATTTGTAAGCACAATGTAAGTATATACGAGAAACAAGGGTTTGTTAATTAGTTAATTGTTTTTAAACACTAAAAACACTTTTTGTCTTGATTTCAGTTATATTGTTTCTTAAGGACTAAAGAATGTATTATTATATCAATGAATGGCTTGTTATTTTTTTCTGTCACACTCAAAACTCCTCGGTTTAAAGTATATTTGCAAACTAGCTTTCAAAGAAAGTTACTGACTAACAATTGAATACTGATATAAATGAAATATCTTTAATAAAAAAACTTAAAGAATTGAAGAAGAAAGATCTGACAACCCTGGTTGTGCGGTCGGTCTCTTTAAGACTGTTTACCGCCGTATGGAATGATTGGAATATCCTTAAACTGAGATTGGATAAATAATAACATTTCTCCAGAGATGCTTGTCAACACTTTCGAAAATATAAGAGAATTTATGCTTGGAGCATGGCCGTGGCCAATTTTAGCAATTTATGTAATTATTTTTCTTTTTCCTTCTGTATATTATTACTTTGTTAATTTTGTAAACAACAAAAATAAATTTGTATTTGTCTACTTTTTTTATTACTCATCAGTTTGGCATATCATGTCATATTATGAATTTGACAAAATTTAGATTTGGTTAGATATATCGTCCCCATATCATTGTGATCTAAACCAAGCCCTAAGTTTTTTAATCCAAGCCCTCTTTGATGCAATAACTATTTACCTAACAAGTGCGGAAAATGAATTTTTCCGCACGAGTCTGCCGTTCACCGAACGACGCGTAGCGGAGTTCGGTTAAGCAGCCGAGTGCAGGGAAAACATTTTCCGCATGTGTCAGGTACAATAGTTTTTCTACAGATGTGTGGAAATAATTAAGTAGCACATATTTTAAAGAAATTTTTAATTAACTATAACAATCACATGCATACATATGTAGCAGTAACTAACTCTGAGAAAAAAAGTTATAACTACAAGTTATTATTGATTTTGACATAATCGTGCCGAAAAATTTTTCCGCACTAGTGTGGAAAAACCAATTTTCCGCACGGATTTTTGACATAATCGTGCCGAAAAAATTTTCCGCACTAGTGTGGAAAAATCAATTTTCCGCACTGATATCCGTGCGGAAAATTGGTTTTTCCACACGTCTGTAAATAACTTTTCCTCGCACGGTATATGACGATTGCATTATTTCTTCAAATTTGAATTCAGGTCAGCCAAAAACTTTTTCTTTCGTCTTGCCACCGTTAACTGTGCCCTCTGGACATCGGCATCGTAAGATTTTACCGAGTTATTCAAGAATTGCTCCATTTACCCCTACAATTTACAAGCGCTAATAAAGCAATGCAATTTTAAACGTTGGTAAAAATATATAAGATTGCCAGGGGGTTTCAGTTTACGATGCTATCTGTAATAAAATCTTTTTAAATATATGATGTCATATTTGTTTGCTCCAGGTTAGGTTTTAAAAATGTAAATGCAAAATTATACGTTTAAAAATATATGTTATAGTAAACGGCACGAATTATCTCGTTTTAAAACAGATGACAGCAGAAATTTGTCATCAATCAGATAATATTGGGACATAATAATATCCCCAGATTAACAGTGAACCGTAATGAGCCCAAAACACCGAGTTTTGAATTGCGTTTTTATGCTTTTTATAAGATACATTTAATTACGTTTTTAAGATATTTAGTTATTGGGTTATGCTGCCTTTTATTTTTAGTTTCATTGAATTTTAATTACTTTTGTGCGGCCGGCTACAGTTATTATTCATTTGACCAAAAATTTACGGGTTAAAATTTTTTAAATCTTTGTCATTAGGGATCATAATTATTATTGTGTGCCTTGCACATTAGTTGATTTCATCGATAAGTAATAAGATTCATTTCATCTAAACGCCGTTTTTGTCTAAAAGTTACTTTGTGAAATTTTTGATCGTAAAGGTTAGGTTTCTAATACTTATATAATTTTTTCATTTTGCATTATCTAGGTATCCTTTTCTGTTTCAAAAAAAATAAGTAGAAATTACTTCTCTGACTTAGGTAGGTATAGAGTTGGATAAAACCGGGTAGGTTAATAAAGCCGGGTAGGTTAATAAAATTGGGTACCTCCTAGTTCTTTCAAATGCCTGTTGCCATCTATACGTACCTTACATAAGTGAAATTATTATTAGATATTACTATTATTGTGGATATATCGAAGAATTTTTAAGATACCATGGACAGCTAGAATAAGAAACAAGGACGTTCTGAGGCGTATTAACAAAGACCGCGAACTCTTCATCATTATAAAAAAAAAGAAAGACAGCATACCTGGGCCACATAATGCGTAACCATAAATATCAATTTCTGCAACTGATTATCGAGGGCAAAATCGAGGGTAGAAGAGGACTAGGACGAAAGAAGATGTCATGGTTGAGGAACGTGAGACAATGGACGGGCATGAATGACATTAAAACACTGATATACACGGCCGGAGATAGAGAAGCCATGAAGAATGTGGTCGCAAACATCCATTAATGGATATGCAGAAGAAGAAGAATATTACTATTATTATTGTTTGTATGAAAATAAAATAAAGTTTTTAACATTAAGTTGGCTTACATACAAGTTTAGAAATGTAACCGTATCAATAAATTAAATAATATTTAATAAATATATTTAAAAATAATTAAAATTATTACCTACCTTAAATTATAATATTTATAAAAAAAAACTTTCAAAAGAAATTATTATTATTATTTGGCAATATTAAAGCGGTAGAACCGCAAGTCCGGGCCTGGAATTCATGCCAACTTATTAAAATTTAATAGACCAGAATTGTCAGCTTGTCACGTGACTTGGAATCCATCTTGCGAGAGGATTTAAAATGTTTACTATATAATATATACAGGGCAGGAAAGATAATAAAAATCGAAGATAGGGACATGTAAGCCGTTTTGCTCCAAGACGTACAGTTAGAAAGCTAGATGCTGTCAAAGTTCAAAAATGTCATTTTTCAAGAGTCCATATCTCGAAAACTGTTAAGTATAGACTAATAATGCTCTTATTAAAAAATGTTCAGAATTCTGAACAGAATCCAAAAAAATTATATAAAATAGGGGTATCCATTTAAGATTTAGACCTTACCCCCCTCCCTCCTAGGGGCTTGAAGTAACAAGATTGACAATATACGCAGGAGATGCCCCCCTCGAAATAAAAATCGACGGGTCCGAGCGATTTTCCACATTTTCATTTTAAAGCAGGAAAATCGAGGTGGGAAGTATTCAAATGAACACCCTGTATGTAGAAACAGTAAACAGTAAATAATTAAATACTTACTCAAAGATTTAAAGTAATCGGTTCGTTTCAGATTTTGTATCGGATCCAGCCGAAACTGGATTTAAAAAAATGTGTTTTAGAAATTATAAACAGAACCACAGCGACATAGTATAGAGCTGTTTTCTTTAACGAAACATAGATAAAAACAAAACACAAACGCTGGAACAAATGCCATAATTAATAAATAATATGTAGCATATTAATATTTGTAATTAATAATGGGCAGATAATGGTGCAAAAAAATTAATTTTTCCCCGCTTGCAGAGAGTATATTTCTTTTTTTGTAGACATCGCCGCCGCAGGCCTCCGAACAAAGTCTTACGTCTTACTACACTATAAACACTTGATGCAGGAGCAAATAAATAATAATCTTTCTATTAATCCTTATAAGAATTCACATACTATATGTGAGAGCAACGCTCTTTCCTACTGTTAGACAACGAAAATTGCTAGACCGTTGTGTAGTGATAATATCATGGTAATTTAGCCAATAGAAAATAAGAGTTATTGCTACCATAGAATGGTTTATTATAGCCATAATTTATCGGAATGCTTACAGTAATTATCAAGTTCTATTGGAGGTGTAATGTGGTTTTATATAGGTACTGTATTAGTTCCGACTGGCAGTTGTAATGAAACTTTACATTAAATATAATATAATATTTGCTTGCTACGTTTAATAAAGCATATGACTAACCACTAAAAATAAATTAATACAATTTATTTCTTAACAAAATTCCTGTATTAAAAGTAGTTTATTATTCAACAAGACTAATGGAACCGATTACTACCAATATAAACAATATTCTAACAAATCTGGAATTAATGTAACCCAAAGCGGGTTGTATACACTAGCAATTTATTTAATATGGGCTAATAAAAAATAAGCTATCAATACAAACTATGTCTTAGCAAACCTGTTGTATTAGATCATTTTCCTCAGTGTAAAAATGGAACTTTCTTGGTGTTTTTTTCACCAGTCAAATGGATTTTGATCTCTTTTTAGAACGGTTTGTTGTAAATACAGTTATACAGGCTGAGTCGGGAGGAATGGGCCAAACTCTAAGAGTGTAATCTATGCATCAAAATAATAAGAAAAAACCCAAATGTTGTTACCCAATATTCATTTGTTTTCAAATTACAGCGTTAAATAAAATAATAATATTATTAAACCAAAATATGCAACATGAACATTGTTTTAAAGAAATCATTGGTTCAGTAAATTTTCAAAAATACCGCCATTGACTTCCAAACATTTCCTGCTTGGTTTACGGAGGGCGCGCGTGGCTCTTCTAATTGATTCGTGCCTTTTATTAATAATCAGTGGAGCTTTTTTGATGCGTCTAATTAATGCATCCCTAGTATCTACTTTTACTTTGTATACCTCATATTTTAACCAACCCCATAAATTATAGTCCAACGATGTTAGGTCTGACTAACAACTAATTGGTCCAAATATTGCTTGACCCGGGCAGGCGCTCCGTGGTGTTGATAATACATTGAAATTCTGATGTTTAAAGGAATCTTCAGTAGTCCTTGCAATTCACTTTGTAAAAAATCTAAGTAGTGATCCCCTGTTATGCGATTTTCCAAAAGAAAAATGCCAATTAAATTATTATCGATCCCTGAGTTCCAATTCTTCGTGAGCCAGTCGTTGTAACTTCTACTAAAGCCGGGCTCCCATTCTTGTGTATTTGGCGAAATATTTGTCAATTGCCCATATTTGCCACGTAGTGGGAGTGGATACTCTGCGAATATTTGTACAATTATTGGCCACTGGCGAAGTCCCGGCGGTTGTCGGTAAAAATTACGCGAGTCAAAGTGATTACAATTATTTGCATATTTGACGAGTTCATACTTGTTGATGCACTCTCACCACTTGCCTGCTTGTCCCGCAAATATTTCAGCAGTTGTTCTCGAATAAGGTCCTTTATCATAATCATTGTACCTGAAACAAAAATTTTGCCTAGTATACCTAAAGAGGTATGGTTTCTGCTTTTAGTCGATCGGGATAGTGGTATTAACTTACCTGTCTCGACTTTTATTCAAAGAGGTCATCCACCACCTTCTTCTTCATTTGCTTTCTGCACTTTTTTTCTCCTCATCACAATATAGCTGCCAGCTACTACCACAAACGCTGCAGCTGCAGCGGCAACGCGACTATCCATATCGAAACAAAATGAACACTGAATGATCGAGAAAATGCTATAATTGCCAAGTACACAAGTATTGGCATACTTGTCAAATACAGGAGTAGTGGGAGCGCTGCACTTGTCAAATTGACTTCGGGACTTGGTGTACTTGCCAAGTATGCCCAAGTACGCAAATATTTGCGTACTTGCCAAATACACGAGAATGGGAGCCCGGCTTAAAGCTAGAACATTGTCTATTTCTTCTAAATCAGGTCGAATGGCTCGTTCGGATGTTACATTATCACTTGGAAGCATTTCGGTCTCGTACAGTTTGTTGAAAACTCTGATACAGGCCTTTTTGTTCGGTGTTCTTTGATGTGGAAATCGTTGAGGATATTTTTCAGCAGTCGCTGTAGCATTCCCATTACACAAACCATATTGGCGTATTTAAGATGTGAATAAATGTATGGCATTTTATAAAATTTAAATGATACAAATCCGAAAGTTTACGGTGAATCAATGTAAAATTTTATACTGACAATATTTATACTGACACTAACAGGATAGTGACAGCACAATAATCAAAAGCGGACAATAATACCATTTATTACAGGAAAGCTAAATTAATGCAATTTTTTGGTTTTTGCGTTATAATTTTAAAACAAATGAATATTGGATAACAACATTTAAGTTTTTTCTTATTATTTTGATGCATAGATTACACCCTTAGAGTTTTGCCCATTCCTCCCGACTCACCCTGTATATTACAATATTGTTTTCAAAATTATCATGCTTTGACAAGTTGGTTAAAAATAAGTGGCTAACACTTTCTAAGCAATCCCATATGAACTCACATGATATGGCGAGAGCAATCGATAAATTAGTAAACAGTTAAAAACCATATAGGTCACTAATCATTACGCTTCCTTGCGAACATTTTACAAACTCGGTAATAATTTCTAGCATTATTTTTGGGCACTTTTACGAAAAAAAAACCGGTGGGAGGCCATTTTTGGTTGATCACCCAGTATATTAGTGAGAGAGAATACAGATAATTTCTTATAAATTATTCTAAAGGTACATTTTTGTTCGTAGTATGGCTTAAACAAATAATGATTCTCCAAAAGACAAAAGCTTAAAGATTATAGAATAGAACGTGCGTACTTGGGGGAAATAAATCTTTAAAACAGTTGTAAAGCTGCTCTGAAACAAAGATTCGCTAAATCGGCGACTTTGTTTCCATTTACGACGGTCGTATTTTTCTATGGGAATAATATTTAACTTTGCAGTAACATGTAAAGCCAACTTTTTCTGAAAACAAAGCTTTTCGACAGTTCAGACACCCACATGTGACATTAATAGCTGATATTGATTTATTTCTAAAAGTTTATTATTTAACTTGAACGGTGAGTAGAATAAACCAGTTTAGGTTAATTAACTCTGCTATTTACAATAACAAACATTTCATTTTTATCATCAATCTGAATCAATCATCATAATATCTTAATCTTAACATAGTATAAAACAAAGTCGCTGTCGCCCTTCTATCCCTATTCATATATGCTTAAATCTTTAAAACTACGCAACGGATTTTGAAGCGGTTTTTTTTTATAGATAGAGTAATTCAAAGGGAAGGTTTTTATGTATAACTAGCGGTGCAATTTTAGAAAGTGGCATGCCGGGTACTAATATATCGGGTTCGTTCGGGTTTGTATTTATACCAGCGGGTTGCAACGCATGTCGGGTACACGCTAGTCTAATATAAATGTAATATTATTAGTTTATCCATTTTAATTACTGCGTATAATGTTACCCTCCTTTAACTTCTTTGTTTCGCAATTAAGAAAAAACTGTTAAATACAAAAGTTGTAGGATTTAACATAAACTTTTTGCAAAATATATCTTCGTAGATACAGGGTTTATTTCGCACTGATTTTGGGTAGGTTACATTTCCCGTTTGTACAAACCTCTCTAATATGTTTTGCAGGCTCCGTTTGTCTGGTGTCGTCGGTCGGATAATGCTGTGCGTAAACTCGGCTTGCCAAAAAGAGTTTTTTTCGCATGCTCCTAATATAAAAATCATATCTACGAGCTCTTCTTGGTTGTAGTCCATCACAAAAACCATATAAAGTAATTATAATAGCTTAATTAATGACTAACAATTTAACAATATTTGAAACTTTTAGATTACTAAAGTCAAAATGGTCTCTGGTCACTTTAATAGGTACCTATAAATTGTTTTTCAAAGCCACCTTCGATATTTATTCATAATAATTCCTGTTGGAATAGTTGATAAAATGACTTGCACATAAGTATTGATGCTTTAGAAATTGCGATAGAGTTGCAATTAGGAAAAATGTTTGAATTTTAATTCTGCATCGAATGAAATAAAAAGATACAGGGGTTCCTATTTGAAATAAGAAAAATAAATTGCTTTAAAGTTTGCAAAGTTTGACACTAAACTTTGGACACCCTGTACAATTCGTTGTAATTAAACTTGGTTGACGAGACTGTTATACCTTGTTTAATAAGTACCTTTGTATAATTTTATTGAAGAGGCATTTTTTTTATTTATTTTTAAAACCAGTGGTGCAAAACTGATATTTTTTAGTTTTTATTTTTTTTCGTCTATAATACAGAATCGATTTTAATAAAATTTTAGGGCTATGTAGGTACCTATAGGAGGCACCCAAATAAGTAAGAAAATATATGGCATGTAATCTAAAAAAATACATCCTTATGACGTCACACTTTTTTGGATACACCCTGTATGAAAAAAAATATTTTCCTGAAATGCGCCCCAAGATACAGATAAGGTCTGCAAAATATGAAAATTCTAACTTAATTACTAAGTGAGCTATATAGAAGACGGGTGGTGAGGTGCAGGACCCTGTATACTATAGTATTGAATACAGTTTTCCAAGGTTTCACCATCAATCACAACATTTATATTTTGACAATTTAAATTATTACCCACAACCATATGTTTAATATTTGAAATATTTATTTTAATTTATTTACTTTTAGCCAATTTAATAATATATTTATTTTAGAATTTAGAGTATTTAGATCATCAAAAATATTTAAAACCTTAATGTAGATTAATTTGTCATCAGCAAGCATTTGTAACTTACAAAACCAAAGGTATACCGTTAATGTATAAAATAAATAATATTTGACCTAGTACACTTCCTTGAGGAACTCCTATATTATTAATTTTTTTCTTTGAAAACTTTTTTGATATCTTTATTTTTTTTTTTTGACCTGTTACTTAAATACTCACAATTTCTTTTTGTTTCAGGTAAGATACGCTCAATAAAATTGCATCTGAAGCTGGAATTGGTGAGTTCTAAAGGCTGATCACGTTCGTGAATTATAAAGTTATTAGGTGTTGGTGTTAAAATATTTTCAACCAATTACGTGCAATTACACAGGCATGACTGCCATTAAAATTTATGTAGCTAAGGCTAAAATGTAATGGCGAGTTTTTAAATTTGTCCATATCCAATGCCAAAATGCGCATTAATTACATTTCCATCAATTCGCTTTTTAAACCAAAAATAAATTGGTACTGAAATCAGTTAAACAGTTTTTAATATTTTATCCTGATTTCATTAAATTTTTAAAGGGGCATCATTCGCGAGAAAACTTACATACAGGGTGTTTTAAATTAAGTAACTTTTTTATTATGGCAGATATAGAGTCGGTTAAATTAGTAAACTAGTAGCAGTGTTTTCACTGACTAAGATGGCAATAGAAATACTGAAACAACCTACATTAAATGTAAATGGAAATGGACGCGGTTTGTGTAGATTTTAGAACTGTTCTGCCATCGTTAGATCTTACAATGCCTGTAATGCTATCTTGAAGTTCGACCCAGCGGCGCACCCAGGATTTTATGTTAGGGGGGGGGGGTGCCTTTTAAGTTACGCATTTTTCTAGAACTTTGTAGCTTTTTTAACAGGTACTCTTCGGGGAAGATCGCAATAGCCTAGTCATGGGAGTCGTTAAACGGTTTCTTAGGGGGGGGGGCATTGGCGGCTTGTGACTTGTTAACTTGGGGGTGTACTACTAAAAGCCTGCTGTAGGCGAAATGCGCCGCAGGCGAAATTTTTTTAAGACCACGCCCAAATTTGGTCAATAATTATTATAGTAAATATTTTTAAAACTTATGATTACCTTCTTATTCTATTGAAAATGAAATAGGATAAAAAATAAAAAGGCTAATTTATTTTTCATTAGTGGGTACATTGTTTAAAAGTAAAGTTCATTCATCTGTTTTTATTTGCAGCAAACTTATCAATAACAATAAAGTCCCTAGATTTACACTTTGTGGTATGTATCAAGTTAATTTCGGGAGTTTAGGTCTTCCCTTAATTTTAAATTCAATTTTTTGCTCAATACTTAATGAGCTAAAATTGTTTCTCAAACATTCATAGTCGTTTTTGCATTAAAACTGTTTATTTATATTAAAATAAGTCTTTACTACCCCAAAATAATAACAAAAATATAAAGGAAAAATCGAAATAATAAATTCATACATTCAATCAAACCATATTAAACCTCAATAAGTCAACTTTTGTCAATAAGTCAACTTCCAGTGGGAGGGGGGGGGGGGGGGGCAAATGCCCCACCTGGCCCCCCTCAAACGAGGCCCGTGAGGTAAATCTAAGAAAATTGACTTTTTTAAATACTTATCCACTGTCATAATTTTTCATTTCATTGGGGGTTTTGGGGGGGGCCAAGGCCCCCCTTGGCCCCCCCCTGGGTGCGCCACTGGTTCGACCAGGTTTGCATATCACCTTTAATAGAACTCGTCCGTTATATAACCCTAAAAGTAAAAGTCTAAAGGAGTTAGGTCGGAATATCTTCGGAGCCATCGAATCGGACTATTCGTTGCTATATCCATCCATTTTGGAAAAACATTCCTAATAACACTCTCACTTCGTGAATCTGATGCGGAGGAGCTTCATCTTAAAAGGCGAGGGGGTGCATTGTCGCCTTTAAATAGGATTAAAGTCTTTCTGCGGAAATTGTCGGATCCGGGCTTTCAAAATTCCGTTGGTGAAGAAATCGATGTTCACCAAACTACTGCCTGTAAGAGATATACTTCTGTAATGGATGCAGTTTTGGAGAAGGCCAATATTACAGCGTACAACCGACTGTCCTTTTCATAAAGGCCAATATTTTTATTAAATTTCCTACAAGTGCTGAAGCTGTTGTGGAAGCTAAACGGTTGTGGTCGGAGAGATTTATTTATGTTCCTTTAATTTGTGAACGAATATCAATTGCATGTCTTCAATTTCTTCATCACTACTATCACTTTCCTTATTTTCACTGAAATCTGCCATATCACAAATATAAGTTTCCTATTTTCCACAAAAACGTAACAGATTACTATTGTACTAAATAAATAGACCAACGTTGTTGTATTTACGTCAACTCTTTTGCAAATTAGGCACCAAACTGAACATGAAAATTATAATCTGAACTTGTGTTGAATAAGCATTTGCTACAGAGGTGAAACAGCAATTGCTTCAAAATTTTATTCATATCCAGATCTAGCAATTGCTTTTACTTATAGCATTTGCTAGTCAAACAATTGCTTTTACTAAAAAGTAATTGATTAATTTTTATTCATTAGGCTCATTGACCTTATGGAAGAGCCGCCACTGCCTATACCCCTTAACTTAAAAAATAACGTGACCAAATAAAAAAATTGCTGGGTTATAAATTTGTGCTGTGTCCACAGGATCAGTCCATTTTATTTCTGCATTAAATTATTTTCATCCACCATATTTGCAGGCGAAATTAAATCGCATCAAATGAGAAAAATGGATTTATTTTACATACAACGATGAAATCTTAAGTAAATCACTTGTCAGCTCCTAAACACGAGATGAAGTCGAGAATAAACTCACCCCTTACGTTCTTGATCGAAACTCGTAATATTAAAAAACTTTTTCTGGTCCACAACGAAAGACACATTTTCTGTAAATGCCTTTTAATACTTTGATGACCAACTTTTATTTTTACAAGTTTTTAGGCTACTTTTGATGTGACACGTTCTCAGCGGATTTAAACTTTAGCTACCTACTTAAGCAAGTATTAAAATAAAAGAGTTGATTTATTATACGTCTAAATTTAAAAGGTATATGGGGAGTTGTAAGTATAACCACGTTTAAAAAATAAATATAAATAGAATCGGCTTCGTAAATGATCTAAATACAATGTGACCAGTAAAGTATGCATCATATTCGATTTTTTTTTATTAATAGCTTTGTTCGAAATATAACTTTGGCATCAATTTCTGCTTTGATCGAGATGAAAACTAAGCAAAAAAATAGTAGTCACGTGATTCGCATTATCTGTCAAATTTTAATTTCATCCAAAAAAGAATTCAAAAGTGGGGTTATTTCTGAAAATATCGAAGAAAGTTATGAGAAATAGTTTTTTTGAATGCAATTTTTAGCCCACATACAAAATTTCAGCTGCATAGGATAATTTTGATTTTTTACCCATATTTTGTAAATTGCACCACTTTTGCAAAATAAGACTCAACGCAACCTACATAAAACTTCTTAGTTTTGACAATGCTTTATTTCAGATACATTCTCTTTAAAGTAGCGCCATATTAAATGTGTATTTTTCTACAAAATCAAAATTGGGCTATTAAAATTTGGTCGCATGTTGCGCATGTCGCATTGGATGCAAAATTTATTTGTTTTTGACTCTGTATTTTTAAGGTAACTTGATAAAATAAGTATTTTTGAAAACATAGTTTGTGTGTCTGAAAGTAACACACCTTAATATTAAGAAGAGATTTAGTAAATCAAGTATAGATATCCCCAATATCTGGAAGCCTCTTCTTGTCCAAAACCAACAGCTGAGACGTCACACTCCAATAAGGACGTAGGCGGAGTCCTCAAGCTTCATTGCACATGGGCAGTATTTAAGACAGTAGCCTTAGAATTATAACTTAGTTTACACTTGAAAACGGTTAAACATATTAATTAACCGAAACGTTGTGTTAAGTAACAAATTAAAGACAATGAAAGTCCGACAAGGTAATTTTTTTGATATTACTTCAAATAAAAATATGATTTTATTAAAAAAATAAATTATACCGGGTGGCTCACTCTCAACGCAGGATTCCATAGCATCTAAACTGTTTTACTTTTTAATATTTTTTAAAAACAGAGGTATAGGGAGGCATTGGGTCTACAATTTAAAATTATTTCCAATTATACAGGGTGTCTCAAATAGTCAGGGTATATCAAACATACTTTTTTTTCAAATGGAACACCGTATATATTATTATATTTTTGGATTGGATGATCAATTCTAAGAATATTCTGTATAAGATATAATATGTTTAAATTTAACTGTTTTTTAGTTATTAACGATTTTTCAAAAATTTCGTGTTTGCAGCACGTAAAGAATATGCACCTGTCGGTAGTACAGACTGACAGAAATAAATTAAATTTGGGTTATGGAATATGATTGTTCAGTAGCGTCTAAAGCATATTTTAAAAAACAAAAATATTTACCGAAGTCTTTTAAAATGCCTTTCTAAATGTAACAATTTTAAAAACGTAAAAATTCTTAAAAGTCTGTTATTTTAAATACATACCCTATTATTTTTTATGCCTAATCGAAATACATTTTTAATACATTTCTAATTATACTAGGGTTCCCTATACCTACCATTTATAGTTTTCTCTGAAATAGCTATTTCTTCCTTTACCATATATACTTGGTGTTTATTTTCTCATAGAGTGCCTTGAATGCCGCACCGTGTCCATACGACGCTCTTTTTCTAGAGTGCCATGGACACCCAACTATTCATTTTATTAATATTAAGTCATTTGAAGCGACATTTTTCAGTATTTGTAAATTAAAAAAATATTTTTGTTGTTTTAAGTTTAAGCAATATCATTAATTTTTTCCTTTAAAGAAAAACTTCAAATGACTTAATATTAATAAAATGAATAGTTGGGTGTCCATGGCACTCTAGAAAAAGAGCGTCGATGGACACGGTGCGGCATTCAAAGCACTCTATAAGAAAATAAACACCGAGTTTATATGGTAAAGGAAGAAATAGCTATTTCAGAGAACACTATAAAAGGTAGGTATAGGGAACCCTAGTATAATTAGAATTGTATTAAAAATGTATTTCGATTAGGTATAAAAAATAATAGGGTATGTATTTAAAATAACAAACTTTTAAGAATTTTTACGTTTTTAAAATTGTTACATTTAGAAAGGCATTTTAAAAGACTTCGGTAAATGTTTTTGTTTTTTAAAATATGCTTTAGTCGCTACTGAACAATCATATTCCGTAACCCTAATTTAATTAATTTCTGTCAGTCTGTACTACCGACAGGTGCATATTCTTTACGTGCTGCAAACACGAAATTTTTGAAAAATCGTTAATAACTAAAAAACAGTTAAATTTAAACATATTATATCTTATACAGAATATTCTTAGAATTGATCATCCAATCCAAAACAATAATAATATATACAGTGTTCCATTTAAAAAAAAGTATGTTTGATATACCCTGACTATTTGAGATACTCTGTATAATTTGAAATAATTTTAAATTGTAGACCCAATGCCTCCCTATAACTCTGTTTTTAAAAAATATTAAAAAGTTGAACAGTTTAGATGCTATGGAATCCTGCGTTGAGAGTGGGCCACCCGGTATAAAGGTATTAATAATTTAATTACCAGCCTGGGTATTCTATACTATTCAGCATAATTTTTTTTTTTTCAATAAAATTTAGTCGTAATATTTCGTAACTGTAATTTACATTCGAATTACCTACTAATTTAAATATTTCCTTGATCCACTAGAGTATTTCGGACGGCATTCTGTAAACGTATCACAGAAAAAGTGGCTGTTATACCTTTCCATTAAATAAATTTGGCAAACATGGGTTGGTATTTGCATTTCACACGAGTGCATATTATTTTCAAATAACTTATTTAAAGCACTTTAATGACTGACCAGTGAACTCCTTTTGAACAGAAAGAAGTGTAAATATTGTATACAATGGTGTACAGTGTGACCAGTAAAGTCCGCATCATACTGGATTTTTTTTTATTAATTACTTTATTCGAAATTTGACTTTGGTATCAAGTTCTGCTTCGATCGAGATGAAAATTAAGCAAAAAAATAGTAAACACGTGATTCGCATTATCTGTGAAATTTTAATTTGTTCCAAAAAAATAAATAATTCAAAAGTGGGGTTATTTTCAAAAGTATCGAAAAAAGTTATTAGAAAAGGTTTTTTTAAATACAGTTTTTAGTCCACATGCAAAATTTTAGCTGCATAAGATAATTTTGATTTTTTACCCATATTTTGTAAGTTGCACCACTTTTGCAAAATAAGACTCAACGCAACCTACATAACACTTCTTAGTTTTGACAATGCTTTATTTCAGAAATATTTTCTTTAAAGTAGCGCCATATGAAATGTGTGTTTTTCTACAAAATCAAAATTGGCTATTAATATTTGGTCGCATGTGATGCAAAGTTTATTTGTTTTTAACCCTGTATAAGGTAACTTCATAAAATAAGTATTTTTGAAAAGGTAGTTTGTGTCTGAAAGTGATACACCTTAATATTAAGACAAAAAAGAACACAGTGTCACCAGTAAAGTGTTCATTAAGTGGAAAATAAGTTTTAGTGGTGGGTAAAAAAACCAAACTATCTTTTGCAGCTGAAAATTTCCATGTGAGCTAGAAACTGCATTTAAAAAAACTTTTTCCAATAACTTTTTTCGATATTTTCAGAAACTGTTGAATTATTTTTATTTGAAAAAATTAAAATTTGACAGATAATGCGAATCACGTGACTACTATTTTTTTGCTTAATTTTCATCTCGATCGAAGCAGAACTTGATGCCAAAGTCAAATTTCGAATAAAGTTATTAATAAAAAAAAAATCCCATAGGTATATCATGCGGACATTACTGGTCACACTGTATATAACATATTGTAGCGTAGCCAAGAAAGGGAGGGAGAGGGCGAATTTAGGCCCGCTCAAGGACACATTTTCAACCGGGCGAGGGTGTAATTTAGCACCCTAAAAATAGACTTCTAAAAAAAAGAAGTCAACAACCCTCATTACTCAGATATTGAAATTCTAAAAAAAAGGTAGGCTAATCATATAATCGTTGAACTGTGGGGACATAATGTTATATCTTTTAACCCTCCTAAATGCATTTGGCGCCTCCCTTGACGCGGTGCCCTGGGCAGCGGCACGGGTCGCCTGTACCTTAAGCCGCCCCTGGGCGAATTCCTTGTATACTGAACTACTTTACTTACGTCAGCCGAGGTATACAGCGTTGCCGCATTACAGTATTAAAAAGACGCGGACAATTTTGCCAGATTTGTGTAAATTTATTTTTAAGGAACTAAGAATACAATTTATTTAATACAGCTGTTATTATTGACATCAGTTGACGTTAACTAAAATTAGACATATTTAGTAACTTTAAATACTATCTTAAGATATCGGTTAAAGCATGACCAAAGCATACCTACTTATATAAATTATCGCTGAAAACAAATAACAGCTTATTTGTTTTTTTTTATATTTTTCATGAAAAAAAAAACAAATTTACAAATTTGCATTTCACGTCAGAATAAAAAATAAAAGCCATCAGCACCTACTTTAAAGAATTATTTGTTACCATAAACCATTTTGTATAAGATTTGAATTCGAAATTCGAGCCCTCATTGCAAATTCCGTATTTTAGCGCCCATGGCGCGGCATATCAATATATGAATAAATAAAAAAATATTCCGAAAAACAAGATATTTTCTGCGCACAGTAGTTGCCATTTATTTTTCTCTTTGACATGTATGCATACCCTGAAAACGATTTTCTTAATAAGGTCCTATTTTAGTCGGTCTCACGCATTTTCAAAATAATTAGGCAACATTGTGACCGGCCTTAATAATCCGGGAAATAAAGAACAAAACTAAACTTTAAATACCTTGCTTGACTGGTGCAGAGAATTCCGATTAACTATTCCGTAATGATTTACTTGACAGGTAGGCCATGTTGCCTGGAGGGCACACAGTCGTCAGTAGTCGCACTTGACTACATGCTTTTAAATGTAAACAAGCAGAATATTTTTTAAAAAATTATCCGTCAAATTTTATTGAAAATTTCACACCTGTACTTTTTAACCAATAAGATACCTTCATTATGACTAGTTACCATGGCAACTAAAAGAATTTCCGGAAATTTTTTCGAGGCGCCACGATATTTAAGTGGAAATTTGTTGACAGTTGAAAAGGTAAACATATGATCTACAACCATTAAATAATGTACATATACCTGTGAATAATTCAAAATATCTAAATTATGTAACATTTCCCATCACTTTGACCACACTTTCCTTATAATCTTCAAAATTTTGCTTTTTCATATTAAATGCGTAGTCCTCCAGTATAGTAGCTACCTGTACTACACTTATACACTCATGAATATTATACAACTTTTCGTCACAAAATTCAACAAACTGTTTCCATACACTTGATTTTCGGGTGTTATCTGGTGTTATATTTTGAATTTCTTGTCTAATTACTTGTTGATTTTCTTTACCAAATCGCGACATTTCGCTATACACTTATTAAACTCAACACTCAACGTACAGACGTTTTAAACTATATACTTACCTAGTAATTATTATTAAGCTTTGTGACAGAACCGGTTAAACAAAATGACAATTCAACATATTATGTCAAAATACCCTGGCCAACTTGACAAGCAGTGAAATTAGTTTAAAATGTCAAGTTTGATTAATAATTTTTTTTCCAAATTATGGTGTGAAGTGGTGTGAAATTTTCTTATCGAATCCCACGCGAGCTTAAATTATTCCTGGAAATTTTCTTTCGGGCACGAATGTTTCAAGAAAATTATCCCTCGTCGCTTCGCGGACTCTTGATAATTTTCAAAATATTCGTGCCCTCAAGAATATTTCCGGAAATAATTTAAGCTCTTGTGATATTATAAGTGAAAATTTCACACCTGTACTTTTTAATCAATAAGATACCTTAATTATGACTAGTTACCATGGCAACTAAAAGAATTTCCGGAAATTTTTTCGAGGCGCCACGATATTTAAGTGGAATTTTTTTTGACAGTTGAAAAGGTAAAAATATGATCTACAACCATTAAATAATGTACATATACCTGTGAATAATGCAAGATATCTGAATTATGTAACATTATTATTTATTATTCGCTACAACGTTTCATTAAACAGAAAACACAAATTTGTTTAATTATTATGCATTAACAATTTATATTTCAACAAACGTCGGATGTACAAACATAAGATTTAAATGTTGCTTGAATTCTAACCCATCCTCTCTTCTTAATGGTCAATAGGAAGGTGACGAATTAATTAGATGTCTATATAACCTATGGATATCATTAAAGATTGGCCAATGAAGATATTAGTTCAACATGAAATAAATTCTAAAATATATATACATAATAGGTATATCCACTATATTTCGTTAAATAAAAAAAAATTAACAACTTTAGTTACACCAAATGCTAAAACTCAGATGGACATTAGTTCAGTCTATCGCCCTTTCATAATTTTAGGTTAATAAAGGTGGTAGAAATGTATATTTTATTCTTAAGGTGGGAGTATCAACATGCTTGCCAACCTATAACCTATTTCGCGTAGATTTATTTATGTTTTCTAGCTTTTATACAAAATTTAAAGAAAATCAGTATCGACTTGATATTCTATAGGTCATAATGGACATATTTAATAAATATCAAGGAATTTCATAACTTATTTTAGAAGAATTGTATAACGAAAAATTTCGGGTAAGATTTTTTTTAACATTATTATGTCATTGTCACTAATTGTTCTTTCAATATACAATTCTCCCAAAATTAGCAATGAAATAAATTGATATTTTTGTAATATATCAGATACTACCTAAATAATGTACCGACGATATTGATTTTCTTTAAATTTTAGTTATTAAAATAATAAACTCAAAAAATCAACGCGAAATAGGTTATAGGTTGGCAAAAGATTGAATGATGTTGAGAATTCAACCTTAACCTCAACACTCAACGTACAGACGTTTTAAACTATATACCTAGTAATAATTATTAAGCTTTGTGACAGAACCGGTTAAAGAAAAATGACAATTCAATATATTATGTCAAAATACCCTGGCCAACTTGACAAGCAGTGAAATTAGTTTAAAATGTTAAGTTTGATTAATAATTTTTTTTCCAAATTATGGTATGAAGTGGTGTGAAATTTTCTTACCGAATCTCACGCGAGCTTAAATTATTCCTGGAAATAATTTAAGCTCTTGTGATATTATAAGTGAAAACTCCACACCAGTACTTCTTAACCAATCAACATGGGTTTTTTTGACAGGCCATCATGGCAACACATGACGTTTTATCGGAAACTTTTTCGCTGTGAGTAACTAACAGCGAATTATAATAGTGGACATTTTTTGACATAATCACAGAATAATTTTGTTTGACTTAAGTTAGTTTCAATTTTTTTATTTAAACATGTTTACACTTTGCAAAAACGCAGTTGAACAAAATTATGTTTTATGTTATTTTTTAAAAACTAAAATTTTTATACACTTCCCTTACATAATTATTATGATGTTTTTGGTATTCTTCTGCAACCTCTTTTATTCTTAAAGGCGAAGCAGCTTGACTTGAAATCGAACATATCGCTTTATTATTTTAATATCTATGTCTGATGAAATATATATAATATTTAGACACCATTTTATTTACCATTTTTCCATTTAATAGTTTTAATATTAAATACTTTAAAATCAAATATTCCTGAACAATTCGAAACAAATTTTCTGTCCTCAAATGGCAACCGCAATCTTGTGTTAGCTTGGCCAAATATGACATAGTACGATGATTGATCGTAACGTAGGACAATTTTTTGCATGAATTGCATATAGCATGATTTTCAAAACGATTTATTTTAAAAATAAAAAAGTATTGTTTGTTTTTGACTGTAAAATATTCTGTTTAACACAAGACACGAATTTTTACCGACAGTTTGTACAAAATAGGATGAACATATCCCAATATGACCGGTTCGCTGCCGCTTATTAAGCAAGCCATAAAATATACCTATAAAAATATGAAATAAAAACTAAAAAAGCAAATTTTTTCGACTTGTAATAACTCAAAATTTATAAAAAAAAATTTCATTGTCGTAGGAAAAATTGTGTACATTACTCGTGTGAAAGTAATTTTCTCAAACCTCGGCTTACGCCTCGTGCTAAATACCTACTCATTTAGGAGGTACCACTTTCAACACTTGTATTGTAACATACCATATTAACAAGGGCTTATCAAATTATTATTTATTGTGAGACTAAATAATAAACGGTATATCGTATATTATAATGTTGTATCATACAAATTAAAATTATATAGGAAAGAAAGAAAAACTAAAAGTCCTTCTCCACAAAATTTAATGAATATAGAAATTTCTTTAGGGGTCTTTACATGTTTCGAACGTAGAAACGTTCATCATCAGGAGACAGAAAATTTATTTAGTGCTGATGGTATTAGCCGAAGAGAAAATGGTAAAAAACCGTAATGGAGCTTTAATGGCATTAAAAATTTGAAATGTAGAAGTGACATAATATATAAAAAAGGTGAGGAGAGTTAAAACATGCTGAGCATGTAAAAAAGGATGTCTAAACAACCAAATGAAATGAGGAAGAAGAAAAAAGCCTTCTAAAGAGAAGGTGTCGAAGATTTTAATGTTTTTTTAAATTATTTATACATAAATGAATAATAAATAATTAAAAAATCCTCGACACCTTCTCTTTAGTAGACCTTTTTTTTCTTTCTCATTTCATTTGGTTGTTTAGACATCCTTTATCACATGCTCGGCATGTTTTAACTCTCCTCAACTTTTTTATATATTATGTCACTTCTACATTTTTAATTTTTAATGCCATAAAAGCTCCATTAAGGTTTTTTTATCATTTTCTCTTCGGCTAATGCCATCAGCACTATATAAATTTTCTATCTCCTGATGATGAACGGTTCTACGTTCGAAACATGTAGAGACCCCTAAAGAATTTCTATATTCATTAAATTTTGTGGAGGAAGACTTTTAGTTTTTCTTTCTTTCCTATACTTTCAACTCCACTTTAAGCATGGACTACTTCTTCAAATTAAAATTATATTTTTAGTCACACCAAAATTAATATATAGAAAATATGAAGTCCTCAATATCACTCCTTAATTTTTTATAAATAATTAAAGTTCGCTGTGTGTCGTCATGGGGTATGAATGACCCGCTCTAGCGCTATGTATTGTAGTACGCTATGACGTCACAAGCAAACTTTTTTTTGGTGGCCTGTCGGTCTTTTGCTGATATTAGCTTAAGCTTAAGGGTATTATTTTTCAAATTTAATTTTCATGCCAGTTTCCTGTTGTCATAATTAAATGAACTTTTAATATTTATACGAATTTGTGTGACTAATAAGTACCTAATTCCTCTGTCATCAGAGGTTGATGGTTATTTTAATAAAAATTGATGCATTTGGAAAGATACATAGTTTGGAATTTGTGGCACTAAATCCGAATAAAAACTCATATGAATACAAAACGTTTCTATTTTGCATCAAAATACTCTGGCTAGCGTGTTAATTTACATTTTGTGTGCCCATTAACTGAAAAATCGTTTTAAAACTTTGCATTTTTTAATGCGTATATAAAATTATATGAATTCACAACACTGTTAGTAAATATTTAGTTAAAATATAAAATAAATAATAGGTATCCATAAAAGTAAGTTTGCCTCTAATATTAGTACCTACCTCCAAGACCAGATCATCTGCGAATGCTGTATCAGAGGCCTTCCCCATCAGTGTTTCTCTCAAGACTCATACAGCATATTCCAGAGCAAAGGTCCAAGAATTGAACCCTGTGGGACACCCGCGTATACGTCTGTTTCTTCCCCCTTTTGGCATGTTCTTTTCATGTTCCTTAAATAACTCGATATAATGGTTTTGAGGTAATGTGGTATGTTTCTACGTGTTAGCTCTTTTACAATTAAGGTATGTCTTGCAGTATTAAAAGCAATTTTAGCATCCAGAAAGACCAGTACGCATCATGTTTTTTTCATTCTGTTTTAATATCGAAGACCTTCTGTAATGCCTGGACTGTCTACCTGTCCGTGCGGAATCCATATTGGTTTTCATATAAGTCGTGTTTTGTTTTCATATCATCATCCACCCCCGGTGTCGGCCACCCTATCTACGCCACTGTTGCAGATACCGTTACAGGTATTGTATGCGCTATACAAAGCATATTTTTTGTCATCATAGGTATTATTTAATCAAACTAATTAGATTTTACCACCTGATTTTATAATTTTACTCGTACAATCAATTTCTTGGTTTTTTCAGGCAGTACAAAGACTGTTTAAAAGAAATTTATTCCTGCAATATAATTTTAAAAGTTTTGAAGCTGCATCCTTAAATTCCACTTAAACTCGAAGCGTAAAAACTTTTTTTTTACTTTTTCAAGATTGGGAACATAATTTGCATTTTGACACAGTGATTTTTATTACTAATAGAACTGAATATTCAACGTTGCTTTTCTTAAATTTGTTAAGGGCTAAAATAAAATTATGTTTCGATAATATTATTGGACCATGTTGAATCCAATAAAATGAAGTTGTTTAGGTGCTGATATGCTTTAAAGGTGTCTTTTTTTTTTAATTTTTATTTTACGTCGGCCTATTTCCGCAACGAGGCCAATCACCGACTCCAGGGAATTTGTTACACACTATCTGGTAATTTTGCCGAATCCCTCTTTGTCGAGGGTAGGGTTCTTTAACGTGCCAACATCCATGACACGGGACCCACAGTTTAACGTCTCTTCCAAAAGACGGTGCACCTCTTAAAACCAAATTCCAAATTTTAATATTGACGTTGCCGGTCCCGGGGATCGAACCCGCCGATGCTTTAAAGGTGTCTAAAATCGACTCTAGATGTTGCAATGCGCTTTATCCTCTCGGCTAAATCGCCATATTTACTACATTTAGGTAGTACACCGCACATTTCTTTATTTCGTTAGATCATAGCCTTACTGATGAGCCATGATATCGCGTAACGCGTCTAAGGATGGATCTGATGAAATTAAAGGAAACATTTTCTTCTGTCCAATACAATTGACTAAATATGTTATTGTTTAAGGATATAAAATATATTTTTGTAAATACACATATCTCGTACTTTTGGTCATGAATAAAGCGCAGATATTTGATGACAATAACGTTTTTTCATTACCTAAGTAAGCACCTTGTAGTGCGTATATTTATTGAACAGCGTGGATTGATGCCGGTATATCATAACTAGACTGGGTACATATCGCTAATCGTCAGCCGAGAGTGCATCTAATATTAGTACTAAAAATTTGTATTTAAAAAGTATTTTTCTTAGTTTCTTTTTTCTATGTTTTCTATTGCTTTTTTTGCCTCACCTTCCTGCGGAACGTGAAGGGGAAACATATCGCCAAATTGTCATTATAACAACTGACAAAAACTAAAAAATAAAAATAACGGGTGCAAAATTTCCGTTTTCTTGTATAGATAGGTAGTTTTTGAAGATAACATCGTATACTGCTCGATGTCCCGTTTCCAATGCCGTCTCGCTCGATTCGCTACGACTTTTGGTTACGGAAATATATGATATTTAATATTATGATATTGATACTAACATTGAACCCATCAGCACCGGCTTTTTTTAAAATTGCACAGCAAACGTATCAATGTGGAATATACTTTCCAAGTTTGTCTCATAAAAATATGTATTCAATCAATTTAAACATAAGTAAAGAAACTTTTTTTACATTGATAGCTGATAAATTAGTTAAAAAGCTTATTTTGCCGAGCCCTTCTGGCACGGCACTGTTCCAATTTGTTTATTTTATTTCATACTTTTTACAAAACCATTTGTTAGCAACCTTTAATAATTGCCTAAAGGATTATCCAAACCGAATGTCGATCGGATGGACCCAATTCGACTTATTAACGATTCAATAGGTACCTGTTTCGTCCCATATTTAACTTTGAAAAAATTAAAAAAATTATTTCCAAACTTTCGATCGCGCTTACAAACAATAGGGGTCTGTAGCCTACGGTCGTCTACGCGTCGAAAAAGTTTAAATCGAAAAAACTAATTTTTGTGGCATGTATCGAATGCCAACGAGATCCCGATATTTTTCGACTTTAAAAATTAATAACTTTTTTCTCGTACACCCTGTATATTCAAAATTTTTACACATTGTACCCCCACTATTCCTCTCTAAACTGAAAAAGTTTCAATCGTCCCACTCTTACCGTTTCCGAGAAAAGAAATCGCAAATGTGAAAATGTCGAAACTGACGACGAACAACTTATTTTAAATGTAGCCGCCGTATATAATACTAGACTGGGTACATATCGCTAATCGTCAGCCGAGAGTGCATCTAATATTATTACTAAAAAAATAATTTTCTTTTCCTTTTCTCTATTTACCATTGCTTTTTTTACCTCACCTTCCTGCGGAACGTGAAGGGGAAACATATCGCCAAATTGTCATTATAACAACTAACAAAAACTAAAAAATAAAAAAACGGATGCAAAATTTCCGGTTTCTCGTATAGATAGGTAGTTTTTGAAGACGGCATCGTATATTGCTCGACGTCCTATTTCCATTGCCGTCTCGCTCGATTCGCTACGACTTTTCATTATAAAAAATATACTTATATGTTATTTAATATTATGATATTGATATGGACATTTATATGTGCTTTTAAACTCGCACACCTTTATGCAATGTGGAATATACTTTTCATATTTCATTATCATTATCACATTATCAGCTAATAAATTTGTGGAAATATTATTGTGCCGAGCCCTTCGGGCACGGCACTGCTCGAGTTCGTTCATTTAATTTTATACTTTTGACAAAACCATTTGTTAGCAAGCCCTAACTGTTAAGCACTTCGATTCGTGTTCAATAAAATATGTGTAGTTTCTTCACAACCCAGGTCGCAATAAAAATATAAGTATGTGTAATTTTTTACTGCTCAAGTTAGTTTTTTTCGTACTGATGATTGACGCTGTAAGAATCTGAAATTCAATAATTTTTATGATTATTTTGGTAAATAAGAAAGTTTTATACGACAGCTACCATTTTGACAGGTAAATGTCAAGTTTTTTAAAGCTTTTCTTGTATCTGAGAGTATAGCTAACGGTATAATTCTACAAATACTATACAGGGTGTCCCAGATAAGAATGCACTCTACAGGGATCTCGTTAACCATACAAGATACAGACATGGTTAAATTAGAGAAAAGTTGCGCATTACTGAATCCTGTAACGTCTTGTTTTTAAATTAAAAAAATTCCGAATGCTCCCGAAGATATTTGGATAAAACCGAATTTTCGCGATTACGTTTTAATTGATTTATGATTTTATTTGAGGAGACTTGTCAAAATTATATAATAAATTTAACATTCTTATTGCCACTTTTTCTCTCCTACAAGATTGTTTAATTACATTTTTGATCCGACGTTTCGTTTAGTCACAACCATCATCAACTTTGTTATTTTAAATAGTAGGAAAATTTTATTTTATGCTAAATAAATTCTACGCCTTATTCTTAATCTAACTGTGTATCACATTTATTATTTATTAGACGTTTCGATATTTAAAAACACATCATCAATGAAAATAGACACATTATCGAAAATATTTTTGTTTTTATTGTTGTATTTAAACACTAGTTGGATTTTAAAACATTTTTTTAAAAGAAACTTAGAACCTAACAGGTCTCTGTAACTAAGTGGCAGATCTAAAGAAACTATTTAAACAATTGCGAACGTCAATGTCGTCATAAATTTTATAGCCACCCATATGATGCCGAATTTAAATGGTACGTTATGTAACATAACTTATGTTTGAATAATATCATGCATTTTTTAAAAATAAAAAATATGTAATTGTATTTAATAATTAAAATTAATTATTACTTGTTGCATTTTCAGATAAGTTTTATTAGATATTACGTTTTGTTATAAGTTTCTTTTAAAAAAATGTTTTAAAATCCAACTAGTGTTTAAATACAACAATAGAAACAAAAATATTTTCGATAATGTGCCTATTTTCATTGATGATGTGTTTTTAAATATTGAAACGTCTAATAAATAATAAGTGTGATACACCGTTAGACTAAGAATAAAGCGTAGAATTTATTAACCATAAAATAAAATTTTCCTACCATTTAAAATAACAAAGTTGATGATGGTTGTGACCAAACGAAACGTCGGATCAAAAATGTAATTAAACAATCTTGTAGGGGAGAAAAAGTGGCAATATGAATGTGAAATTTATTTTGACATGTCCCCTCAAATAAAATCATAAATCAATTGAAATGAAATCGCGAAAATTCGGTTTTATCCAAATATCTTCAGAAGCATTCGGCATTTTTTAAATTTGAAAACATGATGTTACAGGATTCAGTAATGCACAACTTTTCTTTAATTTAACCATCTCTGTATCTTCTCTGGTTTATGAGATCCTTGTAGAGTGCATTCTTATCTGGGACACCCTGTATATAACATTTCGTTCAAAAGTTGTTTTTCGTACGAAAAAAAATAAAAACCGAAGAATCGTATGCGTAATAGGTACATGGCGCGCAAGAATCGTGTCTTAAATAGTAATTCTTACTTTTTATAATTTGCACCCTTTATATTACCGGTAGGTATAGAACAATATATTTGAAAAAAGTAGTATTTGAGATGACCTAAACGAATCTCCAAACCAAAAAGGTGTCAGACGCATCCAATTCGATTTATTAACGATCCAACATGACCCTACATTGATTTTAAAAAAATCAAAAAATTGACTGCCCAACTTTCAATCGCGTTCGCAAACAATAGTGTTTTGTAGCCGAACGTCGTCTACATGCCAAAAAAGTTTAAATCGATTAAAATGATTTTTGCCACCTGTATCGCGCTATAACGACAAAAAACATATTTTTCAACTTCGACCTTAATAACTTTTTTCCGGTTCAACCTGTATATTGAAAATTGTTTCCAGAACGTGCCCCTACTATTCCTCTCTACGTCCAGAATTTTTTTTATCGTTTTGCTCTAACCGTTTCCGAGAAAAAAATTCGCGAATATCGAAATATCGAACAGACTCCCACCACGTGGCGACGCATTTTCAATGTCGGAACGTCATTTTTAAAATCGAGATTACAACTATTTCTGGAACATTTTGGGCAAATATTTTGGTCAATAAAATTAGAAGAAGGTTCAAGGTAGATATTCCATCCGATTTAAAATCTGGAAATATTCTTATTACTTTAGCAAGTCAAGCTCAAAACACCAATTTTTCGCCATTTTTGACAGCTGGTTTTTTAGAATTAATTTACTTTCATTAACCAAAGCAGTCAAAGCACTCTAGTCAAAATTGAATGGTATTAGAATTTGCAAATGTTGCTTGTTTCCGCACTCAAAAACTTGATTTTTCTTAAACTTACGAACATATTTTAATAATTTTGGATATGTATAGGTGTTGAGAAGAAATCAGCGCATGTTTAGGCAGAAAAATAAAACGGTTTTGTTAAAAGTTAAATAAGCTACAGTCGATATAGTAAAACATCAGGTAAAAGTATCTCTTGATAAATTATAAATTAATTTTTTTGAGCCACAAATGATGTTTTCATAGAGCGCGCTTACAATACAAATTGAAGCTTGTTTATCCGTTGATATAGTGTACCAAAAAAAAACTCGAAAAGTTATATATAGCTACTTGCAAAGGTGTTTAAGCGAACCAGTGCGATGCACCACCCCAATTCCGATGTGAATTTTCAGAAGCTTGCCGTTTTTTCCGTATTAAAGATAAAGAAACGAAAAATATCTCTAAAATACAATTTAAAGAGCTCTATCCGCTAAAGTATACAACGTTTCGATCAAAAGTCGTTTTCCGTACGAAAAAAAAATAAAAACTGCGAAAATAATAAAAACTGCGAAAAAATCACGCCTTACCCTGTGGTTTCCAGTTTCTTACAATTTTTGATCATTTCCATTCCAGTTAGGTATAGAACGATATATTGAAAAAAGGTAGTTTTTGAGATGGCCTAAACGATTATCAAAACCGAATGTTGATCGGATGCACCCAATTCGACTTATTAGCGATCCAAGAGGTACCATTTTTGACCAATTTTCAACTTTAAAAAAATCAAAAAAATTACTTCCAAACTTTCGCTCGCGCTCACAAACAATAGGGTTCTGTAGCCCACGGTCGTCTACGCGTTAAAAAAGTTTAAATCAAAAAAACTCATTTTTACGAACTGTATCGAATCCCAACGAGAATCCGATAATTATCGAATTTAAAAATTAATAACTCTTTTTCGGCACACCCTGTATATTCGAAATTTTTACACAACGTACCCCCACTATTCCTCTCTAAGCGCAAAAAGTTTCAATCGTCCCACTCTAACCGTTTCCGAGAAAAAAAATCGCAAATGTGAAAATGTCTTATATAGACGAAAATTTTGAAGAGGCGAGCGGGGTTGTCGAGATTCCACGCGGAAGAGACGTATATAATACTAGACTGGGTACATATCGCTAATCGTCAGCCGAGAGTGCATCTATTATTAGTACTAAAAATTTTTATTTAAAAAGCATTTTTTTTAGTTTCTTTTTTCTATGTTTTCTATTGCTTTTTTTGCCTCACCTTCCTGCGGAACGTGAAGGGGAAACATATCGCCAAATTGTCATTATAACAACTGACAAAAACTAAAAAATAAAAATTACGGGTGCAAAATTTCCGTTTTCTTGTATAGATAGGTAGTTTTTGGAGACGGCATCGTATACTGCTCGATGTCCCGTTTCCAATGCCGTCTCACTCGATTCGCTACGACTTTTCGTTACGGAAATATATGATATTTAATATTATGATATTGATATTGATATTAACATTGAACCCATCAGCACCGGCTTTTTTTTAAATAGCACAGCAAACGTATCAATGTGGAATATACTTTCCAAGTGTGTCCTATAAAAATATGTATTCAATCAATTTAAACATAAGTAAAGAAGCTATTCTTACATTGATAGCTGATAAATTAGTTCAAAAGCTTATTTTGCCGAGCCCTTCCGGCACGGCACTGTTCCAATTCGTTTATTTTATTTCATACTTTTTACAAAACCATTTGTTAGCAATCTTTAATAATTGCCTAAAGAATTATCCAAACCGAATGTCGATCGGATGGACCCAATTCGACTTATTAACGATTCAATAGGTACCTGTTTAGTCCCATATTTAACTTTGAAAAAATTTAAAAAATGATTTCCAAACTTTCGATCGCGCTCACAAACAATAGGGGTCTGTAGCCTACGGTCGTCTACGCGTCGAAAAAGTTTAAATCGAAAAAACTAATTTTTGTGGCCTGTATCGAATGCCAACTAGATCCCGATATTTCTCGACTTTAAAAATTAATAACTTTTTTCCCGTACACCCTGTATATTCAAAATTTTTACACATTTTACCCCCACTATTCTTCTCTAAACTGAAAAAGTTTCAATCGTCCCACTCTTACCGTTTCCGAGGAAAGAAATCGCAAATTTGAAAATGTCGAAACTGACGACGAACAACTTATTTTAAATGTAGCCGCCGTATATAATACTAGACTGGGTACATATCGCTAATCGTCAGCCGAGAGTACATCTAATATTAGTACTAAAAAAAAATTACAATAAAAAAATACTTTTCTTTTCTTTTTTCTATTTACCATTGCTTTTTTTGCCTCACCTTCCTGCGGAACGTGAAGGGAAAACATATCGCCAAATTGTCATTATAACAACTGACCAAGTGCAATGGTGCAAAATTTCCGTTTTCTCGTATAGATAGGTAGTTTTCTGAGTTGGCGCCATATAGGTGCTCTTTAAACTCACACACCTTTGTGCAATGTGGGATATACTTTCCATATTTGCTCTATAAAAATATGTAAGTATTCAATCGATTAAAACATAAGCAAAAAATTATTCTTACATGGAAGCTATCAATTATCAGCTAATAAATTTGTAGAAATATTATTGTGCCGAGCCCTTCGGGCACGGCACTGTTCTAGTTCGTTCGTTTAATTATACGAGAGCTGTCACTTTGACAGGTAAGTGTCATTTTTTTGAGCTTTTTCGTAGCGAGGGTTATAGCTGTAAGAATTCGAAATTAAAAAATTTTCAGGTACCTAAATAAGAATGTTTTATACGATAGCTGTCAAATTTTGACAGGTAAGAGTCAATTATTTTTTAGCTTTTTCGTAGCGACGATTATAGCTGTAAAGATCCTAAATTAAAAACTTTTTCAGTACCTAAATAACAAAGTTTTTTACGATAGCTGTCAGATTTTGACAGATAAGTTTCAATTTTTTTTTATCATTTTCGTAGCGAGAGTTATAGCTGTAAGAATCCTAAATTGAAAATTTTTTCAGTTCCTAAATAACAAAGTTTTATACGACAGCTGTCATTTTGATAGGTAATTTTTAATTTCGGATTAAAACGGTATAATTCTACAAATGCTATACTTATATAACATTTCGATGAAAAGTTGTTTTTCGTACGAAAAACAATGAAAACCGTAAAAGAATCGTGCCTTAAATAGTAATTCTTACTTTTTTATAATTTACACCCTTTATATTACCGGTAGGTATAAAACAATATATTTGAAAAAAGTAGTATTTGAGATGACCTAAACGAATCTCCAAACCAAAAGTGTGTCAGATGCACCCAATTCGATTTATTAACGATCCAACATGACCCTACATTGATTTTTAAAAAATCAAAAAATTGACTTCCCAACTTTTGATCGCGTTCGAAAACAATAGTGTTTTGTAGCCGAACGTCGTTTACATGCCAAAAAAGTTTAAATCGATTAAAATGATTTTTGCCACCTGAATCGCGCTATAACGAAAAAAAACATATTTTTCAACTTTGACTTTAATAACTTTTTTCCGGTACACCCTGTATATTGGAAATTGTTCCCAGAACGTGCCCCAACTATTCCTCTCTACGTCCAGAAAGTTTGAATCGTTTTGCTCTAACCGTTTCCGAAGAAAAAATTCGCGAATATCGAAATGTCGAACAACCTCCTACCACGTGGCGACGGATTATCAATGTCGGAACGCCATCTTTAAAATCGAGATTATAACTATTTCTAAAACATTTTGGGCAACTATTTTGGTCAATAAAATTAGAAGAAGGTTCAAGGTAGACATTCCATCCAATTTAAAATCAGGAAATGTTCTTATAAGACTAGCAAGTCAAGCTCAAAACACCCATTTTTTGCCATTTTTGACAGCCGGATTTTTAGAATTATAATTTACATCAATATCAAGGCACTCTCGTTAAAAGAAAATGGTGTTAGAATTTGTAAATTGTGCCTGTTTCCGCACCCAAAAAAGCGACTTTTCTCAAATTTGCGAATATATTTTGATAAGTTTGGATATGTAGAGTTATTAAGAAGAAATCAACGCGTGTTTTTAGAGAAAAATAAAACGTTTTTGTTAAAAATTAAATTAGTTACAGTAGATATAGTAAAACGTCTGGTGAAGAAACCTATAAAAACATTATAAATTAATTTTTTTGAGCCACAAAATATGATTTTCCAGGGTGCGCTTACTATGCAAACTAAAGCTTGTTTATCCGTCGATATGGTGGATCAAGAAAAAATTCAAAATGTTATATATTATAGACACTTGCAGAATTATTAAAGCAAGCCAGTGCAACGCCAACAGAAATTACGGGAAAAAGTTCATAAGCTGCCGTTTTTTCCGTATTAAAGATAAAGAAACGAAAAAATATCTCTTAAATACAATTTGACGGCTCTATCCGCTAAAGTATACAACGTTTCGATTAAAAAACGTTTTCCGTAGGAAACGAAAGGAAGAAAAATAAAAACGGCGAAAAAATCACGCCTTACTCTGTGGTTTCCAGTTTCTTACAATTTTTGATAATTTTCATTCCAGTTAGGTATAGAACAATATATTGGAAAAAGGTAGTTTTTGAGATGGCCTAACCGATTATCCATACCGAATGTCGATCGGATGCACCCAATTCGACTTATTAGCGATCCAAGAGGTACCATTTTGGACCAAATTTTGACTTTTAAAAAATAAAAAAAATTCTTTCCAAACTTTCGATCGCGCTCACAAATAATAGGCTTCTGTAGCCTACGGTCGTCTACGCGTCGAAAAAGTTTAAATCGAAAAAACTAATTTTTGTGGCCTGTATCGAATGCCAACGAGATCCCGATATTTCTCGACTTTAAAAATTAATAATTTTTTTCCGGCACACCCTGTATATTCGAAATTTTTACACAACGTACCCCCACTATTTCTCTCTAAACCCAAAAAGTTTCAAGCGTCCCACTCTAACCGTTTCCGAGAAAAAAAATCGCAAATGTGAAAATATCTTACATAGACGAAATTGTTCAAGAGCCGATCGGGGTTTTCGAGATTCCGCGCGGAAGAGACGTATATAATACTAGACTGGGTACATATCGCTAATCGTTAGCCGAGAGTGCATCTATTATTAGTACTAAAAATTTGTATTTAAAAAAAATTTTTCTTAGCTTCTTTTTTCTATGTTTTCTATTGCTTTTTTTGCCTCACCTTCCTGCGGAACGTGAAGGGGAAACATATCGCCAAATTGACATTATAACAACTGACAAAATTATTTATATAATACTATTGCTTTTTATACCTCACCTTCCTGCGGAACGTGAAGGAGAAACATATCGCCAAATTGTCATTATAACAACTGACAAAAACTAAAAAATAAAAAACGGGAGCAAAATTTCCGGTTTCTCGTATAGATAGGTCGTTTTTGGAGACGGCATCGTATAGTGGTCGACGTCCTATTTCCAATGCCGTCTCGCTCGATTCGCTACGACTTTTCGTTACTAAAATATATGATATTAACTATTCTTACATAGATAGCTGATAAATTGGTGAAAATTTTATTGTGCCGAGCCCTTTGGGCACGGCACTGTTGGAGTTCGTTCGTTTCATTTTATACTTTTGACAAAACCATTTGTTAGCAACCTCTAATTTTGAAACATTTCAATTCATGATAAAAAATAAATTTAGTTTCTTCACAAACCTAGTTGATTTTTTTCGTACCAAGGATTGTCGCTGTAAGATTCCAAGATTGAAAAATTTTTCAGTTCCTAAATAACAAAGTTCTATACGACAGCTGTCATTTTGACAGTTAATTTTCAATTTAGGATTAAAAGATAGTAATTCTTACTTTTTTATAATTTGCACCCTTTATATTACCAGTAGGTATAGAACAATATAATTGAAAAAAGTAGTATTTGAGATGACCTAAACTAATCTCTAAACCAAAAGTGTGTTAGACGCACCCAATTTGATTTATTAACAATCCAATATGACCCTACATTGATTTTAAAAAAATCAAAAAATTGACTTCCCAACTTTCGATCGCGTTCGCAAATAACAGTGTTTTGAAGCCCAACGTCGTCTACATGCAAAAAAAGTTTAAATCGATTAAAATGATTTTTGCCACCTGTATCGCGCTACAACGAAAAAAAAACATATTTTTCAACTTTGACTTAAATAACTTTTTTCTGGTACACCCTGTATATTGGAAATTGTTCCCAGAACGTGTCCCTACTATTCCTCTCTACGTCCAGAAATTTTTTATCGTTTTGCTCTAACCGTTTCCGAGAAAAAAATTCGCGAATATCGTAATATCGAACAGCCTCCCACCACGTGGCGATGCATTTTCAATGTCGGAACGTCATCTTTAAAATCGAGATTACAACTATTTCTGAAACATTTTGGGCAAATATTTTGGTCAATAAAATTAGAAGAAGGTTCAAGGTAGATATTCCATCCGATTTAAAATCTGGAAATCTTCTTATTAGTCTAGCAAGTCAAGCTCAAAACACCAATTTTTCGCCATTTTTGACAGCCGGTTTTTAGAATTAATTTACTTACATTAACCAAAGCAGTCAAAGCACTCTAGTCAAAATTGAATATTAGAATTTGCAAATTTTGCTTGTTTCCGCACTCAAAAACTCGATTTTTCTTAAACTTACGAATATATTTTTATAAGTTTGAATATGTAGAGGTGTTGAGACTAAATCAGCGCGTCTTTTGGGAAAAAATAAAACGGTTTTGTTAAAAATTGAATAAGCTAGTCGATATAGTAAAACGTCGGATAAAAATATCTCTTGATAAATCATAAATTAATTTTTTTGAGCCACAAATGATGTTTTTTCAGAGCGCGTTTACTATGCAAACTTAAGCTTGTTTATCGGTTGATATGGTGGATCAAGAAAAAATTTAAAAAGTTATATTTATAGACACTGCAGAAGTATTTAACAAACCAGTGCGACGCCAACAGAAATTACTGGAAAAAATTCATAGGCTGTCGTTTTTTCCGTAATAAAGATAAAGAAACGAAAAATATCTCTAAAATACAATTTGAAGAGCTCTATCCGCTAAAGTATACAACGTTTCGATCAAAAGTCGTTTTCCGTACGAAAAAAAATAAAAACTGCGAAAAATCACGCCTTCCAGTTTCTTACAATTTTTGATCATTTCCATTCCAGTTAGGTATAGAACGATATATTGGAAAAAGGTAGTTTTTGAGATGGCCTAAACGATTATCAAAACCGAATGTTGATCGGATGCACCCAATTCGACTTATTAGCGATCCAAGAGGTACCATTTTTGATCAATTTTCAACTTTAAAAAAATCAAAAAAATTACTTTCAAACTTTCGATCGCGCTCACAAACAATAGGGTTCTGTAGCCCACGGTCGTCTACGCGTCGAAAAAGTTTAAATCAAAAAAACTCATTTTTACGAACTGTATCGAATCCCAACGAGAATCCGTTAATTATCGACTTTAAAAATTAATAACTTTTTTCCCGTACACCCTGTATATTCAAAATTATTACACATTGTACCCCCACTATTCCTCTTTAAACTGAAAAAGTTTCAATCGTCCCACTCTTACCGTTTTCGAGAAAAGAAATCGCAAATGTGAAAATGTCGAAACTGACGACGACAACTTATTTTAAATGTAGCCGCCGTATATAATACTAGACTGGGTACATATCGCTAATCGTCAGCCGAGAGTGCATCTAATATTAGTACTAAAAAAAAATTTACAATAAAAAAATACTTTTCTTTTCTTTTTTTCTATTTACTATTGCTTTTTTTGCCTCACCTTCCTGCGGAACGTGAAGGGGAAACATATCGCCAAATTGTCATTATAACAACTGACCAAAACTAGACAATGGTGCAAAATTTCCATTTTCTCGTATAGATAGGTAGTTTTCGGAGGCGGTGCCGTATAGTGCTCAACGTCCCGTTTCCAATGCCGCCTCGCTCGTCTGTCGGCCATATTGCAATCTCTTTGTCCACCTATATGTATAGCTTTATTTGTGGGGTCATACCGCCTAACGGCGAGTACATTTTCATGTTACGTTATATGTTTTACGACGTACTTAGTTATTTCACACAATATTATCATTATTACTACAGAGATTATGCATAGTTTTTTAACAATCAAAGATTATGCATAGTTTTTTCACAACCAAAGATCGGTGAAGATTATGGCATAGTCTTATGACAAACAAAGATTATGGCATATTTTTTATGACAAACAAATTTTAAGGCATAGTCTTATGACAAACAAAGATTACGGCATAGTCTTATGACAAACAAAGATTATGGCATAGTCTTATGACAAACAAAGTTTAAGGCATAGTCTTATGACATACAAAGATTTTGGCATAGTCTTATGACAAACAAACATTAGTGCATAGTCTTATGACAAACAAAGATTATGGCATAGTCTTATGACAAACAAAGTTTAAGGCATAGTCTTCTGACAAACAAAGATTATGGCATAGTCTTATGACATTCAAAGATTTTGGCATAGTCTTATGACAAACAAATATTATGGCATAGTTTTATAACAACCAAAGATTATGTATATTTTTATGACAAACAAATTTTAAGGCATAGTCTTATGACAAACAAAGTTTAAGGCATAGTCTTATGACAAACAAAGATTTTGGCATAGTCTTATGACAAACAAACATTAGTGCATAGTCTTATGACAAACAAATATTATGGCATAGTTTTATAACAACCAAAGATTATGTATATTTTTATGACAAACAAATTTTAAGGCATGGTCTTATGACAAACAAAGATTATGGCGTAGTCTTATGACAAAAAAAAAGTTTAAGGCATAGTCTTATGACAAACAAAGATTATGGCATAGCCTTATGACATTCAAAGATTTTGGCATAGTCTTATGACAAACAAACATTAGTGCATAGTCTTATGACAAACAAATATTATGGCATAGTTTTTATAACAACCAAAGATTATGTATATTTTTATGACAAACAAATTTTAAGGCATAGTCTTATGACAAACAAAGATTACGGCATAGTCTTATCACAAACAAAGTTTAAGGCATAGTCTTCTGACAAACAAAGATTATGGCATAGTCTTATGACAAACAAAGATTTTGGCATAGTCTTATGACAAACAAATATTATGGCATAATTTTTTCACAACCAAAGATTGGGCATAGTTTTTTCACAACCAAAGTTTAGGCATCGTTTTTTCACAACCAAAGATTAGGCATAGTTTTATAACAAACAAAGATTAGGCATAGTTTTTTCACAACCAAAGTTTAGGCACAGTTTTTTCACAACCAAAGATTAGGCATAGTTTTTTTACAACCAAGGATGGTCTTATCAATTACGTATAATTTTTGATTTTCTTTAAAAAATTCATAAAAACGTTATTTTGTATATTTTCTTTGCTATTTGTGAGTTTTACGTTATTTTCGATGAAGATTTATAGAAAAGTTGTCATATTTTCGAATTTTAAATTTTTGAAATTTTTTCATGTACCATATAGTCATGAAAATTTGATGAAATCAATAAGGTAACATTTTCCTCGGAAAGTATAAGAGATATGGCACCAATGTATATAACTATTAAGTAGCATCCTTATGAGATCTTCACTTTAAGTTCTTAGTAATTTTTTGTAGGTCTTATAGTTTTTGAGATATGGAATTAAAAGTGGTTTTCATATATTTGGCAATATCTCGGAACTGATAAAACTTAGATAAAAACTTTTTAAATAAAAAAGTAGCCTTTTTCTATTCTCCATATAAAAAGTTATATTAATTTCTATTCTAAAAGCGATAGTAAGGGACGTATTGAGGAAAATGTAAAAACTTGCAGAAATATTAGATTTTTGGTATTTTTTTAAAAATTCATAAAATCGTACTGGGTACATATCGCTAATCGTCAGCCGAGAGTGCATCTATTATTAGTACTAAAAATTTGTATTTAAAAAGAATTTTTCTTAGTTTCTTTTTTCTATGTTTTCTATTGCTTTTTTTGCCTCGCCTTCCTGCGGAACGTGAAGGGGAAACATATCGCCAAATTGTCATTATAACAACTGACCAAAACTACACAATGATGCAAAATTTCCGTTTTCTCGTATAGATAGGTAGTTTTCTGAGACGGCGCCATATAGGTGCTCTTTAAAAGTTTTATACGACAGCTGTCATTTTGACATGTAACTGTAATTTTTTTTAAAGCTTTTCTTGTATCTTGCATTATAGATGTAAGAATCCGAAATTTAAAAAAATTTCAGTATCTAAATAACAAAGTTTTATACGACAGCTGTCAGATTTTGACAGGTAAGTTTCAATTTTTTTTTAGCTTTTTCGTAGCGAGAGTTACTACTGTAAGAATCCTAAATTGAAAATTTTTTCAGTTCCTAAATAACAAAGTTTTATACCATAGCTGTCAAATTTTGACAGGTAAGTGTCAATTAGAACAATATATTTGAAAAAAGTAGTATTTGAGATGACCTAAGCGAATCTCCAAACCAAAAATATGTGGGGCGCACGCAATTCGATTTATTATCGATCCAACATGCCCCTACATTGATTTAAAAAAAATCAGAAAATTGACTTCCCAACTTCCGATCGCCTTGGCAAACAATAGGCTTCTGTAGCCGACGGTCGTCTATGCGCCGAAAAAGTTTAAATCAAAAAAACTCATTTTTACGACCTGTGTCGAATGCCAACGAGATCCCGATATTTCTCCACTTTAAAAATTAATAACTTTTTTTCGGCACACCCTGTATATTCGAAATTTTTACACAATGTACCCCCACTATTCCTATCTAAACCCTAAAAGTTTCAATCGTCCCACTCTAACCGTTTCCGAGAAAAAAAAATCGCAACTGTGAAAATGTCTTACATAGACGAAATTGTTCAAGAGCTGATCGGGGTTTTCGAGATTCCGCGCGGAAGAGACGTATATAATACTAGACTGGGTACATATCGCTAATCGTCAGCCGAGAGTGCATCTATTATTAGTACTAAAAATTTGTATTTAAAAAGTATTTTTCTTAGTTTCTTTTTTCTATGTTTTCTATTGCTTTTTTTACCTCACCTTCCTGCGGAACGTGAAGGGGAAACATATCGCCAAATTGTCATTATAACAACTGACAAAAACTAAAAAATAAAAATAACAGGTGCAAAATTTCCGTTTTCTTGTATAGATAGCTAGTTTTTGAAGACGGCATCGTATAGTGCTCGATGTTCCGTTTCCAATGCCGTCTCGCTCGATTCGCTACGACTTTTCGTTACGGAAATATATGATATTTAATATTATAATATTGACATTGAACCTGTCAGCACCGATTCTTTAAAATCGCACAGCAAAGGGTGTAATGTGAGATATATTTTCCAAGTTTGTCCTTTAAAAATATTTATTCAATCAATTTAAACATAAGGAAAAGAAACTATTCTTACATTGATAGCTGATAAATTAGTGAAAATGTTATTGTGCCGAACCCTTCGGGCACGGCACTGTTCGAGTTGGTTTATTTAATTTCATACTTTTGACAAAACCATTTGTTAGCAACCTTTAATTGTTATTGGTAAAGCATTTCAATTCGCGATAAAAAATAAATTTAGTTTCTTCACAATCCCAGTTCGTTTATTTCGTACCGAGGATTGTCACTGTAAAAATCCTAAATTTAAAAAACTTTTAATAGGTACCTAAATAACGAAATATTAAAAAAATAAAAAGACGGGCCTGGAATTGAACCCGGTATCATCGCGACCACAAGTCGTAACCTATTATATACCTACCTTCCACTAGGCCCGACCACTTTGAAAATAAATTATAATATAGAATATTTATATTGCCGTATTAAAAATGAAAAAAATACGATTTATTTAAGCTTGACGAGCTCTTTCCGCTAAGGTACATTACATTTCAATCAAAAGTTGTTTTCCGTACGAAAAACAATGAAACCCGTAAAAGAATTAAATAGTAATTCTTACTTTTTTATAATTTGCACCCTTTACATTACAGGTAGGTATAGAACAATATATTTGAAAAAAGTAGTATTTGAGATGACCTAAACGAATCTCCAAACCAAAAGTGTGTCAAACGCACCCAATTCGATTTATTAACGATCCAACATAACCCTACATTGATTTTAAAAAAATTTAAAAATTGACTTCTCAACTTCCGATCATGTTTGCAAACAACAGTGTTTTGTAGCCCAACGTCGTCTACACGCCAATAAAGTTTAACTCCATTAAAATGCTTTTTGGCACCTGTATCGCGCCACAACGAAATAAAAACATATTTTTCAACTTTCACTTTAATAACTTTTTTCCGGTACACCCTGTATATTGGAAATTGTTCCCAGAACGTGCCCCTACTATTCCTCTCTACGTGCAGAAAATTTTAATCGTTTTGCTCTAACCGTTTCCGAGAAAAAAATTCGCGAATATCTAAATGTGGAACAGCCTCCCACCACGTGGCGACGGATTATCAATGTCGGAACGCCATCTTTAAAATCGAGATTACAACTATTTCTGAAACATTTTGGGCAAATATTTTGGTCAATAAAATTAGAAGAAGGTTCAAGGTAGATATTCCACCCGATTTAAAATCTGGAAATGTTCTTATTATTCTAGCAAGTCACGCTAAAAACAACCATTTTTCGCCATTTTTGACAGCCGGATTTTTAGAATTAATAATTAATTTAGATATATCAATATCAAGGCACTCTTAGTCAAAAGTGAATGGTGTTAGAATTCGTAAAGATTGCCTGTTTCCGCACCCAAAAAGCGACTTTTCTCAAGTTTGCGAATATATTTTAATAATTTTGGATATGTAGAGGTGTTGAGAAGTAATCAGCGCATTTTTTGAGAAAAAAATAAAACGGGTTTGTTAAAAATTGAATAAGCTACAGTCGATATAGTAAAAAAAAACCTGCCGTTTTTTCCGTATTAAAGATAAATAAACGAAAAAATATATTTTAAATACAATTTGACAAGCTCTATCCGCTATAGTTTACAACGTTTCGATCAAAAGTCGTTTTCAGTACGAAAAAAAATAAAAACCGTGAAAAAATCAGGCCTAACTTTATGATTTCCACTTTCTTACAATTTTCGGCAATTTCCATTCCAGTTAGGTATAGAACAATATATTGGAAAAAGGTAGATTTTGAGATGGCCTAACCGATTATCCAAACCGAATGTCGATTGGATGCACCCAATTCGACTTATTAGCGATCCAAGAGGTACCATTTTCGACCAAATTTTGACTTTGAAAAAATCAAAAAAATTACTTCCAAACTTTCGATCGCGCTCACAAACAATAGGGTTCTGTAGCCCACGGTCGTCTACGCGTCGAAAAAGTTTAAATCGAAAAAACTTATTTTTGTGGCCTGTATTGAATGCCAACGAGATCCCGATATTTCTCGACTTTGACGTTTAATAACTTTTTTCCGGCACACCCTGTATATTCGAAATTTTCACACAACGTACCCCCACTATCCCTCTCTAAACCCAAAAAGTTTCAATCGTCCCACTCTAACCGTTTCCGAGAAAAAAAATCGCAAATATGAAAATGTCGAAAGAGACCACGGCGACAACATACATACATTTTTTTCACCGAAGCGCCGTATAACATATCGCGATGCAGCGCGATATGTAACTAGACTGGGTACATATCGCTAATCGTCAGCCGAGAGTGCATCTAATATTAGTACTAAAAAGATTTACAAAAATTTACAATAAAAAAATACTTTTCTTTTCTTTTTTTCTATTTACTATTGCTTTTTTTGCCTCACCTTCCTGCGGAACGTGAAGGGAAAACATATCGCCAAATTGTCATTATAACAACTGACCAAAACTACACAATGGTGCAAAATTTCCGTTTTCTCGTATAGATAGGTAGTTTTCTGAGACGGCGCCGTTTAGGTGCTCTTTAAACTCGCACACCTTTGTGCAATGTGGGATATACTTTCCATATTTGCTCTATAAAAATATGTAAGTATTCAATCGATTAAAACATAAGCAAAAAATTATTCTTACATGGAAGCTATCAATTATCAGCTAATAAATTTGTAGAAATATTATTGTGCCGAGCCAATACGTCCCTTATTATCGCTTTTAGAATAGAAATCAATATAACCTTTTATCTGGACCATAGAAAAAGGCAACTTTTTTATTTGAAGAGGTTCTATCTAAGCTTTATCAGTTTCGAGATATTGGCTAATATATGAAAACCGAACTTAAAGTAAAGATCTCTTAAGGATGCTACTTATTAGTTATATACATTGTTGCCGTATCTCTTTCAGTTTCCGAGGAAAATGGTCTTTTATGGATTTCATAGCATTTTCCTGAGCATATACATGGAAAAAATGCCAAAATTTAAAATTCGCAAATAAGTCAATTTTTCGGTACATTTCCATCAAAAATAACGTAAAACCCGAAAATAGCGAAGAAAATATGATAATTAACAATTCTATGAATTTTTACAAAAATATCCAGAAAACTCGGATTTTTTTGTCGGTTTTCAAAGTTTCCTCAATACGTCCCTTATTACGGCCTTTGGAACAAAAGTTAATATAACGTTTTATCTGGACAATAGAAAAAGGCAAATTTTTTATTTAAAGAGTTTCTATCTAAGTTCTATCAGTTTCGAGATATTGGCAAATACATGAAAACCACTTTTAAATCCATATCTCAAAAACTATAAGACGTACAAAAAATTTCTAAGAACTTATAGTAAAGATCTCTTAAGGATGCTACTTATTAGTTATATACATTGTTGCCGTATCTCTTTTAGTTTCCGAGGAAAATGGTCTTTTATGGATTCCATAGCATTTTCCTGAGCATACATGGAAAAAATGCCAAAATTTAAAATTCGCAAATAAGTCAATTTTTTGGTACATTTCCATCAAAAATAACGTAAAACCCGAAAGTAGCGAAGAAAATATGATAAATAACAATTCTATGAATTTAAAAAAAAAATCCAGAAAACTCGGATTTTTTGGTCGGTTTTCACAGTTTCCTCAATACGTCCCTTATTACGGCCTTTGGAACAAAAGTTAATATAACGTTTTATCTGGACAATAGAAAAAGGCAAATTTTTTATTTAAAGAGTTTCTATCTAAGTTCTATCAGTTTCGAGATATTGGCAAATACATGAAAACCACTTTTAAATCCATATCTCAAAAACTATAAGACGTACAAAAAATTTCTAAGAACTTATAGTAAAGATCTCTTAAGGATGCTACTTATTAGTTATATACATTGTTGCCGTATCTCTTTTAGTTTCCGAGGAAAATGGTCTTTTATGAATTCCATAGCATTTTCCTGAGCATACATGGAAAAAATGCCAAAATTTAAAATTCGCAAATAAGTCAATTTTTCGGTACATTTCCATCAGAAATAACGTAAAACCCGAAAGTAGCGAAGAAAATATGATAAATAACAATTCTATGAATTTAAAAAAAAAATCCAGAAAACTCGGATTTTTTGGTCGGTTTTCACAGTTTCCTCAATACGTCCCTTATTACGGCCTTTGGAACAAAAGTTAATATAACGTTTTATCTGGACAATAGAAAAAGGCAAATTTTTTATTTAAAGAGTTTCTATCTAAGTTCTATCAGTTTCGAGATATTGGCAAATACATGAAAACCACTTCTAATTCCATATCTCAAAAACTATAAGACCTACAAAAAATTTCTAAAAACTTAAAGTGAAGATCTCATAAAGATGCTACTTATTAGTTATATACATTGTTGCTTTTTTTGCCTCACCTTCCTGCGCCAATTTGTCATTATAACAACTGACCAAAACTAGACAATGATGCAAAATTTCCGTTTTCTCGTATAGATAGGTAGTTTTCGGAGACGGCGCCGTATAGTGCTCAAAGTTCCATTTCCAATGCCGCCTCGCTCGATTCGCTACGACTTTTCGTTACGGAGATATATGATATTTAATATTATGATATTGATATTTATAGGTGCTCTTTAAACTCGCAATGTGGGATATATAGAAATATTATTGTGCCGAGCCCTTCGGGCACGGCACTGTTCTAGTTCGTTCGTTTAATAATACGACAGCTGTTACTTTGACAGGTAAGTGTCATTTTTTTTTAGCTTTTTCGTAGCGACGATTATAGCTGTAAAAATCCTAAATTAAAAACTTTTTCAGTACCTAAATAACAAAGTTTTATACGACAGCTGTCAAATTTTGAAAGGTAATTGTCAATTATTTTTTAGCTTTTTTGTAGCGAGGGTTATAGCTGTAATTATCCTAAATTTAAAAAAATTTTCAGTACCCAAATAACAAAGTTCTATACGACAGCTGTCAAATTATGACAGGCGGGTGTAAATTTTTTTAATCTTTTTTCATATAGAGGATTATAGCTGTACAAATCCGAAATTTCAAAATTTTTCAGTGATTAAATAACAAAGTTCCATACGACAGCTGTCAAATTTTGACAGGTAAGTGTCAATTTTTTTTTAGCTTTTTCGTAGGGAGAGTTATAGCTGTAAGAGTCCGAAATTATAAAATTATCAGGTCCCTAAATAACAAAGTTCTATACGATAGCTGTCAAATTTTGACAGGTAAGTGTCAATTTTTTTTTTAGATTTTTTGTAACGAGGGTTATAGCTGTAAGAATCCTAAATTTAAAAATTTGTCAGTACCTAAATGACACAGTTTTATACGATAGCTGTCAAATTTTGACAGGTAAGTGTCAATTTTTTTTTAGATTTTTTGTAACGAGGGTTATAGCTGTAAGAATCCTAAATTAAAAAATTTCTCAGTTCCTAAATAACAAAGTTCTATACGACAGCTGTCATTTTGACAGGTAAATATCAATTTTTTTTTAAGCTTTTCTTGTATCTAGGATTATAGCTGTAAGAATCCGAAATTTAAAAAAAATTCAGTACCTAAATAACAAAGTTCTATACTACAGCTGTCAGATTTTGACAGGTAAGTGTAATTTTTTTTTAGCTTTTTCGTATAGATTATTATAGCTGTAAGAATCCAAAATTTAAAAAATTTTCAGTACCTAAATAACGACATTAAAAAAAAAAACTTTAAAAAAAAGAAAAAAAACAGTGGGGTTTGAACCCTCGACCTTCGTCTCCAAAATCAACAGCCTCTACTACTACGCTACCGAAGCTTAGAGAGTGATTTGTGGTAAATAGGATATTAATGACGTATTCGATATTACATAGAACGTTGAGTATTGAAGACACACACAAATAATACACTTTTTTCAATTATTTTTGGTCAACCGCAAAGAAAAAGGTCCAAGACAGGTGTTTCATACATTAAATACTGTCCAAATATTATAAAAACTATAAAAACTGAAGTTAATATGCCTCCTGCAAGCCATTTTTATTATTACAAGTACGGGATAAATGCGATATTTTCCCCCTTATTTTTGGTCAAACGAAAAAGATAAAGGTTCAAGGTAGGTATTTCCCACAAAAGACGTAGTCTAAATGGTCTTATTCCTCTAAAAAATCAATTTGGAAATCGCATTTTTCACCTATTTTTGACAGATGGTATAAAAGTTAAAGTTCAGGAAGACGCACGTGGTAAAACCATGGCCAACTTTTTCTAAATCGAATGGTGTTAGAATTTGAAAATTGTGCCTGTTTCCGCACCCAAAAAAGCAACTTTGCTCAAATTTGCGAATATATTTTGATAAGTTTGGACATGCAGGAATATTGAGAAGTAATCAGCGCATATTTTGAGAAAAAAATAAAACGGTTTTGTTAAAAATTGAATAAGCTACAGTCGATATAGTAAAACCTCTGGTGAAGGAACCTATAAAAAAATCATAAATTAATTTTTTTGAGCCACAAAATATGTTTTCCCAAAGATCGCTTATAATACAAATTAAAGCTTCTTTATCCGTTGATATAGTGTACCAAGAAAAAATTCAAAATGTTATATATTATAGACACTTGCAGAATTATTTAAGCAAACCAGTGCAACGCCAACAGAAATTACGGGAAAAAGTTCATAAGCTGCCGTTTTTTCCGTATTAAAGATAAAAAAACCAAAAAATATCTCTTAAATACAATTTGACGGCTCTATCCGCTAAAGTATACAACGTTTCAATCAAAAATCGTTTTCCGTACGAAAAAAAATAAACGGAATAAAAACGGAGAAAAAAAATCACGCCTTACACTGTGGTTTCCAGTTTCTTACCATTTTCGGCAATTTCCATTCCAGTTAGGTATAGAACGATATATTGGAAAAAGGTAGTTTTTGAGATGGCCTAACCGATTATCCAAACCGAATGTACATCGGATGCACCCAATTCGACTTATTAGCGATCCAAGAGGTACCATTTTCGACCAAATTTTGACTTTGAAAAATTCAAAAAAATTACTTCCAAACTTTCGATCGCGCTCACAAACAATAGGGTTCTGTAGCCCACGGTCGTCTACGCGTCTAAAAAGATTAAATCGAAAAAACTAATTTTTGTGGCCTGTATTGAATGCCAACGAGATCCCGATATTTCTCGACTTTAAAAATTAATAACTTTTTTCCGGCACACCCTGTATATTCGAAATTTTTACACAACATACCCCCACTATTCCTCTCTAAACCCAAAAAGTTTCAATCGTCCCACTCTAACCGTTTCCGAGAAAAAAAATCGCAAATGTGAAAATGTCGAAACTGACGGCGACGACGACGACGACGACGCCGACAACATACGCACATTATTTTCACCGAAGCGCCGTATAACATATCGCGTTGTAGCGCGATATGTAACTAGACTGGGTACATATCGCTAGTCGTCAGCCGAGAGTGCATCTAATATTAGTACTAAAAAGATTTACGAAAATTTACAATAAAAAAATACTTTTCTTTTCTTTTTTTCTATTTACTATTGCTTTTTTTGCCTCGCCTTCCTGCGGAATGTGAAGGGAAAACATATCGCCAAATTGTCATTATAACAACTGACCAAAACTACACAATGGTGCAAAATTTCCGTTTTCTCGTATAGATAGGTAGTTTTCTGAGACGGCGCCGTATAGGTGCTCTTTAAACTCGCACACCTTTGTGCAATGTGGGATATACTTTCCATATTTGCTCTATAAAAATATGTAAGTATTCAATCGATTAAAACATAAGCAAAAAATTATTCTTACATGGAAGCTATCAATTATCAGCTAATAAATTTGTAGAAATATTATTGTGCCGAGCCCTTCGGGCACGGCACTGTTCTAGTTCGTTCGTTTAATTATACGAGAGCTGTCACTTTGACAGGTAAGTGTCATTTTTTTTAGCTTTTTCGTAGCGAGGGTTATAGCTGTAAGAATTCGAAATTAAAAAATTTTCAGGTACCTAAATAAGAATGTTTTATACGATAGCTGTCAAATTTTGACAGGTAAGAGTCAGTTTTTTTTTTATCCTTTTCGTAGCGAGGGTTATCGCTGTAAAAATCCTAAAGTGAAAAATTTTTCAGATCCTAAATAACAAAGTTCTATACGACAGCTGTCATTTTGACAGGTAAATGTCAATTTTTTTTAAGCTTTTCTTGTATCTAGGATTAAAGCTGTAAGAATCCAAAATTAAAAAAAAATTCAGTAGTTAAATAACAAAGTTCTATACGACAGCTGTCAAATTTTGACAGGTAAGTTAAAATTTTTTTTTTAGATTTTTCGTAGCGAGATTTATAGCTGTAAGAATCCTAAACGAAAAATTTTTCAGTTCCTAAATAACAAAGTTATATACGACAGCTGTCATTTTGACAGGTAAATTGCAAGTTTTTTTTAAACTTTTCTTGTATGTAGGATTATAGCTGTAAGAATTCGAAATTTAAAAAAAATTCAGTACCTAAATAACAAAGTTCTATACGACAACTGTCAAATTTTGACAGATAAGTTAAAAATTTTCTTTAGATTTTTCGTAGCGAGATTTATAGCTGTAAGAATCCTAAATGAAAAATTTTTCAGTTCCTAAATAACAAAGTTATATACGACAGCTGTCATTTTGACAGGTAAATTGCAAGTTTTTTTTTAAGCTTTTCTTGTATCTAGGATTATAGCTGTAAGAATTCAAAATTTAAAAAAAATTCAGTACCTAAATAACAAAGTTCTATACGAAAGCTGTCAGATTTTGACAGGTAAGTGTCAATTTTTTTTTAGCTTTTTCGTAGCGACGGTTATAGCTGTAAGAATCCCAAATTTAAAAAAAATTCAGTACCTAGATAACAAAGTTTTATACGATACCTGTCAGATTTTGACAGGTAAGTGTCAATTTATTTTAACTTTTTTCGTAGCGAGGGTTAAAGCTGTAATAAAACTAAATTAAAAAAATTTTCATTACCTAAATAACAAAGTTCTATACGACAGCTGTCAAATTTTGACAGGTAAGTGTCAATTTATTTAAACTTTTCTCGTAGCGAGGGTTAAAGCTGTAATAATCCTAATTTTCAGTACCAAAATGACAAAGTTCTATACGACAGCTGTCAAATTATATATACTTAAATAGTAATTCTTATTTTTTATAATTTGCTACCATTTCTATGCTATTTAGGTATAGACCAATATATTTGAAAAAAGTAGTATTTGAGATGACCTAAACGAATATCCAAACCAAAAGTATATCGGACGCACCCAATTCGATTTATTAACGATCCAATATGACCCTACATTGATTTTAAAAAAATCAAAAAAATTACTTCCCAACTTTCGATCGCGTTCGCAAACAACAGTATTTTGTAGCCCAACGTCGTCTACACGTCAAAAAAGTTTAAATCGATTAAAATACTTTTTGCCACCTGTATCGCCGTACAACGAAAAAAAACATATTTTTCAACTTTGACTTTAATAACTTTTTTCCGGTACACCCTGTATATTGGAATTTTTTCTAAGACGTACCCCTACTATTCCTCTCTACATCCAGAAAATTTTAATCCTTTTGCTCTAACCGTTTCCGAGAAAAAAATTCGCGAATATCTAAATGTGGAACAGCCTCCCACCACGTGGCGACGGATTATCAATGTCGGAACGCCATATTTAAAATCGAGATTACAACTATTTCTGAAACATTTTGGGCAAATATTTTGGTAAATAAAATTAGAAGAAGGTTCAAGGTAGATATTCCACCCGATTTAAAATCTGGAAATGTTCTTATTAGTCTAGCAAGTCACGCTGAAAACACCCATTTTTCGCCATTTTTGACAGCCGGATTTTTAGAATTAATAATTAATTTAGATACATCAATATCAAGGCACTCTTAGTCAAAAGTGAATGGTGTTAGAATTTGTAAAGATTGCTTGTTTCCGCACCCAAAAAAGCGACTATTCTCAATTTTGCGAATATATTTTAATAATTTTGGATATGTAGAGGTGTTGAGAAGTAATCAGCGCATTTTTTGAGAAAAAAATAAAACGGTTTTGTTAAAAATTGAATAAGCTACAGTCGATATAGTAAAAAAAAAGCTGCCGTTTTTTCCGTATTAAAGATAAATAAACGAAAAATATCTCTTAAATACAATTTGACAAGCTCTATCCGCTAAAGTTTACAAAGTTTCGATCAAAATTCGTTTTCAGTACGAAAAAAAATAAAAACCGTGAAAAAATCGGGCCTAACTTTATGATTTCCACTTTCTTACAATTTTCGGCAATTTCCATTCCAGTTAGGTATAGAACGATATATTGGAAAAAGGTAGATTTTGAGATGGCCTAACCGATTATCCAAACCGAATGTCGATTGGATGCACCCAATTTAACTTATTAGCGATCCAAGAGGTACCATTTTGGACCAAATTTTGAATTTTAAAAAATAAAAAAAATTATTTTCAAACTTTCGATCGCGCTCACAAACAATAGGCTTCTGTAGCCGACGGTCGTCTACACGTCGAAAAAGTTTAAATCGAAAAAATTCATTTTTACGACCTGTATCGAATTTCAACGAGAATCGGATATTATTCGACTTTCAAAATTACTAACTTTTTTTCAGTACACCCTGTATATTCGAAATTTTTACACAACGTACCCCCACTATTCCTCTCTAAACTGAAAAAGTTTCAATCGTCCCACTATAACAGTTTCCGAGAAAAAAAATCGCAAATGTGAAAATGTCGAAAGCCACGGCGGCGGCGGCGGCGGCGACAACATACATACATTATTTTCACCGAAGCGCCGTATAACATATCGCGGTGTAGCGCGATATGTAACTAGACTGGGTACATATCGCTAATCGTCAGCCGAGAGTGCATCTAATATTAGTACTAAAAAGATTTACAAAAATTTACAATAAAAAAATACTTTTCTTTTCTTTTTTTCTATTTACTATTGCTTTTTTTGCCTCACCTTCCTGCGGAACGTGAAGGGAAGACATATCGCCAAATTGTCATTATAACAACTGGCCAAAACTACACAATGGTGCAAAATTTCCGTTTTCTCGTATAGATAGGTAGTTTTCTGAGACGGCGCCGTATAGGTGCTCTTTAAACTCGCACACCTTTGTGCAATGTGGGATATACTTTCCATATTTGCTCTATAAAAACATGTAAGTATTCAATCGATTAAAACATAAGCAAAAAATTATTCTTACATGGAAGCTATCAATTATCAGCTAATATTGTGCTGAGCCCTTCGGGCACGGCACTGTTCTAGTTCGTTTAATTATACGAGAGCTGTCACTTTGACAGGTAAGTGTAATTTTTTTTAGCTTTTTCGTAGCTAGGGTTATAGCTGTAAGAATTCGAAATTAAAAAATTTTCAGGTACCTAAATATAAATGTTTTATACGATAGCTGTCAAATTTTGACAGGTAGGAGTCAGTTTTTTTTTATCCTTTTCGTAGCGAGGGTTATCGCTGTAAAAATCCTAAAGTGAAAAATTTTTCAGATCCTAAATAACAAAGTTCTATATGACAGCTGTCAGACTTTGACAGGTAAGTTTCAATTTTTTTTTTTTGTTTTTTCGTAGCGAGAGTTACAGCTATAAGAATCCTAAATTTAAAAATATTTCAGTTTCTAAATAACAAAGTTCTATACGACAGCTGTCATTTTGACAGGTAAATGCCAATTTTTTTTAAGCTTTTCTTGTATCTAGAATTAAAGCTGTAAGAATCCAAAATTTAAAAAAAATTCAGTAGTTAAATAACAAAGTTCTATACGACAGCTGTCAAATTTTGACAGGTAAGTTAAAAATTTTTTTTTAGATTTTTCGTAGCGAGATTTGTAGCTGTAAGAATCCTAAATGAAAAATTTTTCAGTTCCCAAATAACAAAGTTATATACGACAGCTGTCATTTTGACAGGTAAATTGCAAGTTTTTTTTAAGCTTTTCTTGTATCTAGGATTATAGCTGTAAGAATTCGAAATTTAAAAAAAATTCAGTACCTAAATAACAAAGTTCTATACAACAGCTGTCAGATTTTGACAGGTAAGTGTCAATTTTTTTTAGCTTTTTCGTAGCGACGGTTATAGCTGTAAGAATCTCAAATTAAAAAAAAATTCAGTACCTAGATAACAAAGTTTTATACGATACCTGTCAGATTTTGACAGGTAAGTGTCAATTTATTTTAACTTTTTTCGTAGCGAGGGTAAAAGCTGTAATAAAACTAAATTAAAAAAATTTTCAGTACCAAAATAACAAAGTTCCATACGACAGCTGTCAAATTATATATACTTAAATAGTAATTCTTATTTTTTATAATTTGCTACCATTTCTATGCTGTTTAGGTATAGAACAATATATTTGAAAAAAGTAGTATTTGAGATGACCTAAACGAATATCCAAACCAAAAGTATATCGGACGCACCCAATTCGATTTATTAACGATCCAATATGACCCTACATTGATTTTAAAAAAATCAAAAAAATTACTTCCCAACTTTCGATCGCGTTCGCAAACAACAGTGTTTTATAGCCCAACGTCGTCTACACGTCGAAAAAGTTTAAATCGATTAAAATGATTTTTGCCACCTGTATCGCCCTACAACGAAAAAAAATATATTTTTTAACTTTGACTTTAATAACTTTTTTCCGGTACACCCTGTATATTTGAAATTGTTCCCAGAACGTGCCCCGACTATTCCTCTCTACGTCCAGAAAGTTTGAATCGTTTTGCTCTAACCGTTTCCGAAAAAAAAATTCGCGAATATCGAAATGTCGAATAACCTTCTACCACGTGGCGACGGATTATCAATGTCGGAACGCCATCTTTAAAATCGAAATTACAACTATTTCTGAAACATTTTGGGCAAATATTTTGGTCAATAAAATTAGAAGAAGGTTCAAGGTAGATATTCCACCCGATTTAAAATCTGGAAATGTTCTTATTATTCTAGCAAATCACGCTGAAAACACCCATTTTTCGCCATTTTTGACAGCCGGATTTTTAGAATTAATATAATTAATTTAGATACATCAATATCAAGGCACTCTTAGTCAAAAGTGAATGGTGTTAGAATTTGTAAAGATTGCCTGTTTCCGTACCCAAAAAAGCGACTTTTCTCAATTTTGCGAATATATTTTAATGATTTTGAATATGTAGAGGTGTTGCGAAGTAATCAGCGCATTTTTTGAGAAAAAAATAAAACAGTTTTGTTAAAAATTGAATAAGCTACAGTCGATATAGTAAAAAAAAAGCTGCCGTTTTTTCCGTATTAAAGATAAAGAAACGAAAAAATATCTCGTAAATACAATTTGACGAGCTCTATCCGCTAAAGTTTACAACGTTTCGATCAAAAGTCGTTTTCAGTACGAAAAAAAATAAAAACCGTGAAAAAATCAGGCCTAACTTTATGATTTCCACTTTCTTACAATTTTCGGCAATTTCCATTCCAGTTAGGTATAGAACGATATATTGGAAAAAGGTAGATTTTGAGATGGCCTAACCGATTATCCAAACCGAATGTCGATTGGATGCACCCAATTCAACTTATTAGCGATCCAAGAGGTACCATTTTGGACCAAATTTTGACTTTTAAAAAATAAAAAAAATTATTTCCAAACTTTCGATCGCGCTCACAAACAATAGGCTTCTGTAGCCGACGGTCGTCTACACGTCGAAAAAGTTTAAATCGAAAAAATTCATTTTTACGACCTGTATCGAATTTCAACGAGAATCGGATATTATTCGACTTTCAAATTTAATAACTTTTTTTCAGTACACCCTGTATATTCGAAATTTTTACACAACGTACCCCCACTATTCCTCTCTAAACTGAAAAAGTTTCAATCGTCCCACTCTAACAGTTTCCGAGAAAAAAAATCGCAAATGTGAAAATGTCGAAAGCCACGGCGGCGGCGGCGGCGGCGACAACATACATACATTATTTTCACCGAAGCGCCGTATAACATATCGCGGTGTAGCGCGATATGTAATAATCTATACGCTAACGAAACTTCAAATACTACAAACGCTATTGATTTTTAAAATGGAGTGGTAAATATAGATACTTATAAAATCACTATTTCATCGATGTGAGGTGAAAAATTAGGTGCGCGTAAAAAATTTTCGTATAGATTTCAATTTTACCTTTAAAAACTAACCACGCCCCCGAAAAAAAGGCATTTAATTAAAAAAAAGCAAGCGAAATTAAAATTGAAAATACAAAAAAATTTAAATATAGCCAATATTTTGTGCTCGGACAAATAAGTTAGCTCATTTATGTGCTCGGCTTTTGTGATATATTTGTTTTTGTCTTAGTGTTACAAGTAATTTACCAAAATTAATTTAAAATAATACTCCACCTTAAAAAATATGGCGTCAATAAAATATTTTTCCTAAAGGTCATGATTTGCAAACAACTATTATTTGGCTATAAAGAAATTATTTCAGTCATTACTATAACCTATTTTATACTTTGGAGCCTTCTGGGCTTTAAGTACAAAATGTAAGAGTAATATAGATCAACTCAGAAAATATTCTCATTGTAACCTGACCATGAAGATATATTAAAGACAAAACGAAATAATTTATTCTTCATTTATGGGCCTAAAAGATTTTTGGGCTTCAAGGCCCAATCTAAGGTAAAAAATAACCTGCTTTGGCGTTTATTACTGACTATCAAGTCGATTTACAAGGTATATACCCACCACTATATACAGGGTGTCCCACTTATAATGGAAACAAGCTTATATTTTCGGTATTTCTGAATCGCTTATTTTGAATTTTGGTGTGGTTACGTATAATCCTAGGGCGCACTTTTCCATTGCTTGCAATTTTAGGCAAACCATTGGCGTACGGATTTATAGAGGTTTTAAAATAATAATTTAAAGAGTAAAGTACCTTTAGCGATTATTTTATTTCTAAACTAATATCAGAAGTCTATTTAGCATTCATCAAAAGGACTAAATACAAAGTTTCAATAAATTGAAACAACCATGCAGTGGCGTGGGTATGACCAAATTTATGTTTACTTCTTATCAAAAATATTGACATCTAAAATACGCGCGATAAGAAACACGGTAATTACCTAAAATGTTTAACGGCTTCATCTAAAAAAATTACATACGGTAAAAGCAGTGGCGTACTGTATTTTCTGCTACAAAATTAAATTTGTAATGTGACAAATTAGAAGGTAATCGAATACCAATAACTTTATTAAAACGCAAGTGACAAAAAAATATAAAAACTTAGTTGGCCATGTAAATAAAACAAAATAATTATTTGAAAACAACAATAACAATCTAATAATTACCAAAATAAAATTAATATAAGCTAAACTAAACATGATTGAGTGTACAACTCTGAACTAATATCTAAATATAATGCGACCAATACATTTATTTTTAAAATTTTTATCAAGCCATCCTCTTACAGGTCCAAAATTATTAATTGAAGCGCAATCTAACTGAACATACAAATTCTCCCTATATTCTTACCGTTCTAACGGCAAACCATAAATAGCATTCCAAAAATCATGTTGCAAGAACTCCAAAAATCTTACACCATTTAAAGTTGTATCAAAAAAAGGGTCCAATAATACGATCTTTTAATACACCACACCACACATTTATACGGGCAGAGTATTGACTTTTTCAATTAATAACCCAATTTGGATTTTCCTCACTCCAAAATCTAATATTTTGAGATGACACGGTCCCGTTTATGGAAAATGTTGCCTCGTCGGTGAGCAAAATTTTTCCAAAAATACCATTGTCTTCATATAATTTTGCCTGCATTGTTAGGCAGTACTTAATTCTTCTTTCGTTATCATCTGGTTGCAACGTGTGTAAAAATCTTGGTTCAAATGATTTAATACCAATACCATTTCTCTTTAAACATCTTGACGCAGAACTTTATTGCCTAATATCAAAGCTTCTTAAGCTTGATTTTGGATTTACGCGGAAATGATTTAAAATTCTTTCATCCTGTGGATGATTTCTTGGACGTTTCACCTTTTCTTGCACTACCAAACCGCGTTGATTGAACATTTAATTCACTTTAAAAACTGTACTATGCGATATAAAGCGATTAGGGTGTCTTCGATTGAATTCTTGGGCGGCCTATGTACAATTTCGCGCATTATCTCCTACTAATCTCACTATTTCTACTTTCTCAGCCAAACTCAAACGCATATCTGCTATTTTTCATACAGCACAAATTGTATTAATTTAACTTTGACATAACAATGATTTTCCCGTTGACACATAAATAATATTTTGTTTACATGGCCAACTGATTCAAATTTTCTTATTTATGCCTGTTTGATTCTTTCTTAGTTTTTTACATTGCAAGAATAAATTATTAGATGTCCTATGTATAAAATTTAATTTTATAGCAGAAAATACAGTACGCCACTGCTTCTACCGTATGTAATTTTTTTAGATGAAGCCATCAAATGGTCAACATTTTTGGTAATTACCTTATTTCTTATTTTAGATGTCAATATTTTTGCAAACAAATAAACATAAATTTGGTCATACGCACGCCAATGGTTGTTTTAATTTATTAAAATTTTGTATTTGGTCGTTATAATGGATGCCAAATAGACTTCTGATATTAGTTTTGATATAAAATAATCGCTAAAGGTACTTTTCTCTTTAACCGATTATTTTAAAACCCCTATAAATCCGTACGCTAATGGGTTACCTAAAATTTTTGGCAACAGAAAAGTGCGTCCTAGGATCATACGTAACCATACCAAAATTTGAAACAATCAATACAAAAATACCGAAATTATAAGCTTGTTTTCATTATAAGTGGAACACCTTGTATAAGCTAAATGGTAGATGATCTCCAAGCTTAATGGAGCTTCTACGGAAGATAAAATGATTTGTTGATATAACATAAGAATAGTGCGAAGTTCCTTTTTATATAATATTTAGCAGTGTCTTATAGACTTTCCCTTTTAAGATCTTTTTACGAGTTTTATTTTACTTCCCCCTTCCATTCAGTTTGTTTGGACTTTTCTTACTCAACAAATATTTTGAATTATTTTTCTACAAATATTTTCTACAAACTCTCTACGCGGAAAATTTTTTCTTCGTTATTTATGTGTTATACTAACAAATCATTTTATCTTCCATAAAAGCTCCATTCACTGTTGGATACCATCTACCATTTTCTCTTCTGCTAACACCATCAGTAAAGCTTTTTCTATCTCCTGATGATGAACGTTACTACGTTCCAAACATGTTGAGACTTTTGAAAGAATAATTTTGTAATTTGTTAATAAGATTGTGGAAAATTTTTGGTTTTCTTTCGTTCATAAAGATATTTGTAGTTGTAGGCGTAAGAGACAATAGAATTTAAAAAATACTTTAATTTTTGGTCATTTAAATTAATTAATTAACCCAAAAAAATTAATTTGTGTTAAGAAATTTGTTAATTCCTTTTGCCAGTTTTCTTATGTCTCTAAGGTGTATTACTTTAAAAACTACGCACTGTATCTATCTATATCTTCCTTAATGTTAAATGTTATTTGTTTCTGTTATACCCTTTTCCTCGTTAACTGTGGCTGTTTTGTGTCGCTTTTGTAACATGTGTTTTGATGTTTACTTTTAGGACAACCCGCTGGACGACACAAGTGTCGTTCCATTCTGGAATGGACACGTTAAATTATGGGAAAACCCTCCTGCGTGAGATGATGTCTCGCGTAATGCCCCGAAATATTTTTGGGGTATGTATGTTAGATGAAAGAATGTAGATTTGATAAAAGCATTATATTTTAAGTTTACTGCTCGGAGAAAGTTTTGCAAAATATCTGTGTCGTCAGATAGATCTATCAAAAAGTTACTGCTCTTCCGAATTCGTCATCCACCGCCTAGCGTTTTTAAGAATTCAGGTCACAAAGTTTACAGTTGTAAAATAGTATGTTAATATACCCACACGCTTTATAGTCTATGTTAGAAAACGAGGACGGGACTAATGCGCTGATATCTTTATACAACATATTATATTATTTTTCTAAAAAAGGTCATATAAATTTTGTAAATTTTATATTGGGAATACTATCAAATGATTTATCTTATTATACACAGGAAACGATAGATCGCCGCTTCATCTTTTCTACCAATTGTCTGGTATTCTCTTGGAAAATTTTTTAAAGGTCATAACAGGTCACTAAGTTTGTTACATCTATTTGAATTTTAATTGCATGGGGTAGGATCATAAAAATTTACGTTTAGATAAACAAACAATAATCACGAAAGTGGCAAAGAACCCCGCACTTCTCTTATGGAAAATGGCCCTCGGTTAAATTTCCTAAATTTTAAGTATGTTGTAGAGAATATCATTCTGATCAAAAGTATTCATGGCCACAACAAAATCTGCCGACCAGTTTTTAAGATATAGGTTGTCCAAGTTGTAAAATATGAAATTTCAATACAATATATTTTCGCAGTTTATAATATTAATTCCTTTTATTTTCCTACATTTTTGTTGACCCTGTCATAGATAGGATAGAATATTATAAAAGTAGTTTAAAATTTTTTATTATTTACCGGGTGAGTGACGAAAATTATTTAATATTTTTTGTTAAATCATTGTATTTTCGGCATTAAATTAAATATAAAACCTCTTTCTCTCTCTAATGGAAAACCTCGTTTAACACTTCCTAGGTACCCTATATCTTCAATTTTATTAAGAATTTTCAAAAGAATTAGGTTCTTTCTCTCTCTAAAGAATATATGAAATGGCACTCCTGTTTTAAAAATTTTAAAAATGTACCTATACTCAAGAACAATGATTGCAAACTAAACGACTTAATGAATTCCTTTTATTTTTCTACATTTTTGTTGACCCTGTCATAGATAGGATAGAATATTATAAAAGTAGTTTAAAATTTTTTATTATTTACCGGGTGAGTGACGAAAATTATTTAATATTTTTTGTTAAATCATTGTATTTTCGGCATTAAATTAAATATAAAACCTCTTTCTCTCTCTAATGGAAAACCTCGTTTAACACTTCCTAGGTACCCTATATCTTCAATTTTATTAAGAATTTTCAAAAGAATTAGGTTCTTTCTCTCTCTAAAGAATATATGAAATGGCACTCCTGTTTTAAAAATTTTAAAAATGTACCTATACTCAAGAACAATGATTGCAAACTAAACGACTTAATGAAATTTCTATAAGTGCAGTATTTTTTTTTCAAACGTTATAAGCCGATGGGAGCGTTTGCTAAATGATAAAAATACTTCCGAGCCAGCAAAACTGCGTAAATCATTACAAGTTCTAGCGATCGAGGGCATGGAGGGAATAATGCCGAGGAAAAGCACTCACAGCTTTGATAATCTACCAAAAACTCTGAAGAGCAGTAAACTAAAAAAAATTAAGTTACGATTGGCTGCCTGCTTTATTAATAAATTACTTTTTTGCTGGCAATGTATTGTTTATAAAGTAGTCTAGCAACCATTTATTATTTAAGAGTGGTGCCGATTCCGTCCCAATTTAATAGTTTTCGCGATCATTACAATGAGAATTATCAAGTTCGATTTTAAAGAAAAATCGCATCAAATAAAATAACTGCTGAAACAAATAAATTGTGAAGGAATGGGCACCATCGCATTGCTTTTAACTTTCTTGTTGCATGCTTCATAAAAGTTATCTAAAAGATTGTAAAAATATTTGAAATTTAATTTGCATCAATATTACTTTGTAGTGGACAAAAATGCATCGCTTTAAGGATCCCGCAAGCTGACGCGATAAATGGTAGCGATTTGCTAATAGGGAACGTGCCTGAAAATTAAATTTGAAAAATAATGTTCTTAAGCGTAAGCTAGTATCACTAAAAGAACCACAGTTCGTAAAGAAATGTTTTTTTAATACTCTGGTTTAAACAGAAACGATTCAAATTTACTTGTGACGTCAAAGCGTAATACTATATACATTGATTCTATGTGACGTCACACGGCAATCTTTAATTATTTATAAAAACGAGTGATATTTAAGACGTAATATTTTGTATGTGTTTTTTTTTGGTGTGGTTGGACATATTGATGCACTAAAAATAATTTGTACAAGTTCGCTATAATAGGGAATGACAAAAGTTATTATTTTAATTTGGGCACAGATTTTTATAGTTTTTGTCAGATACACAAGTCATATAAAATGTTGTGTGACTTTACAGATTCGACACTTTTTTTAAAGCTTTCCATAATAACACACAATAATATCTATAAATATAAATATTTACCATTGTAACTTATTTAGTTCAGGTAGGTAACAGACTATTTATTAGGTCTATGCCTAGTTTTAAATAAAAATAATAACTTCTGCTCCTGTTTGCTTACGCTCCTCCTACTGTAGTCGGATCTGGTGCGTGCGGGTCATACGATTCAAGAAAGACATACTCTCAGTTTTTGTTTTCTTTACTTGCGTTTAATTTTACCCTCTAAATAAAATACGTAAGATAAATGAGACAGACTTATTCCATTTTGACATGAAAAAAAGGATATGTATTTACTTTCCAGCGATTCTAAAAAAGCTTATAATAGCACCAGCTACCTTTTATTTTAAATATGCCAGTTTTGTGACTTTGACAGTTTGTGACAAAATGAAACAATTTTCTGGGTTTTTGCATCCCCAATCAAAAAAAATGGTACTTAATCTGATAAACTATTTCGAAAATGAAAGAAAAAGTGGAAATTTGCCTACCAATATTCAGGAAACAGTAGCCAAAGCACTGGGAATTAGTTTAAGAACTGTGCAGAAAATTGTGCATGAAACAAAACATAACATAATACCCAAGAATACTAAAAAGTGTAAACGAAGAAAGCCAAAGACTAAGGATTTTAAGCGAAAATATTAAAATGGGAGTTCGAAATGTGATTTACGATTTATACAAATCAAAAACCAATGTAACTGTTCCAGTTTTACAAAAAACATTAAAAATTCGGGGTGTTTTGGAAATTGGACTTGAAGCGTTATCAAAATTAATAAAAAATTTAGGTTTTTGCTATAAAAAATAATGTAACCGAAGATTATTATGTGAGCAGCCACAGATAGTGAGAAATTTAGAAAAGTGGTATTTTTAGACGAAAGGTGGATATTTTCGAATGGAAGTGGTTCAAAATCTTGGCAAGATGAGTCTGTAAAAAGTGTTAAAAGGAAAAGGGGTGCGGTACGGGAAAGCGTTTTATTATTTTGCATGCCGGTTCTCCAACAGGATATGTTGCAGGTGCGAGTCTAATTTTTTTCTTCAACATCAAAAAGTGCTGACTATCATGATAATATGAATTGCGAAATGTTTGAAAAATGGTTAAAAGTTCAATTGATACCAAATTTGGATGCTCCGTCTTTAATTGTATTAGATAATGCATCATATCATTCAAGAATTTTAAATAAACAGCCTACTTCATCTTGGAGGAAAAGTGATATTTATGAGTGGCTGGAAAAACACAACCAAAATCCTTTACCAAATATGCTTAAATCGGAACTCCTATCAATAGCAAAGTCTCTTAAAAAACCCAAAATATACGCGGTAGATGAAATACTGCGTGAATAAGGTCATGAGGTTCTACGACTGCCGCCATATCATTGCCAGTTTAACGCAATAGAATTAATATGGACTGGTGCAAAGTCTTATTATGAAAAACATGTAGGTGATGGTCTTAAATCCGACCAAGTACAAATTGTTTGGCAAGATTCGTTAGATCATATTACACAAGAGTACTGGAAGATATCGGTGGAACATACAGAAATAATAATAAGGGATTGGTGGGATCGAGAACAAGTACTAGATGTCGAAGTAGCGCCAATGATAATAATTGCTCCATTCGAAGACGACTCAGACGACGAGGACTTTTCAGATTTTATAAGTGACGATGAGAGTTTTTAGGCTATAATTATAAACGGTGTTTTTCGTTTACATTTTTTAGTATTCTTGGGTATTATATTACGCTTTTTTTTCATGCACATTATTCTGCATAGTCCTTAAACTAATTCCCAGTGTTTTCATTACGGTTTCCTGCATATTGGTTTGCGAATTTCCACTTTTTCTTTCATTATCGAAATAGTTTATCAGACTAAATGCCATTGCATTTTTAGGTTTTAGTAGTAAAATTGTTAAAATAAATTGCACTGTTTATTATTGTCGTTTTTAATTAAAGGGTACAGTAGGTATATAATTAACGATTATATAATTTTTTTGTAACTTTTTCAACTCCCCTGTACATAATTTTTACAAAACTAATAATATTAGGTATATGTGGCTATCTTCGCGATAGCTAAAATAATGAAACTATTTTTCCTTCCTTCGGTATATTTGTAAATAATCTCACAACATTTTGATAGCCTCTGTGTTGTCTGATTTGACGCATATGATCAGTAACCTTTGGACCCGCACGTTAAGACCAGATCTGACTATATCTATGTATTGTACACTGAATAAATTTCATTTCTGATTTTTTAGCTCCTTGCATCCTTTTAATAAAAAAATACCTACCCAAGTATAGGTATGTACAAAATACTACAAAAACAACAAAACTTAACAATAACACTCATCTTCTAAGAAGTCCTAACCTCAATAATTATTGTAGATAGATAGAGATGGAGTTAAATATCGATAGCTTATTAATTATGAAAGTCCTACACATTACATAAAGCACATTTTCTTGTCCCGTATTTTATCCTAGAAATCCTACAATTATCTTATTGTAAAAATCGAAGTTGAATTATTAATCGGTATTGCATTTCTGTTCTAGCTAAACTCTTTTTTTTTCTGTAGCTTAACTAAGTTGCATATTTAGTAGAAGAGAGTGCACAATGCACATTCTCCTTGTCTATGTTAAGGGCATTTGACCTATTTTCCCTTTTTTCATATTTCTATTTTTTATAATAAAAACTGCAGGTAATAAAAACTAATGGTTCCCACCGCACCCAGCACCCCAAATTAGTTATTTTTTAAATAGTTTTGCTGTCAAGTTCGTTAGCCATCAGCTGTTTTTCATTTCAACACGCATGTGATATAAAGCTTTTCTTCTAGCCAAAGTTATAGTGTTTCTTTGGTCAATTTAATTACATTAAACTGTGGGAATTTCCTAACCATAGGCGTTCCACACAAATAATTAATATGCGTATACACACTTATAAGTTTGTTTTACATTAGGTGTTTGCACATACTACACTTTATAAACCCACTGTATATATAATAATATTATATTAAAATAATAAATATAAGGTAAGTAACTCAAAAATTCTATATACAAAACTAAAATCAGAAAAATAAACCTGACACGGCACGACACTGCTCAGAAAATGCTTTAATTTTTTACCAGAACTTCATTCTCGTCAACCAGACTCCGGCCCGTTCATCAAGGCATAACCACGTATATTTTATCTCCGTCTCTTCCACGTCATCGGCGGTCACTGGCCTATCTCTGTCTGGCAGAATCGATCGTTAGACGGGCCGGGTACCGGTTCAGCTTATATCCTGGCGCTTCCAACCGCAACAAATTACATGATGTTGCCAATTCTTCAAAATTTTCGGATTTGTAAGCACAATTTAAGTACCTATATACGAGAAACAAGGGTTTGTTAATTAGTTGTTTTTAAACACTGAAAACACTTTTTGTCTTGATTTCAGTTATATTGTTTCTTAAGGACTAAAGAATGTATTATTATAACAATGAATGGCTTGTTATTTTTTTCTGTCACACTCAAAACTCCTCGGTTTAAAGTATATCTGCAAACTAGCTTTCAAAGAAAGTTACTGACTAACAATTGAATACTGATATAAATTAAATATATTAAAAAAAAAAACTTAAAGAATTGAAGAAGAAAGATCTGACAACCCTGGTTGTGCGGTCGGTCTCTTTGAGAATGTTTACCGCCGTATGGAATGATTGGAATGTCCTCAAACTGAGATTGGATAAATAATAACCGTGCTTTTTTCTCATTTTCATAGGTGGTCGTAGGAAAAATATATTATTATGTTGCCGCACATCTTATAGTAATACCCCTACTCCTAATACTGCGATCACAATATTTGACTAGAGTCTAGTGGTCAGATAAAGTTGCCACAGTGGATCTTTGCCCGTGCGTCATCAATCAACGATCAGGACTCGACGTGGTTAATAACTCTGCATCCTTGTTTATTACAGTAACAAGTTTGAATAAAAGCATAAAAGAACGTCTCCAAAATTCCGCAATAATATAACGTGCTAGACAAGGATAAAACTATAAACGTCAGTTAATTACTTTCTTTATTTGTTTAGTTTACAACCGTTGTATTTTAGAACGTCATTGTCAACCTTATTTTGATCTGCCAATCTAATTCGTATTTTGTGAATCTGTGTGCTTTAGAACTGTTCCTGTTTCTAAAAATAGTCATTTTTAGAGGTAATTATACCCACCATCTGTTTTAGCGGTAAGTATTTATGGATTTTTATAATAACTAATTTATTTATTTTAAATATTCTAACCGTGAAAGTTCTTTGAAACGTTTACGGCAGTGGCTAAATTCCGTTAAATGAAAGGATGTTAAAAATTTGACTTTTGCGATTTTAATAGTCAATAAAACACCAAACTTTTGTAGATTTTAAGCTTTAAAAATAGTATTAAATGTATAAACATTTGTTTGTCAATTTCTTTTAGATAATAGAGAATGCCGGGCAAAAATTAAAATAAATAATAATTTTTCGTGATATTATGTAGGTACGTCAAACGGTAGGCAGGCAAGTCCATTTTATGAACTTAACTTAGTTTTGACTTTTTTCGTCTCGTAATTTTGATTTGATTCATACGATTTTGATGACGTAAAAGTGATGACGCACGGGAAAAGAACCACTGTGGCGACTTTAGGTGTAGCACGTGGAAATGCCCGATATGGAACCATTAGTAAACTACCCCATAGGGGTAAATTACCTGGTATTTTTCTACGAATTTCCAAAACCCCACAGGACAAAAGTTACAGGAAAAAAACTTCGAAAAGTAGCGTTTGTAAGCGAATTTTGATTTTTTTTTTAGTGGCGACGACTAAGACGAAAAATCCAAATGGTAGAATTTCAAATAATTTGTTGATCACAATGGTTATACTTATATACCTACAAAATATTAAAAATAAATCAAACTATTTTTGATAATGTTTTCTGTTCGTAGGAAAAATTATGTACATTACTCGTGTGAAAGTGATTTTCTCAAACTCGGAGAATTTCCGCACTTGGCTTACGCCTTGACTGGCAAGTACCACTTTCAACACTTGTTATGTAATAAACCATTTTCTTTCATATCTGTCGATAAGGACATACTTTTTTCTCCGAGCATCTACAATTTTATAATTTTAACTTTTAAAATGTCTTTATTCCAAACTAACTTTTACAGTTCATTACATGGAAAGTGACAACATAATAAAGAAAATAATAACCATTAAAAAAAGTAACAATAAAAAAAAATGGAAGTTAATCCAATTTAATTCATTAATAAAATCAATTTAAAAAAATAGTATAGATAATTTAATTTAGTAAATATTTCTTTAAATATGTTTTAAAAGTTGCCAATTTTTTAATTTTTCTGATATTTTCTGGATGATTGTTATATTTAATTATTCCGTCATATAAAAGCGATTTTTTTCCAAAATTATTTTTACTGGTATAGTTTGATAATTTATACAACGTCTGGTGTTATGATCATGTAATGTCTTATTCTCCTGAAGTGTTATGTTTGATTTTTTTTGTTTTAAAATAATAGAGTGAATTAGAATTTAAATTTTTAATTTATTAATGTTTTGAACGTGTAAATACCCTTTCGGTCTATATAGATTAACAGTTGGTTCTAAATGTGGGAATTTGTGTATACATTTATTAACTTTATTTTGTAATTTTTGTAATGGTTTTAAGTTTGATAAACAATCAGAATGCAGAAGCTGAGTATTGTAATTTTGAATATATTATTGAAAAATATATATATTTTAAGTATTTCAAAGGAATGAAATATCTAGCTCTGTACAAAGTAGATACCAAAGGAGATATCGAGTTGATAATATACTGGATATAGCATTTCCAATTTAAATTATCGTCTAAAACTAATCCTAAAAATTTTGTCGTTTTTGAATATTGAATATTTTCATTATTAAATGTTGAGGGGTTAATGATGGAATTTACTTTATTTTTAACTATAAACATAAAAGAACATTTTGTAAAATGTTTAATAAAAGTTTATTTGATTAAAGCCAAGAAAGAAGTATTTTTAAATCATTACTAATATCAAAATACATTTCTGCAAGAGTTTCAGCAAAATAAATAATTGTATCATCTGCAAATAGCTTTATATTGCCCTTTACGTTCAATTTAGTAACGAAATTATTGTAAGTTAAGAGTAATAATGGAGCTAATATTGATCCTTGTGGAACTCCACATATTATTTCTTTTTCTAAACTTTTTCTTTCCCCAATTTAAACAAATTGTTTACGATAGCTTAAATAACTTTGAAGTAGTTTGTGTGTATTTCCCCTTATCCCAATACTGTATAATTGTCTTAATAAAATATTATGGTTTACGGTGTCAAAAGCCTTACACAGATCTAAGGATAGTTTATAGCATTTTTTACTGCTGTCGACATTAACTTGAATATTTGTTATGATATTATCTCATACAGCTATTTCTGTATCCTTAGATCTGCGAAAACCATACTGGTTAGCAAGTAAACTTTGGCTTTCTAGAAAGCCGCATAATTTATTATTTATTATTTTTTCTAATATTTTTAAAAAGATTGGTAAAGCAGATGTTGGGCGATAATTGCTGCATTTACATCTTTTATCAGTTTTAAATACTGGAGTTACTTTATATTATTTTCCTGCGACATAAACATTTAACGACCACCGCAGATTGATTGCACTCTCATAGAAGCTTACAGCTACGTATAGTATCTTATACGACTTTAATTTATTACTGCACCAATCAGGTACCTAATTAAACTCTTAAGCTGTAAACTTGTTAATTATAACAAGGTGGGGCGCGAGAATTTGAGACTATTTCCACTATAGCGTCATATCGGTATTAGTTTTACCAACACACGCGTCTCATTCATTAACGTACCTTTGCGCCGAACCGACATCTTACTATTTATAAAGGACATTCTATCATAATTAAAAACGAATAATTGTGGCATATCGGACAAGTGTGTATCTGTTTTTATAATAGAATACACAGTGATCCAAGCTCAATGGATACCCTGGTGCGGGTGGACCACGACGGCCGTTTCGTCCTTGTTAGGACTCTACTATAGAAGAAGGTAGTTTATTAATGATGATAGGTAGAATTTCAATCTACGCCACTAAAAAAATTTAAATTATTTTACAAACGCTACAGGCGAAATTAACACGTACCCCAAAAACTGCGGTTGCTGCATAAATATCGCTAACATTACACATATCAAGAAATTCACAATGGCACAATGGTGCCGAGCCGGTTCTGAGGTGTATTTTAAGGATGTAGCTAAACAAGGAAAACCTAATAACAAGATTGTTGTGCGCATCCCAACTAGCAATATGGATATCCAAAACGACAAAAGTATTATATAGGTGTTCGTTAGTGCTATTTAAAGAATACTTCAGTTCTATAACGCCGATAGTTAAAACCATTCTAGCGAACGAACCAAATTATCCCATTATATAGTTGTAAGAATGAATATAGAACAAATATTATAGTAGAAACGGCAATCAGAAGTATCTGTGTTTTATTAGTATTGCATAGTTATTTATATCACATTTTACACAGCCCTTTTAAAATAGTTCTAAAAGATGTATATATAAACTGTTTAGTATTTGTCAATACTCTTATATAACAGTTATAAAATAGTTTTATACACATTGAATAAGAAGTTGCGTAGCTTACTTTAAAATAATTTATTAAAATTAGTATAATATTAAGACAATACAACTCTTACAGAACTACTTTCAAACTATTTTATAGACGTTCATAATCTTAAAAATTGTCACTATTATAAAATTCTTATAACATTAAAATGTATCTTATTAGAATAAAATGTTTACTAACACCGCGTTATACAACTTAACCTCATTTCCGTTTATAGAACAAAAATGACGATAAACAAGTTTAAATTAAATCAAAACATGCTTTATTGTTAAAGAACATACAATTTCATTGACAAAGTGTATATAATAAAATAATATATTCTAGATCCTACCTAAAAATAGAGGTGAAAACAGAGAAGGGGACAAATACGTCCTTAAAATTCACAAGTAGTTAAGTCAACAAACTATAAAATAAAATAAATCCTCATACTTAATTACTTTGGACATGGTTGGCTCATAATGGTCCCAAAATTTAAAAATGGGTTTCGACTTTTGTCTAGTATTATAATACACCTAAGTACCTACCTAATTAAGAGTTGGCAACCTTTCAAAAACGGTATAGATGGCGTTCATGTAAGGTTTCTGTAGCGCCTGCATAGGCAACATTACACCACTAAAGTCTCCTATAATGACCCAAAAAGAACCAAACGACTTTTTAGCGTATAATTAGACAATATTATTCAACCAAAGCGTCGTATCATGACGAGAAGAGAACGAAAACATTGTATTAAAAATCCGCCATATTTTTCACTTCCTTTCGCTATTTCGACTGACGCCATTATGCAAATGTTATTTTCTTAAACAAAAAAATACACGAAAATTATCAATTTTTTTAGACAAATACCATAATTACATAATTATTCTATCATCCACTTATTAAATCTGGTGTAAAATATACTGCAGATTAAATTTTTACTTTTTTTGTTAAATATTTGTTATCGTAATAAACCCAAATTTACGACAAAGAGAAGGCGCTTGCATTTTTTACTGTAAAAGGATATATATTTTGTCAGAAAAAGTTGCCGGGCACATAAGATTCGTCATTAAATGCCGTTTGTCAAAGATTCTATCATTACAAAATATTTTTTATTAGAAATATTCCATCGCCATTTTAACTTATAAATGTTATCCATATTATTTTGCAAGACCTGGGTTATACAGCAATTTTGCGATATTTTCGTGTAGTGCTTCAACATTATAAAATGAAATTGTTGTTTAAAATAAATGCAATTTATAAGGCAGCCCAAGAGGATATCTATATAACAGTTTTATAGGTGTTATTTAACCTATATGAATTGTATAATGACTGTATAGCCTTACAATACAGACACTATAGAATTAAAATATTTTATAAAAATGAGCCTTTTTTGGTTGTATAGCTATCGTATTACGGTTTAAAAACCCCTTTAAAAATAATTTGGTTTTATTAACTTTCCTTGTGTAGTGGTTTATACAATCATTATAAATATAATTTTGCTAGTTGGGATGTCCATACCTGTAGGGCAACAAGGCTTGTGACTAGCGAGCTATGCGTACAAATACATTTTTTCACCAATAGAACTTAACTTTTGTTGCGCAGGAGATAAGCTGTACGGATAAAATGGTAAATGTTTATGGCGTCTCCCGAGTGTGACGCAATAATCTGTGGTATTCAAATTTCGGTTTGCTAATCGGCATACCGTTGTTGGTTTATGCTGTTTTTAATAAAATAGTAAACGGTTTTGCTCCATTAATCTATATGAAATCACAAGATTCCGTATTTGCAGAATTAATTTAGCAGCAGACACATAAAGATAACACTTACATTGCTACAATGTTACCAGAATACTATCTTTACATAGAGCAATTTACTTAGGGATTAGAGTTGTCTTTACTAGGTCATCAGACCGATAAAAGAAAATGAAATCGTAAATTTTACTGTTATAATCAGAACAAAAAAATTCTTGCCAGATAACTGCGTCACCATTTAAAAATGCTGAAATTATACAGTCTTTAGGAGTTTGAAAGTATTAAATGAGCAGTTAATTTAAATATTTTGCGGTCTTTGAATAGCAATCAACACGAAACTCGCTGAACCGAACAAAATTTACAGCCAGAATAATAAAGGGAGTATTAGTTTTTACGAGGATCTGGTAAAACAAAAAGTTACATTTTTATTAGTGTCCCAACTTGATGACCTATTTTTCTTAAAGGGCTATTAAGAATACCTTTATGACCTTACACTGGGGGTGTATAAAGCTGCCCTGTTAATTCAAAAGAGCGAATCTGCAAATTTCCTCCCTTAAATGTTACTTATACCGTTACGAAATAAAAACACAAAGTCTTCCTCCACAAAATTTAATAGAATAAAAAAATTCTTAGTTTAAAGGTATCTACATGTTTCGAACGTAGAAACGTTCATCATCAGGAGACGGAAGAATTTATTTTATGCTGATGGTGTTAGCAAAAGAGAAAATTAGAACCTTTATGGAGCTTTTATGGACTTAAAAAATTGAAGTGTTGAAGAAACATGATATGAAGAAAATTGATAATGGTTAAACCATACGGAGTATTTGAAAACGTTATTAAAGGGGGTCTAAACCAACCAAATAAAATGGGGAAGAAGAAAAAACCTTGCTAAGAAGATGTCGAAGATTATTTAAATTTTAAAAAACTTATCAAACTATGTCTGTAAGACATTATGAGGATAAAATTGTAGTATCACAATCTGTAAAAATAGAAATTGAAAATAAAATCAAAATGTGAAGGAGTACCTAGTTCTCGAAATATTTTAAAAAAATTTTTAAATAAAAAAGTAAGTACTTACAATATTACGTGGTCAAAAGCGTTTTTGGGGTACTGAGGATTAAACCTCAGTAACCACGCGAGAGGTTAATTTAAAACCAATAAAGGCAATTAAAAAGTTACACATTTTCAAAAGTGAAAAGGTTATTCACCTCCACGTTTCCACGTGCTGGGGCAAAAGTGAATGAAAGATTAATTGATTGACAGATATACTGACAGGTAGAATGACGGTAAAATTTAAATTAAGTAAAAGAAAAATTGTTCATAGAGGGAAAGCTCAATTAAGGTTTTTCTGTCTCCTGATGATGAACGTTTCTACGTTCGAAACATGTAGAGACCTTTAAACTATAAGAATTTTTTTATTCTATTAAATTTTGTGGAGGAAGACTTTGTGTTTTTCTTTCCTTTTCATACTTTCAACTCCACTTTAAGTATGGACTATTTCTTCAAATTAAGTTAGGTATATATATTTTTAAAACAATCCCTTTATTGTGTAAAAAGTCCTTGGAAAACTAAATATATTATATATATGAAATACGTGCGGAATATCCGATCATTCTGTATTGATCAAAGAATGTATATCTAATAAATATTCATTTCTTGTTATTATAATATATTATGTTCTTTTGTTTTTCAGAATCGACTAGCAAATATGCCAATCTCAGACTTTAGAAAGAAGAAACTTCTTTACGTTTTTAATGTTTTCTTTGGTAAGTACAAAAATATACACTGAGGAAAATGATATAATACAACAGATTTGCGCTAAGACATAGTTTGTGTTTATTGATTAATTTTTATTAACCCATATTAAATAAATTGATAGTGTATCAAACCGGCTTTAGCCTTATATCAATTCCAAATGTGCTAAAACAGTGTTTTTATAGGTAGTAATCAGTTCCATTAGCAGCACAGTCATGTTGAATAATGAACCACTTTTAATACAGCAATTTTAAAAAAAAATAAATTGTATCTTTCCAATGCGACGCATTTTGTTCCCAGTAAAGCGCTTTCTCTTCAATTAAGAAAGCAGAACAGCGTCCCCAAAAACCAATTGTATCCGTTAGAACCTACAATCCACAAGACGTTGGTTAGGGGGTTCGTAGCAATCGGCAATCGCCGCGCGCCGTTGTATTAGTTTTAACGAATTTGTTGCGCAGGTCACATTGTTGTTCGGAGTATTTAGCTGTCCTGTCTGAATTTGAATTTCAGTGATCGTAACAAAATCCGTCTCAATTAATTTAATTTTACTTTTTGTTTAAGTTTTTTTAAACTTTGTATGTCAGATTAAGCAATAGAAAATTCTTATTTCGCACAACCAATCATTAGTATTGGACTATAATCTATGGACGAATTTTATCAAACTCGGTAAACCATGTTCCATAATAGATAATCATATTATGCAATATTAAAGGACAAGAACAATATTACACTTGAAGCTATTTAAATTTTAAAGAACTACAATACTGATTTTTAGTGGTAAGTATATTCTTTATTAACCGTAGCAAGCAACTGCCAGTCGGAACTAGTACAGTATATAAAACCAGATTACACCCCCAATAGGACTTTATAATTACTGTGAGTATTCAGAGCAATAATGGCTATAAACCATTCAGAGTAGTATTAACTCCTAGACAGCGGTCTAACAATTTTCGTTGTCTTACAGTAGGAATGCGCGTTGCTGTCACATATAGTATTAAACAGTTGTATAAAGTGTATGTGAGTTGTTATAAGGAATAGAAGGCTTTTTTTCTCAGTGCATACATGTCAAACGATTATCAGAATATTCAGAGTTAAATTAATACATAAATCTAAGATATTTTTATTTCCTATAGGAATTAGAGACTCGGATAAATAGTCTAATATACAATTAACAAAACACGTCTTTTATTTTTTTTTTAATAAAGGGGTGTTAAGGAAGTAGAAAAATGTTTTTTGTTAGATTTTATTGAATCCCAGCCTAAATAATCTTAAAACACAAGTAATAAAATACGTAAATCTTATTTTTTTGGAAAACGACTGTTAAATTGTAAAAAATATTTATAGTCCGAATTTCTTGAAACTCCAGTACAAATAATGAAACACGAATTTCTTATTTCTTTAAATGTCGGCTAATATTTTTTTGAAACTTAGCAGAAATAGTCTACAACACAAATCATAAGAAACGTATTTTTTATTTTTTGGAAATCAGCCCCTAAAGGGATGAAAAGGGGTTATAAACTTTTATATTAAAAAAAAAATTTACGGACTTATTTTAACATTTCAATAAATTCTACCTTTATAAGGTGTTTATAAACGCAAAGTTTCTGGGAAGATTCTGCGAGAGTTATTAACGATCTGTAATAAAATTCATATGTATATGTTTTAGTATGATGATAAATCTATATACATATTTGGTATTATTTCCAAGCTATGAGATAAATTACATTTTTACTAATAAATATAGTTTAAAAAAACTAAAAAACACGCTTTAATAATTAATCAAACTAAAAAGCGGAAAATAAATAAAGTGATGAACGATAAACATTAGTATTATTTAGAAAAAAGCGTGGGGTGCTCGATATACGAAAAATATAGCACAAAGTGCCCCATGCTTTTTTTCACTATAATACTAATGTTTATCCTGCATTATTATTTTCTGCCTATATTAAGAATTTCAAGAATTATTTTAAACTATATTTATTTTCCGCTTTTTAGTTTGATTAATTATTAAAGCGTGTTTTTTTAGTTTTTTTAAGCTATATTTATGTTTCATTTTTTAGTTTAAGTTATTGTTAAGAAAAAAAAATTTTTTTAGTAGATTGGGCTAGATTAGTAGATTATTGTATTGTTAGCGGTTCTTGATAAATCTACAAAATTTAAATTAAATCTGACTGTTTAAAGTGGGTGAAAATCGGGTTCAAAGATGTCGATTACAAACAAACATACATGCAAACCCGAACAAAAGACAAACATTTTCAATATTTGCAAAATTTTATTTTGACGGGTAGAATTTTTTAAAAATTTTTCTATATTCTTAGCGACAATTATCTATACGACCCCACGTTTGTTTCATTACTATCTGTTATTATAATAATTCTGACATATTGACAGTTGTCAAATTTGGCAAAAGAATTTTTTGCGTATTTTTTTTTAACTTTCCACCCTCAATATACATACGACTTTATAGTTTTTTTATTAATATAATTTTTTTAAACGATTTGACATATTGACAGCTGTCAAATTTTGACAGGAGAATATTTTTTGCTTATTTTTCCCGAAGTCTCCGCATCGAATACTTTACGACCCCATAATTTATTTTGTCACTTCTTCGTTTTATACCTCACAGCTGTCAAAATTTGACAGGAGAATTTTTCGCGTGTAGATTATTATATTGTCAGCGGTTCTTGATAAGTCTACAAAATTTAAATTAAATCTGACCGTTTAAAGTGGGTCAAAATCGGGTTCAAAAAAGTCATACAGGTGAAGATAATAAAAGAAGAAGAAAAAAAAGAAAAAAAGAAGAAAGAAATAATGTAAGAAAGTAGCCAATAAATTTCTATTTAAAAAAATAAGGGTTTATTAAAGGTTCCATTGGGTAGTTGCTTGGCTTGGGCTTGATAATATTTTTATATTGTCCGGAAGAGTGCATTTGTTAAGGGGGCTCAAGCCCCCTCACAAAGAAAAATGTTCCGCTGCCAATGCCTAAAAGAATATTATTGTGCCTTATAAAAGGAATATTTATTTAAAAACGTCGTTGGGTGTAGAACTAGTAGGAATAGTTCAACAACAACTGCCTCCTTGGCTTCTGCGCATGCGCTGGTAATGCAAAACTATTTTTTTTGTTGTGTTTTGCTATTTTTTGTTGTCCATTAGTTGTTTTTAAAAAGCTTCAAAACAGCACAAAAGTGTCAAAAATAGACAAAAAATAGCAAAAACAGCAGCAAACAGCTGAAAAATAACAAAAAACAACAAGAAACAACAAAAAATTGCTTAAAAACGGCTTGCACTACCGGCGCATACGCAGAAACTATAGGGAGGAAGTTGACGTTGAACACCCCATCTATCCCTACTAAAATTATTTCTATAATACCCATTATGTACCCATATGAAAAAAATTAACTTGTCTAAAACCGAATACCAAATAGCAAAGAAATATTTCAACCAAAATATTCTATTAATTTTGTCCCTTCTTTTATATATTATTATAATAAGATAAGTATACTTAACAATAGAATCTCGTTAATAAATTACTATCCATTCCATATACTATTTTGTCTCCAGAGGCAGACAGAGACTGACTTAAAGAAAAATTAGTTTCTTTTAAATAGTAATTCAACTTGTATCCCCCACACAACATGATTAATGATGGCTTTATTTTTCTTGTAAAGGAATTGCTTAGTCACAGTGTTTATCGTTTTCTGGTTTCCGAAACAACCCCATTCTTCCAGGCTTTTGAGGCTAGTAATTCTTTCGCAGATTTATTTTGCCAAAAAATAATTTTGCTAAATGACGAAAAAGATACATATATTCACGTTCGTTTCGGTAAGTCATTTTTGATATGTTTTTCATGTTCTTACTTATATTCCAGCTCGCCCACACATAGGCCATACAATACATAGTGAGCAGAAAAATTCACAGATCTTGCATCTTACGCAAGTATCATAGGCGTATTGAAAATACCTACCACATACAGTGGCGAGAAGGAAACCATTATGTCACAGCATAGATTACTCCTATCTGTGAGTATGTAACGTGCCGCTATCACGCGTTATTATGATGGCATGGATCAGTGGCGTATTTAGAATATTGCCACGGGGGGGGGTCTATACCTTTCGTTTTATCTTTCTTTCTTTCTTTCTTTCTTCCTTTCTCTCTTTCTTTAAAAAAGCGCCGCAGGCGAAAATTTTTTCGGTGCCACGCCCTATTTTGAACTATCAAAATTTATAATTTCTATGTTTTGATAGCTGAACCCAAAAAAGGAAGAAATTAAGAAATTTTTAAATATAAACGCAATAATGGGAATATATATATTTTTTAAATATTTATGTTTAAAAATATATATTTCTACATAATATGACCGATTCCGAAAATGATTGGTTTTCAAGTTATTTTGCCATTTTTTTTGCCAAGTTTGTCCATGTTGTTTTGTTATCTGTGACACAGTTACTATTTGTAAAAACAAAGTATTGCTAATAGTTCTAGTTGGCAAAAAAATTACAAAACTAAGTGAACATCATTTCAATTTTTTTAAATTAAATAAATTAGACACGCAGGTAAAAAAACAAGAAAAAAATTAAAATAACTCGAAAACCAAGCATTTTCGGAATAGGTCATATTTAAGAAAAAATCACAAATTACCTCCTGCGAGGAATTAATCGAATTATCAATTACCATGTATATATTATTTTACTCACTTAAATTAGAAATTAAATGCAACAAGGCATCTGATCTGTTCTGAGTTTTTTTTAATGTTGAGCCCACGGGGGGGGGGGGGGGGGTCCAGACCCCTCGGACCCCCCCCCCCCTAAATACGCCACTGGCATGGATGCTCCGATTTAGTTTGAAATAATAATTAAATTATTATACTTAGAAATGTGTAAATTATACTTAGAAATGTGTAAATTTGACTGTTTTGTTAAAATAAAAAATATAGGATAATCTGTATAATTGAAGAGAGCTCAAAACCACCTTTTCCAAAAAAGGCGACAAAATTATTTCTATAGCTATACACAGCCATTTACCTGCTGGTCCTTGTACTCTTTGTTCATGAAATGTCTAAATCTTAAGTCGGCTATGAGATGTATTGGATTGGTATATCCATTCTCCCCCGACTTTTTGTGTAATACGCCAAGACCGCCGCGCTATTTCGCTTTGTTTCAGCGACATTCGCTGTTTATTTTTTTCCAATTTTATCGAAATTGAAACAATCAAAAATGCGGTTACCATGATATCGACTAATATGGACACCTAAAAATTTTTAAAATTACGAAAACGTTATCTGATATCAATGAAATTTAGACGAATAAAATCTATTTGCACTGTCGAAGATTAAGTTTTGAATGATACACGTTCGATATGAACTTTGTTAATGAAACTTGTGCAATTAAACCCCTCGGCTGACGCCTCGTGGTTTAACGTTGTACACGTTGCATTATAGTGTTCATATCGAACTAGTATCATTAATAACTATAATGTAAGAATATAGAATGATAATAAAGATAATCTACTTTTTATTATGTCCAAATAAATTTATATTCAAAATTCAAACACACAGTATAATATTTAAATAGTAATAATATTTGGTTTAAATAAACATCCTGATAAAGCCGACGCCGCTTATGTGCAGCTGTGGCTTTTGGAAGATCCCGTAACATGAAAGTAGGTACTGGTCGATTCAATACTAACTACTATAACTGTTCTCTCTCCCGGCCATATCTTAATATCAACAAATATAATAATAAATGCCGAAACCCAAAACAAAACAATATTAACACTTAGCAGATGATGTCATCGGTCCTGTGCTGCTCGGATGTTTGTTTAGACTTCACCGCCGTGTGCATGTCGCATGTCGCGTTCATTTTTCATGAAATAGACCCGTATATACGCACCCAGTAGTATTTTCAATACTAAAATATATTCGGCATTATTTTTATATGCAAAATTTTATTATGCCAAGGAGACCCACCACAATCATATATAATTTTCCGTTATAGTGTGCCACTCTCTTCGCAAAACATAAATTTAAATTGAAAAGCTTGATAAGCCCTATTAGAGCCGGTGGGAAATTTATTGCTCCGTTGGTATCTCAGATTTTTTGTCACGTCAGCCGCTTAAAATATGGGATTTGTTAAATGCTTTCTACATTCTGAAGTTTATTGGGGAAAAAGTAAGTTTAACTGTTCAACACGCTAGGTCTTATTACGAGGTCATAAATTAACAAAAAAACAATTTGACAAAAATGTGCGTAAAAATTTCATGATTTTTGAACCGTTTGTGAGCTTTTATAATCGTTCAAAGCCGTCATTAGTCGTTTATAATCGTTCATTAGTCGTTCAAAGCCATTTATTAGTCATTCAAAAACAGTTTAAGCGCGAACACAAAACATGTAAAAGTGCGAGAATAAGACAATGTAACCTAACCTCAATTTGTCACCCACTTATATGGTTTTTGCTTAACGCGACAGATTTTGGGTCTCTTCTCGCCAATATAAAGTTGTATCGCATCATCTCTCTCTTTCGTTTTCCCGAAGAGGCTACTTCGGGTTTTGGGCCAAATGGACAATGAGCCTAATGAATAAAAATTAAGCAATTACTTGAAGCAACTACTTTTTAGTAAAAGCAATTGCTTGACCAGCAAATGCTATAAGTAAAAGCAATTGCTATAAATAAAATTTTAAAACAATTGCTGTTTATTTTCTTACACCTCTGTAGCAAATGCTTATTCAACACAAGTTCAGACGTGGCTTATCCACTTGTTCAGTTCAGATTTCATGTTCAGTTTGGTGCCTAATTTGCAAAAGAGTTGACGTAAATACAACAACGTTCGTCTATTTATTTAGTACAATAGGAGGTAATCTGTTACGTTTTTGTGGAAAATAGGAAACTTATAATTGTGATATGGCAGATTTCAGTGAAAATGAGGAAAGTGATAGTAGGGATGAAGTGAAGAAATTAAAGACAAGCAATAATTGATATTCGTTCACAAATTATTGAAGGAATATAAATAAATCTCTCTGACCACAACCGTTTAGCTTCCACAACAGCTTCAGCACTTGTAGGAAATTTAATAAAAATATTGGCCTTTTCCAAAACTGCATCCATTACAAAAGTATATGTTTTACAGACAGTAGTTTGGTGAACACAGAGTTCTTCACCTACAGAATTTTGAAAGCCCGGATCCGACAATTTCCGCAGAAAGACTTTAATCTTAGTTAAAGGCGGCAGTGCACCCCCTCGCCTTTTACCAGTTTCAGTCAAAAAATAATTTGCCAACCACTAAACATTTTCGCAGTCAAATCGATATAACTTTCTGAAATCATCATATCTGCAATTTGTACGTACACTGTAGATTTTTCTTTTACAGACGTTTATATATTCAGGCATCAAGTATGCCGCGGAGAACTAAAGTTGACTGCTACCAAGCAAATGATGCAGGGGTTGACCTACCTTAAAAAGTTGAAAGCAATTGCTACACTAAAAAAAGCAATTCCTTAATTTATTTATCACATTTTAAGCAAACGATAGCAATTGCTTCTATTTTTTAAGAAAAAGCATTGACTAGAAGCAATTTCTGCACTTTTAAGCAATTGCTGGACGCAAAAGCAATTACTTTAGTTTTTATTTACTGGGTTTCAAGAAATTTCTTCTATTTTATAAGAAAAAGCAATTGCTACATTTTTATTCAATAGGCTGAATGGGTTGAGTGTGGTTTTCCCGTTCAAAGCTGTTCAAATCTTTTCATTAGTCGTTTATGGCTAATGAACAGGTAATAAACAACTAGCAGAAAGTTGGCTTAAAGATTAAAACCAAACTACTAAAACTAAAACAGATTGATGTAACTATTGTAAAACATATTTTATATAGGTGTGACTCGTTAGCCGACATTTATTAAATAATATTAACCGTGTGCCTGGTGTCTGGCGCGAAATTCTCCCTGGATTATTGCATTACATCTAATTATTATCAGAAAATGGCAATTCGCAGCAGAGTAGTGTGGCTTTAGTATTAGTTCGCTGGGTTTTAGTGCTGTCTTTATGAACCTTCCGACACCGTTGGCGTGCACTGAAGCCAGCAAGTCCCCCGACGATACGAAATTCGAACAAAGAACATAATACAAGAATTTAGAATTTGTGAACCGGTCATGGCAAAGCTCATATTATTTACTTAGGAATGAACGAAACTTGCTTACAATATAAGAGAGACACAGAAACAGGAAAATAGTAAGACTAGGCATTCATAAACAAACCTGTAGGGCAGTGGAGCACCGAGGGGCGTTAGGGGTTAAAACCCCTGCATGGTGAAAAAAAATATGAAGATGCAATAAAAATAAATAATAAATGGTCTAAGAATTTAAAAAATTGCATATATTTAATGCAACATCTGTACAAAAGGCTTTATTGTCTAAAGCCTATGATTGTTTAGATAGGGAATTGCTTGTTCAAAAGTTAGAAAAATACGGTATAAGAGGAAATGTAAAACTTTGGTTAACATCATATTTAAATGACAGAAAAGAAGTTGTAACTGTAACAGAAGAGGGAAAGAATGCAAGATCAAAATTGTTACTGAATAACATAGGAATAGCACAGGGAATTATATCCAGTTCTTTTTATATTGTTGGTTAATGATTTATATCTATTAATCAACTCACCCAACCAACATATGGTAAAGTATGCGGGTGATACAAATTTAAACATTGGAGATAAATCCCTACAGGAGTAGATATCACTTAGGTACTTTTGTTTAGGACAAAACCATAAAAAATTGTAAAGCCATTAAATTTAATCTTTGAGAACAAAGAAATAAACATGGTCAGTAATGCAAGGTTCTTGGGCATCCATGTAGATGAGCATCGAAACTGGGTATGTCATATTATCAATCTAATTAAAAAATTAAACTTTATTTGTAATGTCATTAGGGTTATTAGCAGATATATGAACAAAAGCTCACTAAAAATTTGGTACTATGCTAATTTCGAGTCGGTACTTAAATATGGTATCATATTTTGGGAAGAGTCAGCATGACCCAGAAAATTTTCATTGTCCAAAAAAGACTTATTAGAATCATTAAAAAAATTAACTATTTACAAAGTTGTAGATAACTGTATATGCTGTGTTGTACCTATATATAGGTATGAGTGATGTTTATATTTAAAAACAAAAACCAAAACACGAGTATAACACCATAACCTTAGATGTTAACTATGCAGCTCATAAACTGACTCTAACTGAGAAATCTCCCAGCTATATGTGCATAAAACTGTTTAACACTCTTCCAGGTAGGTTAAAGGGAATCACTTCATTAAAAAGAAATTAAAACATTGTTAATAGATTTAGAGCTCTATAGTTTGAAGAAATTTTGCCCAGATTTGTACAAAATGTTCGATTGTTGAAAATTAATATTGTTTTTACTCCTTTTTAGGTATTCCGTATAAATGAGTCACGACTGTTTCCGGTTTAACCGGAAGTGCTGCAAAATTTGACATTTAAACACAAATTTCCCTAATAATTTTAATGACACTCCCCCTTTTAAATCTAATTTTCAAAATGATCCTACTTTCCTAAACATTTTTAATTTAATTTTTTATAAAAATTATTAGTTTTTAAGATATATAATAATTACATTATCCAAATAGCAACAACTGATGTTAGTTTATTCATAGTAGATGCATCTAAGGTAGCTATGGATCCCCGCAGATCTGTTTAGTAATTTCAATTATTGTGTTATATATTTTTTTTAATATACAGGATGTTCTTTTTAAAATAACAAAGTTGTGTGCATTCCGGTCCAACCGGGCTGAAAATGTCCGCAGAGTAATCTACCAAAATTTCATAATAATATTTTATTTTATAAGAACGTGACAAGCTGGGTAGTAATTTCGTTAATGTGACGTCAATGCTTCCCTACTCCTAATTTCTATGGGGAACATATTATAGGCCATATAATTGGACCCTTTTTAAAGTAGGTCAAATTATGGGCTGTTATATGAAGGTCACCCCTTCCTCTTGTTACGGTTGTCATTGAATTGGCATCATGGTGGAAGTTCTGTTCAAATAAGTTATTATGCTTCTTTAGAAACATTACTAAATTTAAAAATACAGGGATGGAGCACTTAAAATACCCAAAGACCGAAAGTCAAGGGTCGACATGATTCCCTTCATACTAAAATATTTATACTTGGAAGATACATCTTATAACGTGTTTCTGCATCAAGAATATGTCCCCAGAACATTATGCTATAGCTTATCACTGATTGTACGGCCGCTAAGTAAAATTAGCGCAGGGTTGAAGTCGCAAGAATCTCTCTTATTCTCCGTATCAGAGCACAAACGCTATTTCATCTAGATTGAAACCCCTGCAGGTGCTGATCCTAGTGTAACTAACGTTGAATTTGATAGAGTTGACCACGGGTATAGACTTGCCATTCAATTTCACATACAGTGAGTCTGTTGAATTTGTGGTTTCGCTGAATCAGCCCTGTCGTCTGCCTGACAAATACTAGTTTAGTAGGAAAGCACATACTCGTTAAATCACATATAAGCAGCCAGTCTCTGTACTAAAAGCTTATGGTCTATTGTGTCGAAGGCTTAGAGAGATCAAAAAAGTTTAGTTGATCCAAAGTCATATTGTTGTTCAGCTAAAATATTATTTTCATTTGAGAAATTCATTAGTCCCGTATAAATTACTCTCTCAAAGAGATTCGACACAGAAGATAGAAGAGAGACTAGTATATCATTGGAATTACCCTGTTTTTCCTCCCTCTTAAGGATTGGTCTTGTTTACCAACTGTGTTCTACTAAATTTAATACAAGTACCAATAATATAAAAAAAAGCTGTTTTATTTTCAGGAGAGCCTTCTTTCTCCAATTGTACGAAAGAAGGCTATATATACATGTAAAAAAATGTTTTTTGTAAAAACTGTCGTCTGCAAATAATGCGCGGAAATGCCATATTGTGATATGTTTCACTAAACTAAACTAAACCTCAACAACAGATTTTCGGTTTCTTGTTCCTGGTTGTAGAATAATTTTTAATTCTTTAGTTTGCTTCGTCGACTCTTGGATAATAATATATTTACCGCTAATTAAATAACTTTCCGAAACAATGCACGAGGATCATGTGTCTGTAAGATTGGATCTCCCCTCGTTAAGCCAGCGAAATTATACAGGTTACAACTTAAGATCTTTCATAAACGAACCCTTTTCCCCTAATTCGGTTCAAATTATAATACAAAGCACTTGCGGAACATGGAAATCTCATATAAAAGGAAAATCTTCTGTGGGTTAATATTTAACTAATTTCGTTATATTATAGTGGCAATTCTTATTTAAAATAAATAGAAACTTTGCACAAATGAAAAGTTAAAGTTACCTAACTCAATTATTAAAATGACAATTACCATAGACATACCGTACTGGCAAGCGTGAACTTACTTAATGCTTTTAATGTAAACAAATGAATACAAGGTGGACTGTTGGCGCAAGTTAAAAATAGATCGATCAAGACTAGGGTTGCCAACCGTCCTTTATTTAAAAATAATGTCCTTTGTCCTTTTGAAAGTTGTGAAAGGGCTGCAAATGTCCTTTAAAATCCGAAAATAAATAATTGCATTTAAGAAATCACAAATAAACTAAAACATAAAAAGCTTAGTTCTTAATTTTTAAGTTACTATTACCTACTAGGTTAGTAATTTGTTTGTTTCTACGTTATTTTTTGTGAAAATTTTTCACGTAAAATGAATAAAAATGCGGCAATAATTGCTTTTTCTTATAAAATCGAAGTAATTTCTTGAAAGCCAATGAATAAAAACTAAAGTAATAATTGCTTTTGCGTCTAGCAATAATTGCTTAAAAGTGCAGGAATCGCTTTTACTCGATGCTTTTTCTTAAAAAATAGAAGCAACCGCTATCGTTTGCTTAAAATGTGATGAATAAATTAAGGAATTACTGTTTGTATTGTGTAGCAATTGCTTTCAACTTTTTAAGGTAGATCGGCCCTGCAGCATTTGCTTGGTAGCAGTCAACGTTAGTTCTCCGCGGCATACACGTACGTTGCTCTTAATTTGTGTCTTCAATTATGGCTGAATATATGAACGTCCGTAAAAGAGAAATCTACAGTGTACGTAAAAATTGCTGATATGATGATTTCAGAAAGTTATATCGATTTGACTACGAAAATGTTAAGTGGTTGGCAAATTATTTTTTGACTGATATCTACTGGTAAAAGGCGAGGGGTGCACTGTCGCCTTTAAATAAGATTAAAGTCTTTCTGTGGAAATTGTCGGATCCGGGCTTTCAAAATTCTGTAGGTGAAGAACTCGGTGTTCACCAAACTATTGTCTGTAGGACATACACTTCTGTAATGGTTGCAGTTTTGGAGAAGGCCAATATTTTTATTAAATTTCCTACAAGTGCTGAAGCTGTTGTGGAAGCTAAATGGTTGTGGTCAGAGAGATTTATTTGTGTTCCTTCAATTTGTCAACGAATATCAATTGCTAATTGCTTGTCTTTAATTTCTTCATCACTACTATCACTTTCGTTTTCACTGAAATCTGCCATATCACAAATATAAGTTTCCTACTTTTCACAAAAAGTAACAGATTACTATTGTACTAAATAAATAGACCAACATTGTTGTATTATTCACGTCAATTCTCTTGCAAATTAGGCACCAAACTGAACATGAAATCTATAATCTGAACAAGTGGATAAGCCACGTCTGAACTTGTGTTGAATAAGCATTTGCTACAGAGGTGTAAGAAAAACAGCAATGGCTTCAAAATTTTATTCATATCCAGATCTAGCAATTGCTTTTACTTATAACATTTACTAGTCAAGCAATTGCTTTTACTGAAAAGTAATGGCTTGAAGTAATTGCTTAATATTTATTCATTAGGCCCAATGAAGATGTGTTTGATTGCATATTTAAGAGTTTTTAATTATATTTATAGTTACCTACTAGTTTAGTAATATATATGTTAGTTTTTGCGTTATTTTTTTAGCCCCCAATTTAAAAGCCCACAAATGTTATTCGAGGACACAAAATGGAGGTTTTTAGAAATGGTACAGTCTGTACAGTGGCACCGAAAAATATTTCCGAATGTGTCCTTTATTCCAATATCCGAAAGTTGGCAACCCTAATCAAGACTCAACGTTGCCAACTTCTGTTCGAGCGCAATTCATTCCCATTCTACTCTCACTACTTTCCCCCTCCATAGCAGGAAATACGTTCCGATAGCGAAGCATCCGCCGCAATGTTTAATGTTTTCGTTTTTTATCATGGCTGAATTTTTCAGGTAAGCGTAGACACGGTGAAATTCTTCTGTTATTTTGAAATTCGCAAGAAAAAAAAACTTTATTTTATGTAATGCAGGCTGAGAGTGTAGAGGAAGTAGTTGGATGTTTTGTAACTGTCTTAAATACACTCCAGTGCAAAAAAAAAACGGGGATCAAAAAATTTGGATAAATTTTAGGGTTTGATAACTTTTTATTTTTACTCCGATTGAAGTGATTTTTTAGAGAGCTGTAGATACGTTTATTAGTTTCAACGTGCCTATAAAAATTTTAAGAGAAATTGTTTTTTTCACATATTAAGTATTATTATACCAGGATAATCGAAAAGTTGTTTTTTTTCCTAGCGTCAAAACACCCTGTGGAATAATTAGGAAGCAAAATTAATTCAAAATATCCGCCGCAAATACTCTTTGCATTTTGGTTTTTGGTTCATGTAAATACGTGCATTTGTTGTACTTAAAACTCTTCAGAATCTTCGTTTGACGTCAGTACAGGCGAAAAACCAACTTCGAGAGGTTCGAATTAAAAATGTCAGTTCTTGGACAGTTCGTCGAAGATTACACGAAGGTAATTTAAACTCACGCAGACCAGCAACTGGACCTACATTATTTAATCTTTCAATTAAGAGAATATTACCCAGGATGATATTCGCGGACTTATTGATGGTATAAACCGACGTGTACTGTACAGGCAGTAGTAAAGGCTAGAGGAGGCAATAGAAATTATTGAGATGTGTGTAAGTGAAAAAGTTGTTGTTGGTACCTGTTAAGTTTGTTTTGCGAAAATGTTATTTTTTAAATCTTAGGAATTAATACACACCGTTTTCCGTAAATTTATTTGTTTATTAAATGTTGATGATTACAATAACATTTGTTTTCTTGCATTTTAATAGTCTATTTTATTTTGAATGCAATTGCAATGAGAAAATTATGGAAAAATTTAAATTATTGACATCATCAAGATCCTTCTGCATTTGGGTGAGAACAAATGCACGTATTGACATGAACCAAAAACAAAAACGCAAAGAATAATTGCGGCTTAATGGAAACTGATATTTTTAAGTAATATTGCTTCCAAATTATTCCATAGGGTGTTTTGACACTAGGCAAAAAAACAACTTTTCGATTATCCTTGTATAACATGTGAAAAAAACAATTTCTCTTAAAATTTGTATAGGCCTGTTAAAACTAATAAATGTACAGTGGCGCAACCAGGGGGGGGGGGGGCTGCCGGGCTGCAGCCCCCCCCCCCCCCCCTGAGCTTAGAAACTTAGCCTATTAGTTTAATTGCAAACCAATTTTTCATGTCACGCGAACTATTTTCGCATGTTTTTTGCGAATCTTACGTTTTTTGAGTAATTAAAGTATAAATTTTAATAAATAGCTCAAAATTGTACATAATGATTAAAAAAAAATTTCGGATTCGAGTTTTTTCCGTTTCTTTGCATTTTTTGAGAACATTTACCATAGTAATGTATATATTTTTTACACCATCAGAAAGTGGAGATTTCAACGAACAAAAAGCCCACCGACTTTTTTAAAACAGCAGATATTTTGACGTGAGAATTTTCGATTAAAAATAAGGGTGCTTTTTCGATATTAAGTCAAAATAAGGTGAAAAAATAAATATTTTAAATCAAAATAATTACAGTGTGTTTGGGACATAAAAAGGTAAGTTATCACCAAATTTCGTGAAAACATAATTTTTTTTTGTAAAAGATAAAAATAAAAAACAAAAACTTGGTTATTTGAATTTTTCACATAAATTTCGAGGTAATGTGAAAAAAGTGTTAATACAAAAGTTGTAGTTTTTTTTATTACCTACAACTTTGCCATTTAACGTTTTTCCATAGGACTTGTAGTTTTCCCGGAAATCGAGATAAATCGTTTTCTAGCCTTAAAAACTCACCCCTTTCACTTCCCGACCTCGGATCGCCCGTTAATTATTTTTTCTTTCATTTTTGTTATATTCTCTTTCTTTTCCAATGGGTTTCATCCTACTATTATTTTTTTTGTTTCAAAAATTATCGACCTATTTATGCGAACCACGATATTGATATTACCGTGGAAGAAATTCTGGACGAAATGGCAAAAACAAAACGAAGAATTTTACTTTAATATTAGTATTTTTAGTGATTACTTACAACTTATTGTATAAGGTTTTTGTTTTGTTTTAGTATAAGTATGCTTAATATATGCGTTACTTATTTTAAATACATTTTTACTAATTAATATAAAATCTCTAAATTTTTTTTTCATAAATATTTCGTTAGGGCTAGCGGCGTATTATTGCAGAAGTTTTAGGGGCTGTCGCTCTCGTCAATTATACGTATTTTACCCAAAAAAGGGCGTGGCACCCAAAAAAATTTTCTCAGTTAAACCCCCCCCCCCCGAACAAAATTTCTTGTTGCGCCACTGTAAATGTATCTAGAGCTTTCCAAAAAATCTTAAATCGGAGTTAGAATAAGAAAGTTATAAAGCCCTAAACTTAATCCAAATTTTATGTTGCCAGTTTTTTTTTGCACGGTAATGTATTTTGAATAGTTAATAAGTCGGGGTACATACCAGCATACATAGTTTTCACCATAAACTAATAAAATAATAAAAATAAACCATTCAAAATAATTGTGGCATTTTTAAATGCAATAATTCATTAGCAAACGACATAAAAGGAAAAATACCTATGTAAAATAGTTCAAAAATGCGCGGTACAACGTATAACCCAAACAAAATTCCAGCAAATATTACTGAAGTAAATACCTCCTGCATTTCTGACGTAGCAGAAAAACAATGATCCCCTCTTTGGCCTCGCCATGCGTTGTTTACGCCGCACGCCGGCAACACTGATTGTCTGTTGTCCTTATTACCTTTCTCTCATCTCTCTCTCTCTCTCTCAGGTGCCGTCTCTGTTGAGGTTGGCGACCACTATGGCAAATTCTTCTCTATGTTGGGCTCGATGGAACAGGGTATTACCATCCATATTTGTCCAGTCTCTTATGTTTCTTAGCCAGGACTTTTTCTTTCTCCCTATGCCTCGTTTACCTTCAATTTTTCCTTCCAGTATTACTTGCAGTTGTTCATACTCCTTGTGCCGCATTAGATGTCCCAGATAGGCTGTTTTTCTTATCTTCATGATATTTGTAAGCTGAGGGCGGGTTCTCATTCTATCTAAAACTTCTGCATTTGTTGTTCTGGTGGTCCAGGCTATACGGAGCATTCTTCTGTATGTCCACATTTCAAATGCGTCCATCCTCCGGAGTTCTTCCTGCTTCACCGTCCATGTCTCGCAGCCGTATAAGAGCAGGGACCACACATAGCACTTTACTGTTCTAAGTCTCACCTCAAGAGATAAACTTGGATTACACAGTATTTTTCGCATTTTCAGAAAACCCGCTCTGGCTATTTCTATTCTTCTTTTTATCTCTTTAGCGTGGTTCAGCTGATGGTTTATTTCCCTGCCCAGGTATATGTAGCTGCGAACATTCTGGAGGGTGACGCCGTTGATTACGATATTTGCATGTTGTTCTTCTAAGTTACGATCGAAAACCATGGTCTTAGTCTTTGCCGCATTCACCTCTAATCCCATTCTCAGACTCTTATCCGTTAGAGTGCTCATCAGTGCTTGTAGTTGTTCTTCGGATTCTCCCATGACCACAGTGTCGTCCGCGTACCTTATGTTGTTGATCACGATGCCGTTTACTTTTGCTCCTTCTGGTCGATCTTCCAACGATTGCCTAACTATATACTCCGCATATACGTTAAACAGTAAGGGGGATAGAAGGCAACCTTGACGAACTCCCCTTTCGATATTAATATAAGATGTATTGCCATTTGTTGTACGAATGCATCCCCGGTGATTCCAGTATGTGTTGCGTATTACCATTATGTCGTGGCGTTTCTCTTATACTCACATAAAATACCATTGTAAGTTGAAGTTTGCCAGTAGTAGGGGAAGGTTGCCTATATTGAACCGCTACCTAAATTGGACCACAGTACATTTCTCCGAAACTAAACAAGTGCCATATCATCTGGCAACACTGTAACATACGTCCACCCAGAACCTTTGATCGGCAACAAACTCAACTAGTTGGCCGTTAGTGCTTGGCGTGTACAGAGCAAAACGTAATTTACACAATTTTAATGTAATATTTTTAGGATTTTCCTAAGAATTTACCTTAGAACCATTAAACTCTAAGCAAAATCTTTTTTATGCAAGTTATCAAGTAAGTTTTTCTCTTTCTATTTCTCCTATTACCATGTCATATTTTTTTTTCTTGTTTATTTCCTGGGTGGTTTTGTAAAACACGTGGTAGTTGCTTAAATTGGACCACTGGGTGATTGCCAAAATTGAACCGGTCCAATTTAGGCAATTTTCCCAAATTGTGCAAAATAAATTTTTCTCTTTAAATAAGTTAATGTCATAAACTAATACCATTTCAATATTGCTAAAAAAATTTTTTCTTTGAGTTAAAAAATGAAACTATGACTGGTCCAATATAGGAAACTAAGAGGTACTTTTTTTGCATTAGAATGTCTTCTACCGAAATTTTTATTGTAAATTTGATGATTTTATAAGTATAGAACTTCCTATACCAACAATTTTATTTTTTATTTATTTATTTAACACCTCAGCTTCCGATTTAAATCATGTGGTCCAATTTTGGAACCCCTAGGTGCAATTTAGGCAACCGGTTTTCTATATTAAACCACTTGCAGAGGTTTTTTTATAGCCTGGTATATCATAGATACTTTGAAATAAAGTTCTGCAAAAAATTCTGCAGTTGAACAACATACTAAAGTATACTAAGGTATAGCTTCAAGATCGATTTTGCGTTATTATCGGGATCTATGATAATAAATCTGGAAATTGGTCCAATATGGCCCTATATACCTGCAGCTTATTTCGTGCGCAAACAAGAGTTAACGTTTATAGGTGAAAAAATACGTATGTACGCATGGGTCACCGATCATATCTTTCGACGCCCAACAGCGATGGACATGCGCACAACCGTCTTGTTAACAGCTGTTGCCAATTCTTTCCTGTTTGATTTAAACTGATACTATATTTTGGCCTTATTACCAACCTAGGCAGGTTATAAGGCCAAACTAAACATTTGATATTTAACGTATAAAAAAGGTAAAAAAAATGTGTAAGTATTCCTAAAAATGTTAAAAATAATAAACTTAAAAATATTATACGAACGTTTAGATGATAAAATTTAAAAAAATGAATTTTGGCCTTATTACCAACCTAGGTAGGATATCAGGCCAAACATGGATAAACAACAGGCCAAGACCAAGGCCTTATTACCTGTTTGGTACGTATATACTTTTTGAGGTTATGTAAATTCACAAAATAGACAAATAATTTAAATAAACAGTCTGCAAGTGTTGTTGACATCCTCACAAACATATGCTCCAAAATATAGACACAATTATATTGAACTAATGAAAATATCACATATCTTTTATCCAGAAATTTTACACCACAGCACTTAAAATTCAACGAATTTTGTTGGCAGCGCACTGTTGCCAAGCGGAGTGACTGTCGCTCTCCAACCACGTGTTATTTGACTCAGTTGAAGTCATCCCAAGTATAAATGGCGCTAAGCGTATAAAATAATTAATTTTTGTGTGATTTTTGATGACATGGCCTTATAACCTGCTCGGCCTTACGACCCGACAGTACCTTACTACTGAATACTAGAATTCAGTGCCCCAAACCGTCTTTTATGTTTGACACTCAAATCCACTACATTATGATGCTTACAACGTCCATCATATAAAAATATTTTTCACACTTTATATCGTCTAAAAGACATGTTTTAAGAAAACCCTTTGAAAACTTCTTTTTAGGAGTAAGTTTCTTAATCCATTTTCCTCCTCTTGGTTTTTCTATACCTACTTATAAACAAGGGCGTCCATAGAGCGTTTTTCAGGGGGGGGGGGGGCAAAAACTTAAACAATACTTTTTTATATACAGTGTCACCAGTAAAGTCCGCATCATATGGGATTTTTTTTTATTAATAGCTTAACCAGGGATAAGCAGGGATGGGCACAATTTTCAACGGGGTGTTGCAAAGCCTACAGTAAAAGCTAAAAATGTGTCTGTATACATAGCTGAAAAAAAGTACATTAATAAACAAATGTTACAAGCATAAAATAACTCCGCAGACATCAGTGAGTTTCACATGAAAATATACCAATTTTTACTGTAGATTAATACGTTGTTACCAAAGATCCCAAAAACTTACTCTTTCTCTTACTTCTTACTCTTTTTTTATTTCAACTTAAATTGAGTCAATGGCTAAATATTGGGAATTTACCCATTAAATATACAGTGTGACCAGTAAAGTCCGCATCATATGGGATTTTTTTTTATTAATAGCTTTATTCGAAATTTGACTTTGGCATCAAGTTCTGCTTCGATCGAGATGAAAATTAAGCAAAAAAAAGTAGTCACATGATTCACATTATCTGTCAAATTTTAATTTTTTTCAAAAAAATAATTCAAAAGTGGGGTTATTTCTGAAAATACCAAAAAAAGTTATAGGAAAAAGTTTTTTTAAATGCAGTTTCTAGCCTACATGCAAAATTTCAGCTGGATAAGATAATTTTTATTTTTTACCCATATTTTGTAAATTGCACCCCTTTTGCAAAATAACACTCAACGTAACCTACATAAAACTTCTTAGTTTTGACAATGCTTTATTTCTGATAAAAAATTTTAAAGTAGCGTTATATTAAATGTGTGTTTTGCTACGAAATCAAAATTGGGCTATTAAAATTTGGTCGCATGTGATGCAACGTTCATTGGTTATTATAAGGTAACTTCATAAAATAAGTATTTTTGAAAACATAGTTTGTGTCTGAAAGTAATACACCTTAATATTAAGACAAAAATAAACACAGTGTCATCAGTAAAGTGTTCATTAAGTGGAAAATAAATTTTTGCTAAACCCAACGGAAAGTTTATTAATTTTCAACGATTTAATTTAAAATCTCTTTATTTTATTTTTTATTTTTTTACTTTCAGTCACAAACTACGTTTTCAAAAATACGTATTTTATGAAGTTACCTTATACATGCAGGGTCAAAAACAAATGAACTTTGCATCACATGCGACCAAATTTTAATAGCCCAATTTTGATTTTGTAGAATGTATTATGTATTAATTTATTGATATGTTTTTATTATGTAATTGTTCAGTTTAGTGATTTGTTGGTCTACTAACTAACCACTGTACTATTCAATATTTATACTGAATTATGAAATAAAATGGTAATGTGGGCGCCTAGGGGGGGGGCAAGTGCCCGTTTTGCCCCCCCCCCCTATGGACGCCCTTGCTTATAAATCTTTTCCACATACCCCGTATGTTTTTGACATACTTTCATTTTAATAATTTCAAAATGCAATTTTATCGTTATAATTTTTAATACCATAAAACCTCCATTAAGGTTTGATACCTACCACTTATTGTTTTCTCTTTTGCTACAACCATCAGCAACATACTTTCTGTCTCCTGATGATTAACGTTTCAACATTCGAAACATGTAGATACCTTGTATACTAAGAATTTTTATTCTATTAAATTTTGTGGAGGAAGACTTTGTGCTTTTCTTGTCCTTTCATAATAAAATTATATATCAGCAATATCAGAATCATATTATATATTATTATATTATAATCGGCCTATAATTTGGATAAAATAATACATGATTGTACTGAAATACCCCCCCCCCCCCCCCCAGAAAGTGATTGCCTCTCGCTCTGACCAAATGAGACACAAGTGTGTGTACTCTGTGTACTAGATCCCTTGCCGTTTATTAGAACAACAACATGAGGCCGGACCAGGTTTTTTTTGTAGAAGTCAGTATTTTTGAAGGCGCGAAAAATGATATCATGTTTGGGCCCGAACTCCTTTTTTTAGGAGGACGAACAACCCTTAAAAATTATTGAATTATTTTTAAGACAGTAGCCTTAGAATTATGATTTAGTTTACACTTTAAATCGGTTGGAGATAGTAACTAATTTTTTTGACATTGTATAGCTATTTAAAATTACACAAATTTTCAAAAATAATGTTAAAAAAAAATGTTTGTGCATGTTCTTTTATTCAAAATTATCCTAAGCTACAAGAACTCCTTTTTATCAGTTCATGATGAACATTAAAAAAAAGTATATTAAAAAAATTAGGTTTTAATTGAGAATCAACATTTCTATGAAAATAGAAACGACGGAAGAACAGTTATTAAAAGATGGGGGAATTTATTATTGATTGGTTATAGATATACATGTATATATTCTCAGAAACACCCTTTCAACAAAGATCTCCACTAAACATTATACTATTAGAAATTTGTGAAAGTGATATAGGATAGGATATTCATTGACACAATATATTTATCGATATCTGTAACCAATACTGTAACCTTTAACAATAAACTGCAACGGAATCGTCGTGTCATCGTGTCAACTATTCACGAAGCTCCTCTATAGAAAATGTGTTTTCGAATTGTTGTGTTGTAATAACTTTGACATCCCATGTTAATATCGATTGGTATTTTTGTTCAAAGGACATTATTACTATGGCGGCTATTGGCACAAATTAAAAAAAAAATTGGACCGCACCCAAATATTGCTAACATGAGTCAAAAACGAATTCTATCTAATTTGATTTAAGATGTCTTAAATCAAATTAGGTAACTTATTAGGTAATCTAGTATATGTTTTTATCAACTTTTTCGTGTTGCTTTATTATTTCGTTACGGTATGTATAATTTAACTGAGTGTTAATTTTAATTAAAGGCGAATATTGTGTGGCATATCGGACGATTTTTATTATTTTCGCGGACACTATAATATTATTTTCTTAACATTCTTATCGCTTTTCTTAAACGGATTGCGCGCATTCTAGTGGGTGCCAGCGTTGATCTGTTTCTAGTCTGAAAAATGGCAGATGTTCCGGTGAAAACGCAAATAGCGTTCCCTATACTGGATTGTAATGCACTTCGTGGTTATTTAGTTATCTACCTTTCGATTATTACCAGTGTGACTGCCTTTTATATTGGAGTTAATTCCGCTGGGATGGCGCTACGGTGTATTGATGGCCGCTTTGCTTTTGTAAAAAGGATTTTAATACATCTTACCGCTGTATCGGGATTGCTTGGGTTATGGCTGCCCGTAGAGTCCTAAGAACGACGAAACGGCCGTCGTGGTCTACCCGCCACAGAGTATCTATTGTGCTTGGATCCCTGTGTATTCCAATATAAAAAACAGTTACACACTTGTCCGATATGCCACAATTATTCGCTTTTAATTATTTTTGCGGACACTATATTATCTTACAATGTTTAACATAACTTTTAATTAATGTAAGGCAGCAGCGGCTCGTACAGTAGGGCTGCGGTGTTATGGCCCTACTTACTACCTGTTCACCAAACTATTTATTCATACTGATAATTATTACTTTGTCTCTCGACTTTTAATTATTTTTGTAAATATTTTAAAATTTAAGACGTTAATGCCTGACGGCTGACGGTGCAAAAACTCCCTAGCGTCGCAAAAACTTTCTGCCGCTTCGTCGCGCCGGAAAAATTCCATGTGGCTAGGCCTGGCCAGGCTAATAATCGCATAAGATAGAGAGAGAGAGAGAGAGAGAGATCATAAACCACTATAAATATATCTCCCTCTCTTACTGGCTCATAAGGAATGTTGTGCCTTGGCCAAATCCCCTTATCAGGCCACAATTGACGGATTTTTACGTGCTATATTTTGTCTAGGAGTACCAATCGGGTAAATTATTCTCATTTGCTTCGGCTACCATGCAGATGGCAGCTGTTTTTAATCCGGTCTTGCCTATCGAAATATTACCTTTAACATAATTTAATTATCAATTTGAAGAAATAGTCTTCTTCCACAAAATTTAATAGAAAAAAAATTCTTTAGAGGTCTCTACATGTTTCGAAAGTAGAAACGTTCATCGTCAGGAGACAGAAAATTTATTTAATGCTGATGGTTTTAGCAGAAGAGAAAATGGTGTCTGTAGAACCTGAATGGAGCTTTTATGGAATTAAAAAATTGATGTGTTGAAGTGACATAATATGAAAAAAATTAAGAAAGTTGAAACATATTGAGTATTTGAAAAACTCAGTAAAGGGGGGTCTAAATCAACCAAATAAACTGGGGAAGAAGAAAAAACCTTTCTAAAAAGAAGGTTGTCGAGGGTTATTTAACATTTTTATAAAACTTCTGAAGTATGTCTGTAAGACATTATAATGATAAAATTTGTCATTTGTGGAAGTATTATGAAGATATCACAATGAAAATACTGTCTAACAAGTGGTTTGTGGGGTACTGAGGGTTAACACTTAACAAACCACGTGTTAGAGCAAAAATTATTTGCATCAAAGAGGGCTTGGATTAAAAACGTAGGGGTTGGTTTAGATCACAATGAATGAGGACGATATATCTAACCAAAGCTAGGTTAAAATTTTGTCAAATTCCTATGATATGCCAAACTAATGAGTAATAAAATAAGTAGACAAATACAAATTTATTTTTGTCGTTTACAAAATTAACAAAGTAAGAATATACAGAGAGAAAAAGAAAAATAATTATATAAATTGCTGAAATTGGCCAACGCCATGCTCCAAGCATAAATTCACACGTCCCTTCATATTTTCGAAAGGGTTGACCAGCCTCTCTGCAGAAATGTTATCACATTCTTGGATAATCCTTGCTTGTAATTTTCTAAATTTGCAACAAGTTCTTCTGTTCTTACAGATGGTCTTCCTGCTCCTTTTTTGTGTTGTATAGAACCTGTTTCCCTAATCACAGCCACGGTTCTTTTCAGGCAATGATAAAAATCCCCAGCAATAAAAGCAACGTTAGGAAAATGTTCTTGAAAATCGTCCTGTGCTGTTCCATAAAGCCCATTGTGTGAATTGTTCAAGAAATTGGAAAAATTAGCGATGAATCAAATTACTTGTAACGACTGTCAAAGATGACGGAATAACTGATTGATTGTTAATTCAGGTAGTTACTGACACCCAACAGGTATTAAGCTCTACGGCTAAGCATTACGTCCTTAGATGCAAGGCCCTCTTTGATGCAAATAATTTTTGCTCGCACGGTACAAACTACTAATATTTTGTTATGTCTGAATGTACGTCCGCGTTATTATGTTATTGATTATGTGGTTTCTATTTAAATACACAATCAAAATTGTATAAGATCTAAATAAATATTTTAATGGTACAAAAGCCATCCATCTAACTAAATATTAATTTCGCGTCAGTTAACAGAAAATAGAATAATTTTCTACATGCAGACGACCTATTTTTGGCTTGCTATGGATTTCTTTTCTATCAAGAAATTTAAAAATAACTTAAAATAAGTATAGCGGGAATGAGGGCAGGCAATGAAATGAGCCAATTGTATTTATCCCTTTTTTCAAGGGTCTGAAAAGAGAGAAAAGACAATTACAATATTTAATTCGATTAAAATTCAAATTATAAATAAAGTCATAGCAAAAAATAAAATGAAGCAATATTTCCCTAATCCATATATAAATACATCACAACTTTGGCTATTAAAGAAATAGTTGTTTAGATAAAATAGGGGTATACAATAAAAATATGATTTAATAACAAGAACACATTAGGTTTATATTTTTTTTTTCGAGGAGAATCTTTTAAAGACTGGTACCCTGTGAGGCAGAGTATAGTAGTGTTGGATCCAACCCTGATGGGGCTGCCTACCGACTAAACTCCCCGTGTTCCTGCGGTTTCCGCGCCATAGGCGTATAAACCTTCAGACCACTCCCTTAGTATTTCCGCTCTGCACGCCTAGAGCGTGCTTTGCTTCGTACTTCACCTAAGCCTAGGTACCGGTGTGCCTAGGTTCCGGTTTTATCATAGTACTTGTTATAAAATGTAAAATGGGAAAAGCTCTTGTCTACTCTGCTGTCAATTGGCGTCCACCAGATCATCTGGTGTATCTCATACAACAATTATATGATAACAATTCTGCACGGGTTAGGGTTGATAAATGCTTGTCTGACGAAGGTGCCACATGCAAGGGTGTGAGACAGGGGTGTGTTCTCTCGCCGCTTCTTTTTAATATCTATAGCGAATTCATTATGAGACAGGTTCTAGAGGACTGGCATGGTGGAGTAAATATTGGCGGCACAAAACTGTATAACTTAAGGTTTGCCGATAATACGACCTTGATAGCTGCCTCCCAGAGAGAAATTCTGAAATTCCTGAAGAGACTTGAAGATGTCAGTGCTCTTTACGGACTAAACATAAATTATAATAAAACCAAAATTATGATCATTGATAGAGAAAATTACAACTACCCTGAAACTCGGACTATTGGACACTGTGAAGTTGTCAACAGTTTTGTCTATCTTGGAGCCCTAATAGAAAATACCGGGGGATGTAATAGCGAAATAAGACGGCGTATTCAGCTTGCTAGGACAGCAATGACACAATTAAATAAAGTATGGAGGAATCGGAATATCACAAAACAAACTAAAATCAACCTAGTAAGTACCTTGGTCTTTTCGGTCTTTCTATATGCTTCAGAATCTTGGACTGTCAAAGAACTAGATCGTCGTCGGATTAATGCATTTGAGATGTGGGCGTGGCGACGAATGTTGAGAGTGGCCTGGACCGCACATATAGAACAAATGCTTCGGTTCTACAAGAAATACGTCCGTCAAAACGTTTGTCCAGTATCGTGTACTCCCGAATTTTTACATTTTTCGGACACATCAATCGAAGTGAGCATATGGAGAGGCTTATTGTACAGGGAAAACCTGAAGGAAACAGAAGGCGTGGCCGATCACCAAATAGATGGGTGGATGTTACCAAAAAATTATTAGATGCTACTCTCCCACAAGCAGCTCACATGTCATCTAGTCGAGATAAATGGCGAGATGCAGTCAAGAGAGCCATCCAAAACATTGAACCTCATATGGGTCACAACACATCTGTAAAGATGTTATGATTAGGAAGAAGTTATAAATACATAAAAATCGGAGGGCACAAAAGCGCATACGACACGAGAAGATGCAACAAAGGTACTTTCTAAAATTGGTAATAGTTATCAGTCTTTCTAGAGTTTTGAAATGGCAAAAAAATATTTTTCGAGGTGAGAGATCTATATTATGAAAAACAAGTGTATTTATTTTCGTTGGTCTTTAAGTCTACCTATCGGGAAAGAATGAAAAGATATGCAGTGATAACGTCTTCAAAACCTGCTAGAGAGCTTACTTGCTGACAAGAAAACAACAATAATACACAGAAATATTTGTTTAACACACAACTAGAATCTTTTACCTACTTTAAACACCAGTTTAAGTTTATTCCAAACATACATGAAATTATAAATGATGTAAAAACCCTAGGTAGGTCCCAGACTTTTGCGATGTAATATTTTAAGCATCACACTTTTGCACTCACGTTTATAAATGTATGCAAATCGATAACAGGAAATAAGTTTATACCTTTTATATTTGTAACGTCCTCTAAATGTAAAATGCTCATTTTCAAATTAGCCAATTTAAGATGCAGCCACCATGCACCATTATCCTTAATTTTTGTGCCATTTATGTGAGAAAATCAGCTGGAAACTATGTAAAACAAAGGCGTTTGGCCTCATTCGCCGTCAAAACTGCATTGCTTAGTAATTTTCCTGCATGAAGTGTATCTAAAGGCAAATTTCGCAATGGTTAAATTTCCATGTTTAAAATTCTTATTTGTATTCAATGGTAATTTTTAAATTATTGATAAGCAAATTATAAATGCATGAACTAAAATTCGGTGGTACAACACCAAGAAGGGGACCTGTCTCGGCCTCAGTAGAGGTCGTCTTCAGCCCGAATAGAATAATGTTATTAAAGGAATCATGCATGTGTGATTTGTGATAATAAAAAAAAATTAAGAACAAAGGACCCACTGTTGGTCTTATTCTAAAAGTAATTCCTGCAAAATGAATTAAATTAAATAATAAGGTTTAAAGTAATGATTAATTGAAATAATGGGGTCCAGTAGGTCCAGTCCTGTGAGTTTTTAATGTTTTCATTTATTAGTAATTTTAGGTGCATCATTTAATTAGGGGGATTTTAAATATTCACTATCGACGCCCTGAAATTTGCTGACACAAAAATCAGTCAAGGAAGTCACTTTAATTAGTTATCATTAATAATAAATTACTTAATTATCTGGGTATACCGTTCTTTTTGAAAGCTTACAATGGCTATCTTTTCTGCACTAAAAAAGATATCAAAAATTCTTGCAAAAACCAGCTTTAAAATATTTTCTCAACGTTTTGCAGTTCGTACTTAAATCTTATTAATTTGATATCGCTGAAGAGCATTTTTGATAAGCTTTCCAGAGACGTATCACAAGTGGGGTAGTGTTTCAGTGGTAGGTGAAGGGTGACGGGGGTCCGCAAAATGCCTCATTTTTACTCCCCCGCGTTTTTGTAGAAATGTTTTTTTTTTGGTTTTGGTTTGGTATCTTCTTTAGTGTAGAAAATAATGCCATTTTTCAAAAAGTCATCCTGTGTATAAAAATGAATGTAGGGGAGAGGCGTCGGAGATGGCGCACCTAAGCGAAATACTGTATTACATAAAGATTATACCTACAAGCAATAATTTTATTTGGTTAAATTGTAGCTTTATATGTTTACTAACGATGTAATCATGTTAATCTGATGAATCTTTACAAAAAAAAGAAAAGGCACAAATATTTCAATTATGTGTCTTTGCGCCATGTTTTCCTCTTACGCCGGAAAGAAGACGCATATAGTAGGGAAAGATGGCGCATAAAGTAGCATAATTATGTCGCGTGGGAAATTTAAAAAAATAGGTATATGGTTTAAGGTTCCAAAACTTTAATAGGAATGTATTATCTTTTGTAAGTCACATACTAAACTAACTATTATTAAATATGTTTAATGTCTACAAAAGTCACAGATATATTTTTTTGGAGTGGACTGACCACCGCAGGCTTTATGAGACCAATCACCACATGACACGACACATCGATACCATATTTCCCCAGATTTGCCAAATTCTCCACAAATATTGCAACAGTTTTTAGCTTCTCCATCATCAACATCGTCCAATTCATCATCATCGCACAGGGCCTTTTCACTCAAACTTTCTTCTTCACTTTCGCTGTCGGTTTTTATAAATACTTTTTTTTTAACTTTTTTTTTAGCCTTTAGGTCAATTTTTTGAATTTTCTTAGATTTTTAAAATTCTTTTTCCTCCAGCATTTTTTTCAAAGGAGTAGCCGTCAATATTTCAGAATGCTGCTTTGCACGACTATTCTTTTGCTGAACTCTTTTCTTCTGTGGTGCTGGCACTGGTGAAACCACTTTAACGCTAACATGATTGTGTTGAAGATGATTTTTTTTTGCTGGAGGCCGCTACATGACGGTTGAGGTGAATGTGGTTCAGAAATGTAATTTTTTGTAGTAGTGTCACGTTTGTTTACAGCATAACTGATTTTCTTAAAGCGGCTAAGATGGCGCAGTGCGCAATCGTTGCCGCATCTGAGTTTAAGTTTTTAACCTCCATTTATTTTTCCTATTATTATTTTTCTTATAAAAACGTTACATGGATACATAAGTAACTAATATTTAATTATGCATGCAGTGAGACATTTTTCTTATTAGGAAAAATAAAATATTTACCGCTTAATTTTTCACGAGTAAAAATAAGATCGGCACAACGATAAACACGTTTGTGGTTGTTTGCCGAACTAAACATGTCGCTCGCGGCATACAATGTTGCTAGCTATCTATGTTAAGACATAGTATTCGAATAAAATTTAAATTAATTTTTTAAACCTTTAAACAGACAAGTTATTGGGGTGCGTCATATTTCCCTCTGCGCCATCTTTGACGCCTCTCCCCTATCTAGGGGAAGTCCGGGCAAAGAGGGCAAGTTTATTTTAAAGACGTTTATTTCATAACTCTTATGAAATACTACTTCATTGTCATAAAAATGAACCATGGACATACAGCATGGAATACTTAAAGATTTTATTAAGAAAATTTAAAAAATATACAGTGTGTCCTTGGATAAAGTTTGGAAGAGGAAAAACTTTTTTATTAGTAGGTATAGAAGAAAAAGTAATTCTTTATAAAATTTTTAAAAACGTCTGCTTGTGATTAAACTACAATTTCGAATATTACATTTGCGATTACTATACAGGGTTCATCTAGAAACAACATTTTTAGTTTTTGGATTTCGTTAAAAACAAATTTACGTTAAAACAAACAACTATTGTTGCTTTCTTGCCGAGTAACGATTTTGTTGTAAGAAAACCATTTTTTATTTTTTTTTTTTTTTTTATGATCGAGCACAAGCACTATAGGAAAATCCTTTAAGGCGCTCTGGGAGCGGTGCGTGTGCATGTGCCTACATTTGAAGTATTTTTATTATTACATGTCATATTTCTTCAATTTATACCATAAATTATAAAAATTTTATTTAAATGTGGTACCAATTCGACATCTGAATTCCTGATACCAGTTCCTAACATGCTGTATTGGGATATTTGCAATAATTACTCTTATTTTCTCTTTCAAGAGATCTAAGTTATTATTGAAATTGGTTTTATACACATGTGGCTTCAGATATCCCCATAAACGAAAGTCGAAAATCGTGAGATCGGGACTTCTACGTGCCAACTGATTTGGACCATAGGTGCCTTCCAATCCATTTGTTCCCAAAGTGATGATTTAGCCAATTATCAAAAGGAATTGAAAATTAGAATTGAAAAAAAAAATGCAAAAAACATAAACTGTTGGTTCTGACGATCCCCTGTATAGTTATCGAAAATCTAATAGTTGAAATTGTAGTTTCAACATTAGCAAAATTCATTTAATAAATCAAGGAATTGAAAAAAAAAGATCCAAAAAACTAAAAAATGTTGTTTGTGACGAACCCTGTATAGTAATCGCAAATCTGATATTCGAAATTTTAGTTTTAGCACAAGCAGACGTTTTTATAAAGAATGACTTTTTCCTCTATACCTACTAATAAAGAGTGTTTCCTCTTCCAAACTCTATATCCGCGGACACTGTATATTACTAAAATATTGAAATTGTTCACTTTATCTGGTAATTCCGGGCAAAGTGTACGATGGGGCTGGGTTCCTACACCTTCATAGACTCTGCAAGCTCCATGTAACCAGTTTTTGCGCATTACGCGTGCAATATTTTAAGAAATTATTCAGTTTATTTGGTTTTGATTTAGCAGCGACATGTTTCTTTGCACAGACAAATGTCAACTGGCGTATTAGTCAAGCATTAGAGACATGTCTCCTGACCTAAAACAACGACTTTGCCCGGACGTCCTCTATCTGTGTTGGACGGAAAAGAAAACCGACTTACCTATCTAGTTGATGCTCTACCAATATATAGGGAAAAATCTGAAATTCCAAATTTTTAACCATATTAAGAGTTATGTAAGTAATAAAATGCAGTACATTTTTTGACAAAATGGCGATGGAATGACCAAAGGCAGCGAAGCGACAGAGAACACGCTTGTATACCTATTATTATAAAAGCTGAATCATCGACCTTTTTTGTCTGGTTATTTGCCCCAGATCAATTTGTCGACTTACAATAAAATAAATTCAACAGTTTGCAGGAGGACTCTCAAAAATTTGAGTAAACAATATATCAAATTATTAAAAAAAGAAACGAAATTCGCCTCTAAATGTGTATTTTGGCAGATTTTACCAGCTTAAATAAAGTAGCAGTAAAATGTTAGAAACCCTGAATGCCAACAATTTTCTTATCTGTTAGGGGAAATGGCTTTCATTTTCTCTATGGAAAGCTATGTTTCTGCGACGTGATAAGCATCCTTGGACGCTTATCGCTACAATCTAGGGTTGCCAGGTTCAAAAATTTAGAAATCAGGATTAGACGGTGAAAATGTCAGGACATTTTATTTAAAAAACAGGGCGCAGTATAAGAATAAAATAGATGGTAATATACGCAATGAAAACAATGTTATATTAAAAGTTAAATATATTTCAACTCAACTAACTAACCTAACTTCACAACCAGTTAAAATAACAGGAATGGGTTTAATTCGTACATAAAGCTCTCACAAGTTTGCCAATAATGAATAAATTAAATAGTTTGCTACTGCTAGATACACCATCACCACCACCTAACTAAACTTAACCCTACACTCTAATAACTCTAGTAGGTATAAAGGTCGATTTATAAACTTGACGTTCCGTTTGCGTTCGCCGTTTGCGCTCGCCGTTTCAACTTAAAAGCACAGAGTTCTATAAGATCATTTATATTTGACGTTGACGTTGCGTTTGCGTCGGTCTTGCCGTTCCCTTCCGTTCAACATAAACCAATTTTATCTTTTTCCGTTCGTGCCGTTCGTAGAAACGTCGTAGCAGATTTAAAGAGCCAATCAAAATCGTATTTGTCTATCATGTGATGTTTACCATATGATTTGCAGCCATTTTAAAGTTTGTTTATGTTCTGTGTCTGTCGTTTTAAGACCACATAGGTACAAAGGATAATTCCCACTCCGGCAATTAATCTTCAAAATATTCCTTGTTCATTTTGAGAATAACAAAAACACAATATTAATCACACGAAAAGTCAAAAGAAAAGCAGGTTATGTCATTCTTTGAACGTCGCCAACGTCAAGTTTATAAACAGTCGAATTTCGTGTCTACGGACGTCGACGCAAACGGTGAACGCAAACGGTGAACGCAAACGGCGAACGCAAACGGAACGTCAAGTTTATAAATCGACCTTAATTTATCCAAACTCAGTTTGATGACATAAAAAAGCGTTTAACAGGCTTCAAAGAGACCGACCGCACAACCAGGGTTATCAAATCTATTTTTTTAAATTCTTTAAGTTATTTTTATTAAAAATGTTCTTTTTATATCAGTATTCAATTGTTAGTCAGTAACTCTCTTTGAAAGCTAGTTTATAAATATACTTTAAACTAAGATGTTTTGAGTGTAAAAGAAAGAAGAACATTATTATAGGTTTTTTAGTCCGTAAGAAATATTATTTAGAAAAAAATAATTAAAATTAAAATAAAAAGGGTTTTCATCGGTAAAAAAACAACTAATTAACAAACAATTTATTTCTCGTATACTTATATATTATATTAACAAATTCGAAAATTTGGTAGAACTGGCAATCGTGCATAATTTATGCACGCCTCGAACACTGTCTCCCACTCTGTGAATGATACTAAGCGCAATTGGAAATTTATATGTTCTAGACAAGAAAGGCGGAATATTTTTAGCGAATCACGCTATTTCTTATCTACCTGCTAAAAGATAATTGAGCCATCATCACTGTCATGTCAGGTATTAATAGTTTCTTAAGGAAAAGGACAGTGGAGTAGGTGGTTTAACATATTTGCTAAAATTTACATATTTAATTTTATAACTGTGTGTTTTTGGACAGAAACGTTTTTACTTGGTACATTTTATTATCAGCAATGGCTTTTTAGCGATCATTTTAAACAGCAGATCAAGGTGAGTTATATTGGTGCCAACAGGCTCGGTGGAGTCGGCCTTCGAGAGCGCAACAAGTCCGGCATTGAGAAACAAAGATTTACATGTTCAATGTCAACGAATTATTTTAATTTTAAGCGCAGCTGTCTTTGATAATATTCGGCAGGTAATTAACGACATGAGTAGCGATGTATGGAAAAATTGCAAAGCTTATGTTACTGTAGAAATGGAATATCCCTGTTTTATCGCCTATAGCACCAATAGTGATCCAACCTGAAAACGATTCTACTTCTGAAAATTATGATGATTTCATCAATTCAATTGTTATTGCATTTTAAATCAATAATGTTTGTTTACAACGTGCTACCTATTAAAATTGTTTTATTTATATTGTATTATCATTTTAAAAATTTAAAACAATACATATAGTACCATATGCATTTTAGTTATTTGGAGATACGACGCCTATGATTTTATTTATATTATTATCATCTTAAAAAATTAAAAGAATACCCTACGCATTTTAATTATTTGGTTGGCGACGCCTATGGTTAGGAGTTTAATACTTTTTATGTCGTTAAATTAACCTGAGAAATACTATACGCGAGGATAGTAAGTTAAAAGGAGACGACAAAGCAGCATGATCGTTGCAGCTTTGTTTAAAAAAAAAACGTCAATGAACCCGCGAGGCGCATCGGCGTGGCCCGCCGCCAGCTTTGGCGCGCAAATTTTAAAAACGGGACGTTAACAGGACGCTGCTTAAAAAATATTCAGAACGTGTCCTGGGAAAACAGGACGATTGGCAACCCTTCTACAATCAGTTTATGATTGGTCTTAAATAGGTATTTCCCTGACACATTGTCCCAAATATTCTGATTTATATAACAGGTTTTACAAGCAAAATACGAGACAAAGAATATCCCCAACTAATTTGTAATGAACGGTTACCTATAATAGTTAAGAGAAAAGGAACGGAGGGTCCCAGGAATTCAGCGGAGTGTTCCCAAACCCGATTAATCACAATCATATACGTTATTGAGATTTAGTTATCTATATAAGTATTCTGTGGTAGGTATTACCAACATAAAATTTAGACATAAAAATTTACAAAATTTGAAGGGTTTATTTTATTTTTAAATATGTATTTTTTTATTGAAAAAACTACAAAATAGGAAAATAATATAAAGTACATCTTTTATAAAGTAGTTAGAGCACTTGTCCCGTTATAAAATTCGTCGCAAGCTGCTTGTTTTCGAACATGGACGCGTGCTGTAAAATGATGCTTTAAAAAACGTGTACTTTAATATACTATATTATATCACACCATACATTATTTAAAAAAAAAAGAAAAACCGAAAAATAAAAGTTAAAATGTTATCAAATTTAGGGCTTTAGGAAAACGTCTCCTTTTGTTTTCTTCTCCTAACCTTAACGCCAAGAAGACACCTCCCTCAAACGATTGTCGGTCGTTACCCAAAAACAAACAATTAATTCCACAAGAGTAAACAACCGGGGGTAAAGAATGGTAACGGTCATAATTTCGGTTATGCCTAGGGTTGCCAACCCTCCCGATTTAGGCGGGAGACTCCCGATTTTGCAATAAATCTCCCGCCTTCCGACTAACATATTAAAACTCCCGCTTTTCCTTTTTTTATACTTCTAGCTCAGAAAAATACATATTAGAGTCAGAAAAATAATTACATGTCTATCTTTGAAAAAAATAGACCTTGGTACAAAACAAAATCCTACTTATTAATGGAGCAAAAAATATTTATCAATTTGAAACAATATTTATTTTTATGATATGGCGAAAGCGCAAAAATTATATCGGCATCTCCCGCTTTTTGTTTTCTGAAATCTGGCAACCCTAGTTATGCCCTGTTTATTACAAAATTTATATGTAATTTATTTCACTCAGCCCAACATCTTTGATTAAGCTTGTTCCACAAACATCGACCACATAATTTATTTGTTTTATTTACCCCCTATAATACCGACAATAAAAATGTTTCAGCTTGTATAAGCAGTCATTTAAATTCGAAGAATAGAACGCTATATAAACGTAATTTAGCAATCTTTTAAGGACAGAAAAAAGATCCTGCCGTAAAAACCCTTAAGTAGTGATAAAAACGGTTCAAAAACAAATAAAATCTAATTTGACCAATTATTTATGTGAGTTGTAGGTACGGTCACCGTATATTGAACATAAATGTTAGTAGAGCATAGAGCATAGTCATAGAGGTAATTTATTAGGTCTATTATACGGGGTGTTTCACGGTGACCGTGCATATTAAAATATTTCGGAAAGTAATGCGATTGAAATCCTGCAAATTTGGATAATGATGTTTTCGGAGACGTTCTCTTAAAATGAAATAAGAGCGACCATATGAGACTTCCGGTTATACCGGAAGTTGTCACAAACTTATTTTAAATGGAACACCTTATATAATATATTTTTTAGTGTTTCTTTCTTAATTTCCAATAACGTTTATTAAAAATTTTTGTGCTTCTCTATAAGTTTCTGAGAAAAAAATAGTTTTTCTCAAATTTGGACCTATAACAGGGTGTCAAATAAAATTAAATATATTTCCAAAGATAAAAGAGTGGACCTCGAAATTCCGGTTGTGGAATAAGATATTATTGTTTTTGATAATGAATGGTCGGAAAATGGAGCATACATTAATTTTAACCCTGTGCCGACCAATGAGAATTATGTAGGCGTGGCTTCCAAGGCGCTAAATTTAAATTTCTATTGCAGTATGATCGAGGTAGAACAGTGTTTTGTATAATTCCAGCGCATTCACCATATATTTGATTCTGTACAAAAACTTAAATTTCCAGTAATTTGTTTATCCCGATTAATCATATTATTTCTGATTGTTATTAAATTATCGGTTTTAATTTATTTATATTAAAACAAGATAAATACTTTTTTTTTAACTTTATAATAACTAGGTACCCCTATTACCTTCGAATAGGAACATAATTCAATAAAACCAAAAAAAATAGTATAAAAACTTAAAATTTATTTATGAAAATACTGTAAACAGTCGAGAACAAATAAAACAATATATTATTTAAAAGTAACTATATTAACCATATGAACCTAAGTATAAATAAGTATGGTAACAATGAAATGAACTAAACCGAACTAAATTATTTAAAAAATGATGTAATTAAGTAAAAGCCTTTTGCACTGAACCTTCAGTTTTGGATTTCATCATCAGATCAGTGTACTATAAAAAGGCCTGGGCTTAATCTTTATATAATGTAAAATTAGGAGAATAGCTATTGATTTTAATTGAAGTTCGTGCATCTTGAATTATTCTGTCATTACTAACTCTCCCACTCAATTGTTCGACGATGATATTTTGTTGAGTTCTCGTTAGCCTTTTAGTTCTCAATTCATCAGCATGCCATATGTGTGTTTCAGTAAATATTGATATAACTGATCCTAGAAAAATACAAATATATTGTGAAAAAATCTGTACAGCCAATCGTATATCATTCTACCTTGTTTCATCACTTTGTCCAGAATAATTAGGATGACATGTATATTATGTTATAAAATATTGATGCAATAATTTGACAAACACCACCATAACATAAAAAATGTCTTTAAACCGACAATATTATTAGGTAACCATATTTGTGTAACAAGTGGCAGGAAAAGAAAAATAGGTAGGTACCATGAGAATCTGACTTCATATTTGGAGGACCCGGGTATAGTTTTTAGACACATATATTTACTTCACTCAAAAATATGGAATTAAAAATATTTGTACCAACATTATTTTATAATTTGTAATAAATTACCTTGATTGGAAATTTTCACGACTATTCTTGAAGGGCAAACTCCTCGAATTCTTATACTTCCCCCAGCTCTCATATTACGTTTTTGGCACACGCCCTTAAACAACAAATATAATAAGACAAAATTTTATATAGATACTTCTTGTAAAAAACAATACCTGTCATATCGCTCTTTGGTTACAACTGTAGTATATATATATATAAGTACATCACCATTGTTTGGATTTTTATTTTTCCTATGGCACGCATAGTCAACTTCCTTATTCTCCAATTTTTTTCACGCTTCAAATTCTTCAATGTTCGGAAAAGTTAAAGAAGACTCATTACAATTTACTTCATGAACTTGGTTTAAATGCCTTGTAAGGTTGCTGTGGGACGATAACTTCTCTTCTTCGGGACACATTGGGCACAAAATATGTTCAGTTTCATCATTTTTAATTATCATCTGATGGAAGTTCTTCAGATGCCTATATCTTGCAGACTTACTGGCAATTTTTTTCTGGCAAACTTCACAAGTTGGTTTTACCCTACAAAATATAAAATGTAGACCTACTAAATTAAAATTTTGGGCATTAAAAACATACCTATCTGAATCCATTGCTGTTATCTGTTACCAAAAAATAGGTTATAGCAATAAATATTGCTTTTTTAGAATTCTGTGGGCAATTTGCACTAATCTAAAATAATCACAAAAAGCTCTACAAAACCTAAACAAAACCAAACAGTAAACTGTTGCGCCAAAAGCAAGCCGAGTGGCGACGAGACACAGAGTCTCCACGATGTTATCTCGATGAGTCCCGAAGCACGCTGTTTGTGATTGGTCGGCACAGGGTTAAAATTAATGTATGCTGGAAAATGGTACAAGGAAGTGGAAAAATAAGACCTTTTGATCGTTATAGATATTTTTTTTTTTTTAATTATTTTTTTTAAATACGATGCTACATTTCTGATTCATTCAATGCATAGGCGAAAACATTTCCCATCTGTCCACATATATACACATCCTGTATAATATTTTCCTCTATTTACACATTTTTTATTAAAATATCCACTAAAACGCAGCTTATTGATTTTTTGCGATTAATAGATATTCAAATATGGAAATACTTTCATGTTTTTCTCATATAGGCTTATGCTACTTAAATAATATCAGTAGATCTTCGTTATTTTAATTTTGGTGATTTAGGGATTTAAGGAAAAAGCTATAGAATATTACAATTATCAGAAAAACTAAAATTTGAGATTATAAAGATCAGAAACCTAACAACAGAGCCAATAAAATGTACAGCTGACATTTTTTTTAGAAAAACCATTCATCCCTGTAACATTCTCCAAAAAATGAGGCAACCTTCATATTTTTTAATTGCCTTTTTTTTGCGGCCCCCAGAAGAAAATCCTAGAACCGCGCCTGACTGTAGGTAATTGTACTACATAAGAGAAAAATCCATAACTCATGCTAAAAGACTATAGCATAGTTGACATAATATAGATTTTGCAATCCCCCCCCCCCCCCCTTTAAGACCAAATTTAAATCCGCCCCTGACTTGTGCTGATAGATACTCTTTATACTCTATCAGCACAGAAGCAATCAATAATAAAACAAAAATAATAAATGTACAAAGATTTACATCATTAGGAAAACTTATTATGCTAAAACATACTTACATATACCATAGAGAAATAAAACTAGAGAAACTATCCAATATAAACATTTTACCGGTCATAATCAGTGGCGGATCTACGGGGGGGCCTGGGGGGGCCCAGGCCCCCCCAACTTTTTTTTGATCGATCAATAATTTAATCTGCCTTGTTCAACACACACCAAACCATCGCCACATATTTTTTTACATATTATTATATTATAGGCTACATAAACTAAAAGTTCTAATAAACTAATAACTGATAGTAATAAAAGTAAGTATACAATTTTATAATACAATTATAGAAACAAAAACACTAAACAGCAGAACAGAACGTTTTTATTTGGTTTTAAAGCGCCTAAAGACGTACCTTAGAAGTACTATGGGACAGGAACGTCTAGTTGGTGTTGCTTTAATGGCTATTGAACATAAAACTGTATCGGATATTTTACAAGAAAATGACTATATGGAACAAATCCTAAATTGTTTCATAAATAGTAGTAACAGAAAAATGATGTTCCATTAAAGTTTATTTCTCAATTATGTTTTTTTTTTGTTAAATTATAAGTGTTTTCATTCTTTTTGTAAATTACCTATTTTGTAATACCTAGTCTATAATATCTTGTTTTGTGCTAATATAAATAAATTACTACTTGGGATTATTGTTTTAAAACATTAAGGACCTATAGGTTATTTATTGTTACATTCTTAACGACTTTCAAAAAGTTAATTTTATTTGTACCTTATATACACCATAAACCTATGGATAGATTAGTTTTTAATACATTAAAAAACTTATAATTTAGTTTTATTTTTTGGGCCCCCCCAATTTTTAGGATGTAGATCCGCCACTGGTCATAATTGTATAAGAGGTACAAAGCTGTAATAAGTTAGGCTAAACGTTGCCTGTAATATACATTTTTTAGCGAACGCAATAACGCAAATATCGTTATAAAGTCATTTCACTTTTCGGCCTTGTTTTTGCCCCGTTAGGTGGGATGTATAGGTTTACTTAGTTTATAAAAATACCAACAGACGAAAATCCCAATGTTGACAATCAAAATTGAAACTGAATTTATAGAAGTAATGCCCAAAAGTGGGATTTTTTAATAAAAATGTTACCGTATTTTGACTTTGCTAACGTGGGGTATATAGGTACCGTTTTAAAACTTGTATTTTTTTTTCAGATGTCAACCAAAGTGGGACCATTGACAGAAAAGATTTTGAACTTGCCATAGAGGTAACTTTAATCTATTTTTAGCTTTTTAATAGTGCTGCAAACCCAATTCTAAAGTGATATACAATTATAATAGATATTTGTTTAACAAGGTTAGGTTAAAATATACCTCTGGTATTGTCCAAACAGTCACACGTAGTCCTATAAGGACCGTTGTGGTACCACACAAGTTCCGCTGGACCTATCCGCATCAGCTTCCTGATGGTTAACGCGACGTAGACCGTAGAAGAATCTTGAAAGCTCACAGCCACTGCTGTTAACAAACTTAGTGACTCGACCCAGTTGCAGGATGCTCACTTCCTCCAGATCATTAAAGAATGGTTCGCCCAGAGCATTGAACCTTCTTCGAGGCCGGCGCATTCACACAAGAAATACTGTATACTTTCTTCCTCTTCTTCATCTCTGCAACTTCTGCAGAAGTCGTTGTTTAGCAAACTAATAGTAAAGTTCAAAATGTCGACCATTTTTTTATTTCAATGCATCGCTAACAATTTTTTTCGAGGCAGATCTGGAAAATGCCTAAACATCCAGTTCGTTGCTCATGAACTTGGCTGGTTTCAGGGGGATTAAATTCGTATACCACATTTTTGACAAATCCCCATAAATAAAAGTAATCGGGTGAGGTCCGGGGACCTAGCACGCCAGCGCACGGTGCTTCCGGTAGATATTTAATTACCTTTTCACCGAAAGTCTCTACTAAAAACGTTTGTATTTGTCTGGGATTATGCGCGGGGTAACCATCTTGCTGCAAGCACATGTTATTAGGTAAACCCGAATGTATCCAAAAAAATGCCAGCGATGTACACCTAGTTTCACGACCAACTTCCAGGTGAATTAAAATCGCTGCAATTTCTAGCAGCAACGGCTTATATATTTTTACGTCGGGAAACTTCGTCTTTTAGCCTTTTTACCGTGCATAAGACGAAGAAAGAAACGCCTTTTATTAATATCGAACAAGTTAGTTCAATTTAATGCCTTGCAATGACTTAAATAGACTCGAGGACACGAGAAACGGGTAGAAGGAGGGAGGGGTGGAGCGGTTCAACTGTTAAAGTATTAAATTAAATTATTTTGGTTGAAGAAGTGATAAACGAAGTCACGCGTAAAAAAAAATGTTATTTCATGGGTGGGGGTGGGGGGCAACAGATAATTGATTACATTGCGAGATTAAAAATATTTTAACCAATTAAAATAATATTCAGATGATCGATTGATAAAATTTGCTATACTCAAAACCCAATATTATAGGCAGTGACGTATTATTCAAAACCATGGAAACGAATGCAAACCGTCAATGACATACAGTATTTTGGTCGTTTCCATGGTTATGAGAGCTATGTCACTGCCTATATTTTTGGTAATAGACTATAGGTGCAATATGAATGTCAAATTGTAAGGTATTGATAAAAATATAGACCCATGTGATGATGACTAGGAGTTTTTGAGAGAAGTACCCAAAAAATTTACTGTCAAAAATTTAACGTGAAGTGATGTTGATGAAACAAACTATATCGAAGCATAGACTGTGAGCAGGTGATTTTGGGAAACGTGCAAAAAATACAATGTAAAAGTTTGAGAGGTGCTGTGGTCAAATTTTAATTATAAGCGATATTGATACAATGAACTATGGAATCAAATACGGTGAATGAGTTACTTTAGAATATATTAGCAAAAACTTCTGTTATCAAAATTTGACAGGTGCTGATGTCAATGTCAATAGACTGTGACCGGAAAAGTTAGAAGAAAGAAATACGAAATTTTTTGCAGCTCAATATCAAATTTTGTAAATATACATTTTATTTCGATTTGTCAACAAACATGATAATAATAACAATCATCTTATAACAAGCTGGGTGCAGAGTATATTTTCACACATACAGTGCTTGCATAAAGTCCACCCCCCCCCCCCCCCCCTTGGGTAATTTGGAAAGATTGAGATATATTCAAAGTCGGTATGCATAAATGATAGGTAAAATATTTACTTTTGAGGAAAATTTTGTTGTTTTGTTATTCAAAATGGCGGACATGCGCCATCTTTTAAATGGGAAGGAGGTCGAGTAATACTTCCTTTTTAAAGGTATTTTTATGCTTGATATAGGTAACCTTGTCATTTTTAATGTTCTAAAATGTGCCGTTTCAAAACGACGATTCCGAAAAATATGAGAAATTTTTGGAGGATCTCTATCATCTTGAAAAACGAAACAATAATTTTATCAGTGTAAATTATAAGTAAGCTACTTAACTTTTTTAAAATATTGTTGTTTTTGGGGAAGGAAAAACAAGAAGTCTTCTCCACTTCTCCACAATTTTATTTTTGTTTTTCTTTCATTTCCATACTTACAACTCCATTTTAAGCATGGACAGTTACTTCCAATAATTAATGTTGTTTTGTTATTCAACATGGCGGAGATCGCCGAATATAATATGTTTTCTTGCATAATTTTCGATTCGCCATGTTAAAGCGGGACATTTTGGAACACTAAAAATTGTAAGGTTAAATTGGTTGTGAAAATACTTTTAAAATGAAGAATGAAGAAGAAAATTCCAGTTAAAAATATGTTCCAATTTTTCCGTCACCTGGAATAACAAAACAATTCTCCTCAAAAGTAAGTATTTTACTTACAAATATTATTTACTACCCCTACCGAATTTGAACAATATAATATCTCAAGCCGTTTAAGCAAGGAGGAGGGGGGGGGGGACTTTGTGCAATCACCGTATAATTCTTTAAAAAAAAAACGTTTTTGAAAAAGATATATGCAGAAAATGTCACGAAAATACAAATCTACAGCTACACAGAAAATTAGATGCCACAAAAAAACTGTCGAAATGGCCTTTGTGCACCAAGGGTCATTTCAACAGTTTTGCATATGCACTCTGCCTGCACCCCGCTTGGTATTATAATGCTTAAAATGCTGCTATCTGGAAAATATTATTTTTTCTATAGTATTAAAAACTTCTAAAAAAAAAATTAAAATTTACTACAAACATGGAATGGTCTATTCGCACAGCTACAAAATTCGGTTAGGGTGAAAAAATCACAAGTGGAAAAGACAAGGTCTTAACCAAGGCCGCAGACGATCGCGCAAGAACGTCTATGCAAGAAGAGACAATTTGTCGACCAGCGCAAACATCGGGGCAGTGTTGCCAGTGAATTATTCTGCGGAGTGTCAAAAAATCTGCTGAATTCTGCACCAAGGTCTTAGTATCAGAAATATTTGTATTTACCTGTTGCCCCTACTTCGACCTCCAATTTCAAAATTTTCGAAAAAAAAACACTCTTTTTAACTTTATATTTGGTTTGTTATACCTTTTATATTTTCATTGAATATTGTATTTTTTAAATCTATTTGGTAATTTGGTAAATACCTAATTCCTTATTTATTAAAAATTCTTTAAAAATCTGCAAATAACAAAATAATTCTACAACTTTGCAAAAAATACGCTTTCAAAATTTTGCTAAATGCGGAAAAGATTGCTGTTTTGGCAATACTGAATCGAGGTAAGTTAATATATTATCAGTGTTGCCAGGTCAAAAATAAGGACTGACATAAAAAAGCGATAGATTTAAAAATATGTTATTTTGAAAAAATGTAATAATTATTTTATTAGTTAAAAAAGTATACATATTTTCAACCAATGGCCAATAATATTCACTTTAAACGGATGATAATTAGACATATACATACATATAATACAGCAAAGCGACCAGATATTGAAAAGAAGAAGATACGCGTCGCGTCGTCTCCAACTGGGGGATTTACCGAAACCAAAATGTCAATTTTAATCAGAGAATGGACAAGAGAGAAAGAAGATTGCTTTTTTAAAAGCGTAAACTAAATCAACTGTAATGCATAGCTATAGAACGGTAGTTCATCCATCAAAATAGTGGATCAACCGCAAAAACGATATACCTGGCAACATTGCACATTATCAATATTAAAAACATCCTTACTCGCTGCCAGTGTTGCCAAAACTCATGATTAATGGTGAGATTACACGATTTTGGGAATTATCTCACGATTTCACGAATCACGTCGCGTTTCTCACGCTTTTTTATTGTATGTCAAACATAAATAACTAAAAATTATTTTTATTCATAACAAACGTCACAAATTTATTGCATTCACATAAAAATCCTCGTATGATTTTCTGTGTTACGACTTTCGCTACTATTACTACTGCCGCTACTGGAGTAATAATTGCATGGAAAACATGATTCTAGCAGTTCGGATTCTGACTAACTACCTACTACATTTTTTAATACTATATAATAACGCAAGTTTTTTTTTAGTTTTTAAGTTTTTAGAAATGTGTTTGGTTTTTAAATACAGAAAATAAATATATATTTGTTGTTTATAACTCATTCTTTTCTTTACACTACTTTGACCCCTTTTAAAGAATTTTTTAAAATATTACGAATCTCACGATTTTAAGTATTCGATTCTTACGATTTATCTTAGAACATTTTGGCAACACTGCTCGCTGCATTCCGTTCTAATCTTCCAAGAATTAACATTCGGTTAATTCGGTATTCGGTTACACTCGGCAGTATATGGTGCGTTTTATATGAACAAACCATCATATTTTCAATATTTCACCTGGAAGTTGGTCGTGAAACTAGGTGTACCTATTGAAAAAAATGGTCCAAATTTTATACCTTAGTATTAGTTTGTTATTAATTATAACGGTGTCACCTTAATTAAGAATAGTATAAACAAATATTCTTATTCTTAAGTAAAAGGATCATCCGGTATGTCAGTATTGATACATAATAATATGTATCTACGAATTTTCCCTAAAAATGTTATTTTTACTTATTTCGAGGTTATAAATTTTTATTTTCTAATATTGTTTAGTATCATATTATAGAAAAATTTAAGTACATAAGTACGATAAATAAAAAATCCAATGTGGCGGTCACAAAAAAAGAAAATTGATGATGGCTCCAGGAAACCAAAACGATGTAACTAAAATATTACCAAGCAGGCATATTTTACGTAAAAAGTTGCTATGAAAATGTGTTTACAGATTTAAAAAATATTGGGAAATAACATAGTTACAACCGATCTAGGGAAATGCAACATTTTAGTTTATTCACAATATCTAACAAACCAAAAGAACCAGAATCGATCCGCAAGCACCAATAAACTGTCAACATAATTGTCTAAATCTTTTCCCATTTAACTATTTTTCTATCTGTTATAGTTTCCGAGATCGCAATACACCCTGTATGCATAGTGTCCGGAAATGATGAGCAAATTTAGGGGATAATTCTAGACCAAAAATAAATGCCTATCTCTTTCTATAACATTTTTTCAAAAATTGATTATATACGAAGTTACAGGGTTAAAGTTAAATTTTATTTGCAGTTTTTTTTGCAATACCTTTTTCGGGATGGGGGATACAAATTTGCCCACCGTTTTTTCGCGTTTTGTAGAAAGCGCCACATAGGAGCCTTTAATTTAATTTGAATGGTCCCAACTTTTTTATCCTACACTGTACCTATGCGCATTTTGAGAATATTTTAATTCTCCTAACCATTTGACATAAAATCGGTATAGGTACTACTTTTGTTTCGATAAATCTAACCGTTTTCGAGAAAACCGCAAAAATAACATTGCTTGCATGTGATGAATATGAATACGAAATCATTTTAATTTATTTTTAACCTAAATCATAGCATAGCAAAGGAAGAGTTCGTCGGAATTTTTTAAAAAGAATTAATTTATAGATTGAAGAGGAAGGACGTTACTTTGAACCTTTGATTTTAATGTTTAATTCATTGTTTTAGTAACTTATGTATTGTAATAGAACGCAAAAATCTATCTTTTTATTTTAAATTATTTTATTAAAGTGCGTTCTCAGGCAAAACAATATGTTTCCTATTTTAAAATTCAAAGAAGGGCTCTAAAAGCTTTTGTTCCAAGCATAAACATGATAATAAAACCAAATGTAGTATAACTATTTTAAACAAATACTAACGGTTTTTCTTAAACAAATAAATTGCCCAAGTTATCCTAAAGATTTGTTAAGTCATAAAGTTTATTTTTCTATAATACCCTAAAAGCTGGTTGTTAGCAAAAACTCAAATAAATAATAGAATCTATAGAAGAGCACGTTTTGTCAAAGATAATGTAAACTTTATAAGAATCTATAATAACCCCAGATGGGAATAATAAATAAAGGGACTTTCGTGGGTGGTCCATTATAATGAGATAATTATGTTATGAACCATATTTTGAGGGAAAAAATGGAAAATATAGGTAGCAACGCGGATTTGTATTTTGACCATTCTATTTATGTAAAAGTCGGATCAGATTTATTCTTTTATTTTCCCTGGAACAGCTTAAAAGGGTTTTTTTTAAGTAAATCTGATTGCTGTACTTTAAATTTAAGGTTATTTAGGAATGTTATTTGTAAGACCGTTTTTTACGGTTATTTTATAAGTATGGAATGTATTGTTTATCTATAGATATGATTTTTAAGTTGAAATGTCCATAAAGAGAGGAAAAGTTTTAATTAAATATCGAGAGGGTATAACTAGAGTCACCTAGCGGTAATGTCTACAATCATATATTGGGACGACCCTGTTTTATGATCTAAGGCAGAGTCTTAGAGAGAAATGACTTCTGATTGGTTGGATAGAATAAACTGTTTATATCCTAAGACGTGGTACCGAGGGGTAATATCGATTTTAGTACGTTCTATAGGGTGGAATATCTAAATATTTGAATAAGCATAATTTAGGGGTGTATTTAGAAGTTAGATGCTTAATCAGGGAATTTCACAATTCAGTTCCTAAAGTTCTTTTAGCGGTTTCGGTTTAGCAGTTCCTAAAGTTCTATTGTCGTGTTCGGTTTACTAAGTTCCGAAGTTTCTGTTATCGGGTTCGGTTTGACCAAGTACCAAAGAGGCTTTATTTTCAGGTGTAACTAGGCGGGTTTTTAAGAGTACATAGTTTCGGACTTATTTCTCTCTTTGATATACCTCTTGTGTAGTGAATCCTTTGTTTCTTAAAAGTGTAAAGTTAAATTGTGGGTTTTAAGTATAATTGTTGTTTTACCTATAAGTTTCAGGGTTTTAGTGTTTAGACTTTTCAGTTTTCGGGGAATATCATAAATTAATCTTTGGGTGATTAAATTACAGGGTTGTATTGGTTTAAAAATAGTAATTTTATCTGTTCGCAGGGTTTTTAACATTAAATGGGTAATGTTTGGATTCGTACAGTAAATGCATTTAAATAGAACAATCTCTCTTTATTAGTTAGCATAATACATATTTTGTATTAGTTTTACAGTCTTTCTTTTTCTTGTTCAGTAACTTTTCTTTCTACCTTTCTTTATAATTGTTGTTAATAGATTTATAAGTTGTTGTTTAAACTGGGTGTTATTTTATTGTAACAATCAATATAAAGGGTTTCATTAACAAAGGTTGAACGGTTCGCTCTCGCGCCCTAAAGACGCGTCGCTGCGACGTTATTGTTAACATCATCACCTGGATATTGCTGTTTGGTCGACATTGGTAAGTCGTTTGGTATTAACAGTAGATACAACTAACCGAACGAGACGACTTGACGTTATCATGAAGAACTCCATCATCTCCAAGAGTGCGCTTGCTATATATATATTTGTCTTAGTTATTTATACTAGTAATTCTACCCTTATGTGAAAGGACCAGGTCTGGTATTCTCGGTCAGAAACGCTACCATTGATAATGAATAATGTTTATTATAGTAAGAACGCTACCGCGTAATTAACTAGTAATTAGTGATATACCAGATCAATCCTGTCACAGTATTTTAAAACTGCAAATAAGATTTAAATTTAACACCCTGTAACTCAGTTAATAATCAATTTTCGAAAAAATGTTATAGGAAAAGATAGCATTTATTTTCGGTCTAGAATTATCCCCTAAATTTTTTGCTCATTATTTCCGGACACCCTGTATATAGTATATACAGGGTCGCTTTTATGTATGGAAACGGTCGATTATTTGCTAAAGTAAGATAGCTAGCGAAGAAGGTTAAATACAAAACTCTTAGGGTTTTTAGAAATCTATTACACTGCACATAAACTAAGTATACAGGATCAGTCAAAAAGCCATGGAAGAACAAAGTCACTTTATTTTAAATGGAACCCCCTGGGGGTATATTATTCAATATTTCTATTATTTGCAAGATTCTCATAAAAAATGTTAAGCACACCACCCACCCAATCTTAACCGTTTCCGAGATATCGAGTTTCGAATATCGTTTTCAAATAAATTATTACACTCATTAATTTTCTAGTCCATCAAGTTACCTTAGAAAATATTTATCTCCATAACAATGTTGTTTTGTCATCTTGACAACAGATATGCGAAAAATACTTACATTTACAATTTGTGAACAATTTTCGCTTAAAAATGGCACGTTTAAGTGATACCGAGCTCATTGAAATATTAATAATGATAGGGTAAGGCGATAGATGTGGTAGAAAATCCAATAAATTCGACGCAACACGCAACAGCGGGCTTTAAATCATAATATGAGTCGATATTCCATTCAAAAAATTACCAAAAGAGAAAAATTCAAACCATATAAAATTCATTTGTTACAAGAATTGAGTGAAGACCATTTTGATCGCAGAATTCAGTTTTGCGAAATCATTATGGATAAATTGAATCAAAATGTCAACTGTGTCAACCACATTTTAATTTCTTATAAATCAACGTTTTGTTTAAACGGGCACGTAAATCGACACAACTGTAGATATTGGTCGACCAAAATCCACATTGGATGGAACAAGTTCATACCCAACGACCACAAAAAACCAATGTTTGGTGTGGCATTATTGGTGGAAACGTCATAGGACCCTATTTTATACATGGAAATTTGAACTCTGAACGATATTTATTACTTTTACAAGAGAATATTGTTCCACAGCTCAGACGATTATTCACGAATCATAAATAATCCCAATTTACCGGCTGAACAAATAATATGGTTTCAACACCACATTTTGGACGGATGGTGAGGGAATATCTAGAGCAGCGGTTCTCAAACTTTTTTGGTGACGGAACCCTTTTGGGAAGCAAAATACTTGATGGAACCCTACAATAAAACAATAGTTTTTAAAAGTGTATTCTTTATTAATAAGCATAATAAAAGTACAATGTAACAGTTACTAATTATTACTTACTTTACCACATGGCAAGTACAATAATAGAAGATATTAAAAAAGAAAAATCTAACTAATGGGAGGTATGAAACTGTTTTTTATTTTTCATCAATTGGTTGATATCAGGTTTGATAGAAGACAGTTGAAGTCTCATATCAGGTTCGGCGTCCAGTCTATTGCGATATTTTGTTTTCGTGGCTGCATAGGTTGTGAATCCTGTTTCGCACAAATATGTTGTTGGGAACGGGAGAAGAATATTCAGAGCCATTTTGCCAAGCATTGGATATTCATCACGGATTCTGCACCAAAAATCGTTGAGAGGCGTCGTTTTGAACAGTGACTCCATACTTGTGTCTGATGACATTTCTAAAAGAGATTCATATATCTCGTTTGACATACTTTCGGGCTTTTCCAAGTTGGGTAAAAAAGGATTATGAATCCATGAATTCAGTTTCATTTTTGTATTCTGTTCTTCGGGAAAATACTTTTCAAAAGATGCGCGCATCGAACTGAGATATTGGACCAATTCTTCAAACACATCATCTTGAAACATTTCTGAGTCGTTATCGCTAACAAACTCACTGAGTGACGTAAAGCTTTCTATTTCTTTCTTACCAACGCAGACTAGATCTCGAATATTCTCGAAAATACTCGAGTCGGCGCCTTTGATAAACAAAAAGCAAAAATAAAAAGAGAAATATAAAAATTGCGTTGTAAACAATTCAGGGGCGGCTTTTATCAAAGGGACTGCGCGCTCACTAGTATACAAGTATACATGTTGATACCAAACTTATGAGATATTGTACCAGCTATTGTAACACATGTTTATACAAATAAATAAATAAATATACCTACGCGCGGCCGCGGAGTCAAAACGTTCGACCAGAGAGAGGTTTTTTTTTATTTTTTTTCTAAATTCTTGAGGAACCCCTACAGAGGTATCGCGGAACCCTAGGGTTCCGCGGAACACACTTAGAGTATAGCTGATCTAGAGGAAACTTTTCCTGGTAAATGGATTGGGTGCAGAGGTGCAATTGAATGGCCTGCTAGTTCTCCTGATATGACCCCTCTTGACTTTTTCCTGTGGGGCCATATCAAAAATTTAGTGTACAAAAATAGGCCACAAAATATCGAAGATATTGCATGAAATTTCCAGTATTGCTCCCAATATCCTTTTAGATTCGCTACAAAATTTTGTTCACCGAATTCATTACTGCCAGGAGGTAAATGGTGGACACTTTGAGCACCTTATAAAATAGGATTTCAAATTGTTGTTTACTAAAACTTAGTTTGTCTTTTTTATTATTGTTATTAGATTTATTTGAAAATGATATTCGAAACTCGATATCTCGAAAACGGTTAAGATTGGGTATGTGGTGTGCTTAACATTTTTTTTTAGAATCTTGTAAATAATTAAAATATTGAATGCCTAATATACAGGGGGTTCCATTTAAAATAAAGTAACTTTGTTCTTCCATGGCTTTTTGACTGATCCTGTATACTTAGTTTATGTGCAGTGTAATAGATTTCTAAAAACCCTAAAAGTTTTGTATTTAACATTCTTCGCTAGCTATCTCACTTTAGCAAATAATCGATCGTTTCCATACATAAAAGCGACCCTGTATAATTAATTGTTGTGACTGTGCTGTGTCGTGACGTGCGAACCGATTCAATGCGCGTATTGTGCGTACAGTGCCCATGTCAAAATTTGTACCTATCATTATTTTGATACATGATTAAATGGTTAATCTTTTGCGGATTGCGTGTATTATTTAATAAAGTAACAATAAACTTTCCTTTTTAGAAAATATGCACCCTAAGGGGATGGTCCCAAGGTAGTCCGCAGTATAAGAAAACCTTTGATAGCATGATTCAGATATGGGATGGCCTTAGACAAAAAGCGGATGCAAACCAAGACGGACAGGTAATCCATTAGTCAATAATAATAATAACCTCATTAAGGGCCAAGTTCTTAAAGTCAATCATGTATAAAAGAGACCTTTAAATGGCTTAAATGCAGGGGTAACTTCCGGAACCTTGCAATTATTAAAAAAAAATAATTAGTATCTAATTTTGAAAGGGCTGTTCAGGGAGGCATTGACGAATAGTATGCCGGTGTTTTTTTTTTTAATAAATGCACAGAAACTTTAAAAAAAGCAGTTTTTTTGAAACCATTAAAATTGCCACAATTCACCACAATAGTCTATCTAAGAATCCTAGAGAATATACGTGTTTGTTTTAACAGGGAAGGGGTCGTAATTGCACAAGACACGAAAGTAAACAAAACTATGACCGGCTGACTAACATCTACCTTGCTCTATCAGCTTCAGAATATGTCTGTATTTCTTCTTCATATGCCAAAATCATAAAAATAACTACTCTGATCAACACAGTGCTGCAGTGCGCATGCGAATCGCCAACAGTTCGGCAAATCGAATTGACGATAGAAAATGGCGTCGTTAATCCCACCTAAAATAATTTTACTTCGTTTACAAAAAATGTTCACAACTTCGATATTATTTTTTTCTTAAAAAATAAAAGCGAATATATGCTAATCAACTCAAAGCTTCGAACAAACGTCCTCTCTTGCTCGAGCAAGCAGTGGCGGCTCGTTAATGAAGGGCTGTGGGGCGCCGCCCTCCCTGCAATTATTTCAAACAGAATCCAAAAATACTTTACTTAAAAAACCAATAAAGCAATCTATGTAAGCAATCCATTAAAATAATTCAAACCAAACATAGCCCTATTCCAGCGGGTAGGTCATACTAAGCGCGGGCATAAACCAAACATAGCCCTATTCCAACGGGCAGGTTATACTCATAGACAAGCGAGTTCCGCGCTCTCAATGTTATACTAAGCGCGGGCTGGCGGGGGCGACCGATTATCCGTCCCGATTCAACGCGGCTTCTCGATGAGTTGCCATGACGACAAAGGCGTGACGTCACCTACACATCGCACAACGAGCGGCCACGGACGAGCTCCAATTTTCCGCGCCCAACAACAGCTGTTCGCGATGCCACGGTAGAATAATCCATATTATGTGCTCTGACGAGGCGAACTGTCGATGCCGTTAGGCGCTAATGTTTTGTTTATTTGTTTTGATTTGATTTATTAGTTACGTTATAAAACTTATAAAGTTGGAAAATGTCATGTAACATGAAGGTCAGTGATTTACAGAAGCTTGTGTTTAGTTCTCTGAGCTTAAGTGAAAAACTTGATTTAAAAAATGCAGGGCGGCCACTAGAAATTGAACATAGTAGAAGTGCAATCAAAATGTAAAAGTAAGGCACAGTTTACGCGTAAGTTTGACAAAGAAATATATAATAAAAAATCCTGAATAGGTATGCGGTTGTGAGGACAAAAATTATTTTTTTTTTTGTTTCGTGTGTCTTCTTTTTGACGGGGATGATAATTGGACTATAAATGGGGTGCAGGACTTAAAACATCTTTCAGAGGAAATAAAAAAAAACATGAAAATAGTGCAAAACATCGTCATAATGTGGTAAGTTTTGAGATGTTAGGACTAATATTTTAACTTGTTTAAGTAGTGCTTATGCTGATGAAATTAAAATTCACAACGAGAAAGTTAGAAAAAACAGACACGTACTTTTGAAAATAATAGACATTTAAAATCTTTTTTATTTAAAGCCAGCGCCCCCCCTGACTCGCTAGTCACAAGCCGCCACTGTGAACAAGTCCTGTTTTTAAGCACATAAAGTAAAGCCCATCTAACGAGTCTGTGGCTATCTAAAGAATGCGGGCAAGAAATATACGCCTATGTTTTTTCTCTTATCATTCAGTCTCCTCAGGCGTCGTAGCCACAGACTCGTAAGGCGGGCTATACTACTATCATTTTCATTAGTTAACAAAAAAAAAATATATACATATTTAAAAAAATTAAAGATCAGCTACAGTCCTAGTTCAATCTACCACTTGTGTTCCAGCATCATTATAACATTAAAATTAATCTCATTATAAATGATTGGTCTATCATAGTCAATTGTCGTTGTTTTCAGCCCCCAAAAATTAAATTCGTTAAAATACGTTTAAAATGTATATACCTACATACGAAAAAATTTTGTACAGAATTTATTCCAGTTTCCACCCTTTGTATTAATTTCTAGGTAAGCGTAGAAGAATGGGCATCCATGTGGGACGAGTATGCTAAAAATCCCGAAAATGCTTTGGAATGGCAAAACCAATACCAGCGTTTTATGTTTGACTTGGAAGACGCCAGCGGCGATGGTACCATTGACATTGAAGAATTTACTAGCGTCTGCTCATGCTATGGAATTCAAGCGCAAGAGTGTAGAAATGCATTCCAAAAAATATCCGGGGTAGGTTGTAAACAACAAGAAAGTAAGCTTAACTTTTTCAAATTAATTTTACGCTAAGAAAAAATAAATTTTGCAGCACCATTTTAGTTTTCTAGCAATCGGCCAAATGTGAGGTAAGGGGGGTTTTTACCTCCCCCCCCCCCTCCTTAAAATCCGAAAATAGTTACAATTATCTATTTAAGAATAGAAAACTTAAATTACGATTTTGCTGGTTTAATTTAACAAATTTAACATTATGCTAACAAGTTGATCTGACACTGTGTCATTTAAAGTCGTAGCTAGAGGGGAATAGTGTTGTTTATAATAAGATTATAATATTAATGTCTATAAAGAACCTGGTAAATATTTTGTCAGTAACTCCCCCCTCCCTCTTTCCCATATCCCTCCTAATCCCATCAAGAACATTGGGATAATATAACATATTGAAAAGTATAAAAAAGATAAGTAGTAATAAGTGTTTGTTGTATATTTCATCATTTTTTCAAATTTGTTTTTACCTTAATCCTATTGCCTGTGGCACTTTCCCACCAGGTTGACAGGATACCATCTGGCTACGGCCTTGATGTAGCCCCCTCCTTGATTTTATCCAAGATCCGCTACTGTCGGTTCGGGTTTATTTAAGTTATTTTAGAATAGAAAGAAAAAGCTAAAAGTATTCCTTCTCAAAATTTAATTGAATATAGAAATTCTTTAGGGGTCTCTCCATGTTTCGAACGTAGAAACGTTCATCTTCAGGAGACAGAAAGAATTTATATAGTGCTGATGGTATTAGCAGAAGAGAAAATGGTATAAAACCTTAATGGAGCTTTCATGGCATTGACAAATTGAAATGTAGAAGTGACGTATATAAAAAAAAGTTGAGGAGAGTTAAAACATGCTAAGCATGTGAAGAAAGTTAGTAAAGGAAGTCTAAACAACCAAACTAAATGAGGAAGAAAAAGGGTCTTCCCAAAAGAAGGTGTCGAGGATTTTTTAAATCATTTATATAAAATTTTTCGTAAAATCATTGATTAGTCTGTAAGACAGTGCCTATAAAGATAAGAATCGTCTGTAGAAGAAAGATCTTTCATTCACTCTCCGCGACACGTGGACGTGAACATAAAAATATTAATTTTCTAAAATGTGCGATTATATTACTAATTTCAGCATATTGTCTAAATTAACCTCTCGAAGGGTTATTGGGCTTTAACCCCCAGTACCCCAAAAACCATTTTTTAACTATTCTGACATTACGACTCGACTTCTACAGACGATTCCTATCTTTATACTGTCTTACAGACATATCAATGATTTTATAAAAAAAATTATATAAATGATTTAAAAAATTCTCGACACCTTCTCTTTGGAAGGCCTTTTTTCCTCCTCATTTAGTTTGGTTGTTTAGACTTCCTTTACTAACTTTCTTCACACGCTCAGCATGTTTTAACTCTCCTCAACTTTTTTTTTATATATCTACGCCACATAGGCGTAGTTAGGGGGGTACTTGGGAGTGCTAAGCACCCCCGAAATCTAAATTAGCACTCCCAAAAAAAATTTACAATATATAGGCTAATTTTAGAACTAACCAATTTTTATAATATACATTATATGTAATGAATTGCTCATATTAATATTTCAAGCATTCGAATTCTGGTACAAATTCAAGTATATTTAGGTAGTTGCCGATTCTGTTCAAAATTTCTCTCCGTGTGCCGTGTAGTTCACGCCCAGTTTACTTGTCAGAGCGGGTCTATGATCATAAAAATCTTGTAAAATACGAGAGCGGCATAATAGCTTGTGTATGTCATGTTCTGCAATTCTGCATTAATTTGATAATTTAAATTTAACCAGTCCTAGTCGTTCAAATTCGCGGAAATTTTTAGCCGGTATTTTGACTATTTTTTTTTGTTTATTAAGGTTTAATATGGTTTTATTGAATTCAGTTTAAAGTTAAATAAACACGAAAAAACAATGAGTGCGTCGTCGGATATAAAATACACCGTGAAAATTTTGAAAAAATGCTTTAGTAAGTTACCGTTGGAGGAGAAAGTGATTGTCAAGAACATTGAAAGGCCTAAACCTGCTATTAACATCACATTAAAATATTTACTAAAAATTATTGACCAAATTTGGGCGTGGTCTTAAAAAAATTTTCGCCTGCGGCGAGCTTTTTGTGCACCCCCACGTTAACATGTCACGAGCCGCCACTGGACTTCAGCACCCCCAGTGTTGACCGTCTAACTACGCCTATGCAGTACGCCACTTCTACATTTCAATTTTTCAATGCCATGAAAGCTCCATTAAAGGTTTTATACTATTTTCTCTTCTGCTAATATCATCAGCACTATATACATTTCTTCTGTCTCCTGTAGATTAACGTTTCTACGTTCGAACATGCAGAGACCCCAAAAGAATTTTTATATTCTATTTAATTTTGTGGAGGAAGACTTTTAGCTTTTTCTTTCTTTCCTATATTTTCAACTCCACTTTAAGCATGGACTATTAAGTTCTTTTGTCACAAGTCACTAACAATTTTGGGTAAGAATTTTTAATTTTTAGGGACGAAAAGAAGTCAACTTTGAGCAATTTCAAATCCTTTGGAAGCAATTCTTCGTTTCTGAAGATCCATCCGAGCCAGGAAATTTTATCTTCGGCAAGACCAAGTTTTAATGGTTTTAAAACCATTTTACAGTCCCCCCAAAGAAAAAGTATTACCTATATTTGTTAAAGTAAAGGAAATAAGTATCGAAAATTAATTGTATAATTATGTTATTCGACATATCTAATATCTTAGATGGTGTTATGAATGTAAATGTTTGTTTTTTGGTGGTGGTGTAAATTATTTTATATCTCATTTCCATCTATGTAAGTATTTGTGCCTATCGGTAGTATTTTGGTGTTTGCAACGGTGCCTCAAAAATCTATCTCTGCAATACTTTAATCACTTCACTCTGTTACGTACATAGACATATTATTATACCAAATCAGCAAACAATAATCAGGAAAGTGGCAACTTTATGGCTTTGCGCATCTAAATAAAGTCACAAGCATCTAGAGCCTGACTATGGACTTTTCAACCGACCAATCATAGGCCGCCGTCTTAAAGAAAGTTTAAGGTTAAGCGATGTAAAGCCGGTTGTTGTGAATTAGGAACATAAAATGCCATTTATTAAAGGGGGATGTCGTCTTTGATGGCATACTTCCCATGATGGCATACCACAGGTATCTTTGGAATAAACCGGTTTTGCGTCATCCCGCATAGTTAGACGGGTGCGCGATATTGACCCATTGACCGTTCAGTTGTGAGTCGAATTTCAGTCGTGACGGACGTTTTTATGTAAAATTATTTAATAGAACAGAAATGCTTAAGTACCGAAGTAATATTAGCCACTTTTTAAACCAAAAATTTATTATGTTAGATGTATTAAATTAGAATGCACGATTTTTTCCGATAACTATAGGATATAGATGTTACTTTGCTATGATTATTTTAAATCTACGTTGTGGTTTTAATTTTTTATAATCTATTTATTAGAAGTGTGACATATTCCTGAGATAGCATATCCATTGGTTTCCTATGATGGCATACATATACCTATAAATAGGTATGCCATCATAGGCGTCATATTTAAAACGGCGCTACTTTTACTTTTCTTTTAGATGTCACTACTTATATGTTTTTTAAAGTTTTTTTATATGTCTTTAGATTGTACTTTCCTAATAATGTTTTCATTAACTTTTTTAAAAGTTTTAAATATGTTCCCTAGAATGTAATATATTATTTGAAGTTTTTGTAAACAGTGTTATGTGCTTGAATTTTTTAACAATAAAAATGTGCCAACTGTAACAAAAATATTCCTTTTACATGTATGCGTCCTTCAGATTTTTGCATTTTACTGGAGTATGCCATCATAGGGAATGCAGTTGCCTATGATGGCATACTTGGTGATTTTTTCTTTTCTATTTTTTTTACCAAAAAAATTGTTTTTGTATATTTTTTAAGTTTTATAGAGAATATTCAAGAAGTAACGAATATTTTAACATGGGTAAATGAGTTAAAACCTTTGAACTAAAAAATATATTAGGTGGTAAAAAAAAGGTGCTATCATAGGCGACCTTCCCCTATCGACATATATGTTTCTTTGAAACGTCACGTACTATGCCAAAAACACTCTCTCCTTTTCAAAATTTTCAAAAGTACTAAACTATACAACTGTTGTGAGTATATATAATAAACAATTCAACAACAAAGTGTCTTTCAAGGCATGAAAAGAAGCAACATAATATATACGTTAGGAATAATCAGATTTACAAGTGTGCATACTACAAATTAATATCAACATTACAGAATAAATACAATACTTGACCATTTAACAATTATTATATATGTTTAAATTTGAATTAAACCCCAGAAGATAAACAGTCTCATTCAATGTTATTACGTAACGAGAATTGGTTAATAAAAATATTTTAAGAAAAGAAACGGAAAATTGTCATGTGTTCCATTTTTTGTTTTTTAATTATTTTGTATTCTCAATACAAAAAGAATCAAAACCTGTAAAAGTAGTACCTAAGTAGGTACCTATACATTATTAACGTAGGTAAGTTGTAGGTTTAGTCAAACATAATAGTCACACTCGGGAAGTTTGTAACATCACTATAGTCTAAACCGTTCTTACAAATATACAATTTTTCCAATCTAAAATATCATCTTCAAAAAAAACTCCGCATTAGGAAATATTTTCATATTCATTATTTTTTATCTGCGAAAATCTAGGTAATTCGTTTAGTTTATTATTTTATTTCATCAATTTTTTCGCCTCAATTTAATAGGAAATAATACAATGATTTATGGGCGCATTCTAACACATTTATTTTTAAGTTTCCCGCGCTTTATTGCGAACGTTGATTGGGCGGTTGAAAAGTCCACAGCCAGACTCTAGACGCTTGTAATAAAGTCTAATTTACATGAGCATGCGCACTGCAAAATTCTCATTTAAGAGCAATGAGCAAACGACACTGTGTGTCATTTCCGACACCCTGTATAACTGTGAGTTTGCTTTCTGGACACCTTGAATATTTTTCAATAATTTTAAATTGTAAACCTCGTCAGGCTCCAAGACAATTCCATCTTTAATTTGTTTTTATTTACATATATAATTAGAAAGTACTTAGTTATTTTACTTCGTCGCACAATTGGGACAGCCTGTATATATATTCATGTCAATTCTTTAAGTGTACCCACATAATATTTAACGTCTCATACTAGTCATACTACACCCAAAAGAATTATGTATGCGTAAACACGCGCCTTTGTCAATTGTAAAAAAAATTTAGTTTTTCAATCACAAATAGGGATTTATAATACAGTGACTAGCAGCAAATGTGCTACATAGAAAATGAGGTTTTATTTATGTATTATTGGATTTAACCATAGACATGTAATATCTAAGGAGACCAAATTGTTTGCATTTTTGTCCTGATCAGAAATCGTTTTTAACAGAAATCAACGATGACAAACTTCTGCTGATTGCCCTAGATCTACTGCATGTGTTTGCAAATAAAGGTTATATTAATTATATTAGATGTAATGTGTACTTATTAGGTAAAAATAATATACTAAATACCTATGTCTTTTTTTTTAATTTTCTACTAGTCAAATTATTTATAGTTTCTTAATGATATCAAATTATAATGCTTTAAGGAAATCATAATGGCAACGCTGAACAGACGTTTTTACTACGAGTGACGCAGAATTTGTGATATTCATTCATTATGCAACGTTACAGTGTTGGTGAGCTGTGTTTTTGATTAAATGCGTTTTTCGAATAATTTTTAGTATTTTTTCAAAATAGAACTATTTATTACTATTAATTATTATTTACAATGGTTCGCCAGTGCATGGTGTGTAAGAGACCCGCCTGTTCTAAACCTTGACTAATATTTTGGCATTAAGTGAGGTTATTCAGGTTATGTTTCTTTAGTTTAAAAGCAATGGTGTAGATTTGTAGATAGTTCTGTATTTTAAGTAAATGTTGCAAATATGTGTATCGTTTTTGATCCTAAAATACCACATGCCACTACACTGTAAGGATAACAGCAAATTTTTGCAGCTTACAGTGTTGGCATTTTTTCAAGCCATCTTCTTCTAACTTATCTGAAACTTCGGAAGTGTGTCTGATTGTAAACAAATGGTTTTTATTGAATGAAACGTTTTGTCTCCTTATATTACATGTTTGTGGATTTAACAGCTGCGTTTAACCCTTATGTTTGAAAAAACACCCGTTTTTTTTGGTGTAGGTGTAGAGAATCATTGGAACAAAATTTTAATGGGGGACTTTCCCCGTTAGTTGGACAAACTTATCCAGTTCTGGTACGTAGGAGGGCTAAAAGCACCCTCTAAAGCAGTGACGGATCGTAGGTAGTGCCTTCCCTCTACAAAAATCTCTAAAATTTAATTATACAGGGTTGGGCAAATGTTCCGGAACGGCTTAATTACAGGCGAACGAAAAGTGATATCGGATCCGGGTTTTGGGCAATCTATAGGACTAAAATTTTACTATTTGTCAGTAATGTCACCAACTGTCAAGTGTTGACGTATTTTTTTTTTTTAATGGAACACCCTATATATTTTTACATTTTTAAATTCCACATAAAATTATAATTATTTTTTATTAAATGCACTATTAGTCTATACTTCATAGTTTCCGAGATATTGACTCTCGTAAAGTGACATTTTTGAACTTTGACAGCTTATAACTTTCTAACAGTACGTCTTAGAGCAAAACGGCTTACATGTCCCTATCTTTAATTTTTAGTATCTTCCCAAAAAAATCAACTTCCAGTTAAACCGGATGTAACTCGAAAGCAGGAAATATAGTTGTTCCGGTTTAACCCTTTCGCTGCGCCGGACGAATATATTCGCCACGCCGCATACTGCTCTGGACGAGTATAGTCGTTTTGCTTATAAAAGTAGGATCAGGCTGCTCTAGACAAATAATCTCGCTGGCAGAGTTTCCACGTGTTGCTTGCAGGCCGCTCGTTTCAAATTGGCGCAGTGGCGGGCGAGTAGTTGGACCGAGGTAGGGTAGGGTCGTGAATGTTTCCCGCGAAATTTCACTGATTTTGTACGTTTACATATGTAGAGTTCGCGTTTTGGGTTGTTTCAAGAAGTTTTGTGTTAGAATAACCTATATATAATATGGCTGGGAAATATCTTACAGATAAACAACTTGAAGAGATATTAGCCAGAAGTGACAGCGAATATGAGGAACAAAACGTGAGTTCCGGAACCGGAGAAACCGGCCAAGTGTGAGTCAGAATCGCTCACGAAGGGTTCCGTACCATTATCTTTACAACATTAGACACTATATAACATTTTTTTTAGTTTCACTTGTGTCTGGGAGGTTATAATATAGTTTCTAATGTCATACTGAATTAGTTTACAGTGCCCTTAACAAGTATATTCGCAAGCGGTAAAAAAATAGGCAATTTGGCGTGCGACTTTATTTAAGCACTGCGCAGTGAAAGGGTTAACTGGAAGTTTATTTTTTTGGGAAGATAATAAAAATTAAAGATAGGGACATGTAAGCCGTTTTGCTCTAAGACGTAGGTACTGTTAGAAAGTTATAAGCTGTCAAAGTTCAAAAATGTCACTTTTCGAGAGTCAATATCTCGGAAACTATGAAGTATAGACTAATAGTGCATTTAATAAAAAAATAATTATAATTTTATGTGGAATTTAAAAATGTAAAAATATATAGGGTGTTCCATTTAAAAAAATAAGGTCAACACTTGACAGTTGGTGACATTACTGACATATGGTATAATAGTCAAATACTAAAATTTTAGTCCTATAGATTGCCCAAAACCCGGATCCGATATCACTTTTCGTTCGCCTGTAATTAAGCCGTTCCGGAACATTTGCCCAACCCTGTATATCATAATCTCAAATCTCGGCCAACAGCGCAGCTGTCCTTATCTGTTTCATTATAATCGCAACTTAGTCTCGCTCTCCAATTATTCGCCAGTGGACGATGCATACAGTAATATACACGCCGGACACGGAGGCATGCTTCCCACTGGCTCTACGTTTCTAGGAAAGTCAATAGTAAAAATCATATGTTTTAGGAAACGTAGTAAGTTTTTCGCATGATGAAAGCCGCGTCTGAAGTCATAGACTCTACGGTGTTTAAAAACAATAACATTTTGGCACCTATATAGGTTAGTGTGGGGTATACGTTATGGATATACAGGGTGATTTACGTTACGCTCGAGGGGGAAATCACTGGGGTATTTTAGTGTACAAAGTAAGAAATTGCAGGGGCATTTCGAGGTATTTCGGGGAGTTTAGAGGTATTTCGTCGAATTTCAAGGTATTTCGGGGAATTTCGGGGGAATTTCAAGGTATTTCGGGGTATTTCGAGACACAAACGTATTTTTCATAATATTTAATAATATCTTCTACAATTTGGCAACGTTATTGTAAATGTAATCGGCCGAATTTTGCTGGGAATTTCAAGAGCGCTTTGGGGAATTGCAGGGAATTTCGGGAAATTGAGGGGAACTTCGGGGAACTTTTGGGGAATTGCAGAAAAATTAAAGGAATTTCCAAGGTATTAAAATTTAGGGTATTTCGGAGAATTTGAAAAAATTGTGGGTAAAATCGGGAAAGGGGAATTTCAGTGTACACATTTTTTTAGTGATTTCCCCCTCGGTTACGCCTATTAGACGATTTTGGAAACGAGTAATGTTGTCTTTTTTACAATTTGGTAGTATTATAGGCATAATACCTACACTTTGAATTCTTAAAATATTATATTTCATTATATCACTTCCGGTGTTATCGGAAGTTATGGCCAACTTTTTTATTTCAAATAGAATACCCTGTATGTTAAAGCATTTTTGGATACGTCTAGGTATCTCTAACCGTTTTTGAAATATGAATTATAAATTGAACTTTTGATTTAAAAACATACCGAGAAGAAAGTTCAATAATTTTGAAACTTGTAAAGCTAAGCATTGTTAAGTTAAAGGTTAAACTTTGAGAAAAACATTTTTTATCTCAGTGGAGGATAGAGCAGGAGAAAAAAAATTAATAAAATTTATTGGAAAAAGAAAAAGGAACACAAAAATATATTATTCAGAGTGCTACATTTAAAATAAGCAAGTTTATTGAAACAACTTTAGTATATCAGGAAGTCGCATATTATGCATGGTCGCTCTGTTACTTCACTTGAAAAGACCGTCTCCGAAAACCCCAAATTTGCAGGATTAAACTGGCATTACGTTTCAAAATATTCTACTGGACAGTCACAGTGTATCGTAGAATGTTAAATATAAGTTAATATGTTTAGCAGACTTACGCGTGGGGAGGTTGGTTTTTCCAATGTTAATTTCTATCACTAAAGGGTTAAATAAGCCTCCAACGCGAAAAAAATATACGAACCAGGATTTGCTGACTTTCTACAACTCGCGCATGATTTCCCTCGCGAGAATCCCGTTCCAACGAATTCCTTCAACGGGAATCCCCAAAAAACTGGACGTAGTTAAAATAATGGCTGAACGCCGATACAATTGAAGAATTTTTATTATCACCATCGTGTTCAGCACCTTCAAAAACGGGGGTCATATAATAATATATGTATTTACGCCCGTTCCATACATTTTAAACAAAAACGGCATTCTTTTTGCATAATTTCACGGGACTAATAGGTTTGTTTAAAAAAAAAGAAAATAGGTATTTTGCATATCAGATAAAGAATATTATTATGATTACCTTATACAGGGTGATTCAAAAGTACTTTGACAAACTTCGGGAGGTAATTGCTGGCAATATTTTAACATGAAAAGTTCTTATAAACAGTGGTCCTTGGCGACTTCGTTACGGAGATACAGGGTGTTAAAATGTTAAAAGAAATAGTAATAATTTTTAAATAACTCCTTAACGAGTTATTTTTTTTTATGAAATTTTGTGAATTAAATAAGCATCTAAGGACACTTATTTTCAAAGTACAACACGTTCGTAAATTTAACCAGTGGCGTCGGTACAAAATATTACTATCATATTTTTTGTGAAAACTATGCTACACCACTGACTTATTTTATTTTAACTTTTTTTTTATAAATCCCCCCTTTATTTAGAACAAAAAAGATCACGTGTGTTTTTTTGATACGAGGGACGGTTTAAGCGTAAATTATTATTTTATTTGAATATACACAAATATTAAAAAATGTGTTTTAAACTGATCAACCACTCAAATATTTATTACAGTATTTTAACGAATACCTACATACATACTTACTAATAAACAAATATGTATATGCCTAAGGAAGGTACCTGACGATGCCCATTTTCTAAGTATAACACGTTTTCAGTGGCATACATATTTATTTATTAGTATGTTATTTTTTAATATTTTGTATTTTGACAAGGCGGCTTTGGAAATGCTTTTTTTGTCGATAAATTAAAATATATTTGACAGTTAGTTACCATTAAAAATAACAAAACTGAAGAAATAAAACTCAGTGGTAACTAACTGTCAAATATATTTTAATTTATCGACAAAAAAAAGCATTTCCAAAGCCGCCTTGTCAAAATACAAAATATTAAAAAATAACATACTAATAAATAATATGTATGCCACTGAAACCGTGTTATACTAAGAAAATAGGCATCGTCAGATACCTTCCTCAGGCATATACATATTTGTTTATTAGTAAGTATGTATGTAGGTATTCGTTAAAATACTGTAATAAATATTTGAGTGGTTGATCAGTTTAAAACACATTTTTTAATATTTGTGTATATTCAAATAAAATAATAATTTACGCTTAAACCGTCCCTCGTATCAAAAAAACACACGTGATTTTTTTTGTTCTAAATAAAGGGGGGATTTATAAAAAAAAAGTTAAAATAAAATAAGTCAGTGGTGTAGCATAGTTTTCACAAAAAATATGATAGTAACATTTTGTACCGACGCCACTGGTTAAATTTACGAACGTGTTGTACTTTGAAAATAAGTGTCCTTAGATGCTTATTTAATTCACAAAATTTCATAAAAAAAAATAACTCGTTAAGGAGTTATTTAAAAATTATTACTATTTCTTTTAACATTTCAACACCCTGTATCTCCGTAACGAAGTCGCCAAGGACCACGGTTTATAGGAACTTTTCGTGTTAAAATATTGCCAGCAATTACCTCCCGAAGTTTGTCAAAGTACTTTTGAATCACCCTGTATATCTAATTTGTCAACGATAATAATTATTGTCGTTGAAAACAAAATTGGTTGACTCACTGCTCTAGCCAATATACACACTACTTTTTGTGAGGTGATTAATTTTTCTATGTAGCACACATTTTTTATGTTCCTATAATATAACATAGAATTAATAGTACCTAGTTTACATAAATACATTTATTAGTTAATTTTACTTTTTTATATTCTTGTTAGGTGTAACCTATCTTAAATGCTAAAAAAATCTTATATAGTTTATGGTGAATGGTAAAAACAAATATACATCAATAAAATGTAAAATCTTTCAGTGAGTTTTCTTTAATTGCTTGAGGCTTGAGTACCTAAGAGTTTTAAGTATCTCAACGCAAACAGATATTTTATCGAATGTAATGCCACAGGATGTTTCAGGAATACCGTATAATACTTTTATTTTGGGTCGAAACGTATTGCTCAGCAACACCACGATACTGCAGGTGGAATAGTGTTGAAACCCAAATAAAAAAATTGTATTAAAAATATTGTACAACGAAAAAAATTCATTTTCATTTTGTCTTTTGCATGCATGTTTATTCTAATACATATTTTCACCAAAAAAATTACAATTAGTGACAACGTCCAGCTGAATCATTGAATGAATTATTGTTATTAGATGGAGTTGCTTTTCCACTTCCCTGGTATATAAAATTCCATTTTCCGACAATTAATTCGTTATCAAAAACAATAATACCTATCTAATTTCACAACCGGAATTTCGAGTTTCACTCTTTTACCTTTGAAGAGATATTAAATTTCATTCGAAACCCTGTTAAAGGACAAAATTTGAAAAAAAACAATTTTTAGCCCAGAAACGGATAGAGCTAGGACAAATAAACTTTTTACAAAAGTATTGGAAATCGAGAAAAGAACACAAGAAAAATATATTATATATGTTTAAAATAAGCAAGTTTGTGATAACTTCCGGTATGACCGGAAGTTGCCTATGGACAATACTTTCTCTGTCAGGAAAGCAAAAATTATTTCAATTTTGTAAAAACTTTAGTAATTGATAATTATTGGATTATTCAATTATTAGTGGCAACGCCGAGAATAAATAGTATGACTCAACTCACTCAATTAAAAACGAGTTTCGACGTGTTTTGGATGGACACAAAAGAAGTGACGGAACCTTTCTCAAAACCAAAACTGTTCACTGACCCAATACTAATCCATGTTGTCAAGTATTTTTAGAAATCCTAGACATTGATACCTATATACTACCTATTTCTATTAAATAATTAAATATTTTAAAAACTGTAACAATATATATTTTTTCTTCCTCCTCAATTACTAAATATCACTGTAATAAAATGTACCTGAAAAAAATACTACATTGTAATATTATTTACCACGTTTTCATGTACTATTTAAATCGATCTGAATCCGCTTTGCCAATTGAAAATTGCATCCAGTATGTATTGAGTTCGATTTGAATCTCTAGGTCTATTCGGTATTTTTTGGGATCGTATCGGGATCTAAAAATCTAAACTTTACGAAAATGCAGCATAACCTAACTTTGTTAAAATTCCTCTTATTAAGTTAAAAAGAATATTATTAAAATGGTACATTTATTTATTGTAATAAGTTTAAATTAAAAATAAATATTATAAAAAAAATAACTTTAAAATATAAGTACCTAGTTACCTATATTGTCAATTGTCAAAATTTTAAAACCGATTTCAAAACAGGTTGAATACACCTTAAGAAAACGCCTTCTAGAATTCAAATTGAATTATCGACGATTCTCCATGAAAACGTAGTAATCGATAACTGATAACATCAGTGATAACTTCAACCAAACAAAAAAAAAGGTTTCGGTGAAGGACTGGCTTTTAGAAAGAAGAAAGTTTATTATGTTATTAATATGTAAGGTGCTATAGCTCACTTGGGCGAAGCATCCCGTCGCGAAGCGAGAACCATTTGGGTATATAATTGTCCGCCCACTAATACGAGCTACCCCAGACAGACGGCTCACAATATCCATCTAATAGATGACCCTAGCTAGATCAATGGATGTCCAGTCCATGGTAGATATCCTATGAATATCGACTGGATTATATCCTCAGACCTCAGATATTAAAAGATAAAAACATTTTTTTTATGTTTAAGCAACAACCATGAAAACATTTTTTTTTAAGACCGACCAGAAAATAGACACTTTCTGGACAATTTTTCGTCCAGAAAATAACGTTTTGTTGATCAAGACCGGAAAATGGACGTGGGGGCCCGGCAAAAGATTTTTCCAGTCCCTCTTTTTCATTTTTCCAATCGCTCTTTGATAATATAATCTACATTGATTTCGTTACTATGATAACAACATTTCGATGTATTGTCGAGTGACAGTTCGTTGATTTTTATATCAAAATTGTTTCGCGAGTGCGCAAATTTAAAAATATGAATTCAGATTTTGAATTATCCGACATGGAAAATGAGATTCCAGAAGAAATTTTGGAAGCAGCAAGGAAAGCGACTTACGATATAGGTATTGCCAGTAAAATCAAAAGCTCGTTACGAGAAGTCATACGACGCATTTAAAAATAATATAAAATAAAGAATTAAATGTGTATCGAAGTGTCGGTCTTAAAAAAAATATTGTACGTCACGCAACCGAAAATGAGTGTTTTGCAGGTCTCTCCAAGCTTCCAGGACTCGCCTTTGTCTCGACCTGACAAACACTAATACTTTTCCGGTCTTGTAACGTAAATTACTATTTTATAGATTAAGTCATCAGTCGCATCAAAATTTTTAATACCTTTATGTTTAGTAAGATAATGAAAAAAAAAATCTAATAAATATCCATTATACATATACCTCACATCCTAACAGCGCGTCATCCCTACAAAGTTATCGTATTCGATCCTCAGAGCTCGTGGATAACAGGTCACCTGCAAGCGTATATAGGTGCTTGTTGAGTAGTAACAACCCTTTATTTTTCTGTGTGATTGGTTAAACCGTGAATACTCCTGCAAGTGAATATGGGCATCATATTCATACCATTACTCCAGGTAAGCTTGGAGTTTTCCATGTTAAGGCCCTCGCCCTCAGACTCCGCAGGCTACGGGTCATACGCATAGACAATTTACCTTTAGATACCTACAGCTTATCTCCTGCGCAAACAAAAGTTACGTTTTATGGGTGAAAAAATACGTCCGAGCGCATGACTCGTCGGTCAGCTGTCTTCATTCGGGGAACCTTCGTGCATGCGCACAAACCTCGTGTTATCGGCCGTCCTACTTTATCGACAATAATCGACGTGCTCAAGAATACTCTCCAGAACCGGCTCGGCCGCCATTTTTGTTGTTGTGTTTTAAGGTATCTCTTCTCTGCAGATTCCTTGTAGTTTTCTAAAGTTTTCAGCTATCGGATCGGCTATCGTGGATTGTGGGACTGGTGTTTAATATTTATGGATTTCTGGTTTTTGTGTAGTTTAGTTAGTGAATTGTGTTTGTGCTTTTAGTGACTCGGATTGTAATATAAACAATGACTAGTACTAGTTGCAGCCGTTGTATAATTGTATTATGCCCAAATAAGGGTAAAATAAACCCTCTATGGTGGCATATGAGCAAGAGTTTAAATTTTAAAGCCCGGACCTGTCTATTTTCCCATTCGTCAAACGATAATGTTGCAGTGCGCATGTCTAATAGTTCCCAGTTTTGTTTACATGCGCGAGGCCATAAAACTGCCACATTCGTGATTATTGTTTGTTTATCTAAAGGTAAATTGTCTATGGTCATACGTCTATTTCTCAAAATATGATCTAAACATTTAATAATTAAATTGTAAATTGAAAATCAACATGGTTCTAAGATATGTTTTTGTTTACAAAACATTATTACAATATTGTTTTATGTAATTTCGACAAAATGGTGAACACAATTAAAAAATGCTACCTCGAGACACTTTTTTCTCATATTCTTTTCATTTTGTCGACTAAAAACTTTTTTATTTAAGAGCCAATACTAGGAACACATTCGCCATTTAATTTTTTTATCAATATTTCGTTTTATCCAAAAATCACTTTGACGGTAGTGGCGGAACATTCATCATTTGCCAATCAAATACAGATCAGATGATCAGTCAGAATCAGTTAGATCGATCCGGATCTATCCAAAGCAGCGAAGAGAGTGTCCGGATTTCTGGAGTGTCCGGGCTAGCGAGAGTCAGAACTACCGAAGTTATATACTGAATTGCTTTAATGCCCGTATGCACCATTACGACTTAAACAAACTTTAACAGTGATTTATGACAAAAATCGCTATGGACCAGCAAGTTATAGAATTGACCGACCATTTTGGCTGGTCCGTATAGCGATTCTTGATTCTTGTCATGAATTACGCATAAAGGTTGACTCTTCTTCAAATAACAGTAATTTTATCAGGAATTTTGACTGGTCATTTATTGTTACTATTTCTTCAAAACATGCACACTGCCCGATTTTTGGTTTCAACTAGATGGTGATCCCCGCATTTAGCCAGAAAAGTTAGGAAGTATTTACACCAAGTCTATCCTAATCGTTGAATTGGTCGGAGCCAAGAGGCTCCTATTAAATGGCCACCCCGTTCCCCAGACCTTACTCCATTGGAATATACAGTCTAGGGATGTACTAAAGATTTTGTGTAGGTATATGGTTTCGATTTTGAGCGAGAATTATTTAATAAAAACAATCTCTCAAGCTGGAGAGCAGTTCAGGCTGAAACCACATATTTGTGTGTGTGTATTCAAAAAAGTATTGATAATTTTATGAAAATAATTTGTTATGAATATTTATTATCTTGGTATAATGTATCAACTTTATTTAATCAGTAATAGTAGATTAATGAGCCTAATGAATAAAAATAAAGCGATTATTTGAAGCAATTACTTTTTAGTAAAATCAATTGCTTGACTAGCAAATGCTTATGTAAAAGCGATTGCTCGATCTGGATATGAATAAAATTTTCAAGCAATTGCTGTTTTTCTTACACCTCTGTAGCAAATGCTTATTTAACACAAGTTCAGATGTGGCTTATCCACTTGTTCAGATTATAGGTTTCATGTTCAGTTTGGTGTCTGCAAAAGAGTTGAAGTAAATACAACAACGTTGGTTTATTTATTTAGTACAATAGTAATCTGTTTCGTTTTTGTAGAAAACAGAAAACTTATATTTGTGATAGGGCAGATTTCAGTGAAAATGAGGAAAGTGATAGTAGTGATGAAGAAATTAAAGACAAGTAATTGATATTCGTTCACAAATTGAAGGAACATAAATAAATCTATCTGACCACAACTATTTAGCTTCCACAACAGCTTCAGCACTAGTAGGAAATTTAATAAAAATATTAGCCTTCTCCAAAACTGCATCCATTACAGAAGTGTATGTCTTGCTAGTCTTACAGACAGTAGTTTGGTGAACACCGAATTCTTCACCTACAGAATTTTGAAAGCCCGGATCCGACAATTTTCGCAGAAAGACTTGAAAGACTTTAATCTTATTTAAAGGCGACAGTGCACCCCCTCGCCTTTTACCAGTATCAGTCAAAAAAATTTGCCAACCACTCAACATTTTCGCAGTCAAATCGATATAACTTTCTGAAATCATCATATCTGCAATTTTTAAACAAAGGCGATTGCTTCTATTTTTTAAGAAAAAGCATTGACTATAGAAGCACTTCCTGTACTTTTAAGCAATTGCTGGACGCAAAAACAATTACTTTAGTTTTTATTCATTGGCTTTCAAGAAATTACTTCGATTTTATAAGAAAAAGCAATTGCTAAATTTTTATTCATTGGCTTTCAAAAAATTACTTCGATTTTATAAGAACAAGCAATTGCTAAATTTTTATTCATAAGTCTTAACAAGGAATGATAATAGTGGCGTTTTACTGTTATGTGAAAAAAATAGGGGGGTCAGCGGGTACTCGACTCCCCCTATTTTGAAAATTTAACAATCGTTTTTTGTTTTGTTTTTCTCAAAAGATGTAACATTATGGTGAAGCAATGTACCAGATTTGAAAATTATATTTTATTAAATATTCGAATTATTCAAAAAACCATCGAACATGAGGGTCAAAAATGAAAAAGGGCATTTTAAAAGTAATATTATTTTTGCTCAACGAATAATATATGGTTAACGATTTGACATCCTTTTTCCGGATACCCTGTCTATGTGCCCTGTGCTATTTCGTTTATAAATATTTTTCTATAGTGTTATTATGCCAACGAACTTCAGGTCTATGGTCCATTGAAAATCCCAGGAATGACAAAGTTCAGCGTAAGTTTGGCACCGCAGCAAATTCACAATATTGCGTCAGCATCGTGCTTGCCTCTTGCCTCTCCTCTCCGTTCTCCGTTTGTTGTTTGAATATAGAATATAAGTTGCTGATTTATAAAATTAATTTGTCTTTTGTTTTCTACCTTTTGGTCGTTAATCGTTATTGCGAAGACTTTAATAATAAAAAAAAGTGATATAATTCCTAAATTAGCGTTGCTTGGCCAAATAAAAATAACATTTTAAACATCGGAAAGGAAAAATAGATATTGCGCCACAGTGTTAATACTATGCTAGATACCCGCGAAAGTGACATTCAAAACGCTTTTTATCCACAAAACAGCACTATTATTCGTAGTTTGTTGCAAAAAACAGTTTCAGTGTCGGTAACTAGAAGAAAGACTTCCAGAAAGTTTTGTATTTGTTGCTCGATGGGTTCTTCGTGGTGGATGATGTAAGTTCAAAAAATATGGCACCTTATAATATAGGCATCATTTTAAATAGGTATTAATTATTAAGGGTGGGAATCAGGCACGTAGCTAGGGGGGGGGGAGCCACCCCCCCCCCCCGTCGAAACTCGAGACCATACTTATAAAACTTACAGAATTTTATGCGAAATATCCATATAATATTATTATTAGAGCTCTGATTTCGACAATATAGGGAACACATTAAACATTTTCTACACTATTAAATTTTATTCGTGACAGTTTGTCATGTACCTATACCTAGGGTACGTACCTATATTATATAATAATAAAATTACATATTTCTTTAAAATTTTAATACAAAAAAAAAACCAATACGAAAAAAATCATATATTTTTTTAATGCAGGCGTGGGTATAGGGGGGATGGGGGCAATTGCCCTATACAGACCCAAGCACCTCAATTATTACCGGGTTTGTTTTTGTGGTTTTCTTGAGGATTTTGTGTTGTTTTTTATTTTTCCCACTTGAAAACCAAGCACCATGATTCAAAAAAGGGCGTGGCACCCAAAAAAATTTTTTTGCGCCACCTCTCTCCATGGGCCCCCCGAGAAGAAATTCTGGCTAAGTGCCTGGTGGGAATCTAAGGCGCTTGATAGCAGAGAATATGGGTATAGCTTTGGTAGATATATATTATTATTCTGTGGCTATAGATATATTCTGGCAAGAAAGGCAAGTACCTACCTAATAAAATTCAATTTTGGCATAGGTACGTGTTTTTTCGTATTGAACAAGGGTTGACATGGGATTATAATAATGTAGTGGTACAAAGTCTCCTTTAATAATTGCGTTAATTTCTTCGATTTCGAGAATTTCATCATTAGGGGAGAGCAAGGCAATACGACATACTATCTTTTGAAAATCAATTTTTACTAAACCAAAAGGTATATTAGGTTTTATTCTTTTTTTTTAATATGGCCTCTTAACGTTTTAAGTGAATTAAAATATTTTACTTGTAAGAATTGCAACATTTAGGAAAAAATTCAAAAAATAACAAGCATTGCAAAAAACATTTAACCTTATAGTGTAAGGCAAATTAACATACCAAATTTTTCCCTTAAAGGCATAATGACAAGGTTGTATGAAATTAACTGTCCAGTGAGTAAAAAAAAAATAACAACGTAAGTTTAAAATGTAGTTTATATTTTTTATATTTTATGTTTGTTGTACATTAACGAAATTAAAAAAAAATATATTGAAACAAAATATGAATAAATTAAGAACGACATACTGCTATACAGGCAAAACGACACACTGCTATGTCATTTTGCCCAATGTGCAATATAAAGAATAAATTTATTTTCTAGGTTATAATTTCATTTAATCATTTAAATGTTAGTGTAATATTAAAATCTAGAGGGCTAATAGTTGTCGGTTAACACTAAAACATTGTCAGCGACCTTATATATTTTAACCAAAAATATTTTAACAATCACTTACCTTGATATTTTACATAGCAAAATACACAAACTCTCTAGAAAACAACAAACAAGCGACTATGCTATTTTATTATGACTGACGATCTTAGCGGTATTAAGATGTGTTTTGTAGTAGAGAACTCAACATGAATGTAATCGAACTGGACCGAAAACAGGTAATATGTCATTTTGCCTGCTATGCCATTATGCCTTGCTCTCCCCTATACTATTTAACGAAAAAAAAATAATTTAAATTAAATAATACCTAATGATTCGGTATAAACTCTATTATTCCTAACAATAATTATTTTATAACCAAAGATAAGAGCTACAAAAGCTAGCATGGAAGAAGCATTACCTACCTAGAGCTTACCTACCCACCGAATTAGAAGAAAAATTGATGAACCTATACCTATTACTATAAAAAAACTGATGAACCAGTATTATCTCCTGAATTTAAACTTAAATGAGAATATTGTGGCATTCTATAAATTTTTACTTTAAGATTTGGATGCTGACATAACGGCAATTAAAGGGGGTCCAATTACTTCAACAACAAACAGTAATTTTTAAATTTAATATGGTACTTATATAACCAAAATTAAAAACGATGACGAACTTAAAATCAATTGTTAGAAAATGCATCAAGCCCTTACAGACATAATCAGCTTAGAGATATTAGTGCACCCGATTTTTATGAAGAAATTAAAGCTATTGAACCAGATTTTACCACAGAAAAAGTCCTAGTGATATTCTTGAATACATGCATTTACGAAAATAACCTTCTATTAACAGTTTCAAACCGTAGGTATACACTTATATACCTATATTCCGAGCGGTCGATCTCAAAACCTAAAATGATTAAAAACTATATATACGATCCTGGATGACGCAAGATAGATAGACTTTTTGCTTTAGCTATGTTATCTATCGAACATGAAATATGTTTCACATTGGATCAATAATATTAAAGACATTGTCAAAAAAAATTTCAAAACGAATGCCCGAAAAGTTCGTTTTTAATTACTTTTTATTTTATTTAGTTATATTTTATTTATGGACATTTGTATTTTAATTTATAGACTTCCTAGCCTTTGCTGTTATTTATTGCTTTCAATTGTTAAGTATAAGTATTTACCATTTTACTGATAATTGATACGACATATGTAAAAAAGTAGCACCTTTTATACATTACTATAAATATTAGTACCTAGGTGGGCGGCCAACACCTTAGCGGCGGCCCTGGCAGGGGATTATAATATTAATGTAGTAGTACAAATTCTCCTTTAAAAGTATATTAATTTCTTCGATTTCGAGAATTTCGTCTTAACCAAAAAATGTAAGTACCTACCTACATGGTGAGGATTGGGCTTGAGCCCCAAATACAGTTTTCCAATTATACCTTTACTTTGATATGAGATAGATGCTTGGATAAATGTTATGTTTTCTAGTTTATATCATATAGGTATACATTTCTATTTTATGTAAGTTTATCTATATGTTTTTGTGTTTTAAGAGACTGTCAATTTAAAAACAAAAAAAAAATTGTTATCCAAAAGTGTAAATTTATGCCTAGTAAATACCTATACTCAATAATATATTATTCTTCCTTCTTCTAGAATCTTCAGAAAATTTCGGACACATTTCTCTGAATTTCAAATTAACTCTTTTAAATTCTATTTAAAAAAAACTAAACTTATATTTATGTATTCATGAAAGACAAAAATCAAATTAAATTACGTACTTATACAGACGTACTGTCCGCGGATAGCACAAATGGATGAAAAATTTAATTTTTCGGGAAAGTCATTTTTGATAAAAAGTTTTGCTTGTAAAAAAAATGCAATTCACGAAGAGAAAATTTTGATTTTTTATACAAAGTTCGCAAAAACTTCAAAAACATGATTTTTCTCCAAGAGAAAAACTACCTTTATTTTTCATTTTTGACCAAAATGCCTTATTGAAGTGAAAACTTCTTTAGGCGCGTTTAGCACTTTTAGTGGGCACTGAATTAAACTGAGCCGTCACGCTCGGATGTGTAACGCTCGTCTGCGCCGAACAATTGTATTTGATATTATTAATTTTACCTTGTTGAAGTTTTCACTTCTGTCGTGTGGTCTTAAGCACACACAATTTTTTTATTAGAATAACGCCCGGAATAACGTTTGTAATTTAAATCTAAGATTTAAAATAAATCTTCGATTTTTTTGGTTTTTTTTAATTTTTAGAGGTAAATGGAAATTTTGCTGCTCAATAAAAATATTAATATAAAATTTTATTAGACTCTATATTCATAATGGGTGCATGGTGTGTATCTTATTTTAAAATTTTAAATGCATTCCTAACATCTTTTGTAAAAACAAGGATTTCTTTACCTTTCTATTACTTTGCTTTACGTATGGGGCAAAATTGAAGTTGTCAAATAGAATCTGATGTGTTTTGAAAATTTTGACCTTAGAACAAAGGTTTATTTAATTCAATGTTACGGTGCGGGAGAAAGTTCTTACAACTTTGTTATAGAGAAATATAATCAAAGATACCCTAACGTTTACGTCTCAAAAATGGGACTTCATAAATTATTATTAAGAAAATTTCAGCGAACTTCCACCTAAAAAAAAAAAACTAATCAGAATGACGCAGCTTCCCTAATCGTATTGCAGTCTGTTGCTGACAGTCCTACCCTTTCATTAAGAAACCGAGCTCAATAACTTGATGTAGTAAAAAAACTCATATTCAGTAAGTATATTGTAAAGGCAATCAAAATATTCCCATTTAAGCCAACTTTTTATCAAACGTTAGAATGGAACTTGGAAACGTTTGGATTTTTGTCTTTGGGTCGGAAACAAAATTGTAAGTAAAAACAGGAATTTTCATAAATTTATCATGTTCTCCGATGAATCGACATTTTCAACAAACGGGAAAGTGTCTTCTGCGCATATATTAGATAATGGAGCGAAAATAATCCCCGTTTTAGAATTCCTGCAAAAAGACAATATTACAAAAAAGTAAATGTCTGGTGTGCAATTTCTTATTATGGCATTATTGGCCCATTACTTTTTCGAAAACACGTGTACCTAACCGTAGGAGTTATACCTTGGAATGTTGGAAACATTCCTTTCTGAAAACCTAGAAGAATTTCCTCTCCAATTTAGGAACGAAATGTACTTTCAACAAGATGAATGCCCTGCGCAATTGAAGTGAGGGAATGGCTTAATAATACATTTGGCCACAGAAGAATTGGTCGGAATGGACCGGTTCTGTGGCCCCCAAGAAGTCCCGATTTAACTATTTCAGATGCCTATCTTTGGGGGCGCCTCAAACAATTAGTGTACTTCCGTCCGATTGAGAGCGACGTACAGCTTCTAAAACAGCCAATTGATGAAGCTGTTCAAACAATTTCCATTGAAGAAATTCGGAGTTTTCAAGTTTTGACCACATTCGTTTTCAGTTGGAAAAATGTGTTGATTATGGAGGGGGAGTGTTTGAATACTTAGCAAATTATGAAATTATTATTTGTTGTTATTTTATTTTTTGTGTTATTTCCGGGGTCATTTCATTTGTGAAATTAAAAATTCATATTTCTAGTAACACCAAAAATCAGTTTTAGACACTTTTTGATACCCCTCTGTCATTGATAAGGTATGTATTTCGACCGCTAATGCTGCTATCCAAAAAAAATTCTTTTTCCTCTAAAAATTAAAAAAACTAAAAAAATTTACATTTACATTACAAAAGTTATTCTAAATAAGTTTTCTAATTGGCATTTTGGTCGAAAATGAAAAATAAAGGTAGTTTACTCTTGGAGAAAAATCATGTTTTTGAAGGTTTTGCGAACCCTGTATAAAAAATCAAAATTCTCTCTTCCTGAATTGCATTTTTTTACAAGCAAAACTTTTTATCAAGAATGACTTTTTTCCGAAAAATGAAATTTTTCATCCATTTGTGCCATTGTAAACCCTATCCGCGGACAGTCTGTATATATTATATAGGTACCCAATTTTCAGGAAAAGAAAATAACAGAAAACCTAAAGCAAAATAAATAATATGTTCCTACATAAATATTTTATAACTTTTATCTTCTTTGAACAAACATTTTATTGGCATAAAATATGCGAGATTCTATTGAGTTCTAAAAGGAAACAATACAAATAATTAGGTGACGCATTTTCAGATAAGCGGTTTAAACAATAATTCTGATTAGATATAAATAGGTACCTCTACCCCTACCCCTACATATACGTAACCTACCTAGATTAAATTTGGATAATATTGCGGTGATGTAATAAAATAACAACAATTTAAATATAATTTAGAAGCGCCAAACTATATACATAATTTCCCAGAAAAACGCTAAATTATAGTAATTATCCTACTTTTAAGTATACATATTTTCCAGAAATATTCAAGGTTACAGTTTTTAACGATTTATAGAAGCACATACCTAGGTAATAGATGTGGTCAAAGCTTGGTTCAAGGCCATTTTTTTTTTGTTTTTCCTAGGCATACAGTTTTTTTTTATTTAAACAATTAGGTACCTAACTAAACAATAATAAAATTTATTTATAAGTAGAATTAAACGATGGACGTGTGAAATGGACCTGTTGTGGCATCCGATTTACTGTTCCAGTGTTTACGTGCTCTGTGCTTTATTTGCATCATTGCATCGTTGAAATATATAAATGAATTGAGGCAGCATGCGCGTAACTACAGGGGGGCCTAGGGGGGTCGGCCCCCCTTAGACGTCGCTAGGCCCCCCCCCCCAGAAAAAAAAAGGCTGACTTTGTAAGCTGGCTACTCGCCTCGAAAATATAGCATCAATTTTATTGGTTAAATTTTCCATTTTTCACTCAAACTTTTTTGGCAATACTCGTTGGACATTGGGCTTGTTTATTCAAAAATTAAATCCCTTGAGCTTCGCTCTCGGGATCTAATCAGAATAAACATGTCCAAATTCATTAAAAAAGTCGGTGGGCTTTTTGTTCGTTGAAATCTCTACTTTCTGATGATGTTAAAAAACTATACATTACTATGGTAAATGTTCTCAAAAAAATGCAAAGAAACGAAAAAAACTCGAATCCGAAATTTTTTTTTTAGATCATTATGTACAATTTTGAGCTATTTATTAAAATTTATACTTTAATTACTCGAAAAACGTAAGATTCCATGTTACATTGATAAAAAAAAAAGTATAAATTTTAATAAATAGCTCAAAATTGTACATATTGAACTAAAAAAAAAATTTCTGATTCGAGTTTTTTTTTATTTCTTTGCATTTTTTTGAGAACATTTACCATAGTAATGTATATTATTTTTAACATCAGAAAGTAGAGATTTCAACGAACAAAAAGCCCACCGACTTTTTTAAAAAAGCAGATATTTTGACGTGAGAATTTTCGATTGAAAATTAGGGTGTTTTTTCGATATTAAGTCAAAATAAGGTTAAAAAATAAATTTTTTAAATCAAAAAAATTACAGTGTGTTTAGGACATAAAAAGTAGTGATGGGATCACTCGAGTGAAAAATAACCGAACACTCGATTTTTTCAATCACTTGCATTATTCGGTTATATTTGTCATTATCGTCGGTATAATTATTCGACTGACGAAAATTCGAATTATTTTTTAATTTATTTTCAAACGACCCCGGTTTTTTAAATCACTCGAATACTCGGTAGTCGATTATAAAAATAACTCGATTTTTCCCATCACTAATAAAAAGGTAAGTTTTCACCAAATTTCGTGGATAAAAAAAAAATTTTGTAAAAGATAAAAATAAAAAATCAAAAACTTGGTTATTTGAATTTTTCACATAAATTTTGAGGTTATGTGAAAAAAGTGTATATACAAAAGTTGTAGATCTTTTTATTATCTACAACTTTGCGATTTAACGTTTTTCCACAGGACTTGTAGTTTTACCGGAAATCGAGGTAAATCGTTTTCTACCCTTAAAACCCCCCCCCCCCCTTCTCGACCTCGGATCGCCCGTAATTTATTTTTCCTTTCATTTTTGTTTTATTCTCTTCCTTTTCCAATGGGTTTCGTCCTACTATTATTTTCTTTGGTTTCAAAAATTATCGACCCTGGTCTAATCGGCATAGACCTAATCTAAATAATCTTATAGGCACAGAATATACAGGGTGTCCGGAAATAATGAAAAAAAAATTTAGAGGATAATTCTAGACCGAAAATAAATGCTATCTATTCTTATAACATTTTTTCGAAAATTGATTATTAACGAAGTTACAGGGTGTTAAAGTTAAATTTTATTTGCAGTGTTCAAATACATAAGTTACTAGAACAATAAATTACACATTCCAATCTAAGGTTCAAAGTTACGTCCTTCCTCTTCAATGCATAAATTAATTCTTCTTAAAAAATTCCTACTAACTCCATGGAATATTCCTTCCTTTGCTATGCTATGTTTAAGGTTGAAAATAAAATTAAAATGATTTCGTATTCTTTACATGCAAGCAACTTTAGCGTTTTTCTTGAAAACGGTTAGATTTATCGAAACAAAGGTAGTATACCTTTTTTATATCAAAAGGTTAGGATAATAAAAATATTCAGTCAAAATGCGCATACAGTGTAGGACAAAAAGTTGGGACCATTTAAATTAAAGTATAGGCTCCTCGTGGCGCCCTTTACAAAACGCGAAAAAACGGTGGAGAAATTTGTATTCCTCATCCCAAAAAAGCCCCATATACCTACGAGATTTTGTCAAAATATAATAACCGTGGCAAAAGGTATTGCAAAAAAACTGCAAATAAAATTTAACTTTAAAACCCTGCAACTCCGTTACTAATACCTAATTAATTTTCGATAGGAAGAGATGGCATTTAGTTTCGGTCTAGAATTATCCCCTAAATTTTTTGCTCATCATTTCCGGACACCCTGTATAACATTTTCTGATATAGGCGAATATATTTTTTCCATTGTTCGTTAGAATAGGTACTTAGATAAATAAATAGGTAGGTAATATTTGTTTTTCAGTGACCACTTTGTTCTGTTATTTAAAGGTTGTTTGTCAAGCAGCAAAGCTTACAAGCACTTTTTTTCAATAAAAATTCCCACTTCTGATTGTAATTAAAAAAAGATCTTTGATCTCGGTTTTTAGGCACTTAATACTGAGTGCTGAAAAGTAGTGCTCTCTCAAGGACTTTAAAAGTATGTTAAAAAAACGTAATTAGGCAGGTGTCATAGCTTAATGATTCATAATAAATAACTAACACTTTTTATTTGGGAGCACCGGCGTGGCTAAGGGATAATCAGTCTATTAAGGTGGAAACACATTACTATCACCTCACGTGAGTTCACATCCTATCACGTCAGAAATAAAATGCATAAGTTTTAAGCAGAATCACATTATTATTATTATTTCACATTTTACGTAAAGTTATATCATTCATTTTATAAAAACAAGCTGTGGGGCGCTCTGCTAATCGTAACCAGAAAATGTGGAAACTAAATAATAGTTCATCTTTAGAGTTTGAAGAAGATTTAGAAAGAGCTTGTGCAGTTATAGCGACTGAAAAACTTAAAACTAAGAAATGGATACGTGACATTAGGTGAAGAAGATCGTTTTATGATGTTCTGTCGTTTAAACTTTCTCCATTTTTCCAAAGTCACGCTTTCACCGAAATTGATGTTTAAACAGAAAATCTGCAATGAGCGCGTAAAGACCGGCAAAATCATGGGCTTTTACGTAAACACACCGTAGGGGCGAACCGCCCCCCACCCCCAACCCCCAATACTATGGAAAATAAAAACAGTTGGGATATTTGTATGTCAGTTGGGAATTTAAAAAAATACATCATTCATTTTCCTTGTAGTTTGCCGACATATTATATTACTTGTTTCATTTTCCATATAGCAAAGTCTTCAAATGTATATTAATGAAATGAAATGATTTTATTAGCAACTTGTGCTATAAATAATAATTTACAAACTATGTACATTTAGCAGAAATATACTTAATTCCTCTGATCAATAGTTTTTTTTCACAAATCCTATCACTAGTCTCCTAAACTCTCCTAAATTACTAGCTGCCCTAATATACAATGGAACAGTATTATACTCAACCAACCCTTCAAAAAAACAAAGAACTTTGCGTTCCGCTCTTTTTAACCATTGGAATGTATATGTTTGAGGACGCTCTTGTATTATATATGTATGTACGTCATTCACAAATTTAAGCTTTTTACTCATATAATTGGGCAACATACCATGAATTATTATCTTATAAACAAAAATGGTTGAAAATAAAGAACCAAAGCAAATTTAATATCGAAATATCCATATATTATTGGAGCTCTTAGTGCCCTAGTCATGGTTTCTATTAACTGCACATTACTGTTTCTAACAGAGTAATTGATATCATGGCAGCAAAAAAGAACAGAAGATTGTTATCATAATTATTGTCATAAAAAATACATATTGGTTTAAAATTTACAAAGGTACAATAACCCAATACAAAAAAAATTGGATTTTTTTTTAATGCAGGCGAGGGTATAAGGGGGGGGGGCATTGGGGGCAATTATCCCCCCCCCCCCCCCTGTGGCACGAGATCCAAGCACTTCAATTATTACCGGGTTTGTTTTTGTGCTTTTCTTGAGAATTTTGTGTTGTGTTTTTTATTTTTCCCACTTGAAACCCAAGCACCATGATTCAAAAAAGGGCGTGGCACCCAACCAAGACCAATTTTAGCAGAATTTAGGCATGGTCCGTGCTTTACATCTCTGTATACCTGGTAGGTAGGTACTTCTTGAAAATTGGTCTCTATAGAGGGCTGAAAAGAGGGTGTAAAAGTTTTTATTGAAAAATATTTTGTGTCATATTTTCTTGAAATTTAGCAGAAATACTCTACAATATAAATACCTAATGAAACAGATATTTTTTTTAATGGGTCTAAAGGAGGAATAATAGTTATTTATGTATCAAGGGTACTAAGTAGATGATCATGCCCTGAGGGCGACAGTCTTACAAAGCCGAGGGCCTCTGGCCCGAGGGTTCGTAAGTCGCCCGAGGGTATATATCTATTAGTACCCGTGGTGCATACAAAATTTTATGTCATACCAGTTCGTTTTGAATAATAAATATTTTTTTTTAATTTAATTTGATTTACCAATTTTTTATTTTTACCGGCGACATTACCTTGACATTATTAAAATGTTTAATGTGTCAAAGTCAAAAATGGAACAAGATGCACACTTAATGCCCGCGCGGGCCATAATCAAGGGCGTCCGAAGCAGTGGCGTAGCTAGAGGGGGGGCGGGGGGGCGGACCGCCCCGGGTGTCACCCTTTTAGGGGTGACACCCGACCCACCCGATAACCCGACAGTGATGAAAAAAATACACAAATCATAATTATGACAATTTTTATCAACAATAATAATCACTGAGTAAAGCCACTTTTATTTTTTTTTAAGATCATTCAGTGGTTATTAACATACGTACATAATTGGTTATAAAAATAGAAGCTCTTCGTCTTTATACTGAGGAGCAACGAAATGAAGTTGTAAAAAACGCCATAGATTTTGCTTTAAAAAAATCGGAGAAGTACGACATTCCAATCGAAAGACGAATTCGTCGTAAAAAACGAGTGGCCGGTGAGTTGGCCGCCGATGCAGGACTCACCCTGAGAGCTGAAGTGCAAAAAGATATGTTTGAATGCATTGATCGATTCAGCGTAGAACTTCAAACAAGATTGCAGTCTGTTCGAGAAGTAGCTTCATTGTTTGAGGTTGTACAGCCAAATACTTTGCTTTCTGCAAATACTGATGAATTGAAATTGGCTGTATCAAAATTTTGTAATTTTTATGACGATGAAGTATCGGAAGCCGAACTCCTCTTGGAGATACCAAGACTCCGCCGACATATTCAAGCGGCCAATATATCAGTGTCTAATTGGTTGTCTCTAGACTTTTTAAAGTTTATTGTGCAATGGGATTTTATAGAATCTGTGCCAAATCTTGTGGTCGCTCTCAAACTATTTGTAACAATTTGCGTATCGGTAGCCTCGTGTGAAAGAAGTTTCAGCAAACTCAAATTAATAAAAAACTATTTGAGGGCTACAATGAGCGAAAGAAGACTCAACAGTCTAAGCATGTTAACAATAGAACACGAGGCAACGCAAAAAATAAATTTTGAGGACGTAATTAGTGAGTTTGCAGCTGTTAAATCTAGAAAAAAGAGCTTTTAAGGTACTTACATATTTTTGTTTACTCATTTATATTTTAATTAGAAAAAAATAATAATCAGTTTTCATTTTTGGGGTGACACCACGAATTCCGCCCCGGGTGTCACCCATGCTAGCTACGCCACTGGTCCGAAGGAACTTTTTTAAGGGGGGGGCAAATCATAATTGGAATTATTTTTGTTTCTAGCACTTCAACAAACCTTCAATAAAAGAATAGAGCAAAACACCCAATACTATTAAATAACAAAAAATAGCTAAACAAAATATTTAAAAATGTTCAAATATAACAAAAAAAAATACAACAAAAAAACTTATAAGTTATTCAGATTTATGGGAGAAAAGAAATGTTAATTTTCTTGAATCTTTTGCAAATCCATCAATAATTTTTTCGATTACTTAAATGTATTTTTTTTCTTTTACAAATTTGCGATGAACACTCATCATACATAAACCGTCCAATCGGTGCTCAGTCATAGTCGAGCGAATCCAGGTTTTTACTCTTCTGAGAGTACTGAATGATCTTTCGACTGTACATGTAGTTGGAGGTAAACAAATTGCTATCGCAATTGCCTGACCAATTGTATCTATTTGTATATTGCTATTATGACTAGCTGTGTAAATTAAAATAAAGCTTTATTTATTCTATTCTAATATTTTTCCTTCGCTACTTAGTGAAGATTTTTGAATTCCACATTTCATTTTATGCAACAAGAGTTCGTTTTACCAATTTTGTCAATTGAATTGTATCTCACTAAATATGTAGATCTCAGTTAAATAAAATATCTCAAATCTACTTGGGCCAGGGGGGGGCAAGCGCACCCCCTTGCCCCCCCCCCCCTTCGGACGCCCTTGGTCATAATGTGTACTTTATGCCCGCACGGGCATAAAGTAATCCATTTTGTAGATGGTATCTAAGGTATAAAAACACAATAATGTACTGGTATGACATAAAAGTTTATTATGTTGAAAAAAATATTTTTGTCAACACAAGTAGTGAAACACGGAATTCTTATTTTTTTTAACGTCGCGTCGGGCCCTAAAAAGTTGAAAATTAATATTGACAAAACCTACAACAATTAATATAACACGTACTTCATTCTTATTTTTTTTGAAAATAGTAAAAGTAAATATTTCTATTTAAAAAAGTATTTATTTATTGTTTTTTTGAAACTTTCCACAAATAATCTACAATAAATATCATGAAAATTTTTTTTTTTCTAAAGGGGTTATAAAAAAATTCTTTTGAAAACATTTTTTGACGGACTTTCCTGACGTATTTCAATAAATTCTACCCAACAAACGCAAAGTCCATGATAAGCTTCTGTGAACGATTTATAATTATCAAATAGATATATTTTTTAATAATGATGATAAATTTATATATCTGGTATTACTGGTATTACTTTTCTAAACAAAGCTAGAAGTTACTTAATTATATGACATTTTTATTAAAAAAGAAAGAAAGAATGTAAGAAAGCAGAAAAAAATGTTTCTTAAAATAATATGAGAATATGACCTATAAAAAGTTCTTGGGTGGTATGTATGGAATCCGCTGCTTTGTTCAGCCTTTTCACTATAATCGAAATTATCATGTTCAGCATTATCATCCCGATCCTGAATTAGAACCTATTGAAAATAAATCCCAATAATAAAAATCTTCCTAGAGGGTCACAAACCTTTCCTAGAGACAATTAAAAAGAAGCCGCGAAAGCAGAAAGTTTGAAAACATGAGATCAAAACCTTATTACGTCATCCCATTTTCCGCGCAAATCTTTTATTCGTCAGCCTCAACGGATTATATTGCTACCTTTGTTTTGATAAACTAAATAGACAAGAACAGCTTAAAAATAGGAAACAACCCGCTCGATGTTCAGATAGATGCGGCGTTCGACCTTCAGCTGAATAACTGATCATGGATCGAGGCAGATGTGACGTCAGTAAATTTATTCCCGTGTTTTTATTAAAGACTAAAATATCTTGTTTATTTATTTTCTTAGTAAATAATTGACAATTTTAAAAACGGAAACCGTCGAAATTTTTATTTTTTTTTCTCTATGCGATAGGGTTAAAATCAGAATTTAGTGAAAAAGCCCATTATATTGAGAAAGCGAAGCCGCGGGCTCGCGGGCACCTACTGTTGCATTCTTTTAACAGGATACGGTAGGTACCTATATGTAAGTCGAGAAAAGAAAATGGTCTCTTCTTCCGTGTTGAACAATCTGATATATTTTCGCTGTTTGATGAAAGTGAAATTATAGACACACTAGCGTGTACCCGGCATGCGTTGCAACCCGCTGGTATAAATGCAAACCCGAACAAACCCGATATATTAGTACCCGGCATGCCACTTTCTGAAATTACACCCGTGCGAAGTCGGGGCGAGTCGCTAGTTATACATAAAAACCTTCCTCTTGAATCACTCTATCTATTAAAAAAAACGGTTCAAAATCCGTTGCGTAGTTTTAAAGATTTAAGCACATATAGGGATATAGGGACAGACGGGCGATAGCGACTTTGTTTTATACTATGTTAAGATATTATTATATTATATCAAAATATATTATATATAACACTAGCGGGTACCCGGCCTGCGTTGCAGCCCGGCATTATACGACGTGAGATAATAAGGCGAACAAACCTCAAACTCAACCGTTTGCCGGCCCATCCACAATTCACATCCATGCATAAAACATAGTATGTCTTCGTCTATTCCGGCTTCGGTGCTTCGGATCGATCGTTGAGCGGGCCGGGGACCGGTTAGGTTGGGTCGTTCGTTCTCCCTACTCTAATTTATCAGTGTTTCTCTATAATATTATGCATGTATTATACATAAAAACCATCCTCTTGAATCACTCTATCTATTAAAAAAAACCGCTTCAAAATCCGTTGCGTCGTTTTAAAGATTTAAGCACATATAGGGACAGACGGGCGATAGCGACTTTGTTTTATACTATGTTAAGATTCAGAGTGAAAATATAAAGATGATTATATAAATTGAAAAAACCATTGTTGACAAAGTCTAGGAACTAAATTATTTCTATTTTAAAAGATTAACAACAAAGGCACAAACAAAAAACTACAAGGGTTTTCGACGTACCTACTTTCTTTTGGACAAAGTCATGAATGATTTCGTTTTAATCAATATAACGCAAAAGGTCTGATTCTATATGTAAAATTGCTAAAGAATTAAGTCTAGTAAGGCCGGCCGTACACAACCGGAATGCCTATCTGAATTCAGAAACGGAATTAAGAATCTGAATTCAGAACGTACGGAATTGTATATATTTTTATTATACAGCACACACATTCCGATTTTTTCAGATTATGAATTTTTCAGATCAATCTGTCAGAGTGACTCTGACGAGCGTTATGAATTACGGTTCTGAAAAATTAAGATTCTGAATTCATAACGCACGTTTTTTCATATAATTTAAATATACAAGCTCACACGGTCGGGTTTGTTGTGCGTGCGAGAAGACTAGACCTGTTGTAACCTATTGTGATGGGTGATACAGAAAATCTTATTTTATGTGTAGAAAGTCATCCCTGTATATGGGACCTTGGAAGAGTACCACGACAGAGAAAAAAATACTTAGCTTGGCTGGAAATAAATAAAATTTTATCCTGTTTAAATTAAGATATCCGTTTGCGTTTTTTTTCTTAAATAGCTAAAAGTAGTGCAATAAGTATCAATTCGTCTTCTATACCGTCACCGCTCAATTAAGATGACCACTCTAGCCGCAAACTACGAGAACACTGGTTACGGAATTTTAAAGATATGTGTGCGGCAATGACAAGAGTCTGCAGGGCGAACCAAAATTTCTTATTTTCCTATTTCCATATTTTTTAATTCCGTCGAAAAGGTATATTGGCAACCGGTTTGTTCGTTGTTACCCAGAGCATTTTTTTTAAATTTTATTTTTATTTTATATATATATAACAACGAACAAACCGGTTGCCAATATACCTTTTCGACGGATTTAAAAAATATGAAAATAGGAAAATAAGAAATTTTGGTTCGCCCTGCAGACTCTTGTCAGCGGCAATGGGCCGGAATTTAGTTTATGAATTCAGATAAACATTCCGGCTGTGTACGGCCAGCCTTAGTATATAGTTGACCTTAAATATGTTTTAATTTGCTTTCTTTAGTACTGAAAAAGAGCGTTCTAACGTAGGCAACGGTTTTGCCCGTTTGCCGCCCGTACCTAGATAAAGATACATATTATAGATAAAATAAAGGTATGTAGGTACAACACGAAAACTCGATGTTTTTAAGCCATATAAACAGTTCTTACTGACTAGGTATATTTTAAAACCCAAAAACAAGTTTTTAAAAATTTTCTGAAAAAAAAATTAAATTACAAAATGACAAAATAGAAATCTTCTGATAACTAACCCGCGCACTTGGCAACATGTCGAGACTCGAGAAAAGACCGGCTAGCTAGGCGGACCACGACCGCAAGTAAAATTTGTTGAGTCATCCTGTGAACTCGTGACCGAAATAGATCCCTCTCATGTGATTGGCTCCTCGTGACTAACGAGCCTCCAATAGCCAACACATGCTCCCTAAAATAACAAGTGGAACGGAGAAAGTGCGGCACACCTCCTTGTTCAATCCTGCGAGAAAAAGTCGCCATCTCTGCGCTGCCGCGGCATTATTCCTGCGAGCTCAAGCCTGAAGCCTGTCAAGTTGTGCGTTGAATGTATTCGTCGACGCCGCAATCCTGCGACAAAAGTAAAAAGGCCGCGTTTAAAAATTATTGAAAACGGTTTAAAAAGCGTTTAAAAATTGTAGTTTAATTTTTTTTTGTTCGAGGAAAAACAAAACAGCTTCTTCTGCGAGAAGGCTACGTAAAGCTACTTTAAGAGTAAGTGAAATTATTTTAATATCTGTATTATACATAGAATATAGTTTTTTTGCTCGTATATAATAAGTAGGTACATAATATACCCAACTATATAATTATAGTAGGTAGGTACCTACATAATTATACTGTAGCTAAGTAAACCATGATATTAGGTAGATATATAGGTAACATATTGCCGCAGCCCATTGATATGTACCTACATACTTCTAGATATTATATATAGAATATAACCTAGGTATTCTGGATATCTAAAATTTCTAAAACAATCGTGACCTTTAAAGACTTATCATGAATATTATAAATATGGCTAACTGCTGTTTGCTATACTTATTATACACAACCTATCTCACTATCTTATCTAAAATGGCACGTCGCTAACTATTTACACTTTCAACCAAGCCCCAATCCTTATATATAAATTTCACTTAGCAACAAAGTCAAAAACATTTCCCAGAAATTCAATAATCAAATAATCAGCCTTGGCAGTGAGTTCTAGGAAACCGCGAACATGCTGGAGCCTGTCTAAAACGATATGACGTCATGCATTTCGTACAGCGGACGGCGGCAAGCAGGAGCGTAGTAGAGGTAGCAGGAACTAATTGCAAGGCTGAAAAAGTTAGTTTTCCGTTACTTTTTGGCTTTGTTACTTTATTAGGAACAGATAAAAAAATAATTTACTTATATTATAGGTATACATAGGCACCCACTCTTTAATTTTAATAAATTAGATAAATTTTATTGGTACCTAGGTAACAAACAAGGTAACGCTTATGTAGGTTGACTTTAAGTTGTTAATTCGGACTGTTTAGCACGAATATTATAATAAATGCCCTAATTGCTTTATTATAATACTTGTCCCTATTTTTATCATTTTTGAATCGTTTTTATAGGACTTTTTGGTATACCTACCCATAAGATTTTATGCGTGCTCAATATAAATATTTTTGAATATTGGATATGGGAAAAGCCGGAAAATGATACCTAGGTAGAGTTTAAAATTAAATACTTAGTTATTCCAATTTTTTTTTTAATTCAGTTTTACATTACTTAAAGTATCTAATATAGAACTTAATTAAAAAAGGCCTTAATTTACAACTCTTTTAATAAAAAAATCTCTTAGGTAATTGAATAAGGTACTTTTTCTAAACTGCATGGAAGTTTTTTCTGAAAATTGGAAAAACTTCTTAAACATCATTGTCAGTTTCCGGCTTTTTCATATAATTTTCAGAATTATCTGTGAAAAGTGTGAGTTTGTAACTTGGGAATAAATTCAGTAAATCCAGTACAGTTTTTTTGGAAAAATGCTTGAACACGGATTAACATTTTACGTTTTTTTTTTATTAAAAAAAATATTTATACAGCGTGTCCGAAATTATAGATATGACGATAACATAATAATTTTTTTAAACGGCAACCCTAATTTTTTATTGACTATTTTTAACGTACATTAACTAAAGAGTGGTCAACCTAAGTGATCTATGTGCCAAAATTCAAAAATTTTTTTTTTCTATTTATATGATCTATATACCTATGCCAATGTCCTACTAGAAGATCTAAGTGCCAATTTCATCCTATTCGTTATAAAAAGCATTCATAGATGGCGAGAATCTGAATCCCAGATACTGTATCTCGCATACAGAATCCCAGTATAAAAGGAGCCTTTGGACCTTTTCTATATTTTTTTGTTCAATTTATGTACATACGTTTATTACGTAAATTTTATCCTACAAATGTTTTTGTGTACGTTTATTAATAAAAATATCAATAAAAAAATAAACTATTGTTTTATTCTTAGCTTTAAAACAGTTTTTTACATTTTCTGGTAGTTTTCGATTATGGCACTTAGATCACTTAGGTTGACCACTCTTATTAGTATCAAATTCCAAATTTTTTTTTTTTGTACCAAACCGGCAAATATTAAGGACTTGAAAGCACAAATAAGAAATGAGTGTATAGGGGAATTTTTCCCGAAGTAAGTACTTAATTAGAAATTTTCAAAACGAGTTTTAGTTTTACCGAGAGTTTTACTTGCGTTTAGGATATTGCCAAATAGTGAATGGACAACATTTTGAGCATTTATTGACGAAAAAGCATTTTAAAGATGGACATTACTTATATAGAATGTTTTTTTTTCAATTAAATTAATTCTTGTTTAATACCTTATAAATTACTAGAAATAAAAATAAAATATCTATAAAAAATATAGAATAAAATTTAAAAAAGCTAGGGTGATCATTTAAAAAAAAAATTATCGATATCATCATAATATCTTTAATTTGGGACACACTAAAAATGATAATAATACCGTGTCCAAGCATTTTTCCAAAAAAAAAACTGTACTTACTGGATTTCTGAATTTATTCCTAGTTACCAACTCACACTGTATATAGGTATCTCTACTTTATGTGGGTGTGCACATATGATTATCATTAGCTAATTTTGGACAATGTTTCCATTCCCAATAATAACTTTTTTGCACTGAACTGTGAAGTTCAATCAGGGAAATAGGTAAGTCGTTTACGACGCGATAAAAATATCCTTACTTCATTACTTTTTACAATTCTTTTCTGAACGGGGTTGTTTACTGATGATAGGAATCCTCCATTTACGGTACGGTAATGGTCGCTTATACAACTGAGTTTAAAGGTTTGATTATCCTAAAAAAATCAAGTTAATTATTGCAATTTTTACCAGAACAAATTTAATAAGTACTATAAAATAGGACTTCATTTTAGCTCGAAGTTCAACGAAATTGTTCAATTTATTTATATACATAAGATAAATGTAGGTGTGTATAAATCGTAGGTAAGGTAATCGTTTTCTTTCCGTATTTTATAATAGGGGGCTACAAATTCGTAGGACTATTAATTTTGGTCTACCCGCCCCAGGGTATCCATTAAACTTGGATCACTGTGTATTCCAATATAAAAAATAGTTACACACTTGTCCGATATGCCACAAATATTTTCTTTTTTCTTTTAATTAATTTTAAACTTATTTTTTGCAGGTTGGGCGCTACTCAACTCTTTCACTACTAGGCCCTTAGGCAACAAACATTTCAACAACCAGGAAAGGCGAATTTAATGTAAGATTTTTTTTGTATTGTTATTTCGAATCTTTTTAATTGGAGACTCGACACGATCAGTACCTATTTTACGATGTATGTTCGAATCAATTGTAAAATTACTTAAGTACTATAAGTAATTATTTACTTTGTTAGAATTGACAATTAAAAGTAGATAATACCGTCGTACATAAACAAATGTACGATGGTAATACCGATCCTGCATGTAGGGTAGTCTCCGAATAAAATTTAATGTTTATTGGTTAAAGGGTATAACATTTAAGTTGTGGTATTTTTTATAAAAAAAATATTAATACAATGTGTCCCAAATTAGACATATAAAGATATTAAATATTTTTTAAAAATGTTAATACGCATGCCCAAGCATTTTTCCAAAAAAAAATGTACTGGATTAACTGAATTTATTCCAAATTACAAATGTTTAAAATATTACCAAATGCCACATCAATACGGTTATCTTTTTAAAAAAATACATCTATGTATATAAAATTACCATAGCCACTTGTAGCCAATCCAATATTTCCCACAGTTACAATCATGTTTTTTCGGAGAAATTTTATTATTACTGATATGAACTGTATTATCAATTTTGACGTCAAAAAAAATATTTAAAAGATTAATGGCAGGAATAATTTAGTTATTTTATCTATTTTTTGACTTTAAAAATTACGAAACTTTGAGACAGGTACAAAAGTTAAGCACACAAATTAGCAATTATTTTACCGAGTAATTAAAGATAGCTACTACGCCACACTTCTATTGTCTTGAGAAAATTTAATTTTTTTAAATAAAATTACAGATCAGGATCAACAATTAAACAAATAAAATGTGTGAAACTCAGTGTTCGTGAATTGTCGCGCACTGTTCGGCTAACTTTGGGTGGGTTCGTAGGCAGTGTTGTCTATAAATAATAGATTTTTCTCTGTCTACTTTTTTTTTGTGGGAAGAGTTCAATCCGTTCCCAAGATCATTTTCGTCCTATATAAAATAAATTAAATTTCAGTAATACAATAAAATTTTTAAGTTTCGGTTTCGGCCGAAACTGATACCAAGGCCGAAGATTCGGTTTCGGCTGAAAATCTTGTTTCGGTCGGACACTAAAATCCAGTAGTTTATTTTTTTGGAAAAATGCTTGTGCACGGCACGGATAGTAACATTTTTAGTTGTGGTCTATTCTATTTAAAAAATGTTGATAAAGTGTGTCCCGAATTTGAGATATTATGAGAATATCGATATTTTTTTTTTAAATCACAACCCTAGTTTTTTATTGAATATTTTTTTAAGTGCATATTAAGTTAAACATAAGTACCAAATTTTAAATTTTTATGCCTTATCATTAGAGACTTTTTGCACCTCTTAATTCGTCATTCGTTTGTGGTTATGGTTATTCTGAGCATGCGCAATGTCAGAAAGGTGATCCGCTATGGTTAATAACCATAACGGACTCCGTTATTTACGGAAGGATAAGGAAGAGCTTATCGTTATCCTTATGGTTATGCTTAAACTGCATGTTTGCCGGAACATACAAAAGTTATCAAGCATCATTGCTATGAATTAAAATTGTGATAAGCAATTACTTAAAATCCAAAGCAATAGTAGCTTTACATTAAAATATACAACTTAATCAAATTATTTTTAGGTTAGGTATTTTATTTTGTTTAGGTGCGCCGGCGCCAACTTAATAACTACAGACAGAACGTATAGGCGCTGCAAAATCTCTGGTTTTAACAGTGGCGCTACTCGTTATGTTTAATAAAGTTAACCATAACGGAGCTAAAAACTGATATTAATTTAAGAGGTGCAAAAAGTCTCTATTTATATGATATTAAACAAACAAAAATTAATTTAATTGAAAAATAAAAAAACCTTTTATCCATCTTAAATACTTTTTCGTCAATAATTGCTCAAAATGTTGTCCATTCACTCTTTCGCAATATCCTAAAAATGCAAGTAAAACTCGTTTTAAACATCGCTAATTATTTCGGGAGAAATTAAACTGCACTCATGTCGTATTCGTGCTTTCAACTCCTCAACATTTGCCGGTTTCGTACAAAGAATAAAAATTTGAAATTTGGCATTGACGTATAACATAATATTCTGCCCTATTCTGTATATAAAAATAATTATTAATGACATAATAGGAAGCTTGTAAAGTAAATCTTAGCCTAGTCTAAAACTATAGGTCCTATACTGACCATAAATTTTATTTATTGATTTATTGTTTTCTACAACAGTTTTATTTTTTTGCAGTCCCTTTCAAGATGGTATTCACCAAATCTGTTCCTGCCACAGCCGCGTCATGGCGAGAAAGCTCAGCCTCCCACTCTCTACGACATGGATCCAGAATTTTATACGACACTTCACCCCCCATTCTCCCAAACACAGACCTACGAATTGGGCGACTTAACAGAAATGGAGTCAATGCAATTCGTCAACCCGCACGAAGTCTACCCTATAGTACCAAACGAGCCCACACAGTCGGCCGGCGTACTTTCACAGGTAATGTCAAATTTTATTTATACGAAAATACCAATACTAAGTAGAGTTTTTACGTTCTAGAATAATAATAATAATAATAATTGATCTCTATACAGATTTTTGCTTTTAAATAGCTGAGAGTTTATATAGCTAGGTGATCTCGCTTCCTTTCCCCGTTTTTTTTCCTGCTGATATGAGGTTGAATATATATTTTTCAGTTTGACGTGATGCCGGAAAAAGGTGTTAATAAAAGGTACCGGCAACTTTTCGTCTTCATTGTATTAAGGAGCCCACAGACTGGTCGAGCGGCTCGACGAACATTCCATTCGAACGAAAATAGGCAGAATATTAAGCAGTAGCGTGCTAACGCACAAACCCCAGGTTTAAACTACGTGTCATATGTATCACTAATCGGCACTTGGTGCCTCTAATATTAGTACCTACCTAAACATCTTTAATTGTTGATTTTTTTAATGTTGTCCGTTGAATCGCACTCCTGCGGACTGTAATTATGAAACTTATATAACACAAAATATTTTATCTCTCGTTTTCATTTGAAATGACAGAAACTCACAACAAAAGACTTTGTTAATAAAACCTGATGAGATATCCCAATGTGAACTCTAGAGCACAACTTACAGCGGTATTTACGCGAAATTCTCTCTGGAATTTCGTAAAGACTTTTAAAACACCTGCTTTATGGCTTGTACTTCTCTACGATATTTTAAAGTTGTCTTAAAAATACATGCTGGTTTGAATCACGATAAAACAGCTCAAAGTATTTATAAGATTACATATTGAGCCTAAGGAATAAAAATGTAGCAATTGCTTTTTCTTATAAAATCGAAGTAACTTCTTGAAAGCCAATGAATAAAACTTAAGTAATTGCTTTTGCGTCCAGCAATCGCTTGAAAGTGCAGGAATTGCTTCTAAAAAATAATAGAAGCAATTGCTATCGTTTGCTTAAAATGTGATGAATAAGTTAAGGAATTGCTTTTTCTAGTGTAGCAATTATTGCTTTCAAATTTTTAAGGTAGGTCGACCCCTGCTCCCCTGCATCATTTGCTTGGTAGCAGTCAACTTTAGTTCTCCGCGGCATACACGTGCGTTGCTCTTAACTTGTGTCTTCAATTATGGCTGAACATATGAACGTCCGTAAAAGAAAAATCTACAGTGTACGTAAAAATTGCAGATATGATGCTAGTCAAGCAATTGCTTTTACTAAAAAGTAATTGCTTCAAGTAATTGCTTAATTTTTATTCATTAGGCTCATTGTTACTTTTACTTTTATAACTACAAAGTGAATTCTGAGCAGCCTAAGCCTACCCAGAAGTTCCAAGCGACAACAATTTAGTTCTTCATAAAATTGCCTATATAAACTCGTCTTTGAGATAATTTATTTTAATTATGCCATTTTTCGCCACAAAGCTTAAAAATGGTCTGCTAGAATTTTTTGGCAAAAATAATTAAGCTGAAAGTCCTCTTTGAGATAACTTATTGTAACTTGTCCATTCTATTGTCCAAAGAGATCTCTTTAAAATGGCCTACCAGGATTTCTAACACTAAATTCCATTTATTATTTTTACTTATAGTTATAATATAGTTATTAGCTATATATTCTGTGCTTTTAGAAAAGGAGGCTAAATCTAGCTATAAATTTAATAATAATAATATATTTGTTGGACAGCTCGTAATATATTATTTCTTAGAGATTACTGAAATAAATATATGTTAAAGTTCCAATAATTAGGTCAAGGCATGTAAAATATAAAAAATAAGGAAAAACAAATCCCCACGAAAGAAAAATGGCTCTTGGTCTTAAGCAGGTGGCCTGTAATGATAAAAATGCCTATTTTTGACAGCACATTTAATTTCAATCCAGACGAAAATAAAAAACAAAATCATATTTTTAATGGTTGGCGATATTGTGATGGTATTTTAGCTGTCCGATATTGCCAATAATTATACACAATAATAATGATTCAAACAATTTAAATGGTAATTTTTGTCCTTGTCCTGGTATAATCTTACCAAAAGCTTGATAATTGGAATGATAACCAAAAATTTTAAATCTCTGTAACTTCTGTCTGTAGCAAGCAGCAAGTCGCTTAAGTGGTGTAATATATTGTCTTAATTGCGTGTCTTATTTAATGATAAGAAGGGTTACTAATTTTATAAGAGTACAATAGTTTTCGTAATCCATTTGCAAATAATTAAACCAATCTCCCGGGCCCAGTTTCAGCTCGTTTAAAAGGTTAATATGGGACAACTGATTTCTCTTTAAAAGCCATTTCTTTGCCCACTTGCCCCACTTTGTCCATTCCTTTTTTGTTTTTATTTTAAAATTAAACTATTTAAGATGTAAATAAAACAGTGGGAGTGTTACAATTGCGGGGAAATCCAACAGAGGGTTTAAAAATTAAATTAAATTAGGTACAATATGGGTAGGTATTTACAAAATCTTAATTATATGGTTAACAGAATAAATTTAGCAAAGGTGAATTATTTAAATCTAATTGATCATTAAGTAACAGGTCCGTATTTTTAAGTTTATTTATTTCCAAAGATTCTAACAAATTCAGTTTTAAGCCTTTGTTTTCTGTATGTAAGATTTTAAAGGAAGGATCGAAATTATGTTGATAATAAAGTAAATGGTTAGCATAGTTTGAGTCTGTTTTATTTTTTAGAATATAGAATTTAATTGTAAAAGTATATTTTCTGACATAGATTCTTCCAAATTAATTCTTATGAATCCTCAGTCTCCTAAATTATATTCACTAATAACGCTTCACAAAGAGGGATACCCTATCAGACCCGTAGTTTCTTTCTTTTCTGCACCGTCGTATAAAATTTCAAAAAAATTAATAGACATCATTAAAAGTAACACCCAATTTTCAGCCAAATTTGCAATAAAAAATTCTCTTGAGCTAGTAAATAAAATTAATAATATTAATTTACCTAACAATGCTAAGCTAATCTCTTTTGATGTTACTAATTTGTTTCCCAGCATACCTATCGATGAAACGATTACTTTGGTCAATCAACTTCTTTCCTTAAAAAATGTAAATCTGATCAAAAAACAAGAAATTATCGATTCTCTTACAGTATGCCTTGAACAAAATTATTTTGAGTTCAATGACAAAATATAGGTACACCAGCAAAAATGGTCTTATTATGGGTAACCCCCTTAGTCCTTTATTGGCTGAAATATTTATGGATTTTTTAGAAAATAAAATAAGCAATCATCCTCTTTTCAAACAGTTTCTTTATTGGCATAGGTATGTTGATGACGTCTTAACATGTTTTCTTGGTACTGATAGACAAAAATAACAAGTTTACAATAGAACAGGAAAGTAACAATTCTATCAATTTTCTTGAATTAAATATTAAGAGAGAAAATGATAGACACGTTTTCTCCGTTACCCATAAACCATCTCATACTGATACTGTCATACACAATTCTTCTTGCCACCCTATACAACACAAATTGGCTTCTTTTCACAGTATGATCCATAGACTAGTAACTCTCCCTCTAAATAAACTCAATTTTCAAAAAGAACTAAACATTATTAAACAAATTGCAGTTAATAACGGATATAATTCAAATTTAATTAAACAAATCCTAAAAAAGAAAACTTACAAAAAGGCTATTGACTTAGAGAAGCAAAAACTCTGACCAATTTAAACTTGTCACTTTTTTTGGACAACCTAGCAAAGTAATTGGCAATTTTCTTAACAAACTTGATATAAATTTGTGTTACAAAACTAACAACTCTTTAAGTAAATTCGTCAAAAACAATAAAACTAAAAGCGATAAAAACAAAAAATCAGGCGTCTATAAATTAAAATGCAAAGATTGTCCTAAAACATACTTTGGCCAAACAGGTAGACAGTTTGACAAAAGAATACAGGAACATTATAACAGTTTTCTAAAAAATAAAACAGACTCAAACTATGCTAACCATTTACTTGATTATCAACATAATTTTGATCCTTCCTTTAAAATCTTACATACAGAAAACAAAGGCTTAAAACTAAATTTGTTAGAATCTATGGAAATAAATAAACTTAAAAATACGGACCTGTTACTTAATAATCAATTAGATTTAAATAATTCACCTTTGCTAAATTTATTCTGTTAACCATATAATTAAGATTTTTAAATACCTACCCATATTGTACCTAATTTAATTTAATTTTTAAACCCTCTGTTGGATTTCCCCGCAATTGTAACCCTCCCACTGTTTTATTTACATCTTAAATAGTTTAATTTTATTGCACCCAATTTTTACTTTTCACCTTTATTAAATCATTGTCATCTGACGAAGCTACAGTGTTAGCGAAACATGTCATTTTCTGTCTAATATAGTGGAAATTTACAAGTTCAACTTTGTTTTACTGTATCTCATAATACTATAATTATGTATTTTAAAACTGCAAATAAAATTTAACCTTAACTCTGTTTTCGAAAAAATGTTATAGAAAGAGATAGCATTTATTTTCGGTCTAGAATTATCCCCTAAATTTTTTTCTCATCATTTCCGGACACAGTATACATTGTCTTCATGATTACCTAATTTTTTTAGTTGGACTGGTGCAGAACTGCAGCCTCGCGTTCGCCATTTTGTTCGTCGAGCCTCCGACATGTATGTGAGCTACTTATTTAGTGTCTCGATCTAACCAAAACTTGCGACCAATAATAACCTTATAAAGGTAAAGGCAGTACAAGTTTACCCAAATCACATACTAAACTACATAGTTTTATAAACTTAAAAAGGGGACCAGTGTTTCAAAATTGTTTTGATACTATATGTGTAATGTAATTGATTATTTTGAATTAACCAACATTGAAAGGAAATATCAATCAAAAATGAATAGTGCGCATTGTGGTATTTTATTATTGGCTTCAAAACAGGTTCAATCACCTGACGCATAAACTAAGTAAATATAGACATCACACCTAAAGGGGCAAAGGTAGGCAACGATTGTCGTGTTAAAAAATGGCCAAATTTTATTATTTTATACCTATCGCGGAATAAAAACGTGGATTTAATAAAATATATTAATTATTTCATGACTAAAATAATCGGATTAAATTTATAAATATTTAAATGGGGCAATAGACGCGACTATTTATAGCTCAAACACAGCATAACTAACTTGCTGGAAACTCGTTTCATGCAAGTCTTAACTTGTTCGTATGACGTCAGTCCATTTGTTTGTTTGGTTGTCTGGTACAGTTAGATTTTAAAATGGAATTTTCTAAATATTAGTCATAATTATTATAGTCCGGATAGGTAGTGAAAGGACCTCTAAACCAGAGTCGGCATAAGGACTCATTGGAACATAATATTATTCATTATTATTAAAGAGGCTAAAATTTTACAGGAAATTATAATTAGTGCATATAGACACATTGACGGTCGCCCCTTTCCCGAGGGGGAAGCTGCCCCTAATTTAATGTCAGGTCCAGGAAACTGAAATTTTACAGACACTTATGTTGCATTGCATAAAGGTTTTTAACAATAAATTATAATAAATAACTAACCAGGCAACTTTGACTGTAAAGGTGACACATTACAATCACCTCACGTGAGTTCACGTCCTATCACGCCAAAAATAAAATGCACGAGTTTCAAGCAGAATCACATTATTATTATGTCACGTGAAGTCATATCATTCATTTTATAAAAACAAGCTGTGGGTGCTTCGCTAATCGTAACTAGAAAATGTGGAAACTAAGTAATAGTTCATCTTCATCTTCAGAGTTTGAAGAAGATTTGGAAAGAGCGTGTGCACTGTGCAGTCATAGCGACTGAATAAGTTGAAACCAATGAATGGATACATGACATAAATAAAAAGAAGGGAGAAAAGTGAATTTCCCATTTTATTCCAAGAGTTATTGCAACACAACATAAGTGTTTGCAACATTTCAGCTTTCTGAGCCTTACCATTTTTGAGATACCGCTTTTTAATATTGGCATTAAATTAGGGGCAGCTCCCCCCTGGGGAAAGGGCGGCCGTCAACGTATGTATGCACTCTGCGGTAAGTAGGTACTAATTGCCTGTCAAATATTGGTCTCTTTGATAATAATAAATAATTAGAAGCGTATATAGCGTCCGCGAAAAAGCGTAAAAGGCTTTTAATACATCTTACCGCTGTTGTTGGGATTGCTTGGGTTATGGCTGCCCGTAGAGTCCTAATAAGGACGAAACGGCCGTCGTGGTCTACCCGCCCCAGGGTATCCATTGTGCTTGGATCCCTGTTTGTTCCACCAATATAAAAAACAGTTACACACTTGTCCGATATGCTTTTAATAATAAATAATATTTTTCAATGAGTCCTCATGCCGACTCTGGTTTACTCAGTCATCATAATATGGTAATTCCCCCTTTGTACAGGTATACACAGATAAAAGTTAGTATATAAATAGGTTTTTTAAAACTGATTATTATTTTGTTTTATTCCGTGTCATACATACATTTTGGAATATTAAACAAAAATATTTTGCTTTAAAAATAAATTTGATTTATGACTAGTTTAGCTTTATAATCTTGTATTTTTTTTAATGAACAGTGTGTTTATAAATTTATTATTTTTTCCTCCAGATAAATATAGAGACCGAATAGGTCAGGAATCTTCATCCCCAACAGAACAGGTGACAACACAGTTATACATACTAAGTAGATCGTTTTAATTATTACCATCGCTACTGATAAAAACATCAAACATTTACGAGTTAAAGCGCAAATGATGTGTAAATTACATTGTCCATAAAACTAAAGATGACTTAACTAGTGCGGTGTGCAAAATGGAACTTTGTTCCCCAGTACTGTACTGCCCTCTGGTCAAGTTTGTGCTCTTGCAAAACAGAAACAACCAACCCTATGGACCGGGAATAATCAGTAGATACAGGAGACGACATGTATTATTTTTGAATTAATAAATTATCCAATTTTAATGTTAAAATGCAAAAAATATTTTGTGTCAAATACTTTTGATATCAGTACATGGCAGACTTCAAATTTATTAAATATTGCTGAAGCAAAGACAATTAACGTCGCGTCGGTAAGAAGTTCGACAATGGACTGTTTTTTACTGTTTATAAATAAAACCGAATTTATCATAATATTTAACACTGACATTCTGAATTATATCAAAAATATATCCCAATAATAAAAATCTTTCTAAAGTTTTACAAAACTATTCTAGAAACAATTAAAAAGCTTTGCGAAAGCATAAAGTTTGAACAGTTTGAACTAGGGCTCGGAATTTTTAAAATATAAGTATTCGAATAGTCGTTTGGTATGTTATTCGAATAGTCGAATAGATACTTGAATAGTCGAATAGTCAAATATTCAAATTTCTAATAGCCGAATATTTGAATAGTCGAATATTAGATAGGTAGTCGAATATTTAAATAGTCGAATATTCGAATAGTCGTCTATTTAAATATCGAAATACAGTCGTTTAATCACGGTAGAAGTGGTTTAACTGCTTAAACATAATAAAGGAACATTTTTAAGTATTAGTCATTTTTAATATCTAACTTATCGAATAATAATAATGTGCATTATTTTGTCGAATAAAGTAAGATGACAAATAAATAATTCTGTTAAATTATTGCAAGATATGAGAACTCTGTAATAAATAAAAAGCTCCTAAACAAAATGATTATTTATTGAATACAAAAAATCAAACATTTTACACAACGAAAATAAAATTATAAAAATAAACCCGGTGTTCTATTTAACATAAAACAGAAACAACAAAAACTGGAACAATAAGTTCAACAAATTCATATAATATTCGAATATTTAAATAGTCGAATATTTAAATAGTCAAATATTCGAATTTCGAATAGTCGAATATTTGAATAGTCGAATTTTTTAACTAGTTTGAACACAAATAGACCCCATTACAAACACTTATTTATTTGGCAGTCGAGTGGCTGATTATAATGTTATCTTTGTTTCGATAACCTAAATAGAAAAGAACAGCTTTGTAACAGGAAACAAGACTCGACGAGGAAACGCGTCGCGCTGAATCCCATCGACGGCGGTCGATTCCTTGGTTTGCGATGACGTCGGTATTAAATTTTCGCGGTTTGTTTAATTATTTTCTCAGTAAGTAATTTAAAATTTTAAAAACCGGAACCGTAAAAATTTTAATTTACTCTTGCTGTAGCGGTAATGTCAAAGGTAAAAATTTAGTAAAAAAGCCCATTGAACAAGGTTTTAATGGCTCTTGCCTGGCAATTAAACAGTACGGTTGATCGGGCGTAATTGTCTTTGCGTTATTCAGATTTTATTAAATAATTTGAAGTGAAAATGTTCTGTCTAAATATTAAAAGCTAAAAACCGTTTAAATCCTACAAATTATCAATATTTTTATTTATAAAAAAAGAGTCATACAATCGTGTATACCTATATGTGTATCTGATTTTCAACTTTTATTGGCTGTAAATTACGCTTCCTCTTTAAATTATAAGTCTAAAATGTTTTCTTTTTCCACAGGTGAGTTCAAAGAGCAACAATATGCCAGAAACTGGCGATCTAATACAAAACAATATCAAGCTGAAAATGGAGGAGTTCAGCGATTTATCATCCCTATTTTCGGGCGCAAAAATTCCCTTAACAGGCGATATAGATGAACTAGCCACTCCTATTTTCGGTAAGAACCTAATAAAAATTCGGTAGATTATACAAATAAACTAAGAACTCAAAATCTTAACTTTCGTTTCCTTTTTTCTTTCAGATAAGGACGCGTTCGATTTCATACCACAACCTCCAGTTAAATCAAATGAGAATAATTGCGACCTAAAAGTAAAGGTCGAATATAATGCACAAATCTATTCATGTGGCAAAAATATGTATAGAAACCTAAACTTAGCCACTGAAAATCAAGTGCAAAATAAGGAAAATTATAGCATAAGTAAGTTGGGCAACGAAATGAACCTATATCAGCCTTACGCCCACAATGTATCTTTTAATACATCGGATGACCTATGCAGCCCATATCAAGACTTACACTTCTTTGATGGCGTAGCTGCCAATAGTGAGGTGTCATCCAATGTTAATTTAAGTGTTAGTAATATTAAGTATTCCAATTCTACTGAACCGTCCCCTCAAGACGATCGATATTCATATATATCGTCGCCAGGCAATGATCAACAAGCAGACTTCTCCATGACAGATCATGATCACTCATATGAAACAAAACCTAAACTTAACTTGATGATTGACCAATTCAAATTCCCAATAAAGAATGAAGGTCCGTCATTGCTTAATACGCCTGATGTCATTGACGAGGTCGTAAACATGGGCAATAATTTTAACATATTGGATTTAATCAATAATGAGGTAAGCATGAGTTAGCTAAACATAAGTCTTAGGTTATAAGTACAGTGACGGAAATAAAATTTCGTACACTGAGGTTAAGATTTTCTTTTTATAAAGATACTCAGCCGAATAGTTTAAAAGAAATTAAAATTCATCATTTAAATTGTTTAGAAATATCAGATATAGTTAGAATTAATTAAGCTAACCGTTCTTGCAAACATAAAATTAAAAAAGTTGAATTTATAAAATATTTAGGAATATTGATTGAGCAAAATCTAAATCATCAAATTAACACGCTTACAAAAAAATTAAGAAACATTTTATGTAAATTTAGATTTTTAAAAATATTGTGAATTAAAAAAAGTTTGTTTAATGTTTTATTATGCACTTTTCAATCAATTCCTTCCTATGGTTTAATTGGTTAGGGAAGTGCAGTACAACTGTATAATTGCATATTTAGACGTGGTTTTTAGTTCTGATCAACTTTTTTTAATAACAATTTTTGATAATGTCAAAAATAAAGGTACTATAGTCTTGGGAAAAATTCACATTCTTGGGAAAAATTCACATTTTTTGACAAACCTCGTAAATGACTGGAAAATTTCGATATTTGATGGTTGCATTTTAGGTTTTAGACCATGCAGAACTTTTTATAAAGAATAACCTTTTTTCGTAAAATTAATAATAAAAAAGTTTTCCATATGCTGCGAACTTAAGCAGACACGCTGTATATCCGATATATATCCTTTGATATGATACTTTCGAAAACATCATATATTTTCGAACTATGTTTTTAATATTATTATAAAAAAAACAACAAACCTGCAATGAAGTTACAAAATAAATAATACAACAAAATTAACAATCTTATTCATTACAGAGTACCTGTTACATTAAAATATGAATTTGACAGTTGGGCGGTTTGAAATCACGAGAGTAACTTTTTTCTACAAACGTATAAAGAAAAACTATTTAGAACGATTTGACAGACATTTTTTTAAATCAAAACCAATACAAAGTAAAAACACAACTAAAAAATACTAATTTGTGTGTGTGTGTACTAAAGTTAAACCTTCTTTGGTAAATAAATATTATTTTATTGATCCCTTATGCGAGAAGACGGACTATAGAATTTGCATTGCAATTTATATTAGAAGAACTAAAGCATTTCTTTTAATTTCAGGACATCACGATTCTTACTGCCGACGAAGAACTAATGGCATCACTGACCAGCCCAAGTATATCTTCTCTGCCGCCCTCGACTCCTTCCACTACTACCTCAAGTCAGCCATCATCGCCAACCAAGAAATCCCGAAGGCGAAAGGTATCCAGCGTTGATGACGACGACGATGATTACGTCCCTCCAACCAAGAAAAAATCTACCGTTCGCTTGACCGACATTGATATTGAAAACAGCAACTCCTCCGATGACTCCGACTACGAAGCAAAAAAATCTTCAAAGAGAATTAAATCCAATAAACCGCGCGGCCGTCCACCAAAACGTGCGGATTCAGTCAATAGTGACAGTTCAAGGGACACAAACGTGTCAAAATATCGCGAGTTAAGAGACAAAAATAACGAGGCGTCGCGAAAATCGCGTTTGAAGAGAAGAGTTAAAGAGGTTGAATATGAACAAGAGGCAGACGAGCTGCACAGCAAAAACATAAGACTTAAAGCCCAAGTAGAAGAGCTGGAAAAAATGGTTAGCACATTTAGAAATAATCTCTTTAGAATTTTAATTACTAAGTAAGCAGGTATTAAGAAAAATATGCTATGTTTACAACAGTTAAAAGTTGTTGATGCAATGATTATAATACTATTCCTTAATCATGCTTAGACGTAGGTGTGTAAACAATTTAATTCTGGCTCAGCCCCGTATACTTGAAAAAAGGCATTATCAATGATTATTGAGTTTAATTACTTTACATATAATTTTTAACACATAGATTTCAATAACCGTAATACGTAATAATAGACCAATAAAAAAAATAAAATAAAAAGTTTATTCTCAATAATAGTTCCATAATTAATAAGAAATGATTTAAACTTTGCACTTAATTTCTTAGGTTCACTTATTCATATTATCAAATAAACATCACAGTACAAATAGTAATGCCTAATATCTATATAATATATTATTTTTTATAAAAATATATATTATTATACAAAATTTGATATAACAAATAAATGCATTACCGTAATTCCGTCTTACTTTGCCCACTTTTTTTAGGTTTTTTAAAAATATTATTTTTACCTGGATGTTTTTTTACAGACAAAAAATAGCAACCTAACGTACATACTTTCTTAATTCATGTCTTCTAAGGGTAGGTCAATGACACCAGAACTTTATTAAAAAAAAATAAAAAAAGTTGGTGGGCAAAGTTACCCTGAATTTCTGGTAACATTGCCCACCCCTGAAAAAAGCCTTTAAAAGCAAAGTTTGGAGATTATAAAGGTAACATTGCCCAGTAAAATGTGTTTTAAAAATCCTGTATATAATTTTACCTGCAAAAAAAAAGGAAAAATATCATTAAATGCAGCTATTATCAAACTTTCTTTTATTCAGACCAACAAATAACGTCCTTTAAACTATTTTACACCTAACACTAGGTACCAAAAATAAGTTGTAACCTAAAGTGCATCAAAATAAACAAAGATAGGAAAATACAAAAAATTCAACTAATACACACATTAAAAACTTTACTTTACAAGTATTTAAAGCCGTATGGTAACTTATTAAATAATATATAAACACCTCGTCGATCCACCGAAGGTGTTGGCAATTTTGTTTTAATGTCCAATGGAGATATATCCGATATATTATCTTTAATGGGAAAAATGTATCCCCCAGTTGTAGACTTCCTTAAAAATTTTACTGTTTGTGTGTTTTTTATTCATCTTACACAACAAAGTTTTTCTAGGGATCTTAAATTGTTCTTCTGCATTTCTACTACTAAGCCCCCTTCTCATGGCAGCAACCGCTTGATTTAACGTTTCCTCTGTATAGTTTTTGTAGTGCCTAGCACCCAACTTTGGTTTGTACTTAACGATTACATAACCTACAACACATTAAAAACAATCAATAAATGTTTTCTTTACTGAAACTTAAAAAATAATTTGATAAAAGTTTAGAAGGTAACATTGCCCACTTATTGTGCCTCTTTTAAAAAATACTAAGGTTTAGAATTTTACTTAATCAATAATATCAGTGTTTTCCCAAAATTCCAAAGTATACTACAATAATTTTCCAAAATATATCCTTTATTAATAACTTGTGGACAGGCCTTACTCTAACGGGTAAAAAAACCGATCAAAAATGCACAAAAGTACTTACCTTTATAAAACACTTAACACGCCGGTTAGAGCTTGCAAACAAGAATAAACGATGGCCGACTGATGTTAACCTTTAGTTTTGAATGGTGCCACACTTTCCACTGTCGCCAGTTTTAACTCAACAATTAATTACTTATGAGATGTAGCTGGGCAAAGTTACCCCACGGTGGGCAAAGTAAGACGGAATTACGGTACTATAATTTCCTAGGGGAATATAATACAATTTTTTTTTCTGTTATCTTTATTGTAGCAACAACTTTTCTAATACATTTTTGATTGTAAGTTTTGTAGGTATATCTGTGATAAGTTTAGGCCGAGTACTGTGAGCAACAAATTATATTTATTTTTGATATTTGTTGCTCGGAAATGTTACTTTTTGCATGAACGGTTTTTAGCCGCGTTGCCTTATTTGGCTAAGATATAATAACTTTTTTAAGGCTTTATTAGTATAGATATAAAAGCATTTAGAATTTGATTAAGGACAAATAATAAAATAAACCTACACGGTATGTCTTATCGAATAAAGTATACTAAATTTTTACAATTTATGACCTAAACTGTTACTTACTTATAGGTTGTTTTATTGTCAAAGTTTATTATTAAAAAAAAATAAAAAATGTTATTTTCTTAAATAGATAAAAAACATTTTCTATTGCCGCGTTTTAGCTGGCAATTTTATTATTATGCTGGCACAAACAAAAATAAAATAACAAATTTGAATATAAAAGGGATACTGTAGTTTAATAGTTTAAAAGTTTGATATAAATAATATATGATATACATATAATGACAAATTATGTTAATTGTTTAATTTTATAATTATATATAAAATTATCTTTGTACCTGCTTTACTTGTAACTAATATTTTTATATTATTTTTGTACTGATTTTAAAGAATATATTATTTTAAGTGAATGAACATTTTTCCAGATCATTATAGTGACTTAGTTTAGTATGGGCCCATTCAGTGAATTAGGTATCAAACTCGAACTCCTCAGCAAGTGAACTTTAGTTTTTAACCCGTATTTTAACTTTTTGAAAATTCATAATTTCGGTTCTAATGTAATTTGATATTTTTGAAAATGTTTGTTGTTGCATGCTAGAAAAAAAAACAAAAAAAAAGCACTATACTTAACTGTATGTACTATGTTGTATTCTATTATATAATTAAGATTTATTTTAACAAACTTAAAGCGAAATTTCGCTCTTGCAATATATTTGTTTTAAAAATTATTGTCTAAAACAACTATATTTTATTGGGTTATGTTCATTTAATAAAAATTAATTCCACCACAACTTGTTTTATTTAGTGAATAATATCCCACTTTTTAAAAAGAAAAACTTAAATGGAAATATACTTTGAATGAAAAAAAAAATTAACAGAAACAGTTCAAAGGACGCCGCCAAAGAATAAAGTTAAGTTTGAAAACATGAGAGACTTGTTCGATTCGCTGGTTTAGATCGATCCACAGAATACGGAAAAAATCCGTATTCTGTGGATCGATCTGACCTCTGTATTCGATTGGCAAATGATTACTGTTCCCCTACTACCGTCAAAGTGAACCTAGGAAATTGCAGAATCACCAAAATCGGATCAGTTGTTTGTTTTGTTTACCTAATGGTTTTGGAAGTTCTACTTCCATTCTGTCTCTGTTTTAAGATTTTCGTTGGACATTTATTAGTATTCTTTGATCATGTATTTTTTCAAGAAAATTTACTGTGATGTAGAAGTAATGTTAATTTATAAGATTGCAACCAGTCAAATATAATTTTTAAATCTTTTTTGATATTTAATTGGATGTCCCTAATATTTTTAGCATAAATAATTGTTGTGTCGTCGGCAAAAGGTTTAATTTGTCCATATAATTTTAATTTTGAATTAGAATTGATATAAATAAGAAACAATGTGGGCCCTAGAATAGAACCTTGTGGTACTCCACATCTAATTGTTTGATAGGAACTAATATTACTTCCTATTTTAACGCATTGTTTTTTATTTTTATTATATACCTTTTAAACCAACGATAAATTTTTCCTCTTATGCCTATATCAAATAATAATTTAACTAATAATATATCATGGTTTACAGGCTTTACACAAGTCTGGAGATAAAATGCCGTATTTTTTCTGGTATCTAGATTTAATTGAATGTTAGTAATAACATCCATAGCTGCAACTTCAGTATCTCTAGATTTGCGAAACCCATACTGATTCTCGAAAAGTAAATTTTGTCTTTCTAAAAAATTCGTTAATCTTATATTTATAATTTTTTTCCAAAATTTTTGACAGAACAGGCAAAACAGATATTGGACGGTAATTATTAGTTTTATCGCTTTTTAAAACTGGTGTCACTTGAGCAAATTTCATTTTTTCCGGAAATGTTGATTTTTGTAAAGATAATTGTACCAGGTATTTTAAAATAGGAACTATTTCAATTTTAACTGCCTTTACTATTTTTACTGAAATATTGTCATAACCAGTAACTTTATGTACCTATATTTAAATTTTTAATTATATCCTTAATTTCGTCCTCGTCAATATCGTTTTCATCTAAAAACATATGGATTTTGAATTTACCTCTTCTTCCATTCTTTCTTTTAATGAGATCTTAGCTAATTTTGGACCAATATTTGTAAAATGGGTTTTCATTTCTTCACAAATTATTTGTGGTTTCTGATTTCTTTGTTATTGACAACAAGATGTTGATGAAAATTTATATTTTTCCATATTTGTTTTGCATCACAAATTTTAAATTTTTCTTTATAGTATTCCTGCTTATCTAACCTCATTAGTTTTTTCATTAATTTGTTATAAAAATTTTATGTTTCTGTATAGTACAAATTTTTTATATTTTTTCTACTTGCAAATGATATACAGTGTCACCAGTAAAGTCGGCATCATATGGGATTTTTTTTTATTAATAGCTTTATTCAAAATTTGACTTTGGCATTAAGTTCTGCTTCGATCGAGATGAAAATTAAGCAAAAAAAATAGTAGTCACGTGATTCGCATTATCTGTAAAATTTTAATTTTTTCAATTTTACTTTTTTTCAAAAAATAATTCAAAAGTGGGGTTATTTCTGAAAATATCGAAAAAAGTTATTGGAAAAAGTTTTTTTAAATGTAGTTTCTAGCTTACATGCAAAATTTCAGCTGCAAAAGATAATTTTGATTTTTACCTATAGTTTGTAAATTGCACCACTTTTGCAAAATAAGACTTAACGCAACCTACATAAACCTTCTTAGTTTTGACAATGCTTTATTTCAGATACATTTTCTTTAAAGTAGCGCCATATTAAATTTGTGTTTTTTCTACAAAATCAAAATTAGGCTATTAAAATTTGGTTGCATGTGATGCAAAGTTTATTTGTTTTTGACCTTGTATAAGGTAACTTCATAAAATAAGTATTTTTGAAAACGTTTTGTGTCTGAAAGTAAAAAAATAAAGTAAAGAGGTTTTAAATTAAATCGTTGAAAATAGATAAACTTTACGTTAAGTTAAACCAAAATTTATTTTCCACTTAGTGAACACTTTACTGATGACACTGTCACAGCCCCCTTTTTAAGTTCGCTGTGACACTGTGTTCTTTTTGTCTTAATATTAAGGTGTATTACTTTCAGACACAAACTACGTTTTCAAAAATACTTATTTTATGAAGAAACCTTGTACAGGGTCAAAAACAAATAAACTTTGCATCACATGCGACCAAATTTTAATAGCCCAATTTTGATTTTGTAGAAAAACACACATTTAATATGGCGCTACTTTAAAGAAAATGTATCTGAAATAAAACATTGTCAAAACTAAGAAGTTTTATGTAGGTTAGTTAAGTCTTATTTTGCAAAAGTGGTGCAATTTACAAAATATAGGTAAAAATCAAAATTATCTTATGCAGCTAAAATAGTGCACGTGGGCTAGAAACTGCATAAAAAAAACTTTTTCTAAGAACTTTTTTCGATATTTTCAGAAATAACCCCACTTTTGAATTATTTTTTGGGAAAAATTAAAATTTGACAGATAATGCGAATCAAGTGACTACTATTTTTTTGCTTAATTTTCATCTCGATCGAAGCAGAACTTGATGCCAAAGTCAAATTTCGAATAAAGATATAAATTAAAAAAAAATCCCATAGGATATGATGCGGACTTACTGGTGACACTGTATATATAATAACGATAAAATTTTAAAGGTATTTTAGGTAACCGTTGCCTGTTGCCTAAGTTCGGGTTTGTTCGTTACAAAAACAATTACTCTTTAATTTTGAATATGTGGGGCAAAAAGATGTCTCGCACGTCTATGCTGCGAAGCGAAACGCCAGACAAGGACCCCAAATCCGGGACATCCCGCAGAATTTGGGACTGTGTTCATATTTGTTTCACTGAATTTATGATTTTAATAAACAATACGTACCTAATTTAAATATTATGCGAGAAAATATTGTAATTTATTTTTTCAATGCACGCTAGATATCTAACTGTACCTATCTATAGTTATCTGTTATAGTTTTAGTATTCATTAAAATGTATAAATATATTATTTTTTCTAACCTTGAGTTACACAACGTTACGTAATTATTGCATCATAGAACTCATCAGGTCACTAAACTTTAGTGATGTAATATTTTCTTACTTTGCAGGACCGATTCGTTAGTGTATGTAAAACGTTACTTTTATTTTAATTGTGTTGTTGTTATCAGGGCCGTCGAGAGCCAGGTCAGGCCCGGGGGCTGTGTGGCATCCCGGGCCCACTCCTGTAGGGCTCTCAGATTTAAAATATTAAAAAGCGGGAGGTATAGTGTCCTAGCCAGTGGTGGCTTGTGACTTATTAATTTGGAGGTGCACTAAAAGCCCGCTGCAGGCGAAATGCGACGCAGGCGAAAAAATTTTAAGACCACGCCCAAATTTGGTCAATAATTTTAATAAATATTTTAAAGATTTATGATCACCTACTTATTTTATTGAAAATGAAATAAGATTAAAAAAATAATTTTTGGTCTTAAAAAATTTTCGCCTGCGGCGCATTTTGCCCACAGCAGGCTTTTTCTTTCCCGAACACTTCACCTGTTTCACAACTCACGAGCCGTCACTGGTATAGGGGCGGCAAAAATTTAATAGCCTACTAACGGCAAATTTGTAAATCCGCCACTGGATCCGAGTCGACCGGTCCGACTCAGTGCGTGGGGTCTAATTTAATTACATGAATATCAAAAATTTCCGACTGCTCTTTTCCGAGTCGACCGGTCCGAGTCGATTCAATGCGTGTACTCCTTTAGTCGACCCAGTTGCAGGCTGCTCACTTCCTCCAGATCATTAAAGAATGGTTCGCCCAGGGCATTGAACGATTGAACCTTCTTCTAGCGAGACCGGGGCATTCACACAAGAAATGCTGAATACTTTCCTCCTCGTCTTCATCACTGCAACTTCTATAGAAGTCGTTAGTTAGTATTTGCATACGTTCAGCGTGTCCACCGAACAGGCAAATGTCCGGTGACTCGGTGACTACGGCAGTGATGTTTCTTAGGTCCTTCCGACTGTGCTGTAATAGCGCAGCGGTTTTCCTGCTAATTCTACGTGATATAATCATTGTTAAAGAAAAATCAAGACGTCTCTGGATGAGCGAGCAAAGCGGCTGATAATATTTTCGGAATCAATTTTAATTGATTGAACTTTTTAATTTACCCGATTGTTTTTAGCTGAAGAGAACTTTTTAATAACTATGAAAAAGTAATATCCATAAATAGTTCAAACGCTTATCTTGCAAGTCACAAAGTGCGTTGACCTTCGAGGTAATAATTATGCAGGTATATAGAAAAAATTCTAGCAGGCCTTTAGTTTTCCTGTATTTTTATTTATTTATTTGCACAAAGCACAAATAAGATGCCAACAGGCCAATGGCCCAGACTTGGCGGTTTACAATGTTGTGTACAAATGTATACTTACTTATCTAATAATAATATTGTAATATTATCATTAATTCATCAATTAAAATTAGGAACAACAGCATGATCTCTAAGCCTTTTTTAAATGTTGATAGAGGTAAATTAAACAAATCAATATTGTGGTATAAAGTATTGTGTGGTTAAGCGATTTATGGGAGAATGTTTACCTGAATTTGTTCTAAAAACAGTTTGCAAATAGATTATTATGACGAAAGTTTCGTGAAGGAATATTAAAACCTATACCGAAAAGCCAATTTGGATAATCAATATAGTTATTGATAATTTTAACTTTACATCGGGTTTGTTACGAAAAATTTTGGTGTAAAATCAGTTATTTATAGTTTATTATTTTGAAAAACAACATTGATAATAATGTTAATAATATTATGAAATGACAAGACACTAAACGTAAAAAGTTAATTTTGTGCTTCGAATAGAATCTTTGATATAAAACAAAAATACATTCCCATTTAGTTCTCCCATTGGCCGTTAATTATCCGTTAGCTCTACTGGGTAGGCAATGTGAAATGCATATAATAGTGGAAATGCGTAACACGACTATTTTAGTCTTACTTATTGTTGGCAGAGGTTTTACCAACCCCGATCAAGCAAAGATAAACGTACTTTTGCGCCGAGCCTACACTCTTCGTAGAGGACATTCTATCATATGACATGGCTATGAGCACTTACTTGTAAATTAAAGAACCTGGCACTAAATCGGTTACTTTACAGACCTACTACTGCCTTGTAAATCTTGTAATATTGTTTTGTTATAATGTTCATGCAACTCGTACCGTGCGAGCAAAAATTATTTACATCAAAGAGGACCGTGCATCTATATAAGGACGCAATGCTTAGCCGTAGAGCTTAATACCTGTTGGGTGTCAGTAACTACCTGAGTTAACAATCAATCAGTTATTCCGCCATCTTTGACACACGTTACAAGCAATTTGATTCATCGCTAATTTTTGCAATTCCTTGAACAATTCACACAATGGGCTTTACGGAACAGCACAAAACATTCATGGTTGAAGCGAATTTTCGAAACGGGGTTAGAGTAAATGGTGAGTGGCAATACAATCCGGGTTTGTGCATGGACGATTTTCCCGAACGTTGCTTTTATTCCTGGGGATTTTTATCATTGCCTGAAAAGAACCGTGGCTGTGTTTAGGGAAACAGGTTCTATACAACACAAAAAAGGAGCAGGAAGACCATCTGTAAGAACAGAAGAAATGTTGCAAACGTTCGTGAAATAATGCAAAATACGCCAACAAATTGTATAAGACGCCTGTCCCAAAAATTGGGAAGATCTTATGGAACATGCAGGATTATTCTTAAGAAGCAGCTAAATTTGTTTCCTTATAAAGTGCAAGTATTCCAAGAAATACAAGCCGCAGATTTTGAAAGACGTAGGAATTACTATCAATGGTTTATTCAAAATTTATTGGAAAGAAATGATTTATTAGACCTGACATTTTTTCGGATGAAGCCTGGTTCCACCTCTCCGGTTATGTGAATTCTCAGAATACACGCATGTGGAGTAGTGAAAATCCCCATTTTTTTGTAGAGTCCACATTGCACCCTCAAAAAATTGGTGTCTGGTTGTTTCCTGAAGAAGAATTGTTGGTCCTATTTTTTTCCATGACACAGTTACAGTACAACGGTATAGAGACAATATTTTGAATTCATTTGTGGAGCAATTACTTGACGACGAACTACGTTTTGGATATTTTCAACAGGAAGGTGCAACCGCCCATACAGCCGCCGAAACTATTAACTACTTACGCAATTTTTTCGACGACAGATTGATCAGTTTTCGATCAGACATTCGACCAGTTGCAAATTTAGAGCAATAATTATAAGAAAGGATTATCCAAAAATGTGGTAACATTTCTCCAGAGATGCTGGTCAACACTTTCGAAAATATGAAGAGACGTGTGAATTTATGCTTGGAGCATGGCGGTGGCCAATTTCAGCAACTTATGCAATTATTTTTCTTTTTCTTCCTGTATATTCTTACTTTGTTTATTTTGTAAAAAACAAAAATAAATTTGTATTTGTCTACTTATTTTATTACTCATTAGTTTGGCATATCATGTCATAATATGAATTTGACACAATTTTAACCTAGATTTGGTTAGATATATCGTCCCCATATCATTGATGTGATCTAAACCAAGCCCTACGTTTTTTAATCCAAGCCCTCTTTGATGCAAATAATTTTTGCTCGCACGGTACACTACGGTAAAGGTAAATGATGAGTAAAAAAAATGCATCTTTGGTATAAACTTTGTAGTATATTGTTACATAATCATTGATAATAATAGTGTGTTCCAACAACTAAATATGAGTTACAGTATATACAAGCTCCATATTATATAAGGGGTTCATAATGAAAGTATAAAACATTTCTAAAATGGTCCCGTTACAGGGTGATTTAAGGTGAGTGATGGCGTATTACAATATCTCGGAAACTAGTAGACCTGTTAAAATTTTGGCTCTGGGCATAATTAACTCGCCAAACTTCTACAAATTGAAATTGACTGTTTTTATTACATTTTTTAATTTAACTTAAAAGGTCGTAACAGTATTTAAGATATGGTCATTTGAGAAATGACATTTATTACATGGCATTTCAGAGCAATTATTTTTCTTTTCTTCAAATTTCTGCCAAATCATAACTTCCGGATTTTCCTTTAAGAGCAATCACTAATGACGCCTTCGCCATTTCGTTTTTTGATTAATATTTCGTTACTTCCTCGTTTTATCGAAAAATGGACCAAATAACCATCTTTGGAGTACAATTACCTACAGTTTTACATTAAAACAGGTTGCATTTATAAATTAATAAAAGCAGAAAAAGATATATGCCCAAATTTGACAATCTCCTTCTTCTTAAGGACCCTTTACATGCTTCGTTTTACCTTGATACTTGCCTGTACAGTTAAGTCTTAAAGCAAATCTTCAGCGACTACACGTGGGAATGCTATATCATTACTTTCGAGTTTTGTTTTCATTACTTTCGAGTTTTGTTTATCGAGTATGGTGATGATGTCTTAATTGATCGAAATACGATCTAATAGCTGTAGTTATAGCGGATCCTTCGAGTAAAGCTTTTGGCTTGTGTGTACATGCAACAAAAGTTTTAATACTTCCATTTACACGTTCTATTTTACCATAAGACTTTGAAACTGCACATGCAAGTATTAAGATAAAAGGACGCGTGTAAAGGACACTTTAGGCATCGTGAATCAAAATAACTTGAAAAAATATTTAAGAAGTAAAACCCAAGGTTCTGGCAATAGCTTGTTTGAACCATAGACATTTAGATCCGTACAGCTTATTTCGTGCGCAAACAAAAGTTAAGGTTTATGGGTGAAAAAACAAGTCTGAGCGCACGGCTCGCCGGTCAGATACCTTCCCTCCCAGCAGGATTGGGCATTCGCACAAACCTCTTGTTATCTGCCTGTCCTTCATTAGCGACATGCTCAAACTACACTCCAGAACCGGCTCCACGCCATTTTTGTTATTACGTTTTTTCTGTGGATTTCCTGTATCCTTTGCTAATAGGTACTGTTATTTTGCTTCTTTTAAACAGCATAGCAAAGTAAAAATATCTGCTTAGCTAAGTTGTTAAAGGAACGCTGCGCGAACAAATAGTACAATCATATGAGAAATGTGGCATACTTATTTACGGCAAGGGAGGAGGAAAAAATTGCTGAGCTGAGTAATTTTTTAAAAGGAACGCTTAACTTGCTATTTAAAAGCAACTAATAGCCGAGTTTCTTTAAGCTTCTTTTAAATAGCAAAGCAAAGCCAACGGCTAAGTGGATTGTTCCTTTTAAAAATTTAATTTATCACAGAAAATATGTTTCCTCCCCCTTGCCGCGGTTAAGAATGCCCCTCTCCATTTCCCATACGACCTATACGAAGTTGTTTGCAAAGCGTTCCTTTAACAATTTAGCTAAGCAAAGATTTTTACTTTCCTTTGCTGTTTAACACGTTGACTGCCATTCCGGTCTATAGGACCGAGAATAAATGATTCCAACTTTAAAAACACGGCCTATTAGACCGTGATGCAATTTGTCGCACGCGCCAACTAGGTCCATTGGACCGAGATAAGTTTTAGTTCCCCCAGGGCCAACGGTCTGTTCTCATCGGGGAATATTCGGTGTGATAGACCGAGCTGGCGCATGGGACAAGTTTGCACCACTCAGTCAAAGCGATTTTTTTTAAATTGACGCCAGTGCCCATTTCATTTGTCCTACTTTATGCAATGTCACAAATGGCCTCTCGGACTTTTTTTTGGCATGGCTTTATGATCAAAAAAGCGAAAATGGCTTCGGCAGTCAACGTGTTAAAAGAAACAAATGGAAAGTTCCTAATATTTTGGATTTTTAGTTCTTGTGTAGTTTGTGCTATAAAAAATGTCTGGTACCGAAAACTTTTTCAAATTCTTGATAAACAAATTCTGCTTGAAAATGTTGTTTTAAACGTACCCAAGTTTTTGGCAAATTGTTAAATGTTACCAAGTAATATTTGGCTTGAGGGCAGGTTCGCGATAGCATCGAAGATTGCTCTTTTATTTTCGATTTGATAAGATAAGTTTAATTGACTTGTTCTCTTGCTTTTCGAACTAAAAGCACGAACGCGAATCATTTTTAAACAAACTGTAGAAACAAAACATAAAAAACGATTTTCTATCTTTAAAGTATGATAGATTGGCAACCACTAAAAACAGCAGAAATCACTACCTTCTTCCCTAACTTGGTCAAAAAATTAGAACAAGTTCCAATTTCTTGTCAACAAATTATGTCAATAACTTGGGGCAAAGTTTAGCTTAGTTTATACGTGAAATTAAGTTGAAAGTCAACTATTACAATTTCTCGTGAAATACAGGCTTAAAATCTGTGCACCCCAGTATTAAGCGTTTAGTAAGACATTTTAAAACCCGGACCAGTCTAACTTTCCATTCGTTAAATGATAATTTTGCAGTAGTGCAGTCAATATGGTGTAAAAAGTCCCTTGACCTGGGCAAAATTTCAACACAAATGATTCTTTTTACATTCTATTGTGTAAAGTGTCTATTTTAACATAATTCAAAATCCCCATTAATCCTGGCCCCGGAAACCAGTCAAAATCCAAGATGGCGGCTGAATATTGTATTTTTAATTACAAAATTTATAACTTTGTATTTATAAGGTGTAACTTGGCAAAAATGTGTATTGCATCGCCTGCTATGGTGTAATGACAGTACATTCAGGGATATAGCAAGATGTTATGCGTCGTTTGTGAGCTAATTATGGGCAAGCAACTGTAGTTTTTGATGGTTATACATCAGAAAACACAATAAAAGACATGACCCATAATGGCCAAACAAATAGAATTTTCCCCGCCGTGAACTTCACACCAGACATTAACAGGAAGTAAGGAAATGTTTATCACTAATAAGGAAAACAAGCAAAAAATAATTTATCTAATCGCTGAAGAAATACGACAACATGGTTGTTCAGTAATTCATTCAGTTGATGATGCTGACGTTGACATTGTTAAAACGGCAGTGGAATCTTCAAAAATTAAAAATACAACAGTAATAGGAGAAGACACTGACCCATTGGATTCCTGATTTATTGGTGTGATCAAGCATACCACAAGCTGTTTTTCAGAAGTGATAAAAAATCTTTCAAACAGAATAACATTTATGATATCAATGCCATTAGATATTCGCTCGGAAATGACATGGCGAACAGTCTATTCTTTATACATTCGCATACAGAATGTGACAGCACCTCCAGGATATTCTATATTGGAAAGCCATCAGTTTTGAAACGTGTGTTTGAAGATCAATACTTTCGTGAACTTGCACTATCGTTCAGCTCAACAACCCTTAATCCCAGTCAGGTTGAAGAATTTGGAAAAAAGATAATGGTATGTATTTTTGGTGGAAATTCAGATGATACACTAAATTAATACACTTAGGTATAGAACTATTATTGATAAAGAATCAAGAAGGCTTGAACCCAACAGACTGGGGATGGAGTCTACATGACAATATGTATGTACCTAAAACAATGGATTTGCCACCAGCACCTGAAAGTATATTACGCATAGTAAGATGTAACTGCAAAACCGGCTGTGGTGCCATGAAATGTAGTTGCCGAAAGAATGGTTTGGAATGTACCAGTTCATGTGGTCAGTGGAAACAAATTGTGAAAATAGTCCGCAGCGAATAAAAGATGAAGAAATGGAAAGTACAGATGAAAATTATAATGAATTGTAAAAAAACAGCCAAGTCATTTTAATTTTTGTTCATTGAAATAATGTTTTTTTTTTCTTGTAAGTAATGTGTAATAAAAATTTCTCTAAAGGTACCCATTCACGTTCAGTCGGCCGGCCGTATTTTGCCGGAGAGGTAATGGCTAGGCGGCAGGTACTCACTACACACACGCAGTTAAATGACGAGTCGCGTTCTGCCGGCGGCCTGTCGACTGTTAAAACTTAACGTGTGTAGTAGTTTACCGGCCGGCATTGGACTGCAGGCCATGTCATGTCATGTCATGTCATGTAGACATCCATTTAACCTTGTCCTTTCAGAACTGTCAGCTCCAGTTCACATTTAAAACTTTAATTTCTAATTAAGTAATGTCGAGAGTCAAGATTTACAAATGTATATACATTCGAAACATGTAGATAATTTACCATTCATTAAAACTTTATTTTAATATACCAGTAGAGGAAGACTTCAAGTGTGTTATTTCTCTCCTTTCTAAAATTTTATAGTTTTTATTCAGTAACGCCGAACAAAATCGCAAACCATCCTAACTTCATCAAGAATTTTATTGAGTTGTACCGCAAACATATAACTATTTGTGGAAAATAAAAGACTCTTTATATGCTAATTAAAGCATAATATGAAGAATTACTTTTACTATATAAAACAGTAGATGTCGAAGCTACTTAAAGACTCGGTGAAACATAAGATAAATAATATGAAAAGTGCGTTCAGAAAAGAACTGAAAAAGGCATTACGGTGTCCTTTCTTGTAATATACGGTTTTAATAAATACTCGAAACAATGATCATTCATCCTAATAAAGTTTCTTAAATTACTTGCACTCGATTGCCTCAGTTTTCGTACAAGCTTCATGTGGGAGAAAGTGCAACGTCTTTTAAGCCAGTCTCGTCCAAATTGTTTTCTTTGTTGGTGTGAAATAACAACAGTTGCCGCTGCGCACTGTTCTTGCGACATGTTTGACCTGTCGAAATAACTGCGCGTGTATAGTGAAATAACAAAAACTGAAGGCCGCTATCGAATCCGGCAGAAATCCTCCGGCCGTAATCGGTGAATAAAACTGTACGTGTAGTTTGACTTTCGATAACGGCCGGCCGGCCAGGACGGACAGTCCACGGACTGACGGCCGACTGAACGTGAATAGGTACCTTTAATAGTCAATTTGAGTGATTTAATACCTATCTTACCTATTCAATACCTATTTTATACTTTTATCTTTGTATTTTAAACATTTTTGCCGTTAGTTACACCTTATAAAAACAAAGTTCTAAATTTTGTAATTAAAAATACAAAATTCAGCCGCCATCTTGGATTTTGACTGATTTCCGGGGACAGGATTAATGGGGATTTTGATAAATATGTTAAAATAGACACTTTTCACAATAGAATGCAAAAATAATTTTTTGTGTTGCAATTTTGCCCAGGTCATAATTTATTTTTACTGAACTACAGTGCGCATGCCTAATTCCTGTATGACCATAAATTTGCCACTTTCGTGATTATTATTTCCTGATCGAAAGGTAAATGTCTATGATTTGAACGCCCATATTTAAGTCAACTGTCACGTTCATTATAAAGTTGTCAGTGCAACACACTAATTACTAAATAACTCTACAAAACATGGAATATATACTCATAATATAAACTCTTGTATGTGTAAAAATCATTATAATATAACAATTTGATTTTCCTAAGTACACACATAAATTAGGTTAATAATATAAAAATAAAACTGTGGTCGTCCGTCATAAATTTACGAAATACGTTAAATATCTAACACAAAATTATTATACAAAGAGTTCTTAAAAGAATATTTACAGAAATATGTTAAATACTGGACACAATGGAATCTGCTTTCTTTTTTGATAAAACAAATGGAATGTGATTCAATTTAATATAAAAGAATGGTAAAAACACAAATTTAAACTGATAGAAGACAAGAGCGATTTACAATTTTTAAATTAGAATGTCATATTTTACTACTAAAATTCTATTATATCTTGGTTATGTAATTAAAATAACCTTATCCGCTAATATTATTATCGAGATCTCCTATACTTCTTAAGCATAAATACTGATAGAGGATGAAAATTTTAGTTGGTATCAAAAAGGGGTGTTTGAATGCCAAAGGTGGGGTAGTAGCGATTTTGTAGTATGTTTTTAGGCTTGGGGCCCTAATGAAAAATCCAAGTTTTCGACCTCGAGGCGCATGCGCTCGAGCCGCCATCTTGGATTGTAGGTACAAAAATTTGGTTTTTTGATAATAACTCAAAAACAGTGGCTTTCACGACAAAATATATTCTAGGTATACAAATTTAAAGAGGATAAAATTTCCTACATTTTTTGTACGAAATTTGTTTTTATAGCACACATATGTTGGGAGTTACAGCTCCGTGAAGTTGCACTATTTGAAAAAAAAGTATTATATTTTGTTATTTGGCTATTTAGCACCAGCCGAAAGTTATATCTACTTCCGTAAACCTGAAAGAGGGAAAACTGCTGAGAGGTTATATTCAGCAAGTAGCCTCAAATACCAAGAAGCAACCAAGCAAATTCTGTTTTTGCTTGCCTTCAGTGGTTGTGACACTACGTCATCCCTATTCAATTAGGAAAAACTACAGGACACCGACAATGACCAATCCGGACCATCGAAACGTACCAAAATGTAGTAGAAATAAATTTTTGTAACGCTCTAAAATCATAATTTACTATTCTTAAATTTAAAAAGAAAATGCGATATACTTTTCGCCTTTAACTTTGTTTACGAAAAGTATACTACTGTTAAATGATAATATTCAAATGCCTATGGTTTTTTTATAATTATGTAAAACTATAGTTATATAGGTATAATAAGAATAATAAAATAAAACAACCAAAAAGTTTCCGCATTTTTTTTCAAATAGTGCAACTTCACGGAGCTGCAACTCCTAACATGTGTGCTACAAAAAAAAATTCTACAAAAAATGTAGGAAATTTTATCCTCTTTAAATTTGTATACCTAGAATATCTTTTGTACGTGAAAGCCACTGTTTTTAAGGTATTATCAAAAAACCAAATTTTTCTACCTAAAATCCAAGATGGCGGCTCGAGCGCATGCGCCTCGAGGTCGAAAACTTGGATTTTTCATTAGGGCCCCAAGCCTAACAACATACTAAAAAATCGCTACTAGCCCACCTTTTGCATTCAAAAAACCCCCACGTACTGGTCTAATAGCATCAAATAAAAAAAAATATGTTAATAATGCTAGTGGTGGACTTCTTCACAATTTCATTGTTTTGGTTATTATTTTATTTAGTACGCATTTTCATCACAATCAGGCCCAATAATGCTACTCTTTGTTATGATGAATGACATGTAACCAGGCAAGAGATATTAAATTTTATGCCATGACCGCGAAAAATTTGAAAATGCACTTTTTAAAAGTTACTCCAGTTATCTAAAGTAATGGCACAAAATTTAGTATATTTTGTCTCGTCACATGTTTTTTTTTTTAATATTACGAAGAGAAATAGGAAGGCTATATTTTAAAATACCCAGAAAAAGATGTCACTACATTTTTTTTTGTATATTTTAAATTTATTTATTTGCAACAACTTTTACATAAAAGTATGTGTATGCCAAATTAAATTTAATCTTTTTAACTATTATAGTTTACAGAACATTCCCTCATCATGACAGACTGGCCGCGACGGACGTCTGAGCGAAAATAGGCTTTTTTTTCCGCATATATACAGTGTGACCAGTAAAGTCCGCATCATATGGGAATTTTTTTTTATTAATAACTTTATTCGAAATTTGACTTTGGCATCAAGTTCTGCTTCGATCGAGATGAAAATTAAGCAAAAAGATAGTAGTCACGTGATTCGCATTATCTGTCAAATTTTAATTATTTCCAAAAAAGAATTCAAAAGTAGGGTTATTTCCGAAAGTATCGAAAAAAGTTATGAAAAAAAGTTTTTTTAAATGCAGTTTCTAACCCACATGCAAAATTTTAGCTGCATAAGATAAATTTGATTTTTTACCCATATTTTGTAAATTGCACCACTTTTGCAAAACTCTCAACGCAACCTACATAAAACTTCTTGGTTTTGACAATGCTTTATTTCAGATACATTTTCTTTAAAGTAGCGCCATATTAAAGGAGTTTTTCTATAAAATCAAAATTGGGCTATTAAAATTTGGTCGCATGTGATGCAAAGTTTATTCATTTTTGACCCTGTATAAGGTAACTTCATAAAATAAGTATTTTTGAAAACGTAGTTTGTGTCTGAAACTAATACACCTTAATATTAAGACAAAAAAGAATTATTTTTTGAAAAAAATTAAAATTTGACAGATAATGCGAATCACGTGACTACTATTTTTTGCTTAATTTTCGTCTCGATCGAAGCAGAATTTCGAATAAAGCTATTAATAAAAAAAATCCCATATGAAGGGGACTTTAATGGTCACACTCTATAATATACGGAATCCTAAAAAATGTAAATAAAATACTCACCAAACCAATGAAATTTTGCACCAATGAGAAGGGAAATTTGAAACACGAGGAAAGCAAGTAGTTTGTCCGTTGAAATGAAATAAACTGTTAACATGTATACTCAACCTTTTTTTTGTTAACAGTTACAGAAGCACATATCCTACTGTTATCGATTTTGTAACCATGAAAAAATAAATAGCAGCGCCAAGATAAATCAATTCCTTGATATTATGTAATTTTAACTGGAAGTCTGAAAAGTTTATAGACTAAAGATTACTATGCAAGTTTTGGTCCACTGTATATATGTATATGCTAAAATCTAACCCCCTCTATAAGTATTTATGCCCTTTCTAAAGACTATATATATATGTTTCTAGTAATTTCCTAATATAAACAAGCTACTTGTAAACTTCACGATCTAACGACGCTTGTTCAAAATTCTCTAATATTGACTACACAAGCTTTAATATTTCTCTAAATTCCCCAAAGGATACATTCTATTACCCGAGTATAATACAAAAATTATATAGTTTATAATTATAAGTTTATTTTAATTTTGTAGGTAGCGTCTGATATGGATTCCCTACAAAATAAATCCGTTAAGACTTAGGGACAGTGACGCATGCGCCATTACGTTTTTTGATCAATGTCTCTTTATTTTTCATTTTAACTCAAAATATCGGCCAAATAGAGCCTAATTTCTTTAATTTCAAGTTTAAAAAAGTTTGAATTTATACCGGAATGGAATACGATGTTGTCAATAAGTCATTTATTATTGTTTCATCTATACCGGTTGTTTCTCAAAAGACGTTCACCACTATAACTGTTTTATATTTTATAGATATTAAAATGAAATTTTGAGATTATGCATAAGAGATGAGTCTGCATCTATTGGAATAATTTTCAATTGCTTAGCACTTCCGGTTTGACCGGAAGTGACCTTGACTTTGATATTTTAAATGAGACATCTTGTATATTTTTACTTATTTGGGTTCAGAATAACATTATGAGTGAAATGACACCTCACTTGTCATTTTTTGACGTGAATTAAATCTGTTAATTTATAGTATAAATATCGTAGCGAACTACCATCGTTCCGTTTGGAAAAATGGAGTAAACGTCAAGAAGACAAAATTTCATTTTTAAACGCTTGTGAAACTTAGAAAGTCAATTATTATGACATAATTTTAATTTTCATAATAATATACTACTTGACTATAAATTAACAGATTTAATTAATTTGTAGCACTCTAGATTGAAAATAAAAATAAGCATAAAAATATTATAACACGTCAAAAAATGACAAGTCAGGTGTCATTTTACTCAGAATGTTATGCTGAATCCCTATAAATATAAATATACGAAAGGTCCCATTTAAAATAACAAAGTCAAGGTCACTATTTATTTATATTATCGCGAACAAACTTAATTCTATAGATGCTGGTAATCTTATGGTCGCGTTTTCATGTGACGAACTATATTCGGCCGCTTTCTGAATAAAACGAAACGAAAAATTGATCTAAAAAGTGAAATATGCCTCGCCAGCCCTACTTCTCACAGCCCAAATAATTTTTAGCTGCTGTCAAATTCTATCGGTCAGGTAAAGTCCACCGCACGATTCTACAGCTACTGAAAGAATGTGGATTTAAAACATTTATGTACATTACTATATTCACACTCCCTTTAGCATTGGAACACTTCTGATAAACACCTAGGCACTAGGTATGCCTATCCTATACCACATTACTTTTTAGTTAAAACAAAGTTAAAACTATGTTTTTAGGCATTTAAATCGTGCGTGCTATAAATAAGTAGCCAATTAATAATTAGGGCCTAAACAGGTCTGATTAAAATTATTAATAAAAGGAACATAACTAAGTGTTAAGTAACACTTACTGGTTTATAACAATATCATGACATTTACCCGCAGGGTGTCTGTCCTACTTAGTTCTCAGAACTAAAATATCTCAGCAAAAATATTCCCAATCCAAAAAAAGGGAACTTTTGTAGTACATGTTCGTTTTTGTTAAACGGATATATTGAACATTTAATTATATGTCCTAATCACAAAGGTTATTTTTATACAGCCTCTAGTTTTTTTTTAATACCTATTCGCTAGTGCGAAGCCAATTTAATTTTTTTTGTACTACAACTTTCTTTGACGTTAATTTTTATTCTCTCTTACCGTAAACTAAACTCACCGACAAAAAAAACCGTCACCAAAATTTTTTTAGTAATTTCAATATGGCATAACTTTTTTGATTTTGACTTTATTGCAATGATTTTTCGCTGGGCGATAGATCTATTTATTAAAATTACGCTGCACTTTGTTAGGTTGCTTAAATGTTTATATACCAGGGTAAGTCAAAATTATGTTTTTAGTCGGAAGTTTAAAACGTCCTGTGGAAAAAACACGCCAGAAAACCTTGTTTAAACATGATTTACGATAAAGCTTGATGTATTCCTAGCATTTTGTTTTTTGAATCATCTGGTTATCTTGTTTATTTTACGAGCTACGCATTTTTAATTGAAACGCTGCATTTTTTAAATGTCAATAAAAATAATCATACCAGAAGGCTGGAAGAAAAAATCAACCACCTTAGCCGACAACCGTTTCATATTGCTAAAATCATTAAGGGATCGAAGAGCTACCGCCAGTTCACTAAAACATTACCTACATGAGGTACGTGGAAAGAAGGTTACTGAAGTAACCATAAGAAGACGGTTAAAGGAAGCTGGGCTTAATTCCCGCAGACGTGCTGTAGCGCCTCGATTGCTTCCTCACCATCGTCAGAATCGACTTAGATTTGTAAGGCAGCATGTTAATTGGACAGAAAAAGAATGGCGAAACGTATTGTTCAAGGATGAATCAAGAGTTTGTCTTCGATCGCCAGATGGGCGTGAGCGGGTTTACCGGAGACGTAATGAACGGTTTGCCGACTGTACAATATCGGAGCGACTTTCGTTCTATGGCGGATCTGTGATGATTTGGGCGGGAATTTCTAGAGAAGGACGTACAAACCTAATATTTGTAGAAAGCTCTAAATGCCCACAGATATATTAAAGCAATACTACAGGAAGCTGTCATTCCATTTGCCCCTTTCATTGGAGAAGAGTTTATACACATGCAAGACAACGCCAGACCACATGTTACACATGTAGTAAATGAGTTTTTGGATGAAGTTGGAATTCAAAGGTTAGAATGGCCACCCTATAGCCCAGATCTCAACCCAATTGAGCATCTTGGGGATGAATTAAAAAGACGCGTTCGTCACCGTCCCAACAAACCTACAACTTTACCAGAGCTCAGGTTAGCATTAAATAAAGAATATAAAGCTATTCCTCAAGAAAAAACAATCACTCTAATTGATTCCATGCCACGAAAAATGCAAGCTGTCATTGCGGCTAGAGGTGGACATACTCGTTGTGACAACTTTTAATGTTTGAAGAAAAAAATGTTTTTTAAATGCAGCGTTTCAATTAAAAATGCGTAGCTCGTAAAAGAAACAAGATAACCAGATGATTCAAAAAACAAAATGCTAGGAATACATTCAGCTTTATCGTAAATCATGTTTAAATAAGGTTCTCTGGCGTGTTTTTTCCACAGGACGTTTTAAACTTCCGAATAAAAACATCATTTTGACTTACCCTGGTATATAAACATTTAAGCAACCAAAATTACATCAGAACAAACTGCAGCGTAATTTTAATAAATAGATCGATCAGTTAAAAATCATTGCAATAAAGTCAAAAATAAAAAAGTTATGCCATATTGAAATTACTAAAAAAATTTAGGTGCCGGTTTTTTTTTGTCGGTGAGTTTATTTGTTTATAGGATTTTAAAAAATTAGTCAAATACCTATATTTTAAACGGGTTCAATACCGAGAACTGTTATTAACAGTTCCTAAAAGCCCTTAAAGCTTGAATTATTTGCCAAGAAGACACCCTTAAAAGTTAAGACAATGACACATATTTAGGAAATGATCGTAGAGTTTTTTAAAAGTCATCGTTGACAGAGAGCTTATAATTATTTAACACAAAAACTTGGAAACTGTAAATATTAATACAGTTTCAGAGTATGTACTTAATAATAATCGAAAATAAAATACTTTTTAATTATACTGGCTTCTTAGATGGTCAGAATACTTCCTTAGGCTATATTTTCCGTAAGTAATACTTTTTATTATAAGTATTTAATATTTTTAAAACGACGCCCTTTTTTAATTTTCTAATATAATAATAAATACACACATGTAAAATTACCTTAAGGTCATGGTAATACTTTTCCCGTGTTGTGCGTTTTGTTATATTACCATTTATTCTAATTTCTAATGGTTTAACTAACGTACACCCTTTTATAGTTAATATTACATAGAATATAATTAATAAAAAATATCATCAAAAACAGGAGAACATAAAACAACAATAACCATAGTAAAATATAAATATATACAAAAATATTTAAAATTATTAACAATAAAATTATGGTGTCAGTTATTTTTTATTCAGTGTCGTCCAATTTTTAATTCACAAAGCAAAATGAGCTTAGGTAATACTAGAAGACCTTCGGAATCGAGTACAAACACTACATAAATGAATGGGTGCGGTAAACATTTTCAAAATAACACGAAAAATCTATTTTAGATTTGCCCCTACTGAAAAAAATTATCTTTTTTTACCCTTAATTCTATAGTTATTAAATTATTATTGGTCGTTACTAAATCCTTAGTAAGGTTGAGTCTACATACAAAACAGTGTAAAAATCCTGGCTCTGTACCACACTCATACCACAATAGTATTACTCTTTTGTATTGATCGCGTAAGTTCATTTTTTTCGGCAAAATGTTGAGTCTTCAGGATGGTGCCGCTTGAAAATTCTCGCGGAAGCAGTCAACACCTTCGCAAAAATTTTAATGCTAAATAAATAGTAATCATTTTTTGTAATAAATCTTTAAACAAGTTTCATCCATACAAAACCAAATTAGTCAATAGATTGGAGTCAGGGGATCCCGTACGAAGACGAGAATTTTTAGCAAGGTTTTTCCGAATAGTATGACCGAAGTGAAAATATTTTGTCCAATATTTTATGGAGCGACGATAATATAGCTTCGGAATGGAATCGAGAGCCGACGTAATTGTCGCTATTAGTCCCAAAATCATCCTCGTTGGATTAAAACAAGATTAAATCAACGCGTTTTGGGAATTAATGTTTGGTACGGTTTATTAAATCGATCTCATTTTACACGTTAACTGGAGAACGTTATTTACATTTTCATTAAACTTACACTTGCAGAACTGCGACTGCCCTTTAAGTACACAACGAATATGTGGCTGCAACAGGATGGGGCTCCTGCTCATATTGCTTAAATCGTTAAGGATCATTTGGACAAACAGTTGATGGTTTGAAACCAACGGACCGACAAGATGGCCATTAAGGTCACCAGATAAAACACCTTTAGATTTTTCTTGCTTTGGGGTCACTTAAACGATATTATCTAGGAAACACCAATTAAAGATATGGCCGATATAATAAACAAAATTACAGCAGCAAATACTGCAATTACAGGAGTAACTCATAGCAAACTTTTAAAAATATTTGAAAGTTGTGTTTGCGCAGAAGGAATGGATTTTTAACAAAATTGACTGAATTATTATTAAGAGAAGAATTATTTTAGTTTTACTACTGATCAGTTTCCAAAATTAATCCTTGTATTGATTAAAAAGGAGTGAAGTAACCGAGTTAGGGTAAATGTCAAAAAAGTCTTAAAATTTAAAGTACCATCAAATGTACTTTCTATAAAATCTGTATAAAAAATGCTAATTGATCCCACCTAACCATGGGTTTTTACGAAATCCATATATATCTATTGGTTTTCGAGAGAACCCTGTATAATAACGAAACGATTTTAACGAGCCTCGAATAGTTAAACTTTTTAAGGTTTAAATTCATTAATAAATTGATTATAACGTCAGAAAAAGCGTCTTGGTTTCTCGACATCGTGCTTTTGACATGAAAAAAAGTCCTGCCGAGGTCAGGAAGATTATCTCCGTATAGTATTATTATAGATTTAAAAACTGAGGTAAGGGATCCCTTTTGGTATCTCAGAGTTAATTCGTTTTTACTTACACCTGACCAATAAACCTCGACGGTATTATTTCGTCGTTAACAAACCTGAAGGACCCCAACTCTGGTCGAATTCTACAGTTTTAAGAGCATTACACGAATTCTAATTCATATATTCTGACGATTATTTCATTAATTACGCGTTGCAATTGCCCGCCGGCATCTACCTGAATGATATCTCGAGTCCCATCATCTTTTCTATTTAACAAGGATACCATTATAATCGGTGGTGACTGGCAAATAAAAGAATTGTGCGGAAAATGGGATGACGTAATAAGGTTTTGATCTCATGTTTTCAAACATTATGCGTTCGCGGCATCTTTTTAAATCTGTTTTTTTTTGTAAAAAGACCCAACCACTACTGATAATTACCATTAACCCAAACGTCAAAAATGAAAACGGTAAAATAATGCACTCAATATTCACCCATTCAAAAGTCTAAGGTAAAGCCGGCATCGGTATCGAAAGAATTCAGAAGTTCCTGATCCGTAAACGGTGCGCCATCAGCTGTTCCCGGAAGATTATCCAGAAATTCGAAATTGAAATCTGCAGCTTGTGGGTTGAAGGTGGCCAGAGCACCACCCCCGTTGTTCGAGTTGGAAGAACCGTTGCCGATCATGCCGTTTCCAGGCTGCTGTGATTGTTGTAAAGATTGGCCGTTTACTGAGATTGATTGTGATTGCTGCATGTGAATACTTGACATTGACATCTGCAAATAAATATACCTTATATAGATGGGGTCCTAAATGATATGGTCAATAATTTGGGATTGAGTGGATTGGTTAAAAATAATGTAAGAACTTCATACAAAATTGTGCAGCTTCAGCCCCCTAAGGGGTACTCTGAATGAGGTTTTTTCTAAATGTTTTCGAAATCGTCGTAGATATAAATTTCAAATTTAAATATTTTGGAAAACTTTATATGCTGAATTGAACTGTAGATTCTTAAAGGAAATATTCAATTTTTTAAATAAAATGCGAATGTCTACGATTTTTTTATGGGCAAAATTTAGAAATAATGATTCCCCTACCATTCATTTTAAAACTAAGTAAGCTTACGTCATTATTAATGATTATTAAGTAATATTGACAGTGACAGTGCTAAAATAATTTTTTGGTGTCAACATGGTTTTAAGTGCAACAGCTAAAGCAAAAGTTGTTGCTTTAATATAGGGAGGGCATAATAAAAGTGACGTGGCTCGTATATGTTGGGATTTCCACGATCTACTGTTCGAGACACCTGGAATAGATAAGCAAGAATAGAAAGAGGCAATTTAAATAGGCGACAGGCGTCTGGAAGAAAGAAAATAATATCCGCAGTTGACGACCGTTTTCTTCTGCTGAAGTCCCTAAGAGATCGAAAAGCAACATCTGTTTCTTTGAGCAATGATTTACAAATGGTACGCACGGTCACAATAAGTAATGATACCGTTCGAAGAAGGCTGAAACAAGCTGGGCTTCGTTCGCGTAGGCCAGCAAAAGTACCTAGACTACTTCCACGACATTGACGGGATCGACTGGGATTCGCAAGGGCACATATGAGGAGCAGTGGAGTAATGTTCTGTCTACGGACGAATCAAGGGTTTGTCTTTGGTCGCCTGATGGTCGTGAACGAGTGTACAGAAGACCAAATGAGAGATTTTTGCTGACTGCAGTATAACAGAGCGCATATCTTATAAAGGCGGTCCTATTATGGTGTGGGCAGGTATTTGTCCTGGAGCGCGAACTGATCTCATATTTGTGGAAAATGGAGCTTTGAATGCAAACAGATACATCGAAGAAATTCTTGAAGAAGCTGTCATTCCGTTCGCTCCTTTAATTGGAGACAATTTCTTACAAAGCATGATAATGCACGGATTCATACTGCACAGATTGTTATACAGTACCTTGATGAAGTTGCTATTAGGAGATTAGATTGGCCTGCTAGTAGCCTGGATATGAACCCAATCGAGCATCTCTGGGATCAGCTAAAAAGAGCCGTTCGCCGTTCATCTCGCCGTTCGTCTTGTGCAACCAAGCACTCTTCAAGAATTAGGGACATCACTTACCGAGGAATACCCACAGATTCCCCAAGAACGGATAATCCATCTTATCCATGCGATGCCTCAAAGAATACGCGTTATCATTGCAGATAGAGGGGGCCATGCTATTGAGATACGTTCGCTACTTTTTTTTGTTACTTTCATTTCTATTTCATGTTTTGGTAACGTTCGAATAAAGGAAATCGTAGAAATTCGCATTTTATTTAAAAAATTGAATATTTCCTTCAAAAATTGTGATATCGAGATCATCTAAAAACCTGTATATTAGGAATAGATGAAACTTTGTCAAAAAATAAATGATAATAAAATCAAATTTTTTGGGTCTTCTACAGGGTCTTTTGAAGTTGGTACAAAAAAACATAAATATTTTTACCCCTGTATAATACCACTCCAGCAAATAGAACTAATTTTTGGAGCAGCATGGTATATCCTTAACAAAATTATCTACAAATCTGTAAAAAAATCATAAAAATCAGATTAAAAATAAAAAAGTTACAAAGCAACAAATTTAGCCAAAATTTTATGGTGGCGTTTTTTTTGCGGGGGAGTTTATATGCATTTTGCATATATTCCGCCCTTTAATAATAAGTAATCTCGATAACATACTGTATAACTAAATAAAACAAACCTGTGAGTTTTGTTGCATCAACGATTGCTGCTGTTGCATATGTAACATAGCTTGATTCATGGAGTTCATTTGAGCCATGGGTCCGCTTTGATTTCCCATCATTTGTCCCATGCCACCTTGAGCACTGCCTAATCCAGCTTGTTGGGCACGTAGTTGTTGCTGTTGGTGTTGCAACGCCGTCATTTGTTGCATTGAGCCACCACCGATGTTCATGTTAAAACCACCTAAAAAATAAAATATCATACAAAATATAACTAACCAAATGAATACTATTGATGACCAACAGAGCTTTACTACATAAAAGTATGTAAATAATTGAGGTTATCTCTATGTAAAATATGATTTAAACAATACATACCACCCTGTTGAAAACTGGGCCTCATTGTTCCAAAATTGGCGTTTTGTTGCTGAGATATTAACAAATGTCGCCACTCGGAGCTGTTTTGCTGAATACTATTCATACCCCCCATTGGTGGCCCGGGTTGACGATTGTACATTGCTCTATCTGTCATTTGTTGCTGCCGTTGCTGCTCTTGCTGCTGATGCTGCTGAAGCATGTACATGTTCGATCGAATCATGGGTCCTGAAATAATATTGAACTTTACTTTTATATTATTTTAGTTATTTGAAAGTGATAGCGGTAGACAATGTTATATTATGAAAATATGTACTACTATTAATGATTTCCGTTTAACAACTTTCCATATAAATATTTTTAAAAACCAATATTTATTTCCTATTTCACAAAGTGTGTAATACCCAATTTAATTTGGCTCACCCTGTATGTTCTCACCTGAAGGTGGAATTGGTTGATGGGGCATTCTCCTGATATTGGGAGGCGGTGCAGGAGCCCCATACCTCGGCTGCATTCCTTGCCCTAATCCAGCACTGGCTTTATATTCTGGCGGGGGCGGTCTTAGTTGTTGTTGCTGTATCGCCTGCTGAGCCCGCAACATGTGTTGCAACTTTTGCTGATCCAGAGATTGTGCCGACATAAGTCTTGGACCCATTGAACCTCCGCCTGGTCCCATTGGCGGTCCTCCTGGGCCACCCATAGGCGTTCCCATACCTGAAAAGGAAACGTTGTATGGTATGGATAAACAAACTAAATCCTAAAACTCTTTAGAGTAGAGGATGTAGACTTTAACACATTATATGGTTGTTTTCTATTTACAGGTGCTATTTAATGAAAGTAATGACCAAAAGTATAAAAAAATTCTAGATGAGGTTTTTCCATTTTGTTTAAATACATATATTTGATTTGAAGAAGTAGTCCATGCACACATCCACATATATTTGAGTGAAGAGTAGTTTCCAAACCAGGGGTATTCAGTGTTGCTTAGGTCCATGGTATTACTTACAATCACATAACTATCAATAATTTAAGTAAGTATACATAAAATGTCCATGATTGGAAACTTTTCAGAAATATGCTATTCCCATTTTCGGTTAAGGAAGGGTGAACATTTCTCATTATCTTGCTGTACTCTTTAATTGTGCGCAGCAAATTTAGTAATGTCAATGTTATCAATAAATAAAAACTATACCTGTTGGGCCGGTTGCCCTTCTAAGCGTTTGCTGCGTAAAATTGATAGTTTGAGACTGAGACATGGAATAGGTATCTCCATGACTGCCAATAACACTTCCATGAGGCATGTTAGGTCCACCCATCATACCACCCAACCCACTCTGCATCCCACCTGGTCCACCTTGCATGCCACTTGGACCACCTGGCATACCACCTAAAACATTATTTTTATATAGTTGAATACAATTAGGAGTTTTATCTACAAATTTACATATTTTTTATGTGGCAGCAGTGAAGTATTAGTATAATAATTAAACATAGCCGTAAAAAGGCAGGAGGAAATAATGAAAAGTAAAAAAGAAGATGTTGTTTTAAAATATCTTAATTTACCTGGCCCGCCTTGCATACCAGACTGACCACCCATTGCACTTCCCGAACTCTGCATTCCCCCAAGGCCACCCTGCTGTCCACCCATTTGTGATCCAGGCATTTGCTGACCAAGAGGATTCATATTGCTGCCCATTTGTTGACCAGAAGACTGAAATTAACACAGTAAGTAAATCTCAACAATCATACTAAGTATTAGTAAAGCCTCGTCACTCAAATTTTTGAGTATGGTTGCTAAATTTTTTTTTAAATGACCTACGGATAGATACTTAAAACCTCCTTGTTTAAAAAAAACTTTTTTAAAAGTACACTAATTAATTAGGAGACTTTTTCAAAAGCTGTTCTTAAAAAAAATATTTTCTCACTTTATAAGCGATCTATTTTAATTCCTAAGAAATGTTTTAGTTGGCATATATCGCTTTAATAATAAAGAACCTATAGCCGACAAGATACGTCTTTTACAGGATCTTTTTTTTTTAATTAATACTTTTGTGTCTTAAATTAATAATTACATAAAACCATGTAAATGCAGTTGTTACCGTCTTCGATTTGCAAAACAAAGTTAATGAAATGTATGCGAATGTAACATCAAAAAATGCACTTTTTGAGTGTATCGACCTAATTATCAATGTTTTAATCAAACGTATTTGGCAATCACCTAAGTTCTAAGTGTCTTTTGTTTTTTAGTTGCCCACCAGAACCTCACTGTTGCTGATAGCTATCATTTAAAAGTTTTACATATTATTATTCTTATACAAATTATCTTAAAAAAGGATGTACCGGGTGAGTCAACGTTTGCGCGGAGTAATTTTATCACTTGAAGATAAGATTTGTCGATAATAAGCTTTCGCATTAAGCTATGGTTGGATATCTGGCACATTTTAAAAATATTTTGAATTTTACAGGGTGCGCCCAAAAAGTAGGGTGTGTCATAAAGTTACATTTTTTTTAAATGGGACACCCTATATTTGAATACATTTATTAATGCTACGTGTTATTTCATACATTTTTACTAATGGTTTATTATACGAAAAAGTTCTAGTTTTTAAGATTATCCTACTTATAATAAAAATTTTGCATTTGCAAGCATCTCGTTGTTGTGAAAATGCTACCTAAATTTTGACTTTAAGCGATTCATACATTTTATACTTACTAAATAAAGTCAAAAATACATATTTACTATGAAATATTTGACGTCTCATTTACAGGGTGTTTACATTCTAGGACCAAAGTCAGAAAACTTTCTAATTGAAAAATATCACTTTATTAAATGGAACACCCTATATATTTTTCTGTTATCTTATAGCTCGTCATAAACTCTTCAACTTTCGTGAATAACGTCCTATCCCTATCTATAATAGTTTTTGAAATATTTTGATATTTCGAGATTTAATATCCTCGTTATAACATTTTTTGTCAATGGATCACAGTAGCCATGGAAAACAAATGAAAATTATGGCAGTGGATGACATTAAGAATCAGATCAATGTAAAAATTATGTCTTTTTACTGCAATGTTTATTGTCCAGTCATTTTATAAGTTGGTACTCAAAATGAATTAAAAAAAAAATGAATTAATCGATATGATTTATGTTTTGGGCGAGGCAAATAAAAAGTGTCTTTTTGCTGAACAACTATACAGGATGAAATATCCCGAGCGGCGAACACCCAGTCCTCGAAGTTTTCAAAATTTAAGGGAAATGTTTGATTCAACAGGCGTGATCCATTGACAAAAGATGCTATAACGAGGACATTAAATCTCGAAATATCAAAATATTTCAAAAACTATTAGAGATAGGGAAAATACGTTCTTCACGAAAGTTAAAGAGTTTATGACGAGCTACAAGATGACAGAAAAATATATAGGGTGTTCCATTTAATAAAAGTAATATTTTTCAATTAGAAGTTTTCTGACTTTGGTCCTAGAAAGTAAACACCCTGTAGTATAAAAATAAAAAGTATAAAAATTATGAAGAGCTTAGTGTAAAAATTTAAGTAGCATTTTCACAACAACGAGATGCTTTCAAATGCAAAATTTTCATTATAAGTCGAATTATCTAAAAAACTAAAACTTTTTCGTATATTAAACCAATAATAAAAATTTATGAAATAACACGTAGAGTTAATAAATGTATTCAAATATAGGGTGTCCCATTTAAAATGTAACTTTATGACACCCTACTTTTTGGGCGCACCCTGTATATTTCAAAATATTTTTAAAATGTGCCAGATATCCAACCATACCTTACCAACCAAAGCTTATTATCTTATCTTGAAGGAATAAAATTACTCCGCGCAATCGTTGACTCACCCGGTACATTGTACAACATACCATTAAAAGCGTTTGCAACAAAAGAAAACAATAGGCAGCTTACACAACAGTAGGCAAATTTGGATAACATCTTATGGTGTTACATAGCGAATGTCATGTAAACAGAAATAGACAATATTGACTCCTGACCCTGTATACAAACAAAATACGCGATTTATAGTTTTTCTTTATAATAACAAATTACCTGATTCATGGGACTTTGAGAATTATGATTGCCCGACATAGGCCCAACCTGGTGTTGTCCCGAAGACATGGGGCTAGGCTGCGCCCCACCAGAATTGCCCTGCTGGCTCTGTGGTCCGGCCGAAGACGAGCCATGCTGCTGCTGCGTGAAATGCATTCCTTGCTGCGTGGCAATCGACACATTTCCCTTGATGTCGGCACTTAGATGAAGATGCTGTCCAGCGGAAACCTATAGTATCCATTAATATTGATGAATTAATATATGTTTTTATTTCCGTATAGATGCCCAGTAATGCCAATATTTTATTGTAGTGTAGTAGCTGGACGCAACGGTCCAATATTATCGCAGGCAAACATTTTTGTTAAGTAAAAAATGAGCCAAACCATGACATGGAAAATAATCGACTAATTTTTTTATTCAAAAACTACAGGAAAATTAAGAAAATTTCATCAATCGAAATTTCGAATTATTACGAATTCATAAATACACTTGTTGTTTTAGGAGTACTTATAATTGCAATTGGTATATTAAAACTATTAGAAGTAGTATGAGTCCACTATTAAATGTATGTAGGTTAGGTTAGAGTGGCAGACCTCTGGTATTGTCCAAATAGTCACACGTAGTCCTATAAGGACCGTTGTGGTACCACACATGTTCTGCGGAACCTATTTGCATCAGCTTCCTGATGGTTAACGCGACGTAGATCGTAGAAGAATCTTCACAGCTCATTCAAACCAGCCACTGCTGTTAATAAACTTAGCTAGTCAACCCAGTTGCAGGCTGCTCACTTTCTCCAGATCATTAAAGAATGGTTCGCCCAGGGCATTGAATCTTCTTCTCGCGAGGCCGGAGCATTTACACAAGAAATGCTGAATACTTTTCTCCTCTTCTTCATCTCTGCAACTTCTACAGAAGTCGTTAGTTGGTATTTGCATACGTTCAGCGTGTCTACCGAACAGACAATGTCCGGTGACTACGGCAGTGATGTTTCTTAGGTCTTTCTCACTGTGCTGTAAAAGCGCTGCGGTTTTCCTGTTGTCAAGTAGAGGCCACAATTGCTTACAGATGTTACAGGTTGTTAGTTCTATCCATCTGCTTTGCGCAAGTTGTTTAGCTATCCGATCTATCTCCTCTTTGAGAGAGATGGTTGTAGATAAAATGTGTTGAAATTATTAAATCATTATTAAAATCAATTTTCAACTGTGCTTTGATGTTGGCGGTTTTTTACCGGTTGCGCATTCTTTCAATCTTCCATATTGTTAGGGTCCGCAACTCATAAGCAGGCGATTGACCAATTACCATATTACCAATTATTCTGTTTGGACTTCTCATAAACGCTCGACGAGGTTTATATTTTGAGATTGAGGCGAACCGTAAACCATTGATATTTTTCGTCCCGTTATAAATACATATGCGATAGTGAACTAGGATTAAGATCGGTCACAAGGTACAACATATCGAACGAGAAATAATGCCCTTACACAATAAATTTTTCATTCCTTGTGACATCTACCATTTTAATAAAATGTCCAATAAGACCGTGCGAGCAAAAATTATTTGCATCAAAGAGGGCTTGGATTAAAAAACGTAGGGCTTGGTTTAGATCACAATAATATGGGGACGATATATCTAACCAAATCTAGGTTAAAATAGGTAGACAAATACAAATTTATTTTTGTGTTTTACAAAATTAACGAAGTAAGAATATACAGAAAGAAAAAGAAAAACAATTACATGTATTCTGACAATTCACATAACCGGAGAGGTGGAACCAAGCTTCATCCGAAAAAAATGTCAGGTCTAATAAATAATTTCTTCAATAAATTTTTGGTAAACCATTGAGAGTAATTCATGCGTCTTTCAAAATCTGCGGCTTGTATTTCTTGGAATACTTGCACTTTATAAGGAAATAAATTTAGCTGCTTCTTAAGAATAGTCCTGCATGTTCCATAAGATCTTCCCACTTCTTGGGACAGGCGTCTTATACAATTTGTTGGCGTATTTTGCATTATTTCACGAACGTTTGCAACAAGTTCTTCTGTTCTTACAGATGGTCTTCCTGCTCCTTTTTTGTGTTGTATAGAACCTGTTTCCCCAACCACAGCCACGGCTCTTTTCAGGCATTGATAAAAATCCCCAGCAATAAAAGCAACGTTAGGAAAATGTTCGTGAAAATCGTCCATGCACAAACCCGGATTGTATTGCCACTCACCATTTACTCTAACCCCGTTACCCCGTTTCGAAAATACGCTTCAACCATGAACGTTTTGTGCTGTTCCGTAAAGCCCATTGTGTGTATTGTTCAAGAAATTGGAAAAATTAGCGATGAATCAAATTACTTGTTACGACTGTCAAAGATGACGGAATAACTGATTGATTGTTAATTCAGGTAGTTACTGACACCCAACAGGTATTAAGTTCTACGGCTAAGCATTACGTCCTTAGATGCAAGGCCCTCTTTGATGCAAATAATTTTTGTTCGCACGGTATAAAGAAAGTTAAAAAAATTTTAAATACACATAATATCATGGTTTTCCCCTGAAAGATCGTTTGCTAATATATATTTGCAAAATGTTCTAGATAGTACTTATGTATTTCGTAAAATAATATTTTTCTTGATCCTATGGTGAATGGTTATCACTCGTCAATCAGATCAGTATTCTCCTTCCTTAGGTGACCGCCCGGGCCCGTGAGAATAGTACAAACTGTCTTATCAGTAAAACTAGTCGTCCGTTGAATAATGCCGTTATATACAGTGATGGGCTAAAATATGGAACAAATTCATTTAAAAATCAGGTATTCATTTTTTGAAAAAACGCTCGGACACGTCGATTATAATTCTTTCTTCCGGATTTTTTGCCACAAAAATAAATTATACCGGGTGTGTCAAAAAGTAGATGTAGCCATTTTTTTTTTTTTTTTAAATAGAACCCCCCTATTTTTACTTATTACCCTAATTCTAGGTCAAATTCTGCGCATAATTCATGTAGCATACTCTATCCTTATCTCTAACGGTTTTAGAGAAAAATTACATCATAAAAAAAGTTCTTTAAAAAAAAGTACATGTACCTACTTAAAGGTAAACAGGTAAATTTAAATGAATTATTACTACGATAGCAAGTCGTGTGTCAATCAAAAATTAGTTTAGGTATAATTTTGAGAAACGGTGATCATGGTGCATTTAAATGAAACACAAAGAATCGAAATTTTAATTTTAATTGGATGTGGAGACAAAACAAGAAGTCAAGAACGGCCGATTACAAGATCTACAGTAAGTAAAATTGAGAAGAAATTCAGGGAAACAGGGAATGTAAAGGATCGTCTACGGCCAGGTCGTCCAAAAATTAGTGAAAACTCACAATTGAACATTTTGTTAGAGGTTGAATTTAATCCTCATAGTGCATCCACTGAAGTAGCCCTTAATAATGATGTTAGCCGACGGTCTGTGTTGCGGGTATTGAAACAAGAAAAGTACCATCCGTACAAAATTAGGTTGCTGCACGAGCTAAACGAAGATGATCCCGACCGCCGACTACAGTTTTGTGAAACTATGATGGAAATTTGCAACTTAAATCAATTTTTCCATCGCAACATACTTTTTAGCGATGAAGCCACGTTTTGTTTGAATGGTTCGGTAAACAGACAAAATTTTCAGTATTGGAGTACAAATAATCCCCGTTGGATGAGAGAACAGCACACGCAGTACCCACAAAAAGTAAATGTTTGGGCAGGGATATTAAATCATAGAATTATTGGACCTTTTTTCTTTGATGGAAATCTTACAGGAGACCGGTATTTACAATTTCTTCAAAATGAATTAATTCCCACACTAGCAGCGGATTTTCCAAATCCGAATCAGCCTCATCTACCAGAACCGTCTATTTGGTTTCAGCAGGATGGTGCTCCGCCTCATTTTGCTCGACAAGTACGAGAGTATTTGAATACTGTATTTCCCGAACGATGGATAGGTGGAAGAGGACCCATAGAATGGCCTGCAAGATCTCCCGATCTTACACCCATGGATTTCTTTCTTTGGGGTTATTTGAAATCAAAAGTGTATAAGGATAAACAACAAAATTTGGAGGATTTAAAATTAGATATGAAATTAGGCAAATTAATGAAAATACTGTAAATAATGTTTAAGAAGGGTTTTTAAGTAGATTGGCATATTGTCAAGAAGTTAATGGTTTGCATTTTCAACACTTAATAAACTAATTTTTTAACCTTTTTTTAAAGAATTTTTTTTATGATGTAATTTTTCTCTAAAACCGTTAGAGATAAGGATAGAGTATGCTACATGAATTATGCGCAGAATTTGACGTAGAATTAGGGTAATAAGTAAAAATAGGGGGGTTCTATTTAAAAAACAAAAAAATTTTGCTACATCTACTTTTTGACACACCCGGTATAATTTCTTTTTGAGGCCAAAAATCCGGAAGAAAGAATTATAATCGACGTGTCCGAGCGTTTTTTCAAAAAATGAATACCTGATTTTTAAATGAATTTGTTCCATATTTTAGCCCATCACTGTATGCATCGTTCCGCTTTGATGCCCATTGACCACACAGAACAACTGCATTTCGAAGTAAATAAGACAAATCATCGTTAATAAGAATGACACGCAACAAAAAAATGACAGGAAGTGGATTTTATTTTTGATGTGACATAGAAAAAGCTCGAAGAAAACACGTACTTATTTGTTATTAAATATTTTAATAATTGCTTTTTAAAATCTGTAAGAAACAATATTTATTAGGCTGTTGAATATGTCTTGGAGTAAGAAACAGTTGCGTTGAAGGGTTTTGATGTTTTAATACCGTGCGAGCAAAAATTATTTGCATCAAAGAGGGCCTTGCATCTAAGGACGTAATGCTTAGCCGTAGAGCTTTATACCTGTTGGGTGTCAGTATATAACTTACTACCTGAATTAACAATCAATCAGTTATTCTGTCATCTTTGACAGTTGTTACAAGTAATTTGATTAATCGCTAATTTTTCCAATTTCTTGAACAATTCACACAGTGGGCTTTACGGAACAGCACAAAACATTCATAATTGAAGCGTATATTCGAAACGGGGTTAGAGTAAATGGTGAGTGGCAATACAATCCGGGTTTGTGCATGAACGATTTTCACGAACATTTTCCTAACGTTGCTTTTATTGCTGGGGATTTTTATCATTGCCTGAAAAGAACCGTGGCTGTGTTTAGGGAAACAGGTTCTATACAACACAAAAAAGGAGCAGGAAGACCATCTGTAAGAACAGAAAAACTTGTTGCAAACGTTCGTGACATAATGCAAAATACGCCAACAAATTGTATAAGACGCATGTCTCAAGAAGTGGGAAGATCTTATGGAACATGCAGGACTATTCTTAAGAAGCAGCTAAATTTATTTCGTTATAAAGTGCAAGTATTCCAAGAAATACAAGCCGCAGATTTTGAAAGACGCAGGAATTACTCTCAATGGTTTACCAAAAATTTATTGAAGAAATTATTTATTAGACCTGACATTTTTTTCGGATGAAGCCTGGTTCCACCTCTCCGGTTATGTGAATTGTCAGAATACATTTAATTGTTTTTCTTTTTCTTTCTGTATATTCTTACTTTGTTAATTTTGTAAAACACAAAAATAAATTTGTATTTGTCTACCTATTTTAACCTAGATTTGGTTAGATATATTGTCCCCATGATCTAAACCAAGCCCTACGTTTTTTAATCCAAGCCCTCTTTGATGCAAATAATTTTTGCTCGCACGGTATTATTGGACATTTTATTAAAATGGTAGATGTCACAAGGAATGAAGAATTTATTGTGTAAGGGCATTATTTCTCGTTCGATATGTTGTACCTTGTGACCGATCTTAATCCTAGTTCACTATCGCATATGTATTTATAACGGGACGAAAAATATCAATGGTTTACGGTTAGCCTCAATCTCGAAATATAAACCTCGTCGAGCGTTTTATTATATAAGACGCCTGTCCCAAGACGTGGGAAGATCTTATGGAACATGCAGGACTATTCTTAAGAAGCAGCTAAATTTATTTCCTTATAAAGTGCAAGTATTCCAAGAAATTCAAGTCGCAGATTTTGAAAGACGCAGGAATTACGCTCAATGGTTTACCCAAAATTTATTGGAAATAAATTATTTATTAGACCTAACATTTCTTTCGGATGAAGCCTGGTTCCACTCTCCGGTTATGTGAATTCTCAGAATAAACGCATGTGGAGTAGTGAAAATCCCTATTTTTTGGTTGAGTCCACATTGCACCCTTAAAATATTGGTGTCTGGTTTCCCGAAGAATTGTTGGTCTTATTTTTTTCCATGACACAGTTAGAGCACAGCGGTATAGAGACAATATTTTGAATCCATTTGTGAAGCAATTACTTGACGACGAACTACGTTTTGGATATTTTCAACAGGACGGTGCAACCGCCGAAACTATTAACTACTTACGCAATTTTTTCGACGACAGATTGATCAGTTTTCGATCAGACATTGAATTCCCATCTAGATCACCATGTTTAACGGTTATGGATTACTTCGTTTTTCCGCATTTAAAAAACACTATTTTTAAAACAAAAGTTGCAAATTTAGAACAATCACAACAAAGGATTATCCAAGAATGTGGTAACATTTCTCCAGAGATGCTGGTCAACACTTTCAAAAATATGGAGAGACGTGTGAATTTATGCTTGGAGCATGGCGGTGGCCAATTTCAGCAATTTATGTATTTAGTTTTCTTTTTCTTTCTGTATATTCCTACTTTGTTAATTTTGTAAACAACAAAAATAAATTTGTATTTCTCTATACTTATTTTATTACTCATTAGTTTGGCATATCATGTCATAATATGAATTTGACAAAATTTTAACCTAGATTTGGTCCCCATATCATTGTGATCTAAACCAAGCCCTACGTTTTTTAATCCAACCCATCTTTGATGCAAATAATGTTTGCTCGCACGGTAGAAGTTACGTTTGATACATTACGTTATTCATATTTAATTTGTTAAGTTGTCTCTGGTCTAATAAATATATGAACTTGTTTTAGAGTATTTTTTTTTTGTATTATTGTATTTACTTCTAAATTCCATTTAGTGAAATTCTGGATCCGCCACTGAAAAGTATCCCATCCTCCCGGTCCTTGCCCTACTTGAAAGAGATATTATTATTATATCGTGCATTTCTAACGGTTAGTCTCTATTATACTTGGCAAGTTGCTATTGCAGCCGAGCGGAAAGTTTCGTAATAAACGTATATTAATCAAAATTCTTTGTAAGCTTACTGTGGTTTGCAGTTCATGAAAGATTCTACACGGAAAGAAAACTATAGATTTTAAAAATACATACAGTGACCGACAAAAACTCAACCATATAGGAAAAAATGTAATTAGAAGAGACCCGAATCGAGGCGCGAACGATTCGTTCAAAACGAACGAATCACTTCACTGAATTGAATGAATTAATTCATCGTTTCCAAAAGATTCGATCCTTTTTTGATTCACCAATTCAGAAATGATTTCGAGAGTTGGCTTAGCATTTCGTTCACTCGTTCACTGATGGTATCCAAAGCCCGATTAAAGTAATTTCAGTTCAGTAAATCACTCGTTCGCAAACGCTCGATCAGGTGTTGCTGGTATTGGTGGACAGCAGAGTGCACGTGCGCGTAAAAAGGTACACGGGGGTGTCTAGTTGAAGGAAAAGAAACAAATAACAGGGTGTCCGGGAAAATGTGGGAAATCTCCCGGATATGAAAAAAACACGTAAAAAGAATACTACAAGTTCATATAAACTTCTTTCGTATCGGCCTCCTCTTCGGAGATATGGGCACCCAAAGAACTCCCATGGAATTAAGTTTTTGACGCATAATTATTAAACCAACAGGTATATTTCATTTTTTTTTTCATATTATCTATACCAGGTAAGACCCTTCAAATCACTATCCCAGAAAGTGTTGCGAATTACTCACAGCTGCAGGGGCGGACTAGCTGTGATACTAATGTGCCAATTTTTTTACGCCCTGTATGATAAAAACTTTGGACAACGTTTTTTACATACCTTTAACTATTGACTAAAAATTAAGTAGGTACTCTGCATTCATGTCGCTAATCTTAACCGTTTTCGAAAAAACGTAATTTTTAACATATTTACATCATGTATATTTAGCGTATGTCAATAAAAGATACATCTTTGTCCCTATAAATTATAAACGTTCACTTTTAATTGCTTAATATTAATACATGATCGCAATAGAATTACGTTTTTCGAAAACGGTTAGGATTAGCGACATGAATGAAGAGTACCTTATTTTTAGCCAATAGTTAAAGGTATCTAAAAAACGTTGTCCAAAGTTTTTATCATACAGGGCGTAAAAAAAAATGGGCACATTAGTGTCACAGCTAGTCCGTCCCTGCAGCTGTGAGTAATTCGCAACACTTTCTGGGATAGTAATTTGAAGGGTCTTACCTGGTATACATCATATGAAAAAAAAAATTAAATATACCTGTTGGTTTAATAATTATGTGTCAAAAACTTAATTCCATGGGAGGCCGATACGAAAGAAATTTATATGAACTAGTAGTATTCTTTTCACGTGTTTTTTTTTATATCCGGGAGATTTCCCACATTTTCCCGGACACCCTGTATAGGATGATATAGGGGATAAAAATCATTCAATTCCTTAATTAACATAGTACGATCTTTTACATTGTGTTCATTCAAGCGTTGATATTATATCGACCGATTCAGCATTTTCGATTTATTTTAAAAATAAAAGAATCATTTGAGAACGAATCTTTCTGAACGAATCTTTTTAACTGAATGAATCAAAAGAATTGATTCACCAAAAAGAATCGAACTTCCCACCTCCAGTACCGAACAATACATTGTCGGGGGATCGGCTACTGGTATAGCGTCAAATTAAAAAAAAATTGTGAATTTACATAAAGTAAGGTTAGGTGACGAGATAGCCAAAAAAATGTATTTAAAAAAGTTGTTAATAATTATTAGATTCTAGGTCCATATGAAAAAGTTCAGGATTTTAATTACCAAATTGAAAAAAGCATTTTTTTTTAAACGTTTTTATCATTTTACAAAGTATCCAGTTTTTCCTTAAAGATAGCTTGGCTAGTGTAAAGCCCATAATATATTTATTTATTTATTTATTTAAAGTTTTCAGCGGACGGATGCTCGCTGTTCCAATGGTTTATATGTAATGCCTATATAAATTTTTTTTAAACTCAAATAGTTCTTTTTTAGGCATTTTAGCACAAAAACCTTTAAACCCCCTCGTACAGGAAAATCAAAACAAACGAAGCATTGATATAACGGGTACTGTAACTGTAATAATCCAAAAATTATCAAAAAATATTGGCAGCAAAATGGTTTCTCAGAAAAATTAATAACGAACAACTTTTATTATTTCAAAACCTCAAAATCGCGATATCACCGCAATATTTGAACCAAATAACGTGAAAATTTTTCTTACTATACCATACATCAAAGAAACCTCTGAAAAGATAATAATAGCTAAAAAAATACGTTCTTTCTTGAAATTGGATAAAAGCTCTCAATGTATGGCCGAATTAAATCTTTATAAAACATGCGGTAGAGTGCGTTTCCAAGCGACCACCCATCCAAATACTGTACTAACTAGGCCCGACGTATAAGTATGATCTGACCTTTTGGTATACCCTGTTTTTAAAAGAAATTGCTAGGGAAATCTCGACGAAATCTCACACGACTATCAGTCATTCTCTTTGTAGCTCATGCTGCGTTAGTCCAAAAGAGGTTTCAGGTTTCATCTTTTAAGTTTTCCTTTATTTATGTCACGTATTAGAATCTACACGTGTTGGTGGTATAGATAGAGGGTAAATCAAATATATTTGACTTTCTTTTTATATCATGCGGGCTTTTTTATATTATATTTACCAAAATAGGTTATTTGAAATTGAAAAATGAATTGAACCTATTACTAAAGCAATAAAATGTATGTAAATTTGCGTTAATAATGAATGTCGTAAAATTTTATTATTCAAAAAAGTTTTATTGTCATTTGTGACAGGAACATTTTTAATTAAAAATATTTCAAAAATGTCACGGTTCTGTGAAAAAGAACAAGCATTAATTTTAAAATTATTTGATTATTTTCCAAGATAAAGTGATACCGGAAAGACTCTTTTTACTCTTTAACGCAGTTTACGAGGTAAGTAGATATAATAAAGCAGGAATTGTGGAAACATAAATAATAAACGTCAAAAATATATAGCCATGTTTTTATAAATACCTACTACTATCTGTTTTAGAGAGTTTCTGATGCTTTGGGAGTTTCGTGTTTAACAATCCAACGAATTACGGCAAAGGGGATAGAGAAGGAAGTAGATTTTAAGAATCGCAATAATGTAGCTATTTTGTCATCCCGTTGTCCACATCTTCACGAAATTCATGAACATACCATGAGAGAGCGTATTTATAGGATGTATACACTGCACCGCAAAATTAACCGGATGGAAAAAAATTCGCTTCAATTCAATCTTAAATAACTTTTAAGTGTTTTGATTAAATTCGATAATTTTTTGACACGTTGCAGATGCAGTCGTCTTTATCATGTTCTGATATCGCTTTTACGAACAGTGAAAATGGATATGTTCACATACAGGGTAGCCAAAAAAATTGCATTTTACGCTTAATTTCTAAACACCCTGTGGAAAAATTGAAGAACTGATTGATGTTTTTTTGTACGGCATTTTTAAGTCCCATCTTTTCTGAACAACTTGTTTTTTGATTCATCTCAATATCTAAATTATTAAAGGAAAAACACAGGTTTAAAGGAAATAATGCAATAATCCTTTATTAGCAACAATAAATTTAAAAATTAACATGGGCAATAGTGGTAAGATTAAAATCGAGTATTTCCTCCACGAGCCTGAATAACAGCTCTCATCCTTTCAGGCATAGATTGAATTAAAATAGCAACTGCGTCTTGGGGTATCTGCTGCCACTCGTTTGTCAGTGCCTGTGCTAGCGCCTCCAAAGTTTGAAATTCGCCGTAGTTTTGCCTAACTCTCCTTCCCAGTGTATCCCACATGTGCTCAATAGGGTTCAGATCCGGACTTCTTGAGGGCCAGTCCAATACCTGAACGCCAACATCGTTCAAATACTGCCTCGTTATTTGTGCTCTGTGTGGTGGAGCATTATCTTGCATTAATTTAAAATGTTCTCCTATAAAATGCGAATATGGTATCATATGTTCTTCTAAGCACTGTCTGATGTATTTATCAGCGTTAATACCCCCCTGAAGTGTAATGAGGTCTGTACGGGCCTCCAAAGATATGCCGCCCCATACCATCACTCCTCCGCCACCAAATTGCACTCTAGGAGAGAAACAACATTGAGAGTATCGTTCTCCAGGCCTCCTCCACACTCTTTGACGTCCGTCAGGTGAATATCGCGTAAAACGAGACTCGTCTGTAAATAGAACGTTTTGCCAGTTGTTCATGTTCCAATCTGCATGAGCTCGAGCAAATTCAAGGCGCTGCCTTCGATGACCTGCGTCTAATAGAGGTCCTGTGGCAGGTACATGAGATGTTAGATTCTGTTGTCTTAACCTTCTAAGTACAGTGTCAGATGACACCAAGGTACCATGAACATCTGCCAATCTTACAGCTAAAACCGGAGCAGAGGCTGTTCGCTCCCGAAGAGCCTGAAGACGAAGAAATCGATCTTCAACTGCATTTGTGACTCTTGGTCTTCCCTGCCCGGGTCTTCTCGAGTAAGAACCAGTTTGTCTAAATCTTTGGATCGCATCGGATATGGTACTGCGTGGATGGCCAAGCCTTTCTGCGATATACAGAATCGGACGACCATCATCTTGTAAAGCGACGGCTTGTGCCACTTCTTCTGGTCTCATATTTAATTTAAATTAATACACTTTTACGTTACCGTTTACGGAACAGCTTCAAAACATAAAACAACCAACAAATTACATTTAAAAAAAACAACAATTTACTTAAGAAACGCTTGAAGTACAGCAATTAATAAATCTGTACATTTGTTGACAAAAATCTTCCTGACAAGCCATGGTACCATGGAAACGAGATTCAGAAAGACAAAAAAAGACAAAGCCAACTACAAATTTTTAAATTTATTGTTGCTAATAAAGGATTATTGCATTATTTCCTTTAAACCTGTGTTTTTCCTTTAATAATTTAGATATCGAGATGAATCAAAAAACAAGTTGTTCAGAAAAGATGGGACTTAAAAATGCCGTACAAAAAAACATCAATCAGTTCTTCAATTTTTCCACAGGGTGTTTAGAAGTTAAGCGTAAAATGCAATTTTTTTGTCTACCCTGTATGTGAACATATCCATTTTCACTGTTCATAAAAGCGATATCAGAACATGATAAAGACGACTGCATCTGCAACGTGTCAAAAAATTATCGAATTTAATCAAAACACTTAAAAGTTATTTAAGATTGAATTGAAGCGAATTTTTTTCCATCCGGTTAATTTTGCGGTGCAGTGTAGAGCAGGTGAACACGTTACCATTCGCTTAATACAATTAAAATCATTGATGGTGTTGAAATATCCACTGGTTCATTAACGGACTGTTTTAAAAAATTCAAATTTAAAAGGCGTAAAAGTACTGTATCAAACAGACGTTTTTTAATAAAGTAACCCCATATAGCCCAAAAACGAGTAGAATTTTTAAGAGAATTTAAGAATAACGGTAACTCTCCCGTAAACCTGTTTTTCTGGATGAAACGTGGATATACAGTAAAAGGGCTTTTAAGCGAAGTTGGTAAGATAATACTCTTCAAACAGTTAAAAAAAATCGTCAGAGGGTGTACGGTATATTATTCTACATGCTAGTTTAGAAAATGGATTTATGAATAATGCAAGTTTGATATTCATCCGGCCTGAAATCTGGTGATTATCATGATTCGATGAGTAGTGAAAACTTTGAGAAATGGTTTAAAGAAAAATTGTTACCAAACTTGGAAAAACCGTCGCTTATTATCATGGATAATAATACCACCTATCATTCTGGGCTAATTGAAAAAAATTCCAAATACAAGATGGTCAAAAAGATTACTTATGGCATGGTTAGAACAAAAACAAATTCCTGTTTCACCATTTGCAATAAGGGATCATATCTGGATAATAGTGAAGGTAATCTGGACAACGCTATTTATTTAATTCTTTAATATTATTTTTATTTTATTTTAATAAGTTGGACGAACTAGCATTGCAACATGGGCATCAAGTTTTAACACTTCCTCCATATCATTGCCACTTTAATCGTATTGAAATGGTTTGATCGGAATGTAAGCGCTATTATGATGCCAAAATAAGTTCTATGCATCCTGTAACAAAGGACGTAGTTTCGGGTCTGTGGAATGAAGCCATAGAAAAAGTAACAGTGGAAAAATGGAAAAATGATGTAACACACACTAATAAAATTATAAATGATGTATGGGAACGGGAAAGATTGATGCTTCTGATACTCTTCCCCTTATTATTAACTTGGACGAATCTGATGATGATGATCCTTGCGGAGATGATTTATTTTAATTATTAAAAAACTCTATTTTGTTGCATTGTCATTTTTTATTATATTATCTCTATGCTTTTATGCATAAGATAAAAATATTTGAAACTAAATTTATAGTCTGATGCGCTAGAGATGCACTAGACAAAAAATATATGATTCAATTTTAAATTTTATAAAGAGCTTTATTTATTGTTCAGTAAATTTACATTAATTAAAAATTTTATACTGATATTCAAACACAAAATGTTTCATCCCATATTTTACCCTAAATAAACTACTTATTTCTGACTTCATTAACAGTATAAAGATAATAATTAACAATTTGAAAAAACGCGCTTGCATTTCACTTGTTCACATGCATATCAAGCCTAAGAAAAATCATAACCTTTACCGCCGGTAAGTCAAACTGACTGAATTAATTTACGACGTAGGTACCGCAAATATGGAAAATATGACGTAACGGCCAGCGGTCACTGAAAACAGACTTTACTGACTCTGCCCCATATAATACCGTGCGAGCAAAAAATATTTGCATCAAAGAGGGCCTTGCATCTGATGACGTAATGCTTAGCCGTAGAGCTTAATACCTGTTGGGTGTCAGTAACTACCTGAATTAACAATCAATCAGTTATTTCGTCATCTTTGACAGTCGTTACAAGTAATTTGATTCATCGCTAATTTTTCCAATTTCTTGAACAATTCACACAATGGGCTTTACGGAACAGCGCAAAACATTCATGGTTGAAGCGTATTTTCGAAACGGGGTTAGAGTAAATAGTGAGTGTCCATACAATTCGGGTTTGTGCATGGACGATTTTCACGAACATTTTCCTAACGTTGCTTTTATTGCTGGGGATTTTTATCATTGCCTGAAAAGAACCGTGGCTGCGTTTAGGGATTTATTGGAAAGAAATGATTTATTAGACCTGACATTTTTTTTGGATGAAGCCTGGTTCCACCTCTCCGGTTATGGAAATTCTCAGAAAAAATGATGTAACACACACTAATAAAATTATAAATGATGTGTGGAAACGGGAAAGATTAATCGAAAATCCCCATTTTTTTTGTGAGTCCACATTGCACCCTCAAAAAATTGGTATCTGGTTAGCTGTTTCCCGAAGAAGAATTGTTGGTCCTATTTTTTTTCATGACACAGTTACAGCACAGCGGTATAAAGACAATATTTTGAATCCATTTGTGGAGCAATTACTTGACGACGAACTACGTTTTGGATATTTTCAACAGGACGGCGCAACCGCGCATACAGCCGCCGAAACTATATTAACTACCTACTTACGCAATTTTTTCTACGACAGATGGATCAGTTTTCGATCAGACATTGAATTCCCACCTAGATCACCTTGTTTAACGGTTATGGATTACTTCGTTTTTCCTCATTTAAAGAACACTTTTTTTACACCAGTTGCAAATTTAGAACAATTTCAAGAAAGGATTATCCAAGAATGTGGTAACATTTCTCCAGAGATGCTGGTCAACACTTTCGAAAATATGAAGAGACATGTGAATTTATGCTTGGAGCATGGAGGTGGCCAATTTCAGCAATTTATGTAATTATTTTTCTTTTTCTTTCTGTATATTCTTACTTTGTTAATTTTGTAAACAACAAAAATAAATTTGTATTTGTCTACTTATTTTGTTACTCATTAGTTTGGCATATCATATCATAATATGAATTTGACAAAATTTTAACCTAGATTTGGTTAGATATATCGTCCCCATATCATTGTGATCTAAACCAAGCCCAATGTTATTTAATCCAAGCCCTCTTTGATGCAAATAATTTTTGCTCGCACGGTGTATAAGTTAGAAAAGGAATTGAAAGGCTATATTACGTCACGTAGTGAGTTAGTAACCATAGAAACAGTTGCTCATTTTCATTGTGTTTCCTTGGTTACGAATATAAAATTTAATCACACATGACAGAGCCTCTGAATATGATATTTGGTAATCTTTGTATCATGATAATCGTTACTATGGTAATTGTAGGAGAAAGAATCAACATAATATAATCGGTACTATAGTAGGTTTCCGATTTTTTTATCCAGTTGTATTTCTCTTTCCTTCCTGTTTATCCGATAAAACAATACACTTTTTGACATTTTAAATGGCATTTTTTATACATGAGTAGAATTGGCAGCGGACATAACTGATAACGTGCAATATGTACCTAACCCGGCAAAAACATTTCAATTCCAATCATAATAAATTATGTGCCGATTTAAAGTGACAATGTATAGAACAGCAGTCGAATTTACAAATGTGTTTTTCTCGAATCCCAATCCAGTTGATATAACGTTCGAAAAACCTTTGATATTATTTTTATAAACACGTTTTTTTTTTGCAGTTATGCCGTTCGGCCAGGAAGGTATCGATTTTAGGAGGCTGTTATCGCTAGCGCCGATGTGGACGGCATTATATATTACACTCTGGGGTAGTTGGCGCGTTGCCCTTATTTAACAGGTTTAAGAGCACTAAACTTGCTGAAACAGGCTACACGTGTTTTCTTTCTAGAATCTAGAAGACATTTTCTCTGCTCTTGTATTCCGAGATCGAAGCGTATTAATATATTTTTAAATTAAAATTGAATTTAAAAAAAATAAAAGTTTATTACCAGTTGTTTTGAGTGTAAATACATAAAAATACTTATTTATTGGATTACATTCATACCGTGCGAGCAAAAATTATTTGCATCAAAGAGGGCCTTGCATCTAAGGACGTAATGCTTAGCCGTAGAGCTTAATACCTGTTGGGTGTCAGTAACTACCTGAATTAACAATCAATCAGTTATTCCGTCATCTTTGATAGTCGTTACAAGTAATTTGATTCATCGCTAATTTTTTCAATTTCTTGAATAATTTACACAATGAGCTTTACGGAACAGCACAAAACATTCATGGTTAAAGCGTATTTTTGAAACGGGGTTAGAGTAATTGGTGAGTGTCAATACAATCCGGGTTTGTGCATGGACGATTTTCACGAACATTTTCCTAACGTTGCTTTTATTGCTGGGGATTTTTATCATTGCCTGAAAAGAACTGTGGCTGTGTTTAGGGAAATAGATTCTATACAACACAAAAAAGGAGCAGGAAGACCATCTGTAAGGACAAAAGAACGTGTTGCAAACGTTCATGAAATAATGCAAAATACGCCAACAAATTGTATAAGACGCCAGTCCCAAAAAGTGGGAAGATCTTATTGAACATGCAGGACAATTCTTAAGAAGCAGGTAAATTTATTTCCTTATAAAGTGCAAGTATTCCAAGAAATACAAGCCGGAGATTTTGAAAGACGCAGGAATTACTCTCAATTGTTTACCCAAAATTTATTGGAAAGAAATGATTTATTAGACCTGACATTTTGACTGTGAATTCATGCTTGGAGCATGGCGGTGGCCAATTTCAGCAATTTATGTAATTATTTTTCTTTTTCTTTCTGTATATTCTTACTTTGTTAATTTTGTAAACAACTAAAATAAATTTGTATTTGTCTACTTAAGTATTTTATTACTCATTAGTTTGGCATGTCATGTCATAATATAAATTTGACAAAATTTTTACCTAGATTTGGTTAGATGTATCGTCCCCATATCATTGTGATCTAAACCAAGCCCTTCGTTTTTTAATCCAAGCCCTCTTTGATGCAAATAATTTTTGCTCGCACGGTACAATTACACGAATATCGCCTTTTTTATGTCCATATTTGTAGCGCAAAAAAAACTAGATTGGGGCTCTTAAGCTGAAACGCTTCCTCAGTTTATCGTCGCCTACAGGTGGCTTCAATATTCTTAAAAGCGTTCGTTGGGGTCAATTTTCGCAAACAAAGGAGCAAAATACGGCCAGGACAACAAACTTTTAAAAGCGAATAAAAGGACCTGTGACTATGGGGGCGCAATATAAGAATTGATGTTACGTATGTGGTAGTAAAAAGTTTGCACCGCCAGACCTTTGTATAGGGAGAATTCCACGATAATCAGCTAAGCAGGGGAGCATATTGGGTCCGCTTCTCTTTTCTTTATATACATCTGACTATAGTCATTTTTTAAAATCATGTTTTTCTCACCAGTACGCCGATGACTTACAGATATATCGTTCTTTTTACGTTAGACACTTAAGGCAGTGCCTGAGAAAGCAACGTAAACGTATCTTATGACATCTACTCATGCGCAGTTTAAATTTTCGTTGCGTTACGTAATACGTCAGACGTAAAGATACGGCTTTTCACGTGCACCCAAAAACGCGGTATTATCGACCCGATACAAGCCGACGACACCCGACCACCTTTTAGAAAACCACGAAAGGAAGAATTTTTCTGGAAAACATACTCACATACATAGATACATACTATTAAATCCAACACAGGCTCGATTTTCTCAAAAAATAATAAATAATTCATCCAACGCGACACAACCAAAAACCAGAACATAAAAAATAGGTTAGGTTAGAAAAAGTAAACAAACAAGATAGGTACCTCTTAAAATTCTCGGTCTTGCCTTAACTGTATTTTAGGACGCCAGAACTACGTAAATGTATCGGGTTTACGTCGCGTGGATACGTTTACTTGTTGGTTTGCTGATTTGATTCCAGCATTGATGATGATCTTGAAATAATCTTGATTATATCAAGAGAACACTCCCTATTATTAAATAAATCAAAGTCCAAGCTCTTGCTTTTTGGTAAGGATAGCGAATAACTATCCACGGGGGATGCTTTTAATGTAAGTATTGATAATGTAGCACTACTTTCCTCTAAAAGTTGCAAAAATTTGGGTCTCGTTTTTGATACAAAGTTAAGATTTGAAAACTACGTTTCTGAGTTAATAAAAAAATCTTAAGTTCTGTATATGCACAGAAATGCTCTAACCACTGAAATCAAGTTAAGACTTTGTGATTCACTTATTTTGTCACTGCTATCATATTGTGATGTTGTTTACTGGCCTGCATTGACTATTAGGGAAAAGAATACCTTACAAAAATTGCAAAATGCTTGCTTCAAATTTTGTTACAACTTTTGAAAGTTTGATCACGTCATACCACTGTTTGTTGCTTCAGAATGGCTGAATTTAGAAAGTCGATTTTCTTTACATTTAGCCACATTGGTACACAAACCTGTTTTATCGAATAAACCAGAATATCTATTTAAAAAACTTATTCGTGGAAGTGCCATTCATAATAGACCCACACGTCACTGCCAAAGGTTTAATGTTCCAAATTCCAAAGCACAGGACCGCACTGTTCCAGCGTTCCTTCACATATAATGCTGTTAAAATTTATAATTCACTACAACCAGAAGTTAACAGTTGTGAGCTTTAAGAAAGCTGTCAAAATTTTTTATAATATTTTAAAGTTCCCTTTGCTCTCATCACTATACGTATATTTTATAGGTATATCTTTATTTTAACAACTTTCTCTTGTGTTAATTTACTTAATTATTTATTCCTACCACAACGGTTAGATGAATGGCATTGCTAGATCTCGCCGTAATTTGAACATAATTATTTTATAAATTGGTCTATATTTAATAAAGACTTTATTTATTTATTAAGCTAAAGTCGGTTCAATGACCGCTGACCATTACGTCATATTCTCCATGTTTGCGGTACGTCGTAAATTAATTCAGTCACTTTGACTTACCGGTGGTAAAGGTTATGATTTTTCTTATGCTTGATCTACATAAAGACGGGTGCATGTGAACAAGTAAATGCTCCGCGTTTTTTTTTAATTTTTAATTATTATTTTTATACTGTTAATGAAGTCAGAAATAAGTAGTTTATTAGGGTAAAAGGTATCATGGGATGAAACATTTTGTTTTTGAAAATCAGTATGAAATTTTTAATTAATTTAAATTTACTAAAAAATAAATTACTCATTTATAAAATTTAAAATTGAATGATATATTTTTAGTCTAGTGCATCAGTTTATAAATAATTGTGTTTAAAATATTTTCATCTTATTTATTAAAAATAGTTTTTTAATACCTAACTAAAATAAATCATCTCCGTAAGGATCATCATCATCAGATTCGTTAATAATAAGGGGCATTATCATATCTGAAGAATCGATAAATCTTTCCCGATCCCACACATCATTTATAATTTTATTAGTGTGTTATATAATTTTTCCATTTTTCCACTGTTACATTTTCTATGGTTTCATTCCACAGACACGTCCTTTGTAACAGGATGCATAGAACTTATTTTTGCATTATAATAGCACGTATACGTTCCGACCAAACCATTTCAATAGGATTAAAGTAGTAATGATATGAAGGAAGTCTTAAAACTGGATGTCCATGTTGCATTGCTCGTTTGTCCAACCTATTAAAATAAAATTAAGATAATGGGATATGCTGCTTCACTATTATCCAGATCTGATCCTTCATTGCAAATGGTGAAACCGGAATTTGTCCTTGTTCTAATCATGCAATAAGTAATCTTTTTGACCAACCAACCTGTCTTTGGAATTTTTTTAAATTAGCTTAGAATGATAGGTGGCGTTATCCATGAAAATAAGCGACGGTTCTTTCAAGTTTGATTACAATTTTCCTTCAAACCATTTCTCAACGTTTTCACTATTTCACCAGATTTCAGGCGAGACTTGAATATCAGACTTGCATTATTCGGAAATTCATTTTCTGAACCAGAACGTAAAATAATAATATACCGTATACCTCTGACGATTTTTTTTAACTGTATGAAGATTTGCCAACTTCGCCTAAGTCCCTTTACTGTATATCCTGGTTTCATCCAGAAAAACAGGTTTTAAGGGAAATTGAGAGTTGCCGTTATTCTTAAATTCTCTTAAAAATTTTACTCGTTGGGGGTCGTATGGGGTTGCTCTATTAAAAGACGCCTGTTTGATACAATAAATTTACGCCATTTAAATTTTTTTAAACAAGTGGATATTTCAACATCATCAATGATTTTAAGGTTTATTTGTATTGACTGACAAATAAAATAATTGCGCGGATAATGGGATAACGTAAAAAGTAATTATATCAACTCACGGTTGCAAATTTTATGATTTTCGGCGCCTTTTAGTTGTTTCTAGCAAAGGTGACACTCTAGGATGATTTTTATTATTGGAATGTATTATTAATAGGTTCTAATTCAGAACGTCAATGATTCAGAAATCAGAATCAGGTTCCATTCAGTAACAAATTGGAACTTTGTCTATTAGCTCATGTTGTCTTGTCCTTACAAAGAGTCAAAGAGAAATATATATCTACTCGTATATGCTTGATCCATATTGGTTTTTTGTTGATTGATTTATTTTACCGACAAACGAAAAACATAAAACCAATCCGGGAGAATCATTGGCAACAGCGTAAATGCGATGGTCAATATTTCCATATAGTTTCATTTATGAATTCGCGAAACTGGTGAACATTAGCATTTTAGGTCTTGTCGGTTTGTTGTGATTAAGAGAAGTATTACTAATAAACCGCATTGTCATTGATTCATTCGGTAAAAGCTGATTTGCAAAACACCATCCGGCTTCATCAACCATACTGGAAAATGTCAGAAAGGGATTAACACATACAACATTTATACACTGAGGGATTAACATATACAACATTTATACGCTGCAATGTACCTATAGATGAAACAATAACAAATTAACCTATTGACAAAGTCGTATTCCGTTCTGATAAATCAACATACTACAAATTTCGCCCCTACACTTTGTATGCCAAACTTACGCCGTTAAAAGTATTAACATTAGGTTTTAAATTTAAATATTTGTCTTAAACCTTATAAAAAGTCTGCAGTATGGCAACGCAGCAGTAAGAGATCCGCTCAAAAAGAAGTGACCGCCACGACATTGGTCTGAGGCCATGACGACCTTGTTTCATTCATTTGCGTTTAGAGATGTCCACAGAAAATTCATGGAAAAACATCGATGTTGCGATGCATCGAAAAAAAATTTTTAATAGAATTAAAATTACAAAACAAATCACAAATCCAATTATTTTAAGTTTAGATCAAGAGGCAACGGCAAAATAAATATTTCACGAATAAAATTGCCTAATTCACCCATTAAAATACCTCGATGAAACGACAAATAATATTAAAAACGATGTATCGCATTGAAAATATGGATATTTCCGATGCGGCGACGTATATCGAACATCCCCATTCCCATTTGGTGTTTCTTTGACAGCGATCTAAAATTTTTGGAGACCCTCAAGTGTCAAATATGCACGATTTCGAAAAGTAATAATTCTACAGTTACTTTTCATAGGTGAGTAAATAGAAAGCTGGGTTATTTGTAGGTTAGGCTTAAACTATAGAAGGAAGATCGCATTCAAAGTTAAATTCACCGTAATCCCTATTTTCGGTCCCACCCAGCTCTTCACCGCCTCTCTCCTACAAACGATGTTACCAACACATGTTAATAGCGTTTACGAATGACATGTGTCATCTATAGGTACTAGATCATTGATACACACAGCTGGTATCGTTAAGAAATAGGATTACATTTTCATAGTGTAGTTAATCAGAGACCATATCATAAACAATGCAAAACTTAACTTGTATGAATTTATTTCATCGACAACTATTCGATTTAGTTTTAGTAGACTCGACGAAAAAACCGGAAAAGGTCAGTTGCCTTATAAATCACCGTAATTTTTCATGAAAAAGAAACCCCCCAAACAAAAGGTAAATTGACTCGAAAGGGAATTTTAACCACGATTATTCCCCATGGGCACTGGGCAGGGATATACGGGCTTATAAGTTATTAAGACTAATGCATGCGCTTTACATTGACTTTATCTCCTCTGACAAGCGGGGATTGTTATAATGACGGCCAAAAAAAGAACTTTATCAAGTGATGATACAATTATTCTTCGTTGTACCTCGAGTATCCAATATGATTATGGTTTAAGACAAACCTTCAGTAACAGGAATGGCGGTAAGAACATACCAGATACGGAGGTTATTAAATAATTACCCAGGCTAGTAAATGTTGTCTCACAGTCTCACTTACTCTTTAAAATTGAGAAGGCTATGATTAATTTAATATTTTGAGGTTAGTTTTATGACAGGACGTTGACATCGGTATATTTTCAGGTTAGACAAGATGTCATCATATTAAAAAACCAACTGCCATTTTGGTTTGCTTCTCGGCTATTCAATTGGTTTGAATCTTTACTAGCCTAGTAGTAGAAGGCTGTAACTATGAAGAACTAGAGGGTAGGAGGCCGATCGACAATGGCAGCATTTTCAATTTCTGTCACGGTTTTTTGGTTAGTTCGCTAGTTGGCCGATAGATGGTCTCGCTTCGCAGGTGGGCTGGTGTCTTCTTCTTCTTCTTCGTTTTTGACTTTTACTTTTGACAATTGAAATTTTTCGAAATAACAAATAACGTTTGAAGACAAGACAAGACAAGACAAATAACGTTGTATTGCAATTGATTTCCATATTTATAATGAATAATGGTACAATTTATAAAAGTAAAGTTTGCTTTGTGTCGGGGTGTAAGATAGGATCTTCTTAAGAGATGAAACGCAGCCAAATAAGTCCCTTTCTAGCTCCAAAGGTAAGTTAAAATTTAAAAAACTAATTTAAATAAAAATAGTTATCGCGTCCATAAGAAACCATTTTATTTGATAGCCCACCTCAAACACGAGCGCCATCTTACGGCGACTCGTAAAGCTGAATTACCGATGCTAATTCGGGACCGAATCCAATGCATTGCGATCGGTCTCCTACCTTAAGTCCTCCATAGCTGTAACTTAAGTAGTCCACGAGTTAAACGTCAAAATTTCTAGGGCTGAAGCCTTTGAAAATGGTAAAAAGTGAAAAAAAATAATAGTAGGATGAAATCCATTGGAAAAGGAAGAGAATATAACAAAAATGAAGGGAAAATAAATTACGGGCGATCCGAGGTCGGGAAGGGGGGGGGGGGGGTCTTTTTAAGGGTAGAAAACGATTTATCTCGATTTCCGGCAAAACTACAAGTCCTATGGAAAAACCTTAAATAGCAAAGTTGTAGGTAATAAAAAGATTTACAACTTTTGTATTTGCACTTTTTTCACATAACCTCAAAATTTATGTGAAAACTTCAAATAACCAAGTTTTTGGTTTTTTATTTTTATCTTTTACAAAAAATTGTTTTTATACACGAAATTTGGTGAAAACTTTCCTTTTTGTGTCCCAAACACACTGTAATTTTTTTGATTTAAAATATTTATTTTTTAACCTCATTTTGACTTAATATCGAAAAAGCAACCTAATTTTCAATCGAAAATTCTCACGTCAAAATATCTGCTTTTTTAAAAAAGTCGGTGGGCTTTTTGTTCGTTGAAATCTCTACTTTCTGATGGTGTAAAAAAATATATGCATTACTATGGTAAATGTTCTCAATTCAATTAAATTCCCCTTTAAATCCTACCTTTAATTATATTTAGATCAACTATTTACGCATGTTTTTTTGCGATCTTTATGTTTTATGGATTTGTAATTTTTTTGCTTATCAATGTAACCTTACGTTTTTCGAGTAATTAAAGTATACATTTTAATAAATAGCTCCAAATTGTACATAATGATTAAAAAAAAAAATTTCGGATTCGAGTTTTTTGGGACATAAAAAGGAAAGTTCTCATCAAATTTCGTGTATAAAAAAATTTTTTTGTAAAAGAGAAAAATTAAAAATCAAAAACTTGGTTATTTGAATTTTTCACATAAATTTTGAGGTTATGTGAAAAAAGTGCAAATACAAAAGTTGTAAACCTTTTTATTATCTACAACTTTGCTATTTAACATTTTTCCATAGGACTTGTAGTTTTGCCGGAAATCGAGATAAATCGTTTTCTACCCTTAAAAACTCGAAAATTCGCCAACCAATATGCAGGAAACCGTAGCAAAAGCACTGGGAATTAGTTTAAGGACTGTGCAGAAAATAGGGAACTTTCCAATTTTTGTTTTTTTTCAATAATATATTATATATTCCCCAATTATTACTCCTTAAAAATCAGTAATAACTTGGTAAAAATTCTTTAAAGTTTCGCGCGTGTCATAAGCATTTCAAATGACCTCTTAAGCGCGCCAAGCCCGATGACGTCAGGAAGTATCACTGTCAGTCATCCGTCATCCTGACCGGTGGCCGAGCGACCGAGTTTGCATTTGGATTGCCGTGTGTTCTTGTTATTGTATTGTTGTTTTAAAGGTGGAATTCTTAACGTCGTTCAATTTATTGCCAACCTATAACCTATTTCGTGGATGTCACACACAAATCTGACAAATGATACCCCTTCACGTCACAACACTAGCAGCGCGTTTTTACCCGCTTGGAATAATTTGAATTTTGGGGCATTTTTAAATCTTTCTAGCGGTCTTTTGGGACTAAATATGTTGTTTTTTTTTGCTGCCATATGTTTTATGACAATATATACTTAAGATTTATAGAATTTTTTCCCCATTTAAAATTTTTGTCAAGTTCCCTATTGTATACTAAATACTAATAAATGTAAACGAAGAAAGCCAAAGATTGAAGATTTGAGCGAAAATATTAAAATGGGAGTTCAGAACGTGATTTATGATTTATACAGATTAAAAACCAATGTAACTGTTCCAGATTTAAAAGAAAATTTAAAAATTCGAGGTGTTTTGGAAATCGGTCTTGAATCGTTATTAAAATTAATAAAAAAGTTGGGTTTTCAAAAAATACTGTAACCGGAGATTTTTATGTGAGCAGTCACAGATAGTGAGTCAGCGTGTTCAGTTTTTAAAATATACGGACAATTACAAATCAAAATTTAGAGTAGTATTTTTTAGACGAAACATGAATATTTTCAAATGGAAGTGGTTCAAAATCTTGACAAGATGATTCTGTGAAAAGCGTGAAAAGAAAAAAGGGATGTGGCACGGGAAAGAGGTTCATTATTTTACATGCCGGTTCTGTAACAGAATATGTTTCAGGTGCAAGCTTAATTTTTTCTTCCACATCAAAAAATTCTGACCATCATGACAATATGAATTGCAAAATGTTTGAAAAATGGCTAAAAGCTCAATTAATCCCAAATTTAGATTAGCAGTCCTTTAATTATATTAGACAATGCATCATATCATTCAAGAATTTTAAATAAACCACCTAGTTCATCTTGGCGAAAAAGTGATATTTATGAGTGGCTTGAAAAACAACCAAAATCCTTTACCAAATATGTTAAAATCCAAACTCCTATCAGTGGCAAAGTCTATCAAATCACCCAAAATATACGCTGTAGATGAAATATTGCGTGAATATGGCCATGAGGTTCCACGACTGCCGCCATATCATTGCCAGTTTAATGCGACAAAATTAATATGGGCTGGGGCAAAATCTTTTTATGGAAAATGTGTAGGTGATGGTCTTAAATCCTCGCAAGTAGAGATAGTTTGGCAAGATTAGTTGGATCATATTACGCAGGAGTACTGGAACAAATCGGTGGAACATACAGAAAAATTAATAAGGAATTGGTGGGATTGAGAACAAGTATTAGATGTTGAAGTAGCGCCGATGATCATTGCTCCAGTCGAGGACGACTCAGGTGACGACGACTTTTCAGAATTTCTAAGTGATGATGACAGTTTTTAAGTTTTTATATAAATATAAACGGTTTTCTTTGTTTACATTTTTTAGTATTCTTCGGTATTTTATTATGCTTTCTTTCATGGACTATTTTCTGTGCAATCTTTAAATTGATTACCGGTGCTTTTGCTACTGTTTTTTACTTATTGGTTGGCAAATTACCATTTTTTCTTTTTATTTCTTGAAATAGTTAATCGGATTAAATTCCATTATATTCTTAGGTTAGGTAATTTTATTGCTAAAATAAATTACACCGTTTATTATTGTCGTTTATAATAAATATATTTAGTAGATATACTATTTACAGGGATGGCGAACAAATGGCTCGCGTCCCATAAAATTTTGGGCACGCCACCGATCACAAAGTTTACTATGAATTATAATATTACGAATTTGACGGTACGTCTATGGCCTCATTAAACATTTCTTTAGAAAAAATGGCACGTAAATACATAAAGGTTCGCCACCCCTGTACTATAATGTACATAATTTTTGCAAAAATAATAATATTATATGTGGCTTTCTTCACGACAGTTAAAATAATAAAAGTATGTTTCTTTCTCCGGGTCTATTGATACCTACATAATCCCACAACATTTTGATAAGCTCTGGAATTTTCGAATTGATTCATATGATCGGTGACCTATGGACCCGCATGATAAGATTAGATTTGACTATAGTGTTTTTCCTTGTTATATTCTAAAGCCGTGGAAGACAAACTGAGTAAACAGTGATCAACGCGCTGATATTTAGTTGGGTCCAAAACAGCTGTTTTTTTTTTTTTAAAAAGAAAATTCTCATCCTAGGGCATAAAGCAAAAAATCCCGAAATATTAGCAACGAATTCTCCGGCAAAAATGAACAAGCAAGAATTTCCCATCGCCCTTTAGAACCGTACATTACAACACTACATCATCCCCTCTGTATTGACCGGTAATTTAGAATTTATCTCGGCCAACGACACCCTTAAGCCAGTGAGTGATCACGTGATTTGCGAGCGGCCATTCTATTAGGGATGTTTTATGGCGACCGAATTAGGGTGATTTAGTGGAATGCAGAGTGGGCCTGATTTATAGGAGACCGAAAATCTGCCTGGAATTTGTTGTTGGAAATTTTCCTCTGAATGAAATTCCATAAATTCTGTCAAACATATATTAATATACGGGGTGTTTTAGATTTGGGCTGCGCTATTGAGAACTTGAGATTTTTTTAAGTACTGTTGGGCACGGTTTTAAGACTAATAAATGAAATGGTCCGCCCGTCAACCGTGCTAAAATGATTTGGATGAACAGGGCTTACTACTATAGAAGGCAGCACATTGGAAATTTCGTATGCCTTTATGTGGCCTTAAGGCTCAAATTATTAATGTCTTGTTAGTACTAACAGTCACATAATTTTCATGACAACAAATGTTTCAATAAAGGTGCGAATCCACAATGAGAATATCTCATGAGATTTTTGTTAAACTGGACAAGAAGCATGATACTGCAATTAATCGAAGTATATGAATCCTATCATATTTGTAGGACTGCTTGTCCGAAAACTATAAAAACCGAAATCTTCGGAAATCAGCTATGGACGAAATTTCCAATAAGTTTGGAATTCCGACTCAAGAAGTAAAGGATAAAATACATAACCTTCGTTGCCAGTTCCAGAGCATCAACAGAAAACGAAAATCAGCAGCGGACATTCGAAGAAAGTTCTTGTAACATTCCTGATCTTCCCATTCTAGTTCTTTTAATAATATTACCATTATATTCTCGTTTTCTCTCCTTTTAATCCAATCTCTCACCCAATATCTGTGAGATCTTTTCGTTTGTGTACCTAACGGCAAGGTAATAATAACAAGCTGCAGCCCTTCGTCTAGCCCTTTTTGTTGACATATTTTTATAAAATCACTTCACAACACAAAGTTTTATTTCTTTCTGCTTGAAATGTAAATTGATTGTGGAAACAGCGCATTTAGAGACACCTTGTCTCATGAGAGAAAAATTCATCAAATCGAGTGGTTCATAGAAATCTCTCATATTCTGTGGAAACACATCTGAGATAAATTTCTCGTGAAACAAAAATCTCAAGAGATTTTAGTCTACTTGTGGACACCTACCTCAATGCTATCCTAAGAAGTTATCCTTCAGTTAGTGTTAATAATAATTACGCCCTAAGAGAGCTATTTTCGTCCGGCCTATTAAAATTAGCTTCAAAAATGTTATTATGACATTAAGGGCACAGTTCTCAAAGTCAATCGTGTATAAAAGACCTATAAATGGCTTGAATGCAGGGATAACTTCAGGAACCTTGCAATTATTAGAAAAAAGAAATTAGTATCTAGTTTTGGAAGGGTTGTTCAGGGAGGCAGTGACGAATAGTATGTCGGTGTTTTTTTTTAAATAAATGCACAGAAACTTTTAAAAAAACAGTTTTTTGAAACCACTAAAATTGTCTCAATTTACCTTTTAAAATCCTTGAAAGTAAACACGTCGATTTTCAGAACTGAAGTAAAAACAACAATTTTTACTGGTAACACGATATTTTCTAGTCTATCTAGATGTCATATCACCTAAGAATTCTAGATAATATGTGTTTGTTTTAACAGAAAAGGTTCCGTAATGGCATAAAACACAAAAGTAAACAAAACTATGACCGGCTGACCAAATTCAAAATTATCTTATGCAGCTGAAATCTTGTATGTGGGCTAGAAACTGCAATTAAAAAAACTTTTTCTAATTACTTTTTCGATATTTTCAGAAATAAACCCACTTTTGAATTATTTTTTGGAAAAAAATAAAATTTGACAGATAATGCGAAGCACGTAACTACTATTTTTTTGCTTAATTTTCATCTCGATCGAAACAGAACTTGATGCCAAAGTCAAATTTCGAATAAAGCTATTAATAAAAAAAAATCCCATATGATGCGGACTTTACTGGTCACACTGTATATATTTTTACATACTCAGTATGATATAAATTTCTAACAATTTTTCTTCTTCATTCATTTGATAGTTACACCAATACACATTTTGATATATTCCATAAAAGCTCCATTAAGGCTGTATACCTTCTACCATTTTCTCTTCTGCTAACACCATTAGCGAAGCTTGTTCTGGCTCCTGATGATGAACGTTTCTACGTTCGAAACATATTGAGACCCTAATTGAATATTTGTATTCTAATAAATTTGTGAAGGAAGACTTTTGGTTTTTATTTTGTTTCTATACTTTATTAACCGTCGACCGGTAACAGGTTCATAAAGTTAAATACTAAGTACATTGAAACAGTGTAACAGGTAAATTTCAAATCTTGAACCTGTTATTGACTGCTCAATACTCATACCCGTTACTAAATACCTGTGACAGGTAACTTCCCTACATCCAATACCATTAAGGCATACTCCTTACCTACTTCATGTATTATTGTAGAGGCGAATTCGCTATCATAGCTCGTGGAACCGGAACATAAATTTAAATAGATTCTTGTCTATAAAATAGCATTCGGGCTAACTGAATGTCTGTGTTGATGAAATATTGATCCGTCCTGCCATTTGCAATTAATAGATTGGAAGGCGTAAAGCAAAGGTGGGCCACATCTAATTTCGCAACTAATTATGGCGTTATTGCCTGATAATTTCCGTCCTAAAATCTAAACGTTAACTATGATTTTCACTAAGACGACAGTGGTCGTCACCGGTTTTAATGAAATTTGGTATGTAAGTGGAACATCAAAAACGGTGGAAAGCGTATTTTATTTTTGATGGCTGATATTTCGGAATTGAAAACTATAACAAAAATATTTTTTTAAATGTCTATGATCTTTATTTTACTTTACTTCCAACCAACTTTACAAGTTTATTACAGGGATAAGTATATAAAAATAACTAACAAATATTACTCTAACTTAGTAGTATGTATAACAATACAGGAAAAAAATTCCTTTTGTATAAACGTTTGATTAACTCGTTAAGAAAGAAAATTATCAGTACAGGGTCTTCCAACGAGGACTGAACAGGGGCTCATTTTTGAGCTTCCTTGTACTTAAAGAAAAATCCAAAATAGCCAATCGATGTACAGGGTCATTCCCTATATATTGACCCATATGCTAGCCGCTTTATTAATAGAGATATCAAAAAACTAAAATGAGGAAAGTTGTAGATCTTGATCTTAACTTTTTTTAACAATTATTAGAAAAAACAAAAGACTGTTGGAACTTTAAAATTTTAGCACAAATTTTGTTTTTTAAATGGGACACCCTGTATATTATTACATTTTTAAATTCCACATAAAATTATAATTATTTTTTATTAAATGCATTATTAGTCTATACTTCATAGTTTCCGAGATATTGACTCTCGAAAAGTGACATTTTTGAACTTTGACAGCTTATAACCTTCTAACAGTACGTCTTAGAGCAAAACGGCTTACATATCACTATCTTCAATTTTTATTATCTTCCCAAAAAAATCAACTTCCAGTTAAACCGGAACAACTATATTTCCTGCTTTCGAGTTACATCCGGTTTAACCGGAAGTTGATTTTTTTGGGAAGATAATAAAAATTAAAGATAGGGACATGTAAGCCGTTTTGCTCTAAGACGTACTGTTAGAAGGTTATAAGCTGTCAAAGTTCAAAAATGTCACTTTTCGAGAGTCAATATCTCGGAAACTATGAAGTATAGACTAATAATGCATTTAATAAAAAATAATTATAATTTTATGTGGAATTTGAAAATGTAATAATATACAGGGTGTCCCATTTAAAAAACAAAATTTGTGCTAAAATTTTAAAGTTCCAACAGTCTTTCGTTTTTTCTAATAATTGTTAAAAAAAGTTAAGATCAAGATCTACAACTTTCCTCATTTTAGTTTTTTGATATCTCTATTAATAAAGCGGCTAGCATATGGGTCAATATATAGGGAATGACCCTGTACTTTTTCCTGCAGAATTCAAAAATAAAACCAAAAATTTATTTGAACCAGAAACAAAAGAGTTACGATATGGATAAGGTGTTTTTTAAATGGAACATAGCTTTTTTTATACGATTTTTGGAACGAGTGATTTTTTTTTTGTCCGTTCTGATTAAAATATTTAATATTGTGACAGCTATTTTTATTAAATTTTAATGTTTTATCCAGTATAATTTAACTTTAACCTGTTTGAAACATACACTAGGTAATAAAGGTATAATCACATCGGTTTATATAAATTTGTTGTTACTTCTAAGTGCGGAAATCTATGAATACATTTAATAATTTTATTTTGTAATTTCTTTAACGGTTTTAGTACTATTGAATTGGCTGAAGCCCAGATAGAAATAAGATACTGAATTTTTGAATGAACTTTTTTAAAATAATTTAGAGTATACAATGACGAATTTTAAAGAATATCTCAAAAACGGAGAAATGTAAGTTCGAATAATGTTCTATATGTTTTCTCCAGTTTAAATTTTGATTAATGTATAATCCTAAAAAATTTATGTTATGTTTCTAATTAATATTTTCCCCATTAAATATTATTGGTTGCTTCTCCATATCTAGTCTTTGTTTGTCAATGTACATAAATGAAGATTTATTAAAATTTAAAGTTAATTTATAAGATTGCAACCAGTCAAATATAATTTTTAAATCTTTTTTGATATTTAATTGGATGGTTTACAGTATCAAAGGCTTTACACAAGTCTAGAGATAAAATGCCACAATGCCGTCTTTCTAAAAAATTCGTTAATTTTATATTTATAATTTTTTCAAAATTTTTTGACAGAACAGGCAAAATATTGGACGAAAATTATTAGAATTAATTAGTTTTATTGCTTTTAAAAACTGCATGTTAGAAATTTACATCCACAGCAGTTCAGCTATAGTACCGCTGACTGCTATGCACAGTAAATAACTGATCCGATCGATCGAGTTTGTATCTGTATACATCAAAAATTTAAATAATTGGCAAAAAACTGTCGAAATGGCAGAAAAAATCCACATCTATTTTCTTTGGCGCATCGAATAGGTACCTATTGCAGGCAGGAAGAGCTATACATTTTCTGTGTTTATAACAGAGATGGAGCAAATGACACTAACTCGTAGTTTTCATTAAGAAAAAAACTAAAGAATATTTGACACTTACCTACTTGTAATTTTTATTTTTTTGCACGGTTTCTTTTCAACCCTGTATTGTGCATTGATTACACTGTAGGCGTACAATATTATTAATCTTCAGGAAACAATCTTTGAAACATTTTACAACGTTGCTCTATTAATAAAGGTGGTGAGTTTTTACCCGGTGTTACTAAAGTTTATTTGTATATACATACTGTATAAGTGTGATTCGCAAAAATATATATATTATACTTACTTTGTTTTTTAACACTAATAGGGAACTTGACAAAAATTTTAAATTGTGAAAAAATTCTATAAATCATAAGTATATTATATTGTCATAAAACATATGGCAGCAAAAAAAACAACATATTTCGTCCCAAAAGACCGCTAGAAAGATTTAAAACAGCTCCAAAATTCAAATTATCTCAAGAGGGTAAAAACGGGTCGTGACGTCACGAAGTATCATTTGTCATGATGACATCCACGAAATAGGTTATAGGTTGGCAATAAATTGAACGACGTTGAGAATTCCACCTTAAAACAACAATACAATAACAAGAACACACGGCAATCCAAATGCAAACTCGGTAGCTCGGCCACCGGTCAAGATGACGGATGACGGAAAAGTCATACTTCGTGACGTCATCGGGCTTGGCGCGCTTAAAAGGTCGTTTGAAATGCTTTTGACACGCGCGAAACTTTAAAGAATTTATGTTTTACCTATCTATTATTGATCTATAATACCTTAGAAACGGAATATGTTATGATAGCAATAATACCTGCTATCACACCTAGGGCATTATAAGCGGGCATTATGATAATGCCCGCTTGTAGAATACTTGGTCCAGAGAGAGTTCGGACTGTATTTTTCCGACTAAAAATAATAAAGTTTGTTAAACATATGTATTAAAATAAAATCAATAACTTACCAGTTCCTGGAAATATGCCATTAAAACATTTTCGGTTATTTGAAGAATTGTGTTCGTATCTTTCCAAATACCAAATATGCCATACTCCCGATCATACTGTTGCCTTGATTTAACTGGCAAAAGATTTTCGGTCGCTTTTATGACCTTTTCTCTTATATTTTGTGGAATTTCTTCCATTTTGAGCAAATCGTTAAATAAAAAATGCCAACTGACTAACTGACAGAAACATCAAAGTCAAACTTAACACCAGTCATTATCTACTTACGTATACAGGTACAGGTGCAACTTATTTTTTATATTGCGAATAAATAATGTAATTAGTCATTGAAAAACTCTTTTTTAGGTAAAACATAAAGCATTGTATGCACCACGGGCTTTACTGGACTATAATGCCCATCAGGCAGAAACCTATCCCTCGGGCCAGAGGCCCTCGGGCTATTTCTACCTTCAGGGCATTATAGTCCCCGTAACGCCCTTGATACATAAATAGCTATTTTACCAAGTTATAAATGATTTTTAAGGAGTAATAATTGGGGAATATTTTTTTTAGGCCTAACTAAATCATATTAAAAATTGGAAAGTTCCCTATTAAGTAAATTACTAGGTAAATGATATAGTACAATAAACCTAATGGGATTGCAAATTACCTTCTTAAAGATTAATAACAGGTAGCAATTACTGGACATCAATTTCAATGTTGAATATCTATGAAATTAAAGTATTTTTCACCCTAAATGATATCGACTTATTGACTGCAATAAAACTACCGGTTTAATCTCATTGTTATACACAATCAACAAGCAAATACACTGCAGGGTAGGACTTTAGATATTTAATTCGTTATTAATAATATATTAGCACAAGATAGTTAAATATTACCTGCTATAATTACAAATTATAATCCGACCCTTACCGACAGTTTATTTGCATTTTTATGGCCGAGCTCTTGCAGAACGTCCCAGGTACTTAAACGGAGTCAACCATTTATTGTGAAAAATACTTTACAATTATTAGGTTAGTATCAATGGGCTCATCAGCTTAATTGGACATTCTATACATACTCACAACCTAGATAAAGTCTAGCCAACGAAACAAGTAGTGTTAAGCGTTAAAGTCTCTAAAACTTCGTTGCCAATGGTATATTTTTACAATTAGTCAATGAGTCGTTCGAGCACCTTTCAACCCAACCCCCATGTTTTCGAAGTCGCTGAACCCGAATATGATTCCAACAATCTGTTTAACTGCTTCCACCCCCTCTAACGGCCCAAAAACCACACCTCTCTCGGGGGACGCGCGACATCAGTGTTTTTTGATGGAAATTGTAAATAGTTTGGCAAAGGAAGAATTATGGCAGAGTTCTGACCGTGATTACCCTTGGGGGTCAATTACTACTTTCCTAGGAGGTGGAGAAATTATTTTTTCTATATTTCAACTTTAAACGTTTATCCCCACCGTTTTCGAGGATGACGATTACAAAAATCAGTATCGTCAGACCATGCCGCATAGAGCAAGAAAATATATGTACGGTTTGTTGAGAAACTAAATACGCTCCCTAATAAAAACAACGAAAAAAAAACCGAAATACTATACCGGCATTATTGCAGCACGGTTATTTCATATCAAATTAACCAGAGGTTTGGCAGGTGACCTCTCTGATTTTGATAATTTTTCGTACAATCATTATTCTACCCATCTTGTAGATGAAAAATCCAAAATTTCAAATTTTTCTGATAAGTAGTTTTTTTTTAAATTAATTTTTAAAAATCAAAAATAATGACCATTTTCCTTAAACATATATTAAAAGAAATCATATATCTCAAGAACTACTTACACTAGAGCAGTGAGTTAGGTCTCATTTAAAAGGTCTCGAAAATACCTTTTAAATGAGGTACAACTTAATGTAGGTGTTAAAAAAAAATTGAAAAAAAAAATTCAAATTTTTCAAAAAAGTATTTTTATATTTTTTTCGAAAAAATATTTTTTTTTTGCCAATATTTTAGCAACATATTGGCCAAATTTCAGGATGGAGAAATAATGGGAACAAGGTAAAAAAAATAACACTAAAAATACAAGCAAAAAAATTGTGTGTGCTTAAGACCACACGACAGAAGTGAAAACTTCAACAAGGTGAAATTAATAATATCGAATAAATATATTTCCTAAAAATGCCAGAACATAACTGAGACGCAACAAGTGTCTATCTTGTGATCTTAAACACACAAACAACGCAAACTGTTTCCACGTCGATACTGAATGCGACTGATGCGGCATGCTCTTTCATATAACGTTCATTCGGGTCAGTTCGGATTGAATATAGGAGTCGAATTCGAGCGTAACACAGACGATCGAGCGTTACGCGTGACAGACACGCGTGACGGCTCAGTTTAATTCAGTGCCCACAAAAAGTGCTAAACGCGCCTAAAGAAGTTTTTACTTCAAAAATGGTAACCATGTAACACAAACAACGCCTATTAGTTTTAATAGAAACAATTTTTTTTCAAAAAATCCAAAATCCACAATACATTAAAATTAGATTTTAGCTTTTATATTTTTTTCTAAAATTTTTGAAGAATTTAACATTTCCTCTTTAGTTAGTGTGTAAGTTCCACCTGTAGCAGTAACCGGCTGAACCTTCTTTATTATTAAATCTCTTAATTATTAAAATATCTGCTTTAGGCGTAGGATAATAAAATGAACTAGATGGTCCATTTGGATGCAAAAAACTGATTTTAAGCTTTGTAATTGTAATTTCAGAACACCTCACAAATTCCTGTGTTTTTTGTTCCACGCTGAATGAAAAGCTTCTTGTTACAATCTTTGATTTTGATATTGGAATAACGGAATGTATTTTTTGTGTTCCAGGAATGGTTTGTGTTTCAGCAAACTTTCCTTCCAAATAAATTGCGTGGCTTTTTAGTCAGCAGTTTTACTAAATCTAAAGTTGATACCTGGTATATTTTCTTGGGCAAATTTGAAAAGTTGTTCTGGCGTCATAATTTGATCCTCATAGGGCCTTTGTAGACTGGCCTTGGTTGCCAAACGTTTTACCGTACCACTTAGGCCATCGCATGCGCTGTTTCCGTGTGAAGTAGCGAAGAAATGTCACTCCGCTTTTACTTGAAATTCTTCTCAATAAAATCAGTTCACACAGGTTGAAAGAAATGTTTTAATTTCACCAATAAGCATAAAACAGGACAGTGGCATAAAAATTAGAAAAATGTAATTGGACTGATCATTGCAGGTATTTTCTTGCAGAAAACACACCCAAGGATGGTAGAGGGGGGGAGGGGGGGGGGGGGGGGGATAAAAGAATACTTACAAAATTAGATACGCGCGTGTCAGCAAGTTACTGCTTCAAAAAAATGACAAATATTAAAACTTATGATCTTGTTAATTTTTTTTTTTTTTCTAGGAAGGTGGGTGGGAATGTGGAGGAGGACGGGTGGTAAGATAATTGGGTTTCTGTTAAGACTTTACTTTAAAAACACGAAAGGAAGTTACCAATTTACTAAACTTTGTAAACACCTCGGTAAACTCTGAAAAATGGTGTTTAAAATTTTAAAAAATAACACTTTTTTGTAATTTTTTTTGTTTTCAAATTGTTAATATTTTTTTCCCGATGAACCCATCATTTTTCCATTCCGAAATTTGGTGAATATCTTGCTAAAATATGGACAATAATATTATAATTTTTTGAAAAAATTTGAAAAAAATTGAGTGGTATTTCATTTGAAAGGTATTTTCAAGACCTTTTAAATGATACCTAACTCACTGCTCTGGTGTAAGTAGTTCTTGAGATATACTGATTTATGTTAATATGTTTAGGGAAAATGGTCATTATTTTTGATTTTTAAAAATAAAATTAAAAAAAAACTAATCAAAAAAAATTGAAATTTTGGATTTGTCATCTACTAGATGGTCAGAATAATTGTACCAAAAATGATCAAAATCGGTGAGGTGATCTGCCAAACCTCCTTTTATTTTGGTTGGTTTGATGTGAAATGACCCTCCAGCCAGTCGAAAGCGTTGTGACTGACACACTTCCACCTAAATGTTGACTACAATCTTGTAGGTACTGTTTCCTGCTCGTTATCGAAACAAAGATGCTCGACTGGCAAATAAAACATTATGGATAATGAGATGACGTACGTTTGTTTCTTTTCAAACTTTCTAATCTACTTGTTCTTAGAAAAATTTTGTGAGACTTAATATTTTCAATATGTTTCTAATTCGGGATATTAGTGCGGAATATGTTAAATAGTGAAAACTCCCATTCTGTAACTTATAATTTACCAGGAGAGAAGCTCAATAAACCCATTGACTACTAAATAGAAATTGAATGTTATATTCTATTAAACTCACCTGTATATGCCCATGATTCGACGGATTAATATTAAGCTGCTGGGCTTGATTGATTTGCACCGAAGGACCACTCTGAGACTGTGAATTACCACTACCAGAGCCGGAAGGAGGCCTCGGTGGAGTACCACCTCCAAAAGGTCCCGTGTTTGGTGGTGGACCACTGCCTCTTCCCGATGGTAAATATCCTGGGCTTCCACCTTGCCCCGGACTGCCGTACGGGGAGTATTGCTGCTGTTTCGTGTACATGCCGCCTGTAGTGTTCGCTTTGCGTTTCATATCATTAAATTCGTTACCCTAAAGAAAAATCCCTTTAAGTTTAATAAAACTGGCATCATTTTGAAGAAAATATTTAAATATCCTTTAATCTTATTGGTTGCTGCAGCTTTATCGCCATGACCCATTGCCAATGTCAAAAGGTCTGAACTATTGCAAATATTTCAAAAACGACTGAATAATATTTTTGGAAAATTACCACATTCATATATGGTTAAAAACATTAGGAAAGACGAAACCTACTCTGTAACTGCATGGTGTTAGTCAGATACTAACTTTTTATATTAAATAGAATGTCCTATATCTAAATATTCTTTTAAAAGACAAATTGAGGGAGGATTAATGGATTTACCTAATACCTTTGGCATCACGTAGGCATTCTTAGGTGATAAATATTGATTGCGTCAATTTTCCAACCAATTGTTTTCAAGTGAGTAGATAGAAAGGAGATGCGAAATTGAATGGCCTGTCAGATCCCCAGACCTCACTCCCTTTGGTTTTTATTTGTAGGGTGATTTAAAAAATAAAAATATGGTTCACAAAAATAGACCAGTTAATATTGACTATTTAAATTCTGGTATTAGAAATAACGTACGTGATATTCGATGGAATAGTTTTGACAATGTCTTACAAACTCTATATCGTTGAAATGGTTCTTTTAAAAGACAAATTTAGCGATATGAGGGAGGTTTGATGGATTTATCTGATACCTTTGGCTTCACGTAGACATTCTTAGGTGGTAAATATTGATTGCGTCAATTTTCCAACCAATTGTTTTTAAATGAGTGGATAGGAAGGAGATGCGAAATTAAATGGCCTGTCAGATCCCCAGACCTCACTTCCTTTGGTATTTATTTGTAGGGTGATTTAAAAAATAAAAATATGGTTCACAAAAATAGACCAGTTAATATTGACTATTTAAATTCTGGTATTAGAAATAACGTACGTGATATTTTTGACAACGTCTTACAAACTCCATATCGTTGAATTGGTTTTTTAAGAGAATATTTGAATCTACAAAAATATCCCGGATGTTGTATTTGAAATAAAAAGTTAGTATTTTTTACAATTACAGAAACTAAGTGTGCCGTTTTTAAATATTTCATGGGGGGAAAATATATATGCATAATTGTAGTATAGGCGTGTTGTAAGTATACTCACACCACGAGTACAGGTACAAGCATACTTACTTTTAACCTTTAATTCACCCTTCTTAGGAAACATTCTGTTATATAAGTTATTAGATTTTCCTTTATTTATACACAAAAGATACAAATATATTTTACTATTGTCTCTTAATCTGAATATCGTACATTTTATGTGAGGAAGTGTCTCCATCAATAACTTTATATAAAATTATTAATATAGGATGTACATTATTGTCAAATTGTATTTCTCAACGCAGATATTTATCTTCTAAGGAAATTACGTGATGGACACATTTTTATCGAATCTGTTATGTACTAAATTCTTCTGACTCATTTCCTCTTCAGTCAGTTAATTTTTCTTAAAATATTAAAACACGTAAAAAAAACTAGGTCTTTCCCGTTACGTGGCAGGTGCTATACACGTCTTCAATCCCTTCACAACTTTCTACCCCCGTGTGTAAAACCCCCGCTTACATCATAATAGATTTTTGCAAGTTAAATTATTTATCGAAAAACTTACCTGAAAGATCATTTCTTGCTTGATCATATCAGGTTGAGGAAAACCTGGACTATTCTTGTGAAAGTTAGGATTGGAATTGGGACTACCATAATCTCCTTGGAATTGATAGTCCGAATATGGAGATCTCGAATTTGGCGCTCGGTTTCCTGGGTTGAAATTCAACCCCATTTGGTTCTAAAATATAGTAAAACAATAATTATGATAATTTGGCCATATAAATGCTGGTAGTTTCGAGAGTAATTAGCTAATTACTGATTACCTTTGATCCATATTTTAAGTAACGATAACGTTATACATGTTTTAGAAGCCCGAGGAACTGGTGTATGTAAGTAGAAATAAGAGGACCTATCTGAATAGAAAAAAAAAGAAACATATCATGCGTTTGGGTTAATTCTCTATCTGTAATAAGAGGGGTAACCCCAAAGCCTTGATTAGGTGTAACCGGTGCCGTTCAGATCTGCCTTACTGCATCGAGACTGAGCTTCTTAAATCGAATAAATGATTCTGTGGTGATGACAGCAACCCATGTCGGATGCTGATTCGAATAGATTCGGCAGGTCCCGAACCAATAGATTTGGTAGGGCCGATAACGTCCCGCGGTGAGACACGTCCGATACTGATCTTGATAGATTTAAGCACAGTCGAAGGGTTTGGTATACGCGACAGGAAACTGCGAGCACTGAAACGGTCCGTTCGGACCAGAGGTCTCTGACAGACAAAACATATCGTAACAAAACCATCAAAACTGTTCCGAGAATAACAACTGTCGGTAAAACTATAGTTTGGAGCTACTAAAAACTGGCTGGCTGACTTTCATTGCATTAGTCATAATTTCTATAGTATTAAGCTTTAAAAGTTATAATTTAAAATATCATAATAAACAAACCTTATGCTGGTGCTGTTCAGCCATTTGTTTGAGCGTTTGAGCGGCAGGGCTTAGTTCAGTTTTGGCAAAGTCCATGTTGGAATAAGGAAGACGAGCATTCACGGCTGCCGCGGGATTTTTTTCGAATACCGGAGGGGAATAATTATTTTGATTGCCCAAAAGGGGGCTGTTGGTGTTCTTTATGTCATTGTTGCCTTGACCGGATTGGATATCCTTATGGTCTTCCATCTGAAAAAAAAACAAATTTGAAATTAGCGTAAGTTGTTGAAAAAGGGTACTTCCATAGCCACCCAGCGCGCAGCGCCCTTATTCGTCATAGCTTTGAAACCAGGGATGTTGGCCAAAAGCACTGTTTCTAAAGGGAAAAGTTGTTCCGTATTATTGCTTTTAACCTGAGAGAAGCAATGTAAAATTTGTGACAGTGATATTCAAAAAGTAAAAAGCATTCTGAGAAAAATCAGGAGTAACCTTGGCAATTCTCCAATAATTTTAATAAATCAAAAAAATTGCTTGCAGGTTGCAGGTATGTATAATTTAGAATACTAATTGTAGAGGTGTTAAATTCTCAAAGATTATGTCCTACCTTTAAGGTCATTCCTGGGTCGTTGGGCTTGTCCTCGAAATCAAACTCTTTCATCAATTCCGGATAATCGGGATAGTTGCTGATGTCCGAAATAAGATCCTTAAAGGCTGCCGAAGACATAATTTCGTCATTGGTGTCGTCGCCGATGAGATCAGGAAATGAAGCACCGAAACCAGCACCTCCATTAGCTGCAGCATCTTTTTCAAGAGCAGCTGCACATTGGTCGAGATCCGCGAAATCATTGTCTGGCTCCTGAAAAGATAATAAATACTTAAATGTATTATTTATATAATTAGCCTATTTTCATTAATCAAATTTAATGCATAAGTTTTTAAAAAGTCAGCATGTATGGAAATCTATAAATGAAACAAAACTAGGAATTATATTATCATAAAATAAAGGTAAAACACATTTAAAAAAAAAATCTTGTATCATTGTAAGTGTGATAATTGTGAACCAACAAAACAGTCTTTATTTCTTAATAAGAGGTACCTGTGGCCCTGTGGGGAAAGGAAAATGCGTTCAAAGTTTGTTACAAGCTTTGAATTTTATAAGGATGTTCATATCCAAAGGGCACCGTGATTTGCCACCTCAGAGGCAGATGCTACGAGATACAGTGCCGGGCAAGGCGAAAAAATATGATTTAATAATGGTGAAAGTATAGATGTAGTGAATGATTAAAAGAGTTTTGGTCTTGCACTGTCTTTATTTGATTTAAATCACAATGTTTCAACTGGTAAGTATCTCCAGTCGTCTTCAGGTGAATATATATATAATAAACAAAGCAACTAAAGCTTTATTATACTAGCTAGCTGCACTGAAGCCTAACTGAGATGGGCGCAGTCATGCGGTTATTTCGTGCGCTGAGAACTACACTGGCGAAAGTTCAAGGAAGCTGCTGCTATACACCAGAACCCAGGTTGTTTTAGTAAACCATCATTAGATATAAGAAATATCTGGAAACCTTTGATAAGTAGATAAAGTTTTAGAATAATACAGCGCACCAATTAATTATAGTTATAGGGAAAAAACCATTTTGATTTAAAACGTAAGATGGAGGAAGGTTAGCGGAAGCACCTTCCGGTATAAGGATTGCTAGCGCCAAGTCGCCTTACCAATGAAAGCAATCCATGTCCGCCACTGAAGTACATTTATTTAACAAATACCACAAATAGTATTAAAGACAGTAAATATTGTGGAATTTTTCTTACTATCCAATGGCATTTTACGTGGTCGTAAACTCCACATTTAATCAGCAAGTGTCCCTAGACTTTGTATGTGTGAATTAATCATAAATTGATATAAACATCTTTTTTAATTACACTTTAAAACTTTTTGACGCTAAAAATAAAAACAATGATATTTTAAAATAAAATGTTATTGCATAATTTGTAATGGAACATATTATATTTATTTGACTAGCTTTAATGTAGCCTATTGGCTACGTGACTTATATTACAGACGTAATACTTTTCTTGAAGCCGGATATGCTTCGTGTATTTTTCCTACTCAGCCATTACATTAATAGTTAAAAAATGAGAAGGAATCTTACTTTATTAAAACCCCACCCTAGCTCGGACGTCGAAGACCCCGTGAAATGAAAAGTTTTACACAGTAGAATTTCAGAATTGTTAACTCACTGTTTTATTTATCCGAAAATCAACTAAGGGTAGGTTGCACCATTCGTTAAAATCGCTTTAAGTCAGGCTCAAGTTATCCTAGACAATAGGAAAAAATAATTGAAGTAAGTATGACTAGACAATTAATGATGCAATCGACAGTCTGGAACTAGACCATTGATACGAATAAATGGGAAAATAAATGCAGAAATGTATTGTGATATATTACAGTCATCTAATACCATATGAAGAGGATGTACCTTTGGTCTGGATTTTCCAGCAGGATAACGATCCGAAACACCCTCTCCGCTTAGTCAAAAATTAGTTTTCTGCAAATAAAATTCGGGTAATGGAATGGCCTTCACAATAGCCCGATCTAAATCCAATTGAGAATTTCTGAAATTATCTAGATAAGCAGATAAGAAAAAGGAATAATAAAAACAGAGATGAACTGTGGGCGCCTGGGCGGTAAGGCAAGTTAAGGGGAAGAAGATTCCAGGTGATTTTTGTGCCAAAATGATTGACCCTAGAGCCGAAGGTGTCAAGTTGTTATTGATGCTAGAGGCTATTCAACTAAATATCAAACTTTTAAAACTATTTTATTTTGAGTCTCTCTTTCTAGAATGTTTTTACAATATTTTGAAAATAATGTTTTCATACTTTTGTTTGGTGGATTAATTCGATTGCAACTATTTTTTTTAAAATAAAAGCAGATGTCTTTAAAGGGCGTGTTAATATTTTATATACAGGGTGTTCATTTGAAAACTTCCCACCACGGATTTATCGAAAACCACTGATTAAAAGAAAAAACGCCGAGACACATCAAAAGATTTGCCAAAGGGGACAACTTTTTAACCAAAAACTACTTCACCCCCTTTTACCCTCTGCCCCCCGGGGTCATCACCTTAAAAATTTTAAATGACAAGGGGTATCAAGTAATAGCTTGTTTGAAAGGTCTTTCAAAGTGCTTTATTTTGACGTTTGGTTTTTTTAAATCTTTATTTATCTTAATTTGTTCAGATAGAAGAAAAAACACAAGAAAATATCACTTTTTATTTTAATAAGTGTTCAAAAACCAACATAAACAGCAATTCGGAATATTAGACGTGGCAGCAACCAAATAACAACTCGAATTTTTTTCCGCCTTCTTTTTATCAACACAGATAACATGTATTTATTCTTATACCTCTTTAGTTTTTTATAGTTGCTAAGGAAAAGAAAGAATTTAATTTGCTGTCAGTTACCTTTGTGACAATCTTGGGATAGTGAAAATTAATTTATTGATTCAGATTTTACTTCCAAAATGGTTTACACACTAGCCGAAAGAGTGGAAAAAGAACATTTTATCTAAATGGATTTGTTAATAAGCATAACTGCAGGTATTGGAGCAATGAAAATCCTCATGCTTTTGTAGAAGGGCATACTCAGTACCCCCAAAAAATTAATGTATGGGCAGGCATTTTAGGAAACAAAGTGATTGGGCCATTGTTTATTAATGGGAATTTAAATGGAGGCATTTATTTAGATATGTTGGAAAATACCATCAATCCGCTTATCACTGAAACCATTGAAAACCAAATCGAAGACGATGGAAACCCTATACTTGATGAGGCTGAAATATATTTCCAGCAAGACGGCGCTCCTCCTCACTATGTTCATCGGGTTCGGCAATGGCTAGACGACGAGTTTCCAGATAAATGGATAGGGCGAAGAGGGCCTATAGAATGGCCTGCTAGATCTCCTGACTTGGCACCATAAGACTTTTTTCTATGGGGCCATTTGAAGTCTATTGTGTTCACTCCCCAACCTGAAAGTTTGGAAGAACTTCGTCAACGCATCATCGAAAGCTGCCATGATCTCCCACAACATGTTTTTGAAAATGTCCGTCAGGAATTTGAACATCGCCTATATCATTGTTTGGCCAATAACGGGCAACATTTTGAACACTTATTGAAATAAAAAGTGATATTTTCGTGTTTTTTTTTCTATCTGAACAAATTAAGATAAATAGAGATTTTTCTAATTTTCTCGAAAACGAATTGACCGATTTAAAAAATCAAACGTCAAAATAAAGCACTTTGAAAGACCTTTCAAACAAGCTATTACTCTTGATACCCCTCGTCATTTAAATTTTTTAAGGGGATGACCCCGGGGAGCACGGGGTAAAAGGGGGTGAAGTAGTTTTTGGTTAAAAAGTTGTCCCCTTTGGCAAATCTTTTGACGTGTCTCGGCGTTTTATCTTTTAATCAGTGGTTTTCGATAAATCCGTGGTGGGAAGTTTTCAAATGAACACCCTGTATATATACTGTAATATTGGTAAAGCTTTATTTTAAAGGAAATTTTCCTCGGCAGAAGCTTATTAATATTTAAATAACGAAGTTTTAGTAAAAATTTAAAAAATGTTTCCATACTTTTGTTCGCCATTGTAACCATGCCATGTAAACATGAAAGCCTATTACATCTCAAAATATTATGTTGCTGACGTTCGAAAACAAAGTTTAGTTTTAATGCAATACTAACATATCTTGTAAATTTTGTACAGAATCATACTGACACAATGACAGGCAGTTTAAATGTTAAGTTATGTTATGTTACTTTTGCTCTGAAGAGTTTAATTAACAAATTAATCCGCAACATAACTTAATTATCGTATTTTTTAAGTTGTGATAGTATTGCATTGAGGGTGCGATATGTTTTTTATGTTTCGGATATCATCTTGACGTAACGAACTTTTTTTTACCGGAATATAACTAAAAATTCGGGTATCAATATATTATCAAGAAGTAGCACTTACTTGTTTAACACATTCCACCAGAGTACCTACGTCCAATCCAATATTTGTTTTCTGTGTGTGCCCCGGAGTGCCAGGGGTGGAAGCCTTAGGGGATGACACGTCACTTTTGACGCTTGCATTTGCGTGCGTTTTGACAGTGACATTGGTGCTTATTTGCTGCGGCTGCGAACTTGCTGCGGAAGTAGTGAACTCGAGCTGCTGCACTATTTCGACCTGCAAAGATAGAAAATTGTTACGATATTACTTATGTCATTTTTATTATGCCAGATTCTATTTTTATTAGTTATTGGACAGCATTTAGTGCCGGTAGTACGATCCCGTTGGTCTTGCTTCATATGAGGAAAATAAAATCAGCCGTTCAGAATATAACCTTAAAATACCATCTATGCGACATAGGATCAACAATAATTAAAATTTCGGATGCTTTTCCTTTTTGTGTTTATAAAAAATTCATAAACAAGAAGGGGGCGGCCCAAAAAATTCTAAACAAAGGTTGGTGATGTATTATGACGTAAAAATTAAAGGATTTATTCGAAAAGTGAACTTAAAATATTTAGTACAATAATAGTTAAACCTAAACCCGAAACAGAAATTGACTAATATAATAGCGTGTACCCGGCCGCCTCTGAGATAATAATAAGGCAAGTTCACCATCACGTCAAGATTTATAAATGCAAACCCGAACAAACCTCTAAATTTATCAGTGTTTCTCTACAATATTATGCATGCATTATACATAAAAACCTTCCTCTTGAATCACTCTATCTATTTAAAAAAACCGCTTCAAAATCCGTTGAGTGGTTTTAAAGATTTAAGCACATATAGCTGGGGACAGACGCGACAGCGACTTTGTTTTATACTATATTAAGATATATAACATAAACAGCTATTTTCGATGAAAATCAGTTAAAAACTACCACAGCTATTCTGACAGGACACCTGCATCGAATACAACTGTACAAAGCTTGGCTGCAAGCTCTGGGGACAAGATGAGGAAACGGCACAACATATTATAGGTAATTTACCACTGAAGGTATTCTTCCCACATAACAATATTCAATAAGGGCTAGTGCTGCCCTCCTAAAGATGAATGCGTTATGTTCATGAAGTGACAAAATGAGAAATACACATTTAACGGTTTTTACTAATGTTTTCTTAAACATTTTAGTGGTTTTTCCAACAATATGACTATACCATTCTATAGTGCAGTTTTAAAAAAATTTTAATTCCGTGTTTTTTTTTATCCATGAAGGATAATAAGCACTATACCAAAAAAGAAAGCGGTATGCGGTTAAAAACATATTTACAAATTGAACGACGCCGCTGAAGAAAAGCCAAACTTCAGAACACTAAATATAAAATAGATTTTTATCTTTGTTTATGAAAATAATAGGTACCCAAAAATATAGATTCATCATCATTATTAAAAAATATAAATATATTTCATTACAGATCGTTAATAACGCTCATAGAACACAGGACACAGAACCTTCCCATGGACTTTGCGTTTAGATAAGCACTTTAGGAATTTATGGAAATACAAAAAAACATTTTTTCCAATATAAGCTTTTCGAGAAACTTTTATAAACACTTTTTATCCCTATAGGGGCAGACGTTAAAAAAAAAGACATATCTGTGTCCTTATTGTATTTTTGTAAGTATAGTATTTATGCTTTATCCACTTTTCACCCCTTTAGGGACAAATATTCAAAAAAATAAGAATACGTGATTCATTACTTGTATATCAAAGTATGTATTTATGAAGTTACAAACAATATTTTTTCCGAACAAACCCCTTTTCAGGGTCCGACACACTGGAGGATCCAGGGGAGGAAGCAGGGCCCCCCGATGAGACTATAAAAACCAAAACTTTCCATAATGAGCACATCTCGCAATATTTTTCCTTCCAGGTTTGTTTTTGTTTCGTTGCAATTTTAACAATTTCGTTTTTATCTTGTTCAAAAATATTACAATAAAAATAGTTATTAAGGCCTTTTTTTGTGACCCCCCCCCCCCCCACAGGAAAATCCTGGATCCGCGATGGGCCGACGCTTCATTTAAAAAAAAGACATACTTACATGTAGGTACCCTAATTTAAAGGCAGACTTTCCAAAAAATAAGAAATACGTGATTCAGAGTATTTATGATAATTTTCAAAAAAATCCGACAAATAATATTTTTTTAAATTTAATATAAATTTTCATAACCCCTTTTCATCCTTTTAGGTGCCGAGAGTATTTATGTTTTCAAGAAAGTCGGACCAAAAATATGTTTCCAATATAAAATTTTATACTCCTTTTTCCACTCCCCCTAGGGGCAAATGGCGTAAATGCCTAAACCCGTGTTTATTCATTCCAAGCGAAGAATTTGTCTTAAACTTTATACTTATTTATATTTTTTTTTTCTTGCGGTTGTGTTGGAAACTAAACTACCTCCATTTCGACTCCCCAAGGGGCCAAATTTATTATAATATTAACACACGTACTTGCTTATTTTAACTCCCTCAAAATAGGCTACACCCCTTTTTTCAAATTACTGAATCAAAAAAAAATTACGAAACACGTACCGTGCGAGCAAAAATTATTTGCATCTAAGGACGTAATGCGTAGCCGTAGAGCTTAAAACCTGTTGGGTTTCAGTAACTACCTGAATTAAAACAATCAATCAGTTATTCCGTCATCTTTGACAGTCGTCACAAGTAATTTGATTCATCGCTAATTTTTCCAATTTCTTGAACAATTCACACAATGGGCTTTACGGAACAGGACAAAACATTCATGGTTAAAGCGTATTTTCGAAACGGGGTTAGAGTAAATGGTGAGTGGCAATACAATCCGGGTTTGTGCATGGACGATTTTCACGAACATTTTCCTAACGTTGCTTTTATTGCTGGGGATTTTTATCATTGCCTGAAAAGAACCGTGGCTGTGTTTAGGGAAACAGGTTCTGTACAACACAAAAAAGGAGCAGGAAGACCATCTGTAAGAACAGAAGAACTTGTTGCAAACGTTCGTAAAATAATGCAAAATACGCCAACAAATTGTATAAGACGCCTGTCCCAAGAAGTGGGAAGATCTTATGGAACATGCAGGACTATTCTTAAGAAGCAGCTAAATTTATTTCCTTATAAAGTGCAAGTATTCCAACATTTCTCCAGAGATGCTGGTCAACACTTTCGAAAATATGAAGATACGTGTGAATTTATGCTGGGAGCATGGCTGTGGCCAATTTCAGCAATTTATGTAATTATTTTTTATTTTCTTTCTGTATATTCTTACTTTGTTAATTTTGTAAACAACAAAAATAAATTTGTATTTGCCTACTTATTTTATTCCTCATTAGTTTGGCATATCATGTCATAATATGAATTTGACAACATTTTAACCTAGATTTGGTTAGATATATCGTCCCCATATCATTGTGATCTAAACCAAGCCCTACGTTTTTTAATCCAAGCTCTCTTTGATGCAAATAATTTTTGCTCGCACGGTATATTTTTATTTTATTAATGAAATTTCGATACCAATTTTTAGACTTCCACCACTTTTAGTTTCTGACATACAGAAATTCCTTTAAAAATGTACCCCCCCCCCCGTTTTTATCCCCTTAGGGGTTGATTTTCGAAATATCCCACCTCGAAAGTTCATGATTCTAGGATTAGGGGTTTAGGTTGCGCAACGATGGATCGAATCAGTCAATCACTTAACAATTTTATACAGGGTTAGGAAAAATTACCAGAACGGTCGATTATTTCAAAATATACAGGGGTTATCAAAAACCGTCTTATATAAAAAATGTAGGGCTGTTAAAAATTAACATATCGGTGATAAATTGAAATATACAGGGTCGCCTACAAAGTTGTGGAGAATGATAGTTATATTTTTTTAAATGGAATAGCCTGTATATTTTTACTTATTTTGATTGTCGACTCAATTTTAAACATTTTTTATTAACCATGTGTTATACCTAAATTTATTACTTTCCTACATAAATTGATCAGCTACAAAACACAAAATAAATTTCAAGAAACAATTTATTAAGTTAACTTTAAACAAAAACGTATAACAAATCATGGCAAAACGGCTCTATTTTTTAATAAGTGTTGAAAATGACCCCCATTTACTAACTGACAATGATACTAATGATCGCAAAAATGTCTTTGGGTGTTTAAAACCATTTCCCTTGTTATTCTCGCACTTTCATTGACAATTTTCATTCTTAATTCTTCTAAATTATTGGATTTATTTTGATAAACTATGTTTTTCAGGTGGCCCCAATAAAAAAAATCGAATGGCGAAAGATCGGGGGACCGTGAAGGCCATTCGATAGGCCCTCTTCTTCCTATCCATCGATTTGGGAACGTGACATCCAAAAATTCTCTAACTTCGCAAGTAAAATGAGGAGAAGCTCCATCTTGCTGATACCAGGTTAAGTTAATATCAGCATTTAAATTGTTTAAGTATAGCTGGAACTATTTCTTGCCGAAGAAGCCGGAGATATCGATCACCGTTCAAATTTCCCTCGATAAAAAAGGGTCCAATTACATGTCCCGCAAACAATCCAGCCCAGACATTAACTTTTCTTGGGAACTGTGTATGCAGCTCTTCATACCAGTTAGGGTTATTTCGCGCCCAGTAACGGTAATTTTGCTTATTCACCTTCCGTGTAGTGTAAAAGTCGCTTCATCCGAAAACACAATATTGTTTGAAAAATTCGGGTTTTCTTCCATATTTCTAGTCATTATTTCGCAAAATTCTAGCCTTCGATCACAGTCAACGTCAAAAAGTTCTTGTACAACATTAATTTTGTATGGATGCATTTTCTCAGTATAAAGAACGGTTCGTACAGATTTTTGATCAATTTCATGATCCAAAGCAAGCTGATTGGTGGATTGTTTGGGATTTTCTTCTATCGCAAGCAGAATGTCCAGTTTTTTTTCCTCGGAGGTAGCAGTCCTAGGTCTTCCAGATCTTGGGCGGTTTTTTACAGTACCAGTCATTCTGTAACGCTCAATAGTTCGAAAAACTGCATTTTTTTTAATGTGCCTGTCTGGATGCAAATTATTGTAAATATTACATACCTCCTGATATGATCTCTGTTTATCGCCAAACCCCATTAAAATTAAAATATCAATTCTCTCTGTTTCAGTAAGTAAAAATGCCATGCTATTTTCTTTTTTGTCTATTTCTGTCAGAATTTGAGTTTCAGATGTCAAACTATTAATTATTTATTAGTAACCATGGTCGTGCCTTATTTGTTGTTCACTATGTTCGAAAATCGCATCGTAATACGTTATTATTTGAAACGCCGATTTCTAGGAAAGTAATGAAGTTAGGTATAACACATGGTTAATAAAAAATGTTTAAAATTGAGTCGACAATCAAAATAAGTAAAAATATACAGGGTGTTCCATTTAAAAAATATAACTATCATTCTCCACAACTTTGTGGGCGACCCTGTATATTTCAATTTATCACCGATATGTAGATTTTTAACAGCCCTACATTTTTTATATAAGACGTTGTTTGATAACCCCTGTATATTTTGAAATAATCGACCGTTCTGGTAATTTTTCCTAACCCTGTATAACATATTATTATATTATATCAAAATAGAAAAAAGTACCGCCAAAAACATATTTGTGAAAGCCACAATAATAACTATGTATATGATGAAATATAACTAGGATTTAATAATACTTGCAAACTGCATCTAATTTGTACTAAAAATTAAAAGCTTCTTTATTCTCGCAAAATGCTTAAGATAAACGCGGTATGTAGACCGCGGCAGACACTTTTACGGCGTTCCTTATTAGGATTGCTTAGATACAGCGTTCCTGCTTAGCACAAGTCATTATTTTGAAGATACGGCCAATTTTTTACTTCCTATGTTTATACGGCTTTCTTGCTTAACGAATACTTAAGTTGATGGAATAGAAAGCGCTGAAAACCAATCACTCAATTTAGTTTGCGATGGCAGTATTGGTATCTACTACGTTACTTACAGAAAATTTAGTTAGTCCCTCATTCTGATGCGAACCATGTTGCTGCGTCGTACATTGTAATTTTACAGGTGGCTCAAAACTGTCGATTGGTCCACCAGAATCCAGGTCGTCAGCAGATCGCTTAAGGAACTTTTGCTGCTGCAAAAAAAAGGATAGGTATCATAAATGAAAGTATAAAAAAGTGGCAATAAAGATGATGCAAAAATATAATATAACTTGCTTGTTTACAGGGTTGGTTAGATTGTATATAGCGATTAAATTCTACTTTATCGATAATATCTCATATGTCACATATTATGTAGGTTATCGTAATATTCGAATATTTGTTTTATTTTTCACGAACTAATTTAAAATTAAAATTGACTAACTAAACTATTGCGTATAAATTTTAGCACCATAGTCAAAAGTACAGATTACAAATATGTGATATAATTTTTATGTGGAATTTGAAGAAATCGTCCATTTTTCTCAAAGAGACCTGATTTTACAATTCAATTTTTATGTGGGATTGTACATAGCGACAAAATTTAACCGTATCCAATGGCATTTGGAGTTTCTTTGGCTAATATCATATTAAAGGGCGGAATATATGCAAAATGCATATTATACAGTAGACTCCCGATTATCCGAAATAATGTGGACCGGACCGATTTCGGATAATGTGGAGATTAAGGAAAATCATTAACTATATAGGAAAAGTAACTAGAATTATCTATGTGCTTTTATAGATGTACATACATACATAATAAATTATAATACATATGTACGTACCTACGTATGTACATTAGTACGTATTCATATTCATAAATTCAAGAAAGAGGTAATTGGTACTTATTTTAATTTTAAAGTCTGTCGATTTTTGGCCGCAATATCCTTCCATCTCGTATTCATTATTGGTATTTGCGCCAAAAATAAAACCTATATTATGCTGAACAAAATATTTCTTAGCAATTTCGAATGCGGAGCCATAGCAAGAATCATTTCGGATAATCCGGTTCATGCGTCGTTTCGGATAATGCGGAGTTCGCATAATCGAGTTTCGGATAATCGGGAGTCTACTGTACAGGTTTTTTTTGCATATTTTGTCAATTTTATAATAAAATGCATATTTTTCATAAATTATTATTTTAAGAGCAGATTTTTATGTTCTCGACTTTATCAAAAAATTTAAAACTTTATAGGTTTAATGTCCAGTTCCGTACTTATTTCGGAGATTTTCCAAACCTAAGATTATAATAATTGTATACATTTCGGTTATACACAAGGTGTTTATTGAGGGTTTCCCTCGGGGTTTGCAGGTATATTGTTAGGGGTTGTTTATTGTCCCTTAATAATGCGTTATTATTACCTCTTTAACAAACTGTATTTATATCGATTTGTAATACCTACATACTTCTGGTAAATAAATCTTTGGTAAATAAATAAATTTCAAATGTCAAAAAAATGTTTCTAAAAACACCTCTAAAAGTGCAGTTGTATAAAGAGAGATTACCAGGAGTTAGTCTATCTCCAGAACCTATAATTACCCGGTGGGGAACATGAATTGAGGCCGCAATATTCTACGCAGAGCATTTCGAAGCCATTAAAGAACTAATTTTGGATTTAGATGACGATTCGCAGTGTGTTGTGCAAAGTAAAGAGTTGTTAAAAGGGCAAGTGTAGCTAAAGATCTTGTTTTTATTAAGGTTAATTTTAGTTTTATACCGGACATAATATCCTCGTTGGAGAGTGAAATTTAAGTTTAAGGGACTCAATTAGTAGAATTGTTGAAACATTTTCCGCTAAATGTAAGAACATTCCCGGTAAAGTAGGAGGTCAAGTAAGGAACAAATTGGATGTAACTGTAAAAAAGAGTGAAGGATTTAAATATTTAACTGCAGTAAAAAGCATTTATGAGGGTAAACCATCTAACGAAGTTGTATCTTGGCCTTATATTTTGCTACATAAGTTGTAGTGTCCGATTACATCAGTAGATGTTGAAAGAAGCTTCTCTTTGTATAAACATATTTTTACTAATAAACTCCCGGACAAAAAAAACCGGCACCCTGAATTTTTTGCTAACTTTGATCCTTTATAACTTCTTTATCTTAAATCCGATTTTTACAGTTTTTTGCCATTTTATAGATAATTTAATTAGGAATCTGCTGAACTTTTTTATTTATGAGTCATGTTCGATAGGGCGATATTATACCGAGTGACCCAATGTGTGTTTTTTCGTCCTAAGTTTTAAACACTCTGTGGAGTTATTGAGGATATTATTTTTCATACTGTCAATTTCAGAATAAAGTTACATGTATTCCTAACATTTTCTTTTTTTGACTCATTACGATATCTCTCTTTTTAAAAGAGATTCGATTTTTTAAATAAAACTATTTATAAAGCCTTTTTTATTAAAACAATTAATTTTAAAACAATGTTAAAGTTTAAATAAAATTAGTAACGTGTATGTCCTCCTCTAGCTTCAATAACAGAGCGCATTCTGCTAGGTAATGACTGAATAAGTGTCACGATTCTTTCTTGAGGGATTACATTGTATTATTGGGAAAGTGCTATCCTCAGCTCCTGTAAAGTACCTGGTTGCATAGGGCGACGACGAACAGCTCTTTTCAACTGATCCCAAAAATGTTTAATTAGGTTCAAATCCGGACTATATGCAGGCCAATCTAACCGTCGAATACCAACCTCATCCAAATATTCATTTACTATCCGTGCAACATGTGGCCTAGCATTATCATGCATTAGTATAAATTGTTCACCGATTAATGGAGCAAATGGAACTACTGTCTCTTGAAGAATATATTTAATGTACCGATGTGCATTTAGTGCTCCATTATCCCCAAATATCATTTCAGTTCGCGAATCAGCTGAAATACCCGCCCACACCATAACGGAACCACCATGATAAGATATTATCTCTGTTATGGTGCATTCAGCAAATCTTTCGTTTGCTCTCCTATAAACACGCTCACGACCATCCGGTGACCGAAGACAAACCCTCGACTCATCTGTGAAGAGAACATTACTCCACTGCTCGACAGTCCAGTTTAAATGTTCTCTGGCAAATCGTAGCCGCTCTCGTCGATGATGCCGAAGTAGTCGTGTTTTTTTTGCCGGTCTACGTGAACGGAGCTCAGCTTCGTTTAACCTCCTTCTAACCGTTTTGTCACTAATATTAACTCCACGTGTCATTCGCAACTCATTTTTTAAAACCACGGCAGTGGCTCTTCGGTCCCTTAAGGATCTTAACACAAGGAAGCGATCGTCAGCTGCAATCGTTTTTCTCTTTCTTCCAGATCCTTGTCGTGTAGTGAAATTCCCTGTTTCCAAGAACCTATTCCAAGCATCTTGAACTGTGGTCCTTGAAAATCCCAACGTACGAGCCACATAACTTTTATTATGACCCGCTTCTATTAGCGCAACTATTTTTTGCTACGTCTGTTGTAATTAACACCATGCTGACACCAATAATTATTATAACTATTATGAAGGCTGTCACTGTCAAATACTTATAACAATTACATAAGTTGACTCAATTTAACCATGACTGGTGGTCTAATAAAATAATGCAATTTGCAGAGTTTCATTTAAAAAATCGTATCTCTTTTTAAAAGAGAGATATCGTAATGAGTCAAAAAAAGAAAATGTTAGGAATACATGTAACTTTATTCTGAAATTGACAGTATGAAAAATAATATCCTCAATAACTCCACAGAGTGTTTAAAACTTAGAACGAAAAAACACACATTGGGTCACTCGGTATAATATCGCCCTATCAAACATGACCCATAAATAAAAAAGTTCAGCAGATTTAAATTATCTATAAAATGGCAAAAAAACTGTAAAAATCGGATTCAAGATAAAGAAGTTATAAGGGATCAAAGTTAGCAAAAAATTCAGGGTGCCGGTTTTTTTTGTCCGGGAGTTTAGAAGACAATCCTTTTTAGTCGAAAATTTAAAAAAATATTTAGTCTTATAAAATTTTAGGTTAAAAAATTGTTTACTTTTATTTTTCTTTGTTTTTTTGCACTTTTTTTTGTAAAGAAACATATTTTTTAGAACCCAATGAAAAAAATGGAAATAACTGCATATTTTAAAGGCAAACAAGGCATATATATGCGCATATTTTGGCTAGTGCATATAATTCGCCCTTTAGTCATTATCATGCTTGCTGTCATAACAAATAAATTTTAAGCAATGACCAGCAAACCCGACGGGAGGGTAGAATTAAACTCCCGAACCTGGTGAATCTGGTCCGGGTCCAGCCCAATATGACACATTTTTTAAGTTTCATAAAATCAAAACTATTAATTAAGTATGTTCTAGCTTAACAGCAGAAAAAAATTAAATACCTGTTAGCGCTATGTTGTCCCACTTTAGGTACCCCATAATTAATACATAAATTACTAGTATAAATAGTAGAAGACACAATTATTTGAAAAACCAGCCCTAAACATTTAAGTCAATAACAAACAAGTCAATTATCAGTACATTATTAGGGAACTGATTACGTTTTGATAATTTTCTGTTTCCTGTCACAATTTCCTTAGTTACCGCAAATTTACTTTTACCAGCAGATAATATTCTAACATAAAAGTATCAGACGACAAAAAAATTTAGCCAATTACGAGAAAGTAAATTGCGAGTAAAATATATTTATTTAGTACCGAATTTTTAGCAGCTACCTGTAATAGATTGGCTGTTTCTCCGCAATCCTCAGACGTCATAACCTTGACGTCATTAAATCAAATCCTTGACAGGAAATCGGAAATCACCAAACCCTATACACTGTTGCCATTTTTTATTAGCTCATAACAGGAACAACGACACTACCGAACAATAAAGTTTCTATTAAAAATGTCACAAATATATATCACTAGTGACCACCATCACTTAGGTATACGAATTTAACAGTTTTTAACACACTATTGTATTATTCCACACGCACCTAAAATTTCTTAAATTGTATCTAAACTATTTTTAATTTTTTTAATTCACTCAGTATTTCGAATCAAAAACTATTTAATGCTAAAACGCACAAAACGATTTAGGTTCAGCCTTCCTTAACACAAGTTGATAAACGTATGCAAATATACAATGTCACACAAACCAGCACACGCCATATTTTATAATTCAATTAAGCCCGGCGACAGGAAACCATTAGACTTGGCAACGTTGTCCGCCCTCAAGCAAGTCAACGGCGGTACCACCTGCACCGCTACACGAATCGCGATTTCTGCCACAAATCGGGCACCGTGTTGTTGTACCGCTGTGCAGTACTGTTTACGCTAATTACGTCATATATATAGTAAAAATTAGTTTTTTATGGTTTTGTTGGCGATAACGATACTAGGTGTTTCAAATTAGAATGCGTTTTATTAGGCGTTAAACACGGTTTAACTGAGTTTAATTTTTTCTTAAGCAAATAGAACCACCATCGACGTAACTAGGGGTACTTTCTGTGGGGGGACTAGACAATATAAACTTGGGGAGTTCGGTTTTAAAGAATCATCCTTGGCTTTTTTAAGATCATATCTAAGAGATAGAAATCAGTTTGTATTTTATAATGGATTTAAGTCAAATGAATATATTGCAACATCGGGCGTTCCACAAGGTTCTAATTTAGGACCTCTCTTGTTTTTAATTTTTATAAATGAGTAAAATTATAATTTGTGGAAAATATTTTTTTGCGGATAATTTAAAAGTATTTTTATCCATTGAATCTGTAAATGATTGCACACTGCTACACAAACAGCTAGAAGTAATTCAGGGATGGTGTGAAAGAAACAAACTCCACCTAAATGCAACCAAATGTAAAATCATGACCTATAATACTCGTAAACAACAACCATTGCTGTATCCCTACTCCATACTTGGAGAGGTTTTGAAACGCCCATGCGGTTAAAGGATCTGGGAGTGGGAGTAATTTTTGATGCTAAGTTAACATTTATTGATCATATCAATAAAATGATTTTAAATGGACCCTTGGCTTCATTGTGCGCAATTGTAAGAATTTTAATGACCCTAAAGTTTTCAACACCTCTTATTTTTTTCTTTTGTACGAGCAAAGTTGGAGTATGCTTCAATTATATGGAACCCTTATTTGTTATGTCACATAGATAGCATTGAAATAATTCAAAACCGTTTTTTAAAGTATGTAACTTTTAATTTTATAACATGCTATTAGGGAGATACAACTTGGACAGTTTAGCGAAGAGACGGGTATTTATCTCTCTGGTTTTTTTAATTTAAATTGCTGCACGGTGGTGTTGACTGTCTGGATCTACTATGTCAAAATAACTTTTCAATTTCAAGAATCAACAGTAGACAAAGTGTACTTAACATTCTTATGCGAAAGGGCCAGGACAAATGTAAGGCCTAAATCGCCAATTAATTTTATGTGCTCTAACTTTAATAAAATATGCAATCATTGTGATATTTTTACGTGCAACCTGCAGGAATTAAAAGCTGTGGCAAAAGCTATTTAAAACTTTTTGGAGTATTTTTTTTTTAATTTATTGGGTTTTTTTCTGTGCTAATGTAATACGGTGATAGCCACATCTGCTTTTATTATTATTATTATTATTATTATTATTATTATTATTATTATTATTATTATTATTGCTTTTTTTATAGTTTCTTTTTATATATATTATAATATGTTTTATACAAATTGATATTAATTAATTTTTGTTTTAATTTTCTTTTCTCTAGGTATATTGCTCTCTAAATGGATACTTGTTGGGCAATAAAGCTATTATTAATATTATAAATGTTTTCGAAGGGATTTTTCTTTCCTTCCAACAACCTTTGCGTGAAAAATTGTGGCTGGAGGCTGGGAGGGGAGCTGCCCCCTCCCCCCTAGTTACGTCAATGAGGACGGCACTCAGGATTAGAGTTGCCAACCAATCCAAATTTAGGAAAGCAGTCCAGTGGTGTTCAAAAAATAAAACAATAACAAACCAAAAGTCACAACAATTGGACAAAATTAAATGGAAATTCTCATTCATATGGGTTTATTTATAAAAATTTGGATGAAGACATCATCTTGTCTTGAGTGGTCTTTGAAGATCAGTTTGCCAGCCCCTTGATATTGTAAAATCAAATAAATTTGTTTGTTTTACTGTTGGATTTTCCAGATGACACATATAATTGAATTGATACTTTTTGGTCCCTGATGAACCAAATAATGATTGGGTTTACCTATTAGTTTTAAGTAATGTAATTTTAAATTTAGCAAAGAGTAAAATTTGACTGATCCAAATATTATACTATTTTACTTGTTGATAAGTCAAAATAGTGTTATTTCAAAATTTTATTTTATAAAATCTAATCAAAATTCCTTAAAATCTATATTTGGTTCGAATACTTATAGGGAAAATACAAAAACCTTTTCTTCCATTTAGCAATTATTGATTCTAATATTTTTTCAATTTTTGCGCCAAATGCGATCAGCTGAAATAACTGTCAACACATCGTCACCAATGCTGTGTCATTGTTTTTGAAAATAACTTATTTTAGTTGAAAAAAAATCAAACAAATAAATACGAAAGCCCTTTAAATATAACAATAATATGTAATATTTTTATCAATTCAAATTTTAAAAACAAGTTCATAGTTATCTGGCGTCATCGCAAAAAGTAGATTTTTCTTATCTACTGAACAACGAATCGATTGTTACATACTAGCGCCAGGACAAATCACAGAACAGAGTTCAGCCTATTTTTTATAATTGTTTTTAATTAGTTTTTAAAAATCATCAAAATAATTACAGCACAATTTTTTTTTAAAAGAAAGACGCCGTGAAAACATACTCTCTCAAATTTAAGTCACCAATCACATACGATGAGACATGAGTAAAGGGCGCAATATATGCTAAATGCATATACAGTGTGGTTGTTTAAGTGTGCAACATAAGGGAATTTTTTTTATTACCGATTTCTCAGAAAATGTGCATGTTCGATAATCAAATTAGGTGCACTTGGAATGGTTGCAAGTCAAACGGCGTACAGGGTAGGCCAAAAAATGTAAAACTCGCACAAGAATAAAGTACCCCTATTTTAGAAAATTCAGCAAAATGTTATTAAGAAAAGTTGGTTAGAATTAAAAGTTATGCATATATTCAAAAACGTGACCTCCTAAAATAAAAAAAATATATTTTTTTAAAAAACATTAATAATTTCCCAAAAAATTTTTTTTATAATCACCATAAAGACCTTCACAAATTAATCAAAACCAAATCAATTTCACATATCTTTGTTCAAATGCAAGAATATTTGTAAAATTTCCTTGAATTTTTAATTTATTAAGGAATCACAAACTTCATGTTTGTTGCAACGATATTAAAAACAACTTTAAAATATCCTAAAAATTATTTTTAACAAGATAAAACATTATTTATGATAATATGCTAATTAAAAAACTATCATTTAGAGTGCAAAATTTTTATTTTAAATGTTTATTAAAAAACTTAATTCTTGTACAAGTTTTATATTTTTTGGTCTACCCTGTACGCCGTTTGACTTGCAACCATCCCAAATGCACCTAATATGATTGTCAAACATGCTCCAACTTTTATCAAAATGCATATTTTTCATAAATTATTATTTTAAGAGCATATTTTTATGTTTTCGGCTTTATCAAAAAATTTAAAACGTTAAAGGTTTAATATCCAGTTTGGTACTTATTTCAGGGATTTTCCAATCTGAAGATTATAATAATTGTATTTACATTTTCGTTATACACAAGGTATTTATTGGAGGTTTCCGGGGTTTGCAGGTATATTGTTAGGGGTTGTTTATTGTCATTTAATAACGCGTTATTATCTGCTTAACAAACTGTATTAATATCGGTTTGTAATACATACTTCTGTTTTAGTTTGTCCAAAGATTTCAGTATTTTCAGTGTGAAACTAGTAATATCAAATTTGTGTTCAGAATGTCTAAGGTGGCGAAAACGTCTTCGTGGATTAAAAATAACTGCAGTAAAAAGCATTTATAAGGGTAAACCATCCAACGAAGTTGTATCTTGGCCTTATATTTTGCTACCTAAGTTGCAGTATTGTCCGATTACATCAGTAGATGGTGAAAGAAGTTTCTCTTTGGATAAACATATTTTTACTAATAGAAGACAATCCTTTTTAGTTGAAAATTTTGAAAAATATTTTATACAATTTTAGGTTAAAAAAAATGTTTACCTTTATTTTTCTTTGTTTTTTTGCATTTTTTTTTAAATACACGTATTTTTTAGAACCCAATGTGTTTCTTTACCTCATTTAACTATAATAAATTAAGAAATATTGCATACCAGTATGCATATTTGGTAAAAAAATGCAAATAACTGTATATTTTAAAAGAAAAAAAAAGGCATATATAGGTATGCGCATATTTTGGCTGAATTTAACGTTGCGCGCCGCAGTAATTTTGCCAATATGACCTGTTTTAAAACCAACAAATATTTTCTAATTGCTTTAATCAGCAATATTAAATCAAATCTAAAAACAATTATAATTTAACACCCTATAGCTTAGTGCCCAAATTATTACAATTAAATTTAGATTCAGGGTAAGTAAAGGGTTTTGCAATAAGAACGATATGATTTCAAAATGAAATAAAATTAAAATAATTTCGGATACAACAAAACGTTTTATATTATCTTAACCCTAGATTGCCAACATTAAAAATATATACGTTGATGCCAACAATACGTAAATTTTACGTATATTACAAATATGTGCAAAAATTGTCTCAAACCTTTAAATTTTTTAGGAAAAAGTAATTAATTATTTAACTTTAGAAACTTATTTTTATTCAAAAATAAAAATACACATAAAAAGATTAGTTAAACTTAGATTCAGGGAATTCATAACTCTGGTGCTCTGCACAAAGAAGTCTTGGATAATTTTGACAATCTGTTGTTGTCATTCTTTTTTTTAACGGAAGGGCTGCAATACGTTTGCTTTTCCTTTTTCTCTAGCCTTGTATTTTTTACTTGAGAACTTTCACCCAGCGTACTTGAGATAGTTGTTTTTAATTTTCTAGGTAATGTTATATCTGCAGTCTTGTTTCTAGTCACGGTTGTATTAATTGCTCGTGAAGCTTTTTTGAGCTTAAAATTTGTTTTGCGCTCATTATCAACTAAAATAAAAAATCTAATAACTGAAACATAATCTGACCAATAAGAGTTACATTATTGCCAACAATACGTAAAATATACGTATAACCACCGTACGAATTTGCCAACTATGCGTAAAATTTACGCGCCAACAATCACTTTTTATTCGGTCACGTGCAACCAACACCAGCCACATCAAAAACGCGTCGGTAGCCGAATGTTGTGGTGGTAAAAGATGCACTGCTTGAGCGGCAGAACGAAGATACCAATAATAGTCCAATTATTTCAGATTAAAAAAAAACTGTACGTAAATTTTACGTAGGTTGGCAATCTAGGGTTAAAGTATAGTCGATAACATTTATGTTTTGAATAACACATCGTTTAAATGTCCTCCGCGACTTCGTGTACACGAGCGAATTCGACGAACCGAATTTTCGATGACTTTATGCAATAAATCGGGCGTGATCTGACGAATGCAGGGTTCAATGTTCAACCTTAATGCATCAAGTGTTTGTGGTCTGTTTTCATAAACCTTAGATTTCAAATAGCCCCACAAGAAGTAATCTAAAGGAGTTAAATCAAAGCTTCTTGGAGGCCACTGAACAGTAGCATTCCTTGAAATTATCCTTTCGTCAAACTTTTCTTGCAGTATATCGATAGTTTCATGAGCAGTGTGACATGTGGCACCGTCTTGCTGGAACCACATATCCTCCAAATCAAGTGCATCTAAATTTGGCCACAAAACATCCGTCGATATCGTTCACCATTCACTGTAACTGCATATCCTGCCTCATTTTGGAAAAAAAAAAGGTCCGATGATGCCACCATACCATAAACCACACCATACAGTTACCTTTAGCGGATACAAAGGCTTCTCATGAATCTGTTGTAGATTGTTTTCACACCAAAAACGGCAATTTTGCTTGTTAAGGTATCCACTTAACCAAAAATGAGCTTCATCTGAAAAGATAATTTTTTTGGCAAAATTAGGATCCCTTTCAAGTTGTTCTAAACTCCAAGCAGAAAAGTCTCACCGCCGACGATGGTCCAGTGGCTTAAGTTCTTGGGTCAAAACAATCTTATACGGGTGTAAATTCAAGTCTTCTTTCAAAATACGCAAAGTTGTCGTTTTTTTAATCCTTAACTCTTGAGCACGACGAGGAATTGATAAATTTGGATCCACTGCAACACTAGCTCTTACAGCAGCAATATTCTCAACAGTTTTTGCGTTTCGATGTCTTCTTGGTGTTTTTACATCGTGAAGAGTAAAATTATTTTCACATTTCTCAACGATCGCGATGCGACGAATGGCAAGCAAAGGAGGACGATTATTTACACCAAAGTTTTCGCGAAGAGAGCGATAACTGTTCACAAAAGATCGTATATTTTCGTAAAATTTTTGGATAATAACCAAACGTTCTTGAAGCGCGTATTTAGCCATAATAAATTGTTATAGTTTACTGACAATAACTGACAACTGGTGACAGGTATAACTTTATTACCATGGTTACCATATCGTTTTAAAATCATATCGTTCTTATTGGAAAACCCTTTATAACAGGGTTGGCTGGTTTAAACCAGGATGGTTTAAACCGTGATTTAAACCAGATGGTTTTTTTAAAAAACCCATATGGTTTAAACCAAAAACCCATTTCTTTTTTTAAATTTTTATTATTGGCATTTGAGTTTTTATTTTTAGTAAAAATACCCTTCTTACTGGCAATGCGAACACGTCCCTGTGTTAAATGAAAATATCTTAGTGTTGGCAACACTGTGTTTATTTTACCTCCACCCCACGAGCCAGTCCAGCCCCGCTTTAGATTTGCATTCGGGTATTCCCCTATTTCCCATTTCGTACGTGGTCGAGAAATAATATTATTTCTCTTTGTCGCTGATAAGTTTGGTTTATTTTTCGGCTTTGTTGCGATATAATAATGTCAGGCACCACCAATTTCAGGTTACCTACTATTAAAATGCAATATTCTGCATGTTTTTGTTTTACTTCCATACTCTATACCAAATATTTTTTACATACTTAGCATTTTACATTGTTATTTAAAAATACTGGCTTAAATTTAAAAAAAAACGGTTTAAACCAAAAAAACCTGGTTTAAACCAAAAAAACCCGGTTTTATGGTTTTTTTTAGAAAAACCGGGTTTTTTTCCAACCCTGCTTTATAACCAATATTATTTTACGCAAATAAAAAATAATTTCCGGTAAAAAATAATAGCCTTCTAGCAATTAAAACATACTGTTTTCAATAAAATTAATTTCTTTTAAAACCCGTATTGAAATAGTGAATAGTATATATTATGTATTTTTACTGAATTAAGGTTTACTTATCACAATTAAGCTAGGGTATTTTTATTAAACAGCATTAATTACAGATATCGCAATTTCATAAAAAATCAATTAAACTATATTTAAAATAATTAAATCATGTTTTTCTGTATCATCATAATCTCACTTATAGCAAATAAAATTGATTTCAGTTAATTAAATCTACCAATTAAATAATTGAATTCGCCGAATTAGATATTAATTGCCCCATACGAATTAAATAATTTAATTAACAGAAATACCTTTAGTTGTATAAATTAATTCTTTCTCTCTGTGTAGGCAAGTAGTATGTAAAAGTCACACTCTGGAAGGTCGTAACATCACTAGTCTAAACCGTTCTAAAAACATACAATTTTTCCAATCTAAACTACCCTCTTCAAAAAAACCTCCGCATTAGGTAATATTTCCATATTCACTATTTTTCGTCTGCGAAAATCAAGGTAATTCGTTCAGTTTATTATTTTATTTCATCAATTTTTTTCGCCTCAATTTAATAGGAAATAATACAATGATTTATGGGCGCATTCTAGCAGATTTATTTTTAAGTTTTCCGCTCATTATTGCGAATGTTGATTGGGCGGTTGAAAAGTCCACAGCCAGACTCTAGACTCTAGACGCTAGTTTTAAATGAGTAAAATCGCATCAGCTGATTAAAACGTCATCAAAGCGCATGCTTACCGGTAATTTTACACTAGCGAATAGATTCTGGTACAGGTCAATAGGTACCAACCAATGAGCAAAACGTTAACACTTAACCTCAATATAATTTGTCACATTTGGCATGTTAAAACAAAATCCATCTGAAAGGAAAAAGGTATATCGGCAACCGGTTTGTTCGTTGTTCATCAGAGCATTTTTTTTTAATTCAATTTTTTCAACTAATAATTTTTTATAAAAATAAAATTAAATTAAATTAAATTTTTAAAAAAATGCTGTGGGTAACAACGAACAAACCGGTTGCCGATATACCTTTTAGACGGAATTAGTTCCTCTAGTTATCGCCTCCCAATTTTCTAACCCACAATTATTAATATTTCTTAGGTACTGTATATTAGTAGTAAGTGTAAGCATAAAAACCTACGTTTAAATCTGCCGCCGTAAACTACTTCACTGTAATTGGTCGGTACCTACTGACCTGTACCAGAATCTATTCGCTAGTTAATTTTACTTGCGATCGCACCTAATGCAAACAGGCTTCTCGAGAAACAATTAAAAGGACGCCACAAAAGCATAAAAATTTGAAAACATGAGATCGGAGGCGTGTTCGATTCGCAGGTTCAGATCGATCCGGATCGATCTAACTGATTCCAACTGATCTGATTTGTGTTCGATTGGTAAATGATCGCACGGTCAAAGTGATCTGAACTGATTTTTAAAATCAGATCGATCCAAGTCTCTGTGCCAATCGAACACGCCTCAGATACTCGTACATCCCACTGACATGTAATATATAAGAAGACCAAAGTATTTACATATATAATTAATTTGTGTTGGGCTACATGCTTGGTGAAACTGTTGTTCCATTGCACAGGAAGAAAAAATAATAACTACTTGTTATGTTTCACAAATTTAATCAGTTTCCTGACACGTGTTTCGGCCCTTGCGGGCCATTGTCAAAGGAGTACAAGAAGATACTAAATTCTACGTAACATTACAAAGGTTTTTATATCATATTATGGTAGTTATAAACATTTCATTAAATTGAACCATATACAGGGTGTCTAGCAAAAATCGAAAACAAAATTCCCGACTAATTCCCGGTCGGTTTTTGAAAATTTCCCGGCTGGGTTTTCCCAAATTAACTACACTTTCATTGTTAAATTTTAAAACATTTATTTGAAAAACACATGGCTTAAGCACAACCAAATAATATAGTTACTTTTTTAATTTTACGATTTCTTGTTCTAACCTTTTTGTGATTGTTCGACAATTTTTTTCTTTTTAGTTTCCAGTTCTTCTGCTTGCTTTTGAAGCTTCATTTTTTCTGCTTTTTTCAAGTCGCTCTCAACCTCTTTTGCCTTTTTATCTTTTAGTGCTGTGTTGTACCTTGAATAGGCATTTCTCATGGAAAGTATCATGGATTTTGTAATGTCCATAGTTTGAACTCCTCCAATTTTTTGTAGTGAATCGTACACTAATCTTTGGCCTATAAGTGACTCTTCTTTTAAATTTTCCACCAAAATCTCCTTATTAACAGAAAATCCCCTTTCTGCTGTGGCATTTCCATGAGAAATTGTTAGAAGTTGCACCACGTTTTTTAAACTGTCATTTGTGATGATTTCCATTCAAAAGTCATCTACTCTGTTACATCTGGAATAATTTTTCATTTTATTTATCATAGTCTGATCAGTAAGAATGTCTCTAAATGCTCTATGTGCTTCTTCCAATTTAGTCGCATTGCACCTGTTTGAATTTAACAAAATTTCAAATGCTTTGGACATCAGTTGCAAGGATTTTTTTGGATCTCTGCCAGTTTTATTGGGGTTAAGGAAACTTATAGCTTCAGTTAATTTATATGCTAACGGACATTTTTCCAAAAGTTTGGAAACTGTATACATCAAGCAGTTTCGACAATCCTGGCGAAAGATCATCATTTCTTTTTCTTTAACTCCGAAGCATTTTTGATAGCCGCTCTAGTCCCATCTAGATCAATCTCTTGGGCTTTTTTAAGGTTGCAATATAAACCATTCTTGTCTTTTTTAAAAACATCTATTTTGAAACTAGGAGTAAAAAAGTAGGTACCTACTTAAAAATTTTAAGTTCGAAATTACCTGCTCATTCAAAATTCCCGGCTTAAACTTGATTTTCCCGTCGAATCCCCGGTTTTTTCCGGCTTTGTAAAATTCCCGTTTTTTTCCCGGATTTCCTGGTTTTTCCGACTCCTAGACACCCTGATATATGTGTTGGTTACACATTTTGAATTTTCGTAGGGTTTTTTTGTACATTGTAGCCAATTTCGCGGCACTAGCGTTTAATATATAATTAATTTGTGTTGAGCTACATGCTTGGTAAAACTGTTGTTTAATTTTATGATATGTTTATAAGTACCATAATATGATATAAATACATTTGTAATGTCACGTAGAATTTAGTATCTTCGTGTAGGTACTCCTTTGACAATGCAAGGGCCGAAACACGTGTCTGGAAACTGATTAAATTTGTGAAACATAACAAGTAGTTATTATTTTTTCTTCCTGTGCAATCAAATTGTTTACATTTTGTCCCGATCAGAAATCCTTTTTAACAGAAATCAATGATGAGAAAGTTCTGGTGATTGCCCTCGATCTACCGCCTGTGTTAAAAAACAAAGGTTATAATAATATGTTAAATTAATTATATTAGATGCATTTGTGATGTGTACCCACTAAAAGTAAAAATATTATAGTAAATATTTGAGTACATATCTTTTAAATTTTCTACTAGTCAAAATATTTATAGTTTCCTAATGATATCAACTTATAATGCTTTAGGAAAATCACAACAAAACCGCTGTACGGACGTATTTACTGCGAGTGACGCAGAATTTTTGATATGCATGCATTATCTAACTTTACGGTGTTGGTGAGCTGTGTTTGTGATCAATTGCGTTTTTCGATTCATTTTTAGTATTTTTTTTTTAAATAGAACTATTTATTATTATTTACAATGGTTCGCCAGTGCGCGGTGTGTAAGAGACCCGACTATTCTAACCATGGATTAATATTTCGGCGGTAAGTGAGGTTATTCAGGTTATTTTTTTTAAACTTAAAAGCAATGGTGTAGATAATTCTGTATTTTAAGTAAATGTTGCAATATATATGGATTGTTTTTGATCCCTAAAAAAAGCACATGCCAATGCACTGTAAGGAAAACAGCGATTTTTTACAGCTTACAGCGTTGCAATTTTTTCAAGCCATCTCCTTCTAACTTTCTTATCTGAAACTATGAAAGTATGTTTGATTGTAAACAACTGGGTTTTGATGTCTTTGTCTCCTTATATCTGTCTGCGCGTCATTCCATTATCCGCGCCATTCTTTCATTTGCCAGTCGCCCCCGATTATAATGGTATCCTTGTTTCGATAAGTTAACTGGAAAAGAAAAGGAGACATACTCGAGATATCATTGAGATAGATGCCGGAGCGTCGACCTTCGGCCGCAATCCCTGCGATTTGAGTTGTGACGTAGATCGCTACTGCAATACTGTACAGCACTCTTCGTCTTTTTTGTTAGAATAGAATGTTCGTTGAGCAAAGCAGACAACAAAGCCGCCGTCTGTGGGCTAGTGTTGTGTACGATTCACATCCTGATCACAGACAGCATAACCAACATGACGTTCGTTTAAAAAATTTGTATAGGTAAATAAATGGGCTGTGTATGAGTTCTAATGGTTTTTTATGGAGACACTCTGTAACTAATTTCGTCGGCAATTCTATCGACGTTGCAACATTAACCATCGTCGACGAGCGAATTTGTATTGGCGTCGTCGGACCTTGGCAGCCGCGATAACTAAACGTGCATAATTAATTGGGAAATTCGCAGCATTTTGCATAATTACAGTTTTATTAAGACACAAACATAGAAAGTTGGGAAAACGTAAGAGAACTGTGCCAAAATTCGCCATTACTTGAAAATAACGTTTTTTACAGGAAATAAGTAATATATACCGGGTGACCATGAGATCGCTTTCCTGCTGTCATTTCTTTAAATTTTAATCGAACAAGACAAAACTTTGCAGGAGTCATAGGCTAATAAAAAGACTTTTAAAGATATTTGTAAAGTTTTAGTGACTTCGGGGTTAGCCAGAAGTAAACTTAACTTTGGATTTTCTAAAGAAAACTTAATTTTCTTTCAATAGCTATTTTTATTGTTATATCAACTATGCAACTGCATTGCGATCAAGATCAACTGACATCTAGTTAGCCATAACAAACAATTAAATGTCTCTTTGACAAGTAATGGGATAAAGCCTCTGTTTATCACTTGTTCACTTTTCGTATACATACTTGTAATTTAGTTTTACCAAAAATAGTTAATGCAAATCAATAGATAAGTTTATAAATTAAATAAATTCTAATTTTTATCCGGAATTCAACTGTGTGTAAGAATCTTTTGAGGTGTTATCCCATTACTTATCCAAGAGATATTTAATTGTATGGCATGGCTTACTAGATGTCATTTATTTGATCGTAGTGCAGTTGCATATTGGATCAACAATGAAAATGGCTATTGAAAGAAAATGAAGTTTTCTTCAGGAAATCCAAAAAAAAATTTGATGGAATGAACCAATGGTATGGATTCGTAGTATTTAAAAACTACATCTTGTTATACTATGAAAGTGGTATAGTCGTATACCTATGTTGTATAAGTATATTTTTTTTTCAAGTTATCACGCTCTACTAAGACAAATAGAAGGTGATAAAGTTGGGTGGGTATTTTTGTACACAATATGTTAACGTATATTAAAACGATTTAAGATGGGTCATGGTAGGTACTCTGCATGAAAATATCAATTTAATTTTAAAAATGTTAAATTAGACACAAAAATTAATAAAAAATAGTGCGGTTGTACGGTTGGACCTAAAATCATCTCTAGATTTCAAAAATCAAAAAAAAGCATAATGTTCTATTCTAAAATGCAAAGTTGAGGTTACTTCCGGCTAAACCTGAAGTGGCTCAAATTTAAAAAGTACCTTAAAAAGTGTATAATATATTATACCGGGTTATTTACGTTATTCGACACCACATTATACCTAAATTATTTGATTTAGCCTGAGGATGGGGGAGGGGGGGGGGGGGGGGGTAAAGGCCTCTTTTAGGTACATTTTTAAATTATTTTTATAATGTTCAGGTTGTGCCAAAAACACGAAATGTATCAAAGGTCCATTTTTTATATGGAATGTAGTAACAATTTCCATAATTAAATTCGTAACATGTCTTTTTTTTGCAAACTGATTAAGTTTCGTAGCGCACTTATGAAAAATTTACTAACTTATACAAGGTGTCCAAAAAGTACGATAAAATACTTTAGTTTGGTCTACAAATACGGTATTAAAACGTCGTTAATTTTTATATTATATTTTCCATATCTCCGGTTTAAGAAAAGATATTGGCTCGTCGTTTTCACAGATATTCTTTTTACTTATTCTTCTTTTTTGCTTTAGTTACAAAAAATTTCTATTTAGAGAGTTGTCAAATTCCGATAAGCCAAACCAAAGGTGTGAATATTTTTGAATAGCATTATATGTCCCCTCCTACCGCTCTTAAGGGCATAGTTTTCAAGGTCAGTCATGTATAAAAAACCTATAAATGGCTTGAATGCAGGGGTAACTTGCGGAACCTTGCAATTATTAAAAAAAAAAAATTAGTATCTAATTTTGGAAGGACTGTTCAAAAAGGCATTGACGAATATTATGCCGGTGTTTTTATTTTAAATAAATGCACAAAAACTTTTAGTTTTTTGAAACCACTAAAATTGCCACAATTTACCTTAAAATCCTTTAAAGTAAACACGTCGATTTTCCAAACTGAAGTAAAAACAACAATTTTTACTGGTAATACGATATTTCCTAGTCTATTTAGATGTCATCTCTCCTAAGAATTCGAGAGAATATGTGTTTGTTTTAAGAGGAAAGGTTCCGTAATTGCACAAAACACGAAAGTAAACAAAACTATGACCGGTTGACACATCTGCCTTGCTCTACCAGGTCCAGAATATGTCTGTCTTTCTTCTTTGTATGCTAAAATCATAAAAATAACTACTCTGATCAACACAGCACTGCAGTGCGCATGCGAATCGTCAACAGTTCGGCAAAATGAATTGACGATAGAAAATGGCGTCGTTAATCCCACCATAAACAAAAAGGTAGCGCAAAAACTCGAAAACATAAGTTGACCAGAATTTTCAGTAGATTGAAAAAATATTCCTTTAGTTCATGTTAACTATGGGGATTTTTGAGAAAATCCCCTTTTTTGTTTGGCCCCTATAGTTACGCCCCCTAGCGGTCAACCTAGAAACTTAAAAATAATTTTCAGCAATTTCTCTTAGGCACTTTTGAAGTAAATATTTTTTTTCGCTAACCGTACGGCAAACAGTTTCCAAGATATAGCCTTTTGTAGTTGTTGTACACAGGGCCGGATTAACGGGGGGCAGCTGGGGCTACAGTCCCGGGCCTCCACAAGTGAGGGGCCCCCACAAAAGATTTTCCAAAAAAAACCATCAAAGTCCAGACAAATAAACAAGTTTTCTTCGAACTACAATGGGACAAAACCGCTTAGCAAAGCTATTCCTACTCAGCATCAAAAGTGATTTGCTCCGAGAGCTAGATTTCAGCGATATCATCAATGATTTTTCATCAAAAAACGCTTAATTTGTTTAGTATAATTCCTTTATTTGACTATACCTATATATATTTGTTAAAAGAATTAGATTGATCTCTTAATAAATTTTTAAAACAATTTAATAAAAAAAATCGTTTAATCTATTTTTGGAAAATTATTAGGGGCCTCCACTCCTTTGTTGCCCCAGGGCCTCTAGACCTCTAAATCCGGCCCTGGTTGTACAGGGTGTCCAGTTTTCGACACTTTTGACGGGTATCTCAGTTATTAGTACAGATAGAATGATGCGGTTTTCGCAAACCTGTGTCACTTTTTTATGAAACAAACGATGCCCTTAACGGATTTATCATGGCCATCTTGGTTTTTGAGATACAGGGCGAAATTAAAAACGGTGCATTTTCAGACACCCCTTCTATTTTAGTTATCTTATACCTTATCGAAAATGTAAGAACGTGGTGTTATACAGTTTTTTACGTAGAATCCAGTGGCGTAGTTAATATTTTTCCAGGTGTCCCCATTTTTGAGAAATATACCAAAGTTATGTTTTTTTAAATGGAACACCCTGTATATTTTTTCATATTTGCATTCTGCTTACTGAGAGCTTTCCAAAAATATATAATAGTTGGCACTTTGTTTTAACAGGAAGGTTAAAATTCATATTTTTTAAATAACAAGCTGTAAGTTGACAGTAGGCCGTGTATTTTACTTAAATAAAAATAAATTGACGATACACTACACCATCAATTGGTTTGGCAATTGATAGATTAATTTCAAACTTTTAGGTTTTTTAATACTTACAATAGTAAAAAGTAATTTTCTCTTATTGTTGCGTAGGTATATTATCGGAATAAACAAAAACATCTAGTAGGCCTTGACTTATCCAGGCTATAAAACAAAATTTTCATAATGGCGTTTAGCTTTTGTCAGAATTGTATTTAGGTATTTAAGGTTGAAAAGTTACTGGCTTGTATAAAGCATACCAGCATATCGTATTTTTCATAATTTTCATACTTTTGGGCCATCGTTGAAATTGAACAATATCATAAATAAATTATGAGTAACTTTTCAACCTTAAATACCTACCTAAATACAATTCTGACAAGAGCTAAACGCCATTATGAAAATTTTGTTTTATAGCCTGGATAAGTCAAGGCCTACTAGATGTTTTTGTCTATTCCGATAATATACCTACGTAACAATAAGAGGAAATGACTTTTTACTATTGAAAGTATTAAAAAACTTAAAAGTTTGAAATTAAACTATAAAGTAATATTGATGGTGTAGTGTATCGTCAATTTATTTTTATTTAAGTAAAATACACGGCCTACTGTCAACTTAAAGCTTGTTATTTAAAAAATATGAATTTTAACCTTCCTGTTAAAACAAAGTGCCAACTATTATATATTTTTGGAAAGCTCTCAGTAAGCAGAATGCAAATATGAAAAAATATACAGGGTGTTCCATTTAAAAAAACATAACTTTGGTATATTTCTCAAAAATGGGGACACCTGGAAAAATATTAACTACGCCACTGGATTCTACGTAAAAAACTGTATAACACCACGTTTTTACATTTTCGATAAGGTATAAGATAACTAAAATACAAGGAGTGTCTGAAAATGCACCGTTTTTAATTTCGCCCTGTATCTCAAAAACCAAGATGGCCATGATAAATCCGTTAAGGGCATCGTTTATTTCATAAAAAAGTGACACAGGTTTGCGAAAACCGCATCATTCTATCTGTACTAATAACTGAGATACCCGTCAAAAGTGTCGAAAACTGGACACCCTGTACACCCGGTACAACATTATAAAATGTAAGCACATACAGTGTCACCATTAAAGTCCGCACCATATGGAACTTTTTTTTATTAATGAGGTTAGTTAAAATTAAATATCAGCGATCGTTTTTGCTTCAAATTAGACTAACAATTATATATTCAATTGTCACCATCTGTCATTCGGTATCTGTCAAAAATGACATTTTTGTCAAAAAAGGCTGAAAAATGGCATTGTTTTATCGAATTTTAAAAAATGTTATTAGAAAAAGTTGTTTCTAGTACAATTTTAGGCCTAAATACAAAGTTTCAGATGTCTAGCGCAAAGTTGAATTTTTTGCCATTTTTTCCAAGTAACTTTTTTTTTATAGAATGTAAGTTGGCTTAATGGATTTTAAACTATTTGTTTATACCATACTTAATATTTTATTTAGTTTGTATGCCTATTTTTTCACTAAAATACCATTTTTTTTTTCAAAATATAAAATTAGAGACAAAAAAAATTTACACGGGTGGTGCAAAGTTATCATAATTTAAAAATTTTAACAGATAGACGTCATATGTTTTATTTTTTTTATAGTACATACACGTAAAAAGTTTAAAAAACTTATAATTAAATTTTCAGATATCAGATTAGTTCCCAAATTTCAAATGACAAATTATATTTAGTATAAAATAACGTTTTTATGAAATATTAAATAATATAATTTGTCATTTGAAATTTGGGAACTAATCTGATATCTGAAAATTTAATTATAAGTTTTTTAAACTTTTTACGTGTATGTACTATCAAAAAAATAGAACATATGACGTCTATCTGTTAAAATTTTTAAATTATGATAACTTTGCACCACCCGTATAAATTTTGTTTGCCTCTAATTTTATATTTTGAAAAAAATGGTATTCTAGTGAAAAAATAAGCATACAAACTAAATAAAATATTAAGTATGGTATAAACAAATAGTTTAAAATCCATTAAGCCAACCTACATTATATAAAAAAAGTTCCTTTGAAAAAATGGCAAAAAAAAAGCACAATAGCCGAGTTCGTTTTACGTTACTTTTAAAAAGCAAAGCACAACTAAGATTTTTCCTCCCCCCTTGCCACGGTTAAGTATGCCCCTCTCTGTTTCCCATACGAACTAGACGAAGTTGTTTGCTAAGCGTTCCTTTAACAACTTAGCTAAGCAAAGATATTTACTTTGCTTAACTGTTTAAAAGAAACAAATGTAAAGTACTTAATATTAACGCAGCAGCAAAAAATGCATGCATGCAAGAAATAAAGGGAAAATTCCCGGTTGTTATGCCAATTCCCCCGCGTTTTGAAAAATGTCAGTACTTTTTCCGTAGTACCTACTAAAGTTGTTCTTATCTATAACAACATCTATACAATTCTGAGCGTCCCGTGTCACCAAATTTCTTCGAATTAAAAAGCCGCCATTATAAAATGCTCGTTACTGGGTTGGTGACGGACATAAAAACAAGTTTCGATATTGTTTAGTTCCAACAAAGGCCCATCATTTAAATAAAAATGCATCTGCTAACCGCTATTTATATGGATATTATGTCTGACAACAACCGATTGAAAATTTTAATAAAAGGCTTTTTGAGATTTATGTCTTCCTATGTCCTAAAATGTATTGTTGAATCAAATAAAGATATTCAGAAGTTTTAAATTATAATTTTTTTTATGTTCTGACTGTTTATTTATATTATTACAGTACAATATCATACTTTTTATTGAGTTTACTTGTAATAAGTATGCACGAATTAAAAATTGACATTTTGGGTACTTAGGCGTAATACGTTTTAAAAAAAAAACCTATTTAACAAATAAACGCAAAATAACAACAACAATACATATTTAGGTAATAATTCAGTATGGTTTGATTTTGTTCGTAACAATAAGAGTATTCCTGCTGATGCTATTATGTCGAAGAGCAGTGGCGTATATAAGGGGGTTTAGGGGGTCAGGATCCCCCCCCCCCCCCCATTGACGCTAAAGCCACGTGACGCGTGCTTCTTTAAGTGAGCTTTTAAGTAACTTTAAATTTCCCTCAAAGTTTTATAATAATAATAAACTTGTATGCAATGGCAACCTTTCTTCTATTCAAGAGAATCTGGCAACAATGCAGTTCAATGCACGAGGAATAAGGGTAGACTTCTCTGTCGCTAGATTTTTGTTTGAAAATAGATGATAAAGCGAAAATGTCAGCAATCTCATGAAACAAATAATACTGTAGATTCAGCTTTAGTGTTGCCGCCGAGACAAGAGATTCTCGTCTTTCGTCTCGTCTGGTCCTCTCTCGACGAGACGAGAGTGATATTTTCTCTCGAATAAAGTTCCGAGACGAGACGAGAGAAGTACCCTCTCTCGTCGAGAAATTCTCGTCTCTCTTGATCTCTTTCGAGCAAAAAACGTTACTTTATTGAACTTTTTTAAGTGTTCTTAAATTCCTCTTTGCAAAAATATACATAATGTCTATATTTGGACCAGCGGTTTTCGAGTTATTTAACTACAAATAGTTTCATCTAGTTAGCCGTGCCTGGCCATTCAGAATATAGTAATTTACGTTACAAGACCGGAAAGTAGGTAGTGTTTTTCAGGTCGAGACAAGCATTTCCAAGGCGAGCCGTAGGCGAGTCCTGGAAGCTTGGAGAGACCTGCACAACACTAATTTTCGGTTGCGTGACGTACAATATTTTTTTAAGACCGACACTTCGATATACTTACATTAAATTATTTTATTTTATATTATTTTTAAATGCGTCGTATGACTTCTCGTAAAGGGCTTTTGATTTTACTGGCAATATATCGTAAGTCGCTTTCCTTGCTGCTTCCAAAATTTCTTCTGAAATATCATTTTCCGTGTCGGATAATTCAAAATCTGAATTCATATTTTTAAATTTGCGCACTCGCGAAACAAGTTTATATATTTTCTGGTCGGTTTTAAAAAAACATATTATTATGACGTTTTATTGGGTTTTTAGGAACAAAACGATGCAAAACTTTCCAGCTTTTATTACATCGACGGGGCATTTTAAATAATATATATCTTGTTGTTTTGCTATGGCCCATTAGTGCGACAAAGGTCAATATCTCCGGTAGCGAAAAACTTTTGACCAAGCTTATAAAGGGTTAAGAGGTGCCTCTTTTAAAATTATTTTCGTCGTGCTCCAAAAAACCGTCACGGTAAAAATTTTCAATTTTTTAAATAAAACACCCTGTATATTTTTAAAATTTTCAGATTCTACATAAATTTATAATTACTTTTATTAAATGCATTATTAGTCTATAGTTTCCAAGATATTGATTTTTGAAAAATTATATTTTTGAGTTTCGACAGCCTATAGCTTTCTAACAGTACATCTTAGAGCAAAACGGCGCATATGTCTATATCTTCCATTTTCACTATCTTCCCAAATCAATCAAACTTCCGGCTAAACCGGATGTAACTCGAAAGCAGGAAATATAGTTTTTCCGGTTTAACCGGAAGGTGATTTTTTTGGGAAGATAATAAAAATGGAAGATAGGGACATGTGAGCCGGTTTGCTCTAAGACGTACTGTTAGATCTGCCAAAACTCAAAAATTACATTTTTTAAAAGTCAATATCTTGGAAATGGAAATTTCTTACCGTGTTTTTGAGCACCCTGTATAGACAAAAATAATTTCATAAGAGGCACCTCTTAACCCTTAATAAGCTTTGTCAAAAGTTTTCCGCTATCTTAGTGGTACAGGAGATATTGACCTTTGCCGCATTAATGGGCCACCCTGTAGTAAATACCAAGAAAGGTTTTAACGCATTTAGGCTAGGTTCTGTCATATTTGACATATATTGCACACAATTTATGTCAAGTATGGTAGAACCTATGGAGGGCTTTAGGTTGTAGAACCAAACCTAAACTATATTTGGTTTAAGGTTGAATTCTCAACGTCGTTCAATTTATTGCCAACCTATAACCTATTTCGCTTTGTTTTTTCAAGTATATTATTTTTTAAACTAACATTTATATAAAATCAGCATCGTCGGCACATTACTTAGGTAATATCTGATATATTACAAAAATATCAATTTATTTCATTGCTAATTTTGAGAGAATTGTATAGTGAAAGAACAATGAGTGACATGACATAATAATGTTAAAAAAAATCTTACCCGATATTTTTCGCTATACAATTCTCCTAAAATAAGACGAGACGAGAGAAGGTCGTCTCTCGTCTCGTCTCGCCCTCTCTCGACGAGACGAGAGACCCATTTTATCTCGTCTCGCGGCAACACTATCCAGCTTTTGATTAAACCATCACCATGTCAATTCAGCTCCGACTCCAATAACTGCTCAAAAGTAGAAATTCTCTGAAAGATAGGTAAAAATATTAAACCCCCCTCCTAAACGCACCGGGTTGTTTTTGTAATTTTCTTAAGGATTTTGTGTTGTGTTTTCTACTTTTCCCACTTCAAAACTAAGCACCTTGATTCAAAAAGGAGCGTGGCACCCCGCCTCCCTGCGGCGCAATTTTTTTTGCGCCTTTGGCGCTATTTTCTTTTATCCGCGCCTGAAAGTGTCAGACCCCCCTTGCGGAAGCTATAGCTACGCCGTTGTCGAAGACCAGTGGCGGATCTAGGACTAAGTCAAAAGGGGGCATGACATCCAGTCCGTAGTCAGCGAAAAATTCTGGGGAGTTCAGGTTGCATTTATCTTCGATATCCTCGCAATGTAGGAGAAAAGCGCCGCAGGTGAAAATATTTTTGGGGCCACGCCAAAAGTTTCTGGAGAATGTACCCAATAAAAAATTGTCCATTAATTTAAAAGAGATAAAATAGAATTAATGTAAGCAAAGTAAAAAAAAAGATTAAATAAACAGGGAAAATTAGTTTTCTTTTTCTTTATTATATTTTTTAATATAATATGTTTGTAGTATAAATACTTATGATTATTCTTGTATAAACTTTACCTGTTCTATGTGTGTTACTGGTGACAATTCAGTCAATGTCATGTTTTAACTTTTCATGCCAAGTTCTGCAAAATAAAGCCTACATTCGTAAAGGTTTAGTTTATTACGTTTCCTTTACCGCCAAATGTAATTTCAGATTTTGAAAAGCTAAAAAGTGACATAGCAAATTCACTTTTATGGACAGTAGATAAAAATGAAATTCTAACTGTTGAAACCAACGAAATAAGAATACAAAGGAAGTAGGATTTTGCATAAACCGCCTTACAAACCGACCGACGGAAGTCGGCCATTTTGAGACACCACAATATGACTCCATGTTTGTTTTGGTGTTTGACCGTGGTTGACAGGTCGAGCTGTGATTTCTGCTTTCTTGGCCGTTTTTGAGTTATTTTGCATTTTAATTAGTTAACAACCATATTTAACGAATACTAGTAAACTTATAATTACTTTAGTGTGACAGTGGAGTATACTTTTAGCGCTGGACAGCGATTAAAACATTTTAATTAGTTGTTATTCTGGGTTAATTAATAAGCTTTAAATATGGTTCGTTGTGCTGCTTGTGGGTGCTCCCAAACGCTATGAAGTAAAAAACTGGGCATTACATTTCATCGGTAAGTTTATGTTTAGATATATAAACTTTTTTAATCTGTATAGAAAAAAAATATATTTTAATTTAATATCAAAATACACATAACCTCCGAACCTCGCATGTCATTCATGGGCGTTCGTCTTATAAAACCAGAAAAATATTATTTATTTATTAATCGACTGGGTTACCCCATTTCTACAAAAAAGCAAATTAAAAATACGTATTGGTTTTTAGTTTTCCAAATAATTACCTAAGAAAAAAGGCGTGGTTGAAAATTGTAAACCGAAGTGATTGGGATCCTACACGAAATACAGTTCTTTGTTAGAAGCATTTTCCTGAAGATTGCTTTGACAGAACCTCAAGATTGAAAGTTAGATTGGTCCCAACTGCAGTAGTGCCTACTTTTGAAGTAGCCAGGTTAAAAAATGTAAGTTTTGAAACTATTGTATCGGGTCATTACATAATATATTGGAAAATATGTAGGTAGGTACTTAAGAATATGAATACAAATAATTCTGCCTTATTTATGCTTCTGAGGAAGCTGCTTTGTCACTTTTTCATAAATTATGTATCGATAAAAGTTTTTAGATGTTTTATTGGTTTAATCTACTTTTAAAATTTTAAACCCATGGATAAAGAATGTAATAAAATATGGAAGTGTAGGTACGATAAACAAAGAAATTCATATTTAAAGACTGAATACAATGATGTTTCTAGAATGATAGAAACGTTTTCTCAATATTCACCTGAGGACGACTGGAGATACCATTGATTAAAAAAATTAATTCAAAGCAAGTCCCAAACCTTCTATCATTTAAAGAAATTCATATCAAAATATAAAAAAAAAATTTTACAAAGAGAGTTAGTATCACGTTATAGTTACTTTTGTGTCATTTGGTAAAGGTGCCAAACAAATAATTAAAAAACTTATATTTTTTTGGCAGGTACGTTCCTATGCAATATCTTATAAGACACCCTGTCAAAACCTGCCTGAAGATAATTATCCTACTGTGAATCTAACTGGAACACCGTCTGGTTACAACATATATTGGACATGGCTCTTCCAGGATATGGCTCTTCCAGGACATGGTTCTTCCAGGACATTTTACTATCCAACAACACACCTAAGATTTTAGTATATTCCTTTAATCTTATATGACAATCATTAATGGTTACTGTTTCCGGATTCTCCAAAGTGTATGGGTTAGTCTTAAACAAGGTGATAACGGTCTTTGATTTATTTAATATCAGTTTATCTTTAGAAAACCAATAATTATTTACTTCAATCATAAATTGTTAAATATGTTGCTCGAGAAGCTCATGGTCTTTATATGCTAGGATTTATAATAAGAACTTGTAAATACTTTAAAAATGTTAACGCCATAATAACTTTATATAAATCCCTGGTAGCTACAAAACTTTAGTATGCATGCACTATTTGGGATCCTCAGTATGCCAATAAGATTGCTCTTTCAAAATCTATTCAGCGTAAATTTTAAAAATTTTTATACTACAAGTCATTTTCAGTTTATCCACCAAGAGGTACAGATCAAGGGCTTTTGTGTAATTTGTTTAATATCCCTTCTTTAAGACTATTGTGTATAGAAGCAAGAATTATTTTCTTATATAAAATATTTAGAGACAAAATAGATAATAAAGAGTTCTTAGGACTGCTTCCGTTTAGAATAGGCTTAGTCAATACTAGATCCGCACATGTATTTTATATTCCTACACCGAGGACAAATCTATACAAAAACTCACCACTGTGACTGTGCTCTATTTTAATAAATATTGTGGAGACATTGAAATATATAATTTAAACTATCAAAAATTAAAATTAAGGAATGAACTGCTTGGGCAAATGCTAATTGAATATTTATTATAGCTTAGGATAGCTTTTAGAAATGGGGTTTATGTATCTATAATTAACTTGTTCAGTTGTTGATACTACAAATAAATAAAATGTTTGTATTATCTGCATAGTTTGTCATTTGACAATTTTCTTGTATACTAGAAATCTCATTAATATTATTTAGGTACATATTATAATAAACAGGACTATATTATATTATATTTTATTATTTTCTTGTGATTTGGTTCATGAAGAAAGAGTAAGGTTTTTTTAAAATTTTATTTTTTAACGTAGACGTTTTGGCAATAATTTTGCCGATTATCTGAAACAATTTGTCTTCTGCAATTTTTTTTTAATGTATAATAACAGGTGTTTTTTAGTTATTTAACCAGATATTTACATTACCCTTTCACCTCCGTTACCTTATTTAAATAAATAATTAAAAGAAATAGTTGTATTGTTTTATTGCACCAACCTTACCGTATCTTATAGCTATATATGAATCTAAATATATTTTTTATTTTTTTCGTCCAAATAAAATTTCATTAATTATTTTGTTATTACCATTTTAATGATACGCCACAGGTAAACCGGAAACGCGCGTGCGTTAAATGTTGCCGCCATCAGACCCCATCCCGGACAACTGTCAATCTACCATACCCTACTTCCTTTGTATTCTTATTTCGTTGGTTGAAACGGATGCCTCAGATGTGGCAATTGCTGCAACTTTAAGCCAATCAGGAAGACCTATTGCCTTTTTCTCTAGAACATTATCGGACTCTGAGAAAAGACATTCATCTGTAGAAAAAGAAGCATATGCCTGCGTTGAAGCAATTCGTAAGTGGAGACATTTTTTAATTGGGCGACATTTCAAAATAATCACGGATCAAAAATCAGTTTCATTTATGTTTCATGCAAACCACAATAAAATAAAAAATGAGAAGATTATGCGTTGGCGTTTAGAACTTTCATGCTACAGTTATGATATTGTTTACCGACCTGGAACATTAAATGCAGTAGCAGATGCGTTTTCAAGAATTTGTAGTTCAACTTTAAGCAACAAACTATTTGAATTACACACATCTTTGTGCCATCCTGGTGTTACAAGAATGCATCATTTTGTAAAAATTAGAAACTTGCCATATTCCACTGAAGAAATAAAACGAATGACATCCGCTTGTCCTATCTGCGCTGAAATAAAACCTAAATTCCAAAGAAATTCAAGCATTCATTTAATTAAAGCTACATCGCCATTCGAAAGACTCAACATCGATTTTAAAGGACCATTACCTACTTCCAGTAAAAATGCATACATGCTGACTATAGTCGATGAATACTCCAGATTTCCATTTGCATTTCCATGTAAAGACACTTCATCGGCAACTGTTATAGAATGTTTAGATGGTTTATTTTGTTTATTTGGAATGCCAGCTTACATTCATTCAGACCGTGGAACATCCTTTACTTCCAATGAATTTAAAAACTATTTACAATCTCGAGGAATAGCTTCTAGTCGAACTACACCTTATAATCCAGAAGGAAATGGTCAAGTAGAACGATATAATGGTATAATTTGGAAAAATGTTACTCTTGCACTGAAATCACGAAACCTAAAATCCATACAATGGGAAATTGTGTTACCAGATGCATTACATTCTATTAGAAGTCTACTCTGTACAGCAATTAACTGCACTCCTCATGAGCGATTATTTAATTATCAACGACGATCAACTAGTGGAACCTCTATCCCCTCGTGGTTAAAAGAATCGGACACTGTTTTATTAAAAAAGTTTGTACGCCATAGTAAATTTGATCCTTTGGTGGAGGAAGTTGAATTACTGGAGGCCAATCCAAATTACGCACTCGTTCGTCATAATAATGGCAGAGAAAGTACAGTTTCCATTAAACATTTGGCCCCTAGAGGAGATATTGAGTTATTAAATGCAGAAACTGAACTTGATAAACAATCTCATGTTGCAGAGAACGGCAACAGAGATTTTAATAATCAGAATAAACCACCAGACAGCTTAGCTAAAAATAGCGAAGAAAATATAGCAACTCAACATACCGAGGAAAACACTACAGAGACACCACAACTGCGTAGATCCTCAAGAATCCGAAATAAACCTAAATATTTCTCATGATAAAAGAAAAGTAAACTGGGGGTGAATGTAGTATAAATACTTATGATTATTCTTGTATAAACTTTACCTGTTCTATGTGTGTTACTGGTGACAATTCAGTCAATGTCATGTTTTAACTTTTCATGCCAAGTTCTGCAAAATAAAGCCTACATTCGTAAAGGTTTAGTTTATTACAATGTTATATCCCAGTACTCATGGGTTTTAAAGGGGGATGAGGGGGAAGAAAATTGCTAGGTTCTATACAGTAGGGCACCGAGAATCTTCCTCTGGAAGGGGTTCATGCATTCACGATGTACATAAATTACATTTAAGAAACGCAATTTACTGCATTTTCAGTCCAATTAAATTTTTAAACTGCGAGTTATTAGAAACCCAGGTCATTTACTAATAGTCCAAGAGCTAGTAACACCCGTTTCATGAAGTGTTTGATGCACTTTAAAATTTTGTGTCATAGTATCTACTGGATAGATGAGCAGGTACGCAAGTGTTGGCTAGCTCTACCTGGGGACACCAGGTACTGCGCATAGGAGAAAGGTGTCCAAAAATTTTGCCCAAAAAAAGTGTTTGTTTCAGAGGCCAACAAACAGAAATCAAAATTTAAAATGACACAATACAAAAAAATTAATAAGGCAGACACTTTTGAGGGGGTTAACATTTAATAAAAACACCCCCAAGTTGTTTTTTTTTTAAATACAAAATGAAGTGTTTGATGCACGCTGACATTTTAACAGTGTCCTAATTACATATAATAAAAAATAATTACAGAAAGGCAGACACTTTTTTTGGGGTTTACAGGGTGTAAACATTTTAATTAAATAAATATTTTTTCATTGCCATTTACAAACCACTCTAGATATTTTTATGAAATTTGGTACACGTCTTTTGAGCATCGAAAGGCATTTTTTGGTGTAAATTTTTTTAAAACTTTAGCAGTGGCGTCCGTGCGGGACTTGCATTTAATATTTTTGAAGAAAAAACTGGTGCGCCACTGCTTTTTCTTTAAATAAAAATTATTTTTGAATTTCCCTTCTAATTTAGAGCAAATTCGGTCTCTTGACTTATTCTCTTACGGTGCACCGTTTTCGAGTAAAAAATAAAAATGCATATTCCTGGAAACACATAACCCATTTAATTACCATTAACACCCTGTATTTCGGGAAGGAAGCGTTTTTTTTAGTGCTGGTCTCCGGGTGTTCTTCTATTTCATTTAAAAACGATTTATTTAATTACCTAAACGAAACCTATTTCTTTGAAAATGGCGTTGTTTGGATAATTTTTGTTTTTATTATTTTTGACACGTGCCATTCTAATTTTTAAATGGTAAGTTGTGTACAAATTAGAGTTTGTAAGGTTCAAAAGTGTTTTAGATATTCGTTACAGTATTGTTTTACCATGGCAATTTTTAAGAATTCTGAAATGGCTGAGATGTATTTTATCTATGGTCTTTCAAATGGAAATGCGAGAGAAGCCAGACGTCTTTACATGGAGCGTTACCCAAATAGAGTAGTACCTGATCATCGAATATTTCCGAGAATTATTAAAACCTAAATGTTCTAAAGTGTTTTTAAACCTACTTACCTTTTTTAATTACATGGGTTATATGTGTTTCCAGGAATGTGCATTAAAATGATTTTTATTGTTTACTCGAAAACGGTGCACCGTAAGAAAATAAGTCAAGAGACCGAATTTGCTGTAAATTAGACGTGCATTTCAAAAATAATTTTTATTTAAAGAAAAAGCAGTGGCGCACCATTTTTTTCTTTAAAAATATTAAATGCAAGCCCCGCACGGACGCCACTGCTAAAATGTTAAAAAATTATTTTATACCAAAAAATGCCTTTCGATGCTCAAAAGACGTGTACCAAATTTCATAAAAATATCTAGAGTGGTTTAAAAATGGCAATGAAAAAATATTTTTTTAATTAAAATGTTACCACCCTGTAAACTCCAAGAAAAGTGTCTGCCTTTTTGTAATTATTTTTTATTATATGTAATTAAAATACTGTTGAAATGTCAGCGTGAATCAAACACATTTTGTATTTAAAAAAAAAAAACTTGGGGGTGTTTTTATTAAATGTTAACCCCCTCAAAAGTGTCTGCCTTATTAATTTTTGTGTTTTATGTCATTTTAAATTTTGATTTCTGTTTGTTGGCCTCTGAAACAAACACTTTTTTTGGGCAAAATTTTTGGACACCTTTCTTCCATGCGCAGTACCTGGTGTCCCCAGGTAAAGCTAGCCAACACTTGCTTACCTGCTCATCTATCCAGTAGATACTTTGACACAAAATTTTAAAGTGCATCAAACACTTCATGAAACGGGTGTTACTAGCTCTCCGACAGTTCAATTAATAATATCTGAAATTTCAGATGGGATGAATATAAATATATACTTGTAAATATAATAGAATGACATGATGACAGGAGTTGTTTATATTTTGAAACCATTACAAAGAAAATTTGTTTAAAAATTTTCAAATATCTTTTTAATATGTTTTTTGTCTCCTGGACATAATTTGACGAAACCTAAGCCCTGATGATGACCTTATAATGGGCCGACAGCGCTAGGCAATAGCAAAAAAATTACGCTGAATACAAAAAATAATGTTTCATTTATTAAAATACGGCGTACAACCTACTCTCCTTTTCAAATATCATTATATTTGCCAACCCTGCTTCTTTTTATGTCATAAGAGCTTAAGCTGTTTGTAATTTAAAAAAAAACACTATAACAAGCTTTAGTATGCATAAAAGTAAGTATATATCGAATTTAATTCCATAAAAATAAAAATATAAACACTAATTACATAACCTCAAACTTATTTAGATGGCAATAAAAACTTTCTACAAAACACTTACCTCTATCTAGGACTGTAAATGTGTCAATTATAATACCAAAAATATGAATAATTTGAAGACATTCCTTTTTTATCGTTTTTAAGCGTGTAAAGCTGCTTCTAAAAATCTCTTATGAGATTTTCAATGTAATTTCGGTTTGTCAGGTTGTCCCATTAAAATCAAATACTTTTAAACATTGTTTTAAAGAGATAATATTACTTATGTTCCGTCACAACTTCATTATTTTAATTTATTGGAGAAAGCGCACCATTCTACGACGAAAGGAAAAGTAGGATCACGCTGCATTAATGTGCCGACCACAATTTTTAAACTTTAAAAATCTGAAATGGTTCTTAAATAGGTAACGAATAATCTTTTAATTTATTAAGATATTTACATCTTCTAGTTCTAAATAGTAGATAATATATACCGGGTGTCCACAGAAGGTGGTTCGCCCCTCTAACTTTTTTGTTTTTCAAGATAATGGAATAAAATTTGGGGGATTTGTATACGACATAAAACTGCATTTTTTGACAGGCGACTCAACATTATGGAACTTCCGGCTTAACTGGAAGTGACATAAACTTTCGATTTTTAAATGGGTCACCTGGTATATTTTTACCTCGACTTTGCTATGCTACGCTATGGATACCTTAAAATCACTTATTTCAGTTCTTTAATCTTGGGAAAAATACAATTTTACTATTTTTGGTCCAATGCTATGTGCTATGTAAAATGTAATCTTTAAAGTTGTATTACTCATTTTTTTTTAAATGGCAACATGGTGGATTTTATTACGATTATTTCGTACACCTGTCAATTTCGCCTTTTCGTCCAATCAAACCGTCTCGTTCTAACCAATCAGCTAGTATAATAGTGATAAAACTACGTGGGATTTTAGCGATTAAACGTCGCCATTGGCCCGTCTAGTTCTGTCACAATATTTCGAAGTATAAATCAATGTCAATTATTTTTTTATAACATTTTCGGATAATTTCTGATATTTTAATACAATAACATTAGTACTATATTTATTTACCTACTTATTTTTATATTATAATGCACCCATGCCAATTTATTCCAATAAAGTTGCTATTCTTTATAAATTACACCACATTTAAAAAATACTTATCAAATGTCATTTATTATAGAACTAATCTAAAATTCTGACTTCTGCTTATAAGGCTGGCAACCAAACATACAATTATAAACTTAATTATAATTGTATGTTTGGTTGCCAGCAGTAAACTGTTTAGAAATATATAAAACATTATTACTCAATAGATATGGATGGGACATTTGGGGTTCACGAAATAATCGTGCCAAATATCACTCGACCATCATTTTTTTATTGGTTAAATTTTCCATTTTTCACTCAAACTTTTTTGGCAATTTTACTCGTTGAACTTTGGGCATGTTTATTCAAAGATTAAATCCCTCGAGCTTCGCTCTCGTGATCTAATCAGAATAAACATTTCCAAATTCAACTCGTAAAATTTCCAAACAAAAAAGTTTTCGTGACAGCTGAAAAATTTAACCGATAAAAAAACGAGGTCTTGTGATATTACTGTTGATTATTTTGATATCATACACAATTAGGTTTTAGAAAAGCTGCCATTAAAAAGCTTTAAAAAGTTAACTTGGAACTTTTCTAAAATGAGGCATCTTTTGAGAATAAATTTAGATTTAAATGCATTAAGTAGCCTGCTGTGACCAGCAAAACTGATAAAACAAAATCATGCCTTGAAGGAAATTGCAATGCCAACAGCTTCTGCCAAAGTAAATTAGTTTATTGTTTAAAAAGCATCGACAATAATAGTTTTACAAGGAGTGAAAAAGTTGATATGTTGGAGAATGTAGAAATAATTCAACCGATGCTGCACGACGATATTTTAATCGGCGTCATCCAACCCGGCACTATTAGGTACCCAAAACTGGTTCCGAAAATGCGAAATGAGCCTGACAATAATAACATATCAACTTTTTCACTCCTTGTAAAACTATTATTTTCCATGTTTTTTAAACAACAAACTAATTTACTTTGGTAGAAGCTGTTGGCATTACAATTTTCTTCAAGGCATGATTTTGTTTTATCAGTTTTGCTGGTCACAGGCTTGATGCATTTAAATGTAAATTTATTCTCAAAAGATGCTTGATTTTAGAAAAGTTTCAAGTTTACTTTTTAAAGTTTTTTAATGGCAGCTCATCTAAAACCTAATAGTGTATGGTATCAAAATAATCGTAATAAAATCCTCTTTTTTCTTAACCCGACGAGCCACCATGTTGCCATTTAAAAAAAATGAGTTATACAACTTTAAAGATTAAATTTTACATAGCACATAGCATTGGACCAAAAATAGTAAAATTGTATTTTTCCAGAGATTAAAGAACTGAAATAAGTGATTTTAAGGTATTCATAGCCCTCTAGATAAAACAATAAATTTGGAAAAAAAATATTTTCTTGGTGACAAAAAGTGACAAGTGACACATCGTTATAAGTATTTAGAATGTCATATGGAGTCAAAAAAAGGAAAAATATACCAGCTGTCCCATTTAAAAATTGAAAGTTTATGTCACTTCCGGTTAAACCGGAGGTTCCATAATGTTGAGTCACCTGCCAAAAAATGCAGTTTTATGTCGTATACAAATCCCCCGAATTTTATTTCATTATCTTGAAAAACAAAAAAGTTAGAGGGCGAGTCACCTTCCGTGGACACCCGGTATAGGGTGTTGGAGTATCCATGAATGTTATCATTAGCTCCTGCAGAATGACTGAATATTTTTAACTAATTCCAGGAACGTTCAATGGGGTTCCAATCCGGATTGCATACAGGTCAATCTAACCGAGGAATATCAACAACCTCGTCTAAATATTATTATCTAAATATATTGGAAGAGGAAAAACTTTTAGTATTGAAAATACTATTGGGATCGTTTTTATGCAAACTTTGCATTGGTGTCGCGGTGTCGATCTGTCGCGACCCAACACCGCAATATCTCGAGCGGTCTTGTAACATAAAACTCTGATAATGCTTTGTAAATATAAATATGAATAACAGCGTAAAGTCGACAAGTAAATAATGTTTAGTTTTAGTTTGTGTTTTAAAGAAAGCCATAATAATTTTGTTAATAAGTGTTTTATTGAGATTAGTTATATAATTATATATATTTGTGTTTTGAAGACTGCCATAATAATTTTGTTAAATAAGGTAAGTTCACGTTATTTAAATCGGAATATTATATCGAAAAAAAAGAGTGGGAGGCAAAAAGTGGGAGCACAATAATTGCATATGCACAGGGTCCGCCCAAATTTGATTAACAAATGGGATAATTTTTTTAATATTGATTTCTCAGAAAATGTTATTGTACATAAAAGTTTTGCATCTTGAGTAAATCATGTTGATGTATTCAAATCTTCTGTGGCATATACAGGGTGAAAAATATGACGTCAGTAACTTAAAAAATTTTAAAAATTTAAAAACTGAAACAGCCATATTAAAGAACTAATAAATCCAAGATAAAAAGTTAAATAAAGTTTTTTTCTAGTGCTAATAGTTTTCAAGAAAAGTCAAGTTAATAATCAAATTTTTGCTCTTATTGAATTTTTACACTTTCATATTAACTGTTAATATGGCTGTTTTAGTTTTTAAATTTTTAAAATATTTTGAGTCACTGACGTCATATTTTTCTATTTTATATTTACCATGTATAAGCCACAGAAGATTTGAATACGTCAAAATGATTTACTCAAGATGCAAAACTTTTATGTAGAATAACATTTTCTGAGAAATCAATAATAAAAAAGTATCCCATTTGTTAACCAAATTTGGGCGGACCCTGTAGAATTAAAGAAAATTTTTTAAACTTTTACAAAATACAAATTAAAATGTGGGCTTTAATTACATCACATAGGACATTAAAATTTTAAAGCTGTGTCAGGTATTTTCAATACATAGGATGCTTGCGTAAGGTGCAAGATCTGTGAATTTTTTATTAGTAGGTATAGAAGAAAAAGTAATTCTTTATAAAAACGTCTGCTTGTGCTGAAACTACAATTTTAAATCTCAGATTTGCGATTACTATACAGGGTTCGTCAAAAACAACATTTTTACTTTTTAGGATTTTTTTCAATTCCTTGATTTATTAAATGAATTTTGCTCGTGTTGAAACTACAATTTCAAATATCACATTTGCGATTACTATACAGGGTTCGTGAGAAACATTTTTAGTTTTTTGGATTTCGTTTAAAATAAATTTTATGTAAAAACAAACAACTATTGTTGCTTCCTTACTTCAAATATGATTTTATATCTGGCTGAGTAACGATTTTGTTGTAAGAAACCCATTTTTTATTTGCCTACTTTTAACGTGTTTTTATTATTAAATACATACATGTCACATTTCTTCAAATTATTCAATCGTCAATTATAAAACTTTTATTCAAACGTAGCACCACCTAGTTAGCGCATAGTTCAACCCGACATCTGAATTTTCGATAACAGTTGCTAACTTGCTGTATTGGGATATTTGCAATAACTACTCTTATTTTTTCTTTCCAGAAATCTAAGTTATTATTGAAATTGGTTTTACACACATGTGGCTTCAGGTATCCCCATAAATGAAAGTCGATAATAATTGTGAGAATGGGACTCCCACTTGCCAATTGATTTGGACTATAGGTACCTTCCAATCAATTTGTTCCCAAAGTGATTATTTAGCCAATCATCAAAAGGAATTGAAAATTAAAATTAAAAAAAATCCAAAAAAAAACAACTGTTGTTTCTGACGAACCCTGTATAGTAATCGCAAATCTAATAGTTGAAATTTTAGTTTCAATACTAGCAAAATTAATTTATTAAATCAAGAATTTGAAAAAAAAAGATCCAAAAAACTAAAAATGTTGTGACGAACCCTGTATGTGTATAGTAATCGCAAATCTGATATTCGAAATTGTAGTTTCAGCACAAGCAGACGTTTTTATATGGAATGGAATCTTATATACCTACTAATAAAAACGTTTTTTCTCTTCCAATCTCTATCAATAGACACACTGTATGTCTATGGTCCTATACTAAATATCACGAATAGTCTCGTTTTAAAACAGATGACAGCGGTTATTTGTCATCGATCAGCTGATATTGGGACATAATAATATTCCTAGATTTGTAGCGGACCGTAATGAGCCCAAACACCGAGTTATGAATTGCGTTTTTGTTACATTTAATTACATTTTAAAAATTTTAATTTAATTACCTACAATTATTATTCATTTGACCAAAAATTTACATACAGGTTAAAATTTTTTAATTCTTTTTCATTAGGGATCATAATTATTAATGTGTGCCTTGCTCGTTAAGTTGATTTCATCGATAAGTAAAAGTTTTATTTCATCTGAACGCCGTTTTTGTCGAAAAGTTAGTTTGTAAAATTTTTGTTCTTAAAATGTTTGTTCGTTAAGGTTAGGTTTCTAATGTATAATTTTCGCATTTTACATTATCTAGGTATCCTTTTCTGTTTCAAGAAAAATAAGTAGAAATTAAGTATTTCCCTGACTTAGGTAGGTAGGTAGGTAGGAGAGAGTTGGACAAAACCGGGTAGGTTGATAAAACCGGGTATCGCCTAGTTCTACCATATGCCAAAACAGCTTTCCATATTAATAACCTTTAAAAAGCAGCTATTTGGTTTTGAAGGAATTATTTTTATTATTGTTATTAGTAAATATTATTATTGTTTGGCAATAGTGAGGTAATAGTAAGTAACATTATGTTACTATAGTAGTTAAAATAGCTAACCATATTAGTATGTAATAGGATAGCGAAAAAAAAAAGAATAATAATAATAATAATAATAATAATAAATATATAATTCTATTTTCTGTGTCTACGTACCTTACATAAGTGAAATTATTATTTGATATTACTATTATTATTGTTTGTATGACAATAAAATAAAGTTTTTAACATAAAGTTAGCCTACATACAAGTTTAGAAATGTAACTGTATCAATAAATTGCATTTTAACAAACAAATTCCATAAAAAACACTTTTGGGTCTACGTACCTTACGTAAGTCAAAAACTGTTAAAGTAGGATTTCCACTGACAGAAAAATGTAATCCCTCGTTACACTAAAGCTTTTAACTTTATGTTAGCCTACATACAAGTTTAGGAATGTAACTGTATTATAACCAACAAATTCTATAAAAACCGTATTTGGGTCTTCGTACCTTACGTTAAGTCAAAAACTGTTAAAGTAGGGTTTCCATTGACAGAAAAATTAAATCCATAGCTATATTGAAGCTTTTAACTTTATGTTAGCCCACATACAAGTTTAGAAATGTAACCGTACCATAGCCAACAAATTCTATAAAAACCATATTTGGGTCTACGTACCATACATACGTCATATATGGGGATTTTCTTGACAGTGAATGTAATAACTTGAATTCAATTAGTTTATGTTGAACTGTAGGTATTTTACCTATAGGTATAATCTGAACAAATAAAACAAAAAGAAATCTATTCTAAATATGAGTGACAGAATCCTATTTTAAGTTGTGTTTCAGTTAGTTTAGTATATTTAAGGTTTGAATATTTATAATATTATAAACTTTTTAAATCTATTTTGACACTTTATCTTTAAACCATATAGAAATTCATGCTTATTACCTATTACCTACCTTAAATTATAATATTTATAAAACATAACTTTCAAAAGAAATTATTACCTATTACTAATTATTTGGCAATATTAAAGCGGTAGAACCGATGAGGCTATTGCATAAATTGTTTTAGAAGGTATCACATGTATAATTTTCAAGTCGGGTCCTGTAATTCATGCCAACTTATAAAAAATTAATAGACCAAAATTGACAAAGTGTCACGTGACTTTGCCCCCATCTTGCGAGAGTATTCAAGATTTTTACTATATATAATTAATAAATAAGCCCAATATAATTATAAATTGCGCATAACAAAAGTTACGCCACCAGCAGATGAATTAATTTAATGTAGTTATTTTATTATTCTATTTTGTTTGAAAAATTGCCCTTCTAGCTGGCTATGGAAATACAAGATTACGCAGAACCAATTCCCATTTTGTGCAGCGTACCGTCTAGTGAATAATTTTTTTGCACTAGGTTAACAAGAAATACAAAATGTATGCTTAGTTATATCATGAATACTACTAATTAAATATAAAGTATAGTAATTTTATTAGTATCCATTTTTAATTAGAACCGTACTGTTGAACGGTGTACAGGAAGTTAATTAACAATCCTCCAGATTTAATTCATTACATATAATATGTACAAAATCTATATTTTTACTACTCGTAGGTAAACCCGTTATTAATATTAAAGGTTATTGTTCTAAAGGAAAGAGTTTTGTTTTGCAATTTACCGGACCACTAAGAAACATTTGTACATGCGTGAAAAAAAGTTATTATATTTTTATATTGATAGTAATAAAAGAATAATTACATGGCATTATGTAATTTTATTACCGTGCGAGCAAAAATTATTTGCATCAAAGAGGGCCTTGCATCTAAGGACGTAATACTTAGCATAGAGCTTAATACCTGTTGGGTGTCAGTAACTACCTAAATTAACAATCAATCAGTTATTCCGTCATCTTTGACAGTCGTTACAAGTAATTTGATTCATCGCTAATTTTTCCACTTTCTTGAACAATTCACACAATGGGCTTTACGGAATAGCACAAAACATTCATGGTTGAAGCGTATTTTCGAAACGGGTTTAGAGTAAAGGGTGAGTGGCAATACAATCCTGGATTGTGCATGAACGATTTTCACGAACATTTTCCTAACGTTGCTTTTATTGCTGGGGATTTTTATAATTGCCTGAAAAGAACCATGCATGGCTGTGTTTAGGGAAACAGGTTCTATACAACACAAAAAAGGAGCACGAAGACCATCTGCAAGAACAGAAGAACTTGTTGCAAACGTTCGTGAAATAATGCAAAATACGCCAACAAATTGTATAATACGCCTGTCCCAAGAAGTGGGAAGATTTTATGGAACATGCAGGACTATTCTTAAGAAGCAGCTAAATTTATTTCCTTATAAAGTGCAAGTATTCCAAGAAATACAAGCCGCAGATTTTGAAAGACGCAGGAATTACTCTCAATGGTTTACCCAAAATTTATTGGAAATAAATGATTTATTAGACCTGACTCTGACATTTTTTTCGGATGAAGCCTGGTTCCACCCCTCCGGTTATGTGAATTCTCAGAATACACGCATGTGGAGTAGTGAAAATTTCCATTTTTAGTATTGAAAATACTACTGGGTGCGTATATACGGGTCTATTTCATGAAAAATGAACGCGACATGCGACATGCACATAAATAACACGGCGGTGAAGTCTAAACAAACATCCGAGCAGCACAGGATCGATGACATCATCTGCTGAGTATTAATATTGTTTTGTTTTGGGTTTCGGCATTTATTATTATATTTGTTGATATTAAGATAATATGGCCGGGAGAGAGAACAGTTAGTAGATAGTTATTAATGATACTAGTTCAATGAACACTATAATGAAACGTGTGCAACATTAAACCACGAGGCGTCAGCCGAGCGGTTTAATTGCACAAGTTTCATTAACAAAGTTCATATCGAACGTGTATCATTCAAAATTTAATCTACGACAGTGCATGGGGGGTAAGATCTAAATCTTAAATGGATACCCCTATTTTATATAATTTTTTTGGATTCTGCATAAAATTCTGAACATTTTTTAATAAAAGCATTATTTGTCTATACTTAACAGTTTCCGAGATATTTACTCTTGAAAAATGACATTTTTGAACTTTGACTAGCTTTTTAACTGTACGTCTTAGAGCAAAACGGCTTACATGTCACTATCTTCGATTTTTATTATCTTTCCAATAGTGTGAACTTTCAGTTAAACCGGATGTAGGAAATATAGTACGTCCGGTTTGACCGGAAGTTGACACTATTGGAAAGATAATAAAAATCGAAGATAGGGACATGTAAGCCGTTTTGCTCTAAGACGTACAGTTAGAAATCTAGATGCTGTCAAAGTTCAAAAATGTCATTTTTCAAGAGTCAATATCTCGGAAACTGTTAAGTATAGACTAATAATGCTTTTATTAAAAAATGTTCAGAATTTTATGCAGAATCCAAAAAAATTATATAAAATAGGGGTATCCATTTAAGATTTAGATCTTACCCCCCCCCCTCCTAGGGGCTTGAAGTAACAAGATTGACAATATACGCAAAAGATGTCCTCCTCGAAATAAAAATCGACGGGTCCGAGCGATTTTCCACATTTTCATTTTAAAGCAGGAAAATTGAGGTGGGAAGTTTTCAAATGAACACCCTGTATATAAATATAGAAGATAACGATTTTACCAATTAATATAGCATGATAGGAATTTGCATTTGCAGGTAACAGTGATGCCGCAGCATTATTGTACTGCCGCCTGCTTTCATTTCATAGTTTCCAAGCGAGTCACTGCAGTTATAATGAAGGCAAAGACCTTTATCTCTGCATGGTTTGTGGACATTACCGGCAAGTTCCTTTGGAATTTATTATTTAAAAGAGTTCAAACACATTTTACTCATTTTAGTCAAATTGTGTTATTTTCTAGTTGATTTTGTATTTTGAACTCAGTTATTCGTTTAATTATGCACTTAAAATTTTTACGTTCGTTTTGTGGGTTAATGTTACGAGGGGCAGTGGCAGTCGTACCTTTTTTCAAAGGGGGAGGGGATTAGTATGTGTTGGGTTTGAATATATTACTGAAAGACTTAGAATTGTGTCGTTTCTTTCCATAACTTCAACTAAATTTAATTAAAGTATAAAGTATTTTATTTCTCTTAAGTTTTAAGCACAATCAGATGCAAGACCCAAGAAAGGGCGTGGCACCCAAAAAAAAAATTTTGGGTTTGCCTCCGGCGGGCCTGCCGGCAGCTTATTTGGAACTTGATTAACTTTTAAGCGCCCGCCTGTACGTTTGCCCCCCGGCGCCCATATTTCTAGCTACGCCACTGCATCAGCCGTACACAAATTGGCGTCTTTCCTACAAATCGCTTCCACCGTCAATTTAACAGGTTCAAGACATTGTATGATATCTCTTATTATTTGAAATTCACTGTCATTTATAACTACCGGACTGTTCGGATCAATTCAACTCTTCTGAATAGTCTTTCAGCAAAACGAAAGGTTCCAACATATCAACGAGGCTATTCCATCTTGTTTTGCAGTCTAATATTAGAAAAAGTTATTTTGCATGTGTTTCCTTTACTTACATACGTTTGTAAAATTGGATTTTTGGTAGGAGACCACTTTTCGGACTTTTTTGACAATGGAATAAATACCATGATTTGTTGTCATTTGAATTTGGTTCTCTGGTTCTACTTCATACATAATTTCCATGCCATCTGCTTCATTATGCCCGTCTCAGTCCTCATCCTTATCATTTTCAAATAAAACGACAAGAAAAAACAAATAAATACAGGTTAAACGAAAACTATCGCAAGCAGATTGAAATTTGATCGTTTAAAAAAATCGGTATTTTCGGGGACAAAAATCTTCCGGGATCCCGGGATTTTCGAGATCCGAGATCCCGGGATGGAAACCCTAATTAGAAGCAATTGACCAGTAAATTCTTCATGTGCGGGTATTAGCATAGATATTTACCTTTAGATAAGCAAACAATAATCACGAAAGTGGCAGTTTTATGGCCTCGCGTATGTAAACAAAGCTAGACACTATTAGTCATGCGCACTGCAACATTATCGTTTGACGAATGGGAAAATAGACAGGTCCGGGCTTTAAAATTTAAATTCTTGCCAAAAAATTGGAATTTCTTCTCAATTTTTGATCAAGTTGGGAAAAAAGGTAGTGATTTCTGGCATTTTTAGTAGTAGCAAACATATCAGATTTTAAGTATAGAAAATTGTTTTTAAAATTTGTTTAAAAATGATTCGTCGTCGTGTTTTTAGTTCGAAAAGGAAAAGAACAAGAACAGTTAAATTAAACTAGTCTTATAAAATCGAATATAAAAACAAACAAAACCAGCAAAATAACCAATCTACGGTGTTATCGCGTACCTATACCTAACTTCAAGTCAAATATTAGTTGGTATATTTGTATTGATTTTTACAATTTGGCAAAAACTTGTTTTGTTCAAAAATTTGAAAAAGTGTTTGCCCGAGAACTTGGCCCATGGAATAGGTACTGCCTTTAATAAAAGCTTAATGTCGGGTGCACAGATTTTAACCAAAAAGTTAACCAACCAGCAACTTTGACAGAATTAATTTTTTTACAATCAGAGTGGCTCAGTTAGCTTCATTTTTGATTTACTAATCAAAAACCTTCAATAAAATTGTGTAAATGTTTGCCAATGTCACAAAGTCGCCTGGTCAGTTACCTATTGTTAAAAACCTTAGTGCAACCAAACATTACTTGTAGTACTACTAGTACTAGTCATTGTTTATATTCCTATCCGAGTCACTAAAAGCACAAACACAATTCACTTAACTACACAAAAACTAGAAATCCGTAAATATTAAACACCCACGCCACAATCCACGATAGCTAAGAAAACTACAAGGAATCCACAGAGAAACCTTAAAACACAACAACAAAAATGGCGGCCGAGCCCGTTCTGGAGAGTATCTTGAGCATGTCGATAAAGTAGGACAGGCCGATAACACGAGGTTTGTGCGCATGCACGAAGGTGTCCAGAAGGAAGGCAGCTGACCGGCGAGTCATGCGCTCGGACGTATTTTTTCACCCATAACTTTTGTTTGCGCAGGAGATAAGCTGTACGTATCTAAAGGTAAATTGTCTATGGGTATTAGACGAAATATTAAAATCAATGTCTAATATTAACGAAATTTCAAAATTTAAATTCCTAGCTTCAATATTATTGTCGATCCCATACTGATCAATATATTAATCGTGTGCTTAATAGGGAATAATTTGATCTCGCTAAATAAAATTACGACGCGACGTCGTTTTTTGAATATCAATTTATAGTGCACTGTGACCTATGAATGGTCAATCAGTAAAATTATTATACTCTAGACCTTTGCCTGGTAAAGGCCTTTTTTGTCTAAAGTATTTTTCACCCTAAATGGTATCGACTTATTGACTGCAATAAAACTACCGGTTTAATCCCATTGTTATACACAATCAACAAGCAAAAATACACTACAGGGTAGGACTTTAGATATTTAATTCGTTATTAATAATATATTATTTAATGACATGACAAGACAGTTAAATATTACCTGCTATAATTACAAATTATAATCCGACCATGACCGACCGTTTATTTGCATTTTTATGGCCGAGCTCTTGCAAAACGTCCCAGGTAGTTACAGAGTCAACCATTTATTGTGAAAAATACTTTACCTACAGTTCACAGTCGCTACTTAATGGGTTTTCAAAGTTACTGGTCACTGTCATGTGTGATCTGTACTCTTGTGGTTTTGTTTTATCAGAAAGGCGTTCCTGCTGGCCTGCACTCTAAACTTTAGGTCTAAAAAATGTCTGTCAGTGACTCATCTCATACAGGAAACAGTAACGATGAGGCGGCATAATAATTCATATTGTTGTTTTCGCATCTTACATTACAATCAATCATAATTAATAAACCGTGCCGCTCTACTGTATGCATGGGTCGACTGAAAGCGCGGCGTTGTCTAAATTGTCTTACATCAGTATCACAAAACATTAATCAGCTGATTAAATTTATAATTCTAAGTAATTCTAATAAACCTGTAGTACGATTCTTAGAGCGGATAAAATGAATGTAGCTCAAGCACAATTGAACCGATGAGTGAAAGAAATATTTTTTGCGAAAAGTCCTATATCCAATTTGGCAATAAATCTTATTTTTTTTATAAAACAACTCCAAGTACTATAAGGAATAAGTTACCTGTGCACACCAACACGAAATTCTCCTTCTTTTTAAAGTAAAATTAGTTTTTTTGGTTTCCTCTAAAATGTTTATTTCTGCACTTGGACCCTTCTTCCACTCATCGATTCAATTACATGCGTTGATCCCGCAAACAGCCCTAAAAACCAAATCGTCGGGGTTTTGCACCATTTCAATTCAAGGTTTTATTATAAATTTTTGACCTTAAACTTTAAACATGTGTACGTGTATGTAGTGTTTTTGTCTATATACCGTGCGAGCAAAAATTATTTGCATCAAAGAGGGCTTGGGGTTAAAAAAACGTAGGGCTTGGTTTAGATTACAATGATATGGGGACGATATATCTAACCAACTGTAGGTTAAAATTTTTTCAAATTCATCTTATGACATGATATGCCAAACTAATGAGTAATAAAATAAGTAGACAAATACAAATTTATTTTTGTTCTTTACAAAAATAACAAAGTAAGAATACAGAAAAAAAGAAAAATAATTACATAAATTGCTGAAATTGGCCACCGCCATGCTCCAAGCATAAATACACACGTCTCTTCATATTTTCGAAAGTGTTGCCCAGTATCTCTGGAGAAATGTTACCACATTCTTGGATAATCCTTTAATTGTTTTAAATTTGCAACTGGTGTTTTAAATCATTAAATAAATCATTTATTTCCAATAAATTTTGGCTAAACCATTAAAGCCGAGCTCCCATTCTCGTGTATTTGGCAAGTACGCAAATATTTGCGTATACTTGGGCATACTTGGCAAGTACACCAAGTTCCGAAGTCAATTTGACAAGTGCAGCGCTCCCACTACTCCTGTATTTGACAAGTACGCCAATACGTGTGTACTTGTGAGCTATATTGTGATGAGGAGAAAAAAAGTGCAGACAGCAAAAAGAAGAAGAAGGTGGTGGATGACCTCTTTGAACAAAAGTCGAGACAGGTAAGTTAATACCATTATCCCGATCGACCAAAAGCAGAAACCATACCTCTTTAGGTATACTAGGCAAAATTTTTGTTTCAGGTACAATGATTATGATAGAGGACCTTATTCTAGAACAACTGCCGAAATATTTGCGGGCCAAGCAGGCAAGTGGTGAGAGTGCATCAACAAGTATGAACTCGTCAAATACCCAAATAATTGTAATCACTTTAACTCGCGTAATTTTTACCGACAACCGCCGGGACTTCGCCAGTGGCCAATAATTGTACAAATATTCGCAGACTATACTACTTCCACTACTTGGCAAATATGGGCAATTGACAAATATTTCGCCAAATACACGAGAATGGGAGCCCGGCTCGAGAGTAATTCCTGCGTCTTTCATAATCTGCGGCTTGTATATTTCTTGGAATACTTGCACTTTATAAGGAAATAAATTTAGCTGCTTCTTAAGAATAGTCCTGCATGCTCCATAGGATCTTCCCACTTCTTGGGACAGGCGTCTTATACAATTTGTTGGCGTATTTTCCATTATTTCACGAACGTTTGCAACAAGTTCTTCTGTTCTTACAGATGGTCTTCCTGCTCCTTTTTTGTGTTGTATAGAACCTGTTTCCCTAAACACAGCCAAGGTTCTTTTCAGGCAATGATAAAAATCCCCAGCAATAAAAGCAACGTTAGAAAAATGTTCGTAAAAATCGTCCATGCACAAACCGGATTGTATTGCCACTCACCATTTACTCTAACCCCGTTTCGAAAATACGCTTCAACCATGAATGTACTGTTCCGTATAGCCCATTGTGTAAATTGTTCAAGAAATTGGAAAAATTAGCGATTAATCAGATTACTTGTAACGACTGTCAAAGATGACGGAATAACTGATTTGAAATGTTTACTGGTAATTTAATTGAAATAAGGAAAAACGTCGGTATTTACTTAACCCGATTTATTATAACATAAACAAATTCGAGTGCGTACAATATGGTACAGAGACCATTGTCGAACTGCACATCCATTCTCCCTACCTAAAATCCTAAACCTGAAACTGAACCCTAAAGAGAGATGCTTGCAGGACAGATATAAAATACAATATATTACATGATTGTTAATTCAGGTAGTTACTGACTCCCAACAGGTATTAAGCATTACGGCTAAGCATTACGTCCTTAGATGCCAGGCCCTCTTTGATGCAAATAATTTTTGCTCGCACGGTATTTAATTTCGTCATTTATTTATGAATGTTTTAACAAATTAAATTAAATATTCTGGCTGTTAGAATTATAAAAAGACACCTTACTAGGATTGTTTCCCCTGAAATCGCACAACCCGCTGCTGTCTATATGAAAACGACTAACTTATCGTATAGGTCCAGAAATGTTGGCCTTAGTATGATTTTTATTGCTGCAGTTGGGGGGCTTCCCAATCTGAATGCACCACTAATATACAGGCCTAACTACTTCGACGACGGTAATGATTTTCTTTTTACAGCAGGTTTACGGAGCCCGGTTAAGGACGATCGTCTATATCCACACAATTCGCGTTCTTTTCGTTCTGCTGTTTTGAAACTTCCGCGTTTTCAGCACGAATTTCGCGATCAGTTAGCAGTAGCGGCGGCATTAGCTGCATGTACAGGGTTATCCAACCAAGACTAGACAAGGCGATTTTTTGACTTTTCCTGTACTTTTATAAAAAAACTAAAATAGCCATCTTAAGTCATTTTCTCCCGCAAATTCGAATATCTTCAGCAAAAAACAATTGAACATCAAACAAAAGTACTAGGGGTCACTTTGATATTTTTTTAAATGGAACACCCTGTATATTTTTACATTTTTAAATTCCACATAAAATTATAATTATTTTTTATTAAATGCACTATTAGTCTATACTTCATAGTTTCCGAGATATTGACTCTCGAAAAGTGACATTTTTAAACTTTGACAGCTTATAACTTTCTAACAGTACGTCTTAGAGCAAAACGGCTTACATGTCCCTATCTTCAATTATTATTATCTTCCCAAAAAAATCAACTTCCAGTTAAACCGGAACAACTATATTTTCTTCTTTCGAGTTACATCCGGTTTAACCGGAAGTTGATTTTTTTGGGAAGATAATAAAATTTAAAGATAGGGACATGTAAGCCGTTTTGCTCTAAGACGTACTGTTAGAAAGTTATAAGCTGTCAAAGTTCAAAAATGTCACTTTTCGAGAGTCAATATCTCGGAAACTATAAAGTATAGACTAATAGTGCATTTAATAAAAAATAATTATAATTTTATGTGGAATTTAAAAATGTAAAAATATACAGGGTGTTCCATTTAAAAAAATATCAAAGTGACCCCTAGTACTTTTGTTTGATGTTCAATTGTTTTTTGCTGAAGATATTCGAATTCGCGGGAGAAAATGACTTAAGATGGCTATTTCAGTTTTTTTATAAAAGTACAGGAAAAGTCAAAAAATCGCCTTGTCTAGTCTTGGTTGGATAACCCTGTACAAGTACGAAATTCAAAAAGAAAACGTTTAAAATGGGCTAAAGAGTGGTTGCTTAAAGAAATACAATTTTCCCACGTAAATCTATTAAACGAATTAGAGATTAGAACCAGATGATTGTATTGATTTTTAATTTACTAATGGTACCGTTATCGTTTGATCACGTTTTTATTTTAAAACAATTACTAAACAATTTTGTCTTGCAGACGTTTTGGCTGGACTTTATTTGCAAATTTTTTGACCTGCGGCCAATCCCAATGATTTTCCTTGATAACTAATAAATACTAACAAATACTAATTCTGGAAAGAATTCTTCTCTCTGTAAAGCGACTCGCGCCTGTAATAGGCTGTCATTAGGCATGGTAATGTTCGATATGTCTATAATTAGATTTCAAAAATATGTAAAATTACTGCCGTGATTATTTTACAATTTTTATGTGAACATAAAACTTCCCAAGTAGCATTTTTAGACACATTACGGTAAATGTGTCTAAACTATTGTTTCTGTTCCCGACACAAATTGGAAATTGTTGGCAACATGGATGGAAATATTTTTGAAACGTATACATTTTAAATGGCGCATTAGCACGTGTTTCCAAGTGGTTGGTACGGGCTGTGACTTTCGCTGTTTCGACGCAAAATCGAAACTTTTATCGAAAATGTTTCGAAAATTTTTCAGAAATGTTTGGAACATGTTTCCATAAATGTGTCGAGTGAGAGTTCATTTTACAAAGAGGGCGCTGAGTGTTGGAATTGTAAATTGTCAAAATGGAAACATTATTGAAACAAATAATTAGATATATAATATCTATCTCCCTGCAGGTTGTAAAATAAAAGAAAGTAAACAATATGATGACAGAATAATTTCGCCATAATGAATTTGTCACCAGAGTATTTTCTTCAAGTGATACATTTTTTTCGTATGGTTTATTGCAGAGGAGATCCAAAAATCGTTGACGAAATAAATGTTATCGTGCAATTTAGTAATTTAGCTTTATATTCTTAAGACGCTCCCGGTATATTGAGATTTACACACAAAATAAATCTTAAATATTTTTAAAATTTTACTTAATTCTTCTTCCAATTGATTAAGCTAGCAAAATGGAACTAATGTAACCACTTTTTACATTTCAAATGACGCAGGAAGATAATTAAAGTCCATTTTAATAATATAAAAATGAATTTGTCAAAATGGCCGCCAGAAAGCGAGAATTATCCTGGTCCAAAATGGAGTCGACACACAATTTCTAGTATTTGGTTTCTATAATGTTTCGATAATCATGTAGCTATAATTCATAGAAAATGTGTCGAAACATGAAGAATGTTTCAATATTGTACCGAAACCATGCGAAACAAACGTCGCTAAAGTAAAAAATGCACAGTCCCGTCAAGAGGAAGGTTAAGCTTAGAAGCATAAAACTTCTGTAGACCGTCACGGTATACACTACCACTTTACACTTTCTGTGACATATAACCTACAAATTTGGTCTGTACTTTGTTGAACGTTTAATAAAACTTACTTATAACTTATTCCTAAGTAATAATCTAAAACATGTACTCAATTGTCGAGACAAAGGAAAAAAGTAGGTTGGTCCTAACCGCTGTGCCGACCAGCTGGATAGTCGGAGACCACCTACTTTGGCCCGATCAAGCCAAGAAACCCGAGCTCGACGAGCTCTTAAAAAACCCATTTTCTGTCCCTAGTGCCTTGTAAAACCTCGAAGAATGTTTAAACTGTTGTTTCCTTCCCATATTAACAAAACAAAAATGTACAATTTATAGGTTATAATCGTTATAATCGAGGTTATAATAATTGTCCGGGTGCGGTAGTGTAAAGGTTTCTGGCAGTTTCGAAAATTATTTTCTGCGCAAGTTTCGTAATTAAATGGATATCACTGTTTGGTAAATATTTCAAAGCAGAAGAATACCAATTTGTTTTGAATCACTTAATTCGAAAATGTGTGGCTACAATTTGGGAGCACATGTATCTAAACACAATTTCATAATATTATATAAAAATGTTTCAAAAAATTTTTTTTTGTGCGTTTCCTAAATGTATCGACACTAACAGTTCTTAATCGTTTCTAGTAACTAAATTCGAAAATGTGTCGCAAAAGTTTCGAAACACATGGTCTCCACACAATCTAAATAATTTTATTCGAAAATGTTTCGAAACGTTTCTCAGCAAAGAATTTGTGTCCAATTTGTGTCTATAATTGCTACTTAATTTAAATATTATTAATTTCCACTAGCTAATACCACAACGTGGATGCTATATTGGGGCTCAGTGTCTGTTGTGTCCCTATTTGTAATTAATAAATAAATGAATAACTAGGTACCGGTTACCGAATTTACTAATAAACTACAAGAGATAGGTTATGGAACCCTAATACGGTTTAATAGGTTATTAGAATTAGAATCGAATTACGATAATAATTAAAAGTTAAAACATTTAGAAGAAGAAAGATAAGAAATTCAAAAGTACACTTTTTTTAAGAGGTCTTATTTTATAATTAAATTATCAAACTAGAAAATATAACAAACCTTTGAAAAATTTCACAAATTTTTCTGTAGAGGCGTCCCCTTGAATTCGGAATGTTATATTATATGTTGTATAAGTAGATGGGTCTTTTAGCTAAGTATATATCAGTGCAAACTAGAACCGGCTACGATAACGCGTTATTTTTTACAGCCGTTTTACCGACGGTCTTTCGGGCGTTTTAAATTTTTTCGAAAAAAAATAACTTTTTTTAATTAAAAAATATTTTTGCTAAAGTATTAATACAATTTACACACACCCACCTTAAATATGTACGGCAAATATGCTTCTCGAATTATAATCTATATTTTCTAAACATCCTCAGTACACCACAATACTTTTGTTGAATGTAATTCTGTAAGTACTTACTTTTTATTCAAAAAAATATTTCAAAAATTTTTTTACTTCATTCTTTAATTTTAATTTTAATTTATATTTTTTACAGATTGTGATATCTTCACTATTATGACTAATTTTTACCCTTACAATGTCTTACAGATATATTCTTAAAAAATGTTTTATAAAAAGTTTTAAATAATGTTTGACACCTTCTTTTTAGAAAGGGTTTTTCTTCTTTCCCAGTTTATTTGGTTGGTTTAGACCCGATTTACTGACTTCTCACATACTCAGTATGTTTCAATTTTCATCAATTTCCTTCATAGTATGTCTCTTATACACATCAATTTTTAATTCCATACAAGCTCCATTAATGGTTCTACACCACTTTCTCTTCTGCTAAAACCATCAGCATCAAATATATTTTCTGTCTCCTGATGATGAACGTTTCTCCGTTACCCTTGAAGAATTTTATTCTATTAAATTTTTTGGAGGAAGACTTTTAGTTTTTACTTTCTTTCCCATACTTTCAACTCCACTTTAAGCATGGACTACTTCTTCAAATTTTCTAAAAAAGCTAAATATCTTAGAAACATCATGACTTAGTTATAAGTAGGTATTGTAACGGTAACTTGTCCTAATTTACTTCGCGCTATCAAAATATGTAATATTATTACCCCGTATATTATTATCCATTTAAATTTTTACAACTTTGGTCTGTACCGGGTGGTCAAATAAGCGAGGACGTCGGCTTTATCTCGGAAACCATTAATCGTACAACTTTCGAAAAGATTTTTATATGAGTAAAGTGGTCAAGAGAAATTGCTGGAAATTACTTTTAAGTTCCTCATTTCGCCGCAAGGAGGCACAATTAAAAATTGTTTTTTTAAATTCTAAATTTCTCCGAAAATTCCCATATTAAGGTATAACTCTGATTACATCATTGGAAACCTTAGACAATTCTGCATCATTTTGGTTTAAGGCTCATTTGCGTACCGACCTTGATAAGAGTGGGAGAAGCTATTGAAAGTGTAAACATTAAAATCGCTGTAACTTCTAAACGACTTATCCGATTTTACTAAATTTAAGCTTGTTTGGAAGGGGAAAATAAGTATCTTTAATTGCTGTATCCAACAGTACACGATACTGTTTAATAAAATTGCTAGGGGGCGCAATTTGTAATAATAACAGTTTTTTCGATTTTATCCCGAAAATTCAAACCATACGGTATAACTATGACATCATAATCGAAAAGCAGATGAAATTTGCAAGAAAAGATGTGAAGACCGCAGTTCGATATCTTTGTTCGTTTCAGAGTTATTGCCAAAACAATAATTTTTAATACAAATTGCGCCCTCTAGCAATTTTATTAGAAGTTATCTTGTACCATTGGATACAACAATTAAAGGTTCTTAACTTTTTCTTCCAAACAAGCTTAAATTTAGTAAAATCGGATAAGTCGTTTAGAAGTTACAGCGATTTTAATGTTTACACTTTCAATAGCTTCTCCCACTCTTATCAAGGTCGGTACGCCAATGAGCCAATAAACCAAAATGATGCAGAATTGTCTAAGCTTTCTAATGACGTTATCAGAGTTATACATTAATATGGGAATTTTCGGAGAAATTTAGAATTTAAAAAAACAATTTTTAATTGTGTCCCCTTGCGGCGAAATGAGGAACTTAAAAGTAATTTCAAGCAATTTCTCTTGACCACTTTACTCAAAAAAAAATCTTTCCGAAAGTTGTACCATTAAAGGTTTCCGAGATAAAGCCGACGTCCTCGCTTATTTGACCACCCGGTACGTTTTTTGGAATCACCCTGTATAATTCAAAATAATTTTAAAACGTATTCCTACAATAAAAACTTATTAAAATAACTGCATGACTATTCGTAAATAGACCGACGCGAATAGAGCTCGCTACCCTGTATACAGATATGTTTTATGTCTGTGTTTTGTGTCATTAATGCTCCGTTCGGGTTTATAAAAAATTCATAATTAACAGTAAAATATTAATCGAAATGTGGGCCACTCTGTAAAATCTTGATTAATCTACTTCAATTTTGTGTGACGTAAAACGCTTCGCCCAAGGGAAAAGTTTCCCATGGAATGGGGTATAATTCTCGGGACAATAATATATTAGGACAAATTTAGACCAGGCATGGCGGCCTCCGCACTTGAGTTTCGAACCGTACTACTAAGTTAAATGATTAATAAAGTAAACCAGAACAAAGCCAGCACACTTATTCGACGATATCATAGTCAAAGCGAGATTGTCGTCTAGAGCTTGACCGTCACAAACTTTACTGCCACGATCCGAGCAAGGCGACGTTGCCAGCTACGCCGCTAGTGATCTTGGGAGACATCGGGAAAGTCAAGTTAAAGTTTTATTGTCATTAGCAGAGTCCCTTTAAGTCTCTTTTAAATAGCAAAGCAAAGTTAACGGCTAAGTTAAGTGTTCTTTTTAAAAATTCAACTCAGAGATGTTTTCCTCCCCCCTTGCCGCGGTTAAGTATGCCCACTATATTTTTCAAATGACTATACGAAGTTCTTTACGAAGCTTAGCTAAGCAAAGATATTTACTTGCTGTTTAAAAGAAGCAAAAGGAACGTACCTAATGAGCCTAATGAATAAAAATTAAGCAATTACTTGAAGCAATTACTTTTTAGTAAAAGCAATAATTGCTCGACTAGCAAATTCTATAAGTAAAAGCAATGGTAGATCTGGATATGAATAAAATTTTGAAGCAATTGCTGTTTGTCTTACACCTCTGTAGCAAATGCTTATTCAACACAAGTTCAGACGTGGCTTATCCACTTCTTCAGATTATAGATTTCATGTTCAGGTGTCTAATTTGCAAAAGAGTTAACGTAAAAACAAAAACGTTGGTCTATTTATTTAGTACAATAGTAATTTGTTACGTTTTTGTGGAAAGTGTGAAACTTATATTTGTGATATGGCAGATTTCAGTGAAAATTAGGAAAGTGATAGTAGTGATGAAGAATTAAAAGACAAGCAATTGATATTCGTTCACAAATTGAAGGAACATAAATAAATCTCTCTGACCACAACCGTTTAGCTTCCACAACAGCTTCAGCACTTGTAGGAAATTTAATAAAAATATTGACCTTCTCCAAAACTGCATCCATTACAGAAGTGTATGTCTTAAAGAAAGTAGTTTGGTGAACACCGAGTTCTTCACCTACAGAATTTTGAAAGCCCGGATCCGACAATTTTTCATCTTATTTAAAAGCGACAGTGCACCCCTCGCCTTTTACCAGTATCAGTCAAAAAATAATTTGCCAACCACTCAACATTTTCGCAGTCAAATCGATATAACTTTCTGAAATCATCATATCTGCAATTTTTACGTACACTGTAGATTTTTCTTTTACGGACGTTCATATATTCAGCCATAATTGAAGACACAAATTAAGAGCAACGCACGTGTATGCCGCGGAGAACTAAAGTTGACTGCTACCAAGCAAATGATGCAGGGGTCGACCTACCTTAAAAAGTTGAAAGCAATTGCTACACTAGAAAAAGCAATTCCTTAATTTATTCATCACATTTTAAGCAAACGATAGCAATTGATGCTATGTTTTAAGAAAAAGCATCGACTAGAAGCAATTCCTGCACTTTTAAGCAATTGCTGGACGCAAAAGCATTTACTTTAGTTTTTATTCATTGGCTTTCAAGAAATTACTTCGATTTTATAAGAAAGGGCAATTGCTACATTTTTATTTATTAGGCTCAATGTGTGGTGTGTGTACGGATGGCCGTCGATGATGTACGTAAACACAAAGACATAATTCTCAGGAACCTCAGACCAAGGCAAAGGGTATATTACCGCGGTAACTGGGGGGATGCAATAAGAGACGCTCGGGGTTCATTAATCAAACTTGACACTTAGACAAACGCATCGGTTTGTTTATTAATAAATTGTCAGTTTGACAAGTGAGCCTCACGCGTCCTTTACCCCCTTTACCTCTCCGATGCGGAATCAGTAAATGTCATTTCGCCGTGGCCGGATATCTGTCCTCTCCTAGCATCATCACTTACAATTACAGACATGTTACTGACAGGCCTAGAGGAATTCGTTTGTTGATTGTACAGTGATAAGGGAACACATAATATATAAATAAGTTCATACCAAAATACTCTCCCACAATGACCATTGCTAAATACACAAGGTGTCAAATTGAGTCTACTACCTCCTTGCAAAGCTTAATTTGAAAAGCACAGTCGTGCAAACTACCAGTGCTATATATGGAACAATGCACACGTCACTATACCCAACCAACCTTATAGAAAGCTTTAATCCAAATCAGTTTGACGATGGAGATGAGCCAATATATTACATGATGATGTATGCCGATTACATAAAATGAATCCACTGTAATTTGATTTTGAAATTGAAAGTTTGAATAGGTATTCATTATTATAACTTAAATTTTTTCGTTTATACTCACATAATGAGGATTTTGTGTTAAGGATCCTATGTTTGCACTTCATGTTAAAGCGAAGCCGATTGTCATGCTGGCAAATTTTTATTGAGTTGACGTGATTAAATTGGCTGAAGCTGGCAGTGAGGCGATATCGCGAGACATTGCCTCGACGTATGTGGAACCACCCCGGTGAAACTTTAAATGGGCGATTTTGCATCACGAGGTCATATTTATCTCAAGTTGCGGCCATCTGGTCATCAGAGTCAAATTGGCGCTGTTGTCGCTTAAAGATTCTCCAGCTGGCCGAGTAACCGGGTTCTGTCGCATATTTTTGACGTATAGAAGAGAAGGACATAAATTCTGACCTACTATAACGCTTCCCAAACTGCGCCAGGTGCTAATTGGAACAAACCAGCCAGCCCGCCATGTCAAAACTGTCAATTTTTCTTGTCTACATGTCCACGTTTTTTTCTCAGGAAATTAAATTAATTTTTTATTATCATTTTAATATTTGATACAATTATTCTATAAGTTTCTATTCTAGAAAACTTCGCCGATGTGTGTAATCTTTCAGTTATTATTCCAGCCTACCATGCAGGTAATTATTTTTTATTGTTTATAAAATTGATTTTACACATACTTACCAATTTTTTATATTGGAAATGTAAGTTTACGATAAATAAATTACCATGAAATGTTTCACATACGTAATAGGTGTTGGTTTACAAGCCAATCTTAACAAAATATCACAGGGCAGCCTGCAGATAACTGCAACACATTTGTGCCCGAGGTAATACCTAACAATCTATTAGTTACGAACAGATAGGTTAGTCTCTTGAAATGATAATTTTAACATTTTTGTGTTACTGAGTAGATTAGAAGTATAACATAATGGCACAAAGATAATGGTTTGAGCTAACTCGATAAGTAGGTACTTAGCCATTGGCCATATTTTATAGAGAAATATAACATCAACCCGATACTGTTTCTTTTGTTTCAGAGAATGCTGTAAGAATCGCCTGATAGTTTATGGATGTTTTAGTACGTGTCTCGTTGCATCCTAGTGCTTGTGTTTTATACAGTATTTGTGATATTATATGAATTGAGACAATTCCTGATGAGTGAGACCTGTGAGACGTAAGCTAAGGACATTAGTTTATTCTACACAGTTATTTTTTGTTATGGTTGTCAATGCAGTTTTTATTTATAAATAAACGTAAAAAAAATTATTTACGATAAAGTGCTTCCATCTTTATTTTCCAAATCTTGGTTAATATAAAAACGTGCCTTATTTATTCCATAAAATAAATACTTTTGTGCGTCTTTTTATTGATTTAATTTGTGATTTAATAATACCTCTATTTAATTATAAATTAAATCAATAAACACTCGTTCAAAAGTTATTTAATAATAAAATTGAAAAGTTCTAAAACCACTGTTCAAATTTCTCGCCATTGCGCCTCTGATGGCCAGCAGGCATACTAACACGCCTCTCTCTCTCTTCTTTCTCTTTCTACTGTGTTGCGATTTTTTAACAAGGAGTTAACATTTCTAACCCTATAAATTTTCTTTGTGTGAAGCTTCCTGTGAAGCTACCTCAACTAGATTTCAAGACGCAAATGTTGCCAAAAGGCGGCCTTGGCGATGCTTAGTGCTTTAAGTTCGACCTTTCAATCGGTATTTTCTTCATGACGTAACGAATTTTATCATCTTCATTCACCAGAATACGAGTCATTGTATTTGTTCCTTATTTATTATCAACAAAATCCTAACTTACCGCTATTGCGGTACTTTTCATACAACTTGGCGAAGCGCAAAATTGTGACAATCACGACGCAGTCGCTAGCTCAATCGAGTCCCTGGCAACGTTGCCAAATGATTCTTGGAATTATTACAAAACAGTTCTAGTTAATGTAAAGAACATTTAACTGTTGATAGAGTGCATACAGTAAAAATATTACAAAACGTTTTTACCTTACCTCAAGACCTTCTATCATCGAACAAACGAAATTGAATTTAATTAATTTGATTATGTATTAAATTGTACTTATATTTCAGTGGCGGCTCGAGTTATTCTAAACAATAAATATAGTTTAAGAAAACGAAAAAACACGCTTTAATAATTAATCAAACTAAAAAGCGGAAAATAAATATAGTATAAAATAATTCTTGGAATTCTTAATATAGGCAGAAAATAATAATGAACGATAAACATTAGTATTAGTGTAAAAAAAGCGTGGGGTGCTCGATATACGAAAAATATAGCACAAAGCGACACACGATTTTTTCACAATACTAAGTTTATCGTTCAATATTCTTTTCTGTCTATATTAAGAATTTCAAGAATTATTTTAAACTATATTTATTTTCCGCTTTTTAGTTTGATTTATTATTAAAGCGTGCTTTTTATCTTTTTTTAAACTATATTTATTTATCATTTTTTAGTTTGAGTTATTGTTAAGAAAAAAATTTTTTTTTGAGTCAAAATGTTAAGAGCATAAAAATATTCAGTCAAAATGCGCAAACAGTACAGGACAAAAAAGTTGGAACCATTCAAATTAAAGTATAGGCTCCTAAGTGGCGCCCTCTACAAAATGCGGAAAAACGATGCGCTGATGCGCTTTACTTCCTCCTGATTGTCCAATTCATTGTTACACACCATTAGAACCATTTTCTTGCACCTCGAACTCATTATTATCGATTTTAAAAGACAGCAATCTACTATTTGTACAGTGGCGGCTCGTGACCAGCGAGTCAGGGGGGCGCTGGCTTTAAATAAAAAAATTTAAAATGTCTATTATTTTCGAAAGTACGTGTCTGTTTTTTCCGAGGTTTTTCTAACTTTCTCGTTGTGAATTTTAATTTCATTAGCATAAGCACTACTTAAACAAGTTAAAATATTAGTTTGTCCTAACATCTCAAAACTTACCACATTATGACGATGTTTTGCACTATTTTCATGTTTTTTTTATTTTCTCTGAAAGATTTTTTAAGTCCTGCACCCCATTTATAGTCCAATTATCATCCCAAAAAGAAGACACACGAAACAAAAAAAAGAATTTTTGTCCTCACAACCGCACATCCAGGATTTTTTATTATATATTTCTTTGCTAAACTTACGCGTAAACTGTGCCTTACTTTTACATTTTGATTGCACTTGTACTATGTTCAATTTCTAGCATTTTTCAAGTTCAAGTTCAGAGAACTAAACACAAGCTTCTGTAAATCACTGACCTTCATATTACACGATATTTTCCACTTTTATAACGTAATTAATAAATAACTCAAAACAAATAAACAAAACGTCAACGGCATCGACAGACGACAGGTCGCATCGCGATTCGCGAACAGTGGGCGGCGTGGGCGCGGAAAATTGGAGCTCTCCGTGGCCGCTCGTTGTGCGATGTGTAGGTGACGTCAGGCCTCCGTCGTCATGACAACCCATCGAGAAGACGCGTTGAATCGCCCGCCGCCGCCCGCGCTTAGTAGAACCTTGAGAGCGCGCAACTCGCTTGTCTATGAGTATAGCCTGCCCGTTAGAATAGGGCTACGTTTGGTTTGAATTATTTTAATTGATTGCTTACATACATTGCGTTATTGGTTTTTTAAGTAAAGTATTTTTGGATTCTGTTTGAAATAACTGCAGGGATGGCGGCGCCCCAGAGCCCTTCATTAACCAGCCGCCACTGTATTTGTAACTGATAAACATGCACTGTCTGACCATTAGAATAATAAACAATTGTGTGATTGTAACCTTACTTTTGGACTTAATGGCTTTATCCTGTTTAAGCAGGTCTCGTTGAAAGTAAATGAAAAATCCACTAAGTGCACTTAGTGAATTTTTCATGTTGAGTATTACAGAAATCAGGGTTGCAAAAAATCACGATTTTTTTGAAAAAATCAAAAAAATCAGATTTTTTTGATTAAATCATGATTTTTTTTGATTTTTATCAATATACAAGGTGTCCCAGGGTTAAGCGGCCAAACGTTCAGGATCGTTTGTTCAGGTAAAAATAAGATTTTTTTTTCTATAAGCATGTGGCCTAACATGCTTCGTTTTCTAGATACAGGGTGTCAAAGTTAAAAAAAAAAAATGTTTTTTTTATTAATTACTCAAAAACATTTTGGCCGATTTTGATAAAACTTTGCACTTTTATTTGCGGTAAAAAGGGTCTTACTTTAATGTAATTAGAATAGACATGTTAATTCCATTGGCGTCCCAGAGGGTTATCCGATTGAAATTAGAGGAGAAAAACATTGTACGCCACTGCTTTTTTGAAATTCTCAAAACTTCAAAAGCTTTAAATTGGTGGAAATTCCAACAGAATATCGATGCTGTTCAAAAACTACTGCCCACCATTAAACAACTGTTATCTGCTACAGCTTCTTCAGCATCTGTAGAAAGAGTGTTTTCGACATTTGGTTTGGTACATTCCAAACTTCGAAATCGCTTGGGAAGAGAAAAAGCCGCTAAATTAGTTTTTCTGTATAAGAATTACAATTGACTTATATTATATTACTATAAACTGTTTTTACTGTTGTAAACTGTTCGTGTTTTCTTAAGTTTAATTTATGAATATTTTTTACGTTGGACTGATGACGATAAGTTAATATGTTTTTACCCTTATACAGGGTGTTTCTTAATAAGATGCAAATATTTAAGGAGCTTATTATAGGGCCCATTTTAAGAAAAAAACTTCATATAAACATATGTTCTAAAATTCTTAACTGTTGAACTACAGGGTGCTAAAGTTTTAAGAAAAAAACATTTTTTTATGATAACTTTGGTATGATCCTGTATATTTTTGTGAAATGTGGTACGCATCCTTTATCAATCAAAAGGCGTTTACTGCTGTACAACATAGTTTTTTATTCTTGCCAGTGGCGTTCGTGCGGGATTTGAACTGCATCATTTTAAAGAAAAAAGTGTTACGCCACTGCTTTTTCTTTACATAAAAATTATTTTTTAAATCCTTATTCCTTACTGAGCAAATCTGGTCTCTTGATTTTGATTCATTTGACGTATGGTTTTCGCATAAAAAAATAAAATACATTGATTTGAACATTGTGATGAAATTGGGTATTATTAAGGATTATTAACGTAAAATATCTAGTAGGCATGGCCACCTAGGTCCCCAGACCTCAATAGTTTAGATTACTTCCTGTGGGTCATCTTAAAACATTAGTTTACAGCACACCAATTCATACTGAAGAGCAGTTGAGAAATCGCATTATAGTTTCTTGCGAAACAATTAGGAACAGTCCCGGCATTTTCCAAAGAGTACGTGAGTCCATGAGAAAAAGAGCAGATGCATGCATATTTGCAGGAGGTGGTCATTTTCAACACCTGATTTAATTTATTTCTTTGCGCGTTCAGGGTAATTTTGTGTTAACATTCCAAAATGTATTTAAGTTCTTATAATTTTATAATTTTACCGTTTAAAGTTACGTAAATTGTTTTTTCTGGTAAGTGGTCTTGCGGGATGCAAATCAATGTATTTTTTTTTTTTTGCGAAAACCATACGTCAAATGAATCAAAATGAAGAGACCAGATTTGCTCAGTAAGGAATAAGGATTTAAAAAATAATTTTTATGTAAAGAAAAAGCAGTGGCGTAACACTTTTTTCTTTAAAATGATGCAGTTCAAATCCCGCACGAACGCCACTGGCAAGAATAAAAAATTATGTTGTACAGCAGTAAACGCCTTTTGATTGATAAGGGATGCGTACCACGTTTCACAAAAATATACAGGGTCATACCAAAGTTATCATAAAAAAAAATGTTTTTTTCTTAAAACTTTAGCACCCTGTAGTTCAACAGTTAAGAGTTTTAGAACATATGTTTATATGAAGTTTTTTTCTTAAAATGGGCCCTATAATAAGCTGCTTAAATATTTGCATCTTATTAAGAAACACCCTGTATAATGTATGTAAACACTTAGTTTTAATTAAACTATGTTCTTTTTTTTTGAATTTTCTGATGGATTTGCTTCGGCGACTTGTTTTTACAGCAATTTATAATTTTATTTAAAACATGATTAAAATTGAAAAAATCAGTTGGTTTAAATCGTCGCAACCCTGACAGAAATATGGACTAAGTCAAAATACAGATTGTTACAGACCCCTTAATATGCACGTTTGGACTTATATGGTTTTTCTATACGACGTATAGTAACTATACGAACTTAATGGTTTCAATTTTCGCGATTATAGCAAAAGGGGACTTAGCCGATTTTCCTTGTACGCCCACGGTTTGTGGAATGAGATGTGTCGTCTATCTTAGTTGATTCGTCGATGGTCCTGCCCCTGCATCTCACATTAAAATAAACAAAAAAAAATGACAACAGTGGAATACTAGAGGAATGACGTTTACATTTCAAAAAATATTCACCAGCTCATGATAAGGAACATTTATCGTCCATGTTCTTGACGCACATTATTAATGATCGCCATATACATCGGAGATATTTTTTTGTTAACGAACGACCGACAAACTTATCATTCGATAAATGATTGAATTAAACAAAGTAATTTATAAAAAAGTTCCTTAATTTTATTACTATCTACTTTTACCTATTTTTAGTAAAGATAAACACATAAATAAATTAATTATATCGCTTGTCGCACATCCGTTGGAAGACTATAATATGTTAAAAATGTTTTAATATGAATTGTTTTAAATAAAAAAATATCAAAGAGGAAACGACATCAGCGTAGAAACTAGCGGTACTATTAATAAACAAGCTGCTTGTATCACAACATTGAAGACTATAGACAATTTTACAAAATCTGTAAATTTCTCATATTTGAAAATCATTAGCTGTGGGTAACCAACGGCGAAAAAAATTCCGATAAAACAAATGTGTTGCCATGGTGACCTGTCAAAAAAACTAATATTGATTGGTTTAAAAGTACTGGTGGGGAATTTTCACTTCTAATCTCCCTAGAGCAGGAACTGCTTCAGGATATTTTTTCGAAGTACGAATTTAAAAAAAAACGAACCTGAGATAAAATTTCGGGAATTTTAATTCAAGCTCGCAGGAGATTCGGCCAGAAAATTTTATCTATCTATTTGAAAATAGAATTAAATTGGTGACATAGCGATGTAAGGGACATAATCAACCCAGTGTTGTAAAAAACATTAGTGGGCACCATATTTTAGTAAATCATAAGCAGTTTAAATTGCATTATTTTTACTTTCCCTGTGCTCCAGTAAAACGAGATTTAAATAATAATCTAAAATAAATATTCTTTATCATACGTTTTACAATTATTTCAGTATGAGTAGTTAGTTTTGGAGAAATGTTATTCCCAGAGCCGCTATATGCAGCGTTCCATTCAATATCCCCACTCTGCATGTGTAAATAAAAGCAGAAAAATAACTACAGAGAAATTTGACAAAATCGGTTTTTTACCTTTATTAACTTAAAAGCAACAAAATATTAATCAAAAAATTTAATGGCGAATGCCTGCTGCAGGCAACCGTTCGTACTTTAAAGCAACCTTATTAGACCAGGGCTGAAGCCTTTGAAAATGGTAAAAAGTGAAAAAAAATAATAGTAGGATGAAACCCATTGGAAAAGGAAGAGAATATAACAAAAATAAAAGGAAAAATAAATTACGGGCGATCCGAGGTCGGGAAGGTGGGGGGGGGGGAGGAGTTTTTAAGGGTAGAAAACGATTTATCTCGATTTCCGGCAAAACTACAAGTCCTATGAAAAAACGTTAAATGGCAAAGTTGTAGGTAATAAAAAGATTTACAACATTTGTATTTGCACTTTTTTCACATAACCTCAAAATGTATGTGAAAAATTCAAATAACCAAATTTTTGGTTTTTATTTTTATCTTTTAAAAAAAAATTTTTTTATACACGAAATTTGGTGAAAACTTTCCTTTTTATGTCCCAAACACACTGTAATTTTTTTGATTTAAAATATTTATTTTTTAACGTCAAAATATCTGCTTTTTTAAAAAAGTCGGTGGGCTTTTTGTGCGTTGAAATCTCTACTTTCTGATGGTGTAAAAAAATATATACATTACTATGGTAAATGTTCTCAATTCAATTCAATTCCCCTTTAAATCCTACCTTTAATTATATTTAGATCAACTATTTACGCATGTTTTTTGCGATCTTTATGTTTTATGGATTTGTAATTTTTTTGCTTATTAATGTAACATGGAATCGAGCATGGAATCTTACATTTTTTAAGTAATTAAAGTATAAATTTTAATAAATAGCTCAAAATTGTACATAATGATTAAAAAAAAATTTCTGATTAGAGTTTTTTTGCATTTTTTGGGAACATTTACCATAGTAATGTATATTTTTTTACACCATCTGAAAGTAGATATTTCAACGAACAAAAAGCCCACCGACTTTTTTAAAAAAGCAGATATTTTGACGTGAGAATGTTCGATTGAAAATTAGGTTGCTTTTTCGATATTAAGTCAAAATAAGGTTAAAAAATAAATATTTTAAATCAAAAAAATTAGTGTGTTTGGGACATAAAAAGAAAAGTTTTCACCAAATTTCGTGTGTAAAAAAATTTTTTTGTAAAAAAAAACCAAAAACTTGGTTATTTGAATTTTTTACATAAATTTTGAGGTTATGTGATAAAAGTAGAAATACAAAAGTTATAAATCTTTTTATTACCTACAACTTTGCCATTTAACATTTTTCCATAGGACTTGTAGTTTTGCCGGAAATCGAGATAAATCGTTTTCTACCCTTAAAAACTCACCCCCTTCCACTTCCCGACCTCGGATCGCCCGTAAATTATTTTTCCTTTAATTTTTGTTATATCCTCTTCCTTTTCCAATGGGTTTCATCCTACTATTATTTTTTTTGGTTTCAAAAATTATCGACCCTGGTCTATATATTTTCTTTTATTTCAAGCCGGCAACAATGCTTTTGAATTTATTTTAAATTGCATCAGACAATAATTATTTAAAGTAAATGCTGTTATCTGCAAACATAATTTAATAAAATTATTTAATGTATACCTACAATAATAATTATTGTTATTAGTTTAAAAAAATGTTGCTTGCCGTTAGCGCATTAAATCATTGGATTGCACGATGTCGTTTCGATTAAGTAGCTTCTGAATCAGGAAATGCTGGCCGTCGCCTACGCCAAATTTGACAGAAATAAATGTCAATGCATTCAGCCCGAACTATGACTATAATAACTAATCACTTTTCTTTTTTGAATTTGTTGCTGTTCAGGTAAACATCTATTATATGCGCTCACCAGGCCAAAATTGATGCTTTAGATTGAATCTCCACAGGCGTAAAGGTGGAAACACATTACTATCACCTCACGTGAAGACACATGAGCAGTAAATTTGATGATACCCGTTTTTCCATAGGAAGGTACAGATTAACAAGAGGCACACTATTGTCATACGGTGTGTTCACTTTACGTGAAACCACGTGATATTGCAGGTCTTCACGTGCTCAGATTTTTTATTTAAACATCAATTTCGTGAAGCGTGAGCGTGACTTTAGAAAAATGGAGGAAGTTTTAACGACAGTACATCTTAAAGCGATCTTCATCGCCTTGCAATAAGTCTTGGAATAAAGTGTGACATTCACGTTCCTTTCTTCTTTTTAAATTAATGTCATGTATCCATTGCCTAGTTTTAAGTTTTTCAGTCGCTATATATGACTGCACATGCTCTTTCTAAATCTTCTTCAAACTCTGAAGATAAAGATGAACTATTATTTAGTTTCGACAATTTCTGGTTACGATTAGCGAAGCACCACACAGCTTCTTAACATAGTATAAAACAAAGTCGCTGTCGCTGTCTGTCCGTCCCTAACTATGCTTAAATCTTTAAAACTACGAAACGGATTTTGAAGCGGTTTTTTTTAATAGATAGAGTGATTCAAGAGGAAGGTTTTTATGTATAATACATGCATAATATTGTAGAGAAACACTAATAAATTAGAGTAGGGAGAACGAACGACCCAACCTAACCGGTCCCCGACCCATTTAACGATCGATCCGAAGCCGGAATAGACGAAGACTGACTATGTTTTATACATGGATGTGAATTGTGGACGGGCCGGCAAACGGCTGAGTCACAGTAATCTTTTAGAGGTTTGTTCGGGTTTGTATTTATAAATCTTGACGTGATGGTGAACTCGACTCGCCTTATTATCTCAGAGAAAACGACATCGTATAATGCCGGGCTGCAACGCAGGCCGGGTACACGCTAGTGTTTTTATAAAATGAATGATATGACTTCACGTGAAATAATAATAATAATAATGTGATTCTGATTAATTGATTCTGCTGCTACTAGGTGGAAATCCATAATTATAGTATTATGGGATACAGTAAAACAAAATTGAACTTGTAAATTTCCAAATATACGAACATATTGCACACCTTAGGAGAAATTTGAAATACCAAACGGCGAGGAAACTTACTGAAACATCTTTGAACAAATTAATTGATTCAGCCGATACTAGGGGGAAATCCATAATACTATAATGAATGTGATTCTGCTTGAAATTCATATATTTTATTTCTGGCGTGATAGGACGTGAACTCACGCGAGGTGATGTAATGTGTTTCCACCTTAAATAATAAAATTTTCCTGCCGAATCGACCGCGAGCTTGAATTAAAATTCCCGAAATTTTATCTCAGGTTCGTATTTTTTTTAAATTCGTACTTCGAAAAAATATCCTGAAGTAATTCCTGCTCTAGGGAGATTATAAGTGAAAATTCCCCACCAGTACTTTTAACCAATCAATATTGTTTTTTTCGAGGGTTTTTGACGGGTCGCAATGGTAACACATGTGTTTTATTGGAATATTTTTCGCTGTGGGTAACTAACAGCGAATTATAGTGGAAATTTTTTGACATATTCACAGAATTATTTTGTTTGACTTAAAGTTAGTTTCAATTTTTTTTATTTAAACTTATTTACACTTCGCAAATACGCAGTTGAACAAAATCAGGTCCTAATTTTTTATAAACTAAAATTTTTATACACTTCCCTTACATAATAAAGATGTTTTTAGTATGGTATTGGCGTTCTTAAAGGCGAAAAAGCTGGACTTAAAATCGAACATATCGCTTTATTAATTAAATATATATGTCTGATAAAATATATATAGGTAATATTCGGACACCATTTTATTTACCATTTTCCCATTTAAGAGTTTCAATTTTGAATAATTTAGAAGCAAATGTTTCTAAACAATCCGAAACAAATTTTCTTTCTTCGAATCTTCTATCAGTTTGGTCAAATATGACATAGTACGATGATGGATCGTAACGTCGGAACATTTTTTGCATAAATTGCATACAGCATGATTTTAAAAACGATGCAATTTAAAAATAAAAGAACTGTTTGTTTTTGACTCCAAAATATTCTGTTTCCTACAAAACACGAATTTTTACTGACAGTTGGTACTGTCAAAATATAATGACCATATGACCCCTATGACCGGTTCTCCGCCGCTGATTATGCAAGCCATAAAATTTACGTTTAAAAAAATGAAATAAAAACTAAAAAAAGCAATTTTCTACCACTTGCAATAATTCAAAATTTAAGTTAAATTAAAGAATATGATATGTTAAGTCTTAAAATTGTATTTCAGTAGAAGTAGGAATCAACATAATCTTATCGCTACCGAAACACAATCGAAGCTACGGAGCAAACTAAATTTCTTCATGTACGTACCTATATGAACAACCAATAAAATTTTAATTTTCTACCAATTGTAGTAAAACAAATCTTACTGTATATGAAATAATGAACTATCTTAAATATTGAAATAATATTTTTGCGCAACTACAATCGATATAAAAAAAATATGGCTCTCAATTTTAACTTATTATTATAATACCACAATGCGTTTACTGGCACTTTAGAGAAATTGAAAAAAAAATTTTACCAAATCTTGTGAACCAAAATTATGTAAAATGAAAATATACTATGCTAAGACCTAAAATTGTATTTACGTGTGACTACAACAATTAGTAGAACCCGTATTATAGGTAGTATGATAGAATATTCCACACCAAACTGTGTTTAAAATTTAAAAAATTTTAAATTATTGGAATTTTCTTACCGAATACCGCGCGAGTTTACATGTAGTAGTAGTAACATGTTTTATTTAGCAAAAAGCTATATTTTTTTTAACAAATTTTTATAATTTATTTTTAAATTTTAAAACGCAACCTTCTTTTAACAAAAACAGACAGAAAAGTTAAACATTTTGTAAATTGTATCAAATATTACGTAGGTATCATTTTGTTTTTTAATTAAATGTAATTTTAAAGTTTTTTTAAACAGTTTTAATGATTTTTGAGATTTAATAGAATTTTCCAAATTATTATATTCTATCAAACCTTTATAAAAAATAGATTTATAAGCTAATGTTTTAGACACTCTATCCACATAAAAATCTTAATTAGTTCTTGTTTTATAATTATGATGGTCATAATTAAAAGAACAAAAAAATTTTAAACAATCAGACAATAAATTATTTTTAATTTTATGTATAAACATTCATACTAAATAAAAAATTACATTTCTGACATTCAACCAATCTAAATTTTTCAACATAAAATTAATTTTTGTATGCCTATTTGTCACAATTTAAAATAATCCGCATTGCCTTATTTTGTATAATTTTTAATTTATCAAATATTTCCTCACTAGCACAATATAAAATGGAAGAACAATAAAGAAAATGTGGTAATACATATAATAGTATTAAACACAGTTTTTTTAGAAAACAAACTTAAATTAGAACTGATTCTTTTAAAATAACCTACTTTTCCGGCAATCTTCGATATAATACTTTTAAAATAATTTAAAAATTTTAATTTTGAATCAATTAAAACATTAAACCCGAAAATTATTTAACTAGTGAAAATATGGGTCCGATTTTTGGCAACGAAATACTGACCAAAAAACGAAATGCTTCACTAGTCTCAATTCTGAATATATGTATCTATCTTTCTTTCCCATTTTATTATTAACATTAAAATGTAAAATTAATCTGATGAAAATTCTGGATAATTTTTGTATTTGTTATAATATATACGTTATAACGAAGTCGTTCTGAATTACGTTGCCACAGCTAAAGGGCGCTATTTAGCAGAATCAACAATTTTTTCATTTTTCTCAAAAATTTTAAATGAAGCGATATATCTTTTTAACTTAAGCAAAAAGAAAAATAAATAAGATTAATATATGTTAAAACCGCAAGTCAATATCATTCTTTCAATCGGATATTTAAATGCCTTTTGGATTAAATAGAGGTGATTAAAGTATGCTTGTGACGTCAAAGCGTACTACTATAGCGCGAGAACAGGCTATTCATACTACGTGACGTCACACGATTTATGCCCGTTTCGTTGATTCCCGTTTCGTCGACTTTAAGATATTTTCATAGAGTTGAAAGAACGAAATAGATTCTTGAGAACAGGTTAGAGGTAGCCTGTTCAGCGAACTAAAATAACTGAACCAGTTCTTTAGGTAAACTTATGGCAATATGATTGCGTTCGCCTATGCAACCGAACCATGATACAAAGAAAGAAGAGATATGACATTGCGCATGTGGGCGGAGCCAAATCGACAGCCGCTTACGTCATGCGGTGCTAATTTTCTGGCGGGCTTCGTATAAAATACGTTTGGTTTTATGTACTATTGTTATTATTTGTTATACAGAAAGAGGTTTTTAGTATTTTTTTGGATTATTATTGTTGTTTGTTAGTGACAATTAGTTGTTAATATGCGTTGTGCAGTGGCGTTATGCATAGGTGACAATATGACAGCTTTTATTTGTTATAATTATCTGCAAAAGTATATACCTACATATTTATGATACAAATCAATGTAAAATATTTCAAATTTTAGCTTAAAAAAATTGTTCTCCTCCTCGTAGGTGAGATAAAAAAGTTTAATTTGACGAAATTGGTTTAAAATAATAAACCGTTATACAGGGTGTCCCAGATAAGAATGCACTCTACAGGGAACTCGTAAACCATAAGAGATACAGAGATGGTTAAATTAGAGAAAAGCTGCGCATTACTAAATCCTGTAACGTCATGTTTTTAAATTTAAAAAATTCCAAATGCTTCCGAAGATATTTGGATAAAACCGAATTTTCGCGATTTCGTTTTAATTGATTTATGATTTTATTTGAGGAGACATGTCAAAATAAATTTAACGTTTTCATTGCCACTTTTTCTCTCCGACAAGATAGTTTTTTGATCCGACGTTTCGTTTAGTCACAACCATCATCAACTTTGTTATTTTAAATAGTAGGAAAATTTTATTTTATGCTTAATAAATTCTACGCTTTATTTTAAATCTAACGGTGTATCACACTTATTATTTATTAGACGTTTCGATATTTGAAAACACATCATGTTTTGTTATAAGTTTCTTTTAAAAAAATGTTTTAAAATCCAACTAGTATTTAAATAAAACAATAAAAACAAAAATATTTTCGATAATGTGCCTATTTTCATTGATGATGTATTTTTAAATATCGAAACGTCTAATAAATAATAAGCGTGATACAACTTTAGATTTAAAATAAAACGTAGAATTTACTAAGCATAAACTAAAATTTTCATACAATTTAAAATAACAAAGTTGATGATGGTTGTGACTAAACGAAACGTCGGATCAAAATAATTTAACCATCTTGTAGGGGAGAAAAAGTGGCAATGAGAATGTTAAATTTATTTTGAAATGTCTCCTCAAATAAAATCAGAAATCAATTAAAACGATATCGCGAAAATTCGGTTTTATCCAAATATCTTCGGAAGCATTCGGAATTTTTTAAATTTGAAAACATGACGTTACAGGATTCAGTATTGCGCAACTTTTCTCTAATTTAACCATCTCTGTATCTCCTATGGTTTACGAGATCCCTGTAGTCTTATCTGGGACACCCTGTATGTGTGCCTTATTTTTTAATAATTGTTAATGTAACTCTTATTACTATTATGATAATTACCAGTCCTAGTATATTTTTTTTAATGTCTGAATGAGTTTTTTACATCCTTATCCTTGGTCAAATTATAGTCAAATGCAGTGGCGGACTGGAGCGGGTGGCCATCGCCACCGAGGCCAGAAGGTCTTTGGGGCCAATTGGTCCAAACATTTAAACAACCATATTTTTGTTTCAAAAGTTTTTCTTAATGAGGGTTGGGGCCATAGAGGTCATGTAGCCACCGGGGCCAAATGATTCCAGTCCGCCCCTGGTCAAATGTTAAGAATATAAATTTATAAACAGACATCTCCAAAAATAGTATCGTTTCCTATTGCATAAAGAAATCTTAATAAGCAAATAAATTGATTTTGGTCATTTAAGGCTCGAAACTGTTTTCTAAAAATGTTTAAGACTGCACATTTGTACAAATTTTTTTCAAACAATTTATTGCTTAAGGTGGAAGGACCAAAAAATATAGGGTATTTTTTTATGATTTTGTAAAAATAAATAAGTAATTGTAATCATTTAAAAGATAAAATGCATAAGCAGACAATTATTTTCATTGATATCAAATATATGCTAAATTTTAACATTTAACCCAAGAACATCATGAAATACGTTCTGATTTATGAACCTCTATCCTTAAAGTACTTAAAATAATATGCACTTAAATCTTCCAAAGCAATAATTGCAAAATATGCAGTAAAATTTCTACTTTTACCGGCTAATCCTATGTAATTTTAAATCTCGTTAGCACCACATGACGTCATTGCGCGGACCGGACCGAATTGGGAATACGATCGATCATATCTTTCTTTCTTTGTATCATGCAACCGAACCAAATGTGAGTTCTGCCACCCGCTCCACTCTGCTTGTAAAGGAACTGACTAGTGCTGGGCGATGTTCATCGATGTTTTTAAAACATCGATGTTCTGTTACCGATGTTCGATGTTTTTGACATCGATGTTAGAGGTCATAAACATCGATGTTTACCTTTCGATGTTCAATGCAATGTTATTCGGTTAAAACACGTCCTCTCCCGCCTTTTGAGTTGCATTGCACTCAATAATAGGGAACTGGCGACCTTTTTTTTTAGAAGTCAAATTTTTTTTATTAGTATTCGAGGAGTAAAAAACCGGGTTATTAAAATAATTCGGTTATTCCCAACATTATTAAATATCGATGTTTAAAAAAAACTCGATGTTTTACAACCGATGTTTTTAAGCCATCGATGGTAGCTTTCGATGTTGACATCGATGGTCAACATCGATGGTCCGTTTCGATGTCCAGCACTAGAACTGATCACAAATCGATTGAAGACTCGACGACTCGATCGAGTCTCTGTACCAATGTGATTAAAACAACAGGTGAACAGGTTCATACGGAACATTACTAGGGTGACAACCGAAATTTACCTGTTCTTTAACATCTCTAGATACGTCAGTACGTTAAAACACAAAGTAATTAATTTCCGGCATCAATTTAGAAAATAAAGCCATAAAAAATTATAAATATCGATAACTTCTAATTTTTTATTCCTCTAAACTAGAAATAGAACAGAATTCAATGAGCATTCCTTCAAACATAAATTACAAGCACGCATCGTTGGTTGTTGCCATATTTAAAAAAAATATATATATTTTTTTTATATCACGTAAGGTTATTTTTCAAACCGGTAAAATCCAAAAATATAGAAAAAACACGATTTATTTCATTTATAAGCTAGTTTTTTAATATATTAAGGAAAAAAATACAAAAATATACAAAATATACACATATAAACTATTATAAATGGTTATTTAGTCGTTACGCTTCTTCAAAAAATGTTTTATTTTTTCAGAAAAGCTTCTTTTGGTTGTTTTTCTGTTCCAACAGAAATCGGCCATCATTTTTGTGTCCCAGCGCCCCTGGTATCTTTTTTCCATCTCTTTAATATATTGATGAAATCTTTAACCTTGCTCTTCACCTACGTCCCCAAGATTTTCCGGGAATTAGTCCAAATGGGAATGTAAAAAGTGAATTTTTATGCTCATATTCTGAAATTCCTGAATTTTTCCAGCATATTTTCAACGATCTCAACATAGTAGTAATTTATGTTCAACTTCTTTAAAAGCATTCTATGCATGTTTTTCCTTATCTTCCATTACCTTTTCAAATTCTGTATCTTTCATCAAGCTGCTAATCTGCGGCCCTACAAAGATTCCCTCCTTTAATTTTGCATCTGACAGAGCCGGAAATGTTTTACATAAATATTTAAAACAATATCCTTCTTTGTTTAATGCCTTAACAAATTGTTTCATACGTCCAAGTTTTATGTGAAGTGGTGGAAGTAAAACTTTTTGAGGGTCAATAAGACTTTCGCGAATTACATTTTTGTTTCCAGGTGTTAAAGCCTCTCTTTGTGACCAGTCTCTTTTTATCCAATGCTGTTCTCGCTAGCTAGACCACTCGCACAGGAAACATGGAAATTTAGTAAATCCAGACTGCTGACCTAAGAGAAGACTTAAAATGTTTAGATCTCCACACACTTCCCAGTTGTGATTTTCATATTATATTCTTAAAAGTAATTCCTCTAAATTTTCATAGCTTTCCTTTAACTTAACTGTATGGCCGACCGAAACAGAAGCAAAAACATTGTCATTATGTAAAAGAACAGCTTTAAAGCTCCTTTTTGAAGTCGATAAAAAGTCTCCAGTCGGAAGGTGTGTAGCACCACAGAAAATAATTTTTTATTCATCAATCATTTAGAATTTGAAGTACTACATTCATTTTAAAATGTATTAAAACGCCTATTATAAGTTTTTTTTATATTTTTTCTTTTTTTTGCAAAAAAAAAAATATGTGGGTGATAGAGACCAATTATTGTATTTTAATTAGTTATTTCTATATAAAAACTAAGCTCAACAAACAAAACCTCGTCATCACAAATTTCATGCAGGCATGTGTTATCGTTTATGAAATGGTTCTCTGTATCAAAAATTTCGACAAAAACTATAGACGTTATAAAAAATGTTCATTTTTTCTTTTGGTCCTTTTTTCTACCGTTTTTCGGCAACATCTCCTGATTTTTCCCTGACCACCTCGCAATATCGGTAATAAAGATAGCTTTTCTGTTCGAGTGATACTAACGGGATTCTTTTTTAAGTTTATCGCATATCCTAATCAAAATATTAAGAATTTGAGAGATTTCTCGTTCTCGCATATTTTTGTCTCGTTTTACGAGATTCTCGAGAGTCTCGCAGGAGACCGATTGATTCTTTAATTATTTCTCTAACAATACTAGTCTCTATACGTGAGGTTAAATGACTTGTATTGGTTTACTATGTACTGAACGATAGCGTGTGTTTTTCCAATCAATTCTCCTCTATTTCCAAATGATTTTCCATCTTTCCATAAATACAGTTTTACAATCCTTCGAACTGCTTTCGGAATTTGACACAATTTCTTTCACTCATTCTTATAACAATTAAATAATTGCATTGCAAAATCAATTACAACGGGCGACAGATTAAAAAGTATAGCTGAAAATGATTCATTAATTTTAAATTTAGCTAGCAACGAATATTTGATTAAGTGCAACAGAATAAACTGTCGCTTTTCTTGCGTAAATATTAGTGTATGGAGACTTTTTGGCTTAGTTTTTGGTAAATATTTTTAAATTACATATAATGTAAAATTTCCATAAAATATTTTACACTTTTTTTTTTATTGGTCAGGCCTAAAATAATGATATACATTTTGTTCTTCATAGTTTCTGGTTAAAACTACCTTAAAGCGATGTAAAAAAGCTTGTATAGTGCAGTGGCGTATTTAGAATTAAAATATTACAGACTACAAAAGATAATATGTGGCATTTTGAAGTATTGATTCTGGACAGTGGCGTATATAATGTGTTTGGGGATTCCCGCAGTCTTATTTAAATTGTAAAATTTTATTGTTTGGCGCCCGTGTTTTCTAATTTAAGTGAGTAAAATAATATATACATGGTGATTGATAATTCGATTAATTCCTCGCAGGAGGTAATTTGTGATTTTTTCTTAAATATGACCTATTCCGAAAATGCTTGGTTTTCGAGTTATTTCAATTTTTTTCTTGTTTTTTACCTGCGTGTCTAATTTATTTAATTTAAAAAAATTGAAATGATGTTCACTTAGTTTTGTAATTTTTTTGCAAACTAGAACTATTAGCAATACTTTGTTTTTACAAATAATTAAGTAACTGTGTCACAGATAACAAAACAACATGGCCAAACTTGGCAAAAAAAAATGGCAAAACTAACTTGAAAACCAATCATTTTCGGAATCGGTCATATTATGTAGAAATATATATTTTTAAACATACATATTTAAAAAAATATATATTCCCATTATTGCGTTTATATTAAAAAATTTCTTAATTTCTTCCTTTTTTGGGTTCAGCTAACAAAACATAGAAATTATAAATTTTGATAGTTCAAAATAGGGCGTGGCACCGAAAAAATTTTCGCCTGCGGCGCTTTTTTAAAGAAAGAAAGACAGAAAGAAAGAAAGACAGACAGAAAGAAAGATAACATGAAAGGTATAGACCCCCCCGTGGCAATATTCTAAATACGCCACTTGTATAGTGTATAGTGAATGGAGACTTTTGGGACTGACTGTATAAAGTGTGACCAGTAAAGTTCGCATCATATGGGATTTTTTTTTATTAATAATTTTATTCGAAATTTGACTTTGGCATCAAGTTCTGCTTTGATCGAGATGAAAATTAAGCAAAAAAATAGCAGTCACGTGATTCGCATTATCTGCCAAAATTTAATTATTTCCAAAAAATAATTCAAAAGTGGGGTTATTTCTGAAAGTATCGAAAAAAGTTATTAAAAAAAGTTTTTTTAAATGCACTTTCCAGCCTACATGTAAAATTTTAGCTGCATAAGATAATTTTGATTTTTTACCCATATTTTGTAAATTGCACCACTTTTACAAAATAGGACTCAACGCAACCTACATAACACTTCTTAGTTTTGACAGTGCTTTATTTCAGAAACATTTTCTTTAAAGTATATTAAATGTGTGTTTTTGTACAAAATCAAAATTGGGCTATTAAAATTTGGTGGCATGTGATGCAAACTTTATTTGTTTTTGACCCTGTATAAGGTAACTTTATAAAATAAGTATTTTTGAAAACGTAGTTTGTGTCTGAAAGTAATACACCTTAATATTAAGAGCAGTAACCCCCTTTACCACAATGAAAATTGCCGAACGTTTTGCTGGTCAAACGAAAAGAAAAAATAAAAATTGATATTTAGAAAATAAATTCTACTTTAAATACCCCATCCAGAAAAGTAAATGACGATCGAAAATATTCCCAAAATTTTTTTTAGAATTTTTTTTTATTTTTAGTAATTTTGTAATATCTTAAACAATTCTTTATTGGTCAAAAGCAAAATGACTTTCCCGGGTGTAGAATGTTGTACCAAACAATTTTTCTTAAAGCCATTTTTCAATATCGGCCTTACTTTTTTTTCAAAAACTTTGGGCGCGTAAACCCACTTTACACGCTTAAATTCACTTTACGCGCCCAAAGTTTTTGAGAAAAAAGTAAGGCCGATATTGAAAAATGGCTTTAAGAAAAATTGTTTGGTACAACATTCTACACCCGGGAAAGTCATTTTGCTTTTGACCAATAAAGAATTGTTTAAAATATTACAAAATTACTAAAAATAAAAAAAATTTCTAAAAAAAATTTTGGGAATATTTTCGATCGTCATTTACTTTTCTGGATGGGGTATTTAAAGTAGAATTTATTTTCTAAATACCAATTTTTATTTTTTCTTTTCGTTTGACCAGCAAAACGTTCGGCAATTTTCATTGTGGTAAAGGGGTTACTTCCTCTTAAGACAAAAAAGAACACAGTGTCATCAGTAAAGTGGTCATTAAGTGGAAAATAAATTTTAGTGGTGGGTAAAAAATCAAAATTTTCTTATGCAGCTGAAATTTTGCATGTGGGCTACTGCATTTAAAAAATTTTCTAATAACTTTTTTCGATATTTTCTAAAATAACCCCACTTTTACATAATTTTTTGGAAAAAATTTAACTTTGACAGATAATGCAAATCACGTGACTACTATTTTTTTTGCTTAATTTTCATCTCGATCGAAGCAGAACTTGATGCCAAAGTCAAATTTCGAATAAAGATTAATAAAAAAAATCCCATATGATGCGGACTTTACTGGTCATACTGTATAATATACTTTGAATATTCGGATATAAAGTCCACTTTAGTAACATGACAACAAAACCAAGAACAGAACGAAGACAATGAATATAAGGCGGACTTTATTAAAATGTCGTAAATCTTATCCACTACCTGTGAAGCGACCAGCCAACGAAGTTGTAATGTAAAGTTGACTGACCGGTAGTATAAACGTTATAAGGGTCTTGCGAAAATTAGATAATTGTTGCATCCACCTTCAATTCTATTACAAAAACATTTTGCGAAATAAACATTTGTAATCAAGCAGGGGCGTGCCATCCACGCAGGCCAGGGAAGTTATACAGTGCGAGCAAAAATTATTTGCATCAAAGAGGGCTTGGATTAAAAAATGTTGGGCTTGGTTTAGATCACAATGATATGGGGACGATATATCTAACCAAATCTAGGTTAAAATTTTGTCAAATTCATATTATGACATGATATGACAAACTAATGAGTAATAAAATAAGTAGACAAATACAAAATTATGTATTATTGTTTACAAAATTAACAAAGTAAGAATATACAGAAAGAAAAAGAATTGCTGAAATTGGCCACCGCCATGCTCCAAGCATAAATTCACACGTCTCTTCATATTTTCGAAAGTGTTGACCAGCATCTCTGGAGAAATGTTACCACATTCTTGGATAATCCTTTCTTGTAATTGTTCTGAATTTGCAACTGGTGTTTAAAAATAGTGTTCTTTAAATGAGGAAAAACGAAGTAATCCATAACCGTTAAATAAGGTGATCTAGGTGGGAATTCAATGTCTGATCGAAAACTGATCAATCTGTCGTCGAAAAAATTGCGTAAGTAGTTAATAGTTTCGGCGGCTGTATGGGCGGTTGCACCGTCCTGTTGAAAATATCCAAAACGTAGTTCGTCGTCAAGTAATTGCTTCACAAATGGATTCAAAATATTGTCTCTATACCGCTGTGCTGTAACTGTATCATGAAAAAAAAAATAGGAACAACAATTATTTTTCTTCGGGAAACAGCTAACCAGACACCAATTTTTTGAGGGTGCAATGTAGACTCTACAAAAAAATGGGGTTTTTCACTACTCCACATGCGTGTATTCTGACAATTCACATAACCGGAGAGGTGGAACCAGGCTTCATCCGAAAAAAATGTCAGATCTAATACATCATTTATTTCCAATAAAATTTGGGTAAACCATTGAGAGTAATTCCTACGTCTTTCAAAATCTGCGGCTTGCATTTCTTGGAATACTTGCACTTTATAAGAAAGTTAATTTAGCTGCTTCATAAGAATAGTCCTGCATGTTCCATAAGATCTTCCCACATCTTGGGACAGGCGTCTTATACAATTTGTTGGCGTATTTTGCATTATTTTACGAACGTTTGCAACAAGTTCTTCTGTTCGTACAGATGGTCTTCCTGCTTCTTTTTTGTGTTGTATAGAACATGTTTCCCTAAACACAGCCACGGTTCTTTTCAGGCAATGATAAAAATTCCCAGCAATAAAAGCAACGTTAGGAAAATGTTCGTGAAAATCGTAGATGCACAAACCCGGATTATATTGCCACTCACCATTTACTCTAACCCCGTTTCGAAAATACGCTTCAACCATGAATGTTTTGTGCTGTTCCGTAAAGCCCATTGTGTGAATTGTTCAAGAAATTGCTTGTAACGACTGTCAAAGATGACGGAATAACTGATTTATTGTTAATTCAGGTAGTTACTGACACCCAACAGGTATTAAGCTCTACGGCTAAGCATTACGTCCTTAGATGCAAGGCCCTATTTGATGCAAATAGTTTTTGCTCGCAAGGTATTTACAGTACAAGGTCGACTTATTCTGACACTTATCATTTTAAACCTAGTACTGTCAATTTAGGACAGTTTCGCAGATTAAGACATTCGGGGCCCTAGGCTCAACTGATTAGATGGGGCCCCCACCCGATATATAAGCACTTGCCTAGTTCGCCATGGGGTTAAACCGACGCTGCGCACGTCCCTGTTGCTAAGGCAGTGAATGCATTACATTATTTGTTCAAGGACCCACTAAGAATCGCAACCGTTACTTAAGTATCTATTATTTAAGGTAATTTTATTGTAAAACAATGCACGTGGGCAAATTACTTAGTCAGCGACTTGCAGATTTATGCCGATTACACATTAGGTCGTTAAAAGAACGTAATCAATAAGAACTATGAACTGCAATAACTAGAAACTATTCTTATACCATAGAGAAACACAGACAAGAAAAACCATCCAATGTATAAATTTACCGCCTAAAATTTTGGATGCGTGTCGCAATCCGTAACAGGTTACGCCAGACGTAGCTTTTGGTAAACATTTATCGAACGCATCTCGTCATTTACATCTCGATTGTGTGCCTTATATTTGCTTACTTGGTCAGTCTAGGTTTATTCAGTTTATGCTTATATGGAGGTCAATTGCTTGACCAGCAAACGCTATAAGGAAAAGCAATTGCTAGATCTGGATATGAATAAAATTTTAAAGCGATTGCTGTTTTTCTTACACCTCTGTAGCACAAATGCTTATTCAACGCAAGTTCAGACGTGGCTTATCCACTTGTTCAGATTATAGATTTCATGTTGTTTTTTTTTGCAAAAGAGTTTACGTAAATAAAACAACGTTGGTCTATTTATTTAGTACAATGGTAATCTGTTACGTTTTTGTGGAAAATAGGAAACTTATATTTGTGATATGGCAGATTTCTGTGAAAATGAGGAAAGTGATAGTAGTGATAAAGAAATTAAAGACAAGCAATTGATATTCGTTCACAAATTGAAGGAACATAAATCAATCTCTCTGACCACAACCGTTTAGCTTCCACAACAGCTTCAGCACTCGTAGGAAATTTTAAAAAATATTGGCCTTTTCCAAAACTGCATCCATTACAGAAGTGTATGTCTTACAGACAGTAGTTTGGTGAACACCGAGTTCTTCACCTACAGAATTTTGAAAGCCCGGATCCGACAAGTTCCGCAGAAAGGCTTTAATTTTATTTAAAGGCGACAGTGCACCCCCTCGCCTTTTACCAGTATCAGTCAAAAAATAATTTGCCAACCACTCAACATTTTCGCACTCAAATCGATATAACTTTCTGAAATCATCATATCTGCAATTTTTACGTAAACTGTAGATTTTTCTTTTACGGACGTTCATATATTCAGCCATAATTGAAGACACAAATTAAGAGCAACGCACGTGTTTGCCGCGGAGAACTAAAGTTGACTGCTACCAAGCAAATGATGCAGGGGTCGACCTACCTTAAAAAGTTGAAAGCGATCGCTACACTAGAAAAGGCAATTCCTTAATTTATTCATCACATTTTAAGCAAACGATAGCAATTGCTTCTATTTTTTAAGAAAAAGCATTGACTAGAAGCAATCCCTGCACTTTTAAGCGATTGCTGGACGCAAAAGCAATTACTTTAGTTTTATTCATTATCTTTCAAGAAATTACTTCGATTTTATAAAAAGCGATCGCTACATTGTTATTCATTAGGCTCAATGTGTGGTGTGTGTACGGATGGCCGTCTATGATGTAAGAAAAACATAATTCGTAGGAACCTCAGACCAAGGCAAAGGGTATATTACCGCGGTGACTGGGGGGATGCAATAAGAGACGCTTGGGGTTCATTAATCAAACTTGACACTTAGACAAACGCATTGGTTTGTTTATTAATAAATTGTCAGATTGACAAGTGAGCCTCACGCGTCCTTTACCCCCTTTACCTCTCAGATGCGGGATCAGTAAATGACATTTCGCGGTAACCGGATACCTGTCCTCTCCTTAGATCATTAGGATCATCACTTACAATTACAGACATGTTACTGTCCTAGAGGAATTCGTTTGTTGCTTGTACAGTGATAAGGGATACACATGTATAAATAAGTTCACACCAAAATACTCTCCACAATGACCATTGCTAAATACACAAGGTGTCAAATTGAGTCTACTACCACCTTGCAAAGCTTTATTTGAAAAGCACGTCAGTCGTGCAAACTACCAGTGCTATATATGGAACAATGCACACGTCACTAAACCCATAACACCAACTTCAGTGGGTCTTGGCTGGAAGTTAGAAAATGGACAACTGAAGATTGGTTGGATTAAAGGGAATTCGTTGCCTCACGAACTAACCAACGTAATGGAAAGCTTTCATCCAGATCAATTTGAAGATGGAGAATTTGAAGATGGAGATGAGCCAGAAGTAGTTAAGTTAACCAATATATTACATGAGGATGAAGAAGTACTGATTACATAAAATGGATGCTGTTATTTGATTTTGAAATTGAAACTTTGAATATTCATTATTATAACTTAAATTTTTTCGGTTATACTCACATAATGAAAATTTTGTGTTACGGTTCCTATGTTTTTTTTTGAGTTGATGTAATTAAATTGGCTGAGGCAATATCGCGAGACGTTGCCTGGACGTATGTGAAACTTCCTGTGGAGCTACCTCAACTAGATTTCAAGACGCAAATGTTGCCAAAAGGCAGCCTTGGAGATGCTTACTGCTTTAAGTGGCTTTGACTGTTCAATCGGAACAAATTGAAGGGACATAAATAAATCTCTCTGACCACAACCGTTGAGCTTCCAAAACAGCATTCATTACAGAAGTGTATGTCTTATAGACAGTAGTTTGGTGAACACAGAGTGCTTCACCTACAGAATTTTGCAAGCCCGGATCCGACAATTTCCGCAGAAAGACTTTAATCTTATTTAAAGGCGACAGTGCACCCCCTCGCCTTTTACCAGTATTCAGTCAAAAAATAATTTGCCAACCACTCAACATTTTCGCAGTCAAATCGATATAACTTTCTGAAATCATCATATCTGCAATTTTTACGTAAATTGTAGATTTTTCTTTTACGGACGTTCATATATTCAGCCATAATTGAAGACACAAATTAGGAGCAACGCAGGTGTATGCCGCGCAACTAAAGTTGACTGCTACCAAACAAATGATGCAGGGGTCGACCTACCTTAAAAAGTTGAAAGCGATTGCTTTACTAGAAAAAGCAATTCCTTAATTTATTCGTCACATTTTAAGCAAACGATAGTAATTAAGTACTTATATTTTTTTAAGAAAAAGCATCGCCTAGAAGCAATTCCTGCACTTTTAAGCAATCGCTGGACGCAAAAGCAATTACTTTAGTTTTTATTCATTGGCTTTCAAGAACTTACTTTTACTTTTATAAGAAAAAGCAATTGCTACATTTTTTTTTCATTAGGCTCATTTTTACGATAGATCCATATAAATTCCGATTTTGAGCTGCAGAAGGAATGCGGGGAAAAAATATACGTTGTTGTCGTAGTGCTCAGTTAAAATTTCAAAATAATATTAATTATAACTAGGTTGTAATGGGGGTAGTTACCCCCCCCCCCTTGGACAGACGGAAATCGAGCGCAATAAATAAAGTATATCATTAAAAAAAAAATCCCCCCCCAAAGATCAACTCCAGACTGGCGCACGAGATAAGCTGTGGGGATCTCAAGGTAAATATCTATGGGCTAAATTTATACCCTTCAAATAAAGAACAGTTACGAAAAATAAATAATTATTTTTTTAAAACCATAACACTTACTTCTGGTAAGGGTGCTCACCTTGTCCCATTATTATTTAACATTTATATTAATGGGAAAGAAAGAAAAAACTAAAAGTCTTCCTCCACAAAATTTAATAGAATAAAAAATTATTCAAGTTTATACATGTTTCGAACGTAGAAACGTTCATCATCAGGAGAAAAATTTATTTTATGCTGATGGTGTAAGCAAAAGAGAAAATTAGAACCTTAATGGAGCTTTTATGGACTTAAGAAATTGAAGTGTAGGAGAGACATGATATGAAGAAAAATGATAAGAGGTTAAACCATACTGAGTATGTGAAAAAGTTATTAATGGGGGTCTACCCCTAAATAAATTTTTCTGTCTCCTGATGATGAACGTTTCTACGTTCGAAACATGTAGAGGCCCTTGAATAATTTTGTATTCTATTAAATTTTGTAGAGGAAGACTTTAATTTTTTTCTTTCTTTCCCATACTTTTACTTCTTCAAATTTATATTAATGATATTAGTAAGTAGCTGCTTTTTGTACTCAAACCATGCAATTTATGCAGACGATTTAAAAATCTTTCGGAAGGTTAGAAATTTGAATGATCTTCATAAGTTACAGGAAGTATAAGTGGTGTATAGAAAATCAACTTGTTTTAAATATTAGTAAATGTAAATGTATACCGTTTTCTCATAATAATGAGAAGTATGTGTTTTATTAATCGTGTATTAGAATATTTATGAGTTTTAAGAAATTTGAACCAGAAATGTTTTTTTCAATATAAACTTATATAAGTACCCCATTTTCCACCCTCTAGGAGCAAAATTTTGTATATATAACTTAAAATGATAGACAGTTATAGGTGTCTCCTTAAAATAGGCTACATCCCTTTTTTTAACCCCTAAGTGAATTGTGAAAAAATATCAAAACATGTATTATTATTTTATGTAAGTAGGTACCTACCAATTTTCAAATCTCCACCGGTTTTCAAATTAAAATTAAAGTTTCTAAGATACAAAAATTCCTATAAAAAGTTCAACCCCTGTTTTTACTCCCTTAGGTGTTGATTTTCGAAAAATCCCTCCTTAGTGGATGCCCATGTTATAAGGAGGAGACATCATCGAAATTTCATGATTCTAGGATTAGCGGTTTGGCTGGGCAAGGATAAATCAGTCAGTAACTTTAACAATTTTATATAATACCTAGTATAGATTATTTACTGTCCAGACTCTTCTTATATGTATCAGCATGTTTAGGTAGGTAATCGAGAAATATTAGTTATTCTAATAGTTTAGGGACTGGCAATTTCTGTCCTGATCAACACTAGGGATGTGCGATTACCGAAAAACATAATTGATTTTCGATTGTTTGTAATAATCAATTATTTCCTATTAATCGATTAATCAAAAATAATCATCATTATTTTTTATTATTATTTTCAATTAATCCGTTATTTTCGATTAATCGAATATAATAGATTATTTTCGATTACTTAATGGATTATTTTTGATTTCCGATTAATCGATTATTTTCGATTAATCGGATATAACTAACTATTTTCGATTTTTTATTAAAACATATTTATTAGACAAAAGTCTAAAAGGCTATCGACCAAGGTCTTTCAGCCCTTAATTTACATCAAAAAATAAAGTAAATCACAAAAATAATTTTTGGAGAAAGTGTGATAAAAAAAAAAAAAAAACTAGTTTGTCAGAGTCTCAAAAACTGCCCTTTCTGGGAATTGTCTTTTTCTAGGGTATTGGTTGGGAAAGTTCATAATAAATGGTTCTATTATATTAATATTCGTAGCCTTGTTTGTAAACTTCTCAGTAAGTCGGTGAAATCGCTGGATAATTGGTTCAACTTTTGTTTTTTCATAGAGGTAATCATTAGATGGGTTATGCAGTGGATTGGTAGGGTGTCTCATCCTAGTAATCTTGCGAAGACTTGTTCTTTCGGCTGTTTCTATAATATTTATGGCAGGTTTTCTACAAGCGCTGAAAATTATTTGGCCATACTCCACCATTGGTCGTGCCAACATTTTATACAGTATGTCTCTGTAAGTTTGCATCATATGGAAAACTTTTTTATTATTCATTTTACGAAAAAAAGTTATTCTTCATAAAAAGTTCTGCATGGTCTTAAACCTAAAATGCAACCATCAAATATCGAAATTTTCCAGTCATATACGAGGTTTGTCAAAAAATGTGAATTTTTCACAAGAATGTGAATTTTTCCCAAGAGTAAAGTACCTTTATTTTCGACGTTATCAAAAATTATTTTTAAAAAAAGTTGATCACAACTAAAAACTACGTCTAAATATGCAATCACACGCATTAAATTAATTAAATAATTAAAAAATTAAATAATTAATAATAAATTAATAAAATAATTTTTCAACATAAATGCGTATAATTGCATATTTAGACGTGGTTTTTAGTTCTGATCAACTTTTTTTAATAACAATTTTTGATAATGTCAAAAATAAAGGTACTTTACTCTTGGGAAAAATTTACATTCTTGGGAAAAATTCACATTTTTTTACAACCCTCGTATATGACTAGAAAATTTCGATATTTGATGGTTGCATTTTAGGTTTTAGACCATGCAGAGCTTTTTATAAGGAATAACTTTTTTTCGTAAAATTAATAATAAAAAAGTTTTCCATATGATGCAAACTTACGGAGACATACTGTATATATGAGAAGCAGTTTTACAGTTAATTCCTTCATTTTTATAAGTGAGATTTCTAAAATGTTTACTTCTGGTTATCATTTTCTTCTTTGTAATTGTTAGATGATGTTTAAAATTCAGTTTGTGATCAAAATGAATCCCCAAGTATTTAATATGTGACTGTGGGTTTACTTGGTGGTTCAGAACTTTAATAGTTGGCGATGAGTTTTTAAGTTTATGATGGAAAATTATAAACTGAGTTTTCTCTGGGTGCACTTTTAATTTCCACTTCCGAAACCACACTACAACCCCATTAAGTGCTATTTGTAGTGCTTGCACTGCTTTTGCTGCATTTGTATGATGAACTATCATTGAGGTATCATCGGCAAACTGTACTAAGTATGGTATTTCTGGCAAAACTTGATTTATCTCTGGGAAGATGTCGAAGCAAAAAACATTGTATAAAAGGGGTGACAGTGGTGAGCCCTGAGGTGTTCCCTGCGCATAAGAAAATGGTATTGAAGAGACTCCATTTACTTTGACAACATTTATGCGGTTTTCCAAAAAATGCTTGACAATCCAGATTAAAAAGGTCGGACACTGAAGTTGATATAATTTAAAGAGGATGCCTTTATGCCAGACGCTGTCAAATGCCTTTTTGATATCCAAAAATACTGCTGCGCTGCTAAGTCCCATTATTTTATTCCGATTAATCAATTATTTTTGATAAATCGAAAATAACCGATTAATGGAAAATAATCGATTGATTTAGGTAATCAAAATAAATCAAAAAGTCGATTTAAATATTAAATTGTTACTTAAGAATATTAATTTTATGAAAGGCGCACAGATTGAAACTATGTTCAAATTATTTCGTTGATTGTTTTGCAATAATAGGTATGCTATAATATTTTTTAAACCGATTTTCAGGGTAATAGGGTTGCTAATAAATATATAGAGACTTACAGCAATAATAAGTAACTAGCAACTTGAATCATCCAAAAACATACCTATATTTTCGAATATTCGAAAAATAGTTTTTTTTGGTCAATTGATTAATCGAAAAATCGTTTTTTTTTATTAATAATTGATTAATCAAAACCTCGTAATTTTTTTCGAGTACCTAATTAATCGATTACTCGAAAAATATTTTTTTTTGTAATCGATTAATCGAAAAATCATTTTTTTTTTCGATTTTTTTTTCAAATAATCGATTAATCGAAAAATGTAATCAAAAAAAATTTTTTTTTTCGATGAATAATCGAATAATCGATTTTTCGATTACGTAATAATCAAATAATAGATTTTTCGATTAATCGATAAAAAAATTTATCTCTAATCGTGTTGCACACCCCTAATCAACAAATTTGATAGGGATCATTCTAAGCAAACATTTGGAATGTGTCAACAGTTAGGTCAAAACATTAATCAAAGTTAATCACTAGCAAATCGATTAAGTATGGGTCGAAAGTAGTAAACTGCGACTGTCTGAAATATTATACGTATAAGCTCACTTAATAATGGTACTTACCACGTGCACACTGCTCTGGATCGAATCTTGCTTTTTATCTTTGGCCTTGGACACCCTTTTGGCCTTAGCATCTAAGAACCTCTGCTTCAGGTGGAGTGTGTCCTGCAGGTTCTGTTCACACAGTCCCGTGAAGGACTGATCAAAACGCGGCATGCAGTCGCTCTGCCGCCTCCGGTAGGATTCAATACGTCTTCGTAATCTGTAAACAAAATTATGCTTGTTATCAAAACGAAAACGAATAACTTCTTTAATTGGTTGGAAAATGATCTGGTAGCTTTTTTTAAAGATATATCAAGGGCCTAAATGGTTGAAGGAAATATTTAGCTATTAAGGTAGCTTTACTAAAGATACATTTTACAAAGACTAAAAAGGCAACTAATTACTAGACCCTACTATACTATCCAGGAATTTTACAATGATAATATCTAGGCATTTCCTTTGATTGTTTTTTAAACCTTTGATTAGTATTCTTGCCAGATTTTTCGTAAGATTGATTTGTGTGTAAATTTTTGACCATGACTATTTTATTGTCTCATAAGGTGTGATTATCTATTTATTTATTGGATTACTTATTCTTACTTTATATACTTAGTGAACATTGTAACTTCCATAATAGTTTTAATACTGTCCAAAGCTTTGTTAACAAGACATACTTCTTATAACAATTAAGTAATGATTTGATTTGATTTATTGATATCAAGAGAAGGATCAAAATTAGTCATGTCATGTCAATTCGTTTTTTTTTTTAAATAAAGCTTGGAATTACTTAATTTTCTTCCAACTTTTGAATAAAAACGCATTTAGTTACAGGAGTACCTATAGATGGACAGAACTTGATGAATACTCTTAACCCATTCGGGACGGTTGACGTACCGGTACGGTTTCCAAAGAGGACATTGAGAGCCGAATGCCGTACATGTACGACTTTCTGTGCAATAGCTTTAGACGGCTGCCGTACATGATTTAGGACTTTTGTATTTTTGCATTTGCTTAAATTGTATTATAACTTTATTAAAACGAAACAGCGAAACGAAACGAATAAGGAAACTAAAAATATTTTGATTCTTAACAAATAAGAAAAAAACAGTACGGCGACCGTCCCACGCCGTTGAATTCACGGCGCCGTCCTACGCGGGAGCGCGCGACTTGTCGGTCCGTACCGAATGGGTTAATGGGAAATCTATACATACAATCAGTGAAGTACTGACAGTACCTAAATACGGATCGTGTTTATAGGATTGTGTGTGTCTTTGGATCAACCCGAGGATTAAACTTACTAGTCAACGTTAATATTTTGCGTTTTTGGAGAAAGTCAATCTTCCCAAAAAGTTTTGCTTTTGAGAGGGTTATTCTAAACATTACAACCTATTTACCTACCTATAGTTAAAAGACAAAAAAATTAGAAACTAGGTTAAGAATAAAGACCTAGGTACCTTCTTTGCTCGCTTCTTTGCCTACCGGAGAAAAGTCAAAATGGTTCAGAGAAAGGATTTAATCAAATGTCAATACAAAATATGAATGTTTACTTATTAATGACGGTATCTTGAAAAAATTGGTAATAAATTATATACAGTTATCCAAAGTACCTAATTAGGTAGGTACCTTCCTATGTATGAAGTAGGGAATTTGGAAATACAACATGCTATTTGATATCTCTGAGCTTTTATTAACATTAGAAACATCGTTTTCTAATAACCTTTAACTTTCTTTATAAATATAATTTTACGTTATTGAATCATTAGGTAGGTACCTACTAAGTCAACTTAAAATTTTAAAAATAAAAATCTTATTGCAAATTTTATGTCATACAGTTTAAGGTAGGTATTCCAATTCAAGGTGTTCTAACCTAGGTTTTGATCTGCCTTTTACTATCATCATATTATGTAGGTACCTAAGTTGGTAAGTAAAAAAAGCACACAGCAGGCCATATTATCTGCTTACACAAAGATAGCTAAAGTCCAAAGGCTTGTCAAAAAAGATACAGGTACCTACTTACATACTTTCTTATAGGTTATGTCCAAAAATCGGCCTTGTATTTTATTACAGACGAGAATAAAGAATAATAATAATACTTAATAATTTAAATTTGAATACCAAATAATTTTTAAATTACATTAGATAAATAGGTAGGCATGGTTTCTCTTTTAAATACTAGGCATGAAAACTTCAAATTTACCAATTTTGACAAGACTTAGGTATAGATACTAATGTTGTTGACAGTGACAGTGCTTGTATCATCTTGTAACTAAAGAATACCAATCATTGTGTTTTTCTACTAAGTAAACTGCAAAACAGAAAAATTTACAAGTATCTTTATGTTTGTTATTTGTTTTTTGAATATTTCCAGCAACTAGGTGTATTGTAACTTTATTTCCTTTTGAATTATATGATTGAACAGCCATTACTACTTTCTACTAACAACTACGTAAATAAGTGTAGAAGTGTAGAGCAAAAAGTTGCAATGTAATTTGGTCGAGAATTTTAAGAAAACATTCCTCAGGTTTATCTAACTTACCGTTCTACCACAGCTTGCTTCGGAGTAACTTCGGCGTGGAGCTGTGGCAGTCCTGGGGGCTGAGGGACGACGGGGGGGAGTGTCCCACCGCCGTCGAGGCAACCCCCTGGGCCAGAGCTAGCTCGATCCAGCGTGTTGATCAGCCAATGCTCTGTCACATTGCTCGTGGAGATTTACAAAACATACTTCATGTACATAACCATTATCTTAAGAAAAGTCCTGGTTAAAGTGCCTGACAAAAATTATTTGGGCAAATTATTTTCATCTTAGTCATTATTCTACAGCAGTTCTTTTATGCCTATAATTCAGTAGTCCGGAATTCTTAGGCAATTTTGAGAAAACTTATTTTTGTTATTATTTAACTGTCTTTTAATTCACAGTTTTTCCGATATAATAAATACACAAACACAAGGACATTCATTTAGAACTTTCAACAGGTTATTGTTATACTGACAATCACTTAAAATTCTAAAAATATGTAACCTCTTCACCTCACCAAACACCAAAATAAGAGGTTACTTTGAATTTCGTCAACAGATTTTTGAAAACAACAGTGTTTTATTAGCACTCTTGTAGTAAAACAGGGAACGTTAAAAGATTCTCGTAGTCTGTCACTAAAACCCAACGAACAAAACCTTGATTAGAATAGTTTCTCACACACTCTCTTTAAAACAATAGATTATGGATGCAATATGTGCTCTCAATCTTTCAAAACAATTCTTTTTCGTCACAAAAACATAAGCACAACTTTCGCCTGCCTAGCAACCGCGGCCATTTTCGATGCGTTCCAGTGCAGCCACCTGTCACATGCCAAATAAATGTAGGAGGAGGGAAGGGTGAAGTTGAGTCGTCGCATATCGCATAGCGGATAGCGTTGTAAAATTAAATCGTGGTTCATCGAGCCATCGAGCGAGCGGGAGCAGCGACTTTTATCAAAGATTACAGTTTATATACAGATTCAAGGAAAAGTTATTTATTTATTTTCAAATAAACGGGCATTGCCCAATAAAATACAATATATAAAATTAAAATTATATACAATTTGTATACCCAACAAAATAACATACATTTATGGCAATAACGTATCTTACTATAATAATAATATATAAGTACAAATTATATATAACATTAATTGATAGTTACCCTTTTCTTTTAAAAATAACCCTTCATACTGGCTAGAGACGCATTAAACAAATAAAAATATTAGCATTTATTGCAGTTGTTCTGCATTGCGATGTTCTGGATAAAATTGCCATATTTTGGATTCCAACCTTATAACTTAGGCCATCATCGTCATAAAGTACAAGAAAAACTTAAATCAGGTCCGTTTAAGGTGGAATTATCAACGTCATTCAATCTATTGCCAACCTATAACCTATTTCTCGTAGATTTTTTGAGTTTATTATTTTAATAACTAACATTTAAAGAAAATCAATATCGTCGGCCGTATATTATTTAGATATACTTAGTATATCCAATGATGTATATCTGATATATTACAAAAATATCAATTTATTTCATTGCTAATTTTGGGAGAATTGTATATTGAAACAACAATGACATAATAATGTTTAAAAAAATCTTACCCGATATTTTTCGCTCTACAATTCTCCTAAAATAATTTATAAAATTCCTTAATATTTATTTAATATTATGTCAATTATTACCTATAGAATATCTAGTCGATACTGATTTTATTTAAATTTTGTGTAAAAGCTAGAAAACATAAATAAATCTACGCATTAAGAAAAAAAGTAAAAGCGGCATATAATTTATTCTGATTCAAAGTAAAAATCTTTGCTTAGCTAAATTCTTAAAACGCTTTGCGAACAACTTCGTATAGTTCAGCTGAGTTCCTTTAATATTCTTTATTCTTTTAAATAGCCAAGCAAAGCCAGCATCTAGGTTGAGCGTTTCTTTTTAAAAATTTAACTTGGCACAGCAAAAATTTTTTCCTCCCCCCTTGCCGCGGTTGAGTTTACTCCTCCCTATTTCCCATAAGAACTAGGTATTTTCCTTTTTTTTGCTTCCTTTAAACAGTAACGCAAAGGAAAACTCGTTGCTTAGCGAGGTTGTTAAAAGAAACGCTTCGCGAACAACTTCGTATAGTCCTCATGTGAAATATCGAGTGACATACTAAACCGCGGCAAGGGGGCAGGAAAATATCTTTGCTGTGCTAAGCTAAATTTTAAAAGGAACGGTCAACTTATAGTCGTTAAATTTAACTGTGCTATTTAAAAGAAGTTTAAGGAACTCTGCTACTATATGAAGTTGTTCGCAAAACGTTCCTTGAACAACTTAGTTTAGCAAAGATTTATTTCAACTTTGCTTCGCTGTTTAAAAGAAACAAATGGAAAATATCTATTTCCTGTGCTAAGTTATAAATTTTTTAAAGGAACGCCCAACTTCAACCTTACAGAAACTGTATTATTTTCTCCTCTCTCATTGCCGCGGTGCCCTTAGAAAAAGGTTTATAGGGGGTGCCCCACGCCTCCACTATACGCAAAGGTTTTTACTTTGCTGTGCTATTTAAAAGAATAAAAAGGAAAGTACCTACTAACTGCTGGAGGAAGGCCCTCTAGAATGTTTAAGTTAAGAGGCCCTCCCAATTCAGCTGTTATGGGCCAAGGCATGTTTACCCATGTGGTTTACCCCGGTCCCATCTTAAAAGAAATCTGAATCTATTATTTTGAGGGTAAGCAACGTCTAGAATGTCTAAACTGTATACGTAAAAAAAAGGTTTAAAATATTAGAGTGAGCAAGATAGAGCTCACCGTATGCGCATGCGTACTATCTACCTACTTTCCCGGTAGAGCACTCGGCTAATAGTGTTATTAAATAGTTGAAAATGCACCCTTAAATGAAATTGTTTACTTTACTGATAAACATTGGTTATTAAATTTAGCAGGGAAAAGATAACGGTTAAGTTGAGGGTTCCTTTTAAAAATTTAACGCAGCTTATCAACATCTTCCCGCCCAGCCGCTTTTAAGTATGCCCCTCAATACTTCTCATACGCTGTTTAAAAGAAGCGAGAAGGAAAGTACCCAATGATCTGCTAGCTATAGATGAAGCAATAACAAACGAACCTATTGCCAAAATCGTATACCATTCTGAAGTAACTTTTGTGGCAAATTGCGCCCCTCCACTTTGTTTGCCAAACGTACCTCTTAAAAGTAGGTATTAACACTCTTAGAGTACCAATATATAAATTACGGCTATAACAATATTTTAAAAGTAATAATAACAACACTTATTTAATAATTTTACATATTATTCATCCCTAAAGCCATAAATCTACAGGTTTTACCTTCCAGAAGAGAAAAAAATATGACGTTATGTGGTAAATTTAAATCTTTGTCTAAAAACCCATAGACATTTCCCTTAAAAATTATGCAGTTTGGCAAACACAGAAGACGTTGCGTTCCTATTGGTCAGAAGAGAGCCTGCCTTTTTTCATTCATAATTTCTTTGACGTATGGGCCACAGAGAAATTAAGGGTTTAGTTTGGTCGTTCTTCGTTCGAAAGTTGTTTGAAATTTGTTTCGGTTTATCGGTTTTGTGTATTAATTGCTGTGTTGTTAGTGTTTTGTGATATTTTTTTCAAGACTAATTAATATGGGTCACAGGTTTGAAGTGTGCAAGACTGCGAAATATAATAATAATAATTCTGCAGTTACTATTCATAGGTGAGTACATAAAAAGTTGGGTTATTTGTAGGTTAGGTTTAACTATTCATAGGCGTGGGTAGGTGGGGAAAAATAATTAAAACTTTACATTTTTATTTTATTAAACGTATTATTTATTTAAGGAACATTATGGATAGACTGTATAGGTATAACTTTTGCAAATGGTTTGGCTTATTGAATTCTTTAAACAACTCAGATACACTCTTAGTCTAAAATAAACAAGGAAGCCACTATTTGATCACCTTTAACCATAAACGTCATTTATGACGTTCGTGGGTTCGTGCCTTTAACTCTTCAATTTTGCATGGGATTTCATAATATGTTGTAGGTACCAGACAAAATACTTGTGTAAGTTTTCCATATGCGGCCAAATTTTAGCCGGCCACTATATTATTATTTTTAGCCCATTATTCAAAAGCATGTGGCAACAAATATCGTATTTTGGAAAAATAATAATTTTGTTTCATGGAATAGGACATTAATATAATAATTTACAGTTAGAGTCTCACGAATATTTATTTTCCAAACAGGTTACCTACATGTTTCGCTCATACCTGAGCATCATCAGACCAATGTTAGGCTTATTTTGTTCTGATGCTCAGGTACCTACGAGCGAAACATGTACCTAACCTGTTTGGAAAATAAATATTCGTGTGAGACTATGACTTTGTGAAATTTATTAGTTGTACTCAAATCAGGTCTCTTAAAGAAAACTTTTTTGAATTAGATATTTATGTAGGTATCTAGTACCTAGATAATTACCAAGTTTATATCGATGGCTTCAAGCCGCTTTGAAATTAAAGCGGCTTAGATTTCAAGGTTAGGCTCACACGTTTATTTCAGCGACTTCAATTTGGATTGAAATTTGGCTTCAAGCTCAATTTTATAACAGCAACAATACGCATGCGCTGATTTTGACGCTAACTTTAGTTTAAATAAAATACCGTGGCCGTTAATAACCTCACTTTCTGGTTTTTCCTTTTTTATTTGGGTTAAAGCAAAAACTTATCATGAATCAAAAAATAAAAAGAAATGTATGGTCAAATGAAAAAGCGAAAGTGTCTTTACATGCAAACTAACCTTTAAATTTAAAGCCAACGGGCCCAGATGTCAAAATCATAATATGGCGATGACGCAGTAATCTGAAGCTAGGCAGCAGTAAAGCGGCTTGAACCGTTTATATCGTGTTTTAAAACCACTTGAGTAAAGTCAACCCCAATTATTTTTAAGCTTGACTTGAATACTTTAAGTCGGATTGAAGTTCGTTTATATCAGTTTTCTCGAGTCGCTTATACAAGCCGCTTTGACTCAATCCAGCTTGAAGTCATCGATATAAACTTGGTAAATGTTTGTTTTAATAAGTTGTTAATTCTTGAACCTACTTATTATTTGTTAAAAATACTTTACTTGGATATGTAAGTTAATTCCTGTAATAAACTATAGTTACTTGAGAATAAAGATATATACCTACCTAGGTACCTATGATTATTATTATATGCTGGTTTTATTTCTAAATTTTTTAACATTAAGTTAGCCGACATACAAGTTTAGAAATATAACCGTATCAATAAATTGCATTTTAAAGAAGAATTTCCATAAAAACCACTTTTGGGTATACGTACCTTATACGTAATAAGTCAAAAACTGTTAAAGTAGAGTTTTCACTGACAGAAAAATTAATCCCTGGCTAAATTGAAGCTTTTAACTTTATGTTAGCCCACATAAAAGTTTAGGAATGTAACTGTATCATAACCAACAAATTCTATAAAAACCGTATTTGGGTCTTCGTACCTTACGTAAGTCAAAAACTGTTAAATTGGGGTTTCCATTGAGAGAAAAATTAAATCCCTGGCTAAATTGAAGCTTTTAACTTTACGTTAGCCCACATACAAATTTAAAAATGTAACTGTATCATAACCATCAAATTTCATAAAAACCACTTTTGGGTCTACGTACCTTATGTAAGTCATATATGGGGATTTCCTCGACAGTAAAAATGTAATATCTGACTGAATTCAATTAGTTTATGTTGAACTGTAGGTATTGTATTTTACCTATAGATAGGTATAATCACAGAATATTAGTTGGCTCTGAGTTCTCTGGGTATAATATGAAGAAATAAAACAAAAAAAATTCTGTTGTAAATATGAGTGACAGAATCCTATTTAAAGTTGCGTTTCAGTTAATTTAGTATTTTCAAGGTTTGAATAGGTAATTGTAATATAATATAGTTTTTAAATCTATTTTGACACTTTATCTTTAAACCATATAAAAACTCATGTTTATTATTAGGTAAAGTCGATTCAGCCAGTAAACCTGCAAGATGGCCGGCATGTCATATGACAAAAGTCATATTCCAGCTAAATAAAATGGATTTTTGCATTTTCAATTACTTTTGTCATATGACAGGTCGGCCATCTTGCAGGTTTACTGGCTGAATCGACTTTACCTACCTTAAATTATAATATTTATAGAACAAAACTTTCAAAATAAATTATTATTATTATTTGGAAATATTAAAGCGGTAAAACCGATGAGACTATTGCATCAATTGTTTTAGAAGGTATCACATGTTAAATTTTCAAGTCCAATCCTGGAATTCATGCCAACTTATAAAAGTTTAATAGAGCAAAATTGAAAGAGTGTCACTTGACTTTACCTCCATCTTGCGAGAGTATTCAAAATTTTGACTTTACTTTCCATTTGCTGCTTTTAAACAGCTAAGCTAAGTAAATATCTTTGCTTAGCTATGTTAAAGGAACTTTGCGAACAACTTCGTATAGTTCGTAGGCATGATGGGAAATAAAAAGAGGCATCCTGCTTGAGCGCGGCTAGGGGGAAGAAAAAAATATTGTTGTGCTTTTTCGCTATTAAAAAGTACCTAACGTAAAAGGAACTTTGCTTTTCTTTTAAATTTCAATAAAACCGTAAAAACCGTGTTTTAAGTATACATAGTGTAATTATTTTTAGGTCAGCTCAGTTCACCAAATGTTATAATTATAGCTATCCAAAGTTTCTCTTATAATAATTATTACAATAAATAGTTATTAACTTAAATTAAATTTTACTGCTCCGCGGACCATTTTTTCTCTCATACATTAAACTTTACTGTTCTACAAACCCTTTTTTCACAAACGTTAAAAAATATTTGATTTCAGATTGGATAATTATATTTTATTGTGAACCCTGACACGAGACGCCGCTGTGACCATATGATAGCGCATAGTAACGAGGTAAAATTCTAATGGCGGCAACGTAATCCCCACTCCCGGCCGGGGGGAAGACTTCACCTCCTCTCTCCTACAAACGATTTTGGCAGCAGATTTAAATAGCGTTTATGAATGGCGTGCGGCATCTATAGCTAGCAGATCATTGGAAAGTACCTAATAATCAGTTCTGGAGCATGGCCGTCTAGGATGTTTAAGAGTAGGCTACCATGGATAAAATCAGGCCACGGCAAAATGGCATATTATTGATTTATTCGGTCGGCCTTTTAAAAAAATGACGGTAATCAACCACAGTCGAATCTAAGAAAATAGGAACGGTACGATGGAAAATTTACGCCCATGGGAACTCGGTCTTTACTGGGGTGTGAGATTTCGGTAATATTTAAAATTAAAATAGGATATAGCATATAGTAGGGGATAGTTGGATAAAATCGGGTATCAGTTTAAAAACTGACTATTACTTGTGTGATTTTAGGGTAGCAAACGTTTGTTTGTAGATTGAAATAATCCTAAAAGACTTTAGTTTGATATACCAATGTCACTTTTTATAAATATTCCTATTTTTTTAAAATCTTTTATGAAAATATTGCAAAATATCCGATTTTGTCCAACCGGTATGATAAAACCGGGTAGTAACTTAAATACCATGTAAAAAGGCTAATAGGGCGAAAATAAAATATTTATTTAAAATATATATAGGTATGTGAAAAAAAATCAAACATCTATGAACAGCAGTGGTAAAGAAAACCTCATCTTATACATCATAAGCAATACAGGCTTCATAAACCCATGTGTTGCATGATCAGTGGCGGCGATAAGGCCCCCGCAAACACCGCGACGCGGAGGGGGGGGCGGCTTCATGGGGGCCCCACTATATATACGCCTGCCTAGCTGACGTATTTATAAATTTTAGATTAATATAAAAAAAAATGATTAAATTTTATTCTTCATTGTAAAAAATTCTGTCATATATAAAATCTTTCTAATTTTTACCATAGAAACGAGACATTAATATCTATACAGTGTCACCAGTAAAGTCCGCATCATATGGGATTTTTTTTTATTATTAGCTTTATTCAAAATTTGACTTTGGCATCAAGTTCTGCTTCGATCGAGATAAAAATTAAGCAAAAAAATAGTAGTCACGTGATTCGCATTATCTGTCAAATTTTATTTTTTTCCAAAAAATAATTCAAAAGTATAGGGTTATTTCTGAAAATATTGAAAAAAGTTATTAGAAAAAGTCTTTTTTTAAATGCTGTTTCTAGCCCACATGCAAAATTTCAGCTGCATAAGATAATTTTGATTTTTTACCTATATTGTGTCGGACACAGTGGCGCAACCAGGATAGGGGGGCTGCCGGGCTGCAGCCCCCCCCCCCCCCCCCCTAGCTTAGAAACTTAGCCTATTCGTTTAATTGCAAACCAATTTTTCATGTCACGCCTTTTACTAATATTTTATATTCAGCCACATAATTTACATCAATCATGTTATCAATAGTGAAATTAGACTACGTCTGACTGAATGGACCGACCGAAATACTTCCACCACAAAACATCAACTAAGGCTTCCACTGAGCAGTGTTGCCGCAACCAGATTTTAAAATGTACTGATAAGCAGCTGGAAAATGTACTAGAATGTACTAAAAAAATCTGTTTCTAAAAATCGATATTTTTTTTATTTTGTTAACACTGTTTTTAGGTATTTTTTGCCCACCCAGCATCCCTATTTACTGTATTCATATCCAAATAACTAAATCATCTACAAAAAAAACTTACTTGTCCATGTCAACCAAATTACTGGCTAAATTATAAGTCTATCATGTGATTCACAAGACACCAACGAGACTAAACTAACTAAACATAATAAATCGCATTAATCGGCATTAACCTACACTAAACCAGGGAATCACATTTTGTGACGACAAAATCAGGGCTGCTGCCAGAGGTAGAAACATTTTTATACAATCACAGAAGACAGATTTTATCCGCAAACAGGCGCGTTCAGAGGAGTGAATATAGACGATAGTGTTGGACGATATGATAGTTATAAAATTATCGTTTTAAAAATGAATTGTTGGTTGGTATTAAATAATATATCAACATTTTAATGAAATGAAATTATTTTATTTTTAATTATTTTGTTCCCCTTCGAAAATGGGAAAATGTACTAGAATTCAGGTAATTTATGGTAAAATGTACTTTTGTACTTTGCTGTCTAAAATGTACTAGATTTAGTACAAATGTACTGAAACGGCAACACTGCCACTGAGGCATCTGGATTACTGGCCAGCATTATATAAGTCCCAAATTTGTGATCGCTTTAATGTGTACAGAAAGAATATATGCCGCAAGATTCTACAAACAGTCGATTTAAACCTTTTTTAAGCATTACAGTTAGCTAATGACGTAACAGATCAAGTTAAAGAAATATGAGGCCTGGCAGATGATAATTTTCAAAATATTTTTAAGGAAGCTCAAGATCTACTCTCGGAATACGATATTGAAATCAGAGTACCTACCTAGACTACCGCCAAGACAAACACAAAGATTGGTTATAAAAACCGATTCCGCTGCTGAGTATTTTAAAATAACAATTTTTATTCCGTTTTTAGATGGCCTCATAGCAAATCTCGAGGATCGGTTTTTAAAATATCGAGAAACTCTTCAAAATTTTGAATGTCTCTTTCCATATGATAATCAAGATTTTGATAGTCAATTTAAATGTTTTTTGAAACTTCTCAGCTTCTACAAGAATGAGTTCCTTGAAGAGTTTTCCATTAAAACGATGTTAAAAGCTGAACTTGAGCTGTGGTATAAAAAATGCAAAAACAAAAACTGAAGGAAGATTTGGACAAAGTGTATACCGAATGTGATGCCAATATATTTCCTAATATAAAAAGGCTTTTACAAATTTTTTTAACTTTGCCTATTACAACCGCCACATCTGAAAGGTCCTTTTCAAATTTAAAATATTTAAAGACATATCTGCGTAGCACCACGGAAGAGGACAGATTAAATGGTTTGGCAGTTCTTTATGCGAACCACGATATTGATATTACCGTGGCAGAAATTCTGGACGAAAAGGCAAAAACAAAACGAAGAATTTTACTTTAATATTAGTATTATTAGTGATTACTTACCACTTATTGTATAGGGTTTTTGTTTTGTTTTAGTATAAGTATGATTAATATATGCGTTACTTATTTTAAATACATTTTTACTAATTAAAATGAAATATCTAATTTTTTTTTCATAAATATTTAGTTAGGGCCAGCGGCGTATTATTGCAGAAGTTTTAGGGGGCTGTCGCTCTCGTCAATCATACGTATTTTACCCAAAAAAGGGCGTGGCACCCAAAAAAAATTTTCGCCTGCGGCGCAAAAAGTTAAAGCCCCCCCGAACTAAATTTCTGGTTGCGCCACTGGTCGGACACAAACTACGTTTTTAAAAATACTTATTTTATGAAGTTACCTTAGGGTCAAAAACAAATAAACTTTGCATCACACGCAACCAAATTTTAATAGCCCAATTTTGATTTTGTAAAAAAACACACATTTAATATGGCGCTACTTTAAAGAAAATGTATCTGAAATAATGCTTTGTCAAAACTGAGAAGTTTTATGTAGGTTGCGTTGAGTCTTATTTTGCAAAAGTGGTGCAATTTACAAAATACCTATAGGTAAAAATAAAATTATCTTTGCATGTGGCTAGAAACTGTATTTAAAAAAACTTGTTCCAATAACTTTTTTCGATATTTTCAGAAATTTTGAATTATTTTTTGGAAAAAATTAAAATTTGACAGATAATGTGAATCACACGTGACTACTATTTTTTTGCTTAATTTTCATCTCGATCGAAGCAGAACTTGATGCCAATGTCAAATTTTGAATAATTCTATTAATAAAAAAAAATCCCATATGGAGGCGGACTTTACTGATGACACTGATGTATATGATTTGAAAAGCAGCACTAGCAGATTTTCCATTGCTTAAGTTTTTTTTGTCAGTACATTATTTTCTATATTTTTTGCTTTATTTATAATTTTTAATTTTATGACCCTAATAAAAATTATTATTGATGTATATTATTACATAATTTTGCGGGGGGGGGGGCCCAAATGTTTACCGCCGCCACTGTGCATGATCCACATTTTATCCAGTCTTCGTTCGACTTTGGAGTTTGAAGATTGTTCGTGGCAATACAGAAACGCATCGTCATTATCACCTTCTTCCTCTGAAATGTCAGAATCTGCAATCGGTAATTCTTCAATATTTCTTGCTTTTTCACACGATCTTCTAAAGTTTATTAAAGAACATATCCCATCCTATGTTCTAATAATTCAATTGCATTTTGGATGCTTTTTTGATCCCATGACTGACAATTAGTTTTTCTTTTATAATGCTACATGTTGTATAGTTAACTTAAAGCAAAATGTCGACGTTGTGGTCTAGTGGTTAGCGCAGCAGCCTCACAGATCGTAGGCCCGAGTTCCATTCCCGGTGCCGGCAACGTCGATGTTAAATTTGGAATTTGGTTTAAGAGGTGGCGCCGTCTTTCGGAAGAGACGTTAAACTGTGGGCCCCGTGTCATGGATGTTGGCACGTTAAAGAACCCTACCCTCGACAAAGAGGGATTCGGCAAAATTACCAGATAGTGTGTGACAAATTCCCTGGCGTCGGTGATTGGCCTCGTTGCGGAAAAAGGCCGACGTAAAATAAATAAATAAAAAAAAAAACTTAAAGCAAAAAAAAACTGCAATAACTGAAAAAAACAACAGGCTGATAACATCGGATATAGGTATCCGGTTTTGTAACAACATGGACTACCCGGTTTTGTAGAACTCGTCAACAAGGTGATATACATTGATTAGACGTAATAAAATTTAAAATGCATGGTCAATATAGATTATTCAGTAGAGGAAAAAATGTTTTTAACTTACTCTAAAAATCGAGTTTGGTGCACCAAAAACAACTGCTCCGACTCCATATTACTCAAATGATGTAGAAATGAATACACGCGACTGTTGGCGATTTAAGAACACTAATTTTAGCATTGTCCGATAGATGGCAACAGACATTAGGTATAACTATAGGCTGTACCCGGTTTTATCAATAACCTACCCGCGGTTTTGTCCAACCCTCCCCTACAATAGTAATAGGTTAATTTTTATCATCGAACCGACAACGTGCAAAAGTTAAAATCAAAATTGGTTTCCCTGGGGATGTTTTGTTTTCGTATTATAACATAAGTTTCTTTGGTGCTTTATTCTTACAAATATTTCTTTCCCTTTCGATTAAATGTCATCTCCTAGCTTTGATCATGAAAATAATGCCAAAAATGTATTCATCATTATTGAAAAATATATTTATTTAATTATAGATCGTTAATAACAATAACGCACACAGAACCTTTCTATGGACTTGAAACCCCCTCCCATTTTTACCCCCTATAGGGGTAAAATTTCCCAAATCATCAAAACACGTAATATATATATAAGCTATAGCTTACAACAACAATACTAAACAGTTGTAAGTTACTCCCTAAAAATGATACACTATACACTAATTTTTTCAACCCTTTTGGGCTTCCGCCAGTTTTGTTTCTGAGATACAGAAATTCCTATAAAAATTTCAACCATCCGCACACCGGCACCGTGTTTACCCAACAATTCCTTATAGGAGTTGATATGGTTTATCTCCCTAGATGGGGATTTTCGAAAAATCAGTTCTTAGTGGATATCTATACAGATTTCAAAATTTCATGATTCTAGGATTAGGAGTTTTGGTTTAGTAATGAATATGTCAGTCAGTCAGTCACTTTACAATTTTATATAATAATATATATAATATTATTATTAGTGGTATAGATACCTAGATAAGAGATATATGGCAACTTTTTTTTTTAAACTGGTAATATATTAAAACAATATTGGGTGTATAAGCCATAAAGAATAGTACTTAATTATATCGTTAATTTTGCTCAAACTTTTTTTTAAAATATGATATTTCTTTTTCAAGCTTGTTCTAAATAATCTAAAATAATACAGTATTTTTATCAATTAAGTATGAAGCGAGGAGAAGTTCTAGAAAAAATCATAAAAATATAAAAAAGAATGTTTTTATTAGTAAAAACAGATACGAAAACATTACATACATTAAATATAAAAACTTCTTCATAAAATAAATCTAAGAAATGGAACTTTAAAAAAAATTATTACATTACGACAATACGACGTAGCAAATGAAAACACAAGATATGTCCCTCAATTTTCCAGTCCACGGATTCATTGAAACGCCATTTTGCCATGGCCGGATATCTGACTTTGTCTACTCTTAAATATCCTAGAGGGCCATGGTTAAAAGAAATATAAAATAACATTTATTTTGAGACAATCTCAGAGGAAGTCGACGTTGTGGTCTAGTGGTTAGCGCAGCAGCCTCACAGATCGTAGGCCCGAGTTCCATTCCCGGTGCCGGCAACGTCGATGTTAAATTTGGAATTTGGTTTAAGAGGTGGCGCCGTCTTTCGGAAGAGACGTTAAACTGTGGGCCCCGTGTCATGGATGTTGGCACGTTAAAGAACCCTACCCTCGACAAAGAGGGATTCGGCAAAATTACCAGATAGTGTGTGACAAATTCCCTGGCGTCGGTGATTGGCCTCGTTGCGGAAAAAGGCCGACGTAAAATAAATAAATAAAAAAAAAAAAAAAAATCTCAGAGGAAGTCCATGACCCCCTGGCCTTTCTTTGCGGGCGCCCCTGGCCATGACAAAAACTTTAAATTATAAAAATAAATTCGCGATAATAAAATAGGGAATTATTGAAAAGAAAATTTTTACGTCAGCACTAATAAGGGAATGCCCTATTTTAATAAGGTCTTAACCTTATTTCTCTAAAAAATAAAGACTTATTGGAACGCTTTCCTGTTTACGACAGAGTTATTTTTAACCTAATGTCTAATGACCTCCCATCCTTCAGGATTTGATAAGGGATTTTGTCCCACAAATTCTCAAAATCTTATAAAGGCCAAATCGTCAACCTTAATCTGTTTTTTGAGGTTCGGTTTGCCGAATAAGGGAAATAAGGAAACGTTATTTACTTACGGTAACTAGTCGTAAATAGGGGAAGGCAGTATTTTATTATGGTTCCCATATTAAATTTTTTTTAGTGCGCATGCTTAGCTGTCATTTTAAGAACGACCATAATAAGGCCTTTACCTTATGGCGTATGTCCCACAAATTCTCTTATAAGGGCCAAATCGTCATTAGGTAAACCTTAATCTGTTATATTATAATGCAACCATCTGTTTTTTGAGGTTCGGTTTGCCGAATAAGGGAAATAAGGACACGTTATTTTACTTACGGTAACTAGTCGTAAATAGGAGAAGGCAGTATTTTATTATGGTTCCCATATTAAATATTTTTTAGTGCGCATGCTTAGCTGTCATTTTAAGAACGACCTTAATAAGGCCTTCACCTTAAAGCGTTTCAAATAATTCCCTAATATGTCAAAAATTCCCGTTCATTGAACATCTCATCACCATTTTGTCAAGAAATATATAGCATTTTCTAACTTCTATAAGCTCATGGTTAAAAATTTTGAAATTTCATATTTTTCCTTACATATCGGTACCTACCAGATGTGAAAAATTTGAACTTTCCACATCTGGAAGTTACCTACATTCCGCTTTATACAGGGCCTTGTAATAGTGCGTCACAGTAGAGAGGCTTCAATAGCTTTTATACGAATTAAGTTATTAGGAATTTCATTTATTCAATATTTTCGCCTTAATGAGCACCCTCTATTTTTGTGTATATATTAAGTATAAAATAAATTAAAAATTAAAAAAAAAAAAAAGGTTTAGCAGCCCTAGAAAATGTTTTTAAAAAAACACAATCTAAGTAGGTACAAGCTTGCATTGATGACAAGGGATCACGATTATAGCTACCCATATATACACCAGCATTCATTCCCGCCGTTTTTTCCTTCCACGTTCTTTCCTTTTAAGAAATTGAAATGAAACAAAACTTTTTCTATACCTAAATGAAGCGTAAGGCCGTCATCTCTTACTCCACTAACGATCGATAATATTAAAAGGAAAGAACGTGGAAGGAAAAAACGGCGGGAATGAATGCTGGTGTATGGGTAGCTATTATAAATTGAATAGATTTGTATCTATTCTATACAGGGTGTTCAAAATTAGGTTTCAAAAATTACACGATAATAATTGTTTTCAAATGGAACACCTCGCATATTATTTTACTACTTGATGACGAACTTTAAAACAAGGAATTTTGTAATAATTATTTTGCACTTTATTTAACATTTAAAATTGTTTTCAAAATATTTATCAAAGAACATAAATGCATGGATTGCTATCCATAATCAGTAAACTCATTTTTTGAACAAAAAATTATCCGTTTTTAGTACATTTCTGACAGATAATGTCAAAATATATTTAACTGTTAAATTTGACTGTTTTTCCCTGGCTGCCAAGCTATTTGGTTAATAAATAATACCTACTTTATAATGTATAGCGACATTTATGTCTTTTGATATAAATATTTTTAAACGGTTTAGAATTTTACATAAATCGCAAATGACGATTTTTTTTTAATATGGCCAAAACGGAAATACCACTGTCCTTCCTTGTTCAAAAAGTCGAGAATTCATATAAAAGCCCAAGCTATTATTTATATAAATAAACTAATTTAGTTTTCAATAAAAAGTACACTTAGAGTACAAAATAAAAGAAATAACCCGATAATTTTCTCAAAAAAAGAGCCTTCTTGTCCACTTGTCCTACGTAGCAACTGCTAAATTGGGATACAATTTAATTGTTTGATCAAAATACAATTATAATAAAAACAATATATCATAGATTTGGTTATTTTTTCTACTAAAATATTCAATGACATAACCGAGATAACCCAAAATAGTATTTGCACTATTAGCTTTCTAGGACTGTCACCCCGGAAAAATGTCCATTCCGCACCTACGAAATCCACACATTAAGACAGTGTCAGTTTGGCATCAGTGCGTTTTTTATCATTTTTGGTTTTGTTATAGTGTTGTGCGCCGCTTAAATATATTGGTAAGTAGGTACCCGTTTTTTGATATATATTGGCAAAACAGTTAATTAAAAAAAGAAAGTAAAAAATGCTCACTTTCTTGCGTGTCCTCTCTGCACCGCAGTTTCCGTTTACGTTACGTATTTCTTTTAGAAAAATAGATTATGGTATGGTGCATTTTTAGGTCGGCAAAACATAACCTAAGAATAATTCGAATCAGCGTTGCCAGATTTTGTGAATAAATTAAAATGTCAAAAAATGTCCATTCGGCACCGTCCGTTTTCGTGCCTGTTTTACATTGGTGCGGACTGGACAGTTAGGTGCGGATTTGACATAAATAAGTATTTATCGGTGCGGAATGGAAAAATAGGTGCAGAATGGACATAAAAACGTACTTCTTAAGAACTAATAATGAAACTAACTATAATATGTTTGGTGATGTTATTTTAATGTCCCCCGTTTAAATCCGAGATACTTCCCACATATTTTCGGACATCCTGTATTATTTTTAGAAATGTGTTTTCCGTTTTTCTATCTTTAATTTTTTGTTAAATTGTGTTAGATCATGAATGAAGAGGAAAGAAAAAGTTCTTATTTGGAATTTACGTTTTGGTTTTTAATAAATAGTTCTTTTTTTGTAAAAACGGTTTAAAAAAAAGTTGAGGCACCCAATTAATATTTTTAGTCTATTTTTTATAAATACTCGAAACGTTCTTTGAATTTAATTTCCTTAAAATATTCTAGGGGCATTTACCGATGAAAAATATATCCCAAAATATTATTTTTATATTTGGGTCAATAAATTTTTCTCTTAGTTTTTTTCAAAGATAGTATATTTTATTCACACAAGATATATTTTTTGAAGATCTGTTGTAATTTAAGTTTTGTTAATATATAATGCATAATGTATTCTTACTTTTTAGCATAAAAAATTGCCTAGGTTTTTAAGGTGCATGCGGAATAAATGGACAAAATTATCGACCATTTTAAGCAAAATAGCGTTTTGAGACCTTATTTTACAAAAAGTTGTTGATTTTATTCCCGAATATCTATCCTCACACCTTTGTTAAGTAAGGCAAATAACAAAAATATTAATATCTAAACTTTAAAAATTAGAGTAGGTATAAAAAATGGTTTTGGCCATATTAAAAAAAATCGTCAAATACAAAAACTGCTCGTTTTAAAATTCTTCATCTGATAGTAAAATAATATAATAACATAGTTCCATTTGAAGAACTTGAGAAAAATTAATTTAAAAGTGTGTCCTTTTTGAACATTGTATAAAATAAATAAAATCTATTTGTTGACCTCTTGCCATTAACCTCACACAATGTCGTAATTAAAAATAGCTTTTAGAATGTTTATTTTTTTCCAGGGTTGCAAAACTTTTTTTAGTTTTTAATTTATTTTTCCTAAACTAAGTACCGAAGAAAATTCAATAAAATTCTAAAAATATGAAAAAAAACAGGGTGTCATTTAAAAAATACAACTTTATGATGATAGGTATTACACTTTTGTTGCCCTGCATACCAGAAAATATTTTCTCCACGACCATTATTACTAAATGCAATAATTCCAAAATCATTTTTGATAATAGAATGTAAAAATTCTCGCTCGAGTTGGAATATTTATTCGGAAACACTTGCTTCTTATGCGTTTTGCGTGTTTTCATTCCATAACAAGATACGGAATGAATATTCTGTAATTGGTATAAACGACATAGAAAAAACGACGTGAATTTCGAAACTTCAGTGTCAGATAAAAATGGCCGCGTTGTAATAATTATTTTCAGACAAATTTTAGTGCAAGTCAAAAAATGAGTGAAAAATCGGATGAATCAGATATGGAACTGGATGGTCGTGGAGAAAATATAGTCTGCTACTCGGTTAGAATAAAAATTCGATACTCGTGGTTCCTCCACGCTCGCTACGCTCGCGTTCGGAATCTTCCACTCGGATGGAATTTTCATTCCAACCTCGTTGCAGAATCTACTATTCCTAAAATAAATCCCGTATATTAATAACATTCCTATCTTAATTCGTATCATCTATAGAAGCTATGGAAACCAGACGCATTGTTGCCGTTCTTTCAAGTTTCGTTAAAGATTCTTCAAAAAATAAAAGTTGTTTTTATTTTCGTTGTTATCTGACGCTCGTAGAAAAAATATTGTTTGGGAGTATGCGACTGCTGTAACAAAGGACGCGAAGCGGGGATTGTTACGGATCTGATGGGCGCAATTTAATAGCGTACGCGCGACAGCGTAGGTACAGACCTATTCTTTAAGAGGTGATTGGTTATTGACTGCCGTAATTTTTTTTAATATCGGCCTAATCGACCTATCACGTCAAACAGCACTAGATGACCCTGAAGCACACAGGAAAATACAAGAATAAACAGAAAAATGAGCAGATGGTGTTTTCCGAATCAACTTACACTAAACAAGGACAAAACGGTTCACATTCATTTCTACAAAACTTCTTCCAAAATGCAATTAAACCAGGCAGCATCCTCCTTTCAAATTTCTGGGAACATATCTTGATTCCAAACTATAGTGGGATCATCAACTGGATCATGTATGCTTAAAACTGGCACAATTTACTACGCTATACTAAAGTTAAGATGCACACTGCCTGTCCCTACTCAAATAACATCTTACTATACGCATTAGCCTATCTCAGCTATAATATTTTACTGTGGGGATAAGCAGTAAACATAAACCGAGTATTTCAAGCACAGAAACGTCTAATAAGGCTCATTTTTGGATTGTAACCAACACAAGCATGCAGAGAAATATACAAAAAACGCAAAATCCTCACATAGTCACTTCAATATACATCCTTAAGTGCTCCACATATGTACCTATACAAGAACAAGAACGAATTCCAAGAAAACAATCACAACTATCCTACAAGAAACGCAAACGGCCTTATATATAGTTCCTATAGAGACACTTCAACACGATATGAAAAATCTCCCCACTGTGCCTGCATCAAAATCTTTAATAAGCTACCAGAGGAAATCATCAATCCATAACAAGAGGTATATTTGGAAAAAAACTAAAGGACTTTCTTATAAAAAATGCATTTTACACACTAAAAGACTTTTTGAATGCCTAAACGATGTCATATTTGCGTAAAAGGTTTTGGCCTTCTAGATTTGTTTCTTACATTTACATTTAATACTGGTAGTCTGAAATTTAAGGTAAACTAATTTTATAGTTTTATATAACAAACCTTAAATCATATAATGTATGATCCTTACTAGAATAAATTTAATTTTAATTTGAATTTAAATTTGAAACTTCCGCTGTCAAGTTTACGGTCATGGGGACTCAGGCTGAAACTATGCTTTCTGAATAGAACGAAATAGATGCGAAACGAAATATTGATTCAGAAAAAGTCGAAAGAGAATGCGTCACGTCACGTAGCTCTTAATTATAATTTTACCATAACATAGAATCAATTTTAACTTCATAACTATAGCTCGGCTTACAAATGCCCTTTAGCCACCATCATGCCCTATCCAATAATTTGTAATTCTGCCTAAAACTATCAGTCATTGCATATGTCTCGTTACTGTAAGCTCCATGTCCTAGGGAAGTTCCTTTTTGGTACGTCATATAATCTTTGGTCCCAGAATCTGGCTCTTGAGCCGAGTTATCAGCGTTTTCTTTGGATTCTTGATTGAAATGGTAGATTCGTGTGCAGGTTAAAATTGTACTGAGCAGTACAATAAATTCGATTAAGACTGCAGCTAATCCAATGCCAAGAAAAGCGATGTAATGCTCCCTATACCATTGCTCCAAGCGATCTTGGCAACCCTAACAAATAAAAATTTTATAAGTAAAAGTATATATAAGTAAGTATAGGTATTATATATTCCATTTATTACAGGCTGTTATGGAAATGACGGGTATTGGGGGGAATTTTTAACGGGAAAAATACAAAACTACGGCTGCGTTTATTTTTAGTTCGGCGTACTTTTTTCATGCCTTCATGAAATTTACCCCTCTTTTGGGGTTGAAACCGCCCCTAATTTTTTTTTTCAAATGTAAAGGAATGTATTGTGATAGCTGGTTGGAAAATTCATAAAAAAGGAAATACGTACGTACCCCTATTTACTTTTGCGTTTCGGTACACGCAAAGATTGTTGGAAATATTGCCCATTTTTTCTCTACAAACCCCTAACGTAAAGTAAAATTCATTCCTGATGTTATGTTCCACATCCGGAGTTATTTGGCGAATTTCGTTTATAAATCGTTTTTAAGGTGACCCCAAAGGAAATAATTTAGAGAGGATTAAGGTCCGGCCCGGCGATCCTGGTGACCATTTAAAATGGTACCCCTCCTTTCTATCCAGCGGTTTTTCAAGCGCGGATCCAGGGGGGGGGTCATGGGGGTCTGTTTTGATTGATAATTGTGATTCTGATTTATTCCCCAATATTAAGATTATTCTTCAATTACTTGGCTACACTACCTGTAAGTGCAGCAACAGCGGAAAGGTCCTTTTCGACTCTACGTCGCGTTAAAACGTGGCTTATTAGAGCAAGCTAGAGGAACGCCTGCTCACTGTTGGCTTTGTTGAACATTTATAAAAATATAATCATCGACGTTGATGAAGTTATAACCAGATTTGGAAATAACAAAGAAAGAAAATTAGAATTCGTGATTTAAGAATCAATGCCATATGTTATGTATATTTTTTGTTTTATTTTATCAAGTGTAGCATTTTTTTGTTCTTAATATTGGGGAATAAATGGCCCAGCAAACAGAGTGTTATTAGGCAAGGTAAAGATTTCGTATTGGCAATGTTGGCTTCATGATGGCAAAATGTTGCCAATACATTATTCTTAAATTTGCAACAAATGGCAAACATGCATGATTCCACAATAAAAAATATGCATTGGTCCATCTTTTTAAAAAAGGTAATCCTAACTTTTTTAACTTGCCAATGAATTTAAATTACATTTTTTACAGAAATGCCAATATTATTTAACATCAGGCAGCCCGTTAATGTCCCATTACATTTTCTTTGATAATGCATGTGTGAATGCGTTTAACTATTCTAGGATTAAAAATTAAATGATAAATTATTTCTAACGTCTTAAATGTATTTACATTGTGTATTTCCGCCTATGAATTTCTAATAGCAGGCAACCAGTAAATGCCCATTTCCGATATCGCGACAAAGAATGAGTAAATGCATTTTGCTAGCCTAAATATGGCCTAAAAATGTTGATCTTTTTCTTAATTTATAAATCCCGCGCTTTAACTGTGTCACATGATGATATCATTGGTCCCACGTTAATCTGCATTGGTAGATGATTGGTCGCGAAGTGGGATTATGGGAATGGGGTTAGAAATATCTTTAGTTTGTTTGTAGCACAGAATAAAGAGTAGTATTCTTGTTTTCAGTTTCGGCCGATTTCACGGTAAATTTCCTAATCATTATATTATTATAAGTTTATCTCTCCGATTTCCTACAACCTAAGTAGGTATACCTATACAATAAATAAAAAGCGAACTTTGAATTAAAACCAGATACAATAATATTAATATTATCATAAAGTCTTTTACCAACACAGACAGTTAAAGCTTTTACCTATGGTTAAAACCACGTTAAAACGCAGACGCCATTTCTCGACGGGGGATTCAGCCCGTTTTGTGCTTTAGTTGCTTACTGCCTTTTTTTCTGCAGAAGAATGACGGATACGTGAGAGTGGAATAATAAATCGCCAAAGTAAGTATTTTTTTTATACTTATTGGAAACAGTTATAATATGATATAGGTACCTTTAAAATAATACACAAAACATGTTTAAAACTACCAGTAAATCCACAAAAAAATGGTATGGCCGTGAAGCTTAAAATAATAATTCTATGATATTTTTTTTCAGGTAAATGTTCTGAAACTTCATGGGGGCGAAGACTCCACAGACGCAACTAGGAGGGTTATGACCAAGTTAAATACACACTACTTTGCCTTCGTAATAAATTGATCGGGAAGAAATAATAAGCCGCCATTTTATTCCTTTATACATTGAATATCACTATTTTACCTACACATAAAAGATGTAATTTAACAGGTATTGCATATGTAAATAGTTTTGAATACATATTATGTACAGAAACGCTGGTGCTTTATTTTTACCATTTAACATGTAAAGGCTAAATAATAATTTGCCTTGATTTGCCCAGCAAGGCAAAGTGCCTGGCGGCCTACTGACGGCCAGCGGGTCAAAAAGATACATTTGTGGTAATGGCTGCCAATACTGTGCCAATGAACAAGGAGGGCAATGCCAATACATTAAAAGCGTTTTGCCTGCCTGGCATGTTTGCTGGGGGGGTTTAACCAAAATTTTTACTTGGTTTTAAAAGTAAACACACGACTATTTATATAGGTAGGTATGTATATTATATTTTGTATTGTCGATATCGAACGTGGCAATTTTTCAAAATATTGTGATAAAACATATTATAGGAAAAAAAAAGATACTAATTTTAGCTGTATATTTTTTCTTTTTTTGATTTCACTTTAACATTATAATTTACGTGCATATATTATCCTTTTTAATGTAAAGTTTATCATTGGAAATTTTCTCGCCTATAGCGCATTCTCTGTCAAACTTTGGGCGCGGTCGCAAAAAATTTTCGCCTGCGGTGTTTTTTAATTTTGTTTATATGATGCTGACCCCCCCCCCCCCCCCCAAAGCAAATTTCTGCGGTTTTGTACAAACTTCACTTAAATTTTGTCGAACATTTATGGCATAATGAGGCGGAGCACCATCGTGCTGTAACAATATTTGATCATCATAAAGATATATATGCTTCTGCATGGTGAGGAAATAAAGCTGTCAAAGCTGAAATAGTTCGCATTGCAAAAAGTCTAGATATGTATGGCCAGTTAGTGTTTACGGAAACTGGGTGTGTGTTTCTCGTATCCAGTGAGGATTTTCTGCGAAGCAATATTGGCAGTGCTGTTTATTGACTTTACCATTAAGTACAAAAGTATACTAGTCTAATCTACAGTGACCGGCAGAAAGTGCGCAGCATATGGGAAAGTTTTTTATCTTTAAGTTTAGAAAATTAATTTTATTTTAGATAGGTTCTGCATGTTTCATTTTAGAATATTTTTTTACTATGAATTATTGTTTTAATTTTAAAGTTATACCCAAATTCAAAATTTCGCTTATTTTGAACAAAAAAATGGATTTAATCGTATTTTCTGAATAACCCTGTATAAAAAATAAATGGCAACCGAATAGTACGAAAATAAGATTTTCTGCAGACTTTGTTAGAGATAACCATCGATCATAAGTCCGATTAGTTTGTTTTGATAATATTATGGCTTTTTAAAATAAAAACATAAAAATATTAAATATTTTTGCTGCACACCGTATTTTATTTTCTGAGGGAACAAGTTAATTTCATCTAACTGATATTTTTTGATTTACATTGACTTAAAGCATCTCTTAAATAGTTTTTTTTATACATTGAAGTAGGCATAGAAAGTTTCCTTTTAATTTATAAAGAAAAAAATTTAAATTAAAAATATATTTTCCTCCTTATTTTCCGTGACGTATAAAATCCGTTCAAAATGTATTTTTATTTTAAATTTCTTTCTTTATAAATCTAAAGGAAACTTTCTATGCATACTTCATTGTATAAAAAACTATTTAGGAGATGCTTTAAGTCAATGGAAATAAAAAAATATCAGTTAGATGAAATTAACTTGTTCCCTCAGAAAATAAAATACGGTGTGCAGCAAAAATATTTACTATTTTTATGTTTTTATTTTAAAAAGCCATAATATTATAAAAACAAACTAATCGGACTTATGATCGACGGTAACCTCTAACAAAGTCTGCAAAAAATCTTATTTTCGTACTATTCGGTTGCCATTTATTTCTTATACAGGGTTATTCAGAAAATACGATTAAATCCATTTTTTTGTTCAAAATAAGCAAAATTTTGAATTTGGGTATAACTTTAAAATTAAAACAATAATTCTTAGTAAAAAAATATTCTAAAATGAAAGATGGAGGTACTTTATACTCTTAGTGGAATTTCAAATTTTTGATCCTACCTCGTATACCATAAGACTTTTACCGGATTTAATGGGTGTTATTTTGGTTTGAGAACATGCAGAACCTATCTAAAATAAAATTAATTTTCTAAACTTAAAGATAAAAAAAACTTTCCCATATGCTGTGCACTTTCTGCCGATCACTGTATAAAAAGGATCCAGTTGAAATCTACTAAATGCTGAACAAGTGCATTTCATCACTTCACAAAACTGAAGACGGCGGTCCGGATCATCTTCCAGTAACACTTGTACCATTAACATTCTATAAGGACGCATTTGACATGATTTCACTAACTTGAATGCAGACGTATGGCTTATGTTATTTTCTCTTGCAAGTTGCTGAACTGGATTAATAGGATTTTCTTGCAAAGCAATAAGGAAACGTTTAATCGCGTGTCTTCATCCATTACTTCAGGCTGCCTTATTCTTGGTATGTCCCTGACGTGGTTTACTTCACGATAACGTCTTTCAATTTTGCTGGTGGTGTCTTCGAAAATTGGTGGTAGATCGGGGTGGGTTTCGTGAAATAAAGCTGCCTGCTTGAGTACGCGATCTGTCGCCAAAGCCAATCATCATAAAAATTTCGATTTTGTGTGATTCAGTTAAATAACCCATTTTGTATAGCAAAAATACTTCTTACTATTAAAGTAACTGTTTAAAAGCACAAAATACTATTACAACAGCGATAAGTATTTACTTCTTCTAAACCGAAAATAATGTGACTATTGGAATGCGACATGAAGTAAACAAACAACCTTATCAATAACATGTTTGTTTTCTTCAAACAGTCTACGCTGGCAAAACCCAAATTGTAGTATCAAAGGTCGCTAAAATAGCCACTTTTTTTTCTGGCTTTCTAGATTACCGAAATGTGTAAATAGTGGACCGTATTCCCTTTTTTATGCCCTTTCCAACGAGCTATCACAATACATATCTTTCCATTTGAACAAAACATTAAGGGTGATTTCTACCCCAGAACGACACAAAAAAGTAGGTATGCCAAACTAGAATAAACGCAGCCGCAGTTTGAACCTTTCTTATAAACTTTCCGAAACAAAAATGCTACTAATATACTTACAGCAACATATCTAAACCCCTCATGTCTATTTTGCTCCAAGGCTTGACACAAACTCGAGTTAATAGCAATGGGGTTCAAATAAGCTTTGGACTCGTCCGAGTTTTGAAGCATACAGCATGTAAGAGGGATTGCCAGCGGTTGCCCGAGTCCTTGGAGACGCCAAAGCGACGTGTCATATTCGTTGGCGGTGTTGATACCACAGCATTTAAACTAAAATTGTGAATTAAAATGCCATAGTCATTATTACCGTGCGAGCAAAAATTATTTGCATCAAAGAGGGCTTGGATTAAAAAAACGTAGTGCTTGGTTTAGATGACAATGATATGGGGACGATATATCTAACCAAATCTAGGTTAAATTTTTGACTGCAAATTCATATTTCATATTATGACGTGATATGCCAAAACTAATGAGTAATAAAATAAGTAGACAAATACAAATTTATTTTTGTTGTTTACAAAATTAACAAAGTAAGAATATACAGAAAGAAAAAGAAAAATAATTACATAATTGCTGATATTGGCTACCGCCATCAAGCATAAATTCACACGTCTCTTTATATTTTCGAAAGTGTTGACCATCAGCATCTCTGGAGAAATGTTACCACATTCTTGGATAATGCTTTCTTGTAATTGTTCTAAATTTGCAACTGGTGTTTTAAAAAAAGCGTTCTTTAAATAAGAAAAAACGAAGTAATCCATAACCGTTAAACAAGGTGATCTAGGTGGGAATTCAATGTCTGATCGAAAACTGATCAATCTATCGTCGAACAAATTGCGTAAGTAGTTAATAGTTTCGGCGGCTGTATGGGCGGTTGCACCGTCCTGTTGAAAATATCCAAAACGTAGTTCGTCGTCAAGTAATTGCTCCACAAATGGATTCAAAATATTGTTTCAATACCGCTGTGCTGTAACTGTGTTATGGAAAAAAATAGGACCAACAATTCTTCTTCGGGAAACAGCTAACCAGACACCAATTTTTTGAGGGTGCAACGTGGACTTTACAAAAAAATGGGGATTTTCACTACTCCACATGCGTGTATTCTGAGAATTCACATAACCGGAGACATGGAACCAGGCTTCATCCGAAAAAAATGTCAGGTCTAATAAATCATTTATTTCCAATAAATTTTGGGTAAACCATTGAGAGTAATTCCTGCGTCTTTCAAAATCTGCGGCTTGTATTTCTTGGAATACTTGCACTTTATAAAAATTAATTTAGCTGCTTCTTAAGAATAGTTCTGCATGTTCCATAAGATCTTCCCACTTCTTGGGACAGGCGTTTTATACAATTTGTTGGCGTATTTTGCATTATTTCACGAACATTTGCAACAAGTTCTTCTGTTCTTACAGACGGTCTTCCTGCTTCTTTTTTGTGTTGTATAGAACCTGTTTCCCTAAATACAGCCACGGTTCTTTTCAGGCGATGATAAAAATCCCCAGCAATAAAAGCAACGTTAGGAAAATGTTCGTGAAAATCGTCCATGCACAAACCCGGATCGTATTGCCACTCACCATTTACTCTAACCCCGTTTCGAAAATACGCTTCAACCATGAACGTTTTGTGCTGTTTCCGTAAAGCCCATTGTGTGAATTGTTTAAGAAATTGGAAAAATTAGCGATGTATCAAATTACTTGTAACGAATGTCAAAGAGGACGGAATAACTGATTAAGTTTTCAGGTAGTTACTGACACCCAGCAGGTATTAAAAGCCTTACGGCTAAGCAGTACGTCCTTAGATGCAAGGCCCTCTTTGATGCAAATAATTTTTGCTCGCACGGTATTAAATCATATATTATCGACGATCAAACTAAACTACACAGGTTGTTACAAATTCGGTGCATTGCTATCTTGGTAACTATAAGAGATCGAGGGTTGGTTTAATGAAGGCAAAGTTGCATATTTTAATGATGAAAAATTTGCTAAAAATTTAAAAAAATCCGATAACTTCAGGAGATATCCAAAAAAATCAGTTTCTGTTTTTGTTCTTCTACGACTGATTATTTTGAAAAACGAAGAGAACTTTCTTGAGGTAAGTACCTACATTTGTATGCTCTACAAGGATATAATTTTATTTTTAAGATATGACTTTCCATTTTTAGATACCCAGATACAGTTATTTATGTATCATAGCCGTATTAAATTTTTAGGAATTTTACGAAGAGCTTCTTCTAAATAACTTATAATTGGCTTATTAGAAAATAACAAAATTTGGTGTGCGAGTACAGAGTACATTATACAAGGACCTTTCAAAAAGTCTTATACAATTTTTCTGTAAAATTAATAGGGGAGCCCATATTTGCGGGTAACAAAATTTAGGTAAAGCATGTTTCACGAAAAATGGATACGACTTAATGACTGCAGTAAAAGTACCTGGGGCGATCCCATTATTTATGACCGTTTGGTATACTTATTTGAAAGGACCGGATTGTAAGAATTATAATTATTGTAAATATAGGCACATCAGGTAGGTTGGGTTGCTTAATTTATATTTAAATACCTTTTTGTGGTAAAATTTGTTAGTTTTTATTTTTTGCTGGAAGAGTTTAGTTGTATTACCGATATCATTTTACCAAACGTATAAAAAAACAGTATGTGGCGTCCGTGGAAAAACATTGATGGTGCTTCTTCTAGTGTTGCAGCGAAGAAAATGCATTGCATTTATCTCTCGATGCTAGGGAAATTGTAAAAAGAGTGTAATATATACTTCTCTACTCAACAGAGGACTTAACGCTAGTGCTGCTGCGACTGAAACGTCTGATTTGACTAAGATACCTCTGACTACAGTGAAAAGAATCGCGTCTATTAAATCTGGAAAGAAGCGTAAAGATGTAGGTTTCACCAAATGTTTCGACGAAAGCGACAAGGACTTGATAAGACGAAAAATCTACACCATGTACGAAGAGCAACGTGTACCTACATTAGATTCTCTGAAGCAATGGCTTACCAATGATGAAACCCAAATAAGTTGTAGCCGCACTAGCCTTTGGAGAGTTTTGTCGGAAATAGGCTTCAGATACCGCAAAATTGACAAAAGGCAAGTACTCATGGAATCTCACCGTTTACAAAAATGGCGCATGAGTATATAACTTCGGTAAGGAAATACCGTTCTGAAAACCGTTCAATAATTTACCTCGACGAGACTTGGTTTGACACGCATGAAACACCATCCAAAAGCTGGTCTGATTCTTCCGATAAGTGTAAAACAAAAGCTCCGTCAAATAAAGGAAAAAGAATAACCATTTTACATGCTGGGTCAGAAAACGGTTGGGTTCCAAATGCCTTGTGGCTTTCTGCAAAAAACATTAAAGACTCTAGTTAGCGTGGACTACCATGAAGATACAACCGCCGAACTTTTTGAGGAATGGTTCAAGAATTGTCTTTTACCAAACATTCCTCAGAATAGCGTGATAGTAATGGACAATGCGAGCTATCACAGTCGCCAATTACATAAAGCTCCAAGCTCAAATAATACAAAATTGGAGATTCAGAACTACATGGCGGCGAATGATATATATTTTGAAGAAAGTTAAAATCACTGGTTAGGTCTGAAAATATTTCTCCTACTTTAAGTTCTAGTGTTGTAGAATTAATACGAAAATGCTTTAATGATATTCCCCCAGGTAGTTGGAAAAATTCGTATATTAGTCTGGATCGTATAATTAATCCAATTATAATTAATTTTGATGAGGATAGCGATAGCTATAGCGAAACAGAACTACCTATAGAATGACATTATAAATGTAAATAAATAGGACTAGTAATATTTAAAAAAAAAAATTATTTCATTTGATTACATTAATATAATCATATCATTACTTGTTTTCCTTAGAAACTCATCCTTACCTATTAAATTATATAAATTAAATATTTACATAATTATCTACAGTCCGTCCCTTTATACTTCACTTGTTTATTGCCAAGCTCTTGTCGACACAATGGGACCGACCCAGGTAGTTTTACTGCAGTCATTAAGTCGTATCCATTTTTCGTGAAACATGCTTTACATGGGGGATTTCCCATGGCCAGTCTGGCTATGCACCACCAGATATATAAATGTATCTACACTTACCGTTGTCTGAGCTAAATCTACTGCAGCTGTAAACTGATCTTGACCACTGACACCATAATTTCTTTGTAGTGTTTTTACCAAAGCCTCTGCATCCAATCCCAAACCCATGCATTGTGGCCAAATCCAGGCTACAACGTAAATGGCACATTCTCCTACCAACACAACCATCACTAAAAAGAAATACTAAAAGCGCCTAGATTAGTATATTGATGCGTTGTTATTTGAGATTCAAGAACTTATTTGAAAAAAGTTCATTCTTAAAAATTAATTAAATTTTTTTTTTAAATATTCGGAAATATTATAGTGAATTATTGGGTATACTTACAAATGAAAGCAGCCAATAGTTATGTAAACACGACGCCCAACAGCCCAAGATTCCTGCAGCAGCTAGCGTTAAACCCAACAGCGCGAGTCCTATTGCGGCATAGTAAAAGAATGGATGCGGAAGGTCAGAAAAAGGTCCTGAGGCCAGAAGTTTCGATAACAAGATGCGGTCCGAGTCGAAAAGTACCAACATTCCACCGGTTACAAGAGTGAAACCACATGCCTAAAAAGAGATCATTGCACGAATTATTTTTGGTACATTCCCATGTCTCAGATTTCTACAAAATGGGACCCACGATTTCCACGATATGTGGAAATAAGTCGCAAATTGAGGCTTTTTCCATAGACTTCTTATAGAATAGACTACATTGTTTACGTTTTAAAGAAATCAAAGATTCCAGCGTTCATAATTTGTCTGGTTAGCTGTATGGTCCACGTATGGTCCACTATACTTAACACGTGCATCAAAAGAAGAGCTGTTATCAGACTTACTGTTAAGTCACATATTAGATTTATAAAATTAATGAAATACACGTTTACTATTGGTAAAACAAGTTTTTGTTTTGTTCCTTTAAATAAAATAAATATGATTATTTCAGGTTTGTCTATTTAGTACCTACTTATTTCAATTCCATGGTGACAAAATCGAGAATGATAGCGGCAACCTCTCGCTTTTCTTTTTACGCGTCGGCCATTCACGGGTAGCAACAAAAACGGCTGTAGTAATCTCGTAGTATTTGTTTTTGAGATATCGTAGTTAGTCGTCGGAATACTCGTATTTGTACGTGTTTTGTGTTTCTTGTTTGAGTTATTTGTAAAGGATTTTTTATTTTATTGTTATAAGTATTTAACAAAAGGTGCGTCACAGTCAGGTTTATGAAAAATTAGATCTTTTCACAGGTAAGGTTATAATCTGTATTATTTGCCCGTTCGGTGATGTAGTAATCAGGAAAAGAGTAAATAAAAATAATTCTTGTTAACATTTTTATCTTCTAAAGATATAACAATTATTGTTGTCATGGTTGTTGTGTGGGTTCAAGCAGGACATTACTAATTTGGACCCTATGCATATATTTCACACATTTTCTATGTTATTTGAAACATTCAAGCGAAAAATAACATATACATAGAGCTCCCTCATAAAAACAGGAAGTGAAAAAATGATACTTGCATTTATATCCTGGCAAACTAACCGACGTCGACGCGTCATCCTATTACAAACAAGTAAAATATGACCAGGGTCCTCAAGCGTGAGGCCCTTCTTCTCCAATGTAATACTACAGCTATTGCGAACAACCTCCGGCCTCAAACAAAGCTGTAGGTATACTTATATTTAGTGATGTAAAATTCTCGGTAATAATCTCTTGGAGAATATTCTCGAGAATATTCTCAAGAATATTCTCAAGTTAGAGAATTGTCTGAGAATGGTAAGAAAACCGCTAAAAATAGCAATAAAAAGAAATTAAAAATTACCTATTCTGCTTATTTTCGGCAAATGTCAAACGACGTTAATCAAATAAAACTTAAAGAAATAAAATTTTTATTTAAAAAACATAACATACCTTCCCAAGAATAACTAAAAACAAACAAAAAAAACAGTCAAATAAAGAAAGATCACATTTAACTATTAAAAACATACGAGTATACGTTCGCGCTTCTAGGGGATTTCCCTGAATCACTGTTGCCAGACGTAAAACACTGTTGCCAGAGTTATAGAAAAGGTTAGGGAAACTCAAAATTTTAAAAATCATTGCAAAATTTTTCAGTGTAAATCGAGGCGGTGTAAATTATGTAGAAAAACTTCTCTAGAGAATATTCTCGGGAGAATTTTCTTACAGAGAATATTCTCCTCTCACATCACTACTTATATTATACTACAGTGTGTCCCCGGATGGAGCTGACAAGAGGAAAAAGATATTTATTATTGATTTTACGACGAAAAGTTTTTCTTTATAAAAAATTATGCTTGAGTCGAGAAAATTAATTTACCATATAAAAATGTTTGATCATATGTACAAGGTGTTGATAAGTTAGGAAAACATGAAAATGCTTTAAGAGAAAAGTACCATTATTTATTATTTTAGACAAAATGTTTATGATACAAAGTTGTTTATAATCCAAAATAAAGCCTAAATACAAAATTTGAAATCTGAATTCTAATTTTTGTTTTTTATTTTTTACAATAGAATTTATGAACATTCAAAATGTACAATTGTGGAAAAAAGTATTATTCTACATATCCTCCTCCAGCCTGCTGCACACATTTCTCCAAATGAGAAATAAATGAAATAAGTAAATAAGTAGGTCATATCACTCTCAGGTACTTATTCATTTTGAATGTTCATAAATTCTATTGTAAAAAATAAAAAACAAAAATTAGAATTTATATTTCAAATTTTGTATTTAGGCTTTATTTTGGATTATAAACAACTTATGTATTATGTATATTTTTATATGGTAAATTCATTTTCTTGACAAGCAGAATTTGTTATAAAGAATAACTCGTCGTAAAATCAATAATAAAGATATTTTTCCTCTTATCAACCCCATCCGGGGACACACTGTATATTGATTTTTCACTATTTTCCTTTCACTTATTATTTAAATAGGTGTGTAAAAGACCCCTTGTCGGTAATAACTTTAAAAAAGCGACAATAAATAGTTATTTGCTCGTTTTATTAACATTATTTAAATTTTATATCTGTATTAAATATTATACGACTACTTATTTGGTAATAACTTTCACCTTATTAGCATGCACTAAAAATCTATACTTTTTCACTACTGGTTTAATATTCGAAAAAGTTATAGTTTTTAAGATAATTCGACTTATCTACTATCAAAGCTGTCGGTAATTGAATTAAAATAATTGAAAAATCGTGTTCAATTACTTTTTAGTAATTGAATTACTGTAATTGAACTACTTTTTGAAAATAGTAATTGTAATTGATTTTCCAATCACTGTGATAAAGTAATTGTAATTGGTAATTGGTTTAAAGAAATCTGAGGTAATTGAATTACTTAAAAGTAATTCAATTATTTTAAGAAGTAATTGAATTACTCCCAAATAATTCAATTACATAAAAAGTAACTTAATTACTCCCGAATAATTCAATTAGATTAAAAGTAATTGAATTACTCCAAAATAATTCAATTCCTTTAAAAATTTTCATAATTCCTATACTCTAGAAAGAAAAACAAATTTTTATTTTCCCTAATATTACGTTTGTTTTATTTCAACAAATAAATCATATTAAGTAAAAAAGACAGTTGTTATTATTGGTCAATTTGTTAAAGGTAAGTAGGTAATTATCAAAAGTAGGAGATCAAGTTTAACTATAAATTTCGAAATTTTTTAAATTTCTTTCTATAATAAAGTGTGATTGAATTTTTATGACCTACTACTATTAAAAAAATAATACCTTACCTATACAACTCTTTTTTTGTAAAATGTAAAAAAAGTAATTCCATTGCTCATATACTAATTTAATTTTAAAAATGTAATTCAATTACCAAACTGTAATTCAATTACCAGAATGTAATTGAATTACTTATCAAAATTTAATTCAATTACTTACCAAAATGTAATTAAATTGCTCGAGAGTAATTTATTTGCCAAAAAAGTGCCTATAATTTATAGATTCAGAGTAATTCAATTACTTTTAGGGTAGTTCCATTACTATAAAGTAATTGAATTAGTATAAAAGTAATTGAATTAATCTCAGTAATTCTAATGCGATAATTGATCAAGGAATCAATTACTTTTAATGGATAATTGATAATTTAAATATTTTTATCATACTGTTAGTAATTGGTAATTGTAATTGATATGCCTTTTTCGGAGGGTAATGGGTAATTGTAATGGAATTACTTTTCAAGAGTAATTGCGACAGCTCTGTCTACTATAAAAGTTTAGCATTGGCAAGCTTCTCTTTGTTATGAAAATATTACTTAAATCTTAACTCAATGATGATGACTTATGATTTGTATCCTGAGTAATTTAAATCAAAAAAATCATATCCGCTATGAAATATTTGGCATCTCATTTGCAGCTTTATTTCTATGTCCAAAGTCAGAAAACTTCTAATTGAAAAATATCATGTAGGTACATCAAATGGAACACCCTATATATTTTTTTGCAATTTTATAGCTCGTCAAAAACTCTTTAACTTCTATAAAGAATGTCTTATCCATATCTCGTAAAAGTTTTTCAACTAATATTTGATTTTTCCCTATTTTATGTTCTCGTTACAACCCATACCTACAGATATGTTCCTTTAGGTAAGCAAACAATAATCACGAAACTGGCAAATTTATGGCTTGCGCATGTAAACAAAAAATTCCTTGATCAAAAATTTGAAAAAGTTTCCAGTACCACTTATTGTTTATAGCACAAAAACAGTTCACTTAACGATACACAATATAAAAGTACACAAAAACTAGAGATCCGAAATATTAAACACCAACAATCCACATAACAACGGAGTTCCTTTTAGTTGATTTTAAATGGCAAAGCCAACGGCTAAGTTAAGGTAGGATTAACGACGCCATTTTCTAACTTTTAACTGTCAATTCGATTTGCCTAACTATTGACGATTCGCATGCGCACTGTAGTGCTGTGTTGATCAGAGTAGTTATTTTTATGCTTTTCGCATACGAAGAAGAAATTACAGACATATTCTGGAGCTGTGTAGAGCAAGGCGGATGTTAGTCAGCCGGTCATAGTATTGTTTACTCTCGTGTTTTGTGTAATTACGGAACCTTTGCTGTTAAAACATATACATATTTTCTATAATTCTTAGGACAGATATGACATCTAGATAGACTAGAAAATATCGTATTACCAGTAATAATTGTTGTTTTTACTTCATTTCTAAAAATCGACGTGTTTGCTTTCAAGGATTTTAAGGTAAATTGTGGCAATTCTAGTGGTTTCAAAAAACTGCTTTTTTTAAATTTCTGTCCATTTATTTTAAAAAAAATACCGACATACTATTCGTCAATGCCTCCCTGAACAGCCCTTCCAAAATTAGATAATATTTTTTTTTTAATAATTACAAGGTTCCGGAAGTTACCCCTGCATTCAAGCCATTTATAGGTTACTTTTATACATAATTGACCTTGATAACTGCGCCTTTAACTTAGTAGATTTAAGATAAAAAATTATGAACCGCTTGGAGTCAGAATTTAAGTAGATAGCATTTTCACTTTTCACAACAAAGAGATGGTTGCAATTATGCTTAACTTTCTTTATTAGTCGAATTATTTTGAAACCTATAAGTTTCGTACATCAAACCAATGCAATGCGGAAAAGTTATGACATTGAATGTAGAATTCAAAAATCCATTTAAATACACGGTGTCCTATTAAAAAAAATAAAATTCTGTGTTTATACCTACTATTATATAAAATTTTAAAATGAGCAGATGGTAACAATATGTTTTCTAAAGGGTTAATGTAATTTCCCGCCTAAATCTTCCCTCTATTTGCCAGCAAACACTAGAAACACTTATACAGCCCCATACATTTACATACGGTACACACGAATTTGTCCGTTATAAGTCGACTGGAACGTCTTTTCATTAGTAAAAATGACTCTGTTCCAAAATTGGGGATTGCGGTAGATATAATTTAAAGCAAAAATAATCCTTGATTGTTTCTGTTCTTCGGTGAAAATATTTTTTTCGCAGCTGGGCGACATTTTAGTTTAGATTCCTTGACTCTCCAGCAGCATCCTGTTCAGGGTTGGAGCGTTTGAGACGACCTGAACCAATTTTCCTCTTAAAAGGGATTCTTCTTGTTCCCAGCGTTGCTTAATTTTCAATATAGTTTTTTGTTTCTATTATCTTTACAACTGCGCTACAGCACGAATTGACCATCCTTCTTCGATTCTTGATACAATTTAAGGATTTTAAGGTGGTAGTATCAACATGCTTGCCAACCTATAAGCTATTTCGCGTAGATTTATTTATGTTTTCCAGGTTTTACACAAAATTTAAATATAATCAGTATCGACTTGATATTCTATGGGTAATAATTGACATATTTAATAAATATCAATAAATTTCAAATAACTTATTTTAGGATAATTGTATAGCGAAAAATATCGGGTAAGATTTTTTTTAACATTATTATGTCATTGTTCTTTCACTATACAATTCTTCCAAAATTAGCAAAGAAAAAAAATAGATAATTTTGTAATATATCAGATATCACCTAAGTAATGTGCCGACAATACTGATTTTATTTAAATGAGTCAATAAAATAATAAACTTTGAAAAATAACGCGAAATTATAGGTTGGTAATGGATTCAAATAAATTACGTTGTGAATGCCACCTTAAGCTTTTTCAACTTCAGATAACTGACGAGACATTTTTATGTTCTTCTGTCAAAGTGTATCAAACGTTACCACCATGCAGTTTCAAAATTAATTACACCGACGCCAATGCTTTGCATTTTTGATAATCTACGACGTGTGATAACCTCCAATAAACAATCATTTAGACAATCCGATTTTACGCAAATATGACAAGAACTTACCTCTTATTTTAATTCTTGTACGCTTTTTTATGAAAACAACTGTATAGTACACGCTGTTCGATTCGCATTTATAACAATTAAAATGCGCAAGTGATGTCGCGGGAACCTGCTAGTTATCGATAAATCCTTTAAGGTGGCATTCTCAACGCCATTTAATCCATTACCAACCTACCTATAACCTATTTCGCGTTATTTTTTCAAGTTTATTATTTTATTGACTAACATTTAAATAAAATCAGTATTGTCGGCACATTACTTAGGTAATATCTGATATATTACAAAAATATCTATTTATTTCCTTGATAATTTTGGGAGAATTGTATAGTGAAAGAACACTGACATAATAATGTTAAAAAAAATCTTACCCGATATTTTTCGCTATACAATTCTCCCAAAATAAGTAATGAAATTCCTTGATATTTATTAAATATGTCAATTATTACCTATAGAATATCAAGTCGATACTGATTTTATTTAAATTTTGCGTAAAAGCTAGAAAACATAAATAAATCTAAGCGAAATAGGTTATAGGTTGACAAGCATGTTAATACTCCCACCTTAAGGCATAAAATTACAGTAGTATAATGCTTTAAAATGCTTAAAAAGTTTATTGTAGATTTAATATAATTTGAGTGAAATTTATTATTAAATAAAATGTTTTATTTATAGTACTCTTACCAGTAGCAAAAAGTTGCATAGCGCCAAAATCACTTTGCTCCCAACTAGGGATATCACAGCCATTGTACCGAACTCTAAAATTGCTAGCACCAACGGAAAGACGACAAACGCTCGACCAACCTTGTCTGACACATCTTCTCTCTAGAGTAACCCTACGCACTAACCACTTAAATTCATTAAGTCCCTCCGAGTTAAATCGTTTTAAATATAAATTAAGTTAATCATATAAGCTTCATAACAAATTGTAGGTGTAGGGTACACGCAAATTGAACATCGACGCGATCACTTGCATGGGTCAACTGTTGTTATTTGAACTAAACCAACACCAACAACGATCGGCGTTTGTTAAGAGAAATTTTTTTATCTGAAATTCATCACAATGAATGAAAAATTGTTGAAAATCATGCCGAAACGGAAGGAAGAAGCAATTAGCAGAGCGTGAAGCAGAGTGGGAGACCGTGGATGATGTTTCATGCATCGTGTCTAGGGGAGAGCGGACGAAATATTATGTTTCATTACATTGAACATGAAGATGACCAAAGACTATTATTACAACGTCAGTGGCGCGTTGGAATCGAAATCCCAGTCTTATTTCATTTGTTTGAAACTGATTATCATTATGCAATTATTTTATTATAAATATCGAACGAATATATCTACCAGTAAAGTCCGCATCATATGGGATCTTTTTTTATTAATAGTTTTATTCAAAATTTGACTTTGGCATCAAGTTCTGCTTCGATCGAGATGAAAATGAAGCAAAAAATAGTAGTCACTTGATTCGCATTATCTGTAAAATTTTAATATTTTTTAAAAAGTAATTCAAAAGTGGGGTTATTTCTGAAAATATCGAGAAAAGTTATTAGAAAAAGTTTTTTTTTAATGCAGTTTCTAGCCCACATGGAAAATTTTAGCTGCATAAGAAAATTTTGATTTTTTACCTATATTTTGTAAATTGCACCACTTTTGCAAAATAAGACTCAACGCAACCTACATTAAACTTCTTAGTTTTGACAATGCTTTATTTCAGATACATTTTCTTTAAAGTAGCGCCATATTAAATGTGTGTTTTTCTACAAAATCAAAATTGGGCTATTAAAATTTGGTCGTGCATGCAAAGTTTATTTGTTTTTGACCCTGATGTATAAGGTAACTTCATAAAATAAGTATTTTTAAAAACGCAGTTTGTGTCTGAAAGTAATACACCTTTATATTAAGACAAAAGAGAACATAGTGTCATCAATAAAGTGATCATTAAGTGGAAAATAAATTTTAGTGGTGGGTAAAAAATCAAAATTATCTTATGCAGCTGAAATTTTGCATATGGGCTAGAAACTGCTTTTAAAAAGCTTTTTCTTATTACTTTTTTCGATATTTTCAGAAATAACCCCAATTTTGAATGGTTTTCTGAAACCCAGGTAGCAGGATGACGTCTTTATGACGTCGAATATTGGTGATTTTTAGTCACTTGACGTCTTTTGGTCGCAAAATGACGTCAAAATAACGTAGTTTTTAACACGTGTATTATATGTCATAATTTTACGTAATAAAAACGTCCATTTTTAGTCATTTTATTGAATTATACGTATCATTAAAAAGTATTTAAGTGACCAAGTTTTTTGAAAATATAGTGGGACAGACTTTTAAATAAGTAAAACGCCTGAGAATAGCTTTTTCTTATAGTTAAAGGCACGTACGTATAATAAAACTTTTAAAATATTACCATTTCAAATGAACCATTCATGTATGTAAAATTTGCAAAAGCGAAAACCTATTTTGTCATTAAAAGTCTGCGAATATCAAATTTAAATTACCCGCGCTCCGTTTTATGACATTGGCAGTCTGAAAGAACGCAGAAGTATGTTGTTGGCTCTAGCAGTTAGGCAGTCGACAGTTCGGCAAAAATGAAAGTGAAAAGTTTATGGTGATTTTGATTTAGTTTCTATCATGGTTTCTATATATTTTGTGTTATAAACGAATATAAATGTACCAGGTTATCGAGTTCGAGGCATTGACGGCGGGGGAGTAGCTGTTGTGCCCTCATCCTGGGTGACGCCTCGAAAAAAAGAAGTGTTTTGGCCGCCATTAAAGGATTCCTTAGCATTTTTCCAATTCTGCGTACTCATGAAAGTTGTAATAGTTAATTTATTATCATTAAAAGGATTTTTTACATAAAATATTTAATTGTATTTTTTTACCCCTATTATGTATTATTTTAGGAAGTTTTTCGTTTTTCGTAAATTATGACGTTTATTGACGTTTTCTACACCTAAAAAGACGTCTTAAGATGACGTATTTTTTACGTCAAAAAAGACGTCATTGGTCTGTGACTTACGCACGTCTTTTAAACGTTTCATTTACGTAATTTATGACGTCGCTGATGACCAATAATCGACGTCTTAAAGACGTCATCCTGCTACCTGGGAAAAAATTAAAATTTGACAGATATAATGCGAATCACTTGACTACTATTTTTTTGCTTAATTCTCTCGATCGAAGTAGAACTTGATGCCAAAGTCAAATTTCAAAGCTATTAATAAAAAAATCCCATGTGATGCTGACTGTAGGTATATGATGGTACATGCATACCTATGTATTATATAGTTTTACTTTTACAACAGTCTGTGATAAATTGTATTCTAAGGAACAAAATAACCTGACTATAGATGTTTAGTGTAAATTAGACTCCAATTGCAGGCAGAGCAGGACTTGGGGACGGACGTAATCGAGAAATCGCATGCGATTCATCAAAAATTACTTAAAAAGATTAATTGACCAATTTTTAACGTGACCCAAAATAATTTTCGCCCCGTTCTGTCTATACAGTGCAGTGATGGTGGCTGTCTCCCTCGACAATTATATTTCCTTTCTTTGTTGCCCGGTCCGGTGTTTAAAGTGCGAGTCTATATAATTACAGGCATTAACCATGCATGTCATTCATAAATATTTGCGCCGAGTTTGTAAACCAGTGACGGACTGGCGCCTTTTGGTAACGTGAAAACAATACTACATAATAGGCAGTTGAAGTACAACAAATACGTAAGCAAATTTACGCACGTTAGTTGAGGAGTTAACGTGACAAACCGGTGGCAAGAATTTTAGTTGAAGTGCTTATCTTCTGTGTCCGTTAACGTAAATAACCTGCAAAAAATACAATTTTACTATGGAGGACTTGAGGTAGGAGGCCGATCGCAATGCATTGGATTCGGTCCAAAATTAGCATCGGTAATTCGGCTTTACGAGTTGCCATAAGATGGCGCTCGTGTTCGAAGTGGGCTATCAAATAAATGGTTTCTTATGGACGCGATAACTATTTTTATTTAAATTAGTTCTTTAAGGAACAAATAAGGACTTTTATATGAATTTACACTTACTTTGATATACTTATTAGTAAACTCGGCCTGTATAAAGTTCCAACGATGCTTCGTTTTTAAAATACAGGAACATTATAGCTAGAATGTTTTACCTTTGGAGCTAGAAAGATACTTATTTGGCTGCGTTTCATCTCTGAAGAAGATCCTGTCTTACACCCCGACACAAAGCAAACTCTACTTTTATAAATTGTACCATTATTCATTATAAATATGGAAATTAATTACAATACAACGTTATTTGTCTTGTCTTGCCTTCAAACGTTATTTGTTATTTCGAAAAATAAAATGTCAATTGTCAAAAATAAAAGCACAGAAAAATAAAGGGTTTAAGTAAAAGTTAAAAACTATGGAGGTTCTAGTTTTCCATATTAAAAACGAAGAAGAAGAAGACAACATCAGCCCACTTCGGACGCAAGAGCCATCTATCGGCCAACTAGCGAACTAACCAAAAAACCGGGACAGCATTTGAAAATGCTGCCATTGTCGATCGACCTTCTACCCTATAGTTCTCCATAAATTTTATATTTGTCGTATTATTATCTTTATTTTTTACCTTTTTCTGTGATTTTTTTAAAAGTTAAGAAAATTGCATAAAGAAGGAAGGAAAGCAAAAAGGATAGTATGGAAGATATTTTCGATATTGCTATTTTTGGAGAGTTTAATGAAGATGATGATATAGATGATGGAAGGGTGCTACAAATTTTAAATGATAACCTGGGTAACAGAGCTGAGTTTTACGGACGATGTTTCATTCTGGATTAACAGTGATTTTTTTAATTAATTTAATTTAAATCGAATAATCTTTTCAAAAATTAATTTTTTAGGGCCCCTTCTACTACCCTCTTTATTAGTCGATCATCCGTCGAAACATTTTTGCTCTCCGCCCATGGTAGAAGAGACGAATGACATCCTGACAAATCAGTATAGTGACACAACTGGTTAAAACAAAAACATACCATTTTAACATAAATTAATGTTAAACGATAAAACCTGAACAATTTAAAAGATTGATAATTAGATCATTAACAAACGTCAATATCCTATCAGACCACCTACTTATACAGTGAGCGACAAATCTTTTGCACAAATACAATAAATATTGTTTAGTTCAATGTAGTAAAAATATTTAAAAAAACTTGTTTGCAGCAAAGACCTTAGTCTAATTTCCACATAATATTTTTTTTATAAACCCGACGCGTTTTTTTTTTTTACGTCGGCCTATTTCCGCAACGAGGCCAATCACCGACGCCAGGGAATTTGTCACACACTATCTGGTAATTTTGCCGAATTCCTCTTTGTCGAGGGTAGGGTTCTTTAACGTGCCAACATCCATGACACGGGACCCACAGTTTAACGTCTCTTCCGAAAGACGGCGCAACTCTTAAACCAAATTCCAAATTTAACATCGACGATTTTTTTGCCGGCACCGGGGAACGAACCCGGGCCTTCGATCTGAGAGGCCGCTGCACTGACCACTAGACCACAACGCCGCTACACAGTAGCTTTATCAAGGGATTTTTACATTTACATTTTTACACACTCAATGTAAAAATCCCTTGATAAAGAACAAACCCAAACAATTGTAATGAATTTCCATCCAAGTAAAAGCCAGCACTATTCACAGTGTAAAAAACTTAATTATCATTTCTAATATCCGAAAATAGGTGATGAAATTATCTCTCTTTTTATTTATCTCATAACCCCAAATTTGTTTTTTTTTTCTCTTCTTCTTCCATTCTCTGTCAATATAGTAGCACAAAAAGGCCCTCGTCTGATGAAGAACTAGTACAGTAAAGCTGTTAAATATTTTTTTTTTGGTGTGTGTGTGTCATTCAACATCGCGACGCTTCGCCTCGGTGGGCGCACACCTTTAATCTAATGTAGGCATGCTAACAGGGCTGGCTCAAGGTAAGGTAAGTGGATGCGTCACACAAAGAGAGAAAAGGCTTCTAAAAAAAAGTCGGCTACACAATTTTTGGTCTCGACCACCGGAACAATACTTAATAACGTAACGTAAAAATCGTTGTAATGAGAACAATATTTTGTTTTTTAAAGTTTGAAGTTTTGGTTCCCTGGGTCGCTCAAGCCTTAAGACGCCCCTGCAGGCTAAGATCTAATGGGTTAGCAATTAACATTTTTTAAATAATCCATAAAAAAGGGAGGTTTGTATTTAAGGTAAATCTGGAAGATATGCTCCACCGGGAGTGACCCACTGCTATGTCTATAGTTCATGAACTGTTTGCTGGATGGCGCTACCGGCGGTTCAGTAAGTTGATTCGGTCTAGCTAGATATTCATAAATGTCCGAACCTGTTGTTTTGTTAACGCGTTTCACTGTTAATAAACAATTTAAGGTAAATTTCTTTACTAACATTTCAAATTATAAGAATGCATATATTTCACTGTGTGTCTGGTAAACTTTTTATTATATGTATAATTGCAAATTTGAATAATTAGAAAAATGATTCTTGTAGATACGTCATCTGAAAATGTTTAGATTTTACAATCATTGTGCCATCTAAATGACAGATAGGGATACCGTAAAAAGGGAAAGTTATCCTCGTTCGTCTGAACAGGACAAAATGATAGATGGTGTGGCGGTTCGTAAGTATGGGGCGCCGTCCTCCCTGCAATTATTTCAAACAGAATCCAAAAATACTTTACTTAAAAATTCAATAGCGCAATGTATGTAAGCAATTAATTAAAAGAATTCAAATCCAACATAGCCATATTTCCAATGGGCAAGTCATGATACCGAATGAGCATTTTCTATTCGCACAGGCAAGCGCGGGCGGCCGATTATCCGTCCCGCTTCAACGCGACTATTAAGTCGGTGGCCATGACTACGGAGGCGTGACGTCACCTACACATCGCACAACGAGCTGCACGGATGAGGCTCCAAATTTTCCGTCCAACAACAGCTGTTCGCGTTTCGACGCAACGCGACATGTCGATGTCGCTGATGTTTTGTTTTGACTAATTTATTAGTTATGTTATAAAGTTGGAAAATTTCGTTTAATATGCAGCTTTAGCAATGCTGTCAATCGAAAAAGCGATGTATCGGGACATAAATTATTTTAATAACAAAGTCACCGAGAAGATTTGACATTAACTTCAAAAAATAATATTTGTTAGTGTTATCATTTAGTATGTTTAACAAAAATAACCGATTTGATTATAGATATCCACATTATTTAAAGCCAGCCCCCCCCCTGACTTGCTAGTCACGAGCCGCTACTGTATATAATTAAACATGTTTTGGTTTTTATTAACTAATGTTTACTTGTCTTAAGTTTATGTACATAAGTAGTTGTAGGGGTTTATTAAAAAAATACCAAGATGGCGCATTCCGCGATTCAACATATGACAGGCAAATAAACGCGTGTTAACTTTTAATTTTAAAAATTTTTACTCACGCTACGAAATATCAAAGAAAAATTGGTGGGGGTAAGAGAAGACAGTGGGTCGCTAAAAGTCTAAAAGGAGCTATTAGAAAAATTAAAGCAGGAGAAAAAACCAAAGAAAGTGTGTCTAAAAAGATTAGGTTGAAAATTGAAAAACACAACAAAAAAACCTAAACCTTGGGCACACCGTGCCGTGGTCACAGATAGCGATTCTTCAATTTTCTCCAATACACCGTTAGCATAGCAAGCATACCAAAAGGCAGGAGACACAAAAAGAAAACGAAAGTAGTTCAAAAAGGAACACCCTATATATTTTTGTGTCATCTTATAGCTCGTCATAAACTCTTCAACTTTCGTGAAGAACGTCCTATCTCTATCTCTAATAGTTTTTGAAATATTTTGATATTTCAAGATGTAATGTCCTTGTTATAGCACCTTTTGTCAATGGATCACAATAGCCATGGAAAATAAATGAAAATATTGGCAGTGGATGACACATTAAGAATCAGATCAATGTAAAAATTATGTCTTTTTACTGCAAAGTTTATTGTCCAGTCATTTTATAAGTTGGTACTCAAAACGAATTAAAAAAAAAAAGAATTAATCGATATGATTTATGTTTTGGGCGAGGCAAATAAAAAGTGTCTTTTTGCTGAACAACTATACAGGATGAAATATCCCGAGCGGGGAACATCCAGTCCTCGACGTTTTCAAAATTTAATGGAAATGTTTGATTCAACAGGCGTGATCCATTGAGAAAAAATGCTATAACGAGGACATTAAATCTTAAAATATCAAAATATTTCAAAAATTATTAGATATAGGGATAGGACGTTCTTCACCAAAGTTGAAGAGTTTATGACAAGCTATTAGATAACACAAAAATATATAGGGTGTTCCATTTAATAAAAGTGATATTTTTCAATTAGAAGTTTTCTGACTTTGGTCCTAGAAAGTAAACACCCTGTAAATGAGATGTCAAATATGTCATAGTGAATATGTATTTTTGACTTTACTTAGTAAGTATAAAAATTATGAATCGCTTAGTGTCAAAATTTAAGTAGCATACAACAACGAGATGCTTGCAAATGCAAAATTTTCATTATAAGTCGAATTATCATAAAAACTAACTTTTTCGTATATTAAACCAATAATAAAAATGTATGAAATAACACGTAGAATTAATAAATGTATTCAAATATAGGGTGTCCCATTTAAAAAAAATTTAACTTTATGACACCCTACTTTTTGGGCGCACCCTGTATAATTCAAAATATTTTTAAAATGTGCCAGATATCCAACCATACCTTATTACAAAAGCTCAGATAAATTTTATCTTCAAGGCATAAAATTACTCCGCGCAATCGTTGACTCACCCGGTACTCAGTTGCGGCTCGTGCCATTTTAGTGAAGTAGGGCCAGGTAAACCCTTAGCGCCGCAGGCAAAAAAATTTTGGGTGCCACGCCCTTTTTTGTTAATAGTTCTTGCTTTTGAAGTAGGAAAAATAAGCAAAAAGGCACCTAATTTAATTTATGAATTTACAATCATATCTTGAATTTAAAAAAAATACTGTAGGTAGAGTGTACTATATAGACCGAAAGAACCACAAACCGAACGCAGTTTATAATTTGGTTTAATATGTATTTGTTTTTATCAATTTGTTCGTTTTTCTTCATTATTTCATTGTGATATGCAGAATTTAATTTAGTTTTAATGTTAATTTTACCAAGCATACTGAAATTAAATATATTGTTTAAATGTACCTTCGATTTTTCATGTGTCTTCATTTTTTCCCAGATATGGACCAAATCATCTGTACCTTTTTGGGACCAAGTTTGCTCCCCCATCAAATAAAACACACATGAAACAAAATAGTCTATTAGATTTATCACAACCGCACACCCAAGTATTTTTTCCATAAATATTTCTATTACATCAGCCGGCCGAACGAAAATTATTTAGTTTACAAACAACCTTACACGACACGACGCGGACAAACAACTGTTTGAATTTGAAACGTCTAACGTCAAACGGGGTCAAAGAGCCTGGCTACACGGAGATGTTTTCCTGCTCGCATTCAAGGTCATTTTCCTATGTTTTTTATTGGTGTGTTATGGCAATTACGTCATAACTTCGGGCCTCCGGTGTGCCTCGTCGCTTTGGCGCTAAAGCTACGTTACCGTTTTACGCATAATCGCTTCCTCAATAGATGGAAATTTGCACCCGACTGTGTTCCATTTTTAAATTATTTTGCTAATTGCTTTAAAAAGGAGAATATTAATTTTAATAGGTTTTGGTAATTTGTAAAGGGCAGGACGCTGGACAGGAGGGCAGGTAGTGCCATGGCACTGTGGCTCTACCCCACGAGCCGCCACTGCGCGGTACTTGTACCGGGTGGTCAAACAAGCGAGGACGTCGGCTTTATCTCGGAAACCATTATTCGTACAACTTTCGAAAAGAGTTTTGTATCAGTAAAGTGGTCAAGAAAAATTGCTGGAAATTACTTTTAAGTTCCTCATTTCGCCGCAAGGGGGCACAATTAAAAATTGTTTTTTTAAATTCTAAATTTCTCCGAAAATTCACATATTAAGGTATAACTCTGATTATATCATTGGAAAGCTTAGACAATTCTGCATCATTTTGGTTTAAGGCTCATTGGCGTACCGACCTTGATAAGAGTGGGAGAAGCTATTGAAAGTGTGAACATTAAAATCGCTGTAACTTCTAAAGGACTTATCCGATTTTACTAAATTTAAGCTTGTTTGGAAGAGGAAAATAAGTATCTTCAATTGCCGTATCCAACAGTACGATAGTGTTTAATAAAATTGCTAGAGGGCGCAATTTGTAATAATAACAGTTTTTTCGATTTTATCCCGAAAATTCAAATCATACGGTATAACTATGAAATCATAATCGAAAAGTAGATGAAATTTGCAAGAAAAGATATGAAGACCGCAGTTCGATATCTTTGTTCGTTTCAGAGTTATTGCCGAAACAATAATTTTTAATACAAATTGCGCCCTCTAGCAATTTTATTAGAAACTATCTTGTACCATTCGATATGACAGAAGCTACTTACCTTTTTCTTCCAAACAAGCTTAAATTTAGTAAAATCGGTACGTCGTTTGGAAGTTACAGCGATTTTAATGTTCACACTTTCAATAGCTTCTCCCACTCTTATCAGGTCGGTACGCCAATGAGCCTTAAACCAAAATGATGCAGAATTGTCTAAGCTTTCCAATGATGTAATCAGAGTTATCCCTTAATATGGGAATTTTCGGAGAAATTTAGAATTTAAAAAAACAATTTTTAATTGTGCCCCCTTGCGGCGAAATGATGAACTTAAAAGTAATTTCCAGCAATTTCTCTTGACCACTTTACTCATAAAAAAATCTTTCCGAAAGTTGTACGATTAATGGTTTCCGAGATAAAGCCGACGTCCTCGCTTATTTGACCACCCGGTACAATATAGGTTCAGGAAAATATAATTTTTATGGCAAAGAGGAAAAACGGCATGAAAAATCAAAAACAGTTTCAATCTAACTTTTTAATGCTTATAATGCATGGCATGCGGCATCTCTTCCTATTGGTGGGGGCATCTCACCCGCATTAGCGGACGAGATAGCTAAAATATTTTTTTTAGTTTTTTATGTATTACGTACAAACGGAGTTTATATTTTTATTTAATTTTGTACTTAGTGAAACTTCAAAATGTTGTTAACGTTGTTTTATATTTGTTTTAATGATAAATAGAAAACTGGTTTCGCTAGAGACATTTCTTTTTATGTGGGGCAACACTCGCGGAATTACCTTATTACCATATCCTCTTCGTAAACCACTGTGTATACAGGGTGCGTGAAATTGGTGCTGATAGTATTGAGATCTCGGAAATTATAAGAGATAAAAAGACGGTAAAATGGGAAAAGTTTTAGGCAATTATGTAGCAGTCTATTGGTGCCTACGTTCTTTTGGTTTTTGAGATATTTTGAATAAACTAAAATATTGCAATTCCCTAGATCGGTTGTAACTATGTTAATTCCCAATATTTTTTAAATCTGTAAACGCATTTTCATGACGACTTTTTATTTTTTCTTATGACCGCCATATTGAATTTTTTATTTATCGAAAAGTACTTAATTTTTCCTATAATATGATACTAAACATTAGTAATGAAAAATTTAAAACCTCAAAATAACAAAAATAACATTTTTAGGGAAAATTCGAACATATTTGGCAACACCGACATATCAGATAATCCTTTTACTTAAGAATAAAGATAACTAAATTACAATATGAATAGCAAATAAAAAACTAAGTCTTCCTCCACAAAATTTAATAGAATAAAAATTGGTTCAAAGGTACCTATCTACATGTTTCGAACGTAGAAACGTTCATCATCAGGAGACAGAAAAATATATTGCTGATGGTTTTAACAGAAGAGAAAATGATGTGGTATAAAACCTTAATGGAGCTTTTATGGCATCAAAAATTGGTCTGTCGAAATAACATACCTAATGTGAGGAAAAATAGAAATAAGTTAAAACATACTGAGTATGTGAAAAAGTCAGTTGAAAGGGTCTAAAACAACCAAAAAGACCGGGGAAGCAGAAAAAAAAGATGTCAAAAGGTTTTTTTTTAATAAAACCCTTTTGACATCTTCTTTTTAAAAGTGTTTTTTCTGGTTCCCCGGTCTTTTTGGTTGTTAAACCATTTCAACTGACTTTTTCACATACTCAGTATGTTTTAACTTATTTCTATTTCTATTTTTCCTCACATTATGTCATTTTGACACGCCAATTTTTGATGCCATAAAAGCTCCATTAAGGTTTTATACCACTTATCATTTTCTCTTCTGCTAAAACCATCAGCTATATATTTTTCTGTCTCCTGATGATGAACGTTTCTACGTTTGAAACATGTAGAGACCTTTGAACAAATTTTTATTCTGTTAAATTTTGTGAAGAAACCCTTTTAGTTTTTTCTTTCCTATTCATAGTTTCAACTCCACTTCAAGCATAGCATATAGGAAAAATTAAGTACTTTTCAATAAATAAAAAATCCAATATGGCGGTCTTAAGAAAAACGAAAATTAATGATGGTTCCAGGAAACCAAAACGTTCTAACTAAAATATTACCAAGTAGCCATGTTCTATGTAAAAAGTTGCCATGAAAACGTATTTACAGATTTAATAATATTGGGAAATAACATAGGTACAACCGATCTAAGAAAATGCAACATTTTGGTTTATTCAAAATATCTCAAAAACTGAAAGAGCCAGAATCTATCCGCAAGTACCAATAAACTGCTTACATAATTGCCTAAAACTTTTCTCATTTAACCATCTTTCTATCTTATATAGTTTCCAAGATCGCAATACTGCAGTCAGCACCAATTCGGGCACCCTGTATATACAGGGTGTCCCAAAAGTAATGGGACACAGAGCAACAGCAGACTCCTTAAGGCGAAATAATGCGATTTATTTAAACTTGCCTTATCCCAAAATTGATAACAACCAAGATATAGGGTGTCAAAGTTTTAATTTTGTTTTCGTTTTTTTGCGATTATTTTTTAATGAAACGACATAGCAGCACGAAATAAAGGGGTTTTTGGGGTTTTTTGAGGTGAGGAATTCAAAATTATTCATAGTTTTTGTGTAACCAGTAGAGGGCGCTGCCTACGGCATGGCCCACACTTTCTAGCTGGCATAACTTTGTTTGGGTTTCTTATATCGATCCGACTATTAAAAAAATAAGTTACTTTACTTCTTTTAAATCAAAAACATATAACTTATTGAAGTCGCTAGGAGCAACCATTTTCGAGATAATCGCATTCGATATTTTTAATGCAAGAATGCTAAAATATTTAAAATAATTGTGTATTCGTATTAAGTATTATTTATCACAGCTGGCCTTGATTAAAAACAACGACGTTTCTAAGGCAACAACATGTTATACAAAGTATCATCTGTCAAAGTTAATAAAATTTTTGATTGAATAAAATTAGTAATTCCGTATACGAGAAAGCGTTTTTATTAGAAAAAAATAGTCAACCTTAAGTATCTACATTACCTTTGATACTTAGCAAATGTAGCTGATTTACAATAATTTTAAGAAATTCACCGTTGTTCGATTTTCCGTTGTTTTTGGACCACGTACTTAGTTGGACATATAAAATGCGATTATTTTGAAAATGGTTGCTCCTAGCGACTTCAATAATTTACATGTTTTTGATGTAAAAGAAGTAAAGTAACTAATTTTTTTAATAGTCGGATCGATATGAGAAGCCTAAACAAAGTTATGCCAGCTAAAAGGAGTGGGTCATGCCGTAGGCAGCGCCCTCCACTGGTTACACAAAAACTATGGGTAATTTTGAATTCCTCAACTCAAAAAACCCCAAAAACCCTTAATTTTGTACTGCTATGCCGTTTCGTTAAGAAATAATCGCAAAAAAAACGAAAACAAAATTAAAACCTTGACACCCTGTATCTTGGTTGTTATCAATTTTGGAATAAGGCAAGTTTAAATAAATGGCATTATTTCGACTTAAGGAGTCTGCTGTTGCTCTGTGTCCCATTGTTTTTGGGACACCTTGTATAAAAAGCAACTTAATCGCAATTTGATAAATCAATTTTATTGGCATTTTTATGAACTTTTTTTAAATTAGAATATCTGAATTTTAGTCAAATTTATACAATACAGTGTTGTGGAACACTGTAGGTATAAATATTATCTTTTATGTAAACTAGCAACTTTAAATTGGATCAATTCAGGAGATCCGTAATATCTAATTAAAACAATCGTCGATAAATATTTAAAAATGGAGTGTATTTCTCATGCTACCTGCTGTTTTAAAGAAAATTCTTGATAATGTAAACAGTCTGGGTTAGACCTAAGCCAGTGAATGCCGGGGTAATTACCTTTGTATTATAGTGACAATGAGAAAAGTGCTTTATTTTATTGCAGCCATTTTTTCAGTCAGTTACATTTCCGAAAGTCGCAGTGAACTGCACGAGTTTGCTGGCCATCCCGATAATGACGAATGGACGAGTCTTCAAGATAGTTTAAGTAAGTAAGTTTCTGTGAAAGAATAATATACAGGGTGGTGTGAAAGAAAAAAAGCATGGGGTGCTCGATATACGAAAAATATAGCACAAAGCGACCCACGCTTTTTCACAATAATACTAATGTTTATCGTTCATTATTATTTTCTGCCTATATTAAGAATTTCAAGAATTATTTTAAACTATATTTATTTTCCGCTTTTTAGTTTGATTAATTATTAAAGCGTGTTTTTTAGTTTTTTTAAACTATATTTATTTTTCATTTTTTAGTTTGAGTTATTGTTGAGAAAAAAAAATTTTGAGTAGATTGAGCTAGATTAGTAGATTATTGTATTGTCAGCGGTTCTTGACAAGTCTACAAAATTAAAATTAAATCTGACCGTTTAAAGTGGGTCAAAATCGGGTTCAAAGAAGTCGGTTACAAACATACATACAAACCCGAATAAACGATAAAAATTTTCAAAATTTTTAAAAAGAAATTTGTCAAAATTTTATTTTGACAGGTAAAATTTTTTTTATTTTTCTCTATTCTTAGCGACAATATCTATACGACCCCACGTTTGTTTCATTACTATCGGTTATTGTAATAATTCTGAGAGATTGACAGGTGTCACATTTTGAAGAGAATTTTTTGCGTATTTTTTTCAACTTTCCACCGTCAATATACATACGACTATGGAGGACTTGAGGTAGGAGGCCGATCGCAATGCATTGGATTCGGTTCCAAATTAGCATCGGTAATTCAGCTTTACGAGTCGCCGTAAGATGGCGCTCGTGTTCGAAGTGGGCTATCAAATAAATGGTTTCTTATGGACGCGATAACTATTTTTATTTAAATTAGTTCTTTAAGGAACAAATAAGGACTTTTATATGAATTTACACTTACTTTGTTATACTTATTAGTAAACTCGGCCTGTATAAAGTTCCAACGATGCTTGGTTTTTAAAATACAGGGTATTAAACATTCTAGCTATACCTTTGGAGCTAGAAAGAGACTTATTTGGCTGCGTTTCCTCTCTGAAAAAGATCATGTCTTACACCCCGACACAAAGCAAACTCTACTTTTATAAATTGTACCATTATTCATTATAAATATGGAAATAAATTACAATACGTTATTTGTCTCGTCTTGTCTTCAAACGTCATTTGTTCTTTCGAAAATAAAATGTCAATTTGTCAAAAGTAAGAGTAAAAAACGAAGAAGAAGACGACACCAGCCCACATGCGACGCGAGAGCATCTATCGGCCAATAGCGAACTAACCAAAAAACCGGGACAAAATTTGAAAATGCTACCATTGTTGATCGGCCTCTTACCCTCTAGTTCTCCATAATACGACCTTATAGTTATTTCATTAATATCATTTTTTTTAAACGATTTGACATATTGACAGCTGTTATCAAATTTTGACAGGAAAATTTTTTGCTTATTTTTCCCGAAGTCTCCGCATCGAATACTATACGACCCCATAATTCGTTTCGTCAAAATCGCTTCTTCGTTTTATACCTGACAGCTGTCAAAATTTAACAGGAGAATTTTTTGCGTGTAGATTATTAACATATTATCGCTTTCCGCGATATGTTATTGTATTGTTCAGCGGTTCTTGATAAGTCTACAAAATTTAAAATAAATCTGACCGTTTAAAGTGGGTCAAAATCGGGTTCAAAGAAGTCGGTTACGGACAAACCTACAGGTGAAGCTAATAAAAGCGTGTTAAAAAGAAAAATAATTACAGCTTTATGTGAAATAATTCGCATTACTCCTGGCATATTTGAAAGAGTTCGCCAGTCCATGAGTCGAGGAATTGGTTCCTGCATATTAGCAAGAGATCATTTTCGGCAATCCGTATACTTTTTTTAGTTTGTCATGTAACGTTATAGAATTATTAAATTGTTAATTAATTAGCAAACTAAATTTTTTTAAACTTAGGTACCGTAAAACGGGGCTACTTCGGCCAGATTTTACAGTTTTCTGCATTTTTTAAGGGTAAAAACTTTCGCGATGCAATTAATGTTTTTTATGTGGGATACTACATCCTTGCTAGAGTACTTCCCAAAAGAAAAAGTTTATTTTTTTTGTTCTAACATATATATTTTTTTGGTTGAAAAGTGTCCGAATTTACCCTACAAGGTGGGGCAAATTCGGACACTTTCTTTAAACCGAAAAATATTGAAGTAAACATGGCTTAATAATTACTTCGGACACTAATTTAACTTTTTAAAATATATTAGGTGGGTACTAAAAAAAGTTAGCATAAAAGCTAGAAACATTAAAAAAAAAAGGCTTTCATATTTACCATATCACATAATATGATATTTATTTTATAAAAATAAAAAATATTTTCTTACAAAAATAATAACAAACATGTAAACAATAAAAACAATCTTATCACTTATAGTGAATTTGGGAATCCTATAAAATTCCGATGCGCCTCGAAGTGACATTGCTTTTCGCCGAACCGCCCTACAGGCGACTCCCCAACTACCTTCTGTATATGCGAACCATGTCCGAAGTTGCCTCTCAAATTTGGGTTTTTTTACTTACACCTCTCTAAAAAGTGTTAACAACATATACGGCTACTAAAAAGTAAAATAAAGTTATCCCCTATCATAACTAGTTTCGGCTGTGAGCCAGTTACTTTTACCACTTTTGAAAAAGTTCAAAAAATGGCTTCATAATAAAATAACACGTGGAGACGAGACACTTATACCTCTAAACGCTGCTAACTGCCGGAACGTACAAAGGCAACTGTTAAGACACGTTTCTGAAGAGAAACAGCGCGCTTGCATTCTCTGTTTCCCCACCACTTAATTATTTTAACCCTGATGTCGCGATGTCCAAAGTTACCCACACTGTCCGAAGTAGCCCCGTTTTACGGTACCTACTTCAATAATACTTGGTTAGCATCGACGGCTATTTTCGCAAATAACTGGAAAATGGTGACACATAAGATAAACATTTAGGGAACCAAAAAGAATGAGAACAGAACGGGGAGCCAACTTATTGTATCGTATTTATGCAGGGTATTCCAAAAAAAAATCAAGAGAGTGGAATTGACGGTAGCACAAAAAAATAACACCCTGTATACTGCATCCGACAATTTTGACGTTATCTTGTAGAGATCCCAAAAGCTAGTAAGTGTACCAAATTGAAAATAATTATCTCGAAAAATGTGTGAGAAAAACAAAAAAAGCGAAAAAAAATTGAAACTTTGACACTGTATATCAAAAATGAAGCATTTTTTGACCGCATGTTTATAAGTGTTTTTTTTTCTATCTTAAAATGCACTATCACTCTCTTAAATATCTACGTGAAATTCATTAACACTGTATGTAAAGACAATTGGATTTATAATAATATGTAAACAAAAAAAAAGAATCTATCTGCATGGTCATTGCCTTTCACAGTAAATAATTAAATCCGCCAAGAAGTACTGTTAACTGGATTATTAATTTGAATATAATCGAATAATTATTTATTAAAACTTATAAGCGTTTATAATTATTATTACATTAGGTAAAACTATTATCCTATATTATCAGAAATTATAGGTACTTGTTAGTTCGTTGGTAAACCACAAAGGACATTTTATATTGAAAGCCATGCATGACTTTGGAATTTTTAAACACTTCAATCTTTTTATTTTGGTTTGACCAGGATACCATAACATTTTTACATCGTTATCATGTATGTACCTACTATAAATATAATTAAAGGTACACTGCACATGACAGGAATATCATTTTTTTTTCATTGCGCACGTGTGAGGAATGTGTTACAGGTTTTGCAGTTTTTTGGGATAAATATCTATCTAAAAATCTTAAAATTTGCGTTGACGACACTATTTTAGCAATTCCTGAAGAGGAGGTGCAAAATATTTTATATTACTTTAACAATTTTCATCAAGAGCTAAATAACAGTTTACCATTTTTAGATATTTTACTTATCAGGACTAATGAACAAAAGATAAAAACTTTGGTACGAAAAAGATATCAGCGCCACTTTCACAAAAAATTGCTATTATAAAGTCTTTAAAAAATTCTGCAGTCCGAAATTTTTAATTCAAAGTTTAAACAAATTCAAAATTAAAATCCAATTGAATAACTACCCTGACAAGCATGTAATGCTTTTTACATAATATTAATAATACTCAGCATGCATGAGTAAGCAAAGAAAAAAGCATTAATAACCAAAACATAAAATATTTAAAATCAAAATCAAATAAGGTAGTTGATATTCTGGCAACATATAGGTGCTTTTTAACAAGCAAATATCAGTTCATAGAAGATCTGAGCTCAATTTTACAAAGAAACATTATTGACCAAAACCGTGTGTACCTATTGGTCGGCGACATGAATATTGACCTGTTGGCAAAAGAGATGGATACAACAGATAATTAAATTACCTAACACTTATGGAAAGTTATGAGTCTGTTAGTAGGATTAATAAAGCAACAAGGATGTTGGGTAACTTCAGATCGTGTCTTGATCACTATTTTGTAAAGTGACTTATTTCAAAAAATTAATGCTGTCATAAGTACTTAAAAATGGACTGACGGACCATGATCCAATTTTACTCTTGAAAATAAGACTACCTACATCAACAAAGAATCAGCAAGGTTCATATCAATCAATAAACTATGAAAAACTTACTAACTAAGCTAATGAAGAAAGTGAAATGGGATGATGTTGAAAGTTTGGGATACTGACATGTGTACGGTGCTGGTTGTTAATAGATTAAGAGATAATATTAATGTCAACTAGAACTAGAATAATTTGTACACAAGCACTATAAGTAAGATCATTGAAAAATGTTTTAAATACAAATTGTTGCACTACCTGGAGAAAAATAATATGTTAACGGAAAAGATACTGAGGCATCTTGGCGGAGAGAAGGTCATTGGTATTTCTCTAGACTTGCAAAAGGATTTCGATACTGTGGCGCACACAGTACCTACTATTAAAACGCTTGGAACACATAGTGTTCCATATGATCTGATTAAATCGTATCTATGTGGAAGACAACAATGTGTAAATATCTCGGGTGTGACGAGTGACAGGCTTGAATTGGATTGTGGTGTGCCGCAGGGCACTGTACTTTCGCCACTGTTATTCAATATTTATATAGATGGTATATCATCGTTGTTGAAGGAAAACTTTTTTTAATTTGAAGAAATAGTCCATACTTAAAGTGGAGTCAAAAGTATGAAACGGAAAGAAAAACACAAAGTCTTCCTCCACAAAATTTAATAGAATAAAAAATTTTTAAGTTTAATGTTTCGAAAATTTATTTTATGCCGATGGTGTTAGCAAAAGAGAAAAGTAGAACCTTAATGGAGTTTTTATGGACTTAAAAAATTTTAATGTAGAAAAAACATGATATATGAAAAAAATTGGTAATGGTTAAACCATACCGAGTATTTGAAAACGTTATTAGAGATGGTCTAAACCAACCAAATAATGGGGAAGAAGAAAACCCTTTCTAAGAAGTTGTCGAAGATTATTTAAATTTTAAAAACTTATCAAGCATAAGTATGTCTGTAAGACATTATAAGGGTAAAGTGCAGTATCATAATCTGTAAAAATAGAAATTAAAATTAAAATCAAAGAGTGAAGGAGTACAGTTTTTTAAAATATTTTAGAAACAATTTTTTTTTAAATAAAAAAGTAAGTAGGTACTTACAATATTTTCATAAGTTATATCACAAGAGGTGAATATTTTATTGAATATTTTTTGACATTTTTGTGCAAAATTTCTGTCAAAAATTCGCGAGACAAAAATTCTTTAAAAATATCCCGACAACGAAGCTGGAGGGATATTTTTTTAAAAGAATTTTTGTCGAGGGCAATTTTTATAGAAATTTTGCGGAAAAATGTCAAAAAATATTCTAAATAAAATATTTACCTCGAGTGGTATATGTTGAGATTTTATACCAAAAAAAAAGAAAAAATACAACGAAATGCAAGATTTTTAAAATGATTTATGTAGCTACTAGAAAAACGGACAAAACGAAACAAAACCTAAACAATTGACAAAGTAATAAAACTAACAGAAAATTAGTTATAAATATTATTGTTAAACACACAGTTATTATAATAAACAGTAGTGGCTTGCTGGTGTTGCTGGAAACTCTTCGAGCTACAAGAGACTGGAGCTTCGTGTTGGTCCAACCCATTAGTTGGAGGGTGACCTCTTAAACCTTGAATAGTGTTTTCGTGATGAGTTTTGTCCATCTGCAAGTATGGCTTTATGGATGCAGCACTACTATGTCCAGTTATTTTTATAAGAGTTTGTTCGCTCACACCTGCTTTGCTTAATGTAGAGACAGCTGTGGCTCGATTGGAATGGTTTGTGATTTTTTCTTTCTCAGTATCTAGTCCAATTTTTTGTGCTGCTTGTTTTGTCCAATTAGAAAGAGTATTTTTTCCAATGGGACAGTTTTTGTACCAATTTCCCATTTTCCAATTTGGATTTACTGTCAGGAATAGTCTTTGGGTAGTTATATTTTGCCCTCTTTTTGAAATTAGTTTTCTGTAAAGGCGAACTGGACATAAATCGGCATCTTTTGTGTTTGCCACTAACCATTTTGAATTTGAAAGCTTCTTGTCTCCGCCTTGGGATGTTTTTGAAAATATTGGGTTATATTCCATTCTATTACTTTTTGTACCATCGCTATAATATTCTTCTCTGAAATACGTATTTAGGCATGTCTCGGCTTCTCCTCCTCTCCATGCTAATTCCACAGCCGCTATTTGATAGAACCTTTTCTGTAAATCCTCGGGGTTATTTTCGTCAAAAATTTTTACCATCTTTTTGTACTCGTCGTAGGTTAGTGCTCTTGCACTTTTCCGGTGATTTTTTGGATCAGCCTGAAGCAGTTTTCTTTTAGAATTTCTAGCCATACGTGCTTTTTGGAATTCAGGATCTTTAAAAGGATCAAATTTAATGTTGTATTTATTGAAGTACCTTTCTGGAAGCAGTTGGGCTGTTTGGTTCCACATTGTCTTGATAACCCCTTCCTTGTAGTCAGAACCATCTTTTTTCTTCATATTAAAACTCCAGTCTTCCAATATAGCGGCAAGCTGTATTATAGTTGTATTTTTGGTCAATATATACTGCCGTGTTTCGCAGAATTTCTCGAATTGGGTCCATATATACTTTTTTGTTTTTGTTGTATTTTCTGGGATAGTCTTTTCAGCGTTTTTTCTTATATTTTCGACTGAAACATTACCGAATCGGCAAGATTCCATTTTTTTAAAAATGTGACATGAATCTGACATCAAAAACTTGATTTGTTGAAAGGGATTTTTGTTATTATAGAAACGGTCTATAGCAACCATCAAATATTTTAAACTTGTTATGATGTTGTTATGCATTGGCATTGTTGTGGCAGGTGGCCCGGGGTATATCCACTTATGCGGGGTATATTCAGTATAATATGCATCTGATTGGTCGCAAAACAGCGTTTAATTGGTCAGAATCGGATTGAGGTATATAATCACTTATAATCTCCCTAGTGCTCGAATTATTTCCGGAAATTTTTCCGAAGGAACGCATTTTCTAGAAAAATGTGTGGACTGAGGAAGAATTTCCGGATATTAATTCAAGGACGCGGGGGATTCGGTAAGAAAATTTCACACCTAAAATTTAGTTGAATTATTTTATTGAAATTATCCATAATTATGGGAATACTTAAACTTTCAAAAAAAAGTTTCCTCACCGTTTAGTTAAACGAAATGCAAAAAATATAAGTGAAAATTATCCTTTTTATTTATTTTTACTACATTTCATTTACTAAAACAAAGGGAAAGCATAGTATATTCTAGTTTAGGCTAGTTATGCCAGATAAAACAATTTTTAAAATCTAGGTAGATAGTAGATACCCCAGTCAAGTAGGCTTAGGCTTGTGATGTCAAAATCATCTCTGCTATACGTCACGTCGACAGTTATTTCTTAAACGTGCTTCTTTAGTTCACAATAATTAAATCATGGCAGTAAACAATCAAGAAACTAATTTTAAGCCCTACGGTGTTTGTAAATCTTGCTCTGAAATAGGGGACATTAATATGTCTCATAAAAATTTAAAGTATTTGCAATGTTTATTGGAAAAAATTGAATTAAATCCCCATCAAGAAAACCTTTTCTCAGCTATCCAGAAGATATTGGAGGAAGATATCCCATCCTTTTTAAGAAAAGCCAGAATTCAGCAGAACAAAATTGCATCCAAATATTACATCTATTATATTAAACATAGACATCTGATAGAAGTGAAAAGGGAAGATAACCATTATCCTTGTTATTCTCCATTACGAAGAGAAGAGTTCGAACCAGAATTCCAAAAATATTTAGCCTTAATGAAAGAAATATTTGGTAAATAAATATTTGTATTTATTTAGTATTATAAAATGAATAAAAACATTAAATACCAAAATTTGATCCTGAATACTGATTTTCGGATCATATGATAGCTGTCAAGAAAAAAATTCCACTTATTAATTTTGTTCGCCTAGTTTGGCAGGAGGAGAAAAATTTCTGAAAAATTTGAAGGTTGTCATTGGTAACTGTCGAAATGAAAGTGTGTGATTGGCTTAGAATGACAGGTGTGAAATTTTCTGTAATATTATCTCGAAAATGGTTGCTCCTAGCGACTTCAATAAGTTATACGTTTTTGATGTAAAAGAAGTAAAGTAAAACTTATTTTTTTAATATTCGGATCGATATAAGAAGCCTAAACAAAGTTATGCTAGCTAAAAGAAGTGGGCACTACCGTATATAGGCAGTGCCCTCTACTGGTTACACAAAAACTATGGATAATTTTGAATTCCTCACCTCAAAAAAAACAAACAACAAAACCCTCAATTTTCTGCTGCTATGTCGTTTCGTTAAGAAATAATCGCAAAAAAACGAAAACAAAATTAAAACTTTGACACCCTGTATCTTGGTTGTTATCAATTTTGGGATAAGGCAAGTTTAAATAAATCGCATTATTTCGCCTTAAGGAGTCTGCTGTTGCTCTGTGTCCCATTACTTTTGGGACACCCTGTATAATAGTTTACCGCAAAACTTTAAAGTTAGGCCATATTAAAAAGCAAAGAGGAAAATAACTTAGTGGATTCGGGAAAGTAATTTTGCAATAAAATACATAGTTTACAATTTTTTTTGTTTTGTTTCATACAGTTTTTAATTTTTTTTTTCGATCTGCAGAGCCTGTACTTTTGGCAGGTCAGTAGATCTTTTTCGGAATAAAATGTTCTTTTTGTGTCTTCTTCTTTCTTTCATGTAAGTTATTCACGTAGAAAGATTGAAATTAAGTTGTTGAATTTGGTTTAACCTAAAACTTTAGATATTTATAATAAGAAACGAGATGCACAGACAGTATTTTGTATACCAAAATGCTTATAAAATTTTAGCAAGTGTCGTAGTTTTTAAATTTTTTAAATTGAATTGTATTATTTCTACTTTTATTATAATATTATTGCTGAAATAAATAAATAATTAAAAAAATAATTAAATAATTAAAAAAATACTCATTAAAAAATAAAAAGGTCATTTAAAAGTTAATAGATTATAATCTATTGCAAAACAAACTTTCGTTCAATAATAATGCGTACAGACTAATCAATTTTTATTTTTTTTAAATGTAACTATGTTTTTTAAACTATAATCTTCAAATTTTATTTTGCGATGTCCATCTCTCTCACTCTCACTCTATGTATACCTCTTTTAAACAATTGATACCATAGACATTTACCTGTAGATACGTACAGCTTATCTCCTGCGCAAACAAAAGTTACGTTTTATGGGTGAAAAAATAAGTCCGAGCGCACGGCTCGCCGGACAGCTGCCTTCCCTCTGAGCAGCATCGGGCATGCGCACAAACCTCGTGTTAACGGCCTGTCCTTCTTTAGAGACATGCTCAAAATACACTCCAGAACCGGCTCGGTCGCCACTTTTGTTGTTGTGTTTTAAGATTTCTCTGTAGATTCCTTGTAGTTTTCTTTGCTATTGCGGATTGTGGGTGTTTAATATTTAAGGATTTCTAGTTTTTGTGTAGTTTAGTGAATTGCGTGTGTGCGTTTAGTGACTGGTATGGAGTAGTGATGTATCTTGATATATAAATTTATTTTATTATGATCAATTTAAATACATCAAACTAGGCCTAGACTACACAAACAAGGTATGAAAATAAAGAAAAACCCACACCAAGACAGATTATCCCGATGCATGTTTTGGTATATTTTATTTGCAGTCCTGCAATCTTCAAGTTTAAAATACACTTTCTCTATATTTATATTATAAAGAAAAAAAAATGTAAATACCTAGGTAGTTTATATTACACCACGGGTCAAGTTCACGGGCAAAAACTTTTTGAAATTCTTGAACAAGAAATTGTGCTTGAATAGCTATTTACCTAACAAGTGCGGAAAATGAACTTTTCCGCACGAGTCTGCCGTTCACCGAACGACGCGTAGCGGAGTTCGGTTAAGCAGCCGACTGCAGGGACAACATTTTCCGCACGTGTCAGGTACAATAGTTTTTCTACAGACGTGTGGAAATAACTAACACATATTTCAAAGAAATTTCAAAAAAGTTTTTCTCATGCACGCATTTGTATATTTTAGTCCTGAAGAAGGCAATAAATTTGCCGAAACGTCGATGTAGCAAAGAAGCAGTGAAGCAGTATTTCTATTTATCCCAAAAAACCGCAAAACCTGTAACTGTAGTACATTACTAATAGGGATACAAAATATCATAACGTGTGAGGAATGTTCTAGGAATAGATGACGTTCTATCCTCTTCATGTGCTGGAGAGGTGATTGGAATAATCACATTCAAAAAATGTGCCTGAAGAAAAGCATGCTTAGCACCTTATTAGCATGTTCTAGGATAGGGTTAGCTTCAAGCTTGATATTCCTTTCTTTTTTTTACATGTTAGATGTAAGCGGTGAAGGATTCAGGGGGGGGTTCCCTTCCCCCCCCTCTCCTCCCCCACCTGAACTAACTCTAGCTACGCCACTCTATTTTTATATGCTTGATCCACATTGGCCCGTTCTTATAGAGTGCAAATGAGTAGAGGATGGAATTTTTAACTGGAATAAATTCAGTATAGGAAGCCTCTTTTTTTGCCGAAAAAAATACAGAACTACTTCTGCGTTTAGTTTTAGTTTGGCGTATTTTTTTTTTATGTCTTCCTGAAATTCACCACATTTTTGAGGGTAGAAACCGCCCCTACCTTTTTTTTTCAAATGCAAAGGTATGTATAGTGGATAGCTCGTTGGAAAGGGCATACTTAAAGAAGGGAATACGACCTACTATTTACTTTTGCAACAATTGTTGGAAATGTTGTCCATTATTTTCTTGACCAACCCCTACTCTATAAAGTTATATTCATTCTTGACATTATATAGGTACCATATCCGGGGTTATTTGGCTAATTTCGTTTATAAGCGTTGCCTAAGTTCCTTTAAATTTTCTGGTTTTGTTACGTAAACTTTGGTTTTTAAGTGACCCCCAAGGAAATAATCTAGAGGATTAAGGTCCGACGATCTTGGCAGCCATTCAATGGTACTCCTTCTTCCTATCCAGCGGTTTGCAAAAACTTCATTTAAATATTGTCGAACATAATGAGGAGGAGCACCGTCTTGCTGTAACAATATTCGATCATCATGGTTCGCATGGTGAGAAAATAAAGCAGTCAAACCTGGAATAAGTTTTTCTTGCAAAAAATCATGATTATGTATGGCCATTTGAGTTACCTTCAAGGAATATTGGCACAATGACGCGGTCACCAATTATGCCTGCCCAAACATTGTTTTTGCGGAAGGTGGGTGTGTGTTTTTCGTATCCAATGAGTATTTTCTGCAGTCCAATATCGATAGTTTTGTTTATTGACTTAACAATTTAGTATAGAAGTACACTCTGTAAAAAGGATCCAGTCCAATTCTATTAAATGCTGAGCGGCGGTCCGGATTATCTACCATTAACATTTTATAAGGACGAATTTGACATGAGTTCACTAACTTAAATGCAGACGTATGGCTTATATTATTTTCTTTTGCAAATTGCCGAACTGGAGAAATAGAATTTTCTTAAAGAGCAAGTAAAACGTTTAATTGAGTGACTTTGTCCATTACTCACTCCAGGCTGCCTTATTCTTGGTATGTTCTTACGTGGCCCACTTCACGATAAAGTCTTTTAATTTTGCTGATGGTGCCTTGGGGAATTGGTGGTAGATCGGGGTGGGTTTCGTGAAATAAAGTTCCTAGCTGCTTGAGTACGCGATCTGTCGCCAAAGCCAATCATCGTTAAAATTTCAATTTTGTGTGAATCAGTTAAATAATCACCCACTTTAGTATAGCAAAAATACTTCTTAACGGGGTGTAGGTAATTGTTCTTAAGGGGCGAAATTGATATCTGGAATCTTATTAGTATATCTTGCAATATCTCAGAGTTGAAAAAATTTTGAGTAGATCTGACAACAGCATCTTAAAGTTATTGTGTTTTTGGCAGATGTCTAGTACTGCTCCCGGTAAGTACATTTTTTCTAATAAAAAACTAATGTTTTTGAAACTCTTTATAATGCATTGTTTTTTAAGACTATATACTTTCACGTGTACACAAAAACTGCCGAAAAATCGTTCGGTTTTCTTATTAAATTCTAATACTATTATGCTTTCCTACAATATTAACATGGGTGCCATTACTATAAATATATAATTTTACGCGGCAAATTCAAATTTTCATAGTGGGGTCAAATTGATCATGCATACGGGGCGAAATTGATCTCGAGTCCGGGCGAATTTAATCACATTGATTTTAAGTTTTTTTTTTACATAACTTAGCTGTTTTTGGTTTTTAGGCAACGAAAATGGTAAGAAATTATGTAAGAAAGCCCGGCACACGTTCATATAAAGATTACGATAAATCAAGAGTTTAAGCTGCCCTCAATAAAATTTTTGAGGAAGGTTGGGCTTTACGGCGAGCTTCTGAAGAGTATGAAGTTCCATATGGTATTCTGAATAACAGATACCATGGGAGGCATGGAAGAAAAAATGGCGGACAAACCATATTTTCTTTAAATGAAGAAAAAGCATTTATTAAACGTGCAGCATTATGTGGTGAGTGGGGTTTTCCGCTTGATCTAAAAGACTTAAGATATTTAGCAAAAAGTATTCTGGATGCCCAAGGGCGACAAGTGCCCACTTTTATTAAAAATATCTACCTGGCAGTGATTGGGTGTATTCTCTGTTAAAGAGACATAAAAGTGAAGTTACCCAAAAAATTGCGACAAATATTAAACGACCCAGAGCCGATGTTTCAAGAGAAAGCCTTAACTCATATTTTGAGAATCTTCGAAAAGAACTGGAAAATATTCCTCCCACGAATATTTTTAATTACGACGAGACCAATGTTCAAGATAATCCCGGTAAAAAAAAATTATATTTTGGCGTGGTACAAAGTATCCCGAACGCGTTTTTAATTTTACAAAGTCAGCTACCACTATCATGATGTGTTCTTCTGCGTTAGGGGTACTTTTACCTCCCTATATTAGATACTAGCGTGTATTCGGCATGCGTTGCAACCCGCTGGTATAAATACAAACCCGAACAAACCCGATATATTAGTACCCGGCATGCCACTTTCTGAAATTGCACCCGTGCGAAGCCGGGGCGGGTCGCTATTATACATAAAAACCTTCCCCTTGAATCACTCTATCTATTAAAAAAAACCGCTTCAAAATCCGTTGCGTAGTTTTAAAGATTTAAGCATATATAGCTGGTAGGGGAAGGACAGACAACGACAGCGACTTTGTTTTATACTATGTTAAGATTAAGAAGATAAGGTAGATAAAATGTGCAGGTTGCAGTGGACCGAAAATGGCCCCAAAGGGTTGCCATGTTGCACAGATAGATGCTGTTCTGCAGGCGCAAGATACAATCACATCCATCACGATTGGATAGACGCGCAATCGTTCACCGACTGGGCACGCTAAACGTCTAGAGGGTCGTAAAACTATAATTGGAGATAACTTGTCTTCTCATTTTACTGACGAGGTTATTTTCTTATGTGAAAAAAACAATGTGGGGTTCGTTTGCTTGGTTAAAAATTCAACTCATTTAAGCCAACCCTTAGATGTGGGATTCTTCAGATCTTTTCAAATGGCTTGGAGAGAAACTTTAACTAATTGGAAGAATTCTCACCCTACATTGACATCTATAGATAAAAAAGACTCTTTCCTCGTTTGGGGCCACAGGGTTATCACCATTTTGCCCACAGCGGGTTTTAAATAAACTTCCAAAAGAAGATTTGGACATAGGAGATTGCGGATTGCGAAATGTAATAGTTGACAATGCTTTGGTTTCTTACCTCAAAGAAAAAAGATATTCTGCTGCGTCGACCCGCCGAAACATAAAACGAACAAAGCTTGTTGTAGAACCTGGAAGAAGTGTTATAGCCAATAAGGATTCTGAAAGTGAAAGCGAGCAGGAAGAGGATTTTGTCAACGATAGCGAAAGTGAAGAGGAAAGAGAACAGATAGAAGAAACAGGAGTCAAGAACAAGGAGTCTTTCTGTTAGTTAAAGTTTTGGGAGGCCAACGAAAGAAACAATGTTATCGATAGTATGTTGCTAAAGTAGAAAATGTCATTGGTGATAAAGACATTAAAGTTGTATTCAAATAAATGAATGCGACAAATTTCTTATTGAAATCAATGATATTTTCGCGGTATTGCCCTACCCTGAGTTTTCAAATTCAACAGAAACTGTTTGCAATTTTAAAAAACGAGTAGAAGTAAAAGAAATGTAATCTGTGTTCTAGTTTTTCCTTTATTATTTTACGCCAGTTTTTGCGATTATTTTGTGTTCTAGAATCTGCTATTATTTGAAATAAATTAAAATGCACTTTTCTACGTAGTTTTATTTAAAGAAAGCAAACTAAATAAAATATAACATCAAATAGGTAATGATCAATTTAGCAATTAGTTATTTATGAATAAAAATTTTCCGAATTAAGAAACATTTAAGGGGGTTAAATTGACCGTTGTGTAATAGCTATTTATACAATAAGTTGCGAAATGAGTGTCTTTCAGGCACGCGACGTGAAATTGTCCAACGAGGCAAAGCCGAGTTGGACAACACGTCAAAGTGACTAAAAGACATTGTTTCGTAACGAATTGTATACAATATTTTTTCTACTGAGGTTTTATAATAAAAAAACTTAATTTTACTAACATTTTATTACCTATGTTTCATTGACACTTGCCAGAAAATATTAAATTATACCTAGTCTGTGGTTACGTTTTAATTGTAAATAATTACCTGCGTTACTTTTAAGCACGTTGTTCCTGGTAGCGTGCTTAAAAGTTTTTTAAGCACGCTGCGCTTAAAAGGAGGTTATTAAAAAACCATAATGACAATCGAAAAGAGGTTATTATAAAACGTCAGTAGAAAAATGATTTTATGTCATCTTAATACACTAAATATACCCTGTTTAATTTAGCCCCAAGAGCATGAAATTGATCAAATACTTTTTAATTTTTTTTAACGTAAAATTAGGGCCAGACGCTGTTGTGACTATCATGGGTTTTAACTTAGGCCAAAAGTAATTCAATTTACAAAAGTTCCTAAGGAATATTTTAAATTTCGTAATAGGGTAAACCCGGTAGAGATGCGCAGCGGGTTAGATTGCGCAGCGCAATATACCCCTAAACAAAATAATATCCGGCAACGTGGCCTTCGCTACAGACGTTCATTTGCAAGTAAACCAGGGGCGGCTCGTGGTATTTGAAAGTGATGAGGCACAGTTGAAAACAAATTTTTTAGCAAGATTAGATTTTAAAGTTTAGACAAGTTTTTTAAACCGCTATAACCACATTTTGACCAAACTTTGTCGCTATTATTTGTTGCAAACAGAATACACGGCCAGCAAAATAATTTGTTTAACGTTACACTACCAGTAAGCCAGTCGTACTTTTCGTACCAAGTGAAAGCTCCGATTTGATTTCCCCACCCCACCGATAGTAACAAGACGTTTACTCAAATCTAGAACAGGTCGCTTTACTTCTTTTACTATGTACAATTTATCTTCATAGGAATTAATACTTGAAAAATTTTGCTCACTTACTAAAAAATTAACAAGATAACAAGTAGGATTGCGAATGTTTACATTTACCTGGGGAAGTTGTGACGCGGTGCTAGGTTCCGCTGAATCCATTTTTTGCTAGTAAGCACAAACCAAATAAACTAATAAGTAATAAAAGTAATGTAATAATAATATTTAGAAAAATCACTGCCCACTGTTGGAAAAAAAGCAAAACAAAAATCAGTACGGAAAACCACAAAAGTATTTACCGAACACTATAATAAAATACAATGCACTATGCACTCTCTCTAAACTTTCAACTTTTAACAACGGACAACCTGTTAATCTAATAATAGCATTTAGGCCTTTCAATGTTCTTGACAATCACTTTCTCCTCCAACGGTAACTTGCTAAAAGATTTTTTCAAAAATTCCACGGTGTATTTTATATCCGACGACGCACTCATTGTTTTTTCGTGTTTATTTAACTTTAAACTTTAACTGAATTCAATAAAACCATATTAATCCTTAATAAACAAAAAAAATAGTCAAAATACCGGCTAAAATTTTCCGCGAATTTGAACGACTAGGACTGGTTAAATTTAAATTATCAAATTAATGCAGAATTGCAGAACATGACATACACAAGCTATTATGCCGCTCTCGTATTTTACGAGATTTTTATGATCATAGACCCGCTCTGACAAGTAAACTGGGCGTGAACTACATGGTACACGGAGAGAATTTTTGAACAGAATCCACAACTACCTAAATATACTTGAATTTGTACCAGAATTCGAAATATTAATATGAAAAATTCATTACATATGTTAGAATTACATAAATTATATTATATATTATATTATATATTATATTATATATTATATTATATATTATATTATATTATATATTATATTATATATATTATATAAAATAGGTTAGTTCTAAAATTAGCGTATATATTGTAAATTTTTTTTGGGGGTGCTTAGCACCCCCAAGTACCCCCCTAACTACGCCTATGTAGATTCGACTGGACTATTACGGGTATCATACATCACATTAGATATTTTCACTAATACGCTAGACAAGAAAGCGGGAGGCCGGGCCTCTAACCATATACGACCGCATGCAGAAATGAGATGGATGATAGATGATATTTCTAGCGAAGCGCGTTAAGATTGACGGCATAAATTCTAATGGATATATTATATTTATGCAAATAGTAAAGTAATATAAATTTGTAATTTATTTAATTTGCAAAATTATTGGTGAGGCACTGCCTCACCTGCATCATAAGAGAAGCCGCCACTGAAGTAAACGTCTATGGTCTACGCCATTCACCTCGCGCCCATAATTTGGAGTTAAGGTATTTTAATTTTCCTTTATATATTTCAGCATGTCCTTTTTTTCTAGATAATAAGTAATCTAATTATTTGGGTGTCAAACTAGCCAAAGTTTTTACTAGTTGTAACATTGTTGCTTTGAAATGAGCATATAGTTTGTTTTCTAACCTTAAAATCATTCACATTGTTATTTGTTCCCGAGCACGATACCGAGCTATCTCACCAAATGCAAGTTGGGTTAGATGGCGCGCGCCATATCACCCTATGTTCTCACCCAATCTATTAGATTAAACTGCTAAAATAATTAGCTTGAAGCTTATCAGATTAACTTTTTATTTTTTATAGACGCCCACTATGTGGCACGAGACAAAATTTGAATATTTAGTTAGTTTTTTATATTTTGGGTAAGCGCCATCTCACCCAGACCAGAGATGGACTTTTATTTTGAAAAAAAAGAGAACCATGTCTTATTCAGTTGAATTAAATGAATTTTTTTCGTATCCTCTACTTTTATTTTTCCCAAAAAAATTGTTTTTTTTACATTATGTGTTTACCCCATCTCACCCATACCCGTGGGGTGAAATGGTTTTTTTCTGCTTTTTTTTTAAATACATTTTATGTTCATTAAAATTAAATTAAGTTTTGTTTTTTGATCCTCTACTTTTATTTTACTCAGCTTAATCATATAAAAAATAATTCCTACCTAAAAATTGTAAATCTGATTTTTTATGCGACTTTGAAAAAACATGCGCCATCTCTACCGGGTTTACCCTATTACGTAAAAATTAAATTCTTTTACGATCAACTTCACCCCAAATTACGGTAACAGTTTAAACAGCACAAAATACTACAACCATATCAATGACATGTTTTTTTAAAACAGTCTGCGCTGGCAAAACCCAAATTGTAGTGTCAATTGTTGCTAAAATGGCCAATTTTTTTCTGGCTTTTTAGATTACCGAAATGCAAAAGTAAATAGTGTGTTGTAAGTAGTTCCTATTTTATGCCCCTCTAGCTATCATAATGCATATCGCACATCTAATGGAAAAAAGACCTAACTGCAAAATTGGTTGTTTTAAGAAAACGCGCTTTTAAAAATTGAATTTGAATTATTTTAATTTTTAGGGTACAAAGTTTGGTTTAAAAACAAAATATAAACATCAGCGACTAGATTTGTTCATTAATTATTAATAATGGTCAAATTACTGAGTTTTTTTTTAATGCTTTAGTAAATAACAGAAATATGTAATTGTGACACTTTTCTTCTTAAAAAATTAACGATTGTTTCTTAGTTACACTAAAATAAAACGACATTATTGTATTTTTTTGTATTAAAAATAAATAATATAAGGTTTAAACGAAAGTAACCATAAACACGAGGAACTTTAAACTATAAAAGTAATGGTAACTTTATAAAATAAAAACTATAATATACTTGTATTTTAACTAACAAAAAATAAAGAGAATAAAAGAAAAGTGACCTAAACTACAATTAAGTCAATTTCAAAAATAAAAATATTGCCAAATTTAGAGGAAAAACGTCTTACCTGGTACTTACGTCATTTTTCTGTTGAAAATTGCGTGCACCTGCGTCAAGGCTAAAACCGAACTGATAGTTGGGTCACTGTTCCAATTAAAAGTAGCGCGAAAGAATGGTGACACTTCCGCCATCTCGCGTTTGTTTGCTTCAACACAATAATGTCGTTATTCCATTAGAAAGAATATAGCATTAGGACACTTATGACGCTTATAACTTAAAAATATAATTTTTTGCAGTTAGGTCTTTTTTCCATTAGATGTGCGATATGTCGTAGGCTGATGGTGAAATCCGTCATTTCATGAAAAGCCTAGTCACTTCATGAAGCGTCGGCAGATTGTGTTAAAACATGAAATTACACGATCTGCCGCGTCACTTCATGAAGAGACCTTGACGTTTCGGCGTATTATGTATAACACAATCTGCCTAATTTTAAATATCGTCACTTCATGTAGTACCTAACGATGTCATGTCAGTCGGCAGATTGTGTAATTCCGTCTAAAAGGTATATTGGCAACTGGTTTCTCGTTGTTCCCCAGAGCATTTTTTTTTAATTAAATTTTTTCAACTAATATTATTTTATAAAAATAAAAAAAATGCTCTGACAAACCCGAACAAACCAGTTGCCAATATACCTTTTAGACGGAATTATATTTAATATGCCTTATTGTTTTTGTGGCATTTCATGAAGGGACGATATTTAAAATTAGGCAGATTGTGTTATACATAATACGTCGAAACGTCAAGGTCTCTTCATGAAGGGACGCGGCAGATCGTGTAATTTCATGTTTTTACACAATCTGCCGACGCTTCATGAAGTGACTAGGCTTTTCATGAAATGACGGATTTCACTATCAGCCTACGACACATATACCTTTACATTTGAAAAAAAAGGTGGGGGCAGCTTCTACTGACCCCAAAAAGAGAGGAGGGTAACTTTCATAAAGACACGAGAAAAGTATGCCAAACTAAAAATAAACGCAGCCGTAGCTCTGTATTTTTTCAGCAAATAAAGAGGCTTCATAGTACTTAATTGATTCCAGTTAAACATCCTCCCTTGTATAATAAGGAAACTCTAACAGGAAAATATGAAAAAATTTAAAGAGGTGTGATTCAATCAAATTTTACATAATAACAATAAACTAAAATTATCGAGCTTGTCCATATCGTGCACTAGGTTATTTCGGTTACTATTCTGTCTCTTTTAATCACATATTTGATAACCCTGGCCTATTTATCGGCTGGGGATTACAAGTTTTACAAAAAATTAATAAAGGTTTTTTTTTTGTAGAAATTCTCCTACAGGGACTGGCTTCCCGTTTAGGCATACATACATCATCCTTTAATAGCACTGCCGATGAGTTAAGGCAATTGGAAAAAGAATTAGACCAGTTGAAGATTCTTGATAGCTTTAAAGCCAGAAAAATCCTATTTCCCAAAGAGAAAATTATTTGTATAGCATGTCAAACATTGATCGGAAATATTCAAAAACACGCCATAACTGTGGAGCTAGTGGGAATAGCAATTTGCAATATATTAATTTCCTTTAAAACCTGGACTGTAAATAATTTTTGTATGGAAACTGTAAGGATTAATAAGGTAAGTAGGAGAGCAAGCAATATCATCACGTTCTTGATTAGAAGAAAAGCCCCAGTTTAGTTTCAAATTTTTGTTTCTATGGCCGTCGCCTACTGAACCAAAAATCCGTACGGTAGACGTATGACCTATAGAGGACTTGAGGTAGGAGGCCGATCGCAATGCATTGGATTCGGTCCCAAATTAGCATCGGTAATTCAGCTTTACGAGTTGCCATAAGATGGCGCTCGTGTTCGAAGTGGGCTATCAAATAAATGGTTTCTTATGGACGCGATAACTACTTTTATTTAAATTAGTTCTTTAAGGAACAAATAAGGACTTTTATATGAATTTACACTTACTTTGTTATACTTATTAGTAAACTCGGCCTGTATAAAGTTCCAACGATGCTTCGTTTTTAAAATACAGGAACATTCTAGCTAGAGGGTTTTACCTTTGGAGCTAGAAAGAGACTTATTTGGCTGCGTTTCATCTCTGAAGAAGATCCTGTCTTACACCCCGACACAAAGCAAATTCTACTTTTATAAATTGTACCATTATTCATTATAAATATGGAAATTAATTACAATACAACGTTATTTGTCTCGTCTTGCCTTCAAACGTTATTTGTTATTTCGAAAAATAAAATGTCAATTGTCAAAAGTAAAATCTAAAAACTATGGAGGATCTAGTTTTCCATATTAAAAACGAAGAAGAAGAAGACAACATCAGCCCACTTCGGACGTGAGAGCCATCTATCGGCCAATAGCGAACTAACCAAAAAACCGGGACAGAATTTGAAAATGCTGCCATTGTCGATCGGCCTCCTACCCTCTAGTTCTCCATAGTATGACCATGCGGTATAAAACCAAATTGTTTTATTATATTCATAAAATTTAAATCCACGTTGGTGAGAAAAGATATTCAAACCGCAATTATCTAAAATAAACAATTAGGTACCGAAATATAGCTATCTGAAGTTTCGTTGTGATGTCACACCGGCCTTTTTATGTTTTCTAAACACATAAATAAACTAAAAAGTAGTGACCGACCGAAGGTTCGGTTTCGGTTTCGGCTAAAAAATCTTGTTTCGGCCAAAAAGCGGCCGAACCTTCGGCCATGCCGAAACTCAGTGTTCGTGAACTATCGCGCACCGTTCGGCCAACTTTGGGTGGGTTCGTAGGCAGTGTTGTCTATACCGTGCGAGCAAAAATTATTTGCATCAGAGAGGGCTTGGATTAAAAAACGTAGGGCTTGGTTTAGATCACAATGATATGGGGACGATATATCTAACCAAATATAGGTTTAAATTTTGTCAAATTCATATTATGACATGATATGACAAACTAATGCGTAATAAAATAAGTAGACAAATACAAATTTATTTTTGTTGTTTACAAAATTAACAAAGTAAGAATATACAGAAAAAAAAGAAAAATAATTACATGTATTCTGAGAATTCACATAACCGGAGAGGTCGAACCAGGCTTCATCCGAAAAAAATGTCAGGTCTAATAAGTCAATCATTTCTTTCCAATACATTTTGGGTAAACCATTGAGAGTAATTCCAGCGTCTTTCAAAATCTGCGGCTTGTATTTCTTGGAATAAAGGAAGGAAATAAAATTAGCTGCTTCTTAAGAATAGTCCTGCATGTTCCATAAGATCTTCTCACTTCTTGAGACAGACGTCTTATACAATTTGTTGGCGTATTTTGCATTATTTTACGAACGTTTGCAACAAATTCTTCTGTTCTTACAGATGGTCTTCCTACTCCTTTTTTGTGTTGTATAGAACCTGTTTTTGTAAACACAGCCACGGTTCTTTTCAGGCAATGATAAAAATCTCCGCAGCAATAAAAGCAACGTTAGGAAAATGTTCGTGAAAATCGTCCATGCACAAACCCGGATTGTATTGCCACTCACCATTTACTCTAACCCCGTTTCAAAAATACGCTTCAACCATAAATGTTTTGTGCTGTTCCGCAAAGCCCATTGTGTGAATTGTTCAAGAAATTGGAAAAATTAGCGATGAATCAAATTACTTGTAACGACTGTCAAAGATGATGGAATAACTGATTGATTGTTAATTCAGGTAGTTACTGATACCCAACAGGTATTAAGCTCCACGGCTAAGCATTACGTCCTTAGATGCAAGGCCCTCTTTGATGCAAATAATTTTTGCTCGCACGGTATAAATGGATTTTTTCTGTGTCGCGACTTTTTTTTGTTTGTTTTTTTAGATGATCGATCTCGTCCTATATAAAATAAATAAAATTTCAGTATACAATAAAATTTTTCAGGTTTCGGTTTCGGCCAAAACTGAGACAAGGCCGAAGAGTCGGTTCGGCTGAAAATTTGGTTTCGGTCGGACACTATTAAAAAGTCAATCACCTAACAAGACACATCACTGCCATTACGTACTGTATGTCTTGTTCATAAAAAAATATAAAAGTAAGTTGTAGTTGCTTACCCATTATAATACGCGCCAATCTTTTCTTTGAAGCATACCTATTTCATTTTGAACAAAATGAAAAAAAAATATATGGTGATGAAAAATTTTTTTTTCTGCCGCATTCCTTGAGAATGCAACAATGTTTAAAGAAAGGGGTATAAAAACTGACTAAACGTTTCTTAATTAAGGGAGCTTATTACACTCTGGATGAATTTTTTAATAATCAGTCAGTTCAGTGATCATCTTATTGGGTATGTTAAGTTTGTTTTAAAAGTTTTTTGTCTTTGAGCTGTTCATTACCTCCATGTAACTCCTTTAATTCCTAAAACCTATTGATTAGAAGCAGTTTAGACGTAGGGAAGCATAAACAAAAAATATTTAGACAAGTAAGATTTAAAATGGGGAGTTATTGGAGAAATTTGTGTTTGAATATCAAATTTTGTAGCACTTCCGGTTAAACCGGAACTGAAATAGTTGTGACTCATTTATACGGAATACCTACCTAAAAAGAAGTAAAAAGATAATATTAAATTTTTTACTTATTCATTATTTGTTTTTTGTAAAAACAATCAAATTTTATTGTGTGGCTAATTTGACGCGATTTTTTCGGAAACTGTCTTAGATAGGTAAATAGGATTTGATACATGTTTTATGCTTAGAGAATTCTTCGTAGAATCCATATTTTTAAAAATATACAGGGTGTTTTATTCAAAATAACAAAGTTGTGTGCTCTCCTCGAGTATTGTTTTCTGTTTCTAAGCTGTTCTTTTCTATTTTACTTTAAACCTAAATAACCTACCACAAAATATGAATAGTATTCAAATAAATGAAGACATTCAAATTTTTAAAGTTAATAAAATAAAATATTTAGGAATTATTTTTGACAGTAAATTAAATTGGAATTTTTACATAGAATACTTAATTAAAAAATTAAGAAGTTTACTACCGATTTTTAAAAACATTAAAAAAATTTTAAATGTAAGACATGGAAATATTATATTACGCGTTAGTTAAAACTCATTTAAATTACGGAATTTTAGGTTGGGGAGGAATAAATAGAACTTTAGTTAAAAGATTAGAAATATTACAAAAAAGGTTTCTAAAAATTATATACAATAAAGATTAACTTTATCCTTCAAAAGAATTATATTCAGAAACAAAAAAGTTGAACATAAGACAACTTTACATTTATAACATCTTAATATATTATTTAAAAATAAAAACCTTATACGATTTAAAAACCATAATCATAAAAATGAAATAACCATAAAACCTAAAATAAATAAGTCCATAGGACAAAAAATTTTCAAATATTTATGTTTTTATTTAAACGATTATTTACCAACAAAAATTAAAAAATTGATTTCATTAAAAAAATTTAAAGTCGAAATAAAAACATGGATATTAAAAACAGACAATTTGAAAATATTTTTAGAAATGCTTTAATTAATTAATATTGTTCTGAATAATTTATATAAGTAATATTTTTACTTAAAAATTATAAATTAGATAGACCATACTCTAACAAATATGCAAAATAAACTAGAGATAAAGTTTATAGTAAGTCCATTAAGTGATCATAAAATACAAATTTTAAATATACCTAAACAAAATACCAAAAATAATAGAAGTTTCAAAAATATTAAAATTAGAGAATATTTTATAGATAAATTGAAACATGACCTAATAAAATTACAAAATAGGCAACATTTAATTAACGAACCAGATAAACTATATGATGAGATATTAGAAATATTTGAATCCTCATCATATACAAATACAATAAAAATTAATGAAAATTCGAAACCATGGTTTTCGAAAGATTTAGCAAAAATGATTAAAACAAGAGACAAGATATATGAAAAAAAGAAGAAATATCCAATGATTGAAGAATATGAGCAGACTTTTAATAAATTAAATAAACTTGTAAAACAAACAATAAGAACAACAAAACAAAAATATTTTAAAAACATATTTTTGTACAGTGACCAAAAAGGTATTTGGGAAAATTTAAATTTATTATTGACAAACAAGTCAAAGAAAAACAAAACCAACATTGATAGTATTATATCCAATAGTATTGAAATTAAAGACGAACAAACCATATGCGAAGAAATGAAGACATATTTTATAAATGTTGGCGAAAATTTATCAAATCAAATTCCATTTATAAGAAGATATACTGAAAATGCAAACCCTAACTCGATGTTTTTGAACCTAGAAAAGATAACCATGGGTGAAATTGAAGAGATAATAGATGATCTTAATATAAAAAAAGCAAGCGGTTTTGATGAAATATCAGTAAAAATTATTAAAAAAGTCAAAATAGAAATATTACCAATTTTACTTAAACTATTTGAATTATCTGTTAAAAAGGGTATTTTTCCATCAAAAATGAAATTAGCTAAAGTATCACCAATTTTTAAAGCAAATTCAAAAAATGATCCAAGTAATTATCGGCCAATATCTGTTTTGCCAGTTTTTTCAAAAATTTTAGAAAAAATTATGAACAACAAATTAACAGATTTCTTAGATAATCAAAATTTAATTTCAGATAGTCAATATGGTTTTAGAAAATATAGAGATACTGAAATTGCTGTTATGGATGTAATAACAGACATTCAATTAAAAATAGGTCAAAATAAAAAATGCTGTTTATTGTCTTTAGACCTTTGTAAAGCGTTTGACACAGTTAACCATAATTTTTTATTACAAATAATTCATAACATTGGAATAAGGGGAAATATTTACAATTGGTTTGAAAGTTATTTAAGCAATAGATCACAATATGTTGAAATTAATAACAGTAAAAGTACTCAAAAAACTATTAAATGTGGTGTTCCGCAAGGATCAATTTTAGGACCAATATTATTTCTTATATATATTAATAGTATATCTAAATTAAACCTAAATGGTAAGATACAATTATTTGCTGATGATACAACTATTATTTATTTTGGCGATAATTACTTTGACATTCAAAATCAAATAAAAAATGATTTACAAATCATTTTTTCTTGGCTTCAGTCATATAAATTATCAATAAATTTTAAAAAATCTTCTTTTATATATATTACTAAAACAAAAATAAACAGCTTGTTATCAAAAAAAGAAATTTTATTTGATAATAAAATCATAAAATATGCTGATTCTATAAAATTTCTAGGACTGCATATAGATGAAAATTTAAGTTGGAAAACACATATCGATTATCTCAGGAAAAATATTACCCCATTGATTGGAATTTTTTATAAAATAAGATATTATTTACCAATTAAGCTTTTAAAAAATATTTATTATTCTCTAATTTATTCTAAATTTCAATATTTAATATCCGTCTGGGGATCTGCTACCTCTACAATAATAAACCCTTTAAAAAAATTACAAAATAAACTTATTAAATGTATTTACAAGCTTCCTTTTTTAGAACCAACAATAAATTTATACAAACCACTAGGATATTTAAACTTAGAAAATTTGTATAAATTAAAAATATGTGTAATTATTCATTCAATATCCACTCATCAAAAAAAATCAAAAATCACATTCCAAAAATTAAATACCGTACATAATCATGACACAAGGCAAAATGAAAGTATTTTAGCAGTAAATATTAAAAGCAATATTGGTAAAAGATCATTATTATACAATGGGGTTATAATTTATAATACCCTACCAAATACGTATAAAAATATAAAAAAATTGACACTCTTTAAAAAGAAAACTAAGTTGTATTTTTTAAAGAAATAAAAGCACTCTAATTTTATTCGGAAATTAGTTTTAAAATTGATTTAAATTTGACTATTTTATTAATTTTATTTGTATTGTATTCTGTATTGTAATTCTATATTTTTGTAAAAAAAATTTTGTTTATATTTGTTTATTTTTAAGTTAGTGTAATATTTTCCCTGTAATGGACTTATAAAGTTCGTTGGGAATTATTTAATAAATAAAAAAAATAAATTAATAATTTTATTAGGTAATATGTTTCTTCAAAAAAGCTGCGTTTATACTATAAATTAACATTTTTACTTTAAAAAACTTGATTTTTAATGCATATTTATGATTTATGATTTTACATACTAAAAGAAAAAATAAGATTTGCCCCTAACAAGCTCAGCTTCAGGGGATTGAAGAATTAGTTTATCGAAGACAACATAAACATATTTATTATATTATTAAATTTTAAATAAACTTATTATTATTATTATTTAATCAGCCGTCGACTGCCAAATAAAATAATTTTTGGTAATATTTGTGTTGTATGCTTTCGCGACGTCTTTTTTTATCTGTTTCTAGAAAGATTTTGTGTCACTTTAGGCAGATTTTTATTGTGGGGATTCAATCGGTTATAATTTAGAATATTAGTGCTAATTAGGAATTCGGTTTTATTATGACAACGCCCATTATTCTCTTCATAAAAAGAATTAATTCCATATTATTTAATTTTAAGCCAATACTTGAATACATTGCCAACAATAGCAAAATTCTAACGCCAGAATATGCATGTTCTATACTTCTACAAAGTGAAAATTGCTATTACAGTCATCCAGCCTTGACTTGGACTATGGAGATACCACAAGGTGGACCAACGTTACATCCTACAGTAAGTATAGGTATTTATGTATTTACGAGTAGGTACATCTTTATTTTTATAAATTTGATTATTTAATAGAGTACTGGAACTGGAATTTTTGCAGCGATACGATACGATTTACTTCAATTAAAAAAATATTGAAAGACCGAAAGACATATCCTTAAACTCGGTTTTTCATGTAAGAGACTTTCCGATTGCCCTTTCATTTTCAAAATATACTATAGTTTGAATTAGTATAAATAGGCCAACTTTAAATATTATTTTCTCCTAATGAAAGGTCTAAATTAAAAATCTTTTACAAGATAAACAACGTTTGAACCTTTAACTATTTAGTAATACCAAATGTATACTTGCTTAATTAAATTTTACTTGTGATATTGGGTGACAGCCGAACGCCTGCCAATATTTTTGAAATCTTTATCTTGCGGAGATCGTTAAAAGTATAGAATGTACCAAAATTACTTTATTAGTTTTAAATAAGCAAATATATCTTAAAATAAATTCGATAGGTGGTGCATGTCGCGAGTAAAAGCGATGGTAGACTTCTCGGTAGACACACTAAAAAAAGACAGTAAAACATCTAAGACAAATTAAGTAGTTAGGTAATTTTATCCATCTAAATATACACCAGTCAGACTGGAAAATGTTAGGAAAAAATTGATATCCAAAATTTTATTTCTGGAAACTGTTTATGGGGTAAGTATAAACGTAAAAAACCAAAAATAGACAACTGGATCGGTCATCCCTCCCCGTGGGGGGTCGAAAGGGGGTGAAAAATGGTGTTTCGTGATTTATGGTAAAAGGAGACGTCCTAGAAAAAAATGTTTCATACAAAACTTGTAGATCATGTAAAAATCTACTACTTTTGTGAAAAGCACTTTTTCACATAACCTCAAATTTTTTTAGATAAGTGCGAAAAACCGGTTTTTGTGTTTTTTAATTTTCATTTGAAAACGTGTCAACTAATATTTTAGGGAGAAATAGCTTTCCTTATGACAAATAAGGAAAAAAATTTTTGTTTTTATTTCATGGGCTGTTTTGAAGATATTTGCTTTTTTTTTTTTTTTTTTGTATTTTTTTCAAATAAAATTTGTCCTTCGAAAAATCAATTTAAAAACTTTTGGTTGTGCTCAAAGCCAAAAGTGAGTTTTACGAAAACGAATATTTCAGTATAAGTTCATAATTCGTTTAAAATTACGAACATTTTTTAAAAATCAAGTACTTATTTGTATTCTATGGGAAAAAATACTAAAAAAATTATTAAGAAATTTAGGTTAATTAAAATTTAAATTAGCAAGAATTTTAAAATACGAATTTTTGTAATTGATCGAGAAAAGTATAATTGCGTAAGCGAGTCACAAAAAAAATAATTTTAGGTAATTTTGAAGTACTCTGGTTCTTTTTAACTAATAAAAATAAACTTAAACTAGATTCAAATAACAAGTATATATTTTAACGAAATATAAATTATTAATTCAATTACAAAAATTCGTATTTTAAAATTCTTGCTAATTTAAATTTTAATTACCCTAAATTTCTTAATAATTTTTTTAGTATTTTTTCCCATAGAATACAAATAAGTACTTGATTTTAAAAAATGTTTGTAATTTTAAACGAATTATGAACTTATACTGAAATATTCGTTTTCGTAAAACTCACTTTTGGCTTCTTGTGCATTTTAAAGGATGTTTTTGCGCCCTGACTTATTTTTTTTTTTCATGTTAAAGTGCAACTAAAAACGAAAAAAATGAGCACAACCAAAAGTTTTTAAATTGATTTTTCGAAGGACAAATTTTATTTGAAAAAAATACAAAAAAAAAAAGCAAATATCTCCAAAACAGCCCATGAAATAAAAACAAAAAAATGTTTCCTTATTTGTCATAAGAAAAGCTATTTTTCATAAATATTAGTTGACACGTTTTCAAATTTCAAACACAAAAACCGGTTTTTCGCACTTATCTAAAAAAATTTGAGGTTATGTGAAAAAGTGCTTTTCACAAAAGTAGTAGATTTTTACATGATCTACAAGTTTTGTATGAAACATTTTTTTCTAGGACGTCTCCTTTTACCATAAATCACGAAACACCATTTTTCACCCCCTTTCGACCCCCCACGGGGAGGGATGACCGATCCAGTTGTCTATTTTTAGTTTTTTACGTTTATACTTACCCCATAAACAGTTTCCAGCAATAAAATTTTGGATATCAATTTTTTCCATTTTGCACTAAAATTTTGATAACTTGACTGGTGCAATATAGGTTTTCTTACTTATGTTATGTTTTAAGTAATGCATAATTTACAAAAGCCAGCTTAAATATGTAAATAACGATAGTTTCAAGTGTTTAGGTAAATTTAAAAGTCACACAAAAATATAAATTCCGAAAAATATATAATAGATATAGCGTATTCATTTATTTATATGACTCTGGATGATGACGTCACAAATAAGCGCTGTGTCCTTGTTTATAGGAGTTGTTGTCAAGAGTCGCCTGGTACTCTGTTAAAATATGAGGGATATTTTAGAGGTAATAGTAATAGTACACGAAACAAACGAGGTTTGGCTGATTCGATGCCTTTTAAACCTTATTTAAACTAAATAAATATTAAGTTACATGAGAAGAGTAGTAGTAAGGGAGGCCATTGACCAAATGACCTTAAGGGAGAGCCGCCACTGCTTTTACTAATGTTGATTAACGAACTTCGGACGTCTCTCATTCCTTTCAACCTCATTGCCCCACCATTTTACTATTTGCTAATAGCCTAAGAATTCTGTGTTTTCGTATATCGTAGAAATATCCTAAACTGATAAAATTGAACAAAGTTCATGGTTCTAAACTCTAAATTTTGATGCAGACCGTTAATCCTAAAATAGGTTTGGTTTACACCAACTTATTGTTTGGCTGGACGTTACAATATGAAAACTAATTAAATTTTATTTTAGTACTGTCGAAACTCCGGACATTCCTCGGCGCCAATAAAAATTTTACATATATCAGATTTACATATCTCGCAGGACTATGAAGTAGGAGGAGTGACCGACTGCGGATACCCCGTTTGTTGCAAGAAAGGACTGGGTAATCCCATAAGAGGTCAGGATGCAGGAATGTGGGGTGATTATAAGTGCGATATACCCAAATGGTTGTTCCAAAATACTTTGAACTTCATAAAACACACGCATACGGTATATTATTTATTTATTTAAGCACATAAGTCTAACAGGTTTTACCCCATAAGACGATCATAATCAAAATACTAAAGTATACTTAGTACCAATAAGATATTGTATTATTATTGATATATTATATTTTGCTAAATCTAAAGTATTTTATACAGGGTGATTCACGGTGGATGGAACGTTAGACGTTTCTGACGAACCAGTAAAGGAATCGTTCTGAAAATTTGGTCGCGTACATAAACGGACATGCTCTACCAATTAATAATTATGAACTCTATTAAATGTTAACTAGGTAGTCAAATAATAAAAGACTACTAAAATTATAACTAATAAAATGCTATTTTAACAGATGTTCAAGACGCTGACCGTTTACATCCAAACACTTTAATATGCGGGTGTTGACTGCATGAATTTCAAGAAAAATTTAGTTTTAATGTTTTTTGCATGTTAATGCAAACACACATTGTCTAAATAAAATAAATAATAACTAATAAAATGCTATTTTAACAGATAATCAAGACGCTGACCGTTTACATCCAAATACTTTAATATGCGGGTGTTGACTGCATGAATTTCAAGAAAAATTTAGTTTTAATGTTTTTTGCATGTTAATGCAAACACACATTGTCCAAATAAAATAAATAATAACTAATAAAATGCTATTTTAACAGATGTTCAAGACGCTGACCGTTTACATCCAAACACTTTAATATGCGGGTGTTGACTGCATGAATTTCAAGAAAAATTTAGTTTTAATGTTTTTTGCATGTTAATGCAAACACACATTGTCCAAATAAAATAAATAATAACTAATAAAATGCTATTTTAACAGATGTTCAAGACGCTGACCGTTTACATCCAAATACTTTAATATGCGGGTGTTGACTGCATGAATTTCAAGAAAAATTTAGTTTTAATATTTTTTGCATGTTAATGCAAACACACATTGTCCAAATAAAATAAATAATAACTATTAAAATGCTATTTTAACAGATGTTCAAGACGCTGACCGTTTACATCCAAACACTTTAATATGCGGGTGTTGACTGCATGAATTTCAAGAAAAATTTAGTTTTAATGTTTTTTGCATGTTAATGCAAACACACATTGTCCAAATAAAATAAATAATATAGTATATTAAAGTATAAGTGGATATTAAGGTCTTTAAAACACGCGCGATTTTGCAAGCCCGACGGCGCAGCCGGAGTGCTTGAAATAGAGCAAGTGTTTTAAAGACCAGTTATCCACGAATACTTTACATTATTTTTTTTTATTGGTATTTATATTACAAAAAATGGAAATAATAACTTAGTAAGTAAGTGAAATGGTCGAATTCGCGATGTGATATACCTGTCGTTGTCATGAAAATGAGGGGAACAAAAAATACCTTCCAATCTGTCACATAAGATTCATTGTTGTCACCGTTGACATTGGTTGTCTATTGCTTAAAAAAATATTTTTTCCTACGAGCGTGCGCAAAGTAGTACTTTGCGCACGCATTTTTATGTGCAAAGTTACACTTTTCCGCACTAGTGCGGATAAGACTTTTATCCGCACTAGGTGCGGAAAAGTAAAACTATTCAAAAATCTCCTTGGTAGGGAATATATATAAACACTGTTAAAATGAGCAGCTCTGACGATAAATATAAATGTTATAAACAAATAATTAAGTTTCCTATTATTTTTTTTATTGTTATGTAATTTTTTAATTTTCTATTATTTTTTTTTGTTATGTAATTTTTAGTTGTAAGTATATTATAGTTCTTTCTTTAAAGTCGAATTAAAAATTATTAAATAAATTATCATATTTTTATTTTTGTTGTTATCTGATATGAAGCTCGTAGGAAAAATGTTGTTCCTAACAAGTGCGCAAAGTGCTTTTCCGCACGCAAGAACTTATCCGAACTCCGCTTCGCGTCGTTCGTCCAACTGTACTTGCGTGCGGAAAAGTATCACTTTGCGCACTTGTTAGGAAAATAACTATATTTGACCTTAAAAGGTTATTCTGTCAAATCAATAATTTAAAAGTTGACATATTTAGACGTCACGTTTCACGGATTGTTGATGTTGCCATGGTAACTTTAAAACACGCGCGTTTTTGAAAGTGGGACTTAAACACGCTGAGGCGTACTTTAAATAAGCGAAATAGGGTATCAATAAAAAAAACTAATAAAATGCTATTTTAACAGATGTTCAAGACGTTGACCGTTTACATCCAAATACTTTAATATGCGGGTGTTGACTGCATGAATTTCAAGAAAAATTTAGTTTTAATGTTTTTTGCATGTTAATGCAAACACACATTGTCCAAATAAAATAAATAATAACTAATAAAATGCTATTTTAACAGATGTTCAAGACGCTGACCGTTTACATCCAAACACTTTAATATGCGGGTGTTGACTGCATGAATTTCAAGAAAAATTTAGTTTTAATGTTTTTTGCATGTTAATGCAAACACACATTGTCTAAATAAAATAAATAATAACTAATAAAATGCTATTTTAACAGATAATCAAGACGCTGACCGTTTACATCCAAATACTTTAATATGCGGGTGTTGACTGCATGAATTTCAAGAAAAATTTAGTTTTAATGTTTTTTGCATGTTAATGCAAACACACTTTGTCCAAATAAAATAAATAAATTCATAAGAACTGCATTTGTATTTGTATAGTTTTCTTCCATGACTTTAAAGTGTATTTCTATCTTGTATCTAAACTTAATGAAATGTCAAAACGATAACCATAGTAACATACGTAAACATCAGTTTTTGTGATGGCTAACTTACTAATAACCGAATAAAAATTTAATTCTATAGAAAATTTAACAAATTATGCTTAATACGTCAAAAAAATGGTTAAACCAGTTAGTTAGGTACAGGTATGATATACAAGAATAAAGTGAAATTTTAGCAGCTTTTCAAATCCGTAATAATATACAGGGTGTTACATTTGAAAAAAAGGACTTATGGTCACTTTTTCAAGTTACCAGAATAAGTGTATTTTTCAACCACCCTGTATATTGCAACTAAGATTTGGGACTAGGGCAAAGAGCCCTATGGTATTAGTTAACTATTTACCAAATTTCAGGGTTTCAGTGTTTTAGTGTTCAAAATTATCAGCATTTTTAAAAGTGACGTTTTCGGACAAAAAAACCGAAATTAATTTATATCTTAGAAACGGTAAGAGATAAGTATAGAGTAGTGTTAATAAAAAGTGTAAGGAAAGTAATGGGGGATTCAAAAATAAAATATATGGTGTTGCATTTAAAAAATCGAAGTTACTATTATTTTTGTGTGGAAGCGGCAACACTGTATTGTTAAAAATATTTTAGGTTGGTAGAGCATGTCCGTTTATGTACGGGACCAAATTTTCAGAACGATTCCTTTACTGGTTCGTCAGAAACGTCTAACGTTCCATCCACCGTAAATCACCCTGTATATTAAGACTAGAAGTCATATTACATCGCAAGTCATACTGCAACTCCAAGTAGCACTGATGGGTAGGTATATGGAAGGTTTAATGATTTTTTAAAGACAGATTACTTTAAAGTCTGGTTCTTCTGGTAAATTTTTAATAATAGCTACAAAACAATGGGTTATTTCATTAAATTTTTATTTTCAACTATAATATTTTATAATATTTCATAATATTTTGATAATATATTGATTTTGACCCTACACTGAGAAAAAAAGCCTTCTATTCCTTATAAGAATTCACATAATCTTTATATAACTGTTATATAAATACTACCTATATGTGACAGCAACGCGCCTTCCTACCGTAAGACAACGAAAATTACTAGACCTTTGTGTAGTGATAATATCACGGTAATTTAGCTAATAGAAAATAGGACAGAATGGTTTATAGCCATTATTTATCTGAATACTCACTACTCACAGTAATTATCAAGTTCTATAAAGGGTGTAATCTGGTTTTATATACTATATTAGTTCCGACTGGTAGCTGTAATGAAAATTGACATTATTCATAATAATATTTGCTTGCTACGGTTAATAAAGCATATACTTACCACTAAAAATAAGTACCAGAGTTCTCAAAAATTTAAATAGTTTCTAGTGTGATATTTTCCTTGTTGTTCAAAATCGCATAATATGATTATCAATTATTATACAACATGGTTTACTGAGATAGTTAAATTCGTCCATAGATTATAAAGTCCCATACTAATGATGGATTGTGCGAAATAAGAATCGTCTATTGCTTTATCTGACATGCAAAGTTTAAAAAAACTTAAATACAAAGTAAAAATAAATTAATTGAAACAGGTAGATATTGGTACGATCAATAAAGTTCAAATTTAGACAGGACAGCTAAAAGACTCCGAACAACGATGTGGCCTGCGCAACAGATACGTTGACACTAATACTACGGCGCTCGGCGATTGCCGATCGCAACGAACCCCCACCAACGTCTTGTGAATTATAGGTTCTAACGGATACAATTCATGTTTGTGAACAAAATGAGTCGCATTAAGGAGATACGATTTCTTTCTTAACAAAGTTGCTGTATTAAAACTAGTTTTTATTATTCAACAAGTCTGAAGCTAGTTGAACTAATATTACTACCAATAAAAACACTGTTCTAGCAAATTTGAAATTGATATAACACTAAAGCGGGTTTGATACGCTAGCAATTTATTTAATATGGGTTAATAAAAAATAAGCTATCAATACAAATTATGTCTTAGCAAACCTGTGGTATTAGATCATTTTCCTGAGTCTATCAACTAAAGAAAACTACTCAGTTACAAATAATTCTCTTCTAGTCAGTTTTTAAAAATATATATAATATATAGTATAATAAGTCTCCGTATCCCCACAGCGTAAGGGTGATAGCGTACCTTTTCTTTAAGAGGCGATTGGTTGATTAACCACCTTTATTACAAATGGCGGCCTTAACCACCAATCACGTTACACTTACACTGTCATATTTACGCTCGTAGGGTACTCGACCTCAGCGTTATTGACGTCATTGGTCGATTAGGTTAATCAACCTTTTAATAGTATATTATTAACCAAGGTTTAGACAGCCATCATTATTGCCCGAGCGTCAAGTTTAAATCACGAGGAGCGGAGCGACGAGGGATTTAGGGCGCGAGGGCTATAGGCTGTTTAAACCGTGGTTAATATAATTTTTTTTCCACTACTAACACTTTTATTTTGTACAGTATTAATAAATTATAAAAAATCCTATTAGGTAGGTATAAATATATATTTTAATCAAGTTACCTGCTTTGGCATATTGGCAAGATAATTTGTTTTCTTGTCAGTTGGCTTGGCGTCACCTTTCATGTTATTTGTTGGGGAATTACCAAATCAAGTTACCTGGTTTTAAATAGATCGGTCAATAATGGATTTCAATGCTTTATTATTGACCGTTGTCAATAGCAACTGAGAAGGTTGAGAAAAACGATTTCTGGCGTTAATTAATCGGTCAATAATGGCGATGTTATAGGTTAGTAGTGGAAAAAGAATATTACAGCGTAAGTGTGAATGGCGGCTAATCAGCCAATCGGCTCTTAAATATGGGTACGCAGTTATGCTTACGCTGTAACAATTACCCTGTTAAATTTACGCCAGTGGAGATCTGGTCTAACAATAAAAGAGCACGTATGCCTTTAAAAAATATACTTTATAAAAGGCCTATTTTTTATTTTTAGGACATCGACGTAATCTACTTCACCGGCGATATTGTGGATCATTCTGTGTGGAAAGATTCTCGCGAAGACAATGCGAATGAAATAGTATCTGCATTTAACACCTTCGCAGAGTACTTTCCGAATATCCCGGTTCTACCAGTTATTGGAAATCACGAATCTGTTCCCTTAAATATGTATGTAATTGGCGCTTGGCGCAGTATTTATAGATAATACCTTATATTATGCTAGGATGGATCAATTGAAGAAGCAGAGTAATTCATAGCCGAAGAGCTACAACCGGCGACTTTTTACTTACGTCAATTTGGCAAGGTTCATAACTCTAATTTACAAGTCAAAAAAAGAAAGAAAAGTTTGGCTACCTAATGTCGGTCTTTGTAGGCTCCGAGCCCTACAGTCATTTCAGTATGGCTGTTACTGAGGCTGGTACTTTAATTATATGATAAAAGTAAAAGTAAAGTTCGTGTAACTTGTGGTGCTCAAGTCTGGTGCTAGAGTTTTCAGATCGCGCAGGCGCCTCTAGCGTGACTTAACGACCAGAGATGGCCGGGACCGACAGCTTTACGTCTCTTCCGAAAAACGATCTTACACCAACCAACTAAAATTCGGTCATGCTTTTTTATTATGCGTATGCCCACTCCGGGAATCGAACCCGGATCGCCACGGCCGTAAGCGGTATCGCTACCACTGAGCTACGACCGGGCTTAAGCTTAAGACCTGAAAAACTCTAGCACCAGACTTGAGCACCACAAGTTACAAGAACTTTACTTTAATTATAGGTATGATGCAAAATAATCATAGCATATTTCTGAATACTATCTTAAAACATATTTGAGGACATTATACGATCAATTACTGTCAGTTAGCGGTGTGTCAGTCGTGAATGATTCGATGACTATAAGCGAATCACCCAAGAGTATTGAACGATCGTATCTTGTTCACTCAAAATTATTCATCATTCCATATACAATCGAATCAATACGCTCGAAGCACGAAACAGCGATCGAATGAACGAAATGATCGAATAAAACTTTCGATTGGTTTGCTTTCGTTCAAGCGTTCAACTGGTGTGACTCACCGACTGAATCGAAATGTTCAATCAGCATTCAGCAGTGGCTATCGGCGAACTGCTGAATGCTATTGGCGGTAGATATATGTGCACGAGCATTAAATAATGATGATTCAATGAACGATTAATAAGATTCGGTCACTGAAGTCTCTAGAAATTGAATGAATTGCCCACCTCAACTATTAGTACCTATACTACTGCTCATAAAATGACGTTATATATTATTATAAAGTATTTATTGGACTGATGAAGAAATTGCTATACATTTTCTTTCGAGAAATAGGAAACACGAGACATATTACCAATATACAGGGTGTCTGGAAGATAAGTGTGCCACGTTTGGTGACAGCCTTCTCATATTAAAATAGGTCGATTTAAGTAAACTTAAGTTTCTCATTTATCCGAAGAAAAAAAGAAATTTCAGGCCAAACCGTTCAACCTACAAAAATCTATTAAGAGTAGTGTTGCCGCCGAGACGAGAGATTCTCGTCTGGCCCTCTCTCGACGAGACGAGAGAGATATTTTCTTTCGAATAAAGCTCCGAGACGAGACAAGAGAAGTACCTTCTCTCGCCGAGATATGATCGTCTCTCTCGAGCAAAAAACGTTACTTTTTTAAGCTTTTTTAAATCTTCTTAAATCCTCTTTGCAAAAATATACATAATGTCTATATTTGGACCAACGGTTTTTGAGTTATTTAACTGCAAATAGTTTCATCTATTAGCCGTGCCTGGTCATTCAGAATAACATATTATTATGACGTTTTATCGCTGGATAAAATTATTTGCAGTCAAATAACTCGAAAACCGTCGGTCCAAATATGGACATTATATATTTTTGATAGGAGGAATTTAAGAAGATTTTAAAAATCTCATAATAGACAGGGTGTCCAAAAAAAAAATATTTTAAATTTGTTGATTCTACATAATAATTACTTTTATTAAATGCATTATTAGTCTATAGTTAATAGTTTTCAAGATATTTACTTTTGAAAAATTATATTTTTGAGTTTCGACAACCTATAGCTTTCTAACAGTACATCTTAGAGCAAAACGGCGCATATGTCTATATCTTCCATTTTCACTATCTTTCCAAATCAATCAATCTTCCGGCTAAACCGGATGTAACTCAAAATCAGGAAATATATTATGGTGATTTTTTTTGGGAAGATAGGGACATGTGAGCCGTTTTGCTCTAAAACGTACTGTTAGATCTGTCCAAACTCAAAAATTACATTTTTTAAAAGTCAATATCTTGGAAATGGAAATTTCTTACCGTGCTGGTGTTTTGGATCACCCTGTATAGACAAAAATAATTTTATAAGAGGCACCTCTTAACCCTTAATAAGCTTCGTCAAAAGTTTTCCGCTATCTTAGTGGTACAGGAGATATTGACCTTTATCGCACTAATGGGCCACCCTGTAGTAAATACCAAGCGAAGTTTTAACGCATTTAGGTTAGGTTCTGTCATATTTGACATATATTGCACATAATTTATGTCAAATATGATTGAACCTAACCTAAACGCGTTAAAATTTTGCTTGCTTTTTACTATAGTTGGTTTCAATCACGAGAGAAACGAGACGAGAGTAGGTCGTCTCTCGTCTCGTCTCGCCCTCTCTCGACGAGACGAGAGACCCATTTTATCTCGTCTGACGAGACGAGAGAAGGCCTTCTCTTGTCTCGCGGCAACACTAATTAAGAGGTAGAAAAGCTTTCAAATACATTTATTTATCAAAAGAAAATACCTGGATTGTCTGTCATTGATTTGATGATATAAAAAATTACGAATGTTTACATCCGCTAAATTATAACTAGTAACTATACTACTAGAAAACGTCATAAAATATTATAGCGTGAAACTAAACACCAAAAATTGATTGGCCCGATATCAATGGGGAAAACCAAAAAAGTAATCTCTGATGCCCTCTACCACATAAAAAGGACAATTTTAATGACGATAATAACAATAATAGTACCTAATAATAATATTAATAATAATAATAATCAGTTGAACAATGTTGAACGTATTTTGAAGTCAGGCGTAAGCCATCAAACGTCCACACCCTGTATATTAACACTGTATAATAGTATTGTAAGTTGTTTTCAGATTTGGTCCAGAAATAAATGATGAAAGATTTTCTCAAAAATGGTTGTACCGCATAAATGCCAAGCTTTGGAGTAGATGGTTGCCACCGGGAGCTTTAGCCACAGTTACCAAACAAGGCTATTATTCCGTTTTAGCAAACAGAAAACTTAGGATTATTGCATTGAATAATAATGTGTGCTATATCTATAATTGGTAAATTTCGATGATAGTGTAATCAACGAAGATCAAGCAAAGTTAGACATCGCACTCTTTTTATCGCAACAAGCCGACACGACGAGTGAGTTCTAGCATGAAAAATATTAGCAAAGTTTTAGGTTAGAGTAATACGCTGTTGCCACAGTTCTCCCTTTATTGGTTTTATATTTTCCTTTTGTCAGTAAAATAAAATATTTCTAGTTTGTTGCAATTATTTTAAATTAAAAATGAACATCAAAAGCAGGCAAATTAATTTAAAATATATCACTCATTTTGTTAAAATTCCACAACCAATGAGGATCAAGCATATTTATAGAGATTCTGAATGAACTCACGCGTAGACGTAGTAAATTCGTTTGCTAAAGCCAAAGTTGCTAATAAAATAGTGTATAATCGCAGGCCTATAAAAAAGGTAGAATGCTTATTTCCCAGAAGACCTGTGGTAGTAAAATAGAACCTCTAGGAAGGTCTGTTTTTTCGGGAAATTATTTTTTGGCAAACATTTAAAATTATATTATTATATTGACGCCAAGCACAGCAAACAAAAAAAAATCGAAGATTTATTTTAAATCTCGGATTTAAATTACAAACGTTCAACGTGACGTTACTAAACTAAAGATCCATCGTTTCGTCTCCGAGCGGCCATCACCAACTTTCGGTACTTTTTTAAATACGGACCTGGATTTTTTTTTAACCCATTTTTAAACCCTCCTTCCCTCAAAATGTAATGGCGATATTACTTTCTCATAATGATGAAATTGTCCTTGCTTATTTTTTTAAATTCATATTTTTTACACTTCTTCTCAGTCCGGTCCTGGCAACGAATCACAATATTAGTGTACAGTGGTCATGCTAAGGTTTCGGACACGGAACAGCACTGGAGAAGACGAAAGTTCAAAGAAGCAGCTTTCATGAATCAAAATACCCATATATTTAGTAAACCAAGTATAGATATCCCCAATATTTGGAAGTCTCTTCTTGTCCAAAAACCAACAGCTCAAACTTCACACTCCAATAATCACGTAGGCGGAGTTATCAAGCTTCATTGCACATGGATAGTATTTAAAACAGTAGCATAATTGTTTTAATAACGGCTGACGATATATCTCTCAATAGGCGATGAATCCGATAGGTGCATGATATATTATAAATATCATAAAGAAATGTTTACAATTATTTATGATAAACTGTTGTGTTGCCTGGCGATGTGCAGATGTTATTAGTTATTTTTTTGGCCTTTCAACAAACCCAAATAACATAATTACCCGTTGTGTGAACATTCTAACAATATATTTATGTTTGAGAGTAGTGACCACGGTTAGGTATAGATGATGGTAGTTTAGTTGGATAATGGTAAAAAAAAAACCGCTTAGAAGATCAAATTATTTAATAATCGACGTTTCGACCTATATTAGGTCATCCCCAGGATTCTAAAATATAAGTAGTATTATGAGGGTTGATATTTAACATTTTCTTTAATTATTGGGCTTGTATAGAGCCCATTAAAACATTAGTAACGAACACACGGTTAAAATAATACAGTAATATTCAGTATAAATCTAAATTAACATTATACTTGTATATCTGTATAATATATAATTGCAAAGCAACATTAGATGTAGGTTAATAGTGATACACTTACATAAATCTAGATCTTCTGCGTAAAATGATTTATTACGAAACACATGATTGGACTGGTTTTTCTTTGTGATAATGTATTTGGATTTTTTAAATATTTTTAGCTGTTGGTATGCTACACTTGGCGACAGACGAAAGCAATTTAAATGTTAACAATAAAATCAAATATGTGGTAGGTATCATTCTCACAACAATGTTTACCAATACAAAAACTGATAATTTTTTTTTTTGAAATTATATTTCTTTTACTATGTCTATTGTATTGGATATCAAGGATGTAGGTAAAATGACATTAATTGAATTTGTTTTATATACTGGGTATTAAATATTTAAGAATATTGAAATATGAACTGCTTAGATTTTCTACATCTTGTTTTTTATTTATACTATTTTTATCTTTTTTAATTTCAACCATCTCATTAAGTAATCTTTTTTTATAGTTGTTTTGTTTTGCTAAAATCTGAGTTTTATCAAATTGGAATTGATGTAGAAATCTGTCACAGTGGCAGTCGGCAAGAGCTGTTTTATTGGTGTTCTTATAAGATTAGTAGGCCTAACACTTCTAATATGTTCTGATATCCTTGTTTTTAGATAACGGCTAGTTTGTCCGATGTAGATACCATCACACCCCGAGCATGGGATTTTGTAAATAATATTACTTTTAAAATTCTGTGGTGTTATAGTTTTTTGTCTCGTAAACAGTCTATTCAACGTATTTTCATTCTTGAAAGTTACTATAGTTGATTCGGTACTAAGTTCTTTCGCTAATTTTTCTGAAAGGTTTTTTATATAAGGTATTGTCATATACAATGATGTATTTTTTGGTAAAGTTACTTGAGATAATCTATTGTTACTGGTTTTTTGTTTAAATAATATTCTGTTTATTAATTTTTTGGGATAATTATTTTTTAGAAGATAAGTTACAATTTTTTTATTATTTTTTTGATGGAAGTCAGGATGTGATAGTTTTTGTGCTCTGTTTTTTAAGCTGTTAATTATATTGATTTTTTGTTGAAATGAATGTTGAGAGTTGAAATTGATATATCTTTCAGAGAATGTTGGTTTTTGGTACCAAACACCAATAAAACAACTCTTGCCGAACACTGTGACAGATTTCTACATCAATTCCAATTTGATAAAACTCAGATTTTAGCAAAACAAAACAACTATAAAAAAAGATTACTTAATGAGATGGTTGAAATTAAAAAAGATAAAAATAGTATAAATAAAAAACAAGATGTAGAAAATCTAAGCAGTTCATATTTCAATATTGTTAAATATTTAACACCCAGTATATAAAACAAATTCAATTAATGTCTTTTTACCTACATCCTTGATATCCAATACAATAGACATAGTAAAAGAAAAATAATTTCAAAAAAAAAAAATTATCAGTTTTTGTATTGGTAAACATTGTTGTGAGAATGATATCTACCACTAGTGATGTGAGAGGAGAATATTCTCGAGAACGGAAATATTCTCGAGAATATTCTCTGTAAGAAAATTCTCCCGAGAATATTCTCTAGAGAAGTTTTTCTACATAATTTACACCGCCTCGATTTACACTGAAAAATTTTGCAATGATTTTTAAAATCTTGAGTTTCCCTAACATTTTCTATAACTCAACAGTGTTTTACGTCTGCAACAGTGATTCAGGGAAATCCCCTAGAAGCGCGAACGTATACTCGTATGTTTTTAATAGGTAAATGTGATCTTTCTTTATTTGACTGTTTTTTTGTTTAGTTTTTAGTTATTCTTGGGAAGGTATGTTAATCAAATTAAAAAATAATAGGTAATTTTTAATTTCTTTTTATTGCTATTTCTAGCGGTTTTCTTACCATTCTCATAAAATTCTTTAACTTGAGAATATTCTCGAGAATATTCTCCAAAAGATTATTACCGAGAATTTTACATCACTATCTACCACATATTTGATTTTATTGTTAACATTTAAATTGCTTTCGTCTGTCGCCAAGTGTAGCATACCAACAGCTAAAAATATTTAAAAAATCCAAATACATTGTCACAAAGAAAAACCAGTCCAATCATGTGTTTGCGAAACACATAAATCATTTTACGCAGAAGATCTAGATTTATGTAAGTGTATCACTATTAACCTACATCTAATGTTGCTTTGCAATTATATATTATAGTTATTATACAGATATACAAGTATAATGTTAATTTAGATTTATACTAAATATTACTGTATTATTTTAACCGTGTGTTCGTTACTAATGTTTTAATGGGCTCTATACAAGCCCAATAATTAAAGAAAATGTTAAATATCAACCCTCATAATACTATTTATATTTTAGAATCCTGAGGATGACCTAATATAGGTCGAAACGTCGATTATTAAATAGTTTGATCTTCTAAGCTGTTTTTTTTTACCATTATCCAACTAAACTACCATCATCTATATTCTAACAATATTATAAGACCGTACCAGGTCTAAAAAGTATATAATTTAGTGCCAGAATTTACTTTTGACTGTTTATAACATACATGTCATATGATAGGATGGTCTTTATAAACAGCGAGATGTCTGCTTAGGGCAAAAGTACATTTATGAATGAAATATTTGTCTATCTTTGCGTGATCGTCGTTGTTTAATAATTAAAAACATTTTACTAAATGAAATAATCGCAAAAGCCATCACCGTTCAAAGGTCTCATATCGACTCCTGCAGACCGTCGCGTCGCCCAGTGTGACATTTTTAGGATCTAGCTGGAAAAAATATTTTAGCGACCGTTCCAAAATAAAATATTAACTAATAGTCTATTTTGTTCGTTTATAAAAGATAAAGGTTAGGTTGGAGTGGCAAACCTCTGGCATTATCCAAACAGTCACACGTAGTCCTGTAGGACCGTTGTGGTACCACACGTGTTCCGCGGAACCTATCCGCATCAGCTTCCTGATGGTTAACGGGACGTAGATCATAGAAGAATCTTGACAGCTCATTCAAACCAGCCACTGCTGTTGAAAAACTTAGTGAGTCGACCCAGTTGCAGGCTGCTCTCTTCCTCCAGATCATTAAAGAATGGCTCGCCCAGGGCATTGAATCTTCTTCTCGCGAGGCCTGGGCATACACACAAGAAATGATGAATACTTTCCTCCTCTTCTTCATCGCTGCAACTTCTACAGAAGTCGTTAGTTGGTATTTGCATAGGTTCATCGTGTCTACCAAACAGGCAATGTCCGGTGACTACGGCAGTGATGTTTCTTAGGTCCTTCCAACTGTACTGTAATAGCGCTGCGGTTTTCCTACCGTCAAGTAGGGGCCACAATTGCCTGGAGATGCTACGGGTTGTCAGCTCTGTCCATATGCTTTGCGCAAGTTGTTTAGCTATCCGATCTATCTCCTCTTTGACTGATCCCAGTGGTCTCGCCACAGTATTCTCTGCTAGTTTGACAGACATGATAATAAGACAAGGTCGAGCTTTCAAGAAAATAATTTTAAAAAAATTACGAAAATTACGTCATTTATAACACAAAAGTGATACAATAAAGAAAAAGATAATAATAATTCCCCAAATTTTAGAAAGTAAAGACAAACATAAATTTACAATTTTTGACACCTACAGATATGAAAATTACAGGGGAAAACATGTCATAATTCCCATTTTTAACAGAAAATCAATTCTTAGTGAAGTAACGCTACTCAATTTGCGTAATGTAAGACTCTGTCCTTTTCTACACGTTCCTTCATGGCAAAACTTCAGGATGTACAGGGAAAAAAGTGACATGTCATTGATCAATTCGTGACAGGTCGACATCACCTAGCCGATGATACTTGGTTTTGCCAAAACTTTACATTTTCTGAATATAGCTGTTGATACCATAGAAACGTTTAACATGCTTTCATGAGACGAGCCTTGCTCTGTAAACCTTTGATGATATTTGTGTTGATCTGCTCCATTGCAACCATACTTGACAATTAAATTCAATTGTTTATTTTCATTCGCCAATGGAAATGCTTGAAAAATCTCTTTTTGGGCTTCATATAATCGAAAAACTGTATGATTGAGAAGCGATTGTAGCTTTATTTCAGCGAATGATTCTGTAGCAGACATATTTCCTTGGCTTATTTTACTTTGTAATAACGGAGGGTAAAGCTTTTCATTAATAAATTTTACCTGACTTCTAATAACATTGTACTGATTCATAGAAAGTTGAGCGTCGACTGATATTAAAACAGCTTGATCTACCGTTAGTTATTCTGGTTTCTTAATGTATAACCGAAAAGCCTTTTTTAAGATTGTACCTGGTGAAGGGGATATAGCAGGAGTTTTGCCTATTAATGCTGAGTCCCTTTTTCCTTCACTCTTGAGTTTTATCTCAGCAGCAGTCAATAGTTCATTGTTACTCGTTGTTGATACAAGATATTTGTCTCGGTTTTTCGGTGTTCGAAAGCCACATTTTCCAAATTCAATCTTCTGCCAAGGATCTTTTTCAATCATTCTGACACCATATTAGAAAATCTAAAATCGCCTCTACGCCAAGAGGGATTTTTTGATGGAAATGGCAAAATGATCTGATTGAAGCCTTGATATTCCATAAAAGCGACTTATGGACTTACGAAATCCAAATTTGATTCTTTTTTCCGTTTACTTAACGTATGAGACGACCACGCGCTGTATAAGGGCAGTCATTCTGAAAAATAAGAAATGCACCTAAATGCAAAATGTTTTTTCTTATTTTCTTATGAAAAGGCAAAGCTATAAATAAAAAATAGGAAGCAAGTGGAACTATTTGTAACTAATTGAGATAATTACCTTCAAAACTCTGATTTAACTGCTTCAAAATATATTTTAAATCAGCAATTTGTATTCGGTACAGTTAGATTTTTCAAATAAATTCTTATCTGGTAGCACCAGCAACACAAAGTCGAGTAAAATAAATTCCATTTTTATCGCGCGAGCTAAGATTAAATTATGTCACTTTTTTTTGGCTGATAAGGAGATGAGGAAAAAGTATATGTTCGATGATTGTAAGGCAACCTTCACCTCTTAAAATACATAAGAATTCCAGGCCTAATAGGTATCAAACTGAAAATCAGACTTTTTCCAGCTAGATAAATATTTTGCACTGTGCGTCGCAAGATGTCCACGACGCAATCGAATGAAAAATAAAAATAGATCCTAACGATCAGTGGCCGTGAGTTACTTCCCCTTAAGGTGGGAGTATCAACATGCTTGCCAACCTATAACCTATTTCGCGTAGATTTATTTATGTTTTCTAGCTTTTATACAAAATTTAAAGAAAATCAGTATCGACTTGATATCCTATAGGTAATAATTGACATATTTAATAAATATCAAGGAATTTCATAACTTATTTTAGGAGAATTGTATAGCGAAAAATATCGGGTAAGATTTTTTTTAACATTATTATGTCATTGTTCTTTCACTATACAATTCTCCCAAAATTAGCAATGAAATAAATTGATATTTTTGTAACATATCAGATACTACCTAAATAATGTACCGACGATATTGATTTTCTTTAAATGTTAGTTATTAAAATAATAAACTCAAAAAATCAACGCAAAATAGGTTATAGGTCGGCAATAGATTAAATGACGTTGAGAATTCAACCTTAATAACACCTCACTAATTTGAAATCGCAAGAGATTTAAAACTAACATCAAAATTGAATAAGTTATGTGGCCGAAGTTGGTGAGAGAATTCAGAGTCTCGGTAGTGCAATTGCTAGAGCGTTCGACTGGTATGTGACAAATACCAGTCGAACGCTCTATTTGAGAGGTTCTGGGTTCGATTCTCATACAACTTTTTTCAATTAAAAAAAAACCTCGTCAATTATTTTAACACTTTTCAGGTGGTTACTATTCGATACCCATTTTCTTAAAGAACAATTGGAATTTTTAAAAAACGAATTGCTGGATGCTGAAAATAAAGGACAGTTCGTACATATTATCGCACACATATATCCAGGAGAAAAAGAATGTATAGAGCCCTGGGAAGTGAACTATAATTTATTGATTACACGGTAATATAAATACTTATACCCATACTTGTTTATTGTTGTCATACACTAATTTAAATTGGTAGCACTTCGTAAAGATGGACCAGCGCGAACTTTGTTTTTAATAATGCACTAGATACAGTGTTAGCAGTAGCAATATATCTATTGTTTTAAAAGTTTATACTGTGCGAGCAAAAATTATTTGCATCAAAGAGGGCCTTGCATCTAAGGGCGTAATGCTTAGCCGTAGAGCTTCATACCTGTTGGGTGTCATTAACTACCTGAATTAACAATCAATCAGTTATTCCGTCATCTTTGACAGTCGTTACAAGTAATTTGATTCATCGCTAATTTTTCAAATTTCTTGAACATTTATTCACACAATGCATGAGCTTTACGGAACAGCACAAAACATTCATGGTTGAAGCGTATTTTCGAAACGGGGTTAGAGTAAATGGTGAGTGGCAATACAATCCGGGTTTGTGCATGGACGATTTTCACGAACATTTTCCTAACGTTGCTTTTATTGCTGGGGATTTTTATCATTGCCTGAAAAGAACCGTGGCTGTGTTTAGGGAAACAGGTGCTATACAACACAAAAAAAGGGCAGGAAGACCATCTGTAAGAACAGAAGAACTTGTTGCAAACGTTCGTGAAATAATGCAAAATACGCCAACAAATTGTATAAGACACCTGTCCCAAGAAGTGGGAAGATCTTATGGAACATGCAGGACTATTCTTAAGAAGCAGCTAAATTTATTTCCTTATAAAGTGCAAGTATTCTAAGAAATACAAGCCGCAGACTTTAAAAGACGCAGGAATTACTCTCAATGGTTTACCCAAAATTTTTTTTTTTTTTTTTTTTTTTTTTTTTTTTTTTTTTTTTTATTTATTTTACGTCGGCCTTTTTCCGCAACGAGGCCAATCACCGACGCCAGGGAATTTGTCACACACTATCTGGTAATTTTGCCGAATCCCTCTTTGTCGAGGGTAGGGTTCTTTATCGTGCCAACATCCATGACACGGGGCCCACAGTTTAACGTCTCTTCCGAAAGACGGCGCACCTCTTAAACCAAATTCCAAATTTAACATCGACTTTGCCGGCACCGGGAATGGAACCCGAGCCTACGATCTGTGAGGCTGCTGCGCTGACCACTAGACCACAACGTCGACCCCCAAAATTTATTGGAAAGAAATAATTTATTAGACCTGACCGCCGAAATTATTAACTACTTACGTAATTTTTTCGACGACAAATTGATCAGTTTTCGATCAGACATTGAATTCCCACCTAGATCACCTTGTTTAACGGTTATGGATTACTTCGTTTTTTGTCATTTAAAGAACACTATTTTTAAAACACCAGTTACAAATTTAGAACAATTACAAGAAAGCATTATCCAAGAATGTGGTAACATTTCTCCAGAGATGATGGTCAACACTTTCGAAAATATGAAGAGACGTGTGAATTTATGTTTGGAGCATGGCGCCGTGGCCAATTTCAGCAATTTATGTAATTTTTTTTTTCTGTATATCTTAATTTGTTAATTTTGTAAACAACAAAAATAAATTTGTATTTGTTTGGTATATCATGTCATAATATGAATTTGACAAAATTTTAACCTAGATTTGGTTAGATACATCGTCCCCATATCATTGTGACCTAAACCAAGCCCTACGTTTTTTAATCCAACCCTCTTTGATGCAAATAATTTTTGCTCGCACGGTTACATATCACAAAACAGCACAAAAATAACAACAAATTGAATAAACACGCGAACAACAACAAACAGAAGGTATAGAAAATCAGTTGCGACTGACATATTTTGACATTAATATAATTTCAAATCGTTGCCCACTTTTTTTTAGCGGAAAAAATTATATCACCAAAGATTAGGCTTTGCCTAGACTTTTTTTTAAACACATAGTCTTATGGGGAATAAGTATTCTACTTATTTTTTTAGTTTTGTGAGGTAAACACGCCTTGTTGCGATCTTTTTAACAGTCGTAGTGGTTAGAATTTTTTAAAATTTAGGTAGGTAATGAACACTTTACAAAGTTTTATTTTATTCTAGGTTTGCGCATATTATAAAGGGCCAGTTTTTTGGTCACACCCATACTGATAGTTTTAAAGTATTCTATAGTAAAATAGATGGAAAACCCATTAATGTTGGATATAATGGAGCCAGTTTAACACCATATGTTAATTATAACCCAAATTACAAAATTCTAACTGTTGATCGTAATACGTTTGTAAGTATCACCATTATACTGATTATATTAGTTGCTAAATGATTTACATTTCTAGCTCTTATTTCAGAAATGAATAAATGGGATGCAGATAAAAATATAATTATGAGATTTATATATGGAAAATGGCCCTCCGTTAAATTTTCTAAACTTTTAGAATGTTGTAGAGAATGTGATTCTGATCAAAAATATTCATGGACACAACAAAATCTACCGACCAGTTTTTGAGTCTAAGTTGCAAAATATGAATTTTTACTACGTTATATTTTCGTGCTTTACGATATTAATTCGTTTTGTTTTTCTGGATTTTAGTTTACCGTGTCTTGGATAGGATAGAATACTACAGTGTGACCAGTAAAGTCCGCATCATATGGGATTATTTTTTTTACTAATAGCTTTATTCGAAATTTGACTTTGGCATCAAGTTCTGCTTTGATCGAGATGAAAATTAAGCAAAAAAATAGTAGTCACGTGATTCGCATTATCTATCAAATTTTAATTTTTTTCAAAAAATAATTCAAAAGTGGGGTTATTTCTGAAAATATCGAAAAAGTTTTAAATTCAGTTTCTAGCCCACATGCAAAATTTCAGCTGCATAAGATAATTTTGATTTTTTACCCATCACTAAAATTTATTTTCCACTTAATAAACACTTTACTGATGACACTGTGTTATTTTTTGTCTTAATATTAAGGTGTATTACTTTCAGACACAAACTACGTTTTCAAAAATACTTATTTTATGAAGTTACCTTATACAGAGTCAAAAACAAATAAACTTTGCATCACATGCGACCAAATTTTAATAGCCCAATTTTGATTTTGTAGAAAAACACTCATATAATATGGCTCTACTTTAAAGAAAATGTATCCATGAAATAAAGCATTGTCAAAACTAAGAAGTTTTATGTAGGTTGCGTTGAGTCTTATTATGCAAAAGTGGTGCAATTTACAAAATCTGAGTGAAAAATCAAAATTATCTTATGCAGCTAAAATTTTGCATGTGGGCTAGAAACTGCATTTAAAAAACTTTTTCTAATAACTTTTTTCGATACTTTCAGCAATAACCCCACTTTTGAATTATTTTTTGGAAAAAATTAAAATTTGACAGATAATGCGAATCACGTGACTACATTTTTTTGCTTAATTTTCATCTCGATCGAGGCAGAACCTGATGCCAAAGTCAAATTTCAAATAGTTATAATTTAAAAAAATCCCATATGATGCGGACTTTACTGGTCCCACTGTATAAAAATCATCTTGATTATAGTGCGGTGAGTTAAATCGTTGTATTTTCGGCATTAAATTAAATATTGAAAAACCAATACTGTAGATTACATTAGCTTGCAGCAATCTATCAGAATTTATATTTTTTGTATTTATACAGGATGGCTCAAAAAAGTTAATATTTTTTTACTAGTTTTTAAAGAAATATTGTAGATATTTTTTTATGTTCACTTTGTCGCTTATCGTATGGTTCCAAATATTATATAATTATCAAGATTATACAGGGTGTTTCTGATAATAGGATGATAGAAAAAAAAATATAAAAATGCATTTAATTATAAATAACTTTTTTTTTGAATATTTTTTGCTTGCAGTGTTTTACTTCATTTTTCTATTGATTTCCCTATTCCTATGGCCAGTTCTGAAGATATCGGCGTTGAACAAGTTCAAAGCACAAAAATAAACATATAAAATCACAATATTTGAAACCTGTCATACACGAGTTCATCTTATGGTTAAAAATAAATATACTTAATGGTATACAGGGTGTTCCGAACAATTGAAATGTTCTATTTTGCAAATAAGAACTATATAAAATAATATAATATAAGTCTCAATAGAAATAATAAAGTTTATGTAAAAATATTAAGTAGGCCTTGAGAAAACAAAATAGCTGCCATATACAACAAAATGAAATAAGCTGTTTTGTCTTCTCAAGGCCTGCTTATTATTTTTGGATTAAATTCATTCTTTCTATTAAAACTTTGCTTGTTTATTCTATTTATATAGTTCTTATTTGCAAAATACAGTGTCATAGTACTTTAATTATTCGTAACACCCTGTATGTCTATCATTAAATATATTTATTTTGAACTATAATATAAACTTATATATCAGTGATATCTTAAGGTCATTTTACGTACAACTGCACTGTTTTAATTAATTTTTGTGTCAACTTAACATTTTTAAAATTAATTTTATTTTTTCATCCAGAGTGCCATGACCCATGACCCTTCTTAGATCATTCTAATTTACGTTGCACATCTACAGAAATATCCACACAAATTTTATAACCTTTTACCAAAGCGTTTAAACTTGACTAAATCATATTTTTGATAACTTAGAAAAACTAAATACAACTATACCACTTTCATAGTATAATTAGATGTACTTTTCAAATAAATGCATTGACGTCACTAAATCAAGACTTCATTTTTCTTCAATAGCCACTTTTATTATTGTATCAAATATGCAAGTGCACTACGATGATATGACATCTAGTTAGCCATGACAAACAATTAAATATCTCTTTGACAAGTAATGACAGTCGGAAAGTGATCTCATGGTCGCCCAGTATGTTTATTTTTTTGTGCTTTGAGTTTGTTCGACGTTGTATATCTCCAGAACTGGTTATAGGAAAAGGAAAATCAATAGTAAAAATGTAGGGTCAACTGGGGGCTATTGATACAAAAAATAAAAATTCCTTGATGTAAGAAATGGGGTTCTCTGTCCAGTTTTGAGGGAAAAATACAAGTAAAACAATAGATAACGTATAAAAACAACAAAACGCTGTATCAAAATAGCCCCACGTTTGGGGCGCGCTATCGTTGATACAAAGGGGCTATTGTAATACACTGTTTTAATTATGTGTTAAAGATAGATTTAAAATACGTGAGGCTGGTAATGATACACTATTATTGTCATCCTTTAAGTATTTTTTAAGTTACAGAAAATTAATTTTATGTGTTTTTTTTTCACTACAGCTAATAATACGTGTAAAATTATAATTGCTAGTAGAAAAACACAAACAAGAGTAAAAACACAGTAGGAACAAACTACTTCAGAATTCTTACTCGTCAAATTATGTCCAGGAGACAAGAAACGTGCATTTTTAAATCTTCTATCGCGTATTATCGGAAAAACCCTGTATAGTATTGATAATTTTATATATTTGGAACCATACGATAAGCGACAAGTTGAACATAAAAAAATATCTACAATATTTCTTAAAAAAGTAGTAAAAAATATTAACTTTCTTGAGCCACCCTAAAATACAAAAGATACTTTACAGTATTAGTTTTTTAAGTTTTAATTTAAAGCCGAAAATACAACGACTTAACAAAAATTATTCTATAATTTTCGTCACTCACCCGGTAAATAATCAAAAAATCCAGAAAAACCAAACAAAATAATATCATAAGGCACGAAAATATAATGTAGTCAAAATTCATATTTATCAACTTGGACATCTGTATCTCAAAAACTGATCGGTAGATTTTGTTGTGGCCATGGATACTTTTGATCAAAATAACATTATCTACAACAAACTAAAAATTTAGGAAATTTAACCGAGGAAAATTTGGTACTTATGTATAACTTAATGTGCAGTTTAAAAATAGTCAATAAAAAACAAGGGTGGCTACTTAAAAAAATTATCGATGTCATCAAATCTTTAAATTGAGACACACCGTATCAAATTTTTTTTATAGAGAAAACTGTATTGGATTTACTGAATTTCTTCCAAATTATAAACTCACATTGTATACCCATGCAAGCATGTCTTAACAATTGATATCGATAACGTCCATACTTGCTTATCGAGATATTGACATATTACCAGCATATAAACATAGGACATAGGTATACCTTTTGTTAATAAAATCATTTTTTAGGATATAAAAGATATAGACACATATTATTTTAATTTAACAGAAGCAAATTTAAACCCATACAGAACACCGCGTTGGCAAAAACTCTATTCCCTCAAAGAAGCATATTTATTTAATGATTTGGCACCAGAAAATTTCGATTGGCTAGCTAAAAGGTTATCAAGCGATGGATATTTATTTGACAAGTATTGGAGGTTAGTAAGCAAGCATTATTACATAAATTATGCATAAATAATACTTAAACTATAAAGACAACTTCGGTAATGAATGATTTCCAAGTCGTGTCTAAAAATTAAATTGCTCTCATTTAGAGGCAAAAAATATATTTCATAATAACTAGTTAGTATTTAGAAGAAAAAAAAAAGCACAAAGTCTTTCTCCGCAATTTGTCTTTAAGCCCAGAAAACAAGCTTGAAACAGAACCAACCGACTTATAGCAAATAAAAAGGTTATTGTTAAGGGTTTTTAAGGAGCGACCTATAATAGTTGATATAATTCCAAGGTAGGGGATGGAAACGAATCTCTTAGTTGATAGCTTTTCGGCATTTTTAAAACTAGTATAGGCGTTCTCACACAAATTACGTCGCTGTTTTCTTTGAAAGATATTCTTAATGACATGTAAAGGGAAGCCATTTTTAAGGGCCATCTGAAAAATAATGTTTTTTTCTTTATCAAAAAATTCTTTCCTCATTGGAATAGTGAAAAGACGGTGAAAATAAGTATTTAAGGCAGATAATTTTTGAGAAAAATTTATTTTCCACTTAAAAAACACTTTACTAAAGACACATGTTCTTTTTTGTCTTAATATTAAGGTGTATTACTTTCAGACACAAACTACGTTTTCAAAAATACTTATTTTATGAAGTTACCTTATACAGGGTCAAAAACAAATAAACTTTGCATCACATACGACCAAATTTTAATTGCCCAATTTTGATTTTGTAGAAAAACACACATTTAATATGGCGCTATTTAAAGAAAATGTATCTGAAATAAAGCATTGTCAAAACTAAGAAGTTTTATGTAAGTTGCGTTGAGTCTTATTTTGCAAAAGTGGTGCAATTTACAAAATATAGGTAAAAAATTAAAATTATCTTATGCGGCTGAAATTTTGCATGTGGACTAGAAACTGCATTTAGAAAAACTTTTTCTAATAACTTTTTTTTGATATTTTCAGAAATAACCCCACTTTTGAATTATTTTTTTTAAAAAATTAAAATTTTACATATAATGCGAATCACGTGACTACTATTTTTTTGCTTAATTTTCATCTCGATCGAAGCAGAGCTTGATGCCAAAGTCAAATTTCGAATAAAGCTATTAATAAAAAAAAATCCCATATGATGCGGACTTTACTGGTGACACTGTATAAGGTATTGTAAGAAATGCTTGCTCCTCTTTCGTTTCTGTATTAGTTTTTACTTCTCGATTTTTAAGTTATGATATGGTATTATAGTCGATTCACTCAGTAAACCTGCAAGATGGCCGACATGTCATATGACAAACGTCATTGAAAATGCAAAAATTTATTTTATTTAGCTGGAATATGACTTTTGTCATATGACATGTCGGCCATCTTGCAGGTTTACTGAGTGAATCGACTCTAGTTACAAAGGTTTCGATTTTAAATCTTTTTGATAGTTTGAAATTTCAAGAATTTTTTCAGAATTATAATTTAGTTTACACTTGAAAGCGGTTAGATATACTAACTTACCGAAACGTTGTGTTAAGTAACAAAATAAAGACAATGGAAGTCTGACAGGGTAATTTTTTCGGAACTAGTTGGTAGTAGTAGAAATTTTTTACATAATTTATAGTAAATTTTTCCTGGGCTTTCGGTCAATTTTTGATTAAAATTCTTTTTAATTAGTTTACGTTTCGGTTTATTATACAACCATCTTCCGAACTTTTGATTACACAGTAGCACTACACTATTTTAATGACTGATATGTTTCTAGTAGAGGTAAATTGACTATTCTGATAGATATATAGATAGATAGTTAGTCAATTTACTTCTAGTAGAAACATGTTAGTCGTTAAAATAGTGTAGTGCTACTGTGTATAATCAAAAGTTCTGAAGATGGTTGTATAATAAACCGAAACGTATACTAATTAAAAATAATTTTAATCAAAAATTGACCGAAAGCCTAGGAAAAATTTACTATAATTTCATAATAACGTTATTTAAAAGTAGACACTTTTAACATTCAAATTTAAAACTATTTATTTTTATTTTAAGGTTTTTCGTTAGGAATGGAGATCCCTCCCTCAAAGAAGGATGCAATGGAGAATGCAGAATAAATCTTATTTCCAGTATAACAAGGACTGAAGGCCTCACAACACAATAGAATACTTAGCTATTACTGTAATCAACAATAAAATTTTAAGTGGTACCTTTTTGAAATCAAAATAAGCAATTTCTGCAGTAATTGGTAGAAGTTCTGCATTGTAGAAAATTTAAACTTAAAACAAAATTGCACATTATTAATTTGTACATACTAGAATAATATATATGTACCTCATTTTTATAAAAAAATAAAATATTAATTAAAAAATAAATAAGTAAATGATGTATGGTGCCATTCTTAACAGATTTTACACCGCTATAAACTGTCATCTTGACAGGTGCGTCGGTAGTGGCGGATCCAGAAATACTGCTAAGGGCAAAAAATCAAAATAAATCAGTATACTTATTTATATTTTATATTGTGAAAAACGCAACACAAATTTTTGTAACAGGTAAACAAAAAAGAATTTTCAATGTTTCAACGAGCTTTAGGGGGGGGGGGGGGCGGGCCCCCCCTGGATCCGCCACTGTGCGTCGGCTAGTCACATTTTTCCTTTCCTCCAAGTTGATAGCACTGAAAATGTCGTTACAAAATCAACCCTTTTAGTGTTCAAAATCGTTTAATAAGCTGGTAAGTCGGATTGCCGTTATTCTTAAATTCTCTTAAAAATTATACTCGGTTTTGGGCTACTATGGGGTTGCTCCATTAAAAACGCCTCTTTGATATAGTACATTTACGCCATTTAAATTTTAATTTTTTTAAACAGTCCGCTAATGAACCAGTAGATATTTCAACACCATCAATGACTTTAAGGTTTAGTTATAGGTATATCGTGTTCACAGTGGCGCAGCAGTGAATTTTGTATTAGGGGGGGGTTTTCAAAAAAAAAGAACAGGATTTCAAAATTTTAAAAACTAAAATTAAACCAGGGTGGATAATTTTTGAAACAAAAAAAAATAATAGTAGGATGAAACCCATTGGAAAAGGAAGAGAATATAACCAAAATGAAAGGAAAAATAATTTACGGGCGATCCGAGGTCGGGAAGTGGAAGGGGGTGAGTTTTTAAGGGTAGAAAACGATTTATCTCGATTTCCGGCAAAACTACAAGTCCTATGGAAAAACGTTAAAGGGCAAAGTTGTAGGTAATAAAAAGATTTACAACTTTTGTATTTACACTTTTTTTACATAACCTCAAAATTTATGTGAAAATTTCAAATAACCAAGTTGTTGGTTTTTTATTTTTATCTTTTACAAGAAAAATAAATTTGTTGAAAATTTACCTTTTTATGTCCCAAACAAACTGTAATTTTTTTGTTTCACTTTATTTTGATTTAATATCGAAAAAGCACCCTGATTTTCAATCGAAAATTCTCACGTCAAAATATCTGCTTTTTTAAAAAAGTCGGTGGGCTTTTTGTTCGTTGAAATATCTGCTTTCTGATGGTGTAAAAAAATATACATTACTATGGTAAATGTTCTCAAAAAATGCAAAGAAACGAAAAAAACTCTAATCCGATTTTTTTTTTTTTTTAATTATTATGTACAGGGTGTCCAGTTTTCGTATGTTTTACGGGATATCTGCGTTATTAGTAAAGATAGAAGGTTGAGGTTTTCGCGGCACTGTATTACTTTTTTGAGAAACAAACGATGCCACAAACAGAATTTTCATAGCCCCCTTAGTTTTTTAGATACAGGATGTTTTTGAAAATTTTGCATTTTGGGACACCCCCAGTATCTCGGTTACGTTGCAACTTTTCAAAAACGTAAGAAACGAACTTGTTAGTTTTTTTCACGTAGAATCCAGTGGCGTAGTCAGATTTTTTCTATGTTTAATTGTTTTCGAGAAAAAGAGCAAACTTGCATTTTTTTAAATGGGACACCCTATATATTTTTAGCTATTATGATTTAGTTTATCACAAGCTTTTTAAAAATATATAATACTTTATAGCTGTGTTCAATGTGAAGCTCAAAATTTACATTTTTCAACAAATATTCATTTTTTTTTAGTAGGCCATGACGGGTATTTAAGAAAACAAAAGATGACAGGCTGTTATCTGAAAAAATCTTTATTTACTGTCAGAATAGGTTATCCATTTTCTGTTCGTTATTTCTATTCAGGTTCGATAAATAGCAGTTTTTACTTAATTATGGCTGCGAATGCAAAATTCGAGAATTATGAAAAGTATGATATGTTCGTTTGTTATATTCAGTGTAAACGAAAATTCTGATGAAGCTTTAGAAGTTTATTTTAACAGGTATGTGCATCTTTTTATATTTTTCATCATATTTTAAAATTTATAAAAACGTAATATTCGCAGGTTCCCAGAAAGAAGACAGCCAGATAAAAGAATTTTAAAAATAAAATCAAACTTAATTGAAGTCGGCTCATTTTCCAAAACCCCGACCTAGTATTTACAATAAGGAAAACCAGGACATTGATGAAGTAAACGTTTTGGCTTCAATTGAAACAAATCAAAGTAGTTCTTGTAGAACAGTGGAAGGTTCTGTTGGTGGTACAAAATCAAGGGTTCAATCTATTCTAAAAAAACATAAGTTTAAGCCATACAAATTTCATGTTGTACAAAATTTACATCTCGGTGACTCAGAGCGCCGCGTAGAGTTTTGTAATTGGTATTTACAAAATGTTAATAGAGAAAATCATTTTGAAAGAACGATTATATGGTCTGATGAAAGTTATTTTACCAGTGCCGGTATATTTAATCGGCAAAATACTAGGTTTTGGTGCCAGGAAAATCAACATGTTATATTTCCACGGGAACGGCAAGGCAGATTTGGGTTTAGCGTTTCATGCTTCATACTGGGAAGTAAAATTTTATATAATATATTTGAAGGTGGTATTACTGCAAATAAATATTTAGAAATTTTGGAAAACATTGTGCCCGAAATAGTAGAGAATGTGCCCCTAGCTCATCTTAATAGCATATATATGCAACAGGACGGAGCTCCCGCTCACAATGCTCATATTGTAAGAGCATATCTTAACAATAATTTTCCTGACCGCTGGATTGGAACACATGGACCTGTAAGGTGGCCACCCAGGTCACCCGATTTAACGGTTTTGGATTTTTTTTTGTGGGGCTACCTACAAAATAAAATTTATACCGTTCAGTACCAAACGATGGCAGATTTAAGAGAAGCCACTGAAAGAGCCTTTAGAGAGTTACAAACACGACCTTTTATTATTTTAAACGCACTGAGGCGAATCAGAACAATGTGTGAAACATGTCTTAGGCATAATGGAGAACAGTTTGAGCAATATTTATGAGACAGTTTCCTAAATCACCCAAATAATTGTAGTTCTTAACTTTTGAACGTATAACACAACTGAGTTAATTGTTATTTATATTTATAAAAGTTATTGTTATAGGAATATATTTTTAAAATTAGTGTTTATATTTGTGGGAAGCTTGTGACAATCTGAATTGTTTAATCTTAAAATTTATACGGTGTGCCATTTAAAAAAATGTAAGTTTGTTGAAAAATGTAAATTTTGAGCTTCACATCGAACACAGCTATAAAGTAATATATATTTTTAAAAAGCTTGTGATAAACTGAATCAAAATAGCTAAAAATATATAGGGTGTCCCATTTAAAAAAATGCAAGTTTGCTCTTTTTCTCGAAAACAATTAAACATAGAAAAAATCTGACTACGCCACTGGATTCTACGTAAAAAAAACTAGCAAGTTCATTTTTTACGTTTTTGATAAGTTGCAGCGTAACCGAGATACTGGGGGTGTCCCAAAATGCAAAATTTTCAAAAACACCCTGTATTTAAAAAACTAAGGGGGCTATGAAAATTCTGTTTGTGGCATCGTTTTTTCTCAAAAAAGTAACACAGTGCCGCGAAAACTGCAACCTTCTATCTTTACTAATAACGCAGATAACCCGTAAAACATACGAAAACTGGACACCCTGTACAATTTTGAGCTATTTATTAAAATTTATACTTTAATTACTCCAAAAACGCAAGATTCCATGTTACATTGATAAACAAAAAAATTACAAATCCATAAAACATAAAGAACGCAAAAAATATGCGAAAATAGTTGTTCTAAATATAATTAAAGGTGGGATTAAAAGGAGATTTCATCACATTTACCATAGTAATGTATTTTTTTTACACCATCAGAAAGTAGAGATTTCAACGAATAAAAAGCCCACCGACTTTTTTAAAAAAGCAGATATTTTGACGTGAGAATTTTCGATTCAAAATTAGGGTGCTTTTTTGATATTAAGTCAAAATAAGGTGAAAAAATAAATATTTTAAATCAAAAAAATTACAGTGTGTTTGGGACATAAAAAGGTAAGTTTTCACCAAATTTCGTAAAAAAAATTTTCTTGTAAAAGATAAAAATAAAATATGAAAAGCTTGGTTATTTGGAGTTTATGTGAAAAGGTGTAAATACAAAAGTTGTAGATCTTTTTATTACCTACAACTTTGCCATTAAACGTTCTTCCATAGGACTTGTAGTTTTGCCGGAAATCGAGATAAATCGTTTTCTACCCTTAAAAACTGACGCCTTTCCACTTCCCGACCTCGGATCGCCCGTAAATTATTTTGTCTTTCATTTTTGTTATATTCTCTTCCTTTTCCAATGGGTTTCATCCTACTATTATTTTTTTTCACTTTTTACCATTTTCAAAGGCTTCAGCCCTGGTCTAAACCGTAAAAAAACATCTTAGTCTGGGCGTCTGGGGGGGGGGGGGGGGGTTTAACCCCTAACCCCCTCGCTGCGCCACTGTACGTGTTCAACCTGCTCTATACATCCCGTAAATACGCTCTCTTGTGGTATATTCATGAATGTCGTGAAGTTGTCGACCACGGGATTATAAAATAGCTACATTATTGCGATTCTTAAAATCTACATTCTTCTCTATCCCCTTTGCCTTAATTCGTTGGATTGTGAACACGAAACTCTCAAAGCATTAGAAACTCTCTAAAACAGATAGGTATTTATAAAAACATTGCCATATATTTTTCATGTTCATTATTTGTTTTCACAATTATGATTTATTATATCTACATACTTACCTCGTAAACTGCGTTAAGGGTAAAAGAGTCTTTCTTCTTTGAAATATAATTAAATAATTTTAAAATTAATGCTTGTTCTTTTTCACAATACCGTGACACATTTGAAATAATGTCGATTAAAAAATAAATGTCACTGTCAAAAATGACAATAAAGCTTTTTTGACTGGTAAAATTATACGAGATTCATTATTGACGCAAATTTACTATCTCACCTAGTTCACGAATGTTAGAAAGATAAGCACTAGTCGTGACGTAACGGTCAGCGGTCATTGAATAAACTTTACAACAATATTGTATATTTTCACAATCTACAATATATTCTAGATTTTTTTATGAATTATGCCCTCGATTATGCCCTATACCTATCTTCAACCGTTTACGAAACATGTATTGCAGATTCCGTAAGATACGTGCACTTGCTGGCTGAAAATTCGATTAGGGGTTTGTCGGTGTTCCTTCACAACTTGCCTCAATTTTTCTACTAATTTTCTTAAAAATAAAAACTTCAGAACTTGACATTTCTATTTTCATTCACCTTAACCTTTTACGAAGGTTACCCTTCAAGAGTTATAATAATGGAATCGATTACACCGCATATTTTGAAGACTTCCATATTTGTAGAGGGGAGTAAATTCAGACATAGTGGGTTTATGCAAAATAAAAATTGATCAATAAAAACTATGAAATGGACGGTATAAATTGCAATCATTCTTTAATTACTTACTTGATAAATAAATTACAATATGTACATTAAAATAATGCATACCATACTTATATGGGCTCCCATTGTACATGCTTCACACTAAGTATTTGATCCTTGGTAAGGTTGTCCAATAAAGCTACCTGTAAAACACATAAGTAACACACAAAAATAAATTACTATATATATATAATAGTTACCTAAATTAGAAAAAAATAGTCATTATATAACGAGCGCATAATGCAGGCCATAATAAACGAGTGTTATAATTATTGGAGTATATTATCGTTCATTATACGCGAGTCAAATACTATGCATATATACCGGGTGTTTCTCAAAAGACGTTCACCCTTATAACTTTTTTATATTTATAGATATTAAAATGAAATTTTGAGATCATGCATAAGAGATGAGTCTGCATTTATTGGAATAATTTTCAATTTGTTAGCACTTCCCGTTTGACCGGAAGTGACCTTGACTTTGATATTTTAAATGGGCCATCTTGTATATTTTTACTTATTTGGGTTCAGCATAACATTATGAGTGAAATGACACCTCACTTGTCATTTTTTGATTTTTATGTTTATTTTTTATTTTCTATCTAGGGTGCTACAACTTAATTAAATCTGTTAATTTATAGTCAAGTAGTATATGAAAATAAAAATTATGCCATAATAATTGACTTTCTAAGTTTCACAACCGTTTAAAAAATGAAATTTTGTTTTCTTGACGTTTACTCCATTTTTCCAAATGGAACGATGGTGGTTCACACAACACTAAAAAATTTACTTTAAAGGCAAGCACTAAACCCATAGACAATTTACCTTTAGATACCTACAGCTTATCTCCTGCGCAAACAAAAGTTACGTTTTATGGGTGAAAAAATACGTCCGAGCGCATGACTCGTCGGTCAGCTGTCTTCATTCGGGGAACCTTCGTGCATGCGCACAAACCTCGTGTTATCGGCCGTCATACTTTATCGACAATAATCGACGCGCTCAAGAATACTCTCCAGAACCGGCTCGGCCGCCATTTTTGTTGTTGTGTTTTAAGGTTTCTCTTCTCTGCGGATTCCTTGTAGTTTTCTAAAGTTTTCAGCTATCGGATCGGCTATCGTGGATTGTGGGACTGGTGTTTAATATTTATGGATTTCTGGTTTTTGTGTAGTTTAGTTAGTGAATTGTGTTTGTGCTTTTAGTGACTCGGATTGTAATATAAACAATGACTAGTACTAGTTGCAGCCGTTGTATAATTGTATTATGCCCAAATAGGGGTAAAATAAACCCTCTATGGTGGCATATGAGCAAGAATTTAAATTTTAAAGCCCGGACCTGTCTATTTTCCCATTCGTCAAACGATAATGTTGCAGTGCGCATGTCTAATAGTTCCCAGTTTTGTTTACATGCGCGAGGCCATAAAACTGCCACATTCGTGATTATTGTTTGTTTATCTAAAGGTAAATTGTCTATGACTAAACCTCAAAATCTCTATAAATTATGACTAAGAAAGGACCAATTTTTGCTTTATTTTGACATTTTATATTTTTAATATCAGCTGACACTTTATTTGATGTCAAAGGATATATTATACAGTGCGAGCAAAAATTAGTAGTAGTCATGCATCAAAGAGGGCTTGGATTAAAAAACGTAGGGCTTGGTTTAGATCACAACCAACCAACCAACCAACCAAATCTAGGTTAAAATTTTGTCAAATTCATATTATGACATGATATGCCAAACTGATGAGTAATAAAATAAGTAGACAAATACAAATTTATTTTTGTTGTTAACAAAATTAACAAAGTAAGAATATAAAGAAAGAAAAATAATTACATAAATTGCTGAAATTGGCCACCGCCATGCTCTCTCATATTTTCGAAGTGTTGGCCAGCATCTCTGGAGAAATGTTACCATATTATTGGATAATCCTTTCTTGTAATTGTTCTAAATTTGCAACTGGTGTTTTAAAAATAGTTTTCTTTAAATGAGGAAAAACGAAGTAATCCATGACCGTTAAACAAGGTGATCTAGGTGGGAATTCAATGTCTGCTCGGAAACTGATCAATCTGTCGTCGAAAAAATTGCGTAAGTAGGTAATAATTTCGGCGGCTGTATGGGCGGTTGCACCGTCCTGTTGAAAATAACCAAAACGTAGTTCGTCGTCAAGTAATTGCTCCACAAATGGATTCAAAATATTGTCTCTATACCGCTGTGCTGTAACTGTGTCATGGAAAAAAAATAGGACCAACAATTCTTCTTCGGGAAACAGCTAACCAGACACCAATTTTTTGAGGGTGCAATGTGGACTAAAAAAAATGGGGATTTTTACTAGTCCACATGCGTGTATTCTGAGAATTCACATAACCGGAGAGGTGGAACCAGGCTTCATCCGAAAAAAATGTCAGGTCTAATAAATCATTTCTTTCCAATAAATTTTGGGTAAACCATTGAGAGTAATTCCTGCGTCTTTCAAAATCTGCGGCTTGTATTTCTTGGAATACTTGCACTTTATAAGGAAATAAATTTAGCTGCTTTTTAAGAATAGTCCTGCATGTTCCATAAGATTTTCCACTTCTTGGGACCGGCGTCTTATACTGTTGGCGTATTTTGCATTATTTCACGAACGTTTGCAACAAGTTCTTTTGTTCTTACAGATGGTCGTCCTGCTCTTTTTTTGTGTTGTATAGAACCTGTTTCCCTAAACACAGCCACGGTTCTTTTCAGGCAATGATAAAAATCCCCAGCAATAAAAGCAACGTTAGGAAAATGTTCGTGAAAATCGTCCATGCACAAACCCGGATTGTATTGCCACTCACCATTTACTCTAACCCCGTTTCGAAAATACGCTTCAACCATTCTGTGAATTTTTCAAGAAATTGGAAAAATTAGCGATGAATCAAATTACTTGTCACGACTGTCAAAGATGACGAAATAACTGATTAATTGTTAATTCAGGTAGTTACTGACACCCAGCAGGTATTAAGCTCTACGGCTAAGCATTACCTCCTTAGATGCAAGGCCCTCTTTGATGCAAATAATTTTTGCTCGCACGGTATATAAATTAGACATAATAATATGTTCCCTTATTTTTTGTCACACTAAAATGTATTAACCCATTTCGTCCAACATTTTTGTTAGAAAAATATGTTACTTATATTCGTAACTAACACAGAAATGGCCGATATACATTTTGTTTATGGAATGGCCCAAGGCAATTTAAGAGCGGCTAGACGTATTTACCAAGAAATATATCTTTATTGTTAAACGTTTTTACTAATATTGTAATAGAAATGAGCATTTGTTGTTAAATAAAAACATAGTTCTCCCCTTTTGTGTTTTAGTTTGACCTACGAATGATTTTTTGAAAATGAAATTAATAGAACTTTAATAGAACTACAGAAAGGCAAGAGTACATAGGAAAAACATTTGTTTCGGAATATTTCAATTTATTAAAAACAAAGCCGTTTAGGGCCTATGTTTATATAAACTTTTTATCTTAAAATTGAGTATAATAGCACCCTTAAGTTTGGCCACATACACCCTGTATATCAATAGCGAAAATTAAGCTATAATGTCGTCGATTGGACGTCTTTCACTTACATGTTTTCTAATATATCTAAGTAAATCTTCTAAGTGCTGAGGAGGAGCATATGACATCTGATACAGTCTCCGCCATAAAGCGCCGGCCAAAACCATGTCATTGGATTGCAGACCCTCATCATAGGCAATCAGGCAGGCTTGAAGCTGCTCAGATAACTCTTGTACTTGAGCTCTCGTTGCTGAAGGATTTGAAGCCTGCAATACAATTAGCTATGTCAACACCAATTGGTCATAGTCTAGACCCGAATAAATATTTCTCTTTTTTTATATGAGACTGTATATCTTATGCACAAAAATATAATATATTATAATACAATGTGACCAGTAAAGTCCGCATCATATGGGATTTTTTTTTATTAATAGCTTTATTCAAAATTTGACTTTGACATTAAGTTCTGCTTCGATCGAGATGAAAATTAAGCAAAAAAAATAGTAGTCACGTGATTCGCATTAACTGTCAAATTTTAATTTTTTTCAAAAAATAATTCAAAAGTGGGACTATTTCTGAAAATATCGAAAAAAGTTATGAGAAAAAGTTTTTTTTAAAGCAGTTTCTAGCCCACATGCAAAATTTCAGCTGCATATAAGATAATTTTGATTTTGTACCCACCACTAAAATTTATTTCCACTTAATGAACACTTTACTGATGAGACTGTGTTCTTTTTTGTCTTAATATTAATGTGTATTACTTTCAGACACAAACTACGTTTTAAAAAATACTTATTTTATGAAGTTGCCTTATACAGGGTCAAAAACAAATAAACTTTGCATCACATGCGACCAAATTTTAATAGCCCAATTTTGATTTTGTAGAAAAACACACATTTAATATGGCGCTACTTTAAATCTAAAATATAGCATTGTCAAAACTAAGAAGTTTTATGTAGGTTGCGTTGCGTCTTATTTTGCAAAAGTGGTGCAATTTACAAAATATGGGTAAAAAATTTAAATTATTTTATGCAGCTGCGGTGTAAATTCTAAGAAGCGAAGTGCCTTCAGACGGATTTTCGCGTTTGCTAAATGTTTATCAAAGGCAACGTTCGGCGTAACTCGATTAGACTTTAAACCCTGCAGTGTCAAGTTCAAGTCAAGTCAAGAATCTATATTTCCAGGCAGTTCTATTTGCTTTATGCCAAAATCTAAAGATGGGCCTGTGAAAAGTATAATTTACCCTATGTATATCAATACTAAACAGACTAACTTATCTGGTTACTCTCATTTGGTCCATGAAAATTTATTAGTTGCAGTAAAGCAGACGAATCAATCAAACCACTAAGTATTTTACTCGGTATTTTATATACAGTGCAAAGATCGATATGATCTTCGGTTCTCCAGTTTTGAAAAAAAATATAAATCGTTATAATTAATTTGTTCACATGATATTTTTTGCAATTTATGGGCAATATGCGGAAGAATGCTTTATGAACTTTTTCCAAAGTATTTAAGGGCACAGTTCTCAAGATCAATGATGTATAAAACCCTGTGATAAAACCCTTTAAATGGCTTGAATGCATTGGTAACTTCCGGAACCTTGCAATTATTAAAAAAAAATAATAAGTGGCTAGTTTTGGAAGGGTTGTTCAGAGAGGCATTGAGGAATAGTATGCCGGTGTTTTTTTTTAATAAATGCATAGAAACTTTAAAAAACAGTTTTTTAAAACCACTAAAATTGCCACAATTTACCTTAAAATCCTTGAAAGTAATCACGTCGATTTTCAGAACTGAAGTAAAAACAACAATTTTTACTGGTAACACGATATCTCTCCTAAGAATTCTAGAGAATATGTAACAGGAAAGGTTCCGTAATCGCACAAAACACGAAAGTAACATCTGCCTTGCGCTACTAGCTCCAGAATATGTCTGTCTTTGTTCTTCGTATGCCAAAAGCATAAAAACAATAATTACTCTGATGAGAACACAGCACTGCAGTGCACATGCGAATTGTCAATAAGACAAATCGAATTGACGATAGAAAATGGCGTCGTTAATCCCACACCTTAGGTGTGATCGGTAGTAAGGAGCTCCAACTTGGGACGCATATTCAATTGTGGTACTCACTACCGCAGAGTAGACATTTTTTATAGCATAAATATTATTATATTATGTCTTTAAGACATACAGTCTACAATATAAGAACAATTTTTGAATACAGGGTGTTTAGACTGTAGATGAATGGTATAAAAGCTAGCAAAGTAGTTGAAGTTTATTATATGGTCAAACAATACATTATAAACAATATAGTGCGATAAATACTTTTGTTTCATTGATTGTGTATCAATTGGGTCATATATGACCTTGATCACACACACCTATGGGTGGTTTTATTTTAATAACGTTGACAAGTGCAGGTGTTCTTTTCTTTGGGGAAATATCTCATAATAAAAGAGAGCAGATGGTATTTTTTTGGCCATGCTTAACTTTGAAGCAATGTGTGTATTGGCGCTATGAAAGCATACATAACTATGTGCTTTATGGCCAAGAAGTAGACTGTTCTTCACCATTTTTAAATACACTATAAAAATGTTTCATTACTTTAAGTTTCCCCTATAACCTCAACAGATTTAGAACATTACTTTTCAATATACACCTGAATTTTTCAAGATAGTTTCATAAAAACCAAACATGGAGCAAATGTTGATAATATATTTTGAATCCCTAAGAAGGTAGGTACCTAGTACTTCAACATTGGCCCTTTTTGAAACATCACTTTTTAATACACATTAAATTAGGGGAAAAGGGGCGGCCGTCATGTATGCACTTTGTGGTAAGTACTGCTTGCCTGTAACATTTTACTACCTACCTTTAAAAATAATAAATACCTAATATACCGCTCATGCCTACTCTGTGTTGGAGGTCCTTTCACTATCTGATATCAGGAGTTTTTTTTGGTCATTTAATGGCTAATAAGTATTCCCTTTAAAGACAAAACTTACCCCTAGCTTCTTAACTCTTTGTGCAACATCTGCCCAAAAAGCTTCAAGTAGAAAGTTTCTTATTAACTTTCCATCTTCTCCTTCGGCCATTGCTCTCACCGATAAAATCCAGAGATGCAATTCTGTAATTACAAACCAAGAGTAGAATGTGTCTGGCAGTTCATATTTCTCAAAAAATTCTATATAATTCAGTTTGTCTGCTATGTTTTCATATAGTAAATATGCTGAGGCCTTCATTCTCTAAAACATATTTATCCACATAGTTGTTACACATAGTATGTAGGTATCTACTTATCCCGCTACTTATATTAGAACAAAATAAATATTAAATAGATATGGATGTCCAGAAGGTTATCACTTTTTAAGAAAAAATAATTAAATACTAATACCTCGACTAATACATTTATGCTATTTTAATAATTTTGGAATTACTCGGTGCTATCCATGTCAGACCAAAACTTCAGCTCATATTTCATAAAATTTGTTAAGCATGGTTAGAAATTTTAAGGTACCTAATAACTTAAGTAAAATACATTACTTTTTTAAATATTTCCAATGTTTCTATTGGAACCACTTGGCTTTTAAATATTTTATTATAGGTAGGTACATAATTCTTATTGTAAAACTTGGTACCTACCTATGGGATAGAAATAATTACCTACCACTCGATCGGCATTGAGAAACGGAATTTTTCTAATAAGTTTTCTAATATAACTTTCATCTTTTACAGTATTTTTAACCTCATATGTTGAAACTAGACGTAAATTAGTGTGTCCTAAATAGTTTTCCAAAGGTCTTCTACGGTGTACACAACAGAAGGGCCTCACTGTATAAGAGCTACTAAGAAGAACCTGAAACTGCAAAATTAGTTCACAATAGTAATATATCAATTTTTTAAACTATCTATTTCATTGTTTCTGTTTGGTGATCTATTTCTATAGGTATATAAATTATTACAGAAATTTTAAAATACCTACCCGTCCTGACCGTAGCAGAAAACTTAAATGTGAAAAACTCATGGCATCGTATAGATAATGGTAAACAAAAAGGTATTGCCTAACTCCTTCTTCTTACAATAATTATTTAATTTTCCACAATTTTTTAATTTCATAACAAAAGGTACCTAACCTCAAAATTCTCACATTTTATCGTTAATAAATACTTCAGTTCTAGTGCTTTCTCTTTTTAAGAGTGTTAAATAAAAAAAGAGAAATGATAATCTTAGATCTGTTAATCAAAAAAACCTGACAGGAAGTTAAAATTCTGGCGCCATCTTACAAAGGCCGAAGCAACTGTTAGCCTTTAAAAATCAAACGCTAGAGGGTCAGTGAATATGCCAAATGACGATCTATAAAAAGGTATGTAATTTTTGTCTTTTCTTTAATTTATTTAGAAAATTACATTATATTAATGTATACCTCGTATTCCCTATATTTTTCCGGTCATTTTGGTATATAAATCATAACGATCCTTTTAAAACCCTAGGCGCAATTTGAAGGAGAGACATTGCCTATATGACCTTCCCTGAAAAAGGTCTATGCAAGATTTTTTTATATAACGTTATTCCCTATTAACTTATTTATTAGATGCCGATGGAGTCATTTTGAGACGACAATATAGTAGCTTCAAGACAATGTATTATGTTTTTGTGCCTCTTTGGTTAGGTATATGATTTTTGTGTGAAGTACATACCAATATAAACATACTCTACATAGCATTTTACCATAAAAACCACATGTGTGAAATAACAATTCCGGAATAATATACGATCTAATAGCGAAGAAATTTAAACAAAAACTTGGGGTTGGGTCATTATGAGAGGTAGCCTGTTTTTTTTGCATATAATATTTGATTGGTATATTTTCTTTTAATAACAGGTATTAAAAAGGTTTTCCTATTTTAATAACATATCAGTCAATCCCTTTCAAACAACTCCATCAACTACTATTCAGTAACAAATTCACCTATGTTTATAGCATTGTTACCCTAATTAAAAGCAAATTTTGTACACTATCATACTTATACATAGCATATAGCATTTTCTGATTTATTGTACCTATATTATCTTTGTCACCTACCTATTTTCAATCTGCAGTTCCCCATTCCCCAAATCATCTGTGACTAAGGTCTGGAATGAAAGAAATACCTAAAGGGGCTCCAAAAAAGTAGATTCTAGTGCCTTGGAATACCAAGACTCGTACCAAACTAGACAGGACAATTTTTCAAATACACTGTTTATAAGTTTATCCAGTTAAACTGCTCTTTAAAAATAAATACAGGGATTAGGACATCATTATAAAACCTAATCATAATAGGTATCTTTAACATAGAAAAGCTTAATCGATTACCCCTGCCCATATAGTAGTTTAATTCCACTATTCAGTGGGTATAGGTTCTTGCGAAGGCCTTTTATTTTATTGATTATAAAATATATAAATATATTTTGAAGAAATAGTCCATGCTTAAGGTGGGAGTATCAACATGCTTGCCAACCTATAACCTATTTTACGCAGATTTTATTTATTTTTCTAGCTTTTACACAAAATTTAAATAAAATCAATATCAACTGTATATTCTATAGGTTATAATTGACATATTAAATAAATATCAAGGAATTTCATAAATTATTTTAGAAGAATTGTGTAACGAAAAATATTGAGTAAGATTTTTTTTAATATTATTATGTCATTGTCATGTCATATTCTCTCACTATACAATTCGCCCAAAATTAGTAATGAAATAAATTGATACTTTTGTAATATATCAGATATTACCTAAATACGAGGGGTGTCTCACTAGTCAAAATTTGTACACCTACTGCCAAATTTGGCAGGACTTGTCGTTTTTACCCTTGTCCTGCCATGGTCCTGCTTGTCCTGCCACGGTCCTGCTTGTCCTGCCACGGTCCTGCTTGTCCTGCCACGGTCCTGCTTGTCCTGCCACGGTACTGCTTGTCCTGCCACGGTCCTGCTCGTCCTGCCAGGGTCCTGCTTGTCCTGCCACGGTCCTGTTATTGTCCTGCCACGGTCCTGCTTGTCCTGCCATGGTCCTGCCACATGTGAAAAAATTATTTACCTCTTTTCTTTCCTTTCCTCTTACCTTTCTTTCTATAGTTTTTTTACTAGGTCCCTATAGTATTGTCGATTCTTTAACTAATACACAGTGTTAGGTTACCTATTCGGTTACTATTTTTTTAAATTTAGTCGGGCGTAAAAAAAATTTTTTAGCAATAAATGGGACCAAAAAGGAATCAAAGTTCAAATTATATCTTAAATACCCACATCTCGGCAAAAATAGGTTTGTTCGGGTTTGTTAAATCCAAAACAATTAAATACAATACAGCATTTTTCGAGGCATTTTCTTGCATTCTGGTTAGACAATGGACACGGGAGACAATGGACATATCACATATTTCGTATCGAAATAATTCAAATCGATTGGTAGTGCGACGTTAACATTCAAAGATGCAGGTGCTCATTGTGCCATAAGTTAATTTTCTTTACTTTAGCCAAAAAAGTTTAATAATTCCTTTCAAATTTTTGGTAAGTATACAGGGTGTCCAGTTTTCGACACTTTTGACGGGTTTCTCAGTTATTAGTACAGATAGAATGATGCGGTTTTCGCAAACCTGTGTCACTTTTTTGTGAAACAAACGATGCCGTTAACGGATTTATCATGGCCATCTTGGTTTTTGAGATACAGGGCGAAATTGAAAACAGTGCATTTTCAGACACCCCTTATATTTTAGTTATCTTACACCTTATCAAAAATATAAGAAGGGGTGTTATACAGTTTCTTACGTAGAATCCAGTGGCGTAGTTATTATTTTTCCAGGTGTCCCCGTTTTTGAGAAATATACCAAAGTTATTATGTTTTTTTAAATGGAACACCCTGTATATTTTTTCATATTTGCATTCTGCTTACTGAGAGCTTTCCAAAATATATATAATAGTTGGCACTTTGTTTTAACAGGAAGGTTAAAATTCATATTTTTTAAATAACAAGCTTTAAGTTGACAGTAGGCCTTGTATTTTACTTTAATAAAAATAAATTGACGATACACTACACCATCAATATTACTTTATAATTTAATTTCAAACTTTTTTTTTACCTACTTACAACAGTAAAAAGTCATTTTCTCTTATTGTTGCGTAGGTATATTATCAGAATAAACAAAAACATCTAGTGGGCCTTGACTTATCCAGACTATAAAACAAAATTTTCATAATGGCGTTTAGCTTTTGTCAGAATTGTATTTAGGTATTTAAGGTTAAAAAGTTGCTGGTTTGTATTAAGCATACCAGCATATCGTATTTTTCATACTTTTGGGCCATCGTTGAAATTGAACAATATCATAAATAAATTATGAGTAACTCTTCAACCTTAAATACCTACCTAAATACAATTCTGACAAAAGCTAAACGCCATTATGAAAATTTTGTTTTATAACCTGGATAAGTCAAGGCCTACTAGATGTATTTGTCTATTCCGATAATATACCTACGTAACAATAAGAGAAAATGACTTTTTACTATTGTAAGTATTAAAAAACTTAAAAGTTTGAAATTAAACTATAAAGTAATATTGATGGTGTAGTGTATCGTCAATTTATTTTTATTAAAGTAAAATACACGGCCTACTGTCAACTTAAAGCTTGCTATTTATAAAATATGAATTTTAACCTTTCTGTTAAAACAAAGTGCCAACTATTATATATTTTTCAAAAGCTCTCAGTAAGCAGAATGCAAATATGAAAAAATATACAGGGCGTTCCATTTAAAAAAACATAACTTTGGTATATTTCTCAAAAATGGGGACACTTGGAAAAATACCAACTACGCCACTGGATTCTACGTAAAAAACTGTATAACACCCCGTTCTTATATTTTCGATAAGGTATAAGATACCTAAAATACAAGGAGTGTCTGAAAATGCACCGTTTTCAATTTCGCCCTGTATCTCAAAAACCAAGATGGCCATGATAAATCCGTTAAGGGCATCGTTTGTTTCACAAAAAGGTGACACAGGTTTGCGAAAACCGCATCATTCTATCTGTACTAATAACTGAGATTCCCGTCAAAAGTGTCGAAAACTGGACACCCTGTACAGTGTAATATTTCCCAACAGTTCTGTAGACTTTATATCGGCCAAATTTTGTTTCTGATTCCGGAATCTTACAATTTAGGCTTTTTATTCATAAAGTAAGGTTATGTTTATACATTTGGCGATAAATTAACGAGTTTAGATTTATGGCGCCAAATTTAAAATAATAATGTAATTCGGGGAGAGAATGGACAATGTCTATTATCTCCCCAACTGTCCATTATCACCCAATAATGTTTAAATTAACAAATAAATCTTTATTTTTATATAAAGAAATTAATAATAATTAAACTTTATTTTTATTCTTTAAGACTCAAACAAAACCATGCCATTCTTATGTTATTTTTTATTTGTTTTGTACCAACAGTACCAATAAACGTTTGTAAATATTATATGAACCAGGTAATATTTATTTTTCATTGACAATAAGAAAACGTCCATAGTCTCCCTAATACGTCCATAGTCTCCCCGATATGTGTCCACTGACTCCCAGTGCAAACGAACTAGTCTTTTGAACTATTCACTTTATTGAACGATAACGAATCGGCAAACTAAACTTCCCAGCACTAATTTGTTTACATTTTTACAATATCTAAAGAGTCCAGAAATATTTTTTAAAAATTTGCCATTATTAGCAGGTTAAGGACAAATAAAAACCAATCCCTTAATTTAAAAGCAAGCAACTGACCCGCTAACACTGGCCATCAAGCTCTAGATAAGATGTTGTTTATTTGCAGTAATTATTCTCATAGGTACTTACCAGAACTCTTTAATACACACACTTTTCACTTTCAATTATTAATAAACAAAAGCAAACAAAAATATTTTTTGCTTCCCGCTATTTACCCCTACTCCTAAAGTTATTGGAGAAATCTGATTGGATCTGAAAGGTACTGCCTGTCCTGCTTCGATCCTGCCACAGTCCTGCCGCGGTCCTGCCGTGGTTCTGCCAGGTCCTGCCAGGTCTTGCCAGGTCCTGCCGCGGTCCTGCCAGGTCCTGCCGCGGTCCTGCCAGGTCCTGCCACAATCCTGTCAGTCCTGCCAGGTCCTGCCACAATCCTGTCAGTCCTGCCACGGTCCTGCCTTAACATTTGTACACCTACTGCCACAGTGAGACACCCCTCGCCTAAATATATATATTATTATATTGATATTGATTTTATTTAAAAGTTAGTAAATAAAATAATAAACTAAAAAAAACAACGCGAAATAGGTTATAGGTTGGCAATAGATTGAATGACATTGAAAATTCCACAATTCCACCTTAAAGTGGAGCTGAAAGTATGGGAAGAAAGAAAAACTCAAAGTCTTCCTCCACAAATTTTAATAGAATAAGAATATTCAGTAAGAGTCTCTACATGTTTCGAACGTAGAAACGTTCATCATCAGGAGACAGAAAATATATTTGGTGCTGATAATTTTAGCAGAAGAGAAAATGGTGTAGAACCTTAATGGAGCTTTTATGGAATTAAAAATTTGATGTGTAAAATAAACAAAATATTATAAAGAAATTTATGATAGTTAAAACATACTGATTATGTGAGAAGTCAGTAAACGGGGTCTAAGCCAACCTAATAAACTGGGGAAGAAGAAAAACCTTTCTCTCAGTACCCCACTAAACTGTTCTCTTGAATATAATATTCATTACCTTATTATGTACTTCTAATTTTGTCCCCACAATGTCTTATAGACACATACCTACTTAAAAATGTTTTTTTAAAAAACTTCAAACATTCTTCGACGCCTACTTTTTAGAAAGGTTTTTTCTTCTTCCCCAGTTTATTTGGTTGGTTTAGACCCCATTCACTGACTTCTCACATACTCAGTATGTTTTAACTATCATCAATTTCCTTACATTATGTTTATTTTACACATCAAATTTTTAATTTCATAAAAGCTCCATTAAGGTTCTACATCATATTCTCTTCTGCTAAAACTATCAGCACCAAATATATTTTCTGTCTCCTCATGATGAACGTTTCTACGTTCGAAACATGTAGAGACTCTTAGTGGATATTCTTATTCTATTAAACTTTGTGGAGGAAGACCTTGAGTTTTTTCTTTCTTTCTCATATAAATATATGTATGTGAGTAATAATTAAGGACATATTTATTTCTTTCAAATTAATTATATAATTTTGTCAAATGCAGGAAGTAAGAGGCAAGTATACCAATCCCCTGATGTATTTTAAGCTGCTGTTATTCAATTTAATTCATAGAGGAAGCGGCATATATGTTATTTTTTGTTGAAAGCTTATTCGGCAAGTGTTCAATTTAATTGTACTCTATACAGTGAGGACCTAAAGTCCGTCCCCCCTCTAACTTCTAAACCGTTAGGTATATTTTAATGAAATTTTGAACGATAATATTTGAGCAAGTCTTGCACTTTTTGACATACCAATGACAGCTTTAAATGTCAAGATGACAGCTGGGTCCGCTTTTGGAATATTTTTTTAAATTGAACACCCTGTATATTTTTACATTTTTAAATTCCCCATAAAATTATAATTATTTTTTATTAAATGCATTATTAGTCTATACTTCATAGTTTCCGAGATATTGACTCTCGAAAAGTGACATTTTTGAACTTTGACAGCTTATAACCTTCTAACAGTACGTCTTAGAGCAAAACGGCTTACATGTCCCTATCTTCAATTTTAATTATCTTCCCAAAAAAATCAACTTCCAGTTAAACCGGAACAACTATATTTCCTGCTTTCGAGTTACATCCGGTTTAACCGGAAGTTGATTTTTTTGGGAAGATAATAAAAATTGAAGATAGGGACATGTAAGCCGTTTTGCTCTAAGACGTACTGTTAGAAGGTTATAAGCTGTCAAAGTTCAAAAATGTCACTTTTCGAGAGTCAATATCTCGGAAACTATGAAGTATAGACTAATAATGCATTTAATAAAAAATAATTATAATTTTTTGTGGAATTTAAAAATGTAAAAATATACAGGGTGTTCCATTTAAAAAAATATTCCAAAAGCCGACCCAGCTGTCATTGGTATGTCAAAAAGTGCAAGACTTGCTCAAATATTATCGTTCAAAATTTCATTAAAATATACCGAACGGTTAAGAAGTTAGAGGGGGGGGACGGACTTTAGGTCCTCACGGTATATTGTACTCATCTAGGTACAGGGTGTATCAAATTCGATGCTCACTATTGGGATTACGGAAACTCAAAGAGGTACAGCAAAGGAAAAAAAAACATCATATTATGGTAATTATAAACATCTATTTAAAAAAAACAAAATAAAACAGGTTTAGCTGATCACTGCATATTACACAATCACTCAATCTCCAGTAACCTAAAACCCATATACATACGCAATAAAAGCAGAAAACTAAATTTACTAGAAACAATAGCTATCAAACAAGCGATAAAAAACAAATAATGTAATGTTGTTAATAATCAAACCGAAATACGTTGAGGAGCTTTCGTAATTCTTAATAGCACACTAATTTAGGACTAAATATTATCTGCACCTTTAAAAGTTAGGAAAACCCACAGTTGACCATTCAATCTTCTAATTTTAATTTTATGACATGTTTTTAATTACCATAATATGATATAGGGTCAATTTGGGTAAATGTAAATGGGGGTAAAAGTAAACGCCGTTATTTTCAGGTTTAAATTACGCGCCGAGCGCCACTTGCGTTTTGACAGTAACATCTTATTTCTTTAGAAAGGCGCGCCAACAGGTGTATGTTCCACCGATTTCTTCCAGTACTCTTGTGTAATATGATCTAACGAATCTTGCCAAACTATTTGTACTTGGTCGGATTTAGGACCATCACCTACATGTTTTTCATAATAAGATTTTGCACCAGCCCATATTAATTCTATTGCGTTAAACTGGCAATGATATGGCGGCAGTCGTAGAACCTCATGACCATATTCACGCAGTATTTCATCTACGGCGTATATTTTGGGTTTTTTAAGAGACTTTGCTATTGATAGGAGTTCCGATTTAAGCATATTTGGTAAAGGACTTTGGTTGTGTTTTTCCAGCCACTCATAAATATCACTTTTCCTCCAAGATGAAGTAGGCTGTTTATTTAAAATTCTTAAATGATATGATGCATTATCTAATACAATTAAAGACGGAGCATCCAAATTTGGTATCAATTGAACTTTTAACCATTTTTCAAACATTTCGCAATTCATATTTTGATGTTGAAGAAAAAATTAAACTCGCACCTGCAACATATCCTGTTGCAGAACCGGCATGCAAAATAATAAAACGCTTTCCCGTACCGCACCCCTTTTTCCTTTTAACACTTTTTACAGACTCATCTTGCCAAGATTTTGAACCACTTCCATTCGAAAATATCCACGTTTCGTCTAAAAATACCACTTTTCTAAATTTCGATTTGTAATTGTCCGTATATTTTTTTAAAAACTGAACACACTGACTCACTATCTGTGGCTGCTCACATAAAAATCTTCGGTTACAGTATTTTTTATAGCGATAACCTAAATTTTTTATTAATTTTGATAACGCTTCAAGTCCAATTTCCAAAACACCCCGAATTTTTAATGTTTTTTGTAAAACTGGAAGAGTTACATTGGTTTTTGATTTGTATAAATCGTAAATCACATTTCGAACTCCCATTTTAATATTTTCGCTTAGATCCTCAGTCTTTGGCTTTCTTCGTTTACACTTTTTAGTATTCTTGGGTATTATGTTATGTTTTGTTTCATGCACAATTTTCTGCACAGTCCTTAAACTAATTCCCAGTGCTTTGGCTACTGTTTCCTGAATATTGGTTGGCGAATTTCCACTTTTTCTTTCATTTTCGAAATAGTTTATCAGATTAAGTACCATTTTTTTTGATTGGGGATGCAAAAACCCAGAAAATTGTTTCATTTTGCCACAAACTGTCAAAGTCACAAAACTGGCAAATTTAAAATAAAACGTAGCTGGTGCTATTATAAGCTTTTTTAGAATCGCTGGAAAGTAAATACATATCCTTTTTTTTCATGTCAAAATGGAATAAGTCTGTCTCATTTATCATACTTTTTTTATTTAGAGGGTAAAATTAAACGCAAGTAAAGAAAACAAAAACTGAGAGTATGTCTTTCTTGAATCGTATGACCCGCACGATAAGACCAGATCCGACTATACCAGAGATATCTGGAAAGAACCCAAAAATTTAATTTTTCGTTTTTGTTTTTTGTGACGATATTTAAAAACATTAAAAAACAGAAGGCACTTCATTACGACGCATTTAATAATAAATAATAATAATAATCTTTATTTGCCAAGAAAATCAATATAAATTGACATAGCGACGTCACGAAAAGGACGATTTAATCGTCTGTAAATGTCTTAAAATATTTCATTTGAATCAATAAACACATTTTATACATTTCAACATATTGAAACCATAAATAATATTAAAAAATAGTAATATATCAATCATACAAAACAAAAAAAGACACACTATAAAAATGTTGAAGTTTAAACCCGAATTACAATCATAAAAACATTCGCCAGGAATAAAGTCTAATGTGGCTCATCAGAATGACATACAATTTTATTTTTTTTAATATTCTTATTGCTAACAAAGTTACATTTAAATATAAATGGCCATGAATGAAGGACTATACCTTGATAAAAGAAAGAAGAAAGAACCGGGTGCAGGCGGTTTTAGATCGTTTCTGCCTCTGGTTACTATATTTATAGATAGAGATGAATCTGCATTTATTGGCATAATTTTCAATTTGTTAACACTTTCGGTTTGACAGGAAGTGACATTGACTTGGATATTTTAAATGGGACATCTTGTATATTTTTACCTATTTGGGTTCAGCATAACATTATGAATGAAATGACAACCTCACTTGTCATTTTTTGACGTGTTAAGTATAACATTTTTATGTTTATTTTTTATTTTCAATCTAGAGTGCTACAAATTAATTAAATCTGTTAATTTATAGTCAAGTAGTATATGAAAACTGAAATTATGTCATAATAATTGACTTTCTAAGTTTCACAAGCGTTTAAAAAATGAAATTTTGTTTTCTAGACGTTTACTCCATTTTTCCAAATGAAACGATGGTGGTTCACTAGGATATTTAAAACGATAATTTTTTTTCTAACAATTTGATACCATAATCTCCTATGCTATTTTAAAATTGACACTGAAAAATTTGCCCTAAATCCCAATCGCAAATTTAAAAGCGTAATGCATTATTGCCGCCCTCTCTTTTCTTAAGAAATATAAAGGCGGCTTTGAAAAACAATGGAATGGTTTTGAAAAGCATTGTGACTTTAATTTAAAGTTGTAATGTCATTAGTTTATAAAACATACAATACATACAATCTTGCGGCTTCAGAAGAATTTTTCTGGTCACTCCAAAAATTAGGAGCATATCAATTGGTTCAGTTCTAGTGAAACTAACCCTTTTAGCTGATTTACAATGTAAGTTTAATAAACGAATGACATTACAATTTAAATTTAAGTTTTCCAAACCATTCCATTGTTTTTCAAACCCGCCTTTCTATTTGTTTCTAAAAGACAAGGCGGCAATAGGCGTTTAAATTTGCGATTGGGACTTAAGGCAAATTTTTTCGTGTCAAATATAATAAAATAGCATAGGAGTGTATGGTATCAAATTGTTGAAAAAAAAAATGCTCGTTTTAAATATTCTAGTGAACTACCATCGTTCCGTTTGGAAAAATGGAGTAAACATCAAGAATACAAAATTTCATTTTTTAAACGCTTGTGAATCTTAGAAAATCAATTATTAGGACATAATTTCAATTTTCATAATACTACTTGACTATAAATTAACAGATTTAATAAATTTGTAGCACTCTAGATTCTAAATAAAAATAAACATAAAAATGTTATAACATGTCAAAAATGACAAGTGAGGTGTCATTTCACTCATAATGTTATGCTGAACCCAAGTAAGTAAAAATATACAAGATGTTCCATTTAAAATACCAATGTCAAGGTTACTTCCGGTCAAACCGGAAATGCTAACAAATTGAAAATTATGTCAATAAATACAGACTCATCTCTTATGCCTAATCTCAAAATTTCATTTTAATATCAATAAATACAGAAAAGTTATAGGGGTGAACGTCTTTGGAGAAACACCCAGTATAGAATAATTGTTGATTTAGGGATATTTCAGGGTGGTGTATGGGCTAGCGCAACATAGGAAATCCCATACAATAATTCATTTGTTTAAATATTGGCTCCCTTGTTTATTTTAGACCAATAATTTATTTTTATTTATTAAAGAAATAATTAAAGGGTTAATTCAGAAAAATGTAAATCTAATATTAGGAAAATTAAAAAGTACGGTTCTGACACTTTATAATGAAAACACCAGTAAAATAAATGACAATAACTGACACATACAGGGTGTTCATTTAAAAACTTCCCACCACGGATTTATCGAAAACCACTGATTAAAAGAAAAAACGCCGAGACACGTCAAAAGATTTGCCAAAGGGGACAACTTTTTAACCAAAAACTACTTCACCCCCTTTTACCCTCTGCCCCCCGGGGTCATCCCCTTAAAAATTTTAAATGACAAGGGGTATCAAGTAATAGCTTGTTTGAAAGGTCTTTCAAAGTGCTTTATTTTGACGTTTGATTTTTTTAAATCGGTCGATTCGTTTTCGAGAAAATTAGAAAAATCTTTATTTATATTAATTTGTTCACATAGAAAAAAAATCAAACGAAAATATCACTTTTTATTTCAATAAGTGTTCAAAAACCAACATAAACAGCAATTCGGAAGATTAGACGTGGCAGCAACCAAATAACAACTAGAATTTTCTTTTCGCCTTCTTTTATCAACACAGATAACATGTATTTATTTTTATACCTGTTTAGTTTTTTATAGTTGCTAAGGAAAAGAAAGAATTTAGTTTGCTGTCAGTTACCTTTGTGACAATCTTGGGATAGTGAAAATTAATTTATTGATTCAGATTTTACTTCCAAAATGGTTTACACACTAGCCGAAAGAGTGGAAATGATTCTAAAACATATCGACCGATTTTAAAAAATCAAACGTCAAAATAAAGCACTTTGAAACACCTTTCAAACAAGCTATTACTTGATACCCCTTGTCATTTAAAAATTGTAAGGGGATGACCCCGGGGGGCAGAGGGTAAAAAGGGGTGAAGTAGTTTTTGGTTAAAAAGTTGTCCCCTTTATCAAATCTTTTGACGTGTCTCGGCGTTTTTTCTTTTAATCGGTGGTTTTCGATAAATCCGTGGTGGGAAGTTTTCAAATGAACATAACATAAGGGTTTTGTCAAACATTTTTTAAAGTTGATACTGACAAAATTACCAAAATATTTGCTGATATCTTTATTGAAATAATTGATAAACAAATATGATAAAATATAAAAATTTTCTGCATTGGATTTCGTTGATAAATAAGGATTTTTCTAATGTGTCCAAAGTAATATAGGATCATGGCTTAAAACTTAATGAAAACAAAACAAGTTTACTTTTAATGGGTTCAAAATCTAAACATTCAAAAATAATAATCAACACTGACTTCAAAATTATTATTAATACTTATGTGATACCGTTGGTAACATCACACATCTTGGTATCGATTTTGATCAATATTTGACCTTTGGAGCTCATATAAAAAACATAATAAAAAAACTTATAAAGTTTTATATAATTTTAAATTGTGCTTAAACACTGATACAAAATGAAGGCTTGTAAATTTCATTATTTTAAGTGGTTTGTTATATTAATATATCAGGAAAATACAAATTATAAAAGCAAACAAATCTACAAAAAAAAAACAGATTTTTTATATGAAAAAAATCAATTTAGAATTACCCACAACATGAACACTAGAACTGAAAATAATTTGGAAATCATTAAGAAAAATATAACGCTTCTTTTAAGTATAATAATTCAATAATATATAACAATAGGATTTGATATAAAAAAAAAACTATTCGGCTTTTAAGGTGGAATTATCAACCTATATATATATATACTTATTGCCAACCTATAACCTATTTCGCCTTGTTTTTCTTAGTTTATTATTTTATTGACTAAGATTTAAATAATATCAATATCGTCGGCACATTATTTAGGTAATATCTGATAATATATTACAAAAATATCAATTTATTTCATTTTGGGAGAATTGTATAGTGAAAGAACAATGACATAATAATGTTAGAAAAAATCTTAACCGATATTTTTCGATATATAATTCTCCTTAAATAACTTTAAATCCTTGATATTTATTTAACATGTTAATTATTACCTATAGAATATGAAGACGATAATGATTTTATTTAAATTTTGTGTAAAAGTTAGAAAAAATAAATAAATCTACGCGAAATAGGTTAAAAGTTGGCAAGCATGTTGATACTCCCGCCTTAAAAGTCATTTTTAAAAACATTATCTTAGGGTCGGATCGGAAGACTGATTAATTGTTAGTATGTTACTGTCGCCAATAGTTATTTTTGGTAGTCATATTTTATAATTTTTAAACATTTATTTTATATAATGAATGATTGAGCACCACAGTAGGTGGATCCAGGATTTTCTACGAGGGGGGGGGGGGGGCAAAAAAAAAGGCAATTAAAACAGTAATTATTGGGTTAATTTAAAAACAAAGCCCACTTTTCGTTTCTGTCTTGCAAACATGTATCTATTATATTTTTTAAGTTTAATTCTATTGTTCTATATGCGTGTAAAGTGCAAGATCATTCAGTCTGTTCTTGAGCCATGGTCGGCCAGAGAAAATTTTTTTAACGCATTGTATACATTGGGAAAAATCATCGTTGTCACAGGCCTCTAAAGCCAAGACTTTATTACATAGATATTTAGACATTAAAATATATTTTTTTTTACGGAAGTAGTATATTATCTCAGAGGGGAGCTGTTGTGGGGACGACTGTGAGTTTTTTTCCCATATTAAAATATTATTTTTAAAGAGATCTGTCTCCGCCATTAATAGTGTGAATATGGCCACATCCGATTATTATAACATACGTACTTTGTTGTAAGATTTTTTTTCCTATTATTTATGAAATGTTTTGGTTTTGTTTTCAAGCTTTCACTTCTTGCGCCCCCTTCCCCCCTGGATCCGCGACCCCATGCTAACAGCTAACACTAGTGTACTAGTGACATATTCGCCATTTAATTTTTTAATGAATATTTCGTTTATTTTTTGTTCTCTCCAAAAAGCCAGTTTTTGGGTAACAATTACCTACAGTTTTAAATTAAAACAATTTATTGATAAGTTGATAAAGCAAAAAAACAAATTTTGTTCATATTTCTTTTTGTGCTTTAAATCTTTTTTTTCTTCAAACGTCATATAAGAGATAACTTTTGTGACGTTTCTCAATAACATTAAATGTCATTTATATGACTAGGAGTATAAGTACTTATTATACTCCTAGGCGTATAATAGTATATTAAAGTACACGTTTTATAAAGCATCATTTTATAGCACGCGTCCATGTTAAAAAACGAGTTTTACAACGGGACAAGTGCCTAAAACTGCTTTATATAACACGTACTTTATACTATTTTTTCTAATTTGTAGTTTTTTCAATAAAAAATACATATTTAAAAAGAAAATAAATCCTTCAAATTTTGTAAATTTTTATGTCTAAATGTTATGTTGGTAATACTATTTTTTATCATAGTAGCCTATGGACAATAAAAATTATTTTGCGAACTGTCATTTTTTGATTTATTCACCCATTTTCACCACGAGATTCTAAAGTTATTTTAGCGATATGAGATTTGAAATTGGACGGAATACATTGTGTGATCTTTATACATTCGGTACATATACAGAGTGTTCGGAAATTCGGGCGATTTTGCTACTTTTTTTCGAATTTCAAAAGACGTGATTTTACTTCACGGCATTGCAATTTAGTATAGGGAAGATGGAAAATTCAAATAAAGTTGTAGTTAAAATCGACATTGGAAGGTTAGTAGATTAAATTTTGGATAGGATTTGGCAGAAAATGATAGCTTGAAGCATCTACAAAAGCAAAATAGTTCCGTCAATAAAGTTATTATTTAATATGTGTTTTTTAATTAACTAAAACAATACATACAGATTTGTAGATCTAGGCAACCAAACATACATACGTGGGTTCGTGTAGTATTTTGCATATTTGGACTAAAAAATATTAGTTATCTAGAATGCTATGCTAAACGGTGAAAAAAACATGTCATGTAGGGCCAACCTTTAAATAATAAAATTTGGAGTTCGAAATAGATCTATTACGAACTCGCTAGCGCGTTCGAAATAGATCTGTTTCGAGACAAAATTAGAAAAATACATTAAAAGTCGCCACAGTGGATCTTTTCCCGTGCGTCATCAATCAACGATCAGGACTCAACGTGGTTAATAACTCTGCATCCTTATTTATTACAGTAACAAGTTTGAATAAAAGCATAAAAGAACGTCTCCAAGATTCCGCAATAATATAACGTGCTAGACAAGAATAAAACTATAAACGTTAATTAATTACTTTTTTTATTTGTTTAGTTGACTACCGTTGTATTTTAGAACGTCATTGTCAACCTTATTTTGATCTGCCAATCTAATTTGTATTTTGTAAATTTGTGTGCCTTAATACTGTTCCTTTTTCTAAAAATTCGAGCTAATTATACACACCATCTGTTTTGGCAGTAAGTATTTATGGATTTTTATAATACCTAATTTATTTATTTTAAATATTCTAAGCGTGAAAGTTCTTTGAAAAGTTTACGGCAGTGGCTAAATTCCCTTAAATCAAAGGATGTCAAGAATTTGACTTTTGCGATTTTAATAGTCAACAAAACACCAAACTTTTCTAGATTTTAAGCTTTAAAAATAGTATTAAATGTATTAACATTTGTTTGTCAATTTCTTTTAGATAATAGAGAATGCCGGGAAGAATTTAAAATAAATAATAATTTTTCTGGATATTATGTAGGTACGTCAAACGGTAGGCAGGCACGTCCATTTTATGAACTTAGACTTAGTTTTGACTTTTTTCGCCTCGTAATTTTGATTTCATTCATACGATTTTGATGACGTGAAAGTGATGCCGCACGGGAAAAGAACCACTGTGGCGACTTTTACATAGAATAGATGCCAAACAAGTACGTATCCATGATAACGATACCAAAAAGGGAATATACAGTGAAATAAGTTAAAAATTCAATCTTGTTGTCTTCATTAAAAAATTCGTTTTCTTTTATTGTTTTATCTCGAATAATATGATGCACGTTTGAAGAAAAAATAGTATGCATATGATATTCGGAGAATGAGATACTTTATGTGTTTCACATGGATTGTCTGACGAACGTAGTGAATTTTCCACGCTTAGCACATAAAGTATCTCTTATTCTCCTAATATCATAATGTACTATTTTCTTCAAACCTCATATAAGTGATAACTTATGTGACGTTTCTCAATTACATTAAATGTCATTTATATGACTAGGAGTATCAGCACTTATACTCCTAGGCGTATAAATACATTATAGTACTATACATTTTTTTTTTTCGTTTTATTTATTGTCTTGTAGCTTTGAGCATTACTCCTTTAGCCACGAAATTTAAATTTATTTTAATTTATCAGTTTTAATAAACGAACATTTACACAATACACAACGATTATTGGTATTCACAGTGGTATTTTTTATTTATTGGTAATATTTATAGTAAAAGTACAATTGTGAAGATTTGCATCATTTAAGAATCCTCCACTTCTTGCAATATCAGTACTGCTCATAACAATTTTTCCAGGGTAAACTGCTTTTTAAATGCATGCATGCTTCGCATGGATTGTCTGACTCACTACGTTCGTCAGACAAACTTTCCACGCTTAGCACATAGCACTTATTCTCCTAATATCATAATGTACTAATAGATCCAACATTTTCTAGCGTAGAACTGTAAAAATTGTACTCCAAAGCAAAAAGAGGTATTTGGCCGATTTTTGGATAAAATAAAAAAATAACAAAGTATTGATCAAAGAACGAAATGGCGAATGCATCCCTAGTGTTTGGTCCTTCTCGTCAAACATAAAAAACATTGTTTAGTTTAGTTTATGTTGACATTATTGATTTTCTCCGCGAATGATCGTTATTGGCTCGTTTATTTCATTTATTCTGATTATATTAGGTAAATTAAATACAATTAATAACATACTGTCTCGACCTACTTTTAAAAATGTAATTTAATCGTTTTTCTGATTACCACTACATTTTTCAATATACCTTTGCATTATATACGTTTGAAACATATTGATGTTCGGGGTAGTTTGAAAATTTAAATAGTATTGCTTGTTGAATTATTACTATAAATTAATATCAGTTTCTAACCGGATAAATTAAACAGCAAAGCAAAGCCAACGGCTAAGATGAGCGTTCCTTTTAAAAATTTAACTTAGCAGAGCAAAGATTTTTACTTTGCTTTGCTATTTAAAAGAAGCAAAAGGAAAGTACCTACCTATTATTGGGAGGTATTAGTCGAGTTCCTTTTTAGTTACTTTTAAATAGCACAGCAAGCTCAGCAAAGATTTTTATTTACAACCATACATGTAATGTTGTCATTACTGACTTTATTGAAGGTTGGGAAGTGTCACATTACCTACCTCTACTTCCCGCCCTGACTTCCCACCCTGATTCCCCGCCCTCATTTTCAGTCCACTAAAATGTGATATTTTAACTAAAATTTTATCCCTATTACTAAGCGTAAGTAGAATTTTTTTTTTAATAAAGACTGTCAATTTCATATTTAATGAAAAACTTAAGAAACATCAATAACAAGAATAAAGGCTCACAGAGAACTATTTATTAAAATTAATAGTTAAATTAGACTTATTGTAGGCTTTTATACAAATTTTTAAGCCAGCACCACTTCAGCGGCTCTCCTTATTTCTGGCGGGGTACACTCCATTGATTCTTCTTCCATTAATTTTTAAACTTTATTGTATTGATCGCAAAAGATCATACTTAAACTGACGTTTATTGTTTTAATTTCAAACAAACGTTTCCTTGACAACCGTCGCCTAATTTGAAAATATGCCTACTTGTAAATTTATTTGATTTTTTTAATATATATTTTCTATAGTACTACGTCAAAATGACATTTTTCTTCTAATAATATTTTTAGTTAAAAATTATAAGAAGTGGGTAGGATGTGGTTATAAATAAAATAGTATACAAACCTCGGTGAAAAGTTTCATTAGATACCTATCTAATCTCTCGACAGTAATGAAACACTTTCCATCTCGGTACGTAATATACTATTCCACCCCCTCTTCGCTGCCGTTAAGTATGCCCCTCTATATTTCTCATGCAGATTATAAAAAGTTGTTCGCGAAGCGTTCCTTTAATAACTTAACTAACCAAAGATATTTACTTTGCTTAGCCAGAAACTGGGATGAACAGGGGTACAAAGTTAAGAAAATAGTTCTAGCCATTTCGACAATATGAAAACAATTTGATTTAGGAACTATCAAATTTACTGTTTATTATATCCTCTTCAGAGAAAAACTCTATGCTCTATAATGATTATTATAGTTTTAGGTGTTAATAAACATGGGTAGCAATAAAACCAACAAAAAGGCAAAGAAGCCCATTGAGCTTACTTTGGGAAAGGCCCCAACTAAGCCAAAGGAAAAAGATAATGATCCATCACATGTTCGAAAGCCTATTGAGACTAGTGTCTGCGGTATGAAACAAGTCCTGTCTCTGTTAGAAACGGCTACAAATGAGGTTTGTATCGTATTTATTTAACTAAATAGATTCGATATTTAAACATTTCTAGCGGTCCCTGTATAAGCAACAACAGTATGTATATTTAAAATAAGTTACATGGTATCTTAAGAAAACTAAAAAAAAAAATAATATAACAAAAAGTTCCTAATGACCAAAAATGGGAAAGTTCACAATATTTTTGCTTTTATACTTTAAATATAATATATAAATAGTAAACACATCTGGCCGTAAAGTACCGGGTGGTCATTTAAGAATGGCCGCCGGCTATATCTCAGAAACTACTAAACATAGAAGCTTGGGGAAAAAAAATTATGATTAAAGCGGTCATGAGAAAATTCTGGAAATTACATTCAAGTTCCTCATTTCGCGGCAAGGGGGCACAATTAAAAATTATTTTTTTTAATTTTAAATTTCTTCGAAAATTCTCATATTAAGGTATAACTCTGGTTACATCATTGGAAAGCTTAGACAATTCTGCATCATTTTAGTTTAGGGCTCATTGGCGTACCTTTAAAAGTGGGAGAAGCTATTGAAAGTGTAAACATTAAAATCGCTGTAACTCTAAACGACTTATCCGATTTTACTAAATTTAAGCTTGTTTGGAAGGGAAAAGTAAGTACCAAGTACCGTCGTATCCAATGATACACGATAGTTTCTAATAAAATTGCTAGAGGGCGCAATTTGTAATAACAGTTTTTTTGATTTTATCCCGAAAATTCAAATCATACGGTATACTTATGACATCATAATCGGAAAGTAGATGAAATTTACAAGAAAAGATGTGAAAACCGCAGTTTGATATCTTTGTTCGTTTCAGAGTTATTGCCAAAACAATAATTTTTAATACAAATTGCGCCCTCTAGCACTTTTATTAGAAACTATTGTGTACCATTGGATACGACAATTGAAAGTAATTCCAAACAAGCTTAAATTCAGTAAAATCGGATAAGTCGTTTAGAAGTTACAGCGATTTTAATGTTTACACATTCAATAGCTTCTCCCACTCTTATCAAGTGAAAGTGTAAACATTAAAATCGCTGTAACTTCTAAACGACTTATCCGATTTTACTAAATTTAAGCTTGTTTGGAAGTACCTTCAATTGTCGTATCCAATGGTACACAATAGTTTCTAATAAAAGTGCTAGAGGGCGCAATTTGTATTAAAAATTATTGTTTTGGCAATATCTCTGAAACGAACAAAGATATCAAACTGCGGTTTTCACATCTTTTCTTGTAAATTTCATCTACTTTCCGATTATGATGTCATAAGTATACCGTATGATTTGAATTTTCGGGATAAAATCAAAAAAACTGTTATTATTACAAATTGCGCCCTCTAGCAATTTTATTAGAAACTATAGTGTATCACTGGATACAACGATTGAAGGTACTTACCTTTCCCTTCCAAACAAGCTTAAATTTAGTAAAATCGGATAAGGCGTTTAGAAGTTACGGCGATTTTAATGTTTACACATTCAATAGCTTCCCCCACTCTTATCAAGGTCGGTACGCCAACGAGCCTTAAACCAAAATGATGCAGAATTGTCTAAGCTTTCCAATGATGTAATCAGAGTTATACCCTAATATGGGAATTTTCGGAGAAATTTAAAAAAATAATTTTCAATTGCGCCCCCTTGCGGCGAAATGAGGAACTTGAAAGTAATTTCCAGAATTTTCTCAAGACCGCTTTAATCATAATTTTTTTTTCCCAAACTTCTATCTTTAGTAGTTTCTGAGATATAGCCGGCGGCCATTCTTAGTTGACCACCCGGTACATAATCAATGCATTAGTAAAAAAAGATCTTTTTATTATTTTATGTTATTTATTATATTATAGGTATAGGGTGTTAATGAATGTCACATAGATATTTAATGGAGTGATAGTGCTCCTCAAGATAGGAAAAAATACTTTATCTACGACTATGTAATAATAGAAGCATAATGTGTTTGTTAGTACATATATAATGTGGTTCATATTACCATAGTTAGTCATAATCTACAACCGTGGATTATGAGATTTCATCATCCACGGTCCCAATAATGAAGGTTATATTGCTGATTAAAAAAAAAACTAAAATAGACGCTGCTAATAAAATTTTAAAACAAATAGACTCAAATTTATGCCCTTCTTCATCTACCACCGTAAATAATGTTAGCTCCGAAACTTTTTCCATTACTAATAAAAACGATATGAGTATAAGTAATATTCCTGCTCCCATTCATTTTCATAATAATTGCTCTAATGTTACAATCAATTTCACGAAAAATTAGAAATAAGTAATTGTATTTTGTTTAATTATTGTTAACATTGTTGAATTGTATTTTTTTAGTTAAGAAATACCATTAATAATAAAACCTTGTTATGTAAAAATATTCTATTGTAATAAAATTTGTTGCTCTGAATGCATTTTCTAATTTTTTGAATACTGAATAGTCGTAGATAAAGTATAGTATTTGACTCGCGTATAATGGCTATATTACATGAAGGCTTGTTTTTTAAGAATCCGAGTGTAATATAGCCTACATTATACGCTCGTTAAATAATATACTATTTAACCATGCGGTCAAAAAGGCTTCATTTTAGATATACAGGGTGTCAAAATTTTTTTTAAAAATTTCGTTTTTCTCACAGAAAAAATAATCTAGACAATTTAAATCGGATCTTGGGGGCCATGGCTGGGGTCCACCTCGACCTATCCAACGGTTGTTGTATGGTTGATTTAAAAAATCCCTTCATTCAAATTGAAATGTGGCGGTGCAACACAATTGGTTTCTTGGATCAAGTGGTACTTCTTCTAACAGCACCGGGAATTCTTCCTCTAAAAACTAACTAGATTAGATTAGATTTTATACAATTTTTTTTGTTACTTTGATAATATGTACAAGGTCTTCCAACGAGGACTGAACAGGGGCTCATTTTTGAGCTTCCTTGTATTTAAAGGAAAATCCAAAATAGCCAATCGATGTACTTTTTCCTGCAGAATTCAAAAATGAAACCAAAAATTTATTTGAACCAGAAACAAAAGAGTTACAATATGGATAAGGTGTTTTTTAAATGGAACATAGCTTTTTTATACGATTTTTGGAACGGGTGATTTTTTTTTTGTCCGTTCTGATTAAAATATTTAATATTGTGACAGCTATTTTTATTAAATTTTACTGTTTTATCCAGTATAATTTAACTTTAACCTGTTTGAAACATACACTAGGTAATAAGGGTATAATCACCTTTGAATCGTTTCGGCAATATTATAGTAAATTTGTCAAATTTTTTGACTTTGAAGGATTCAAAGGTGATTATACCTTTATTACCTAGTGTATGTTTCAAACAGGTTAAAGTTAAATTATACTGGATAAAACATTAAAATTTAATAAAAATAGCTGTCACAATATTAAATATTTTAATCAGAACGGACAAAAAAAAAATCACTCGTTCCAAAAATCGTATAAAAAAAGTTATGTTCCGTTTAAAAAACACCTTATCCATATCGTAACTCTTTTGTTTCTGGTTCAAATAAATTTTTGGTTTCATTTTTGAATTCTGCAGGAAAAAGTACATCGATTGGCTATTTTGGATTTTTCTTTAAATACAAGGAAGCTCAAAAATGAGCCCCTGTTCAGTCCTCGTTGGAAGACCCTGTACTTAGTTTGCATCGACGGATATTTTCGCAAATAACTAGAAAACGATGATAGATACGATAAAAATGTAGGGAACCAAAAATAATGAGAAAAGAAGGGTGAGTCAAATTATGATATCCGTATTTATACATGATGGTATCCCCAGAAAAGTACAGGAGAGTAGGATTGTTTGTAGCGCGAAAAAATATAACACCCTGTATACCGTATCCGACAATTTTGACATTTTCTTGTAGACATTCCAAAAACTGTGTGTGCCAAATTGGAAATAATTTTCTCGTATGTGTGAGAAAAATGAAAAAAAAAACAGAAAAAAATACAACTGTGATACTCTGTATATCAAAAATGAAGCCTTTTTGACCATATACAGTGTGTCCGAAATTCAAGTCTCTATATGGGTATCTCGCTTAATAGATGAGATAGAAAGTTGGTTAAATGGGGAATATTTTAGAGAATTTAATGCCGATCTCGAATCCTTTTTCAAAATTATAAAAAGTTTTTCACTTATTAAACAAAAACTAAAAATGGCGCATTTCGTTTTTTTTTTAAATAGGGGCTTAACGGTTAATTTGACATATCCCAAAGTGTTACATTCTTAAGACACTTTTTAGGGAAGAACATTTCTGTACAAAAAGAAAATGCAGATTGTCTTTTGTTTGTGAGTTACCCACAGTAACTTTGTTATTTCTTATGGCGACCATCTTGGATTTGTACATAAAATTATTTCTCTTTAAATTACCTTTTAAACGATGTGTAACATGCTACCAAAATTTTGGAGAAATACTCTTAAATTATTAAAAAACCAGTTTTATCGTTAACTTGGCAACAGCGCATGCATCTAACATAGCAGATAGTAATTAAACCATTGAAAGCACCTCTTAAACTTTTATTTTTTTAGAATACAGTTTCTTACAAGATCCTTAAATTCTAAACCTGACCTAACCTAACCAAAACCAAGTAGGATAACTTAAATTAAATTAAATTAATTTTCTGTAATAGGTTTTATGCGGTTGATGTCTTTCTGGATACAATTCCAAATATCTAGCAGAAGTTAGTTCAGCATTTCGGTGTGATTGCAAATAAAGTGCCAACATCAAATTTTTCTTCATTTAAAATTTGTGCCATTTTCAAAATAAGATAAGATGTAGGTAATATCATACAATTTAAACCACTTTTTAGAATCTTGAATGACAAATAAATAGGCACTTCATTTTTTCTAATATTGCATATCATGGCCTACCATGTAAAAATATCATGGCCTTTTTTTACCATGCAAAAATATCACGGAATACCATGTAACAATAAATCCTTCCGTTATTATAATAATTTGATTATACCAAATAATTTTAATGTAATAATTATACCAAATAATTTTAATGTAATAAAACTTAGGTTTGGCAAAATTAAAAAAGGTTTGCATTTTTTTTGTTTGTAAGTATTTATTCTGATCTATTTTTTCTAATATTTTAACTAAATGTAATTGCAAACAAAAAAAGACGCGATTTTTAGTTGAAAGCCCTATTTTTTCTAATTGAATTCTTTTTCGTTTCATTTCGATTAAGATTTTTTTATCGCGGCGTTGCCAAACCTATTTAAGACCGTAGACAAAAAATGCGTTAATTATTTTATTGGCTAGAAAACGATGATTATTTGGGGCAGAAACTGTTTTTGTTATTAAACTAATACCCTTGGATGTACCCACATGCTATGTTAGATGCATGCGCTGTTGTCAAGTTAACGATAAAACTGTTTTTTTAATAATTTAAGAGTATTTTTCCAAAATTTTGGTACCATGTGGCACATCGTTTAAAAGGTAATTCAAAGAGAAATAATTTTATGTACAAATCCAAGATGGCCGCCATAAGAAATAACAAAGTTACTGTGGGTAACTCACAAACAAAAGACAATCTGCAGTTTCTTTTTGTACAGAAATGTTCTTCCCTAAAAAGTGTCTTAAGAATGTAACACTTTGGGATATGTCAAATTAACCGTTAAGCCCCTATTTAAAAAAAAACGAAATGCGCCATTTTTAGTTTTTGTTTATTAATTGAAAAACTACAAAACTTTTAATAATATTGAAAAAGGATTCGAGATCGGCATTAAATTCTCTAAAATATTCCCCATTTAACCAACTTTCTATCTCATCTATTAAGCGAGATACCCATATAGAGGCTTGAATTTCGGACACACTGTATATGTTTAAAATTATTTTTTCCTATTCTGAGGAGCACTATCACTCCCTTAAATATCTACATGACATACATCCATTAATCATTAAAGTAGGTATATACCTACATAAACTATGCAGGGTATCCGGAAATGATGAGCAAAAAATTTAGGGGATAATTCGAGACCGAAAATAAATGCTATGTCGTCCTATAACATTTTTTCGAAAATTGATTATTAACGGACTTACAGGATGTTAAAATTAAATTTTATTTGCAGTTTTAAAATAAGTAAGTTACTAGAACAATAAACTAAACATTTAAATCAAAGGTTCAAAGTGAAGTCCTTCCTCTTCAATGCATAAATTAATTCTTCTTAAAAAATTCCGACGAACTCTATGCAATATTCCTTCCTTTGCTATGCTATGTTTGAGGTTGAAAATAAATTAAAATTGATTTCGTATTAATCACATGCAAGCGATGTTATTTTAGCCTTTTTCTCGAAAACGGTTAGATTTATCGAAACAAAAATAGTATACCTTTTTTATGTCAAAAGGTTAGGAGAATAAATATATTCAGTCAAAATGCGCATACAGTGTAGAACAAAAAAGTTTGGACCATTCAAATTAAAGTATAGTCTCCTATGTGGCGCCCTCTACAAAATGTGACAAAACGGTGGGCAAATTTGTATTCCTCATCCCGAAAAAGCCCCATATACAGTGTCACCAGTAAAGTCCGCATCATATGGGATTTTTTTTTATTAATAGCTTTATTCAAAATTTGACTTTGGCATCAAGTTTTGCTTTGATCGAAATGAAAATTAGTCACATGATTCGCATTATCTGTCAAATTTTAATTTTTTCCAAAAAATAATTCAAAAGTGGGGTTATTTCTGAAAATATCGAAAAAAGTTATTAGAAAAGGTTTTTTTAAATGCAGTTTCTAGCCCACATGCAAAATTTCAGCTGCATAAGATAATTTTAATTTTTTAAATATATTTTGTAAATTGCACCACTTTTGCAAAATAAGACTCAGCGCAACCTACATAAAACTTCTTAGTTTTGACAATGTTTTATTTCAGATACATTTTCTTTAAAGTAGCGCCATATTAAATGTGTGTTTTTCTACAAAATCAAAATTGGGCTATTAAAATTTGGTCGCATGTGATGCAAAGTTTATTTGTTTTTGACCCTGCATAGGGTAACTTCACAAAATAAGTATTTTTGAAAACGTAGTTTGTGTCTGAAAGTAATACACGTTAACGTTATTATGACATAGTTTAATAATAAATTATATTATAGGGGTTTTTAATTAAATCGTTGAAAATAGATAAACTTTATGTTGTTAAACTAAAATTAATTTTCCACTTAAAAAACACTTTACTGTAGACACTGTGTTCTTTTTTGTCTTTATATTAAGGTGTATTACTTTCAGACACAAACTACGTTTTCAAAAATACTTATTTTATGAAGTTACCTTATACAGGGTCAAAAACAAATAAACTTTGCATCACATGCGACCAAATTTTAATAGCCCAATTTTGATTTTGTAGAAAAACATAAATTTAATAAGGCGCCACTTTAAAGAAAATGGATCTGAAATAAAGCATTGTCAAAACTAAGAAGTTGTATGTAGGTTGCGTTGAGTCTTATTTTGCAAAAGTGGTGCAATTTACAAAATATAGGTAAAAAATTAAAATTATCTTATGCAGCTGAAATTTTGCATGTGGGCTAGAAACTGTATTTAAAAAAACTTTTTCTAATAACTTTTTTCGATATTTTCAGAAATAACCCCACTTTTGAATTGTTTTTTGGAAAAAATTAAAATTTGACGGATAATGGGAATCACGTGACTACTATTTTTTTGCTTAATTTTTATCTCGATCGAAGCAGAACTTGATGCCAAAGTCAAATTTCGAATAAAGCTATTAATAAAAAAAAATCCCATGTGATGCGGACTTTACTGGTGACACTGTATGAGATTTCGTGAAAATATGAGCGTGGCAAAAGGTATTGCAAAATAAACTGCAAATAAAATTTAAATTTAACACCCTGTAAGTCCGTTAATAATCAATTTTGAATAAATGTTATAGGAAGAGATAGCATTTATTTTCGGTCAGATTTGTCCCCTAAATTTTTTGCTCATCATTTCGGGACACCCTGTATATGACATAAATCTGCATTGCTTTCAACTCTGTTAATAATTTTGCTTTCTGACAGCTGATTTCACACATTTAAGAACTTTACAACAACCTGCTAATTTTATATTTCTCTACTTATTTGCACAATAATATAACTAAATATATTTATTTTTTAGGTGAAAAATTTTGTGATGTATGAATGTGATATAATGTATGAATGTAAAATATGTCGATCGATATTCAGAAGCTTGGCAAATTTTATATTACACAAAAGGAATTATTGCAGGGAGAAAATCAATCCACTAGATTATAATAATTATAACAACGACACTTATCAGGTAAGACTGGAATTCAGTATTTAATTGTCCCTTTTGTTTTTAATAGGCACGTAGCAACGCTTTCTATTAATTAGAAGGGGAGGAACGTGTAAATCTTAACAGTAACTAAAAGAATTTTTTCCAAATAACAAACTACATACAGGGTGACTTTTTGAAAATTTATAATGGCTACTTTTTACACTACAGACGATATTAAAAACCCAATAATACCATTTATACAACAACGCGGGGTATAGTGTTTCTTAGGTCAATTTAGTGACATTAAACTGTGGGAATTTCCTAACCATAGGCGTTCCACACAAATAATTAATATGCGTATACACACTTATAAGTTTGTTTTACATTAGATGTTTGTACATACTACACTTTATAAACCCACTGTATATATAATAATATTATATTAAAATAATAAATATAAGGTAACTCAAAAATTCTATATACAAAACTAAAATCAGAAAAATAAACCTGACACGGCACGACACTGCTCAGAAAATGCTTTAATTTTTTTACCAGAACTTCATTCTCGTCAACCAGACTCCGGCCCGTTCATCAAGGCATAACCACGTATATTTTATCTCCGTCTCTTCCACGCCATCGGCGGTCACTGGCCTATCTCTGTCTGGCAGAATCGATCGTTAGACGGGCCGGGTACCGGTTCAGCTTATATTCTGGCGCTTCCAACCGCAACAAATTACATACTGTTGCCAATGCAACAAATTACATACTGTTGCCAATTCTTCAAAATTTTCGGAATTGTAAGCACAATGTAAGTACCTATATACAAGAAACAAGGGTTTGTTAATTAGTTGTTTTTAAACACTGAAAACACTTTTTGTCTTGATTTCGGTTATATTGTTTCTTAAGGACTAAAGAATGTATTATTATAACAATGAATGGCTTGTTATTTTTTCTGTCACACTCAAAACTCCTCGGTTTAAAGTATATTTGCAAACTAGCTTTCAAAGAAAGTTACTGACTAACAATTGAATACTGATATAAATGAAATATCTTTAATAAAAAAAACTTAAAGAATTGAAGAAGAAAGATCTGACAACCCTGGTTGTGCGGTCGGTCTCTTTGAGACTGTTTACCGCCGTATGGAATGATTGGAATGTTCTCAAACTGAGATTGGATAAATAATAATAGCAATGAGGTATTTTGCAGACCACGCTCAATTCACCCCTGAAGCACTACCACAGCCACCTTAAAAAGAAGCCATGAAGTGACATCGGGCATCGCCGCATCAGCTGGGAGTTGCGGATCCACAAGCTATTATTATGACGCGCGGCAACGGGCGAGTTTTTTATTCTTTCAAAGGGTAAAACCCATTTCAAATCATTGTAAGCCAATTCGTTACCTTTTAAAAAAACCTTTACCCTCATATCAATGTTCACTGAAACCTGATTAACAATATTTATACAGTCATTGGTCAAATCTAAACTATAAAAATATATTTTTGAGTCACTTACAATTTTTACTTCCCAAAATTCAGAAGTATTAATTTTTTGCGAATAATTACTGAGATCGTTAAAACTTTTTATGAAATCTGATTTCTCGAAAGCTTGATTAAGTTAAGAGGTATGCTCTTGTTGTTCCTCGTTTCTCTCCGCTGGACTTTTTCTATGAATGTGAACAGTTTTTGACAAGTAAGCAGGCAAATTGGGATAAAAGCACGGAACAGCTGTTAAATTTAATCTCACTTTAGTTGGATTTTTTTTGTGGTGCCATCGGGCAATATATCGCTGAATTATATATGTATATTATATAAAATTTTCAGATTTTCATCTTTTGGGAAGTGAAAAACTGATACCCTCTCTTCACCTGCTTTTAATAAACCACTTTTAAAGGTAGTTAGAGTTACACCCAAGAATACAGCAGGGGCTTGGCATGTTGATAAATAAACAAACTAAAAGAAAAAATGGTACTTATCCAAGTACCTACCTAGGTATTTAGAGGTATCCTACCTACTTACGAACTATCTCTACTAGTGATTTTTTTAAACTAAACTGATCGAAAAAAGTTAAGGATATTGTGAATTCTCTGACAAAAAAAAACATTTTCAAAAAAAATTGTATAACGTACATTTACTTCCATCTCTTCCAGAGATGAAACACATTTGTTTAACTGAAAAAATGTTTTAATTACAATTTAAAGGCAACTTTTTTCTAATAATGTAACAAAACAGATAATTGTCAAAAAGAAAAAAAATATTAATAGCGTGTACTTCCACCTCTATTGGCTATTACTGCTTCAACTCGGCGAGGCATACTTAAAATTAAACGATCCAAGTCATTTTGATCTAAGGTATCCCATAAATGTGGAAGAACTTGTGTGTGATCTTACGTCCTGAACAGGAGGTTGATGGGAAATTAGTGCCCTTTTGAGCATGTCCCAAACATGTTCTATGCAGTTTAAATCTGGAGAGAGTGGGGGTAATGGCAAATGATTAATTTCATTGAATGTTAGCCGTTCTTGTACTATTCTGGCTCTGTGCGGGCGAGCGTTATCATCGAGAAATCTGAAAGTGGGCTCAAAATTCCAACAATAATTATTCACTATGTTGTCAATGATGTCGTGGGCATAAATTTCACCTCTCATGTTACCTTCACAAAGATACAACTCCGTTCGACCTCCGTAAAAAATTTCACCCGAGACCATTACACCTCCACCGCCAAATGGATGCAGTTCTTGAACATATCGGTCATTAACTCTTGAATTTCTTGGTATCCAGACACAAACTGTAACTGTACGCCTGTCAGTTCGAAGACAAAAGCGGCTTTCTTCGCTGAACATCACAGTACGCCACTCATCATTTCAGTTTGCTCTTGCATTAGACCAAAGCAAACGTTGAGCTCTATGGACTGCGGTCAATGGAGGGCGTCTTATAGACCTATAGCAATTTAAACCTGCTGCATTTAATTGATTTAGCACCGTCCGAGGGGTAATACGAATTCTGCTTGCAGCGAAAAGGTCCTGATGGCTGAGCAACGTGCAGTTTCTTGTAGGATCCATCCTAGATCCTCTCACTAATAGTGGATCTTCCCTAGCATTTGTCGATCTTGGTCTACCCTCCCTATGCCTGTCTATGACAGATCCAGTCTCATTAAATCGGTTATTAAGTCGGGAAATTACACTTTGAGAGACATTATACCTATCAGCCACATCGATCTGTCGCGCACCTCCAAGAAGCAACCCAATGGCTTGATTTGCTTCCTCTACCGTTAAATTACGTCTAGGTATTCATATTGTCGATGACAGAATAACAACAACATACAAACAAAACTAAACTTTACAAAAATAAAATCTACATTTTGGGTGATAATGCTTTTTATCTGTTTGGGTACAATTTTATATGTTAACAAACAACTTTTTTTTAAAGGGAAACGACATAGATATTAATACATATACCACATTTTTTCTAGAAAATTTTCTTCACAGCGGAAACACAATATCCTTAACTTTTTTCGATCAGTTTAATTCGCATATAATACCTTTGAGCTAAATAAACACGTCAATATTTAATAAATTAACTGTAGCCACAGAACAATAAAGTTTATCCCAAAGAGCTAACTATACTATAAAAAACACAACTTTTAAATTAAAACAAATAAAATTCTGCCGCCATTATCAGACCCGTAAACAAACCGCCCTAGGCCAGCCAGGCTGTTGGATTTTTCACTTTATTAATGCCATTACAGCAAACGCGTACCAAAAATTTTCACTAATATTTTGTAGAGGTTCTTAGCAATCATGTCACTTAAATTTTCTCTTAGACATCAATCGAAAACCGGATAAAAATACAAATTAATACGAAAAACCGCAAAGTTAACACCCCTACTTCGCGCGTAAATTACATACTAAAGCATGGATAACCTCAAAAAAGTCACGTGACACATGGATCTTCAAGCAGTGTTGTCGATGTTTCTGTTTCACGGCTTCTTTCAAGGTGGTTGTGGCACTACCCTCAACCACTTTCAAAATTTCAAATGGCACTACCCGACTTGTGACATATCTCTGGAAAGCTAATCAAAAATGCTTTCTGGCGATACCAAAATTGATAAGATTTTATTATGAAAAATTAGCAAAATTTTGAAAAAATGTTTTAAACTTGGCTTTTGCAACCAGGCAGGAAAAATTACAAAATAAGATGATCTCAAGTGTGTCCCTCTCTCCCCCCCCCCCCCCCCTAAGTGTTTTTTGCTCATTTTTGTAAAATCTTTAATAAAATGTGAATCTTTTGAATTTTTTTTCTTCAAATTTATTTTAATTCGGAAATGTGTACCTATTATATAGAAGAACGAGTAGAACGATTTTTTTATGGTGCTTAGGGTATGCGCTATAATTTAAGAACTGCCATTACTATTAATGAAAGCCATTCTGACAAAAACGTCAACCACGTCTACATAAGAGGTTTGGTTGCAAAGTTTTAAGAAACTGAATTCGTTTAAGGTAGGAGTATCAACATGCTTGCCAACCTATAACCTATTTCGCGTGTATTTATTTATTTTTTCTAGCTTTTACACAAAATTTAAATAAAATCAGCATCGACTTGATATTCTATAGGTAATAATTGACATATTTAATAAATATCAGGGAATTCCATTACTTATTTTAGGAGAATTGTATAGCGAAAAACATCGGGTAAGATTTTTTTTAACATTATTATGTCATTGTTCTTTCACGATACAATTCTCCCAAAATTAGCAATGAAACAAATTGATGTTTCTGTTCTATGTCAGATATAACCTAAAGAATGTGCCGACGATATTGATTTTATTTAAATGTTAGTCAATAAAATAATAAACTAAAAAATGCCAGGCCAAATAGGTTATAGGTTGGCAATAGATCGAATGACGTTGAGAATTCCACCAACCTTGAGTTGTGGATGAATATATTCAGATTGAGGTGATTGGGCAAGTTTCCTTAAATTCTAAGTTGCCAATGAGTCATTTAGCAACAGAGTTATCGGTGTATCCAGAGATTCCGTTAAGAAAGTACTGAAAATGCATAAATTTTACACTATTTCGCAACAATTTGGCGATGATGATCCGGATAGAATTCAGTTTTGTGAAACCATGACAGGGAGAATTACGGCAACCTCTGAATTTATTAGAAAAACATTTGCTTCAATGATGTGTCTTCTTTTTTCTTAAATGGTCAAACATCCGATAATATCCGACAAGAATCTTAAAGACATCTTAAAGACGTACATTGTTATAAAATTGTGCGTCTTTAAAACATTGCTTTAAGGCATCCTATTTCGTCGTGTTTACGTCATTGTATAGGTACAGGGTGTCCACGGAAAGTCGGCGATATCTCAGAAACTAGTATGTAAAAAATTAAAACGATTTAATTGGACATCTTTATCACTTTAAAATATTATATACAGACTGTCTGCTGATAGGGTTTACAATAGCACAAATGGATGAAAAATTTCATTTTTCGGAAAAAGGTCATTCTTGATAAAAAAAAAAGTTTTGCTTGTAAAAAAAAATGCAATTCAAGAAGAGGAAATTTTGATTTTTTATACAGGGTTTGTTATTTTTCATTTTTGACCAAAATGCCAATTAGAAAACGTATTTAGAATAACGTTTGTAATTTACATCCGCGATTTAAAATATCTTCGATTTTTTTAGTTTTTTTTTGATTTTTAGAGGTAAATGGAAATTTTGCTGCTCAATAAAAATATTAATATAAAATTTTATTAGACTCTATTTCCATAATGGGTAGTGTGTATCTTATTTTAAAATTTTAAATGCATTCCTACCATCTTTTGTAAAACAAGGATTTTTTTACCTTTTTATTACTTTGCTTTACGTATGGGGCAAATTTGAAGTTGTCAAATAGAATTTGATTTGTTTTGAAAATATTGACCTTAAAACAAAGGGTTTATTTAGTTCAATGTTACGGTGCGGGCGAAAGTTCTTACAACTTTGTGATAGAGAAATTTAATCAAAGATACCCTAACGTTTACGTCTCAAAAATGGGACTTCGTGTTATTAAGAAAATTTCAGTGAACTGGTTCAGTTTCCAATTAAAAAAAAACATGATCAGAATGACGCAGCTTCCCTAATCGTATTGCAGTATGTTGCTGATAATCCAATCCTATCCTTTCATTAAGAAACCGAGCTCAAGAACTTGTTGAAAAAAACTCATATTCAGTATATTTTAGTATCAAATTTCGAAGCTAAATTCCAAATTTTAACCAATTTTATCCAATAGTTTTCTTGTAGTTTGTCACTCCTTTTTACTTAAATGCGGCAAGTGATAACTGCTCTTAAGCTATTTAACACATTGCCAAAATACTTAAAACGAATTAAAACACAAAAAATGTTTAAAACATAACCTTATAGTTTAAAAGACTTTTATCGAACTTCCGTTGTCTTTATTTTGTTACTTAACACAACGTTTCGGTTGGTTAGTATCTCTTACCGTTTTCAAGTGTAAACTAATTTATAATTCTGAGGGTACCTACTGTCTTACATACTATCCCTGTGCAAGGAAGCTTGATGACTCCGCTTACGTGTTTATTAGAGTCTGAAGTTTAAGCTGTTTGTTTTGGACAAGGAGAGGCTTCCAGATATTGGGGATATCTATACTTGGTTTACTAAATATACGGGTATTTTGATTCCTGAAAGTTGTTTCTTTGAATTTGCGTTTTCGCAAGTGCTGTTCCTTGTTCAAAACCTTAGCTTTTGGTCACTGTATATTATGTTGGTTGGTCCATACATGTTCCGCTATGCCTGATCTCGAAGTTTCACCTTTTTAAGTATGTTTTAGATGTTCTTTAACTCGTAAAGGAATAGGTCTTTTTGTTTCTCCAATGTACGATTCGCCACACTCGCAAGGGATTCGATAGATACAATTTTTTTGTGTTTTAATTACGTGTGGGTTTTACTTTTGTAAGAAAGCTTCTAAGCGTATTTCCGGATTTGAAAACTGTTTTGATATTATAGTTTTTGGTTATACTTCTAATCTTTTCAGAAATCCCCTTAACAAAAGGTATTTTAAGAAATGCTTGTTCCTCTTTTGCTTCTGTGCTAGTTTTGACTTCGCGATTTTTAAGTTTTGAGATGGTATTAGTTACAAAGGTTTCAGGGAACCATTCTTTTTAAATCGTTTTTGATATTTGAAAGTTCAATATTAAGGTCTTCCGGATTGTTGCAAGTGTTAGATGCGCTGTGATAAAGAGTGTTAAGTTAAGTAACAAAATAAAGACAATGGAAAATGGAAGTAGAAGTTGCATAAAGTTATGGCTTCCTGTAGAATCCTAATGAAGGATGAAACTGCCGTCGTTGTCTACCTGGTTCCAGGGTATCCATTATGCTTGGATCACTGTTTATTCTAATACAAAATACAATTACATACTAGTCCGGCATGCCACTAATTTTTAATTCTCTTTTAATTGGACGGTGTTCTGCAACAATGGTTTAAGTCACTCACCTGTTGTTTCGAGATAATTAGCATATTGTCGTACGTTGCTTCAGAAAGTACTCCATTTTACAAAAAGTGTTTATTTATTTATTTTCTATTAAATATGCATACAACTAATCGGAAAATATTTAAATATTGAAAAAAAATACATGTTTTGACAGAAAAAAATTAAAAAGCGGGTTAGATGATTGTAGCAAAATTAGAAGTTACAAGTACCTACTTGTTTTGCAACAATCGACTATCCCTCCAAATAATGAAAACTTTTAACCAAAAGAAGAGAAAACTAGTGCTAAATAATGTAGTAAAGGTACGTATATAGTTTATGACGATTTCTATGCATTCGTGGTGTCATGCAATAGCTGCTCTTCATCAATATCTAGTGTAGGTCCTAGCCTTTCCAAGTCGTCTTCAAAATTTTGAGTTTCAACTTTTCTTAAAAAACTGTAAAATGGCTTGGCATCTTTTGGAATTAAAGTTAGGATATCCTTAAGGTCTTTTATCTTTTCCTCGGAGATCTTCTTATCACAGAAGAGGTAGTTCTATTTGTCCTAATATAGGTTTTCTTCCCTTTCCAGCCTTTTCAATACTTATTTACTATTGAAGAAGTAGTATCTATAACATGATTCTTTATGTATAAAATTGTAGGTTCTTTTTTTTTATTGTTATAAATGTGTTTTGAACCAACTTATACTATTTTTATTTACTGCATCATACTTGCGATTTGTTATCGACTTCTGCAACATCCTAACTGAAACTATATTATCAGACACGATACGGTTTACGATAAACTTGTTCTTTTTTTGACACGATTTCATAATTTCTATATAGTCACTGTCTGTATACAATCTTTGTTGAACTTTAAGGGCACATTCAACGTCTTCAAAATGCGAATCATTGGGCAAAAAACCATGTCCAGAAAGTAAAAAATGTAATGATATTTCTTCAAGGGAGGAATATTTTGCAAGACGTGAATAAGCATCAAGACAAGTTTAATACTTCTATTCTGACCCCCACATGAATCAGACCATAAGATAAGCTTTTTAATAGGGGCGCGTACGTTTTCGACTATATATTTGCGTAAGCAAGAACCAACCCCTTGGGTTCCCCTTCCTGCTTCATATTCCAACTATACATTAAAAACACCTCTTCCGGTACTGCCAAGGTAAATACCAAGATTTAATAAATTTAATTGTCTCTTGTAATATATTATTATTCCAGTGGGCAGTTTCGGCATAGAGTGAGTTTTTTGAAGATCAAATATCAACGTTTCCAGTGTTTCGTCATTTTAAACAGCCTTTAGATCATCTTTCATTTGATTGCGTAACTCTTCTGCAATATGGAGATTAAGGTTGTGATTTGATTGTAAGGCAAACAATGTACTTTGCCTATCAACAACAAAACTATCGACATCCATAAATTTTGTTATTAGTATATACTCAGCATTATTCAATAATGGTCTATTCCACATGGAGTGAATTAGATCATTGTTACAGATTCTTATATTATAATGGATTGAAAAATTGTGGTTTAGAACTTCGTTCACAGATGGCACCAAAATACAGAATGTGGCTTAAATCATTTTGGCTTATCGTAGTGTTGCTCCTGATGATTCTATATGAAAATCTCGAATGTAAACAAAGTGTGGATTGGATCATTGTTGCAGAACACCGTCCAATTATAGTTCATAGCTTTATCGACAATGTCGCTTTATTACTCCAGCTTATATACGCCATTATTATATACATATTATTATTATTATTATTATTATTATTATTATTATTATTATTATTATCTAGTACACATATTTTAGGAAAATGTTTACATGTCTGATGAGAAAAATGCTACAAAGGAAGACTGCAAATCCTTAAATAGTGTTATTGAAAAGTTGCATGACATGGATCGTGTTAAAAAAATCGCCATGAATGTACTAAGGGAAGATTTCTCGGCTGGATGTAGTAATCCGAAACTAAGAGGAATGGATGATATAGAAGAAAAATCGTCCAATTTAAACGAAATAGTTTTGGAAAAAATTGACACAAATAGGTCTGGAGTATTTCAAACATTTATTAACAATTCAAATGGTGACTGCACTGTAGTTGATTTAACAAAGGATGCATCTACCAAATTAGAGGTAAGCATTTGCGGTATACAGTGTGTTCGAAATTTATTATTCACTAGACAGGGGAATGAACACACAATGTTTCTGGGGAAATTGGAAAAAAGTATTTCTTATCTTTAAAGATGTAGTAGCAGAGATTCAGTATGTCCAAATTTTAAAATAGCGACATTATCAAAACAGTGTAAACATGGACGGTTTACTGCGAATTAATCTTTTATAAAACCATCAAACTTGGCTTCAATCAAATAAAGTTGCGTTAAATTTTACAAAATCTTCTTTTATGTTTATAACTAAAAATATAATCATTAACCCCTTAACATTTAATAATGAAAAATATTTAATATTCGAGAACGACAAAATTTTTAAGATTAGTTTTAGACGAAAATTTAAATTGGAGTTGCCATATCCAGTATATTATCAACTCGATATCTCCTTTGGTATCTGTTTTGTACAGAGCTAGATATTTCATTCCTTTGAAATACTTAAAAAATATATATTTTTCATTAATAGGTATATCGTCGCTGTTACTGCAATATGTCGTATGTCAAAAATATCCACTTTTCCGTTTAGGACATTTTTTCTAACCAAAATATATACACTAACGGCCTGCAAAATTTCGTATGCGAATATAATAATAAACGCTCCGCGCTAACTAATATCTCCTATGTCGTTATACCGCATTGTTGGTTAGTGCAATCACTCGTATGTCAATAGTTTTGTAATGACAATATTTGACATAAGAGTTATTGTTTTTTTTACTTGGTTGTATTTTGTTGTAGGTTTTTTTCATTTTCTGAAAGTTCGTCTTTTTTGACATACGACGTATTGCAGTAACAGCGACGACATTCAAAATTACAATACTTAGCTTCTGCATGGGGATCTGCTTGTTTATCAAACTTAAAACCATTACAACAATTACAAAATAACGTTATTAAATGTATATGTCGTAGTCTTATAGTGAAATCCGTCTTTTCATGAAGAATCTAGTCATGTCATGAAGCGTCGGCATATTGTGTAAAAACATGAAGCTACACAATATGCCTAGGCTTTTCAAGAAGAGCCCATGATATTTCGGCGAATTGTGTTTACTACAACCTGCCTAACTTTAAATATTGCGGTTTCGTGAAATTTCCATAAAGGCAAGGCATATTGTGTTTAAGTGAACTTTGCGAGCTTGTAGTTATTGAGACATTGCTTTATATAGAGTGTACCAGTTTCAATATAGGGGTAGATATGAGTATCTAGATATTCTAATAAAAAAATTGACTTCAATAAGAAGAATAACATCAAACATTTATTAACACAGGGACCACTTTTGCAGACACTGCAATTTTGCTTTAAAGCATCGACATAGGAGACGATAACTTGAGGAACAAATTCCGTCTAAAAAATGCTCTGGGTAACAACGAACAAACCAGTTGCCAATCTACCTTTTAGACGGAATTTGTTCCTCTAGTTATCGCCTCCTATTGACATCTCGTACTTTACAGAGTGCCGCTCTTTAAATTTAGCCAGGTTATGTTACGACGTTATATATGCCGAAGTGCTACGGGCTCTTCTTGAAAAGCCTAGGCAGATTGTGTAGCTTCATGTTTTTACATAATATGCCGACGCTTCATGATATTACTAGATTCTTCATGAAAAGACGGATTTCACTATAAGACTACGACATATACACAAATTACCACATTTAGAACCAACTGTTAATCTATAAAGACCGAAAGGGTATTTATTTACACGTTCAAAACATTTATAAATTTAAAATGTGTATTCCAATTCACTATTATTTTAAAAGAAAAAAATCAAACATAACACTTTAGGAGAATAAGACATTATATTATGATCATAACAAACACCAGACGTTGTATAAATTATCAAACTATACCAGTAAAAAGTAATTTCGGAAAAAAATCGCTTTTATATGACGGAATAATAAAATATAACAATCTTCCGAAAATATCAGAAAAATTAAAAAATTGGCAACTTTTAAAAAACAATTAAAGAAATAGTATTTACTAAATTAAATTATTTATACTATTTTTTTTAAATTGATTTTATTAATGAATTAAATTGGATTAACTTCAATTTTTTTTAGTGTTATTTTTTTTAATGGTTATTATTTCTATATTATGTTGTCACTTTTCATGTAATGAACTGTAAAAGTTAGTTTGGCATAAAGACATTTTGAAAGTTAAGTTAACTTCACTTAAATGTTGTCGAACATTTTATGTCGTAATGAGGCGGAGCACCATCCTGTAACCATATTCGATCATTTTGAAATTAAAAAAAAAAAAAAATCCCGTGTTTTCACCGGTTTGTTATGATAAAGGGAATGATAATGTCTATCTTGCACTATTGTCGCTATTCTCAATAGGTTTTTTGCACTAAGTACTTCAGTTCTCCTTGTTTTAATCTAGATTTTCGAGTTTAAACATGTGTGTATATACTTAGTGTTCTTTCTATTTAAGTTTTCTTTCATCGTTTATTTATTGTTGTATTTTATCGTATATCTTAACATAGTATAAAACAAAGTCGCTATCCTGTTCATGTCCCCTTATGTGCGTAAATCTTTAAAACTACGCAACGGATTTTGAAGCGGTTTTTTTTAATAGATAGAGTGATTCAAGGGGAAGGTTTTTATGTATAATACATGCATAATATTATAGAGAAACACTGATAAATTAGAGTAGGGAGAACGAACGACCCAACCTAACCGGTCCCCGGCCCGTTCAACGATCGATTCGAATCAGCGAAGCCGGAATAGACGAAGACATACTATGTTTTGCATGGATGTGAATTGTGGACGGGCCGGCAAACGGTTGAGTTTGAGGTTCGCCTTATTATCTCACGTCGTATAATGACGGGCTGCAACGCAGGCCGGGTACACGCTAGTAATATCATAAGAGAGAAAATTATTTGACAAGACTATTTCACGAGAAAACAATAAAAACACACTGTTTATTTAGCAAACTAGACTCTTTATTTATTTATTTATTACTAATATTAAACGAACAGTTGTTATAAGTAATAGTTCGTCCATTCTTTTCTATCAAAGCATGGTTTTGGGTATCATTGACTTGCATTTGAGAAGTCGAAGGTCCACATGCTTCATTTGGTGTTCTGAAATTTTCAATGAACTTCAGATGATGACTAGGATCTAGTTGCAGATATGGTTTCAGGGAATTTGCGTTTGAGTGGCCTGTTAACCTAATCAACTCTTGTTCCCCAACACCTTGTTTAAATAGGGCAGACACATCGGAAGATCGATTAGAATGATTTGTTATTTTATGCTTCTTCATATCTATTCCAATTCTTTCCGCTGAAGTTTTGGTCCACTTAGATACTGTATTTATTCGTGGAGTATTTTTTAACCAACATCCCTTCTGCCGGTTTGGTTGAACGGAGAGAAATAGTCTGTCTGTGGAAATGTTTGGTCCTCTTTTTTCCAATAATTTTAAAAATAATCTTACAGGACATAAGTCTTTGTTTGATGAATTTCTTACCAACCATTTGCTGTTTGCCAATCCTTTTGACCCACCTTGAGCTGTATTGGAAAATATGCTGTTATATTCAACTCGTCCGGTAAATTCTCCCATGGTATCAAACTCCTTTTGAAAATATTGAATTTTGCATCATTGCCTCTCCAAGCTAGTTCAAATGAGCAGAGATGGAAAAACTTTTTTTGTGCTTCATCGGAGTTTTTTTCATTGTACCTTTGCATTATTGTTAGTAAATCTTTGGTAGATAATGCTTTTGAACTTACTTTCCTCTTTTCCTAACAACTTTGGAGCTGCTTTATCTTTGCGTCTCTTGCCATTCGCGCATTTTTAAAGAAAATATCCGTAAAAGGGTGTCGTATTCTGTAAAATACATTTCTTGAATCATTTTTGCTGTAGTGTTCCATATAGCCTTTACAGACGATTCTTTATAGTCTTCGCCATTACCCTTCTTCATATTAAAGGCGTAATATTCGAGGATTTTCGCCAGTTCCACCTTCCACCACAGTAGTACATTTTTCCAGTTTATAATTGCTTACCATTAAAAACTCTGAGAACTGTGCCCAAATTGAGTTCTTGGATTTCTGTGTGTTAAGTGGAATATTTTCAGCTATCGATTTTTTTTATTTCTTGGATTGATTGGCACTCAACTCTTGCATTTTCGTTTAAATTGCACATTTTGTCTTTTTCGAACCTGGATGACATTTACTAACAATAGTTTTTACCTGACATCTATCAAAATTATGCCGCTGAATAACCATCTTGTTGATTTTGTTCGGGTGTATATAATTAAGAGTTTCCACTAGAAAACAGGCCGTTGCTATGATATTTTGCCAGTATAAAACACTCTAGTGAAATAGTCGGGTAAACATAGTTACTAACTCGAAATTATTTAACCTGCTAAATAAAATATTCGGCTCTCAAAAATACTGACGTCACACGACCTGCTGCTGTCTATATGAAAGCGATGAGCCACTGACAGAAATATTGTAACTTATATAATAGTAAACCATTTAGTTTACGATTATGTCCCATTATTGGACACATTTTTATAAAGAATAATTTTGCGGTAACCTAAATCCCAGATTGTCTTTTCTTTTTCAGTTACTGATCAGAACTTTGCCGCTTCATGGCGTGGTCATCTTAGACCTTTACAAAGATTTCTCCTGAAATCACCTTTAGTATAATGCACCCCATGACGCTGATATATTTTTTTAATTCCTGTAATTTAGGTAAAACAAATACTTTGCATCAATTTGATAACACTGTCTTTCCTTAAATTAACATGCAGTACGCCAGGATTTACGTTTTTGGTATTTATTGATTTTTATTTGTGTAATATCGTTTGTAAGACAGCTTATTGCCTCCATTTCCAAAAGTTTATCTAATTCGGTTACCTTACCACTTAAATTGTTTTAGGTTATGGAAATTCACAAAATAGTAGAAAATGATGTACCGGTTTTGGACTGTGAAGGGAAGATATGTGGATTTACGAGTAACCAATTGCATCAGCCGTCAATATTCCCAAAATCCAAGTTTAGTTGTATAGAATGTAATCAACGATTTGCTAGCCAAAAATCGCTTACCAATCATATAAAGGTAAATATTTAAGCCCATTTTAAAACACGGTCGACAATCCATTATCTGTAAAGTTTCTGCTATGCTGAAGAGGGATTTTAAAGATTAGGAGGAACATCTAACGAACAAACTAATCTGATTTATTCTCTGTGCGAGAGGTTAACTAAACCTTTAATTACTGGGTAAAATTAACGCAATAATCGTAGATTTAATTAATTTTATCAATAGGTCTTACAATATATAATATTGATATACGTTTTTGTGTATCGGGCAGCACGTACATTCTAAAGTCATCAGACGTGTATGATGTTTAAGCCACAGACTGTAGCACAACGGTGTAATTTTTATTTATCGTTTTATTGCCTCTTACCTATGTCATCACTGGAGGGCTCTTCGTAGAAGTTATTTCCTTTTATATTAATATATTCTATAATGCAATAATAACAATTATTTTATACAGCGTTACGAAATAATAGCAGGTACTCTTCATAAAAAGTTCTGCTTGTTGAGAAAATAACAATCAAATGAAAAACATTTGACCCAGCATATACGTGGTAGCAAAAAAGTAAAATATATGAATGCTGTAGATGAAAAAATATACGCGTATATACACGTAACTTTAATTACAAAGTACAATAACATAATAAACAGTTCGAAGTGACAATGTCATATATGAAATACTACACTGTTTCAACATGACCGACATTTTTTTCCATACAAACGTCAAGAAATTTCTGTCACTGCATTTCTAACCATATGAGGGGAAATTTCTTGAACAGATTCTCTGATCATTTTCTCTAAGTAGTTGAGATAACCTATAGATAAGCTATCTGTCTTGCCGTAAACAATCCGATATTGCACGATCGTAGAATTTTTTTATTTTGGGACGGGTATAGGGTGTAGGTGGAAACGCCCCAGACCCGGGTCTATTTTTCGCGTTAAAATTTCCATAAAATTTCTTAAGGGTAAAACAAAATAACTAATATTTTTGGGATTAATAAGATGTGCAGAGGAACCCTCGTTTTAAAAGAGCTTAAAAGCCACCAAATGTGTTAAGATTTTATCCTCTTATCGACAAGGCGGTTTTTAGCAGGTCAGATTCTTTGTGTTAGAAAAACACATGGGTATGCTACGCTTTAGTAAGCCAAAAGCGGAGGGCGAGTTTTTAAAAGCGGTCAAAACGACAGTCAAAAGAAAGAGTCGATAGTTCCCAATAAATCCTAATCACAAGTTAATGTCGTTACGCTGCCAGTTCGGTTCGGGTGTTCGGGTTTATTGGCGCCATATAAAAATCTAAATATTCTTTTACTTCGAGTTGATTCTTACAAATAATATTTCACTATAAAGTTCTAATCAGAAAATTATTAAGACATGGGGGATTTAAATTGCAAATAAAGTTCAGCCAACAAGTCTGCAAGGCAAATTTGGTTTTAATTGTTTTAAAATAAAAAGGTACGGTAAACGGTACTATTTGTTACTGTAACAAAATCAATACACTTTTGCTTTCTAAGGGTCATAAAATATGATGTATATAATAATAATAATAATACAGATGTTGTTTTGTCTCCCAGGGGGTATATTTTTATTTTATGGTACTTGAGAACAAAAATTGGACATTATGATGCAATAATAATGCCATCGTATAAAAGTAAATATTCATCTGCAATGCTAGGTAAAGAAATGGGGGAGGGTTAAGGGAAGTATTTTATTAACAATATACAAGTAAAGTTATCAGAAAGGGTTATAATTATTTGGTATGATGTTGCCTGTAGAACGTTAATTTATAACTATTGCTGTACATAGAACAGTGTGATGAGTTTATCTTAAAAATACTGTCCGACGGCAGGAATGACTTGAGTGTCCACTGCTGAGACCGTTGTCGCTCGGCTTTCTAGTAATATGAAAAACAGCGCCCGCTTGAGAAGAGAAGTGACACATGCTGAAAGCAGGATAACTTTTATTGCACTTTTATAAGTTATATGTACAGTAGGAATGACTTGAGTGTCCACTACTGACGACCGTTGTCGCTCGGCTTTTTATGAAATGTGATAATTAGGGAGTTATTCTGTTTGTTATTTAAGGGATATCTGAATAAATTGTTCATAAATTGTATATGGCCATAATGCTTTTATAATAGATTAATTGTATTTAAAACTTCTTTAATTTTCATTTACTGGCAGCGGAATATACCGCATCATAGGGAAATCGTCAGTATAAGATTAAAGCTAAAAAATCTTAAAACCTGACGAACTTTTACCATTGTACCAAACTTAAGAACCTAAATATAAACACAACGTAAGCAGGGTCGCACTAGTTACAAGATTTGACGATTACCTGTTAGAGTGACGGATTTTTGCAGGTGATGAACACACCGGGGGTCGGTCAGTTTCAAGGTCAACTGTAGTGATCACAAATTCATATTGATAGCAATTTGTTAAAACCAATATAAAATGCTACAATATTTTGACAGAATTTGACCGGTCAAATAGCTAGTGGTCAATTGACGGTTAATTAACCGTCTCTTGGCGTATAATTGTAACCATATAGTTCAGATTTACTTGTAATACAACATTATTAGGTATTTATGTTTTGTAGTGCGTTCACAACCCAAGTCGAATCGTATACTTGTGTCCAACTTGCAAAGATACTTTCGCCAATCCTTGGTGCGTCTATCGACATTTACTTAAAGTCCATAGAATGACTAATAGGCAAGTCAGACGAATGCGCGAACAGGTCCATAATAGCTGGATTCGACGTGGCGAGGAATCGTCTATTCAGAAAAAGAGACCGGCTGAAATTAATCAATGCGAAGCGGATAGTGAGAATCAGGTGAGAAAGTGTTTTACATAAGGTTGCAATAGTCCATAATGGTCAATTGTACCGTGCGAGCAAAAATTATTTGCATCAAAGAGGGCCTTGCATCTAAAAACGTAATGCTTAGCCGTAGGCAGACAGGTGGCAACAATGTTTTAATTTAGCAGTGAAAAGGCTCGTCATTAGTGCCTGCATCAACACGCTTTATTGTTGGTGAACTCATTGTGCCATCTATGAATTTAACGTAGCAGATTTAGGAAATCTGCTTATATGGCCTTCTTATAGTTTGATATTCAATGTATTATGGCATATAAAATGTTTTATAATTATTATTAATACCTACTGTAAAAATAAGTGTATGTAAATGGGTTAGTAGTGGGGAAAAATATATTAACTACGGTTTAGACAGCTAATAGCCCTCGCGTTATACCTGTTGGGTGTCAGTAACTACCTGAATTAACAATCAATCAGTTATTCCGTCATCTTTGACAGTCGTTACAAGTAATTTGATTCATCGCTAATATTTCCAATTTCTTGAACAATTCACACAATGGGCTTTAGGGAACAGCACAAAACATTCATGGTTGAAGCGTATTTTCGAAACGGCGTTAGAGTAAATGGTGAGTGGCAATACAATCTGGGTTTGTGCATGGACGATTTTCACGAACATTTTATTAACGTTGCTTTTATTGCTGGGGATTTTTATTATTGCCTGAAAAGAACCGTGGCTGTGTTTAGGGAAACAGGTTCTATACAACACAAAAAAGGAGCAGGAAGACCATCTGTAAGAACAGAAGAACTTGTTGCAAACGTTCATGAAATAATGCAAAATACGCTGATCAACACTTTCGAAAATATGAAGAGACGTGTGATTTTATGCTTGGAGCATGGCGGTGGCCAATTTCAAGCAATTTATGTAATTATTTTTCTTTTTCTTTCTGTATATTCTTACTTTGTTAATTTTGTTAACAACAAAAATGAACTGTATTTGTCTACTTATTTTATTACTCATTAGTTTGGCATATCATGTCATAATTTATGAATTTGACAAAATTTTAACCTAGATTTGGTTAGATATATCGTCCCCATATTATTGTGATCTAAACCAAGCCCTATACGTTTTTTAATCTAAGCCCTCTTTGATGCAAATAATTTTTGCTCACATGGTAGATATGTAGGCGTTTGATTATTAATAACAGATTCTTGGGAAACACTTATTAAGACTGGTTTTACGGCAACGAAATAAGCAAACCACTACTTTGTTGACATCATGTGATTTCGTTTTTTAAAACCTTATAGAGCTCTTACACGACCCAGGTTGCGTTTGAAAAAAAAGTTATGGTAGCTGGAGGTAAAGCAGGGAGGGGGCTGAAAATGTTAAGAGACAAAATCAACAATTTAAATTAATTCCACAGGCCTATACAAAAAAGTTGATTGCTTAGTAGTAGTAGTAGATCTGTATTATTAAAATATCATCTCTAGGAACGGATGTCTGGTCGAGGAATTATTTTTTTTCCTAGAAAAAAGTTGGCAGCCATTTGAAATTATATTAACACCAACCACAAAACACAAACAAAGAACCGAAAACACGAGTCTCACCGAACCAGGTCGAGTCGGTGACCCAATCAAACCTATTGTTAGCATTGTTATTAATTAGTTCGCGTGTTTATTGCGGCGTTCACCTGTTATTTTTATGATATACAGGGTGTCCGGAAATGATGAGCAAAAAATTTAGGGGATAATTCTAGACCGAAACTAAATGCCATCTCTTCCTATAACATTTTTTCGAAAATTGATTAGGTATTAGTAACGGAGTTACAGGGTTTTAAAGTTAAATTTTCTTTGCAGTTTTTTTTGCAATACCTTTTGCCACACTCATTATATTTTGACGAAATCTCGTATCTGGGGCTTTTTCGGGACGAGGAATACAAATTTGCTCACCGTTTTTTTCGCATTTTATAGAGGTCGCCACATAGGAGCCTATAATTTAATTTGAATGGTCCCAACTTTTTTGTCCTACACTGTATGCGCATTTTAACTGATTATTTTTATTCTCCTAACCTTTTGACATAAAAAAGGTATACTACTTTTGTTTCGAGAAAAACGGTAAAATAATATTGCTTGTATGTGATGAATACGAAATCATTTTAATTTATTTTCAACCTTAAACATAGCATAGCAAAGGAAGAAATATTCCATGCATGGAGTTGGTAGGAATTTTTTAAGAAGTATTAATTTATGCATTGAAGAGGAAGGACGTCACTTTAAACCATCGATTTAAATGTTTAATTTATTGTTCTAGTAACTTATGTATTTTAAAACTGCAAATAAAATTTAACTTTAACACCCTGTAACTCCGTTAATAACACTGGCCGACAAAAATTTTTTTTTGTTATAACACAAAGCTAAATAGCATCTTGTGGTAGAATGAACCTATCCAAATACGAAAATGAGAAAAAAAAAGTTGTAACACGTAACGTTTTCTTGTTACATTTATAGTACCACATTTAATGTTACAATATTTAATATCTATTGAAAAAAATATTTAAGAATTTTCTAACTGTGTATATCGACTATATTTAAATTTTTACACCTACTAAACATACCTTACATCGAAGAAAAACACAATCATTACAAATGTTAACTGAACACACTAATTAAATTATATTTTTTCCTTTTATGAGGGGTTATATCTACTCTTTTCAAAAACCAACAGTAATCACCCATCATGGCTGGATCCCATCGTCCTTGATAGCGAATTTCCATTGTCCTGATATCCTGGTGGAACGTTTCACCCTGTTCGTCACTCACAGCTCCCAAATTTTCAGGAAAAAATTACAGATGGGAATGGAGGAAGTGAATTTTTAATGACATTCGGGCACCAAGCGATTTGTAGGAATCTAAAAGTTCATCAACTAACTGTTGATAGTTTGCATCCATATTGTTGCCCAAAAATCCCCTTACTCTACTAACAAATGAGTTCCATGCTCTGAGTTCCTGCCTGGTAAGCTTGTCTGTACAGTTGACATGGTCCAGCAATTTTCTGATTTGTGGCCCAATAAAAATGCCTTCCTTTAATTTAGCATCACTTAACTGGGGAAAGACTTGTCTTAGGTATTTGAATCCATCACCGTCTTTATTCATAGCTTTCACAAAGTTTTTCATCAGCCCAAGTTTAATGTGAAGAGGAGGCAGAAGGACTTTTTTGGGGTCTACAATTAAAAGGTGCAAACTTAACATTTTGAGATCCCGGCTGACATTCCCTTCTTTGTGGCCAATCTTTTATTACATAATGCTGATCTACTGCACGACTGTCCCACAAACAAAGAAAACAGGAATATTTTGTAAATCCTCCCTGAAGTCCTACTAAAATTCCTACAGTTCAGGTAATTTTTCTGTTATAAAATGCATCCATTTTAACCGCCCCTTAATTAAATTGACTACCTGTTAATGTAAAACGGTCTTATTAAGCTATTGAAAAATGGTATGTATTGGGGCTTTCCGAATATTTTTTCTATTTTTAGAAGGGTATTTCCATTTTAAAAATAAAGAGCTGACCTGTGTTAGAAAAATCTTGTCGGCCAGTGTAATCAATTTTCAAAAAAAAAATTATAGGAAGAGATAGCATTTATTTTCCATCTAGAATTATCCTCCAAATTCTTTTGTTCATCATTTCCGGACACCCTGTATAAACTTTCAAAACGAGGTATTAACAATAATACCACAGTGTTTAGTACATAATTGTTTTAATAGCGGCAGACGATACCTCTTTCAACAGTTCGTGAATCCAATAGGTGCATTGTTTTATTACGATATATTATAAATATCAGAAAGAAATGTTTAAAATTGTTTATGATAAACTCTTGTGCTGCCTGGCAATGTCCAGATGTTATTAGTTATTTTTTTTTTGTCCTTTCAAAAGTTGGCGCGCTCGATTACTACGAAGTTACAGTCAGATGGAATAATGATGCCTTACTTACTACTTAAGGTTGAATTCTCAACGTCATTTAATCTATTGCCAACCTATAACCTATTTCGCGTTGATTTTTTGAGTTTATTATTTTAATAACTAACATTTAAAGAAAATCAATATCGTCGGTACATTATTTAGGTAGTATCTGATATATTACAAAAATATCAATTTATTTCATTGCTAATTTTGGGAGAATTGTATAGTGAAAGAACAATGAGTGACAATGACATAATAATGTTAAAAAAAATCTTACCCGATATTTTTCGCTATACAATTCTCCTAAAATAAGTTATGAAATTCCTTCATATTTATTAAATATGTCAATTATTACCTATAGAATATCAAGTCGATACTGATTTTCTTTAAATTTTGTATAAAAGCTAGAAAACATAAATAAATCTACGCGAAATAGGTTATAGGTTGGCAAACATGTTGATACTCCCACCTCAAATTAGTGGATGGCAACATATAAAAACCAAAACCCCATTCGTACAGAGATATTATAGTGGGCCATTTATACAGCCTATTAACCATTGTACTTTTTTTTTATAGGCCTCTGTGATTAATTCCCATGTTTCAGGATTTTCTTAAAATTAACTTATATAAAAAATATTCATTTTAATCCGGACTTGTGAACAACCCTTTATATAGACATACAATATCTTTACTATAATAAAGTAGTTTCTAAAATTTGTTCTCTTCCTTCCAGTGGATTAATGATATTGAAGGGGACAATGATTTCCAAATGTGTGCAGGTTGTGGCAAGCACTTTGAAAGAAAAGCCGCACTTCATTCACATTCCCAGATGTGTGCCAAGAGATTAGAAGTATGTAACACCATTAAAGAAAATGCTAAGAAAAAAGAGATGGAAGAAGCAGTTGGAAAGGCAAAGTCAGACAGACCAGTCAATGAAAAACCTTTATTAATGGGAGCCTCTAAGAGAAAAGGTCAAAGCATTTGGACTTACCAGAGAAAACCAGTTAATATTCTAGATACTCTAACTTCAAATCTACATAATACAGAGGTTGCCGCAACGGATGCTAACGATCTACTTCATGTAATACCTGATTTGCTAACTCCAAGACCATCGCCTGCTAAAAACGAAAATAGCTCATCAAGTCCCATAACTACAAAAATAACTCTGCGAAAACAACCAGTTCATGAAGAATTCCAAATAAACAATGTCACACCAAAACTAGAGAATTCTGAAAACATTAAAATAGAAAATACTATCGAAGAACATCAAGATTTGGAACATTTAAATATTTCTGATTCTATTAGAATTAAAGAAAGTATGTCACCCATTTTACAAAATAACAGCTCTGTCGTGGTAACAGAATCCGCAGAATCGACTCGAGGGGTTTTAACTACTACAAAAGGAGTACTTAATTCCAGTAATACAATTCCTGTAGATACTAGATTAATAAAAATTGAGAAAATTGCGGAAAATTGTAATAATATAAATAGTAATGGAAGTGATAAACATACCCATCTTATAGCAAAAATGAAATCGGAACCGATATCTCCAGAGTGTTCCCGCTCTTCATCAAGTTTATCTTTAAGAAGTACAAAATCAGTTTCTTCTCCTAAATTGCCATTGGAAGATTCCCGACCTCGATCTGACTCTTTTGTTACCAGAACTGCCGCATCTCGCTCAAAATTGCGCAATACGTTTTTAGAAAATAATTCTCTTAACCAAATACATTCAGTTGTGAAAAGTAAAGTATCGGATTCCGGTACTCAATTAGAAAAACCTGCATTAATCAATCCTCAAAACGAAAATGTTAAAGCTCAATCCAAAACATTTACAAGAAGTAGAAACGTTTTTTCTGGTAGAACGACCGGAAAGTCTGTAGCTGTAGTTTCTGATAATACCTCAAAACAAGATGATTATATTGTACCACAGGATAATCATGATTTGTTAAGTAATGACGTAACATTTGAAATGTTTTGCAAGAAAGTGGTGAAAGGGGAAAAAGTAAGCGACAAAAATAAAAAGCTTGAAGTCAATAAAATATCTCCTCGAGTGCTGAGGAAGAAAAGAAGATTAACTGTAGAAAAATCAAATAATAAACCTAACACAATAGTGCCTAAATATCCTATTAACGATGATGATGATGATGATGTAATTTTTGTGGGGGAAACGTGCGTGGATCGAAATAAAAGCTTTAACGGTTCTGAATTAGAAAATGGATTTGCTGGATTCTCAAGTGAAGAAACTAAAGTTCCTTACTCAGTTGATTTTTCAAATTTATCCTATAACAATCCTTTAAAATGCAAAAAAACAGAAGGCACAAATGATATAATATTGTCCGATTCTTTTGAACATGGAGATATACCATATAAAAAGCAGATGAAGCGTAAAACTAGAGGTCAATCTGGAGACACTAAAACAGTGTCAAAGCATGAAAAGAATGAATTTAGTTTTATTCTACGAGCCGCGCCTTATATGAATCAAGCTAAACTTTTATGCGATCCTTGTGGCTTAACATTTAAATCACTTAATTTATTACTGTGGCATATGTCGGCCCATTTTTCCTGGTTTCGTTTTCAATGCAGTAAATGCTCTTTTATAAGTTTTAATAAATATGATTGTTTGCTACACGCAAGAAAGCAACATAACCTAAAAGAACATGATGCAGTAAACTTTATTTTGCCTCTACCTAATTGGAAAACAGTTTTAATGTCTCACGAATTTCGCTTATTAAAAGACTGCAATGATCTTAAAGGTAAGCACACCGATGAGAAAATCGTCGTCGACGAAACCCACGATCAATATATTGAAGATAGTAATGAAATATTGGAATCTGATGCAATACTGTTTGGTGAAAGTCCAAAAATGTGTGAAGAAAACACCGGCGTTATAATTGAAAAAGAAAATGTAAGTAAACGCAATAGATATGGAAAGACTGTTATTGATATTCAGGAAACGATAAAAGACTTTCAAAAATTGCCAGAACCGGTCGAATTAGGCATGCCAGCAGATGTGTCGGAAGTAATTAGAACGGTGAGTTTTGATGAAAGTGCATTACCTACCGATGAAGCGGTTATTCCGTTTGATACGTTTGGAGATGAGTCAAATGATGATTGGGGTTTACCGAAAGAGAGTGAACGCGAGGAACCAATTCAGTCACATGTTTCATTAAGCCCTACAAAAGACAGTGATACTAAGAAGATAGAAAAGAACGAATGCCCTGTAAAAGTTCGACCCTCTAGAATTCGAACTAAAGCGAAACAAAACGATGATTTTGTGTATTACGATACTGATATAAATAATGTCCTCAAGTCCACTGAGTCTTTTAAGGGTAGTCCGCAAAAACATCGAACTGATAGTGTTTTATCTAAGGTTACAGGAAAGTGTGTTTCTGCAACACAGAAGAAGAAAATTTAAATTATTATCAGTATTTATCATTACCTTTTGTTATATTTATCTGTAAATATATTTAATTTTTGTATATAAATATTTTTTAACATATCCTATTTCCTTCTCTCCACTTTTCTTTATTCTTTTCGAATTCTGTATCCATATATTCCATACGGAAGCGAAAATATTGAAAATATTATTTACCACTTCAATGGGTAATATGGGCATAATACAAAGAAAACAAGATCTGCTCATAAACCTTTAGATCCGTACAGCTTATCTCATATCTGGTGCGTGAACAAAAGTTAAGTTTTATGGGTGAAAAAATGCGTTTGTACGTATAGCTCGCCAGTCACACGCCTTGCCGTCATATCGCAGGGATGGGCATGCGCTCAACCCTCTTGTTATTAGGTTTTCCTTGTTTAGCGACATCCTCTAAATACACTCCAGAACCGGCTCCGCGCTCATTTTGTTGTGTGAAGTTAGCAATGTTTACGCAGCAACAAAATATTTTTTGGGTACTTACGTGTCAATTCCGCCTGTAGCCGCTTATAAACTAATTTTAATTTTTTTAGTGCAGGCGAAGAATAAAATTCTACCATTTGGATTTATCGCCTTTGGTAAACTATCGCAAGGGGTACGTATTAAGGTTGAATTCTCTCATTCAATCTATTGCCAACCTATACCCTATTTCGCGTTGATTTTTTGAGTTTATTATTTTAATAACTAACATTTAAAGAAAATCAATATCGTCGGTACATTATTTAGGTAGTGTCTGATATATCACAAAAATATAAATTTATTTCATTGCTAATTTTGGGAGAATTGTATAGTGTAAGAACAATGAGTGACAATGACATAATAATGTTAAAAAAAATCTTACCCGATATTTTTCGCTAATAAGTTATGAAATTCCTTGATATTTATTAAATATGTCAATTATTACCTATAGAATATCAAGTCGATACTGATTTTCTTTTAATTTTGTATAAAAGCTAGAAAACATAAATAAATCTACGCGAAATAGGTTATAGGTTGGCAAGCATGTTGATACTCCCACCTTAAATGCGATATACAAATTTCCAAAAAACTAAAGGAAAAAATTTTGAAGAAGTAGTCCATACTCAAAGTGGAGTTAAATGATACAGAAAAAGAAAAGCACGAAGTCTTTCTCCACAATCTTTATTAAACGAAAAACTAGGCGAACCTAGTATTACATCGACATGTTTCGAGTGTAGAAACACTCATCATCAGGAAACAAAGTGAAAATTAAAATGCTGATGTTTTTAGCAAGAGAAAATAATGGTGAGATTGAGCCGTAATGGAGCTTTTAATGGTGTACAAGAGATGTAAAATTGAAAAATCAGAAGATCAAAAATCAAGACTCCAGCATACTGAAGAGTCGAGGGTTAACGTAGAAGCACACTGTCGTGCGAAGAAAAAAGATAGGGTAGTAAAAATTAGGGAGTTTTGAAAAACATATCTGTTAAAAGTATTAATAAATTACTGAAACATCCTGAGTTTTATTGAGCCCAGTCAGAAACGTTTGAAAATGTTGGGGTGAGATGTAAAGAAAGAAGAGAAAAAGAAAAATTTGTTTTTTTTGGTCAGATCATCTGTAAAAAAATAGAAAGGGGAATGTAGAAAATGAAATTTAAGAAGTGTAGTAGATTAGCTTACCTTTTAATGTAAAAGTAAAAACAGTTGGGGTACCAGGCTTTTTACGGCCCAGTTACCCCGCCAGAGTCAAAGCAGACACATTGTTTCACACAATGTGTCTGCTTTGACTCTGGCGGGGTAACTGGGCCGTAAAAAGCCTGGTACCCCAACTGTTTTTACTTTTACATTAAAAGGTAAGCTAATCTACTACACTTCTTAAATTTCATTTTCTACATTCCCCTTTCTATTTTTTTACAGATGATCTGACCAAAAAAAACAAATTTTTCTTTTTCTCTTCTTTCTTTACATCTCACCCCAACATTTTCAAACGTTTCTGACTGGGCTCAATAAAACTCAGGATGTTTCAGTAATTTATTAATACTTTTAACAGATATGTTTTTCAAAACTCCCTAATTTTTACTACCCTATCTTTTTTCTTCGCACGACAGTGTGCTTCTACGTTAACCCTCGACTCTTCAGTATGCTGGAGTCTTGATTTTTGATCTTCTGATTTTTCAATTTTACATCTCTTGTACACCATTAAAAGCTCCATTACGGCTCAATCTCACCATTATTTTCTCTTGCTAAAAACATCAGCATTTTAATTTTCACTTTGTTTCCTGATGATGAGTGTTTCTACACTCGAAACATGTCGATGTAATACTAGGTTCGCCTAGTTTTTCGTTTAATAAAGATTGTGGAGAAAGACTTCGTGCTTTTCTTTTTCTGTAAAGGAAAAAAGTTACAGGATAAAAACTTCAAAATATTATAGCGTTTGTAAACGAATTTTAATGTCTCTAGTGACGAAGATTCAGTGTTGCCAATGTGCGGACTTTAGTCCGATTTTCGGACTTTTTGATACCTGACGAAAATATGCTAAATGCACAAATTTTTAAATATAATCGGCAGGTAATTTATTGTTTATTTACCAAGTGTTGGGTTGGCTTATTACTTATTACAGTAACTTTTTTATTATTGTTTTTTTTTGTTATTAAAAAGTAAATGTTTATAGAGTTATCAGTCTTTTTCATTATATAATTTACCCCCAAATGTAAAAATAAATATCACTTATGGCGAATGCGCCCGATGAAGCATTTTCATTTTGACGCGGACTAAATCGGACTTTTTCGTGCCACTGGGCGGACCTTTTCACCTAATGTCATTGGCAACACTGCGAAGATTACCCCTATATGGGGTAGATTAATTACTAAAGACGATAAATCCAAATGGTAGAAATCTTAACCGTCACTAAATAAATTAAAAATCGTTTACAAACACGACTTTTAGAAGTTTTTATCCTGTAACTTTTTTCCTCCGGGTTTTTGGAAATTCGTATATACCGGGTGTCCACGGAAGGTGGCTCGCCCCCTCTAACTTTTTTGTTTTTCAAGATAATGAAATAAAATTCGGCGGATTTGTATACGACATAAAACTGCATTATTTGACAAGTGACCAAACATTATGGAACTTTCGGTTTAACCGGAAGTGACATAAACTTTCCATTTTTAAATGGGACACCTGGTATATTTTTACTTTTTTTAACTCCATATGACCTTCTAAATACAACGATGTGTCACATTTCACTTTTTGTCACCAAGAAAATATTTTTTTTTACAAATTTATTGTTTTATCTAGAGGGCTATGAATACCTTTAAATCACTTATTTCAGTTCTTTAATCTTGGAAAAAATACAATTTTACTATTTTCGGTCCAATGCTATCTGCTGGGTAAAAATTAATTTTTAAAGTTGTATAACTCATTTTTTTTAAATGGCAACATGGTGGCTCGTCGGGTTAAGAAAAAAGAGGATTTTATTACGATTATTTTGATACCATACACTATTAGGTTTTAGAAAAGCTGCCATTAAAAAACTTTAAAAAGTTAACTTAGAACTTTTCTAAATTGAAGAATCTTTTGAGAATAGATCCTAGATCAAACAATAAATTTGGAAAAAAAATATTTTCTTGGTGATAAAAAGTGAAAAGTGTCATATCATTGTATTTAGAATGTCATATATGGAGTCAGAAAAAGTAAAAATATACCAGGTGTCCCATTTAAAAATCGAAAGTTTATGTCACTTCCGGTTAAACCGGAAGTTCCATAATGTTGAGTCACCTGTCAAATAATGCAGTATTATGTTGTATACAAATCCCCCGAATTTTATTTCACTATCTTGAAAAACAAAAAAGGAGGGGGGGAGCCACCTTCCGTGGACCCCCGGTAGGTACTACTGAAAATGATAGAATTTCAATTTTGGCCACTAAAAAAATTAAAATTCGTTTACAAGCGCTATATATATACATGCGGAAATGACACACTCTGTAGCGCCCTGCCCTTTTTCGATCTTTTAATAAAAATTGGATTCTCCTTATATTGATAAGACAGAGGAGCACTGCAGACGAATTTGGGGAACGGGGTCGACCCTAGAGTAGTTTCTATATCAGTAAAACAACTATGATTTTGCTGAATAAAATATATATTAAAAAAAATAAATGTATAGTTTGACAATTTATACAATTTGCCTAAGACAAGTTTAGCTGATTGAAAAAGAGCAAAAGAATAAAAACTTTGACAATTTACAGTTTTTGCTTGTTTCGCGCACTTCACTTTCACTAATTTTTTTCTTCAAAAAAATTAAATACAATACCTATTTATTTGTTTTGAGCCACCCACTAAATTCTACAATAGTACAACACCTTATATAAGATAAAACACTCACTTTGGATTTTTCTGCGACGAATTATAACTTTCTATTTCCGCACGTACTAACAGTTAACTTTTTAATTAGAATCTTCTTTGACTTTATGACTGATACAAATTCTTATTTTGACTTAATGAATGACTGAACTTAATAAGTGACTGGGTGACTGCCTAAAACAATAAGACTAGCGCTGGTATTTATAGAGGGTCTTTGTTACGTAAGGGATCGTATTTTCGAGAATTTTTCTATTCCCCACCCAACTTAAGGAATGCGGCTTCAAAACAAACTCATGGTGAAATCTTGGTTTTCAAAAATTTGGTTAGGTAGGTATTGCGTAAAAAGATTGGAATTTTGTTTTCTGCGAAAAACCGACAAGTCATGGCCAAAATATCTGACCTCTTCGTGGAAAGTCACGCGGTTCTTGGTTGGTATGTCGCAACATTTTGTTATTTAAAATAATTCAAAAACATGCAGAAAGGAAATTTTTTTTTTCTTTGAAGGTTAGGTAGGTACCTACCTGCTTTTTGGTAAACAAGTAGGAATTTTTCTGGAATGTAAGTAATTGATATGTAATTTTACTATGATCCATTTAAACACATCTAGTCCTAAGCTACACAAGCAAGATGTTAAACCCCGGACCTGTCTATTTTCCCATTCGTTAAACGATTATTTTACTGTTTTACAGAGTGCCAGTGTTATTTTTTTAACAAGAAAAACATTTTTTGACATTCTAGTACCTACATTTTTCAACCCTAATCTAGTACGCACAACAAAAAAGTCCTGGCAACACTGATGCGCATATTCCGGTGTGGTTTTGTTTACATGCGCAAGCAGGTCATAAATTATTAATCTTCTTTTACTACTTGCCAGTCCAGTGGTGGAAAAATATCGATAGTCCTAGTATTCGATATATCGAAAGTCAAACCTCAGAATAAAGGACTACACAGAAGCGACAAAGAGCTCTCAATAGCATTGCTTATATGGGAAACGAATATCCCAGACAGCACAAAGATATCCAAAAGATGTCAACAATAGACATTCATGACGTCTTATGGACGTTTCTTAACGCCGTCAAGACATCTTATGGATATCTTAAAAAGGTTGTATGTTACAAAACCCAACGTCTATACCACATCTTATGGACGGCTTAAAGATATCTTATGAACATCTTACAGATATCTTATGGAGACCTTATAGATGTCTTTTGAATACCTTATAGATGTCTTATGAAGATCTTATAGCGATGTCTTATGGACACCTTAGATACATTTTATAGGCCAAACCGCAGAGCCCTAAAACATTTGTTTTGTTTATTAAACATGAAACATCATATTATTGCTTAATAAATGGTTTTATTAATAATTAAAACTTTTTTAATAATGAATTTCGCCTATCTGTGGCCCTTCTTAGCCACGTCGCGATGGCATCCTCGGCATCTTTTCTACTGTTTTGAAGCCCTGCACCGCTATTTATATTTGAGCATCCTCTGATTACACCAATTTTAATTATTCGAAAACTAAAAACAAACACCACACCACAGAAAAATATGTACCATACAAAACGTTTTTTAATATACAATTCGTTTTCTTTTAACGGTTCGCTAAGTAGAAAGTAAAAAACTGCAAGTCATCATCAGCAAAACTATCAAAAATCAAACCACAGATTACAGAAAAGAACTGTAATCTGTGAATCAAACTCATCGACAGTTGACAGTGTTGACATTGCGTCAATTTCAAATGGCAAAGGGGAGCGCTTTGTTGCCGATCCTAAGTTGTTCGCGATGTTGCCAAATTTACTGATTGTAAAATTTAACTCTATTTTTTGTCTTTTACAAAAAAAAAAACGATTCAAGAAAACGTCCGAATGGGTAACAATCATTTAAATTGGATTAGACAAGTATACAAAAAAATAACAAAAGTTCTGAGAACGGCGACGGTCGGCGAGCGGGCTGACGATCCGAGATGGCGGCAATCGAAAGTGTCCATTTAAAAAATATATAAGCTAGAGAGAGACAGGGATACTACAAAGACAGAAGAGAGACAACTCTCTTTCTGTGCTATAACCTAAAAAAAAACACGAACGTCATATTTACGATATTTTAGCGACATCTTATGGACGTCATCTTACAACATCTTATATATGTCTGGAAAAAAACGTATTTAAGATGTCTTTTGTAAGTCTGCAGGCGTTCAGACATAATTAAGACCTAAAATGGACGTCTTTAAGACATTGTGTGCTGTCTGGGTACAGTCAACCAAATAGCTAACACTTTTGACTTGTTTACGGAAGTCACCAGTGAACAAAGACAGTCAGCCGAAATTGGACAAAAAATCAATAAGTGGAATCGTATTCGCGAAAACGGACCAAATTCATCCAAAGACAGGACTTTTTTAAATAAACATTGTGTCCGTGATAATTTGTTTTGGAAAAGACTATCTCAAGGGAATAGACTATACGTACCACGCGATAAAGTGCCTCATGTAATTTTTTATCATCATGACACGCCAACAGCCGCGCATCCGGGTCGAGATGAGACGATTCGGGTAATTTCGCAAAAGTATTACTGGAAAAACTTACCGAAATCCGTCGACGATTACGTAAAAAACTGTATTGTGTGCGCTACGGTAAAAAATACTCGTCAAAAAAAGGCTCCGTTTCGGTCATATGCTCCTTCGCGACCCTTCGAAATGATTAGTATTGACATTCTCGGATATTATACGCCGTCATATGGACATCAATATATTTTAGTTGTTGAAGATGTGTTTACACGATGGGTTGAGGCCAAATCATATAAAAACATTAATGGTCAACGCGTTGTGGATTTTTTGGAAAACGAAATTTTTCGGCGGTACGGCACTGTCTGCACCATTGTATCCGACAATGGCCCCCCAATTTATCAGTAACCAATATAAAGAAATGGCCCGAAAGAACCATATTAAACTATCTTATACAGCGATTTACCATGCCCGAGCTAATCCAGTTGAACGTCGCAACCAAGAACTGAAAAAGGTTATGCGCACGTTATTAGCAAACGAAAAAAAAAACCAATGGCAACAGGTTATTAGTCAAGCCCTGTTTGTGCTAAGAACAAGAAAAAACGCCGCCACTAATAAGACCCCTAGCATGGCATTGTTAGGTTATGAGTTACCCGTACCTGGAGACTGGCAACTTCCCGAAGAGTTACAGCCAAAACGTCCTGGAAATGACCAGGATCGACAAGGCCTACATGAACAAATTAGACGCTGTCAGGCACGCTATCAAGCTAAGTATAGTAGTCCTGAGTCAGCCCCACCTATTCAGTTGAATATTGGAGATAATGTTTTCGCACGGGACAACAGGCAACTGAAACACGCTTTTGATCCACCCTGGACTGGGCCTTACAAGATAGTAGGAAAAAGAAGCGATGTCGTGTTCGATATTTTGCGAGAAGACAGAAGAATCCCCGTCCATATTGATGATCTCAGACCTGCTCGTTCTGGGAATCGCATTCCTCCTTTAGTGCAAAAAATTCCAGTAGTCGAAACAAAGTGCAACGGTAACGAAGTTGAAGTAGCCAATTCACTCCGGCCTTTACCACAACTGCTGGAAAGACCCTGGGTCCCTTGGACACCTGAGTCATGTACTAAGAATTTATCGAATGTATCATCTTTAAATGATATTTCAGAGATCGGCCCTGGTTTAAACAGAAGCCGCCAATTCGATCTGTTAGACCAAAGTTCATCCTCCAAAAATATTGTAGAACTCAAAGTACCACTTATTTTTCCAGATACGACAGCCTGTAGCTCCAGTAGAATCCCAAGGAAACGACCTATTAAAACTAAACGCTGTTATTGTTGCAAGGACTAAAGGACTAAATAGAACGCGAATTTTTTTTTTAATATCTAAATATGTCTTAATGCAGTACTAGTTATTTAAAACTTTTTCATTAGTTATTAAGAGTTATGTTTTCAAGATCATATTTTTCAACGGTATGTTCTAATAATTTTTCTACTTATATTTAGGTTTCACGTAATTTTGTTTTGTAATTAGAGATTAGTTTTGTAAGCGTCGTTGCGCCACTCTTTGAAAAGGGGGAGTGTTATAGTAATTCTTGTTTTCTAAAATGTATTTAAATTTGGGCGCGAGATTTCGCGCTTGCGCCTGTCCAGTGACAGGATACGGGCCGGCCGGCAAGGCGAGGGAGACCGCGGGAGAACGAAAACAGGTGGTCAGAACAAAAAAGTAAAGTTAAGTTAAGTTTGTTTTTAGTGGCGCAACCACGAAAGGAAAAGTGTCAGAAATTTTGAATAAAGACCATGACAAAAAACGCTCTGAGTTTATGTGTATGTGAATGTGCATTTAATAAAGTCGCTAGCCGGCGTGATTAAATCGAAAATTAACCAAATCTACAACAGTATTTGCGCATTTATGAGAGGGGTCAGAGTAGTGACATATGCAGCACCCCATGCGACTATACCATAGTTTAGAATTGACTCGACCAAAGCACTGTAAACTCCTACGATACAACGCCTAGATAATATTAGCCGTAAAGTATAAAATTTATAGAATAATTTTCTTAGTTTTGATGTTGTATATTCTATGTGGCAGTCCCACTTCAAAAGTGGGTCGAAATATAGACCTAAAAGTATTTAATTTTATTACTACAATATTACTTCCTTGCAATGGCACGAATTGAAGTCAGTGCAAGAGTCCTCATGAATCGTAAGTGAGTTTCTATTGGTACTAGAGGCCTTTGACAAAGCAAAGCACATGAAGTGGGACTTGTCCACATTCAGAGTAAGTTTAAACGAATTCAACCACCCCTTCACACGTTATTGTAGGTCCCTTTCGGCTTCGGTGAATACGTTCTCCCATGTAGCGCCCGAAAACAGCAAAACAGTATCGTCAGCATAGCAGACCACTCTGCCCCTTGGTAACAAGTTAATTAGATTATTTATATAAATAGTAAATAGGACAGGTCCAAGCACAGTACCCTGTGGCACACCATACTCCACTGGTAGCTGTTTACTTAGATGGTCGCCCACCCTCACTCGCTGTAGCCGGCCCTCAAGGTAGCTTTTGAAAAGATTGTTACCTATACCTATTGAATGCAGCACCTCCAGTAGAATAGGATGACACAGAGTCAAAGGCCCTTGCCAGATCCAAAAATACCCCCATTGATTTTTGTTCACTATTCAAACAATGGGCAATGTGATCTGTTACCCCACGAATTGCATCCTCAGTGCAACCACCACTCTTGAAACCAAATTGGTACTCGGAAAGTGTCTTATTATTTTTTAAATAAGATGTAAGGCGCAGCTTAATAGCCTTCTCAAAAATTTTACTTAGATTACTTGTTAAAGCAATCAAACTAAATAGTTACCCAAGGTGGTCCTTGCACCGGTTTTGAATATCGGTATAAGAGTTCTTGAAAGTTTTGGGATATTCACCAACACTAAAGGCTAAGTTGATTAAATACCGCAAATTGGTAATTTAAATATTTTTATCATATTACTGTTAGTAATTGGTAATTGTAATTTATGCCTTTTTCGGAGGGAAATGGGTAATTGTAATTGAATTTTACTTTTTAAGAGTAATTGCGACAGCTCTGGCTGTAACCAAAATTTTTAATTAAGTCTCAAGAAATTATAGCCATAAAATTTCTAAAATGTCAAAATTGGTAAGGCTAAAGCTGCATTTATAGTTGCCGTAACGTAAGCCGTAAGAAGTAAGCAGTAGTCGATAAGACGTAAAAATTAAGCCGTAACGAGAAACCCATTTATAGATTCTAATTAGTTAAGAAGTAAGAACAAGTTAGGTTATAATTTAAAATTGTTGCTTTTGTTTCAAATCTGATTTAAAATGGATTTAACTGATTAACAAGACGTAGTTGTTAGAGCTGAAACAATATTGCGTTGTTATTTATTATTAAAATCACAAAATGCAGGTATTTAAATAAAAAGTAAGGTTATATCGTATGGTTGTAAACAAGACGGTTATGTACGAATATGACCGTTCCCGGCCGATTGAGTAAGCAGTAACGTAAGAAATAAAAATAAACCATTTCTTACTGCTTACGTTTTGGGACAAATTCTTACGGCTTAAGTTTTTATGAACTATAAATGGATGTGTTACTGATAATAATGTTCATTTCTCTTACCGCTTATGTTACTGCTTAAAGCTTACGTTACGGCAACTATAAATCCAGCTTTAGAGTATTTAAAAAAAAGGGCGCCTTTGAATGCGATATCACACCCAGAGAACTATTATAACTACCAAGTTCTCTGGGATCACGCCTCAATGAAAATGCTCATTCCTTTGTGCGTACTTCGTAGAAGCGTTAAATTTCTAGGCAACGTTTTGTTATAATAATTTGATGAGAAAGTCGCGTTTATCGAATCTCGATATGTTTTATTACATTATATTTTTTGACGAAAATTCACCCCGTAAAATTGGCCAAAAGGTAACGTTACGATACTACTACACTATTAAAAAATATCTTTAGTTAACCCATCCTTACTTTGTGCTCTTTAGCGATTGTGCTGTCATCTACCGCTGGGTTGTTAATAAACCCTCCAAACTTTATGTTTTTGTCTTTTGACGTTTAGCCAAGTTTATCACCTCATAAGAGGCCATGTTTGCTTCCCTGTTTTTTGTATGACGAAAAAGTAACATTAGTGGCATCCAGAAACAATTTGCAACAAATGTAGCTTAAATAAAACTTTTTAAAAATTCCTTGCAGTGTTAGTAAATTGTTTTAACAGGAAGGGAATACGAGAACGCCCATTTTCCTGAAACAATACTCGGAAAACTGTTGTAATGGCGGCGTCCGAAAGTGAAGCTTCCTGTGATGAAGATCCAAATTTTGCTGTTATTTGTGCATTTTTCGAGAAATTTGGCGAATTATTAGGTGTTACGGACATTGATATTTGTGAATTACAGTCGATGTTGGAAAGCACAAATGAAGGTAGAGAATTATACCAGTAAAATATTTTTGTGTAATTTCCTTTTTTGTTGTCATATCATTCCCATAAGTAAGGTAAATCTAAAGAGACTTATTACAATATTTCTGGTGATAGTACCTTCCAACGTGGTACATTTATGGGCCAAACGTGTATCCATAAAAGTAATTCCATATTATGCAACTCTTTTTCTATCAAATTTTGAAAAAGAATAAAACTCATATAATAGCCTTCCGGTTGAGAATGGTTTTAGATTTGGCCCACAGGCATCTTTAAGATGCCTGTGATTTGGCCATAGATTGTTAATAGTCGCATAATCGTTTAGACCTTAGGGCAGAAAGATGATCTCCAAAAAGACTTAAAGAAGATTAGGTAAATGACTCGGTAAATGATGTCTATGTTTTTTTTTATGAAGTTATTAATTTCTTCATGAAGTTGTTAGTTTTTACATTATACATCAGCTGATTAATTTTGTTGATTTTTAACAATTTTACCAACATTGTCTTCATTGAGTCGGTTGGTGCATCTTTCCTTTGAGAATTTTTTTTCCCAAGTTTTGGTTTTCTAATGGCCTGAAGATTTCTAAGATGTCTAATCATATGACCCAACCCAAATGGTTAAAAATGTTTAATGTTGGCATAACATTTTACAGGAAAAAAGAACTTTTTTCTATCTAATTTGTTAATAACTCACAAATTTATTTTACATTATCATTATCATAGAGATTTAGCCTTGACGTTATTTCATAAATAAAGTCACAAAAAAGTTCATTAATATAATTAGTATGTTGGTTGTTGAGAGATAAAACATAAACTATTTACCTACCATGTAGAGAACAACATACCCAAAAAACCATGTTACTACACTACCACTACACCTTAACCTATATACATATATCTAGTACTAGGAGTTCCCGCCTGACGCGACGTAGATCAAAGTTCACCATTTTGTCAAGAAATATTTAAAATTTAAATTTATTGAAAAAATCATTTCATGATTAAAAATTAAAGAAACTAATATTTTTCTTACATAGTAGCTTTATCTGGATATGTGAAAAATTTTGTACCACAAAAAATAGTTTATTTTATTGAGGGTTAAGTAAGAGAATTTAATTCAAATTCTTTATTAGCTATATACTTGCACATGTATGTACTTACACAAGTCAAGTAAAAAGTAATAATGAATTAAAAATAATTAACAATTAATCAAAATATGTTTTAATTTTAACTAGGTAGGTACCTACTGCATTGATATATAAAATGCTAGGATTTATTTTAAAAACTTGCTAAAATAATTTAAAAATGTTAACGCCATAATTATAAGTCCCTGTTAGTTACAAAATTTTTATAAGTATGCCAATACAAGAGGTACAGATGAAAGGCTTTTGTGTAATTTATTTAATTTCCCAGAGAAGCAAGCATTGTTTTCATATACCTATATTTATTTATTTATTCTCAAGTATATTTACAGGTATATAAATAACTAGTGATGGGAAAAATCGAGTTATTTCAATAATCGATTACCGAGTATTCGAGTGATTTAAAAAACCGAATGATAATCGATTGTTCACTCAAATGCTTTATGAGGAGCAATTTAAAAAAAATTAATTTTTTTAATCACTTAAATAATCAACCACATATATTTTTAGACTTCTAAAAAAAAAAAAAAAAGGTCGGCAGTTCCATAAACTAACTACTTCTTTGTATAGCCCCGCAATGAGTGATCGGTTATTTTTTTAACATCGGTTATTTTTTTAACTTGAGTGATCCCATCACTATCAAAAACCATTATGTTCATCACTCATTTCGTCACTCGAATGATTTCCGAAGATAATCGAATAATTCGAGTGATTGAAAAAACCGAGTGATCGGTTATTTTTCACTCGAGTTATCCCATCACTATAAATAACCCTATTATAAAGTACTAGCAAAACTTATAAATACAATTCATACACATTTTTATTTTGTAACTAATTAGAAGAAGTCATTAAGTTAAAGTAGTTCCAATATTTTCTGTTTAAACTGTTCATATTTAGGTCAGAAAAAATATATCATACTTTGAAATTTAATATACAAATTGCACAACAAAGGCATTGTTTACATAAAATGGATCTGTATTTCTTGTTGGATAAGAAGAAACATTTATATTTAAATTGACTAGTGTGTTTAGTTAGATCCTCAATATTATTATGTAAGAGTAAATAAAGCAACATGTTAAGATCTCTTTTCTAAACGTAAAATATTATATCTGGGTCATTCTTAAAAAATCAGGGAAAATCACTTGTGACCAGCCCCTTTGAATATTTTCCAATATTTACCAACAAGTTTTTGGCAAGGTGATATATTTTCATTGCTCTCTTTGTACCAATAAAACGTTTATATTATAAAAAAAAATTTCATGGAAAAAAAATATAATTTTGCAAAAAAAAACATTACCATGTCCATGTCATTTTACAATTTCTTAAGAAGTATGTACTATTTTTTTTCCATAACAAAAAAAGTTTTAGAACAAAACAAATTGAACTTCAAATAAGTATCAAATGGGTAACCTAATTTGACATTACCCATTTGACATTTTTAGTTAATACAAGCACAGAGCAAGGAGGTTTTCGCGTATTTCGGCTGGCTGTCACCCGATTCAGAACATTACCGTGTGTGTAAAAAAAAATATGTTTGTGTTTTTTTTTTTAATTTTAAAGTTTAAATTAGTGTAGTGTTTTAATACAACAAGGTAAGGATAAATAATTAATTTGTTGGTTTTTAGTAATCTAAGGTTATTTTATGTTTTGCTCATTACCGTGTCAAAAATACCTGACATTACCATGTCCTTTTACTATCATGGTAATGCTTGTAAGACACGGTAATGTTAAATAATTAGTGGATAGATGGGAGTAGGTTTTATAACTGCTCCAAACGACCTTATAAGTAAATCAAGCCATGAATTAAACTTGATAAAAATTATCGGGGGTAAGTGCACAAGTGCATCAAAATTATCAGGTTATTTTTATGCACGAGTGTAATTTATTTGAATATTTTCCAAATTAATTAAGAACTCGAATCAAGTAAATTTAAATATTTTATTTAACAGAATGCAAAGAGATAGTTATTAACAATTCTTGACAAAATGAAAGGAAAACATTCGTTGACATTGACTTTTTTGTCTGCTGTCACTCAATAAGATGACGTTAATTGTCAGAATATTACATTTTTTTACGTTTGTTAACAATAAAATCCCGCTTTGACATTTCGTCAACAATATAAACTTGCGATGCAATTTTCGATTTCTGGCAGTGCTGTTTTCGGGGGTAAGTGCACAAGTGCATCAAAATTATCAGTTTATTTTTATGCACGAGTGTAATTTATTTGAATATTTCCCAAATTAATTAAGAACTCGAATCAAGTAAATTTAAATATTTTATTTAACAGAATGCAAAGAGATAGTTATTAACAATTCTTGACAAAATGAAAGGAAAACATTCGTTGACATTGACTTTTTTGTCTGCTGTCACTCAATAAGATGACGTTAATTGTCAGAATATTACATTTTTTGACTTTTGTTAACAATAAAATCCCGCTTTGACGTTTCGTCAACAATATAAACTTGCGATGCAATTTTCGATTTCTGGCAGTGCTGTTTTCGCTGTAATTTTGCGAAAATTGCATTTCTCTTATGGGAACTTTAACATATGAGGGAAATATTCGCTGTAATTTTGCGAAAATTGCATTTCTCTTATGGGAACTTTAACATATGAGGGAAATATTCGGCACAACAAACATCACATTTTTTTAATTTAAAAAAATGTTACTTGTTTTTATTGCTTTTTAAGCAAGACGGTATAAAAATGGTTGAATGTTCAAAATCCGATATTAAATCTGATAAATGGGTAGCAGTTCTTTTTAGCGACTCTTGGTATCCAGATAAAATGTCAGTTGTGTTTATGATATGAGTATTCTAATTTTTACTGATTTTTCAGGTGTGGTTTTGTCACAAATGGGCAAATTTGTAAAAATTCAGTTTATGGACAGAAGAGCTATTTTTTTGGCCGGAAAAACAAGATGTCCAGACAATCCCAGCAGCAGAAATTTTATACAAACTCACCAAGCCACCGATTCCATGTTCTGCTCGGCTCTTTTCCGTTCCTGAATATTAAAAGATACACGATATGACTTAATAATTTTATTTAATTACTCAGTTTCAGTTTATAAAAATACTTTATAAAAAATATGTATTTTTAAATTTCTTTTACGTTATTTTACTTTTCCAGGGTTTATATTATATTTTTTTAGTTGAATGGTGCTCATTCATTTTGTTTCTAATTAAAAAAAAAAATTTTAAATGGTTTTTAAATATTTCTTTTATTATTTTCACTTCTTAACATTCCCATGGAACTAAATTGAACATTTCCATGTCTATTCAAATTCAAACACAATAATTTATTTATCAAGAAAATACCATAAAAATAATACAGCATGTGATTTTTAATTATAGATAAATTGGACTATACCGCGATTATATAGAACCGATATCACAGAGCACAAATAAATTGTGTCTGTGTGGTATACCGCCTACTTTTGACATTACCGTGACAACCAAATCTCATTACCGTGTCATTTTTTGTTATTTTTTCGAAAAAAATGAATAATATGAGGGGTTACATATTACAGATTCTATTAACCTAACATACTATATAAGCCTACATAAAAATATTTTTTGATATATGATGATTTACATGTGACGCTAAATATCATGAAATTTTCCTGACTTCTAAGGAATGACCCATCTAACAGAAAGTTAGTTTTTAGGAATATTTCTATCATAGTGATCAATTTCTTTATACCTAATACAAGTATCTTAAAAATCCGCATTTTATTTTCACAGAATTTACTTTAAAAGTAACTTGTACTAGTATTATTATTTTAAGAACACTTGACTTTCGGTTCAGTTTAAACGAAAAGCAGCACTTCTCATCTTTAACAATGGTGTACAGCACAGCTGAACGTGTAGAAATTATTTTCATTTATAGTTCCCAGGATCAATGTTTCTTAAGGACAGCCCAACGTTTTAACGAAAGGCATCCAGGTCAAAATGTACGCCCGGAGTATGTTCGCCAGGTAGTAGCCAAATTTGAAGAAACTGGTTCTGTCGCGAATAAAGGGAGAAATCAACCGAGACTAGCCGACGAAGCAGCGCAAATTGAAATTCTGGGGCAGTTTGCAATGAATTCAACTTTATCAACTCGTCAAGCAGCTGTAGCAACTGGATTATCTCGTGAATCAATAAGAAAGGTACTTAAATTTCATAAGTTTTATCCCTATAAACTGCACATACTGCAAGAACTTGATGACGACGACCCGGACAGAAGAATTCAGTTTTATGAAATAATGACAGATAGAATTACGGCAGAACCTCGACTACTTAAAAATATTTGCTTCAGTGATGAGTGTACCTTTTATTTAAATGGGCGTGTTAATAAGCAAAACTGTCGTTACTGGAATGACGAAAACCCCCACGTATTTAGAGAAGGGCATACCCAGTACCCCCAGAAAATTAATGTTTGGGCTGGTATATTGGGAGATGGTATTATCGGCCCAATATTTATACAAGGAAATTTAAATGGCGACAGGTATGCTGAAATGCTACAGAGGTCTATCAAACCACTAATAGTGCGAGAATTAGAAAATCAGAGGGACATACTCGGAAATTTATCTTTAGAAGAACGCTTACTACATTTCCAACAGGATGGAGCACCTCCGCATTATGTAGTTCCCGTTAGGCAGTGGTTGGATGAAGAGGTTCTGTTGAATGGCCACCTAGATCCCCGGACCTAACACCTTTTGACTTCTTTTTGTGGGGTCACCTAAAATCTGTGGTTTTTAAAACGCAACCTGAGTCACTAGAGCAACTTCAGCATAGAATAGTTCAGGAATGCCGTGCTATATCCAGATAAACATTTGCAAATGTACGTGAAGAATTTGAAAGTAGGCTTTATTATTGTCTTCAAAACAACGGAAATCATTTTGAACATTTAATTAAATAATAATAAAAAATTTCAAAATTGTGTTTTCATTTATTGTTTTCCTAAATAAACAGAGAAGAATGTCCTGAAATGTAGCTTTCTATGGTACCATTGGAAAGCATTTTTCAAGAGCCTTAAAATGCAGATAAGGGTGGGATAATACGCTTGTTTTTGTTCCCCCTTCGTTTTATAGAAACTGTTTTTTGCATTTTTTTCTTCAGTTTTTCGTTCCTAAGATATGGCCATTTCAAGTTTTTAAATTGTCACCCTGTATAACATATTTTAAATATCTAGTCAACAATCTTTTCAACTTTGCAACCCTATCAATAACTTTAATATATTTAGGTAGTTTATTATATACATTTGCCGCCCGATACATGGGGGTTGAATAGACCCTATTTTTTTTTGTGTTTGTTTTATAAATATATTAACATTTCTTCATATCTTTTAATTTACTTAACTGCCCAAAATCCAACTTCCTGTATAAGTCCTCCGTGTGTGCTAGTCGATCATAACCAAATAAAACTTTTAATATTTTGTTTTTACAATTTTTTAAAATCAACAACGCCACACAGGAATTAAGTATCTAAAGTGTTACAAAAAATAAAGCAGTGTTATAAAGTCATTTTACTTTTGTAAGACAAATAATTTCTACATTGATAGACGGCACCGACCATAGGAGTAATTTTATTCCTTCCCGTTAAGGTTTTTATCCAAAATCAATCCCAGGTATTTTATTAATGATACTTTTTGGATATTTTATTTTTATTAGTATTAAAAAAATCAGTTATCTTTTCCAGAAAACATAGTTATCTTAATAGATATATAAAGTTTCTAGCAATCCATAGGCCAATAAGTATCAATTTTTTTTCTGAATAGAAGAACAATATCTGAAACTTGTTATTATTTTAGTTTCTAAATTTTTAATGGATCTTCATGTAAAGCTGTTACGAAAAATCAAGAAATCAGTGCATGTCGAGCGGTGGGAAAAGTCATTAATCAAATTTAGCCACACATTCTCCAGTAAAGATGCTTGGGAGTTGGAAAGATTCGGTTACAAAACTGCCAAACTTTCATCAAAAGTCCGGATTCTTAAGGTTAGTTCATCTGTAAACTTATTAAAATGATACTCTAATTTTTAAAAACCGATCATTTAATAAAAATTTGAATACTGATAAGCCAACTAGATTAAACTTTTATTAACGGGCTAATAACTAACTAAAATCTAAGTGACCTTTGTTAATAATACCCTCGATAATACCTTACTAAATACCTACCTGAGTATTTCTAACATTTTTTGATATAAAAATTATAAAACATTGGCTACTTTGATTGTGAATAAAAATGCTTGCAAATATCATTTTATGTCACAGTCAAAGTAACCTAGTTAGTTTATTATTATTTAAAATCTTTCTAGAGGTCTATAGAGATATAAAAAGCAATTGACAGTTAACCATAAAATATTTAAATACCTGTTTAACATAGCGATAAGGGTAATCATTTATTTATGGTTTAAAAAATATTTATGTATAACCAAACACGTTTGTACAATTATGTAAAAACCTTCAATTTTTTTTTAAATTTTAAGTTTTGAACACCATCTGTTAGGTAAGGACCTAAGCTTTCCAATGTATAAACCTTATAACTCAAAGAAGTTCCTGTCATGTAGGTACCTAAAATTTAATAAAAAGATAACCACCTAACTCCTTGGTGCTCTTTTTGTTTCATGGAAATCCTTCTGTTAATAAAACAATTTTTTATGTCTCCTGCAGGGTTGGCAAATATCATGATATTTATATAAATATCCAAATATCCGATATATATCCAAATTTGTAAAGATACTTAAGCCTTATGTTTTAAAAATTCAAAATCACTTAATTTAATATATTATAATAGTTATAAACCTGTAAATTTGTATTTCAATTCTATTCAATGATAGTTGCTGTCACAATAACAAGTTTTTTAGTACTCCTGTCCTATATTAGGAATGTAAAATGTAGGCAAAAAATACAAGTTTATGAGTATAAACACATCATATATTTTTGCTTTTGACTATGGTTCAACTTAAAACCCAGAATTACTGGGCTTGTTAATTAAATCTAAATGAACCCAAACTTGATTTTATATTTTTGGCATTGTAACATTTTTATTTCATAAAACAAACAGCAAAATATTGCTCCGTTCAATCAGAAATCGAAACTAAATAAAAATGCCACGCGGTAAAGAAGTCAAAGAACAAAAGTTGGTCAACGTCTCGGAAAGATGGGGAATCACCGCATCGTAAGCAGCATAAAACGCTGTTGCCGGCTCAGCGGCAGCGGGGCCATATTTTTATACTGATGAATAGAATTTTAGAAAAAAAAATAATGATATATATCAGGATAAATATCGTCACATAAATATCATGATATTTATCAAGATATATATCAGGATATTTGTCACGGATATATCCTGCCAACCTTGGTCTCCTGTAAAATTTTTGATTTTGGAGTTATGTGGTGAAATGAGAAATTTACAACATATTAGATTACATAAATGTGGAGTTCCACCAAAGATCTACTCTAGGTCCACGTTCCCTCTTATTTCTGTCAATTTAAAGTTAAAGTTTCATTTTATATTTTAATAAGAGTATCTCAAAAAATTATTGTAATATAAAATCAAATAAAATGTAATTTATTTAAATATAACACACTAATGTTGGGATGCACACAGCTACTTAACGATAATTAACCAGAATGATTTAATAGTTTTGGACGTGTATTGTCTTTATTTTAAATGACAACGTTTCAACTTGTATGTAGGTGTCTCTAGTCGTCTTCAGGTGAATACTAAATAAACACAGTATAACGTGGTTATTTTTAGAGAGACAGTATACATATCAAAATAAAAATTGTCAATGAAATAACTTTATTTTGTATGATTCTAAAAAACCCACATGCCACTTCACTTTAACGCACGCACAGCTTACAGCGTTGCCCTTGTTTCTAACTTATCTGAAACTGTGAAAGTATCTACCTATGCTTTTATACAAATAAATGGTGTTTTATGAATGTAATGGGTTGTCTCCTATATTATATGTATAAAACCCAATAAAAGGATGGAGGCCAATTTCCATTACTTAATCAATTGGAACTTTGCATTTTAATTCATGTTGACTTGCACTTACAAAGAGATTGATATCTCATATGCTTGGGTCATCTCTGGTTCAATGATTTGGTTACCATAACTTTATAGTGGTTTACAAGGCACTCTAAAAAGTAGTACGTACTTGTTGGAAGCTGTGAACGACGAGCGGAACTCGTGCTTATCGACCGAAATATTCAAACAATTCAAAATAATATTCAAACCACCTAAAAATTAACTGAAATTTCCTTTACTATATCTTTGTATCGCGCGTACTGTGACTAGGAAATATATTGCTACAATTGTCAAAATATATCAGAAAATCTTTCGTTTTTAAATAAAAGAACATCAACTCACAAAAACAATAAACGGTTTTGTTCATAATTCCTTCTTATTGTGCCACATTAAAAAGTAGATGTTTTCAATACTGGTCAATTTAAAGCACGAAACGCATTGAAATTATTACGACGAAAAACGCAATTTTTACCTTATTTTAACACATCATAATAAATAATTATTTCCATCTGTTGCTTTGTACACACCCTCTATTCAAAACGTCGCGCAAAACTTTCAACAAATTGTCACAAGTAAGAAAATTGCATACCATAATACCATTTCAAATTGAAAATTTAAATATAAAGCGCATAATATATATATATTAGCCTGTTTTTTGACACCCTCTATTCAAAACGTCGCGTCGAAACTTACAACAAATTGTCACAAATAAGAAAATTGCATACCATAATACCATTCAAAATTGAAAATTCAAATATAAATTGCATATAATATCTATTAGCCTGTTTTTTTGACACCCTCTATTCAAAACGTCGCGTCGAAACTTTCAACAAATTGTCACAAGTAAGAAAATTGCATACCATAATACCATTTCAAATTGAAAATTCAAATATAAATTGCATACATCTATTAGCCTGTTTTTTTTTTGACACCCTCTATTCAAAACGTCGCGTCGAAACTTTCAACAAATTGTCAGAAGTAAGAAAATTGCATACCAGAATACCATTTTAAATTGAAAATTCAAATATAAATTGCATATATCTATTAGCCTGTTTTTTTGTCACCCTCTATTCTAAACGTCACGTCGAAACTTTCAACAAATTGTCACAAGTAAGAAAATTGCATACCATAATACCATTTCAAATTGAAATTTCAAATATAAATTGCATATATCTATTAGCCTGTTTTTTTGGTCAAAATAGGAACTTAAGGTCTCATCAACAATTTATTTCGTACAAATTTTAAGTTCAAAGCGTTAAAATAACTTGAAATGAAGACAAAATACACCAATTTCGCCTAATTTTGACAGCACATTTAATTTCAATCAAGGCTAAAATAAAAACCAAACTTTTCCAAAACCGTCTATCAAATCCTAGCTAACCTTATAAGATTCGAGACAAACTCGGGGAACAAGTTTTGACTAGTTTGTATTCCCCAACGAAGTCTTTAAACACGACGGGTGATCGCCAGATGAGTAGAAGGTATTTATTATATTTTATAGAAGCGTATCGCCGTCTTCTGTGTTTATCGAAAATTAAATTGCCCTGGTCCAGTTTCAGATCGTTTAACAGGTTAATATGGGAAAACTGGTTTCTCTTCAAAAGTCAGTCCTTCACCCACTTTGTCCTTTTCTTTTTTGATTTTATGGCTAATGCCGCCACCACTGCATATAAATATATTGTCTTTATAATTACATAGTTTTTTGTTGAACTAGTAAACAAAAATGCAGTCTCGCGTTTAGTTCGTCGACATGCACGACGTTCCGCTCGTCGTACAAAGCTTCCAACAAGTACATAGTATGTGGGTTACTTTAAGATACAGAATGGCACATATGCGAATATTGCCCTAAAATAAATACACTGGGATCAGTGAATAGTAGTAAAAGAAACATAATTGCGCAGGTAGAATTCTTTATTGACAATTTTTTTAGGAACTGCTTGAAGCACAGTTTGATTATAATTCGAAATTTAAAGCAGAAATAAATAAGTTAGGATCCAAGGATCTAAGAGCGCAGCCTTTAGGTCGTGACAAGTTTGGTCATGTCTATTGGTTTCAAAGCGACGATAATTATCACATTCGAGTATTCAAAGAAGATCTAGACGACGAAAAGTGGACGCTTGTTGCAAGGTAGGTGTATACAGTCTCCAACGTAATTTTGTTTTCTCATGCCACATTACTCGCCCAAAGAACTCCATTTTACACTCTGCGACCATAAATACAATTTCTTTTCGATTACCAAGTCTGTGGATAATGATCGGTCCACGATATGGGTCATCTCGAAGGCCCCCAATTTCTTTATCAGTGTGTCCATGTTTCCACCCCATATAAAAAAATTGAAAATATGTAGCATATTGTAAGTATAATTTTTGATTTTATAGATATATCTGTACTAACTAATATTGAACTCATGTTCTTAAACGCTGTTCTTGCTTTTCCAATTCTTGATCTTATTTTCATAAGACTAAGTCCGTTGTGAGGTAACCAGTGAACCAAGATAGCAATACTTCTCATCCTGTTCTACCGGTTCAGTGCCAAGTATTGACGGTTCCGCTTGCTGCTCCCTCTTGCTGATATGCATCCACTTGGTTTTTGGAATGTTGAGTTTCAAACTTGACCCTGGAAGTATGACTGTCGTCAGCATATCAAATTCAATTAGTTCCCCGTTTAGTTTTATGCCAGCATCAGCTGCGTACAGCGCTTCCTTGAATATTTCTTCTGCATATCTATTAAATAAAAGAGCAGCTAGGATGCACCCTTGGCGTAAGCCTTTCTTTATCTCGTCTTCTTTTCCGTTGAGGACTTATTAATTTTATCACAAGGAATTTGGCCCTAGTAAAGGTTAGATATCGCACACAGCACAACAGCACTGGTGCCAAATACAGAATTCCTAGATCTGACTCGCATATGGTACAGGTCTACTTGGTAACTGGAGATAGAGAACCTTTGGGATTATTTAGATTATCAAACTTAAAATGTTACAAACCTAGCCAAATTAGGAACTATTTTTAAAGAAGATTGGCAAAACATTTAATATTAATATCATTGTGCTAAACTTTTGACTTTATAAGAAAGTATTGTAATTTAAGTTTTATTATATTTAATTCGTTAAATAAAAATTATTATTTTAGGGATAGAGCGGGTCTTGTATCTCTGATAAACAATTTGAGCGACGGTGATATTAAAATAAGTTCAGATTCAGCCGGAAACGAGGACAGCAATAGTTTATCAGAAAAACCAATCATTGACACGGGTCAGCAAGATACTGATTCTAAGAAAACGTCAGACGACGAGGATTCCAACCTGGAAATCAAAAACAAAGATCAAGTAAATAATTTAGCATAAACTAGGAAGTTGATTTTAGTGTTTTTTTTTTGGTAAAATATCAGTTTTTAACAACCTAAGTATAGAAATAACTCATTTTTATATGTTTTAAATATACAGTGACTGGCTAAAAGTTCGCCACATATGGAAAACAAATTTATTAGCAGGGTATCGGAAAAACTTTTCGGGGGGATTGGTTCTGCATGTCCGATAACCTAAAAACGATTTTCACAAAACTCACGTGATTGGTATAGCGGCAAAACAAAAGAAAATTGTTAGGTTAGGTGACGAGATATCAAAAAAATGCATTTTAAAAAGCTGTTTAGAGTTAAATTCTAGAACCATGGCAAAATTTTAAGATTTAATTTAATAAAATTGAAAAACGCAATTTCCAGTTTTTTTTTTAGCTAAATAGCTTGGCTAATATAAAGCCCATATTATTAAATTTAAAAAAAAATGTGGTAGTTTGGTACAATTAACGCCGAACGCTCGCTTCTGCAATGGTTTGTATCTAATGACTATCAAATTTTTGTAAACTTTAACCTAAATTTATGTATGTGCGAGTAGAATACTATCGATTAAAACTGATTCTAAAATAAAAAAATAGCCCTTTTTTAGATATTTAGCACAAAAAGTTTTCAAAAGAATTGATACAGTCATTAAATACAAACCATTGCAACAGTGAACGTCCCGTCCGGAAAAAAACTTATTTTTTCGATTTTGTCTTGTCAATTGTTTAAAAAACTACTACATTCGTTTTTTTTTTCATCCAAATACGTGGGCTTTATATTAGCCAAGCTACCTAAAAAGAAAAAACTAAATTTGTAAGTTGATAAAAATATATTTAAACAAAATTGAGTTTTCCATTTTTTTTTTAAATATAAGCTTGAAAATTTGCATATTGACCTAAAATTTAATACTAAGCGACTATTTTAACTATTTTTTTTTTAACTCGCAGCTAGTATAGTGGATTTCACCTTAGTTTTTCATGGCCGCCGCTGACACATGTCATGTATAACATTTCTTTTTACAGAACTTAAGGATTGGCCAGGGCCGGACTTAAAAATTATGTGTGAACATGGGTCAATTTATTTGTAGTTGTAATTATGGATGGAAACAAGAATTACCTAAGCAATTTTTAAGATATTTCAAAAAAAAACACTGAAGGGGAATGGAAATAGGATAGAATATCAGAAAAACAATTTCATTTAATTTTTATTCATAATATAATAAAGTGCTGTTATTTTGGTAAAAACACACTCTTAATTTAGTACAATAAAAAATATACAAGGGGCAGTCGTGAATCTAGTATCATCAATAATTAACTACGTTAGAGAAAAGAATTATTTTGTTTTTTAATTTGATTTTAGACCATGCAGTGTTAAGTTGAAAAAATCTATATATTATATTTAATAGCTTATTGTTTACTTTTTTATTTTCTTATTCACGGGTAGATATTTTTTTCTTTAGACTAGGTTCTAAAGAGTTTGAAGTTTACAATAGGTCTAACTTTTCGTTAGTTTATAATAAAACAATAAAAGTTTGTAATGTTATCGAATTAGGTATTTTTTTTTAATGAATAAAGAAAAAATAATGTAAGTAGATACTACAAAAAAAGATTTTTGTCCATGCGTCTGCAGAACAGATACCTCAAGCACTCTTCAATACAACTGTATGTAAAACTTATTTTAGCATAATGGTTCACTGTGGTTTTTAAATTTAATTTTGTTGCAAGTTCCCCATTATTTTTGGTCTTCATCTGACAAGCTGTCGATGTCGTCGTCACCGTCCGAGACATAATTATTTACTTACTTTTGCATAAAAAGAAACACGTCACAGATACACACGGTCCGGCAGTTTAAAACCAAAAAGTCTAATACGCACAAAATATAAGCAAAATGCTGTCTGAAAAATACCAAAAACAATAACACGAACGATCAAGAATTAAAGACTCTAAGAATTAACAGCAGAATGCACGCGGTGCGCGGTGTGTCCCAAGTCCCAATGCGGCTCTGTGATATTTAAAGAACGCGACGAGACAATCGAATTAATGAAGTACGAAAAGAGATATGCGAGAGCAAATGCGTAAGACAAAGATGCACATACTAACGGCATATACGAGCGATGCTGTGCTTTTGACGAGTTTGAGCTCATTGAAGGGCAACGTATTGAACTGTCTAGTGTGCATCTTCGTCATGTACATGTAACTATACGGTCAGTTATATATCCATCTCTTGTTAATCTAGCCAATGCCCGTGCCTGAAAGCCGTTTATAGAATTAGGGATTTTAAAATCACGTGTTGGCTAATATGTTTGACAAGAGAGACGTCAAAGCATTAAAAACTAAGGTGAAATCCACTATAGTCATGTGAACGTATGTGAAAATTGATTTTCTAGGCTATCGGACATGTAGAACCGATTATCCGGAAAAGTTTTCGGTTCACTGCTAATAAAGTATTTTCCCATCTCTAATATTTTATGGCAAATTATAATATATTAATATTCCATTATACAAAATCGATCTTTTTTCAAAATTACTCTTTACTGAAGAGGTAATAAGGTCATTGTTTTTACGTTATTATATTGATGTAATGAATTAATATGGTCAGTGTAATATTGGAATACTTTGTCTAAATGTTTATGGAGTGTATTAAGGTGCACATTTTTACCTTATAAAGGTTTTTTTTAACTTTATTCCTAAGAAACTTACAGTTTATAACAACGAAATTTCTATATAACATAATATTGTATAAGGATTTTTCAGGTGGTTAGAAAAATATTTTCTCGCATAATATTCCTTACCACTAACTAACTAACTGACAAGTAGACTGTCTATATATTATAAATGTGTAAAAACTCTGTGATTCTTGGTAATCTGAGGTGTTACCAGTTAAAAATACTTGAAAACTTGTTAACTATCAATTTTAGGAAGAAGATAAATCGACAACAGTTTTAAAAATTAAAAGCCTAGGCGATTTAATGCCCAGTCCTAAGAGGCCGCGAGAGGAATTAGAAGAGGAAACAATATTTGATAAATACAATCTTAAAAACCTGGAAATTAGAGTTTCAAAGGTATCAAAGGGGACAACAGAACCTGTTGTGGGTGAGTTATAAATATCACTTATTCAAAAATTAAATACCCGTGCACAGTAAAATATGTCAATTTTAATTTTACAAATGAAAATAGTATATTAAAGTACACGTTTCATAAGAAGCGGTTTTAGCGCACGAGTCTATTTTAAAAAACGAGCCACAAAGTGGCGAGTTTTTTTATTTACACGTGCGCTAAAACGCCTTATGAAACATGTGCTTTATACATTTTTTTCTATTTCACCTTTTATAATCAAGAAAAATACATTTTAAAAAGAAAATAAATCCTTCAAATTTTGTAAATTTTTATGTCTAAATTTTATGTTGGTAATACTATTTTTTATCATAGTAGCCTCTGCACAACAAAAATTATTTTGCAAACTAATTTTTTGATTTATTAACCCATTTTCACCACGAGATTCTAAAGTTATTTTAGCGATATGAGATTTGAAATTGGACGGAATACGTTGTGTGATCCTTGTACATTCGGTACATATACAGAGCGTTCGGAAATTCGGGAGATTTTGCTACTTTTTTTCGAATTTCAAAAGACGTGATTTTACGTCACGGCATTGCAATTTAGTATAGGGAAGATGGAAAATTCAAATAAAGTTGAAGGTAAAATCGACATTGGAAGGTTAGTAGATTAAATTTTGTATAGAATTTGGCAGAAAATGATAGCTTGAAGCATCTACAAAAGATTGATTTATAGATTTATGCAACCAACATACATGACTGTTATTCACACAGAATAAAAAAGTAGGTTATCAAGCTATTTTTCTTCTGCGAAAAATGGGTTTTCTCGTAAATCACAAAGGCCGCGCAAGTCAATGAAATAAAACATTTAAATGTTACCAACATCAAATAAAGAAAAAACGCGTATCGAAATAGCTTCATTACGATACGCAAATGCGTATGGTACTGAGCTTATTATGAACGTGAAATAGAAAAAATACATTAAGCGTCCGAATTTTTGTTTTAATTTTAAATGCCTCCATTCCAAACTACCTAAAATTAACAATTGAACCGACTTTTGCAAAGCATACTATCACTAACATGAACTTATTAAAATAAAATATTAAATCTTAATTGGATTTAACCTGCAAATGATCACGTCACAATTACAGAGGTTATGTTAGGCAGCACTAAGTCCATAGGTACTCAGGTAATAACACCAAAACCAATTAATCCTAACTGACGATATAGCGAAACCCGTATAAGAATCGGTAGGACGAGAAGCTTTGATAGCACTTCGTTTGTTGTCTTGTCCGCGTTCATCATTTTACCCCAATTTTTCATATAAAAAAAAATATACTGATTGTAGTTTTCCTTAGGTGAAGCAATAGAAGAACCGGTCATGAAAATAGAAGGGGAAGGTTCTGGTCAAGACAACGAGAGTCCAATTGTAGGCGAGACGATAGAAGAAGATATAATGTACTTCTATGGTAATGGAAGCGGATACGATTGTCGAACTGGAAATCAACCAGAAAAGGAGGAATCGACGAAGGCGAGCAGTACCGTTGATAAACCAAATAGTACCGAAGAAAATATTTCCCAACAAAGTGACAGTTCCACGCCTAAGAGTAACGAATCTAGCCAATCAAAAGATTTAAGTTCTGAATCGCCAAAGAAATTTTTTTTTGGCTCTGGCAGTATTAGTCCTTTCAAATCGAATTCTTTATCGTCAACCGTAGCATTTGGATCGCCGAAAAAGGATAACGGTATGCATGGAAATCTAACTTTTTTTTCTAATTACACTGTTATAATAAATCATCTTTAATTTTTTTAAGAACGGCTTCTCAAACTTTTGCTATCTTAGCTCAGATAAAATGTTACAAAAGTAGTAATATCAAAATCGAACTATCCAATTCTATGGGATGGACCTTTTATAGTAATAATCAGATTAAAATTTGATTAGTATAATTTGATTTTGGTAGCTTCTGTTGCATCTTAATCTCATTCCAAAAAAAAAACTTAAAATCGTACCAATATTGTCATATTTTCTTATTCCCATAATATGTCAAAATCTAATAATTATTAATTTATTTTAGACGGAGATAAAAATCACATTGAAGAAACCAGTAAAACTGAAAAAAATACTGTAGACAATAAATATGTAAATATTAATGAATCTAAGGCTAGTGAAGAAATATCTATGAAAACTAAATCTAAAAATAAAGAAATTATGGATCTATTAGAAGAACCAAAGGAAAAATTACAAGGTAGCAAAAAAGAGACTGATATTGTAGATAATTCTTTACAAGGTAGTACTAAGAAAGATAATGTTGAATCAAATAACAGTGCCGAGGAAATAGAATCTAAACAACCCGTGATGGAGCCTATTTGTGTTAAAAAGTTCGCTTATATTTGTGAAAAAGACGACGAAAGTGAAAAAGTTTTGGTTAAAAAAGGTGATATAGTAAGTATTGAAACAATTGAGGCGGTTAAAAAAAGACCTGAAACCTTTATTACAAATGAAACTGTTAAAGATGATGCTGTTGAAAAGCCTGATTCTGTTGTAACAACTGAAACCGTTAAAGCAGTTGAGACAACAGATACTGATGAAACGACTGAAACTCTTATTACAGCTAAAGATACTGTTAAAACAACTGATGACAGTAGTCTTAAGTCTTGTGAAGAAACTAAAGAAGACCCACTTGAGAAAGATTTAAAGACTAACGGCGGAGAGGGCAGCTTGGATTCTCAGGATCTTGGTGCTGATAAAGAGTCCAATCCAGCTAGTGTAGAAACAGGTAATGTTAGATATGTAATCTGAAAGTATACATTTTGGCAGGGTAAAAAAACAACTTTAATTTCGATTTGTAATAACTTCCCTTTTAAATTTTTTGAAGGTTATCCCGAGGGTTTTACCAGACCTAATCTTTATTCTATTTTGTCATAAGCCCTTCATAAACTAGTTATCTTTGCATTCATTAATAGCACAAGACAAGAGGCAGATTTTATGTGCAAAAATTTCTTTACAAATACAGTGTGTCCGCGGATGACGTCCCCAAGAGGGAAACAATCTTTTTTACTCATTTTACGACCAGAAGCCATTCTTTATAAAAAGTTCTGCTTGTTGGGAAAATTAATTCACGTTAAAAAAAATTTAGATCAAATTTACAAGGTGTAAATAAATAGCCCAGTACGTGGGGTTTTTTTGAATGCAAAAGGTGGTGTAGTAGCGATTTTTTAGTATGTTGTTAGGCTTGGGGCCCTAATGAAAAATCCAAGTTTTCGACTTTGAGGCGCATGCGCTCGAGCCGCCATCTTTGATTTTAGGTACAAAAATTTGATTTTTTTACAATAACTCAAAAACCGTGGCTTTTACGACAAAAGATATTCTATACAAAGTTAAAGAGGACAAAATTTAGTACATTTTTGTTAAAAAAAATTTTTTGTAGCACACATATGTTAGGAGTTACAGCTCCGTGACGTTACACTATTTGAAAAAAAAATTAAAAAAAAAATTGGCTGTTAATAACAAATAAATAATTTGAAGAAATAGTCCATGCTTAAAGTGGAGTTGAAAGTATAGAAAAGTAAGAAAAAACTAAGTCTTCCTCCACAAAACAACGTCACTTTCACTTAAAGTTTTCTCACAAATAAAGCACAAATCAACTTGGCAATTTTCCATTATAACAGCGTAACCTTCTGCAAGCTAGACATGACACACTGACGCATACAGACTCGATGCACGGAAGGTTATTTTATTTATGACCCCCTCTCAATAGAGTCTCTAAAAATTATTTCAATATGATTTGTATTTGTTTAATTTGTTTATATTCTTTCACAAAATTTTGTGGAGGAAGACTTTTAGTTTTTTCTTACTTTTCTATACTTTCAACTCCACTTTAAGCATGGACTACTTCTTCAATTATTTATTTTAGTTATTAACAGTCAATTTTTTTTCAAATAGTGTAACTTCACGGAGCTGTAACTCCTAACATATGTGTGCTACAAAAATTTTTTTTTAACAAAAAATGTACTAAATTTTGTCCTCTTTAACTTTGTATAGAATATCTTTTGTCGTAAAAGCCACCGTTTTTGAGTTATTGTCAAAAAATCAAATTTTTGTACCTAAAATCCAAGATGGCGGCTCGAGCGCATGCGCCTCGAGGTCGAAAACTTGGATTTTTCATTAGGGCCTCAAGCCTAACAACATACTAAAAAATCGCTACTACACCACCTTTTGCATTCAAACACCCCTTTTTGATACCCACGTACTGGGCTAAAATTAGGAAAACGTGAAAATGTTTTAAGAGAGAAGTACAATTATTTATTACTTTTAACAAAATTGTTTATAAACTAACATGAAGACTAAATAACAATTCGAATGTTTAAAATTTAATAATGGTTTTTATGATGTAAGTATTTGAATTTTACAAGAAAATCAATATAGCCAATTCTATATACGTTCATATTACGTCAGCATCTTATTTATTGTCAGTATTCTAATTTCGTGATGACATTGTCAAAAATGATAATCAAAGAAGAACGTATTTATTTAATACAATGTTACGATATTGGAAATGTGTCTTATCAATACGCTTTAGATGTTTTTCGTGAAAAATGTCCTAATACACCTGTGTCAAAAAACGCATTGAAGAAATATGAAAATTTTGGAAAAATTAAACGAAACTGGGTCGGAGATGAATGTGAAGAAATTAAAGAAAATATACGATGAAAATGACGCAGCTACATTATTAACATATCGCTTTCCGCGATATGTTATTGGTCTCCTTCACGCGGAATCACGACAACCCCGACTGCTTCTTGAAAATTTTGCTCTATATAGGCTGCTACATTTGAAATATGTGCGTATGTTGTCGTCGTCGTCGTCAGTTTCGACATTTTCACATTTGCGATTTTTTTCTCAGAAACGGTTAGAGTGAGACGATTGAAACTTTTTGGGTTTAGAGAGGAATAGTGGGGGTACGTTGTGTAAAAATTTGGAATATACAGGGTGTGCCGGAAAAAAGTTATTAATTTTTAAAGTCGAAAATTATCGGATTCTCGTTGGCATTCGATACAGGTCGTAAAAATGAGCTTGTCAAGCTTAAATAAAACGTATTTTTTTCATCTTTAATACGGCAATAATATTCTATATTATAATTTATTTTCAATGTGGTCGGTGGCCTAGTGGTAGGTATATAATAGATTACAACTTGTGGTCACGATGATACCGGGTTCAATTCCAGGCCCGTCTTTTTATTTTTTTAATATTTCGTTATTTAGGTACCAACTGAAAGTTTTTTTAAATTTAGGATTTTTACAGTGACAATCCTCGGTACGAAATAAACGAACTGGGGTTGTTAAGAAACTAAATTTATTTTTTATCGCGAATTGAAATGCTTTACAATAATAATTAAAGGTTGCTAACAAATGGTTTTGTCAAAAGTATGAAATTAAATGAACCAACTCGAACAGTGCCGTGCCCGAAGGGTTCGGCACAATAACGTTTTTACCAATTTATCAGCTATCAATGTAAGAATAGTTTCTTTTCCTTATGTTTAAATCGATTGAATAAATATTTTTAAAGGACAAACTTGGAAAATATATCTCACATTACACCCTTTGCTGTGCGATTTTAAAGAATCGGTGCTGACAGGTTCAATGTCAATATCATAATATTAAATATCATATATTTCAGTAACGAAAAGTCGTAGCAAATCGAGCTAGACGGCATTGGAAACGGGACATCGAGCACTATACGATGCCGTCTTCAAAAACTACTTATCTATACGAGAAAACGGAAATTTTGCACCCGTTATTTTTATTTTTTAGTTTTTGTCAGTTGTTATAATGATAATTTGGCGATATGTTTCCCCTTCACGTTCCGCAGGAAGGTGAGACAAAAAAGCAATAGAAAACATAGAAAAAATAAGCTAAGAAAAATACTTTTTAAATACAATTTTTTAGTAGTAATAATAGATGCACCCTCGGCTGACGATTAGCGATATGTACCCAGTCTAGTTAGCAATATGGTCAGTATCTTCCCAAAATAGTCGTCATTTGGCTTACGACAATCCTAATAATATGTGATAAAAAAACGAAGTCAACGTTACAAAAAAGTTATTTCATTGATCATTTGCCCATATTTTATAGAGGGAAATTTAAACCAACAGCATTTGAACATAATGTCTTACCATTTCTTAATACTTTAGAGCCCGAGAAGTACGTTAGAACATGTTTTGGCAACAAGACGGCTGTCTTGCTCATTCCACAGCCTTGGTCAGGCAATGGTTACATAATCATTTTGGCGCAAGTTAGATAGGCAGGTTTGGCACAATCAATTATCCAGCTAGATCGCCCGACCTTTCATTACTAGATTTATTTTTGTGGGGTGCCTTAAAACAAAAGGTTTATTCACATAATCTTCTACATGATACGAACATATTAAAGGAGCGCATATAAGAAGCAATACATGAACTGAATGTGCCGTACAGTGTACGGTAAATACAGTGTGTCCGCGGATGGGGTCCCCAAAGGGGGAAAAAATCTTTATTATTCATTTTACGACCAAAATTCATTTTTTATAAAAAGTTCTGCTTGTTGAGAAAATTAGTTCACGATAGAAAAATGTTAGATCAGATGTACAGGGTCTTAATAAATTAGGAAAATATGAAAATCCTTTAAGGTGGGAGTATCAACATGCTTGCCAACCTATAACCTATTTCGCGTAGATTTATTTATGTTTTCTAGCTTTTATACAAAATTTAAAGAAAATCAGTATCAACTTGATATTCTATAGGTAATAATTGACATATTTAATAAATATCAAAGAATTTCATAACTTATTTTAGGCGAAAAATATCGGGTAAGATTTTTTTTAACATTATTATGTCATTGTCACTAATTGTTCTTTCACTATACAATTCTCCCAAAATTAGCAATGAAATAAATTGATATTTTTGTAATATATCAGATATTACCTAAGTAATGTGCCGACGATACTGATTTTATTTAAATGTTAGTTTAAAAAATAATAAACTTGAAAAAACAAAGCGCAATAGGTTACAGGTTGGCAATAAATTGAACGACGTTGAGAATTCAACCTTAAGAGAGAAGTACCATTATTTATTGAGAAATTTTATAAAACAAAGTTGTTTATATACTAGCATAAAGACTAAATACAATTTTTAAAATAAAAATTCGAATATTTTAAAATAAAATTTTATTTTATTAAAAATAATTTCGAGTTTTCTAAAACTGACCCTATTACTCATAATGTAGCTGCGTCATTTTCAACATATTTTTTCTTTGATTTCTTTACATTCATCACCGACCCAGTTTCATTAAATTTTTTAAATTATTTTCGCAATCCTCTTTTTGACACAGGCGTATTAGAAAATGTTTCATGAAAAACATCTATAGCGTATTTATAAGACACATTTCCAATACCGTAACATTGTATTAAATAAATACATTTTCGAAAATGCCTTTATGAAAACAGAATAATGACAGATGTAAATAAAATGCTCACATAAACATGAACGTATACAAAATCGGTTACATTAATTTTTTTGTAAAATGCAAATAATTAAATGAAAACGATAACAAATTATTAAAATTTTATTTTAAAATATTCGAATTTTTATTTTAAAACTTGTATTTAGTCTGTATGCTAGTTTATAAACAACTTTGTTTCATAAAATTTTTCTTAAAAATAATAAATAATTCTCTCTTGAAGCATTTTCATATTTTCCTAATTTATTAACACCCTGTACATCTGATCTAACATTTTTCTATCGTGACCTCATTTTCTCAACAAGCAGAACTTTTTATAAAGAATGACTTTTGGTCGTAAAATGAATAATAAAGATTTTTCCCCCTTGGGGACCCCATCCGCGGACACACTGTATATTAAGTTAGCGGAAAAGTGTGTCGAGGTGAGATGTGTGTAGAATAATTTTTAAATATTTCAATTTTTATATCGAAAATTGTACACTACTTTTTATGTTAGTTTATTGAAAACTATGTTTTATAAAAATTTTGTTAAAACTAATAAATAACTGTACATTAAAACATTTTCATATTTTCCTAATTTACTAGCACCCTGTACATCCGATCTAAAAATGTTTATCGTGAATTAATTTTCTCAATAAGCAGAGTATTTTATAAAGAATGACTTCTGGTCGTAAAATGAATAATAAAAATGTTTTCCCCCTTGGGGACTCCATCCACGGACACACTGTAGGTATATCTGAAAATAAAATCAAAAGCTTTGACCGTGAGTCAAAAAAATACCCTTTAGAAAAAAATAATTTATGTAGATTTTTCAATTTACTTTGTTTTCCCATCATTTTCAGATAATGTTGAGAAACCCGAAGCAAAATCTGGCTCAAGCGACAGTATACCAGATTCCAAAGCAAGTTCAGAGCCCAATGACACAGACGGTGAAGTTCAACCGGAAGTTGTCTTTGTTGCCGGAAGAACGAGGGGTAAAACGTTAGCTAAACCGGCAGCAAAAGTCTCTGAAACAACTGTTAGACCGGTCAAAAAGGCGGGGAAAGGCGGAACGAAGAAAAAGAAAAAGGCAGATCCACTAGAGAGTAATGAAAAGGACGAAGAAAAAAACAAACGTATGTAGTATCTACAGAATTATTTATATTTTGGTTATTACCGAAATTCCATATTGCCTGACTTGTTAGTTATTTACTAGAGCTTTGAAATGTTTATAAGTGCCATCAAGGGTTACTGTTTTTTGTGTTTTATGGCCCGCGCGGACCATAAAGGGCACTTCATACCCACACAGGCATAAAGTACACTAATATCTAGTTGGTAACGTAAGCTATAAAAGCCTAATAATGAACTAATTACTACATAAGTATATTATCAACTTGATATCTCCTTTGGTATCTGTTTTGTACAGAGCTAGATATTTCATTCCTTTGAAATACTTAAAAAATATATATTTTTCATTAATATATTCAAAATTACAATACTTATCTTCTGCATGGGGATCTGCTTGTTTATCAAACTTAAAACCATTACAAAAATTGCAAAATAAAGTTATTAAATGTATACACAAATTACCACATTTAGAACCAACTGTTAATCTATATAGACCGAAAGGGCATTTACACGTTCAAAACATTTATAAATTAAAAATTTGTATTCTAATTCACTCTATTATTTTAAAAGAAAAAAAATCAAACAACACTTCAGGAGAATAAGACATTACATGATCATAACACCAGACGTTGTATAAATTATCAAACTATACCAGTAAAAAGTCATTTCGGAAAAAAATCGCTTTTATATGACGGAATAATAAAATATAACAATCTTCCAAAAAATATCAGAAAAATTAAAAAATTGGCAACTTTTAAAAAACAATTAAAGAGATATTTACTTAATTAAATTATTTATACTATTTTTTTTTAAATTGATTTTATTAATGAATTAAATTGGATTAACTTCCATTATTTTTTATTGTTATTTTTTTTTAATGGTTATTATTTTCTATATTATGTTGTGACTTTCCATGTAATGAACTGTAAAAGTTAGTTTGGAATAAAGACATTTTGAAAGTTAAGTTAAAAAAAAAATTAAAACATTTGTGTCACCACAACTTTGATTATTATACCTACCTATATACAATATGTGAAAAAGTTTACCAGTTCAAATGACTAAGAACGGTAAAGGATAATTTGTTATAAACAAGTCTTAATATAATGTAAATGTAAAAGGAACGTTAAAAACATTCATTCACGTACCTACAGTTTGTTCACGAAGCAAATATTCTTAAATAATTAGTTGGTTTACTTCGGCGATTTATCTCTTGTCACCTCTTAGCTGATTTCTAAGTTAGCAGTACAATGAGTAAGTTCCAACATCACATCAAGGAGCGAAGCAGAGCGGCCAGATTTTTGTGTCACGTGATTCGGGAGCCATAATATAGCCCGAATCACGTGGCACTGGTTGTTCCGCTGTCTTAATGTGGTATTGAAACTTATTCATAGATAAACCCATCCTAAAGTATTTTAAGTATACAGTTACTTAGCAATAATATCAATTAGATTTAACATACCAATGATATTATTTTTTAGTTAATAGTGCCGAATCATCCATTCCAAATTCCCCCATAATGTCCTTGGGCGATGCTAGTGTAGTTTCCACGGAAGAAATAACGGCTGGTGATAGTTGTGATGTTGACGTTGCCGATCCGTTGGCAGTTTCAGATGCAGAAGGTAAGTCAATCCAAATCACTAATTTTTATCTAACGACATGGAATGTAGGTACACGCGCGGATGGCAAAACAAAGTTTGGGTGGGCATTTGAGTGTGTCGAAGTAAATAAATGTAATATTAATCACTTACCCACGTAGTGGCAACGTTGGATCTTGCGTGATGTCAACTAGATTTTAGTCTATTCCATTTTGACTTGGAAATGGTTCATTTATTCTTAACTTTTTGGTCCACCCAAGTTGTCTTTTGCCACGCCAGGCGTCTTCTATAGGTTTTCCAAATGCAATATTGTAAAATAACTTTCTACTACCACCTACACCAGTAAAGTCCGCATCATATGGGATTTTTTTTTATTAATAGCTTTATTCAAAATTTGACTTTGGCATCAAGTTCTGCTTCGATCGAGATGAAAATTAAGCAAAAAAATAGTAGTTACGTGATTTGCATTATCTGTCAAATTTTAATTTTTTCCAAAAAATATTTCAAAAGTGGGGTTATTTCTGAGAGTATGGAGAAAAGTTATTAGAAAAAGTTTTTTTAAATGCAGTTCTAGCCCACATGCAAAATTTCAGCTGCATAAGATCATTTTGATTTTTTACCCATATTTTGTAAATTGCACCACTTTTGCAAAATAAGACTCAACGCAACCTACATAAAACTTCTTAGTTTTGACAATGCTTTATTTCAGATACATTTTCTTTAAAGTAGCGCCATATTAAATGTGTGTTTTTCTACAAAATCAAAATTGAGCTATTAAAATTTGGTCGCATGTGAGGCAAAGGTTATTTGTTTTTGACCCTGTATAAGGTAACTTCATAAAATAAGCATTTTTGAAAACGTAGTTTGCGTCTAAAAGTAATACGCCTTAATATTAAAACAAAAAAGAACAGTGTCTTCAATAAAGTGTTTTTAAGTGGAAAATATATTTTGGTTTAACTTAACGTAAAGTTTATCCATTTTCAACGATTTAATTTAAAACCCTTATACTTTATTTTTTTACTTTCAGACACAAACTACGTTTTCAAAAATACTTATTTTATGATGTTACCTTATACAGGGTCAAAAAGAAATAAACTTTGCATCACATGCGACCAAATTTTAGTAGCCCAATTTTGATTTTGTAGAAAAACACAAATTTAATATGGCACTACTTTAAAGAAAATGTATCTGAAATAAAGCATTGTCAAAACTAAGAAGTTTTATGTAGGTTGCGTTGAGTATTATTTTGCAAAAGTGGTACAATTTACAAAATATAGGTAAACAATCAAAATTATCTTATGCAGCTGAAATTTTGCATGTGGGCTAAAAACTGCATTTAAAAAAACTTTTTTCGATGTTTTCAGAAATAACCCCACTTTTGAATTATTTTTTTGGAAAAAATTAAAATTTTACAGATAATGCGAATCACGTGACTACTATTTTTTGCTTAATTTTCATCTCGATCGAAGCAGAACTTGATGCCAAAGTCAAATTTTGAATAAAGCTATTAATAAAAAAAATCCCATATGATGCGGACTTTACTGGTGACAGTGTATAAGAAAGTAGATTTTAGCTCAGAGTAAATCTAAAGGGGTTTAAAATTGAATCCGTCATAAAATGTAGAACTTATAGTTCCCCAGTCGTGAAATAAGAATTTTTAAGGTGACCCAAAACCAGCTGCAACTGGAGCTACCATTAGTTCATTTTCGTTAGATTTTGATGACTCCCCTAAGCAGCCAGTAAAAATTCCAATTGTGCCGTCACCGATGCGAGCAGTTAGAAAAAGAGGTAAATAAATAGCTTAGTTGTTAACGATTCGGTTACGTCAGTGTCATAATTATTATTAGTGTTAGTCTAATTACCAAATAAACCACAGTGGCTGTTTCAAGTACCGCTCCGATCATTACATGCAAAACTGAAATTTTAAGGTCAAGTCTTGTGTTTTTTATGTTCGATAAAACAACATAAAATTCAAATTAGTTGGATGACGATTTACCACCCACCTCTATACTATGAAATTGTCAGACGAAGCCGACAGTCGAAGTCAGAAACTTTAGGAAATTTTGATACTGTGTTTAGTTAATATCATTAGATTAGACAAGAACAGCCGTTAACTGATTAATAGTTGTCAAGCTTTTATATCAACTTTCAGTTAGATACAAAATAGTATATTAAAGTACACGTTTTATAAAGCATCATTTTATAGCACGCGTCCATGTTAAAAAACGAGCCGCTTGCGGCGAGTTTTATAACGGGACAAGTGCTTAAAACTGCTTTATATAACACGTACTTTATACTATTTTTTCTAATTTGTAGTTTTTTCAATAAAAAATACATATTTAAAAATAAAATAAACCCTTCACATTTTGCAAATTTTGTATCTCTAAATTTTACGTTGGTAATACTATAAATTTACTATCAAAGTAGCCTTGACAATAAATTAATATTTTCGTTGTGACCGCCATATTGTCAGTATTGTCATGACATTTGTGTTTTAATATATTAATATTATAATATATTATGATTAATTTAGTAGCTTATAACTGGTATTTATAAAACTTTATAGTTCTGTGTGAATAAAGTTAGTATTATGTGTTTTTTATAACTAAATTAATAAATGTATTAAAGTAATAAATATAATATATAGGTTTCCGCAACCAAACATACATGCTAGGCCACGCCCCACGCCAGACGTCAACAGAATAAAACATTTATTTTGAATATTACCTCGAATATTACTTATACCAACTTTTAAAAAATAAAAAAACGGTATCGTAATAGACTTGTTTCGATACTGAAAACGGTATCGTAATAGATTTCTTATGAAACAAAATTAGAAAAAGTATTTTTTATTTTACTTTATTTTTGAAAAGTACTTATTGTCTTTCATTAAGTACACAAAAAGTCATCAGTGTCACTATTTTCTAACCAAAAGGCTAATATTTTCCAAACACAAACTACTAAATACGATTTTTTTTCATTGGTTATCAGCCTAGAGAGCTTCTTCATCCATCAAAGGTATTTCCTATAATAGCAAAAGAAAGTTACACTAATTATTCTGAGTTTGATCCCCCACGATTAGAGACAGCCTTCAAAAATGTTTTCCCTGCAATATTTACATGTATCTTGGTAATACATGTAGAAAAATAACACCAATTTTCTTAAGCGAGACTAAGTTTCTAAAAAACACTTTTTTAGGTCGAGAGATTATTTCTTTAAAAACTACAGAAGCCGATAACGGCCCGGGAAAGAGGATGAAACTTAAGGGTCGACGACAAGTTGATACAGCCCTTCGGAAGAGTGTCGAACAGCGGATAGAACAACTTCACGGTACCTATATAAACAAAAATATATTTATAAAAAAAATTACATGAAATAAAATATATTTCTATTAACTTTGACATTTTTATGCCTATTTGGCTGAAAAAAAAAGCTTTATCAATCTTTTAAAATCTTTGGCTATATTAATGAAGCAAATTTGAACGAAATAATAGTTATTAAATAGGAACGTGAACGTCTATCCTGATTTTTAAATTTTACCATTTAAGGTAGTAGCAGTGAGAGTAAAGATAGCGAGACTGACCAGCAGCCCAAAAATAAGAAGGCTAGTCGCCCCAAAAAAAGCCCATTAAAAAAAGGACGAAAACTAACTCCTAGCCCGGCAGAAGTTGACGTAAAGCCTAAAAAGCCAATAAAGCGCGATCCTTCAAAGAAAAACAGCAGTAAGTTTCCCATCGTGTTTTATTTGATTAAGGTATTTAAGCTTATTTTAATTTAAAAGTAAAGTAAAAAAAGTATTATATTATAAATTATATATTATAAAGTAACTCCAGTATTTAAAACTGATAAAAGATATAAATGCAGCAATTATCGCCCAATATCTGTTTTACCAATCTTTTCAAAAATATTAGAAACAATAAAGTATGCGACTTTCTAGAAAGCCAAAATTTACTTTTTGCTAACCAGTATGGTTTTCATAGATCTAAGGATACAGAAATAGCTGTAGGAGATATCATAACAAATATTCTAATGTCGACAGCAGTAAAAAATGCTGTTTACTATCCCTAGATCTGTGTAAAGCTTTTGACACCGTAAACCATGATATTTTATTAAGAAAATTATACAGTATTGGGATAAGGGGAAGTACACACAAACTAATTCAAAGTTATTTAAGATATCGTAAACAATTTGTTCAAATTGGGGAAAGAAAAAGTTCGGAAGAAGAAATAATATGTGGAGTTCCACAAGGATCAATATTAGGTCCGTTATTATTCTTAATTTACATTAATTTCGTTTCCAAATTGAACTTAAAGGGTAATATAAAGCTATTTGCAGATGATACAACAATTATTTATTTTGCAGAAACTCTTGCAGAAATGTATTTTGATATTAATGATGATTTAAAAATACTTCTTTCTTGGCTTCAATCAAATAAACTTACGTTAAATTTTACAAAATCTTTTATGTTTATAACTAAAAATAAAATAAATTCCATCATTAACACCTTAACATGTAATAATGAAAATAATCAATTTTTAGGATTAGTTTTAGACGAAAATTTAAATTGGAAATGCCATATCAACTCGATATTTCCTTTAATATCTGTTTTGTACAAAGCTAAATATTTCATTCCTTTGAAATACTTAAAAAATATATATTACAATACTTAGCTTGTGCATGGGGATCTGCTTGTTTATCAAACTTAAAACCATTACAAAAATTGCAAAATAACGTTATTAAATGAATACACAAATTACCACATTTAGAACCAATCTATATAGACCGAAAGGGTATTTACAAGTTCAAAACATTTATAAATTAATAGTTTGTATTCTAATTCACTCTATTATTTTAAAAGAAAAAAAATCAAACATAACACTTCAGGAGAATAAGACATTACATGATCATAACACCAGACGTTGTATAAATTATCAAACTATATCAGTAAAAAGTAATTTCGGAAAAAAAATCGCTTTTATATGACGGAATAATAAAATATAACAATCTTCCAAAAAATATCAGAAAAATTAAAAAATTGGCAACTTTTAAAAAACAATTAAAGAGATATTTACTAAATTGAATCATTTATATTTTTTTTTATTGATTTTATTAATGAATTAAATTGTATTAACTTCAATTTTTTGTTATGTTGTCACTTTCCATGTAATGGACTGTAAAAGTTAGTTTGGAATAAAGACATTTTGAAAGTTAAGTAAGATAACAATATTCCTTAATTACGTAAGTTGATTTAGCGTTCTTAATAATTAAATTTTTTCTATGCTATTAGTGGGGAATGGGACTTCATTGTAAACATGTTTACTCATTCCCAACGTTTCGGTTGAGTCGTGGTTGAAACTTTTTCAAGGGCTAAAAAATAACGACACAATTAGTATCTACAGACACACGTAAGGTTGAAAACAACTAGTGGTAATCACTTATCCTTCTAACCAATACACAAATTTAGTACTTACTATAGGATCATTGTAGAAAGTGCTGAAATTTACTAAACAAACACGGTATTATGCATGTTCTTTTTGAAAGATTTTTGAAAATATCGTTTTTAATGATATCTTAAAATTGAACCCTATGAGGAAAACATCAAACAAGGTTTTTCATAAAATCTGCACGTTGCCGAACTGGTCCAATAAAATTTTGCAAAGCAGTAAACCTTAAGTTATAATAAACTAGCGTATACCCGGCCTTCGTTGCAGCCCGGCATTATACGACGTCGCTTTCTCTGAGATAATACGGCGAGTTCACCATCACGTCAAGATTAAATACAAACCCGAACAAACCTCTAAATTTATCAGTGTTTCTCTACAAAATTATGCTTGTATTATAAATAAAAACCTTCCTCTTGAATCACTCTATCTATTAAAAAAACCCGCTTCAAAATCCGTTGCGTAGTTTTAAAGATTTAAGCACATATGAAAGGGGACAGACCGGCGACAGCGACTTTGTTTTATACTATGTTAAGATAATCAATTGAGGTACTATAACTAGTTAAAAGGGGCAACATTGTATATACATGTAATCAATGTTGCCACTATTTATATTACTCTAATTGATTATTTATTATAATTCAAATTTTACTGGTTTGCAGAAATTTTCTTGAGTAAGTTTGGCAACGTGCAGATTTTATGAAAAAAAAGCCATGTTTTATGTTTTCATCATAGGTTTCAATTTTAAGAAACCATTTGTTGTCCAGTGAAAATGATATTTTCAAAAATCTTTGCGTAATGCTATGTTGGTTTAGTAAATTTCAACACCTACAATAATTATCCTAGAGCCTGTACTGCATTTATATATTGTTTAGAAGGATAAGTGACTACCAGTAATTGTTTTCAACCTTACCTGTGGGTAGATATTAATTGTGTCGTTATTTTGTCCCTTGAAAAAGGTTTAAATAATAAACCGAAACGTTGGGAATGAGGAAAAAGTGTTGTCATTCTAATACCCTAGTAAAAAAAATTCCTTAATATTATTGACACAAATTAGCACCCTTTTCTTCTCTGCATGATCAATTGTAATAATTGTAAAATAATGTAAATTATCAATATCTAGTCCTGTTTTTAGCCGTGATATAATTTTTATCCCTGGATGCTTCAGTCAAAAGAGGACAAATGCTAGACCGTATATCATTGCTTTTAAAGGATCATAAAATTAAGATTAATTTTTTTTTAATAAGCCCAAAAACGTTTTATAAACTGTCTAAATGATCCTGTAACCATTGCCTTTAAAGGATCATAAAATTAAGATTGATTTTTTTTAATAAGCCCAAAAACGTTTTATAAACTGTCTAAATGATCCTGTAACACTTGTGGTGTTTAATGTCCCAGTAATGGGGCGGATACGCGGATATGATGGACAGTGTATAAATAAACTTTTGCGGTGTCCGTTAGACGGCTGTCCTGTATTCCTTATGGACAAACAGTGTAAACTGTAGCCGGTTATACGGATCCGGATAGAAATCGTATCGTGTCGTGTGTACTGTGTTGTGTAAGCACACTAAAATTTATCGTATTTTCTAGGATTGTTAGCGGGCTTAGTTATTGAGGAATCTTACAGTGACCGTCCAGGTTTAAGGCAGTCTCGACGATTAGCTCAGCTTAAAATAAAGGAGCAAGTGGAACCAGCTAAATCTGCGATGAAGGAAGACGGTATGTTGATCCATTCTTTATTTTTAATACATTACGTAAATCACAGATAACCTAATACATATGATTTACGCCTAACCTGCTTTTCCTCGAATTTTTCGCCGAGTAGGTTGTTTTAGCAAAAGTGTCGCTGATTACTGGTATGTCATTGCCAGCTTGTTTTCATTTTACTGTTATTTCAATGTTCCAAGTTTACTATACTTGAAAGTATAATCTATCGTATTTATAAAGCACAAAATATTGAGGATTTATCAAAAAGGAACGCTAGGATACAAGCAAAAAGTAATTTCAATCAATTTTTACCAATCGACGTACTTTATGAAAAGCCTTATTGTATTAAGAGTCTACCATTGTTTCTACTTGCGACATTCATTTATACCATTTACTCGAAACCCTCTTAACCTTTCAAATATATTTTAAGATGTATTTGTTTATTCAGAAATAATAAAGTACTTTTTGTACATTTGACTTCTATATTATTAACGATCGCCAAGATAAATATTTCAAAAATAGTTGCTGGCGTTCGGCTGTCACGAAATATCACAGTAAAACTTAATTAAATAGGTATAGATTTGGTATCACTGGGTAGCTTAGAAACACTACAAAAAAGGTTTCTAAAAATTGTACTCAATAAAGATCCTTTAAAATAATTATATTATTCAGAAACAACTTTACATTTATAACATCTTAATATATATATTTAAAAATAAAAACCTTATACAATTTAAAAACCATAATCATAAAAATGAAATAAATAATTCCATAGGACAAATAAAAATTTCAAATATTCATGTTTTTATTTAAACGATTATTTACCAACAAAAATTAAAAAATTGATTTCATTAAAAAAATTTAAAGTCGAAATAAAAACATGGATATTAAAAACAATTTGAAAATATTTTTAGAAATGCTTTAATTAATATTAATATTGTTCTGAATAATTTATATAAGTAATATTTTTTACTTAAAAATTATAAATTAATAATTTAATTATAGTAATATATTTCTTCAAAAAAGCTGCGTTTATACTATAAAGTAACATTTTTACTTTAAAACTTGATTTTTAATGCATATTTATCATTTATGATTTTACATTGGTACTAAAATAAAAAATAAGATTTGCCCCTAACAAGCTCAGCTTCAGGGGATTGAAGAGTAAGTTTATCGAAGACAACATAAACATATTTATTATATTATTAAATTTTAAATAAAATTATTATATTAATTAAAAAACCTAATGAAAGTACCCCGGAGTCTATATTTTCGGCAAATAATCAAATATCTTGTATTTTTTTAATACAATAAGGTTTTTTATAAAATATATATGCCTTTTGGTAACAATTGTCGATAAAAATTCTACTGTTTCAAATTAATTAAATTATATTTATTTGTGATAGATTCGCACAAATAACTTGATCAAATAATATCATGTGGGTATTTTACCGTCTCTTGTTTTAAATTCGCATCTAATGTGTTAGGTTATCTGTGCTTATATGCACGTTATAACGCTACAAAATGTATGGCTACAATACAGCCCATTTAGTTTCTAGAAACTGGTGTATCGTTGTGCTTTATTGGGTTTTTAATTTATTGTGATGTTACCAGTCCAGATAAGATATGAAATCAACTTAAAACAGTTAAATTTTATATAACTGGAAGCTTTTATATTACCAGTACCATTATGTACTTCTAGCATTTAATTTATTTCAGTCAAAAAGAAAAAGACTAAAGGCGACAGCAAATTGGATAAACCGGAGAAACGGAAAAGAGACAAAAAAGGCAAAGAAGAAGAAGACGACTCTTCGGAACCGGAAGTTATAATAGAATCAAAGAAAAAGAAGAAAAAGGAAAAACCACTTAGCAGAATGTTTAATGAGAATCGGCCCTGGCAATCTAGTAGTGAAGATAGCGAAGAAGTAGCCGAGGAGGTAAGGTTGTGATATTTATCGAAAATAAATACACATAGTGACTACATTATAAAAAAACTAAGAATTCTTATACCAAAATTTAAATATCTTAAACAATTTTTAAATATAAAAGAATTAGAACTACTTTATTATGCTTTAGTACAAACACATTTAAATTATGGAATACTAGGATGGGGAGGCATAAATAAGAATTATCTTAATAATATTGAAACTATTCAAAAATACATTTTAAAAATTATTTACGAAAAAGACCAACAATATTCTTCAGATTTACTATTTAAAGATAGCAAAAAAATGGATATTAAACAAATATTTTCTTATAACATGTTAATATATATTTTTAAACATAAAAATATAATAAATTATATTAATCACACACATGAAACTCGTCATAAAAATACTATTACATATAAAAATAGAGTAAACAAAACAATAGCACACAAACATTTTTTGAACATCAATCCATATATTTTTGATATGCTACCACAGTCGATTAAAATAATTAAATCGTTAAATAATTATAAAAATAAAATTAAAAATTGGATATTATCTAATCCAAGAGATATATTCAAGAACGTCATTAATAAATAATGAATAAAATAAAGAATATATATTTGTATTTCCCTAGTTTCTTTCAAATATATTTATGTATATATTATATACATAACGTATTGTATCTTCGTATATTGTAGTGATATAAAATACAAATAAAATATTGTCATGTTTGTTTTATATTATAACATAGTTGTGTCTGAATTATGAAATATATTCTTTACAATAAATATTATATTATTATTTAATTTTGAAGAAGTAGTCCATACTCAAAGTGGAGTTAAATGATACAGAAAAAGAAAAGCACGAAGTCTTTCTCCACAATCTTTATTAAACGAAAAACTAGGCGAACCTAGTATTACATCGACATGTTTCGAGTGTAGAAACACTCATCATCAGGAAACAAAGTGAAAATTAAAATGCTGATGTTTTTAGCAAGAGAAAATAATGGTGAGATTGAGCCGTAATGGAGCTTTTAATGGTGTACAAGAGATGTAAAATTGAAAAATCAGAAGATCAAAAATCAAGACTCCAGCATACTGAAGAGTCGAGGGTTAACGTAGAAGCACACTGTCGTACGAAAAAAAAAAAGATAGGGTAGTAAAAATTAGGGAGTTTTGAAAAACATATCTGTTAAAAGTATTAATAAATTACTGAAACATATTATACATATATTAATACTTTTAACAGATATGTTTTTCAAAACTCCCTAATTTTTACTACCCTATCTTTTTTTTTTTCGCACGACAGTGTGCTTCTACGTTAACCCTCGACTCTTCAGTATGCTGGAGTCTTGATTTTTGATCTTCTGATTTTTCAATTTTACATCTCTTGTACACCATTAAAAGCTCCATTACGGCTCAATCTCACCATTATTTTCTCTTGCTAAAAACATCAGCATTTTAATTTTCACTTTGTTTCCTGATGATGAGTGTTTCTACACTCGAAACATGTCGATGTAATACTAGGTTCGCCTAGTTTTTCGTTTAATAAAGATTGTGGAGAAAGACTTCGTGCTTTTCTTTTTCTGTATTATTATTTAACTTTAAATTTATATTTAACTTATTATTATATTTAACTCAATACAAGTATTTACTTCTGAGTTTCGGAATTAAGTTTATTCAAAAAAAATTTATATTAACATTAAATGTAAACCAAAAATATTGAATAAACTTTTTATTATTATTATATTATTATTATTACTTGCAGACAAAAATGTTGCCTAAATTATTTTAAGCTTTTTTTCTACAAAAAACATAAAAGTTAATTTTTTTCCTTTAATATAAGTAGTATATATTTTTATTTCTAAATTTGTCAGCTAATGTAACTTATTTGACCATTAGCGAACAAGCTTCGCAGCATCGGCTTTAGTGATCTACAAGATTTTTATTAATATATAAAAATTTTAAATCACCAACTATGTCCTATTGTTACTAGACAATTTTGTCATTAACTATTGTTTTTTAGGAGGAGGAGGAAGAAATAGCAGAGGAGGATGACGCTCCATTGGGAGATCTTAGGTCTGATCATGAGTTTTCACCAGAAAGCGATTTGGAGGACGATAAGGACTATCAACCAATGAAAAGAGCCAGAACTGCTAAGAAAGGTAGGGCAAATGCTGATGCTTCTAATTAACAGTTCGATAACAGAAAGAGATGTCTGGTTACATGGGCTTCTGTGCTCTACAAGGGGGCAGGGAAATGGGATAAATGTATGTCATTTCTGACTGGTATAAAAACAATAATTTTTTCAATATTTTTAAGAAAATTATGCGAAATACTTTAATTTTATTCGGTCTGATAAAATACAATTTTTAGACCTCTACCAGTTTTAGTTTCTGAGATTCAGAAATTTCTATAAAAATTTCAAGTCCTATTTTTACCCCTTTAGGGGTTGATTTCTTAAAAATTCCTTCTTATTCGATGCTTACGTTTTAAGGAGGAGACATCTTCGAAATTTCATGATTCTAGTATTTGGGGTTTAGGTGAATCGAGAACAATTTTAATAGTATAGATTAAATTATGCAAAGCTGGGTTAACGACTTTCTCGCCGTAATATCACTTTCTCACGTGCCCCCACTGCTTTGACGCCAAGAAAGAAAGCATGTGAAGAATAGAAGCGTAAACGCTTGGAACAATCAATTTTTAAAAAGGAATTGAGGAAGTTCTAACGCATCAAGTTATTATAAACGTGTAAAAAAAGTTCTCTTGTACCCTCAGGTTTTTGACTTGTAAGTTATCTCAACAAAAATAAAGTTTACCGAAATGTAAACAAAAACGTGGCCAACGGGGAACTTGCATGAAAATTATATTTGGAAAATAATACTCTTTAACTGTAAGCATTGAATATCAAACTATAAGAATAGCGGATCTTCGAGAAAACTTGACAACCCTGTTTTAGACTGTATTGGAGAAGGTTTGGCCGCCATTGTGGAGTTGATCGTAAATCTATAGTTCTTAATGCAGCGCCTCGGCAACAGATGTCTCAAATTCACTGATGTGATGTTGTGGTGTTGCCGCATTTCGTATTTTATTAGATTTTTTAAGGATTTAAGCATTTTTAACAAACAATAAAATAGGAGGTTCTCAATTCCAGCCGAATGTATGTTTTTGATAATAATATGTACGCTGATTACTCCGGGGTAATTGGACCGATTTTCATAATTATTTTACCGTTGCATTAGGTGTTAAATGTTATACAAATAAAAGTAGATAAAAAGCGACAGCAAGTATAGCTATTTGTAGTTGGGTCGAAAACTTAAGTCACCTAATGAATTGTGCATATAATAAATACTATTTTGTAAAAATATATGGAAAAAAGTTTGTACATATGCACATGACAACTTCGTAGGCATAACATTATTGCACATTTTTTTAATAAATCACTTTAAACTCCGCTATTTCTTAAAACTGGGTTTTACTCAAAACTGTCAATTTTGACTTAATGAATTTTTGCACTAAGCCGACGATATATTATGCCAGTGCAAGGCAATCCAGGCACCGCGATGCGCGTGACGGTATGGTTATGGTAGTGGGGTGAGGATCATGCAGCAAGTCAAACAGACAGGCGGCAACAATGTTTTAATTTAGCAGTGAAAAGGCTTGTCGTTAGTGGCTGCATCAACACGCTTTATTGTTGGTGACTTATTGTGCTATCTATAAATTTAACGTAGCAGATTTAGGAAATCTGCTTATATGGCCTTCTTATAGTTTGATATTCAATGCTGTAAGCTAACATCATCCAAAAATCCATAGTTCATAAAAATAATGTGTTTTTAATACCCTGAGTTAAATATAAGCTATTGAATAATTTGAACTATTCTAGTTACGCGCGCCATTGATCGTGACGTCAATGGCGCGCAGACACGGCAAAACTATGGAAACCTATTCGTTATTGGGCAATTTCTGAACATAACGTCAAGGTGCTGCAGTATAACGTTCCCTGCCAGACAAAACTACATGACGTCACAAACGTTTCCGCGCCATGAAGCACGTGTTGAATATAAGGATGGATGAACGAACTTTAATTAATTAAAAAAATTAAGGATTGATAGTTAAGACGTAATATTTTGCATATCTTATTTTGGGATGTGGCTGAACATATTTATACAACAAAAAAATATGTGCCAGTTCTCTATTGCTATATAATTATTGATTTTTACTATTATTTTACAGAGTCTGACGAGGAAGAAGTCGACGAATTTCCCTGTCAAAAATGCGGCAAAGATGATCATCCCGAATGGATTCTGCTCTGTGATAAATGCGACAACGGTTGGCATTGCTCCTGCCTGAGACCACCGTTGCTCGTCATCCCAGAAGGTGATTGGTTCTGTCCTCCGTGTCAACATATCATTCTTCTCGAACAGCTTCAAACTAAGCTAATCGATTATGATAAAAAACTCGGCAAAAAAGAGGTTGAGGATAGACGGAAGGAGCGGCTAGCCTATGTAGGTATTAGTTTAAATAATGTTTTGCCGACTAAAGAACATGCGGATCATCGGAAGAAGAAGAGACGGCATTCGGCGAGTGGATCAAATTCCAGTTCATCGGAAAGTGGACAGTCTGTTTCGGAATCTGAGAGTGATAGCGACGAACCTATTTATCAACTTAGACAACGGAGGTGAGCCATTTATTTATATATACAGTAACCGACAGAATTTTGACTCCATATGGAAAACTTTTATATTATTGATTTCTCAAAAAATTTTATTCTTGATAAAAGTTTCTGCTTCCGCTTGAGCGTTGATTAAAATAGCAAAAAAACCGTAGAGCATATGAGGGAGAATCAACTTTTTAAAACTTGCTCGAGAGTAAAGCACTCTTAATTTTCAATTTCCAGTTAAATTTTCATTTATGAAAGTTTTTGTTAGGTATGTCCGAATACGAAAAATACTTATTTTTTGTTTTACCCTGTGTAGAGACCAGATCAAAGAGATCAAATTATTTTTAATAGTTCTTTTTAATCTGTTCTTTAAGAATATTGGTCAAACTTTGAATTTCTTCTTATTTGTAATTTTTCTTAAACCATTCAAAAAAATTATTAAAAAATTCGTTTATTTTTGGAGCAATTTATTATTACAAACTTGAATATGCTGTAACTGTGACTATTATAATATATATAACAAATATATGATGCACTAGATAATAAAAAACCTTGTATTAGTATTTTTCTAGATTTAGCAAAAGCCTTTGATACAGTTAGCCATAATTTACTGTTAAAAAAGTTTGAAAATATTGGATTCATAGGAAAGCAATTAGAATTAATAAAAATTATCTGAAAAATAGACCAACTTATGTTTAAATAGATAAAGAAAAAAGCTATCCAAAGGTATTTAAGTATGGTGTTCCTCAAGGAACAATTTTAGGATCATTATTTTTTAATATTTTTATATTAACGACTTATTTAATATAAATTGCGATGGACAAATTCATAGTTTTGCAGATGATACTACAATTTTTTATACCGATACAAATTGGGAAAACTTAAATAATAAAATTAAAAAGATTTTAAAATTATAAAAAATTGGTAAAAAATTTATTAACAATTTATGATTTATGATTTTACATACTAAAACAAAAAATAAGATTTGCCCCTAACAAGCTCAGCTTCAGGGGATTGAAGAATAAGTTTATCGAAGACAACAAACATATTTATTATATTATTAAATTTTAAATAAACATTATTATTATTATCTCCGTGTTTGGAAGATTTAAAATGTAGTTGACTTGAAAGTCATCTTAAATGATAACTATGGCAGAATAAAAAGGGACAAAGACAAAACTACAACAAAATGAACATATAAACTGTAAAGAAAAGGTAATATAAAATTAGCTGAACAACTATAAGCGTTCACACTAAATAATAACTCATTTAGAGACGTAATCTATGCCCCAAAACATATAATTCCTATTATATTAATTAATTTTGGACTAATGTTTCTGTAATAGATAATTGTTAAAAAAATAAAAATAAATATTTAAAAGATGCCACAATATTCTCTTTTAATAAAAATAAATGTTTCCTTACTTTTCAAGAAAATAAACAGTTTATAGACACGCAAGTCCAACATTGTAGTAACAAAATATTCTGAAAACACTGAAAATGCACAAAAATATTCCTAAAAAACAAACTTTTATTTAAACTTCAACAAGTCTGTTTGGACTTAGACTAAGATCATTTTAACTTGTGCTTGATGCTAACAACTTGTTGACGTTCGCATGTTTTGGCTTTACAGGCAAACTAAGAACTACAAGTTCAATGAGTATGACGAAATGATAAAAACAGCTATAGGTGAAGATGCCGACAAGCCGGAAGACACGGCGGGAAATTTGGGCCGCGGGAAGGATATACAGACTATCGTGAAGGGCCTGGAGCCGGAACCGGAAGCCAAAAGGGGGGATGAAGATTGTGATAGACCGTCAGTAACGAATTTAAAGAAAATGCTGAGGTATGATTTTAAAGCCAGTAGACTAAAGTACATAGCGACAAAAGCGAGCCTTTTTTACTTGTCAAGGCATAAAGTCGCCACAGTGGAACTTTTTCCGTGCGTCATCACTTTCACGTCATCAAAATCGTATGAATCAAATCAAAATTACGAGACGAAAAAAGTCAAAACTAAGTCTAAGTTCATAAGCCTACCGTTTGACGTACCTACATAATATCCCGAAAAATTATTTATAATTCCGAGTTTTGCCTGGCAGTCTCTATTATCTAAAAGAAATTGACAAACAAATGTTAATACATTTAATACTATTTTTAAAGCTTAAAATCTAGAAAAGTTTTGGTGTTTTATTGACTATTAAAATCGCAAAAGTAAAATTTTTGACATCCTTTCATTTAAGGGAATTTAGCCACTGCCGTAAACTTTTCAAAGAACTTTCACGGTTAGAATATTTAAAATAAATAAATTATTATAAAAATCCATAAATACTTACCACCAAAACAGATGGTGGGTATAATAAGCTCTAAAAAGAACTATTTTTAGAAAAAGGAACAGTTTTAAGGCACACAAATTTACAAAATACGAATTAGATTGGCAGATCAAATCAAGGTTGACAATGACGTTCTAAAATACAACGGTACTCAACTAAACAAATAAAAAAAGTAATTAATTGACGTTTATAGTTTTATTCTTGTCTAGCACGTTATATTATTGCGGAATCTTGGAGACGTTCTTTTATGCTTTTATTCAAACTTGTTACTGTAATAAATAAGGATGCAGAGTTATTAACAACGTTGAGTCCTGATCGTTGATTGATGACGCACGGGAAAAGATCCACGGTGGCGACTGTAGCTTTCATTTGTCATAATTTGAAAAAAGCTGATCTAAAAACCCTCGACCGTCAATATAATATTATGATTAATTTATATAATTTACCTTTCAAAACTTTAAAAATGTTGAAAAAGAAGATATTTTAGATCGCCCGTCTTAATTTTTAAGAAATTTACAAAGAGTTTGTTCTTAATAACTTTTAATTGGCTTGGTCCATTATACAAGTACCTATGTCGGCCTAATAATAATCCATAATAAAATTATTAATAAAATCCTCAATAAATATGCAAACCCTATACCGGGGGATTAACAACAATTTGAAGATATGTATATAGTAGGTATATAATTCGGTACCTTATTCCCATAAAGGCTGGCATAAGAATCACACATTATCAATCAAATCCCTCTTTTATTTTCAACGCGGATTTTACTTTACTAAAGTTCGGTATTAGGTATCTTTTTCATTCACCGACTTTCCTTTTCATCAACGCATCTCAGGGCTCAAGCTAGAATGCACGACCTGTATATTTAAAACTGATGGGATGTGATAAAAAATACGAGACTTTTTTAATTTATTATATTTTAAGTCTATTTGTAGTAAAAATAAACTACTGATTTTAACAGAAAGAAACACCGAAAACTAAATAGCCTAGAGTTTGATAGTGAAGAGGAAGACATTTCTGATGAAGATTTTAAGGGTTCCAGCGGCGAGTCGGAAGAGGAAGACGATGAGCCAGATGAAAGTGACAGTGACGATTGTTTGGGGAAAAAACGAAGAAAAAATTTGCCTACACGACGATCTACAAGGACAAGAACTAAAAGGTATTTAATATAATATGTTTCTTTTTTCAAACAGATTAACGTAAATATTTTATTTCATTATTCGTTGTCCAGTCCATTTTTGTACAAAACATATGTAGAGTTTATGCATGCATTGAATATCAAACTATAAGAAGGCCTTATAAGCAGATTTCCTAAATCTGCTACGTTAAATTCATAGATGGCACCACTGAGTTATCAAAAATAAAGCGTGTTGATGCAGCCACTAACGACAAGCCTTTTCACTGCTTAATTAAAACATTGTTGCCGCCTGTCTGTTTGACTTGCTGCATGAGTTTTTTAAATTTATTTTTTAGCTTATCGTAAAAGTTGATTTCACATAAGTACCTACATCTATCCTAGATTTAAGTAGTTTACATTTATTTTCCTACCTATAATATAGTCTACACCTAAAAATGTCCCTATTTTTAATTGCTTTAATATTTTCAACCTTTTGACGTTCCAACGTTAATTACATGAAAACATATTGACTGCCATGTTTTCTATTTCTAACAGAATTAAATGACGACTCTCACTATTCAATACATACCTAGGCTACAACGTATATGATGGGTAAAATATGAATGATGTGCGGTTTGTATAACTTGGTGCTACTTTTCAAAATGGTTAAAATAAGTAGGTTTTACTTTATTACTTAAGAAACATCCAGTTTGTTTGTATTAGTGTATTACGTATTTTGCTATTTTTCGACGAAATAAAACCTATTTTAGTTATACTTGCTGTCGCTTTTTATCTACTTTTATTTGTTTAATATTTAACACCTATTGCAACGGTAAAATCATTGCGAAAATCGGTCCAATTACCCCGGAGTAATCAGCGTACATATTATTATCAAAAACATACATTCGGCTGGATTTGAGAACCTCCTATTTTATTGTCTGTTAAAAATGCTTATATCATTAAAAATTCCAATAAAATACGATATGCGGCAACACCACATCACATCAGTGAATTTGAGACATCTGTTGCCGAGGCGCTGCATTATAACGACAGATTTAAGGTTAAAGTTACGATAAACTCCACAATGGCGGCTAAACCACCTCCAATACGTCTAAAACTGGGGTTGTCAACTTTTCTCGGACATCCGCCATTCTTATAGTTTGATATTCAATGATGGATGTTTTTTTTTTAGATTCGATGCTGATTTTATTAATGATGACAGCGATGATCAGCCTAAAAGCAAGAAAAAGAAATCGATTTGGGATGAAACCTCTACTGAGTCGGACGCTTCTGGGTACGGCCCAAGAGAAAAAAAAAAGAAAAAGAAGAAGAAAAAGCAGCGAGAGGATTCGGACGATGAACCTACCGTAAAAAAGAATAGACCCAGGTAGAAATCAATTTATAAATTTGAATGTAAAGCTCTAAATTAGATTCATTAAACAGCGATTTTGTTATTGATTCTAATTAAAACATTTTTCGTGTCAATGTCTGATGACAGCAGGGGTCCTGGATGACGATGCGTTTTTGGTTTTGTGTGAGGTCACCCACGCTAATTTGCAGTTATTTAAAAATAACATAAATTCGCTTATTAAAATATTGGAATTAAGAATTAACGTTGATACACGGCTATATTATTATTTATTGTCCATTTCAAAGTATTTACCTTAGGCTCTTTCTATGTTTTGTATTTCAAATAGTAATTCAACAATTTTTAGGATAAAATACGGAGGTTTAACGTCGAGTGAAGAGGAGGATTTAGGTAAGGGTCGCCGAACTAGAGGAAAGAGAACAACGTACGTTGATACTTTGGGGTCAGATAGTGAAGAAGACGAACAAATAAAGAAAAATCCTAGAAGGTTAAATAGTGATGACGATGAAGATTTTGTTGCCAACGATGAAGAGGTGTGTATTATTTTATTTATTTACCAAGAGCAATATGAACATGCTTATGTTTCCTGGACGACGATTTTACAAACAGGAGAATGTTACCTTTAGAATTTTATATTTTATTAGTTCATTATTTTATCTATCAAAATTTTATTATCTTAACATAGTATAAAGCAAAGTCGCTGTCTGTCCGTCCCCTACCAGCTATATATGCTTAAATCTTTAAAACTACGCAACGGATTTTGAAGCGGTTTTTTTTTAATAGATAGGGGAAGGTTTTTATGTATAATAGCGACCCGCCCCGGCTTCGCACGGGTGCAATTTCAGAAAGTGGCATGCCGGGTACTAATATATCGGGTTTGTTCGGGTTTGTATTTATACCAGCGGGTTGCAACGCATGCCGGATACACGCTTATATATAAACTAGCAGGAACGTATTGTTGTAAAGAAAGCGTTTTTATTTGATAATATTAAGCCTTTGGTGCAAGCGGTAGCAATATAATTTCCTAATGCCCATGCTGATAAAGTCACATTAATTTAAGAACTCGCGTCATTACCTGTCATTAATGGCACCCTGTTGAAGTCTGATATAATTTACGTTAAGCGATTGGCAACAGAACCGGACTAAGTTCTTTTACCTTTGCCTTCGCCCTCTATTAAATTTTGTAAAGGAGTCTTAATATTTCGTAGATATAGCGTACATAGGTACTAATTTTATTATTTATAAAATAAAATATTGACAGACCCGTACCTCCTACCAAAATAAGAATGTGAAAACATTATAAAATTAAAGGAAAAGAATAAAACAACATTTATTTCTTTTAGTATTTATGTATAAAAAGTAAAATAGGGATTTAAGTATTTATTATACAAGGAAAAAGGTAATACATTTTTGGCGAGGTGTAAGCTTCCAGGTGCACAACTTATTAAAACACCATATTGGGAATCCTTGTGGTATTGTTACTTTTGTGGGAATTTTATATATGCATATATTTAATTTTATTTAAGCGGTTAAAGAGATACATGGTGATCCAAGTAAATATTTACTTTATAAAATTGGCGACGATTTGATGTTAAGCGGGTATGAATCAAATTGGGTGTAGTTATGTTTTTGAGGGCAAGAAGGAGGATTCCATAATGAGTTTTAAGATATCTCTTAGAGAACGCTAGCTACACAATATGAATTCTCGCATATATTTTTTGTCTCACATTTCTGACTGCTTTACCTCAAATTTTGGAATTTGGATTTTGGATCTTCATTAATCTCGATATTTCAATTAGTTTTTGAGATAATTGCGTTTAAATGCTAGATGGCAAGAAACATTTAAATAAACACCTTTTATAACGAAACATATTTATCGAAAATCAACCATGCGTTTTTAAGAGTAAATGACAAATTTTTAAGTCTATTATCTCCTGTTGCTGTATTTGCCCATTAGTTGTGAGACATCCTGTATATAACGATAAGTAAATGGTTTAACTAGGCACTTTATTGATTTCATAATAAATGAGTTAACCAAAATGTTGTTTGTACTCACTATTAAACTTAAATAATAAACGCCCCGAAAATCTGTGTCTGAAATATATAAAATCCAAAAGTAAAATTTTTAAAACACAAAAAATAGCCACAGAAACAGCTAAAAAATTCCAAAATCGGAAGAAAATAATATGACGCAACCTGACGCGTGAGCTTACTACGGCCCACTGCTGATCTGGGAACTTAAACGACGAAATCAGATCAGCTGTTAATGTCAAATGTCGTTGTCTTCTGTTAAAACGCTTTGTTTTAAGAAAAAATTAATTCTATTGTTGTAGCACATATTTGTCATTTTTTGAAACTTTGAGCATATAAAAATAATTCTAGTGTTATTGTAGGTTGAAGATGAAGATAAAGATAGTGACGATAAAGGCGGTCCAGTCGTGGAAGAAGATGAGGAAGATCCAGATTCTGAACAAGAAAGACGTGAAATGCGATCTCTTTTAGTACCTAAAATTTACATGAATAAACCTATGGGCGCTAAGAAACAAAGGGAATTGGAAGCAGTTAAAGGTAATGTATGTTTTTATATTTTATGCATGAAACTTCAAATTTTCCTTTTACTAGTTTTTAAGACTCCCAGTTTTTCACGAAGTTTCTTTCTTGCCTTGTATTTTAACTGTTTTAAATTTCAACTTGAAAAAATAGACGATACTTAAAGTAGAGTGTAAATTTGAAGAAAAATAAATGAGACACTTCAAGTCTTCTTTCACTGATATTGTGTTTTAAATTTGTATTTTTATTTTTCTACGAAAGAATATCATAAGGACTCGCATGTTATGTTAAAAAGACCTTTTTTAATGAACTATGTTGGAAATAAATAAAGGGGAAAAATCTGCCAAAGCTAAAGTTACCTACTGCCATTAATTTGTAATTAAAATTATAGTATTAGAGAGATGAGACAGATTATCTGGTAGTATCTCTGCTGGTTTTAATTTTTTCTTATGATTGTTTTTAAAAATGTTTTATTCTTGTTATTGCCAGCCAAGGCGACGAATACCGAAAATGAATCTACCAGTGGTAAAAAAATGGAAGAAAAAGTTGCAGATGCATTAAACAATGAAAAGGGAGAACCAGAAACTCAATCTCATGAAAATGAGAAAAAAATCCCGACAACAGAATATTTTGAGACTGGTAACAAAGGGCCAGATTTTGAAGTGAAAAAGCCAAAAGTGGAAGAAACAAATAAAGATACTGAAATCGTTAGTAAAGAAATTGAAACAATACCGAACACAATAAAAAAGGAAATGGAGGAAACGGAGGAAGGAACCAAAAAGGTTACGGAGCTACAAGCAGCAAATGTACCTATCATGGAATGTTCTGTTGCTCTTACGAAGGTAGTTACAACCGGATTTAAAAAATCTATATACCTATATGGCATATTACGTCTATGTATAAGGCGTCGATACTTGTAATAATAATTGACATCGATTTTTTCTGTTTAGTATTGTTGCTATATCAAGTTACTTATTTATCCATATAATAAAATGTAATATATAAACGTAAATCAATTAATATCTGGAGTCTCCCGTATAACTGTCTGATATCAAACTTTTAGCTTCCTGCCAAAAGAGGCCGCAAGCCTAAAAATATGCATGAACCGATCATCAGTAATGTGAATGCATTATTTAAAAATGACGATGAAAATGATGATCTCTCAGAACCACCTGGAATCTCGTTACCCAATTTTGATGATATGTCGTCCAACTCTTCAAATTCTAAAGAATCTTTGACGCCAGATACACCAAAAAAACGAAGGGGCCGAGGTAACTTCTTTTGATTATTAACAAATATTACAAAATAGTTGTATAAGATTTTCGACAAGCCTTCAAAATTACGACCATGTTACTCCAACCTATAGACAACGTAATTCATTTAAAATGTTGCAATGCAAAAAATAATTTCTGCTAATAACCAGATTATTAATATGAAAAAAATCAATTTAGAATTACCCACAACACAAACACTAGACATGAAAATAGTTTGGAAATACCAATATATTATAAAGAAAAATATAAAGCTTCTTTTAAATATAATAGTTTATAAATATATAACAATATAGAATCTTAGGGTAGGATTGGACGACTGATAAATAATTGTTAATCAAAATCCTACCTTTTTATGCCAACTAGTATGTTACTGTCACCAATAGTTATTTTTAGTTGGTAGTAGTAGTGATATGTTTTATTTAGCAAAAAGCTACAATTAAATATTTTTTTAACACATTTTTATAGATTTATTTTTAAATTTTAAAACGCAACCTTCTTTTAACCAAAACAGACAGAAAAGTTAAACATTTTGTAAATTGTATCAAATATTACGTATCAATTTGTTTTTTAATTAAATGTAATTTTAAAGTTTTTTTAAAACAGTTTTAATGATTTTTGAGATTTAATAGAATTTTCTTAATTATTATATTCTATCAAACCTTTATAAAAAATATATTTATAAGCTAATGTTTTAGACACTCTATCCACATAAAAATTTTGATTAGTTCTTGTTTTATAATAATTATGATGGTCATAATTAAAAGAAAAAATTTTTTTTAAACAATCAGGCATTATTTTTAATTTTTTGTATAAAGATACATACTAAATAAAAAATTAAATTTCTGACATTCAACCAATCTAAATTTTTCAACATAAAATTAATTTTTGTATATTTGTCACAATTTAAAATAATCCGCATTGCCTTATTTTGTAAAATTTGTAATTTATCAAATATTTCCTTACTAGCACAATATAAAATGGAAGAACAATAAAGAAAATGTGGTAATATAATAGTATTAAATACTGTTTTTAGAAAACAAACTTTAATTAGAACTGATTCTTTTAAAATAACCTACTTTTCCGGCAATCTTCGATATAATAGTTTCAAAATAATTTAAAAAATCTAACTTATAATTTTTATTGATACTAACCAATTTGCTTTACATATCGGACATCGGGGCTAAAAGAGACACATCAAAAATTTAACTAAACTCATCGGAAATATAGTTTTTTTCAGTTTCATGTGAATATATGTAGACATCTAATATCAGATGTTATGGTTGAAAACGAATTAATGTTTTTAATGTTCCTGAAATTTTAGTAATAAACCTTAGTTACTATCAAGTAAAATCAACTTCTATTGTAAAAATATAGTGCGTCATATTTAACTTGACCCATCGGAAATATGTTTTTTAAAGTTTTATTTGAATTTAAAACTATAAAAACGTTGGATTTCAGATAACAAATTTGTTATTTAATGTTTCTCACATTTTAGTAATTAAAATGAGTTACTACCGGCTAAAATGAACTTCATTTCTAAAACTCTAATTAGTTACAATTAACTAAAGCTGCCGGAAATATGTTTTTGTAGCATTTTAGCAAAAAAATTACAATAAGAAAAAACTCCAATTTATGAAATTTTCTTACCGAATCTCCCACGCAGCAGAATTAATTCCCGATAATTTTTTTCTCGGTTTCACTCATGTTTTTGTTGATAGAAAATTTCCCCCGAGTCGAAGACGAGGGAAATTTTCTATCAACAAAACCATTTGTGACCTTAAAAAAAATTATCGGTAATAATTCTGCTGCTAGGGAGATTATAAGTGAAAAATTTGACATTGCTAGTTTTAATTTATTTAATGATATTTCATTGAGTTCTTCAAAACAATTATTACTTCTATTTACTATATGGCATCGTTCTTCATTTCCTGAATTTATTTTTAGTTGTTATATTTTATTATTTTTATATTTTGGCACAAATAAATATCTTTATTATTAATATTAATTGACCACTTTTGGTATCTTCTAAACGACAATTTCAATGAAGTTAATTAAATTAGAGAAAAATTGCCATATTTAAAACGCTTTTAAGAACAGTAACTAATAAACTGTTTCCGAATTTTTTTAATTTATAAACTAAAGGGCAATTTGTTAAAAACATCTGAAGTTTATTACTTTAATACCTAAAAGGTTTTAATTTTAGAAAGTTGTAGGTACAATAAGTTTATTACTAAGATCATATATAAATAGGGCGCACATCAGATCAGCACTTTATTACAAAAAAAAAGAAAATTGATTTTGAACAGTAAAGATAAATTTACGGCATAGAAATGAATTTTAAGAAACTTCTTATTCTTTAAAAACTATTACTATCTTGCAAAACCACAAGTACATACTTGATCTCCAGTCTCGATACTGAAAAAGTTAAAATTTTAATGACCTAGCGACAAAACAAACGTAATTTACCCGACAAAACTTCGGATAGGAGTTGCTCGCGACGATATACGGAAAACAAAACGCCTTTGTGCGTACGCGCAAATTCTTGTGTTGCGTATTTGAAAGAAGTACTTACGGAGTGCTACGAGTCGGACAACGTTTACTAGGTACTATTGCTTATTTGTAGTGATAACTTGAGGATCTAGCATCATGCGGCGGTAAAAACTTACGTGATTGTTCTCCTTTGAAAATTTTTACATAATGGCAATGCCGTTTCACCAAGAATGCAGCTAAACTCAGGATAACTATTATATTAGTTAGATATTCATTAATTATACTAAATTTGTACTTTGTTCACTGTAAAGTAGTGCAAAGTCCTTGTAATATATTATTAATTAGCTACTTGATTTAGGCCCAGGCAAGAAAAAATCATTAGAAGAAACCCTAAGCAGTATTGGTACTAGAATAAGCCCAATGAAAGCATCCGAACCAGCAATCGAAATTGCTGCTCCTCCTCAGCCGTTTTCTCAAGCCCAGCCCACTCCGTCAGTAATTACAAGAATGCTGCAGGTAATGTTGTAAATCTTGAATTTTAATAAACTTTTAAAGGTTCCAAAGGCTTTATAAGTGGTCCAAATGCCCGAATTTTAAAAACGGTTCCACACCAATAAATTGATAGTTATTGAATAATGGGGTAACCGAGTTCGGTTTAAAACAATCTTCAGACCTTACACTTAATTAATTAATTTGATTCCTAGTAATTTTTTTAACACCAATTAAAATAAAACATTATACAGTCGCCACAGTGGATCTTTTCCCGTGCGTCATCACTTTCACGTCATCAAAATCGTATGAATCAAATCAAAATTACGAGACGAAAAAAGTCAAAACTAAATCTAAGTTCATAAAATGGACGTGCCTGCCTACCGATTGACGTACCTACATAATATCCCGAAAAATTATTTATAATTCCTAGTTTCTCTCGGGGTTATTCGTACTCTAACGCAGTCTAACCCATTAATTCCTAGCTAAAAATGAATTTCAATACATTTATTGAAATCTTAATCTAACATTATATTTTAAAGGGGAATTATATTTAACAGCTGTATCTCGGAAACGAATCGTTTGCGGATCCATGTTTATACACATTTTTTTCACTATTTTTTTGGATATACCTATAGAGAATCCTTCTCTTATTATCGTTTAATATATTTAAATATGTTTCTGTAACAACCTGTACTTTTAAATATAGTTTTGGGAAATAACATAATACACAAAAAATGCACAAAATAATTTATAAAAATGTTTTATTAATATGTACTTCGGATAAATATTCTGTAGGTTGGTGAGATGTGCTGGTTGCAGATTTGGATAAGTATAGTAGTAGGATGGAATGTAGCATTTGTTTTTAAATCGAAATTGGTATTTTTTGCTGCATGTGTTCTTTCATGTTTGCTTTCTCAAATTCAAAATACTCACAGAAATTGAGCACAAATTGTCGGGCTTGTGGCTTGAGAATTTTGCCCGGCATTCTCTATTATCTAAAGGAAATTGACAAACAAATGTTAATACATTTAATACTATTTTTAAAGCTTAAAATCTAGAAAAGTTTGATGTTTTATTTATTAAAATCGCAAAAGTCAAATTTTTGACATCCTTTCATTTAAGGGAATTTAGCCACTGCCGTAAACTTTTCAAAGAACTTTCACGGTTAGAATATTTAGAATAAATAAATTATTATAAAAATCCATAAATACTTACCGCCAAAACAGATGGTGGGTATAATTAGCTCTAAAAAGAACTATTTTTAAAAAAAGGAACAGTTTTAAGGCACACAAATTTACAAAATACGAATTAGATTGGCAGATCAAAACAAGGTTGACAATGACGTTCTAAAATACAACGGTAGTCAACTAAACAAATAAAAAAAAGTAATTAATTGACGTTTATAGTTTTATTCTTGTCTAGCACGTTATATTATTGCGGAATCTTGGAGACGTTCTTTTATGCTTTTATTCAAACGTGTTACTGTAATAAATAAGGATGCAGAGTTATTAACCACGTTGAGTCCTGATCGTTGATTGATGACGCACGGGAAAAGATCCACTGTGGCGACTTTACAAAACATCACTATAATCATATTTTTACATACTATATGTAAAACTTTATTTTATAAGTTACATATTTTATCTACAGCCGATTAATAATGGGCGCATAATACTTGTTATAGTAAGAGCATTATGCTATGTATAATACAACAAGTGCAATTATAACTTCTCATAAAACAAGTGTAATTATGAATTTGTAATAATATGAGATCTTAATTGAAAATTTTAAAGGTTGTACTGTCAAAAATCGGTTATCTGGGATCTCTACATTATAGTTTGACCAAAAATAAGGGAACACTGGCAAACGTCACGTTACAGTGACATTTTATGTGGGTATAAGAGAGTAAATATTATTTTTAGATGCTCGCAATAAGGACAACAGATAATCCGTATTGCCGGCGTGAACAACGCATGGCAGGGTTAGAGAGGGGATAATTTATTTTCTGCTACAGAAATGCAGGAGGTGTATTCACTTCAGTAATATTTGAAATTTTGTTTGGGTTGTACCGCGTATTTTCGAATTATTTGAAGTAGATATTTTTTATTTTATGTCGTTAACTATTAATTATTACATTTAAAAATGCCACAATAATTATGTTAAATGGTTTGTTTTTATTCGTTTATGTTAAAAAATAAAATGGCGGTATACCGGGTGTTCCTTAAAAGACGTTCACCCCTATAACTTTTTATACTTATAGATATTAAAATGAAATTTTGAGATTATGCATAAGATATTATTATGAGTCTGCATTTATTGGCATAGCTTTCAATTTGTTAGCACTTCCGGTTTGACCGGAAGTGATCTTGACTTTGGTATTTTAAATGGGACATCTTGTATATCTTTACTTACTTGGGTTCAGCATAACAGTATGAGTGAAATGACACCTCACTTATCATTTTTTGACGTGTTATAACATTTTTATGTTTATTTTTATTTTCAATCTATAGTGCTACAAATTAATTAAATCTGTTAATTTATAGTCAAGTAGTATATTATGAAAATTAAAATTATGTCATAATAATTTACTTTCTAAGTGTTTAAAAATTGAAATTTTGATTTCTTGACGTTAACTCCAATTTTCCAAATGGAACGATGGTAGTTCACTAGGATATTTAAAACGAGTATTTTTTTTCCAACAATTTGATACCATACGCTCCTATGCTATTTTAAAATTGACAGGAAAAAAATTGCCTTAAGTCCCAATCGCAAATTTAAAAGCGTTATGCATTGTTGCCGCCCTTTTCTAAAGAAATATAAAGGCGGCTTTGAAAAACAATGGAATGGTTTGGAAAAGCAATATCGCTTTAATTTAAAGTTGTAATGTCATTATATGTTTATAAAACATACAATACATACAATCTTGCAGCTTCAGAAAAAATTTTCTGGTCACTCCAAAAATTAGGAGCATATCAATTTGTTCATTTCTAGTAAAACTAACCATTTTATCTGATTTACAATGTAAGTTTAATAAACGAATGACATTACAATTTTAATTAAAAACCATATTGCTTTTCAAAACCATTCCATTGTTTTTCAAAGCCGCCTTTATACTTCTTTAGAAAAGAATAATGCATAACGCTTTTAAATTTGCGATTGGGACTTAAGGCAAATTGTTTCGTGTCAATTTTAAAATAGCATAGTAGCGTATGGTATCAAATTGTTGGAAAAAAAATTGCTCGCTTTAAATATCCTAGTGAAGTACCATCGTTCCATTTGGAAAAATGAAGTAAATGTCAAGAAAACAAAATTTCATTTTTTAAACGCTTGTGAAACTTAAAAAGTCAATTATTATGACATAATTTTAACTTTTATATACTACTTGGCTATAAATTAACGGATTTAATTAAGTTTTAGCACTCTAAATTGAAAATAAAAAATAAACATAAAAATGTTATAACACGTCAAAAAATGACAAGTGAGGTGTCATTTTACTCAGAATGTTATGCTGAATCCCAATAAGTAAAAATATACAAGATGTCCCATTTAAAATACCAAAGTCAAGGTCACTTCCGGTCAAACCAGAAGTGCTAAAAGCCTGTTTACATTAGGTGCAGTCAATGCAATTGCAATAAAAAATTGCCTCAAGGCATGCGCTTTGGTGACTTTCTGATCAGCTGATGCAATTTTATTTGCATCGCACGAAATTAGGAAATGTTCTAATTTGATTGCAAATAGCATGCAGCTTTAGTGATTTTTCTAGTATTATTTTCATTACCAACCTGATAACAAATGTAAACAACATCTACAAAAGTATTTGTTTGTATTTTGGAGCGTTTGGGTGTAGGTTTTTGTGATTTTCTTTAATATAATATATTTTTGAAAGTACAATATGTTTTAATTAACATTAATCACAACAAAAAATTGCAGAAACACTTACAGGAAAATCAACAAAACACATAACCTCTTATTTAATCAGCTGATGTTTGGATTGGTAATATTTGTTGTCAAGATACTTGCTTGAAATTAATTGCTTCATAATGTAAACGTGATGTAAACGGTCATGCAATGCAATTAAATGCCTCGCTATAAACTGCATGCAGCGATTGCACCTAATGTAAACAGGCTTTAACAAATTGAAAACTATGCCAATAAATGCAGACTCATCATGCATAATCTCAAAATTTCATTTTAATATCTATAAATACAGAAAAGTTATAGTGGTGAACGTCTTTTGAGAAACACCCGGTATGTACCGCGACTTCTGAAATCGTTCAAAAATATTTAAGATAGTTGTGCGTGTTGGGACAGGTTGGTCGTGCTACAAAAATGCAAAACACCCAACTTACTTCCTCTGCACCCTCAGCCTTCGCGTTCGTTTTGAATAACATGAAATAATGCGTCAGCTGATACTAAAAATATAAAATGTGAAAATAAATAAAGCAAAAATTGGTCTCTTCCCAATCAGAATTTAAAAATATTTTGGGGTTTAGTGCTTTTAAGTGGATGGTTGTAGATAAAGTATAGTACTTGATTTGCGTATAATGAACCATACTACACTCGGATGAATCAATCATCCTCGTTTATTATGGTCTACCTTATACGCTCGTTAAATAATATAACTATTAAAGCCTAGATAAATTTCCCGAATTTTTAAAACAGTTCATTTCTAGATGAAACTATCTGTTAGAAAATATTGTGTAAATAGGAAAAAACGAAATTTGTTTGTCACTCATACAACCTATATTATTTGTAGTCGAAACCTGGGATATCAATATATCCAGTTGGTAGAATACGTCCCAAACAGTTTGCTACAATGCGTGACGATGACTCCGATGAATCCAGTCCAAAAAATTCTCCAGCCTCCTCGCCAGCTGCTCCTGTAGGCGGTCCTCCTCATCAGTATATGTCAGGTAAGTGAACCAGAACCACGAATCCGGGAGTTACGACTTTTCTGTTGTTGGCGCCGCTTTACACACTACTGTTATATATTTATTCTTGAAAAATCTAACTGGGGCGAAGTGGTACATTTTTCCATGAAAATTTGGAAAATTCCTTGTAGGTACTTGCAAAGATACTCGGAAAAACCCAGAAATTCTCATTTTGCTTTTATTTTAAATTCCTCCGTAGTAAATACTTAAAACAATATCTTTGCTATTTTGCCATTGCAAATTTGACACCATTTTGCTGTTGCCATCTTCTAACCAAAGAAAAGCAAATGGTCATTTTGGCACAAAAAATATTGCCTTAATTGACGTCATTAGTCATTTTGACACGCCAGAAGATGACATTTTTAAAATGTTAAGATATTTATGTAAATAAAAAAAACTTGAACGACTTCAACCCAATAACGCCGGAAAGGAGATTTGTTAAGATTAAAGTTATTGAAATAAATTTATTTTGAACAGTAAATATTGACAAAAATTTGTTATAATTTTTTTTGGTTTTATCTCCAAATAACATCCATACAAAATACCAATCGTTAAATTGGAAACATAGTGAAGTTATTCACCAAGTTATTCACAATTAAATCCACGGCTGAAAATTGGTATTTTTATGAAAAATGAAAATATTGAAAAAACTATATGGTTTAGAATACTTCTTTTTATAAAAAAAAAAGAATCATAGGTTTATGCAGTATCCAAAAATGAATTTAAATCCATTTTGAAAAACATAGGTTATATTTGCCACATTTTTTGGGCTACCCTGTTTGCTCCAGTACAATTTTAGAATATGCACCTTAACGATCTTTATAGCTTTTGTAATTAACATTTTTATCTCTCGTTCTTAAAATAAAAACAAAAGTGTACTTTACCATTGTCTCACCTTGTACAAAACAAACCTACATGTATTTAAGTATTACCGATTACTTTTGCCGTGCACTCTGTATATCAAAATATTGTTGTAGGTGGTCCAAGGGGGCCTCCACCCATGGTAGGCCCGTACCGTCCTCATGGTCCGCCTCACCCAGGCATGAACCACTATCCAAGAGGACCACCGGGATATCGTGGACCACCACCGCCCCAAGGAATGCTTCCTCATCCCTACTCTCATCACCCGTCGCACAGATCGATGGACCCTTCGCCCTCTGGGGGTGGTCCTATTAACTTGACAGATTCAGGGCAGGTTCCTGCACCCGGAGGACCATTGCCAGGTCCGGGGCGAGGCAGTCCTGGCAGACGGGGTCCTCCCGTTACTAGGTAGGTGTTATCAAATGCTTGGTCTATAATTAAGTAAAGTACTTTAAGAAGATAAGCTGTGATGTCAGTTATTCTATGAATTTGGTCTTTCTTGGAGTGCTGATAAATTGTTATTTTCTTTATTATAATCGAGACATTCTAAAAAATCATTTTAAAATCGGTAATAGTGATCTAGATCTGGGGGATGATGGGGACCACAATAAAGATGCGAGCAAGTTAATAACAATGGGCTTGATTAGCTTGCCCACTCGCCATGGTTCGGCGAGACTCGTGTTTTTGCTTGGTGTTAATATATTTTCAACTGGTTGCCAACTTTTTTTAGGGAATAAAACTAATTCCCCAACTAGACAATCGTTCATCGACAATCATTATTGTGTTTTTTCCTTAACAGTTGTTTTAGAATCTGCTTTTATTATAAAAACCTGCCGATGTCCCCATTAATAAATTAATTTTAGCGCCACTAGTTTTTCTTTTTAAATTAGAATGGACAAATTGCTTAAATTTTTTTTTTGCATAAATATGTTCAGCCACACCAAAAAATTACATGTATATATACATATATACAAAATATGTTTTAAATATCATTCCTTAATTCTTTATAAATAATTAAAGTTCGCCGTGTGAAGTCACATAGTATGAATAACCCGCTTTCACGCTATATGTATTATTGTACTACGCTTTGACGTCACAAGCAAGCTTTAATCGCTTCTATTTACTCAGAGGATTAAAAAAAAAACATTTCTTTGTGAACTCTGGGTATTTTGATGGTATTAGCGGTTACGGTTAATATCAAGTTTATTAGTTTGTATTTCTTATTTTTTTACTTACGTATCACCTAAATGAATAATCATTGGTTTAAAACACAACAAAGCTTTGTTTTTAAATTTACTTATTTTCTTAGATATCCTCCAGTCAGTCAGACATCACCGGGTCCACGACCCCAAATGCAGCTGCCGCCTCAGCAACCGTACCATTCTTCGCCCAATTCAAGTAATGGCCCTCCGCCCACGCAGCAGACTTATCACACTCCGCCTAATAATACCTCTTCTTCACAACAACCTTATCCCCCTCGCCCTTCGAGTAATAATCCTCCACGTCAGCCCTATCCTTCTCCTAATTCAAGTAGTGGCCCTCCACCAACTCATCAAACGTATCCTCCTTCATCTACTTCAAATAGTGGTCCACCCCCACAGCAATCTTATCCTCCTCGACCTGCTGTAAGTAATGGTCCTCCGCAGCAGGCGTCGTATCATCCCCCACCCGGTTCAAGCAATGGTCCTCCGCCACAGCAAGCTTATCCTCCCCCGCCGTCAAATAATGGCCCTCCTCCGCAGCAACCGTATCCTCCTCGACCTTCTTCTAATAGCGGTCCGCCTACGCCCCAACAATCTTACTCCCCGCGACCTAGTTCTGCTAATAGTGTTCCACCAGCAACTCAGCCGCCAGAAGGTTATTATGGAAACTATCCGCCACCGGCAACCGAAGATTCTGCACCCGCTGCTTCTTATCAAGGGTAAACTATTTTTGAACAAATATTTAAACTAATTAAGTTTGGCCTTTCATATTCATGTTCATATTTTACTTTACTTACGGAAACTGTGAGATGAACAGCAATTAAAAAGAAGTTAAGTTGTATTGTTGAAAAATTCGTGTTAATTCCAAATTTACAGCTTTTTACGTTTGTAGTGTAAATGTAGGAAAAAAACGCAAATAGTAAAAGGATGTTTAACCTTTTGAATTTTTTTTGTGTTTTTATATGGTTTAAAAAAGTGTCAAAATAGAGCTAAACACTAAATATTATAATTACCCAAAGCTCTGAAACGCAATTTTAAGAACTCTGCCACTCATATTTACAGCAGCATTTTTTTTTCCTACACAGACCGAAAAAGAAGATTACACTTACTATTGGATTTGGTCTTACATTGATACGGTTACCTTTCTAACCTAAATATATGCCGGGCTAACATATTGTTGAAACTTCAATTCTGCCAGGGATTAAATTTTTTCTGTCAATGAAAACCCTACTTTAACACTTATTGACTTACGTAGACTCAAAAATGGTATTTATAGAATTTGTTCATTATGATGTAATTTATTTATACGGTTACCAGACAATCCCCACTGGTACATAACAATGACACCCAATATAATGAAAAGGTAAATGTATGGGCGGGCACTGTTGAAATAGGATAATCGGACCATTTTTCTTTGATGCGAAGAAAGATAATATCTTAATTTTCTTCGAAATGATCTGGTTCCAGCTCTTGCCACTTTATTTCCATATGATAATGATCCTGATCTACCAAGTTTAACCCCCTTATGGTTTCAAGGATGGTGCTCCCCTGCATTATGCTGGTCATGTAAGAGAGAACTTTAATACAATTTTTCCCGGGCGGTGCATATAGGTAGACCAGACGGAGGTCAATAGAGTAGCCACCCAGATCGTCCGATCTTAACCCACTGGACTTTTTTTTTGTGGTCCTACGTCGTTATAAATCTAAATCCAGCTCGATAGATACGCTTAAGGAGTCCATTCGACGAGTAACGAGAAATCTATTATGCATTTATATGATCGTATAATATATTTTTTCTAAAAAAATGCATTTCAAAAAAATTTAATCGACCGGTCCGATCGATTTTTGATTTAGTGGATGGTATTTTATATAACAGGATGATCCGTTTTTTATCATAAACCTGTATAATATGTTTGCCTGAATAGAATAATTTCGAATATGCCGGCACTAGCTGCTGCTGCTTTTAATGCGACCGCACATGTGATTGGTTTTTTTTTTTAATGCATTTCAAGCAATGATCTGGTACCTATACGGGGTGATTGATAGTGGATGGCCTATTAGACGTTTTGGACGAACTAACCAACGGATCACTTTGAAAATTTGGTTACATGCATAAGTGGACGTGCTCTCTCCTTTAGAAATAGTTTTAACTATGCAGTGTTGCCGGTTCTACTAAAAAGTACTAGCTACTTTGATATTTTAAATGGAACATCCTATATATTATTAAATTTTTAAATTTTACATAAAATTGTAATTATTTTTTAATAAAAGCATTATTAGTCTATGCTTAATGGTTTCCGAGATATTGTCTCTTGAAAAATGACATTTTTGAACTTTGACAGCTTCTAGCTTTTTAACTGCACGTCTGAGAGCAAAACGGCTTAAATGTCCCTATCTTCGATTTTTTTTATCTTTCCAAAAGTAATAACTTCCGGTCAAACCGGAAGTATTATTTTTCTTACATCCGGTTTGACCGGAAGTTGACACTTTTGAAAAGATAAAAAAAATCGAAGATAGGGACATGTAATCCGTTTTGCTCTCAGACGTACAGTTAAAAAGCTGGAAGCTGTCAAAGTTCAAAAATGTCATTTTTCAAGAGACAATATCTCGGAGACCATTAAGCATAGACTAATAATGCTTTTATTAAAAAATAATTATAATTTTATGTAGAATTTAAAAATTTAATAATATATAGGGTGTTCCATTTAAAATATCAAAGTAGTTAGTACTTTTTAGTAGAACCGGCAACACTGCATAGTTAAAAATATTTTTAAAGGAGAGAGCACGTCCACTTATGCATGTAACCAAATTTTCAAAGTGATCCGTTGGTTAGTTCGTCCAAAACGTCTAATAGGCCATCCACTATCAATCACCCTGTAGATGGCACATGTCATTCATAAACGCTATTAAAATATGTTTTTCTATTTCACGTTCATAATGAGTTCAGTACGACCCTCATTTGCGGATCGTAATGAAGCTATTTCGATACGCGTTTTTTCTTTATTTGATGTTGGTAATATTTAAATGTTTTTTTTCATTGACTTGCGCGGCCTTTGTGATTTACGAGAAAACCTTCGCAAAGGAAAACTAGCTTGATAACTTACTTTTTTATTCTGTGTGGATAACAGTCATGTATGTTGGTTGCATAAATCTATAAATCAATCTTTTGTAGATGCTTCAAGCTATCATTTTCTGCCAAATCCTATCCAAAATTCAATCTACTCACCTTCTAATGTCGATTTTAACTTCAACTTTATTTGAATTTTCCATCTTCCCTATACTAAATTGCAATGCCGTGACGTAAAATCACGTCTTTTGAAATTCGAAAAAAAGTAGCAAAATCTCCCGAATTTCCGAACGCTCTTTATATGTACCGAATGTACAAGGATCACACAACGTATTCCGTCCAATTTCAAATCTCATATCGCTAAAATAACTTTAGAATCTCGTGGTGAAAATGGGTCAATAAATCAAAAAATGACAGTTTGCAAAATAATTTTTGTTGTCCAGAGGCTCCTATGATAAAAAATAGTATTACCAACATAAAATTTAGACATAAAAATTTACAAAATTTGAAGGATTTATTTTTTTTTTAAATGTATTTTTCTTGTTTATAAAAGGTGAAATAGAAAAAAATGTATAAAGCACATGTTTCATAAGGCGTTTTAGCGCCCGTGTCAATAAAAAAAACTCGCCACTTCGTGGCTCGTTTTTTAAAATAGACGCGGGCGCTAAAACCGCTTCTTATGAAACTCGTACTTTAATATACTATTACAACATCGTTTGTATAAGAGAAGCGGTTTAAATAGGACCCTGCTATTATAGTTCAAATCCAATCTACAAATAACTCAAGTTTCTATTTACTCATATATGAGAAGTAAGTGCAGATTTATTGTTTTCCGAATTCTCGCATACTTCACACTTGCAAGTCATCTTAATTAGTCTCCAAAAAAGTATCACAAAAAATTAAAAAACACGGCATTTATTACACAGAACCGATAAACTGAAGAAAATTTCGGACCACTGTCAAAGAAACAGCAAACGGAAATAGGAATGTTCGATATACATCGATATTTTTAATGCGATACATCGTTTTTAAGCAATGCATCGAGGCCATTTGATATTTGTCGATACATCGATGTATTTTAATCGGTGTATTAGGCCTAAAATTTATTCGTAAAATAATTATTTTGCCGTTGCTTCTGGGTTCAGTTAAGGTTAGAGTATTAGAATTAGAATGTTTTTGTCAATGCATTGCAAACGTCGATGTTTTTGTCGCGGTACATTTTCTGTGGACATCCCCAAACGGAAATAAATAAAACAACGTCATCATGACCTCAGACCGATGCCGTGGCGGTCACATCTTTGGGGGCGGATCTTACTGCTGTTTTACCATACTGCATACTTTTTATTAGGTTTTAGACAAAGATTTAAATTTTCCACATAATGTTAATGTTAACAGCCTAAGTTTGGCAAAGTGGAGGGGCGAAATTTGTATGTTGATTTACTTCAAAATGGAATACGATTTGGTCAATATGTTCCTTTGTTATTGTTTCATCTATATATACAGTGTGACCAGTACAGTCAGCATCATATGGGACTTTTTTTTTATTAATAGCTTTATTCGAAATTTGACTTTGGCGTCAAGTTCTGCTTCGATCGAGATGAAAATTAAACAAAAAAATACTAGTCACATGATTCGCATTATCTGTCAAATTTAAATTTTTTCCAAAAAATAATTCAAAAGTGGGGTTATTTCTGAAAATATCGAAAAAAGTTATTAGAAAGAGTTTTTTTAAATGCAGCCCATATGCAAAAATTTCAGCTGCATAAGATAATTTTGATTTTTTACCCACCACTAAAACTTATATTCCACTTAATGAACACTTTACTAATGACACTGTGTTCTTTTTTGTCTTAATGTTAAGGTGTATTACTTTCAGACACAAACTACGTTTTCAAAAATACTTATTTTATAAAGTTACCTTATACAGGGTCAAAAACAAATAAACTTTGCATCACATGCGACCAAATTTTAATAGCCCAATTTTTGTAGAAAAACACACATTTAATATGGCGCTACTTTAAAGAAAATGTATCTGAAATAAAGCATTGTCAAAACTAAGAAGTTTTATGTAGGTTACGTTGAGTATTATTTTGCAAAAGTGGTGCAATTTAGAAAATATGGGTAAAAAAATAAAACTATCTTATGCAGCTAACATTTTGCATGTGGGCTAGAAACTGCATTTAAAAAACTTTTTTTAATAACTTTTTTCGATGCTTTCAGAAATAACCCCACTTTTGAATTATTTTTTGGAAAAAATTAAAATTTGACAGATAATGCGAATCACGCTATTTTTTTTGCTTAATTTTCATCTCGATCGAAGCAGAACTTTATGCCAAAGTCAAATTTTGAATAAAGCTATTAATAAAAAAAAATCCCATATGATGCGGACTTTCCTGGTCACACTGTAGGTACCAGATCATTGGTTTCTAGTACTTATTATACTTGTTTTTTCTTATGGAAAGGCCGGATTTGACTTAGCTACTTCACCATCAGCCTTGGGAAAAAGCAAGTTGTTATTTCCTTAATAACTAGAAACTAGTTCAGAACAATCTTGTTCTTTTAGAATGCCTCCTAGTGCTAGTTCTCCGTCTCCGTATCCGGAACCGTACAGCGGCGAAGAGCAGCCAGCCGTTGTCCCACCTTCGGACAGTAGTACCAGTAAGGCGTATGAAGACGAAACAGCTGGCGAATTTGCCGGTTTGGCGTCGTACTTTTCTAGCCAAAGAGACGACGAACTGGACTCATAGTGTAAATTCAGGGAAGGTGCGCACAGGGTGGAAACGTAAGTTTTTTTTGCTTTAAGGGTGCAGTTTTAGAAAATTTATTCAGAAAGACTGAAAATGAAGTGAAAAAAGCTATTTCACAGTTTTTCTGAATAAAAACTTGAAATTCCGTTTTACAAAAAAGTAAAAAGCCCTATTTTTAGAAAAATATTACTGCCGAAAGTATTTATTAGTAGAGAAGTGTAAAGTCAAATTAGAGGGTCCGTGGGAAATAATGATTAAAGTAGCCGACATAATTTTTTTGAATAAAATAAATGTTTTTATTTATATATGAAAACCCATCCGGACTTCGGAGGGCAAGGCCAAACCGTCTACACCTGAAGGTAAAAATAAAGTTCTTGAGATATCTCGAAAACTACTAACGACAGAAATCTGATTTTAGTTTCATGTAAAGCGTATTTTTATGAGTAAAATATTAAGTTATTAGGAAAAAAGCTTTTATTTTTGTCATTATACTACTATTTAAAAAAAAATATTTTACCATTAACAATAAAAAAATTCAAAGTGATGTATATTTTTTTAACTTAGCAAAAAGAAAAATATGTGAAAATCGCAAGGCATTTTTGTTTAAAATCGAAGATATGGAAAGTATAATATAAAAACGAGCTCCATAAGAAGCTGATGTTAGAAATATAATATCATTGTGTCTTCTACAAAGCCATAATCATAAAAAACAAATTAATGTTTTGTAAATTGCCTTTATTTCAACAAAAATAATAGAGGATGGTTGCATAAATTGCAGTAAAATTTTATGTAGGCTGTGAAACAAAAAAATGCAAGAAGGATTTGATTAAAAATATAAAATAGTACGTGTCAAAAGTTTAAATTTGCAATCTCGCGCTAAATTGGAGAGCAGAACCAATCACGATATTATATTATTTGATGAGTTACAACATTTCATCTGTCTTGTATACCCTTTTGGTTAATTAAAAACATTAAAAAATAATTAACTTTCCATCTTAATTTGAACCAGAGATATTCGCAGCCATAAATTTATGTTTCGCGGGGGGTAGGGAGAACTTCCCCCACCGAAAATGAGCTCCAACATGGATTTTCATATATAAGAAGACATTGTCTATCATAAAAAAATAGTCTCCTACCTTAATCATTTATTTCCCACGAGAAACCGTATGCGTCTCTACTATATTGCAAAAAACATAACCCAACATTTTTTAAAGCAAAATTAAAAAAAAAATACCTTTGATCTTTTATGTAAAAATGAACTTCTAAATACTATTTATTTAACGTTTTTTTTTAAATTTATTAGTTTTTTCTGAAAAGTAATAAATTTAATTGTTAAATTTTACAGATCTTTTTAAATAACAGCCTCACAAAAAAGTTTCTGATCCCTAAACGTCAGCATAATATTTCAATGTATTTTTCGACACTATAACCTAATCTGTTATTTGACAAAACAAAGAATGGGTGCAAATAAATCATGGACAAGGTACATGTAGACTTAAAACTACCCCCTTAATGGGGCGGAAACGATATAACCCTATATAAAAATAACATACATAAATGCCAGCAAATCATAAAAAATGTTGAAGAACTCCCACATAAACACAAATAGTGCCAATAAATTTTGGAACTTTTGTGCAGTTGCACGAAATATGTATTTTTTAATTTTTTTTTCGTACAATATTTTTTTCTGTTTTAAGAAAACTTCTGCGCTTTGATACAAATAAAAACAACATAATATTTTAATCTTTTTCTAAAATTGTGGTTATGGTTTTCTATAAACTTCATAGCCCATAACAGGCCCAACACAGGCCCATAAAGGTTAAATGCAGGTAAAAACACCTCTTTACTACCACGAAGAAGACTACTTGGCCTTGTCTATGAAGCATAATAATTCTCCTAATGACGGGTCTTTTTACATGTTTATTACCTTAGTTTTATTCCCCGCTAGGTGATTAAGTGCTTTATATTACTTACTTCTGACTATGTAAAGCCTGTCGGGCTTTATAATAAAAACCTTGTTTGTTGGGGTAGTATCGCTCATTTTTCCGAAGCAATCGCATGGTCTTTGCAGAAGATATACCCTCTAAGTAAGTGTTCTTCGTGTTTGATTCGATACGATACAGGTCGTTTCTTGACTGGATAGATTAGTCTCTTACTATTTTGTCTGAGATGGGACTTCTATAACATACACCCCATGTATAGAAACGTTTTTCGTTTGTTCTATTGCCAGGAAGTAATTAAATCTTTTATAGCTATTGAAAGTACTGATTATTTTTTTAAATTGTTGTAGGTTCCTTCAAACTTATCATTAAGATTTCGGCGTAGGAAAAAAAAGTTGATCGAAATTCCTTCAAAAGGGTAAATGTATAATTATTATATTGTAATAACTTATTTTGTTGTAAACGCGGAAATAATAAAGGTAGTATTAAATATAAAACTATTTAAACTTGTGTACAGTAAATGTTTTTTCATATTTTTTTTGTATATATATTTGTATATAAGATATTAAGTATAGATTTAGATTGAAATTATTAAATGTATCGACTTAACCAAATATACACTGTATAGAATATATTTAAAAATATGCATTTTTGACAAACTGCTCTTATTTATTGAGAATTTATTTATTTTATCACGGAGTTTTAATAAAATTTTTCAAAATTAACAAACGAACAAACCCAAAAATTACCTTTTTACTTTGGCATATTGTTGTGAAGCAATACCTTTATATTTATACAAAGTTCGCAAACTAGATAGGTATTTTAATTTTCCTTATTTATTATGAATTTTAAAAGGCAGCCTAATTTACCTACAAGGTATTTAGTAGTAGGTAACTTTATTTCATTGGCTTTTAAAATGGACGCAATATTATATTTTAATTTATAATAACTAAATAACAGGAAGTCCAAAATTCGGATTTAGCTCGGTCTGAATTTTTTTTAGAAAGAACCCCGCACTTTTGATCAAAAGTGTTCATGGCCACAACAATATCTGCCGACCAGTTTTTGCAAGTTGCAAAATATGAATTCTCAATACATTATATTATTATTTTTGTAGTTTATAATATTAATTCGTTTTGTTTTTCTAAATTTTTGTTGGCCCTGTCGTAGATAGGATAGAATACTATAAAAATAGTTTAAATGTTTTTTGAATGATGAAAGAGTTTTGGACTTCCATTGTCTTTATTTGTTTAAAATCACAACGTTTCAACTGGTAAGTATCTCCAGTCGTCTTCAGGTGAATACTGATAGATAGATTAGACTAGATTAGATAGATTAGACTCTTACAGTATTCACCTGAAGACGACTGGAGATACTTACCAGTTGAAACGTTGTGATTTTAAACAAATAAAGACAATGGAAGTCCAAAACTCTTTCATCATTCAAGAAACATCATTGTCTATGACCTTTAAGCATTAAATGTTTTTATTATATACCGGGTGAGTGACGAAAATTATTTAATATTTTTTGTTAAATCATTGTAGGTATTTTTGGCAATAAATTAAATGTTAATAAAATAATACTGTAGATGACATTAGCTTAGAATTTATATCATTTATATTTATACAGGGTACGTAACTTAAAAATGTTCATATTTTTTTTATTAGTTTTGAAAGAAATTTTGTAGATATTTCTTTATACTTGTCGCTTATCGTATGCTTCCAAATATATATAATTATCAAGGTTATACAGGGTGTTTATGATGATAAGCGATAGAAAAATAACATATAAATGCATGTATTTATAAATCACCCGGTATATTAAAAATAGATCGGTTAAATTTCGTTATTTTTTAAAAATTTTTGCTTGAAGTGTCTTACTTACATGTTTGCTATTGATTTCCCTTTTCCGATTACCAGCTCTGGAGATATACATCGTCGAACAGACTCAAAACTCAAAAAATAAAAAATAACAAATTTTTCTTTAAATTTCCATAAAATTTGTTATGTAAGTTCATTTTATGGTTAAAAATAAATATATTTAATGCTATACAGGGTGTTTCGAATAATTAGGGGCCTACTTATTATTTTTGGATAAAATAATTTGGATATAATAGTTTGTTCATAGTTTTTATATATATTTCTTATTTGCAATACAGTGTTATAATACCCTAATTATTCGAAACACCCTGTATAGCATTAAATATATTTATTTTTAACCATCAAATGAACTTACATAACAAATTTTATGGAATTTAAAAAAAAAATTGTTATTTTATTTGCTTATTTTTTGAGTCTGTTCGACGCTATATATCTCCAGAGCTGGTCATAGGAAAAGGGAAATCAATAGCAAACATGTAAGTAAGACACTTCAAGCAAAAATTTTTAAAAAATAACGAAATTTAACCGATCTATTTTTAATATACCGGGTGATTTATAAATACATGCATTTTTATGTTATTTTTCTATCGCTTATCATCATAAACACCCTGTATAACCTTGATAATTATATATATTTGGAAGCATACGATAAGCGACAAGTATAAAGAAATATCTACAAAATTTCTTTCAAAACTAATAAAAAAAATATGAACATTTTTAAGTTACGTACCCTGTATAAATATAAATGATATAAATTCTAAGCTAATGTCATCTACAGTATTACTTTGTTAACATTTAATTTATTGCCAAAAATACCTACAATGATTTAACAAAAAATATTAAATAATTTTCGTCACTCACCCGGTATATAATAAAAACATTTAAACTATTTTTATAGTATTCTATCCTATCTACGACAGGGCCAACAAAAATTTAGAAAAATAAAACGAATTAATATTATAAACTACAAAAATAATAATATAATGTATGGAGAATTCATATTTTGCAACTTGCAAAAACTGGTCGGCAGATATTGTTGTGACCATAAACACTTTTGATCAAAATGGCATTCTCTACAACATACTAAAAATTTAGAAAATTTAACCGAGGGCCATTTTCCATAAGAAAAGTGCGGGGTTCTTTGAAAAGGCGTCACAGCAAAGTGCGTTGAATATATCGAAAAATAAATGTATCTTTGGTACCATTGTTAGAGGAAAAAAAAGTTCTAGGTCCTGGGAATTGATATTTGAAACTTCTCAATTGAAAAGTTGACGTCACATTCGCATACTTTCTACAAAAGTCGCGTTGGGTGTTTATGTCAGACTGCTATAATTATTCGAATCATTTATTAGATCTAGATGTAGGGGAGGTAAAAACCATTTGAGTATTAAATCTAGACTTGCCTGACTGATGATAAAAAAAATTATCCCAAAAAATGGAAAGGCTTCGAGGATTTGGATTAAATAATTGTTTCATTTAATAAAGACATTGACAACATATCCATAATAGGTGTCCTTATTACTGATGTATAGGACCTAATACTCTGGGTATGTAGGTGAATAGTTGGAAGTTTCTAAAAGTGTAGTGTGATAAAACTCGTTACTTTTAATATTTAAATTTTTTGATGAACTATTGTACTTCGGCTTAGGTTTTAATTTAAAACAATATTCAATATTTGTTCTTTTGGTAGAGAATGATATAGAAGGTATGTTTCAGGAACAGCATTTAAAAGTCGCCTAATTTATTAGTGTACTTTTTAAATTGGGATATTTCAAATATCGACCCCCGGGATTTAACGGCAGTTTCTGTACTAAAAGTGATGATTATGTCAATAATATTATGAGAGTATTTCCGATTTTATAAAGTAGGTTTATTGATAAGTAAATTATAGTATTGTAGCTGTAGAAAAATCTACTAAAATAAAATTGGGAATATTTAATGCATTTTCATCTTGGATACTTTTTTTGTGACTTTATATGGTTTAGCTTTAATTATTACTTTATACGATTTTTTGGTTTGGGTAAGTTGCAGACGTTTCTGAAAAGTACAGTACTAGACTAGTTTTTGGATAGTATTGCCTTTGCCAGAACTTTGGGTAACAATTACCTACAGTTTTGAGTGAAAAAAAAATTCGTTGACAAATTGTTAATAAAAGCATAAAACAAAATTTTGTCAAACTTGGGCACATTTCTTTTTCATTAATTTATAAATCCAACCCTTTTTTAACGCAAACCACTGGGTAAGTATCTCCCTACTGAAATAATAGAAATCCACAATTAATGGCAATTTTTCATAAAAACAAGATGAGGATCTAATGAAGCTCCTGCATGTTTTTAAATTAGTCTGTGGGAAGTGATAGGAAAACTTTAATATTTTAGGTGAATGAACGGCCAGGTTTTAGCTACTTGGATGGTTTTAATATGTATTAAAATCTATGCCAAAGTTTCACTGTAGTCCACAACATCATCATTTTAAAAATGTTGAAATTATAAAGACAATTGAATTATTAATTATAAAAAAAATAAAACTTCATTTCTGTTTGTAATTAATTCATTTGCATTTCAATTTTTTAACATTTACATTAGTCCTTGGTTTCTTGTTGCTTTAGTCCTGATAAGTGATGATGGTGTGGACTATACCGAAACCTTGACATTAATTTAATTAATATAAACCGTCCTAGCAGCTAAAATCCGACCTTTCATTTCCCCGTAAAGTAGTGGACGAATGTGTAACATATTTATTATTTTAGTGGTTGCCTATCGCTAACATTTACTTCACAAGAGATAAGCTTGTTTTGGCAAAACTAAGCGACGCGCGTGTGGTTAAAATTTTATTTTGTTAAATTTGTATTATTTTTCACTGTATATAAGTTGTCACACGGTCAACAATATTGCCAGTGACTTCAAAAAATCCGATAATAATGTTGATCGTGTGCTACCTAAATGTATGAAACTTGTTTGTAAAAATGTGTATTTTATTGAGTAAATAAAACACTATTGTGACTTTTATACAACAAGCTTTGATTTTATTGTCACTGTTTTTCCTCCCAGTAGCATAAGCAGCCGGAAAAAGGATGTTATTTATCCTTATAGACGTCCCTGTTGCATAGACAAATCTGGGGTGAGAAATGGACTGAGTTGCTAAATTGATCTGCTAGGATCCACTGCCTTCCACCACTCATACTATACTTATACTTCGTAGCAATCGACAAGCGCCTACTTTAAAAATACTATGCTATTTAAATGCTATTTTATTGGCGCAGGTCTTCTGGGGATTAAGCATTCTACTGTTTTTATAGGCCTGTGGTTATCATGGAACTTATGTGGCTGTTGGTATCAACAGGGCCCATCGGCTATAATTAATGTACGGCAGCGTTTTTTAATATGACTCTAAAGTAATACACTTGCTTTTAGGTAAAAAACATGTTTATTATACGATAAATGAACACATATTAATAACAAAAATTCCGATAACAATACATCTAATAGATCTAACAAGGTATTTGATAACAAAGCACTTTTTTCTCTGTATACATGTGTAAAAACAACGAGGTCTCCCTATACTACAGAACACTATTTGCTACATAATCATATGTACTCGTCGCAGCCTATACAGTAATGTAATTAGTAGAGCTCTGGCAATAAATTAGAAATTTCTTTTGGAAGTAGTATTTTTGCCGTTGTTTTTTCGGCTTTATTAAAAGTCCATCGCCGATGTTATTTCCACCCCCGCCCTAACATTTATTACGTTAACTCAAAGTTACTAAAGATATTGCTGTATTTCAAGATCGATTTGCTTATGGCGAGATACTGTTATACGTTTGATTTATGTGCTATAGCTATCGCAAAAATAAATATTTTCAAAGTAGAGGAGGGGGTCATATTCATTTCATTTGGTGCGCCAATGTCTATGTGTGTGATCGGCCAAGATTTGTCCGGCAACTCCAGACACCAGCTTAACGTGCATATTAAGATTAATAAAGTTAATTCAAACGTATTTTGAAGATAATAAAGTTTTTTGGGAGGAATTCATACTTCTATACCAACCTGCTTATGGGATATTAAAACTATCAATAATTCTTTAAATGTCTCATAGTCCATTCTGAGGTAATTTAAAACATCAAGTGGCTCGCACGATTGGATACAATTCAATAAACGTAAATGAGTAAATTGTTCCCTCTTTTGCAACCACTTTTTCACCCAAACACGTTTTTTCTCTTTTTCTGTTTCGCACGACATGATTGCACCAACAGCCAAAGCAACTTTTGCCATTTTAGAAAATACGGATACTAAATAATAATATGTATCTAGGATCTAGGGCACACCTCGTTCGGTATATGAATGAGCTCTTTTGCAGGGTTCGCGTCATGTCCGTGTAATGTGTGGACAAACGTGGATTAGTCGCATGCATAGATCTTTGGTGGAACTCCCATAGACAATTTACCTTTAGATACTTACAGCTTATCTCCTGCGCAAACAAAAGTTACGTTTTATGGGTGAAAAAATACGTCCGAGCGCATGACTCGTCGGTCAGCTGTCTTCATTCGGGGAACCTTCGTGCATGCGCACAAACCTTGTGTTATCGGCCGTCCTACTTTATCGACGCGCTCAAGAATACTCTCCAGAACCGGCTCGGCCGCCATTTTTCTCGTTGTGTTTTAAGGTTTCTCTGCGGATTCCTTGTAGTTTTCTAAAGTTTTCAGCTATCGGATCGGCTATCGTGGATTGTGGGACTGGTGTTTATTATTTATGGATTTCTGGTTTTTGTGTAGTTTAGTTAGTGAATTGTGTTTGTGCTTTTAGTGACTCGGATTGTAATATAAACAATTACTAGTACTAGTTGCAGCCGTTGTATAATTGTATTATGCCCAAATAGGGGTAAAATAAACCCTCATCTATGGTGGCATATGAGCAAGAATTTAAATTTTAAAGCCCGGACCTGTCTATTTTCCCAGTCGTCAAACGATAATGTTGCAGTGCGCATGTCTAATAGTTCCCAGTTTTGTTTACATGCGCGAGGCCATAAAACTGCCACATTCGTGATTATTGTTTGTTTATCTTAAGGTAAATTGTCTATGGTCGCATGTCGGGTCTCGGTTGGGAGTCAGGTCTGGGCTCGTATAAGTGAGTGGCCTGCTTTACACAAATAGCACGGATTAGTCGCGGTCGGGCCGTGGGTTCGGTTGTCAAACTATCAACCCGACCCTGACCGATCTGCGACTTGACTCTCAATACCATCCATTAACGGATCGGTCGGCGGATAAGTTAATTGGGACGGACCAATCCGATAATGAATGGGGGGCTTAAAGGATTAGATGTTGCTTGCCATACAATCAATTTTTAATTTAGGGTTTTCACTGGATCAATATCTTTAAAGGTAAATTGATGTTCCAATTTTGAGAAATTCGTTGGCAGAGGAGGGCGAAAAATGGGTTTACATGCGGAGATGGACTCTTAACGTGGCTAGGCAGGATCTAACCAACTGTGTAAGCATTTTACTAAACTATGATAGTTACAATTGAGGCTATGAGCGCAATATCGGACTAACCCCAATATTAATAAATATAGGAAATTAGGTTTGAAAAAATGGTGAAAATCAGTTCATTCATAATTACCTTCTTTTAGATCATTCCGAATTAAATCAACTAAAGTGGCTCATCTACAGTGTCACCAGTAAAGTCCGCATCATATGGGATTTTTTTTTATTAATAACTTTATTCGAAATTTGACTTTGGCATCAAGTTCTGCTTCGATCGAGATGAAAATTAAGCAAAAAAATAGTAGTTACGTGATTCGCATTATCTGTCAAATTTTAATTTTTTCCAAAAAATAATTCAAAAGTGGGGTTATTTCTGAAAATATCGAAATAAGTTATTAGAACAAATTTTTTTAAATGCAGTTTCTAGCCCATATGCAAAATTTCAACTGTATAAGATAATTTTGATTTTTTACCTATATTTTGTAAATTTGCACCACTTTTGCAAAATAAGACTCAATGCAACCTACACAAAACTTTTTAGTTATGACAATGCTTTATTTCAGATATATTTTCTTTAAAGTAGCGCCATATTAAATGTGTGTTTTTCTACAAAATCAAAATTGGGCTATTAAAATTTGGTCGCATGTGATGCAAAGTTTATTTGTTTTTGACCCTGTACTGTAACTTCATAAAATAAGTATTTTAGAAAACGTAGTTTGTGCTTGAAAGTAATACACGTTAACGTTATTATGACATAGCTTAATAATAAATTTTAATATAGGGGTTTTAAATTAAATCGTTGAAAATAGATAAACTTTACGTTGTTACTAAAATTTATTTTCCACTTAAAAACACTTTACTGAAGACACCGTGTTCTTTTTTATCTTAATGTATTACTTTCAGACACAAACTACGTTTTCAAAAATACTTATTTTATGAAGTTACCTTATACAGGGTCAAAAACAAATAAACTCTTCATATCACATGCGACCAAATTTTAATAGCCCAATTGTGATTTTGTAGAAAAACACACATTTAATATGGCGCTACTGTAAAGAAAATGGATCTGGAATAAGGCATTGTCAAAACTAAGAAGTTTTATATAGGTTGCGTTGAGTCTTATTTTGCAGAAGTGGTGCAATTTACAAAATATAGGTAAAAAATCAAAATTATCTTATGCAGCTGAAATTTTGCATACGGGCTAGAAACGGCATTTAAAAAACTTTTTCCAATAACTTTTTTGATATTTTCAGAAATATTGAATTATTTTTTGAAAAAATTAAAATTTGACAGATAATGCGAATCACATGCCTACTATTTTTTTTGCTTAATTTTCATCTCGTTCGAAGCAAAACTTGATGCCAAAGTTAAATTTTGAATAAAGCTATTAATAAAAAAAATTCCCATATGATGCGGACTTTACTGGTGACACTGTATATATTTAATAATTTTTTTACAAAATTTTAACTAGAGACGTATTTTTGACTTTTGAATGTGGGTTAGTCCACTGTGCATTCATAATATTTTTAGTTCTTTGATGTATTATCATAAATTATTACTCGATCCTTCATGACAAACTTTATTATTATAAAATAAATTTAAAAAGAAAATACAAAACTTAACAAAGTATCTCATCCCTTTCTCGTCATCAGATGGGGGGGGGGGGGATATTTTTTCTTCCAGGACAGTAGGTAGCTATAAGAATCCTAAATCAAAAATCTTTTTAATCTTTAAATAAAAAAGTTAAGACGTGTCAAATTTCTTTCTGCTTTTTTTCATCTAGGATAGTAGCTGCAAGAATCCCAAATCAATTTTTTTTAACTCTTCAAATAAAAAGTTATATTTGACAGGTGACATATGCCTTTTTTCGACGTTTTTTCATATTAAAAAAATCAAGAAAAACGACCTGTATGTTTTTTTTCCGCTCAAACTAATTTTAGACCCAGCAACAATAATGCACATAGACAGCTATGCTAACTTATAGCAGTAAAGTGGACCAACTACTGCGCTTAGTCCAGTTTGCTTCTCTGTATATTCCCAACGAATATAAAATTCCAAAACTAGGTTAGTGCTGCCAGCTAGGAGCGAGAAGAAAAAGGTCGGTTGGTCCACTTTGGAGTTGATAAAAGTCGATATTCCGAGTAAGATTCTGCAATAAAACGTTTTTTTAATTTTTGTGGGTTAGTCCGTTATTGCACTCATAGCCTCAATTAAGGACGATGAAGCAAAGACAAATCATTTCATTCATAAACGTAGTTTTGCGCCGAGCCACCATTGCACTGTTTATAGAGGACATTCCCATCATATAATATGTCAATAAACACTTGCAAATTGTGAATTCATTTCCTGCTCTCGCTACAAGGCGTCATAAAAAAACGTTATCAGCGTTGCCACGTTTTCCAAGCAATGTAGAACTTTTTATTGGGTTATAGGGAAATCTTAAATAATATATTGTTTGTCATTTTGTTTTGCTGCAATTTACTGTACATTTTATTGCTGTTAGCAGGCGTAAAGTTTAAAAGTATTTTATTAACAACTTAAAAGACAAACTAATAAGGGGTTGGCAAACGCGACGCACAGCGGAAGAGTGTAGAAAATTTACGTTTACTCCTTATTCGTCACTTTCAAGTTACATTTATAGTAATGAACTGGAACTTTTCATTTCAGCTCATGTGGTCTTGCGCTTATGAATGATATTTGATTTTCATATTTTAAAATAAATTTCTTGCTTGTTTATTTATTGTTTAAAATAAATACAATAAACAAAAATTATCGACAAAAAAACATAAAACTAACAAGCAGGAGAATCATTGGCAACAGCTTATTCAACACAAGTTCAGACGTGGCTTATCCACTTGTTCAAATTATAGATTTCATGTTCAGTTTGGTGCCTAATTTGCAAAAGAGTTGACGCAAATACAACAACGTTGGTCTATTTATTTAGTACAATAGTAATCTGTTACGGTTTTGTGGAAAATAGGAAACTTATATTTGTGATATGGCAGATTTCAGTGAAAATGAGGAAAGTGATAGTAGTGATGAAGAAATTAAAGACAAGCAATTGATATTCGTTCACAAATTGAAGGAACATAAACAAATCTCTCTGACCACAACCGTTTAGCTTCCACAACAGCTTCAGCACATGTAGGAAATTTAATAAAAATATTGGCCTTCTCCAAAATTGCATCCATTACAGAAGTGTATGTCTTACAGACAGTAGTTTATTAGTGAACACCGAGTTCTTCATAGCATTTTAAAAGCCCGGATCCGACAATTTCCGCAGAAAGACTTTAATCTTATTTAAAGGCGACAGTGCATCCCCTCGCCTTTTACCAGTATGTCAAAAAATAATTTGCCAACCACTCAGATTTGACTCGCAGTCAAATCGATATAACTTTCTAAAATCATCATATCTGCAATTTTTACGTACACTCTAGATTAAGAGTTTTCTTTTACGGACGTTCATATGTTCAGCCATAATTGAATACACAAATTAAGAGCAACGCACGTGTATGTCGCGGAGAACTAAAGTTGACTGCTACGAAGCAAATGATGCAGGGGTCGACCTACCTTAAAAAGTTGAAAGCGATCGCTACACTGGAAAAAGCAATTCCTTAATTTATTCATCACATTTTAAGCAAACGATAGCCATTGCTTCTATTTTTTAAGAAAAAGCATTGACTAGAAGCAATTCCTGCACTTTTAAGCAATTGCTGGGCGCAAAAGTAATTACTTTAGTTCTTATTCATTGGCTTTCAAGAAATTACTTCGATTTTATAAGAAAAAGCAATTGCTACATTTTTATTCATTAGGCTCAATAAAATATTGGTTGTACACCGACTTCTCTAATCTATCAAAAATATTTAAGATAGTATTGCGTGTTGGGACAGGTTGGTCGGACTAGAAAAATGCAAAACACCCAACTATACTTCCTCTGCACTCTCCACCTTTGGTTACTCTCTCACTCGCACTCGCAGCCGTCGCGTTACATAAAATAATTTAAAGTTTTTGTTCTTGCGAATAAGCCATTTCAAAATACCAGCACAATTTCACCGTATCTACGCTTACCTGAAAAATTCAGCCAAGATAGAAAACGAAAACATAACGCATTGCGGTGGGTGCTTCGCTATCAAAATGTATTTGCTGCTATGGAGTGGGAATGCAGCAAGAGTGGAATGAGAATGAATCGGGCTCGAACAGAAACGTGAGATCGATTTCTTTTTAACTCGCCCCAAGTCAGTTTTTTATTCATTTCTTTTTCTTTACAGTGGCTTGCCGTACGTTATATATATACATTCTTATTCAGGAGGTCTCTATAGGTACCTACTTACTAAATTCGGTTATAGTGAAAAATACCATTGTGCCTATACTTACGGTACGTAAACGCAAATACGTTGGGGTTTAAATACGTGTTAAGCTTTGTATTTATAAATGCAAGAACTATCCCAGGCACGCAAGAGTTGTCTGAAAGAAACCCGTTCAAAGTTCAGATTTCGAGCATAAAACAATTATATCGAAACTGCGGAATACTAAATTGCTTTTTCTGCAAATGTATATTTTGTTTCTTAGGTAGGTAACACAATAATTTACAACCTGGCAGGAGGCCTTATAATTATTCGGTTGTTAGTTAGGGTAAAAATTAGTTTGATCTAGAATAAGCGGTAAGTCACAGTTCGTTTCTTGCAAAAAGTACTGGAAACCTGTTTTTGATACATGTTGAGTGGCCTATTAGATCGCGGAAACGATTAATGTTATCTTTTTTAAAATTTGGTAGCAGGCATAATATACTTTGAACCTTTAAAATAATATATTTTAACGTTTAGAAGATGACACAGTGTCCGCGAAATTAATTAAAAGAAAATATTGTGGCATATCGGACAAGTGTAACTATTTTTTATATTGGAATTGGAAATACACAGGGATCCAAATTTAATGGATACCCTGGGGCGGGTAGACCACGACGGCCGTTTCGTCCTTGTTAGGACTCTACGGGCAGCCATAACCCAAGCAATCAAGAACGACGGAAAAATGTACTAAAAGCCTCCTTGCAAAATCAAGGCGGCCATCAATACACCATAGCGTCATCCCAGCGAAATTAACTCCAATATAAAAGGCAGTCACAATGGTATAAATTTATCCAAACTCAGTTTGAGGACATTCCAATCATTCCATACGGCGGTAAACAGTCTCTTTGAAAGCTAGTTTGCAAATATACTTTAAACCGAGGAGTTTTGAGCGTGACAGAAAAAAATAACGAGCCATTCATTGTTATAATAATACATTCTTTAGTCCTTAAGAAACAATATAACTGAAATCAACTAATTAACAAACCATTGTTTCTCGTATACTTATACATAATATATTAACAAACCAGAAAATTTGGTAGAACTGGCAACCGTTCACAATTTATGCACGTTGTCAGGGGTGATAAGCGCCAGTTAAAGCGGCTGGTATAAGCTGAAGCGGTCTGCATCCCGTTCAACGATCGATTCTGTCATACAGAGATAGGCCAGTGACCGCCGATGGCGTGGAAGAGACGAAGATAAAATATACGTGATTTAGAACTTATGGACGGGCCGGGGAATGGTCCCAGAATGGAGTTCTGGTAAAAAATTAAAGCATTTCTGAGCAGTGTCGTGTCGTGTCAGGTTTATTTTTCTGGTTTTAGTTTTGTGTATAGAATCTTTTAGTTACCTTATATTTATTATTTTAATATAATATTATTATATATACAGTGGGTTTACAAACACCTAATTTTAAACAAACCTATGCGTGTGTATACGCATTTTAATTATTTATTTGGGACGCCTATGGTTAGGAGTTTCATACTGTTTTATGTCAATAAATTGACCTAAGAAACACTAAATCGAAAGGTAGACAACTAAATAAACCACGAAGTGCATGACAATCTAGTATAGGGAACGCTATTCGCGGTTTCACCAAAAGCATCTGCCATTTTGCAGACCAGAAAACAGATCAACGCTGGCACCCACCAGAATGCGCGCAATCCGTTTGAGTTTTGAGCCATTTAACGTTTGAATCCCTTCCGGATATAGCGGAAGTTATGGCCAACTTTAGTATTTCAAATAGAATAATACCCTGCTTTTTTTGATACCTTAGTAACCTAAGTAACTTTTGTTATGAATAACCTATACTGTAACCGTTGGTTGAGATACTTATGCATTATAAAATTATTTTTTTTATATAAAAATTTACCGAGAAGTTCAGTAATTTTGAAACTATTAAAGCTTATTATTAAAAATTTTGATGGCTTTTTTACTAAAACATAGATGTGTAGATTCCATAACTTAGGTTAATCTAAACATTTATTAGATAAATGTGCATAAGAAATTTTCGTTAAAGGAACACCTTGTGTTTCATCGTAGTAACGTTGTAGAGAACCCAATTTCCTATCTTAATGTCTAATATTTTACTATCCATATTTTTAGTTGTTTTGGAATTATAATCAATTTAAAAAATCCCTGTTTGTTCCTAACACGTTAAATTTTTAATATATGATTTTTTTACAAATTAGCAATGAAATTAATTTTGAATAATAAGTAATCTAGAATATGGACTAAGGTAAGTATCAACTTATTTAATAATTTCAGTCAAAGCCTACTTTACTTATGAACTTAACACAAACAGTTAAGGTTTTTTTTTAATTGCTCATAATTCCAAAACGACAAATTATAGACAGTGATTAGATGTACATAAAAAAATGGATTTCTACACGTCAATAAGATAAAATACATTGCGGAATACATTAATCTAAATGACTAGAATGGCTTTTTTTAAAAACGCATTTTTTTTTTTTAAATCGTAAACCCTAAGTTATTTTAAATATCTACGTATGTTTTAGTCAAAAGCTATCAAAATTTTTAAAGTTTAGCTTTATTAATTTTAAAGTTAGTGACTTCTCTTTATATTTTTACATAAAAAATTAATTTTATAATTTATATCTCAAAAACGGTTGGAGATAAAAGTTACTCAGGTTTTAATAAGGTATCTAAAAATACTCAAATATACAGGGTATTTTATTTGAAATACTAAAGTCGGCCATAGCTCTAGTTTAACCGGAAGTTATTAGATCGTGACAATATAAATATTTTAAAAGTTCAAAGTTAATTATGCCTGCTATAAATTTTTAAAACGATAACTTTGTTTTTCCGAGATCATCTAATAGACCACTTAACGTGACTCACCCTCTGTATTTGTATTAACTTTTATAAAATAAATATTACCTTATCTAAGTTAATAATATGCCACATTAGTGAAAACTTTCAAATCAAGTTCAATTTTAAATCAAAACAAAATAGACGCTTCATTGCTAGAATACCTACCTACTTTAATAAATAATAATGTAGTAACAGTATTATGAAAATTTACATGTTAAACATTTTAAGTCAAGAATTTTGAAAAACTTAGCTCTATTTTATATGTCCCTGTATAATCATTTAATATTTTAACATTTAATTAATTATCTTAATTTAAGGTATTTATAAAATAATCAATTTGTAATTTTTCTAAAGTTATGGTTTTGTAAATAAATAAGAATCGATGTAAACTGAACACTATATAACGGGTGGTATGCATAAAAAATCGTAAGTATGTACTATCATAGTATACGAGGTTTCAATATGCATTTTTTGTGCATACATCCCTTTGGCTTTAAAGGAAGGCGATTCTTATTGGGTAGATATACCTTAATTATAATTTATTCACATTAATGATCTGAAAAAATAAACATTATTAACTTATTCTACCCAACTTTTCTTTTTGGCATTGTATGCCATATATACCATTTCTTGGGCTTTTAGAATATATACTGCATAACAATTTATATAATATATTATTAACCTGCTTTTTCTATACTAATAATAGTAATAATGTTAACAAGTACACTACATCAAAAACATGTTTAAGTATAGTTATATTATAATTTAAAAGCTAACCTTTTTGGTCAAAAATAATTGTTTTGGTCAAGTTGCAAACTGCAGCTTGGTTCTGTGGAACTTAAGGATTCAGGAAATAGGATCGAAAGGAGAGAAAAAAGGCGAAATTAAAGGAATAAATAAACAAAAATAAAACTAATTTAAAATTAAAAAGATTTAATAAAAGAATAAAATATTAGTAAAACAATATAAAACATCGATAGCACACAGTGTAAAGAGGGTTTGGTCCAAAGGGGTTTAGGTCGTTTTATAAAATGTGAAAAGTTTGGATATTAACAGACAAGATAAAAGGCGAGTACAAAAAATATTAAGGATTTTGAATATTTCAAGTCTGTAGATCTCCAAACGAAAAATCGGCATCACGATATTTTTGCGTTTAATACCCTGTGCAATATAATTACAAATGCGAGATTTGTGCGTAAATTTAACTGATTATGTAAGATTCGAGAATATGCAGACATAGAGAAAATGAATCAATAAAGAGTTTTACTGAAGTATAGACCACATTATGTCATTGTTTGAACTTGACGTCAACGTCTTGTCGCTCGAAAATGTCAAATGTGGGGCGCAGGGACTCAACAGCGATCTCTGGGCAAACTCTGTGTCAAGTTTTCCGTTAAAAGGTTGGATTTATAGATTAATAAAAGCAGAAAAGGAAATATGGGCAAATTTAACAAAATTTCGTTCCTCCTTTGCTTTTATTTTATCAATAATTTTTTTTTGAAACTGTAAGTACAAACCCGAACAAACCCAATGACGAATATTTGGTCGCTTTTTGGAGAAAACGAAATATTGACAAAAAAATGAAATGGCGAATGTGTTTGCTCTTGAACAGTTTTTATTCAGCTGTTGCTTGTTGTTTCGCGACATATTTCGAAAAAAAGCAAAGATCAACGACATAATGTGGACGCGTTCAACACGAGTTTAGCCGAATTCCTATTACGTTACTTTTAAATAGCAAAGCAAAGCACAACAAAGATTTCCCCCCTACCCCCACCCCCTGCCGCGGTTAAGTATGCCCCTCTATATTTCTCATACGAGTAGCTTAGCAAAGTTATTCGCTTTGCTTTGCTATCCTTTGCTAAGCAATAGTAAAAGTACCTATTGTCTCGGTCAGCGAATGATATTGATTTTCATTGGCCTGAGTCTGGTGTGACATTATTTATCCAATTAGAATCGAGGTGGCTTGGCGCCTGTTTTTAAAAGTGCAACCCTTACTTCAACTTTTGACATTTTACAATTTTTATTACATTCATTTCTTCTACCCCCATCTTAAATTTTGATCACATCGTCTAGTTAGTCAAATTTAGTGATTAACAACACAAGAACAGTTTCAAAATAGAAATGAATTAATAGATTTTATTTTATTACATAATCGTTGGTAACATTTCCAGGTTCCTTTTGAAAAAAAGCCGGAAGTGTGTTTTCTTTTTATCATAGAGTAATGATAGCTTATCACACCACAAGGGAAAAATAGGTAGAAAAATTGGTTATCTTCTACTTGATAGAATAGTCATAGAAAAAGTATGCCATAAAATATACCTTATTGGCATCTATTAGACGCCATCTACAACAAAAATTTAGCGTTCAATAACATTGTGCCTGAAAGGAGCGTTCTTTATTGGACACTACCTTGTATAAGGTAATTTATTTTTATCTAAGCTGATTGGCTGTCGTATGTCTCGTGGTTTCTTGAAAGTTTAATTTGTTTATGTAAAGTTTTCAGTAAAACTCTTTACTGTCATCCATTTAATAGACGATAGAGAGTAACAGGAAAGAAAAATGATCAGTCGAATAATAGACTTACATAGTTTTCGAAGGTACAACACTAGACTTAGAGGCCGTTCAATTATATTTACATATTAGGCCTGTTGCTCCAATCTTTTTTACCACAGCACAGTTGGCACGAGCCAATATCACTTTAGTTATGTTATATTGCATTAGTTATTTAACATTTACAACTAAAACGCGGCAAACTAAAACTACAGGAGTTTTTCTTAACATAGCTTACAATACTAAGTTTAATAGACAATTGTCCTACAGTGATTAAATACTAGGACGCACCTTTGGGTTTAAGTAACATGAAACTTAGCCTTATATCATTGTCAAGTTTATACCGGGTATCCTAAAAGTTCGACAAAGGTAAAATAACTCTTCTGTGGCTAGCGATACAAAAATATTTATATTGAAGAATTATGCACACAACACACAAGCGTGTATACAGTCTGACTATGGACTTTTCAACCGACCAATCATAGGCCGCCGTCTTAAAGAAAGTAATTTTGAGGTTAACTGATGTAAAACCGGTTTTTGTAAATTAGGAACATAAAATGATATTTATTAATATCGGTATATAGGTTTCTTTGAAACGTCACGTATCCCAAAAACGCTCTCCTATTCAAAATTCTCAAAAGTTCATCACACAAAAAAACTACAAGTGTTGTGAATACATTAAACAAATCAACAATAAACAGTGTCTTTCAAGGCATGAAAGAAAGTAACATAATATTACATACGTAAGGAATAATCAGATTTACAAGTGTACATACTACAAATATCAACATTATTGAATATTTTCCATTTAACAATTAGGTACAACAATGTTATAATTTGATTTTATCCCCAAAAGATAAAGTTTCAATTGTTACCTAATGAGAAATGTTTAATAAAAATATTTTAAAAGAAACCGAAAATTGTCATGTGTTCCTTTTTTTGTTTTATTAATTATTTTGTATTTTGCAATAGGATTTCTCAATACAGAAAAAATCAAAACCTGTAATAGTAAGTACATTATTAACATAGGTAAGTAGTAGGTTTAGTCAAACATAATAGTCACACTCGGGAAAGTTGTAACATCACTAGTCTAAACTGTTCTAAAAAATATACAAGTTTTTCCTATCTAAACTATCCTCTTCAAAAAAACCTCCACATTAGGAAATATTTCCATACTCGCTATTTTTCGTCTACAAAAATCAGGGTTCGAAAATATCATATGTTCAAAAGTATCATATCAAAGGATATATAAATCATTTTAAGATATTTCTTTTTAATGAAAGGACAACTATTTCGATCAATAATAATTATAAGATACCCAATAGAAAAAATAAAGCTGAACATATTTTCAAAACGGAACCACCCTTAATATTATTTAAAAACATAAAAAAAATTTTTTTGTTTGATTTGTCGATTGATATAAATTCTGAATAATCGAAATTTAAAAAAATTGAACTATTGAATATATCGTGATATATATCAAACTATAAATATCATGATATATATCACGATATATATCGATTGATATATATCCTCCGAACCCTGGCAAAAATCAAGGTAATTCGTTTAGTTAATTATTTTATTTGATCAATTTTTTCGCCTCAATTTAATAGGAAATAATACAATGATTTATTTGCGCATTCTAACACATTTATTTTTAAGTTTCCCGCGCTTTATTGTGAACGTTGATTGGGCGGTTGAAGAGTCCACAGCCAGACTCTAGACGCTTGTACCAAACACATGCAATATGTGCCGTAATTAATTTTTGCATTCCATTATATGTTTAGTCAATTCAATGTTTTAATGTGCAGTGGCGTAGTGTGGTTGAAGGGGCGGAAGCTTCAAAGGTAAGGGCGTAGATTTTTTTATAGGGGGGGGGGGGGGCGTAAATAGCGCCGCAGGCGAAATTTTTTGGGTGCCACGCCCTTTTTTCAATGATGTTGCCTGCTTTTCAAGTAGGAAAAATATAAAATACACAGGATCCTTAAAAAAATCACAAAAAAATTGATTAATTAAAAAAAAGTGCTTCGCTTTCATAATTACCCCCTTAACCCCCTTATCTACGCCCTTGTATGTATAATGTATAATTTCGTTTATTAGTAAATTTTGGCCTGAGAAATAAAGTTTTTGTTTCGTCATGTCTAAAATGGTCACATGAAAACAGAATATGTTTACGACAAGGGAAATTTTGTTAAAACTCTAAAATATTTTATGCATATTACATAATAATATGAGCATATATTTTCATTGGCGACAATACCACACTTTTAAAAAGATAAAATTTAGTCTCTAGTAAATTAAAAATTTCAAGCAATTTTTAATTGTTAAAGCAAAATAACTGAAAAAATACAAATTATTGATCGTGGCAAAACATTTTTATTATTAATTAAATTAAGTAGTGAAAATAAAATAATAATAAGATAAGGGTTTTGTTATATAAATATTATTTATATTCATAAACATAGTAAATTTTTTCTTGCTGCGATAGGTAAACAATATTATCAATTATTATCATGTGAAGTGAAATTGAACTGGGAACTATACTGGGAGAGTGGGAAGGGGGCGCCGTTTGAGAAAGGGCGGGGGGGGGCGGTCGCCCCCCTGGCCCCCTGCACGCTACGCCACTGTTAATGTGCTAATGTATCCTTCTTAAATAACCCATTTCATAGAATTTCCATTAACACGTCCACACAATTCTATTTGAATTTTTTTAAAATTGACAGCTAGATCTGTCTGCTCAAAAGAAAGAAACATATTATGACTATCAGAGATGACCTCAGCGCTATTGGCGATGTCATACAATCAAAAACTAAAACTTTTGATACTGTCTTTGTTTAGTTAATAGTTAATACGAGTAGACAAGGATAGCTAATGGAAACGTGAAAATGTAAACACTTACATGGTAGACGGCCATGGTAATTTTTGTTCTGTTATTCAAGATGGTGGACAAGCGCCAACTAAGCGTAAAAATACCTTTAAAGTGATCGATAAAAATTTTTTTGCATCTCTGATCAATTGACAGTTATTTTACCATATCGCACTATTGGGACACACTGTATGTTAAATATTTAATGTGTATTCTTATTGATAAGCCTAAATCTACTTACATACATCGATATAACTTTTTCTAAAACTACATAGTTGCATCATATTAAAATAGTTGTAGTCAATAAAACATAACTTTATAATATACCTACAATTTGTTTTCCTGTGTTTTATAATTTTCCAAAGAGCCTGGTTACTGAAATTTCAACAGGGCACAATATTACACTTAATTGCTTTGGCACAATTTAATTAAGGAAAAGATGGTTACAATATAATATGTAATACTTCTTTTTTGATATGTATATACGAGTAGGTAAGCACATTTTTATACTAATACACGAATGACAACAGATAATTTAATTTAACGCAAGCTGCCGCTTGTTTTTATTCCTCATTATAACAAAATAGTTCGTCTGAGCTATTGGAGTATAGAAAGCGCGCGGCGCTTCTGTTACTTTATTTAAAAAGTAATTTTTAAACCTATGACTATTCATATAAAAAGAGAAACAATTGTTTACATTTTGCCCCAATCAAACATCGTTTTAAATAAATCAATGATGAAAAATTTCTGCTGATTGCCCCAGATCAACAGCCTGGATTTGAAAATGAAGGATATATTCATTATTTTTGTCTTGTGTACCTACTAAGTAAAAATATTATATGAACTATATAGCCCGGGAGGCAGTGTTGCAAACAGTGGCGGCTCGTGACTAGCGAGTCAGGGGGCTTTAAATAAAAAAAATTTAAAATGTCTATTATTTTCAAAAGTATGTGTCTGTTTTTTCCAACTTTCTCGTTGTGAATCTTGATTTCATCAGCATAAGCACTACTTAAACAAGTTAAAATATTAGTTTGTCCTAACATCTCAAAACTTACCACATTATGACGATGTTTTGCACTATATTCATGTTTTTTTTATTTTCTCTGAAAGATGTTTTAAGTCCTGCACACCATTTATAGTCCAATTATCATCCTCGTCAAAAAGAAGACACACGAAACAAAAAAAAAGAATTTTTGCCCTCAACCGCATATCCAGGATTTTTTTATTATATATTTCTTTGTCAAACGTACGCGTAAACTGTGCCTTACTTTTACATTTTGATTGCACTTCTTGTACTATGTTAAATATTGAGTGGCCGCCCTGCATTTTTTAAATCAAGTTTTTCACTTAAGCTCAGAGAACTAAACGCAAGCCTCTGTCAATCACTGACCTTCATATTACACGAAATTTTCCAACTTAACGTAACTAATAAATCAAATCCAAACAAATAAACAAAACATCAACGGCATCAACAGGTTGCCTCGTCAGAGTACATAATAGGTATATCGATTATTATTTATTTTACCGTCCGTGGCATCGCGATTCGCGAACACATACATGTTGGGCGCGGAAAATTGGAGCTCATCCGTGGCCGCTCGTTGTGCGATGTCTAGGTGACGTAACGCCCCCATCGTCATGGCAACTTATCGAGAAGTCGCGTTGAATCGGGGAGAATAACCGGTCGCCCGCGCTTAGTATAACCTTGAGAGCGCGCAACTCGCTTGTCTATGAGTATAACCTGCCCGTTGGAATAGGGCTATGTTTGGTTTAAATTATGCCCGCGCTTAGTATAACCATCCCGCTTGAATAGGGCTATGTTTGGTTTGAATTATTTTAATGGATTGCTTACATACATCGATTTATTGGTTTTTTATGTAAAGTATTTTTGGATTCTGTTTGAAATAATTGCAGGGAGGGCGGCGCCCCAGAGCCCTTCATTAACGAGCCGCCACTGGTTGCAAATGACACAGACATTTCAGGTCATCTTATCACAAGTAATTCTTATTGGGTAGGTAGTCATTTAATGATCTGAGCGTCAGCTGCTCAAGTAGCGGTGGACCTACTCGTGAGAGAATGTCAATTATGTCAAAAAAAATATATACAGTAGTACCTTTATATAATTTTATTAACGAGGCATTATATTTATTTTTTAATAATTTTTAATGTGGTGCAAAACTGATATTTTTTAGTTTTAATTTTTTTTTCGCCTATAATACTGAATCGACTTTAATAAAATTTTAGGGGTATGTAGGTAACTATAGGAGGCACCCAAATAAGTAAGAAAATATATGGCATGTAATCTAAAAAAGTACATCCTTATGACGTCACACTTTTTTGGAACACCCTGTAAGGAAAGAAATATTTTCCTGAAATGCGCCCCAAGATACAGGTAACGTCTGCAAAATATCAAAATTTCAACATAATAGTTGAGTGAGCTATAGAAGACGGGGTGAGGTGCAGGACCCTGAATAAGCAACTGACGCATAATCCCCCATTATCTTTGCAGCTGACTTTTTATTTATTTATTGTCATCATATAAACATTTGCTGTACATTTTTTCAAACGACCTGAAATCATTTTTAGATTTTTTTTTTGACATAATTGACATTCTCTTACGACTAGGTTCACCACGACTATGACAGCTGACGCTTGTTTCGATTGCTAGCTATATCTAGACTATCGAATACACACAAAATCAAGCGACCTGAAATCACCATCAAAAATGCAACGCTGCCTCCCGGCAGGCATGTGTGTATTTTTTTAATTTTCCACATGTAAGAGTATTTATAGTTTCTTAAATCACATCAAATTAAGGAAATCACTGTGGGAACGCTGTATGGGAGTTTTTACTACGTGTAAGGCCAAATTGTCAATACTTATTCATTTTATGACTAATGCTTACGATACAGTGTTGCTGAGCTGTGTTTGTGACCTTTTGTGATTTTCTATTGATTTTTAGTATTTCTTCGGTATAAAACTATTTAGGGTAAATTATTGGCAAATCTAATGATGGTTTGTAAAAAACGAATCCCTAATTAATATTTCGGCAGTAAGTTAGGTTATGTTTTAGCTTAAGCAGTTGTGTTGTTAATTTTTCATTTTAAGTAGGTACCTTAAATGTATAATATGTTTTAGTAATTTTGGATTCAAATTATATCTAATTGCGATATAATATTATTATTGCAAAATTTTAAGGGGTACCTATCCATATTTTTAATATAATTTTTATAAGACACTTTCGTTTTTTAAGCGACATTTTATTGGTATATTAGTTCAGAAATCACTTAGGCCGCATACGCAGCTATAACAACCACTGACAACGTATACTTACCTAACGTGAATATATAAAATAAAATATTTGCTAATAGGTACGCCAGAGAATTATATTTGAAATTCACAACCAGGAATTTAGATTAAGGTGGGAGTATCAACATGCTTGCCAACCTATAACCTATTTCGCGTAGAGTTATTTATGTTTTCTAGCTTTTACACAACATTTAAATAAAATCAGTATCGACTTGATATACTATAGGTAATAATTGACATATTTGATAAATATCAAGTAATTTCATAACTTATTTTAGGAGAATTGTATAGCGAAAAATATCGTGTAAGATTTTTTTTAACATTATTATGTCATTGTTCTTTCACTATACAATTCTCCCAAAATTAGCAAGGTAATAAATAGATATTTTTGTAATATATCCGATATTACCTAAGTAATGTGCCGACAATACTGATTTTATTTAAATGTTAGTCAATAAAATAATTAACTTGAAAAAATAACGCGAAATAGAGGTTATAGGTTGGTAATGCATGGATTAAATGACGTTGATAATGCCACCTTAAAGCAACTGCAAAATATTAATTCTGCAGGTCAATGACATTCGTTTCCATAAGCAACATTATCGGTAACCTAGAATAATTTAAAACGATGTTCACATATATTAAGCGTGGTTTCCGCTATGCAATGTTTACACTATCGAGTGTTAACTGTATTGCAGCTTGCAGCGTTAGCATTTTGTAAAAGCCATCTCCTTCTAACTTATCTGTGTATGATTTTAAACAAATATTTCGCCTTCTTATTATATGTCTATGCTTTTAATTATCATTGAAGTCCTGTATATAGAACGTAAGGAGTGAAAAATTGCATTAATAAAGTCATTATTTTTCCTGAATAGATTTAGATTTACCCAATTTTTCCAAACGCTCCGTTTAAGATGGAACTAATTTATTTCTTGGCATTTTTCGAACAACCATCCATATAGATTAAAACCTAAATCGCGAGTAATAATGTGACCTGTCGTTTTACAGTAAAGTCTCTATATCTCAGGAAAGGTGGTGGTGATGACGCGACTTTTTTCCCGCGCCGAAGTTAAACCAAGTGCCCATTTTTCGGCTTAAGAGGGAGTTGGAGTTTGACGAGGTGACATTAAGTTGCAGCAACGATGAACCAATGTAACCCGTTTCTTGCTTCAAGTTTTTACCATCTGAAAAAACAGTAATATTAAATGTACGTACAGGATGGTGAAATTATCTATATGACGCCACATTTGGTTTTCTATTTTTTTAAATATTTGAAAAAACATGATAGTATAAAATTACCGGTTTTTCTCAATAAGAAAATCTAAAATTTCCTATAAATTTTTCAATAGGGATAGAAAAACAGTTTTAAATCATAAAGTCGTTATTTTGCCGATAAAAATAAAACTAGAAGGTTCGTTGCTATAGGCACTTTATATACACTATATACAAACTTTTCGTTTCTGTCAGTGTCAGTATTATAATAATTAAAATCAATAATCAGTATACTTCATACGAAGTCAGTTGAGACAACGTAAATATTGGGGGTACGATCCATGTACTGCATCACACACTGAAACTACAATACAAATAAAACAAAATTTGTATTGATCGCTCCCTATACCGATGTTCGAAGATAGTCCACGTGGACTTCACAAGTCTGTCATCAATTTTTTTTTAGTTTTTTTGTCTGTCTCAACTAAGATCGTATACACTTTACCTAAATAATACTAGTAAAAAGCAAAATGAGTGATAGTGACAATTCAGATGAAATTTTAGTAATCATAATTCCAGAGACGAAAACGGGTAAAAAACGAGTAATTGATGAAATAACTGAACTTACAGATCATTCAAAAATACTTAAATTTACGACCATTCAATGTACGTCATCAAACATTTTTTATTAATTATCGTTATGTGGGCAATGTTAATCACAACTTGTTGGTAAGTATTCATTCTTTTTGAAAAATACCATCACTTATTGCACAGTATCTACAATTACCAAATGCTAACAGGTATACAGGTCATTCTTTTAAAATAACTTCAGCCTCTCTTTTGGCTGAAACAGTGACTGATATTTTATTGTTAAAAAGCCACGGAGTCTAATTCTGTAGAGGAAGGCTACATTGACGATTTTATTTCAAGAAAAAAAGGAAATATCAAATAGAATTCTTGCGGGAGGGGAATATACTTCAGGTTTGCGTTTTCCTGTCCAAAACAATTCCAAAGAATTTCAGTTAAAAACTGCTTCAATAAATACCTACTGCTGAAATGACAGAAAACGTCGCTGTGAGTTTAGTGGGGAAAAAGTATTCTGTAAAGCTTGTACAAAAATTATTGTTTGTGAAAAGAAGTTCCAAATCGATCAACATTTGAAAACACCGCTGCATAAGTCAAAGTTTACCAGAGATTACCAGGCGTTAGTTTACCTCCAGAACCTGTAATTACCCGGTGGGGAACATGGATTGAGGCCGCAATATTTTACGCAGAGCATTTCGAAGCCATTAAAAAACTAATTTTGGATTGAGATGACGATTAGCAGTGTGTTGTGCAAAGTAAAGAGTTGTTAAAAAATGCATGTGTAGCTAAATATCTTGTTTTTATTAAGGTTAATTTCAGTTTTATACCGGACATAATATCCTCGTTGGAGAGGAGAAATTTAAGTGTAAGAGACTCAATTAGTATTGTTGAAACTTTTTCCGCTAAATGTAACAGCATTCCCGGTAAAGTAGGAGGTGAAGTAACGAACAAATTGGGTGTAACTGTAAAGAAGAATGAAGGATTTAAATACTTAACTGCAGTAAAAAGCATTTATGAGGGTAAACCATCCAACGAAGTTGTATCTTGGTCATAAGACGTTAAGTAAATATAAATTTTGTTACCGAAGTTGCAGTATTATCAGATTACATCAGTAGATGTTAAAAGAAGCTATTCGTTGTATAAACATATTTTTACTAATAGAAGACAATCCTTTTTAGTTGAAAATTTTGAAAAATATTTAGTAATAAATGCCTTTTATACAGTTTTAGTTAAAAAATTGTTTACTTTTATTTTTTTTGCATTTTTTTAAAAATAAACGTATTTTTTAGAACCAAATGTATTTTTTTATCTCATTTTACTATAATAAATTAAGAAATATTGCATACCAGTATGCATATTTGGTAAAAAAATGCAAATAACTGCATATTTTAAGGGCAAACAACAAACAAGGCATATATATGCGCATATTTTAGCTGAATTTAAGTGCATATCAATCCGCCCTTTAGTGATAAATATTTATTTAATATAACAGTTAACACTACATAAAGCCAGAATATATTTTTATTTGCATTTTAGTCTTTTGTGAGAAAAATATTTAAAAAAATAATGTAAATACTTCATTATTAGTTGCCTAAAAAATTTTGTGTGCACCTCTTCCAAAAAAGATCAACTTTACGGTCTTGATATATAACTATTTTAAATGTTAAAATTAACGGCCAGTAATACCAGACAAGAATTAGTTTTGGCACAAATATTTTACGTCTATAATTTGACATTAAAACTTTCATTCACATTTTTTTTGATTTTGCTAGTCATCGGTCGGTAACCTTTTTAATAAAAATCACGAATATTTTAACTTTAATCCTTTCAACGTAGTTCAGATTCGTTCAATATGACCGACAGGAGTAACAGGAATAACTTACGTCTTAGCTTTCGTGGTGGCCTTTTTTGTCGAAACGCTGCAACTCTCGCTAGGTGTCGTGCTGCGGGAGGAAACTCCAAACCATCGTTTTTATCTTTAGCAACTAACCTTCTTTCTTCCGCAAAAGAGTCTAACCAACGTTGTTTTTCTTTGGAGGAACGGCAGCAAAAAATCAACCACTTGTCTCGAGCTACATTTAATAATTTAATGCCATGTCGAACACTTACATTTAGGTTAGAATCTGAAACATAATTAGTAAAGTAAGATTTTAAAAATTCGTCTTTAAAGTCGGCTTTGCAACATCGTAGGCATGTCGTAAAAAAGAAGTAATATTAGTTCCTATCAAAGAACAACATGTGGAGTACTACAAGGTTCCATTGTAGGACCCACATTTTTTCTTATTTATATCAATTCTTTTTCAAAATTAAAATTATATGGACAAATTAAACTTTTTGCCGACGACACAACAATTATTTATTAAGCTAAAAATATTACGGACATCCAATTAAATATCAAAAAGGATTTAAACATTATATTTGACTGGTTAGAATCTTATAATTTAATGTTAAATTTTAATAAATCTTCATTTATGTACATTGACAAACAAAAACTAGATATAAGAGAAGCAACCAATATTATTTAATGGGGAAAATATTAATTACAAAGATAACATAAAATTTTTAGGTTTATATATTGATCAAACTGTAAGCTGGAGAAAACACGTAGAACATATTATTCGAAGTAACATTTCTCCGTTAATTGGGATATTCTTTAGAATTCGTCATTGTATATCTTTAAATTATTTAAAAATTTTTTATCATGCGTTAGTACATTCAAAAATTCAGTATCTTATTTCTATTTGGGTTTCAGCCAATTCGATAGTACCAAAACCTTTAAAGAAACTACAAAATAAAACTATTAAATGTATTTATAGACTTCCGCATTTAGAACCAACAACAAATTTATATAAACCGAATAAATACTTAGATATATAAATAATTTATAATTTATATAATTAAAAAATTTGCATATTTCTTTACTTTTAAAACAAAAAATGTCTACCATAACGTTGACAAAAGTTCATGATCTTCACAGACATGATACTAGACAAACTAATTTTTTACAAACTATTAAAATAAATAGCAACTGTTAAAACAATAAAAAAACTACCCTTATTTAAATTTAATTTGAAAATATATTTCCTAGCTAATGGAAATTTCTTTCTTAATGAGTTAATCAAACGTGAATACAAAACGAATATTTTTTTAACTGTATTTTCTTTATATATATATAACTTACTAAGTTAGAGAAATTGTTAGTTATTTTTATATACTTATTTTTATACCTGTAATAAACTTGTAAAGTTGGTTGTGAGTAAAAAAAATTTCAACTATTCCCACTGCATAAAATAATAACTCTCGCCGAATAGGGAGTAAATATATGCGAAGCTACTTTTAGAAATCTTACAATGGCTAAATATACATAATATAAAAAAATTATTACCTACCTTTTCCATCAGGTACATCAATTATTTCACTAGTATCTAGGCATATCCTTCCTTTATATACATATGTGTTTCTTTTTAGAATGTCCTAAAAAAATATTATGTTATTAGTCACCAAGTTACATAATTATTATATATTTACTTTTAATGCCGATTATCGTTGAGGAGGTCAGATGCCAAGGACTCCAAGGAGTAGATAAATTCAGAGATATTTTCTGATTTAAAATTTTCTACTAATAAATTAGATAGAGATAAAGATATACGTCTTATTCTTAAGAAATTCAAAAGAACATTTCACACACCCTGTAAATTTTTTTGAAGAGGTCCCTATTTTAGAATTAAACATGATATTTTGGCTAAAGTATCAATACAATTTGAATCATACACCTCAAATATGTACGGCAAGTCTGCTTCTTGAATTCTGATCTACATTTTCAAAAAAAGCTATATATCTCAGTAACGACATCACTTAGGTATAAGTATTATAACAATAACTTGCCTTTATTTACTCCGCGCTATCGAAATATATAATAATATACAGGGTAATCCATGTAAACTTTTAAAACTGTGGTCTGTAACTTTTTTTGAATCACCCTGTATAATTCAAAATAATTTTAAATCGTGCTCCTAATATAGACTTATACCGGGTGTTTCTCAAAATACGTTCACCCCTATAACTTTTCTGTATTTATAGATATTAAAATGAAATTTTGAGATTATGCATAAGAGATGAGTCTGCATTTATTGGCATAATTTTCGATTTGTTAACACTTCCGGTTTGACCGAAAGTGACCTTGACTTTGGTATTTTAAATGGGACATCTTGTATATTTTTACTTATTGGGATTAAGCATAACATTCTGAGTAAAATGACACCTTACTTGTCATTTTTTGATGTATTATAACATTTTTATGTTTATTTTTTATTTCAATCTAGAGTGCTAAAAATTAATTAAATCTGTTAATTTATAGTCAAGTATCTAATGCAAATTAAAATTATGTCATAATTATTGACTTTCTAAGTTTCACAAGCGTTTAAAATATGAAATTTTGTTTTCTTGACGTTTACTCCATTTTTCCAAATGGAACGATGGTATACTTCATACGAAGTCAGTTGAGACAGACAAAAAAACTTAATAAACTTTGATGACAGACAAGTCTACGTGGACTATCTTCGAACATCTGTATATGGAGCGATCAATACAAATTTTGTTATATTTGTATTGTAGTTTCAATGTGTGATGCAGTAAATTGATCGTACCCCAATATTTACGTTGTCTTAACTGACTGAAGTATAGTTCACTAGGATATTTAAAACGAACATTTTTTTCTAACAATTTGATACCATACACTCCTATGCTATTTTAAAATTGACACGAAAATATTTGCCTTAAGTCCCAATCACAAATTTAAAAGCGTGGCCTTTACTTCCGGTCAAACCGGAAGTGTTAACAAATTGAAAATTATGCCAATAAATGCAGACTCATCTCTTATGCATAATCTCAAAATTTCATTTTAATATCTATAAATACAGAAAAGTTATAGGGGTGAACGTCTTTTGAGAAACACCCGGTATACCTTACAATAAAAACTTTGTAAAATAATTGTACGGCTTATCCTAACAGGACCAACGCGAATAGAGTGCCCCACAATTAATTTACAAAATTCAAAATGATAATCAAATATAAAATTCATCTTACCTTTTTACAATATACAATTTGATGATCAAATAAAAATAGGGTAATATTGTTAGTCCACATTCCTGTTGTCACTCTGGCGACCTCCCCTTGATGAATTAACTGTGAACTTAATTCAATAAGGTCCTCTCCCTAAAAAATACCAAACATGAAAATTGTATAATTGAGATCAAATGGGCGGCAGGAATAATTTGCCAGTTTTTACGATTTAGCACTTTTTTAATAAATTGTAAAAGAATGAAATATTTTTATACAAAATATATAGAGGTTTTGTGGTTGTATTTAACACGGGATCGGGGTTATTTAAAGAGTTCGATAAAAATGGTATTTACAATATTTAGTCTGGTCCGATAGAATAAATTGAACATAGTATATTAAAGTATAAGTTAATATTAAGGTCTTTAAAACACGCGCGATTTTGCAAGCACGACGGCGCATCCGGAGAGCAAGTTAAATGGTAATTCTGTCAAATCAATAATTAAAAAGTTGACTTCACGTTTCACGGGTTGTTGATGTTGCCATGGTAACTTTAAAACACGCGCGTTTTTGAAAGTGGGATTTAAACACGCTGAGGCGTACTTTAAATAAGCGAAATAGGGTATCAATAAAAAAAAATATGTTTTATTTAAGGAAATTCTTAAAAGCAATAAGGGCCAATTTTCGTATTTCTTAATGCACTAGTCATTATCAACCCCTATTGGGCTTCTTCACTAAATTTTGATGTTTATCCTATCGCATAGAGAAAGAAAAAATAACATTTTCTACGGTTTCAGTTTTTAAAATTTCCAATAATTAATGAGGAAATAAATAAACAAGAAACGGTATTTAATAAAAACACGGGAATAAACTCACTGACATAACATTTGCTTCGACCCATGGGACCGAGTTATTCAGCTGAAGGTCGAACGCCGCATCTACCTGAATATCGAGCGGGTTGTTTTCTATTTTTAAGCTGTTTTGTCTATTTAGTTTATCAAAAGAAAGATAGCAATATAATCCGTCGAGGCTGACGAATAAAATAATTGCGTGGAGAATGGGATGACGTAATAAGGTTTTGATCTCATGTTTTCAAATTTTCTGCTTTCGCGGCGTCTTTTTAATTGTCTCTAGGAAAGATTTGTGACCCTCTAGGAAGATTTTTATTATTGGGGTGTATTTTCAATAGGATGTTAACGCTGAACATAATGAATTCGATTATACTGAAAAGATCGTTAAGTTAGATTAGTTAGAATTATCTTAAATTTAAAATGCTTTGTTTAGTAAATACCTATGGCTGCAATAGGGGAAATTTATACAAATGGACAAATCAGAGATTTATTGACAACTATATACAGTGTCACCAGTAAAATAATAAGTATTTATAGCTTTTGTAAAGTATTAATAGCTTTATTCGAAATTTGACTTTGGCATCAAGTTCTGCTTCGATCGAGATGAAAATTAAGCAAAAAAATAGTACTTAGTCACGTGATTCGCATTATCTGTCAAATTTTAATTTTTCAAAAAAAAATTCAAAAGTGGGGTTATTTCTGAAAACATCAAAAAAAGTTATTAGAAAAAGTTTTTTTATATGCAGTTTCTAGCCCACATGCAAAATTTCAGCTGGATAAGATAATTTTGATTTTTTACCTATATTTTGTAAATTGCACCACTTATGCAAAATAAGTCTCAACGCAACCTACATAAAACTTCTTAGTTTTGACAATGCTTTATTTTAGATACATTTTCTTTAAAGTAACGCCATATTAAATGTGTGTTTTTCTACAAAATCAAAATTGAGCTATTAAAATTTGGTCGCATGTGATGCAAAGTTCATTTGTTTTTAACCCTGTATAAGGTAACTTCATAAAATAAGTATTTTCGAAAACGTAGTTTTTTTTTTAGCACACCTATGTTAGGAGTTACAGCTCCGTGAAGTTACACTATTTGAAAAAAAAAAAAAAAATGGCTGTTAATAACTAAAATAAATAATTTGAATAAGTAGTCCATGCTTAAAGTGGAGTTGGAAGTATAGAAAAGTAAGAAAAAACCAAAAGTCTTCTTCCACAAAATTTTGTGAAAGAATATAAATAATTTAAACAAATACAAATCATATTGACATGATTTTTAAAGAGACTCTATGGAGAGAGGGTCATAAATAACTTTTCGTGCCAGTGTTGCCAGACGTACCATTTTAATGGTATTTATACCATTATTTCGTCCCGAACAAACCCGTACCTTTAAAAGTAACAAAAATACCATTATTTGGATCCTTTCGAAAATGGTGAATCGAGCTTATCTTTCATTCATCTGTCGACTTTTGTTTTTTTTCGTACTCTGGTAGAGGAAAAATACTCACTGAATCTATTTGTCCATATATTAGCTAAATTATACTTCCGTCGACCTTTTTTTTTCTTACGGTATGAATCGATTTCGTCCAGTTTTTTAAAAGTACCATTATTTCTTGGCAAATACCATGAAATTTATTCGTTTATACCATTTATTTGTCCCACAAATCTGGCTACACTGTTCCGTGCATCGAGTCTGTATGCGTCAGCGTGTCATGTGTCATGTCTCTTGCAGAAGGTTACGCTGTTATAATGGAAAATTTCCAAGTTGATTTGTGCTTTATTTGTGAGAAAACTTTAAGTGAAAGTGACGATTGTCGTTGTAAAGGAAAGAGGTGTAAAGACACTTTTAAAATCGGGTGAGTTACGAGGTAATCGCGCACATACGCGCATTTTGAGAACACTATCTTCGGTAACTGTGCATGGCGCACGTCAAAAAAATTATAATAATAAAAAACTGATCGCCGCGTATTGTCGTAAAAAAAAACTAACCTCAAGTAGCGTCGACATCCCGCAGATGTAGTATACCGACTTTATAACTTTATAACTATATAACTTTCATTATACGATTTTCTATAAATTTAGTTTTACATGTTTACATGTTTCAACTATGTTCATGTTGAAAATAATATTCAAGTGCATAGTTTTTTTTATAATTATGTAAAACTATAATAATATATAATAAGAATAATAAAATAAAACTCAACCAAAATGAAGGTTCCGCATTTTTTTTTCAAATAGTGCAACTTCACAGAGCTGTAATTCCTAACATATGTGTGCTACAAAATTTTTTTTTAACAAAAAATGTTGTACCTACTAAATTTTGTACTCTTTAACTTTGTATAGAATATCTTTTGTCGTTAAAGCCACCGTTTTTGAGTTATTGTCAAAAAATCAAATTTTTGTACCTAAAATTCAAGATGGCGGCTCGAGCGCATGCGCCTCGAGGTCGAAAACTTGGATTTTTCATTAGGGCCCCAAGCCTAACAACATACTAAAAAATCGCTACTACACCACCTTTTGCATTCAAAAAACCCCCACGTACTGGGCTAATTCTATTATTCCATAAAGAGAGTCTACTTTGTATATACTATACACTTGGACCATTAACATTATTATTAATAATGTCCGTATTGTTTTAGAAAAACATTTTAAACATTCCTTGACACCAACAACGATTTTATCACAAACATAATTTTTATGTTTTGTTATCCATTTTATAACACTATTAAAATATTTTAATAAAACTTAATTCGAAAAAGTTTTGAAATAATCTAAATTGTAAAGATTTATTAGTTTGTTACTCTAGGGACGCAATTTAATGATTAAATATAAATTTTCTTATTATAAAACAACTTAAAAGTATCATTTGCATACATGAAGGCAAGTCTAAGTCTATAAAACATAAAACATGGTGACTTGAAATCGGATAGAATAAGATATTATTGCATGGAGAAAACCATCCTGTTTTGGGAATTTAGGTCGAGGGGAACTAGGAGCAATAATTATATTTGTTACCTTCTTAATAAACACACATTGTCGTCCGAGAGCTGAGGGATCCAAAATGCAACAGTTTTAGAAAGGCTGATATTTTAATATTAGGTCATAGGGTGTATGTTATAAATAGCCAACCAGTCAGTCAGCCAATTTTGGTAAAAGAGGGGGCGGCTTTAAAGTTGTAAAAAAATATGTATGTCTCAACTGTTTTAGAAAATCTAAAAATTGGTCTGTGGATATCAAAACAACTAACAAACCATGTGGGCATGGTCAGTTTGCATAATATTGCAACGGTATAAGTCCGCAGAGAGCTAAACTAAAAAAAATGCCCGGTTGGTGAAAGGGTTTTATAAAATATAAAATTTAGTATACAAGTAGTTTATAATATTTAAAATGGGGCAATCATACACCCCACTTTTATTTTCAAATGTAAAGGTAAGTATTGTTGTTTGGGTTGTTTGTTTACTTATGATGCCGCATTCTAATGGTCACTTTATTTTCGTTTTAGAATAAGTGAATACTTCTACTGTCTAAGTCTGTTGTACTATATGTTATACCTACTGTTTAAACCTTTACTTTACAGTAAGAAGTGTTTTTGCTATACTAAAATAGGTTATTTAACTAAATCACACTAAAATTTTAATGATGATTGGCTTTGGCGACAGATCACGTACTCAAGGAGAAGTAGCAGTTTTATTTCATGAAATACAATCCGATCTACCACCAATTTTCCAAGGCACCATCAGCAAAATTGAAAGACGTTATCGTGAAGTGGGCCACGTCAAAGACATATACCAAGAATAAGACTTAGTATCCTTTTTACTTTATACCAAGAATAAGGCAGCCTGGAGTAATGGATGAAGACACGCAATTAAACGTTTTACTTGCTCTTCAAGAAAATTCTATTACTCCAGTTCGGCAACTTGCAAGAGAAAATAACATAAGCCATACGTCAGCATTTAAGTCGGTGATATCATGTCAAATTCGTACTTATAAAATGTTAATGATACAACTGGACGATGATCCGAATCCGGACCGCCGTCTTTAGTTTTGTGAAGTGATGATGAAAGCACTTGATGAGCATTTAGTAGATTTGGACTGGATCATTTTTACTTTTTTACAGATGAGTGTACTTTTGACTAAAGGGTGAAGTCAATAAACAGAACTGCTGATATTGGTCCGCAGAAAATCCTCATTGGATGCGAGAAGCACACACCCAGCTTCCCCAAAAACTTTTATGTTTGGGCAGGTATAATTAGCGACCGCGTCATTGGGTAAATACTGTATTCAAAATAAAAGCAGAAAACTTAACCTTCATGAAACACTATCAATTAAAAAAGTAATAAATAAAAAATGCAACATTGTCACTATCCATCAGCTGGAAATGCCTTCAAATGCAGCCACAATAATAAATGGTGTATTAGCATAAATTTGGGCAATACCAGTTAAACATTAGGACATCTTTGAAACCCCACCATTAGGCTATTAGTAAATATTGTAAATTTCAAGGTACCTTTATGACTATACACCATAGACAATAAGGTAAATTGTCTATGCTATACACCCCATAAATAGCAGGGTTAAATTTAATCTAGTCAATTGTCAATTACGCCTTTCAAAATGACCATAAAATTGTTTTTCTACTACCGTGCGTAAAACACTAACTTTACACACTATGGAAGGTGTCTAAAATTTAACTTTTTGTAACTAGTGCGTAAAGTAAATTACTTTACGCACTAGTTAAAAAAAGTAAAAAATATGAATGATTACATTGATATGGATACCTGCATTTTTACTTAAAATTGGTCTGGTTGGCCATGGACAAATGGTGATTTCTGTTTGACGTATCTGAATGTTGACAATTTGTGATTTATGCCAGGTGTTTTATTAGGAATTAGTGAAGATTTTAATATGGTAAGTTTTGAGTTGTGATATCAAATGTGTTATATTGTTATGATTACACGTTTAATTTTATTTTAGATTTTTAAATCTCAACATTATGGACAGTGATTTATCGGATTTTGAGAACACTCCGCCGAATATTGCAGATTCTGCACAGGAAGCTACTTTGAATTTGCTTCCCAACAAGTCTCGGTTAATTTACGAGCAAAAATATACATTGTTTATGAGTTGGTGCAAGAAAAATAAGGTGACAAGGTACTCAGAAAATGTTTTGCTAGCTTATTTTTTAGATGAATTAAAAAGCTATAAATCATCGACAATGTGGTCAATATTTTCCATGCTAAAGGCTACCTTGAAAATTAAAAATTCAGTAGATATTTCAACCTACCACAAGTTAATTGCCTTTCTTAAACAGAGAAGCAAAGGCTACAAAGCAAAGAAATCAGGAATGTTTGAGAAAAGACATTTCATCAAGTTTATTTTGGAGGCTCCGGATTCGAAGTTTTTAATGATAAAGGTAACTTTACATCAATTTAATTCTATTGGTAAGGTAAAATATCATATCAAAATTATAGAAGTTTTACCTTAGTTCTTAATACTTTTAGATTCTCTATAAAATGTTTGAATTTAATAGTTATTATAGATTTTATATCGACACGATTTATTATTTTAGGTTGCATTTTTTATTGGCATTTCTGGGGCTTGTCGCAGAGAAGAACTGATGAAAATGACAATAAATAATGTTGAGAACAAGGAAACAGTCCTTATTATAAGAATTCCTGATTCAAAAAATGGTATGGAAAGAATTTTTACAGTTCTAAACCCAAATAATTCCATAAATTATTTATCGTACCTACATTATAAAATATATGACATTAAGACCTCCTAATATTGAATCATCCAGATTATTTTTAAAATATGCCCAAAATAAATGTTCGAAACAACCTGTGGGCATAAACACATTTGGTAAGATGCCTTCTGTAATAGCTGAATATCTGAAATTGCCAAATCCAACATGTTATACTGGTCACTCTTTTCGAAGGTCATCTGCCACTATGTTGGCAAATTCTGGAGGATACCTTATAACGGTAAAGAAGCATGGGGGATGGAAATCATCTGCCGTCGCAGAGGGTTACATTGACAGTACACTGAGCAAAAAAATTGACATATCGAATAAAATATTAACAAATGATGCTTCCTCTTCTAATTCCACTAGTACGTTTGACAATATTCCTGAAATCGAAATAATTACATCAAATTTGTCTTCTGAAGTTTTAACCAATATAAATAAGCTAACTGATACACCATTTACATCTAGTTCTAATGTGGCTTGTAACAGCAGACGTGTAGATTGTGAAGATTCACAAGTAAATTCTAGACTTAAGAGCCAAGGAGCAGTAACTTTTTAATAATTCTAATAGCTGTACATTTAATATTCATATACTCCACAATTAAATTGAATATAAATCCGGGTAATTATCTATTATACGCACACCACGCCGATTTTGATGATTTTTTCAGGAAACACGTATTTCGATGCATAGATTACGAATCCGAAAACGAAAGTTGTCGGAAAAGCTTAGTTTCCGAGATATTTCCTTTTTAAGTTACGATTTTTCATGGGTTTGTTTACATCGTGTTTACTTGGGATTTTTATCGTTTTTCAGCCACCTCTCACTACTTTTTAGGTTACACAGGATATATACTAATTTATAGGAAGGAAAATGCGCGTGAAAACGGAAAATGCGCGTGAAAACGCGCATTTTCCTTCTTTTAACCACGATTTTCCACTATAGGAAGCCATCGAAGAAACGAGGTTAGGGTAAGTTTAAGTTTTAGATTTTATGTTGGTAACCATGAGTAATATTTGGTGCGAAATTATTTATATTTAAATCAATCTAGTGGGCGTTCTTTTTTCAATTTTTTTCGTTTTTAAAAGTGCTTTCCACTACTTTTCAGTCTCCGTCTTTTTATTTAGGTTAAATTAAGGAACTTTTGAAAACGTGAGTTTATAATTAATTAGAAACAATGGATTTAACAAGAAAAATGAATATTGCCTATAAAATGAGGTTGCACTGTGTTTTCTTCTTCTTTTGATTCACACAATACTTGCCGCAGCGGAACTTTAGAGTATATTTGCTTAACTTGCAAATATTTGAGCACTTTCCACAATTAATTTCAGATACAAATATTCCGAGCTCCAATAAATAATCAATAAGCGGCCAATAAGCATTAGTTAATACTAAAAATTCAGTGAAATTCATTTTTTGGAATAGCGTTCTAATACAAACCAAACTTAATAATGAAAATAAAGCCGCATTGGTTGGTAGCGTCATTCACAGAAAAATAAAGGGTTCGTCATTTAAAACGAGAAAAATTGAAAAAAGAGCGCCCACTAGATTGATTTAAATATAAATAGTTTCGCACCAAATATTACTCATGGTTACCAACATAAAATTTAAAACTTAAACTTACCCTAACCTTGTTTCTTCGATGGCTTCCCATAGAGGAAAATCGTGGTTAAAAGGAAAATGCGCGTGAAAACGCGATTTAAATTAGTATATATCCTGTGTAACCTAAAAAGTAGTGAGAGGTGGCTGAAAAACGATAAAAATCCCAAATGTAAACAAACCCATGAAAAATCGTAACTTAAGAAGGAAATATCTCGGAAACTAAGCTTTTCCGACAACTTTCGTTTTCGGATTCGTAATCTACGCATCGAAATACGTGTTTCCTGAAAAAAATCATCAAAATCGGCGTGGTGTGCGTATAATAGATAATTACCTAAATCCGTATTTGTAAGTACATATTATATGAAATTTTATTATTGTTATTGTTCCTATAACTTTTGTTCTTAATATTTTTTAGATAACTCTCTTCATTTAAGAAATAATCGACCATTTCAATACATAACAGCGACCCTGTATAACGTCCGGTAGTAGAAAAAAATTGTGTGTGTAATTGTGTGCAATTCGTGCGTAAAGTGCCTTTTTTTACTCATGAGATTGATGAATTTCCCATTCGTAAAGAAAATGCTACTTTACACCCTTATTGCATAAATAACTATTCTGAGACTTCAAACAATGGTTGAAATATAACCTAATATTAAAATATCAGTCTTTCTAAAACTGTTGCATTGTGGATACCTCGGCTCTCCGTCTATTAAGCCTTACCTCCCAACCATCCACCCTTTGTTGCCAAGCTGCTAATTTTTCCAAACTTTCCATTCTTCTTTTTCTTTCATTGATTAGTACGGCTACGCCACGCATTACTCGCAGAGCCTCCTTTATTTTCGCGTAATCTGCATGATCAGTTCGAGTATATTTCAGTAATTCAGCTAACTGGAGAGGATATTTACAAATTCGCTGAACCGGTGTCAATAGATACCCATCGAGGGGTATCTCGATTAGACCCCGCATCAACCGGCAAGCCTCGAAAAATTTACTATAGTTATTAAACTGATAGAGCTCTTGTAGCGTAGCTGTTGCCATTGGATGACTAAAAAATAAATAGAATGAATATACGGGGTGGCCCCATAGCACATAATTGTGCGTTGCGTTGTTAGCCACAAGAAAAAATCTTACCTATTACAGTAATCCGAGTACATTTTAAAACCTACACTGTGTGTCAAAAAACACTCGCCAACACAACTCTTATGGGGCGCTTCCCAATTAATACATGCTTCTAAGTCTTTTAGGAATCTAATTTGGAAATCAAGTATATCCTCTATATTTATAAATATTGTTGCTATTTGTTCATCGGAAAACATGTCCGAACGTTTCCGGCACTCCGACACATAACCTTCTGCCACGTCACGTAACACTTTAACGAAATCCCGTTCGGTGTGCACCAGTTCACGCACTACACTAGTCCGCACTTGATCGTTTGATAATAATGATATACTAGTTCTTCTACGGATTTGAGACGATACTGGCCGACCGGATGCGATGGCCGCCAGGCAGTCCTCCACAGTGTCCTCTTGACTAACGCGTAAGCGAACGAATTGAGCTGGAAACCACCTGTAATAAAATAAAATAAGTCTTTTGCATGTAAAGGATAAAGGAAAAGAAAAATATAGCGAATATCGAACAAGTACGAATGCGCTTGCGCAATGCTACAATCGAGTAGTTGAGTAGTATGGCTTAAAGGCTGTCAATAGAGAACTTGTTTGAAAAATAATGCTCTTAAGCGTAAGCTAAAATTATTAAAAGACCTACAGTTCACAAAGAAATGTTTTTTTAATCCTCTGGATTAAACAGAAGCGATAAAAGTTTGCTCGTGACGTCAAAGCGTACTACAATACATAACACGAGAGCGGGCCATTCATACTATATGACGTCACATGGAGAACTTTAATTATTTATAAAAAATTGAAGAGTGATATTTAAGAGGACTTTTCTGTACAGTTTAACGTCTAAGTGATTGTTTGTTAAGGGAAGAATCATCAAACAAGTGCTCTCAACTCAAAGTAACCCGAGAGCAAAGAACACGTTACATTAAAGATGCTAAAAACTATACAGGGTGTCCGGAAATGATGAACAAAAAATGTAGGGGATAATACTAGACCGAAGAGAAATGCCATCTCTTCCTATAACATTTTTTCGAAAATTGATTATTCACGGAGTTACAGGGTGTTAAAGTTAAATTTTATTTGCAGTTTTAAAATATGTACCGGGTGGTCAAATAAGCGAGGACGTCGGCTTTATCTCGGAAACCATTAATCGTACAACTTTCGGAAAGATTTTTTTATGAGTAAAGTGGTCAAGAGAAATTTCTGGAAATTACTTTTAAGTTCCTCATTTCGCCGCAAGGGGGCACAATTAAAAATTGTTTTTTTAAATTCTAAATTTCTCCGAAAATTCCCATATTAAGGTATAACTCTGATTACATCATTGGAAAGCTTAGATAATTCTGCATCATTTTGGTTTAAGGCTCATTGGCGTACCGACCTTGATAAGAGTGGGAGAAGCTATTGAAAGTGTAAACATTAAAATCGCTGTAACTTCTAAATGACTTATCCGATTTTACTAAATTTAAGCTTGTTTGGAAGGGGAAAATAAGTATCTTCAATTGCCGTATCCAACAGTACACGATAGTGTTTAATAAAATTGCTAGAGGGCGCAATTTGTAATAATAACAGTTTTTTCGATTTTATTCCGAAAACTTAAATCATACGGTATAACTATGACATCATAATCGAAAAGTAAATGAAATTCGCAAGAAAAGATGTGAAGACCGCAGTTCGATATCTTTGTTCGTTTCAGAGTTATTGCCAAAACAATAATTTTTAATACAAATTGCGCCCTCTAGCAATTTTATTAGAAACTATCTTGTACCATTGGATAGGACAATTGAAGGTACTTACCTTTTTCTTCCAAACAAGCTTAAATTTAGTAAAATCACTGTAACTTCTAAACGACTTATCCGATTTTATTAAATTTAAGCTTGTATGGAAGTACCTTTAATTGTCGTATCTAATGGTACACGATAGTTTCTAATAAAATCGCTAGAGGGCGCAATTTGTTTTAAAAATTATTGTTTGGGCAATAACTCTGAAACGAACAAAGATATCGAACTGCGGTCTTCACATCTTTTCTTGCAAATTTCATCTACTTTTCGATTATGATGTCATAGTTATACCGTATGATTTGAATTTTCGGAATAAAATCGAAAAAACTGTTATTATTACAAATTGCGCCCTCTAGCAATTTTATTAAACACTATCGTGTACTGTTGGATACGGCAATTGAAGATGCTTATTTTCCCCTTCCAAACAAGCTTAAATTTAGTAAAATCGGATAAGTCGTTTAGAAGTTACAGCGATTTTAATGTTTACATTTTCAATAGTTTCTCCCACTCTTATCAAGGTCGGTACGCCAATGAGCCTTAAACCAAAATGATGCAAAATTGTCTAAGTTTTCCAATGATCTAATCAGAGTTATACCTTAATATGGGAAATTTCGGAGAAATTTAGAATTAAAAAAAACAATTTTTAATTGTGCCCCCTTGCGGCGAAATGAGGAACTTAAAAGTAATTTCCAGCAATTTCTCTTGACCACTTTACTCATAAAAAAATCTTTCCGAAAGTTGTACGATTAATGGTTTCCGAGATAAAGCCGACGTCCTCGCTTATTTGACCACCCGGTACATAAGTTACTCTAGAACAATAAATTAAACAGTCAAATCAAAGGTTCAAAGTGACGTCCTTCCTCTTCAATGCATAAATTAATTCTTATTAAAAAATTACGACGAACTCCATGGAATATTCCTTCCTTTGTTTGCTATGTTTAAGGTTGAAAATAAATTAACATGATTTTGTATTCATCACATGCAAGCAATGTTATTTTAGCGTTTTTCGAAAACGGTTAGATTTATCGAAACAAAAGTAGTATAGGTACCTTTTTTTATGTCAAAAAGTCAAAATGCGCATACAGTGTAGGACAAAACGTTGGGACCATTCAAATTAAAGTAAAGGCTCTTATGTAGCGCCCTCTACAAAATGCGAAAAAACCGTGGGCAAAATTGTATTCCCCATCCCGAAAAAGCCCCATAATATATGGGATTTCGTCAAAATATAAGGAGCGTGGCAAAAGATATTGCAAAAAAACTGCAAATAAAATTTAACTTTAACACCCAGTAACTCCCTTAATAATCAATTTTCGAAAAAATGTTATAGAAATAGATAGCATTTATTTTCGGTCTAGAATTATCCCCTCATCATTTCCGGACACCCTGTATATTAGTTGACATCGTAAGTCAACCATAAAGTTCATTATCTTATTTGTTTGTTTCGGGAATTACTAAAAAACGTTAAATACAAAAGTTTTAGAGAATATTAGGTAAGCTTAAGCAGCACAGTTTGAAATTATTTTTGAGTATACAGGGTGGTTTATATGGTGAAGAGTGGCGAATATAACATAAGTTTTTTAAGCGGAACATCCTATTTGGGACCTTTATGAGGAACGTAGGTACCGAATATAGAAAAATAATAAACCTGGGTATGCAAGTAGACGGGCATATTTTCAAACATTTATTAAATCATAATAACTAAATTTACTAAGTTAGCAGAAAAATTATTATTATTTATTGTATAGCGTTTTGTAAAAAAAAAATCGCAAACTATTAAAAATAGATATGTATATGACATACTTAATGAAAGTTAAAGAGTTTTATAAAATCTATTAGAAAAAGTAATAATATACAAGGTGTGCCATTTAAAAAAGTTGATTTTTTAAAATTTAAAATAGTCGAAAGGTATACATTTATTTTGAACGTCCTTAACCATTCGCAACCTAAATTCCGCTACATGTTTTGTTTTTGTCATCCCAATAGAACGTGTGTACCAAATATGAGTATTCCACCTTTGAAAACAATAGCGGAACTGTCAATTTTTATAACAGTAAAAATTTATATTTTTCTAAAATAATTAAATTATTAGGTTTAGGTAAGCACATAACATTATCAACAAAATAGTTATAGAATTTTCTGTAGAATTTAAAAAAGGTGTTCTATTTAAAAAAAATTAATTTATAATCGCCACGCTTCTTTCCACCACCCTGGATAGTCAAAAATAATTTCACACTGTACATCTTAAAATTCTCTAAAACTCTTGTATTTAACATTTTTTTGTAATTCCCGCAACAAATGAGATAATGAACGTTATGGTTGGTTGATGTTGTACAGGGTTTTTCCGTATATTTTGGAGTACCCCTGGAGCTTTTATTTGAAGACCTAGAAAAAACTTTAAATTACCAAAGTTGCATGATTTCTCCTGAACTGCCAGAATTTGTTATCGGACAAAACAAATGAACATCGTAAATTTGTTTAATAATGCCCATGTCGATTTTTTTAAATGGAACACCCTGTATATTAATTTTCTTTTTAACTCCTCACTCTTTTCTGATTCCAAATATGTATATATGTTATATGTTTACTTTAGTCGTTTAGGCAAAATTTCATTTCAAAATATTGCGGATTAGAAAATCTATATTGGTGTGAGGAAAACATGTTAGAACATAATGCTTATTCAGTAACAATAATTAATATAAATAATGATAATAATTTAAGAAACAATATAATGGTTTTATATATATGGAATCAGAAAAGAGTGTGGAGTTAAAAAAAAATTAATAAAAATTTAAAAAAATCGACATTGGCATTATTAAACAAATTTACGATGTTCATTTGTTTTGTCCGATTACAAATTCGGACAGTTCAGGGAAAATCATGCAACTTTGGTAATTTAAAGTTTTTTCTAGGTCTTCAAATAAAAGCTCCAGGGGTGCTCCAAAATATACGGAAAAACCCTGTACATGGTAGGTACTTATAACATATTATTAGTCATATATAAAAATCAGTTATATCGAGGCACTTACCCAGACTTCCCATTAGTCGACCCCCACCACCACTCCCGATCTGCGGTATCTTCCACTTCAACTACATCGCCAGCCCTAAATGCAAGCTCATCAGCTTCGATTGCAACGTGATCAAATACTGCTTCGGCTAATATCATCATGTCATCATCGGCACCAACAAGTTCTAGTGATTTTTTCCTATCACTGAATGATGCTATCGAAGATACGTCAGAATCGGACATGGTGTCTTCATCTGATGTATTACTAGCGACGCTTCCAACCCTATCATGTTCATCCTCGCTGAGTATAGAGGTAGGGCCTAAGGGACGGTCTGTTGACAAAGAACACATTATTATCAAAGTTTTAACATATCTATCCAAGGGCGTCGCCAGAGAGGGGATGGCTGTACCCCCCCTAGAGATTCGACAGACAAACAAATAATTAAAATGGGGTAGTTTGATAAGCCCTTCCGAATTCTTGCGGAGGTCTTAAAAAATACCGTATTTGGATTCTATAGTGAGCTTTTCTAAAGAAACCCGTCTTTTGCAATATCTTAATTACACCCTAAATGTCAACCATGTCACTAAAATACCTCACCACAGAAGGTTGTCTTCGCCCAATTTTACGATTTACCGAATAATAAAAATGAAATCGAATTTGGCAAAAATTATGGCAGTATAAACCTCATCAGAGCTAAGCGTTGTAAGTGTCCTAAAAGTGACTTGAAATTTTTTTCTCCGAAACGAAAAAAGGTTTAAAAATTCTCATTGCTTTACCTTGCACGATGTGTACTATTGAACGATCCTTCAGTAGGTTCAGAAGAATTAAGACCCGGCCATCGTTTATAATTTTTGTACGATGACCTGGCTGAGAGCACTATGACAGAAAGTCGCCTTAATATATGGCAATGTTTCTACAAATACCTATCTATTTTAGAGAGTTTCTGATGCTTTCAGAGTTTCGTGTATACAACGAATTAGGGCAAAGGGGATAGAGAAGGATGTAAATTTTAAGAGTCGCAATAATGTAGCTATTTTGTTATCCCGTGGTCGACAACTTCGCGAAATTCATGAACATACCATAAGAGAGCTTATTTATTGGATGTATAGAGCAGGTGAACACGTAACCATTCGCTCAATACAACTAAACCTTAAAATTATTGATGGTGTTGAAATATCTACTGGTTCATTAGCGGAATATTTAGAAAATTAATCTTTAAATGGCGTAAATGTACTGTATCAAACAGGCGTTTTTTAATAGAGCAACCCCATATAGCCCAAAAACGAGTATAATTTTTAAGAGAATTTAAGAATAACGGCAACTCTCAATTTCCCTTCAAACCTGTTTTTCTGGATGAAACCTGAATATACAGTAAAGGGGCTTCTGGCGAGGTTGGCTAGTTCATACACTTAAAAAAAATCGTTAGAGGGTGTACGGTATATTATTCTACATGCTGGTTCAGAAAATGGATTTGTTAGTAATGCAAGTTTAATATTCAAGTCTAGCCTGAAATCTGGTGATTATCATGATTCGATGAATAGTGAAAACTTAAAGAAATGGTTTGAAGAAAAATTGACCGACTCTTAATATAATGGATAACGCCATGCACTAATCTTTCTGGGCTAATTGAAAAATTCCAAATACAAGTTGGTCAAGAAGATTACTTATTGCATGGTTAAAACAAAGACGGAAAAGATTTATCGATGCTTCAGATATTCTTCCCCTTATAGTTAAGGAGCTAGCGTGCAAAAAACGCCATAGTTGGCTGCCCGTCAGTCGAGTTTGAAAAAACGTTGCCATTACTCCACTGAACACCCTGGTGCTTGAAGTTATGCTTTTACCCATCAACTTTAAGATTTATTGGCAATAATGACATAGGGCGATTGGCCATAGTGAGGAGCCCGTCAGTCAGGTTGAAAATTAGGTTCTGTAGGTTGCCAAGATCATGTATTTAAAATTTCGTTGCGATCTAACCACTAGATCGTAAATTAGGCCAAATGGAATATTATAATTTGTTTTTTGAACGCCATTTTATTGGCCATAGTAAGGAGCCCCTCCAAAACTTGTTTCTACCTCTTCGTTTGGATAAAATGACAGGAAAAATGCACTTGACTGACAAATCGAATCACGACGTTCTTCCCTGGGTGACCTACAAAATCTCGAAAAATCCAATTTTTCAGTCTTTAGCATGGCTTTTTCAGAAATTCAACCAAAATCATCAGTCAATCATTTTTCCTGATTTTTAGACATCCAATGACGTAGAAATCACAAACGACTGACATTTTCCTCGAATATTTTCAATTTTGCCATACTTTGAAAATTTTCTGATTTTGGACTTTTTTATAATGGCTCAATAATGCTGTTCCAAATGGACTTAAAAGTAAAACAATGTATGACGATGATGTTTAATGACCTAAAAAACGTTTCAATACATAACTATCACCTATTTACCCTTTCCTCCACCCCTCTGCTACCCTCCACCCCTATTCATTCGTTGAATTTATGTTATATTATATTGGATTCAGTAATCAAAAAATATAGAATTTTTACCACAAAAAGATACGATAACCAATTTCAGCAGTAAGAAATGAATAATTACTGAAGAAAATCGAAAATTAAATGGTTATTATTTATTGAATGAAATTGTTGGCATATTTGGGTTGAGCAAGCTGGGTTGTGTTAGTAACATTTCAATTTCAATATAGAAAAAAACAGATATTTAATTGTTGATTATATTGTAACTATTACTTTTACTTAATATAATCATTATATATTATATATATATATAGTAATAGTTATAATATAATCAACGTTTTTTAGGTCATCAAACATCATCGTCATACATTGTTTTACTTTTAAGTCCATTTGGAACAGCATTATTAAGCCATTATAAAAAAGTCCAAAATCAGAAAATTTTCAAAGTATGGCCAAATTGAAAATATTCGAGAAAAATGTCAGTCGTTTGTGATTTCTACTTAATTGGATGTCTAAAAATCAGGAAAAATGATTGACTGATGATTTTGGTTGAATTTCTGAAAAAGCCATGCTAAAGACTGAAACATTGGATTTTTCGAGATTTTGTAGGTCACCCAGGGAAGAACGTCGTGATTCGATTTGTCAGTCAAGTGCATTTTTCCTGTCATTTTATCCAAACGAAGAGGTGGAAACAAGTTTTGGAGGGGCTCCTTACTAAGGCCAACAAAATGGCGGTCAAAAAACAAATTATAATCTTCCATTTGGCCTAATTCACGATCTAGTGGTTAGATCGCAACGAAATTTTAGATACATGATCTTGGCAAACTACAGATCCTAATTTTCAACCTGACTGACGGGCTCCTCACTATGGCCAATCGCACTATGTCATAATTGCCAATAAATCTTAAAGTTGATGGGTAAAAGCAAAACTTCAAGCACCATGGTGTTCAGTGGAGTAATGGCAACGTTTTTTCAAACTCGACTGACGGGCAGCCAACTATGGCGTTTTTTGCAAGCTAGCTCCTTAACTATTATTATTAACTTAATGAAAGATGATTTATTTTAATTATTAAAAGTGTATTTTGTTGTGTTGTCATTTTTTATTATATTTTCTTCTTTATGATTTTATAAATAAAATGAAAAGATTTGAAGCAAAATTTATAGACTGATGCACTAGACCAAAAAATATGATTCAATTTTAAATGTTATAAATGAGATTTTTTTTAGTTTTCAGTAAATTTAAATTAATTAAAAATTTCATACCGATTTTCAAAAACAAAATGTTTCATCCCATGATACCTTTTACCCTTAATAACCTACTTATTTCCGACTTCATTAACAGTATAAAAACAATAATTAAAAATTTGAAAAAACGCTCTTGTATTTTACTTGTTCTCATGTATCCGTTTTTATGTAGATCCTAAGAAAAATCACCGTTAAGTCAAACTGACTGAATTAATTTACGACGTACCGCAAATATGGAGAATATGACGTAATGGTTAGCGGTCATTGAACATACTTTAGTTCATAATGTAGTGTGTTTCCCAATCCCCAATGTTTTTCTTGATTTTATTATTAGATAACTTATAATTGGATAAACCGACTTGTAAATTAATTTGACTAATGATCCGTGCATGCGATCTAAATAAGTATGTTAATAAAACGCAAAATTGGGCAAATAGAAACGCAAAGTGTAAACGAATTTCTAAAATTGCAATAAGCCATTGTTAACGAATGACCAGTGTCATAATCGAAGTGAGCTGTCAAGTGATTAGCCTTATAGAAATTCAAGTTATGTCTATGTGTCATTATTATGATAAAAAAAGAACAAAGTTGACGGTAGATAGAGGAATAAGTCATCAAGATTTAGTTAAAACACTAGCCAATTAGGAGATTAAAATACTATGCGACAAACTACCGTGGGAGCAAAAATTATTTGCATCAAAGAGGGCTTGGATTAAAAAACGTAGGGCTTGGTTTAGTTCACAATGATATGGGGACGATATATCTAACCAAATCTAGGTTAAAATTTTATTAAATTCATATTATGACATGATATGCCAAACTAATGAGTAATAAAATAAGCTCGAAAATAAGTAGACTAATAATACAAATTTATTTTTGTTGTTTACAAAATTAACAAAGAAGAATATACAGAAAGAAAAAGAAAAATAATTACATAAATTTCTAAAATTGGCCACTGAAATGCTCCAAGCATAAATCCACACACGTCTCTTCATATTTTCGAAAGTGTTGACCAGCATCTCTGGAGAAATGTTACCACATTCTTGGATAATCCTTTCTTGTAATTGTCCTAAATTTGCAACTGGTGTTTTAAAAATAGTGTTCTTTAAATGAGGAAAAACGAAGTAATCCATAACTGCTAAACAAGGTGATCTAGGTGGGAATTCAATGTCTGATCGAAGACTGATCAATCTGTCGTCGAAAAAATTCCGTAAGTAGTTAATAGTTTCGGCGGTTGCACTGTCCTGTTGAAAATATCCAAAACGTAGTTCGTCGTCAAGTAATTGCTCCACCAATGGATTCAAAATGTTGTTCTATACCGCTGTGCTGTAACTGTGTCATGGAAAAAAATAGGACCAACAATTCTTCTTCCGGAAACAGCTAACCAGACACCAATTTTTTGAGGGTGCAATGTGGACTTTACAAAAAAATGGGGAGTTTCACTACTCCACATGCGTGTATTCTGAGAATTCACATAACCGGAGAAGTGGAACCAGGCTTCATCCGAAAAAAATGTCAGGTCTAATAAATCATTTCTTTCCAATAAATTTTGGGTAAAACATTGAGAGTAATTCCTGCGTCTTTCAAAATCTGCGGCTTGTATTTTTTGGAATACTTGCACTTTATAAGGAAATAAATTTAGCTGCTTCTTAAGAATAGTCCTGCATGTTCCATAAGACCTTCCCACTTCTTGAGACAGGCGTCTTATACAATTTATTGGCGTATTTTGCATTATTTCACGAACGTTTGCAACAAGTTCTTCTGTTCTTACAGATGGTCTTCCTGCTCCTTTTTTGTGTTGTATAAAACCTGTTTCCCTAAACACAGCCACGGTTCTTTTCAGGCAATGATAAAAATCGCCAGCAATAAAAGCTACGTTAGAAAAAAGTTCGTGAAAATCGTCCACGCACAAACCCGAATTGTATTGCCACTCACCATTTACTCTAACCCCGTTTCGAAAATACGCTTCAACCATGAATGTTTTGTGCTGTTCCGTAAAGCCCATTGTGTGAATTGTTCAAGAAATTGGAAAAGTTAGCGATGAATCAAATTACTTGTAACGACTGTCAAAGATGACGGAATAACTGATTGACTGTTAATTCAGGTAGTTACTGACACCCAACAGGTATTAAGCTCTACGGCTAAGCATTACGTCCTTAGATGCAAATAATTTTTGCTCGCACGGTATAACCTGTACGAATCTGAAGGTAAATATCTATCTAAAATGAAAGTGTGCAACATAAATAATTATGGATTAAGAATTTATGTTTTGTATCTTTGGTCAAAAGCTTATAAAGTTTTAATGTTTAGTTTATTATTAAGTATTAGTAATATTACCGAAATTTCTTTTCGGTACGTTTTTACATAAAAAAACCATTTCATAATTTTTATCTTAAAAACGGTTAAAGACAGGTTGTTATGATAACCAAGGCTATTTATAGATTTAAATAAGCTATACTAAAATGCTAAAGTATATACCTAGTACATACAGGATAATCTAATTGAAATTGAAAAATGAAAATTCTAATATAGAATATAGCCATGGTATTCATTGAGACATTTTTTTTACATTTATTTACATACTAAAATTGTTAAAATATATTTTACATTTTTTTTACCTCGCTCTCACAGGCTGAACGAACAAGCTGGGAATCGGGAGCACAGAGAAATATGAGTGCTAATCGCAAAACAATGACTCATACGAGAAAAAGGCGAAATTGTTCAACCCTGATCTAGTAAAGACAAAAAGGAATTTAGTAATGTAAGTGCCAAGTTTTTCAATTTTGGGGGTCTGATGGCTGCATCCCCATAGCCCCCCCTCCTGGATTCGCCGTTGTTTTGAGTAAATGGTATAAATATACTAAATGCAAATTGCGAGTGGAAAATTTCCTAAAGCGATGGTATACCCTATAAGGTATTTCTCGAAAGATAATCTAGCTAGATACCGTGCGAGCAAAAATTATTTGCATCAAAGAGGGCCTTGCCTTTAAGGACGTAATGCTTAGCCGTAGAGCTTAATACCTGTTGGGTGTCAGTAACTACCTCAATTAACAATCAATCAGTTATTCCGTCATCTTTGACAGTCGTTACAAGTAATTTGATTCATAGCAAATTTTTTCAATTTCTCGAACAATTTACACAATGGGCTTTACGGAACAGCACAAAACATTCATGGTTGAAACGTATTTTCGAAACGGGGTTAGAGTAAATGGTGAGTGGCAATACAATCCGGGTTTGTGCATGGACGATTTTCACGAACATTTTCCTAACGTTGCTTTCATTGCTGCGGATTTTTATCATTGCCTGAAAAGAACCGTGGCTGTGTTTAGGGAAACAGGTTCTATACAACACAAAAAAGGAGCAGGAAGACCATCTGTGAGAACAGAAGAACTTGTTGCAAACGTTCGTGAAATAATGCAAAATACGCCAACAAATAAAATTGTATAAGACGCCTGTCCCAAGAAGTGGGAAGATCTTATGGAACATGCAGGACTATTCTTAACATAGGTACATGACTATTCTTAAGAAGCAGCTAAATTTATTTCCTTATAAAGTGCAAGTATTCCAAGAAATACAAGCCGTAGGAATTACTCTCAATGGTTTACCCAAAATTTATTGGAAAGAAATTATTTATTAGACCTGACATTTTTTTCGGATTAAGCCTGGTTCCACCTCTCCGATGTGAATTTTTAGAATACATGTAATTATTTTTCTTTTTCCTCCTGTATATTTTTACTTTGTTAATTTTGTAAAAAACAAAAATAAATTTGTATTTGTTTACTTATTTTATTACTCATTAGTTTGGCATATCATGTTATAATATGAATTTGACAAAATTTTAACCTAGATTTGGTTAGATATATTGTCCCCATAGAATTGTGATCTAAACCAAGCCCTACGTTTTTTAATCCAAGCCCTCAGTCTTTGATGCAAATAATTTTTGCTCGCACGGTAGATAAATACCTAGAATAATTTTAAAAACTTACTTCCAGAAAATTTGGTGATCATCAATGGCGAAAGCTTGTCTATATCTATGGGCTGACTAAGCGATCGTCTTAAGGCGGGTCTGCGAGGAGGGGTACCATGGGCATGTCGTCGCAACACGACAACTCCATCGTCGTTCTCGTCGGGCGGGCGCTTGCGCGGACTTAACGGTTTACGGGGCGAGGCCATGTTGCGCAACAGTTTACGCGCAGCTTGTCGTTGCTCCCAACCGAGCAACCGCTGTCCACCCAGGTCGCTGCGCGTACGTCGTACTTGTCGAGGACCGCCGTGCAGCTGTTGATGCTGCTGTTTTAGATCAGCCTGAAACGAAAAATTACGAATTAAGGTGGGAGTATCAACTAGGGCTTGTGCAACAAAATCGATTAATCGATTAGAGATAATTTTTTTATCGATTAATCGAAAAAAAAATATTTTACGATTTTTTGATTAATCAACTATTAAGTAATCGAAAAAAAAACGATTTTTCGATTAATCAAAAATCAAATCAAAATCGAAAAAAAAGTTATTTTTCGATTTATCGATTAACCAAAAAAAATATTTTTCGATTAATCGATTAATTAGGTATTCGAAAAAATACGATTTTTCGAATAATCAAATGACCAAAAAAACTATTTTTCGATTATTCAAAAATATAGAGGTATGTTTTTGGATTATTGAAGTTGCTAGTTACTTATTATCGCTGTAAGTCTCTATATATTTATTAGCAACCCTATTACCCTAAAAATCGGTTTAAAAAATATTATAGCATATTTATTGCAAGACAATCAACGAAATAATTTGAACAAAGTTTCAATCTGTGCGCCTTTCATAAAATTAACATTCTTATCGATCTAATATTTGAATCGACTTTTTGATTTATTTTGATTAAATCAATCGATTATTTTCGATTAATCGATTATTATTTTCGATTAATCAGAAATAAGATTAATCGATTATCTTTTTCGGTAATCGCACAGCCCTAGTATCCACATGTTTGCCAACCTATCTCGCATAGATTTATTTATTTTTTCAAGCTTTTACACATAATTTAAATAAGATCAATGTCAATATTAAATAAATATCAAGGAATTTCATAAATTATTTTGGGAGAATTGTGATGCCAAACATATCAGGTAAGATTTAAAATTAAAGATTAGATAAAAAAAACTGTTATTATATCATTGTTCTTTCACTATACAATTCTTCCAAAACGAGCAATGAAATAAACTGATATTTTTGTAATAATGTGCCGACGATACTGATTTTGTTTAAATCTTATTTAGTAAAATTATAACCTTAGAAAAACAAGGCGAAATAGGTTAGGTACTAATTGGCGATAGATTAAATAAGTGAGAATTACAATTATTAACTGAATGCGCCAGCAGCCTTCTTGCATTTTTTTTTGTTTCACAGCCCACTTACAATTTTCCTACAATTTGTTTCTTTAATGCAACCATCCTTTATTATTTTTCTTGTAAATAATTTAAATTAACAGAACATTTAATACCCACAACATTAAAGAAGTGCTTTTGTTGATTATAGCTTTGTAGAAGATACAATGGTATGGTATTCGTAACTTCTTGTCTACAAATACCTTATTAAAACGCCAGTTTATTCTTATGGAACTCATTTATATATTACATTTTCTATAGGTATGAGATATAATGAGAAATTTTTAATTCTGTTAAATAGCGCCGTTTAGCTGTCGCAAAGTAATTTAGAACGACGTTTTTCATTAAATTGATAAAACAAAAGAATCCCTATTTAAGGAATTCAATTTTTTTAAATTCCGGTAGGATATAAATTAAAAGGTAGAATAAAAACTCAAAAACGCAGCTTATCCAGAATTTTTTGATTATGCTAAATAATGCTACCTTTGATACATGTTTACTATATGAATTATTGAGAAAATCCTGCTTTTTGTTTGTTCACTATAAATAGTTACGCCCTCTAGCGTCCAACCTAGAAACTTAAACATAGGTTTTAGCAATTTATAGGTAAGTATTCGTCACTTTTGTTAAAAATATTTTTTCCGCAATCCGTACGGAAAACGGTTTTCAAGAAACAGCCGGCGACTCTTTCTATTTGTACCTACACCCAGTACAAAAATTACTTACCTAAGTATCTAATATCTTGCTACCTACCTAATCTAACACTATATATAATAATTTACACAATTATTGTAAACTATTCCACAATAAAACTACTCTGAATTTAAGCCCCAAAAAGAAGGAAGCTTATAAAAACACTGAAACTTATAGACTGAAATATCAAAACGAATGGCAAACAATTTTATAATATTATGTGTAATGGTTGATAAGAAATATATTTTGATACGGATGAATATATAACCGGACGTTTCTCGCCTCAATGTATTATGTAGATATTAAAAATATCTAGATCAATTTTAAATTTTAGGACCAGTCGCCAGTCAGGAATGTATACTAAAGATTCTTTGTACACCATTGGCATTATCACAGAAAATATAGCTACGCAAATATTTTCTGTGGCATTATGTACACGATAATATGTACAAACCATGCGTTATTGATTTTGGTTTTCAAATAAGATGTAGATATTAAACCGTTCCGATTTCGTTCGTTAAAAGTTAATAAATATAGATGTTATCTATAGTGGCGTGCGGTGGAATATTGATGTGGGGATCGAAGCGCCCCAAAAAATAATACTTGTTTGCGAATATCAGTATTTAGTTTCGAAAAATCTTTGGAGTTCTATGGAATTTTTTTTACTAGAAAATTAATTCAATTTCAATAAAATAGTGACATCTCGTTAGCCATTTGCATTTTTATAAAGTCCTTGTCACAGTGTCCAGTAAGTGTCTTAGATTATTTTTCAACTTTAAATTCCAAACACTGCCATCGACGTGCTTACCGGAAGAAATAAATTAATTTTTGTCTGCCAAACTGTCACTTTACAATTAATTTTTTAATATATTGCATACCACGCACCGTAACCGGGATTGACAAAAGAGATATTACACTGATAGCCAATCTCTACTGGAACCAGATTGCCGAAGTAAGAATAGACGGAGGAACATCTGACACTGTGTCAATCCGAAGAGGAGTACGACAGGGCTGTATATTGTCACCACTCCTATTCAACATCTATTCGGAGGCAATTTTCAAAGAAGCTTTAGCGGAGGACATGGGAGGTATCAAAATAAATGGAGTATGTATCACCAATATCAGATACGCAGACGACACCGTAGTCCTTGCCGATAACATATCAGACCTACAAAATATGATGAATAGAATAACTGAATATAGTGAGCATCATGGATTGGACATCAATATATCAAAAACCAAACTGCTAATCTTCTCCAAGAGACCCAATGCTGAAATAATTCTGATTAACGGCAATCAGATTGAATAAGTCTCGTATTTTAAATATCTGGGTACCCTGATCAACGCGTGGTGCAATCCGAAACGAGAGATCCGCTCTAGAATCGAACAAGCCAGGAAAACATTCATAAACATGAAAATATTTTTTAATAGTCCTGATCTGAGTTTGGAGCTCAGGGTTCGCATGATCAGATGTTATGTCTTCAGTGTGTTGCTGTACGGATGTGAATGCTGGACCCTGGACCCTGCAACTGAAAAGAAAATTGAGGCGTTTGAAATGTACTTATACCGCCGTATGCTTCGCATCTCATATGGGTCCAGCGAATTACGAACGAAGAAGTGCTTAGACGAATGAAGAAGCCGAAGAAACTAATGAAAGAAAAACTACATACCTACATAGGCCACATTATGAGAGGCAACAAGTATGAACTGCTGAGACTAATAATTGAAGGAAATATTCAAGGGAAAAGATCTATTGGTAGACGTCAGAACTCCTGGTTAAAGGACCTCAGACGATGGTTTGGGTGCACTTCCATTGAAATCTTTCGAGCTGCTGTGTCCAGAACAATGTTAGCTGTGTTGGTCGCCAACCTTCGAAAGGATTGGGCGTCATAAGAAGAAGAATAACACGCACCGATGATGATAAAGTATGATATATATCTAGTTCCTTTATCATAACAAGCCGACAAGACGTCAAATGCAAAGTTCCAACAGGTTACTCATGAGTTCCACATGAACCCATGAGAAAATATACACCAATTTTTATTCTAGAATAATAGGATGTTACTGAAGACGCCAAAGTCAGTGGAGTGGCTACAGGGGGGGGGGGGGGGGGGCGATAAGCTTCCGCTCCTCCTGGCCTGGTGCCCTTTACTACTTAAATACCGTGCGAGCAAAACTTATTTGCATCACAGAGGGCCTTGCATCTAAGGACGTAATGCTTAGCCGTAGAGCTTAATACCTGTTGGGTGTGAGTAACTACCTGAATTAACAATCAATCAGTTATTCCGTCATCTTTGACAGTCGTTACAAGTAATTTGATTCTCGCTAATTATTCCAATTTCTTGAACAGTTCACACAATGGGCTTTACGGAACAGCACAAAACATTCATGGTTGAAGCGTATTTTCGAAACGGGGTTAGAGTAAATAGTGAGTGGCAATACAATCCGGGTTTGTGCATGGACGATTTTCACGAAAATTTTCCTAACGTTGCTTTTATTGCTGGGGATTTTTATCATTGCCTGAAAAGAACCGTGGCTGTGTTTAGGGAAACAGGTTCTATACAACACAAAAAAGGAGCAGGAAGACCATCTGTAAGAACAGAAGAACTTGTTGCAAATGTTTGTGAAATAATGCAAAATACGCCAACAAATTGTATAAGACGCCTGTCCCAAGAAGTGGAAAGATCTTATGGAACATGCAGGACTATTCTTAAGAAGCAGCTAAATTTATTTCATTATAAAGTGCAAGTATTCCAAGAAATACAAGCCGCAAAATTTTAAAAGACGCAGAAATTACTCTCAATGGTTTACCCAAAATTTATTGGAAAGAAATGATTTATTAGACTTGACATTTCTTTCGGATGAAGCCTGGTTTCACCTCTAAGGTTATGTGAATTCTCAGAATACACGCATGTGGAGTAGTGAAAATCCCCATTGCACCCTCAAAAAATTTGTGTCTGGTTAGCTGTTTCCCGAAGAAGAATTGTTGGTCCTATTTTTTCCATGACACAGTTACAGCACAGCGGTATAGAGACAATATTTTAAATCCATTTGTGGAGCAATTACTTGACGACGAACTACGTTTTGGATATTTTCAACAGGACGGTGCAACCGCCCATACAGCCGCCGAAACTATTAACTACTTACGCAAGACGCAGAGACGTGTGAATTTAGGCTTGGAGCATGGCGGTGGCCAATTTTAGCAATTTATGTAATTATTTTTTTTCTTTCTGTATATTTTTACTTTGTTAATTTTGTAAACAACAAAAATACATTTCTATTGGTCTACTTATTTTATTACCGAGTTTATTACTCATTAGTTTGGCATATAATAATATGAATTGGACAAAATTCAAATAAAATTTAACTTTAACACCCTGTAACATGTTATAGAGATAGCATTTATTTTCGGTCTAGAATTATCCCCTAAATTTTTTGCTTATCATTTCCGGACACCCTGTATAGGTAATATAAATCAAAGTACAAACACTTCACTTGGCGTAAAGTATTTTGTGTTATGGCCAGTGCACACTACCGCTTACGATCCGATTACGGTTCACGATTGCGATTCTGTTGGACCCATCGACCAATCAGAGCGAACCAGTCCACGATTACGATTCGGTTGGGACGTTTAGGTTGAGTTCTATTTTCAATCGGATCTTAGATCATCTGTTGCTGCTCCTCATCTTCATGTTCGAATTAAACCCTTATTTTTCTGTGGTTCGAATCATAACATTTCAGTTTTCAGTCAAAAAGTCGTGTGCAGTTGCGTGTATAATAATAATAAAGCAGCACCATAAATGCCACCCAAGTCCAAAAACTGGACTATTGATGCGGAATTAGCATTTATACACGAGGTACGAGGCAGGCCTCTATAATTTTATAGGTTATAATAATAGTGCAATCGTGAAACGAACCCTGACGATTGTCACTGTAGTGTGAGTTCACGAACGTGCAATCGTAACCGTAACCGTGAATCGGGATCGGATCGTAACCGTTAGTGTGCATTGGCCTTTACGCATTGTTTTGCATAAAAGCAAATATCTAATAAAATCCGATAAATCACTGTTAGTTCATATTTTATTGAAATTTAAAAATATCTTCAATAAACTAATTCCGTAGTTAATCTTAGAAACTAAACTAAAACCAAAGGTGCATTAGTAGAACAACCATTCAGAACCATTATCATTAACACGACATGAAGGTTTTATATCGTCAGATGCATTGTCAAATTACAAGTAGGTTATAACGGCGCGAAAAAATAAACATAAGGTAATCACACGTTTTTGCCTTATAGTTCCTTTCTAGGCTAAAGATTACTTCTACGATCCAGCCGGTAGTAGGTACTTAGTTCCAAAGTATATATTTATGTTTCTTGTTTTCTGCGCTAATGGCTGCACAGTGCACATCCGTTGAAAGCATAGAAAAAACATGTTTAATTTAACAATATCAGTTTTTCGTTGCAAATTTTCATTTTTAAATTATAGTTTATTGTTGTTTTAACTGGATAATTAATAATCCAGGACTTTTTTTTGTATTTTTTTCATAAACCATTGTGAAAATTTAAGTTTTTATTGCTCGTTGTAATATTCGTTTCGTATTTGTGTGTGTAATAACCTAACAGCAAAAAACAATATTGTGTTATAATATTGTAGTTTGCGATAATATTATTGTCTGTATGTTAATAGTGAAAATAAAGCTAGATTATAGTATTATGGGATACAGTAAAATTAAGTTGAACTTGTAAATTTACACTATATTTACTAGAAAAATGACATGTTTCGCTAACACTGTAGCTTCGTCAGATGACAATGATTTAATAAAGGTGAAAAATAAAAATTGGGGTGCAATAAAATTTTAATTATTAAAGATGCAAATAGAACAGTGGAAGGGTTACAATAGCGGGAAAATCCAACAGAGGGTTTAAAAATTAAATTAAATTAGGTACAATATCGGTAATTTACAAAATCTTAAATAGGTATATGGTCAACAGAATAAATTTAACAAAGGTGAATTATTTAAATCTAATTGATCATTAGGTAACAGGTCAATATTTTAAGGTCTATTTATTTCCATAGATTCTAACAAATTTAGCTTTAAGCCTTTGTTTTCTGTAAAATAAGATTTTAAAGGAAGGATCGAAATTATGTTGATAATCAAGTAAATGGATAGCATAGATTGAGTCTGTTTTATTTTTTAGAAAACTGTTATAATGTTCCTGTATTCTTTTGTCAAAATGTCTACCCGTTTGGCCAATGTATGTTTTAGGACAATCTTTGCATTTTAATTTATAGACGCCTGATTTTTTGTTTTTATCGCTTTTAGTTTTATTGTTTTTGATAAATTTACTTAAAGAGTTATTAGTTTTGTAACACACATTTATATCAAGTTTGTTAAGAAAATTCCCAATTACTTTGCTAGGTTGTCCAAAGAAAGTGACAAGTTTAAATTGGTCAGAGTTTTTGCTTCTAGGAAAAACTAAGCCAATAGACTTTTTGTAAGTTTTCTTTTTTAGGATTTGGTCAATTAAATTTGAGTTATATCCATTATTGACTGCAATTTGTTTAATAATGTTTAGTTCTTTTTGAAAATTGATTATATTTAGAGGGAAAGCTACTAGTCTATGGATCATACTGTAAAAAGAAGCTAATTTGTGTTATAGGGTGGCAAGATGAGTTGTATATGACAGTATCAGTATGAGATGGTTTATGGAAAACGGAGAAAACGTGTCTATCATTTTCTCTCTTAATGTTTAAATCAAGAAAATTGATAGAATTGTCACTTTCGTGTTCTATTGTTAACTTGATATTTTTGTGTAGGCTGTTAATATATTCTAAAAAGACTTTTAACTGTCCATCAGTACCAAAAAAACAGACGTCATCAACATACCTATGCCAATAAAGGAACTAGTGTAGTCATCATTCGGGTCTAAAGGCCGTCGTCGGTTGGAATTGCTTCCTAACGTTTTGCTAGCACGAGTGGCGAGCTTCTTCAGAGGTCCTTCCATCTCCGGTTCTGGAAGGACCTCTGAAGAAGCTCAACTCTTTTGCAAATTAGGCACCAAACTGAACATGGAATTTATAATCTGAACAAGTGGATAAGACACGTCTGAACTTGTGTTTATATTGTAATTATATTAATAAGCATTTGCTACGGAGGTGTAAGAAAAACAGCGATTGCTTCAAAACTTTATTCATATCCAGATCTAGCAATTGCTTTTACCTATATCATTTGCTAGTCAAGCAATAATCGCTTTTACTAAAAAGTAATTGCTTAATTTTTATTTATTAGACTCAATAACTGGATTCTTTTAAAAAATTTATCGCAAATCCTTACAATCTTAAGATTTTGCGAGATTTCTCGTTTTCGCATATTTTTGTCTCTCTCGTCTTACGGGATTCTCGCAGAAAAAACACTCGTCTCGTCTCGCAGGAGACCGGACCACTCTCGTCTCGTCGCGCGAGAACGAGAACGAGACGAGAAAAAGCGAGACGAGAGTCAAACACTAATGACGTTTAGAATAAAGTGAATAGGTAACCCGGTAAGTATAGAAATGTTTGGGCAATAACAAGTGCGGGTTTAACATGGAATATAATACCTATTAAAGCAACATTAGGATATAAATCCACACAATATCGGTATTAAAGTACGAACTTACATATTCTGTTTTCCCAAAATCCAAAATACATAACTTGCCAATAATAATCCAATAATAGAACTAAATGACTTTATAAGGCATCCCTAATTCCACCTTTCGAAGATGAGAAAACTTTTCGGCCCAGGGGAACACCCAATCATAACTTTCGAGGTTGTATTAGCAAAACAGGAGAATTAAATCATCATTTCGTTATACTTTGTTAAATGAAACAACTAATATATTAAATGCGGAATTACTGAATTAGTACCTATCCCTAAAATAATTTTACCCAGTAAAAAACAATATAAAAACGAATAATTACAAAACGACGACAGTGCAAGATAGACCTCTTTTCTCTGTCAACAAGCCAAATGCATATTTTTCATAAATTGTTATTTTAAGAGCATATTTTTTTATTTTCGGCTTTATCAAAAAATTTAAAACGTTATAGGTTTAATGTCCAGTTCGGTACTTATTTCAGGGATTTTCCAATCTGAAGATTATAATACTTATATTTAAATTTTGGTTATACACAAGGTATTTACTGGGGGTTTCCGGGGTTTGCCAGGTATATTGTTAGGGGTTGTTTATTGTCACTTAATAATGCGTTACCATTACCTGATTAACAAAGTGTATTTATATTGATTTGTAATACATACTTCTGTTTTAGTTTATTAAAAGATTTTGAGTATTTTCAGTGTGAAACTAGTAATTTCAAATTTGTGTTCAGCATGTCTAAGGTGGCGAAAACGTCTTCGTGGATTAAATATTTCCCAGAGTTAGAGTTTAGTGGAGAAAAAGTCTTCTGTAAAGTTTGTACAAAAATTATTGTTTGTGAAAAGAAGTTCCAAATCGATCAACATTTGAAAACACCATGAAAATCTGAGCAACTTCAACCGAGACTTCAACTGAGTGTAACAAACGCATTTCAAAATGTTGGAGAAAAGTCTGAAAAGTAAATTTTTTAAGAAGACTTATGCAAGGCTTTGGTCGCCGCAAACATATCTTTTAAAAAATTGCAAAACCTGCAATTTAGAGGATTTTTGCAAAAAGTTTGTAAACAAACCATTCCTGGCGGGTCCACGCTTAGAAAGCAGAATGCCCATTCAATATATTTTGCTACCTAAGTTACAGTATTGTCCGATTACATCAGTAGATGTTGAAAGAAGCTTCCCTTTGTATAAACATATTTTTACTAATAGAAGACAATCCTTTTTAGTTGAAAATTAAAAAAAATATTTAGTAATAAATGCCTTTTATTCAATTTTAGGTTAAAAAATTGTTTACTTTTATTTTTCTTTGTTTTTTTTTTTGCATTTAAAAAAAAATAAACACATTTTTTAGAACCCAATGTGTTTCTTTACCTCATTTTACTATAATAAATTAAGAATTATTGCATACCAGTATGCATATTTGGTAAACAGAAATGCAAATAACTACATATTTTAAAGGCAAACAAGGCATATACAGTGTGTGTATAAAGTCTGGAAACGGCTTAATAACATCACAATTTACTGGCCGATTTAAACCAAATTTGGTACAGTTTTGTAAGAGGATCTAACGCACCGAATGACGATATTGACGTTGTTGCCAGCTTTTTAGTTTGTCTGGAATTCGAACGAATTTTATATTTTTAAATATAACACCCAGTATATTTTTACATTTTTAAATTCCACATAAAATTATAATTATTTTTTATTAAATGCATTATTAGTCTATACTTCATAGTTTCCGAGATATTGACTCTCGAAAAGTGACATTTTTGAACTTTGACAGCTTATAACTTTCTAACAGTACGTCTTAGAGCAAAACGGCTTACATGTCACTATCTTCAATTTTTATTATCTTCCCAAAAAATCAACTTCCAGTTAAACCGGAACAACTATATTTCCTGCTTTCGAGTTACATCCGGTTTAACCGGAAGTTGATTTTTTTAGGAAGATAATAAAAATTGAAGATAGGGACATGTAAGCCGTTTTGCTCTAAGACGTACTGTTATAAGCTGTCAAAGTTCAAAAATGTCACTTTTCGAGAGTCAATATCTCGGAAACTATGAAGTATAGACTAATAATGCATTTGATAAAAAATAATTATAATTTTATGTGGAATTTAAAAATGTAAAAATATACTGGGTGTTATATTTAAAAATATAAAATTCGTTCGAATTCCAGACAAACTAAAAAGCTGACAACAGCGCCAATATCGTCATTCGGTGCGTTAGATCCTCTTACATAACTGTACCAAATTTGGTTTAAATCGGCCAGTAAATTGTGATGTTATTAAGCCGTTTCCAGACTTTATACACACACTGTATATAAGCATATTTTGGCTGAATTTAAGTGCATATAATCCGCCCAAAATTTATAATTTTTAAAAATTATTTTTTTTGGCATAAATAAAGATTTTTAGTATTATTATTCCCATGCCCTATGGCGATCGATGGTAAGTCTGACTAGAATTTTATTGAAATAATAATAATTGGCTTTAACATCATAGGTTTTAAGTTTCGGTAATGTAATTTTTACATTTACTTCAACATAATTGCTAGAACCGTAATGGTAAAGAAATAATAATTTACTTTTGAAGAAGTAGTCCATACTCAAAGTGGAGTTAAATGATATAGAAAAAAGAAAAGCACAAGGTCTTTCTCCACAATTTTTTATTAGAATAACTAGGCGAACCTAGAATAATTCATATTAATTCAAATCGACATATTTCGAGTGTAGAAATACTCATCATCAGAAAAACAAACTGAAAGGTAAAATGCTGATGTTGTTAGCGATAGAGAAAATAATAGTGGGATTGAGCCGGAATGGAGCTTTTAATGGTGTACAAAAGGTGTAAAATTGAATAGTCAAAAGACCGACAATCAAGACTTCAGCATACTGAAAAGTGAAGGGTTAGTGCAAAGGCACTGTCCTGGGCAGAAAAACGAGGGGAGCAAAAGAAAAATTAGGGACTTTTAAAAACTTATTTTTGAAAATCATTATTAAGTAGTGAAACATCTTGAGTTTTATTCAGCTTTGTCAGAGACATGTGAAAGTACTAAAGTTAGATGGAAAGAAAAATAAAAAAAAGGTTGTTTTTCATAAAAGTCGAAGCATCATTTGGCTTAAAGTAAAATACTGTTGGGGTACCAGACTATTTCTACGGCCCAGTTACCCCGGCAGGAGTCAGAACATACACATTTAGTGCAAAATTAACATTCTAAAAAAACTTTTTAAAAACTTTTGATGCTCCGACTTTTATGAAAAACAACCTTTTTTTTCTTTTTCTTTCCATCTAACTTCAATACTTTCACATGTCTCTGACAAAGCTGAATAAAACTCAAGATTTTTCACTACTTAATAATGATTTTCACAAATAAGTCTTTTAGAACTCCATAATTTTTCTTTTGCTCTCCTCATTTGTCTGCCCAGGACAGTGCCTTTGCACTATAACCCTTGACTTTCCAGTATGCTGAAGTCTTGATTGTGGTCTTTTGACTATTCAATTTTACACCTTTTGTACACCATTAAAAGCTCCATTACGGCTCAATTCCACTATTATTTTGTCTACTGCTAACAACATCAGCATTGTACCTTTCACTTTGTTTTCCTGATGATGAGTGTTTCTACCTTGGTTTCTACACTCGAAACGTGTCGCTTTGAATTATTATGAACGATTCTAGGTTCGCCTAGTTATTCTAATAAAAAATTGTGGAGAAAGACTTTGTGCTTTTCTTTTTTCTAAATAATAATTTGTTATTTAATCACAAAATCTTAAAATTTAAAAAAATAGGACGAATAGACTCCTAAAGCGTATCTCTATTAGGGTCGGGCAGGGTCGCCAAGTAGCCAGTTACTTGTTTTTGGCTGTAATGGTAATGTTCATTAGTCGATTTTTATTATTTCAGTTTTAATTTTTGTGTTTGAATGTTAAGTCTGATGATGCCCATGTAACATGTCACTTTAGTTTTTAAAATAAACAAAGAATTTGACGAGACGCCAACTTTGTGCTTTCTTGATTTGTTTATAATAGGAACGGGTCTCTTTGAGAAGTGGACAATTAAAATTTTTGGAAAAAAAAATGCTTTTTTTCATTAATCTCGTTTTTTGGGTTTATTCAAGTTACCTATTACCGTTTACAAGACACAAATAATGGCCAATTAAATAGTTAACACACTGTATTCTTACAGAATAAAAAGACAAAAAATCTTTCCCAATAATAAATTTCCAGATTCAAGATTCCAGTCACGTGTTTTTCAGAACAAATCAACAGAAAATCCTACAGATTTATTGGGTCCGCACTCTGCAGCTTACAGCATCAAATAAAAATTTATTAGAAACCTTTTCGTATTCGTAGACGTCATAAATCTTTTCAAATATAACTTTGAAAAATTATTTTATAGTACCTTTATCGTGACATTTAATAAATACTTACAGGAGGTATATTTTAAAAATATTGTAAAACATACAGGGTGTTTAAAAAATAAGATCCATGGCAATATTCAATATGATACCTTTAATTTTAAAGTGTTTTTAAATTCTAGAGAAAATTAGTTTCGGGCTGGATTAGTTCTAGGGGCCTAGCAGTTTTGAAATTTGTTCGGGAAAGACAGACAGCAGCTGCTGGTTATCGAGATATTCTTCTTCGAGACATGATTCCATCGGCATCGGTTGGAGTGGCATAAGGTATAAAGAGATGGAATTGTTTAAGAATTCACCTGAGAAAACAACGTTTAGGTCTTACCGTGGAGTGAATAATAATAATAATAATAATAATAATAATAATAATAATAATAATAATAATAATAAGTTTATTTTAAAAATTTAATAATATAATAAATATGTTTATGTTGTCTTCGATAAACTTATTCTTCAATCCCCTGAAGCTGAGCTTGTTAGGGGCAAATCTTATTTTTTGTTTTAGTATGTAAAATCATAAATCATAAATATGCATTAAAAATCAAGTTTTTTAAAGTAAAAATGTTAATTTATAGTATAAACGCAGCTTTATTGAAGAAATATATTACCTATAGTTCAAAGAGTCCAGACATCAATCCAATGAAAACGTTTGGGGAGAAATAATGACAAACTATTTTATATAGTAGGCATGATTTTAGACCCGAGAAGCCAAGAAGAAATCCGACAAAAGATAATTGAAGCATGGAATGAAATACTTAACTCCAGGATGTGAATGTACAGGGTGTCCCAAATTCGAGGGTGACCATTGGGATCTCGGAAACTATAAGAGATACGAACAAGTTTAAAGTGTGGCAAAGTTGCACAATTTGGTGCTTAATCAAATATCTTTTACAAATTCAGGAAATTCCTGGTCCTTCTCGAGATATCTGTAAAAAAGCGAAATTTTAAAAATTTGTTTTTATTTTTTCTTGACTTTATTTAACGAAGAATTTTGAAATGAATTGGACTTTCTTATTGCCACTTTTTATTCCTTACAAAATGGCGTTATCAGATTCTGAATCCGACATTTCGATGTTTTGGGCCCATCATCAACTTCATTTTTTTAAATACGGACCGGCATATTTTACCTCGGATATCGAAAAAGCCTATCATTCTAAAAACAGACATGTATCACACTTGTTGGGTTATTGAACGTTTCGATGAAAAATTTCATCATCAAACATACCTATATCTGCCTTCATATTTTATAAGGAAAAATCAGACAAAATTTAAATAATAAATTGAAGGTGGCTATGAAACAAAACATTATACGACGTGTTTGTTAGTTATTGAAGTATTTTTTGTTTTTGTGTTTCACAGTAAAATATGTTTTCAAATATGAAAAAGCGTGATATGTTACGCATTTATTACAGTTCAAATAGAAACTCTAGAATTTCTTGTGAACAATCCAATATCCCGAACGAGTGCAACCGCATGAAAATATTTTTGTTAAATTGAATAAAAACTTGTTGTATAACGGTCGTCGAATTGATGCAGATGAAGGGGAAAATATTTTGAACACGGTACGATTATCTGTAATGAATAATTCATTTTGCTATTCATATTTTTCTATTTTAAGGTCAATAATGCACCTCGCAGCTCAACTAGGCTTTTTGAAAATGCACCACCTAGACAACCACCTAGCCTATAATGCGAATATGGCGAACATTAAATTCAAACGAATATCGACCTTACAAAATACATCTAAGCCAAACTCTTAGACCTGGTGATGATAACCGGAGGTTGGATTTTTGCAATTGGCTGCAAAATAAACTTGTAGAAGAAAACAATTCTTTGTCAAAGGTAATCTGGACCGACAAGTGTAATTTGGTATTGTATATTAGAGGCGCATTAGATGATCCCTTTTCTTCCGATTTCAAAGATATAACACACATATGCATTCTTTTCTTCATTCCATCAAACATTGACAAAAATATGAAAAAATATATTATTGTTAAAAAGCATCAAGATAGCTATGCAACTGTTTTGGTCAATGATCTGCTAGCTATAGATGAAGCAATAACAAATGAATCTATTGACAAAATCGTATCCCATTCTGAAGTAACTCCTGCTCCCAATTGCGCCCCTCCACTTTGTTGATAGTCAATAATGATAGTTACTCGGATAGTAATAATACTAAACGTCTTTTATTGAGAACAAATAATCTACAATTTCAAAAATAGAAATAATATTTCATAATACCTATAAGGCATCCCTAAAGCCATAAATCTATAGGTTTTACCTTTTTGCAGAAGAGAAAAATATGACGTTACTTATGTGGTAAATTTAAATCTTTGTCTAAAACCCATAGACATTTCCCTTAAAAATTATGCAGTTCGGCAACGTAAAAGAGGCCGCGTTTCTATTCGTCAGACTTTTTCATTCATAATTTCATTGACGTTTGGTCCACAGAGAAATAAAGGGTTTAGTTTGGTCGTTCTTAGAAAGTTTGTTTGAAATTTGTTTCGGTTTATCGGTATTGTGTAATAATTGCTGTGTCTTTAGTGTTTTGTGATATTTTTTTGAAGACTAATTAAGATGGGTCATAGGTGTGAATTGTTCAAGAATGCGGAATATAATAATTCTGCAGTTACTTTTCATAGGTGAGTACATAAAAAGTTGGGTTATTTGTCGGTTGGGATTAACTATTCATAGGCGTAGGTAGGTGGCAAAATTTTTTATTATAAGCATTCCTGCAAATACTTTACTTGGATATATAAGTTAATTCCTGTAATAAACTATACGTACTTACTTGAAAATAAAGATATAATAATATACGGTTATTATTATTATTTTTATATGCTGGTTTTATTTCGATGCGTTACTTTTATAGGAATATGTAACCGTAATGGTAGTGTGTAAATATTAATTTTATAGCTTTTAATATAAGACCAACATTTTTAACAAATCACCGTGTTGGTAGAAAACATAACCTCTAATTTTTAATAGATTGATTATTTACAGGAATGCTAATACACTTCCTTACCATTATTTTAAGATTGTTTTTCTGCATAAAAATAATAAATTACCAGTTAAACATTTTGGATTTTGAAAGTAATTTTATAACAAAAAAAAGTTCATAATGAAGTGACAGGGAAACCAGTAACCAGGCTTCTAATGCCAATGAGCATTTTGACACTTGAATGATCACATTTACATTTCAGAAAACCGCGGCGTGGTCCGAAAATGACCTTTTTTTCTGTTATCAATACCATTTTCGGGCCATACCCATAGTCAATCATTGCAAGTCAATAAATACATTCCATTTGCTCCTTTTAAACAACTAAGCAAAGTAAATATCTTTGCTGAGCTAAGTTGTTAAAGGAACTTCGCGAACAACTTCGTATAGTTCGTATGGGAAATAGAGAGGGGCATCCTTGACCGCGGCAAGGGGGAAGAAAAATCTTTTTTGTGCTTTGCTTCGCCATTTAAAAGTAACGTAAAAAGAACTTGGCTTTTATAAACTTATTTTTTTTTTAATTTCAATAAAACCTTAAGAACCGTGTTTTAAGTAGGTACCTACCTAGTACCTACCTAGTGTACCTAATTATTTTTAGGTGAGTTCAGTTCACCAAATAATGTTAAATTTATAGCTATCCAAAGTTTCCCTTATAATAATTATAACAAACAGTAATTATTAACTTACATTGAATTTTATTGCTCCGCGGACCCTTTTTTCAATCATACATTAAACTTTACTGTTCTACAAACCCTTTTTTCACAAAAGTTAAAAAATATTTGATTTCAGATTGGATAATTATATTAATTATATTTTATTGTGAACCCTGAAACGAGACGCCGCTGTGACCATATGATAGCGCATAGTAACGAGGTAAAATTCTAACTGGACCGACGTAATCCCCACTCCCGGCCCCCTCGGGCCTTCACCTCCTCTCTCCTACAAACGATTTTGTCAGCAGATTTAAATACCGTTTATGAATGGCGTGCGGCATCTATAGGTAGCAGATCATTGGTTTTGGTTGTTAGCTTATAATATGATCATGATCAATGAAACACGACACATTGAAACGAATAAACAATTTTATTATTGGCATAACTAGAAAATAATAAAATTTATAACATTAATTTAATACCTAGAATTTTATTATATAATAATTCTTTCTTGATGCTTTTTAACAATAATATATTTTTTCATATTTTTGTCAATTTTTGATGGAATGAAGAATAGAATGCATATGTGTGTTATATTTTTGAAATCGGAAGAAAAGGGACCATTTAATGCGCCTCTAATATACAGGGTGTCCCATTCAAAAAAATTTAATTTTTGCTTTTAAATGTGACATGTGACACCTACTGTCATTTTTGACAACACTCATAAAAACTTGGCTAAAAATGGTACATCTTGTTTTTTAAATGATCTCGCTAACTCAAGATACAAAAAAATTACAGGCTCTTAAAAGTGGGACAAACTAAATTGATAACACTGTACCTACAAGAATTATTATTAATTATTTCTCTTTTTATTTATTTTCCCCAAAAAGAGTTTAAATATTATATTAGGTATATACACAGGGTTTCATTAATGGTAGCCACCGGCCATATCTCGAAAACTACTAAGCATAGAAACTTGGGGGAAAACAATTTTGATTAAAGTGGACATGCGAAAATTCTGGAAATTATTTTTATGTTCCGCATTTCGCCGCAAGAGGGAAAAACTGAAAGTTAATTTTCAAAATTCTAAATTTCCCCAAAAATTCCCATATTAAGGTGTATCTACCTCTGATTACATCATTAGAAAGCTTAGATAATTATTTTAGTTTAACACTCATTGGCGTATGGGGGAAGGTATTGAAAGTGTAATCATTTAAATCGTTGTAACTTCTAAACGACTTATCCGATTTTACTAAATTTACTCTTGTTTGGAAGAGAAAGGTAAGTACTTTTAATTGTCGTATCCACTGGTACATGATAGTTTCTAGTAAAATTGCTAGAGAGCGCAATTTGTAATAATAACACGTTTATCCCAGTGCTGGATTTACCATTAGGCTAAGTAGGCTGGAGCCTAGGGCGGCAGATTTTAGGGGGCGGCAAATTTGGCCCAAACATTTTTTTTTAATCTTACAGAAATAAATGGTACAATCTTTATTCCTGGTCGACGGGTAGTATTTTTTTAAATAAACTTTATTGTTGGCCCGTGTCTGTTAATGGGGATAAAAAAGGTAGTTGGAACTTTACTGGCTTTGCAGAAAGAAATTTCATTTTCAATAAAATAAATAGGTAATCATAAATTTTAAAAATATTTACTAAAAATTATTGTCCAAATTTGAGCGTGGTCTTAAAATTTTTTCGCCTGCGGCGCATTTTGCCTGCAGCGAACTTTTTATTTCCCGAACACTTCACCTGTTTCACAACTCACGAGCCGTCACTGGTATAGGGGCGGCAAAAATTGAATAGCCTACTAGCGGCAAATTTGTAAATCCGCCACTGGTTTATCCCGAAAATTCCGATCATACGGTTCAACTATGACATCATAATTGAAAAGTAGATTAAATTTGCAAGAAAGAATGTAAAGACCGCAGTTCGATATCTTTGTTAGTTTCAGAGTTATTGCCAAATAACCAATAATTTTTAACACTTTAATCGAAGAAATTATTGTTTTTATAGTTCCATAGGTATATCTACAGGTTGGATTAGTAAGTAATTTGATTTTATCCAGAAAATTCAAATCATACATGTTTCACCTATGACATCATAATCGGAAAGTAGATTAAATTTGCAAGAAAAAATGTGAAGACGCAGTTTGATACCGTTGTTCGTTTTTTTATTGTTTCGTGGCTAAAGCATTCCACGACAAAAAATATCTTTAATCTTTACGATTGTATAATGTGTAGGTTTCTTACTCATTATTCCAATAATCCGAAAAACTACTTTAAAATTAATGACATAATCATGGAATGATGGAATTCTAATTTAGGCATAATTCTAATACTTATCATGTTTTAAAAAATAAGTCTGCATAACCGTGAAACAAAATCGGCAGGAGATAAATAAAGGGAAGTAGTTGTCACTGATTTAATTTTAATAAGTGTTGATAAAAGTTTCTCTTGTATTCTTTTCAAATTAACCCGAAAATATACCGATGTCAAAGTCCTGTCATAATGATGGAAGACTGGTTAACTCGCTGGTTAATTATCTAAGGGATCATCCGTTTGAAACAGCAATAAAGGCGAAAGAAGAAACTGCCTTTCCAGGTTCTGCAAATACTTCCAGAGAAAGGCTTCGAAATTCCGATATACGAAGTCGTTGGGCTGCCAATAAAATTTTATTAACGGAAAGAAATAAACAGGACAGGTTAGAATTTGCACATGAATATGTAAATCAAAATAATTTATGGGAAACAGTTATATTTTCTGGCGAGGAAACTTTTCAGTCATGCAATAATGGGATCATTCGGGTGTATAGGCCTTCTGGCAGGCGGTATGATGAGAGATACATCACCCACAAAACCAACCAAAGTGGGCGTTTTTCTATAAATGTTTGGGGTTGGATTAGCGCTAGAGGACCAGGAGTTTGCCAAATAGTAGAAGGAAGACTAACTGCAGCCGTATATGTTAATATACTTAATGAAGTGATGATACGTACATCGATAAATGCTGTATATGGTCAAAATTTTACATTTCAGCATCATAATGCTTCAATACACACAGCACGCATTGTAAAAAATTTCATTCAAGAGAATAATATTGCAGTTCTTCTCTGGTCTTCGAAGAGTCCCGATCTCAACCCGATCGAAAACATTTGGGGTGCAATGGTCAAATCGAGGGTCAAATCTATGTATAAACATGATTTTCCACCAAGAAACAGGGATGAATTACGCTACAGAATAAATCAAGCTTGGGATGAAGTAACGGGCGAATTATGCAGAAACCTAGTTTGAAGTAATAAACAGAAACGGTTGTATGACCACATTTAATATTAAAAATTGTGTGTTGTTTTGACAAATTTTGTATTTTTTGTTATTTTTTCTTTTTATTAAATTTATTTTATTACACATAAGGTTAAGTACTTTTTAAAAATTAGATATTTTGACATTTTCAGCTCTGGACACCTTTTATCGTCTAGGAGAGAGATTTTTTGGCCACAATGGTACTTATTAGAGAGTTTTGAGCATATCTTGCATGCATGATATGCAAGTAGCAAGTGGAACATTCCCAAAAGTTATCATTGAATATTAATTAAAAGTAGATAAGGTATGACTACAAACCTTAATAAAAATAGACATTAGAAAGCTAACGAAGTCCTTCGCCATTGATTGTTGTAGCAAATGCCATTAATACTGCATCATAATTTGAATTCCAACGTTTATAACTTTAAACAAGCATCGATTAACCTTTCGAACGTTAATATCCAATCTGCATTTGCACTAATATTTCACTGAAAATCACATTAATACACTACAAGTTTAAAACGTCACATAACCCTCCAATCCGCGCTCCGATAATAATTGATTTAAATCAGTAATTTAAACTAAAGCACATGGATGAATGAACGCGTAGGCAGAAAGTTAAAACTCAATTAGTTAAGTGATGTAAAGTCATAAAGAGACTAGACTTAATAGGTGCCCTCGCTGCCTGCCCTCAAGCTCAAGATATCGCGGTTAATGACTGAATTCGGTACCGATCGTGCTTCTGCATAATATCAAGAATCAAGACTAAAGTTACTCAACGGCACGAACATCAACGCGTATAATCTGTGGTCGGGTCGGTGTCGGTACTAAACTGCAGTAAATTTAGTACTAAAGAAAGATGACTGAACTAAATGCTTTATTGAACCCGTTATATTGAGGGTGGGTACTTTACTACCGTGCGAGCAAAAATTATTTGCATCAAATGGATTAAAAAACGTAGGGCTTGGTTTAGTTCACAATGATATGGGGACGATATATCTAACCAAATCTAGGTTAAAATTTTGTCAAATTCATATTATGACATGATATGCCAAACTAATGAGTAATAAAATAAGTAGATAAATACAAATTTATTTTTGTTGTTTGCAAAATTAACAAAGTAAGAATATACAGAAAGAAAAATAACAATAATTACATAAATTGCTGAAATTTGCCACCGCCATGTTCCAAGCATAAATTCTCACGTCTTTTCATATTTTCGAAAGTATTGACCAGCATTTCTGGTTTCTGGAGAAATGTTACCACAATCTTGGATAATCCTTTCTTATAATTGTTCTAAATTTGCAACTGGTGTTTTAAAATAGTGTTCTTTAAATGAGGAAAAACGAAGTAATCCATAACCGTTAAACAAGGTGATCTAGGTGGAAATTCAATGTCTGATCGAAAACTGATCAATCTGCACCTAATACTTGCACTTTATAAGGAAATAAATTTAGCTGCTTCTTAAGAATAGTCCTGCATGTTCCATAATATCTTCCCACTTCTTGGGACAGGCGTCTTAAACAATTGGTTCGCGTATTTTGCATTATTTCACAAACGTTTGCAACAAGTTCTTCGGTTCTTACAGATGGTATTCCTGCTCCTTTTTTGTGTTGCATGGAACCTGTTTCCCTAAACACAACCACGGTCCTTTTCAGGCAATGATAAAAATCCCCAGCAATAAAAGCAACGTTAGGAAAATGTTCGTAAAAATCGTCCATGCACAGACCCGGATTGTATTGCCATTCACCATTTACTCTAACCCCGTTTCGAAAATATGCTTCAACCATGGATGTTTTGTGCTGTTTCGTAAAGCCGATTGTGTGATTTGTTCAAGAAATTGGAAAAATTAGCGATGAATCAAATTACTTGTAACGACTGTCAAAGATGAGGGAATAACTGATTGATTGTTAATTCAGGTAGTTACTGACACCCAAAAAGGTATTAAGCTCTACGGCTAAGCATTACGCCCTTAAATGAAAGCCCCTTTTTGATGCAAATAATTTTTGCTCGCACGGTACCAGAGTATGTACAACTATTCTTTACGTAGTTATAGACAAGGGCGTCCGAAGGGGGGGGGGCAAGGGGGTGCGCTTGCCCCCCCCCCTGGCCCAAGTAGATTTGAGATATTTTTATATATAATATAATATTATATACAGCGTATTCATTTGAACACTTCCCACCTCGATTTTCCTGCTTTAAAATGAAAATGTGGAAAATCGCTCGGACTCGTCGATTTTTATTTCGGGGGGAACTTCTTTTGCGTATATTGTTAATCTGGTTATTTCAAGCCCCTAGGAGGGGGGGGGGGGTAAGATCTAAATCTTAAATGGATACCCCTATTTTATATAATTTTTTGGATTCTGCATAAAATTCTGAACCTTTTTTAATAAAAGCATTATTAGTCTATACTTAACAGTTTCCGAGATATGTACTCTTGAAAAATTACATTTTTGAACTTTGACAGCGTCTAGCTTTCTAACTGTACGTCTTAGAGCAAAACGGCTTACATGTCCCTATCTTCGATTTTTATTATCTTTCCAATAGTGTGAACTTTCGGTTAAACAGGATGTAAGAAATATAGTACTTCCGGTTTGACCGGAAGTTGACACTATCGGAAAGATAATAAAAATCGAAGATAGGGACATGTAAGCCGTTTTGCTCTAAGACGTACAGTTAGAAAGCTAGACGCTGTCAAAGTTCAAAAATGTCATTTTTTAAGAGTCAATATCTCGGAAACTGTTAAGTATAGACTAATAATGTTCTATTAAAAAATGTTCAGAATTTTATGCAGAATCCAAAAAAACTATATAAAATAGGGGTGTCCATTTAAGATTTAGATCTTACCCCCCTCCCTCCTAGGGGCTTGAAGTAACAAGATTGACAATATACGCCAAAGATGTCCCCCTCGAAATAAAAATCGACGGGTCCGAGCGATTTTCCACATTTTTATTTTAAAGCAGGAAAATCGAGGTGGGAAGTTTTCAAATGAATGATCATAAATTTGTAAAAAAAAAAAAGACATTTAATTGAAAAAATTATTGATGAATTTGCAAAAGATTCAAGAAAATTAACATTTCTTTTCTCCAATAAATCTGAATAACTTATAAGTTTTTTGTTGTATTTTTTTTTTGTTATATTTGAACATTTTTAAATATTTTGTTTAGCTATTTTTTGTTATTTAATATAAGTATTAGGTGTTTTGCTCTATTCTTTTATTGAAGGTTTGTTGAAGTGCTAGAAACAAAAATAATTCCAATTATGATTTGCCCCCCCCTTGGAAAAGTTCCTTCGGACGCCCTTGGTTATAGATGATTAAATATAAAAAAAAAATAGATTTCTTATTGTCTCTCGCCTAAAATTACATTAATTTCATTCATTAATAATAAAATACATTCTCAGCCTAGGCTTTTTTCAAAGGCTTCTTTTAATTATCACTTAAGTAAAAATTTAATAATACGTTACGGCAAGTGTAATTATTTTTAGGTTCAAATATCGATGTAATCCTAGCACCCTGTATATATAGTACTAAAATATGTACAATGGTACAATACTAAATAACCCTGTAGCAGATGTTTCTTGTGTCGTGTGCGCCAGGTGTAAGACTAACTTGTTGATGGCAGCATCCGCCAGAAGAAACGGGTCCTGCCAGATGTCTGCCAGCTGATGGGATAAGTAGAAGTCACGTGGTTAGGTGTTATTATTTATTGAAACTAGAACTGATGGTTCACCGGAGGAAATAAAAGCATGCTGTCTTCATACAGTACTAGCAAACTTCAAGTTACAGTAGCATTTTATGGTATGAGAGAGTAAATAATAATATGTTTATATGTCCGCAATAAGAATAACAGATCAATTAGTGTTGCCAGCGTGCGGCGTGAACAATGCATGGCCAGGCCAAAGAGGTGATAATCGTTTGGGATGTACGTTGTACTGCGCATTTTCGAATTATTTTACGTAGGTATTTTTCATTTTATGTCGTTAACTAATTAATTATTGCTTTAAAAATGCCACAATTATTCTAAATGGTCTGTTTTTATAAGCTTATGTTGAAAATAAAATGCTACGTATGTAGTGTGGCTACCAAAAGCACTTTGGTCTTGCGAATAAACCATTTCAAAATACCAGCAGAATTTCACCGTATCTACGCTTACCTACTCTTGAGTTTGAATATAATAAGCCCGATAATAAGTATAACAAAATTCAAATTCATCCATCCACTTCAAATAAAATTAACACCATAATTTCAAATTTCGTTGCAGCGTTATCTAGCTCCGAAATATATTTCGGTAGGTACATGACGTAGTGATTGCACTATTGAAAATAATAAAATTACTATCTATAAGTATCTATGAGTTGCTTAGTTGAACTAAATTTTAATAATAAAGTAAATGTTGATGTTTGTTGAATTTTTGTTTTGGGTAACCCTAAAAATGTAATAATCTTTTATACAGGGTGTCCCAAAAGTAATGGGACACAGAGCAACAGCAGACTCCAAGGCGAAATAATGCGATTTATTCAAACTTGCCTTAACCCAAAATTGATAACAACCAAGATACAAAAACAGGCTGTCAAAGTTTTAATTTTGTTTTCGTTTTTTTGTGATTATTTGTTAATGAAACGACATAGCAGCACAAAATTAAGGGGTTTGGGGTTTTTTGAGATCAGAAATTCAAAATTATTCATAATTTTTGTGCAACCAGTAGAGGGCGCTGCCGACGGTATGGCCCCCTCCTTTTAGCTGGCATAACTTTGTTTGGGCTTCCTATATCGATCCGACTATTAAAAAAATAAGTTACTTTACTTCTTTTACATCAAAAACGTATGACTTATTAAAGTCGCTAGGAGCAACCATTTTCGAGATAATCGCATTCGATATTTTTAATGCAAGAATGCTAAAATATTTAAAATAATTGTGTATTCGTATTAGTATTATTTATCACCGCTAACCTTGATTAAAAACGTATAAATATATAAAATTAGTAATTCCGTATACGAAAAAGCGTTTTAATTAGAAAAAAATAGTCAACATTCAACATTAAGTATTTACATTAACTTTGACTCTTAGCAAATGTAGCTGATTTACAATAATTTTAAGTTAGAAATTCACCGTTGCTCGATTTTCCATTGTTTTTGGACCACGTAGGTACCTAGTTGCACTGGACAAATAAAATGCGATTATCTCGAAAATGGTTGCTCCTAGCTACTTCAATGTTTTTGATGTAAAAGAAGTAAAGAACCTTATTTTTTTAATAGTCGGATCGATATAAGAAGCCTAAACAAAGTTATGCCAGCTAAAAGGAGTGGGCCATGCCGTAGGCAGCGCCCTCTACTGGTTACATAAAAACTATGGATAATTTTGAATTCCTCACCTCAAAAAACCCAAAACCCCTAATTTTGTGCTGCTATGTCGTTTCGTTAAGAAATAATCGCAAAATAACGAAAACAAAATTAAAACTTTGACACCCTGTATCTTGGTTGTTATCAATTTTGGGATAAGGCAAGTTTAATAAATAGCATTATTTCGACTTAAGGAGTCTGCTGTTGTTCTGTGTCCCATTACTTTTGGGACACCCTGTATAGAAAGAAGCTTGTAAAATATGTTGGGCCCTAGTGTACAAAATGTTTTGCCGATTTAGCATTACATTTGTCCTGACCCTTTCGCATAAGAATGTTACACTTTGTCTACTGTTGATTCTTGAAATTGACGGACAGTCAACAGTCAACACCACCGTGCAGCAATTTCAATAAAAAAAAAATACAGGTAAATAGGTACCCGTCTCTTCGCTAAACTGTCAAAGTTGTATCTCTCTAATAGCATGTTATAATCAACACCCCGCTCCGCATAGATACCCTTTAACTTAAAAGCGCACGATGAAGCCACTTACTGCATGATATTAATGCGAGAACATTGTAATTTTTTGACGGTTGGGTATTTTTGGCCGATTTCCGGATTAAACAAAAGAATAACAAAATATTTATCAAAAAATAAACGAGGAATCCGAAACTAAACCTAACTTTCGAAGTGTATTAATAAATAGGTCTATTATTCTCAACTGCAGAAAATTAATGTAAATAAAACACTACCAAATTAGATTTTCATAATAGCAACCAAAATGTTATTGCCCGCCTAGCCAATATTGCCCTGCCCTCCCCTACTTACGATATCTGGATTGCAAACATAAAATGCCAGCTTCAGAGTTAAGCAATACAAACCTAAATATTTAACCTAAAGGTGTTATTTATAAAACGTCTGGAAAAACATACATCTTTTAGGCCCAAATTATTAATATCTTGTTAACACTAACTGTATAAGATAACTTGTAAGGATAACGTTAACGGAATGGAATAATTGCTTTCATGGAAGTTATACGGCTGTCTACTAACAGGACATTAATAATTTGGGCCTTAGTGAGTTTTTGTTGATAATAGCCATCAGCGGCGCACCCAGGATTTTATGCTAGGGGGGCCCGCCAACCAGTGCTGGAAGCAAATTTTTTAATAAACTTTTAAGTTACGCATTTTTCTAGAACTTTGGAGCTTTTTTAACAGGTACTCTTGCAGGGAAGATCGCAATAGCCTAGTCATGGGAGTCGTTAAACGGTTTCTTAGGGGGGCATTGGCGGCTTGTGACTTGTTAACTTGGGGGTGTACTAAAAGCCTGCTGTAGGCGAAATGCGCCGCAGGCGAAATTTTTTTAAGACCACGCCCAAATTTGGTCAATAATTATTATAGTAAATATTTTAAAAATTTATGATTACCTTCTTATTCTATTGAAAATGAAATAAGATAAAAAATAAAAAGGCTAATTTATTTTTCATTAGTGGGTACATTGTTTAAAAGTAAAGTTCATTCATCTGTTTTTATTTGCAGCAAACTTAACAATAACAATAAAGTCCCTAGATTTACACTTTGTGGTATGTATCAAGTTAATTTCGAGAGTTTAGGTCTTCCCTTAATTTTAATTTCAATTTTTTGCTCAATACTTAATGAGCTAAAATTGTTTCTCAAACATTCATAGTCGTTTTGGCATTAAAACTGTTTATTTTTATTAAAATAAGTCTTTACTACCCCAAAATAATAACAAAAATTTAAAGGAAAACTCGAAATAATAAATTCATACATTCAATCAAACCATATTAAACCTCAATAAGTCAACTTTTGTCACTAAGTCAACTTCCAGGGAAAGGGTGGGGGCAAATGCCCTACCTGGCCCCCCTCAAACGAGGCCTGTGAGGTAAATCTAAGAAAATTGACTTTTTAAAACACTTTCATAATTTTTCATTTCGTTGGGGGTTTTGGGGGGGCCAAGGCCCCCTTGGCCCCCCCCCCCCCTGGGTGCGCCACTGATAGCCATCATTCATTTATACAAAGAAAACAGATTACGGAAAATAAGTAAGTAATTAAAACACCACGAAATTAACTATTAATTAGTTACATGGCCATTACGGAATGGAGCCGGCGTAATTTACATAATATCCATAGATTTTTTCTTAAATACTTGCTTTAAACTTCATTTTGACATTAAAGAGATTTTGAGCATTTAGGTAGACATTAACTAGCAGGCGTTATTATACCGGCGCAAATTTTGATGGCGGTAACGTAACAAACAAGATCCAGTTTAGGGCATATTAGACCGATAATTTTTGAAACCAAAAAAAATAATAGTAGGATGAAACCCATTGGAAAAGGAAGAGAATATAACAAAAATGAAAGAAAAAATAATTTGCGGGCTATCCGAGGTCGGGAAGTGGAAGGGGGTGAGTTTTTAAGGGTAGAAAACGATTTATCTCGATTTCCGGCAAAACTACAAGTTCTATGGAAAAACGTTAAATGGCAAAGTTGTAGGTAATAAAAAGATCTACAACTTTTGTATTTACACTTTTTTCACATAACCTCAAAATTTTGGTGAAAAATTGAAATAACCAAGTTTTTGGTTTTTTATTTTTATCTTTTACAAAAGAAATTTTTTTTCACGAAAAACTTACCTTTTTATCTCCCAAACACACTGTAATTTTTTTGATTTAAAATATTTATTTTTTCACATTATTTTGACTTAATATCGAAAAAGCACCCTAATTTTCAATCGAAAGTTCTCACGTCAAAATATCTGGTTTTTTAAAAAGTCGGTAGGCTTTTTGTTCGTTGAAATCTCTACTTTCTGATGGCCTAAAAAAAATATACATTACCGGATACACAACCGGAAGTACTATATTTCTTACATCCGGTTAACCGAAAGTTCACACTATTGGAAAGATAATAAAAATCGAAGATAGGGACATGTAAGCCGTTTTGCTCTAAGACGTACAGTTAGAAAGCTAGACGCTGTCAAAGTTCAAAAATGTCATTTTTCAAGAGTAAATATCTTGGAAACTGTTAAGTATAGACTAATAATGCTTTTTTTAAAAACTGTTCAGAATTTTATGCAGAATCCAAAAAATTATATAAAATAGGGGTATCCAATTAAGATTTAGATCTTACCCCCCCTCCCTCCTAGGGGCTTGAAGTAACAAGATTGACAATATACGCAAAATATGGCCCCCTCGAAATAAAAATCGACGGGTCCGAGCGATTTTCCACATTTTCATTTTAAAGCAGCAAAATCGAGGTGGGAAGTTTTCAAATAATGAACACCCTGTATAAATATTCTTTTTTACTTTTGATTCTAATGTCAAGTTTTATTTTTACAGATTATGACTTCTACATATATGACAATCCTATCTTTATACTGTCTTACAGACATGTCAATAATTTTACAAACATTTTTATATGAAAAAAAATTTAAAAAACCCTCGACACCTCTTTAGAAGGCCGTTTTCTTCTTCCTCATTTTATTTGGTTGTTTAGACTTCCCTTACTAATTTTCTTCGCATGCTCAGCATGTTTTAACTCTCCTCAACCTTTTTTATATACGTCACTTCTACATTTCAATTTTTCAATGCCATAAAAGCTCCCTTAAGGTTTTATACCATTTTCTCTTCTTGCTAATACCATCAGCATTATACATTTTCTGTCTCCTGATGATGAACGTTTCTACGTTCGAAACATGTAGAGACTCCTAAAGAATTTCTATATTCTATTAAATTTTGTAGAGGAAGACTTTTAGTTTTTTCTTTCTTTCCAAGTGATTTAAGGTGAACGGAGTAATTCAAAACACATTATTTGATTGCCGTTGTTGGTGGGTGATTGATGTCTGATGGTATGGTGTACTTTTAGTACAAGTGCGAGGTGCCCGACTGTAAACCTAATTTTGTGTTCAGTGATATGTTGTGTAGATGTGTCCTTATATTTAAGGTTTATTTGTGTTTATTTTCCCCTCAACCATAAACTTGATCCTCTGTGTTTTAAAGACTAAAACACTTTATTTGGCATATTATCGATAAAAAACCGATAATTTTCTTAATCATGGGTTGTGTGCCGTCTAACGGTGAATTTAGGAACTTTAATAATTCACTAGGCCGATTTGGTCCCGAGATATAGCCGGCGCATTCTTATTTGGCCACAGGGTACTAAGGTATTCAAAAATTTGCTATTTATAAAATAAAAAGTAATAGAGTTAATTAAGTCGCTTATAATTTGTCGAAAATTATATCTATTAACGACGACATGGTTAATGAAACACATTAACATGTTAAACAACACCAATTAGGTAATTTTAATATTTAGGTATTTTGTAAAATTTAACACACTTTCATTTTGCAGTAGCTGTTCAACACGCACTTAATAACTATATAATTCCCAAATTAAAATAGTCCCAAACGGGCTCCATTAATTTTTATGCAACTGGTTACAGAAATTTTGTTAGTTTTAGAAAGTGTTGTTACCGAGGTTGTTAAAGTACAGTTGTATTCATAAAAAAAACGTACAAGAATTAGAATGAGAGGTAAGTTTTGTCATATTGGCGTAAAACCGGCTTATCTAAATGATTGTTTATTGGAGCTTATCACCAGTGGCGGCTCGTGACTAGTGAGTCACTGGCTGGCTTTAAATAAAAAAAAAAAAGTTAAAATATTAGTTTGTCCTAACATCTCAAAACTTACCACATTATAACGATGTTTTGCACTATTTCCATGTTTTTTATTTTCTCTGAAAGATGTTTTAAGTCCTGCACCCCATTTTTAGTCCAATTATCATCCCCGCCAAAAAGAAGACACACGAAACAAAAAAAATAAAAAAAATTGTCTGTGGTAGTCGCTAAGATTCGACGTGTTTTTATGAGCTAGGCGATTTTTGCTTGTTTAAACAATGGAAGAATTAAAGAGTCAAAGAATTTGTATTAAATTTTGCGTAAAAAATTAAATAAAGTGTGACAAAGTGTGTGAACTGTTACAAAAAGCCTATGGTGAGTCTGCTATGAAAAAAACAAGTGTTTACGAGTGGTATAAGCGTTTCCAAGATGGCCGCGAAGACGTTGAAGATGACGAATGCTCCGGTCGACCCAGCACGTCAATAATCGATGAAAATGTGAAAAAAGTGGAAAAAATGGTTATGAATGATCGCCGAATCACAATTAGAGAAGTTGCTGATGAAGTTGGCATATCAATTGGCTCATGTCATAACATTTTTTCAAATGTTTTGGGCATGAAACGAGTGGCAGCAAAATTCATTCCAAAACTGCTGAATTTTGACCAAAAAAATAATCGCATAAACATCGCTCAGGAGCCGTTAAATGACGTCAACGACGATCCAAGTTTGCTTGAAAGGGTCATAACTGGTAATGAAACATGGGTGTACGATTATGATGTCGAAACCAAAGCACAATCGTCCACCTGGAAGCATTCAACGTCACCAAGACCGAAAAAAGCACGTCAAGTTCGATCAAATGTCAAGGTTTTGCTTACTGCTTTCTTCGATTATAATGGCATAGTGCATCAAGAGTTCTTACCACAAGGTCGTACGGTTAATAAGGAGTATTACCTTGAAGTTATGCGACGTTTACGTGAAGCAATCCGAAAAAAACGCCCCGATTTATGGAAAAACAATTCATGGCTTCTGCACCACGATAACGCACCTGCTCACTCGTCGTTGCTTGTTCGTAATTTTTTGGCCAAAAACAATACCGTAGTCATGCCCCAACCTCCATATTCACCAGATATGGCTCCGTGTGACTTTTTCCTGTTCCCAAAGTTGAAGAGACCCATGAAAGGACGGCGTTTTTCCTCGATTGAAGAAATAAAGGCCGAATCGCTGAGAGTGCTCAACGACATACCAAAAAGTGAATATCAAGAGTGCTTGGAAGATTGGAAAAATGCTGGCATAAGTGTATTATATCTGGGGGGGACTACTTTGAAGGGGACCACGTTGATGTAGACGAATAAATAAATATATTTTTGAAAAAAAACGAAAATTCCGGGTACTTTTTGAACATAATGTGATGTCTCGACATGGGTATAGTAGAATAAATAAAAAAAATTATTTTTGAAAATAATTTAAATTTATAAAAATTTATTATAGAAATTCTTGATTTAAATTAACGAGGGCCGTGTTCTTAAAGATTTAAAAATTTTAAATGATACTTTGGAAATAAATAAAAACCATTCAAAAAGAAAACTTAAAGCACAAATGGATCACTAAAAGCTACCTTTATATTCTTGTAGTAAGCCATGATAGGACACAAGCGTTCACTGGAGCTTACAACTACCGACTAAAAATTCTTCAACAAAGTAAATCCTTTCCCAAAAACAAGTTGAGCAATCTTTTGGTGTACGTGACATTCAGTGCGAATTCCTTCTGGGTTTTGAACCCTAGTAACCTTCAAACACATTCTTGACATTTTTAATAACAAAATCTTTCGACATATTCGTAGAAAAAAATAAGAAAACCTTGAGTTAAATTCCATTCTCACACTTCTTCACCGGTCAAGTAGTTGGCCCTGACTTGTTTTCTAAGAACTCCGTGTAAACCCGCAGATTTGACCCTGACTTGTTTTGACAAAGATACTTCTAGGAAAAACAAAGTTCAACTTTTTGCGCAATACAGTGACCCCGAGTTGTTTGTCGCATTCCTTAAGAAATAGGAGGCCTCTCCCACATACCAAAAAAACTTCCTATAAATACTAGCGCGCGTCCTATCTAAGGCAGTCATCTAGTAATCCAGTAAGCCGTAAGATATCTAGTTCCTTAAAAATTTCGAAAATATTATAGCTCCTATTCTAAATCAGTAAAACAAAGAAAACCATCAATCCAAAAGTGAGTGTTTTAAGTCCTAAGGTATAATAAAAAGGAAATTGTGAAATTAACTGGGTGGCTCTCTAACTTAAAAATTTAAGGCAGTGAAAGTGAAGTGCGGGATGAAGAAAAAGTGATTTTGCCTTAACCCATTGTATATTGTTGATTTTGCCCCTTTTTGCAACTCAACCTATGTATTCTATTGTTGCACCCTATTTTTAATTTTTTCTATTTTTCAATATATTTATTTTTTTTAAAATTAATATCTTGTTTTACTGATAGTACGTACTCTAGGACCGGCCCTGCTCCCCTTCAAATATTTGCAGTGCTCCTGCCTGACTAAAGTGAAAGCTCCCTACAATTAAAGATAGAAAAAGGGCAGGGCATTACATTGGTGTCAGGTGTGGGGTTAAACAGGGTTAAAAAAGGGTTAAAAAAAAAAAAGAGATAAATTAAACAAGGAACAAGGGTCCTAGAACAGTAGAGTTTTTATTTACCCTCTACGACAGTACACTATCAGAAAACAATGACGGAAAATAAAAACGTGCAAGAACCAACAACCATCGTAAATACTACATCAATTAATAATGTTCTGATTGGAATTGAAAATATACCCATCTTCGAAGGGCACTCAAGTATAGAAGAATTTATATCTATAATTGATGAAACTGCAACTTTAGCAAGTTGGTCTGAAGCTCAGAAAATATCAGTGGCTCGTCTGAAACTTCGAGGCAAAGCGAAACAAATTTTAGACGCCGATCCTACCCTCAAAAATACCACCAAATGGCAAGATTTAAACGATGCATTAAAAAATCAGTTTACTCGACAACATGTAAAGGGTTCAGCCTTAAAACAGTTTATAGAATGTAAACAAAGGATTGGGGAAAGCAGTAGACAGTTCTTGACCCGCCTAAAAATATTGGGAAACAAAACAATTACTCTCACAGGAACAAAAGCTTTTGATCAAGCCATAGCAACAAAATTAGAACAAGATCTTACAAGTCAGTTTATGTTAGGGCTAAGTATGCCCATAAAGCAACGTGTGCTCTCTGGAAATCCAACCCATTTAAAAAATGCTCTCGACATAGCTGAAAGAGAGGAAGCCATTGAAAATTTGCTTCATCCGAAAGATAGCCGAGAATGTCGAATGGTAAGACAGAATCAAGATATTAGGAAACCAAGAACGTGCTTTATTTGCAAAAAGACAGGTCACACTTCATATAATTGTACCAATCGGGCAGAAAAAAAAAACGATAATTGTTTTCAATGCAATAAACCTGGTCATTGGAAGAGAGACTGTAGAGAAAGACGAAAAACTCAAGAAGGACCGAGGCGCTGTTACCAGTGCCAAAAAGTTGGACATATAGCCAGATCATGTCCAAATCGAGATGGAAGACAGGGACAAGCTTTAAACTTAAGCACAGCCGCTCAACAACCCCGGAGTTCGGCTGTGGCCGAGGCAAGATGGTAATAAACAGGAGACCAACGGTTGGGATATATACATGCTCGCAGAAAGGAACCCCGAGACCACGAAATGTAGTCGCGGTAAGTGTTGAACATAAAAACTGCAAAGCTTTAATTGATTCTGGAGCTGTTATATCCCTAGTAAAGCCGGAAATTGCCAAGGGGTTCAAGGTTATTAAAGAAATAAGTAATCTAGTAGACATACAAGGGAACAGTATCCCTACATATGGGAAGGTCACCCTTCCAGTAAATTTTGGGAAAGACAACCTAGTACGGCATGAATTTATGATAGTAGAAGCCATCAGTTTTCAGGCAGACTTCTTACTGGGCATTGATTTCTTACATACACATAATATAAAAATTGATTGGGGACATGGGTGTATGTATGCATGGGAAACCAAGATTGAATTAGAAGAAGAACAATCGAGGTCAGATGATGTATATGGAGTACAAAGAGAAATATGTGAGATAAAAAATGAGATCGGGGAGTTAAAAGAAATGATTCAGCAGATGAAAACTTTATTACAAGGTAACTCTACCAAGGATTCTTCGTTACGGCTAATAACTGAAGAATCGGATGTTCAAGCGTTTAGCCGACGTTTGGATATTCAAGATAAACATCTAGAAGGGATAAGAGAAACCTTGGAACCAAAGTTAAGGGAACACAAAGTGGAAAATGAAACCAAACCGACTAGCATTCGCGAAGCTAGGAAGAATAAAGAGGAAGTGCAAACGTCCGGACGCGGACATTCTAGGAAACAGGAAAAAGGAAACAGTGTACACTTAGTAGAAGACATGATTATACCCCCGAGATGTGAAGTTATTTGTGAAGCAGCTCTGAGAGGCGCATCTAGGGTTAAGGCCCAACACATAGTAATGGAACAATGTGCAGATATTCCTCAAGGATTGCTAGTTGCCCGAGTGTTATGCCGTAAATCAAACAAACTGCCAATTAAACTTACAAACGTGACCGACAGCGAAGTTCGAATACAAAAAAATACTGCCCTTGCAATAGCTTTTGAAGCTGAAATCGAATCAAAGAAGGACGCTGGAACCTGTATTAGACAAATTTCACAGAAAGACAGTCAGGACATATTAAAACAACTAAATCTAGAAAATCCAACAAATGGAGGTGAAGAAAAGGTTAAAAATCTTATACTGGAATATATCGATATCTTTAGGGCTCCCAGTCAAAAGCTGACTTGCACTACAAATGTGACGCACCGAATAATTACAGAGGATGTTCCCCCTATTGTAAAAAGACCATATCGAGTACCTTTTCACCGACAGAAAATATTACAAAACGAAATACAGAAACTTTTGGACGACGGAGTTATTATTGAAAGCCAGTCACCCTGGTCTTTCCCAGCAATTTTAGTTGAAAAACGAAGACACCCTGGTGAAGATATTCAGTATCGACTAGTGATAGATTTTAGGGAACTTAACGCCGTAACAAAGCCAGATTATTTCCCTCTTCCTAATATACAAGAAACTATAGATAAACTAAGTGGTTCAAGTCTGTTTTCTACAATGGATTTAGCATCGGGATATTTTCAAGTTCCACTTCATCCAGAAGACCGAGAAAAAAGTGCATTTTCGACGCCAGACAACCATTATGAATTTACACGCATGGCTATGGGGCTCAAGAATGCGCCTGCGTCATGGAGTCGTATGATGTCGCACATTTTTGGGAAATTAAGTTACTCTGAATGTTTGCTTTATTTAGATGACATCATAGTTTTCTCAGTGGATGACGTCGATATTCACTTAGAACGTCTCCGACACATTTTTGAGAAAATGCGAGAAAGCAACTTGAAGTTTAAACCTACAAAATGTCATTTTCTAAAAAGGGAAACGGAATACTTAGGTCATGTCATTAAAGAAGGTGGATACACAACCAATCCAGAGAAAACAAAAATTATTAAAAATTATCCTGTCCCCAAAACAGTTAAAGAAATAAGAGCTTTCTTAGGGCTAACGGGATTTTATAGAAAATTCGTACCAAACTTTTCCCGGATTAGTCAGCCACTAACATTACTTACAAAGAAGAACGTACCCTATAATTGGAAGATGGAACAACAGGAAGCATTTGAAAAATTAAAGGAAGCCTTAATGACTCCGCCTATTCTCAAATATCCAGATTTTGGAAAGGAATTCATTGTTAATACCGACGCCAGTGCAACAGCAATCGCAGCTATACTGACTCAAGTTCATGATGGTATGGAACATCCAATCTGTTATTCCAGCCGAACGTTAAATCAAGCGGAACGTCGTTATTCAACCATTGAGAGAGAATGTCTAGCCGTGGTGTATGCCGTAAAAACTTATCGTGTTTATCTAACTGGTACCCATTTCACAATTTTTACTGATCATAGACCCTTAAAGTACCTTTTAACAATTAAAGATCCAAGTTCTAGATTATCAAAATGGGCCATGTTTTTAATGGAGTATAGTTTTTCCATAAAATACCGCCCTGGACGTATGAATGAAAATGTGGATAGTTTAACAAGATTAAATACTGACGAAGTAAATATTAAGAATCCTGTACCAAAGCAAATTTCTCTCGTTACCAATGAACCTGACCTGAAGCCAATAATCTCGGTCATATGGACTAGAGAAGAACTTAAAAAGTTACAGGAAAAAGATCCATACATTCAAGAACAAATATTACATTTAAATAACGATGAATTTTATCATGACGAGGAAGGATTATATTACAGAAAAAGAAATAATAACGAACGACACGATAAGCTAGTAGCGCCTGTGTCTATTATACCTGAAATTCTACACACGTATCATGCATCTCTTTTTGGAGCGCATCCTGGACAGAAAAAGACATGCCAATTAGTTCAACAAGATTTTTTTTGGAAATCTCTTAAATTAGATGTACAACGATACGTAGAGAATTGTCACTCGTGCAATAGAAGAAAGATAAATCCCCAGCCGCCAGTGGAAATGCAAAAGATGCCTGTACCCTCCAGACCATGGGCTAGAATAGCTATGGATATAGTAGGTCCATTAAACCTAACTATGAATGGAAATAAATATATTTTAACCTGCATTGATTTCCTAACTAGATACCCTGAGTGCATACCATTACCCGATATGAAAGCAGATACTGTTGCAAGAGCTTTTGTGGACCACATAATTTTACGACATGGAGCACCACGAGAGTTAATTACTGACTGTGGCAGTAATTTTATTGGAAAGCTGTTTCAAAACATTTGTAAGACGTTGGAAATAAACAAACTTCAGACCACTCCTTACCATCCCGCAGGAAATGGTATTATTGAACGCATGCATAAGACCATTAAAACTATGATTAGTCACTTCACTAATGAAATCAACTACAATTGGGACGAAATTTTACCATTTGCCTTGATGGCGTATCGAAATCAGTGTCATGAAGCAACTCAAAATTCTCCATTTTTTTTGATGTTCGGCAGGGACATGGAGCTGCCTGTGCATCTAACAATAAGGGATAAAATAGTAAGGTACGACCTAGATGAAAATTATGTGAGTCAATTAATAACAAAAATGCAATATGCACATGAACAAGCTAAAAAATGCATAGAAGTAAGTGTCTCCAAACGATGTGAAAAACACAATAATAAACACTTAAGAAAAGAATACGCAGTAGGCGATCTAGTTTACATAAAATTACCATCTCTACCAGGAAAAAATTTGGCCAGAAAATTCCAACCAAAATGGTCAGAACTATATCGCATTTTAGAGAAAAAGGGACCAGTTACCTTTAAGATTAAGGAAGTAAATGGAAAGAAAGAACAAATGGTCCACGCAGAGAGATTAAAATTCTTTAAAGGAAATGTTAAACCGCCACTAGATCAACTTCCTGAATTAAAACCAGAGACAGAAAATAAACAAACAAAAGATCAACTGGATCACACCGAGTATAAAAATGATGACAGGGTAAACTCTGATGAGGAAGAAATAGGTAATACCCCAATAGAAAGCGATAACGAAGAAAACGACGACTTACAGATAAGCAGTGAGAATGAAGCAAATAGCGAACTATCTATAGACAATGAAAATGAAGAACTAGAACGTGACTTTGATGACCAGGAGAACAGTGACAGTCAGAATGAGGAAAGTAACCTAGATTCGGAATCAGACAACTACGAATCCTTTGAAGAGACTACACCAACGCCAGAAAACCAAATTAAAGATAATATTCAACGAACAAGAACTCGTCAAGTTAAACTACCCCTGCGATTTAAAGATTATGAATTAGAATAATCATATAAAGAGCCACCCACAAAATATAAGAATAAACTGCTAATAGTATTTTTTCGTTATAGTGAACAGAAAATTGGAGCTGTTGATACTAAGTATCCTGTATCTACAGGTTAGATGTTCGCTAATTGCATATGATTGCAGAAACCCGTCAACTAATATATCGGCTATATCCTTGCGGGATGTACAATCATGCCCTGACCCTGAGGATGGTTATAAAATTTCAACTGGCTATACACAAGTAATCGAAAAAAGAAGATATGAATATGTTCATGTACATACTTGTTTGATTGAGGTAACCAGATTAATTACCTATTGTGGCGCTTTCTCGCATGCCAGTATGGCCAATGATGCAATTGCAACATATGTGCATCAGGTAGGTGCTGAGGAATGCAGGAAAATTCATAGATACCGAGAATACCGTGGGTTTAGTCAAACAATTATCAACAAACTAGAGCCAAACTCAACAACTACTACTGCTGTGGATATAGCCGGAGAAATTGATAATAAATATAATTGCCAAGGAAGCCAATACAGTGAAAATGGAAACAAATGGAAAAATGTAGTCGTGCAGGGAAGTGTAAGGATTACTTTGCGAGATTATTTTACAAAGGTTACCCTTGACAACAACGAAATAAAATTACCCAATGGCGTTACCTGTCCATTTCTTGAAGGATTTTGTATGGACTATATTCTTGGAGAGTCTGTTTGGGATACAACTACCACTCAGCCATGTACTCATTACAATACAATCTATGAAGGAACCGCTACATTTCTCCAAGAAAAAGAAGCCAACTCTAGTGGAAATCGTTACGTAGTTATAGAAGACCGAGCAAAAATATTTGCCATACAATTAACAAAACGAAATAATTTATGTGGAATTAACGTATGGGAAAGCGAGCATCCAAGATTAATAATTGTAGAAAAAGAAAGTGCAGAACAGATCACTCCATGGACTATGCGCAGTGGTGAAAATCCAGACGCAGATTTAATAACTTATATCAATACAAAATTTTTATATGTTGAACAATCGTTTAAAAGAGGTTTTAATGAAATTATGGCCTATACAGTTCATCGAAGATGCCTACTAAATAGAGAAATTATGAAGAATCGTCTTTTGATGGCCCCTCTAGCCCCAGATTCGGTAGCATCTCTCATAAAAAATCAACCAGGCCACCTAGCTCACGTTGTGGGTGAAGTTTTATATATTGTACGATGTTTGCCAATCATAGTAGATGTGAGGAGGGATCAAAACTGTTATGTAGAATTACCTGTTACTGCCTATAACCGTAGCCTATTTTTATCTCCAAGAACTCGCATACTCCAGGAGCATGCGCAACAAATTGAATGCAATACCATGATGCCAGCCATGTATTATTTAGAGAACAAATGGGTCGGGTTTGATCCTTATCCAAATTTTGGAATTATCCCTCAGCAATTAAAAGTGGACGACGAACATCCATTTTCCTTTCAAACCATTAAAAGTCTAGGAACGGGTGGAATATATACAGTAAATGAAATGAAACAAGCCACAGATGATATGATGTTTAATTTTGAGAGATCTGCTTTAAATAATATAATCATTAGAAAAATGGCAGGAAAAAGCGTGAATTCACAAGGATACTCTGCATTATCCCTATTTGACCAATTAGATATCGAACAATTGGCCAATTCTACTATAAAAACACTATATGGATATTTCACGGTTTTGGGAGAGTTTACTAGTGGTCTTCTCGGAATTTATTTTATTTTTCGAGCTATCAAGTTTATTTTGGAAACTTCAATGAATGCCATGGCTTTGCACAGATTTAAAGGCTTTTCGTTTTACCTATTTGGAGCTTGCTGGACTTCGTTAACAAATTTTATTTTACATGAAAAACATTACCGAGATATTCAACGAAACAGTAAGAAAGAAAATGAGAATGTAAATACCTACTGGAAAAATGAAGAACCAACAGAAACTCAGACGGAGATTACACCAAATACTCAAAGTCCAAAACCTATTCCGGAGCCAACGCAGTCAACCGAAAATACGAACGAACTACAATCATGGTCGTTTGGCGGCCTAAGACAGGCTCTGCACAGCGAAGTACCAGGTCAAATATCGATTCCAATGCCGCTTCAAGGCGCTAACACGTGGACGATCTACGAAAAGCAAGCTGCCACAGCAAATAGGAAATAAGAAAATCGCCAATAGAATTAGTAGAGCCATCAATGAAATAAATAAGAATCCACTAAGTAACTACAAATAGAACTTTTCAAACCGACATTGTACCACCTAGCGGAAACGCAATGCAGTAATATGGTATTAAGCTACTTACATTCTGAAGTCTACCGTACCAGGATTGTTAAATAGGAATTTAGATATTAGATGGCGCTAGTAGGACTGTTCAAGGAAATAAAAAATTATATCAGCAGTGAACCACCAACAGACGCAAAAAGCGGAAATTTTAAGATAAACAAACGACTTAGTTCAAGGTGTGTTATTCAAAGATAAGATTTTTAGTTTAAAAAATTGTTACGCACAATTTTGGAATGTCAGGGTCCTGCTGAATCTGCTATTTTAGTTTCCCATAGAAACCTCGTTCTCATCAGAAAAATTGGGAATCTGCTGAATTGTAAAAATTAGGAAATTTTAACAAAACCAGAATGGAAACGCTAAAAATTTTTAGTTTTGTCAGATCTTTCTACGAGTACTTGAAATCAATAACGAAAGTTACAAAGTGTCATTAGGCTTAATTAAAAATGTCGTGGTTAGTGATCTTCATGATGTACATAGGGATGATAGAAGATCTCCCTACAGTGTCTATTTTGTATCGAATGGCGTTATATCATTTATGGGAACTCTTTAATTTTTATGACCGTGACTTTCCGTGTTCTCATGAATTGTGGCCCATTCGTGCGACCTTAGCATTATGGAGAGATATGGTACACACAAGCTATCAAGTTTTTAGGGCAAGGATGGCCGTACAGTCAAACCAAGCAATGGAGCCGCAGTGCAGCTGTGCACTATGTGTACACCCAAATGAACGTTTATTTACACCTGACTATTTCTGGCGCATCTGGAACTATGTCCAACTTCCGGGTTGTTGTTGCCCAGTTTGTCAACAACAACCCCGAAACTTACCTTCTCAATTTAACAACAGGGATGTTTCAACACAGACCAATTCTATAGAAACCCAAAATATGTCAACCCAAACAAGAAGACCAATCCGCCAAGAAGCTGAAAGCCAAACTCCCCTAGTTGCAAGTGGACCGCTCCCATTGCGGCCCCTCCCCCCTATTATTCCCATGGTATTTCAAGCAGGAAGGCCTCTTAGACCAGCAAATCCAATTCTTCCCATGATCAGAATACTGCCGGCAGAAGTACCAAATCAAGCCCCAGCAGCCCCCCAGGCCGGCGCCCACCCCGGTGCGCCGCCCTATCTACGACCAGGAGGAGCCAGATACCGAGTAAGACCCGTACCTTACCCTGAAGGAGGCATGCGCCTTCTTTTCAACCTAGATAGGCCGGAGCCTGAAAGCGACGACAGTGGTGTTGAGGACTAAATAAAAACTGTAATATGTTTCTGTAAGTAAAAAAAAAACAAATTTATGGAAAAGAAAAATATTTTTTTAAATTTAATTACAAAAAAAAAACGTATTCAGTTAAAGAAATTTTAAATTTTTTCGTCATAACCAGTCAGCAACAAGTAAAACGAATATTTTTCTTTTGTACAAAAAGATATATTATTAGAAAATTATAATGTATTTTATATATCAAATCAAAAAACGGAATTATTGGGAATAAAATAAAATAAAGGGTTTTGCGAGATTTTCAAAGCAAACATGGAGTGTGTTGGATTGGCTAACGAAAAAAGGAAATTTTATTTTGGGGATTGAAACAAGTCATTTTTATTTTTATTGGTTGTGTGAGCATTTTTTATTGCTACTATAAATCGTTGATCATTTCAAGTAAAAACCGCTTGCTTGTATTGATTCAGAAAAAATTTGAATATTTTTATTTTTCTTATGATATTTTTGGAAGAAAAATTTATCTTGTTTTGATTTTTAATATGGTATTTTTAAGAAGGAAAATTTTTCTTGTTTTGATTCTGAAAAATTAACTTTTATTCAGTATGATATTTTATGAAGGAAAATTTTTCTTGTTTTTATATTATTATGGTATTTTTAATGAATGAAAATTTTCTTGGTTTGAAATTGATTTATTTTGCACATCAGTGTTAATAGAAATCAATTTTGTATTAGAGTTTAGGCATAGGTAAAGTGATTATAATTTACAAAAAAAAAAATAAGGGACATAAAGTGGAAGTGCCGTAGGCTCACATTTCTGAAAGCTCATTCGCTATTTTATCGCCAAAAATGCAAATTAATAATTTATATTAAATAATACACCATAACCACTTTAATAAACACTTTATTTCTTAAGTCAAAATCCTGAAAAATTGTTTAAAAATAAAAGGAAAAACGTTGGTGACGAATTAAAAAAATAAAAGCCATTGTTTTCCAAGTTTTTTAAATATTTAACATGATTAGTATTATTGCAGAAAAAAAAAACTGATTTTTATAGGTTTCCTTAAGAAACCAGGACACAAAGCTTTATTAAAAAAAAAAATAATAATACACCATACTGTCCCACTGACAATAGGACGTATGATCACTTTACGTATCATTTAGTTACATATTACTTGTTATTCTGTGTTTTTTAAAAAATGTATTTTTTTATGGAAGAGATAAAACACTCCTTTTGGATTTGGTTCGACGCGATGAATACGATGAAATATGGCTTAAAAACATAAAAACATAAAATTTTTATTAAATAAAATTAAAAACTAGCTAAGTAAACCCAGTCATGAGAAATTTGCCAGACAAGAGACAAGGTCGCCGCGCTGGTATGTTGGGATAGGCGAGACGCGAAACATAAACATAAACAAATACCGATCAAGGTAAAATAACATTTCTTTCGATATGGGAAGGAAGTCAACGAAGAAAATAAATTAATTATTTGCTTCGTTTTCTTTGGGCAGAGAGTAATGTGATGTCTCGACATGGGTATAGTAGAATAAATAAAAAAAATTATTTTTGAAAATAATTTAAATTTATAAAAATTTATTATAGAAATTCTTGATTTAAATTAACGAGGGCCGTGTTCTTAAAGATTTAAAAATTTTAAATGATACTTTGGAAATAAATAAAAACCATTCAAAAAGAAAACTTAAAGCACAAATGGATCACTAAAAGCTACCTTTATATTCTTGTAGTAAGCCATGATAGGACACAAGCGTTCACTGGAGCTTACAACTACCGACTAAAAATTCTTCAACAAAGTAAATCCTTTCCCAAAAACAAGTTGAGCAATCTTTTGGTGTACGTGACATTCAGTGCGAATTCCTTCTGGGTTTTGAACCCTAGTAACCTTCAAACACATTCTTGACATTTTTAATAACAAAATCTTTCGACATATTCGTAGAAAAAAATAAGAAAACCTTGAGTTAAATTCCATTCTCACACTTCTTCACCGGTCAAGTAGTTGGCCCTGACTTGTTTTCTAAGAACTCCGTGTAAACCCGCAGATTTGACCCTGACTTGTTTTGACAAAGATACTTCTAGGAAAAACAAAGTTCAACTTTTTGCGCAATACAGTGACCCCGAGTTGTTTGTCGCATTCCTTAAGAAATAGGAGGCCTCTCCCACATACCAAAAAAACTTCCTATAAATACTAGCGCGCGTCCTATCTAAGGCAGTCATCTAGTAATCCAGTAAGCCGTAAGATATCTAGTTCCTTAAAAATTTCGAAAATATTATAGCTCCTATTCTAAATCAGTAAAACAAAGAAAACCATCAATCCAAAAGTGAGTGTTTTAAGTCCTAAGGTATAATAAAAAGGAAATTGTGAAATTAACTGGGTGGCTCTCTAACTTAAAAATTTAAGGCAGTGAAAGTGAAGTGCGGGATGAAGAAAAAGTGATTTTGCCTTAACCCATTGTATATTGTTGATTTTGCCCCTTTTTGCAACTCAACCTATGTATTCTATTGTTGCACCCTATTTTTAATTTTTTCTATTTTTCAATATATTTATTTTTTTTAAAATTAATATCTTGTTTTACTGATAGTACGTACTCTAGGACCGGCCCTGCTCCCCTTCAAATATTTGCAGTGCTCCTGCCTGACTAAAGTGAAAGCTCCCTACAATTAAAGATAGAAAAAGGGCAGGGCATTACAATACCTCGTATATCGCAATCCTCAATTTTGGAACAGGGTCATTTTTACTGATGAAAAGACGTTCCAGTCGACTTATAACGGACAAATTCGTGTGTACCGTCCAAACAATAGGTACCAGGTTTAAAGAGCGATACACTAATCCCCACTTCTAGATATGGGCGTTTCTCTGTAAATGTATGGGACTGGATAAGTGTTCATGGACCTGCATGGTGTTTGCTAGCGAATAGAGGGAAGATTTAATGCCGGAAATAACATAAACATTTTAGAAAACATATTGTTACCATCTGCTGAGCAAATATATCCCAATAATACTTTCATATTTCAACAAGATAAATTGTCCAGTCCACACTGCCAATGCTGTAGCCCGATATCAATCCAATTGAACATATTTGGGGTATAATCGTAAAAAATATATAATCGAAATTTTAGGCCACAAAATTCAGAAGATTTCTTTTTCTTTTGACCGCCCCCCCTCCCAGTTTGGCCGCCCTTAGGCATTGCCTAAGTCGCCTAATGGGTTAACACGGCCCTGATCATAAGTAACTACACCAGTACAGAATTAAAACAATTCCAAGTCTATTTCAAGAATTTTAATTTAAACTTTTATTTAAATTGAACACATTGTATTTATATCAATTTCCGTTTGTCTCACTTTCTTGGTGGGCGAAATGGAAAACACATTTTAAATTTCTAAGACGTGCACAATTTCTAACCAAATCAGGACTTGAGCTGAATATTATATTTTTTATAAAGAAAATTCGCTTTTAATATAATGGAAAACGGTGTTTAAAAAAATATAAATATTTTCATTAAAACTGTACAGGGTGTCCCAAATTCGAGCCTCATCATGGGGATCTCGAAAACTATAAGAGATACAGCATCGGTTAAATTGTGGCAAAGTTGCGCAATTTCGTGCTGAGCAATATCGCAAAAAAATATCTGAGCTATTTTTTTTAGTTTGTGAAATTTTTGCAAAAAACTAAAATTTTGAGTTTTTGTTTTTTTAAATTGCTCGACTTATTTTATCCGCTACAGAAAATCTAGCACAACATTGTTAAGGCAACTTTTTACGCTCCATATTGTGACGTTTTTAGAATTTCGTTACAACGTTTCGTTTTTGTGGAACTATAATCAACTTTAATTTTTTAAATACGGACCTGCATTTTTTATTTTATTTTTTGATAGCCCTTTAAGCCCTAAATTTAACCATGTAGCAAACTTAATTATATTTAGACGTTTTGATGTCATTACTACATCTTCAGGAATGTGATAATTATTTTTAAATACGGCCCTGGTGTATATTTGACTCTTGGTTTATTAAAACTACCATACTGGGCTAAATTAGTATCAAGCGTAGCAAAATATTTATAATGAGGCTGCAAGCGTTCAGAATAGTCCTATAAATAACGGTCACAAGAAATTTGTGAATTCCTATTGGAAGAATAATAAACTCGTAACATGTCGCGCTTTTCTAAAGCAGAAAACATAATTTTGCTGAAATATTCAGTATAAATGGTGACTGCAGTTGTCAAGATAATTAAGGTGGAAGTATCAACATGCTTGCCAACCTATAACCTATTTCGCTTATATTTATTTAATTTTTCTAGCTTTCACACAAAATTTAAATAAAATCATTATCGTCTTTATATTTTATAGGTAATAATTGACATATATTAAATAAATATCAAGGAATTTCATTAAATATTTTAGGAGAATTTTATAGCGAAAAATGTCGGGTAAGATTTTTTTAACATTATTATGTCATTCTTCTTTCACTATACAATTCTCCCAAAATTAGCAATGAAATAAATTGATGTTTTTGTAATCTATTACCTAAATATTGTACCGACGATATTGATGTTATTTAAATGTTAGTTAATCAAATAATAAACTAAAAAAAGCAACGCCAAATAGGTTATAGGTTGGCAATAGATGAAATGACGTTGAAAATTCAACCTTAAGCCAAACAATCAAGTAAAAGTTCTTGTCATAGCAAACTTTTGTTTGGTTTTATTTTTACTTTGTTACAATTTATATAAAAACTTAAATATAGTAAATTATTTGTATAAAACTCCGGATCCATTTACATATTGTATGTGGTAAAAAGATTAAGTAACTAACACCAGAGCCGTATTTAAGAATAATTATCACATTCCTGAAGATGTAATAATGACATCAAAACGTCTAAATATTATTAAGTGTGGTACATGGTTTATTTCAGGGCTTAAAGGGCTATCAAAAAATAAAATAAAAAATGCAGGTCCGTATTTAAAAAATTAAAGTTGATAATAGTTCCACAAAAACGAAACGTTGTAACGAAATTCTAAAAACGTCACAATATGGAGCGTAAAAAGTTGCCTTAACAATGTTGTGCTTGTTTTTCTGTAGCGGATAAAATAAGTCGAGCAATTTAAAAAAACAAAAACTCAAAATTTTAGTTTTTTGCAAAAATTTCAAAAACTAAAAAAGATAGCTCCGATATTTTTTTGCGATATTGATCAGTACGAAATTGCGCAACTTTGCCACAATTTAACCGATGCTGTATCTCTTATAGTTTTCGAGATCCCCATGATGAGGCTCGAATTTGGGACACCCTGTACAGGGTATAAACATATTATTTTAACTGGAATAAATTTCCAAACAAAAAATCCATTCATTCGTAAAAGTATTTTTGCGCCGAGCCGTCATCTCACTGGTTATAGAGGACATTTTATACACTTAGGTAGGGGAAGGTGGGGCACAGAGTTACACAAAAAACATTTCGATTAATAATTTTTTTATTTGTCAACTTAAAATAACAATTTAATTTTGCATAGGTTTGGTGATGTTTAGCAACTGATTTTCGGAGCGTCTGTTGCCCTAAATACATAGGTTTTTTATAAAAAAATAATTATCTCTACACGTGTCGAATGTAACACTGTACCCCACTAGCGGGGCACTCTGCTACACAAGGGGGGGGGGGGGGAACAATGTTAACGTTTCAAATAAATTTAGATTACCTTTACTAATAGTGCTCTTTTTATTCAGAACATTTACAAATACAAAAAAATAACAAGTAAAAAAATAAACATCAGTCTAAACAACAAAAAACAAGTCAAAACTCAGACAGAATCTCAAAATGTATTGATTTAAAAAATAAAAACTCAAATGTTTCAATTCAGAATATTTAACTTAGTATCAAATAACAAAGAAGTGTAAAAACTATTTTAATTCATTGTAATATGTGCAAATTAACAAGAAAAATTAACATTTCTGATCTTCTATTTTTGTGTTACATGTAACACCGTTCCCCAAGTATAGTGTAACTCTGTGCCCCAATCGCATTTTTACCAAAAATATGCTAGTTTTTAGGAAATAATATTTTTCTAGGTTATGTTTTACATGGCATGCTAATCTTCAAACATGTTCCTTAAACATGATACCATAAAGTTTATGATATATTATTGTCAAGAAACACAAGACAATTGTAAAACTGTATAAAAAATTTACTTTTTTGACTAAAAAAATATAAAAAACTTACTTTGGTGGTATAAACAATTCACGTTTCACCACGCGTTCGGATAATTGAAGGTAATAGTCTTAACTGGAAATGGCAATTATTCCAGCGCCGTGTTGCTTCGCGTAAGTTTATAATTCCGAATATAACACTGTACCCTGTGTAACACTGTGCCCCTCCTTCCCCTACATGTAAAATGAAAATGCTGGCACTAAATCATTTACTTTAAAGACCTGGTAAAGTTCACTTAAAAATCGTCTTGGCTTTTGCTACATGTCATTTATTTTAATAAAACCTCATTGTTGTATACCTGAAAGGTCTACAGTGTGATATATTTATAATTTTAATAATGTCACTTGTTTACCATTATTTAGAATATATACAGTATGACCAGTAAAGTCCGCATCATATGGAATTTTTTTTATTAATATCTTTATTCGAAATTTGACTTTGGCATCAAATTCTGCTTCGATCGAGATACAAATGAAGCAAAAAAATAGTGGTCGCGTGATTCGCATTTAGTGTCAAATTTTATTTTTTTCCAAAAAATAATTGAAAAGTGGGGTTATTTTTGAAAATATCGAAAAAAGTTATAAGAAAAAGTTTTTTTAAATGCAGTTTCTAGCCCACTTGCATAATTTCAGCTGCATAAGATAATTTTGATTTTTTACCCACCACTAAAATTTATTTTCCACCGAGTTTTCCACTTAATGAACACTTTACTGATGACACTGTTTTGTCCTAATATTAAGGTGTAATACTTTCAGACACAAACTACGTTTTCAAAAATACTTACTTATTTTATGAAGTTACCTTATACAGGGTCAAAACCAAATAAACTTTGCATCACACGCGACCAAATTTTAATATAATTAATTTAATTTTAATAGCCCAATTTTGATTTTGTAGAAAAACACACATTTAATATGGCGCTGCTTTACAGAAAATGTATCTGATATAAAGCATTGTAAAAACTAAGACGTTTTATGTAGGTTGCGTTCAGCGTTGAGTCTTATTTTGCAAAAGTGGTGCAATTTACAAAATATGGGTAAAATATTAAAATTATCTTGCAGGTAAAAATTTTCATGTGGCCTAGAAACTGCATTTAAAAAAGCTTTTTCTAATAACTTTTTTCGATACTTTCAGAAATAACCCCAGTTTTGAATTACTTTTTGGAAAAAATTAAAATTTGACAGATAATGCGAATCACGTGACTACTATTTTTTGCTTAATTTTCATCTCGATCGAAGCAGAACTTGATGCCAAAGTCAAATTTCGAATAAAGTTATTAATAAAAAAAATCCCACATGATGCGGACTTTACTGGGTCACACTTTAGGTATTCTCATAGCAACCAATGCTTGCAACAATTAAAATACAACTAGCTATTGTTGACTTTCACGTCAGCAGTTCTAACTTATAACAGGTAAATAGGTACGTTTAAAAATATTCTATTTTTTGCAGTTGTAAAAAAGTACAAGCATGTGTGTGCAATACCTTTTCACACTCCTTCGACTATTGGCCTTCGCCTTTGACTCATCAAGCACACAAACGTCTCACTCGTATAAAAAGAGCAATTTTTATGGAAATGTTTATCATTTTTCCCTCGCAGAACTAGGGATCTGCTTGGCTAGGGCCCTTAAGGTAGGAGTATCAACATGCGTGCCAACCTATAACCTATTTCGCGTAGATTTATTTATGTTTTCTAGCTTTTATACAAAATTTAAAGAAAAGCAGTGTCGACTTGATATTCTATAGGTAATAATTGACATATTTAATAAATATCAAGGAATTTCATAACTTATTTTAGGAGAATTGTATAGCGAAAAATATCGGGTAAGATTTTTTTTAACATTATTATGTCATTGTCACTCATTGTTCTTTCACTATACAATTCTCCCAAAATTAGCAATGAAAAAAATTGATATTTTTGTAATATATCAGACACTACTCAAATAATCTACCGACCATATTGATTTTCTTTAAATGTTAGTTATTAAAATAATAAACACAAAAAATCAACGCGAAATAGGTTATAGGTTGGCAATAGATTGAATGACGTTGAGAATTCAACCTTAAGTAAAATTTATTTGCTATATTATATACCATTTATGAACTGACGAATTTCTCGTGTTGTAAGTATTTATTGCCAAACTTCCTCTAAATTTTGTGATTTTCTTACGTCAACTATTTAAAAGTTTATTTTTAAGGAAGCTCCCAAGGACAATAATCAAGGGGGTTATGATCTAGCGATCGTTCAGGCCACTCTTGTCCCTATAAAAATACACCGGTTAGAAACAACATTAATTGAATATTGTCAAACATTTTGCGCATAATGCGGCAGTAACCATCCTGCTGGAACCATATTTCATCATCATGATCACAATCCGCAAGATGAGAAAATAAAGCAGCCAAAGATAGAATAAGGTCCTCCGCAAAAAATTGAGATAGAACGTGTTATTTAGGTTATCGTTAAAAAAATATTGCTCCAATAGATTAATTATACCTGCCCAACCCTGCCGAAAAAATCTCGTAAAGTCTCATAAATTCTCTCAGGAATTTTATGAGAATATATGAGAGTATATGAGATTTGATAAGCTTGTTAATTCAAACCCCTTACGGTTTTCCTAATGTTTGATTAGAGTTTGGTGTTAGAATCTATTTTATGTGGATTTTTTTGGGGTTTTGTGAGAACATATCGTTTCTTTGGATTTATGAGTAGAATTGTCATGATATTTCTTATAAAGTTTTATGTAGGTATAATATGGGGGTTATTTTATGCAAAACCAACCAAATGAATGTTTTATTTTATTTTATGAGTAGAAAAGTAGTACTTAGTAGTAATGTTTGTATCAAAACTATATTATGTACCTACTTATGTAAAAAATAACACAAGCCGTCTAAAAATATTTTATAAATCTTTATTCAATTCTTTGTTGATTATATTAATTACATACAGGAATGTGTATATCACATGGTAAAGTTTAACTTTAATTTTACTCATCAGACCACGACAGCACCCTATGAAACCTAATCTAAAAGTATCGCGAAAACATAACTTTGTTTCATCTAGGTCGGTACTTTGTATGATGATTTAATTACAGTTGTAAAATCTCATAAAAATCCCATAAATCCTCATAACTTACTCAATACAACATCGATCAAACAAACTTATAAACTCATCAACCTTATACCGCATAAAACCTTATAAATTGTAAAACCTTGTGGAAGTATTAAGCTATATTGATCGTAAAAGCTCATAGAATATTATAGAAACAGACAAATTTTTATTCAACAGCTGTTTTCCAATGTAAATTGCATTGGAAAACTCAAATAGATGTTGCAAAGTTTACAATGTAAGGGATAAAAAAGAACCAAAAAGATAATGGGCAATTTTTTCTTTTATGGGCTTTAGCGAGGTTTTTCTGGTTAGTACCTATGTTGGCGTTCTCGTAGAAAAAGAGCTTCTACACTTTCTATGAGTTTTTTTTATAAGAATTTATAAGGCATTTTCGGCAGGGTAAGCTTTTCAGACGTCAAGTATGAGTTTCTCGAATCCGCAATGAGGATTTTCAAGGACAGACACTTTCCTAATAAAAGTGACGTGGTCATTTTTGAGTATCATTTTCAGTTTTTTTTAACCAAAAGTTAAGTAATTTTTAAATTAAATTTCAAATTATTCAGTTTAATTTAAACAATTTTTCATTGCATAAGTATACCCCTGGACCTTATTATATTCCAAACCTACTCACCCATTTACGTAGATTTAAAAAAAAATAAGTAGTACCCCTCCATTCTCCATAATTATTAGGTATGGCTTCATTCGTCCTACGATGCACCCGAATTTACAACCAAACTAAAATTTAGTAATATCATGTAGTCGTTCTTATTGTATTGTATTGTATTGTATTTATTTAAATTTTTATATGTAAACGTTTATAAGTTCAAGTTTAAAAACGGAAGAACACAACACAGAACACACACATACCGGAAAAGAAAACGGCTAAACACAAAACTGGGGTAAAAGACGGCAGGCGGCAGCTGCTCTATTTTTCAAGGTAGACGACCGAACGTCGAACCCCGATATTATAATATTATGCACGTAACGTCGAGACGGAGTCTCAGTTTCGTATTATTTGCCAATTCTCGACAAACTTTAAATACACTACTGTCTCTGTGCTGCTTGCACCTGCTTACATTACGTATAGAACGCGTAATGCACACAGCACACAGTCAATAATTAAGACGGCGCCGCGCTGACACTATAGATTTTTACTTGATCGGCACTGTCCAATCCAATACTGTTGATTTTGGAGGAAACATAGGTGAAACGAAAGGGCTTGTGCAGGTGGGGGATTCAATACAGAAACATTGTGTTAGGTCAAGGTGAAGGAGCATTGACCGTAATAAAGACGTTAAAAACGATGCGGTTGTTTAGCTACTTGTAAATCGCTATATCTATGGCCTGTTAGAAAAAAAAACAATTGCAATAAAATTCACCACATTGGTCAATCCACGGAACAAAGCACGCTGCGACATATTTGGGGCATTTGCCATTTTTTATTTATAGGTCACATTGAAGAAATTAGATATAATAATAAAAATAAATGGAGAGAAAAGTCAAGCTATATATAGTGCTTCAGAAAAAAAGATCAATTCCAGAAAGGAACATAATGATCGAAGAAGAGGAGGTCCAATGGATCAAAGAAGCAAAATATCTAGGAATAACCCTAGACACCGGTCTAGTATGGGAAAAGCACATAAAAAGTGCAATAAAGAATACAAATGCAGGAATGGGTAGACTATATCCACTGATAGGCCCAAAGAGCAAGATGAGTCTAAAAACCAAGTTGATAATGATAAAAGCGGTAGCTAGACCACAGCTGAACTACGGGTCAGCAGCATGGGGCTACGCAGCTAAATCACATATGAAACGGCTATAGAAGCCACTGAAAACAGCTATCTAAAGAAGCAGAAGAGTATCAGCAGAATGGTTTGTTAGGAATGAGCAAATACATAGAGACCTAGAATGGGAATCTATTACGTCCTTTATGAAAAGAAAAGCGGTCAAAATATTTGAGAAAGCAAGAATACATCCCAACGAAGAATTAAGAGGATTAGTGGATTATAATCCTATAGAAGATGCAGAAAGAATGTAGTATATTATAAGGGTCCGAAAAACCAGCTATTATAATAGCTATAAGGTAGAATAAAAGAAATTCGTAAGAAGGCAAGAAGAAAGAAGAAAGAAAATGGTAGTGAGTGTAGTTCACGTAGTATTCGAGTGTCTACGTAGTTAGTAAACAAAAAATAAAAAAATGCCTACCAAAAAAATTTTCCTACTACACAAGAACTTACTACACACAACACTGCACCCATACATATACCTACACCAACATAAGTAAGTTCTTAGTTAGTAACAAATTACATAAAGCTTACTTCTGCTCAGACGAGCGCTTTTGGTTCTCTCCCTGTAACAGCGGGGTCCACATTGCGGAAATGCATATGCACACAAGGATCTCAGCTGGGCACAAACAACACAACATCGCAAACACAAACACAAACACCAACACAGAAAGCAATAGCTTGCTACTGTCCAGATCAGTACCGACTCATCTGAGCACAAACATCGGAAACATCAACACAGTAAGCTTATTATTTAGTTAAGAGTAGTTGGATGACAAAGCCAGCTTAAGTACACCATGTACCCAAAGCGTTGGCGAGTATGACGCAAAGCACGCACTAGGTGTGCAGAGCCGAAATACCGAACCGAGTGGTCTGAAGGTGTATACGCCTCTGGAGCGGAAACCGCAGGAACACGGTGAGTTTAGTCGGTAGGCGGCTCCCCTTCAGGGGATTGAATCCGGCACTCCTCTGCTAGTATCACGCAGGGGGTTAGTCTTTAGAAGACTCTCATCGAAAAAAAAAATCCTTGTCACTTTCGGCATTTTGCATTTGACCGATAAAGAGCAATATCAATATTGACAAAAGGGGACAATTTCGTTTTTAAAGCTTAGGAATGTTGATGTTTTGTTAAGGTAAATATATTGTTGGTTCTTTGTCTGCCATTGAAGAACAGCGGCGCTAAAAAATCGCTAAAAATAAATAACTTTTAAACTTTCAATAATAATTAGGATATATTTATTTAGCAATGTCTTTAATGGCAAAGAAAGTTCTTAATTGCTATCCTGGACACTGTCGATTGCCTTTTAAGCGGGCGATTTGAGTATTTTTCATTGAACATATCATTGACTTCCCCACTTCTACTTTTATATACACAACCCACAGCAACAACTCCTATAAACAAGGACACAGCGCTCCAAAGAAATTTGGTAGTGACGTCACGCTTCGTAGTCATATTACGTTTTGGCATCATTATTTCTCTATTTAATCTAGTCGGCCTTGCTCTCCGTCCATTAATAGGTGATCGTGGCAACATGGTCAGATTATCCATATTTCCTGATTTGCTTTGAAATAGGTTCTCTTTATGTAATATGTTTATGTTTATAATTATGTTAACTCACTTATTACCACAGGTCTAACATAATTTTACAGAAGTAGGGAGTATTTTAGTTAAGTAAAAAATAACTAATAATGATTGTTAGTAATCATATGGTATACATGCGAAACGCTTCTGCGCGATCTGGTAACGTTGCAACATCTGTAGTCTGTTTCGCGTTTGCCCAAATGGCGTCCCTTATTGCGCCGGTGGTGGTTTAATTTTCGTGTATTTAGTAAAAAATATAGTGTTCTCCTGTTGAAATAGTGTTTGAAATAGTTGTAAAATGCCGTATCGATGTTGTGTAGTCGGTTGTAAGGGTAATTATCCCACCGGTCCAACAGTGCGGGTGTTTCGGTTTCCCAAAAATGAGAAAAACAGCCTACAATTGCGGAGGGTAATTCATAGAAGAGAATTTTATTTCTAAGATTTCCCAACAGGACACGAAAACGGATGAGATCGTTTATGTTAAATTTAATTTACCAAGATTAAAAGATAACAGCGTACCTAGTAAATTTCCCAATTGTCCAAATAACTTATCAAAACTTTAACGCATCGAAAAAGTAGGGAAGATGAGCTCAAAGAACTAGACAAAATACAATTTCAACAAGGTATTGAAGAAAGTAAGCTTGAAATTTTTAAACATAAAGGACTAAGAAGTTATAGATCATTTGAACAATTTAATAACTTCTTTTAAATGTTCAGTTTAAACTAAGGATGGTTTATCATTAATGAAAAAACTTTCAAGACCCTCTTTAAAATAAGCATACTCCTGGTCCTTTAATTACGTGGGCTGTTAAATTAAACAATTATTTAGAAATAAGTTCATATTTATATGGACAATCAGTAACTGTACAAATAGATAAACAAAAAACGCCCTTTTGTCAAGTAGTTTGGATGAATTGAGAAGTTTACTGGAAATCATTAATTGTTCGATGGATATTCCTTCTTTAGACTCCGAACAAGACAATAATTCTGAGAATAATTTTAATCCCTACCAAGAACCCAAAAATAACAACAGGAAAAAAAACACAGATCTGTCACAAATTAATAAAATCTTAAACTTTGTTCCAGATTTGTTAAAAAACTTAAAAGTAGACAATTAAATTTTAGCACAAGGATTACAATTTATCTCCGAACAAATAAAATTAAGAACTTTGCCAAAGGAATGTTACAGATATTCCTCTACAACTATGATATTTTGTTCAATTGTAAATAGATCAGTCCTCATGCTAACAAATATTTAAGAAATCACTGGCCAATATTTTTACCCCATTTCGAAACCATCAAAAAATGTGTCTCGTAAAACCTCGAGTACCTACCTAAACTTTTGAAGAAACTTGCTATATGAGGATACACAAAATCTATGATTAATTTTCCGACAGAAGAAAAATTTCAAAGTTTAAGAGTTTATCATCACATGTAAAATAAACTCAATTTTTGCCCTACGCAGTCACCAAATTGCTCCGAAACCGCCCATACGATTTACTTCAATTTAAAAAATATTGAAAGACTGAAAGACCTATCCTTGAACTCGGTTTCTCATGTAAGAGATTTTTCGATTGCCCTCTCGTTGTCAAAATATATTATAGTTTGAATTAGTATAAATAGGCCAACTTTAAATATTATTTTCTCCCAATGAAAGGTCTAAATTAAAAATATTTTACAAGACAAACAACGTTTGAACCTTTAAGTATTTAGTGATACCAAATTATAACCTGCTTAATTAAATTTTACTTGTGATATTGGGCGACAGCCGAACGCCTGCCAATATTTTTGAAATCTTTATCTTAGAGATCGTTAATAGTATAGAATGTACCAAAATTACTTTATTAGTTTTAAATAAGCAAATATAATATCTTGAAATAAATTCGATATGTGGTGCATGTCGCGAGTAAAAGCGATGGTAGACTCCTCGGTAGACACTTTAATGGATTAATATTTTTTATAAATTGTACAAATATTTACTTTAACATAATAGGTAGGTATGTATTTATCTTAAAAAAGACATAACAACATTTAAGACAAATTAAGCAGTTAGGTAATTTTATCTATCTAGACTAGATATAGGTTTTCTCACTTGTGTTATGTTTTAAGTAACGCATAGTTTACTTAAATGCTAGCTTAAAAATGTAAATAACGATAGTTTCAAGAGTACAGGTAAATTTAAAAGTCACACAAAAATATAAATCCATGTATAAATTCCGAGAAACATATAAAAGGTAGGTATAGCGTATCCTTTTATTTATATGACTCCGGATGATGACGTCACAAATAAGCGCTGTGTCCTTATTTATAGGAGTTATTGCCCACAGGCCTGACAACCCAACATAATCAAAATTTCTACGCGGTCATCCCCACACTGAGGAAAATGATCTAATACAACAGATTTGTTAATACATAGTTTGTATTGATAGCTTATTTTTTATTAACCCATATTAAATAAATTGCTAGTGTATCAAACCCGCTTTAGTGTTATATCAATTCCAGATTTGCTAGAACACTGTTCTTATTGGTAGTAATCAGTTCGATAGCAGCAGTCTTGCTGAATAATGAACTACTTTTAATACAGCAATTTTGTTAAAGAAATAAATTGTATCTTCTCAATGCGACGCATTTTCTTCATAGTAAAGTGCTTTCTCAACAATTAAGAAAGCAAAACAGCATCCCCTAAAATGAATTGTATCCGTTAGAACCTATAATCCACAAGAGGTTGGTGGGGGTTCGTAGCGATCGGCAATCGCCGCGCGCCGTAGTATTAGTTCCAACGTATTTGTTGCGCAGGTCTCATCGTTGTTCGGAGTCTTCTAGCTGTTCTGTCTGAATTTGAATTTTATTGATCGTGCCAATACGTGTCTCAATTAATATATTTTTAGTTTGTATTTAAGTTTGTTTAAACTTTGCATATCAGATAAAGCAATAGAAGAATCTTATTTCGCACAACCCATCATTAATATTGGACTTTATAATCTGTGGACGAATTTTACAATCTCAGTTAACCATGTTGCATAATAGATAATCATATGCAAAGTTAAACTATACAAGAACACTAGAAGCAATTTAAATTTTTGAGAACTACAGAATTGATTTTTAGTGGTAAGTATATTATGCCGTAGCAAGCAAATATTAATATGATTAATGTCAAGTTTCATTACAACTACCAGTCGAAACTAAAACCAGATTACACCCCCAATAGAACTTGATAATTACTGTGAGTATTCAGAGCAATAATGGCTATAAACCATTCTATGGTAGCAATAACTCCTGTTTCCTATTGGCTAAATTACCGTCATATTATAACTACATAACGGTCTAGCAATTTTGGTTGTCTTACAGTAGGAAAGCGCGTTGCTGTCACATATGGTATTAAATAGCTGTATAAAGAGTACCTATGTGAATTATTATAAAGAATACCGTGCGAGCAAAAATTATTTGCATCAAAGAGGGCTTGGATTAAAAAACGTAGGGCTGGGTTTAGATCACAATAATATAGGGACTATATTTATCTAACCAAATCTAGGTTACAATTTTGTCAAATTCATATTATGACATGATATGCCAAACTAATGAGTAATAAAATAAGTAGACAAATACAAATTTATTTTTGTTGCTTACAAAATTAACAAAGTAAGAATATACTAATATACAGAAAGAAAAAGAAAAATAATTACATAAATTGCTGAAATTGGCCACCGCCATGCTCCAAGCATAAATTCACACTCTTTAAATTTTCGAAAGGGTTGACCAGCATCTCTCGAGAAATGTTACCACATTATTGGATAATCCTTTCTTGTAATTGTTCTAAATTTGCAATTGGTGTTTTAAAAATAGGGACTGGCGTCTTATACAATTTGTTGGCGTATTTTGCATTATTTCATGAACGTTTGCAACAAGTTCTTCTGTTCTTACAGATGGCCTTCCTGCTCCTTTTTTGTGTTGTATAGAACCTGTTTCCCTAAACACAGCCACGGTTCTTTTCAGCCAATGATAAAAATCCCCAGCAATAAAAGCAACGTTAGGAAAATGTTCGTGAAAATCGTCCATTCACAAACACGGATTATATTGCCACTCACGATTTACTCTAACCCCGTTTCGAAAATACGCTTTAACCATGAATGTTTTGTGCTGTTCCGTAAAGCCCATTGTGTGAATTGTTCAAGAAATTGGAAATATTAGCGATGAATCAAATTACTTGTAACGACTGTCAAAGATGACGGAATAACTGATTGATTGTTAATTCAGGTAGTTACTGACACCCAACAGGTATTAAGCTCTACGGCTAAGCATTACATCCTTAGATGCAAGGCCCCCTTTTTGATGCAAATAATTTTTTCTCGCACGGTAGAAGGCTTATTTCTTAGTGCAGTGAGGCACATTACACATGTAAGATCTGTTGAAATATAAAAAAAAATATATTATTACTTCAACAGCAAATAAAGTTACCTAAGTCATTTTTATGTTCTCAAAAAATCCGGTTGCCTTTTATTTTTCCCAACAAAATCATCAGAGCAACATTCACCGACATTTTCTGACGTTTCACACTTGGATAGTAAATTGTTATACACCCTGCACCCCCTATAGCTACGATACTGTCAACAAAAACTGTTGTTGTTTGTTGATAATGAAACCCAAATAAAACTTTTAAGATAAGATTATACAAACATCGTTATTCTCTATGAAAACAAGATTATTATGCTAGTGACAATTTAATCCTCTCTCACACGCCTTTAACAAACAATAAACATTATTGCCAAATTTAACTGTTGATCTTGTTCGAAGCATTGAAAGACCAACGGCTGCAAATAAATAGCTTATGCTGACTGGAAAGTTTGCAGACAAAAGGGATGGAGGGCTTTAATGCTATAATAAATAAAATATCGATCCATTTATATCAGAATAAAAGACAAAATGATCAATTTGAAAGGGTATCAAGTAAGGATGTGATAAGAACTAGGAGTAGTATATCAATATTAAATTACTTTATCAATGTCAAAATCTGATTGCTGACATAATATAGTGTAGCATTTTGACGGCGATCATTTAGTAAATTTACAGCTCTTATATTTCAATATTTAAGTTTTTCTAAGGACTCGCTAATTGCGTCTTACATCATTCATTTTGGCTTAATTCAGTTCCGTAATAAGAGTCATTACATTACTAGTGATGTAATAATTAGTGTTGGGAAAAATCGACTTATTTTAATAATCGACTACCGAGTATTCGAGTGATTTAAAAAATCGAATGATAAACGATTTTTTTTCACTTAAATGCTAATATTAATTATTAATATTGGCGGTTCATCGTTCATGTTGATATACAGCATTTGTATTGGGAATAACTGACTCGGTGTTGTTAATCGATTGATTTTTGCGGATTATTAAATGTGGCGGAGATATTTGTGGATTTTTTGGCATGGTTTTCAGATCTTACAACTTACAATTTAATTTAACTAACCACTTGACTACTTGACCTTGAGATGTCACGATATTGCATAACTCATGATATTTATGAATACTGAATACTCACCACTATAATAAATCCTATTATCCTACGCAGGCAACCCGTAATGCGGTATTTAAATCTAAATAAATCATATTTATTATCTTACGCAGGCAACCCGTAATGCAGTATTTAATATGAATAATATCGCCAATAATAACCGAAAACCACTCGGTGTAGCCGCTCGCTACGAGATGGCTCTGGCCGCAGTGAGTGATTGATAGGCGGGCAGCAACTTTGGAGACGCGTTGAAAAATAAAAACCATATGTTCGTCACTCATTTTGTCACTTGAGTTATTTCCGAAGATAATCGAATAATTCAAGTGATTGAAAAAATCGAGTGATCGGTTATTTTTCACTCGAGTAATCCCATCACTAGTAATAATTTCTTACATAACTATATTTTTAATAAAAGCTGAAGAACTTACGACGTACCTACAAACTATATTTGTTTAAAATTTGGCCACAAAGTCATTATTGTTATTGTACACGTCATAATCCTTTAGATTTTCAGTTTAAGGTGGGAGTATCAACATGCTTGCCAACCTATAACCTATTTCGCGTAGATTTATTTATTTTTTCTAACTTTTACACAAAATTTAAATAAAATCAGTATCGTCTTTTTCATAAGTTATTTAAGGAGAATTGTATATCGAAAAATATCGGTTAAGATTTTTTTTAACATTATTATGTTATTGTTCTTTCACTATACAATTCTCCCAAAATTAGCAATGAAATAAATTGATATTTTTGTAATATTATATCAGATATTACCTAAATAATGTGCAGACGATATTGATTTTATTTAAATCTTAATCCATAAAATAATAAACTAAGAAAAATAAGGCGAAATAGGTTATAGTTTGGCAATAAATTGAATGACGTTGATAATTCCACCTTAAAAATGCTTGAAGTTGGGTACACTTGCTTATAAAGTCAAATTAATCAAAGAATTCGCTGCATCACCTGTCATTAATGGCACCACGGAAGTCTGGTATATTTTACGTTAAGCGGTTGGCTACAGAAACAGAACCGGACTAAGTTGTTTTACCGTCGCCTTCGTCATCTGTTAAATTTTGTAAGGGAGTCTTAATATTTTGTAAAGATATAGGGTAGATACTAATTTTATTATTTATACAGACCCGTACCTATCGTAATAAGTACATTATAAAACTAAATGAAAAGAAGAAAACAGCATTCTCTCATCTTTTAGTCTTTATAAAAAGCAACATGGGTATATATGTATTTATTATACAAGGAAAAAAGTATTACATTCTCGCGAGGTGTTGTAAGTGTTGGGGTACACGTCTAATTAAAACACCATATTGGGAACCCTTTTTGCATTGTTACTTTTGTGGGAATTTTATATATGGATATACAGGGTGACTCGGATCTAAATGTACATACGTCACCAGGAGATAGTGGTCATCTTGGGGGTTCTAAATAATTAAACTATAGTGGGTCAATCTTCCCTCGTTACCTAGATACAGAGTGTTTTGTCATGTTTGGCTCATTTTTGTTTTTGCCATCATTCTTTTAGCACCTGGTATAATATGTTCATACTCGGTGGAAATATTTTAAGTACCTATCGCTTCAAGAAGATGTATAAACTTTTTTTGAAATTCAGGTCCGGACTTAAAAAAATAGACTGATTTTATTTTTGTTTAATTCAACATCTTATTTTTGAAAATTTTATTTTTTATTTGAAAGACACATAAAAAACTACTTCTAAAGATATACCTATCAAAAGTGCCGCACTCACCACTCAATCATAATAAAAAGCTGTTCTTTAGATATTGAAAAAAATAAAAAATATTAACCGATTTTATAACGACAATAATAAAATAAATCTTGTTACTACTTTTACTACTAATAATAACAATAACAAGAAAAAAACAAAAGTATTAAAATAGCGGCTTGTAAAAATTTTGGAAATGTTCAATTCAATTGGACTCCATATGGCTAAGTCACCTAAGAAAAAACAAAATATTGGGGGGCAACCAAGCATAATAAAAAGTCATTGCCAGTTGTAACCTGTCAAATTTTTGGGTGTTATTAAGACATTTTTAATTAACATATATTTCTCGTTTAAAATGCCCCATCAATTTTCAAACCAAGAATACGCTGACATAATATTTGTATATGGTTTTTGCGACGGCAACGGACGAGCCGCTTCTCGAGAATATGAATTGAGGTTTCCTGGAAGAAGATGTCCAAACCATCAAACATTTTCAAATGTATTTTCTTTTGTTCGCGAACAAGGACATTTTCCGACACAAAATAATATTGATCAGCCTGTGAGACAACCAGTTCAACAAGAAGAAGGCATTTTAAATTTAATTGAAGAAAATCCAAAAATATTCACAAGAACAATTGCTAGACGTCTGCATATAACGCAAAAAATAACCCATTTAACAATACGAAAGGAAGGCCTTTATCCTTATCATATTCAAGAGGTACAAAGGTTGGAACCAGGTGACTATGCTAACAGGTTGGTCTTTTGTGAGTGGATTAGAAGGCACCGAAGAGATCTTCACCGGACTTTGTGGACCGATAAAGCTCAGTTTACCAGAGATGGCGTCAACAATTCCAGAAATTGTCATCTATGGTCTCTAGAAAATCCAAATGCTATTAGGCAGTTGCATTCGCAACATAGATTTTCAGTAAATGTTTGGGCGGGTATAATCAATAGTAAATTGATTGGCTCACACTTCTTTGAAGGAATGTTAGATGGAAACCAATATTTACACTTTTTAGAAAGTATTTTGCCAAATCTTCTTCAAAATGAGAATGCTATTTTAAGAGGAATGTATTTCCAACACGATGGAGCCCCTCCCCATTATGCAAGACCTGTTTCCGGATTTTGAAACAATAGATATCCCAACAGATGGATAGGTCGCGGGGGGCCCCATTCTTGGCCAGCAAGGTCCCACGACTTTAACCCATTGGACTTCTTTTTTTGGGGGTATATGAAAAATTTAGTTTACGAGAATGAAATTACCACACGTGACCAGCTCATGCAACTCATTATCACTTCATTTCAGGAAATAAAAAAATGGACCACATGTAATCAGGAGTGCAGTTTGAAATTTAAATATCAGAGGAAGGAAATGTAAAGAAGTTAATGGAGGGCATTTTGGAAATATTCTCAAATAATTATTTTATTGTTATTTATCTTATTATTGTTATTATTGTCGTTATAAAAACAGTTAATATCTTTTATTTTTTTCAATATCTAAAGAACAGCTATTTATTATGATTAAGTGGTGAGTGCGGCACTTTTGATAGGTATATCTTTAGAAGTAGTTTTTATGTGTCTTTCAAATAAAAAATAAAATTTTTAAAAATAAGATATATAAGATATGAATTAAACAAAAATAAAATCAGTCTATTTTTTTAAGTCCGGACCTGAATTTCAAAAATAGTTTATACGGCATCTTGAAGCGATAGGTAGTTAAAATATTTCCACCGAGTATGAACATATTATACCAAGTGCTAAAAGAATGATGGCAAAAACAAAAATGAGCCAAACATGACAAAACACTCTGTATCTAGGTAACGAGGGAAGATTGACCCACTAAAGTTAGATTATTTAGAACCCCCAAGATGTTCACTAACTCCTGGTGACCTATGCACATTTAGATCCGAGTCACCCTGTATAAAGGGTGTTCCGTAACTACAGGGCTATACAGCAACAGGAGATAGTGGACTTGAAAATATGTCATATAATTTAATTTATTATACGGTTAAAAAGATACAGGGTGATCCAAGTAAATATTTACTTTATAAAATTGGCGATGATTTGATGTTAAGCGGATATAAATCAAATTTGGTGTAGTTATGTTTTTGAGGGCAAGAAGGAGGATTCCATAATGAGTTTTAAGATATCTCCTAGAGAACGCTATAGTGGATTTCACCTTAGTTTTTAATGGCCGCCGCTGACACATGTCATTTATAACATTTCTTTTTACAGAACTTAAGGATTGGCCAGGGCCGGACTTAAAAATTATGTGTGAACATGGGTCAATTTATTTGTAGTTGTAATTATGGATGGAAACGAGAATTACCTAAGCAATTTTTAAGATATTTAAAAAAAAAAACACTGAAGGAGAATGGAAATAGGATAGAATATCAGAAAAACAATTTCATTTCATTTTTATTCATAATATAATAAAGTGCTGTTATTTTGGTAAAAACACACTCTTAATTTAGTACAATAAAAAATATACAAGGGGCAGTCGTGAATCTAGTATCATCAATAATTAACTACGTTTTTTATTAAAGAATTATTTTGTTTTTTAATTTGATTTTAGACCATGCAGTGTTAAGTTGAAAAAATCTATATATTATATTTAATAGCTTATTGTTTACTTTTTTATTTTCTTATTCACGGGTAGATATTTTTTTCTTTAGACTAGGTTCTAAAGAGTTTGAAGTTTACAATAGGTCTAACTTTTCGTTGGTTTATAATAAAACAATAAACGTTTGTAATGTTATCGAATTAGGTATTTTTTTTTTTAATGAATAAAGAAAAAATAATGTAAGTAGATACTACAAAAAAAGATTTTTGTCCATGCGTTTGCAGAACAGATACCTCAAGCACTCTTCAATACAACTGTATGTAAAACTTATTTTAGCATAATGGTTCACTGTGGTTTTCAAATTTAATTTTGTTGCAAGTTCCCTATTATTTTTGGTCTTCATCTGACAAGCTGTCGATGTCGTCGTCACCGTCCGAGACAATAATTATTTACTTACTTTTGCATAAAAAGAAACACGTCACAGATACACACAGTCCGGCAGTTTAAAACCAAAAAGTCTAATACGCACAAAATATAAGCAAAATGCTGTCTGAAAAATACCAAAAACAATAACCCGAACGATCAAGAATTAAAGACTCTAAGAATTAACAGCAGAATGCACGCGGTGCGCGGTGTGTCCCAAGTCCCAATGCGGCTCTGTGATATTTAAAGAACGCGACGAGACAATCGAATTAATGAAGTACGAAAAGAGATATGCGAGAGCAAATGCGTAAGACAAAGATGCACATACTAACGGCATATACGAGCGATGCTATGCTTTTGACGACTTTGAGCTCATTGAAGGGCAACGTATTGAACTGTGTAGTGTGTATCTTCGTCATGTACATGTAACTATACGGTCAGTTATATATCCATCTCTTGTTAATCTAGCCAATGCCCGTGCCTGAAAGCCGTTTATAGAATTAGGGATTTTAAAATCACGTGTTGGCTAATATGTTTGACAAGAGAGACGTCAAAGCATTAAAAACTAAGGTGAAATCCACTATAGCTACAAAATATGAGTTTGATAAATTCTCGCATATATTTTTTATCTCTCACATTTCTGACCGCTTTACCTCAAATTATGGAAGAGAGATTTTTTATACGTAAAAAAGTTGTGCTTTATGAATATCGATATTTTAATTCGTTTTTGAAATAATTGCGTTTATATGCTATAGATGGCAAGAAACATTTAAATCAACATTTCTTAACTAAACTAATTTATTGAAAATTAACCGTGCGTTCTTAAGCAAAAATTACATATTTTCAAGTCTACTATCTCCTGTTGCTGTATTTGCCCTTAAGCTATGAGACATCCTGTATATAACGATAAGTAAATGGTTTAACTAGACACTTTATTGATTTGATAATAAATTACTTAACCAAAATTATGTTTGTACTCACTCTTAAACTTAAATAATAAACACTAAGAAAATCTATTTCTGAAGTATATAAAATCCAAAAGTAAAATGTTTAAAACACACACTACACAAAAACAGCCACAGGAACACTTAAAAAACACAAAAATCGGAAGAAAATAAGATGACGCAACCTGACGCGTGAACTTGCTACGGCCCACTGCTGATCTGGAAACTTTAATGACGGAACCAGATCAGCTGTTAATGTCAAATATATGTCGTTGTATTCTGTCGAAACGCTTTGTTTTCAGAATAAGTTAACTCTATCTAAATTTTGCTTCGTAGCAATAGTCGCTTCCCAGTAAACCAAAGCTGGCGGTAAAAGTTCGGCCGCCTTCCGGCACTGACGGGAAATCGACGGCTGTTGTTGCCGATTACTGGCCGCTTCTGGCTATCGCGTTACCTTCCATGTGTCGAACTACCACGGTTAATAGTCTGCCACCCGATGGTGGTAGTAGCGCAGCACATGAGAAACGGACCTTATCTTTCGAATCGGACACGGTTAGAAGATATCTCGCCGGTTATGACAAAAGAGTCGACGTGCCGTGTACCACCCGCGCGCGGGTAGCTGACTACTACGTTCCTCGTTTTACTTGTTTGGCCACGGCTAATCGCAAGCCAGCCGCGTATTTTTGAAATTCGCGCCGTTCTGCTTCTGCGAAAGAACTGACACTTGACAGGTGAATGACGGTAGACAGAACATTAAAATTATTTTTCCACGAGCACGAGGCGTTCCTTTATTATTATAAAAGCTACATTTCTCAAGAAGATTCAGTGCCTGCCGGCAGAATACAGGATTCATCATTAGACGAACTTACTGATTTCCAAGATAAAAAGACACCCCTCAGACAGATGATTCAGTACCAGAGAACAAAACTATAAGTGAGTTTAAGTTTCATACCTATATAATTTTATTGTAAATTTTTTTATACCTCTGTTAGTTACTCTCATAATATGTAAAGTTGAAAGTGTTAAAACAAAAAAAAATAGTGCATGCTTGGCTATTCTTTGTATGCAGTATTTTATAGTATATAAACTTAACCAAACCAAATGGTTTTTAGGTGCTGTACGAAGAAATCCAATAACGTCCAATGCAACAAATTCAGATATTGTTCTGACCATTAGAAACTGGATAAAAATGCTTCCGACAGGGAAGGCGGGCGGATGAGTCGCAAAAAAAAATAATAAAAAGTTATGTGTAAATAAATCAGAATAATGTCTTATATTTGCAGGGTTTGTTAAACAATAAAACTGTTGTTTTCTACTTTACGATGAGTTTTAATGGTAAGACTTCCCTCTAACCATGCGCGGTCCCTCGCTGGTATTTAAATGAAAAATGAATTGCCAGCGACCGTGCGCGGTCTCGTCGAGATGCCGCGCGCTAACATCTGTTCAGCCCACGGCTCAGTGGTAAAAAGTAGCGTCTGTACCGCACAACCAGGTTCGTTATGTAGCATGTAGCTATTAAGACGCCCGGCGGCCGAGCGGTCATGCCCTACCTCCACGCCGCCGATATTGTAGCTGGCGGCCCGACACCGACGTTTCGGCAATGCGCCTTCTGTCCACCTCCGGAGCTTTCATGTCGTGTTTACTGGGTCTTGGCATAGAATAGAAAGCCCAGAGACTGGAAAAACACTAAGAAAATCTATTTCTGAAATATATAAAATCCAAAAGTAAAATGTTTAAAACACACACTACACAAAAATAGCCACAGGAACACTTAAACAACACCAAAATCGGAAGAAAATAATATGACGCAACCTGACGCGTGAACTTACTACGGCCCACTGCTGATCTGGAAACTTTAACGACGAAACCAGATCAACTGTTAATGTCAAATGTATGTCGTTGTCTTCTGTCGAAACGCTTTGTTTTCAGAAACAGTTAACTCTATTTAAATTTTGCTTCGTAGCAATAGTGGCTCTTGGCATAGAATAAAAAGCCCAAAGACTGGAAAAACTGTACCTGTCTGCTAAGACTTGAAAATAAGCAAGAAATACGTTCTCTTGCATTTGAATTGCTACATTTTTTTCGGCATACCATTCAAAAAAGCGAGCGTAGACTTTTTGTATTTTTTTCGGGATTTGGAAAGCAACAGCGAGGAAACTACATTGGTCGCAGTTTCTTCAACGTCTGAAGGTAGGCTTTGTAGATCATCAATCTCGATTTTTCTGCCTAAACCCAATAAAAACGCACAAAAGTATAATACTTTTGATGACAATATGATGCTTTTATTTACAAAACAATCGGAAAGAATACACCTAACACGTCGTTACGACTGGTAAAATCAATATGCTTATATATAGCGTGTAACAGAAGTATGGACCGCTTTAAATATCTTTAATACCGTTTGTCCGATTTAGCTAAAATTCGGTACCCGTATATAAGAGGTTATCGCGGAGCTGCTAGTGATATTTGCAATGTTGCCAAATTTACAGTTTTCTAGCAATTTAAAATATATTTTTTTTAAATGGAACACCCTATATATTATTTAATTTTTAAATTCTACATAAAATTATAAATATTTTTTAACAAAAGCATTATTATTCTATGCTTAATGGTTTCCGAGATATTGTCTCTTGAAAAATTACATTATTGAAATTTGACAGCTTGTAGCTTTCTAACTGTACGTCTGAGAGCAAAACGGCTTACATGTCCCTGTCTTTGATTTTTATTATCTTTCCAAAAGTGTCAACTTCCGGTTGAACCGGAAGTACTACATTTCTTACAACCGGTTTAACAGGAAGTTGACACTTTTGGAAAGATAATAAAAATCGAAGATAGGGACATGTAAGCCGTTTTGCTCTCAGACGTACAGTTAGAAAGCTAGAAGCTGTCAAAGTTCAAAAATGTCATTTTTCAAGAGAGAATATTTCGAAAACCATTAAGCATAGACTACTAATGCTATTATTTAAAAATAATTATAATTTTATGCAGAATTTAAAAATTAAATAATATACAGGGTGTTACAAATTCGAGGCTAAGTACAGGGATCTCCGAAACTACGAGAGATACAAAGTCGGTTAAATGGGGGCAAAGTTCCGCAATATGGAGCTCAAGAAAATGCCGCTATAAAAATTTCAAAGTTCCGACTACCTTCGGAGATATCCGAAAATAAACGAAAATTAGCAAATTCGTTTTTATTTTTTCCTGATTACATTTGTTGAAATAATTTCAAACAAATGTCACATATCCATTGCCACTTTTTCTCCTCTACAAGATGACATAATTAGTTTTTAATTCCGACGTTTCGTTGGCGGGCCACCATCATCAACTTCATTTTTTTAAATACGGACCTGGAATTTAAATTGCGTATTTTTGATCCTCATACCTCTGAAACCTAATATTTGATGTCTTCTAAATGTCATGCAGACGTTTCGTGTCCCAAAAATGCATCAGCAAGGTTTTTGGATTTAAAAAAAAATTCTACCCTAGTGAAAATACCAGTATTCATTTGAAATTGAGCAGATGAGGTGTATAAGAGAAAATTAAAATATTTTTGTCTTTAAAACACTTATTTAATAATAATAAATGTAATAAATTATGGGTAAAGGAAACAGAACAAAAACAAATTCATATTAGATAAACTTACTTAAATAACCACATTAAAACAGGATTAACGCACTGGTAATATCATAACAAAATTAAGAAAAGGTGAGAATATCCTTCAAACTTATCTCAAATGTTCGAACAGATTGCCGTTTACGTTTAAACACTTTAATGCTTTGGTATTTACTTTTCTTACTGCCCTTAAAATTGATCTTTTGCGTAAAGATCGGCATGAAGTTAAAATTTTTTGACGTAACTCCGCCAAGTTTTCAACAGGCCCATTTTTATATACTTTATTTTTTATTGCACCCCATAGAAAAAAATCTAGGGGTGTCAGATCGGGCGATCTCGCTGGCCACTCTACCACACCTCGGTTTCCTATCCACTTTTCTGGGAAATTTCGATGTAAATATGCACACACATATCGACCATTATGGAGAGGTGCACCGTCATGTTGAAACCAGAGATGTGGAAGGGTTGCCAACGGGACATCCATTAAAAAATCTTCAAATTGGTTATTTAAAAAATTAAGATACATATCTGCGTTTAAATTATGGTCATATAAAAATGGACCCAAGATTTTGTCCCCACACAATCCTGCCCAAACATTAATGGAAAACCTGATTTGAGGACGAAGTTCTCTATTTTCTCTTGGGTTCTCTACAGCCCAAACATGTTCGTTATTTCTATTAAATAAACCACAATTTGTGAATTTTGACTCGTCCGTCCAGATAATGCGATTTAAAAAATTCGGAATTATTGTAGCCTGATCTCTCATCCATTGGCAAAAAGTAACTCTTCTCTCGGCATCTCCAGGATGTAATGTTTGAGAAATATGAATTTTGAAGGGCTTGAAGTCATTTGATTTTAATATTCGCCAACATTTAACATGGTGTAAAGAGTGCAAGTTTGCTTCCGACTTAATTTGTCTGGTGGACACAGAAGGGTTTTGGTTTACCTGTAGATACAATAGACAGCATTTATTAAAAAGCATATATTATCATAATTTATAAAAAATACTAACCTGGTTTAGAACTGTATCAATTTCCCCATTTTCGAATTTATTACCATATTTCTTTCGTGGTTTTATAAATGACCCATATTCCTTCAAATTAAACTCCAACCTTTTAAAGTATGTGTAGTGTGGTTGAGGATATTGCTCAAAATACATCTGAGTGGATCTATAACAATTTCTTTGGCATAAAAAGTAAATGCGAAGCATATCACTTTTTTCTTGGTTGGAGAATGGCATTTTGTGGCATTAAAATAAAAAATCCACAAACGTTATCACCGCAGTGCCCCAAATGTCATTAGTTTTTAATTTTTCATGGCACTCTTATTTATTTTACACATACTTGCTGTTTCAAAGGTTGGAATTTAATAATGGTAAAAGATAAATATGGTTCAACGCCAAAATTATTCAGTCAGTGTATGAATACACCTCAGCAATATTTGTAATTTCGTTAATCCCGTATTAAAGTAAGTTTGTCTAATAGGAATTTGTTTTTGTTCTGACTTTCACTAGGGTAGAATTTTTTTTTAAATCCAAAAACCTTGCTGATGCATTTTTGGGACACGAAACGTCTGCATGACATTTAGAAGACATCAAATATTAGGTTTCAGAGGTATGAGGATCAAAAATACGCAATTTAAATTCCAGGTCCGTATTTAAAAAAATGAAGTTGATGATGGTGGCCCGCCAACGAAACGTCGGAATTAAAAACTAATTATGTCATCTTGTAGAGGAGAAAAAGTGGCAATGGATATGTGACATTTGTTTGAAATTATTTCAACAAATGTAATCAGGAAAAAATAAAAACGAATTTGCTAATTTTCGTTTATTTTCGGATATCTCCGAAGGTAGTCGGAACTTTGAAATTTTTATAGCGGCATTTTCTTGAGCTCCATATTGCGGAACTTTGCCCCCATTTAACCGACTTTGTATCTCTCGTAGTTTCGGAGATCCCTGTACTTAGCCTCGAATTTGTAACACCCTGTATAGGGTGTTCCATTTAAAAAAAAATATTTTAAATTGCTAGAAAACTGTAAATTTGGCAACATTGCAAATATCACTAGCAGCTCCGCGATAACCTCTTATATACGGATACCGAATTTTAGCTAAATCGGACAAACGGTATTAAAGATATTTAAAGCGTTCCATACTTCTGTTACACGTTGTATATTTCTTAACTTAAGCAAATAGAAGAATAAATAGAAAGAATATCTGTGGAAACCGCAAGCCAATCTCTTTTTTTAAACCGGAGATATGCTTCAACAATGTTCTATTTATAGAAAAAAGGAAAGCTTCTCCACAAGTTTATTAGAAAATTAGGCGAAGCTAGAGTAATTCATAATAATTCAACATGTTTCGAGTGTAGAAACACTCGTCATCAGGAAAACAAAGTAAATAGTACAATGCTGATGTTCTTAGCAATAGAGAAAATAATAGGTAATTGGGATTGAGCCGTAATGGAGCATTTTTTAAAAAAATATTTTAAATCTATTAATTTTGCACACAATGTGTATCGTTTGACTCCTGCCTGGGTAACTGGACTGGACCGTAACAAGCCTGGTATGGTATACCCCAACAGTATTTTACTTCAAGCTAAATGATACTTTGAATTTTACAAAAACCAATTTTTCTTTCCCTCTCATTTCACTACTTTTACATGTCTCCGACAGAGTTTAATGAAACTTAAGATTTTTCACTACTTTTACCTAACTGATTTTCACAAAGTTCCCTAATTTATCTTTTACTCTCTTCAATTTTCTGCCCAAGACAGGGCCTTTGCACTAGCCCTTGACTTTCCAGTATGCTGAAGTCTTGTCGGTCTTCTGACTATTCATTTTTTACACCTCGTGTACACCATTGAAAGTTCCATTACGGCTCAATCCAACTTATTATTTTCTCTATTGCTAACAACATCAGCATTGTACTATTTACCTTGTTTTCCTGATGATGAGTGTTTCTACAGTTGAAACATGTTGAATTATTATGAATTACTCTAGGTTCGCCTAGTTTTCTAATAAACTTGTGGAGAAAGACTTTGTGCTTTTCTTTTTTCTATACATTTAACTAAGTACACTTTAAGTATGAACTACTTCTAAAAAAATTTTTTTCCGGATATCTTTGCAGGTATTCGGAATATTTTCAATTACGTTTTAACCAATTATTAAGCCCTAAAATACTCAACGTTGTTGTTTTAACCCTTTTCGTATCTTTTACCATTTTCAAGATCCCATATGCATCCACACAAATTTGTAGCACCCTAGCTGTAGGTATGCGGATAGAACGCCCTTAAAGATGACAAAATAAAACCATTTTTTGTTCTTTATACTACAGAATTAAAGGGGAAAATTTAGGATAAAAAACCTATTTTCTTTTCTGAGATAAAAATCCAGATTTCAAAGGGTTCAGAGGGTTGAATAATAATGTAATTTACAGGTGAGTTTTATCCAACTCCCAAGGCATTAAAATGATATCTCGAAAGTCTTTTTTTTTTAATTAATATTAATATTGTTGTGCACGTGTATCCAGGAAAGGTGTTTGATTCATATTCTAGTCTTACCACATGGCCTATTGAAATGTAAAAAAATATTGACGCTCATTTTGTTTTGAATTTTTATTTTGAAAGGATGAATTGGAGAGTTTTGCATAAATGATTTAAAGAAGTAATATAATATAAATTAATCTACGACATTGCCATTATGACGTATTTATTAGCATTATCATTTCGATGTCATTATGACCTTCATAATAGCACTCAGTGACATCATTATGAATTCATAATAACATCCAAATGTTAAGATATAAAAACAAAAAAAAGTCGGTGCAAACTATTTATTTGTTATTATTACTTAGAAAAACGGACTGCATTTATTTATTGTAAACATCCGAAGGGACACTTTCGGATTCAGAATCTCCCATATTTAAATTATTTTTGGTCAACACTTGGCATACAATAGAAAATTAGACGGCAATAATGACGTTGTCAAAATCGAAATTTAAACAATCAAAAATGCGGTTACCATGATATCGTATAATTTGGACACCTGAAAGTTTTAAAAATTTAGACGAATTAGTATATTAAAGTATAAGTAAATATTAAGGTCTTTAAAACACGCGCGATTTTGCAAGCACGACGGCGCAGCCGGAGTGCTTGAAATAGAGCAAGTGTTTTAAAGACCAGTTATCCACGAATACTTTACATTATTTTTTTTTATTGGTATTTATATTACAAAAAATGGAAATAATAACTTAGTAAGTAAGTGAAATGGTCGAATTCGCGATGTGATATACCTGTCGTTGTCATGAAAATGAGGAGAACAAAAAATACCTTCCAATCTGTCACATAAGATTCATTGTTGTCACCGTTGACACTGGTTGTCTATTGCTTAAAAAAATATTTTATTTGACGTTAAAAGGTAATTCTGTCAAATCAATAATTAAAAAGTTGACATATTTAGACTTCACGTTTCACGGGTTGTTGATGTTGCCATGGTAACTTTAAAACACGCGCGTTTTTGAAAGTGGGAATAAGCGAAATAGGGTATCAATAAAAAAAAATCTATTTGCACTGTCGTAGATTAAATTTTTAATGATACACGTTCGATATATTTTATGAACTTTATTAATGAAACTTGCGCAATTAAACCACTCAGCTAACGCCTCGTGATTTAACGTTGCACACGTTTTATTATAGTGTTCATATCGAACTAGTATCATTAATAACTATAATATACTTTATACCATTTTAAAATATTTGGTACTTATAATATAGTATATTGTACTAGTATGGCGGCTTTAGAGGGGGGCGCTTCTGTCTAATATTTTCCGCCATGTTTACCTTTCTACACATTTTCTATTGAAATATCCACTTAAACGCTGCGTCTTGATTTTTTGGATTAATATGTATGTTATAGGCTTTAATAAAACATAATACTGTTAAAAAATATCTTTACTAATATTTTTCGATATACAATTTTTCTAAAATAATTTATGAGGTTCCTTCATATTGATTTAATATGTCAATGACTATGAAGTCGATATTGATTTTATTTAAATTTTGTGTAAAAGCTAGAAAAAATAAATAAACCTACGCGAAATAGGTTGGCAAGCATGTTGACACTCCCACCTTAACGTTTAAAAATTAGAAATATCTACTTTTGAGTGAAATAGGGGAGAGTTGGACAAAACAAAACAAAAGAATGATAAAACCGGGTACCGCCTAGTTCTGCCAAATGTCTGTTGCCATCTATCGGACAATGCTAAAATTAGTGTTCTTAAATCGCCAACAGTCGCTTGTATATATTTCTACATCATTTGAGTAATATGAGCCGGAGCAGTAAGATCTTAAGGTCGAATTATCAACGTCATTCAATCTATTTCCAACCTATAACCTATTTCGCGTTATTTTTTCAAGTTTATTATTCTTGTTATGACTAACATTTAAATAAAATCAGTATCGTCGGCACATTACTTAGGTAATATCTGATATACTACAAAAATATCAATTTATTTCATTGCTAATTTTGGGAGAATGGTATAGTGAAAGAACAATGACATAATAATGTTAAAAAAAATCTTACCCGATATTTTTCGCTATACAATTCTCCTAAAATAAGTTATAAAATTCCTTGATATTTATTAAATATGTCAATTATTACCTATAGAATATCAAGTCGATACTGATTTTACTTAAATTTTGTGTAAAACTAGAAAACATAAATAAATCGATGCGAAATAGGTTACATGTTGGCAAGCATGTTGATACTCACACCTTGATTGTTTTTCGGTGCACCATGCAAACTCTATTTTTAGAGTAAGTTTATAGTTTTTTTTTCCTCTACTGAATAATAATATAATAATAATAGTGGATTTCACCTTAGTTTTTAAAGGCCGCCGCTGACACATGTCATTTATAACATTTCTTTTTACAGAACTTAAGGATTGGCCAGGGGTCGAACGGTCCACCCGAGGTTCCGAGTAGATACCTGCCCTGGCTGGATGTATGTGAATATATGCAACTGGGGGAAGTTCTGCTCTGGAACAAGACCGATGTTCGTAGTGAAGAGCTACACGCTGCACGAGCTGACCCTGCCTTAGACCAAAAACATCGGATCTAGAGGAGGCAACCTCGATAAAAAACCTGCCTATGGGCAATACACACACACTCCACACTATACACTAAAACCTGAGGCGATGGAAGGCTTCTGGGTCTCCCCGCGCAGCGCCGGTACGGTCCCCCGGAAGGCCGATCTGGAGAGGTAGTAGCGAAAAAAGTCTGGAGGGCACACCAGACCGCCGTTGAGATAGTACAGGGGCCCACCCTTACTTAGCCGGTGTAGGGGGCTGCCCTTTCAACTCAACGACAAATCTTGGAACATGTAGTAGTGCCAGGTGGCGCCTGGATTAGGGCCCTGCTGCATGATCCGGGGGGCTTCGACTGCGGCTGCCGGACTTCCTCGAGGGGAACCAGACCTGACCGGCGTTGCGATGGGAGGCCCCGCTGCTGAGTTGACCTCAGCACACCACACATACACAACTTACACACCCCCCTAATCATTATATATATTTCAGATGAGCAACGAAGGAAAACATACAAGTGATAAAGTGCAATCACTGAATTTACAACAAGGAAGCACCCCTAGCTTCCCAAAAGAGGTAGTCGAGTTCAGTACGGACTCGGAGGTAGACGCTGACAAAGTGTCAGCAATGGAGGATGAGGTCCTTAGGTCCTCGGACAATGCGTCGGAAACGGAGCCGCAAGGCTCTATTGAAGACGCAGGACCAAAGGCGGCAGCCAGTGACACAGCCGACGCGGAACCTGAAAAGCCCAAAAAGACTGATCCGCAAGGATCGGTCAACACGGGCTTAGACGGATCCAAGGACGCTAAAAACACTGGCGCCGGACAGAGTGGGACTGCTCCTTGGAAGGCCAAGACTAAGGTCACGGCCACAAGAGAAGAGATAGCCCTGAGGAAAAAGAACAAGAGAATGAGATATGAGGCTAATAAAAAAGCCAGAGGAATGGTCGCTGGCCTGCAGGCCCCCGAGCCCGAGTCCGAAGCTTCCGAACAAAAACGGGAACAGGACACAGGGGAGGCTCGCAAAGGCGATGATTTTAGGCCTCGAGGTCCTATGGGCAGGAGGTTCAGCAGAGCGGTCGAAAGGAGACCGGTTGAGCTTCCGAATGCTCCCGCTTCCGTGAGGGGCGCCGCGGGAGGCTCCAAGGAGCCTCACGTGGCTCCCACCAGAGGTGGGGGATCAGGGACCAAGAGGGGCCGAGAATCGGGCCACACACCACCCAGTGACAGAGATAAAAAAAGGGCTAAAGACAGGCATGGCCGCCCGGTTAAAAGAGACGAACAACAACACCGTTCCCCTCTCCTTAAAGACCAGGCGACTGGATCCAGGGCTGCCGGTGGTGGGTCCCACGGGACCACACCACAAGCAGCAAGAAAAGAGAACCAGGTCGTCTTCAGATCTAGTCGACCAGGTGGCAACGTATTGGAAGAGGAAGTCGAGGGTCTCAGAAGCCATCTGGTGGAAGAGATGCTCGGGGCCATGGCGGGACCTGACGGGGAGCCGCAAGGGCCGGAGCTTCGATTCAGAAACTCTGGCCGGGTGGATCCTGGTTGGTTCCTGGTCACGGCGCAGGATGAAGATTCGATGAGGTGGCTCATCGAGGGCTGTCCAACACTCAAGGTGGGCGACGTGACGTTTACGGCCACACGAGCTGCCGATGCCCCTTGGCCTGAAAAGATTGGCTTCTGGCTGCGAGGCCCGGAGGTTGATCTGGACAGACTTAGGAGGACATTGGCCCTACAGAACAGGGCTCTAAATGTCAACCAATGGAGGCATTTGCAAACAACAGGAGGACCAGGGAGTTGGTTTATCACCTTCCTGGTAGAACAAGACGTCGCCAAGCGTCTGGAAGAGTCTGGGTGGACCCTTTACTTTGAGCTGGTAACCCTCGCAGCGCGCAGGGTTCCATCTTGGAGTGGAGCGGTCCGCCAGGAGGCTTCGAAAGCGCCTGCGACCGAGCAAAAGAGGCAATAGGCCCCCGCCTGCACCATGTCTTGCCCCATCATGGAAACTCTGCGGGTGAGTCAAGTAAATCTCCAACACAGTCGGGACGCTACCGGGGAACTGGTGAGCGTCCTGACTGGTAAACACGAGATTGTTTTGATACAGGAGCCTTATGTTTTTAGGAATCAAGTCAGGGGCTTAGGAGGTAGCGGCCACAAACTGGTGGTCGGTAAAGAGGACGACGACAGACCAAGAACCTGCATTCTGGTGTCCAGCGAGACCAACGTGATCCCTCTACCACAATTGGGATCAAGGGACCTAACAGCTGCGGTTCTTGAATATAAGGTGAGAGAAGGTAGTCGTAAGCTTTTGATATGTAGTTTATACTTACCATATGACAACGCGCGATTACCCAACACAGAGGATTTAGAACACATAATTGCGTTCGCAGGGGAAAAGGGTTTGCCAGTCTTAATCGGGTGCGACGCAAATGCGCATAGCGAAACTTGGGGAAGCACCGACACTAACGCCCGGGGTGAAGCCCTCACTCAGTTCCTAGCGCATACTAACCTTGAGGTACTAAATAAAGGTAGAAAGGCTACGTTTGTTAATAGAATTCGCGAAGAGGTCATTGACATTACGTTAGCTTCGAGAGGTGTTTTAAACGATATATCGGATTGGCGCGTATCGAACGACATATCCATGTCTGATCATCGAATGATCAGAATGGAGCTAAGATCCGATAAAAAGGTTGCTACTTTACGAAGAAACCCCAGAGCCACGGACTGGGAAACATACATCTCGGTCCTTCAGCGCGAGACGGGCATTCCTCGGAGCAAGTTAGAAAGTAGGGAGGAAATAGACAAGGAAGCGGATGCATTAAGCAAGCTGATTGTCTCAGCGTACGAGCAGTCCAGCCCGCTTGTGGCAGTAAAGGAAAAAAGGGTTCGCTGGTGGAGTAACGGCCTCGCGAAACTGCGCGGGCTAACCAGACGGGCCCTTAACCGAGCCACAGGGGAGGGAACGCAAGACGCATGGGACGCTTACACAGATGCTCGAAGGAATTTTAAGCGGGAGGTAAGGCGCAGAAAGAGAGAGGCCTGGCGGGCGTACTGCGGGGAATTAGATTCCCTACCAGAGACAGCCCGACTGGCCAAGATACTCAGCTGCGAGAGTAAAGGGATAATCGGATCCCTAAAAAGACAGGATGAGACATGGACTACCTCCAGCGAAGAGTCACTTAGACATCTGCTGGAGGTTCACTTCCCGGGCTGTAGGGCGCCGGTTGCTGAGGAGGCCGTTCCCCCGATCCAAAGAGCGGATTGGAGGACGGCCAACAAAATTGTGACCGGTGCTGCTGTAGCCTGGGCGGTCAACGAATTTAGTCCATATAAGGCAGCGGGGCCAGACGGCGTTTTCCCGGCTCTGCTTCAGAAAGGCCTGGAAACTCTACTCCCAAGGCTGGAGAGAATTTTCCGGGCTAGCTTAGCCTTGGGATACGCACCGAAAGCATGGCGGTCGGCAAGAGTGACGTTCATCCCTAAAAACGGAAGAACGGATTACTCCATAGCCAAAGCTTTCAGGCCAATAAGTTTAACCTCCTTCTTGATGAAGACACTAGAGAAGTTGGTTGATAGGTATCTCGTGGAGGTGGTGCTAAAAGCACGCCCCATTCACGATAATCAACACGCCTACAGGCGCGGGCGATCAACAGAGACCGCACTGCACGCCGTAGTAACAAAAGTAGAAAGGGCCCTACATTATAAGGATGTTGCCTTGGCAGTATTCTTTGATGTTGAAGGGGCCTTTGACAAGGCAAAACCAACGACAATTTGCGATTCGTTGAGAGCAAGGCGGACGGCTCCGGCCATTATAGAATGGGTCAGAACAGCATTAGAGGAACGGACGGTGACTGCCGCCGTCGGGGACGTTCAGCTGGACATCGGGGTGAGGGGCGGCTGCCCGCAGGGCGGCTGCCTATCTCCACGCCTATGGTGCCTAGTAATGGACGGCTTGATGGTCAGGCTCGCCGAAGCCGGCTTCTACGCACAAGCATATGCGGACGATGGCCTCGTACTGGTTACGGGAAAACATCTGAACGTGGTGTGCGACAGAATGCAACTGGCCTGCAGGATAGTAGAAAGGTGGTGTAGAGAGAACGGACTTTCTGTCAACCCAGGTAAGACGGAGATGATTCTCTTTACAAAAAGGAAGAAAATAGACGAGTTTAGAGCGCCACAGCTTTACGGAAAATCCCTAGACTTGGTGCAGAAGGTTAAATACTTAGGAATTACTCTAGACAATAAGCTCACATGGAAGGCGCACGTGGACAACGTAGTGAAAAAGTCTACGGCGACCTTCTTTCAGCTTAGACGAGCGGTGGGAGCCAGTTGGGGTCTCAACCCCCGCATTATGCACTGGCTCTTCACGGCGGTCATTAGACCGAGAGTCGCCTATGGCTCGATAGTCTGGTGGCCCGCGGTAGAAAAAACCACTGCTAGAGCAAAACTTTCGAAAGTGCAGAGATTGGCTGGCCTCGGTATAACCGGAGCCATGAGGACGACCCCCACAGCCGCGCTTGAAACTCTACTTGGGCTGCCTGGGCTCCCACTCTGGATACAGAGGGAGGCAATGGCGGCCTACATGAGAATGAGATGCACTGACTGTTGGAAAGGTATCGGAGACGTAGGACATACGAGGATAGCCCGACTAGCGGAAGCAGAGGTTCCGATACTGAATCTCGCAGCGACCCTGACAGAGGACCCGTTAAGGCTGAACAGGAAGTACTCCCTTACAATCCCCACCAAGGAACAATGGGAGAGAAAAGAGGTCATATTCCCAGAGGATGCTCTGGTATGCTACACCGATGGGTCGCGCATGGCCGGAACGGAATCCTCAGGAGCCGGAGTATATATTGAAAAGACTAACACCCGAGAGAGCTACCCACTAGGACGGCTCGCAACAGTCTTTCAAGCAGAGGTGTTTGCCATCTTAATGACGGCCAGCATGGCAGAGGTCAGAGACTGCGAAGAGCGTGCGATATATGTATGCTCCGACAGCCAAGCTGCCCTAAAAGCCATCACTAAACCAAGAGTCACAACCAAGCTCGTCAGCGAATGCGCCGATGCCCTGGAGAGACTCTCGAGGAGGAAAGAGGTAAACCTGGTCTGGGTCCCCGGACACCAAGGGGTTCAGGGTAACGAGATGGCAGACGAACTTGCCAGACGTGGAGCTGAGACCCCATTCCTTGGACCAGAACCGGCTATAGGAATAACAAAAAAGCAGGTAGGGTCCGCACTCAACGAGTGGGCTGAACGCCGCTCTAAGGAGCAATGGCGGACGATCCAAGGGTGCAGACAAGCTAAGGACTTTATAGCTTGGCCAAGCAAGGCTAAGCTAGATTGGATTCTAAATAGAAGACGGTGTGTCCTAAATCCCCTGATTGGGATACTGACAGGACACTGCAAGCTGAAGAAGCACCTAGCACTAATTGGTGTCGAAGACGACCCAATCTGTGCCGGATGCCTGGAGGAGGAAGAGACTCCGCTGCATTTTTTGGGTACCTGCGAGGCCTTGGGAAGACTCAGGCACCAGGTCCTGGGATCGGCGGCTCTCCAGAAGGAAGAAATCACAGCCCTGGCCTGGAGCGACATACTCAACTTCATAAAGAGGTCGGGACGCTTTGGCGGGGGCCAAGGTGGTTAGTGTGATTGGGGGAAGACTCTGGGGTAGGCAAAAAGGATCGCGGTTGGTCTACTTGCCAGGTTTTCGGAACCTCCCCTCAATTACTACTACTACTACTACTAAGGATTGGCCAGGGCCGGACTTAAAAATTATGTGTGAACATGGGTCAATTTATTTGTAGTTGTAATTATGGATGGAAACGAGAATTACCTAAGCAATTTTTAAGGTATTAAAAAAAAAAACACTGAAGGGGAATGGAAATAGGATAGAATATCAGAAAAACAATTTCATTTAATTTTTATTCATAATATAATAAAGTGCTGTTATTTTGGTAAAAACACACTCTTAATTTAGTACAATAAAAAATATACAAGGGGCAGTCGTGAATCTAGTATCATCAATAATTAACTACGTTTTTTAATAAAGAATTATTTTGTTTTTTAATTTGATTTTAGACCATGCAGTGTTAAGTTGAAAAAATCTATATATTATATTTAATAGCTTATTGTTTACTTTTTTATTTTCTTATTCACGGGTAGATATTCTTTTCTTTGGACTAGGTTCTAAAGGGTTTGAAGTTTACAATAGGTCTAACTTTTCGTTGGTTTATAATAAAACAACAAAAGTTTGTAATGTTATCGAATTAGGTTTTTTTTTAATGAATAAAGAAAAAATAATGTAAGTAGATACTACAAAAAAAGATTTTTGTCCATGCGTTTGCAGAACAGATACCTCAAGCACTCTTCAATACAACTGTATGTAAAACTTATTTTAGCATAATGGTTCACTGTGGTTTTCAAATTTAATTTTGTTGCAAGTTCCCTATTATTTTTTTCATCTGACAAGCTGTCGATGTCGTCGTCACCGTCCGAGACATTAATAATTATTTACTTACTTTTGCATAAAAAGAAACACGTCACAGATACACACAGTCCGGCAGTTTAAAACCAAAAAGTCTAATACGCACAAAATATAAGCAAAATGCTGTCTGAAAAATACCAAAAACAATAACACGAACGATCAAGAATTAACAGCAGAATGCACGCGGTGCGCGATGTGTCCCAATGCGGCTCTGTGATATTTAAAGAACGCGACGAGACAATCGAATTAATGAAGTACGAAAAGAGATATGCGAGAGCAAATGCGTAAGACAAAGATGCACATACTAACGGCATATACGAGCGATGCTGTGCTTTTGACGAGTTTGAGCTCATTGAAGGGCAACGTATTGAACTGTGTAGTGTGCATCTTCGTCATGTACATGTAACTATACGGTCAGTTATATATCCATATCTTGTTAATCTAGCCAATGCCCGTGCCTGAAAGCCGTTTATAGAATTTGGGATTTTAAAATCACGTGTTGGCTAATATGTTTGACAAGAGAGACGTCAAAGCATTAAAAACTAAGGTGAAGTCCACTATACCTCTAATTTGGTCAAACATTTTGAATATTATATTATAACCAAAAAATTTTACATAATACTTAATGTCTTGTTGACGAGTTTTACACTTACTTATGCAGTCATATGAAATTTTTTTTGCCACTGCTGTTCATAGATGTTTGATTTTTTTTTACATATTTTAAATAAATATTTTATTTTCGCCCTATTAGCCTCTTTACATGATATTTAAGTTACTACCCGGTTTTATCATACCGGTTGGACAAAAACGGATATTTTGCAATATTTTCATAAAAGATTAAAAAAAAAAATTAGGATATTTATAAAAAGTGATATTGGTATATCAAACTAAAGTCTTTTGGGAATATTTCAATCTGCAACAAACGTTTGCTACCCTAAAATCAGACAAGTAATAGTCAGTTTTTGGACTGATAACAGATTTTATCCAACTCTCCCCTACAGATAATGGCACAATATAAATTTAAATTAAAAACAAAAGATAAAATATTTTCTGTTATATTTTGACATTTTGATCGATACCTATGTTTCCTAATATCACAATCCGCAGGAATGTAATTCAAATAAAGAAAATAAAATTTAAAAAAAAATTGAAGAAACGTTCAGTAAACTTTTAAGTACAGGGTGATCGCGTATAATGTTACCCCCCTTTAACTTCTTTGTTTCGCAATTAGAAAAAAAAAAGGAAGAAAACAAAAGTTGTAGGATTTAATGTAAACTTCTTGCAAAATATATTTTCGTAGATACAGGGTGTTGCATAAAAGCGTGACAGATCAAAGTTATTTTTTAAATGGAATAGCCTGTATATTGTTGTATAATTGGATCCTACGGACAATTCTAAACATAATTTTTATATACCACTATATATCTAAATTGAACCGTTCTCGATTTATTGATGATTAACAATTACTATATATTATATAAGTAAATATAAGGTCATTCAAGTCAAGATGTATCGTTTCCATGGATAACAATATTAACAACGGTAATTTTATTCAGTTCAGTATCGTCATCCTGTTATCCATGGAAACGATACATCTTGACTTGAATGACCTTATTTTCTTATATAATACTTCTTATACAGGGTGTAACAAATTCGTTTATTACTACAGCGATCTCGTAAATCATAAGAGATACGAAGATGGTTAAATGGGGGCAAAGTTGCACAATTTGATGCCTAATCATAATTCAAAAAGAAATTATTTAGATTTCGAGTACTTCCGGAGATATTCGAAAGAAACCGAAAAACTGTCAATAAGATTTTTTTGTTTTGCGCCCTTAATGTAGGAGATAAAAGAAAACCAATCACACCTTTTCAGGGCCACTTTTAATCCTTTCTTAGAATATGTAATTAGTTTTGCCATACAACGTTTCATTTTCCTGAAACCATCATTAATTTCACTATTTTAAATACGGACCTGGATTTTTTCCATTTTTCAATAAAAGACCTAGGACATCTTTATTCAAAGCCTAGGCTAAATATTAATTTTAAAAAAGAATTAACTCTCTAATGTAGATTTTATTAAGATATTTTTAATCCGACCCTGTGTTACACAATACCCATTAATTTTATTACCTACGTCATCTTTTGTGTAACAATTTAAACTAGGTAGCTCCTTAAAAGAATACTATAAAATTCGTAAAATTGACAATAATCGTAATACAAATTCTTGCTAATGATGATATTAGATTTTATTTAATTAACAATATTTTATAATATTAATAAAATTAATTAAAACTTTACGAAAAACATTATAAGCAATATTAGCAAAATAAAAAAAATACTCCTGAATAAAAGAAGTTGCCATATTAAAATTAATTATTAATTACGTGTTCAAAAATGTTTACCTGGACAGCGCGAGCGATACATTTTCATGTCGTGATTAAAACGAAATGGTATTGTGTATAATACAGGGTCGGATTAGAAAAATCTTAATAAAATCTACATTAGAGCGTTAATTCTTTTTTTAAATAAATATTTAGCCTAGGCTTTGAATAAAGATGTCCTAGGTCTTTTATTGAAAAATGGAAAAAATTCAGGTCCGTATTTAAAATAGTGAAAATAATGATGGTTTCAGGAAAATGAAACGTTGTATGGCAAAACTAATTACATATTCTAAGAAAGCATTAAAAGTGGCCCTAAAAAGGTGTGATTGGTTTTCTTTTATCTCCTACATTAAGGGCGCAAAACAAAAAAATCTTATTGACAGTTTTTCGGTTTCTTTCGAATATCTCCGGAAGTACTCGGAATCTAAATAATTTCTTTTGGATTATGATTAGGCATCAAATTGTGCAACTTTGCCCCCATTTAACCATCTTCGTATCTCTTACGGTTTATTAGATCCCTGTAGTGATAAACGAATTTGTTACACCCTGTATAGTAATTTTCAATCATCAATAAATCGAAAACTGTTCAATTTAGATATATAGTGGTATATATAAATTATGTTTAGAATTGTCCGTAGAATCCAATTATGCAACAATATACAGGGCATTCTATTTAAAAAAATATAACTTTAATCTGTCACGCTTTTATGCAAAGTATCCACGAAAATATATTTTGCAAGAAGTTTACATTAAATCCTACAACTTTTGTATTTAACAGTTTTTTTCTTAATTGCGAAACAAAGAAGTTAAAGGGGGGTAACATTATACGCGATCCCCTGTACATAGGTACTAATATTAGAAGCTCCTTCGGGTGCCAATTAGACATAATTATGCCACCTAAGTTAAACCTGGAGTTTGTGGGCTACCACGCTACTGTTATTTATGAAACACTCTTGCGTGTTTTTTGTTTGAATAGAAAATAACCAGAAGCATTTTGGCAGATCTTCAAAAGTAGATAAGCAAGAAGCTGGGCTTAAAATTTCTCAATGCTTTCTCGCCATCTTATTCGAGATTAAATTAATTTGTGAAATGAATTATTCATTTGGCCATCGGTAAATTTATTACAAAGCTCTGACGGATTAAGGATACACACAAGGTCCTTAGTTAGTTCTTGTTCTTACCCCCTTTGTCTGGGATATTGGACAAGTTTAGAAGTTAGTCGGAACAATATCGCTTGTGTTAATTTGTGTCACATAGTACTGAACTTTATATATATCGATGATATAATAATTCTCTTTGTGCAAGGCCGTATAAACCATTAGATCGACTAGGCACAGTAACTAAAGACTAAAAAAATGTAGGACCTTACAGTAGCGAAACCAGACCGAGATTAAGGGGAGGCACTTAGGTAAACAAATATGTAATTAAAAATCTTATTTCTTTTTAAAACTATTTATTTTTCCTTGCCTTCTTAAATGAAGGGGGGGGGGGGTAGGTGCACCCTGTGCCCCCATTAGGGGCGTATTTACGGCCCCCTTTTAATAAAGGACTGAGCTGGCTAGTTGGCTATAAGGCTTCTCTCACAGTGGAAGCGTAAACGTGCGAATTTTTAAATGTGCGTATAAATCCGGTGATATCGCACACTGACTGCAGTTTCATGCGAACAAAGATTTTCTAGCTGTCTATAGTAAAATAATAATTAAGAGCTGATCAGTAATATAGGATGCCTGCTTATAATGCCTATTTATTAGAAAATACCTTTCTAAAAAGGAAAATTCTCCGCAAGAGGAAAATATGGGTGATTGAGCTATTACAAAAAATAATGCAATTTGGTGAATTTTGGCACATTTGGGAAGATTTAAAGAATAATCAGAGACAGTTTTTTAGTTACTTTCGAATGTCAGAGCAAAGTTTTAATTATATAATATTGCATGCAGTACGTGTCAAGCTAACCATAATATTGTAAATTCTATCAACTTTTCAGTGTCTATTTTGACAATCGTAAATGCGAATCGATGCAAAAATCCAAACCAAATAGGTCGTGATTGCAGTTTGCAAGTTTACGCATATTATGTACGTACGAATTGGCCTGTTGATAGTGCAAAAGCGTGTATCTAAAAAAATGCAGGTATCTCTAAAACGGCATGGAGGCTGTCTTCTGGAGTAGCCGATGGCTACATAGATGATTCCTTAAGCAATAAGTTAGAGCTGACCAAGAAAATATTCAACATTCCACAACTGCAATCAGTACCGACTCAGGTATCGCAATCCGTCTTCCAATCAAGTTCAACATTTTAGAATAATATCATAATGGAGAACAAAAATAATAACACATCCTCAAAATCAAATTTACAGCACCCTGTTCTTGTTCAAAATTGTTCTAATTGTACATTTAATATAAATAATTGAAAATAAAATAAACAGTTTGTTGAAAAAATGTTATGTGAAAAAATGACCGTGTATTTACAACCTTAATTAATGTATAAAAAATCATACATTAATGGCCCCTATTAATGCATGATTTTTTTTTTATTAATAAACGATTTTAGGCAACCAAACATACTACAAAGCACGCACTGCCGCGTACATAATGGCGTTGCCATAGTTTCTGTCGATGTCAATAAGTTTGAAATTCAAAAATTTGTTATAATATGTAGTTTGGTTCTAAATAAAAAAAAAATATAATCTATTAACAAGACAATCGACGGAAAAATATTGTAACTAACGCGTATATTAAATAGCGATTAATACACTAGTTTGTTAAATTTACTATTTCGGCCTGGGACGAAAAGTGTTTCCTAGCTACCAGCGCAATAGTCAATACCTTATTGAAAAGGTTACCTTTTCGTACAAATATCTGATCTATAAAACGTCATTTTTTGACACAATCGGATAAAAAAATAATTATTATTTAGTGAAAAAGCCCATTGCCTGTAAAATTTTAGTCTTTTTAATAATAATAAATAACATTTTCCAAAGAGTCCTTATGCCGCCTCTGGTTCACTACCTGATATCCGTACTATATATATATATCAGGATCACTTATTGTGTACCAACTAGAAAAGCCGCGTCTAATGCCGCCGTTGAGATTTCTGTTTGTATAAACGAGCGGTCTGGTTATACACAATCCGCAGACCCCTTTGATCGAACAGCAGGTATTATTGCTGAAGATATAATGGTATCTATATGTATGTGGAAGCCGTATGTAAGCAGGATTCTGATTACATAAGGGAGATTTTATACGTAAATGTATAAAAATATTTAATGTCGAATTAATATAAACTATGGGAAAATAGCAGTTACAGAAAAGTTAGTGTCTTTCGATTTCGTGTTATTTTTTTCAAAATTTTCAAATATTTACTAAGAAAATACGCTTTCTCTACGCCCAAGTACCCTATTTAGACACAAATTGGACACAGATTCTTTGCTGAGAAACGTTTCGAAACATTTTCGATTTCTGTTACTTGAAATATTTTTGAACTGTTTGTTTCGAAAAATTGTAGAAACCATCAATACATTTAACACACATGGGAATAAATATTTTGTGAAACATTTTTAGATAAAATTGTGAAGTTATGCATGTGTCGTACGTGCGTTCCCAAATTAAAACCTCAAATTTTTGATTTAAGTGCAGCGAAACAAATTGGTATTTTTCTGCTTTGAAATGTTTACGAAACAAGCAAGGGGTAAACCGCAGGAGAATCCTGATGTACAAATTGGGGAAAATTATACGAAATCATAGGAAATCTTAGGATATATTAAGAAATCATAGGTAGGGGAAGGTCGCCTTTAATGTCATACTTCCCACAGGTATCTTTGGAGTAAACCGGTTTTGCGTCATCCCGCATAGTTAGACGGGTGTGCGATATTGACCGTTCAGTTGTGAGTCGAATTTCAGTCGTGACGAACAAAAATAATGGTTAAGTGCCGAAGTAATATTAGCCAGTAACCAAATTATGTTAGGTGCATTAAATTATAATGCACGATTTTTTTCCGATAACTATAGGATAATAATATAGATGTTACTTTGCTATGATTATTTTAAATCAAAGTTGTGCTTATAATTTTTTATAATTTATTTATTAGAAGTGTGACATATTCCTAAGATGGCATATCCATTGGTTTCCTATAAATAGGTATATGCAATCATAGGCGTAATATTTAAAACGGCGCTACTTTTACTTTTCTTTTAGATGTCACTACTTATATGCTTTTTAAAGTTTTTTTTATGTCTTTAGATTTTACTTTCCTGATAATGTTTTCATTATCTTTTTCAAAACTTTTAAACATGTTCCCTAGAATGAAATAAATTATTTTTAGTTTTTTTAAACAGTTTTATGTGCTTGAATTTTTGAACCATAAAAATGTGCAAACTGTAACAAAAATATTCCTTTTACATGTATGCGTCCTTCAGATTTTTGCATTTTACTGGAGTATGCCATCATAAGCAATGCAGTTATTGCCTATGATGGAATACTTGGTGAATTTTTAAAATTTTATAATGAATATTTAAGTAGTAATGAATATTTTAACATGGTTAAATGGGTTAAAACCTTTGAACTAAAAAATATATTAGGTGGTAAAAAAAAGGTGCCATCATAGGCGACCTTTCCCTAATCTTTAAAACGTACGTATGCTTAAATTTAAAGAAATGCTTAGGTACTCATTTGAGGTTAAGTCTAAAAATCTTATATTCTTATATTAAAAAGCAGCGCAGGACCCTCTTTCCATTGGCCACTCAGGGCAAATGCCACGGCCCCACCATCGATGGGGCCCCTTCTAGTTCTTGCCAGATCACCTGTCACACAGTTATAGAGGCTCAGTGGCGCACCGAGGTGGAGTTTTTGGGACTGTAAAGTCGACCATTTTTTTTTAAAAGTCAAAAAAACATGGTTGACGGATAGCGTCAAATTACCCGGGTGGGAACGCATCCCAGAGGAAGATTTTTCGGTGCGCAATTGTCCTAAAGTGCCCAGGAGCTCCAATACGATAAAGACGGTCCTGAATGGAAGTTTTCTTTTAAATTTAAATTTATCCTGAAAGTTGTTATTTTATACCAAGATTAAAATAACAAAGATCTAACGATTTTATTTATGTAACAAATAAATTCTGTTAAAGGTATTTATAAAATGCCTATAAAAGGGTTTAAGGAGCATAAAGATATTAAAGTATCTAAATATTTAAATATTAATCTTAAAATATCAAGGCGCAGCTCTTTAGAGAATATTTTAAGAAAAATTGTGTAAATAGGTAAATATTGCGGAAAATAATAGACAGAAGTGCCTCCCCGCGCTGGCTTGAAAGTACCACCAAAACATTTTCAAAAATTTAATTTAATTTATTCAGTCCGCATTAAATTTAAAAATCTACTTTTATCAATTCAACTTTATGATACTTTTGGGGGTACTTGCCTCTCCCCCATCTAAGTACGCGTCTGGACTATAATACATTTAAAAAAAACGTACTACCATTGGCCCAAAGCGTCTTGGTTTGCATCAGAAAAATGTCTTTTATCATGACAATGCGCGCGTTAACAACGCAGCCAAAGTCCAACCTGCCCTAATAGACCAGGGTCGATAATTTTTGAAACAAAAAAAAATAATAGTAGGAAGAGAGACCCATTGGAAAAGGAAGAGAGTATAACAAAAATAAAAGGGAAAATAATGTACGGGCGATCCGAGGTCGGGAAGTGGAAGGAGGTGAGTTTTTAAGGGTAGAAAACGATTTATGTCGATTTCCGGCAAAACTACAAATCCTATGGAAAAACGTTAAATGGCAAAGTTGTAGGTAATAAAAAGATCTACAACTTTTGTATTTATACTTTTTTCACATAACCTTAAAATTTATGTGAAATAACCAAGTTTTTGGTTTTTTATTTTTATCTTTTACAAATTTTTTTTTTTTCACGAAATTTGGTGAAACCTTACCTTTTTATGCCCCAAACACACTGTCATTTTTAAATTAAAATATTTATTTTTTCACTTAATATCGAAAACGCACCCTAATTTTCAATCGAAAATTCTCACGTCAAAATATCTGCTTTTTTAAAAAAGTCGGTGGGCTTTTTGTTCGATCAAATCTCTACTTTCTGATTGTGTAAAAAAAATATACATTACTATGGTAAATGTGATGAAATCCCCATTAAATCCTACCCTAATTATATTTAGAACAACTATTTTCGCATGTTTTTTGCGATCTTTATGTTTTATGGATTTGTAATTTTTTTTTTATCAATGTAATATGGAATCTTACGTTTTTCGAGTAATTAAAGTATAAATTTTAATAAATAGCTCAAAATTGTACATAATGATTAAAAAAAAAAATTTAGGATTCGAGTTTTTTTCGTTTCTTTGCATTTTTTGAGAACATTTACCATAGTAATGTATATTATTTTTACACCATCAGAAAGTAGAGATTTCACGAACAAAAAGCCCACCGACTTTTTTAAAAAAGCAGATATTTTGGCGTGAGAATTTTCGATTGAAAATTAGGGTGCTTTTTCGATATTAGGTAAGTCAAAATAATGTGAAAAAATTGATATTTTAAATCAAAAAAATTACAGTGTGTTTGGGACATAAAAAGGTAAGTTTCACCAAATTTCGTGAAAATGTTTTTTTTTTTGTAAAAGATAAAAATAAAAAACCAAGTTATTTGAATTTTTCACATAAATTTTGAGGTTATGTGAAAAAAGTGTATTTATAAAAGTTGTAGATCTTTTTATTACCTACAACTTTGCGATTTAACGTTTTTCCACAGGACTTGTAGTCACCGCGCGGATATTTTCTGATGAACAGGTGGAGCGAGTTGAACATTTTTTTTATAAAAAAAAACAGTTGTTTGTTTCATTGGTATCCGAAAAAACTTTTTTAATAAACTATATAAGGTCCCAGCTGGTTATAATTAAATTATACATTCTATTATCTTCTCTAATTAATAGTATTAAACCAATCTTCTTTGATGATGAAGTAGGTAAGGAACGCTTATTTCGGCCAAGGTAAAAGGGCTAATTAAGATATTCAGCACCAGGGAAGGAAGGAACAGGGGTGTGCCAATTCACCTGGGAACAGGGGCGGATTCAGAAATTTATCGGGGGGAGGGGGGAGGGGCGCAAATAAAGGAAGGTCAAATGGAACTATGTGCATATTAAAAAACAAACAAAAAACTGAAATCGTACTGACGTATTATGTAGGTATCTAAAGTTTTGAGAAAAAAAATTATTTTATTTTTTTATTTAAAAACAAATTATTTTTTGACAATATTATACTTAAAAAAGAAAATCCCGTAATGACGAGCTGCCGAAAGTTCGTGGACTTCAGGGGCGCAAAGCAATTAATGAATTTTATCAACCTAAACTTGATTTGCCTAACTCACAATAAAAGAATAAATTAATTTTGAAAAAATTATCTAAACTTTATAGATATATATTTATACGTTAATTTTAGCTACATTAGTGGCGGTTCCAGGGGGGGGGGGGGGGGGCACAGCCCCCCCTCTCCGAGTTAACCCATATACAGTGCCGGATTTACACTAAAAGCGCCCCTAGGCACATTTATTGAAAGCGCCCCCATTTTGGGCATTCGTGTAGGAAAAGTGCCGCAGGCAAAGCGGCGCAGGCGAAAAATTTTTGGGACCACGCCCAATTTTAGAATTCACTTAACACCAAAACTGTCTAAAAAATGAAGAAATATAAAGCCAGAATTAGTTGTTCCTTCTCTTGCTGTGGGAGAAGGTATCTTGTATTGTCATGGCATGGGCAGGGAGTTTAACACGCTTATCTACGGTCTTGCTTTTCCTCCATTTAGGTATGTAAAGGTAGGTACATTAGGAGAGCACTGAGCTTAACGGTGAAAGTATATTATAGGCCCCTAACTAAAAAGGCAACTTAATGGTACGTATACAGAAAAATTTATCATTACCACTACGCATAATATTTAGAATAAACGTAAACATAAACGAAAAATAAAAAACAATAACCAACGAAAAGTAATCCTTTTTAATTAAAAAACACATAACACAAAAGGATTTGAAGAAACAGGTAGAGATATTATTACTATACCACTTTACCTATAATATGATGATTATTATAATAAAAATAGAACAAACCGCCCTTTTACGTAGTTTATTTAGTATAGTACATCCAGCAGATCCCGGCTGGCGCCGGCGCCGGACGCCCCTCCTGAGCTTGGTGCCCCTAGGCAACTGCCTAGTCTGCCTATTGGTAAATCCGGCCCTGCCCATATACAGTGTGTGTATAAAGTCTGGAAACGGCTTAATAACATCACAATTTACTGGCCGATTTAAACCAAATTTGGTACAGTTGTGTAAGAGGATCTAACGCACCCAATGACGATATTGGCGTTGTTGCCAGCTTTTTAGTTTGTCTGGAATTCGAACGAATTTTATATTTTTAAATATAACACCCAGTATATTTTTATACTTTTAAATTCCACATAAAATTATAATTATTTTTTATTAAATGCATTATTAGTCTATACTTCATAGTTTCCGAGATATTGACTCTCGAAAAGTGACAGTGAAGTTGATTTTTTTGGGAAGATAATAAAAATTGAAGATAGGGACATGTAAGCCGTTTTGCTCTAAGACGTACTGTTAGAAAGTTATAAGCTGTCAAAGTTCAAAAATGTCACTTTTCGAGAGTCAGTATCTCGGAAACTATGAAGTATAGACTAATAATGCATTTAATAAAAAATAATTATAATTCTATGTGGAATTTAAAAATGTAAAAATATACTGGGTGTTATATTTAAAAATATAAAATTCGTTCGAATTCCAGACAAACTAAAAAGCTGGCAACAACGCCAATATCGTCATTCGGTGCGTTAGATCCTCTTACACAACTGTACCGAATTTGATTTAAATCGGCCAGTAAATTGTGATGTTATTAAGCCGTTTCCAGACTTTATACACACACTGTATAGACAACACTGCCTACGGAACCCACCCAAAGTTAGCCGAACGGTGCGCGACAATTCACGAACACTGAGTTTCGGCATGGCCGAAAGTTCGGCCGGTTTTTGGCTGAAACCGAAACTAGATTTTTTGGCCGAAACTAGTCGAAAAAAACGAACCTTTAGTAATAACTAACAATCAGCATACAATTTCAGCTTACCTTAAACTGGTCAGTAACGACACGGCTAACGAGATCCGAGTGGGGTCTTCGGGACGTCCGGCCAGGAGGTTTACGGCGGACAACTGGGGGGCTGTCAAATGGTGGTCCATCGGTGTCGTGTGATTCGCTGCTGTCACCGTTGCCCCCACAACCACTGGGCATCTGTAATGCAAAATGGCAGCTGTTTAGTGTCTGGTGGATACTTTAAAGGGTTTTTTATTCAACCCTTCGGGACAAAAATAACGTTTTTTACGATATTTTTGTGGTCAGAAAAGGTTATATTGCTCCCATCAGTCTATGTGGCTTTTCGTGCTTTCTACTTGTAACCAGAAAGAAAAAATTATAAATACTTTGTTATAGTAGAAAACTGTACAGGGTGTCCAGTTTTCGATGGTTTTACGGGGTATCTCGGTTATTAGTAAAGATAGAAGGATACGGTTTTCGCGGCACTGTGCTACTTTTTTATGAAACAAAAGATGCCCTAATCAAAATTTGTCTAGTCCTCCTTGTTTTTGATATACGGGATGTTTTTATAATTTTACATTTTGGGACACCCCCCATATTTAGGTTACCCTGTAGCTTATCAAAGAGAAAACAAATGTTATTTGTGTAGTTTTTTACGTAGAATCCAGTGACGTACTCAGATTTTTTCTACGTTCAATAGTTTCCGAGAAAAATACCAAAGTTTTTTTTTTAAATGGGACACCCTATATATTTTTAAATAATATAATTCAGTTCATAACAAGCTTCTCAAAAATATATAATACCCTATTTTTATTTTTAATATTAAGCACGAAATTTACGTTTTATTAAAAAATATATAATTTTAGTTAGTAGGTATTAAAAAAAAACTATTACTGATATGATAATTACTGCAGGTAAAATATATTTTGGACTCCTTAATCTAATTAGCAGTAATATTTCAGTAAAAATAATAACAATGCACAAATCGAGTTGTATTTTACTACGCAAAACATTACAAAGAGAAACTAAATATTAATAGAACTTTCTCATAAATATTGCTCAAATTGTTCTCCATTATGCCTTAGACATGTTTCACACATAGTTCTTATCCGCCTTAATGAATTTAAAATAATAAGAGGCCGTGTCCGTAACTCCCTAAATGCTCTTTCAGTAGCATTTCTTAATTCTGCAATTGTTTGGTATTGAATAGAATAAATTTTATTTTCAAGGTATCCCCACAAGAAGAAATCCAAAACCGACAAGTCGGGTGACCTTGGTAGACATCTTACAGGTCCATTAGTTCTAATCCAGTGGCCTGGAAAATTATTATTTTAGTAGGCCCTGATAATTAGCGCATTGTGAGCGGGTGCTCCATCTTGTTGCAGATATAAGTTATTGATACCCGCTAAGAGCACGTCTTCTATTATTTCCGGCACAACGTTTTCCAGAATTTCCAAATATTTATTGGCATTAAGGCTGCCTTCAAATATATTATAAATTATTTTGCTTCCTAGTACAAAACATGAAACGTTAAAGCCAAACCTTCCTTGCCGTTCGAGTGGAAATATTAGATGCTGATTTTCCTGAGACCAAAACCTCGTATTGTGTCGATTAAATATACCAGCACTGGTAAAATGAGCTTCATCGGACCATACAACGGTTTTTTCAAAATTATTTCCCCTGTTGATATTTTGTAAATACCAATTACAGAATTCTGTACGGCGTTGTGCATCACCAGGATGTAAGTTTTGTACTAGGTGAAATTTATATGGCTTGAAATTGTGTTTTTTTAGGATTGTTTGAACTATTGATTTAACTACTCCGACCGAACCTTCAACCGTTCTGCAAGAACTAGTTGGATTTGTTTCAATCAAAGCTAAAACATTTATTTCATCAGTCTCGCGGTTTTCCTTGTTGTAGATTTTAGGACGAGGTTTAATAAATGAACCGTGTTCAATTAAATTTGATTTCATCCTTTAAAAAATTATTTTATTCGGCTGTCGTCTTTCGGGATGTCTACAAGTAATTTAAAAAAATTACTAAATCTTTATAGAGATACTACACAAAGGCGTATATTTACCTATTGAAATACTCTTCTAATGCTACATCTGCATTTTCATTACAATGAACATAACAAACGAGCATGTCGTATTTTTCATTATTTTCAAATTTCACATATTCTGCCATAATTAGGACAAACTGATCCTTTACTATTAATTAGATAGGTATTTTAAAACAACTTAGAGAACCTAAATATTCTGACAGAAACTAAAGAAGTTATTAATATGACATAAACGACTGTGTTCTTTTCTTTTTTTCAATACCCGTCATGGCCTACTAACTAAAATTATATATTTTTTAATAAAACGTAAATTTCGTGCTTAATGTTAAAAATAAAAATAGGGTATTATATATTTTTGAGAAGCCTGTTATGAACTGAATTATATTATTTAAAAATATATAGGGTGTCCCATTTAAAAAAAAACTTTGGTATTTTTCTCGGAAACTATTGAACGTAAAAAAATCTGAGTACGTCACTGGATTCTACGTAAAAAACTACACAACTAACATTTGTTTTCTCTTTGATAAGCTACAGGGTAACCTAAATATGGGGGGTGTCCCAAAATGTAAAATTATAAAATTATCAAAAACATGCCGTATATCAAAAACAAGGAGGACTAGAAAAATTCTGATTAGGGCATCTTTTGTTTCATAAAAAAGTAGCACAGTGCCGCAAAAATCGTATCCTTCTATCTTTACTAATAACCGAGATACCCCGTAAAACCATCGAAAACTGGACACCCTGTACTGAAGGTGAACCACAGGCTTATAAAAAAAACTAGATTGCTTAATAGGCTGTATAAATGGCTCACTATAATATCCCTGACTAACGGTGTTTTGGTTTTTTATAGTTTGCTATCCACTAATTTGAGTTGGCAGCATTATTCCAACTGACTGTAAGTTCGTAGCGATAGACTCGCGCCAATTTTAAAAATACAGGGTTAGGTTATTTGGGTTTGCACCTAGAGGTGCTATTTTAATAACACAGATTTATGGGGAATAAGCATTCTATTTTTTGTTATCGGCCGGTGTGAACTAGCAACTAGCCTCAAAAACTGGTGGTGGTTTATTTTAAAACTTCTTTTTTGGTAGAAAAATATTAAACAAAGCATTGATTTTTAAATCCCAAGGGCAAAGAAAAATGATATAAAACACACTTTAAAAGGTCCATAGTCAACATCTTAACATAGTATAAAACAAAGTCGCTGTCGCCCGTCTGTCCCCTTTCATATGTGCTTAAATCTTTAAAACTACGCAACGGATTTTGAAGCGGTTTTAGGTTTTTATGTATAATACATGCATAATATTGTAGAGAAACACTGATAAGTTTAGTAATATTTAATTGATAGACTAGAAAAACTTCATTGTAAATAAAATATAATAATAATAATAATAATAATAATAATAATAATAATAATAATAATAATAATAATAATAATAATAATAATAATAATAATAATAATAATAATAATAATAATAATAATAATAATAATAATAATAATAATAATAATAATAATAATAATAATAATAATAATAATAATAATAATAATAATAATAATAATAATAATAATAATAATAATAATAATAATAATAATAATAATAATAATAATAATAATAATAATAATAATAATAATAATAATAATAATAATAATAATAATAATAATAATAATAATAATAATAATAATAATAATAATAATAATAATAATAATAATAATAATAATAATAATAATAATAATAATAATAATAATAATAATAATAATAATAATAATAATAATAATAATAATAATAATAATAATAATAATAATAATAATAATAATAATAATAATAATAATAATAATAATAATAATAATAATAATAATAATAATAATAATAATAATAATAATAATAATAATAATAATAATAATAATAATAATAATAATAATAATAATAATAATAATAATAATAATAATAATAATAATAATAATAATAATAATAATAATAATAATAATAATAATAATAATAATAATAATAATAATAATAATAATAATAATAATAATAATAATAATAATAATAATAATAATAATAATAAACGTTTTTTATTTCAATATAATATAAAATTTACAATTATTAAATCAGGAAAAGAATGTCAAATCCTGGCGCAGTCTAGCTGTAGTAGGTACTCTACTGAATCAGTCAAAGACAAATAAAAGGTAAATGTTGATTGTCATGCATCATTAAATGAATATGTTTAATTTAAATGAAATTTAACATAGGCAATGAAATAGGCAAATAATAAATAATAATAAATAATAATAATAAATGTAAACAACTTAAGGCAAATAATAATAAAATAAATAAAATACATGAGTATAATAATATAATAAATATAAATATTCTGCACATTTAAAAGATATTTTCTATATTTTATTTTAAACAAATTTACATTTAGAGGCAACATCTCAGTGGGAATCGAATTATAATATTTCACTGCATTATAAGAAAATGATCGTTAAAACATGGCGCTCCGATGATGAGGCATGGTTAATTTACTTCTGTCTCTAACCCGTCTATCATGAATATCATGACGAAAAAATCAGACGCTCTCGAGTCGAAATAGGGGAGTCAGGATTATTAATTATTTTTATCAAGAATGTGCAAAAATGAAGCATTCTTTGTTCATCCACCCTGAGCCAGTTAATTGTCCTATACAAGTGGGAAATATGATCGAACTTTCTCATACCATACACACAAAACGAAGACAAGCATTCTGCACTTTCTGTATCCGAGATCTACTTTCAACATCCAAGCAGAAACCGTAGACATAAATCACAATAATTAAAATTGGACAAAACGAGAGATTCACACAAATCTTTCCTTAATTTAAAATTTAGAAAATGTCTATTACTGAATAGTATTTTTAAAGGAAGATAAGTTTTCTGAAATATTTTTCTTAAATGTTCGTTAAACCTTAGTTCCGTGTCAAGCAATAAACCCAAATTTTTAGCACTATCCACAATATTTAATTTTGTTACATTAACAGATACAATTAAAATATTTTTTAAACCATTGACCTTATTCTTATTACCAAAAATTAGCATGCATGCTTTAGTAGGATTGAAATTTAAATTGTGCCTTCGAGAGAGCTCACTCAATATTTGCAAATCTTGGTTTATACAGTACTTCGGCGCAATCATCAGCATCAAAACAGCAATATATTTGTGTATCGTCAGCAACTGCTTGCACTTAACAGTGCTTTAAAGATCTAAGTATATCAGAGGTATACATAAGAAAAAGTAGGCGGCCCAAAACTGAACCTTGTTGTCTATTGAACAATAAGAAGAAAAGAGTTATTAATAAAACCATAATATTTTAATTTGCATGTTCTCGTAGGCTGGCATTATTTTATTTAGTCAATTTATCCTTGGCAATGCACACAAAAATGATTAAATTTTAACTGATACATAGTACTGATTAAATATAGGTCCACACCAGATTTATTTAAAAAAATTAACATTGCCTGCCTACTGATTAAATCCTGTGATTAAGCCATCTTATTCAAAACTGATTATTGTAAGAATTATTACTGATTATATCTTAATATTGATAAAATTGGCTTCGATGTATACCAATTTAATTATTTTTTGTTTAATCTTAAATTATTTTTAATTAAAGTTAAGAAGCTTATGAACAATATTCAGAGATGTTTTCAGACGCCCCAAAATTGGTTCTTAACCTATTCTTTGTATAAGCTTTGTCAAATTTAAAGGAACTAATCTGCATAACACACAAAATAGCTTCTCTCCAAAATGTTCAATTAGGATGTCAGTTTTGATGGACGCTAGAAAAAGAAAAACATTATAAAAAACACAAACGCCTTTATTTTGTTGTAAAATAGTGTCGGTGGTGTAAGAAACATCTCCGCAGACCCAGCACCGCGGGGGGCCTGGCCAGCCGGGGGCCCACATTGACGGCCCCTTCAAAACTTGCTGCCAGATTTGCTTTTTATAGGTATTTCATTTCATAATTAATTTAATTTTTTTATATCCTAAGAATTTAATATCGTTAAGTGAAGAAGAATTATACCTGAAAGCGCGGAATTTACAAACGATCCATAAAGACTTGTCCATTGATTTTCCTAGTCAAATTTTAAGCCTCAAAAAGGGACTTGGAGATAGTAGGTATTTGAAAATTAAAAATAGTGAATGAACTTGCGGATCATTTGTTAATAAAAAAATCAGTGTGTTTAAATTTTCCAGATGTATCTAGTGCATTGATTTTATTTCTAACTTTACCAGTTAGTGTGGCATCAGCGGAACAATCTTTTTCCAAACTTAAAATAGTAAAAACCTATTTACGTAATACCATGAGTCAACACCGCCTTTTGGATTTATCCTTAATCAGTATTAAACACGAGTTTGTTAAAACATTAAATATCGACGAAATTATAAACGATTTTACAAAAAAACTCTCGACGATCTGGTCGTTTTGTATAATATCTTGTATAGTACTTAGTGACATAATATTTGTGCAGACTTGTTGAGTGTTCATGTGTTTTACTGTTTTCTGTCTTTTGGATTCTATGAGGCTCGATCACTGCTACCCCGTTACTACCATACATGGTAAGCAACATTATAAGTGGTGTTTTAAAATTTTGATTTTGCATCATGTTTGCTGGAATATTACGTATAATGACTTAATAACTACTTATGTTATGTCTGCCAGTCTTCTTAGGATTATAAAATAAATTCGATTTGTTTGCTGTTTTAATAGCAGGTACTTAACACATAATGTGGTTATAACCCTAATTAAATTATTACACGATTAACGAATTCAAAAATTCATAAACCTGAACCTAGTAGTAATGAAAATAAGAATTATAATTTTCCATATGTTATAGAGAGGGGGCCCCTAAAAACGTTTGCGGGGAGGCCCACTCAGTTTTTGTTAGGCCACTGGATAGTGTGTAGCTGATGTCAAAAAAAAGGAAACTTTACTTTATAAATATAACTACCGTGTACCCGGCATGCGTTGCAACCCGCTGGTATAAATACAAACCCGAACAAACCCGATATATTAGTACCCGGCATGCCACTTTCTGAAATTGCACCCGTGCGAAGCCGGGGCGGGTCGCTAGTTATACTTAAAAACATTCCTCTTGAATCACTCTATCTATTAAAAAAAACCGCTTCAAAATCCGTTGCGTAGTTTTAAAGATTTAAGCACATATAGCTGGGGACAGACGCGACAGCGACTTTGTTTTATATATGTTAAGAAAGATAAGTACTTATCACAGGCGTAGTTAGACGGTCAACACTGGGGGTGCTGAAGTCCAGCGGCGGCTCGTGACATGTTAACGTGAGGTTGCAGAAAAAGGCCGCCGCAGGCGAAATTTTTTTTAGGACCACGTCCAAATTTGGTCAATAATTTTTAGTAAATATTTTAATGTGATGTTAATAGCAGGTTTACGTCTTTCAATGTTCTTGACAATCACTTTCTCCTCCAACGGTAACTTGCTAAAAGATTTTTTCAAAAATTCCACTGTGTATTTTATATCCGACGACGCACTCATTGTTTTTTCGTGTTTATTTAACTTTAAACTTTAACTGAATTCAATAAAACCATATTAAACAAAAAAAATAGTCAAAGTACCGGCTAAAAATTTCCGCGAATTTGAACGACTACGACTGGTTAAATTTAAATTATCAAATTAAAGCAGAATTGCAGAACATAACATACACAAGCTATTATGCCGCTATCGTATTTTACGAGATTTTTATGATCATAGACCCGCTCTGACAAGTAAACTAAGCGTGAACTACACGGAGAGAAATTTTGAACAGAATTAGCAACTACCTAAATATACTTGAATTTTTACCCGAATTCGAATGCTTGAAATATTAATATGAAAAATTCATTACATATAATGTATATTATAAAAATAGGTTAGTTCTAAAATTAGCCTATATATTGTAAATTTTTTTTGGGGGTACTAATTTAGATTTCGGGGGTGCTTAGCACCCCCAAGTACCCCCTAACTACGCCTATGGTACTTATGTCAAAATATTAGACAAAATGGGTAAGCGGGTAATTTTAAAAAGAAAGTGGAAGGCGAAGGCAACACAAACATACAAAGCTAAGATGAAGATCCGGAAGCTTTTTTACTGTGGCTGTACTTTAAAACTTGCCTTTAGAGTTCCACAACCACCCATACGCTGATGTCACACACAAAGACAAAATGAACCGGCACCGTCTGAACGACACGTGACGTTCAAAGGCAACGACTGACTGTATACCTATCGACTGAATACCTACCGACACCGACCAGCTACGGGAAAATTATGGGGTGGTACTCTCGACTGAATAAATTGGTGCGCGTAACGTATGCGTCCAAGGCATTTTAAAATCACTCAAATTAAACATGTTTTAAAAGGTTGATAAGTATCGATTTAAAGCGATCCAAAATGATTATTTTGTGTAAATAACAGGACAACTCAATAAAATTTAAATCAAAATCATCCCTTGCTCTTTTTTTACTTTGCCGCTAATAATGAACAATAACGTTGCTGTAAAATTAGTAATTTGGCTCGAAGACATCGATGTCCCAGCACAATATAAAGAAATTGTTATGTTTGCTAATTAATTGTTGGTGAAGTTCAAAAGAAATTAAAAGTGCTTGCATTGTGTTTGCCCGATCGAGCTTTAAAATTAAAAAGTTGTTTCCAATCCAAAGATAAGTACGAATTCATTATTCTCATTGCAAAAATGCGAGATAAAAGGGTTGGTAAATAGGGATAAAGGAAGGTAAACAAATTAAGCTTAAAAACGTAAATTATTCATGGTTTAGAAATTCCGATTTAATCAGAGAGTAGAGACAATTTAATGTTTAAAATGTGGATTGGATTATGTACTTTAAAAAAAATCTGCCAGGTAGAACTGGTTCATATTTTTAATTCTAGGGTTAAAAGTAAAACGTTAAAGCAATTTTCTTTATTTATAAGTCTTTTATATATTTATTGTATAAATGCTGAAAACAAACCCTACGAAATATACAGGGTGTCCGGAAAATACGTTTACAACGTTTGACGTCAGACTCCTGACGTCAAAATAGGTCGATCTAAGCCGACTTAGTTATATCCAAAATTGTCTCGTTTAGCCGGTAGAGGGCGTCAAAAATTTGTAAAAATATTGGTTTTTCCTAAATTACGTGAAAACCTGCTAATCGATTTTAATGATTTTTAGTATGTAGACTAATACTATAAAATGACGTTTTCTAGTAGTATAGTCACCGGCTGTAAATAAGTAGAAGTGTTATAAAAGTGATATAATACGTCAACATTTCTCCTCATTTTTCATATGAACGGCGTTATGACAACCCAGATATTTTTGTAGAGTGACTGGATGTATTTGGAAGCCATTTTACCTCTTTAATATTTGTCCTTGAATGAACTGTTTTGCCAGAAGAAAATATTTACAATATTTAGTATTATTAGTAATAATATTAAAATCAAATTACCTGTAACAATAATTTTTTAAGTGACCTTGTTGCTATATACTTACATCATCAATATCCCAACCGATGGATTGGAAGGGGCAATGATGCACCAGTAAAATGGCCACCACGTTCTCCTGAGTTAAACATGTGTGACTTCTTTTTGTGGGGCGCTATTAAAACAGAAGTTTACAAGGCTCCGGTAAACACAGGCGATGATTTATTGCAGCGGATTTTAAATGCAGGCAACCATTTTAATAACCCCGAGACATTAGGATAGGGTCCAATATCATTTTTTAAGGAGTGTTAATAAGTGTATTCAGCAAGATGGCGGTCATTTTACACATTTGCTTAAGTAATGTTTTTGTTTTACTTAGTTTCTTACAATACATACTTTTAACTTTGTTGTACTTTGTTTTATTTTTATTGTTAATAATAATTGATGTATGCAGGTAATTGTAAATATTTTCTTCTGGCAAAACAGCTCATTCAACGAAAAATATTAAAGAGGTAAAATAGCTTCCAAATACATCCAGTCACTCTACAAAAATATCTGGGTTGTCATAACGCCGTTCATATAAAAAATGAGGAAAAATGTTGACGTATTATAATCACTTTTATAACACTTCCACTTATTTACAGCCGGTGACTATACTACTAGAAAACGTCATTTTATAGTATTAGTCTACATACTAAAAATCATTAATATCGATTAGCAGGTTTTCACGTAATTTAGGAAAAACCAATAGTTTTACAAATTTTTGACGCCCTCTACCGGCTAAACGAGAAAATTTTGGATATAACTAAGTCGGCTTAGATCAATCTATTTTCACGTCAGGAGTCTGTCGTCAAACGTTGCACACGTATTTTCCGGACACCCTAATCATAAAATGTTCAGACTGACATAGGTAAAGAGTTTTAGAGAACATTAAAGAAAGACTATTAAAAAATTGGTAACGGATAAGTGCCGGTTGAATTTGACAGCAGTTGAAAGTTTGTCAGATGCAGTGGCGTTCAAGCTTTTATCGGTTCAGGCCTGTAGCCGGGTGTTAATTTAAGGTCAATTTAAAAAATGCAGATTTCTTTTGTATGCTGACGATTTGAAATTGGTTTGTTCTGTTAGATCTAGCAACGATTGTATAGCTATTCAAGAAGATCTTAATAATTTAGTTAAATGGTGCAATTTAAATTGTTTGGAAATAAATATGTCTAAATGTAAAGTTATGAGATTTTTTAAATGCAATACACCCATTATGTTTCCATACGCCATAGAGAATATTAAGTTGGAATCTGTCGATCATTTCAATGACTTGGGTATAATTTTTAGTAGTGATCTAAGCTTTAATAAGCACGTAGATAACATAGTCTTAAAAGCGGTTAGGATGTTAGGTTTTCTGCGCCGCACTTGTTCTGATGCCTAGTGCGTAGTGTCTTAGAATATAATAGTATCATATGGGATCCTATTTATAACTGTTATAAAGAGAGGTTGCAACGTGTCCACAATAAATTTGTAAAATTTTTCCTGTTTAAACTTCGATTCCTTTACAAAGAAGTGCCCTATGCAACTCGAATTCAATTGGCTGGTATTGAAAGTCTAGAGCGGCGCAGCAAAAATTCAATGGTATACTTTTTGTTTAAGTTGCTGAACGGCAAAATCAGTTGTGGTTAGTTACTGGCAAAGGTGCGCTTTAGAATCTTACAGAGGCCTACTCGGTTAAAAAAATCTTTTTTACACAATTAATCATCGAACTGTGTATGGTTCTCAGGCTTTCTGTAATAGGCTCATGGGTTATTACAATATCAACTTTAATAATATCGATTTATTTTGTTCCAGTTTTTTTATCATTTAAGTACAGAGTAATGTATAGTGTAATCTTAACATAATATAAAACAAAGTCGCTCTCGCTGTCTGTCCGTCCGTCCCTACCTATATATGCTTAAATCTTTAAAACTACGCAACGGATTTTGAAGCGGTTTTTTTTATTAGATAGAATCATTCAAGGGGAAGGTTTTTATGTATAACTAGCGACCCGCCCCGCCCCGGCTTCGCACGGGTGCAATTTCAGAAAGTGGCATGCCGGGTACTAATATATCGGGTTTGTTCGGGTTTGTATTTATACCAGCGGGTTGCAACGCATACCGGATACACGCTAGTATAGTATAATTTGTAATTTGTATTAATGTTTTAATTTTGTATTTTAGACTTTGTGTGTGCTATTTGGAGTGTAATCTATCTCTGTAAGTGCTAATTCAGTAAATAAATAAATAAATAAATAATTTCAGAGGGGTCATCAAGATTTTTAAAGGGGGGGGGGGAACTTAATTTACGTAATTATTTAAAAGGATTTGTCCGCTTACTCTCAAAAGTTAAATCAACATTTGGAGACAAGTGGAAAAACAATACTTAAAAAAATTTTTTAAGACAAAAACTCGTGTATTGTGCACAGGACAATCGTTCATTTGATACCAATTATCTTCATTCTCAGGAGCAACTTCTACAAATGTAGATCCCATTTGATTTTGTATAGGTTACAAAATTTTTAAAAGAAATTTATTTTCCCAAATTTTGTTCCAGAAAAGGAAAGATTCAATAATTCGATTTCCAGATATGCCCGACCATTTTTTGAGAGCGTTGGATCCTTGTTATACAAATCTGTGTTTATTTTCTCTACTCCAATATCTACAATTTTCAACATTTCGTTCATTGCTTAACGTGAAGGTGCATTTATCGGTGAACAGTGGCGGCTCGTGACTAGCAAGTCAGGGGGACCCTGGCTTTAAATAATGCGGATAACTATTTATAATAAAATCGTTTATTTTTGTTAAACATGCCAAATTATAACACTAACAAATATTATTTTTTGAAGTAAAAGTCAAATCTTATCATCCCCACCAAAAAGAAGACACACGAAAGAAACAAACAAAAATAATTCTTTTCCTCAGAACAGCATATCCAGGATATTTTATTATATATTTCTAATAATAATAATAAAATAAATAATAAATATTTTTATTTCCAAAGTGACATGATAATGTATGGAAGCCGTCAAATACATAAAGTGTATATAAGATAAATGATAAACAAACAATAAAGCTTTATAGGTATATCGGTAGGTAATACTACTCTACTATGCTTGTGTCCAATATTCATTCATATTATAGATATGTTTTTTAAACAAACTAAAATTTTTGACATTTCTTATATTCTGTGGAAGCCTGTTGAAGACAACTGGCCCTAAATTATGTGGCGAACTTTTGCTAATATTCAATCTACTCACTGTCGTATGCAGATTATGGGATGGATTATTAAAGGTCTTGCCCTGTGGAAAGCCAAGAATGCACCTCAATACCCTTTTCTGTATTATAAACACTTCTCTTGACATAGAGGAGGCTCCCCAAAAACAAATACCATAATGCAGCCGAGATCCAACATAAGCGTTATAAACAGAAAGAAGCTCCCCAATAGGGAGAACGATTCTTAAATTTCTAATCATGTAACACAGACTGTTAAGCTGAGAACACAACAAATAACAATGTTCCTTCCAGTTAAGATTCTGGTCGATGGTCAGACCCAAAAATTTTGAGAAATCCGATCTGGTAATATTTTCATTACCAACTTTTAAATTGAGGTCAATATCAAGATTTCGCCTCATCTGTTTCAAACTTACGCGAGAACTGTGCCTTACTTTTACATTTTGATTGCACTTGTACTATGTTCAATATTGGTAGTGGTAGTATTTTTAAATCAAGTTTTTCACTTAAGCTTAGAAAACCAAACACAAGCTTCTGTAAATCACTGACCTTCATATTAGACGAAATTTTCCAACTTTATAACATAACTAATAAATTAGTCAAAACGAAACGAAAAATCAACGGCATCGACAGGTCGCGTCGCTTCGAAACGAAACGCGAATAGCTGTTGTTAAAGACAGAAAATATTGAGCCCATCAGTGCAGCTCGTTGTGCGATGTGTAGGTGACGTCACGCCTCCGTAGTCATGGCAACCGACTTAATAGTCGCGTTGAATTGGGACGGATAATCGGCCGCCCACGCTTGATATAATATATTATCTTGCTTGTGCGAATAGAAAATGGGAAAATGCTTATTCGGTATAACTTGCTCGTTGGAATATGGCTATGTTTGGTTTGAATTATTTTAATTGATTGCTTACATACATTGCGTTATTGGTTTATTAAGTAAAGTATTTTTTGGATTCTGTTTGAAATAATTGCAGGGAGGGCGGCGCCCCAGAGCCCTACATTACAAGCCGCCACTGTCGGTGAAACAAACATTGCGTGAGAATTCCCTATCGTTATCTACCCATTCCATAACGTTTAAAACTAGTTTATTTTTCGTATTTCATCACCTGCCTCAATTCCTGATGTTCTTCTTATTTATACGAATGATATCTATAAGTAGGTACTCATGAAAGTTGCGCAGTACTGCCTTCCCATAGTTTTGCCAAGAAGCGTGGTGCTAATTCCGTTGTTTCTGCATTAATTTCTTTTGTTCTACTATGGAGCACATCATTATTTTGCTTGAAAAACGCAACATAACTGCAGTATTCACCTGAAGGTGACACATACTAGTTGAAATATTGTGATTTAAAACAAATAAATACAATACAATACTTCTACCATTTAAGAGAAATTTGAAAAAATATTTTCTTTAAATTCCAAGAATGTAAAAAAAATACTATGCATTTTTTTTATCTACCGTGCGAGCAAAAATTATTTGCATCAAAGAGGGCTTGAATTAAAAAACGTAGGGCTTGGTTCAGATCCCAATGATATGGGGACGATATATCTAACCAAATCTAGGTTAAAATTTTGTCAAATTCATATTATGACGTGATGTGCCAAAATAATGAGTAATAAAATAAGTAGACAAATACAAATTTATTTTTGTTGTTTACAAAATTAACAAAGTAAGAATATACAGAAAAAAAAAAGAAAAATAATAACATAAATTGCTGAAATTGGCCACAGCCATGCTCCAAGGATAATTGAGAGTAATTCCTGCGTCTTTCAAAATCTGCGGCATGTATTTCTTGGAATACTTGCACTTTATAAGGAAATAAATTCAGCTGCTTCTTAAGACTAGTCCTGCATGTTCCATAAGATCTTCCCACTTCTTGGGACAGGCGTCTTATACAATATGTTGGCGTATTTTGCATTATTTCACGAACGTTTGCAACAAGTTCTTCTGTTCTTACAGATGGTCTTTCTGCTTCTTTTTTGTGTTGTATAGAACCTGTTTCCCTAAACACAGCCACGGTTCTTTTCAGGCAATGATAAAAATCCCCAGCAATAAAAGCAACGTTAGGAAAATGTTCGTGAAAATCGTCCATACACAAACCCGGATTGTATTGCGATGAATCAAATTACTTGTAACGACTGTCAAAGATAACGGAATAACTGATTGATTGTTAATTCAGGTAGTTACTGACATCCAACAGGTATTAAGCTCTACGGCTAAGCATTACATCCTTAGATGCAAGGCCTTTTTTGATGCAAATAATTTTTGCTCGCTCGGTATATAACAATGTATCGCAGAACTTTTCTCGTTACCTACGAATATTTAAATCAAACTCAAACACAAAGTTTTAACAACGTTTCCAATTTGTTTGTGCTCTAAATGTATAAAATAATCAATTTAATTCAAGAATTCGGGAAAGTCACTGATTCAAAGCTCGCTCGCGTCAATTTAATCGGAATTTTAACAAAAACAAACAATTTCCATTTTTCAACTTACGGGTTTTTAATTCTTTTACCTCTTTACACTTTTATTTCGCATTTTCCTCGTTTTGAGTCACGGATTTATATGTTTAAATTCAGAAAACAGCTTTTATATTTTCAAATTTCGAAGCTCGTAAATAAACGTAAAGCACTTACCAGATACAAGCTTTGATTTCCGTTTTTGTTGTGTTAACAGCTTTGTTGACAGTTGACAATATAGGTTTCAATCATAAAAAAATTATTACAGAAAATAATGCGGCTTACCGCGCTGAGAAATACTGATTTTAGAAAATTAACTAAACACTTGTTTTGTTTCAGATTTCCAACATTTTCAGAATTTCCATAATATGTATTTTTAAAAAGCTATCTGATGATATTAATTCAAAAAGACCAATGTCGTGTTTCACAAAGGTTTTAACAAATATTAATAACCATAGCCTTCTCGATTTTAAAGAAGTTTGTGCAGACAGTATGAAATTTTACAACGAAATACCCAAAGAATTAAAATTTTTAAATATAAAACGTTTTAAATTAATGATAACTAAGAAGGGGAAGCTAAATTTTAAACTAAAAAATATTTAAACGTAACTTATTTTATAATTATTTATTCTTTTCAAAATTATTTATAAATGATGTCTAATAGTATATTATTTTCACGAGCGTATAATGTAGGCCATAATAAAACGAGGATGAAGTTTATGGCACGAGCCAAAGGCGAGTATTGTAAATCATCCGAGTGTATTATGGTTCATTAGACGCGAGTCAAATACTATACTTTATCTAAAACCATCCATTTATACAGTGCCTGAAAAAAAGTTGAGTTCATATGGGAAATATAATAATTACACTTGTTGTATTATGGATAGCATAATGCTCTTATTATCAGAAAAAAAAGTTGAGTTCATATGGGAAATATAATAATTACACTTGTTGTTTTATGATAATTACACTTGTTGTATTATGCACCTATTATTAAATGGTTGTAGATAAACGATATATTAGTTATATAATTTTATTAAAATAAATAATAATTCAATAATTTTATACTTGATTTAAATATTTTTATATTTTTTTTTATTGAATATTATCATTTTAAGTATTATTTTGATTTACCTTGTATTTTAATTAGTTATATTCAACAATTATATTTTTAAATGTTGTTATCAGTAGAGGATCTCGCATGAACATAAAATGTTTTTGGGATTTTATTTGGATAAATAAATAAAATAAATAAATAGTATACAGTGTGTATCGGCCAAATGAAATAAATTCGATAATAAATACAAGAGTGTCCGAAAAAAACGCTCGGACACGTCGATTGCTATTTGTAATTACACATTTTCTTTCTTAAAAACTTTTTATACAGGGTGTGTCATGTAACAGTGGCCAATACCAATTTTCTTATTTTAAATGCAACACTCTGTATATTATTCAATTTTTGGATTCTTCAGAAAATTTTAGACATATTTCATGTACAACATTCTATACATAGCTTCAACTGTTTCGGAAATATTAAGTGTTTTCAGATTTATTGCATTTCAGCGTTTCTTTTTACTGTGATATGAAATAAAAGAAAGGTAGGTATGAATAATTTTGTTTATTTTTGTTTAAAACTTCTGACCTTAGCAAATTGTTGTATGTCTGCATGACAGTAGTTGTCAGTAGTGATGCCGCGAGACAAGACGAGACGAGAATTTTTTTTTATCTCGTCTCGACGAGAAACGCGTTTTTCTCGCTCGAGAGTGCCATTGTCTCGTCTCGTCTCGTTTTTTCTCGTGAGTAGGGAATCATAAAAAATATTTTTTTATACGAATCTTAAAGGGGGTAAACATTTAAAAGTATCTGGTCGTCTCGCAGAAGGGTTTAATATAAGTCGGTTTGTTAGTCATGTGACTTAGAAACTATTTTTCTTAGATCAACAAAATATTGCAAGCGGCCATAAGACATAATTCACGTAATGTAATAGGCTTGGCACCGAGGTATTTTCAGTCCAAAACATACGGGGTGGTAAAAGATACAGAATAGAGAACGATTTATAATAATAATAATAATTGATTCATAATGGAACTATACCATTCTTTTATTATTTATTTTTTGGCATAATTCGGGGCATAATTAACTGCAATGCAATAGTTTGGAAAATATTCGACTAAATAAAGGGATCAGCCCAGAATGTCATCCGGGGAAAAACCTTAATTTTTTTATTACATTAATAGAAAGTGCAAAAGAAAGAACTTAAAGAAGTATTTCCGAAAATGCTCTATTTGACATATCAAAATTTAAAAATTCACTTTATTTTTTGCTCCTTTAACCCAAAAAATACAAAAATGTATTACGAACCAGCTTAATTTTACGCAATTAGGAAAATATTGTAAGTAACATGTGCGAAAAGTTCCGTTTCCACACTCACTTAGTGGCATGCCCGGACTTGCTTCGAGCCGTTCGTGCAACTGCCACCTCGTGCGGAAAAGTATCATTTACCGCACTTAATAATTATTTTCAATAGCCAAATTTATGTCTGAGACCTGTGTAATAAAATGAGGCAAAATAAGGCATACACTTGAATCATTCGTACTGAATGTCACTTTACCTATTATATTAGACTTTTTATTTTTAATTTATTTACTAATGTCATAATTGAGACTATTAACTTAATGCTATTGTTTCAATAACACTAGTTTCATGGCCCTCCGTTGTCTTTATCTGTGATTTCCTAATAAAGTTTCGGTTGATATACAGAGTGTTATGAAAGTAATGTCAAATATTAAAACTGGTAAGAGAGATATGAAATGACATTCACACTTTTATTAATGATTTTTGTGTGAGAAGTTTTTGTCGAATTTCGAATTTTTGATACAAAATTGTTAAATTTAGTCAAAATCTATCGCCTTTCGCCTTGTGAATGAAATTTGACTGGGGTCCTTTCCGATATTGTGTTTTCAATCGAAAATGCTTTCTTTCAGATTTGGTTAATTATTTAAAAATGTCAACTACTAACCGTAGACAGAAGAAAGAGGCTAGACAATTTGATTCTGTTCTCTTGAATATCTGTTTTAAGGTAAATGCCTTCACAATACGATAGAGTGAGAACGTTAAACACATTATTTTTCTGTCTATATATTAGGAGATACCTAAAATTCAGTGTTCTAACAAACGAGAAAATTCGAGAAAATTCGAGAAAATTCGAGAAAAAACGAGAAATTTCTCAACGAGAAACGGTCTTCTCTCGTCTCGTCTCGTGACTTCTCTCTAGAAAAAAATTTCACTCTCGTCTCGTCGAGACGAGACGAAACGAGACACGAGAATTTCTCGTCTCGGCGGCATCACTAGTTGTCAGTGTTATAGTCGTTTGAATTTCGTTAACGGCATATCAGAAAAATGGTTTATTTAACAGAAATGCACAAAATAACAATTATACAGATGATTGGTTAGAGAGATAAAACACGGACACAAACTTGCCGCCTTTACCTCAAGGGAAAATTAGTAAAATATAAAAGCCAGCCAGCTTGGACATGTAAATCAGATAAAAAAGTAGCTGCCAATGCAATAACTGATGATACCATTAGATATTATGCTTGAGTTTGAGGAAAACCCACATACTTCTAGTCGAAAAACACCCCCAATGTTCGATGTTAGCCATTCATCGATTATTCGAACATTACAAGAAAATAAAATGTATCCCTATAAAATGATATCTACTCATGAGCTCATGAAAGACGATTTTGATAGGAGAATGTATTTTTGTGAACAAATGATGACAATGTTAGAGAATGTGATCCAATTAGAACATGTTTTGTTTTCTGATGACCTTTACACTTCTCGGCCATGCTAATCGTCAGAATTGCCGCTATTGGTCTAGAAAAAATCCTCACTGGATTAGAGAAGAACATACGCAATATCCTGAAAAGGTTAATGTTTGGGCAGGAATAGTTGGAAATCATATCATAGGTCCCTTTTTTGTTAATGGCAATTTAAATGGCATTTAGCACTGCTCCAAAATAATATTTTGCCAACTTTGACAAACTTATATCCTGATCCAGCAAACCCACAACTTCCAGCGAATATGATATGGTTTTAGCAAGATGGAGCAGCACCCCATTACCAACTCAATATTCGGCAGTACCTTAGCCGAGTATTTCCAAATCGGTGAATAGGAAGGCGTGGGTAGATGGAATGGCCAGCACGATATGACGTTCGCGCAGTGGCGGCTCGTGTCATTTTAGTGAAGTAGGGCCAGGTAAACCCTTAGCGCCGCAGGCAAAAAATTTTGGGTGCCACGCCCTTTTTTGTTAATAGTTCTTGCTTTTGAAGTAGGAAAAATAAGCAAAAAGGCACCTAATTTAATTTATGAATTTACAATCATATCTTGAATTTTAAAAAAATACCGTAGGTAGAGTGTACTATATAGACCGAAAGAACCACAAACCGAACGCAGTTTATAATTTGGTTTAATATGTATCTGTTTTTATCAATTTGTTCGTTTTTCTTCATTATTTCATTGTGATATGCAGAATTTAATTGAGTTTTAATGTTAATTTTACCAAGCATACTGAAATTAAATATATTGTTTAAATGTACCTTCGATTTTTCATGTGTCTTCATTTTTTCCCAGATATGGACCAAATCATCTGTACCTTTTTGGGACCAAGTTTGCTCCCCCATCAAATAAAACACACATAAAACAAAATAGTCTATTAGATTTATCACAACCGCACACCCAAGTATTTTTTCCATAAATATTTCTATTACATCAGCCGGCCGAACGAAAATTATTTAGTTTACAAACAACCTTACACGACACGACGCGGACAAACAACTGTTTGAATTTGAAACGTCTAACGTCAAACGGTCAAACGGGGTCAAAGAGCCTGGCTACACGGAGATGTTTTCCTGCTCGCATTCAAGGTCATTTTCCTATGTTTTTTATTGGTGTGTTATGGCAATTACGTCATAACTTCGGGCCTCCCGTGTGCCTCGTCGCTTTGGCGCTAAAGCTACGTTACCGTTTTACGCATAATCGCTTCCTCAATAGATGGAAATTTGCACCCGACTGTGTTCCATTTTTAAATTATTTTGCTAATTGCTTTAAAAAGGAGAATATTAATTTTAATAGGTTTTGGTAATTTGTAAAGGGCAGGACGCTGGACAGGAGGGCAGGTAGTGCCATGGCACTGTGGCTCTACCCCACGAGCCGCCACTGCGTTCGCGGCAAGCATTTTCAACAACTCCTCCTAATAACTCCTAATGTTTTTTTTTTGTTTCTTTTTTTTTTTTTTTTATTTATTTATTTTACGTCGGCCTTTTTCCGCAACGAGGCCAATCACCGACGCCAGGGAATTTGTCACACACTATCTGGTAATTTTGCCGAATCCCTCTTTGTCGAGGGTAGGGTTCTTTAACGTGCCAACATCCATGACACGGGGCCCACAGTTTAACGTCTCTTCCGAAAGACGGCGCCACCTCTTAAACCAAATTCCAAATTTAACATCGACGTTGCCGGCACCGGGAATGGAACTCGGGCCTACGATCTGCAAGGCTGTAGCGCTAACCACTAGACCACAACGTCGACTTTTTTGTTTCTTACATTATCAAGAAATAAACAATATTACTTATTAGTTTTTGAGTGTGTTGTTAATTTTTGCAATCAATTTGAAAACGCTTAATATTTTCGAAACAGTTGAAGATAGGTATAGGATATTGTACCTACATGAAATATCTGTAAACTGAGGGGCAGTGAAAGATAGTCAACCTCACTTGTTCTTTCTACGTATGCTTAGTAGGTCTTTCGATTGGTACTGAAATTTTAACGAATATATCTTGTTGAGTTTAGAGATAAAAAACGTATTAAATTACTTTTAATTATACCAAGGGTAGCATTGAGCTGATTTAATTAGACAATCCATCCATGATTTATTTGTTCATACATTATGTTTGATACAAAATTCTAATGTTGGGAATAACCGACTTATTTTAATACCCGACTAACGAGAATTCAAGTGATTTTGAAAACCGAATCATAACCGGTTTTCATTCGAATTCTAATATTAATATTGGTGGTTCATCTACAGCTTTTATAAGGATTTTCCGGAAGATACCAACGCTGCCCAGAAATTTTGACTTCTAAAAAAAAAAGGTCAGCAGCTCCACAATTGAGTGCCACGCAACCGGAAAGGCTTGTATGGACTGTTTACTTTTCATTATTTAAAATTTTTCTGCAGCATAACGAAACCACTCGGTGTACCTATTCGCTAGCCGCATTGAGTGATTGACCTGCGGGCAACAACTAATTAGAGAAGTTTTGGAAAATAAAAATCGAATTTTCGTCACTCGAATTATAACCGATAAAAACCGAATGATTCAGGTAATTGAAAAAACCTTTGAATGGATGAATAAAGGTCGATTTTAGGCGGGATCTAGAATAATATTTGTTTCTTTCTAAAGTTTAATGATAAATTTAGGTTTCAAAATTTTCTTTCCTGGAGACTAACCAAAAATAAAAAATAAATTATAAAACGCTTTACTTGACAAAGCAAAATTTAATTATAAACACATTTCACAGTATCTTTTTCATCAAGTAATCGATGACTCAGGAAACCACGCTGAAGAGATTTAGGGATTTTGTCGATGTATCTTTTCAGGTCTATTTAAGTTGTACAAAATAAGCTTTACAACAAATGACTGATAAGAAATATTTGGTATAAAATATAAAAGCATGAGGATTTCAAGTAATTCCTGAAAACTTCTAAACCTGCTATTCTTCCCTAACGTAACTGCAAAATACGTTTAATTGAAATTGGAACAATAGCTCTTTTCGGTTTGTATGGGTATTTAGGTCAAAGCTTCACAGTTATAGCTTTAAAAGCTTTACATAAAGAAAATTTTGTTGTTTACTCAAGTGCCGTTAATTAGACACATCATATTCGTTGACATTAAAACGGGTTGAATTGAAATTAAGAAATATAATTCATCCTTATCATTATCGTTGTTATTTTTACTGTCTGTACGTACTTTTACTTACAACTGTTATCGAATTTATTTTAAGATATATTTGTTTATTGATAAATACTAAAGTTAATTTAATTTATTTGACTTTTGTCTAGTGTTGCCGCCGAGACGAGAGATCCTCGTCTCGTCTCGCCCTCTCCGACGACGAGCTTCAGAAGAAGCAAAAATTGTGATATACAGGGTTTCCGGGAAAAAGTGGGTTGTTCCTATCAAATGTTCAACCTTCAACCTTATGATAAAAAAACTTCGATCTAAAATTTTAAAAATTCTTACGAAGTTAGCAGGTAAAGCTTAAATTTTTATTTTTGACAAAGATGTATCTTTTATGGAAATACGCTAAATACATGATGTAAAAAAAATTACGTTTTTCCAAAAAAAGTTAGGATTGGGGACATGAATAAAGAGAACTTAATTTTTAGTTAATACTTAAAGGTATGTAAAAAAGTTGTCCAAAGTTTTTATTATACTTTCTATGCTTAGTAGTTTTCGAGATATGGTAGTGATTAATGAAATACCCTGTATACAGGGTGTCCGGGAAAATGTGGGAAATCTCCCGGATATGAAAAAAACACGTGAAAAGAATACTGCAAGTTCATATAAACTTCTTTCGTATCGGCCTCCTCTTCGGAGATATGGGCTCCCAAATAGCTCCCATGGAATTAAGTTTTTGACACATAAATTTATTAAACCAACAGGTATATTTCAATTTTTTTTTCATATGATGTATACCAGGTAAGACCCTTCAAATTACTATCCCAGAAAGTGTTGCAAATTACTCACAGCTGCAGGGACTGACTAGCTGTGACACTAATGTGCCCATTTTTTTACGCCCTGTATGATAAAAGCTTTGGACGACGTTTTTTACATACCATTAACTATTGACTAAAAATTAAGGACATTTATATAGGAACAAAGATGTATCTTTTATTGAAATACGCTAAATATACAGGGTGATTCATTAAGGGTGGAGACCGGCCATATCTCGGAAACTACTAGGCATAGAAACTTGGAGAAAAACATTATAATTAAAGCGGTCATGAGAAAATTCTGGAAATTACTTTTAAGTTCCTCATTTCGCCGCAAGGGGGCACAATTAAATTTTTTTTTAATTCTAAATTTCTCCGAAATTTCCCATATTAAGGTATAACTCTGATTACATCATCGAAAAGCTTAGACAATTCTGCATCATTTTGGTTTAAGACTCATTGGCGTACCGACCTTGATAAGAGTGGGGGAAGCTATTAAATGTGTAAACATTTAAATCGCTGTAACTTCTAAACGACTTATCCGATTTTACTAAATTTAAGCTTGTTTGGAAGGGAAAGGGATCTTTAATCGCCGTATCCAACAGTACACGATAGTGTTTAATAAAATTGCTAGAGGGCGCAATTTGTAATAATAACGGTTTTTTCGATTTTATCCCGGAAATTCATATCATACGGTATAACTTTGACATCATAATCGAAAAGTAGATGAAATTTGCAAGAAAAGATGTGAAGACCGCAGTTCGATATCTTTGTTCGTTTCAGAGTTATTGCCAAAACAATAATTTTTAATACAAATTGCGCCCTCTAGCAATTTTATTAGAAACTATCTTGTACCAGTAGATACGACAATTGAAGGTTCTTCCAAACAAGCTTAAATTTAGTAAAATCGGATAAGTCGTTTAGAAGTTACAGCGATTTTAATGTTTACACTTTCAATAGCTTCTTCCACTCTTATCAAGTGAAACTGTAAACATTAAAATCGCTGTAACTTCTAAACGACTTAACCGATTTTACTAAATTTAAGCTTGTTTGGAAGAGAAAGGTAAGTTCCTTCAATTGTCGTATCCAATGGTACAAGATAATTTCTAATAAAATTGCTAGAGGGCGCAATTTGTATTAAAAATTAGTGTTTTGGCAATAACTCTGAAACGAACAAAGATATCGAACTGCGGTCTTCACATCTTTTCTTGCAAATTTCATCTACTTTTCGATTATGATGTCATAGTTATACCGTATGATTTGAATTTCCGGGATAAAATCGAAAAAACTGTTATTATTACAAATTGCGCCCTCTAGCAATTTTATTAAACACTGTCGTGTACTATTGGATACGGCGATTGAAGATACTTACCTTTCCCTTCCAAACAAGCTTAAATCACAAAGGCCGCGCAAATCAATGAAATAAAACATTTAAATGTCACCAACATCAAATAAAGAAAAAACGCGTATCGAAATAGCCAAAGTTAGCCGAACGGTGCGCGACAATTCACGAACACTGAGTTTCGACGTGGCCGAAACCGAAACTGTCACCCAAACTAGAATTTTTGGCCGAAACTAACCGAAACCGAACCCTCGGTCGGTCTCTAATAAAAACCAAATCCCCATTGGTACAGCTACCGTGCGAGAAAAAATTATTTGCATGAAAGAGGGCCATCTAAGGACGTAATGCTTAGCCATAGAGCTTAATACCTGTTGGGTGTCAGTAACTACCTGAATTAACAATCAATCAGTTATTCCGTCATCTTTGACAATCGTTACAAGTAATTTGATTCATCGCTAATTTTTCCAATTTCTTGAACAATTCACACAATGGGCTTTACGGAACAGCACAAAACATTCATGGTTGATGCGTATTTTCGAAACGGGGTTAGAGTAAATGGTGAGTGGCAATACAATCCCGGTTTGTACATGGACGATTTTCAGGAACATTTTCCTAACGTTGCTTTTATTGCTGGGGATTTTTATTATTGCCTGAAAAGAACCGTGGCCGTGTTTAGGGAAACAGGTTCTATACAACACAAAAAAGGAGCAGGAAGACCATCTTTAAGAACAAAAGAACTTGTTGCAAACGTTCGTGAAATAATGCAAAATACGCCAACAAATTGTAACGCCTATCCCAAGAAGTGGGAAGATCTCATGGAACATGCAGGACTATTCTTAAGAAGCAGCTAAATTTATTTTCTTATAAAGTGCACGTATTCCAAGAAATACAAGCCGCAGATTTTGAAAGACGCAGAAATTAGTCTCAATGGCTTTTACCCAAAATTTATTGGAAAGAAATGATTTATTAGACCTGACTTTTTTTCGGATGAAGCCTGGTTCCACCTTGTTAATTTTGTAAACAACAAAAATAAATTTGTATTTGTCTACTTATTTTATTACTCATAAGTTTGGCATATCATGCCATAATATGAATTTGACAAAATTTTAACCTAGATTTGGTTAGATATATCGTCCCCATATCATTGTGATCTAAACCAAGCCCTACGTTTTTTAATCCAAGCCCTCTTGATGCAAATAATTTTTGCTCGCACGGTATACCGCGAGTTGGCCGTTCTAGTCCAACTCTGTTTGAATAAACACATTTAATTTGCAATTAATGTTATTTGATCACCAATTAGATATGATGTTGTTTTATTGGTTTAAATAACGTTACAAGTACGGTATAAATCTGGATAACTTCCCGGCGGCGCTTCCGGGGTAATTATGGAGGTCTGGTCTTGAAGCCCCATTTGCTGCAAATCATTTTGCGCAATATATTACTTAAAAGAGATTTACGGAATGTTGGATCGGTTTCGGTACTTAAAGCGGGCCCTTTTGATGTTTGCGAATGTGTTTTCCTAATTAATGTCGTCGAAGCTGAAAAGGAAACAGTAGTATTCAAACATTCCGTCCTTAATGTAATTAAAGCCTTTCATGGTTTTGGCGATAGATTAACTGGATACTTTTGAAAAGCATACACATATAAACCTATATTATTTAAGGTTCAAGAAGTAGTCCATTTTATAAGCGGTAAAATTTTTAAATGGCAAAATAAAAAGTCTGTCTAAACCACAAATAGAAGGACATGTTTCGACCTTAGAAAAGGTCATCATCAGCGATTGGAGAAAAAATAAGTAGTTCGGGGTTAAGCTTTACGACATAACTCGATGTACAAATATGAGAACTGGTATCAGAGGAAAAGCAATTCATAGATAAAAGTAATCAATGACAGTTGCGAAAAAGAGTGACAGAAGCTTACGATAAAATATCATCAGTTATATATACAATATATAGTAAAAATAAATTGGGGTAATTGTACATCATTTAGGGCCGGTATTTTCATCCTCGGTTAAAACTCGGTTATTTTTATTGCTTAGTTAAACTTGTTTTGTGACACATAAAGCATGTTATAAACATCAAATGTCAAGTTTAACCGAGGAATTAAAATAACCGAGCTTTAACCGATGATGAAAATACCGGCCCCAAGTCATAACCCAATATAATAACCGATGGGAAAATCTGACAATTTTGAAAATTTTATCGTTGTAAAAGACTTTATCTACGATTATTTAAGAATAGAAGCGTAATGTGTATGCTAGTAGGTACAGTTGTATTCATTGAAAACGGGTACAAGTCTTACGACCGTTATTTGCCATATTTGCGTAAATTCGGCTTTTATGCTCGATTTATTGTTTTTGAGGTTATAGTAGTGACATGGCAAGCAAAGCATTGGCGTACATAATAAAACGTCTAATAAAATGTAAAAAATATTTCTGTACTATCGCAAATTTTTATATTCAACGCACCTATATAACAACAGCAACAACAACAATAATATAAACATCGAATGTAAAAACAATATCAACAATTATTAAAATTTAATATTTTGTCATATTATGACCTTCTTTTTCGAATACTTGAGCTAATCTGTTTGAAATTAAGTTAATACAATTTACAATAATATTTTGATCAAGGCCTTCCCAGCACTCATGAATTACTTCATATAATTCATTAGCATTGTGAGGTCCAAAATTTCTTCGGTATATTTCTTTTGCAATTAAACTCCAGACGTTTTCTATTGGATTAATATCGGGACTATAAGCAGGCCATGGCAGAACTTCTACATTATTATGTTGAAACCATTCCCTCACAGCATTTGCGGTATGAACCGGGGGGCAATTATCGTGCTGAAAGACGAATGAGGTATGTGGATATAGTTGTCCAACAGATGGTAGCATTATATATTCCAGAACACGCATATAATGTTCGGCGTTGAATCTGCCCTCCAATCGCCATAAGACACCAGGCCCATGAACACAAATCCAACCCCAGACATTCACAGGAAAATCGTCCAGGCCGAAAAGCAAGATCGCTAGTATACCGCTCTTCGAATCTTGTGTTGTCTGGACGAAATACACGGATTTGTCCATTATATGTAGACTGAAAACAGTTTTCGTCAGTAAATACTACCGTGTTCCAAAAATGATGGTCGCGGTATATATGATTTAGGGCGAAAAGCACCCGAGATTGCCTATGTTGATCTGTGAGCATAATTTTTTTCGCAGCTACGCGGTTTTTTAACTCTGATTCTTTTACTCTTCTGCTGGCTGTAGGTTGAGATCCAGGAAATCCGACATCAATGACAGCGTCTCTTGCAGTTCCGAAAGGATTTGCCCTTAGATATTCCAGAAATGCGTCATCTTGTTCAGGATTGGTAATGCGAACCGGACCAGTACCAACCTTTCTTTTTAAAAACGCCTCTTGCTCCCAACGTTGCTTAACTCTTAAAATTGTGCTCTTGCCTTTTACGTAAAAATTTGCTAGTGCCCGTATTGACCACCCGTCTTCAATTCGGGCTATTATTTGAGCTTTTTCAAGTTCTGTCAAAAGACGAGGCATTTTTAAATTTTTGGCATTGACAGTCTTTTACTTTTTAAAAAGTCAAAATTAATCAACCCCGATTTACAATATAACAAATTTAGTGTACCCAATTTTCATGAATAAAACTGTACATATAATATAATGTGGTTCATATTACCATAGTTACTCATAATCTACAACCGTGGGTTATGAGATTTCATAATCCACGGTCCCAACAATGAAGGTTATATTGCTGATTCAAAAAAAACTAAAATAGACGCTGCTAATAAAATTTTAAAACAAATAAACTCAAATTTATGCCCATCTACATCTAGTAAATAATGTTAGCTCCAAAATTTTCACAAACCCGAACAAACACGAATATTTTAAGAAAATTTTCCCTCGCCTCCGGCTCAAAAAAATTTTCAAAATATTCGTATGCTCAAAAATATTTCTGAATATAATTAGACTTCTAGTGGTATTACAAGTGAAAATTTTGTCGAGTAGAATAAATAAATAATGAGATTTACAAATACTAGAAAGGTTTAAATAAACCCTACTAATAAAAACAAATTTTAGTAATGACATAGGTTATTTTTCTTTTATCTGTCATTAAGGAGACAGCGCGTCGCGGCGCCCAAAATACAATACGGAAACTATTATTCTAAAATTTACCAACTCAACTGCAAAAGACGAATTTAAAAATCACCTAATTTGTAATTGGCTATAATTATTGAAGTGAAAATTTTAATTATAATGGGAACAAATTTGCAACGCGTAATTAAAAAAACTTGCTGATCAATTAAATTTATTCTAATTATAAAAAAAATTGATTGATTAATATTTAATCCGGCATTAAATAAACACCAAAGCGCTTCGGCCGTGGACTTAAAATAGGATTTGAAAAAAATTATTTGTCAATTTTCAATAAATAAAGCATCTACAATCTACATACATGGTGTCATTGGTGTCCCAATAGTGCTATAAATTTAAATAACTCTTAGTATGTTCAATGACCGCTCACCGTTACGTCATATTATCCATCTTTGCGGTACGTCGTACATTAATTCAGTCAGTTTGATTTACCGGTGGCAAAGGTTATGATTTTTTTTAGGCTTAATCTACATAAAGACAGATGCATATAAACAAGTAATACAAGCGCGTTTTTTCAAATTTTTAGTTATTATTTTTATACTGTTAATGAAGTCGAAAATAGGAAATTTATTTAAGGTAATAGGTATTATGGGATGAAACATTTGGTTTTTGGAAATCAGTATAAGATTTTTAATTGATTTAAATTTACTGAAAAATCAATAAAAATAATTAATAAACTTTAAAACTGAATCATATATTTTTTGTCTAGTGCATCTCTAGCGTCGCGTCGGTCTATAAATTTTGTTTCAAATATTTTGATCTTATTTAAAAAATTACAACACAATAAAATACAGTTTTTTAATAATAATTAAAATAAATCATCTCCGTAAGGATCATGATTATCAGATTCGTCCAAGTTAATAATAAGGGGAAGAGTATCTGAAGCCTCGATAAATCTTTCACGTTCCCACACATCATTTATAATTTTATTACTATGTGTTACATAAATTTTCCATCTTTCCACTGTCACATTTTCTATGGCTTTATTCCACTGACCCAAAACTACGACATTTAATACAGGATGCATGGAACTTATTTTTGCATCATCGCTTACAATCTGACCAAACCATTTCAATAGGATTAAAGTGGCAATCTTCAAAGAATGGGAGTCTATAATGGACCCATTGAATGCAGACTTTGCAGCGAAGAGGACGAAACTGCCTCCCATATAATTTACAGCTGCGAAGCGCTAAACCGTAAAAGATTCAAAATCGTCGGAAACATTCGATGTGGCGACAACCTCCCGCACGACAAACTTGGAAGAAAACTACTGGATCTTGTAGAAGGAACAAATCTTTTCTAACAAGACTGGGGCGCACAATAAGCCAGAAGGCTGCAGTGTAAGAAGCTTGGGCCACACGTCGAACCCGACCCCCGCATTTAACCAACCAACCAACCAACCAACCAACCAACCAACCAACCAACCAACCAACCAACCAACCAACCAACCAACCAACCAACCAACCAACCAACCAACCAACCAACCAACCAAAGTGGCAATGATATGGAGGAAGTCTTAAAACTCGATGTCCATGTTGCAATGCTAGTTCGCCCAACCTATTACAATAAAATTAAAATAATTAATTCCATTATTAAAAAACGCCTGTTTGATACAGTACATTTACGCCATTTAAATTTAAGTTTTTTTAAACGGTCCGCCAATGAACCACTGGATATTTCAACATCATCAATGATTTTACGGTTTAGTTGTGTTGAGCGAATGGTAACGTATTCACCTGCTCTATACATCCCATAAAAATAAGCTCTCTTATTGTATGTTCATGAATTTCGTGAAGTTGTCGACTACGGGATGACAAAAGAGCTACATTATTGCGATTCTTAAAATATACATCATTTTCTATCCCCTTTGCCTTAATTCTTTGGATTGTTGAGCAAGAAACTCCCAAAGCATCAAAAACTCTCTAAAACAAATAGGTAGGTATTTATAAAAACATTGCGCGTTATATTTTTCATGTTTATTATTTAGGGGAAAGAAATAAAAAACCTAAAGTCTTCCTCCACAAAATTTAATAGAATAAAAATTCTCTAGGGGTCTCTACATGTTTCGAACGTAGAAACGTTCATCATCAGGAGACAGAAAATTTATTTAGTGCTGATGGTTTTAGCAGAAGAGAAAATGGTGCTTATTGGAGCTTTTATCAAGGGCGTCCATAGAGCGTTTTTCAGGGGGGGGCAAAAACTTAAATAATACTTTTTTAAATACAGTGTCACCAGTAAAGTCCGCATCATATGGAATTTTTTTTTATTAATAGCTTTATTCAAAATTTGACCTTGGCATCAAGTTCTGCTACGATCGAGATGAAAATTAAGCAAAAAAATAGTAGTCACGTGATTCGCATTATCTGTCAAATTTAAATTTTTTTCTAAAAATAATTCAAAAGTGGGGTTATTTCTGAAAATATCAAAAAAAGTTATAGGAAAAAGTTTTTTTTTAATGCAGTTTCTAGCCCACTTGCAAAATTTCAGCTGGATAAAATATTTTTTATTTTTTACCCATATTTTGTAAATTGCACCACTTTTGCAAAATAACACTCAACGCAACCTACATAAAACTTCTTAGTTTTGACAATGCTTTATTTCATATAAATTTTTTTTAAAGTAGCGTTATATTAAATGTGTGTTCTTCTACGAAATCAAAATAGGGCTATTAAAATTTGGTCGCATGTGATGCAAAGTTCATTTGTTATTGACCCTGTATAAGGTAACTTCATAAAATAAGTATTTTTGAAAACATAGTTTGTGTCTGAAAGTAATACACCTTAATATTAAGACAAAAAAGAACACAGTGCCATCAGTAAAGTGTTCATTAAGTGGAAAATAAATTTTTCCTTAACCCAACGGAAAGTTTATCTATTTTCAACGATTTAATTTAAAATCTCTTTATTTTATTTTTTATTTTTTTAGTCACAAACTACGTTTTCAAAAATACGTATTTTATGAAGTTACTTTATACAGGGTCAAAAACAAATAAACTTTGCATCACATGCGACCCAATTTTAATAGCCCAATTTTGATTTTGTAGTAAAACACACATTTAATATGACGCTAGTTTAAAGAAAATGTATCTGAAATAAAGCCTTGTCAAAACTAAGAAATTTTATGTATAGGTTGCGTTGAGTCTTATTTTGCAAAAGTGGTGCAATTTACAAAATATAGGTAAAAAAGCAAAATTATCTTATACAGCTGAAATTTTGCATGTGGGCTAGAAACTGCATTTAAAAATTCTTTTTCTAATAACTTTTTTCGATATTTTCAGAAATATATAATTTAGAACTATTTATATAGTAGAAACTTTTGAATTATTTTTTGAAAAAAAATTAAAATTTGACAGATAATGCGAATTACATGACTACTATTTATTTGCCTAATTTTCATCTCGATCGATGCAGAACTTGATGCCAAAGTCAAATTTTAAATAAAGATATTAACTAAAAAAATCCCATATGATGCGGACCAATCATTGATGCGGACTTTACTGGTGACACTGTATAAGACTATTTATTTAACTTATGCCTAATGTATTAATTTATTGATATGTTTTTATTATGTAATTGTTCAGTTTAGTGATTTGTTGGTCTACTAACTAACCACTGTACTATTCAATATTTATACTGAATTATGAAATAAAATAGTAATGTGGACGCCTAGGGGGGGGGGGGCAAGTGCCCGTTTTGCCCCCCCCCCCTATGGACGCCCTTGGCTTTTATGGAATTAAAAAATTGATGTGTAGAAAAGACACAATATGAAGAAAATTGATAAAAGTTAAACCATACTGAGTACGTTAAAAAATATATTAAAGGGGGGTCTAAACCAACCAAATAAACTGGGGAAGAAGAAAAAACCTTCCTAAAAAGAAGGTGTCGAAGATTTTTTTTATAAAACTTTTCAAGTATGTCAGAAAGGCATTATAAGGATAAAATTGTCATAATTATGAAGATATCACAATAAAATTACATTGCAAAAAGTGTTTTGTGGGGTATTTCAAATTTATTATTTATGTTTTCACAATTCCTGCTTTATTACATCTACTTACCTAAGAGTCTTTCTGGCATCACTTTCTCTTTGAAAATAATCAAATAATTTTTAAATTAATGCTTGTTCTTTTTCACAATACCATGAGATTAATTTATTACCATGAAATAATGTTGATTAAAAATGTCACTGTCAAAAATGACAATAAAACTTTTTGACTGGTAAAATTATACGGCATTTATTATTGACGCAAATTTGCAATCTCACCCCGTTCACGAATGTTAGAAAGATAGGCACTAGTCGTGACGTAACGGTCAGCAGTCATTGAACAGACTTTACCTCTACCCTGTCCAATTGAGCTTGAGAAACATGATAGAAACCCATATTACACCGGGCACATTTTACGCGTCGCTTTATAACATTAGAAAAAGTAAGGTTACGATGTTGGCGACAGAGACAGGACTGGGATCAATTCATTTACCATCGCATCCACCATATTTTAAATGTGTACGGAGGCTTAATGGTTTACTAGCATAATGGCTTTCAAAAGGGCAGCGTTAATTTTATTTACAATTGAAACATCGAACTCAACGTGCGATAGATTGTGGCGTTGTTCATTGATAAAACATAGAATTATATTTGACATGCACTAAACATACCAATGGAAAACGCTATGAACAACCCTAACAACGCCATTCGCGGCGTAGTACAAAGCCACCAAATGCCATTGTGTTTTTGAATACAGACAGCTGGAAAAGTTCTCGATAAGCGCAAGGTTTGGCAACCTATTAAAACAGTAATTAAAATGGATAAACTAATAACACTAAATTTATAATAACAAATAATGATATGTTTGTTATTGGAAATAATAGAGTTAATTAACCAAAACTGGTTATTCTACTCATCGTTTAACTTAAATAACAAACACTAAGCAAATTTAGTCTCTGAAACCTGACGCGTGAGCTTGCTACAATCCACTACTGAACTGGGAACTTTTAGGAAGAAACCAGCATCAGCTGTTAATGTCACATCACATGTGGGTGACAGGTATCGAAACGTTTTGTTTTTAGAAAGAGTTTACTCTATTGACTGTTGCTTTTTATAAAGATAAAAATTAATAAAAGTGGGGTCTTTGCAAACTCACATGACAAAAGCGTAAAAAAATTACAACTTTTACATGTCAGTTCATTCAAAAACATCTTAAGTTCCATTCAGCAACTGATTTACGTTTTTTTGCGCTTATAAAGAAAATTCTATCTCTATATCTTTATCCTCATTGATCTAGGTGACACCGATGAAGATAAAATACGTAATATACATTTAAAATACAGCTTTTCAAATCAATGTTTTATTTTGATTTGTTTAGTATCATAAAATCTAAATTTTAAATTCTGTAAGAAATGGAATACAATAACATAATGTAAAACGTTTTTTTCGCCAAAACGTAAAGATCTGCGTGAATATTAGGTTAACAAATATTGGAAACAGGAAAATTTAAAGCAAACAACAACAGAAAAAAATATCATGAAATATATGGAATTTATTATTCTTTGCCACAATAATTTCCAGGAGTATGAAAAACATTAGAATTATTCGTTTCTAGTTTTAAAATTATATATAGAATTATTGTTATACCAGTTTGCGTGTTCTTATAGCGGCAGAAAAAGCTAAAAGGTGTCTTTAATATAATGAAAATATAAGTCAAATATTTTAGTCAGTTTTCATACAGCGTTATGATCAAGAAAGGGATCAGCCTTCTATACCGGGTGTTTCTCAAAATACGTTCACCCCTATAACTTTTCTGTATATTAATAGATATTAAAATGAAATTTTGAGATTATGCATAAGATATTATTATGAGTCTGCATTTATTGGCATAGCTTTCAATTTGTTAGCACTTCCGGTTTGACCGGAAGTGATCTTGACTTTGGTATTTTAAATGGGACATCTTGTATATTTTTACTTATTGGGATTCAGCATTGCATTATGAGTTAAATGACACATCACTTATCATTTTTTGACGTGTTATAACATTTTTATGTTTATTTTCTATTTTTAATCTAGAGTGCTATAAATTAATTAAATCTGTTAATTTATAGTCAAGTAGTATATGAACATTAAAATTATGTCATAATAATTGACTTTCTAAGTTTCACAAGCGTTTAAAAAATGAAATTTGTTTTCTTGACGTTTACTCCATTTTCCAAATGAAACGAACATATATCAGCAAGGATATATTTAAAACGAGCATTTTTTTTCCAACAATTTGATACCATACACTCCTATGCTACTTTATAAATGACATGAAAAAACTTGTTATGTCCCAATCGCTAATTTAAAAGCGTTATGCATTATTATTGCCGCCCTCTGTATTTTCTAAAGAAATATAAAGGCTGCTTTGAAAAAAAAATGAAATGGTTTTGATTGAAAACCAATATGGTTTTAAATTAAAATTGTAATGTCATTCGTTTATTAAACTTACTTAGGCCCGGTCGTAGCTCAGTGGTAGAGATACCGCTTACGGCCGTGGCGATCCGGGTTCGATTCCCGGAGTGGGCATACGCATAATAAAAAAAGTATGACCGAATTTTAGTTGGTTGGTGTAAGATCGTCTTTCGGAGGGGACGTAAAGCTATCGGTCCCGGCCATCTCTGGTGGTTAAGTCACGCTAGAGGCGCTTGCGCGACCTGAAAACTTTAGCACCAGAGCTTGAGCACCACAAGTTACACGAACTTTACTTTACTTTACATTAAACTTACATTGTAAATCAGATTAAATGGTTAGTTTTACTAGAAATGAACAAATTGATATGCTCCTAATTTTTGGAGGGACCAGAAAAATTCTTCTGAAACCGCAAGATTGTATGTATTGTATGTTTTATAAACTAATGATATTACAACTTTAAATTAAAGCCATATTGCTTTTCAAACCCATTCGCGATTGGGACTTAAGGCACATTTTTTTGTGTCAATTTTAAAATAGCGTAGGAGTGTATGGTATCAAATTCTTGGAAAAAGTGCTTATTTTAAATATCCTAGTGAACCACCATCGTTCCATTTGGAAAAATGGAGTAACTGTAAACGTCAAGAAAACAAAATTTCACTTTTTAAACGCCTGTGAAACTTAGAAAGTCAATTATTATGACATAATTTTAATTTTCATATAGTACTTGGATACAAATTAACCGATTTAATTAATTTGTAGCACTCTAGATTAAAAATAAAAAATAAACATAAAAATATCAGGGTCAGTTCCGGTCAAACCGGAAGTGCTAACAAATTGAAAATTATGCAAATAAATGCAGACTCATCTCTTATGCATAATCTCAAAATTTCATTTTAATATCTACGAGTATACAAATATAAAAAAGTTATAGGGGTAAAAGTCTTTTGAGAAACACCCGGTATAGAATATCGCCCACTTAATCAAGAATAGCTCGAACCCGTCGAATTAATTTTTTTTGAAATACATTTTCTTAAAAAAACAGATATTATACACGGTGGATCATAAATTTTTTTTAAAGAAACATTGTATATTTTTACATTTACAATCCATTATAGACATTTTTCGTAAATCATACCCTGTACCCTTCTTCAACTGTACAGCTTATTTCGTGCGCAAACAAATGTTAAGTTTTATGGGTGAAAAAATTCGTTTTTGCGCACTGCTCACCGGTCACATCTTTTGACGCCCAACGGCGACTGGCTTATTTTGAAAGCGATTAGCAAAGTATGTTTAAAACTGGAACGCAGCGGGTCGCGCATTATCAAAGCGAATAAGTGTAAATTGGTAATTCGGTAACGTAGCTCTCGTGAGCTAAGCTCCGTATAAACCTTATCCACTTCGTTGCCAATAATAGCGTAAGTACCCAACATTTTAAGAGCCAGGCGCTCATGGCCCTCAACCAATGGAAATCTTTCAGTTGCTAGGCGTTGGCGCCATTCAGTTGCGGGTTCGTAAGTCGCGAATGCGTGTGGTTTTACTGTGTTCGCGATCGTAAACAAAGCAATGTTCTTTCTACCTTTTCATGCTTAATTAGAAGTTATAAATACGATTTGTTTGTTAATGGACAACCATTTTCTACAATGTGTTTGGAACAAAAATTGGAAATTAAGAACTTGAGGCCGCCGTTTTCCGATTTAAGAATTGAAAAACTCATGGCGAACAAAAAGAGCGAACCGAAATACCGTGCGAGCAAAAATTATTTCCATCAAAGAGGGTCTTGCATCGAAGGACGTAATGCTTAGCCGTAGGGCTTAATACCTGTTGGGTGTCAGTAACTACCTGAATTAACAATCAATCAGTTATTCCTTCATCTTTGACGGTCGTTACAAGTAATTTGATTCATCGCTAATTTTTCCAATTTCTTGAACAATTCACACAATGGGCTTTACGGAACAGCACAAAACATTATGGTTGAAGCGTATTTTCGAAACGGGGTTAGAATAAATGGGCAGTGACAATACAATCCAGATTTGTGCATGGACGATTTTCACGAACATTTTCCTAACGTTGCTTTTATTGCTGGGGAACAAACCCTCAAAAAATTGGAGTCTGGTTGGCTGTTTCCCGAAGAAGAATTGTTGGTCCTATTTTTTTCCATGACACAGTTACAGCACAGCGGTATAGCGACAATATTTTGAATCCATTTGTGAAGCAATTACTTGACGACGAGCTATGTTTTGGATATTTTCAACAGGACGGTGCAACCACCCATACAGCTGCCGAAACTATTAACTACTTACGCAATTTTTTCGACGACAGATTGATCAGTTTTCGATCAGACATTGAATTCCCACCTAGATTACCTTGTTTAACGGTTATGGATTACTTCGTTTTTCCTCATTTTTAAAACACCAGTTGCAAATTTAGAACAATTACAAGAAAGGATTATCCAAGAATGTGGTAACATTTCTCCAGAGGTGCTGGTCAACATTTTCGAAAATATGAAGAGACGTGTGAATTTATGCTTGAAGCATGGCGGTGGCCAATATCAGCAATTTATGTAATTCTTTTTCTTTCTGTACATTCTTACTTTGTTAATTTGGTAAACAACAAAAATAAAATTGTGTTTGTCTACTTATTTTATTACTCATTAGTTTGGCATATCATGTCATAATATGAATTTGACAAAATTTGAACCTATATTTGGTTAGATATATCGTCCCCATATCATTGTGATCTAAACCAAGCCCCACGTTTTTTAATCCAAACCCTCTTTGATGCAAATAATTTTTGCTCGCACGGTATTAACACTTTAGTGTATAGCTATTGATGTTTCTCGACCTAGCAACGTTGTGAACTCAAGTCACAAACTTTAAGTCATCGACAATGACAATTTGCTATTTAAGTTTAAGACGTTAAAAAGTGCCAGTAAATGTTATTCAAATTTGAATTTTGCTCTGCGTTGATCCAAAATGCACCTCGCTAAAGATGAACGCACAGAAATTGATTAGGTATGTTGGGTTGTGGAGATAAAAGTAGAAAACATAGAGAAGTCCGTAATATGTTCAATGAAAAATATACAAATCGCCAGCCTATTAGCCAATCGACAATGTCCAGGGTAGCAATTAAATAAACATTTAAAAAAAACTATTTTATTGGCAAGCAGGGGAAGCGGTGCTTTCACCGCTTCGTTTAAAGCTTTGTCCCAACTCAGCGGGAGAATTGTTCCTGAACGGTAATTTCCAGCATGTCAATTAAATTTTGAACTTAGCCATCAAATGTTGAAATCGTAAATTAATTGAGCGACTGGGTACCCTACGGAGGCAGCCGTTCAATGTGTAATTGAGAGAGACATACCGTGCGAGCAAAAATTATTTGCATCAAAGAGGGCTTGGATTAAAAAACGTAGGGCTTGGTTTAGATCACAATGATATGGGGATGGGGACGATATATCTAACCAAATCTAGGTTAAAATTTTGTCAAATTCATAATATGACATGATAATATGCCAAACTAATGAGTAATAAAATAAGTAGACAAATACAAATTTATTTTTGTTGTTTACAAAATTAACAAAGTAAGAATATACAGAAAGAAAAAGAAAAATAATTACATAAATTGCTGAAATTGCTCCAAGCATAAATTCACACGTCTCTTCATATTTTCGAAAGTGTTGACCAGCATCTCTGGAGAAATGTTACAACATTCTTGGATAATCCTTTCTTGTAATTGTTCTAAATTTGCAACTGGTATTTTAAAAATAGTGTTCTTTAAATAAGGAAAAACGAAGTAATCCATAACCGTTAAACAATGTGATCTAGGTGGGAATTCAATGTCTGATCGAAAACTGATCAATCTGTCGTCGAAAAAATTGCGTAAGTAGTTAATAGTTTCGGCGGCTGTACGGGCGGTTGTACCGTCCTGTTGAAAATATCCAAAACGCAGTTCGTCGTCAAGTAATTGCTCCATAAATGATTCAAAATATTGTCTCTATACCGCTGTGCTGTAACTGTGTCATGGAAAAAAATAGGACTAACAATTCTTCTTCGGGAAACAGCTAACCAGACGCCAATTTTTTGAGGGTGCAATGTGGACTCGACAAATTGAGAGTAATTCCTGCGTCTTTCAAAATCTGCGGCTTGCATTTTATAAGAAAATAAATTTAGCTGATTCTTAAGAATATTCCTGCATGTTCCATAAGATCGGAACAGGCGTCTTATACAATTTGTTGGCGTGTGTTGCATTATTTCACGAACGTTTGCAACAAGTTCTTCTGTTCTTACAGATTGGCTTCCTGCTCCTTTTTTGTATTGTATAGAACCTGTTTCCCTAAACACAGCCACGGTTCTTTTCCGGCAATGATAAAAATCTCCAGCAATAAAAGCAACGTTAGGAAAATGTTCGTGAAAATCGTCCATGCACAAACCCGGATTGTATTGCCACTCTTCATTTACTCTAACCCCGTTTTGAAAATACGCTTCAACCATGAATGTTTTGTGCTGTTCCGTAAAGCCCATTGTGTGAATTGTTCAAGAAATTGGAAAAATTAGCGATGAATCAAATTACTTGTAACGACTGTCAAAGATGACGGAATAACTGATTGATTGTTAATTCAGGTAGTTACTGACACCCAACAGGTATTAAGCTCTACGGCTAAGCATTACGTCCTTAGATGCAAGGCCCTCTTTGATGCAAATAATTTTTGCTCGCACGGTAGAAGCTTTATTAACGCTTTTGAAACATGTCATAACGATGACAGACTAGTAATACAGTGTGCTAGGATCCCTGTGTATTCCAATATAAAAAAACAGTTACACACTTGTCCGATATGCCACAATTATTCGCTTTTAATTATTTTAGCGGACACTATATTGTCTTCAAATTGTTATTTACTTTTAAGACTAACACTAGTGCAGCAGAAAAAGAAATATGCGCAAATTTGACAAAATTTCGTTTCATTTTTGTGAATAACATTTTTGAAAACTTTAAACTGGAGGTAAAATGCTATCCAAAGACGGGTATTTGTGCACTGTTGACACTGTTTGGAGAAAACGAAAACAAACGAAATATTGTTTGAAAAAATGAAATGGCGAATGCGCCACTACTGTTTGCCCTTAAGCTTAAAATCGCGTTAAAACATACAGCTATATTTTTCAGCAATAGCATCAAACTCTCGTTCACTACAAAAAATACTAGAATGATGATTCTGCCAGGGAATAGGATTCTACTCTTGTAGAAACATTTTTGATAATGATTGTAAAATATTGTGCAGTTCATGAAAAATAAAAAATGACTAATATGTTACAGCAACTAAAAAAAAATGTGAAAGAGATGGTAAAATATTATTTATAAAAAATATCTTACCAAGCTAGTCTAGCGGCCGTCTAGTGAAAATTATAAATAATAAATTAGTGTGCTTTGTTAACATACATTACCTAATACCAAAAATTAAGTATTAGTATAGTTAGTTAAAATATTAAACAAAAAATTGCACAAAACTGTTGAGTAGTTTCTGTATTGTGCGATTTAAATAATGTTATAAAAAGTTGTATTGTGGAAGTGCTCTTTATTTTTATTATGATTATTAAGTTTATTCTTGTGGACAATCTATCCTAGGAAGGGACGAGGAGTTAATGACAAGCGTCTAGAGTCTGGCTGTGGACTTTTCAACCGATCAATCAACGTTCGCAATAAAGCGCGGGAAACTTAAAAATAATGCACACATAAACCATTGCATTATTTCCTATTAAATTAAGACGCAAATATTGATGAAATAAATTAAAAAACCTAAACGAGTTACCTTGATTTTCGCAGACGAGTGAATATGGAAATATTTCCTAATGCTGTCTTGATATTTCCTAATGGTTTCTTGAAAGGATAGTTTAGATTGGAAAAAATTGTATATTTTTAAGAACGGTTTAGACTAGTGATGTTACAACCTTCCAGAGTGTGACTATCATGTTTGACCAAACATACTACTTACCTAGGTTAGTATTGTAGGTACTTACTTACTACATTTACAGGTTTTGATTTTTTTAGTTTTGAGCAATCTTATTGCAAAATACAATATAATTAATAAAACAAAAAAAGGAACGTATGACAATTTTTCGGTTTCTTTTAAAAATATGTTTATTAAACAATTCTCATTACTTAACAACATTAAAACTGTTTATCTTCTAGGGTTAAATTTAATTTATGACATATAATTATTGTTAAATGGTCAAGTATTGCATTTATTCCATAATATTGATATTTGTTGTATAGTATGTACACTTGAAAATCTGACGTGTGTAATATTATGTTACTTCCTTTCATGCCTTGAAAGACACTGTTTATTGTTGAATTGTTTATTATATTCACAACACTTGCAGTTTTTTTGTGTGATGAACTTTTAAGAATTTTGAAAAGGAGAGGGTTTTTGGCATACGTGACGTTTTAAAGAAACCTATATAACGATATTAATAAATAGCATTTTATTTTCCCAATTTACAACAACCGGCTTTACATCGCTAAACCTCAACATTCCTTTTTGTTTAAGACGGCGGCCTATGATTGGCCGGTTGAAAAGTCCATAGTCAGACTCTAGACGCTTGTCGAGTTAATGTGGCATTAGTACCTACTTAACTTATGTACTCATTTAGAACAGCTTTTTAATACGTCAAATTAACAGTTCAAAAAAAAATGTGTCGAAATATCAATATAACCGGGTGTACAACAGGGCTTGCCGAAAAATATATTTATTACAAAAGTGACTTAGAGAAATTGCTAGAAATTATTTTTAAGTGTCTAGGTTGTCCGCTAGGGGACTTAACTATAGTGACCAATCAAAAAGCGGGATTTTCTAAAAAATCCTGATAGTAAAGGTGTATCAAAGGCATATACAGGGTTAGTTGAAATAACCGGAACGGCTAATTTTCTTCAAAACTACCAAGTCTAAATCAATGGAAGTTGGTACAGGTGGATAACTTAAAACATTGAATTGAAAATTGACAATTGCGACGTTGCCAGATTTTCAGTTTTTTCTGTAACTCAAGGAATGTTTTTTTTTAAATGTAACACTACTGTTTTTTTTATTGAATTCGATTCCTCCCATCAACATTACCATTTCCTGATAGTATCAAATTTTTGACTCAAATAGTTCAATGGGAAAAAAAGTTAATTAGTTACAACTGTAACTCTAAAATAAAAAAAAATATCCAATCTATTTCCATTTAAAAACGTTTCAAATAATGTGAAAAGGAAGGTTGGTATACATAATGTACTTAATAGTATCGATAATGATAATAACAACAAACAACTACTAACAATAATATAGGTAGTAAAAATTACTTAGGTGAGACCGTGGCAGGTTGTAACACGGGGTAAGGTGTAACACACCAAATATTTTCCTAATTTAAAAGCTGACAACCCCGAACCCTAAAAGACATTGTGGTTAAGGTTATTTCCGATATTGTTTATATTGTGGCACGTAAAGTAAAAATCGATATCATAATTTTATTTTAAAATAAATGTTACAAGCTGCCTGCTGAGTTTTTTTTTTGTCATAAATGAATCATTGCAGTCTAGGTTATTTTATTGACAAAGCTATGCATGATTATATATTTACTTTTTTTTCTGCAAAGACAAAACGAAAATATCCGATCCGGGGGCAAATTGTAACAATCTAATTGGGGCAAAATGTAACATGTTACAATTTACCCCAATGTGATAAATTATGTATTAACAACAGCACCTTATTCTGAAATAGCTGAACTCGAACCCGTTGCTTCAACGTCAGGATTAAGTTGACGTTACTTCCCAAATGGAAGGCAAGATTACATTCTCTCCAGAGTTTGTTCGTCCACTTCCTAAAGCTGATCAGCGAAAGACCCTTAAGGGTAAAAAAAAAGATCAGCGGTAGTACTAACTGACACACCAGAGAAGGATGCACTGGAAGAATAACAAAATGGTCGAAAGGCTAAAAAGTCCAAAATTATTAAGTCGAAAGTGAAAAGAAAAGTTTACGTAGAATCAGACGATTCTTCAGAAGAAAAGTACTTTTGTTTATTTGCACTGAATCATATGGGCGTAGCAAACCTAACGAAAAATGGATTAGTTGCCACAAGTGTAAAAAGTGGTCACATGAAACTTGCACCGACTTGAAGTTCTCATCATTGCGATTCGGATAGTGAATAGATAACCAAAAATAGCTACTTCACGTTAAATAATATTTATTTATGTTTGTTTAAAATGTTTTTTATGTTCACGTTAATGTTTTTTATGTTCACGTTTCTATTTATTCTACCAATAAAAAAATATGCGTTACCACTTACCCCGCTTACTGTTACTTTTTACCCCGAGACGAGGCAATTTGTAACAAAGGTTCGGATATATTTAAAAAAAAGCTGACAGTTTAATTTTTGAAAATATTGTCATATATATTTAATCAATTTGTTCACAACATATGTAAGTAGATATTCACGACAAAAAAGAATTGATTATTGAAAACAGCTCCAAGAAAAAAAATTTCAAATATTTTTCGTTTCAACCTGCTCTGGTCTCCCCTACATATTATAATAGTATACTATATTAATTTGATTATGAAAGCGATACTATTTGGTACATTATGTCTACCAACATTCCTTCTTACATTATTTGAAACGTTTTTAAATGGAAATAGATTGGATTTTTTTTTTATTTTAGAGTTGTAACTAATTAACTTTTTTTCCCATAGAACTATTTGAGATAAAAATTTGATACTATCAGGAAATGATAATGTTGATGGGAGGAATCGAATTCAATAAAAAAAGAGTAGTGTTACATTTGAAAAAAAAATATTCCTTGACTTACAGAAAAAACTAAAACAGAACTATGTCAAAATACGATAAAGAACCCCGCACTTCTCTTATGGAAAATGGCCCTCGGTTAAATTTCCTAAATTTTTAGTATATTGTAGACGTAGACAATGCTATTCTGATCAAAAGTATCCATGGCCACAACAAAATCTGCCGACCAGTTTTTGAGATGCAGGGTGTTCAAGGTGCAAAATATAAATTTTCACTACATTATATTTTTGTAATATTAATTCGTTTTTCGTTTTGTTTTTCTTGATTTCTGTTGACACTGTCGTAGATAGGATAGAATACTATAAAAATATTCTAAAATTTTCGGAATTAAATTAATTATTAACAAAGTAATACTGTATATGACATAAGCTTGGAGCAAGCAATCAGACTTTATATTTTTTATATCTATACAGGGTAACTCAAAAAAGTCATAATTTCTTATTAGTTTTTAAAGAAATTTTGTAGGTATTTCTTTATGTACTTATCGAATGGTTCCAAATATATATAACAGGATGTTTCCGATGATAAGCGATAGAAATATAACATAAAAATGCTTGTATTTATAATTTACCCGGTATATTAAAAATGGATCGGTTAAATTTCGTTATTTTTTAATATTTTTTGCTGTGTCTTACTTACATGTTTCGGTAATATTGATTTTCCTTTTCCTATGACCAGTCCTGGAGATTTACAGGTCGAACAGACCCAAAACTCAAAAAAAGCATATTATAAAATAACAATTTTTTTAAATTTTAATAAAACTTGTTGTTAGTTCATATTATGGTTAAAAATAAATATATTAAATGCTATACAGAGTGTTTCGAATAATTAAGGTATTCTTACACTGTATTATGCAAATAAGAAATATATGTAAATAGTATAAACAAGCAAAGACTCAATACAAAAAATTAATTTTATCCACATAATAAAGTTGTTGAGAAAACATAATTGCTGCACACAGAGTAATAAAATTTTGACAAATCATTCTATGGGCTACATGTTACTTTTTTAAAAAGTTATTTTGTATTTATCTATTAAAGAATACGGCCTACTTATTATTTGTGGGTAAAATTAATTCTTTGTTATTTGTCTATATTATTTATATTTATTTTATTTGTATAATAGTGATAGAATACCATATTTGTTCAAAACACCCTGTATAGCATTAAATATGTTTATTTTTAACCATAAGATGAACTTACAGAACAAATTAAAAAAAAAAGGTTATTTTGTATGCTTTTTTTGAGTTTTGGGTCTGTTCGACACTGTAAATCTCCAGAACTGGTCATAGGAAAAGGGAAATCAATAGTAAACATGTAAGTAAGACACTTCAAGCCAAAAATATTAAAAAATAACGAATTTTAACCCATCCATTTTTAATATACCGGATGATTTATCAATACATGCATTTATATGTTTTTCCTCTATCGCTTACCATCGAAAACACCCTGTATAATCTTGATAAATATATATACTTGGAACCATACGATAAGCGACAAGTAGTTCCAAAATAAATATCTAATATTTCTTTAAAAACTAATTAAAAAAATATTAACTTTTTTAAGATAGCCTATATAAATAAAAAAAAATAAAAATTACGATAGCTTGCTCCAAGGTAATGTCATATACAGTATCACTTCATCACTTGTTAACAATTAATTTAATCCCAAAAATACAACGATTTAACAAAAAATATTAAATAATTTTCATCACTGACCCGGTATATAATAAGGAATTTTAGACTATTTTTATAGTATTCTATCCTATCTATGACAGGGACAACAAAAGTCTAGAAAAACAAAACGAATTAATATTATAAACTACGAGAATATACTGTACCTATAGTGTAAATTAATATTTTGCAACTTGGACACCATGTATCTCAAAAACTGGTCGGCAGATTCTGTTGTGGCTATGGATACTTTTGATCAGAATGGCATTCTCTACAACATACTAAAAATTAAGCAAATTTAACCGAGGGCTATTTTCCATAAGAGAAGTGCGGGAGTAGTAAATAGGTGCACTTGAGCCAGACAGCGGCAAATCGCCCAGGTGGGCGGTCCCTTTTTTCATGCCTATTGATTTTCGGCGTAAACCGATTTTTAATCCCTTTGTTCGCTCAGGTGTGCGGCTCTTTTTAATATTATTTCCAAGGATTTCTTGGGTAACCCCGGGAAGAATGACTTTGTTTGCTTACGTGGGTGATACCTTTTTTATAATTTGTGATGATTTCTCGTATAAACTGTAACCTTGAATACATACGTGCGTGGGTGTTTTTTATAATTGTATGCAGGTGTTAATGATGATATATGACCTTGTATTATCCGTGTAGAAGCGGGATGATTTTTTATTGAAAATAACTGTTCGTAGAGAAGTGCAGAGTTCCTATTTTTGGCATCGTATATCTATATGGTATTATGTTATATGATACATGACCTTGTATTATACATGACATGGGATGATTTTTTATAACCTTTGAATTTGGCTGTACGCAGGTGTTTTATGGGGAAAATAACTGTTCGTGAAGAAGTGCAGATGGTATTTTTGCTATGCCTATAACCTCGAATATGTGGCCGATGTGTGTTTTGAGGCTACGTGGGTATTTATTCTATAATACTAAGCATGAACACAAATTGAGTTTTTGTTTTTTGGTCAGACAAACTATGTGACGGTTCCTATTCTTGGCATCTATATTGTATTATTTACCGTGTACGTATACCTACAATACTTTTTTGTAATGATAATGATAATATTTTTATGTTTTTCCAATTCCTCTAGCAGGGTATCTGTCTTTCTAACTGTCTGATTTGTATTGATATATTATGATCTGCTGTGAAGTAATTTTGTCTACCTATACAATCTAATTCATGTACTTATTCATGTATCTAAATATATAATACCCAAATATCCAATTAGTCACTTACCCAAATTGCCAAATATCCCAAAACCCAAATATTTCTACTGACTTTCACTTTCACTTTTCACTAATTTTTAGTTTACTTTTTAAAATAATATTAAACATCTATATGGTATTCTTTATTGCCTACGTGAGCAATACCTTTTTTTGTAATGATAATGAAAATGATAATATTTTTATGTTTTTCCAATTCTTCAAGCGGGGTACCTGTCTGTCTAACTATTTTGTAATGATATAATAAATTCCGATATGAAGTAACTTTGTCTGTCTATACAATCAGTGTTGACTATTATGTTGAAATCCCTTTTGCGCAGGTGCTCTTAGAAGATTATCACAGATTCAATCCCGTAGGTGGTATTATAAGTTATTATTTCAGATTTGTTTCAAAATTTTCTGTTATGTTATGTGGTGCACCTATTTTGCGCATTAACAATTTATTATTGACATAATTATGTGTGATATATTTTGACTAAATTTTAGTTTACTTTTTTCTTAATAATATTAAACATCTATATGGTAATATTTATTGCCTACGTGTGCAATACCTTTTTTGTAATGATAACGATAATGATAATATTTCTATGTTTTCTCCAATTCCTCTAGCGGGGTACCTCCTGTCTGTCTAACTATCTGTTTTGTAATGGTATACTATATTCTGATATGAAGTAACTTTGTCTACCTATACAATCAGGGTTTAGAGTATCGTGTTGAAATCTCTTTTGCGCAGGCGTTCTTAGAAGAGTATCATAGATTCATTTCTGTAGGTATTATAGGTTATTATTTCAGATTTGTTTGATAATTTTCTGTAATGTACATTAACAATTAAGTCTTACTGACATAATTATGCATGTTCTATTTTGACTAATTTTTAGTTTACTTTTTTCCCAATAATATTGAATATCTATATGCATGGTGTTATTCATTGTCTACGTGTGCAATACCTTTTTTTTTGTAATGGTTATATTTAATATTTTTATGTTTTTCCAATTCCTCTAGCAGGGGTATCTGACATTCTAACTGTCTGTTTTGTATTGGTATATTATGTCCTGAAGTGTTTACCTATACATTCTAATTCATGTAGGTACTCATTTATGTACCTAAAAACTCCAATACATAATACTCCATTATCCAATTAACCACATAGCCAAATTGTCAAATACCCCAATACCCAAATATTTCTAATGACTTTCACTTTTTGTAAGTGTTTTCTCATTTGTAATGTGTGTGAGTCACTTCTTAAATCAATACGGAACCGGGGAGTTTAAAAATATGACAAAATGTATAGAAGAAGAAATAAAATGTACGTATAACCCAAATAGTTACTATAATCTCTACCGGACCTAGAATTTCAAAAGATTAAAAAGTTCACCCGAAATACTCCCGCGTATCTTTTATCACCCCTCCTCGTCACTGATTATGCTTTTTTTTTAATCCGAGGCATTCGGCATGTGCCCCTGTATATTAACAAAAACCCGAAAATATATGTAACTATTTGCACAGCGTGATCATATGCGTGTTAGATTACTACTAACAATACCTAACCTCGACAATAGGCGTAAAAAAAATTTACCACATTTTTTACAGGATTAGTTCAACACTTCCAAGACGCTGAATTTACAAAAATATTGATAAACTAAAGATAGTAAATGTAAGATATTTTCTAACCGATTCAGTGATGGAGGGTTAACATTTTTTTTTTAGACCACAGTTTATTACTTATAACATGACTAAAATAATTACATTTTACACAAGAATAATAATTTTTTAAATGGGGGAAAAGGTGAAAATTCTGTATATTCACGGGGCTTATCAGTGTGTATTTTTAAACACAACTAATTCTTATACCTATACTGTTGGATCTGACTGGAGATAATTCAATAAACTGAGGTATACCACCCTCTTATATCTCCGCACAATACGGTTGTGTTTTTTACCCGGATGGACTGTCAGTGCCTGAGAGCGCAAAAAAAAAAACGCTAGCAAAGCAGACCCCTGCTGAGCATTTCGTTACAAAGGCCTGTATTTCTTCGATACTTTAGCTCTATTTGATGCTTTGACCTTCGCAAATTGTGTTAGTTTACGCCGAATGAGACAATTTTTCTTAGATAATAAGCATATTATAAAAACCCTTGATATTTACGACTGAATGGCAATCTATAAAAATTTGTTAAATAATTAAGACTATGTTGCTGATTACGTTTTAATTTTTAATTCATAAAATCCGTTTTATACACTTTTGTGTTTTAAGATAAAATTAAAATGCCTTGGATTATACATTTTCTGTAATCAATTACTACTACATTACATTATTTTAGGTGATTCAAGGAAGAAGAAAATAAATAAAATCAAGTAAAGTGGTTTTCTCTAAGATTAATATTTCCTTAATACACATTTTTTTTACCACGTGTACTATTCGAAAAACGAATAAATTCTGTACTATATTTAGGGGTAGGTTTATGTTTCTAATTTCACCCCTTTTTAAAAAGCTTTACCATTATCCATACCCTAATCATAGGAATTCATTTTGCTACCTTTAAAAGTACAGCTTGAGTTTTTCTTAGTCAGTCAACGCATCGGAATTTAGATTATTCTTATAGAACGACACTGGTTTCAAGATGCAGTAAGAGTGTTAAACGATACCTCGAGGACAAGGACACCTTACGAAGAAGAAGGGAAACAAATACTTGCATGAAAAGAATCAGTGGGGGGAGGGTTAAAATACTTTTGAATAAATGTGAGCTTCGGATGAATGCAAAAAGACACGTGCATGTTTGAAAGACCTTTATTTTAGAAAATTTTACCTAAGGGAGTTATTCTGCACTTTTCAAGGTCTGGGTCGTACATAAACTGCTACTGTATAAAAGGTTTAAATATATATATTGGCCCTTAAAGCGTGATGTTCGTGAGTCAGGGGCGTCACTGCACCTGCATGGATATTTAGCCAATGCATAGGAATTTAGATATTTTCATAGAACGGTACTGGTTTCAAGGTACCTATGTAACATAAGTGTTGAACGAAATTCCGAGGACAAGGACACATTACGAAGAAGAAGGGAAACGAATACTTGTATGAAAAGAATCGGTGGGGGGAGTTAAAATACTTTTTAAATGAATGGGAGCTTTAGACCACTGTAAAAAAGACACGTGTCTGAACGACCTTCATTTTAGAAAATTTTACCTTTTTAGGGAGCTATTCGAAACTTTTTCAAGGTCTAGGTCACAAAGGAACTGCTTTGGTATAAAAGGTCTAAAAATATATATATGACCAATAGTTATTCTTCTAACTTTTTAAAGACTGATTAATACGCGTGTGAGTGAGAGTGTTTGATTTTTCTTACAATTATTCTGCGATTGGTAAATATTTTATTTTCCTTTATATTGTTTTAATTTTAATATAGATATTTGTTGGCATTTTTTTTGTTTTCAACTTAAGAATAAACGAAAATTTGACCCCCAATATTTAAATTCTCGGTTTAGCTCAATAACGGGGAATTTATTATAGAAAATCGCAGAAACATATTTTGATCTATCATTGCCTGAAAAATGGTATTATTAAATCCAAAACAATTTTTATTTTAAATTATTACAGAAATTGGTAAACTTCATACTGTTTCAGTATGATTTTGATTATTAGATACTTTTTCTATTATATTTTTTTGTCAATTCTGGTAGTGATTATGTATTTCTTTAAAATATTTTATCATTTTACGGTTTTTTTTATATTATTCTTTTTAATAATATATTCTATTAAAAATCAATTATTGAGTTATTTATGTATACATTAATGTATCTATAAAAAGTACGATGTTTTCAATTTGATATAGAAAGACAGAATTAAGCTGAAATCAATATAATTACTTGCATTTTGTTCTAAATTTATGTTTTTAGACAAGCTATATATTTATTAAAAACAAGAAAAAACAATCAATCGTTAAAACAGAATTTTATCTACTTATGACAGAAAAACTGTTATTTTTACATCCATAATACACTTTGCGTGCACAAAAACGGCCCACCCAAAATTTTGATTAAGTTTAAGGCTTGATAACTTTTTTATTTTTAGTCCGATTTTAGTGTTTTTTTAGAGATTTGTGGGTACAACTGTACGTTTTAACTTAACTTTTAGGAATTTTTAACTAGCATTGGTTATTCGACCTATTATACATGGATAATCAAAATGTTGTTTTTTTACCTAATTTCAAAACACCCTGTGTTATAATCAAGTGGGAAAATTATTTCAAAATAACAATTTTCTTTTAGAGTCATCTATTATTTACATTGTGTTTTTTTCGTTTATACATTCATTTATTCTCACACAAATGAAAAATGATCCTTGGTATGAATAATTTAAATTAAAGCAAAAGAAAAAAATTAAATATTTTTATTACTAAAATAAATACGGTTTAATAAAAATTATTTGAACTAACTAGTCAATTAATTTAGTTTGAATAATGGGTATGACCCCCCTCTTGCCCTTATTACCTCTCTCATACGAGTATGCATAGATCTTATTAGGTTTGCTACTGTTTCTTGAGGAATGTTAAGCCACTCTTCTTCTACTGCAATAATCAGCTCTCGGATCGAAGCTGGAGCATGAAGTCTAGCACGAATTCCTCTTTTAAGCTCGTCCCATACATGTTCGATCGGATTTAGGTTCGGACTATATGCTGGCCACTCCATAATCCGAAAACCGACTTCGGCAATGTAAGCTTGCACGATTCTTGAGGTGTGCGGCCTCGCATTGTCATGCATAAAAATAAATTCATCTCCAATGTAGTTGATGTAAGGTACTACATAAAGTGCTAAAATCTCCTCGATATACCTAGCACTCGTCAAACCTTTTCTTCCACGAACGTGGTCGTCCCTACGTATGAAAACAGGGTCGGTTCGTGCTCCCATTGAAATTGCTCCCCAGATCATGCAGGATCCACCTCCATAAGCAATCCGCTCTTCAATGCAGCATTCTGCAAATCGCTCTCCTGGTTTTCGGTATACTTTCTTTCTTCGGTCGCTACCATAGAGGCAAATCCGAGTCTCATCTGAAAACAAAACAGACCCCCACTGTTCTAATGTCCAATTTAGATGATCCCGTGCAAAACGCAGGCGCGCTTGACGATGAGCTGGGCTGAGTTTTGGACCAATCGCAGATGTTTTAGGTTTTAGATTACTTTCCTTCAGTCTTCGCCTGACTGGCCACTGACTAATAGCCACTCCTTGTATTCCACGGAGTTGTTGTTGAACTTGAACAGCATTAAGGCGACGATCTCTTAATGATGTCGAGACAATAAAGCGGTCATTACGATTTTTTGTACATCGCTTTCTGTCTGTTCCAGGTCGCCTATGAAAGGATCCAGTTTCCTCATGGCGTTGACATACCCTTCGAACCGCTGCGCGTGTCATATTCAAAGTTTGAGCAACTTCTCGCTGGTGAAGTCCATTATGAATTAAAGCAACTACTTGAGCGGCTTTATGCGGTGTAGTATGCATTTAACTAACACACTTGAAAATTAATTAAATTATAAATAGCGAATAATGTGTAAATTTCAATTACAAAGGCAATAATTTAAATCTTACACACGTTTGTTATTCTCGATAGAACAACAACATAAACACATTGTTAGCGGTTGCTACGGCTACAACGATAAGCACTCTTAATAAATTTACACTCACTCTAATTTTTTTCTTTTGATTTAATTTAAATTATTCATACCAAGGATCATTTTTCATTTGTGTGAGAATAAATAAATGTATTGACATAAACCAAAAAATTTGTTTATTTTTCATACAAGTATGAATTCTATTTTAGATAATAATAATAATAATAATATTAATAATAATAATAATAATAATAATAATAATAATAATAATAATAATAATAACTTTTATTTGTTCAAAATGTTTACAATAAACAGTATAACCCCTAAGGGTGCCGAAGAGTGTCAAAAGGTTGACAATAATTATGATGAGTGGGTAAAACAACTCTAAAAGGTTTAAAAAGGTTAGGGTTATAATAATAAATAGCAATTTCGTTTTTGTAATATTAACAATAAGATAAATTAAACATTCAAATGCAGGTATTTCGACTTACGTAAACGATAGCCGTATAGGTAACTCTGAAGATAGGAATAAGCTAAAACTTTGAATTTTAAAAAGTTTCTTTGTTATCAGCTCTAATAATCGTAAATTGCCAATAATTTTTCTAAAAATTTATTTCAGGGTAATCAAAGGTGTTTAAAACTATTTTTCAAAAATTACAATATTTTAAAAATATATTTTGAAAACAATGAATATAAATTTGGTAACATTTTTTAAAGTGTTAATGCCGATCAATACATAAACGACACTCAAATTTCGTTTCTGTTATTTGAAGGGCTACCTATGAAGGTAATATTTAACATCTTAATTAAAACATTTTTTTTTTTTTAAGTTTTCTGTGATAGAACGTACATTAAATGATGATGCTCGCGGAATGGTCAATATCCTTTTTTTTTTGCAGATCTTCGGAATACCTTAGAAGATTTTTTGGGAAAGTTCCACAAATTTGACTATAATTTCGTTTCTTAAAATATTAAAAAGAAGCAAATACGTGTAAACATTTAATATAAGCTACATAGTGCGCTTGCATATACCGTTATATCTTACAAAATAGTATATATTTTTAAACTATACAATAAATACTTTAGTTTTATATTATCCACAGTCAGGAGTGGACAGATAGTGCAGAGGTATTCCCATTTGCACCTATTTCAAGCATAAGGTGCGTCAGCTAGTGATATACGTGATCAAAAAGATTCAATAAATTAAAAAGTTATAAAAATGGAGAAGTTCTTTATAATTAAGGACTCTATAAAAAATACGAGACGCTTCAATCTGCGAGGTCGTACTATCGACTTTAAAATAAAGGATATTCCTGCAAAAGAAGAGCCTGTCTCTTGGATTAAGAATGCGTTAACAGAGATTTTAGAATACAGTATCAAAGGCCTAAATCCTAGAGATAAGGTTGGACTAAGATTTTGCTCAAAAGATTTTTCAAAAGGTGATGGATGGATTTCGTTTAAAGACGTCAGCAATATAAGTATAAATGATATTTGGACTATAATCCAAGGGATATACCAATCAAATGCTACAGGCCTAAATACTGATACGTTTTGTTTGGGGGTTACCAGTGTCCAGATGCCTGAAGGAAGAGGAAGAAAAAGTAATTATAAAACGTTTCAAGAAGAAGTAAAAATGCGACGCGGTATAGTGCCGATAAATAACACAGATAATCTCTGTTTACCAAGAGCATTAATCTTAGCCATTGCATATGTCGAAAAAGATCCTAATTACATCGCTATTCGTAAAGATATAGGCAAAATTCAAGGAATTAGAGCAGTTAATTTAATGCATAATGCAGAAGTAGTAATTCCGGAGGAGGGTGCTGGTATAACCGAACTGCAGAAATTTCAGGCTTACCTTAGTAACAAGTACAAAATAGTTACGTATCAGCATGGAACTAAGGGCAGAGAAGTCATTTTTGAAGGTACTTGTGAAGGAAAACATTTAAATATTTTGTATGCTGAGGGCCACTACTGTGTTATCACCTCACTGACAGCTGCTTTCTCATGCTCATTTTATTGCGAATCCTGTCATACACCGTATAATACTAAAAGCACACATAATTGTAACAGTATGTGTACAAGCTGTCGCAAATCTCCACCATGTCAAGTGGAAAGAAAAATTAATTGTCAGGACTGTCTTCGCACAATGAATAGTGTACAATGTTTCGATAATCATAAAACTATAGGATCGTATGATAAAAAGAGCTCCACTTGTGAACGATTTAGGAAATGCTCCTCATGCCTTAAAGTGATGTTTAATGACCGAAAACACACATGTGGAGAAATTTTCTGTAAAACCTGTAACAAACATCAGCCTCAAGATCATCTTTGCTATATACAAGTGGATACAGGAAACCCCAAAACAGAAAATACCCTGTTCATATTTTTCGATCTCGAAACTAGACAGGAAAAGCTGCTAGAAGACGGCTCTCTATTGCATGAAGTTAATCTGTGTGTTTTTAAACAATTTTGCGATACATGTATCAATACAGAACCATGGTTATGTGAAAAATGCGGCGTAACAAAACAAGTGTTGCGTATAAACCCGTTAGACAGATTTGTTGAATACGTCTTAAACCAGAGAATCCTTTTTAAAAGTGTTGTTGTAATAAGTCATAATGGTGGAGGTTTTGATAACCAATTTATTTTAAATAAGCTTATGACTGATACAGATCATACCCCCGAAGTAATCATGAGAGGGACGAAAATAATTATGATGAAGATATTAAACATTAAATTTATAGATTCTTTAAATTATTTTCCAATGAGCCTTTCGAAACTACCTAAAACATTTGGCTTACCCGACAAGTTTAAAAAAGGATATTTCCCGCATTTTTTTAATAAAAAGGAAAACGAGTGTTACGTTGGTATTTTACCACCACTTGAGTATTACGCTCCAGACACTATGAAGCCCGAAGAAAGAATGGTATTTTTGGAATGGTATGATCAACATAAAAACGATGAGTTTGATTTTAAACAGGAGATTGTTGACTATTGTGTTTCCGACGTAGAAATATTATATGAAACCTGTAAAAAATTTAGAGATCAAATGATTAATACTACAAATGTCTGTCCATTTACCGAAGCAACCACCATAGCCTCTACCTGTAATAAAGTTTTTCGGCGTAATTTTCTGTTGCCCAACACAATTGGTATAATTCCAAAAAATGGGTATAGATATCGGGACAATCAATCTCGTATTGCGCTAAAGTGGCTAATTTGGGAAGAACATCATCGCGAAATAGACATACAACATGCTGCCAGGGGTCGTGAAACAATTTTGAATGGAGTCAAAGTTGATGGATATAACGAGCAATTAAATCAAGTATTTGAGTTTCATGGCTGCTACTTTCACGGTCATAAGGAATGCTTAAAACATCAAAGAGATATTTCGCTTCCTGATAATCCTGCGGAGACGTTAAATATCCGATATGAAAATACCATAGCAAAAACTGAAAGACTAAGAACACTAGGGTATGAAGTTATTGAAATTTGGGAGTGTCAGTTTAGAAAAATGTTGATTGCCTCTCCTGAAATACAACAATACACAGAAAATCATTCTCTATTTTTCCAATCACCTCTTATTCCACGGGATGCATTTTACGGCGGTAGAACAGGGAACTGCAGAACTTATTATAAAGCTAAGAATAATGAAAAAATAAAGTATTTAGACGTTTGTAGTCTATATCCGTATGTCTGCAAGTACGGAATGTTCCCGATCGGTCATCCTGAAGTTATTGTAGGCGAAAAATGTAACAAACTAAACTTAGAACAAATCGAAGGTCTCATAAAATGTAAAATTTTACCACCCTCAGATCTGTACCACCCTGTATTACCGGTAAAAATGAATAATAAACTCATGTTTGTTTTATGTAAAGAATGTGGTCAAAATATGAATTATACTTCCTGCGACCACGATGAAAATACTCGTGCACTTGAGGGGACATGGGTTATATCCGAGGTGTTAAAGGCTAAAGAAAAGGGGTATATTATCATGGATATTTTAGAAATTTGGAAATATCAGGTATCCTTATATGATCCACATCAAAGAAGCGGAGGATTATTTGCCGATATGATGAATAAATTTATTAAATTTAAACAAGAAGCATCTGGATGGCCTTTAGAGTGTAATAATATGGAGCAAAAGAAAAAATATGTAGATAGCTTTTTTGACAAGGAAGGTGTGAAGCTGGATATAAGTAATATTTCAAAAAATTCCGGATTAAGGGCTCAATCTAAACTAATCCTGAACAGTTTTTGGGGCAAATTCGGTCAATCAGAATGTCAAAGTCAATGTAAAATAATAACCAATCCTGAGGAATTTTATTCAGTGTTAACAAATCCGTGTCTAGAAATTAATAATGTATTGCCTGTAAATGAAGATACTTTGATAGTAAATTATAAATATATCGAAGAAAGTTACACTCCTCTTTCAACCGTTAATGTAGCCATAGCCGCTTATGTCACGGCGCAAGCGCGTTTAAAACTCTATTCATATCTTGAAGAGTTAAATACACGTGTGCTTTATTACGATACCGATTCAATAATTTTTTCTCATAAGGAAGGGGAGACTGAACCTCCTACTGGAGAATTTATAGGTGATCTAACAGATGAGTTGGTGGAGTATGGACATGGCAGTTACATAACTGAGTTTGTATGTGGTGGACCGAAGAACTATGCTTATAAATTATTTTCCACTTTAAGCAACGAAGAAAAAGTAGTATGTAAAGTCAAGGGTATAACCCTTAACTATAGTGCAAGTCAACTTGTTAATTTTGATACCATTAAAGAAATGATATTAAACGAGAAAGCAGAACCTATTGTAATAACTTCCAAGAATATTAGAAGAACCAAGGTGCATGAAATAATAACTAAAGAAGAGTCGAAAATATACAAGCCCAACTCAACAAAAAGATTATTTTTAAGTAATCATGATTCTATCCCCTTTGGGTTCAAGAAAGCTAGGATGCAATAAAATGTGTGCTGATTAAAACATTATCGTAATACAATATACTTCTTAATTAAAAAAATATTAAAAAGTAAAAACAAACAGTAAAGTGGCGGGAGGGCGGCCCCTATCATTGTATCTGTACCTTGACGTGGTGATAGGGCTTAAGGATTTATATCCGAACCAAATCAGATACATTCAATAGCAATTATACGTTTATAAATACCGAAATTTTTATATTTTTCATATTGTTAACATCCTGGAAGACGCTTTATCACGTATTTTCTCACATTTTTCCTTACATAGTCCACCCCGTTTTCGCAAGCCCGACGTCGGCATTCTGAACATTAGTATATGAATGTGTGTGTGGGGTGATAACTTTACCAAACTCATAGAGCATGTTTTAATACGCACAGTAGGAACTTGTAAATGAGATAATACTCGAAAAGAGGTCGCTCACGATGATTCGATTTTGAGTATATATTTATGTACATACATGTAATTATTATTTAAAAATTACATTGAAAATGTTTCGACATTTCAAATAACGTATTAATGTTTACTATAAGAACCGAGAGCATGTACTAAAGGCTAACAAATGTCATAGACTGAAAAGGTATTTTTCTTTCTAAAGGAGAAGAATTGGTATTAATATTGCATAAAGAATATTTAATACATGTTTTTAAAATGTATTGTGGAAATTTTCGATATTTCAGGTAAAGTATTATTACCTAATATATGAATAGTAAGTAACCTGGCACTAAATGCTAGCAAAAAAAAATGGACATATTTAATTGAGTCTCCTTCTTTCTGAAGCGAGAGAAATTGATATTAATTAGCCGTAAAAAGGGTATATAGTTTTGTCTTTATTGTTAACTATAAGTCAAAATATATTGCCCCGATATTTGAATAGCTATGATTTATTTTAAAATATCCTCATTATTGTATATCTAAAAGGTATTCACCATGATCCAGGTACATTTAAATAATGTCAGCTGATTAGCTTCTGTATAGAATTTACAGAGAGGGTTTTATATATGCTTATCCTTCCCGTGTTCAATAAGTTTATGTTGTTTAATTGAAATTCAGAGTAGAGACCACTTGTTATCTGTTCACAGCTGCTGAACAATTGGAGTGTATTAAATATACCTACTAATTATTCTTAAGAAACTTACGTATTTGGCGAGAAGATCTATATTCATATAAAATGAAGCATGAGTTGTGAATTGTTTCCTATAACCTTCTACACATGCATAATATAATATATCACATCCCCCAGGTGCTGGCAAAGGTCGTAATAATTTTTTAAATCCTTATATTGACTGAATTCATGTCGTTGCTTCCTAGCAAGCCCCATTTGCTACTCTACAACATACCATCCTACATAATATCGTCATAGTCGTATCTCAATAATGTTAATATTCTATCATAAAATATCCATAACTAATATATATATAACTAGATAATGTCAACACAGAATTTTGTCAATATCGCAGCTTGTTTAGACATGATTGAAATATTTTTTTTAAATTTAAAAAATTTCATTCACCCTTACATTATCTGCTTTTTTTTATAGTAATAATTATTATTTAAAAATTGCCAATATTTTTAGTCATTGATTTACGCGTATCTCCTTCGCACGCCTATTGTAGGTATTATATCGCTATATCTGTAAATACAAACTAAGTACCTGTACTTTTAAAGGTAGCAAAATGAATTCCTATGATTAGGGTATGGATAATGGTAAAGCTTTTAAAAAGGGGTGAAATTAGAAACATAAACCTACCCCTAAATATAGTACAGAATTTATTCGTTTTTCGAATAGTACACGTGGTAAAAAAAATGTGTATTAAGGAAATATTAATCTTAGAGAAAACCACTTTACTTGATTTTATTTATTTTCTTCTTCCTTGAATCACCTAAAATAATGTAATGTAGTAGTAATTGATTACAGAAAATGTATAATCCAAGGCATTTTAATTTTATCTTAAAACACAAAAGTGTATAAAACGGATTTTATGAATTAAAAATTAAAACGTAATCAGCAACATAGTCTTAATTATTTAACATATTTTTATAGATTGCCATTCAGTCGTGAATATCAAGGGTTTTTATAATATGCTTATTATCTAAGAAAAATTGTCTCATTCGGCGTAAACTAACACAATTTGCGAAGGTCAAAGCATCAAATAGAGCTAAAGTATCGAAGAAATACAGGCCTTTGTAACGAAATGCTCAGCAGGGGTCTGCTTTGCTAGCGTTTTTTTTTTGCGCTCTCAGGCACTGACAGTCCATCCGGGTAAAAAACACAACCGTATTGTGCGGAGATATAAGAGGGTGGTATACCTCAGTTTATTGAATTATCTCCAGTCAGATCCAACAGTATAGGTATAAGAATTAGTTGTGTTTAAAAATACACACTGATAAGCCCCGTGAATATATAGAATTTTCACCTTTTCCCCCATTTAAAAAATTATTATTCTTGTGTAAAATGTAATTATTCTTCGCATCTACGTTCTTCTATGATTTGGTAGGTTTCATATTCCGTGATTCACGCACTGTGTTAAAAGTAAACAATTTTTTGTCGTCCTGGCTAATCCTCTGACCCTGGGACCGGGTATCGAACAGTTCATTTTTAAGTGCTTCACGTGCAGTGTCTAAAATTGTTAAAAAGTAAAAATGCCAAAAGATCGAAAAAGGAAAGCGATAAAAGAGTTGTTAGGTATGAAAAAGAAATTTGCAAGACTTGAAAGGGAAATAACGGATATAAATTCAACATCTTCCGCTTCGGATAGTTCGCAGGGTAAGTTTTATTTTAAAACCTTATAATATTTCAGGGGACAGCCTTTATTTTAGTCCATTCTGCCGAAACTAAGTATTGGAATGTTTGCTTTTATTATTATATACAGAGGGTGTAGTTTGTTTTGACTACGGGGCCCGCAGACACTTGTTTGCTATCAACTAAAGCAGAATTTTGTTGTTTTGCTTTAACCGAAAACATTCTTGTATACAGTTATTATATACAGGGTGTAGTTGTTTTGACTACAATGCCCGCAAACACTTGTTTGCTATCAAATAAAACAGAATTTTGTTGTTTTGCTTTACCCGAAAACATTCTCGCATACAATTATTACATACAGGGTGTAGTTGTTTTGACTACGATGCCCGCAAACACTTGTTTGCTATCAAAGAAAACAGAATTTTGTTGTTTTGCTTTACCCGAAAACATTCTCGCATACAATTATTATATATAGGGTGTAGTTGTTTTGACTACGATGCCCGCAAACTCTTGTTTGCAATCAAATAAAGCAAAAATTTTGTGTTTTTCTCAAATAGAAATATTCTTGCATATTATTATATACAGGGTGTATTTTGTTCACTTTATTATTTGAGCGTAATTATTTCAGAGTCTTTCCATAGCTCTAGTAGAGACTATCATTCTAGAGAAGATGAGGAAATAGGCCAATGCAATACACTTTTAGAACCGGATGCCTTATCCAGTACATTAGCGATACCTCAACAAGAAGAGGTTAATAGTAAAAAGATTGTTGAGCTTTTGGGAGAAAACCCTAGTAATCAGAATAAAAAAGGGGCACCTTTACATGAAGAGTTAGTAGTACGATGGTCAAACTACCTAACTCAAGGTATCCCAGGCGAAACCAGAAAGGAATTATTAATTAAATATCCTATACCAGAAAATTGTGCCTCCCTCGAAGCTCCAAAAATGAACGAGGAAATAAAATCCATTTTAACAGTCCAAGCCGCAAAAAATGATACCTTTTTCTCTAATCTCCAAGCACAACTCGGAGCGGGCTTGACAATTATTGGCTCAATTTTAACTGAAAAATTATCTAATAGCTCGGAAAAAACTGAAGATGAATTAGTGCAAAAATTATCAGATGCATCCCTTCTTTTTGCCAGCGTTCATAACGCAGTATCAGTTAAAAGGAAATGGGAGGTAAATCCATCCATTAACCAGGACAGCAGAGCTGCTGCCCAAAAAAGCACTATAGATGCCTATCTATTCGGCTCAAGTTTTATGGAAAAGATTAATACTTGCCAAGCAATGAAAAAAGCTAGCGAAAATATAAAGAACAAACCCTTCAAAATGACATACAGGCAATCAACCCCAGGAACATCAAGTGGCCATAATTTAAACTTCAAGCGCCATGTGTTCAACACCAAGATGAAAGGGGAAATGGGGAAAAAGAGCCACGGGAACAGCAAAGACCAGAAGAGGGGGATATCAGAGAAGAACCACTCTCGATACCGTCAACATCAGTCCAGGACGCCGTACTACAAGTAGAGGTACAACAAAAAATCGCTTGCCGATTAGAACTTTTTTACAAAAGCTGGCTTAAAATTGTCCGTAATCGACAAGTTTTAAAATGGATTAAAGGTATAAAAATCCCTTTTCTTACTCGACCCATGCAGAATATAATTCCTTTCAAAAACATATCAAATTCCGATATCAGATGTTATGTATATTATTATCTATGTTGTATTAAAAGGTGTAATTTCCGATTTATTATTATACACTGCATTTAATCGCCCTAGTTGTATCTTTAAACATCTACCAAATCATAGAAGAACGTAGATGCGAAGAATAATTGAAAGATTGTTCGACTTACCTGTAAGGAAGATCAATCTCAATTATTCGAGCATCGTAGTTCTTCTATGATAGAGCCCTCCCTCCACGATATCCCCAGTACTTAGGACGATTAGTTCAGCCACAAATGAACTGTTCGATACCCGGTCCCAGGGTCAGAGGATTAGCCAGGACGACAAAAAATTGTTTACTTTTAACACAGTGCGTGAATCACGGAATATGAAACCTACCAAATCATAGAAGAACTACGATGCTCGAATAATTGAGATTGATCTTCCTTACAGGTAAGTCGAACAATCTTTCAATTATTTTAGTCATGTTATAAGTAATAAACTGTGGTCTAAAAAAAAAATGCTAACCCTCCATCACTGAATCGGTTAGAAAATATCTTACATTTACTATCTTTAGTTTATCAATATTTTTGTAAATTCAGCGTCTTGGAAGTGTTGAACTAATCCTGTAAAAAATGTGGTAAATTTTTTTACGCCTATTGTCGAGGTTAGGTATTGTTAGTAGTAATCTAACACGCATATGATCACGCTGTGCAAATAGTTACATATATTTTCGGGTTTTTGTTAATATACAGGGGCACATGCCGAATGCCTCGGATTAAAAAAAAAGCATAATCAGTGACGAGGAGGGGTGATAAAAGATACGCGGGAGTATTTCGGGTGAACTTTTTAATCTTTTGAAATTCTAGGTCCGGTAGAGATTATAGTAACTATTTGGGTTATACGTACATTTTATTTCTTCTTCTATACATTTTGTCATATTTTTAAACTCCCCGGTTCCGTATTGATTTAAGAAGTGACTCACACACATTACAAATGAGAAAACACTTACAAAAAGTGAAAGTCATTAGAAATATTTGGGTATTGGGGTATTTGACAATTTGGCTATGTGGTTAATTGGATAATGGAGTATTATGTATTGGAGTTTTTAGGTACATAAATGAGTACCTACATGAATTAGAATGTATAGGTAAACACTTCAGGACATAATATACCAATACAAAACAGACAGTTAGAATGTCAGATACCCCTGCTAGAGGAATTGGAAAAACATAAAAATATTAAATATAACCATTACAAAAAAAAAGGTATTGCACACGTAGACAATGAATAACACCATGCATATAGATATTCAATATTATTGGGAAAAAAGTAAACTAAAAATTAGTCAAAATAGAACATGCATAATTATGTCAGTAAGACTTAATTGTTAATGTACATTACAGAAAATTATCAAACAAATCTGAAATAATAACCTATAATACCTACAGAAATGAATCTATGATACTCTTCTAAGAACGCCTGCGCAAAAGAGATTTCAACACGATACTCTAAACCCTGATTGTATAGGTAGACAAAGTTACTTCATATCAGAATATAGTATACCATTACAAAACAGATAGTTAGACAGACAGGAGGTACCCCGCTAGAGGAATTGGAGAAAACATAGAAATATTATCATTATCGTTATCATTACAAAAAAGGTATTGCACACGTAGGCAATAAATATTACCATATAGATGTTTAATATTATTAAGAAAAAAGTAAACTAAAATTTAGTCAAAATATATCACACATAATTATGTCAATAATAAATTGTTAATGCGCAAAATAGGTGCACCACATAACATAACAGAAAATTTTGAAACAAATCTGAAATAATAACTTATAATACCACCTACGGGATTGAATCTGTGATAATCTTCTAAGAGCACCTGCGCAAAAGGGATTTCAACATAATAGTCAACACTGATTGTATAGACAGACAAAGTTACTTCATATCGGAATTTATTATATCATTACAAAATAGTTAGACAGACAGGTACCCCGCTTGAAGAATTGGAAAAACATAAAAATATTATCATTTTCATTATCATTACAAAAAAAGGTATTGCTCACGTAGGCAATAAAGAATACCATATAGATGTTTAATATTATTTTAAAAAGTAAACTAAAAATTAGTGAAAAGTGAAAGTGAAAGTCAGTAGAAATATTTGGGTTTTGGGATATTTGGCAATTTGGGTAAGTGACTAATTGGATATTTGGGTATTATATATTTAGATACATGAATAAGTACATGAATTAGATTGTATAGGTAGACAAAATTACTTCACAGCAGATCATAATATATCAATACAAATCAGACAGTTAGAAAGACAGATACCCTGCTAGAGGAATTGGAAAAACATAAAAATATTATCATTATCATTACAAAAAAGTATTGTAGGTATACGTACACGGTAAATAATACAATATAGATGCCAAGAATAGGAACCGTCACATAGTTTGTCTGACCAAAAAACAAAAACTCAATTTGTGTTCATGCTTAGTATTATAGAATAAATACCCACGTAGCCTCAAAACACACATCGGACACATATTCGAGGTTATAGGCATAGCAAAAATACCATCTGCACTTCTTCACGAACAGTTATTTTCCCCATAAAACACCTGCGTACAGCCAAATTCAAAGGTTATAAAAAATCATCCCATGTCATGTATAATACAAGGTCATGTATCATATAACATAATACCATATAGATATACGATGCCAAAAATAGGAACTCTGCACTTCTCTACGAACAGTTATTTTCAATAAAAAATCATCCCGCTTCTACACGGATAATACAAGGTCATATATCATCATTAACACCTGCATACAATTATAAAAAACACCCACGCACGTATGTATTCAAGGTTACAAATTAAGGGTTTATACGAGAAATCATCACAAATTATAAAAAAGGTATCACCCACGTAAGCAAACAAAGTCATTCTTCCCGGGGTTACCCAAGAAATCCTTGGAAATAATATTAAAAAGAGCCGCACACCTGAGCGAACAAAGGGATTAAAAATCGGTTTACGCCGAAAATCAATAGGCATGAAAAAAGGGACCGCCCACCTGGGCGATTTGCCGCTGTCTGGCTCAAGTGCACCTATTTACTACTTGCGGGTTTCTTTATGATATTTAAAAATTAAAAAATGTTCCCTTGCTGCACACTTTATGGCGGTCACTATATTATATAATATACATGGTATAGTTTAGTTTAGAGCACTGACAACATTTTTTCACTATGATAAGAAAAGCTCGCCCTTCCTAGAAAATTGATTCTATTGTCAAAATTATTGATATTGTTAAATAATATTTTAAAATATCAAAGAGCACTACGAAAAAACAGAACTAAAACACGAATAAAGAAAATCTGCAATTTAAGTTAAAATTTCTTACCTCGATTTGAATGCCGCTATCTCCGCTGTTGCATTTTGCACTTCTAGCGGCCTTATTTAGCTTCTTTCGGTCTTTGCTTGAGCGCCATATCAGTGGTCCAAATCTAAAAAATAAACTGAAATGAATAGTCAGGAAAGTTAAGCTTAAAAGGCAATTATGAAAAATTCAGTTGTTTCTATGGGTATTTCAATTGATTTACCAAATTAGATATTATACTTAAGTTTGAAGAAAACCCACATACTTCTAGTCGAAAAACAGCCCCAATGTTCGATGTTAGCCATTCATCGATTATTCGAACATTACAAGAAAATAAAATGTATCCCTATAAAATGATACCTACTCATGAGCTCATGAAAGACGATTTTGATAGGAGGACGTATTTTTGTGAACAAATGATTTCAATGTGATCCAATTAGAAACATGTTTTGTTTTCTGATTAGTGCATCTTTACACTTCACGGTCATGCAAATCATCAGAATTGCCGCTATTGGTCTAGGAAAAATCCTCACTGGATTAGAGAAGAACATAGGTACACAATATCCTGAAAAGGTTAATGTTTGGGCAGGAATAGTTGGAGATCAATTTATAGGTCCCTTTTTCATGGCGATAATTATTTTGCATTGCTCCAAAATAATGTCTTGCCAACTTTGACAAACCCAATATCCTGATCCAGCAAACCGACAACTTCCAGCCAATATGATATGGTTTCAGCAAGATGGAGCACCGCCCCATTACCAAATCAATGTCCGGCAGTACCGTAACCGAGTATTTCCAAATCGGTGGATAGAGAGGCGTGGATCAATGGAATGGCCAGCACGATCCCCTGATCTGACGCCATTAGACTTCTTCTTATGGGGTTATGTTAAAAATATTGTATACAAAACTAAACCCCTCGACTTAGCTGACTTAAGAAGACGAATAACGCTTACGATTAGATCGGTCACGCCTGAGGTGTTCAATAACATTAGAAGAAATTTCTATTTAAGATTAGGATGTTGCCAAGACGTTCTCAGCGAGCATTTTAACATATCCTACATTAATGTTTTTTTCTGTTTTTTACATTATCAAGAAATAAACAGTATTACCTACTTGTTAGTTTTTGAGTGTGTTGTTAATTTTTACAATAAATCTGAAAACACGTCTTAATATTTCCGAAACAGTTAAAGATTGGTATAGGATATTATACATAAAATATCTCTAAAATTTTCTGAAGAATTAAAAAATTGAATAATATACAGGGTATTGCATTTAAAATAAGAAAGTTGGTATTGGCCACTGTTAGATGTCACACCCTGTATAAAAAGTTTTTATTGAAAAAAATGCACAACTAGAAATACCAATCGACGTGTCCGAGCGTTTTTTCGGACACGCCCCCATGTATTTAGTATTATCGAATTTTTTCCATTTGGCTGATACACACTCTATATTGTGGTACGCACACACATTTGCAGCACCGTGTATATGTCGTAGGCTGATAGTGAAATCCGTCATTTCATGAAAAGCCTAGTCACTTCATGAAGCGTCGGCAGATTGTGTAAAAACATGAAATTACACGATCTGCCGCGTCACTTCATGAAGAGACCTTGACGTTTCGGCATATTATGTATAACACAATCTGCCTAATTTTAAATATCGTCCCTTCATGAAATGCCACAAAAACAAGGCATATTGTGTAATTCCGTCTAAAAGGTATATTGGCAACTGGTTTGTTCGGGTTTGTCAGAGCATTTTTTAAATTTTTATAAAATAATATTAGTTGAAAAAATTTAATTAAAAATAAATGCTCTGGGGAACAACGAACAAACCAGTTGCCATATACCTTTTAGACGGAATTACACAATCTGCCGACTGACATGACATCGTTAGGTACTACATGAAGTGACGATATTTAAAATTAGGCAGATTGTGTTATACATAATACGCCGAAACGTCAAGGTCTCTTCATGAAGTGACGCGGCAGATCGTGTAATTTCATGTTTTTACACAATCTGCCGACGCTTCATGAAGTGACTAGGCTTTTCATGAAATGACGGATTTCACCATCAGCCTACGACATATAAATACTTGACGGATATGATTTCTGTAAAAACTACTTGTAAATTAATGATAGGAATGTGACGATAGTGAACTAATAAACAAAGGACTTACTGATATTCTGTATAACTGTACCATTGAGGATTTTTCGGCGGGTCAAGGGCAAAAGAAGCTTATACAGAAGTTGGGTAATACCTCTAAGCTGCCACATTATATAAAATTAATCTTGCCCCCTGGATGCCAACTATAAAGTAGGTCACACTATTCAAAACGGATTCACAAACCGAAGTTTACTAGCCGCAAACACCTGCACTGCTCGCAGCTTTTATGCCGAGAGCTTTTATAAACTCCATATATGATATCGCGTAGGTGTTCCAAGGGAGAAAAGTTTTGAACAAAGCGTCGGTAAATTAAATCCTGAAGGAATGAATAGAGACACTGAACCATTGCATTATAGGCTATCGACTCTAAAAACTGTGGTTATAATCAGCATGGGCGCTGGAAGAATTAAATCAAGCGAGGGAGGGTTTAAATTTTAAAAAATATGCAATAAAAATACTTTTCCAACCACCTGAAGTTTCCTTTTCTAAAAGAATTTAACAAATAACGCTCGAAAACAAAATTCGGGTATTACAGAAACATTAAAAGCTAACTACCATGCGAGCAAAAATTATTTGCATCAAAGAGGGCCTTGCATCTAAGGACGTAATGCTTAGCTGTAGAGCTTAATACCTGTTGGGTGTCAGTAACTACTTGAATTAACAATCAATCAGTTATTCCATCATCTTTGACAGTCGAAAGTAATTTGATTCATCGCTAATTTTTCCAATTTCTTGAACAATTCACACAATGGGCTTTACGGAACAGCACAAAACATTCATGGTTGAAGCGTATTTTCGAAACAGGGTTAGAGTAAATTGTGAGTGGCAATACAATCCGGGTTTGTGCATGGACGATTTTCACGAACATTTTCCTAACGTTGCTTTTATTGCTGATGGGGATTTTTATCATTGCCTGAAAAGAACCGTGGCTGTGTTTAGGGAAACAGGTTCTATACAACACAAAAAAGGAGCAGGAAGACCATCTGTAAGAACAGAAGAACTTGTTGCAAACGTTCGTGAAATAATGCAAAATACGCCAACAAATTGTATAAGACGCCTGTCCCAAGAAGTGGGAAGATCTTATGGAACGTGCAGGACTATTCTTAAGAAGCAGCTAAATTTATTTCCTTATAAAGTGCAAGTATACCAAGAACTACAAGCCGCAGATTTTGAAAGACGCAGGAATTACTCTCAATGGTTTACCCAAAATTTATTGGAAAGAAATGATTTATTAGACCTGACTTTTTTTTCGGATGAAGCCTGGTTTCACCTCTCCGGTTATGTGAATTCTCAGCAATTTATGTGGTTATTTTTCTTTTTCTTTCTGTATATTCGTACTTTGTTAATTTTGTAAACAACAATAATAAATTTGTATTTGTCTACTTATTTTATTACTCATTAGTTTGGCATATCATGTCATAATATGAATTTGACAAAATTTTAACCTAGATTTGGTTAGATATATCGTCCCCATATCATTGTGATCCAAACCAAGCTCCACGTTTTTTAATCCAATCCCTCTTTGATGCAAATAATTTTTGCTCACGCGGTAATAAACAAAATCATGCTGCTTATTTTAATATGCCTGTGGTTGAGCACTAGTATTACGCCCTCTAGCGAACACCTGAGATACTTAAAAAATTATTTCCAGCGATTTCTCTTATCCAATTTCCTAATAAAAAAAATCCGCAAGTTGTACGACTAATGGTTTCCGAAATAAAGTCGCTATTGTCGCTTATTTGACCACCCAGTACTCTTAAGTCTCAACAAAAGTAACTTACCTATACCGTTGATCCGTTCCTGCTGTGTTATCTTCATTTTCTGCGGCAATACGTTCACCGGAAGACGTCGCAGAAGTGACGTGTCGTGGTGACGATTCTTCTTCAGACGGCGCAGCTTCCGACGCTGTGTCTTCTGAGGCGAAACTGTCCTTGCTTGACTTGCGCTGCGGAAAGCGCAAGGAGAAAGTTTTACGGAACTTCTGTAAGACACTTTCGGTGGTTGCGGCTGAAAGAAAAAAAAAACTTTTTGATAATACTAAATTCATTATTGATGCTTGTTTTGGGAATTTTTTTTTATATTTTACTTTACTCCCAACCAACTTTACAAGTTTATTACAGGGATGAGTATATAAAAATAACTAACAATTATTACTCTAACTTAAGAGGTATATATAATATAAAAAATAAAAAAAAAACAGTTAAAGAAAAATTCGTTCTGTATTATAAGCGTTTGATTAACTCGTTAAGAAAGAAAACTATACTAGGAAATATTTTTTGAATGAAATTTAAATAATGGTAGTTTTTTTAAAGTTTTAATATTTTCGGGTAAAATATTATATAATATTAATCCATTATATTATAACAATGACCGTTTTCCAAAGTTACTGTTTATTTTAATAGTTTGTAAAAAATTAGTTTGTCTATATAGTATCATGTCTATGGATATCATGAACTTTTGTAAACGTTATGTTCGAAATTGTTTGTTTTAAACGTAAAGAATGAATTAATATGCAAATTTTTAAATTATATAAATTATTTATATCTAGGTATTTATTCGGTTTATATAAATTTGTTGTTGGTTCTAAGCGCGGAAATCTATGAATACCTACATTTAATAATTTTATTTTGTAATTTCTTTAAAGATTTTAGTACTATTGAATTGGCTGAACCCCAAATAGAAGTAAGATCCTACTGAATTTTTGAATGTACTAATGCATAATAAATATATTTTAAATAAGTTAAAGACACACAATGACAAATTTTAGAGAATATCCCAATTAACGGAGAAATGTAAGTTCGAATATGTTCTACGTGTTTCTCCAGCTTAAATTTTGATCAATATATAATCCTAAAAATTTTATGTTATCTTTGTAATTAATATTTTCTCTCTCTTCTCCATATCTAGTATTTGTTTGTCAATGTACATAAATGAAGATTTATTAAAATTTAAAGTTAATTTATAGGATTGCAACCAGTTAAATATAATTTATAAATCTTTTTTGATATTTAATTGGATCTGTTCGAGAATTGTCGCCCACCGTTCGACTAACTTTATAATAGATTTTTCCCTGTCGACCTTTTTTTTTTTGTTTTTTTAGTGAGAAGAGTTCAATCCGTTTCCAAGATCGATCTCGTCCTAAATAAAATAAATTCAATTTTAGTAATATCTACAATAAAATTTTTAAGTTTCGGTTTCGGTTTCGGCCGAAACTGAGACCAAGGCCGAAGATTCGGTTTCGGTTGAAACAGGGAAGATTTTTTACCTTGATAAGGTAAAAAAAAACATCAATGATTTATCATTTCCGCTTATTTAAATAGAGATTTTTTAAAAACTTTTAACAGTCGCCATTTTGAAATAGCTTGACAGAATCGCGCCAAAATTAATGAACATACTGTACGAGATATTAGCTTTCAAATGATGTATCACAAGCGGTATGTTTCCATTTAAAAAAAAGATCGAAGTCGTCATATCTTTGACAAATGTCTATAAAAAAACAAACGAATAACGGCAAAATGTGAGCATATATAAAACTAAATTGACGTGTCCGAGCTTTTTCCCAAAAGTAACATGTTAAGGCTATATTAATTTTATTCCGGACTTTTGGGCAACCCTGTATATTAATTTCTATACACTTATAAATTCAAGACGCTCTCCCCCCAAACCTGGTCGTATTTATATTATTGTGGATCCTAATATTATATTAGGATTTTAATCATAGACAAGGGTGATGCGCGCTCTATTTTAATTGCGCTGGAATGTGCTATTTTTATTGTATGCTTATAGTTTTGATTTTGTTTGATGCATTTGTCACTTTGTTACCCGGAGCGCCCCCTCCCTAGCTCGGTAATTTTCTGGTTCGCCACGTTCTGTTTCGCCACGAAAAGGAAATTTACCTGTTTTAGTAGCGTTTTGCCTAGGTAATTAGATACCCTAACACGTCAGTGCAGATTCGCTACTCGTCCTTTCGTCTATTACGGCAGTGAGGCTACCCTGGGTCAATCCCATTGTGTACACCCATTGTGGGAATAATACCCATGCCAATATATTTCCTGGTGCCCGATTGAAAGGTTGTAACTTCCACTTTCATCAGTGTCTTTGGAGGAAAGTTCAATCATTGGGATTGTCAAAGGAGTATGTAGAAAACATAGACGTAAAAGGACACATAAGGAAATGTGCCGCATTGGCCCATGTGGCTCCTCCTGCAGTCGACGATGGATGACTATACATTATGGAGACGTCCCCACAGAAGAAGTATAGAAGAATTCAACGATTATTTTGTAAACCAATGGTTAGCAAATGACATTATCGGTGATATGTGGTCGTGTTTTAATGAAAGGCATCATACCACCAATGTCGGAAGGTTGGCATAATCGTCTCAATCGTGCTATTATAGGAAACATCTGTGAACTAGTGCAGGGACGTAGCTAGGAATTTTGGCGCCCCGGGCGAATAGTAGTTTTGCGCCCTACCAGACAATCTTAAAACTAAAATTATACATCTATAAATTTTCGTTTAAAAAATATATTAACAGCAGTGGCGACTCGTGATTTGTAAACTTGGGGGGTGTACTAAAAGCCCAGCGAAAAATTTTCAAGACCACGCCCAAATTTGGTCAATAATTTTTAGTAAATATTTTAAAAATTTATGATTACCTACTTATTTTATGAAAAATTAAATAATATAAAAAAATAAAAAAGGCCAATTTATTTTTCATTAGTGGGCAAATTGTTTAAAAGTAAAGTCACTTCTTCTGTTTTTATTTGCAGCAAACTTATCAACAGATCAAACAGCTTCATTTAAGTTTGGAATAACTGTAATGTATTGTTTTTTAAATATTCCACATTCATAGTCGTTTTGGCACTAAAACTGTTCATTTTTATTAAAATAAGTCTTTACTACCCCAAAATACTAACAAAAATATAAAGGTAAACTCCAAATAATAAATTCATACAGCAATGAACTCAACGGCGCACATTTAATTTGTGCGAGTTTTCCTATTAGAATCGCGCTTTCCCCCACCACACCTGCTAGTACAAGATGCATAGAGAAACAGCTGAAACCCCGCCTACGTAACGCATGTGTGCGACTTATGAATTCCTACGCGCCATACGGTTGCTTTTGACAAATGTCAAATTTAAATAAAAGAACATGTGAAACAATTTTCTTCTTTTTTTACTGATATTATCATAGACTTAGGTTGTCTTGGGGTATGGGCCCTGATGTGGGCTTATTCTTAAATAAAAATACTTTTTAACTTAGCCAAGCTTTCGATAATGTATATTATCTTCTTTAAATTAAAAATTATGAGAACCAATACATGGTATACAAAAATAAATATTTTTATCTTAACTTACGTATAATTCTAAGATAGTTTTGCAAGCAAAGGCATAAAATCTAGGCAGGTAAGAAAAAAAAGTATGCATGGCAAATTAGCACTCCTTAGAAAATATGAAAATTATGCGTGGTGAAACAGCACTTTTTTAGTGCCGTGACAAAACGGCACGTGGCAAATGTGGAATATTCTCCTAGCTCTAGCTACGCCACTGTACTTAAATATTAAAACTGATTATTAACTACCTAGGTATCTCAATAATAAATACTTACATGTCGATTCTTTATTGACTGCCATTACTAAACAACCGCATGAGTGAGAAGGCTTTAACGGCCGTTCCGTTCTCAATTTCATACTCTTTTTAACAGAAAACATCGTTTCTGTTAGTTCGTCTTTCAGAAAATACGAAATAAAATACTGTCAAAGAAGTTTTATTTACACAAACCACTAAAGCAATTCCATTCTCTAAAATGAGCATCCGATTACAGTTCTCTAGTCTCTACGATATTAAATTTTCGCTGTCCTTTTGTTGTCTTTCTAATTCGACTAAAGGACATCAGGCCAAATAGAATCGTCGTTTGTAAAGATTTAATTCGGCACCAGTTTGTTAACGAGCTTTTAAGTTAATTAAGATTACTTTGTTATCCATTTTGCGATAAAACGACGGAATATTTAAAATTTCGATCACACAAAACGCGACCTCAAACCGACTATAATAAAATCTGCTGCAGTCTAAAGAAATCCACGGCAAAGCATTTTTTCAATAATGCACTAATGCAGTTTCTGTAATAAAATCACCACAAATACTAGGAATTTTATTGCACCATTTTTATGTTTCTTTACACCCACAGCCGGCGAAAATCGTATAAATAATAATTTTATTATTTTTGTAAATACAAGGTCATTTCTTCTGACATAAGGGCCGCGGTACGACTACATTAAGACTAATTTGGTACTGGTACCTGGGCCAGGTTGAATCTAAACTAAAAACCCTAACCTGAGGCATGGGCGTACCTACATAGTAATATGATACTATACTAATTTTTATAAAGACGGTGATATTAAATTTCTCTGTGATTTCGGAATTCATTGGCGTGATTAGGACTAGTCCCTTAAATATTGATCCCCCTGATGATGTTAGAACAAAACTGTACAAGAGTTTTTAAAGCTCCTTGAATGACAGAAAATAAATTATAATTTAACCTATTAAAACTTTGACACGTACTATTTCCTATTTCATAATTTAAATCCAAACCGTCTTTTTTTTACACCGCTTAACATTTTACTGCTATTAGATTCATTAAATCCTCTATTATTTTGGTTGTAAATAAAGGTAATTTACAGAACTTTAATTTAAAGAACTGTTGTTATTATTATTATTATTATTATTATTATTATTATTATTATTATGGCTTTTTGGAAGACAGAATGGTATGAAAACGATAAATATCCATATATATTTACCTTTAGATAAAGCAAACAACAGTGGCGTATTTAGGAGGGGGGGGGGTCCGAGGGGTCTGGACCCCCCCCGTGGGCTCATCATTAAAAAAACTCAGAACAGATCAGATGCCTTGTTGCATTTAATGTAGACAGGGTGAACTGAACCTCGCCCGATAACAAAATGTAATAATTTTCTATTTTACAATTTTTGAATAAAGAACTTTATTATAATTATTATTATTATTATTATTATTAAATAAAATTATTAAAAAATTGAAATGATGTTCACTTAGTTTTGTAATTTTTTTTGCAAACTGGGACTATTAGCAATACTTTGTTTTTACAAATAATTAAGTAACTGTGTCACAGATAACAAAACAACATGGCCAAACTTGGCAAAAAAAATGGCAAAAATAACTTGAAAACCAATCATTTTCGGAATCGGTTATATTATGTAGAAATATATATTTTTAAACATAAATATTTAAAAAAATATATATTCCCATTATTGCGTTTATACTTAAAAATTTCTTAATTTCTTCCTTTTTCGGGTTCAGCTATCAAAACATAGAAATTATAAATTTTTATAGTTCAAAATAGGGCGTGGCACCGAAAATTTTTTCGCCTGCGGCGCTTTTTTAAAGAAAGGAAGAAAGAAAGGAAGAAAAAACGAAAGGTATAGACCCCCCCGTGGCAATATTCTAAATACGCCACTGGCAAACAATAATCACAAAAGTGGCAGTTTTATGGCCTCGCGCATGTAGACAAAGCTAGACACTATTAGACATGCGCACTGCAACATTATCATTTGAAGAATGGGAAAATAGACAGGTCCGGGCTTAAAAATTTAAGTTCTTGCTCAAGAAATTGTAAAAGTTGACATTAAATTTATTTTTACGTGTAAACAACTAAAATTTGCCCCAAATTTTTGACAAAAAATCGAAATTTCTTCTCAATTTTTGATTAAGTTAGGAAATAAGGTAGTAATTTCTGGCATTTTTAGTAGTTGCAAACCTATCCGATTTTAAGAAAAAAAAATTGTTTTTAGAGGGTAGACAGAAACGGAATTTAGAACAACTTAGTTTTTTATCAACATAATAAAATAAAAGTTTAATATTTATGGATTTAGTTTAGTGAATTTTGTTTGTGCCTCTAGTGACTCGGATACAATGACTAGGAAAGGTCATTGTATGATTTTATTATGCCCAAATAGGGGTAAAATCCCGAGTATTTCGTATTTTCAGTAAATGAAGTAATAATATGTAATTTTATTTTATTATAATTAATTTAAAAAAGGCTAACTAGGCCTAGGCCACACAAACAAGATGTTTAAGCCCGGACCTGTCTATTTTTCCCATTCGTTAAACGATAATTTTGCAGTGCGCATGCCTATTCCTGTGTGGTTTTGTTTACATGCGCAAGGCCATAAACTTGCCACTTTAGTAATTATTGTTTGTTTATCTAAAGGTAAATGTTTATGTGGCCGACCCTTAAATAAAAAAAAATAGTCGAGGGTCGAAAGTATTTTTTAACCACGCCCAACGGAAAGAAACTGAGTTGAATACCTAATTAAATAATATGCAAAAATATTATATCAAATTTCTAAAGTTTCTTTATAATCTTTGCGAAAGACATAAATTGTTTGCATACCATTACCATCTTAATTAATTTGATAAAAATTAATGGCGTGGCAAAGTCAGTTTGTTATCTTTGAAAATTAATATAATTTAAATTTTTTTGCCATTTGTTAGGTTCCATTTTGCATAAATCTGTTGCCACAAATAGCTTTATAAATCAGGTTAAATCGACTTTTTATTCGTTCTTTAAAACTTTGAAAACTTCTTCATCAGGCCTTGCTGAACAATAATAATTTATCTGGCAGAGGTAAAAGTTTAAAAGATAACAATAAGTTTAATACAGCGAATTGCCTGTCTTGACACTGTAATTCTAGATGATAATGATCCTGATTTACCAAATTAGCCTTATGGTTTCAACAGAACGGTGCTCCCCCTTATGATGCTGCTCGTGTAAGGGAGTAGGTACTTACAATTTTTCCGGGGCGGTCAATAGAGATAAGGAAAAGTACCGTCAACTGGGGCTTCTTTGATCAATAAAATTTTAATTTTTGATTATAGTTAACTAACCAGTTGTGATATTTGGAAACAAAACAAACATAAATATTTGCGGTTATACGTTTAATCTAAAAACTCTGTAGGCATTCAGTAAACTTTAACAGAAATCCAAAAAAAAAAGATCTGATCAAAGTTTTACTTCATTTGGGGCAACTTTGATCGTGCCTTATTTTTGCTCTTAAATCAATGAAGCCCCGTTCAATATTACTTTCAAAAATTTTTTTTAAATTCTGTAATAGTTAGTTTCAAAAATAACAGGTTCGTGTAAAAAAAAACAACCAGAAATTATTTGATTGATCATGATCAAAGTTGCCCCCATAAGAGGCGATCAAAGTTACCCCACGAAGGTTTTGGAAAGCTGGACGGTCTGATTATTAGTTTGAAACAAATCTAAAAAAGTTTTTTACATTTTAGATACATGAGATTTTATATAAAACAATAAAAATTGACCCATGATAAAACACTGAGGCTGTGTACTAGAAATTTCTGAAGCTTTATAAAATCTATAAACGTAAAAAGTAAACATTCTTACCTTGTAGTACGAGAACCGCGGCAAAACACACCACCAAATGTCCACTATCATGAACGTGTGATAATTAAAAAATATATGATGTGTTCGAACGCGCCAAGAAATTTGCGCTTGCGCAGTAATTCAAAAAAGTAGAAGTTCAGACATACGTTATTAAAGTTAACCCGCAATTATCAAAGAAGCCTCAGTTGACGGTACGTTTTCCTACAATTCAACCTATGAAAATGAGAAAAAGGCACGATTAACGTGGCTAAAAAGTGCTTTATATCACAAGCACCCCCGGTGAAGCTTAAATGGACGATTTCGCAACACAGTAAAAAGAGAAAGAAGAGAGAGAGAGGGGTGTTAGTGTGCCCGCGGCCATCAGGGCAAATTAGCGCTGTTGTCGCCAGCTGGCCGTGTAACCGGGCTCTGTCGCATATTTTTGACGTACAGAAGAGGACAGTTATATTCTAACCTACTATAACGCTTCCCAAACTGCGCCAGGTGCTAATTGGAACAAACCAGCCAGCCGCCAGCCCGCCATCCATCCATGTCACAACTGTCAATTTTTCTTGTCCACGTTTTTTTCTGAGGAAGTTAATTAATTTTTTATTATCATTTTAATATACAATTCTATTAGTTTCTATTCTAGAAAACTTCGCCGATGTGTGTAATCTTTCAGTTATTATTCCACCCTACTATGCAGGTAATTATTTTTTATTGTTTATCAAATTGATTTTACACTTCCTTACCTCATTTTTTAATATAGGAATATAGGAAATGTAAGTTTACAATAAATAAATTAACATGAAATGTTTCACATACATAATAGGTGTTGGCTAACAAGCCAATCTTAACAAAATATCACTGGGCAACCTGCAGATAACTGCAACACATTGTGCCCGAGGTAATACCTAACAATCTATCAGTTACAAACAGATAAGTTTAGTCTCTTGAAATGATAATTTTAACATTTTTGTTTTACTGAGTGGATTAAAAATTATAACATAATGGCACAAAGATAATGGTTTGAGCTAACTCGATAAGTAGATACTTGGCCATCGGCCATATTTTACAGAGAAATTTAATGTCTACCCGATACTGTTTCTTTTGTTTCAGAGAACGCTGTAAGAATCACCTGATAGTTTATGGATCTTTTAGTACGTGTCTCAATACATCCTAGTGCTTGTGTTTATACAGTATTTGTGATAATATTATATGAATTGAGACAATTCCAGATGAGTGAGACCTGTGAGACGTAACCTAAGGACATTAGTTTATTCTAAACAGTTATTTTTGTTATGGTTGTCAATGCAGTTTTTATTTATAAATAAACGTAGAAAACATTATTTACGATAAAGTGCTTCCATCTTTATTTTCTAAATCTTGGTTAATATAAAAATGTGCATTATTTATTCCATAAAATAAAAACTTTTGTGCGTCTTTTTATTGATTTAATTTGTGATTTAATAATATTTATATTGAATCACAAATTAAATCAATAAAAACTCGTTCAAAAGTTAATAATTAAATTGAAAAGTCCTAAAACTGCTGTTCAAATTTCCCGCCATTGCGCCTCTGATGGCCGGCGGGCACACTAACACCCCTCTCTCTCTCTTCTTTCTCCCTCTACTGTGTTGCGATTTTTTAACAAGGAGTTAACATTTCTAACCCTATAAATTTTCTTTGATCACAAGCGTGTTGACATTTTTTACAGCTGATGGTTGACGAATTTGAAAGCAAAGTTATTTAAAAAATAACAAACTTACGGGACCCTTGGAGCGAGTTGGGAGGCTGGGTGGGGTAGAGTACACTAGGGCACTACTGCAAATTAAAAAACTCTTTTTTTCGTTTATTTTGGGAACCATCAGGAGTTTTTATGATAAAAAATAAAAACATAAAAAAAGGGAATATACGTCAAGGAACTGACTAAACATAGACAAGGGAGATGCATACCCTCATCCACTAAATTAACTGAGTTGAGCCTCAGAAAAAAAAAAGGGTTTAGCTAGAACAGAAATTGAATTCCGATTTATAATTTTAGTTCGATTTTTATAATTATCTTATCTAGGATAGAATATCCATACCACGTTTAAGGATACGGGACAAGTTAATGTTCTTTATGCAAGTAAAATTGTTTTGTTAATAATGTGAGCATAATGCAAAACAAATCAAATAATATAGGACTGTCATGTTTAACAAGCTATCGATATTAAACTTCATCTCTATCTATCTACAACTACAATTATTGAGGTTATGACTTCTTACTAAAGTGTTGCTAAGTTTGTTGTTTTTGTAGTATTTTGTACATACCTACCTATACTCACGTATTCTTTTATTTTGGAGGTTATAGTTCCATTCTGTCCCTGTTTTTAGATTTTCGTTGGGTATTTATTAGTACCTATTCTTTGATGAAACAGGTATTTCTATTGCAGATGGGAAACATGAGCTGGGTCTACCGTTAATTTGACAGAAAAACAAAAAAACACGTAAAAATTGTCAAATTCCGAGAGCCCTAAAGTGCACCAGACCTTTTGAATAAAATGTTCGTGCAACCCAAAGTAAGCTATAGATTATCTGTAAAACTTACCAGTATGACATTTATTTAAGGCAGTTTCTTCAGAACCAGAAGGGTCTAGAGAAAATTCGTTATTATCATCGGATCGCTCATTCCAGTTCCTAAAAAGAAAGAGAAAATAACTTGTTTAGTAAATTGTATGAGATTTACTGACTTTACTATCAAATAATAAAACTAAAAAAATGACAGCAGACTATAGTAGACATTCAATATCTGAAAGACAAAAACTATTATAAAAATAATACAAAAATGGCGAATTATTGTTCCCCTGTGTTTTGTAAAGGTGTGCTTGCTTGACCTAAAAGCAAAGACAATAATATTTTTATATGTACCCGATGCATTTGTGCACCAAACACCATCAAGTACTGTCAGAAACCTAGTATCAGCATGTGCTAATATGGCGGGAATTAGTGATTCAACAATCTATAGGCTTCTTAGGGAAAGAAAATCTGAAAACTTTAGTCCCTCCTAAACAATAATCTTAGGTCGCAGATCATTGCTCCTAAACAGTCGCCAGGAAGGAGACCTTTACAAAGTTGACTCCACAGATGAATCCTTCGAATTTAGTGATAGTGAAGACACCTTTCTACAACTGTTTTTGTATTGAGAAAATAAAATTAATTCAGTTAAATATACAAATCTTTTTTGCACACCTTGAAAACTACATACGAATAAATATAAATTATAAATTACATATAAAAATGAAAAAAAATTTCAATAAGAACGTACCATCAGTGGCGGCTCGTGCCATTTTAGTAAAGTAGGGCCAGGTAAACCCTTAGCGCCGCAGGCAAAAACATTTTGGGTGCCACGCCCTTTTTTGTTAATAGTTCTTGCTTTTAAAGTAGGAAAAATAAGCAAAAAGGCACCTAATTTAATTTATAAATTTACAATCATATCTTGAATATACCTAAACACGATAACAAGTTGAAACACACAAGCAATGTCAGTGGTTTCATCTGCGATAACAGCGATAAACGGAGAGTCCTTTATTTCTTTTATGACTTCATCATGATACACATCTAACATACAGTCCAGAAGTTCATTTTGTAGGGGTTTTGATGTTCCTTTAAATACTTTCGATTTTTCAATATGATCTTTAAGAGTTTTGTCTAATTCTGAGCTGAAATTTATTAATTCACGAAATATGCCCCTATTTTCCGACGTCTCTTTTTCGTCATGACCTCTCAAAGCCAACTCAAATGCACCACAAAACCGAACGCAGTTTATAATTTGGTTTAATATGTATCTGTTTTTATCAATTTGTTCGTTTTTCTTCATTATTTCATTGTGATATGCAGAATTTAATTGAGTATTAATGTTAATTTTACCAAGAATACTGAAATTAAATATATTGTTTAAATGTACCTTCGATTTTTCATGTGTCTTCATTTTGTCCCAGAAATGGACCAAATCATCTGTACCTTTTTGGGACCAAGTTTGCTTCCCACCATATAAAACACACATAAAACAAAATAGTCTATTAGATTCATCACAACCGCACACCCAAGTATTTTTTCCATTAAGTTTCCTTTCAAAATCTAATAGTATTCATTACTTATGTATTTCTAAAATAAAAAGTTCGTTAACCCTACATTAAATCAGCCGCCGGCCGAACGAAAACAAATCGGGACGCGACGCGAACATCAGCTGTTTGAAACGTCTAACATCAAACCGTCAAACGAACGAGCCTGGCTACGTCGTCGAGATTTTTGCCTGCTTGCATTCAAGGTCATTTTCCAACGTTTTTTTATTGAGGTGATGGCGTTTCGTCACCTCCCGTGTGCCTCGTCGCGCTTGGCGCGGAAGCTACGTTACCGTTTTACGCATAATCGCTTCCTTTTAGATGGAAATTTGCACCCGACTATGTTCCATTTTTAAATTATTTTGCTAATTGCTTTAAAACCGAGAATATTAATTATAATAGGTTTTGGTAATTTGTAAAGGGCAGGACGCTAGACAGGGGGGCAGGTAGTGCCATGGCACTGTGGCTCTACCCCACGAGCCGCCACTGCGTACCATAATATTACAATTTAAGAGAGTACAGGCAACTTCATTAAAAAAATGGGTCGAATGTTTTGGCAGATCGGTTCACTTAAAACGATACACTATTTCACTATTATAATCTTGTTTTGTTAGTGTATAGTATCGGTTAGAACTAAATCAGATAAATTTTTTACTATGTATAATTTATTTACAATACGGGCAGGAAATAAAAGGAATTTATATTTTATAAACAAAAACGTTAACGATCGCCACTGTCCGAAGATTTATTCTAATGCATCGGCTTGCGCTATTGTTACAATTTACGACCCTATTGTGAAAGGTAAAATTAGGGGTGTGCCAATCTATATAGTATTTAAACTACCTGTATTGTTACTATAAAAAGATAAACTTTCAGGCGAAAAATAATATGTTCACCCGGTATGCTAAAATTTTTGTTTTGCATTTTTAATGAGGGTTTTTGCTGTCAGGCAATAGGAAGCAGACTATAAATGGCATAATTTCGTTGTAACGCGTTTACCGGAAACTGTAAAACATCTTGAAACTAATAAAAAATACTACATCTACTACAGTCTCAAAATAATTGGCAAAACTGTTCAAACCACCATTAACAGTGTGCGGAGAAAATAATTAACATTGATTCGCCCACTTTTAAGCTAAATAAAAACATCCCTAACCGCTTGATAAGATTGTGCATAAATAGGTCATTACATGTTGCCAAGTTTTAATACATTTCACTGAAATTTCCATAAATTTTACCGAAATCGCCATGTCATTAAGGCACGTACCTTTCACCCTACGGTACCTGTTTTACTTAATTTGGCAACACAGGTGGGAAAACCCATGTTTAGAGGCGCTCGGCGCGCTCGCTCGCTTTCTTATCGCATCTAATCAACGTTCAGTCCAGTGTCGTAGACAAGTTTCAACCGAGAGGATATTAGCAATACAGTTTTATTATTTTTGTGCTTTATTCAAAACAGCAAATATTATAATGCAGGCGAGTTATTCAAGTGGTAGTAACCAACAAGTTAAAAACGACGTCATTTAAAACCTGGGGAGCGTGCAATGTTAAAAAATGTGTATGAGAAATATGAGAATATAGTAACACTTAACATTATTAAGATATTTATTACTGATGGCACAGAATATATACAGGGTCGCTTTTATGTATGAAACGGTCGATTATTTGCTAAAGTAAGATAGCTAGCGAATAATGTTAAATACAAAACTTTTAGGGTTTTTAGAAATCTATTACACTGCACATAAACTGAGTATACAGGATCAGTCAAAAAGCCATGGAAGAACAAAGTTACTTTATTCTAAATGGAAGCCACTATATATTATTCAATATTTCAATTATTTACAAGATTCTAAAAAGCTCACCACATACCCAATCTTAACCGTTTTCGAGATATCGAGTTTCGAATATCATTTTTAAATAAATCTAATAACAATAATAAAAAAGACAAACTAAGTTTTAGTAAACAACAATTTGAAATCCTATTTTATAAGGTGCTCAAAGTGTCCACCGTTTACCTCCTGGCAGTAATGAATTCGGTGAACAACATTTTGTAGCGAATCTAAAAGGATATTGGGAGCAATACTGGAGATTTCACGCATTATTCTTTGTTGCAGGCCTAGCAGGCCATTCAATTGCACCTCTGCGCCCAATCCATTTACCAAGAAAAGTTTCCTCTAGATATTCCCTCACCATCCGTCCAAAATGTGGTGGAGCCCCATCTTGTTGAAACCATATTTGTTCAGTCGGTAAATTGGGATTATTATGGATTATGGTTCGGGAATAATTGTCTGAGCTGTGGAACAATATTCTCTTGTAAAAGAAATAAATATCGTTCAGAGTTCAAATTTCCATGTATAAAATAGGGTCCTATGACGTTTCGACCAATAATGCCAAACCAAACATTGGTTTTTTGTGGTCGTTGGGTATGAACTTGTTCCATCCAATGTGGATTTTGGTCTGACCAATATCTACTTGTGTCGATTTACGTGTCCGTTTAAACAAAACGTTGATTTATCAGAAAATAAAATGTGGTTGACAAAGTTGACATTTTGATTCAATTTATCCATAACGATTTCGCAAAACTGAATTCTGCGATCAAAATCGTCTTCACTCAATTCTTGTAACAAATGAATTTTATATGGTTTGATTTTTCTCTTTTGGTAATTTTTTGAATGGAATATCGACTCATATTATGATTTAAAGTCCGCTCTTGCGTCGAATTTATTGGATTTTCTACCACATCTAACATGACATTTAGAGAATTTTCTTCATTAGTAACGCTTACAAACCGGTCTTCCACTTTTTGGTCGATGTTTTGGAAACAGTTGATTTAGTTATAGGTTCCCGATCTGGATGCAATTCATTAAAAATATTCACCACTTGGGTAAAACACCATGCATGTTCTATCGCCGTACCCTATCATCATTAAAATTTCAATGCGCGCTCGGTATCACTTAAACGTGCCATTTTTACGCGAAAATTGTTCACAAATTGTAAATGTAAGTATTTTTGGCATATCTGTTATCAAGATGACAAAACAATATTGTTATGGAGATAAATATTTTCTAAGGTAACTTGATGGACTAGAAAATTAATGAATGTAGAATGTAATAATTTATTTGAAAACGATATTATTAATATTCGAAACTCGATATCTCGAAAACGGTTAAGATTGGGTATGTGGTGTGCTTAACATTTTTTTTTAGAATCTTGTAAATAATTGAAATATTGAATAATATACAGGGGGTTCCATTTAAAATAAAGTAACTTTGTTCTCCATGGCTTTTTGACTGATCCTGTATACTTAGTTTATGTGCAGTGTAATAGATTTCTAAAAACCCTAAAAGTTTTGTATTTAACATTCTTCGCTAGCTATTTTACTTTAGCAAATAATCGACCGTTTCCATACATAAAAGCGACCCTGTATAGCTAAGCAAAATAAGTCTGGCGAGAATAGGAAAAATGCGACATAAGAAAACTTCCCGAATTCTTTCTTCCAAAGTTTTGAGGTGGTGCATAAAGCATTTATCGTATTTCGCGCTGTTCTGAGAAAGCATTTATTTGGAAACGTTGCCGTTGAGAGAGTCTCTTCCAACTCGATTTACACTTACTTGCATTTTCGAAGGTTTATTTATTATTTTATATTATAATGAGGTTTATTAAATGACCGAAGTGTATCAAAATAAAAATATATCTATACTATTATATAAAACTGTAAAGTGACAGAGTGACGGATTCATCAACGCCTAATCCTAAAGGCACGAAATTTCGAAAATCAATTCCTAAAGGCAGGGGCGTCATTTCACATTTCTCTTGGGGGGGCATACCTACCTAATTTTAAAAAAAAACTTTATGGTCGAAGAAAAACACTTTATTGATGTCAAATTAACAAAAAAAAAAATTTTTTGGTAAAAAATACATTAAAAAAAAAACATGATGAAGGATATAGGTACTTAATAATTTTTTTTTTATTTAAATTTTTTTTTAACTTGTCTTTTTAGAACTGTCAGCTCCAGTTCACATTTAAAACTTTCTAAACTTTAATTTCTAATTAAGGAATGTCGAGAGCCAAGATTTTAAACTATTATTACTTCTACTCTTAAACAAAGGATGCCTACATGACACACGAAAAAAAAATTTATAACATCTACTGCTTTTCAAATTTTATATATAATTTACTCTCCTCACACTTACTTATATACTTATATGTAACCTTACACAAAATTATTTCTTTATTACTCCCTTCAATTGGTCAATTGAATCGACCCTTCATTTTACTCAATTCTTTCTGTTCCTCCTTCACAACAATCAGCTTCTTTCTCTCTTTATTACAAATACTTCTACGTTGATACATAACATACTGCTGTGATAACTTTTTGACTTGGTTTCTGCTTATACTTTACGAATAGCCTCTCGTTAGGTCTATCATTATGTTTGAAGTTTCTCCAAATACCTAACTCGACCTTTCCATCATCTTGTAGCTCCGTTTGGACTGTTCGCACCTATTGTATTTCTTATTGTCCTTATTCTATTCTCCTGATGATGAATGTATATATATTCGAAACATGTAGAGAATTCAATAAAACTTTATTTTATTATACCAGTGGAGGATGACTTAAAGTGTCTTATTTCTCTCCTTTCACTAAATTAATGGCTTAGTGGGTAACGGCGATGCCTTATTATCAATGATCTGCTAGCTAGCAGATCATTGCTTATTATAGCAAATTCGTCAACTAGTTTGTAGAAGTACACTTAGTTGCACAATAATTGCTTACAGATATTGAATCCCACGATATATTTAAATGGTGACATACATGTATTTTGCTTTTCCATGTACCTACGCATTTTTTCTGCAACAAAGTGTACAAACTATATGCGATGCGGTAAACAGTTAGTAGGTATATTTTGAAGTTAAAATATGTTTTTATTTGTAAAAGCCAAATTTTGAATTTTTTGTGTGAATACTCAGGGGGAGGGCAAATGCCCCCCCTGCCCCCCCCCCCACAATTGACGCCCCTGCCTAAAGGGGTAAAAACGGGGTTTGAAATTTTTATAGGAATCTCAGAAACTAAAACTCGGAGGTTAAAAATTGGTAAATAAGAAGTTTCCTTAATAAAATAATAATATACGTGTTTCGTCATTTTTTTCCAAATTCACTTTGGGGTTGAAAAAGGGGGTGTAGCCCATTTTTAGTACTACCCTTCGTTCGTACAGCGGTCAGAAAACGTCAGCAAATTAACGACGCATGCGAACCTGTTTCAAAAGCACACGACAAATCCCAAACCGCTGACAGAAAATCCGGCGTTAGCAGAAGCCAAATTGTAACGTAAACACAAAGCAAAAATTTTCTAACCAGTTAAAAACCACGCATGCGCAGATACAAATTTGGAAATTGGTTGACAATTGCTTGTGCGAACGAAGCTTATAACTGTCTATAATTTTAAGTTATATTGCTGAAAATTGGTAGTATTTTTAGCCTGTTAAAATAAGCAAGTACATATTTTGACGTTATGGGAAATTTTGCTCCTAAGGGGTAGAAATGCAGGGGGTAAGTTACAAACGCAACAGCTAGAGAAAAATATATTAAGCAACATTATATTATAGAAAATTTTGTACAAATTCTTCGCTTTCAGGAACAAATAAACATGTGTTTAAGAGTTTGCGAAAATTATAGTAAACCCTTAAGGAATGGAAGAAGGTTTTGAAAATCGACCCCTCAAGGAATGAAGAAAAGGTATAAGTTCTATTAAAAAAAATATTATACCTATGTCTAATTTTTTCAACTTTAACATCAATACTATACAATACAAATAATAATGAAACACATATTTCTTTTTTTTTTTAATGTAAAATGAAAATTTTCTATTGGAAAAATATTTTTTGTCTTATTTTCTTGAAACTTAGCAGAAATACTCTACAACACAAATCATGAAAAACGTATTTCCTATTTTATTGGAAATCAGCCCGTAACGAGGTAAAAAGGGACATAAAAGTTTATATTGGAAAAATATTTTTTGATGAGCTTTTATTTCAACATTTCAATAAATTCTACCCATAAAGTGTTTATTAACGCAAAGTCCGTGAAAAGGTTATATTATGTTATGTGAGCATTATTAACGATGTTTAATAAAATAGATATATTTTTTATAATGATGATTTCATGAACATAAAGTAGGTAATATACCTATAAAAAAAAAGGTAATTTTGCAAACTTAATTTTTCTTTCATTCTAATAGACTTTAAAAACCCATCATACTTTTGTGTCTAAAATTTTTTTGTATGGATATCTTACTGTAAGAAATAATCGACAGTTTTAATACATCAGCGATTTTGTATTATAGTGTTAAAAAGTTATGACCAACACAATAGTTATTTATGCAACTAGTGCAAAAAGTGTATGTTTATTGCACACGGCATAGAAGTTATTCACCGAGACGTAAACTAACAAAATCCTAAAAGTTATCATTTTGCCCCATTGTTAACGGGATCCTTTTGCCCCATTTGTGAGCGGCATAATAAAGTTAACCTAACTTTTTTTAAATGTACTAAAATTTGCAAAACTATCGACCAGTTTGTTCACTACACTATACTTTCTCATAGCTACTATCGAATATTTTTATACCTAACTGTTTTTTAGTAACGAACATGGATAATATGAAATGCTTTCCTATTATCAAGTCGGCAAAAATCATAAAATGCTTTACACTGCCAAAATACTTGCACACTGATCGCTGTCATTTATTATTTATTGTACTAACCCGCCGTACTTGAAAGGCACTGTTGCCAAGTCTACGGATGGTCTTGTGCATACAGTGGCGACAAAAAGACGTGGGATCGTTTGACCCCAGGGGATCTTCTTGCCCCGGTCTCCCCTATTTATTAACATAATATTACTTACTTATCTTTCCGCATTAGCGATCAAAATAATAGTGACACTTCGTTTATTTAAAAATTGACCAAACACCCATCTTTGGAGTTGGATTTACCTAAAGTTTCATGTTATAAAACTTATAAAAGCTTGGATTTATAGATAAATAAAAGCAGAAAAAGAAATATGGCTGAATTTGACCAAATCTCGTTTTTTGCTTTTATTAATTTATCAATTAAGTTTTTTTTAACTTAACACGGCTACATAAAGACGGGTATTAGGCCACTTGTTGGCAAAACGAAAAATAAACTGAATTTATTTATTTATTTGATTTATTTATCTATTTATTCATAAGTATTAACAACACTGATGCCAATTACAGATACATCTTAAAGCTAGTAAGTATAAAAAAAAAATAAAACAAATGAAGCCTATGAGGCGAACAAGTATCAAAACACCAAAGTGGGTACTCAACTGAGCATCACAATATTACGCTGTAACCTGAGCCAAAAATATACTCGTCAATAGACATTTATTGAAAAAACTATACTATGATCACAATTAAGCATATATTTACTTACAAGCTGCTTCAATCAAATCTTTAGTCTGTTAATTGGTTCTCAGTTGTCTCTCGACCAAATCCTTGAACTGACCAAGACTACTTATTGTATCTACATCAATATCAGATGCATACAGATTAAAAAAGTGGCACATTTTTTAAATTAGAGAATTTTTGTACAGGTTTATTCGAGGATAGGTCAGATAAAAAAATATTTGAGGCTCGCGAGCTGACTCTATTGACAGCAAATGGTAGTTTACCAAGAATACCGGGGCAATCAATTGCACTTATTAAAATTCTAAATAAAGTGCATAGTAACATTTTCATTCTTCTTTTATTCAATGAAAGCCTGCCAAAGACACCCAAAAGGTATTCGTTATCACAACCTTTCTGAGGATATATACCATATTTCCCATAATACATACACTTCACAAACTTTCTCTGCACTCTTTCAATGATTGTAAATGCGGAAACACATAACTATCACGTCACGGGAGTTTACGTGAAGGTATGGGCAGTAAATTTGATGAGACCCGTTTTACCATCGGTACAGATTAACAAGAGACACACTATTGTCATACGGTGTGTTCAAGTGAAAGCACATGATTTTGCTGGTCTTTATGCGCTCAGATCTTCCTTTTAAACATCAATTTCGTGAAGCGTGACTTTAGAAAAATAAAGGAAGTTTTAACGACAGTATTATCTTAAAACGATATTCGTCACCTTGCAGTAACTCTTGAAATAAAGTGTGAAATTCACTTGTCTCCCTTCTTTTTAAATTAATGTCAAGATTATATCCATTGCCTATAGTTTTAAGTTTCTCAGTCGCTATGACTGCACACCCTCTTTCTAAATCTTCTTCAAACTCTGTTAAAGATGAATTATTATTTAGTTTCCACATTTTCTGGTTATGATTAGCGAAGCATCCCACAGCTTGTTTTTATAAAATGAATGCTATTACTTCACGTGAAATAATAATAATGAGATTCTGCTTGAAATTCATGCATTTTATTTCTGGCGTGATAAGATGTGAACTTACGCACGACCGGATCCAGAAATAAATTTTGGGTGGTGCCCACCCAATAAAAATTAAAGAAACATATTTAGGTGCAAGACAAGGGCAGATTTGGCTTTTTAGTATTATATATTATTATACGGGTATATTTCATGAAAAATGAACGCGACATGCGACATGCACATAAATAACACGGCGGTGAAGTCTAAACAAACATCCGAGCAGCACAGGATCGATGACATCATCTGCTGAGTTTGTTTTGTTTTGGGTTTCGGCATTTATTATTATATTTGTTGATATTAAGATAATATGGCCGGGAGAGAGAACAGTTAGTAGATAGTTATTAATGATACTAGGTCGATGAACACTATAATGAAACGTGTGCAACGTTAAACCACGAGACGTCAGCCGAGTGGTTTAATTGCACAAGTTTCATTAACAAAGTTCATATCGAACGTGTATCATTCAAAATTTAATCTACGACGGTGCAAATAGATTTTATTCGTCTAAATTTCATTGATATCAGATAACGTTTTCGTAATTTTTAAAATTTTCAGGTGTCCATATTAGTCTATATCATGGTAACCGCATTTTTGATTATTTCAATTTCGATAAAATTGGAAAAAAATAAACAGTGAATGTCGCTGAAACAAAGCGAAATAGCACGGCGGTCTTGGTGTATAACACAGAAAGTCGGGGGAGAATGGATATACCAATCCAAAACATTTCATAGCCGACTTAAGATTTAGACATTTCATGAACAAAGAGTACAAGGACCAGCATGTAAATGGCTGTGTATAGCTAAAGAAATAATTTTGTCGCTATTTTTGAACAGGTGGTTTTGAGCTCTCTTCAATATGTACTAATATACAGATTATCCTATATTTTTTATTTTAACAAAACAGTCAAATTTACACATTTCTAAGTATAATTTACACATTTCTAAGTATAATAATCCAATTATTATTTCAAACTAAATCGGAGCATCCATGCCGTCATAATAACGCGTGATAGCGGCAGGATGGTAATGTTCTTTTGCTTCTTTAATATGAGTTTGACAATAAACTCGTTCATTCGAAGAGCAGAATCTCTTATAAAATTAATGCATTCTTTAAGTTTTCTAATAGCATTTCTTACTGCAGGAATACTACATGCCTTACATTTTCTTAGCGATCATTTTTTTTGAGGCCTTACATGGGGGGGGGCTTCGCCCCCCCCCCCTGGATCCGCCATTGAACTTACATTAGGTGTTTTCACCTTAACCCACACGTTATACTGGAATATTGCTAAGAAAATTAAATGGCGAATGTGTCACTAGCGTTTCCTCCACTATACACATACAATGTGTCGTGGTTTGCTCCTAATTAAATATTATGTAACAATAGAATAGCTTACCTGGATCCTGCCTGGTGCTCCGACAAGTGGGGCGTGGAGTTGGCCTTGGCCCGTCGAATGGCCCCCAGTGGGGATCGGCCGCGCCGTCCCTCGTGCAGGGGCTGAAACGAGAATTTTTAAACGATTAATGATGATGTAAAACGTGCTGATGGTCGGGTGAGATAGAATGGATGGGCAGTTATTGGGGGTCACGAAGAATAAATTATAGAATAAGGTTCAAAGTAGAGCTCGGAATTGTATTCGAATAATTCGAATATTCGACTATTCTAAATTCGAATTTTTTGTTAGTTAAAAAATTCGACTATTCAAATATTCGACTATTTAAATATTCGACTATTCAAATATTCGACTATTCGAAATTCGAATATAATTTTATTTTCGTTGTGTAAAATGTTTGATTTTTTGTGTTCAATAAATAATCGTTTTCTTTAAGTTTTTTTATTTATTACAGAGCTCTCAAGTTCTCATATCTTGAAATTATTTAACAGAATTATTTATTTGTCATCTTACTTTATTCGACAAAATGCACATTATTATTATTCGATAATTTAGATATTAAAAATGACTAATACTTAAAAATGTTCCTTTATTATGTTTAAGCAGTTAAACCACTTCTACCGTGATTAACGACTGTATTTCGATATTTAAATAGACGACTATTCGAATATCCGACTATTCAAATATTCGACTATTCGAAATTCGAATATTTTACTATTCGACTATTCAAGTATCTATCTATTCGACTTATATTTTAAAAATCCGAGCCCTAGTTCAAAGGCCCAGAATGCTACAGGTCAAGATGACGTTCTTCCTTTCTAAAAGAATCACATAAATATGCAAAACTTTCGTCAAAATACTTGAAAATATGATCAGCTTTATTTAAATAAGTAAATGGTGTTCTACATATTGGCAGCATTATCTGGATATGTGGACAATTTGATAATAATAATAAATAAATGATTGGGTGGTATATACGGAAGACTATAGAATCATAGACGTTTCGGGTATTTCTCAAAAGACGTTCACCCCTATAACTTTTTTATATTTATAGATATTAAAATTAAATTTTTAGATTATGCATAAGAGATGAGTCTTTATTGGCATAATTTTAAGTTTGTTAGCACTTCCGGTTTGACCGGAAGTGACGTTGACTTTGATATTTTAAATGGGACATCTTGTATATTTTTACTTATTTAGGTTCAGCCTAACATTATGAGTGAAATGACACCTTACTTAATTTTTTGTCGTGTTATAACATTTTTATGTTAATTTTTTATTTTCAATCTAGAGTGCTACAAATTAATTAAATCTGTTAATTTATAGTCAAGTAGATATGTAAATTAAAATTATGTCGTAATAATTGACTTTCTAAGTTTCACAAGCGTTTAAATAATGAAATTTTGTTTTCTTGGCGTTTACTCCATTTTTCCGAATGGGACGATAGTAGTTCACTAGAATATTTAAAACGAGCATTTTTTTTCAACAATTTGATACCATACACTCCCATGGCATTTTAAAATTGACACTGATCCCAATCGCAAATTTAAAAGCGTTATGCGGCTTCAGAAGAATTTTTCTGGTCACTCCAAAAATTAGGAGCATATCAATTTGTTCATTTCTAGTAAAACCATTTTATCTGATTTACAATGTAAGTTTAATAAACGAATGACATTACAATTTTAATTTAAAACCATATTAGTTTTAGTTTTTAAAGCCGCCTTTATATTTCTTTAAAAAAGACAGGGCGGCAATAATGCATAACGCTTTTAAATTTGCGATTGGGATTTAAGGCAAATTTTTCAGTGTCAATTTTAAAGTAGCATAGGAGTGTATGGTATCAAATTGTTGGAAGTAAAATGCTCGCTTTAAATATCCTAGTGAACCATCATCGTTCCATTTGGAAAAATTGAGTAAACGTCAAGAAAACGTAATTTAATTTTTTTAACGCTTGTAAAACTTAGAAAGTCAATTATTATGACATAATTTTAATTTTCATATACTACTTGACTATAAATTAACAGATTTAATTAATTTGTAGCAGTCTGGATTGAAAATAAAAAATAATAAACATAAAAATGTTATAACACGTCAAAAATTGACAAGTAAGGTGACATTTTACTCAGAATGTTAGGCTGAATCCCAATAAGTAAAAATATACAAGATGTCCCATTTAAAATACCAAAGTCAAGGTAACTTCCGGTCAAACCGGAAGTGGTAACAAATTGAAAATTACGCCAATAAATGCAGGCTTATCTCTTATGCATAATCTCAAAGTTTCATTTTAATATCTGTAAATACAGAAAAGTTATAGGGGTGAACGTTTTTTGAGAAACATTCGGTTTATCTGTAGACTCGTGCAGCTTGCGCCAACAAAAGGTAAGTTTATTAGCGACACTTCAGAACGGGCTCGTCGCCATTTTTGTCGTTACGGTATCTTTATTAGCATTGTTGGTGTTTAATATTTACGGATTTCTAGTTTTTGTGTAGTCATAAACTAAGTAAACCTAAACCAAATTCCAATAAACGAAAAGTGCCTTTAGACGGATATTCGCGTTCGGGTTTGTTCGCGGACGAGACAAAACTATACGAGAACGAGAGATCTCGCAAAATCTTAAGATTTGCAATAAACTTTAAAAATACTTCAGTTAGTATCACTCGATAAAAAGCTATCTTTATTACCGAGATTGCAAGGTGACCAGGGTTGTTAAAATGTTTGATACAGAGAACCGTTTGATAAACGATAATCGATTTCGCGAATTAAGTATAATATTATGCCACTTTCAGCAAAATGTAGGGAGTAAACTACGTACTATCTTGATGGTGTCCTGTTGTCTCTGGGAATTGCTTTGAATCATTTTTTTTTCTATAAGGTAGAAAAAGTTTCTTAATTTATTTCATGATAATTTGATTTGCACCCTGGAACACTGCAAGTTTTGCTTTCGATATGATGATTTTAAAATAATGCCATCGTCAATCAAAACAATCTAGCTCCATTTTCACTATTTACAATACAGACAATAATATTATCGTAAACTACAATGTTATAACACTGACATTGTTTTTTCCTGTTAGATTATTACTAGAGACCGACCGAAGGTTCGGTTTCGGTTTCGGCTAGTTTCCGCCAAAAAATCTAGTTTCGGTGACAGTTTCGGTTTCGGCCAAAAATCGGCCGAACCTTCGGCCGCGCCGAAACTCAGTGTTCGTGAATTGTCGCGTACCGTTCGGCTAACTTTGGGTGAGTTGTGAGTTCGTAGGCAGTGTTGTCTATATAAATTTAAAAAATTCTCTGTCGATTTTTTTTTTTTAGGTGGGAAGAGTTCAATCCGTTCCCAAGATCGATCTTGTCCTATATAAAATAAATTAAATTTCAGCATACAAAAAATTTTTTAACATGTATAAATAAGTTTTGGTTTCGGTTTCGGCCGAAACTGAGACCAAGGCCGAAGATTCGGTTTCGGTTTCGGCTGAAAATCTTGTTTCGGTCGGACACTGATTATTACACACACAAATACGAAACGAATTTTACAACGAGATATGAAAACTTAAATTTCCACAATGGTTGATGGAAAAAAATACAAGGAAATGTCTCGGTTTATTAGTTAGCCAGTTAAAACAACATTAAATTATAATTTACACTATATTTAAAACATATCACACACAGTGTTTACCAAAAAAAAAAATATGAACAAAACAGACACGTGTTTCTGGAAGTCTGACGCCGGTAACTAACCTATTTTTGTACTCGCATACATTCTGTTCCGCTCCATGCAGGCAACCAGCGTTTCCGTCTTGTGCATTGAATACTCAAAAGGGTCTATCTTGCTTTTAATATTCTAAAATTCTATTTTGGCATACATATTATATGCAACCCTAAACACATGATTCAAATTTAAAAGCAACGACGGAAACTGCGTAGGGAACCTAAGTCGTTCATTTCCGTTTGAATTGGGTTCTAGTGACGCATGCGTATTTGTTAGGTAATATAAGTAGGGGAACTAGGGGCAAGACGGGGCCATGAGGTAAGATGGGGTACCCCAGTTACTGCCAACACTAATGTGTGTGGACGGCTCTGTTGCATAACCTTGGACTAGCTTGATAAGAACATCGCTCAGTCTTTGCAGAACAGGCGTTCAAGGCACACCGTTTGGAAGTTATGATCGATTTTCCAGTATTACGTGTCATTGATCTTATTTTCTGGCTTAAAACAGAGTATGTCAAAAAGTGTACATCAAGTTAAAGCAAAATACGTTATTTTTCCTGGAGTGTACCAGTATAGAGGCATCTTTTGGCGAAAACATTAATTTATCAAAGTCGACTGTAAAGGTAAGAAAAACATTTTTTTTTTTGAAAGTGTCATTGGGGGGGGGGGGCATGATGGGATGTTATATTTATCGCGTACTTCATCTTGCCCCAACTAATATTTTTTTGTTAAAAATCATACTGAAAAATTAATGACTTATTAATTAATGCATATTGAATTTAAATTGTTATTTTTATTTTCAGAAATGGTTCGCAAATTAAAAAAAAACAGCGAGAGAAGAGTGATCCAAAGAAAATATGAAACTACGGAATGTTTATATTGTGTGACATACTCGGAGTGCAAGAAAGGATGGACTGCCTGTCAAATATGTCAAAAATAGTCATATAATTTTTATGCCATCATAGACGCAGGTGATCTTTTAGATATCACCCACACATGTGATTTTCGTAAATAAACCCCATCATGCCCCGTACTCGGGGCAAGATGGGATAATTGTTTGTTTTTAAATAAGTATAGTTTTTAGTATTTTGGTGTAAGTGAAGCCAAACATTTTTATGCTAAAAGAGTTATGGATGGAATCCAAAGGATTTTTAGAATAAACTTTATTTTTTAATAAATTGGTTTTATTTTTATTGATATAAATGCTTAGCGTCCCCGTCTTGCCCCTGGTTCCCCTACCTACTAAATAATATTTTGGCCATGTGTGAGTTGAGTGTTAAAAACACTGTGTCAGAACTGCTAGATTTTAACTGTACACTTGTAAAAATCGTTTCAGAAGATTGCAATAATTATAATACTCACATGGTAATGGTAATAATAAAAACCCGTATGGACCTACTTGAAGATTTTGCAGATTTTTATGGCGTCATATTGCGAGAACGAGAAATTACGAGACTCTCGTGAGACGAGACGAGAAAACATCTATAAAAACTGTGTTTAATACTATTACCACACTTTCCTTATTGTTCTTCTATTTTATATTGTGTTAGTGACTACTAGTGAAAAACTATTTGATAAATTACAAATTTTACAAAATAAGGCAACGCGGATAATTTTAAATTGTGACATTATAATATACAAAAATAAATTTTATGTTAAAATATTTTTTATTTAGTATGTATAAAATTAAAAATAATAGTATGTTTAAATAATTTTTTATAATTTTTGTTCTTTTAATTATGACAATCACAATTATAAACAAGAACTAATCAAAACGTTTATGTGGAGAGTGTCTAAAACGTTAACCTATACATCTATTTTTAAAACGTTTTAAAAAAACTTTAAAATTACATTTAATTAAAAAACAAAATGATAGGTATAATGTATCCAAAGTCAGTGTGATGACATTCCAACCGGCGGTAAACAGTCTCAAAGAGACCGACCATTGTATGCCGTATGGAATGATTGGAATGTCATCACACTGACTTTGGAAAAACAATACGTACTATTATTTGATACAATTTACAAAATGTTTAACGTTTCTGTCTGTTTTTGTTTAAAAAAGGTTGTGTTTTAAAATTTAAAAATAAATCTATATTTCAGCATTTAGAGTCCCAGATGGTTATGCAATGTCTTATCCTGAACTTGAGTCTGTTTTGGGGCTGGTGTCACTTGAGGTTCGCCGTAAGAGGCATGATTTGAAATTATTATAAAATATCTTAAACCATGTTTACCATTGTCCGGATCTGTTGGTGAAGATTCCACTTTTTGTTCCACCCAGAACCACACGTTCTAATGTTACTTTCTATCAACCATTTAATCGCACAAATTATGCTTCAAACTCTTTTCTGCAGAGGTCTATCAGGTTGGTTAACTATTATTCCAACGATTTGGATTTTTTTTCATCTGCTTCAAGTTTTTATATGAACCTGCGTCTGGTTACCTGATATTAAGTTGCTCCCTGCTGATTTTTCTTTAGTTTGTATTTACGCTTACCTTTTTCTACACTGTGATATTTTGTTATTGGTGTTAATACTATTGTTAATTTTGAGTTTGTTAATTTCATTGTATTTACCTATGTTAAAATATGCATTATTTGCCAATTATTGTAATTTAAAAAAATACCTAGGCTAAGCTCGTTAATAAATAAAAAAAAAAAAAGTAAATAAATAAATAAATAAATAAATAAATAAATAAATAAATAAATAAATAAATAAATAAATAAATAAATAAATAAATAAATAAATAAATAAATAAATAAATAAATAAATAAATAAATAAATAAATAAATAAATAAATAAATAAATAAATAAATAAATAAATAAATAAATAAATAAATAAATAAATAAATAAATAAATAAATAAATAAATAAATAAATAAATAAATAAATAAATAAATAAATAAATAAATAAATAAATAAATAAATAAATAAATAAATAAATAAATAAATAAATAAATAAATAAATAAATAAATAAATAAATAAATAAATAAATAAATAAATAAATAAATAAATAAATAAATAAATAAATAAATAAATAAATAAATAAATAAATAAATAAATAAATAAATAAATAAATAAATAAATAAATAAATAAATAAATAAATAAATAAATAAATAAATAAATAAATAAATAAATAAATAAATAAATAAATAAATAAATAAATAAATAAATAAATAAATAAATAAATAAATAAATAAATAAATAAATAAATAAATAAATAAATAAATAAATAAATAAATAAATAAATAAATAAATAAATAAATAAATAAATAAATAAATAAATAAATAAATAAATAAATAAATAAATAAATAAATAAATAAATAAATAAATAAATAAATAAATAAATAAATAAATAAATAAATAAATAAATAAATAAATAAATAAATAAATAAATAAATAAATAAATAAATAAATAAATAAATAAATAAATAAATAAATAAATAAATAAATAAATAAATAAATAAATAAATAAATAAATAAATAAATAAATAAATAAATAAATAAATAAATAAATAAATAAATAAATAAATAAATAAATAAATAAATAAATAAATAAATAAATAAATAAATAAATAAATAAATAAATAAATAAATAAATAAATAAATAAATAAATAAATAAATAAATAAATAAATAAATAAATAAATAAATAAATAAATAAATAAATAAATAAATAAATAAATAAATAAATAAATAAATAAATAAATAAATAAATAAATAAATAAATAAATAAATAAATAAATAAATAAATAAATAAATAAATAAATAAATAAATAAATAAATAAATAAATAAATAAATAAATAAATAAATAAATAAATAAATAAATAAATAAATAAATAAATAAATAAATAAATAAATAAATAAATAAATAAATAAATAAATAAATAAATAAATAAATAAATAAATAAATAAATAAATAAATAAATAAATAAATAAATAAATAAATAAATAAATAAATAAATAAATAAATAAATAAATAAATAAATAAATAAATAAATAAATAAATAAATAAATAAATAAATAAATAAATAAATAAATAAATAAATAAATAAATAAATAAATAAATAAATAAATAAATAAATAAATAAATAAATAAATAAATAAATAAATAAATAAATAAATAAATAAATAAATAAATAAATAAATAAATAAATAAATAAATAAATAAATAAATAAATAAATAAATAAATAAATAAATAAATAAATAAATAAATAAATAAATAAATAAATAAATAAATAAATAAATAAATAAATAAATAAATAAATAAATAAATAAATAAATAAATAAATAAATAAATAAATAAATAAATAAATAAATAAATAAATAAATAAATAAATAAATAAATAAATAAATAAATAAATAAATAAATAAATAAATAAATAAATAAATAAATAAATAAATAAATAAATAAATAAATAAATAAATAAATAAATAAATAAATAAATAAATAAATAAATAAATAAATAAATAAATAAATAAATAAATAAATAAATAAATAAATAAATAAATAAATAAATAAATAAATAAATAAATAAATAAATAAATAAATAAATAAATAAATAAATAAATAAATAAATAAATAAATAAATAAATAAATAAATAAATAAATAAATAAATAAATAAATAAATAAATAAATAAATAAATAAATAAATAAATAAATAAATAAATAAATAAATAAATAAATAAATAAATAAATAAATAAATAAATAAATAAATAAATAAATAAATAAATAAATAAATAAATAAATAAATAAATAAATAAATAAATAAATAAATAAATAAATAAATAAATAAATAAATAAATAAATAAATAAATAAATAAATAAATAAATAAATAAATAAATAAATAAATAAATAAATAAATAAATAAATAAATAAATAAATAAATAAATAAATAAATAAATAAATAAATAAATAAATAAATAAATAAATAAATAAATAAATAAATAAATAAATAAATAAATAAATAAATAAATAAATAAATAAATAAATAAATAAATAAATAAATAAATAAATAAATAAATAAATAAATAAATAAATAAATAAATAAATAAATAAATAAATAAATAAATAAATAAATAAATAAATAAATAAATAAATAAATAAATAAATAAATAAATAAATAAATAAATAAATAAATAAATAAATAAATAAATAAATAAATAAATAAATAAATAAATAAATAAATAAATAAATAAATAAATAAATAAATAAATAAATAAATAAATAAATAAATAAATAAATAAATAAATAAATAAATAAATAAATAAATAAATAAATAAATAAATAAATAAATAAATAAATAAATAAATAAATAAATAAATAAATAAATAAATAAATAAATAAATAAATAAATAAATAAATAAATAAATAAATAAATAAATAAATAAATAAATAAATAAATAAATAAATAAATAAATAAATAAATAAATAAATAAATAAATAAATAAATAAATAAATAAATAAATAAATAAATAAATAAATAAATAAATAAATAAATAAATAAATAAATAAATAAATAAATAAATAAATAAATAAATAAATAAATAAATAAATAAATAAATAAATAAATAAATAAATAAATAAATAAATAAATAAATAAATAAATAAATAAATAAATAAATAAATAAATAAATAAATAAATAAATAAATAAATAAATAAATAAATAAATAAATAAATAAATAAATAAATAAATAAATAAATAAATAAATAAATAAATAAATAAATAAATAAATAAATAAATAAATAAATAAATAAATAAATAAATAAATAAATAAATAAATAAATAAATAAATAAATAAATAAATAAATAAATAAATAAATAAATAAATAAATAAATAAATAAATAAATAAATAAATAAATAAATAAATAAATAAATAAATAAATAAATAAATAAATAAATAAATAAATAAATAAATAAATAAATAAATAAATAAATAAATAAATAAATAAATAAATAAATAAATAAATAAATAAATAAATAAATAAATAAATAAATAAATAAATAAATAAATAAATAAATAAATAAATAAATAAATAAATAAATAAATAAATAAATAAATAAATAAATAAATAAATAAATAAATAAATAAATAAATAAATAAATAAATAAATAAATAAATAAATAAATAAATAAATAAATAAATAAATAAATAAATAAATAAATAAATAAATAAATAAATAAATAAATAAATAAATAAATAAATAAATAAATAAATAAATAAATAAATAAATAAATAAATAAATAAATAAATAAATAAATAAATAAATAAATAAATAAATAAATAAATAAATAAATAAATAAATAAATAAATAAATAAATAAATAAATAAATAAATAAATAAATAAATAAATAAATAAATAAATAAATAAATAAATAAATAAATAAATAAATAAATAAATAAATAAATAAATAAATAAATAAATAAATAAATAAATAAATAAATAAATAAATAAATAAATAAATAAATAAATAAATAAATAAATAAATAAATAAATAAATAAATAAATAAATAAATAAATAAATAAATAAATAAATAAATAAATAAATAAATAAATAAATAAATAAATAAATAAATAAATAAATAAATAAATAAATAAATAAATAAATAAATAAATAAATAAATAAATAAATAAATAAATAAATAAATAAATAAATAAATAAATAAATAAATAAATAAATAAATAAATAAATAAATAAATAAATAAATAAATAAATAAATAAATAAATAAATAAATAAATAAATAAATAAATAAATAAATAAATAAATAAAAATTAGTTTAAAAAAAAATGTATAAAAAAACATTTAATTGGAGCTTTTTGCTAAATAAAACTTGTTACTATTTACTACTACTACAAAATACGATTTACTCGTTCATAATATTTCTAACAACCGTTGGTCACAGAATGTTGGTTACGGGGTTAGCTACTCCGACAAATATGAAGCAAGATAATGAAAAGAACTTTGAAATACTTTTGTACATGAAACTCGTATTATAATCTCGACCTAAGTTTCTTTGAAGGTTGCTTGCAGCTTATTATTTGTCAGATTTAATTTAGAATATAAAGAGAGTGCTTAAGTTTGGTGTTGGGGTGTTATACGTAGCATAGTATAGGCATAACTTTCTAGTTTCTAAGCTTAATATATTACTTTGTTAAAATAATTAGACATCTAATAGCAGGTTGGGAACTTACCTATACTACAATAGATTAATTAATGACTTAGACCTTTATGTTTTATATAAAACCTTTTAAAAAACGACGTTATAATAAATGTAAAATTAATGGTCGGAATTAGTTATTTTATAAACGAGAAAAATACCTCTTTAGTTTAAATTATTTTATTATTATTACGCAGACTTTTTGCTTATTTATTAGTAGACTTGGTAGTTTTTGATAAAACGCAGCCTCAAACACACATGTCCAGTTAGTAGTCACCTGCGTTCTGTTGCGCTGTACAGAGGCTAATTAAATAGGAAATCTTGGCTTTAAATTATGTTTGTATACGCCGCTGCTAACCCTAAGGTTAACTTAATTTTATAGAAATATTTATAAAATTTCTCGCCTGCGGCGCATAATCATCTTTTATTAGAGTTTGTTGCTGTTTCATATTTCGTTGAATTGATATATTATATTGACAAGTAAAAAACGTTTCCTTTTTTCAGAACAAAAATGTGATGTTGATCACTTGAGGACAAAATGAATAAAATAATACGTAATGGACTTTTATTTCCCTATAACCAAATTTATCATCAGCTCTGACATACTGAATTAGAACCACTTGTACTTATATAATTATAATAATTATTATTATTATATTATACAGGGTGGCGCATCGAAAACGAAACAGAGGCATTTACTGGCAGCTCAGTTTTTTTTTGAAAAAACGCTCAGACCCGTCGATTTCGTTTTCGAGAGGGACACAAAATTGGCAAAAAATCTCGTTAACACGTGCAACCCCCTGGGCGTGGGTGGCACCACCACTAAAATCTTAAATGGAAAGGGGGTCCTTATTTTAAAGGTCTTTTAATTCCCTTTATAATGATGTAAAATTCATGTACTGCAGTTCAGTAGTTTTGGAGATTTATTGATTTAAAGCTTAAAGTAGACTTTAATAGGTACATCAGATTAGTTTGTACTACTTTCAGAAGAAATTTGAGAAAAATCATTTACTTAATAAGTTAAAGCTTTTCATTTTGGTGTTGAAAATAGTGATTGGAGAGTTTTTTGTGCCAAAAAAAGTTGTTTCTTGAAGAAAGATAAGAAGGGAATGTCTCGTACTTATTTTAAATAGTAATTTAGTACATAGTTTGCGATTGATTCGTTGTTGAAAATCAGATTGATCGGCGGTACATTGCGAATGGGTTGATGTTCCAACAGGATGGTCCCCACCACATTACGCTTTACGTGTTCGACAATATTTAGAGCAGACGTTTCCAGGTCGATGGATTGGTAGAAGAGGTGCCATTGAATGGCCGCCAAGATCGCCAGATTTATCACCTTTGGATTTCTTTCTGTGTGGTCACTTAAAAAGCAAAATGTATGCTACTCAGCCAACATCGTTAGAAGATTTGCGACAAAGAATTGTAAATGAGTTCCTCATATATTACAAAATGTGCGGCAACGTTTTGAGCAAAATATTTATTATTGCATGGAGAGTCATGGTGGTCATTTCCAACATTTACTTGGCTGACGGGTCAGTTCATTCTTCATTTTTAAACTACTTTGCTGCCAAATGTATTGATCTCCACTAATGATGATGTATTAAAGTTTTATTTAAGCTTTAAATCATTAAATCTCCAAAACTACTGAACTGAAGTACATGAATTTTACATCATTATAAAGGAAATTGAAAGACCTTTAAAATAAGGTATCACTCGACCCCCTTTCAATTTAAGATCTTAGGGTTGGTACCACCCCCGCCCAGGGGGCTGCACGTGTTAACGTGATTTTGTGCCCTTGAGAACAAAATCTACGGGTCTGAGCGTTTTTCCAAAAAATAACTGAGCTGCCAGTTAAACGTCTCTGTTTCGTTTTCGATGCGCCACCCTGTATAATACATTCCAATAATAAAAATCTTCCTAGAGTGTCACAAACCTTTCCTAGAAACAATTAAAAAGACATTGCGAAAATATAAAGTTTGAAAACATAAGATCAGAGTAGTAACGTCATCCAATTATCCGCGCAATAATTTTTTTGGCAGTCGCCACCGGTTATAATGGTATCATTATTTCTATAAGTTAAATAGAAAAGATGAGGAGACAGACTTGAAGTTAATATCATTCAGGTAGACGCCGGAAAGTCGACCATTAGCTCCATTCCTTGCGATTAGTCGATTTGTGATTTGACATAGATCACTGCAAAGTTGAACTATTTTAATGATAAATAATTTGTTAAAAACAAATTTGAAAAATTCCGTTAACTATCCGAAAAAAACTGAAAAAATCAATTTTTGTTTTTGTTGACAAAATACTGATTATCTCAAAAAACGAAGAGCACTTTGCTAAGGCACTCTTTAAGAAAATAAGTTTATTTTTTTTGATACGACGTTTTGTTTTTTAGATACCAACCTCAACTTAATTTCTATAAATACGGATCTGAATTTTTTACATTTCTGAGTAGCTTTTGACCTCCCCTAAATTGTAAGAGCACTTTCTTAAGGCAATTTTTTGCTCCTCAAAAGAAAATCAGCCTTTTTTCTCCAATTTAAAACTAAAAAAACCCAATAAGTAGGGACCTTGTTGAGACATGACATTCATAATTTTTCAAAGAAAATATTAAAGTGGGATTTAAATTGTTTATGTTGATAATAGTTAAAACACGAAAGATTTTATCTTAAAAAAATATATTTTCTTGAGGAACATAAAAATTGTATTAAGAAATGCTCTTATAATTTAGTGCCGAGTGTAATGCATCATTCGTTTTGGGAGATGAAGAGCTACTTAAAAAATTAAAAAATCAGGTTCGTATTTAAATAAGTTGATGTGGGTATCTAAAAACCGAACTGTCGTATTTGAAAAATAAAATTCTTTCCTTGATGAGCATAAAAAGCCCCTTCAGAAAGTGCTCTTGATTTTTCAAATTAACCAGTATGTTGTCATAAAAAAATAAAAACAAAAATTGATTTTTTCGAAATTCTCTGGAATCCACAGAAATTTTGTTAATTTCTTTTTAACGAATTATTCAGAATCAAAATATGCAACTTTGCCTCCATTTAACCAACTCTATAACTCTTATAGTTACCAAGATAATATATATCGATTTTGGAACAAACATATGTGTACCTACCTAAATTTTTTCAATTAGTTTCTTTTTAAGTTAGGGATTTGTTTTTTAATCTACAACGCCTGTTTCGTTTTACCTAACGTAAATTTAAAAAAAGCATACAAAATAAAGTGCCCAACAGCCCGTCGAGAAAACCATTATCCTTTGTTTGTTGACCTATATCTTGCCTTTACTGAATGGCCCTCATCAACTTGTTTGTGCTGCTCACCACTCAAAGCTGTCGCTTGGGACGATTTTATGATTTTTTAGATGGTACCTATTTTTTTAATCGCATCGGTAACATGTTCACCTCATGTTGCTTATAGGTCCGTCTCTAAATGGGATGGAGGGGCGATCCCCACACTACATATCTTAACTTAACCGTTTTCAAGATATCGAGTTATAAATATTAATTTGAAGAAAGTCCATGTTTAAAGTGGAGTTGAAAGTATGGGAAAGAAAGAAAAAACTAAAAGTCTTCCTCCACCAAATTGAATGGAATAAAAATTCTTTTGGGGGCCTCTACATGTTTCGAACGTAGAGACGTTCATCATCAGGAGTCAGAAAATTTATTTAATGCTGATGGTTTTAGCAGAAGAGAAACTGGTGGAGCTTTTATGGAATTGAAAAATTGATATGTAGAAGTGACATAATATGAAGAAAATTGAAAAAAGTTAAAACATACTGAGTATGTGAAAAAGACTGTAAAGGGGGTCCAAACCAACCAAATAAACTAGGGAAGAAGAAAAAAACCCTTTTAAAAAGAAGGTGTCGAGGGTTATTTAAATTTTTTATAAAACTTTTTAAGTATGTATGTATGTTTTAAACTGTCCGACGGTTCGAAGAAACTGGAAATTGTAGAGATAGGCGACGATCAGGACGACCAGTAGTAGTAGATGAAGAGAAAAGTTTAGAAATTTTACATGTTGTTGAAACCCCTCTTTCTTCATTAAGAAAAATTTCTCAAGTAAGTGACGTCTGCTTCAAATCCGTCCATAATGTTTTAATAAAACATAAATATCACCCTTTCAAAATACATGTAGTTCAAGAGTTATCAGAAGATGGTTATGAGCGAAGAATTGAATTTTGTGATATTATGATGTCAAGGTTTGACCAAAATAACCAGTTTTTCAAATTTATATTATTTTCGGATGAAGCAACATTTATGTTAAATGGTAAAGTCAATAGACACAACTGTAGGTTTTGGGCAAATGAAAATCCCCACTGGATGATAGAAGGTCATACACAACGCCCTGGAAAATTGGATGTGTGGGCTGGGCTTCTGGGTAACCACAAGATCGGTCCATTTTTTATTGATGGAAATTTGACATCACAACTTTACCTTGAGCTCTTGGAAACGCAAATAGTGCCTACTATACGAAATGTGATGGGTACATTCTTCCAACAAATTCAAATTTTTTTCAAATTCAAAAACATATTTATTTAAATTAGATAAGTACAATTTTACATGGATTCCTATTAATATAAAATACCATAAATAAATATGTTGGTGGAAAAAAAAAATAGCTAGATACATAGCACTAAAAAAAAGTATAATTTAAATATATTAACACATATACAGATAGCAAAACTAGACGTTTGACTGCCATCTGTATATGGTTTTGTTGGTATACCCGTGCTTCCACAATATAAATATAAATAATGAAAATATTTATACATACTTTATATAAAAAATCACATGCTTAAATAAGAAAAATATTCAGACGCATATAAAAGATCACTAGATGGGGGAAAAAGATAGAACAAAAAGACCTCAGATTGAATTAAAAAAGAAAAAAAAATCATACAGAAAAATCAGGAAATAATTCTAGTTAATAATGCTTATTGATACAATTATAGTATTAAAAAAAAAATAATTTTCAAAAAGTAAGGATGGAAATATCCATTCTTCTTTTTTTTATGTATAGTTTTTAATCGATGAACAGTAATTTATCCACAATACACAAATAAGTAAAACATAGATTGCAAATATGATTTATAGGATCACAGGCGAATTAGCAACTATCCAAGTTGACAAGGATTTCTTAAATCTAACCTGACTAATTTTACTTTTGAGAACTTGAGGAATAATGTTATATAACTTGCAACCAACATACAAATAACTTCTTTGTCCCACTGACTTGGACATTTTAGGTAATTTTTTGTTGTCACCAAGTTGGAATCTAGTTTGATAATGTCGGAAACATGGCAAGTTAAAATAATTAGTTTTAATTAAATGCAAAAGTGAACATTTATAAAACATATTTCTTATATTCAAAAAATTTGTGTAACCAAACAATTGATTAGTGGGAAATCTGATATCTAAAACAGGACGGAGCTCCTCCATTTTGGTCGAAACGTGCGCGAATTTTTGAACAACACTTTTCCGAATAGGTGGATCGGTAGAGGGGGTACAATCGAGTGGCCACCTAGGTCCCCTGATTTGTCGCCTAACGACTATTTTTTATGGGGACACTTGAAGAACAGAGTTTATACCACAAAACCTTAAGATTTGGCCGATTGGCAGCGTCGAATTTTGGACGAATTTGAATTAATAACGCCAGAAATGATTTACAACACAATTGAAAAATTTTATTTTCAATTAGCAAACTGTCAAGCTGTACAGGGAAAACAGTTTGAACATTTAATATAAAAAATATATTTTTTCTAAATTGTACTAGTTATTTCGAAAACTACTGATATTATGAACAAAGTATGTTATACCAAAAGTGTAACAAATTTAATGTAAAAACTACAAATGAAAAAATATACTGAGTGTTATATTTAAAAATATAAAATTCGTTCGAATTCCAGACAAACTAAAAAGCTGGCAACAACGCCAATATCGTCATTCGGTGCGTTAGATCCTCTTACACAACTGTACCAAATTTGGTTTAAATCGGCCAGTAAATTGTGATGTTATTAAGCCGTTTCCAGACTTTATACACACACTGTATATAGCTTGACCGAATCGCGCCAAAATTTATGAGCATACTGTACGAGATATTAGCTTTCAAATGATGTATCACAAGCGGTATGTTTCCATTTAAAAAAGATCGATGTTGTCATATCTTTGACAAATGTCTATAAAAGAACAACGTCAAAATGAGAGCATATATAAAACTAAATTGACGTGTCCGAGCGTTTTTCCCAAAAGTTACAGGTGAAGGCTATATTAATTTTATTCCGGACTTCTAGGCAACCCTGTATAATATTAGAGTGATATAAAAAAGTTTACGACTTTTTGATTTATCCTGTAGATATACATAATTTTAAAAAGCGCTCATAGCCTTTAAAACTTTTAAAACTTTTGTGTTTAATATTTTTCACTAACTATCTTACTTTAAAAAATAATCGACCGTTTCCCTACATATCAGCGACTTTGTATAATCCGTAAACAGAAGTTTCCCAGTTTCTTGGATACAATTTAGTTAGTTATTTCAACAAAGTAATATATTAAGCTTAGCAACTTATAATACTTGTAACACCCTCTAAAGACCAAACTTGAACCATTCTCTTTATTGTAAATTAATTCTGACAGAAAATAAAACTGCAAGCAACCTGCACAGTGGCGGCTTGTGACTAGCGAGTCAGGGGGGCGCTGGCTTTAAATAAAAAAAAATTTAAATGTCTATTCTTTTCAAAAGTAGGTACGTGTCTGTTTTTTCTAACTTTCTCGTTGTGCATTTTAATTTCATTAGCATAAGCACACTACTTAAACAAGTTAAAATATTAGTCCTAACATCTCAAAACTTACCACATTATGACGATGTTTTGCACTATTTTCATGTTTTTTATTTTCTCTGAAAGATGTTTTAAGTCCTGCACCCCTTTTATAGTCCAATTATCATCTCCGTCAAAAAGAAGACACACGAAACAAAAAAAAAGAATTTTTGTCCTCACAACCGCATGCATACCTATTCAGGATTTTTTATTATATATTTCTTTGTCAAACTTACGCGTAAACTGTGCCGTACTTTTACATTTTGATTGCACTTGTACTATGTTCAATTTCTAGTGGCCGCCCTGCATTTTTTAAATCAAGTTTTTCACTTAAGCTCAGAGAACTAAACACAAGCTTCTGTAAATCACTGACCTTCATATTACACGACATTTTCCAACTTTATAACGTAACTAATAAATCAAATCAAAACAAATTAACAAAACATTAGCGTCCATCGGCATCGACAGGTCGCCTCGTCAGAGCACATAATATATCGATTATTCTACCGTGGCATCGCGAACAGCTCTGTTGTTGAGCGCGGAAAATTGGAGCTCGTCCGTGGCCGCTCGTTGTGCGATGTGTAGGTGACGTCACGCCTTTGTCGTCATGGCAACTCATCGAGAGCCGCCTTGAATCGGGGCGGATAATCGGTCGCCCCCGCATGCCCGCGCTTAGTATAACATTGAGAGCGCGGAACTCGCTTGTCTATGAGTATAACCTGCCCGTTGGAATAGGGCTATGTTTGGTTTATGCCCGCGCTTAGTATAACCTACCCGCTGGAATAGGCTATGTTTGGTTTGAATTATTTTAATGGATTGCTTACATACATTGCTTTATAAAGTATTTTTGGATTCTGTTTGAAATAATTGCAGGGAGGGCGGCGCCCCAGAGCCCTTCATTAACGAGCCGCCACTGAACCTGCAAACAATTTTGTATCGCTTTTATAACATAAATATAAGAAATACCAAATCATTGAACCAGTTTTATTTATAACGTTCTTAATAAAAAAAATTCAATATTTAAGGTTCTATAGTTACCACTTACCCTCGTATACATCATGTTCATCATAAGTGATGTATTTGTGGGCAAAATGATAAGAACTCGTAAGACGGTTAAATCCGTCATAGAGGTTTATACGGGTTTCATATTTAAACTGAAAGAAATACTGTTAGAACTAAAAAAAAACAAGAAGATATACAAGAAAAAGGAATGTCAGAGCCGTTTTTCTCCACGATGCATTACTGCAAGCTAATTCCCGTTTTCCCGAAGGACTTCTTGTCACTGACGTTTTAAACTTGCAACATGTCTCGAACAGTAGAAAAATTATAGCAAATTTGTATTTTCTGTACGGCAATAAGATCTTTCTAACTAAAGTAAGCTAAATAAATTACCTAAATAGATGAAATTACCACGAGATTCGCAGGGACGTCTTTAATTTATTGGAGGCACTGGGCACTTTAGCATAATGGTGTCTCTATGGCTATGACAGAGAACTATTTTATTAAAACGGGCAAAAGGAGTAGATAAGCAAAATTCTAGATTTATTGAACAAACTTAAAAATAATTTTCAGGAATCACCTTGTAGTTCGGCAGCTTTACAGAGTTGCCACTGTTAGGTCCCTTATTTATTAGAATACCAAAAAAGCTAATGAGTAAGTAGGTATTCTGGTCGGTAATTATCAAAAATAAATATTATTATATTTATCGGTAATATCGATTATTGTCGGTTGGTGATCTGGCAGGAACTAGGGGGCCCCATCGATCGCGAGGCCCTGGTACTAGCCCAGAGTGGCCAATGAAACAGAGGGGCATAAAGATTAATTACCATCGTATATGGGGTGCTACAAAACAAATTCGTGTGCGTACAAAGGGATCTCAAAAACGGCAAGAGATAAGAACAAGGTTACATTGAGACAAACTTTAATAATTTTGGGCTTAATAATTTGGTAAAAGACAATTGTAAGTTTTCCGAAAACCTTTGCGGATATCCGCAAAACCGAACGGTTCAATTTCGGTTTTTAATTTTTTGCGTCTTAATTCTTCAACTGTTTCGGAAATATTAAGTGTTTTCAGATTTATTGCATTTCATCGTTTCTTTTTACTGATATAAAATTTAAAAAAAAGTATAAATAGTTCTGTTTACTTTTGTTTAAAACTCCTGACCTTAGCAAATTGTTGTTTGTCTCCATGACAGTATAGTTGTCAGTGTTATAGTCGTTTGAATTTCGTTAACTGCATATCTGAAAAATGGTTCATTTAACAAAAATGCACAAAATATCAATTCTACAGATGATTGGTTATGGAGAAAAAAATGGACACAAATGGACGTTGCTCGCTTATTTCATGAAACATTTCCAAATTTGCCGCCTATAACTCAAGGGAAAATTAGTAAAATAGAAAAGCAGTTTCGACAGCTTCGACATGTAAGCAGATACAAAAGTAGCATACAATAAGTGATGATACCAAATTAGATATTATGCTTGAGTTTGAGGAAAACCTACATACTTACTTCTAGTCGAAAAACAGCCCCAATGTTCGACGTTAGCCATTCATCGATTATTCGAACATTACAAGAAAATAAAATGTATTCCTACAAAACAAAATGATACAATGAACAAATAAATGTTCTAATTAGATCACATCGTTATCTTACATTGCCATCCAATTAGAACATGTATTGTTTTCTGGTGTGCACCTTTACATTTTACAGTCATGCTAATCGTCAGAATTGCCGCTATTGGTCTAGGGAAAATCCTCACTGGATTGATGGAAAAGAACATACGCAATATCCTGAAAAAGTGAATACCTATTTGGGCAGGAATAGTTGGAGATCATATCATAGGTCCCTTTTTCATTAATGGCTATTGAAATGACGATAATTATTTAGCACTGCCCCAAAATAATGTCTTGCCAACTTTGATAAACTTATATCCTAATTCAGCAAACCCACAACTTCCAGCAAATATGATATGGATTCAGCAAGATGGAGCACCGCCCCATTACCAAATCAATGTCCGGCAGTACCTCAACCGAGAACTTCCAAATCGGTGGATATGGAGGCGTGGATCGATGGAATGGCCAGCACGATCCCCTGATCTGACGCCATTAGACTTCTTCTTCTAAACCCCTAGACTTAGCTGACTTAAGAAGACAAATAACACCTGAGATGTTCAGTAACATTAGAAGAAATTTCTATTTAAGATTAGGATGTTGTCAAGACGTTCGCGGTGAGCATTTTCAGAAATAAACAGTAGTACTTATTAGTTTTTAAGTGTGTTGTTCATTTTTGCAATAAACCTGAAAACACTTAATATTTCCGATACAGTTAAAGATAGGTTTAAAATATTGTACATGAAATATGTCTAAAATTTTTTATCGAATTTATTTCATTTGGCTGATACACACTGTATAAATGCTAATATTTTAAAACGGTATAAAATACATTAATTTCTATACAATTATTATTTTCAATTTGTGTATACAAACATCTCGTGGGGGGGTACCCCCTTTCTAAATCCGCCACGGGGGATTTGTATAATAATAATCGTTATAGTCCAAGTGCTAAGTTCTATTAAAATATACTTACCACTAAATAAATCACCATCTTCTCTCCTATGCTTTGGGGACTGGCGCTATTTTTCTATATATAGGTAGGTATCAGATTTTCATCTGGTCTGTTGTTAATTATAAATATTTTTAAAATGTATTTTTTTAAAATTGGATTGACTTTTTAAACTCTAGTGTTGTTATTTTCCGGCTATTCCTTCCAATAAATTTTTCCAATAAAATTATCTTTAATCTGATATAAAAGTCCGAGATTTGGATTTGTATTCCGGCTAAATTATAAGCTTTTTAATTAGATGCGGTGATTGACGGCGCGTCCCGTTCACACACATGTCACGAGACGATAATGATGCAGGGTGATCCAAGTAAATATTTACTTTATAAAAGTGGCGATTTGATGTTAAGTAGATATGAATCAAATTTGGTGTATTTATGTTTTTAAGGGCAAGAAGGAGGATTCCATAATGAGTTCTAAGATATCTCCTAAAGAACGCTAGCTACACAATATGAGTTTGATAAATTCTAGCATATATTTTTTGTCTCTCACATTTCTGATCGCTTTACCTCAAATTATGGAAGAGGGATCTTTTATAAGTAAAAAAGTTGTACTTAATTAATCTCGATATTTCAATTAGTTTTTCAGATAATTGCGTATGCTAGATGGCAAGAAACATTTAAATCAACACCTTTCATAACGAAATATATTTATTGAAAATTAGAAGTGCGTTCTTAAGTATAAATAACAAATTTTCAAGTCAACTATCTCCTGTTCCTGTATTTGCCCCTTGGTTATGAGACATCCTGTATATAACGATAAGTAAATTGTTTAACTAGGTATTTTATTGATTTCATAATAGATGAGTTAACCAAAATGGTGTTTGTACTACCTACTACCTCTTCTTAGCCTATACATATTGCAATTAGCAGTGTTTGTCTTTTGTAATAAAGGTGAATTTGTACAAAACAGGGATGTGCACGATTTTGATACAAGGCACAAAAATAGGTTTCGTGCTCCGCACTCTAGAGGATTAGTAGCCTATAATTCTCCTAAATGTCTGGGTGTTAGAGTCTACAATGTTTTGCCCAAAAAAATTAAGGATTGTAATAGTATACAATGTTTTAAAAAGTCATTAAAATATTTTTAATATCTGAATGTTTCTACCGCTTGGATGAGTTTTTTAATTGTCTGTCTTAACACTTGCACATGTTTTATTTATATTGCGTATTGAAATGTTTTGTTTGTTGTTCATTTTTAAATAGTTACTTAAGTTTCTAGTTTTAAAATTGAAAATGTACCCTGACTATTCCCCTACAATTGTAAATTGTCTCTGGGAAAATAAACGATTTGATTTGATTTGCATTTAATTGATTTGATTTGTACTCACTATTAAACTTAAATAATAAAACCAGAAGAAAAATGTTTAAAGTACACACTACACAAAAAACAGCCACAGAAACACCTAAAAAACACCAAAATCAAAAGAAAATAATCTGACGCAACCTGATGCGTGAGCTTGCTACGGGCAGCTGATCTGGGAACTATAACGACGAAACCAGATCAACTGTTAATGTCAAATGTCGTTGTCGTCTGTCAAAACGCTTTGTTTTAAGAAAAAGTTAATGCAAGGTCAGTAGATTTATCGTCGTATTTTAATACTTTTGGTGGTTTTGTCTTTATAAGTATCAAATGGAGAATGCTCATAACGAAGATGGAAAAAAAAGGCGAGTGCTACACGAGCGCTTTGACTATTTAAAAAATAAAAACTGATTGCAGAGCGATAAATTGGTTGACAAATCCAAATTGCTTGGAAAGTCGCCTAATTATGGGCAATTTCTGAACAACCAGATTGCCAGGAAATTTATAAGCAATTTGATCGCACAACTTGGTTGCTCGGTAATCGCCTTGATGAGAATGGGCCACTTTAAAGAGATCTGTTAAACGTTTCAAACAATAAAATATTTTGTTGCTATGGCTGTTTAGGTAACATAAATATAAAATAACTTTTATAATATTTTTTAAGCTTTTTGTTTTAAATTATTTTATTTTAGCTTACCTTTTGTAAACTAAGGACAACCGCCGCGGCCGCATCGGTTTTTTATATCTATACTCTGTTAAATCAATTAAAATTCCCTTTAGTTTAATTTAATATTTTAAAACGTATATTTGTGCTATTTGCATTTTCAAATATTTCGTTAATTATTGCATTATTACCACGTTATCGCGAATATTTGTGTATATGTTGGTTTGTTTTTAATGGAAAAACAGTGTGCGTTGTAATATCTGATTAGAATTTCATTAATTCAAACAGCAACGCTCGTGTTAAATTATGCTTAAAAAAATGGTATTTTGCTTTAGTTTACCTCGACAACACAAAAAATACTAGCAATACGCGCCATGGGCATTGGGCAGTGTTGCCAATAATACCTTGGGAAACAATGTTCGAGAGAAAGACAGTAAAATTACCGATTTTTTTTTACATCAAAAACCGAAAAAAACTTTTTCAAATTCTTGAACAAGAAATTTTGCTTAAAAATGTTTTACACGTACCCAAGTTTTTGCCAAATTGTAGAAATCAATACAAGTTATATACCTACCAACTAATATTTGACTTGAGGTTAGGTCGATAACATCGAAGATTGGTTATTTTGCTGGTTTTGTTTGTTTTTAACACGCTTTTATTAGCTTCACCTGCATGTATGTATGTTTGTTTGTTTGTTTGTTTGTAACCGACTTCTATGAACCCGATTTTGACCCACTCTAAACGGTCAGATTTAATTTAAATTTTGTAGACTTATCAAGAACCGCTGACAATACAATAATCTAATACGCAAAAAAATTTCCTGTCAAATTTTGACAGCTGCCAGGTGTAAAACGAAGATGCGATTAGTATTCGATGCGGAGATTTCGGGAAAAATCAGCAAAAAATTCTCCTGTCAAAATTTTACAGCTGTCAATATGTCAGAATTTTCAAAAATTTGCAAATATCGTTCTTTTCTTATAATTCGGCATAAACGATCGGGTTTGTTCGGGTTTGTATGTATGTTTGTTTGTAATCGCCTTCTTTGAACCCGATTTGGACCCTGTTTAAACGCTCAGATTTAATTTAAATTTTGTAGACTTATCAAGAACCGCTAACAATAGAGAGATTTTGGAACTCTTATTTTATCCTGTCGTTATCGTTATCCTTATTCTGAGCATGCGCAGTACTAAATCGAGGCAGCGATTCCTTTATTAACGATAACGAGCTTCGTTAATTACGGAGGTATAAGGAAGGCTATCGTTATGGTTATTCTTATTGTGCTTAATTTGCCATGTTGCCAATACTTACCTATATAATTATTTAATAAGAATATATTTCGGACACGATCATTTTTCGGAAAACACTTAAAATAATTGAAATAACTTTATAACTGTAGTTTAGATAAAACCGAACAAAAAAGGTTTTTTTTTTATACATTATTCAAAATTTTACTTTATGTAAATCATAAAATAACGCTGCGGTAAGAAATGTAATTATATTTTTGAAGAAGTAGTCCATACTCAAAGTGGAGTGGAATAATAAAGAAAAAAGAAAAGCACACAGCTTTCTCCACAATTTTTATTAAAAAAAAAAACAGGCGAACCTAGAATGATTCAAAATATATAGAATCGACATGTTTCGAGTGTAGAAATACTCATCATCAGGAAAAACAAGTAAATAATAAAAAGCTAATGTTATTAGCAATAGAGAAAATAAGTAGTGGTACTAAGCCGTAATGGAACCTTCGATGGTATACATGAGGAGTGAGAAAATTTTTTTGGTTTTTGTATAAAAGACGTGTAGGTGTTTTCATTTAGCTTAAAACAAAATGCTGTTAGGGTACCAAGCTTGTTACGGCTCAGTTACCCCAGCCCAACAGCATTTTGTTTAAAGCTAAATGAAAGCACCTATACGTCTTTTATACAAAAACCAAAAAAAATTTCTTTCCCCCCCTTTTTTGACCACTTCCATGCACATGTCTCCAACCTTACTGAATCAAAAGTAAAAATATTTTATCACATACATTTAGAAGGACTTTCACAATTTTTTTTTTAATTTCTCATTTTTATCTTCATTTCCCACCCAGAGTATCTTGACACTGTTCTTTGACCCTTCAGTGTGCTGTGATATTTCCTGTCTTCTGCTATATTAAGTTTTTTCACTCCTCATGTATACCATCGAAGGCTCCATTACGGCTTAGTACCACTACTTATTTTCTCTATTGCTAATAACATCAGCTTTTTATTATTTACTTGTTTCTCCTGATGATCAGTGTTTCTAAACTCGAAACATGTCGATTCTATATATTTTTAATCATTCTAGGTTCGCCTGGTTTTTTTTTAATAAAAATTGTGGAGAAAGACTGCTTTTCTTTTTTCTTTGTAATTATATTTTTTTGTAAACGACTTGGCAACATAACTCAGGAATCCAAAATAACCTTACATTTTTGTACCTTTTCGTCCTTTTGCATTAGGCAATCCAACGATGTGTCAAAAATGACAGTAGTTGGCAAATAGTGCTTTATAATTGGTGCAAGTGGCTTAATGCTTTTTGCCCTTAGGGATGTTCCGATACGCTGAAAGTATCGATCTTTTGTATCGATCCAGATCGATACAAATATATATAGGTATATAGAATATAGGCAATACTGGCATTCTGTATACCAAGAAAGGATAGCCAAAGCTTTGTGTGCGCGCGGATTGAGGGAGAAAAGCAGCAAATGCAGCACGAACGACCCGTAGGTTTTGGAATTTTGGGATCTATCGATACTATCTGAACGATACTGAGTAAAATATTTCGATACTCATTATTATATCGAATAAAAAATATCGATACAAAATATCGGAAGGTAAAATATCGATACTCAAAAATATCGTATCGTATGGCGCATCCCTAGTTGCCCTCCACTGTCATTTAAAGTCACGTGGTTTGGATTCCCTAATATTGACTCATGTCAAACAATTAAAGAAATAAAAAAGGTTATGTTTGCATCTGTCAAATTATTTATTTTTAAGACGTTCAATCTATTTTTGTAATTGTCACCGTAATCGTTATCGTTAATAAAGTTAACCATAAGACTGTGTTTTACTGTTGTTATTTTAAGCGTTCCAAAATCTCTCTAATACAATAATTTAATAAGTTTATCTCATTATCCTGATCAGGATTGCCGGAATTAAATAATTTCCTTACAGATCCTCTGTATGAGAGTGAGAGAGATAGAGCTCACCGTATGCGCATGCGTACTATCTACCTACTTTCCGGCTCGAGCACTCGGCTTAATAGTTTTGGTACATTCTTTCGCTATCAGTCGGTCCGTTGGCCGAGCGGGTTTGTTCGGGTTTGTGGATCCAATGCTTTGAATCTAGCCGTTTTAAAAAGTCATTGTTAAATTAGTGACAGTATTCCATCTCTACTCCGAACTTCTCTATGACTATCACTACTCAAAAAAAAATTTTTTTTTTCTTAACAATAACTCAAACTAAAAAACGAAAAACAAGTATCGTTTAAAAAAACTAAAAACCACGCTTTAATAATTAATCAAAATAAAAAGCGGAGAATAAATATAGTTTAAAATAATTCTTGAAATTCTTAATAGAGGCAGAAAATAATAATGAATGATAAACATTAGTATTATTGTGAAAAAAAAACGTGGGGCGCTTTGTGCTATATTTTTCGTATATCGAGCACCCCACGCTTTTTTCACAATATTACTAAAGTTTATCGTTCATTATTATTTTCTGCCTATATTAAGAATTTCAAGAATTATTTTAAACTATATTTATTTTATTTTTCGCTTTTTAGTTTGATTAATCACACTGGCCGACAAGATTTTTCTAACACAGGTCAGCTCTTTATTTTTAAAATGGAAATACCCTTCTAATAATAGAAAAAAATATTCGGAAAGCCCCAATACATACCATTTTTCAATAGCTTAATAAGACCGTTTTACATTATCAGGTAGTCAATTTAATTAGGGGACGGTTAAAATGGATGCATTTTATAACAGAAAAATTACCTGAACTGTAGAAATTTTAGTAGGACTTCAGGGAGGATTTACAAAATATTGCTGTTTTCTTTGTTTGTGGGACAGTCGTGCAGCAGATCAGCATTATGTAATAAAAGATTGGCCACAAAGAAGTGAATGTCAGCCGGGATCTCAAAATGTTAAGTTTGCACCTCTTGTAGACCCCAAAAAAGTCCTTCTGCCTCCTCTTTACATTAAACTTGAGCTGATGAAAAACTTTGTGAAAGCTATGAATAAAGACGGTGATGGATTCAAATACCTAAGACAAGTCTTTCCCCAGTTAAGTGATGCCAAATTAAAGGAAGGCATTTTTATTGGGCCACAAATCAGAAAATTGCTGGACGATGTCAACTTTACAGAGAAGCTTACCAGGCAGGAACTCAGAGCATGGAACTCATTTGTTAGTATAGTAAGGGGATTTTTGGGCAACAATATGGATGCAAACTATCAACAGTTAGTTGATGAACGTTTAGATTCCTACAAATCGCTTGGTGCCCGAATGTCATTAAAAATTCACTTCCTCCATTCCCATCTGTCATTTTTTCATGAAAATTTGGGAGCTGTCAGTGACGAGCAGGGTGAAAGGTTCCACCAGGATATCAGGACAATGGAAATTCGCTATCAAGGACGATGGGATCCAGCCATGATGGGTGATTACTGTTGGTTTTTGAAAAGAGTAGATATATATGACCCCTCATAAAAGGAAAAAATAAAATGTAATTAGTGTGTTCAGTTAACATTTGTAATGATTGTGTTTTTCTTAGATGTAAGGTATGTTTAGTAGGTGTAAAAATTTAAATATAGTCGATATACACAGTTAGAAAATTCTTAAATTATTTTTCAATAGATATTAAATATTGTAACATTAAATGTGGTACTATAAATGTAACAAGAAAAGTTACGTGTTACAACTTTTTTTTCTCATTTTCGTATTTGGATAGGTCCATTCTACCACAAGATGCTATTTAGGTTTGTGTTATAACAAAAAAAAATTTTTTTGTCGGCCAGTGATTATTAAAGCGTGTTTTTTTGGTTTTTTTAAACTATATTTATTTTAAGATAATAAATAAGAAAGCACGCAACCTAAACTGATGGCAGTGACGAGTATGCGTGGTATAGAAAGCCATTTTTATGTAACATTTTTAAAGAAATCTCAGTCAATAATCAACTTTTTTCACTTTGACGATTATCTTGCACTTAACACCATCTTTCCAATCAAAAATAGCGACAACAATTTTCACACATTTACAAACTTAGGAATTTCCTCCGTTCTACATCAAAATAGCATGTTATTGAAACCCGAACGATGATACACGATCAATCAATCAAACAACCCGATTATTGCACGTCAAGAGATGACAAATACACAATCCCATCGTCAAATATCAATACCGAAACACATACTGATAGAATATGCCAGGTTGAAAATGGAACCCATTGTTAACATAACTTCTTATGTATTTAGGTAAGCTACGTGCTGAAAATGTTTAACAGTCAACGACTTCGACATGGCATTTAAATGTTAGAGAGTAGGTACCAACAAAATAAGGCTTAATACGATGACATTGATGATCTAGAAACACATATTATAAATGTGTGTGTTCTGTATACAGGGTGGCTCGTTAGCGCGAGCCGGTACTAAATTCTGTATACATGGAAAAACGGGAAGACGTTGTATGTAATAATAAGTAGATTCGTGCCGATTTCCTGCAAATAATGTACTCTAATAAAACATCGATCTACACTCACCGACTTTAAATTCGATCCATCCAAAATTTTGTTCAAGCTTAATGTATGGTAACTTTTTTTCCGTAATCCAATTTAAACGATTTTGTTTTTTAATTGTAGATACATGCTTCAGCTTTAATTGGATTTTTTCCGTTTTATAAAAGGCTATATACTTGGTGAAATATACAGGGGAATAAAAAGTATGTTTTTTCCCTTTAAGTTTTTACACCCTGTAGAGTTACTTTGCCATATTAACTGTAATAAAGAAGCAAATTTGCGAATCTATTCTTAACAGATTGCTTTTTTATTTGGCTCGATATCTTTCTCGGTTCAAGAGATACGATTTTTTTAAGAAAACATTTGCTATTTAAATTTGGGACGGACGTCAAAAAAAGTCAGTGAGTGCTTATCACATTTTGGGGGTTTATTTGTGTTTATTTTCCCCTTAACCATAAATTTGATCCTCTGTTGTTATTAACATACTTTATAATAAATAAACTATTTGGTTTTACGTGGTTGTAAAAATAAATGTTTTCACTTATAATCTCCCTAGTGCTCGAAGAAATTCCGGATATTAATTCAAGGACGCGGGGGATTCGGTAAGAAAATTTCACACCTAAAATTTATTTGAATTATTTTATTGAAATTATCCATAATTATGGGAATACTTAAACTTTCAAAAAAAAGTTTCCTCACCGTTTAGTTAAACGAAATGCAAAAAATATAAGTGAAAATTATCCTTTTTATTTATTTTTATTACATTTCATTTACTAAAACAAAGGGAAAGCATAGTATAGTCTAGTTTAGGCTAGTTATGCCAGATAAAACAATTTTTAAAATCTAGGTAGATAGTAGATACCACAGTCAAGTAGGCTTAGGCTCGTGATGTCAAAATCGTCTCTGCTATACGTCACGTCGACAGTTATTTCTTAAAAGTGCTTCTTTAGTTCACAATAATTAAATCATGGCAGTAAACAATTAAGAAACTAATTTTAAGCCCTACGGTGTTTGTAAATCTTGCTCTGAAATAGGGGACATTAATATGTCTCATAAAAATGTAAAGTATTTGCAATGTTTAATGGAAAAAACTGAATTAAATCCCCATCAAGAAAACCTTTTCTCAGCTATCCAGAAGATTTTGGAGGAAGATATCTCATCCTTTTTAAGAAAAACCAGAATTCAGCAGAACAAAATTGCATCCAAATATTACATCTATTATATTAAACATAGACATCTGATAGAAGTGGAAAGGGAAGATAACCATTATCAGTGGCGTAGCTAGGATATTGTCTTGGGGGGGCATATAGTTGCATAGAGGTGTAAAGCCCGCCGCAGGCGAAAGCGCCGCAGGCGAAAATTTTTCTGGACCACGCCCAACTTTTGCTAAATTTTTCTATTATCTATAATTGTTACGTATTCGCCTAAGTACAATCCGCAACTGAAATAATCTAGAAGTCCTACAAACAAACCACAACCAAACGTAATTACCTAGGTTTTCCTACGATGTTTATATCTTAGTTTGTCTTATTTACGTAAATAAAAGAGAGAAAAGGAAATTTACACCACCAGACACCAGATCCGCGAATGTCACATAAAACAAGACGACGGGGATGTGATGACCAAAACAGACGCGTTGTTTCTCAAAGTAAGCCTACCTACGTTAAATTTAAAAGGGCAAAAAAATTAAATTTAAATATTGTTTTTGAAATATTGTTGATAATTCCTTTTTTTATGGCTCTTGGGGGGGGGGGGGCGGCAAATGCCCCGATGCCCCCCCCCCCTCTAGCTACGCCGGTGACCATTATCCTTGTTATTCTCTATTACGAAGAGAAGGGTTCGAACCAGAATTCCAAAAATATTTAGCCTTAATGAAAGAAATATTTGGTAAATAAATATTTGTATTTATTTAGTATTATAAAATGAATAAAAACATTAAATACCAAAATTTGATCCTGAATACTGATTTTCGGATCATATGATAGCTGTCAAGAAAAAATTTCCACTTATTAATTTTGTTCGCCTAGCTTGGCAGGAGGAGAAAAATTTCCGAAAAATTTGAAGGTTGTCATTGGTAACTGTCGAAATGAAAGTGTGTGATTGGCTTAGAATGACAGGTGTGAAATTTTCATATAAAAACATTGTCGTAAATTTTTGTGTATTATAATTTCCTTACTTAATTTTCTCAAAATAAACGTCACTGGTGATAAGTCTGGGGCAAAATACCAATAGATTAAAAAATATTATATATAAAATAAGGCCATCTAATTCAACTGGCCATATTAATTTTTCCTTTTTTTCTTTAAAACTAGGTACCTATCTATATTCTATACCTAGGTAACGGCTTAAAACGTCACTGTCTCTACAGAGATTTAATTTGACTAAAGAAAAGTAAAGAAATCTAATAAAAAATTAAACAAAATGGCGAATACGTCACTGAGGGCCAATCCTAAGAAACAGGAGCTCAGAAAAGGGCAATTTAGTAGTAGCAATTTTTTTTTATAGCTGGCAGACCATTTTTAAGATTTAAAAGCAATATTTTTTTAACTACATGGCCTCAATTAATCACAAATTCATATTTTTTTTATGAATTAAAGATATTTTTACCACTGCATCATATATTTTTTTAAGGCACTAGAGTTGCTTTTAGCAGCAAAAAAATTATATTTAAACAACGACCATATTGAGGTTAAAAAGTCATTTAAAAAAAATTAACATAGTAGCTACAACAGAGTACTACTAATGGATTTATAGCTACGGCTAATAGAAATAAAATTTCTTTCCGTGAAGATGACACCTACATCCGATACAACCGGAAATGCCACCATACTGAAAATATTTTAGCAGTGTTGCCTCCATCGTCGCATACTATCAATGTATTAAAATATTCCTATGTATAGTTTTCCATATTATATAGATTGAAATGGTTCCCGGTGGGACACCAAGTAGGGGACAGGCGGGCAAAACGGGGTAGCTGCCTAAAACGGGGTACCCGGTTCTTTTTCAATACCACTCGCTCCATCTAAACGATGATAACGAAATTATATTATACATACGTATATACGGCCTCTGTCATAAAGCAGAAATCGACAGTTGGTCGTCGACCGTTGTGAGTGGTACATGTGCGTTTTTAGTAAACAAGGTTTTAATATCGCCCGAGAATAAATTCACGGTAAGTATTAGTAAACAAATTTATTGTTAAATAACCTTATTACCCACTAAGAGTGAATGTTTTCTAGAGACTTTCTTTGTCATTGTGTTAAAAAATAAATACTTGTAATAATTTAAATAGGTAATAACTTAAAAATCTGCTCTTTGGGCAAAATGGGGTACCAATAGGTAAGGTAAAATGGGGTACCCCGTTTTGCCCAATAATGCAGGATCGTCCAAAGAAAGTGACACTAGTTTTGAGTTTGTAAGTCCCGAAGCGATCTTAGCAGTGCCTGAAGTAAATCAATCCAAGAAACGAGTGTCAAGAAAAAGGAGCAAAACTGTCATTTTAACGTATTCACCCTATAAAATGGAGCTGGAATTGGCTCAAGAAAAAAAGCAGGCTATCGACGTGAAATCAGTGAAAAGAAAGATAGCGGATAATCAAACCAAAACTAAGACGATTAAGAAATCGAAATAAAAAAAACTAAAGAAGTAGAGTCAGATTCAGAAGGCGAAGATAGTGACACCGACTGCTTTACTGCGGATACTTTTATTCAGATTCCACAGAGGGATATAAGCTGTTTTAGGTGCCATAAATGGGCTCACAATTCATGTGCAGGTGCAGAAGATGAAGATGATGAAGGAGTAGATACTTGTTTGCGAACTTTGTCAATTAACTTTTCTTGGTTTAAGTGTAGTACCCCATTTTGCCCTATACGACGGGCATAATGGGGTAGTTTGCATAATTTTCTTCTTTTTGTAAAATAAGAAAAACCTTTACCTTTTTTAACTTCAAATTATAATAATAAATAGTTAATACTATAACAATGATATTTGCCTAATTGATAAACCTTGATAAATGCAGATTTTTTTAAAATTCTACTTTAAACCTTAAGTACCCCGTTTTGCCCGCCTGTCCCCTATAGAAATTACATTAACATCATCGACTTACCGTCACTGGTGCAGTTTGAGTCACTTCTGGGGTAGGAAGCTTTCTCGAAAACCCTGGTGAGGAACTTAGACTCGACGTTCCTTGATTTTGCCAAGGCGTTTGATTACTGCAACAAGAGAAAAGATAAATTAAACCTTATAAAAAGTGTGCAGTATGGCAACGCAGCTAAGATGTGGCTATGATGACGTTGTTTCATTCATCTCCGTTTAGTTTTCGCGGAAAAACATCGTTGTTTGCGATGCATAGAAAAATTTTTTTTAATAGAATTAAAGCCTGTTTACATTATGTGCAGTCAATGCAATTGCAATAAAAAATTGCCTCAAGGCATGCGCTTTGGTGACTTTCTGATCAGCTGATGCAATTTTATTTGCATCGCACGAAATTAGGAAATGTTCTAATTTGATTGCAAATAGCATGCAATTATAGTGATTTTTCTAGTATTATTTTCAATACCAACCTGATAACAAAAGTAAACATAACCTCTACAAAAGTATTTGTTTGTATTTTGAAGCGTTGGGTGTAGGTTTTTGTGATTTTCTTTAATATAATATATTTTTGAAAGTCAATATGTTTTAATTAACAAAAATCACAACAAAAAATTACAGAAACACCTACAGGAAAATCAACATAACACATAACCTCTTATTTAATCAGCTGATGTTTGGGTTGGTAATATCTGTTGTCAAGATACTTGCTTGAAATTAATTGCTTCATAATGTAAACGGTCATGCAATGCAATGAATTGCCTCGCTATAAACTGCATGCAGCGATTGCACCTAATGTAAACAGGCTTTTAGAATTACAAAACAAATCACAAATCTAAGTATTCTTAGCTCACACATTAACTGAAACCAAAGGTAAAAGGTATAATCTAGTTCGAGAAGCAACGGAAAAATAATTATTTTACGAATAAAATTAAGGCCTTATAAGTGTCCGCAAGAAAGTTCGCATCAAATGGGATTTTTTTAAAATTATTATGTATAGGTAAAAATTGAAAAAGCAGTTAGTTTTTGCTTACCTAAAAACCAAAAATGACGTATACTGAAGCAGCTGCACGACTTGCGTTACCTGATAAACTTGACATTTTTAATAAAATAGGTTCAAAAATGCCATTATTTATCAAAATATCGAAAAACTTTATTCGAGAAAGTTGTTTATTTAGGTATTTTTAGCCTCTTTACGAAATTTTGACAGTCTAATACAATTTATATTTTTTGCCAGATTCTTGAATATTTTGATCAACCCTCGTAGATTAACTTTTATACATCGATGTAAAACCATTTGCCTTTACTTCATTTGTAATCCTAATGCAATTTTGTGTAAAATTTTTGTTTCTAATTATTTAGTTTGCTTCAAATACTGAAATTGTTATTGATCAGTATGTAATGTTTGATGCAAAGTTTATCTAATCACATCAGTTTTGCCAAAACCGACGTTTCTCATTTTACTTAAGTTAGTAAACAGAAGAAAAAAAAATATTAGGAATCTTTCGTTGACATTTTATTAATTAATGTTACATTAAATTAATTATATTAAACTATCTTTTTGTGAAATAAAATGTTTCGAGCGATTAATATTTATTCTTTTTGATCCAATATTAATTAAGTAAAATTTTAACGAAAGCTTCCTAATATTTTCTTTTTGTACATCTGTTTACTAACTTAAGAAAAATGAGAAACGTCGGTTTTGGCAAAACTGATGTAATTAGATAAACTTTGCATCAAAAATTACATACTGATCAATAACATTTCAGTTTTTGAAGCAAAATAAATAATTGGAAACAAAAATTTTACACAAAATTGCATTAGGATTACAAATAAAGTAAAGGCAAATGGTTTTACATTGATGTATAAAAGTGCATCTACGAGGGTTGATCAAAATTTTCAAGAATCTGGCAAAAAATAAAAATTGTATAAGACGGTCAAAATTTCGGACAGAGGCTAAAAATGCCTAAATAAACAACTTTCTCGAATAAAGTTTTCGATATTTTGATAAATTAGGGCATTTTTGAACCTATTTTATTAAAAATGTCAAATTTGACGCAAGTCGTGTAGCTGCTTCAGTATACGTCATTTTTGGTTTTTAGGTAAGCAAAAACTCACTGCTTTTTCAATTTTTACCTATACCTAATAATAAAAAAAATCCCATTTGATGCTAACTTTCTTGCGGGCACTGTACATTGATGCATCGACAAATTTCAAATGGCGATGCATCGCTTAAAAACGATACATCACATTGAGAATATCGATGGTTTCGATTAATATCGAACTCCGTTTGGTGTTTCTTTGTGGTTTTTTTGTCAGCGATTTAAAGTTTTTTTTAGTTTATCGGTTTTGTGTAATAATTGCTGTGTTTTTAATATTTTGTGATATTTTCTAAAGGCTAATTAAGATGAGTCGCAAGTACCAAGTATGCGAGAATTCGAAAAATAATGATTCTGCAGTTACTTTTCATAGGTGAAAATGAAAAGTGGATATTTCATTTATTCGTTCATGTTAATAGGTAGGTACATGGTTTTTATAGTTGTTTAAGTATAATTATATTATTATAAAGACAATGATAGATAGTCGGTGAAAGTTTACGACCTTTTTTATTTAATTTACCCTGATCTTTCATATTTTGTTGCTCAATTTAGCAGGTTGGGCGAGAACAATTTGAGTTGGACGCTCGCCTAACTTGCGCCCACCCCTTACGCCACCGCTGGTGTTTTGAAAAAATGAACATATTAAACATATTTAAAATTCGTCTGGATCCTTAATTTCTCAGAGGGGGATAATCCCCTCCCTCCTAGCTACGCCCATGGTCGCTAGATAAGGCGCCTACCTAAAAGTAAAACCATCAGGCCTTACCTAATTTTCTGCAAATATTTTAGCTAATTAAACATGTCGAGAGTTATGGCTCTGATTCAGCGTTAACCAACTAAACTTGTTGCTTAATTATTGCTCTAATTGGTTTTGTTGCTGGTTAAGCTTTATATGTTCTCCATGAGGCAATTAAATTTCTAGTAGGGCCAATTAGAATCTGATAATATAACTAATTGTCTAATTATTATAAAATAAATAGAAATATTAAATTAATTGATGAATGAAGGAGAACCAATGGCGTAGCGAGGATTTTATCTTGGAGAGGGGCAGATAGGTACCATAGAGTTGAACAGCGCGCCGTTAAGATTTTCGAGACATTTTCACATACTCATAAAACACTAGCCATGAAAAGACTTTCCGTTCACAAATCAATATATACTTATAAACACGTCTCGTCTAAGATTAAAGCAACAAAATAACAAATATCTAATAATTAAAGAGCGGAAAAAATGCATTATGCATTTTTTTGCATTTTTTGCATTTTTTGTCTGTTTTGTACAAAAAATGCCTTCTTTTAATAACAGAGCATTTTATTGCCAAATAAAACCATGTCTGGCCCTTTTCGGTTGCACGGCACGTGTTTATTAGTTTATTACATTACAATGGGGCCGACTCAGGAACTTTATATGATGAATAGATTCATAGAATTACCGTGGATAAACCCACACTATATGGTATTCTTAGAAAAAGTAATTATAATTAATATTGCAAACAGAATCCGATAGATTTTTCTGTGTCCGATAGTTTAAAGAGGTAGCAATTTTTAATATCTTTGATATCGTCTACTTGAAATGGTAAACTGAATTGTGTCTGTGTCTTTCTGTCCAGTGTTTGTTGAAATGCCGAAAACTAACTTCCATATTAAGATCGTAGGCCCGAGTTCCATTCCCGGTGCCGGCAACGTCGATGTTAAATTTGGAATTTGGTTTAAGAGGTGGCGCCGTCTTTCGGAAGAGACGTTAAACTGTGGGCCCCGTGTCATGGATGTTGGCACGTTAAAGAACCCTACCCTCGACAAAGAGGGATTCGGCAAAACTACCAGATAGTGTGTGACAAATTCCCTGGCGTCGGTGATTGGCCTCGTTGCGGAAAAAGGCCGACGTAAAATAAATAAATAAAAAAAAAAAAACTTCCATATTATGTCGTGGATAAAGAGCTATCGGGAGTTCACTTGGGATGGCACCAATTTGTTTTGTACCGCTTGTTCGAAAATTGTAAGTAGGTATAAACCATATTTCATTCTTATCATTTATTAAATAGGCCTGTGGAATAGGTATAGGATGGGATAGGTGGAATGGAATAGGTAAAAAATTATAGGATTTTTAAAGAACGGGTTTAATTATAAAGAAATAGTTCTGGCTTTATTTAAAGTAACATTAATGTTCATCATTTTTCATATAATAAAAATGCATATTTGCATTTTTTGTTCATTTCGATGCATATATTCTAAAAATTTTATGCATGTAAATGCGCTTATATTGGGGTTTTTCGCTTGCATTTTTTCCGCTCCTTAGTAATAATGTATGGCCACAACCACCTTGAAAGAAGCCCTGCAACAGAAACATCGACAACACTGCTTAAAGATCCATGTGTCACGTGACTTTTTTAAGGTTAGCCATGCTTTAGTATGTAATTTTACGCGCAAACTAGGTGTTAACTTTGCGGTTTTTCGTATTAATTTGTATTTTTATCCGGTTTTCGATTGATATCCAATAGAAAATTTAAGTGACATCATGATTGCTAAGAACCTCTACAAAATATTATTGAACATTTTTGGTGAAGGTTTGCTGTAATAGCATTAATAAAGTGGGAAATCCTTGTGGATAGAGCAATTACAATCTGTAACTCGGAAGAAGCACTTAAAAAAGAAACTTATAACATCAAGACCGACCTCAACAAAAATGGCTACCCCACAAGATTAGTTGACACAATATTGGAAAATCGTAAGAATCGACCCAACCCGCAAGAAGCAAACAGAGAGGCACAACCAACACTCAATATTCCATATGTCAAAGGAGTATCTGAGAAAATAAGAAGACTAGGACGACGATACAACATCAACACCGTATTTATCTCGAAGGACACCCTAAGAAGCCACCTGACGAAGACAAAGCCTATAAGTCAAAAAGATAGGAAAAACTGCGTCTACCAGATTCCCTGCGAATGCGGCCAATCTTATATAGGTGAGACATTAAGACCATTAGAAACAAGGATTAAAGAACACAAAAACAATACGTTAAAAGGAGAGACCGAAAAGTCAGGTGCAGCTGACCATGCCTGGAAACATGGTCACCATATCATGTGGTCAGAAGCTGAAATCCTACATAAGGAACCACACTGGAGGAAAAGAAAGTTCAAGGAAGCTGCTGCTATTCATCAGAACCCAGGCTGCTTTAGTAAACCATCCCTAGACATAAGAAATATCTGGAAACCTTTGTTAGATAGATGTAATCTTAGGATAAGATCGCGTGCCAACTGAACGCATGACTGCACCCACCTCGGGTATGCTTCAGTGCACCTAGCTAGTATAAATAGTCCTGTAGTTACTTTACTTATTTAGTATTCACCTGAAGACGACTGGAGATACTTACCAGTTGAAACGTTGTGATTTAAAACAAATAAAGACAATGGAAGTCCAAAACTCTTTCATCATTCGAATTTTATTTGTTTTAATTTAAAAGTTGTGTTTTTTGTATTCTAGTTAACTCTTTGGAATAAACTTTATTGTTTTGTGGCTACAGTTAATTTATTAAATATTGAAGTGTTTATTTAGCTTAAAGGTATATGTGATTTAGTTTAAATATATCACTAGTAAAGATAGTTCGTAAGTAGGTAGGATACCTCTAGATACCTAGGTACTTAGGTAAGAATAATTTTTTTTCTTTTAGTTTGTTTATTTATCAACATGCCAAGCCCCTGCTGTATTCCTGGATGTAACTCTAACTATAAACGTGTTTTAAAAGCAGGTGAAGAGAGTGTATCAGTTTTTCACTTTCCAAAAGATGAAAATCTGAAAATTCTACGGCTAAAAGCCATTCCAAGAGCTAATTGGTTGCCCACACAGTATTATGTAGTTTGTGCTAAGCATTTTGTCCCCATTAGTGACATTATTCGTAAGGATATTTATCTTTTGCCTGATGGTACCACAAAAAAATTCCAACTAAAGTGAGACTAAATTGAACAGCTGTTCCGTGCTTTTATCCCAATTTGCCTGCTTACTGGTCAAAAACTGTTCGCAATTCTAGAAAAAGTCCAGCGGAGAGAAACGAGGAACAACAAGAACGTACCTCTCAACTTAATCAAGCTTTCGAGCAATCAGAATTTATAAAAAGTTTTGACGATCTCAGCAATTATTTACAGAAAATTAATACTTCTAAATTTTGGGAAGTAAAAATTGTAAGTGACTCAAAAATATATTTTTATAGTTTAAGTTTGACCAATGACTGTATAAATATTGTTAATCAGGTTTGAGTGGACATTGATATGAAGAAAAGATTTTTTTAAAAGGTAGTGAATTGGCTTACAATGATTTGAAATGGATTTTACCCTTTGAAAGAATAAAAAACTCGCCCGTTGACGCGTGTCATAATAATAGCTTGTGGATCTGCCACTCCCAGCTGATGCGGCGTTGCCCGATGTCACTTCATGTTTTTTTTTTTTAAGATGGTTGTGGTATGGCAAGACCAAAAAAGTACACATACAACCACTTTTTCCAAGAAACAACTAGTTAAATTACTCTTCGCGGCTACTTTGCCTGTTTTTCAAGAATTAGATTGCAGAGGCGCACTAGCATTTATGCATATAAATTCCTGGAATTTGTTACTCGAATGCGTTCAATAATTGAACCACGACCCCTTTTCTATTTTATAATTTATTATTATGTTAGAGTCATAAATTCGGTTCAATGACCGCTAACCGTTATGTCACGACTAGTGCTTATCTTTCTAACATTCGAGAACTACGTGAGATAGTAAATTTGCGTCAGTAATGATTGTCGTATAATTTTACCAGTCAAAATTTTTTTTATTGTAATTGAACCTAGTAGCAACAACAGAGTTGTTTTTTCGGCGCCTATTTAATGCATATTTTTTGCTACTAGATACTAATGCTAGCTGCATGGCTAGCTACAGCTAGTAGATATTTCTCTCAGTGTAGGGCTGTCCTACTAGGACAGCTTTGTTACAGATACACTTTAGCTACCATGCTCCACATGTTTATAATAAATTGTGAATTAAAACTATTAAACCCAGAAACATTTAAGTATATATATGAGTAGGTATATTATTATTGCACTGAAAAATAATTTATTTAATCTAAATAAACATGTAGTTGGCCGAAACAAATATTTATTTTCTATTGTTCGAAGAAATATTTATTAAGCTTGACAGTATGTGGTATTTCATTAAAATAAATGTTTGTCTGATAGAGTATTTAAATAAGTCTATATAGCAAATAATTACTTATTTCTATCGGCAACATACCGTGCGAGCAAAAATTATGCATCAAAGAGGGCCTTGAGCCGTAGAGCTTAATACCTGTTGGGGGTCAGTAACTACCTGAACAATCAATCAGTTATTCCGTCGTCTTTGACAGTCGTTACAAGTAATTTGATTCATCGCTAATTTTTCCAATTTCTTGAACAATTCACACAATTGGCTTTACGGAACAGCACAAAACATTCATGGTTGAAGCGTATTTTCGAAACGGGGTTAGAGTAAATGGTTAGTGGCAATGCAATCCGGGCTTGGGCATGGACGAATGTGTTAAGATTCCTCCAGAGATGCTGGTCAACACTTTTGAAAATATGAAGAGACGTGTGAATTTTTGCTTGGAGCATGGCGGTGGCCAATTTTAGCAATTTATGTAATTATTTTTCTTTTTCTTTCTGTATATTCTTATACTTTGTTAATTTTGTAAACAAGAAAAATAAATTTGTATTTGTCTACTTATTTTATTACTCATTAGTTTGGCATATCATGTCATAATATGAATTTGACAAAATTGTAACCTAGATTTGGTTAGATATATCGTCCCCATATCATTATGATCTAAACCAAGCCCCACGTTTTTTAATCCAAGCCCTCTGATTCAAATAATTTTTGCTCGCACGGTATTTATTTTTTCAAATAAATATTTAGTTGTCAACAAGCTTGTGATATTTAAAACCAAACAATAAGTGTTATCTATAATTCATATATATTTTTACTAAATGAATATTTTGCTTCCCCCCCCCCCCCCTCCGCCCAAGCTACGCCGGTGAATAATTCTAAAGTTAATAATTTTACTATTTTCCCACAAACACTCAAAATCTTATTATTACGATATTTTATTGTAAGAAATGTTAGTTATGGAACACCCTGTATAATTGCACATAATGCATTTTTTAGTTGTGCCACCATGAAGTTGAACTTTTAGTAACTAAATCCTGTTGTAGAGTACTAGCTGAAAAAATACGCCAAATTCGATTGGCTTAATTGCGCACGAAACCTTAGTAGGCATATATTTCTTTTGGAATAGGTAGGATTAGGTATCTCTAAATAAAACACAGTATTCTTAACTTCTTGCGGAAAAAAAGCCGATTGTGTTTTAGGAAAAGTAAAAATACATTTTACATTTTGGCACTCAACTAAAACGTAAAAAAGCTTTTTGGGAAAGAATAATGAATCTCGAGCATAAAACATATCCCTTAAGACCCATTTTCATTTCTCCGGTGCCATACCGTTTTCGTTTTACGGCTGGTAAAATAAGAAATATGTATTTGGTAATTAATTATTGGATTTTTTTTATGTAAAAGAAGCTGAAGCTGAAGTTCCAAGAAATATTAACTGGACCAATTTTGCTAAGAACATTTGAAAATTAAACTTTCCAGTGCCGTAACTAGCAACTGATGGGCAGTGGCTTAACGAGCCTCAGTGTTTGGGGCCATGCCCCCTCTGGCTCATATAACCAGATGCCAATGTAGAATTTTAGTCTTTGGGGGCTATCTAGGTATTGCAAGCGAATATCGCATCATAGGAAACTCTGTTAGGATCACGTCAAAATTTTTAGAAATTTGGTTAATAATTTATAGCAAATACTACTATACTCAGTTCCAAAAAAGTGGCGCACCTAATTTTTGATGCAACTTTATAGCTTTGTCATTTCTGAACGAATGGACCAATTTTTATTTTCTTTCCATTTATTGGTAGGTACTTAATTCCTTTACCTTTAAGAAAACAATAAACGGGTAGAAATGCTTTTAAATCCCCCTGGATGATAGTGGAAAAACTCAAGCCATGTTATTTTCTTAATTTTTGACTCACCCTGTGCGTTAATCAAGTAAATGTATGGAAAGCGCCCACCCTCTATAGGAAAGTCGCTTCTTTTACGAGCATTTTGATTTTTTGTTCATTAATTTATCTCTAAACTGGTCTAAATTACAGCTTTTTTGCACCTTACGTTTATTCCACAAATGTAATTTGTGGGATCACATTGCCAAAAAACAATTATTGCCCTTGCCATAACAATTAATCCATATTATTTAACCCTTTGTCGTTGTGTCATTATAAAAGTCAATGTCATTATAAAAGATGTAGTGGCTAAAATTACATAAAATGCCTCAACTAAGTTCAAAACAAGTAGCAGCATTACGTCGGCGACACAATAAAACCTCGTAACTCCATTTTGTTAAAGTTTACAAAAACGACTGTAAGCAACAAGCAAATAAACCCTCTTAACTCCATGACAAATGTAAAATAAGTATAAATTTGTCGACAGAAATCCTCGTAAGTCCATCAATAAAGTAAAACAGGTAAATACACACTAGAATCGAAACATATCAGTTAAAAAAATATTTAAAAATATATAAAATAACTTACCTAAGATAAATTAAAATGATTATACTTATAATACCAAATAAAAACAGTAAAAATTCAACTAACAAGCACATGTCGATGTGTCTTTGACGTTTACCTATTAACAAATAATGGCACCAATGACGGAGATACGAGGTTTTTCGTGTCAATTCAAAATGCATCGGAGATACGAGGTTTTATTTAGCTGGAATACTTATTTATACTAAATTTTTGGAGTTACAAGACTTTTTTTTTAGATGTGTTGATTTAGAGTTCCACTAACAGATGGCACAAAAAAGTAATTTTTGATATTTTTGGAACTGCAAGGTTTTATTGTGTCGCCGACGATTAGTTACTTTAGTTAACGATGGGCGTAGTAAACGTTACGCCGCTCGTGCAGTGGGTGTCCATGAAGCAACTGCTTGTAGAGCAATCCACAAGTAAGAACAAACAGGAAGCACTGCTCGAAGGGTTGGTTCTAGTCACCCTCGAAAAACTTTTCCAATAGATGACCGCTTCTTGAGATTGAGGATATTACGTGATCGATCAAATACTGCGGTAAATGTTCAGCAAGATCTTCGCCAAATTCGGGGTGTTACAATAAGTAAGCAAACAGTATGTCGACGTCTAAACGAAGTTAATTTAAAAGCTAGGAGACCTGCAAAAGGTCCCAAATTATTGCCACAACATCGTGCTACTAAAAGAAACTTCGTTGAAAATGATGGACAATGGAATATTCGTGAATGGTCGAATGTCTTGTTTACGGATAAATCACGGTTTTGCCTTAACAAGGTGGATGGAAGGAAAAGAGAATGAAAAAGGACTAGTGAATGGTTTAATTAGAATTTAATAGCAGAATGTGAAAGTTATAATGGTAGGTCAGTTATGGTGTGGGGAGGGATTTCAATGAATGGAAGGACCCCCTCCATGTTTTTCCATTGAGGCAGTCGATGACAGCGTTAATGTATATTGACATTTTACAGCAGTATGTCTGACCTCGTGCAGAGTTAGTGGGCAATAATTTTATATTGATGCAGGATAATGCCCGACCACACACCGCAGTAATTGTTCGAAACTTTTTAGAAGCTACGGTTATCACCACATTACAGTGGCCTGCCAGAAGCCCCGATATGAACCCTATAGAACATTTGTGGGATGAACTAGGTAGAAGGGTACGTTCTCGCCAGAGGTCTGCTGAAAATCTCGCATTAGTGGAAGAATGGAATCGTATACCAATGGAAACGATAAGAAACCTAATTTCTAGTATGCCGCGTAGATTAGAAGCCCTTAGAGTTGCTAGTGGAGGCAATACACGGTATTAAGCAGTTATTAGTTATAATTTTGTGTTTAATAAAAATGTTTTTAAAATTCGTATCTGTTAAAAACTTTTTCTCGGGAAATTCATAAAGGTAATATGTAAGGTTTCAGCAAAAAAGCTGTACTACGCTGTTACTACGCCCATCGTTAACTAAAGTAACTAATGCTGCTACTTGTTCTGAACTTATTTGAGGCATTTTATGTAATTTTAGCCACTACATCTTTTATAATGACATTGACTTTTTTAATGACACAACGACAAAGGGTTAAATAATATGGATTAATTGCTATGGCAAGGGCAATAATTGTTTTTTGACAATGTGATCCTACAAATTACATTTGTGGAATAAACGTAAGGTTTCAGCAAAAAAGCTGTAATTTGGACCACTTTAGAGATAAATTAATGAACAAAAAATCAAAATGCTCGTAAAAGAAGCGACTTTCATATAGTGTAGGCGCTTTCTATACATTTACTTACAATAATAACATGGCTTGAGTTTTTCCCCTATCATCCAGGGGGCTTTGAAAAAATTTCTACGAATTACCTTCCAAAAAATGGAAAGAAAATAAAAATCGGTCCATTCGTTCAGAAATGACAAAGCTACAAAGTTGCATTAAAAATTAGGTGCGTCACTTTTTTTGGAACTGAGTGTATTATTAAAATAGTTAGTCAGTCCATAACATATCTATTTATAGTTATAATTTATCCAAACTCAGTTTAAGGACATTCCAATCATTCCATACGGCGGTAAACAGTCTCAAAGAGACCGACCTCACAACCAGGGTTGTCAGATCTTTCTTCTTCAATTCTTTAAGTTTTTTTATTAAAGATGTTTCATTTATATCAGTATTCAATTGTTAGTCAGTAACTTTCTTCGAAAGCTAGTTTGCAAATATACTTTAAACCGAGGAGTTTTGAGTGTGACAGAAAAAATAACAAGCCATTCATTGTTATAATAATACATTCTTTAGTCCTTAAGAAACAATATAACTGAAATCAAGACAAAAAGTGTTTTCAGTGTTTAAAAATAACTAATTAACAAACCCTTGTTTCTCGTATACTTATACGTAATATATTAACAAACCAGAAAATTTGGTAGAACTGGCAACCGTTCACAATTTATGCACGTTGTCAGGGGGTGATAAGCGCCAGTTAAAGCGGCTGGTATAAGCTGAAGCGGTCTGCAGCCCGTTCAACGATCGATTCTGTCAGGCAGAGATAGGCCAGTGACCGCCGATGGCGTGGAAGAGACGAAGATAAAATATCTCAATATAATCAAATTATTACTCATGAAGGTCATGGTATAATGTTATATAAAACATTTTGCTTAGCGATGTTCCAAAATTGGAGGCATGCACAATTGCACAAACCTCAATCTCGCCGATCATGTGTAGCAACTTAAAATATTATTACTATTTTTACAACGTTATTAACATCGTATAAGAAGCTATATAAGATTTATTTTGAAAACTAACCAATGTTGGGATTACTAATTAAAATTGCCTTAACCTATTCTTAAAATAAAACGTTTTACTTCCTGGTGCTGCTCAAACAGACCCGGTAATTCCTTAACTCAAAGTAAACAGCCTAACAGAAATTGCGCTCCATTAGTATTTCTGCGTTCCCCAAGGTGTTTAAGGAGCGAGGAAATCGGATATAAAGACTTAATTAAAATAATATCTTGCCAGTAAAGCAATCTTAACTATTTTATTAGAAATAACTATACTAAATGAAAATATTATTTTTTAAATTTTGTTTAAATTTACTTTCCAAAATGGCTTAAGGGTGAAAAATCTCAAAAATCATGAGTAGTTGGGGAAAGACCAGAGCGATCGATTTTGGCTCATGTAGACCCCATTTTACATTGGGGTAAGGTTAGCCAGCAGTGTTGCCACCTTTAAACTTTTATGTGTAATGGATTTTTTATGAAATTGTACTAAATTGTACTACCATTGTAATAAATTTAGATTATAACATTATTTATAAGCAAAGACTCCTTGTTCTTGTTTTTTATTTAAATTTTTATATTATTTAGTACTTGTAGTAGCGAATTTAAGGTTAAGGGAATAACCACAGACCACAGGTTACGATGGACAGATAAACATACTGTTGACAAACACAAACCCTTTTCTTTTATGTGACTGTAAACTAGAGAAATATTAATTAATACTTGATATTTATGAAAAAAAACAAAATATGGTCCTTCATATTTTAATAAAGATAAACGAAAGTTTATTATAAACAAATGAAATTAAAAAAAATATCATTCTAAAAACACTTTGGTCTTGCTCTGTGGTATCATACCTAAAATTTAAGGTGGGAGTATCAACATGCTTGCCAACCTATAACCTATTTCGCATAGATTTATTTATGTTTTCTAGCTTTTATACAAAATTTAAAGAAAATCAGTATCAGCTTGATATTCTATAGGTAATAATTGACATATTTAATAAATATCAAGGAATTTCATAACTTATTTTAGGAGAATTGTATAGCGAAAATATCGGGTAAGATTTTTTTTAACATTATTATGTCATTGTCACTCATTGTTCTTTCACTATACAATTCTCCCAAAATTAGCAATGAAATAAATTTATAATTTTGTAATATATCAGATACTACCTAAATAATGTACCGACGATAGTGATTTTCTTTAAATGTTACTTATTAAAATAATAAACTCAAAAAATCAACGCGAAATAGGTTATAGGTTGGCAATAGATTGAATGACGTTGAGAATTCAACCCTAAAATCTCAAGTTTTCATCTCTGCTGACAGCTGACAGTGAAGCCCATTCCGATGACACTTGACAGTTTTGACTTTTGACACAATAATTAGGCGTTTTCTATTGTTCGACCGGAACAACTCTATCGAAATACTGCGATGTAGCCATAAAAATGTTTATGAAATTAAATTTTTTCAAATTGTAATAGAAATTATCAAGTCGTAATAGAAATTATTAAATGGTAATAGAAATTAAGTCGATTGTAATAGTGTAATAGAAAATCTTCTATTGTAATAGATCTATTACGATTGTAATAGGGGTGGCAACACTGTTAGCCAGGCGAAATCCACAGCGTACCAGTCACAGCTTAACAGGCCCATATTATTTACGACCATAGATTTTTTATAGAATAGACTACATTGTTTACGTTTTAATGAAATCAAAGATTCCCTCGTTCACAATTTATCTGGTTAGCTGCATGGTTCACGTATATGGTCCACTGTACTTAACATATGCATCAAAAAAAGCGCTGTTATTAAACCCTCGTTAAGTATAATTCAGATAAATTACGTCGCCCATTCATACGTAGTAACAGAAACAGCTGTAGTAATCGAACAAACCCTTCTCCTTTTCTAAATATTATGTTATTTGTATTTTTTAATAAAATTATATTTGATACAAATTGATAAAAAGAAGTACATCTATAATTTAACAGAAATATTACGAGATTATTTTCTGCAACAAGATAATGTGCCGATAATTTTAGTAGGTACATGCAAGATGGTAGGTAAAATCATTTTAAATGGTCACCAAATTTGAGAGACTGTTCTGAGAAGATTTAAAAGGTCTCGAGATATTGGCTTTGACTATAGATTGCACGGTATTAAATAAACAAAAAATCATAAGTTCTACAGACAATGTCAAAACTACTACTCAACAGAACTAGATATGTATTATACCAACATACCATTTTTCAAATTTAATAATGAAAAAGTTACACGAATTAACACAACTAATAGTTCGACTCAGATATCAATTAACCAATTTACCAACTACAAAAGGCAACAATATAAAAATCCACAAATACTACTCTGGAAATCCAAGTGGCCTAGCACTGTTTCTTTAATATCCCAGTACTACAATTCTCATTGGACAAATACCATCACTTCTCACAACTGATTGGTTAAATCGCAGTAAAAGTAAGCAACACTCTACTAATCAGCTCACTCAGAAAATCACCAAATTTTTCAGCAGCTAAGCATTGTCTATAGTACCTGTCTTATTCTTTTTTGCCTGTAAAAAGAAAAACAAAACAGATACGATCACGCATGTCGCGTATTATACCTACCAAATACTACTTGCCTTGAATCTCTGTCTGGTCGATGCGCGTGCCGGTTACTCCAAGGAAACGTAATATTGAGTTATTTTAGGACTAAATTATGTAGTATAGGAAGGATCTAAAATATTAAAATATTTAAATAAATGTGAAATTTCTGGTAGGAAAATATTTGAATATTTTTTATAAAAATAAGTTATTTTAGATGTTTTTTAACACGCTTTTATTAGCTTCACCTGTATGTTTGTATGTATGTTTGTTTGTAACCGATTTCTTTGAACCCGATTTTGACCCACTTTAAACGGTCAGATTTAATTTAAATTTTGTAGACTTATCAAGAACCGCTAACAATAAAATAATTTGATAAGTTTATCTCATTATCCTGATCAGGATCGCCGGAATTAAATCATTTCCTTACAGATCCTCTGTATGAGAGTGAGAGAGATAGAGCTCACCGTATGCACATGCGTACTATCTACCTACTTTTCGACTCGAGCACTCGGCTTAATAGTGTTGGTATAATTTATCCAAAGTCAGTGTGATGACATTCCAATCATTCCATACGACATACAAACAGCGGTAAACAGTCTCAAAGAGACCGACCGCACAACCAGGGTTGTCAGATCTTTCTTCTTCAATTCTTTAAGTTTTTTTATTAAAAATGTTTCTTTTATATCAGTATTCAATTGTTAGTCAGTAACTTTCTTTGAAAGCTAGTTTGCAAATATACTTTAAACCGAGGAGTTTTGAGTGTGACAGAAAAAAATAACAAGCCATTCATTGTTATAATAATACATTCTTTAGTCTTTAAGGAACAATATAACTGAAATCAAGACAAAAAGTGTTTTCAGTGTTTAAAAACAACTAATTAACAAACCCTTGTTTCTCGTATATACTTACATTGTGCTTACAAATCCGAAAATTTTGAGGAATTGGCAACAGCATATAATTTGTTGCGGTTGCCAAGGGATACTAGCGCCAGTTAAAGCGGCTGGTATAAGCTGAAGCGGTCTCCATCCCGTTCAACGATCGATTCTGTCAGACAGAGATAGGCCAGTGACCGCCGATGGCGTGGAAGAGACGAAGATAAAATATACGTAATTTGGAACTTGTGGACGGGCTGGACAATGGTCCGAGAATGGAGTTCTGGTAAAAAAATTAAAGCATTTTCTGAGCAGTGTCGTGCCGTGTCAGGTTTATTTTTCTGATTTTAGTTTTGTGTATAGAATTTTTGAGTTACCTTATATTTATTATTTTAATATAATATTATTATATATACAGTGGGTTTATAAAGTGTAGTATGTACAAACACCTAATGTAAAACAAACTTATAAGTGTGTATACGCATTTTAATTATTTGTTTGGGACGCCTATGGTTAGGAAATTTATACTGTTTTATGTCATTAAATTGACCTAGGAAACACTATACATTCTTTCGCTATCAGTTGGTCCGTTTGCCGAGCGGGTTTGTTCGGATTTGTTCGGGTTTGTTCGAGTTTGTTCGGGTTTGTGGATCCAATGCTTTGAATCTAGCCATTTAATAAAAAAAAATGGATCCACTGCTTTAAATCTAGCCGTTTCAAATAGTCATTGTTAAATTAGTGACAGTATTCCATCTCTACTCCGGACCTCTCTACTAAAAAAAAAATAATTTTTTTCTTAACAATAACTCAAACTAAAAAATGAAAAATAAATATAGTTAAAAACTAAAAAACGCGTTTTAATAATTAATGAAATTAAAAAGCGGAAAATAAATATAGTTTAAAATAATTCTTGAAATTCTTAATATAGGCAGAAAATAATAATGAACGATAAACATTAGTATTATTGTGAAAAAAGCGTGGGGCGCTTTGTGCTATATTTTTCGTATATCGAGTATGTATAAATTATTAAAGTGTGTTTTTTAATTTTTCTAAACTATATTTATTTGTCATTTTTTCGTTTGAGTTATTTATGAGCATAAATACAATAACACTTTGTTTCAATACTACTTATCAAAGGACCGACAAGTTCTCATTTATTCTAAAAAATGCGACTGTTCTCTTTCGTAAGCGTTAATACGTTTATTAATTTATTATTAGACAGTTTTCGTTGTCTTTTAAAAGCGATTCCGATAGCCGCTATTTGACAACTTTGACATTTGAGCTGTCATTTATTGTTATCGTTACGGATAAGTGGCGGGAGCTAACGGACGGAAGACAAAGCCATAGCGAAAACGGAACGCATGCGTAATGACCATTTTTTTGAATCTAAATTGAAATTTCCATACAACTGTGCTCGATTAGCTCGATACTGAATGTCCTGGCGATCAAGCACCTCCAAGAGAAGGGCATCATCCAAATCCGAATCACAGGATGAGTCCAATAAAAGCAACCTTTCGTCTATCATGATGTTTTAGAATTTTTGGTACTAGGAAATTAAACCCAAGCAAAAAAGATAGCACAAAACGTATATGAAAATATGAACACAAACCATTAAAGATAGGTTATGTTTACTGTCGAATTCGGACTTAACGTTAACGTTAAGCGAATTGAACGAAAACTGTTTTAACGATCTGTCAAATAGCGGCTTCGTATTCGTATTCGTTATGGTTAACCGTTTGAATTTGCCAATACAACGAAAACTGTCTAATAACTCGCTTTAAAGTTTGGTAACTGTTGGAGACACGTCTGTAATGTGAGATTTGTTAACTTAATTTTACTTCTAGAAAGTTATCGGTCTTGTTTTTTAGTATGCGCATATTTAATGTTTGCTTTTAGTAAAATTGACATTTAAGTGAAAAATCCATAATTTGCTTTAAGGATAAACTATTTTGTTACTTGTCAACTTGTGTTAAATAAAGTAAATGTTTATCCAAAATTACCAGTTTCGACCTAGTTAGGGTTGCCATCTCCAAGATTTTAAAAACCAGTATTAGAGGAAAATAGTAGGATATTGTGTTCTGTTCCACTCACTCCTTCATTAAACTTAAAGGGCCTTGCGAGCAACAACCTCTTACAAATTTGCCAATAATGAATAACCTAAATAGTATATTAATTAAGTGAGGGTAGAGGAAAAGTCCTATCGTCCTTCTTAAAAATTTAATAAGCCTACGCGTTTCGGCCCAAAAGGCCATCATCAGGGCGTTAGAACTTAAGGTCTGTCACAAATGACATAAAAGAGACGCACTAGGTATATCTACATTTACGTAAAATTAAAATTAACACTGAAATGGACGTCAACACTCAAAACATAACTTTGGTGTGTTGACGTCCATTTCAGTGTTAATTTTACGTAAATGTAGATATAGGTACCTAGTGCGTCTCTTTTATGTCATTTGTGACAGACCTTAAGTTCTAACGCCCTGATGAGGGCCTTTTAGGCCGAAACGCGTAGGCTTATTCAATTTTTAAGAAGGACGACAGGGCTTTTCCTCTACCCTCACTTAATTATTATCATGTCCCTTCTGGAAAGCAGTCACGACTTCATCCTAAATAGTATACAGGGTGTCCCAGAATATGTGGGCAATCTCCCGGATTCGGATGGAATATGAAAACATAATATCACAAGTTCCCATAAAAAAATTTCCTACAGGCCCTCCCTACTGAGATATAAGCCCCTGAAGGACGCCTCTGGAAATCGGTTTATCTTGAATAATTCTTAAAGTACTTGGTGTAATTTAATAATTTTTCAGTATGATGGTTGCTAGGTAAGTCTCCTCAAAATGAACCGATTTAATTTTATTCGGCTTATTTAGTTTTCCAGGGACGGACTAGCTTTAACAGAATAATGCTTATTTTTTTTACACCCTGTATGATAGAAGCATATCAATAATACTATTGTACAGCTGAAAACTTAAACTAAAAAAAAGGTACTCTTCATCGACATCGATAAAGTAAACCGTTTACGAGAAAAAAATGTTTGTTCCATATGCCTTTTTTTTATAAAATATTCGATAAATACCATATTTTTACTGATTCATTTTGTACGTCGGTTCAACATGAGCTCCTTCTACTGCAATGCATTCCCTACATCTTTTAATTGTAGATTGTTGGATCCTCCACTATGCGCCAACATTATTCCTTATTTCGCGACAATGGAAGTTAATCAGTTCCAATAAGTGTTCCCGATTTTGTATTGGATTGGCGTATACTAAACATTTTAGATAGCTCCACAAAAAAAAATCTAATGGATTTAGGTCTGGTGATCGAGGAGGCCAAGCCACTGGTCCTCCCCTTCCTATCCATTGATTTTCGAAGACCCTGTTTAGGTGTTCTCGAACTACTAGACTAAAATGTGGAGGAGCCCCATCATGCATGAACCACATATTATGTCGTAGTTGCAGAGGTAGATCTTCTAAAAGTTCTGGCAGATTGCTTTGAAGAAACTCCAAATACCTTTCTCCATTTAACCTTCTTGGCAATACAAATGGTCCAATTAAGTGTTGTCTGATAATTCCGGCCCACACGTTGATGGGTTCAAATTGGTGCTGATGATGCGTTACAATAGAAGCATGGGGATTTTCCTCTACCTATAAATGTCAATTATGAGAATTTATCATGCCGTTTTTGGAAAACCCAGCTTCGTCCGTGAAGAGAACTGAACCAATGAAATTTGTATCGTTTCTGTGCCGATCAAAAACCCAGTTACAAAATTCCATCCTTCGCGAAAAGTCTTCAGGAAGAAGCGCGTGGACTTTTTGAAGGTGGTATGGATGTAACTGTTGCTCTCTAAGGATTCTAAAGACCATTGATTTTGAACAATCAAATTCGGCAGCCAATTTTCGAACACTTGCAGCAGGATCTACTTCTACGGCATTAGGGATGTTTTCTTCAAGACCATCAACGCGATGGTTTTGATTTCCACAATTGTGACTGGCTTTGTCAAACTTTCCTAAAATTATTTACGACCTAAATACTTTAAATCAAATCTTTATCATCCGATAAGTACAAATTAAAAATAAAACAACTTAGTTTTTACCTGTCTCTCTTAAACAACGATCTACTCTTTCAAAGGTTTTTCTGTCAGGAATTCTTCTGTTTGGAAATCGTTCTTCATAAAGCCTTCGGGCTTCTAAGGCATTGCATGATGCAAGCCCATACATTAAATGCATGTCGGCATATTCCTCAAACGTAAATTCCATACCAAAAAGAAGCAGAAGAAATAAGATCAAAAACTTAAACACACTCAATTTCTAACTGACACTGAAGTAATTATTGTTTATTTTAACTGGTACATATCAACTAAACCATATCAACAAAATAAGGTATTTATCGAATATTTTATAAAAAAAGGCATATGGAACAAAAATTTTTTTTCTCGTAAACGGTTTACTTTATCGATGTCGATGAAGAGTACCTTTTTTTTTAGCTTAAGGTTTCAGCTGTTCAATAGTAATATTGATATGCCTCTATCATACAGGGTGTAAAAAAAATAAGCATTATTCTGTTAAAGCTAGTCAGTCCCTGGAAAACTAAATAAGCCGAATAAAATTTAAATGGTTCATTTTGAGGAGACTTACCTAGCAACCATCATACTGAAAAATTATTTAATTACACCAAGTACTTTAAGAATTATTCAAGATAAACCGATTTACAGAGGCGTCCTTCAGGGGCTTATATCTCAGTAGGGAGGGCCTGTAGGAATTTTTTTTTATGGAAACTTGCCATATTATTTTTTCATATTCTATCCGAATCCGGGAGATTGCCCACATATTCTGGGACACCCTGTATAGCTTTCTACGGCTAGAAACACCACAACCACCACCACCACCTTACTAAAGTTACACTCTAATAATAGCTCTAGTACGCAAAAATAGTTAGTTGAAAAGAGACGGGTCTCGTGCACGTTGCAGCTTTGTATTAAACAAAAATGTCACTGGCCTCCACCCGCGAGGCACGTCTTAGTCGACCGGCAGCATTGGCGCGCGAATTCTAAAAACAGGAGGTTACCAGGATGCTTTAAAAGACTTAGGACTATGTTTCGCACTTGACGAGCTTTTTTCCAAATCTCGCAAGATGTTTTCTTGTCTCGTCTCGCGAGAGTCTCGTTCTCGCAATATGACGTCATAAAAAAAATCTGCAAAAGCTCCAAGTACATACGGGTTTTTCCTATTACCATTACAATGAGGGTATTATAATTGCATCCTTCTAATACGATTTTCCAAAGTGTTTTTAAAGTTAAAATCTGACAGTTCTGGTACAGTGTTGCTAACACTTAACTCATCTATGACCAAAATAATAGTACTTATATTACCTAACAAATACGCATGCATCACTGGAACCGAACGAACGACTACGATGCCCTTCGCGGTTCGCGCCGTTGCATTTAAATTTGAATCATTTGGTTGAATATTTGTAAGTATACAAAAATTAAATAATTATAGAATATTAAAAGTAAGGTAGACCCTTTTTGAGTATTCAAGGCTCATAATGGCAACGCTGATTGCCCGTAAGTGGCGGAACAGAATGAACGCAAGTGCGAAAATAGGTCAGTTACTGACGTCAGACTGTTAAAAACACGTGTCTGTTTTGTTTATCTGTCTTTTTTGGTGAACAAGGTGTATAATATGTTTTAAATATAGTGTAAATATAGTTTAATGTTGTTTTAACTGGATAATTAATAAACCGGGACGTTTCCGTGTGGTTTTTTCCATAAACCATTGTGGAAATTTAAGTTTTTATTGCTTGTTGTGATATTCGTTTCGTATTAATTTGTTTGTATAATAACCTAACAGCAAAAAACAATATTGTAGTGTGTGCGTGCCGTCTGGTGTGCCTCAGGGCAGTCACCTCGGTCCCTTATTTTTTATTATATACATTAACAGCATTTAACAATGCTTTAAATTCTCTAAATTTTTGATGTACGCAGATGACCTAAATTCTTTCGAATAATCAGGGTACTGGGGGATTGCAATGGGCTGCAGGACGATCTTAATGCCTTGGTAACATTTTGTGAAAGGCAGAGTTTATTTCTCAATCTAGACAAGTTTGTATCGATAACATTTACCAGAAACAAAAATGTTCATAATTTTCTTTATATCTACTATTAACAATAGTGATATTAAATCGGTTAATGAAATTATGTGATTTGGGTGTTATAATGGACAGTAAGTTAATTTTTAGCTCTCATATTGAACAGGTTGTCAATAAGTGTAATCAATTTTCAGGATTTATTCATAGAAACAGTTTAAATATTAATAATCCTCAAACAAATCTAAACGTGTATTATGCGTTTATATTTAGTAAACTTAATTTTGCATCAGTTGTTTAAAACCCTCAGTACGTGGTTTACAAGCGAAGGCTGGAAAGTTAGACATAGCTATAGTCAATAGCAATTATAGACCTATTATGAAAAAATATTCCATAATGACACTTACTGAAAGACGGATAGTTTCTGATCTTATTATGATTTACAAATTAGTGAACTGTCTTGTTGATTCACCAACACTGAGATCAAAGTTAAGCTTTAATGTACCGATTAGGGTTAGGGACTTAGGCCCGGTTGAATAGGTTGCGGTTAATCGTCATTTCGTTTTTATAGGTTGTGATAATCAACAGTTCCTTTGATTAACCCGTAAAAATTATGAAATGCGAAATTATAGGTTATGATTAGGTCCAAACCAGCACTTTAACCAAGAATTAATTTAACCGCCCAAAGAGGACCGGTTAACATCCACCGGTTATGATTAAAATGTTAAAAAATAGGTTTTTTTAAGAAATAGCAATAATAATAGTGCAATATTATAACCTTATAATAATTTTCCCTTTAAAATGATTAATGAAATTGAAGAATTATTATTGTATGATGACGATGAAGACATTAAATATTGTGGAAGCCGAGACCAAATCATCTAGAAATCTGGAACGATTAGGAGTTTGTAGTGTAGATCGGTTTAGGGTTAGGCGTTAGGCTTTTAAGAAGCATATTTTTACTTTAATAGTATTATTGAAACTCATTGCATTATGTGTATCAAAATAAGGTATTTACATAGACTTATTTACGGTTTGTTATGCGACTTATTTTTGCTGTTTTACTTTAAAAATAAATATATAGGTATTACTTTAAAATTAAAACAATACAATAATTATTTATTGACCATGAACACCTTTTAAATACCAAAAAATAGGTTAGAGAATCTCTTAATTGAAGATAGGCGCAAAATGAGGTCGAAGGCGTTTTGGATTGGTTTAATTGCATAACCTGCATGTATAAAACTGAGAATCAAAAATAATCCCAACATTAAATTTAAATCAACATTTAAAAAATATGTAAAATTACTGCTGTGATTTTTTTACAATTTTTATGTTAACATAAATTAATGAACTTACTTAATTTAAATATTATTAATTCCCACTAGCCAATACCACAACGTGGATGCTATATTGGGCTCATTGTTGTTGTATCCCTATTTGTAACAAAAATAAATAAATAAATAAATGTGTTAATATTATTGTCTGTATGTAAATAGTGAAAATGAAACTAGATTGTTTTGATTGACGGCATTATTTTAAAATAATTATACCGAATATTTCCCTCATATGTTAAAGTTCCCATAAGAGAAATGCAATTTTCGCAAAATTACAGCGAAAACAGCACTGCCAGAAATCGAAAATTGCATCGCAAGTTTATATTATTGACGAAACGTCAAAGCGGGATTTTATTGTTAACAAACGTCAAAAAATGTAATATTCTGACAATTAACGTCATCTTATTGAGTGACAGCAGACAAAAAAGTCAATGTCAACGAATGTTTTCCTTTCATTTTGTCAAGAATTGTTAAGAACTATCTCTTTGCATTCTGTTAAATGAAATATTTAAATTTACTTGATTCGAGTTCTTAATTAATTTGGGAAATATTCAAATAAATTACACTCGTGCATAAAAATAACCAGATAATTTTTTTATTCAATGTGTTTTTTTTTACAAATTGCAATCGTTTGTTTTTATATTTTACGAAAATGCCCTCCTCCTGCGGAGTCGGGCTTTTTTTCGCGAAAATATGAAAACAAACTCTTGCAATTATAAACAAACACATTTCATTCAAAAATTATCGGTAATTTTGATGCACTTGTGCACTTACCCCCGAAAACAAAACTAATACTAGATGTGATATTTTAGTACAATCATATATCATTTTGTCCAAATTATAGTCCAAGGGAGGAGTTATTACCATCCTACGCTACGCTCTTGCCCCTGGACGTAAAAAAGGTTGGCTAAAGAGTCAGGACCTGAATTAGCTCTTTTACCTTTCCCTTCACATTTACACACGTTGGTATAATTTATCCAAACTCAGTTTGAGGACATTCGAATCATTCCATACGGCGGTAAACAGTCTCAAAGAGACCGACCTCACAACCAGGGTTGTCAGATCTTTCTTCTTCAATTCTTTAAGTTATTTTATTAAAGATGTTTCATTTATATCAGTATTCAATTGTTAGTCAGTAACTTTCTTTGAAAGCTAGTTTGCAAATATACTTTAAACCGAGGAGTTTTGAGTGTGACAGAAAAAAATAACAAGCAATTCATTGTTATAATAATACATTCTTTAGTCCTTAAGAAACAATATAACTGAAATCAAGACAAAAAGTGTTTTCAGTGTTTAAAAACAACTAATTAACAAACCCTTGTTTCTCGTATACTTATACATAATATATTAACAAACCAGAAAATTTGGTAGAACTGGCAACCGTTCACAATTTATGCACGTTGTCAGGGGTGATAAGCGCCAGTTAAAGCGACTGGTGTAAGCTGAAGCCGTCTCCAGCCCGTTCAACGATCGATTCTGTCAGACAGAGATAGGCCAGTGACCGCCGATGGCGTGGAAGAGACGAAGATAAAATATATGTGATTTGGAACTTATGGACGAGCCGGGGAATGGTCCCAGATTGGAGTTCTGGTAAAAAAAATTTAAGCATTTTCTGAGCAGTGTCGTGCCGTGTCAGGTTTATTTTTCTGGTTTTAGTTTTGTGTATAGAATCTTTAAGTAACCTTATAATTAATATTTTAATATAATATTATTATATATACAGTGGGTTTATAAAGTGTAGTATGTACAAACACCTAATGTTAAACAAACTTATAAGTGTGTATACGCATTTTAATTATTTATTTGGGACGCCTATGGTGAGGAGTTTCATACTGTTTTATGTCATTAAATTGACCTAAGAAACACTATACAATACAACATCTCTTATTTTAAAAAAATAAACAGTTGGAACTTAAAACAAGCCCTACAAACATACTTATTATGATTTATTATCGTCAAAAAATTAATTTAAGGCCTTGAGTTCATAAATTACCTTGGTATAATGAGAAAAAAAACTTTTAAACAGGACAGACACTTCGTAAAAGCTTTTTTGGGGTAGGTATATGAGTTTATCTTTTTTGGCTTAAATTAATTTATCCCCGTTATTTTCTGGCAAATGTATTTATGTAAAGCTTCCTTTAAACTTTAGAGTGCAAAAAAAATTAAGGGAGTTTTCCGAATTCCACTAACGAAATTATCTTTTATTTTTGTGCTGTGCGTTTTAAACATTTTACTTTTGAACTAAATTTCAGAGATTCGATATCCGAGAAAGCCGTCGTATTATCTTAAATCGGGAGGGTATACTTTTTTTTTTAGAAGTCAATAATATTTTTGGGTAACCAAATTACCCTATTACCCGGGTGAAAATTTTGTTTTCTTTTTCCTTTAATTTTATATTAATTTTACACATTTATTTTGGTACCGGTCTGTCAATAATTTATTTTATCAATAATAAAATTAGTATGCTATATCTTTCAACGTCATTATACTAATCAAATTTTAAGACCTCTTAAAAAAATTGTGTTAAGACCACACGATAGAAGTGACAAGAAGTTCAACAAGGTGAAATTAACAATATCAAATACAATTTTTCAATTTTGTTTCTTTTAGGTTAGGTTCGTAAGCAATCATAAAAATAACATAAACTTGGAATACGGGATAATTTTACTGCATACGAAAAAATATATTTCCTAAAATTGAACAACCCTTGAATTTTTACATCTTCAACAGAAGTCAGAAATCATAATAAATTAGGTCCACGGAATAAGCAATTACGGTAAACCTTACTTCACCCTACGTAAATATATAATTTAAAAAATGCCAGAACATACCTGAGACGCAGACGAGTGTCTATACAACGCACACTGTTTGCGGCATGCTCTTTCATATAACGTTCATTCGGGTCAGGGTCAGTTCGGATTGAATATAGTAGTTGAATTCGAGCGTAGCACAGCCGAATCTGACGCCTGACGCCTGACGGCGACGCGTGAGACGGTGACGCGTGACGGCTCACTTTAATTCAGTGCCCACAAAAAGTGCTAAACGCGCCTAAAGAAGTTTTCACTTCAAAAATTTAAAAGGTAAAAGAACTTAGTCCCATCCTGTCTCTTTAGCCAAACTCTTAACGTAAAATAGATTCCATAAGTGACAAGCGATATGGACACGATACCGCGAGATCTTAAATAGTAATTTACGTTACAAGACCGGAAAGTAGTGTTTTTCAGGCCGAGACAAGCATTTCCAGGGCGAGCCGTAGGCGAGTTCTGGAAGCTTGGAGAGACCTGCAAAACACTAATTTTCTGTTGCCTGACGTACAATATTTTTGAAGTGAAAACTTCTTTAGGCGCGTTTAGCACTTTTTGTGGGCACTGAATTAAACTTGGCCGTCACGCGTCAGCGTCAGACGTCAGGTTCGGCTGTGTTACGCTCGAATTCGACTCCTATATTCAATCCGAACTGACCCTGACCTTCCGGTCTGTTTATTCGTAAACGTTGCCGCTGCCGCATCAGTCGACGTGGAAACAGTGTGCGACACTTGTTGCGTCTCAGGTATGTTCTGGCATTTTTTAAATTATATATTTACGTAGGGTGAAGTAAGGTAATTAGTTTTACCGTAATTGCTTATTCCATGGACCTAATTTATTATGATTTCTGACTTCTGTTGAAGATGTAAAAATTCAAGGGTTGTTCAATTTTAGGAAATATCTTTTTTCGTATGCAGTAAAATTATCCCGTATTCCAAGTTTATGTTATTTTTGAAGTGAAAACTTCTTTAGGCGCGTTTAGCACTTTTTTGTGGGCATTGAATTAACCTTGTTGAAGTTTTTACTTCTGTCGTGTGGTCTTAAGCACACACAAGTTTTTTTTATATTATTTTAAATGCGTCGTATGACTTCTCGTAACGGGCTTTCGATTTTACTGGCAATATATCGTAAGTCGCTTTCCTTGCTGCTTCCAAAATTTCTTCTTAAATCTCATTTTCTGTGTCGGATAATTCCAAATCTGAATTCATATTTTTAAATTTGCGCACTCGCGAAACAAGTTTGACATTAACAACAAATTAAAAATCAACGAACTGTCACTCGACAATACATCGAAATGTTGTTATCATAGTAACGAAATCAAGGTAGATTGTATTATCAAAGGGCGATTGGAAAAATGAAAAAACAGAGACCGGAAAAATCTTTTGCCGGTCCGTCACGTCCATTTTCCGATATTGATCGACAAAATGTTATTTTCTGGACGAAAAATTGTCCAGAAAGTGTATATTTTGGTCGGTCTTAAAAAATTTTTTAGGTAGGTAAGGTACCGTAGAATGGGGTGAATCGCAACTGCTGTACCAAACGCAACGATTTTCAGGAAAATAATGTTTTATTTTTTTACCAATCTGTTTACCTTTCAGAAACTTAAAACTTTTTTAGTAAGTTCCCGGAACCTTTCCCTAATACGTAAAGGGCAAAAACGAAATTTTTGAGAAAAAAGGGCTTTGAAGTTATAATGTTTAAAAAGGATATTTTTTATTAAGTTTATGTTCCTGAAAAAACTTCATCTGATAAGTCTACTTAACATTTAAATTTAGAGTAGAGCGCGATAACACAGATCCTTAGTACCATCCTACTAATAATTTTTACATTTGGCAACATCGCAACTTAAACGTAACGATTCTATAAATTTTTAAATATGATTGGTCAGAAATTAGTAAAAAGTGGGGTAAATCGCAACACGTGGAAACGCGACAGGTGGCGAGGTGTTAGTTAACATATCGCAGAAATTCTGCAATATATACATCCTGCACATGTCCAATTTCGACCTCTGATCGCCTCTTGAAAATTTTCGTCTATATAAGCTGCTACATTTAAAATATGTATGTATGTTGTCGTCGTTGTCGTCAGTTTCGACGACTCGGAAACGGTTAGAGCAGCAGTTAATTTGTAGCCTAAAACGTTTTTTAAAATCATAAAATGTGTTGCTTTTTACCTCGTAGTCAATTTGAAAGCCATCTGATGTGAAATTCAACGGGTGTTGTTATTCACACCGGTTGTAAGATGAATCGCAACACACCGTATATATATATTATTTTTACAGTTATTTTTAAAGAAAAAAAATACATATAGGAATCCTTACAGAGGACACCGAGATCTATTATTGGCATATTAAATATTTATTTTACGCATAATACTAATTGCGGTATAGATGCATTAATGCTTAAAAGTGTTGCTATTTACCGCATTTACGGTAACCCTTTCTTCTAAGTGTTCTAGTAAACCAAAAAAACTTTTTTATAACTATTAATTTTTTACATAATGTGTATGTTTTGACTTCTGCTGGGGCCGGGGTAACTGGGCCGTAACTAGCCTGGTACCCCAACAGCATTTTAATTCAAGCTAAATGATAAGCCAATCAATCTATTTTTTTTAATTAAATTTCATTTACTACATTGCCTTTTTTATCTTTTACAGATGCTTTGGCTTTTATGAAAAACAATTTTTTCTTTTTCTTTCCCTCTTATTTCAATATTTTTATATGTCTCTGACAAAGTTGAATGAAACTTAAGATTTTTCACTACTTAATAAATGATTTTCACAAAGTCTCCTTACACTCCCTAAGTTTCCTTTTGCTCCCTTCATTTTTCTGCCCAAGACAGGGCCTTTGCACTAACCCTTGACTTTCCAGGATGCTGAAGTCTTGTCGGTCTTCTGCCTATTCAATTTTTAAACCTCTTGTCCTCTTGTACACCATTGAAAGCTCCATTACTGCTCAATCCCACTTACTATTTTCTCTATTGCTAACAACATCAGCATTGTACCATTTGCTTTGTTTTCCTGATAATGAGTGTTTCTACACTCGAAACATGTCGAATTTAATTATTATGAAATATTCTAGGTTCGCCTAGTTATTCTAATAATAAAAATTGTGGGGAAAGAATTTGTGCTTTTCTTTTTTTCTATAAGTACATCAAACTCCACTTTGAGTAATAACTACCTACTTCATAAAAAATAATCTATGTGTTTACAATTTTATTATCAATGTACTCAACTAACTTTTATTTAAAATAATATGATATAAGAAAACGTCTACGAAGCTGTCTCCCTAGCCGCAACTTCACTTTTGTAAAATATTATAATAGGCCAGGAATATTAGTCAAATAAGGACAAGTATCTCGGAATGAGAGATAGTCAGCTATAAACTTGTATAAACCTTTCTTTTGTCACCCTAAACCTTGTCTTAAAACCTACTTATCGTGGGGTGTCCGCGTCTACAGATATTCCAAGGTCAAAGGTAAAAAAATCAATTTTTTTACACATTTATTGCAAATACCTCTTTTCCTAAGGGTTTTATGCTATTTGTATTTCTTATAAATATTGTAGAGGATTAAATTCTCTGTAAATTTTGTTTAAAATTTTTTTCTATATCTTGAACCATTTTCGAGACAGAGGGCAGAGCGCGCGCAGTGTGAGGTCAACCTTTTTTAAAAACGCTCGAGAAACTTCCGAATTTGGATAAAATTGCTGCAGCATTTGAAGAAGAAAACTGCCCGGTTCAATCATTATTTGAGAATGGAGTGCGAACCTTGTTGGCAATCTATAACGCTCCAAAATCTGAGGAATCTATTGATCGTCTTCGCTATGCACAGTTCATCAAGTTAACAAAACTGAATAAACCTGTGCAGTTGTTAAATCTTCCACCAACGAGTGCAGCAGCTCACCAACATTTCAACCGTGTTTATTATCAAGTTCAGACTTGGTTAGGGCATGATTTACAATCCCAGAATTGGGGTTGGATAATGCGTGATGAATTCCTGGAACCTGTTATGGCAATGAATCCACCCGCTTAGGAAGAATTGCTTTACCCAATATTCTGCAACTGCAAGAATGGTTGTGGTTCGCGATGTGGATGCAGGAAAGCAGGGTTGCAGTGCTCTTTAGCGTGCGGCCATTGTAATGGGCAAGCTTGTCTTAATGCTTCACCATATCAGAGTGATATCAATGAAGATGGTATGTACTTTGGACCTCGAAATCCTGGAAGAACTGGAGACAAATGTCGTTGAAGATGAAAACACAGAGGAATTTGAAATTTTACAGCGACTGATGACGATGACGAAGAAGAAGAAGAAAATTGAAATTAGAACTTGTAGTTCTTATTATTATTATATATCGGTTCACAACGTTCTCCGACATCTTCCGATCTCCACTCGCCATTGATCTCTGTCCATCCACAGATCTTGTTCTAGGCCTTTTTCTCGGATTTCTTTGTCAATACACTCTTTCCAGCTTTTTCTGGGTCGTCCTTTTTTTCTTTTTCCTTGAGGTGTCCAGTCCAGGATTTGTTTGGGTAGTCGGTCCTCGTTCATTCTCTGAACATGCCCATACCATTTTAGTTGTGCCACCCTGATGTCCTCTACTATTGTGTGTTTGACTCCCATGATTTCCTGTATCCTCTCGTTTCTGATCCTTTCCAACCTCGATCTTCCCGCCGCTCTTCTCCAGAAGTCCATTTCTGTTGCCTTTAGTGCATTTTCTGATCGTTGTTTTAGTTGCCATACCTCACTGCCATATTATGTGACTATGCTTTTGATAATACTGTTGTGTTCGATATGTTCCTGTCCCACAGTACAGTGGTTAGCATATTTATGGCCTTGCGCCCCTGGATTATTCGTTCTTTTATTGCTTTATCAGTCGTGCCGTCGTCTGTGATGTCCATCCACAGGTACCTATACTTATTGTTGTGCTTGATCCTTTGCTGTGTATCCTTGAGGATGAGGTCTTGTTGTATCCACCTATGCACATATATTCAGTTTTATCAATGTTTACCTCTAAGCCCCACTTGGCATATTCTTTGATTAGTTTGCGGGTCATATATTCTAGGTCCTCGTAGTCCTGAGCTAGGATCACTTGGTCGTCTGCAAACCTCAGAGTATACAGAGTTGTGTCATTTATTATTATTATTCATTTCAACGTTCATAAATGTTTGAAATGGTATTTTTCAATAAAAATATTAATTAAAAATTGAATTATTTTCTTTTTATTTAGTTAGGAAGTAATTAGTATCAATAAGATTAGAATTAAAAAATAATTAAAGTATTTCCCTTAATAACTTTATAATTACACGAGTAGGTAAGTGTTATTAATTAAATAAATACATACTGAATTATTGAAAAAAATTATTAATTATAACGTAATAGTTAATAAAAAATTCAAATTATTTAGAAATAATCAATAATTTCTAAACTTTATACAGCCTGTTTTTAATCGGGACTACATAGTTTGACTTTACACTGCGCGCTCTGCCCTCTATCTCGAAAATGGTTCAAGATATAAAAAAAATGTTTAAACAAAATTTAGAGAGAATTTAATCCTCTACAATATTTATAAGAAATACAAATAGCATAAAACCCATAGGAAACGAGATATTTTCAATAAATTTGTAAAAAAATTGATTTTTTGACCTTTGACCTTGGAATATCTGTAGACGCGGACACCCTACGATAAGTAGGTTTTAAGACAAGGTTTAAGGTGCCAAAAGAAAGGTTTATACAAGTTATAGCTGACTATCTCTCATTCCGAGGTGATCCCCTAATATTCCTGGCCTATAAGCTGTACATACATATGTATGTAATAACAATAACCCAAAATCACCCAAAAGCCACTCTCTGTATATAAATGTACACTTTATAGCCTTATTTGTTACAAAACCTCCTCAAAATGAATGAGCCAAGATGAGCTTCACAAAAGCCGGATTTGACAGAGCCCGGCTATGCGTATAAGATATTTGCAAATATAATGTGCCACTTGATAGAGTTGATGGCTTTCAAGGAAATTCAATTTCTCGTTCGGCTTGTCGCGTATACCTGACGTAGTTAGTCATTGAAGATTTGTTATGCGAGAAAGTGAAATTGACTAAAAATTTTATTTCGGTTTTTTGTTTTAAATAAAAGTTCATGATATAAAGATTGTAGGCGAGAGGGAGAGAGATGGAATGAGTATAAGTTGATTTAAGTCGGTTTTTTTAAGAAAATGCTAATGAGTAAATACCATAGACATAATATAATTTATCTTTAGAACTGCACATCTTATCTCGCACGCAAACAAATGGTAAATTTTATGGGTAAAAAATACAGGACTCTCGGCCTCTCACAGCGATGGGCATGCGCACAACCCTCTTGTTATTAGGTTTTCCCTCTTTACCGACATCATATAAATACACTCCAGAGCCGGCTCGGCGCTATTTTTGTTGTTACGTTTTCTCTGTTGATTTCTAGTGTTAGGTACTTTCCATTTGCTTCTTTTAAACAACTATGCAAATCTTTGCTGAGCTAAGTTATTAAAGGAACGCTTCGCAATCAACTTCGTATGGTTCATATGGGAAGTAGAGAGGGGCATACTTAACCGCGACAAGGGGGAGAGGATAAAATCTTTGTTGTGCTTTGCTTTGCTATTTAAAAGTAGCGTAAAAGGAACTCGGCTATCTTTTGCATTTAAGTAGGTACTTTCCTTTTGCTTATTTTAAACGGCAAAGAAGGAAACATCGTTGTTTATTGCTTAGCTAAGTTGTTAAACGTACTCTTCGTGAACTACATCGTACCGTGCGAGCAAAAATTATTTGCATCAAAGAGGGCCTTGCATCTAAGGACGTAATGCTTAGCCGTAGAGCTTAATACCTGTTGGGTGTCAGTAACTACCTGAATTAACAATAAATCAGTTATTCCGTCATCTTTGACGGTCGTTACAAGTAATTTGATTCATCGCTAATTTTTCCAATTTCTGGAACAATTCACACAATGGGCTTTACGGAACAGCACAAAACGTTCATGGTTGAAGCATATTTTCGAAACGGGGTTAGAGTAAATAGTGAGTGGCAATAAAATCCGGGTTTGTGCATGGACGATTTTCACGAACATTTTCCTAACGTTGCTTTTATTGCTGGGGATTTTTATCATTGTCTGAAAAGAACCGTGGCTGTGTTTAGGGAAACCGGTTCTATACAACACAAAAAAGGTGCAGGAAGACCATCTGTAAGAACAGAAGAACTTGTTGCAAACGTTCGTGAAATAATGTAAAATACGCCAACAACTTGTATAAGAAGAGACGTGTGAATTTATGCTTGGAGCATTGGCCAATTTCAGCAATTTATGTAATTATTTTTCTTTTTCTTTCTGTATATTCTTACTTTGTTAATTTTGTAAACAACAAAATTAAACTTGTATTTGTCTTCTTATTTTATTACTCTTTAGTTTGGCATATCATGTCATAATATGAATTTGACAAAATTGTAACCTAGATTTGGTTAGATATATCGTCCCCATATCATTGTGATCTAAACCAAGCTCTACGTTTTTTAATCCAATCCCTCTTTGATGCAAATAATTTTTGCTCGTACGGTATAATAGTATGGGAAATATAGATGTACATCCGCGGCAAAGGGGGAAAAAATGTTTGCTGAGCTGAGTTAAATTTATAAAAAGAAAGGATTGTGGGTGTTTAATATTTCGAATTTCTCGTTTTGTGTAGGTATTTTCGTATTGTGTAGTTAAGTGAATTATGATTGCGCTATAAACAATTACTGCTAAAATAGTACCGAAATTTTTTAAAAATTCTTGATCAAGAAATTTTGTTTTGCACGTATCCAAATTTTTAACAAATTGTTAAATGTTATCAACTCATAATATTTGACTTGAGATTAGGTAAGTGATAACACCGAAAATTGCTGCCGCCTATCATTCTGGGCTAATTGCAAAAGTTCCAAATACAAGTTGGTCAAAAAGATTACTTAATGCATGGTTTTAACAGAGACAAATTCCGGTTTTACCATTTGCAATGAAGAATCAGATCTGGATAATTGTGAAGCAGCATAATATGCCACCCAAACGTTACAAGTAATTTTTAATTTTTTAATTATTTTAATTTTATTTTAATAGGTTGGACGAACTAGCCTTGCAACATGGACCAGTGGCGGCTCGTGCCATTTTAGTGAAGTAGGGCCAGGTAAACCCTTAGCGCCGCAGACAAAAAAATTTTGGGTGCCACGCCCTTTTTTGTTAATAGTTCTTGCTTTTGAAGTAGGAAAAATAAGCAAAAAGCACCTAATTTAATTTATGAATTTACAATCATATCTTGAATATACCTAAACACGATAACAAGTTGAAACACACAAGCAATGTCAGTGGTTTCATCTGCGATAACAGCGATAAACGGAGAGTCCTTTATTTCTTTTATGACTTCATCATGATACACATAACATACAGTCCAGAAGTTCATTTTGTATGGTTTTTGATGTTCCTTTAAATACTTTCGATTTTTCAATATGATCTTTAAGAATTTTGTCTAATTCTGAGCTGAAATTTATTAATTCACGAAATATGCCCCTATTTTCCGACGTCTCTTTTTCGTCATGACCTCTCAAAGCCAACTCAAATGCACCACAAAAACGAACGCAGTTTATAATTTGGTTTAATATGTATCTGTTTTTATCAATTTGTTCGTTTTTCTTCATTATTTCATTGTGATATGCAGAATTTAATTGAGTTTTAATGTTAATTTTACCAAGCATACTGAAATTAAATGTATTGTTTAAATGTACCTTCGATTTTTCATGTGTCTTCATTTTGACCCAGATATGGACCAAATCATCTGTACGTTTTTGGGACCAAGTTTGCCTCCCACCAAATAAAACACACATAAAACAAAATAGTCTATTAGATTCATCACAACCGCACACCCAAGTATTTTTTCGATAAATATTTCTATTAAATTAACGCAAACGCACTTTCTGTCCGCCCTGAGTTTTTTCTATATTTAACTCTGGTAACGGTTGTCCTAATTCCTTAATTTCCAATTTCTGTTCTAAGGAAATGGTAGAAAATGGAGTTTCCTTTAAAAATCTAATAGTATTCATTACTTATGTATTTCTAAAATAAAAAGTTCGTTAACCCTACATTAAATCAGCCGGCCGAACGAAAAAATCGGGACGCGACGCGAACATCAGCTGTTTGAAACGTCTAACATCAAACGGTCAAACGAAGAGAGCCTGGCTGCTCCTGGCTACCCCGCCGAGATTTTTGCCTGCTTGCATTCAAGGTCATTTTCCAATGTTTTTTTATTGAGGTGATGGCATTTCGTCACCTCCCGTGTGCCTCGTCGCGCTTGGCGCGGAAGCTACGTTACCATTTTACGCATAATCGCTTCCTTTTAGATGGAAATTTGCACCCGACTGTGTTCCATTTTTAAATTATTTTGCTAATTGCTTTAAAAACGAGAATATTAATTTTAATAGGTTTTGGTAATTTGTAAAGGGCAGGACGCTAGACAGGAGGGCAGGTAGTGCCATGGCACTGTGGCTCTACCCCACGAGCCGCAACTGACATGGACATCGAGTTTTAAGACTTCCTTCATATCATTGCCACTGCAATCCTATTATAATTGTTTGTTTTTACTTTCGATTTAATAAGGTAAGTTTAATTGACTAGTGTTATCTTTCTTTTAAAATAAAAACGCTACTTCGAATTATATTTTAAACAAATTTTGGAAAAATAACATTAAAAACTATTTTTTAACCTCAAAATCGGATAGATTGGCAGCCACTAGAAACACCAAAATTAGAACAAGTTCCAATTGCTTGACAATAAATTGTGGCAAAAACTTGGGGCAAATATATGCCGTTTATACATGAAAATATACTGAAGGTCAACTGATATAATTTCTTGACCGAGAACTTGGCCCGTGAAATACGGATTGAAAATCTGACACTGAAATATTGAGCTTCTAGTAAGACATTTTAAAATTTAAAGCCCGGGCCTGTCTTTCCATTCGTTAAATGAGAATTTTGCAGTGCGCATGCCCTTTCCTATAGGTTCCTATAGGTTTGCATGTGCAATGCCATAAATTTGCCACTTTCGTAATTATTGTTTGTTGATTTAAAGAAAAATGTCTATGATCAAAACCTGCACTTTTTTTCTTAACCTTATCGCTGACCTGTACTTAAAGTCTGTAATAATTCCATCCGCATGATACCAATATTATTGTAACAATAGGAAAAGGTCCAACAAAAGCAATATAGTTATCTTCTAGGTTGAAACCCCAATTTAGATTAATTTGTACAGATAACAATTCACTGTAATCCGATTAAACCTTTCCTGCTCATCCTAAATGCATTGAACAATCCAATTCAATGAATTGTTTAATAATCGTAACATTAGTATAGATTCAACGCTTAATCTTTATACAGAGGTGTCCATCAATAGTATAAAATAAATTTAAGAAATATATGAATTATTTTTTCGCCAGTAGGTACCTGCGCAAATTAATGCAGAACCCTTCATCTATCACTACTTACTTTGAAGATAAAAAATCTTTTGGAAATTAATTTTTGAATTTTTACGAAAACATTAATACATTTTTCTAGCCATGAAATACGGTGAAAAAAGAAGAGTTTTGTGCATCCATAGCAACCAAAAAATAACCTTTTTTTACAGTTGTACAAAAAGTTTGCTTTAATATGCCTTTTTACTATAAACGAATTTTTCATATTCAATACTGACATCCTGTATAAGAATCTTTATTAAAAATAAAATATTTGAATAATAAAATTCTTACTATATAGAGTATAACAAACAGGGTCGGATCTACAATGGGGCAATCGGGTCCCCCCTTGCAAGGCATGAAGAAAATTATTTAACCAAATCTAAAAATTTTGCAAAAAAAAATCCCTAAAAAAATTATTCTTTGAATAATGATTGATGAACAATGTTTGCTAGTCTTGCTAAATGTTAACAGGGTCTATTTCATAATATTCGATCGCAAGATCATTTAAAATTCCCGCCTTATCTAGCGTAATTGCCACGGCGCGTTGAAACACCCCTAGACTCGCGATGCGTGTGAAACATGACACATCGTGTGTTTTTTTTCTATTAATATCGCAAGTAGTTCATAATTGGAGCATCCAAATTTTGTTTTACCCCGGAGCCTCTTTAGCTCACGATCCGGCCCTGATCACAAATAATTCTAAAAACAATTAAACATAGAATCAACTTTTTCTAAAAACAAAGGGTTTCAACAGTTGACATCCGTATGTGACATAATAGACCAGGGTCGATAATTTTTGAAACCAAAAAAAATAATAGAAGGATGACACCCATTGGAAAAGGAAGAGAATATAACATAAATGAAAGGAAAAATAATTTACGGGCGATCCGAGGTCGGAAAGTGGAAGGGGGTGAGTTGTAGGTAATAAAAAGATCTACAACTTTTGTATTTACACTTTTTTCACATAACCTCAAAATTTATGTGAAAAATTCAAATAACCAATTTTATTTTTATCTTTTACAAAAAAAAAATTCACGAAATTTGGTGAAAACTTACCTTTTTATGTCCCAAACACACCGTAATTTTTTTGATTTAAAATATTAATTTTTTTCACCCTCTTTTGACTTAATATCGAAAAAGCACCCTAATTTTCAATCGAAAATTCTCACGTCAAAATATCTGCTTTTTTAAAAAGTCGGTGGGCTTTTTGTTCGTTGAAGTATCTACTTTCTGATGGCGTAAAAAAATATACATAACTACGGTAAAGTTTTCAAAAAATGCAAAGAAACGAAAAAAACTCGAATCAGAATTTGTTTTTTAATCATTATGTACAGTTTTGAGCTATTTATTAAAATATATAGGGGAGAGTGGTATATACTGGGACGTGGTATATACCGGGACAAAGCCATTTGGCGCCCCCTATTAGTCAGTAAATAAAGTTTTCATCCACCACGGTGCAGTGTTTGTGACCACTGATGTTCTTACCAACAGTATTCTGTTATACCGATAGAGCAAGATGGCGAAATATTTGATGCATGGTTATTTCGTGTGTAAAGTTTTTTTTATCGTTCATCAATCAAACGTTTTAACAGCGTTAAAATTCTTTAATTAAGGTGATATTGCTTTGGCAAATACTGTTTCTAAGGTAAGTTTGGTGTAGATTTCGCAGTTCGCATGATACATTTTTAAAAAAAATAGGTTTTGAAAAAAAAAACATAATGGTGTATTCCGGGACACTCTGAGATGGTGAATATTGGGACATGTCCCACTTTGCACCACTCAAGGCGTTTTTAATTTTTTAAGGCGTTTTTAATTTTTCAAGGCGTTTTTAATTTTTCAATGCGTTTTTAAATTATTGTATCGGGTGTTAACGCTACAATTTGCCTTTATTACCTATTAGGATACTTTGTAATGAACGCAAATCGGTTTAACATTTGCAGATTTTTGCAGATGCCGAAGAAAAGCAGAAAAGAAGAGAAAAAGCGAATAGCTGAAAGTCAACGTTTTCATAGCGACTACAAGAATAAAATGAAAAGTGCTGTTTCGGAAATTGTAGCTGGCCAACTAACCATAAGAGCTGCTGCAAAGAAATACGCATTATCTAAATCCGCGCTACATCGCATGTGGAGTAAATTTAAAATATTGGATGAAAACGAAAAATCCACATGGCGGAAAAAGTTCGAGTCGTCCAGTGAGAGTGATGTTGATGAAGAAATTTGTGATGACTCCAGTAATGAAAGTTTTTTTGAAGAAAAAATTATTCAAGACCTCGTTCAAGACAATACATTCCTTGTAACAGATTTCGTAATTGTGGAATATGTATTGAAGAAAAGCATTAAGCATTTCGTTGCCGAAGTAGAAAAAATAGAAAATAAAGAAATCCATGTTAACTTTTTAAAGTGCAAAAACTTGAGATTTTATTTCCCAGAAAGGAAAGATGAAGACATTGTAAGAAAAGAGGACATTGTATGCAAACTTTCTAAGCCGATTTATCATGGTGGAACTGAAAGAGCAATGAAAAAACTGATTTTTAATTTTGATTTTACTCAATATAACATTTAATGATTTTTAAATTTGCGGATTTGTTATATATTTATATATATACCTACAAATACTTACAGAAGGAAATGTTTTTATTTTGATTTTCACTTTATTAATAATAATTTACATTTTGTTAGATTAATGTAAGGAATACTTTTATATTTTGAGGTTTAATAAATGTTTACACTTGTATGTCCCGTTGTGCACCACCCTCTGTCCCACTATGTACCATGGTGTGTTCTATAGTGGGACAGGATGTGTATACTGGGACACGCAGCTTTTCTTTTAATATATTACGTTTAGAACAGTAAAATTCTAATTATTAGGTAAGTTTTCCAAAGAACTATGACCTATTTCAGTGACAATACCTAAAAATAAACATTACAGAAAATACATTGAAAAGAAAAATTGTGTCCCAATATACACCACCCTCCCCTACTTCAATTACTCGAAAAACGTAAGATTCCATGTTACATTGATAAACAAAAAAATTAGAAATCCATAAAACATAAAGATCGCAAAAAACATGCGAAAATAGTTGTTGTAAATATAATTAAAGGTAGGATTTAAAGGGGATTTCATCTAAAAAATGTGACTGCTGCTATTTCTTTTTACACCATCAGAAAGGAGAGATTTCAACAAATAAAGAGCCCACCGACTTTTTTAAAAAACCAGATTTTTTGATGTGAGAATTTTCGATTGAAAATTAGGGTGCTTTTTCGATATTAAGTCAAAATAAGGTAAAACAATAAATATTTTAAATAAAAAAAATTACAGTGTGTTTGGGACATAAAAAGGTAAGTTTTCACCAAATTTCGTGAAAAAAATTTTTTTTTGTAAAAGATAAAAATAGAAAACCAAAAACTTGGTTATTTGAATTTTTAACATAAATTTTGAAGTTATGTGAAAAAAGTGTAAATACAAAAGTTGTAGATCTTTTTATTACCTACAACTTTGCCATTTAACGTTTTTCCATAGGACTTGTAGTTTTGCCGGCAATCGAGATAAATCGTTTTCTACCCTTAAAAACTCACCCCCTTCCACTTCCCGACCTCGGATCGCCCGTAAATTATTTTTCCAATCATTTTTGTTATATTCACTTCCTTCTCCTTTATTTTTTTTTCACTTTTTACCATTTTCAAAGGCTTCAGCCCTGGTCTATAACCCGCTGATACTGGTTTCTTCCTAAAAGTTTCCAGTTCGGTAGTGGGCCGTAGAAGCTCACGCATCAGGTTCCAGAGACTAAATTTTCCTGGTGTTTATCATTTAAGTTTAACGGTGAGTAGAATAAACCAGTTTAGGTTAATTAACTCTCCTATTTCCAATAACAAACATGCCATTTATTATCATTTACTAATATAAATTTTTAATTATTAGTTTATCCATTTTAATTACCGTACAATAGGTTGCCAAACCTTGCTCTCACTGAGAACTAATCCAGCTGTTTGTATTTAAAAATACATGGGCATTTTTGCGGCTTTGCACTACGCCGCGAACGTAAATTATAATATGGCAACGCGGCATTGAACGCGAAACATGCGCAGACGCATCGCTTCCGCTTGATTGGCTCTTCTACAATATTTGGGCGGCGAAACTTTTGCATGTTGTCAGGTTTGTTCATAGTATAGCGTTTTCCATTGGTAAGTTGAGTACATGTCAAATACATTTCTATTTTTTAACAGTGAATAATGTCTATTGGACGTTGAGTTCGATGTTTCGACTGTAAATAAGCCTGCTAATAAACGATTTAGACCCCCAGAAACTTTTGTTTTATTTTCGTGTATGCGGAAGTTGGTTATAAAACAAAATTTAGTAAAAAATCCCATTGGTTTAATTACATCTCACTCAATCTCAATATCAGTGAAAGGCCTTGTCCGCTAAGCTATTTTACTGAAGTTGCGACAAATATTTCCGGAGAAGCTCAACCTTTTCAAATAATTAATTACTAAAATCTGTTTTAGATATTGTGTGGGTCTGGATTTGGGTATCAACGAAATACAGCCATATTTTATTTAAGCTTTTTAGCTGAGCTAATCTTTAAAACTAGGTACCTACTTTATTACCCCCAATATTTGTAAAACTAAAATTTAGAAGTTGATATTTTAATATTCTATAAAATAAATATACATTACTGATTACTGGAAATGTCTGGTAAGTAAACTCCTTTGTAAGTTTTCAAATAACAACATATATTCACGATGCATTCAGTAATACCTAAATACCGTGCGAGCAAAAATTATTTGCATCAAAGAAGGCCTTGCATCTAAGAACGTAATGCTTAGCCGTAGAGCTTAATACCTGTTGGGTGTCAGTAACTACCTGAATTAACAATCAATCAGTTATTCCGTCATCTTTGACAGTCGTTACAAGTAATTTGATTCATCGCTAATTTTTCCAATTTCTTGAACAATTCACACAATGGGCTGTACGGAACAGCACAAAACATTCATGGTTAAAGCATATTTTCGAAACAGGGTTAGAGTAAATGGTGAGTGGCAATACAATCCGGGTTTGTGCATGGACGATTTTCACGAACATTTTCCTAACGTTGCTTTTATTGCTGGGAATTTTTATCATTGCCTGAAAAGAACCGCGGCTGTGTTTAGGGAAACAGCTAACAGGTTCTATACAACACAAAAAACGAGCAGGAAGACCATCTCTAAGATCAGAAGAACTTGTTCGTGTAATAATGCAAAATACGCCAATAAATTGTATAAGACGCCTGATCCAAGAAGTGGGGAGATTTTATGGAACATGCAGGACTATTCTTAAGAAGCAGCTAAATTTATTTCCTTATAAAGTGCAATTATTCCAAGAAATACAAGCCGCAGATTTTAAAAGACTTACTCTTAATGGTTTACCCAAAATTTATTGGAAAGAAATGATTTATTAGATCTGACATTTTTTTCGGATGAAGCCTGGTTCCACCTCTCCGGTTATGTGAATTCTCAGAATACATGCATGTGGAGTAGTGAAAATCCCCATTTTTTTGTAGAGTTCACATTGTACCCTCAAAAAATTGGTGTCTGGTTAGCTGTTTCCCGAAGAAGAATTGTTGGTCCTATTTTTTCCATGACACACTTACAGCACAGCGGTATAGAGACAATATTTTGAATCCATTTGTGGAACAATTACGTGACGACGAACTACGTTTTGGATATTTTTAACAGGACGGTGCAACCGCCCATACAGCCGCCGAAACTATTAACTAAATACGCAATTATTTCGACGACCGATTGATCAGTTTTTGATCAGACATTGAATTCCCACCTAGATCACCTTGTTTAACGGTCATGGATTACTTCGTTTTTCCTCATTTAAAGAACACTATTTTTAAAACACCAGTTGCAAATTTAGAACAATTACAAGAAAGGATTATTCAAGAATGTGTTTCTCCAGAGATGCTGGTCAACACTTTCGAAAATATGATGAGACGTGTGAACTTATGCTTGGAGCATGGTGGTGGCCAATTTCAGCAATTTATGTAATTATTTTTCTTTTTCTTTCTGTATATTCTTACTTTGTTAGTTTTGTAAACAACAAAAATAAATTTGTATTTGTCTACTTATTTTATTACTCATTAGTTTGGCATAATATCATGTCATAATATGAATTTGACAAAATTTTAACCTAGATTGGGTTAGATATATCGTCCCCATATCATTGTGATCTAAAACAAGCCCCACGTTTTTTAATCCAAGCCCTCTTTGATGCAAATCATTTTTGCTCGCACGGTAGAAGCCAGAAGTCGATTGTGCCACTGTAAACACAACAGACATTCCTGCCATTAAACGGTAATTATAACACAAATATTCAAATAGTTAACGACTGGATATCATAGAAGTTCTAATATATATAGTGATATCGAGAATCATTATTAACGTCGTTATACAACTTTGGTATTGATAGTGTAACTTAATTACTAACTTGATATAGGTATTATATTATTATTATATCCGTCAGTGGCGCAACCAGAAATTTAGTTCGGGGGGGGGGGGGGCTTTAATTTCTTGCGGCGAAAATTTTTGGGTGCCACGCCCTTTTTTGGGTAAAATACGTATGACTGATGAGAGCGACAGCCCCCTAAAACTTCTGCAATAATACGCCCCTGGACCTAACTAAATATTTATGAAAAAAAATTAGAGATTTCATTTTAATTAGTAAAAATGTATTTAAAATAAGTAACGCATATATTAATCATACGTATTTTATACTAAAACAAAACAAAAACCTTATACAATAAGTTGTAAGTAATCACTAATAAAACTAATATTACAGTAAAATTTTTCGTTTTGTTTTTGCCTTTTCGTCCAGAATTTCTTCCACGGTAATATCAATATCGTGGTTCGCATCAAGAACTGCCAAACCATGTAGTCTGTCCTCTTCCGTGGTGCTACGCAGATATGTCTTTAAATATTTTAAATTTGAAAAGGACCTTTTAGATGTGGCGGTTGTAATAGGCAAAGTTAAAAAAATTTGTAAAAGCATTGTTATATTAGGAAATATATTGGCATCACATTCGGAATACACTTTGTCCAAATCTTCCTTCAGTTTTTGTTTTTGCATTTTTTATACCACAGCTCAAGTTCATAGCTTTTAACATCGTGTTATTGGAAAACTCTTCAAGGAACTAATTCTTGTAGAAGCTGTGAAGTTTCAAAAAACATTTAAATTGACTATCAAAATCTTGATTATCATATGGCATGGCATTTAAAATTTTGAATGGTTTCTCGATGTTTTAAAAACTGATCCTCGAGATTTGCTATGAGGCCATCTAAAAACGGAATAAAAATTGTTATTTTAAAATACTCAGCAGCGGAATCGGTTTTTATAACCAATCTTTGTGTTTGTCTTGGCGGTAGTCTAGGTACTCTGATTTCAATATCGTATTCCGAAAGTAGACCTTGAGCTTCCTTAAAAATATTTTAAAAATTATCATCTGCCAGGCCTCTTATTTCTTTAACTTGATCGGTTACTTCATTAGCTAACTGTAATGCTTTACAAAGGTTTAAATCAACTGTTTGTAGAATCTTGCTTAAAGGCAGTGTGTAGGCATATATTCTTTCTGTACACATTAGTGCGATCACAAATTTGCATGGGACTTATAATCACAGAATATTAACAGCAAGCAGAAGCGACAATACCTGTCGGTACCTTTGATATCGACTGGTCGTTTTTCAGTGACCTTCACACAACGATAACGGTCGATCCACAACTTAATACTCCGAGAAAACTTGCTTATTTTCTACACTGAACGACATTACTTTTTAGTACAGGTGCAAATGTTATAACTTGATTTATTTTTCAAACATAAAAACTTAAAAAAAGTTGTAAATTTGTTAGTCTTGGCAATTAAGAATATTATTGAAGTAGAAAATGAAAAAAATTATTATATTAAAAAACTTTTAAATTTCTAACGCTTTTACAGATTTGTTTGAGTTTCCTTCAATTTGTGACGGGCAAAAATATGTACTTATATATTATAAACATGTTATAACATAAATTATAGAACACTATTAGGTACGTCAAAATATATCGTAACTAGGTATACTAGGTGGCGTGAGATAAATATCATTTTATTAAAACGTCAGTAATTTGTTACACAGTTTTTTTGCGCTTTAAAAACTACAGTGACGTTTTTGACAATTGCCTTAGTGTCATAGTTACTTACCCATGGATAAAAAAAATGTGGTCCTTCGGGGATTAAAAAAAAGTTAATTCACCCTGAATAAGTAAAAAGCTGTTGTAAAAAAACAAAAATTTTATTCAGAAATACATGTTAATTCTGAAATTACTAGAGGAATAATAATTACATATTGTTTTACATTTGCCTATTTAAAAAAACTTATATATGTGATAACTTTCTTCGTATAACTTTTTTGTCGCCTTTTATATATTTAAAGGTTCTGTTAGTATACTTAAGTGAGTAAAAAATCTTCATTCTTATGAACAGTTTTTTTATATATATAAGCGGAAATTTTGCGGTGCGAACTTTCTGCCGGTCATTGTATAAAGCATACAAACCTGACAATATAATAATTTTTTTAGGAGGCTCTCCTAATAAAGGAATAATTTCTTCAGGCATTTCTTCACATGTTGGCGAAAGGTTAGAAAACTTTGTGGGTACTGCTTGCGGAAATAAGGTTTTTTTAATAGTTGCACTCCTTGAAAAATATTTTTCTTTGAAATGGTTTTCACAAAGCCGATAGTTTTTGTGTGCATTTATAATCTTTGGCAATAAATCTGGCCTACTGCACGCGTCTATCCACAATTTTGCACTATAACAAAATATTGTATTTAAAGCAACATAATATCCATTATTTCTACCCCTTTTGAAATAAATCTACCCAAAAACTATTTTAACCAGACCTTTACAACTTATATCTTATTATTTTATTTTATCATATCAACAATAATTATTTGCGATTAAACATAAAAACATAAGGAAACTAATAAGCTCCATCTTTATTTATCAAGTATGTTAAAAATATGTAACTACATCCCAAAAAACTTTAAGATTAAAAATTTTAAATCTATTATCCATATTATAATTAATTGATTATCATAATAATTACCGTTCGTACACCTTTGGAAAACTAAATAAACTTAATCCTTGGCCGGTTTTGACTGAACAATACGGGTAGGCACAATAATATCCAGACCTTTTACAGCACAGAACGAAAACAAAATAATATTACAATTAGCTAGGCGCAACGTCAGCTCGCGGACTAAACACAATTTAGACGAGCACATGTTTTTTAGCGATACACAACATCTTTGCGACATGCGCGTACCAAAACAGGACCCGCAAAACGCCGAGCTGTCGCTTCTCGTTGGATGTGTGTTCTCTGCTTATAATGCTGGCCAGTAATCCAGATGCCTCAGTGGAAGTATTGCGGTCGGTCCATTCAGTCAGACGTAGTATAATTTCACTATTGATAACATGATTGATGTAAATTAGGTGGCTGAATATAAAATAGTAGTAAAAGGCGTGACATGAAAAATTGGTTTGCAATTAAACGAATAGGCTAAGTTTCTAAGCTCGGGGGGGGGGGGGGGGGCTGCAGCCCGGCAGCCCCCCCCCCTGGTTGCGCCACTGATATCCGTGCAAATTGATGTAAAATATGACACCATCATTAAGACATTAAGCGAGTTCGGTTTAAGTAGTGCTCACGAGATATCGGTAAAATGGGAAGCACAATCTTTTAAAACATGACACAGTCACGTTTTTCTACACCGTAGAATAATATATAGTAATAAAATTATCAAAGTTCTCTATGTTGTAAAACAAAATTTCAATGTTACTGTTTACCTATTTTCTGTGTGATTATTTATCAGCTTGTCCTCATAAATTGCTAAATTAGGGCACAGACTAGCGTCATCAAATTACTTTTCACATATTAGTATATAACATGCCAAATTTAATCCCTCGGCAATTTCTTTAGCTAGTCATGTCATAACAGCGACGAGCGTGTTAAGCCGCTAATAATTTCCACTTATCTACGCCAAAACAACCTCCGAAAATGATGTAACGTCCCGAGAGGTTAAAGGGCCTGGATGTTTAAATGATTAATTTACTCTAATCCGTTAATGTTGAGTTATGCAAGGTAAATCAACGTTTAACGACATCAAATGTGATTGTCTTTAAATGAAGTAAATTTATAAGGAAAATAAATTAATACCTTCCGTATGCATTAAAAAGGCGTATCATTTAATACCGTGCGAGCAAAAATTTTTTGCATCAAAGAGGGCCTTGCATCTAAGGCCTTAATGCTTAGCCGTAGAACTTAATACCTGTTGGGTGTCAGTAACTACCTGAATTAACAATCAATCAGTTATTCCGTCATCTTTGACAGTCGTTACAAGTAATTTGATTCATCGCTAATTTTTCCAATTTCTTGAACAATTCACACAACGGGCTTTACGGAACAGCACAAAACATTAATGGTTGAATCGTATTTTCGAAACGGGGTTAAAGTAAATGGTGAGTGGCAATACAATCCGGGTTTATGCATGGACGATTTTCACGAACATTTTCCTAACGTTGCTTTTATTGCTGGGGATTCTTATCATTGTCTGAAAAGAACCGTGGCTGTGTTTAGGGAAACAGGTTCTATACAACACAAAAAAGGAGCAGGAATACCATCTGTAAGAACAGAAGAACTTGTTGCAAACGTTCGTGAAATAATGCAAAATACGCCAACAAATTGTATAAGACGCCTGTCCCAAGAAGTGATTTTATGGAACATGGTCTATTCTTAAGAAGCAACTAAATTTATTTCCTTATAAAGTGCAAGTATTCCAAGAAATACAAGCCGCAGATTTTGAAAGACGCAGGAATTTCTCTCAATGGTTTACCCAAAATTTATTATATATAATATAAATTTATTGGAAAGAAATGCTTTATTAGACCTGACATTTTTTTCGGATGAACCCTGGTTCCACCTCTCCGGGTATGTGAATTCTTCGAATACACGCTTACACGCATGTGAAGTAGTGAAAATCCCCATTTTTTTATAGAGTCCACATTGCACCCTCAAAAAATTGGTGTCTGGTTAGCTGTTTCCCGAAGAAGAATTGTTGGTCCTATTTTTTTCCATGACACATTTTTTTTTTTTATTTATTTATTTTACGTCGGCCTTTTTCCGCAACGAGGCCAATCACCGACGCCAGGGAATTTGTCACACACTATCTGGTAATTTTGCCGAATCCCTCTTTGTCGAGGGTAGGGTTCTTTAACGTGCCAACATCCATGACACGGGGCCCACAGTTTAACGTCTCTTCCGAAAGACGGCGCCACCTCTTAAACCAAATTCCAAATTTAACATCGACGTTGCCGGCACCGGGAATGGAACTCGGGCCTACGATCTGTGAGGCTGCTGCGCTAACCACTAGACCACAACGTCGACCCTTCCATGACACAGTTACAGCACATGTTGAATCCATTTGTGGAGCAATTACTTGACGACGAACTATGTTTTCAAAATTAAAATTATCTTATGCAGCTAAAATTTTGCATGTGGGCTAGAAACTGCATTAAAAAAAAAAACTATTTCTAATAACTTTTTTCGATAGTTTCTTTTGAATTATTTTTTGGAAAAAATTAAAATTTGACAGATACCTAATGCGAATTACGTGACTTTGCTTAATTGTGTTGTGTTTTTGCTTAATTTTTTATCTCGATCGAAGCAGAACTTGATGCCAAAGTCAAATTTCAAATAAAGTTTTACACCCATTAAACTATTTGAAATAAATATTCCAATGAAGAAAACATTGCGTCTCATTTATTTCCTTTCATTATTTTGTGTCCAAACATTATCCAATTTTTAGATATAATAATTTTGTAATAAAAGCACAATATTATGCAGATGTACAAATATGTGAACAGGTTCATAATTTACAAGGGATCTTATTGGGTTACATAAGACCCATAGGGACTTGATTTAATATGCGAATAGTATGTGGAAAGCACATGAGACCCTTTTAGATCTGGTGTAACCGGAATCTCGATATGAAGGCGACAAGAATAAATTTAATAATATATATATTATATATAGAGGTCGGTGTCGACGCAACATTGGCGTTGCTATTAAAAATCAGATATTAGCTATATTTTGACCTCCCCCTTAACTTCTTTAATATTAAAGATAGAAATTTAATTTTGTTACCAGGTTGTAGGTATTAAAGTATAATTGATTTTTTTTTATTCAGAAATCTTGTCACATGGGGTAGTTTAGTAGAATTTTAATCTTCGCTACTAAAAAAATTAAAATTCGTTAAGAAACGCTATTTCCACGTTTTTATCCTGTAACTTTTTCCTCCGGATTTCTGAAAATTCGTATATATAGCATATAATTTACCCCTATGGGCTAGTTTACTAATGACGAAAAATCCAAATGGTGGAATTTCAATCTTCGCCAATAAAAAAATTAAAATTCGTTTATACATAATATGATCTGTTGTTGTTTTCTTTGTTATCGTGGATTGTGGGCGTTTAATATTTATGGATTTCTAGTATTTGTGTAGTTTACTGAATTGTGTTTGTGCCTTTATTAACTCGGATACAATGACCAGTGAAGACCCTCGTATAATCTTATTATGATCAATTTAAACACATCTAACTAGGCCTAGGCCATACAAACAAGACGTTAAAGCCCGGGCATGTTTAGTTTCCCATTCGTTAAACTCACTGGTTAAGATTACAGTTGATATAATGGCAGCAATTGATAAGAAATTAAATAGTAAGTTAGTTCTTCTCGATTTTTCGAAAGCCTTTGATACCCTTAATCATTCACTTTTGCTGGCAAAATTAAAATATTATGGCTTTGAACAATCATCGTTAAATCTTATTAGATCATACTACAACAACAGGTGCCAAAAAATTTTCAATAAAAACAATTATTCAGAACAAATTCAAATTTTGTCTGGTGTACCTCAAGGATCTATACTTGGACCTCTTCCATTTATTATCTATACCTCAGATATTTTAAAATCTTTAAAGCATGCAAATTTACCTTCATTTCGACTGCCACGACTATATAAACGCATCGAATTTGCTTAACGAGGATTTAAGCATGTTAAGTCAACTTTCTCTAGATCACAATCTAAGGTTAAATCCATTTAAGTCATCCTTGATGTTTTTTAGAAATAAGAAGAAAATTGACTTTTTGAATGATAATATCAATATAATTATTGATGGTGTTAGTATCCCCGTAGTTAAAACAGCTAAAAATCTGGGTATAATCCTAGGTTTAGGGAGTATGTCAAAAAACTACACACTAGATAATACAACATGCTCTCGCCTTATTTTTGGACTTGGACTGGAAATTTGATCATATTTCTCATACGTTTAAAAGTCTCAAGTGGCTAGTAATGAACAACCGTAGAACTTTACATTTGGAGAATTTTTTGGTTAAAACTCTAAATAATTCGGCTCTGCCTCTTTCTTTAAAAAGTAGGTTTGTATTTCGTGAAATATACATTTCCATGACATGAGATTTCCTAATAGGTTGACGGTGCCTCAATATCAGAGTGCCATGTTTCAGAGATCATTTACCTACAACTCTGTTAAATAGTAGAACTCCTTACCTAATAAACTGGTTTTTCTTGATAGTAACAAATTTAAATTGGAATATAAAAAATATCTACTCAGTTTTCAAAATGAACAACTTTGTTTAAATTATTATTTTTATCAATGTTTTGCAGGTCATTCTTCGAATCATGTAATTGTCATCTTCTCCATCAGGTTAGAATGTAGCGTATTTTTCTTTTCTCTTTTATCTTTTTTCTAGAATGGTAACTATTTGAGCCAATATTTTTTAATTTGTCCTTTCTATGATATTTATATAATATCTGTACATTCATAATTTTTTATATTATGTTTTTTAATATTATTTTAGCAAGAACTGTGGGGTTCAGTAGAGTAGCCTTTGTGGCTAGACTGCGCCCCGATTTTGCTTGTCTGCCTGATATTATTAGTATTTGCAATTATTATTATTATTATTATTATTATTATTATTATTATTATTATTATTAAACGATAATTTTGCGGCGCGCATGTTTATTTCTGTGCGGTTTTGTTTACACGCGCAAGGCCATAAAATTGACACTTTCGTGATTATTCTATATCTTTATATCTTATTTAAAGGTAAATGTCTATGATGCGGGGTAGCGCGATCATGCCAAATTAGTGATTTTCAAAATATCCCCCCAATTCCTAAATAACCTCCCCGTTCTACTATACTATAGGGAAATTTATAAAATAATTGAATTACCATTTTATCTGAAACACAATCGCAATTACCTATAAAAAACGTTAAATTGTCAATTACTTTTAACGAGCTTTTTAATGTGTGAAAAAAACCAATCCATTAGAAGAAAATCAATTATCCAAATAAAATTCGTTTACATTTTCATGTTTTTAAATTTAATTACTTAACAGCTCGGAATTTAACTGAAGCAGTTGCACAACCGAGCATTCAATATTGCTAGAACTTGGTGCACGTCCGATAAAGTCAAATTTTTCTAAGAACACGCCGAATCGTGGCTAAGTCACCTGTCATTTATGACACCCTGTTTAAGTCTAGTCTATTTCACGTGCCAGGTATTTTACCCCTATTTGGACATAATAAAATCATACAACGGCTGTTACTAGTCATTGTATGTATTCCAATCCGAGTAACTAAAAGCACAAACACAATTCACTAAACTACGCAAAAACTAGAAATCCGTAAATATTAAATACCCACAATCCACAATAGCAAAGAAAACTACAAGAAATCCACAGAGAAACCTTAAAAAACAACAACAAACCTAGCGCCGTGCCGGTTCTGGAGTGTATTTTCAGCATTTCGCTAAAGAAGGACAAGCCGACAATAAGAGGCTTGTGCGCATCTCCAATTCTGTTGGGAGGGAAGGCATCTAAAGCATAAATCTAACTTTTGTTTGCGCACGAGATAAGCTGTACGTATCTAAAGGTAAAATGTCTATAGCTGCACGACGTGCATCGCGACCTTTCGCCCGTCGTACAAAACGTCCAACAAGTACGTAGTGTGGGAGCTACTTGATCAGAGATAGCCCGATAGGTTTAGTAGGTTTCGATTACTTGTCTCGTTACTTTTTGTCGTTATAGTAGCTATAGTGTCGTGTGTGATAGGTTTTAAATATAACATATATCTTTAGATCCCATAACTTAGGTTTTACGTCATTCGTAAAGGGGTTTTTTGAAATTATGCCACTAGCCATTTAGATAAAATAACTAAAATGTCACAATCCAATATTTTAAGTTGTTTTGGAATTATTATAATTAAAGGGCGGATTATATGCACTTAAATTCAGCCAAAATATGCGCATACATATGTCTTGTTTGCCTTTAAAATATGCAGTTATTGGCATTGGTATGCAATATTTCTTAATTTATTATAGTAAAATGAGGTAAATAAACGCATTGGGTTCTTAAAAATATGTTTATTTTTAAAAAAATGCAAAAAAAATAAATAAAAGTAAACAATATTTTAGCCTAAAATTGTATAAAAGGCCTTAATTACTAAATATTTTTCAAAATTTTCAGCTAAAAGGGATTGTCTTCTATTAGTAAAAATATGTTTATACAAAGAGAAGCTTCTTTCAACATCTATTGAAGTAATCGGACAATACTGCTACTTAGGTAGCAAAATATAAGCCCAAGATACAACTTCGTTGGATGGTTTACCCTCATAAATCATTTTACTGCAGTTAAATAAGTTGATCCTTCATTCTTATTTACAGTTCAATCCAATTTGTTCCTTACTTCTTGACCTCCTACGTTACCGAGAATGTTGTTACAATTAGCGGAAATAATACTAATTGAGTCTCTTTAACTTAAATTTCTACTCTCCAACGAGGATATTATGTCCGGTATAAAACTGAAATTAACCTTAATAAAAACAAGATCTTTATAGCTACACTTATACTTTTTAACAACTCTTTACTTTGCACAACACACTGCGAATCGTCATCTAAATCCAAAATTAGTTCTCTAATGGCTTCGAAAAATATTGCGGCCTGAATCCATGATCCCCACCGGGTAATTACAGGTTCTGGATCGATATAAATATAGTTTGTTAAGCAGGTAATAATAACGCATTAAGTGCCAATAATCAACCCCTAACAATATACCTGAAAATCCCGGAAATCCCCTATAAATAAATTTCTGAAATAAGTACCGAACTAGTTTTATGGCTAGAACCAGTTTGCCGGCAGGGAGATACGTACCCACACCCAACTCTGGCACAAATAAAGAAACATTAATTCGCTGCTTTAAATTTTGACAGTTCTACGAAAAACCGAGGGAAAAACTTATCATGCTGGCTCCGCTAACACTTAACCGATTTCGCTTAACTCAATAAGCAAAGTAATTATTGAACACAATGCTGGACCTTTTAATCGAATTAGAATCAAGAGCATTTTAAATTATGTTTTAAGTGTTTTTATCCCCGAAATTGGGTGTGTTTTGAGATGATTCGCTGAAAGGAAATATCAGGGCCACTTAATGCTTTAATTTTTTAATAATATTATAGTAGATATTAATTAGTCACGTAATCAATAACGTACTTTTAGAAATGTTTTAATAATAAATATAAGGAGCTAAATTAGTTAAAATATACAGGGTTAGTTGAAATAACCGGAACGGCTAATTTTCTTCAAAACTACCAAGGCTACATTAATGAATTTTGGTAGAGGTGGATAACTTAAAAAATTTAATTTAAAATTGACAATTGCGACGTTGCCAGATTTTTAGTTTTTTCTGTAACTCATGGAATGTTTGTTTTTTTCAAATGTAACACTACTCTTTTTTTTATTGAATTCGATTCCTCCCATCAACATTATCATTTCCTAATAGTATCAAATTTTTATCTCAAATAGTTCTATGGGAAAAAAAATGTAATAAGTTACAACTCTAACTCTAAACAGAAATCCAATCTATTTCCATTTAAAAACGTTTCAAACAATGTAAAAAGGAAGGTTGGTAGACTAAATGTACCTAATAGTATCAATTTCATAATCAAATTAATGTAGTTTACTGTAATATGTAAGTAATTTTTACTAGCTATGTTATTGTTAGTAGTTGTTTGTTGTTATTATCGTTATCGTTATCGATACTGGCAACGCCGCAATTGCCAATTTTCAATTCAGTTTTTTAAGTTATCCACCTGTACCAAAATTAATTCATTTAGACTTAGTAGTTTTGAAGAAAATTAGCCCTTCCGTTTATTTCAACTAACCCTGTATATCAATATGTATTGACGATCCCGTGTGAAATATTACAAAAATACGGCAAATAGTAACAAGACAAGTAATCGAAACCTACTAAACCTATCGGGCTATCCTTGTTCAAGTAGCTCCCATACTACGTATATTTAAAACCTATCGAAATTTATGTTTAGCTTTTTTAGTTTCAAAATTACTGAACTTTTCCTCAGTATGTTTTTACAAAAAAAATTAATTTTATATCTCAAAAACGGTTAGAGATAGGTAAAGATTATTAGCAACAACAGTTGCTTAGGTTTTGATAAAGTATCCAATAAAACTAAAATATAAAGGGTATTCTATTTGAAATATTAAAGTTGGCTACAACTTGAAGAGATTAAAACGTAAAAATATAAAATTTTAAAATTTCAACGCCAATTATGCCTGTTATCAAATTTCAAAAATGTTAACTTTACTCGTTTCCGCGCTAATACACCACTCAATGTGAATCACCCTGTATATTTTTTGCGTACATATTTTATACCGGAATTTGTGACTAAAAAACTACATACATGTGGCGTGAATACAATTTTCATTGCCACAACAAAAGTTCACAATCCGATTTTTCCTGCACATATTCTATTTCCGGCTTGGCGTAGAATCGATCCGATTAAACTTGCATGATTGACTGATGCATTAGTTGCATCGCTCGATTTTGAACTATTACAAATTTATTCGGATGAGTATATAACTTTGTGTTTGCCTTCGTTATAAGCGCCAATTACAAACTTTAACAATCGAAATAATATGACTAATCACTTGGATGTATGAAGTATTCCTCGTTTCCTGAAAAATAATTGGTGTTAAGCAGATTACGATATGGAAACTGTTTTAATAATTTTTCCTAAAGTAAAACTCTGGTAAAACCATAGAGTTAAGACTACATTTTTTACGTTTTGAAGAAATTAAATATTCCAGCATTCATAATTTGTCTGGTTAGCTGTATGATCCATTATACTTAACACGTGCATCAAAAATAGCACTGTTATTAAACTTACTGTTAAGTCACATAATATACTAAGTGACATAGAAACCCGAACACCCAGTAAAAAAGACTTAATTTTAATAATATTTTGTATACAAGTTTATCATCACGAAAGGAAGGTATGATTAAATTTTTAGCCTTATCAGTTTCACATTCCTTTTTTTTTATTTCGATTTTTTTCCTATACCTACAGTGTCCGCAAGAAAGTCCGCATCAAATGGGATTTTTTTCTATTATTAGGTATAGGTAAAAATTGAAAAAGCAGTTAGTTTTTGCTTACCTAAAAACCAAAAATTACGTATACTGAAGCAGCTGCACGACTTGCGTTACCTGTCAAAATTGACATTTTTAATAAAATAGGTTTAAAAATGCCCTTATTTATAAAAATATCGAAAAACTTTACTCGAGAAAGTTGTTTATTTAGGCATTTTTAGCCTCTGTCCGAAATTTTGACAGTCTAATACAATTTTTATTTTTTGCCAGATTCTTGAAAATTTTGATCAACCCTCGTAGATTAACTTTTATACATCGATGTAAAACCATTTGCCTTTACTTCATTTGTAATCTTAATGCAATTTTGTGTAAAATTTTTGTTTCCAATTATTTATTTTGCTTCAAAAACTGAAATTGTTATTGATCAGTATGTAATGTTTGATGCAAAGTTTATCTAATTACATCAGGTTTGTCAAAACCGACGTTTCTCATTTTTCTTAAGTTAGTAAACAGATGTACAAAAAGAAAATATTAGGAAGCTTTCGTTGAAATTTTACTAAATTAATATTGGATCAAAAAGATTAAATATTAATCGCTCGAAACATTTTATTCAACAAAAATATAGTTTATTAATATAATTATTTTAATTTAATAATAATAATTAAGTAAAATTTCAACGAAAGCTTCCTAATATTTTCTTTTTGTACATCTGTTTACTAACTTAAGAAAAATGAGAAACGTCGGTTTTGACAAAACTGATGTAATTAGATAAACTTTGCATCAAACATTACATACTGATCAATAACAATTTCAGTTTTTGAAGCAAAATAAATAATTGGAAACAAAAATTTTACACAAAATTGCATTAAGATTACAAATGAAGTAAAGGCAAATGGTTTTACATCGATGTATAAAAGTTAATCTACGAGGGTTGATCAAAATTTTCAAGAATCTTGCAAAAAATAAAAATTGTATCAGACTGTCAAAATTTCGGACAGAGGCTAAAAATGCCTAAATAAACAACTTTCTCGAATAAAGTTTTTCGATATTTTCATAAATAAGGGCATTTTTGAACATATTTTATTAAAAATGTAAATTTTGACAGGTAACGCAAGTCGTGCAGCTGCTTCATTCAGTATACGTCATTTTTGGTTTTTAGGTGAGCAAAAACTAACTGCTTTTTCAATTTTTACCTATACCTAATAATAAAAAAAAATCCCATTTGATGCGGACTTTCTTGCGGAAACTGTACATATTATTATGTGGTCAGAAAACAAGCGAAGAATTTCTGCGTGTCGTGCGAACTAAAAAGCAGTGGGACAGTAGTCACCGCACGATAAGCATCTCCGTGCGTCACCGATCACCACAGACCACAGGACCTAAAGCGGAATACAAACACATTTTTTCAGAGTTATTCGAATATTGTTGCGTTTGAGTGCTGGCGAAAATAAAATTAAGGGCGGTCACACTATTGATGTGAGCCGACACATAAACGGGTTATTCTACACGAACAGACTTTTCTTAAAAATAGTTATGTACATATTAAATGACGAACTGTACCAAAATATTTTTACAGTTTTATTTTTATACGTTGACAATAGTTAATAATTATTATAATACTATTTAATATTTGTTATTCGGCCGGGAAGATCAGGCGAATATTCGGTATTCGGCCAGTGAAAAATTATTTCAATATGTGTTTATCTACATTCCTTAGAATTAAACTAAATCAAAGAATAGAAGTCCAATTTTCACCAACATATTGGACCACTGTACTTGCAGGTGTTGTTTGCTCAAGCTCCGAGGCTTTTTTATAAAATAATAGAGAGATATCGGTATATTAAATAACACGCCCTAGCGCAAATTACTCCAGGCGTTGCGTTATCTGAATAACGTCTGGGCGGTATTATGTTTTATATTAAAGATATCGGAACCATAGATAGCGTTGCGCGTTAACGTTATCAATGACAGGATCAAAACTGCAATGATCTGCAAAATTTAATTTATAATAAGAAGGCTTTTCAAAAAATACTTGCCTTAAAAATCAAAGAAAATAACCCAAGCACTTAAATCATTCAAACATAACATAAACAGAAAGAACTAACCTCAAAATTTGCTTCTACTCCGTCTGCGCATGCCAATATGTTACGTTATTTCTAATACCGCACGGAGTAATACCCTCGTAAATAACTCCGTGCGGTATCGCTATTAACGTTGCGGCGCTATCAAATCGAATCGCGCATAGGAAACACGTTAAAATAGTGTCTCCGCTATTTGCGGACGACGCTATTGGAACTACCGATATCTCTCTAATGTAAATATAAATCGTTTTTATTTCTTAATTTTTTTACAAAGAGAAGCCGAAGAAAATAAATAATATTTTTCAAGAGAGAATTTTATTTTTAAATTTAATCGGTGAATAAAAACAGTACTTTTTTTTCGGCGGCATCGGCAGTCAAAGGATCTTTCGGAACCAAGTATCTATCGTCCCGACTTTACTAGTACATGGGTTTTGAAGGAGCAGTGTGATCGGAATTGTCGGTGATTGTGTTAGTAAACGTTGTTTGCAAGTGTTATAATGCCCAGAGTGCGAAGAAATGCAAATTATCGCCAATTAAGCGAGTTTGATAGGGGACGAATAGTTGGATTAAGGGAGGCTGGACTGTCTTACCGGGATATTGCTGCTAGAGTGCAAAGAAGTTTAGATACTGTGGTGAGATGTTGTCAGGCATGGCTCCAAGAAGGCCGAACACAAAGAACCAGGGGCACCGGACGAGTTCGCAGAACAACAGAGCTTCAAGATCGTCGCCTAAGATTGCTAGCTTTGCGAGATCGTTTCTCTACCACCAGGGCATTTGCAAACCAGTGGTTTGCAGAGCATGGAAGGCGTATTGGAACAAGGTCTCTAAAGCGTAGGTTGCCTGGTAACTCTATGGCCGAAGCGACGTGAGCGGGGTGCCTACGTCATCGAGACGACAAAGTTGATTTGTTTACATGGTGTACATAGCGGTTTTCACTGAATTATTGCTTTTGTAGTGTTATTTTGTTATTTAGGTGGTTAAATTTTAAACAATTGTGAAGTGTGGACATATTTTTGCGAACTCACAATATTATTTTGTGAGAAAACTATCACAAATTGTAAATTTTCAGTGATTTTCATTGTGTGAATTTCAAGGTTAGTTTATTAAACTTGATTCTTCTCTATGTTCTAATATTAAAACAAATTATTGTTTGAATATTTATTTAGATATGAGTAGTGGCAATATTTGTAGCATAGCTAGATGTAACAGTAATTCAAAGAAGAAGCCAGATCCAGGCGAAAAAGATCATGTTTTTTACATTCCCAAAAAACCCCATCGTTTTTAAAGAATGGGAACGAAAATGTTGCTGAAAGGATAATTGGACGCCCAAAAATAAGAGGATATGCAGCAAGCATTTTCTGTTTACTGACTACAAAGATGAACTGCAAGCTCGCTTAATGAATTTCCAACCAATGGTTTTAAACAAAGATGGTAAGTGAAAAAGAGTAAATAAATAGGCAGTTCTCTATTAATAAAGTGACAACCAAGCCCAAAGTAAATAAACTTATATTATTTAGGGGTGAAAGATTCCAAAGTAAGGGTTGAGTTAATGTATTTATAACAATAATAATATTAATATTTGTGAGGGCTCTTGAAGTATCATCTAATGATAATCATAATTATTATTATTATCAAGACAGAAGTTTCTAGGTTTAGTGAACCCTTATTTTATTTATTTTTTATAGCTGTCCCGACATTATTTTTACCTTTGATAGAAAATAAAGGTACATACTGTGTTATCGAAAAGAGCTTGTCGGATAAATCGAAAAGAAAACAAAGCAACTGCGGAAGGTTTATTACAGTTAGAAACAGAAAAGCTAAAAGCCATTGATAACATTTCCATAGATATTTCGGAGGTTACATCAACAAGCAAAAAACAGATTATGATATTATTTGGGAAAGAAAATTTTCATTATTGAGACAAGAAAATGAGAAGCTCAAAAAAAAATGGCAGATCATGAAAATAAAGAAACGATTTTAAAACAAAGTGGCTCCAACTTAGATGAACAAGATGTGTTGTCTCCAAACCAAGTGGGCATTGCCTTAAAAATTAAATCTAAAGCTCGCTGGACACAGGATGAACTCTTAAAAGCTTACGTTAAAATATTTTGATAAACGGTCATATACCTATATTGAAGACAAACTTTGCATTATCCGCTGCCTGGAATATCCACTTTACAAAAGTGGGCTGCAAATTAATATCAATTTAAGAAATGGAATTATAGATGATATTTTGCACATTATGGGAATAGCAAAAACATTAAAAAAAGTGTTAATAGACATTAACCCTAATCGTTATCGAACTTCTTAGGTAATGAATGGTAAACCTATTTTATTTTGTGACATCATTTCATTTTATTCCCCATTGTAAAGTATAATTTGAAATAAAGAAATTATTATTGTTATTATTTCTCACAATTCCCAATATTTTTTAATAATAGATAAAACATGGTTTTCCAAAATATAATATTTAACATTATATGCAAAATTTTAAATGCTTTTAGCACTTACCTACCTATTAATAATACAATACTGTCTATTTTCTGATAGGCCTAATTAATAATCAGGAAAATATATAAGAAATATTCCTTTCTTAAGGGCTAAAATCATTTAAAGTTTATCAAAAAATGGTATTTAAACAAAAGCAATTGAATTTACATATCAAAACCACAGGAATTCTGTGTGAAAACTATTTAATTGCCATTCTTTATATGCTGACCATGAAAATATTTTAAATGTGTCGTCTGGATGACGTATTCCCGCGCATGAAATGCGAACATCTGATTGACCTAAAGTTACCAGGCAACCTATAGTATAGAGACCTTGGTATTGGAATGCGAACCGTTTATCGTCGAATAAAGTCCACCGGTCTTTTTTCATTCCGTCCTCAATGGGTCCTACCCTTAACTCGAGAGCATCGAAACAATCGACTTGAGTGGTGTAGAGAACGACTAGCGTGGGACCAGCAATGGAACACAGTGGTCTTTAGCGACGAATCCCGTTTTTGTTTAGCCATGCATGATGGTCGGCAACGGGTAAGCGGGCGAAGGTGAACGGCGTGATCCACAATTTTTTGTTGAGAGGCATGTTCATCGTACTGTTGGGATTATGGTGTGGGGTTCCATTGCTTAGGGCTCTAGGTCACCTTTAGTGTTCATTAGAGGCAACATGAATGCGCAGCGTTACATTCAAGAAATAGTGGAACCACATCTAATCCTATACCTTAGGACTCTCCAAAACCCAACTTTTCAGCAAGATAATGCCCGACCACATGTAGCAAGAGTAACGTTGGATTACTTTGAATATGCTCAAATTAATTTGCTGCCATGGCTTCCACGATCTCCTGATTTGTCTCCTATTGAACACGTGTGGGACATGATGGGTAGGAGATTAAACAGTTTACAACAGCCTCCTCAAACTGTGGCTGCGCTCCAACACCAGGTTGAGGTGGCCTGGAATGAGATACCCCAGGAGGATATTAATCACCTAATTAGAAGTATGCCTAGACGCATTAATAAATGTTTCAGGCACCAAGGTGCATCAACACATTATTGAAGGTAAAACCGAATAAGCTTAGTCTGTCCTTAAAGATTGGATTGAAATTTTAATCATTTCCTTACTATGACCCCCCGGATGTTTATGTAAAATATTATTGAAGTTAAATCATTTTTACTGGGTGTTCGGGTTTCTATGTCACTTTAGTATAGATTCATAAAATTAATAAAATATACGTTTTATAAGTATAATTCACATAAATTACATACAAGCGTTAATAAGAAGATACTGTAGGTACAACAAGTGTTTTGTTGGTTTAAATAAAATAAATATGGTTATTTTAGGTCTTTGTATTTATTACCTACTTATTTTAGTTCCATGGTGACAAAATCTAGAATGATAGCGGCAACCTCGCTTTACTTTTTCACGCGTCGACCATTCACGGGTAACAATATGAACAGATGTAGTAATTGAACAAACACTTCTTTTCTTCTGTGAGTAATCGCTGTATTTGCTTTAGCGATGTGGTTGTTAGTTGTCGGAATACTCGTATTTATACGTGTTTGTGTTTTTTTGAGTTTTTCTAAAGGATTTAATTTTATTGTTATAAGTCAAAATGGCGCGTCAGTGTCAGATTTGTGGAAAATTTCGTTTAATCCGAAATTATTCTTTCACAAGTAAGGTTATCATCTGTATTATTAATTTGACACTTCAGTGGTGTAGTAATGAGAAAAGAAGTAAATAAAAAATATTATTGTTAATAGTTTTATTTGTGAGATAACTTCCAAGGATACCATTATTGGAACAATCATCGTAGCTAGGTATAGTTGTGTGGGTTCAGGAAATAATCTAGAAAATTTCACACCTGTACTTTTTAACCAATAAGATACCTTAATTATGACTAGTTACCATGGCAAACTAAAAGAATTTCCGGAAATTTTTTCGAGGCGCCACGATATTTAAGTGGAAATTTTTTGACAGTTGAAAAGGTAAACATATGATCTACAACCATTAAATAATGTACATATACCTGTGAATAATGCAAAATATCTGAATTATGTAACATTTTATCATCACTTTGACCACACTTTCCTTATAATCTTCAAAATTTTGCTTTTTCATATTAAATGCGTAGTCCTCCAGTATTGTAGCCACCTGTACTACACTTATACACTCATGAATATTATACAACTTTTCGTCACAAAATTCAACAAACTGTTTCCATACACTTGATTTTGATTTTCGGGTGTTATCTGGTGTTATATTTTGAATATCTTGTCTAATTACTTGTTGATTTTCTTTACCAAATCGCGACATTTCGCTATACACTTATTAAACTCAACACTCAACGTACAGACGTTTTAAACTATATACCTAGTAATTATTATTAAGCTTTGTGACAGAACCGGTTAAGCAAAAATGACAATTCAACATATTATGTCAAAATACCCTGGCCAACTTGACAAGCAGTGAAATTAGTTTAAAATGTCAAGTTTGATTACTTAATAATTTTTTTTCCAAATTATGGTATGAGGTGGTTTGAAATTTTCTTACCGAATCCCACGCTAGCTTAAATTATTCCTGGAAATTTTCTTTCGGGCACGAATATTTCAAGAAAATTATCCCTCGTCGCTTCGCGATGATGATAATTTTCAAAGTATTCTTCCCCTTAAGAAAATTTCCGGAAATAATTTAAGCTCTTGTGATATTATAAGTGAGAATTGGCGATCGTGGCGGCCCTTCAATAGTATCCCTTCTTCCTATCCAAGTTTGTAAAAACTTAAATATTGTCGAACATTTATGCCGTAATGAGGCGGAGCACCATCCTGCTGTAACCATATTCGATCATCATGAAGATCTGCTTCTACATGGTGAGAAGATATAACTGTCAATGCTGAAAAGGGTTCTCCTTGCAAGAAATCCAGTTATGTATGGCCATACCTTCATGGAATATTGAACCAATGACGTGGTCGCTAATTATGCCTGCCCAAACATTAAGTTTTTGCGGAAGCTGGGTGTGTGCTTGTCGCATCCAGTGAGGATTTTCTGCGGACCATTATCGACAGTTCTGTTATAAAAATTAAATAGACCAGAAGTGACAGGACTTGGAATCTCTTCCGAGAAGAATAATAAATGTACTATAGTAGTAAAAAAATGGGAATTAACCTTCTTCCCCCACTCCTATGACCTTGGCGGCGTACGTGACCAGGTGCATTTGGTGACATTGGCCTTAAACTTATACATGTGGTCATTGAATCTTACCCATGTGTTATTTTGTGATGTTGGCAAGGTGCGAGTACTTATAACCTTGGTAGTGTCTGAATTATAAATAGGCGGGCGTAGTAAAATGTATCAGTATACGCCTTTGCGTAGGACAGATAGCTATATTAAAAATTGTAAGATACGTGTGTAAAAAAATGGTACGGCGATTACTGGCAAGTATACACTTTATCGCGACATCCAAAGTACTCTTGTGTGGCAAGTTTCGATAATGTGGGGAAGGAGAAAAGCGTCAAACAGTTGATGTTACTGCATCAACATCGGCACCTGTTATTTTTTGCGCAAAAATTATCTTTAAAAACTTCCTAGTAAGCCTCCTTAGCTTTCAAATAATATTTCTTCCTAGCAAAAAGAAAATAAAATTTGATCAACATAAAGTAGTATGATACAGGTAAAGTTTCTAAAACGCAAATATAAAAAAAATAATTTCTTAAAGTCGCAATATCTACCTAAAACGAATAAAGACAGCAGATGCCTAAAACATGTTTATATATTATTTATAAAGTAGAAAGTTATGTCTGAATAATTGGCAGGTCGAGAAGGGTAAAATATGTTTACGTCGCATAGACATAACGTTGGAGATATCAAACAAGGACATATTATTATTGAAAATAGTATTAGGTTTTTGGGTTTAGGGTTTAGCGTTGATCAATCCAGGTAATTACTCACCATTTAATGAGAAACTTTAATCGACAGTAGTTTGTAATTTTTTTAAAGATTGATCAATAATCTAACTAGTGAGTGTTAACGGCAGTGTTACCGTACTAGTACCTAAAGTCATTTAGTCACAACGATTCGTCGGCCGTCCATAAGTATGCTTCAACAACGATCAAGCAAATATATTCATCGCATTCTTTTTATCACTAAAAGCCGACAAGACCTAAAATGCTAACGTTCACCAGGTTCCCCACATGTTAACGATTAAAACCAATCTATAGATCAAATAATAACAAATGATAAACCTATTGACAAAATCCTATTCCAGTCTGAAGTAAATCAAGATGCAAATTGCGCCGCTCCACTTTGTTTGCCAAACTGCATCGCATTAAAAATAGCGATGTTTTTTATGCATCGTCAGTAAATAACACGCTGTTGTCAAAGATTCTCCCCTTATTGGCTTTATGTTTATTTTTATTAAGTTGGTAGAATACAACATTATTGTTTATTGCATATATTTAATAATTCAAAAATTCTTTAAGTAGAACAGAAAGCACCCGTGCCTAATCTTTTAAAATGTATAACAAATCTTAAATTCTCACCACTAAGTATAAGACTATAACCATTGTGTGTCATTAGTAGAGAATCCAAGAACATTTTGCTCCCAAGGGAAATTTTACCCCAAATACACGTGTCTAATTATTTCGAATGGATATTGTTTTACCGTTGCTAGATAGTATAAACTTCTGTTAATTTATGTAACCAATTAGATGGGAATTGCTTTTGTAGAAATATTTATCTCCTTTCTTCTGGAATACTGAATACAATTAAAAGCTAATTTTTATAATTTATTTATTAATTAATTATTTTGTGTGCGTTCCTTAACGATTTCCCAAGAAATAACTGCGGAGCTCTTTTCTAAGGAGATTTTGATTTTAACCTAAACTAATTACTATTTTAAAGTTCCTCTCTTTGAAATCATTGTTATGTTAACCTGTTGTGTAATCAGAGGAAATCTTGCTGTAGTTTATGTTATCTTCTGCTCAGCGAGGGTCATGGCCATAGAAATGGAGGGGGTAAGTTTCCAATATAAACTTGTATAATCCTTTTTCACCACCCTAGGGGCAAAATGCCCCAAAACATTAAAACACGTACTTGCTTATGTTAACAGAGTACGCATAGTACAAATTTTCAGCAATATAGCTTAAAATTATAGAAAGTTATATAATATACCCCCTCAAAATATACTACATCCCTTTTTTCAACCCCTAGGTGGATTTTGGAAAAATGAACGTATATTATTATTTTATTAAAGGAAATTATATGCCAATTTGTTGCCACCAGTTGTAGTTTCTAAGATACAGAAATTCCTATAAAAATTTCAACCCCCCGTTTTAACCCCCTTAGGGATGCCTACGTTAAAATTTTCAGGTAAGTATACGGTGAAATATCTGCTGCATCCGAAGTAGGCAATTCTTTTGCTTTTGATTTTGCAGAAATACAACCTGAAGACGAACGCATATCACGATTTGCAGACTAGTTGGTTTGACGAAGAAGCCGTATTTCCTACAAGCTTGTGGGCCTAACTTAGCGATAGCTTAGAAAGAAGTACAAACGCATGCGAATTTTTCCACGCTAAATTCAACGCTAGCTTTTATTGGACACACCCAACGATTTTTGCGTTCATTGAGACTTTAAAGCAGTTTCAAACAGATGCGTACATAAAGCTTACAAGAAACTTCAAGGATACGTGATCCAGCAGTACGGCGACGTAAGCTGTGCATCGGAAGCAAAATAGAAGAGGACAAAAATGGACTTACGACAAGATTTTACTTTGTTAAATGTATTTCTTTCTTTTACAAGCGTTAAAATAACTTTTATTTTTTGTTTGTGATTATTGTTAAAAAATTAACTTTGCATTTTGTGCTTCTACTTAAATTCTAATAAATTACTTTTTTAAGTCATTGTCGATTTTTTAAAATTTTTAATGACTTCCAATGAAAAAAACCCGAAAGAAAAGTTTATGGGGCTCGCGTACTGACAGATTTAATTTAAATATGGGGACGAGTTTAGTTCCTTATTTTTGTCGACCTGCACAGCTCGGGGACGAATTTAGTTATACTTTTCCAGGTAGGAAATTAACCAAAAAACTAGATCTCAACTCGTCCCGAGTTTAGGTACGTCCATCAAGTCCTCTAGAGTACCCATTCTACACTGCAAAACTTTAATATCAGAGCAAATAGCTCAAAGGCAAACACTATAAAAAGTGATAAATCCAAAAATTTTTAATATTTAATAAAATTTTAACCTCTTGACAGTTAATACGTAGGTATCTACCTAATCTTTAAAATTTCATACAATGCATTATCCGTCCTGTTCAAATAGATCATTATAAATTCATATAAAGAGGGTTGGTCAACCGTACGGTAAAAGCGGGTTTTGGCATTAGCTTTCATAATGTAAATTTGGTTAGAGTGACAGAAATTTACGTTTGTAACGGATATAAAATATTATTGAAAGTCTAAAACACTAAAAGCTTGAAGTTGCATGGCGGCTTTTAATGTAAAAAAATGAATATAACATGAATTTGGCGCGATCAAGACTCAACATTCCAACTTCGGTTCAATCCAGGCCCGTTCCTGGGGTGTTTGGCGCCTACGTGCAGGTTTCTTTGGTGCGCCCTAGTTAAAAAAAATGGTCCTATTTTAAAAAATATATTTCGGGAAAAACTGGTAATGTTTTGAAATGTAAGAAAACTAATAAAAAATAATTAGAAAAATATTTATTAAATTACCAAAACAAAACAAAATCCCAAAAAATATTTAGTTAAAGCCCCACTCTTTTTCTGCCTCTAATTCTATCAGCCGTTTTTTAAATTGAGCTCCAGATAATTTCTTTTTAGAACCACTACTCATTTCTAAAAATAAAAAAAAAACGTTAATTACTATTTATACATAAAGGTATAGAAATACAAAAATCCTTTATTTATTGCAAATATTCGGAATACCTACCTATTCCTCAAAAATGTCTTTAATTTGTTTGGCGAATATTAATTCAATTTATGTAATGCACACTTACTTTTACTTACCTTTAACTTCACTTAAACACCTTTTTACGAAAAAAAAATTCAAACTATATAAACCGAAAACAATCAAATAATGCACTGTGCGGAGATGTCATTTAACTTGCTTTAACTGTTACTACCAAAAGTACCAAACAAATACTGAAAAACTAAATTATTAAAAATAAAAATATTAGGTATTCATCACAATTTAATTTCTTCCCTTCTTTTTAAGCCGGCAGTCGGCAATATTAAAGCGAAAAGCGGCATAATAAATAACGGGCTAAATAAACGGCCGGGCCGACTCAAGAGAGGCGGTATCCTTTATTCTAACGTTTGGTAAAATTTTTAGACATATTAAAATGATAAAATATACTATTCTTCGGAAGTTCTTACCAAATGGGAAACTTTTTTATTATTAATTTTACGAAAAAAAATTATTCTTTATAAAAAGCTCTGCATGGTCTAAAACCTAAAATGCAACCATCAAATATCGAAATTTTCCAGTCATATACGAGGTTTGTCAAAAAATGTAAATTTTTCCCAAGAATGTGAATTTTTCCCAAGAGTAAAGTACCTTTATTTTTGACATTATCAAAAATTGTTATTAAAAAAAGTTGATCAGAACTAAAAACGGCTAAATGTGCAATTATACGCATTTATGTTGAAAAATTATTTTATTGATTTATTATTAATTATTTAATTTTTTAATTATTTAATTAATTTAATGCGTGTCATTGCATATTTAGACGTGGTTTTTAGTTCTGATCAACTTTTTTTAATAACAATTTTTGATAATGTCAAAAATAAAGGTACTCTTGGGAAAAATTCACATTCTTGGGAAAGATTCACATTTTTTGACAAACCTCGTATATGATTGGAAAATTTCAATATTTGATGGTTGCATTTTAGGTTTCAGACCATGCAGAGCTTTTTATGAAGAATAACTTTTTTTCGTAAAATGATTAATAAAAAAGTTTCCCATTTGGTAAGAACTTCCGAATACACGCTGTATTATGAATTTTTGTTTAAATTTGTAATAAAGAATACTAAATGACCGTCGATTTTGCGCCCCTAAAATTTTGCGCCTGCGTGCATGCACGCCCTGTACGCTCGCTAGGAACGGCCCTGGATACCATTACCTTTAGATAAGCAAACAATAATCACGAAAGTGGAAAATTTACGTAAATAATTTTGTTAAAGAAGGTAAGTTCACGTTATTTAAATTGGAATATTATATCGAAAAAAAAGAGGGGGAGGCAAAAAGTGGGAGCACAATAATTGCATATACAGGGTCCATCCAAATTTGGTTAACAAATGGGATAATTCTTTTATTATTGATTTCTCAGAAAATGTTATTCTACATAAAAGTTGTGCATCTTAAGTAAATCATTTTGACGTATTCAAATCTTCTGTGGCATATACAGGGTGAATATAAAATAGAAAAATATGACGTCAGTGACTCAAAAAATTTTAAAAATTTAAAAACTGAAACAGCCATATTAAAGAACTAATAAATCCAAGATAAAAAGTTAAATACATTTTTTTCTAGTGCTAATAGTTTTCAAGAAAAGTCCAGTTAAAATCAAATTTTTGCCCTTATTGAATTTTTACACTTTTCATATTAACTTTACATAATTAACTGTTAATATGGCTGGTTCAATTTTTAAATTTAAAAAAAATTTTGAGTCACTGACGTCATATGTTATAGGAGATTTGAATACGTCAAAATGATTTACTCAAGATGCAAAACTTTTATGTAGAATACAATTTTCTGAGAAATCAATAATAAAAAATTATCCCATTTGTTAACCAAATTTGGGCGGACCCTGTAGAATTAAAGAACATGTTTTAAACTTTTACAAAATACAAATTAGTATGTGGGCTTTAATTATTTTCTCTATTTAAAATAAGCCTCTCTTATGGGTGGTGTGCAGGGAAGTTCTAAGAAAATTGTATAGGTGGTAAATGTGGTCTGAAAAAAAGAAAACACAATTTTTAGTACTTGATAAAAATTTAATTGCGGTTAAAAGTCAACTTGAAATTTTGGGTAAACATAAACACAACAAGCTGTGTCAGGTATTTTCAATACATATGATGCTTGCGTAAGGTGCAAGATCTGTGAATTGTTCTTTTATATAATATAAGTATAGAAAAAAGTGAAAAAACTTTTTAAAGATTGCAGGGCTGCAAATAAAATATACCAAAACATGCATCGGAATAATCTGTCTTGGTGTGGGTTTCTCTTTATTTTCATACCTTGTTTGTGTAGCCTAGGGCTAGTTTGATGTGTATAAATTGATCATAATAAAAAAGTTATATATCAAGATACATCCCTACTCAATAATTACTGAAAATACGAAATACCACGTATTTTACCCCTATTTGGGCATAATAAAATCATACAACAGCTGTTAAACTATATTTCAATCGGAGTATCCGAGTCACTAGAAGCACAAACACAATTCACTTAACCAAACAAAAACTAGAAATCCGTAAATATTAAACACCCACAATAAACAACAGAGAAAACTTAAAACACAACAACAAAAATTGCGCCGAGCCTTTTGTAAAATGTATTTTGAGCATGTCGCTAAAGGCCGATAACAAGAGGTTTGTGCGCATGCCCGATCTGACCGGCGAGCCGTGCGCTCGGACGTATTTTTTCACCCATAAAACGTAACTTTTGTATAAGCTGTACGTGTGTAAAGGTAAATGTCTATGAATATTGCTCACACCGGACGTGTAATGTAAATAACTATTTTAAATCTATGTGCAACCCGACATTAGATTTTTAAATAGGAAAAATGTAAAATAGGAAATTAAAAAAAAATATTATTATTGTCATGATGATTGCCAATGAACCATTCGCATGGGATCTTCTAGGAACGACCTCAAGCCTCATACAAGGGGCACCCCTTTGATATGGTATCCCGGGCTTACCGCCCCCCCTTTCTACGTCGCTGCATTTCAGACCAGTCAACTAACATTCATCGATCAAAATAAAATATATTCTGTTACATAACTTACTTAAGCGGACGCAGTCCTTCGCTCAAGTGGCTATTCATTACTCGCCGCAGGAATGCATTCCAGTTTCCATGACAACGGCTGGAAAAGCTTTCTATCCCGGAAAATATGCGACAGTGCAACGTCTGCAGTTGAAAAATGAAATTCTTATATACATATTAAGCGAGCACATTTTACATAACGGGCACTATGGTTGCTTGGCTGCCTTTTTTCCTATCTCATGGAATCGTGATATTATACGTTGAACACAATGACAGTTGAACATCGTATTCGCGAACCGCGCACTGAACTCAGCCAGACGAGACGGCGAGAAACAACACACGTATACACGCGGTTAGAGGCAGCATTAAAGCGTTGCTGCCACTAACTGAAAATCAATGGTTTATGGTTTACAGAGCTCTAACGGTTAAACGAATAGAGGGCATTTAATCTATTACGTAACTGCCATTATTTGTAATAAATAAGTGGGAACAGGAAAAGACGGTTGATAAAAAACAATTATTATTGGTGCAGATCTTTGTTTGTATGATGGTAACCAATAATAACCACCAATAAGTATAAACAATTCAAAATAAAGAAGTCACACAAATCGTTAATATAAACTCCCCCGCAAAAAAAACCGCCACCCTAAAATTTTGGCAAAATTTGTTGCTTTGTAACTTTTTTATTTCTAATTTGATATTTATGATTTTTCTACAGATTTGTAGATAATTCTGTTAACGATATGCCATACTGCTCCAAAAATTAGTTCTATTTGCTGGAGTGGTATTATACAGGGCTAAAAATATTTATATTTTTTTGTACCAACTTTAAAACACCCTGTAGAAGATCCGAAACATTTGGTTTCATTCTCATTTATTTTTTGACAAAGTTTCATCTATTCCTAATATACAGGTTTTCAGATGATCTCGATATATCAGTTTTTAAAGGAAATATTCAATTTTTTAAATAAAATGCGAATTTCTACGATTTTTTTATGGACAAAATTTAGAAATAATGATTCGTCTACCATTCATTTTAAAACTAAGTAAGCTTACGTCAATATTGATTATTATTAAGTAATATTGACAGTAACAGTGCTAAAATAATTTTTTGGTGTAAACATGGTTCTAAGTGCTACAGCTAAAGCAAAAGTTAATGCTTTAATAGAGGGAGGGCATAATAAAAGTGACGTGGCTCGTACGTTGGGATTTCCACGATCTACATTTTGTGGAAAATGGAGCTTTGACTGCCATAAGATACATCGAAGAAAATCTTGAAGAAGCTGTCATTCTGTTCGCTCCTTTAATTGGAGACAATTTCATACTAATGCACGATAATGCAAGGCCCCATACTGCACAGATTGTTACACAGTATCTTGATGAAGTTGCGAATAGGAGATTGGATTGGCCTGCTTGTAGCTCGGATATGAACCCAATCGAGCATCTCTGGTTTCAACAGAGGGGGCCATACATGCTATTAATATACGTTTGCTACTTTTTTTAAAACTTTCATTTCTATTTCATGTTTTGGTAAAGTTCGAATAAAGGAAATCGTGGAAGTTCGCATTTTATTATTTAAAAAATTGAATATTTCCTTTAAAAATTGAGATATTAAGATCATCTAGAAACCTTTATATCAGGAATAGATGAAACTTTGTCAAAAAAGAAATAAGAATAAGACCAAATGTTTCGGATCTTCTACAGGGTGTTTTAAAGTTGGTACAAAAAACATAAATACTTTTACCCCTGTATAATACCACTCCAGCAAATAGAACCAATTTTTGGAGCAGCATGGTTTAGGTATATCCTAAACAAAATTATGTACAAATCTGTAAAAAAAATCATATAAATCAGATTAAAAATAAAAAGATACAAAGCAATAAATTTTGCCAAAATTTTAGGGTGGCGTTTTTTTTGCGGGTGAGTTTATTTAACTATAAACCCGTAAATATTAAATACACGCAATAGCAAAAAATAGCAAAAGAATACGTGACAATAATAATGGTTTCGATACGGTTCTAAAACGTATTCAGATCATGTCACTAAAACGGCTGAAACCAGATGGTTGTGCGCATGCCTATCTGTGCTCGACGTCGAGATACATTACCGGCGATCCGTGCGTACAAACGTATTTTTTCACCTATAAAACTTAATTTTTGTTTGCGCACAAAATAAGCTGTAAGGATCTAAAGGTAAAGTATGCATGTTCAATCAGAAAATTTAAAACGCCTGTCAGAGATTTGCTTATAATTTAAGAAAATTATTATTAGTTATATTTCTGCCGTCGCAGAGCAAACATCGTGTATCGTGCTCCGTCTAAACTAACGAAAAACGGCGGTTTAAATCAGCAATTTGGATCGCGTTTTCGCGCAATTAGTAAAATTGGTCATCCACGTACATTGTAAAAGTGTTTCCACGACCAAAATTTTCCGATCATGTAAATAATTGTGCCTTTCAGTACTACCTATAACATCAGGTACAAATAAACAAAAACTACATTGCTTATTATAAAAATAAACAAACTGCATTGTTAATGTTTTTGTGTTTCGCGCCTACTATGCCAACAAACTAGGCCGGAATTCGGGAGTTTTACGTGTGTCGCACATAATTTAGCACTGTAAAGCCAAAATATGCATTGTTTTAAGTGTGAAATAGACGATAAAGATGCTTCCGGGCTCCTCTCTTGCGACGGATGTGGTCGCTTTGTTCACAAGAAAATTGAATGTTCCGACTTGTCAGCATCTGAGATTCGCGTTATGGAGCTTAAAACCAAGAGAACTCTAAAATTCTTTTGCCATGACTGTCAATCTGGACTGTTAAATGTACCAAAACTTATAAAGGCTATAAGTGAGTTGAAAGAAGAGGTTAATAGGTTAAAAGCCCAACCAATCCCAACAGCTACACCACTCTTAGGCCAGGAAGTTTACAGAGAGCTACAAGACCGTCAAGAGAGGGGAAACAATTTAATGATATTTAATCTCCCTGAAGGCAATGACGCTATTGAGATACCTCAATTGTTTAGTGCTTTGATGGACAACCCTCCCAAGCTTGTTAGAGCTACTAGAATTGGAAGGAGGAATAAAAACGGATGTAGATCTATTAAAGTGTCATTTTCCAGCCAACCGGAAGTGCTCTCATTATTGAAAAATCGTTCTAAGCTAAAAGGTAAAAAAGTCTACATCAACTCCGACTTGACTCCTCAACAGCGAGAACAAGAAAAAACTATCCGCACCCAACTGGAGAATCGAAGAACTCAAGGCGAAACTAACCTGACTGTGATACATCGACACGGTACTCCCCTTATTGTATCAAAAAACCAACTAAAGGCCTAGTCTCACAAAATAACGATTTCTCAATTTACTTCCAAAACGTCAGAGGCCTTCGCACTAAATTGAATTACCTCTTGGAATCGATCCCTGGCTGTCACTACCAGATTATTGTGTTTGTGGAAACTTGGCTTAATGACGCTTTTAATGATGCCGAGTTGTATATGCAAGATTACCGAATCTATAGAAGGGACCGATCTCTCCAAACAAGTACTTATTCCAGAGGTGGCGGAGTTCTAATTGCTATCCACAAAACCATAAAAAGTAGGCAGCTGTTCGTAGAAGATAATATTGAGGATCTTTTTGTCCTGATTGAAACTGGAAAGAAATCACTTATTCTAGCTGGTGCATACTTTCCGCCACGGTCCCCCACCACCGACTACGTTTCATTTAGTGAAAATGTTGACACGTTGGCCGAAGAACACCCCCTGGCAGCAATAGGAATTCTCGGAGATTTTAATTTGCCTCATGCATTGTGGGAAAACAATAATTTAAGCTCCGTTGTCAGATCAGTGCCCCCAGCAGCTCCTGCCGAGGTCGATTCCTTGGAAGTAGTGTCCAATATGTGCGCTTTCCACAATTTACATCAACTAAACACGATTACGAACAATCACAACTCAGTTCTAGATCTGGTACTTTTTCAAGACGAAAACTGTCAAGTTCGTGAAGCTGACGATTGTGTTGTACCTCAGGATAACTATCACCCACCATTGGACATTACAGTGCCTTATAAATGCGATAATACAAACAATTCTTCTTTATGTGAAGGTTATTATAGAGATTTCAAATCAGCAAACTTTAATTTAATTAATGATTACCTGGGAGGCATGTGCTGGGATGCTCTTCTTGCTCAGACTAGTCTGGATGACATGGTAAATGTATTTTATAATGCTATTTATTCAGCAATCGAATTATTTGTTCCCCTTAAACGTGTTTCCACAGGTAAATTTCCCAGATGGTTCTCACCAGCGCTTAAGCATTGTATAATAGAAAAAAAAAGGGCTCACAAACGCTACAAAAACTCGGGACTTCAGAGCGATTATCGTGAATTCTCTAGATTACGTTTAAATTGTAAAAGACTATTAGTCGAATCAAACAATACTTTTGTTGCTTTTACAGAAAACTCTTTAACCACTAATCCCAAACAATTTTGGAACTACGTTAATTCAAAAAAAAGAAGTAACGATCACCCCAGTGAATTTCAATACAATGGAGACTGCAGTGCTTTCGGAGCAGAAACTGCCAATATGTTTGCCCATTATTTTTCTCAAGTTTATAGTAGTCAACACTGTCCTGATTACCAACAACCACTTTCTGAGTACAACAACACTAGTGTCACAGAGTACAACATTTCCATATCCGATGTATACTCACATTTAAATTCCTTAGATATAAACAAGGGTCCTGGTCCTGACGGTATTCCCCCCTTACTTCTTAAGCACTGCAGCTTTATTCTGGCCCGGCCCTTACATACCATTTTTAACCTATCTTTAACTAAGGGAATATTTCCAGAATTTTGGAAACTAAGTTATCTAGCACCAATCCATAAATCAGGAAAGAAAGACTTAGTAACGAATTATCGACCAATTAGCATCCTGAGTACCATTCCAAAAGTATTTGAACATATCTTAACTAAGTATTTGACCTCCTTATTAAGCCCTTATATTGTTTCCAGACAGTTTGGCTTCCGGACCGGAATGAATACTGAACTCAACTTGCTAACCTACGTTGACTTCATTTCGGAAGCCTTGGAGAATGGCTTTCAGGTACACTCAATCTACACCGACTTCTCCAAGGCGTTTGACAGGGTCAATCATGCGGTTCTATTATCTAAGCTGGAGGGTCTGGGTGTTGGTGGCCAGTTGCTGTCCTGGATACGTAGTTACTTGACTGGGCGCTCCCAGATAGTCCGATTTAACAATTTCCAATCCACAAGTATAAAAGTTCCATCTGGGGTTCCCCAGGGGTCTCATCTGGGCCCCCTTTTATTTAATTTGTTTATTAACGACCTGGGGTCGCAATTCAAATACAGTCAATTCCTCCTCTTTGCTGATGATTTAAAATTGTACATGAAAATCTCCTCCCTCGATGACTGTTTAAATCTTCAGTCCGACTTGGACAGATTGGTAGCTTGGTGTAAGAACAATGGTATGGAGCTGAATGCATCTAAGTGCCACTTGATCATCTTTCATAAGACTAGGTCAGCGTTTGAACAGCCTTATTTAATCGAAAATAATATAGTTACGAATGTTCCCGAAATAAAAGATTTAGGTTTGATTATGGATTCAAAGCTTACTTTTATTCCTCACATCCAGAACACCCTCTCTAAATCTCTCCAACTTCTCGGATTTATAAAGCGCGTTACCGTTGACTTCACGACTACTAAAGCTATTAAGCAACTATATTGCTCATTAATAAGAACTCATCTTGAATACTCTTCTTGTGTCTGGAATCCGTGCTATAATGTACACATTAAGAAGTTGGAGAAAGTTCAACATAAATTTTTAAAATACATAGCTTTTAAACTTAATGCACCACAACTAACATATTCTCAGCTGGAATCTAATATTCAGATCAGATCACTCTCTCAACGCCGCGATCTAAAAGATCTTAAAATGTTATATAACATATTACACAATAAATTTAACTGCCCTCTTTTGCTGGAAAAAATAGGGTTACATGCACCTTCAAGGGAAACACGTCTAAGAAATACATTTTCGATAGTTCCTCATAGAACTAATTATGGCCAAAATAGTTTTATATCAAGGTCAGGCAGACTGGCCAATGAGCATCCCACACTTGATTTCTTTTTAAATAGATCTATTTTTTTGCGAAAACTTTATACTATAATGTGAAATCTCTCTAATTTTATCACACTGCTGAATACTACGTTTTTCTAAAATTAATTAAAATATGTTAACTCTGCGTTAGGATTAAGATTATGTATATTTTTGTGAAATTGGGCAAGTGCCCGTGAATAAATAAATAAATAAATAAAATAAATAAAATTTGATCACATCACTCCCAGTCTTATCGACTCTGGCTGGCTTAACATTAAAGAGCGCTTCGAGTTACATTTGGCCAGGTTAGTTTTTCGCATTGATTCGTCTGGTATCCCAATTTATTTAAGCGATCTTTTAACCCAAGGCTCTGATGTGCACAATCGCGAAACCCGGAATAGAGAACTTTTTAGTGTTACAAGGCATCAGTCATCTATATTTCAATGATCTTTTAGCTATAACGCCGCCCTAATTTACAACCCCCTGCCCATCGACGTGAAGATTGAAGAGCAGTTATCACTATCACTTGCCGCATTTAGGTAAAAAGGACAAAAGGAGTGACAATCTACAAGAAAACTATTGGATAGAATTGGTTAAAATTTGGAATTTAGCGAAGGGTGTCTCACTAGATAAAATGTGTACACTGACTGCCGATTTTGGCAGTGCACTGCCCGTGATTGCCGATGATTGCCAGTGATTGCCGATGACTGCCAGTGATTGCCGATGACGATTTTTTTATTATTCAGTAATACTTTTATGTATGGTGTAAGTATTTTATCTGTGTCGGATTAAAAGCATCTAAAACAACAATTTATAGCAACCTGGAAAGTATTTCAAAGAGCGAGTCAAAGCGAACAGAAAACGGTTTTCCAGCCCTTACGAGTTATAACCATTTTTTATACAACCTCCACAGTCTGTTTTTAAACTCGAACTTTTCGTTTTGTGCGAAAACCACCTGAAAACGCTTTTAAGATGCTTTAAAACGCTGAACACCGCTTCAAACCATTTTTTTATCAGTAATTAGTTCATTATCGCAACATTTTGTCAACTTTAAAGGTTTTTTAAATTGGACCATTTTTTTTATAAATTTTCAGATAATGACCCAAATTAATTTTTTTGTAAATTTCACTAAAAAATGTTTTTTTTTATCAAAAATCGCTACTTTTTTATTCTTATATATTGAGCGAAAAAATATATTTTTTTACTTTTTGGATTCGAAAAATAGTGTCACATTCAGTCTTTAGTGGCGGATTATGAGTCAACGATTAAAGTTTAATGTTTGCTTCTTTATTTCTCTGTCAAAATACTCAGTAAAATTAAATAAATACATTATCAATACATTATGGAATTAAGCACTTTCACTCACGTGGTTCACAGAAACAAGACGCAGAATGCAATTATTATCAAACAACCTAACCTAAACGATGCGTGAGCGTGATTTTGCCACCTCGTGCGCTTCAGTTGTATTCATTCATCCATCATTACGATACGCCGAAAAATATGCGTTCTTATTGGTCAGATTAAAATTAATTCCTATTAATGCCGAGGGCGATTGCCGAAGACTGCCAGTGATTGCCGATGACTGCCTGTGATTGCCGATGACTGCCTCTGATTGCCGATGACTGCCAGTGATTGCCGTTGACTGCCAGTGATTGCCGATGACTGCCAGTGATTGCCGTTGACTGCCAGTGATTGCCGATGACTGCCTAGGCATTTGTACACTGACTGCCATAGTGAGACACCCCTCGAAATTTAGCATCGAAATTTGATACTACATGACTGTATCACCTTCATTTTATCAATTTTCAAAAAATAATTAATTTTGAAAATTTGTTTTCTAATTTAAAAAGATTGAAGGCGATATAGTCATGTAGTATCAAATTTCGGAGCAAAATTTCAAATTTTAACCAATTTTATCCCATAGTTTTCTTGTAGTTTGTCACTCCTTTTTACCTAAATGCGGCAAGTGATAACAGCTCCCGAGCATTAAAAAAATATATTATGAATAGAAGAAATCCTTATGTTCCATCAGGTTTTTAAGAAAATGTTCTTAAAAAATACTATTTTATTTTTAGATTTTTAGTATTATAGTATAATTTCTTCATCTTAGCTTAGGAATTTGATGATGGATTTGTTTACATATTTTAAATAAACATTTAAATAATTTAGTTTTCGGTGGTTGTATATGAGCAACCATGTTGTATACCGCCACCCGATATCATTATTTCGTTATATTTAATTTGTCAATATGAAATAAAGACATTTTTGATTTGATTTGATTTGAATGGCCGCTGACCGTTGCGCCACGACTAGTGATTATCTTTCGTGAACTAGGTGAGATAGTAAATTTGCGTCAATAATAAATGTTTTATAATTTTACCAATCAAAAAAGTTTTATTGTCATTTTTGACAGTGACGTTTTTAATGAACATTATTTTAAAAATGTCACGGTATTGTGAAAAAGAACAAGCATTAACTTTAAAATTATTTGGTTATTTTTAAAGAGAAAGTGATGCCGGAAAGACTATATTTTACTCTTTAACGCAGTTTACGAGGAAAGTAGATATATAAAAAAAGTAGATATAATAAAGCAGGAATTGTGAAAAATATATAATAAACATGAAAAATATGCAATGCAATGTTTTTATATACAGGGTGTCCGGAAAATACGTGTACAACGTTTGACGACAGACTCCTGACGTCAAAATAGGTCGATCTAAGCCGACTTAGTTATATCCAAAATTGTCTCGTTTAGCCGGTAGAGGGCGTAAAAAATTTGTAAAAATATTGGTTTTTCCTAAATTACGTGAAAACCTGCTAATCGATTTTAATGATTTTTAGTATGTAGACTAATACTATAAAATGACGTTTTCTAGTAGTATAGTCACCGGCGTAAATAAGTGGAAGTGTTATAAAAGTGATATAATACGTCAACATTTTTCCTCATTTTTGATATGAACGGCGTTATGACAACCCAGATATTTTTGTAGAGTGACTGGATGTATTTGGAAGCTATTTTACCTCTTTAATATTTTTCGTTAAATGAGCTGTTTTGCCAGAAAATATTTACAATACATACATCAATTATTAACAATAAGAATAAAACAAAGTACAACAAAGTTGAAAGTATGTATTGTAAGAAACTAAGTAAAACAAAAAAATTATTTATGCAAATGTGTAAAATGACCGCCATCTTGCTGAATACACTTATTAACACTCCTTAAAAAATGATATTGGACCCTATCTAATGTCTCGGGGGTTATTAAGATGGTTGCCTGCATTTAAAATCCGCTATGCAGGTAATTGTAAATATTTTCTTCTGGCAAAACAGCTCATTCAACGAAAATTATTAAAGAGGTAAAATAGCTTCCAAATACATCCAGTCACTCTACAAAAATATCTGGGTTGTCATAACGCCGTTCATATAAAAAATAAGGAGAAATGTTGACGTATTATATCACTTTTATAACACTTCCACTTATTTACAGCTGGTGACTATACTACTAGAAAACGTCATTTTATAGTATTAGTCTACATACTAAAAATCATTAAAATCGATTAGCAGGTTTTCACGTAATTTAGGAAAAACCAATATTTTTACAAATTTTTGACGCCTTCTTCCGGCTAAACGAGACAATTTTAGATATAACTAAGTGGGCTTAGATCGACCTATTTTGACGTCAGGAGTCTGTCGTCAAACGTTGTACACGTATTTTCCGGACACCCTGTATAATTATCTGTTTTAGAGAGTTTTTGATGCTTTGGGAGTTTCTTATTCAACAATCCAACAAATTAAGGCAAAGGGGATAGAGAAGGATGTAGAATTTAAGAATCTCAATAATGTAGCTATTTTGTCATCCCGTAGTCGACAACTTCACGAAATTCATGAACAAACCATAAGAGAGCGTATGTATGGGATGTATAGACCAGGTGAACACGTTACCATTCGCTTAAGACAACTAAACCTTAAAATCATTAATGGTGTTGAAATATCCACTGGTTCATTAGCGGACTGCACCAATTATTATTGGTGCACACACTTTAGATCTTTGTATAATGGTAACCAATTAACATTCCTGTTTTGTCCAATTACTTTTTAAAAGAATTGGACTCGTGTTCATCGCATAACACTCATTTCGCCGAAACGCCTAACAAAGTCAATCTTTCTATTCTCTCGCCCTCATTTGTACTAGTAACGATCTAGATTTTCAGTCCGAACGTATGTACTATATGGGGGGAGGGGGGAATGCAGCGAGAGCGGAATGTGCCTGCACTTGGCAATGTTGTGGAATAAAAACCTTAAAACTTTATTGCGAGTACCTATTCTTTCTATGCTTTAATATAAACAGACGATTTTTATAATCTACATCCACTTCAGCGATTTTGTTTCTACAGTAAAGGACGCTATAGCATTATCTATCTACATGTCATGTCATGCTCTATTTTTCTTATCTACTAGCTAACAACACTGGAACGGCCAACAAAGTAAGCGATTCTGGATTGAATAGAAACTGGCTTACCTGGTGATAAGGGCTCGATACACTGCAGATATTATATCTATAGACAGACAAGCTGATAAATTTTAATGTTAAGCCATTTGAGGTAAATGTGTGTTATTGTCATTTGTGGTCAGAATTGCTTTGCTTATTCTACATTGTTGGATGATTAAATACAAATGTCAAAAGATAGAATATATATCAGTGTGTCAAAAAGTCTGGAATATTCCAAAATTTTCAAAAACTACTGAATATATATTTTTGAAAATTGGCACATCTGTATATGTAGTATAAAACGGCATACCTTGAAATGACGAAACCGTTTTTGATAACTGCACAGGGTTAGTTAAAAGAAAAAAAACAAACCATTTTTATTTTAAATAAAACGTCCTGTATATTATCAAAGAATGAAACAGTCAAATTCAACTTTATATAGTTTGATGGGTTTACATGACAAAGTAATAGCATAAGGAAAGGAGAAATTGAGTGGCTTGCCAGATCCCCAGACCTGACCCCTTTAGATTTTATTTGTAGGCTGATAAAAATTAAGGTTTACAAAACTAGACCGATTAATATTGAAGATGTTAAGTCTGGCATTAGAAATGAAGCATTTACTATTTACATAGGTACTGTTCTTGTTAATTTACTGAAAATTTGCTTTTCTATGTGATTTTGAATAACACCACCTTATATCGTTGAATTTGTCCTTTACAGGAATATTTGAATCTTCAAAAATATATAATAGATGTTTCATTTAAAATAATAAAGTTTTTTTTCTGACTAACCCTGTATGGTTACAGAAACGGTTTTACATTCCAGGAACCGTACTAATTGCAACACATGTGACACACACAAAACTCACTGTGCACTCGACGGCACAATAAAATGACTGAATAAGGGCGAAGACACACACGGGAACGAGTTTTTCGAGCGGTGCAGCAGTGACAAGATGCACAAAGAAGCTTCGGCGCGGTTTCTGTCGAGGCGGTGGCATTGGCAGAACAAATCTGGATCCATTTTTACTGCAATTCGTTAATTAAATAAAATAATTTGCTGTGGGTCTCAAAAACGCTTTGTCTGACCAGTATAATATAATTCCAGATATTCTAGAAACACTTTTAGCAAGAAACAGTTTGCGGCGGAAGCATTAGACGCTGCACCGGTTTTAAAATCGCGCGACGTGTCCCACTTTTGTGTATGTTTTGCCACCACACCCTGAAAAGAAGCCATGAAGTGACATCGGGCAACGCTGCATCAGCTGGGAGTTGCGGATCCACAAGCTATTATTACGACGCGCAGCAACGGGCGAGTCTTTTATTCTTTCTGATATTTTTTGTGTATTTTTGGCTTTATTGCCACTATATTGATATTGAAAAATGTACAAAAAAGTAATAAATAGTTTTGGATGACAAGAACAACTTACCTAATTAGGGGAAATGTGCCTAACATCGCACACTTCCTAATATCGCACCCCCATATTATTTCATTGACAAGTGTCGCACTCTAGCTGTAAACGAGCCAATCACCTTATTTTAGGCGCCGGTCAAAGCAGTGAAATAATTTTAGTGATGTTATTGTCGCCGTTGAAAGTGCACCGGTAATAAATCGTTTTCACAGAGTGAGTTTATTTGAGAGCGAGAAATATTCCGTGAATTACAGGAATAAAGGTATGTACACGTCATTTAAATTCTACAAGCAATGTTAGTGGAGTTATGTAGCTTGAATAATTTGTGATTATAACATGTGTCAAGTTTATACAATTTATGCAAATGGCGGCCATATGTTCGTTATAATATTTGCCTAATATCGCCCATGTTGTGTAGTCCTAATATCGCACCGTGCGATATTTGTATTAGTAAAATGGTTCTCTTTGTAGTTTGTCTTAGGGTATTATTTTAATTACAGATGGACGAAATACCAAAAAAAAAAAAGAAAACAATGGTGTACAGAAGATATGAAAAGGGCAATTATCTCTGTGCGGTCTAAAGAGATGGGCCTTCAACGAGCTTCGACGAAAAATATTTGAATGACAAATCTGGGGAAAAATGGATATATAGTATGCATCAAATGTAGAATTTGGTGTCATGAGCAATGTTCCGGGACAGACGACTACAAAACTTTTAGTTGTGACTTTTGCCGTAAAGGCTGATAACTTAAATAAGACCTTTTTTTGTTTGTTTATATCAAGCCAGTTGTTTATCACTTAATAAATTTTTGAAATTGTTTTAACTTATTTCTTACATAATTTTTTAAAATTGTTTTAATTTATTTTAGAGTGGGCGATATTAGGATCACTCTTTTTAATTTGAACAAAACGTAACCTATATTCAAATTCATTAAAACAGCTAACTTTACTAATTAATACTTAAGGATGGTAATTACTTGGTCGAGATACTTCCCAAGTATACCTGACAAGAAAGCAGAACAGCTTTTTGATAAAAAACAAATGCAAAAATATTTTTTTTTTTCAAAATGGGTGCGATATTAGGCATATTTCCCCTATTAAATAATAGTAATATTGCGTTGAGAAGCTGTTTTTGTTTAACCAGGAGTACATTTATTTGATCGATCAAAAGTAATATTCTATTGCACACATTATTATCTTCTGCGTTTAAATTACGGCATTGACTATCATCTTCTGAAGTCTCAAAATTTAGTGAGCTTAAGGCTTTGTTTAAGAAATCCACGCTTATCTTAAGATAGTCACCTACTATCTGGGTAACTTCGTTACTTTCACAATGTATGAATTGGTACCGAGACAATAAGTTTTCAAGCTGAGACCACCTGCTTAGTTTCATTTCAAAGGGTAAAATCCATTTGAAATCATTGTAAGCCATTTTATTACTTTTAAAAAAACCTTTACCCTAATATCAATGTCCACTGAAACCTGATTAACAATATTTATACAGTCATTGGTCAAATCTAAACTATAAAAATATATTTTTGAGTCACTTACAATTTTTACTTCCCAAAATTCAGAAGTATTAATTTTTTGGGAATAATTACTGAGATCGTCAAAACTTTTTATAAAATCTGATTGCTCGAAAGCTTGATTAAGTTAAGAGATACGCTCTTGTGGTTCCTCGTTTTTCTTTGCTGGACTTCTTTTAGGAATGAGAACAGTTTTTGACAAGTAAGCAGGCAAATTGGGATAAAAACACGGAACAGCTGTTAAATTTAGTCTCACTTTAGTTGGATTTTTTTTGTGGTGCCCTCAGTCAAATCCCATAAATATCCTCACAATAGTGAAAACGAAAAGTGAGAAACTGATACACTCTCTTCACTTGCTTTTCAAACACTTTTATAGTTAGAGTTACACCCAGGAATGCAGCAGGGGCTTGGCATGTTGATAAATAAACAAACTAAAAGAAAAAAATAGTACCTACTTACCTAAGTACCTAGGTATCTAGAGGTCTACCTAGTTACGAACTATCTCTACTAGTAATATTTTTAAACAAATTCACATATACCTTCAAGTTAAATAAACACTTTAATATTTAATAAATTAACTGTAGCCACAAAACAATAAAGTTTATGCCAAAGAGCTAATTACAATACAAAAAACGCCATTATAAAACTCGTAAACAAACCGCCCTGGGCCGCCTGGCCAGGCCGTTGGATTTTTCACTTTATTAATGCTATTACAGCAAATGCGCATCAAAAATGTTAATTAATATTTTGTAGAGGTTCTTAGCAATCATGTCACTTAAATTTTCTATTCGATATCAATCGAAAACTGGATAAAAATACAAATTAATACGAAAAACCGCAAAGTTAACACCTATATCGCGCGTAAATTACATACTAAAGCATGGATAACCTCAAAAAAAGTCACGTGGCACATGGATCTTCAAGCAGTGTTGTCGATGTTTCTGTTTCACGGCTTCTTTCAAGGTGGTTGTGGTTTTGCGCTTACCGTCACGTACGCGCAACAACACAACTGAGGAACAGTAATTATGGCTACTGGCACGTAGCAGCGACACGCAGACCGACAAGAAAAGCGAGTAGCCAGGAATGTTGATCATTTTTATGGCAGTTTTGTCCCCCCCCCCCCAAATCGCAAGAGCCTAGCGACGCCCCTTGAACACACCTACTGATGATAATACTATTTTTCTAATTTTGTCTTGAAACAGATCTATTTCGAACGCGCTAGCGAGTTCGTAATAGATCTATTTCGAACTCCGAATTTTATTATTTAAAGGTTGGCCCTACATGACATGTTTTTTTTCACCGTTTAGCATAGCATTCTAGATAACTAATATTTTTAAGTCCAAATATGCAAAATACTACACGAACCCACGTATGTATGTTTGGTTGCCTAGATCTACAAATCTGTATGTATTGTTTAGTTAATTAAAAAACACATATTAAATAATAACTTTATTGACGGAGAACTATTTTGCTTTTGTAGATGCTTCAAGCCAACATTTTCTGCCAAATCCTATCCAAAATTCAATCTACTAACCTTCCAATGTCGATTTTAACTACAACTTTATTTGAATTTTCCATCTTCCCTATACTAAATTGCAATGCCGTGACGTAAAATCACGTCTTTTGAAATTTGAAAAAAAGTAGCAAAATCGCCCGAATTTCCGAACGCTCTGTATATGTACCGAATGTATAAGGATCACACAACGTATACGTCCAATTTCAAATCTCATATCGCTAAAATAACTTTAGAATCTCGTGGTGAAAATGGGTGAATAAATCAAAAAATGACAGTTCGCAAAATAATTTTTATTGTCCATAGGCTACTATGATAAAAATAGTATTACCAACATAAAATTTAGACAAAAAAATTTACAAAATTTGAAGGATTTATTTTCTTTTTAAACATGTATTTTTTATTGAAAAAACTACAAATTAGAAAAAATAGTATAAAGTACGTGTTATATAAAACAGTTTTAAGCACTTGTCCCGTTATAAAACTCGCCACAAGCGGCTCGTTTTTTACCATGAACGCGTGCTATAAAATGATGCTTTATAAAACGTGTACTTTAATATACTATTATGATGGACGTACGTGAAACTTCATTTAAATGCATAGAACTTGCTTGAAGTGTTGTCGCAGCATCCCTTATCTCTCGGAATTAACCTCTTCACAGTTCCCATCGTAATTCTCTACGGATATATACATATGCATTTCATACATTAACCCGCTCCGCACATTTTTCCCAAATGACTTTAGAGCAGTCTCGAATAGAGTTCCTTAAAAAATGTTTAAAAGAACATGCCTAAAACAATTTTCATCGCATGATTTATTACAAAAGATGCGGGAAAAAATGTCTTTGGATAAAGCGACAGGCACTCAAAGAGGCAAAAGAAAATAAGTTCAAAGATAAATTTGCGATATGCCAAGCCAAAATGCCCTACTATATTCATCATAATACAAAGGCGAAATTTATGAAAATGGGTATTCTCAAAAACCCTATTTAAAAACGTGTTCCTTATTTACTATGTTGTCTCGTTTTTTCTTAATTTCAATATGACTCGACTCAATGGTTTGGTTTGGAATGGTTTTTATATGTATTTTAGGAGCAAATATTAGTGATGCGTTCGCCTTTTCATTTTTTAATCAATTTTTCATTACTTATCCGTTTTATCCAAAAATCCGCCGTTGAAGTACAATTAACCATAGTTTTGCTTTAAAAAAAAAGGTTGGATTTATAAGTTAATTAAAGCAGAAAAATAAATATGGTGAAATTGGACAAAATTTGGTTTTTTGATTTTATTAATTTATCAATAAAATTTTTTTAAACTTAAAACTTTAGGTAATTGCTACCCAAAAAGGGGCGTTTGGCCCCTTATATTAATATAAGATAATGAAATGGTGAATGCGTCACTAGTTTTTACTCCATTTAAGGCATACGTAGATAATAAACAAATCAGTGGCGGATCTAAAACTCCACTAAGGGGGCTCATGATCCAAATTATTTTTAGCAGTTAATAAAATAATACAAAAAGAATGGTACCCAACACAAGTGCATATATTTATTAGGCCAGAGGAAACTTACAAATAAACATATACGTCATTGCATGGTTAATTTACTTCTGTCTCTAACCCGTCTATCATGAATATCATGACGAAAAATAAGACGCTCTCGAATCGAAATAGGGGAATCAGGATTATTAATAATTTTTATGAAGAATGTGCAAAAATGAAGCATTCTTCGTTCATCCATCCTCAGCTAGTCAATTATCCTATACAAGTGGGAAATATGATCGTACTTTCTTATATTATACACAAAACGAAGACAATCATTCTGCACTTTCTGTATCCGAGATCTACCTACTTTCAACATCCAAGCAGAAACCGTAGACAAAATCACAATAATTAAAATTGGACAAAACGAGAGATTCACAAAAATCTTTCCTTAATTTAAAATTTAGAATATGTCTATTACTGAATAGCATTTTTAAAGAAAGATAAGTTTTCTGAAATATTTTTTTAAATGCTCGTTAAACCTTAGTTCCGTGTCAAGTAATAAACCCAAATATTTAGCACTATCCACAATATTTAATTTTGTTCCATTAACGGATATATTTAAAATATTTTTTAAATAATTGACCTTATTCTTATTACAAAAAATTAGCATGCATGATTTATAGGATTTAAATTTAAATTGTGCCTTCGAAAGAGCTCACTCAATATTTGCAAATCCTGGTTTATACAGTTCTCAACTTCGGCGTTATCCTCAGCATCAAAACAGCAATATATTTGTGTATCGTCAGCAAATGCTTGCACTTTACAGTGCTTTAAAGATCTAAGTATATCAGAGGTATACATAAGATAAAGTAGGGGGGCCCAAAACTGAACCTTGTGGCACTCCAGAGCGTATGTCGACTTGTTCAGAATAATTATTATCAGAAAACACTTTTTGAAATCTATTGAACAAGTATGATTTAATAAGAAAAAAAGAGTACCGTAATCGTAATATTTTAATTTGGATACAAGAAGTTTATGGTTAATAGTGTCAAAAGCTTTCGAAAAGTCAAGGAGAATTTGTATACTGTTCATCTTTTTATCACACGCACGAAGGATGTCATCTGTTATATTTGTTAAAGCCACAGCAGTCCCAAAGTGTTTTCTAAATCCACATTGTGTGGAAGGAATAATATTATTATCAGTAAAATAACTGTACATCTGATCATACAAGACCCTTTCAAAAAATTTTGAAATAGCCGGTAGAATGCTTATTACTCGTTACTTAGTTTAAATAGTGCTTCGCGACAGCTGCTTACCATTTTTGAAGTACACCATCTCGATTTCAGGGCTTTTAAAGCGGCTTGACTATGAGAGAATTAATAACGATAAATCATAAAAGTAGAGTTTGCTTTGTGCCGTGGAGTAAAACAGTATTCTTCAGATAAAAAGCTAACGAAAGAACAAAGAACGCGGTGAAAACCACCAAGGTCTCATTGCAGCTCCAAAGGAGTAAGTTTATAAGTAAAGGGCGGATTATATTATACACTTAAATTCAGGCAAACTATGAGCAAATATATGAGTGTAAAAGCGCTGCTCACTGTTCAGACAGATGAGTGCGAACTTTGCCCTTGTGGGAAACTTGAATCACTCTGTATTTTTCTTTATTTGCCTTAATGATTTATTGTATTACTCTTTTCCACAATAAAAACAATTATTATTATTATTATTATTATTATTATTATTATTATTATTATTATTATTATTATTATTATTATTATTATTATTATTATTATTATTATATGCCTTGTTTGTCTTTAAAATAAGCAGTTATTTGCATTTTTTACGAAATATGCATACTTGTATGCAATATTTCTTCATTTATTATAATAAAATGAGGTAAAGAAGCACATTAAGTTCTAAAAAATATTTTTATTTGTAAATATTTTATTTGAAAAATAAAAGTAATTAAATTTTTTACACTAAAATTGTAAAAGCCATTTATTACTAAATATTTTTCAAAATTTTCTACTAAAAAGGTCGTCAAGTAATTGCTCCACAAATGGATTCAAAATATTGTTTCTATACCGCTGTGCTTTAATTGTGTCGTGGAAAAAAATAGGACCAACAATTCTTCTTCGGGAAACAGCTAACCAGACACCAATTTTTTGAGGGTACAATGTGGACTCTACAAAAAAATGGGGATTTTCACTACTCCACATGCGTGTATTCTGAGAATTCACATAACCGGAGAGGTGGAACCAGACTTTATCCGAAAAAAATGTCAGGTCTAATAAATCATTTCTTTTCAATAAATTTTTGGTAAACCATTGAGAGTAATTCCTGATGCGTCTTTAAAAAACTGGGGCTTGTATTTCTTGGAATACGTGCACTTTATAAGGAAATAAATTTAGCTGCTTCTTAAGAATAGTCCTGCATGTTCCATAAGATCTTCCCACTTCTTGGGACAGGCGTCTTATACAATTTGTTGGCGTATTTTGCATTATTTCACGAACGTTTGCAACAAGTTCTTCTGTTCTTACAGATGGTCTTCCTGCTCCTCTTTTGTGTTGTATAGAACCTGTTTCCCTAAACACAGCCACGGTTCTTTTCAGGCAATGATAAAAATCCCCAGCAATGAAAGCAACGTTAGGAAAATGTTCGTGAAAATCGTCCATGCACAAACCCGGATTGTATTGCCACTCACCATTTACTCTAACCACGTTTCGAAAATACGTTTCAACCATGAATGTTTTGTGCTGTTCCGTAAAGCCCATTGTGTGAATTGTTCAAGAAATTGGAAAAATTAGCGATGAATCCAATTACTTGTAACGACTGTCAAAGATGACTAAATAACTGATTGATTGTTAATTCAGGTAGTTACTGACACCCAACAGGTATTAAGCTCTACGGCTAAGCATTACGTCCTTAGATGCAAGGCCCTCTTTGATGGAAATAATTTTTGCTCGCACGGTATAAGAACGTTTAGAATATCTATCTCGTTTCCCTCCCAAGTTTTTACATTTCTGTCTTAAAAAGCACACGATTAAAGTTTAATTAAATCACAAACAGAAGCTGAACACAATTCCATGCGTTTCCATTACATCATGCATCGCCGGAAATTAACTAGGACAGAAACTAACCCGAAATACCCGTATAGCGACTGTTAAATCAGCTTAATCGGGCCATTTTGTAGCCCTTTATGACTACAACAATAATGGTATAAAGCGAATAAACACCTTATTAAGTCTTAAGGGATTGAGTCATCGTTTGGCCTCAAAAGGGCTATAAAACGGGATAGTGATCTATATCTGAATGAGTTAAAAGAACAATTGTTAAGGTTTAAATTGGAAGCGCTGAAATCTACGATACAAGAAAAGGTTTATGTTGGACAGAACAAACAAGGAAATTAATCAGGAAGAGTGGGATAGAAGTTAATTTATTAAGGGGTAAAATAATTGGAAGGAACAAATCATCTTAATCTTAACATAGTATAAAACAAAATCGCTGTCGCGTCTGTCCCCAGCTATATGTGCCTAAATCTTTAAAACTACGCAACGGATTTTGAAGCGTTTTTTTTTTAATAGATAGAGTAATTCAAGAGGAAGGTTTTTATGTATAATACATGCATAATATTGTAGAGAAACACTGATAAATTTAGAGGTTTGTTCGGGTTTGCATTTATAAATCTTGACGTGATGGTGAACTCGCCTTATTATTATCTCAGAGGCGTATAATGCCTGGCATTGCAACGCAGCTTCATAGATACACTTAAAAATAATGTAAAATCTACAGCTACAAGCTACTTGGTTTTAAAAGTAGCTCGAATAAAGCTATTAGCTACCAAAAAAGTAGCTAGCTAGTAGCTTAACTACTTAGTAGCTAGCTACTGCCCAGATACCTAACTGTCATTAATGTTGCTGAAAATTGGTACTATGATTTTACTCTGTTAAAATAAGCACGTACATATTTCGATATTGTGGGAAATTTTGCCCCTAGGGGGTGGAAATGGAGGGTGTAAGTTTCCAATGCAACCGCTAGTAAAAAAGATATAAGTAAAAAATTTTAAACAATATCCTCGATTGGAACAAGTAAACACGTGTTTAGGAATTTAAGAAAATTTTGCCCCTAGGGCGTGGAATACGGTGTAAAATTGTTTTTATTGGAAAAATTATTGTTGGTCTCAATTTCTAGAAATTCAGCATAAGTACCACAACACAAGTTTAGTAGTTTCATACAGTTACATACTTATTTCTTTTTGTCTGCCCCTAAAGGTATAAAAAGGGGTTATAATTATAAAGTTTATATTGGAGAACTTATTTTTTGACAGACTATATCAATATGTCAACAAATTATTTCCCTAAAGGTGTTTATAAACGCAAAGTCCCTGGAAAGGTTCTGTGAGCATTATTATCGATCTGTAATGAAATAGATATGATTTTTAATAATGTTCATGAATCTATATTATTGGTGTTATTTTCATGAACCAGCTAGGAGATAAATGACATTTTTATTGAAAGAAAAAGAAATAATAAAAGAAACTTGAGAATTAAAAAAAAATAATATGTGTACCTATTATCATAGGTTCTATTGGGTAGTATATATGGTAAAGCTGCTTTATTTCAATTGAGAACTTATATCAATGAACTTTGAATCGTTGAGGCCTTTACTTGATGGAAATTCATTATAACTCAATGAAATACAATTTATTTTGTCAAATTTCTACTTTAATTGAAAAAACTTTTTCTTTACATCTGCTAACAACTTTAACCAGGAATTAAATTTAATTAAACAAACGGCAATTAATAACGGGTATTTATCATCTATGATTGATGCCATAATATCGAAAAAACTAAAAAAGAAGGCTATTTCTGAAACCTGCCCTCTTATAAAGGAAAAGCCAGGCCTCTTTAAAACTATCACTTATTTTGGAAACCCATCGGATAAAATTAAAATACACCTTAATCAAAGGAAAATCAACGTCGCTTATAAAAGTAACAATTCTTTAGGAAAATTTTTAAAAAACTATAAATCAAAAAGCAACAAGAATAATAAATCGGGGGTTTACCAATTAAATTGTGGCTCATGTCCCAAAACTTATATAGGCCAAACAGGTCGATCATTTAAAACGAGAATTTTGGAACATAGAAGAAGGTTTCTCAGTCAAAAAACCGACTCTACTTATTCTAATCATCTTTTACAAGAACAACATAATTTTGATAACAAATTTAAAATTTTTCATATTGAAAACAAGGGTCAAAAACTTAATCTTTTGGAAAGTTTAGAAATATATCGATTGAAAAATTCCGCTGCATTATTAAACGACCAATTAGAACTAAATAGTTCCCCTTTGCTAAATCTGTGTCAATAATCTAAATAGGGTTCTTTGAATTTTCCATAAGATTAAGATATATTATAGGGACAACAATATTTTGGTTTACAATAACTAAACAGTATTAAGAACATATAATTAAATAATTAAGCTTTAAACCTGTACACCTGTATTGAGTAATTAGGATCTCGACCATTTTGTTATTGTACTGAAATAAAATTAGTTAGAACCATACACCCGAAGAAGCTACAATGTAGCGAAAGGCATCGTGTAAAGAAAAAGTTTTTTCAATTAAAGTGGAAATTTGACAAAATAAATTGTCTTTCATTGAGTTATATCAATGATATTGCGCTGTCGAAGCCGTGGTTATCCGCTAGTGCTAGCAACTATTTCTGTTATTTATGAGTTTGAAGACATAGGCAAAACTTTTTCAAAATAAAAAAAAATAAAAATTATATTTTTTCCCGTATGCTCCATACTTTCAGGAAGCCACTGTATAATATGATAGAATTTTCACCACACCACACAAAAATGCACCTTTTTCCTTCTGTACTTATAAATTTCGTAACGTTGATGGCCTTTCTTTCACAACGCTGCGGTTTGAACACAGGATTAATGTTTTATAGTTTAACCTTTGATTTATATGACTTAGGAAACGATCTAATATCGAAAAAGATTGAAATTCCCAAAAAAAGCTTTTATCGAAGTTATGCTGCCGACCAAAATTTTCTAAAGAATGTAAGAGGTTGTCAGTGATATTAAAATTTAATCTTTCAATTATTATTTTGTCGCTTAAAAAAACCACATTCCTCTAAAAATCATTAATCACAAATAAATTTAATTTAGATTTTAATGTTGACAGGTATACAAAGAACCATTAAAACGTGCCATTTTGTTTGCATTGAAATATGTTAAGCCTGAAAACTTGGTTAATATTAAAGTATTTTCAACTGCCAAGGGTATTACGGAGCGCCTCAGGTTTATTCAGTGGCGTGGCGCACTGAGGTAAGGGTAACCACTTACCGGTACTGCATTTCATCTAAAAAACATTATTTAACGTTTTGTAAAGCTTAAATTAAAAACAAGACCGGTTTAATAACAAATTACGTTTTTGGAGCCAGTAAATTTTCTTAAACAAGCCCTTATGTATTATATAAATTATTTATTTATTAGTGGCAAGCAAAGTTTTACTGGCAAAAATTGCCATCATGTGCCATCTTGTTTTGACCATTTTCAGTGGCGAGGCTAGCAGGAGAGAGGGCAGAGGTGGCCCAAACCACCCTCAAAATATTAGTTTAAATATCGTTTTTTTGTCCAAAAACATCACTTTTAAAAATGCTGATTATGTTGAACTCTAAAACACTGAAACCCTGAAATTTGGTAAATATTTAACTAATACCATAGGGCTCTTTGTCCTAGTCCCAAATCTTATTTGCAATATACAGGGTGGTTGAAATATACACTTATTCTGGTAACTTGAAAAAGTGACCATAAGTCCTTTTTTTCAAATGTAACACCCTGTATATTATTACGGATTTGAAAAGCTGCTAAAATTTCACTTCATTCTTGTATATCATACCTGTACGTAACTAACTAGTTTAACCATTTTTTTTAGGTATTAAGCATGATTTGTAAAATTTTTTATACAATTCAATTTTCATTCGGTTATTAGTAAGTTAGCCATGACAAAAACTGATGTTTACGTATGTTACTATGGTTATCGTTTTGATATTTCATTAAGTTTAGATACAAGATAGAAATACACTTTAAAGTCATGGAAGAAAACTATACAAATGCAGTTCTTATGAATTTATTTATTTTATTTGGACAATATTGTGTTTGCATTAACATGCAAAAAACATTAAAACCAAATTTTTCTTGAAATCCATGCAGTCAACACGCGCATATTAAAGTGTTTGGATGTAAACGGCCAGCGTTTTGAACATCTGTTAAAATAGCATTTTATTTGTTATAATTTTAGTAGCCTTATTATTTGACTACCTAGTTAACATTTAATAAAATTGTCCTGGATCCTTATGAATTTTCTAAGATTCATTGGAGGTAAATTAGAGTACATTTCTTAAACTTTATACATGTCCTGGCGATAATTCCATCACATTGTCTAAATAAAATAAATAAATTCATAAGAACTGCATTTGAATAGTTTTCTTCCATGACTTTAAAGTGTATTTCTATCTTGTATCTAAACTTAATGAAATGTCAAAACGATAACCATAGTAACATACGTAAACATTAGTTTTTGTCATGGCTAACTTACTAATAACCGAATAAAAATTGAATTGTATAGAAAATTTTACAAATTATGCTTAATACGTCAAAAAAATGGTTAAACTAGTTAGTTAGGTACAGGTCTGATATACAAGAATTAAGTGAAATTTTAGCAGCTTTTCAAATCCGTAATAATATACAGGGTGTTATATTTGAAAAAAAATACTTATGGCCACTTTTTCAAGTTACCAAAATAAGTATATATTTCAACCACCCTGTATATTGCAACTAAGATTTGGGACTAGGACAAAGAGCCCTATGGTATTAGTTAACTATTTACCAAGTTTCAGGGTTTCAGTGTTTTAGAGTTCAAAATTATCAGCATTTTTAAAAGTGACGGTTTTGGACAAAAAAAACGGAAATTTAATTTATATCTTAGAAACGGTAAGAGATAAGTATAGAGTAGAGTTAATAAAAATTGTAAGGAAAGTCATGGGGGTTTCGAGAATAAAATAAAATATATGGTGTTCCATTTAAAAAATCGAAGTTACTATTATTTTTGTGTTGAAGCGGCAACACTGTATTGTTAAAAATATTTTAGGTTGGTAGAGCATGTCCGTTTATGTACGCGACCAAATTTTCAGAACGATTCCTTTATTGGTTCGTCAGAAACGTCTAAGGTACCATCGACCGTGAGACACCCTGTATATATGCCAATTTTAACTTGCTACTTATAAAATAATAATCTCTTACTTATTTGGTCCTTTTTTTGCATACTACTCATTCTTGTACTATGATTGATCATTATTAAACTTGATTTTTTATAAAAATTACAAAGAAACACCCAAAAGAGCCACTAAATAACCTAAATTGCGTTCGACTAATCCAGCAACGTTTCATCAACCTGCTGTTATTCCATTCATTTCGAATAGTAAGCGATACTCGTTAAATAAAATGTTTGTTGCCCGAGTGCCGGATACCATTACAATAGACTAGACATAATTTTAAAACTCCTATTGTGAATTAGTAGAATATTTATTCTTAAATAAATTTATTATGGGGAAAATAATTATTACGGATTAATTTTTTATTAAAGCAGTTGAAACTGCCAAAATACCATATTATGTTTGACGGGATTTTCCAAGGCATTTTCGACAAATATATTAATCTGGCTATAGCTCAATAAAATAGAAGAAAAGGATGGAATGATGAAGGGTTGGGTAAAAATGTAAACAATTGGGTCTCTACTTTAAAAGATCTTTGGTTGGAACAAATAAAACCTAACTTAGGATAAAAACTTTTAATTATCTCAGATTTATATTTAAAACTCTTGTCAAATAGACTTATGATGTTATGATTTGATTAAGTGGCCCAAAGGATATCAATTAATTCTGGATGAACCTGCAACTTTTTGTTTTAACACGTTATTCTACTATTTAATATGTAAAAATGAAATACGGTTCAATCATTTTCCATTGTAATTATCACCTATATAACAATTTTTCCATTTTCTTTCACGTTACCTTATCATTTCCTTTATCTAATGATTAATGTATTAGAATACCTCATAATGGCAATGCGCATTAAATGGTCTCCAGTCCTCCGTCTCTGATCTTACTCTTCATGCATATTCCAGGAAATTATACGAAATTTGATATCAAAAAGGTAATTTAGAAACACAAAAAGGCAAGAAGAGGGTTTCCTTGACAATTACAAAGCTAATTTTAAACCAATTTTATATAAGGTGTAACAAAACAAGTTTAAAAATGTTTTAGTAGAACTTAAGAAGGTATGGGCACAGTTCTTAAGGTCAATCATGTATAAAGACCTATAAATGGCTTAAACGCAGAGGTAACTTCCGGAACCTTGCAATTATAAAAAAAATAATTGGTATCTAATTTTAGAAGGTCTGTTTAGGGAGGCATTGACAAATAGTATGCCGATGTTTTTTCTTAAATAGATGCAGAGAAACTTAAAAAAAAACAGTTTTTTGAAACCACTAAAATTCCCACAATTTACCTTAAAATCCTTGAAAGTTAACACGTCGATTTTCAGAACTGAAATAAAAACAACAACTTTTACTGGTAACACGATATTTTCTAGTCTAACTAGATGTCATCTATCCTAAGAATTCAAGAGAATATGTGTTCGTTTTAACACGAAAGGTTTCGTAATTGCACAAAACACGAAATTAAACAAAACTATGACCGGCTGACTAACATCTGCCTTGCTCTACCAGCTCCAGAATATGTCTGTCTTTCTTCTTCGAATGCCAAATATATAGCAATAACTACTCTGATCAACACAGCACTGAAGTGCGCATGCGGATTGTCAACAGTTCGGCAAATCGAATTGACGGTAGAAAATGGCGTCGTTAATCCCACCTTATATTAAAATAAATATAGTTTAAAAAAACTAAAAAACACGCTTTAATTAATCAAACTAAAAAGCGGAAAATAAATATAGTTTAAAATAATTCTTAGAATTCCTAATAAAGGCAGAAAATAATAATGAACGATAAACATTAGTATTATTGTGAAAAAAGCGTGGGGTGCTCGATATACGAAAAATATAGCAAAGAGCGCCCTACGCTTTTTTTTCACTATAATACTAATGTTTATCGTTCATTATTATTTTCTCCCTATATTAAGAATTTCAAGAATTATTTTAAACTATATTTATTTTTCGCTTTTTAGTTTGATTAAAGCGTGTTTTTTTAGTTTTTTTAAAATATATTTATTTTTCATTTTTTAGTTTGAGTTTTTGTTAAGAAAAAACATTTTCTTTTAGTAGATTGAGCTAGATTAGTAGATTATTGTTTTGTCAGCGGTTCTGGATAAGTCTACAAAATTTAAATTAAATCTGACCGTTTAAAGTGGGTCAAAATCGGGTTCAAAGAAGTCGGTTACAAACAAACATACATACAAACCCGAACAAACGAAAAAATTTTCAAAATTAAAAAAAAAAATTGTCTTCTCTATTCTTAGCGACAATATCTATACAACCCCACGTTTGTTCCATTACTATCGGTTATTGTAATAATTCTGACATATTCACAGGTGTCAAATTTTGACAAGAGAATTGTTTGAGTATTTTTTTCAACTTTCCACCGTCAATATACATACGATTCCATAATTTCTTTCGTCAAAAACGCTTCTTCGTTTTATACCTGACAGCTGTCAAAAGTTGACAGGAGAATTTTTTGCGTGTAGATTATTGTATTGTCAGCGGTTCTTGATAAGTCTACAAAATTTAAATTAAATCTGACCGTTTAAAGTGGGTCAAAATCGGGTTCAAAGAAGTCGGTTACGGACAAACATACAGGTGAAGCTAATAAAAGACTGTTAATGAAGAAATTTGTAACAAATTATTTCTTGTGTCTATTTAAAGGTTGGAGACAATGATGTTTTAAAATGATAGAAGAGTTTTGAATTTCCATTCAGGCACGTAGATGAGGGGGGGGGGTACTGGGGTACAGACAAGAGCCAGTTTGTGTGATCAAATTAATGCTTAAGTTTTCATCACTTACTTTTCTTACATTTATCTTTCTAATAATACAAATTTATATCGTTTATATCCTAATGTTTAGGGGTTTAATTAAATACAGTAAAACCCATTATGCTAACCTTTTAAATGCTTTATAAACAATAGTGGCACTTTTTATGTGGGAGTACCCCTTCCAAAAAGAAAAGCTATCTACGTGCCTAGTTGGATTGCGTTTTTTTTTGTGACGTTGCCCCTTTCATTCTAGGTTTTGTCACCATATAACTAAAATAAGTACCTAGATACTAAATACAATACAATACATGTTACTAAATAGTATATTTATTTTATTTAAACCAACAAAACAAAAACTTTCTACCTATACTATCTCAAAGTCCACTTTTTACGGATTTTTACTATTTTGTATTATCGTATTCTCAGGAGAGTCCACCGTTATGTGATCATATCGCCCAAGTCCCTTAACGAAACAAAGCTTACAAAACTGGCATTTCAAACATTGAAAAACATAAATTGTCCGATTTCTGGATAGTTTTTACGCTCTCCTATACATTTTCCAAAATGTGACTTAGCAGGTTTACTCTCTTAACCAACGATATGTGACTTAACAGTAACTTTGATAACGGCGCTTCTCTTGAGGCATGTGTTCAGTATAGCGGACCATACGTGAACCATACAGCTAACCAGACAATTTGTGAACAATCAAGTGTTCTATAAAAGCTCTCTGGTTACAACTCAAAGTAGGAACAACTCGAAAAGTGACATATTTTAATTCTGAAACCAGTTATAGGCATTAGAAAAAAAAACGCGGTTAGTTTCCATCTCTGGACGAAGTACAAAATTTACGGAAAAGCCAAAAAAAATGGTTAAATTAAACAAAAGGTGCCAGTGTTTTTAGATTTTTTTAAGAAATGGATGCATTCTTTCTTGTGGAATTTTCTTACGTAAAATATTCACCCCGTATAGAGGGTTCAATGTTTGAAGTTGCTAAATAAATCTTGTTTTATGTCGGACTTAAATCGACTTTTAAATTTTCTTCCATATCATGAATGCGAGAAAAATGTTGCGGAAAATAAATTGATTAACTTAGCCTCCACCCTACTTTAAAACGATCATTAATCATGAACTGGGTCACTCATCAATCGCCATGCTGCGGTTCGGCGCTTGTGCACCGAGAAAAATAACAAGACAAGAACAATTCCTGGAGTTTAAAGTATTTTTATCAGGAAAATGTTAATCATACTTTCTATGGTCCCAACGATATGAATATGAAATACTTAAAACAATTTACAACTAGTCAAAATGTCAGAATAAATAATAGTATATAGGGTTTGTTTGAAGGTGGTAGACAATGAAGTGATATCAAAGAAATTACCTTGTCGGACTTCCATTGTCTTTATTTTGTTACTTAACACAACGTTTCGGTTAGTAAGTATCTCTAACCGTTTTCAAGTGTAAACTAAATTATAATTCTAAGGCTACTGTCCTAAATACTATCTATGTGTAATGGAGCTTGATCACTGGTGCTTATTGGAGTGTGAAAACTGATAAAACAAAATCATGCCTTGAAGAAAATTGACACGCCGACAGCTTCTGCCAAAGTAAATTAGTTTGTTGCGTCATCCAACCCGGCACTATTAGGTACCCAAAACTGGTTCCGAAAATGCGAAATGAGCCTGACAATAATAACATATCAACTTTTTTACTCCTTGTAAAACTACTATTTTCCATGTTTTTTAAACAACAAACTAATTTACTTTGGCAGGAGCTGTCGGCATGTCGATTTTCTTTAAGGCATGGTTTTGTTTTATCAGTTTTGCTGGTCACAGGCTACTTGATGCATTTAAATCTAAATTTATTCTCAAAAGATGCTTCATTTTAGGAAAGTTCCAAGTTAACTTTTTAAAGTTTTTTAATGAAAGTTTTTCTAAAACCTAATAGTGTATGGTATCAAAATAATCCTCCAATAAAATCCTCTTTTTTCTTAACCCGACGAGCCATCATGTTGCCATTTAAAAAAAATGAGTTATACAACTTTAAAGATTAAACTTTACATAGCACAAATAGCATTGGACCAAAAATAGTAAAATTGTATTTTTCCCAAGATTAAAGAACTAAAATAAGTGATTTTAAGGTATTCGTAGCCCTCTAGATAAAACAATAAATTTGGACAAAAAATATTTTCTTGGTGACAGAAAGTGACAAGTGACACATCGTTATATTTAGAATGTCATCAGAGTCAAAAAAGGGAAAAATATACCAGGTCTTCCATTTACAAATCGAAAGTTTATCTCACTTCTGAATCAACCGAAAGGTCCATAATGTTTAGTCACCTGTCAAAAAATGCAGTTTAATGTCGTATAGAAATCCCCCGAATTTTATTCCATTATCTTAAAAAACAAAAAAGTTAGAGTGGCGAACCACCTTCCGTGGACACCCGGTATACCCATTTGTTAATTGGTTTATTGTAACTGTGAAATGGTGTAAAATAAATAAAATAAATAAATAAATTAAAAAGACGCCGGCCGCGAAAGCAGACATTTTGAAAACAAGCACAAGTACGTCATCTTATCATCCACAATTCATTTATTTGCCGGTCTAGCTGGCAATTATAATATAATCTTTGTTTCAATATTTCTTTTAATAAAAACTTTACAAATTTTCTTCACATACAAATGAAAAATAAACTTACCTTTGCAGATATCTCCCATTACCACCCACTACCACACCGACATTTGGACCCGCGGCACCAGACAGAAATGACTTCGGCAACGACATTGATCTTTGTTGGGATACCAACAGATCCGCGGGGACTTCCTCTGTGGGGGCACTACCCGGACGCGAGAGAATGGTCCTTTCTTTGTCAGAAAATCCTTCCACGGGTGTGGAGGCTCCGGAGCCTTTTACCGACGACACTCGAGACGCGGTTAACCACACATCACTACCCGAAGATGACCCACTCACGTTGCTGGCTCGTGGAGAGGACTTTTTTTCAATTACCTGTGGGAAAGAATATTTTATCAATTAAAGCCATTTTTACAATTATTTACATATACCATAACCTATTTATTAAGTACCATTGCGGCCAAAAAATACTGGGACAAGGTTTGTTGTAATCTTCTGGATTAAAGCTAATATATTATGTCCAGTTTCAGGTAGGTAAGTTTAAATTTGCTGTCATCAATATTTGTTAGATTTGCTGTATAAAAACCAATATTGCCAGCATCCACTGGGAAATTAAACGTTATAATTCACACTTGTTTAATGGACAGAGAACCTGTAAGAGATGTTTCTGCGGAATTGAGCTAGAAAGAATGAATATACCAGGCTAGGCAATTTTCTAAGAGAAATGCGACAGATGCAACCAATTTTTCAGTATCCTTGAGAACAGCAAAATATCGACTACAAGAGCGTCAGACAACCGATGTGCAGCTTATAGAATATTTTTTGCCGATGAAAACAAACAGAGAGAATTTTGTAGCGAAGTTTCTCAACCAGAATTTGGGGAAAAGAGTAATATTTTTGGACGAAAAACATTCCAATCGTGTAACAACGGCAAAATTCGTGTAGACCTAGAAACATAAAGGTATGACGAGATATATACCCATAAAAGTAATTACTTTGGACTTTTTCGATCAATATTTGGGGCTGGATTAGTGCTAGGGGCCCAGGAGTTTTAAAACTTATTTAGGACTGACGGCTGCTTTAAGAAGATATTCGTGTTCGAGTCATGTTTTCATCGGTTGGAGTAGTATATGGAGAGCAAAACATCTTCCAGAACGACAATGCACCAATCCACTCGGCAAGAATTGTTCAAGAACAAACCCGAGAAATCAATGTTTATGTCTTACCGTGGGTTTCGTTCGCCAGGGAGGGCGCAGGCGTGTCTGTCGAACTTGCAGAGAACAATGTGGCTAAACCACAGGGATCAGTCAAAGAGGAGATAGATCGGATAGTTAAACGACTTGCGCAAAGAAGATGGACGGAACTAACAATCTGTAGCACCTCCAAGCCATAATTATTGTGGCACCTAAACACCGGACATTGCCTTTTCGGTAGATACGCCGAACGTATGCTAATACCAGCTAACGACTTATGCAGAAGCTGTAAAGATGAAGAAGAAGAGGAAAGTACTCAACATTTCGTCGCCTCAGAGCAACAGTAGGACATGTAAAAGAAATTGGTTATGAGAAAAATGCAAATAAAAATTTGGCGGGAATTCAATGTTTTATACCTTTTTTCTTTTTTAATGAATTTAAATGAAATTTTGGTTAGTTACATAGGATTTTGAGCTTCGTATAAAAGTACCAACCGACAAAAAAAATAGTAAATAGGTATTAGAAAAAAATTACTTAACCTACTGTTGCACTAAACAATAATTACTTTTTCAAAGATATCTTTATAATTTTGTTAGATATGCTAGTGTAACACCAAACACGTTTGCAGTTTTGTTGTAATTATTTACCGTGTCAATACAAAAATGAAACGAATTTAAATATTAAAAGTTTTTAATAGAAAAGAATGCAAATAATATTATGGAAAAAAAGATAAACTAATCAGAAACTGGGAACAATAATAGTAAAAATAATCATAATTAATCAGAATCATCATTAGGGGTACTAGCGAATGCTGACAGTGATTTAAAAAAATATGGTGCTTCTTTGGGATTAAGTTATCGTTGCACAAACTAAGTAAGTCCTTTTTTTTAATAAAAATTGGTAGTGCTGTGTCATAAGCAGGGATTAAAACCATTAGGTTTGTTGCTCGCTGAGTTCTAGTTTTTTTTTCTAATGTCAATAGAATTCAATTCTTCGTTTGTAAGAAGTTTTGAAAAAAAAATTACTGGGTTCATTTTTCTTTACTTTTATTATTTTAATATTATTAAATAGAACTTTTTCGCCTTTTCCAAATTCATTTATTTTTTTCAAAACAGTATCAATAGAACAGTAAGAAATATTTAAGGTATTTTTAAAGAAGAACTTACACACCCTAACTCTTTGATTATTGACATTAAAAAAGTATGTGCATGTAAATGTTTTCTTTTTGTAAATATTGCTTTTCAGGTTTGTTTGACATTTTTTCAATATGCCGAGATAAAAACTCCCTTTGAAGAGACTTATTAGCTAGCTGGTAATAGGCACTAAATAATTCTTGCCTACTTATTTTGCTAACCTTCTCAGAGCATTTAAATAAAAATATTTAGGTTTGTGCGGCTTTCTAAGTCTGGAAATATATTCATTTCTGGAATTAATTTTTGGTTTTTTAACGCCCTTTTCCTATGCCCATATTTTTAAATCGTTTTCTACTTTTTTGGCGCTTATTGTTTTCTTATATATCCTCCACAAGTATTTCGTCAACATTTTTACGTTAAGACATGTTTTTAACTCAACATTAATCTTAATGATAAGTAGGATATGTTCATATCTTAGTGTTGCAATATTATTTTTTGTTATCAAACGGAAAAACAAAAATGAAACAGTAAGCTATCTGTATTATCCTAGTGTTGCATCAAATAAATATAATCAAGATGCATTGGGCTACACAAGGATAAGTAAGATTCTGAAAACAATAATTTATTTTGAACATATCTTACTGTTTCACTGAACAAAAGGGTTTATTCCGCATACTTTGACATGGATATCTAAATACTCAATTTTTTTTATATAACCTACTGTTGCTCTGAGGCGACGATTTCTTGTGTGAATGCCCTGAAAGTACAAGGTTCAATGCCTTGGGCAAACCATTCTTTACTGACCTGGATAAAGTAAGCAACTTATAATTGGATCAACCCATTAAGTTTATTAAAAGTAGTGGGTGATTTGAATGAGGTGCCAAGATTATTTTATGTACTACGTCGCGTTAACCATCAGGAAACTCATGCGGATAGGTTTCGCGGAACACTTATGTGGTATAACAATGGTCCTCATAGGACTACATGGTCCTCATAGGACTACATGGTCCTCATAGGACTGTTTGGATAGTGCCAGAAGTCTGGCACTCTAACCTAACGTAATCTAATGTATACCGTGGAGTTCAAAGAGTCCAGACCTCAATCCTATTGAGAACATTTGTTAATATTGAATGATATATGAATGCTTTTAGATCGATAAGCCAGAAGGAACTTTGACAGAAAATACATAAAGCACGGAAAGAAGTAACTGTGAAATTTGGTGTTAAGTATGATAGATCTAGATGCAACCAATGATAGCAACGGTGCAATAGGTGCTTAGGTTAAGCTAGGAGGTTCTGCCTCAACTTCGCCTTTTGTAACTTATGTTTACAATAAAGTATTTTATTATTATTATTATTAAAATTATTATTATAACATGTATCACTTACATGAGACCAGAAAAGCTTTTCAAAAACAGAATGCTGCAAAGCATTTTGAAAACCTTCATCTTTACTTCGTATACTAGTATAGCAAGGTAGACTCATACAATCATAGCACACATATATTTTTTTTGTACAAGTATTTTTTGGCGGCATTAGTACCTAAAGGTTGAGGGACAAATATTAGCTGCCAATATTGACAGATTTATTTTGTTGGGAATATAAAAAAAATATTAATTTAAATATGTCATGCATTATCGAAGTTGGGGGTTGTTATAATAATATTACCTCTTCTGTAAGCTAACATAGAAAAAGATTACTTACAAGTAGTTCAAATATTTTAGGTTACTTATATTTCTTTAGATGCTTTAATAGCGGTATGCAATCATTTTTACCGTAGTGCAACATACCAAAAAATCATTTAAAGCGGGATTAAAGAATAATCTGAATTAAGGACGGGTTCTGCATACCGCTGTTAGTGCCGGTTACTCTATTATGATTAGCCAATTTGGTAATGATTAACTGGGATAAATGTTTTCACTTATACAGGTGATATAAGCACAAGTAACTGATGACATGTTTTAAATGTCAGATTAAAATAATCCTGCAATCAATGTGCTAATCACAACTAAAAAACATCAGTGCTTAGGAATAGTGATGTGAGTCGAGAATACTCTCAATGAGAAAATTTTCTGGAGAGAGTAATGGTTAGGCATGAAGAATAAAGCAATACAATTATTCTGCTGGAAATCGTAAGGTAAGATATATTTTAAGGAAAAGTAAAAAGGCTTGTAACGAGCACACAACGAGTATATATATTTAATTTCTAACCATTACTAAGATATTCTCAGAAAATTCCCGAAATCGAGGATATTCTCGGGAATATTCTCGAAAAAAGAAATTTCGAGAACTTTCCATCACTACATAGGAATGTGTTATAAGATTACTAAAGTTTAATATTTCCATCATGGATTGCAAAAAGACTTTAAACAATATTAATTAACCGGGACACTCTGATTGTGAGATAATCATTTCTGTCTATGCCAGCTTATGTCAAAAACAAAGTAGTTTGCTCAGTTATTCAATATTTAAAATCTTTCTGCAACCCAGGCCAGTTGCCATGATACCAATTATATCATACAAAAATTAAACCTGTTTACGAATATTCTCGACAGATCTGTATTTTAAAAAAATGAGGTCGAACGACTTATAAACATATTTCTAATATCAATGGATGGGAAGAACCAACTCCTATAAACAAGGATAAAGCATTCTAAAGAAATTTCGTAGTGACGTCACACTCCGAGCTCCTATTACGTTTTGGCATAATTTGCCTATTTTATCTAGTTGGCTGTGCGTCCCTTGCATCGACAAGTGGCATTGTCAGATCATCCATAATTCCTGATATACTTGGAAATAGGTTTTCTTATGTAATGTCTTTACTATTTTTGCTTATAATATAACAGTATAACTATGTTTAATTAGTTATTATCATAGGCCTAATAGAATTTTACATGTTTAGGTATTTTATTGGGAATATTTTGTTAAATAAAAAAAATAGTGAATGTGCAGTAGGACATGTGAAACGCTCGAGTTAATCTGGCAACGTAGCAACATCTGTCAGTTATTTTGTTTGGTTAATAATAGCGTTCGCAATTACGCCGGTGTGTTTTAATTTTTGTGTATATTTAGTGAAAAATATAGTGTTTTCCGGTTTAAATAGTGTTTGAAATAGTGTTTTAAAATGCCGTATCGATGTTGTGTAGTCGGTTGTAAGGGTAATTATGGTCCTACAGTGCGGTTCCCCAAAAATGAAAAAGATAACCTACAATGGCGGCGTGCGATTCATCGTGAACTTTTAATGAAAATAGTAGGGTTTGTGAGTACCATTTTACAGAAGAGGATTTTATTTCGATGATTTCCCAATAGGACACGAAAACGGGTGAGACCGTTTCTGTTAAATTAAATTTACCAAGATTAAAAGATAACAGCGTACCTTCTAGATTTCCAAATTGTCCAAATTTCTTATCAAAAACTTTAACGCATCAAAAAAGTAGGAAAGAAAAGAAGAACTAGACGAAATACAATTTCAACAAGGTATTGAAGAAAGTAAGCGTGAAATTTTTAAACATAAAGAACTAACAAGTTATAAATCATTTGAACAATTTAATAATTTGTTTAAAACGTTCAGTTTAAAGGAAGGATAGTTTATCATTAATGAAAAAACTTCCAAGACCCTCTTTTAAATTAAGCATACTCCTGGTCCTTTAATTACGTGGGCTGTTAAAATAAACAATAATTTAGAAATAAGTTCATATTTATATAGACAATCAGTAACTGTACAAATTGATAAACAATAAACGCCCTTTTTGTCAAGTAGTTTGAGTCAATTGCGAAGTTTACTGGAAATCATTGATTGTTCGATGGATATTTCTTCTTTGGACTGCGAACAAGACAATAATTCTGGGAATAATTTTAATCCAATAAAGAATTGCTGTGAATTTTTCTCAGTATTTAGGTACTCGTAAAACCTCGAGTACCTACCTAAACTTTTGAAGACATTTTCTATCCGAGGATACACAAAATCTAAGATTAAATTTCCGACAGAAGAACAATTTCATAGTTTAAGAGTTTATCACCGCATGTAAAATAAATTCGATAGGTGGTGCATGTCGCGAGTAAAAGCGATGGTAGACACCTTAATGAAATATTATTTTTTATAAATTGTATAAATATTTACCCTTACATAATAGGTATTTATCTAAAAAAAAAATACAGTAAAACATTTAAGACAAATTAAGTAGTTAGGCAAATTTTTCTATCTAGATATATGTTTTCTCACTTATGTTATGTTTTAAAAAAACGCCTAATTTATTTAAATGCCAGGCTTAAATATGTAAATAACGATAGTTTCAAGTGTATAGGTAAATTTAAAAGTCACACAAAAGTATAAATCCTTCTAAAAAACCCGAAAAACATAATATAATAGGTATAGTGTATTAATTTATTTATAGGACTCCGGATGCTGACGTCACAAATAAGCGCTTTGTCCTTGATTATAGGAGTTATTGAAAGAACGCGAAAATAACTAGTTAATGCCAAAAAAGCAATGTCATTAGGTATACAAACGTTTGGGGTGATAACCTGTATCATCTTGTCCAATAGTTCAATATTTGACAAAATTAATCTTATGCGTCCATATGTATGTCACTTTGTTTAGGCTGTTTTCTTATATAGGATGTCAAAAAGTCTGGAAAATTGCAATTATTTCAAAAATCACTAATATCATTTTTTTAAAATAGACACATCCAAATACAGCGGACACTTTTACAAGGTCCGGTACGTAATATAAATCGACCTCTCTTGGACGGACGCGGATACGCCGTTTCATACAAAAAGTGCAAAAACTCTCTTTTAAACGAACAACAGAATGTAAAATTTTAAGCAGTCCCTATCAACGACGATGAGGCAGTTTGTTGCAGTAATAATAGCTGTTTTCGTATGCCCTTTCGAAGAATAAATCCATTATTTTAATATTATGTTAATAAACAATTATGACCCTCGGACAAGGTTAAAATATGGTGAATGCGATGGTAAAATAACTTAGCCCAGTCCTGTCTCTATGGCCAACATATTTTAACGTAAAATAGATCATATAGGGTACCATAGATTACTGGTGACTTAGCCACGATGCGGCGTATTCTTAGAGAAATTTGACTTAAGGTGAGCTAGTTTTAACTAAATCAATGTACCAATTTTCAAAAATTATATTCAGTACTTTTTGAAATATTTGCAATATTCCATTCTTTTTTAACACCCTGTATAGCTATAAGGAGCAAATATATTCCAGTAAAAGTTATACAATCCCGTAAAAATAAACCAAACATTTTTTTAATCCATATGTAAATTTTTCTTTAAAAAATACAACTGACTTTAAATTAGACTGCTCTCGCTTGTAATAGCTCTGGATTTAAAAAATTCTTACTCCTAATTTTAAACCAACATAAAAATATTAAAGAATAATTTAGTACCTTATACTTGTTTTGGAAACTTTTCCTGGCTTTAATAGGATATTTTCCAGCACAGTTTTCATTATTCAAAGTTTTTTTTATGATTTAAAAAACTTTGCAGTTTAAGGTTTTAGACATTTTAATTTAGTGAGGATGGAGAGTTATCTGGAAAGTTTTCTTTAAAAAGTAAAGGTAACAAGATTCGTAGGCAAGGTAGATTTAATTAATTAAAGTAATACATAGCTCTTAGCTTAAGTTAGCTATGTCATTATTTTCCATTGACTTTAATTTGAGCACGCGTACTACGTGTTCGGCCAATCTTCTGTTTTTATCGGCATAGAGGCACATCGAATCTAATGAATAAAAATTAAACAATTACTTGAAGCAATTACTTTTTAGTAAAAGCAATTGCTTGATTAGCAAATGCTATAAGTAAAAGGAATTGCTAGATCTAGATATGAATAAAATTTTGAAGCAATTGCTGTTTTTCTTACACCTCTGTAGCAAATGCTTATTCAACACAAGTTCAGACCATAGACAATTTACCTTTAGATACCTACAGCTTATCTACTACGCAAACAAAAGTTACGTTTTATGGGTGAAAAAATACGTCCGAGCACATGACTCGCCGGTCAGCCTGCCTTCCTTCTGGACACCTTCGTGCATGCGCACAAACCTCGTGTTATCGGCCTGTCCTAAGGTTTCTCTGTGGATTTCTTGTAGTTTTCTTAGCTATCGTGGATTGTGGGTGTTTAATATTTACGGATTTCAAGTTCTTGTGTAGTTTAGTGAATTGTGTTTGTGCTTTTATAGTGACTCGGATTGGAATATAAACAATGACTAGTACTAGTAGCAGCCGTTGTATAATTTTATTAAGCCCAAATAGGAGTAAAATACCTGGAATTTCTTATTTTTGGTAAGTATGGAATAGTGATGTATTGAGGTTAGGTACGCGATAACACCGTAGATTGGTTATTTTGCTGGTTTTGTTTGCTTTTATATTCGATTTTACAAGACTAGTTTAATTTGTTCTCTTCCTTTTCGAACTAAAAACACGACGACGAATCATTTTTAAACAAATTTTAAAAACAAAACCGTAAAAACAATTTTCTATCCTTAAAATCTGATAGGTTTGCTACTACTAAAAATGTCAGAAATCACTACCTTTTTTCCTTGATCAAAAATTGAGAAGAAATTCCAATTTTTTGACAAGAATTTAAATTTTAAAGCCCGGACCTGTCTAATCGTCAAACGATAATGTTGCAGTGCGCATGGCTAATAGTGTCTAGCTTTGTTTACATGTGCGAGGCCATAAAACTGCCACTTTCGTGATTATTGTTTGCTTATCTAAAGGTACATTCTCTATGGTTCAGACGTGGTTTATCCACTTGTTCAGATTATAGATTTCATGTTCAGATTCGTGTCTAATTTGCAAAAGAGTTGACGTAAATACAACATCGTTGGTCTTTTTATTTAGTACCCACAATAGTAATCTGTTACGTTTTTGTGGAAATAGGAAACTTATATTTGTGATATGGCAGCTACCACGCTACGTTTTTGTGTTTCTATATGAAGACTGGTCCACGCTATATAATGCAACGTATAAATAACAATCTCCCAAGTATTATTTAACTACGATATGCGTTGCCTTTGTGGGCATCTTACGAAAACACAATATTTAAAGTTAGGTAGGTTATGTACTTAAATTGCCAAAATGCTATTGGCTCGGCAGATTGTGCAGCTTCAAGTTTTTACACAATATATCGACTCTTCATGCAAATACTACGACATATAGTATACAAATTGCATTAAACCCAAAGATCTTTATAAGAGGTCTTTGATTAAACCAGCACAACTGCTCGAATACGATTGCCAACCACAGCAACCAATCGCACCATCCAGTGGCGCAACCAGAAATTTAGTTCCGGGGGGGGGGGGGGGGCTTTAACCTCTTGCGCCGCAGGAGAAAATTTTTTTGGGTGCCACGCCCTTTTTTGGGTAAAATACGTATGATTGACGAGAGCGACAGCCCCCTAAAACTTCTGCAATAATACGCCGCTGGCCCTAACTAAATATTTATGAAAAAAAAATTAGAGATTTCATTTTAATTAGTAAAAATGTATTTAAAATAAGTAACGCATATATTAATCATACTTATACTAAAACAAAACAAAAACCTTATACAATAAGTTGTAAGTAATCACTAATAATACTAATATTAAAGTAAAATTCTTCGGTTTGTTTTTGCCTTTTCGTCCAGAATTTCTGCCACGGTAATATCAATATCGTGGTTCGCATAAAGAACTGCCAACCCATTTAATCTGTCCTCTTCCGTGGTGCTACGCTGATATGTCTTTAAATATTTTAAATTTGAAAAGGACCTTTCAAATGTGGCGGTTGTAATGGGCAAAGTTAAAAAAATTTGTAAAAGCCTTTTTATTGGCATCACATTCGGAATTCGGAATACACTATGTCTAAATCTTCCTTCAGTTTTTGTTTTTGCATTTTTTATACCACAGCTCAAGTTCAGCTTTTAACATCAACTATCAAAATCTTGATTATCTTATTGAAAGAGGCATTCAAAATTTTGAAGGGTTTCTCGATGTTTTAAAAACCGATCCTCGAGATTTGCTATGAGGCCATCAAAAACGGAATAAAAATTGTTATTTTAAAACACTCAGCAGCGGAATCGGTTTTTATAACAAATCATTGTGTTTGTCTTGGCGGTATAGTCTAGGTACTCTGATTTCAATATCGTATTCCGAAAGTAGATCTTGAGCTTCCTTAAAAATATTTTGAAAATTATCATCTGCCAGGCCTCTTATTTCTTTAACTTGATCTGTTACGTCATTAGCTAACTGTAATGCTTAATAAAGGTTTAAATCGACTGTTTGTAGAATCTTGCTTAAAGGCAGTGTGTAGGCATATATTCTTTCTGTACACATTACTGCGATCACAAATTTGGGACTTATAATGCTGGCCAGTAATCCAGATGCCTCAGTGGGAGTATTTTGGTCAGTCCATTCAGTCAGACGTAGTATAATTTCACTATTGATAACATAATTGATGTAAATTATGTGGCTGAATATAAAATATTAGTAAAAGGCGTGACATGAAAAATTGGTTTGCAATTAAACGAATAGGCTAAGTTTCTAAGCTCGGGGGGGGGGGGGGGGCTGCAGCCCGGCAGCCCCCCCCCCTGGTTGCGCCACTGGCACCATCAAAATGGCACTTTTTTTATTTCTATTTCTATACAATTAACACTAAAAAACATTTAAAATACAACACGTTAAAAAAATAACAAATGATTTTAGTCTACAGTGGAAAGGAGTCCAACTTCTATCTAACAGAGAAGAGGTATGTACGTTAAAAGTTGGGTAAACTTCATGAAACAGCTGAAAACATCGACAAAACATCATGATAATAAATATTTTGATGAATATGATAATTTCAAAATGGCCGCAGGGTCGTATAATACATGAAGATGGATTCTAAACAGGTCTATTGTTTGAAATAATATTCATGACTGCTGGGAGTAATAATCTATCTACACAAACGATTAGAAATTGGGGAACACAAACGAAAATATACGTGATTAAGGACTTTGTGGAACTCCTTTAATCCGTTTAGTTTTTATTTCGTATCCAAGTAGGCGTAATAACAAGGGAAGAGAAGCTTTTTAAGAAAATAAAGCCACGCTCAAAGAAACCAAAACGTCTTGTAAATTACGGCCCAGTAGTTTGATCATTGAATGATTAGTTTAACAAGCTCTTATTTTTATTTGACTTTGTTATACAGTGTGACCAGTAAAGTCCGCATCATATGGGATTTTTTTTATTATTAGCTTTATTCTAAATTTGACTTTGGCATCAAGTTCTGCTTCGATCGAGATGAAAATTAAGCAAAAAAATAGTAGTCACGTGATTCGCATTATCTGTCAAATTTTAATTTTTTCCAAAAACGAATTCAAAAGTGGGGTTATTTCTGAAAATATCGAAAAAGTTATTAGAAAAAGTTTTTTTAAAAGCAGTTTTTAGCTCACATGCAAAATTTCAGCTGCATAAGATAATTTTGATTTTTTACCTATATTTTGTAAATTGCACCACTTTTGCAAAATAAGACTCAACGCAACCCACATAAAACTTCTTAGTTTTGACAATGCTTTATTTCAGATACATTTTCTTTAAAGTAGCGCCATTTAAATGTGTGTTTTTCTACAAAATCAAAATTTGGCTATTAAAATTTGGTCGCATGTGATGCAAAGCTTATTTGTTTTTGACCCTGTATAAGGTAACTTTACAAAATAAGTATTTTTGAAAACGTAGTTTGTGTCTGAAAGTAATACACGTTAACGTTATTATGACATAGCTTAATAATAAATTATAATGTAGGGGTTTTAAATCAAATCGTTGAAAATAGATAAACTTTACGTTGTTAAACTAAAATTTAATTTACACTTAAAAAACACTTTACTGAAGATACTGTGTTCTTTTTTGTCTTAATAATAAGGTGTATTACTTTCAGACATAAACTACGTTTTCAAAAACTCTTATTTTATGAAGTTACCTTATACAGGGTCAAAAACAAATAAACTTTGCATCACATCACAATACATGCGACCAAATTTTAATAGCCCAATTTTGATTTCGTAGAAAAACATACATTTATTATGGCGCTACTTTTAAGAAAATATATCTGAAATAAAGCATTGTCAAAACTAAGAAGTTTTATGTAGGTTGCGTTGAGTCTTATGTTGCAAAAGTGATGCAATTTACAAAATATAGGTAAAAAATCAAAATTATCTTATGCAGCTAAAATTTTGCATGTGGGCTAGAAACTGCATTTAAAAAAACTTTTTTCAATAATTTTTTTCGATATTTTCAGAAATAACCCCACTTTTGAATTATTTTTTGGAAATAATTAAAATTTGACAACTATTTTTTTCCTTAATTTTCATCTCGATCGAAGTAGAACTTGATGCCAAAGTCAAATTTCAAATATGTTAATAAAAAAAATCCCATATGATGCGGACTTTACTGGTGACATTGCATAAATAATGTATGTGGCAATGATTGCTTTTAAGGGGGGAGAAACTCAAGGCTACTTCTTTCCCATGGATTAATACATACGAACAACAACAAATTTTTGTTGGGAGAGTTACCCACTGCCCCCCTTCCCAAGCCCAAAATCTAAATCCGCCCTTGAACCAATAGCTTATTTCGGATTTGCTTACGCCCCTCGCCTCGCCCGTTTTATCTAAAAATGTGCCAAATACCCATCATTAGGGTACAATAATTACTTACAGTATTACGTTAAAAAAGGGTGCATTTTTAAATTAATAAAAGCAAAATTTAACAAAGTTTTGTTTCATGTTTGTATAATTTATCAATTTTTTTTTTAACTTTACTGTAGGTACTAAGTATGTAATAATTGGTTTTAATTTTAAACCGTGGTCCGGAAAATTTTTAAAAGCAGTGAAATACATATCATATATTAATATATTCATAAGAGGATTATTTAGCATGTGGGAACAGGAAGCTGCATTGTGTTTCAAGATTTTATCCATCCAATAGGAGCATTTAAAAAATTGTCATTTTTATTTACAATTATTTAAACATTCTTTACTGTTCAATAAATACTGCTGGTCGTTCTTAAGTCATAGAAAATATGACGTCATCGTTTAGCAAGAAAACAATATACAGGGTAGCGCAACGAAAATGAAACAGAGACATTTACTGGCTGCTCAGTTCTTTTTTGGAAAAAAAGCTCAGACCCGTCGATTTTATTTTCGAGGGGGACACAAAATTGGCAAAAAATCACGGTAACACGTGCAGCCCTCTGGGCGGGGGTGGCACCACCCCTAAAATATTAAATGGAAAGGGGGGTCGAGTGATAGCTTATTGCAAAGGTCTTTCAATTACCTTTATAATAATGTAAAATTCATATACATCAGTTTAGTAGTTTTGGAGATTTAGTGATTTAAAGCTTATATAAAATTTTAATACATCATCAATACATTTGGCAGCAAATAGTTTAAAAATGAAGAATGAAGTGACTCGTCAGCCAAGTAAATGTTGGAAATGACCACCATGACTCTCCATGCAGTAATGAAGATTTTGCTCAAAACGTTGCCGCACATTTTGCAATATTTGAGGAGTAATTTGAAGGCACTCATTCCCAACTCTTTGTCGCAAATCTTCTAACGATGTTGGCTAAGTAGCATAGATTTTGCTTTTTAAGTGACCTCACAGAAAGAAATCCAAAGGTGATAAATCTGGCGATCTTGAGGGCCATTCAATGGCACGTCTTCTACCAATCCATCGACCTGAAAACGTCTGATCTAAATATTGTCGAACACGTAATGCGTAATGTGGTGGGCACCATCCTGTTGGAACATCAACCTATTCTCAATGTAGGTACCGCCGATTATTTTCAGTTATGGCTGTTAATGCAGGATCTATGGCGTCTTGCAGTAATTTCAAATAAATTTCACTCGTCAAATTTCCAGGTAAGAAAAAAGGACCAACTAAATGATCGCCAAAAATATCAGCCCAAACATTTAATTGTTGTGGATGCTGTGTGTGTACCTCATGATAAATTCTGGGATTAGAATCGGACCAATATCGGCAGTTATGTTATGACAATTTACCTACTACGCCATTTAAGAAAAAGGAACATTCGTCGGAAAAGCAAGTGTTGAATAGAAAATGTTCATCGTTTATAATTCGTTCACTCATATCTTCACAAAATTGTAATCGCCGATCAAAATCGTCTTCATTAAGTTCTTGTACAAGGTGAATTTTATACGGATAAAAACTATAGGCCTTTAGAATCCGTTGGATACTACGTCGACTAACACCATACACAGTATCCAATTTGCGGGTACTTAACGTAGGATATACATAAACTTGCCCTAAAACCCCCATTTCTATTGCTTCGTTCCTTATGGGATTTTCAATGTTGCGTTTTTTATTGGCGACTGATTCAGTTTCCCGAAATCTAGCTACAAGTTCTAGAACATAATATTTTTGATGCACGTTACTGGTTCTCATGTCGCTCATTAAATATTTGTGCTGTTCTATTAGCGCACTGATTATTTCCGAAAAAATATTTCGATAATTTCAACCCTTTCTGCCGTGGTTAATTTATGTATAAAGCGTTAAAAGGTATTTTAACAACAAAGTTTGATCCAATCAATCGGAAGCTATGTACTAAATTTCTATTTAAAATAAGTACGAGACATTCCCTACCCATTTTTCTTCAAGAAACAACCTATTTTGCCACAAAAACGCACCAATCGCTATTTTCAACACCAAAATGATAAACAAACCATGGGCGTAGTGAAGAAAAGCATTTAGGTACTTATTAAGTAAATGATTTTACTCAAATTTCTTCTGAAAGTAGTACAAACTAATCTGATGTACCTACTAAAGTCTACTTTAAGCTTTAAATCAATAAATCTTCAAAACTACTGAACTGAAGTAAATGAATTTTATATTATTATAAAGGGAATTGAAAGACCTTTAAAATAAGGTATCACTCGACCCCTCTTTCCATTTAAGATTTTAGGGGTGATGCCACCCCCGCCCAGAGGCTTGTTGCACGTGTTAACGTGATCTTTTGCCAATTTTGTGTACCCCTCGAAAACAAAATTGACGGGTCTGAGCGTTTTTCCAAAAAAGAACTGAGCTGCCAGTAAATGTCTCTGTTTCGTTTTCGATGCGCCACCTTGTATTTTAAATACGTTTCAAAACCGCTTTACAAGAAAAAATTGCTTAAGTCTCCACCTAAAAATTCGCTTCTAATCAGTTAATTATTTTGACAGTTAAAAACCGATCCACAACCAACAATTTGGCTTCTGTGAACGACGGATTTTCTGGCAGCGGTTTGGGATTTATCGTGTGCGAATGCATTTAAACACACATGCACAAACGTCGTCAATTTGCTGACGGGTTCTGTCCGTTGTACCAACGAAGCTATTAATATTATGCAGCTGAGTTAATGTATTTAAGCAAAATTAATGAGTCTTTTCGAATTTATATAAAATTATGGCCCAACTATAAAAGTTTTAATTTAGCGATTAAAAGTTTGAATACGCCGACTAACGAACATTGAAATAAATCTAAACGGATTTCGGAGCGTTCATATTATGCTACATTTTCTCAAACATAACAATTATCGAAAAACATTAATGTGCATCGCCCATGTGCAGAAGAGGAATCAAAATATGAGTGAAAGTGATGTTTATAAGTTTTAACAGTGCCTTTAAATCCCCATCGAATTATATGTGTGTTACAGTTCTGTTATTCAAACGAAAAATATTATGTAGCTGTATTCTTACCAAGAAGATAATAATATTCCCTACGTCAAAAAGTAATTAGTGTCTTTTTTTTAATTTAAAATAAATACATCTAAACTTGTTACTGGTTTATGCTAGTATAGTTGCTGGTCATCCATTATTGAAATTTCGTTTAAGGCAATTAATATACAGGGTGATTTACGGTGGATGGTACGGTAGACGTTCATGACGATCTAAGCATTTTTTCATTTACATAAACGTTCATGCTCTATTTATCTAAAATAGTTTTGATGATATAGTACTGTCACTTTTACCCAAAATTAATAGCAACTTCGATATTTTCAATGGAACACCCTGTATTTTATTTAATACTCTAACCTTCCGTTAATTTCCTCCTCCCAACTTTATTTAACATTATCCTATACAAATCGCTTACCATTCTACCATTTCTAAAATAATAATTAAACTCAATTTTTTTGACAGAAAACGGTAACCTAAAAAATGTTGATTCCTTTACCTACAAAATAATAAGACCCCAATATTTGGTGGACAGTTAAATACATCAAGGGGCTTTCAACCCTATACCCAAATCTTATTGCGGTTTAAAAATACAGTTTATTTGGTAACTTGAAAAGGTGGCCTTAAGTAACTTTTTTTTAAATCTGACACCCTGTATATTATCGCTGATTTGAAAAGCTGCTTAAATGAAAATTTTTTTTCTATCGTCACCTATATAGTCATATTCTTGACTTATAAGCGATTATTTGTAAAATTTTCACTTATAATCTCCCTATCAGCAGAATTATCTGGAATTAATTCTGCTGCGTCGGAGATTCGGTAAGAAAATTTCATAAATTGGAGTTTTTTCTTATTGTAAATTTTTTGCTAAAATGCTACAAAAACATATTTCCGGCGGCTTTAGTTAATTATAACTAATTAGAGTTTTAGAAATAAAGTTCATTCATTTTAGCCATCAGTAACTCATTTATATTACTAAAATGTGAGAAACATTAAAAAAACAAATTTGTTAACTGAAATCCAATGCCTTTATAGTTTTAAATTCAAATAAAACTTTAAAAAATATATTTCCGATGAGTTTAGTTTAATATGACGCACTGTATTTTTACAATAGAAGTTGAACTTACATGTCTACATAGTTTCAAATGAAACTTAAAAAAACATATTTCCGATGAGTTTAGTTACATTTTTTATGCAATATTGCATAACGCTTTTAACTGCGATGCGATTGGGATTTAAGGCAAATTTAAAATAGCTTAAGAGTGTATGGTATCAAATTGTTGGAAAACAAATGCTCGTTTTAACGTCAAGAAAACAAAATTTAATTTTATAAACGCTTGTGAAACTTAGAAAGTAAATTATTATGACAATTTTAATTTTCATATATTACTTGACTGTAAATTAACAGATTTAATAATTAATTTGTAGCACTCTAGGTATATTAAAAATTAAAAATAAATCTAAAAATGTTATAACACGTCAAAAAATGACGATGACGATGATCATTTCACTCATAATGTTATGCTGAACCAAAATAAGTAAAAATATACAACATGTCCCATTTAAAATATCAAAGTCAATGTCACTTCCGGTCAAACCGGAAGTGCTAACAAATTGAAAATTATGCAAATAAATGCAGACTCATCTCTTATGCATAATCTCAAAATTTTATTTTAATATCTATAAATATAAAAAAGTTATAGGGGTGAACGTCTTTTGAGAAACACCCGGTATGGTAACGTACCATCCACCGTGAATCACCCTGTATTATTTGATAGTAAGTTTTTCTTGCTACCACGACACTCCACAGCGTTATCATTTTAGCTTGATTAGAATAAGCCATATTTTATTATTTGAATAAATGCTTTTTCAGAAATTTACATTACAAATACCATTATTATTAGTGAAATAATAATTAAAAAGATCTTTTCCTGGCAATGTTATAACTTACTATTAACCAAGTCAATAAAAAATGCATTCCAAGCATGTTTAAAAAGGCGGCTTCTCTCACGAATTATCGCTCGTGGATAATAATAGCAGATGCATGTATTAATATGACTTGGTTAATGTTGCAAAATGTAAAGATATCTAAATTTGGTCGTATAAAAAAATATATGAAACTTGAGTTAATTGCTCATCGTTAAAACTCAACGATGTACGGGAACACTGATAAAACCCTTTGGAAAGAAACTGAGTTAAATAAATACCTATTCATTTAGTCTAAGAATTATTATCTCTTTTAACGCCTTGTTTATTTAATCGTGGGTGACAAACATATCGCACATCTAATGGAAAAAAGACCTAACTGCAAAATTGGTTGTTTTGAGAAAAGGCGCTTTTAAAAATTGAATTTGAATTATTTTAATTTTTAGGGTACAAAGTTTGGTTTAAAAACAAAATATAAACATCAGCGGCTAGGTTTGTTCATTAATTATAAATAATGATCAAATTAATGAGTTTTTTTTTTAATGCTTTAGTAAATAGCAAAAATATGTAATTGTGACACTTTTCTTATTAAAAAAAATAACGATTGTTTCTTAGTTACACTAAAATAAAATGACATTATTATATTTTTTTGTATTAAAAATAAACAATATAAGGTTTAAACGAAAGTAACCATAAACACAAGGAACTTTAAACTATATAAGTAATGGTAACTTTATAAAATAAAAACTATAATATACTTGTATTTTACCTAACAAAAAATAAAGAGAATAAAAGAAAAGTGACCTAAACTACAATTAAGTCAATTTCAAAAATTAAAGTATTGCCAAATTTAGAGGAAAAACGTCTAACTGGTACTTATGTCATATTTCTGAACCGATAGTTGGGTCACTGTTCCAATTAAAAGTAGCGCGAAAGATAGGTGACACTTCCGCTATCTCGCGTTTGTTTGCTTCAACACAATAATGTCGTTATTTCATTAGGAATAATATAGCATTAGGACACTTATGACGCTTATAACTTAAAAATGGAATTTTTTGCAGTTAGGTCTTTTTTCCATTAGATGTGCGATACTATATCTATATAACCAGTGCTAATGGCATGGCAAGATTGAGACTTCATGGAGGACTAAAGCGGGATACAGAGTTTGCGCAGTTACATTATTTATGAATTTGTGATCATATCAGTTGACCTACATCCTATACCTATCCCAAAATTCCCAAATTTCTACGATCGTGCAAATCTCTACGGCCCTAGATAAAGGAATTCTCTGTAGCTTGTATCGGTAAGCATTTTTTAATATTTGGCACAATAACCAAGAAAACTTGAAAGCAAGAAAATACTGGTGTTCAATCCCCTTAACATTTCTGTTCATATTATTATTTTTTGCGTTTTTACAAATAATATCACAAATAATTTATTATTAGGTACTTCTTTCGTTATATTTTTTAATTTATTGACCAGTCAATTGACATATTATTATACACGATGAATATTTTCCTCCAGATTTTAATTAAATATTTTTAGTTGTTAGAATTTTCAAATAATGTAATCGATACGTTTTAATTAACGAACAAAATATCGATGAAAAACAAATTTATTGAATTTTAATGAGAGAGGCCAAATACATTTGTGATAAAAGCACATGACTAAAAGATGAGAATATTATATTAATATTTAAAAGTTATGTGGGCCAAACGGTCAATGCAAGTCTTGTTTGCCAAAAATCGATAGAACGTTTTGCGCTTTAAATTTCCATGTAGCAGCATTTTTCTGGAATAGTTTCAGGAAATATCTATTTCTTGTATAATATCTACCTCAGCACTGCATTTTTAACGTTCTTTTCGTTGGACTTTTTAAAGACTTTTCAGCGAACAGACAGTATGCAGCGGTGTCCATACTGCATTTATTAAAATTCAAGAGGAAAAGCGACTTTGTAAAAATATTGCTTTAGGAAAAATGTTAATTTACTTAAATATGTTTTTAAATATTTTCCACAATATGAATTTGGTAAAAATCCTGTATTATCCTTACGGTGGGAGTATCAACATGCTTGACAACTTATAACCTATTTCGCGTACTTACATTTATTTATGTTTTCTAACTTTTACACAAAATTTAAATAAAATCATTATTAAAAGCGAATATTGTGGCATATCGGACAAGTGTGTAACTGTTTTTTTATATTGGAATACACAGGGATCCAAGCACAATGAATACCCTGGGGCGGACTCTATGGGCAGATATAACCCAGGCAATCCAGACACAGCGGTAAGATGCATTAAAAGCCGTTTTACAAAAGCAAAGCAGCCCCCAATACACCGTAGCGCCATCCCAGCGGAATTAACTAAAGACTAACCTATATAAATAATTAAAAATATGTTCCTCAAGTGTATTTTATTATTTTTTTTTTCGTCTAAAAAACGACTAATTTTGGGCGTTGGGTACAGGTACCTGCCTCCGTCACTGGCCTAACCTATTTCATTGCCGACGGATCACCACTGGCCTATATACAGTGTCACCAGTAAAGTCAGCATCATATGGGATTTTTTTTTATTAATAGCTTTATTCAAAATTTGACTTTGGCATCAAGTTCTGCTTCAATCAAGATGAAAATTAACCAAAAAAATAGTAGTCACGTGATTCGCATTATCTGTGAAATTTAAATTTTTTTCAAAAAATAATTCAAAAATGGGGTTGTTTTTAAAAATATCGAAAAAAATTATTAGGTTACATGCAAAATTTCAGCTGCATAAGATAACTTTGATTTTTTACCTATATTTTGTAAATTGCACCACTTTTGCAAAATAAGACTCAACGCAACCTACATAAAACTTCTTCGTTTTAACAATGCTTTATTTCAGATACATTTTCTTTAAATTAGCGCCATAATAAATAAATGTGTGTTTTTCTACAAAATCAAAGTTGGGCTATTAAAATTTGGTCGCATGTGATGCAAATTTTATTTGTTTTTGACCCAGTATAAAGTAACGTCATAAAATAAGTATTTTGTAAGTAGTTTGTGTCTGAAAGTAATAATACACGTTAAGGTTATTATGACATAGCTTAATCATAAATTATAATATAGGGGTTTTAAATTACATCGTTGAAAATAGATAAACTTTGTTGTTAAACTTAAACACTTTACTGAAGACACTGTGTTCTTTTTTGTCTTAATATTAAGGTGTATTACTTTCAGATACAAACTACGTTTTCAAAAATACTTATTTTATGAAGTTACCTTATACAGGGTCAAAAAAAAATTTACTTTGCATCACATGCGACCAAATTGTAATAGCCCAATTTTGATTTGTAGGAAAACCCATATTATTAATATGGCGCTACTTTAAAGAAAATGTATCTGAAATAAAGCCTTGTCAAAACTAAGAAGTATTATGTAGGTTGCGTTGAGTCTTATTTTGCAAAAGTGGTGCAATTTACAAAATATAGGTAAAAAATCAAAATTATCTTATGCAGCTGAAATTTTGCATATGGGCTAGAAACTGCATATAAAAAAACTTTTTCTTATAACTTTTTTCGATATTTTCAGAAAAAACCCCACTTTTGAATTATTTTTTGGAAAAATTTTAAATTTGACAGATAATGCGAATCACGTGAATACTATTTTTTTGCTTAATTTTCATCTCGATCGAAGCAAAACTTGATGCCAAAATCAAATTTTGAATAAAGCTATTAATAAAAAAAATCCCATATGATGCGGACTTTACTGGTGACACTGTAGAATTAAAAAAAATATTTATTAGGGAAAAAAATCAAAATCAAAATTATTTTCAACTATCTACTAGTGTTGCCATTGTGGTGGGGTTGCACAAATATATTAAACAATAATTAACTGACCAGATTTCGATTGCGACATCAATTGAATTGACAAAAATGATTTGGTCACAATCAAAATTATCCGCTTAATCAAATGAAGAATGAAAATAACCATTTCACTTTCTTTGTAATCTTGGGTATTACATAAAAACACTCGACATTAGCCATTTAAGTTTAGCCATTTACAACAAAAGTTCAGTTTTTTAAACGACCAAATTTATTACAGACCCCTACATTTTGCGCAAGCTGATGGAAGTGTGCTAGAGCCATGACAAAAACAGCACTCGGGTTTTTTGGGTCTAGCATCTCACCTGACCAGCATCGGGTTTGCAGTAAACTGCAGTGTTCATGTTTTAATTTTGTGTAGAGAGGCGATGATGAACACTAAGGATTGCAGAGGAACTAACTTCTAGGGCATACTCGGATAGCCAAAACACTGTCCGAAATTTTTTCCAAGTTTCATTAAGTTCTGAGACAGTACCGAATTTTGGCGAAATAATTTGCTGTTTTGGGGATACTTCGGCTGGTACCAGTCGTTAGGGAACTGTAAGCGTAACAAAGATATGGGTGATGTTTTCAAGAAATATAAAACGTTTAATGACATAAAGTAGAAATCAACAAATATTATGGGATCTGGGATTTATGAAGGATTGTTCCGGACTAATTTACATTTTACTTCCGAATTTTTTAAAGTTTTAGGTATAAATAATTTTTTTAAATATATATTTTTATTATACAGGGTTAGTTGAAATAACCGAAACGGCTAATTTTCTTCAAAACTACCAAGTCTAAATCAATGGAAGTTGGTACAGGTGAATAACTTAAAAAATTTAATTGAAAATTGACCATTGCGACGTTGCCAGATTTTTAGTTTTTTCTTTAACTTAGGGAATGTTTTTTTTTTAATGTAACACTACTCTTTTTTTTATTGAATTCGATTCCTCCCATCAACATTATCATTTCCTGATAGTATCAAATTTTTATTTCAAATAGTTCTATGGGAAAAAAAGTTAATTAGTTATTATTTATCCAATCTCAGTTTGAGGACATTCCAATCATTCCATACGGCGGTAAACAGTCTCAAAGAGACCGACCGCACAACCAAGGTTGTCAGATCTTTCTTCTTCAATTCTTTAAGTTTTTTTATTAAAGATATTTCATTTATATCAGTATTCAATTGTTAGTCAGTAACTTTCTTTGAAAGCTGGTTTGCAAATATACTTTAAACCGAGGAGTTTTGAGTGTGACAGAAAAAAATAACAAGCCATTCATTGTTATAATAATACATTCTTTAGTCCTTAAGAAACAATATAACTGAAATCAAGACAAAAAGTGTTTTCAGTGTTTAAAAACAACTAATTAACAAACCCTTGTTTCTCGTATATACTTACATTGTGCTTATAAATCCGAAAATTTTGAAGAATTGGCAACAGCATGTAATTTGTTGCGATTGCAAGCGCCAGGATATAAGCTAAACCGGTACCCGGCCCGTCTGACGATCGATTCTGCCGGACAGAGATAGGCCAGTGACCGCCGATGGCGTGGAAGAGACGGAGATAAAACATACGTGGTTATGCCTTGATGAACGGGCCGGAGTCTGGTTGACGAGAATGAAGTTCTGGTAAAAAAATTAAAGCATTTTCTGAGCAGTGTCGTGCCGTGTCAGGTTTATTTTTCTGATTTTAGTTTTGTATATAGAATTTTTGAGTTACCTTATATTTATTATTTTAATATAATATTATTATATATACAGTGGGTTTATAAAGTGTAGTATGTACAAACACCTAATGTAAAACAAACTTATAAGTGTGTATACGCATATTAATTATTTGTGTGGAACGCCTATGGTTAGGAAATTCCCACAGTTTAATGTCATTAAATTGACCTAAGAAACACTATGCAACTCTAACTATGAAATAAAAAAAAATTTCAATCCATTTCCATTTAAAAACGTTTCAAATTATGTAAAAGGGAAGGTTGGTAGACATAATGTACCTAATAGTATCGATTTCATAATCAAATTAATATAGTGTACTATAATATGTAAGTAATTTTTACTAGCTATGTTTATTGTTAGTAAATGTTTGTTGTTATTATCGTTATCGATACTATTAGGTACATTATGTCTACCAACCTTTCTTTTCACATTATTTGAAACGTTTTTAAATGGAAATAGATTGAATTTTTTTTATTTTAGAGTTAGAGTTGTAACTAGTTAACCTTTTTTCCCATAGAACTATTTGTGATAAAAATTTGGTACTATCAGGAAATGGTAATGTTGATGGGAGGAATCAAATTCTATAAAAAAAGAGTAGTGTTACATTTGAAAAAAAAACATTCCTTGAGTTACAGAAAAAATCAAAAATCTGGCAACGTCGCAATTGTCAATTTTCAATTCAATTTTTTAAGTTATCCACCTGTACCAAAATTCATTGATTTAGCCTTGGTAGTTTTGAAGAAAATTGGCCGTTCCGGTTATTTCAACTAACCCTGTATATATTATTATTTATATACAGGGTGCGTACCATAGACATAAACTTTTAGATCCGTACAGGTTTTCTCGTGCGCAAACAAAACTTAAGTTTTATGGGGGAAAAAGTACGTTTGTACGCCGGTCCTTGGCGCCCAACAGGGATCGGCATGCACATAGCGTTCTTGTTATTAGTTTTTCCTTCTTTATCGCCAGCATATAAATATACTCCAAAACCAGCTCGACGCCATTTTTGTTGTTACTCTCTGTAAATTTCTTGTATTCTTTTCTATTAGATTCCTTTTGCTTCTGTTAAACAGCGTAGCAAAGTTAAAATTTGTAAAAGGTTGTTAAATGTATGAAAAATATAGATGGGGAATTGGGGATACTTAACTGCGGCAATGGATGAGGGAAAAACTTTTGTGAAGCTGAGTTAAATTTTTAAAGGGAACTCTCAATTTAGCCATTGACTTTGCTATTCAAAAGCAACTAAAAGAATCTCGGTTATGGTGGGTGTTTATTATTTCGGTTTTCTAGCTTTTGTGTACTTGTGTATTGTGTAGTTAAGTGAATTGTGTTTGTGGTATAAACAACGACTGGTACCGAAAATGTTTCCAAATTCTTGATCAAGAACCTGTGCTTAAAAATGTTTTGTACACGTAGGTACCCAAGTTCTTGGCAAATGTTACCAACCAACAGTGGCGGCTCGTGACATGAATGTCTGGGGGTTCACAAAAACGGGAAACGCGGCAGGGGGTTTATTTTTTTTTGAAGTTCAAGGACATGTTGTTTTATAATATAAACTCAAATGAGCCTATATAATTAGGTACCTACCTATAATATAGGTACTGAAATGTATGTGTAATTTTTTTTATTAAACATCAAAATATTGTGCATTTAGGTCCTGGCCGATATTTTTAACAACCCTTCCTTAAAAAGATTCCAATAAAATAAATAAATAGCTTACCAATACGATTAACACCCCTTTTAACCCAACACGGTTCACGGTTCTGCATTTTCACCGGCAAAAAACAAAAACGGGAAACAAAATAGACTATTCTGCTTTTCACATCCGCACAGCCACTCATGTTTTTCATACAATGCACCCCTAAAGTCTTAAAAACTCTTTTAAAGTCCCGTTTTTGATCTTTATTTAGTTGCCTTATTTGGAGGTTAGGCACTGGTTTCCCGCATTCTTTACAATAATTTTATCATCGAAACTTAACCCTGAGAATGACTCTTTTAAAAAACTCACTGTATTTTTGCAATTATTTAAATATTGCGCAAAGACCGTCGCAGTCATTTTTATAGTATTTATTATTTTTTAAAGAAGCCATAAACAAAACCGCGGAAATACATAAATGACTAAAAGCTCAGCCAGCTGGCGCAGCACAGCAGCAGAGTAAAAATCGAATTAGAAACATAATTCAGGAGAAACGAGCACTCTCGCTTAAAGTTGACTAATCATAACGTGCATAAACCTTATGATCACCAGAAATTTGTGCCATAAAGATAGAATGAGATCGAAAATAAAACTAGCTATAAAATAAAGATAGAGCTATCGTGCTACTCGACTCCTGAGAAGGTTGCGCCCGTCCTGAACATTAAAAACTTCTGGCACCGGCGGCACCATGATATAAAGAAAGACTTCAATGAATTCATTGTATCATGCGGCGGCACCGTATTCGGTGATCGGCGTGTCTGCGGGACTTATGCCGTTCAAGCGCATGAGTCACCGCGGTTTAAGCGAAGTTTTTTGTTCGACGCAACATCTAACAATAGGGAAAGAATAAAGATATCGTAATTTAACGTTACGTAAAAGATAGGGTGATGATAATTCACAAAACGGTAACTAGTACCTATAGATTTTTTTTATTTTGAATTTCAACAATTTAAATTTTAACTAGGGGGGCACGTGCTCATGTGCTCCTATGCACAAGCCGCCACTGCCAACCAATATTTGGGTGGAGGTTGAGTCCGCGACAAATTGCTGTTTGGTTTGTTTTTATTTTAGATTTGATAAATTAAGTTTTATTGACTTGTTCTCTTGCCTTTCGAATTAAAAACACGACGGCAAATAATTTTTTAACCAATTTTAGACACAAAACATTAAAAACGATTTTCTATTCTCAAATCTGGTAGGTTGGCACTTGGCAGGGACTATATAAGAACATTAGAAATCACTAAGCTCCTTGTCACCCAAGTTCCAGTTTTTGACAATAAATTATGGCAAGAACTTGGGGCAAATTTTAGCTTTTTACACGTGATAATAAATTGAAGGTCCACTTTTACAATTTCTTGGCCAGGAACTTGGGCCCTGGAGTACGGGCTTAAAATCTGCGTATCACAACATTTACCTTTTAGTAAGACATTTTAAATTTTAAGCCCGGACCTGTCAATTTTCCCCATTCGTTAGATGATAATGTTGCAGTCCGCATGTCTAATCGTGTGTAGCTTTGTTTGCATGCGCGAGGACATAAATTTGCCTCTTTCGTGATTATTGTTTGCTAATCTAAAGGTAAATGTCTATGATGCGTAGATGATGGAAATCTCAAAAACGGCAGGAGATACGGAAATGGTTAAATTGAGGTAAAGTTAAAGTTACGTATTTTGGGGCTTAATAATTTGGTTAAAGAAAATTGTAACTATTCGGGAAAAACGGAAGTTTTTATTTGTGATGTTTTTTAATTTTTTGCGCCTTAATTTTTGACTTGGGATAAGAGCGAAAAAACATTATTAAGATGGTTTTTATGTTCTACTACAAAATGACGATATTAATTTTCAGTTTTTTTTTAGTAGTGTAACTGACGGGATTCTGTAACACTTATACATTACGGCGCAGGCGCTACAAAAAGTCGATGGCGCTTTGGCTACGCCACAGATTTCTATTGTACTTACAAATAATTTACAAAAAATATTTTGTCGATAAGGGGCGTGGTTTGGTAAAACCAAAACTGAAAATTTCGTTTTTTTTAAAAACATTTAAGTACAATTTTTTTTTACGAAATTATTAAGCTCCAAAATACGAAGCTTTGCCTCAATTTGACCATCTTTGTATCTCTTACCGTTTCGCAATAATTTATTTTAAGATAATATACATAAATTTGATTATTAACAAATACTGTAGTAATTTTTAAATTTTCATCATTTACCTTTAATGTTATTAACAAATAATACGAATAATACAATTATCACTAAAAAGTTAAAAATATAGAACTGTTGTTGGTTATATTAATACATTTTTAAATTGGGGCTTTCATTGGCAGAAAATAATTCCCAAAGATACTAGCATAATAAATTACTGAGTACTTGAAAGTTAAATTTTATAATCCGTTATATGCGAAACACAGTTTAAGGAAGTAATGACTTTTAACGGGTTTCTTCTCCTTGGGGCGCATTTAAAGAGACGAATTTACTGTTTCCATCAAAATTAGTTAAATTAACAGAAAATGAAATTAAACTTCCCTAAATTAGATGGTATGTGAATTAATTTTCATCTTAACTACCGTCATTGTGGGATTTTTACTTTTTTCTAGTCGTTGCATTTCTAATTTTAAATGATTTAATATTAAATTATGTAACGCTTGGTTAAAGAATCATATTTTTCTCGTGACGTCATCGCGTTGTGCCAAGAAACAAAGCATGTATGAAGCGTACAAACGCTTAGACTTTCCATAAAAAATTGTCAATATTTAAAAAGATATTGTGACAGTTCTAAACAATAAAATTGTTTGAAATTAAGAACATGTAAAAAAGGGTTCTCTTCCTTTGTTTTTTTTTAATGACTTATGAAAATATAGCCGACCTCCGTGGTTCGCATGTGATGATGACAACAGTATGGTTACTTTTAAAAAAATCTTAGTAGGATAGAAAAACCGGAAGTTGCATAAAGTCGCTGTTATTTCATTTCAAGCGAGCATCTTCGAGAACCACATAATTTGAATTTGCAGTATTAAAATAGCATTACTTTCCGAAATATTCTCAAACAAATTTATTAATTTATCAGATTGTGAATAGGGTTTAAATATTACAAAACGATTAGTTTAATTTTGATGTGCTTGATAAAACAACTAATGTACCAAAATGTTCTAGTTTTTAATATAAGAAATAAAAAAAAATGGGTTTCCGCTTTTTTCGTGTATTATGAAGTATAATAAGAACTGAATAAAGGAGCCCACAGACTTGTCCAACGACTCGTCGTACCGTTCGACGAACAAAAACACGGATATTGTTTCAGTAAAAAAGCAGTAGCGTAGTAGTTCACAATCTCCTCCTCTAATATTTGTGCCTGCCTAAAAATGAATTGAAGTTCTTTTTAATATTAATTTTTTTTTATTATCTTTCATTACATTTCCCTCCTGCGGACTGTGATAGGAAAACATATCGCTTAAATTGTCAAAATATTTTGTTAATAAATCCTTTATATTGTGCCTCTGTATCTGAGTAGGGGGAGAAGGGGCATTCAACGCCAATTGCGCCAAATACCTACTGCGCATGCGCCAGCAGTGCGCAGGTTCAAAGCTGTTCATTAGTCGTTCAAAGCTGTTTTATTTGTTTTTCTGACAAATATAGATGGGGATGCTTTTTATTTATTTAATGATTTTTGTTTTCCAGAGATATGCAATAAAATTGTTTTTATTTTTATTTCTCGAAAACCAAGCAAGATAAGAAAACAATTTAACAGACAAGAAAAGGATATTTTTAGTTGCTTAATCCTAAAAAAATATAAAAATTACCAAAAACTCATTGGCATCTTATTTTTTGCCAATATTATTTGAGACGTCACTGGACGTAATAATTTAGCGCTACACGAGCGTTTTATCACTAAAGTTATCATTACCAAAATTAAACTAAAATCTGCTAAAGGATGTTAAAAATATTTATAATTAAAATACTCGTTAAAATTATTAAAAAAAATTTAACCCCAAATATCCCCTTTCGTGTTGGATTTATCAAAATTTTTTATGGGACATAATTTGACCAAAAATTAATTATCTTTAAGAACGACTAAATTTAAAAGTTCCTGTCATCGAAACATTTCGTTGCACCGTGGCACCACCTACATCTTGTATTATTCAAACAGATTTTTTACACAGATGTGAAGCCAATCTTAGAGGCTAAAAAACTTGCGTTTACAGAATTTACATTTCGCTTTTAGTTTTCGAAATAATTGGTCTGGGAGTTTTTATTGAAACACCCTGTATATAATGAGAACACAACATACATAAATTTAAATTTTATATTGACATAAAACGTTTAGTTAAAACAGTTTTTATATTTTTGCCACCCTCCGAGATCCGCATGTCTACTATTACAAGTTTGTATCGTCGCAGACTTTTTCCAATTTTATAGATAATCACCCTGTTTAATCACAAAATAATCAACAATTTGCACCCTCTCTGGTCACCGTATAAGCCTTTAACACACTAATCTAATAGATTGGAAAAAAGGCCGGATTAAGTTTTTATTTTCTTAGCAACATTGTAGCGTTCGCGTTTTAGGCTCGACATACTGGGTATCGATTAAATCGGATTATCGGAATCCGTACCGACATGCGACGTTTTTAACCTGAGTCATTCGAGGCAAGTGGGCATAAAGCAAGAATTAGAAACTAATTTAAGTCTATATCTAATTTGTGTTGGGTTACGTGCTTAGTGAAACTGTTTTTCCATTACGTGGGAAGTAAAAATAACTACTTGCTATGTTTCACAGATTTATTCAGTTTTCTGATACGTGTTTCGACCCTTATTGAGGGTCATTTTCAAAGGAGTAGAAGAAAATACTAAACTCTACGTGATTTTATTATGATAATTGCAAAAATGTCATAGATTAAAATTGACATGTCATGTATTATCGATCAAACGTAAATTTTGGGGGGGGATGGACCCCTCCCTTCATACCTATCTTAAAAACTAAGCATTATCGGGCTAACTCCTTAAAATTTCTCTCGCTTATAACACAATAATGTACCTATGTTTTCAACCTGACTTTTATTTGAGTTACCTAATATTATATTGTATTTTTTCCGTGCGAGCAAAAATTATTTGCTCAAAGAGGGTCTTGCATCTAAGGGCGTAATGCTTAGCCGAAAAGCTTAATACCTGTTGGGTGTCAGTAACTACCTCAATTAACAATCAATCAGTTATTCCGTCATCTTTGACAGTCGTTACAAGTAATTTGATTCATCGCTAATTTTTCCAATTTCTTGAACAATTCATACAATGGGCTTTACGGAACAGCACAAAACATTCATGGTTGAATCGTATTTTCGAAACGGGGTTAGAGTAAATGGTGAGTGGCAATACAACCCGGGTTTGTGCATGGACGATTTTCACGAACATTTTACTAGGTAATGCTGCTTTTATTGCTGGGGATTTTTATTATTGCCTGAAAAGAACCGTAGCTGTTTAGGGAAACAGGTTCTATACAACACAAAAAAGAAGCAGGAAGACCATCTGTAAGAACAGAAGAACTTGTTGTAAACGTTCGTGAAATAATGCAAAATACGCCAACAAATTGTATAAAACGCCTGTCCCAAGAAGTGATCTTATGGAACATGCAGGACTATTCTTAAGAAGCAGCTAAATTTATTTCCTTATAAAGTGCAATTATTGCTGGGAATTTTTATCATCGCCTGAAAAGAACCGTGGCTGTGTTTAGGGAAACAGGTTCTATACAACACAAAAATGGAGCAGGAAGACCATCTGTAAGAACAGAATAATGAAATATGAAGAGACGTATGAATTTATGCTTGGTGCATGGCGGTGGCCAATTTCAGCAATTTATGTAATTATTTTTCTTTTTCTTTGTATATTCTTACATTGTTCATTTTGTAAACAACAAAAAACTACTTATTTTATTACTCATTAGTTTGGCATATCATGTTATAATATGAATTTGACAAAATTTTAACCTAGATTTGGTTAAATATATTGTCACCATATCATTGTGATCTAAATCAAGCCCCACGTTTTTTAATCCAAGTCCTCTTTGATGCAAATAATTTTTGCTTGCACGGTATTAAATAAATATACCTAAAGGGATGATGATTTTCTTATTTGGCAACTACCCAGTTTTAGAAGACTACTTGACAGAGACTTATACTAAAACACTTCGTTCCATACACATATTTTCATAAAATAATGGCTTCTTCGTTTTTAATTTTCTCTTAAATTATTGTTTTGTGAAGCCAGCAGCACGGGGATACAAAAATAATATATATATTATAATGATATAAGGTCCAAATGCGGATAAAGACATGCATCTCCCTAAGCTATTTAAAACGTTACTCTCGAGATTACGAAACACCGCGCCCCTGACATTTATTGTACTATGCCAATATCAAGCATCGTTTGTTCTTAGTTCTCGCTTCGATCGCGTTCGGTTCATAGATTCGGGTTTTGATTCAAAGATTCGGGTCTGGCTGCATTGATAAGATAAGAAAATTGTTAGGTAGTTAACACTTTCAAAGTGTTTCTGTAGTCTACTGCACTATATTCTTTAGCAATGGCTATCAAACTTTGCTTCAAGTCTGACCAGTAGTACGTGAAGCCTTCAACGGTGGTACACAAGCAAGCTGCGAGACGTCAAAGTACGTACGGGCAAATAAAATAGACATGACATTTGCTAAATTTTATTAAAATATTATCTTTCCCGCCATTTATATATATTTTTTTTAGAATGGTTACACTGTTGTTCTAGTTGCCAACGGGGACAACTCTCCGTTTTTAATATTAAAGGTACCATCGCAGGATTGAAATAATGGCAATAAAAGTTAAAGAACATTCATTATAATGTATTAGCTTGGGTCAAAAACAGTGATTTTACCCATACAACTTAATAAAAGGAGACCCATTATTCCCAAAATTTGTAATTTTTTTTTTGAAAATCATTTGATTTTTGTTTATTCGGTAGTACTCGCTTGATCTATTTATACAGCACGTGAATAAAACGCAAAAAAATTTGAAAACCTATTCTGGAGTAATAGCAAGTAAGGTACACAAATACACATTATTTAATTCAACAAGTGACCTAAAAAGCGGCCAATTATTTTACAGCACATGTTCCGACACTGTGCTTCATAGAGCTGTAAAGTGTAGCTAATCGCTTAAAACTAGTATCCCCACATAATTTTCCACAGAAACACAGGCAATTTCACTTAATACAGGCAATTATACTTGCTCTCTTTGCTCAAAAGTTACCCCAAATGACTCTATACATGTAGACGCTGTGCCCTAGGCAGTATTTTGTAACGAGGAGAGGGATTATTTACCGCCAATATTGTGTGGTAAATAACCTCTCTCAATATAAGTAAGGGTATTTTTTAAGGATTCAACAGATTATAAAAATTGTTATCTCGGTGACGAAAACCGGTATTTAATTCGAGGAGTCTGTATCCTCAGAGGATGTCTATCATTTGCGGTATAACTCCATGCAAAACTACTATCGATTTAAATCTATCTTTCACACAATCAGATTTGAAATTGAAACGAAAATATAAATCTTATTAAAGAAAAGAATTATAAAATTTTCCTGCAACAAAACTGAGTTGAAATTATATATCTAGGTTGTAGGTATTAGGTTTGTAAATTAATTTTAAAATTCAATTTAAGTTTAAAGTACGCAGCAATTTCAGAAAAAAATGTTTTATTAAAGGCGTAGGTTATACACGATAAACTATTTCTTAAAAATTATAATAATTTGCCCTTTTATAAAAAGTTTAATTGTTAAAAATATTTATTTGGGCCTTTTTTAAAAGGGTAGGTAATAATTATCCTTTAAATTGGAATAACATTTTAAACATTGTCATTTTCTTACTTTTTTAATAAATATTCATCATTCCTTATAGAGGATGCTACAAATTCGTACGCATACATGGGGATCTCGGAGACGGTAGAAGATATATAGATGGTTATATTGAGCGTATGTTGGGCTTTTATAGTTTAGTGAAAGAAAAGTGTAAATATTCCTAATATCTTCGAAGATATCCGAAAAGAAAACGAAATTCAGTGTTTTTTGACTTTTGATTTAATAATAATAATTCACATTTTTTCATAGTCGGTTTTTATGTTCTAAGTACAAGATTTCGTTATAAGTTTTACAATTCGACGTTTCGTTCTTTAGTTAAAACCATCAAGTCAATTTTTAATACGACCCTAATACGGGTTTAGGGACTTCTAAGCTTTAGAAATCTACAGCAATTAAATGTTTCCTAAATTTAAACGTCTCATCTCAGGATTCAGAATAACACATCGTCAGTATTTCAAAAATAATCCTTTCTTTATCATTATGTCCCTAGCAATTTTATTATTATAATATGTATATTATTATGGTGTTTTTTTTAAAATTATTATTAGATAGTATAGTAGTTACTAGTATCTGTTTTAAAGTTTTTGCGCCTAAACTTGAAATTGCTGTTTCATTTTCACGCTATTCCTATGCGTCCCATTTTATCACTTGGGAGCAGTCACATTTTCTGTTTTACAATATTTTGAGATGCAGGGTCAAAACAATAGGAATTAATGGTAAGGTCAAGGTCAATCATGTATAAAATACCTTTAAATGGCTTGAATGCAGGGGTAACTTCCGGAACCTTTCAATTACTAGAAAAAATAATTAGTATAAAATTTTGGGAGGGCTGTTCAGGGAGGCATTGACGAATAGTATGCCGGTGTATTTAAAAAAAAATAAATGCACAGAAACTTTAAGAAGCCGTTTTTTGAAACCACTAAAATTGCCACAATTTACCTTGAAAGTAAACATGTCAATTTTCAGAACTGAAGTAAAAGCAACAATTTTTACTGGTAACACGATATTTTCTAGTCTCTCTAGTTGCCATCTCTTATGAGAATTTTAGAGAATATGTGTTTGTTTTAACAGGAAAGGGGCCGTAATTGCACAAAACGTGAAAATAACCAAAATTATGGCCGGTTTACTAACATCTGCCTTGCTCTACCAGCTCCAGAATATTTTTGTCTTTCTTCTTCTTATGCCAAAAGCATAAAAATAACTACTTTGATCAACACAGCACTGTAGTGCGCATGCGAATCGTCAATAGTTCAGTCAAATCGATTTGACGATAGAAAATAGCGTCGTTAATCTCGGTAAATATTATGATATAAATATTAAAAAATAAGATATTCTTGTATGAACGTTTTATTTTCACGTTCTGCTATGTGTACCTTATTCTCCACCGAAGCAATGTCACTTTTTCAATTTCATTATAATCCGAGGTAGATAGCGAGCTGATACGGTGTTTGGAACATATTAATAGTATAAGACAATCCATTAAATTTACCATGGAAACAGAAAAACATTCCACTCTACCTTTTCTCGATGTTCCCGTAAAACGAAATGCTGAAAACATAAAAACTTCAGTGTACAGGAAACCCACTCACCCAGGGCAATACCTTAATCACGGATCGAATCATTCAAACTCCATAAAACAGGGCATAATTCAAACTCTGTATCACAGAGCATCTAACGTTTGCAACAATCAGGAAGACCTTAATATTAAAATTTCAAACATCAAAAAAGATTTAAAACAGAATGGTTACTCTGAAACCTTTGTAACTAATACCATCTCAAAACTTAAAAATCGCGAAGTAAAAACTGATGCAGAAACGAAAGAGGAGCAAGCATTTCTTACAATACCTTATGTCAAAGGGATTTCTAAAAAGATTAGAAGCTTTCTTACAAAAGTAAAACCCCCCAGTAATGAAAACACAAAAAGTTGTATCTATCAAATCCCTTGCGAGTGTGGCGAATCGTACATTGGAGAAACAAAAAGACTTCTTCCCGTACGAGTTAAAGAACATCTGAAACATACTCAAAGGGGTGAAACTTCGAGATCAGGTATAGCGGAACATGTATGGAACAACCAGCATAATATACAGTGGTCAGAAGCCAAGGTTTTGGACAAGGAACAGCACTGGAGAAAACGAAAGTTCAAAGAAGCAGCTTTCATGAATCAAAATACCCATATATTTAGTAAACCAAGTATAGATATCCCCAATATCTGGAAGCCACTTCTTGTCCAAAACCAACAGCTCAAACTTCACACTCCAATAACGTAGGCGGAGTCATCAAGCTTCATTGCTCATGGATAGTATTTAAGACAGTAGCCTTAGAATTATAATTTAGTTTACGGAAAACGGTTTGAGATACTAACTAACCGAAACGTTGTGTTAAGTAACAAAGTAAAGACAATGGAAGTCCGACAAGGTAATTATTTTTTTGATATTACTTCATTGTCTACCACCTTCAAACAAGCTTAAATATTATCAATTTATTTAAATAAAATAAGAAAAGGGATTGATTCATTCAATGGAGGTGGGAAAAATAATGCCAGTCTTTGCCATATACCTTACACGCTCCTGTTCTCATGCCGCCGGATATTATCGCAACTAAAATTGTTATTTAATTTTATGTAAATTTGGATTATTGTTTGTTTGCTGCGTTTTTCATTGATCTCTAACAATACGTAATAAACCAACATAAGCATATATTAAAAAGTAAAAAACAATGCTTCCTTGTGGCTAAATTCTGATAAAATATATTGTGTCTAATTTTATAGGTGGTTTCCCGCGTCGAAAAACAAATTTTAAAATTCTGGCCCTAAATGCAAAGATGGTGTAAATAAACGAGTAGAAAGCATAATTGGCAATCAATTAGATTTAACGAGGCAGTTGAGTAAGCTAAGAAAGGAAGAAGAGATAACCAAAAAGTTATTATTACACTTACTTAAGAGTTTTTAGGTGTCGCACACTGGGACAATGAAACGCGAAAATTGGCAGCAATATTGTATACAGTAATATAATTCAACTAAATAAATAGTATTTTACGTTCAATATTATTATATCGAGGACTTTATTACGAATGAAACTATCTAGCAACTAGAGCAATAAAAATAACTTTATAATTGAAACTAGGTTGGGATAATTTAGCAAACAACTTTTTTAGCCTCGCATAAACGTGTAGTTTTTTATATTTTGTCTTAAATGTGCGATTTTTATTATATTGTTATAATTTTGATTTTTTAATGAGGGTGTCACCCCTTATCGCGTTTTTAACGCGTTATGGCTAACTTTCAATTCTTTTGAGGCTTGCTATTGATTTTTTGAAAGTTGTGGATGAAGAGCGCTATAAGTTTGATTTATTATACAACAATTTTTTTTGGATAACTAGATCAGTCATAATTTCTTTTTAAAAATTCAAATTTCTATCAATTTTTAAAAGGATCCCCTTAAATTTAAATTTGTTTTTCAGCAAAGGCCAAAGTTTTAGTTTCCCTGCCATAGCTGTGCACAGTGGGCGTTTTATATTATTTGTATTTCTACCTACTGTACTGTTAAATTGCATTGCATTTTTTATTTCATTTCAAAGCAAAAAAATATATACAATATCTGAATGCAATAGATTTTTTATCATTGTCTGATGTTTAAAAATCATGATTGATATTAGATTGACGCTTTGTATCATAATAACATCGAACGTTTCTTAATTCGTACTCAAAAACAAAAAAACGTAATTAAAATGTAATTTTTCATATATTTTATTTTAAAAGTACTATACCCATTAGTTAGTTTATACTTTATACCAGATAGGTATTCATTGTTTTTATCTTATTTAACGTCAACTAAATTTTAAATTTGACGATAGACAAGGTATGGATTTAATAGAAAAATAGTTTTAGGGGATTTAACTTTTCTCAAAAGAAACAAGTGTATGTCATATGCACAGATATTGTAAAAGAATTAGAAAATGTAAGTTATAACGTTTTATGTTGTGTAGAAATTTGCAAAATAAATATGTTTGTATTTTCTTGGCGTTTAATTAAACGCGTTAAAAGAGTTAAAGTAAAGGTAGTTACCTTTACTCAGAGTATACTCTTAGGAAAGTAAAAAAAAATACATTTTTGACACAAAAAAAAATGTTTGCTAAATTATATATTTTACAATTTTTTAAAAGTAAGATTTTAATGTATATAAATTATTTTACCAATAACCTTTAAATAATTTAATTAAACATAATTTCTTTGTTTACATGTCAAGATGTATATATAACTCCCCCGGTATTTTACCACTGATTGCGATAAACAGTTCGGGATTTTAAATTTAAAAAGTACGTCTTAGTATACGATTGAGGTTGGTATTTAGAATCGTTGAAGTACGCCTATGCCATATTTTAAAATATTATGAAATTGTGTTTTTTAAACATATATAACATGAAATTGGAACTTATGAAATACACCTTTAAAATAAAGCCTGGTGTGATGAGGCAAATAAAGGTATTTACTTTATTTTTTATTTTTACAGAAAAGTGTCTTTTATAAACTTTTTGCAGCAAAACTGCAAGGAAAATAAGCGTACCAATGAGTTGTGTGCAACAAGGTGCTTCTCCTTATCTGTACATATTGTTTGTGTGACCTATTAGGCATTAAATGTGTTTAACTTGGTGATAATAAAATAAAATTATCGAGGATTATATATCACTACTTCTTCTTACTATGAATATCCGGTATTTTATCACTGTTTAGGCAAAATAAAATCATAGAACTTTCGGTACTAGTACTAATTATTATTTACGCTTCAAAATCGAATTAATAAATAATCAATTATTCAAATTACAGAGACTGCACAAATTCGCTAATATCTTTAAACTAAAACAAAAAACGAGTTAAAGAACATATCTTAATTCCGTAAGAGCAAAGAATACAGTATATTTCGAACCGTAAACAACAATAATGGAGTCTAGCCGGTTCTCAAGTGTATTCAGATGATGTCGTGAAAGAAATAACAGCTTAAAACAAGAAGGTTGTGCGCATGCCCAGCGTTATTCAACGTCGAGTGATATTACCGATGAACTTAACTTTTGTTTGCGCACAGAATACGGGTGAATGTACGGGTCTTTGGTTAAAACATTCTATATGCCATCTCATTTCAAATTTTTATACAAAATACCAAAAATAGCAGTAGCAACAAACGACTGGTCTGATTTTAGTACAAACAAACAAAGTGTTACCGAGTAACAATTTTTTTTCAAATTAAGATTAAATCAATGACAATATATCAGATTTTGGTACAACAGTTAAGTTTTTTTGACGGTATTTTTGTGTTTAAATACTACCGCCATCTTTCAACCTTACCATATAGTTGATATTAAAAGCCACGATTAACACTGCTATATATTTTTGGAAAACTTTTTTTAAATACCCTAAACAAATTATGGAAATTTATAATTGTAAATTTTTTGTTCTAGTTGTTCTAGGGATTAAAAAAAAAGATTTTTTTATATCCAAAAATGAACATTCACAATATTTGAAAATGGTTATAATAACAGCACAATGGGTGTAAATCATATACATGTAAATATTTAATCGATCGATTCCCTTTATGTTCACTAGCAATATTTTTGCACGTACCCCTTAAAAATATCAAACTATAAATATGTACAGCGTCACCAGTAAAGTCCGCATCAAATGGGATTTTTTTTTATTAATAGCTTTATTCAAAATTTGACTTTAGCATCAAGTTCTGCTTCGATCGAGATGAAAATTAAGCAAAAAAATAGTAGTCACGTGATTCGCATTATCTGTCAAATTTTAATTTTTTCCAAAAAATAATTCGAAAGTGGAGTTATTTCTGAAAAGATCGAAAAAAGTTATAAGAAAAAGTTTTTTTAAATGCAGTTTCTAGCCCACATGCAAAATTTCAGCTGCATAAGATAATTTTGATTTTTTACCTATATTTTGTAAATTGCACCACTTTTGGAAAAAAAAGACTTTACGCAACCTACATAAAACTTCTTAGTTTTGACAATACTTTATTTTAAATACATTTTCTTTAAAGTAGCGATGAAATGAAATCAAAATTGGGCTATTAAGATTTCATTCATTCATAAAATAAGTATTATTGAAAACGTAGTTTGTGTCTGAAAGTAATACACGTTAACGTTGTTATGACATAGCTTAATAATAAATTATAATATAGGGGTTTTAAATTAAATCGTTGAAAATAGATAAACTTTACGTTGTTAAACTAAAATTTATTTTCTACTTAACACATTCGCTGCCATGGCGGACACCGGTGTCTGATCAGCTATGATTTTACCACGCCACGTCAGACACCCGTGTCCGCTACAGTTATTCAACGACACTGCCCAGCGGACACACTTTTCAATAAAAGTTTTCATATGAGGTGTCTGTATTGGCGCTGCGGCACAGTCCATTTATCTTGGTTTTTTGATTGAACAATGTAAATAGATTTAATAACACGTGTCTGCTATTGTGTCCGCTATGGCGAGCAGACCTAATTTTTTTAATTAATTTTCATACACGCCAGGGCAGACACCCAATATTTCAATAAAAATTTAAAGCGCGTTTCGTATTTATTTATTTTCTTTCAAGAAAGGTAATCAAAATGATAACACATTATATCAGGTGTTGTATTATAATAAACAGATATAAAGAAATCACTCCCTGGTTCTTCATTGGTCACAAAATACATAATTCTTCCGGTTCTGTTATTCATTTTTGCACAAAAATAGAATGTAATAAAATAAATCACGTAAATCGGCCTAAATTTGCAACGGAGAACTAATAGTAGACACAACGTTATCTTACTTCCAACTGAAGTATCCTTACACTCCTTACGGTAGGGCTATAGCTCTATACGATGGGCGGATTTGATGTGTCCGCTATCTACGTCGTGTCCGCTAAGGTGTCCGCTGTGGCGTAACCATGAAAGAAAAATGTCTTCTCAGAGTGTCTTCTGTGGCGTGTTATGGGAAAATGGTTTCACCACGCCATGTCAGACACCGGTGTCTGTTTAGGTTTTATTAAAAAAAAACAATACATAAAAAAAAAAAAACTGCTATACCCAATAGAATTGCCGTATCTTATAGGATTCAACCTTGGCCTGGCAGACCATTTTTACAAATTTGGCTTGGCAGCGAATGTGTTAAATAACACTTTACTGAAGACTTTGCTACAGACACAAACTATGTTTTTAAAAATACTTATTTTATGAAGTTACCTTATACAGGGTCAAAAACTAAGAAGTTTTATGTAGGTTGCGTTGAGTCATATTTTACAAAAGTGGTGTAATTTACAAAATATAGGTAAAAAATCAAAATTATCTTATACAGCTGAAATTTTGCATGTGGGCTAGAGCTGCATTATTTAAAAAAACTTTTTCTAATAACTTTTTTCGGTTTTTTCAGAAATAACCCAAATTTGAATAATTTTTTAAAAACAATTAAAATTTGAGAGATAATACGAATCACGTGATTACTATTTTTTTTGCTTAATTTTCATCTCGATCGAAGCAAATCACATATGATGCGGACTTTACTGGTGACACTGTATATTAGATTACGCAACAAAAGCTACTTAGTTTGGAATTCCAAAACCACTTCGTCTAAAAATGTTAACCCATTTGACCAGAACCGCTTGTGCAAAAGTTGTAGACGTGTTCTAAAGTTTTAGCAAATCCGAATAACAGCAAACGGAAATCATTGAAGTAGGAACAAAACCGTTCAAAAGTATAAAATATTTTGAATAAACATTTCGTATTTTCTTGAGTTGTTTTAAATTGCATTTTACGAAGGAGCGAACTTGCATTTTGTTGCTATTTATTTACGATTCAGACGGTAGAAAAATATAAGAAATGAATAAGCAGATTTTTGTATTTTAAACAATATTTCTTAAATCTGCATGGATACAACAAAAATTATTTTAACTCGTAAATAAAAATTTGGGTATTATTCCTGCTTCTTTTTTTTTATAGATGAAGTAAAGAGTATGTCGTTTACACACAAGTTGTGCATTGCGAATTAAAATTTGTGTCGTATACGAAATATTGCGACTTACAAACTTAATCATAGGATATTTATTTTAATTATTGTCATTTACAGTCGGAAATATACAGTTGGTTAAACAAAATTTTCTTTTAGAAAGCAATTAATTAAACGACCATCGTTGCACATCCTGCATATAATATGCAATAAGATGATGTGGTAGATACATCTATTACTCAAGATACATCATTGTCTACAACCTTCAAACATACATCTTTATGTTGTGTAAACTTTTACACATTTGCAGTTGATTCAGCAAATACAGCTTGGAATAAATTCAGTAAATCCAGTACAGTTTTTTTTTTTTGGAAAATGCTTGGACACATGTCTTAACATTTTAAGTTGTGGTATTTTAATAAAAAAAATATTTATACAGTTTGTCCCAAATTAGAGATGTTACGATATCGACAATGTTTTTAAATAATAACCCTAGTTTTTATTGACTATTTTTAAGTGCATATTAATAAATTATGTATTACAAAATTTGAAATTTGTATTCCTAAACAAATAAAAATAATTTAATTGAAAAATAAAAAAAACTTCTAATCACCTTTACTACTTTTTCGTCAATAAATGATCAAAATGTGGTCAATTCACTATTTGGCAATATCCTATACGGAAGTAAAACTAGTTTTACACATTTCTTATTACTTCTGGAGAAATTAACCTACTCATGTCTTATTCGTGCTTTCAACTCCTCAACCTTTGACAATTAATAAAAATTTGAAATTTCTTACGTACCTATATGTAGGTATATACAGGGTGTCCGGAAATGATGAGCAAAAAATTTAGGGGATAATTATAGACCGATAATAAATGCTATCTCTTCTTATAACATTTTTTCGAAAATTCATTATTAATGGAGTTAAGTATGTACACGGTGTTAAAGTTAAATTTTATTTGCAGTTTTTTTGCAATACATTTTGCCACGCTCATAATATTTTGACGAAATTTCGTATATGGGACTTTTTCGGGATGAGGAATACAAATTTGCCAACCTTTGTTTCGTATTTTGCAGAGGGCGGGTTTGTTCGGGTCCCAAATTTTTTGCCCTACACTGTATGCGCATTTTGACTGATTATTTTTATTCTCTTAACCTTTTGACATAAAAAAGGTTTATTATTTTTATTTTGATAAATCTAACTGTTTTCGAGAGAAACGCTAAAATAACATTGCTTGCATGTTATGAATACGAAATCATTTTAATTTATTTTAAACCTTAAACATAACATAGCAAAGGAAGGAATATTCCATAGAGTTCTTCGGAATTTTTTAAGAAGAATTAATTTATGTATTATAGAGGAAGGACGTTACGTTGAACCTTCTTTAATTTATTGTTTTAGTAAGTTATGTGTTTTAAAACTGCAAATAAAATTTAACTTTAACACCCTGTAACTCCGTAAATAATAAATTTTCGAAAAAATGTTATAGGAAGAGGTAGCATTTCTTTTCAGTCTAGAATTATCCCCTAAATTTTTTGCTCATCATTTCTGGACGCTGTGTATATATAACTTAATATGCACTTTAAAAATAGTAAATAAAAAACTAGTGCTGCCATTTAAAAAAAAATATCGATATCGTCATATCTCTAAGTTGGATTACACTGTATCAATATTCCTTTTATAAAAAAAAACAACCTAAAATGTTAATATCCGTGTCCGAGCATTTTTCCAAAATTATAACTATACTTGATTTACTGAATTTTTACTGAATTAACACTGTATATTAAAAATATCACCAGCTCTTTGGGTATAAACCAGTAAACTCAATCGTTTCTGTAATATTTGAAGTAAGTTCTAATATATTATACAGGGTGTCCAGGAAAATGTGGGAAATCTCCCGGATATGAAAAAAACAAGTGAAAAGAATACTACAAGTTCATATAAACTTCTTTCGTATCGGCCTCCCATTTGGAGATGTGGGCTCCCAAAGAGCTCCCATGGAATTAAGTTTTTGACAAATAATTATTAAAGCAACAGGTATATTTCAATTTTTTTTTCATATGATCTATACCAGGTAAGACCCTTCAAATTACTATCCTAGAAAGTGTTGCGAATTACTCACAGCTGCAGGGACTGACTAGCTGTGACACTAATGTGCCCAAGTTTTTTACGCCCTGTATGATTAAAACTTTGGACAACGTTTTTTACATACCTTTAACTATTGACTAAAAATTAAGTACTCTTCATTCATGTCGCTAATCCTAACCGTTTTTGGAAAAACGTCGTTTTTAACATATTTACATCATGTATATTTAGCGTATTTCAATAAAGATACATCTTTGTTCTTATAAATTATACTGCCCTCCTAGTGGAGAACGCAGTAACTTCCAAGATTTTCGATTTTGAGATTTTTACATATTATTGTGTAGAATACAATTCTCTATCTTGAAAAAAATTATTGTTGAAAAAAATAAAAAATTAAGACAAAAAAACGCCTAATAAATATGCAGTTTCCACAAAACGTAATGCTTTTTTAAAGAATATCGCAGCATCTGATTTTTCTAGTCAAGAATGCAGCATTTTACTGATGCCCATTAAATGCTGCGTTTTTTCTTAAAAGCAAAGCACATTGCGGCTCATGGTTTTCTAGTGGAAAGCGCAGTATATTTTACACTAGTAAATATGGCATACTTCGTTTTTGTTAAGCAACGCTAATGCAAAGCTCTAAGAAATACTAAACAAAAACGCAGTATGCTCAATAAAAAAATTCCTTTTTCTAAATTCATTGAAACCTATATCAAAAAATTTGTTTTATATTTTTTTATCAATCTGGTAAAATAAAAAATTTAAAATATTCATTTATAAAAAAATACTAGCGAAAAAACGTTTTTTGCGTTTTTTTCGTTAGGTTTGAAAAAAACGCAAAAAACGTTTTTTCGCTAGTATTTTTTTATAAATGAATATTTTAAATTTTTTATTCAGTTCAGGAAGTTGCTGCGCTGTTCACTAGGAGGGCAGTATAAATGTTCACTCTTAACTGCTTAATATTAATACATGATCGCAATAAAATGACGTTTTTCCGAAAACAGTTAGGATTAGCGACATGACTGAAGAGTACTTAATTTTTAGTCAATAGTTAAAGGTATGTAAAAAACGTTGTCCAAAGTTTTTATCACACAGGGCATAAAAAAATTGGCACATTAGTGTCACAGCTAGTGCGTCCCTGCAGCGGTGAGTAATTCGCAACACTTTCTGGGATAGTAATTTGAAGGGTCTTACCTGGTACTTATACATCATATGAAACCAAAATTGAAATATACCTGTTGGTTTAATAATGATGTGTCAAAAACTTAATTCCATGGGAGCTCTTTGGGAGCCCGTATCTCTGAAGAGGAGGCCGATACGAAAGAAGTTTATATGAACTTGTAGTATTCTTTTCACGTATTTTTTTCATATCCGGGAGATTTCCCACATTTTCCCGGACACCCTATATAACTCATAAATGGTAAATTATATTCAGGGGAAGAGTGTGCCTATGATCGAAAAGCCAATTTACAGGCATTTCCGTCGGTACCTTCCGTCTGTCATTATCATTCAAATAAAAATTCATCGATAAGAGCCAAAAACTTGACTTATTAAAACAAATGTTGGACAGTTTCTAAGTTTTACAAATACCCAAAAATGGTCCAAATTGATTTGTCTACCAATAGTACGTATTTCTTTGTCCATTGTTGATTTCGGAAAAAAAATTTAAATCGGCCCAACCTTTTTATTAGTTATAAAGACAACAGCCCAACATTCTATTTTAACAAATAAATATGCTGATTACATTCATTTTAAATATGTTCTGGTTATCGCAATCCTTTGGTTGAGATATAAGGAAAAGACGGTGACGAGAATATACAGACTGTCCGCGGATAGGGTTTGTTCGGGTTTGTTCGGGTTTGTTCGGGTTTGTTCAATAGCACAAATGGATGAAAAATTTCATTTTTCGGGAAAAAGTCATTCTTGATCAAAAGTTTTGCTGGTAAAAAAAATGCAATTTACGAAGAGAAAATTGTGAATAAATATACAGGGTTCACAAAAACTTCAAAAACATGATTTTTCTCCAAGAGTAGGGGAGACTGGGGAGGGTTGATACGTTTTCTACAAAAATGGCAATTAAAATTCTGTGATTACCATTTACAGATCCATTTATGTCAAAGTGCAATTTAAGGACTTCGCTTAGGAATTTGGCAATATTAAATTATTGAAAATTCAAATATAAACCTTGGTTATAAATTTTTAAAATTATCAATGCAAAGTGTCTCAAACCTCCCTATGCATGGGAGGCTTGATACAATAAATGGGAGGTTTGATACAATACGAAATTAGGATACTTAGGTAAGCAATAGAAACGCAATCCTTTATTATTAGAACACTACTTAATTGGTACATAATTAGCAAGTAAACATTTTTATGTTATAGTTGACATCCGCACAAGCTGCGTGGCACCCTTTTAGACAGTGCTGGCAACGAATCCTTGGATTTCCATTTAAATGGCATCTATAACAATGTTACTCAATCAGCCAATTGCATTTGCCGAGAAAATGTCATAATTTGTTATAAATTATAAAATAAATATATACAACATACATTTACTTCATATAGGGAGCCTTTGATACGCGTATCAACCCTCCCGATGTAAACTGTATCAAACCTCCCGGGACGACAAATTTATGGAATATATGACGTAAACGTACTATGGCATTAGATTAAAGATATATTTTACTGTCCTTTATGCACTAAACTAAATGCGCTTGAAGCATAATTTAATGAATTTCGTTAATTTTTATTGTTAAATTGATAAACCCTTACGTTTGTTATGCAAAAACTTACATCGAATATGTAGAAAACACACTTTAACCCACAAAACTTGTAAACGCCACGCTATCATTGCTAGATTTTAGTAGGCACTGTCTCAACACCCGCAGTCGGCAATACGCGCGGTTACGTCATCTGTAAGGGACCGAGACGGAAAATTTAAACGTGTATCATACCTCCCCGCATATCAACCCTCCCCAGTCTCCCCTAAACTACCTTTATTTTTCATTTTTGACCAAAATGCCAATTAGAAAACTTATTTAGAAAAAAGGTTGTAATTCAAATCCGGAATTTAAAATAAATCTTCCATTTTTTTATTTTTTTTAGTATTTAGAGGTAAAATGGAAATTTTGCTGCTCAATAAAAATATTAATATAAAATTTTATTAGACTCTATTTTCAATGGGTGATGTGTATCTTATTTTAAAATGCATTCCTACCATCTTTTGTAAAAACAAGGAAAAGGCGCCTCAAACAATTAGTGTCCAATTGAGAACGACGTACAGCTTCTAAAATAGTGAATTGTTGAAGCTGTTCAAACAATTTCCATTAAAGAAATTCGAAGAAGTTTTGACCACATTCGTTTACAGCTGGAAAAATGTGTTGAATATGGAGGGGGAGTGTTTAAATAGCAAATTATGACATTATTATTTGTTGTTATTTTAAGATTTTTTGTGTTATTTCCGGGGTCATTTCATTGGTGAAATTAAAAATACATATTTCTGGTAACACCAAAAATCAGTTTTTGAAACTTTTTGATACCTTTCTGTCATTGATAATGTATGTATTTCGACCGCTAATGTTGCTATAAAAAAATTCCTCTACCTCTAAAAATTAAAAAAACTAAAAAAATCGAAGATTTATTTTAAATCTCGGATTTAAATTACAATCGTTATTCTAAATAGGTTTTCAAATTGGCATTTTGGTCAAAAATGAAAAATAAAGGTGGTTTACTCTTGGAGAAAAATCATGTTTTTGAATTTTTTGCGAACCCTGTATAAAAAATCAAAATTTTCTCTTCGTGAATTACATTTTTTTTACAAGCAAAACTTTATATCAAGAATGACTTGTTCCCGAAAAATGAAATTTTTCATTAATTTGTGCTATTAATTGTAAACCCTATCCGCGGACAGTCTGTAGAAATTATGGAGCGACCAAATGAGGCGAAAATGGAAATGAGAGTATAATAATCGGTGAAATAAGAGTGTCTTAATTATATTTATGTTTTTTTACTTGACCTTTCCTATGCATGCTATATTGTTATTGAAAATCATCTGCTAAAAAAATAATTGCATCACCGGCCAGTAGCCGGTGTTTAAAAACCTCATTCGGTATCAATGAAAGCACCTAACGGCTTCCCGTGCACTTGAGAGTCATGCATGATTGATGTAAAAAATATAGTCGGCAGGGTAGAACAAGCGGCAAACGATTCTCCTCAAATTTTGTTTAAACGAAACACCAAAACCGCTGGAATAAAACACGGGTTTGTCATAAAGTAGGTACTCCCATTTTAACAAAAGGGGTTTTGAACGGAAATAAGATTGACAACAGACTTTTTAGACCAGGGTCGATAATTTTTGAAACCAAAAAAAAAATAATAGTAGGATGAAACCCATTGGAAAAGGAAGAGAATATAACAAAAATGAAAGGGAAAATAATTTACGGGCGATCCGAGGTCGGGAAGTGGAAGGGGGTGAGTTTTTAAGGGTAGAAAACGATTTATCTCGATTTCCGGCAAAACTACAAGTCCTATAAAAAAACGTTAAACAGCTAAGTTATAGGTAATAAAAAGATCTACAACTTTTGTATTTTCACTTTTGTTCCATACCCTCAAAATTTATGTGAAAAATTGAAATAACCAAGTTTTTGGTTTTTTATTTTTATCTTTTACAAGAAACATTTTTTTTTTCACAAAATTTGATGAAAACTTACCTTTTTATGTCCCAAACACACTGTAATTTTTTCGATTTAAAATATTTATTTTTTCACCTTATTTTGACTTAATATCGAAAAAGCACCCTAATTTTCAATCGAAAATTCTCACGTCAAAATATCTGCTTTTTTAAAAAAGTCGGTGGGCTTATTATGTAGATACAATTTTGAGCTATTTATTAAAATTTATACTTTCATTATTCAAAAAACGTAAGATTCCATGTTACATTGACAAACAAAAAAATTACAAATCCATTAAACATAAAGATCGCAAAAAATATGCGAAAATAGTTGTTCTAAATATAATTAAAAGTAGGATTTAAAGGGGATTTCATCACATTCACCATAGTAATGTATATTTTTTACACCGTCAGAAAGTAGATATTTCAACAAACAAAAAGCCCATCGACTTTTTTCAAAAAGCAGATATTTTGACGTGAGAATTTTCGATTGAAAATTAGGGTGCTTTTTCGATATTAAGTTAAAATAAGGTGAAAAAATAAATATTTTAAATCAAAAAAATTACAGTGTGTTTGGGACATAAAAAGGTAAGTTCCCACCAAATTTCGTGAAAAAAAAAATTTCTTGTAAAAGATAAAAATAAAATACCAAAAACTTGGTTATTTGAATTTTTCACATAAATTTTAAATGGCAAAGCTACAACTTTGCCATTTAACGTTTTTCCATAGGACTTGTAGTTTTGCCGGAAATCGAGATAAATCGTTTTTTATCCTTAAAAACTCACCCCTTTCCACTTCCCGACCTCGGATCGCCCGTAAATTATTTTTCCTTTCATTTTTGTTATATTCTCTTCCTTTTCCAATGAGTCTCGTCCTACTATTATTTCGACTTTGTACCATTTTCAAAGGCTTCAGCCCTGATCTATTTTTTAAACTTTATATTTTAAAAACTTAGTTGTGTAAAAAATTTTTCTTGCTGCATAATAATAACAATAACTGTCGAAACATTTATGGAAACCCGCGTTTTCTTTCAGCTTTTGTGGTGTCACTTTTGAATAAAGTATAAGCAATTCTCAATTGTTTGCAGCTTCTGTTAATATTTGCCGACTTCGCTCATGCATCACTCTCAACTGACGAGCGTTTCATCTTCAATAAACGCGTAGAACTGCAAATAAGACATGCTTTTTTTCTCTTATATCTGTTTTTTAAGTAGTATATCCAAACGTTTGGCAGACTTATTTGTATTCGTTTAAAGAATGTACCACCGTAAAACAGCAAATAAAAGAGAAGAAAAAGAAAAATAACTTGATCGATAAGCCAATTTACCGGCATTTCCGTCGATCCGTTTCGTCTGATGCTTCCGCCTGTTGCGGGAGGTCTGTTGGGGCTGATCCTTCGAAATTCTTGTGGTTTCCTTGCCCGGTTATCCATTTCTAACCGGCGCTTATATTGCTCCTGGGCGTTCCTATCAATTACCGTCGACACCGACCTGTAATTAACAAACGCTGATTTAAAACCGGTAGTTCCTAAACCAAAATGGCCAATGATATTGTCTATAATTAAAAGCGAATAATTGTGGTATATCGGACAAGTGTGTAACTGTTTTTAATATTGGAATACACAGGGATCCAAGCACAATGGATTCCCTGGGGCGGGTAGACCACGACGGCCGATTCGTCCTTGTTAGGACTCTACGGGCAGCCATAACCCAAGTAATCCCGACAACAGCAGTAAGATGTATTAAAAGTAGTGTCCGACCGAAACAAGATCTTTAGCCGAAACCGAAACTGAATCTTCGGCCTTGGTCTCAGTTTCGGCCGAAACCGAAACTTATTTATACGTGTTAAGAATTTTATTGCATGCTGAAATTTAATTTATTTTATATAGGACGAGATCGATCTTGGGAACGGATTGACCTCTTCCCCCACAAAAAAAAAGTTGACAGAGAAAAAATCTATTTATATACAGTGTGACCAGTAATGTCCGCATCTCGGATATTTTTTTATTAATAGCTTTATTCGAAATTTGACTTTGGCATCAAGTTCTGCTTCGATCGAGATGAAAATTAAGCAAAAAAATAGTAGTCACGTGATTCGCATTATCTGTCAAATTTTAATTATTTTTAAAAAATAATTCAAAAGTGGGGTTATTTCTGAAAGTATCGAAAAAAGTTATAGGAAAAAGTTTTTTTTAAATGCAGTTTCTAGCCCACATGCAAAATTTTAGCTGCATAAGAATCAGATAATTTTGATTTTTTGCCCATATTTTGTAAATTACACCACTTTTGCAATATAAGACTCAACGCAACCTACATAAAACTTCTAAGTTTTGACAATGCTTTATTTCAAATACATTTTCTTTAAAGAAGCGCCATATTAAATGTGTGTTTTTCAACAAAATCAAAATTGGGCTATTAAAATTTGGTCGCATGTGATGCAAAGTTTACTTGTTTTTTACCCTGTATAAGGTAACTTCATAAAATAGGTATTTTTGAAAACGTAGTTGTGTCTGAAAGTAATACACCGTAATATTAAGACAAAAAAGAACAGTGTCATCAGTAAAGTGTTCATTAAGTGGAAAATAAAAAAATGTTAGAGGTGGGTAAAAAATCAAAATTATCTTATGCAGCTGAAATTTTGCATGTGGGCTAGAAACTGCATTTAAAAAAAATTTTCTTATAATTTTTTTTGATATTTTCAGAAATAACCCCACTTTTGAATTATTTTTTGGAAAAAATTAAAATTTGACACAAACATATAGGTAATGCGAATCACGTGACTACTATTTTTTTGCCTAATTCATGCAATGAAAAGTCAAATTTCGAATAAAGCTATTAATAAAAAAGTTTCGGCATGCCCGAAGGTTCGTCCGGTTTTTGGCCGAAACCGAAACTGTCACCGAAACTAGATTTTTTGTCCGAAACTAGTCGAAACCGAAACCGACACCAAACCTTGGGTCGGTCACTAATTAAAAGCCTTTTACAAAAGCAAAGCGGCCATCAATACACCGTAGCGCAATCTTAGTGGAATTAACTCCAATATAAAAGGGAGTCACACTGGTAATAATCGATAAAATACAAAATTCAGCCGCCATCTTGGATATTGACTAATTTCCGGGGCCAGGATTAATGGGGATTTTGAATATGTTAAAATATACAGTTTACACAATAGAATGCAAAAACAATCATTTGTGTTGCAATTTTGCCCAGGTCAAGGGAATTTTTACACCATATTGACTACACATGTATATGTATAACATATTTTTGCTTATTGTTGTGTTTTGTGTATTATTAAGTAAAAATATAATATGGGTTATTATTCTTTAAAATATAGGTGAAGTGGCACCTCAGTCACATCACCTGTATTTCACACAATCACTGTATTTCTCCAACCAATGCTCACCTGCCGGACTCACTAGTCGTCGCCGAATCCAAGGACCTTTGGTGCGATGGGTAGCTTTGAGAAGACCGCATGACGAATTGTGCTTCCCTGTTAATGGTTTCACGGTGCGCACAGTGAGGCCAAAAATCACAAGTTTCGGGGTTACACGGACCTTTTCCGTGATAACTAGCTTTAGGGTCAAACCCGTTTTTACTTGATGGTAAGCTAGGACTTGTTGCTCCGCGAAGAAGGACTCTCTGTCGGTCGTTTTTGTTATTGCCCACATAGTAAATGGTCAGTTCGTTATTAGGTGTCGGTTTATTAGCCTCCATATTTCGTTCTTCTACGGATAGATTGTTGTTGTATCTGTAACAAGGGAAACATTTTAAATATAAATTGTACTGATCCAGCAGTTGGTTCCTTGTGAAACATTTTTAATATATATATATTTTTAGACCAGGGCTGAAGCCTTTGCAAATGGTAACAAGTGAAAAAAAAATAGTAGGATGAAACCCATTGGAAAAGGAAGAGAATATAACAAAAATGAAAGGAAAAATAAATTACGGGCGATCCGAGGTCGGGAAGTGGGGGGGCGGTGAGTTTTTAATGTTAGAAAACGATTTATCTCGATTTTCGGCAAAACTACAAGTCCTATGGAAAAACGTTAAATGGCAAAGTTGTAGGTAATAAAATAATCAACAACTTTTGTATTTGCACTTTTTTTACATAACCTCAAAATTTATGTAAAAAATTCAAATAACCAAGTTTTTGGTTTTTTATTTTTATCTTTTACAAAATTTTTTTTTTATACACGAAATTTGGTGAAAATTTACCTTTTTATGTCCCAAACGCACTGTAATTTTTTTGATTTAAAATATTAATTTGTTTCACCTTATTTTGACTTAATATCGAAAAAGCACACTAATTTTCAATCGAAAATTCTCACGTCAAAATATCTGCTTTTTTAAAAAAATTGGAGAGCTTTTTGTTTGTTGAAATCTCTACTTTCTGATTGTGTAAAAAAAATACATTCTATGGTAAATGTGATGAAATCCCCTTTAAATCCTACCTTTAATTATATTTAGAACAACTCTTTTCGCATATTTTTTGCGATCTTTATGTTTTATGGATTTGTTTTTTTTTTGTTTATTAATGGAATGGAATCTTATGTTTTTCAAGTAATTAAAGTATAAATTTTAATAAATAGCTCAAAATTGTACATAATGATTAAAAAAAACATTTCGAATTCGATTTTTTTTCGTTTCTTTGCATTTTTTGAGAATATTTACCATAGTAATGTATATTTTTTTTGCACCTTCAGAAAGTAGAGATTTTAACAAACAAAAAGCTTACCGACTTTTTTAAAAAAGCAGATATTTTGACGTGAGAATTTTCGATTGAAAATTAGGGTGCTTTTTCGATATTAAGTCAAAATAAGGTGAAAAAATAAATATTTTAAATCAAAAATATTACAGTGTGTCTGGGACATAAAAAAGTAAGTGTTCACCAAATTTCGTGTATAAATTTTTTTTTGTAAAAGATAAAAATAAAAAACCAAAAACTTGGTTATTTGAATTTTTCACATAAATTTTGAGGTTATGTGAAAAAAGTGCAAATACAAAAGTTGTAGATCATTTTATTACCTACAACTTTGCCATTTAACGTTTTTCCATAGGACTTGCAGTTTTGCCGAAAATCGAGATAAATCGTTTTCTAACCTTAAAAACTCACGGCCCCCCACTTCCCGACCTCGGATCGCCCGTAATTTATTTTTCCTTTCATTTTTATTATATTCTCTTCCTTTTCCAATGGGTTTCATCCTACTATTATTTTTTTTGGTTTCAAAAATTATCGACCCTGGTCTATTTATAGTAAAACACTTATAGCTTTTTAATGTTTCATTAGTATTTATTATAGAATTATTGCTCTACATATGTTTCGCCTTTCTAGGGCTTTTTCAAGAGTACTTATGATACTAAAGTTAAATTCTAAATTTGCAAATTTATATTTTCCTACCACTATTGTAAAATATCGAAACGAATAATTTATGTTACCTGGGAGCTATTCTTATTGTTTATTAGGGCCTATCATTGGGAATTCCGGGGTTAGTTGACAAAATACACCTATCTAAAATTGAGGTATTTTGGAACATTTGTTGTTCATTAGTGGTCAGGGTTTTATTATTATGTAAGGATTTTTTATTTCTAATTGCTCTAAAAGGTCCAATCTTTTACCTTTATTTTCAGCATGGATCAATTGTAATCTTTTTGGTCTATAAAGTTATTGTTCTCTATGCAATGAGAAAATTCGAAAAATGAGAATGCAATGAGAAAATAATATTTAACTCTAATAATCCCATTATCAAAAAAATATTTTACTGGAAAAGATACGTAGACGATGTTTTTTTCATTTGGACAGGTACGGACAGAAATTTAGAGCAATTTCTTCAATTCCTAAATTCTATAAATATCAACCTCCAATTTACCATGGAAAAGGGTGTTGAAAATGAGATTAACTTCCTGGGCATCAAAATTAAAAACAACGAAAACAAATTGGAATTTGATATTTATAGAAAACCAACCACCACTGACGACGGTTATTCATTTCAATTCTAAACAATCTTGGCAAACTAAATTAACTCCGTTCCACAGTCTCATCCATAGGTTAGTCACATTTCCATTAAATAAAGAAAATTTCGACAAAGAACTCAGTACTATTAAACAAATAGCAAAAAACAACGGTTACAAAGACAGTCTAATTGATAATCTATTAAAAAGAAAAGAAGGAAGGAAATTGTTAAAACGGGAATTTTATGGCGTTAGTGCGCCAAAAAATGACCGTTTCAAATTCTTAAATTACACATCTAAATTTAGTAATAGAATTACCAAGAGATTAAATAATTTAGGCTCTAAGACAATATGTGTAAATAAACAAAACAGGTAGAATGCTTGTTAATAATAAGGATAAAATAGACAAATTAGATAGGTCCGGGGTCTATAAAATCAATTGTTCTGATTGTGATGCAGTTTACATAGGTCAAAGTGGTAGGAGCATTAAAACACGACTTAAAGAACATAGACATCAATTATAAAAAATGATAAATGCACAGGGATGTCCACTCATTGCATCGAGAACAACCATTTTATAGACCCAAAAAGTTTACAATTGTAGAAGATGCTGAAAATAAAGGTAAAAGATTGGACCTTTTAGAGCAATTAAAAATAAAGAAATCCTTACATAATAATAAAACTCTGACCACTAATGAACAACAAATGTTCCAAAATACCCCAATTTTAGATAGGTGTATTTTGTCAACTAACTCCGGAATTCCCAATGATAGGCCCCAGTAAACAATAAGAATAGCTCCGAGGTATTTTTTTATAACATAAATTATTCTTTTCGATATTTTACAATAGTGGTAGGAAAATATAAATTTGTAAATTTAGAATTTAACTTTTTAAAACTCCCTAATTTTTCTTTTTTCTCTTCATTTCCCACCCAAGACAGTGGCTTTGCACTAGTCCTTGACTCTTCAGTATGCTGAAATCTTTTCTGTCTTTTGACTATTCAAATTTTTTCACTCCTCGTATCTACTGCTAACAACATCAGCATTGTACCATTTACTTTGTTTTCCTGATGATGAGTGTTTTCTACACTCGAAACATGTCGATTTAGTTTATTATGAATCATTTTAGGTTCGCCTAGTTGTTCGAATAAAAAATTGTGGAGAAAGACTTTGTGCTTTTCTTTTTCTATATCATTTAACTCCACTTTGAGTATGGACTACTTCTTCAATAATAATAAAGGGTTTTCCAATAGTAACGCTCGGTGTTTGGCAACAGCGCAGACGAAGTCGATAATCACACAGGTGCTGTCTTTGGAAGCCGCATTCAATTAGTCTCTGCATGTTATTATACACGACTGAGCAACGCGTCAAAATTGTTAAAAATTATTATCAAAACCTGATTTTGGGCGAAAAATAATGTTTAGTGACGAGGCTCATTTCTGGCTAAGTGGCTTTGTTAACAAGCAAAATTGTCGATTTTGGAGCGACGAAAACCCACGGGAGATTCATGAGGTCCCACTACATTTCGAAAAAGTTACTGCATGGTGTGCACTGTGGTCCGGCGGAATAATCGGTCCATATTTTATCGAAAACGAAGAAGAAATGGTACTTACTGTCAACGGTGAGCGATACATGGCTATGATAAGAGATTTTTTTGGCCTGCAGTGGATGAAATCGATCTAACATGCAAACATGTGGTTTCAGCAAGACGGTGCTACGTGCTATACGGCACGTGATACACTCACACTATTGCCTGAGAAATTTGAAGGTTACGTTATATTGCGAAACGGTGATGTTAATTGGCCGCCCAGATCCTGCGACCTAACGTCACTGGATTTCTTTCTTTGGAGCTTTCTAAAATTTAAAGTCTATGTTAACAAACCGCGGACGGTTGCCGCCTTAAAGGCCAACATTAAACGCGTTATTGCTGCAATTGAGTCACTTTTATGCGATAACGTCATCATAAATTGGGCATCCAGGATTCAACAAACCAGGCAAAGCCGCGGCGGACATTTACCTGATATGATTAATATAAGGTAATATAAATAATTATAAGGTACTACTTTTTGCGCAAAAGGGACCGCAGCAATTGGCCCAGAACATATCATCTCCCTCTACTTTAATATTTTGCTTAACACAAGCAACTATTTAACATAAGACTCTTAGTACAGTAAATAATTAAAAAAACAAAACCAATTTTCCAGACCGGCTGGCACCCAATCGTAAATTCGATAATTAATAATTAAATGTAGACAATTATTTCAAGCTGACAATGAATAATTGAATATACATTGTACAATCCTCCTTACTGCAGAAATCGGACGAGCACTTCAGCAACAAAGTTTTCTAGGAAATAAACTAAGAACTGCTCCCGCAATGTAACTCCTATAGGCTCTTCTTTCTTGTAGCTTTTTTGCGAAAAAAACATCAATATAAATCACGTATATCGATATATTTTATTGCGACACGAAAAGAGAGCATTTCAAGAGTGCGAAATATCTTGTGAAATACTGGACGGGCTAAATACCTTTTGTTGTAATTTATGTCAATCCCTGTTTGACAAAATCGTTAAAGCTCTTTATCACCGGAATTGCATTAAAGTCTTGAAAGCAACAATTTATAGGATTTTGCTGCTGCGTTCCATGTCATCTGAATGTATGTTATTATCATAACTCATTCTGATTAAAATGAATACCTATACGCATTGACATCAGAAATTAAGAAGAAATTACTAACTGATGGCGACGTCAACCGATGTATATGCTTAACACTGTGTTACTGTATTTATTCTATCCTCTTTAAAATTTTAGTACAGATTCATTAGAATTTCCTCGCTATTCTAAATATAGGATGAGATTGATGTTTTGCATTCCTCATGCAAGATAACGCCGCGCTTTAAGTCGACAGTCCACTATAAAGTAGAACATCATTGATTATTAATGTAAGGTGTGAAAAGAAATAATAAATGCTGTGTTGCTGCATTTATTCTATCCGCTCTAAGAATCATAGTACAGATTCAATAGAATTACTTTGCTATTTTAACTGTAATCAGCTGATTCATGTTTTGTGTTTCAGATAAAAGACAACGCCGCGCTTTCAGTCGACCTACGATATAATAGAGCGGCACGTTACGTTACTGGTTCCGGTAGCGTAAAGGCATAATGTACTATTATTCAGAGCAGTTCTACTCTCGATCGCAATATACAATGGTTTTACGTTACGCGTAATTTTAATTGACAATGTGTATCGCGATTGAGAGCATGAGTTTGTTTTAACGTGCTGGAACGCAGTATATTAATGGCTCTAAATAAATGCGCGTATCTCGGCCAATTTATACTGCGATTCAGACCCCCACACTTGTTAAAAACACCTGATCGGAAGGTTAGCTCTTGGTTATGACGCCTCAGAAGATTTTTTTGAAAATATGGACTTAGACGATTCTGGAAGCCATTTCGACAACACACCTATTAATACAAGTCCACAAGGAAATATTCAACAGGTTACCGAGGTTGATTCCATTTTGGAAACAGAGAAAAATTAATCAGACGTTAACAGAAAACACACTTCTGTAGTAGAAAGTCTAAAAGAAAATTTTCAGAGGCTAATTGCATCAGAAAATAACACCGCAGATTTTACGAATTGCATCATTAAGACTAATGTTGAATTTAAAAAAATTACAACATCAATGCCACTCGCAAGCTTCCTTTGCAATTAAGAAGGACGTTCTTCAAAACAAATAGGGGTTCAACCTACAGCTATTAGCAGAAGAAGGAACCGAAATGGCCTCACATCTGGAAGGAAACGGATTCAGTCAGGTAGATTTGGAATTGAAAACAACTCCCAAACGGAAGCATAATTTGGTAGAAAATATTTTTAAAAACCAACCCAATATAAAAAGCCATTAGTGATTTTTTTAAAAAAATAAACACAGCTGTTCAATCACAAAAAGTTTTTTATGAAATTTACGGTATTTTTCCTAATATTGCCATCAATTTAATTTAATTGTAATTGATACGTGTTGATAATTCAAGATAAGTAGTCAAAAAAGCCTCAGCAATATAAATTATGTAATAAATACTTTGCGGTAACTTGTGATACAGATTGTTCTAACAGCAACGCCCAATTATTAAATCCATTATATACCTATTGTATTCCAGCACGTTAAAACAAACTCATGCTCTGAATCGCGATACACATTGTTAATTAAAATTACGCGTAACGTAAAACCATAGTATACTGCGATCGAGAACACCTACAACTGCTCTAAATAATAGTACATTATGCCTTTACGCGTTCCGGTACTAGATGAGTCACTGGCAGACATTTTCGACTCTATTATAGTTACCAGTGGCGGCTTCTCCTATAAGGCAGGTGAGGCAGTGCATCACCAATAATTTTGCAAATTAAATAAATTACAAATTTATGTTATTTTACTATTTGCATAATTGCATAAATAAATATATATCCATTAGAATTAATGCCATCAATCTGAACGCGCTTCGCTAGAAATATCATGTATCATCCATCTCATTTCTGCATGCGGTCGTATATGGTAGAAGCCGGTCTCGCGCTTCCTTGTCTTTCCTGATCCGTTGCGTGTTTTGTTATTATATCATCCATCTCATTTCTGCATGCGGTCGTATACGGTTAGAGGCCCGGCCTCCCGCTTCCTGTATTAGTGAAAATATCTAATGTGTTGTATGATACCCGTAATAGTCCAGTCGAATCTAGCTTTAAATAGCGCTTAAAAACATTCTTTTGCGGCCAGCCTCAACTGTCTACGTAAATTTAATGCGAACGCGACGGGACTAATCTAATCTATATAATGAACGCCGGTACACGGTATTTGGAGAAATGCTGGTATTAGATTAACAGTAACAGGTTGTCCGTTGAAAGTTTAGAGAGAGTGCATAGTGCATTGTATTTTATTATAGTTTTCGGTAAATACTTTTGTGGTTTTCCGTACTGATTTTTGTTTTGCTTTTTTTCCAACAGTGGGCAGTGATTTTCCTAAAATATTAATATTAGGTACATTACTTTTATTACTTATTAGTTTATTTGTTTTGTGCTTATTAGCGAAAAATGGATTCAGCGGGACCTAGCACAGCGTCACAACTTTCCCAGGTAAATGTAAACATTCGCAATCCTACTTGTGATCTTGTTATTTTTTTAATAAATGAGCAGAATTTTTCAAGTAATTCCTATGAAGATAAATTGTACATAGTAAAAGAAGTAAAGCGACCTGTTCCAGATTTGAGTTATACGTCTTGTTACTATCGGTGGGGTGGGGAAATCAAATCGGAGCTTTCAAAACACTTGGTACGAAAAGTACGACTGGCTTACTGGTAGTGTAACGTTAAACAAATTATTTTGCTGGCCGTGTATTCTGCTTGCAACAAATAATAGCGACAAAGTTTGGTCAAAATGTGGTTATAGCGATTTAAAAAACTTGTCTAAACTTTAAAATCTAACCTTGCTAAAAAAATTTTTTTCAACTGTGCCTCACCACTTTCAAATACCACGAGCCGCCCCTGATAGTTACTAGTTTTACTTCTTTCAGTTAGGTGTAAAATACCTACCTGGATTTTACGCAGTCCTTTAAATTTTTTACATAGAATAACTTAAGATCTATAAAATGTAGAATATTTGACTTACCTATGCATCATCAATGCCTGTGCCGCTGCTCTAGACCTGTTTCCGTACAAAAATCCGGTCACTACTTCCGCTTCTCGTAAAAGTTCTTCCTCTGCCATCTCTCCTCTCTCCACCGAAACCGATTTGTTACTAATCGGATACTGAGTCCTTTCCGGCTGCGAAGGATTAGCACCGACTTTTAACACTACCTTATGTTGTTCAGGTCGTTCGGGATATTGAGGGGAAACTTTTTGATTTCTGTCAAAACTGGGAGGTTGTCTTTCTGGTAACTGTAGACTTCGTGAACGTCGTACTCTTTGTAGGGAATCGTCTTGTGGCGATTTTACCGGTTGGAAAGGTCGCGTCGTAACGTTTCTTCTGATCATTGTTTGCTGTTGAGGAGTGGGAGGGGATCTGGAAAGAAACTCGTTACTACTTGATGATGATGATGTTGGGGAATGTTTGTTCGTGTCTGAGCCAGCGGGTGATCGTCTTAGTTGGTTCCTGAAAAAGGGAAACAATATTATCTTTATTAAGTAGATAGGCAACAAGAATTCTACAATCATAAGGGTAGTTTTTACATGTAAATTCCCATAAGAGAATTTAAGCTTCGATCTGCAAAAGTATGACCATTTTAAGGCGTGGTCACTTTTCTACCCTTGGCCCTAAACCCCACAGGCACTTACTACCCTTGGCCCTAAGCCCCACTGGCACTTACTTCCATTGGCACTAGTTGCCATAGGCGCCAGCTCACCTATCATTGGTACTAGTTACTTGGTCAGACGTTATCAGGGATACGTCATCTATCACGTGTCACCCTAACCTCACCTACCAATGTATTACCTTCTGCGGGGGCCATCTGCAATACGCCATCTATTAGGGGTCGCTGTAACCTTAACTACTTAGATATTCAATTTTGGGGGCCATGCCTACAAGTCGGTACTCCGCAAGCCCTATCCCCAAGAACCGGTACCCCAAATAATTTCTAAACTCCATCACGCGGAGACACCTAGTGGTCGTCGGTAGAACTCGCGGGGCCTCAGGGTCAATGCCCCCTTACTAGAGTACTAGTCTAGCTGTTGAAACGTCAGAGGGAGCCTGGTAATAGGGTTACGTCATCATGTTCTATTAATTTAATTTTCATTAGAAAAAAAGTTCCTTTATCCAGCGGGGTTCGATCCAACAACCATTAGTTTACTAACCAGTATCTCATACCACGGAGCTATTCGGGTTCTTACGAGACATTGTTATTATACTGTACTCTTACATCATCGCATTAGCATACTTGCTATAACAAAAGAATAATTATTACTCATAGATAGGTAATGCAATATTAATGAATTAAATTAGGCAGGCATACATTTGCAAGCTGCTATTTGTTGTATGTTTAGAAATGATTTACCACAGGGGTATAGAATACGTATAAGAACATCTAAAAGCACTTAGAAGTGTCCCTTAAACATATGAAAACGGCTGTTTAGCAGTCTATGAACGGGTAAAATGTCGACCACAGGAGCTCAAAACTATTGGGCGGTACGATAAAGACACCTTAATTGAGCTATTTTATGGTTTTACACTAAAAAACTGGTATAAATGGCTCCATTTAGCACCTTTTTACCATATCCCTAGCCCGCATTGTTAACAAATTATTTAATCCTATAACGAACAGTAGTACAACAATATAAGATAGACAAGGATAGTACTAACAACTATTTTGAATCGACACACAGCTGAAAACGTACAAGAATGGTAAAAACGAAAGGTCAATCGCTTTATTTAGCATGTATTAACAATAAAATCGAAGATATTATGCAATACCTGACGTAAATATTCGTTTCCGATACGAATCATTAAAGTAGACAGAAAATAGATGCTGTTTAGACCCTAATATAATAATATTTTTCAATAGAAAAATTGGAATAATATAAGAAAAAATCAGTAATGTAAGGCCCAAATGCATTAAATAAAGTATGATTTATGCCTTAGTAGCACCTTACGAATTATTAAGGTAGACAGAAAATAGATGCTGTTTAGAGCCTAATACTACTGAAAAATTGGTTTAATATAAGAAAAAAAACTAGTAATTTAAGGTCCAAATGCCTTAAATAAAGCATGGTTTATGCTAGCCCCTAATATAGAAGGCTAGTCTCTTAAATCTTGCAATTTTAACACAAATGTTATACAGTTCAAAACCCTATAATTGCAACGAATATTGGCTTAATGCAGGTTGGTTAACCCTAAAAATGATCATATTACTGTTAAGTTATGCTGCAATATGACTCAGTGTGTCTTCATTACACCTTAGAAGACGCTGTGAAACTTTCATAGGTTATAGTATTAGAACATTGTAGCTTGGCTGCAGGTATTCACATATCTAAAAGGTAGGTAAAAAAATAGACCACAGTGTTAATTTTAATAAAATATATATTAAACACCCGCGCACCTAATGTAATTGGAACATTACTAAACGCCGCTAATAATATAGGAGGTAGTGACAGATATACAGGGGTATAGATGTACAGGTCTTAAAAATAGAGAATTAAAAACAAGACCTTGTTGGTGTAATACTAATAATTTGTGATACGTGCAGAATAAACAATTGAAAAGACGCACTGAAAAAATAGTCGGTGGTGTTACGTTCCAAGAATTACGAGTGAAGAACAATCCTAAATAGGAAATAACAAAATAGGGCCATGTTAACCAAATTAAGTCAGTCACTTGTTAAAAATGATAGCCAAATAATTGAAAACGAGGGTATGTGTATAGGTTGACGTAACAAGTTAATATGAAAATACCGAGACCCGCAGGGGCAAGGTGTACTAAAGACATGCGGCTCGCTAAAGTTCATAAGGATAATGTAACATGCGAAACGTATTTAGGATGAATAAGTTATTAGGAAAAATTCCGAGCCTGCAGGGCGAGGTTCACTTAGGATATATACTCACCTACGGCTCATTATAGTTGACGAGATAAAGAAACATATGATTCGTATTTAGGCAGTCAACAAGTCATTATGAACCATTCCGAGCCCCGCAGGGCGAGGTTCACTAAGAATGTATGTTCACATACATAATACCAACAAAATTGGAGCATATTGGAGGTTAGTTAGCCAAAAATAGGCCTGTTATATGGCATCAATTACGTACGATTGTACATAAAAAACCTTGTTTTTCACCAAAATATATAATCCCATATACGGGGCAAGCTAGGAGTATCACTTGCCATAATAGCATAATATAGGGCCAAGACTGATTGAGCACTAATTAGCATAGTAAACAAGGCGTTATACTAGATTGGTAGCATTGCCAAAGAATTGGACAACATTAATTGTATTATCACTAGGATGTATGGGTTCTTTATAGTCTAGATAACAAATTCTCAATATTACTAATATACCTAACTTAAAGCAACTACCACCGTGTTAAGGTGAGATTACCGATGCCAAACAGCTGATACTCATGCACAAAGGCAAGCACCGACGTATTGATTATCTTATAATATCATACGTCACCTGAGGCTTATTAGGTATATATATATAAATGACTTAAAAATCATAGGTGTTTCGTTTAAATTATGGTAGGGTTCCTACGCCAAAAGGCCGTTTCAGTCACAAAACGAGAGAAAAATAGATAAAAATTACCCTAAATATCGCCTATAATTAATGTTAATGTTAATGCCCATATAGTCATATGTATAGTAGGCAGGGCTTAAACACTTAATAAATTACTAAAGTATGGTCTCTGAAGCCGTAAAAGCATATTTAACAGCACCTACACATAATAATCAACAAAAAAACCTCTCCGATAGGGTAAAACACATAATAATCCACCAAGTATGGCCGTTAAGCCTAAAAAAACCCCTATTTAACAGTGTGTATACGTGTCTCCAAAAATAGCCAAAAGTAATACAAAAACAGTCTGTATGACAAGATTCTGCTAACACATATTTTAAGTAAGACTGTCATCTACTATATCCTACAAATACACGTTGCAAACATTCACCACCTTAAACATTGAGGTTATGTTAAGTAAATAAATTAATAAAAATGTTTGGCTTATAGGCAGCATTTTTATACATACAAAGTTAGCACAACAAGCAATTAAATAGACTTAAATAAAAATATAATGAATTACCGAGGATATACACATCTAATAGTCGTTGTCGAATCCTATCAGCTACGAAATATCAGCGAAATACCTAAAAAACATGAATAAATAGGAAAAATACCTATTTTAGGCCCTATTGCTTCAAAGACCCGATAAGGTACATGTATTTATGTACCGCTAAACACCCACTTAAACTTTCGCCTGGATATAATTGTTTCGTAAAAACCACATACCTAATACGTTGTGCATTAAGATATCGTTAAAAATTACAAAGAAATGTTCGTACCGAAACGGGTAGAATGATACTTCATACATTTTTTGCAGCACTTTTTGTTCTCGAGATTACCGAGAAATTAAATATTGCAGCTTGGAGGAACCGTACATATTCATATTGTAACATTGTCAATTAGAAAATAATAAATGGAGTACCAATATCACCTAATATTTAGAATCTAACATAGGCGTGTACTGAGGTAGTTTAATACTACAGGTTGGGCCAGTGGAGTAGGTTACTAAGTCCCATCAAAAATATCTAACACAATACTGGTTAACGTGCCTAGTTGATGAGTTGTTATAATATATAATCATAGTGTTAATTTGACAGCAGAAATATTGAGGTTATGTTAACTAATAAATTAATTCAATAAAATTACGACTTATTGTTTGCATACACATAGTACAGTAAGTAGAGGTACAATTAAATAGACTTAAATAGAAATATGATGAATTACCGAGGTAAACATACAGAATAGCTGATGCCTAAACGAATACCTAACCTTTTATCTATATCATACAGTACTGTTTAAATGTACATAATCAGCCGCTAAAAACATCTCCGAAAAGGGAAAAACACCAAATAAACCATTAAAGTGCCTAAAAAATTGTATTTGAACCTATAAAACCCTATTTAACACCCCTCCTTATACAAAATGAACAACCAATAGCAGCTCTTGATAGGGTAAAAACATCAAATAACCCATTAAAGTACCTAAAAAATGACATTTGAACCTATACAAGTTCTGTTGTCTATTGGGGCCTATGCTCGACCATGCCTTTTACCGTTTGAGCATATAAATATACTATTGAATGATAACATATTTATCAACTCCTATATACAAAATAAACAACCAATAAACACTCTGATAGGATAAAAAACATTCAATAATCCATCAAAGCACCTAAAAAGGACTTTGAACCCATAAAACCCTATTTAACAGCCCCTTATACAAAATGTACAATCAACATCCTTTCTGATGGGATAAAAACATCAAACAAAACATTAAAGTACCTAAAAATTACATTTGAACATATAAACTCCAGTATACCTATACAAGTTCTGACAGGTCTATATTGGTATATGGGCGTGCTTATTAGGGCCCTAAACCATCCGCTGATTGGGTAAAAAACATCCAATAGTTCATTAATGTGCATAAAAATGGTCTTTGAACCTATAAACCCCTATTTATACAAAATAAGTGATCAATAAATACTCCGATAAAACAGCCATTTATGGTGGATGCGCTGGAATTTTGTACATGACAATACAATTAAAAGTACATCATACGTTACACCGTCTTAAAGAAAGTTTTGCCCGTGGTATATTGCTGGCCTTGTTTTATGTATGTAAATGTATATCTTTCTATTTAGGTGCAAGATGTGAAACGTAGGTAGCAAGGTTAGTTCAGAGGATTACTAAACTTGTTTTATTATTGATGTGTCTATAACACGAATAAAAATTCAATTAGAACAAAGAACGACAGTATAGAATGTGGGGTGATGACCCGCAGCATCGTAAGGGTGGCTCGATATATAATAATACAGGATGCACCGAACGTATCCAGTACAGTGGTAGAAAAAGAGGTAGGCAGACGTCGTGTGCTATTACAGTTATATCAATGAGAAATTAAGAAATAACATCCGAACCAGGTACCACCTATGCTAACCCACCCTGCATGAAAATACTGAAATTTTCCGCTTCAACAGTAAAAACAACTTAGGATCTGAAAAATTAATAGCTAAAGGACGGGGATATAGAGAAAACATGAATAGAGTACAAGAAAAGCAGCTAAATACAGCAAAAATAAGGATCGCCTACATCTAATTTGGATATCAGCAGAAATACTTAATAGGTGTTTAATTTAAATAGACTTAAATCGAAAGACATTACAGAGAACGAATAGCTGTGCGGTAGGCTCTTAGCCATCAAACATACCCTCCTTGGGGCTTAAAAATAAGAATAGGAAGGAAAAATACATAGAAATTCAGGTTAATTTTCCTTTTAAAATCAGTTAACGCCAGCAAGATTATTTATATAACACAAATGTACGACGAACCTAACCCAATTTCTTGGGTGTGGTTATTCTGTATAAAGATCGGCTAACACCAAAAAAAAAAGGGTCATGTACATTCAAAAAAAGTATATATTATGTATGATTAACCTATAATATTAGGTATACCTAAGGGTAATACTATATAAACACTTATAGGAATCAAAATAAAACTTAAAAAATTAAGGGAATATAAAGTATTTAAATAACCAAATGATCAGCCAAATAAATAAAATTCCCGTTTAAAATGTTATATTAGTTACATGAGATGAGATTAATTATTCTATAAATATGTGGACTTCAGAGTGATCATATTCATCTAATCGAATGAAAAATAAAGTAATTAATTAGATAAATTACTTCTTAACGGAGCTTTAATATTAGGGGATAGATATCATCTAAACTATAAAAATAATTGTAAAAGAGTTGTAAAAATTATTTACCAAGACATACATTTTAAAACAGACGAGAGAGGTGGGGAGGGGAGGGGGTAAAGTAAACAGGCAGAGGCCAAAAAAAAGCTACAACATCTAGTAAAAAATTATTTTTAAAACCCTTAAGTCATAAACGTATTAGATTGTATAAAACCATTAATGACATAATGGCGGAGATAGGGAATATTTTGTGCAAAAGGTAGTTAATGAAATAAATACCTATCGAAACGATTAAAGCTATTAAAATAATACAAGCAATAACAATGGAAGGTACATAAAATGCAGTTTAAAAGGGAAACTCAATTATATCATATAGCATCTAACGTGTTAAGTATCAAAAACGAGGATAGGATGTAAAATTTTAGCAAAAACTTGGGTAAATAGAGCAAATAATGCAACAAAATATCAAAAAAATGTTCCTAATTAATATTTGTTTATACAGCTAAGTAGAAAACTATCGAAACATTGATAAAAAGGGCGTGGTGACTACGGGTATAAAATTTAGCAACCATTGGTAAAATATCAGGAAAAATATTAAAATTACCATCAATCACACCAGAATACTTATCGTTAAAACCTACTATTTTCACTGGCTTGTTACCAATAAATAGGTTTGAATCTACCATTCGAAACCCTTATTTAATATGTGATGTTTCCAGAAAGGTGTATTTTATCCTACTCTCATACATCCTATAGCAGTGATGTTAAAAACCAAATCGGCTTTATTAACAAGTGCAATCATTTATAGATCATAGAGACCCATAGAGCTGTAACCAGTATTAAATAAATCAAGTCAATATTGCAGAACATTTTATTTTATAGGAGTCGCAGTAAAGTGAAGCAGTACTCTATATAAATTTAATATAAGGTACAGGTAACGATCATCAGGCTATTTTATATAGTCTAACTAGGGTATCCATTTAATAAGACGCAAGCTCATATTTTTTAAATTACTTTTTAATTATTTTCTTAGTATCTATAGTATGCAGGGCTATCTAACCATACTTCACGTCTTGCATAATTAACGACCTCTCGTATCTCAGGATCTTAACAATATACGTATTACCGCTCTACTTCTTCAAAATTCCCCAACTTGTTCATGTCGTATACAAATCTTAAGGCATCTGGTCCTTCAAAGTAGCGTTCACATATATCCAAAGCTCTAACTATTTTTAACCAACGGATGGATTCCCAATTCTTCTTTGCGTTTTGAAGTGTATTATATATATCCTGAATTACATGATGTGCATCATTATTTACTATATTCCCTTGTCCATGATATTCAATTGATTGCGAGTATTGCAAATAATTAGGACGGCATTCTGACTTAAAATAAGCCGCCGTGCTTCTGTTGATAGTAAATATATCAACAGGCTTAATTACTCTGTGAAACCTGAATCTATAGAGGATTGTTCGGGTTTTCGGGGTTACTCGGGTTCATTAGGATTTTGAGAATGTATTTTGCTTGACGTAGTTTTTAAAAACACAGCCACGGGCAAAGGCTCACGAAATTTGCAGAATTTTGGGAGAAGACCGTGGCTGTGTTTTTAAAAACTACGTCAAGCAAAATACATTCTCAAAATCCTAATGAACCCGAGTAACCCCGAAAACCCGAACAATCCTCTATAGATTCAGGTTTCACAGAGTAATTAAGCCTGTTGATATATTTACTATCAACAGAAGCACGGCGGCTTATTTTAAGTCAGAATGCCGTCCTAATTATTTGCAATACTCGCAATCAATTGAATATCATGGACAAGGGAATATAGTAAATAATGATGCACATCATGTAATTCAGGATATATATAATACACTTCAAAACGCAAAGAAGAATTGGGAATCCATCCGTTGGTTAAAAATAGTTAGAGCTTTGGATATATGTGAACGCTACTTTGAAGGACCAGATGCCTTAAGATTTGTATACGACATGAACAAGTTGGGGAATTTTGAAGAAGTAGAGCGGTAATACGTATATTGTTAAGATCCTGAGATACGAGAGGTCGTTAATTATGCAAGACGTGAAGTATGGTTAGATAGCCCTGCATACTATAGATACTAAGAAAATAATTAAAAAGTAATTTAAAAAATATGAGCTTGCGTCTTATTAAATGGATACCCTAGTTAGACTATATAAAATAGCCTGATGATCGTTACCTGTACCTTATATTAAATTTATATAGAGTACTGCTTCACTTTACTGCGACTCCTATAAAATAAAATGTTCTGCAATATTGACTTGATTTATTTAATACTGGTTACAGCTCTATGGGTCTCTATGATCTATAAATGATTGCACTTGTTAATAAAGCCGATTTGGTTTTTAACATCACTGCTATAGGATGTATGAGAGTAGGATAAAATACACCTTTCTGGAAACATCACATATTAAATAAGGGTTTCGAATGGTAGATTCAAACCTATTTATTGGTAACAAGCCAGTGAAAATAGTAGGTTTTAACGATAAGTATTCTGGTGTGATTGATGGTAATTTTAATATTTTTCCTGATATTTTACCAATGGTTGCTAAATTTTATACCCGTAGTCACCACGCCCTTTTTATCAATGTTTCGATAGTTTTCTACTTAGCTGTATAAACAAATATTAATTAGGAACATTTTTTTGATATTTTGTTGCATTATTTGCTCTATTTACCCAAGTTTTTGCTAAAATTTTACATCCTATCCTCGTTTTTGATACTTAACACGTTAGATGCTATATGATATAATTGAGTTTCCCTTTTAAACTGCATTTTATGTACCTCCCATTGTTATTGCTTGTATTATTTTAATAGCTTTAATCGTTTCGATAGGTATTTATTTCATTAACTACCTTTTGCACAAAATATTCCCTATCTCCGCCATTATGTCATTAATGGTTTTATACAATCTAATACGTTTATGACTTAAGGGTTTTAAAAATAATTTTTTACTAGATGTTGTAGCTTTTTTTTGGCCTCTGCCTGTTTACTTTACCCCCTCCCCTCCCCACCTCTCTCGTCTGTTTTAAAATGTATGTCTTGGTAAATAATTTTTACAACTCTTTTACAATTATTTTTATAGTTTAGATGATATCTATCCCCTAATATTAAAGCTCCGTTAAGAAGTAATTTATCTAATTAATTACTTTATTTTTCATTCGATTAGATGAATATGATCACTCTGAAGTCCACATATTTATAGAATAATTAATCTCATCTCATGTAACTAATATAACATTTTAAACGGGAATTTTATTTATTTGGCTGATCATTTGGTTATTTAAATACTTTATATTCCCTTAATTTTTTAAGTTTTATTTTGATTCCTATAAGTGTTTATATAGTATTACCCTTAGGTATACCTAATATTATAGGTTAATCATACATAATATATACTTTTTTTTGAATGTACATGACCCTTTTTTTTTTGGTGTTAGCCGATCTTTATACAGAATAACCACACCCAAGAAATTGGGTTAGGTTCGTCGTACATTTGTGTTATATAAATAATCTTGCTGGCGTTAACTGATTTTAAAAGGAAAATTAACCTGAATTTCTATGTATTTTTCCTTCCTATTCTTATTTTTAAGCCCCAAGGAGGGTATGTTTGATGGCTAAGAGCCTACCGCACAGCTATTCGTTCTCTGTAATGTCTTTCGATTTAAGTCTATTTAAATTAAACACCTATTAAGTATTTCTGCTGATATCCAAATTAGATGTAGGCGATCCTTATTTTTGCTGTATTTAGCTGCTTTTCTTGTACTCTATTCATGTTTTCTCTATATCCCCGTCCTTTAGCTATTAATTTTTCAGATCCTAAGTTGTTTTTACTGTTGAAGCGGAAAATTTCAGTATTTTCATGCAGGGTGGGTTAGCATAGGTGGTACCTGGTTCGGATGTTATTTCTTAATTTCTCATTGATATAACTGTAATAGCACACGACGTCTGCCTACCTCTTTTTCTACCACTGTACTGGATACGTTCGGTGCATCCTGTATTATTATATATCGAGCCACCCTTACGATGCTGCGGGTCATCACCCCACATTCTATACTGTCGTTCTTTGTTCTAATTGAATTTTTATTCGTGCTATAGACACATCAATAATAAAACAAGTTTAGTAATCCTCTGAACTAACCTTGCTACCTACGTTTCACATCTTGCACCTAAATAGAAAGATATACATTTACATACATAAAACAAGGCCAGCAATATACCACGGGCAAAACTTTCTTTAAGACGGTGTAACGTATGATGTACTTTTAATTGTATTGTCATGTACAAAATTCCAGCGCATCCACCATAAATGGCTGTTTTATCGGAGTATTTATTGATCACTTATTTTGTATAAATAGGGGTTTATAGGTTCAAAGACCATTTTTATGCACATTAATGAACTATTGGATGTTTTTTACCCAATCAGCGGATGGTTTAGGGCCCTAATAAGCACGCCCATATACCAATATAGACCTGTCAGAACTTGTATAGGTATACTGGAGTTTATATGTTCAAATGTAATTTTTAGGTACTTTAATGTTTTGTTTGATGTTTTTATCCCATCAGAAAGGATGTTGATTGTACATTTTGTATAAGGGGCTGTTAAATAGGGTTTTATGGGTTCAAAGTCCTTTTTAGGTGCTTTGATGGATTATTGAATGTTTTTTATCCTATCAGAGTGTTTATTGGTTGTTTATTTTGTATATAGGAGTTGATAAATATGTTATCATTCAATAGTATATTTATATGCTCAAACGGTAAAAGGCATGGTCGAGCATAGGCCCCAATAGACAACAGAACTTGTATAGGTTCAAATGTCATTTTTTAGGTACTTTAATGGGTTATTTGATGTTTTTACCCTATCAAGAGCTGCTATTGGTTGTTCATTTTGTATAAGGAGGGGTGTTAAATAGGGTTTTATAGGTTCAAATACAATTTTTTAGGCACTTTAATGGTTTATTTGGTGTTTTTCCCTTTTCGGAGATGTTTTTAGCGGCTGATTATGTACATTTAAACAGTACTGTATGATATAGATAAAAGGTTAGGTATTCGTTTAGGCATCAGCTATTCTGTATGTTTACCTCGGTAATTCATCATATTTCTATTTAAGTCTATTTAATTGTACCTCTACTTACTGTACTATGTGTATGCAAACAATAAGTCGTAATTTTATTGAATTAATTTATTAGTTAACATAACCTCAATATTTCTGCTGTCAAATTAACACTATGATTATATATTATAACAACTCATCAACTAGGCACGTTAACCAGTATTGTGTTAGATATTTTTGATGGGACTTAGTAACCTACTCCACTGGCCCAACCTGTAGTATTAAACTACCTCAGTACACGCCTATGTTAGATTCTAAATATTAGGTGATATTGGTACTCCATTTATTATTTTCTAATTGACAATGTTACAATATGAATATGTACGGTTCCTCCAAGCTGCAATATTTAATTTCTCGGTAATCTCGAGAACAAAAAGTGCTGCAAAAAATGTATGAAGTATCATTCTACCCGTTTCGGTACGAACATTTCTTTGTAATTTTTAACGATATCTTAATGCACAACGTATTAGGTATGTGGTTTTTACGAAACAATTATATCCAGGCGAAAGTTTAAGTGGGTGTTTAGCGGTACATAAATACATGTACCTTATCGGGTCTTTGAAGCAATAGGGCCTAAAATAGGTATTTTTCCTATTTATTCATGTTTTTTAGGTATTTCGCTGATATTTCGTAGCTGATAGGATTCGACAACGACTATTAGATGTGTATATCCTCGGTAATTCATTATATTTTTATTTAAGTCTATTTAATTGCTTGTTGTGCTAACTTTGTATGTATAAAAATGCTGCCTATAAGCCAAACATTTTTATTAATTTATTTACTTAACATAACCTCAATGTTTAAGGTGGTGAATGTTTGCAACGTGTATTTGTAGGATATAGTAGATGACAGTCTTACTTAAAATATGTGTTAGCAGAATCTTGTCATACAGACTGTTTTTGTATTACTTTTGGCTATTTTTGGAGACACGTATACACACTGTTAAATAGGGGTTTTTTTAGGCTTAACGGCCATACTTGGTGGATTATTATGTGTTTTACCCTATCGGAGAGGTTTTTTTGTTGATTATTATGTGTAGGTGCTGTTAAATATGCTTTTACGGCTTCAGAGACCATACTTTAGTAATTTATTAAGTGTTTAAGCCCTGCCTACTATACATATGACTATATGGGCATTAACATTAACATTAATTATAGGCGATATTTAGGGTAATTTTTATCTATTTTTCTCTCGTTTTGTGACTGAAACGGCCTTTTGGCGTAGGAACCCTACCATAATTTAAACGAAACACCTATGATTTTTAAGTCATTTATATATATATACCTAATAAGCCTCAGGTGACGTATGATATTATAAGATAATCAATACGTCGGTGCTTGCCTTTGTGCATGAGTATCAGCTGTTTGGCATCGGTAATCTCACCTTAACACGGTGGTAGTTGCTTTAAGTTAGGTATATTAGTAATATTGAGAATTTGTTATCTAGACTATAAAGAACCCATACATCCTAGTGATAATACAATTAATGTTGTCCAATTCTTTGGCAATGCTACCAATCTAGTATAACGCCTTGTTTACTATGCTAATTAGTGCTCAATCAGTCTTGGCCCTATATTATGCTATTATGGCAAGTGATACTCCTAGCTTGCCCCGTATATGGGATTATATATTTTGGTGAAAAACAAGGTTTTTTATGTACAATCGTACGTAATTGATGCCATATAACAGGCCTATTTTTGGCTAACTAACCTCCAATATGCTCCAATTTTGTTGGTATTATGTATGTGAACATACATTCTTAGTGAACCTCGCCCTGCGGGGCTCGGAATGGTTCATAATGACTTGTTGACTGCCTAAATACGAATCATATGTTTCTTTATCTCGTCAACTATAATGAGCCGTAGGTGAGTATATATCCTAAGTGAACCTCGCCCTGCAGGCTCGGAATTTTTCCTAATAACTTATTCATCCTAAATACGTTTCGCATGTTACATTATCCTTATGAACTTTAGCGAGCCGCATGTCTTTAGTACACCTTGCCCCTGCGGGTCTCGGTATTTTCATATTAACTTGTTACGTCAACCTATACACATACCCTCGTTTTCAATTATTTGGCTATCATTTTTAACAAGTGACTGACTTAATTTGGTTAACATGGCCCTATTTTGTTGTTATTTCCTATTTAGGATTGTTCTTCACTCGTAATTCTTGGAACGTAACACCACCGACTATTTTTTCAGTGCGTCTTTTCAATTGTTTATTCTGCACGTATCACAAATTATTAGTATTACACCAACAAGGTCTTGTTTTTAATTCTCTATTTTTAAGACCTGTACATCTATACCCCTGTATATCTGTCACTACCTCCTATATTATTAGCGGCGTTTAGTAATGTTCCAATTACATTAGGTGCGCGGGTGTTTAATATATATTTTATTAAAATTAACACTGTGGTCTATTTTTTTACCTACCTTTTAGATATGTGAATACCTGCAGCCAAGCTACAAGGTTCTAATACTATAACCTATGAAAGTTTCACAGCGTCTTCTAAGGTGTAATGAAGACACACTGAGTCATATTGCAGCATAACTTAACAGTAATATGATCATTTTTAGGGTTAACCAACCTGCATTAAGCCAATATTCGTTGCAATTATAGGGTTTTGAACTGTATAACATTTGTGTTAAAATTGCAAGATTTAAGAGACTAGCCTTCTATATTAGGGGCTAGCATAAACCATGCTTTATTTAAGGCATTTGGACCTTAAATTACTAGTTTTTTTTCTTATATTAAACCAATTTTTCAGTAGTATTAGGCTCTAAACAGCATCTATTTTCTGTCTACCTTAATAATTCGTAAGGTGCTACTAAGGCATAAATCATACTTTATTTAATGCATTTGGGCCTTACATTACTGATTTTTTCTTATATTATTCCAATTTTTCTATTGAAAAATATTATTATATTAGGGTCTAAACAGCATCTATTTTCTGTCTACTTTAATGATTCGTATCGGAAACGAATATTTACGTCAGGTATTGCATAATATCTTCGATTTTATTGTTAATACATGCTAAATAAAGCGATTGACCTTTCGTTTTTACCATTCTTGTACGTTTTCAGCTGTGTGTCGATTCAAAATAGTTGTTAGTACTATCCTTGTCTATCTTATATTGTTGTACTACTGTTCGTTATAGGATTAAATAATTTGTTAACAATGCGGGCTAGGGATATGGTAAAAAGGTGCTAAATGGAGCCATTTATACCAGTTTTTTAGTGTAAAACCATAAAATAGCTCAATTAAGGTGTCTTTATCGTACCGCCCAATAGTTTTGAGCTCCTGTGGTCGACATTTTACCCGTTCATAGACTGCTAAACAGCCGTTTTCATATGTTTAAGGGACACTTCTAAGTGCTTTTAGATGTTCTTATACGTATTCTATACCCCTGTGGTAAATCATTTCTAAACATACAACAAATAGCAGCTTGCAAATGTATGCCTGCCTAATTTAATTCATTAATATTGCATTACCTATCTATGAGTAATAATTATTCTTTTGTTATAGCAAGTATGCTAATGCGATGATGTAAGAGTACAGTATAATAACAATGTCTCGTAAGAACCCGAATAGCTCCGTGGTATGAGATACTGGTTAGTAAACTAATGGTTGTTGGATCGAACCCCGCTGGATAAAGGAACTTTTTTTCTAATGAAAATTAAATTAATAGAACATGATGACGTAACCCTATTACCAGGCTCCCTCTGACGTTTCAACAGCTAGACTAGTACTCTAGTAAGGGGGCATTGACCCTGAGGCCCCGCGAGTTCTACCGACGACCACTAGGTGTCTCCGCGTGATGGAGTTTAGAAATTATTTGGGGTACCGGTTCTTGGGGATAGGGCTTGCGGAGTACCGACTTGTAGGCATGGCCCCCAAAATTGAATATCTAAGTAGTTAAGGTTACAGCGACCCCTAATAGATGGCGTATTGCAGATGGCCCCCGCAGAAGGTAATACATTGGTAGGTGAGGTTAGGGTGACACGTGATAGATGACGTATCCCTGATAACGTCTGACCAAGTAACTAGTACCAATGATAGGTGAGCTGGCGCCTATGGCAACTAGTGCCAATGGAAGTAAGTGCCAGTGGGGCTTAGGGCCAAGGGTAGTAAGTGCCTGTGGGGTTTAGGGCCAAGGGTAGAAAAGTGACCACGCCTTAAAATGGTCATACTTTTGCAGATCGAAGCTTAAATTCTCTTATGGGAATTTACATGTAAAAACTACCCTTATGATTGTAGAATTCTTGTTGCCTATCTACTTTATTAAATGTTTATTAATGGTAAAAATTTCTTTTAAAACAGCTCTATTTTAATTTTGGTTTATGTTTTAATTTACAAAATTGTAGCAAATTACAAAAATAAACATGGTATCACTACAGGAATATTCTCATAGCTCAAGCACACAACTTAAGCGTGAGCGTGAAGTTTTATCCCTACAAAACATTAATTATTGTACACAGGCGCGGATCCAGAACGTTGCTTGGGGGGGGGGGGGGTCATCATCATATAAACGAAGTTAAAAAGCGCGGCAGGCGAAAAAATTTTGCGACCACGCCCAAAGTTTCACAGAGAATGCGCTATAGGCGAGAAAATTTCCAATGATAAACTTTACATTAAAAAGGATAATATATGCATGTAAAGTAAGGTTAAAGTGAATTTAAAAACAGAAAAAATATACAGTTAAAATTAGTATCTTTTTTCTTTCCTATAATATATTTTATCCCAATATTTTGAAAAATTGCCACGTTCGTTATCGACAATACAAAATATAATATACATATAAAAATAGTCGTGTGTTTACTTTTAAATCCAAGTAAAAATGTTGGTTAAACCCCATTTATTCCTCAATATTAAGAACAAAAAAATTCTACACTTGATAAAATCAAATAAAAAATATACATAACATGGCATTGATTCTTAAATCACGAATTATAATTTTCTTTGTTTGTTATTTCCGAATCTGGTTATAACCTTATCAACGTCGATGATTATATTTTTATGAATTTTCAACAAAGCCAAGCCAGTGCAGTGAGGCGTTCCTCTGCCATGCTTACTCTAAGCCACGTTTTAACGCGACGTAGAGTCGAGAAGGACCATTCCGCTGTTGCTGTACTTACACTTACAGGTAGTGTAGCAAGTATTTGAAGGAGAATCTTAATATTCGGGAATAAATCAGAATCACAATTATCAATTATATGGGGAAGTAATTCAGGTATTTTACATTTTACATTTACATTTTAAATTCAATCAACAGAAAAAATATAACTAATTTATGTATGGTAATGTTGTCATCGATCTTAACCCACTGGACTTTTTCTTGTGGGGCTACTTTAAAAATTTAGTTGATAAATCTAAACCCAACTCAATTGGTATGCTTAAGAAGTCCATTCAAGGAGTAATATGAGGCATTTCTCTACAAGTGATCCAAAATGTACAACAGGAAATTTTAGATTGATTGATCTATTGCAGAACAGTTGGTTTAGATTAATTAGAACATCTTATACGATAGTTTCTTTTCATACTTTGTCGTTTATGTATTTTGTTTTAAAGGTTACTATTTTGTAAACGGCTAAGGTATATGATTTATGAAAAATTGCTAGAAGTGATTGTAAAATGTAAAAATATACAGGGTGATTCATTAAGGGTGGCGACCGGCCATATCTCGGAAACTACTACGCATAGAAACTTGGAGAAAAAAAAATTATGATTAAAGCGGTCGTGAGAAAATTCTGGAAATTACTTTTAAGTTCCTCATTTCGCCGCAAGGGGGCACAATTAAATTTTTTTTTTTTAATTCTAAATTTCTCCGAAATTTCCCATATTAAGGTATAACTCTGATTACATCATCGAAAAGCTAAGACAATTCTGCATCATTTTGGTTTGAGGCTCATTGGCGTACCGGCCTTGATAAGAGTGGGGGAAGCTATTGAATGTGCAAACATTAAAATCGCTGTAACTTGTAAACGACTTATCCGATTTTAATAAATTTAAGCTTGTTTGGAAAGGTAAGTATCTTCAATCGCCGTATCCAATAGTACACGATAGTGTTTAATAAAATTGCTAGAGGGCGCAATTTGTAATAATAACAGTTTTTTCGATTTTATCCCGGAAATTCAAATCATACGGTATAACTATGACATCATAATCGAAAAGTAGATGAAATTTGCAAGAAAAGATGTGAATACCGCAGTTCAATATCTTTGTTCGTTTCAGAGTTATTGCCAAAACAATAATTTTTAATACAAATTGCGCCCCCTAGCAATTTTATTAGAAATTATCTCGTACCATTGGATACGATACGGATACGAAGGTACTTACCTTTCTCTTCCAAACAGCTTAAATTTAGTAAAATCGGTTAAGTCGTTTAGAAGTTACAGCGATTTTAATGTTTACAGTTTCACTTGATAAGAGTGGGAGAAGCTATTGAAAGTGTAAACATTAAAATCGCTGTAACTTCTAAACGACTTATCCGATTTTACTAAATTGAAGCTTGTTTGGAAGAACCTTCAATTGTCGTATCTAATGGTACAATATAGTTTCTAATAAAATTGCTAGAGGGCGCAATTTGTATAAAAAATTATTGTTTTGGCAATAACTCTGAAACGAACAAAGATATCGAACTGCGGTCTTCACATCTTTTCTTGCAAATTTCATCTACTTTTCGATTATGATGTCATAGTTATACCGTATGATATGAATTTCCGGGATAAAATCGAAAAAACCGTTATTATTACAAATTGCGCCCTCTAGCAATTTTATTAAACACTATCGTGTACTGTTGGATACGGCGATTGAAGATATTTATCTTTCCCTTCCAAACAAGCCTAAATTTAGTAAAATCGGATAAGTCGTTTAGAAGTTACAGCGATTTTAATGTTTACACATTTAATAGCTTCCCCCACTCTTATCAAGGTTGGTACGCCAATGAGTATTAAACCAAAATGATGGAGAATTGTCTAAGCTCTTCGATGATGTAACTAGAGTTATACCTTAATATGGGAAATTTCGGAGAAATTTAGAATTTAAAAAAAAACTTTTAATTGTGCCCCCTTGCGGCGAAATGAGGAACTGAGTAATTTCCAGAATTTTCTCATGACCGCTTTAATCATAATTTTTTTTCCAAGTCTCTATGCCTAGTAGTTTCCGAGATATGGCCGGTCGCCACCCTTAATGAATCACCCTGTATAATATGTTTTATTAGTAAAATCAAAGTTGATACACGCAGCATTCCTGGATGACGGGCAGTATAAACGAAAGTGAAGGAAAAAAAAACAGTTTTTGGGTTTTTTCATGGAATGGGTGAATTCCTTTAACTTACCTATAATGTGTAAGTCTGTTAACTCGCCCCGAAGGTGATAATTTTCTACTATACTCCGCTTGCAACAAGGCCGGATTGTTCATATTTATATTAACCGAAGAACTATTATTGTCCTCTTCATCAGCGTCCCCCCTATCGATGGAGGAGTCTATAATTTCGGATAGTCGTGGCATTACATTACTAGTTCGATTAAGGCAACTATCCAGGCTTCTAAAGCCCATAGAACTAGACGAACTAGAAGACGATCCATATTGATGCTTGAATTGCATGCGTCTCGAAGCGGTCGTGTCCTCGAGAGATTTGGTCTGAGGTACTTTGATGAAAGCTCGTGGCGGCTTTTCAATACCAGGCGATGTTTTTATAACAGGTTTAGCCGGTTTGGTTAGATTTGCGGGGCCAAGCACGGGTGCATTTGGAGCACTAGTTTTCCACTTACTAGCCGGTGGAGTAACGGGTGGACTATTATCACTATCTACAATCGCGTTTGACCGAGGCAAGAAAGGAGTTTTACCAAAAAAGGCACGCGATTTTACAGGACTCTTGCTTTTATCTTGAAACGCAGGTGGAGGAGAAATAATAGGAGTTATAGAAGGCGGAGAACTTGGTTCGGGAAGAGGAGAAGGAGTTTTAACGTTTCGCTCGAAATCACGATTTTGAAGCATTAGATACGCTGGTCGCTGAGGTTCGGATCGAGAATCATTGCGGGTTTCAACTCGCGGCTCGGGAAATGGATCAATTCGCGGGTTGATACGCGTTTCCGCTTGAGATTCGACACTACTTGTACGGGAATTTTCGGCTCGACGTGAGGGTTCGCTATAAAAATGATAATTAGCTAACTTGACACCCGTTCTTCGCGACTGCAATGATTTTGCAAGGTTAACCGAGTAACTAGCGCGGCGACTATCTTCGAGTGATTTTTGTTGCACCTGCACCCAACCAGATTTTCCTAAGTAAACGCCATCCACTTCTCGATCACACCATCTGAAACAAAGAATAATGTCAACAAAAACAAATTTTTAGTGTATTGTATTGAATCCATCTCAAAACGAAGCGATATGCTACATAACTTGAGCGATGGCAAGCGAGTCAGTATACTATTCATTGCTTAGTTATACAGGGTGATCCTTAAGTACATCAAGAAAATCTAGGATATGATTCCTAGCATCAATTTAAGATGAAAAGTTCATATGGACTTATGCCCTAAAATGCATACCCTCTAAGATACAGGGTGTTAAAATATTTTTAAAAAATATTTATTTTAGTTAAATTTCCAAAATCCTTTAAGATACGGTATTGAAAATTCGTGCTTATCTATTTTGGATCAAACTACACCTTTTCATTAAAAAAGGTTTTGCTTCCTTCCACCAGTGGCGTGCGTACCAGATACCATCAATATTGTTTTGGTGAAAATATTTGATATGCCACTGATTGTTTTAACTCTGATGCATTTTTATGCATTATTGATACAAGCTGAACAAGAGTTGTCTCTACTATATTTTTGAAAAACGCAGTAGATTTAAAGATAACTCTGATGCCGTATGGGACAAAATTAAGTTTTTTTTTTATTTTTTCCAATTTTCTTTAAATCTACTGCATTTTTCAAAAACATAGTAGATACATCTCTTGTTCAGCTTGTATCAATAATGCATAAAAATGCATCAGAGTAAAAAAAATCAGTGGCGTATCAAATATTTTCACCAAAAAAAAATATAGATGGTATCTGGTACGCACGCCACTGGTGGAAGGAAGCAAAACCTTTTTTAATGAAAAGGTGTAGTTTGATCCAAAATAGATAAGCACGATCTTTCAATACCGTATCTTTAAGGATTTTCGAAATTTAACTAAAATAAATATTTTTTTAAAAATATTTTAACACCCTGTATCTTAGAGGGTATGCATTTTAGGGCATAAGTCCATATGAACTTTTCATCTTAAATTGATGCTAGGAATTATATCCTAGATTTTCTTGATGTACTTAAGGATCACCCTGTATATTCTGTACTTGATATCGTATCAAAATTGTTTTCGAAGGTTCCTAAATTGTCAGGCGATAATATCGTATAATTTGTTATTAATTGAATTGTATTCCTGAGCGTTAAAAATAAACGATTTAATCGGTGAAATAAAACACAAATTATATGTTTAAATGTTGATAACAGCGATATTTTTTGAATTATAGCAGAGTCTTGAACTTGCATTGTCTTTATTTGTTTTAAATCACAATGTTTCAAATGATATGTATCTTCAGGGAATTCCTAAATCACATCAATAGCTTTACACCGACAATCAAATTCACTATGAAAAAAGAAGAAAACAACTAATTACCTTTCCTAAACGTCAACTGAAAGAAAAAACGTAACGCCATCAAAACTTCAGTATACAGGAAACCTACACATAAAGGTCGATATTACCATCAAACCATCCCAACAACACAAAACATGGTATAGGAAGAAATTTGTGGATAGGGCAATTATAATCTGTAACTCGAAAAAATTCGTCTAAGAAGAAACTACATTAAGACCGACCTCAACAAAAATGTCTAACCCCATGAGATTAGTTGACAAAATAATAGAAAATCGTAAGAATCGACCAAACACTCAAAAAGCAGAAAAAGAGGAACAACCAACACTTAACGTTCGATATATGAAAGAGGTATCTAAGAGAATAAAAAGACTAGGAGAACGATATAAGATCAATACGGTATTCTGCATCTAACGAAGACAAAAGCAACCGACGAAAAAATAATATATATATATAATACATGAAGGAATATTTTAAAACTGTTGGACATATTTAAGAACTTTTTATAGTATACCTGGACCGATATCCGCCGCATATGACAATTTTTCAGGCAGAGGTCTACGCCATTTTGAGTATTGCAAGTCTATATGAAGTCAGAGAGAACCAAGAGCGGGTAATATAATAAATATCTGCTCAGACAGGGGTGTACGCAAACCCAGTGTCACTTCAGTACTCGTGAAAGAGTGCGTATGTGTCCTAGAAAAGCTTTCAGATATCAAGGAAGTTGAACTGATCTGGGTCACCGGATACCAAGGGGTGCAGCCCAATGAAAGAGCAGGTGAGCTCGCCAAACTCGGAGTCGAGACTCCTTTCCAAGGGCCGGAAGCAGTAGAAGAAACTTTAACTCAACAGCACATAAGAAGTGGGCACACGGCAGTCTATGGAATAATGCAGACAGGCCAAGGACTTCATAACAGAAGCAGACAAATCCAAATTGGAGTGGCTCCTAAACAGAAGACGGAAGGCCCTCAATCCATTAATAATAGGGATTCTGACAGAGCACTCTCGGCTGAGAAAACATGACTGACGCTGACTGGCGTAAAGGAGAACCCAAATTGTGTGTAAGGCTATGTGGAGACTTCAGGTCTTTGGCTCGGCAGTTCCCTGAAGATAAAAAGTTATTGAGAATACAAAGGTTATATACATATAGGAGATTATGCAAGGATTATGCGGGAGATTAGAGCAAGAATAGAACAAGCTCGTGCTTCGTTTCTGATGGGGATGCGTAATGTACTTTGTAGTAGAGACTTCAGTTTGCCTCTACGCATCCGACTGCATCGCTGTTACATATTTAGCATACTGTTCTATGGAATGAAAGCTTGGCCTTTGACATATTATGCGATGTGCAAAAAACTGGATGCTTTTAAAATGTGGACGTACAGAAGGATTCTAAGAATTTCCTGGGTAGAAAGAGTGCGTAACACCGAGGTACTCATTAAAGAAGAAAGGATCGAAGGACGGAGAGGCCCGGATAGAAGAAGAGTATCCTGGCTAAAAACCCTAAGGCAATGGTATGCAGGGAGCAACACCACATTGTTCCGCCGAGCTGTAAACAAGATTCAGATAGCGCTGATGATTGCCAACGTCCGAGACGGACAACGCACCTAAAGAAGAAGAATATACATATTATAGTTACTGCAAATTAAATTGTGTTTATACAAATAGAATTTTTTTTTACCGAAGAGTGGTCTCATTCACATAAGATGTAGAGAAGAAAGTTGATGTCGTAGTAAAAACTAACTACAGTTAATCAGTAAAATCATCATATCTATCGAACTTAACGGAAATTGTGAATCAAAAAATTCAAATTATTACCCAGTGTTACGTAATTTTTATTAAAGACTTTTGAACCTATATATTATATAATATATAACAAGGCAATTCAGCAAAATAATTTTAAATTATTTGCATTATCCATAATTATTTAATAAATTTAATAACGTTTTGTGAAATGACCATTAATGATTTAACAATATTAAACAGAAATAACATAAATATTGAAACAAAATGACGCAAATATTATTAATAATTTTTTCTTTTGTCAAAGGGAAATTAAATGACCAAACAAACTTTCAACATTCTGAATATGCTGTTAACATGGGATTATTGCACCAAAATGGTCAACGCTCTGAAACTGAAACAATGTACATTACGTTACATTGCTGCAAAATTAGATAGTTCAGCTCAAAAGCCTGAATTTCATGTGGAACAGCGTTTTACCTGGATTTTATTTTGGCTCAGCTTTTCCAAATCCGACGCGACGTTACGATCGTAAAAGCGTAAAAACAGGGTCAGTAAATTTGAATTTTTATTGCTTTTATGTTTATTCGTCATTTATTTTTTAAACTATTCTACCCTTGTTGTTAGTGGTAGGCAATCCGGGTCTTGGGATCTGGGTCTCTGGATCAGTACAAAGATTCGGATCCTTGAATCGGGTCCTGGATATGCGGCTGTATAAATCAAAGCAAATATATCTGACTCAAACGGTTCGCTTCCTATCGGGTCGTTGGTCGCTGGATCCCGTTCTCCTTAGGAATGAATACCAATGCGACCTACGCCATCTAGGCTTAATATGAAAAAAAATCTTGATGTCTGTGTGGCAAAATTAGGAATTGCAATATTAAACGATTTATTTTGAATTAAACGTTATATCGGATATTAAAACATAAATAAAAAATGTTTACTTCAGAAGTCCCGTCTTTTGTCGTAAATCATTCGTCTTGAAACATTTACTCCCAAAACACCGAAGTCACGTGAGGAAAATCTACTCTCACTTCACTCTCAATTTATTGACAATTCCAAACGTAGTTAGAATTGAACTTTAAATGGAACTGTCCGATTAGTGCAACCTAACCTAAGTTTTAACTTAAATTTGCGAAAAAAATACCTTTTATTAAGTTAGAAGGAATATTAAAACAGCACATTTATTTAATGCAATTAGTTTGGAAAAACAAAACCAAAAGAAACAAAACAAAACCAAAAGAAACCATGCAATGCTAATAATTAAAGAACGGATTACATGCACTTAAATTCAGCCAAAATATGCGCATATATATGCTTTTGTTTGCCTTTAAAATATACAGTTATTTGCATTTTTTTACCAAATATGCATACTGTTACGCAATATTTCTTAATTTATTATAGTAAAATAAGGTAAAGAAACACACTAGGTTCTAAAAATTATGTTTATTTTTAAAAAAACAAAGAAAAATAAAAGTAAACAATTTTTTTATCTAAAATTGTATAAAAGTCATTTATTACTAAAAGATTTTCAAAATTTTCTACTAAAAAGGATTGTCTTTTATTAGTAAAAATATGTTTATACAAAGAGAAGCTTATTTCAACATCTACTGATGTGATCGGACAATACTGCAACTTAGGTAGCAAAATATAAGGCCAAGATACAACTTCGTTGGATGGTTTATCCTCATAAATGCTTTTTACTGCAATTACGTATTTAAATCCTCCATTCTTTTTTACAGTTACATCCAATTTGTTCCTTACTTGACCTCCTACTATACCGGGAATGTTGTTACATTTAGCGGAAAAAGTTTCAACAATACTAATTGAGTCTCTTAAACTTAAATTTTTACTCTCCAACGAGGATATTATGTCCGGTATAAAACTGAATTTAACCTTTATAAAAACAAGATCTTTAGCTACACTTGCACTTTTTAACAACTCTTTACTTTGCACAACACACTGCGAATCGTCATCTAAATCAAAAATTAGTTATTTAATGGCTCAGATTTCATTTTTTGTAACTTCGACTTAAGGGGCCTACAGACACACGTACATGTATTAGTACATGTACGCGCGTTGATGTACGCGCGTTGATGTGTGTGGATCACATTTCTCTACAGACACAGGTACTTGTATGTCAGCCTTCTAGGCGTGGCGGTGTCAGCATGTCGAGCGACGATGAACTAAACTTATTGGCAGTGGCTTGCGTGTGTGTTATAAAAAACAACAATTAAATAAAATACTTCAGTCACGAAGAAAATGGGTGAAAGAATGGTTTTTGAAGCGAACTGAATATACTCATATTAATCTACTTGAACAGCTACGATTGGCGAAACTATCTTCGCATGGATGAAGATAGTTATACAACCCTCCATGTTCAAATCAAACTACAACAAAAAAAACTAACCCGACACTGACAAAATCCTTGAAACAAACAAACTTTCGTCTCCACACCTTCATACATGTGCGCGCGTTTATGTACGTGCGTACATAAATTCAAGCGAGAACAGTAAACATGTGCATCGGTTTTGTTGTCGGTATTTTGTCTACACACTGGCGAACATCAACGCGCGTACATGTACTAATACATGTACGTGTGTCTGTAGGCCCCTTTGCAGCGGTGTTTTCAAATGTTGATCGATTTGAAACTTTTTTCACAAACAATAATTTTTGTACAAGCTATACAGAAGACTTTTTCTCCACTAAACTGTAACTCTGGGAATGAGAACTTACCTTTACGCCGAACGTTAACTGTGATAAACATTTAGGGGAGATCCAGGTAGCCCCGCCCAGCGGGTAACCCCGTTCATCGCAATATTACTGAAATGATGCGACGTATTAGTAGTGTCATCTATTGGTCGGGTGCATAACTAACCAATATGTGGCTCAATACAAGAAACAAGTTTGAAAACTACATTTTAAACGTTTATTCGGCCGACAACAGTTTTTTGAGGTTGTGCGTTTTATGGCTAGTCAGCTTTAAATTAACGGTAAGTAGAGTAAATTATCATTAAATAATATAATTTATATATTAAACTAAATGGAATTAATCCTAGTTTATTGAACAGTATTGGTCTTTTGATAACTAGTTTGTATTTTTGTAGACAGTCTACTTTGTAAATAAATCCTAGTTCGGGTAGCGCCGCCCGCTAACACTCCGGGCGCTAGCAGTGATGAATCAGTCGAAGTAATATACAACGACGAAAGTTAATACGACATGGAAGATTGCAGGGAACAGAAAGTTTGCATTATCAGCCATAAATTTGGGAAAACTGAAACATGGTTTAAATCTGGTGTGTGTAGCAAATGGGCACACAAAGACTGTACTGGTCAAAGTGGTTTTAAGTCCTATATTTGCGATTTTTGTATGTAAATTTGTTGTCAACCCATTCTAAAATAAATATGAGATAAGGCTAATGATCGATTTTAATTTATACTCACATACATTCCACTGAAAAAAAAATTAATAATATATGGGCTGCATTAACTGACATAGTGGGTGGGGTTATCCTCTATGGCGGATATCCCCGCCCATTGTAAGCTTTCCAAAAATATTCGATTTTTTATTTAAAAAAAAAATTTTACACAAAATTAAGCAAGTAATAGGAAAGACAATAGACGAACGAATTTAGAACATTTTTCAGTTTATCGAGACAGTTATTACATCTTTTAAAACATCCATATTTGCTTAAGTGGGCGGGGCTGCCCGGATCTCCCCTAACAAACGCGAAAATCCGTCTAAAGGCACTTCGTTTCTTGGAATTTATAACGCTACCTGAAGTCTCACTCGGATGTCTAGGTTTACTTAGTTTATGGTTTAAATCAAAAATAAAAATATAACAAATAAGAAAAAATTAATTTAAAAATCATCTTGTCAATTGTCAAAATTTTAAAACCGATCTTAAAATGATTCGAATACACTTCATGAAAACGCCTCCTAGGATCAGAGGAAGTTCGAATTGAATTATCGACAATTCTCCATGAAAACGTAGTATCATCTTCTTTATCTGTACTTGTAAACTTTTGTAAACACGATGTCCATCAATATTGACAAACAAAAATATTTAAAACGCATTTTATAAATTTGGCTCGTTTTAAATCACATAAAATATTTCGCTCCAACGCCAGCGACCTTTTTACTCTATTTTCCGTATGCCGGGATTTTTCCCAGCGTTATTCGGAATAAACGCCAGATGGGTGTTCAGATTTCTCACAGCTGCTTAATTCCGGGAACATTTGAATGTGCTTTCTTATTTTTAAAAGTTTGCGAAACATCATGCAAGCAGGCAACGGATAGGTGCAAGGATGGGCGCATCGCCCTTTTACTATAGGGGCACAGCTGATCTCGTGCGCAAACAAAAGTTAATTATGGGTGAAAAAATGCGTTTGTATGCATAGCTCGCCAGTCACACACTTTGCCGCCCTACAGGTATGGACATGCGCACAACTATCTTGATATTAGGGTTTCCTTGTTTAGCGCCATCTTCAAAATACACTCCAGAATCGGCTCGGCGCCATTTTTGTTGTTAGGTTTTACGTTTTCTCTGCGGATTTCTTGATATGTGTAAAGTTGGCAATGTTTATCAGTAAAGGGCGGAATATATGCAAAATGCATATATTTTTTGCATATTTTGTCCATTTTATAATAAAATGCATATTTTTTATAAATTATTATTTTAAGAGCATATTTTTATATTTTCGGCTTACCAAAAATTTTAAAACATTAAAGGTTTATTGTCCAGTTCGGTATTTATTTCAGGAATTTTCCAATCTGAAGATTATAATAATTATATTTACACTTTGGTTATACACAAGGTATTTATTGGGGCTTTCCGGGGTTTGCAGGTATATTGTTAGGGGTTGTTAATTGTCACTTAATAATGCGTTATTATTACCTGCTTAACAAACTGTATTTATATCGATTTGTAATACATAAATATGTACTTCTGTAAAAAATTAAGTTTAAGAGATATAAGGAACAAATTGGGTGTAACTGTAAAAAATAATGAAGGATTGAAATACTTATCTGCAGTAAAAAGCATTTATAAGGATAAACCATCCAACGAAGTTTTATCTTGGCCTTATATTTTGCCAGCTAAGTATTGTCCGATTACATCAGCAGATGTTGAAAGAAGCTTCTCTTTGTATAAACGTATTTGTACTAATAAAGGATAATCCTTTTTAGTTGAAAATTTTGAAAAATATTTAGTAATAAATGCCTTTTATACAATTTTGGTTAAATTTTTTTTGCATTTTTTTTTGAATACACATATTTTTTTAGAACCCAATGTTTCTTTACCTCATTTTACCATAATAAATTAAAACATATCGCATACAAGCATGCATATTTGGTAAAAAATGCAAATAACGGCATATTTTAAAAGCAAACAAGGCATATATTATAATATGCTCATATTTTGGCTGAATTTAGATGCATATAATCTGCCCGAAATTTTTTTGGGGTACGTGTCAATTAGTTGTGAATGTTAAAACTCTACCATTTGGATTTATAATCTTTAATAGCCCAAAGGGGTAAATTACCTGCTACATACGAATTTCCAAAAAACCGGGAAAAAAAGTACAGGACAAAAACTTCGAAAAGTATTAGTTGGTAAGCACATTTTAATTTTTTTAGTTGCGAAGATTGAAATTCAACCCCTATGAGGTAGTTTACTATAGACTATAAATTCAAATGGGAGAATTTCTGATTTACCCAACTGGATTCTGCATCTCCAATTGGAGTTTTTATGCAGTTCTTAACAACCACTTCCTTAATTTAAAAGTGTTGGTATCGCAAAAATATTTGGATCAAAAATAATAAAATTATAACTTTATCGTTCGTTCAGGGCCGATCCTAGCAGGTGTGCAGCGCGTGCACCGCACGCGGGCGGCCAAAACAAGGGGCGGCCGTAGGCCGAAGATAGTTCTGTCAATCAAGCAAAACTTTTTACGAATTTCTCGAAATAAAAATAAAGTGATATTTATCAAACTATAAAAGATAACTTTAAATTAACGTCGAAGAAGAAAACAATATTTTTGTGAATTTTTTCAAATGGATTTATTTATTAAAGATTTTCAATCAAACCAGCCAGCGCCAGTGGTGAAATTTCTAGTTTTTTTGATGTGGTACAAAAGGTTTTACTTTTCTGCGTCCCCATATCGATGGGATTCACTCAAAAAACACGTGAAAATTCTTACTTTAAAACCGTTAAGTGAAACAAGATGGGAAAGTCGTATCAATGCTATTAGACCTCTAAAATTAGAACTAAAAAACATTATTACCGCATTAAAGGCATTAATTGAAGATACCAGCAGAGACACGAAAACAAAAATGGGTGCTAAATCAGTAATTAAAAGTCTTGAAACATTTAAGTTTTTGTGTTCAATTTTAATTTGGCATGATTTATTATCAATAATTGATGTATTGAGTAAAATGCTTCAAAATCCTAAGTTAAACATCGCGGAATGCATTAAAGGCTTAGATAATGTTAAAAAATATTTAGTTTCCCAAAGATCTGACGATAATTTTAAAATATTTGTCGATTCAGCAACAACACTAAACTTGCTAGAGATTTAGGTATTGATCCCGAATTTCCCCATCTCGAGGCTCAGAAAAAAAGTTAGTTTATTTGATTACGAGGGCATTGATGAACCAGTTTTAAATCCCTTCCTGCAATTCAAGATTGCTTTTTATTTTGCAGTTCTTGATTACGCGATCTCTTCGATAAATGATATACCTTATTATCTGAGTGCTATTCAATATTCTGCTTTCTGTACGAGTTTCACACCATTTCTAATGATGACCTCATGAAAGCCTGCATGGACTTGGATAATAAGTTACAGGTACAGGAGGAAGGAACTATTGTAAAAGATATAGACGGTATACAACTCTTTAATGAAATAATTTCATTTAGAGATATTTTTCCAGGTAAAAAACAGCCCATTAAGATATTAGAAATTTTATTCAAAAATGATCTCATTCCCTGTTTTCCAAATTTTGCTCTAGCAATAAGGATTTTTTTAACCTTACCTGTTTCTGTGGCTTCAGGTGAAAGAAGTTTCAGTAAATTAAAAATTAATTGAGAAATAATATGACACAAGAAAGACTTTCAGATTTGGCCATCATCTCTATTAAATCCGAAATCTCTGAAACAATTGATCTCACCGCAATTATTGACAAATTTGCTTCTCAGAAAGTCAGAAAAATTATTTTATAGTTAATTATTAGGTAGTCTTCGAGGAAGGACTGATTTATATACTTTTCGTTTCGCGAGATTTATGCTTTAGTACTTTTTGTTATTTTATATTTTCTGGTAAATACTGTTGTTTTACATTTATAATTATAAAATGTCTATTTTTGTTTTAAAAGTAATATTTTTGTTGGTTTATTATTTTGTTAAAGTAAAAAGAAAAAAAGGTGTCGCTAATATAACATATTAGCTGGCCCAAAAATAAAGTCTCCCGTAAAATTTTATTTGTAGTTTGCATTTTTATTTATGTTTAACTTTTTACTCTTATGTACATGTAGATGAGTTTATAACGTCAACGTTAAGTATTACTCAAAATAGGAAAAATTCTTTAGAGGGGCGGCATGATAGGTCTTTGCACGCGGGCGGCCGACACCCTAGGATCGGCCCTGCGTTCGTTGCAAATGTTGTAAATGATTTTTCCTACAGACGTGTGGAAAATTTTTTCGGCACGATTATGTCAAAAATCCGTGCGGAAAATTGGTTTTTCCACACTAGCGCGGAAAAATTTTTCGGCACGATTATGTCAAAATCAATAATATATCAATTATAACTTGTAGTTATTACTTTTTTTCTCAGAATTAGTTACTGTTACATATTGTATGTGATTGTTATAGTTAATTAAATATTATTAAATTTCTTTGAAATATGTGTTACTTATTTCCACACGTCTGTAGAAAAACTATTGTACCTGACACGTGCGGAAAATGTTTTCCCTGCACTCGGCTGCTTCACCGAACTCCGCTACGCGTCGTTCGGTGAACGGCAGACTCATGCGGAAAAATTCATTTTCCGCACTTGTTAGGTAAATAGCTATTGACGGTTGACGGTGACATTACTTAATACTCGATACGATAGAGATTGAAATTGGGATTATAAACTTGTGTTGTTCGTCAGCATTTGTTGTTGAAGTTCGCAATCGGCATTTATAAAATTAGAGTTGGCGTTCCTTCGGCTTGCAGTTTTGACAATAATTTATTAAAGGTTTCATTATAATTCAATGTTTTAACGTCTAGCGCCAATGCCAGCGCTAATGACAACGCGAGCGCAACGTTTATAATTCCAGCTTTAACGTTTTTTACGTGTGAAAGTGTGAAGTATCGTGCTTTAATATCGAATACTCAAGTATCGGGTACCGACTCTCAAATATCGATATTTAGTCGATATCGAAAGTATTGTTCGAACCCTATACACAGTTGAGTATCAATGGTCTACCTATGTCAATGCCGCAACCTTGTTCGCAAAATCTATAAATATTATGTTATAAAATACTGGCAAAGTAGCTTTCAGTTACCATAAATTTACATCAAATATTTAGGTCATCGGAAATTGTAGAGTGGTCAAGCTAAGTGATCTAGGTGCCATAATCGAAAACTACCAGAAAATGTAAAAAACTGTTTTAAAGCTGAGAATAATACAATAGTATATTTTTTATTGATATTGTGTTAATACAGAGGTTGTAAATAATTTGAATAATAAAAGAAAGTGCCTAGCTGTGTTTTTGGACCTAGCAAAAGCGTTCGATACTGTTCCCCACGACAAACTGATTTATATACTCAACAATTATGGCATACGGGGAGTTGCTGGTGGTTTGCTTGCAAGTTACCTAACAGACAGATATCAAATGGTAAAACTAAATAATGTCATTAGTAAAAAACAAAAAATTATGATTGGCGTTCCTCAAGGGACTGTACTTGGTCCACTTTTATTTGTCATTTACATAAATTCTTTACTGAAATTGAATATAGATTGTTTGACGATCTCATATGCGGATGACACGGCCATTGTATTTGCTGATAATACTTGGGAAAGCGTGAAAAATAAAACGGTGATGGGTTTGAATAAAGTAAAAGATTGGCTTCAGAACTACAAGCTAACACTAAACTTAACGAAAACAAATTATATAGCATTTTCACTGACCAAGGCAGACAGACCAACATTTAATAACATTTTAATAGAAAATCACCTTCTACAAGAAACATCACAAACTAAATATCTTGGAATTATTATTGATCAGCACATTAAGTGGCAGCCTCATACTGAGTACTTGTCCAACAAAGTACGCAATTTAATTCACAAATTTTATTTACTAAGGGAATTCCTTGATAAAAAAACTTTAATAACGATATATAAGGCATTTGTAGAATCAATCCTGAGATATGGAATTTTGGTATGGGGTGGGCTTTACAGTAATGGCTTGTATAAATTAAACATAGTACAAAAATACATTTTAAAAATAATGTTTAAAAAAACCACTCTTTATCCTACCAGAATGTTGTTTTCCCCCGAAGTATGTGACATAAGAACTTTATATATGCTCTCAATCTCCTCTTATATACATCAGAGTAAAAAGTTGCAAAATTTTATAGATCATGGCTACGTTACCCGTGGTTATGTGAATAAAAAATTGCAAATACCGGTAAGTAAAAATAATTTAAATTTAAAATATGTAAATTATATTGGCCCTAAAGTTTATAATATGATACCAATACACATTAGGGAAGTTAACAATAAAAAAAGGTTTTCAATTCTCTGCAGGGAATTTATTTTCCAAAATATAAAACAATTTGAAGGGTTATTTTGATTATTGATTATTTATTTTTAATTTTTTTGTGGTGAGTACTTGAACGATTTACTGTTTGTAAGTTATTAATAGCTAAAGTGTGTCTGTAATATAATATGTATACATTATTTAAGAACACTGTGACGCATACAGCTATTTAATTAGCTAGGCGTCTTTAATGATATATTTTGAATATATAATAATAGTTTGAATGTTATATTGTATACAAGCAGACTTTTGAATAAATAAATCACAAATCTAAACATACACAAAAACATTCGTAGGAGAAAATTTTAATATCAGTTAATCGAAACAACGTTTGTACATAAATTGAACAAAAAAATATAGAAAAGGTCTAAGGCTCCTTTTATACTGGGATTCTGTATGCGAGATACAGTATCTAGGATTCAGATTCTTGCCATCTATGAATGCTTTTTATAACGAATAGGACGAAATTGGTGCTTAGATCTTCTAGTAGGGCATTGGCATAGGTACATAGATCATATAAATAGAAAAAAAATTTTTTTTGAATTTTGGCACATAGATCACTTAGCTTGACCACTCTACAATTATTCATAGGTATAAAATAAATAAGTTTTGTCGTAATAATTAGGTGCTAGCCCATTTATGTACCCATGGGCGCTCATAGTGTAAATTTCAAGGGGGAAGGGACAACCAGTCAAAAAACCGGATGTTTACAAAGTTTTGTTAGGTAGTGCTTTTTTTACTTTAAAAAATTATGAACATTTTAGAGAAAAATTATTGGTGTTCAAATTTTTTTGTGAGACCTAGGACTCCAGGGGGAGTCGAGATTTTTGTTTGGACAGGTTTTTAAAGCCACGTCCCTTCTGACGTCACCGCTTTAGATGTTTAAAGCAAATTGTAACTTGTAGTAGTCTTTCTTTAGGGAGGTCTTAGCTTTGCGAAACCAAAATACTTAGCCATTAAAAAGTATAAATAAAATACTTTTAAATTTTATAATATGTATACAAGCTTCTTTTTCGTAAATTTGTATATACTGATATATATACTTATAAAGTAATCTAATAATGTACATTTAAAGAATATCCTATAGAAGTCGAAAAATGTACAGGGTGTCCAGTTTTCGACACTTTTGACGGGTATCTCAGTTATTAGTACAGATAGAATGATGCGGTTTTCGCAAACCTATGTCACTTTTTTGTGAAACAAACGATGCCCTTAACGGATTTATCATGGCCATCTTGGTTTTTGAGATACAGGGCGAAATTGAAAACGGTGCATTTTCAGACACCCCTTGTATTTTAGTTATCTTATACCTTATCGAAAATATAAGAATGGGGTGTTATACAGTTTTTTGCGTAGAATCCAGTGGCGTAGTTAGTATTTTTTCAGGTGTCCCCATTTTTGAGAAATATACCAAAGTTATGTTATGTTATGGAACGCCATGTATATTTTTTCATATTTGCGTTCTGCTTATTGAGAGGTTTTCAAAAATATATAATAGTTGGCACTTTGTTTTAACAGGAAGGTTAAAATTCATATTTTTTAAATAACAAGCTTATTTAAGTTGACAGTAGGCCGTGTATTTTATTTTAATAAAAATAAATTGACGATACACTACAGTCACTACACCATCAATATTACTTTACAGTTTAATTTCAAACTTTTAAGTTTTTTAATACTTACAATAGTAAAAAGTCATTTTCTCTTATTGTTACGTAGGTATATTATCGGAATAAACAAAAACATCTAGTAGGCCTTGACTTATCCAGGCTATAAAACAACATTTTCATAATGGCGTTTAGCTCTTGTCAGAATTGTATTTAAGTATTTAAGGTTGAAAAGTTACTCATAATTTATTTATGATATTGTTCAATTTCAACGATGGCCCAAAAGTATGAAAACTATGAAAAATACGATATGCTGGTATGCTTTATACAAAGCCATGAAAACTCCCATAAAGCTGCCGATTTATATTTCAATAGGTAGGCATATTATTATTTTTTACAACGACCATTTTTAAAGTTATATACGGAGTGTTTGTTTAATTAGCGTCTTATATTATCTTTATTTTATAGATAGCCTGAAAGAAGGCAGCCATTTATAGATTTTCCCTATAAAGAAAAATTTAATTGAACATGGAACCTTTACACAGCCTCGACCTAAAACATACAATACGGAAAATAGAGAAAAAGATAAGGTAAATGTTTTGGCTTATGCAACCGTTATTCCTTCAACTTCATGCAAAAATATAGAAAAGGAAAATGGCATAAAGATCAAAAATGGATAGGCAAAAATAGAGCTGTAAGATGGCCACCGCGATCGCCCGATTTATCTGTGTTGGACTTCTTTCTTTGGGTTTTTTTGAAGAGCAAGATATACAATACCAGGCACAGAACTGTAGAGGAACTTCGACAGGCTACCCATTTAGCATTTAAATTTCTACAAAACCACCCTATAATAATTTTAAACGCCTTGAGACGAATTACCGAAATGTGTCAGCGTTGTATTAGGGAGAATAGCAACCAATTTCAACAATATTTATAAATAAAAAGTATGCATTTTAATCCACAATTTAATTGTTCTAGTGAAACAAAATCCAATTTTTAAAAAAACATGAATTTTAAACCTTTCTGTTAAAACAAAGTGCCAACTATTATATATTTTTGAAAACCTCTCAGTAGCAGAATGCAAATATGAACAAATATATAGGGCGTTCCATTTAAAAAAACATAACTTTGGTATATTTCTCAAAAATGGGGACACCTGGAAAAATACTAACTACGCCACTGGATTCTACGTAAAAAACTGTATAATACCCGGTTCTTATATTTTCGATAAGGTATAAGATAACTAAAATACAAGGGGTGTCTGAAAATGCACCGTTTTCATTTTCGCCCTGTATCTCAAAAACCAAGATGGCCATGATAAATCCGTTAAGGGCATCGTTTGTTTCACAAAAAAGTGACATAGGTTTGCGAAAACCGCATCATTCTATCTGTACTAATAACTGAGATACCCGTCAAAAGTGTCGTAAACTGGACACCCTGTACATCCATTTGCACAACATATTTGGATGCCTCATAAAAATCCATAGACGTACTGGACATATTATTATGGACAAATTCTGGATGTCTAATGGATGTATTGTGCTATCTGGGAACTGTCTACATCATATTACGACGTCATAAAAGTTATTTTTTTATTATTTTAATGACTAAATTTCCGAATGCTGAATAATTGTAAATATCTTATTTACCTGACTGGAGATAATTCTCTATTGACACTTCCACTAAAAGTAAATATTCCAGGAGAATTAACTTCAGATCCTGAATGGAAGCTAGGCGAGTTTGTCCATTTATGCGGTGTACCACTACTTGTACTACTTCCCAACGATTGATGCTTGATTAATGGAGGAATCTGGAAAAAAATTTATTTAAAGATTTGCATGGGAATCCTGTATGTGTAAAACATTGGCAGTATTATTACAGGGTATTTTGAAAATTCGTTATAATATTTACTTCTACTATACTGTTATACTATAGACATGTACATGTGCTCATAAACGCCTTTGTTGATATGCTAAAAAACGGCAATATTCAGGTGTTCTATCTAAAACCAGGAATAACAAAATTTACTTACCAAGAAAAATTTTACAAATAAGCGCTTATAAGTCAAAAACGACTATAGTTAGGTATAGATATAATATTCAAAAATAAAGGGCCAATTTAAATAGCTTATCAAAGCAGTGATAATATATATAGAGTGTTACATTTAAAAATATATACTTATGGTCACCTTTTCAAGTAACAAAATTATCTTCATTTTTTAACCTTCCTGTATGTTGCAACTAAGATTTGGGTGTAGGGTTAAAAGCCTCCTGGTATTATTTAATTGTCCACCAAATTTCAGGATCTTAATATTTTAGAGTTAAATAATATCAATATTTATTTAAGTTAACGGACAGGATGTTCCGTTTAAAATATCGAAGTTGCTGCTAATTTTTGGTAGAACTGGCAACACTGTATCATCAAAATTTTTAGATAAATGGAGTATGTCCGTTTATTTAAATGGCCAAAACTTCAGATCGATTGGTTAGACAGTTCGTCATATACGTCTAACGTACTATCAACCGTGAATCACCCTGTATATGATTCTTACTACAAAATGGTCAAAATAACAAGAATCTACCTATACAGTGTGACCACTAAAGTCCGCATCATATGGGATTTTTTTTTATTAATAGATTTATTAAAATTTGACTTTGGCACCAAGTTCTGCTTCGATCGACATGAAAATTAAGCAAAAAATAGTCAGGTAATTCGCATTATCTGTCAAATTTTAATTTTTTTTCAAAAATAATTCAAAAGTGGGGCTATTTCTGAAAGTATCGAAAAAAGTTATTAGACATTTTTTTTAAATGCAGTTTCTAGCCCACATGCAAAATTTCAGCTGCATAAGATAATTTTGATTTTTTACCCACCGCCAAAATTTATTTTCTACTTAATGAACACTTTACTGACGACACTGTGTTCTTTTTTGTCTTAATATTATGGTGTATTACTTTCAGACACAAACTATGTTTTCAAAAATACTTATTTTTATAAACTTACCTTACACAGGGTCAAAAACAAATAAACTTTGCATCACATGCGACCAAATTTTAATGCCCAATTTTGATTTTGTAGAAAACCACACACTTAATATGGCGCTACTGTAAAGAAAATGTATCTGAAATAAAGCATTGTCAAAACTAAGAAGTTTTATGCAGGTTGCGTTGAGTCTTATTTTGCAAAAGTGCATGGTGCAATTTAAAAAATATGGGTAAAAAATCAAAATTATCTTATGCAGCTAAAATTTTGCATGTGGGCTAGAAACTGCATTTAAAAAAACTTTACCTTTTTTCGATACTTTCAGAAATAACCCTACTTTTGAATAATTTTTTGAAAAAAATTAGAATTTGACAGATAATACGAATAACGTGACTATTATTTTTTTGCTTAATTTTCATCTTGATCGAAGCAGAACTTGATGCCAAAGTAAAATTTCGATAATAAAAAAAAATCTCATATGATGCGGACTTTACTGGTCACACTGTATATTATCATGTGTTTTTTGATTTAGAAACAATATCTTACCGCAGATGGTATGCTAGAAGCAGTAGTACTTCTCGAGGATGCAAAGTAAGAGCGAGCAGCAGCTGATGAATAAGGAGTTGGTGGTGGTTTTTCCCAAGGTTCTGATGTACTGCGCAAGTGAAGAATCGAAACGTTTGGGCCCCTAAAACAAAAATATTGATTAGACTTTTTAAATAGCGTTTATGCAAGACTGCAAATAACAATGTTATAAATTGTTTAGAGTAATCTCATGTCGAAGCAAGGTAGCATTATTTGCATACATGCCATATTGGAAATTACCTTTATACAGGGTGGCCCTTTAGTGTGGCAAAGTACAATAGCTCCGTTACTATTTCAAATACATTAAAAATATTAATACAAAAGTTGAAGGGCAGTAAGTGACTTATAACGTAAAATTATTTTTAACTCTATAGGGTTGCTCAAAAAAGCGGAACAAGAAAAAATGTACTTTTTTCAAATGGAACACCCTGTATATTTTTACATTTTTAAATTCCACATAAAATTACAATTATTTTTTATCAAATACATTATTAGTCTATACTTTATAGTTTCCGAGATATTGACTCTTGAAAAGTGACATTTTTGAACTTTGACAGCTTCTAACTTTCTAACAGTACGTCTTAGAGCAAAACGGCTTACATGTCCCTATCTTCAATTTTTATTATCTTCCCAAAAAAATCAACTTCCAGTTAAACCGGAACAACTATATTTCCTGCTTTCGAGTAACATCCGGTTTAACCGGAAGTTGATTTTTTTGGGAAGATAATAAAAATTGAAGATAGGGACATGTAAGCCGTTTTGCTCTAAGACGTACTGTTAGAAAGTTAGAAGCTGTCAAAGTTCAAAAATGTCACTTTTCAAGAGTCAATATCTCGGAAACTATAAAGTATAGACTAATAATGTATTTAATAAAAAATAATTATAATTTTATCTAGAATTTAAAAATGAAAAAATATACAGGGTGTTCCATTTAAAAAAAGTACATTTTTTATTGTTCCGCTTTTTTGAGCCACCCTATAGAGTTAAAAATAATTTTACGTTATAAGTCACTAACTGCCCTTCAACTTTTGTATCAACATTTTTAATGTATTTGAAATAGTAACGGAGCTATTGTACTTTGCCACACTAAAAGGCCACCCTGTATATTTAAACCCGTAAATCTTAATATGATAGCACGTCGTAGAAAAATATGTTTATTTACAACCATACATGTAATGTTGACATTACAACATTTTAAAAAAATTGGAAGTGTCACATTACCTACGTCTACTTCCCTTTTCCACTTCCCTCACCCATTTCCCTCACTCATTTCCCTCATTCTTGTCATTCAACCAGCATATTTTTGTTTGGCGTCAAAACAATAAATGTCATATTTTGATATTTTTACTACACTTTTTCGAAAAATCAAATATTATCTAATTTTCAATTAACGGTATGGTTGTAACTAAAACAGTATACAAACATCAAAGGAAAGTTTTCATTACTGTCACGAGATTAAAGTTAACCTCGAATCTCTCGACAGCAATGAAACGCTTTCCTCTTCAGTATGTAATATACTATTAACTGTCGCTTTGCTATACTAGGTGAGAAAATTCACATTTCCTTTCTTGGTATGCGTTACTGCTACTGGCTTAATCTTTGAAAGTGTAATTATTTATTTAGGCACATAAGTCCAACATGTTTTACTCCATTTGTAAGACGTACATAATCAAAATCCTAGTATAGTATACTTAGTATAAGTTATTGTATTATTTTTGAAGAAGTTGTCCATACTCAAAGTGGAGTTAAATGATATAGAAAAAACAAAGCACAAAGTCTTTCTCCACAATTTTTTATTTGAATAACTAGGCGAACCTAGAATGATTCATAATAAATTGAATCAACATGTTTCGAGTGTAGAAACACTCATCATCAGGAAAACGAAGCAAATGGTACAAATGCTGATGTTGTTAGCAGTAGAGAAAATAACAAGTGAGACTAAGCCATATTGGAGCTTTCAATGGTACATACGAGGAGTGAAAAAATTTGAATAGTCAAAAGGACAGAAAATACTTCAGCATACTAAAAAGTCAAGGACCAGTGCAAAGTCACTGTCTTGGGTGGGAAATTTATTATCAATCATTCTAGGTTCGCCTAGTTATTCGAATAAAAAATTGTGGAGAAAGACTTTGTGCTTTTCTTTTTTCTATATTGTATTATTATTATTGATATATATTTTGTTAAATCTAAAGTATTTTATATATTAAGTCATATTGCAAGTCCAAGGAGAACAGCCTTGGTTACATTACATTAGAATACTAATGGACATTCATAGCAAAAATGTCTGGTTAGAAGTCAAGATGTAGGTATTGTTTATACCTGTTGTAAACTGGCGATCTTATCATCAAGTTTTTAGCTGCTGCGGCAAATAAAATAGGTCTTTTGATCTTGTATTAGCAGCTGGGATGCGAAATTTTAGGCGAGCAAGTAATTCAGTGCAGTCTATCTTATGGTTGCATAATTTAAATAGGAACTGTAGACTAAGGTATGATCTTCGTTGAGATAGTGAAGGAAATTGAAACCTTTGAAGTAGTGTTAGATGGTCAGTACCTCGTGGAGGATAGAATCCGTCGGTTACAAAGGAAAGATATTTAAAAATTTTCTCTGTACACCTTCACATATTTATTGTAATGTGGATTTTATATCAGTGCGCCATGTTCCAATCTAGAGCGTTTATATGAGTAATAGAGGATTTTGATCGACTGAATATTATTAAAGTTTTTACAAGTACGAATGATCATTGTTATAGAAGATTCACAAACATTTATTACATGTTGGTAAAAAAAAAATTTTAAATCAAATTTTATCCCTAGGTCCCCAAGGAAATAAACAAGATCCTGCGCTATTAATAAAGAATTTTTTAAGGGTGAAGGTCATGATTTTACATTTGTCACTATTTAAGGGTAATTGATTGTCTATACCTCATTGGTTAAGCTCGTCAAGGTCATTTTGCAAACAATCACAATTAGTGTTGCCGCCGAGACGAGAGATTCTCGCCTCTCGTCTCGTCTGACCCTCTCTCGACGAGACGAGAGAGATATTTTCTCTCGAATAAAGCTCCGAGACAGGACGAGAGAAGTACCCTCTCTCGTCGAGAAATTCTCGTCTCTCTCGATCTCTCTCGAGCAAACTTTTTTGAGCTTTTTTAAATCTTCTTAAATTGCTCTTTGCAAAAATATACATAATGTTTATATTTGGACCAGCGGTTTTCGTGTTATTTAACTGCAAATATAAATATATTATATGGACATTATATATTTTTGATAAGAGGAATTTAAGAAGATTTTAAAAATCTCATAACAGGCAGTTTGTCCCAAAAAAAATATTTTTTAAATTTGCTGATTCTACATAAATTTATGATTACTTTTATTAAATGCATTATTAGTCTATAGTTAATAGTTTCCAAGATATTGACTTTTGAAAAATTATAATTTTGAGTTTCGACAGCCTATAGCTTTCTAACAGTACATCTTAGAGCAAAGCGGCGCATATGTCTATATCTTCCATTTTCACTATCTTCCCAAATCAATCAAACTTCTGGCTAAACCGGATGTAACTCGAAAGCAGGAAATATAGTTCTTCCGGTTTAACCAGAAGGTGATTTTTTTGGGAAGATAATAAAAATGGAAGATAGGGACATGTGAGCCGTCGAAACTCAAAAATTACATTTTTTAAAAGTCAATATCTTGGAAATGGAAATTTTTTACCGTGCTGGTGTTTTGGAGCACCCTGTATAGACAAAAATAACCTTCTAACCCTTAATAAGCTTCGTCAAAAGTTTTCCGTTATCTTAGTGGTACAGGCAGTGCTGGATTTACCAGTAGGCTGAGTAGGCTGGAGCCTAGGGCGGCAGATTTTAGGGGGCGGCAAATTTGGCCCAACATTTTTTTTTTATCTTACAGAAATAAATGGTACAATATTTATTCATGGTTGACGGGTATAGCATTTTTTTAAATAAACTTTATTGTTGGCCATGTCTGTTAATGGGGATAAAAAAAGGTACCTAGTTGGAACTTTACTGGCTTTGCAGAAAGAAATTTCATATTCAATAAAACGAGTAGGTAATCATAAATTTTAAAAATATTTATTAAAAATTATTGACCAAATTTGGGCGTGGTCTTAAAAATTTTCGCCTGCGGCGCATTTCGCCTGCAGCGGTTTTTTTTTCCGAACACTTCACCTGTTTTACAGCTTATGGGCCATCCCTGGTAGGGGCGGCAAAAATTGAATAGCCTACTAGCGGCAAATTTATAAATCCGCCACTGGGTGCAGGAGATATTGAACTTTGTCGCACTAATGGGCCACTCTGTAGTAAATACCAAGCAAAGTTTTAACCTAAACGCGTTAAAGTTTTGTTTGGTTTTTATTATATTGGATTTAAATCACGCGAGAAGCGAGACGAGACGAGAGAAGGTCGTCTCTCGTCTCGTCTCGTCTCTCGTCTCGTCTCGCCCTCTCTCGACGAGACGAGAGACCCATTTTATCTCGTCTCGCGGCAACACTAATCACAATCGAGAGAGGAACCCGAAAATCTTAAGGACGTCTGCAAATAGAACTAAAAGACTATTGACGAATCTAGGTAAGTTATTAATAAAAAGGGAAAATATTAATTGAGCCCCCTAGTGTCCAACCTAGAAATTTAAAAATAGGTTCCAGCCATTTCCCTTAGTCACTTTTATTAAACAGTTTCCGGGCAACCATTCTTAGTTGAACACCTGGTACAAAGTGGATTTATAGTTTTTTGCATATTTGCTCCTCAATCAATATCTTCGATGTTTGATCTAAATTAAATCAACAATGATGGTTTTTATTCAATGCAATAATCGTAGAAAAGTAATTTTGTCCGTGAATACACAGACTTTTGTATGTTTACTTAAGTCCGCAGAAGCAAGAAAATAAAAATTTCAATTTTCGCTACAATTTCGAGGATTATATTGGTCTGGTTTATTTGTATATAAAACTACAATGTCTACGCGACGCCTTGCGATCAAATCAAACGTCTTGGTTTCCATTTACAGTAACTTGTTCTGCCACCTAAAGCTTATATGGAAATCAGCCAATGACCCATGACTATTTACAATACAGGAAAAAACTAAAACGCTTTTGTAACCTTTGATTAACAAAAAAATTATTCTTTTTTGGACATTATTAGAATGTATTTATAATATACCCAGTAGGGTGGAGCGAATTTTTTTTTTTAATTTTGATATTGGCTAGGAGCCAAAATGTTCTATCTATAAACACTATTTCCTGCGCAAAATTTTAACTTCCCACTCATTTGTTTTGAAGGATCACACAATCGTCAAAGTTATAGCAATTTAGGTATATTATTTTCTTTTTGATATCGGTTAAATTAGGTCGGATTGTCGCTAGTTCATGGTATATTTTAAAAGAAATATGCAATGAACTACCCAGAACTCACCACGTGGAGGTATTCGATCTAGAGTCCCTCCCCCCTCCCACCCTTATATTTGCAAATCAGTTAAATTCTCTCGGAGGTCGGATACCTCCACGTGGTGAGTTCTGGGTAGTTCATTGCATATTTCTTTTAAAATATACCATGAACTAGCGAAAGTCCGACATAATTTAACCGATATCAAAAAAAAATAATATACCTAAATTGCTATAACGTTGAGGATTGTGTGACCCCTCAAAACAAATGAGTAGGAAGTTAAAATTTTGCGCAGGAAATAGTGTTTATAGATAGAACATTTTGGCTCCTAGCCAATATCAAAATCAAAAAAATCAATTTTTCGCTCCACCCTAATACCCAGGGTGTTTTGGAAGGAAAGGGCAATATGGGAATGTGTTCAGAGGGTGAAAATAAGAGAAATAAACCCATATGTTTTAGTTCGATTCTCAATCATTTCTGAAATAATCGGTTCTAAAGTTTTTGTAAGTAAATTTTTATTTTAAAAGCGAATAATTGCAGGTACTGCAGTACAAACTAACTTAAAGAATATTTTCAAAAACCCCTCCACCAACTTCAGTACATTTTTCGGCACGTTTGTTAATCGCTCGGGTAGCACATTGGATTGAGTGAGGATTGTTTTTTATAAAAGCGGCAGCATTGAAAATTCGATCGGAGTGCTTCTCTCGTCCATCATAACATCTACCCAATTCTGTTAGTCAGAAGAAGAAGATCTAAAACTATTTGGGCAACATCACGGTAAAAGTATTTATTGGTAAAATGATTTAATTGCGAAAAAGCCAATTTACGCGGAAACGTTGACACGGTGAAAACACAACTGGGAGACAACAAGATCTAAATATTTTGAAATATACATTACTATGGTAAATGTCCTCAAAAAAATGCAAAGGAACGAAAAAAACTCGAATCCGAAATTTTTTTTTAGATCAATATGTACAATTTTGAGCTATTTATTAAAATTTATACTTTTTTTATCAATGTAATCTTACGTTTTTCGAGTAACTAAACTATAAATTTTAATAAATAGCTCAAAATTGTACATATTGATCTAAAAAAAAAAATCGGATTCGAGTTTTTTTCGTTTCTTTGCATTTTTTTGCGAACATTTACCATAGTAATGTATATTTTTTTTAACACCATCAGAAAGTAGAGATTTCAACGAACAAAAAGCCCACCGACTTTTTTAAAAAAGCAAATATTTTGACGTGAGAATTTTCGATTGAAAATTAGGGTGTTTTTTCGATATTAAGTCAAAATAAGGTTAAAAAATAAATATTTTAAATCAAAAAAATTACAGTGTGTTTAGGACATAAAAAGGTAAGTTTTCACCAAATTTCGTGGATAAAAAAAAATGTTTGTAAAAGATAGAAATAAAAAACCAAAAACTTGGTTATTTAAATTTTTCACATACATTTTGAGGTTATATAAAAAAAGTGTAAATACAAAAGTTGTAGATCTTTTTATTACCTACAATTTTGCAATTTAACGTTTTTCCATAGGACTTGTAGTTTTACCGGAAATCGAGATAAATCGTTTTCTACCCTTAAAACCCCCCCTCCCCCTCTTCCCGACATCGGATCGCCCGTAATTTATTTTTCCTTTCATTTTTGTTCTATTCCCTTCCTTTTCCAATAGGTTTCATCCTACTATTATTTTTTTTGGTTTCAAAAATTATCGACCCTGGTCTATAAGGGGCAATCCTGATTTTAAATATTAATATTTCTTTAATTTTATTTTTTATAGTAATTAATTTTAACCTTTGAAAAATATGTGGTTTCAACCTGAACCTGTCTGCAGCTTAAAGGATTCTTCCTATTAAATGATTCTCGCTAAAAATCAGAATCATAATATACAGAAATTCTTTCATAGGGGAGAACAAGGCAATATGATCTTTTGAAAATCAATTTTTACTAAACCCAAAGATATATTAGGTTTTATTCTTTTTTTTTAATATGGCCTCTTAACATTTTAAGTGAATTAAAATATTTTACTTGTAAGAATTGCAACATTTAGGAAACATTTCAAAAAATAACAAGCATTACAAAAACCATTTAACCTTATAGGGTAAGGCAAATTGACATACCAAATTTTTCCCTTAAAGGCATAATGACATGGTTGTATGAAATTAACTGTCCAGTGAGTAAAAGAAAATAACAATGTAAGTGGAAAATGTAGTTTCTATTTTTTATATTTTATGTTTGTTGTACAGGGTGATCGCGTATAATGTTACCCCCCTTTAACTTCTTTGTTTCGCAATTAAGAAAAAACTGTTGAATACAAAAGTTGTAGGATTTAATGTAAACTTCTTGCAAAATATATTTTCGTAGATACAGGGTGTTGCATAAAAGCGTGACAGATCAAAGTTATATTTTTTTAAATGGAATACCCTGTATATTGTTGCATAATTGGATTCTACGGACAATTCTAAACATAATTTATATATATTACTATATATCTAAATTGAACCGTTTTCGATTTATTGATGATTGAAAATTACTATATATTATATAAGAAAATAAGGTCATTCAAGTCAAGATGTATCGTTTCCATGGATAACAGGATGACGATACTGAACTGAATAAAATTACCATTGTTATTATTGTTATCCATGGAAACGATACATCCTGACTTGAATGACCTTATTTTCTTATAATATATAGTAATATTCAATCATCAATAAATCGAAAACGGTTCAATTTAGATATATAGTGGTATATAAAAATTATGTTTATAATTATCCGTAGAATTTAATTATGCAACAATATACAGGGTATTCCATTTAAAAAAATATAACTTTGATCTGTCACGCTTTTATGCAATTATCTACGAAAATATATTTTGCAAGAAGTTTACATTAAATCATACAACTTTTGTATTTAACAGTTTTTTCCTAATTGCGAAACAAAGAAGTTAAAGGGGGGTAACATTATACGCGATCACCCTGTACATCAACGAAATTAAAAAAAAATATATTGAAACAAAATATGAATAAATTAAGAACGACATACCGCTATACAGGCAAAACGACACACTGCTATGTCATTTTGCCCAATGTGCAATATAAAGAATAAATATATTTTCTAGGTTATAATTTTATTCATTCATTTAAATGTTAGTGTAATATTAAAACTAGAGGGCTAATAGTTGTGAGTTAACACTAAAATATTGGCAGCGACCTTATATATTTTAACCAAAAATATTTCAACAATCACTGACCTTGATATTTTACATAGGAAAATACTCAAACTCCCTAGAAAACAACAATCGATCGACTATGCTATTTTATTACGTCTGACGATCTTAGCATTATTAAGATGTGTTTTGTAGTAGAGAACTCAACACGAATGTAATCGAACTGGGCCGAAAACAGGTAATATGTCATTTTGCCTGCTATGCCATTATGCCTTGCTCTCCCCTACACCCCTAGACTGAATCGTCCAAGGGAGTAAGATCTGGGGAACGGGGTGGCCATTTAACAGAAGCATCTTAACTCCGATCAATCCAGCGATTAGGAAAGATTTGGTGTAAATAATTCCAGCATTTTTAGCAAAATGCGGGAGAGTAACGTCTAGTTGAAAACAAATATTTTGTCTTACTACTATAGAGGCAAGATAATAGGGCCGTGTGTATTAAAGAAATAGAAAAAATGAATGACCAGTCAAACTTTCTGATGAAATGACTGAAGAAGAATAGCTAGGGCAATAAAATTAGTTCATTTAACTGGTTCAGTACCTGCAAAACGAATCATTTTGTCGGAATTTTATAAGAGACAAAAAATAATCAAAAACAAATGATTACTTAAAAAAATATAGTTCAGAAGTCACTGGTGCACGTACTAAAAAATGGGGTGGGAGGGGTCAGCGGGTACTGGACCCCCCCATTTTGAATAGTTGACAATTATTGTTTGTTTTGTTTTTCTCAAAACATGTAATTCTTTATGTTGAAGCAATGTATCGAACTTGAAATTAATATCTTATTAAATACTCGAATTATTCAAAACAGCAGTTTTTAATTTCAAACTTTGACGCCCTGTATATCGAACATGAGGATCTAAAATTAAAAATTGCATTAGAAAAGTCATATCATTTTTGCTCAAGGAATATATTATGGTTAATGGATTCACTTCATTTTCCCGGACACCCTGTATAAATGGCCAATATTTTAAAATGATATAAAATATAATAATTTCTATAAAATTATTATTTTTAAATCATTTATGTAAGCATCTACGGGGGGGGGGGAGTATCCCTAAATCTGCAACTGGGACTATACTTATATAACAAAAGTCGTAAATAGCAATTGGTACGTTTTCATGACATTGTGGAAAACTTTTTAAAATAATCTTTGACCTTTTTTGCAGTAGGAATCTGTCATCATCCTCACGTTGAACATGTTTTCAGTACACTCTGTACACTAGTTAATTAAAATCGTTATGTTATAACCATTATAATTTTATTGCTGCTAAAAATAGTAGGTAAAATAATATAAGTTCAAACGTTTTTAAAATAAAATATGTAAATATAAATAAATATATTATCAATTTTTCTTGAAACCTGTGTGCTTCCTACGCAAAAATGGCCAATGAACCTAATTTAAAATTAGGTGGGTTGTTGGGGCCTTTTATGTAAAACATCCTTGCATTTAAGGAAACCCACATCACCTTAAAACTTTTAGCACAATATTTATATATTTACTTATAATTAATCTCCCTAGCAGCAGAATTATTACCGATAATTTTTTTTAAGGTCACGATGTCACGAATGGTTTTGTTGATAAAAAATTATCCCGAGTCGAAAACGAGGAAAATTTTCTATCAACAAAAACATGAGTGAAACCAAGAAAAAAATTATCGGGAATGAATTCTGCTGCGTGGGAGATTCAGTAAGAAAATTTCATAAATTGGAGTTTCTTTTAATGTTCCTGAAATTTTAGTAATAAACCTTAGTTACTAACAAGTAAAATCAACTTCTATTGTAATAATACAGTGCGTCATATTAAACTAAACTCATCAGAAATATGTTTTTTAAAGTTATATTTGAATTTCAAACTATAAAGACATTGGATTGTCTTACCTGTCACTTCGAAATGACTTGACATTTGAATTAAAATTAAGTCGTAGTAGTCGTACCTAGGAAAAATTATCACTTATTAATTTAATTAGGTTAATAGGCTATAGACTATCGCGATAGTCTCCCGTTAACAAAAAGAAGCCTTCTAATTGGTTGAAAATAAATTTATGAAATTTACAACACAATTTATACCGGGTGGTGAATCGCCGGAAGGGCCATGGGAAATCCCGTTTAAAATTTGCTACCCTCATTGGCTTCCCTATTAATTTTACATCAAAATTGTATAAGACTTTTTTAAAGGTCCTTATATGAGGGACTCGTACACCAAATGTTGTTATTTTCTAATAAGCCCATTAAAAGTTATTTAGAAAAACCTTCTCGTAAAATTCTTAAAAACTAAATACGGCTCTGATACATACCTCAATGAAACCACCAGTAATCATTATAAAAATGTCAAATGTTACTACACTTAGAGACAACTATATTAGCCGTAGCTAGAAATCTACTTGTAGTAGCAAAAAATAACTCCGTTGTAGCCACTGGGTTCATTTTCTTGAAATATGATGCAGTGGTAGAAATATCTATTATTTAAAAAAAAATTATTTTGTGATTAATTGAGGTTATATACAGTGTGACCAGTAAAGTCCGCATTATATGGGATTTTTTTTATTAACAGCTTTATTCGAAATTTGACTTTAACATCAAGTTCTTCTTTAATCGAGATGAAAATTAAGCAAAAAATAGTAGTCACGTGATTCGCACTATCTGTTAAATTTTAATTTTTTCCAAAAAATAATTCAAAATTAGGATTATTTCTGAAAATATCGAAAAAAGTTATTAGAAATTCGATTTTTACCCATATTTTGTAAATTGCACCACTTTTGCAAAATAAGACTCAACGCAACCTACTTCTCAGTTTTGACAAGGCTTTATTTCAGATACATTTTCTTTAAAGTAGCGCCATATTAAAGGTGTGTTTTTCTACAAAATCAAAATTGGGCTATTAAAATTGGGTCGCATGTGATGCAAAGTTTATTTGTTTTGGACCCTGTATAAGGTAACTTCATAAAATAAGTATTTTTGAAAAAGTAGTTTGTGTCTGAAAGTAATACACCTTAATATTAAGATAAAAAAAACACAGTGTCTTCGGTAAATTGTTTTTTAAGTGGAAAATAAATTTTGGTTTTACTTAACGTAAAGTTTATCTATTTTCAACGATTTAATTTAAACCCCCTTTACTTTATTTTTTATTTTTTTTTCTTTCAGACAAACTACGTTTTCAAAAATACTTATTTTATGAAGTTACCTTATACCAGGGTCCAAAACAAATAAACTTTGCATCAAATAGGTACGACCAAATTTGAATTGCCCAATTTTGATTTTGTAGAAAAACACACATTTAATATGGCGCTACTTTAAAGAAAATGTATCTGAAATAAAGCCTTGTAAAAGCTAAGAAGTTTTATGTAGGTTGCGTTGAGTCTTATTGTGCAAAAGTGGGACAATTTACAAAATATAGGTAAAAAATCAAAATTATCTTATGCAGCTAAAATTTTGCATGTGCTGCATTCAAAAAAACTTTTTCTAATAACTTTTTTCGATATTTTCAGAAATAACCCCACTTCTGAATTATTTTTTGGAAAAAATTAAAATTTGACAGATAATGCGAATCACGTGACTACTATTTTTTTGCTTAATTTTTATCTCGATCGAAGCAGAACTTAATGCCAAAGTCAAATTTTGAATAAAGCTATTAATACAAAAAAATCCCATATGATGCGGATTTTACTGCAGGTGACACTGTAGTTAAAAAAGTATTGCTTTTTAATCCTAAAAACTAAAAAAAAATTATTTTTATCATCGGAAGTCTACCCAACTACTACTAAATTACCTTTTTCCGAGCTCCTTTTTTTAGGATTGCCCCACAGTGACGTATTCGCCGTTTTATTTAATTTTTTATTAGATTTCTTTAGTTTTCTTAGTCAAATTAAATCTCTGTAGTGACAGTGACGTTTTGAGTCTGTAACCTAGGTACCGTGCGAGCAAAAATTATTTGCATCAAAGAGGGCCTTGCATCTAAGGACATAATGCTTAGCAGTAGAGCTTATTGGGTGTCAGTAACTACCTGAATTAAAAATCAATCAGTTATTCAGTCATCTTTGACAGTCGTTACAAGTAATTTGATTCATCGCTAATTTTTCCAATTTCTTGAACAATTCACACAATGGGCTTTACGGAACAGCACAAAACATTCATGGTTGAAGCGTATTTTCGAAACGGGGTTAGAGTAAATGGTGAGTGGCAATACAATCCGGGTTTGTGCATGGATAATTTTCACGAACATTTTCCTAACGTTGCTTTTATTGCTGGAGATTTTTTTCATTGCCTGAAAAGAACTTGTTGCAAACTTAGAACAATCACAAGAAAGGATTATCCAAGAATGTGGTAACATTTCTGCAGAGATGCTGGTCAACACTTTCGAAAATATGAAGAGACGTGTGCATTTATGCTTGGAGCATGGTGGTGGCCAATTTCAGCAATTTATGTAATTATTTTTTTTGCTTTCTGTATATTCTTACTTTGTTAATTTTGTAAACAACAAAAATAAATTTGTATTTGTCCACTTGTTTTATTACCTATTAGTTTGGCATATCATGTCATAATATGAATTTGACAAAATTTTAACCTAGATTTGGTCAGATACATCGTCCCCATATCATTGTGATCTAAACCAAGCCCTACGTTATTTAATCCAAGCCCTCTTTGATGCAACTAATTTTTTTCTCGCACGGTATATGTACCTAGTTTTAAAGAATAAAAGAAAAATTAATAGGGCCAGTTGATTTTAAATATAATACTTTTTAATTTATATTATAATTATAGGTATTTTGACCCAGACTATCACCAGTGATGTTTATTTAGAGAAAATAAAGTAAGGATATCATAAGAAAAAATAAAATGGCAAATACATCACTGAGGGCCAATCCTAAAACAGCAGCTCAGAAAAAGATAATTAAGTAGTATCTTGGTAGACTAGGTACCAATAATAAAATATTTTTTTTTATAGCTGCAGACAGTTTTTAGGATTTAAAAGCAATATTTTTCATGTAACCTCAATTAATCACAAAATCACATTTTTTTATAAATAGAAAATAGTTTTGCAAAAGATGTAACTATTTATGCTAAAGCCATGTACCTAATTTCAAATTAATATCTTCGTAAATACTCGAATTATTATAAAAAAAAAATCAGTTTTTAATATCAAACATGAGCGCCAAAAATGAAAATGGCATTATAGAACTCATATCTACTAGTTTTGGTCCAGGAATACATTGTTATTGAATGGACGTTATTTTTCCAAACACCCTGTATAGTATCATTTAATTCCAAATTGGTCTGCTGTTGCAACAAACTAAAAAATACAATGCCGTAATACTATAAAAATATGTTCGCCATTTATTTAACTATTCGCAAATCCGTTTCGCATTCTGGCAAACCTTTTGTGATTTAAATATCCATAAAACTCCGTTGCAAAGTTTTATCGCGCTCATCTATTGTTTGCACCTAATCCAATCCGTTATCGGAAAATTTACTAGATACTCTAAACTGTGCTCTACTCTAGCCAATACAATGGCTAAACTTTGTCGAACAATACTTGAGTTCGGTGCGATGGGTAGGTATTTTTTTTAATGCGGTATTAAATGCAAGCCCTTTATTTTCATATAGTAGTAGTAGTAACATGTTTTATTTAGCAAAAAGCTATAATTAAATATTTTTTAATACATTTTTTTAACACATTTTTATAAATTTATTTTTAAATTTTAAAACGCAACCTTCTTTTAACAAAAATAGACAGAAAATAAACATTTTGCAAATTGTATCAAATATTACGTATCATTTTGTTATTAAATGTAATTTTAAAGTTTTTTAAACCGTTTTAATGATTTTTGAGATTTAATAGAATTTACCAAATTATTATATTCTATCAAGCCTTTATAAAAAATAGATGTATAAGCTAATCTTTTAGACACTCTATCCACATAAAAATTTTGATTAGTTCTTGTTTTATAATTATGATGGTCATAATTAAAAGAACAAACAATTTTTAAACAATCAGACAATAAATTATTTTTAATTTATGTATGTATAAAGATACATACTAAATAAAAAATTAAATTTCTGACATTCAACCAATCGTTTTTCCACATAAAATTAATTTTTGTATATTTGTTACAATTTAAAATAATCCGCATTGCCTTATTTTGTAAAATTTGTAATTAATCAAATATTTCCTCACTAGCACACTATAAAATGGAAGAACAATAAAGAAAATGTGGTAATATAATAGTATCAAATACAGTTTTTTTAGAAATCAAACTTAAATTAGAACTGATTCTTTTAAAATAACCTACTTTTCCAGCAATCTTCGATATAGTAGATACTTTAAAAATAATTAAAAATTTTTAATTTTGAATCAATGATTATCCCTAAATATTTAAAACTGCATGGTTACTAACTCCAATTTTTCACCATCAATTACAACATTTATATTTTGACAATTTTAATTATTACCTACCCATAACCATACATTTAGCTTTTGAAATATTTAATTTTAATTTATTTACTTTTAGCCAATTTAATAATATATTTATCTCAGAATTTAGAGTATTTAGACAATCAAAAATATTTAAAACAATAATGTAAATTAAGGTGTCATTAGCAAACATTTGTAACTTACACATTTTTAAAAATAATACTTTTTTTTATAAAAATTGATTCTTCTACTTAACGGGCACTTAATTCTATCATATACAGGGTGATTCACGTTGAGTGACCTATTAGAAGATCTCGGAAACGAGTTATGTTATCTTTTTTAAAATTTGGTAGCAGGCAAAATGGACATTGAACTTTTAGAACATTATATTTTCAGGTTTTATATAATTTTATACAATATAACTGCAGTACTTCAAGAGTAACAGAAAACTTGGTTAGCGATGGAGAAATTATGGAGTCTGAACATTTCATACAAATGGAGAAAAAACGAGAAAACATTTATCCCAATTTTGTAAATAATGTTCATAATTGTAATAATTGTACTATTAATATTCATATCACTTAATATTACTGAAATTTTATAAATCATTGTTTTTATATGGCATAAATTATTACCACCCAAGGGTGGTAAGGGCCGGCTAAACCCGGGTACAGCGGGTTCAAAACACCCGGGCGGCAACACAAGAGGGGCGGCAAAACGAAGCTAAACTCGAAAATGGGCATCAATCAATGAAACAGCGGCACATACGAAAATTTGATGACTTTTTCTTAGGTCGAAAACACCATGCCTTCAACCTCCACTATTCTATTTGTTGATTGCAATTTCTTATTTCAATAATATCTGCCGGGCGCGTGGCGCAGTTATAAAAAATAAAAAAACAAACAGATTTAAACACTTTTTAGGGCGAGCCGCTCCGCTTTTACCTATGCGGGGCAGTTTGGGAGGCCGACAGCAATACAGAGAAAAACGAAGAGTATTCTGGGACTTCTCGAGATATAAAAACCTCTGAGAGCGTGAGCAATAATAATCTTCATGTTGATCAGCCCAGTTTAGTTCATAAAATGGATATATCCAACTTTATAAAAGGTGGTAACCAAGATATTTTAAACACTATTAGTTCATTGTGGTACCCGGCAAATGTGTACAAATTACCCATATTAGAAAAATATAAGGAAAAAAAACTAAAGCTTAAATTCCAATGTAAGTGGTTCATCGAAATCGAATATATTGCATTTGATTTCTGCGAGATGTAACTTTGGGTTACCTTTCACCAGTCTACAGAAGAGTATATACTAACTTTGATGTTTTTATATCCCCCCCCCCCCCCCCCCCACGAAGCAACTCTGGCTACGCCACTGATGCGGGGTGGTGTGAAGCCGAGTCGGTAAAGATTAATAAAGCACTTTTGCAGGGCCGTAACCAGCTATTTTTGCGCCCGAGACGAATTACAAATTTTTCGCCCCTTCTTCCCTCAACAGAATTTTAAATAAATCGAACATTTTCAACACTATTTTGAAGTCAAGCTTTTATGTTTATTTGGCTGCAATTTACAATGACAATATAAGGATAATTGTACACAAGAAAAGTAGAATTGCATTATACAAAATATATTCAATTTCCTTGATTCACAACAAAATTTTTCGAGATTTCATTGCAGCGAATTCATCAATTATATCGTCAAAATCAATACTCTGAGCAATCTCATATTCAATCGACATAATTGCCGGGCGCTTGTAAAATTTAATACAATTATTCTATATTAAGTTAAGCGGGAAAAAGTCCGCGAAATTTGAAAATTGCTAAATCTCAGATTATTTTGTCAATTTCTGGCGCCCCCTCGGTGATTGCGCCCGAGGCAAGCACCTGCGTCGCCTCGCCCTCAGTATGGCACTGCTTTTTAGAAACCATTTTTTATTTTTTTTCTTTGAACTATTGGACGTATATATATGGAATTGAAATCACTGTTGGCTTAGCATTCTACTAGTCAAGACGATAAGTAAGATAGAATAAGATAGTGTTTAATATAAATTAGATTTTATTAACGCACATTTGAAAAAATTTTAATTTTGTTTTCCAAGGTAAGAAATTTTAGTTTTGGTTTTAAACTTGCTTTCAATGCTTTTAACGTATACAATTTTCTTAGTAAATAAATTCATACTTAGTTCAAAGGACATTTTTAATTGTGAAAATACCTGGAAAGGTCATAAAAACATAAAAAGTGTTGTTACTATAATAAAACGTCAATGCTAAATTTCTATGTACATAAGAATCACATCATAATACTTTGCTTTTATTAGTTGTGTCCTATGCTGCATAGGAATGCTAATACCTAAAAAAGCGTGTAGTAAAAAACTGAAAACTGTCACACCCGGGCGGCAAATTTTGACTTGCACCCGGGCGGCAAATGTGTCCGAGCTAGCCCTGATTGACTCACAACCCGCCGCGTTAAGGGCAATCGATACCTTTTTGGTAATTGTTACGTCCTTTAAAACAGTGTCGAAATGAGTTGTTTGCAATATAGGGAGGAGAAAAAAACATATTTTTTACCACTGCATCAAATATTTTTAGAGCAATAGAGTAGTCTTTTAGCAGCAAAAATATAATATTTCAAAAACGACCATATTGAGGTTAACAAGTCACTTAAAAAAAATGACAGAGTTGTTTTTTCGACGCCTATTTATGCAGAATTTGTGCTACTATTAATGGATTTCTAGCTACGGGTAAAAGAGTTTTCTCTCAGTATATAGCGTGTTATGGATATCATATTATCGAAATTTGTTATGGTACTGTTATACCCCATTTACCTAACAAACTATTATAATCCCACTCCGTTTTTAAGTCCCATATCGTCATCGACAATTATTATTATTTTTTGTAAATACATTTTTTTGACCAATTAACAAAGTAAACTGATAAACGGTGATGTACTCTTGATATTAAAAAGTCGAAGTATTTTTGTTATGCTTGTATTTTAAAAAATCGGAATTACCATTATTAAAATGATCTTCTTAACTTCAAAAAGGTTCGGGATTTCTTTTTTAATCGCGATGTTTTTGGCATTTCCGGTTTTATATAAATTACGTGCCATTTCCTTGCGGGCAAATCATCTGACTGTCACTTTACATGGGATAAAAGCCTTTTCACGCTTCTTAACTTTTGTTACAAGCGAAAAGTTGGTAAAAGAAAGTTCAAACATTCCTGCGAGATCCGGATAAACTGTTTTTGGAAGTTTAAAGCAAATTTCGTCGGATATATTTAAAATAATGTAAATAGATACGAGTATTTTCTTATGGTAGAAAAATAATTATTTGGGTAATTCCAACTAAAATTGTAATTTAGGAACCAATTAAAAAAAAAAAAGTATTAGAGCTTTACCGGGTAAAACAATGCTAGACTGGCCATGAAAAATTCAGGGACATTTACCTTTAGACAAGCAAACAATAATCACGAAAGTGGCAAATTTATAACCTCGCGCATGTAAACAAAGCTACACCGGATTAGGCATGCGCACTGGAATATTATCATTTAACAAATAGGAAAATAGACAGGTCTGGGCTTTAAAATTGAAGTTCCTGTTCAAGAAATTGTAAAAGTTGGTCTTCAATTTATTTTTAAGTGTAAACAGCTTAAATTTGCCCCAAATTCTTGCCAAAAATTGGAATTTCTTCTTAATTTTTAATCAAGTTCGGAAAAAAGGTAGTGATTTCTGGCATTTTCAGTAGTTGCAAACCTATCAGATTTTAAGGAAAGAAAATTGTTTTTAAGGTTTCGTTTCTAAGTCAATAAAACTAGTCTTATAAAATCGAATGTAAAAGACAAACAAAAGCAGCAAAATAACTAATTTTCGAAGTTATCGCGTTCCTAACCTCAAGTCAAATATTAGTTGGTATATAACTTGTATTGATTTTTACGATTTTGCAAAAACTTGGGTCGTGTAAAACATTTTCAAGAACAGTTTCTTGTTCAAGAATTTGAGAAAGTTTTTGCCCGAGAACTTGACGCGTGGATTCACCCTTGGATTAATATAAACATACCTAGGTATTTACTTTTTTCTTTTATATAATAAAGTGTCTTTTAAACTTTTGAAACAATATATTGCCCTAAAAATGAGTGTACCTAATTAGATTGCAGAGCTGCAAATAAAATATACCAAAACATGCATCGGAATAATCTGTTTTGGTGTGTGTTCCTCTTTATTTTCATACCTTACTTGTGTAGCCTAGGCCTCGTTAGATGTGTTTAAATTGATCATAATAAAATAAAGTTATATATCAAGATACATCATTATACTCCATACTTACTAAAAATACGAAATACCCGGTATGTTACCCCTATTTGGGCATAATAAAATGATACAACGGTTTTTACTAGTCATCGTTTATATTTCAATTCGAGTCACTAAAAGCACAAACGCAATTTACAAAACTAGAAATCCGTAAATATTAAACAGCACAATAGCAAAGAAAACAACAAAGAATCCACAGAGAAAACTTAAAACACAACAACAAAAATGGAGCCGAGGTTATTTTAATAAAAGCATTATTAGTCTAACAGTTTCCGAGATATTTACTCTTGAAAAATGACATTTTTGAATTTTGACAGCGTCTAGCTTTCTAACTGTACGTCTTAGGGCAAAACGGCTTACATGTCCCTATCTTCGATTTTTATTATCTTTCCAATAGTGTGAACTTTCGGTTAAACCGGATGTAAGAAATATAGTACTTCCGGTTTGACCGGAAGTTGACACTTTTGGAAAGATAATAAAAATCGAAGATAGGGACATGTAAGCCGTTTTGCTCTAAGACGTACAGTTAGAACGCTAGACGCTGTCAAAGTTCAAAAATGTAATTTTTCAAGAGTAAATATCTCGGAAACTGTTAAGTATAGACTAATAATGCTTTTATTAAAAAATGTTCAGAATTTTATGCAGAATCCAAAAAAATTATATAAGATAGGGGTATACATTTAAGATTTGGATCTTACCCCCCCTCCCTCCTAGGGACTTGAAGTAACAAGATTCACAATATACGCAAAAGATGTCCCCCTCGAAAAAAAAATCGACGGGTCCGAGCGATTTTCCACATTTTTATTTTAAACCAGGAAAATCGAGGTGGGAAGTTTTCAAATGAACACCCTGTATACATACATTTTGCTACCCTCAAATATTGGCTCCTCTATTCATTTTACATCAAAACGGTATAAGGCTTTTTCGAAGGTCCTCGTACGATGGACTCGCAGACCAAATTTCATTACTTTCTAATAAGCCAATAAAAAGTTATTTAGAAAAACTCTTCAAGAAATTTTTAAGGATAGGGACGATTTGGTAATTTTTAAAATATCTGGAAATTGACCTCCTTCAAAACTAATATTTAATAGATCCGTCCAGTAGCAATGGATTCAATGTACTGCCTAACGAACCACTTAAGATGGAACGCTGATATTCCAAGTTATCGTGGAATTACCCTCTTATTTAATTGAATTTTTTTTGTGGCCTTCCAGGAACTTGAACTTAAAGTTAAATTTATAAACGTTCTTACTTAATGAAAGACAAATTTAATATATTTATCTTTCCACAACCTTAGAGAGCTTCTTTGGATATTTCGTATTTAATAATTTTATCTAAATATTACATTTACAAATTATATACAGGGTGGTCCAACGAAAAGTTAACACCTCGATTTTCCTGCTTTAAAATGAAAATGTGGAAAATCGCTCGGACCCGTCGATTTTTATTGCAAGGGGCACATTTTTTTCCTATATTGTCAATCTTGTTACTTCAAGCCCCTAGGAGGGAGGGGGGTAAGATCTAAATCTTAAATGGATACCCCTATTTTATATAATTTTTTTGGATTCTGCATAAAATTCTGAGATTTTTTAATAAAAGCATTATTAGTATATACTTAACAGTTTCCGAGATATTAACTCTTGAAAAATGACATTTTTGAAATTTGACAGCGTCTAGCTTTCTAACCGTACGTCTTAAAGCAAAACGTGTTCCTATCTTCGATTTTTATTATCTTTCCAATAGTGTCAACTTCCGGTTAAACCGGAAGTACTATATTTCTTACATCCGGTTTAACCGAAAGTTGACACTATTGGAAAGATAATAAAAATCGAAGATAGGGACATGAAAGCCGTTTTGCTCTAAGGCGTACAGTTAGAAAGCTAGACGCTGTTAAAGTTCAAAAATGTCATTTTTCAAGAGTCAATATCTCGGAAACTGTTAAGCATAGAATGCTTTTATTAAAAAAGGTTCAGAATTTTAAGCAGAATCCAAAAAAATTATATAAAATAGGGGTATCCATTTAAGATTTAGAACTTAAACCCCTCTCCCTCCTAGGGGCTTGAAGTAACAAGATTGACAATATACGCAAAATATGTCCTCCTCGAAATAAAAATCGACGGGTCCGAGCGATTTTCCACATTTTCATTTTAAAGCAGGAAAATCGAGGTGTAAAGTTTTCGTTGGACCACCCTGTATATTACTATTATATTAATCGCCACCCTCGCAAGGGATTTGATAGATACAATTTTTTGTGTTTTTATTACGGTGGGGTTTTACTTTACGTATTTCCGGATTTGAAGGCTGTTTTGATATTATAGATTTTGGTTATCCTTCTAATACTTTCAGAAATCCCCTTAACATATCTAAGGTATTGTAAGAAATGCTTGCTCTTTTTTCGTTTCTGTATTAGTTTTTACTTCGCGATTTTTAGGTTTTGAGATGGTATTAGTTACAAAGGTTTCAGGGTAGGTAACCATTCTGTTGTAAATATTTTTTGATATTTGAAATTTTTTGGACTGTTGCAAAAGTTAGATGCTATGCTATGCTATGCTGATGTGAAAAAGAGTTTGAATTATGCCCTGTTTTATGGAGTTTGAATAATTCGATCCGTGATTAAGGTATGGCCCCATGTTAGTAGGTTTCCTTTACACTGAAGTTTTTATGTTTTCAGTACTTCGTTTGACGAGAACATCGAGATAAGGTAGAGTGGAGTGTTTTTATGTTTCCATGGTAAATTTATTGGATTGTCTTATACTTATACTATTATTATGTTCCAAAACCCGTATCAGCTCTTCGTGGCTGTCTGTCCAGATAATAAAGGTATATATATCATCAATATATCTAAACCAAAGTTTAGGTTTAATCTTGGCAGTGTTAATAGCGTGTGGCTCAAACCACTCCATGTAAATAAAGACAATGGAAGTCCGACAGGGTAATTTTTTTGATATTACTTCATAGTCTACCACCTTCAAACAAACATATAAATATGTATGCAGGATGTGGCTGAAGTTAGAAACGGATTCAGAAACGATTCCACCAACGAGTTCCCAATATTGGGAGATATAAGATATAATTGAAAAAATACGTTTTTCTTACATGTTGTATAGTCAGCTGGCCCAGACAGTAAAAATTATTTGTGATATACATACGGGGGTTTGTTCTGAAAATTGGTTAGTCTGCCAGGGGCTGCAGGGGTGGATAACTTATTAAAATTAATAAATTATCAAAATTGGTCCCAAGAAAGAGTAAACGATTTTTGTAGACCGTTAGATTTTGATATGAGGTAAGAATCAATATTAACAAAGTTTTTATACACCAGAAACGGAAAAAGTCAGGGGCGGCGAGGGTGAAATTAATTAATTAAAGTTACTATTGGGAATAATAAATAGTAAACGAATTTGGTACACCACTAGATTTTGCCAAAATATAAGGTTTACAACTAAAGAAGTTATTATATGTCAGAAACGGCAAAAGTCAGGGGCGGCGAGGGTGAAATTGATTTATTAAAGTTACTATTGGGAATAATAAATAGTAAACGAATTTGGTACACCACTAGATTTTGCCAAAATATAAGGTTTACAACTAAAAAAGTTATTATATACCAGAAACGGAAAAAGTCAGGGGCGGCGAGGGTGAAATTAATTAATTAAAGTTACTATTGGGAATAATAAATAGTAAACGAATTTGGTACACCACTAGATTTTGCCAAAATATAAGGTTTACAACTAAAAAAGTTATTATATACCAGAAACGGAAAAAGTCAGGGGCGGCGAGGGTGAAATTGATTTATTAAAGTTACTATTGGGAATAATAAATAGTAAACGAATTTGGTACACCACTAGATTTTGCCAAAATATAAGGTTTATAACTAAAAAAGTTTCTATATATCAGAAACGAAAAAAGTCAGGGGCGGCGGGGGTGAAATTTAGTAATTAAAGTTACCATTGGGAATAATAAATAGTAAACGAATTTGGTACACCACTAGATTTTGCCAAAATATAAGGTTTACAACTAAAAAAGTTATTATATACCAGAAACGGAAAAAGTCAGGGGCGGCGAGGGTGAAATTGATTTATTAAAGTTACTATTGGGAATAATAAATAGTAACCCAGATAACAATTTTAAAGGAATATCACATACTAAGAACATGTTTTATAAGTGAGACATGTTCTTAGGACATGCAAAAATAGCATTGAGAATGTGTCAAGAATAAGACAAGAATATATTACAGGGACACCTTAAGACACGAATAAAAAGTGAATGGAATGTGACAAGTCATATTCTTGTCTGTTTCCTGTCCTATTCTTTTCACATAACATGCTACGGAAGTAACTAAGCATGTCCTTATCATATCCTTTTTATATATGAAGCACAGCCATAGGATGTGATTAGAATATAACTGTTCATGTTCTTATCATAGTCCTATTATAGTGATGGTAGATATGAAGCATGTAACCAGCACCTGACTATTATACAGGGTGTTCATTTGAAAACTTCCCACCACGGATTTTCCTGCTTTAAAATGAAAATGTGGAAAATCGCTCGGACCCGTCGATTTTTATTTCGAGGGGGACATCTTTTGCGTATATTGTCAATCTTGTTACTTCAAGCCCCTAGGAGGGAGGGGGGGTAAGATCTAAATATTAAATGGATACCCCTATTTTATATAATTTTTTTGGATTCTGCATAAAATTCTGAACATTTTTTAATAAAAGCATTATCAGTCTATACTAAACAGTTTCCGAGATATTGACTCTTGAAAAATGAGATTTTTGAACTTTGACAGCGTCTAGCTTTCTAACAATACGTCTTAGAGCAAAACGGCTTACATGTCCCTATCTTCGATTTTAATTATCTTTCCAATAGTGTCAACTTCCGGTTAAACCGGTTGTAAGAAATATAGTATTTCCGGTTTAACCGGAAGTTGACACTATTGGAAAGATAATTAAAATCAAAGATAGGGACATGTAAGCCGTTTTGCTCTAAGACGTACAGTTAGAAAGCTAGACGCTGTCAAAGTTCAAAAATCTCATTTTTCAAGAGTCAATATCTCGGAAACTGTTTAGTATAGACTAATAATGCTTTTATTAAAAAATGTTCAGAATTTTATGCAGAATCCAAAAAAAATATATAAAATAGGGATATCCATTTAAGATTTAGATCTTACCCCCCCTCCCTCCTAGGGGCTTGAAGTAACAAGATTGACAATATACGCAAAAGATGTCCCCCTCGAAATAAAAATCGACGGGTCCGAGCGATTTTCCACATTTTCATTTTAAAGCAGGAAAATCCGTGGTGGGAAGTTTTCAAATGAACACCCTGTATTATTCGAACCTTGTTAAAATGTTCTCAGCGAAAATACTAAAAGTAATGTTAGACTGAAACAAAATAAGTGATGTTTTAAAACATTTACTATAAAAACGAAAGACAGATCTTTAAATGAAACACCTTCTCGTCTTAAAATAAAATAAAAACTAATTTAAGAAAAACCAAATAAACAATAAGTATAGTGTCTTATTTTGAGATGGTCAGGGTAAGTTTTTTGAATCCTGAAGAATATTAAAGGTACGAAAGCTTAAATGGACAAAGAATTGCAGTTCTACAAGCTCTAATCGAATTAAATTTTTATTGTTAAATTAATGTCAACTTTTTAGATTTTTAAATCACTCGCCTAGTTCCGTTAATATTAATTTAAAAACAGTCAAAATTAAATAAAAAAGTAGAAGGGAAATATTTTGTTGTTTCAGAATTCAATCCAATTCATTTTCTTCCAGAATTAACATTTATGGAGTTTTGGAGTTTTGAAATTTGTCAAAGAGCAATTTTTATACCTTAAAAGATGACAAATTTTAGAAAATATTTCTAGTAGAGCTTACAAAATTGCAAATTTTTGCTTATATGAACTTTTTTATATCTCTACCGGTATCCCCCTGTATGAAACTAAAAAATATTACCCTGTATACACTACCAATCATCATTTTAATACTAGCAGCTAAGAACGTTATGAATATACTTCAGACACTAATTGGTGGGTTGATTCTCCTCAGTGGGTTGCTTCTCCTCAGCTTGTCCTTCATTTTTCATTCTCTCCTTGGCCTTAAACCATCCACCCAACAAACATGAATAAATGGCCCCTTAACGGAAACGCAAACAGTTGCCACAATTGAACTGTTGGGCATTTAAATAGCAACCATTTATGGACCACCTACATTATGTCCGCTGGCTTCCTTATGGGCCATTAGTAGGATCGTGATTAAGGTGTTTTTGTGGTCCACCAAAGAACCATTAATGGTACACTTGCGGCTTAATACTGTAGGGCCATCACTGGTTAGTTTTCCATTTACCAATGAAGATACGTTACAGTTACTTGGTAAGGCCACTTAAGATCTGATTATGGCGCTCCAGTATTTAGCCTTTAAAAGTTAAGGCTAGTGGCGCATTCGCCAGTTTATTTTTTGATCAATATTTCGTATCCTTTTTCCCTTATCCAAAAAGTAGGGTAGCAATTACCTACTGCAGTTTTAATATGTAGCCATTTTTATAGATGAATTAAAGTAAAAAACGAAATTTCGTGAAATTTATCGATATTTCTTTTTGTGCTTTTATTTGTTTATAAATTAAACTCTTAACTTTAAACTGCAGGTAATTATGCTCTAAACATAGGTATGTATATAGCCAATTTTTGGATAAAACGAAAAAGTAACGAAATATTGATCAAAAAAAGAAATGGCGAATACGTTTTAATTCTTAATGTAAACCAGAGGATGAGGCTTTTAAACAAAAAAAATTAAATAACAATATTATACATTAGCAAGCCTATATATTTATAAAAACAGTTTTATACATTAACATAAGGTAATAATCGTGAATATCGTCGCCTGATTCATTACTCATTTCCCTGCAAAAAAAAAGCAATATACAAGGCTTGATCAAAATAGCTCGAAAAACACACAGTCTAAGTGCAGGTAACACCTAGGTGCATTAAATATAATGTTGATTAGGTAAGTTTATTTAGTTGTATTAATTAAAAACACATGATATGTGACTACAATATATTAAATTAAATAAAATTACCATAATGCAGCCACTCAAAAGGAGTTTAGACTACCTACTATGAGTTAGGTGGCGTTTACTTGGCCAGACCTCATAGGTCATAGCCTCTTTTAAGAGTTGAATAGCAATTCATATTTCCCTTTTAATAAATATTGGGATAAATTGTACAACGTCATTTTTACTATGCCTTGGTTAATAAGCTTAACAAAAATAATAATAAACTTTACATGTAGGTACATAATATATCCCCTGAAGGGGTGCTTGTTGCGGTCAAATTTTTTTGCCAATCGTTTTGTGCAATATCTGTCTTTTTAATAAATTTAAAATTTTTTAAAACGCGTTCAAAAATATAAGTTAACTTTTGGTGCTAAATTAAACCCAAAGTGTAGGTAATTTAATCAGTTAACTGTAAAAATATAAAGGGTTCATAGAAGTATTTAGAGAAGTTTTGCTATTAGTTTCTAATTATTATTAACTTCAGTGGTGTAAAATATATAAACGCTTGCGAACTTCCTACTGCATGACTACAGTCAAGCAGGTCAACTTGCAAATGCAAATTAGACTATTTATTGCCACAGTAATTTAAAAAGAGAAGAATAGGCAATATTCTAAATAACTTGCATCTGCAAGTTGACCTGCAGGGCCTTCTGTAATCTCACCTCTTATATGTAACAGAAAAAGTGAAATTTTACCTTCTGCCTTCGCTGTCGACCACCTCCTCGGTCTATAGCTCCCCTCAGCCACTGCTTTATAACAGTATATATTTCTTGCTGCGTAGTATTGTGGGCCAAAAGGTTGTTTCTTACCGTGTATCTGCAATTCATTGTACAAAATTAAAGACGCAGAACCTCTTTTCTTAAATCTATAAGAAATATTTACTCCCCAAAAACTTACGTAAAACGTAGTGTAATATAGATAAAAATAAATAAACCCGAACACACAGGTTCTAGCAAAGACTTATACTGAGAGAGCAAAAAATATTTTCATCCAAGAAGGCCTGCAATGAAATACGTAGGGCTTGGTTTAGATAAAATTACTTATATAATATTGAGGTGCGATAACTTGTGTTTTAACCGAGTGTTTAAGAAATCTCCTAGAATGTCTAGCACCATACTTTTTATAAATTCCTCTAGTTTCTGGTAATGGCATTATTATTATATCTATTATTAAGAAAAAAGTATAGAAATACTCACTTTTTTGTTTCTTGAGTTGAGACATGCTTTAAAAACTCTGAATGATCTCACCGACCCAAACCTGTAAATTAAAAGAAAAACACATATAGCATGCTGTTTTTTGTCTAAGCTTTCACTAATATCTTCCCCAATCACTGTTATCACTATAAAAACTTACCGTTTAGATCGATTACAAATATATTTAAAATAAACAGCACATCGTCAACATACATGTTCGTCGCCGTTGTTCGTCGCAAATACCTAACCTTAAACTACCAAACCGTCCGAACCAACCAAAGCGGGAGCCGGGAAACGACAATACACGTCATACATGATGGCTTCACTTTTTACCAACGTTAAACCATTTAAGTTCCTTTGCCGGCAATAAATCACAATTTTGCCAACGTTCAATTGTTAATGTTCTTTAAATGGCAAAAATATAACGGTCAGCCAATTAAAAAAAATAAATGGACCATAGTTGGCTTATTTGCAACAGCAAGAAACCATCAATACCATCAATGGCCCATTTAAAATCCCTCAATCCATGTTTGTTGGGCACACTCTAATTATGTCAATTATTTCATTTTCCTTTGATTGTGGATACTGTATTTTAACTGCATCTAAAAAACAATAATTATGTTAATGTGAAGTAATCTCATGGTAATTTATTTTACCTATCTTTTTTTCTAATCTTTAGAAACAATAATTTACTTTTTTGAATAAACAAAGACTTACCAAGTACAGCTCTGGCTAACAAATTCATATAAATAGGGGGGATTTCTTTTTGGCCCCATATGAATATAAGTTTCCAACTTTGTTTGTTAAAGCACGATATAAAATCCTTCGAACAGTTTGAGGCAGTGAAAGTAAGCCATTCATCAATACATGAGGACCTACCATCATCTTCAATTTCCTGAACACGTGTGTCTACCCCAGCACTTCAACAGATGAGGAAAAATTTCTGATATTTTGTGTTGTAAAAATTGGTCGACTACAGACTGCCAAAATAGAAGCTAATCGTTTTTTTTTTGTTGATCTTGAACTTTCTTGCAAACCCTTTTTTAAATCGCCTAGGAGCCATTTTTAAACCTAACAAAAAACATAATATATAATAGAAAGTTTAATGCTGGGTTTCCAAAACAATAATTTAACACATGACATAGGTACCTAGTAATAAAGCTGTAATTTTGTTGTTATATCGAATGTTATACTTAGTCCTCCGCTCCGAGCAGACTCTATATTTCGAAATTCCAATTCTAGTAACTTATAATACATACAGGGGATAATTTCAGTAAATTTCTAGGATATATGATGCTGATAAAAGATGTTTATAGCAAGTCCTTGCATCTTTAAATTGAATACTTACGTGCACCGATAAAAACTCCACAATTTGAAAGTAAAATAACATAAAGAAACTGACTTAACTTTACTTAAGTTAACTTTTAGGTTTTATATTATTGTAAAAAAGACACGAAAAACAAAATTAAAAGAGTGAGGTTAGGAATCACTTGGTGATAAACCGGGCATAAATAAAAGAGCCTTACCTGGAAGTTCTAAAAATGAAGAATATCACAACCAAAAAACACATAACACACTTTATTCACAGTACCTACACAGAGTTTCCTTCGTTATAGCCTATGCTTTAAATTTGAAACAAACGAAAACGTAAAGTAAAACGAAAACGATACGAATAAAAAAAGGGATACGTAGGTTAGGTATGCATTATACAACCGACAATACAATATTAAAGGATACCCTATACGTCAAAATACCAATATAAGGGAGACCCTACACGTCAAGTAACTATAATTAACCCGAGGGGAGGGGATGGATCCCAACCAATCAGAGACTGTCAGAGAATAATTAGTGCAGACGAATATTATCCCCTCGTTAAATAACAGGGTTCAACAGACATAACACTTGTTGGGTGTCATACAAAATTAGCTTTTTTCTTCAAATAATTACCTCTGAGCCCCGAGTAATCTTAGTAAATAAGTATTGTCAGCCCTTTAAGTACTGATTATCAGGTTAAAAATTATTCGCACTACCTCCTAATATATTAAAATATAACAACGAATGCTCCTACTATGAGTATACCTTTTTAGGATATCCATATCTTATGCCTTGTAGCATTTTTCTAGAACGACTGCTTTGGAATAAACATTTCATGTGATAAGAACGATCGTAATTGAACATAATTTTTAACGCACTGTCCATATATATGCGTCTTGCGAAGATTCCTAAAAGTACGTTCTAAGCATGTAATATGTACATGCACAGAAGAAGGTGTCTAAGTAGCACCTTGGAGGAATGTGCTAAGATTGTGAATATTCTTTTGATGTTATGTGGGAAACGAATTTGGTACACCACTAGATTTTGCCAAAATATAAGGTTTACAACTAAAAAAGTTATTATATACCAGAAACGGAAAAAGTCAGGGGCGGCGAGGGTGAAATTGATTTATTAAAGTTACTATTGGGAATAATAAATAGTAAACGAATTTGGTACACCACTAGATTTTGCCAAAATATAAGGTTTATAACTAAAAAAGTTATTATATACTAGAAACGGAAAAAGTCAGGGGCGGCGAGGGTGAAATTTATTAATTAAAGTTACCATTGGGAATAATAAATAGTAAACGAATTTGGTACACCACTAGATTTTGCCAAAATATAAGGTTTACAACTAAAAAAGTTATTATATACCAGAAACGGAAAAAGTCAGGGGCGGCGAGGGTGAAATTAATTAATTAAAGTTACTATTGGGAATAATAAATAGTAAACGAATTTGGTACACCACTAGATTTTGCCAAAATATAAGGTTTACAACTAAAAAAGTTATTATATACCAGAAACGGAAAAAGTCAGGGGCGGCGAGGGTGAAATTGATTTATTAAAGTTACTATTGGGAATAATAAATAGTAAACGAATTTGGTACACCACTAGATTTTGCCAAAATATAAGGTTTACAACTAAAAAAGTTATTATATACTAGAAACGGAAAAAGTCAGGGGCGGCGAGGGTGAAATTAATTAATTAAAGTTACTATTGGGAATAATAAATAGTAAACGAATTTGGTACACCACTAGATTTTGCCAAAATATAAGGTTTACAACTAAAAAAGTTATTATATACCAGAAACGGAAAAAGTCAGGGGCGGCGAGGGTGAAATTTATTAATTAAAGTTACCATTGGGAATAATAAATAGTAAACGAATTTGGTACACCATTAGATTTTGCCAAAATATAAGGTTTATAACTAAAAAAGTTTCTATATATCAGAAACGGCAAAAGTCAGGGGCGGCGGGGGTGAAATTTATTAATTAAAGTTACCATTGGGAATAATAAATAGTAAACGAATTTGGTACACCACTAGATTTTGCCAAAATATAAGGTTTATAACTAAAAAAGTTTCTATATATCAGAAACGGCAAAAGTCAGGGGCGGCGAGGGTGAAATTGATTTATTAAAGTTACTATTGGGAATAATAAATAGTAAACGAATTTGGTACACCACTAGATTTTGCCAAAATATAAGGTTTATAACTAAAAAAGTTTCTATATATCAGAAACGCAAAAAGTCAGGGGCGGCGGGGGTGAAATTTATTAATTAAAGTTACCATTGGGAATAATAAATAGTAAACGAATTTGGTACACCACTAGATTTTGCCAAAATATAAGGTTTACAACTAAAAAAGTTATTATATGTCAGAAACGGAAAAAGTCAGGGGCGGCGTGGGTGAAATTTATTAATTAAAGTTACCATTGGGAATAATAAATAGTAAACGAATTTGTTACACCACCAAATTTTGTCAAATTGTGACAATATGACCCTAGATATAAAAATAAACATTAGCATTTAATACCTTCTGAGAAATCAATAATAACATTTTTTTGAAATTGCCGCTATTTTTTGGGCTACCCTATACATCGATAGTTCTACATTTTGGTTATTATTTGTATGACGCAGATTCACCTTTAGTTAAGAGTAAAAATTAAACACTAATTTTTAAAGAATTATTTTTGTTTTGGGGGGAATTTACACTTGTCCACATGACGTCGGTTGTATATTACCAATAACATTTAAATTACATTGTAAAAAGATGTTTAATCCATAGTTTTGGGCACGATAATCACTTTTTCATAATAAAGTTTTTGCCCTACATCTTTAGTTACCATGATACAAGAATTTAAAAAAACATTATTGTTTAAAGTTCAGATACCAAACACAGTTGAAGTTGCGGTTATAGCAAATTCCCCCTAAGTGGTCATTTTCGCTACGAACGTTTATAAAGGATTGGGAAAGCGATTTAAATTTTTTATTGAGTACTTGTAGTTGTTCTTTTTTAGTACAGTTGTTGATTTCTTTAACATCATATTATATATGTAGTTTACAGAATATTGAAGTTTTCTTATAGATATATCTATACGTTTATGGTAATTGGGTTTTATGTATGTTCACATTCGAATTTACACATACATATAATATATTGTAGAAGCGTAAATATTTTTCTTGCTTATTTTTTTTAATTAGTCAGTTTTAAATTACATGATGCCTAACACATCTGGGAGACCGGTAAAACACAAGAAAATTAATCCGGTCAACATTGCTGCTTTTATTAATGTTGGTCGTTCTACACTAAGATCATTACAGCAGTGCTCAATAAGGCCAAAAAATTCACCCTTAAGCAAAATTTGTAATTTTATTAATGTAAAAGATACATTTAAAAACCGAATGTCTGTTAAACATGTCTTAGAAAGACATTCTAAAGATTTACAGCCACTATTAGATCTCAACATGCAACACACGCATGAAAATACTGACAGCAATTTATCCAGTGCTAACACAGAGTATTCTGCCTCTATTTGTAATTTACCAGCCTTTGAAGAAAATGCTATTATGATTGATACCCCTAATAATACAACAAATGCTTCATATTCATTTATTAGTGATAAATTAAATAATGAAAGTAAAGATTCTTTCGACTTGTTCTCCAGGTCAAACATGGTGTGTTCCTCGCCGCTTTCAGATGTACTACCGACAGCAGTCGCAAACAAACATAACCTTTCTTACACTACTCAAAACGAGTTTGATACATCAGTTATTTCTAATTCTGTAAGTTTTCATAGGAATATGAAGAAAAATACATTAGATTTAATGAATGATTTAAAAAATAATGTTGCCGTTTCAGAGGCAGAAAAATATGTTTGTAAACAAACCGAAGTTTTATCCGAAAACACAGCACATCAAAACTTTAATTTGCTTTATACAGACTTAATACAGTGCAATGAAAGTAAGGATGACATCATAGCTGAGTCAGAGTACCGGCACATTATTGCAAGAAAAAGTCTTTTGAAGCATGATATTACCTGCACTGTGCCATTTAAAGGACATAGATCTAATAAAAATGGCGAGTTAATCGAATATGGGCAGTGCAAGCAGCACAATTGTAGAAAATATAAGTTTACTTATATACCTCAAGGTAGTCGCATATTGTTAAAGGTTTTTTTCACAGGTCCGATACAAATAAATCACTTTGAAGAATTTGCCTATCAATTAAGAGGACAGGAAAGAAAGCATGTCAAAGCTCTTCTTGAAACTAGATTACCAAACGTCGTTCGACATCAACATATTAAAGAAGTGGATCCTCATATATTTGCGGATGGTAACTGGCAACAACTTAGATATTCTTATGTATATCAAAAAGCAAGATCAGAAATGGCTTCTGAAAACGACAAACATGTAGATCCGTTATTTGATTTAATTCTTAAATCCACATGTCAAACTAAGGGAGCAGAATACATTCAAGTTCCATCGGGAAAGCCCTTAGTTTACTTGTATTCAGAAGATCAAGTCAATATTCTATTAAAAAACTGTAAATATGTAGATGCATATTTTGATGCCACAGGTTCTGTAATTTTGCCAACTCCTTATGATAGGACCACTACAATTTTATATTACGCTTTAGTTGTTAATGTCGAAGGTATTATTGTCCCAGTCGCAGAACTTATTAGTGGGAAACATGATTCAAGTACGATAACGAGTTTTTTACTACATTTTAGGTATTTTGTTACGACTATGTTTAAAAAGTCTCCAATATTTCGTGTAGTAGTAACCGATTGGAGTATGGCGCTAATTATTTCCGTTTGTCAAGCTCTTAATGATATGACACTTTTTACATATTTGAACATTTGTTTTAAATACACAACTAATATACTGGACGACAGAAGAGGGGAAAATCTTGTGATCATTAAAACATGCTGTGGCCACTTCATAAAAATGATATGTAAAAGAGTGTCTTCGTATAAATTTAGCATTAAATGTAGGTGTATTATTATTGATGCTGTAGCAGTTTTAATGCAATGCTCTTCATTGGAAGAATTATCATTTCAATTTGAAAATATATGTGTACTTCTCCTGTCACCTAGATTTGACAAAAATATAGAAAACGCAATTTCTAATCTGGCCACCAACGATTATGAAGCTTCTGATTTTTTTATGGGTATAAGAGATGATATCTCACCAAAAGAAGAGTTACTCATGGATGAGAAGGTGCGGGGAGGGTATGAATTTTCTCCGTTCTTTAATCTATTTTTTCAGATTTATGACAGCCAAAAAAGTCAGATTGAAAAAAATTCTGAGGAAGAGAACTTAGAAGTTAATCCTTTTCGGTCACAGGAATTAATAAATTATATTTTAAAGCGTTTAATGCCATTTGCACCTCTTTGGACCGATATTTTGCAGCATGGAAGATTTAGCAACTCCAACGTAGAAAGCTGGTTTAAAATTGTTAAATCTGAACTAGCACCACGTAAAAAAAAATTAGGGCGATTCATTGATGCAACAAACGATCGTATAAAGACTAGTCTAAAAGCCATTGATTTAAAAATCGGAAAAGCACCGAAGAGGAAACAAAAAATTTATCATACAGAAGTAGATGATCTGAGTGCAAAAGAAGAATGGGGCAGTAAAAGCCAAATAACAACAGCGAAACGGAGTTTTTTAGTGGCAAGACATCTAAGTAGCTTAAACCATTTTATAAAAAATAAAAGTATTAACGATCAATTAGGACTACAGGAAGAACCAAACGACGCGGAAACTTCTGAATCTTCCATATCAATTAAATCATCTAACATGAATGAAGAGCTAGTATGCAGTAACCAAGAGGTATCCAATCAATCTTTGAATTTGGATCTAACCAGTGACATCAATGACGTACTGGATACCACAATAAAAGAGGAAAAACCTGGATTAAATTCACTAGAAAATGGTTTGCTTTTTAACAGGAAGTATTATCTCAATGCCGCCTTAAAGAATAATTTTGTTGTGGGGAAATTTGAACTTGATAATGAAATAATTTCTTTAAGTAGTAGTGACTACCGAACACTGGCATCAACTCATGATATAAAGGGAGAAAAAGAAAATCCTAGATGGCTTACAGATTATGTAATTGATACGGCCGCTGCATCCATACTACAAAATAATAATTTTGTCTACTACATTGATACCATTTCCGCTTGTGTTCTTTTCGGCGAGGTGTTTGGTCTTTCTTCCAATTTTAAACCAATCTTACGAACGTTTGAAGGTATCCAAATTATTCTTATTCCTTATAATATTAATGAAAATCATTGGATTCTATTAGTGGTTGAGCTTCAAAAGAATAATCTTTATATTTTAAATCCTGGACAAAATTATCCTATTCCGGAAAACGATATATTAAAACAAATTAAACATTATTTGACTGCTCGCAATAGGATTCATCCATTAAATAAGATAAATGTAAGAAAATTTAAATTAAACTTCATAGACAAATATCCAAAACAGGACGAAAGGGATCAGGAAAATTGTGGAGTTTATGTCATTAAATATATTTCGGATTTGGCATTATCAAACACCATAGAAGGCTTTAAAAGTAAATGCAATGATAATCATAAATTTAATGCGGAAGAATATAGAATTGACATTCAAAATATGCTTTTGTTAAACTCAAAACCAATGTTCGACAAATGCATATATTGTGGTTTAAAAACAGAAGAACAATATGTTCAATGTTCGTTATGTGAGAGGTGGTCTCATGTTAAAGAACAATGTTCAAAGCTAAGCAGCAGCATAGAATACAATGAAATTAAAAAACAGAAATTCACTTACATCTGTACCTTGTGCCAGTAAAGTTCAAAATGTATATTGAATATTATAGTAGCTTAAATATTATTGCTAGAATTCTATTATCTCTCCTTATTTCATAACTGAAATTAATTGATGATTTTATTATAATCTTTTGCTAAATATCCCTGACTTTTTCCGTTTCTGGTCTATAGAAACTTTTATAGTTATAAAACTTATGTTTTGGCAAAATCTAGTGGTGTACCAAATTCGTTTACTATTTATTATTCCCAATAGTAACTTTAATTAATAAATTTCACCCCCGCCGCCCCTGACTTTTTTCGTTTCTGATATATAGAAACTTTTTTAGTTATAAACCTTATATTTTGGCAAAATCTAGTGGTGTACCAAATTCGTTTACTATTTATTATTCCCAATAGTAACTTTAATAAATCAATTTCACCCTCGCCGCCCCTGACTTTTGCCGTTTCTGATATATAGAAACTTTTTTAGTTATAAACCTTATATTTTGGCAAAATCTAGTGGTGTACCAAATTCGTTTACTATTTATTATTCCCAATGGTAACTTTAATTAATAAATTTCACCCTCGCCGCCCCTGACTTTTTCCGTTTCTAGTATATAATAACTTTTTTAGTTGTAAACCTTATATTTTGGCAAAATCTAGTGGTGTACCAAATTCGTTTACTATTTATTATTCCCAATAGTAACTTTAATAAATCAATTTCACCCTCGCCGCCCCTGACTTTTTCCGTTTCTGGTATATAATAACTTTTTTAGTTGTAAACCTTATATTTTGGCAAAATCTAGTGGTGTACCAAATTCGTTTACTATTTATTATTCCCAATAGTAACTTTAATTAATTAATTTCACCCTCGCCGCCCCTGACTTTTTCCGTTTCTGGTATATAATAACTTTTTTAGTTGTAAACCTTATATTTTGGCAAAATCTAGTGGTGTACCAAATTCGTTTACTATTTATTATTCCCAATAGTAACTTTAATTAATTAATTTCACCCTCGCCGCCCCTGACTTTTTCCGTTTCTGGTATATAATAACTTTTTTAGTTGTAAACCTTATATTTTGGCAAAATCTAGTGGTGTACCAAATTCGTTTACTATTTATTATTCCCAATGGTAACTTTAATTAATAAATTTCACCCTCGCCGCCCCTGACTTTTTCCGTTTCTAGTATATAATAACTTTTTTAGTTGTAAACCTTATATTTTGGCAAAATCTAGTGGTGTACCAAATTCGTTTACTATTTATTATTCCCAATAGTAACTTTAATAAATCAATTTCACCCTCGCCGCCCCTGACTTTTTCCGTTTCTGGTATATAATAACTTTTTTAGTTGTAAACCTTATATTTTGGCAAAATCTAGTGGTGTACCAAATTCGTTTACTATTTATTATTCCCAATAGTAACTTTAATTAATTAATTTCACCCTCGCCGCCCCTGACTTTTTCCGTTTCTGGTATATAATAACTTTTTTAGTTGTAAACCTTATATTTTGGCAAAATCTAGTGGTGTACCAAATTCGTTTACTATTTATTATTCCCAATGGTAACTTTAATTAATAAATTTCACCCTCGCCGCCCCTGACTTTTTCCGTTTCTAGTATATAATAACTTTTTTAGTTGTAAACCTTATATTTTGGCAAAATCTAGTGGTGTACCAAATTCGTTTACTATTTATTATTCCCAATAGTAACTTTAATAAATCAATTTCACCCTCGCCGCCCCTGACTTTTTCCGTTTCTGGTATATAATAACTTTTTTAGTTGTAAACCTTATATTTTGGCAAAATCTAGTGGTGTACCAAATTCGTTTACTATTTATTATTCCCAATAGTAACTTTAATTAATTAATTTCACCCTCGCCGCCCCTGACTTTTTCCGTTTCTGGTATATAATAACTTTTTTAGTTGTAAACCTTATATTTTGGCAAAATCTAGTGGTGTACCAAATTCGTTTACTATTTATTATTCCCAATGGTAACTTTAATTAATAAATTTCACCCTCGCCGCCCCTGACTTTTTCCGTTTCTAGTATATAATAACTTTTTTAGTTGTAAACCTTATATTTTGGCAAAATCTAGTGGTGTACCAAATTCGTTTACTATTTATTATTCCCAATAGTAACTTTAATAAATCAATTTCACCCTCGCCGCCCCTGACTTTTTCCGTTTCTGGTATATAATAACTTTTTTAGTTGTAAACCTTATATTTTGGCAAAATCTAGTGGTGTACCAAATTCGTTTACTATTTATTATTCCCAATAGTAACTTTAATTAATTAATTTCACCCTCGCCGCCCCTGACTTTTTCCGTTTCTGGTATATAATAACTTTTTTAGTTGTAAACCTTATATTTTGGCAAAATCTAGTGGTGTACCAAATTCGTTTACTATTTATTATTCCCAATGGTAACTTTAATTAATAAATTTCACCCTCGCCGCCCCTGACTTTTTCCGTTTCTAGTATATAATAACTTTTTTAGTTATAAACCTTATATTTTGGCAAAATCTAGTGGTGTACCAAATTCGTTTACTATTTATTATTCCCAATAGTAACTTTAATAAATCAATTTCACCCTCGCCGCCCCTGACTTTTTCCGTTTCTGGTATATAATAACTTTTTTAGTTGTAAACCTTATATTTTGGCAAAATCTAGTGGTGTACCAAATTCGTTTACTATTTATTATTCCCAATAGTAACTTTAATAAATCAATTTCACCCTCGCCGCCCCTGACTTTTTCCGTTTCTGGTATATAATAACTTTTTTAGTTGTAAACCTTATATTTTGGCAAAATCTAGTGGTGTACCAAATTCGTTTACTATTTATTATTCCCAATGGTAACTTTAATTAATAAATTTCACCCCCGCCGCCCCTGACTTTTTTCGTTTCTGATATATAGAAACTTTTTTAGTTATAAACCTTATATTTTGGCAAAATCTAGTGGTGTACCAAATTCGTTTACTATTTATTATTCCCAATAGTAACTTTAATAAATCAATTTCACCCTCGCCGCCCCTGACTTTTTCCGTTTCTGGTATATAATAACTTTTTTAGTTGTAAACCTTATATTTTGGCAAAATCTAGTGGTGTACCAAATTCGTTTACTATTTATTATTCCCAATAGTAACTTTAATAAATCAATTTCACCCTCGCCGCCCCTGACTTTTTCCGTTTCTGGTATATAATAACTTTTTTAGTTGTAAACCTTATATTTTGGCAAAATCTAGTGGTGTACCAAATTCGTTTACTATTTATTATTCCCAATGGTAACTTTAATTAATAAATTTCACCCTCGCCGCCCCTGACTTTTTCCGTTTCTGGTATATAATAACTTTTTTAGTTGTAAACCTTATATTTTGGCAAAATCTAGTGGTGTACCAAATTCGTTTACTATTTATTATTCCCAATAGTAACTTTAATTAATTAATTTCACCCTCGCCGCCCCTGACTTTTTCCGTTTCTAGTATATAATAACTTTTTTAGTTGTAAACCTTATATTTTGGCAAAATCTAGTGGTGTACCAAATTCGTTTACTATTTATTATTCCCAACAGTAACTTTAATTAATTAATTTCACCCTCGCCGCCCCTGACTTTTTCCGTTTCTGGTATATAATAACTTTTTTAGTTGTAAACCTTATATTTTGGCAAAATCTAGTGGTGTACCAAATTCGTTTACTATTTATTATTCCCAATAGTAACTTTAATAAATCAATTTCACCCTCGCCGCCCCTGACTTTTGCCGTTTCTGATATATAGAAACTTTTTTAGTTATAAACCTTATATTTTGGCAAAATCTAGTGGTGTACCAAATTTGTTTACTATTTATTATTCCCAATGGTAACTTTAATTAATAAATTTCACCCCCGCCGCCCCTGACTTTTGCCGTTTCTGATATATAGAAACTTTTTTAGTTATAAACCTTATATTTTGGCAAAATCTAGTGGTGTACCAAATTCGTTTACTATTTATTATTCCCAATAGTAACTTTAATTAATTAATTTCACCCTCGCCGCCCCTGACTTTTTCCGTTTCTGGTATATAATAACTTTTTTAGTTGTAAACCTTATATTTTGGCAAAATCTAGTGGTGTACCAAATTCGTTTACTATTTATTATTCCCAATAGTAACTTTAATAAATCAATTTCACCCTCGCCGCCCCTGACTTTTGCCGTTTCTGATATATAGAAACTTTTTTAGTTATAAACCTTATATTTTGGCAAAATCTAGTGGTGTACCAAATTCGTTTACTATTTATTATTCCCAATAGTAACTTTAATAAATCAATTTCACCCTCGCCGCCCCTGACTTTTGCCGTTTCTGACATATAATAACTTCTTTAGTTGTAAACCTTATATTTTGGCAAAATCTAGTGGTGTACCAAATTCGTTTACTATTTATTATTCCCAATAGTAACTTTAATTAATTAATTTCACCCTCGCCGCCCCTGACTTTTTCCGTTTCTGGTGTATAAAAACTTTGTTAATATTGATTCTTACCTCATATCAAAATCTAACGGTCTACAAAAATCGTTTACTCTTTCTTGGGACCAATTTTGATAATTTATTAATTTTAATAAGTTATCCACCCCTGCAGCCCCTGGCAGACTAACCAATTTTCAGAACAAACCCCCGTATGTATATCACAAATAATTTTTACTGTCTGGGCCAGCTGACTATACAACATGTAAGAAAAACGTATTTTTTCAATTATATCTTATATCTCCCAATATTGGGAACTCGTTGGTGGAATCGTTTCTGAATCCGTTTCTAACTTCAGCCACATGTATGCAGGAACAGTTTTTAAACAGAGGAACAGAATTTTGAATAAAGTTTTATTTGTGCGATTTATTATTCTCATAACGTAAAACCTGTGGTAAAACTAAGTTTTATCTTTGTTTTGCTGCGGTTTGTTAGGACTGAGATAATAATGAATTTTGTCTTTTATCTTCAACTTGAATAAGTTTTCTCTAAACTAAACTATAAAATAAATGGTTGGTATTTAGGTAGATAAAAGAATTTATAAGCGGTTTAAGAGTTTCACAATAAATTTTAACTTTAAATTAGAAACGCGTTAAAAACTATTTTGAATAAACTTATTGGTAGAGCTGGTATAATAGTCAACTTCTTTATTTGGAGCCTAAAGCCAATATGTGGACCAAGACTTTGTAGCACGTTATAAAAAGGAAAACAACGTAATTTATTTAAGTCATATTCAAATATTTTCTTCTCTTTTCTTTCAAAAAAAAACGGTAATAAATATAGTTTAAAAAACTAAAAAACACGCTTTAATAATTAATGAAACTAAAAAGCGGCAAATAAATATAGTTTAAAATAATTCTTGAAATTCTTAATATAGGCAGAAAATAATAATGAACGATAAAGATTAGTATTATTGTAAAAAAAGCGTTTTGTGCTACAATTTTCGTATATCGAGCACCCCACGCTTATTAAGAATTTCAAGAATTATTTTAAACTACCTATATTTATTTTCCGCTTTCTAGTTTGATTAATTATTATTAAAGCGTGTTTTTTAGTTTTTTTGAACTATATTTATTTTTCATTTTTTAGTTTGAGTTATTGCTAAGAAAATTTTTTTAATTTTGAGTAGACATAGTCATAGAGAGGTCCGGAGTTGAGATGGAATACTGTCACTAATTTAACAATGACTTTTTGAAATGGCTAGATTTAAAGCAGTGGATCCATTTTTTTTTAATGGCTAGATTCAAAGCATTTGATCCACAAACCCGAATAAGCCCGCTCGGCCAACGGACCAACTGATAGTGCAAGAATGTACCAATACTACTCGAGCCGGAAATTAGGTAGATAGTACGCATGCGCATACCGTAAGCTCTATCTCTCTCACTCTCATACAGAGGATCTGTAAGGAAATGATTTAATTCCGGCGATCCTGATCAGGATAATGAGATAAACTTATCAAATTATTGTATTGTCAGCGGTTCTTGATAAGTCTACAAAATTTAAATTAAATCTGACCGTTTAAAGTGGGTCAAAATCGGGTTCAAAGAAGTCGGTTACAAACAAACATACATACAAACAAACATACAGGTGAAGCTTATAAAAGCGTGTTAAAAAGAGATTGTTTTTCGAGAGACGGAATTCTATTGTCAAATGATAGATAGATGATGTAAAAGTATAATAAGGAGTTATGAGCATTATTAGATTTTACCAGAAATTATGTAGTAAAATAAATAAAGTATTTTTATTTTAAAAGTGATTTTTTTTAAATTTTGAGTAGTGTGTGCTGTTCCAAGGGGAGCGGGGGTTATGGCCCCTCCCTTACGACACGCCACTGCCGGTTGGGAAAATATAACTGCTTTTCACAATTAAGTAACATTTCAACTTATACTGTGAATAGTGCTGGCTTTTACGTGATGGAAATTCATTACAATTGTTGCAATAAGGACTTTAGTCTAATTTCTACAATATTTATTTTATAAACCCGACGCGTTTCGCTACACAGTAGCTTTATCAAGGGATTTTTACAGAGTGAGGTACTATAATTTTAGCCTAAATTTTTATATACAAATTATCTTTTTCTTAAACAAATAATTATATTTAGGGAATACCCACAGAGTAGTTTTTGGAATATGGTCAATTATTGAAAAGGTTTAATAAGGGCGATTTATTAAAATCTGTTTCGTAATTCAAAAGTAGACCCGTGTTGTTATGACGGTTAATTTCCAAAAATTCCAACAAATTAAGTTTATGGCTTTTATTTTCTGTATGAATAATTTTAAAATTATCTGCAAATATATGGCATTCTTCGGTAATGTACTTCTGATCAGAAGTATATCCATAATACAAAGAATCAAAAAATAATTTTAAAACCTTGACTTATATAGGAAATTTCACCAAGAAAATTAAAACCTATTTGAATCAAAAAGAAATAAATATAGCATAAAAAACAAATAATACTTTAGGTAAAAAATTAAAAAACTATAAAACAAAGACTTACGCTGTGAGAACAAATCAGGTGTATATCAATTAAATTGCGGATCGTGTCCAAAAATTTATATAGGTCAGATAGGTAGAACTTTCAAAACTAGAATCGCTGAAAATAAAATAAGTTTATTACGTAAAAAAAACAGACTCCACATATTCCAATCACATTACCTAAGAAAGCCATATATTTGCAGATAATTTTAAAATTCTTCATACAGAGAATAAAAGCCATAAACTTAATTTGTTGGAAAGTTTGGAAATTAACCGTCATAAAAACACGGATCTACTTTTGAATGACCAAACAGATTTGAATAAATCGCCCTTATTAAACGTTTTCAATAATGGACCAAATTCCAAAAACTACTCTGTGGGTATTCCCTTAATATAACTATTTGTTTAAGAAAAAGATAATTTGTATATAAATATTTAGGCTAAAATTATAGTACCTCACTCTGTAAAAATCCCTTGATAAAGCTAATGTGTAGCGAAACGCGTCGGGTTTATAAAATAAATATTATGTAGAAATTAGACTAAAGTCCTTATTGCAACATTTCAACTTATTTCTAAAAATGATTAACATTAAGTTACTAGCTATGTCAATTTAAAAAAAAATCCGAAATCTATTTTCTTCTACGTTCTAGCCTTTACTGCTTTTTCTCGAAATAACTAAAACGGATATTAGCTCTTTCAATGCTAAGCTAACAGATATAGACCCCATACTTTGCCGGCCTGGATTTAACAATTTTGTTATGGATATTTGGGGGTTTTCCCTTGAGTAAAATAGTGGTTTTATCGGACATCTAACAAGAAAACTCGCTTCAATCTCTATTGGGACAAAAAACTTTCCATGCCTATTTTCCTGCACCACCGTTAAGCATACACACGGGAGTAAGTTAGCTTATTATATTATAGGTCTGGTTAAAAGTACCGCAAAATATACGGTCTGGACATGGACTAGTGTTCTTTCTTCTTTTTATAAAAAGTTCTGACGAAATCAGATAAATTATTTTATTCATAGACGTACTGCTTCGCAGAGCCGCATCTTACTATTTATAGAGGACATCCAATCGTATGTGGCGTATTTAGGATTTGTTCTAGGGGGGGGGGGGCGCAAAAAGCAAGAATTCTTGTGCTGAAGGCGCTCTTTTGCGCCGCAGGCGAAAATTCTTTGGGTGCCACGCCCTTTTTTGGTTAAAAAAATATCTCGGGTGCCCTGAGCCCCCTCCCCCCCCGTAAATACGCCACTGAATCGTATGTAAACTTCATACGAAGTCAGTTGAGACAACGTAAATATTGGGGGTACGATCAATTTACTGCATCACACACTGAAACTACAATACAAATATAACAAAATTTGTATTGATCGCTCTCTATAGTCCACGTGGACTTGACAAGTCTGTCATCAAATTTTTTTTAGTTTTTTTGTCTGTCTCAACTAAAATCATTTACACTTTACTGGCATAGCTGGTATTTTTATTCTGGGGGGGCAGACAGGTACCACAGAGGCCTAAAGCTTGTAAAGAATTTACCAGGAACCTACCTAATAAAGATTAAAAAAAAATTATTCTTTTTTAAATTTTAACTATTTAAAGTTTATGTAGGGGAGCCTAGCCTAAAATGACATACTAGGGTAAAATGACACATTGTAGTTTTCTCTAATATGGCAACATTGGATTTTAAAGCGACCTTTGGTTCTAACGCACCAAGTGATGTACAATTGTTTTCTTCGAGGCAGTAGCCATTGTACGGGGGTAACACCCCCTCCCCTAAAAATGGACGGCCCGAGTCGGCATTTTCGAGATTTTTGGGTAATTCGGCTATAAAGTCAACTATAGTCGGCAAAAAATGGTACCTAGTAAAAGGTAAATCAAGGTAAGAATTGCGCCCCTCCACATTGATTGCAAAACTTACGCTGTTGAAAGTACATTGATTGCAAAACTTACGCTGTTGAAAGTATTATCATGATGTGCGAAATTTAAATCTTTGTCTAAAAACAAATCACAAATCTAATAATTATTCTAAGCTCACGCCTTTACTGAACCAAAGGTAAAAAGTATAAAATCAAGATTGACAGGCAACGGCAAAATAATTATTTTACAAATAAAATCAAGGCCTAATTAATACATCGATTAAAATACATCGATGCATAGACAAATTTCAAATGCCCTCAATGCATCACTTAAAAATGATAGGTACATCGCATTCAAAATATCGATGTTTTCGATGCATCGATGTAGGGGAAAGGAGGATAAGATGACGAATTGGAAAATTCTGATTATTGTAATTAGATAGCGCCACTTGGTTGATTGCCCACTGTTGCAGGTGTGCTTCGTAAGTTGCCTATGTATTAACATCCAAATCTGACTTTCTTTGGTCACGATATTTCGCCATTTGTATTTAATGGTTATGTCATTATAATATCAGTACAAGACGAAATAAGCTTTATAGCATTTGTGTTAAATCTTATCTTGAATCGGTAAGTATTTTCTTCAATGTTATGGTATTGTTTATCTATAGCCCATTAAGTTTCTGTGAAATAATATATCTTTGTTGGTTAATATAAAATTTGATTCAAAATATCGTGGTCGGCTAAGATGACGAATTCGCTAAGTGGGTAAGATGGCGAATTCGTCATCAGCCACCGTATGCAACTGCTTGACGTAGGTTTATATGGCCCATTTAAAACTGCGTATAGCCGGGCATGTAACGATTATTTGATGCAACATCCAGGAAAAGTTATCACGATTAAGGATGTGGCGGCATTATTTAATGTGGCTTACGATAAGGTAGCCACAATAAAAAATGCCGTACAATCTTTTAAAGCAACTGGATTAGTCCCACTTAATTCCCAAATATTTAATGATTCTGACTTCGAACCCTCAATGACCACAGACAAGCCATACGAGCCTTTCAAGAACGTCGACGAAAACTTAGACAATCATGTACCGGTACTACCAGATGCCACTATTGCTCTTTTAGCAAATATGGTCACTGCAGTAGAAGGAACATCTCAAAATACTTCCTCTAATGTCTTACATATTTCACTACCAGGGCCATCTAATGCAGAATCATTGAATTGTCTACCTCAGTTGCCTATTGCTGCTTATAAAGAATAGAGACAGAGGAAGAAGCTACCTACTCTGCATATAACTAGTACCCCTGTTAAGCATTAGAAGAAAAAGAGACTGACAAAAAAAAGGAGGAGAAAAAAGAAATGAATCGAAGAAGGAGAGAAGAGAATCAAAGGAAAAAAGCTAAAATGCAGAAAAATCAGATCAAAAAAGGCAAACACATTAGAAAAGTAAGGTTTGACGATCATGATGATGAGGAATCCTCTGACTCCTCCATATCAGTAAACTACAGGGAAGAAGATGACGATAATGTGGAGGAACAAGAAGAAATTTGTTTAATTTGTAACGATTCTGGAAACTGTTGGTACGCCTGTTTCCTTTGTCGTAAATGGGTTCATGCGGCATGCTCAGGACTGACATCTGCAGAAGCGAAGCGCAAAGCATATCATTTGCGACTTTTGTGACAATAATTAATATATCTGTCTAATTACGTACTGTTTTTCTTTTATTTATTAAACCTCGTCATCTTACCCGCATGCTCTCGTCATCTTATCCATATATTACACAAGATGACGAAATTGTCATAAAAATTTGAACTTAAGAAAAAAAAAATTACAGTAAAGATAGCATGATATAAAGCAAACTGTTGGGAACTAAAGCTGTCCTGAATGCTCCAAAACACGAAACAAAGTTTTCAGGCAAAATATGACGAGGAAAATTAAAAAATATGCTTACTGTCGTCCTCTTGCCCTCCTTTCCCCTATATCGAAAATCCCTATTTCTGCTTGGTATTTCTTTGTAGTTTCTTTGACAGCGGTTTAAAAAAAATGTCAGTTTATCGGTTTTGTGTAATAATTACTGTGTTTTTAGAGCTTTGTGATATTTTCTAAAGGCTAATTAAGATGAGTTGCAAGTGCCCAAGTTACTTTTCATGGGTCAGTAAATAAAAAGTTGGGTTATTTGTAGGTTAGGTTTTATCTATAGTAGCAAGGTCCAAGGTCAAATTCAAAGGTAACTCCGGCGAAATCCCCACTACCTGCTTCACCAACTTTTCACCTCCTCTCAACAAACGATATTGTCAACACATTTGAATAGTGTTTATGAGTTTATGAGTGCCATTTATAGGTACCAGGTCGTTGATCTGATCGAGATTTCTCTTTTATTCGCGAAAAGTCTCGATATTGATCCGCAAAGTGATTTTGCTATATAAGATAGAAAACGCCGTACACCAAAAAAACTTTTATCGTAAAGAGTTCAGAGTGGTATTTGGCGTTTTCACTTCGAAATAACTTAGAACAATCGTTCTCAAAGCTCGAATCGATTCAAAAAGTTTTTGAATAAAGAAAACTGTACGATAGAATCGATTAAGTCGATTCTACAGTCAGTTGTTACCAGAATTCTTTGTAGACGATAAAACCGAATGTATCCAATTCGATTTGTAAACACTTTTTGAGTCATGCCGAGATTGTCAGAATTTCGAAAAAATTGTACAAATTACATAAAATACTGCTTATAAAGATTTGTTTTGATCTTTCAATAAATTAACGCTAGTCTTGAATTCTCTACGAACGACGCTATAGGCGTTGATCGTTTGGATCCTTTTGATGTTAGTGTTTCCTTCAAAAGTAAAATGTTTATAACACACGCTATACGAAAAACAGCCATAGAAATACTTAAAAAATACCAAAATCGGAAGAAAATAATATAACGCAACCTGACGCGTGAGCTTGCTATGGCCAACTACTGATCTGGGAACTTTAACGACGAAACCAGATCAGCTGTTATTGTCAAATGTCATTGTCTTCTGTCGAAACGCTTTGTTTTAAGAAAAAGTTAACTGTACATATCACATATAATGTGTATACGCAATAAATATTCAACAAACCCGCACAAACCCAATTAAAAATCATTTACCGATAGATATCACTCACTTAGTGGTGTTTTTTAACTGTTCAAGGGGGGCACCGTTAACTTTATACAAAAAAAAACATGGATATAATATAGTACCTACAGTTAGCTTGCATAAATAATAATTTACTGCTTAAAAGAAATATGAAAAAGAAAGTAAATATTATGAAATAAAATTGGAAAACGGTTAGGTAGGTACGTCGGTAATTAATATTGTTTTTAATAAATTCAGAAAAAAAATACAGTTCAATCTATATTACACTACCGTATTATGCATTATAACGGAAAGTAAAAGTTCTGCGATGCAGATGAAAGAATGTTTAATATTCAATATACTATAGTAAATACACCGATATACCTACTACATACTTCATAATTACTGCTTAAAGGTCGTTTAGTTTATTAACTTTATTTACATTTATCTAAATTGAACTAGATTTGCTATGCATCACGTGGACAACCCAATCGTGAGAACTATTTTTTTAACCTATTCTATCGAATCATAAGTATCTTTTACATATTCGATTTCATGATTTCTTATAAAAATTACATTTCTGTTTTCTTAACTGCAAAGCCGGTTTTATTTACTCCTTAGTGGAAACTGCTTATGTAATAAAATATTACGTATGAGACTGAGACTTTATCGGTTAAAATTAAAAGTATGGGATTTTTTGTCTAATGACAAAGCCAATGGCAGTCAGAGTTGCCATTTCTAAGTAAAGCTTAACCCAGAGATCCAGAATTTTTAAAGTTAGTTTAATACGTAAATATAAATATCTTTCTATATTTATTAAATAATTTTTTTTTAATTAGCAATTAAATTATAATCTATATAAAAAATGTATGTTAACATCAAAGTGGAATGGCTATTTGTTTAAAATATTTCTTCAACGCTACATTTCAAATATATTTTAATTGGGTATCCAGTTACTATCCCCGAGATTACTTCCACATTCCCTTGTCAAAGCGATTCCCACATCCCAACCCGATGGAGGATTAATGATTCCCTGCCAAAAAATAGTGCATAATCGCCGCTTCTGCAATAACTGGCGAGTAAAGGGTGATTTTTGCCTGTTTAAGGGGTAGAGGAGCGTTGGAAATGATAGTAAGTATTTTTATCGTGGTTAGCTTTCTCGAAAGCTTTAAAAACACGAAAATGGGGGTGGTTTTTGACCGTTTACGAAGGTCGGGGTTCAGCACTAAATAAGGGGGTGGAGGAAGTACGTTTCGTCAATGTCGTTATAAAGGGTTGTTTATTGTCACTTAATAATGCGTTATTACTACCTGCTTAATAAACTTTATTTAAATTAAAATAAATTAATTTCAAATGTAAAAAAAGTATTTCTAAAAGCACCTCTAAGAGTAGTAAGGAGAGATTACCAGGAGTTAGTTTACCTCCAGAACCAATAATTATCCACTGGAGAACATGAATTAAGGCTGCAATATTCTACGCAAAGCAATTCGAAGCCATTAAAGAAATAATTTTGGATTTAGATGACGATTCGCAATGTGTTGTGCAAAGTAAAGAGTTTTTAAAAATTGCAAGTGTAACTAAAGATCTTGTTTTTATGAAGGTTAAATTTAGTTTTATACCGGACATAATATCCTCGTTAGAGAGTAAACATTTAAGTTTGAGATACTCTATAAGGGTTGTTGAAACTTTTTCCACTAAATGTAACAACATTCCCGGTAAAGTAGGAGGTCAAGTAAGGAACAAATTGAATGTAACTGTAAAAAGAATGAAGGATTTAAAGACTTAACTGCAGTAAAAAGCATTTATGAGGGTAAACCATCCAACGAAATTGTATCTTGGCCTTGTAGTTTGCTACCTAAGTTGCAGTATTGTCCGATTACATCAGTAGATGTTGAAAGAAGATTCTCTTTGTATAAACATATTTTTACTAATAGAAGACAATCCTTTTTAGTTAAAAATTTTGAAAAATATTTAGTAATAAATGCTTCTTATACATTTTTAGGTTAAAAAATTGTTTACTTTTATTTTTTTGCAAAAAAAAAAATAAACATGTTTTTCAGAACCTAATGTGTTTCTTTACCTCATTTTACTATAATAAATTAAGAAATATTGCATATCAGTATGCATATTTGGTAAAAAAATGTGAATAACTGCATATTTTAAACGCAAACAAGGCATACACAGGGTGTTCATTTGAAAACTTCCCACCTCGATTTTCCAGCTTTAAAATGAAAATGTGGAAAATCGCTCGGACCAGTCGATTTTTATTTCGAGGGAGACATCTTTTGCGTATATTGTCAATCTTGTTACTTCAAGCCCCTAGGAGGGAGGGGGGTAAGATCTAAATCTTAAATAGATACCCCTATTTTATATAATTTTTTTTGGATTCTGCATAAAATTCTGAATATTTTTTAATAAAAGCATTATTAGTCTATACTTAACAGTTTCCGAGTTCCGGTCAAACCGAAAGTACTATATTTCTTACATCCGGTTTAATCGAAAGTTCACACTATTGAAAAGATAATAAAAATCGAAGATAGGGACATGTAAGCCGTTTTGCTCTAAGACGTACAGTTAGAAAGCTAGACGCTGTCAAAGTTCAAAAATGTAATTTTTTAAGAGTAAATATATCGGAAACTGTTAAGTATAGACTAATAAGGCTTTTATTAAAAAATGTACAGAATTTTATGCAGAATCCAAAAAAATTATATAAAATAGGGGTATTCATTTAAGATTTAGATCTTACCCCCCTCCCTCCTAAGGGCTTGAAGTAACAAGATTGACAATATATGCAAAATATGACCCCCTCAAAATAAAAATCGACGGGTCCGAGCGATTTTTGGCATTTTCAATTTAAAGCAGGAAAATCGAGGTGGAAAGTTTTTAAATGAATACCCTGTATATGCGCAAATGGCTGAATTTAAGTGCATATAATCCGTCCTTTAATTATTAATAATGATCGTGTGGGGCGCGAATTGAATGAAGTAAGACTGATGCGAATATGACGAACGATTGATATCATTTAGGACAGCCGTTCAGAACTTCAGAATGAGCGTGTAAGGGTCTCCACATAATATTACATTGAAGTGAACGTATTTTTGTTAAAGAAAACATTTTGATTACAAAAGCATTCTTTATTTTGTACTAAAAATAAATATTGCCATCAATTTTAATAAAAACCAATAGGATAAGAAAAGGTCTTAAAAGGGGCGGCTGAATTTTTATCGTCTAAGTAAGCTGATAAATTATTCAAAATTTATGTCTTTTGCACCTGACCTACAAAAATAATTTATTAGAAATTCACAAGTTTATTTGAAGCTGCCAAGAAGTTTTATGGCTTAATTTGCGGCACCTGCTGCAAATAGTTAAAAATTTCAAATTAACTGCAGCTAACAGCGGCGGCTCGTGCAGTAGGGCCACAGTGCCACAGTGCCACGGCCCCACCTAACCTATACATTAAACTATTTATTCATACTCATACAGTGTGACCAGTAAAGTTCGAATCATATGGAATTTTTTTTATTAATAGTTTTATTCGAAATTTGACTTTAGCATCAAGTTCTGCTTCGATTGAGATAAAAATTAAGCAAAAAAATAGTAGTCACGTGATTCGCATTATCTGTCAAATTTTATTTTTTTCCAAAAAATAATTCAAAAGTGAGGTTATTTCTGAAAATATCGAAAAAAGTTATAAGAAAAAGTTTTTTTAAATGCAGTTTAAGCCCACATACAAAATTTCAGCTGCATAACATAATTTTGATTTTTTACCCACCACTAAAATTTATTTTCCACTTAATGAACACTTTACTGGTGACACTGTCTTCTTTTTGTTTTAACATTAAGGTGTATTACTTTCAGACACAAACTACGTTTTTAAAAATACTTATTTTATGAAGTTACCTTATACAGGGTCTAAACAAATAAACTTTGCATCACATACGACCAAATTTTAATAGCCCAATTTTGATTTTGTAGAAAAACACACACTTAATACGGCTCTACTTTAAAGAAAATGTATCTGAAATAAAGCATTGTCAAAACTAAGAAGTTTTATGTAGGTTGCGTCAAGTCTTATTTTGCAAAAGTGGTGCAATTTAAAAAATATGGGTAAAAAATCAAAATTATCTTATGCAGCTAAAATTTTGCATGTGGCCTAGAAACTACATTTAAAAAAACTTTTTCTAATAATTTTTTTTGATACTTTCAAAAATAACCCCACTTTTGAATTATTTTTTGGAAAAAATTTAAATTTGACAGATAATGCAAATCACGTGACTACTATTTTTTTTACTTAATTTTCATCTCGATCGAAGCAGAACTTGATGCCAAAGTCAAATTTCGAATAAAGTTATTAATAAAAAAAAAATCCCGTATGATGTGGACTTTACTGGTCACACTGTATATATAATTTTGTCTTCCGCGACGCGTAATTGTTTTTGTGAATAATGACGTTAATGCCCAACGGCTAACGGTGCAAAAATTTTCTGGCCAGGCTGTCGCATAAAATACAGAAAGAAAGAAGTATAATTTTCCTCTCTTACTGACTCATAGGCATTTTGTGCTTTAGCTAGATCCTTACGTAAATTAGGCCGCGATTGGTGAATTTTCACGTGCTTTATTTTGTTTTGCCAGTACCAATCGGGTTAGTCCTTCATCTATGATACCGCTACCAGATACCAGATGGCATAATTTTAATACGGTTTACCTTGTCGAAATTAGCTTATAATAACTAATATAACTAAACATATAATTTTGAAGAAGTAGTCCATACTCAAAGTGGAGGTAAATGTATAGATAAAAGAAAAGCACAAAGTCTTTCTCCACAAGTTTATTAGAATAGCTAGGCGAACCTAGAATAATTTATTATAATTCGACATGTTTCGAGTATAGGAACACTCATCATCAAAAAAACAAAGTAAATAGTGTAATGCCGATGTTGTTAGCAATAGCGAAAATAATAAGTGGGATTGAGTCGTAATGGAGCTTTCAATGGTGTACACGAGGTGTAAAAAATGAATAGTCAGAAGACCGACAAGACTTCAGCATACTGGAAAGTCAAGGGTTAGTGCAAAGGCCCTGTCTTGGGCAGAAAAATGAAGAGAGCAAAAGAAAAATTAGAGAGTTTTAACAGACTTTGTGAAAAGCATTTAGATATAAAAGTGTTAAAAAATCTTGTTTCATTAAACTTTGCCGGAGACATGTAAAACTGGTGAAATGCGAGGAAAAGAAAAAATTGGTTTTCGTAAAATTCAAAGAATCATTTAGCTTGAAGTAAATTGCTGTTGGGGTATTAGGCTTGTTACGGCCCAGTTACCCCGGCAGGAGTCAAAGCATACACATAGTGTGCAAAATTAAAAGATTTAAAAGATTAAAAAAAAAAAACACTTTTTTGGAATGTAATTTTGTAATTACCTACTTATTTTTATTCAATAAATATTTCAAAAAATGTTTACTTCTTCATTCTTTGATTTTAATTTCAATTTCTATTTTTTACAGATTGTGATATCATAATTATGACTAATTTTATCCTTATAATGTCTTACACACATATGTATACTTAAAAAAAATGTTTTATAAAGAATTTTAAATAATCTTCGACACCTTCTTTTTAAAAGGGTTTTTGTTCTTCCCCAGTTTATTTGGTTGGTTTAGACCCCCCTTTAGTGACTTTTTCACATACTCAGTATGTTTTAACTTTTATCAATTTTCTTCATATTATGTCTCTTCTACACATCAATTTTTTAATTCCATAATAGCTCCATTAGGGTTCTACACCATTTTTTCTTCTGCTAAAACCATCAGCATAAAATTAATTTTCTGTCTCCTGATGATGAACGTTTATACATTCGAAACATGTAGAGAGAATTTTTATTCTATTAAATTTTGTGGAGGAAGACTTTTGGTTTTTTTCTTTCTTTCCCATACTTTCAACTGCACTTTAGGCATGGACTATTTCTTCATATAAAATTTTTGCTTTATCGTAGTCGATTTCAAGTATCGAACCCCATAGCCATTTACTAAATTTTAAAAATAGTAAATTTATTTAATAAATCTACCATTCATTCGATTTAACTGTATGTAAATTTTCTTTAAAATTTTATACAGGTTAGTGATCTAACCAGAAGTAGGTTAAGGAAGACGACTAGTTCTAGCACAACATGATTATATGCGTTAATATAAAAGAATGATCACTGATCAGTCCGAATCGGGCAGCATACATTTACATATAAGATGTTTGTCAAATTTTCGTCACTTGCTGAATTTTTAAATGAGTTCATTGAGTAGGAAGATGATTCAAAGCTGTCTAGGATTTGTATAAAATTTACCATGTTAATTAAACAATATTAACTATCAATATAAAATAATATAAATATTCATAAAATTTATAGTATAGGTCTAGTGATATGACCGATATGGGTATGATATGGCGAAAGAAAAATTAGTTTCCTTAAATAGATAGTGACCGCATCATATAACAGATGCTGACAACATTGCAATCATTCAAGAAAATCGAGATTATTTCCTAATATAGTAAATCGAAGTAGTTTAAGCTGAGATGCTCGAATAAAAGAAAACATGATGAAAAGGGAAATTTTAAAACAACTAGCGTACGAGCAAAAATTATTTGCATCAAAGAGGGCTTGGATTAAAAAACGTAGGGATTGGTTTAGATCACAATGATATGGGGACGATACATCTCACCAAATCTAGGTTAAAATTTTGTCAAATTCATATTATGACATGATATGCCAAACTAATGAGTAATAAAATAAGTAGACAAATACAAATTTATTTTTGTTGTTTACAAAATTAACAAAATAAGAATATACAGAAAGAAAAAGGAAAATAATTACATAAATTGCAGAAATTGGCCACCGCCATGCTCAAAGCATAAATTCACACGTCTCTTCATATTTTCGAAAGTGTTGACCAGCATCTCTGGAGAAATGTTACCACATTCTTGGATAATCCTTTCTTGTAATTGTTCTAAATTTGCAACTGGTGTTTAAAAAATAGTTTTCTTTAAATGAGGAAAAACAAAGTAATCCATAGCCGTTAAACAAGGTGATCTAGGTGGGAATTCAATGTATGATCGAAAACTGATCAATCTGTCGTCGAACAAATTGCGTAAGTAGTTAATAGTTTCGGCGGCTGTATGGACGGTTGCACCGTCCTGTTGAAAATATCCAAAACGTAGTTCGTCGTCAAGTAATTGCTCCACAAATGGATTTAAAATATTGTCTCTATACCGCTGTACTGTAACTGTGTCATGAAAAAAAATAGGACCAACAATTCTTCTTCGGGAAACAGCTAACCAGACACCAATTTTTTAAGGGGGCAATGTGGACTCTACAAAAAAATGGGGATTTTCACTACTCCATATGCATGTATTCTGAGAGTTCACATAACCGGAGAGGTGGAACCAGGCTTCATCCGAAAAAATGTCAGGTCTAATAATTCATTTCTTTCCAATAAATTTTGGGTACTTAAACCATTGAGAATAATTCCTGCGTCTTTCAAAATCTGCGGCTTGTATTTCTTGGAATACTTGCACTTTATAAGGAAATACATTTCGCTGCTTCTTAAGAATAGTCCTGCATGTTCCATAAGATCTTCCTTCCCACTTCTTGGGACAGGCGTCTTATACAATTTGTTGGCGTATTTTGCATTATTTTACGAACGTTTGCAACAAGTTCTTCTGTTTTTACAGATGGTATTCCTGCTCCTTTTTTGTGTTGTATTGAACCTGTTTCCCTAAACACAGCCACGGTTATTTTCAGGCAATGATAAAAATCCCCAGCAATAAAAGCAACGTTAGGAAAATGTTCGTGAAAATCGTCCATGTACAAACCCGGATTGTATTACCCCTCACCATTTACTCTAACCCCGTTTCGAAAATACGCTTTAACCATGAATGTTTTGTGCTGTTCCGTGAAGCCCATTGTGTGAATTGTTCAAGAAATTGGAAAAATTAGCGATGAATCAAATTACTTGTAACGACTGTCAAAGATGACGGAATAACTGATTCATTGTTAATTTAGGTAAAGGGTTTTCCAATAAGAACGATATGATTTCAGAATGAAATAAAATTAAAATAATTTCAGATAGGTACAACAAAACGTTTTATATTATCTTAAAGTATAGTCGATAACATTTATGTTTTAAATAACACATCGTTTAAATGTCCTCCGCGACTTCGTGTATACGAGCGAATTCGACGAACCCAATCTTCGATGACTTTATGCAATAAATCAGGCGTGATCTGACGAATGCAGGGTTCAATGTTCAACCTTGATGCTTCAAGTGTTTGTGGTCTGTTTTCATAAACCTTAGATTTCAAATAGCCCCACAAGAAGTAATCTAAAGGAGTTAAATCACAGCTTCTTGGAGGCCACTGAACAGTAGCATTCCTTGAAATTATCCTTTCGTCAAACTTTTCTTGCAATATATCGATAGTTTCATGAGCAGTGTGACATGTGGCACCGTCTTGCTGGAACCACATATCCTCCAAATCAAGTGCATCTAAATTTGGCCACAAAAAATTTCTTAACATCTGTCGATATCGTTCACCATTCACATCTCCTGCCTCATTTTGGAAAAAAAATGGTCCGATGATGCCACCATACCATAAACCACACCATACAGTTACCTTTAGCGGATACAAAAGCTTTTCATGAATCTGTTGTTGATTGTTTTCACATCAAAAACGGCAATTTTGCTTGTTAACGTATCCACTTAACCAAAAATGAGCTTCATCAGAAAATATAATTTTTTTGGCAAAATTAGGATCCCTTTCAAGTTGTAATTCTCTGCGCCGACGATGGTCCAGTGGCTTAAGTTCTTGGGTCAAAACAATCTTATACGGGTGTAAATTCAAGTCTTCTTTCAAAATACGCCAAGTTGTCGTTTTTTTAATCCTTAACTCTTGAGCACGACGAGGAATTGATAAATTTGGATCCACTGCAACACTAGCTCTTACAGCAGCAATATTCTCAACAGTTCTTGAGTTTCGATGTCTTCTTGGTGTTTTTACATCGTGAAGAGTAAAATTCTTTTCAAATTTCTGAACGATGCGACGAATTGCAAGCAAAGGAGGACGATTATTTACACCAAAGTTTCACACGATAAGTGTTCACAAAAGATCGTCTATTTTCGTAAAATTTTTGGATAATAACCAAACGTTCTTGAAGCGCGTATTTAGCCATAATAAATTGTTATAGTTTACTGACAATAACTGAGAACTGGTGACAGGTATAACTTTATTACCATGGTTACCATATCGTTTCAAAATCATATCGTTCTTATTGTAAAACCCGTTACTGACACCCAACAGGTATTAAGCTTTACGGCTAAGCATTACGTCCTTAGATGCAAGGCCCTCTGTGATGCAAATAATTTTTGCTCGCACGGTAGGTACTGAATACTAATTCGACTCAGGAGTAGGTCTGACAAAGGTGCTGGTCGGGGTTAGGGAACGGCCACGCTATGCTCCGCAGGGGGGAAATAAGGTGGGTACTAGAAGATGTATCTCAAAATGGGCGAAATAAGTTTGAGAACTTGTGTTGTAGATAAAGTATAGTAATTGTCTCGCTTATAATGAATCATAATACACTCGGATGTATGAATATATTCTCGCTTATTATAGCCTACCTTATACGCTCGTTAAATAATATACTATAATTTAATGCATTCTATTTATTAATTAACTAACTTTAGAACCAGCAGTTCCACAACTTAAATAGTTATTATACTGCTTTATTCTGAATAATATAGTTTCAGTTAAAAAGGGTTTCTTAGGTTAATCAACTCGAAAGAAATTCGTTGCACAAAACTATCTAAAGCTCATTAATTTAATATAAATTTTAATAATACTGTAACAATACAAATTAATTAAATTAAAATTTAAAGTAAATTAGTAAGAAAAAGTAAAAAAAGGAACACCGGTTGTGTAAAATATTAAAATAATCATTCATTATGTGCATAAAGTCTGTTTAGTGACCGCTGACCTTTACGGCACGACTAGTGCTTATCTTTCTAACATTCGTGAACTAGGAAAGATAGTAAATTTGCGTTAATAATGAATGTCGTATAATTGTACCAGCCAAAAAAGTTTTATTATAATTTTTGACAGAAACATGATTAATCAACATTATTTTAAAAATGTCAGGGTATTGTCAAAAAGAACAAGCATTAATTTAAAAATTACTTGTTATTTTAAAAGATAAAGTGATGCCAGAAAGACTCTTTTAGGTACCCTTTAACGCATTTCACGAGGTAAGTAGATATAATAAAGCAGGAATTTTGAAAACGTAATTAATAAACTTAAAAAATTATGGCAATGTTTTTATAAATACCTATCTGTTTTAGAGAGTTTCTGATGCTTTGGGAGTTTCGTGTTCAATAATCCAACGAATTAAGGCAAAGGGGATAGAGAAGGATGTAGATTTTAAGAATCGCAATCATTTAGCTATTTTGTCATCCCGTGGTCGACAACTATTTATGGGATCTATAGAGCAGGTTATGATTCGTTCAATTCAATTAAACCTAAGAACCATTGATGGTTATGGAGTTAAGGAGTACACGCATTGAATCGACTCGGACCGGTCGATTCGGAAAAGAGCAGTCGGAAAAGAGCAGTGGGAATATCAACGCGCATTGAATCGACTCGGACCGGTCGACTCGGAAAAGAGCTGTCGGAATGACAACGTCAGCCGCGAATTGAATTCGCTTTGCCGGCAGTCGTCCACTAGTAGTCGAGTATAGAGGAGCAGGAGAAGTAATATTTCGTTAACTTAACTATGACAAATACTAGGGTTTGTAGTGACATTAAGTAGTAGATGTAAAAATAATTAAAGGAAATATTTTTACGGTGTGTTAGCATGAAAAATCCTTTAATATTTATAATTTTCATAAAAATAAATTAAATTTTTTTGTAAGCTGTAAATTTAAATTGTATGCCTTAATTTTCCATAACTTTCCTAAAATTTACTTATATAAAGTTGTTTATTCGTCACTGTTAAAAATATCTTGTTTTATTGTAAAATTAAAATAAAATTTAATATTACAAAAACATTAATGTATCCTTATATCTACCACATGAAAGTATGTGTTAAATTTATATTTTTTAAGGAACTATCATGTAAAATTCAACCCACTTTTTACAGTGTGCAATAAAAAAGTTACACTCAAGTTTGTTTTACTAAAACTAAGGCTCGAGAATTTCGATATCAAGGTAAATTAATATGTTGACATTTAAACTTTTTTTTAAAGTCACGGCGGCATCGATCAAATAGCACAATTATAACGTTTTTCTTTATTGGTGTTTTTCCGCTACACTAAATTTCATACAAAAATCGTAGTTCGCCGTCAGAGCATTCGGCAGTTTTTGCCCCTGCAAGCAACTCCGGGTCGAGTCGACCGATCCGAGTCGACCGGTCTGACTCAGTGCGCGGGGTCTAATTTAATTACATGAATATCAAAAATTTCCGACTGCTCTTTTCCGAGTCGACCGGTCCGAGTCGATTCAATGCGTGTACTCCTTTAATGTACTGTATCAAACAACCCCATATACCCAAAAACGAGTAGAATTTTTTAAAGAAATTAAGAATAACGCTTAATTTCCCTTAAAACCTGCTTTTCTGGATAAAACCTGTATATACAGTAAAAATAACTTTTAGACGAAGATGGCAAGATGATACTCTTTATACGATTTTAAAACATCGTCAGAGGGTGGGCTGGGCTGATTGGAAAAAAAATCCAAATACAAGTTGGTCAAAAAGATTACTTATTGCATGGTTAGAACAAAAACAAATTCCGGTTTCACCATTTGCAATGAGGGATCATATTTGGATAATAGTGAAGCAACATATCCTAACCAAAATGTTACAAGTAATCTGGAAAGCGCTATTTATTTTAGTTTTTAATTATTTTAATTTTATTTTAATAGGTTGGACGCAACATGAACATCGAGTTTTAAGACTTCCTCCAAGCATAAATTCACACGTCTCAAGAATCATATTTTCGAAAGTGTTGACCAGTATCTCTAGAGAAATGTTACCACATTCTTGGATAATCCTTTCTTGTAATTATTCTAAATTTGCAACTAATGTTTTAAAAATAGTTGCTTCTTAAGAATAGTCCTGCATGTTCCATAAGATATTCCTACTTCTTGGGACAAGCGTATTATACAATTTGTTGGCGTATTTTCCATTATTTCATGAACGTTTGCAACAAGTTCTTCTGTTCTTACAGATGGTCTTCCTGCTCCTTTTTTGTGTTGTATAGAATCTGTGTTCCTAAACACAGCCACGGTTCTTTTCAGGCAATGATAAAAATCCCCAGCAATAAAAGCAACGTTAGGAAAATGTTCGTGAAAATCGTCCATGCACAAACCCGGATTGTATTGCCAGTCACCATTTACCTACTCTAACCCCGTTTCGAAAATACGCTTCAATAATGAATGTTTTGTGCTGTTCCGTAAAGCCCATTGTGTGAATTGTTCAAGAAATTGGAAAAATTAGCGATGAATCAAATTACTTGTAACGACTGTCAAAGATGACGGAATAACTGATTGATTGTTAGTTCAGGTAGTTACTGACACCCAACAGGTATTAAGCTCTACGGCTAAGCATTACGTCTTTAGATGCAAGGGCCTCTTTGATGCAAATAATTTTTGCTCGCACGGTATAATTCATATTTTAAACAATGCAAAATATTCGGAAATTACAAAAAATAAAAAAATTTTAAAATGAAATTGGAATTAGGTTTGTAGAAGCAAAATTAATTTACGGCGTTTTAATAAAAAGTTGGGGGCCTAAGGTGTCGTGTCGCAAAAAAAAGTACTGTGTATTTAAAAAAATTATTATCAGTCATGATGTAAGTATGTTTTGTACGGATATAGGTGCACATATCAAAATCGCTTACGTAGATATGCTGTAATTAGAAGCAATTACTAAAATTACAAAAATAACGTCGTAAAACGAAAAAAAAATAAAATAAAAAACGCCTAAGCTTTAAAATATTTAGGTTATAAATCGGTATACACGTTTAAAACTTTATGTTCGCCATTTGTTGTAACCAAAGCCATAAAACCTAATTAATAACATAACACGCACACGAATTTTTCAAATACCTTTAGTACAAAAGTAAATGGCTTTATATAGTACCTTTGGAACGGCCTGGTACCTCCTAAAGACAGCTCAAAAGATACTATTTTATACATATTTAATAATATCACTGATTATTTCCCTCATTATCAAATAGACCAATCAGACACCATCATTTTTCGAATAAATTTTGTTTAGATAACTGATTAAATCCCAAGACCTGTTTAACCGCGGTTAAACTTTCGTCCTCCATATTGGTTTTTGTTTTATCTCTTATCACTAATTCTTACAATTCTCGGCAACAGTTTATAAAGAAACATTAATTTCTTAGTCGTCTGAATAACCTAATATTCGTTTTAATCAGTAAATACGCCATTTTCGATAGATTTTTTATACGAATATTTTGACATAAGGCGATGAAAATATGTCAGAATTTGTAATATTTACAAGTCCTCCATATTACATACACACTTTGCTAAGCAAGCTTTTTCAATGCATTTATGGGAAGAGAAACACAAACATCAACGAATCATCATAATTTGATTATAAAACATCTTTTGTATTTATTTAACTTTAGTAAAAATGGATAATTCACGTTTTAGTATCTAATATTTCGTGTAATAATATCGATCTATTATTATTATTCGGGAAATAATCTAGCCGTATACCACTCGACCTATAAATTTAATCGAACTATGCAACATATTTTGATCATGATTTTACTTTTTGGTAAATAGTTTCATGCACATTAATTTGAAAATAAAAACCCCCGACCGCTTCGCAGTCTCGGGTTTATATTAAATTATTAAGCATTCAATAATATATGATTATTTTGCATATTGTATCAAAAATGTCATAAATGACTATAGTGTTTCACGAGACGAGTAATCTCGCACTTTTTAAAAACTCGTCTCGCCTCGCTAACATCTCGCAAGATGTTTTCTCGTCTCGTCTAGCGAGAGTCTCGCAATGTGACGTTATAAAAAAAAAATCGGCAAAAGCTGAAGTACATAGGTACGGGTTTTTATTATTACCATTACCATGACAGTACACATCCTTCTGAAACTATTAGGAAGACAAAGACAGGTATGGGCAGACTGTACCCACTGACTGATAGGTCCAAAGAGCACAATGGGGCTTAAAACCAAACTGCAGATGATAAAAGCTTGACCACAGCTGATCTACGGCTCAGCAACATGGAGGCAAATACATATATAAAACAGCTGAAGGCCACAGAAAATAATTATGTAACAAAAGCAGTAGTGGCACCATGGTTTGTAAGAAATGCACAAATTCCTATAGAGATATTGAATGGGAAACAATAACAACATTTACGAAAAGGAAAGCAGCCAAACTTTTTGAAAAAGCAGGAACTCATCCCAATGAAGAATTAAGAAGATTAGTGGACTATGATCCAGTCAAGGACGAGAAAAGAATGAGGGTACACTGAAAAAAAAGTCTGTGTTTCATCCCAAATAAATGATGTATTTGCTTTATTTTTGTTAGCCACAAATAATCTTTATTTAGCTCAAGCAAATAATGTTTGCAACAAATAAATTGAATTATTTGACTTTTATTTCATATTTGTTTGGTTTTTGTTTATTTATGTGAAATAAAAATTATTCGCGCCAAACAAAAAATTGTTTGCTACACCTCTGCCTTTAAACGTCTACATTTCAAACAAAATATTATTTGCTGCAAATAACTTTTTATTTCGCCACTGCTTTTTAATCGGATTCCGCGAAGCGAACAAGACAAAGGGAAGGGTTGGCGTCGAAATCTAGGCAGGTAGAGATTGGAGAGCACGGGGATGAATGTGGGATTGGGCAACCCGCAACATTTCGCCACCGGATATGTCAGCCACCTGGCCATATTTGAACGATACTAAGCGCCCAAGGAACCAGCTTTTGTAATAGCTTAAAGAAAATTGCTGCTGGAACATAAAAAGAAGAAGGAAACAAGTATAGTTAGCAACCTAGACGCTGCCATACCTAGTTTAAGTAGTACAAAAAATGCCTACAAAAAGCCTATATACAAAAAAATTTACCTACCACCCAAGAACTTACTACACCTCGTACTACACACAACACTGCACCCATACATATACACACACCTACACTAACACAAGTAAGTTCTTAGCTAGTAACAATCTACACCCCGCAATCACAAGCATCGCAATCACAAACATCGCAATCACAAACATCGCAATCACAAACACTATCACAGTAAGCTTACTACCTAGTTAGAAGACAAAGCCAGCTTTAGTACACCGGTACCAAAGCCTTGGCGAGGTATGGCGCAAAGCACGCATTCGGCGTGCAAAGCTGAAATACTAATATGTGTGGTCAGAGTGGTCTGAAGGTTTGTACGATTATGGCGAGGAAACCGCAGGAACACGGGGAGTTTAATTGGTAGGCAGCCCCATCAGGGTTGAATCCGATACTACTCTGCCTCACAGGGTGCTAGTCTTTAGACGATTCTCCTCGGAAAAAAAAATTCTGAAACGATTTTTAAAAGTGTTCCTAAAGTTAAAATCTGGCAGTTCTGGCACAGTGTTGCTAACACTCAACTCACACATGACCAACTATAGTACCTATATTACCTAACAAATACGCATGCGTCACTGGAACCGAATTCAAACGAAAACGAACGACTATACGGTGCCCTACTCAGTTCGCGTCGTTGCCGTTAAATTTGAATGTTTACTCTTATGCATATGTATAAAAAAATAGAATTTTAGAATATTAAAAGTAACATAGACCCTTTTTGAGTATTGTATGCACAAAGCGGTAACGCTGGTTGCCTGCCACGGGGCAGAACAGTTTATCTGTCTTTTTTTGGTACCTAAACAATGTGTGTAATAGGTATGTTTTAAATATAGTGTAAATTATAGTTTAATGTTGTTTTAACCGGTACACGTTCACTTGTGTTTTTTCCGTAAACTATTGTGGAAATTTAGGTTCTTATTGTCGTTGTATTATTCGATTTGTATTTGTGTGTATAATAATAACCTATAATAATAACCTAACAGCAAACAGCAATGTCGAATGTGGCTGTTATAATATTGTAGTTTACGATAATATTATTATCTGTATGTAAATAGTAAACATGAAGCTTGATTGTTTTGATTGACAACGGGATTATTTTAAAACAATCATACCGAAAACAAAATATGCACTGTTCCAGGAAGTTAATCTAATTACCATAGCTCCTTAAAACAAGGTAAGAAACTTTATCTACCTTAAAATTTCCGGCCATGATTTATAAAAAAAAATGATTAAAAGCAATTCCCAGAGACAACTGGACACCATCAAAATATAGTATGTAGTTTACTTCATACATTTTGCTGAAAGTGTATAATATAATTTTTTTTTTAATGGTTTATTAGGGGAAAACGGGGCTGGAAGTTCCCGGGGTAAGTTGTTTCGACCGCAATAACTTTGTGAGGAAAAGAGATAGCAATACATGTAAAGTGCGCTGTAAGACCTTTTGCTGGCGCGCTCTACTGGCATTCCGTTTAGTTACTTTGGCGAAAGCCGTTGAGTGGCTGGGTGCATGGCATTGTCAAAACATCACGTAGGTAAATTTTTTTGTGTTTAAACTATTTGGTCTATCTCTATTTATTATGGACCGATTCATACGGAACTTTTTCTAGATTGTAGTGACATTAGTAGAGTATCATATTGCTTAAGTAGTTTTGTAATTAATTCTACTAGTTTGCCAGTATGTCAGTTTTCGTATGTCAATGTCATTTGGGGCTATAAGTTCCTTTCCGGCGGGGCTAGTTGTTCCCTGGAACAACTTATCCCCAATTGACTTCTAATCGTATCTAAAATTCCTAAGACCAAGGATGCGAAACTATAAACGAAAGACAGATAGAGGTAAAACCTTCGAGACTTTGTTGCGTCAGAGGGAAAACCTATTAAAACTGAGAAAAGAGATCTTGATATTTGTCACATGACGCTACATCGATTTGTGACATAATTGAAAGCTGGCGAGGTTCCTACGATAGGTTATAAACCCAGGCTAGTGTTTGGAACAGGAAAAAGAGTTAGCGAACGACATTTTAAAATGTTCCTCAATATACTTCGGTCTTCTGCCCGGAGAGGTGCGAAAACTCGCGAATGAATGTGCAGTAAAATTTTCTTTAGAAAACATTCCCCCTTTATGGCACAAAAATCGAGAAAGTGGAGCTGAGTGGTTCACTGGATTTATAAAGAGAAACCGCCATTTATCGATAAGAACCCCAGAAGCAACTAGTGCAGGACGTACATCTGCATTTAACAGACATAACGTAAATGCATTTTTTACCAAGCTCAGTGAAACTCTACTAAAACATAAATTGACACCATTAAGAATTTGGAACCTGGACGAGACTGGGGAAATGACTGTATTGAAGCCAAGGAAGATCGTGGTCCAAAAAGGTACAAAACAGGTCGGTGCTATAGTGTCTGCTGAGCGCGACACTTTGGTTACTGTTACTGTAGGGCTAGTAGCTAGCGCCGCTGCTTTGTGCCAGTAATATTTTATTTTGTTTTGTTTTTTAAGTTTAATTGTGCATAGAATAAACATTACATAATATATTTTTAGAAATGGTTGTTTTATTTAAGAAAAGCTATGTTATTCTGAAAGTATATTGTCATAATCTAAGCGGAACAATTTGCCTCAAAGGTGGAGCAACTCGCCCCAAAGCGGGGCTGAATGTTCCGCTCCAAAATTTGACACAAATTGGTTTCTGTAAAAAAAGCTATTGAGAGATTAGTAGAAGTAACTTAATTGTTGACAAAAACGATAAACATCCGTTTAATTTTTGCACATTTAAAAATTAAACTTCATGTTTTAATTAAAGAGATTCAAAAGGGGGGATCCATTTAAATCTAATTGATCATTCAGAAGAGTATTGTTATTTTTAAGCCTATTTATTTCTAAGGATTCAAGCAAATTTAATTTTGTACTTTTGTTTTCAATATGCAAGATATCGTATTTATGATTAAACGTATGATTTAATTTTAACAGATGGTTAGAATAGTTAGAATCTGTTTTGTTTTTTATAAAACTAGCATGATGTTCATTGATTCGTTTTTCGAAGTTTCGGCCTGTTTGTTCGATATAAACTTTAGAGCAATCATTACATTTTAATTTGTAAACACCAGATTTTTTTCCTTTGTTTAATTTACTTTTATTATTTTTAATGTGTTTTCCTAGAGTATTGTTAGTTTTGAAAGCAATATTGATATTCAAGTTTTTTAAAAAGTTTTTTATTTTAGTGCTAATATGACCTATGTAAGAAATAACTTTATAATTATTTTTATTATTGTTTGCTGTTGGAATACAAAAAGGCTATAAACTTAGTCTTTCCAACAGCAAACAATAATAAAAATAATTATAAAGTTATTTCTTACATAGGTCATATTAGCACTAAAATAAAAAACTTTAAAAAAAAACTTGAATATCAATATTGCTTTCAAAACTAACAATACTCTAGGAAAACACATTAAAAATAATAAAAGTAAATTAAACAAAGGAAATAAAACTGGTGTTTACAAATTAAAATGTAATGATTGCTCTAAAGTTTATATCGGACAAACAGGCCGAAACTTCAAAAAACGGATCAATGAACATCATGCTAGTTTTATAAAAAACAAAACAGATTCTAACTATTCTAACCATCTGTTAGAATTAAATCGTACGTTTAATCATAAATACGATAGCAGATTGAAAACAAAAGTACAAAATTAAATTTGCTTGAATCCTTAGAAATAAATAGGCTTAAAAATAACAATACTCTTCTGAATGATCAATTAGATTTAAATGGATCCCCTCTTTTGAATCTCTTTAATTAGTCTGTAAACATTATTATTGGTTTTCCAACTATTTAAAACCACCTGAAAATTACCTGCACTTTTATTGTTAGACCTAAGTTACAACTTTTAAAATAACATTTTCAAGTACTCCTTTGAAGAAGCAACTTTGTTGCGAAACATGTCGAGTTGAAAATAAAAATCTGTGGAAAGTGTAAAATTATAATTTTTTACCGTTTATTTAACACAATTAATAATGGATTTCCACCAAGTAAAAGCCGAATCAATTCTAATGATACTAATATAATTGGATTCTTTTTAAAGTTTATCACAAATCTTAAGATTTTGGATATCTCGTTCTCACATATTTTTGTCTCGTCTCATGAGATTCTTGCAGAAAATTCTCTAGTCTCATTTTACTCTCATCTCGTGTCATTTCGCGAGAACGAGACGAGACGAGAGTGAAACGCTATTCAGAACATTGCTAAGTTGAAAAACATATCAATGGTGATGCGTATCAGCATTAAAGTGTTAATATTTCGTAAACGGTTAAAGATATGTGCAGGAAATGATTTATGAAAAATGTCTAGAATTGGTTGTAGAAGGTAAAAATATACAATTTAAAAATTAAAGTTGATACAAGTAGCTTTTTTATGATCCACTCTGTATAATATGTTTTTTTAATGAAAATGCATATCAAAAAATGCATTTGTCGAGTCCATGCGATTCTTGATTATGTAGACGATATTCTGTATAAAAGGTTAATACATTTTTTTCTCATAACGCTTTAAAATAAACTTACTTAATAGTCCAATTTTACTTTATTTTTATTCTCGTTATATATTGAAATTTTTACCGAGAGCTTCGACGGAATTATGTAAAAAATTTTGTTGCTTTGTTGAAAAAGGCCCGAGTAATACCTTCCTACACGTCGCACAGTGGCTCGAACTTTAGGAAAACTCGAACATTCGTCATAAAGTTCAATAACTTTTTGTCCTAGGTAGGTACTAATCTTAATTATTTATTTGCCATCCACTGGCCATATTAATTTTTCCTTTTATTCTTTAAAACTAGGTACCGATACCTTGGTAACTGGATCAAAACGTCACTGTCACTACAGAGATTTAATTTGGTCAAAGAAAATAAATCTAATTAAAATAAAATAACATGGCGAATACGTCTCTGAGGGCCAATACTTAAAAAAAGGAGCTCAGAAAAAGTTAATTTAGTAGTAGCTAGGTAGACTACCAATGATAAAAATAATTTTTCTTTATATAGCTGGCAGACAATTTTTAGGATTAACCCTTTCCAGCCCAATGATACCATATGGAGTTTTCGTATAAATGGTTATCTAAAATAGTTTTTTCTAATTTTAACATATAAAGTGACACTTTTTAAAACTGATTGACATTATGAAACGTCTTACTTTTTGTAACTAGTTGCATAAAGTAAAATTTTATGCAATTGGTGATGAAAAATGTATTTCAAAATTAGTGACAAAAAGAATTATTCTATTTATTAAACTGTTATAATACAAGTTAAAAACATAAATTATAAATTAATTAATTATTATAAATATTGATAACACAATTATTGCAATTATTCAAATTAATTCCCGACATATTTTTTTCATTGCTTGAACTTGCTGTTATTTGGGAAGCGACGCACATGGCATTAGATGTTTCACCAAATATTTCTTGCGCTATAAGTTTTTTATTATTCATGGAATTTTCAACATATCCCTCCGCAACAGAACTAGATTTCCAACCTCCGTGCCTCTTTAATTTTAAAAGATCAGCGCCACTGTCTGCTAGGAAAGTGGCAGAGCTTCTTCTGAAGCAGTGGCCAGTATATAGAACAGGATTTGAAAGACCAAGAAATTGTGCAATAACTTTTGGCAGACTGCTAAATGTGTTAATTCCCACAGGATTTCTGGTACATTTTCCATTCGCATATTTTACAAAAAATCTGTTGTGTTTAAGAATCTGGGGACGCAACTTTATATATTTTCTTAATATTTCAACAAGATTCGTATTTTCAATGTCTCCAGTGGTAATTGCACACTGCCGTATAACTTTTGTTTTTGAAGGTGGGATATCAACACGAAAATGGCTTCCTTCGTTTATAACATTTTCAACTGGAAGAAAAATTAATTCTGCTTTTCTGCATGCTCCTGCCATTCCAATTATCATTGCAACCTTAGCCATTAAGTATTCTTTGTCATCAGCTTCCAATAAAAATTTGGCAAAATCTTTTTTAATAAAAACGTTTGACTTTTTAGCACTGTACCCGTCCGCTTGCCTTTTAATATATGCTACCAAATTTGTATATTTTTTAATATCAATATTCCTTTTCAGATTTAGTTCAGACCTTAACATTGAGTAAAGTGTCCATAATGTGGAAACTTTTAGATCTTTCTTACCCTCGAAATATGCAAGTAAAACTTTCTCATTAACATGTTTAATTTTCTTCTCATCACACCACGTAACAAATTTTTCGTATGCCAAATCATAAACTGCCTTTGACTTTTTGGGAATTACTGATAATAGAGCATTACCTGCTGCCTCTTCAATATCGCTTGGTAGCTCTTCAGAACTTGAATGACTCATTTTTTTAAAATAAAACTAAAAATATATCAATCTCGCTAAAAACCTTCCGTCTAGACTTTTTTACAAAATGTCAAACTGACAACTAACATGAAGTAACAGCAACAATAGCTATTTATGCCATCAGTTATATGTCAAAATTGGAAAAACTAAATTTATGTTTTCCAAATTTTTATCAATTATATTAAATTTTATTTTTTTATTACTTTTTTCAAAATTAGAAAAAACCTTGTATGCAATACGTTACGAAATGAAATTTTGTGTAACTTGTGAGTTTTTGCGAAACTCACTTCGTTCGTTCCGCAAAAATCTCACGCGTTAAACAAAATTAGGCATTTCGTAACTGATAGCATAAATAGCTATTCTAGTTTTGATTTTAGGCCGCTTTCATGTTACAGTACTAGGTGTTAATAGAGTGCGCCAGTAGTGTAAAAGTGTGTGTTGGGATAAATTCCGATTGTTTAAATCGGGGGTAATCAACACGGCGGGGTAAAGAACGGTTATTTTATTAAATTTACTGTATTATTTGACAAGGCAAGTGTCCATTTTTTTTATTAAAAAAAATAAAGATAAGTTTATTAGGCCACTAGGATTGTTGTTCATATAAAACCTTTTATGTTAACAATTTTTTTGTTATTATTTAGAATAAAACAAAAAATGACTCCATTTGGAGTCACTGGACGTTTACACCGGCATTTTATTTTTACTGTTTTGATAAAAAAATATTTGTACCATGCCTCTTCACAACCATATTTTTTTTGTGGAATTTGGTACAGATGGTATTTTTTTTTTAATAATTATAGCAGCTTGTGTTTTTAGATGACAACGGGTTTGACCGAAGAAGAGGAAAAACGCCTAATTATTTTAATGGAAGGTGATGTGTCAGATACAGGTATAGAAAGTGAAGATGAAAATGAAGAAGAGGTACCTAATTAGACTTAGGAATATTTTGGATCCTGATATAGAAGAAAACGTGGAGCTAAATATATCAAACATTCAAATACAAGAAGAAATATCTAGAAGAAAAGAAAATATGGAGGAAGGAGAAGATATTCCAGATGATGTTCCGTTTGCTACAATATTTGGAATAAATCCAATAAGCAAAGCCATCCGGAATCGTCAACTTGTATGGAACAAAAAAGATATTGATGAAGTGGAGAGAACATGCAATATAAACCATTCTCCCAATGAAATTTTGACACCTTTGAGCTATTCTAAAATGTTTTTGATAATGATATCATATCTACTCAAAATTCTCCTTGCTCAACTCCTGAACCTCCAAGTAAAGGAAAAGTATTGGTGAATCCTATTGAAGATGTTAGGTACGACAACGTTGCCCACTGGCCTGTTCATATAGAGCCCAAACGAAGATGCAAGAACAGCGTGAAAGGTTATTCACGAGTAGCATGTATAAAATGTGGTACTGCATTATGTTTAACAAAAGACAAAAATTGTTTTTTTCCTTACCATACTTGATAATGTATTCTAGTTATTTTGTATTTATGTAAATATATAAAAAAAAACATGTTAAAATCTAACTTTTTTTTAAAGTTTTGTGCCGAATATGTGTATTTTAATCCCACTAATTCCATATGGCGTCGTAGGTTTTTTCTGTTAACTTTGCAAAAAAAATTAAAAATTTATACATCACTAGTGATCAGATGTCATTTGCAAACGGAGAACATCAAATAATATTTTTTTTTGAAAGAAAAAGAAATTGGGCTGGAAAGGGTTAAAAAGCAATACTATTTTAACTACCTGACGTCAATTAGGCTCCTTTTATACTGGGATTCTGAATGCGAGATTCAGTATCTGGGATTCAAAATCTCACGTGAATTCTAACGAGATTTGGAATGAATACTTTTCTAATCTTGCGGGGTTTCGGCAATTTTGTGGAGAGGCGAATAAGTTCAGGGCCGCACGCTTCTGTTCAGTGTTAAAATGAATGCAGTAGAAGAAACACTGTTGCTATATTATTATCAGATCGTGTGTAAAAAAAAGAAAAAACTTAGGTACGTAGAATGTGGGTTCATCCAATAATCAGCGAACGGAATACAGCAAGAGGATACGTTTTACTGTATAAAAATTTAAGAGAACACCCTGAGAAATTTTTTAACTGTTTTAGAATGTCAAATCGGTCTTTTGACGAGCTACACAATATCTTAAAAGACAACATTTCTTTAGACACTTCCACCCAGTGTGCCTGTTTTATTGTTTTATTCGAATACTCTTCTGCCGAAGTATCCGATAAGCTTGGACGTGCCTTTATTGACGATGTGAACTTGTCAGTGTCGAAAAGAGTTTTTTCTATTTCACGTTGATAATAAGCTCAGTACGATACGCATTTGCGTATCGTAATGAAGCTATTTCGATACGCGTTTTTTCTTTATTTGATGTTGGTAACATTTAAATGTTTTATTTCATTTATTTGCGCGGCCTTTGTGATTTACGAGAAAACCCATTTTTCGCAGAGGAAAAATAGCTTGATAACCTACTTTTTTATTCTGTGTGGATAACAGTTATGTATGTTGGTTGCATAATTCTATAAATCAATCTTATGTAGATGCTTCAAGCTATCATTTTCTGCCAAATCCTATCCAAAATTCAATCTACTAACCTTTCAATGTCGATTTTAACTTCAACTTTATTTGAATTTTCCATCTTCCCTATAAGTACTAAATTGCAATGCCGTGACGTAAAATCACGTCTTTTGAAATTCGAAAAAAAGTAGTAAAATCGCCCGAATTTTCAAACGCTCTGTATATGTACCGAATGTACAAGGATCACACAACGTATTCCGTCCAATTTCAAATCTCATATCGCTAAAATAACTTTAGAATCTCGTGGTGAAAATGGGTCAATAAATAAAAAAATTACAGTTTGCAAAATAATTTTTGTTGTCCAGAGGCTGCTATGATAAAAAATAGTATTACCAACATAAAATTTAGACATAAAAATTTACAAAATTTGAAGGATTTATTTTCTTTTTAAAATGTATTTTTCTTTATTATAAAAGGTGAAATGGAAAAAAATGTATAAAGCACATGTTTCATAAGATGTTTTAGCGCACGTGTCAATAAAAAACTCGCCACTTTGTGGCTCGTTTTTTAAAATAGACGCGTGCGCTAAAACCGCTTCTTATGAAACGTGTACTTTAATATACTATTTAAAACATCCATATTGAATTTTTTATTCGCAAACCTAACAGAAATAACCCATAATACCGACGCTGGCAAGGCTACTGACGAGAATCGCAGTGAAAATGCTTACATATAAACCAATGCTAGACCTGTCGCCGATTCGAATCCCTCAGCCAGGCGGCTGAAATTAGTGCGATTCCGAAATTTAGAATCGCGATTCTGTTTCCGAGAAGGCGCCCGTCTAAACGTTTTGCTTAAGCGCTACGTTAAATGTGAAGCCGAGATTCCGGAATGCGAGATTCAGAATCCCAGTATAAAAGGAGCCTTTAATGGCAAAATCAAATTTTTTAAATATTTTACCACATCATATTATATTTTTTTAAGGCAATAGAGTTGTCTTTTAGCAGCAAAAATAATATTTAAAAACGACCATATTGAGGTTAAAAAGTCATTTCAAAACAATCAACCAAGTAGGTACGGCTAATAAATTTTTCTCTCAGTGTAGTACTACTCGTATGTATGTGCATTAGTGTTAAAGAACCCATTTCACCATAAATGGTTTGTATACATAAGTGGATTTTCAAATTCCATTCAATCCAAAGAATTCTCTTAAGAAAACAACACACTCAAACAAGAATAAAACAACATCACTTTCTTTCATCAATCACCGATCCTGTAACGGCTGCACATTTATATCAAGCAAGCGTTCGAAATCGCAAAGTCGATCGAAATACCTAACCGGGTTTAATAAAAGAGGTTCGGATACACCTTCCTACCTCCAGGGGTTTTTTCAGAAAAGGCTTTTATTGTCGGGAAAATATTTGTTATAGTCGATGAAATTTCAAGTATAATACAGAAAACTACTACGTACGTACTTTTAGAACCACACCAAATTTTAGGAAAAAAAATTATAGTTGCAATGATAATTTCAGTTCAAAGCAGTTTAGGTTTATATGAAAGTATAGATATTTGGCAAATTTATTGGAAAAAGTCGTGGGAAAAAGTATCCAAATTTACTATATTATTTTGATTAATTAAGAGGGATCGAACATATTTAAACTTTAATCCTTGCATATTTCCTAATACTTTTTGTTGTATACAAATTAATTGCCCGATCTAGTAAAATAAGTGATGGGGGGAATTCAAATGTTTTTTTAAATTAAGCCGATTCCTCCGGTTTGGCGTAACCGATTTTAAAAAACTTGGCCACGTTTAAGAGAGCTTTATTTAAGCTGCAAAAAACAAGCTTTCGTTTTTATATCTTTGAGTTTTGCTGTCGCCGCTAAATGGCGTTTACTGCAATATAAGCAAATAAGAGACTTATTGGCCAAAGTAATATACCTACGGATTCTTCAATTCTAAGGGCGTTTAAATTGTATTTGTTGGATAATATTTAACGAAGAAAATCTTAAATTTTAGCCTTGGTGACGTGCCCCCTTGCGGACATTTTACGAACTTGGATATAATTTCCAGCATTTTCTTTTGGGCACTTTTAATAAGAAAAATGACCCAGGATACTCTATGATTACTAGTTTCTGAGATATAGCCGGCTACCATTCTTAGCTGATCACCCGGTACATTAATTTTCGATAAAATTCCAAAAACATTTTTATTTGAAATTATTTAAGAAGAGCCAGTAAGAACACAAAAATCTTACAATAATGCAAGATAAACGATATTAAGACTGAACACTAAATACTTAGTTTATATTAGAGCTAGTGTTGGGAAAAATCGACTTATTTTAAAAATCGACTACCGAGAATTCGAGTGATTTAAAAAACCTAGTTATAATCGATTTTTTTTTCACTCAAATGCTAATATTAATTATTAATATTGGCGGTTCATCGTTCATGTTGTATTGGAAATATCTGACTCGGTGTTGTTAATTGATTGATTTTTTGCGGATTATTAAATGTGGCGGAGATATTTGTGGATTTTTTGGCATGGTTCCCAGTTCCCAGATCTTACAATTTAATTTAACAACTTGACTCTTGACTACTTTACCTTGAGATGTCACGATATTGCATAACTCATGATATTTATGAATACTGAATACTCACCACTAAACATTAAGTTTTCAGTAGACGCCGACGATTTAAATATAAATAAATAATAAATCCTATTATCCTACGCAGGCAACCCGTAATGCAGTATTTAATTTGAATTATATCGCCAATAATAACCGAAACCACTCGGTGTAGCCGCTCGCTAGGAGATGGCTCTGGCCGCAGTGAGTGATTGACAGGCGGGCAGCAACTTTGGAGGCGCGTTGGAAAATAAAAACCATATGTTCGTCACTCATTTCGTTACTCGAATTATTTCCGAAGATAATCGAATTATTCAAGTGATTGAAAAAACCGAATGATAGGTTATTTTTCACTCGAGTGATCCCATCACTAATTAAAGCCGATTCTGTGCCGAGTGTTCATTTGTTTATAATATACACATAGTATATTGAATAAAAAGCCTAAACGTTTATAAATTAGGAGCATTCAGTCAGTATTTTTAATTAAAAAAGTTTTTAGGCACTGGAGGCAGGAAACTTTTTCAATTAAAAAAAAATCCCTGAATACTACTAATGATTTATATGTTCCCAGTTTTATTATTATTCATTATTATTTACAAACGTGAAAAAATTATACATGAAGAAATAAAAGGGCACAGGGAGACTATCATGCAGCATAAAGCACCGAAGGCGATAAATTTTCAGGGCCACACCAAAAATTCGTTAAAAATTCTGACCCCCCCCCCCCCCTCCCTTATCACTCGCTTTCTCTTCTTTCTCTATCCATTTTGTTGCGATTGTTTAACATGGAGTTAACATTTCTAACCCTATTATATTTCTTTGGTGACTAGTCTTAATTTATTTTGTAAAATTTTAAAATTTAATATAAACACTTAAAAAAATGTTTTAAAAATAATTTTTAATGCAAGTAAGTCATTTTAGTAAGTAAGTAGTTAAATTTAGGGATGTGGAAAAATTTCAAAACGTTTCTTTAAAAGGAGCTTTCCATTTTTTTTATCAAGCGTGTTTTTTGGTATTTTCTTGTCGGGGAGATCACTCAGAAGATGAATTCCATTAAAAAATATAAAATGTAGATTTATAAGGTAACGTCAAAATCTAAATTATTATACAATAGGTATGTTAGTGATTTTTATGTAAGAATTGCCTACAGGCATATCATTTAGCTTATGGTTTAACATTGGCCAGATTTTTAGCCGACTCGGCTTCAAAAACGGAGGATTATTAAAAAAATTATGTACCCTATAATACTAATAACATAACTCCGTATACTACATATTATACCGATTTTAATACGTAACTTTTTTACCGTGGCCATTTTTCATGTTCCCAAAGAATTGAAAATATATATTATTACATGGTTTTGTGGTGCTAATACATGTGTTATAGGTGGAAGAAGCTCTGTCAAATTGTACTCTGTGACATACGTATCAATAAAAGCAATCACTATACCAAGAAAAAAAAGTAATATCTAAATATGTGGTCACTGTGCCCATTCTCCCCTACCTATTTCATTTTCAGAGTTATCATAGAAACTTCTTTTCAAAATATTCTCTAAATCGTTCCACGATGGGTACAAATAATTAAGCTTTTTCTACGATCGTTCAAAAAATGTCATTTTGTGTATGAATTTCTAATGACAAAAGTAGGTCTTTATTGCATACTATGCAATAAAGTACTTTTTGCCCTAGTACAATAAAGTAAATTACCTAGGAAACGAACAATTTGTTTATAGTAGGTATATGTATTGTGTTTGTTTGAAGGTGGTAGACAATGAAGTAATATCAAAAAATTACCTTGTCGGACTTCCATTGTTTTTATTTTGTTACTTGACACAACGTTTCGGTTAGTTAGTATCTCTAACCGTTTTCAAGTGTAAACTTCAGTTTACTAACTAACCGAAACGCTGTGTTAAGTAACAAAATAAAGACCATGGAAGTCCGACAAGGTAATGTTTTTGATATGTATTGTGTGTTGCACACCGTCGATACCCTATCGAAATATAATTCACGTTGACAGGGCGCCATAATTTTATTATGTTGAAGTCAAAGGTATCTATGATCCATTGTCAAATTTTAATTACAACTTTTGCACACAAAGGAGAGGTAATACATAAACTTTTTTGTTAAATAAAAAAACGATCGTGGAAAAATAATGTGTATGTAACATGTGCAAAAAATGTGTTTATTGCACATGGCTTATTATTCACTTCGACTACGTCTCGGTGAATAACTTCTATGCCGTATGCAATAAACATACACTTTTTGCACTAGTTCCATAAATAACTATTACCAAACTTATTCATTATAACTTTTCCTATAATTAAAACTTACCCCTTCAAAATTGTTTCCGTCGTAATTTTTTTTGATTTATCATTTATTGTAGGCCAATATCAATATTATTCGAAGATTATTTGCCGCCATGTGTGCAATAGTGGGTAGATAGACCTATTATTTTTTAAAGTATTGCCTTAAAATTTGCCGCAATACACAAGCGTATTTTGCGTTGATATAGAGTAAGTAAGGTTCCTGGATTAGTCCATCGAATGTGTGCCAAAAAAAGTTATTTTGCAAAAAAAATCAGCTACCAGTAGAGTATAAAAATATACCTAATATATGTTTTATTTTTTTTTTAGATTTTTTTCATGAAACTGACTCTCTTAAGTGGGTAGTTTCCACCAAACTAAGTCAACGCAGCAAATTTTAACAAAAAAAATTATAAAAAAAATATTTCAAAATTGTCATTTCACCAAACTAAGCAACTTTGTACCAAGATAAGTTATTTTAAATTGGCTTATTTTCCAAACAGCCTGTATAATATGGTGGATGCTTCCTAATATAAAATAGCAAAGCAAAACCAATTAGTAAATTGCAAATAACAACGGCATTCACAGAAGGTAGCTGACTAATTTGAAGTTTTAACTGCCATGGTTTTAGAACGGGTCGTAAATTTTCAACCTCTTTTGTAAACCATGCCTCAGGGAATAAGTAGGTGTTTGCAGTTTAGGTGAACGAGTCACTTTATAGTTCAAGGGTAAAAAAGGGACTTCCGTAACGCAAAGTTCATTTTCTACCCTGAAGTCGCGATTTGCCACAAAAGTTGTTAATAATGATACCTGCCTGTTTATGTTCAATGAACGCGTTTTTCGTCGTCTGTCATGATGCGATAAAAATAGCGACGTTAAGGTGGGAGTATCAACATGCTTGCCAAGCTATAACCTATTTCGCGTAGATTTATTTATTTTTTCTAGCTTTTTTACAAAATTTAAAGAAAATCAGTATCGACTTGATATTCTATAGGTAATAATTAACATGTTAAATAAATATCAAGTTATTTAAGGAGAATTGTATATCGAAAAATATCGGTTAAGATTTTTTTTAACATTATTATGTCATTGTTCTTTCACTATACAATTCTCCCAAAATAAGCAATGAAATAAATTGACATCTTTGTAATATATCAGATATTACCTAAATAATGTGCAGACGATATTGATTTTATTTAAATCTTAGTCAATAAAATAATAAACTAAGAAAAACAAGGCGAAATAGGTTATAGGTTGGCAATAAATTGAATAACGCTGATAATTCCACCTTAATAATTTAATATTAGCGCTTTATGGTTGAATTCTCAACGTCATTCAATCTATTGCCAACCTATAACCTATTTCGCATTGATTTTTTGAGTTTATTATTGTAATAACTAACATTTAAAGAAAATCAATATCGTCGGTACATTATTTAGGTAGTATCTGATATATTACAAAAATATCAATTTAATATTTCATTGCTAATTTTGGGAGAATTGTATAGTTAAAGAACAGTGAGTGACAATGACATAATAATGTTAAAAAAAATCTTACCCGATATTTTTCGCTATACAATTCTCCTAAAATAAGTTATGAAATTCCTTGATATTTATTAAATATGTCAATTATTACCTATAGAATATTAAGTCGATACTGATTTTCTTTAAATTTTGTATAAAAGCTAGAAAACATAAATAAATCTACGCGAAATAGGTTATAGGTTGGCAAGCATGTTGATACTCCTACCTTGAGGCGCACCAGGCTTTTAAAAAGTCAAAACAAGCGTTTTAAAAATGCATTGATTTAAATCGGCATTTAATTTATTTTGGCAGTCTGAAGTGTTGCGCCGATGTGGGAATACATTGCTGGTACTATGGAAGACCCGAAAAAGATTCTAACAAAATTTGTTGGATGCACATCAGCCCAGCGTCCCGTTCGAATTATATTTTTGTACGGGAAATACAATGCTACAAAGACGTAGAAGGGTAATGTAGTTTTTTTTAACTATAATGGAATTTTGACTTTAATGTCGAAATTTCCACAATAATCTAATAATAATTTTCACTTTAATGTCGAAGTTTCCACAATAATCTAATAATAATTTTGACTTTAATCAAGAAATTTCGACTTAAAGCTCGAAATGTTAAGTTTAATGTTAAATTTTCGAGGTTAAACTGGAAGTTTTGACTTTAATCTCGAAATTTTAACTTTAAACTTAGTATTTCGACGTGTCTGCTCTATGCACTTGTGCTACGCCTCAATAATAGGTTAAATCGGCATCTGTAAGAGGTAAAAAACTAGAGTTGCGTCACCATTATAATATGATTATTATGATGATAATATCGATAAAGTCGAAAATTCACGTCAAACGTTTAACGTCAAAATTTCGACTTTAATCTCAACATTTCGAGTTTCAAGTAGAATTTGTGAGATTAAAGTCGAAATTGTAAGTTTAATTCGACATTAAAGTCAAAATTTCATTATACATGAATTTTTTTAGATGGCGATTTTAGGCCTTCGTACAAAATACATGGATCCATTCGTGTATAATACACTTTGTTGTTGTTGTGATTGGAAACGATGTCCACTACTGTTTTACAAATTTTATTCAAAGGCACGCGACAAGAAACGCTTAAATAACAGTCCATCACGAGGATATCAAAAACGCCGCGACAGACGACAAAAGCAGCTTGCATAAAAGAGGCCTAAAGGAAGATGATAAGAAAGTAGGCACATAATAGTTATTTATCGTCAACCGTCAGTAAAGCCGTACATTATCAGAGTGACTTCCGGAAGTAAACGAACACTTTATTTTATTGTAAAATAATAGTTATATATCGTCAACCGTCAGCAAACCCGTACAGTATCAGAGTGATTTCCGGAAGTAAACGAACACTTTATTTTATTGTAAAATAATAGCTATTTACCTAACCAGTGCGGAAAATACATTTTTCCGCACGTGTCAGGTACAATAGTTTTTCTACAGACGTGTGGAATTAAGTAACACATATTTCAAAGAAATTTAATAATATATGTAACAGTAACTAATTCTGAGAAAAAAAGTAATAACTACAAGTAATAAGTAATTGATATATTATTGATTTTGACATAATCGTGCCGAAAATTTTTTCCGCACTAGTGTGGAAAAACCAATTTTCCGCACGGATTTTTGACATAATTGTGCCGAAATTTTTTTCCGCACTAATGTGGAAAAATACTTTACCTGCCGCATATGCGTCAGATAAATACTTTTACCCTCCGCAAATTAGTGACTTTGGCATTTATTAATCAAAAATCGTCTGTCACTGTCACGCCTTTCCCTATGACCGCTCGATAATAGTTTTCTCGTGATTTATTGCGATGAGTTATACCTCAATTTTTTATATTATAAATTCTGAACGGTTGGCGATAAAATTTTGTATGCACCACGTCAGTAAAGTGTCTTTATCGACTCGCCTGTTATTCGACTCGCTCGCTTGGCTCGCTCATCTCATAATTTCAGACTCGTCCGATAAAGAATCACTTTACTGCCTTGGTACATAAATAACAAAATTTTATCGCCAACCGTTCAGAATTTAGAATATAAAAAATTGAGGTATAACTCATCGCAATAAATCGCGAGAAAACTATTATCGAGCTATAATAGGGAAAGGCGTGACAGTGACCGACGATTTTTGATTAATAAATGTCAAAGTCACTAATTTGCGGCAGGTAATAGTTATTTGTTTCACTAGGCAGAAAAGCACAAGATTTAATGCCGCGGCCGCCGATTCATAGACGAGGCGCAGCCGAGGCTAGGAAACCAGCCAAGGCATTAAATCTGCTTTTCTGCCTAGTAAAACATATAATATTTTCTCCAAGTTTGTTCCAATTTCACGCAAAATCGTATTTTTTATATTTATGTATGTTATTTATGACATTTATTGAATTGTTGTGTTTACTTGTCATTTTAAATTTTAATTTTTAATGACACCTGACAGGCTCAAAAGGTGTCATTAAAAAACCGCTTTTAATGTCATTTAGAGAAAAAGTATTTTATTTTACAACAGAATAAAGTGTTCGTTTACTTCCGGAAATCACTCTGATAATGTACGGCTTTACTGACGGTTGACGATAAAAATTATTATGTAAATTTTTATGCCTACGGAAAGTATGTATACAAGTGGGCGAACACCTAAACTGCAAAACCAGCGACCGTGTGACGTAATCAAAACATGTGCAACTTCGCCCGCGTAAAAAAAATGTGCGTATTCGACGCCGGCATTTCGTTCGCACGTTATTCCTACAACCTGCACTCACCTAGCCGTTGCCATTGGGTTGAAATTCGCGGCGAGACTGACTTCTTGCGGACCGAGGTCGTCCTGCTGCAAGAATGTACGGAAGGAGAAAATGAAGGACGTCAACAAATACCGTAAGAAAAGACCATGCATAGGTGACCATTTTCTGGTAACAGAAAACGGGATAGTAAAGAATATGATGTAGTTGTATACAGGGTCCTGCACCTCACCTCCCGTCTTCTACAGTGTCACCGGTAAAGTCCGCATCATATGGGACTTTTAGTATTGAAAATACTACTGGGTGCGTATATACGGGTATATTTCATGAAAAATGAACGCGGTATGCGACATGCACATAAATAACACGGCGGTAAAGTCTAAACAAACATCCGAGCAGCACAGGATCGATGACATCATCTGCTAAGTGTTAATATTGTTTTGTTTTGGGTTTCGGCATTTATTATTATTTATTATATTTGTTGATATTAAGATATGGCCGGGAGAGAAAACAGTTATAGTATAGTAGTTAGTATTGAATCGGCCAGTACCTACTTTCATGTTACGGGATCTCCCAAAAGCCACAGCTGCACACAAGCGGCGCGGCGTCGGCTTTATCAGGATGTTTATTTAAACCAAATATTGTTAGGTACTATTTAAATATTATACTGTGTGTTTGAATTTTGAATATACGTTTATTTGGACATAATAAAAAGTAGATTATCTTTATTATTGTTCTATATTCATACATTATAGTTATTAATGATGCTAGTTCGATGAACACTATAATGAAACATGTGCAACGTTAAACCACGAGGCATCAGCCGAGTGGTTTAATTGCACAAGTTTTATTAACAAAGTTCATATCGAACGTGTATGATTCAAAATTTAATCTACGACATTCATTTCATTGATATCAGATAACGTTTTCGTAATTTTTAAAATTTTCAGGTGTCCAAATTAGTCGATATCATGGTAACCGCATTTTTGATTGTTTCAATTTCGATAAAATTGGAAAAAAATAAACAGTGAATGTCGCTGAAACAAAGCGAAATAGCGCGGCGGTCTTGGCGTATTACACAGAAAGTCGGGGGAGAATGGATATACCAATCCAAAACATTTCATAGCCGACTTAAGATTTAGACATTTCATAAACAAAGAGTACAAGGACCAGCAGGTAAATGGTTTTGAGCTCTCTTCAATAAATGTACTAATATACAGATAATCCTATATTTTTTATTTTAACAAAACAGTCAAATTTACACATTTTTAAGTATAATTTACACATTTCTAAGTATAATAATTCAATTATTATTTCAAACTAAATCGGAGCATCCATGCCGTCATAATAACGCGTGATAGCGGCACGTTACATACTCACAAACTCACAGATAGGAGTAATCTGTGCTGTGACAATGGTTTCCTTCTCGCCCCTGTATGATGGTAGGCATTTTCAATACGCCTATGATACTTGCGTAAGATGCAAGATCTGTGAATTTTTTTTATTAATAACTTTTATTCGAAATTTGACTTTGGCATCAAGTTCTGCTTCGATCGAGATGAAAATTAAGCAAAAAAATAGTAGTCACGTGATTCGCATTATCTGTCAAATTTTAATTTTTTCCAAAAAATAATTCAAAAGTGGGGTTATTTCTGAAAATATCGAAAAAAGTTATTAGAAAAAGTTTTTTTAAATGCAAAATTTAAAAAAAAAATTCAGCAGCATAGGATAATTTTGATTTTTTACCTATATGTATTTTGTAAATTGCATCACTTTTGCAAAATAAGACTTAACGCAACCTACATAAAACTTCTCAGTTTTGACAAGGCTTTATTTGAGATACATTTTCTTTAAAGTTGCGCCGCGCCATATTAAATGTGTGTTTTTCTACAAAATCAAAATAGGGCTATTAAAATTTGGTCGCATGTGATGCAAAGTTTATTTGTTTTTGACCCTGTATAAGGTAACTTCATAAAATAAGTATTTTTGAAAACGTTGTTTGTGTCTGAAAGTAATACACCTTAATATTGAGTTGAGTTGCGTTGAGTCTTATTTTGCAAAAGTGGTGCAATTTACAAAATATAAGTATAAAATCAAAATTATCTTATGCAGCTGAAATGTTGCATGTGGGCTAGAAACTGCATTTAAAAAAACTTTTTCTAATAACTTTTTTTCGATATTTTTAGAAATAACCCGGCCGACTTTTGAATTATTTTTTGGAAAAAATTAAAATTTGACAGATAATGCGAATCACGTGACTACTATTTTTTGCTTAATTTTCATCTCGATCGAAGCAGAACTTGATGCCAAAGTCAAATTTTGAATAAAGCTATTAATAAAAAAAAATCCCATATAATGCGGACTTTACTGGTGACACTGTATAGCTCACTTATTAATTAAGTTAGGATTTTGATATTTTGTAGACCTTACCTGTATCTTGGGGCGCATTTCAGGAAAATATTTTTTTTCGTACAGGGTGTTCCAAAAAAGTGTGACGTCATAAGGATGTATTTTTTTAGATTACAGGCCATATATTTTCTTACTTATTCGGGTGCCTCCTATAATTACCTACATACCTCTAAAATTTAATTAAAATCGATTTAGTAGTATAGGCGAAAAAAATAAAAACTAAAAAATATCAGTTTTGCACCACTGGTTTTAAAAATTATTAAAAAATAAAAATAATGCCTCGTTAATAAAATTATACATAGAAACTTATTAAACAAAGTCTAACAGTCTCGTTTACCATTTACGATTTGTACAGGGTGTCCAAAGTTTAGTGTAAAACTTTGCAAACTTTAAAGCAATTAAGCAGTATTATATTTCTTACATCCGGTTTAACCGAAAGTTCGCACTATTGAAAAGATAATAAAAATCGAAGATAGGGACATGTAAGCCGTTTTGCTCTAAGACGTACAGTTAGAAAGCTAGACGCTGTCAAAGTTTAAAAATGTCATTTTTCAAGAGTAAATATCTCGGAAACTGTTAAGTATAGACTAATAATGCTTTTATTAAAAAATGTTCAGAATTTTATGCAGAATCCAAAAAAAAAAATATAAAATAGGGGTATCCATTTAAGATTTAGATCTTACCTCCCCTCTTTCCTAGGGGCTTGAAGTAACAAGATTGACAATATACGCAAAAGATGTCCCCCTCGAAATAAAAATCGACGGGTCCGAGCGATTTTCCACATTTTCATTTTAAAGCAGGAAAATCGAGGTGGGAAGTTTTCAAATGTATATAATTAACATGTTAAATAAATATCAAGGAATTTCATAAGTTATTTAAGGAGAATTGTATATCGAAAAATATCGGTTAAGATTTTTTTTAACATTATTATGTCATTGTTTTTTTTTTTTTATTTATTTATTTTACGTCGGTCTTTTTCCGCAACGAGGCCAATCACCGACGCCAGGGAATTTGTCACACACTATCTGGTAATTTTGCCGAATCCCTCTTTGTCGAGGGTAGGGTTCTTTAACGTGCCAACATCCATGACACGGGGCCCACAGTTTAACGTCTCTTCCGAAAGACGGCGCACCTCTTAAACCAAATTCCAAATTTAACATCGACGTTGCCGGCACCGGGAATGAAACCCGGGCCTACGATCTGTGAGGCCGCTGCGCTGACCACCAGACCACAACGTCGACTTTATGTCATTGTTCTTTCACTATACAATTCTCCCAAAATAAGCAATGAAATAAATTGATATTTTTATTAATATATCAGATATTACCTAAATAATGTGCCGCTGCCGACGATATTGATTTTATTTAAATCTAAGTCAATAAAATAATAAACTAAGAAAAACAAGGCGAAATAGGTTATAGGTTGGCAATAAATTAAATGACGTTGATAATTCCACCTTAAATAATTACAGTAATGTCCGCATATAACGAACTTCAAAAATGAACAGAATATGGTTCGTTATATCCGAAGTTCGTTATATCCAGTAATGAATACATTTTGTTTCATTTTTCATGTAAGGGAAAATGGTTCGTATTAACCGGAAGTTCGTTATAAACGGGTTCGTTATAAGCGGACTTCACTGTACTTACAATTTAACAATATTTGAAACTTTTAGATTCAAAACTGATTTTTTTTGGTTTTTATTTTCGTCTTAATCGATTTCAATAAAATTTTACGGGTATGTAGGTAACTATAGGAGGCACCCAAATAAGTAAGAAAATATATGGCATGTAATCTAAAAAATACATCCTTATGACGTCACACTTTTTTGGAACGTATGAAAAAAAAATATTTTCCTGAAATGCGCCCCAAGATACAGGTAAGGTCTGCAAAATATCAAAATTCTAACTTAATCACTAAGTGAGCTATAGAAGACGGGAGGTGAGGTGCAGGACCCTGTATATCTAATAATACCTTCGTATATGCGCTACCTTGGAATAACAGGGTTCTAATAACTGGTATTTTTCACAAAAAGAGATTTTTATGTAATATGGTCTGACAATTTCTACCAAATAATAATACTGTCAGAGTCATCTATTAACTAATAGCCTAAATAATCAAGTGCCAAAGGTTCTATCTGACGCCGAAAATTGAGATAATTTTGTGAACAGGGTTGTAAGTACAGTAGTTATATATATAACCTTGTCATAAAAGTATGTTATAATATTACAGATACAACCTTGTTCTTCAAAAAGTTACTGCAGATTCAACCGTGTGCACTTATTTTACAAGCGTTTCTAACCTACAAATAATAATAAACAACGTCTTAACGTGTGGTGTCAAGGTTGTAACTGCCATATTATTATGGAACTTTGTTTTACAAAATTTCAATACTATAATTTTAGACAAGGTTCTATCTGCTAAAATAATAGCTGAATTTCTCGGTTACTTACTAAATTTTTAAAACTTTATAGATACCTATTAAAGATTGTTTAAAACAACAATAAAACTATGATATTCAAAAATCTCTAACGAAAGTTTGACACACAACTAAATATTTCAAGTCAAAACTTTGAACGGCTGTATCTCAAAACAAGGGCGTCCGAAGGGGGGGGGGGCAAGGGGGTGCGCTTGCCCCCCCTGGCCCCTGGCCCAAGTAGATTTGAGATATTTTATTTAACTGGGATATACATATTTATTGAGATACAATTCAATCGACAAAATTGGTAAAACGAACGTTTGTTGCATATTCTTTTATTGAAGGTTTGTTGAAGTGCTAGGAACAAAAATAATTCCAATTATATGATTTGCCCCCCCTTGGAAAAGTTCCTTCGGACGCCCTTGTCTCAAAATGTATGTGTTGCCACATAGAACCCTGTCATTCCAAGGTAGCGTATGGCTACATACAACCATTTCTGGAAGGACATTCATATTGAGGTCTAGACGTTTCAGGGAAAGCCCAGGTGGGTGGGAAACAATTTAGAAGGGGTAAAAATAATCGTCTTGTCGGGTTTTTGAGCCTATATAGCCACAGCTACTTTATTTGTGGATGTTACCGCTTGTTTATATAGTCCCGCACCCCTACACCTACAAAATTTCTGGATGTGCCACTGGTCCTAAAAATTTACGATTTTCCGTAACACAAACCACTGGTACAAGGAAATTTTGATCCTATTATTTGGATTTGCTTTCTTCAATGTTCTAAGAAAATCTCTTTAAAATGAGGGTTTAGGAGATTTGCCAGAATAAGGTCGACTTTTTTTTTTTTTATTTCAACGGTGGTAGTAAAAATTCTGAACATTAATAATTATTGATTTCATTAATATAATAGGGAACTTGACAAAAATTTTAAATATGGAAAAAATTCTATAAAGCATAAGTAGGGGAGAGGCGTCAAAGATGGCGCAGAGGGAAAGATGACGCACCCCAATAACTTGTCTGTTTAAAGGTTTAAAAAATTAATTTAAATTTTATTTAAATACTATGTCTTAACATAGATAGCTGAAAACATTGTATGCCGCGAGCGCCGTGTTTAGTTCGGCAAAGAACCACAAACGTGTTTATCGTTGTGCCGATCTTATTTTTACTTTACTTGTGAAAAATTAAGCGATAAGTATATTTTATTTTTCTTAATAAGAAAAATGTCTCACTGCATGCCTAATTATATATTAGTTCCTTATGTTGTCATGTAACGTTTTTATATGAAAAATAATAATAGGAAAAATAAATTGAAGTTAAAAACTTAAACTCAAATGCGGCAAAGATGGCGCACTGCGCCATCTTAGCCGCTTTAAGAAAATCAGTTATTTTTACGATCTTTTTCTCTTTCAGATGGGTAAATATAAAAAAACGACCGATTGAGGGTCCTATACCAAAGCGGCTTTAACTGCGGCAGTAGATGCCGTTAACGATGGAATGGGCAAAAGGAAGGCAGGAAGACGGTTTAATGTACCAGACTCTTAGGCGACACCTGAACATAATTAACAATCAAAAGTAATAATTAAACTCAAATTCCTTGGCCAGAGCTCCTGTTTTTACAAGTGCTCAAGAAGAGGCTCTCGATCAGCAGGAATATATCCCCTACATCCTGGTAAATTTTCGGAAGACAACTTTGCTCCAGCTGAAAATTTATTGAGCCAGGAACGTGATATAGGAAACAATGCTGGAAACGAACGTGACACTGCTACAAAAAATTACATTCCTGAACCACAGTCACCTCGGCCATCATTCTGCCTCCAGCAGAAAAAAATCATCTTCAACACATGTTAGCGTTGAAGTGGTTTCACCAGTGCCAGAACCACAGAAGCAAATAGTTCAGCAAAAGAATAGTCGTGCAAAGCAGCATTATGAAATATTGACGGACTTTGAAAACAATGCTGAAGGAAAAATAATTTAAAAAATTCAAAAAATTGACTTTAAGGCTAAAAAGAAAGTTAAAAAACAAGTATTTATAGAAACCGACAGCGAAAGTAAAGAATAAAGTTTGAGTGAAAAGGACCTGTGCGATGATGATGAATTGGATTTGGTAAATCTTGGGAAATATAGTATATCGATGTGTGTCATGTGGTGATTGGTCTCATAAAGCCTGCGGCGGTCAGTCCACTCCAAAAATTATATTTGTGACTTCTGTAGACATAAACGTATTTTAGAATAGTTAGTTTAGTATGTGACTTACAAAAGATAATACATACCTATTAAAGTTTTGGAACCTTGAACCATAATATATATTTTTTAATTTCCCATGCTACATAATTATGCTACTTTATGCGCCATCTTTTCCGACTATATGCGATATCTTTCCCGCATAAGAGGAAAAGATGGCGCAAAGACATTTAAATGAAATATTCGTGCTTTTTCTTTTTTTTTGTAAAGATTCATTCGATTTACATGATTATATCGTTAGTAAATATATAAAGCTACAATTTAACCAAATAAAATTATTGCTTATAGGTATAATCTGTATGTAATACAGTATTTCGCTCAGGTGCGCCATCTTCAACGCCTCTCACCTATATATTGTCATAAAAATATAGCAGCAAAAAAAAAACAACATATTTCGTCCCAAAAGACCGCTAGCAAGATTTAAAAATGACCCAAAATTCAAATTATCCCAAGCGGGTAAAAACGGGTCGTGACGTCAAGAAGTATAATTCGTGTGTGACATCCACGAAATAGGTTATAGGTGACAATACAATAACAACAAGAACACACGGCAATCCAAATGCAAACTCGGTAGCTCGGCCACCGGTCAGGATGACGGATGACGGAAAAGTCATACTTCCTGACGTCATCGGGCTTGGCGCGCTTAAAAGGTCGTTTGAAATGCTTTTGACACGCGCGAAACTTTAAAGAATTTTTACCAAGTTATTAAAGTGTTAGTTAGTTGAGACAGACAAAAAACTAATAAAAAATTGATGACAGACTTGTCAAGTCCACGTGGACAATCTTGGAACATCTGTATAGGGAGCGATCAATACAAATTTTGTTATATTTGTATTGTAGTTTCAGTGTGTGATGCAGTAAATTGATCGTACCCCCAATATTTACGTTGTCTTAAGTGACTTCGTATGAAGTAAACTGATTTGTAAGGAGTAATAATTGGGGAATATTTTTTTAAATCATATTATTGAAAAAAAAATGGAAAGTTCCCTATTGTAATCCTTAGCTTTTTCTTTTTGCCTTTTCATTATCAAACTACACACCATCGTGTGCACCGCCAGACAATCAGAAATCCCATGGGAATTTTGTTATATCGACTCTCCTATTAATTTTTGATCAAAATTGTATTAGACTCTTTTGAAGGTCCTTGTATGACTTGGACTCGTACACCAAAAGCGGCCATGAGAAAATTCTGGAAATTACGTTTAAGTTCCTCATTTCGCCGCAAAGGGGCACAATTGATTTTTTTTTTTTAATTCTAAATTTCTTCGAAAATTGTCATATTAAGGTATAACTCTGATTACATCATCGAAAAGCTTAGACAATTCTGCATCATTTTGGTTTAAGGCTCATTGGCGTACCGACCTTGATAAGAGTGGGGGAAGCTATTGAATGTATAAATATTAAAATCGCTGTAACTTCTAAACGAATTATCCGATTTTACTAAATTAAAGCTTGTTTGGAAGGAAAAGGTAAGTATCTTCAATCGCCGTATCCAACAGTACACGATAGTGTTTAATAAAATTGCTAGAGGGCGCAATTTGTAATAATAACAGTTTTTTCGATTTTTTTACGAAAATTCAAATCATACGGTATAACTATGACATTATAATCGAAAAGTAGATGAAATTTGCAAGAAAAGATGTTAAGACCGCAGTTCAATATATATTTGTTCGTTTCAGAGTTATTGCCAAAACAATAATTTTTAATACAAATTGCGCCCTCTAGCAATTTTATTAAACACTATCGTATACTGTTAAATACGGCGATTGAAGATACTTACCTTTCCCTTCCAAACAAGCTTAAATTTAGTAAAATCGAATAAGTCGTTTAGAAGTTATAGCGATTTTAATATTTACACATTCAATAGCTTCCCCCACTCTTATCAAGGTCGGTACGCCAATGAGCCTTAAACCAAAATGATGCAGAATTGTCTAAGCTTTTCGATGATGTAATCAGAGTTATACCTTAATATGGGAATTTTCGGAGAAATTATTGAGAATTAAAAAAAAAATTCAATTGTGCCTAGTTTCTATGTTCTATGCCTAGTAGTTTCCGAGATATGGCCGGTGGCCACCCTTAATGAAACACCCTGTATGTATAGTATAATAGAATATACAGGGTGTCCCACTTATAATGGAAACAAGCTTATAATTTCGGTATTTTTAAATTGATTGTTTAAAATTTTGGTGTGGTTAGGTATGATACTAGGGCGCACTTTTCTATTGCCTAAAATTTTAACTAACCCACTAGCGTACGGATTTATAGGGGTTTTAAAATAATCATTTAAATAGTAAAGTATCTTTAGCGATTATTTTATATTAAAACTAATATCAGAAGTCGATTTGGCAATGACCAATAATAATAATAATAAATTGAAACAATGCATTGGCGTGCTTATGACCAAATTTATGTTTATTTCTTTGCAAACATATTGACATCTAAGAAATAAGGTACTGTATATTCTTCTTCTTCTCCATCTCTTGGGCCTCTTATATTTTCCGACGAGACGTAATAATAAGTTCGAATCTCTTTTTTTTGAATAAACAGTTAGTCTCTTTGGCCGTTTCGTCCAAAAAGCCGATTTGGAAGTAAAAAATAGACATTTTTTTAAATTTAAATATAGAGGTCGCTGAGGCTTTAAATGTTTGTTGGGACCTTGGATATTTTTTGATTTCCGAAATCTCGATTATTTTACGTACCTACAACTTCACTATTTTTAGGTCAATTGAACATTTTTAGAATTAATTTTATTTTTTCACACCGAGTGCCATGATATTCATTTGCTTCATTACGTCATAAAAATGTTTGACAATATTTAACAAACCACTGGATAGAAAAAAGGAGTACCCTTGAATGGCCGCCACGATCGCCGGACCTTAATCCTCTAGATTATTTCCTTTAGAGTCACCTAAAAACCAAAGTCTACGTAACAAAACCAGAAAATTTAGAGGAACTTAGGCAACGAGTTGTACACGAAATTCGCCAACTAACCCCGAACATACATAATGTCAAAAATCAATTTTACTTTAGATTAGAAAAAAATGGGATTTCTAACAATTTTTATAAGAAAACAAATTGCGTCTACATTACCGAAATGCAAAAGTAAATAGTGGGTCGTATTCCCTTTTTGATGGCCTTTCCAATAAGCATACCTACCTACATTTAAAAAAAAAAAGTTGGGGCGGTTTCTACCCCTAAAAGAGGGATAAACTTCATGAAGACACGAAAAAAGTATGCCAAACTAAAAATAAACGCAGCCGTAGTTATGTATTTGTGCCGCACTGCATTTATTCCAGTCAAATAGCATAAAAAAGAGAAAAACGCAAAAGTATTACCAATGCAAGAAAATCCATTTCCTTTCCAGTCTTCGAGGCAGGCGGTGGGGGGAACACGATGCCTTTAATACCGTGCGAGCAAAAATTATTTGCATCAAAGAGGGCCCTGCATCTAAGGACGTAATGCTTAGCCGTAGAGCCTAATACCTGTAGGGTGTCAGTAACTACCTGAATTAACAATCAATCAGTTATTCCGTCATCTTTGATAGTCGTTACAAGTAATTTGGTTCATCGCTAATTTTTCCAATTTCTTGAACAATTCACACAATGGGCTTTACTAAACAGCACAAAACATTCATGGTTGAAGCGTATTTTCGAAACGGGGTTAGAGTAAATGGTGAGTGGCAATACAATCCGGGTTTGTGCATGGACGATTTTCACGAACATTTTCCTAACGTTGCTTTTATTGCTGGGGATTTTTATTATTGCCTGAAAAGAACCGCGGCTGTGTTTAGGGAAACAGGTTCTATACAACACAAAAAATGAGCAGGAAGACCATCTGTAAGAACAGAAGAACTTGTTGAAAACGTTCGTGAAATAATGCAAAATACGCCAACAAATTGTATAAGACGCCTGTCCCAAGAAGTGGGAAGATCTTATGAAACATGCAGGACTATTCTTAAGAAGAAAAAAAAAAGGATTATCCAAGAATGTGGTAACATTTCTGCCCATATTAAGCAAAACGCCGTATGTGGGAAAATGGTTGAACGGAGGAAATGCATGTTTTGTTTAATCTCGTAGCCATTGTATGTTTAGAATCGGTAGTGGGCAATAGATACTGCATATTTATAAAATTTTCCGGGGAATTCATATTTTGACAAAACAAAATGAAAATAATCATTAGATCACAAATTATGGAAGATGCTGCGTTTTTCTAAAAAGTAATTGATTGATATGGTAATAAAGTGATTATGAAAAATGCAGTACTGCGTTACACTAACGTATTATACAGCTTTACACTAATGTATTATACAGCTTTACACCAACAATTATAACGCAACAATGAACTTGAAAACTCGAAAAGAAAGACTAATTTTCAACTTTTTGCTCAGAAGTAATTAAATACAAACTAACACAACAACACACTTACTTATATAAATTAACAGTTGACTAAAAAAACAGCGACAGCACTCACGTCGTACAAACAAAAGTAGACTACGCTTAGCATAAACGCGGCAAATTATCTATGCTTAAGAGAAACGCCGCATCGTCTGCTGATTTGCCGCGGTTTTCCTAAGTTAGCAAGCTATGCCGCGTTATTCCTAAGTACGAATGGAAATTTGTTTCAGATACCGCCAAATAATAACCAGTTTATTAATTTCTGGTAATGTTTGCGGCGTTTTAGCTAAGTTATAATGATAGAGTTTCAAATAACATTAACGGAGATACCAATATCACATTTTAAAAAAAATTCAAGATGCCTCGTTTTCGCTAAGCACGGCAGATTTCTCCAAAGATGAGAGACGTGTGAATTTATGCTTGGAGCATGGCGGTGGCCAATTTCAGCAATTTATGTAATTCTTTTTCTTTCTGTATATTCTTACTTTGTTAATTTTGTAAACATCAAAAATAAATTTGTATTTGTCTACTTATTTAGTTACTCATTACTCATTAGTTTGGCATAGCATGTCATAATATGAATTTGACAAAACTTTCACCTTGATTTGGTGAGATATATCGTCCCCATATCATTGTGAGCTAAACCAATCCCTACGTTCTTTAATCCAAGCCCTCTTTGATGCAAATAATTTTTGCTCACACGGTAAAAACTCCCTCGCCATTTTCGAACTACCGAGTATCGAAAAAAATTTTAAACCTACTTCTCAAATTGGATTTTCTACTTTCTCAACGTTTTAGGATATTTTAGATGAAATGAATTAATGCCTAAACTAAGAAAACAGCTGCAAAACATTTGCTCGGTCCTTTCCAAAGCTTGTTATATCCGGACATTTTTATCCTCTTAAAATAAAATTGAATCGTTGGAAATTGATAGGCCAACTGGATCTTCCCCGTATTTAATAACCTAATAAAGTTCTGGTATAAGAAAAGGGTTTTAAAGTAGAAAGGTACAAGATGGTTTTATTTAAACAGATTTAAATTATTTAGATATAAAACAATACGTTAAAATAGGAAGTAATATTAGTTCCCATCCAACAATTAGATGTGGAGTACCACAAGGTTCTATTTTAGGACCCACATTGTTTCTTATTTATATCAATTCTATTTCAAAATTAAAATTATGTGGATAAATTAACCTTTTTGCCGACGACACAACAATTATTTATTATGCTAAAAATATTAGGGGCATCCAATTAAATATCAAAAAAGATTTAAAAATTATATTTGACTGGTTGCAATCTTATAAATTAACTTTAAATTTTAGTAAATCATCATTTATGTACATTGACAAACAAATACTAGATATGGAGAAGCAACCAATAATATTTAATAGGAAAAATATTAATTACAAAGATAACATAACATTTTTAGGATTATATATTGATCCAAATTTAATCTGGAGAAAACACGTAGAACATATTATTCGAACTTACATTTCTCCGTTAATTGGGATATTCTTTAAAATTCGTCATTGTATATCTTTAAATTATTTAAAAAATATTTATGATGCATTAGTATATTCAAAAATTCAGTATCTAATTTCTATTTGGGGTTCAGCAAATTCAATAGGTACTAAAACCTTTAAAGAAATTGCAAAATAAAATTATTAAATGTTTTCATAGATTTCCGCACTTAGAACCAACAACAAATTTATATAAACCGAATAAATACCTAGATATAAATAACTTATATAATTTAAAAATTTGCATATTTATTCATTCTTTACTTTTAAAACAAAAAAATTCTAACATAACGTTAACAAAAGATCATAATATTCATAGACATGATCCTAGACAAACTAATTTTTTACAACCTATTAAAATGAACAAACAGTAAATTTGGAAAACGGTCATTGTTATATAATGGATTAATATTATATTATAATATTTTACCCGAAAATATTAAAACATTAAAAAAACTAACATTATTTAAATTTCAACCATGGAAACCAATGCAAACCACCAATGACAATACGGTATTTTGGCCTTTTCCATGGTTATGACAGCTACGTCATTGCATATATTTTTGGGTTTGGGGTATAGTATAAATTTCTTTGCAGAGAAAGTAGGGTCCCTAAGTTAGAGCCTTCTTAAGTGTGGAATCAATATTTGTGCTATAACGAAATCGGTACTTAACCTAAATTTAAGGAATTTTTCACCTTAAATATGCCATCTTGTCACGGGGGGTAGTTTTTGCGCGTCCAAGTAGTCGACGCCTGGGTTCCACACGAACAAACCCAATGGCCGGGCCAGAGTGGGAAACCCAGCACTGTGTTGGTGCAAACGGGCATCAATAAATTTACCGTACATTCTACGAATGATTGGCGGCATATTCAGTTCATTTGAAAATGCATTCACGAAATCAGAATACTGACAGATGTAAATAAGATATTGACGTAACGTGAACGTTGAAAAAATGTACTATATTGATTATTTGTTAAACTTGTATTAAGACTTTCTGTCAAGTTATAAACAACTTTGAACTCTTCAAGCATTTTTCATGTTTTCCTAATTTATTAACAACTCATGTAAAATTTCTATATTATGAATTCGTTTTCTCAATAAACAGAACTTTTTATAAAGAATGACTTTTGGTCGTAATATGAAGAATAAAGATGTGTTACCTCTTGTGAAATCCATCGGCGGACATACTGTATACAGGTTCAAGAAATAATTTTAAATCGATTTACTAAATATAAGGGGGTTAAATTTACAAAACTTTTTTTCTACATGCTATGTCCTTTTATTTTATCAATATATTTATTGGCAAAAGTTACTCGTGCTATTGGACAAAGTTGAAAAGAAAAATGTGTGTGCCCTTTAGAAAACTTTTAAAGCTTCTTACCAATAGAAAACTACTTACAATACATTAAAGATGGAAGGCACGAAACGTAAATGGAATGGCTAACTTCATTTGACCCTTTTATTATGCCAGGTTTTATTTATAGGGTTTTCCAACAAGCACCAAGAAAAATGCAGGATGGTGGAGATCTAGTTCTAACTTTTCTGCTGGTTATTCCAGTATATAAACTCCCCCGCAAAAAAAAACGCCACCCTAAAATTTTTGCAAAATTTGTTGCTTTGTAACTTTTTATTTTTAATCTGTTTTTTATGATTTTTTTACAGATTTGTAGATAATTTTATTAAGGATATACCATGCTGCTCCAAAAATTAGTTCTATTTGCTGGAGTGGAATTATACAGGGGTAAAAATTTTTGCACCACCTTTAAAACACCCTGTAGACGATTCGAAACATTTGGTTTCATTATTATTTATTTTTTGACAAAGTTTCATCTATTCCTAATATACAGGTTTTTAGATTATCTCAATATCTCAATTTTTAAAGGAAATATTCAATTTTTTAAATAAAATGCGAATAACGAAGGTCTTTAATTTGTGTTTAATTATTGTTTAGTATTTTTTGCAATGTGTTGCTTCTTCCACGAGTTCTTTTATTATTAGCCATTAAAATGCTCAGTGCATACACTTGTTTTGTTAAATATGTTGCTATTTTATTTCCACAGTAAAACTGTTTATCAATTATTTATATCATTATTTTATTCTAATTAATTTTTAATTTAAAAAAATAATCGGTTATTTTTCGGTAATAATCAATAGAGAGATTTTGGAACTCTTATTTTAGCCTGTCGTTATCGTTATCCTTATTCTGAGCATGCGCAGTACTAAATCGAGGCAGCGATTCCTTTATTAACGATAACGAGCTTCGTTAATTACGGAGATATAAGGAAGGCTATCGTTATGGTTATTCTTATTTTGCTTAATTTGCCATGTTGCCTATACCTATATAATTTAATAAGAATATAGGTATTTCGGACACGATCATTTTTCAGAAAACACTTAAAAAAATTCAAATAACTTTATAACTGTAGTTTAGATAAAAGCGAACAGAAAAGGTTTTTTTTATACATAATTCAAAATATTACTTTTTGTAAATCATAAAATAATGCTGCGGTCAAAAATGAAGAGAAAAATAAGAATTTTATTTTATTATATATATTATTTTCCCCAGCTAATAATAATTCAGTTGTTAATAATTCGCTATGCGAACAAAGCCGCTGGTGCCAGTACCATACTAAGGTGAGCCAAAAATTTATTTTTGGGAATTTCATTGTTGACATAGTAGAAAAAAGTTTGTAAAAAGGAGAGACAATATACACTGAGGAAAATGATCTAATACAACAAATTTGCTAAGACATAGTTTTTATTATCTAACCCATATTAAATAAATTGCTAGTTTATCAAACCCGCTTAACAACAATTTCAGATTTGCTGGAACAGTATTTTTATTAGTAGTAATCAGTTCCATTAGCAGCACAGTTGTTGAATAATGAACTACTTTTAACACAGCAATTTTGTTAAGAATTAAACTGTATCTTCTCAATGCGACGCATTTTGTTCCCACTAAAGCGCTTTTTCTACAATTAAGAAATCAGAACACCGTCTCCAAAAACGAATTATATCCGTTAGAACATATAATCCACAATACGTTGGTGGGGATTCGTAGCAATCGGCAATCGCCGCGCACCTTAGTATTAGTTTCATCGTATTTGTTGCGCAGGTCACATCGTTGTTCAGAGTCTTCTAGCTGTCTTGTTTAAATTTGAATTTTATTGATCGTACCAATACATGTTTCAATTTATTTATTGTTACTTTGTATTTCATTTTTTTAAAACTTTGTATAGGTATCAGATAAAGCAATAGAATATTCTTATTTCGCACAACCCATCATTAGTATTGGACTTTACAATCTATGGACGAATTTAACTAACTAAGTAAATCATGTTGCATAATAAAAAAGCATATGCAATGTTAAATGAAAAGAACAATATCACACTAGAAGCTACTTAATTTTTTGAGAACTACAGTACTGATTTTTGGTGGTAAGATTTATTAACCGTAGCAAGCAAATATTATTATGAATAATGTCAAGTTTCATTACAACTGCCAGTCGGAACTAATACATAAAAAACCATATTCAGAGCAGTAATGGCTATAAACCATTCTTTGGTAGCATTAACTCCTACTTCCTATTGGCTAAATTACCGTGATATTATCAACGGTCTAGAAATTTTCGCTGTCTTACAGTAGGAAAGCACTTTGCTGTCACATATGGTATTAACCCGTTTTTTAAAGAGTATGGGAATTCTTATAAGGAATAAAAGGCTTTTTCTCAGTGTAAGCTTTTTTTTCAAAATTAAAAAAAAAGATTTAGCCGCGCCTCAAGGGAGGGGGAGGGTACAAGTATTTTTTGTCAATGGGTGTCAAGCCGTTTTCCAGTACAAATATACATCCGCTTATCGTTTTAAAAAATTATGGTATATATTTAATGAATGTTAATTAAATTAAAATTTGGAATATAAAAAGAGTAGCTAGCCCATTAATAGAGAGATTTTGGAACGCTTAAAATAACAACAGTAAAACACAGTGTTATGGTTAATTTTATTAACGATAACGATTACGGTGACAATTACAAGAATAGATTTTAAACGTCTTAAAAATAAATAATTTGACAGATGCAAACATAACCTTTTTTATTTTTTTAATTGTTTGACATGAGTCAATCAACAATGGAAAAGTACGAAAAGGTACAAAAGTGTAAGGTTATTTTGGATTCCTGAGTTATGTTGCCAAGTCGTTTACAAAAAAATATAATTACAAAGGAAAAAGAAAAGCATAAAGTCTTTCTCCACAATTTTTATTAAAAAAAAAACCAGGCGAACCTAGAATGATTCAAAATATATATAATCGACATGTTTCGAGTGTAGAAACACTCATCATCAGGAAAAAGAAGTTAATAATAAAAGGCTGATGTTATTAGCAATAGAGAAAATAAGTAGTGGTACTAAGCCGTAATGGAGCTTTCGATGGTATACATGAGGAGTGAAAAAACTTAATATAGCAGAAGACAGAAAATATCACAGCACACTGAAAGGTCAAAGAACAGTGTCAACATACTCTGGGTGGGAAATGAAGAGAAAAATAAGAATTTTTTTAAATAAACTTTGTAAAAGTCATTCTAAATGTATGTGATAAAATATTTTTACTTTTGATTCACTAAGGTTGGAGACATGTGCATGGAAGTGGTCAAAAAAAGGGGGAAAGAAATTTTTTTTGGTTTTTGTATAAAAGACGTGTTGGTGCTTTCATTTAGCTGGAAACAAAATGCTGTTGTGGTACCAAGCTTTTTACGGCTCAGTTATCCCAGCCCAACAGCATTTTGTTTCAAGCTAAATGAAAGCACCTACACGTCTTTTATACAAAAACCAAACAATTTTTCTTTCCCCCCTTTTTTTTTGACCACTTCCATGCACATGTCTCCAACCTTACTGAATCAAAAGTAAAAATATTTTATCACATACATTTAGAATGACTTTTACAAAGTTTTTTTAAAAAAATTCTTATTTTTCTCTTCATTTCCGACCCAGAGTATCTTGACACTGTTCTTTGACCTTTCAGTGTGCTGTGATATTTCCTGTCTTCTGCTATATTAAGTTTTTTCACTCCTCATGTATACCATCGAAGGCTCCATTATGGCTTAGTACCATTACTTATTTTCTCTATTGCTAATAACATCAGCCTTTTATTATTAAGTTCTTTTTCCTGATGATGAGTGTTTCTACACTCGAAACATGTCGATTCTATATATTTTGAATCATTCTAGATTCGCCTGTTTTTTTTTTAATAAAAATTGTGGAGAAAGACTTTATGCTTTTCTTTTTCCTTTGTAATTATATTTTTTTGTAAACGACTTGGCAACATAACTCAGGAATCCAAAATAACCTTACATTTTGTACCTTTTCGTACTTTTCCATTGTTGATTGACTCATGTCAAACAATAAAAAAAATAAAAAAAGGGTATGTTTGCATCTGTCAAATTATTTATTTTTAAGACGTTCAAAATCTATTCTTGTAATTGTCACCGTAATCGTTATCGTTAATAAAATTAACCATAACACTGTGTTTTACTGTTGTTATTTTAAGCGTTCCAAAATATCTCTTATTAATGGGCTAGCTACTCTATTTATATTCCAAATTTTAATTTAATTAACATTCATTAAATATATACCATAATTTTTTAAAACGATAAGCGGATGTATATTTGTAATGGAAAACGGCTTGACACCCATTGACAAAAAATACTTGTACCCTCCCCCTCCCTTGAGGCGCGGCTAAATCTTTTTTTTTAATTTTGAAAAAAACGCTTACACTGAAAAAAAGCCTTTTATTCCTTATAAGAATTCCCATACTCTTTAAAAAAACTGATTAATACCATATGTGACAGCAAAGTGCTTTCCTACTGTAAGACAGCGAAAATTTCTAGACCGTTGATAATATCACGGTAATTTAGCCAATAGGAAGTAGGAGTTAATGCTACCAAAGAATGGTTTATAGCCATTACCGCTCTGAATATGGTTTTTATATACTGTATTAGTTCCGACTGGCAGTTGTAATGAAACTTGACATTATTCATAATATTATTTGCTTGCTACGGTTAACAAATCTTACCACCAAAAATCAGTACTGTAGTTCTCAAAAAATTAAGTAGCTTCTAGTGTGATATTGTTCTTTTCATTTAACATTGCATATGATTTTTTATTATGCAACATGATTTACTTAGTTAGTTAAATTCGTCCATAGATTGTAAAGTCCAATACTAATGATGGGTTGTGCGAAATAAGGATATTCTATTGCTTTATCTGATACCTATACAAAGTTTAAAAAAATTGAAATACAAAGTAACAATAAATAAATTGAAACATGTATTGGTACGATCAATAAAATTCAAATTTAAACAAGGCAGCTAGAAGACTCTGAACAACGATGTGACCTGCGCAACAAATACGATGAAACTAATACTAAGGTGCGCGGCGATTGACGATTGCTACGAATCCCCACCAACGTATTGTGGATTATATGTTCTAACGGATATAATTCGTTTTTAGAGACGGTGTTCTGATTTCTTAATTGTAGAAAAAGCGCTTTACTGGAAACAAAATGCGTCGCATTGAGAAGATACAGTTTAATTCTTAACAAAATTGCTGTGTTAAAGTAGTTCATTATTTAACAACTGTGCTGCTAATGGAACTGATTACTACTAATAAAAATACTGTTCCAGCAAATCTGGAATTGTTGTAAAGCGGGTTTGATAAACTAGCAATTTATTTAATATGGGTTAGATAATAAAAAATAAGCTATCAAAAACTATGTCTTAGCAAATTTGTTGTATTAGATCATTTTCCTCAGTGTATATTGTCTCTCCTTTTTACAAACTTTTTTCTACTATGTCAACAATGAAATTCCCAAAAATAAATTTTTGGCTCACCTTAGTATGGTACTGGCATCAGCGGCTTTGTTCGCATAGCGAATTATTAACAACTGAATTATTATTAGCTGGGGAAAATAATAACGCGAACAGAACACACGTGGCCTCCCAATAGTTTATATTTCCACAGATATATAAGAACATGCTAAATTTTAACGCCCGTGCCTACTAAAGGTGATTAATTAATATACTTTGAATATTTTAAGTATACTAATTTTCTTTAACGAGATTACTGTATTATGTGATCTGACTGCCACAAAGAAATATTAGACAATTTATATTAAAAATACGATCACGTCTTCTTCTTGTTAAAGAAGTGCCCATAAAGTTAAATTAACCCTTACAATTTTCCTACTAAACTTTAAACTTGCATATAGGAAAGACGAAAGTGACCCAATACGTGATACATACAAAGATGGTATAAATATAAAAGATATCAAAAGTGTGTTCATTTTATACTTTTATTTTATACTAGTAGGTGGGTACTCGCGGCTTTCCTTTCGCAATTCAATTGTTATAAATTCGCTATCGAAACAAAGCCGCCAAACTACCCCATAGAACCTAATAGGTACCCATAGTATTTTAACGAAACTTTTTTTTCTCTTTTAATAAAAATGTAATATATCTTCTAGCTCTATTTAGGAAAATACCACAACACCAAAAATATATATTTATCATCATTAATAAAAAATATATTATACCGGGTGTTTCTCAAAATACGTTCACCCTATAATTTTTTATTTTATAGATATTAAAATAAAATTTTGAGATTATGCATAAGAGATGAGTCTGCTTTTAATTTTCAATTTGTTAGCACTTCCGGTTTGAACGGAAGTGACCTTGACCTTGATTTTTTAAATGGGACATCTTGTATATTTTTACTTATTTGGGTTCAGCATACCATTATAGGTGAAATTACACTTCACTTGTCATTTTTTGACGTGTTATAACATTTTAATGTTTATTTTTTATTTTCAATCTAGAGTGCTACAAAGTAATTAAATCTGTTAATTTATAGTCAAGTAGTATATGAAATAGTTATTTAACAAACTAGTGTATTAATCGCTATTTAATATACGCGTTAGTTACAATATTTTTCCGTCGATTGTCTTGTCAATAGATTATATTTTTTTTTATTTAGAACCAAACTACATATTATAACAAATTTTTGAATTTCAAACTTATTGACATCGACAGAAACTATGGCAACGCCGTTATGTACGCGGCAGTGCTTGCTTTGTAGTATGTTTGGTTGCCTAAAATCGTTTGCTAATAAAAAAATCATGCATTAATAGGGGCCATTAATGTATGATTTCTTATACATTAATTAAGGTTGTAAATACACGGTCGACGGAAAATTAAAATTATGTCATAATAATTGACTTTTTACGTTTGACATGCGTTTAAAAAACGAAATTTTGTTTTCTTGACGTTTACTTCATTTTTCCGAATGGAACAATGGTGGTTCACTAGGATATTTAAAACAAGCCTTTTTTTCCAACAATTTGATACCATACACTCCTATGCTATTTTAAAATTAACACTGAAAAATTTGCCTTAAATCCCAATGGCAAATTTAAAAGCGTTATGCATTATTGCCGCCCTTTTTTTTCTAAAAAAATATAAAGGCGGCTTTGAAAAACAATGAAATGGTTTTGAAAAGCAATATGGCTTTAATTTAAAGTTGTAATGTCATTCGTTTATAAAACATACAATGCATACAATCTTGCGGCTTCAGAAGAATTTTTCTGTTCACACCAAAAATTAGGAGCATATCAGTTTGTTCATTTCCAGTAAAACTAACCATTTTATCTGATTTACAATGTAAGTTTAATAAACGAATAACATTACAATTTTAATTTAAATCCATATTGGTTTTCAAAACCATTCCATTGTTTTTCAACGCCGCCTTTATATTTCTATAATAATGCATAATGCTTTTAAATTTGCGATTGGGAATGAAGGCAAATTTTTCAGTGTCAATTTTCAAATAGCATATAGGAGTGTATGGTATTAAATTGCTTGTTTTAAATAGTCTAGTGAACCACCATCCTTCCATTTGGAAAAATGGAGTAAACGTCAAGAAAACAAAATTTATTTTTTAAACGCTTGTCAAACTTAGAAAGTCAATTATTATGACATAATTTTAATTTTCATATAGGTACTACTTGACTATAAATTGACAGATTTACCGAATTTGTAGCACTCTACATTAAAAATAAAAAATAAATATAAGAATGTTATAACACGTAAAAAATTACAAGTGAGGTGTAATTTTACTCAGAATGTTATGCTGAATCCCAATAAATAAAAATATACAAGATGTCCCATTTGAAATACCAAAGTCAATGTCACTTCCGGTCAAACCAAAAGTGCTAACAAATTGAAAATTATGCCAATAAATGCAGATTCATATCTTATGCATAATCTCAAAATTTCATTTTAATATCTATAAATATAGAAAAGTTATAGGGGTGAACGTCTTTGAGAAACACCCGGTATACATATTACCTGTAAAAATATAATTCCGAATTAAAAAAATTTAATTTGTTGGGTACTTATAAAAATAAAATCAAAAAATCCTTTTCAAAAATTAAAAAAAAAACATGTACAAATACGACTTTTCCGACGACTAACCACGACATCACAAAAGCAATCACTACGATTATTCACAGAAAAAAAAACGGTTTCTTCGATTACTACACTTATTTTTGTTGCTACTCGTGAATGGCCGACGCGTGAAAAAGGAAAGCGCCGTTGCTGCTATCATTCCTATCTATTCATAGGTAGGTATGAATGAATGAAGTAATCATATTTATTTAATTTTTCTTTAACCCCTAAGTGAAGTTTGATGAAATGACGAAACACGATATACATGCAGGTATTATCTCATTTCCAAGCGCGGATTTCGAGGGAGGGTAGGGGGGGTAATTACCCCCCCCCCCCTGGATCCTAAACCTAACCAAACTTGAGTGCCCTCTTATATTTATAAATATTTTATAATAAAATCCCTGCGTACCTGCTGACAATTCTGAAGATTAATACAGAATTTCGACATATTCATATTATACCGATTATAGATCTTATCATAGAAGACACACAGTTTAGATTTGATGAGAATTTTTTTTCAACTTTTGACCTCAAAATTCTGGAAAATCTACATATTGTAAGACCCAACGACGACGACGAGTCGATCAATAATTTGTGCTCTCTTCTTGAGCCATTTGTGGATCCAGAGATGTTGTTTCAACGTTTAAGAGCAGAAACTGACCTGTGGAGATTATCAAATGCAAAGATAAATCAAGATTCTCCCATCGAATTTTTGTTTAGGAAATGTGACGAAAGTTTTTCCTCTTCTGCTTAAATTATTTATTCTGTTACTTACTCTTCCAGCAAGTGTTGCATCTTGCGAAAGGTCATTTTCTGATCTTAAGCGGTTAAAATCTTGGACCAGAAGCAATATGGCTCAAGAAAGACTGTCTGGTTTGGCTTTGATGCAAATTAACCGCGATATTGTCATCGATGTTGAAAGTGTCATTGATCGGTTTGCTAACCTCAAAAATCGTTTAATAGATTTAATTTTATAAATGTGTTTTTACTATTTGATTAATATTTTGTTTCTTTTATTCTCTTTATAAGTTCTTGTAAATTTTGTTGTAGGTTGTAGGTTGGTACCTATAGTACCTAATATAATAAAATAATGTTTCGTTAATGTAATGGTTTGTTTATTTTTCAATAATTATTAGACAATTTGACACCAAAAATATAGGTACTTAAAATATATGGGTTAACTGTATTAAAAAATATATATCTCTGAGATCAATTACCCCCCCTATATTTTGACCCAGATCCGCGCCTGCTCATTACAGATCGATATTAATGCTCACAAACCTTTTCGATTGATGTTGAGTTTATAAACACCTTAAGGTGATTTCTACGATACGACGATCTGAAATTGCTCCTATTGGTGGAAATATGGCGCCAAATTTCACCCGAATGTTTTTAAAGATTATCCGACGTCGGACAAAGTCAAAATAATTTTAAATTTTTTCCATAAATATCATGTTTCTACCGGACTTTTATGTTTTTAGGACTTATTACCAGTACTATATTCTCCTTGCTTATTTCGATGAATACTATAAATGTATAATATAAACTTCAACTACGAAAACTGGTAAAAATAACCTATTGCTTCTACAGTGTCCGCAAGAAAGTCCGCATCAAATGGTATTTTTTTTTATTTTTAGGTATAGGTAAAAATTGGAAAAGCAGTTAGTTTTTGCTTACCTAAAACCCAAAAATGACGTTTACTGAAGGAGCTGCACGACTTGCGTTACCTGTCAAATTTGACATTTTTAATAAAATATATTTAAAAATGCCCTTATTTATAAAAATATTAAAAAACTTTATTCGAGAAAGTTGTTTATTTAGGCATTTTTAGCCTCTGTACGAAATTTTGACAGTCTAGTACAATTTTTATTTTTTGCCAGATTCTTGAAAATTTTGATCAACCCTCGTAGATTAACTTTTATACATCGATGTAAAACCATTTGCCTTTACTTTATTTGTAATCTTAATGCAATTTTGTGTAAAATTTTTGTTTCCAAATATTTATGTTGCTTCAAAAACTGAAATTGTTATTGATCAGTATGTAATGGTTTGATGCAAAGTTTATCTAATTACATCCGTTTTTTCAAAACCGACGTTTCTCATTTTTCTTAAGTTAGTAAACAGATGTACAAAAAAAAATATTAGGAAGCTTTCGTTGAAATTCTACTTAATTATTATTATTAAATTAAATTAATTATATTAAACTATATTTTTGTTGAATAAAATGTTTGGAGCGATTAATATTTATTCTTTTTGATCCAATATTAATTAAGTAAAATTTCAACGAATGCTTCCTAATATTTTCTTTTTGTACATCTGTTTACTAACTTAAGAAAAATGAGAAACGTCGGTTTTGACAAAACTGATGTAATTAGATAAACTTTGCATCAAACATTACATACTGATCAATAACAATTTCAGTTTTTGAAGCAAAAAAAATAATTGGAAACAAAAATTTCACACAAAATTGCTTAAAGATTACAAATGAAGTAAAGGCAAATGGTTTTACATCGATGTATAAAAGTTAATCTACGAGGGTTGATCAAAATTTTCAAGAATCTGGCAAAAAATAAAAATTGTATTAGACTGTCAAAATTTCGTACAAAGGCTAAAAATGCCTAAATAAACAACTTTCTCGAATAAAGTTTTTCGATTTTTTGATAAATAAGGGCATTTTTGAACCTATATTATTAAAAATGTAAAATTTGACAGGTAACGCAAGTCGTGCAGCTGCTTCAGTATATGTAATTTTTGGTTTTTAGGTAAGCAAAAACTAACTGCTTTTTCAATTTTTACCTATACCTAATAATAAAAAAAAATCCCATTTGATGCGGACTTTCTTGCGGACACTGTATATGACACTTGATAAAATGTAGTTTAATAGTACATTACGTATCAAGTTTAGAAAAGTGGAACTTTACTCGACGAGTATGGTTAGTTTGAATCCGAGCGAAGCGAGGATTTAATTTCCATACGAGTCAAGTAAAATCACTTTTCTGACGAGGTGCGTATACTATTTTTTCGCATTTTGTAAGTAATGAATTATTTTGCATTTCATATTAAAATCTAAAAAGAATGGTTACTGAAGAAAATCTACAAAAACTTAGTAGTATGACTTCTCGGTAACTTAGCAATATAAACAAGATGTTTTTTTGTGTTTGACGACTATTGACAGCATCAAAATAAAATCATCTTTGAAGAGTGAATTTCACAAGAATTATGGAAATGATTAATGAAAACGACTTGGAAGATATCCTGAATCCGGCCCGCGAAGCTTCTTTAAGTTTGCTTCCAGTAAAATCCAAGGAAAGATACGAGAAAGCATATAATATGTAAAATTGTGTTTTGAATGACATTGACGTTTTATGCAGTAATGGTTGCTATGCTGTAAAGTGACCCATTACTGTACGATTTTGAGGTCATTAATCTAGTGCATTACTGTTTAAAATGCGAAAAAATAATTTATTTGATGCCATTAATGGGTTTTATCTTTAAAAAGCTAAAGAAAAATTAAATTACAAGCAATTTTTGTAAACTATGTTTATTCTTTTCTTGACTAATTATCTTTTTTTTTCGCAAATTTTGGTACGATATTCGAACATTTATAATAAAATCATCATGTAAATTGTAAAATTTTGACGTATACGATTTTTAAAGTTTCGGACATCGTACGCTCTAGTAACGGACAATGAGAACTCATTTTAAAGGGAGAATTTATTGAAATGCGTCAAGAAAGTCCGTCAGAAGTTATTTTTTTCATATTAAACTTTTATTACTTTTTCTTCAGGATCAGACGTTAAAAAAAAGAAATAAGTATTTCATTATTTGTTTCTAGAGTAGGTACCTAGATATTAAAGTTTCAAGAAATTCGTATGAATTTTTTTTTCTAATATAAACATAGAAGACACACAGTTTAGATTTGATGAGAATTTTTTTTCAACTTTTGACCTCAAAATTCTCGAAAATCTACATACTGTAAGACCCAACGACGACGACGAGTCGATCAATAATTTGTGCTCTCTTCTTGAGCCATTTGTGGATCCAGAGATGTTGTTTCAACGTTTAAGAGCAGAAACTGACCTGTGGAGATTATCAAATGCAGAGATAAATCAAGATTCTCCCATCGAATTTTTGGTTAGGAAATGTGACGAAAGTAAAGAGTTTTTCCTCTTCTGCTTAAATTATTTATTCTGTTACTTACTCTTCCAGCAAGTGTTGCTTTTTGCGAAAGGTAATTTTCTGATCTTAAGCGGTTAACATCTTGGACCAGAAGAAATATGGCTCAAGAAAGACTGTCTGGTTTGGCTTTGATGTACAGGGTTTTTCCGTATATTTTGGAGCACCCCTGGAGCTTTTATTTGAAGACCTAGAAAAAACTTTAAATTACCAAAGTTGCATGATTTGTCCTGAACTGCCAAAATTTGTTATCGGACAAAACAAATGAACATCGTAAATTTGTTTAATAATGCCAAAGTCGATTTTTTTAAATGGAACACCCTGTATATTATTTTTTCTTTTAACTCCTCACTCTTTTCTGATTCCAAATATGTGTATATATTATATGTTTACTTTAGTCATTTAGGCAAAACTTCATTTCAAAATATTGCGATTTATTAATAATTATTGAATTTTTCATCTTTAGAGTAACCCATTATACCAAGCCAAGACCATTCAAGGTATAAAATATTATTTTTGAGACATAAGTCAGTTGCCATAAGCGATTAATAACAACCAAATTGTTTCTCAGGGCAATCTAGATTTTCTAATCCGCAATATTTTGAAATTAAATTTTGCCTAAACGACTAAAGTAAACATATAACATATATACATATTTGGAATCAGAAAAGAGTGAGGAGTTAAAAAAAAATTAATATACAGGGTGTTCCATTTAAAAAAATCGACATTGGCATTATTAAACAAATTTACGATGTTCATTTGTTTTGTCCGATAACAAATTCTGGCAGTTCAGGAGAAATTATGCAACTTTGGTAATTTAAAGTTTTTTCTAGGTCTTCAAATAAAAGCTCCAGGGGTGCTCCAAAATATACGGAAAAACCCTGTACATTAACCGCGATATTGTCATCGATGTTGAAAGTGTCATCGTACGCTCTAGTAACGGACGATGAGAACTCATTTTAAAGGGAGAATTTATTGAAATGCGTCAAGAAAGTCCGTCAGAAGTTATTTTTTTCATATTAAACTTTTATTACTTTTTCTTTAGGATCAGACGTTAAAAAAAAAGAAATAAGTATTTCATTATTTGTTTCTAGAGTAACTAGATATTAAAGTTTCAAGAAATTCGTACGAATTTTTTTTTTCTAATATAAACATTTCACCCCTCTCCAAAAAAAAATAAAAATATGTTCTCCATGTTTTGTGACGTAGAGTGTTTCTCCTTTTCAAGAAAATAAGGCGATTGCTATTTTTCCAATAGAAACATATGCCTTGTTTGCCTTTAAAATATGCAGTTAGTTGCATTTTTTACCAAATATGCATACTGGTATGGAATATATTTGTATATTTAAATAAAAATGCAAAAAAAAACAAAGAAAAATAAAAGTAAACAATTTTTTAACCTAAAATTGTATAAAATGCATTTATTACTAAATATTTTTCAAAATTTTCAACTAAAAAGTGTTTTCTATTAATAAAAATATGTTTATACATACAGAAGCTTCTTTCAACATCTACTGATGTAATCGGACAATACTGCAACTTAGGTAGCAAAATATAAGGCCAAGATACAACTTCGTTGAATGGTTTACTCTCATAAATGCTTTTTACTGCAGTTAAGTATTAAAATCCTTCATTCTTTTTCACAGTTAACTCATTTGTTCCTTACTTGACCTCCTACTTTACCGGGAATGTTGATACATTTAGCGGAAAAAGTTTCAACAATACTTATCGAATCTCTTAAACTTAAATTTCTACAGAAGTGTGTATTACAAATTGATATAAATACAGTTAGTTAACAATAACGCATAATAACGCATTATTAAGTGACAATAAACAACCCCTAACCTGCAAATCCTGGAAACCCCCAATAAGTACCTTGTGTATAACCAAAATGTCAATATAAGTATTATAATCTTCAGATTGGAAAATCCCTGAAATAAGTACCGGACTGGATATTAAACCTTTAACGTTTTAAATTTTCTGATAAATCCGAAAACATAAAAATATGCTCTTAAAATAATAATTTATGAAAAATGTGCATTTTATTATAAAATTAACAAAAAATGCATATAATATATGCATTTTGCATATATTCCGCCATTTATTAATCACTTTAATTTGAGTTGTAATTCATCTGTTAAATGCGTTTACATAACCTTCCACAATTCACATCCTTTTTTTCATAATATTCTCCTATAAAGGTATATTCTAAACGTAACGAATGGTCTAAGGTCTTCCATTATACTTCTTTACTTTTGGTAGTATGTTTCGTTTAAAGTTTCTTTACGAATAAAGCCTTTTAACTCTAACCTAGTTCCCTTTATCGTCGTAAAGTTCTGTTAGGATTATATGCTCCGTATATATTTCTTATGTTTTTCTTTATTCTCCTGAAGATAAATATTTATACAATAGTGTTTCTAAACAAATCAAATCTTACTAGATCTACAAGAACGATGTTTAACCATATAAATAAATGTAATTATAGTCGGATCTGGTCTTATCGTGCGGGTCATACGATTCAAGAAAGACATACTCTCAGTTTTTGGTTTCTTTACTTGTATGTGCATTAGTGTTAAAGAATCCATTTCACCATAAATGGTTTGTATACATAAGTGGATTTTCAAATTTCATTCAATCCAAAGAATTCTCTCAAGAAAACAACACACTCAAACAAAAATAAAACAACATCACTTTCTTTCATCAATCACCGATCCTGTAACGGCTGCACATTTATATCAAGCAAGCGTTCGAAATCGCAAAGTCGATCGAAATACCTAACCGGGTTTAATAAAAGAGGTTCGGATACACCTTCCTACCTCCAGGGGTTTTCTCAGAAAACGCTTTTATTGTCGGGAAAATATTTGTTATAGTCGATGAAATTTTAAGCATAATACAGAAAACTACTACGTACGTACTTTTAGAACCACGCCAAATTTTAGGAAAAAAAATTATATTTGCAATGATAATTTCAGTTCAAAGCAGTTTAGGTTTATATGAAAGTATAGATATAGTCGGATCTGGTCTTATCGTGCGGGTCATACGATTCAAGAAAGACATACTCTCAGTTTTTGTTTTCTTTACTTGCGTTTAATTTTACCCTCTAAATAAAATACGTAAGATAAATGAGACAGACTTATTCCATTTTGACATGAAAAAAAAGGATATGTATTTACTTTCCAGCGATTCTAAAAAAGCTTATAATAGCACCAGCTACGTTTTATTTTAAATAGGCTAGTTTTGTGACTTTGACAGTTTGTGACAAAATGAAACAATTTTTTGGGTTTTTGCATCCCCAATCAAAAAAAAATGGTACTTAATCTGATAAACTATTTCGAAAATGAAAGAAAAAGTAGAAATTCGCCAACCAATATTCAGGAAACAGTAGCAAAAGCACTGGGAATTAGTTTAAGGACTGTGCAGAAAATTGCGCATGAAACAAAACATAACATAATACCCAAGAATACTAAAAAGTGTAAACGAAGAAAGCCAAAGACCGAGGATTTAAGCGAAAATATTAAAATGGGAGTTCGAAATGTGATTTACGATTTATACAAATCAAAAACCAATATAACTCTTCCAGTTTTACAAAAAACATTAAAAATTCGGGGTGCTTTGGAAATTGGACTTGAAGTGTTATCAAAATTAATAAAAAATTTAGGTTTTCGCTATAAAAAAGACTGTAACCGAAGATTTTTATGTGAGCAGCCACAGATAGTGAGTCAGCGTGTTCAGTTTTTAAAAAAATATACGGACAATTACGAATCGAAATTTAGAAAAGTGGTATTTTTAGACGAAACGTGGATATTTTCGAATGGAAGTGGTTCAAAATCTTGGCAAGATGAGTCTGTAAAAAGTGTTAAAAGGAAAAAGGGGTGCGGTACGGGAAAGTGTTTTATTATTTTGCATGCCGGTTCTGCAACAGGATATGTTGCAGGTGCGAGTTTAATTTTTTCTTCAACATCAAAAAGTGCTGACTGTCATGATAATATGAATTGCGAAATGTTTGAAAAATGGTTAAAAGTTCAATTGATACCAAATTTGGATGCTCCGTCTTTAATTGTATTAGATAATGCATCATATCATTCAAGAATTTTAAATACCTACTTCATCTTGGAGGAAAAGTGATATTTATGAGTGCATGGCTGGAAAAACACAACCAAAATCCTTTACCAAATATGCTTAAATCGGAACTCCTATCAATAGCAAAGTCTCTTAAAAAACCCAAAATATACGCGGTAGATGAAATACTGCGTGAATATGGTCATGAGGTTCTACGACTGCCGCCATACCATTGCCAGTTTAACGCAATAGAATTAATATGGGCTGGTGCAAAGTCTTATTATGAAAAACATGTAGGTGATGGTCTTAAATCCGACCAAGTACAAATAGTTTGGCAAGATTCGTTAGATCATATTACACAAGAGTACTGGAAGAAATCGGTGGAACATACAGAAATATTAATAAGGGATTGGTGGGATCGAAAACAAGTACTAGATGTCGAAGTAGCGCCAATGATAATTGCTCCATTCGAAAACGACTCAGACGACAAGGACTTTTCAGATTTTATAAGTGACGATAAGAGTTTTTTGAGGCTATAATTATAAACGGTGTTTTTCGTTTACATTTTTTAGTATTCTTGGGTATTATATTATGCTTTTTTTTCATGCACATTATTCTGCATAGTCCTTAAACTAATTCCCAGTGTTTTCATTACGGTTTCCTGCACATTGGTTTGCGAATTTCCACTTTTTCTTTCATTATCGAAATAGTTTATCAGACTAAATGCCATTGTATTTTTAGGTTTTAGTAGTAAAATTGTTAAAATAAATTGCACTGTTCATTATTGTCGTTTTTAATTAAAGGGTACAGTAGGTATATAATTAAGGATTATATAATTTTTTTGTAACTTTTTTAACTCCCCTGTACATAATTTTTACAAAACTAATAATATTAGGTATATGTGGCTATCTTCGCGATAGCTAAAATAATGAAACTATTTTTCCTTCTTTCGGTATATTTGTAAATAATCTCACAACATTTTGATAGCCTCTGTGTTGTCTGATTTGACGCATATGATCAGTGACCTTTGGACCCGCACGTTAAGACCAGATCTGACTATATTAGCGTAGCGGTAATTACGACCTTACGATATGTTTTTATATTAATTTTTTGTAAATACCATAAATTGTTTATCTATTTATTATTTCTAGTTTGCAATAGCGTAGCGGTTTCGCTAGCGGCCGCTGAACAACAGTTTTAGATTGCTGAAATGTAAATCACAATTTTTAACACTATACCATAATATTTTTATTAGTTGTTTGATGGCGTCATATTTCTGTATGACACACCCCGTATGCTATTATAATATTAATAATAATAAACTTCTTTTATTATGATGAACAAAGAAAATAATTACAAATACTAATAATAATAGGCAGACAAGCAAAAGCCGGGCACAGTCTAGCCACAAAGGCTACTCGACTGAACCCCACACTGCTTGCTAAAATATATACAGTGTGGCCAGTAAAGTCCGCATCATATGGGATTTTTTTTTATTGATAGCTTTATTCGAAATTTGACTTTGGCATCAAGTTTTGCTTCGATCGAGATAAAAATTAAGCAAAAAAATAGTAGTCACGCGGTGGCGAATTTACAAATTTGCCGCTAGTAGGCTATTCAATTTTTGCCGCCCCTATACCAGTGACGGCTCGTGAGTTGTGAAACAGGTGAAGTGTTCGGGAAAGAAAAAATTTTTAAGACCACGCCCAAATTTGGCCAATAATTTTTATTAAATATTTTAAAAATTTATGATTACCTACTTATTTTATTGAAAATGAAATTTCTTTCTGCAAAGCCAGTAAAGTTCCAACTACCTTTTTTTTATCCCCATTAACAGACACGGCCAACAATAAATACTACCCGTCGACCATGAATAAAGATTGTAGATACCATTTATTTCTGTAAAATAAAAAAAAAATTTGGGCCAAATTTGCCGCCCCCTAAAATCTGCCGCCCTAGGCTTCAGCCTACTCAGCCTAATGGTAAATCCAGCATTGTAGTCACGTGATTCGCATTATCTGTCAAATTTAATTTTTTTTTTTTAAATTATTCAAAAGTGAGGTTATTTCCGAAAATATCGAAAAATAGTATTAGAAAAAGTTTTTTTTAAATGCCGTTTCTAGCCCACATGCAAAATTTCAGCTGAATTTTGATTTTTTACCCATGCACCACTAAAATTTATTTTTCACTTAATGAACACTTTACTGATGACTCTGTGTTCTTTTTTGTCTTAATATTAAGGTGTATTACTTTCAGACACAAACTACGTTTTCAAAAATACTTATTTTATGAAGTTACCTTATACTATACCAGGGTCAAAAACAAATAAACTCTGAAACAATTTTGATTTTGTAGAAAAACACTATTTAATATGGCGCTGCTTTAAAGAAAATGTATCTGAAATAAAGCATTGTCAAAACTAAGAAGTTTTATGTAGGTTGCGTTAAGTCTTATTTTGCAAACGTGGAGCAATTTATGGGTAAAAAATCAAAATTATCTTATGCAGCTGAAATTTTGCATGTGGGCTAGAAACTGCTAATAAAAAAAACTTTTTCTTATAACTTTTTTCGATATTTTCAGAAATAGACCCACTTTCGAATTATTTTTTGGAAAAAATTAAAATTTGACAGATAATGCGAATCACGTGACTACTATTTTTTTGCTTAATTTTCATCTCGATCGAAGCAGAACTTGATGCCAAAGTCAAATTTTGAATAAAGCTATTAATAGAAAAAAATCCCATATGATGCGGACTTTACTGGTCACACTGCATAAAGAATTATTATGAATGCACAGATATTATATAAATATCGTAGAAAGGAGAAATAAAAAAAAAAAGGTTCAAACAGTTACCATTCTAGAAAAAAAAATACGCTACATTCTAACCTGACGGAGAAGACGACAAATAGAATAGAATGACCTGCAAAACATTGATAAAAATAATAATTTAACAAGAATAATTACTGAAGTTTGTTGTTCATTTTGTACGGAAGCGTAGAAGGGCCACTAACTATTTTTTTTGATTTTTCCGACTTCTAAGTCGATTTTATCGAGTTACAAGTCGGAATTATATTTTTCTGACTTACAAGTCGGTTTTATCGACTTCTAAGTCGATTTTATCGAGTTACAAGTCGAAATTATATTTTTCTGACTTAGAAGTCGGTTTTATCGACTTCTAAGTCGGTTTTATCGAGTTACAAGTCGAAATTATATTTTTCTGACGTAGAAGTCGATTTTATCGACTTCTAAGTCGATTTTATCGAGTTACAAGTCGAAATTATATTTTTCTGACTTAGAAGTCGGTTTTATCGACTTCTAAGTCGGTTTTATCGAGTTACAAGTCGAAATTATATTTTATATATCTGCATGAATGTAAAATTGGTGGAATTGTGGGCTGCATATTTTAAAAGTACCATCTTCAAAGAAATCTGAATAGGCCATCATAGTTTGTTGGGCAGTGGGGGAGGCGAATACCAAAATTTTGTCCATGCGGCCGTCGTCTATAAGCAAAAATGCTTTCGATAGCTGTTCAGGAATAGAAACATCCTCCCGTTTTTTGAATGTTATAGCACCCATTGCCTTATTTCTTGCAGTATATAGCAAAGATTTAACACTGGAAAATGTAGGAAGGCTACTAATAAACTCCAATCCAGCATCCATAAGGGGTGCCATTTCTTGCTCGAAAATTTGTGTAACTAGCGCTACTTCTTCTCTTGATCTCTTTTTATCATTATATAAACAAACACTTATATCATTGTCGGCAACATTAGAGACACACTGATTAATAGTTCGTCGCACAATTTTGTTTTTTGATGAAGTAGTTACACTACCAGAACAGGTTTTTTTATTCTTGCAGATCCAAAAAACCGTCGAATTTTTGTTCTCCCTTTTAAAGTAGTATTGGTAACCAGATTCCAATAAAATATTACCACCTTTTGTACTTTCAATGGGTTGATACTCCATGGCAAAAGCGAAAATAGTAAAACCAATCACTAGTAAAATGAACTAGTAGTAGTAGTAGTAGTAGTAGTAGTAAAAAGATTTATTTAGCACGTGGCTACATGATACATTTTAACAAGTTTATACCCTTTTTTAAATTTATTTTTTGAATTAAATGACCTTTTGAAACTTTATTTGTCCTGTTAAGTTAATAAGAAAGATTTTAAACTTTTTTTAAAAGATTTTAAAGTTTTTTGATTTTTAATTGACTTGTTTAATTTATTAAATTCAATAAGACCCTTATGAAAAACTGATTTATATGCAATATTTTTTGAAAAATTATTAAGAAAAAAATTATTGTTATTTCGTGTTAAATAATTATGTTGATCACTATTTAGAACAGTCAATTGCTTTAAATGTGGCGGTAACAAATCATTTAAATTTTAAAAATACATATTAGAACCAAAAATAATACTAAATTTTTTTCATTTAACCATTCTAATTTTTTTAACATCACATTGTATATCTATCCATATTAAGTAAAATTCGCATCGCTTTATTTTGTAAAATTTGTAATCTATTTATTACACCTTCATCCGCCATAAACAAAATTGTAGAACAATAAAGAAAATGTGGTAAAATTAAAGTATTGTATACAATTTTTTTTGAATAAAATTTTAAATTTAAACTTATTCTTTTAAAACAACTAATTTTTCCCGCAATTTTGTAAATTAAATTTTCGAATTGGTTATTAAATTTTAATTTTGAATCATTCAATATACCTAAATATTTAAAAGAATTGACTATTTCTAGTTTATCACCATCAATTAAAATATTTATATTTGTATAATTATTTAAATTTACACCCATAACCATACATTTTGTTTTAGAAACATTTAATTTTAATTTGTTAACTTTTAACCAGTTTGACAATAGAATCAGTTCTGAATTTAAAATTTCCAAAATTTCCAAAAGATTTTTACCGCTTATATAGATAAGAGTATCATCAGCAAACATTTGTATTTTACGAAATTTTAGGACTAATGGCATGTCATTAATATATAAGATAAAAGTAAAGGCCCCAAAATACTTCCTTGAGGTACTCCTATGTTATTAAATTTCTTTGTTGAAAAAAAATTACCAAATTTAGTTTTCTGTGATCTATTATTTAAATAATTTTGAAACCATTAATAAACTTTACCCCTTATATACCATATTCAAATAATTTTTCTAATAATATATCTCTATTAATCGTTTCAAAAGCTCGCTTAAAATCAAGAAACACTGCTATTACATATTCTTCTCTTTCCAAGGCTCTTTTCCAATTTTCTTTTCGAAACCCAGCTTGAGAATAAATAAAAATATTGTTTTTATTCAAAAAATCCATAACTTGTTCATAAACTACTTCTTCTATTAATTTTTCTATATCGCATAATACATTTATTGGTCTCATTTCATTCCATTGTTTTGAATTTTTAATCTTTGGAACCGGAGTAATATATGAACATTTAAGTTCTAATGGAATTTCTCCTTTGTTTAAACAAACTTCAATAAAGTAAAGAAGATAATATCCAATAACTGTAAATGTTTCTTTCATCAATTTCTTAGTTAAAACCCCGTTGTAATTTTCATTTGAATTTAAATCATTTATAATTTTTCTTAAATGATTAAGAAAATTGGAACTAATGTTACCAAAAAATTTCGGCATGCATTTTATACTATAAGTTTGGTTCCTTAATTAACAGTTTCACTAAAATGTATAGTAATTAAAATCATTTTGCATGCATAATAAGGTTTTAATACACATACACTCTAAGAAAAGGGATTAAAATAATTATTACGAATTATAAGTAATATAGGTAAAAAGGGGTCAAGTAAGAAATCGAAGGGTTCATAGAAAGGTATGAAAATAATTGCGGGGCGAAATAAGAATAGTTTTAAGTTTAGCAGGTAGAGTCTCGAAGTAAGAAGTCCCCAACTAAGACGACACCATGAAATCGACTTATAAGTCGATAAAACCGAGCTTTAAGTTAGAAAACGATAATTTTGACTTGTAACTCAATAAAATCGACTTAGAAGTCGATAAAACCGACTTCTAAGTCAGAAAAATATAATTTCGACTTTTAACTCGATAAAATCGACTTAGAAGTCGATAAAACCGACTTGTAAGTCAGAAAAATATAATTCCGACTTGTAACTCGATAAAATCGACTTAGAAGTCGGAAAAATAAAAAAAAATAGTTGGTGGCCCTTCTACGCTTCCGTAATTTTGAAACCTTTGAAGATATTTTTTTATTGCAATTTAAATTTGGTACTGTCAAAGAAAACCATTTCATTAGGTAAGGAGTTGTACAATTTAACAGTGACACTTTGAAACATTGCCATATAGGCAATAGTAAATTAATTACGCTTAATACAAAAAATAATGTTTAATTTTTTTATTGTTAAACGAAAAGTTGTAGATGTGATATGTCGCCTATATAACGTTTAGAGTTATACTTATACATGTCTATTTTTATATACCTGCAACTGTTTTTTTGACAAAGCAAAACCCTTACCTTACCTTATGACATTATACACAAGAATGATGATATAAATATTTTACATTATAAAAATACGAAAATTTAATCAAGGTCTAATTCTCTTGGTTGGGATACTGAGGGAAGAGCAAGAATATAAACTAATATTCGTTTCCCGCATCAATAATCTGCCACTTGTCATTCAAAAACTGGTTTAACTTACCTATTAATGGATTTGTCATTATCGACCGAGGAAGGAGTGACCCTTGTTCCGGGTTTTGACAAGGAATTTTGTCGAACAGTTTCGTCCACGCTGTAAACCCATCTTTTGCTGGCCTCATTACTCACCGATGATTGTCTACCTTGGGAAGCCAAATTGCTTGCGCTGTCCATGCTTCTCTGAAAATAATTAACCGATGTTTATTTATGCATAATTTTAATTTCTGTGCTAAACGCTAAATTATCAGATGTGATGTCCCTAGGACATTGATAATATACGAGAAAATTTCATAAATTTATTTTCAACCAATTAGAAGGCTCCTTTTTGTTTGCGTTGCTTATAGCGACGGGAGACTATCGCGATAGTTTATTGCCTATTAACCTAATAAAATTAATAAGTGATAATTTTTCTGTCAAAAATGAAGTGCTTTTGGCCAACGTCACTCAGAATAAAATCAAAATACATTTTGTTGCTAACTTATAATTTTTATTGAGAATAGGTCGTAGGTCTCATCATCTCATCATATTAAAAGAAACTCCAATTTATGAAATTTTCTTACCGAATCTCCCACGCAGCAGAATTAATTCCCGATAATTTTATTCTCGGTTTCACTCATGTTTTTGTTGATAGAAAATTTTCCTCGTCTTCGACTCGGAATAATTTTCTATCAACAAAACCATTCGTGACCTTGAAAAAAATTATCGGTAATAATTCTGCTGCTAGGGAGATTATAAGTGATAATTTTATGTCAATCGAAAGCACGCTGTCTGGGTAACAAAGTCAACGGTCTTTCGATTAACGTAAAATTATGAGGCATTGTCAATATCTGAGGGATATTCGGTAAAAAAAAATTTTAATAAAAAAATAAAATAACTCGCAACAAAACAATAATTAATATTTATGAATAAAGTGTCTACAACTGGTAAAGGTACCGGGTGAGTCAACGATTGCGCGGACTAATTTTATGTCTTGAAGATAAGATTTGTCGATAGTATGAAGGTATGGTTAGATATCTGGCATATTTTAAAATATTTTAAATTATACAGGGTGCGCCCAAAAAGTAGGGTGTCATAAAGTTACATTTTTTTAAATGGGATACCCTATATTTGAACACATTTATTAATTCTACGTGTCAGTTTATAAATTTTTCGTAATGGTTTATTACGAAAAAGTTCTAGTTTTTAAGATAATTTGACTTATAATGAAAATTTTGCATTTGCAAGCGTCTCGTTGCTGTGAAAATGCTACTTAAATTTTGAGTCTAAGCGATTCATAATTTTTATACTTGCTAAATAAATTCAGAAATACATATTTACTATAAAATATTTGACGTCTCATTTACAGGGTGTTTACTTTCTAGGACCAAAGTCAGAAAACTTCTAATTGAAAAATATCACTTTCATTAAATGAAGCACCCAATATATTTTTCTGTCATCTTATAGCTTGTCATAAATTCTTCAACTTTTGTGAAGAACGTCCTTTTCCTATCTCTAATAGTTTTTGAAATATTTTGATATTTTTATTATTCACTCCTTGTAAAATTATTATTTTCCATGTTTTTTAAACAACAAACTCATTTACTTTGACAGAAGCTGTTGGCATGTCAATTTTCTTCAAGGCATGATTTTGTTTTATCAGTTTTGCTGGTCACAGGCTACTTGATGCATTTAAATCTAAATTTATTCTCAAAAGATGCTTCATTTTAAGAAAGTTTAAAGTTAATTTTTTAAAGTTTTTTAATAGCACGCTTTTCCAAAACTTAATAGTGTATGGTATCGAAATAATCGTAATAAAATCCTCTTTTTTCTTAACCCGACGAGCCACCATTTTGCCGTTTAAAAAAAATGAGTTATAGGTACCTAAAACTTTATAGATTAAATTTTACATAGCACATTGCATTGGACCAAAAATCGTAAAATTGTATTTTCCCCAAGATTAAAGAACTGAAATAAGTGATAGCCCTCTAGATAAAACAATTAATTTGGAAAAAAAATACTTTCTTGGTAACAAAAAGTGACAAGACATCGTTGTATTTAGTCATATGGAGTAAAAAAGAAAAGAAAAATATACCAAGTGTTCCATTTAAAAATCAAAAGTTTATGTCACTTCCGGTTAAACCGGACGTTCTATAATGTTGAGTTACCTGTCAAAAAATGCAGTTTTATGTCGTGTGCAAATCCCCAAATTTTATTCCATTATCTCACCACCCACTTTCCGTGGATACCCGGTATATACCTTCTATTTCGATTTAACTTTTTATAAATTTGTATTCATTTTCTTTTACACATTTTTCGTAAACAGTTTTTTTTTCTGTGGATTCTTTAAAGCTAAAGAAATTATTTATTACAACCTTATATAATTTCCTGCCATATTTTTAATCCTAATCTTTACAAATCAAATTATTTTCCTCGTCTCAGCGCAAGTTGGGAAATTGCAGCTGGAGAATTGCGGTGAAATTAAATTTCGATGTGGGAAAGATCAAGATTAGCAAAATTTAATAAGGTTAATCTAATCAAAGTTAGAAGTTAATATGACATACGGACAAATATACAGCTGCTAGTCTAATTTTATTACCGGTTTAATTAAAAACATATACAGCGGGTTTACTCGGATTTGTTGTTAGCAGGATTTAGTCTCAGGGGCTATAAAAAATCCTACTTATAGTATGAAATAAATCATGGGAATGGGTACAGCCCGTCATCCCAGAAAAGAAACACCACTTGATTAAGATTAAGTGAGAAAAAAAAGAAGAATAATAATAATAATAATAATAATATTTATTTATTAAGTACGGGAAAACCCCATTAACTGTTACAATAATAATAATGATAAAGTTAGGTATAAACTAAATAATAATTCTACAGTATAACAAAGCTGAAATACAACAATGTTACACTCAAACAACAATAAATTATAATATATTACACTTAAACAACAATATATTCAACAATATAGAAGTAAATACATCACCACAGAGATACAGCATCAAATACTAAACTAATATTTATTCAGATAACTCTTCAGTTGACTTAAAGATACATTAAAAATATCAATGTTACGGTTATTCAAAACAGATAAATATCTATCAATTGGACTATTTATGCCATCAGAAGTTCTGTGAAAGGGTATGCAAAAAGGCAGTTGCTGTCTCAGCCCTTGATAAGGTACATTGAACCCGACAGAATTTAAAAGGCCAGGACAGTCCAACATGCCATTCACCAGTTTAAAAATAAACATTATTTCAAACCTCTCCCTCCGAATGCTAAGAGGAGGTAAGTTCAACTGCTGCTCCACTACCGTGTAATCATGATCTACCACTCTACTGCCACACTTAAAAGCACATACTCTTAAAAACTTATGTTGAACTCTTTCTAAGGAACTTGAGTGATTCTGAAAGTATGGTGACCATACAATAGAGCAGTACTCTAAAAGTGACCTAACCAAGGAACAATAAACCATTCTGGTAGCACCCACAGAAAAATACTGGCAATTTCTTAAAACAAAACCTAGCATTTTTGTACTCCTCACAGATACAGAGTTAATTTGATCAATAAATGATAACCTGCTATCCATAACAACACCCAAATCTCTAACGCTGGCGACACATTCAATAGCCCTATCATTTATAAAATAAGAAGATTGGAACCTATTTACTTTACGGGTAAAACTAATAAATACACATTTCTTTACATTAAGATCCAACCTATTAACCTTACACCATAGACATAATCGGTTTAAATCTTGCTGCAAAAGTTCCTGATCCAATGTGCTCTCAACCGTTCTCCAAAATTTTAAATCATCAGCAAACTTTAAACTTTTACTATGTATAAAACAATGTATAATATCATTCACAAATATATTGAAAAGTAGAGGTGAACAGTGCCCTCCTTGAGGGACACCGGAACATACATAAATGGACTCGGAAAAATATCCACCAATTTTAACATATTGCACACGACCAGTCAAGGAACTACTAAACCAAAGCACCAGCTGACGATTCAGACCGATTTTTTGTAACTTTTGCAAAAGAATTCGATGGTCGACCCGATCAAATGCTTTAGAAAAATCAGTATATATTGAATCAATCTGCTTATGATTCTCCATGCTCCTCAAAATGTTTGATTGATATGAGACTAAATTTGTTAGTGTGGATTTGTTTTGGCAAAATCCATGTTGCTCATCAGAAATCAAGCCTTTGCACAGCCATCCCAGCTGCCTGCTAACAAGTGAGTCAAAAAGTTTAGGGATAGAAGACTGAATACATACACTTCGGTAATTTTCAATATTATCTCTTTGACCACTCTTAAAAATTGGAACAACATAGCTTACCTTCCACACATCCGGAAAGACTGACGATTCCAACGATCTACCAAAAAGAATATAAAGAGGCAAGGTGATTGTACAAACACACCTCCTTAAAAAATAATCAGGTAGACCATCAGGACCCACTGAAAGTTTCATGGGAAGCTGAAATATCTGATCAAATATGTCTCTCTTTGTTATTACCGAGCAGTTAATATTTCTACCAATATCATTGTCTAACGCTGGATCATAGGAGAATGGCAATTCATGACTATCTACATAAACAGTTTGAAAAAATTCCCTAAACAAATTAGCAATATCCTGACCAGTTGACGCATACGGATTGTTACAGTGCAACGAATTCGGCAATAAATGGCTAGACCTTTTATCATTAATAAACTTCCAGAAGGATCTAGGATCCTCCTGCAGTTTTACATCAATACCCCTAATATATGTTGAAAAACAAACATCAGAAAGTCTTTTACACTCTGCCCGCAAATCCGAGAACCTTCTGTAGTTCACATGAGAGCGATCTTGTATATACAAAAAGTGAGCTCTTTTTTTTTGCAGTGTTAATTTTCTCAGTTGTGAAGAGAACCACTTAGGGAATGATGACGCCCTATACCTTCTCAGCGGAACAAAGTACGCTACACATGTGGCAAGCAGTTCATAAAAAATATTGGTCGCTAAATTAATATCAATAACACTTAATGTCTCTTCCCAATCAACCGAAGCTAGAAAATTATTAATTTCCCAATAGTTGGCATTCTTAAAGTCATAATAATATTCAAAGTAAACCAAGCTGTCTCTCTTTAGTGCCTCAGCAACAGAAACAGAACACTCACAACCAACATGATGGATGCTGCTTTCGAAAAGTGGATCAGTAGCCACTGTAATTGCTGCATCACATACATTAGAAAATACTAAATCTAGGAACACATTTCTACTATTAGGCACCTTGTTAATCTGAAAAAGTTTAAGATAACCAAATGCTTGAGCCACCCGGAGAGCCGGATCTCCAATCGGACACTGCACAGTCACACCATACTCATCGTTGGACCACAAGGCATTAGGCAGGTTATAATCACCAAACAAGTAAATATTTTCTGAGGCATAATGTTGACAGACTTTCTCGACCGACTCACAGTGCCGTTCGTATACTTCCATGGCTGATCGAGGTGGAAGGTATATACCCCCAATGACAAACTTAAAATTGTTCAAGTGGCATAAAATAAATAGCTGTTCCACACGAGATTCAGATGTTTGAATGCACTGAGATCTGATTGTATTTCTTACGAACACTAGCACCCCACCACCACTCAGCTTTCCACTAGTCAATGGACTACGATCACTTCTATATACAGTAAAACCATCACACTTTAACTCGGTATCCAGAATTTGATCATTTAGGTTACTTTCTACTAGTACAATAATGTCATAAGAGCAAGTAGCAATTGATTGTAGAAGAGCAACCATCTTGGTTCGAAGCCCACCAACATTGTGATAGTATACAGTTAATGGGGTGTTGCAACGTTTTTTTGCTGTCTTTTCTCCACCACCGGCAACCCGTTACGATATCTGATAACTAAATTGTCTTCTCCAGCCCTCTTCCTGGAACTTAGTAAGTCTTTAGCACTCTTGTATGCCTCACGTTGCATTTTCGTCTGGTCGCTAGATATTTTGTAGACAGATAATAATACATTTATTGTTCACTCTAATGTAGATTACATACAGGGTTGGTATTTTGTTACGTGAGTAGAACAATAGGCCTTAGTGGGGCAGACATCCAGTCCAAGGATCTGGATACTGTTCAAGCCTTAAATTTATGTAATGCATTTAATATTTTGGTGCTGTAAAAATATATTACTGATTTTATGAGAGGAAAAGGAGGGGAGAAGGAGCTAGCGGAGCAGGTAAATAATGCGACTCATAATCCACATGGATGGTGACCTTCAGATGGAAACTACTGCGTGCGGAGATAATGGTATCTGATCTTTTAAACACTGGGCTGGATAAACTAAAGTTAATACAGATATGCCCGAAATAAACAGTACTGAAACTAAGTTGGCGGTGTTTTTATGCGTGCGCTGTCACACTCAAGTTAGCTAGTATTGACCTGTCAAGTAAACCTCAAACAAATAATTAGTAGGGCCTAATTGTTAAAAATGGTGTTAAGTACAGAGGAGAAAGTGTTTCTGGTAGAGCATTATTTTCGCTCATACGGAATGGGCCGACATAATGGTGCAAGTTTGCTATACGTGTCTGATCAATTCACACAACGGTTTAATAAACGTTCTCCAAGTAATGCTGTAATTTTGAAGGTTATTGAAAAGTTCAGAAATACGGGTAGTGTATTGTGCCAACGAAAAGGAAACTCGGGGCGTCCCAGGACAGTTAACAACAATAATAACCATGAACGTGTTTTTGAGCAAATCTTACAAAATCCGAAAGCCAGCCAGGCAAGGACAGCGTTACAACTTGATTTAAAAAGAACTTCCTTTCAAAGAATCCTGAAGGAGCTGGGTGCATTTTCGTATGTGATTCAGGTACATCAACAACTACATCCTCGGGATTATCGCAGTAGAGTGGAATATTGCGCCAGAATTCTCGCGTTACAGTATGAAAATCCTGAATTTTTGAAAAATGTTTGGTTTTCAGACGAAGCACACTTTCACTTGTCAGGCTCTGTCTGTGAATCGTCGCACAAATCGATTTCTGGGCTTTGCCAGACCCGATGAGGTTCAAGAGGTTCCTTTACATAGTGCAAAAGTGAGTGTCTGGTGTGCTGTGTCCGGACACGGAATCATTGGTCCGTACTTCATCGAAGAGAATGGTAGGCAAGTCACACTTAATCAACAGAGGTACAGACACATTTTAACACGATTTATCCCTGATCTACGTCAATTCTGTCGTGCACGTAACTTGGCATTTCGAAACCAATTTTGTCAGCAGGACGGGGCAACTTGCCATACTGCTGCCGCAATTCGTCAATTTCTTCAAGAACATTTTCCAAGCAAATTCATTTCACGATTTACTGACTTCCCTTATTCTTCACATTCTCCAGACCTCACACCTCCAGACGCATACATTTGGGGCATGGCTAAAAATGCCGTTTTCAAACAGGCACCACAAACCATCGATGAATTAAAGGATGCCGTTAGAGTCTTCTTCGCAGCTCTGAGACAACCCTTATTCAATAACATGACCAGAAACTTAGAACATCGTTATGAAGTCTGTCTTGAACGAGGAGGTGCACATTTAGAACATATAATAAAGTGTCAATAATATGTATTTTTTAAATATATAATACGATTACAAGTTCAGTACTGTTTATTTCGGGCAATACTGTATTATTCAATGAATTAAGTAAATAAGCAATATTAAAAGAAAACGATCTTTCAAAAATTTTTTTTTCGGTATAATGGTACAGTTAGTAAACAACTTAATACTCAATGTTCTATATATATGTTACAAATTTGACGCTCATTATTGGGATATAATAAACGGTAAGAATTACAATTGGGGTCGAAGCGTTGAAGTAGTAACTATACTTTATTATTATTTCATTAGAAACAAGATCTACGCAACTGATGCATTTAAAAATACATATAACTGATGATGGTATCCGATAGCGACATGTTATAGAAAATAAAAAGCGGTAATGAACATGTAAAATTAATTTGTCGCCATTTCTGTAAATAAAGCTAGGAAAACGAGAATTTTTGGGTTTTTCAAAATGTCATCGGAAGTACTCGGAATTTTCCAAATTTATCGACTGTTTGTTACTCCAAATCAAATAAGATAAGGTGTATCAAAGTTACATCTTTTATGGGCTTCGGGTTCCCTGGTTTGTACCTATGAGTTTTCGTAGGAAAAGAGCTTCTTGAAACTTATAAAATACTAGGAATTACAGTTTTAATAACCGCCTCTGTTCTTATAAGTTCTTATGCTTTTTTTATAAGAGTTTATAAGACATGTTCGGCAGGAAAGGGCCGCTTTACTTTTGTAAAAGGCTTTTAATACATCTTACCGCTGTTGTTGGGTTGCTTGGGTTATGGCTGCCCGTAGAGTCCTAACAAGAACGAAACAGCCGTCATGGTCTACCCGCTCCAGGGTATTCCTTGACCTTGGATTGCTGTGTATTCCAATATAAAAAACAGTTACACACTTGTCCGATATGCCCCAATTATTCGCTTCTAATTATTTTCGCGGACACACTTCTAAACATTTATGAATTAATACAAAAGGTATTTTATATAACGCGTCTTTGTTCCAGGGGAGAAAAAAACAATGCTCACGAAAATTACATTAAACCCCAATATTTAAAACATTTCGCCGAAATGGAGAAAGCCGTTATTTATTAGTATAATTTCGCAATAAAACCCAAACATTTGAGAAACTCTTACAGCCGCTACGGCATCCATTACCATTTATATGAAGCGTGAAACGGTGTCGTATCTCGTCGAGATGGGAAAACTAGCAAAACTTAATGCAATTTTTATGCAGAATCTTAAATATTACGAAACAAGCGCAAATTATCTGTTTTATAAGCAATAGCGTAAATATGGGAAAACTAAAACATAAATAGTAAATATGTATGTACAAAAGGGGCCGCACGGACTACATTATATAGTCTGCGGCACGAATCGTGAACAGAAGAATGACTGTGGATGAGTATAATTTATCCAAACTCAGTTGGATGACATAAAAAAGCTTTTAACAGGCTTCAAAGAGACCGACCACACAACCAGGGATGTCAGATCTATTTCTTTCAATTCTTTTAGTTCTTTTTATTTAAAATGTTCTTTTTATATCAGTATTCAATTGTCAGTCAGTAACTCCCTTTGAAAGCTAGTTTACAAATATACATTAATCTAAGAAGTTTTGAGTGTGAAAGAAAGAAGAACATTAATATTATTATAGGTTTTTGAGTCCTTAAGAAATATTATTTAGAAAAAATAATTAAAATAAAAATAAAAAGGGTTTTCATTGTTAAAAAACAACTTATTAACAAACAATTGTTTCTCGTCTACCTACTTATATATTATATTAACAAACCCGAAAATTTGGTAGAACTGGCAATCGTGCATAATTTATGCACGTCTCGAACACTGTCTCCCAATCTGTGAATGATACTAAGAAAAACGCAATTGGAAATTTATATGGTCTAGACATGAAAGGCGGAATATTTTCAGCGAATCACAATGTTTCTTATCTACCTGCTAAAAGATAATTGAGCCATCATCACTGTCATGTCAGTTATCCTCAGCTGTCCTCGATAATATTCGGCAGGTAATTAACGACATAAGTAGCGATGTATGGAAAAATTGCGAAGCTCATGTTACTGTAGAAATGGAATATCCCTGTTTTAGCGCCCATAGCACCAATAGTGATCCAACCTGAAAACGATTCTACTTTTGAAAATTATGATGATTCCATCAATTCAATTGTTACTGCATTTTAAATCCATAATGTTCGTTTACAAGGTGTTACCTATTAAAATTGTTTTATTTATATTGTATTATCATTTTAAAAATTTTAAAACAATATATACCCTATGCATTTTAATTATTAGGAGATACGACGCCTATGATTAGCAGTTTAATGATTTTTTGCTTTATTTATATTATTATCATCTCAAAAAATTAAAACAACACCCTACGCATTTTAATTATTTGAATGGCGACGCCTATGGTTAGGAGTTTGATACTTTTTTTTGTCATTAAATTAACCTGAGAAACACTATACATACATTGTTGCCGTAACATTCTTCTCTTATTGTGATACTTCATTTGGTAATATTCAATTTAGGTATCCTTCTCCAGTTAGGTATTTGGTCTGTATATTATATGCGTACTTCGTGTACTATATTGTTTTTACATTAAGCAATACATCGATCGTATGGAAGTAAATTCAGTGTGCGATAAGCGCAATATTTTAACTAAATCGCAAAAATAACTCTTTTTATTGCTTAATCTGGCAGCCCTGGACAGCTTACCTTTGGTTAACATTCTCTCGCTTTTTATTGCGTATTATATTCAGTAGAGGTTTCTTTGTCACACAGTTTTACTCACTGATAACAAAGAACGCGTGGTTTTCAGTGGCGGAGGAGAAGTTTTTTAGCTCTACAAAATAAATAGATATAGGCGGGAAAAATCGCCAACGTTTACCGGGTCTTCGATGAGGAAACTTCCAACAATCAATTAAAATTAACCATTAAACGCAAGATCAAACGTAGTACACTTTATACGGGAGTCAGCGAAAGTTAGAAGAACAATATAACTTTCATAATGCATTCTATAACTGAAGGTTGGCAACATTATAACATGTGTAACTTATCCTAAAATATTACTTAAATAACCTAAATTTTCATTTATAGAGAGCGTTTCACTCCTTGCTATTTAAATTGTTACCAATGCCAAATAAACTGACCTGACGTACGTATCAACCTAACTTATTTTTCCATATTGTATTTTATTAATATAATATTATTTTGGATTTCTCTTGGCTGCATTACGCATATCAAATGGAATGATATGTTACTAATTTATTTTCTACTATTTGTTTATTTATAGTATTATAGGTATAGTGTTTCTTAGGTCAATTTAATGACATAAAACAGTATGAAACTCCTAACCATAGGCGTCCCAAACAAATAATTAAAATGCGTATACATACATACTTTTGACAATGCAACATAAGTGTCTGTACAGTTTCAGCTTCCTTTACCGTTTTTGAGATTTCGATTTTAAATTATGGGCAGCTCTCGCCCAGGGGAGAAAAGGGCTGCCATCAATGTAATAATGATAATAAAGAAACTAGTTTAAAACTAAAAGAGATCATTGTACAAAGCAAAAACTAGTTAAACAGATATTCAACTAATTTAAAAACACCGTGTTTCTTCTCTTCACTGCCGCAAAGTAATTATATCTTTAGCTTAATAAACTCCAGAAAACTTTGTGGTAAAAGAATACTTCAAGGAGCAATAAATATTGAAATGCTTGTTATTTATTTGCTACTTTTAAATTAAAATTATATAAACAAGCAAATGGTTGGTTAGCAGATTTATTACAGGAGAGAACTACTACTAGAATTAGTAGTAGGTAGTTATAAATTTTTGGACTATGGAGTTTGAAAAGACAATTATTGTAAAAAAGACTGTGAAATCGCTTGATACGACTTATTGATGTAACATGAAGAAGAAACAACAATTATGCAATTATGTTTGTCCTTCTGTTCTTTAAATTTAAGATGCAAGAAGGTTGGTAAACCTGAAAAATGAAATTAGCAAAACATTGTAGATTACTTCTTTTTCAAATTCCATTTTCGGTTATGACTTATTAACGTTGATAAGCAACTTCCCTTATAGATGTGTTTTAGACTTCCATTTTCTTTAATTATAACGCTTTAATGTATTAATATCTCCAATTTTTCCCAACTAAATAGATTCCCCTGACTATCAGTGGCGGCTTCTCCTATGAGGCAGGTAATGCAGTGCCTCACCAATAATTTTGCAAATTAAATAAATTACAGATTTATATGACTTTACTATTTGCATAAATACCTATATATCCATTAGAATTAATGCTGTCAATCTTAACGCGCTTCGCTAGAAATATCATCTATCATCCATCTCATTTCTGCATGCGGTCGTATATGGTAGAAGCCGGTCTCGCGCTTCTTTGTCTTTTACGATTCCTTGAGTGTTTTGTTCTTATATCATCCATCTCATTTCTGCATGCGGTCGTATATGGTTAAAGGCCCGGCCTCCCACTTCCTTGTCTAGCATATTAGTGAAAATATCTAATGTGATGATGTATGATACCCGTAATAGTCCAGTCGAATCTAGCTTTAAATAGCGCATAAAAACATTCTTTTGAGGCCAGCCTCAACTCTCTATGTAAATTTAATGCGAACGCGAGGGGACTAATCTAATCTATAAAGATGAACGCCGCGACACGGTATTTGGAGAAATGCTATTATTAGATTAACAGGTTGTCCGTTGAAAGTTTAGAGTTTAGAGAGAGTGCATAGTGCATTGTTTTTTATTATAGTTTTCGGTAAATACTTTTGTGGTTTTTCGTACTGATTTTTGTTTTGCTTTTTTTCCAACAGTGGGCAGTGATTTTTCTAAAATATTAATATTACATTACTTTTATTACTTATTAGTTTATTTGTTTTGTGCTTATTAGCGAAAAATGGATTCAGCGGGACCTAGCACAGCGTCACAACTTCCCCAGGTAAATGTAAACATTCGCAATCCTACTTGTGATCTTGTTAATTTTTTAGTAAATGAGCAGAATTTTTCAAGTAATTCCTATGAAGATAAATTGTACTTAGTAAAAGAAGTAAAGCGACCTGTTCCAGGTTTGAGTAAACGTCTTGTTACTATCGGTGGGGTGGGGAAATCAAATCGGAGCTTTCAAAACACTTGGTACGAAAAGTACGACTGGCTTACTGGTATAGTGTAACGTTAAACACATTATTTTGCTGGCCGTGTATTCTGTTTGCAACAAATAATAGCGACAAAGTTTGGTCAAAATGTGGTTATAGCGATTTAAAAAACTTGTCTAGACTTGAAAATCTAACCTTGCTAAAAAAAGTTTTCAACTGTGCCTCACCCCTTTCAAATACCACGAGCCGCCCCTGCTGACTATAAGGTTCATTTCCAATTACTGAGTTTTACCTTTATGTTAATTTATCAACATTTTTTTTCTATTTTCGGAATCCACTAACCATCATATTACCTAAAATGTTTTTTAAATTTTCTGTTTGATCATTTCCAATAACCTGTTGTTGATGATCAATAACTCAATAGCAAGATATAGGGCCGCCATTATCTTTTAACAAATCGTTCGCGCCATTTCCCAACACGTCTTAATATTTATATATTGGGGAGTTGAACGTGCTTTCACGTTTCAATAGTAATCGTTTATCATTTTGGATATCAATAACAATGTTATTGTATCTTCGTTATATGGATGTACGATGTAACGCCTTTATTATTCTATGCAATATTTGATTTTTCTATACGGCCGTCCAAAGCAGGGGCGGATTTAGGATTTGTTCTAGGGGGGGGCGCAAAGGGGAATTGCGCAGAAGGCGCAAGTTAACCCGCGCCAAAGGCGCTCTTTTGCGCCGCAGGAGAACATTTTTTGGGTGCCACGCCCTTTTTTGGGTAAAATAACCGTAAAGCTTAATCTGCGGCAATATGCCAGACTTTAAAACATTCTTTTAATTTAAAAGAAATTCGAAATTTGAAAGGTCGATAAAATAAACAAGTATGATTCGGAATCGATACTTTGGATACAGCTGCTACTGCTACTTTTTGTAATACTTATTTCAAGTTTAAGTGCATTTTGTGTGGAGGTATTAGCTGTATATGTACTCTCTGCAGCCTCTGCCTCTGCCCCATCACTTTTAATTCTTCTTCACAGTCAAAGTTGTTGGTTAGTTAATTATTGTTAGAAATATTTGTGCAACCCAACATTTATTAATCGTTCATAAATTTACAAATGAGCTTCACACTTACTAACCCTTTGTTGCCCACCGGTTTCACAGTGAAACCGCGAACAAACTAATTTTTACCTAGACTCCTACCGGTTTCGCAGTAATACCAGTGGGCGTGTACATACATCACGCCACTATCTATGCGGCGGCCGATTGGTTTAGCATCGTACCCTGTTTATTTATCACTTCATGCCTTATTTACATGTGGTCAGCTGAGGTCTATGGTCTATTTGTGAATTTTGTTCAATAAAAGTGTTATTCATGATGTCTGGTAAGAAAAGTATGTTTTTTTTATTGTAAAAATAGTACCCTAATACTTTTAGAATATTTCTGGAACAAACTAGTATCTTTTTACAATTTTTTTTTATGCAAGAAGTTATTGGTTTCGCAGCGTAACCGGTAGGCTACAACATATTTTTTAATTTTAGGTAGAGAAAACTTGTTATATTTTCGCGATCTCGAAAAAATGCAATCCAATGATATTTTTACTTTATTGGATGAAATTCCCAGTGATGATGAGTCAGACTCAGGGGATACTAGTGAAGATGAGGGTGCTGACGAACAAGCGGTTTTAAATAATGATGATTTGTTTGACATAAATGAACTAGCCATAGATTTTGCAGATGACGTAGCTGTGGCTCAGTGGGACAGTGATGATGAACTACCACTTGTTAAGATAAGACAACGTGAGCTAGCAACAAATAAACACATTTGGACAACTTCCAGCGATTATTGTCTTAAAAATATGAAGACATTCCATAAGATAGTGGACCCAATATACCCCAATCGCTGTAGTTCTAGGACTGATCGGAGCTGAAGAAAATTGTCCTAAAAAAGAAAGACCATCATCTACTACCAATTGTTTCAAGGTCCATGTTGCCCCGGAAATTATATTTGATTCCTGTAGACATAATGCCTGTACACGGGAATTCAAAGCGGTGCGCCCTATGCAGTGAAAAGTCGGAGACTCACCGTACCCGATGGATGTGTTCTAGGTAAACTATTCCTCTTTTGCTAAAAAAATTATGTATTTTTTATTGTTTTTTTTTTAGGTGCAACGTTGGTCTATGCCTAACAGACAAGAAAAACTGTTTTTTGAACCACCATAAAATTTAGTTCGTTATTTGTGTGTAAGTAGTATGTAGTTCAATAAAATTTGAGAAAACAACTAGTTGCCTATCTAATTCCTACTGGTTTCATGGTAAAACCGCCCCCTAGGGGCTTTAAAAATAAACAGGTATGTAAAAAACTTTAAAAAATGGCATTTTTATATAAATTTTAATCCAAAAATACTAGTTTGCATCACGATTTAAAAAATAAAATAAATCCGTACACAAAGGGCTAAATAAAACAACTTAAAAACTATACTTGGTAAACAAGAAAGGGTTGTATAATTCCGAAACGTATCTGCCTACTTTATCTTAAAAACTTATCTAATTTCACATGTATCCTTAAATAACAAAATCCAGTCTCCTTTTTTTACTAGCAAATAAATTTATAGTTTCATTTATATCTAGATTTATATTTCTATGAATATACAACAAGGCTAATGTCCTATACTATTATATGGTAAATATTATAAAATGGTACAACTCGGTAGGGGGGGGGGGGGGGGCGCGCCCCCTCTAAATCCGCCCCTGGTCCAAAGGGAAAACACCGTGTGTGGCTTAAAACTAGTGGTGAAGTGGAAACATGAGGATTAAGGTTTTGACTTTTAAATCAGCGGCGTAACGAGCACCCCCCGCAGACTCCGCACCTCGGGGGGGGGGGGGGGGGGGGCGGGAATCAGCCAGCCAGGGGGCCTTCACTGACGGCCCCTTTAAAACTTGCTGCCAGCTTTCCTTTTCATAAATATTTTATTTTATAATCAATTTTATTTTTTTATATCCTGAAAATTTAACTTCGTTAGGTGAAGCAGAATTATACGTGAAAGCGCGGAATTTACAAACGAATTACCATAAAGACTCGTCCATTGACTTTCCTAGTTTAATTTTAAGGCTCAGAAAGCGACTTGGAGATAGTATTTCAAAATTAAAAACAGTGTATGAACTTGCGGATCATTTATTAATAAAAAATCAATTCCTTCAAAATTTCCAGATGTATCTAGTGCAGTGATGTTATTTCTACACACAAAAAAAGAAATACTTATTTGAAAAATAAAATACTTATTTAGAATAAATCTTAGCTTTGTATATACGCAAAGAAATATATTTTTCAAATAAGTATTTCCAATACTTTATTGGATACACAAGTAATCTCGTAGTAATACATTAATTTTTCCAAATGAGAATTTGTATTATCAAGTTAAGTATTTTATGGTGTTAAAAATTGAGCTAAAAAAATTTTCATTTTAAAAATTTTAAAGTAGTGAAGCAAGTTAATATATTTCTAGGAACAAAAATAAGTGACTTTTTTAAGAAAACCAATTTTTAAATTGACGCTCCGCTTTCTTACTTAAAGCTTGTTGATAATTAAAATAAGCAATATTGGTTCTTGTTGCAAAAATACCAAATGAACATATTTTTTACTTAAGTATTGAAATTTATTTAGAATGAGAAATGCTTCATTTAGTAATAAAGATGCACACTCTCTATTCGAGTAGGTGGAATACTCGAACAGAGAATGTTGTATATTTTATGAATTAATTAAAGAATTTCCATATACTCGTATAGATAATATTTTAATCTATTCGTGTATATGGAATACTCGAATAGAGAATCATATATATTTTACGAATTAATTCAAGAATTTTTATATGCTCGAATAGAGAATATTTTGATTATTCAAGTATACGGAATACTCGAATAGAGAATGATGTATTATATTTTACGAATCAATTCAAGAATTTCCATAAACTGGAATAGATAATATTTTTATCCATTCGAGTATAATATTGAATACTTGAATAGAGAACATTATTCGAGTATATGGAAATTATTGAATTAATTTGTAAATATTTCTATAATAATTGAGCTACTGTAAGGTATCCCAAAAGCTCTCTATAATTTTTACAAAAATGCTAATATAGTATTTATTTACATGTTACTTTTCATAGGTCGAACAAATTTTGTTTTAAATAAAAACATGTATATCGGAGGCGAAATTTTGTAAGTAGGTATAGGTATTTCTTCTTAAACAAATAAATTATGGCGGATTACCTTGTTTTCCGTAATCCCTTACGCCTGAAGACCTCTGACACACAAATTAATCCATAGGTGGGTAAGTAAAAAAAGAAATATTTTATTTTTTTTATTTGAAAATCATTTTAAATACGAACAAAACTAATGATCTATCTGTCAACTAAGACTAGAACAGTTAGATCAGAAACATAAACTACATCGAAATAGAAAAACGTCTTAATAAAAAACCAAATATGTACATTCCTTACAGTGCCTTAAATCTCAGTCACAAAAAGTTCGCGTTCTATTTATTTGAAAATCATTTTAAATACGAAAAAAACTAATAATCTATCTGTCTACTAAGGCTAGATCAGTTAGATCAGAAACATAAACTATATCAAAATAGAAAAACGTCTAAATAAAAAACAAAATATGTACATTCCTTACAGTGCCTTAAATCTCAGTCACAAAAAGTTACACGTTAATGATTTCTTGGGATAAGCCCCAAGAATTTAGAATATCTTCTATATCCATGCCACAATACACAATATTCACTTTGCATCCACTAAAGTTTGTATAGTAATAGCCGTTTAACTACTTAATAAGGTACGCTTCCGAAGGTTCAAACAAGTTCGAACATATAATATAATAGACAGAATAGACTTGTAACTTGGATTGGCGAGTGGCACGTTCCGATGTCCGATGCAAGACTGTGACGCGGATTGACAAATATCTTGCGTGGAAGTAGAAACGGGTAAAGTGATACTTGCGAACTCTTCATTTAAGCAAAATTGATCGCAACGATTTTCAATATTAGTAAATATTCTTTTTTTTTTTCAATTTGAAACAGTAGACTTGTTTAAAAAGAAAAATATAGTTGCTTCAATAAATTCAAATATATACTCATTTTAAGAAACGTCAAATTTTAAACCATGTTTATTCAAATGAGGAATAACATAATCTTAAATGTAGTTAAATAATATTTAAATAAAGTAAATACAAGTCGTAAACTGAGCAATAATTTTTCTTGTTTTAAACTGTCAATTCTAATTTAGAGATTAAAGTATTCTTTATTGAATGCATACTTTGACTTAAAATTAGCATTAATTATAACTTTGGCCAAGTTTATATGGTCTTTAAATTAAAAATATCTACTCAAATCAAGAAGAGTAACCAAGTATTTCAAATACTAATTTTAAATAAACGTTGATAATCAAGCGAAGTATCATTTCTTCGAGAGAGTATCTGTATCTTTAAATTGAGTTAAAAAGTGTGAGAAAACATATATAATTAAATAGAGTATTCCTTTTTTTGTGTGTAACTTTACCAGTTAGTGTGGCATCAGCGGAACGATCTTTTTCCAAACTTAGGATAGTAAAATCTATTTACGTAACACCATGGAAGAACAACGCCTTGTAAGAACATTAAATATCGACGAAATTATAAACGATTTTGCTAAGAAAAAAACTCTCGACGATCTGATACGCCCTCTTTTGGCGCAAAACAACTAACGATGCCGCGGCAGAAATACGAGCAAGTCGGTAGGCGGAGCCTCGCGTGAGAGAAGTGTATCTTACCTCTGCTAGAATGGCAAAATGACGATATTTTTTTTGCTTCTCAAAATATTTTGTCATGCAAAGTTGCATTTCTTGATGCTGACCTGGAATAGCCCAAACATCTTTGCGACTATGCTGGAAATAAAAAAATAATTTTCTGTCAGCTGCTACGACAAGGGTACAATGCCACAATACCGCTAAGAACAAGGGTTATTGTCCATTAAAATTAAACACGCTACAATTATTATCTATATAATATGTGTCTAAGGCAGAATGTAACTATATAATATTGGTCAACGTTCGTAATAAAGCGCGAAAACTTAAAAATAAATGTGTTAGAATTCGCACATAAATCATTGCATTACTTCGTATTAAATTGAGGTGAAAGAATTGATGAAATAAAATAATAAACTAAATGAATTACCTTGATTTTCGCAGACGAAAAATAGTGAATATGAAAATATTTCCTAATGCGAAGTTTTTTTGAAAAGGATAGTTTAGATTGGAAAAAATTGCATATTTTTGAGAACGGTTTAGACTAGTAATGTTACAACCTTCCCGAGTGTGACTATTATGTTTGACTAAATCTTCTACTTACCTAGGTACGTTAGTAATGTTGTAAAACTCTTACAGGTTTTGATTTTTTTTCTATTAAGAAATCTTATTGTAAAATACAAAATAATTATAAAACAAAAAAAGGAACACATGACAATTTTCGTTTCTTTTAAAATATTTTTATTAAACAATTCTCGTTACGTAACAACTTTGAAACTGTTTATCTTTTGGGGTTAAATTCAAATTATGACATTATGATAAAATTGGTAAGTGGTCAAGTATTGTATTTATTCTGTAATGATATTTGTAGTATGTACACTTGTAAATCTGATTATTTTTAACATATGTAATATTATGTTGCTTCTTCTCATGCCTTGAAAGACACTGTTTATTGTTGAATAATTGTTTATTATATTCACAACACTTCTAGTTTTTTATGTGATGAACTTTTGAGAATTTTGAAAAGAAGAGTGTTTTTGGCAACCGGCTTTACATCGCTTAACCTCCAAATTACTTTTTTTAAGACGGCGGCATATGATTGGTCGGTTGAAAAGTTCATTGTCAGACTCTAGACGCTACTTGTGGCCTCTCCTACTAAAATATCGATGGTCAGTAAGCAGTGTCACCAGTAAAGTCCGCATCATATAGGATTTTTTTTATTAACAGCTTTATTCAAAATTTGACTTTGGCATCAAGTTCAGCTTCGATCGAGAAAATTAAGCAAAAAAATAGTAGTCACGTGATTCGCATTATCTGTCAAATGTTAATTTTTTACAAAAAATAATTCAAAAGTGGGGTTATTTCTGAAAATATCGAAAAAAATTATTAGAAAAAGTTTTTTTAAGTGCAGTTTCTAGCCAACATGCAACATTTCAGCTTCATAAGATAATTTTGATTTTTTACCTATATTTTGTAAACTGCACCACTATTGTAAAATGAGACTCAACGCAACCCACATAAAACTTTTTAGTTTTGACAATGCTTTATTTCAAATACATTTTCTTTAAAGTAGTGCCATATTAAATGTGTGTTTTTCCACAAAATCAAAATTGGGCTATTAAAATTTGGTCGCATGTGATGCAAAGTTTATTTGTTTTTGACCCTGTATAAGGTACCTTCATAAAATAAGTATTTTGAAAACGTCGTTTGTGTCTAAAAGTAACACACGTTAACGTTATTATGACATAGCGTAATAATAAATTATAATATAGGGGTTTTAAATTAAATCGTTAAAAATATAGATAAACTTTACGTTGTTAAACTAAAATTTATTTTCCACTTAAAAACACTGTACTGAAGACACTATGTCCTTTTTGTTTTCATATTAATTTGTATTACTTTCAAACACAAACCACGTTTTCAAAAATACTTATTTTATGAAGTTACCTTATACAGGGTCAAAAACAAATGAACTTTGCATCACATGCGACCAAATTTGAATACCCCAATTTTGATTTTGTAGAAAAACACACATTTAATATGGCGCTACTTTAAAGAAAATGTATCTGAAATAAAGTATTGTCAAAACTAAGAAGTTTTATGTAGGTTGCGTTTAGTCTTATTTTGTAAAAGTCGTGCAATTTACAAAATATAGGTAAAAAATCAAAATTATCTTATGCATTTAAAAAAACTTTTTTCGATATTTTCAGAAATAACCCCACTTTTGAATAATTTTTTGGAAAAAATTAAAATTTAACAGATAATGCGAATTACGTGACTACTATTTTTTTGCTTAATTTTCATCTCGATCGAAGCAGAACTTGATGCCAAAGTAAAATTTTGAATGAAGCTATTATTAAAAAAAAATCCCATATGGTGCGGACTTTACTGGTGACACTGTAGTCTGCAGTTTACTTTTTAGCGAGGTATAAATTAATAATTTTTAAAATTTTATTCATTTTTTGTTTTCTACAATGTAAAAGACGTGTAATGCTAATGTAAACAACATTTCGTTCCAACCACAGTTATTGAAAAAAACCATAATTAATTACTAACATGCCGTTTATTTTTCATGCATGTGTATTAATTGGTCAGAGAACATTTATTATATCGGATGAAAAAGGGTCGTTATGACTGTCAAATTTCCGAAAATGGTTTTCGATTTGCATTTGGTTGAATTCAATTTTATGCGGATTAAAACTTCAAAAAATGAAATGGTACAACGTCCAATATTAGTTTAAAAAAATGCGAAACAAAAACACACAACGCCGCAAACAGTGACAGATTATTCTTCACGAGCTCCATGTCTGCGTCTGGGTTAATTTTTTTCACAAACATTAGCAGATTGCGATAAAAATTATTTATTATTTATGATCCTTTTCAGGAATAAAGGTACATACCTACATTTTTATGAAATTGCTAAAATATATTCATCAAATTTAATAATTATCATGAGTAACATGATGAGGTTTATGAATTATTATTAGCTTTGTAATATGCTCGCGTTGCTACTAAAACTTAAAATACATCCAAAATTGTTCTTTATACACTTGTAAGCAGTAATGCCATTGCATAATTTATTTTAAGAATTTTTTATTTTTATTTATTTTCTTTTAAAAAAGTGTTTGTATGAATGTAATTTATATCTTGTGCTAGGGTGTTTTACGTAATTTCAATTACAGACAAAGAAATGCCTAAAAAAATTTTTTGTTAAATTGGTCAGTAGGTACCTGTAAAAATACCTGCAAAAGTTCGAATATAATATTTTAAAATTTTCACGTAACTCTTATCAAATTAAAAAAAAAAAAATTTTTTTGCATGTTTTCCAGATCTTCTAATATAGGCCACCTCAACCAATAAATTAATGGTAATTAAAAAAAATATATCTAAGGTTTATACCTGCGTTTTAATAAACTTATTAAAAAACTTATTATGTTCAAATTTCAAACACAAATTTTTATTTCGTGTTGTCATCCTAAATTTTAACTGATGGATGATGTTTGCCACTCTAACCACATGAATAAAATTACAGGAATAACGAAACCCACCTACTCCTCTTTTGGTTATTTTACTTGGGGTAATTGTATTTTATCTACAAGCGTGCGGTAAGTAACTATTTACCGCACTGATTTGAGTGCGGTAAGTATCACTTTGCCGTACACAGAAAAAAGTAAAAGATTGAATTAACGCAAATAGGTTTGATTTAACCCAATAATCAGTTTAAATAGCAACAACGCAATGATCTGGTTAAATCAACTCTATGAAATGATTAACTTGGTATGATCAAATCAATCGACTATTTGGTTGATTTAAACCACACTAAAGGTATAATATAGCAAATAATATGATTGAAGTAACAATATCATTGGGTTATTTTTACCATATCCTTGTAACCTTGTATCATTTTAAAAATTTGATATTGTTGTTACAACCCATTAGAAGGGTTAAATTTACCATATCATTGGTTTAAATTAAAAATATGAATAGGTTAAATTTGTGATATCCGAGGTGTAATAAAAGATATATACCCGCTTTATATAGTAGTAGTTTATTATACAACGTAATGTACTGGTCAAGTTTAAACACAATCTCTTTACTTAATACCTAACAGATTACAAGGGAAACAGAACGGTGAGGATCCTTGGTGGGCCAGTCTGGTACAGACTGCCGGTCCGGTCGTGTCGTGTTCCCAGCTGTGCCTCTTATGGTCGTCCATGCCTGCGCTTGCGCGTATGTCCGACTCTAGATACCTTCACCCCAGAGTGTTTGGAGATACCTGCCTGAGGGAGAAACCAAATTAGTGTTATGTAATTGCCATAAAACCCTTACATACTTTTCTGTAAACCAATAATAAAATACCATTATTGTTTTCCTGTTTAATATGATCGGTACCTACCTACATATAGATCTAAAGAGCTGACAGAAAAATATATAGTTCGATCTTTAATATTCGAATACAACAAAATATGAGTTATTGTTCCACTCATAAATAAATAAATAAATAAAGTTGGTGGGACTTGACAGTCCCGTCCCGTTAATATACACAAAGGGTTAAAACAATTAGGTTATATAGGTTAAGGTAAGCACCTATTAAGAATATTTTTTTGGTTGTAGGTAGGTACCTAAGGAAAATATTATTAGGTAAGGTAATTATTAAAAAGAGAAAACATGGATTTTTTATACCGACTAATTTTAGGTCGTATTCTATATAGACCATGAATCTCATGTCTCTTTTGGCAAATTTTTACTAAAATTTACATATTTATCTTACCTAAAATTATTATCAATTGTAGGCAGGTACCACGATTCACTTAAGTATACTTACCTAATAAAATAACAAATTTAATGTAGTATTTTTATAGTGCCTACATACAATTAGTTTAGGAATAATGAAACAGGTGACACTAAATATAGTATACTATATATAATATAATATATTATTATCCTTACCCAAAAATGTTTCCACTAGGTGTGGAAGCCCGCAACAGCTTTTTCAATTCCATTGCACAATTTTCCTACACTTACAAAGAACGAAAAACACTAGGAAAACCATAAATGAACTCCAGACTCCAGTGCCGCCACAAAACAGATAAGGTTATGTTGTTACTGTTGTTATGCGAATGCCGCGAATGCCGCGAATGACGAGACACTTGCTGCTTTATTAGCGTCCCTAAACTGAGCTGCCATTGGTCAATTGGCGATGGCCTGACTATCTTTCAAATTTACTAAAATTAACACGTTCACATGCTAGAATCTAACCGACAGTAGGGTTAAATAGAATTTCAAACCGAAGGTTATTAAATAGGTAATATTAACAAAATGAAATGGTTGATTGAACCATACAGTATTGTTTAACACAATATAATGTTTAAAATCAACATTTTGATTAGATTGAATTAACACAGAAAAGGTATAATTAAGTATTAATATTTTTACCATTTAAATAAGCTTGTTTTTACCCAATGAAGGTGATTCCAACAATTTAAATTGGTTAATTTAACATTTTACATTCAACCCAATCAAGTAGTAGAAATAATCGAGTAAAATTGTTTAAAAATACACAAATTGTTTTAATTTAACCTTTTTAAAAGTAATCCAATAGACTTGCTAGATTCAACATTTTACTTTTTTCTGTGTACTAGCGCGGTAAGTAATTATATTCAGTCCATGAAGAGCCCATATTCCTTCTCATATCTATGCCGTGATTTATCCGGCAATAAATTAAGGGTAGCTGCTTTAGCGATGTCCAAAACGTCCTTCGGAATTTCGTCATCACTGCTGCTACTGACTTTCATTTAAGGGACGTAAAACACACTTTCACGAAATTGTTACAAAAATAATTATCGTTTATTCCGTTGTCAAGTTTTACATCTGTCATATAAAAGCCAACTATTAAATTTCTATAATTTATTTCCCTAGCAACCTGATATTAATGCATTGCTGATAAGGACTTACGAGGCACACGGGGTAAATTAAAACAGTGCTCTTTTAGTTTTTAATATTGGTGCCCTAAAAAATGCTTGTATATAATAGTTATTTATGCAACTAGTGCAAAAAGTGTATGTTTATTGCACACGGCATAGAAGTTATTCACAGAGACGTAGTCGAGGTGAATAATATGCCATGTGCAATAAACACACTTTTTGCACATGTTACATACACTATTTTTTCTACGATCGTTTTTTTATTTAACAAAAAAGTTTAAAATCGCTCTGTATTACCTCTCCTTTGTGTGCAAAAGTTGTAATTCAAATTTGACAATGGATCATAGATACCTTTGACTTCAACATAATAAAATTATGGCTCCCGGCCCTGTTAAAGTGAATTCTATTTCGATAGGGTATCGACGGTGTGCAACACACAATACACACACTATAAACAAATTGTTCGTTTCCTAGGTAATTTACTTTATTGCACTAGGGCAAAAAGTACTTTATTGCAAAGTATGCAATAAAGACCTACTTTTGTCATTAGAAATTCATACACAAAATAACATTTTTTGAACGATCGTAGAAAAAATATCGTACAATACACTTACGGTAGGTGTCTTAACCGCATTTGCGTGATTTACCAAAATCGCCTTCGGCTCGTTTTGTTAAATATCACGCACATGCGGTAAAGACGTACCTATAGTACTTGTATTGTAATATACTATTATTTCCGTTTATTCTTTTAACATAATATAAATTTAATATACAGGGTGTTACTTAATGAGAGAAAAAATTATAACAGACTGTCACAAAACGTCAAAAATATTATGTTTATGATAGCAAAACAGCATTTCGCAGCTACGATCAAAGTTAACTTGAATGTATTTTAACAATTTTTCGACGTGCAATAAAGTGGTTTTTATTTTTTTCCTCGAAAACGAAAAGTTGTATTTCTAGTTGCTTAATCCGAAAGAAATATAAATAATATAAAAATTAAAAAAACTTAGTAGCGTACGTTTTCCTGTGAAGTTTCATTACAACTGCCAGTCGGAACTAATACAGTACCTATATAAATTCTTATAGGCCTATCTCAATTCTAAGCGCTCTGGGGAGGGTTGCAGAGAAAATAATACACATCAGACTCAAGAGCATGAAGTTGGATCAAAAGCTGCCAGAAGAGCAATTTGGATTCAGGACAGGGAGAGGAGCTGTTTTACTTATAGCACATGTAGTCCAAAACGCCATCGAAAAAATGGAAACAGAACAAAACACGGTACTTCTCTCACTGGACATCCGGAAAGCCTTCGACAGTGTATGGTTCAATGGATTGCTCTACAAACTCATTACACTACACAACTACCCACTACACTTCATCACACTCATACATTCATACATCTCAAACAAAACACTAACGGTTAGGGTGAAAAGCGACCTGTCAGCCCCTGTGAAATTACATGCTGGTCTACAACAGGGCACCATTAGCAGGGCCCCTATTTAACATGTATACAGCTGACATCCCATCTCACCCAAATTCCCAACTGGCCATATTTGTAGACGACGTACTCCTACACGCCAGCTCATACTATGCAAATGTGGCCAGGCAACATATCACCAACCACCTACGAACCCTCATCCCTTGGTATAAAAAGTGGAAATTGGAACTCAACGAAGAAAAATGTGAATGCGTTATACTGACAAGAAAACGAACAAACAATTACATAAACCAAAACATTATAATAAACAACAGACAAATAATACCTATAGATAAACTAAAATACCTTGGAGTAGTAATAGACAAAACTCTAAGATTCCAACATAATACAACAAAACTAATACAAAAATATTACGCAACAACTCAAAGACTATACAAATTACTAAATTACAGATCTCCATTATCACCGATAAGAACACCAGTACGCCATCTACACCAGTCAACAAACACTCCTTATATTACAGATTACATAAGACAAAATGCAATAAATTTTTATAATACTCAACCACAAAACTCTAGACTAACCCAAAATATAACAGACTTAAGATATAACGAGTATCGCATTCACCCACCTATACACTCAAAACTTCCAATTTACTTTCAAAATAATTAAAAAGTTCCCATTTTCACCGAAAAACCACAAAAATCCCAAAGTCCGAAAACCACGCCCCAAAAATTAAGACCGCCTACCATGGTAAAGCTGTCATATGCAAAGCTACGGTGTACCTGCTAATATAAGTTTCTAGCTGGTTTTTCATCTGTTTTTCCAGTGAACCCCAACACAAACCCATAAATTTAAAAACTACACAACAACAAAAAACTTTCTAAAACAAAAAACCGAATTATTGCATAGCCGTAAAAGGTCGCTGAAACTGGCTGAATAAATGCATTCAAATGCATATACTAAGTACCAAGGCCAAGATCAGCCACCCTGCACTGTAGGGCGTATCCCTGGTCACCAAGAAACTAGGAAGAACGAAATACAATATTATATAATATTATATTGTAATTAGTATTAGTAATGCAATGTAAAATATTATTAAACAAATAAAGATATTTTAAAAGTAAAGTAAAGTACCTATATAAACCAGATTACACCCCCAATAGAACTTGATAATTACTGTGAGTATTCAAAGCAATAATGGCTCTAAACCATTCTATGGTAGCATTAACTCCTATTTCCTATTGGCTAAATTACCGTGATATTATCACTATACTACGGTCTAGCAATTTTCGTTGTCTCACAGTAGGAAAGCGCGTTGCTGTCACATATAGTATAAAACAGTTGTATAAAGAGTATGTTAATTCTTATAACGGCTTTTTTCTCAGTGTATGTAGAGACTATTATTATATTCAGTATTAGGTAATATAATATATTTTGCAATGCAAAATATGTTATGTAACATAATTGTATAAACTCGATGTATATAGAGTGGATATCTGTCGGGATTATATTATTATGTCTGTCAATATAATATACATTTGGCGGTATTTCAAACAATACGCTTTCACCCTTATTATGTTATTATCATAATGATGTTTCTTCCTTGTGTAAGCCCATTTACTCTTCAGTCTTTTTTTTACACAGATAATATGAAATAATCCTCTACTTAATCACTTTGACCCAGTTCAGATCCTCTTCTATTAAATTTCCCCATTTTAATAACAATTATTTTTGCATTTATGCATAGCCCGCCTTGATGCACGTCTTTCTTACTTAATATCCTTCATTACTTTTTATACTTTATAAATCATCTTTCTTTAAGGGTCTTTGTTATATTTAGTAGTTTCGTTTGAGGTTCCTCCATGCAAGAAACCTTAACTCGTAACAAAGTCATTTCTGCCATCTCAAAGCTCCGTAAACACGATATGCACCTTTTGCATTTGTAATAGTTCTCTGTTTTCCCGAGGAGGAATGTTTATGCATTCGAAACCTGTAGGGAATTATCATTATTTAAACTTCTTAAATAAATATACCAGTTAGGGAAGACCAAATTCACACTCCACTTTAAGTATGGACTATTTCTTCAAGGAATAAATTATAGTTTTATTTTGATCCTAATAACTGATATATCCAGTAATAATGTATTGTGATCGCAGCTCGTTGGAAAGGACATAAAAAGTAGAATATGACCTACTATTTACTTTAGCATTTCGGTAAATGGTCACTTTATTTTCGACAAGTGAATACTTTTCTGTTATAGTAGTTTATGCTGTTTAAATCGTTACTTTATAGTAAGATGAATTTTTGCTCTACTACTGGGTTCTAATTCTTGAAACTGGGGAACAGTCTCAAGTCTCAGGAGAAATGAGGGCGGAGTTCTCATGCAACGCATGAAACGGTATTCTTGATCACATGGGACCATTCACATCACCGATTTACGGAAGAACTCGCTTCTCCTACTATTTTTGGTGGGAACGACGGATCCCATGCAATTCTAACCCCAGTATTATATTTACGTCGTTAAATTTTTAAACCTCAAAGTCAAAGTGTTTTTATTTTAGTATCTATTTTTTGTGTGTTTTTTAGTGTAGGCACGTTAAAAATAATGAATCCGATGGAAGGAAGAGCTGCTGGATGATGGGGCCCACACGTTTCTTTTTATTTTCAGCCATCGATAAAAAATATTTGACGAATGAATAATATTTGACATTGAAAAGTTTCATAATCTTACCTTTCACAATAAAGAAAAACCCGCACTGATAATTTCCACCTCAATTTACCTTTAGATTTCTTTAAATTTTCATAAAAAGTGGTGGCCCTTGCCTTGAAAATGGTTGGCAACCTCACACCTCCCCGCACGGAACATATCGTCTGCGTTCGAGAATACCAAATTTTACTAACTTATGATCATAGAAGAACTTCCGCGGAAGGGAATGCTCCTTTGCGTGATGTGATCGTTCACGTTCTCTTACGCTCGAGAATTGGGATCTTGCTGAACTATTTAACTGAATCACAAAAAATTAAAATTTTAAAGATGATTGGCTTTTGCGACATATCGCGCACTCAAGCAGAAGTGGCAGCTTTATTTCACGCAACACACCCCGATCTACCACCAATTTTCCAAGCAAAATTAAAAGACGTTATCGTAAAGTGGGCCACGTCAAGAACATAATCAAGAATAGTAAGTGAAGTAATGATGAAGACACGCAATTAAATGTTTTACTTGCTCTTCAAGAAAATCCTATTACTCCAGTTCAGCAACTTGCAAGAGAAAATAACATAAGCCATATGTCTGCATTCAACTTAGTAAAATCATGGGAAATGCATCCTTATAAAATGTTAATGGTACAAGAGTTACTGGAAGATGATCCGGACCGCACTTAGCAGATTTGGACTGGATCCTTTTTACAAAAAATGAGTGTACTTTTGAGTGATGAAGTCAACAAACAGAACTGTCGATATTGGTCGGTAGAAAATCCTCACTGGATGCGAGAAACACATATCTTGCTTCCGCAAAAACTTAATGTTTGCGCAGGAATAATTGGCGACCGCGTCATTGGGCCAATATTCCTTGAAGGTAACTTATATGGCCATACATATCTGGATTTCTTGCAAGGAGAACTTATTCAGTCTTAGACTGCTTTATTTTCTCACCATGCAGCAGCAGATCTTCATGATGATCGAATATGGTTACAGCAGGATAGTGCTCCGCCTCATAACGCCATACATTTTTGACAATATTTAAGTAAAGTTTTTACAACCCGCTGGATAGGAAAAAGGGGGTGACATTAAATGGCCACCAAGGTTGCCGGACCTTAATCCTCTAGATTATTTTCTTTAGGATAACCTAAAAATCAAAGTTTACCTAACAAACCTTAGGCAACCACTTATACACGAAATTCGCCAAGTAAACCCAGATATGTCAAGAATGACTTTTACTTTAGATTAGGGGTTTGTCAAGAAAATAAATATAGTTTAAAAAAACTAAAAAACACGCTTTAATAATTAATCAGACTAAAAAGCGGAAAATAAATATAGTTTAAAATAATTCTTGAAATTCTTAATATAGGCAGAAAATAATAATGAATGATAAATATTAGTATTATTGTAAAAAAAGCGTGGGGCGCTTTGTGCTATATGTTTCGTATATCGTATTATCGTTCATTATTATTTTCTGCATACATTAAGAATTTCAAGAATTATTTTAAACTGTATTTATTTTCCGCTTTTTAGTCTGATTAATTATTAAAGCGCGTTGTTTAGTTTTTTTTAAACTATATATTTTTTATTTTTTAGTTATAATTATTGTATTGTCAGCGGTTCTTGATAACAAACATAACAAACAAACAAACAAACAAACAAACATACATACAGGTGAAGCTAATAAAAACGTGTTAAAAATGGGCCACATTTCCAACAATATTTACAATAAAACAATTCGTATCTATACAGTGTACTTCTACCCCTATCTTGCGTACACAAATCAAATTTTAGGCAAAATCGTAGCAGAGTTAACAAACGCACTTTATAAATTGCAATCAGGAAAAAGCTGTAGCGACATTTCCTTTACGGCAACAAAACTTTTTTTATCTTTTTGAGTGTCAGCTTAATCTCCGGAATTTTGTGATCGTCAAGAAAATGAAAGAGGGAAATAAGGTTTATTAAAGAAATGGAAAGCAGTCCTAAATTTAGTAACATCCATTCGGGCATTGCGGTTACACTGGATTCGACCGCGTGCGATTTGTTATCGTCCGAGTCCGATGTCGTGCGACAAATTCACGTATGATGACTTGGTTACACTATTTGCGATTTGTGGTGTACGTTGTATCTCATTATTTATTATTACTACTTACTAAAAATAAAAATATATAATATTTACTAAGTTGTGTCTTGAACTTCTTGTTTTACATCATTTCAAGCTTTTTTTCCTTTAATCTGTTATAAAAATCTTAACATTTTTGATCCCACAACAAGCTTCTTGCTTAAACGCATATAATTAATTTTTTTAGGATTACTTTCTTTGTTAGTAAATCTTCCAATCAATTTCGATCACCAAAAAACCGTACGATGTCGGATCGAAACTTAGGTGGGGGTTAGGGGTAATGACGTAAGGCGATCCTGATTGGTCAAGGTGATGTCGCTGGCGACACAACGTAGCTCTGAGAACGAGGCTTAAGACAAGTAAAATGCACTGCCAACTGGGTATTGCTGGTGGCTTCGTGATATAGATTGCCTTGTCACAATAATAAACAGTATTTTAACCCATTGGGCGTTTTCACACTAGCCGACACGACACCGGCACGATCACGACACGGTAGCGACACCGATACGATAAATCGGCGAGTATTTTCACATTTGCCGACAGCCATCTCTGTCGTCTCGTAGTGTTGTGCCGGTATTCGCAATTTTATTTGCTATATTTCTTGCATTTAAGACTCAAAAAGCGAAGACCGCAAAGAAAATTTTGGATACATCCAATAATAAAGGTGCGCTACTTAGGGGGCACCTATTACACTCTTTTTGAGAAATTGACTAAGGATTCTGACAAATTGTTCAATTACTTTCGAATGAGTCACGAAACATTTAACTATGTGCTGAGCAAGTTAATTGACGAAATCAAAAAACCAGATACGAAACTTAGAATGTCTTCTAAAAATTGAAAAACCTCCTTACAACTGTTTTCTCTGAGTATTTTATTTTTATTCTTTTCGTTTGTTTTGTCCCAAAGACACGGTTTTGACTCTACAACTTTTATCAGAGTAACAATGTCATATTTGAAATTAGCCATAGTTCTTTTAAAAGTTAAGTAGGTATGTCGAAATTATCATTTAAATTAAGTAGGAATATTGCCGTTCTGCCGTTCTAACCAAAACAACTAGGAAAAGGAAAAACCGCCAACGACACGAGTGGAGCGCTTGCTGCTCGCCGACCTGTCGGCGCCTGTAACGACACGATAACGATATATCGGCAAGTGTGAAAGCATTCCCCTTACTTACATGAGATTACGCGTCCACCGGAGTCGTTGTCGTTGTCGTGCCGGTATCGTGTCGGCTAGTGTGAAAACGCCCATTAGCGCCCAGCTTCCTATTTATAGATCACTTTACAAATCACGTCGTTCTGCCGTCTACGATGCATCAAACGAATACATCCCCACTTTTATTATCAGTTAGGACCACCTTATAACAACAAATCTTTGTGATTAGTGGTGAGCAAGACGGATCTATTTTGGGATTCGGGTCACCAAATCCCAATCAGCACAAAGATCCGACTCAATGAGCCGGATCCCGGGTCTTGTCCCAAAAATCATAAAGAAAATCTTATCGGTTCTCGGCTCGGTTATTCTGAGTCACGATCCGTGTCATTGAACATTATTTTAAACGATCTTACGCGGTAGGGCCATTTAACATTATTCAAAAAATAAGAACCCCCAGTGATTACAGAAATGGACAAACATTTAAATGAACCGCTTATTAAAAGATACGAAGATTCTTTAATATGGTGGTTTCATAGAAAAAACTTACATTCCAGACTCTATGAAATCATCAACAAATAAGTGACGCAACCCACAATACAATAAACACAACAGTAATAAATCGCCACGCTTCGTTTGCTTTTCCAACGCTGCGACCCGCATGTCAGGCATCGGAACGACTTAAAAAATCTTTTAACGGATCCGATCCGAGAGCCACGAGCCGCTCTCCATCGCATCGCAGCTCGTGGCGCCGTGCGCCGTAGCAGTGAATTCTACCCCTACGCCGAACGTGAACCTAGCGGTGGACAATCAAATCAAATAGATCCGTCAGATCCGTGATCCGTCTATTTTATTTTGAGAGTCGGATCAGTATGAATCTTTCTTAAGATCCGACTCACCGATCCGGCTCAGATCCGATCCGCCCATCGCTGTTTGTGATTAGTTTATACCGACTTGTTGAATTGAGTAGTGCAGCTCTTTTTTTCTGCTATTTTTAGTTCTTGTGCGCCCCTAGCTATTTTGTGGTATATCTTTGATTTGCTTGCAGGTAGGTAATTTTTTTTTCTTATTTAGTTGTAAAAATAACAAATAAAGACTACCATAAAGTAATATTGATAAAATTTTAAATACATTTTTTTTATACTTGAGAAAAACTAGCGATCTATCAATAGATCACTGGGCTTTCCAGGTATAAAATTTTTAAATGGTTATAAAAATGTTCTAAAATATTTGTTCTTTTTTTTTAGAATTATTGCAATGGATAGAAATAAAAATGTTTTTAAGAACTTGGAAGATGCTGTTGACTATCTATACTCAGAACAAATTGACGCAGATACACTAGCGTTGCCTCCTGAAGTTGACGAACTCACGGATGAGGAAGTTATCAATGATGAAGATACTGGTACTCCTACGGTAAAGGATGTTGATGGCTTTACAGAAGTACTTCCACATTACACTGAAGAAGATAGTGATAAAGAAGACAATCTACCGTTAGAACGTTTACTGCCGCATTTACAGAAAAGCGCAAATTAGAAGAACCGAAAAAACTTATTGCAAACTGGACTAAAATGGACCCTACATACGATGCTTTTGCGCTTTTGCGGTCAAACCACTAGCATCAGCTCCGCGATAGAATCAAGAACAAAAAGCTTAAGTTCCAGTTCCTCAGCCACGCTTGATTCAAAACTATAATAAATTTATGGGAGGAGTGGATCATCACGATTGGCTGTTGGAGAAGCACAGTATTGCAATTCGGGGCAAGAAGTGGTACTGGTGTACATTTACGAGAATAATAGATATGGTACCATATCTAAAACTAGGTCATGGAAGAAATGTTTTTAAAGGTCGACCATTCAGTTTTCCTTCAACCTCTAAAACACTTGTTTTAGATAATGTACGACTAGACGAAATAAGCCAATTTCTCAAAAAAAGAGAAAATCAAAGACGCTGCCAGTATCCATCTTGTAAAAGTCAGCCGCTTACATTTTGCAACAAATGTAATGACTATGTACTAAATATTTTTCGAATTTTCATAAAAAATAATTTTTATCTAAAAATAAAATTCATTTAAAAATATATAAAATGATATTCTTTTTTGCCCAGCGATTTATTTATAGATCAGCCCTTTTTTCGAAAACCACCAATCACTTAAACTTTTGAAGGTGTAATCTAACTAACAATTATCATTTGTAACTAAAAAATTCATATTTCATAAAATTAAAAAAAAAAAATTAATTTGGGCGTTAATGGGTTAATATAATATCTTTGTAAAAACTTACGCTGATTTAGCTGTAGGTGTCCTATTAATATCGTAGCAAACCGCAATTGGCAGGCTATTTGCAAGCAGTGTTCGAGAATTTTTGCTAAATACAGATATTTCCGCATTTTTTAGCATATTATGACGAAATAATAACTACTTGTTATGTTTCACAAATTTAGTCAGTTTCTTAACACGTGTTTCGGCCCTTGCGGGCCATTGTCAAAGGAGTACAAGAAGGTACTAAATTCTACGTGACATTAAAAAGGTATTTATATCATATTATTATTAATACCGAAGAAAATATCCTTGGTATGTCCCTGACGTGGTCCACTTCACGATAAAGTCTCTAAATTTTGCTGATGGTGCTTTAGGGTGGTAGATCGGGTTGCCTTTCATGAAATAAAGGTGACACTTTTGCTTAAGTACGCGATCTCTCGCCAAATCCTTGGTCCATCCATCATCAATCCATTAAAATTTCGATTTTGTGTGATTCAGTTAAATAACTCATTTTCTTATAGCAAAAATACTTCTTATTATAAACTAACGGTTTAAACAGCATAAAATTTTTTTCTGGCTTTCTAGATTACCGAAATGGAAAAGTAAATAGTGGGTTGTATTCCCTCTTTTATGCCATTTCCAACATTTAAAAAAATAGTTGTGGGCGGTTTCTACCCCAAAAAAACGGGTAAATAATACTGAATTTATATCAGTTCCCGTGTTCCACCCTGTATATACATGTATAACAGAAATAAAATAAATTATACTAAAAAGAATAAAAGTTAGGATGCACAAAATGCTAAAATAATTGGCATCACAATGTCGAAAGAAACTGCGACATTTTGCTAGTACAAATAACAACCTTTTTTTTAATCTTTTTGAGTGTCAGCGTAAGCCTGTAATCATACGAAAAAAAAAGGGAAATAAGCTTTATTATTATAGAAATGAAATAACAGTTTTCTTTAGAATAAAATCTATTCTCGGCATTTCTTATTTTTACATTATTTTTCTAGTCAGGATATGCTTGCCCATTTATCATTGTAATTTGAAGATTTAAACAGGGACCTGACAAAAGGGGGGGGGGGGGCAGGGACGGCTTAAATCCCGGGCGACTGCCTTAATACACCCTCGAGATTTCGTGATTCTAGGATTAGAGGATTAGAGGATTGATGATTTAGTCACTTTACAATTTTATATATTAATAGTATATTATACAGGGTCCTGCACCTCACCTCCCGACTTCTATAGCTCACTTATTAATTAAATTAGGCTTTTGATATTTTGCAGACCTTACCTGTATCTTGGGGCGCATTTTAGGAAAATATATTTTTTCATACAGGGTGTTCCAAAAAAGTGTGACGCCATAATGATGTATTTTTTAAATACATGCCATATATTTTCTTACTAATTTGGGTGCTTCCTATAGTAACCTACATACCCCTTAAATTTTATTGAAATCGATTCAGTATTATAGGCGAAAAAAAATAAAAACTAAAAAATATCAGTTTTGCACCACTGGTTTTAAAACTTAATAAAAAATAAAAATAATGCCTCGCTAATAAAAGTATACAAAGATACTTGTTAAATAAGATATAACAGTCCTGATAACCAAGTTTGATTAATACGAATTGTACAGGGTGTCCAAAGTTTATTGTCAAACTTTGCAAACTTTAAAGCAATTTATTTTTCTTATTTTAAATAGAAACCTCTGCATATCTTTATGTCATTCGATGCAGAATTAGAAATCAAACATTTGTTCTAATTACAACCCTATCGCAATTTCTAACGCATCAAGACTTATTTGCAGAAAACTCATTTTATCAACATTCCAACAGTCATTATTATAAATAGATATAGAAGGTGGCTTTGAAAACCAATTTATTGGTATTAAAGTTTATTAAAGTGACAAGAGACTATTTAAACTTTAGTAATCTAAAAGTTTCAAATATTGTTAAATTGTTAGTAAGTATGTTTAAGCTGTTATATCTAAGTACTTTATATTATTTTTTGTTTGGGCTGCAACCAAGAAGAACTCGTAGATATGATTTTTATATCAGGAGCATGCGGAAAGAATTATTTTTTGGCAAGCTGAGTTTACGCTAAGCATTATCCGGAACAACGACATCCAGACAAAAGGAGACTGCACAACATATTAGAGAGGTTTGTACAAACGGGAAATATAAACTACGCAAAACCAGTGAGAAATAAACCGGTCCGAACCGAAGAAAATCAATTGGCTGTGCTATTATCTGTCATAGAAAATCCTTCAGTTAGTCAACAAGCATCAGTCGCTGATGCCGAGATGTAAGCGAAAAAACAGTTCAACGAATTTTAAAAGATAACCTTATCCACGATTATCATTTCCAGTTAATAATTACTAACAATTTAACAATATTTGAAACTTTAAGATTACTAAAGTCAAAATGGTCTCTTGTCACTTTATTAAACTTTAATACCAATAAATTGTTTTTCAAAGCCACATTTAATATTTATTCATAATAATAACTGTTGGAATAGTTGATAAAATGAGTTTTCTGCAAATAGGTCTTAATGCGTTATTAGAAATTGCGATAGGATTGTAACTAGGACAACTGTTTAATTTTTAATTCTGCATCGGATGACATAAAAATATACAGGTGTTCCTATTTAAAATAAGAAAAATAAATTGCTTTAAAGTTTGCAAATTTTGACACTACACTTTGGACACCCTGTACAATTCATATTAATCAAACTCGGTTAACGAGACTGTTAGACTTTATTTAATAAGTACCTTTGTATACTTTTATTACTTTTATTTATTTTTTAATAATTTTTAAAACCAGTGGTGCAAAACTGATATTTTTTAGTTTTTATTTTTTTTTCGCCTATTATAATACTGAATCGATTTCAATAAAATTTTAGGGGTATGTAGGTAACTATAGGAGGCACCCAAATAAGTAAGAAAATATATGGCATGTAATCTAAAAAAATACATCCTTATGACGTTACACTTTTTTGGAACACCCTATATGAAAAAAATATTTTCCTGAAATGTACCCCAAGATGCAGGTACGGTCTGCAAAATATCAAAGTCCTAACTTAATTAATAAGTGAGCTATAGAAGACGGGAGGTGAGGTGCAGGACCCTGTATATTAATAATAATCCTGTATATTAATAATAATATAATATTTTAAATGAGTGTAAAAGATGTAAGTATTATGTTAATTGTATAAAACAATATAATATGTTTAATAAAAATAAAATTATAATAGAAATGTCTGCTTGTCCGGTGAAAATAACGTTTTTAATAAAATTTAATAAATATGTGTATTATTTTTGGACTTCATTTAACTCAAATGATGTTCCCATTTAATTTTAATTAACTATTAAAATATATATTTACGCGGACAGTTGACCTTAGAAAATTAAGTGTTAAATATTATTACATATTCCTAAAATAATATAAAAAGTTTGACGACCACTTAACCTCCTTTTGGAAGTCGGCTATAAAGAAACAGCTTCTCGTGTCATTTTTAAACCTCAAAATTTTCCGACCTCGAACAATGTAAAACCCTCTGGCATAAGTGTCATGTAACTCTAAAAAATAGCTCTATATACAGACTTAAAAAGTAATTATATTATAGAGTTTAACAACCTTTCCAGCACCGCGCAAGCAATTTGGGCTCTTATAATACATCACTTGCTTTAATGAGGGACAAACTAGATCGTTGTCTTTTGTAACAAGTAAAACAAAAGATACTATAGAAAAATATCTGCTTAGTTTGCGTTCCTTTTGATCATTGTAAAAAGGGTTCTTCGCGTTTGAAAAACAAATTATTATTTGTATAGAAGTAGCCGTTACTTGATGAAGATCCATTATAACAACTATAAAAAATATTTCGTGTATAAATCTTCACTAAATTTTATTTTTATACCATAACAATTGTTCCGACAGACAGTGTCTTCACACAGTGAATTAGTCCATAAAATATAGAAAATAAATATTCCAGATAATGCTAAATTAATTTCTTTCGATGTACAAAACATTTTTCCTAGCATACCACCTAATGATGTCATAAATTTAGTAGATCTTATAAAAAATAATACCAATCCGATTGTAAAACAAGATATTTTAGAAGCACTATCAGTTTGCTTAGATTAAAATTATTTTGAATTTAATGGTACGACTTACATTTCCAGGGAAGGGTTAATAATGGGAAATCCTTTGAGTCCACTTTTGGCGGAAGTATTTTTTATGGATTACTTAGAAAATAAAATCAATCAAAATAGTATGTTTAGTAAATTCCTTTATTGGTATAGGTACGTGGACGATATTTTAGCGTGCTTTATTGGCACAGAACGGCAACTTATCTAAATTTTATCAATAATTTACATCCTAACATAAATTTCACTTTAGAAATAGAACAAAACGGATCTATAAATTTTTTAGATTTAACTATAACTAAGAAAAACAATAAGCACGATTTTTCTATTTTCCATAAACCTTCACATACTGATATTATTATACACAATAAATCCAATCATCCATATTGTCATAAAATTTCTGCTTTCAAATCTTTTGTCCATGGACTTATTAATATACCATTATCGGAACAAAACTATAACAAAGAATTAAATACAATCAAACAACTAGCTATAAACAATGGATATCAAGCTTCCATGATAGATCACATTATCAATAAAAAACAATATAATAAAGCAATTAATTTAGCATTTCCAGTTTTAAAATCAAATAAAATAGAATACAAAACTCTTACATATAATGGAGATATCACAGACAAGGTTAATAAACTATTGAAAAAACAAAATTTTTAAATTGCTTATAGAACTAACAATAAATTGGGTACTTACATTAATCAAAAATAATAAAAGCAAAACTGGAAAAAATCAAAAATGTGGTGTTTATAAACTTAAATGTGGTAGTTGTTCAAAAATTTACATAGGACAAACAGGCAGGTGTTTTGGAAAAAGAATCAAATAACATAAAATAGTTACAATAAAAACACAGTAATTCCCATTATGCAATAAATGTATTAGTGTAATAGTGAACAACACAGTTTTCATGAAAATTTTGAAATTTTACATTTAGAAAATAAGTCAACAAAACTTAATTTATTAGAAAGTATGGAAATTAACAAATGCAAAAGATCAAATGTTTTATTAAATTACCAGTTGGACTTGAACAATTCTCCTTTGTTAAATTAAAATTTAATCCGTTAGGGTTTTTCATATAATAAAATATGTATAATGACCTATTCTTCAGGACATTTTTCAATACAAACAGATAGTTTGGGTTATTTGGTATTTCCAAGTGTTAATAAAATAGGTAAATATTTAGAGTAAATTTTATAGTTTAAGATAATTTAAATCATTCATTCATTTGTAACCATCTGACGAAGACACTGTGTGTCGAAACAATTGTTATGGTATGACAATAAAATTTAGTGAAGATTTATACACGAAGTATTTTTTATAGTTGAAATTATTATTTGATGGTATTTTTTACTATCTGACCAGTTTAATAATGGATAAAATGTGTTTAACAATTAGGGGTTTGTTCAAGCGTAATGGGTTTTGTACTCTTCAGGGGTCCACTGGGGGGGGGGGGGGGGGGAATGAAGGAGATTAACAGTACAATAAAGAGAAAAGCAAATTTTGCATTACATTTCATTTAAAATGTGTTCTGATTTAAAATCCATTTTATCAATTTAATGCAATTTTTTATTGAAAATAACTGGTTGCTCATTGCATTGCATACAATTCGTCATTGTATATCTTTAAATTATTTAAAAAATATTTTTCATGCATAAGTACATTCAAAAATTTAGTATCTTATTTCTATTTGGAGTTCAGCTAATTCAATAGTAGGTACTAAAACCTTTAAAGAAATTACAAAATAAAGCTATTAAGTATATTCATAGATTTCCGCACTTAGAACCAACAACAAATTTATATAAACCGAATAAATACCTAGATATAAATAATTTATATAGTTTAAAAATTTGCATATTTATTCATTCTTTACTTTTAAAACAAAAAATTTCTAACATAACGTTTACAAAAGTTCATGATATTCATATAGGCATGATACCAGACCAACTAATTTTTTACAAACTATTAAAATAAACAGTAACTTTGGAAAACGGTCATTGTTATATAATGGATTACTATTATATAATATTTTACCCGAAAATATTAAAACATTAAAAAAACTACCATTATTTAAATTTCATTTAAAAAAATATTTCCTAGCATAATTTTCTTTCTTAACGAGTTAATCAAGCATAGGTATATAATACAAAACGAATTTTTTTTAAATGTTTTTGTTTTTGTTTTTGTTTACTGTTTTTGTTTTTGTTAACTGTTGCTCTGTGTCCCAAAAGTAATGGGACACAGAGCAACAGCAGACTCCTTAAGTCGAAATAATGCGATTTATTTAAACTTGCCTTATCCCAAAATTGATAACAACCAAGATACAGGGTGTCAAAGTTTTAATTTTGTTTTCGTTTTTTTGCGATTATTTCTTAACGAAACGACATAGCAGCACAAAATTAAGGGTTTTGGGGTTTTTTGAGGTGAGAAATTGAAAATTATCCATAGTTTTTATGTAACCAGTAGAGGGCGCTGCCTACGGCATGGCCCACTCCTTTTAGCTGGCATAACTTTGTTTAGGCTTCTTATATCGATCCGACTATTACAAAAATAAGTTACTTTACTTCTTTTACATTAAAAACGTATAAATCATTGAAGTCGCTAGGAGCAACCATTTTCGAGATAATCGCATTTTATATGTCCAATGCAACAAGTACGTGGTCCAAAAACAATGGAAAATCGAGCAACGCTGACTTTCTAACTTAAAATTATTGTAAATGAGCTACATTTGCTAAGTGTTAAAGTTAATCTAAATATTTAAGGCTGACTATTTTTTTCTAATAAAAACGCTTTTTCGTATAGGTACGGAATTATTAATTTTATTATAATCAAAAATTTTATTAACTTTGACAGATGATACTTTGTATAACATGCTGTTGCCTTAGAAACGTCGTTGTTTTTAATCAAGGCCAGCTGTGATAAATAATACTACTTAATACGAATACACAATTATTTTAAATATTTTTGCATTCTTGCATTAAAAATATCGAATGCGATTATCTCCAAAATGGTTGAGTTCTGGCGACTTCAATAAGTTATACGTTTTTGATGTAAAAGAAGTTAAGTAACTTATCTTTTTCATAGTCGGATCGATATAAGAATCCCAAACAAAGTTATGCCAGCTAAAAAGAGTGGGCCATGCCGTAGGCAGCGCCCTCTACTGGTTACACAAAAACTATGGATAATTTTTAATTCCTCACCTCAAAAAACCCCAAAATCCTTAATTTTGTGCTGCTATGTCGTTTATTTCGCCTTAAGGAGTCTGCTGTTGCTCTGTGTCCCATTACTTTTGGGACACCCTGTATATACACCTATTAAGTTAGAGTAATAATTGTTAGTTATTTTTATATACTTATCCCTGTAATAAACTTGTAAAGTTGGTTGGGAGTAAAGTAAAATTTAAAAAAAGTGGTTTATATTACTTACTTCTGACTATGTAAAGTGACCTCTCGGAATTTATAGTGAAAATTTTAGGTAAAAGTATTTTATTTTCAGTGAAGGGCAAAAATTACAATAAAATGCGCACTTTCAATCCTACAAAAATATAGTTTTTATACCTATCAAAATAAAAAGAATTAACAAAAATTAAATTAACGTCTGCAATAAATTTTGTGAAAGGTCTATAATCCCGGATAAATTGTATGTTTATCTGTTATAAGGTTTACCCCCTAAAATAAAAATAGATGAATACTTTTTGCCATAAGAATAAAGAAAAATAATATATCTTTTCAGGTCACGCCAGGCTTTTTTTTATTGAAGTAGTGGGTATATATTTTTCTAACACAAGTTCCACACCATTTATGTGACTATGACCGAAAAAAAAGATTTATTATTTTTTAAAAGGTCGTTATTTATAGGGGGTAAGAATAATTCCAGTAGCGTCTTAGCTTTTTCTTGCTCGTTGTCAAACTACAAAACTTGGTCACTGCGGAGGCAGTGAAACGTGTGTTGGACGTTGAAAGAGAGAACAACACTCCAATATTTTTTTCAGAAACCAACGAGGGTGAGCAAAGAGGCCAATAATCATATATTATATCACAAGACCTATAAATTTAATCGATTAAACTATGCAACATATTTTGATCATGATTTCACTTGGCGGTCGAGGGTTTTTATTTTCAAATTATTGTGCATGAAACTATTTACCAAAAAGTAAAATCATGATCAAAATGTGTTGCATAGTTCGATTAAATTTATAGGTCGAGTGGTATTATACGGCTAGATTATTTCCCGAATAGCAAAGTGTGTAAAGTCGCCACAGTGGATCTTTTCCCGTGCGTCATCACTTCACGTCATCAAAATCGTATGAATCAAATCAAAATTACCAGACGAAAAAAGTCAAAACCAAGTCTAAGTTCATAAAATGGACGTGCCTGCCTACCGTTTGACGTACCTACATAATATCCCGAAAAATTATTTATAATTCCGAGTTTCTCTCGGGGTTTATTCGTACTCTAACGCAGTCTAACCCATTAATTCCCAGCTAAAAATGAATTTCAATACATTTATTGAAATCTTAAACTAATATTATATTTTTAAGGGGAATTATATTTAACAGCTGTATCTCGGAAACGAATCGTTTGCACATCCATGTTTTTACACATTTTTTTCACTATTTTTTTGGATATACCTATAGAGAATCCTTTTCTTATTATAATTTAATATATTTAAATATGTTTCTGTAACAACCTGTACTTTTAAATATAGTTATGGGAAATAGCGTAATACACAAAAAATGCACAAAATAATTTATAAAAATGTTTTATTATTATGTATTTCGGATAAATATTCTGTAGGTTGGTGAGATGTGCTGGGTTGCAGATTTCGATAAGTATAGTAGTAGGATGGAATGTAGCAGTTTTCTGTTTTTATATAAATTAAATGTTTACCTCCTGAACGGATAAAATATGCTTTTTGCATGCATTTGCTTTCTCAAATTCAAAGTACTCACAGAGATTGAGCACAAATTGTCGAGCTTGTGTATTGAGAGTTTTGCCCGGCATTCTCTATTATCTACAAGAAATTGACAAACAAATGTTAATACATTTAATACTATTTTAAAGCTTAAAATCTAGAAAAGTTTGGTGTTTTATTGACTATTACAAACGCAAAAGTCAAATTTTTGACATCCTTTCATTTAAGGGAATTTAGTCACTGCCGTAAACTTTTTAAAGAACTTTTACGGTTAGAATAAATAAATAAATTAGTATAAAAATCCATAAATACTTACCGCCAAAACAGATGGTGGATAATTAGCTCTAAAAAGAACTATTTTTAGAAAAAGGAACAGTTTTGAGGCACACAAATTTACAAAATACGAATTAGATTGGCAGATCAAAAAAAGGTTGACAATGACGTTCTAAAATACAACTGTAGTTAACTAAACAAATAAAAAAGTAATTAATTGACGTTTATAGTTTTATTCTTGTCTAGCACGTTATATTATTGCGGAATCTTGGAGACGTTCTTTTATGCTTTTATTCAAACTTGTTACTGTAATAAATAAGGATGCAGAGTTATTAACCACGTTGAGTCCTGATCGTTGATTGATGACGCACGGGAAAAGATCCACTGTGGCGACTTTATGTAAATATTACAAATTCTGACATTTTCATCGCCTTATGTCAAAATATTTTTATAAAAATTCTATCGAAAATGGCGTATTTACTGATAAAAACCAATATAGGGTTATTCAGACGACTAAGAAATTAATGTTTCTTTATAAACTGTTGCCGAGAATTGTAAGAATTAGTGATAAACGATAAAACAAAAACCAATATGAAGGACGAAAGTTTAACCGCGGTTAAACAGGTCTTGGGATTTAATCAGTTATCTAAACAAAATTTATTCGAAAAATGATGATGTCTGATTGGTCTATTTGATAATGAGGGAAATAATCATATATTATATCACAAGACCTATAAATTTAATCGATTAAACTATGCAACATATTTTGATCACGATTTTACTTGGAAAATAGTTGAATGCTCAATAATTTAATAAAAACCCGAGACTGCGAAGCGGTCGAGGGTTTTTATTTTCAAATTATTGTGCATGAAACTATTTACCAAAAAGTAAAATCATGATCAAGTTGCATAGTTCGATTAAATTTATAGGTCGAGTGGTATACGGCTAGATTATTTCCCGAATAGCAAAGTGTGTATGTAAATATTACAAATTCTAACATATTTTCATCGCCTTATGTCAAAATATTTGTATAAAAATTCTATCGAAAATGGCGTATTTACTGATAAAACCTAATATTAGGTTATTCTGACGACTAAGAAATTAATGTTTCTTTATAAACTGTTGCCGAGAATTGTAAGAATTAGTGATAAACGATAAAACAAAAACCAATATGGAGGACGAAAGTTTAACCGCGGTTAAACAGGTCTTGGGATTAAATTTGTTTTCTAAACAAAATTTATTCGAAAAATGATGGTGTCAGATTGGTATATTTGATGATGAGGGAAATAATCACTTATAATCTCCCTAGCAGCAGAATTATCGGGAATTAATTCTGCTGCGTGGGAGATTCGGTAAGAAAATTTGATAAATTGGAATTTTTTTTTATTGGAATTTTTTTGCTAAAATGCTACAAAAACATATTTCCGGCGGCTTAAGTTAATTGTAACTAATTACACTTTTAGAAATGAACTTCATTTCAGCCGTTAGTAACTCATTTTTATTACTAAAATGTGAGAAACATGAAATAACAAATTTGTTATCTGAAATCCAATGTCTTTATATAGCTTTAAATTCAAATAAAACTTTAAAAACATATTTCCGATGAGTTTAGTTTAATATGACGCACTGTATTTTTACAATAGAAGTTGATTTTACTTGTTAGTAACTAAGGTTTATTAGTTTATTACTAAAATTTCAGGAACATTAAAAACATTAATTCGTTTTCTACCATAACATCTGAATTACATGTCTACATAGTTTCAAATGAAAGTTAAAAAAACATGTTTCCGGTGAGTTAAGTTAAATTTTTGATGTGTCTCTTCTAGCCCCGGTGTTTAATATGTAAAGCAAATTGGTTAGTATCAATAAAAATTAGTTAGCAACAAAATGTATTTTGATTTTATTCTCAGTGACTTTTGCCAATGGATATAAAGTACTTCATTTTTGACAGAAAAATTATCACTTAGGTATTAATTTCATAAAGTTAATAGGTCAAACAAAATTATCGCGATAATCTCCCGTTGCTATAAGCAACGTAAACAAAAAGGAGCCTTCTAATTGGTTGAAAAAAAATTTATATAATTTTCAAATTAATAATTAATGTATAGTTATACAGTGTCCTAAAAAGTATGGTCAACAATTTAAGATTAAGTAGATTGATTAAAAACAAAGTAAGAACTTTATATAAAATTGTATCCTATCGCCACTTACTACGAAGCTACAGCCTCCTAAAAGGGGTAGTCTAAAAATGGGTTTTTCTAAATATTTTCGAAACGTAGATACAAATTTAAAATTTAAATATTTTTGTAAACTTTGTACGCTGATTGGAACTATGGTCTTAAAAATGTCAATATTTAAGAAATGTGACCAGGTATAGGGGATAGTGGGGTAAACATCGACATAACTTTTTAAATTAGAAAAACCTGACATATTTTACGAAAAAAAGGTACTATTGGTAAGATATGCTTGGATTGGTTTTCTAGATAAATTTTTTTAAAAATTACTTTGCATCCGAAAAATACCATACCATACGTAGTAATTGGTTATTGATAATTAAAGGGCGGAATATATGCAATATGCATTTTTTGACACATTTTATAATAAAAGGCATATTTTTCATAACTTATTATTTTAAGAGCATATTTTTATGTTTTCGGCTTTATCAAAAAATTTAAAACGTTAAAGGCTTAATGTTCAGTTCGGTACTTATTTCAGAAATTTTCCAATCTGAAGATTATAATAATTATATTTACATACCTATTGGTTATATACAAGGTTTTTATTGGGGGTCTTAGGGGTTTGCAGGTATATTGCTAGCGGTTATTGTCACCTAATAATGCGTTATTATTACCCGCTAAACAAACTGTAGTTATATCGATTTGTAATACATACTTCTGTTTTAGTTTGTCGAAAGATTTCTTTTTCCGCTAAATGTAACAACATTCCCGGTTAAGTAGTTGGTTAAGTAAGAAACAAATCACAGATCTGAAACACCCTGTATAACTTTTTTTTTGCAACAGTTTGTTCAAAGTTTGCCGACTTTCCTGGACTTTAACAACTTTTTAAACTTCATGTGGTTGAAACATATTTTGTGTACAAATAGGAATCGATCCAATTTTGGAAAATATTTACAATAAAAACACACCAAGCATTAATCTGATAATGGTAACTGACTGTCGGAGCCCCTAAAAATTCAAGGGTATAAAAAAGGTATTTTTCCAATAATATAAAAGTATATACGGAAGTTTTTTGTGACAGAGAACTAAATTCTCGATTTAGTGATCATTGACAGCATATAATTTACAGAGATAAAAAAATATAATTCTAATAAAATTATGATTCGCTCTTTTAATTATTACAAATTCTGACAATGCATAGGATAAAGCCAGGTGAGTCACAAACACAACAGTAATGAATTTATAATTAAGTGTACATCATAAATAACGAGGTTGTAAACTTCAATAATATATCATCCATGTTTGTTTTGGTTTGCGAAAATAAATTTTTAAATTAACCTTATAAACTTTCAAAACACTTCTTTCTGTTTTATATTGCAAGAGGATAGCAGGATAAATCTTTTTATAAAGCACGAGTATGAAAACGTGTTTATAGAACATTTATTTACAGTACTTCAATAAACGCTCGCGTGACCTGAAAAGATATTATAATTTTCCGTTTCTTTATTGCATTACAAATAAAGCAATTCTTTTTATAGTTTAAGTGAAAGAGGTATAACATTTTTTTTTAAAGAGTACTTTTTCAATATAAGTCTTAATAATTTACAGAATAATGAAAACTGTTTCACCCGTACCTTACTGGAAACTCGTCCATACAAAACTGTCCCAACCAGGTTTTTTTTGAAATTAAGGAAATAATATAATAATATGTTCATCAAAAGGTAGTAATGAGTTAATTACAAGGGCGTCCGAAGGAACTTTTCCAAGGGGGGGGGGGGCAAATCATAATTGGAATTATTTTTGTTTCTAGCACTCCAACAAACCTTTAATAAAATAATAGAGCAAAACATCTATGGAATTGGGATTGGGAATTAGATGTGTTGGTTCTATATCTATTTGTATATTGCTATTATGACTAGCTGTGTAAATTAAAATAAAGCTTTATTTATTCTATTCTAATATTTTTCCTTCGCTATTTAGTGAAGATTTTTGAATTCCACATTTCATTTTATGCAACAAGAGTTCGTTTTACCAATTTTGTCAATTGAATTGTATCTCAATAAATATGTATATCCCAGTTAAATAAAATATCTCAAATCTACTTGGGCCGGGGGGGGGGGGCAAGCGCACCCCCTCGCCCCCCCCTTCTTCGGACGCCCTTGGTTAATTACTTATCTACGAAAAGCAATAACAATTTCCTCTTATTTTGTGAGTTATAGACGATTTTGTGAAACTTTTCGACAGAGGACTGTTTTATCATCCTGTTCCTTTATTTCTTCTTTTGTTTTAGTGCTCTTTTTAAGTGGCATTGTGGAGTCAATATCTACGAGAAAGAAAACCGTATTCAGAATCCCAAAATCTATTAAAATAACTGTAAACGGCTAACAATTTCCTCTTATTTTGTGAGTTATAGACGATTTTGTGAAACTTTTCGACAGAGGACTGTTTTACCACACTGTTTCTTTATTTCTTCTTTTGTTTTACCTAGGGTCCTTTTTGAGTGGCATTGTGGAGTCAATATCTACAGAATCCCAAAATCTATTAAAATAACATATAAAAATAACTGTAAACGGCTATTGTCGGTAAATAAAACAGTACTCTGTAGCAGAGAACAGTCCTCTGTGCAATAAAATGCCAGAGGACTGTTTTACAGAGGACTGTTATTCTCACATAAAAAGTGTCGTAGCATAAAATCCTTTAAACTTTTTTTAAATATTATAGTAAGAAATGATAATGGCCGCATTAAGTAATTGTTATATAAAATTAAAATAATTTAATCATTTAAAACACTAAAAAATCAACTTACTAGAGAAATGTTAGGACAAGCGGCCCAGACACGTGTATCTCCTACACACACATAGTTGAGACTGATTCAGAGTAAGTCAGACTGAATTAGAGATGGGTTGCTAAATAGCAGCCTGCTTTTTTTTAACTGCTATTTGATTCGGTATAATGCTAAATGCTACGAGCTTTAAAATTAGCTGCTAATTTTTAGCACCTAATATTTACTTTACTGTGAACTGGCGCTGACAGAGCGAAATAAGCGGTTGTCAGGTTAGGTGATTTTGGTTATCACTGGTATGCTATTTCGAACTGCTATTCCGATTTACTTACTGCGAAGTGCGAAGAGTCGGGCCAATCGAACCGTAGACTATTTTGTGGCATTATTGTTTGGGTTTTTGTTTGAGAGTTTAAATAGCAACTGCTATTAAAATAGCAGCTATTTCTAACTGTTATTTTTGTTTAGCGATAGCAGAAGCAGCTGCTAAACAAAAATAGCGGGTCGGACCCATCTCTAGACTGAATAAAATGGCCGCCGCTCGTTTGGTCTTGTTTCCGAGCGAACTTGTCATTGGTTGCGTTCCGTTTTACGCTATACAAAATGTCAGTAGTGCGTTGTATGCTTTTGGCGCACTATTTAAATTGTATCCAGAGGACTGTTCAAAAATTGCGCGAACAACATTTGAGAGAATGTTGTTAGTATTAAAAATATAATTGGAATTATTATTGTGTTTTGTAAACGTGCTATCTATACTCTATTATTGCTTATATATGTATATTGCAATTCGCCTATTTTAGTAAAGAAAATAAATATTTATCGTAAGACTTGTCATTCTGGAAATGGGACATGACAGAGGACTGTACTTTAAGGTATTTAGAAATAATTTATTAGATTATTACAATGTTATATTGTCGAATGATGTGGATCCCGCTAAGAATAGGTCGTATATCATCGTTATTGATATAGGTACAAAACTTAGTATTAATATCGCCAAATAGGTAAAATGTGCCTGGGACAACGAATTTCCCGTTATTGTAGAAAGGCCCAAATAACAATATTAATAATAATATTGCTTTATTTAAAAAAAAACATACACCTATTTATTAAACATTTAACCATATTATGAACATAAGGTAGATAAATAAATACTTTTTTTACATAAAATTAAAATGCAAGTGAGCAAGTGCTATGGGGGCCACCCAGGAAGGTACATGTTTTATCACAGAAGAAAAACTGAATTATAAGCTTTCCCATTTTTTTAAATCTAATAATAGAGGTAACAAGAAAAAGATAAATAGTTCTTTTTTGTAGTGATTAAAAAAGCTAGAAAATATCAACTGCTTTAGTTTTTTTAAAGGGTTTTAAAGGTTTTATGCCTGAAGCTTTAAAGGTAATAGGCAACTTATTGTAGAGTCTCACACCCTCAGCTTGTAGGCTTCTTTGGCCAGTTGTGGTCCTCATTACTGCTGTTTTAATATTGCTGCTGCTCCTTACATTGTGATCTGTGTACATTGCTAGTTGTTGTAAAGGGTAGGCTTGATTTGGAGTTATTGAAAGTACATTTATGTATATAGAGACAAGTTTGAAAGATGTAAAGAGACCTAATATCCATTATTTTATTTGGGAGGTACAGGTCTTTAGTTGGATGTAGCCTAGGCAGACCAAAAAGTTTCTATAGTGCTTTGTTCTGAAGAACCAATAATGGATTGATTTTATTTTGGAAGGTATTACTTCAGATAAGCGTCAAATAGGTAAGATAGCTGTAGACTGTGGATTAATGAGTAATATAAGGCTTTTCTTTGCTTGCTTTCAAGATATTGAGCTGCTTTGTCCAATACACCAATTGCCGTGGCAATCATCTTTGCTATGTGGGTTATGTACCTTTCCCATGTCAGTTTGTTGTCAATATAGTCCCAAATATTTTAAGCAATATGTTCTGTAGAGTTGGTCCATCCCAATTGAAACTGACAAATTCTGCCATCCCTGGTCTCTAGATATAACTAAATAAGTGGATTTTTCAATGTGGAGAGTTAGTTTATAATGACATAACCACTCTTTAACAAGATTCAGATCCAAAAGTTGTTGATAATATGTTTATACGAAGAGAAGCTTTTTTCAACATCTACTGATATAAGCAGACAATGCTGCAACTTAGGTAGCAAAATATAACTTCGTTGGATGATTTACCCTCATAAATGTTTTTTACTGCAGTTAAGTATTTAAATCCTTCATTATGTTTTACAGTTACATCCAATTTGTTCCTTACTTGACCAACTACTTTACAGGGAATGTTGTTACATTTAGCGGAAAAAGAAATCTTTCGACAAACTAAAACAGAAGTATGTATTACAAATCGATATAACTACAGTTTGTTAAGCAGGTAATAATAACGCATTATTAGGTAACAATAAACAACCCCTAACAATACGAGTGCAAACCCCGAAGACCCGCAATAAATACCTTGTGTATAACCAAAATGTAAATATAATTATTATACTCTTCAAATTGAAAAATCTCTGAAATAACTACCGAACTGCGCATTAAACCTTTAAGGTTTTAAATTTTTTGATAAAGCCGAAAACATAACTAGACTGGGTACATATCGCTAATCGTCAGCCGAGAGTGCATCTAATATTAGTACTAAAAAAATAATTTTCTTTTCCTTTTCTCTATTTACTATTGCTTTTTTTACCTCACCTTCCTGCGGAACGTGAAGGGGAAACATATCGCCAAATTGTCATTATAACAACTGACAAAAACTAAAAAATAAAAAAACGGGTGCAAAATTTCCGGTTTCTCTCATAGATAGGTAGTTTTTGAAGACGGCATCGTATAGTGCTCGACGTCCTATTTCCATTGCCGTCTCGCTCGATTCGCTTCGACTTTTCATTACTAAAATATATGTTATTTAATATTATGATATTGATATGGACATTTATAGGTGCTTTTTAAACTCACACACCTTTGTGCAATGTGGGATATACTTTTCATATTTCATTATCATTATCAGCTAATAAATTTGTGGAAATATTATTGTGCCGAGCCCTTCGGGCACGGCACTGCTCGAGTTCGTTCGTTTAATTTTATACTTTTGACAAAACCATTTGTTAGCAAGCCCTAACTGTTAAGCACTTCGATTCGTGTTCAAAAAAAATATGTGTAGTTTCTTCACAACCCAGGTCGCAGTAAAAATATAAGTATGTGTAATTTTTTACTGCTCAAGTAAGCTGTAAGAATCTGAAATTTAATCATTTTTATTACCTAAATAAAAAAATTTTATACGACAGCTGTCATTTTGACAGGTAAATGTCAAGTTTTTTAAAGCTTTTCTTGTATCTGAGATTATAGCTGTAAGAATCCGAAATTTAAAAAAATTCAGTACCTAAATAACAAAGTTCTATACAACAGCTGTCAAATTTTGACAGGTATGCGTCAATTTTTTTAAACCTTTTTCGTAGCGAGGGCTATAGCTGTAAGAATCCTAAGTTGAAAAAATTTTCAGTTCCTAAATAACAAAGTTTTATACGACAGCTGTCAAATTTTGACACGTAAGTGTCAATTTTTTTTTAGCTTTTTCGTAGCGACGATTATAGCTGTAAGAATCCTAAATTAAAAAAATTTTCAGTACCTAAATAACAAAGTTTTATACGATAGCTGTCAGATTTTGACAGGTAAGTTTCAATTTTTTTTTTATCATTTTCGTAGCGAGAATTATAGCTGTAAGAATCCTAAATTGAAAAATTTTTCAGTTCCTAAATAACATAGTTCTATACGACAGCTGTCATTTTGAGAGGTTTTTTCAATTTAGGATTAAAACGGTATAATTCTACAAATACTATATATATAACATTTCGATCAAAAGTTGTTTTTCGTACGAAAAACAATGAAAACCGTAAAAGAATCGTGTCTTAAATAGTAATTCTTACTTTTTTATAATTTGCACCCTTTATATTACTGGTAGGTATAGAACAATATATTTGAAAAAAGTAGTATTTGAGATGACCTAAACGAATCTCCAAACCAAATGTGTGTCAGACGCACCCAATTCGATTTATGACATAACATGACCCTACATTGATTTTTAAAAAATCAAAAAATTGACTTCCCAACTTTCGATCGCGTTCGCAAACAATAATGTTTTGTAGCCGAACGTCGTCTACATGCCAAAAAAGTTTAAATCGATTAAAATAATTTTTGCCACCTGTATCGCGCTACAACGAAAAAAAACATATTTTTCAACTTTGACTTTAATAACTTTTTTCCGGTACACCCTGTATATTAAAAATTGTTCCCAGAACGTGCCCCGACTATTCCTCTCTACGTTCAGAAAATTTGAATCGTTTTGCTCTAACCGTTTCCGAAGAAAAAATTCGCGAATATCGAAATGTCGAACAACCTCCTACCACGTGGCGACGGATTATGAATGTCGGAACGCCATCTTTAAAATCGAGATTACAACTATTTCTAAAACATTTTGGGCAAAAATATTGGTCAATAAAATTAGAAAAAGGTTCAAGGTAGATATTCCATTCAATTTAAAATCAGGAAATGTTCTTATTAGTCTAGCAAGTCAAGCACAAAACACCCATTTTTCGCCATTTTTGACAGCCGGTTTTTTAGAATTAATTTACATCAATATATCAAGGCACTCTCGTTAAAAGAGAATGGTATTAGAATTTGTAAATTTAGCACCGCACCCAAAAAAGCGATTTTTCTCAAATTTGCGAATATATTTTGATAAGTTTGGATATGTAGAGTTATTAAGAAGAAATCAACGCGTGTTTTTAATGAAAAATAAAACGTTTTTGTTAAAAATTGAATAAGTTACAGTCGAAATAGTAAAACGTCTGGTGAAGAAACCTATAAAAATATCATAAATTAATTTTTTTGAGCCACAAAATATGTTTTTCCAGAGTGCGTTTACTATGCAAACTAAAGCTTGTTTATCGGTCGATATGGTGGACCAATAATAAATTGAAAAAGTTATATATAGACACTTGCAGATGTATTTAAGCGTTCCAGTGCGACGTGATAGAATATTTAGCAGAAAATTTTCAGAAGCTTGCCGTTTTTTCCGTATTAAAGATAGAAAAACGAAAAAATATATTTTAAACACAATTTGACGAGCTCTATCCGCTAAAGTATACATCGTTTCGATCAGAAGTCGTTTTCCATACAAAAAAAAATAAAAACGGCGAAAAAATCACGCCTTACTCTGTGATTTCCAGTTTCTTACAAATTTTGATAATTTCCATTCCAGTTAGGTATAGAACGATATATTGGAAAAAGGTAGTTTTTGAGATGGCCTAAACAATTATCCAAACCGAATGTCGATCGGATGCACCCAATTCGACTTATTAGCGATCCAAGAGGTACCATTTTCGACCAATTTTCAACTTTAAAAAATCAAAAAAATTACCTCCAATCTCTCGATCGCGCTCACAAACAATAGGCGTCTGTAACTCGCGGTCCTCTACACGTCCAAAAAGTGTGAATCGATTAAGTTCATTCCTGGGACCACGGTGTGGCACACGTGAAACCCGACTTTTTTCGACTTTGGGGTTTAATAACTTTTTTTCAGCACACCCTGTATATTTGAAATTTTTATACAACGTACCCCCACTATTCCTCTCTAAAGCCAAAAAGTTTCAATCGTCCCACTTTATCAGTTTCCAAGAAAAAAAATGTGAAAATGTCGAAACTGGCAACGCCGACAACATACATACTTATTTTCACCGAAGCGTCTATATAGGCAGAGCATCAAGAGGCGGTCGGGGTGTCGTGATTTCGCGCCGAAGCGCCGTATAACATATCGCGGTTTAGCGCGATATGTAAAAATATGCTCTTAAAATAATAAGTTATGAAAAATATGCATTTTATTATAAAATTGACAAAATATGCCAAGGAATAAGAATTTTTAACTAAAAATTTTATACCGAGGCACAAAAAAGTTATGAAGCTTGAGCCAAAAATATACAGGGTGTTTCATTTAAAAATTTAAATTTAAAGTCATTTCCGATTAAACCAAACAAATTGTTGTTTCTGTACTTTAAACAATAAAAAAGTTATAGGGATAAGCGTTCCTCGCGAAACACCCGGTATATACCTAAAAAAATTAGACATGTTTTTAATACGTATACCTTAATAAATTTGGCTGAAAACGATTTAGCAACAATTTTATCCTTAAAAGGTATACCGATTTAATTTAATTAATTAAACTTTACACACTACCCTAAATTTATTTTTATTTACTGTTTTCAGTAAACACTAATGGAACATCAATTAGCAATAAAAGAAAAAGGCCTGCAAAAATTGACCACTCGCGGACATTGAATAAGTGGTTAAAGTGGTAAAAATTGACAATCAATTAATCATAATAAAACCACCCGTCGATAAGCCCAAAAGGAAATTATCACTTATTAAGGGATTAATATTCAGAGGCTGTGACGTCATAATGGTAAGTAACCCTAGAAACAGATGGAATTTTAATTGAAGGGTCCAATGCAAAAAGTGCCTAAGTCACATTTTCGTCAATTTTGAACTATCAGTGCCATCTGGGTAAACTTTTTGTAAGCTTTCTGTCACTATTTTCAAAATTGTTGTAAGATGTAGGTACCTAAGTGATTACATGAGAATATAAATTTTTAAAAAAGGTTGCCAGTTCAGTGCAATAAAATAATAATATTGCTGCAAAATGTGCCTAAGTGAGCATTTCTTCATGGTTATAAATGTGTGACTTCAGTGCAAAAAGTGCCCAAAAAGTCCACTGGCATAGTATTTCCGCGTAATTTGTTGTTTACAATCAGTGTTTTCAAAGCAGTAAAAGAATCGGACGTGCTATAATGCCTATAGGCAATAATGCAACAGGTGTTACGCGTCCTGGTTTACAAAGTGAAATGGATGAAAAAATAGACTCAGACACTGATATCTATGAATAACTTGGTGTTTTTTTCTATGAATAACTTTGTGTTTCTTTAACCTGTTTTTGCATCTTTAAATAAAAATATTTTAAAAATATGTAACACTTTTTTATTAAAATTTCATTGAATCCAAAGAAAAAAATGCCTAAAAGTCCATTTTCGAATTTTTTTTTTGAAAAGTACGCCACCAATCTTATTTCTGTTTAAAGCCACTCATTCTTATAGTAATTAAATATAATGTGTCAAAAAATCAAGTAAATATTCGCAAAGCTAATATTTCCAGAAATAAAAGAAAACTTTAAACGCGTTTTTCTCGAAAACTGCAAAATGTGACTTAGGCACTTTTTGCATTGGACCCTTTAATTGTGTTTTCATGGTAACGTCTAGAATTGTTACTCATCACAACATGACTTCGCCTCTTAATATCATATCTTGAGTTGTTTCTTTATTAATGCTATCATACCGGAAAAATGCCTTATGGGATTGTATATCATAATATGATGTTTAAAATTAGAAAAAGACAGATATCCGACCACGGCAAAATGGCGTTTTGACGGATCCCGGGATGAAGAAGGTTGGGGGACTTAGTCAAACTGACATTCTGTTAATAAACAAAAGGTTTGCATATTTTATTCAATTGTTCGGTATCAATCAATGATCTGGTACCTATAGATGGCACATGTCGTTCATAAACGGTATTAAAATGTGTTGACAACATCGTTTGTAGGAGAAAGGCGGTGAAGAGCTGGGTCGCGCAGGGGATTATGATGGATTAACCTTTGAATGTGACCTTGCTACTATAGTTTAAACCTAACTTACAAATTGCAAAACTTTTTATTTACTCACCTATGAAAAGTAACTTCAGATTTATGTTTTTTCCGAATTGTCGCATACTTGACACTTGCTATTCATCCTAGTCTTCAAAAATATCACAAAATACTAAAAACGTAGCAAATATTACACAAAACCAATGAAGAAAATTTCAAACCGCTGTCAAACACCAAACGGAAATAGCGATGTTCGATATACATCAGGGTCCTGCAATAGTGCGTCAGGCTTCCATAGCTCCTATACGAATTTAGTTAAGAATTTCATTTATACGCTAACTTGTACTATATCATACGGGGTACTTCAGGAAAATATTTTTTCATATACAGGGTGGCCCAAAAAAGTGTGGTCATAAAAAGTTGTGATTTTTTAAATGGCATACCCCATATTTTTTGACATATTTAGATTTATGCTATCGTCCTTTATAAATGCCTAAAATTTTGTTTGATTTGCTTTGGTAGTTTAAGAGCACTCAATTAAAAACAAAAAAAAAATATTTTGCAGTCGTGGAAAAAATATCAAAAAAAACAATCTAAAATTAGTTTTTTAACCACCGTATTAAGTGAGTTTAATGACAAGAGGTTTAAAGATACTATTAATCGAATAGAATTTATTTATTTTATACAGGGTGTTCATAATGTTTCATTTAAAAATGACACATTTTAAACCTATTTTTCTCAACTTTTTCACTTTTTCAAATGGAACCCTGTATAATATTTTGGTTTTGTTCGTTTGAAGCATATAAGTTATTTCCAGTGTGTACTATTTTTGATATCTCAATCGTAATATTTTTAAAAAGACAAAGTAATTTTGTTGAGTAATAAAAATAAAGATCGAGGGAGTAAAAACTAGAATTTGGTTGCAGGATAAACCGATGTAAAAAATGTGTCTGTGTATTTATTTGTGTTTTTACACAATGAAAAGCAGAATCTTATCTATCTAAAAAACTTATAGCTAGGTATTTGCTCTTCATAGATTCCATTGTTCTGTGCACAAGCCAACACGCTTTCCAAAAGATCTATTTACTTCCCATAACATTTCAGGGGAATGCTAGCAAACACGTCTCTTATCCTTTGCTGCATTTTATTAGCAGTTGTAGGTGGATCATTGTAAACAATTTGTTTTACGTGTCCATAAAAAAAAGTCTAGTTTTGTAAGATCCGGCGATCTAGCTGGCAGGGGGTCCGTTTCTACCGATCCATTGGTTAGGAGAGGTATTATCAAGATAATTTCTTATAATTTATTCGCCCGATATTACACCTTTTTAAAATGAATTAAAGAACTTGTCAAACTAAGTATAAGAATCCATGTTTTGTTTCAAAGCCTACTATGGGTTTTAGAGATAAACCTTACTAATAAACCTCTTTGCTGGTATTGCAATTGAAATGTTAAAAGGAAAATAAACAGATCTTTTCAAAAACATGTTGGCTTGTGCACAGAACAAAATGGAAGACATTTTGAACAATTACTGTAGTTTTTAATTATCAGTCTATAGTCGCCTACGCTTAATTTTAAAAATAAACTTTGTATAATCAACATAATTTATGAAATTTGCATTTATTTCGAAAGCAGCTGAAAATAACTTATATGCTTCAACTACAAAAAAGAATTGCTTGTGTATTTTAAATAAAATAACGAAATAATATACAGGGCATTTAACAAAGTTAAGAAAAATAGGTTTGAAATGTGTCATTTTTGAAACCTTATTATGAATACCCTGTATAAAATAAATAAATACTATTCGATTAATAGTATCTTTAAACCTTTTGTCATTAAACTCACTTAATGCGGTGGTTGAAAAACAAATTTTAGATTGTTTTTTTTGATATTTTTTCCACTTCAAAATAATTTTTTTTTGTTTTTAATTGATTGCTCTTAAACTACCGAAGCAAATCAAACAAAATTTTAGGCATTTATAAAGGACGATAGCATAAATTTAAATATGCAAAAAAATATGGGGTATGCTATTTAAAAAATCACAACTTTTTATGACCACACTTTTTTGGGCCACCCTGTATATGAAAAAATATTTTCCTGAAGTACCCCGTATGATGCAGTATAAGTTAGCGTATGAATGAAAGTCCTAACTAAATTCGTATAGGAGCTATGGAAGCCTGACGCACTATTGCAGGACCCTGATCATCGATACTTTCAATGCAATACATCGTTTTTAAGCGATGCATCCAGGCCATTTGATATATTTGTGGATGCATCGATGTATTAGGCCTTAATTTTATTCGTAAAATTGGTATAATTATTTTGCCGTTGTCTTTCGATCTTGATTATAGCTTTTATTTTTGGTTTCAGTTAAGGTATGAGTATGCCTGGGCAAAACTTCGATATATCGATATTTTTATCGATATATCGAAAAACGATATCTAAAAAATAAAATATCGATATATCGATATATCGATATTATCGATATTATCGATATTTATCAATATTATCGATATTTATCTATATTTATCTATATTTATCGATATTTATCGATATTTATCGATATTATCGATATCATCGATATCATCGATATCATCGATATTATCGATATTTATCGATATTTTCGATATTCGATTGGAATTTCAATATCGTCCATTTAAGGACCAATATTTAATTCAATCTTTTTTCTTCATGTTTTCATAATTAGAGTTTTCCCTTGAAATGAAGGTACGGAGTTTTAAAGGGCACATAAGACAATATTGATATACAGTGTCACCAGTAAAGTCCGCATCATATGGGATTTTTTTTAATTAATAGCTTTATTTTCAAAATCAAAATTGGACTATTAAAATTTGGTCGCATGTGATGCAAAGTTTATTTGTTTTTGACCCTGTATAAGGTAACTTCATAAAATAAGTATTTTTGAAAACGTAGTTTGTGTCTAAACGTAATACACCTTAATATTAAGACAAAAAGAACACTGTCTTCAGTAAAGTGTTTTTTAAGTGGAAAATAAATTTTAGTTTAACAAAGTAAAGTGTCTATTTTCAAAGATTTAATTTAAAACCCCTATATTATAATGTATTATTAAGCTATGCCATAATAACGTTTTTGTAGACAATCACACTTTTAATATGGCGCTACTTTAAAGAAAATGTATCTGAAATGAAGCATTGTCAAAATTAAGAAGTTTTATGTAGGTTGCGTTGAGTCTTATTTTGCAAAAGTGGTACAATTTACAAAATATAGGTAAAAAATCAAAATTATTTTATGCAGCTGAAATTTTGCATGTGGGCTAGAAACTGCATTTAGAAAAACTTTTTCCAATAACTTTTTTCGATTTTTTGAGAAATAACCCCACATTTGAATTATTTTTTGGAAAAAATTAAAATTTGATAGATAATGCTTGATTCGCATTGCCTACTATTTTTTTGCTTAATTTTCATCTCGATCGAAGCAAAACTTGATGCTAAAGTCAAATTTTGAATAAAGCTATGATTAAAAAAAAAATCCCATAATAATATGATGCGGACTTTACTGGTGACACTATTTATATGTAATATAATATTTTTATGTTTTATCGATATATCGAATAACGATATTAAAAAATAAAATATCGATATATCGATATTATCGATATATCGACTATGTCGATATTTTTTTAAATATCGATATTCGATATTGTTTTTCAATATCGCCCAGCCCTAGGTATGAGTTTAGAATAATTTATATTTGTGATTTGTTTTGTAATTTTCGATGCATCGCAATCATCGATGTTTTCCGCGATACATTTTCTATGGACATCCCTAAACGGAAATGAATAAAACAACGTCATCATGGCCTCAGACCGATGTCGTGGCGGTCACATCTTTGGGGGTGGATCTTTTACCGCTGCGTTGCCATACTGCAAACTTTTTATAAGGTTTTAGATAAATATTTAAATTTCCCATATCATATCAATACTTTTAACAATGTAAGTTTGGCAAACAAAGTGGAATGGCGAAATTTGATTTACTTCAGAATGGAATACGATTTTGTCAATAGGTCCATTTGTTATTGTTTCATCTATAGGTACCAGATCATTTTGATAACGATTATTTTGTGTAAGTACCTAGGTACAATTTTTATTATATTTAAATGGATGACTTCTTTGGTATTAATATCTTTTATTTACCTATGTATCGATTATATTATAGTTGTTTTAATTTACAAATTGATATAAGAAATAACAGCGGGCCAATAAGAATAAAAATATTAAATTATCCAATAATGATTATGCATTTTTTTCTTCGCGTACTAGGAACAATATTTATTGTTTTAAATATAGTAATAGTATAATTTCAATTTAGAAACATTTTTTTCCCAAACTTACATTTATATATATGTACCGTCGGATGATATTTTCAGTTATCTGCCTGTATTTCTTTTGTTATACAAAATTAAAGCTAACTAATGTATACTGTGCGAAGAAGTTAACGTAATAAACATATTTACATAAAAAAAAAATTCTTAAGTTATCAGGTTTATTTTTTTAAAAAAAAAAAGGTCGTCCGGGTTTGGGGTAATATCGGACGATTGAATTTTTACATTGAAAAACTACGATTTGACCCTGCTATCCGATATTAGTTTGATCAGAAACCTTTATCGGATATTTTTATAGAAAAACAATTTTTTTTTATGTTTGTAGGTAGATAGTAAAAGAAAATCGATATTATAGAAATAAACGTCTTTATTTGTAAAATTAAGCAGAGAACATGAAATAACATTATTCTCGTACCTTCAATAAATAAAAAAAAAAACAGAAAAATAAACTTAAAACATTTTTGTCGCATCTTCAAAAAATAAAAAAAACAGAAATATAGGATCTAAGGCCATCAATAATGCTTTCTTGGCATGTCCGATATTACCCCTGAAAAACACATTTTTCGTTAATTTCGATTTTTTGCGAAAAGGAAAGTTGCAAAATAAATTTTGAGGTTATAGGGCTCTTGATAAGGGTGAAAACAAATACTAATTCCATTGCACCATATAGCTATTATGCGCAGGTTCTACTGGCTATAGGAGACTATTTGGCTGTCTCAATTTTAGCGAAAAATGTGATTTTATTAATAAATTTTTTGTGAGCTTACCTTAACTTTGCGATCGAGCACGAAACGTATGTTTGATCTGTAAGTTATCTGCCAATAGAGAAATATTCTTGGTTAGTAACCAAACTGTCACACAACAGCTATAGCGCGTGAAATTTGAATTATAACCATATTGTCCGATATTACCCCTGCGATCCGATATAACCCCGGTTGACGGTACCTAATATACCTACATAAAAAAGTGATCGATTGCTCGAAAAAAATTAATTTATCTGTCGAAAGTAGGCGCACTCGATCAAAATAAGAATTCTACTTCACTCTGCCATTTTATGAAAAACAACACGAAACAAAAATGGATAAGTGTCCAAAAGGCCTGATCGATAATGATTATAAACGTGATATAACGACTGCTATTTCATATTGTTGTTTATGGTGTGCACAAAGCAAAGTAGATGAAATATTACCCATTTGATGCACTAGAAAGGTACAAGTACCGTATATATTTGTTAATAAACATATTATTATGAGCAGTAATATACCAATCATACCGCTATTTTAGTTCCTAATAATAGGATTATTAGCTAATAACTGATAACGCCATAGATTTCTCATAGAATATACTACATTATTTGCGTTTTAACCCTTAACTGGTATTGTCGGGTCACATTGGACCCGAGCTGATAAATTTCCCATCGTATTTTTTCCAAATAAGCGCGAAATAATCACAGCTATCGGGAGTTCTCCTAAAACACGCAGATGCGTTAGCCTGTTGAGCGGCAGTCGATTAATAGCACTCTAAGTCGGCGGTTCTAGTGTCTAATCTGGTAATATTATGTCTTAAAAGGTCCTTGCAAATTTTTTTGTTTTTGGTTTTATATCAATAAGTCTTTAACTATTTAAAAGAACAGCACTTTCCTTGAACTAAGAAAAAAAATAATTTTTTTGAATAATTTACATTTTTAGGTTTAGTACATTATTATAGATCAGTACATTTTTATATAAGGAATATACAGTTTTTTTACTTTTGCACGATTCATTTTTATGTTAAACTTTTGCAGCCAGCTCTTTGTTTAAAAAATGCTCTTGCATAAGGATATAATAATAAATATATATAAGAACTTCAATTTGATTTAGTCCTTTTTTTATATACATAAAAAAAATGTCGGGTCAGAATTGACCCGACGATACTTACGACCAGTGGCGGCTCGTGGGGTAGAGCCACAGTGCCATGGCACTACCTGCCCTCCTGTCCAGCGTCCTGCTCTTTACAAATTACCAAAACCTATTAAAATTAATATTCTCGTTTTTAAAGCAATTAGCAAAATAATTTAAAAATGGAACACAGTCGGGTGCAAATTTCCATCTATTTAGGAAGCGATTATGCGTAAAACGGTAACGTAGCTTTCGCGCCACACGGCGGAGGCCCCAAGTGATGACGAAATCGCCATAACACATCAATACAAAACATTGGAAAATGACCTTGAATGCAAGCAGGAAAAAATATCTGAGTAGCCAAGCTCTTCGTTTGACCGTTTGACGTTAGACGTTTCAAACAGTAGTTGTCACTGTCCGCGTCGCGTCGCGATTTGTTTGTGTTTGTGTTAGGTTAGGTTGTTTGTAAACTAAATAATTTTCGTCGGCCGGCTGATTTAATGTTAATTTTATTTTAGAAATACATAAATGAATACTATTAGATAGGGTGTGCGGTTGTGGTGAATCTAATAGACTATTTTGTTTTATGTGTGTTTTATTTGGTAAGGAGCAAACTTGGTCCCAAAAAGGTACAGATGATTTGGTCCATATCTGGGAAAAAATGAAGACACATGAAAAGTCGAAGGTACATTTAAACAATATATTTAATTTCAGTATGCTTGGTAAAATTAACATTAAAAGGTGCCTTTTTGCTTATTTTTCCTACTTCAAAAGCAAGAACTATTAACAAAAAAGGGCGTGGCACCCAAAAATTTTTTGCCTGCGGCGCTAAGGGTTTACCTGGCCCTACTTCACTAAAATGGCACGAGCCGCCACTGCTTACGACTACTAAAATGACGATACCAGTTAAGGGTTAAGAAATCAAAAATTTCAGCGTTCACAATTTGTCTGGTTAGCTGTATGGTCCACGTATGGTCCACTATACTTAACGCCGTTATTATTATTATTAATCTTACTATTAAGTCACACAGTACAAGTATAATTAAGATAAATTATCAACGTTAATAAGATATATACAGGAAGAAGAAGTTTTTGTTTTGTTGGTTTAAATAAACTATACAGACTGTCCGCGGATAGGGTTTACAATAGCACAAATGAATGAAATATTTCATTTTTCGGGAAAAAGTAATTCTTGATAAAAAGTTTTGCTTGTAAAAAAATGCAATTCAAGAAGAGAAAATTTTGATTTTTTATAACAAGGTTCGCAAAAACTTCAAAAACATTATTTTTCTCCAAGAGTAAGCTACCTTTATTTTTCATTTTTGACCAAAATGCCAATTAGAAAACTTAATGTGTACGTAATTTAAATTCGAGATTTAAAATAAATCTTCGATTTTTTTAGCTTTTTTAATTTTTAGGGGTAAAAGATTTATTTTTGGATAGCAGCATTAGCGGTCGAAATACATACATTATCATTGACAGAGGGGTATTAAAAAGTTTCAAAAACTGATTTTTGGTGTTACCAGAAATATGTATGTTTACTTTCACAAATGAAATGACCCCGAAAATACCACAAAAAAATCTTAAAATAACAACAAATAATAATTTCATAATTTGCTATTCAAATACTACCACTCTATATTCAAAACTTCTTCGAATTTCTTTAATGGAAATTGTTTGAACAGCTTCAACAATTTGCTGAACGGGAGTACACTAATTGTTTGAGGCGCCCCCAAAGATAGGCATCTAAAATAGTTAAATCGGAACTTCTTGGGGGGCACAGAACCGGACCATTTAGACCAATCCATCTGTGGCCAAATGTATTATTAAGCCATTCCCTCACTTCAATAATTGCAAAATGCGCAGGGCATCCATCTTGTTAAAAGTACATTTCGTTCCTAAATTGGAGAGGCAATTCTTCTAGGTTGTCAGAAAGGAATTTTTCCAACATTTCAAGGTAACTCCTACCAATAATGCCATAATAAGAAATCGCAAACCAGACATTTACTTTTTTGTTTTTGTAATATTGTCTTCTTGCAGAAATTCTAAAACGGGGATTATACTCCAGTATCTAATATGCGCAGAAGACACTTTCCCGTTTGTTAAAAATATCGATTCATCGGAGAACATGATAAACTTATGAAAATTCCTGTTTTCACTTACAATTTTGTTTCCGACCCAAAGACAAAAATCCAAACGTTTGGCTTCATCTCCTTTTTCCAAAGTTAAATTAAAAGTTGCCTTAAATGCATGGGAATATTTTGTGTGTCTTAAAAATATACTGAATATAAGTTTTTTTTGCTACATCAAGTTCTTGAGCTCGGTTTCTTAATGAAAGGGTAGGATTGTCAGCAACAGACTGCAATTAGGGAAGCTGCGTCATTCTGATCATAGTTTTTTTTTAATTGGAAACTGGTGTTTTTTAAATGGAACATAGCTTTTTTATACGATTTTTGGAACGAGTGATTTTTTTTTTTCCGTTCTGATTAAAATATTTAATATTATATTAAATATTCCAGTATAATTTACCTTTAACCTGATTGAAACATACACTAGGTAATAAAGGTATAATCACCTTTGAATCCTTCAAAGTCATTCGGCAATATTATAGTAAATTTGTCAAATTTTTTGACTTTGAAAGGTTACCATTATTGGAACAAGTATTGTTGTCACGGCAGTGGCGTAGCGTGCAGGGGGCCAGGGGGGGCGATCGCCCCCCCCGCCCTTTGAGCCCTTTCCCAAACGGCGCCCCCTTCCCACTCTCCCAGTTCCCAGAGGCAGAAGTGTACAGTTGGCCATTTGGCAATATGGTAATATTTTAAATTTCATTAGCAGATCTTTTATTTTTGGTTGTTCAAATTTAAAATTATTTTATTTATTACTATTATTATTATTATTATTTTTTAGTTCTTTGTTTCTGTTTATATTATAAAATGACCATTATCAGAAGAATATTGGCAAATATGATATTTGATATTTTGTGAAGCTCTCTTTCCCTTTGTTTTTAAAGTATTTTTATGGGTTTTAGAGTAAAGAAACAGATAAAATAAACCTGTTACCTATTTTGGGATTCTATTTTATTTCCACTACTTGATTTAATTTATAATTTTGCCACGACGAATAATTTGTATTCTTTCAGTTATTTTGCTTTAACAATTAAAAATTGCTTGAAATCTCTAATTTACTAGAGACTAAATTTTATCTTTTTAAAAGTGTGTTATTGTCGCCAATGAGAATATATGCTACCGGCATCGGTGGCTCCGTGGTTAACGCGGTAGTCGCTGAGAACTCTAGGACGAGAGTTTGTGGGTTCGTATCCCACTGCCGGCAAACTGGTTCGAGCCCAGTGGATTTTAGTGGTATAAGTCTTGACGTGGGTCCAGCGTCGAGCAAAAATTAGGGAAGAGTGAAAAATGTATCATCCCCCAAAACCACCCCATTCACGCCGGTAACCAGGCCGGATGAGATCGGATATCTCGTGGGGTGGAGGGGGAAGGAACACACTCCCCAATCGGTAGGTCATAGAAAGCACGAAACCAAGGGTTTGTTCGGGTTTGTTCGGTTTGGGGGGTGCTTCTAATGACTGAGGATCGTGGTTCGGAGCCCACGTTAAACCGTAGGTCACCTCGGGAATGGCCCTGGCAGCGAACGAAGAGGAAAAAATTGGAAAAAAAAAAAAAGAATATATGCTCCTATTATTATGTAATATGCATAAAATATTTGATAGAGTTTTAACAAAATTCCCCTTGCCGTGTTCATATTCTGTTTTCATGTGACCATTATGACGAAACAAAAACTTTATTTCTCAGGCCAAAATTTACTAAAGAAACAAAATTATACATTAGCAGTGAGGCGCCCTTTGAAGGGCGTAGAGAAGGGGGTAAGAACCCCCCCCCCCCAGGACCCATAATGAGCCATGAAAACGAAGAACTTTTTTTTTACTTTATCAATTTTTTTGTGATTTTCTTGAATATCTTGTGTATTTTATATTTTTTTTACTTGAAAATCAGGCAACATTATTGAAAAAAGGCAAGGCACCCTAAAAATTTTCGCCTGCGGCGCTATTTTTTTCCCCTATTTTAACCTGTAAGGAAAATTTACGCCCTTACCTTTGAAGCTTTCGCCCCCTCCGCCCCTTCAACCACGCTACGCCACTGTGTCACGGTAGTTAGGTATAGTTATGCATGCGGGTTCAAGCAGGACATTAATAATTTGGATGTTATGCTTATATTTCACTAATTTTCTATGGAATTTGTAACATTCAGGTGTAAAATAACATATACCTAGGGCTCCCTCATAAAAGCAGGAAGTAAAAAATCGATACTTCTATTTATTTCCTGGCATGTCAACAAAAAATATTGCTCTTTTAACAATTAAAATATTCTTACGTTTTACTGCAATGCAACAGACCAACAAATATCCTCTACGTGGTTATACATGATTAAATATAAAAAAATAAAATATTTCTTATTGTTTCTCGCCTAAAATTTTAATTATTTCATTCATTTATCGAACAACCCCCTGAGCTTCAACCGGTAACAAGTTATTATCGCTTAACGATTCAAATGCTTCGACAAGTTGTGGCGGAACAAAAGCTAACAAGTTCAGAAGCGCAATGTCGTTTTGATATCACTGTCATATCTCTACTGGTGTCCCTGATCCTGAATCTTTATGTATAGACACGGCCAAAATAATAGCAGCAACCTCATTATTGAGATCACAGAAACTGCATTAATAAAAGCTATCTAAAGTTGTTCAGCTCCTGTAGCATTTCTATGTATATCTCCCAGTCTTGTTGGTAGTAGAGCAAACATGAATGGAATAGAAGCATTTTCTTTCATGCTGTGGATGGTATACAGCTAACATAATAGATGGAGCACTGTCTTGAAGGTGCCAATCCATGTACCAATGTCGTGATCTTGCGAAAAGTTAAAGAGAATGGCCTGTACTAAAAATGAGAAATCTTAAATCTATTAATCCAGAATTATACAGCATAAACGATTCTCCTCTGGCGATGTGTCTATATTCATCCAGTAAAGGTATCTCTTCTCTTGTGAATGACAAAGACGGTCCTTTCCTTAATTGCTTCTTGTATTTTTATAACTCAAAATCAATTAAAAACAGATTTAATTAATTAAATTAAGAAATAATTATTTGGAGGGTTGTATTGTTCCCTTGTGGATGGGTTTCGGGCTTCCACATTACTACATCTTTCGTTGATGATTCTGTAAGGCAAATTTTATTGTGCTGGTTCTCTTTACACGGGGCATCCAATATTTTACAGGTGTGGTGTCAGTCAGTGAAGTACCATAAAATGTAAACCTCGACATTAATTGGGCCCAATCTTGATAGGAGGTCTTCTTTAAACTGGTCTTTGACCACCTATAAAGAACTTGTGGAAGAGGAAAGTTTTCAGAATATCAAATAAACACAGACTATACTGTTTCTTTTTGACAAGGAAATTACCAGAACAAACCAGTTAAAATAAATATTAGGTGCCAATTTGTATCTAAAAAAGCTTTTAAACAATAAATGGTTTATACTAACGTGCATTCTTTACTTTAAACGATTTTACTGGTTCGTGTTAACATACCTATAGTAATTGGTTTGGGCTCCAAACCGATTACAGTAATATATATGCTCTTAATGGCGTTTTAAACCCAACATCACGAATTTTCTCGTTACATATTACGGCAAGTCCTCGCTATTCCTGCTTTAAGTATCCTGTTAAATTTATTTTTATTTCACCAGGTTAAAACAGTAGCGTGCTAAATTTTTTGTCTCAAATCCGTTCAATTTACGCCCGTTGCACCTCCTTGGCTCCTTTTAAAAGACAATCTTTTATTTTGGATACCTAGCAGTAACAACATAAGATAATCTAAATATTACCCAATTGAAAAGCAGTTATGTAAATTGGTGAGCATAGAAACTTTTTTAATGGGAAATTTCACTTTTGCAAAATTAAGTCAATATTTGGCAACGCTAGGTTCCAGGTCCCCAAGTTATGTTGCCGGAATCGTCTTATGAAAGCGTAATACGCATGCTTTTTCTATTCTAGTTTTGAATTCGTTGGGCGGTCCCAACACTCCCAACCAGTGTTGTCAACACTCCATGCCGCATTCCTGCTCCATTGTTTTTTTTTAAACCGCTAGAATCCGCCAAAAAATTAAGACTACGTGAAAGTGTATAAGAATTAAGGATCAGCAGTCGGCATAGGCATACATTTATAATGTGATACATGAAGTGAAATAAATTACTACTATTACAACCTATAAACGACCTACAGTGTCCGCAAGAAAGTCCGCATCAAATGGGATTTTTTTTTATTATTAGGTTTAGGTAAAAATTGAAGAAGCAGTTTGTTTTTGCTTACCTAAAAACCAAAAATGCCGTATACTGAAGCAGCTGCATGACTTGCGTTACCTGTCAAATTTGACATTTTTAATAAAATAGGTTCAAAAATGCCCTTATTTATAAAAATAACGAAAAACTTTATTCGAGAAAGTTGTTTATTTACGCATTTTTAGCCTCTGTACCAAATTTTGACAGTCTAATACAATTTTTAATTTTTGCCAGATTCTTGGAAATATTGATCAACCCTCGTAGATTAACTTTTATACATCGATATAAAACCATTTGCCTTTACTTTATTTGTAATCTTAATGCAATTTTGTGTAAAATTTTTGTTTCCAATTATTTATTTTGCTTCAAAAACTGATATTGTTATTGATCAGTATGTAATGTTTGATGCAAAGTTTATTTAATTACATCAGTTTTGTCAAAACCGACGTTTCTCATTTTTCTTAAGTTAGTAAACAGATGTACAAAAAGAAAATATTAGGAAGCTTTCGTTGAAATTTTACTTAATTATTATTATTAAATTAAATTAATTATATTAAACTATATTTTTGTTGAATAAAATGTTTCGAGCGATTAATATTTATTCTTTTTGATCCAATATTAATTAAGTAAAATTTCAACGAAAGCTTCCTAATATTTTCTTTTTGTACATCTGTTTACTAACTTAAGAAAAATGAGAAACGTCGGTTTTGACAAAACTGATGTAATTAGATAAACTTTGCATCAAACATTACATACTGATCAATAACAATTTCAGTTTTTGAAGCAAAATAAATAATTGGAAACAAAAATTTTACACAAAATTGCATTAAGATTACAAATGAAGTAAAGGCAAATGGTTTTACATCGATGCATAAAAGTTAATCTACGAGGGTTGATCAAAAATTTCAAGAATCTGACAAAAAATAAAAATTGTATTAGACTGTCAAAATTTCGTACAAAAGCTAAAAATGCCTAAATAAACAACTTTCTCGAATAAAGTTTTTCGATATTTTGATAAATAAGGGCATTTTTAAACCTATTTTATTAAAAATGTCAAATTTGACAAGTAACGCAAGTCGTGCAGCTGCTTTAGTATACGTCATTTTTGGTTTTTAGGTAAGCAAAAACTAACTGCTTTTTCAATTTTTACCTATACCTAATAATAAAAAAAAATCCCATTTGATGCGGACTTTCTTGCGGACACTGTATATCCCGCAACAACCTATAACTTATATTAGCGGTCGGGGAATCCCAGTCTTAATGTTAGTTCATACAAACGCGAATTCGCAGATTTTGATGTTCAAACAATAATATTGTGTCTATTAAATTTTTTTTTCAAATTAAAACCGCTAAGCCGTTAGTTAACTGCTGTTAATACCCGGTAAACTAAAAAAAAACGCTAGATCTAGCGGGAAAACCGTTAAGTTGGCAACATTGCTCCCAACACGAGCTTCTACGTGTTGCTCAGTAGTTGCCATGACGACCGCCGGTACAGATTTTATTCGAAATATTTCTTAAATACAGTTAGCAAGTCAAATTGATATAAGCTAGGTTATTTTTTATTAAGAGATTGTTATTTATTTTATTTGGCAGGAAGGGCAGTGCCTCTAAGCCCTCCCACACCAGCTGCCACTGGCACTAGATACAAAATCAAAATTAAAAAAAAAGCCCATTGTTTAGGATTCTATCTTGATGTAGCGAATTATATTTTGACAATTCGATCTTTCTGATCTTATTTACATTAAGAGAATATGTATTTCTGGTAAGGGAGGTACAGTTTAAGTGTATCCTAAATCTGGCTCAAAAACATGACTGTCCTTCAGGTTAGTATAGTATAACGTAAGTATACTAACGATCCCACGAGATAAATAATATAGGTTTTGTTAAATAAAGTCCAAATACCTACAAATTCAATAATTCCTTAGTAAAAATATCCTAAATAAATAATTAATTTTCCTCTCGAAAATGTCAAAGAAATGATCCCAGCCTTAGTGGTTTTTTTTGCCTTTAAAAGAAATAAGTATAAAAATTCCCTTGGTCCCAATAGCAGACGCCGTTATCAAATATTCACAGACCTTTCACTAAAAATGTGTTTTTATTATGTTACTTTTGGGGATCTTAATAAAGGTTATTTTTTCGGAGTGTTGTAATTGATTCCTTAGAACAATCCAGCGAAAATATCGTACTTAACGACGCCTAATACCTCTGTGATTTATTTTCCCGTTTTCTTTCTTTCTTTTTAGTTTTTTGGACAAACACCCACACCTGATCGACTTGATTATTTCCCGTTTTTGTATAAAATTTGTCGATTTTTAACGACAAACCCGAACAAACCCGTTGGTTATAGGTCATCGCTCATGGCGTTGCCCTCTGATGTAATGCCGGATATCTCGTGGGGTGTAGGAAATAAAGCGCTAACGAGAAATTAAGACCTCTTATTATTTGTACGACATTAGTATACCTTTTAAGGGGATAAAAACACTACAGGGTGAGTCGGGAGGAACGGACCAAACTTTAGGAGCGTAATATACACGCAAAGACAATTTGAAAAAATCCATATGTTCTTATACGATAATCATTTGTTTTCAAGTTATAGCTGGTGCTGACGATTTTTTTTTAATATGGCTAAAACGGAAATACAACTGTCCTTCCTTGTTCAAAAAGTCGAGAATTTATATAAAAGCCCAAGCTATTATTTATATAAATAAACTAATTTAGTTTTCAATAAAAAGTACACTAAGGGCCGGTATTTTTATCCTCGGTTAAAGCTCGGTTATTTTAATTCCTCGGTTAAACTTGACATTTGATGTTTATAACATGCTTAATGTGTCACAAACAAGTTTAACTAAGCATTAAAAATAAAAGAGTTTTAACCGAGGATGAAAATACCGGCCCTTAGAGTACAAAATAAAAGAAATAACCCGATAATTTTCTCAAAAAAAGAGCCTTCTTTTCCACTTCCGCACCTGTCCTACGTAGCAACTGCTAAATTGGATACAATTTAATTGTTTGATCAAAATACAATTATAATAAAAACAATATATTATAGATTTGGTTATTCTTTCTACTAAAATATTCAATGACATAACCGAGATAACCTGCAATGGTCTTTGCACTATTAGCTTTCTAGATGTCACCCTGGAAAAATGTCCATTCCGCACCTACGAAATCCACAAATTAAGACAGCGTCGGTTTGGCATCAGTGCGTTTTTTTATTATTTCTGGTTTTGTTATAGTGTTGTGCGCCGCTTAAAGGTATTGGTAAGTACCGGTTTTTTGATATATATTGGCAAAACAGTTAATTAAAAAAAGAAAGTAAAAAATGCTCACTTTCTTGCGTGTCCTCTCTGCACCGCAGTTTCCTTTTACGTTACGTATTTCTTTTAGAAAAATAGATTATGGTATGGTGCATTTTTAGGTCGGCAAAACATAACCTAAGAATAATTCGAATCAGCGTTGCCACATTTTGTGAATAAATTAAAAAGTAAAAAAATGTTCATTCGGCACCGTCCGTTCCGTGCCTGTTTTACGTTGGTGCGGATTGGACATAAATAAGTATTTATCGGTGCGGAATGGACAAATAGGTGCAGAATGGACATAAAAACGTACTTCTTCAGAACTAATAATGAAACTAACTATAATATGTTTGGTGATGTTATTTTAATGTCCCCTGTTTAAATCCGAGATACTTTCCACATATTTTCGGACACCCTGTATTATTTTTAGAAATGTGTTTTCCGTTTTTCTATTTTTAATTTTTTGTTAAATTGTGTTAGATCATGAATGAAGAGGAAAGAAAAAGTACTTATTTGGAATTTACGTTTTGGTTTTTAATAAACAGTTCTTTACCTTTTTATATTGATTTAATCGAATTTACGATAATACGATGTCCAATCCGCACCTTAAGTGTCAAATCCGCACCTTCTGTAAAAACGGTTAAAAAAAAAGTTGAGGCACCCAATTAAAATTTTTAGTCTATTTTTTATAAAGATTCGAAACGATCTTTAATTTTAATTTCCTTAAAATATTCTAGGGGCATTTACCGATGAAAAATATATCCCAAAATATTATTTTTATATTTGGGTAAATTAATTTTCCTCTTAGTTTTTTTTCAAGATAGTATTTTATTCACACAAGATATATTTTTTGAAGATCTGTTGTAATTTAAGTTTTGTTAATATATAATGCATAATTTATTCTTACTTTTTAGCATAAAAAATTGCCTTGGTTTTTAAGGTGCGGAATGGACAAAATTATCGACCTTTTTGAGCAAAATAGCGTTTTGAGACCTTATTTTACAAAAAGTTGTTGATTTTATTCCCGAATATCTATCCTCACACCTTTGTTAAGTAAGGCAAATAACAAAAATATTAATATCTAAACTTTAAAAAATTAGAGTATAAAAAATGGTTTTGGTCATATTAAAAAAAATCGTCTGCTATGCTTAGTGCAGGAGCTCCATCGTGCTGGTAATACATTTGCCTTCTGATATTTACAGGAGTATCCTCTGATAGTCCTTGAAACTCATGTTGTAAAAAATTTAGGTAGTTGTCTCCTGTGAGGCGATTCTCCAAAATGAAAGGGCAAATTAAATAGCTATCGAGCATACCACACCGCACGTTAACCGAAAACTTATGTTAAAAATTACTTTCAACTGTTGCGTGGGGATTTTCGATTGACAATACATGAGAGTTACGAGTATTATTAATACCGTCACGGGTGAATGTTGCTTCATCTGTAAAAAGTATACGCGATACAACACGATGATTATTTATCCACCGACAAAATTTAATACGTTTAGCATAATCTTCCGGTTTTAGGTGCTGTACTCTCTGTACGTGGTATGGATATAAGCCTTGCTCGTGGAGTGTGTTTAATACTCTTTTTTGTGGAATGCCCAATTGAGTACCAATTCTTTGTGAGCTGGTCGTTGCACTTTATTCTACTAAATCCAGAATATTTTCTAGTTCTTCTGAACCTTGTCGAGTAGCTCGTTCAGATGTAATGTTGGCACTGGGAAGCTTACCATTCTTGCACAAATTGTTGAAAACTCTGATAAACACGTTACTAGTCGGATGTCTGTGATGTGGATACCGTTGAGGATATTCTTCAAGAGCAGCTGTAGCACTTCCATTACAGAAACCATAAATAAACACCATATTTGCATATTCGAAATTTTAATAAGTATTTGGCCATTTGTAACACTTCAATCACTCAAACTTAAAAATAAACGTTTAATCGAAAAGGAAAGAAAAACACAAAGTCTTCCTCCACAAAATTTAATGGAAAGGATTCCAAGTTTAAGGGTCTCTACATGTTTCGAACGCAGAAACGTTCATCTTCAGGAGACAGAAAGTTTTTAAATTTATGCTGATGGTGTTAGCAAAAGAGAAATTGAAATTTAGAACCTTAATGGAGCTTTTATGGATTTAAAACTGAAGTGTAGAAGAAACATGAAATAAAAGATTTGATAATGGTAAAACCATGGAGAGTTATGAAGGGGTGTAAACCAACCAAATAAATTTGGGAGGAAGAAAACCTTTCTAAGGTGTCGAAGCTTATTTAAAAACTTTTAAAAGAACTTATGGAACCTATAAGACATTATGAAGGTACAAACGTTGTATTTTCACATAATATTGTTGTAGCAAAAAGGATTTTTGGGGTTTGGAATCCTTTCCAATAAATTTTGTGGAGGAAGACTTTGTGTTGTCAACTTCACTTTAAGTATGGACTATTACTTCAAATTAAACGTTTAATTACTGCCACAATACACATACACACTGTCAAGACAACATAGATGTCAAATAGTTTAGAGTCTTGAGCATGGCATACTCTAATTACGTGAAAATTTGATAAAAGTGGAACGTAGAAAAAAATTTTACATTGCGCTATAACTTAAAAACAAATGAATATCTGATAAGAACATATGTTTTTTTTCATTGTTTTCGCGTGTATAATACACTCCTGAAATTTGGTCCGTTTCTTTCAACTCACCCTGTATAATCCTTGAACGTTTTTTTTTTAAAGTAGCCGTACAAAGGATACTTAGCGATATTCTTTAAATAAATTGTTCAAAAACTCTTAACCAGTATTACTCTGAAAAGTCAGCTTGTGTCAGATTTTACCATAACGTAAACAAATAGAATGAGATCTGTTATTTCATGCATGGAATGCAGGAAAAGATATAAGGTACAGTTTCTGTATTCCTGCTTTCTAACACACTTTCTAACATCCCTTGACCCCGAACCCTGGTGCTGAAATTGGATCTATTAGGTTCGTCACATCTCAATCAATCAATCAATCAAAATGCCTTTTATTTTGGTAAACATATAGTGGTTACATAAAATTTGGAAAAGGGTTGGCGGTATCCAAACCAGTTGCTCTATACAACCACCCTAGATAAGTTATATTAAAAGATATTTATTTACATAACAAAATACTAAACTATAACAATGAGCTAGTTAAAAACCTATTTCAACTAATAAATTAGTTAATCTTACGAAAGAAAATATTTAAATAAAATATGTGTTCAAAACATGAAAAAAAACCTAAAAACAACCGTTAGTTACATCACTATCAATAATTATCTCAAGGTCCGATCTCTGCTTCCCAATATATTTTAATAACTAATCTAATGAACATATAAATTGATTGGGAGGTCTTAACATGGCGTGGAAGGGAATTATACACTGTGATAGCACTGTAGGAAAACGATCCCTTAAAGAGTTCCGTTCTGTGGCGAGGCAGTGGCGATCCGTGGGTAATGAAATAGGTGAGGCCAGTAACTAAGGATAAAGTACTGCAGGCAATGCACCGCAGGCGAAAAAAATTTCTAGCCACGCCCAAAATTCGTTGTTTTTTAGACTTAAATAAAAAATAAAATTCACCCAAGAAATATATTTTTTTTATTTGCATAGGTTAAATTTTTTCGCAGTTTTATACAATCAGACGTAATATTATTATAAAATAAACTGAACGTTCTTATAAAATAAAAAAAATTATAAAAATAAACAAAATTGAAAATATTATTTTATGTTTTATATATTACCTAAATCAATTCTTCTATTAGACTTTGACAAGAACGTTTGTATAATACTATCATAAAAGTCAGAAGAAGATGAGATTTTGTTTAGCAAGCTTTTTCGAGTTTTGAAGAATTGTAACTTTTGCAGTTGGTCTGTTATTTGCAAAAATATCATTCTTTTCATTCTGAGTACGTTGCGAAAGCGGAGTTTCAAGTAAAGAAAGTATAATATCATGCTGCGGCTGCATAACTAAAGGAAATATTAAGAAAAATTCAAAAAATCGCGCTACAGCAATATAGTTAATAATAATAGTCAGATAACTAACCGTCTTTGTTTTAGCTCAATTACAATACTGACCAAAAAAAACTAAATACTGACAGCTATAAATTATTTGGCTACAATTTAAATACACACAAATACCCCGCCGTGGCTACCGTCAAACCATATTTTCTATCTCAATCACACAGCACATTACCGGGTGGAAAAGCAAACTGAGCGTCGAGACTCCAGTCTCCAGTCCAGAGAGTCCCACATTTGCCTTGGCCTCGCTGAGTAGAGTGTTGCGTTGTTTTAGGCCGGAAACACCTTACGCAAAAGGCATTTACGGTTTACGGGTCTCCGGCGACTCCGGCCTGCGATAACGCGCAACAAATCATATGGCGCGGCGAGGCAAGCGGTTCGCGAGGCCATGGCCAACGTTGGAATCTCGAAAGGCTTTCGTTCTTCGTTTTCGTTTTAAGGGAAATACAATCCTGAGCCACGCGCGTCTCGTGGCGTAGCCAATAACAGCGCAAGGAATTTGAAAGCTGTTACTACGCGACGGTGATTATTTTGGTTCAGTGTAGGTAAATGAAAACAGAATATTACTATAGTATAGTTAGGGATTTATTGTAAAATTCGATTTAATTTTTTATTGGATTTATACTGGTGGCGCCCGGCTTCACTATTGGATTTATGCTGGTGAGGCCCGGCCTCACCTGCCTCATGCCACCGATCGCCACTGTGGCGAGGTACACTAAATAACTCTCTATGTCTGGTATGTAGGTTATGTGTTTAGTAAAAATATCAAGTAGATAGGATGGAGAACAACTACCAGTAATTTTAAAAACAGTTTTAGCCAATTGTAATTTGAAACGTTCTTCAACGTTAAGCCAACAAGAATTTATCAGACTTGCAGTTATATGATCATACTTTCGGAGGTTATAACAAAAACGTAAACAGGAATTTTGGATTTGTTGTAGGCTGTTTTTATCCCTTCTTAACAATACTGGCCAGTATGCGATGTTACAATTGTGATAATACCAAGGAATTGGTTAACTTAAGTTTCAAATCGGTACTGAAAATATCTTTATGTAAATATAATAGCCTTAGTGTAAAAAAGGTTTTTGTTATTAAGTTGTTAACATGAGAATTAAATCTTAAATCAGCATCCATATAGAAGCCTAAATTCCTACAAGTATTAACTGGTTATAAAAAAAACCCGTTAAGTATGATCCTAAAAGCAGGGTTGTCAAAGAGTTCCTTAAAAAATACATTTGTAACTTCGATTTAAAAAAATTTAAATGCAACCATCCAACTTTTTTAACTCTATTCTATAGCTAACTAGTTAGTAAAGAGTACTGCAAAAACCGCAAGTCGTTTTTACTTGTCTTTTAAAAGTTATCGCAAAAATAGCGGAAGATCTAATTCCATTTCTGGTTTTAGCAAAGTATTGTAATTTTCCTTTTATTAAAACTCTAAAATCCTACAAGAATAGTTTTTCTGGCTATTTTAGGCGTTTAAAAAAATAAATGATGAAATTTTATTATTTATTTTAGTCATTTATCTAAAAAATGCTTTAAAATGCTAAAATATATTTTTTTTTATTTGTGTAATTAAAATCAACTTAAGCGGCGAGCTAAACGTTGAAAAACTGTTCTGGAATGGCGACCTCTATCAGGATAACGCATAGCGTATTCTGCTAAAGCCAAAATTGCGTTTTTAAACAATTGAAAATACATGACTTACATAATAATATCGTATGCTTTCTCATTCGTAAAAAGCATTTTTTCTTAAAAACATTACTTATTTCATAAAAATATACTTAATGGTCGCGACAGTAACAGTAACTGTCACATATTATTATAGGCGGAACGAAATTAAGGTTATTCTTTTGTTTCATTTCGTAATTGTCCACGGCCGCCTTGGCAATAAATGTAACATTTGGATTATTATTGCATTTTTTAGATAAATAACGAAAAAATAAATAAACTAAAATATCATAATTTTTTTAAACGCCTAAAATAATAAATATAGCCCTAAAAAGCTATTTATGTAGGATGTCAACGTTTTAATAAACGGAAAATTGCAAAACTTAGTTAAAAGCATAAATAGAACTACACTCTTCCACTAGTTCTGCGATAACTTTTAAGAGATAAGAGAAAACGACTTTTGCAGTTTACTAAATAGTTATCTATAGAGTTGAGTTAAAACGGTTGAATGGTTGCATTTAAATTTTTTAAGAAATCAAAGCAAGAAATATATTTTTTTAAAAGTGCCCTCTATTATTAACTGTAAGCATTAATTTTAATAATATTTATATAATCCGTCAATCAGGATAAAACGTAATTTAGAATGAGTCATAGTTTGTTAAATTCGGTTAGCGCAGACCGAAGTTACAGATTTTTAACCCTTCTCCACGCGGTTAGCATGGAAACTAAAAGAAATTGTTATAATAATATTTAAAGAGGATTATAGAGCATATAAAACCTAATAACTGACCTACATTATATTGAGGTTATTAGTAGAAATTAGGACTTTGTTTCATAGCATAGCGACTAGAATTAGAAATTTAAAGATTATTTCCAGCAGTTTTTTTTGGTCGTATTTTATAATATTTTTTTTACCCCATAGTCATATGGTTTTGGAGATGCAGCTGCTCTTTACCCATAGTGGATCACCCTGTATATACATTTTTACACACAATATTAATTTATAATCATATACACACACTCTGTATTACAATTTTATAAATAATATTATATTAAAAATAATATTATTATTAACTATATAGCATGGAAGCACCTCTTCCTCTGCTTTTCATGAGGACCTTCTTTTAGACGAACTACTGACTAGTATTAGTAGTATACCGTATGGCCAAATAAGAATGGACGCCGGCCATACCTCAGGAATCGTTGGAAAAGATTTTGAAATAAAAAAAAATTATTATAAAATCGACCAAGACAAATTGCTGGAAATTATTTTCAAGTTTCTAAGTTGACCGCTAGAGGGCGTTTAACCTATAACTAAGGAGATTATAAGGTTTTTTATCGATAATATACCAAAAAAAAGAATAATCAAAATATTAGGTTCTTATTCTTTGAAAAATAAAGTACAAATTTGTTTAAGGCAAACAGTTATGAATATTTCTTTTAAAAGAGCTCTTCCTCAGTCTGTTTTGCATTGCAGTTGTACATTACTTTACCAGCTTAGGACACGTAAATTTTGATATAAATTTATTTGGCATATTATTGATAGAAATCTGGTAATTTTCTTAGCCATAGGTTGAACGCCCTCTAGCGGTAAATTTAGGAACTTGAACAGAGTTTCCAGCTATTTCTCGTCATCGATTTTGTAATAAATGTTTTTCACGGTTTCTGAGATATGGCCGGCGTCGATTCCTATTTGACAACCCGGTATACTATTGACCAAATTTGGAAGTGGAGAAGTCCTAGACATTTTGCGCCTGCAACACCTAGACAGCACCCCCCCACTCTTGCTAAAATCCAAGAGTCGCCACTGGTACTTATATTATTTGAATATAATGAAAACCGACGTCTCTTTTTTTTATATAAAACAGTAATATTTTATTCCAAATCTAAAGTTACCAAAAAAAATTACTCCAAACTTACTAAAATGGAATGTCAGAGATGCTCGAATACATTTATGATTAGGTTACTAAGCTAATAAAGAAACTGGAACAATGGAAAGAACATGCACAAAAAGGAAACTCGGAATTTTAGGTTCCTTATGTTCCTATTTGTGTTTATGGAACAGGGCTATATTGATATTATAAATCAACAGAGGGCTGACAACCCGAGCCGCAGTGAGTAATTTAATTTCATTAGATATAAGTACATTTCTAATCTTCTTTGGACGGTGAAAAAAATACGATGGCATGCCCTAATAATTTAACAAAATAAATAACAATAAACATTATTAATAGCATGACTTCTCGGGCATTTATCACTTACACACAGAAAAATACTATTTGGGAAGAATATTAGTGTCTCAGAGCAACAATAAATTGACTAATGCATGTGCACGTTTGGCTAATTTAAATTTACATTTCAATTCAATAAATTTTTTATCTAAATGGCAATATTATGGCTTTCGAGAATCAAGTGATACATATTCTGCAGCTGTTAATTTAATTTCAGAAATTCAAATGGCTTATGATATAGAGGACAAAAATGTACACTTGTTTTTCTAGATCTTTGCAAAGGTTTTGATACAGAAAAATTTTTCTATTCTTTTAAGAAAACTTAATGGGTATTTCGGGTGTAGTTTTTGTCTTGTTTAGAAACTATTTGAATCAGCGGAAACAAAACGTTCGTATCAAAAATAAATATAGCAAATTTCTTAATATTAATTGTGGTGTTCCGCAAGGTACGATTTTGGCCCCTTTATTTTTCCTTACTTATATTAATTCTATATTTAAATTAAAATTAAAAGGGAAAATTAGATTTTAGATTGTTTGCTGATGATACAACTATTTTATACATTGCTGATTCATATGAAATTATACAAAATTTTATAAATCATGAAATAAAAATCATTAAATTAAGGATGTGTAGTCATAAATTAACATTAAATTTGGAAAAATCCTCTTTTTTATGTATGGGAAAGAAAACCAATTTATACAGAAGTGATTTAAAATTAATAGTCGGGCACTTAAAACAATCAAATAAAATTAAATTTTTGGGGTTGATAATAGATGAAGCTATTAATTGGAGTGAACACATTGAATATATTAAACATAAAATAGTTGCATCAGTGAGGATTTAAAAAAAACTCAGTTTTTTCACTCCAAATTATATGTTACGGCCTATTTATTTTGGTATTATTCACACTCATTTACAATATTTAACTTTAATATGGGGATCAGCTTTTCAAAATTTGCTTAACCCTTTACAAGTTTTACAAAATAAAGCAATAAAAAATATATATTGCTTGGATAGACAATATTCAACTAAACTTTTATATAAAAATTTTAATATTATGTCAATTAAGGATTGTAAAATATTGTTTTTGTTCACAAAATTATACCAAAAAATAAACATTCAAATATAAAGTTCAATTATTAAAGACGTGACGTACATGATCATTTAACTAGAACTGTTTTCAATATTGACATACTTTTAATACACACTAGGGCAGGTCAGAACTCCATTTATAATCAAGGTATACAATTTTACAACGAAATAAGTACCCCAAGAATTAAAATTTTTAAATATAAAACGTCTTAAAATGATAATTAAGAAAATACTTAAAAAAGGGGAAGCTAAATTTTAAACTAAAAAATATTTAAACGTGAACTTCTTTTATGATTAATTTTTATTTTCAAAATTATTTATAAGTGATATTTAAACGATATTATTAGTTATATTATTTTATTAAAAGCAACAATAATTGAATAATTTTATACATGTTTAAATATTTTTTATTTTTTATTGAATATTACCATTTTGACTTTCTTTGTATTTTAATTAGTTATAACAATTACATTTTTAGATGTTGTTATTAGTAGAGAATCCCTCCTGAACAAATGTTTTTGGGATTTTAATTGGAATAAATAAATAACATAATAATTATCATGCTTTGTTGGCATTAGCCCAGTAAATGAAATAAAAATGCTTTTTTGCAATGTTTTGTTCGGGTGTTTATTTCTTATCATCTTTCATTATTTAGTTTTTTAGTGATTTACTTTCTTATCCTGTTGCATTCTTAATTATGGTGCCCTCAGAAAGACCACAAAAATTTTAAGGTTTTGGGGTTTGTGTGCTATGAAAAGTATCATAAAGGGGCCCAAAACCTTATGACAGTTCATACCCATATGTTACATTAACAGCAGATTCTAGTTTCTGTCTAAAAGTTCCCAGTTCAGTAGTGGGCCGTAGCAAGCTCATGCGTCAGGTTTCAGAGACTAAATTTTCTTAGTGTTTATTATTTAAGTTGAGCGGTGAGTAGAATAAACTAGTTTAGGTTAATTAACTCTCCTATTTCCAATAAAAATACATTTTATTTATTATCATTTGCTATTATAAATTTAATATAATTAATTTATCTATTTTAATTACGGCACAGACTTTAACAAGGTGCCATAAATGGCAGGTGACTTAGCCACGATGCGGCGTGTTCTTAGAGAAATTTTACTTTACCTTAGCACTTAATACCGACGTTACAGAGACTTTTAACGCGCCAGTAACAGCACCCATGTAAAGTGTATATTGTACAGGAAATTCCTGAGGATGATAACGATAGGAGATGACAGTTCTGTGAAGAAATGATGGCAAGATGTGATGAAAACAACGTATTTTCACTAAATATATTTTCCGATGAAGCCACATATATTTTAAGTGGAAAGGTTAATAGACATAATTATCGATCCTGGTCTGATCAAAATCCGTAGTGGATACGTGAAGGACATACACAACATCTCCAAAAAGTCAATGTCTGGGCTGACCTAATTAAAAACAGAATTTTAGGACCATATTTCTATAAAGAGAATCCACTTATTTGATTTAAAACTTGCATTAGTAGTTATGTTTACTAACGGGGATGATCCAGATATTTTCCATGGAAGAATATGGTTTCCGCCGCTCCACCGCAAATCGCTGGATAGGTCGACGGTATCGAATTAAATGGCCACCAAGGTCTGCGGACCTTACACCATTGGATTTATTTTTATGAGAATATTTAAACGAGGAAGTGATAAAAATAGACCAGATTGAGGACTTAAAAGGTAAAATAAGGATGGAGATAAATAAATTACTGGCCGAAGTTATTCATAGTGCCGTAAATAGTATTTACCCCAGACGTGGTGCATATCAATTAGAAGGTGGAGGTCACTTTTAGTATTTGTTACATTTAGTCGAATCAGGTGAATGCTAAGTACCTACTTTCAATAAATAATTTAAATTAAAAAAGGGAATTTATTCTTTATAAAATTGTATACTGATTGTATCGAAACGAAATGAGCCAACCCATATTTTGTTGACACCATGTGATTCAGGTTTTTTAAAACCTTTTCATAGATCCCCCCATGTGACCTGAGTTGCATTTGAAAAAAAATTGGGGTAGCTAGAGGTTAAGGGATTGCAGAAAGGTGATTGAAAATATTACAGAAAGTATGTATGTGGTATGTTTTGCAAATTTACAAAAAAAACTTATTTTTTCCAATAGTAAAGTGCTTTTTATCGGGAAATACAAAAAAATGTATTAAAAAGATATGTTCAGAAAGAAAAACTTTTAAAATTTTAAAATTCTATGTTTACTTACTATGATATTTTACATTATTTTCACACCACCCTCCCATGAACATTTATAATAATTATCTAAATATCTAATGGACTGATAAAAATAAACCGATCGTGTAAAGATTTTGCAAATTTACTTAATTTATTATTTTAAAGAACGAATTTTTTTAATATCTTAAACGGGGAGGGTGAAATGAAAATAATGTAAAATAGGCATAGGATTTTAAAACCTTGCTTTCTTATTCGGTTTTTCTTTCGGAACATATTTTCTTAATACCATTTTTTCGTATCTCCTAGAGAAAAATCTCGTAAAAAGCACTTTACTATTAATAAAAATTAGGTTTTTTTTAAAAATTTCCAAAACATACTTAATTTTTCGAAACTAAAATTATGACACAAGTTAATTTCTGTCAAAGCAGGGTTGAACCCCAAAAGATGAAGGTTCAACTCTTCAAAAATATCAGCCTTTTTCACCTTAACGCGTACCTAAATCCGAGAACACACTGTACATTATAATATTATATTTATGCAATATTTGTGGTTAAAAGTTAATTACGAAAGTAAATATAAATTTCGTAAAACCCTGCCCATTTCAATGCTTGTCTACGAAAACTTTTAATGAAATTCATCTCAAACTGATTAAAGAGTGACGACGTTATATTTCTTGCAAGCCTTTCGTTGTGCCGGGACGTCAACATCATTTTAATTAAACCTATTTATTTACAAATAAGTTTATTAAAAACGTAACAAAAGCTGAAACTTATGAGACGTACAAGACGTAAATAAGAAACGATTGTTTTATAATAAACTAGCATATTGCCGCACGTCTCGTTATTCGCGCCCCGTCGATTCTACCATCGACTTTCCAGTTGAAGTTCCCGTCAAGAAATATATAACATTACTGATGGTTCAAAGTTATTGGCAACACTGTGCAAGCGTTTCGTCATTAGTTCAGCCGCTAAACTGGCGAAGGTATGGTAAATTACATTAAAAAATAATTGAAGACCGTACACGTTGTGTTATTACTTCGATATTAATTATTTATTTGTTATTGGAATAAACCGATAAAGAAAAAATATGGTCGCTTAATAAAAATTTCATAGGAGGCAATAGAAAACAAAAATGGCTTTAACTTTATTTATCCTGCACCTCTTCTCAAGCAATATTGTTTTCGATAACTTACGCAAACACTTTCCAAGATAGAATCCGGAAAGTTCGGATAAAATAAAATAAGTAATTAGATTGTCGAAAGATGTGTGATAAAAAAAAAGACAAATTGTAAAACAACTCCTATTAAAGTCTAGCAGCAGGGGCGAGTTCAGGAGGAGGCGCCCCTTCTAGACACTAAATGGGTTGGTATGAATACAGTAACGTTGGAGTCCATTTTGTATATTTTCTTTACATTTGAAGCCGCCTAGTAAGTGTTGGCTTACCAGTACTGTAAATAAGTTAGTAATCAAAAATAAGTACTTACGGTAACCTGCTGTCCCCTATTTTTAACCTCGTGACGTTCGGTCGACGATCGTTGGAGGTGCCGACTTAATGCAAACATTTCGGCCAGCCGAGAGCGCGGTTTGGTCGGTGGGGGCTGCGCAGGTGCAGGAGCGGCCGGCGCTACCTGTTGAGGACTGCGCTTTTTCGGGTTAGGAAATACAAGGTGCTCGATGTCAGGGGTGTATCTGGAAAAACAACAATTTTTTTATTGAAAATTTTGCACCTATATTTTGTAGTCAATCAAATGCTGTTATTTTAAAGTAAAGTTTTTCTAAATACAAAGCATTTCAACAGTTGACACGCATATGTGACATTAACAGCTGATACTGGTTTCTTCCTAAAAGTTCCCAGTTTAGTAATGGGCCGTAACCACTGGTTTCAGAGACTAAATTTTTTGGGTGTTTATTATTTAAGTTCAAAGGTAAGTAGTTTCCAATAACAAACATTTCATTGATCGTAATTTGCTATAAAAATTTAATATTATTAGTTTACATATTGTAATTAAGATTCAATGTTGCCAAACCTTGCGCTCACTGAAACCTAATCGAGCCGTTTGTATTTAAAAACTAAGTTGCTAACGTAAATTATAATATGGCAATAAAGCATTGAACGTGAACCATGCGCAAGCGCACCGCTTGCCCGGGGTTGCCGTCTTAGCCACGATTCGGCGTGTTCTGTGAAATTTAATTTTAGAACATAATTATGACAACAAAAAAAAAACTACGAATATGTTTTTCTTGGTTGGTATACCGGGTGTTTCTCAAAAGACGTTCACTCCTATAACTTTTCTGTATTTATAGATGTTAAAATGAAACTTTGGAATTATGCATAAGAAATGAGTCTGCATTTATTGGCATAATTTTCATTTTGTTAGTACTTCCGGTTTGACCGGAAGTGACCTTGACTTTGATATTTTAAATGGAACATCTTGTATATTTTTACTTATTTGGGTTCAGCATAACATAATAAGTGAAATTAAACCTCACTTGTAATTTTTTGATGTGTGTCCATGACATTTTTATGTTTATTTTTTATTTTCAATCTAGAGTGCTACAAATTAATTAAATCTGTTAATTTATAGTCAAGTAGTATATTATGAAAATTAAAATTATGTCATAATAATTGACTTTCTAAGTTTCACAAGCGTTTAAAAAATAAAATTTTGTTTTTTTGACGTTTACTGCATTTTTCCAAATGGAACGATGGTAGTTCACTAGGATACTAGGATATTTAAAACGAAATTTTTTTTTTCAACAATTTGATAACATACACTCCTATGCAATTTTAAAATTGACACGAAAAAATTTGCCGTAAGTCCCAATCGCAAATTTAAAATCGCTATGATTTAGTGCCGCCCTGTCTTTTCTAAAGAAATATAAAGGCGGCTTTGAAAAACAATGGAATGGTTTTGAAAACCAATATGGTTTAAAATTAAAATTGTAATGTCATTCGTTTATTAAACTTACATTGTAAATCAGCTAAAATGGCTAGTTTTACTAGAAATGAACAAATTGATATGCTCCTAATTTTTAGAGTGACCAGAAAAATTCTTCTGAAGCCATATTGCTTTTCAATACCATTCCATTGTTTTTCAAAGCCGCCTTTATATTTCTTCAGAAAAGAGAGGGCGGCAATAATGCATAACGCTTTTAAATTTGCGATTGGGATTTAAGGCAAATTTTTCAGTGTCAATTTTAAAATAGCATAGGAGTGTATGGTCGCAATTTGTTGAAAAAAAATGCTCGTTTTATATATTCTAGTAAACCATGCACCATCGTTCTATTTGGAAAAATGGAGTAAACGTCAAGAAAACAAAATTTCATTTTTTAAACGCTTGTAAAACTTAGAAAGTCAATTATTATGACATAATTTTAATTTTCATATACTACTTGACTATAAATTAACAGATTTAATTAATTTGTAGAACTCTAGATTGAAAATAAGAAATAAACATAAAAATGTTATAACACGTCAAAAAACGACAAGTGAGGTGTCATTTCACTCATAATATTATGCTGAACCCAAATAAGTAAAAATATACATGATGTCCCATTTAAAATATCAATTTCAAGGTCACTTTCGGTCAAACCGGAAGTGCTAACAAATTGAAAATTATGCCAATAAATGCAGACTCATCTCTTATGCATAATCTCAAAATTTCATTTTATTATCTATAAATATAAAAAAGTTATAGGGGTGAACGTCTTTTGAGAAACACCCGGACCTATAGGTAAAATTATACTGGAAATATTTTAGTAGTTATATGATTTTATGAAAGGATATTAAAGGCTGTGTACACCTCTTAAGGAATAAATGGAGGAAACTCTTGTAGGTATTAGGGGTACATTTTTATTTTATGTGAGTTTGTTACCATTGTTTTACACCATATTCTGTTGTGTTATCTTGATGTTGAAACACCTGCTGTGCAAATCCTGACAAAAAGGCACTGAAGATGGCCGAACTAAAATAAATATTTACAGTATTATGGGATACAGTAAAACAAAGTTGAACTTGTAAATTTCCACTATATTAACTAGAAAAATGACATGTTTCGCTAACACTAGCTTCGTCAGATGACAATGATTTAATAAAGGTGAAAATTAAAAATTGGGGTGCAATAAAATAAAATTATTGAAGATGTAAATAAAACAGTGGAAGGTTACAATAGCAGGAAAATCCAATAGAGGGTTTAAAAATTAAATTAAATTAGGTACAATATGGGTAATTTATAAAATCTTAAGTAGGTATATGGTCAACAGAATAAATTTACCAAAGGTGAATTATTTAAATCTAGTTGATCATTAAGTAATAGGTTTTTATTTTTAAGTTTATTTATTTCCATAGATTCTAACAAATTTAGTTTTAAGCCTTTGTTTTCTGTATGTTAGTTTTAAAGGAAGGATCGAAATTATGTTGATAATCAAGTAAATGGTTAGCATAGTTTGAGTCTATTTTATTTTTTAGAAAACTGTTATAATGTTCCTGTATTCTTTTGTCAAAATGTCTACCAGTTTGGCCAAGGTATGTTTTAGGACAATCTTTGCATTTTAATTTATAAAATAATTAAATAATTCACCTTTGTTAAATTTATTCTGTTGACCATATACCTACTTAAGATTTTAAAAATTACCCATGTTGTACCTAATTTAATTTCGATTTTAAGCAATCTGTTGGATTTTTCCGCTATTGTAACCCTTCCACAGTTTTATTTACATCTTCAATAATTTTATTTTATTGCACCACAATTTTTAATTTTCACCTTTATTAAATCATTGTCATCTGACGAAGCTACAGTGTAAGCGAAACATGTCATTTTTCTAGTTAATATAGTGGAAATTTACAAGTTTAACTTTGTTTTACTCAATATCCTATAATACTATAATTATGGATTTCCACCTAGTATCGACTGAATTTCACTGAATCAATTAATTTATTAAAATTTTCACCTAATACAAAAGTTTCCTTCATTTATTACATAGTTTTATGATATTAGTGTAATTAAAAATAGTTGTCAAAATGTGTACGTGGTTCTAAAAAAATTCCGCCCTGGATTCCCTACTGTTACTTCGTATTGTGTTATCTATTCTATGAGTTTCGGATCCAACATCAAAAATAGACCTAAAACAAATAGCTGACTAGCCGTGAATACTTTTCAAAATTATAATACACGTGAGAGCTGTCAAGTTTAAGTCACTATCTCGATGTTATAAAATATTTCAACTCGAAAGAACCGCCAGAAACATAATATTAAACTAAACACCCTTCTAACGTCAGTGTTTCCTCAATGGATACGTAACGTTCTATTTACAGTTAGGTTCAATTGATCCTAAAATGTAGCGGTAAAATTCCATTTCACCTATCGTTCCATCCAATTATAGTGTCAGTTCTTAGTAAAACAATTGACCTTTAAGGTATTGATTCAATTGATCAAATAATACTTTATACAAAAAAATTTATCGCTGGTTACTGTATATATATTTGCTTTTATTAGAGGCCTTAAATTCACTTAAGACCTACTATACCGTATACCGTGCTAGCAAAAATTATTTGCATCAAAGAGGGCTTGGATTAAAAAACATATGGCTTGGTTTAGATCACAATGATATGGGGACGATATATCTAACTAAATCTAGGTTAACATTTTGTCAAATTCATATTATGACATGATATGCCAAACTAATGAGTAATAAAATAAGTAGACAAATACAAATTTATTTTTGTTGTTTACAAAATTAACAAAGAAAGAATATACAGAAAGAAAAAGAAAAATAATTACATAAATTGCTGAAATTGGCCACCGGTCCAAGCATAAATTCACAGGTTTCTTCATATTTTCGAAAGTGTTGACCAGCATCTCGACAAAGAATAGTCCTGCATGTTCCATAAGATCTGCCCACTTCTTGAGACTGGCGTCTTATACAATTTGTTGGCTTATTTTGCATTATTTCACGAACGTTTGCAACAAGTTCTTCTGTTGATGACAGATGGTTTTCCTGCTCCTTTTTGGTGTTGTATAGAACCTGTTTCCCTAAACACAGCCACGGTTCTTTTCAGGCAATAATAAAAATCCCCAGCAATAAAAGCAACGTTAGGACAATGTTCGTGAAAATCGTCCATGCACAAACCCGGATTGTATTGCCACTCACCATTTACTTTAACCCCGTTTTGAAAATACGCTTTAACCTTGAATGTTTTGTGCTGTTCCATAAAGCCCAGTGTGTGAATTGTTCAAGAAATTGGAAAAATTAGCGATGAATCAAATTACTTGTAACGACTGGTAAAGATGACGGAATAACTGATTGATTGATTAATTCAGGTAGTTACTGACACCCAACAGGTATTAAGTTCTACGGCTAAACATTACGTCCTTAGATGTAAGGCCCTCTTAGATGCAAATAATTTTTGCTCGCACGGTATATGGAAAACCTTTACTTTTAAACTCTAACATTTACCAGGTGACAAATCGTAATATTCGCATATTATACCATTCATGTACTCTTCCATTCATGCCCATTGATTTATTTATTGCAGTGTTATAGTAGGATGTTAAATTTTCCTTAGGTTAAATGCCCTCTAGCGCTAAATTTAGAAACTTAAAAATAATTTCCAGCAATTTCTCTTTATCGATTGTCATACATTTTTGAAGTGAAAACTTCTTTAGGCGCGTTTAGCACTTTTTGTGGGCACTGAATTAAACTGAGCCGTCACGCGTCAGGCGTCAGACTCGGGTGTGCTACGCTCGAATTCAACTGCTATATTCAATCCGAACTGACCCTGACCCGAATGAACGTTATATGAAAGAGCATGCCGCCATCGGTCGCATTCAGTATCGACGTATCGACGTGGAAACAGTCAGTGTGCGTTGTCTAGACACTGCGTCTCAGGTATGTTCTGACATTTTTTAAATTATTAAATTATATATTTACGTAGGGTGAAGTAAGGTTTACCGTAATTGCTTATTCCGGGGACCTAATTTATTATGATTTCTGACTTCTGTTGAAGATGTAAAAATTCAAGGGTTGTTCAATTTTAGGAAATATCTTTTTTCGTATGCAGTAAAATTATCCCGTATTCCAAGTTTATGTTATTTTTGAAGTGAAAACTTCTTTAGGCGCGTTTAGCACTTTTTTGTGGGCACTGAATTAACCTTGTTGAAGTTTTCACTTCTGTCGTGTGGTCTTAAGCACACACAATTTTTTTTTTATTTCAAAACCTTGAGATATGGCCGGCATCCATTCTTATTTGGCCACCTGGTATACTACTAATGCTCGTCAGTAGTTCGTTCAAAAGAAGGTCCTCATGAAAAGCAAAAGGTGCTTCCATGTTATACAGGGTGTTATTTAAGTATGTGGCCAAACTCCAAGCGGTGCTTCGTTAAGTGATTTTAAGAAGAAAACTTCATATAAACAAAACAAATGCATAGTTTTTACGATATTTTCAAACTTAAAAAAAAATTGGATGTTCGTTATCTCAATACTGTGCGCTTGCCCCGCAGCAGGAATAATCAGATTCGCCCTATTGGGCGAGGTGACTCTGCTGCCGGATGACATGAAAAATGTCTCTCCCAATACCATCATTAACTTCATCAAAAAGTTAGACCTATTGGGGGAAATATAAATAAGGTGTGAGCCACAATATACCGCATGATCGCAGTGGAGGGTTAGCTGTATCTCACTCACTTTTAACCTATCACCTATCTCAATACTTTTTTATTTGATTTTGTTGAAATTTGGCAATTCTGTTTGTAGTAGGTAACAAGAGGATTTTGTCTCAATTAGATTAAAATTATTAAGTCCAGTGACGTCCCGGAAGACAGTCCAACTAATATTTTTGACAAAAAAATTGCGCGCCACTGACTTTTTTTAAAATTACATATTTTTTTTGAATTAACCAACTACAAATACAACTATTTTATTTCCTGAGTTTTTTCATATCTTGCTTTGTTTTCGAGAAAAAAAAATAAAAACCACTTTATTGCATAAATAATTTAAACTATTTACCAAACTATTAAGCAATTAAAATCACACAAAAGTCCTCTTTTGAATTTTCTCGCATAGATTAAAACTGTTTTCGATAAAAGAAATGAACATAAAATAATCGCATAACATAATAATTTTAATAGTTATATTTATACTGCAATGTTTTAAAAGTAACAGAAAAAGAATCAAATGGAAGGAAAAACAGTTGCTATTCAAACAAATTAGATTTTTACATAAACTGTCATAACTTAAAAGAGTGCCAAGTAATTATTTCATCGTAATTATTTGAAGTGTTTTTAACAGTTTTAAGATTATAAATTTACTAATTGTTGGAAAATGGTTCAATTTACAAACTTAGAAATGGCCGATATGCATTTTGTTTATGTAATGGCCCAAGGCAATTCCAGAGAGGCTGTGCGCATTTATCACGAAAGATATCCACATCGTATTGTAGCAAGTAGACAAACATTTGTGAGAATACATAAAAGGCTCTGCGAATCAGGCACCTTTCAAAGGTCGACTGCTGTAATTGGGAGACCTGCCACAATAAGAACGGTGGAGATGAAGGAAGCAGTTCTACATGAAGTTGAACGTAGCCCTGATACAAGTACACGCAAAATTGCAGAACATTAAACATTTCCCAATTTACTGTATGGCCGATTTTAAAGAAAAATCAACTGTATCCTTATCACATACAACGTGTTCAAGCGTTATTACCTGCCGATTTTCTCCAACAAGTTGTTTATTGTACTTGGCTTTTGCAACAACGGGTAACATCTCCGAGATTTCTATCCCGTATTTTGTTTACCGATAAACCGTGTTTTTCCCGAAATTCCATTATGAACTTTTATAATAATCATAGCTGGGCAAACGAAAATCTTCATGAGGTTACAGAAACTAATTATCAACAACAGTTTTCCGTGAATGTTTGGGTTGGTATTGCGTAGGTGATTTTCTCATTGGACCTCATTTTTTACCCCCGAGATTAAATGGTCAAGAGAATCGTAATTTTTTGGAATTAATTTTACCTGAACTCTTAGAAAATGTCCCACTGGTAGTAAGAAGAGCAATGTGGTTTATGCACGATGGGGCTCCACCACACTTACGCATAGTAGCAAGACAATTTCTGGATACAGCTTATGGAGAAAACTGGATCGGTCGCACAGATCCACAGTCATGGCCACCCAGATCACCGGATTTAAATCCTTTAGATTTTTTTCCTTTGGTGGCATTTAAAGGCTCTCGTTTACAAAACTCCATTCAACACTGAAGAAGAACTAACCTAAAGGATACGGGATTCATGCAATCAGGTAAGACATACGCCGGGAATATTTCAACGAGTTCGGCAATCAATGTTAAGACGAGCCAATGCTTGTATTGAAGTTAAAGGAGGGCATTTTTAGCAACTATTATAAGTTTCGTCTTATTTTCTGTTAAATACATAAACAATGCATTAATAAATTATTACGTTATGCGATTTTTTATGTTAATTTCTTTTATCGAAAACAGTTTTAATCTGTGCGAAAAAATTCAAAAGAGGACTTTCGTGTAATTTTAATTGCTTAATAGTTTGGTAAATAGTTTACATTTTCTACTCTTATTTTACCGGGGACATGCAATAAAGTGTTTTTTTTTTCTCGCAAACAAAGCCAGATATGAAAAAAACTCAGGAGATAAAATGTTATAATTTTAAAAAAAGTCAGTGGCGCGCAATTTTTTTGTACAAAAATATTAGTTGGACTGTCTTCCAAGACGCCACTGGACTTAATAATTTTAATTTAATTAAGGCTAAATAATCCTCTTGTTCTTATAAACAGAATTTTCAAATTTTAACAAAATCGAATAAAAGAGTTTTGAGATATTTACGAAGATCCGATTTTTTTAAAGTTTGACACCCTGTATCGTAAAAACTATGCATTTTCGGACCCATGCTTAGAAGAACTTTTCTCTTAAAATCACTTAAAGAAGCACCCCTTGCAGTTTCGCCACATACTTAAATAACACCCTATACCGGGTGTTTCTCAAAAGACGTTCACCCCTATAACTTTTCTGTATTTATAGATATTAAAATGAAATTTTGAGATTATGCATAAGAAATGAGTCTGCATTTTTTGGCATAATTTTCAATTTGTTAGCATTTTACTATACCTATACCAGGTGTTTCTCAAAAGACGTTCACCCCTATAACTTTTCTGTATTTATAGATATTAAAATAAAATTTTAAGATTATGCATAAGAAATGAGTCTGCATTTATTGGCATAATTTTCAATTTGTTAATATTTTACTATACCTATACCGGGTGTTTCTCAAAAGACGTTCACCCCTATAACTTTTCTGTATTTATAGATATTAAAATGAAATTTTAAGATTATGCATAAGAAATGAGTCTGCATTTATTGGCATAATTTTCAATTTGTTAGTATTTTACTATACTTATACCGGGTGTTTCTCAAAAGACGTTCACCCCTATAACTTTTCTGTATTTATAGATATTAAAATGAAATTTTAAGATTATGCATAAGAAATGAGTCTGCATTTATTGGCATAATTTTCAATTTGTTAGTATTTTACTATACCTATACCGGGTGTTTCTCAAAAGACGTTCACCCCTATAACTTTTCTGTATTTATAGATATTAAAATGAAATTTTGAGATTATGCATAAGAAATGAGTCTGCATTTATTGGCATAATTTTCAATTTGTTAGCATTTTCGGTTTGACCGAAAGTGACCTTGACTTTGGTATTTTAAATGTGACATCTTGAATATTTTTACTTATTGGGATTCAGCATAACATTTTGAGTAAAATGACACCTCACTTGTAATTTTTTGACGTGCTATAACATTTTTATGTTTATTTTTTATTTTGAATCTAAAGTGCTACAAATTAATTAAATCTGTTAATTTATAGTCAAGTAGTATATTAAAATTATGTCATAATAATTGACTTTCTAAGTTTCACAAGCGTTTAAAAAATTAAATTTTGTTTTCTTGCCGTTTACTCCATTTTTCCAAATGGAACGATGGTAGTTCACTAGACTACCTATTTAAAACGAGCATTTTTTCTTCAACAATTTGTTACCATAAACTCCTATGCTATTTTAAAATTGAATCGAAAAAATGTGCCTTAAGTCCGAATCGCAAATTTAAAAGCGTTATGCATATTGCCTGTATTTTCTAAAGAAATATAAAGGCGGTTTTGAAAAACAATGGTATGGTTTTAAAAACCAATATGGTTTTAAATTATTGTAATGTCATTCGTTTATTAAACTTACATTCTAAATCAGATAAAATGGTTAGTTTTACTAGAAATTAACAAATTGATATGCTCCTAATTTTTGGAGTGACCAGAAAATTTCTTCTGAAGCCACAAGATTGTATGTATTGTGTGTTTTATAAACAAATGACATTACAACATTAAATTAAAGCCATATTACTTTTCAAAACCATTCCATTGTTTTGCAAAGCCGCCTTTATATTTCTTTAGAAAAGAGAGGGCGGCAATAATGCATAACGCTTTTAAATTTGCGATTATGATTAAAGGTAAATTTTTCAGTGTCAATTTAAAAATAGCATAGGTGTGTATGGTATCAAATTGTTAAAGAAAAAATGCTCGTTTTAAATATCCTAGTGAACCACCATCGTTCCATTTGGAAAAATGGAGTAAACGTCAAGAAAACAAAATTAAATTTTTTAAACGCTTGTGAAACTTAGAAAGTCAATTATTATGACATAATTTTAATATACTACTTGACTATAAATTAACAGATTTAATTAATTTGTAGCACTCTAGATTGAAAATAAAAATTAAACATAAAAATGTTATAGCACGTCAAAAAATTACAAGTGAGGTGTCATTTTACTCAGAATGTTATGCTGAATCCAAATAAGTAAAAATATAAAAGATGTCCCATTTAAAATATCAAAGTCAAGGTCACTGGAAGTGCTAACAAATTGAAAACTATGCCAATAAATGCAGACTCATCTCTTATGCATAATCTCAAAATTTCATTTTAATATCTATAAATATAAAAAAGTTATACGGGTGAACGTCTTTTGAGAAACACCCGGTATAGTTTTTTTTTTTTTATTTATTTATTTTACGTCGGCCTTTTTCCGCAACGAGGCCAATCACCGACGCCAGGGAATTTGTCACACACTATCTGGTAATTTTGCCGAATCCCTCTTTGTCGAGGGTAGGGTTCTTTAACGTGCCAACATCCATGACACGGGGCCCACAGTTTAACGTCTCTTCCGAAAGACGGCACCACCTCTTAAACCAAATTCCAAATTTAACATCGACGTTGCCGGCACCGGGAATGGAACTCGGGCCTACGATCTGTAAGGCTGCTGCGCTAACCACTAGACCACAACGTCGACTTACCCGGTATAGTTAATAAATATATTTTATTTATTATGAAATATGACCAAAAAAATAGCCATATAATTCCATTCTTATTTGGCCATCCGATACTTAGATTTATAATAAATAAAAATAATCTATTTATTTTGTTTAACTACCTAAAACCACTTTTAATTAAAACAGTAAATCCTGTTATCGTGTAAAAGCTGCTTCCCATTTTCAACGACGTTAATGTATACCAAACCATAAAATACAGTTTTAACAACTCACTGAAATAGATTATTACAGTGAGAGGCAAAAGGGCTGTTGATATGAAAATCAATAAAGTTCCGTACACCCTTGACAGATTAACATAAATGCGTTTGACTGCTTTGTGGCTGACAAGTTATGAATTTATGTTAGCTAATCACTCGTGTTGGTATTAATGAAAGAATTCTTGTAAGAATTAACATAATTGCCATAAATATTTTTATCTTTAAAAGTTATTTATTTACAGGGTGAGTCGGGAGGAACGGACCAAATTTCAGGAGCGTAATATACACGCAAAAACAATTTGAAAACACCCATATTATGTTCTTATTCGATAATCATTTGTTTTCAAGTTATAGTGTAATACCAAATAAACTTCATATATTAACGGTTTCCTAATCATAGCGTTCTTTTAATAAATGTTCAAAAATACCCCCATTGACTTTTAAACATTTTTTGCTTCGTCTACGAAGATGGCCTGTTGCTCTTCTAATTGCTTCATGTCTTTCTTCTTTAAATTGGCTGCAGTATTTCTAATTCATCGAATTAGTGCATCCCGAGTGTCCACTTTTACTTTGTACACTTCATTTTTAAACCAGCACTACAAACAATAATCTAGTGCTGTGAGGTCTGGAGATCTTGGAGGCCAATTAATAGGACCACCGCGACCAATCCAATGCCCTGGAAATGTTTCGTCTAAATGTTGCTAGACATGACGAGCAAAATGTGCAGGAGCTCCATTGTGCTGGTAATACATTTGCCTTCTGATATTTACAGGAACATCCTTTAGTAGTCCTCGTAACTCATGTTGTAAAAAATTTAGGTAGTTGTCTCCTGTGAGGCGATTCTTCAATAATAGGCCAATTAAATAGCTATCGAGCATACCACACCGCACGTTAACCGAAAACTTATGTTAAAAATTACTTTCAACTGTTGCGTGGGAATTTTCGATTGACAATACATGAGAGTTACGAGTATTATTAATACCGTCACGGGTAAATGCTGCTTCATCTGTAAAAAGTATACGCGATACAACACGATGATAATTTTATCCAACGACAAAATTCAATACGTTTAGCATAATCTTCCAGTGTTAGGTGCTGTACTCTCTGTACATGGTATGGATATAAGCCTTACTCGTGGAGTGTATTTAATACTCTTTTTTGTGGAATGCCCAATTGAGTACCAATTCTTCGTGAGCTGGTCGTTGCATTTTCTTCTACTAAATCCAGAATATTTTCTACTTCTCCTAAACCTTGTCCATTAGCTCGTTCAGATGTAATGTTGGCACTGGGAAGCTTACCATTCTCGCACAAATTGTTAAAAACTCTGATAAACACGTTTCTAGTCGGATGTCATGTGGATATAGTTGACGATATTCTTCAACAGCAGCTGCAGCACTTCCATTACAGAAACCTTAAATAAACACCATATTTGCATATTCTAAATTTGAATAAGTATTTGGCATTTTGTAACACTTTAATCACTCAAACTTGAAAATAAACGTTTAATTACTGCCACAGTACACAGACACATTGTCAAGACAACATAGATGTCAAATAGTTTAGAGTCTTGAGCATGGCATACTCTAATTGGCCTAATTACGTGAACATTTTGATAAAAGTGGAACGTAGAAAAAAATTTGATATTGCGCTATAACTTGAAAACAAATGAATATATCGGATAAGAACATATTATGGGTTTTTTTACATTGTTTTCGCGTGTATAATACACTCCTGAAATTTGGTCCGTTCCTCCCGGCTACCCTGTATAGTGTTAAAAGTGTCATTTTATTAACCACACGCTAAAGAAACAAAAAAAAATTAAAACCTGAGGCTTAAATATGACGATCTAACCCAATTTACCTCGCCTAGGGGGGATTTTGCTACGTGAAAACTTAAAATCTGTTTTCATTAACACGCTTTTATTCGCTTCACCTGTATCCGTAACCGACTTCTTTGAACCCGATTTTGACCCATATTAAACGGTCAGATTTAATTTAAATTTTGTAGACTTAAGGCCGTATTACAGTCGGCAATACTATTTGCAAGTTGCAATTGTCTTGCTTATAAGCATGCGCAGTAGAGAACCAGCTGATCGGATTTGGCAATTCTCTTGCTATTGCGAAAAATCGGTCGTGATCGATTTTTGTTGCAAGTGCGCTTGCAATTCTGGTGGATTTATAGTAATTTTCATTGTGACCAACAAAAACGAAAGTTCCTAGAGGACGCGCTCCAGCTGAGTTTGACTTTTGTCAGAGTTTGGTTTGGGTTAGTTTTTGGGTCGTTTCTCTTTTGTAGTGAGTTCACTGTTTTTTTGCGCTTATTCGGTTTGTTTTGTGTTTATTCGGTTGTTTTTGTTGGATTTTCGCTGTGTACATTTAGTATTAATATTTTAAGTTTTGGATTTTATTTAAATTAAAGACTGGTGATTTAAAATTTGGTGGAAGATGGCTTGTGGCAAAAGGTAAGTTTCAAGATTGACTGTTACTGACTCATATTTTTACATAATTAAATATATTTATTTATACGAGTACCTACATCATTTCTATATATTAATTATTAACAAAGACGAAGCAATAAATAATAAACCACCTTAGTTTTAGAAGTGGAGGGGGCTACGATTGGCCGAAAGAGGCAACAGCGCTGTTAATACAACTGTACGAGGAGCACCCATGTTTGTACGTGCCTACCCAGGCAAAGTATCATGACCGAAATGCAAGAATCTCGGCATTTCGTCAAATTGCTGACGAGTTTAATAGACGAAAGCTGACCAATTTAACGGGTGATGATATAAAAAAAAATTCACGGAATAAGAACGCAGTACCTAGCTGAAGTAACCAAAATTAAAAAAAGTGAGACTTCTGGTGCATCAGCAGATACAGTATATGTACCAAAATTGTGGTGCTTTGAGCTACTGCATTTCCTTCAACAAGGGACTGCAGTTGTGTCTAAGGGAGAGTCTAACCTTTTGCAGACAGAAACTGAAGAATCCCAGATGGGTGAAGAGCCAGAAGTAAGTTAAAACATTTACACATAGACTTAGTAATAGATTGTTTTGTTGGGAAAAAATGTGCCTTTGAAATTTTAGGTAGTTACTGAGTATGTCAAATGGTTAATTTGCTTTTAGGCTGAATGTGAGATCATTTATGACGGGGACATGCAGAACCTATCCGATGTTGACGTTAATTTATTGAGTCCTTCTTCCACTTCAAGCAGGGGACCATCACGAAGTGAGGGTGTACCACCTATTAAACGGCGAAGGAAAATGGCAGAAAAAGAGGGAATAAGTAGTTTATTAAGTAGTGCAGTATCTACACTGCAGCGTTTGGCAGAACCTGAACCTACGCAGGAAGCACCTTCTACAAATAGACATGCCTTATTTGGACAGTAAGTTTAAATTATATTATTTAAGATATCTATATGTAGCAATGTTTTATATTATATCCACTCATGGTAGAAACACCAACAGTAGGGTATAACCAAGTACAAGTAGCATCAAAAAAACAATATTATTTGCCCATACGTACTACCTTTATTATCAGAACTATAACACAGTACAAGATATCATATTTTATGGTTGAAAATACATTTACTGAAATTTCATTAATATTAATAAATTTATTAATTAATTTATTAAACAAATTATTATTATTGTTAATAAATTTTATTAAACAAATTGAATAAACAATCACCATTACATCAATAAGATTGAAACATACATTCATTATCTTATAATCACTTTAAGTTAAGTTTGTACCTAGATGCTGTGATGCATCTGTATGTACAGATAAAAGTAAATGTATATAATATTTTTTTTTATATAAAAATATCAATTTATCAATCTAGGCTGCCAGTTGCAAAGTGATATCATAGAGAAAATACCCTTAAACAGTAAAAAAAAAAGAAACAAACAAAGTCCCAAAAAAAAAAGCTAATCCATAAAAGGACATTAAATTATCACACATTTCATTCTAATAATTAAGGTACTCATTGTTTAATAGAGATTCTGAAATTTTAACCAGTTAGAGAAAATATATGTTCTACATTTAGGTTTATATAACTTTACATTAGTAATATTTTTTATATCAGTTGGTATGATATTAAAAACTTTTGGAGCAGGGTAGTTTGTGCTTCTTAAATTTAGATTTTTGTTACTGTTTGGAATTATCATATGTTTATTGGCTCTATTTCTAGTTGCATAAAGGTAGTTTACATAATTCCTTACTTTAGGTTTTTTATAAATATATGTGCACATATCCAATACATATAGAGAGCGAATATTCAGAATTTCTTCAGAGAATAGAAGTTGAGTAGAGAATAGTTTATTCTTTCTAAAGATTACTTTCAGTATATACTTTTGAACCACATTCAATTGTTTTAAAGTATTTTTATACAAGCCACCCCATACGACAAGACCATACCGTAACAGTGACTCTACTAGAGCTTTATAAACGTTCATACCCATAATTTTAGTAAATTAGAGTAAAAAATATTTATACCAATTTTTTTCTTTTGACAGGTTGATTGCTCAAGAAATGGCAAGTATTGATGACGAAGGAATCCTGGACGAACTGAAACAGGCTGTACTTGAGAATATTTATTCTGCCAAAAGAAGGCAAAGAGCCAAAAACAATGAAAATTAATTATTATAATTATTATTAAAATAAATATAGATCTTCTTTATTAAAGTTGTCTTTAATTGTTTTATTAACCTAGTTAGGTATGAAAGAAATAAGAAACAGGGTAGAAGCAACAAATGTTCACACAGGGTGGTCCTTAAGTACATCAAGAAAATCTAGGATATGATTCCTGGCATCAATTTAAGTTGAAAAGTTCATATGGACTTATGCCCTAAAATGCTTACCCTCTAAGATACAGGGTGTTAAAATATTTTTAAAAAATAAAAATAGGACTTTTTAGAAATGCTACAAATTCAATGATAAGACGGCTAGATGCTTGTATTTTAGCAGAAGGTGGCCACTTTCAACAATTTATTTAGTGTTACATGTTTAGTTATTATTTAATTAATAAATTAATTTTGTTTAGTAGAATATACTACGAGTTATCTCTAAAACTACCATTTTTTTCAAAAACATAGAGACAACTTTTGTTCCGCTTATATCGGTAATGCATAAAAATGCATCAGAGTTTAAAAAACACAGTGGCGTATCACATATTTTCACAAAAAAAATATTGATGGTATCTTCATGCACGCCACTGGTGGAAGTAGGCAAACCCTTTTTTAACCAAAAAGTGCAGTTTAATACGAAATCAATCGACATCAATTTTCAATACCGTATCTTCAAGGAGTTTCGAAATTTTAAAGAAACAATTATTTTTTAAAAATATTTTAACACCCTGTATCTTAGAGGGTAAGCATTTTAGGGCATAAGTCCATATGAACTTTTCAACTTAAATTGATGCCAGGAATCATATCCTAGATTTTCTTGATGTACTTAAGGACCACCCGGTATATCCATTTTTATTCATAATCGCAAATATGGACAAATGAAATATGAAACTAAACTAAAAAAAAATTATTAGGTACTATTCACAAACATCTGTACCGGGTGTTCCACCTAAGGAGGTAACCGGCTATATCTCAGAAAGTAATAACACTAGAACTTTGGGAAAAAATATATATCGATAAAAGCGGCCAAGAAAAATTGCTGGAAATTATTTTGAAGTTCGAAAAATGACCGCTAGGGGGCTGGGGCGTAAGAGAACTTTCAAAATAGAAATGCCGATTTTCTCTTGATTTTTTTTAATAAAAATATGCTAAAAATATATGTTGTATTCTTCATACAATTATGCAACTTTTTGTTGAATCGTTTTTTTCTATTTTCAATAATAAAGTGGTGGGAGGTCAAACCTTTTTTCTTTCAAACGCTGATATCCCTGCTTTAGATAAACCGATTTTATTTAACTTGGTCTTGAAAAAAAAACCTTCTTTTCCTCTACACGTAGATCTATTAACTATACCATAATTGATTCTGATGGTGCCACTAGATGGCGTTTTTCCGTAATTCCTCAATGAATAAGGATTTTCTCAAAAAAATCAAATGTTATGATATGACTTTTTCATCATAGTTTATTTTAGGCTTATAAAAGTTGATGCTTGCTTGCTCGAATCCGAAACGTCGGATTAAAAAACTTAACCCATTAGCTTGTAGAGGAGGAAAAGTTACTATAAGGAACTGAAAACCGCAACGTGATATCTTTAGTTAAACTAGTTAAACCAGTGATTTAATTGATTAATGAGTGTTTTAAAAAATTGCCTATTTTTTCATATTAATTACCTATTATTATCCCTAATTTCTGTAGTTTAACAAAATATATCACGTTGCGGTATTCAGTTTCTTATAGTAACTTTTCCTCCTCTACAAGCAAATGGGTTAAGTTTTTTAATCCGTCGTTTCGGATTCGAGCGACCATCATCAACTTTTTTATTTTAAATACGGACCTGGATTTATTATTGCACTATTTACTGCACTAAAATAAAATATGACGAAAAAGTCATATCATAGCATTTGATTTTTTTGAGAAAATCCTTATTCATTGAGGAATTACGGAAAAACGCCATCTAGTGGCCACAATCAGAATCAATCAATCTCCTTAGGTGGAACACCCGGTACATACTTAAACAGAAAATCCGAATATTTTTAAATTACATCATCTTGCCAAGGCACACTGCCACATCCGTTAAAATACTCTTTAAATTCTTCTCGTATCATGAGAACTTCATTCCTTGGCCTCCCATAGTTCTGACAACTCAAACCATAGAGATATGTATATTTTGTGGCTATTTCATTCTCCAGATCATTTCCTAAGTAGGCTGGCCTCAACTCTTGATTTAAAAGATTATGAAGAGCACAGCATGCCTGTGTAATAAGCGTTGCTTTTTTTGGTTCTAACTGTATTGTGTTAAGCAACACTCTAAAGCGATTAGCCATTATACCAAAAGTGTTTTCCACCACACGACGTGCTCTGCTCATTCTGTAATTAAAAATCCTCTGTTCTTTTGTTAAATTGCGAAGTGGGTAAGGTTTCAGTATATTTTTGGATAGGGCAAAAGCTGCATCGGCGACAATGACATATGGCACTGGCTTACTTCTTCCAGGTAATCGTTTTTCTTCAGGAAAATTCAGGGCATTGCGCTCTGTGGCTTTCGAGAGGTCACTCTCCAAAAACACACCTCCATCTGATAATCTTCCGTTCATTCCCGCATTTATGTAGGTGAAATTATATTTTGCATCAACCATAGCAAGTAGAATTATGCTATGTTGCTTTTTATAATTAAAATAGGCAGAGCCTTGACCTTTGGGAGCCTTGATAACAATATGTTTGCCATCCAATGCACCTATCACATTTGGTGCATTCCATGAAGTCTCGTATTGCCTTGCAATTTCCAACCATTCTGCTGCTGTTGTGGGGACCTGTAAAAAGACACAACTTTATTTTGTAATTTGTATTGTCTCCTAGCAACTCATACCTTTAAATATGTATTCTTCAGTTCTTCATAAATTGCCTTGCACACTTTTGGAATGAATAGTGAAATAGTGGTTTCTGAAATTCGATAGTTGTACATCAGACTACGAAAGCTTTCACCTGTAGCTAGATATCTTAAAGTAATTGTTAACTTATCTTTGGGGGATATGGTCTGCCGGCAAAATGAACGTTTTATTATCCTATGTTTAATTTTCCTTAATAACATATCAAATGTATTTTTATCCATTCTCAAATAATTTAAATATTTTTCAACATCAGATGCTATAAGTTCCTCTGGCAAGTGGATATTTCCTCGGTTTTGATCCAACCATGGTCTCACCCACCATCTTCGCTGTCTTCGCTCCACAGAAGCATTATCTAGTAGAGCAGCAACAGCAATAATAATAGAAACTGTACAAGCAATTGATTTTTTCCGTTTTATTATAGAAGAGTTATTCATTTTAGTAGATTTTAAAGCCACAACAAATAAGGTGAAAAAACAAAGGTTATGTATGTTATTTTGTTTTCGCATTGACAGATTAACAACAGAGGCATTTATTTTTGTTATGTTGGCGATCCTTTTCAATGAAAATAGAATTGCCAGCTGTAAAACAACCTGCAAGACAAATTTCAGGCAATGTCTTGCGCCTGCAATGCATTGCAGCAATTAAGTTGCAAATAGTATTGCCGACTGTAATACAGCCTTTATCAAGAACCGCTGACAATGCAATAATCTATACGCAAGAAATTCTCCTGTCAAATTTTGACAGATGTCAGGTATAAAACGAAGAAGCGATTTTGACAAAACAAATTATGGGGTCGTATAGTATTCGACTTCGGGAAAAATAAGCCAAAAATTCTCCTGTCAAAATTTGACAGCTGTCAATATGTCAAATCGTTAAAAAAAATTATATTAATGAAAAAACTATAATGTCGTATGTATATTGACGGTTCTCTTGTCAAAATTTGACACCTGTCAATATGTCAGAATTATTACAATAACCAATAGTAATGAAACAAACGTGGGGGTCGTATAGATATTGTCGCTAAGAATAGAGAAAAATTATAAAAAAAAATCTACCCGTCAAAATAAAATTTTGACTTTTTTTTTTAATTTTGAAAATGTTTGTCGTTTGTAACCGACTTCTTTGAACCCGATTTTGACCCACATTAAACGGTCAGATTTAATTTAAATTTTGTAGACTTATCAAGAACCGCTGACAATACAATAATCTATACGCAAGAAATTCTCCTGTCAAATTTTGACAGCTGTCAGGTATAAAACGAATAAGCGATTTTGACAAAACAAATTATGGGGTCGTATAGTATTCGACTTCGGGAAAAATAAGCCAAAAATTCTCCTGTCAAAATTTGACAGCTGTCAATATGTCAAATCTTTAAAAAAAATGATATTAATGAAAAAACTATAATGTCGTATGTATATTGACGGTTCTCTTGTCAAAATTTGACACCTGTCAATATTTCAGAATTATTACAATAACCAATAGTAATGAAACAAACGTGGGGTCGTATAGATATTGTCGCTAAGAATAGAGAAAAATTTAAAAAAAAAATCTACCCGTCAAAATAAAATTTTGACTTTTTTTTTTATTTTGAAAATGTTGGTCGTTTGTAACCGACTTCTTTGAACCCGATTTTGACCCACTTTAAACGGTCAGATTTAATTTAAATTTTATAGACTTATCAAGAACCGCTGACAATACAATGATCTACTAATCTAGCTCAATCTACTCAAAAAAAATTTTTTCTTAACTCTAACTAAAAAATGAAAAATAAATATAGTTTAAAAAAACTAAAAAACCCACTTTGAAAGCGGAAAATAAATATAGTTTAAAATAATTCTTGAAATTCCTAATAATAATGAACGATAAACATTTATTAGTATTATTAGGAAAAAAGCGTGGGTCGCTTTGTGCTATATTTTTCTTATATCATTTTGCATGCGCAAGGCTATAAATCTGCCACTTTCGTAGTAGTAGTAGTAGTAGTAGTAACAAGATTTATTTAGCAATGTGCTACAATTTAACAAGTTATATAAAATATTTGAACTAATTTAACAATATCATCTGTAAAAAATTTTATCAGTCACTATTTTGTTTTTTAAATAAATAATTTTTCAATGATTTTTTAAAATTTTTTAAAGAGGTCTGTGATTTAATTAAAATATTCAAGTTATTATATTCACTTAATCCTTTATAGAAAACCGATTTATATGTCAAATGTTTTGATACCCTACCTAGACAAAAATCTTTATTATACCTGGTTGAATAGTTATGATTTTCAAAATTTTGAGTTATAAAATCTGTCAAATGAGAAGGCAGTAAGTTATGTTGTATTTTAAAAATAAAAGTACAAATCAAAAGAAATATTAAATTTTTAACATTTAACCACTGAAGTTTCTCTAACATTAAATTTATTTTCGTATATTTATCCACATTTAAAATTATACGCATAGCTTTATTTTGCAAAACTTGGAGTCTATTAAAGACCACATCATTTGCTGTGTATAAAATAGTTGAACAATATAAAAAATGAGGTAAAATTATAGTGTTATAAATTGTTTTTCGTGAAAATAAACTCAAATTTTGACTAATTCTTTTTAAATAATTAATTTTTTTTCCAATTTTAGATACCAGATTTTTAAAATGTAATTGAAATTTTAACTTAGAATCTAAAATTACTCCCAAATATTTAAAAGAGTCTATAATTTCTAATTTTTCATTATCAACAAAAATATTTATGTCTGTATTGATCGCGCTATTTTCAATAACCATAAATTGTGTTTTAGAAACATTTAATTTTAAGTCATTTACCTTTAACCAGTTTGATAAAGTTTTTAATTCAAAATTTAAAATGTCTATACAATCAAGAATATTTTTACCCTTTATATATAATAAGGTATCATCAGCAAACATTTGAATAAAACTTTGCTTTAAAACATTTGGCATATCATTAATATAAAGAATGAATAATAATGGACCCAAAATGCTACCTTGTGGTACCCCAATATTATTATATTTCTTTTTAGAAAAAATATTATCAATTTTTGGTTTTTGCTGCATATTACTTAAATAATTTTAAAACCATTTATAAACAACTCCCCTTAATCCATACTGATATAATTTTTTTAATAATTTATCCCTATCAATTGTTTCGAATGCACGTTTAAAATCCAAAAATACTGCCAATACAACTTCATTTTTGTCAACTCTTCGCTTCCAATTTTCAATTACAGACTGGATTGCTGTTTCTGTTGAATATCCTTTTCTAAAACCTCCTTGCATATTTACTAAAATTTTGTTTTCTTCAATAAATTCGAGTATCTGTTCATAAACTGTAATTTCTAATAATTTTTCAATATCCCATAATATATTTATTGGCCTCATTTCACAGCTTTTTTTTGTATTTTTAATTTTTGGAACTGGTGTTATAATAGAACATTTTAGATCTTCAGGTATTTCTCCATATTTTAGGCAGGTATTGATTAATCCTAATATAATTTCACCTGTGCTTGTAAAAGTTTCTTTCATAACTTTTTTTGATAAAATTTCACTATAATTATTGTTTGATTTGAGTTTCTTAATTTTAAATTTTAATTCTTTTAATGAAACTTCTCGGAATTCTTCAATGATATTGGAACATGTAGCAATTTTAGGACATAATATTTTATTTCCAACCTCGATATCATCAACTATTTCTTTAATACTATTAACGTAATAATTATTCATATTTTCAGCAATATAATACGGATTTGTTTCTTTTCTGCCGTTAAATATCATTTCCTTTATTTCACTTTTTGTAGTTGGCTTGACAAAATTCTTTAAAGTTTTCCACATTCTTTTTGGATCATATTTATTTCTATCTATTTGTTCATCATGATTATTGTTTGCTTATCTAAAGGTATATTCTCTATGGAAAAAGCCCATTGCCTTTATAAATCAATTATTTTGAATATTTACATACTAAAACATTTACGACGCGACTTCATAGCAATAGTCAGCTCAAGCTATCGAAGTTTATGCCAGTTACAATTACTCTTAAATTACCAATTTAGTTTTAGACATAAATTCAGCATTAATACATCTAATCCCATCTAAAATGAATTTTAACGGTTTCTAAAGCTCGATTCTTCGCTTCTTGACTCCTAAAGAATTTTACAACCAAATAAAAAAGTCTTCCTTTAACTGGTAATAAAAACCAAAAATGTTATTAAAGTAATTTTATCTTTAGGCCCTTTATATTATACAAGTTTGGTTTACAAGCATTGGATCTCTGGAGTGGGATAATTAAAACGTATTTACTCTCATTAGGGAATATATACCTACGTAATCCAAGCTGTTTACTGTTCACCGATTCCCTAAACCTATCTAACATTTAGTACTTAATATTATGTTTATATAATTTTGGGCTAATTTAAATTAAAACTTTTCCCAATCCGTAACCACCATAGACATTTATAGACCACCAGATAAGCAAACAATAATCACGACAGTGGCAAATTTAAGGCCTTGCGCATGTAAACAAAGCTAGACACTATTAGACATGCGCACTGCAAAATTGTCGTTTCACGAGTGGAAAAATAGACAGGTCCGGGCTTTAACATCTTGTTTGTGTGACCTAGGCCTAGTTAGATGTGTCTTAATTGATCATAATAAAATACCCGGTTCTCTACCCCTATTTGGGTATAATAAAATCATACAATGACCTTTACTAGGGGAAGGTCGTCTATGATGGCAACTTTTTTTTTATCACCTAATATATTTTTAATAACCCATTTAACCATGTTAAAATATGCGTTACTACTTAAATATTCATTATAAAACTTTTAAAATATACAAAAACTATGTTTTTGGTAAAAAAAAATAGAAAAGAAAAAATCACCAAGTATGCCATCATAGGCAACTGCATTGCCTATGATGGCATACTCCAGTAAAATGCAAAAATCTGAAGGACCCATACATGTAAAAGGAATATTTTTGTTACAGTGTGCACATTTTTATTGTTAAAAAATGTAAGCACATAAAACTGTTTAAAAACATAATGAAAACATTATCAGGAAAGTACAATCTAGACAGATTAAAAAACTTTAAAAAGCATATAAGTAGTAAAGAAAAAAAAGAAATAAATGAAAAGTAAAAGTTGCGCCATTTTGACTATGACGCCTATGATGGCATAGGTACGGTATAATAAAGAATATGTACAGGGTGTCCAGTTTTCGACACTTTTGACGGGTATCTCAGTTATTAGTAAAGATAGAATGATGCGGTTTTCGCAAACCTTACTTTTTTGTGAAACAAACAATGCCCTTAACGGATTTATCATGGCCATCTTGGTTTTTGAGATACAGGGCGAAATTTAAAACGCTGCATTTTCAGACACCCCTTGTATTTTAGTTATCTTATACCTTATCGAAAATATAAGAACGGAGTGTTATACAGTTTTTTACGTAGAATCCAGTGGCGTAGTAAGTATTTTTCCAGGTGTCCCCACTTTTGAGAAATATACCAAAGTTATGTTTCTTTAAATGGAACGCCCTATATATTTTTTCATATTTGCATTCTGCTTACTGAGAGCTTTCCAAAAATATATAATAGTTGGCACTTTGTATTAACGGGAAGGTTAAAATTTATATTTTTTAAATAACAAGCTTTAAGTTGACAGTAGTAGGCCGTGTATTTTATTTTAATAAAAATAAATTAATGATACACTACACCATCAATATTACTTTATAGTTTAATTTCAAACTTTTAAGTTTTTTAATACTTACAACAGTAAAAAGTCATTTTCTCTTATTGTTACGTAGGTATATTATCGGAATAAACAAAAACATCTAGTAGGCCTTGACATATCCAGGCTATAAAACAATTGAAGCTGTAAGATGGCCACCACGATTGCCCGATTTATCGGTGTTGGACTTCTTTCTTTGGGGTTTTTTGCAGAGCAACATATACAATACCAGACACAGAACGGTAGAGGAACTTCGACAGGCTACCCATACCCATTTAGCAATTCAATTTTTACAAAACCACCCTATAATAACTTTAAACGCCTTGAGACGAATTACCGAAATGTGTCAGCGTTGTATTAGGGAGAATGGCAACCATTTTCAACAATATTTATAAATAAAAAGTATCCATTTTAATCCACAATTTAATTGTTCTAGTGAAACTTATATATTTTTGAAAAGCTCTCAGTAGTAGTAAGCAGAATGCAAATATGAAAAAATATACAGGGCGTTCCATTTAAAAAAACATAACTTTAGTATATTTCTCAAAAATGGGGACACCTGGAAAAATACTAACTACGCCACTGGATTCTACGTACAAAACTGTATAACACCCCGTTCTTATATTTTCGATAAGGTATAAAATAACTAAAATACAAGGGGTGTCTTAAAATGCACCGTTTTCAATTTCGCCCTGTATTTCAAAAACCAAGATGGTTGGGTTGGATGGTTGGGACACAGGTTTGCGAAAACCGCATCATTCTATCTGTACTTATAACTGAGATACAGTGTCGAAAACTGGACACCCTGTACTCTGGCATAGGTATCAATGGTGCATGGCAGCATTAAAGTGTTAATATTCGTAAACGGTTGGCGATAAGTACCTATCGGAAATGATTTATGAAAAATGTCTAGAATTATTGTGTGGCTGTTGTGTATTAACAGAACGTTAGTAATTTGGGCAATTTGGTTTTCTAGCGTTATACTGCAATTTTTGCAAACTATTATACCAAAACAGAAAATGTTTGTATTGCTGAAAAGGGACTTAAACTTAACTTTTTAAGTTTAAGTTAAATAATGAAAACATATTTCACGAAATAAGATTTTTAATTACATTTTTATTTAAACGTAACTGCATCCCCTTTAATCTCGTTCTTGTTGCGCTACTGTATATCGGTAAAAAATATACAGTAATGTGTATCACAAATAATTTATTGACTTTTAAATTTAATTGTCGGGATTCTATTATAAACATACTCACATGGTTGTTAAAGTATTTTTAAATGAATATTTTCAATATTTTACGTTTTTTTAATACTAGATAGAGAGAAAGGTTACAACTATCCTAATCCTCCTCTCCTCCCCCCCCCCCCCCCCCCCCCCACTCCTCTTCCGCTACGGCTCTGCCGAAACCCACGCTATTTCGTTTTTGTTTGGTCATCTAGAATAATCACTTATAATCTCCCTAGCAGCAGAATTATTACCGATAATTTTTTTTAAGGTCACGAATGGCTTTGTTGATAGAAAATTTCCCTCGTCTTCGACTCGGGATAATGAGTGAAACCGGAAATTTCATAAATTTATTTTCAAGAAATTAGAAGGCTCCTTTGTTGCTTATAGCAACGGGAGACTATCGCGATAGTCTATAATTATAGCCTATTAACCTAATGAAATTAATAAGTGATCATTTTTCTTATGTATTATACTACTACGACTTAATTTTAATTCAAATGTCAAGTAATTTCGAAGTGACAGGTGAGACAAACCAGCAAGTAACAATCAGTTTTTTAGTCGTACCCGTGATATTCATTGTTACAATAATATTGTTTAAAAAATTATTCGTTTTGATAATGAATCAGCAAGTTCGATTGCTAAAGAAATTGAGCAGTTAGTAACTCAGTTTTATTACTAAAATGTGAGAAACATTAAATAACAAATTTGTTATCTGAAATCCAATGTCTTTATAGTTTTAAAGTCAAATATAACTTTAAAAAATATATTCCCGATGAGTTTAGTTTAATATAACGCACTGTATTTTTACAATAGACGTTGATTTTACTTGTTAGTAACTAAGGTTTATTACTGAAATTTCAGGAACATTAAAAGAAACTCCAATTTATAAAATTTTCTTACCGAATCTCCCACGCAGCAGAATTAATACCCGATAATTTTTTTCTCGGTTTCACTCATGTTTTTGTTGATAAGGAGATTATAAGTGATAGTCTCCCGTTGCTATAAGCAACGTAAACAAAAAGGAGCCTTCTAATTGGTTGAAAACAAATTTATGAAATTTTCGAGTTAATAACATTTTCTATATGATTTTAGTGTAAAGTAGCTTTAGGCATTTCTGTTGAATATATTTGCGATAATTTGTCTTACCCAGGATCCATCCTGACAAAATCCTGCACACTAAGCTTGGGTCCAGGGCCAGCTTTAGATGCCTGTCGGGACAACGTAACTTTTCGCTTGACATTGAGCGGCCGGCGCTGACCCGAGGAAGCTTCGGCTAGCTGCAACAGCCGGTCGCGGATGTGCTGCAGGTCATCACGAGACATGATGTCACTTCCGCTTCCGGCCGCGCGGTCGTTCACTTCCGGTTCGCGTCGGATAACGGCCGCGCTCTAGCGGCGGGGTCGCTATCATCCGGGTCCAGCGATGTGCTTGTTTCGACCATCTGCAATGAATAGAAACATATAATTTAAAAAATGTTGATTTTTTTCCAATATTAAAAAAATCCAAACATTGCGACTTATCCTATGTTAACGAAATATATAATATATTATGTTAAAAATATTTATAAAAAATAATAATATATTTACTTAAAAAATTATTAGAAATTTCAAATTAAGTAAGACAAAATAGCTATAGATGATACAAGTGTGAAAAATGCATTTTTAGGGCATGCAAACGAGCGTTTGCAATTCGTGCTAACACCCTTCTTAACAAAACCTAATTTTTTGAAAATTAAACGTGTATATTTTATCATAAAAATAATAAAGCGTCTATTAAAGTCTATTCAATGACCGCTGACCGTTACGTCATATTCTCCATATCTTAACATAGTATAAAACAAAGTCGCTGTCGCTGTCGCTGTCGCTGTCGCTGTCGCTGTCGCTGTCGCTGTCGCTGTCGCTGTCGCTGTCGCTGTCGCTGTCGCTGTCGCTGTCGCTGTCGCTGTCGCTGTCGCTATCGCTGTCGCTGTCGCTGTCGCTGTCGCTGTCGCTGTCGCTGTCGCTGTCGCTGTCGCTGTCGCTGTCGCTGTCGCTGTCGCTGTCGCTGTCGCTGTCGCTGTCGCTGTCGCTGTCGCTGTCGCTGTCGCTGTCGCTGTCGCTGTCGCTGTCGCTGTCGCTGTCGCTGTCGCTGTCGCTGTCGCTGTCGCTGTCGCTGTCGCTGTCTGTCCGTCCCTACCAGCTATATATGCTTAAATTTTTAAAACTACGCAACAGATTTTGAAGCGGTTTTTTTTAATAGATAGAGTGATTCAAGGGAAAGGTTTTTATGTATAACTAGCGACCCGCCCCGGCTTCGCACGGGTGCAATTTCAGAAAGTGGCATACCGGGTACTAATATATCGGGTTTGTTCTGGTTTGTATTTATACCAGCGGGTTGCAACGCATGCCGGATACACGCTAGTTTATTATAAAGTAAAAAATAAATAAATGAAACTCATTTATAAAATTTAAAATTGAATCATATATTTTTTTGCCTAGTGCATCACTCTATAAATTTTGTTTCAAATATTTTCATCTTATTTATAAAATTATAAAGAAGAAAATATAATTAAAAATTACAACACAACAAAATACAGTTTTTAAAAAGTTAAAATAAATCATCTCCGCAAAGATAATATAATAATAATAATAATAATAATAATAATAATAATAATAATAATAATAATAATAATAATAATAATAATAATAATAATAATAATAATAATAATAATAATAATAATAATAATAATAATAATAATAATAATAATAATAATAATAATAATAATAATAATAATAATAATAATAATAATAATAATAATAATAATAATAATAATAATAATAATAATAATAATAATAATAATAATAATAATAATAATAATAATAATAATAATAATAATAATAATAATAATAATAATAATAATAATAATAATAATAATAATAATAATAATAATAATAATAATAATAATAATAATAATAATAATAATAATAATAATAATAATAATAATAATAATAATAATAATAATAATAATAATAATAATAATAATAATAATAATAATAATAATAATAATAATAATAATAATAATAATAATAATAATAATAATAATAATAATAATAATAATAATAATAATAATAATAATAATAATAATAATAATAATAATAATAATAATAATAATAATAATAATAATAATAATAATAATAATAATAAACATATCTTATTTCAATATAATATAAAATTTACAATTAATAAATCAGGAAATGAATGTCAAATACTGGCGCAGTCTATATAGATGTAGGAGCTACTCTACTGAACCAGTCAAAGACAAATAAATAAAATTTAATTGTCATCATTAAATGAATATTTTTAATTTTAATTAAATTTAACATAGGCAATGAAATAGGTAATTATATAATTAATAAGAAATGTAAACAACTTAAAGCAAATGATTAAATAAATAAAATACATGAGTATAATTTACATTAAAATGTTAAGTATTCTGCACATTTAAAAGATATTTTCTAATTGTATAGAGGTAGCCGTTACTTGATGAAGATCCATTATAACAACTATACAAAATTTTCTATATTTAATTTTAAACGAATTTACATTTAGAGGCAACATCTCAGTGGGAATCGAATTATAATATTTCACTGCATTATACGAAAATGATCGTTGAAACATGGCGCTCCGATGATGAGGCATGGTTAATTTACTTCTGTCTCTAACCCATCTATCATGAATATCATGACGAAAAATCAGACGCTCTCGAATCGAAATAGGGGAGTCAGGATTGTTAATAATTTTTATCAAGAATGTGCAAAAATAAAGCATTCTTTGTTCATTCATCCTCAGCCAGTCAATTGTCCTATACAAGTGGGAAATATGATCGTACTTCTTTATATCATTCACAAAACGAAGACAAGCATTCTGCACTTTCTGTATCCGAGATCTACTTTCAACATCCAAGCAGAAACCGTAGACAAAATCACAATAATTAAAATTGGACAAAACGAAAGATTAACAACTAAGATATTAAATCATCGACATGTCTACGACAAAGTTTAATGAAACTTAAGATTTTTCACTATTTTTATACCTAAATGATTTTCACAAAGTCTGTTAAAACTCCCTAATTTTTCTTTCGCTCTTTTCATTTTTCTGCCCAAGACAGGGCCTTTGCACTAGCCCTTGTCTTTCCAGTATGGTCAGGGCCGTATCTGAACCAAAATTTTGGGGGGGGTTAGACCAGTGGCAAAAAATACTAGTTATACTTTAAACATACATTTAAACATACACACAAACAAACATATAAGGATTTTATTGTTTTCGGGGGGGGTTTGAACCCCTAAAACCCCCCCTCAGATACGGCCCTGGTATGGTGAAGTCTTGTCGGTCTTCTGACTATTAATTTTTTCACCTCGTGTAGACCATTAAAAGCTCCATTACGTCTCAATCCCACTTATTATTTTCTATATTGCTAACAACATCGGCATTGAACTATTTACGTTTGTAATATGTTATGGGTAATTTTGGAGAAGACGTCATCAAAGAAACAAGTTGTTAGTTTCATGTATAAACTTATTCTATTTTCCAATCATCAATATTCCGTGTCACGAACAATACATCATTTTGCTACGTTAACACTTTTATAAAATATATACAAGCAATAAAATTAGTTAAACATGAACCTCTTTTATGGGTTATTCAACTATTACACAATTTCCTATAATACTAACAGATTTTGCATTATTTAAAATAGATCGTAATAATAATAATTTACAATTTTCTTAACTATACTATATTACACCTCCTACGAAATTTAAAAAAAAATAGAAAAAAAAAATGTTTGTTGTACTATGTATTAAAATACATTTTTGTCCTATTTTTATGTATCTCAACTAACCTATTTCCTATTTTAATTAGAACATTTGGAGCCTTATCCTCAACTACCAGATAAGGACCGTTATAAATAGCATCTCTTTTATTACCAGCATCATTTTTTACCAAAATTTTATCGCCTGGTTTGTAAATAATTAATTTTGTTTTTTGGTCAAAGTTGGTCTTTCTTTTCTCTTTTGACTTCACTAAATTATCTCTTGCATCAGCCCATGCATTTTGCAAGCGATATTTTAGCTCAGTAGGATAATTATCAAAATTATAGAGTGGATCGACCTTATTAATAATATTAGAGGGTAAATTACAAGTTCTTCCAAAAACTAACTCATACGGAGTGTATCGTGTTTCTGTATGAACGCTATTATTGTACGAAAAACTCCAAAATTGAAGCCAAGTGCTCCAAGTTTCGGGATTTTTAGTTGTTTGTATCCTTAAATACGCATTTAAATGTTTGTGTGTATTTTCAAGAGAACCTAAGGTTTCATGGTGATACGCTGTAGAAAACAACTGTTTTATCTTTAAAATTTTACAGGTATCCTTTAAAGTTGAACACAAAAATTCAGAACCTCTATCTGAAATTATACACTTTGGTATACCGTATCGCAAAATAAAATTATTTACAAAACTTGTGGCTATGGTTGTAGATTCTTTATTTGGTAAAGGATAGCATTCAACAAACTTTGAAAGCTCGCATTGCAAGGTGAGAACGTATCTATTTCCTTCCTTGTCCTCTTCTAAAGGTCCTACCAAATCTAAATAAACATTTTGGAATGCTGAAGAGGCAGTCGTAGTGATGGACATAGGTTGTACATTAGGCCTAGAATGCTTATACCTTTGACATGCATCACAATGTTTGACTAGCTTTTCGACATCCAAATGTAAGTTTGACCAAAAATAATATTTTTTGATATTATTATACATTCGGTTTATTCCCGCATGGCCTCCGGTGGGCAGGATGTGAAAATCATTAAGAATAATTCTTTGACGTTCTAAATCAGTTACTTTTTCCACGTCTTTAACAATTGAAATTTTAAAGTATTTATTCGACATGTCGTTCATTTCACTGTTCCTTATAACATTTATTAATCGCGCGTTTTGTTTATTTTTTAGAATAATTAATTCCGGAATATTGTATTTAATACATATTGAATCCAGGTCTCTCAACGATGTATCTCGTACGAACGTTGATCGAGGATCCTGTTTCATAAAAATAATTTTTTGATTTGCTACGTAAAGAAAATCACCAATAGTAAAATCGAATTGTTTTCCTTGTATTAATTTTTCAAAATCTATTTTAGAGAGTGAATTAAGTTCATAAGAGTTTTTTGGACGTTTTAATAATTCAACAACGCCAGGGTGATCAATCCTGTCATTCACTGAGTCATTAAAACTTACCTTATTTCCTGCTTGCTCTCTAAGGACCTTGCTCTGTTGTCTAGTTATAGCAAAAATAGTTTGGTCAATCGTATTAGACATATTTTTTAACTCATCAGAAGAAATTGGTATTCGTGAAAGAGCATCTGCAGTAACATTATCCTTACCTTTTATATACCTTATATCAAAATCATATTCTTCTATAAGTAATCTAAACTTTGTTAACCTACTTGAAGGATTCGTCATACCAAACAAATAAACTAAGGGTTTATGATCAGTATAAATAATAAACTTTCTACCGTATAAATAACAAGAAAAATGTTTGATACCAAAAACAATAGCTAAAAGTTCCTTCTCGATAGTAGAATATCGCCTTTCCGCCCTATTTAATGCTCTACTTGCATAAGCTATCGGCCTATCATCAAAATTTGATAGAACAGCGCCTACACTATCACGTGCAGCATCAGTTTTTAAAATAAATTTATTTCCGGGTTAAAAAATTTGGATATTGTAGAACAGGTGGGTTAATAAGAGCTGTTTTTAAAGTTTCAAAAGCTTTTTGACACTCTGAAGACCAATGAAATTGTATATTTTTTCTTGATAAGTAGTTTAATGGAGCTGCAATCTCGGCAAAATTTTTAATATATTTTCTGTAGTAATTAGCGAATGCAACGAATCTTTTTACTTCATTTGCATCCTTGGGCGCCGGATACTCCTGAACCGTTTATTACCATTATTGTCGGCCCGCTTTGGAACTACTAAAAGTGGAGAAGACCATTCAGACCTGGCCTCCTCAATTATTCCATCTTGTAGCATTTTATCAATCTGGTTATTTATTTCGTGTTTTTGGGAATGAGGCAATCGATATTGCTTAACATAAACAGGAGACGCATCGGGTTTTAAATGAATTTTTTGTTTATAAATATTAGTTGTTGTTAAAGGATCGTTATCTAAGAGAAAAATATCGGAATATTTGGCACAAATTTTTTGTATAGAAAATTTTTCTTTATCGTGCATATGATTAAATTCTAATAAGTTTAATAGCTTTTCAACCCTAGTAACTGAATTATTGTTAGTAGCGCCGAAATGACAGATTTCGTAATTATCTACTAAATCAATTTTTGGCTGAAAATTTTTCAAACTAACATCCTGATCACGTACATTAAGAAATTTTATAGGTATCATATTATTTGAGGTAGGTCGGACTACCGCTCCAGCTGTGAAGATACCTTCTCCTACTTCGTCAGCAAAAACAACACAATCTTTATCTGTGTCTACATAAAAATATTTAATTATTTCGCTGCGTTTAGGAATTAACGTAAACAATTCTCGTTTAGAATGTAAAGGTGTTACTACTTTTTGATTATTAAAGTAAAATGAAAAACAAAACTTTTCGAAGTCTATTGTTGCTAAATATTTATAGAAAAAGTCTGATCCTATTACACCGTGACAACTCTCTTCAAAACTGTCAATCAGCAAAAATGTATGAACTACATTTATATTGTTTACTTGTAAAGTTAAGTCTAATGAACCTTGTGAAACTATTGACCCAGATATTCCATTAATTTTTATCTTTTCTGAAAAATTTATTTTTTGAAATTTATTTACATATTGCTTAAAAATTACGCTAACAGACGCTCCTGTGTCTAATAATAGATTAATATAATTTTCTTCATACTTTACGGTCACAAAATTTAAACCGTTGGCATTTAGTAAAAAATGTGTATTAGGAGCCTCGAAAAAACATTCTATTTGGCGGCGATTGAGTGGAAGTTGAACTTGTACCTCCATTGTCCGTAGTTATGTTTTGCATAAAATATCCCCGATTGCCATAACGATTATTTGTCCCCCGACTATTAAAATGATTTGAATTCGAAAAACGTGGGTTTTGCCTATAAGTAGGTTGCGGAATATTGTTGCTAAAGTTATTCTGTCTACTATTGTTTCCTCTAAATGAATTTCGGAAAGAACCCCTTGTAAAATTGTTATTAAAATACCGTCCACGATTTACACCTCTATTATTTGAGTTATTGCCTCGGTTGTTGCCATTTGAGCGCATAGAAAAAATTGGTCTTGAGTTGTTTATTGACAACTCTTCGTCCTTAGCACCCCTAATCGCGTCATTTAGATTTAAATAATTTCGTGCTTTTATAATCGTTCTTAAGTCATTATTATTAAGTCCGTTCGCAAATGAATTTACTGCAATTTTTTCGTTAATTGGTCTTAAGATGTTCACATTCTGCTCATTCCCGTCGGCTTGCGTTAAGGTTAGATCAACTAGTAATTTTTCCAGAGACCTTCCAAAGTCATCGATTGATTTTGAATTTTGTTTCGAGTTGTTTAGTTTTGAGGACAATGCAGAAACAGATTTTTTCGAAATGAAGTAAGATTTTAAATCGGTAACTAAAAGTGCATTAGTCGCATAGGATTGTTTAAGTCTAATTTTTGCGCCTTCATTTAGTCGAGTTTTTAACACATAGGTAGTTAAAAGTTTTTTCCCATCATTATCCAATAAAGAATCGTACAACTCTATAGCATCTATAAGTTGTTTAGTGGAAGCCTCGGAGCCGTTCATTACTGGAACCAAGCCAGATGCGGTTTTTAATTCGAACTTTTCAGACATTTTGACTTCTGTCTCACTATCTGAAGAATTTGAATCAATGTTTGCCACAAATGGCAATTCCAATAACTGAGACTCTGTAAGTCTTTCTTGTAAACTTTTTTCTATATTCCCTAAATATCTATTTATTTCGGTTACACATAATTTAACTTTCTCTACTAAGTCGCCTACATATGATTTACTATTAAATATATCCTTAATTTCATTAAATTTTAATTTAAATTTATCTAATTTCCTAAAATAATATTCTAGTACCTTAGAATTATTCCTTCGTTCTTGATTATCTTTTCCAATGTTCCTATTAAATACTCTTACTTCTTCCAGTAAGTATCTAAATTCGTCAACGTCTTTCGGCATCCCATATCATATTTCTTTTCCATACCAATTTTATTTTTAATAATATCCATTAATATATATTAACCATATCCATCATACCATATTATACCATATTATACCATATTATACCATATTATACCATATTATACCATACTATACCATATTATACCATATTATACCATATTATACCATATATACCATCTTTTTAAATTGTTTCAGTACTCTGTGCTGCAAGTACTGCTCTTCTAATTTTCCTATTTAATGTTTTTTTGCAATGTCTATAACCAATCCATAATACTACTGTCAAAGCTAGAATAGTTAACACAATACTCAGAACATCCTGGATGGAACCAAATTTTTCGGATGTGGTTTGTCCACCACTGTTTCCTGCTTGTGCTATTATAACTTCTTCCTTGCTTTGTGTTTTCCCCATTGTTTCATTAGTTAATTTCCATTACAATTAATCCATAAAATAGTATGTATTGCCTAAATATTACTTTCCATATTCAGTTCTTTAGGCAGGATCGCCATGTAATATGTTATGGGTAATTTTGGAGAAGACGTCATCAAAGAAACAAGTTGTTAGTTTCATGTATAAACTTATTCTATTTTCCAATCATCAATATTCCGTGTCACGAACAATACATCATTTTGCTACGTTAACACTTTTATAAAATATATACAAGCAATTAGTTAAACATGAACCTCTTTTATGGGTTATTCAACTATTACACAATTTCCTATAATACTAACAGATTTTGCATTATTTAAAATAGATCGTAATAATAATAATTTACAATTTTCTTAACTATACTATATTACACGTTGTTTTCCTGATGATGAGTGTTTCTACACTCAAAACATGTCGAATTATTATGAATTATTCTAGGTTTGCCTAGCAATTCGAATAAATTTGTGGAGAAAGACTTTGTGCTTTTCTTTTTTCCATACATTTAACTCCACTTTGAGTATGGACTACTTCTTCAATATTAAATCTATGTTTAAAAGAAACTATTTATAACTCCATCCATCCTAAAGGGGGCGCTTGTTAAACCTATTTTTAAAAAGGGGGATCCGAATTTACCTATAAATTATAGGCCTATCTCTCTATTGTCTGTATTCAGATGTAATATAATAGTAGTGTATTTTAATATCAACAACATTGGCTATTTTGGACTTGGTGTCCTAAGTTCATTCGATGCTAGGCAGTTTACGACCTCATGGTTTTGCGATTTGACTAAAGCATTTTACTGAGTCTCCAATGACAGTCTGCTACGCAAGCTACAGGCATATAAGTTTAGCTCAGATAGTATTACCTTAACAATATCTTATCTCACTGGTCGGCTTCAGGCGAAAGTGGTAGATGGGGTTGGTATCCCCCAAGGTTCCGTGTTAGGACCCCTCTTGTTTTTAATTTTCATTAACGACTTGCCAATGATGGATGCCTCAGCTCAGCTATACTTTTTACGGATGACACCACGATCTCGATTGCTGCTGAAGGCCTGGACGATGCGATCAGTAAATCTATAGTACTGCAGGAGAAGGCAGGAAAATGGTTTAGTGCGAACAAATTTCTTCTTAACAAGAGTATAAGACTAGTAGAATGGTTTTCTCGCTGCGAGACATTGGCGTGATAGATAGTGGAGACGGTGAGGTTCTGGGGTGTCATTCTTGATTGAGTCTACTGTGGGATGTATAGGGGGTTATCGCTGGGAAGCTGGGCAGCTCTTTGTTTCCGTTGTTAGTGTGTTTCCCGAGTAACTCTAGGGACCGCCTACTTCAGTGTTTTTTACAGTTCTTTGCCGTACGCTATTCATGCGTGAGGATGCGCGGCCTTGGCTCAGAGGGTTTTTGGACTACAGAGAAAGGCTTTGAGACTTATTGCAGAGCTTGGTTTTAGGGACGATTGGCGCCCCGCTTTTAGAAATCTGGGAATCCTGATCCTTCCTTCGGTCTACATTCTCGAAAGCCTTGTGTACATAGTGAAGAATGAGAATAAGAATAATTATTAACTACTGCCGATTTAAAAAATCTCAGGATGGGCAGGGGTATTAGTGAGCTAAATTTTTTAATAAACTGCCTGTTGGCATAAGAACTTTATCGCTGAAGCAATTTAAAGTTCGTGTTAGTAAAATACTTATTTAGAATGAGTTTTACAGCATTCCGGAATTTTCAAATCGCAAATTTTCAATACCTAATGTTAATTTGTACCAATGTTTTATTAGATATTAGGTTTTAATATTTTATTATTATAATAATTATAATTTAATCCATTGTATATGACTTGTGTTAACACTTATGTATTTTAGCATTAATAAACTATTTACTATTGACCATAAGAATTGAACTAATTAAAGTATGTGTGCTGTTTTTAATGATGGAGCAATTTATTTTATGCAGAAAACTTCGGTCTTAAAATAAAAATTTACTTGATAAATTTAAAAAAAAATGTACTTATTTATGCTTCTGTGATTCAATGTATTGAATCACCAGTCTATTGTGATCCAGGCGCTTCGTTGGTGTGTTATGTCTTATAAACTCTTTGCAAAAGCTAAACTTATACAACTAATTTTTAATGTTTCTTTTAATACCTACTCTAGATTTGTCATTATATTTAGTTTCTACTAATTCAGTGCTAAAAGCTTTTAAAATACACTCCTGCTTTCGAACAAGTTTGATTTGTCATGCCCTCGGGTGATTAAATCAAAACTTTGGCGGTTTTGTGTCCCAAATTCGATGTTCGTCATTGTGATGTCAGTTGGTATTTTTATCTTTTTAATTATCTTTTCATAAAAGAAGAGTTAGGAGCATAGCAAAATTAGGATTAGGTTTTGAAAAATTTAAGATTGAAACCAATAAACAATTGTTTAAATTCTATTTACACTTATTCTACTAACAACGGAGCAAAAATCAATCCCAAAAAATCAGCTGTTATGTTTTTTGGAAAGAATAAGGATTGGGCTGGAAGTAATATTACCTACTTTAGAGACGGCACAAGAAAAATTTTCAGTTGTCAATGAGTACAAAAACTTGGGTATCATATTCGATAGCAAATTAAGATTTAGATATCAAGTTTCAAGAGTGACTCAGTGGGCGTACTGTTCGCTACGTAATTTATATAAAGATCGACATATACTTAATGTAGATCTAAAAAAAAAACAGCTATGTGAGTCATTAGTACTTTCTCACTGCAACTACTGCAATTTTGTGTATGGCCCATGTCTGGATATTTGTACAAAATATAGATTGCAAAAAATTCAAGATGCTTGTGTTAGATTCACTTTTGGTTTAAGAGTCAGAGATCATGTCAGTCCAAAAATAAAAGAACTACGGTGGTTAAAAATTAAAGACTGTGAAAAACTGCATTTGGGGTGCTTTCTGCATAGGCTGCTAAAAACTGGAACTCTTAGCAGCGAAAGGCTGGTCCTTCGAAGTTCTTTGCATCAGCGCGATACCATTTAGTGTGTTAGTGTGTTTGTTGTTACAAAATGTCTTCTTTTGAGCAAGAACAAGCTATATCACAAGCTTTATGGGATGAACCAGATATGAGTGATGATGATCCATACCAAAATGATTCAGATGGAGATCCCGCCTACGAAACAGAAACGTCCAGCGATAGTAGCACCGGCACACCTGCCAAGCGAGTAAAGAAAGCAGCTGAAGGTATTTGTAAAAATCTTAGGAAGTGCTTGCGTAACAGTAAGTAGGTTTATTCTTTTTTTATTCAGGTGAATTTCTTCAATCGGCATCGGATTCTGATTCTGGAGAATCGATCCCTGAAGGGGAAGGATAATTATATCAATGACTGGGGAATAATCGTCGGAAATTGTAGACAATTTAATTTTCAAGAAGACGTCGGTATAACACAAGAAGTCATCGATTTGAGAAACGGGGATGAGCTTGAATATTACAGACTTTTTTTAAATGAGCAAGTGATAAATTTGTTAAGAAAAGTTAGAGATTCATTGATTAGTATGTTTTTAATTTTGCGCTTTATTAAACTTTGTTAGTTTCTATCTTATATTGATTTTGTTTACACAAATAACAAGTAATAAAATATACAAAGAAAACACTATATTGTGTTAAATTCCACTATATTCAAAAAACAAACAAAAACATTTGTCGACTCGACATGTTTCGCTACACTATAGCTTTATCAAGAGTGAATAATCAAACCTAGGTGTAAGTATATATACCTTAGATTGGGTTTTCCAACAATTCAAAACAAATTTAATAGGGGTGAGTTATTAAGATCTAATTGACAATTTAGGAGATTATTTGTATTTTTAAGTTTATTTATTTCTAGGGATTCCAGCAAATTAAGGCTCTACAATGCGCAAAATTATAGGATGATTAACACTGTTTCGCTACTGCAGGATTCTGGAAAGCCTATTTGAAATAACTGTCGGGACGAATCATATTTTGGTAAAGGAATGTTTCTATTTCTAAGGTATAGAGCCCTTTTTGCAAAAAAATAAGAAAATATATGAAAAAATGCTCACTGAAAGTTCGTATTTTTAGGCATTTTCCAGGGTTAATACCGTCGCGAATATTTTTTTTTTCAAAAAAATCGCTCTATACCTTAGAGCTTCCATGTCTTATGTTTACTATTCCAAAAATTGAGACATAAATATCTCGTAATAAGTCCGTTATCCTGCAGCGCGCGAAACGTGTTTCAGGTAAATTTTGTTAAAATGCGTTAGAAGTTGCCTATCTAAAGCTTTATTTATTTCCTGCCGACGTGATACTAGATAAAATCATGATACACTGAGAAAAATGTTACATAGGTTAAATAATTTGGAGATGATTTCGTGCTAATTGTAATTTTCTTTTGTATTGTCTGCCAATAACAGAATATAGGAGCGTTAATTTTAGAGAGGTAGTAAAGGGAGGAGGTGATTCGTTTCGCCTCCACTAAAGGCGTACCTATTAATTTTGGGTAAGCATACATCTTTCGGCTTAGACCGGAACGGTTTATAATGTGACACAGGACCAAAAGTTACAAAGCGCGTTCGCCATTTTTTCAACAAATGATGTTTTAACTTTAAAAATTTTGTTTTTAATGTTTGGTAAAGGATAAAAATTAAACGAAATGCAGCCGATTTGTTTGTGTATTGAAATAAAAAATGGGCTATCGGATTTTAAATTTTTTATGTTGCGTTCTTCCTCGAAGTGAGTGAAGTCTCTTGATAGTAAAACAAATATATAAAGTTAAATAGCTGATCGCAACTCAGACATCGGGACAAAGCCATTGAAACTGGTTATATGTCCCGGTAAACCGGGACGTATGGAAACCCTATATTAATAATTGTTATATCTAAAAATTAAGTTTCATGTGCCTTGGTAAAGGTTAACAGGTGCAATAAAATTAAGCTATTTATGAACTTTCTTAGTTGGTACGGGAGCGTAAAAAGAAAACTAACTGTTAGGGCGATGACACACACGGCGTTTTTGTAGCGGCTTCTGCCGAAGCGGCGGCCGACGCTGCTGCAGCAGTGACAAGACACACGTTATGGGTTCGGCGCGGTTTCTGTCAAGGCGGCGGCCTTGGAAAGACAAATCTAGCTTAATTTTTTAATTAAATAAAATAATTTGCTTTGTGTGTGTTTTGCGTCAATTATCAACACATGTGCCGACTCGGCTGCGCGTTCCATGGTTTAACGACTGAATAGTACATTTAAGACAAATCCGGCGTCGGTCATATTTATCTGGCCTTTTTATTGACTCGCAGCGCTGCAATTTTTGATGTAGCGAGATTCCTGTGTATTGACAAGGCGGCTAAAAAACTATACTAAACATCAATTGTAGTAATGGGAGTACTCAAGTACAAGAAATGAAGTGAAGTTCGATTCCCAAAAAAATCGATGGGATTCGAATACCGCTCGGAATCGATTATAATGATAATCAGTAATTCTCTGGAATGGATTTTTTTTATTACAAATACTTTTTTCGAGTAGGAGATCTTTATGTGTGGCGACCTTCTTTTAGATTCTTTAAGAAGCCATAGTATTGAAAATACTACTGGTCGCGTATATACGGGTCCATTTCATGAAAAATTAACGACATCAGCAAGCGTCACGCTAGAGATTAGTCGACCGCGTCGGCTTGGCGGTGTGGGTAGGTCAAGGTTGCACGGGAATAGAATTAAAAAAAAGTGGAAATAAACTAAACCGTGAATGTCTCTGAAACAAAGCTATATAGCGCGGCGGTGTTGGCGTATTACACAGAAAGTCAGGGGTAAAGATTTGAAAAAAAGCAGAAAAAACTGAAAAGTGAATATTTCTGGAACTAAGAATATTAGCGTGGCGGTCTTGAAATATTACAAAGGAAGTTGGGGGTAAAGAAATAATAAAAAGTGAAAAAAAGTAAAAAGTGAATATCTCTGAAGCAAAGCGAAATAGCGCGGCGGTCTTGACGTATTACAAATAAAGTCGGGGGCGAAGATTGCAAAAAAGCTGGAAAAATTCAAAAATGCATATCTCTGGAACTAAGAATAATAGCGCGGCGATCTTGAAATATTACAAAGGAAGTTGGGGGTAAAGAATTGAAAAAATTGGAAAAAATTAAACAGTGAATGTCGCTGAAACAAAGCGAAATAGCGCGGCGGTCTTGGCGTATTACACAGAAAGTCGGGGGAGAATATTTAAAAAAAAAACGAAAAAAACTCAACAGTAAATATACTGTATGTGGTAGGTATTTTTAATATGCCTATGATACTTGCGTAAGATGCAAGATCTATTGATTTTTTTTTTTCAAGAAATGGAAGATGTCTACATGGCATTGACGACCATCTTTTTAAAAGTTCTGGCCCCTTGCGAGCTGATAATCACTACTCAATAAAGTAATCGATTCTTAAAAGTACGTAATTTTAAACTATCCGATTCATGAGAATATCCGACTCTGCCCACCACTAATAAATTGGACAGTATGTCATGTAGAGTATAAAAAGACATTGCGTTGGTAGTCATGGCCGTTCACAGGGAGGGGGACAGTGTCTAAATTTTTTACAGCCAGGTTTTAATAGGAAAAGTTTTACGGTTTTTTGGCTGCCCCTTTCTGAAATGTAGCAGTCAGGTGGTATTATTAGGTTGAATACCCTAAATAAGGCACATATACATATTATAATAAATTTTTATTAAAAATATGATTTAACAATGACAGTCTATTAGGTAGCAGAAATAAATGAAAATTGTCTTTAATTTTTCTCTTGTTTGAGTATTGTGGATTTATTATTTCGGGAAGAAGGCAAGTGAAAAAAAAAATTTAACTGCTCTTCCATTTTTCCTTGCCAAAACCGGTCATCTCTGTATATGAAACAAAATTATTATTAAAGGAAAATAAATAAGATACTTTAAGTCTTTCTCCATTGGTATATTAAAAAACATAAGTTTCAAGGTTAAATACAGGGTAATTCTCTACATGTTTCGAACGCATAAGCATTCATCATCAGGATAATACAATAAGGAGTTTAGAAATATAATAGGTGCAAACAGTTTTAACAGAGCTACGAGATGATGGAAAAACAAGCAAAGTGCTGGGAAAATCTTTCAACGTAATGGTAAACCTACCGAGAGGCCAGAAATTTTTTTTTAAAACTTAATTTTTTTTTTATAGAAATCGTATTTGCCCCAATTTGTACCACTGTTGCCTGTGAAATTGCTATAAAGAATGGCTTTTACTGTGTTTGCACAATGTGTACTTTTACGTAATTTTTTACTTTGTAAAAATCCTTCTACAATGATTTTGGATTCCATAGCTGTTGATGCTCTGTCCCAGTTTTTGTAGCAGATGTGATCTTTTGCGGTTTAGGTTTTTAACATAGGAACATTTTTATTACTTCTCTAGACGAAAAGTACAATTTAGCAGCTAAATAGTAAGTACAAGACTTTTCGCCGCATGGTCAAATGTTCGCTGACGCTTTCATTATGATGCGTTTATATAGACGGGAATATCCATCGGTTCCCGCCTACTGTCGCATTACTTTTGCAATAACTCCAGAAAAATACCGCAACAAAATACCTCGACTTTGTATTGAATCGACACTGATACTGAAATGCTTTATTCCATTTTCGTAAGTGTGACGATACGGTACCTTCTTTCTGTGTTTAAAAACAGGTCGCCAAATGTAAAACGATTACTTACCTTGTTCTCTTTTGAGGGGCAGCACAACTGTTCCTCAAAAATAAAATGCTCTAAAAAAATTAAATATAACGGAACGCGTCAGAAAAAATAACGCACGAGAGTCAATGACAGTTTCTACATTTTGTTATGTATGAAGTTATCCCCTAAATACAATTTAGGTTGGCACCTTTAGCTTCAGGATGGGCCAAGATTTCAAAATTTGATTACCTACCTTCTTTTAAGTCATTATAATAGGTAGGGTTTTCCAGGGAATTCATGATACCTAATATACCTATGTAATTAGAATCATAACAGATCATTCACAAAACTTTTTGCTATCCCAAATTTTATTTTTTAGATACCTATGAAACTTACAAATTTCCTTTGATTTCATTAATAAAATAAAATAAAATAAAATAAAACAAAAAAATATAAAAATCATACTATCCATACGATTAGGTATATTAATTTGTCTAATTTTAGAAGTACCTAAAACCCACCTATTTTCTATAAAATCAAATGCGTTTCCAAAATAAAATCAAGTCAAATGTATCTTCATTTATTTAGAAATAAATCGATGAAAATAACAAATTCTCGGAATTCGATCGCCTCGCTCGCGGTGAAGACTTCTGATTTCAGTGTATATCGGTGTTTACGGAATATTTTCCTTCACGGCGTGATATCGCGAATATGTCCAGCTCGGATAAGTCTTTGTCGCAAATAAATTCCTTTCTCAACAAAGTCGAGCCTTAAGTTTATTACCCTTATTTTCTGTATGAAGAATTTGGAAATTGTAATTAAAATTATGAGAATATTCTAGTAAATGATTTGCATAAAGGGAGTCTGTTTTTTCCAACGTAAAGCTAGAACTGTGTTCTCGAATTCTTTTTGAAAAGCTTCTACCAGATTGACCTATGTATGTTTTGGGGTAATCCTGACAAGTTAGTTTATAAACACCGCATTTATTGTCATTTTTTGTTTTAGTTTTATTGTTTTTAATAAATTTCCCTGTTGAGTTATTGGTTTTGAATGATACTGTAATATTATATTTTTTAAAAAACTTTGATATATTTTGGCTTGCTTTACCAATATACGTAATTGACTTATAAATTATTTTATCTTTGGTGAACGGATAGACACTATTTAACGTTTTTTTGTATAATTTTTTATTTAAAATCTTATCTATTATTTGGCTTGTATAACCGTTATTAATTGCAATTTGTTTAATTATGTTTAATTCTTTTTGAAAATTAATTTTACTAAGTGGTACTGTGATGAGTCTGTGAATCATACTGTGAAAAGCTGCTAATTTATGTTGTATAGGATGATTAGACGTATTGTGTATTGTAGTGTCTATGTGTGTAGGTTTATGGAAGATAGAAAAGGTGTGTTTATGATTTTCTCGTGTTATAGTAAGGTCCAGAAAGTTAAGATAATTGTTTGATTCCTTTTCTATTGTAAATTTTATATTAGGGTGTAAGTTATTAATAAAATCAAAAAATTGAGATAGTTGTCTTTCTGTACCAGTAAAGCAAGCTAATACATCGTCTACATATCTATACCAGTAGATAAAATGTTTAAAGTGTGGGTGTTTGCTAATCTTATTTTCTAAAAAGTCCATAAATATTTCAGCTAATAAAGGACTGAGAGGGTTTCCCATAATCAGGCCTTCACTACTGGAATATATTAACCCGTTAAATTCAAAATAGTTTTGTTCCAAACAAGTTCTTAGAAGAAGTAAAATTTCTTGTTTTTTAATAAAATTGGTGTTTTTTAAAGAAAGAAGCTTTTCAACAAGAATAATAGTATCTTTTGTGGGAATGCTAGGAAACAAGTTACTTACATCGAAGGAAATTAATTTTGCATTTGTTGGGAGTTTTATTTTTTCGATTTTTTTAATTAGGTCTATTGAATTTTTAATTTGAAATTTTGCAGCGAAATTCGTGTATTGGTTAATATTATCAATTAAACGTTTAGATAGTTTATAAGAAGGGGCTGAAAAAAATGAGACAACCGGTCTAATAGGATGATCTATTTTATGAAGTTTTATAAAAGAGTATAGTTTCGGTGATTGGGGGTTCATCGTAAAGGCAGAATCAATTCAAGTAATAAAATACCCTATTTTATTTTATTATTTTGATAAATTTAGGTATTTTAAGAAATTGAAAATAAAAAATAAATATTTAATAAAATGCAGCGCTAAGATAATTTTTGCATTGCTGCAGGCCACAGCAATTGATATCCCATAAGAAATGTATGTAAAGTGTGTCACTCAAGGAAACACGCGCCTCAATAGATGAGTTTGACCGTGTATATCAAAATGTACACGTGGCAATTTAAACACATGCCGTGTGTATACTAAGGTATACACGGGGCAGTCAAAGTGTTAAGGGCCGTTTTCAAATACCCAAGCATCGTACAAGTTTGTTTAAACAATCCTTTAGCTATAGATCTGCCAAACTTCTTAATGAAATCGATTCTGACCTATTAAATAAGTCTTAGTTTTCCTTTAGAACTACCTATAAAAATATTTTGCTTCAAAAATACTGATTAGGTTTCCCGGTTTATTTGTTTTTTCTTTCTGTTCCTCTGGTATTAAATAACCCAGGTTTTGGCTACTTTTGAGATAGATTAGATGGATGTTTGATGGTTTTTGTTATTTAACATTTTATTTAACTATAAATAACATTAAATGTATACAGTGTGTCCAAAAAAGTATGCAACATATTGTAAAGTTTTTTATCACCGATTTCTCAGAAAATTTTATTCTTTATAAAAGTTGGTGCATTCCTTTTTTTTTTTTTTTTTTATGATCGAGCACAAGCACTACAGGAAAATCCTTTAAGGCGCTCTGGGAGCGGTGCGTGTGCGAAGAAAGCGATTCACGTTTTTCTTGAATCGTTGGAGGTTATATTCGGTTGGAAACACGGTCTCAGAAAGGCCGTTCCACAAAGATGACGTCCTCCAAATGAAAGAGTTCTAAAACAATGATGTTCGGGGTGTACTAAGTTGAACCACATAGGGATGGGCGGCAGTGGTTCGTCGTGTGTTTCTGCTATGCATTACTCTAGGTGGAATCGAGCGGGCAATATCTGTCGAACACTTGCCATGAAAATATCTGTAGAAGAGAGCCAAATCACCAACCTGTCTTCGATGTTCTAAGCTGTCGAGGTTCTTAGTCAGCTCGTGGTCGCCGATTAGACGAACGGCTCTCCTTTGGATGGAATCCAACAATCGAAGGGTATGCTTCGGCGCAGAACTCCAGATATGAGAGCAGTATTCCAGTGATGGTCGAATCTGGGCTTTATAGAGTATCAAAAGTTGTTGAGGTGTATACAACTTTTTGGTACGGAAAAGTATACCGAGCTTCTGAGAAGCTGCCCTGGCGATTGCCACTACGTGATTATGCCAAGACATATTTCCTCCCAGGTTGACACCCAGCAAATTAATTGACGAAGTCAGTGGAATTGCGTGTCCTGCCATAACGATATCGGGTTCTGCAATGTTGACCTTCTTAGAGTAAACTGCAGCCTGGGTTTTTTGAGCGTTAAATTCGACTTGGTTACTGTCACCCCAAGACAAAATTTCTTCCAGGTCTTTATTGAGGCGTGATACCTCATGTTGTCTGCGAAGATGTGCGTCAGTAGCCGATGTTTGAGGTTTCAAAGTAAAAGATGAGATAAGTGTGCTGTCGTCAGCAAAGCAATATAATGGATTTTCTGTTTTCGCTAGAAGGTCGTTAATGTACAGTAAGAAGAGAGTGGGAGATAATATGGACCCTTGAGGAACACCAGCATTGATGGTGAAGGTGTCTGAGAGAAACCCGTCAATCGCCACTTGCAGAGAGCGGTCCTTGAGGAAGCTAGACAACCATGAACAAAATCGACCGGGCATACCATAAGAACGCAGTTTGCTTAGGAGCCCCTCGTGCCAGACACGGTCAAAGGCTTTAGAGATGTCCAGTGCAATAGCCCGGGACTCCCCATGATGTTCGATTGCGTTGCTCCAAAGATGAGTGACATAGGCTAGCAGGTCTCCTGTTGATCTGGACTTACGAAAACCATACTGATGGTCGCTGATAATTTTAAGGCCTTCCAGGTATTTTATAAGTTGTTGGTTAATAGCTTTCTCCATCACCTTTGATATAACTGAAAGCAATGCGACTGGTCGATAGTTGTTTGGCAGGGTTTTCTTGCCTTTCTTTGGTAGAACTATAAATGCATATTTCATATTTCACCTGCGGCTAACAATAGGGAAGCAAATGCCATTTTTTTCAAAGTTGCCTTAAGAGTAAAGTACCACCTTAATTATTAGAAATACAGCAAAATTTTATATGGAAATGTTTTTGCAAATTAAAAACTTAGCCAAATACGAAATTAGAGTTAGGTGTGTCAATTTTTAATTTTTTTTATATGCATTTCTTTAAAATAAGTTTTTGGACTTTAGCGTACTGGGTGGAAATGACAGATAAATTATTAATTATTTCCAGTAATATGAATAGAGTTGGATTCTATCATAATTATGTTTAGAACATAAGTTGGCTAAAATGTGTTTAAGTAGGCGTGCAACACGCTAATATCTGAACCAACTCGTAACATTGAAAGGTTTTAAAAAATTTTCAACTACTTAATCCATTTTTATTTTAAATCCACGTTTAAGTTATTTAATAAATATATTAAAATTGCGTAAACAAAAAATCGACCAGAGGTGTACCGTTTAGGGGAAAAAATTAAAAATTGTGACACCTAACTTAAATTTCGCATTTGAACTAACTTACTAATTTGCGAGAACATTTCCATATAAAATTTTGCTGTATTTCTATTAATTAAGGTACTTTACTCTTAAGGCAATTTCGAAAAAATGGCATTTACTCCCTTACTATTAGCCGCAGGTGAAATATGAAATATGCATTTATAGTTTTAAGGCGGTGATTAACAACTTTCCCATATGTTGCATACTTTCTTGGACACACTGTATATATTTATATTATATCCAACATGAGTTGTAACTTATTCCTTTATATTCATAAAAAAAATTGTATGCTCGGTTAAAAGCAGCTCTGCTGAAATTCGCCGAGTTAAAAATAAAGACCTTTTATTATTTTTATTATTATTATTATTATAATTATTATTAAATATTCTTTCCAACTTTTTTTCACCAAATTTTAGTTTTGTCTATGGAGGGCTTTAGGTTAGGAGTCCGATCGCAATACATTGGTTTCGGGCAAAGTTTTGGATCGGTAAAGCAGCTTTAAAAATGGCCGTCAGGGGCGCATGTGTTCCTTTAAATCTGTAAAATGAATGGGTTCTTATGGGATAATCAACTGTTTTATTGAATTTAGTTAACTAAAACCCTCTACAGGCTGAGATATGTATATATTATATCTAATAAAGCTTATTTTATTAATTATTGGATAAAAATACCGCTGACGTCTATCAAAACCTGTAAAAAGTCAAACACTTGACGATCACTGCGCCGCGACCGGGAAACAGCGAACTAACTACTAAACAGGGACGTAAATTTAAAAAACAGCCATTTTCGATCGGACTCCTTCCTAAAGCCCTCCATAGTTTTATCCTACTTGAAAAATCCAAAACGAAGTAAAAAGTAGAACTTTTTACTATAATTTCCATCAAACCCAACCAAAATTATGGCTTAATTGAATTTAGAAAGAAGAAAGTAATAATAATATCACAAAGTTTTGATTTCAATGGTAGATTTCGTTCGGAGTCCGGAAATTAGGCCTTTTACATGTGCGCGTGGCAAATCCTTCCAAAGCGGGGAGTCACGCGAACACAGAAAACCGTTTCTGAAGGTGTAATGAACAATATTTTTTATTATACCTCTTTAAAAGCAAAATATTAAACTAATGGGCTTTAACGATAAATTTGGCTTTCTACCCTAACCCAAAGAGGAAGAAGAAAATAAAACCTTTTACGGTTTCAGTTTTTAAAATAATGTGTTGTTTACTGAGAAAATAATTAAATAAAATAGGCTCTCATAAAAAAAGCAACAACAACCAGCTGAAGACGTTTGAACAGGTCGACGCACGACAACAACCCGAAAGATATCTTGAGTCTTGACTAGTACTACTTCTAAGCGGTTCTATTCCATATAAACTATCGAAACAAAAGTAACATAAAGGGTGCTACACACGCACATGCAAGTCGTTCGACTTGGCATGTACAAGCTAAGTCGGCCGACTTGCATGAGCGTGTGTAGTAAAAATCGAGGCTTGAATGAACTCAGAAGTTGGGCTTGCGTTAAATCGGACAAGACGGATTTTCTTCAGTTTTTTACTGCAAGTTTAAGCGTGTGTGGCTAGTTAATAATAAAGTCGGCCGATTTCAGAAGTTTATTTGCAAACGCTCATCGTATACATGATCGGCTATTTGTAATAAAATTATTCAGGAATCTTTAGGTACATTTTTTAAAATAATATACCTCTTTGATAGCGCTTGTGGAGATATTATAACGGAAAATTTTAAATCTTCGAAACTTCTTACTGTTGCTAAGAACCGAAGAGTAGCAGTTAACCGTTCATGTGGCGTTATGGCAGCTCTCATAACAGTATCTTCTTTTTTAATAATCGGTCCAACATAATTAAGTACCTAATTCTTCATAGGTGGTGGTATCCATTCGAAGATAATTCATCCAATCACGGGGTTCTAATCGTAACTCTTCTAAAATGTTTATATACGTTTTTTCAACCAGTCTTTTGTCCATCGAGACCGTTTTTTCGTTTTTGTTTTGAAATATATTGCAATGGCAGCAGCAACTAAAACATTCTTAGATGCCATTTTATGATTGAGCCTTTAACACAACTTAAATTATTAAAAGTTTATTTATGCATACACTGCGTGGGTAGATACATGTGAAAACTAAACAAAGTCGGCAGATAAGTTGGTATGTGTGGAGACGATGCAGCTTGACAGACTTTCGCTTCAACTTGGCTTGACAAATCAAGTCGGACGACTTGCATGTGCGTATATGTAGCGACCTTAACACCCTGCATATACATATCTTCACTGATTTGAAAGGTACATAAATAGACCCTTGATTTTTGTACATCGTATCTCTACCTAACTGGTCAAGTTTTTGACTTTAAGTTATTATTTGTAAAATTTTCTCCACAATTTAATTTCCATTTGGGGTTTAGTATAAATATGCCAAGATAAACTTTTGCTTGGAGTAAAAATTATGTCACTTTCGTTATTGTTGTGGAATTATATATTAATTATTACCGATACCGATACAGGTGGTGTATGTGTGTTAATATACCTGTATAATTGGGTTAATGGTGTGTCCTGTACAACCTGTATTGTGTAGCTTCTAATAAGTAAATAAATATATCCTACAATAAATTACATTTTTTATTGTCAACTTTTTACTAGGAAGATGTTGTTCGTTGTGTGATGAAAAAAGACAGAATAGTAACCGGGAGAACTTAGCGCACGATATGGATAAGCCCGATACCGTAAATATAGCTGGATTGTCAGATTTAACAAAATCATCGGTATCATCTAGATTTCCTTAAATATACTATTGGGTCCATCGATTTGTGAATTTACTTTATAAAAGAATAATATTATTTTGTATGAAAAAATATAAACTGCGTATGTTACAGGGGGAGGAGTATATATATACAGGGTGTCCGGAAAATACGTGTACAACGTTTGACCACAGACTCCTGACGTCAAAATAGGTCGATCTAAGCCAACTTAGTTATATCCAAAATTGTCTCGTTTAGCCGTTAGACGGCGTCAAAAATTTGTAAAAATTTTGGTTTTTCCTAAATTACGTGAAAACCTGCTAATCGATTTTAATGATTTTTAGTATGTAGACTAATACTATAAAATGACGTTTTCTAGTAGTATAGTCACCGACTGTAAATAAGTGGAAGTGTTATAAAAGTGATATAATATGTTAACATTTCTCCTCATTTTTTATATGAACGGCGTTATGACAACCCAGATATTTTTGTATAGTGACTGGATGTATTTGGAAGCTATTTTACCTCTTTAATGTTTTTCGTTGAATGAGCTGTTTTGCCAGAAGAAAATATTTACAATTACCTGCATACATCAATTATAACAATAAAACAAACTACAACAAAGTTGAAAGTATGTATTGTAAGAAACTAAGTAAAACAAAAACATTACTTAAGCAAATGTGTAAAATGACCGCCATCTTGCTGAATATATACACTTATTAACACTCCTTAAAAAATGATATTGGACCCTATCTAATGTCTTGTTGTACTTTGTTTTATTTTTATTGTTAATAATTGATGTATGCAGGTAATTGTTAATATTTTCTTCTGGCAAAACAGCTCATTCAACGGAAAACATTAAAGAGGTAAAATAGCTTCCAAATACATCCAGTCACTCTACAAAAATATCTGGGTTGTCATAATGCCGTTCATATAAAAAAATAGGAGAAATGTTGAGGTATTATATCACTTTTATAACACTTCCACTTATTTACAGCCGGTGACTATACTACTAGAAAACGTCATTTTATAGTATTAGTCTACATACTAAAAATCATTAAAATCGATTGGCAGGTTTTCACGTAATTTAGGAATAACCAATATTTTTACAAATTTTTGACGCCCTCTACCGGCTAAACGAGACAATTTTGGATATAACTAAGTCGGCTTAGATCGACCTATTTTGACGTCAGGAGTCTGTCGTCAAACGTTGTACACATATTTTCCGGACACCCTGTATATACAGGGTGTAACCGTTTATCACTACAGGGATCTCGTAAACCGTAAGAGATACGAAGATGGTTAAATGAGGGCAAAGTTGCACAATTTGATGCCTAATCATAATCCTAAAAGAAATTATTTAGATTCCGAGTACTTCCGGAGATATTCGAAAGAAACCGAAAAACTGTCAATAAGATTTTTTTGTTTTGCGCCCTTAATGTAGGAGATAAAAGAAAACCAATCACACCTTTTCAGGGCCACTTTTAATCCTTTCTTAGAATATCTAATTAGTTTTGCCATACAATGTTTCATTTTCCTGAAACCATCATTAATTTCACTATTTTAAATACGGACCTGGATTTTTTCCATTTTTCAATAAAACACCTAGGACATCTTTATTCAAAGCCTAAGGCTAAATATTAATTTTAAAAAAGAATTAACGCTCTAATGTAGATTTTATTAAGATTTTTCTAATCCGACCCTGTGTTACACAATGCCATTTCGTTTTAATAACGACATGAAAATGTATCGCTGTCCAGGGAAACATTTTTGAACACGTAATTAATAATTAATTGTTACATGGCAACTTCTTTTATTCAGGAGTATTTTTTTTTATTTTGCTAATATTGCTTATAATGTTTTTCGTAAAGTTTTAATTCATTTTATTAATATTATAAAATATTGTTAATTAAATAAAATCTAATTAGCTAGAATTTATATTACGATTATTGTCAATTTTACGAATTTTATAGTATTCTTTTAAGGAGCTACCTAGTTTAAATTGTTACACAAAAGATGACGTGGGTAATAAAACGAATGGGTATTGTGTAACACAGGGTCGGATTAGAAAAATTTTAATAAAATCTACATTAGAGCGTTAATTCTTTTTTAAAATTAATATTTAGCCTAGGCTTTGAATAAAGATGTCCTAGGTCTTTTATTGAAAAATGGAAAAAATCCAGGTCCGTATTTAAAATAGTGAAATTAATTATGGTTTCAGGAAAATGAAACATTGTATGGCAAAACTAATTACATATTCTAAGAAAGGATTAAAAGTGGCCCTGAAAAGGTGTGATTGGTTTTCTTTTATCTCCTACATTAAGGACGCAAAACAAAAAATCTTTTTGACAGTTTTTCGGTTTCTTTCGAATATCTCCGGAAGTACCCGGAATCTAAATAATTTCTTCTTGGATTATGATTAGGCATCAAATTGTGCAACTTTGCCCCCATTTAACCATCTTCGTATCTCTTACGGTTTACGAGATCTCTGTAGTGATAAACGAATTTGTTACACCCTGTATACAGGGTGTTTCAGAACATGTGGGCAATCTCTCGGATTCATATAGATTAGGTAAAAATAACATGATAAGTTCATATAATATTTTTTCCTAAGAGCCCCCCTCGAGGAGATATATGCCCCTAAAGACCGGCCCTGAAAACTAATCTTTGAATCGCCCTGTATATTTTGATTAAAATTTAGTATAATCTACACAATGGAAAGCTTTATTAAATAGGTTAATAATAAAATGTATAGTTCATTCTGTGGGCCAGGGATGGACTAGCTTGGGCATCAAAAATCTTACATCTTTGACAGGTACGATTAAACCTTTTTAAAGCATGTTAACGGTCAAGTGGATTTTTCTCGAAAACGGTTCAACTTATCAAAATCTACGAAGAGTATCTATTTTGCGTTAAAATACGTAAGCTATCCAAAAATAATAAAAAATCCCGATTGCATGACACCTGTCAAAGATGTAAGATTTTTGATGCCCAAGCTAGTCCATCCCTGGCTCACAGAATGAACTATATATTTTATTATTAACCTATTTAATAAAGCTTTCCATAGTGTAAATTATACTAAATTTTAATCAAAATATACAGGGCGATTCAAAGGCTATCAATAAAAACTAGTTTTCAGGGCCGGTCTTTAGGGGCATATATATCCTCGAGGGGGGCTCTTAGGAAAAAATATTATATGAACTTATCATGTTATTTTCACTTAATCTATATGAATCCGAGAGATTGCCCACATGTTCTGAAACACCCTGTATATACCTTAGTAAGATAAATAAATGTGAATAAACTGTTTATAATTAATATTATATTGAAATTTAAACGGAGCACTACGACAACAATGTCAATTTTTTATCTTTTAAAAACTTCTTGGGAAATAACTTTTTAAGACGTATTATGTGTAAAAAAGGCATACCGCGGTTACTTTGTGAAATTGGAAAAAAAATACACAATTCCATTGTAATTTTTAATACTTTATTGAGTCTGTAAGGCGTTGCCGTCGACATGGTCGCGTAGGCGTCCCCACATCATTATTTAATTACCTTCTAAATACTTATAGCGTTTTCGATTTACTGCTCTCGCGCACTCTGAGAGTGCTCTCCCCGAGATTTGCGTGTTCGGTTATCAAAATCCACTGCTCTCACTCGGAGTAGCATGTTCGATTTACAAATTTGGTCACTCTGAATCCGTTTGAGAGTGCTCCTTTACGATCTGAAAATTTTTACAGAGTAGAGAGGCAGCGCTTGCGCAGAACCGCAAACCACCACCATTTTCTATTCTTTTGTTGATGTGTGATCTCGTTTGTTGTGTTTTCTGTGTTTGTTTTTCGTCTAGTTCGATGAATATTGTATATAATATGTCATAAACGCGCTCAAGTGATTTAAATTTGAAAATTAATTGTTTATTTTTGTATGTTGACAACTGTCAAATTTTCAAGCGCAATCACGTTCAATTTACACTCCGTCCGAGGGCAACCTCCTTCGGAGTGACAGCAAATCTCGGGCCGATCGATGACGTCACAGAGCGCTCTCGGAGCACTCTCGGAGTTGTAAACCGAAAACGCTATTAATGTGTCTCTATAACATTTTTGTTGAAGTATTCAGAGGCATAAAATCCTAAATTTAGATCAACAAAAGCGAATGCGATCGCTGTAAAATAATTATAATACCCTCAAAATCGAGACGCTTTAGAGTAAAGAGAAACCTTTTTATTATAATTGGTTTATTGTTCCAACGCTAAGTTATTTAACTTTTCAATAAAACTTTAATTCAATAATTATTAAGCGTGAGGTTTCAGAGAACCGAAAATCGTATTATTACAAGCTCATCTTAATGAAAAAAGTTCAATATTTTTGTCAGTGACTCATCTGGTACCAGAAACAGTACCGATTATTCGGCACAATAAAATTAATTATTGAGCCTAATGAATAAAAATGTAGCAATTGCTTTTTCTTATAAAATCGAAGTAATTTCTTGAAAGTCAATGAATAAAAACTAAAGTAATTGCTTTTGCGTCCAGCAATTATTGCTTAAAAGTGCAGGAATTACTTCTAGTCAATGCGTTTTCTTAAAAAATAGAAGCGATTGCTATCGTTTGCTTAAAATGTGATAAATAAATAAAGGAATTGCTTTTTCTAGTGTAGCAATTGCTTTCAACTTTTTAAGGTAGGTCGACCCCTGCATCATTTGCTTGGTAGCAGTCAACTTTAGTTCTCCGCGGCATACACGTGCGTTGCTCTTAATTTGTGTCTTCAATTATGGCTGAATATATGAACGTACGTAAAAGAAAAATCTACAGTGTACGTAAAAATTGCAGATATGATGATTTCAGAAAGTTATATCGATTTGACTGCGAAAATGTTGAGTGGTTGGCAAATTATTTTTTAACTGATACTGGTGAAAGACGAGGGGGTGACTGTCGCCTTTAAATAAAATGAAAGTCTTTCTGCGGATTGCCGGATCCGGGCTTTCAAAATTCTGTAGTTGAAGAACTCGGTGTTAACCAAACTACTGTTTGTAAGACATACACTTCTGAAATGGATGCAGTTTTGGAGAAGGCCAATATTTTTATTAAATTTTCTACAAGTGCTGAAGCTGTTGTGGAAGCTAAACGGTTGTGGTCAGAGAAATTTATTTATGTTCCTTCAATTTGTGAACGAATATCAATTGCTTGTCTTTAATTTCTTCATCACTACTAGCACTTTCCTCATTTTCACTGAAATCTGCCATATCACAAATATACGTATCCATTTTTCACAAAATCGTAACAGATTACTATTGTATTAAATAAATAGACCAACTTTGTTGTATTTACCTACGTCAACTCTTTTGCAAATTATAGGCACCAAACTGAACATGAAATCTATAATCTGAAGAAGTAGATGAGCCACGTCTGAACTTGTGTTGAAAAAACATCTGCTACAGAGGCGTAAGGAAAGTAGCAATCGCTTCAAAATTTTATTCATATCCAGATCTAGCAATTGCTTTTACTTATAGCATTTGCTAGTCAAGCAATTACTTTTACTAAAAAGTAATTTCTTCAAGGAATTGCTTAACTTTTATTCATTAGGCTCATTATTTCTGCACCCTACTGTATCATGCATGGATCGACTGAAATAACGGCGTTGTCTTCCATTAGAAACTCAAACCATCAATCAGCTGATTACACTGAGGGAAATGATCTAATACAACAGGTTTGCTAAGACATAGGTTGTATTATATAAGTTCTCGAAAACAGAAACAAATTGTCAAATACTGTGAACATACAGTGTGTTAATTAATGTCATGCAGATATTTCAAGGGATGATAGTACCCGTCAAAATAAGAAAAAAATGCAAATATATGCATGGTCCAAAACGTCTTATTTTCGGTATACAGGGTGGCAAAGTTTCAATTTTTCTTCTCGTATTTTGGGTTTTCTCTCTTATATTCTGCGATAATTGTTTCAAATTTGGAACATTAACCCTTTTTTAAAATATCTACAATAAAGTATCAAAATTGCCGGTCGCAGTATACAGGGTGTTTCATTTTCTTGAATCGGCTACAATTTTATCTTTCAGAACTTTTTTTTTGGCTCCCTGTATGAATTCCGGTATGAAGTTTGAACTCTCTGTTCCTTTGTTTAGCGTTCTGGTCTCTTGCACTATTCTCGTATCTGTGACCGTTTTCGATTTATTTGCAAAAATAGCCATCGATGGAAATTGGAAATGGTTGGAGTGCTTTGCCACCCTGTATAACGAAAATAACGCGTTTTAGACCATGCATATATTTGCATTTTTTTCTTATTTTGACGAGTACTATCACCCCCTGAAATATCTGCATGACATTAATTAACACCCTGTATATACGAAAACAATAATTATTTATCTTTCAACTTTGTGATCGAATCTGTTTTAATGTTGCGTGCTCGAAATTTCGCAATACAAAGGAACCATGACTTTTGACTTATGTATTATGGCAGCTGGTTTTGTATTCTTAAACAAAAAAAAAAAATTTTTGGGTTAAACCGAACTTAAAGAACCGGAAAAATCTATGTTGAGGAATTACTGGAAGATTTACGTGAAGATGATGTCGGTATTAGTAGAGAAATGCGATCTAGCTTTAAAAACTTTCTATGAATGACCAGACCAGTGCTGATCTTGAAAATCTAACACAAATTATCGGACATTCGATACAGAAGAAAAATAGAATTGATTTGATTTGTTTTCCTCTTGTCGTCGAGCGCGTACACACTAGACCAACAGAGTTGCTAGAAACGCAGACAAAACATCAACACTTGCACACCTGCACGTTCACGATAGGTACTCATTGTTGTTTAGAATCATAAAATATACATGTAACTACCTCGTCAAAATTTAAGAAAAAAACGAAAGTTTGTACTTAGTAATAATTAATTATTTTCGTGGGAAAATATTAACCCAAAAGTTTTAAACTTACTAGCTATTGAAAAATAAATTTCTTATTCCAATTAAGAAACAAAGTTTTCCCCAACTTCTTAATTTAATAAACATCGTTCCATTCGGGGGACAAATTTCCTTTTCTCAGTAAAACTTCTTACTTTTACTTAATCAGATATTTCCGGTTTATTAGAATATTTTGCACGGCAATTGTTTTATATTATTCTAGTAATATTAGTTTCTTAAATAAAATGTTAGTTTATTTTTTTTTGTAGTTACCATGGCAACGGCGCGACGTGGAGGATAGGAACAATTAAAAGTACTTAACAGGTTGTAAATTCAATGACTGCTAACCGTTACGTCATATTCTCCATATTTGCGGTACGTAATTCAGTCAGTTTGACTTACCGGTGGTAAAGGTTATGATTTTTCTTAGGCTTAATCTATATAAAGACGGATACATGTAAACAAGTAAAATACACGCGCGTTTTTAAAATTTTTAATTATGATTTTTAGTCTGGTAATAAAGTCAGAAATAAGTAGTTTATTTATATACTATAATACATATTTATTATACAATAACCATAAAAAAAAATGTTAAAACGGGCATCCGAAGGCTACCAGGCAAAGAAGTCCCATAATTTATACTGGATGCTCCAGATGATGAATATTTATTAGCAAAAGTAAGTTTTAAATAAGATATTTATACGATAAACTGAAAATACTGATAATCCATTCTTTTAGGTTGTATTGATTTTTGGAATTGCGAGTGCATGTCGCTGCGACGAACTATTGAATTTAAAGTTAGAAAATATTAAAGATATGAACAATAAACTAGTATTCCTATTAAACACGAAGACGAAGAATTCGAGGTATTTCGTAATAATGGAATATTTAGATGTTGTTAGAAAATATATAGCTATTCGGCCTGCTGAATTAAAGTTTTACACAAGATTATTTGTTAAATACGTAAAAGATAAATCCGTAAAGCAATGTTTTGGTATCCATAAATTTGGTAAAATACCTCAAGACAGCTGTCTATTTAAAGTTGCCGAATGCTAAAGAATATACCACTGCCTCCGCAGGAGTTTACTTGTAAATTCAGGAGGTGACATAACAATTTTGAAAAGACATGTAGGATGGAAGTCCTCAACTATAGCAGAAGGGTACATTGAGGATTCAATGGCAAGTAAAACCAGTAATTGTAAAAAATGTTGACAAATGTAGGAACTACTTATGAGGTGAATGTAATATAGTGAATGTAAAGAGAACGATATCTGAGGAAAGAAAAGGTGGCCCATTAATTCAAAATTGTAGTAGTTTTACTATCAATGTTAATAATAAATAAATATGCTTTTTAAATTCTTGTTAAAAGTATTACTTATGTAATTTTTAATAAATGTTTTTTTTTTGTCAAAAAAGTCAATAATGTTTTATTCCCATTAAGAATAATCATTTTGCTGCCTAGGCAGGAAAGGTAATACATTGCTGATTGATATATGTCTGCAAAATTAAAATTAATATTTGCTGTCAATCGAAGAAAAAAATACTAATAAGCCTACGGTCATTTAGAGTTGTCAGGTTTTGATACTTTAAACAGTGGCTTTCCAATCGATATTTTCCATATATCCGGAAAGTAACTTATTTTTATAGAACAATTTATAATATGAGTATTTATCGATAAATGGACTGCAGTATTTCAGCATTAAAGGTGATATCCTATCAACTCCCGTTGCGTTGGTTTGAATACCGTTCAAAATTTTGTGTACATTTGATATAACAGCTAAATTTTAAAAAATGCAACATTATTAGTAATGCAGAGATTATTGCTATAAAAATTAATTTTATTTAATACAACACGAGCATTGTGTTACAACAAGCAAGCAGCAGCAAATCCTCATTTTGAATAATAACAGATAAACGTACAAATACCCAATTTTTTATTATTGTTTATCATTTTTTAATAACAATAATTGTTATTTATCTCCCTGTAGTCGAAAAATGTTAATTATTCAGAATATTGAACCTTTCTTTTGTAGTTAATAAAATTAATTACTGTCTATAAAAAATAAAAACTTAACCCCTATCGTCTAATATGATAACCAATGATGTTTGCAATAATCTTTGTTACTGCTAAATAATAAACAGCAACACAACAAAACAACTTACAGATGGGATTTATATTTTTGGTCAAACAAATCTTTTTGACGGTTTAAAAAAATGTTATTACAATTTAATTATCCTGTTGTTCTTTGACGTCAGGCTCATTTTTTGCCAATATATCTAAGTAAAGTAATGCAGTTTTTGGACAAACACTCTTTGTAATATGACGTGTATACAGGGTGTCCAGGAAAATGTGGGAAATCTCCCGGATATGAAAAAAACACGTGAAAACACTACTACAAGTTCATATAAACTTCTTTCGTATCGGCCTCCTCTTCGGAGATATGGGCTCCCAAAGAGCTCCCATGGAAATGATAGTGTATATGTCTGCAAAATTTTTATATTATATTGTCACGAAGTTTCTCTTCGTGGGGGTCGTAGTGGTAGAGAAAGGAAAGTCTGGATTCTAAAAAATGGTCGCCTATTGTCTCTTCTTGATTATTACCCTAGTAGGGAAACCAGCATGTCTGTAACTTGTTCGGTTAATGGGCTATCGTGTTATTAGGCGCGTCACTTGACGATGGTCAAGGCTAGTCACCTATCGTAGAACTGAAGACTAAGTGCGGCACTTGACGATGGTCAAGGATAGTCCATAGACAATTTACCTTTAGATACGTAGAGCTTATCTCCTGCGCAAACAAAAGTTACGTTTTATGGGTGAAAAAATACGTCCGAGCGCATGACTCGTCGGTCAGCTGTCTTCATTCTGGGAACCTTCGTGCATGCGCACAAACCTCGTGTTATCGGCCGTCCTACTTTATCGACAATAATCGACGGGCTCAAAAGTACTCTCCAGAACCGGCTCGGCCGCCATTTTTGTTGTTGTGTTTTAAAGTTTCTCTTCTCTGGGGATTCCTTGTAGTTTTCTAAAGTTTTCAGCTATCGGATCGGCTATCGTGGATTGTGGGACTGGTGTTTAATATTTATGGATTTCTGGTTTTTGTGTAGTTTAGTTAGTGAATTGTGTTTGTGCTTTTAGTGACTCGGATTGTAATATAAACAATGACTAGTACTAGTTGCAGCCGTTGTATAATTGTATTATGCCCAAATAGGGGTAAAATAAACCCTCTATGGTGGCATATGAGCAAGAATTTAAATTTTAAAGCCCGGACCTGTCTATTTTCCCATTCGTCAAACGATAATGTTGCAGTGCGCATGTCTAATAGTTCCCAGTTTTGTTTACATGCGCGAGGCCATAAAACTGCCACATTCGTGATTATTGTTTGTTTATCTAAAGGTAAATTGTCTATGGGATAGTCACTTATTGATGGTTTGATCGAGCGGCAGGCTTCGATGCTGTTGCTTGAGTTGGCCCAGTATATATACACAAATAAGTGTTGAGATTGCAATGCACTTGACCCTGAATAGCGCACAGTGGGTTGCAATCTCAACAACGCACAGTGGTCGAGTATCCTAAATATACCGGACCACTGTGAGTTTTAGTTGACAATATATATATATTGACACACAATTATTAAACCAAAAACCAACAGGTATATTTTCAATTTTTTTTTACATGATTCATACCAAGTAAGACCCTTCAAATTACTATCACAGAAAGTTTGCGAATTACTCACAGCTGCAGGGACGGACTAGCTGTGACACTAATGTGCCCATTTTTTTTACGCCCGGTATGATAAAAACTTTGGACAACGTTTTTTACATACCTTTAACTATTGACTAAAAATTAAGTACTCTTCATTCATGTCCCTAATCCTTACCGTTTCTTGTTTTCGGAAAAACGTAATTTTTAACATATTTAGCGTATTTCAATAAAAGATACATCTTTGTTTCTATAAATTATAATTGTTCACTTTTAACTGCTTAATAATATTATTACATGATCGCAATAAAATAACGTTTTTCCGAAAACGGTTAGGATTAGCGACATAAATGAAGAGTACTTAATTTTTAGTCAATAGTTAAAGGTATGTAAAAAACGTTGTCCAAAGTTTTTATCATACAGGGCGTAAAAAAATTGGCATATTAGTGTCACAGCTAGTCCGTCCCTGCAGCTGTGAGTAATTCGCAACACTTTCTGGGATAGTAATTTGAAGGGCCTTACCTGGTATAGATCATATGAAAAAAAAATTGAAATATACCTGTTGGTTTAATAATTATGTGTCAAAAACTTAATTCTATGGGAGCTCTTTGGGAGCCCACATCTCCGAAGAGGAGGCCGATACGAAAGAAGTTTATATAAACTTGTAGTATTCTTTTCAAGTGTTTTTTTCATATCCGGGAGATTTCCCACATTTTCCCGGACACCCTGTATACACTAATAGCCAATTCCAAAATACGGTGGCCTTTTATGTGAGTATGAGAGAGTAAATACTGTGTTTAAATGCCAGCAATAAGGACAACAGATTAATTAGTGTTGCCGTCGTGCGGCGTGAACAACACATGGCGAGGCCAGAGGGGGATAATTTCTTTTATATTACAGAAATGCAGGAAGTATTCTATGGATTGGATATGGATTTCTAGTTTTTGTGTATTTTAGTGAATTGTGTTTGTGCCTTTAGTGATTCGGATACAATGACTAGTAAATATCATTGCATGATTTAAATAAGCCCACATAGGGGTAAAATACCGACTATTTCGTAGTTGCAGTAAGTATGAAGTAGTGATACCTAGTTCTTAATATGTCATTTAATTTTATTATGATCAATTTAAACACTTCTAACAGAGTCTAGGAGACCACACAAACAAAATGCTTAATCTGTTTTCCCCATTCAATAAATGATAATTTTGCAGTGCGCATGCGTATTCTTGTGTGGGTTTGTTTACGTGCGCAAGGCTATAAATTTGCCACTTTCGTTATTATTGTTTCCTTATCTAAAGGTAAATGTCTATGGTTATACTGCGCATTTGCGAATAATTTTACGTAATTATTTTTTATTTTATATCGTTACTAACTAATTAATTATTGCTTTCAAAAATGCTACTATTAGATATTTTAGAAGGTTTTTTCTACTATGTTATGCAGGGTGTCCCAAAAGTAATGGGACACAGAGCAACAGCAGACTCCTTAAGGCGAAATAATGCGATTTACTTAAACTTGCCTTATCCCAAAATTGATAACAACAAAGATACAGGGTGTCAACATTTTAATTTTGTTTTCGTTTTTTTGCGATTATTTCTTAACGAAACGACATAGCAGCACAAAATTAAGGATTTTGGGGTTTTTTGAATTGAGGAATTTTAAATTATCCATAGTTTTTGTGTAACCAGAAGAGGGCGCTACCTATGACATGGCTCACTCCTTTTATCTGGCATAACTTTGTTTAGGATTCTTATATCGATTCGACTATTAAAAAAATAAGTTACTTTACTTCTTTTATATCAAAAACGTATAACTTATTGAAGTCGCTAGGAGCAACCATTTTTGAGATAATCGCATTTCATATGTCCTATGCAACTAAGTATGTGATCCAAAAGCTGTCAAGCAACAATGAATTTCTAACTTAAAATTATTGTAAATCAGCTACATTTGTTTAAAGTTGACTATTTTTTTCTAATAAAAACGCTTTTTCGTATACCTACGGAATTACTAATATTACTCCAATCAAAAATTTTATTTAATACTTAGTTTAATAACATTTAAAAGTAACAAAATAGAAAAAAAATGGTAACGCCATAATAGCAATAATTGTTCAAAACGGTCAACATTGACTTCCATACATTTACCTGCGCCCTGCACTCCGACTGTTAAAATTTTCTTGTGCATAAATAATACAAAGCATATATCACGCATTTCCGCATTGGAAAATAAATTATGTCAAGGCATTCCTAAAAAACTTGTAATATCTACATACGTATTGCAGGAAGAAAATTAATAACTTTGACAGATGATACTTTATGTAACATGTTGTTGCCTTAGAAACGTCGTTGTTTTTAATCAAGGTTAGCTGGGATAAATAATACTAATACGAATACACAATTATTTTAAATATTTTAGGATTCTTGCATTCAAAATATCGAATGCGATTATCTCGAAAATGGTTGCTCCTAGCGACTTTAATAAGTTATATGTTTTTAATGTAAAAGAAGTAAAGTAACTTATTTTTTTAATAGTCGGATCGATATAAGAATCCTAAACAAAGTTATGCCAGATAAAAGGAGTGGGCCATGCCGTAGGCAGCGCCCTCTACTGGTTACACAAAAACTATGGATAATTTTGACTTCCTCACCTCAAAAAACCCCAAAATCCTTAATTTTGTGCTGCTATGTCGTTTCGTTAAGAAATAATCGCAAAAAAAACGAAAACAAAATTAAAACTTTGACACCCTGTATCTTGGTTGTTATCAATTTTGGGATAAGGCAAGTTTAAGTAAATCGCATTATTTCGCCTTAAGGAGTTTGCTGTTGTTCTGTGTCCCATTACTTTTGGGACACCCTGTATATGTTTAAAAATAAAATGCTAGTATGTGCGCCGAAGTTTTAATTTTTACAAAGTTTGTTCAAAGAAGGAGCAAAAATATAACACAGAGTAAAGACATGCAGGGGGTGTGTTGCTACTCTGCTTTAAGTGGTTATCATGAACATGAGGTAAAATATCAGTGTTATTATTTCCATTATTACTATCTTCGTTCCAACAAATATAAAGCAAATTGGCATGTATAACACTAAGATTGTCAATATTAGACCTTTTATTCATTGAACTTTGCTCTGTAAAAATTTCAACCATTTCAAGGGAAAACCTTTTGTTAATGTTGGTTTCACTGGCCAAGAGTTTAGGATTTCGATAGATAGTTAAAATGCATGTCCTGATAATTTATTGAATAAAGCTGTAAAACTTTAAAGTGCAAAATGAATCTTAATGTAAATAAAACGCCGTGGCAGTAGTTATTTATTTTGCTGATAAATTATTTAAATAAAGCTTTACTTCGTTTACCATTTTGCGGAAATCAAGAATAAATATTATTCAGTTTCAGTGGTCGGGCTGATCTAAATGAGGAGGCCAAGGTCGGAAGAAGTAGGTCTTTCCGACTGTGCTGTAATAGCGCTGCGGTTTTCCTGTTATCAAGTAGGGGCCACAATTGCCTGGAGATGCTACAAGTTGTAAGTCTTGTCCATCTGCTTTGCGCAAGTTGTTTAGCTGCTCGATCTATCTCTTCTTTGACTGATCCTAGTGGTCTAGCCACAGTATTCTCTGCTAGTTCGACAGACATGCTTGCGCCCTCCCTGGCGAGCGCATCAGCAGTCTCGTTGCCATATATGTTGCTGTGTTCAGGAACCCAACACAAGGTGATTCGATGTTGAGCACCAAGTGTGCAGAGATTGTTGCGACAGCGCCTTACTAATTTTGACTTAGTGCTGCTGGAGCAAATTGCTTTTATTGCTGCTTGACTGTCTATATAGATAGCTATAGACGCGAAAGAAGTAATCTTAGAAAAGCACCGCAGGCGACAAATTTTCGTGCCCACGGCCAAACGTTCTCAAAAATTTTCAAATAAAATGGATTAATTTTGTTAAGATATCTTGATTTTCTTTAACCTTATTATGTTCACGTAATCGATCGGAATCAATAACATTTATAATATTTTATCTCTCCTGCCCGCGTGCTAAATTTTTTAAATCGTTACACCTATCCTAATTTTCCCCAGCAGGACGATTTATCGGAAGAAAATGGTAAACAAAATAAACAATACCAGCAAAACAATTTAATTCTTACCTCGGACCCAGTTAGCCAAGACTAAGCTTCTTAATTTTGGCTGTCAACGTCTATTTTCCACTATAAGTTTGTCACCGTAAGTTAGGGAATTAAACGAGTTTGAGTCTGTTAGGAAATATTCCACTGAATTACAGTCGAAATTAAAGCCTGCGGTACTCATTTTTCACTATATAGATAGATTATCCGATGCAATCTCCACAAATCCGGCGAAAACTCGAATACTTAACCTATAAAACAATGAAAATGCTCGAAATACGTTCAGATCACGCAAGCTCGCTGCTCAGCCAGCTAGGTTGCCGTTAAAAAAAAACAGAAAACAGGTGATCTGGACGTCTATTCTCCAAATAGGCGAATGATCATTTCAAGAGAAGTGATTAGTTTTTCTCTTAAGAATGATTAAAGTGGATTCTTGAAACTTAAAATGACTATTCATTTCCATGAAAATTGGAGAATAGACGTCCTGGTGGTCGCGGTCGCACGTGGGAGAAAACACACTCGTTATTGGTCAGAGGCTGCCTGCCTGCTGATGCCAAATTGTACTAAATATAAGTTAGAAACTGCTATATTTCCCTCTTGCCTTTCAGAACCTTCATTGCGTAATATGTTGCTTTTTGAAGAAACTATTGTGACATAACAGCCGAAAGCATCATGCGCTGTTGTCAGATTGTAAAGAAAATATTAAATCGTATCAATTAAGGGGATACTATTAAAAATACCATTACTTGCTGTAAATTAAAAGTTCTTATTTAAGTAATACACCAAGTAAATATTTGAGAGGGCAAGACTAGTTGAGGAGAAGGTTTAAGCCTCCCTTGCCTCCTGCGAGGAGCCGCCACTGTTTAGTAAGTGCATGGAATTATTTAACAATAAAAGTAACGTTGTGAAACATTTTGTTCGTTTAGTTTTATCAAGTTTATGTTTATCGTCACCTATTTGAAACACATTACCTATTATAGAATTTACCAGATAAGCAGGGCCGGCTCTAGGGACAGTTTTCACCTGGGCGAGAGAATAATTTTCCCCTCCCCCCCCTTAATACCAAAATCAACACGATGGTGTTTTTTTTTTAAAAATGAAATTTAAAAAAAAACAGTTTTTTGAAACCACTAAAATTGCCACAATTTACCTTAAAATCCTTGAAAGTAAACACGTCGATTTTCAGAACTGAAGTAAAAACACCAATTTTTACTGATAACACGATATTTTCTAGTCTATATAGATGTCATCTCTCCCAAAAATTCTAAAGAATGTATGTTTTTTTGAACAGGAAAGGGGTTGTTATTGCACAAAACACGAAAATATACAAAACTATGACCGGCCAGGCGCGTAACTACAGGGGGGCCTAGGGCCCCCCCCCCCAGAAAAAAAAGGCTGACTTTGTAAGCTCGCTACTCGCCTCGCAAATATAGCATCCATTTTTACTAGTGTTGGGATCGCTCGAGTGAAAAACCGCTCGAGTACTCGATTATTGAAATAACCGACATCACTCGGTTATTGACACGACTACTCGAGTTATAATTTCAAGCGAAAATCGTCGCTTAACAAGCAGTCAAGCACTAACCACTAAGCGAAAGTTCGTTCATTCGATATCCGCTCGGCCATCGTCGCTTGACGGCTTTCAAGTTAATGCTCCGAAGTCTCACACGACATACGTCTTTGTTAACGGCACATAAACATAAAAGAGAAGGCGCTATCGCGACATGCGTTTCGTTTTCGTCGTTTTGGTTTGGAAATATAAATAGAATCACCTGTAAACGTAAACATCTGCGACGCCTGGCCTTCAAAAAGCAATCGGTGGTGATCGCTTGCCCTCGGCGTCATTCGCTATCGAATCGAGCGGCAAGCGATCAACCACTCGCTCAATGCGCTATTCATTGAATTCATTCACTACTTGATACTTGAACCGAAATTTCGAGTGATAAATCGCTCGAGTGATAAATCGCTCGAGCGATCGCTCGATTATTGAAATCGCTCGAGTAGTGACTACTCGATTATTAAAATCATCGGTTTTTCCCAACACTAATTTTTACATAACAATGAAAGTACATGCGCGGCGATCCCTATCGACCCGATCCGATTATCCGATCCACTAACCAGACAACCAAACATACAATAATAAAATTATAATAAATGTATTTTGGTTGTCAGCCTCAAAGTTATTTGGCAATTTTACTCGTTGAACTTTGGGCATGTTTATTCAACGATGTACGAAATAATCTTGCCAAATATCACTCGACCATCATTTTTTTATTGGTTAAATTTTCCATTTTTCACTCAAACTTTTTTGGCAATACTCGTTGAACTTTGGGCTTGTTTATTCGAAAATTAAATCCCTCGAGTTTCGCTCTCGGGATCTAATCAGAATAAACATTGATGTCCAAAAACTCGAAAAATTTCCAAAAAAAGTTTTCGTGACAGCTGAAAAATCTAACAGATAAAAAACGAGGTCTTGTGATATTACTGTTGATTATTGACCAAATTTGTTAAAATTTGGGCGTGGTCCAAAAAAATTTTCGCCTACGGCTCTCCGCCGGCCTGCATCTACACGAGCCGCCACTGCAAGTCACAATAACAGGCCCACCCTAGGCCACCCCCAGGTCAGAGGGCTAGTTACGTCACTGTGACCGGCTGACTAACATCTGCCTTGGTCTACCAGCTCCAGAATATGTCTGTCTTTCTTCTTCATATGCCAAAAGCATAAAAATAACGTCTCTGATCAATGCAGCCCTGCAGTGCGCATGCGAATCGTCAATTGTAAGGCAAATCGGATTGACAGTTAAAAGCTAGAAAATGGCGTCGTTAATCACACCTTAACAAGCAACAACAAAATTGTACTAAACTACAAAATTTACTAAAATTTAATTAATAAAAACAATGCAAACGATGCATAGGGGAGATCCGGGCAGCCCCGCCCACTTAAGCAAATATGGATGTTTTGAAAGATGTAATAACTGTCTCGATATACTGAAAAATGTTCTAAATACGTTCGTCTATTGTCTTTATTATTATTTACTTAATTTTTTGTAAAAAAAAAATTTTAAATAAAAAAACCTAATAGTTTTGGAAAGCTTACAATGGGCGGGGATATCCGCCATAGAGGATAACCCCGCCCACTATGTCAGTTAATGCAGCCCATATATTATTAATTTTTTCAGAGGAATGTACGTGAGTATAAATTAAAATCGATCATTAGCCTTATCTGATATTTATTTTAGAATGGGTTGACAACAAATTTACATACAAAAGTCGCCAATATAGGACTTAAAACCACTTTGACCAGTACAGTCTTTGTGTGCCCATTTGTTACACACACCAGATTTGAACCATGTTTCAATTTTCCCAAATTCATGGCAGATACTGCAAAGATTCTGTTCCCTGCAATCTTCCATGTCGTCGGAACTTTCGTCGTTGTATATTACTTCGACTGATTCATCACTGCTAGCGCCCGGAGCCTTAGCGGGCGGCGCTACCCGAACTAGGCTTTCTTTACAAAGTAGACTGTCTACAAAAATACAAACTAGTTATCAAAATACCAATACTGTTCAATAAACTAGGATTAATTCCCTTTAGTTTCATATATAAATTATATTGTTTAATGATAATTTACTCTATTTACCGTTAATTTAAAGCTAACTAGACATAAAACGCACAACCACAAAAAACTGTTGTTGGCCGAATAAACGTTTAGAATGTAGTTTTCAACCTGTTTCTTGTATTGAGCCACATATTGGTTAGTTATGCACCCGACCAATAGATGACACTACTAATACAGCGCATCCTTTCAGTAATATTGCGATGAGCGGTGTTACCCGCTGGGCGGGGCTACCCGGATCTCCCCTACTACAAACTAATCTATTTTTAAATTGCCCTTCAACTTATTATAAAAATCTTACGGAATTATTCGTGCTGCACCCGCGAACCTGACGTCACGTAACCAACCATGACAAAGTAAAGCAAAGCAAAGCTAATCAAAGCCACCTGAATATTGGCTCTTCATTTTGCTTCGCTTGCGAGGGTGGCGTCGATTGCCCTGTCGGTGTTTTAACTCAATGGTAGCGCCAGAGTACATATTTCTTTATTCTGCCGTGGTAGCGCTTAATGCAGAGCTGCGGCCTGATCAGTGGCGGCTTTTCCTATGAGGCAGGTGAGGCAGTGCCTCACCAATAATTTTGCAAATTAAATAAATTACAAATTTATATTACTTTACTATTTGCATAAATATATATCCATTAGAATTAATGCCGTCAATCTTAACGCGCTTCGCTAGAAATATCATCTATCATCCATCTAATTTCTGCATGCGGTCGTATATGGTAGAAGCCGGTCTCGCGCTTCCTTGTCTTTTACGATCCCGTGCGTGTTTTGTTCTTATATCATCCATCTTATTTCTGCCTGCGGGCGTATATGGTTAGAGGCCCGGCCTCCCGCTTCCTTGTCTAGCGTATTAGTGAAAATATCCAATGTGATGTATGATACCCGTAATAGTCCAGTCGAATCTAGCTTTAAATAGCGCATAAAAACATTCTTCTGAGGCCAGCCTCAACTCTCTACGTAAATTTAATGTGAACGCGAGGGGACTAATCTAATCTATAAAGATGAACGCCGCGACACGGTATTTGGAGAAATGTTATTATAAGATTAACACTATTAACAGGTTGTCCGTTGAAAGTTTAGAGAGAGTGCATAGTGCATTGTATTTAATTATAGTTTTCGGTAAATACTTTTGTGGTTTTCCGTACTGATTTTTGTTTTGCTTTTTTTCCAACAGTGGGCAGTGATTTTTCTAAAATATTAATATTACATTACTTTTATTACTTATTAGTTCATTTGTTTTGTGCTTACTAGCGAAAAATGGATTCAGCGGGACCTAGCACAGCGTCACAAGTTCCCCAGGTAAATGTAAACATTCACAATCCCACTTGTTATCTTGTTAATTTTTTAGTAAATGAGCAGAATTTTTCAAGTATTAATTCCTATGAAGATAAATTGTACATAATAAAAGAAGTAAAGCGACCTGTTCCAGATTTGAGTAAACGTCTTGTTACTATCGGTGGGGTGGGGAAATCAAATCGGAGCTTTCAAAACACTTAGTACGAAAAGTACGACTGGTAGTTTAACGTTAAACAAATTATTTTGCTGGTCGTGTATTCTGTTTGCAACAAATAATAGCGACAAAGTTTGGTCAAAATGTGGGTATAGCGATTTAAAAAACTTGTGTAAACTTTAAAATCTAACCTTGCTAAAAAAAAATTTTCAACTGTGCCTCACCACTTTCAAATACCACGAGCCGCCCCTGGGCCTGATTGAATAGTGTACAAGAGGCGCTTGATTCATTTTTTAAATATTTAGATTATATAGAACGTAAAGCTAGACGCGTCTAAAAGCATAATAAATTAACATTTTAAAAAGTTTTGTAACTTTTATTTTAATTATTTTTTTTGTGAATTTTTGGTCACTTACTTCACCTGACGAGCCGCCACTGAAATTTTGTTTCTAGCAATATTTTTGTACAGTTTCAGTGTTCTCAGAAAGTGTTTTTCCGTTATTTTGTGTTGATTTGGCATATTATCGATAAAAAAAAATTCCGGAGATATGGCCGGCGTCCATTCTAATTTAGCCACTCGGCCGGTATTGATCAAAATCAATAAATCTCACTGACTGGGCATCGTATTTCGTTCGAAACAATTGTATATGCATACCTCTTTAACTTTTTTGAGTTTCTGTTAGGCAAAAATTGGAAAAAGGCTTTATGACATCGTCATAACAGGTATAGAATAACAGTAATTTCCAATTTACACCATAAATAGTTAATATTAATAAAGAAAATAGCTAATGTCCTTTAGAAACTACTAGAATAATAATATTTTGCGTAGAAGGGAAAACGCTGACACCGTGAAAAGCGAACAAGTCGTTGATTGACTTACGCTATCACGAGGCGTTGAGGTAGGTGAGCATCGCATGAGACAACCTTATACAGTGTGTGTATAAAGTCTGGAAACGGCTTAATAACATCACAATTTACTGGCCGATTTAAACCAAATTTGGTACAGTTGTGTAAGAGGATCTAACGCACCGAATGACGATATTGGCGTTGTTGCAGCTTTTTAGTTTGTCTGGAATTCGAACGAATTTTATATTTTTAAATATAACACCCAGTATATTTTTTCATTTGTAGTTTTTACATTAAATTTGTTACAATTTTGGTATAACATACTTTGTTCATAATATCAGTAGTTTTCGAAATAACTAGTACAATTTAGAAAAAATATATTTTTTATATTAAATGTTCAAACTGTTTTCCCTGTACAGCTTGACAGTTTGCTAATTGAAAATAAAATTTTTCAATTGTGTTGTAAATCATTTCTGGCGTTATTAATTCAAATTCGTCCAAAATTCGACGCTGCAAATCGGCCAAATCTTGAGGTTTTGTGGTATAAACTCTGTTCTTCAAGTGTCCCCATAAAAAATAGTCGTTAGGCGACAAATCAGGGGACCTAGGTGGCCACTCGATTGTACCCCCTCTACCGATCCACCTATTCGGAAAAGTGTTGTTCAAAAATTCGCGCACGTTTCGACCAAAATGGGGAGGAGCTCCGTCCTGTTGGAAGAATGTACTTGCATAATTTGGACCCATCACATTTCGTATAGTAGGCACTATTTGCGTTTCCAAGAGCTCAAGGTAAAGTTGTGATGTCAAATTTCCATCAATAAAAAATGGACCGATCTTGTGGTTATACCCAGAAGCCCAGCCCACACATTCAATTTTCCAGGGCGTTGTGTATGACCTTCTATCATCCAGTGGGGATTTTCATTTGCCCAAAACCTACAGTTGTGTCTATTGACTTTACCATTTAACATAAATGTTGCTTCATCCGAAAATACTATAAATTTAAAAAACTGGTTATTTTGGTCAAACCTTGACATCATAATATCACAAAATTCAATTCTTCGCTCATAATCATCTTCTGATAACTCTTGAACTACATGTATTTTGAAAGGGTGATATTTATGTTTTATTAAAACATTATGGACGGATTTGAAGCAGACGTCACTTACTTGAAAAATTTTTCTTAATGAAGAAACAGGGGTTTCGACAACATGTTGTAAAATTTCTAAACTTTTCTCTTCATCTACTACTACTGGTCGTCCTGATCGTCGCCTATCTCTACAATTTCCAGTTTCTTCGAACCGTCGGACAGTTTTTAGAACAGTTGCTTTTGAAATTGGATTTCGGTTTGGAAATGCGTAATTAAATAGATTTTTAACCTCTTCGTAAGATCTGACCCTATAGCCATATCCTCTCATCTAAGAACGTAATGCTTAGCCGTAGAGCTTAATACCTGTTGGGTGTCAGTAACTACCTGAATTAACAATCAATCAGTTATTCCGTCATCTTTGACAGTCGTTACAAGTAATTTGATTCATCGCTAATTTTTCCAATTTCTTGAACAATTCACACAATGGGCTTTACGGAACAGCACAAAACATTCATGGTTGAAGTGTATTTTCGAAACGGGGTTAGAGTAAATGGTGAGTGGTAATACAATCCGGGTTTGTGCATGGACGATTTTCACGAACATTTTCCTAACGTTGCTTTTATTGCTGGGGATTTTTATCATTGCCTGAAAAAAACCGTGGCTGTGTTTAGGGAAACAGGTTCTATACAACACAAAAAAGGAGCAAGAAGACCATCTGAAAGAACAGAAGAACTTGTTGCAAACGTTCGTGAAATAATGCAAAATACGCCTAAAAATGGTATAAGACGCCTGTCCCAAGAAGTGGGAAGATCTTATGGAACATGCAGGACTATTCTTAAGAAGCAGCTAAATTTATTTCCTTCAAAGTGCAAGTATTTCAAGAAATACAAGCGCAGATTTTGAAAGACGCAGGTATTACTCTTAATGGTTTACCCAAAATTTATTGGAAAGAGAAAATTGATTTATTAGACCTGACATTTTTTTTCGGATAAAGCCTGGTTCCACCCCTCCGGTTATGTGAATTCTCAGACTACACGCATGTGGAGTAGTGAAAATCCCCGTCTTGGACTATTTTTTGGATATTTTTAACAGGACGGTGCAACCGCCTACGCAGCCGCCGAAACTATTAACTACTTACGCAATTTTTTCAACGACAGATTTATCAGTTTTCGATCAGACATTGAATTCTCACCTAGATCACCTTGTTTAACGGTTATGGATTACTTTGTTTTTCGTCATTTAAAGAACACTATTTTTAAAATACCAGTTGCAAATTTAGAACAATTACAAGAAAGGATAATTCAAGAATGTGGTAACATTTCTCCAGAGACGCTGGTCAACACTTTCGAAAATATGAAGAGACGTGTGAATTTATGCTTGGAGCATGGCGGTGGCCAATTTCAGCAATTTATGTAATTATTTTTTTTTCTTTCTGTATATTCTTACTTTGTTAATTTTGTAAACAACAAAAATAAATTTGTATTTGTCTACTTATTTTATTAATCATTAGTTTGGCATATCATGTTATAATATGAATTTGAAAAATTTTAACCGACATTTGGTTAGATATATCCTCCCCATATCATTGTGATCTAAACCAAGCCCTACGTTTTTTAATCCAAGCCCTCTTTGATGCAAATAATTTTTGCTCGCACGGTAAAAAACATTGTGAATTAGGGTAGTTTTGAAATCCTCTATTGGTGTTACATATTTCAAGATCGGATAGTAGGTTATCTTATGTGGACTACCCTGTACCTTGTCAGTACTGAATAAATGCAATATGTGTAATTAATTTTATCTTTCGATATAACGAATATATGTAAATAGGCACCTCAGGAATAAAACAATATTTTGCAAGTTGGCGTAAATAACAAAATTTTAAAAATAAGGATAATATATAATTATAGTTTTCATTGTTTAAATATTATTGTTAAAGTACAGTTGCATTGTTATTGTTCACCATTTCCGTTGCGAATTTTTTGCTTGTAACATGACTACTTTAAAACCTGTTCCAGAAGAAATTAACCAAAAATTAAAAAAACAATATTCGGGTAAGTCTTAATAAAAAAATTTGGTACGGTGGTTCCTATTACATTTTTGTAACTGAGGTATTTGGGCAATCTGAATTTTTATCAAATAATTGTAAATGCGCCACTTAATAACTAACTTAGGAAATTATTTAATAATAATAATAATAATAATAATAATAATAATAATAATAAGTTATTTAAAATTTAATAATATCATAAATATGCTTATGTTGTCTTCTATAAACTTATTCTTCAATCCCCTGAAGCTGATCTTGTTAGGTTCAAATCTTATTTTTCGTTTTAGTATGTAAAATCATAAATCATAAATATGCATTAAAAATCAAGTTTTAAAGTAAAAATGTTAATTTATAGAATAAATGCAGTTTTTTTTTGAAGCAATATATTCCTTATAATAAAATTATTAATTTATAATAATTTTTAAGTAAAAAATATTACTTATATAAATTATTCAGAACAATATTAATTACTTAATTGAAGCATTTCTAAATATTTTCAAACTGTCTGTTTTTAATATTCATATTTTTATTTCGACTTTATTCTCAACGTCATTCATTCTATTGCCAACCTATAACCTATTTCGCGTTGATTTTTTGAGTTTATTATTTAAATAACTAACATTTAAAGAAAATCAATATCGTCGGTACATTATTTAGGTAGTATCTGATATAATATTACAAAAATTCAATTTATTTCATTGCTAATTTTGGGATAGTATAGTGAAAGAACAATGAGTGACAATGACATAATAATGTTAAAAAAAATCTTACCCGATATTTTTCGCTATACAATTCTCCTAAAATAAGTTTTGAAATTCCTTGATATTTATTAAATATGTCAATTATTACCTATAGAATATCAAGTCGATACTGATTTTCTTTAAATTTTGTATAAAAGCTAGAAAACATAAATAAATCTACGCGAAATAGGTTGGCCAGCATGTTGATACTTACTCCCACCTTAAATGTTTTTAATGAAATCAATTTTTATAAATTTTTGTTGGTAAATAATCGTTGAAATAAAAACATAAATATTTTAAATTTTTTTGTCCTATGGACTTATTTATTTTAGGTTTTATGGTTATTTCATTTTTATGACAAATCATGATTATGGGTTTTAAATTGTATAAGGTTTTTGTATAATTTTTTTATATATTAAGATGTTATAAATGTAAAGTTGTCTTATGTTCAACTTTTTTGTTTCTGAATATAATTCTTTTGAAGGATACAGATAGTCTTTATTGAATATAATTTTTAGAAACCTTTTTTGTAATATTTCTACTTTTTTACCTAAAGTTCTATTTATTCCTCCCCAACCTAAAATTCCCTAATTTAAATGAGTTTTAACTAACGCGTAATATAATATTTCCATATGTCTTACATTTAAAATTTTTTTAATGTTTTTAAAAATCGGTACCTAGTAAACTTCTAAATATTTTTATTAAATATTCTAAGTGAAAATTCCAATTTAATTTACTGTCAAAAATAATTCCTAAACATTTTATTTTGTTAACTTTAAAATTTGAATGTCTTCATTTATTTGAATACTATTCAAATTTCGTGGCAGGTTATTTAGGTTTAAAGTAAAAGGAATATAATTTTTTTTTTAATTTAATTTTTAAGGTCACGATTGGTTTTATGGTTAGAAAATTATCCCGAGTCGAAGACGACCGAAATTTTCTATCAACAAAAACCGTGTGACACAAAATACTTTTTCAAAAATACTTATTTTATGAAGTTACCTTATACAGGATCAAAATCAAATAAACTTTGCATCACATGCGACCAAATTTTAATAGCCCAATTTTGATTTTGTAAAAAACACACATTTAATATGGCGCTACTTTAAAGAAAATGTATCTGAAGTAAAGCATTGTCAAAACTAAGAAGTTTTATGTAGGTTGCGTTGAGTCTTATTTTGCAAAAGTGGTGCAATTTACAATATAGGTAAAAAGTCAAAATTATCTTATGCAGCTCAAATTTGGCACGTGGGCTAGAAACTGCATTTAAAAAAACTTTTTCTAATAACTTTTTTCGATATTTTCAGGAATAACCCCACTTTTGAATTGTTTTTTGAAAAAAATTAAAATTTGACAAATAATGCGAATCACGTGACTACTATTTTTTTGCTTAATTTTCGTCTCGATCGAAGCAGAACTTAATGCCAAAGTCAAATTTTTAATAAAGCTATTAATAAAAAAAAAATCCCATATGATGCGGACTGTACTGGTGACACTGTATACAGGACGTTCTGTTAAAAATAAAATAGTTAGTAATCTTTAAGACACACCCTGTATAGTTATAGAAACGGTCTCGCTCTAGGTGTGCCGTTTTTAACTACGATGTAATTGGCCAATTTTCAAAAATTTTATTTAGTAGTTTTTAGGAATATTTGCAATATTCCAGATTTTTTGAAACCTTGTATAACATTAATTATGCACTTACCCAGTAAGGACCAATTAAACGGTGGTTTACACTTGACCGCCTTCTTTGTTTTGTAGGAGGCATTTTTGGAGAAAGTCCAAATTTTGTTCAAGTTGGTAAAGAGAAATGGTTCTTCCCAGAAAGATATCAAGACTATGCTAATCAATATAAAAACTTTAAAGTTCGTAAAAGTGATGTTTGGGTAACTGGCTATCCGAGAACAGGTAACTGGCAAAATAATAATGTGTTGCACCTAATATTAAAAATAATTAAATACCTATTTTATGACTTACGAAACAGTGTATTCAATTTTTTATTTACCTCTTCAATCTTATCGGCAAAGTTTAAATTGAGATATTTATTGGAAATCCTTTTTACAAGGATACTAGATTGATATTTTATGTTTTCTTTTTTTCTGAGTTTAACAGATTTTTATTCCCTCGGGATACACATGAGAAACGTTTTCCCCAAGGACATTTACGATTTCGTCAACAACATAGGTGAAAGAGACAGGGTTCTTTTTACTATATATTATTACATTCTTTTGTTCAAAACTTTAACTTCTTTTTGTTACTGAACTCTTGTTATTATTAGTTGTTTTTTAATTATACAGGGTGTCCGGAAATGATGAGCAAAAAAATTAGGGCATGATTCTGGACCGAAACTAAATGCTATCTCTTCCTACAACATTTTTTCGAAAATTGATTTTATTAACGGAGTTACAGGGTTAAATCTTATTTGCAGTTTTAAAATACATAAGTTACTAGAAGAATAAATTAAATATTCAAATCAAAGGTTCAAAGTGACGTCCTCCTCTTCAATGCATAAATTAATTCTTCTTAAAAAATTCCGATGGAATCCATGGAATATTCCTTCCTTTGCTATGCCATGTTTAAGGTTGAAAATAAATTAAAATAATTTCGTATTCATCACATGCAAGCAATGTTATTTTAGCGTTTTTCTCGAAAACGGTTAGATTTATCGAAACAAAACTGGCATACCTTTTTTATGTCAAAAGCTTAGGAGAATAAAAATATTCAGCCAAAATGCGCATACAGTGTAGGATAAAAAAAGTTGGGACCATTCAAATTAAAATATAGGCTCCTATGTGGCGCCCTCTACAAAATGCGAAAAAACGGTGGACAAATTTGTATTCCTCATCTCGAAAAACTCCCATATACGAGATTTCGTCAAAATATTATGAGCGTGGCAAAAGGTATTGCAAAGAAAACTGCAAATCAAATTGAACTTTAACACCCTGTAATTCCGTTAATAATCAATTTTCGAACAAATGTTATAGGAGAGCATTTATTTTCGGTCTAGAATTTTTTGCTCATTATTTCCGGATACCCCGTATAATTATCATCATTGCGGTTTTTATCTATCTATAGCGAAACAGCTCAGTGTATACTCGGCCCGAGGGAATCCATTGTTTTTGGAACACTGTGTACTTCAATGCAAAATACAGGTTTTTTACACACTTTTAAAGTCCGCTAGCCGAGATTATTTTTCACTCTTATACGGACGAGATTAATCTACCTTTTTTTTTATCTATCTATGTTTAATTAACTGGAATAGCATATTTTTATCCTTTCAGTAGATTGTAAATAAACTCGCAAAAATACGCATCGCACCTTTAAAAGTAAAGTGACACAAGTCGAAAATTGTAAATTTCTAGATTTAATCATAAAATGGCACTAAATACCGCCCTTTATCAGCTGCCACTGGACCTAATACCAAATCGCTTCTTCCCAATTTGAGGAACCTATTTATGCCTTTTTCATATTAACGGTATTCGCGCATCTTTTTAATACTAAAGAGTATCATTTCAGTATGTTGTCGCATGCGACGGAAAATTGACACTGCTTTAAGTCTAAACTGACTTGATTCCAAACATTTTACAAAAAGTAACTGGTATTTATTAAAAAAAGGACTTATTCTAAAATGACTCGCTGAGTACAACGACAATTTTAATTTTAAAATGGCATAACTCCAAATAATTCGTTCGTTGTTAAAAAAAAATTAGCAGTAAAAAGACCTAACTTGTTTTTTATTTTTTATTTTTATTTTTTTTACTATTAAGGGTAGGTTTTAATATTAAATTTAAATAATTGTCTTCTAGTAAAACCATTTAGCTAATGTTTCTCCAAATTTAGCATTTAATTTAATTTATTACTTGGGCTTAGGAGACAAAAGAGTTAGAGGGGTCCAATATATTTTACAGTTTTTCCTGTTTTCTGCAAAACTCTATTTTTTGGATTGTGTCACTTTAATTTTAAAGGTGCGACATGTAGAAGTGGAAAAAAGATTTATTTCTTGCATTAGTTAGGTATGCCTAAATAACTATTTTCTTATGTTTTAAGGAACTTCCCTGACAGCAGATATTTGTTGGGTATTGACTCATGGTATTGATTTTGCATCAGCCAGGCGTTCTGCTTTCAATGAGCGTTCAAAGCTTTTTGAGTAAGTAAAAATCTTTAAAATAGGCACAAACCTATATAGTGTCACCAGTAAAGTCCGCATCATATGGGATTTTTTTTTATTAATAGCTTTATTCGAAATTTGACTTTGGCATCAAGTTTCAGGCTCAAACTACGTTTTCAAAAATACTTATTTTATGAAGTTACCAGGGTCAAAACAAATAATAAGCTTTGCATCACATGCGACCAAATTTTAATATCCCATTATTGATTTTGTAGAAAAACACACATTTAATATGGCGCAACTTTAAAGAAAATGTATCTTAAATAAAGCCTTGTCAAAACTAAGAAGTTTTATGTAGGTTGCGTTGAGTCTTATTTTGCAAAAGTGCTGCAATTTACAAAATTTTGGTATAAAATCAAAATTATCTTATGCAGCTAAAATTTTGCATGTGGGCTAGAAACTGCATTTAAAAAAAATTTTTCTTATAACTTTTTGCGATATTTTTAGAAATAACCCCACTTTTGAATTATTTTTTGAAAATAATTAAACTTGACAGATAATGCGAATCACGTGACTACTATTTTTTTGCTTAATTTTCATCTCGATCGAAGCAGAACTTGATGCCAAAGTCAAATTTTGAATAAAGCTGTTAATAAAAAAAAGTCCCATATGATGCGTGCTTTACTGGTGACAGTGTATTAGTTGATGGATCAAGAAATATTGAAAATAAATCATTTTCAATATACAGAGTTTTTTTTAAAGGATGATAAAAAATAATGGTTTTTAGTTGTAGCACAGAATATATAGCTTTGCGTAGCTATGTGCCTAAAGCTTCAAAATTTATTATAAGCGCATACGGTTGGCGTCACAGTTGCCTAGCATATCCTCATAGACCTAATAAAAACATTAGGTGCCTCTATGTTATACCTTGACTATAATTAGAGATAACCTTTATCTGTGCTATAATAAACGCGGTATATTTTGTTTATTGATAGTTTTAATTACTTTTTAAATGTTTTAATGATTCGAAGACCAATAATTAATGTATAATCTGTTTCTATATTCTCACTACCTGTTAGGAGGATAGGTCTGTATCTTTTAAATTTGGTTTTAGTTTTTTAATAATGTGTAAGTGAGTGTATTTAATTTATAGTATTCCTGCTTAATTTACTCTGAATATTAGGATACAGGATAACATTGAGAACTTACAATGGCTATGTTTTCTACCTTAAAGAAGATCAGAAAACCAAAAATACCACTTCTACAAAAACGCGTGGGAAAAAATTAGTTTATTTGCGAACCATCCTCACCCACCCCTGAAAAACTACCCTTATCCACTTATCTTAAATGGCACTACCCCACTTCTGACACCTCTCTGGAAAGCTCATCAAAAAGGCTTTTCAGCGATACCAAAATTAATTTAGACTTAAATACGAAATGCAAAATTTTAAGAAAATCTTGTAAAACTAGCTTTTTCAAAATTTGGCAGGAAAAATTGGAAAATAAACTTAAATGATGAAAAATTATCCGAAGCCTAAAGTAAAACATTATTATTACAACTTTACAGCGTGAGAAACTCTATATTTTTTGCAACAACGCAAATATTTAATTTCTGCTCTTCCCATTTTGTTGTAAACAGAAAAAGTCGATTTTTAAATTCCTCCCAAACTTTCCAAAAATGTTTTTTTAGGAATACTTCGATAAGCATTCTTCTGACGAAATTATTTCAGAGAAGCCGGCTGGGTTTTGTAAACTAGTGATTTAATGAAACCCCATAAGGGTAAGATCAGGTGATCTTGACGGCCACTCAATTGTACCGCTTCTGCCAATCCACTGGTTTTGATAATATTGATCCAACCACTCTCTCGCCACAGCAGCATGGTGTGGGGGTGCACAATCTTGCTGAAAGTATAGAAGTTCTTGGTTCAAATTTAGATTACCTTGTAGGTCTCTTTGGTTTTTAAGTTTATGAACAATCGAGGGCAAGATATAGTTTGATTGAATATTTCATATTTTATATTTTATGATAAACAAAATAAGATGTCTATCTTGCTCTGTAGTCGTTAGGTGGTCTTTTGCGCTTTCATTCGGTTATTTTAGAGTGTAATTTCACTCAAATTACCTAATTGCACCGTGTGTCTACAATCATTTCAAAAATTATCTTAAATACAAATACCTACTTTTTCAGATTAAACACACTATTTGGTAGCGAATCGAAACTGGTCACAGATGAAAAGGCTAAAATTACGTTTAAAAATTTATTCCAGTCTTTGGACGAAGAAACTGAAACAAGAGTAATAAAAACTCACTTGCCATTTGAAGTACTGCCACCAGATTTATTGAATTCCGGAGCAAAGGTAATCTGGTACTCACTGAGACATCTCAAAGTAAAACTCGCCTTGTTCATCATTGTTTGGTACTTGTCACGTTTATAACGTTCTCATGATAACTTACTTAATACATCGACAAGCACATGCAAAACCGGACTATTAAATGTCATTTAAAAGTAACTATTGTGTAGATACTAATTCAGTTTTAGAAAGCCTTTTTATTTGCTGAAAACTAATGAACTACTGCTGCGTTTATTTTTGGTTTGGCATAATTTTTTCGTGTCTTCATGAAATCTACCCCTCTTTTTGGGGTAGAAACCGCCCACAACGTTTTTTTTTTTTTAATGTAAAGGTACGTATTGTGATGACTCGTTGGAAAGGGCATAAAAATGGAATACAACCCACCACTTACTTTTGCATTTCGATAATGTAGACGCAATTGGTTTTATTGTATCTAAAACTTGTGGAAAATGTTGCCCTTTTTTTGACGGATCCTAATCTAAAGTAAATTTCATTATTGACATTATGTACCATATCCGGATACGTAAACTTTGGTTTTTAGGTGACGCCAAAGAAAATAACCTAGAGGATTAAAGTCCGGCGGTCATGACGGCCATTTAATGGTACCCTTTCTATCTATCCAGGTTTGTAAAAACTTCACTTAAATACTATCGAACATTTATGATGGCGTAATGAGGCGAAGCACCATCTTGCTGTAACCATATTCCTTTATCATGAAGATCTGCTTCTGCAAGGTGAAGAAATAAAGCAGTCAAAGCTGAAATAAGCTTTCCTTGCAAATAATCCAGATATATATGGCTATTTAAGTTACCTTCAAGTAATATTCGACCAATGACGCGGTCGCCAGTTATGTCTACCCAAGCATCCAGTGAGGATATTCTGCGGACTAGTATCGACAGTTGTGTTTCTTGACTTTACTGTTTAGTACAAAAGTACACTCATCTCTAAAAAGGATCCAGTCCAAATCTACTAAATGCTGATTAAGTGCTTTCATCATCACTTCACAAAACTGAAGACGGCGGTCCGGATAATCTTCCAGTAACTCTTGTACCATTAACATTTTATAAGGACGCATTTGACATGATTTCAATAATTTGAATGTAGAGGTATGGCTTATGTTATTTTCTTTTGTCAGTTGCCGACCTGGAGTAATAGGATTTTCTTGAAGAGCAAGTAAAACGTTTAATCGCGTATCTCCATCCATTACTCCATGCTGCCTTATTCTTGGTATGTCCCTGACGAGGTCCACTTCACGATAACGTCTTTTAATTTTGCTGATGGTCAGTTTTTTTCTGGATTTCTAGATTTTTAGTTCGAAAAGGAAGAGAACAAGAACAAATGAATTAAACTAGTCTTATAAAATCGAATACAAAAACAAACAAAACCAGCAAAATAACCAATCTATGGTGTTATCGCGTGCCTAACCTCAAGTCAAATATTAGTTGGTATATAACTTGTATTGATTTTTACAATTTGGCCAAAAATTGGGTGTAAAACATGTTCAAGCAAAATATCTTGTTCAAGAATTTGAAAAGTGTTTGCCCTAGAACTTGACCCGTGGAATACTGGCTTTATTAAAAGCTTAATGTCGGGGTGTACAGATTTTAACCAAAAAATAAACCAACCAGCAAATTTGACAGAATTAATTTTCTCACACTCAGAAATCTGTAAATATTTAACACTCACAATCCACAATAATTAAGAAAACTACAAGGAATCCACAGAGTCCACAACAACAAAAATGGCGGCCGAGCCGGTTCTGGAGTGTATTTTAAGCATGTCGCCAAAGTAGGACAGGTCGATAACACGAGGTTTGTGCGCATGCCCGAAGGTGTCCAGAGGGAGGGCACCTGACCGGCGAGTCATGCGCTCGGACGTATTTTTTTACCCATAAAACGTAACTTTTGTTTGCGCAGGAGATGAGCTGTATGTATCTAAAGGTAAATTGTCTATGATTATATATTCAATAGAGGTTTCTTCATCACACAGTTTTACTCACTGATAGCAAAGAACGCGTGGCGTTCAGTGGTGAAGGTGTAGGTTTTTTTTGCTACAAAATGAATAGATATTGGTGGGGAGAATCGGCAACATTTACCGGGTGTTCGATGAAGAAGCCACCAACCATCAATTATTAAAATTATTCATTAAACTCAAGATCGACCGTACTGAACTTTATACGGGAGTAAGCAAAAATTAGGAGAGGAACAAAACTTACATAATGCATTCTATAACTGACATGTAAGGTCGGTAACATAGTAACAAGTGCAACTTATCCCAAAATATTACCCAAATACCCCAAATTTTCACCTGTAGAGGGCGTCTCATACCTTGCTATTTCAATCCTATTACCAATGCCAAATAAACTGGCATGTCGCACGTATCAACCTCAAACCTGACATATTTTTCGTTTTCGTATTGTATGTTATTATTATTATTATATTATTTTGAATTTATCTTGGCTGTATTAAGCATATCAAATCGAATAATCAGTTGTTTATTTATTTATTTTTCACTATATTATTTGATAGATTTATAATTTTTAGTTGGCTGTTGTTGAGGCTGTTACGTTACGCCGTCAGTATATTTTATTTATAGTATTATAAGTACCTTTCTTTGTTGTTTATATTATATTAGAACATAACCATAATATGAATATATTTATTTCTTTTTCTTAACCATCAAACAAAATATGAAAATTAATCTATACTACGCCTATGTATGCTGATAAAGTAAATGGTCGATTTTTAACGTATTTTACGTCCCTGCTTCCTCAGACGTCGTTGTTCAAGAACGGTGCTTCGCACATTTTGTATCAGAGCCGTATTTAATTTTTAAGTTTTTTTTCTTAATAACTTTTAATTGAATATTGAGAAAATATTAATATTTAATCTGAGAGTTCATCATACAAGGATCTTCAAAAAAGTCTAAAGCATTTACCAAAGTTTACATAGGATTTCTTATGGCCAGTCAAACGGTACACCACACGGTATACATACTGCTTTCATAAAGTGTTCTCAGATTTTTTTGTATAGTTTAGTAAATATTTTGAACTAACATAAACGGCAAATTTAAACACAGGTTGCACAACTAGCGTGCGAAATTCGAAGTCATTAGGCAGCCGAACAATAAATAATGTAAAACCAGCGAAACATAGAACGCTGTTTGAATATATGTATAAATGTCACGTTTCATTCGAGCGTGCACGTTGAATGTAATAAAAACATACATTGACATTTTGTTTAATGTCCTCGGACACCGTACTGCCCTCTTCCAACGTTCGATTACCTGCAATGCGAGTAAACATTATAATTTGTTACATGCCGATGTCAGGGAGCAACTACCCTTAAGCCTTTTAGCAGCAGTTATATAATAGTATAGAAACACTAGCTACAACACTAGTTCATAAGGTCATTTAAAAGAAATAAAAATTATTATCGTTCATAAAATGCAAAAGCTCCAAGTGTAAGCGTCATGCGAAAACGCCCCAATATTTATCGAAGCGCTCGACTGTATTTTCAGTTTACCTGGTGGGTTTATATCAAATAAAAGATTACATAAATGAATTGGCAACTAAGAGCGAAACAAACATACGCGCTCGCCAGTCGTCGACTTCGCATGATCTCGGGTTGTTTCGTGCTCGGTCGAAGGCAGGTCAATAGGCGTTTATGGAAACACAGTCGAACCGCTCCATGAATTATTATTATGGCAAGCAAAACTTTGCATTAGACAAGGAAAAACTAATTACCAAATATGCGGATTGTATTTGCATAAACAGTTTTGTTTCATTAGATCATGGAAGAGAACCATTGATCAAGGGGAAAATGTTATAGCTGCATTTTTGGATTTTAAGCGGGCATTCGAAACAATTGACAGGGCTAGATTATTGAGTAAATTGTATCAGTATGGTATTCGCGGAAACGTTTATAAATGGTTTAAAAATTATTTAAGTAACAGGTCACAAAAAACAAAAATATCAAAAACATATTCAAATAAAAAAACAAATAATATAGGAGTTCCTCAAGGAAGTATACTAGGTCCAATAATTTTTATTTTATACATCAACGATATGCCTTTAGTTTTAAAAATGTGTAAGTTACAAATGTTTGCTGATGACTCCTTAATTTACATTAATATTTTAAATATTTTTAATGATCTAAATACTCTAAATTCTGAAATAAATATATTATTAAATTGGCTAAAAGTAAATAAATTAAAATTAAATATTTTAAAAACTAAATGTATGGTTATGGGTTATAATTTAAATTGTCAATATATAAATTTTGTAATAGATGGTGAAAAATTGGAATTAGTAAACATTTTTAAATATTTAGGTATAATTATTGATTTAAAATTAATTTTTTTAATTACATAGGTATTTTGAAAGTGTCATATCGAAGATTGCCGGAAAAGTAGGTTATTTTAAAAGAATCAGTTCTAATTTAAGTTTGTTTTATAAAAAAACTGTATTTAATACTATTATATTACCACATTTTCTTTATTGTTCTTTCATTTTATATTGTGGTAGTAAGGAAATATTTGATAAATTACAAATTTTACAAAATAAGGCAATGCGGATTATTTTAAATTGTGACAAATATACAAAAATTAATTTTACCTATGTTGAAAAATTTAGATTGGTTGAATGTCAGAAATTTAATTTTTTATTTAGTATGTATCTTTATACATAAAATTAAAAATAATTTATTGCCTGATTGTTTAAAAAATGTTTGTTCTTTTAATGACCATCATAATTATAAAACAAGAACTAATTAAAATTTTTATGTGGATAGAGTGTCTAAAACATTAGCTTATAAATCTATTTTTTATAAAGGTTTGATACAATATAATATTTTGAAAAATTCTATTAAATCTCAAAAATCATTAAAACTGTTTAAAAAAACTTTAAAATTACATTTAATTATAAAACAAAATGATACGTAATATTTGATACAATTTACAAAATGTTTAACTTTTCTGTCTGTTTTTGTTAAAAGAAGGTTGCGTTTTAAAATTTAAAAATAAATAAATCTATAAAAGTGTTTTAAAAAAATGTATTAAAAAATAAGAACTTTTTCGCACACCTTGGATGGACTAATACTTCTTTTTCTCCTTGGTTATAACAAACTACGTTGTAGAGATCGCGACTTTCTTTTGTCCCAAATTTATAATAAACTAGAAAAAAATGAAAACATACTTTGTTGCTCATGCAGATGTAAATATAGTAATTCCTGTTTTTTTAGGTTATCTATATTGTTAGAGATGTTAAAGATATGGCAATATCCTTCTACAACTTACAGAAAACACCTACAAGGGAAAATTTTAAGGGGACATTCGAAGACTTTTGGGACAATCTTGAGAACAATCACTGTAAGTATGTACCTACATTTATCAATAAACATTGCAAAGCCTTTTTTCCCAATAAAAATAGAAAGGGCATGGTAAGTATATTATTGCGGCGCTTTCAACCAATTACCTAACGGCTCCTGCTTTTAAATTTTAAAAATCTGGCAGCCCTAATTATATTGCTATTTCTCGCCTAGGTCGTATCCTGCATTGCGCAGCTTATCAAATCATGAGATGGGGGCAAGTGCATTCACATTTGTTTCTGCTGATATTTTAAAGCGTTTGAAAGTAATAAAGCGTAGCTATTCGACTGGACCTGATGGACTTTGTGGTGAACTTCTTTACCTGGCAAGATTTTCCATAGCTTCCTACTTGGAAGTATTATTTAATATGACCATCAACAATGGCGTGCTTCCGGAAGACTGGAAGCGTGCCATTGTGGTTCCTATACAGAAGTCAGGACCGAGGTCTGACCCTTCCAATTATCGCCCTGTGAGCCTAACTAGTATCTGCTGCAAAGTTATGGAGCGATTAATCAGTGAGTACATTCGCAGAGAGTTGGACAATATGGGCTTTTTTTGTGCTGGCCAACATGGCTTCCGACCGGGTTACTCATGTGAGACAGCTTTAGCGTTGTTTTCTCAGGAGGTGGCGGAGGTTGTAGATCAGGGGGGTCAGTTGGATTTGATAGCGATAGATTTTCAGAAGGCATTTGATGTAGTACCTCATGATTTGTTGATAGAAAAAATAAATGAGCTAAACATCGATAAGAGGGTTGTACGTTGGATTCTCTGTTTTTTGAGTGGCAGAACGCAGTGTGTCAAGGTGGATAATGCAATTTCAGATGTTAAAACCACTACTTCGGGTGTACCCCAGGGAAGTGTTTTGGGACCGTTGGTTTTTCTCATTTTCATTAACTCCATTGTTTTGGGCATTGCCTCTAATATCAGATTATTTGCTGATGATTGTATAATCTACAGAAGGATTGTGGATCAGCTGGACTGTGTGAGACTACAGAACGACTTGAAGTTAATTGAAAGTTGGGTTGTAAAACATAAAATGAAAATTAATACGAAAAAATCGTACAATATATCATTCGGTACGAAAAAAGTCTATTATAATTATATTCTGCATGGTATACCCATTAAACTTGTAAGTGAGCTCAAATACCTTGGGGTTACGCTTACAAGTAAACTAAACTGGTCTGTTCACATAAGAAAAACTGTTTCACATGCTTATCAGATTCTCAATTTTGTTATGAGAAACCTCAGAAAGGCGAACCCGGAGGCAAGGGCAAAGGCTTATATATCTCTTGTGCGACCTTGCCTGGAATATTTTGCCACTGTTTGGCATCCGCATCAACAAACCTTAAGTGACCAATTAGAGATGGTCCAGCGTAGGGCGGTTCGTTGGGTATTTTTGAACTTTGGGCGTGATTTTAGTCCTACGGAGGCCATGAAACAGCTGGGCTGGCAGACGCTGAGGGTCAGACGTGAATATTTTGTAAGGATATTAATGTACAAAATTTACAACCGTTTTAGTGCACTGCTGGATTTGAATCGCGCTGTCGCTAACGCTACCTATCGATCGCGATCAGATCATCAATTTAAAATCAAAAAGCCCTTCTGGCGTACAAACACGGGTTTGTTTTCTCTTTTGGGGGTTGGAATCGATCTCTGGAATAGCCTGTCAATTTTTGAGGGAGGAATGCCCTCTTTGGCCTCTTTTAAATCTTTAATTAGGTCAGAAAAGATTTGACGGGATTAAGGGACATATATTATTATATATAGATGCAAACATGTTCCTTCTTAGTATATACTTACTTTTTTTTATTATTCTTTGTATTTTAACATTTACATGGTTTTAAATGTTGTCTAATATGTTCTTTACTTGTATTTACTTATGTTTGTTTTTAAATGCTATGTAACTAATATACAACCACCGGCTGTATTGCTATTGTTTGTAATTTAAATAAATAAATAAATAAATTATACAAGGTGGAATTTTTACTGCAATAAATTCAATATTAAAAATACTCTTTATTTGCTGAAAAAATACAGAACTATGGACGGCTGCGTTTATTTTTAGTTTGGCTTACTTTTTCTTCTTCCGCTTTTACATGGTGAGAAAATAAAGGAATAAGTCCTTCTTGCAAATCGAGATATGTATGGTCATTTAAGTTACCTTCAATGACGCGGTCGCCAATTATGCCTGCCCCAACATTAAGTTTTTGCGGAAGCTGGGTGTGTGTTTCTCGCATCCAGTAAGAATTTTCTTCGGACCTATATCGACAGTTCTATTTATTCCCTTTGTTTAAAGTTGATCAAGTGTTTTTATGATCACTTCACAAACCTGAATATGGCAGGCCGGATCATCTTCCAGTAACTCTTATACCCATAAAATTTTATAAGGACGCATTTGACATGATTTCACTAACTTGAATGCAGACGTATGGCTTATGTTATTTACTCTTGCAAGTTGCCGAACTGAAGTGATAGGATTTTCTTGAAGAGCAAGTAAAATGTTTAATTGCGTGTCCTCATCTGTTACTCCAGGCTGCCTTATTCTTGGTATGTCCCTGACGTGGTCCACTTCACGATAACGTCTTTCAATTTTGCTGATGGTGCCTTGGAAAATTGGTGGTAGATCGGGGTGTGTTTCGTGAAATAAAGCTGCTACTTATGCTTAAGTACGCGATCTGTCACCAAAGCATCATCATTAAAGATTTTGTGTGATTCAGTTAAATAACCTATTTTAGTATGGAAAAATTACTTCTTACTATTAAGTTGCGATTTAAACAGCACAAAATACTACAACAGATAAATATTCACTTCTTCTAAATACATCAAGTAAATAAGCAACCTTATCAATAACATGTTTCCTTTTTTTAAATAGTCTGCCCTGCCAAAACCCAAAGTATAGTATCAATTGTTGCTAAAATGGCCAGTTATTTTTTCTCGCTTCCTGCATTACCGAAAATAGTAAATTGTGGATCGTATTCCCTTTTTTATGCCTTTCGCAACGAGCCCTTACATTTGAAAAAAAGTTTGTCGCGGTTTCTACCCCTAAAAGAGGAGGAAATTTCATGAAGACACGAAAAGAGTATGCCAAACTAAAAATAAACGCAGCCGTAGTTCTGTATTTTTTCAGCAAATAAAGAGGCTCCATAATACTGAATTTATTCTAGTTAAAAATTCCACCCTGTATAGTTTTTTTATATTTATTTGTGTTTGTTTACTAATTTTTATTATAAAGGAATTTATTTTCGGGTTATTTAAATTTAAATTAAAAATTTTGTTTATCAGAAATGTCACAAAAAGCATAAACCGTATGTTTACCCAATGTTGAAATCTTATGTTTTTTAACTGAACTTTAAAACACTTCTTGGAGCTTACAAAGATCTAGTTCTATATTGTTAGTCACCAATAATTCTAATAAAATGCTTTCTTTTCAAACGTCATATAAGCAGTGGCGGATTCAGAAAAAATTGACAGGGGGGCACTTACTTGTTATCTTGGGGTGCACGAAAAGCCCGCTGCGGACGAAACGCGCCGCAGGCGACAAATTTTTAAAACCACGCCCAAATTTGGTCAATAATTTTTAGTAAATATTTTTAAAATGTATGATTACCTACTTATTTTATTGAAAATGAAATAAGATAAAAAAAATAATAAAAGGCCAATTTATTTTTCATTAGCGGGTACATTGTTTAAAAGTAAAGTTCAATCTTCTGGTTTTATTTCCAGCAAACTTATCAATAACAATAAAGTCCCTAGATCTACACTTTGTGATCTGTGTCAAGTTAATTTCGGGTTTAGGTCTTCCCTCAATTTTAATTTCAATTTTTTGCTCAATACTTAATGAGCTAAAATTGTTTCTCAAATATTCCACATTCATAGCCGTTTTGGCATGTTTATTTTTATTAAAATAAGTCCTTACTACCCCAAAATAATACACTTTTTCTTTGTAAACAAAACCACAGATTACAGTTTTCTGTAACAAAACACAATTTCTAAAATCCTAAAATGTATGCTTTTTATCTAACGTGCTTTTACGCCATCTTTTCGCTAATTATCAAACCACGTTGAAAACCTGATTTTTAATATCCATTTCTAAATGCTGTAAAGTTTTGGCATCAAAAAAATATTTGGTTGTTACAGTACAATGCTTTGTCACTGTGTTTGAAATTTTGGGTGTTGCGCTTAGGTTGGTTCGTGCGAAATTATTATGACAGGGGGGGCACGTGCCCCTGTGCCCCCCCTCTAAATCCGCCACTGCATATAAGTGATAACTTATGACATTAAATGTCATTTATATGACTAGAAGTATAAGTACTTTACTCCTAAGCGTATAAATACATTATAGTAGGTACTATACATTTTTTTTCGTTTTATTTATTGTCTTTTAGCTTTGAGATTGCTCATTTAGCCACGAAATTTAAATTTATTTAAAATCAGTTTTAATAAGCGAACATTTACACATTACATAACGATTATTGGTATTCACAGTGGTATTTATTATTTACTAGCTATACCCGGCGCGCGTTGCTACGCCCATAATAATTAGGCGGGTTCGCCATCACGTCAACAAGCATTTTATTTATTAGTATCTGGCATGCGTTACGCGACTTTTTTTATGCCGAAACCTTCCTCGGCCTGCACACAACAACTCACCAAATTTTCATCGTAATCGGATAAAGGGTATAGGAACGCATACGGGACATAGAGACAGACAAACAGACAAACATTCATTTTTATATATATAGATTTTGGTTTTACTTTGCACAGAATCTTCAATCTACCCTTCGGCCACTGCATCAGATTTTCAACCTTCACGCCTTTTCAGCATACCCAGATAACATTTTTACATTCTTATCATGTACTATGAATATAATTTAAGGTACACGGCACATGACAGGAATATCATTTTTTTTCATTGCGCACGTGTCAGGAATATTCTAGGAATAGATTACGTTCCACCCTCTTCATGTGCTGAAGAAGTGATATTCACGTCATTAAAGATATTCTAATCACATGCGAAAAACGTGCCTAAAGCAAAGACATGCTTAGCACCTTCTTAGCATGTTCTAGGACAAGGTAAATTTTTAGCATGATATTCCTTTCATATATTATGAACATGCATAATATTCCTAGCATATTCTTTACATGTCAGATGTAATCGGTGAAAGATCTGGGGGGGGGCTCCTTGCCCCCCCCCCCCCGCCCCAGAGCCTCAAAAGTTGGTTAAAAAGCTTATGCTTACTATTTAAATTTGATATGATTTTGTACTTTTTTAGCTATATCGACTTCCCCCCCCCCCCCCCCCACGGTTCGTTTACATACTTATTCTGGATCCGCCCCCGGCTGTAGTTCGAGTATATCTCTTATTCTTTAGATAATTGAATATGAAAACAGCATCAACAGGTCACTTTTAAAAAAGTCTGTTTACATTAGGTGCAATTGCAAGTAAAATTGCCTGTAAGCATGCGCTTTGATGACTTTTCAATCAGTTTCAATTTATCCATTTAAAAACGACTATTTAATTGCATCGCATGAAGTTGCATCATTGCACCTAACGTAAACAGGCTATTTTAGAAAGTTGCTTGCAGCTGCAAAATCTATATTTTCCAAAATCTAAAACGTAATAACTTAACACGTAACTTAAAACACTTTTCGATAGTTTGACATTTTTACAGATAGATACAGATCATCAGTCACGCCTAAATTCTGGTTGGTGTCATCTAAACTGAAAGAACTTTTCTTATTTTTTTGTAATATTTTATTAATTGTTATTAAAGCTGTTTGCTTTTCCAGCAAATGCAGCAGTATAGCAAAATATGGTTCTTATTAATTTTCTTTTTTATTTAACAAATTAATTAAAATCATGATATTATTATGGTATTTGTTTATAAAATATCATCTTCTTTTGTATTTTCTGCGGGCATCTGAAACAAATTAATTACTTTAATATAAAAGTAACTTCGAATTCTGAATCAGAATTAATTATATCTTTATTATAAAAATATTTAAAAAAGTATTAACTACCGTATGGGCAGAATCACAAAAGTGTTAATAGATGTCTACAAAGTTATCTCAAAATCTAACCTCCTTATTATTCTTTATTCTTTCTTTCGCTTTAACAAACCAAATCTTAATAATATTTATGACTTCGGTTTCTGTAGCCTCTCTAAACTGAATCTTCACCGCATCTAAAACAATGAACTTATATTAGAAAATTTAAATTATGATTTTAATTTCAACTTATTGGCTAGGTATGTATATAGGTAGAAAGTAAGTACCTAGAATAGAATTTGACAGTTTCAGCTTTTTAAAACTTCTCTTTTGTTTTGCGCCATCCCAGGAATAATGTTGAGCCACTTCATTAGAAAGCACTTTATATAATTTTTTTCTTATGGACTGTGACATGACTGTAATTCAATTCCAATATCTAAAAATAAAATTTGACAATACACTTGGGGTATATGCGTGTCCCCCAGAATATGTATATAGACTGAAAGGACACACCAAAAGTTATCTTTTCAAATTTAAAAATCGTATTTTGCCATCACGCTTGATTTAAATCTAAAATATACGAAACTTAGTAAAAGTAATATAATTTTATAGTATAGTAAAGTTTACATTAATTTGAGAGCTACAATTTGATATTAGGTACCTATAGCATAAAGTCTAACTGTAAATAAGAAGTTGAGTGAAATTTTGTATTTTTTAGTATTATCCCAAAATACAATAATGTTGTTGCTAAATAGCCTGGAACCGACATAATATTTTTTTTCAAAAATCAATACCTAGAACTATTATTCAACATAATTCAATCTTAAATATTCATTTTCTTAGTTGGATTTAAAAAACAGAGCAACTTAAAGATTTTATATTTATCCAAATATGTACAGGCAACTAAACCTAAAGTACACCAGAATTAATTAATTGGTTTACATACTTCTTAGAATTTGAATATTATTTATTAAAAATTAATTTGGTTGGTTATAAAAAAATATCATTACTTACCATTACTTTGTAATTGTTCTTAGTGTCTAACCAATTTTCCAACAATGAAAGGCCTTCCTCTGTATGTACAGGAATATGTTCATATAAACTTTTAATAGTTTGATCATTAATTGATGACTGGCTGATTGTAAAGATAAAATTTTAGGTATTGCCGATAATTTGTCCATAACGGCATCAATTTTTAAATGCAATAGCGACATTTCTTCCACGAGAGTTTTCAAAAAAGCTATAAAAAAGTGTCAGCTATAAAAAATGATCAGCGTCAAAAACATATTTGTAATGTATAGTAACTTTTTCCTGGGTTTTAGGTCAATTGTTAATAGAAATTCTTTTTATTTGTTTACATTTCGGTTTATTTTGACAAAACTCATAATTTCAACTTTAACAACGTTCAGATCGATTCTTGATTACGAAATTAATTATAAAAAACGAGTATGAAAGAAATAATTTACATTAAAAAAACCAAAAATACCCTTAATTTTAGAGCTGATACAGACAATCTTATTTATGTTTATAACAACTTAATAAAACAATAAAATGCAAATTTTTACACCCAACCCTAATTATCTTTGAAAATATTGACAGGGGATTTTACAATCAATTATCACTTATTGTCCGTAATTTTGAAGATAGAAATGAAAATTAAAATAATTTTAGTATTACCTTTTTTAAGTTATTGTTATGCAATTTATTTTTAAAACCTGTCTACTTGGTATTTACCATTAGTGATTGCATTTAAGAGCAAACGCTAGTGACGCCTTCGCCATTTCGTTTTCTGAACAATATTTCGTAACTTCTTCGTTTCATCCAAAAGTCGACCAAATACCCCTCTTTGGAGTACAATTACCGACAGTTTTAAGTTAAAAAAAGTATAATTGAAAAATTAATATAAGCATAAAACGAAAGTTTGTAAAATTTGCCCATATTTCTTTTTTTGCTTTTATTAATTTATAAATCCAACCTTTTTTAACGTAAAAAATAGGTAATTGTTCTCCTAAGAGGGGTATTTGGCCGAATTTTGGATAAAACGATAAAAGGACCGAAATATTGATCAAAAGACGAAATGGCGGAGGCGTCACTAGTGTTAGCTCTGAAAGTGTACGTATATGCGTACTGTTGGCATTTTCCAAGTAATAGATGAATGCTTTCTATATCCAATTAAAATTAACCAAAACCACAAACGGGCCCAGAAACACAAATCAAGAACAAATATTAGGAACATGCAGATTGTATCCGTAACATATTATACCATCTGTAAATAGATATTCATAATACTTAGGTACATAATTAGGCCAAAATATTTTTACTTAAGTTTACAAAAAAATCAAGTTTTATAAGGTAAATAGGTAAGTAAAAACACTTGTTGATCACTATGGAATAAATTATTTGTGAATGCTAGAGGGTAAATAAATTAAACTATACTTACTTTATTTTATTTTCTGATCAGCACTACAACAAACCTCACTAAATATATGCAAAAGACTCGACGTTAAAAATTAAACACCCGATCCGCAAAAGTTCAGGAGTTAAATAATTAAACTGAAATATATGGTGAAATAAAAACCTAGAGTCGATACATACGATGTTCGGTACTGTCTTTTCCCAAAAGCTCCTTCCTTTGTATAGTTATTGCAGGTCAGGAAGATTTTTACACGTAGGTACTAAAAGTACAGTTGGGTCGCACATGTTTCTTTAGGGTCGCTCTCATAAAATGATTGCCACCCAAAGTAAAAGTTTGAAGTCCTTTAATCTAAATAGTTCCCGTTATTTTTTTACAGAACACAATAAAGAATCAAGAGAACCGACGAGATAACTTTCGTTCTCAGATGCTAACGAATTTTGCACTTTGCGCGACCAAACTTTATAGGTTAAATAACTGATTATATTTTATTCTTTTTTTTTCTATTTGTCTTCTTACATATCGGACAGGCAGGTACGAGAATATCACTTTCTTTACACGTACTGAACCCGCGCTCACATTTGGAACCAGAATAGAACGTTCAAGGAATGTTCCTCAATAGTCCTAAAAATAAGTAGGATACAGCACATGAATGTAATATACATATCACCTTCTGGAATCGAGTTACTTTTTGGAATATGCTAAATACATTCATTTCATTTACCTTTTATGCTTGTTTTTACTGGTAGATTCCAGACACATGAAAAGAATATTAATAAACGAATATGCGAATAAAAATGAAGAGGGAATATTCTTTGCATTAGCAATGTACCAAATGTGTTATCTGGGTAGTAATATCCCCCCCACTATCAACAAGCATTGTTGCGGAAGGTCGTCTTAAACAATGTCCTGTATATTTTTTCCAATTTGGAATCTTCAGATACAATGCCACATCTTTTGCTACACTACCAATTTTATGGATACCCATAATAGCTTTATAACATTTCCCATTTTGATATTTCAAAAAAAAGGCCGTTCCTTAAAATCGGCAGGACGAAAATTAACGTAGTTTCTATATTTGCTTAAATATTCATCCCCCAGGACGTTGAAAGTTCTACTCTTATTAGTTTTAATGTTGGGAATTTTTATTAGCAGCAAATAACCCATATCTTCAAGATCATCAACTGTCATATTCACTAATTCGTCGCAACGACATGCCCCAGATATTCCAAATATCAACCAAGTACGTATCCATGATAACGATACCAAAAAGGGAATATACAGTGAAATAAGTTAAAAATTCAATTTTGTTATCTTCATTAAAAAATTCGTTTTCTTTTATTGTTTTATCTCGAATAATATGATGCACGTTTGAACAAAAAATCGTATATGATATTCGGAGAATGAGATACTTTATTATCCTAATATCATAATGTACTATTAAGGGTGCTTGCTTAATACCATGCCTCACTTGTTAAATAATTTTTGACTAAATGTAAAATAAAGAAAAAGGACAATATGACAAAATGTAAAAAGATAGGCACTCCAAGATAATTCGCTCCTCCCGCGCCAAAACTCTAGCTGACCGATAGCTAGCCTTATGAATGGAAAACCGGCCAGCTGACACAATTCCCCCGCCCGCCACCTCAAGTTATTCCTGGCTGCGCCACTGGTTAGGTAGATTTTTGTTCTATTTCCCCGACGGCGTACGGAATTTTACAACGAATAACCCCAAGAATTAAAATTTTTAAATATAAAACGTTTTAAAATGATAACTAAGAAAATACTTAAAAAAAGGGGAAGCTAAATTTTAAACTAAAAAATATTTAAACGTGGGCATATTTTATGATTAGCTATTTTCTTCAAAATTATTTATAAATGATAATATCTAAACGATATTATTAGTTATATTATTTTATTAAGAGAAATATTAATTGAATAATTTTATACATATTTAAATATTTTAATTTTTTTTATTAAAAAGATTTTAACTTACCACCTTGTACCGGGTGTCCCACCTAAGGAGGTAATCGGCTATATCTCAGAAAGTAATAACACTAGGACTTTGGGAAAAAATATATGTCTATAAAAGCGGCCAAGAGAAATTGCTCGAAATTATTTTCAAGTTCGAAAAATGACCGCTAGGGGGCGTAAGAGAACTTTCAAAATAGAAATGCCGATTTTCTCTTGATTTTTCTTAATAAAATAATGTCAAAAATATAAGCATTGTATTCTTCATAAAATTATGCAACTTTATGTTAGAAATCATTTTTTTCTATTTTCAATAATAAAGTGGTGGGAGAAGGTCAAACCTTTTTTCTTTCAAACGCTGATATCTCTGTTTTGGATAAACCGATTTTATTCAACTTGGTCTTGAAAAAAAGCGCTTCTTTTCCTCTACACGTAGATCTATTAACTATACCATATTGATTCTGATGGTGGCCACTAGATGGCGTTTTTCCGTAATTCCTCAATGAATAAGGATTTTCTCAAAAAAATCAAATGTTATGATATGACTTTTTCATCATATTTTATTTTAGGCTTATAAAGGCTATTACATAGTGGAATAAAAAATCCAGGTCCGTATTTAAAATAAAAAAGTTGATGATGGTCGCTCGAATCCGAAACGTCGGATTAAAAAACTAACCCCATCAGCTTGTAGAGGAGGAAAAGTTACTACGAAGAACTAAAAACCGCAACGTGATATCTTTTGTGTGATTTAATTGATTAATGAATGTAATAATAAAAAATGGCCTATTTTTCCATATTAATTATTATTATCCCTAATTTCTCTAGTTTAACAAAAGATATCACGTTGCGGTTTTCAGTTCCCTATAGTAACTTTTCCTCCTCTACAAGCTGATGGAGTTAGTTTTTTAATCCGACGTTTCGGATTCGAGCGACCATCATCAACTTTTTTATTTTAAATACGGACCTGGATTTTTTATTCCACTACGTAATAGCCTTTATAAGCCTAAAATAAAATATGATGAAAAAGTCATATCATAACATTTGATTTTTTTGAGAAAATCCTTATTCATTGAGAAATTACGGAAAAACGCCATCTAGTGGCCACCATCAGAATCAATATGGTATAGTTAATAGATCTACGTGTAGAGGAAAAAAGGGCTTTTTTTCAAGACCAAGTTGAATAAAATCGGTTTATCCAAAACAGAGATATCAGCGTTTGAAAGAAAAAAGGTTTGACCTTCTTCCACCACTTTATTATTGAAAATAGAAAAAAATGATTCCTAACATAAAGTTGCATAATTTTATGAAGAATACAATGCTAATATCTTTAACTTATTTTTATTAAGAAAAATCCAGAGAAAATCGGCATTTCTATTTTGAAAGTTCTCTTACGCCCCCTAGCGGTCATTTTTCGAACTTGAAAATAATTTCCAGCAATTTCTCTTGGCCGCTTTTATAAACATATATTTTTTCCCAAAGTCCTAGTGTTATTACTTTCTGAGATATAGTCGATTACCTCCTTAGGTGGAACACCCGGTACTTTAATTAGTTATATTTAACAATTACATTTTTAGATGTTGTTATTAATAGAAAATCCCTCATGAACAGATGTATTTGGGATTTTATTTGGAATAAAGGAATAAATTAGGGGGGGTGTAGTTTAAAATCCTTCAACTTTTTACATCTTACCAAACACATAATACGTAATTGCGTGGCTGGATTAAATTAAATACATACAGTTTTATGTCCAGAGGAGCTTTACGGATGGCGGATCTAGGCTGTAAAGTTTTTAATGCGTCATAGCGAAACCTTATTGTTAGAAATAATTGCTTTTGCAATTTCAAAATTCAAAAAAAGTGTAATTTTACTTAAGATCGTTCATAAACGAAACTAGTAAAACTTTATTTTCAACTATGCAATATAATATAATATAAAAGTAATGTTTCACTCTCGTCTTACTTTTCTCGTCCCATTTTGTTCTCGCTAGACAAGAACAAGACGAGGGTGTACCGGTCTCCTGCGAGACAAGACGAAAGTATTTTCTGCGAGACAAAAATATGCGAGAACGAGAAATCTCGCAAAATCTTGAGATTTGAAATTAATTTCAAAAAGAATCCAGTTAATAAACTCGATAAAAAAGCTATCATTATTACCGATATTGCAAGGTGGCCAAGGAAACTTTGTCGAAAAACAATAGAAACAAGTACCAAAAGAAAAATGAATCTTTTTTTTTTAAAGGTTTATGGTTTTTGTCGAAATGTTTGATACAGAGAACCGTTTGATAAAGGATAATCGTTTTCGCGAATTAAGTATAATATTATGCCACTTTTAGTAAAATGTACGGAGTAAACTAAATACTATTTTAATGGTGTCCAGTTGTCTCTGGTAATAACTTATAATTTTTTTTCTATAAATCATAACTGGCCGGAAATTTTAAGGTAGATAAAGTATTTTACCTTGTTTTAAGGAGCTATGGTAATTTGATTTGCACCCTGGAACACTGCAAGTTTTGTTTTCGGTATGATTATTTTAAAATAATGCCGTTATCAATCAAAACCATCAAGCTTCTTTTATTATTATACAGGGTGAGTTTTTAAAGTGTTACAAGGCGATATCTCGAAAACGGTTCAAAATATTTTCTTGAAATTTGAGTAAGGGAATGGGGAGATGGGGGGACATATTTAAACATTTTTTTGATGTCTATCCCCTTTCCCCATTTTGAGGGGTGAGGGGTAACTTTGGAATTTTAAATGAGACAATGTACTATTTTTTGGTAAATACGAACCTACGTAAAAAACTACGTACGTATAGAAAAAAATCTTTTGTTTTGCTCCCCTGGTTACGAAATTATGATTTATTAGGTTATAAAACACAAAAAATACTTTACTATTTAAGTTCAACTTATTTATCATCTGTCACGCTTCAGAAGATGTTCAAAATGTCTCCCTTCAACTTCCAAACACTTTGTCACTTTTTTTCAGAATAAATATCGTACCCGTTGTAACATTTTAAGTCTTACTAATAAGCATGCAACGCGGATTCGGTATTTCATATCACCTAAAGTTATAGGTGTAGCCGCCATCACTTTATCTTTTATAAAATAAAAAATAAATAAAGGAAAAAGCCAAGGGGGGTCAAATCCGGGGACCTAGCAGGCCGTTTACCGAACCAGCTCGATTTATCCACCTGTTTTCAAACAATTCGTTCAACTCATTACGGGCCTGTTTCACATAATGCGGTGGAGCTTCGTCCTATTGAAACCACATCATGTCAGAACTTATGTCTTGGTTTAATAATTGGGGTAATTGGTTTTTAAAAGATTTTGTAACCAGGAGAGCAAATCAAAAGATTTTTTGTATACGTACGTAGTTTTTTACGTAGGTTCGTATTTCCAAAAAAAAAGTACATCATCTCAATTAAAATTCGAAAGTTACCCCCCACCCCTCAAAATGAGGAAGGGGGGTAGACGTCAAAAATATGTTTAAATATGCCCCCCCCCCATTCCCTCACTAAAATTTTAAGAAAATATTTTAAACCGTTTTCAAAATATCGCCTTGTAACTGTTTAAAAAACTCACCCTGTATACATACAGAGATAATATTATCGCAAACTACAATACTATAACACCGACATTGTTTTTGCTGTTAGGTTATTACACACACAAATATGAAACGAATATTACAACGAGCAATAAAAACTTAAATTCCCACAATGATTTAAGGAAAAAACACAAGAAAACGTTCCGGCTTATTCATTATTTAGTTAAAACAATATTAAACAATACTTTACACTAATTTTAAAACATACTACACACATTTTTTACCAAAAAAAGACAGACAAACAAAACAGACACGTATTTTTGGAAGTCTGACGCTGGTAACTAACCTATTTCGCACTTGCGTGCATTCTGTTCCGCCCCGTGCAGGCAACCAGCGTTGGCGTTTTGTGCTTTGAATACTTAAAAACGGTCTATCTTAATTTTAATATTCTAAAATTCTATTTTTGTTTACATATGCAACCCTAAAAACATTATTCAAATTTAAAGGCAATTACCCCGGTTTCAGTGCCGTAAGCGTATTTGTTAGGTAATATAAGTACTATTATTTTGGTCATATGTGAGTTAAGTGTTAGCAATACTGTGCCAAAACTGCCAGATTTTAACTTTAGAAATACTTTTGAAAATCGTTCCAGAAGGATGCAATTATAATACTCACATGGTAATCGTAATAATAAAAACCCGTATGTACTTGGAGCTTTTGCAAAAAAAAATTTTGACGTCATATTACGAAAACGAGAAATCACGAGACTCTCGCGAGACGAGACGAGAAAGCATGATGCGAGTTGTAAATATTATGATAAAATATTTTTTTTAAACTTGTTAACTTGCTCGCATCAAGCAATTACAACTGCTTAAAACAAGGGTAGTAGTAACTTTCAAAATTGGGTTCACCACCTAACTGGGTCATCTCGTGCTCTGCACTTTTGAAACAAAATATAGTGCGTCATATACAAATATAGAAAATGCGGAAAAGAAAAAAAGTCAATAAACTCAATCAGGCTTCTCACCCGTACACTTTGAGCAAAGGCGGGGGTTTGTAATAAAGCCTCGTTACGCTTTGTAAAAACAACTGTTTCTGCAACAGCCACTTTAAAAAAATTTAGTTGTGTTGAAGCTATCTACAGGGTGTTACGGAAATAACTTATTACATGAGGATATCATAAAGTAAGGGATGAATTTTAACTTGCACATGCAACATTGCACTGCAGAAGTCACTGCAGAGCTGTGTTGAGTTTTCGAGGACCGATAGATAGAATTGGCCGCCAAGATTACCAGATATTACTCCTTTAGATTTTTAATTATGGGGCACACTATAGGAAAAGGTTTACAAGGACGCAGGTAAGAGCATCGAGTTGACTTTTTGTGCATTTGCTTAAATCTGTAAAGTGACATTTACTTTTCTACCCTACTTTAATTAAAGGTTTTATTTCTGATCTATTATTAATTTTAAGTTTATTTTGCTTAGTGTTTTTAATGTTGAACCAAAATCTCTGACATTGTTCTGAATTCGAACAAATTTCTTGATATTTATTTGTAGTAAATTTGGATATAATTCATTAATTTTTCAACACGTTCTACCTATAATCCAATCACACTGTCTATCAGAATAGATAAATTCTGGTAATAGCACCGGCTACGTTTTATTTTAAATATGCCAGTTTTGTAACTGACAGTTTGTGACAAAATGAAACAATTTTCTGGGTTTTTGCATCCCCAATCAAAAAAATGGTACTTAATCTGATAAACTATTTCGAAAATGAAAGAAAAAGTGGAAATTCGCCAACCAATATTCAGGAAACAGTAGCCAAAGCACTGGGAATGAGTTTAAGGACTGTGCAGAAAATTGTGCATGAAACAAAACATAACATAATACCCAAGAATACTAAAAAGTGTAAACGAAAAAAGCCAAAGACTAAGGATTTAAGCGAAAATATTAAAATGGGAGTTCGAAATGTGATTTACGATTTATACAAATCAAAAACCAATGTAATTCTTCCAGTTTTACAAAAAAACATTAAAAATTCGGGGTGTTTTGGAAATTGGACTTGAAGCGTTACCAACATTAATAAAAAATTTAGGTTTTCGCTATAAAAAAGACTGTAACCGAAGATTTTTATGTGAGCAGCCACAGATAGTGAGTCAGCGTGTTCAGTTTTTAAAAAAATATACGGACAATTACAAATCGAAATTTAGAAAAGTGGTATTTTTAGATGAAACGTGGATATTTTCGAATGGAAGTGGTTCAAAATCTTGGCAAGATGAGTCTGTAAAAAGTGTTAAAAGGAAAAAGGGGTGCGGTACGGGCAAGCGTTTTATTATTTTGCACGCCGGTTCTGCAATAGGATATGTTGCAGGTGCGAGTTTAATTTTTTCTTCAACATCAAAAAGTGCTGACTATAATGATATTATGAATTGCGAAATGTTTGAAAAATGGTTAAAAGTTCAATTGATACCAAATTTGGATGCTCCGTCTTTAATTGTATGAGATAATGCATCATATCATTCAAGAATTATAAATAAACAGCCTACTTCATCTTGGAGGAAAAGTGATATTTATGAGTGGCTGGAAAAACACAACCAGAATCCTTTACCAAATATGCTTAAATCGGAACTCCTATCAATAGCAAAGTCTCTTAAAAAAAACCAAAATAAACGCGGTAGATGAAATACTGCGCGAATATGGTCATGAGGTTCTACGACTGCCGCCATATCATTGCCAGTTTAACGCAATAGAATTAATATGGGCTGGTGCAAAGTCTTATTATGAAAAACATGTAGGTGATGGTCTTAAATCCGACCAAGTACAAATAGTTTGGCAAGATTCGTTAGATCATATTACACAAGAGTACTGGAAGAAATCGGTGGAACATACAGAAATATTAATAAGGGATTGGTGGAATCAAGAACAAGTACTAGATGTCGAAGTAGCGCCAATGATAATTGCTCCATTCGAAGACCACTCAGAAGACGAGGACTTTTCAGATTTTATAAGTGACGATGAGAGTTTTTAGGCTATAATTATAAACGGTGTTTTTCGTTTACATTTTTTAGTATTCTTGGGTATTATAATATTATGCTTTTTTTTTATGCACATTATTCTACATAGTCCTTAAACTAATTCCCAGTGTTTTCATTACGGTTTCCTGTATATTGGTTTGCGAATTTCCACTTTTTCTTTCATTATCGAAATAGTTTATCAGACTAAATGCCATTGTATTTTTAGGTTTTAGTAGTAAACTTGTTAAAAAAAAATTGCACTGTATATTATTGTCGTTTTTAATTAAAGGGTACAGTAGGTATATAATTAACGATTATATAATTTTTTTTGTAACTTTTTCAACTCCCCTGTACATAATTTTTACAAAACTAATATTAGGTATATGTGGCTATCTTCGCGATAGCTAAAATAATGAAACTATTTTTCCTTCCTTCGGTATATTTGTAAATAATCTCACAACATTTTGATAGCCTCTGTGTTGTCTGATTTGACGCATATGATCAGTGACCTTTGGACCCGCACGTTAAGACCAGATCTGACTATATTACCCGTTTTCTATAAACGTTTATTGTTCCATCGACCGTAAAACACCCTGTGAATTTTTAACAAATCAAATTAATAACATAAAATAAAAGGAATTAGTTGCTTACATAATGAGATTTTAGTGTATATGGAAATCAAAGGAATTTTCGTGACAACTCTTAATATAAATACCTATCAAACGAAATTATTATAATTTAGAGAATTTTTGAAATACTTGGCACGGCCCTTCTCTCAAATCATTATTATACGAAAATTTCGTAATCTAGCAGTGTAATTTTTGCCGCATTCATAACAATATTTTACTAAACCAATTCTTATTGTATTATATTATTATATCCTTGTTCAAATTGTTGCAACTTATGTTTACCAGAGTTTTATTTTGAGAACAATAATTCCCTAAATTAGGATAATTTCGTTTTATTCTTGTATCCATAGTTGTCTCGACAATTCTTTCATTTTCCATAGATATACGAAAATCCTATTATGTAAGCAACTAGATTCCATTTACATTTTGTTATTAATTTAAATTGTTAAAATATATCGCTTACTTTATGATAACCAATTATGTTAACCCGTAAATCCTAATATAAAATATATTTTTTGAGGATACATTAATTCTTTTGCACATGGAAAGTGTAAAGTTGTAAAACAATCTATATATTGTCAACGGAACTCGTAAATATATTTAACGTACTATAATACAATGATAAATACGGTGTATAACGCCCTATAACTGTGTCATGTTTTAAAAGATTGTGCTTCCCACTTTCCCGATATGTCGTTAGCACTACTTACACCTAAACAACAAAACAGCTCTGATTAATTTACACCATCTATAGATGGCACTCGTCATTTGTAAACGCTATTAAAATGTGTTGACAACATCTTTTGTAGGAGAGAGGGGGTGAAGAGCTGGGTGGGGCAGGCAGTGGGGATTACGCGGGAATTACCTTTGAATGTGACTTTGCTACTATAGAAGAAACCTAAGCTACAAATAACCCAATTTTCTTTGTACTCACGCATGAAAAGTAACTGCAGAATTATTATTTTCCAAATTCTCGCATACTTGGTACCTGCGACTTATCTTGATTAATGTTCAAAAAATATCACAAAACACTAAAAACACAAAACCGATAAACTGAAAAAATTTAAACCGCTGTCAAAGAAACACCAAACGGAAATAGAGATGTTCGATATACAAGTAAAGTTAGTATGGGTTATGTGTCAGAAATAGCTACTGTAGCTAAACTTTGCCTTCCTTCTTCCTTGTCTGTGTTCTAATATACAGTGAGGACCTAAAGTCCGCCCCCCCCCCCCCCTCTAACTTTTAAACCGTTCGGTATATTTTAATTAAATTTTGAACGGTAATATTTGAGCAAGTCTTGCACTTTTTGACATACCAATGACAGCTTTAAATGTCAAGATGACAGCTGGGTCCGCTTTTGGAATATTTTTTTAAATGGAAAGGGGGTTCCAATGGTACCTCATTTTGAAGGTATTTTAATGCTTAAAACATTGTCCAATTTAAAAAACATTTAGTTCAGTATGAAATGAAATTTATTAATTATAAGTATTTTAAACAAAAGATAAAGGGACACATCTACAAAACAGTGGTTACTTCAACAATTGTTGAAAATGACCGCCATGGACCTCTTTGGCAAATAAATATTCTATTAGTAAATTCCTCTCGGACATTGTGAAGCACCTGTGGCGTTATCCTTGAACAAACATTTGTAATTCGTTGCCTAAGTTCTTCTAATGAGCCTGGAGCCGTTTTATAAACCTCAGTTTTAACGTATCCCCAAAGAAAAAAATCTAGAGGCGTTAGGTCTGGCGATCTAGCTGGCCCTTCTGTCGGACCTCAACGACCAATCCACCAATTTTCATAAGATTCGTCTAGGTAATTTCTGACTTGCCTAAAATAGTGTGGCGGGGCACCATCTTGTTGAAATACAACCTCTTGAAACCCATGTGGGTTTTGGGCAACAACATAATTAATAAGTGGAGTAATTGTATGTTGCAACATATCCAGGTACCTGGGGCCATTAAGATTATATTGCAGAAAAATGAGACCTATAATGTGATTACCCAAAATGCCTGCCCAAACATTTATTTTCTCGGGAAACTGTGTGTGTCCCTCCCGAAAAACATGAGGGTTTTCATCACTCCAGTACCTACAGTTTTGGGTATTAACTCGTCCATGTAAGAAAAAAGTACTTTCGTCGCTAAAACAGATATTCCGCAAATAGTTATTATTCCTTACGATTCTTTCTGACATAATTTCGCAAAATTCTAGTCGTCTATCTGGATCATCTTCTGTTAGTTCGTGTATAATTTTCATTTTATATGGGTGAAATTTATGGCTTCTCAAAATTCTTTTGACAGAACTACGAGAAACATTACATGCCTTAGCCACGTGTTTCGTTGGCTGTTGGGGAGTAACAACCATTTCAGCTAAAACTTGGACTTTCACATCTTCCACGATTTTTGGCCTTCCAGACCTTGGTGCGTCTTTAACCGAACCAGTTTCTTGAAATTTTAAGATTAGTTTCCGCAAAAATTTTCTGCATATTTGGCGTTCCGGATATCGTTGATTGAACATACGAACAGCAGCGTGGTAATTTCGGTTAGCTTCGCCAAAAATAATAATCGCTTCAAATTTATCTTCTAAAGAACGAGCCATTTAAGACAATTTCGAGGTAAAAATATTTTCTGTCAATCAGACATTTAAAAACAGTATGACAGCAACAATCAATAGACAACTATAGGTAAAAAAAGTGTGTTATAAACAGTGGTAGTCATAATGTAGAAACCGATATTATTGATTCCTGTTTAGAAAATACTGAACCAAATGTTTTTTAAATTGGAGAATGTTTTAAGCATTAAAAGACCTTCAAAATGAGGTACCATTGGAACCCCCTTTTCATTTAAAAAAATATTCCAATAGCGGACCCAGCTGTCATCTTGACATTTAAAACTGTCATTGGTATGTCAAAAAGTGCAAGACTTGCTCAAATATTATCGTTCAAAATTTCATTAAAATATACCGAACGGTTTAGAAGTTAGAGGAGGGGGGGTCGGACTTTAGGTCCTCACTGTATATTTTTCAGTACTAGTAGTTAAGGAGAGAGTTAGCGCCAAGTAAGTTCGCCATGTTTTCTTATTTTATTTTTCTGTACCTCTGGTTTAAATTAAGATATCGACATGCGGTTTTAACCAGTTTTCTTCGTTTTTAATGTTTTGTATCTAAATAAATATTTATCCGAATCCGATTAAAATTTTTGAAAAAATTGAAAAATCTGATTATTATGCACATAGCCCTCTCTAGCGGAGAGGGGCACGACAACTCTTTTAAATAAGAACAAGGTTATCAAATTTGGTCCAGGCAAACTGAAATAACAAGTATTTCTTTCAGATAAGGTTCTGCCTCCTCTCCTTCGTCTATTTTGCAAGTTGGAGCCAAATGTACCGTATTTTTCAAAAAAACACTTAATATTTGATATAACTATAAATGGAATATTATCGATAAAAAACCGATACTCTTCTTGGTCATAAGTTGAACGGCCTCTAGCTGTAAATTTAGGAACTATAATTATTTCCAGCAAATTCTCTTGATCGGTTTTGTAATAAAATTTTTTATTTCAAAACTTTGTGTCAAACACTTCCTGAGATAGGGCCTGCGTCCATTCTTATTTGACCACCCGGTACATTTAAAAACGTAAAGACCCTTGCCGTGCTTAAGCATTAATATGAGACATTTTGGTAACAAAATTTATTTATAATAAATAGAAAGTTTGCTGATGATAGAGCGAAAAATTAATAAATTTGTCTGGGAAATATTTTCTGAATTTTAAAAATAATGAGACTTTTAAGCTAAGGTAAGGTTTCTTTTTAAAACGATATCAAATTTTTACAATCTTTTTATTCTTACCGAGAAAATGATGATAAAATATTTCATTGAAGTTACTACACGTTTATTTTTTTTTAACTATAATGGCTGACACAAAAACATAGAGATATCTTAGGTATGCAGCTACAGTACTTTTTATCCGTTATTATTTAACGGTGTTTTGAAATATACTGAAACTTAAAAGTTGAAATTTTATGCATATAATCAACCTTTACCAATAATTTATGTTTTTTGGGCCGTTTTGTTATTAAAGTTAATCAGCATCAATTTTAATAGGTTAACCTAATTTTTTTACCTAGCAAATTACAACAATCCATTTTAAATTTTTTCTTTAAAGAAGTTAAAAAATAATTTTGCAAAATTTGGGTATAAAAGCGTTTGGTTATATTGGTTGACAATTTTTTGCTATTTTGATGATTTTATTCAATGAACCACTCTTGGCAATCCTGATTGTGGATACTCCTTACATTATAGTAAGTTATTATTATTAATAAATTTAGGTACGGGTTTTATTAGAGGCGGCTCGTGATGAAAACACTGGGAGCTCAACAATTACACAAAATTGGAGGTGTTTTAAAATTGCAATATAAAAAATAAATACAATAATATATTTTTAAATAAACGATACCTGTTTTTACCTTTTACTGAGCCGATTTCCTCTGGAGTCAACAATATTTATGTAGATACAAGCATGGGAAGCAAAACACGCCGCACAGCCAATAGTACTTTTCATATGTTCACCTTCACTTAACCAGTTTTTTAAATTCTCTTTTTGCCAATTTTGTCAGTAAATTTAAAACTGGTTTAGACTACCCGATATTTTGCACATTTTTTAAGAATAGACAGTGTTGGATACTTAAAGATTCCCTTAAAAATGTGACCCCAAGCCCGATAATGCTACCGCAATCATTTCGATAACATGTTATAACACAAAAACAAAATTTAAAAATAAACAAATTTCCACGATCAATAACGACATATATTGCTAATTTTTTATTAGGTCGATGATAACAAAGTCGATCATTCTCACGGGTGCACTACGCACGTGCCGCTGATTGATAATAAACCGTTTAAGCATTTGCTATCTTCGGTTCGGAGGTGGTTCGTCCAATATCACCTACTGGTAATGAAAATAAGTCTTGATGCGTCAGAAATTGCGATAGGTTTGTAATCAAGAAAAATGTTTGATTTTTAATTCTGCATCAAATGACGAAAATATACAGGGGTTCCAATTGAAAATAAGAAAAAGTAATTTAAAGTTTGAAAGTAAACTTTGGACACCCTTTACAATTCGTATTATTCAAACTTAGTTAACGAGACTACCAGGCTTTATTTAATAAGTATCTTGTATATATACTTATACTAAACACAACTTCTGGGATGAAAAAGACATATCAAAAAAAGCAGCAATGGATGACGGATGAAATATTGTATCTAATGGATGAAAGGCGAAAATTTAAAAACAAGGACGACGAAAGATACAAGAACGCTAATTCCGAAATACGTAGGAAAATAAGGGCCGCAAAAGAGGCGTGGTATGAAGACAGATGTGCTGAAATAGAGGAACTACAAAGAAAACACGACACGTTTAATATGTACAGGAAAGTAAGAGAAGTAGCCGGGCTCCACAACAAAACAACAAACAACCTTGTAGATAAAGATGATAAACTTATTCTAAACGATGAAGACAAGCTGAAGAGGTGGAAGGAGTACATAGAAGAACTTTTCAACGACGCGAGATCTGAAAACGAAACCCAAGATATTACAACAGGGCCGCCGATAACTATAAATGAGATAGAAAGGGCTATAAAACTAGCGAAAACCAGGAAAGCAGCAGGCCCAGACGAGATACCTATAGAGATCATTAAACTCCTGGAAACGAAGGGCAAACAATCTCTTCTTTTGCTTTTCAACAAAATATACGACACTGGAAATATGCCGGAAGATTGGCTTAGGTCCACCTTTGTAACGCTCCCAAAGAAACTTAATGCAAAAAGATGCAGTGAATACCGCACCATCAGCCTAATGAGCCACGCACTAAAAATCTTCCTGCGAATAATACACTCCAGAATATATAATAGGATTGAGGGCGAGATGAGCGACACACAATTTGGATTCCGTAATAATCTAGGAACGAGAGAAGCACTGTTCAGTATACAGGTCCTCGTGCAGAGATGTTGAGACATTAGCCACCCCGTGTATATGTGCTTCATAGATTTTGAAAAGGCCTTCGATAGAGTGCGACACGATAAGATGATTGAGATTTTCCAGCAAGTAGGTATTGATGACAAAGACCTACGCATCATCAAAAACCTTTACTGGCGTCAAAGAGCTAATGTCAGGGTGGCCCAGAACGTCTCTGAGGATGTAGAGATACGAAGAGGGGGTCCGGCAAGGGTGCATAATGTCGCCACTTCTTTTTAATTTGTACTCAGAGTTCATCTTCAGGAAAGCACTAGAAAACATTGATAGTGGAATCAAGGTTAATGGCGTAAACACAAATAACATAAGATACGCGGATGATACGGTGCTGCTTGCCAGTAGTCAAGAAGATCTTCAGAGCCTAATCGACAGTGTAACCGACGTCTGTGGGGAATATGGACTAAACCTTAACACCAAGAAGACTAAATACATGATAGTCAGCAAAGTACCCGTGCATCAAACAGTTATTACAGCATATAGAATTCCACTTGAAAGGGTCAACAATATCACCTATCTCGGATTCAATATAAACGACAACTGGGATATGAGCAAAGAGGTCAGAATCCGTATAGAGAAGGCCAGAGATGCGTTCTTTAGAATGAAAAAGGTACTTTGTGGTCGGAGTATTAGCAACAAACTGAAGATTAGACTGGTAAAGTGCTACATATTCCCAATCGTAGGAAGAAGAGGGCCAGGCCGAAGAAGAACATCCTGGTTAAAGAACCTCCGAGATTGGTTTCAGAAGTCCACCACATCCCTATTTCGTGCAGCAGCTAATAAGGCCATGATAGCCAGAATGGTAGCCAACGTTCGGTAACGGACACGGTACTCGAAGAAGAAGAATATATACTTTTATTTCATTTTTAAAACCAGTGGTGCAAAACTGATTTTTTTAGTTTTTATTGTTTTTTCCTATATTTTTCAACCGATTTCAATAAATTCTTAGGGGTAACTATAAGAGACATCCAAATACGTAATAAAATATCACGACGTTTTCAAAAAAAAAAAAATGTATCCCCTAACTTAATTAATAGATGACGGGAGGTGATATTCAGGACCCTGTATGTATATTATACTGTTTCCTTTAATAGAACTTGGGCGAAAACATCCTTGTTACATTATTAATGGCGGATTAAAACAATGACGCGGTGAAAACACAACTAGCAGACTACAAGATCCAAATTTTTTGATGGACTAAATTTAAGACTTTTTAGTGAACATGGGTGTTAGCTAGTACCTAATTGGAAAAGTTGAACAACTTATAGATCTATGATATACACAAATTCCCTTGACACTACTTCTTTGTCTACGACTTACCATTTATAGTTAAATTATTCGTATTAATAATGTACTCAGTGAATATCAATAGTTGTGGCTACCAGTTGTCTATTTTTGGCGATAAAAAACTTTTATAATCTAGATATTCCACAAAAAAAAACTGGATTCTAAATATTTTAAAAAATTCGAGTAATTTTTTTACAATGTTTGGAAACAAAACTTTTCTTATCTTTAAAAATGGATAAGGAGAAGCCACAAAGTTTGATGGTGGTCAAATTTGAAAACATTTTTTAGAACCTAAATCTCCTCATGGTCTATCTTAACATAGTATAAAACAAAGTCGCTATCCTGTCTTATGTGCTTAAATCTTTAAAACTACGCAACGGATTTTGAAGCGGTTTTTTTTAATAGATAGAGTGATTCAAGGGGAAGGTTTTTATGTATAATTAGCGACCCGCCCCGGCTTCGCACGGGTGCAATTTCAGAGGCATGCCGGGTACTAATATATCGGGTTTGTTCGGGTTTGTATTTGTACCAGCGGATTGCAACGCATGCCGGGTACACGCTAGTAGATAATAAAATACAACACCCAGATGTACTTGGGTTTTTGTCGTTGGTTAATCATGTGTAAAACATTAATATAAGAAAAACCCATCCCTATAAATATTTATAAATAAGTTTTTCTATTTCACGTTCATAATAAGCTCAGTATGATACGCATTTGCGTATCGTAATGAAGCTAATTCGATACGCGTTTTTTTCTTTATTTGATGTTGGTAACATTTAAATGTTTTATTTCATTGACTTGCGCGGCCTTTGTGATTTACGAGAAAACCCATTTTTCGCAGAGGAAAAATAGCTTGATAACTTACTTTTTTATTCTCTGTGGATAACAGTCATGTATGTTGGTTGCATAAATATATAAATCAATCTTTTGTAGATGCTTCAAGCTATCATTTTCTGCCAAATCCTATCCAAAATTCAATCTACTAACCTTCCAATGTCGATTTTAACTTCAACTTGCCGTGACGTAAAATCACGTATTTTGAAATTCGAAAAAAGTTGCAAAATCTCCCGAATTTCCGAACGCTCTGTATATGTGCCGAATGTACAAGGATCACACAACGTATTCCGTCCAATTTCAAATCTCATATCGCTAAAATAACTTTAGAATCTCGTGGTGAAAATGGGTCAATAAATCAAAAAATGACAGTTTGCAAAATAATTTTTGTTGTCCATAGGCTACTATGATAAAAAATAGTATTACCAACATAAAATTTAGACATAAAAATTTACAAAATTTGGAAAGGATTTATTTTCTTTTTAAAATGTATTTTTCTTGATTAAAAGGTGAAATAGGAAAAAATGTATAAAGCACATGTTTCATAAGGCGTTTTAGCGCACGTGTCAATAAAAAAACTCGCCACTTTGTGGCTCGTTTTTTAAAAAAGACGCATGCGCTAAAACCGCTTCTTATGAAACGTGTACTTTAATATACTATTTTGATCGCCCACATTCATTCCTTTTATAATTTTTTTAGTGACCTTTAATCCTTACTGGAAACACATTAAGCAAGGACTAGACCAATATTCTAATAAAAATGTTTTAATTGTCTTCTATGAAGAACAAATTGGGGTAAGTTATTCTTTGATTTTTATAAAAATGCAGCAATGTATAGTTTCGTTCTCGGGCTCCGATGTCTGAAGGGGACGCGAAAAAAGTATGCCAAACTAAAAATAAACGCAGTCGTATTTCTTTATTTTTCAGCAAATACTTTCCAATACTGAATTTATTCCTGTTAAAAATTCCATCCTGTATGTATATTTCTCGGAAACTTACAAAGGCGTAATAGAGTTAAGTCTAACTTTTTAAGTATAGATCAACTATGTAAGGAGTATCGCATAACTGGAAAAACTTTTTATTAGGTGGTTAGAGAAAATAAAATTCTAGCTTGCTTAAAGTTTCGTAGAAAATGTAAAGTTTTAGCTTTAAAAAAAATATAGGTATTGGTTATTTTCCGTTTCTTTAACTTCGAAGGAAAAGGTTGCCATCATCAGGTGAACAGTTGACGTCAACACTTAATTACAACAAAATTGGGTAAAACGGGTTTCTTACCTTCCTACTTATACCTGGATAGAACACTAGCTATATACGTAGCTGTAAATTATTGTATCCACGATTTTTTACCATAAGTATCTAATAATGGTTATTTCTAAATATTTTAGTGTTTAAATTACAGCCGCGAAATAAGAAAATTATAAAATAATACCAGGAAAACTACAAAAGTATAAAGCCAAAAAGGGTAAATTTATTAACAAACAACAAACAAAATATCTACTAATATTTAATTACCGCGCCATTGGATTCTAACACTATAATCGAAATCTTCTTGGCATTAACCAAATAATACTTCTGGTGTAATCCGGAGTTAGGCCTTCCCAAATTTCTTCCATTTTATCAAATAACTCTATTTCATTCTGTGGTTTAAAATGTATTTTGTACATTTTTTTACCATCAATCCCCAAACATTTTCAATTGGATTTCAATCAGGACTTCTTGAGCACCAAGGCAGATATATTACGTTGTTTTATCTAAACCAGTTTCCTATATTTCTTGCATTATGCACAGGGCAGTTATCCTGCTGAAATATGAAGTTATTTCCTTCAAAAACTATCGCGGCAGAAGGAAGAAAAACATTTTCCAAAATCTGAAGATATATATTACTGTTTAGTGTTCCACCAATAATATTCCAGCATAATTTTGGAAGCAGCAAGGAAAGCGACCTACGATATATTGCCAGTAAAATCAAAGGCCCGTTACGAGAAGTCATACGACGCTTTTAAAAATAATATAAAATAATTTAATGTAAGTATATCGAAGTGTCGGTCTTAAAAAAATATTGTACGTCACGCAACCGAAAATTCGTGTTTTCCAGGTCTCTCCAAGCTTCCAGGAAATGCTTATCTCGACCTGAAAAACACTACTTTCCGGTCTTGTAACGTAAATTACTATTTTTTATTGTTTACAAAACATTATTCCATTTTTGCCATTTCATTTTTTGCAGATTATTAGTTGAATTTATCCCTTGAATAAAAGAAAATAAATGATCGGTCTAAAGTAAACAAGAGAGTCCTTAAAATTTGTATGCGACTTTCTATGTTACGCCAGCCCACGCACCACCCTGTATAATATATATAGGGCATGACTATTCCCTGATATCCTAAGTAATATTACATGTAATGGTAAGTACATGCAATGTTAGATTAGCTATCTTAGTGTAATAATTTTGCCAAAGTGTTAGACCAGTTAATACTGATTAACTCCGATAGGAAAATTAAAATAAAAATGCACATTTTGTATACTTTTGTAAAACTAACCTCAGCTATACAATAAAAACAGTTTTATTATTTACACGAATTTTAATAAATGATTTTTAATATTTATTTCAAGCAAAACCTATTTATATTTGTATTATTATTTTGTGCGATGCAAATCAAAGCTATCAAAGTAAATTTTCAACATAAACTTTATCACTTAATTTAAACCTATTCCACCTCAACAAATAAACCTTATGGTAATAAAATTTGACAAAGTATTGGCAAGTCAATAATCCTAGGTCCAAGAAGGCACATATATCGTACTATATGTATTTCAAAGGACCTCCCAACTGAAAGTAATAAACAAAGCAAAGCCTTTGAATGTTAACCTTTTGACTCCCAAACTTGTGTTATTAGGATCATAAGGTTGTGGCTTTTTACCTACAAAATAATTTAATAAACTTTCCAACGTTAACATTTAATATAAGATATGTTGCTTCAAAACATACCTATACAGTGGAGTGGAGTTCACTATACTTGTAAATAATCTTATTTTCACTTTTTGGAAAAAAAGTAATTCTTCATCATTTCTTCTGCTTGTTATAAAAATACAATTCGTGTTAAGAAAATTCGATTTTATTGTACAGGGTGCGTAAAAAATAGTAAAAAGTTTAACGATATTAATAATGTTCAAACTAAATTAAATTTTGAAGGTCGTAGACAATGATGTTTCTTGAATGATGAAAGAGTTTTGGACTTCCATTGTCTTTTATTCACCTGAAGACGACTGGAGATACTTACCAGTTGAAACGTTGTGATTTAAAACAAATAAAGACAATGGAAGTCCAAAACTCTTTCATCATTTAAATTAAATTTTATTAGGCGTGCTTGTTGCTGTCATATTATTGTAATGTTTAACTGACATTTCAATCAAATTATTTGTCAACATTTGTAAAATGTTATCTTCAAAAAAATGCTAACCTTAGAGCAGCGCATTTACTTGATCAAGTGTTATGGCATTGGAGAGGTGAGCTATAAATAATTTTCCATCGAAAATTTCCCTGTGTACACGTTTCTTTAAATGGCATAAAGAAATTGGTACGTAAATTTAATGTTTATGGTGATGTCAAAGATGTGAAAAAAACCAAAAAGACTTTTGACTAGACTTTGAGAGCAAGATCGAATCAGGTGGGTGGTATTTCTAAAAGTCACGTACAAAATATTCTGTCCACAAATAAATTTCATGCATTTAAACCAACTTTTTTTCATAAACTTCAAGAAGGCGATGATTCATACCGACTAGAATTTTCTTTACTAATAGGTGAACGCATACTGGCGAGCCGTAATTTTCACCATCATATCGTATTCAGTGACAAATCTACCTTTACAACAAATGGAATAATCTTTAGTCAAAATTGTCGATTTTGGGCTAAAGAGAATCCCCACTTTAGAATTGGTAGAAACAGCCAGAAATTTAAGAAAGTTTATGGTATGGTACGGTATGATGTACGTTGACGTTCAATAAAATAATTGGTTCGATTTTCCTGGAAGAAAGGCTAAACGCAAATAATTAATTTTGAAAATTATTTACAAATTCTTAGTGAATACTTTTTACCTCAATTGGATGAAGAATATTTGGAATTTAGAAGAAATATGATATTTCAGCAGGATGGCTGCCCAGCCAGCACATACTGCAATGATTATTATTATTCTTTTATTCATTTATTGTATCAAAAGGAACTAAAATCCTTATTACAAGGGTTGGTTGCTTACACTTACAATAATTATTAAGCACATAAATATTATTTTGAAACAAAATGCTAACTAAATCCGAAATACACTCTAAACCCACTAAAAAAAAGTAAAACCAAAAGTATACGTTTAATAACATGATGATAATTCATAATAAATTACCTAAATTCAAATTAAATTAGAAAGAAATCAAAGGCTACCTACTCATTTCGTAGAAATGATCGCACCCTCATTGCGCCAACAACAAAATTATAAATTGCAGATAGTTTTTGGAAAGAGTTTGAATCAATCGCACAGACCAGACCATGCATGCTGTTTATATTATTGCTTTCTAGAAAAGTTTCACGTAAATGATAATAAAAGGGGCACTCAAAAAATAAATGATAGACATCTTCGTTGCGCAGTAAATTGCAGATGGAGCAGATTTGATCAGTGTGAATTATGTAAGTATTTTTTTGACAAGTTATTTTTAAGTAGTTTTTATTGCATGTTCTAATCTGTGCAACTACTCTCGTCAAGTGTATTGGAGCTCTCACAGACAAATACTTTGGTAGATTTATGTAAGACAAATATGGGGCAAACAACAGAAAAGATGAGCGAGACAGAATGTCTGCGTCCCTCTGAATAAGGAAGGCTTTATACCTCACTGTTAACTCACTTATGGTTTTTTTTGGATGTGCTATCCCATTAAGACAGTTTTCAAAAATATTTACGCACCCTAACTGTTCAAAATAGTTTTTTAGTTGAAGAAGCCAGTTATATTTTTCGCAGGTATTGTGGATTAAGGCCTTTAATCGTAAAAAGACAATTTTTGGGAGTCTATCGTCAGGCATTGAGATTAATTTAAACAGCCAAGACAGTGCCGCCTTAAAAATTAGTAAAGATAATTTAACTGAATCCGTTTCAAGACGTACCAAGTAATCGGGCGTATTCCTTGGCAAGCAGAGAAGTCGCTTAAAGAACCCAACCTGAACCCTTTCAACGATGCTATCGTATCTCAAACCCCAAAGTCCAATGCTATACGTTAAGGAGGGTAGAACAACGCTGTCATACAATCTTCTTCTAGAATACCAATAGTTCATTTTAGTTCTTGCCATTAAGCTTGTGACCGCCGCGAAGCCCTGCTTGCACTTCGTCACCGTCTTGTTAGACATTTCACGAAAAACAGCAGATGCCGAAAATTCAACCCCCAAATAAGTATAGCTATTAACTATTTCTAATTGTTGGTTATTATAATAAAAATTGTGACTGGAAGAATTCTGAAAATGACCGCCCTTACTAAAAATCATTACTTTTGTTTTTTTGGTGTTAATTTTTAAATAGTTTTTGTCTGCATATTCTTGCAAAACCTGAAGTTTCCTATTTAAATCTTGCTGTGAGTCGCTTACCAATACCAGATCATCCGCGAATGCCAACAAAATAATGCTAACCATATTGTCAATACTTAACCCTTGTAGCCCCTTAGAATAGAAGAATTCCTCTATGCCATTTAAGAAAATTGAAAAGAGCAATGGACTAAGGGATTCGCCCTGTAAGACTCCCTCAACTATATCATATGACCTGGTGTGAGAGTTACCTGTTTTTATAGACATTGTGGCATTATCGTACATGTACTTTATTATTCTAATTATTTTGGCACTGATGCCCGTTTTATAAAGTTTTTCCCACATCAAGCCATGGTTAATGCAATCGAAGGCCTGCTTAAAGTCAATAAACGCGACATACACTTTTCGGCCCTTTAATCTCAGATGGATCTGTATCAAGGAATTTAAAATAAAAATATTATCAAGACAACCACGTTTTTGACGAAATCCCGATTGGCACTCCAGAAGAATATTGTTAGCTTCTACGAATGAAGTGATACGTTCAAGTAAAATTAATGTAAAAAGTTTGGCACAGCAATTTATTAGGGCTATTCCTCTATAATTTTCTGGATTTTGTTTTGGGCCATTTTTATGCAGCATTGTTAGTATTACTTCCGACCAGCTTGTAGGCGTTTTTTCAGTTTCAAGAATTCTATTAAACATGCTGCAAAGATATAAACGCCAGTTCTGGGGTAGGTATTTAAAAAATTCATAGGCAATTCCATCCTTGCCCGGAGACTTTCCCTTCTTGCACTTGGCAAGACAGGAATTTACTTCGTTTAGAGTAATAGGTGAATCAAAAATAAAGTTTCCTGCGTCAAAAAATTGTAAGTTACAGAGAGATTTTTGTGTTATTTTGGGATCATAAAACTCTTCCCATTGCTCTTTGGTGATAGGACAGTAATTTTCTTTATACATAAACTTTTTTAACGTTGACCAGAAAACAGCAGGGCTTCCTGTGCAAGCCAACGTGTTTAATATTTCTTTGTCGTAATCACGTTTCTTTTTTATTATTAAATTTTTATAATGTTTTTTTGCAGTTAAAAAATTGGATTTAAAAGGTTCTAAAAAATGGTTGTGCTTACACACCCCAAGCAGAGTTTTAAATTGTTTTTTTGCGAAATAACACTCAGGGTCAAACCACGGTTTGTTTGGATTTGATTGTGCACATGACTTTTTTGTATGGATTAACAATGCTTCCGCGGAGGTCCAAATAGTTTCATGAAGAGTTTTATATAGAACGTTTGGGTCTAATGATTGTGTTCCCACACTATGGCAATATTGAATATTATCACGATATAAATTCATTTTATTGTCGGCCCATTTAAGAGTTTTTTTATTGGGTTGCTCTTTATTTAACTGGGGGTGAGTAGAGGGAATAAGTAAATCCAGACAAGTGCAAGTAGGAAAGTGTTCGCCAAGTGATATGTCCTGCAGGACTCTAAAATCAGAAATTACTGCAAGATTGGCATTGTAGCAAAAGGTTAAATCAACCACGCTGCTGCCGTTGGCATTACAAAAAGTGTAGTTGGATGGTCTATCACTTGAAACGCGACCGTTAATTAGTGAAAAGTTGTTGTCCTCCATAAAGTTCAAAAGCATGCGGCCCTTTGGAGTCAGAATTTTATCGTAACTTACCGAATTCAGATACAAATCAGTATTTTCAAGCAATTCTTCGGGAACCGCAGACACTTCACCCACTCTGCAATTAAAATCGCCAGATAGTATGAAAGCGCGACCGGGATAATTATCAACAACACTATCTAGAGATGCCTGAAAAAGCTCCAACAACTGACTCAGGTCACAAGAAGGTTTGAAATATGCGTAACATAAAATAAAATAAACTAAACCGTAACTAAAACTACAAATAATCCACCATGGTGTTAAGTCCAAAATTTGAACGGCAAACTTGTTCTTGTATATAATAGCAAGTCCGCCACTCGCCCTACCATACGATTTTTCCCTGATCGCCAATGATGATACAATTTGGTAGTCATGTTCCAAATTTTTAGGTAGAACAGGATCGTATATTAGCCAAGTTTCCGATAGGCAAAGTACCTCGAAATCTATTTTATTATCTTCGAGAAAAGGTTGTAGATTGTTGTAACCACTTAAATTCCACGATATTATCGATGTTCTTTTGGAAACTTGACTGGTATTTTGTGTTAGGCTGTGCGTGTTACTTTGGGTAAGTTTTTTGGAGAAAGGCTCTCTGTTTCTTTTAGCAGCTACAATCTTGGGGATATTGTTAAAATAGCGGACAACGACATTTTCTCCAGCATCCTGTCGAGTTTTAAGTTGCCCATAGATCTCTTTCAATTCTTGGAGCTGGGAAGGTGTTTTGTCGCTCTTAATTTTAAGTCCTGGGTACTTCCTCGTGGGGAAGTTTTTTCTGTTTTTAAGAACTTTTAAAACATCTTTTGATTCGTTTAATACTATTTTGATAGGTCTGATTTTATTTTCGGAGGGCAATCCTAGTCTAAGCGCACTAGAAAAGTTTATCGGTGGCTCAGGCGCCGGTACAGCTTCTCGTAAAATTTCAGCTATGTGCTTTTCAATGTCTTCGTTCTCCTGAATGCCAAAAATAATCAAGTTCTTTTCACGTTCCAAACGCATTCTAACTTCAGCAATTAATTTTGCAGCATTTGACCTTGTCTCTGTTTCAAGGTCTGTAACTCTGTCGTGCAGTTTTTTGCTTTCAACTTGCAAATTAGTAACGTTTTGGACACACTTGTCAATTTTTTCGCCATGATCCACAAGTATGGTTTTAATTTCTGAGACGTTTTGTGTTAGAACAGTCAACTGGCTCATTATAGTTGCCAACTGTCGTGAAACTTCACCCATTATTTGCGCTGTATGTATTAAACGTATTAAACACCCGGACTATCACCACACTTCACAGTATTGGATTTTTGCCGCAAACGGATTAAGGTAATAACACTTTTTTTATTAATGTTCAAAGGCACGGATAAGCCTAATCAATCGTTAGTAGCACTTTTAACAGTTTTAAATTTAGGTTTATTTCTTCAATAAAATGAAATAAACATTCCAGGTAGGTAAGGGTTTTTTTACTATGTTTTATCGAGCGTAAACAAAGGCGTGCTGCTTCGTTCGCTGCCACGAACCAACCCTGCAATGATTATTAAAAACTGGCTTAATGAACATTTTCCCGAAAAATGGATAGGTCGCAATGGACCGATACACTGGCCAGTACTTTTCCCGAACCTCACTGCAATGGATTACTTTCTGTGGGGATATCTTAAGACAAGAGTATATGCCATTGATTGAGATAATATTGAAACCCTAAAAAATAGAATCACTGATACCATTGCTACTGTGACACCAGATATGAAAAATGTATATAATGAATTTCGAAACAGGATGGAGAAGTGTGTTGACGCAGGAGGGTTCCATGTTGAGTAAAACTTTACTATTTGTAATTTTTTTCGATGTATTAATTTAAATAAACATTATTATTGAGTTCTTTCATTTTAATGCTTTAAAAAAAAGTTTACTTTAAAAAATTTTTAATTTCGTTTAACTTTTTACCATTTTTTACGCACCCTGTACAATAAAATCGAATTTTCTCAACGCGAATTGTATTTTTATAACAAGCAGAAGAAATGATGAAAAATTACTTTTTTTCGAAAAACTGAAAATAAGATTATTTTCAAGTATAGTGAATTCCATCCGTGGACACATGTATACCGGGTGTCAACGAGATTATTGTACATAGCACCACAGTGTTATGTTAAGAGATATTTTAATCAAATTTGGGTTACTGTAATGTTTGAAAGGAATCTTTATTTTTACCTAGAAACCAACTGAATTTCACTTCCGGTTTAACCGGAACTACGCTATTTATGTTTTTTTAAATGATAACCTGTATATTATATTGCACAGTCAAATTCTCCTCAAAATTCTCTTTCCAACGACATACAACAAGTTGACATTTACTTTCAAAATGGCGGCGTAGGACTCATTTTACCAAAAACAAAATGGTGTCTATAAAACAACGAATGCAATAATTGATACAGGAAAAATAGTGATAAAATCTTCTAAATTGGTCCATTTTGTAATTCTTTAAGCACTGACATTTACATTTTCTTCTTTTGTTTTTAAAGGAAGGTATTTTTTTATTGTTTAAAACTGAAGCAAAACGCATTCTGATTTCGAAAATATCCCTAGGTGCTTAAGGATACTTTAGACTTTCATACCAAATAATAAAAAGTATATGATAACATTTAAAAAAACTCTGTAGAATAGGGTTAAAGTTAAGATTTTTTTAAACAATAAAAAAATACCTTCCTTTAAAAACAAAAGAAGAAAATGTAAATGTCAGTGCTTAAAGATTTATAAAAGGGACCAATTTAAAAGATTTTATCACTATTTTTCCCGTATCAATTGCATACGTTGTTTTATAGACACCATTTTGTTTTTGGTAAAATAAGTCCTACGCCGCCATTTTTAAAGTAAATGTCAACTTGTTGTATGTCGTTGAAAAAAGAATTTTAAGGAAAATTTGACTGTGCAATATAATATACAGGTTGTCGTTAAAAAAAACATAATTGGCGTAGTTCCGGTTAAACCGGAAGTGAAATTCAGTTGGTTTCTAGGTAAAATTAAAGATCCCTTTCAAATATTCCAGTAACCCAAATTTGATTAAAATATCTCTTAACATGACACTGTGGTGCTATGTAAAATAATCTCGTTAACACCCGGTATATTCAAAAAAGTTTGATTTTTAGCCCATTGACTGCGGCTTTGCTCGACGAGCCGCTTGACGAAGATTCAATTCGAATAAAAACAACGCATGGCACATGTTTTACATTATAGGTAGCAGTCACAGTAAAAAATGCATGTGCATCTGTTTCATTTTCTGACAAAATACATTAACCGCTATCTAATTTTTACTATGCCTTGACTGTAATTTTTAGGTTTCATATATTACCAAGTTATTATACCTAAAAAGGAAAGTTTCTAGATAATACATAATTTTGCAACATTTTACAGTTGACTATTTAATATTCTGTGAATAAAAAAAACATTATGTAAGTTTATATAAAAAAATATAAAAAAGCATAATTGGTTATGTGTTTCGCCCCTTTCTATGCATGATCGAACGCGCGCAGCGTGCTTCAGCTTGTATTGTGCTGATCGCATTAGGGCGATGACACACATGGCGTTTTTGTAGCGGTTTCTGTGGAGGCGATCGCCGACACTGCTGCAGCAGTGTCAAAAAACACATAGCGGTTTCTGTTAAGTCGACGGCATTGGCAAAACAATTCTAGATCCATTTTTAATGCAATTCGTTAATTAAATAAAATAATTTGCTTTGGGTCTTAAACACGCTTTTAAAATTGCCGTGTCTGACCAGTATAATATAATTCCTGGTCTTCTAGAACCACTTGAAGCAAGAAAACAGGTAACGGCGGATGCGATAGACACTGCAACGAAGCAGTTTCAAAACCGCGCCCCACTTTTATGTTTGTTTTGCATCATTTGTGTAAATGTGTAAGTGTGTCTTTTGTATTGGAATGCACAGGGAACCAAGCATAATGGATACTATGGGGCGGGTAGATCACGACGGCCGTTTTCTTCTTATTGGGACTCTACGAGCAGCCATAATCCCCAAACAACTCCACAGATAACGGCACGATGTACCTATTATAAGCTATTTTGCAAAAGTTAAGCGGCCTTCAATATACCGTAGTGCCATCCCAGCGGAATCAACTCCAATTCAAAAGACAGTTACAGTTATCTCCTAATTATGATTTAGGGCTTTCCTAATAAATTGCACGTAATATTACATGGCAAATCAGTAAATACACAATATGAAATAATTTTAAAATAGACGATCGTAGAGGTAAATAGTTTAATTAGGGTTCAGGGTATTTTTTTCCTTGAAGATCCATGACATTTTATTAAAAATGAAGGTTATGGTAATTTAAGATTACATTTTTTTACTGTGTAGCAATTGTAGCCCACAAACGGCAGGTCTAAACAAGGTGTCATAATATTGTCAAAATAACAGCTCATATAATAACATAAGGTATTGATTTCATCTAAATGCATGTTACTAAAGTTAAAAGAAGTGTAAATACTAATGCCGTCAGAATTTTGTGGTTATTTTTATCACGTGAATATGTCAAAATATTTTTATTTATAATTTTCCTATAGCATGAATTATTTTCGGAAATTTTTCGAGAAACCCGAAACGCCAGCCGAGGAAAATTTTTTTTAAAATTCGCAGCTGAGATAAAATTTCCGGAATTTTAATTCAAGCTCGTGGGAGATTCGGCAAGAGAATTTTATGCGAAAGCTATTTGAAAATAGAATTAAATTGGTGACATACCGATGTAAGGGACATAATACAACCGTGCGTTGTAAAAAACAATAGTGGGCACTATATTTTGGTAAATCTTAAGCAGTTTAAGTTGCATTATTTTTACTTTCCTTTACTACTGTGCTCTAGTAAAATAAGGTTTAAATAATAACCTAAAAGAAATATTATCCTTTATACGTTCCATAATTTTATACTACTAGAAACGAGGAAATAGTATTATAGTATTAAAAAACTAAATATGAACGCGTACAAAATGAATGATAATTTTCCGCCTTACAATAACACAAACGTCACTGTTTCTATTAGAGCTGTCAAGCCAGGGAGATTTCCACTTATTAATCTTACAGATACGGAGCTCTCCGAAAACATTTTGTTGTTGTCATAGCAACACAATAAAATGCGAAATTTGTTAGTGAAATAAAATTATATTTTACAGCTTAAGTTGTATAAGTCTTTGATAAATAACTTAAAGACATCTTATATTTTCGTTTTTTATTAACTGTAATCTTTTAATCCAGGTGGAATATCATATATTCTGCGTTATGATTTTGACATTCTTGAAATGTCTTTGAAATGACGTTTCAGGAAAATTTTCATTTATTAATTTTACCACAAACATAAAACATTTCCGGTTACTCTTTAGGTTTCTATGGTAACCGAAGAAAAATCAAGCTTCTGATTGGTTGAAATTAAGAGTGTAAAATTTTCACTTATAATCTCCCTAGCAGCAGAATTATTACCGATAATTTTTTTTAAGGTCACAAATGGTTTTGTTGATAGAAAATTTCCCTCGTCTCCGACTCGGAATAATTATTAATTAATTATCCCGAGTCGAAGACGAGGAAAATTTTCTATCAACAAAAACATGAGTGAAACCGAGAAAAAAATTATCGGGAATTAATTTTGCTCCGTGGGAGATTCGGTAAGAAAATTTCATAAATTGGAGTTTCTTTTAATGTTCCTGAAATTTTAGTAATAAACCTTAGTTAAGTAAAATTAACTTCTATTGTAAAAATACAGTGCGTCATATTAAACTAAACTCATCGGAAATATGTTTTTTAAAGTTATATTTGAATTTAAAACATAAAGACATTGGATTTCGCTGGTTTGTCTCACCTGTCACTTCGAAATGACTTGACATTTGAATTAAAATTAAGTCGTAGTAGTATACCTAAGAAAAATTATCACTTTTTAATTTCATTAGGTTAATAGGCTATAGACTATCGCGATAGTCTCCCGTTGCTATAAGCAACGTAAACAAAAAGGATCCTTCTAATTGGTTGAAAATAAATTTATGAAATTTTCACTGTAATCACGTCTAAAGGCATCCAAGGTGCAAAAATTTTTCTCCTGGCCATGACAACGTTTAAAAATAGCGGTATCTGATTGGTCGCAAATATTTGTGTAAAATTTTCAAAGAAATTTTAAGTCTTTTGTTAATTGTCGAAAAGAAAAGTTTTTTGATGCCTTTTATATCAATAACGAGAGAATTATTTTGATGTCTACCTGTTTATATTTAAAAATAAAATGGTTCTCGTATAAAACAATTTTTTTTTGTAGGATTTAAAGAAAGGAATCAAAAAGATAGCAGAATTTCTTGAAGTTCCTCTGACCGATGAGCAGCTTGCTGATTTAACGGATTTTTTCAGTTTTTCGAATTACAAAAAAGTTACGCAAGGGAAAAATTTCTTTAATGATAACTTTGAGCACGTTCGAAAAGGCGAAGCCGGTGGATGGAAAAAGGAATTTCCGGAAGGGTTACGAGAAAGGGCAGATAAATGGAGAGACGATAATATAAAAACTTTAAATATTAAATGTCAAAAATTTTATGACTTTTTAAAATAGCTATATTTACTTAAGCTTTAGTTTAATCGATAATAAAGTAATTAAAACCATTATAAATAAAATACTATTAGGTAATAGACTTAGTTTATTTGTTTTTTATTTACCTACATATTCTTGTCCTTTCATTCATTTTTTCAGGACCGGTTTTACCTAACATGAGGCCCTAGGCACCAGGTAATTTTGAGGCCCTCTGTTAGGCATCTATTTTATATAGGTATTACTAAATAAACTATAGACTATATAGTTGCCAGGGTGTTTCGTGATATATTTTAAATCAAATTTCAGTCACAGCCAAGGGAAAAACACAAAAAGATTTATTTTTTTTATTTTTGAATACATTTTATTTGACTCTTATAATTATTAAAACGCAAAACATCTGCGTTATGCAAATTATAACAAATTCTTATTTACTATTTACTTACCTGTCTAATTATACTTAGAAACTAAAATTAAAAGAACTTTTTCCCAGCCTTTTGTTTCGAAAATAAGTCAATAATTTCATTGTAATCTAGTGTGTTGACTACTTCTGATTCAATAAAAATTATCGAGAGGCCAGAAGTTTTATCCTGTACCATGCTGGTCCTTGAATAATTTTTAACTCTCTTTAGGACTGAAAACGAACGCTCTCCGGATGCGTTGCTGACAGGCAGTGTAAGAAATATTTTTAAAAGTGTTTCTACGTTAGGAAATGTTGATCTTAAACCGTTATTAATAAGTTTATACATACTAAAAGGGTTAGAACTATTTTCTTCTTTGGCATAATTTAAAAAATGTCTAATTTTATCTTTGAGATAATCTGCATTAATATCATTTTTATAAATCTCTTTTAGTTTATTTATACAAATATTGCGATCTTCTTCGGCAAGATCGCTATTTTAAAATATCTTAAAGTTTTCTAAAATTTCGCTATAAATTTGACCCCTTCTATCCGATTCACTGATTAACCTATCACAAATAACATAAACCGTTTGTGTAATGAATTTTTGGCGACCTTTCAGATTTACTTCATTTGATGATGACGCATCAGTTTGCAGTTTTCGCGTTTTTACACGGTTTTTTCATCACTAAATAGGCATTCGTTAGTCATAGTCTGAGCTTCATTTTCAATTTCTGGGAAATTCCCTCGAATATCTGTAACAAACTGTTTTAAAGAGTTTAGTAGATTTTCGCCATTTAATGAATATTAATACAAACTCTACTCCAACTTACCTTTACGCCTGGTCAGTGGTCAGACTCCAATTAGTTGAATTAAAGATAACTGATTACCTATTATTCTATTATATTATATTAGATTTGCAGATTTAACAACAGTGGTTCAGTTTTCAGTTATTTACACCATAATACCATAACGTCGCGCCGCGCTGATTCAGCGTTTCTTGCTCTGTTGCCAGATTGAAAACTCTGCTGGCCCAATTTAATATTTTTATATTTTGGCATTTTGTGATGCCCCCTAAATATAAGGCCCTAGGCTAGCGCCTAGTGCGGCTAGTGGTAAAACCGGCCCCCTGATTGTCTGAGCAATTACCGAGCAAACAAGTCGTCAAGGGGAAGTTCATGAGGGATCAAATTGCTTAAAAATTTCCTGGCAATTTGATCCCTCATGAACTACCTATGCATTAAGGGACTTTCCAAGCAATTTGATTGTCAATCAATTCGTCTCTCTTCAATCAGATTTTATTTTTAAAATAGTCAAAGCGCTCGTGTAGTGATCGATTATTTTTTTCCATCTTTGTCATGACACCTATTAAAACCAAACCACTAAAAATATTTAAACACGACGGGGAACCTATTGACTTGCACTTTGTACTACAATCAATCATATACACACATATAGTAAACGGCACGATTTCTCTCGTTTTAAAACAGATGACAGTAGAAATTACATCGATCAGCTGATATTGGGACATAATAATATCCCCAGATTAGTAGTGGACCGTAATGAGCCCAAACACCGGGTTATGAATTGCGTTTGTGTGCTTTTTGTTGCATTTAATTACGTTTTCAAAATATTTTGTGGTTATGGCCTTTTATTTTTACTTTCATTGAATTTTAATTACTTTTGTGTGATCGGTAAGTATCTACCTACAATTATTATTCAATTGACCAAAAATTTACTGGTTAAATTTTTTTAATTCTTTTTCATTGGGGATCATAAATATTATCGATAAGTAATTTTTCATCTGAACGCCGTTTTTGTCGAAAAGTTAGTTTGTGAAATTTTTGTTCTTAAAATGTTTGTTCGTAAAGGTTACATGTTTCTAATGTATAATTTTTGCATTTTGCATTATCTAGGTATCCTTTTCTGTTTCAAGAAAAATAAGTAGAAATTATTTCTGTGACTTAGGTAGGTAGGGGAGAGTTGGACAAAACCGAGTAGGTTAATAAAACCGGGTAGGTACCGCCTAGTTCTGCCAAATACCAAAACAGCTTTCCATAGTATTAACCTATAAAATTTGGCTATTTGATTTCAAAAGAAATTATTTTTATTAGGTATTCTTATTATTATTGTTTGGCAATAGTAAAGTTGAAATAAACTATTTAGCATTATGTTAGCCTATATAGTGGTTTAAAAAGGTAACCACATTATTATGTAATAGGATAGCGAACAAATACCTATATAATTCTATTTTCTAGGTCTACGTACCTTACATAAGTGAAATTATTAGAAATAGAATAAAGTTTTTAACATTAAGTTAGCCTACATACAAGTTCAGAAATGTAACCGTATCAATAAATTGCATTTTAACGAACAAATTCTATAAACACCATTTTTGGGTCTACGTACCTTACGTACCTAAGTCAAAAACTGTTAAAGTGGGGTTTCCATTGACAGAAAAATTAAATCATTGGCTTCATTGAAGCTTTTAACTTATGTTAGCCCACATTCATGTTTAGGAATGTAACTGTATCATAACCAGCAAATTCCAAAAAAAAAACACTTTCGGGTCTACGTATACCTTACGTAAGTCAAAAACTGTTAAAGTAGAGTTTCCACTGACTAAAAAATTTAATTCCTGGCTAAATTGAAGCTTTTAACTTTATGTTAGCCCACATATAAGTTTACATATGTAACTTTTTCTATCATAACCAACAAATTCTATAAAAACCATATTTGGGTCTACGTACCTTACGTAAGTCATATGGAGATTTCCTTAACAGTAAATTTAATATCTGACTGAATTCAATTAGTTTATGTTGAAATGTAGGTATATTATTTTATCTATAGGTATAATCTGAACAAATAAAACAAAAAAAATTCTGTTGTAAATATGAGTGACAGAGTCCTATTTAAAGTTGCGTTTTAGTTAATTTAGTATTTTCAAGGTTTGGATAATATAATAAAAATAGTTTTTAAATCTATTTTAACACTTTATCTTTAAACGATATAAAAATTCATGTTGATTATTACCTACCTTAAATTATAATATTTTTTATAAAACAAAACTTTTAAAAGAAATTATTATTATTATTATTTGGCAATATTAAAGCGGTATAACCGATAAGACTATTGCATCAATTGTTTTAGAAGGTATCACATGAATAATTTTCAAGTCCGGTCCTGGAATTCATACCAACCTAATATACCAAAATGTGTCACGTGACTTTGCCTCCATCTTGCGAGAATATTCAAATTTTGTACATACTAAAACCATTGGCATAGCCAAGTGGTGGCAGAAGGGTGTTTGTTGTATTTATCGTCGACCCCCTTCCTCCCCTATTCCCGCTTCCGCTCCCTTGTTGATGCACAAATCATTATATATTTTGTATTTCTTAAATTAACGATAATCAAATAAAAAATCATTAATTTAACTAAAACCAAAATTATTATTGGAAAACGTCAAGAAAAAATTTACATTACATTGTAAATATCATTAAAGGTTATTTTAATTATAAATAACTGCTTCCTCTAGTATATCAGCAATTATATCCTTATAATAATCATTTTTATTTAATCCATTTAGAATACTCTCTAAAATGGTACTGACTAGTTTACCAACTCTATCTTTATTGACATCTAGGAAGTCAATAATTCTTGCACCATATTCGGATATAACTTCATTTAATAGAGCACTGAAATCGGGGCTGTCTAATAATCCTTCAAGCCTTAGCTAAAAAACATAATTAATTACTATACCGTGTCCATTTTATCTTGAGAAACTTAATCAAAATATTTGTAAGGTTATGTTACGACAGAAAAGAAAATGGATTTTCTGCAGTTGCACAGAGGAATAATGGGTAAACATTGAAGCGTTTTAAATTATTTTTGAGACATTTTGGCACAAATTTGATAGTTGTATGTTGTATGTATAAATGGCAACTATTATTGATAATTAAAAAGTTTTTTTTTATTGTTTACAAAGTGTGATAAAAAATAATGATATTTTTATTGTAACGTAGATATTTAGTAATGAATGATATTACAGTCCTTTTGTAGGATTATTTACATCAATTTTGTTGACTGATCGAAAGTGGTTTGAAAAAAAAAATGTTTAAAAAAAACAGTACTTTTACTTACGCTAGTGTCTTTTCCCAACGAAAATTCCAAGGAGAGATTTTTAAATCCACTTATAGAAATTGGACTAAGTTTCAAATCGACTAACGTGTAAAATTCAATACTTATTTCATCCAAATTTAAGCTAAAATTGAAAAATGAAAATAGAAATAAAAGTATTTATTTGAACACGACTGGCATATGACAGTCTAAGATGAGCATACATAACGGTAACGACAGAATTTTCAGGACACGGCCAAGGAGTGGGGAATTGGGAGATAAGGGACATCCGAGACGCGTTAATCAATATTAGATTGACAAGACAATTACGTAGGTCTTAAAATTATCACAAATTAATTTATTTTGTTGATTATTACCGACTACAAATCACTGAATCTTTATTTTTACGATTAAAAATAGTAATGAACACAATAGTGGATAATTAGGAAGAACTCGTAAACCGCAACCCAATGCAAGCAAAACGTGTCCGCCATTTAGAGTGAAACGAAATGTGCAATGTGCATGTAGGACCCCCGCCCCGTCTCTCTCTCTCGTAGGCAAAGTAGTTAATGGCGATGTCGCTACTTAAGGCGGGTTTTCCTACACCTTCGCCAGTCGTCGACGACTGCGACTGAGTAGCTTTGACCGGTAGTAGCCGCGATCATTTTCCGTCAACCCGTGTTCCTACCGCAGCCATTTTCAAGTGTTCGGGTTTGCTCTAGCCTAAAGAAATATGAATATTTCTAAAAAGTCACTACTACTACTGTTAAGTTATCAAGAGCACGAAGAAAATCTGCTTCTTCTTTTAACATTAGAATCTGAAAAACATAGGAGCAAAGAATTAGCAATGTTTAAAAATAGACGATCTGAAGGATTTCAGGCCATTTTAATAAAAAACCACTTGACAGACAATGAAACAAAATTCAAAGAGTGTTTTCGAATTTCACAGCATCAATATAACTATCTATTGCGGCTCATAAAGATGAACTTGTTAAGCCATCCTGTAATCGTGTGAAATTTCCAATAACACCCCCAGGAAACTGGAAAACAATGCGCTTTCGTTGACGAAATTAGTCGCAGCACCTCTCTCGGAGACGAGCGACTACCACGACCGGACGAATGGCGACCGCTCGCTAGTAGTAGCGACTGCGTAGCGGCTTAGAAACCAGGCAGGTTTAAAATGCATAGGAGATATCTTGACGAATCGGTCGCGGCCACTCGGTCGCAGTCGTCGACGACTGGCGATGGTGTAGGAAAACCCGCCTTTAGTTTTACTTTAGATATTGTGATGATCTTTAAAAGTATTTCATTCGAAAATAGGTGAAAAAAGTGATTAAGACCTTTACTACTGCTCATTTGCTGATATAAAAATGTTGTGTAGTGTTATAAATCCGAAAAAAAGTGGTATTTTTATCCTGTTGTTTAAAGATTTGCCATGCTACAGTGAGAAATAAGTTTATTATACAGGGTGTTTCAATAAAAACTCCCAGGCCAATTATTTTGAAAACTAAAAGCGACATTTAAATTCTGTAAACGCCAGTTTTTAGCCTCTATGATTGGCTTCACAACTGTGTAAAAAATGTGTTTGAATAATACAAGATGTAGGTGGCGCCACGGTGCAAAAAAATTTTTCGATGACAGGAACTTTTAAATGTTGTCGCTCTTAAAGATAATTAGTTTTTGATCAAATTATGTTCCATAAAAAATTTTGATAAATCCAACATAAAAGGAGATATTTGGGGTTAAGTTTTTTTTTTAAATAATTTTAATTTTAACGAGTATTTTAATTATAAATATTTTTAATATCCTTTAGAAGATTTTAATTTAATTTTAGTAGTCATAATTTTAGTGATAAAACACTCGTGTATCGCCAAATTATTATTACTTTGGTAATTTTTATATTTTTTTCGGATTAGGCGACTAAAAATATCCTTTTCTTGTCTCTTAAATTGTTTTTTATCTTGCATCGTTTTTGAGAAATAAAAATAAAAACAATTTTATTGCATATCTCTGGAAAACAAAAATCATTAAATAATTAAAACGTTGTATTTTTGCTATTAATCGAAATACACTATTGAGAGTTTGCAAAACCGAATTACTATATCGATTTGCTGTGTGTGTATATGAAAACGGCAATAATTTCGAACACATCATTCGACCCCATTAAATAGTTTTTGGTATTGTTCTAATTTTTATTAATAATTTTGTATAATTTCTCATCAGTTCTTTCATAAAATTTAAAACATCTTTTAATTTTATTTTATAATGCTTTAATGTTTTAATGCTTTTAAACAACAAATACAATGTATTAATTATTTTTGTTTTCCAGAGATATGCGATAAAACTGTTTTTATCTTTATTTCTCGAAAACAAAGCAAGATAAGAAAACTATTTAACAGACAAGAAAAAAAAATTTTTTGTTGCTTAATCCGAAAAAAATATAAAAATTACCAAGAACTCAGTGACGTCTTATTTTTTGCCAATATTATTTGTTAAGGCGCCCCCTGAGACGTCACTGGACGTAATAATTTAGCGCAATACGATCGTTTCATCACCAAAATTATCATTACCAGAATTAAATTAAAATCTGCTAAAGGATATTAAAAATATTTATAATTAAAATACTCGTTAAAATTATTTAAAAAAAAACTTAACCCCAAATATCTCCTTTCATGTTGGATTTATCAAAAATTTGTATGGAACATAATTTGATCAAAAATTAATTATCTTTAAGAGCGACAACATTTAAAAGTTCCTGTCATCGAAAAATTTCTTTGCACCGTGGGGCCACCTACATCTTGTATTATTTAAACACTTTTTTTTACACAGTTGTAAAGCCAATCGTAGAGGCTAAAAACTGGCGTTTACAGAATTTAAATGTCACTTTTAGTTTTCGAAATAATTGGCCTGGGAGTTCTTATTGAAACACCCTGTATATTATATTATTAAATTAAAAACTTTTAACAGTCGCCATTTTGAAATAGCTTGACAGAATCGCGCCAAAATTTATGAGCATACTGTCGAGATATTAGCTGTATGTTTCCATTTAAAAAAAAATCTATACCTATCGTCATATCTTTGATAAAAAATGTCTATAAGAAACAAACGAATAACGTCAAAATGTCAGCATATACAATATAAATACATAAATATTTAGGTTAAAATTATAGTACCTACCTCACTCAATTTAAAAAATCCCTTAATAGAGCTACAGTGTAGCGAAACATGTCGGCTAATAAAATAAATATTCTGTGGAAATTAGACTAAAGTCTTTATTGCAATAAGTATATTTTAGGATGTCAATGCTGAATAAGTTCGATTATAGTAAAAAAGCACATCAATATATAGAATCTCACAAGATTCTTACAAGAAATACACCACAGTTCAAAGCTTTTACTTAACAAAAACATAAGTATACTGATATCTTATAAATAATACCGAAATATCAGTTATTATAAATTTACCTTATATTTCCGTTTCCAAAGAACGGCAGAAGTTGTAATATGAGCACATTCATGTTATAGTCGAGAAATAAGTTCAAATTTGGTATGTTTAAAGTCACATTAATTATAGAGGAAGATACCAGGCGATAATCTACACTTAGGACACTTGCCACTATGTCATGTAGGCCACTGAGTTTGAAATCCGATATATTAACTGGACCTCTGGAAATATTAAAACGGTTTAGTAACAAAAAATTAAATAAATTTGAAACATTTTTTTCTACTACCTTACTAACTTTAGGCACTATAGAAAATGTATAAATCTTAACTTTTTACGATAATGCTTAAGGTAGGAGTATTAACATGCTTGCCAACCTATAACCTATTTCGCGTGGATTTATTTATGTTTTCTAGCTTTTACACAGAATTTAAATAAAATCAGTATCGACTTGGTGTTCTATAGGTAATAATTGACATATTTAATAAATATCAAGGAATTTCATAACTTATTTTAGGAGAATTGTATAGCGAAAAATACCGGGTAAGATTTTTTTTTACATTATTATGTCATTGTCACTCATTGTTCTTTCACTATACAATTCCCCCAAAATTAGCAATGAAATAAATTGATATTTTTGTAATATATCAGATACTACCTAAATAATGTACCGACGATATTGACTTTCTTTAAATGTTAGTTATTAAAATAATAAACTCAAAAAATCAACGCGAAATGGGTTATAGGTTGGCAATAGATTGAATGACGTTGAGAATTCAACCTTAAGGTGGGAGTATCAACATGCTTGCCAACCTTTAACCTATTTTGCGTAGATTTATTTATTTTTCTAGCTTTTACACAAAATTTAAATAAAATCAATATCGACTGCATATATTCTATGGGTAATAATTGACATATTACATAAATATTAAGGAATTTTATAAATTATTTTAGGAAAATTGTAGAGCGAAAAATATCGGGTAAGATTTTTTTAAACATTATTATGTCATTGTTGTTTCAATATACAATTCTTCCAAAATTAGTAATGAAATAAATTGATATTTTTGTAATATATCCGATACTACCTAAATAATGTACCGACGATATCTATTGATTTTTTTTAAATGTTAGTTATTAAAATAATAAATTCAAAAAATCAACGCGAAATAGGTTATAGGTTGGCAATAGATTGAATGACGTTGATAATTCCACCTTAAAGTATTTATTATAAAAATTGAATAATTAGTTTAATATGCATACATGCATTTTTAATTTTAATTGGTCATTGTAAAATAGGAAGAAGAAATTTAGACCATGCGGAACTTTTTATTTTTATTTTTTTTGGAATATTATTATAAATTTTTATACCATCATGAAGAATTGACTTTTTTCCAAAATTAGTTTTTATTTTTACAGTTTTTAAATTTTCATTTTTTCTTCTATTGTGATCATGAAATGTTGTGCTATCAATAAATTTTATTTCAGAATTTTTAATCTTTTCATTGATTGAGTGAATTAATATACCTACGTTTAATTTATATAAATTTTCTATATCCAAATAATTATTTGGTTTATATAAATTTACAGTAGGCTCTAAAAATGGTAATTTATGAATGCATTTTATGGCTTTATTTTGTAATTTTTTTAAAGGATTGATATTTGACAAACAGACAGAACCCCAAACTGATATTAAATATTGCAATTTTGAATATATTAATGCAAAATAAATATTTCTTAAAAATTTTAATGGGATGTAATATCTCACTTTGTATAAAATACCAATTAAAGGAGAAATATTATTTCTTAAATTATTAATATGTGTTCTCCAACTTAAATTTTCATCTATATGTAAACCTAAAAATTTTATTGTATTTGAATAGGTATTTTATAATATGTCCATTAAAAAGTAATTGCAAATTATATCCAACATATTGATTTGTTTTAGTTATTATCATAAAAGAAGATTTTTCAAAATTTAATAATTTAAAACTTTGTAGCCACGAATAAATTTGAATTAAATCTTGTTTTATATTATCTAAAATTTGATCTATATCATCATCAAAATATATAATTGTTGTATCATCTGCAAATAATTTTAAATCACCTTTTAATTTTAAGTTTAAAATTGAATTTATGTATATCAGAAAAAGAATAGGTCCTAAAATTGATCCTTGCGGTACACCACAAGTAATGTTTTTAAATGAACTTTTTGTGTTTTCAATTTGTACAAACTGTTTACGGTCAGTTAAATAATTTTGAAACCAATTATAAATATTTTCCCTTATTCCAATATTATAAATACATTGCAATAAAATATCATGGTTTACTGTATCGAATGCCTTACATAAATCTAAAGACACTAGGCAACATTTTTTATTATTGTCAACATTATTTTGAATTTTTGTGATAACATTTGCCACTGCAACCTCCGTGTCCCTAGATTTACGAAATCCATATTGGCCATGAAATAATAATTTTTTATTTTCTAAAAAATTGGATATTTTTTGTTGAACAATTTTTTCATATACTTTTGAAATTACTGATAGCACAGAAATTGGACGATAATTGTTACAATTAGATTTTGAATTTGCTTTTAAAATAGGAAAAACTTTAGCTATTTTTAATTTTTTTGGATAAATTCCTTTTTCCAATGATAGTTGTATAAGATATTTTAAGATTGGAGTTATTTCTACTTTGACACTTTGTATAATTTTGACTGTTATATTATCAAATCCACTGCCTTTTTTTCTATTAAGTTCTTGAATTATATCTTCAATATCTTTTTCAAAAAGTTCATTCATATCGAAAAACGTAGATGATTCATTTTCTAGACATACAATTCTTGGTGTATTCATAATTTTTTTTGCAAGTTTTTCTCCAACATTTACAAAATGTTTATTCATTTCTTCACTGATTTCATTCTTATTTTCAATTTTGTTTCCATTTATAACTAGATGATCAATTTTTAATTTTTCTTTACTTGATTTATTTGTAAGGATTAAATTTAAATTGTTCCATATTGCTTTTTGGTCTTCATTGTTAAATTGTTTACTATAAAACGCATTCTTTGTTTGTTTAATTTTTGTTTTTACAATTTTATTATAATCTTTGTATGTTTCTTTAAAGTTTTTATTATCTGGATTTCTTTTATATTTTTCATAGTAATTATCTCGAATCTTTATCATTCTTGTTAACTCTTCATTAAACCATGATTTTTAATTTTGTTTAATTTTAATAGATTTTTCATACGAGCATTTTTCAAATGCTTTTATAATTTCTTCATAAATATCATCAGGATCTTTTACTAATATTTTATTATTGTTTATATTGATTAGTTCAATTTTTAGCTTTTTTACATCAAAATCTATGAACTTAATTGTTTTAAATCTTGGTATTTTTGTTTTAAATATTAATGGAATTTAAATAATTTGAATTTTATGGTCACTTATTTGACTCGTTTCCAAATTTAATCGTATATCTTTGGATGAGTTAGTTATTATATGGTCAATTAATGATTTGCTATTAGGTCCATCTCTTGTTGATATACTTGAATTTAAAATTTTAAAACTATTTGTTAAATAAATATCCATTATTCTTCTTCCTTGTGTGTCACTTTGAAGAATATCAACATTCATATCTCCTAGCAAATAACTCTCAAATTTTGAATCTGCAAAAGTTTCCAATTTTTCATTCAAAAATATGGTTCCAACTTACAGAGACATACTGTATACTAAAGGAAACATATTTTTTTAGACTTACGTTATAATTGCATTAGTAAAGGTTTCGCTAACGTTGGCAAGTAATAAAGGATCTGATATATTTCCAAGTATATTAGCAATAGTCTTATTAATAAGATCACCTACATCAACGCCGATCTCACTATTTTCATCTTCAAATTCTAGAAAAGTATATAAAAATGTGTTTAGATTTATTAGACCGATCGGGACAGAACAGAGGCCTATTTGTTGAGTTTCCATGTATTTTTATTAAAAGGGATTCTTGGCCATCTTGTTTATGTTTTACCGTAGAATCTAAAATTGCCTTTTAAAAAGCGATTTAACTTAATACAAAGAAACTGGCGTAAAGTTGTTGTTTTTTTAATTATATATTGTATATTTATATGAAAGATCTTTCTTTTCTGATTCCACAAATATATAGTTTCTCTATATTAGCTCAAACCGTTTTTAGTATATAATCGATCAAAGTTTTAAAAAGCGGTATTCATTTGAGTTTATAGTAACTCTAAAATGGCTTGGTAAAGAAAAGGCCATAATGGGGATGCATTAAAATAACGTCAACGAGGTAAAGTTTAGAAATGTCTAGAAAGCCTTGAAAAACAAAACCACGTAGGTAAATAATTACAATATGTCAAAGTCTAAAGTTTCTAATATGTGTATGATAATACATACTGATACTACAAATTTTAATATTACTGTAGTTTATAAAAACTATAGACTTTTTAGACATATCACCATTGATTAAATTCAATAAAAATATTTTTTCCATATGCTGCACAATACTGCACTCGCATACTCGCGGTCATTGTACCGGGTGGTCAAATAAACGAGGACGGCGGCTTTATCTCGGCAACTATTAATCGTACAACTTTCGGAAAGATTTTTTTACGAGTAAAGTGGTCAAGTGAAATTGCTGGAAATTACTTTTAAGTTCCTCATTTCGCCACAAGGGGGCCCAATTAAAAATTGTTTTTTTAAATTCTAAATTTCTCCAAAAATTTCCATATTAAGGTATAACTCTGATTACATCATTGGAAAGCTTAGACAATTCGGCATCATTTTGGTTTAAGGCTCATTGGCGTACCGATAAAAGTGGGAGAAGCTATTGAAAGTGTAAACATTAAAATCGCTGTAACTCTAAACGACTTATCCGATTTTACTAAATTTAAGCTTGTTTGAAAGTTCCTTCAATTGTCGTATCTAATGGTACACGATAGTTTCTAATAAAATTGCTAGAGGGCGCAATTTGTATTAAAAATTATTGTTTTGGCAATAACTCTGAAACGAACAAAAATATCGAACTGCGGTCTACACATTTTTTCTTGCAAATTTCATCTTCTTTTCGATTATGATGTCATAGTTATACCGTATGATTTGAATTTTCGGGATAAAATCGAAAAAACTGTTATTATTACAAATTGCGCCCTCTAGCAATTTTATTAAACACTATTGTGTACTGTTGGATACGGCAATTAAAGATGCTTATTTTTCCCTTCCAAACAAGCTTAAATTTAGTAAAATCGGATAAGTCGTTTAGAAGTTACAGCGATTTTAATGTTTACACTTTCAATAGCTTCTCCCACTCTTATCAAGGTCGGTACGCCAATGAGCCTTAAACCAAAATGATGCAGAATTGTCTAAGCTTTCCAATGATGTAATCAGAGTTATACCTTAATATGGGAATTTTCTGAGAAATTTAAAATTTAAAAAAACAATTTTTAATTTTGCCCCCTTGCGGCGAAATGAGGAACTTAAAAGTAATTTCCAGCAATTTTTCTTGACCAATTTACTTATAAAAAAATCTTTCCGAAAGTTGTACGATTAATGGTTTCCGAGATAAAGCCGACGTCCTCGCTTATTTGACCACCCGGTACACATAAAATATGATAAATGGAAATGAGGAACTTAAAAATAATTTCCAGCAATTTCTCTTGACCAATTTACTTATAAAAAAATCTTTCCGAAAGTTGTACGATTAATGGTTTCCGAGATAAAGCCGACGTCCTCGCTTATTTGACCACCCGGTACACATAAAATATGATAAATGGAAATATATACTTACCGGGAGAGTTAGCTAAAATATTGCCAAAGAATAAAAGGCAGGTAAAAAATATTAAAAGTATTATCCTCATTTTTGTTCTTAGACTTACTTCACTTTGCTTTTTAATTACATACCTATGCAGCTGTTAAAATTAGGATGTATTACACAAAAACACTTTGAGTAGATTAGATTAAATCGATATCATCAATGTGTACGCAGTTTTAATTGTTTTAATATCAAATTATGAATATATTATACTGTAATTTTATCGGTGACTACGCATAAAGATTTAAAGTCCATTGCTTTTGGCAATATTGATTTGGGAAATAACATAAGCGCATAATTTCAATATTAATTTGTTTAACAGTTTAGTACCATTTCTAAATAAACACTAACGCCCGTTTGCACCACTTCCACTAAGGTTGACCTTAACTATAAGAATCACTTAAGTGTAAGAATTGGTTTGCACAAGTTGTACAGGGTGTCCCAAATTCGAGCCTCATCATGGGGATCTCGGAAACTATAAGAGATACAGCATCGGTTAAATTGTGGCAAAGTTGCGCAATTTTGTACTGAGCAATATCGCAAAAAAATATCTGAGTTATCTTTTTTAGTTTTTGAAATTTTTGCAAAAAACTAAAATTTTGAGTTTTTGTTTTTTTAAATTGCTCGACTTATTTTATCCGCTACAGAAAAACAAACACAACATTGTTAAGGCAACTTTTTACGCTCCATATTGTTACGTTTTTAGAATTTCGTTACAACGTTTCGTTTTTGTGGAACTATTATCAACTTTAATTTTTTAAATACGGACCTGCACTTTTTATTTTATTTTTTGATAGCGCTTTAAGCCCTGAATTCAAGCATGTACCACAATTAATTATATTCAGACGTTTTGATGTCATTATTACATCTTCAGGAATGTGATCATTATTTTTAAATACGGCCCTGGTGTATATTTGACTCTTGGTTTATTAAAACCACCATACTGGGCTAAATTAGTATCAAGCGTAGCAAAATAACTATAATGAGGCTGCAAGCGTTCAGGATAGTCCTGAAATAACGGTCACAAGAAATTTTGTGAATTCCTATTGGAAGAATAATAAACTCGTAACATGTCGCGCTTTTCTAAAGCAGAAAACATAATTTTGCTGAAATATTCAGTATAAATGGTGACTACAGTTGTCAAGATAATTAAGGTGGAAGTATCAACATGCTTGCCAACCTATAACCTATTTCGCGTTTATTTATTTAATTTTTCTAGCTTTTACACAAAATTTAAATAAAATCATTATCGTCTTCATATTTTATAGGTAATAACTAATTGACATATTAAATAAATATCAAGGAATTTCATTAAATATTTTAGGAGAATTTTATAGCGAAAAATGTCGGGTAAGATTTTTTTAAACATTATTATGTCATTCTTCTTTCACTATACAATTCTCCCAAAATTAGCAATGAAATAAATTGATTTTTTGTAATATGTCAGCTATTACCTAAATATTGTACCGACGATATTGATTTTATTTAAATGTTGGTTAATCAAATAATAAACTAAAAAAAGCAACGCGAAATAGGTTATAGGTTGGCAATAGATGAAATGACGTTGAGAATTCCACCTTAAGCCAAACAATCAAGTAAAAGTTCTTGTCATAGCAACCTTTGTTTTGTTTGGTTTTATTTTTACTTTGTTATAATTTATATTAAAACTTAAACATAGTAAATTATTTGTATAAAATTGACTGAATTATGCAAATTCCGGGTCCATTTACATGTTGTATGTGGTAACAAGATTAACCAACACCAGGGCCGTATTTAAAAATAATTATCACATTCCTGAAGATGTAATAATGACATCAAAACGTCTAAATATAATTAAGTGTGGTACATGGTTGAATTCAGGGCGTAAAGGGCTATCAAAAAATTTAATAAAAAATGCAGGTCCGTATTTAAAAAATTAAAGTTGATAATAGTTCCATAAAAACGAAACGTTGTAACGAAATTCTAAAAACGTCACAATATGGAGCGTAAAAAGTTGCCTTAACAATGTTGTGCTTGTTTTTCTGTGGCGGATAAAATCAGTCAAGCAGTTTAAAAAAACAAAAACTCAAAATTTTAGTATTTTGCAAAAATTTCAAAAACTAAAAAAGATAGCTCAGATATTTTTTTGCGATATTGCTCAGTACGAAATTGCGCAACTTTGCCACAATTTAACCGATGCTGTATCTTTTATAGTTTCCGAGATCCCCATGATGAGGCTCGAATTTGGGACACCCTGTACTTAATCGTTAGGTGACACTTAAGTTAAACTATTTTTAAGCTCAGGATATTCTGGAGCTTAAGTGATACTTAACAGATTAACCTCAAACAAAATCAGTCAATTTGACATTTCACAATATTACAAATACACAAATCTACTTATTTTATTTAAACGTAGGTTTCCTGTCCTAGCATATGGTTGCCGATTAAAAATAGATATAATTTTAACGTTAATAATAGCCACCGCCGTACTTTATAATATATTTATGTAGAACTAATAATGAGAGAGGACCACCCGATCCAGAAGACATAGAGCGTTTTGTACAGATAATGGAAGAAGATGAAGTATCAAACATTCCTTCTTTGAATGAGGGGGTTTTGCCATTGGCAAACCAAGTCAGAAGAACTTTAACTGATACTTATTATAGATACATTCAGGAATAAAATTGTACGTACTGCGTAAATGCTGAAATATGTCTGTGTAAATATAACTTCTTGTTTTGTGTTTCAATTCTGTTAACATTTTTAGATCAAGGTTTAAAGTATTATCATCAATTATGCTATTTCTGTATGAAAATTGCCTTATGTGACAATAAAACAAGTAATTACTGATTATGAAATTTCTTTAATAATTGTTGTTTCTTTAATTCAAAATCTAATAACAAGTTTTCCTTTTTTAATTCAAACAAGGCTCGCTCATGTTCTCTGCGTGCTTGAATATTTAAGAGTTCCTCTTCAAAGCATCGCCTTTTCACGTTTGCAGTTTCAGAATACTCTTTATTTAAATCTGGCTTCACCTGCTGTGTTGGTCTGGGAGTTTTAGTTCCACTCACATGCCCTGAAAATGTCTTCACCTGAAATATAAATAAAATTTATTATTGATGACCTATTTCTAATCATCTTCCTGTCTTACTTCTGAGATTGGTTAGAAGGGCTTTCCTCTAGAGGTGTCTATGCTGTTGGAGGGGGTTTATGACCAAAACCAAAAGTGAAGTACATCCAGCAGAGTCCTACAAGTAAAGAAACAAAATAACAATTTTGTAATAAAGATTTTTGAAATTTAACTTTAAGCAAAAAACAATAATTTTAGGATAAATATTGCATCATTTAGGTATTAGGTAAAAAATTAAAAGTAGGTTTAAACTTTTTTAATAAAAATATCTACCTGCAAAACCAGGTTTTCAGATGAATCTTCTCCGATCTTGTCGCCCTTATTTATAGCGTTCTGTATAGCTATGTTCCTCAGTCAATACATTTTCTCCTAAAACTATATTAGACAAAGATGGTTCCACCAGTTCCTCAACACCTGCAGTTGTACTGTCTCCATCACCGTTTTTTTATTCATATTATTTTAGGCCAATTCCTTTATGGGATCGTCTTTTTTTATATAAGTTCCTCGTCCGGTTTTATTTATTTCTTTTTTTCTTTGGCTACTTCTTTTCTAATGGTCGTTTTAATATTTTCATAATACTCTTTTAGAGCTTCTGTGGCCCTATGGTGCCCTTCCTGGTTTTGGGAATTAAAAGAAGCCGTAACTTTTGTCCATGCCAGGTCCTTTTCACGCCATGTTGTTGTATTTGTTTGCTTATTTCAATAATGTTTTTAAAGTTTCTAATAACATTTAATAGCAGCGTTTTTTCCGTAATAGAAAATTTGGGTGTCCGTTTTGTCAGACTATCGTCCTTAACGTAACTCATACTCTCTTATGTTCCCCACAAATCAAATAAAAAATATACTTTTGTTAGCACAACCGTACAACCAACGAAACATAAAGACCAAACAGAAACCCTTTAACTTTGACATAAACATATACCTACGCTTTCTTAGGTTATAGCCGGTGAAATAATCCAGGTAAAATACAATGTTGACAAGTTATTTTAAATCTTTGCTAAGAATTTGATAAGTGACACTTGTGCAAAGCTTTTGGAAATAAGGGTTACTCTTATCCCAAGGTTTCCCTTATCTAAGGTACAGTTTTAAGTAGTAGTGGTGCAAACAGGCGTAAGTGTTTTTTTCTGTTTAAAAAGCATTTCTAAATATTTTTGCATCGTTTCGTTAAACTTTAGAGGCTTAAGTAGCCCACCGACTTGGTAGCTTTGCTTTGCTCTTTCAGCGGCTTGTCAATAGTGTTGCCGCGAGACGAGACAAAATGGGTCTCTCGTCTCGTCTCGCTTCTCTCGTGATTTAAACCAAATATAGTAAAAACCAAGCAAAATTTTAACGCGTTTAGGTTAGGTTCTATCATATTTGACATAAATTGTGTGCAATATATGTGAAATATGACAGAACCTAACCTAAATGCGTTAAAACTTTGCTTGGTATTTACTACAGGGTGGCCCATTAGTGCGACAAAGGTCAACAGAGAGTTTTCGTTGTATTGGCAAATTCAAACGGTTAACCATAACGAATACGAATACGAAGCCGCTATTTGACAGATCGTAAAAATAGTTTTCGTTCAATTTGCTTAACGTTAACGTTGTCGAATTCGACAGTAAACATAACAAATATAACATTTACATAACCTATCTTTAATGGTTTGTGTTCATCTTTTCATATACGTTTTGTGCCATCTTTTTTGCTTGGTTTTAATTTCCTAGTACCCAAAATTCTAAAACATCATGATAGACGAAAGGTTGCTTTTATTGGACTCATCCAGTGATTCGGATTTGAATGATGCCCTTCTCTTGGAGGTGCTTGATCGCCAGGACATTCAGTATCGAGCACAGTTGTATGGAAATTTCAATTTAGAAAACTATAATAATGCTGAATGCAAACTTTATTTCCGATTTGAAAAAAATCACTTAAAAAGACTGGCTGAAGCACTTAGGATTCCCAATAATGTAATAACAGAAAGCAACCAAAATGTTTCTGGCGTGGAAGGGTTTTGCATTTTGTTAAGAAGATTAAGCTACCCTAGTAGGCTAGTTGATTTGGAGGTATTTTTTGGACGGTCAGCTCCAGCTCTCTCAAAAATCATTGACTTCATGAACAACCATATATATATATGACATATTATTTATGATGTAGGATATGTGTGTTCTTTAACCCCTCTCAATGATACTTCTTTCCCTGTGGTTTTTACAAAATTGGCTACTATCGAAGCCTGTTTACATGCATCGCCATATAGGTTGTTGGCCAATATTTCCTCTAATAAAATGATATCGTCCTCATCCATGAAACGATTTCTCGATCTTTTGAGAAAATGTACTGTTGAATCCATGACGAAAACAAGAAAACAAAAAATACTAACCAAAAACTTTAAAAACAGACCTCAACAAAAAATAAGTTATGTTGATTGCATCTGTCAAAAAAAAAGGTCATTACGCATGCGTTCCGTTTTCGCTATGGCTTTGTCTTCCGTCCGTTAGCTTCCGCCACTTATCCGTAACGATATTGATAAATGACAGCTCAAATGTCAAAGTTGTCAAATAGCGGCTATCGGAATCGCTTTTAAAAGAAAACGAAAACTGTCTAATAATATCTCCTGTACCTATGGAGAACTATAGGGTAGGAGGCCGATCGACAATGGCAGCATTTTCAAATTCTGTCCCGGTTTTTTGGTAAGTTCGCTATTGGCCGATAGATGGCTCTCGCGTCCGAAGTGGGCTGATGTTGTCTTCTTCTTCTTCGTTTTTAATATGGAAAACTAGATCCTCCATAGTTTTTAACTTTTACTTAAACCCTTTATTTTTCTGTGCTTTTACTTTTGACAATTGACATTTTATTTTTCGAAATAACAAATAATGTTTGAAGGCAAGACAAGACAAATAACGTTGTATTGTAATTAATTTCCATATTTATAATAAATAATGGTACAATTTATAAAAGTAGAGTTTGCTTTGTGTCGGGGTGTAAGACAGGATCTTTTTCAGAGAGAAAACGCAGCCAAATAAGTCTCTTTCTAGCTCCAAAGGTATAGTTAGAATGTTTAATACCCTGTATTTTAAAAACCAAGCCTCGTTGGAACTTTATACAGGCCGAGTTTACTAATAAGTATAACAAAGTAAGTGTAAATTCATATAAAAGTCCTTATTTGTTCCTTAAAGAACTAATTTAAATAAAAATAGTTATTGCGTCCATAAGAAACCATTATTTGATAGCCCACTTCGAACACGCGCGCCATCTTACAGCGACTCGTAAAGCTGAATTACCGATGCTAATTTGGGAACGAATCCAATGCATTGCGATCGGCCTCCTACCTCAAGTCCTCCATACCTGTACCACTAAGATAGCGGAAAACTTTTGACGAAGCTTATTAAGGGTTAGGAGATGCCTCTTATAAAATTATTTTTGTCTATTATACAGGGTGCTCCAAAACACCAGCACGGTAAGAAATTTTCATTTCCAAGATATTGACTTTTAAAAATGTAATTTTTGAGTTTTGACAGATCTAACAGTACGTCTTAGAGCAAAACGGCTCACATGTCCCTATCTTCCATTTTTATTATCTTCCCAAAAAAATCACCTTCCGGTTAAACCGGAAGAACTATATTTCCTGCTTTCGAGTTACATTCGGTTTAGCCGGAAGTTTGATTGATTTGGGAAGATAGTGAAAATGGAAAATATAGACATGCGCAGTTTTGCACTAAGATGTACTGTTAGAAAGCTATAGGCTGTCGAAACTCAAAAATATAATTTTTCAAAAGTCAATATCTTGAAAACTATTAACTATAGAATAATAATGCATTTAATAAAAGTAATTATAAATTTATGTAGAATCTGAAAATTAAAAAAATATTTTTTTTGGGACACCCTGTCTATTATAAGATTTTTAAAATCTTCTTAAATTCCTCTTATCAAAAATATATAATGTCCATATTTGGACCGACGGTTTTCGAGTTATTTGACTGCAAATAATTTTATCCAGCGATAAAACGTCATAATAATATGTTCTTAATGGCCAAGCACGGCTAACTAGATGAAACTATTTGCAGTTAAATAACTCGAAAACCGCTAGTCCAAATATGTATATTTTTGCAAAGAGGAATTTAAGAAGATTTAAAAAAGCTCAAAAAAGTAACGTTTTTTGCGCGAGAGAGATCGAGAGAGCTCCGAGAGAGACGAGAATTTCTCGACGAGAGAGGGTACTTCTCTCCTCTCGTCTCGGAGCTTTATTCGAGAGAGGCCCAGACGAGACGAGAGACGAGAATCTCTCGTCTCGGCGGCAACACTACTTGTCAAGCCGCTCGAGGAACATTCTATTTGAACAATAAACAGCACACTATTTGAAATATCGCGTCGCAACTTTCAACCAATTGTCACAGGTAAAAAAATGTATACCACTTAAAATTGAAAATGTAAATTTAAATCGGATATTATTATCCGTATGTATGTAATAGAAAAAGGTATGTTACGTACAAATGTTCAAAAGTTCAAAACTTAAAAATAACTTGAAATGAAGACGAAATACACCAATTTTACCTAATTTTGATAAATAATTAATTTGTGTTGGGCTACATGCTTGGTGAAACTGTTGTTCCATTGCACAGGAAGAAAAAATAATAACTACTTGTTATGTTTCACAAATTTAATCAGTTTCCTGATACGTGTTTCGGCCCTTTCGGGTCATTTTCAAAGGAGTACAAGAAAATACTAAATTCTACGTGACATTACAAAGGTATTTATATCATTATGGTAACTATAAACATGTCATAAAATTAAAATTAAGATTAGAAGATTGAATGGTTAACTGTGGGTTTTCCAAATTTATTAAAGGTACAGATACATATTTAGTCCTAAATAAGTGTGCTATTAAGAATTAGGGAAGCACCTGAAGGTATTTCGGTTTGATTATTCACAACATTACATTTGTTTTTTATGGCTTTTTTTATAGCTATTCTTTCTAGTAGATTTGGTTTTCTGCTTTTATTGTGTATGTATATAGGTTTTATTTTGTTGGAGATTGAGTGTCTTTAATGCAGTGATCAGCTAACCCTGTTTTATTTTGTTTTTTTTTAATAAATGTTTTGTGTTCTTTAAGCCTGGTGTCAAAATTTCTACCGGTTTGTCCAATGTAGATAGCATCGCAGTTGTCACATTTTATTTGGTAGACCCCACTTTGTAAAAGTTTGTTTTTAGTTTCTATTTTAGCATTGGATATGTGTTTGTGTAAGTTGTTTTTATTGACTTGTATAGGAATGATACTAAGGTTTTTAAGTTTCTTGGAGATTTTTTGGCTTGTGTTGCCTGTGTAGATATATCTTATTGAGCAGTATTTATCCTTAATTGGAGTGTTCTTTGTAAAGAAGTTTTTGTGTGTTTTTTCTTTATTATTTGGTGTATGATTTTTGTTGGGTAACCGTTGTTTGTGGCCAGTAGCGTCTCGTTAATGAAGGGCTCTAGGGCGCCGCCCTCCCTGCAATTATTTCAAACAGAATCCAAAAATACTTTACCTAAAAAACCAATAAAGCAATGTATGTAAGCAATCCATTAAAATAATTCAAACCAAACATAGCCATATTCCAGCAGGTAGGTTATACTAAGCGCGGGCATAAACCAAACATAGCCCTATTCCAACGGGCAGGTTATACTCATAGACAAGCGAGTTGCGCGCTCTCAAGGTTATACTAAGCGCGGGCGACAGATTATTCGTCCCGATTCAACGCGACTTCTCGATGAGTTGCCATGACGACGGAGGCGTGACGTCACCTACACATCGCACAACGAGCGGCCACGGATGAGCTCCAATTTTCCGCGCCCAACCGGCCCAACAGCTGTTCGCGAATCGCGATGCCACGGTAGAAAAATCGATATATTATGTACTCTGACGAGGCGACCTGTCGATCCCGCTGATGTTTTGTTTATTTGTTTTGATTTGATTTATTAGTTACGTTATAAAGTTGGAAAAGTTCGTGTAATATGAACATAGTACAAGTGCAAACAAAATGTAAAAGTAAGGCACAGTTTACGCGTAAGTTTGACAAAGAAATATATAATAAAAATCCTGGATATGAGGTTGTGAGGACAAAAAAATTTTTTTTTTGTTTCGTGTGTCTTCTTTTTACGGGGAAGATAATTGGACTATAAATGGGGTGCAGGACTTAAAACATCTTTCAGAGAAAATAAAAAAACATGAAAATAGTGCAAAACATCGTCATAATGTGGTAAGTTTTGAGATGTTAGGACAAACTAATATTTTAACCTTTTTAAGTAGTGTTTATGCTGATGAAATTAAAATTCACAACGAGAAATTTAGAAAAAACAGACACACGTACTTTCGAAAATAATAGACATTTAAAAAAAAAATTATTTAAAGCCAGCGCCCCCCTCCCCCCTCGACTCGCTAGTCACGAGCCGCCACTGGAAATATGATTGCATGACACGCCAGTAGCGTATTCCGTCAGTTATGCACGAGCTACGTAAGCAAGGAAAGTCGGCAGGTTAGAATGCGGCAAATGATTGAGACTTGTGTTTCTGAGTTCCTATTTAAAAAATATAGGATCTTGCTTTAACAAGTTACTCAAAAAAAACATTAATCTAGCATACATAGTAAATTTTTTCCAAATTCCTACGTCCATGATTAGTTATAGCGTCGATAACTGAGAAACGTCTTGCCGCTTTGTTATTACTGTCATCAAGCCACTTTGTACCCGCGACCGTCCATATAAATGACTATTTCAAAGTTTCATATCTTGGTCACATTTTACTGCACTACGAGGAAAGCTGCAAGACATTGGGGCATTAGGGCAGTGCCTCAAAATCGTTAAAAGATGTCACGTATAATAGAGAGTGTAAGTAACTCAATCAAATATACAATTTATCTATTAAAGGATATTTTTTTTAAACTTTAGGAGAGGTCCTCAAACTTTTTGTCTCGTGGGCCACTAGGGGTGTGCAACTGATTACCTAATCGAAAAAAAATATTTTTCGATTAATCGATTATTCGAAAAAAAAGTTTCACAATTTGTGATTAATCGATTAAGTAATCGAGAAAAAAAACCGATTTTTCGATTAATCGATTAACCAAAAAAAAATTTTTTTTGATTAATAAGGTAAGTATTCGGAAAAAAAATTTACGATGTTTTGATTAATCGATTATTAATAAAAAAAAACATTTTTCGATTAATCAATTAACCAAAAAAACTATTTTTCGGTTATTCGAAAATATAGGTATATTTTTGGATGATTGAAGTCGTTAGTTACTTATTATTGATGTAAGTCTATATATTTTTTATAAGCAACCCTATTACCCTGAAAATTGGTTAAAAAAATATAGCATATTATTGCAAGACAATCAACGAAATAATTTGAACAAAGTTTCAATCTGTGCACCTTTCATAAAATTAATATTCTTAACGATCTAATATTTGAATCGACTTTTAAATTTATTTTGATTAAATCAATCGATTATTTTCGATTAATCGATTATTCTCGATTAATCGATTATTATTTTCGATTAATCAGAAATAATCTATTATTCCCGATTAATCGGAAATAATTAATCATTTTCGATAAATGGATTATTTTTGATTTTCGATTAATTGATTATTTTCTATTAATCGGATAAAACTAATTATTTTCGAATAATCGATTATTTTTGATAAATCGATTATTTTCGATTAATCGATTAGGTAATAGGAAATAATCGATTATTTCAAATAATCGAAAATCGATTATCTTTTTTGGTAATGGCACAGCCCTATGGGCCACTTGCCATGTTTTTTAATTTTTGGTAGACCCCTGCCAAGTTATGCCGCCGGTCACATCCCTTGGCGCCCAACAGGGATGGGCATGCGCACAACCCTCTTGTTATTAGGTAGGGAGGAATAATAAATATTTGCTAAGCTGAGTAATATTTTCGATAAGGAACGCCCAACTTAGCAGTTGGCTTTGCTATTTAACAGCAACTAAAAGTAACTCGGTTATTATGAATTGTGGTTGTTTAATATTTCGGATTTCTAGTTATACTTGTGTAGTTAAGTGAATTGTGTTTGTGCTATAAGAATGACTGATACCGAAAACTTTTTCCAAATTCTTGATCAAGATATTATGCATTAAAATATAATTTTATACGTACCCAAGTTTTTGGCAACCATTATTTGGCTTGAGGATAGGTACGCGATAACATTAAGATATGCTGTTTTGTTTTTGTATTTTATTTTCGATTAGGTAAGGTAAGTTTAATTGACTTGATCTCTTGCTTTTCGAACTAATATCACGACGGCAAATCATTTTTAAAAAAATTTTAGAAACAAAACATTAAAAATGATTAAAAGAGAATATTTGTGGCATATCGGACAAGTGTGTAACTATTTTTCATATTGGAATACACAGGGATCCAAGCACAATGGATACCCTGGGGCGGGTAGACCACGACTGTCGTTTCGTCCTTGTTAGGACTCTACGATATAACCCAAGCAATTCCAGGAACGACGGTAAAATATTTTTGCAAAAAGGCTTTTAGTACATTTTACCGTCGTTCTTGGAACTGCTTGGGTTATGGCTGCCCGTCGAGTCCTAACAAGAACGAAACGGCCGTCGTGGTCTACCCGCCCCAGGGTATCCCGGTATTCCAATATAAAAAATAGTTACACACTTGTCCGATATGCCACAATATTATCTTTTAATTATTTTCGCGGACACTATATCCTCTTCTAAACATTTTTATGGCTCAAAACTTAAACGGATTGCGCGCATTCTAGTGGGTGCCAGCGTTGATCTGTTTTCTGATCTGCAAAATGGCAGATGTTTTCGGTGAAAACGCAAATAGCGTTCCCTATAATAGATTGTGATGCACTTCGTGGTTTATTTAGTTGTCTACCTTTTGATTATTACCAGTGGGACTGCCTTTTATATTGGAGTTAATTCCGCTGGGATGGCGCTAAGGTGTATTGATGGCCGCTTTGATTTTGCAAGAAGGCTTTTAGTACATTTTACCGCCGTTCTTGGAATTGCTTGGGTTATGGCTGCCCGTAGAGTCCTAACAGGGATGAAACGGCCGTCGTGGTCTACCCGCCCCAGGGTATCCATTAAACTTGGATCCCTGTGTATTCCAATATAAAAGATTGTCCGCTATGCCACAATATTCTCTTTTTAATATTTTCGCGAACACTATATCATCTATTAAAAATGATTTTCTAACCTTAACATCTAAAACTAAAAACATCCGAGATCACTACCTTTTTCCCCAACTTGGTCAAAAAGTTAGACAAAAAATTGTGGCAAGCACAAGGGCAAGAAGGCAAATTTTAGCTGTTTACACATGAAAATAAGTTGAAGGTAAATTTTTACACTTTCTTGACCAACAACTTGGCCCGTGGAATATGGGCTGAAATTCTGTGCAACTCAATAATAAACTTCTAGTAAGACATTTTAAATTTTAAAGTCCGGACCTGTCTCGTTAAATGAGAATTTTGCAGTGCGCATGCCCATGTATGCTAGGCTTTGTTTACATGCGCAAGGCGATAAATATGCTACTTTAGTGATTAGTGTTTGCTGAATTTGCTATAAAGTTGTATGTCTATGGGCAAACCCCTTCCCATCAACACTACTCAATCTAGACCATACTTTATATAAATTTATCATAAATCCAGTTGGTAACGTTTTATTTTTAAATTACGTGGACGGATAAACAGACGGACAGATAGGATAAACCGGGAAAATATTATTCGTCCCTTATACCCGAACTCCAATAGCAAAACCTGTTGTTCTTATTTTAGGAAGTAAATAAACACTCTTTTGTGGAAAAGCTTGTTCCCGAAATGTTTTTCCTTAAAAATTGGGTCATATTATAGGCTGGCCAAAATTGCCGTCACCAAGCAACAGTTGGGTAGTTAATTTATTTTGTTGGTAAATGGCACACACTTTTAACTTTGTTATCTTGAAGAATAACGAGTAGAAGCAAAATAAAAATAAAACATAATGCTTGAAAAAAAATTAATTCTACTGTTGCTTTTTATTTATTATTATAATAATAATAATTATTATTATTATTATTTTATAGAAGATAATATAGGGTCCGCGAAAATAATTAAAAGCGAATAATTGTGGTATAAGTATAACGGACAAGTGTGCAACTGTTTTTTATATTCAAATACACAGGGATCCAAGCACAATGGATACCGTAGGGCGGGTAGATCACGATGGCCGTTTCGTCCTTCTTAGGACTCTACGGGCAGCCATAACCCAAGCAATCCCAACAACAGTGGTAAGATGTATTAAAAGCCTTTTACAAAAGCAAAGCAGCCTTTAAATACCTCCCAGCGGAATTAACTCCAATATAAAAGGCAGTTACACTGGTAATATCGAAAGTAGACAACTAAATAAACCACAAAGTGCATCACAATCCAGTATAGGGAACGCTATTTGCATTTTCACCTGCTGTCGGGATCTTGGGTTATGGCTACCCGTAGAATCCTAACAAGGACGAAACGGCCGTCGTGGTCTATCCGCTCCCAGGGAATCCATTGTGCTTGGATTCCTGTGTATTCCAATATAAAAAAAAAATTGTGTGTGCTTAAGACCACACGACAAAAGTGAAAACTTTAACAAGGTTAATTCAGTGCCCACAAAAAAGTGCTAAACGCGCCTAAAGAAGTTTTCACTTCAAAAATAACATAAACTTGGAATACGGGATAATTTTACTGCATACGAAAAAAGATATTTCCTAAAATTGAACAACCCTTGAATTTTTACATCTTCAACAGTCAAGTCAGAAATCATAATAAAATAGGTCCACGGAATAAGCAGTTACGGTAAACCTTACTTCACCCTACGTAAATATATAATTTAATAATTTAAAAAATGCCAGAACATACCTGAGACGCAGACGAGTGTCTATACAACGCACACTGTTGTGGAATGCGACCGATGGCGGCATGCTCTTTCATATAACGTTCAACGGTCAGGGTCAGTTCGGATTGAATATAGCAGTTGAATTCGAGCGTAGCACAGCCGAACGTGACGCGGGTCGGCTCAGTTTAATTAAGTGCCCACAGAAAGTGCTAAATGCGCCTAAAGAAGTTTTCACTTCAAAAACAGTTACACACTTGTCCGATATGCCACAATTGTTCGGTTTTAATTATTTTCGGGGGCACTATATTATTTTCTAAATATTTTAATGGCTTTTCTTATACGGATTGCGTGCATTCTAGTGGGTGCCGGCGTTGATCTGTTTCTAATCTGCAAAACGGCAGATGTTTCGGTGAAAACGCAAATAGCGTTCTCTATACTGGATTGTGATGCACTTCGTGGTTTATTTACTTGTCTACCTTTCGATATTGCCATTGTGACTGCCTTTTATATTGGAGTTAATTCCGCTGGGATGGCGCTACGGTGTATTGATTGTCGCTTTGCTTTTGTAAAAGGCTTTTAACCCTTAACTGGTATCGTCGGGTCACTTTGGACCCGAGCTGATAAATTTCCCATCGTATTTTTCCAAATAAGCACGAAATAATCACAGCTATCGGGAGTTCTCCTAAAACACGCAGATGCGTTAGCCTGTTGAGTGGCAGTCGATTAATAGCACTCTAAGTCGGCGGTTCTAGTGTCTAATCTGGTAATATGTCTTAAAAGGTCCTTGCACATTTTTTTGTTTTTGGTTTTATATCAATAAGTCTTTAACTATTTGAAAGAGCACTTTCTTTCAACTAACAAAAAAAAATTTTTTTGAATAATTTACATTTTTAGTTTTAGTACATTATAATGGATCAGTACATTTTGATATAAGGAATATACAGTTTTTTTTACTTTTGCACGATACATTTTTATGATTAACTTTTGCAGCCAGCTCTCTGTTTAAAAAATGCTCTTACATAAGGATTTAATAATACATATATAAGAACTTCAATTTGATTTAGTCCTTTTTTTATATACTTAAAAAAAATGTCGGGTCAGAATTGACCCGACGATACCAGTTACGACTACTAAAATGACGATACCAGTTAAGGGTTAATACACCTTACCGCTGTTGTCGGGATTGCTTGGGTTATGGCTGCCCGTAGAGTCCTAACAAGGACGAAACGGCCGTCGTGGTCTACCCGCCCCAGGGTATCCATTGTGCTTGGATCCCTGTATATTCCAATATAAAAAACAGTTACACACTTGTCCGATATGCCACAATTATGCACTTTTAATTAATATTTTATGTTTTACAGTATTTTCTTGATATTGCTGGTATTTTTACAGTACAGAGAAGAAATTCATCTTCACCTGTCCTCTCTCTCTTAACATTTGACTTAATTTATTAAGTTCTGTTACTACGGCCAACTACTGACCTGAGAACTTTTAGAAAGAAACCAGTATCAGCTGTTAATGTCATGTGTGTTGTTTATTTCTACTAAGTTAAGAATAAAAACGCACCCAATTAAATTCCCTTCTTACCTCTCTCATATTTTTTGTAATGGAATTAACGTATAATTTAAAGAAAAATTGCTCTTCCTTGACAAGCGCCGACTTAGCGTTCTGGCGACTCTACTGTACACAAATTGTCACATACTTATAAAGAACCTTAATTATTAAGCAACAAACTCATTAAATTTTCAATTTTATTAATGGCATTTAAGTTAATAACAAAAACATGCAATCAACAACTCGTTTATTTTTGGCGAAAACGCGGTTCATCGGGTTGGTACAAGGCGGTGGATGATTGATTACTTCTAAAAGTCCCGTATATAGAGTGAAAAGTTGCATGACGTAGGCGGGCGTTCGATAATAAACAATTATATTACTTTCATTAATAATAATTTTAAAACTAAATCTCTTTAAATTATGTAGCACACCTAAAATGCTAAGAAGATTTCCATTTTTATCAAATAATAAGCATTCTTTAATGAACAAATATAACCGGGTTATTACTACAAAAACACCGGTATCGCGTTTCTGTTGTTTGCTAGGTTAAGTATAGTAAAATCAAAACAATTTTCGTTGCACGTCATCAATCAGCTGATAATTGAAAATCGGTCAGGAGACATAAGAAAATTAAATTTGGCCAAAAAATATATAAATTTCATGCGATATTGAATGTAAAAGAAACTTAATGTATTCTTCTTTTATACTAAGCCGCTTAAGATGGGAGTATCAACATGCTTGCCAACCTATAACCTATTTCGCGTAGATTTATTTATGTTTTCTAGCTTTTATACAAAATTTAAAGAAAATCAGTATGGACTCGATATTCTATAGGTAATAATTGACATATTTAATAAATATCAAGGAATTTTATAACGTATTTTAGGAGAATTGTATAGCGAAAAATATCGGGTAAGATTTTTTTTAACATTATTATGTCATTGTCACTCATTGTTCTTTCACTATACAATTCTCCCAAAATTAGCAATGAAATAAATTGATATTTTTGTAATATATCAGATATTACCTAAGTAATGTGCCGACGATACTGATTTTATTTAAATGTTAGTTTAAAAAATAATAAACATGAAAAAACAAAGCGAAATAGGTTATAGGTTGGCAATAAATTGAACGACGTTGAGAATTCAACCTTAAAGGAAATGTTTTTAAATTTAACCTTTTAAAAATTAATATCATTTGAATTTTTTGGGCTAACAGTTGGCAACAGAAGTGTCAACGCATCAGTTTATTTCTTGGCGAATTTTGATTGACGTTTATTGTTTTCATTTCGTGTTTTCGTGAGTTTATCTAAGTCGTTTTTAACTAAAACTGCAAATCCTTTTATAAATAGGATTAAAAACTGTTCTTTTAAGAACAACAAACGGATACATACACATTTCTGTTGATTACGCTGTTTACCTTTATTGAAAAATGCCGAAGCATTTAAATAGCCGGTGCAAAGAGCTAATAGCTTCTCTAATAAGCTATTTTGATGAAGAACGTAAAAACAATGGTCCATTATTACCCTTGACAGCAGTTATAGAAGTGAGTTTAAAGTGAAATGTTAAGGTCTACAAATTTGATTTCTACTTTACTAATTTTTAGCTAGTAGCAGCTGCTCTAAATTTGGATATCTCTACTGTAAGCACGGTTTCAATGTCAGTTACGGGAAATAAGTTACTAGAATCAACCAAAAAGAAACGCTCTCATGCAAAGAGAGTTACAAATGTGGGAATTTTGGGAACAGTAAGTAACTTTAAGAACTTTAAGTACTAAATTAAAAGACAGACAACTGTTTGATGGTTGTCTTATCTCTTTAAAAAGTCTGTTAAAGGAAATAAGCTTCAGATGGAAAAAAGATGAACCGAGGCGAGGGCTTATGGAACTCTCTCATGTAGCATTTATATATCACTACAAAAACTAAAATGATGATTTATATAAAAATAAAAATGACTATTCTAATAAAATGTGTTTATATTGTCATGGAAGATTTTTAAAATAAAATAAATAAATCTGCGTTTGTTTAGGTAAATTTGACTTGTTTTTATTTTAAAAAAATTGGGGTATTTTGATTACAAACTGGCAACACTGCTGATACTCGAAGGTATGACGTGCAACGGAAATTGTTTTGATTTTACTATATTCAACTTTTTGCCGGGTTTGTGAAGATCGCATCGGTTAATAGATATTCTATTTGTTTGTTTGAAGGTGCGGTAGACAATGAAGTAATATTAAAAAAATTATACCTTGTCGGACTTCCATTGTCTTTATTTTGTTACTTAACACAACGTTTCGATTAGTTAGTAACCGTTTTCAAGTGTAAACTAAATTGTAATTCTAAGGCTACTGTCTTAAATACTATCCATGTGCAATGAAGCTTGATGACTCCGCCTACATGCTTATTGGATTGTGAAATTTGAGCTTTTGGTTTTAGACAAGAAGAGGCTTCCAGATATTGGGGATATCTATACTTCGTTTACTAAAAATAGAGGTATTTTGATTTATAAAAGCTGCTTCTTTTAATTTTCGTTTTCTCCAGTGCTGTTCCATGTACAAAACCATGGCTTCTGACCACTATATATTATGTTGGTTGGTCCATACATGTTCCGCTATACCAGATCTCGAAGTTTCACCTCTTTGAGTATGTTTCAAATGTTCTTTAACTCGTACGGAAAGAGGTCTTTTTGTTTCTTCAATGTACGATTCGCCACACTCGCAAGGGATTTCATAGATACAATTTTTTGTGTTTTCATTAAGGGGGGGGGGGGGTTACTTTTGTAAGAAAACTTCTAAGCGTATTTCTGGATTTGAATGCTGTTTTGATATTATAGTTTTTGATTATTCTTCTAATATTTTCAGAAATCCCCTTAACATAAGGTTTATACTTTGGATCTTTCAATAATGTGAAAAATGAGTGCCGTCGGTTTCAATTTAGACTGTTATTTAGTGGAATATTTAACAACTTCAAACTCATTTAATTCCCTAAATTGCGATGGCAGACTTTTAGCGAAAAATTGTAAAATAGACGTCCACAGCCAAAATTAAGAAAAATACGCCTATGATAAGGAATATCAAAGGTTTGGGGTTTGGATGAAAAATAATGATGTAAAAATTATCAACGAGACGGTGCTACTCGAATATTTCCAGGAAATAGTATGTTAAAATTGCTGTTGTAAACTATATTAAAATATTAATTATATATATATCGATTATAGTCTGGAACATTCACTCCTAATTCCCTATGGACTAAATATTCAATGTTAAAGAATACATTAATAGCACAGGCCTGCATTTTTTAACACTTTAGAAGTTGATTTAAAAATTTTAACTGTTTTCTAGTAATTTGGTAGCGCTGATTTCAAATCTGCTTTTAGTTTTTTTATATCACGTAAGGTTATTTTTTAAACCGGTAAAATCCAAAAATATTGAAAAAACACGGTTTATTTCATTTATAAGCTAGCTTTTGAATATATTAAGGAAAAAAATAGAAAAATATACAAAATATACACATTTAAACTGTTATAAATGGTTATTTATTTGTTACGCTTCTTCAAAAAACGTTTTTCTTTTTCAGAAAAGCTTCTTTTGCTTGTTTTGCTGTTTCAGCTAAAGGAAGATCTCCTCTCAATGTCCAACAGAAATCGGCCATCATTTTTGTGTCCCAGCGCCCCTGGTATCTTTTTTCCATCCCTTTAATAATATACACTGAAGTCCGCTTATAACGAACCCGTTTATAACGAACTTCTGGTTAATACGAACCATTTTCCCTTACATGAAAAATGAAACAAAATGGATATAACGAACCATATTCTGTTCATTTTTGAAGTTCGTTATATGCGGACATTACTGTATTGATGAAATCTTTCACCTTGCTCTTCACCCACGTCCCCAAGATTTTCCGGGAACTAGTCCAAATAGGAATGTAAAAAGTGAATTTTTATGCTCATATTCTGAAATTCCTGAAATTTTCCAGCATATTTTCAACGATCTCAACGATTTCAACGATCTCAGTAGTAATTTATGTTCAACTTCTTTAAAAGCATTCCATGCATGTTTTTCCTTATCTTCCATTATTCCTTTTCAAATTATGTATCTTTCATCAAGCTGCTAATCTGCGGCCCTACAAAGATTCCCTCCTTTAATTTTGCCTCTGACAGAGCCGGAAATGTTTTACACAAATATTTAAAACAATTTCCTTCTTGCCTTAACAAATTGTTTCATACGTCCAAGTTTTATGTGAAGTGGTGGAAGTAAAACTTTTTGAGGGTCAATAAGACTTTCGCGAATTACATTTTTGTTTCCAGGTGTTAAAGTCTCTCTTTGTGACCAGTCTCTTTTTATGCAATGCTGTTCTCGCTAGCTAGACCACTCGCACAGGTAACATGGAAATTTAGTAAATTCAGACTGCTGACCTAAGAGAAGACTTAAAATGTTTAGATCTTCACACACTTCCCAGTTGTGATTTTCATATTGTATTCTTAAAAGTAATTCCTCTAAATTTTCATAGTTTTCCTTTAACTTAACTGTATGGCCGACCGAAACAGAAGCAAAAACATTGTCATTATGTAAAAGAACAGCTTTAAAGCTCCTTTTTGAAGTCGATAAAAAGTCTCCAGTCGGAAGGTGTGTAGCACCACAGAAAATCATTTTTTATTCATCAAACATTTAGAATTTGAAGTACTACATTCATTTTAAAATGTATTAAAACGCCTATTATAAGTTTTTTTTATATTTTTTCTTTTTTTTGCAAAAAAAAAATCTGTTGGTGATAGAGACCAATTGTATTTTAATTAGTTATTTCTATATAGAAACTAAGCTCAACAAACAAAAATCACGTCACAAATTTTATGCAGGCCTGTGTAGTTAATGAAAATATAGACATTGCAAAATATTGCAAGTTATGCCAGTATCTAATAAAAAAGTGTTACTTTGATTTTGCCTATTTATTTATAAAAAAGTGTTACTTTGATTTTGCCTATTTATTTCTCTTAATGCCCGAGGGCATTAGAAACTTCCTTAATGCCCTAGGGCCCTAGGATATTATAATATACCATTTAAAGTGTCTGGTTAATGTTAAAACCTTTGTGCAACCAAAAAACCCAACATTAGTATTTTAAAGAGGAATCAATTTATATTGATGCATGGTATACTAGGCCTATTGTTACGTACACGAGGACCAAATATCCCAATGAGGCCAGCGCGTGAATAAGGAAGATACTGGGGGACTGTACTCCCCCTTAGAAACAGCAACTTGCTTCAAAATAATTCGTATAATAGGCATAACAATTCTATATGTATTGTACATAATCGATCGTGTTTATAAGATATTTATGATTTTCTTGTGCACCAAATCATATAATCTAATAATTTTGAAGTTATTTTATTTCAGAATAGGTATAGTAAGTCCCTGACTTTGTGCTTACTGTTTTTACGTAATGTCCAAATAAGGTAAAGGAGGCCATTCCTCCTAGTACCCTCCCTACAAAGAAAAGCTATCTGGCTTGGAATAAGGTTGATAATAATCAACTATTCCAATGGCCTACATGTAGTTCGAATCTGAACATTCTAAATCCTATTGGACATTGCTGGAATAATTTGAAAAGTTCTTTACAAAGGGCTATATAAAACGCGTTCAAACAAGAATAATTATGTGAAATCCCTTTATTTACCATACTTCCAAATTTAATTTGATAAAATATGATGAAGAAAAAAATTTAATAAAAGAGGCCTTAAATTTTACCTTATAATAGGCTTTCGTGGATATATCAACTTTATATAAAATTACTTCACATAAAGGCGACATTGCTTACATTTTAAATAAATGTATATTTACATACATAATATATTTTGGTAGTAGGTGACATGTATATTGTATATATGTGTATTGTATGTATGTATTTACCCTTTAATGCCTATTTACTTAAATACAGTGTCACCAGTAAAGTCCGCATCATATGGGATTTTTTTTTATTAATAGCTTAATTCAAAATTTGACTTTGGCATCAAGTTCTGCTTCGATCGAGATGAAAATTAAGCAAAAAAATAGTAGTCACGTGATTCGCATTATCTGTCAAATTTTAATTTTTTCCAAAAAATAATTCAAAAGTGGAGTTATTTCTGAAAATATCGAAAAAATTTCAGCTGCATAAGATAATTTTGATTTTTTACCTATATTTTGTAAATTGCACCACTTGTGCAAAATAAGACTCAACGCAACCCACATAAAACTTCTTAGTTTTGACAAGGCTTTATTTCAGATACATTTTCTTTAAAGTAGCGCCATATTAAATGTGTGTTTTTCTACAAAATCAAAATTGGGCTATTAATATTTGGTCGCATGTGATGCAAAGTTTTTATGTTTTTGACCCTGTATAGGTAAGGTAAGTATTTTTGAAAACGTAGTTTGTGTCTGAAAGTAATACACGTTAACGTTATTATAACATAGCTTAATAATAAATTATAATATAGGGGTTTTAAATTAAATCGTTGAAAATAGATAAACTTTACTTTGTTAAACTAAAATTTATTTTCCACTAAAAAAACACTTTACTGAAGACACTGTGTTCTTTTTGTCTTAATATCAAGGTGTATTACTTTCAGGCACAAACTACGTTTTCAAAAATACTTATTTTATAAAGTTACCTTATACAGGGTCAAAAACAAATAAACTTTGCATCACATGCGACCAAATTTTAATAGCCCAATATGGATTTTGTAGAAAAACACACAATTAATATGGTGCTACTTTAAAGAAAATGTATCTGAAATAAAGCATTGTCAAAACTAAGAAGATTTATGTAGGTTGCGTTGAGTCTTATTTTGCAAAAGTGGTGCAATTTACAAAATATATGCTCTGTGAAATGTTGGTCCTGTCGCACCTTAATTACGGAGATATAGTCTACGGTCCGAACTTGCTTAATGTAGATGCACGCAGACTGCAGCTCGTTCAGAATTCCTGCGTTAGGCTTGTGTGCGGTTTGAAAAGAAAATACCATGTTACTTATTCTCTCAAAAATATAGGCTGGCTAAATATGGAGAAGAGGAGACTTCTACACTGTTTGATATTCTATCATAAAATTATTACCAATCAAAAATCTGCTTATTTATTTAAAAAACTGAAATTTAGAACCTCTGTCCATAATCTAAATGTTAGGTATCGAAATCTTTTAACTCCGCCACAACACAAAACCACCCAATTTCGTGGATCTTTTTCTTATAATCTCTCTGAATCTTTGAAATCCTTGAATTTAGTCAACTTTAAACGAAAACTAAAACAAATGCTACTGAAATAAATATACTTTTCAATTAATAGTTAAAATAAGATACCTTTACTGTTAATATGCCATATTTAATGTTAATATGTTATATGTATTTATATATATATATATATTTTTTTATTAGTTATAATAAGCCTTTCCTTTTGAAAGGAAATCTAAAATAGTTTTCTTAGACTACGAATTCCTCTTATTTTGTTATTTTGTTACTAATTATATTTATCTTTCTTTTTATTTACGCTGAAATTATACAGTATATACTGGGTTGAGTGTAAAAGCGCTGCTCTCTGTTCAGACAGATGAGTGCGAACTCTGCCCTTGTGGGAAAATTGTATAATTCTGTATTTTTCTTTATTTGCCCTAATGATTTATTGTATTACTCTTTTCCACAATAAAAACAATTATTATTATTATTATTACCTCGTAAACTGCGTTAAAGGATAAAATAAGAGTATTTCCGGCATCACTTTCTATTTGAAAATAATCAAATAATTGTAAAATGAATGCTTGTTCTTTTTCACAATACCGCGATATTTTTGAAATATTGTTGATTAAAAAGTCACTGTCAAAAATGACAATAAAACTTTTTTGACTGGAAAAATTATACCAACGACATTCATTATTGACGCAAATTTACTATCTTACCTGGTTCACGAATGTTAGAAGGATAAGCACTAGTCGTGACGTAACGGTCAGCGGTCATTGAACAGACTTTATATTAAAAACTACTGAAAAGTATATGAGTTATGAGTAATTCAGTCAGATCTGTCATAGGTACTAAATGGATGTTTGAAGAAAGTTTCCTCACATTATACAACGTACGCGCGCAATATGGGAATAAGAAAGACCGAGATAAAATCATTTTTAATCGTCGTATTCTTTTTCGTCTTAATTCGATTATTATGTACCATTAGAAGGAACTATCCAAAGTGATACCCAACAAGTTTTTTTTTTTATTAACAAATTCCCAACGAACTTTAAAAGTCCATTACAGGGAATATAAATTATAAACAATAACAAACTTAAAAATTAACAATTTTTATAAAAATATATAAATATATACATGTAACGAAATTAATAAAAAAGTCAAATATTATTCAATTTAAATGGAATCATTTATTTTGTTAAAAAATACAAGTTAGTTTAATTTTTAAATAGTACTAATTTTTTTATGTTTTTATATTTATTTGGTAGGTTATTATAGATCATAATCCCATTGTTTAGTAATGATCGTTTACCGAAATTACTTCTAATATTTACTGCCAAAAGAGTTTCAGTTTGCCGGGTATGATGGTTATGTAAAGTATTAATTTATATTTATTGTTGTTATTTAACAATTAATTACTAAAGATAACCAGATCTTGAGTCTTACTTTTATTAAGCAGGAGAAAGTAGAATAAAATCAAAGAAAGAAATTAGATAAAAGTGTACGTACCTTTTTTATGGTAATGTAGTTAAGTGGACCATGGCAATTAATCTGGAACAAAAAGTTAATTGTTAGAGAATCAATATTTAATTATCTTCCTGTGCCCAATCAACTAAATGAGTCTCGTAAACGAAGGATTAAATTAGCATGACTTTTACTTTACTTAATTTAACGTCTGGGACGATTAAACTAAAAACTATTGTTTATAGTCCATAAAATATCCTATTAATTAAATATTTTAATTACATTAGTGATCAAGTCGAGAAAAAAAATTGTTAATTAGGAGTCAGGAGGGGGGGGCGGGGCATCCCAGTTGAGACTCTTTAATGGGTAACACCCGCATTTAACAAAATCAAAATTAAAACAACACAATAAAAATCGCACAAGCAATCAATCAATCAATAATATATAAAGATCCTGCAAGTTGGCTCGAGCTTAAAAAAAGTTCATTTGTAAAACTATCCTAACCTGGTTCTAGCTAAGTATAAAGTTATTTTTAACAATTTGCGTATTAGCACCTTCTTGTGAACCCAATTTTATTAAATATTGCTTGTGGCCAGTGAGGGCACAGGCATATCGATCTGTCGAACTAGCAGACTATACTGTGGCTAGACCACTGGGATCAGTCAAAGAGGAGATAGATCGAATAACCAAACAGCTTGCTCAAAGCAGATGAACAGAACTAACAACCTGTAGCATCTCCAGGCAATTGTGGCCCCTACTTGATAACAGGAAAACTGCAGCCTTATTACAGCACAGTCGGAAAGATCTAAGAAATATCACTGTCATAGTCACTGGACATTGCTTTTTCGGTAGACACGCCGAACGTATGCTAACGACTAGATGAAGAAGAGGAGGAAAGTATTGAGCATTTCTTGTGTGAATGCCCCGGCCTCGCGAGAAGAAGGTTCAATGCCTTGGGCGAACCAATCTTTAATGATCTGGAGAAAGTGAGGAGCCTGCAACTGGGTCGACTCACTAAAGGTGCCCACTCACACTCCGGCACAGTTTTTCCTTGAGGATTTTACTGATATTGGCTTGAATACACCCGGCTCCACACACGCTCCGGTAATCCTTAAGGCCAGGCCTGTGCAGTTTTTCCTCTGAGGATTTCCGGAGTGTGAGTGGGCCCCTTAAGTTTATTAACAGCAGTGGCTGGTTTGAATGAGCTCTCAAGATTCTTCTACGGTCTACGTCGCGTTTACCATCAGGAAGCTGATGAACACGTGTGGTACCACAACGGACCTTATAGAGTACCGTGAGACTGTTTGCACAGTGCCAGAAGTCTGCCACTCTAATCTAACCTAACCTATGGTATGGTTGGCTGTTCTGCACAGTTATGTTACCTACTGATGAATTTTCCTAAATCAAAGATTTTTACTTGTTTTCACATTTTCGACGTCTCGGCCGCTAAAAAAAAACTCTGTCCATCCTGTCCTGCCATCTCCCAAATTAAAACTTAAATAATATATATGATTTTGTGACGTTTTTATTCGTAATAAAAGTGATTTATTTAAGGATTATGGCAAAAACCATGACATTTCAACACGATATAAATATAATCCTTCGTCTGACTGTTATTACTTTTCTCATAAAGATACCTACTTGAGCTTATCCACCATACTGGGGTAGAGCGGTACAAAAAATATTTCTAATTCTGGATATTTGAAACCGATAAAATGTTCAATTTTGATAAAAATTGCGAAATTTATTTTATCTGACACGTGGCGTAGTATATTTTTATTATTTAAGAAAAAAAGATTGAATTGGACATGTATTATATTTTTCACGTTTCAGGTGTGAAATCTTAACATAGTATAAAACAAAATCGCTATCGCCCGTCCTGTCCCTATATGTGCTTAAATCTTTAAAACTACGCAACGGATTTTGAAGCGTTTTTTTTTAATAGATAGAGTGATTCAAGAGGAAGGTTTTTATGTATAATACATGCATAATATTATAGAGAAACACTGATAAACACTGATAAATTAGAGTAGGGAGAACGAACGACCCAACCTAACCGGTCCCCGGCCCGTTCAACGATCGATCCGAAGCACCGAAGCCGGAATAGACGAAGACAGACTATGTTTTATGCATGGATGTGAATTGTGGACGGGCCGGCAAACGGTTGAGTTTGAGGTTTGTTCGCCTTATTATTTCACGTAGCATAATGCCGGGCTGCAACGCAGGCCGGGTACACGCTAGTAATCATAATAAAATGCCTACTGTTCTGACCGTGAACCTAATTTTTTGATTGGCTGCCAACTATCCTGCGAACTCTACCAATGTAAACGGTATAGTAGAGTACTAGATAATGGTAGAGTAGAGTAACATCGCACGGTGGGATAGTAACTCTACCACTTGCCTTCTCCCGCCACCAATATTTACTCTACTCTACCGCTACTCGACTAATAAAAATAGGTTTGGTATAGTCAAATGAATACACAGCATCTTTTCTAGGTTAGGTTGTTTATTGTGGTTCGCGTTTAATATACGTTTCATTCATTCATTCGGTTGCTCGTCAATGTCGATGATTGACGTAAAGACAATAAAACTAGTTGAACTCTACGAATAACATGAATGTTTGTGGAATTTGCGTAGCGTCGACTATAAGAACAAATTTAAAAGAAGTCGGCATATGAAAAAATAGTTAATGAAATGTCCAAAGAGAATTTCGCATGTCCGAATTAAAAAGCAGCCTAATGTTAGCAATACTTAGCAAAGACTTCCTCACAATACTACGTCCATGACTGATGTTCATTGTTGGTTTTAATACGCACTGCACGAATTTAAGAATACTAACACTACCGTGAATCAAATTTGCGTGCGAACGAACACTCTACCAAATCCGGTAGAGAAACGTAATTTGGCTAAACAGTAGGCAAGTATATTTGTTAAAACTCTCTTTATAACCATGAATTTTAGTGTCGTTTCCCACTGTAGTTTTCCACGTTCCACTTAAATACCACCCCCAGGTGTCCCCTCGTTCTAAGTCAAGCATGGCCGATAAACCTTCATTGTATAAACTGGAGATTTGTGCTCTCTTCCAATCTATAGCTGGGGGGCGAGTATTTCTTTGTTTACTCGCAGTCTCCATAGTGCTGGTTCGTTGTAGCAATAAAATAGTGTATTCTTTGTCGTTCTATTTATTAACTTTAACAAAACAGTTATTTGAAACAGCTTTCCACTAACACGTGAACATATTTACAGTTTACGGGATACGGGAAAGCTTAGACGTATTAATAGGTTAGTTTATACTACAACGGGTAGAGTATACGAGTAAGAAACACGCTTTCCTTTTAATCGGGTCCTTTCCGGGAGGAAAGGGATATCACTTCTGAGTAAAACACCACACACGTATACCAAATACGAGTATACACGTTAGCCTTTAATTGGGTCCGTTCCGGGATGAAACGAATTAACTTTTTTACTACCGGAGATTAAGTGAGTATATGTGGGGAGAAAATTAACGTACGTGTTCTTTTTGAGCTCTATCTGAGACTGGTTTCTAAAAGATATTTCGCGGTGGCGTCAACATGAGCACTGTCAAAACATGACATATTTTTGACAACAGGTCTCAGATAGAGCTCAAAAAGACCACGTACGCTAATTTTCTCCCCACATCTCCGGTAGTAAAAGAGTGAATTCGTTTCATCCCGGAACGGACCCAATGAAAGGTTAACGTGACTATATATATTTGGTATACGTGTGTGGTGTTTTACTCGGAAGTGATATTCCTTTCACCCCGGAAAGGACCCGATTAAAAGAAAAGCGTGTTTCTCACTCGTATACTCTACCCGTTGTAGTATAAACTAACCTATAAATACGTCTAAGCTATCCCTTATCCCGTAAACTGTAAATATGTTCACGTGTTAGTGTAAAGCTGTTTCAAATAATTGTTTTGTTAAAGTTAATAAATTGAACGACGAAGAATACACTGTTTTATTGTTACAACGAACCAGCACTATGGAGACTGCGAGTAAACAAAGAAATACTCGCCCCCAGCTATAGATTTACAATATTCGACCGTTGACTCTACCAATAAAAAATTGGCCTTAATAAGGGTGAGATTACAGAAGCTCTGCAACTGACGTCTGCAGAAAGTAGCAGTTTGCAGACGCAAATGACAGAATTAGACCACAATGAAATGGGGACGATATATCTAACCAAATCTAGGTTAAAATTTTGTCAAATTCATATATTATGACATGATATGCCAAACTAATGAGTAATAAAATAAGTAGACAAATACAAATTTATTTTTGTTGTTTACAAACCAGACACCAATTTTTTAGGGTGCAATATGGACTCTACAAAAAATGGGGATTTTTACTACTCCACATGCGTGTATTCTGAGAATTCACATAACCGGAGAGGTGGAACTAGGCTTCATCCGAAAAAAATATCAGGTCTAATAAATCATTTATTTCCAATTAATTTTGGGTAAACCATTGAGAGTAATTCCTGCGTCTTTCAAAATCTGCGGCTTGTATTTCTTGGAATACTTGCACTTGAAAAGGAAGTAAATTTAGCTGCTTCTTAAGAATAGTCCTGCATGTTCCATAAGATCTACCCACTTCTTGGGACAGGCGTCTTATACAATTGGTTGGCGTATTTTGCATTATTTCACGAAAGTTTGCAACAAGTTCTTCTGTTCTTACAGATGGTCTTCCTGCTCCTTTTTTGTGTTGTATAAAACCTGTTTCCCTAAACACAGCCACGGTTCTTTTCAGGCAATGATAAAAATCCCCAGCAATAAAAGCAACATTAGGAAAATGATCGTGAAAATTGTCCATGCACAAACCCGGATTGTATTGCCACTCACAATTTACTCTAACCCCGTTTCGAAAATACGCCTTAACCATGAATGTTTTGTGCAGTTCCGTAAAGCTCATTGTGTGAATTGTTCAAGAAATTGGAAATATTAGCGATGAATCAAATTACTTGTAACGACTGTCAAAGATGACGGAATAACTGATTGATTGTTAATTCAGGTAGTTACTGACACGCAACAGGTATTAAGCTCTACACGGCTAAGCATTACGTCCTTAGATGCAAGGCCCTCTTTGATGCAAATAATTTTTGCTCGCACGGTATGTGTATGCTGATAATAAAGACCTTTTAGCAATTAAAAGTTACGCTTTTAGTTGTAGTAATAATATAAAATAAATAACCTTTTACCATCTAAATACAAAACCAAGTTCATTTCCCGCTTTTATGCGACATAAAATAGTAAACCTACGCCTACTTTGTGTTTAAGCGAAAAGGAACGCGATTTGACGGAATGCCAACCACAACCTAATAACCTTTTAAAACTAATAGTAAAAACTTGGGTACTAAACACAAACTGTGATTGGTCAGTTTCATATCCATACAAGGATGAATGTTAAATTATATCTGTTCAGTTAACTGGAATGGCCTATTTATTCATTCGGTAGATTGTAAAGAAAACAGAAAAACAGTTTTATGTCACATAATTATTTTTTTTAACATATTGTTAGACCAAAATATTGCATAATATAGTCAAATTTCTCAAAAGACGTTCGCCCCTATAACTTTTTTATATTTATAGATATTAAAATGAAATTTTGAGATTATGCATAAGAGATGAGTCTGCATTTATTGGCATAATTTTCAATTTGTTAGCACTTCCGGTTTGACCGGAAGTGACCTTGACTTTGATATTTTAAATGGGACACCATGTATATTTTTACTTATTTGGGTTCAGCATAACATTATGAGTGAAATGACACCTCACTTGTCATTTTTTAACGTGTTATAACATTTTTATGTTTATTTTTAATTTTCAATTTAGAGTGCTACAAGTTCATTGTTAATTTATAGTCAAATGAAAATAATAATAATTGACTTTCTAAGTTTCACAAGCGGTTAAAAAATGAAACTTTGTTTTCTTGACGTTTACTCCATTTTTCCAAATGGAACGATGGTAGTTCACTAGGATATATTTAAAACGAGTATTTTTTTCCAACAATTTGATACCATACACTTCTATGTTATTTTAAAATTGTCACTGAAAAATTTGCCTTAAATCCCAATAGCAAATTTAAAAGCGTTATGCATTATTGCCGCCCTCTCTTTTCTAAAGAAATATAAAGGTGGCTTTGAAAAACGATGGAATGGTTTTGAAAAACAATATGGCTTTAATTTAAAGTTGTAATGTCATTAGTTTATAAATAAAAATATATAATCTTGCGGCTTCAGAAGAATTTTTCTGGTCACTCCAAAAATTAGGAGCATATCAATTTGTTCATTTCTAGTATAACTAACCATTTTAACTGATTTACAATGTAAGTTTAATAAACGAATGACATTACAATTTTAATTTAAAACCATTTTGGTTTTCAAAACCATTACCTTGTTTTTCAAAGCCACCTTTGGAAGTCAATTATTATGACATAATTTTAATTTTCATATACTACTTGACTATAAATTAACAGATTTAATTAATTTGTCGCACTCTAGATTGCAAATAAAAAATAAACATAAAAATGTTATAACACGTCAACAAATGTTATGCTAAATCCCAGTAAGTAAAAACATACAAGATGTCCCATTTAAAATACCAAAGTCAAGGTCACTTCCGGTCAAACCGGAAGTGCTAAAAAATTGAAAATTATGCCTCATCTCTTATGCATAATCTTAAAATTTCATTTTAATATCTATACAGAAAAAATATAGGGGTCAATGTCTTTTGAGAAACACCCGGTATATAACTTAACATGTACTTTGAAAATTGTCAATAAAAAACTAGGGTTGCCGCTTAAAAAATTATCGATAACGTCACATCTCTAATTTGGGACACACTGTATAATTTTTTTTTTTTTTGATAGAAAAGACCACAACTGAAAATGTTGACACTCGTGCCGAAGCATTTTTCCAAAAGCAACTGTACTGGATTTACTAAATTTATTCCAATTTCACGTATTAGCATACGTAAAACACTCTACCTAGTAGCGTAAAAACTACATGGTTTATGGTTAGGGTTTATACACAGTGTTTATGCAATAGGTAAAGTATTTCTCAGGTCAATTTAATGACATAAAAATGTATGAAAGTCCTAATAGGCGCCCCAAACAAATAATTAAAATGAAGGGTATTGTTTTAATTTGTTAATATGATAATAATATTATAAATAAAGCAACTTTAATACGTAACACGTTTTAAACAAACATTATTGATTTAAAATGCAGTGACAATTTAATTGTTTTTTTTGTCGATGAGAATCTTCAAAAGACTGACCCCCTGTGGTGATACTAACAGAAAAGTGTCAGATTCAACCCCCTGCGGTGGGGCCGCCTACCGACTAAACTCACCGTGTTCCTGCGGTTTCCGCATTATACGCGTATAAACCTTCAGACCACTCGGTTCGGTGTTTCGGCTCTGCACAGGCGTGCTTTTTTTGCGGCTAACGAGGAGAATCTGCTTACAGACACATGTGCACTCCACTTTCCGGGTACAGCCAGAGAAAATGGCCCCCACCGGAGGAAGCACAGACGTAGTGTCGGGTTGACATATATCCTAAGGGGGCAACTGCCGACCGACTAAACTCCCCGCGTTCAGTGATATGTGGTTTCGGGCTGGATAGCCCATTAACCACGTATCGCTATGGTTTTAAACGCTCGTATGGCTCGAGTCCATACTCAGTTGATTTTTAAACCCTCCCATATTTTCGCATACAAATATGGAGGTTGACTGAAAAATGTAAAAACAATTTTGAAATTTTGTACGGAATCCGTATGTGAGAAGACTGGCATAATTTTTGTGATGCACCTAATAGGTATTCCGTGCGTATGCAAAATAAAAATTAAAAATACCCAAATTGTCCGTTTCGTTATCACTAGTATCAAAAGGCCGCCAAAATGCCATTGTAATTGTCTAATTAAAACTCGATACTAAAATACACTACAACACACACACACACAAAATTATCACTAATCACTAATTTAAGAAAACATCAACAACAATTTTCCCCATTCGACACAGCACTGTATTAAAAATCATACGATACGCATTCTATCAAAATGATCTAAATATAGAACTAAAGTATTTCTAACCAACCAAATTCGCAACTGACAAATCAAATTTGCGGAATATAACTCCGCCCACAATTTTTGATGACAGACTCGTCAAGTCCACGTTGACTATCTTCGAGCATCTGTACAGGGAGCGATCAATGCAAATTTGGTTATATTTGTATTGTAGTTTCAATGTGTGATGCAGTAAATTGATCGTACCCCCAATATTTATGTTGTCTCAACTGACTTCGTATAGACTTTACCACACTTTAATTTGTGCCTTTCAATATAACCAAAGTAATGATTTATGTTTGTTTTCTTCGACAATAAGAGTTTCATGATCCACATTTATTAACTTTTTCAAAATAAATAATATTACGACTCGCATTTAGCTACAAACGTCATGATTTACATTCGTTTGCATTTTACATCAATTTTGATGCACATGACTATTTGTGTCTTTTAACATACCTAGATGTCAGCTTCGGATTTAGAGCCCCCCCCCCCCCTCCCTCCTCGAGATGTTTGCTAAACGATTTGAAAATAATAGGTAATTGTATAGAAATAAATATATTTTATACGATTTGAAAATATTTGTCATTTTAAATACAGGGTGATTCAGAAGTATGGTAACCTACTTAAAGGAGTGATTCCTTATGATATTCTATACAGGGTTAGTTGAAATAACCGGAACGGCTAATTTTCTTTAAAACTACCAAGGCAAAATCAATGAATTTTGGTACAGGTAACTGAAAAAAATGGAATTGAAAGTTGACAATTTCGACGTTGCCAGATTTTTAGTTTTTTCTGTAACTCAAGTATTTTTTTTTTCAAATGTAACACTGCTCGTTTTTTTATTCAGTTTTATGACAGTATCAAATTTATATTTCAAATAGTTCTATGAGAAAAGAAGTTAATAAGTTACAACTCTAACTCTGAAAAATCCGATCTATTTCCATTTAAAAACGTTTCAAATAATATAAAAAGGAAGTTGGTAGACATTATGTACCTAATAGTATCGATAACGATAATAACAACAAACAACTACTAACAATAAGATAGCTAGTAAAAATTACTTACATATTATCGGTTTCATAATAAAATTAATGTAGTGTACTATAATATATAGGTAATTTTTACTAGCTATCTTATTGTTAGTTGTTGTTTGTTGTTATTATCGTTATCGGTACTATTAAGTACATTATGTCTACCAACCTTCCTTTTCGCATTATTTGAAACGTTTTTAAATGGAAAAAGATTGGATTTTTCAGAGTTGTAACTAATTAAGTTTTTTTTCCCATAGAACTATTTGAGATAAAAATTCGATACTATCAGGAAATGGTAATGTTGATGGGAGGAATCGAATTCAATAAAAAAAAAGTAGTGTTACATTTGAAAAAGAAACATTCCTTGAGTTACAGAAAAAACAAAAAATCTGGCAACGTCGCAATTTTCAATTTTTTAAGTTATCCACCTGTACCAAAATTCATTGATTTTGCCTTGGTAGTTTTAAAGTAATTTAGCCGTTTCGGTTATTTCAACTAACCCTGTATATTAGGGTGATTCACGCAGGACGGTAAGCTAGGCATATGTGATGAACCAGCCAACAAATCAATCTGAAAATTTGGTTATTTACACCAACGGGCACGCCCTATTTATCTAAAATATTTTTGACGTCACAGTGTTGCCACTTCTACCAAGAATTAGTAGCAACTTCAATATTGTCAATGGAACGCCATGTATTTTATTTTATTTTATTTTTGAACGTCCTATTAATTTCCTAACAGCTTTCTTTAACATAATCCTGTACATAAACAGTTTCTGAAGTAATAACTAAACTCCAATTTTTGCGATAAAAACGTTAACTTTAAAAATGTTGATATTTTTTAATTCTGAAATATTAAGACTCTAACATTTGGTGGACAGTTAAATAATACCAGGGGGCTTTCAACCCTATATCCAAATCTTAGTTGCGATATACAGGATGGTAGACCGTTAATTTGATTACTTGAAAAGGTGTATTTTTTCAAATGTGACACCCTGTATATTATCACTGATTTAAAAAGCTACTTAAATTGACCCTTTATTTTTGTATATCATAGCTATACCTAACTAGTCAGGTTTGTAACTTATAAGCGATTACTTGTAAAATATTGTCACTATCGTTATTGTTTTTGCATTTTGTTAATTATTACCGATAATTAATAAGAGCGTGTTTTGAAAAAATAGTTTTTAAGGAAAACAGGTCTGCAACAATACATTTAAAAAGTGCAATAATTACAATTAAATTCATAGATAACATAAGTATTTTATGTTTTGGTTTGAAGGTGGTAGACAATGAACTAATATCAAAAAAATTACCTTGTCGGACTTCCATTGTCTTTATTTTATTACTTAACACATTGAATATCAAACTATAAGAAGGCCATATGAGCCGATTTCCTAAATCTGCTACGTTAAATTCATAGATGGCACAATGAGTTCACCAACAAGAAAGCGACTAACGTTTTCACTGCTAAATTAAAACATTGTTGCCGCCTAAATGTTTAACTTGCTGAATGAGCTTTTTAAATTTATTTTTATTGCTTATCGTAAAACTTGATTTTACATAAGTACCTACCCCTATCCTAGATTTAAGTAGCTTGCATTTATTTTCCTACCTAGACCTAAAAATGTACCTATTTTTAATTGCTTTGTAGCATATAATATTTTCAACCTTTTGACGTCCCAACGTTAATTACATGAAAACATATTGACCGCCATGTATTCTATTTCTAACAGAACTAAATGACGACTCTCACTATTCAATACCTACCTAGGCTACAACGTATATGTTGGGTAAAATATGAATGATGTGCGGTTTGTATAACTTGGTTTTTATTTGCAATTATTACAACTTTTCAAAATGGTTAAAATAAGTAGGTTTTACTTTCTTACTTAAGAAACATTCAGTTTGTTTGTATTAGTGGATTACGCATTTTGCTATTTTTCGACGAAATAAAACATATTTTAGTTATACTTGCTGTCGCTTTTTATCTACTTTATTTGTTTAACATTTAACACCTAATGCAACGATAAAATCATTATGAAAGTCGGTCCAATTACCCCGGAGTAATCAGCGTACATATTATTATCAAAAACATATATTCGGCTGGAATTGAGAACCTTCTATTTTATTGTCTGTTAAAAATGCTTGAATTCTTAAAAATTCCAATAAAATACGATATGCGGCAACACCACGACATCACATAAGTGAATTTGAGACATCTGTTGCCGAGGCGCTGCATTATAACGACAGACAGGCGACAGATTTAAGGTTAGAGCTACGATCAACTCCACAATGGCGGACAAACCAGCTCCAATACGTCAAAAAATGGGTTGTCAACTTTTCTCGGACATCCGTCAGTCTTATATAGTTTGATATTCAATGCTTAACACAACGAAACCAGATGAGCTGCGAATGTCAAATGTCGTTGTTTTCTATCAAAATGCTTTGTTTTAAGAAAAATCAATGCCTTTTTTCTCAGTTATAGGTGGTCGTAGGAAAAAAATAATTCCTAAATTTTTTTATAAAATACATTATTTAATATTATATTAGTTATAACACGGACGCAGCAAATTGAAATATTAAAATTTTTTTCCAATATACTACATTTTCTCGGTAACTGAAATTTGGACAGTGCTTTATTATATTATAAATGAGAGTTTTTAATTTTAAAACACATTTTGCCGCTTGCATTTAAAACATGTTTTTTTAATTAAAAACCTCATGCTTTGTAGTAAAAAGTGCTGTCTCGTATGACAAAATAACGAAGTTATGCCTTCTAGGATATTACCCAACCATTCAATAAAAAAAACCACAAAAGCCTAACCTACATCGTTTTATAGTTTAATTTTTGTTACTGAAATTGATCAAAAACAGTCGTTCACATAAATTTATTTTATTTCCTTTCTAAGTATATTGGTTTTTCAACCTATAAACGGGAGTCTAAATAAATCAAACTGTTGCTTGTTTTTTCGAGATAAAACGAGTTTTTGTAGTTCAAATCCCTTAATCTGAAACTCCCGTATTAGCCATTATTTATACAGGGTGATTCAAAAGTACTTTGACAAACTTCGGGAGGTAATTGCTGGCAATATTTTAACATGAAAAGTTCTTATAAACAGTGGTCCTTGGCGACTTCGTTAGGGAGATACAGAGTGTTGAAATGTTGAAAGGAATAGTAATAATTTTTAAATAACTCCTTAACGAGTTATTTTTTTTAATGAAATTTAGTGAATTTAATAAGCATCTAAGGACACTTATTTTCAAAGTACAACACGTTCGTAAATTTAACCAGTGGCGTCGGTACAAAATGTTAATATCATATTTTTTGTGAAAACTATGTTACACCACTGACTTATTTTATTTTAACTTTCTTCTTATGAATCCCCCCTTCATTTACAACAAAAAAGATCACCTGTGTTTTTTTGATACGATGGACGGTTTAAGAGTAAATGATTATTTTATTTGACTATACACAAATATTAAAAAATGTGTTTTAAACTGATCAACCACTCAAATATTTATTAAAGTATTTTAACGAATACCTACATACATACTTACTAATAAACAAATATGTATATGCCCAAGGAAAGTATCTAAGGATGCCTATTTTCTAATTATAACACATTTTCTGTGGCATACATATTTATTTATTAGTATGTTATTTTTTAATATTTTGTATTTTGACAAGGCGGCTTTTTAAATTCATTTGTCGATAAATTAAAACATATTTGACAGTTAGATACCATTGAATTTTATTTCTTCAGTTTTGTTACTTTCAATGGTAACTAACTGTCAAATATGTTTTAAGTTATCGACAAATGAATTTAAAAAGCCGCCTTGTCAAAATACAAAATATAAAAAATAACATACTAATAAATAAATATGTAAACCACTGAAAACGTGTTATACTTAGAAAAAAGGCATCCTTAGATACCTTCCTTAGGCATATACATATTTGTTTATTAGTAAGTATGTATGTAGGTATTCGTTAAAATACCTACTTTAATAAATATTTGAGGGGTTGATCAGTTTAAAACACATTTTTTAATATTTGTGTAGTCAAATAAAATAATCATTTACCCTTAAACCGTCCATCGTATCAAAAAAACACAGGTGATCTTTTTTGTTGCAAATGAAGGGGGGATTCATAAGAAGAAAGTTAAAATAAAATAAGTCAGTGGTGTAACATAGTTTTCACAAAAAATATGATAGTAACATTTTGTACCGACGCCACTGGTTAAATTTACGAACGTCTTGTACTTTGAAAATAAGTGTCCTTAAATGCTTATTAAATTCACGAAATTTCATTAAAAAAAATAACTCGTTAAGGAGTTATTTAAAAATTATTACTATTCCTTTCAACATTTCAACACCCTGTATCTCCGTAACGAAGTCGCCAAGGACCACTGTTTATAAAAACTTTTCATGTTAAAATATTGCCAGCAATTACCTCCCGAAGTTTGTCAAAGTACTTTTGAATCACCCTGTATATATATTTATATAATTGAAAGGGTAGTCGTTGCTGACTAGTTAGGTAAGAAACTAGGGAAATATTGGGTTTAGCAGCAAATGAAAGAATACTCTTTTAAGTTGGTCCAAGCTTTCGGAAATGTTTATTTCCATCCTCATGGATAACTTAGGTGAAATTGTTCATGCAGTTCTTAATTGATTAGGAAGACATTGAGTAGGTGGCTTGGAGTTCAAACCAATTTACAATAATATAAGGACTAAACAAACTACATATTAAAATTGTATAATGAAATTAATCTTTAACGGTCAAAATTTTGTAAAAGTTTTTAAACTTTTATTTTAAACTTAATGGGTATACAAAAACTTCAATTCTACACTTCAAAATCGCGTATTGAAGTACCTATTCTTTTCCCCAAAGCCTGCCTTTTGATAATATAATAGACATACAGTGAGGACCTAAAGTCCGTCCCTCCCCTCTAACTTCTAAACCGTTCGCTATATTTTAATGAAATTTTGAACGATAATATTTGAGCAAGTCTTGCACTTTTTGACATACCAATGACAGCTTTAAATGTCAAGATGACAGCTGGGTCCGCTTTTGGAATATTTTTTTAAATGGATCACCCTGTATATTTTTACATTTTTAAATTCCACATAAAATTATAATTATTTTTTATTAAATGCATTATTAGTCTATACTTCATAGTTTCCGAGATATTGACTCTCGAAAAGTGACATTTTTGAACTTTGACAGCTTATAACCTTCTAACAGTACCTACGTCTTAGAGCAAAACGGCTTACATGTCCCTATCTTCAATTTTTATTATCTTCCCAAAAAAATCAACTTCCGGTTAAACCGGATGTAACTCGAAAGCAGGAAATATAGTTGTTCCGGTTTAACTGAAAGTTGATTTTTTGGGAAGATAATAAAAATTGAAGATAGGGACATGTAAGCCGTTTTGCTCTAAGACGTACTGTTAGAAGGTTATAAGCTGTCAAAGTTCAAAAATGTCACTTTTCGAGAGTCAATATCTCGGAAACTATGAAGTATAGACTTATAATGCATTTAATAAAAAATAATTATAATTTTATGTGGAATTTAAAAATGTAAAAATATACAGGGTGTTCCATTTAAAAAAATATTTCAAAAGCGGACCCAGCTGTCATCTTGACATTTAAAGCTGTCATTGGTATGTCAAAAAGTGCAAGACTTGCTCAAATATTATCGTTCAAAATTTCATTAAAATATACCAAGCGGTTTAGAAGTTAGAGGGGGGGGGACGGACTTTAGGTCCTCACTGTATAATATCTTATCTTAAAGTCGAACTATCGCCGGTTTTATTAGCTTTTCTTGCATTAAAATTTTTAACAAAAAAATGTTAATCGGCATATAGATAAAGTTTTTAAAATTAAACAAGCTTTTTAAGCCTCAGCTGGGATTTGAACACAGAACCTCTCGATTACCAGTCGGGCGTTGTATGAATTGTACCACAGAGACACTGAGATTCCTTCACCTACTTGGGCAATATTACCTTATTCAATTTTAATGTTAGTATACAATTTTAAATTTCCTGAGATTCAATGGCGGCAGATTTGAATACATTTGATTAAACTTTATACAATTTATATCGGTAATACGGTAATAGTTAACAAAATACCACAACAATGACAATAGTGACATAATTTTTATGTCAAATAGGAGTTAATTATGGCATGCTTAAGTTAATAAAAACCGAATGAAAATTAAATTGTCAAGACAATTTTGCCAAACAATCGCATTATTGGTCAAAAATTTGACTAAGTTGTTATAAGTATGATATACAAAAATAAAGAGCCAATTTAAATAGCGTTTCAAATTAGAGATAATATACAGGGTGTTATATTTAAAGAAATATACTTAGGGTCACCTTTTCAAGTAACCAAATTAAATGTGTTTTTTAACCACCCCGTATATAACAACTAAGATTTTGGCATGGGATTAAAAGCACCCTAATACTATTTAACTGTCCAACAAATTTCAGGGTGTTAATATTTCATAGTTAAAAAATATCAACATTTTTTTACGTTAACGTTTTCTACCAAACAAATTTGATTTTAATTATTATTTTAGAATGGGTAAGAGATAGGTATAGGAGAATGTTAAAGAAACTTGTTATGAAATCAATAGGGACTTCGAAAATAAAATAAAATACAGGGTGTTTGTTCTATTTAAAATATCGACGTTGCTATTAGTTTTTAGTAGAAGTGGCAACACTGTGTCGTAAAAAATATTTAGGATAAATAGAGCCAATGTCCGTTTATGTAAATTATCAAATTTTCAGAACGATTCGTTACATGGTTTGTGATACAGTGCCACCAGTAAAGTCCGCATCATCTGGGATTTTTTTTTATTAAAAGCTTTATTCCAAATTTGCCTTTGACATTAAGTTCTGCTTCGATCGAGATGAAAATTAACCAAAAAAGTAGTAGGCACATAATTTGCATTATCTGTCAAATTTTAATTTTTTCCAAAAAATAATTCAAAAGTGGGGTTATTTCTGAAAATATCGAAAATAGTTATTAGAAAAAGTTTTTTAAATGCAGTTTCTAGCCCACACGCAAAATTTCAGCTGCATAAGATAATTTTGATTTTTTACCCATATTTTGAAAATACACTCTTGCAAAATAAGACTCAACGCAACCAACATAAAACTTTTCAGTTTTGACAAGGCTTTATTTCAGATACATTTTCTTTAAAGTAGCGCCATATTAAATGTGTGTTTTTCTACAAAATCAAAATTCGGCTATTAAAATTTGGTTGCATGTGATGCAAAGTTGATTTGTTTTTGGCCCTGTATAAGGTAACTAAGAACTAAGGTAGCCCAATTTTGATTTTGTAGAAAAACACCCATTTAATATGGCGCCGCAACTTTAAAGAATATGTATCTAAAATAAAGCTTGTCAAAACTGAGAAGTATTATGTAGGTTGCGTTGAGTCTTATTTTGCAAAAGTGGTGCAATTTACAAAATATAGGTAAAAAATCAAAATTATCTTATGCAGCTGAAATTTTGCATGTAGGCTAGAAACTGCATTTAAAACTTATTTCGATATGTTCAGAAATAACCCCACTTTTGAATTATTTTTTGGAAAAAATTTAAATTTGACAGATAATGCGAATCACGTGACTACTATTTTTTAGCTTAATTTTCATCTCGATCGAAGCAGAACTTGATGCCAAAGTCAAATTTCGAATAAAGCTATTAATAAAAAAAATCCCATATAATGCGGACTTTACTGGTGACACACTGTATACGTCTAACGTACCATCCACCGTGAATCACCCTGTATTTCGCTTCGTAGCGAAATACACCAGTTAATGTCAATGATTTTAAGTGAAAAAAAAACACAAGTTCAAACCCTAAACCCACAACGTTTTATAGTTATTATTTTAGTATTAGAAATTAAACCAATACCTTCGTAATTATAAATTACTTTTACTTTTTTTGAATTGTATTAGTTTGAATCTTTTAATCCGGATTCGAAACAAATCAAACTGTTGCTTGTTTTTTGAGATAGAACGTGTTTTTGTTGAAATTACTAAACCAGAAATTGGGATATTAATTCGCAATAATATGTTGTACTTAAACGCCATAAAAGCCTTAATTTTACACTCTGAAACCGCGGAGGCAGATACTTCTTTGTCTAAAGCCGAAGTGTCATTTACCTTTGGATAGTACAGTCGCGTTTTTCCGTCTATGGCCAGCGGTTGTGTTTATTGCATTTTTAAACTCCCGACACCACCTTATTAGTTCCCTTTCTCTGATAACATGTGTAAGGAATATATTAAGTATACCTAACAATAATTTTATTAATTTTTCACATTTATATTTTAAATTATCAGTATAAGTTCAAAAAATTAATTTTATAATAGTTTTCGTTAAAATTCAAAAATATTTTATTGAAAACAGCTTGCCTAATACACCACAACCATTTTACAACTTTACGTTACGGTATCGATATAAAAAATAGCGTGCACGTGAGATTCAGGAGATGACATTTTGCGAAACGCCACTCTGTCTGCCGGCACGGAAACACTGTCGACTCCGCGTCTCGAGACGGGATGGCAGATGGCGCGCGCATCTGCAACACTTGCATCCGCTGGAGGACCGCCGTCTCGAACAACAAACGGTGTAACAAGCCTTGAAATGGCCTTGTTTTCTTTAATTCGGGCAAATATAATTTTACTTCAATATGCAAAGTGTCAATGTATCTAATAATTTCGTTTGTGTTTAAATTGGAGTTACACACGAAGTTTCAAGATAACTCTCAATTTATGATGTTATTGTTAAAAGTGCCATTTTATTTTTCGAACAAAATAAAAACATGTCGAAATACTGAGTTACACTTTTACCAATTGTAAACCTACCAGTAGAGGTCGCCACACCAATATTTAGGATAGCTATTCTTAACCCTTTGAGCAACATATTTCTAACCGAAATTTCTTTCTATTTTGTAGGGATTGTATTTTATCTTGTATTTTTAGTGATTTTTAGTTTTTTAAGCAATTTTGAGCTTTAATTGAGCTTTTCTCCTTCATAAATTTTTTGTTTTAAAAATATTTTTTTATCATACTTGAGGGTTATTCAATTTGACCGCCAAAACACTTGTCATTTATTCCCCCTTTTACAATGTCAAGTTCAAGTTCATTTTCCTTCTGACACGTGCTGGTTGCAGTGGAACTTCTCTAACAAAGATGTAAAACAAAAAACTTTTTTAAAATTTTTTAAAACTTAATTTTGCACACAATTTGTACGTTTTGACTCCTATTGCTCAACATCGTCGAAACATAATGAATTTAATTAATATGATTTATTCTAGGTTCGCCTAGTTTTTCTAATAAAATATTGTGGAGAAAGACTTTGTGCTTTTCATTTTTCTAAAATAAAAACACTTTAAAAACACCTTACAATATTTTTTCTCACGGAAAGAAATGTTGGATAAATATCAGTGAATAGGGTAGAAAATCAATCACATCTAGGATTGATATTGAGCTAATTCGAAATTTGATTAATATCATTCAATTATTTGATAGACTTTATGCGTAAGATAGATTCTATCTTTTTCGGGTAAATATAAAAAATTAATGTGGATAAATATGTATATTAGAAATTTTGATCCGGTTCAGTAAAATTGGATTGTTTCGGGAAACTACTAAATCAATAGTTGGGTACTCAAAATTGCATAGGCGTTGGATATTGGTAAGTAAACATTTGATACAACATACTTAATATTTTCTTGAATGTAGCCAGGGCCGTAGCCAGAGCCGTAGACAGAAGGGGGGGGGGGGGGTTAGGGGGGTTGTAACCCCCCCGAAATAAAAAAAATATATTTATTTTAGACTTTTAATAAGTATTAATGAGACTGCAGTTATATACAGTGCGCCCGTCTTACTTTGTTGTTACACAACATAATAGTTAATCTTATTTACGGGCTACAATTGCTGCAGATTGCCTTAATGGTCTGGCTTTCCTATATGTCCACCGTGATATAAACGTAGATGTAAACAAAATTATAAATATTTTCTCTTCTAAGAACAGGGAACTTGATTTTGTAATTTAGTATAAAGTAAGTAGGTACTTCAGATATTTTTTTAGTTCTTATTGTTTATTTTTCGTTTTTATTCCTATTTTGTTTTTGATCTTATTATTACACAATATAATTTATTATAATAATTATTATACTTAGATATAATTATGACTTAATATAAGAGACATATTAATTATTAAAATAAATAGTTTATTGTTTATTTTGTCGACCGACCTTTCAAATTTCGAATTTCTTTTAAATTAAAAGAGTGTTTTAAAGTCTGGCATGTTGCCGCAGATTAAGAATATGATCAATTAAACTATGAATGTTAGTGGGATACAATTAACTATTTTGTTTATAAAATACAACCAATTATTTGATTAAATCGAGCGTAGATTGGATTAATTTTGACTAATGTTTTAATAAAAGGTGCTAACTGTTTAATAATAATCTACACTTTTTTAAATAAAATCCAAAAAAATTATATATTTGAATCAAGTAGTGTTTTTGACAAAAGCAATATACTGAAAACCACTAAATCGGTAATTTAAAATAATATGTCGCTTCATTGCATGGAAGTCTTGAAATAGTTTTAAATTTGTTTATTTTCTATGTTATTGTCATCTGGTTTCTTGACTACGTATCCATCGTCTTTCACAGAAAAATGAGTGTAATTTCAAAGAACACAAATTCGGCAATAACACAAACTGAAAATTACTACCATGAAGACAGGTAAAGCTCAGAGAAGAGGTGGAAAGTCTTTACCCACAACACCTGGCCGTTTTGTTTATATTCAAGTTTTATTTGATAGAATATATTATGAAGGTGGAGTAGAGCATTTCTTTTATTTCATAGAATCCACAAAACTAAAGAGGATTTAATCTTTATTTAATAGATTTAAACAAATATAGGTTTAAGGTATTGGTATAGTATAATAGGATTTGCTATGCATTTGATCAATTTAGCAGAGATTGTAGAGAATTGTTTTAAACGTTAGTAAATTATTTGATTAATTTTATTCTCGATTTTATGAAAATGAGCTTGTTATGATCTTAATTTTTATAGATCTAATCATATTACTACAAATTTCAGAACGCAAAAAAGTAAAAACCCGCCAGTAGCGACCTGCAATTAACATATTCTGCAAGGGTTAAATATTAGATTTTATATAATATTAGATAATATTAGATGTAAGGTGCAGAATTGATCGAAAAGGGAACAACAACTTTTAAATGTCGCGTCCATGAAGAATTCTATATAGCGAGTGTGTAAGCAAGTATTACGAAGCCGAGCCCACTGTCTTTTGCAACCATAATTTCTTGCCTATAGATCTGTGGTATTGGAAGCAGTTCTTCTCGAGCACGTTTCCTGACCTTTTGCAAGCATATAAGTTAATTTAATTTTTCGCTATATCAGGAGCACATAGGTGGCTTGATTTCGTTTGGATGTTGGATGTAGGTAATTGTAGTGCTTGCAGGTTGTTAACGTCCCAGGGCATGGTCTTGGTGCACATACGCAGTATGTTGTTGGTATATAATACGTTTCTTTGGATAACGATGTACTGAATGAAAAATGGCTGGTTTCCATCTTTTTGTTTCAATAACTTGAATATCCAGAGCTTTTACAATAATGTTAGAAACAAATTCAACAGCCTTATACACCATATGATTATTGCATCCTTTGCGGACATTATTATTGGAAGTTTTTGTTCCCTAATTACTAAAGTAACTGTAAGTACCTGTAAATTCCAGTAAATCTCAATAAATAATAATTATATTTTGTGCCAATAATCTTAATGGCAAATGCGAATTTACCCAGAGAACGGGATTTACGTTAGTGAGTAGGTACATCTATTATATTCAGATTCTTTTAATACCACTATTAAAAAATTGTTAAGAAATTGCTTACCTATAAAGGTACCTATGTTATCTGGTACCAATACCTTTATGGCCATCACAATATTCAGTGTACAAAACGAGAAGCCGAAAATGGATTAATTCGTTCGGTATACCAAACACGAATATTTCACCGCACTTTGCATATCATAAAATAATGAATTTTTCAAAATAATATATATCAAAACACCAGCAGATATTTTACCGTACGATTACCTGCAAATTTCAGTCCGAACGTATGTACAAGCACAGAAAATGACTACAAAATCCTGATCAGCGGAGCTGCAGAAGAATTCATATTTCTGGTTTTTCAAATTGTACAATAAATGTTAATGATAAAAGTAAAAAAGATCATTGTATTTATTTTTAACTCTAGCGTCATAAAATGACATTTTAGACTCTCATAATATGTGTTAAAAACTCTACTTTAAATAGTGTTTGTGGTAAATAATAATAATAGTCATGCATTAAGGAACTTTAATTGAATTGAAGGATTCTATTTCGGCGGGTTCGTTATTCGGTTTGGATTGTGAAGATTTCCTTTTTAAGTGGTTCATTGTTATGCTAAATACATCATTTTTCTTTCATAAAACTACTCAAGAATTCTTAAGTTTTTGTTTTGTTTACAAAATCGGTATAAAATTACTATATATTTTTTATAAATACTTACAAAATAAACTATTTACAGGAAGTTTTAGACGTGTGAAATTAAAAACGGTAAGTCGTATTCTGTTCGGTAGTGGCCTATTTTAATAAAATGTGTATCATAAATCAACATGTAAGTACGGTGTACAATGTGAGCTTGTAACATATATCTAATTTGAGACAATTGTATCAATCTTTTTTCTAAAGACCACAACTTAAAATGTTAGTACCCGTTTCCAGGCATTATTTAAAAGAAAAAGGTTCTGGATTTTCTGAATTTTTTCCAAGATGCAAACTCATATGGTGCATGGTTAGATAACAAATTGTAGAACTTTTATGTTATTTATGCAGAACTTAAAATAGATCACTTTTGTACATAGTGGTAAAGAATCAATAATATAACAAATCGATTTTATTGCAAGAAATAAGTACCAAATCTTAAAAGTACAATTATACAAGGTGTTATGGAAATATTATATTTAAATAAGTTTCCGTGTGTAATTTCCGCAAAATACCGGGAAAGTTCCTTTTTTGGGTAGAAACGGTTCTTTATGACCGTCTACGATGTATATGATGACAAAGACATCATTCTCAGGCCTTGGCAAAGGGTATTAGCCAGGTTGTTGGGGAGATAAAAGAAGCTCGAAGCTCGTTAATCAAAGTTAATTGGCAAGACGTTGACACCGATTTACTTACTAATAAATTGTCAGTTTGACAAGCAAGCCCCGGGCGTCCCTTTGCCCCTCAACCTCCCGCCAAAGTGCCACTTTACCATAGCCGTATATATGTAATTATTTACTCTTAAACATCCCAGAAGGCCATGGGGTAATTTCTAGTTTGGCGACAAACGACAAAGGCTGACCTATAATTCCTCTGTGTAGTCAACGAACATCATAATTTGACCTTTTTTGGAATAAATGTTTAATTTTATTGCCTCTAATCAGATACTCACTTACAGCCGTTTTATACCATTTACCCAATATCCGTTTTCCTTAAAAAAGACGGGTTCGTTTGCCTTTAAACCGTCCTCGAGTGTGCTTAAATGCAAATGAAATTTATTCTGTCTGGTGAATATATCTACTTTTTGGTTAAGTACAAGGCCAATAAACTGAAAATGACTGTTGAGTGCCTGCGATTTAAAAGGGATGAGCTTTCGTGATGTCGGAACCGGGGGCGGGTATTGAAGACACAATTTTACATTTGTTTTTTTATACTTTTGCCATAATAAACATATTTAAAAATCAGATTTCATTTCACTTTAGGTACTTTCGTTATATTTTTGACAGTAAAAAATTATTGATAACGGCTGGACGCAACCTCAAGCTACTTAACGAAAATTCAAAGTATTTAGCCTAGCCTTATTTTAACAAGCATAAAAAAGTCTATTCAATGACCGCTGACCATTACGTCACGACTAGTGCTTATTTTTCTAACATTCGTGATCTAGGTAAGATAGTAAATTTGCGTCAGATTGTCGGTTAATTTTACCAGTCAAAAAAGTTTTATTGTCATTTTTGACAGTGACATTTTTAACCAACATTATTTCAAAAATGTCACCGTATTGTGAAAAAAAACAAGCGTTAATTTTAAAATTATTTGATTATTTTCAAAGAGAAAGTGATGCCTGAAAGATTATTTTGCCCTTTAACGCAGTTTACGAGGTAGGTAGATATAATAAAGCAGGAATTGTGAAAACATAAATAATAAACATGAAAATACCTATCTGTTTTAGAGAGTTTCTGATGCTTTGAAAGTTTCGTGTTCAACAATTCATCGAATTAAGGCAGTCAAGTCTGGCCCGAAATCTGGTGATTATCATGATTCCATGAATAATGAAAACTTTTAGAATTGGTTTAAAGAAAAATTGTTACCAAACTTGGAAGAACCGTCGCTTAGTATCATGGATAACGCCACCTATCATTCTAGGCTAATTGAAAAAATTCCAAATACAAGTTGATCAAAAAGATCATTAAAGACTTATTAAAATGGTTTGGTCCGAATTTAAGCGCGATTATGATGCAAAAATAAGTTCTATGCATCCTGTAACAAATGACGTGGTTTTGGGTCTGTGGAATGAAGCCATAGAAAATGTAATAGTGAAAAAATGGGAAAATTATAACACATAATAATAAAAATATAAATGATATGTGGAAACAGAAATGCATGATTCATCGATGCATAAGATACTCTTTCCCTTATTATTAACTTGAACGAATCTGATGATGGTAATGATTCTTGCGGAGATGATTTATTTTAATTATTAAACAATTTTGTTGTGTTGTCATTTTTTATTATATTTTCTTCCTTATGATTTTATAAATAAAAAAAAATAACTTGAAATAAAATTTATAGACTGATCCACTAATGTACTAGTAAAAAATATATGATTAAATTATATTAAATACCGTACGAGCAAAAATTATTTGCATAAAAAAGGGCCTTGTGTCTAAGGACGTAATGCTTAGCCGCTACCTGAATTAACAATCAATCAGTTATTCCGTCATCTTTGACAGTCGTTACCGTATCATTGTGATCTAACCAAGCCCCACGTTTTTTAATCCAAGCCCTCTTTGATGCAAATAATTTTTGCTCGCACGATATATAAATAAATTTGTTAAATGAGTTTTATTTATTTTTCCTCGCCTCGTAGAAACTGTCCTGCGGGGAGTTTCTTTTGATCTACAAGAGATTAATGCTCTCCAAGCTGTGATTTTGTCCGGATAGTTTGCCTTAGGTCAACCAAACGAACTAGCAGTTGTACAGAGGAATAATAGGTAAAAGATTAAAACGTTTTAAATTAGTTTGGAGAAATTTTGGCACGAAAAGGTAGGTTCTTTTTAAGAACTTACCTTGGATGTATCAATCACAATTATTATTGAAAATTCAATTTTTTAATAATTAGTCACTGTTCTTTAATGCAAACAACCAACAATGCACTTGCATTAACAAAACATCAACTTGCCTAAGTTTTAAAAACGATATTATTCCTTCTTTGTTAATAAATATTTTGCTCTTTATCGGTCAAATGTAAAATTCCGAATGTGACGAGGATGGAGATACATCTAGTTCCTTCCATGTGACCTGTAAATGAAAAAATTACAAATGCCCCAAATATGTCGCAGTGTAATTTGGTCCGTCGTTTGACCAATGTGGTGACATTTTTGTTCAGTTGTTTTTTCTGTCATCTTTCTTAAGATAAAATGGACAAACTATAGAAAGCACAACTTCAACTATTACGCCAACATATACCTATATTGACATTGTTGATATTTCATGTTCCGTTCCATTAACGGCGAATATTAGGAATTCATAATTAAATACATTTGTTGTATTATGGCTAACATAATGCTCTCACTGTCATTATTATCGGAAGGTTGTAGATAAACAAATTAATTCAATCGGCCGATAGCTAGTGTAAATCCATAACTAATATTATGGGTTGGAAAGAAAAACTCAACTTAACTTTGTTTAATTTCCACTAACACGACAAAAACGTGACATGTTTTGCTAAACAGTAGCTTCGTCAGCTATCAATATTTTAATGAATAAGGAAATAATGTACAATCGTATACAGTAAGTAGTTTATTGTAGGTTATCATCTGTAATGGTGTTTTTTTTGTGTAAGAAAATAAAGGTGCACTAAATTAAATTATAGAGTTAACAAAAAAATTATTAATTGTATTAGTATAGTTATCTCTTAAAAAAACTTTTAATAATTTTAAAAGCAAACAACGGATTTTAAGTGCAGAACGCTTGCGCAAGGTTGTCGTCTCTAATAATACTTTGCCTAGAGAATGAACTACTGTCTCTAATGTTGTACTATTTAAAAAAAGGTATAAACAATTTCTTTTGGGAGTACAAAGTAAGTAATTTTGCATTTTAATTTGCTGGCAGTGTTGCCGAACGTCTAAATGCAAAATCGGGAGAAAACGATGTTCTAAATCGGTTTTCTGTGTTCTATTATTTAAATAATTTTGAAACCGTTAATAAACTTTACTCCTTGTACCATAATCAAATAACTTTTCTAATAATATTTCCCTATTAATCTTTTCCAAGGCTCTTTTCCAATTTTCCACTATATATATTGGATGTGCTTAATCTTTAATAATAGTCGTAATTGGTAAATAGTTTAATAATTTTTACAATTTAATATTAAATGCATAAAATGAAAAATGGTAAGTCGTGATCCGCGCGATAATGAAATATTTTAATAAATGTGTATCATATAAAAATATTTTTAAAGTAATCGTCATTAAACTCTGCATAATAAATGGTGCAGAGTAATTTATAACTATTTTTAAAAGATTTTCGTCATATGGCAAGTGGGAATAGGACGAAATAAACATTTAATTATAAAATTTTAAAAAAATAAAAAAACTTTACTTTAAAGAACCCCTCAGTTCTCTTATGGAAAAAGACCCTCGGTTAAATTTCCTAAATTGTTAGTATGTTGTAGAGAATGTCATTCTGATCGAAAGTATCCATGGCCACAACAAAATCTACCGACCAGTTTTTGAAATACTGTTTAAGTTGCAAAATATGAATTTTTACTTATTATATTATTTTCCTGCTTTATGAAACTAATTCGTTTCGTTTTGCTGGGTTTATTTTACCGTATTTTGAATAGAATAGTTTAAAATACTATAAAAATAATCAAATTTTTTAAAATATATTATTATACCGGGTGAGTGACGAAAATTATAGAATATGTTATGTTAAATCTTTGTATTTTCGGCATTAAATTAAATATTTTTTCTCCTCCCTAGGTATATTGTAAACAACGCGTTTTGAAGGACGTAAGTAACATTTACCAAAAAGGTATCGATTGCCCTTGACGACGGGTTCTAAGTCAACTTACCACCCTTGGGTGGTAATAATTTATGCCATATAAAAACGAGGATTTATAAAAATTGAGTAATATTAAGTGATATGAATATTAATAGTACAATATTACAATTATGAACATTATTTACAAAATTTGGATAAATGTTTTTTCGTTTTTTCTCAATTTGTATGAAATGTTTTGACTCCATAATTTATCCATTTCTAACAAAGTTTTCTGTTACTCTTGAAGTACTGCAGGAGACTTCTGGCTTCGTTATATTCTATAAAAGTCGCTTGAGGGCTAAGACATCAACTCCAGTATTCGCTAATAAAGTGGCCGACGTTCTTCTAAGGAAGTGTCCAGTTTACTCCTTAAAGTTCTGAAAGTTCAGAAATTTAGCAATTTTACTTGGAATTGAAGAAATCGAGCTTTTCCCGACTGACTGGTTTAAGCACTTTCCATTTTGATATCGCATGAAGAAGCGAGGATTAAAATTCGTCATGTGGGATCTTATATCAATGTAATTTCGAACTATTTTGAAATAACATCGTCACTTTTAGTCACTATTAATTTACGTGCCATTCCATTTTTGGAATCAGGAATAGTAACAAAAAATATGACTTCATCCTTAATTCAACATTGACCATTTTCATTGCTCAGAGTTCACTAGAACGGCACGCTCCAGCAATTCCCACTATCATTACAACATTCATCATTAAATAAATATCATCGGGGGCTTCAAACAGGAATTTATTTACAACTTCCCTGTCAAACACATTACATTTTTTGGGTTTAGGTATATCCGTCAGTTTTTATTTTTTTAAATGCTCGAAGTTTACGATATTTGGATATATCTATATTTTCCTCTATGAAAAGGGTGGACTTCAGCATGGAATATTCACACCATAAGCTTGATGAAGGCTTTAATACAGCAGATTTTTCGTGAAAGTACGCCAAAAGCACGGTTTCTGAAACTGCAGTAGCAGTCTTTGTTTGGCACCGTTTCTTGAAGTATTACCTCCTTCTTGATTTTTCTGGCAGCAGCGATAGACAAGCGATATTTGCTGATTCTTCTATATCCATTTGGTTGTTATAGAAATCAATAATTTCAATTTCTTTCAATTTTTGATAATTAACACGCTTGACGTTGTTAAAATAACAATGCTTATGATGATACGCGATAGAAAAATATATAAAAATGCAATTATTTATCGGTATATTAAAATTGGATCGGTTAAATATCGTTATTTTTGTATATTTTTTGCTTGTATAGTGTAAAAATACATTAACAGTATTAGGAGATAAATAGTTTTAAACATAATCACACAAAATTATTCAAAAGATTAAGATTGATTTTGTTCAAAATTTTTTTTATGGAAAATGGCCCTCGGTTAAATTTTCCAAATTTCTAGTATGTTGTAGAATTGGCCATTCTGATCAAAAGTAGTAATGGCCACAACAATATCTGCCTACCAGTTTTTGAGATACAGGGTGTCCAAGTTGCAAAATATGAATTCTCAATACATTATATTTTCCTAGTTTATAATATGAGTTCGTTTTCTTTTTCTAAATTTTTGTTGGCCCTGTCGTAGATAGGATAGAATACTATAAAAATAGTTTCAATCTTTTTATTATATACCGGGTGAGTGACGAAAATTATTTAATATTTTTTGTTAAATCATTGTATTTTCGGCAATAAATTAAATATTTGCAAAGTAATACTTTAGGTGACATAAGCTTGGAGCAAGGTATCAGAATTTATATTTTTTATATTTATACAGGGTGACTCAAAAAAGTTAATATTTTTCTTATTAGTTTTCAAAGAAATATTGTAGATAATTTTTGATGTACTACTTGTCGCTTATCGTATGCTTCCAAATATATATAATTATAAAGGTTATACAGGGTGTTTCCGATGATAAGCGATAGAAAAATAACATAAAAATGCATGTATTTATTAATCACCCGGTAAATTAAAAATGGATCGGTTAAATTTCGTAACTTTTTAATATTTTTTTGCTTGAAGTGTCTTACTTACATGTTTGCTATTGATTTGCCTTTTCCTATGGCCAGTTCTAGAGATATATAGCGTCGAACAGACTCAAAACTCAAAAAATAAGCAAATAAAATAACAGCTTTTTTTAAATTTCAATAAAATTTGTTATGTAAGCTCCTTTTAAGGTTAAAAATAAATGTATTTAATGCTATACAGGGTGTTTCGAATAATTAGGGGCCTACTTATTTTTTTTTTTGATAAAATAATTTGGATATAATAAATTGTTCATAGTTTCTATATATATTTCTTATTTGCAATACAGTGTTAGAATACCCTAATTATTCGAAACACCCTGTACAGCATTAAATACATTTATTTTTAACCGTAAAAGGAACTTTCATAACAAATTTAATTGAAATTAAAAATTGTTATTTTATTTGCTTATTTTTTAAGTTTTGAGTCTGTTTGACGCTGTATATCTCCAGAACTGGTCATAAGAAAAGGGAAATTAATAGCAAACCTGTAAGTAAGACAGTTCAAGCAAAAAATATTAAAAAGTAACGAAATTTAACTGATCTATTTTTAATTTACTGGGTGATTTATAAATACATGCATTTTTATGTTATTTTTCTATCGCTTATCATCGGAAATACCCTGTATAACCTTGATAATTATATATATTTGGAAGCATACGATAAGCGACAAGTAGTAAATAAAGAAATATCTACAAAATTTCTTTCGAAACTAATTAAAAAAATATTAACTTTTTGAGTCACCCTGTATAAAAATATAAAAAAATAAATAAATTCTGATAGCTTGCTCCAAGCTAATGTCATCTAAAGTATTACTTTGTAAATATTTAATTTAATGCCGAAAATATAATGATTTAACAAAAAATATTAAATAATTTTCGTTACCCACTCACCCGGTATATAATAAAAAAATTTTAACTATTTTTATAGTATTCTATCCTATCTACGACAGGGCCATCAAAAATTTAGAAACAGAAAAAGAATTCATATTATAAACTAGGAAAATATAATGTATTGAGAATTAATATTTTGCAACTTGGTCGGCAGGCCCTATTTTTCCAATAGGGCCTATAGGCCCGGGACTGGGGCCCCCTGGCTGACCTAACTGAAATATATAAAAATAAAAGAAAAATTAAAAATTCTATTTAAAAATTATTTCAAAAATTTAACTACCATTTATTGTTATTACGATCCGAAATTCAAATTCAACGCGATAACTGTACAATAGGCGGCATTTCGGCATCACAAAAGGATCTTTTGATGCTCGACGCGTCAAAGGTTTGAACGGTACCGACAACATTCTTCGCCCCTGAATAGCGGGAGTCGCCGTATGCTTTTGTCTTTCTTTTTATTCGTTAATAGTTCATGCAGTTAATGTTATGTAAACACTGTAAGCATTGGGCAAACCTAATTGAATTGCAAATAATTAGTATTTTTCAAAAGTGCTTTAACTGTTAATTTGACAAAATTAATAGATATCTATTTTTGTGGGTAAGTAAATTAATTTTTCTTAGGAAAATATTTTCATAGCTCTTTTTCTCATTAAACTTGTATGCAATATTATAGTAGGTAAATTTAGGAATTGAATTTTTTTTAGTGTTCTACATCTTAAGTCGGCATATAAAAAGTACCATGATTCCTAGACAACATTTAAGCGGCAGCAATAAACGCAAGAAGAAAAGATTGATAGAAAATGAACGAGAAAAGCAAAAAGATGTAATGTTGTCTTAAAAGGGTTAAATCATATCTGAGAAACTCTTTGAGCGAAGATAATTTATCATCTTTGGCCCTTCTTAAGGTGGAAAATGAAGTACTAGAAAATATAGATTCGAATGAAATTATTAACCAATTTGCAGAAATGAAAATGCGCAAACGAAAAATTTAAATATTTTAATTTAATGACCATTTTTTGGTTATTTGTGTTCTGTGTTTGTTCTATTATTTATTTTGTGTTATGTTTATTTTATGACAAAATAATATAAATGTTAGTTTTTGACAGTTCTGCTTGTTTTTATTGTTTTTTTGAATAAAAAAGGGCGTGGCTCCCAAAAAGCTTTTGCCTGCGGCGCTATTTTTTTGAGGGGCCCCCAGAGGGTTTGTGGGCCTAGGCGCAAAAATAGGCCCTGTTGGTCGGCAGATATTGTTGTGGCCATAAACATTTTTGATCAGAATGGCAAATTCTACAACATACTAAAAATTTAGAAAATTTAACCGAAGGCCATTTTCCATAAGAGAAGTGCGGGGTTCTTTAAATAACTAAAAATCTGTACCCCTCTACTAAAGCGCGCGCTTATCGGGTCGACTTCTGAGAAGGGACGCTTTTAATGTTGGAATAAACAATACAAACACAGTACATGTACGTAACCCCCTTCAGTCCCCGAGCTTAGAATACTCATATTATTATGTATAACTGTTTTGAACCACTATTTTCATTTCCTGTTCTTTTAACTAAAGAACGGATATCTATTTATAAACACCTTACTCTGCTTATCTACGTGATATTGAAGCGCAAAATGTCGGAGGTAAACCAACTATCGACGTCAGTTATTGTATAATGGCGCGAATAAAAATACCATTTTAAATATTATGTCGATAGAGCTTTGAGGCTGACAGCTTTTATGGAATGATATCAGGATAAAATTGTGTATAGAATATTTATCGTTCTTAAAATATATTTTTTTAAATTTATTTTTGATTTTAGTATCGTAATAAGCGTATCTATGCTAGTACATAAAATAACAAATCACTGATTGAGTGACTGACTGATTAACAGTTGGGAACCAGGGGGGGGGGGGGGCGCAGGATGCACGCGCCTCACTGATTATAAAGATTACAAACCTTACAACAAACAGAGATCCTAATCCAAACAACTATAAGAACAACAAAGGCAATAATGTACACCTGCACTTTTTTTAGAAATAAACCATTCACCCCTCTAACATCCCCCAAAAAATTTAAGATATAACCCTTATTTTTTGCCTTATTTTGCCTCTAGGGGTTAGAAATGGAGGGGGTAAGTTTCCAACGCAACCGCTAGTGAGAAAGACATACCTAGGTAAAAAAATGTCGATAAATTCTTCGCTTGGAACAAAAAATATACATGTGAAGAAGTAGTCCATGCCTTAAAGTGGAGTTGAAAATATAGGAAAGAAAAAAAAAAGAAAGTCTTCCTCCTCCCCAAAATTTAATAGAATATAGAAATTCTTTAGGGGTCTCTACATGTTTCGAACGTAGAAACGTTCATCTTTAGGAGACAGAAAAAGTTTATAGTGCTGATGGTATTAGCATTTATTATGTACAATTGTGGAAAAAGGTATTATTCTACATAACATGTAGAGAAGGATATTATCCTCCTCCAACCTGCACAAATTTCTCCAAATTAGAAATAAATTAAATAAATAGGTCAGCACTCTCAGGTTTTCATTTTGAATGTTCATAAATTCTATTGTAAAAAATAAAAAACAAAAATTAGAATTTACATTTCAAATTTTGTATTTAGGCGTTATTTTGGGTTATAAACATCTTTTTTGCATAAACATTTTGTCTAAAATAAGAAATAATGGTATATACTTTTCTTTTAAAGCATTTTCATGTTTTCTTAATTTATCAACACATACATCTGATCTAAAATTTTTATATTATGGTAAATTAATTTTCTCGACAAGCAGAATTTTTTATAAAGAATAACTTTTCGTCGTAAAACCAATAATAAAAATATTTTTTCTCTTGTCAACTCTATCCGGGGACACACTGTATAGCTGGAAGAATTAATCATAATTCTTGGTTAGACAGTTCCTACGATTATTTTGCCAAAAAAAGATATTTTATGGACAAGGCCATTGGCTCCTAATATTTAGCTTTAAAGTTGACTTTACAGCTATAAGTTAGAACTCCCTTAATATTTTATCGTATATACTGTCAAACAATCCAACCAAACGTAGTGTAATCTGTGTAATGGCTCTCGTCGAGCCGGCTGTCGATTCTCCAGTAGTACCCTACTAGGAATTTGTAGCATTCGCTCGTCTATAATACTTTTTGTACCAGCAGGTTAGGCGGGAATAAAATCGTTAATATGATAATAAAACTCGCACATTTTGAGTGTGCTTCATTGAGTCCGTTGCCTATTAATTATTACTGTAAGATTTTGTTATTTGGAGTTGCGCGTTATATTTTAATATAAATAATAAATAGTTTACTAGGTTTTTAAATAGTAAATACTTATATTCATAATGTTGAACAATTTTCAAGAACTATTTGTATATTATATGTAGTAGGTACCTAGTAGTGCTACAATTTAACAAGTTTTACAAAATATTTAAAATTATTTAACAATATCATCTATGAAGTATTAAAAAAATGTTATCAGTCACTATTTTGTTTTTTAAATAAATAATTTTTTAATGATTTTTTAGAAATTTTCAAAGAACTTTGTGATTTAATTGAATTATTCAAGTTGTTATATTCACTTAATCCTTTATGGAAAACCGATTTATATGTTAAATGTTTTGATACCCTACTTAGACAAAAATCAAAATCGTTTTTATATCTGGTTGAATAGTTATGATTTTCAAAATTTTGAGTTAAAAAATCTTTTAATTGGGAAGGTAGTAAGTTATTTTGTATTTTAAAAATAAAAGTACAGATTAAAAGAAATAATAAATTTTTAACATTTAACCACTGAAGTTTCTCTAATAATAAATTTATTTTCGTATATTTATCTACATTTAAAATTATACGCATAGCTTTATTTTGCAAAACTTGGAGTCTATTAAAGACTCCATCATTTGCTGTGTATAAAATAGTTGAACAATATAAAAAATTAGGTAAAATTATAGTGTTGTAAATTGTTTTTCGTGAAAATAAACTTAAATTTTGACTAATTCTTTTTAAAGAATTAATTTTTTTTTCCAATTTTAGATACAAGATTTTCAAAATGTAATTCAAATTTTAATTTAAAATCTAAAATTACTCCCTAATATTTAAAAAAATGTATAATTTCTAATTTTTTATCATCAATAAAAATATTTATATCTATATTATTCACGTTATTTCCAATAACCATAAATTTTGTTTTGGAAACATTTAATTTTAATTTATTTACCTTTAACCAGTTTGATATAGTTTTTAATTCAAAATTTAAAATTTCTATACAATCAAGAATATTTTTACCCTTTACATACAATAAAGTATCATCCGCAAACATTTGAATAAAACTTTGTTTCAAAACATTAGGCATATCATTTATATAAAGAATAAACAATAATGGACCTAAAATGCTATCTACCTTGTGGTACCCCAATATTATTATATTCCTTTTTAGAAAAAATCTTATCAATTTTTGTTTTTTGCTGCCTATTACTTAAATAATTTTGAAACCATTTATAAACAACTCCCCTTAATCCCTACTGATATAATTTTTGTAATAATTTATCCCTATCAATTGTTTCGAAAGCACGTTTGAAATCCAAAAATATATTTAATACTTCTATAACTTGTCTCATGGTTACAAATCTCAGAATTTCAGATTCGTTCTTATATATTATCCATTATCTAAATATTTTGTGGAAAATTTAAACTTACTATACCTAACCTCGAAGGCGGTAAGAATTGTCAATGTGGGCGTACTTTAGAGTCCTTATCGTTATTATACGTACCTATGAAACTTAAGTAATAATAAAATCCGACATAATATAAGGTCCGTTATGAAACATAAACACAACGTTTTATAGCAGCCATATTCTTATAATGGCGACCTCTATGACAGCATAAAGAGCTGTTATACCTATCTCCCCGACCTACTAAGTATTGTACCGTGCGTTCAATTTTTCTTGATAACATTTTGATTCACTGTAACTTTATTGTTTTTAAAGATATGAAAGTAAACAAAAAAACAAAATGTAGGGTTGGTTGCCAAGTTTTTTTCCTTAGTTACATATAAAACAAAACACCATCAATTTTCTGACATATAAGTCTACCTTATGTTTTTTTAAATGGAACACCCTGTATATTTTTACATTTTTAAATTCCACATAAAATTATAATTATTTTTTATTAAATGCATTATTAGTCTATACTTCCTAGTTTCCGAGATATTGACTCTCGAAAAGTGGCATTTTTGAATTTTGACAGCTTCTAACTTTCTAACAGTACATCTTAGAGCAAAATGGCTTACATGTCCCTATCTTATGATGTAACTCGAAAGCAGGAAATATAGTTGTTCCGGGTTAACTGGAAGTTGATTTTTTGGGAAGATAATAAAAATGTAAGCCGTTTTGCTCTAAGACGTACTGTTAGAAAGTTAGAAGCTATCAAATTTCAAAAATGTCACTTTTCGAGAGTCAATATCTCGGAAACTATGAAGTATAGACTAATAATGCACTTAATAAAAAATAATTATAATTTTATGTGGAATTTAAAAATGTAAAAATATACAGGGTGTTCCATTTAAAAAAACATAAGGTAGACTTATATGTCAGAAAATTAATAGTGTTTTGTTTTATATGTAACTTAGGAAAAAACTTGGCAACCAACCCTACATTTTGTTTTTTTGTTTACCTTCATATCTTTAAAAACAAAAAAGTTATAGTGAATCAAAATGTTATCAAGATAAATTGAACGCACGGTACATGTACCCAGTGAATAGAACTCTTTTACTCCGTTTCCTTATAGCTCATTCAACTACATATTTTTCATGTCAAATCTATTTCTATACAGGGTGTACTCGGAAATAGATTTATATATTGTCCCGTTTGAATCACTTCCGGTTACACCGAAAGCAGAGACGGACTGGGTCTATATATTGTGGCGGGCTATAGGATGGCAAAGGCGTCGGCATTCCTTCATGACGGGGAAAAAAATAGCGCCGCAGGCGAAATTTTTTTGGGTGCCACGCCCTTTTTTCAATGATGTGACTTGCTTTTCAAATAAGAAAAATAAATAGTAGCGCCGCAGATAAAAAACTTTTTGGGTGCCACGCCCTTTTTTCAATGATGTGACTTGTTTTTCAAATAAGAAAAATAAATAGTAGCGCCGCAGATGAAAATTTTTTGGTTGCCACGCCCTTTTTTCAATGATGTAACTTGCTTTTCAAATAAGAAAAATAATTAGTGGCGCCGCAGATAAAAATTTTTTGGGTGCCACGTTTTTTTTTTGTCAATGATGGTACTTTGTGCTCAAGTAGGAAAAATAATAAATAGAAAGTAAGATTATTAAGATTAAGTTTGTTGCTTGGAAAAATAATAATTTAAAAAATTAGTCTATTAAACCTTTTAAGGAAGAAAAGGAAAAAAAGAAGGAAAAATCATTTCAAAGATCATTGTATACTATATTAACTAAAGTACTTTTGCTAAAGCAATTTATTTCCTTCAAATATATTTCTATTTTGAAAAAATAGTCCATGCTTAAAGTGGAGTAGAAAGTATAGGAAAGAAAGAAAAAACTCAAAGTCCTCCTCCACAAAGTTTAATAATAAAATTATTTAGTAAAAGTCTCTACATGTTTCGAACGTAGTGACGTTCATCATCAGGAGACAGAAATTAAAACTTAGTGCTGATGGTTTTAGCAGGAGAGAAAATGGTGTCGAACCTTAATGGAGCTTTAATGGCATTGAAAATTTGATATGTAAATCAAACAAATATGAAGAAATTGATGAAATTAAAAAAAAACATACTGAGTATGTGAGAAGTCAGTAAATAAGGTCTAAACCAACCAAATAAACTGGAGGGGAAAGAAACATTTTTTTCCTCTAATTTTTGAAATGTTTGAATCTTTAATGATCTTTACTAATTTTAAATTAAAAACCTGCGGGGTTACTGAGTTTAAAACCTCAGTACTCCACTAAACAAATTTCTTGAAGGAAATATTCATAACCTACCTACATATAATTCTAATTTTGTCCTTACAATGACAATTTCCTACCTAATAATGTTTCTTAAAAATTTTTAAATATTCTTCGTCACCTTTTTAGGAAAAAATTTTTCTTTCCCCCCAGTTTATTTGGTTGGTTTAGACCTTATTTACTGACTTCTCACATACTCAGTATGTTTTTTTTTAATTTCATCAATTTCTTCATATTTGTTTGATTTACATATCAAATTTTTAATGCCATTAAAGCTCCATTAAGGTTCGACACTATTTTCTCTCCTGCTAAAACCATCAGCACTAAGTTTTAATTTCTGTCTCCTGATGATGAACGTCACTACGTTCATGTAGAGACTTTTACTAAATAATTTTATTATTAAACTTTGTGGAGGAAGACTTTGAGTTTTTTCTTTTTTTCCTATATTTCTATTTATTTCAGCTATATTGCTTCTTATTCCAATACCGCCACTCCTTTGCTGAACAGTTATTTACCAATTTGTCTATTTAGCATAAGAAAAGTATGCCTACTTTTAATTTTAATAAATATATTGCGTTCCTACCTACCAAAGCCTAATGTTATTTACTTCAGTAAATTTATGCGTGTGTCTGATCACTCTGATCCAATCCAACTTGAAGAAGCAGCTGTGTGACAAGAGTGACTGGCCACTTCAACTTAGTCTTGTTAGCTACGATGAACAACGAGCGTCTATTATTCTATTTTTTTATTTCTGAATAGGTTGACGAGTTGGCGCAAATATTTTTGATTTTGGTTTTTGTTTTTCCTATTATTTTCATACGTTCACGTAAACCAAAAGGGCGCCAGGCCAAGGCAAAAGGCGCAGCAAGGGCGCAAGAACAAAAGGCGCGGCGGGCTCCGCCCGCCAGCCCGCCGGGCCAGTCCGTCCCTGATCGAAAGTTATGGCAAACTTGTTCATTTTACCATTCATACCTTATTAAAGCCTAAATAACTTTTGTTATAATTTTCCCATACCTATCGCTAACTTTGAGATTTGAGATATGAATTATAAAATTATTTTTTTTATGTAAAAACATACCGAGATGAAAGTTTAGAAACTCTGAAACTAATGAAGCTCAACATTTAAAATCTTGATAGCTTTTGACTTACACATAGATCTTATAGGTTTTACGTTTTTCATATTCAGATAAATGGGCATAGATCAATTTTCGGAAATGGAACACCCTGTGTTTTATCTTACTAACGTATAGAAAATCAAATTTCCTATTTATATGTTTAATTTATCACTATCCATATTTTTAGTTGTTTTGGAATTATGAGCAATTTAAAAAAATCTTAAAATCTCTGTTTTTTCATCAGACATTATACAGGGTCTTTTCACCTCCCGTCTTCTATAGCTCACTTAGTAATTAAGGTTAGGATTTTGATATTTTGCAGACCTGTATCTTGGGGCGCATATTAGGAAAAAAAATTTTTCATACAGGGTGTTCCAAAAAAGTGTGATGTCATAAGGATGTATTTTTTAGATTACACACAATATATTTTCTTACTTATTTGGGTGCCTCCTATAATTACCTACATACCCTTAAAATTTTATTAAAATGGATTCGTATTATCGGCGAAAAAAAATAAAAACTAAAAAATATCAGTTTTGCACCACTGGTTTTAAAAATTAATAAAAAATAAAAATAATACTTCGTTAATAAAATTATACAAAGATATTATATTATATATATATATATACTATTAAATAAAGTCTAACAGTATCGTTAACTAAGTTTGACTAATACGAATTGTACAGGGTGTGCAAAGTTTTGTGTCAAACTTTGCAAACTTTCAAGCCATTTATTTTTCTTATTTCAAATAGGAACCATTGTATCTTTTTTATGTCATTCGATGCAGAATTCAAAATCAAACATTTGTCCTGATTACAACCCTATCGCAATTTCTAACGGATCAAGACTTATTTGCAGAAAACTCATTTTATCAACTATTCCAACAGTCATTATTATGAATAAATAATATCGAAGGTGGCTTTGAAAAACAATTTATTGGTATTAAAAATTATTAAAGTAACAAGAGACCATTTTGACTTTAGTAATCTAAAAGTTTCGAGTATTGTTAAATTGTAAGTAATTATTTAAGCTGTTAAAAGTAATTTATATTGTTTTTTGTGATGGACTAAAACCAAGAAGAGCTCGTAGATATGGTTTTTATATTAGGAGCATGCGAAAAGAACTCTTTTTTGGCAAGCCGAGTTTACGCACAGCGTTATCCGCAACAACGACATCCAGACAAAAGAAGCCTGCAGAACATATTAGGGAGGTTTGTTCAAACGGGAAATGTAAACTACCAAAAACCAGTGAGAAATAAACCGGTCCAAACTAAAGAAAATCAATTGGCTCTGCTATTATCTGTTATAGAAAATCCTTCAGTCAGTCAACCAGCAGTCGCTGATGCCGTAGATGTAAACGAAAGAACAGTTCAACGAATTTTAAAGGATACCCATAACCACGATTATCATTTTCAATTTTCAGTTAATAATTACTAACAATTTAAAAATATTTGAAACTTTTAGATTACTAAAGTCAAAATATTTTCTTATCACTTTAGTAAACTTTAATATCAATAAATTGTTTTTCAAAGCCACCTTCGATATTTATTCATAATAATGACTGTTGGAATAAATAATAAAATGAGTTTTCTGCAAATAAGTCTTGATGCGTTAGAAATTGTGATAGGGTTGTAATTAGGACAAATGTTTGATTTTAAATTCTGCATCGAATGACATAAAAAAATACATATATACCTATTTGAAATAGGAAAAATAGATTGCTTTAAACTTTGACACTAAACTTTGGACATCCTGTACAATTCGTATTAGTCAAACGATACTGTTAGACTTTATTTAACAAGTATCTTTGTATAATTTTATTAACGAGGCATTATTTTTATTTTTTATTAATTTTTAAAACCAGTGGTGCAAAACTGATATTTTTTAGTTTTTATTTTTTTTCTCCTATAATACTGAATCGATTTTAATAAAATTTTAGGAGTATGTAGGTAATTATAGGAGGCACCCAAATAAGTAAGAAAATATATGTCGTGTAATCTAAAAAAATACATCCTTATGACATCACACTTTTTTCGAACACCATGTAGGAAAAAAATATTTTCCTGAAATGCGCACCAATATACAGATAAGGTCTGCAAAATATGAAAATCCTAACTTAATTAATAAGTGAGCTATAAAAGACGGGATGTGCATGAGGTGCATGCAGGACCCTGTATACTTCACGGGATGTAAGTATATTTACTTACATCCCTTGTAGTATAAATAATAGAGGTGTGACGATATAACTGTCACGGTTAAAACTAACCGGTTATTAAGAAATAACAGTCGCTATCGGTGATTAAATATGATCTGAAGCAGTTACCAGTTATTCAATATACCAAGCGCTCGCACATCGCACTGCCGACTGAGTTCGCCGGCTCATGGCAGCCTTCTTTCGCTGCACGCTGTTATTTTCTAAATAACTGGATAAAGAATAACATGGTTATTTTAGTAATAGGATGTGAAGCAACTAAATACTAGTGATTCATATACCAACCGATCGCACAGCACTGCCGCTGCTTAAGTCGCCGGCTCATGCAGTCTTCTCTCGCTGTTAAATAACTGGATATTAAAAAATAACATGGTTATTATTAGTAATCGGATAATTTTCATATCACTTTGTGGGCGGTAACGGCAAGGTATAATTAATTTCCAATGAACGTTATTTCTCTGATATTTGATAGTTCTGGTTTGCAGGATGCTTATGCTTAAAGGAAAGGTGTTAATACAAGATAATTTCACGTCTTCACTACTCTTCACGTTTAAAATTGCGAGGGAAATAGTGGATTGGTGGATAGGTTGGCAATTGTATATTCTGCAATTCCCCGAAGCGCGTTGTGGCGTTGTATTTAATGTATTTTCTATGTATGTGTGTGTATTAGGGTGGAGCGAAAACGGTCGAATTTTTTTTTTTTATCGAATCACATGAGCTATATGCGGAAAAGTTGCCTGTTATAATTATTAACATCGTGAAAAAAGTTGGGTTTGGTACGACGATATCTTTGGCTGCCAATTTGTCGCTGAATTTTCAAAAAAAAAAAGCAGCTCTTCGCTTATTTTTTTTTTTTTTAAACCAATTATATTTGTTTTTTAAAAGAAAATAACCCAGAACCCACCACGTGGAGGTGACTGCTTATCGGGTTCCTCCCACCCACCCTCCAACATAATTATTTTAATTGTTTAAAACATTTAAATATTGATTTTTTGTTTCAAATTTTGGCAATTCGGCTCTAGAAGCTATTTTAGACCTTATAAAGCCATCCCGTGCATCAAAGCCACAGACTGCAGTTGATGCTTCAGTTACCAATTTGACGCAGCGTTCTACAGCTTGTGAATGACATGGAAACTTAAAGAAATTAATTTCACTTAGGACTTCTGAGATCATTTTCTTTAGATCATTATCGGAAATGGATACTGTAAGGGGAGGCTCAGTAACTGTAACTGACTGCCAATCAATCAAATCAACATAGTCTGTAGCATTGAAATTTAATAAAGGTACTCTAAACTCTCGTACTTTTAACCCTGATGTTTTGTATTGTCTACATTTTAGCAGTCTTCTAAGTCCTAATTCTCTTATTGATTTTCGATTATCAGCTAGCATAGCTAACAACATGTTCTCCGGGTGAGCAAAGTACCCGTTTCTTTGAATTATGGGATCAATAACGTTTCTTATTTCTTCTGGTAAGAATCTAGATTTTTAAATTATCCCAAATAAATGTTTGCTTCCATGACGACAAGAAGGATTGGTTTTGATTTCAAACCATGAAACAGCATATACTTTTATAACATATTCTGTTAAAACTTTAGGATTAGGTGATGGATTTTCGGTTGCAACATATTCGTCCAGAGTAATTGCAGACAAAGTGGTTTCGATTTTTTCAAACTTCTTAACGGGCATTTGGTCACATGTTTCCAGTTGTTTTCCTAATTCACCGCAATATCCTTTAGGCCCAGTAGTTTTGCCATCCAAATTTTGCACTAAATGACGCAACGGAAGTTCGCTTGCGTGTAACAAGCAAATAAACCATTGTAAAGATCGCCCGAGAGAAACTACAATTTGTCTTAGTATTCCATTTTTGACACCGGTATTGACTACTGTACCATCACAGCCAATAGCCTGCAGTTCAGAAAGACCAATGTTTTGCTCCAAGAATTCTAAAATACTTTTTTTAATACTTGCTGAATGACCAGAAATTGGAGTAACATGACCTAGATACATGGAATCTGGTTCCGATACTAGTACGATATGCTCTTCCGTTATCGTTTTTCGTGCGTACAAATTTGTTTCTCTTTGACTTGTATTATTGTTTGGTCTTTCCGTCCATCAAAATATATACCATATAGTGGAAATGATGTTTCCTTATTTTTCTTTTGAGATCACTACGCGCCTTTATTCTCTCTCTCCTTATTTTGCTTCGATCGATAATCTTGGAAGGATCTTCTTTGGTTAAAATTCCCATATCTTTTAAAGCTGCATTTACAAGAACTGCAGCAGATCTATCGGAAACGCCTGTTCTATCACACGCTTACGCTAAACTTGAAAGCTTTATTCTCATTTGAGAAGTTGAGGGGCAGCTTTCTGCTGTAAAATTTTCTATATTTGTTTGAAAACAGTCTTCAATGTGACTGCCTTTACTGGAAGAAGACGCTACTCTGGATAATTGGGGGCCTATCTCTACAAAACCGCATTAGCAACTGAAATTATACGCTTGAACTGACCTTGGTCCGATCATCTTAAAGCGTAATGCGATTATACACGAACATTTCCGAAGTCGAATAGCGGACAATGTTTAGAATGTTTGCGTTTAATGTACTTACAAGGTAAGCTGTTAACGAATCCGCGTGATATAAAAAGCAAATTTTCAAGGTCATTTTGGCAGCCAAAGATGACGGCACAGAAATCTAAAATTTTTCACAGTTACTTGCACTTACAAAAGGCAACTTTTCCGCATATAGGCAATCTTGATTTAAAAAAAATATATTTTCGCTCCACCCTAGTGTGTATGTCGTGAGTCGTGACCGTCATATTGTGTGTATTTACTTAGTATATGATACTACATAGACTTTATTTTTATTGGTAATTTAACTAGAGACTAGGGTGTGTGGTATGTGATGGGTACAGTAACATAATATGCTGAAAATAAAATAGTGAAAACGTTGTTATTATTCAAAATAACAGCTATTTTAATTTGGCGCCAATAAAATATTTAAAAAGAGAAAAAGTCGACTATTTAAATTGACACCTTCACCTTAGTAAATCTCATTTTTTGAAAATAACTGGTAACTGTTTAAAATAACAGTTAATTTAAAATAACAGTCACCGGTATACCGGTGTTTCAAAAATAACTCTTAAGCCCACCTCTAATAAATAACTATCATGCTTTTGCGATTTTTATTAGTAGGTAAATAATTATTCCTTGGCAGCTAAAATATGCACTTAACTACATTTTGCTTGTTACGCTACTGCCATCAAAATTTGCCCCACCCATAAAAAAAACTCACGGGCCGAAAGGATGAAGTGCATGGCGACATCTAGCGTCGATTTTATACATCTATATTAAAGGCTGATGCGTTTTTTTATCTTCTGAAAGCCAAATACATATAAAATGATTATACAGTGATGGGCTAAAATATGGAACAAATTCATTTAAAAATCAGGTATTCATTTTTTGAAAAAACGCTCGGACACGTCGATTATAATTCTTTCTTCCGGATTTTTTGCCTCAAAAAGAAATTATACCGGGTGTGTCAAAAAGTAGATGTAGCAAAATTTTTTTGGTTTTTAAATAGATCCCCCCTATTTTTACTTATTACCCTAATTCTACGTCAAATTCTGCGCATAATTTATGTAGCATACTCTATCCTTATCTCTAACGGTTTTAGAGAAAAATTACATCATAAAAAAAAATTCTTTAAAAAAAGGTACATGTACCTACTTAAAGGTAAACAGGTAAATTTAAATGAATTGTTACTACGATAGCAAGTCATGTGTCAATCAAAAATTAGTTTAGGTATAATTCTGAAAAACGGTGATCATAGTGCATTTAAATGAAACACAAAGAATCGAAATTTTAATTTTAATTGGATGTGGAGACAAAACAAGAAGTCAAGAAGAAGTTTGTAACTTGTTTAACGGTAAGTATTCAGAACGGCCGATTACAAGATCTACAGTAAGTAAAATTGAGAAGAAATTCAGGGAAACAGGGAATGTAAAGGATCGTCTACGGCCAGGTCGTCCAAAAATTAGTGAAAACTCACAATTGAACATTTTGTTAGAGGTTGAAGATAATCCTCATAGTGCATCCATTGAAGTAGCCCTTAATAATGATGTTAGCCGACGATCTGTGTTGCGGGTATTGAAACAAGAAAAGTACCATCCGTACAAAATTAGGTTGCTGCACGAGCTAAACGAAGATGATCCCGACCGCCGACTACAGTTCTGTGAAACTATGATGGAAATTTGCAACTTAAATCTATTTTTCCATCGCAACATACTTTTTAGCGATGAAGCCACTTTTTGTTTGAATGGTTCGGTAAACAGACAAAATTTTCGGTATTGGAGTACAAATAATCCCCGTTGGATGAGAGAACAGCACACGCAATACCCACAAAAAGTAAATGTTTGGGCAGGGATATTAAATGATAGAATTATTGGACCTTTTTTCTTCGATGGAAATCTTACAGGAGACCGGTATTTACAATTTCTTCAAAATTAATTTATTCCCACACTAGCAGCGGATTTTCCAAATCCGAATCAGTCAGAACTACCAGAAGCGTCTATTTGGTTTCAGCAGGATGGTGCTCCGCCTCATTTTGCTCGACAAGTACGAGAGTATTTGAATACTGTATTTCCCGAACGATGGATAGGTAGAAGAGGACCCATAGAATGGCCTGCAAGATCTCCCGATCTTACACCCATGGATTTCTTTCTTTGGGGTTATTTGAAATCAAAAGTGTATAAGGATAAACCACAAAATTTGGAAGATTTAAAATTTAAAATTAGATATGAAATTAGGCAAATTAATGAAAATACTGTTAATAATGTTTTAGAAGGGTTTTTAAGTAGATTAGCATATTGTCAAGAAGTTAATGGTTTGCATTTTCAACACTTAATAAACTAATTTTTTAACCTTTTTTTAAAGAATTTTTTTTTATGATGTAATTTTTCTCTAAAACCGTCAGAGATAAGGATAGAGTAGGCTACATGAATTATGCGCAGAATTTGACGTAGAATTAGGATAATAAGTAAAAATAGGGGGGTTCTATGTAAAAAACAAAAAAAATTTGCTACATCTACTTTTTGACACACCCGGTATAATTTCTTTTTGAGGCAAAAAATCCGGAAGAAAGAATTATAATCGACGTGTCCGAGCGTTTTTTCAAAAAATGAATACCTGATTTTTAAATGAATTTGTTCCATATTTTAGCCCATCACTGTAGGTAATAATATGTACTAAACTTGAACATTTGCTGTTTAATTCAATTAACTTCATTTTGACGTACTATCAGAGAATATATTTTAAATAAATTATGAATTAATATTTCTAGTACTAATACTAGACACGAAATGGTAATACCAAACAGATAATATTTAAATATTCTGTTAAGTTGTATAATGCCCAATGAAACATGAAGCGTTTGGTATTTGGCCGAGTCCTTATTAGCTGCCATCCAAACCCTCTGCCAGTAACTTAGGTCAATCATTCTGGGTATCAAACCACCTGCAGCACATAGCGATAAATATTTGTTAAAACTAGCGTGCAAAGGATGGCCTTTCGTAAAATACATTCTAGAATACACGTTTCTTAAACCTCTACCAACGAAATGTACGGTGGGTATAAAATCTGATGTTAAGAAGAAGTGTGCGTTGTGAACAATCACCCGTTTTGGTTTTATAGCAGCAATATTTTCATATTGGCGACCTCTATTATATTCTATGCATTCATTGGTAGTCACAAAAACGTCATGCTCATAGCATTTATAATTACGATATTTAGCATAATCCATAACTTCTTTGTCTAACGATATAAATTCCGGTTTCTCGAAAAATCCTATTGTTAAACCTGCTTCCATTATTTCTTCGACTGTGTTAATTTGGTGACCATATTGATTTCCAGTTAAGAAGAATATTAGTTTGCTCTTTGCTACAGAGTTAAATAAAAGAACAAACACAATTGTGGATAACAGTAGTACTCGTTTTGATAATCTGGTACCCAGGTCAATAGGTTGTTCCATAAATATCTAAAAGGGAAATAATGATTGTAGCTACGACTTTTTTTAAATTAAAACTTCTGATTATTTGAAATTTGGACGAACCCAGGAATATGTTGAAACGAGAGTAAGGTAAAGGCATCAGTAGGTTACTTTGTACCAATTGCTGGCACCTTTACTTAGGGTGGATGTAATAAGAAAAAACAAATTCAAATATAGGTTTCTATAATTCAGCCTTTACTCAAATATCTCTCCAACAAATAGCATTCGACAGTACGCACCTTTAAAAGTAAAGTGACACAATTCGAAAATTGTATATTTCTAGGTTTAATCATAAAATGACACTAAATACCGCCCTCTACTAGCTGCCGCTTTACCTAATACCAAATCGCTTCTCCCAAATTAGAAAAACGTATTTATGCCGTTTTCATATTAACGGTATTCATGCGTCTTTTTAAAACTAAAGAGTATCATTTCAATATGTTGTCGCATGCGACGGAAAATTGACACTGCTTTAAGTCTAAACTCACTTGATTCCAAACATTTTCCAAAAAAGTAACTGATCTTTAATAAAAAAAGGCCATTATTCTAAAATGAGTCGCTGAATACAACGACAATTTTAATTTTAAAATGGCATAAATCCAAATAATTAGTTTGTTGTTAAAAAAAAATTGGCAGTAAAAAGACCTAACTTGTTTTTTAATTTTTATTTTATTTTTTTTAAGGGTAGGTTTTAATATCAAATTTAAATAACTGTCTTTTAGTAAAACCATTTAGCTAATGTTTCCCCAAATTTAACATTTATTTTAATTTATTACTTGGGCTTAGGATATAAAACAGTTAGAGGGGTCCAATATATTTTACAGTTTTTCCTGTTTTCTGCAAAACTCTATTTTTGGATTGTGTCACTTTAATTTTAAAGGTGCGAGTAGTGCGTCCTTATTTTGTCTCATGCATATCTATACCTATAGTTAACTTTTTCTTAAAACAAAGCGTTTCGACAGAAGGCAACGACATTTGACATTAACAGCTGATCTGGAGTGCGTTCAGAAACGGCTTAAGCCAAACCAAAACCAACTTTACCCCTACCCCATCGAAAAGCCAAATTTAGCAGAACTTGTTGTGGACGACAAAAGCCACTTGTCCAAAATAAAGAAGTGTCAACGAACTTTTTGGGATTATGGATATAATTATCTGTTGTTGGTAATTGTAATAGAGCGCCCAACTCGCTTGTCTATGATTGTAATCACTAAAGTATTGATCTACGATTGTAATTAAGTTTTTGGTTGATTAGCGTTATGATGTTAGTTTGGTTACAGAATTTTTTTAATGACACCGATACTGAATCAGATGATGATGATGATGATGATGATGATGATGATGATGATGATGATGATGATGATGATGATGATGATGATGATGATGATGATGATGATGATGATGATGATGATGATGATGATGATGATGATGATGATGATGATGATGATGATGATGATGATGATGATGATGATGATGATGATGATGATGATGATGATGATGATGATGATGATGATGATGATGATGATGATGATGATGATGATGATGATGATGATGATGATGATGATGATGATGATGATGATGATGATGATAAAATAGAAAATTTGTATTTAGGAGCTGCAGTGGCAATAAACCAAAGCATTCCACAAAGAATCCAAAATTATGTGGAACAGGTTGTTTCAAAATACAATGATGTTGAATCTAAAGAAAAAACTGTTATCTTCTAAAATGTAAATCTCTCCTTCGACTGTTAATAAATGCACGTCAATAACTGCAATTTTTTCCAAAATATTTTGCTTTTGCAAGTGTCGACGTGAACAGATTTTAAAATTTTAACCATAAAAAATGTCCTACCAATCATAACTCGTATAGCCACTTTCGGACGCTCTCCGAGGTGCCTCCAAATCTTACACTACTCCGGCAATTCGTGAACCCTAAACGCTGATCATTTGTGACAAGCTGCGGTTTATTTAGAACGCGTAAAGTCATTTCTAGCTTGGCTTAAGCCGTTTCTGAACGCACTCCTGGTTTCGTCGTTAAAGTTCCCAAATCAGCAGTGGGCCGTAGCAAGCTTACGCGTCAGGTTGCGTCATACTTATTATTTTCTTCCGATTTTGGTGTTATAAGTGTTTCTGTGTCTGTTCTTTGTGTATAGTGTGTGTTTTAAATATTTTACTTTTGGATTTTATATATTTCAGACACAGATTTTTTTGTTGTTTATTATTTAAGTTTAATAATGAGTACAAACACCATTTTGGTTAACTCATTTATTATCAAATCAATAAAGTGCCTAGGTAAACCATTTACTTATCAAGAACACATAAAATTCTCAATGTTGTAATAAAGAAGATAAAAATAATGTCAAATTGTACAGTGAATGTTTAAATTCTACAAATAATTTCTATAAAAATGTGTTAAAAAATGTATTAAAAAATATTTAATTGTAGCTTTTTGCTAAATAAAAACATGTTACTACTACTACTACCCTCGAAAACATAACTACACCCAATTTGATTCAAATCCGCTTAACATCGAATCATCGCCAATTTTATAAAGGTTTATTTATTTGGATCACCCTGTATTTCTTTAACCGTTTAAGAAATTAAATTAAATGACATATTTTCAAGTCCACTTTCTCCTGTTGCTGTATAGCCCCTTAGTTAGAGGATACCCTATGTAGTATAGCCCCTTAGTTAGAGGTTACCCTATGGTTGTTTAAGTGTGCCACATATGGGAATTTTTTTTATTAACGATTTCTCAGAAAATGTTATTCTTGATAAAAGTGGGTGCATGTTCAATAATCATATTAGGTGCACTTGGAATGGTTGCAAGTCAAACGGCGTACAGGGTAGGCCAAAAAATACAAAACTTGTACAAGAATAAAGTTTTTTAATAAACATTTAAAATAAAAATTTTGCACTTTAAATGATAGTTTTTTAAATAGCATATTATCATTACTAATGTTTTATCTTGTTAAAAAGAATTTTTAGGATATTTTAAAGTTGTGTTTAATATCGTTGCAACAAACATGAAGTTTGTGATTCCTTAATAAACTAAAAATTCAAGTAAATTTTACAAATATGCTTGAATTTTAATAAAGATATGCGAAATTAATTTGATTTTGATTAATTTATGAAGGTCTTTATGGTGAATATGTATAAAAAAAAATTTTTGGGAAATTGTTAATGTTTTTTAAAAAATATATTTTTTTATTTTAGGAGGTCACGTTTTTGAATCTATGCATAACTTTTAATTCTAAACAACTTTTCTTAATAGCATTTTGCTGAATTTTCTGAAATAGGTGAGGGGTACTTTATTCTTGTACAAGTTTTATATTTTCTGGCCAACCCTGTACGCTGTTTAACTTGCAACCATTCCAAGTGCACCTAACATGATTATCTAATATGCACCAACTTTTATCAAGAATAAAATTTTCTGAGAAATCGGTAATAAAAAAAAAGCCCATATGTTGCACACTTTAAACAATCACACTGTATATATCCATATATAAAATTTCCACAAAAAGTAACAATGCAAAAAAGGTTCCCCATAATATGGTGTTTTAATTAGATGTGCACTACAAAGCGGACACTTCGCAAAAAATGTATTACTTTTTTCCTTGTATAATAATTAAGTACATAAATATCCATTTTTGCTTTGGTTTTATATTGTTTTCACATACTTATTTTGGTAGGTACGGGTATGTCAATATTTTATTTAATAAATAAGAAAATTAGTATCTATGATATATCTTTACAAACTACAGTTATTTTAAGCAAACTATGTACTACCGTGCGAGCAAAAATTATTTGCATCAAAGAGGGCCTTGCATCTAAGGACGTAATGCTTAGCCGTAGAGCTTAATACCTGTTGGGTGTCAGTAACTACCTGAATTAACAATCAATCAGTTATTCCGTCATATTTGACAGTCGTTACAAGTACCTAATTTGATTCATTGCTAATTTTTCCAATTTTTTGAACAATTTACACAATGGGCTTTACGGAATAGCACAAAACATTCATGGTTGAAGCGAATTTTCGAAACGGGGTTAGAGTAAATGGTGAGTGCATTACAATCCGGGTTTGTGCATGGACGATTTACAACGACGAAATACAAGCCGCAGATTTTAAAAGACGCAGGAATTACTTTTAATGGTTTACCCAAAATTTATTGGAAAGAAATGATTTATTAGACCTGACATTTTTTGGGATGAAGCCTTGTTCTACCAATACATGTAATTATTTTTCTTTTTCTTTCTGTATATTCTTACTTTGTTAATTTTGTAAACAACAAAAATAAATTTGTTTTTGTCTACTTATTTTATTACTCATTAGTTTGGCATATCATGTCATAATATGAATTTGACAAAATTTTAACCTAAATTTGGTTAGATATATCGTCCCCATATCATTGTGATCTAAACCAAGCCCTACATTTTTTAATCCAAGCCATCTTTAATGCAAATACTGTCTCGCACGGTAGTAGTACTTACTCCTAATGTGCTAAACATATTATGAATAACGACATTGTTTCGTCTATGTGTCATAAGTTTGACAATTGTACTTGCTGTAAGTGTTAACACCACGGCAATAATATACATATCCCATACATTAGCTTCATAAGGACCAACTAAAGGATAAATTATTTTTGCTTTCGGCACAACAAAGTAAAGTGTGTCGATAAAATGTGGCGTGGTGGCATCAAAGTCCAATTCCGCTTGGTCAGAATAAAACGGGGCTCCAACGATTAGATCGACTTTCTTATTCATCAGATCGAGCCAAACTCCATAGTATCTACCATCTTGTTTTGTAAATCGATTAAAATTTTGTCTGTCTATATATTTTACTGGTATATGCAAATGTTGTGTAATGATATCAACTAGAAGCAATTCAATTCCTAAAATAATATGCAAAATTTTATTACAGTTTGTTTAAGAGGAAGTAACCCCTTTACCACAATGAAAATTGCCGAACGTTTTGCTGGTCAAACGTAAACCCACTTTACACGCTTAAATTCACTTTACGCGCCCAAACTTTTTGAGAAAAAAGTAAGGCCGATATTAAAAAATGGCTTTAAGAAAAATTGTTTGGTACAACATTGTACACCCGGGAAAGTCATTTTGCTTTTGACCAATAAAGAATTGTTTTTTTTTTTTTTTTTTTTTTTTTATGATCGAGCACAAGCACTATAGGAAAAATCCTTTAAGGCGCTCTGGGAGCGGTGCGTGTGCGAAGAAAGCGATTCACGTTTTTCTTGAATCGTTGGAGGTTATATTCGGTTGGAAACACGGTTTCAGAAAGGCCGTTCCACAAAGATGACGTCCTCCAAATAAAAGAGTTCTGAAACAATGATGTTCGGGGTGTACTAAGTTGAACCACATAGGGATGGGCGGCAGTGGTTCGTCGTGTGTTTCTGCTATGCATTACTCTAGGTGGCATCGAGCGGGCAATATCTGTTGAACACTTGCCATGAAAATATCTGTAGAAGAGAGTCAAATCACCAACCTGTCTTCGATGTTCTAAGCTGTCGAGGTTCTTAGTCAGCTCGTGGTCGCCGATTAGACGAACGGCTCTCCTTTGGATGGAATCCAACAACCGAAGGGTATGCTTCGGTGCAGAACTCCAGATATGAGAGCAGTATTCCAGTGATGGTCGAATCTGGGCTTTATAGAGTGTCAAAAGTTGTTGAGGTGTATACAACTTTTTGGTACGGAAAAGTATACCGAGCTTCTGAGAAGCTGCCCTGGCGATTGCCACTACGTGATTATGCCAAGACATATTTCCTCCCAGGTTGACACCCAGCAAATTAATAGACGAAGTCAGTGGAATTGCGTGTCCTGCCATAACGATATCGGGTTCTGCAATGTTGACCTTCTTAGAGAAAACTGCAGCCTGGGTTTTTTGAGCGTTAAATTCGACTTGGTTACTGTCACCCCAAGACAAAATTTCTTCCAGGTCTTTATTGAGGCGTGATACCTCATGTTGTCTGCGAAGATGTGCGTCAGTAGCCGATGTTTGAGGTTTCAAAGTAAAAGATGAGATAAGTGTGCTGTCGTCAGCAAAGCAATATAATGGATTTTCTGTTTTCGCTAGAAGGTCGTTAATGTACAGTAAGAAGAGAGTGGGAGATAATATGGACCCTTGAGGAACACCAGCATTGATGGTGAAGGTGTCTGAGAGAAACCCGTCAATCGCCACTTGCAGAGAGCGGTCCTTGAGGAAGCTAGACAACCATGAACAAAATCGACCGGGCATACCATAAGAACGCAGTTTGCTTAGGAGCCCCTCGTGCCAGACACGGTCAAAGGCTTTAGAGATGTCCAGTGCAATAGCCCGGGACTCCCCATGATGTTCGATTGCGTTGCTCCAAAGATGAGTGACATAGGCTAGCAGGTCTCCTGTTGATCTGGACTTACGAAAACCATACTGATGGTCGCTGATAATTTTAAGGCCTTCCAGGTATTTTATAAGTTGTTGGTTAATAGCTTTCTCCATCACCTTTGATATAACTGAAAGCAATGCGACTGGTCGATAGTTGTTTGGCAGGGTTTTCTTGCCTTTCTTTGGTATAGGCTGGACTCGCGCCTTTTTCCAGCAAGATGGAAATATTCCTTTTTTGTAGGATAAGTTAAAAAGTCTACAAAATACTGGTGTGAGTTCATCGGCGCATTTCTTGAGCACTATAATAGGAATTTCATCTGGACCAGAAGCTTTTTTGGCATCGAGCCCCTTCAGAATTCGTTTGACAGGACGCTGACGGAATACGATATCAGTCATTTCCGATCGAACTGCTGGAATGTTCGGGGGTGTTTTTCCCTGAAAGTCTACCGTGGAGTGTGAAGCAAAGAGTTCTGCGAGTACGTTCGCTTTATCTTCAGCCGTGGTTGCTATTGTGCCGTCAGAACGTGTTAGCGGTGGAATATTTGATTTGGTAAAATTTTGACTGACGGCCTTAGCGACTGACCAAAAGGACCTAGATCCGTTAGGACTGGCGAGAAGTTTATTTTTGATCCTCATGTTGTGAGCCTCTTTGTTTTGATCTATCGTTTGCTTGCACTGGTTTCGAGCGGTAACAAAGATGGTGCGATTCACATCGGTAGGATTTTTACGCCATTGTCGGTAAGCTAGATTTTTAGCTCTGACAGCACGCTCGCAGTTCTTGCTAAACCAGGGCTTGCCATTAGAAGGGCGCTTCTTGGAGAAAGGAATAAATGCTTCCATGCCAGTAAGAATGACATTGGAGACCTCTTGAGCACAAGCGGATGGATCATCTGAAGAGAAGCACACTTCCAGCCAAGGAAAAGTGCGAAAATGGTCCCTTAGGTCTTCCCAACTAGCTGATGTGTAGTGCCAAATTTTACGAGGTTTAGGAGGTTGTTCAGAACAAATTGGCAGCTCGCTTAGAGTTGAAATAAGTTTGTGATCGGAAGATCCTAATGGAGGATGAACGGTGACTGTGTATAGGTTAGGGTTGGATGTCAAAAAGAGATCTAAAAGACTAGCAAAATCTCCATCTCGGTCTGGAATTCGCGTTGGTTCTTCCACGAGTTGAGTTAGACCAGAACTGATCGCAAAAGACTCCGCCTCACGACCCTGTTCATCGTTGGTATTTGAGTATTTGAGCCAGTTGATATTGTGGACGTTAAAGTCACCAAAGATAGCGACTTCGGCATTAGGATGGTTGGTTTGCAAGAAGTCAATTGTGTTTGCTAGTGACGAGAAAAGTGCTCTGTAATGGGTGTCACTTGGAGGACGGTAAAGGAAGCAGATAAACTTGGTGATTTTCTGCGTTGATATTTTAAACCACATTACATCAAACTCTGCTGGTTCAAGTGTGTCCTCTCGTTGGCAGCAAAGATCATCTCGGATAAAGAGACAGACCCCAAAGTTGCGTCTAAATCGGAAATGAAAATCGTATCCAGGATATAAATAGCTGACGGTGTTCGTTGACGATCTGACCTTTGTCTCGGTCAGTGCGAGCACATGGGGCTTGGATGATTGTAAGTGCTGGTGGACTGAATTGATGTTGGTATTAAGCCCTCTGATATTGCAGAAATCAATTTTGAAGCTGCTGTTTTTGGGTGTGTCAGCAACTGTAGGTGCCACACGATTTCTCCGTTGAGTGTTGTTAGGGGAACCCAATATATTGTCGGAGACAGTGGATGTTCGGTTAATATCGCTTGATGAGGCCACAGGATCAGCCCCCACCCGGAGATCCGATCGGGGGGCGAGTTTACCTCCGGAGTATTTTGGTCCTGGAGCTTCCATCATGCTTTTTCTTCCCACCCTGGAAACCGGGAACATCGGCACAGCGACGAAACGTTGACTCAAAGAATAACTCAAGAGCAACTTCACGCCGCCTAAGCCGATGCAATGGTATCTCACCGGGCGATGCAGGGTGGGCCAGCATCTGCCATTGCCATTTAAAATATTACAAAATTACTAAAAATAAAAAAATTTTGGGAATATTTTCAATCGTCATTTACTTTTCTGGATGGGGTATTTAAAGTAGAATTTATTTTCTAAATACCAATTTTTATTTTTTCTTTTCGTTTGACCAGCAAAACGTTCGGCAATTTTCATTGTGGTAAAGGGGGTTATACTGCTCTTAAGGGCTAACTAAAGACATATTATGAGACATACCATCGTTTATAAATACAAAAAAAAAAAATTATTTCAAGATATAATTTTTGTTTACTAAAAAGTATCGAAGTAATTATTGTATGCGAAAAACAATGTATAATATTTTTCTATACAATCTTGTAAGGTAAGATCTAAGTCTTAAATGGATACCCCTATTTTATATAATTTTTTTGGATTCTGCATAAAATTCTGAACATTTTTTAATAAAAGCATTATTAGTCTATACTTAACAGTTTTCGAGATATTCACTCTTGAAAAATTACATTTTTGAACTTTGACAGCGTCTAGCTTTCTAACTGTACGTCTTAGAGCAAAACGGCTTACATGTCCCTATCTTCGATTTTTATTATCTTTCCAATAGTGTCAACTTCCGTTCAAACCGGAAGTACTAAATTTGTTACATCCGGTTTAACCGAAAGTTCACATTATTGGAAAGATAATAAAAATCGAAGATAGGGACATGTAAGCCGTTTTGCTCTAAGACGTACAGTTAGAAAGCTAGACGCTGTCAAAGTTCAAAAATGTCATTTTTCAAGAGTAAATATCTCGGAAACTGTTAAGTATAGACGACTAATAATGCTTTTATTAAAAAATGTTCAGAATTTTACCTTTCTTATTATTCACTATTTTGACAATCTGTAAAAACATTTTTAAAGCAACTTTTTAAGTAGATTTCAGTTCTGCAATTTAATTTTGAACACGACGTTTCAGTTACTTTATAGCATCATCAGGTTCATTTTTTCTTATGTGCGCCATATTGTATTTTATACTTAAAAGGTAGCTTATGACGTCAGCTTTTCAACGATGTATTATTAAATTTGTTGGAAAATAAAAGAAATTGACTTGAAAAATAAAGAAAATTAATGAAAAAATAAAATAATGTATTATAATATTATGATATTTTAAACAAATTTAACCCTGCCTACTGTGTTCTTTTCAAATTTGACGTGTTGCGAAAATTAATTATCTTTATTTTTCAAGTCTTAGCCCAGTAAGACTTCAGTGGTTAAAATAAATGTTAAAAATTTATTTCTTTTGATTTGTACTATTATTTTTAAAATACAAAATAACTTACTACTTACTACCTTCCATTTAAAAGATATTTTAACTTAATATTTTGAAAATCCTAACTATACAACCAGATATAACAACGATTTTTGTCTACGTAGGGTATCAAAACATTTAACATATAAATCGGTTTTTCATAAAGGATTAAGTGAATATAACAACTTGAATAATTCAATTAAATCAGAGTTCTTTGAAAAATTTTAAAAAATCATTAAAAAATTATTTATTTAAAAAACAATATAGTGACTGATAAAAAAAATTTTAATTAATTTTATTAATTTAATTATATATATTATATATTATATATATTAATTAATTAAATTAATTAATCTTCATAGATGATATTGTTAAATAATTTTAAATACTTTGTTAAACTTGTTAAATTGTAGCACATTGCTAAATAAATCTTGTTATTATACCACTTACTACTACTACTAGGTACTACATATATTTTCACAATAGCTTCTTTCTAAAAATCGACTGTGTATTTTCATTAACAACTAAATTATAAAAATTCTTATCGAAATATAGTACCTATAGTGTTTTCTTCCACATGTCTCCTTACTTCATTCAGTGCACCTACCTTTTCCTCTGCCTTTATATAGCGTAGTAAAAAAGTCCATTTGAGCAAAATTAACTATTAGTGGCTTAGCCCAGTAAGACGAGTTGTAAATATCAATATGTTCAAATGGATGAAACACAGAGGAAACATTTGTATCCATTCCTTCACCCATACCATTGGTCATTCGATAGCCCTCCACATCCGTTTCAACAATTATTACATGTAATAAATACATAGATTTTAAATAGACATATATAAATGGTGGTAGCTTTTCAACCAATATAATATTAACGGATTTAGGTTCAAGAAACCCGAAATCGTTGATATAATTAACGGCTAATGTAAAAACGGCTCCTCGAGTATCAATTAAAAAAACTTTATCATACTGTGACTTTATACTACTTTGTAAATATGGATTAGGCGAGAGACTGTACTGTGTCTTAGGAAATCTTATATCAGCGAAAGTTTTCCCGACATTAATTAAGTTGCACGGGTAACCGCAATTAGCGGCTAGTAGTTTAACCAAGAAATTGGAAATATTTTGTTCCTGTATCGATTCGTTTGTATAGTCTGGTATAAAATTTCTCAATTCGTGGCATTTAAATGAAAATAAGCTGAAGGCGATTATTATAAAGATAATATACAATTTCATTTTTGTACTGCAGCAACAGAAAATAAGCACAAAGCACCACACTTCGAACTCAGTATGAAATATGTAAAATCCTTCTTTTATAATAAAGCTTCGAATGTCAATATTTATAGCAAACATTTGTAAATAACCACGAAGGACAAACATTTGGTTTTGGTATAAAAGTAAACAATTTCTAAAGGTATAATTTAGCAATAAAAAAATTGGTTTATTGAAAATATTTTTAATACTTATTATCTTTTGTTGCCGTTGCACTTATACAGCGTTATGATAAAAAAAATGGATCAGCCTTTTATATAGAATACCACCCACTTAATATAAGAATCACTCGGACCCGTCAAATTTATTTTTATTGAAATGCATTTTTTTAGAAAAAAGATACTATCATCATAAAGCAAATGCAATTTTTTTTATATAACACATTGTATATTTTTACATTCTACCGTGCAAGCAAAAATTATTTGCATAAAAGAGGGCCTTGCATCTAAGAACGTAATGTTTAGCCGTAGAGCTTATTACCTGTTGGGAGTCAGTAACTACCTGAATTAACAATCAATCAGTTATTCCGTCATCTTTGACAGTCGTTACAAGTAATTTGATTCATTGCTAATTTTTCCAATTTCTTGAACAATTCACACAATGGGCTTTACGGAACAGCACAAAACATTCATGGTTGAAGCGTATTTTCGAATCGGGGTTAGAGTAAATGGTGAACGGCAATACAATCCACGTTTGTGCATGGACGATTTTCACGACATTTTCCTAACGTTGCTTTTATTGCTGGGGATTTTTATCATTGCCTGAAAAGAACCGTCGCTGTGTTTAGGGAAACAGGTTCTATACAACACAAAAAAGGAGCAGGAAGACCATCTGTAAGAACAGAAGAACTTGTTGCAAGCGTTCGTGAAATAATGCAAAATACGCCAACAAATTGTATAAGACGCCTGTCTCAAGAAGTGGAAAGATCTTATGGAACATGCAGGACAATTCTTAAAAGCAGCTTAATTTAGTTCCTTATAAAGTGCAAGTATACTTTGTTAATTTTGCAAACAACAAAAATAAATTTGTATTTGTCTACTTATTTTATTACTCATTAGTTTGGCATATCATGTCATAATATGAATTTGACAAAATTTTAACCTAGATTTGGTAAAATATATCGTCCCATAACATTGTGATCTAAACCATAAGATACGTTTTTTAATCCAAGCCCTCTTTGATGCAAATAATTTTTGCTCGCACGGTACAATCAATTCTAGACATTTTTCATAAATTATGCCCTATACGTACACCTATCTTCATACATTGTATAAAGGATGTGTTTTTTTGATTAAGCTAGGTTTTCTTTAAATTGTCAGGTTATTAGACAAAACTACACTGAGGAAAATGATCTAATACAACAGGTTTGCTAAGACCTGGTTTGTATTAATATCTTACTTTCTATTAACCCATATTAAATAAATTGCTTATCAAACCCGCCTTAGTGCTATATCAATTCCAGATTTGCTAGAACATATTGGTAGTAATCAGTTCCATTAGCATCAGCACAGTCTTGTTGAATAATGAAATACTTTTTTTTTTAGGTACAGCAATTTTGTTAAGAAATAAATTGTATCTTCTCAATACGAAGCACTTTGTTCCCACACAACGCTTTCTCTACAATTAAGAAAGCAGAACAGCGTCCCCATAAACGAATTGTATCCGTTAGAACCTATAATCCACAAGACGTTGGTGGGGTTCGTAGCGATCCGCAATCGCCGCGCGCCGTAATATTAGTTTTAATTTATTGCGCAGGTCACATCATTGTTCGGTGTCTTTTTTTAGCTATCCTGTCTGAATTTAAATTTTATTGAGTGTAGGTACCAATACCTGTTTCAATTAATTTATTTTTACTTTGTATTTCAGTTTTTTAAGCTTTGCGTGTGAGATAAAGCAATAGAAGATTATTATTTCGCACAACCCATCATTAGTATATGGACGAATTTTACCATCTCAGTAAGCTATGTTGCATAATAGATTTATAATATAGTACCTATTAAATTAATGTTAATTAATGTTAATTAATGTTAATTAATGACATAAAGTCAGAGATGCGTTAGAAATTACGATAGGGTTGTAATTAGGAAAAATGTTTGATTTTTAATTTTGCATCGAATGACATAAAAGATACAGGGGTCCATATTTGAAATAAGAAAAATAAATTGCTTTAAAGTTTGCTTGGACACCCTGTACAATTCGTATTAGTCAAACTTGGTTAACGGGACTTATTTTTTATTAATTTTTAAAACTAGTGGTGCAAAATTGATATCTTTTGGTTTTTATTTTTTTTCGCCTATACAGGGTGTTAATTAATGTCATGCAGATATTTCAGGGGGTGATAGTACTCGTCAAAATAAGAAAAAAATACAAATATATGCATGGTCTAAAACGCGTTATTTCCGTTATACAGGGTGGCAAAGTTTCAATTTTTTTTCTCGTATTTTGCGTTTTCTCTCTTATATTCTGCGATAATTGTTTCAAATTTAAAACATAAACCCTTTTTTTTAATATCTACAAAAAAGTATCCAAATTGTCGGTGGAAGTATACAGGGTGTTACATTTTCTTGAATCGGCTACAATTTTATCTTTCAGAACTTTTTTTTTGGCTCCCTGTATGAATTCTGGTATGAAATTTGAACTCTCTGTTCCTTTGTTTAGCGTTCTAGTCTCTTGCACTATTCTTGTATCTGTGGCCATTTTCGATTTATTTGCAAAAATAGCCATCGATGGAAATAAAGTGTAGGCGAAATAACGCAATAATAAATATGAAAAAAAAATAGTAGGCCGGGATAGGCAATTGTTAATTCTGTTTATTGTCCTTGTGACATTTTGCAAGAAATATTTTTTTGTTTGACGTTTCCAGAGTTGTTTTCAACTGGTTAATGATGGTTGAGTTCACAAATCAAGAATATGCAGAGATGCATTTAATCTATGGATAAAATTGTAGCCGATTCAAGAAAATGTAACGCCCTGTATACTGCGACCGACAATTTTGATACTTTATTGTAGAGATTTTAAAAAAGGGTTGATATTCCAAATTTGAAATAATTATCGCAGAATATAAGAGAGAAAACGCAAAATACGAGAAATTGAAACTTTGCCACTCTGTATAACGAAAATAACGCGTTTTAGACCATGCATATATTTGCATTTTTTTCTTATTTTGACGAGTACTATCACCCACTGAAATATGTGCATGACATTAATTAACACCCTGTATGTACCTACCTACTTAATAAGTACTGAATCGATTCTAATAAAATTTTAGGAATATGTAGGTAACTATAGGAGGCACTCAAATAAGTAAGAAAATATATGGCATGTATCTAAAAAATACATCATTATGACGTCACACTTTTTTGGAACACCCTGTATGAAAAAATATATTTTCCTAAAATGCGCCCCAAGATACAGGTAAGGTCTGCAAAATATCAAAAGCCTAATTTAATTAATTAGTGAGCTATAATAGACGGGAGGTGAGTTGCAGGACCCTGTATATTGGGAACAAATTTTGCAAAAAATAGATAACGATTTAAACAAAAATTATATTTCTAAGCTATACAACTAATACCATTAATATTGCTTTGTGTGTACACTGGATTGGTTGGTCGGTAAGTAACATTTTTATTCCTAAAATTAGTCAATACATCTACAAGAGTGGAACAAGTCCATTCGTTGTCATTTATATCTATATATTCTAAGGAACCTTGGTTAGCAATAACACCAAACTCATATTTCCTTAAAGTATTGTCATTAGTTGCATATTCATTTCCAAGTTTATTACCTTGTAGATAAAGGTATTTTAGAATTGTTAACGTGTTTGACAACAAGACGTGTGGTTTAGTTCGTAGAAGTTGATTTTTAGAAATATCTAACAAAATTAAATTGTCCAAACCTGAAAAAATACCGGGATGTAGTTTCTGCAAACTATTATGACTAAGATATAAATGTGTTACCTTTTGCAAATGGGCAAAGGTACCCAGTGCTATATTAGAAAGTTGATTATGCGCTAACGATAGTACTTCCAGTTTTTTTAAAGATGCAAAAGCTCCAACGGCTATTTCAGATATTATATTGGAGGACAAATTAAGATGTTCTAGAGAATGCATGCCCTCGAACTCTGAACCGATACTTTTAATGCTATGTTTAGATAAATCTAAATCTTGGAGATTGGGTAAGTATTTAAAAATACCTATATCCTTATTTGATCCATTTAGTCCTTTTATATTTAAGGTTTTAAGCATACTGAGACCTTTAAAAGAGAGAGTACTTACGTTAGACACCGAGGAGTTCAAAAAGTTTAATGTACTTAACTTGTAAAAGCCTATAAAATTTTCTGGATACAACTCATTTAACAATGAATTACATATTGTTAGATCGGTTACATACATATTTTGTATTAAAGATATATTTATTGCACCTTGCAAACTTAACGTCAATTTACTTAACGATAGCAAGCTTGAAAATGTCTTTTCACTGAATAAGACAGACGTTCCTGCTAAATTCAATACTTCCAAATCCCGGCATTTTTTAAAAGTGTTTTGTGACAATGCTTGAATTGGATTAAACGATACATCTAATTCCCTTATAGTTTCTATATTATCAAACACACCCTCTAAAGAATCTATGTTATTCTTTGATAAATTTAGTAATGTAATAGTTGCATAATTAAAAATGTTTTTATCTATCATTGATATATTTGAATCTGAGAGATCCAACACAAAAATTTCGGATCGGCTAAAAATAAAGCCTTCCAAATTACGAAGATTATTGTGACTTAAATTGATCAGACTCAATATGTAGCTACTAAAATACATGGGAGAAATATATTCTAAATTACAATTAGATAAATCGATTGAAACACCGGGACCAGACGAGCATTTTTTTGAAAGTAAATTTACTAATGGAAAAATGCTGTCATTTAGAGTCTTAATGTTATTGTTATTTAAAAATATTTCATCTGATATTTTTATATGTTCTAACAACGAATTAGTTAAACTTTTGTTTAGGTAAGATAAGTTTATACTCGAGACGCATAAGAAATCACTTTTTCCGACATTTTTAAAAGACTGCAGTTTTGTGTTTCTACTCAGATTTAAATATTTGATTGGTACACTTTGGTTATAAGTTATTAAACTAAGATTGGAGTTTTCACTTAAATCATATTTTTCAATATTATTTAACAAATGGAATTCAACTAAATTATCATAACTAAGATCGATAAATTTAAGCCGGTTTTGGTATCTTTGAAGGTATGTAAACAGGAAATTGTCTTTGGAAAATGTATTGTGCCTTAAATGCAAATACCTCAATTTCTTTAATTTGCTTAAAAAATTAAAATCGGTTATATTATTTCCGCTAAGATCCAAAGTGTCTAACGATGGAAATCGGTATAATGATTTGACACTGTTGATAGAACAATTAGTCATCTTAAGAGTAGTGATCGCAGCTAATAAGTCGTCCCAGGGTAAGTAAATCCATTCGTCGATACTAGGAAAATAGGAATTTGCTATATTTATTGACAGTTTAGTAATATTCTTATCTTCTATGTTGTCGATAAGATCTGTCCTCATCTCAAACAAGTTGTTTAAGTATCCATCTTGATTAGTATCCGTACAGACAATTTTTCCTACTTTTTTTCTCCATGTATTTGAGCATATTCCAAGGACATCTGGTACCAAAATGGACAATGTAATAAGGAAGAAAAATTGTTTCTTTGCATTCATTTCGTGGCGAAATATCTAAAAATTAAAGTGTGTCAAATGTTAATTATTTCTATCAATATATGTTAAAAATACATAATACCGTGGAGCAAAAATTATTTGCATCAGAGGGATTGAATTAAAAGACGTATAGGGCTTGGTTTAGATCACAATGATATGGGGACGGTATATCTAACCAAATCTAGGTTAAAATTTTGTCCAATTCATATTATGACATGATATGCCAAACTATAAAGTAATAAAATAAGTAGACAAATACAAATTTATTTTTGTTGTTTACAAAATTAACAAAGTAAGAATATACAGAAAGAAAAAGAAAAATAATTACATAAATTGCTGAAATTGGCCACCGCCATGCTCCAAGCATAAATTCATACGTCTCTAGGTATATTTTCGAAAGTGTTGACCAGCATCTCTGGAGAAATGTTACCACATTCTTGGATAATCCTTTCTTGTAATTGTTTTAAATTTGCAACTGGTTTAAAAATAGTGTTCTTTAAATGAGGAAAAACGAAGTATAATACATAACCGTTGATCTAGGTGCATGGGAATTCAATGTCTGATCGAAAACTGATCAATCTGTCATATGCGTGTATTCTGAGAATTCACATAACCAGAGAGGTGGAACCAGGCTTCATCCGAAAAAAAATTCAGGTCTAATAAATCATTTCTTTCCAATAAATTGTGGGTAAACCATTGAGAGTAATTCCTCGTCTTTCAAAATCTGCGGCTTGTATTTCTTGGAATACTTGCACTTTATAAGGAAATAAATTTAGCTGCTTCTTAAGAATAGTCCTGCATGTTCCATAAGATCTTCCCACTTCTTGGGACAGGCGTCTTATACAATTTGTTGGCGCATTTTGCATTATTTGACGAACGTTTGCAACAAATTCTTCTGTTCTTACAGATGGTCTTCCTGCTCCTTTTTTGTGTTGTATAGAACCTGTTTCTCTAAACACAGCCATGATTCTTTTCAGCAATAAAAGCAACGTTAGGAAAATGTTCGTGAAAATCGTACATGCACAAACCCGGATTGTATTGCCACTCACCATTTAGTCTAACCACGTTTCGAAAATACGCTTCAACCATGAATGTTTTGTGCTGTTCCGTAAAGCCCATTGTGTGAATTGTTTCAGAAATTGGAAAAATTAGCGATGAATCAAATTACTTGTAACGACTGTCAAAGATGACGGAATAACTGAATGATTGTTAATTCAGGTAGTTACTGACACCCAACAGGTATTAAGCTCTATACGGCTAAGCATTACGTCCTTAAATGCAAGGCCCTCTTTGATGCAAATAATATTTGCTCGGGCACAAGAGTATAGATAAAAATTTGAATGGATTTATTTTTTTAGTTGTTATGTTTGTTTTCTCTCTAATACTTTTAAAATAAAATACAATATACAGGGTGACTTTTTAAAAACTTGGTCTCGCTTTTCCTCGACTCGTTCTCGTGAGACGAGACGAGAGTTGTCCGATTTCCTGCGAGACGAAACGAGAGTTTTCTCAGCGAGACTCTCGTGAAACGAGAAAACAATATGCCAGAACGAGAAATCTCGCAAAAACTTAAGATTTGAATTAGGATTTGCGATAAACTTTAAAAATAATCCAATTAGTATCACTCGAAAAAAAGCTATCTTTATTACCGATATTGCAAGGTGGCCAGGGAAAACTCGGGACACGTTGCCGAAAAATAATTTAAAAAAAAGGACCAAAAGAAAGAAATGAACCTTTTAAGTATAGTTTTTGCCGAAATGTTTGATACAGGGAACCATTTCGATGCACGATAATCATTTTCGCGAATTAAGTACCTATACCTTTATACATTTGCACCCTTGAACAATGCAAGTTTTGTTTTCGGTATATATGATTATTTTAAAATAATTTCGTTGTTAATCAAAACAATCTAGCTTCATTTTCACTATTTACATACAGACAATAATATCGCAAACGACGCAAACTATAATATTATAACACCGACGCTGTTATAGGTTATTACACACACAAATACGAAACGAATATTACAACGAGCAATAAAAACTTAAATTTTCACAATGGTTTATGGAAAAAAACAGGGTTTATTAATTATTCAGTTAAAACAACATTAAACTATAATTTACACTATTTATAACATATTACACATTTTTTACCAAAATAAATATAGTTTAAAAAACTAAAAAACACGCTTTAAATTAATCAAACTAAAAAGTGGAAAATAAATATAGTTTAAAAGAAATCTTGGAATTCTTAATATAGGCAGAAAATAATAATGAACGATAAACATTAGTATTATTGTGAAAAAAGCGTGGGGTGCGTGGATATACGAAAAATATAGCACAAAGCGACCCACGCTTTTTTCACAATAATACTAATGTTTATCAGTTTATCGTTCATTATATTATTTTCTGCCTATATTAAGAATTTCAAGAATTATTTTAAACTATATTTATTTTCCGCTTTTTAGTTCGATTAATTATTAAAGCGTCTTTTTTTAAACTATATATATTTTATTAAAACTACTAAATATGTTTAGCAGACTCAACCAAAGGATATAGTTGCTCCAACTATGCAGAAAAAAGAAAATATTTTTAGTTGCAACTACTAGATAATTCTAGCAAAATGGATTTAGTAAAATCCAGTATGTAACCTGGGGCCTATTCTACTACAAATTTTATTTCGGTTAACTAAATATTAAGTTATTTTAACTACATTTTTTTCCGGTAGTAGTAATTTGAAAATCGACTTTATTTTTGTTTTAAACAAAATGGAAATCATTTGGAGCACCTAATAAAATAGTTTTAAAAAATAGCAAAAAAGTAAGTATTTGTATTACAAAAAAAATTTAGAGAGTTTTAGCACTACAATAGTGTTTTAATTGTGGCTTGGGATCATTTTTCATCGTTTACCCCAAATGTTTAGCCCAACATACTATTTTTTTTACCTTACAAAGTTTAATATTATACCTTCCTTTTGAATATCTAGATATTCAAGGCTATAACAAAATATAATAATTTTTACTTACCCACCGCAGCAAAAACCTATCAAATTGAACACTGCAATTTAATTACTTGAATTTGATGAAAGGTTTCTATTGTTAGGATAGGTCTTCTTAAAACCATAGAAATATCTATATCTGAATACAAATAATAATATTATGATACATTTCTTTAACCACTGATTAACTTTTACTTACCGCATATAGTAAATAATTATCGTAGTTACATATCTCACAATGGAAACTGAATATGTTAATTTATTTATAGTACTTATCTACTTAAAATAATAGTCAATACTAAAAGTCAATAGGGCAAGAATTTTAAAAATATTTCGGAATATATTTGTAAATTATTATAAGAAAGGTTGTCAAGGCACCTTCCTAAGTTTTAAAAATGTTTTATAGGAGTCCATATACGACCCCAATCTCACTGAAGTTGGCACACCGCGCAACCACACAAAATATGAACTTTGTGAATTTATAATAATAATAATAAGTTTATTTAAAATTTAATAATATAATAAATATGTTTATGTTGTCCTCTATAAACTCATTTCTCTGAAGCTGAGCGGCTTGTTAGGGGCAAATATTATTTCTTGTTTTAGTATGTAACATCATAAATCATAAATATGCATTAAAAATCAAGTTTTAAATAAAAATGTTAATTTATAGTATAAGCGCATTTTTTTTTGAATAAATATATTACCTATAATAAAATTATTAATTTATAATTTTTAGGTAAAAAAATATTACTTAGGTATATAAATTATTCAGAATATTAATTAATTAAAGCATTTCTAAAAATATTTTCAAATTGTCTGTTTTTAATATCCATGTTTTTATTTCGACTTTAAATTTGTTTAATGAAATTAATTTTTTAATTTTTGTTGGTAAATAATGGTTTAAATAAAAACATAAATATTTGAAATTTTTTTGTCCTATGGACTTATTTATTGTATGTTTTATGGTTATTTCATTTTTATGACATATTATTTGATTATGGTTTTTAAATTGTATAAGGTTTTTGTTTTTAAATATACATATATATTAAGATGTTACAAATGTAAAGTTGTCTTATGTTCAACTTTTTTGTTTCTGAATATAATTCTTTTGAATGATAAAGATAATCTTTATTAAATATAATTTTTAGAAACATTTTTTGTAATATTTCTAATTTTTTATTTAAAGTTCTATTTATTTCTCCCCAACCTAAAATTCTGTAATTTTGAATGAGTTTTAACTAACGCGTAATATAATATTTCCATGTTTTACATTTAAAATTTTTTTATTCTTTTTAAAAATCGGTAGGTAGGTACCTAGTAAACTTCTTAATTGTTAATTAAGTATTCTAAGTAAAAATTCCAATTTAATTTACTGTCAAAAATAATTCCTAAATATTTTATTTTATTAACTTTAAAAATTTGAATGTCTTTATTTATTTGAATACTATTCATATTTCGTGGTAGGTTATTTAGGTTTAAAGTAAAAGAAATATAATTTGTTTTATTAAAATTAATTGTTTATTTTTAATTTTTATCAAACCCAGTTTTTATAATTTTAGAATATTTTTTAATTTTATTATTTAAGTTGTCCCAATTTGTATCGTAATCGTATTCGTTATGCGGACGACACAGTTCTAATTGCAGATAACATGGAAGATTTGCAAGATATGCTTGGGACTGTCGGCGAATGCAGTAAGAACATGGGTCTCAATATCAACACCAAGAAGACTAAGTTCATGATAATTACTCGGAGACCACAAGAATTTCAAAACGCAAGCCTAACATATGAGAATCAACGAATAGAGCGAGTTAACAAATTTAAATATCTAGGAACGTGGCTGTGTGAAAAATGGGAATCAGACACAGAAATCAGGTGCCGGGTTGAGAATGCCCGCAGTGCGTTCATGAAATTCAAAAAAGTGCTCACCAATACTGATTTCGATCTTGACTTAAGAATTAGATTTGTCAAATGCTATGTCTGGACAGTGTTGCTTTATGGTATGGAGGGATGGACACTAAAGGTGAGCACTATGAACAAGCTGGAAGCATTCGAGATGTGGGTCTATAGGCGTGTACTGAGGATTCCATGGACTGCAAGAAGAACCAACGACGAGGTCTTGAGAAGAATCAATAAAGACCGCGAACTGCTAGACACCATTAAACGTCGAAAAACAGCATACCTAGGCCACGTAATACGCAACGAGAGGTACCAATTCCTGCAACTGATAATTGAGGGGAAGATTGAGGGAAAGAGAGGAATCGGCAGGAAAAAGATGTCATGGTTCCGCAACGTCAGGCAGTGGACAGGATTGAGGACAATGCAAGAACTAATGCATGCCATACGTAATAGGGAGGAGTGGACAAATGTGATCGCAAACATCCATTAATGGACATGCAGCAGAAGAAGAAGAAGAATTTGTATCGGTATAAAAAATTGTAGTATCATCTGCAAAACTATGAATTTGTCCATGGCAATTTATACTAAATAAGTCGTTAATATAAATATTAAAAAATAATGGTCCTAAAATTGTTCCTTGAGGAACACCATACTTAAATACTCATGTGCTGTCAAAGAAAACATTTTCGTTATTTTTACATGTTATCAGAGGGACAGAACCTTTTAGCTTCGGCTTCATAGTGGTCTGTTTTAAAAAAAAGTTTTTTAACTAACAACATACCCTCAGACCAAGAACATACCTAACGAAAAACGAAGATAAAGCAAAGATAGACAAATTCATTTCATTCATAAACGTACATTTGCACCGAGTAGATATCATAGATATCACTATTTATACTCATCATTATTATTACTTTGTCTCTTGATGATTAGTTCCTTTTGTGAATAATTTAAGACGTTGATGCCTACCGTGCAAAAACTTCCTGTCGTCGCAAAATGGCGGTTCGTCGTGCCGAAAAAATTCTATATGGTAGAGCTGATCAGGAATAAATATACCTCCCTCTCCTGGCCCATAAGGAATTTTGTGCCTTGCGCAGATCCCCAAATCAGGCCGCGATTGGCCTATTTTCACGTGCTTTATTTTGTCTAGCCGCCTATAGTATTAAACAGGGTTAGTCGTTCGTCTTTGCTATCGCTACCAGATGGCAGCTGTTTTTTGATACGGTTATCCGTATCGATATATTAACTTTAAAATATATTTTATCATTATAATTTAATAAAATTATTGTTGTAGGTTAGGTCGGCGAGTTATCCGGGGTTAGATCGGTAAGTTTGTTTTCTAGCGGTATGCACCACCCATCCTTAATTCAGATTCAGATCTTTTAATCCCGCTTTAAATATTTTTTTGTTATGTTAGTATACAGTGCCACCAGTAAAGTCCGCATCATATGGGATTTTATTTATTAATAGCTTTATTTGACTTTGGCATCAAGTTCTGCCTCGATCGAGATGAAAATTAAGCAAAAAAAATGTAGTCGCGTGATTCGCATTATCTGTCAAATTTGAATTTTTTCCAAAAAATATTTCTAAAAATATCGAAAAAAGTTATTAGAAAAAGTTATTAGAAAAAGTTTTTTTAAATGCAGTTTCTAGCCCACATGCAAAATTTCAGCTGTATAGGATAATTTTGATTTTTTACCTATATTTATTTGTAAATTGCACCACTTTTGTAAAATAAGGCTCAACGCAACCTACATAAAACTTCTTAGTTTTGACAATGCTTTATTTCAGATACATTTTCTTTAAAGTAGCACCATATTGAATGTGTATTTTTCTACAAAATCACAATTGGGCTATTAAAATTTGGTCGCATGTGATGCAAAGTTTATTTGTTTTTGACCCTGTACTTACCTATAAGGTAACTTCATAAAATAAGTATTTTTGAAAACGTACTTTGTGTCTGACACGTTAACGTCATTATGACATAGCTTAATAATAAATTATAATATAGCGGTTTTAAATTAAATCTTTGAAAATAGATAAACTTTACGTTGTTAAACTAAAATTTATTTTCCACTTAACAAACACTTTACCGAAGACACTGTGTTTTTTTGTCTTAATATTAAGGTGTATTAATTTCAGACACAAACTACGTTTTCAAAAATACTTATTTTATGAAGTTACCTTATACAGGGTCAAAAACAAATAAACTTTGCATCACATGCGACCAAATTTTAATAGCCCAATTTTGATTTTGTAGAAAAACACACATTTAATATTGCGCTCCTTTAAAGAAAATGTATCTGAAATAAAACATTGTCAAAACTAAGAAGTTTTATGTAGGTTGCATTGAGTCTTATTTTGCAAAAGTGGTGCAATTTATAAAATATAAGTAAAAAATCAAAATTATCTTATGCAGCTGAAATTTTGCATGTCGGCTAGAAACTGCATTTAAAAAAACTTTTTCTAATAACTTTTTTCGATATTTTCAGAAATTTTATTTGAATTACTTTTTGGAAAAAATTAAAATTTGACAGATAATGAGAATCACGTGACTACTATTTTTTTTGCTTAATTTTCATCTCGATCGAAGCAGACCTTGATGCCAAAGTCAAATTTCGAATAAAGTTATTAATAAAAAAAAATCCCATATGATGCGGACTTTACTGGTGACACTGTATTCAGGGTGTTTCATTAAGGTCGAAGAGCGGCCATATCTCGGAAACTACTGGGCATAGAAACTCAGGAAAAGAAAAATGATAATAAAAGTGGCCATGAGAAAATTCTGGAAATAATTTTCAAGTTCCGCATTTTGCCGCAAGAGGGCGTAATTGAAAAGTAAATTTTTAAATTTACATAACTCCGAAAATTCCACATTAAGGTATATGTTTGATAACACCATTTTAAAGCTTGGACAATTATGCATCATTTTGGTCTTATGCTCATTGGCGTACCGACTTTAATAAGAGTGGGGGAAGCTGTTGAAAGTGTAATAATTTAAATCGCTGTAACTTATAAACGACTTATCCGATTTTAGCAAACTAAAGACTGTTTGGAAGAGAAATGTATGCACTTTGACCAGTCGTATTTAGTTGTCCATAATAATTCTCAAGAAAAATGCTAGAGGGCGCAATTTCCAATAACAATACATTTTTTGATTTTACTCCGAAAAAATAAATCATACGGTATAATTATGATACCATAATCGAGAAGGAGATGAAATTTGCTAGAAAAAATATTAAAACCGCAGCTCGATATCTCCGTTCGTTTCAGAGTTATTGCCAAAACAATAATTTTTAAGACAAATTGCGCCGTCTAGCAATTTTATTAGAAACTATCTTGTACATTGGATACGACAATTAAAGGTACTTACCTTTCTCTTCCAAACAAGCTTAAATTTAGTAAAATTGGTTAAGTCGTTTAGAAGTTACAGCGATTTTAATGTTTACAGTTTCACTTGATAAGAGTGGGAGAAGCTATTGAAAGTTTAAACATTAAAATCGCTGTAACTTCTAAACGACTTATCCGATTTTACTAAATTTAAGCTTGTTTGGAAGAACCTTCAATTGTCGTATCTAATGGTACAAGATAGTTTCTAATAAAATTGCTAGAGGGCGCAATTTGTGTTAAAAATTGTTTTGGCAATAACTCAGAAACGAACGGAGATATCGAGCTGCGGTTTTAATATTTTTTCTAGCAAATTTCATCTACTTTTCGACTATGGTATCATAATTATACCGTATGATTTGTTTTTTCGGAGTAAAATCAAAAAATGTATTGTTATTGCCAATTGCGCCCTCTAGCATTTTTTTTTAGAACTATTATGGACCACTAAATACGATTGGTCAAAGTGCATACATTTCTCTTCCAAACAGTCTTTAGTTTGCTAAAATCCGATAAGTCGTTTGTAAGTTACAGCGATTTAAATGATTACACTTTCAACAGCTTCCCCCACTCTTATTAAAGTCGGTACGCCAATGAGCATAAGACCAAAATTATGCATAATTGTCCAAGCTTTAAAATGGTGTTATCAAACATATACCTTAATGTGGAATTTTCGGAGTTATGTAAAATTTAAAAATTTACTTTTCAATTACGCCCTCTTGCGGCAAAATGCGGAACTTGAAAATTATTTCCAGAATTTTCTCATGGCCACTTTTATTATCATTTTTTTTTCCTGAGTTTCTATGCCCAGTAGTTTCCGAGATATGGCCGCTCTTCGACCTTAATGAAACACCCTGTATATAGGTACTAGGGTAAAAATTAATTTAAACCAAATTAAAGGTAATCCTATATCCTTGCATACCGGTCAATCATGTATAAAAGACCTATTATAAATGGCTTGAATGCAGGGGTAACTTCCGAAACATTGCAATTATTTTAAAAAAAATTAGTATCTAATTTTGGAAGGGCTGTTCAGGGAGGCATTAACAAATAGTATACCGATGTTTTTTCTTAAATAGATGCAGAGAAACTTAAAAAAAAAACAGTTTTTTAAAACCACTAAAATTGCCACCATTCACCTTAAAATCCTTGAAAGTAAACACGTCGATTTTCAGAGCTGAACTAAAAACAACAATTTTTACTGGTAACACGATATTTTCTAGTCTATCTAGATGTCATCTCTCCTAAAAATTCTAGAGAATATGTCGTTTGTTTTAACAGGAAACGTTCCGTAATTGCACAAAACATGAAAGTAAACAAAACTATGACCGGCTGGCTAACATCTGCCTTGCTCTACCAGCTCCAGAAAATGTCTGTCTTTCTTCTTCGTATGCCAAAAGCATAAAAAATAACTACTCTGATCAACACAGCACTGCAGTGCGCATGCGAATGGTCAACAGTTCGGCAAACCGAATTGACGATAAAAAATGACGTCGTTACTCCCACCTTAACCAAAACATGTCGACTTAAAGTGTTTAAATAGTTCAATTTACACTTTTTGTTATTTTTCTTAAAAACTATTTTGTGTCTACAGTAATCTACACCTATAAAACTAAATATTTATTTTCTATTATGTCAGATATTGATGTGTCAATAACTGGCACACACAAAAAACTTAGCCGAGTGTCATTAACTGGTACCTCAAACTTGCAATTTTTATTATTTAAAAAATCTGTGTGATTATGATATTTCCAAAGATAATAAAATTGCTAGAGCCGTAGGAAATGATAATTTCACGAGCTGTTTCATGACAAAATATTATTATTTAAACCTAAAACAGTATTTAAAATTCCAGGTCGGTATTTAAAAAAATTAACTTGACGGTTGTAACTAAAAAACGAAATGTCGAATTTCGAAACTGACACCAGACCATAAAAACAAAAACGGCTATAAAAAAAAGTATTTTTTGTTTTCTCGCCAAGTCAAAAATTAGGGAGCAAAAAAATTAAAAACCAAAACTAAATTTTTCGGATATCTCTCAAGGTATTCAAAATTTTATTTCACCAATTGCTTTAATTTAACCAAGTCCCTATGTACGTACCAATTTGTAGGACCCTGATGTATAATCTATTATACTTTATTCGAAAAGTGTTCTTAATTATTCAGTTCAGTTGTTGAAGTTTTTGCATGAATTTTTGAATACTTATATTGAATATTTCTCTTTTAAAACAATGGCCAACAAGCAAAACAGATAATATTTTTATTTTATTTAAAAATTTTACTTTATATTTTGTTGTTGTGTATATACAATTGTATATGACTTACATTATTTTCAATTTCAACTCAAAATTCGTTTATAAAATTGTGTAACAGTTTGTGTGATTATAGTAGTTATTTAATTTACTTAATAATCTATAAGAAATACGGTGTGACATTTCTACTAGGGATTACTCTCTCAGAGTCTGGTACAGCACTGAACAGCTTTGGTTCAATTTTTTCTGTTGTTGTACATTCTAAAATACTTGCAATATTTCCACATCTATAACAGTAGTTTGGAGCTGACCATACTGTTACCAATTTATCTTGAAACATGTATTTGAAACCTATAAAAAAAATAAATAATAGTTTTAAGTAAGTATAAGCAAGTAGTTACATATCTTGCTTTTCGAACTAAAAACACAACGGCGCATAATTTTTTATCAAATTTTAGAACAATTTTCTAACCTCAAAATCTGATAGGTTGGCTTTTTATAATATACAGTGTGTCCCCGGATGGAGTTGACAAGAGGAAAGACATCTTTATTATTGATTTTACGACGAAAAGGTATTCTTTATTAAAAATTCTCCTTGTCGCAAAAATGAATTTACCATATAAAAATTTTAGATCAGATGTATGTTGATAAATTACGAAAACATGAAAATGCTTTAGGAGAGAAGAACCATTATTTATTATTTTAGACAAAATGTTTATGAAACAAAGTTGTTTATAATCCAAAATAAAGCCAAAATACAAAATTTCAAATCTGAATTCTAATTTTGTTTTTTATTTTTACAATAGAATTTATCAACATTCAAAATGAAAACCTGAGAGTGCTGACCTATTTATTTAATTTATTTCTAATTTTGAGAAATGTGTGCAGGTTGGAGGAGGATATGTAGAATAATAACTTTTTCCACAATTGTACATTTTAAATGTGAAATTTTGTATTTTGGCTTTATTTTGGATTATAAACAACTTTGTTTTATAAACATTTTGTCTAAAATAATAAATAATGGTACTTCTCTCTTAAAGCATTTTCACGTTTTCTTAATTTATCATCTGATCTAAAATTTTTATATGGTAAATTAATTTTCTCGACAAGCAGAATTTTTTATAAAGAATAAGTTTTTGTCGTAAAATCAATAATAAAAATATTTTTCCTCTTGTCAACTCCATCCGGAGACACACTGTATAGTTCTATTATAATTTATTACATTTTGATTAAAAACAAAACGTGGAAACTTAGTTTAAATAAAACTGCTTGTTTATCAGAAGAGGTTAAACGTCTTTTAATAATTCAAAAAGACGATTCTTCAGTAGGTATATACTTTTTGTCACACAATGAGGCAAGAAGTAATATTAATAATGATAGTAGCAGTAAAGAATAAAAACATTTATTAATTATTAAATTAATATAATATTTTCAATAGAGTTGGGCATGGTCAATTGACCATGACGTATTTGACCGGTCAAATTCGGTCAAAATATTCAATTTTATTTTATTATTTATGCATTTGTGATCTGTCCAGATTACCTCCTACCACCCAGGATAATGTTTAGTGTATCGTTATAGCGCCGTTATTTAAGAAAACAATTACACCTGATTCTGGGAATCCCAATAGTCCGCCTCGTTTATTAGTGGTTCCCGGAACGGATTCAATCACAATAAAGGAAAGGAATAGAGAAGGTATTGTTATTCTCTTTTTATACCATTTTCATAGACATTTCCTTGTGTCTATTTATTTTCATTTCGTATTTGCACTATTTGCCAGAGTTAGGGTTTGCACTTGCATTGCATTTTTGTGAACTAACGACGCGACGTCGCATTTACGATGAGTTTGGGGAAGTCCAAAACCAAAATTTGGAATTGTTTTACCGAAATAAGAGAAGAAAATAAAGTAAAAGGGAAAGTATCTACTGTGGAGCAACTATTGAGATATACACTTATAGAATGTGTACCTGAATGGACCTAACTATATCATCCAGTTGACCACCCTGTATAAAATTTAGGGATGGCAGTAAACTTATCAGAACAAGCAAAACTTGTTATAAAAAATTTATTTTTTCCAAAATACAAAATAGGAAATTTGGCAAGTATAGTTAGGTTCATCCACTGCATTTTTAAATTTTAATTTATTTCAGTCAATTGACCAAAAACAAATTGACAGGTCAAATCCACAACCCTAATTTTCAATCTCTATTATATCATTGTCATCTGAGGAAGCGCAGTGTTAGCGAAACATGTCATTTTCTTTTTAATATAGTGAAAATTTACAAGTTCAACTTTGTTTTACTGTATCCCATAAATACTATAATAATTATGAATTTTCACCTAGTATCGACTGAATCAATTAGTTTAAGTATTGCATTGTTTAGTCTGTCAAAATCCTTCGAATAGTCGGTGTATAGATAACAGTAGCAATCTAGAGTTTACAGGTCAAAGCATAACTTTATTACATAAAGTGATGCTTTGATATTAGGCTAAATTGGTCATTGTACTTCTTTCTGCCAGAGAAAAGACAATGTCGGGGAAAAAAATTAATTCGTTTGCTAGTGAAAAACTGTTATGCACCGGCACTTCAAAGACCTAAGTTAATTATGCAAAGTACTAAAATTTTATTATTCATACATACTTAGTATTCTACTCATTTTCGAGATCTTCTAATAGGACACTCACTGTGAATAACTGTGATGATGACTAAAACATTAACTCCGCGTATACACTTTAAGAACAGCTACTTTACAAGATGAATTATAAAATAACAAATAATATAAAAAATATTTTTATTGATTTTTTTTATTATTATTGGTTTATTATTATTATTATTATTATTTGATTTATTTTTTGTCTGATATTTTGAACATTTTTGTTCAGCTATTATTACAAAACCCTGCGTCAGTCTGTCTTATAATATACTGACCTTCATGAACCAACTGATGAGCTCGACAAATTAAGGTCAGAGCATTGATTCTTAAAAAATCATTGGTCACTTTGGCTCCAAAAAGATACCCAGCACCTCTTGGGCTCGTTCCCCTAAAACATGCGAGACAACAATATAAATGGTTTAATTTAAAAAAAAATATATAGGGGAGCCTTGGGTAAAAAGGTTTAAAAAATCGATGGATTGACTTTGAATCTAAATTATTAAAAAAACGTTAACGCTTTTCTTATATATATTTAATATTCTTAATGGTGTAAATTTTTGCGACTAAAAAGAAAAATGGATAAATACTAAATTCTAATTTTTCTACCAAAAAAAATTAGTGTTCTTATTACCCAACTAGCAAGTTCTTATTACCCAGGTTGGGGTAATAAGATCTAGGCGTTGATGGGATGTCTCTTGTTTAGACGTGCCTAGTGATGTAAAATTCTCGGTAATAATCTTTTGGAGAATATTCTCGAGAATATTATCAAGTTAGAGAATTTTCTGAGAATGGCAAGAAAATCGCTAGAAATGGCAATAAAAAGAAATTTAAAATTACCTATTCTGCTCATTTTCGGCAAATGTCAAACGGCGTTAATCAAACAAAACGTAAAGAAATAAAATAAGTCTCACCACTACCATACCATTTACAATTCACACAGCTGTATAAAATAATATCCTTTATTAATAGCAGAAACTGCTAGCATAATACAAAAATTTACAGTTAAAAAAAATAACAAAACACTTATAGTTACCTAAAAAGTTAACCTCTAACCCTATATCAACTATAATATCTTGAATTAATTATAATATCTTAAATAAATTACAATCTTAAATAAATCACAACACCCCAGATAAATTACAACACTCAATGACCAATCTTACATTTAATATATTTTTTACATTCAATTTTGAACCTATTTACATTTTCACAGCCCTTTACGTTCGCGGGTAATTCGTTGTATTGCTTTAAACCCTTATGAAAAAGGTTGTTTTGGCCAAAATTTGTTGCTACTGATTGAATATAAAAGTTATCTCTTATTCGAGTATTATGGTTGTGGATATCACGGACGTGTATACGATTGTCAATTAAATGTTTTGGAAGTAGATCATGTAACATCTTAAAAATAAAAACCATTGTATTAAATATTATCGTTTGCTTAACACTTAAGAAATTTGTAATTTCCAACATATCCCCAATTCTGGTATAACGATTGCACTTTAAAATGATGCGCATGGCTTGATTTTGTTTTTTCTGTAAAGTATTAATTTCTGAATCGCTCAATAAAAAAAGTATGGAGGAGCAAAAGTTAAAATGAGGAGCAATTATACTCTGATATATAGTTTTTATTGTCCATAAACTTAGATCTTGATTTATTCTTCTTAAAAGATTCACCTTTTTGGCAACTTTATTGCAGATATACAGGGTGTTCTCAAAGTTGAGTCATTTATTTTACCAGGTTGTAGAACTCGTAAAAATAAGTAATTGTACCAAAAATCATTTATATAAAAGTTGCAGAATAAAGAAGTCATTAACAATTGGAAAAATTTTAAATTTAAAAACTTAAGACCTGCTCTTTGGTATTCTCGACCACTGCGTTGTATTTTTATTGCAACTCACAATAATTCATTACTCACCGGCAAGATGCATCCCGATGTTACAAAAATTGTTCAAAATTATCACCATTTGTTCGGTTTGCGCAAAGTCTTGCTCGGCGTATCCATGAGTGACTACACGCTTCAAAAATGAAATCCGGGTGTCCACGAACAACATCACAAGCGTTTCTGATGCGCTGTTGTAGTTCTTGCACAGTATTTACCTCTGCATCGTGATAAACCAACTGTTTTAAATAGCCCCACAGAAAAAAATCGCAGGGCGTTAGATCCGGAGAGCGTGCAGGCCAAGAAATGTAGCCATTGCGCCCTATCCATCTATTAGGAAACTCATTATTTAAATGTTCCCTAACTTCTCGTCTAAAATGTGGCGGTGCTCCATCATGTAAAAGCCACATATTCTGTCTTACATTTAAAGGAACATCTTCTAATAATTGTGGCAGAGTGTTTTGAAGAAAGTCTAAATAAATGTCACCTGTCAGTCGAGCTGGAAAAAAGTAAGTCCCAATAAGCATGCCATTTACTACGCCAGCCCAAACATTTACTGAAAATCTGTCCTGAAAATGGGTTCTTTTCACAGCATGCGGATTTTCCACTGCCCAAATATGGTTGTTGTGAAAATTTGTAACTCCATTTCTTGTAAATGTGGCCTCGTCAGTAGCCAAAATAAATTTGGTAAAATTTTCATTTCTGTTGTATTGATTTAATAGCCACTGACAAAATTCAACTCTTCTAGGACCATCTTCGGGTTGTAACGCTTGTACCCGTTGATAATGGTAGGGATAAAGTTGTTCTTGTCGTATAGTCTTCCACACTTTGCTATGAGCAGTTCCAACTTGAGCTGCTACTGACCTAGTGGACGTTGTTGGGTCGTTTTCGACAATTCCTTAAATGTCCTTCTCAATCTGTACCATTTCGCGTGGAGGAGGTCTTCCAGCGTGACCACCTCGTTGTTCCTTTTAGTAGCCTGTGTCGCGAAGTCTTGTAACTAAATTTACAAACATCGGCGAAGCCGGACGATTTCTTAAAGGAAACCTTTCCGCGTACAAACGACATGCGGCGGCTGCATTTTGTTGGCACTCCCCGTAAGTTAATATTATGTCCACTAGTTCATTGTTTTCATAAACTTGTGCCATTTTTATCGCACAAAATGCCCAAAAATCAAAAATATCACGCACTTTAGCGAATTATTTAGCACTGGTCAAATCGAAATTCGCACTAAAACCCGTAAAATGAATGAGTGATAAGTAATTTGTATCCTACAAAAAAAAGGGCATACCTTATCGCCAGTAAACAAAACATTCATAACGCAGTGGTCGAGAATATCCAAAAAGCAGGTCTTACAGTTCTTAAATTTTACATTTTTTCAATTGTTAATAACTTCTTTATTCTGCAACTTTTATATAAATGATTTTTGGTACAATTACTTATTTTTACGAGTTCTACAACCTGGTAAAATAAATGACTCAACTTTGAGAACACCCTGTATAAGTGATGGTCTGAAAAGCAAAAATTCTGGTCAATAATCACACCAAGGTATTTTAGTTTTGTTACCTGTTCTATCTGTACATTATTAATTTTTACGACTGTGTCATTAGGTGATATATCTGTGGTATTGTATTTACTCTTAATAATCATCATTTTTGTTTTATCTGTATTAATTGCCAAACTATTTACATTGTATACGAGTATACGTTCGCGCTTCTAGGGGATTTCCCTGAATCACTGTTGCCAGACGTAAAACACTGTTGCCAGAGTAATAGAAAAGGTTAGAGAAACTCAAAATTTTAAAAATCATTGCAAAATTTTTCAGTGTAAATCGAGGCGTGTAAATTATGTAGAAAAACTTCTCTAGAGAATATTCTCGGGAGAATTTTCTTACAGAGAATATTCCCGTTCTCGAGAATATTATCTCGAGAATATTCTCCTCTCACATCACTAGACGTGCCTATGGTAATAAGAACTTATCCATGTTTGTTCTTTTTAACCTGAAAAACTAACTGTTCTGGAACAAACCAACCTGTGATATTTAAAAAAAATATAGGGTAGTATTAGTTTGCCATAATTTGCCATAAAAACCGATTTGTTGAACAAAAAGTACTAACTTTAGACAGCAACTGCTGTTAGGTAAAATACAGTTAATGTCATAGTTTTTAAAGATATTAATAATTTGAAAATATGTTAATAAGAAAAAAATTGTGTAAACATTTTAACATAAATATTTTTAAAAAATTTCAGTTTTTACATTAGTTATAGGTATAGGCAAAATAAATCTTGCAATGGATTTTTTATCGATGATTTAGATAGGTTAGGTATATTTGTATGGTAAGAATTTTTTTTACCAATATAGGTAGAGGTTCCATTGAAAAGGAACAAAACTACTTACCAAGTCTCAACTTCATCTGGATCGGACCATACTAAATCACAGAAGGCACCCTTGTGGGGAATTTCTTGATTTCTTTCCAACTTCCTTATTTGGTCTAATGTCTTTATATCTGGACTTAAACCACCATGGACACATAAAATTTTTTCATCTATTATCTACAAAAAAAGTGACAAAGATAATAAAAATGATAAATACTTATGTCATACAAAAATGTTTTATGTCTAAGTATTAATAGATAATTTCTTATGTATTTTTTTATTTTATTTTTTGTTATTTACATGTAAGTACAAATTTTATTCTTAAGTAGTATACGGGTGATTCTATGTTAAGAGGTAATCAATTAATAGGAGATGCGGCAAGACAATTTTTTTTAAAATTTGATCTCATAATAGTATTTCTTTATTTAGGCAGCTACTTTGTGCATATCTGTAAGATGGCCAGAAATTTAATTAATTTTTTCTTAGTTTAGTAGAGACCAGGGGAGATACTATATGCAGGGGAGATACATGGTGCACAGGGTAGGGTACAATATGAACAGTGGAGAGACTTGAGTGTTGGTTTATAAAGAAACACCTTATTTTTTTGAGAAATTAACTTTAATTAAACATTTTTATAAATTATTAACTCAGGCTTCTTTAACAATAGGTACCTAATTACTATAATATTGTTATACTTAACTAAACTCTTAACACTAAAATAATTGACAAACAATCGTAAAATTCAGTTCCAGCGTTTGCCTTAAACATATTCTTCTTAGCATAAAATTTGGCATAAGCTTTTTGGCATTTCAAAATAGGAAATATAATACTAAAAACAAAATCAACAATAAAATACAAAAAGATAAAGACCTACTTCTTAAGCTTATGCTTGCTCAAAGACATTAATACTTTTAATCAAAGCATAAAACATCTGCTGCCCTTTCATTCTTATATCTGGAGTTGGTAGTTCTTCTATGATTTGTTCCCACAAAATAAAAGGAATATTCATTATCGTCAATTTTAAAGTTCTGCGCAGAATCATTACAGATCTTACAGAATATCACTTGAAGTTCATCTTCTTCTTTAACGCCAGTGCACATTGCGACGTAACGGTATTCTATTTTTTTATGTAAAAGTTTGACCAACACAAAATCGCCCTTTCCCAGTATCCCTTTCCTAAATGTTGATGGTTGCGGTTCATCATCATCATGTCTTGTCTTATTGCAAGTTGAGTCGTTAGAGGGCTGTGGCGTTTTTTTGGACTTTTCCATATTTCGGCGAGATATTAGTGATGCCAGTGGTTCAACATCCGAATCAGAATCTGATCCATATACGTCCTCAACATGAAGACGAGGTTTTGATACACTGGCCGAATATTCCACAGTACCCATTACAAAATGATTGCAGACATCAAGGTTGCAGAAGCAGCTTAAAGTTTTCATTATTATGCTATATTTGTTTACTAGTTGTCAACTTATTACTCTCTTAAACATATTTTTCTCTTTTTCAGTTGAAAGAACTGAAAAGTTTTCTTTTAGTTGTTGAGAAAGAACTTCACCAAACAACAGTTTCTTTTTTATGGTTTCTCTAGAATTTGGTGAATCTACTAATTCATTTACCTTGGTGTTTGGGGTTTGCGTCTTAGAATCCTTAGATTGTTTTCTTGCTCTTTGCAATCGTTTTTTATAACGTTCCACTATATTTTTAAGTTTGGAAATTTCAGCTGTTTTCTTTTTTATTAAATCATTTCTTGTCTTTCTTGTACGAATCGACCTTTGTTGTGCTGCTTGCCTTCGCCGGTCAACATTCGGAGGAGGTGCTTGTGCTTCATTATCTGAACTTGGTGGTGTAACAGGAGCATTACTTATGTCTTGAAGTGCTAAACGACGTCTACGTTTTCTTGCTTTTTCTTTCCATATCTTTCTGGCATTTCGTTGTTCTCTAGGCGTCATTTGTTTTACAGTCTTAATAGTCCCTTTTTCTTTTTTCTTTTTGTACTTTTCCTTTTCTTTCTCTTTTTGCAGTTCATACTTTTCGGGGTCATTTTTTATTTGTTGATATCGCCGTCTTTCTGCTAAACGCTTTTTTTCTAGACGTTCTTCGCGCGTGAGTTTTTTTCGACTTGCCATGATCTGTAAAAAAAATAATACCTAGGTCAGTCAAGCACGATAGTATTAGGTTATATAAATATACCAATTTTCCGAAATTTTAATATAGTAAAGTAAAATCATGATAACAGTGTAACTTGTTAAACTATGTTAAAAGCTGGGAAACACCGCCGTAATTTTTTATACCTAATAAGAAAATACCAATTTGAACAGTTTCATGTGAGATACAAAAACTGTAGCTACTACAGTGAATATATAAACTGCATTTATATTCTCCTCTGATGTATTCATATCTCCCCTGCACGCTTCGTCTCGCCCCTGGCGTCTTAAGAACCAGGGGAGATATGGCAGGGGAGAGATTTTTTCATGAGAAAACCAAGATAACCTTAAAAGTATACATTTTAAAGAAATAGCGAAGAAACATGATAATCTACACACATATTACAGTAAATATACATAATTATAGTATTATTTAGATAAATAATTACAAATTAAAACTTACCAGGGGAGATATTGCATTCACTGTTCACAACCAGCACTGCCGAGTGGCGTGATTAAAATGACCGGTAAGGAGAGTCCTCCGATAGGCCGCGCGACGCTTACTGTTAACTTCACGTCAACCGCCAACCATTTACAAGTTTAAGCTTGCAGCGGAAAGCATATGCGTAAATTTTAAGGGATTACAAAATGCCAGGGGAGGAGACGCGAAATATGCGGGACAAAATTTGCCTTGCATTTTTTTTACAAAAAAGACAATGGTTGGTATTTTAACTAATTAGATTTCAATTATTAATTATTCTAGTTTATAGAATTAATATTATTGAACTATTTTAATAAATTTAGATGTATTTTAAAATATCAATTTACTTAAAATACAGTGAAGGGACATACCAGGGGAGGGACATTTTTTAAGGTTAAAGTGCGATTTTGACAAAACTAAATAAAATTATTAAGTAATAAAACTTACTAGCAGTAAAGTAGATGCTATATTTTAAGAGATAATTATGTTATTAGTAACAAATTTTGGAAAAAAATCCTGTTTTTTGTTATTGCCATCGACAATACCTCTTAACGTAGAAACACCCATACATACATAATTAGTTTGCTATAATCAATAGTAAAACTTAATAATAGACACAGGTGGAAAACACCTGTATGTGACAAAATCTACAACTAGACTTACAAGCGAGCTTACAAGTAAGTATATTATTTTATATTTTTATATACCTCAGTACCTGCATGTGACACATTACTAAAACATGCTTATATTCTTGTAAGTTTGGCTTGCCGGCCCTTGTTCATGAAAAAGTTATGTAATTTGTTTTACTTAAATTTACCTACCTAGTAATAGTTTATTATTTATTTCCTATTTAAGAACTATTTGATATACATTTTGACAACAAAGGTTTTATGGTGTCATTATACAAATGTACTGAGGGCTGCTTTAACTATGTAGGCAGGTGTGCACAGATTTGTCAAGGGCCACTTTAAAGAACCTGAAACCAGGCCTGAAGGGGATTTTTTTTTTGGGATCACACTCAAATATTGTCAAGAATTCACTCGAGAATTCACCTAAGAATTGTTACAGTTAACAAAATTTCTTAAAAATATGACTTTACATCTATGCACAATTTTTTTGGACTCTCACTCAGACCACTCAGTAATTGTGATGAAATATTGACATCATTACATGAAATTTGGCCGATTTAATTCTAAAATTACTTAATACTGGTAACGTTTTAAAGTAAATTTTGGGAAAGTATTTCTTAGATTAGGTATTTAGTATTTGTTGGGTACCTATGCAATACTTAGTCAATTTGCTAAAATTTGGCAGATAGAAAAGACACAGCAGAAGTCGCCTGATGTACACACCTGGTAGAGGGTTAATCACAGTGAGTGTTGCGAGATGTTCAAAGAGGCAAGTCACAATTAATCGACCTGTATGTAGGTATAACTACCAATTATCTGCTACCTAAGCAGATCATTGATAACTCCATATACCTAATATACAGGTTAATATAATATAACAATGCGTAACTTACTGCTGCTACAGTTAACAAGTCAAATACACTACAACAATATTTCCAGGCATTAATATTTCCATATTTGGTCATACATTCATCATAGAATCCATACACTTGTGTAATTTGCCTACTTTCATGGTTTCCCCTTAACAATGTCAATTTATTTGGATATTTAGCTTTAAGTGTTAGCAACCTGGTAAATGTTTCCAAACTGTAGTAACCCCTGTCAACAAAATCTCCAAGGAAAATATAATTTGTATCCGGAACTTGTCCACCTTTTCTGAACAACTCTTCCAGATCATAAAACTAAAAAAAAAATATTTAAGGATTGTATAGATACGATTTAAGTCAGTTAGCTAACCTGCCCATGGATATCACCACATACAGTTACAGGGGTGGATACAGGTTGAACATTGGATTCTTCCAGTAAAATACTGCAAACGATATCACACAACTTTTTTAAATCATTTTCTGGCAAATATTTACATTGTTGTGCTATTTCTATCCAATTGTCAACTTCTGAAGACATTTTGTAGTTTTAAATATGAGCAGAAGTAAATAATATAAGTAAAAATAATTCTATTTGTTGATTTTTAAGAAAACAATATAACAGTGTTTGACATTGATAGATACAGCCAAATTTTGAGGTTATGTTAGCTGTAGGAGAGTAGGAGTAGGATAGAAAGGGAAAAACTCTTGCGAACTTGATATAAGCTGAGTTCCTTTAGGCTTCTTTTAAATAGCAAAACAAAGCCAGTGGCTGAGTTGAGCGTTCCTTTTAAAAATTTAACTTAGCACAGCAACGATTCTGTTGTTTGTATGTTTATTATCAGAGTATTATGATAAAATATGGAATGCTGAGATCGAAGACTGCCCGGAGTCCCCATAGTCGTAGATTTAACAGGGTAAGTGTGACGTGCTTGGTTGATCAGGCCGACATTTTAAAACATGGCGGTAATTGACCAACTTTAAAGAAGAGGTATGCTGTCCTGTCAAATTTAAGCCGATGGGGATCCAGTCTCAAACGTCTGTGTTGTGTGTTCCACTTTCACTCGGTTCTTATATTTCAGAAGGCCTTGGTTTCTTGTAATCGCTGCTGAGCTATAAATAAGCTACTCCTACATTCTGTGAGATAGATGTAAAGCTAGTCGCTTCTGTGACACTTATCTTTCCTCTGTGCCAAGATGTCAACACACAGAAAACAAGTGAAAAACGAAACCCAAAAAAAAAATTTTTTTCTGTGTTAACCTAACCGAACCTCACTTTTTACGATCTTTATCTAGGTTATTTAATTATGCTGCGATTTAATTTTTAAACAGTTCACTTACTTAGGTGATTACGCAAATTTCTGTCGTAACCCCCACTTATCTTTATTATAATACCGTTTCAATGTCATTAGCAGAGCATTAGTGTAACCTCTCATTGCTTTTTGGAACGCACAGAAACAAAAAGTTTCTGTACCTCAATAGTACTTTTTTCTAGGAAAAAATGTCTCTTTTATATAAGACAACAATTGCTTTTGCCGAAAAATACGTGCCACCAAAATTACAACCTTTGTGGCAACATCCTGCAGGTATTGTGTATTATTTAAATATCCCACCTAAGTTGTTCTCGATATTCTGAGAAAAATTAAAACATGTTTTTGATCACCTTCAATCCATTGAATATTATTCAAAAATTATATTGCAGACTTCTAAAAAAAACTCTGTTGACACCCAAAAATTAAATTGTTTTTAATATTTTTCTCTAGAGGCCCTGACATGATTTAACTTTTCTTGGTGCTTACCTACCTACTTGATCAAATTTACAAAAAAAATATTCTTGCTATGTATACTTAAATCAGTACACCTACCTAATTTATTTCATTTCTCTTTCTTTCATTCAAGACTTCTGATTACAAACTAATTTACTCATACAATTTAGCAGTAGACCACCTCTGTTTATTTATTTTTTTATTTTAGGTCCTAAAACAATTTTTTTTTGGGCACCAGTATTTAAATGGGTTTGTATTGTGTGTTTGTTTATGTCAGTTATTAGTTTTTATAGATACACGAGGGGTAAACCGCAGTCCCAAATCTTGTACACTAATTCTAAGTAATACCACTAATTCCAGGACTAATTCCTCTAATTCCACGACTAATTCCACTAGTAATACCACTAATTCCAATACTAATACCACTAATTCCATTACTAATATCACTAATTCCACCAATTTCTCTAATAATTCCACTATTTCCACTGGTAAAATTAGACATTATAAAAGAAATATGTAATAGTCAAGCCTTGGTTTAGATACAGACATAAAAACACCTTATTTATAGGAAATAAAAACTAAAGCGCTGCTGTAACATTTTTATTAAGTTAAACATGTAAGTAAGGAAATAAGAATTTTAAAAACAATGTGACGAAACCTATATCGACGCTATTTTAATAAACATTATATTAAATTATGCTTTTTTAGTCCCTTTATACATTTTAACTATATTAAGATAGTCATGTCGTTTTAATTCGAAAGGTCCAGCCCCTACTAAATCTATAGGACCGAAAAAAACGTACCTACTTTCTATTAACAACATCAGTGTCGTCTGACCGTGGCCATACAAATTTGTCCAATTCCGATTTCAAAAATTTAATATTATAGTTCTCCGAGTCAACACATTCGGTTATTCTTCCAATAAACCATTGCTTTTCATAACTCACTGCATAATATTTCTCTAATAGAATATATAATAAACTTATCGGATCTGTATTTTATATAATATAATATCAAGTATAATACTTGAAGAAATTTGTAGGTAATCTCTAACATGCTAAATGTAAAAATCAGGCATCAATTCACGCTTTGTTTGCAAAAAGAGGAACGATGGGATATTATTATGTGGTTTTTCGATGTAAATGAAAAAATCATCGTTCGTGTAATATTTAAAATGTAAATTGAAAATAGAAACTGGTTGCGCCTACTAATTATTTTAAAAACCAGGATATGTCTCAATCGATACATTGAAAATCGAAACATTACCAGTTAGTAGTTTCGATATGTTTTATGGTAATATTATTTAAAACTTTAAAACTAACCAAATAAAAACGATAAATTTTGAATTTACCTAAATATTGAAACTTACTAAATCTCAAAGCTTTAATATGTAGAGAGCTGAATGTGTAGAATCTGCTTAAATAATAGTAACAATTTTACTGGACATCTGACCTGACACACAATATTTTAGATACCTCCGAGGATTCTTCTTTCAGTGGCTATGGTTAAATAAATAAATTAATTTCATGTAAAGTCAATTTAGGTAACTAGACTTTTATTATGTTTCAGGAAAACTTTTTTTTATTATAGCGGCAAGCTTTAAGGTGAATTTTCATGCATCTGACACGTTGATCCGTCGGCGCTGATTGGTCATTATATTTTGGCGCCAATTTTTATCCGAAAAGTTTACCATTTCATCTGTCATCGGACAGAGTTAAAATAAATTTTTCCGAAAATCGATCGGAAATATTAACATTTTTGTACTGTACGGGAATGTTATTTCTGTACTTTGCTTTATTTCCATACAAAACCAATATTTCCTTTATTTAAGGATAAAATGATTATACTAATGCTTATTTTAAAATTATAACAGTTGATTGTAATAACTTCCGATCGATTTTCGGAAAAATAGTATGTATACCTCGTAGGAAAAGCCACATTCCCAACATTTGTGACCAGGGATAAGACCAATCACAAACGATTCGTATCATCGGATAATGGATGCATAAAAATGCAAAAAAATTTAAACTCCATAAATTTTCTGACCAATCAAAAGCCGTAAATTCAGCCAATGGGATTACCTTCATATCAACGTATCGACGGATATCGGATGCATGAAAATTCACCTTTATTCGTAAGTAGCAACTTATATATTTTTATTTTAGTGTAGTATACATTTTACTAGACTGTTGTCATATTTTCTCAGTGTATTATCCCGGCCAAGTGTCTAATATTTTATAGCACAAGGTCATAAATATTACCCACGCAACATCAATGGCGCCGACACGTTTTGTCACCCCTGGTTTCGGCTTGTAAATGATCATGCCTGTAAAGCCATTTTTACAGTCGGCAATACTATTTGCAACCCAATTGCTGCAATGCATTGCAGGCGCAAGACATTGCCTGAAATTTGTCTTGCAGGATGTTTTATAGCTGGCAATTCTATTTTCATTGAAAAGTATCGCCAACATTACAAAAATAAATGCCTCTGTTGTTAATCTGTCAATGCGAAAACAACCGAATAACAATAAACACAAAACAAACCGAATAAGCGCAAAGAAACAGTGAACTCACAACAAAAGAGAAACAACCCAAACTCTGACAAAAGTCAAACTCTTGAGCGCGTCCTCTCTAGGAACTTTCGTTTTTGTTGGTCACAATGAAAATGCATATAAATCCACCAGAATTGCAAACGCACTTGCAACAAAAATCGATCACGACCGATTTTTCGCAATAGCAAGAGAATTGCCAAAACCGATCAGCTGGTTCTCTACTGCGCATGCTTATAAGCAAGACAATTGCAACTTGCAAATAGTATTGCCGACTGTAAAAAGGCCTTTAAGAACGTCGATGATTGGATGTGAGAAAACGGCGGCGTTGCGCTGGCCACCACTTAAGTTTTTGTGTGATATTGCCAGAAATATGGATGCCAGACTACATAAAAAATCGTTTTTGATATCGGTAATTGCCCGACTAATTCCACTAATTTTAGTACTAATTCCACTAATTCCATCAGTAATACCACTAATTCCAGCAGTAATACCACTAATTCCAGCAGTAATTCCACTAATTCCACTAATTCCAGAGGGTTGTACACCAAAATTCCACTGCGGTTTACCCCTCGTAGATACATGTTTGTTTCATTTTGTTTAACAGTATTATCCAATTAGAAGCGTCTTAAAATGTTTAAGTGCAAAAATAGTAAAATTTTGTCACCATGGAGATAATAAATTCTAAATAATATATTCTTTGTAGGGCCTGGTATTAGCTGGTATTGCAGATATAACTAGACCTGCAGATACAATAAGTCCTTCACAAACAGCAGCTTTAGCAGCGACTGGTATCATTTGGTCAAGATACTCACTGGTCATTATTCCTAAAAATTATGGCTTGTTTAGTGTTAACATATTTGTCGCGTGTACTGGACTCTACCAATTGTACAGAGCAGTCAAGTTAGTAAATATTTTTTTTATAGTTGCAGTTGGGGTAGTTCATATTTGTTGTAAAATGGAATATTCCCAGTCCGCAGGAGCACGTCAAAATGACGTCATATTCTGGTGACTTATGACCATATATGACGTGACTATATGACGACAATATGACGTGAAAATGACCTCCTAATGTCACAGACCGATGACGTCAATATCTGACGTCATTTTTACGTCTTGAAATGACGTGACTTTCGCGTCATTTTATGACGTGAAATTCACGTCTTAAAATATTTTGTATTTACCAGTAATCCAATTTAAACTAAAACTACTTAAAACATAGTGTAAGCATTTATTATGGATAAGTAGGTACATACTACTAAACCATGTCACCACCACCACTGTAATAATTATCACTTTCGACAGGAGCAACAGGCGTCTTCTGCATTCGCTGCTTCGCGTGTTTTTGCCAAATTTTCATTCCATGTTCAATATCACTTTGAGTAGCAGCAGGGGTTTAATCTGTACCGCACCTGTAACAAAAATTAACAATAAATTTCACAAAAGTTAAAAAAGTATATATCTTTATTTATTTATATAAAATTATAGTTATGGAAAGGTTTTTTGTATGTTCTCTTATATGAAATAACTTAATTCAAACACTTTTTACGGCAAAATATGTCGTTATTTCTAAAGTTAAAGTCAAGGAATTTTTGCATAAACCCGGCATAAAATTGTCCTAAATAAGTGCGTTACCTTTATATTGGCAAATAAAATGAATATAAAATTTTAAGTAATTTATAAATCCAGCATGGCGATAGGACAAAAGATACATTTTACTAGAAAGTTAGGCACAAAATAGACTAAAAATTAGAGATTTCGCCTTTAAAACTTCGCTAACCTAAGTAAAATAATCCTGGAAATCAATAAATCCTGTCATGTAGCAGCAATAACCTGCAAATAGTAGGTACTATTTATAGAGACCTTGCTATTTAACAACGAACATCAACAACAGTACTTACCTTTGCTTTGGTTTCGTTGGTTGAAGTATGTAAACAACAAACACCAACACTAATAAACGTACAAACACAACACTATTAAATAAATAATAAATACCTACTTGAAATGACACAGTGAAAAAATGGCGGAAGCTAACCGCCCGTGCTCGAGCAGGGAGCCGACGTTCGTCTGCAAGGTTGCCAACAGGTTAATACAAAATTAATGGCAAAACTTTTCTGTATTCCTGGCAAACATAAAATGGCATTTTCAGTTTTCACTATAAACACTAATAATATAGTCAGCATAGTGTAACGTTATAATTGTTTTTGCTTTTACCTACCGACTGAATATTTATCAATAAAAGTAAAACTATTAAACATGACGTCATGGCGTGGATAGGCGTTTAGGGAGTTCCTAATAAACTGGCAACCCTGTTCACTCTCGTTGCATATGGCAGGAGGGACTGCGCGCGCTGCCAATGCACGATTATGAGGCGATTATTCTTTTTTTTGCGGCACCCACAAAAAAAAGGTTTGTTCGGGTTTGTCATGTAAGTTATTATAGTTTTTTGGGTAGAAATAATGAAAAATATATTATACCAGATATCACCAAGTAAAGTCGACAATATGACGTGAATTAAATGACGTCAGAAATTCGACAATTAACTAACGTCAAAATGTCGTCGATTTTTGGTCGACTGACGTCTATTGACTAGTAGTCACCAGATATTGACGTCATCTTGACGTGCTTCTGCGGACTGGGTTATATTATAACCAATCGAACATTTTTCACATTTTCTTTCTGTTGCAACTTTGAAATAGTACCTAGCTTTCACACTTTTATCTTATTTGTTTATTTTCTACACAAAAAGCTATCTTTCGGAAATAAAAGAAGTTATCTTTTTCAAAATTTGATAGCTGGCATAATTGACTTTAAACTATTAGAGTATTAGGTATACTATTAAGTACGTTTGAATCACTTCCGGTATAACCGGAAGTTATGGCCGACTTTGTTAATTATTTAGCATACCTAGTCATAAACGGCGTAAATTTTTTTTCCACAGGGTGTTGAGTTTTACTTTAGATAATATTTTCAACTTTGGCATGTGCTAATAGGATATAAAACCACATGTTTTAGTTATAAAAGTTATTTTTTTTGTCCCACCAGTAGCGTCCCTGCAAACATGTCCTCTGATATTTTTTTAGAAAAAAAGTGGTACGCCACCGACATTTTTCCATGTGGATATTATTTCTGATTAGCCTGGTCAATTCTACATAAAAAATGATCTCTTGCGTTTTTCTCCTCAGGCACGCCGTTCTTAATTAAAATAATTAAATTAAATTAGCTGCATTTTGGAGTATTGACCAATAATTTTTGATCACATAAATCTAGTTATTCTGGAATGGTGCCGTTCTTAAAAACATAATTTTCATAAAATAATTATTAACATAAAGTAAGTTGTTGATGTTTATAACCATCCCATTGTATTATTTCTTCGATTTTTATTGTTATTGTGAATTGAATCCATTTAATTTTTTTGCTGTTTTTATTCAAGTATTTCATTAAATATGGTGAATTATTATTATTATTATTATTATACGAATGCAGAAATGGCGGTAATGCATTACGTATATGGTCTCGCTAGTCTCGCAGATGTGTGCCTGAGGAGAAAAACACAAGAGACCATTTTTATGACGAATTGACCAGGCTAATCAGAAATAACATCCACATGGAAAAATGTCAGTGGCGTACGACTTTTTTTCTAAAAAAATATCAGAGGACATCTTTGCAGGGACACAACTGGTGGGACAAAAAATAACTTTATAACTAAAACATATGGTTTTATGTCCTATTAGCACATGCCAAAATTGAAAATATTATCTAAAATACTTTATTACAAAAAAAGCATTAAAAAAAATTTAATACCCTGTAGCAAAAAATTTAAGCCGTTTAGGACATGTTTATATGAACTTTTCTTCATAAAATGACTTAAGGAATCACACCCTAAAATATTAGCAGTATTAGCACGTCATTAAGGAACACCTTGTAGATAAATGTGCAGAAGTCAATTTTCGTAAATGGAAGACCCTGTGCTTAATCTTACTAACGTGTAGAGAATCAAATGTCCTATCTAAATGACGTGTCACTATACATATTTTTAGTCGTTTTCGAATTATTATGAGCAATTAAAAAAAAAAAATCCTAAAATCTCTGTTTGTTCATAAGACATTATATTTCACAATCTCCTCCTCAAGATTACATAACAACCTGTAGTTTTCATCGCTCTGCGTTGTTCGTCCACAAAGTTTAAAGTATACTTTTTAGTTTTTCGCCCGGTAATAGGCCAACCTTTATCCCGCTGCGTGCGTCACCTTTCAGTTCATTTCTTTGTGTTGTTCGAGAAACAAGTGAAAAGTGAATAAATAGTGCGTCAGTTTAAGCGAATTTGGATTTTAAGTTTTTAATAGAATGGCAGGAAGAAAAAGAAGCAAAAAAGAGCTGCTTTTGCGAAAATTAAAGAAATTCAAAAGAGAAATTACTACTTATTCATCGACATCGTCGGAATCAAGCAAGTACCTACTAAGTTGCATATTGGATAATATTGAAAAATAATATGTATTGTTCTTACTAGCTATTACCTATCAGTCACATGACTTGATCTTAAAAAGTAATGCTAATTTGACCACATGTGTCATATAATAGGCTATATGGTAGAAGATATGGAACTGAAAATAAAAATTTCACTGATATATGAGTGAGTATATTCTTGTGAAAAACTGTGCGTAGTATTATACCTACATATTGGAAATTACAGTCACATTTTAAAAAGTAATGCTAATTTGACCACATGTGTCATATAATAGGCTATAATATGGTACAAGATATGGAACTGAAAATGAAAGTTTCACTGATATACAAATGTATATTCTTGTGAAAAACTATGTGTAGTATTATAACTACATATTGGAAATTACAGTCACATGACTTGATTTTAAAAAGTAATGCTAATTTGACCACATGTGTCATATAATAGGCTATATGGTACAAGATATGGAACTGAAAATGAAAATTTTACTGATATACAAATGTATATTCTTGTGAAAAACTATGTGTAGTATTATACCTACATATTGGAAATTAATTATTTTAATACAGTTACGGAGTATGAGTCACGAGTGCCCGACAGTAAAAACTCTGTTTTTGCCTCGATCCAAAATGATAAGAAAAATAACAAAACACGGGCTATTCTCTACGCAGAGGAAATAACGTTGGCAATAATATTTTTATATAAAAATAAGGCGTTTTTATAACTATACTCTGACGTACTCTGATGATTTCGGCTCAGAGAAACCAGCAGGCCACCATACTCGAGCCGGCACCCCACCACCGCCAGCTGCCGAACCCCAAATAGGGGATGATATTAGATCTTTGCTAGGCAACGACCCATTTTTAGGTCATAAAAAAAAAAATCACGACGAAATTGTAGCCAGATGGTATGTTATTCTCAAAGAAGGTCTCGATAAGGATGCACGGAAAGTGCTCTTAAAAAAATACCCAATTAGCAAGAATTGCCCGTTGACAAGAGCACCTAAACTAAATGGGGAAATACAAAGTAGTATTCCAGAAACGGCGAGTATGCAAGACAATTTTCTCGGCAAAGTTCAGGACGATTTAGGTGCGGTACTAACAGCTATCGGTAACCCGATGAACCAAATGGTATTGGATGGCGACAAAGACAGTGCAACCCTACAAACACTGATTGACGTGAGCCTGTTATTGACTGATTTGCACCATTCAATGTCTATTGGCCCTTTGCTAACCAGTAATTAAAAAAAAAAAAAGGTGGTTGAAGACTCTCCCAGGAGTACCTATCTATTTGGAGAGAATCTCAGTGATAGGATTAAAGCAAACCAGACTCTAAGAAAGCGGTTCAGAGCTTCTTAGACAAAGACAAAAGCCAAATAATTTAAACTTCAAGCGTGGTACAAGCCGGTGACGGCACAAAACCGAGGGGGGGAGAGATTCCCCAGCAAAAAGCAACCGCAGGGAAAGCTGGATGCCAAGGATTGTCCCAGGAACAAAATACATTACAAGTTCAAGAACAGCCGCCAGAGGAAATATTAGAGGTAGGAAACGCCAAGATTGCAGGAAGATTAAAATACTTTCTGTCAGAAGGGAAAACTATTACCAAAAACCCAATAATATTCAACTGGGTGTCAGGTTATAAAATCCCATTTACACAAAGACCCTTTCAAAAATATATTCCTTTTAGAAAGATTTCTAAATCCGAAAAAATTAATTTATCTGAAAGCATTAAAAAAAAAGGTGTGATATCTGTTTGCAAGAAAACTAAACATGATTTCTATTCTAGTTATTTCTTAACACCTAAAAGTAAAGGCACCAATAACATTCGCTAAGCTATTAAAACCAGTTTTGCAATATTTTAGGGCACAAGCTATCACCCTCCTAGTATTTTTAGATGACTTTATTGTCATTAGTAGAACATTCAATGAATGTGTCAGATATACCCATAAGGTTATTACAAAATTGGAAAAACTAGGTTTTATCGTAAATTTTTAGGAAGAGTTCTATAACACCTGCTAGAACATGAAGGTATTTTTGTTATTTGTACTACTCAAAAAAAAAAAATATGACAATGTCGTTACCCTTAAAGAAAAAACAGTCTATATATAAAGCTTTACTAAAACTGGCCAATAAAGACAGATATATAGAATCAGACAATTTACTGCCTTTCTAGGAAAATTAGTAGCAGCCTGCTCGGCACGTACCTACGCCCACGGTTGGCTCTACACAAAAATTTTGGAAATGGTCAAAACTTCGGAATTAAGAAAAAACCGAGGTAATTTTGATATTCAGATGACAATTCCAAAATGTTTACAACCCGATTTTAATTGGTGGTTACAGAATATAACAACGGCAAAGAAAAACATTAGTGGGGTTAAATAATTTTTAATAATAGATTTTTTCTGATGCCTCCCTTACAGGTTGTCGAGGGCAAAAGTCCATGGTTTTTGGAATCATCAGAATGGGTGGTACAAAACGTAAAACTCTTCACAGTTCGGCTTAGATTATATGGGAATGGTGTGAAGAAAAGTCAATTTTTATTTATGCATCCTACATAAACACAAAAAACAATATAAAAGCGGACACTGAATCAAGATGTCTGTCAATTGAAATTGAATATGAGCTGTCAAATATATATTTTAATAAAATATGCTCTAAAGTAGGGACACCCAGTATAGACTTATTTGCAACAATGTTAAATATGAAATGTAAGAAATATGTTTCATGTTACAGAGATAATTCAGTGTATGTAGATGCCTTTACTGGCAATTGGCATGAAGAATACATTTATGCTTTTCCCCCTTTTTCCAGTTATAGCCACGGTAATCCATAAGATAATCGAAGACAAAGCTGAGGGTATTATCATTGTACCCTTATGGAAGACCCAACCCTGGTACTCGCTATTTTTAAAAATTCTTAAAAAGACACTTATTATTTTAAAACCAGAGCCTTACTTGCTTTTTTCTCCCTTTAGAGACCCACACCCAATTCCTGGTGGCAGAGTGTATCAGGCAAGCATTTCTTCTTAGAAAGTTTCCAGAGAATTTTAAGCTCAATTACTAGTCAGACACTAAGACAATATAGGTACCTCTTATTTGAAAGGTTGGTGGGAATATTGTTTTTGCAATAATGTAAGTCCTTACGACTATAATTTGACAATTCTAATCAGGTATTAATTAATATGTTTAAAGATGGGTACTTGTATGCTTCCATTATTTCTCGTAAGTCTGCTTTAAGTTTAATACTTACGATAAAAGTCGAGGAACAGGACTATTTAAAACGCTTTCTAAAAGGATTATATAATCAAAGGCCTAGTACTCCTAGATATAAATCGATGTGGGATACGTACCCGGTACTTCAATACCTAGAAACGCTGTATCCCTTAGAACATTTAAGTTTATACCAACTGTCTATAAAATGGATTGCTTTGTTGGCTCTAACGATGGGTCACAGAATTCAGGCCCTTTTAAAAATAAATAATAACAATATCATTACGTCTCCCGAAATAGTAATACCAATTCCTGAAAGAATTAAAACATGAAAATTAAGCAGGTATCAACCACTATTAAAATTCACCTTTTTCATAGCAAACCCGGGCCGGAACTTTGCGTAGCTACTACCATTCTTTTTATATTAAAAACACTCAAAATATAAGACAATACCAATGGCTAAAACTAAATTAATTTTAACAGTACCATGCTGCTACAACCCAGACTTTAAGTGGATAGCTTAAAGATGTTTCAAATAAGTGGTATTAAACAAGTCTATATAAGGGATATAGTTTTAGACCTTAATCAACTTCAGCGGCGTTTTGTCGGGGTGTCAACATAGAGACTATAAGAAAATCAGCAGGTTGGTCTAGAAAATCTCAATCATTCAAAACTTTTTACAATAGACCTGTTTTTAGAAACAGAATTTATAAGCGGAGTAATTAGTTATAGGTACATACGTAATTATTTGTTTATTTTGTTGTGTACTTAATTCTAAAGTATTTCTTATAATAATTTTGGTTATTATTTCCGTTTGTTTCTATTACAGATTATCGTACGGCTATAGCCAAATTTACTAAAAATTGAATCTAATATTATATTATATTCTTCATAAAATGACAACAAATAGTTGCAGTCTTTAAACTCTTTAAACATCTACAGGTTGTTATGTAATAATCTTGAGGAGGAGATTGTGAAATATAATTAAAAAATTAATCGACTTACCTAAAGGAAGATTAATTTGAATTATATGAACAATCTCCTCCGAAAAGGTTACATACCCGCCACCCCTTAATATGTAAAACACCAAACAAAAAAAAAAAAAAAAAAAAAAGGTGTTTGTATTAATCTCACTCGACTAAGATTAGTAAGGGTGGGATACCCCCCAATACTTACCCAATTTTCAGCAACTATTTGAGTCTACTAAAGGCGAAATGAACTGAAAGGTGATGCACGCAGCGGGATAAAGGTTGGCCTAATACCGGGCGAAAAACTAAAAAGTATACTTTAAACTTTGTGGACGAACAACGCAGAGCGATGAAAACTACAGGTTGTTATGTAATCTTTTCGGAGGAGATTGTTCATATAATTCAAATTAATCTTCCTTTAGGTAAGTCGATTAATTTTTTAATTATTTTTGTAAAGCAGACAATTTTAAATAAGTAAACTAGAATATGACAACAGGGCTAAGGTAAGCTCCAACTTGATAATTTCAGTCAAAGCCTACTTTACAAAAGTAATGTCTTAATTATAAACACAAAAAGATATTTTAAGATTTTTTAAATTGCTTTTAATTCCAAAACGGCTAAAAATATTGATAGAAACATATCAGTAATTTTGATTTGCTTCACGTTAATAAGATAAAACACAGGGTGTTCCATTTACGAAAATTGGTTTACGCACATTTATCAAAAATGGCTGGATTAGCACAAAACCCCCCGTACAGAAAACCTATAACATAACTTATGGAATGTTAAAACATAGATCTAACAACCCAAAAATCTTAAATGTTTAGCTTTATTATTAGTTTCCAAATTACTGAACTTTCTTCTCAGTAGGTATGTTTTTACAGAAAAAAATAATTTTATAATTCATATTTCAAAAACAATTAAGGGATAGGTATTAATTATTATTGACAAAAGTTACTAGGTTATAATAAGGTATTCAAAAAAGCTAAAATATACAGGATATTCTATTTAAAATGTTAGCCATAACTTCCGGTATAACCGGGTGTGATTCAAACGTTAAAATATAATATTTTAAAACTTCCAAATCAACTATATGCCTGCTACCAAAGTTTAAAAATGATAACTTTACTTGTTTTTAAGATTTTCTAATAGGACACACAAAGTACGTGAATCACACTATACATGTAGTAAAAAATTATAATTATGTTAGCATTGCGCTATTGCCAAATAAATAAGCCAAAATCTTTTAAATTTATGCCTACAAAAAATGCGTTTGAACTACTCTGCCAACTAATTTTTTTTTTTTTTTGGTGTTATTACTGTTATTAACCACAGTACTGATTTTTCATTTTAAAGTAGTAGAAAACTACAGGGTTGTAACGATATTATTTATTTTTAGCTATCGAAGAATGCAAGGCAAAGAAATTGCACCAGTCTCACAAGAAGTCTAAGATTATACATATTATAGTGGATACTGTGGATAGTTTAACTCAACGTGAAATATTTACAAAATTTACTCAATTTTATTCTGTACATATTTTTAAGTGTATTACTTTATTGAGTTTTACCAGTTGATTAGTTTTTATTATTAAATATGTATTTCAAAAGTTTTATGTTTTAAAGGAGATGCCTACTTAGTTTTGGTTTTGTTTTGGAATGGTGAATAATGAATTTCTCGTCTCTTCCATGTGTTATATTTTTCAAGTGATCTGAGCAATACTTGAAGAATTTGGTATAGATGCCGATTGCCAACATATCTGGGGGTTCAGCACCCAACAACTAATGCAGGTCTTTGTACATTAAAAAGGCGCTTTGAAGTATCTTTAAATTAAGATCAATTGAGCACCGTAGACTATTTTTTATGAAAAGTTAATTGTATTATGTTGCGATTGCATTCTTAAAACTTCCTCTAATTTATAAAGGTATGGAATACGTTCTGAAAAAATACCTGGAATGTTTGAAATTGAGACTAGACTACCAATACCGAAGACGTCTTACCATTGATATTAGCCTTTATGTAGATTCATAATCACTTGTCCAGATTTAAAAGGGGTGTTGAAAATAATTTTTTTAATATAAAATTTTTTTAAGTATAGGTACCTACCTAAATTACATTTTTTATAATTTGTGTAACAAATTGTAGTTTTTGATATCTTCAGTTCATATACATAAGTATTTTTTTATTGTTGACTTATTTAAATCTTTATTGTGTTCATTTTGCCATTTTAACTTTGTTATATTTTAATAATTTTGCCATTTTATTTTTATTGTTCTTACTTACCTACATAATTAATATAAATTTATTTTACTTATACTTTTTTATTATTTTTGCAATTTAATATTTACCTAATAGACGTGATGGATATCCTAACAGTTGTTTAATGTCTTCTTAATGTTTCACAACTCACAAGCCGTCACTGGTAGGAGCGGCAAAAATTGAATAGCCTACTAGCGGCAAATTTGTAAATCCGCCACTGCGTTGCAATACAATACAAAGTATTTATTTGATCCCAAAATTCCAATTAAGGATAGAACACGTCAAAAGAAAAACAATGTTTTTAAGTTATTAAAGTCGATTCACCCAGTAAACCTGCAAGATGGCCGACATGTCATATGACAAAATTCATAGTCCAGCTAAATAAAATAAATTTTTGCATTTTCAATGACTTTTGTCATATGACATGTCGGCCATCTTGCAGGTTTACTGGCTGATTAGACTTTAATAGTCGAAACAAAAAATAATCGGTGCAAACATATATAAATGTATAATATACATAAATATCACTGTATTACATTGTAATCACAGTTCAATAATCGCATCATTTAAGAACTCTTGAGTTGAATAATACGCCTTAGAAAAAAGGCCATTGTTGGAGTTTTATTGGGCAGAGCACGAGTCTGCTGGGGAGCTTATTACTTATTCCAAACCTTAATAATTTAATACACAACATTTCTCTGAATGTAAGAGAACTTTGATATTTCAGTTATTAATATTATTTCTTGTGGGATATTCATGAGTTAATAAACAATTTTTAAAAAGATCTGGATTTTTTTTATAAATATAACCGACTCCAAGATGTACAAACCACTAACTGTGAGTACTTTATTTGCCCTGAAAATGTTCTCACGGTCTTTTTTGGAGGACAAACACCCATCCAAAAATCCACCGAGTTACAGTGCTTGATAATGAATTGTCAGAAAATGAAATTTTAGATACAGGGAAGTAGAAACGTATAACCAGGTTTGAGCTTCATCATAAACATTTTTAAAAACTTCGTTTTTTAAAATACCTACGTTGCTGATGAAAAATATATAATACTCGGGGTGTTCCATTTAAAATAAGCAAGTTTAAGACACCTTCCGGTATAACCGGAAGTCGCATATGATCGCTGTTATTTCACTTAAAAAGAGCGTCTCCGAAAACCCGATTATCCAAATTTACAGGATTCAAATTGCATTACTTTACGAAATATTCTAATGGATGGTCATCGTGAAACACTCAGTAGAGATCTTTACACCCTCAAAATATATAGAGAAAATTTGTATGCAATTATTTAAAAAAAAATACTAAGAAATAAATAGTTTTATTTACAATAATATTACTACATAGTCTACTACATATTACGCAGAGTTGCATATTGCGCTTAAATTATGCACCTCTCTTACAACCTGACGTTACTTTCAATCAAAAACGCGATTCAACCCATCATTCTTACACTTTAAAATTTTTGAAGAATCTTTAGATATGCACATAATATAAAGGATATCTCTGGCTTCAATAATGCAAACTATTCTATACATACCTTACGCAACTTTTATGTTAATCTTTACAACGCAGATATTATATATATTATTACACTAGCTATTGCGTTCTCTTTCTTCATCAAGGGCAAGTTTTTGGCTTATTTTAATTAAAGACTTAATTTCAAAATGAGTTACAATACTTCCTAGTAGAGCTTGTCCCAAAAATAAGTACCAAACGTTGGTACTAATTGGTTTAAACATTTTTTTAACTATTTTAAAAACTTCGCCTGGCTTCTCAGTGATATAAGGTAAGTTGATTGTCGCTTGTCTCTGTGCTATCTAAAAAAGAATAGTTATCATTCATTATCAGCAGTAGGGTCGAGTGGGGTAAAAGTAAACATATTTGACAACTTTTTTTTTAAATAGTTTTAATTGCATTTTAAAATTTGGAGCTTAAGTTTTTTGAAGTGACAATTCTTGCATTATGTTCTATGGTCTATATATTTCACACTTCAATGGTCGAAATAATGAAATTAGTTAGTCTTTTTTTTAAATTATATTTTTTGTTTAAGTTAGCAATGTTTACATTTACCCCAACTAGTTTGGGGTAAATGTAAACACCTGAACACAAGACCATGCATTATTTTGAGTTGAGTGTACGGGGAAATTGTAAACAAATCATATTTCAATTTATTCGGTCCCTCCAAAGCTGTTTAGTATTATGTTTACATTAACGCCAAAACTGTAGGTACTATAATTTATTTAAAACTAAAAACACATTTACGTCTACGAGTTATATTATAAAAATACAAAATAAACAACTTAAACACAAAAGTAGGGACTAAACTGGAAAAGAAAATGTATATTTTCATAACAGGGAATTTTTTTTCAAAATGGTAATAAATTCTTTGGCCTTTAGTTTTAATTGTAGGAAAAGGCAACTCTCCAATAACTTGATTTGCGGCAACAAAGCTAACATCGCTTGATTGTATGGCAAAGTTTTGCATAGTATCATCTATGCTCTTTAAACCAACTACTTCTACGCCGTCCTGATCAACAACATTTTCAACTGAACACACATACTTGTAAAGTATTGTCTTCCTTTTTCCTCCCCTGAACTCTATACAAGTACAAAATTTCCATTAGCCAAGTTTAATATTGGGGTCTTTGTTGTTAAGATGAAATCTTCATCTCCAGTGACGTTAAAAATCTTCCTCCAATGGACTATCACTGCCACTTAAACGAAGGGATTTTTTACTCTCCTCGTTGGAAGTTCCTTCATTTTTATAGTATTTTTTTTATTTTCAGTTTTGCAATTTGTAATTTTCTTTTTGGTGCACACTGTGTTTTTTTTACTTCTTTTGGTTTCTTTATCTATTTTCTTGGGCTTCTTTTAATCGTTCTAGGATGTCTTCAGTAGTTAAAACTTCACCATAACTCTGCTGTCTTACTAGGAATTACGATTTTTTTGAACGAATGAGTCGTTTCTTCTATGGTGGATACATTTTCCTTTTTTTCAGGAGAGTGATGTGTGCTCAGAATGCTGTTTACATTTACCCCATATAGACTTTTTAAAGGGGTAAATGTAAACACAAGTTATAAGCCTTTTTGTTGTTTAAACAGTTTTTACACAAGTGGGAACCAGTAAAGTAACACATTTCAACATGTTATAAAAGATAATTCAGTACTTAGCTTAACAAAATAAAAATTAAGCTCACTTTAACACAACACTTATAAACTGAAAATTGCATTTTTTGTAGTGTCTCTAACGAAGTTCGAGAGCAAACTGAAATAGTTGGCCCAGCATCAAAATTCGTTTGTGTGTTGACAGCGGAAGATATAACCTTGACAAATTCGTAGTTTTTGAAAATTTAGCGACAAATTTAAATCGAAAACCAATGATGTTTACAATTGCCCCTGTTTACATTTACCCCACTCGACCCTAAAAATCTATGCACATAAAATAAATCCATATTTATTTATTGATTTCATTTGTTAAAAAAGAAAGTTACATTATGTTAGTGCAATTATTACACACTAACGGGCGTATAGTTTGCCACACATGGGAAAAAAATGTATTGATCGAGTATTGAAAAATCTTTATGCCGATTATCTCTGAATAAAAATTTGTATTAAATGACGAGATATCGAAAAAAGTTATTTGAAGATGTTAAATTTTTAATTTTATGCTCCTTTACAAAGTTTATTGCAAAAATTCAAAAAATAATTTTTGTAACATTTTTTTAAAAATATCCAATGACTCACATTTCCATAAATTTAATGGAAATGTGTTAAATGATCGAAAACTAAGGTATTAATCTACGGGTTAAAGACTTTTATTGTTATTAATGTTTTCATTTGTTAAAATGTAGCTTCTTACCATGTGCATACCTGAGTGTGGTCAGCCCATGGACCTGACAAACCATTTATAGAAATCTCTCAAAATTACAAAAAACCGTCCTTGGGAAGCATATCAAGGATCAGAGACTGATGAATTTTGGTTAAATTGTCACATTTGAATTTGTATAGAGTACTTTATATTGTTTTCAGTTTGTAATTTTTCTTTTTAAGGCCTCGGTGCCAGTTATTGTAACTGCTTTGAGGTCTGAAATAAAGTTTTTGAAAAAAAAATATTGTTCCAACTAAGTATAAATAATGGTAAATATGGTTGTCTGATATATGTCTGTTCACACCATAGACAATTTACCTTTAGATACCTACAGCTTATCTCCTGCGCAAACAAAAGTTACGTTTTATGGGTGAAAAAATACGTCCGAGCGCATGACTCGTCGGTCAGCTGTCTTCATTCGGGGAACCTTCGTGCATGCGCACAAACCTCGTGTTATCAGCCGTCCTACTTTATCGACAATAATCGACGCGCTCAAGAATACTCTCCAGAACCGGCTCGGCCACCATTTTTGTTGTTGTGTTTTAAGGTTTCTCTTCTCTGCGGATTCCTTGTAGTTTTCTAAAGTTTTCAGCTATCGTGGATTGTGGGACTGGTGTTTAATATTTATGGATTTCTGGTTTTTGTGTAGTTTAGTTAGTGAATTGTGTTTGTGCTTTTAGTGACTCGGATTGTAATATAAACAATGACTAGTACTAGTTGCAGCCGTTGTATAATTGTATTATGCCCAAATAGGGGTAAAATAAACCCTCTATGGTGGCACATGAGCAAGAATTTAAATTTTAAAGCCCGGACCTGTCTATTTTCCCATTCGTCAAACGATAATGTTGCACTGCGCATGTCTAATAGTTCCCAGTTTTGTTTACATGCGCGAGGCCATAAAACTGCCACACATGATTATTGTTTGTTTATCTAAAGGTAAATTGTCTATGGTTCACACGTACATAAATGGTAAGAAACTAAATTTTGAAACAAAAATATTTAACTACCTACTTAATATTTACTCTTAACCAATTTTATAAGTTTATTACAGGAAAAACTTCACACACCTATAATTTTAAGCAAATAAGAAACTTTCATTTCAGCTCGTTACTATAGCAACCACAAATCTTTCCAGAAGTTTTTTCCTTCTGGGTACCCTGGGTGTGATTACAGACAAGCGTCTAGAGTCTGGCTGTAGACTTTTCAACCGCCCAATCAACGTTCGCAATAAAGCGCGGGAAACTTAAAAATAAATGTGCTAGAATGCGCACATAAATCATTGCATTATTTGCTATTAAATTGAGGCGAAAAAATTGAAATGAAATAATAAACTAAACGAATTATCTTGATTTTCGAAAACGAAAAATAGTGAATATGGATTGGAATTGAGGTGCACCGTCTTTCGGAAGAGACGTTAAACTGTGGGTCCCGTGTCATGGATGTTGGCACGTTAAAGAAACCTACCCTCGACAATGAGGGATTCGGCAAAATTACCAGATGGTGTGTGACAAATTCCCTGGCGTCGGTGATTGGCCTCGTTGCAGAAATAGGCCGACGTAAAAAAAAAAATATATATTTTCTAATGCGGAGGTTTTTTGGCCCCGAGGGGTCCGCGGACCACCATAATATATCATAAACTATACCAATTAGGTAAGATAGTAATCTGATAAACTGAGAAGGGCCACATCGCGGACGGGCCAGATTTTTGTGCTACGTGATTCGAGCTATATTATGGTTCCCGAAGCACGTCACATCAAAGTCCCTTGATGTGATATTGAACTTATTCAAATATGTGTAGTTTAAAAATATATAGTTACCATACTAATATACAATAATAACTTACGGAAGCACAACCTATAGGAGCAATGATAAGTGGAAATACTGTGCCAAGCATCGCTTGAAACGCAGCTGCTCGTAGTTCGAGACATACAGGACATTGGTCTCCCTTCATCAGTAAAACATCCGTTAAAACCATCTAAAAGTTTCAAGTATTTATTGCAGTTATTCCAAGATGTTAAAATTTGAGTTTTATGTTTAGTTCAATAATGGATATTTATGGAAAGGGTGATAACCCAAAATTACTAATCCTAGCGTTTGAAGTGATCTGAAATCCACTCAACCGCCTTTCGAAAAGTGATTGAGTTTATTCGAATAGGACAGTGGCGCACCCAGGGGGGGGGGGGCAAGGCCAAAACCCCCAAATGAAATAAAAATTATGAAAGTTGATAAGTATTTTAAAAAGTCAATTTTTTTAGATTTACCTCACGGGCCTCGTTTGAGGGGGGCCAGGTGGGGCATTTGCCCCCCCCCCCCCCCCCCCTCCCCCTGGAAGTTGACTTATTGACAAAAGTTGACTTATTGAGGTTTAATATGGTTTAATTGAATTTATGAATTTTTTATTTCGAGTTTTCCTTTATATTTTTGTTATTATTTTGGGGTAGTAAAGACTTATTTTAATAAAAATAAACAGTTTTAATGCCAAAACGACTATGAATGTTTGAGAAACAATTTTAGCTCATTAAGTATTGAGCAAAAATTGAAATTAAAATTAAGGGAGGACCTAAACTCTCGAAATTAACTTGATACATACCACAAAGTGTAAATCTAGGAACTTTATTGTTATTGATAAGTTTGCTGCAAATAAAAACAGATGAATGAACTTTACTTTTAAACAATGTACCCACTAATGAAAAATAAATTAGCCTTTCTATTTTTTATCTTATTTCATTTTCAATAGAATAAGAAGGTAATCATAAATTTTAAAAATATTTACTATAATAATTATTGACCAAATTTGGGTGTGGTCTTAAAAAAATTTCGCCTGCGGCTCATTTCGCCTACAGCAGGCTTTTAGTACACCCCCAAGTTAACAAGTCACAAGCCGCCAATGCCCCCCCCCCCCCTAAGAAACCGTTTAACGACTCCCATGACTAGGCTATTGCGATCTTCCCTGCAAGAGTACCTGTTAAAAAAGCTCCAAAGTTCTAGAACAATGCGTAACTTAAAAGTTTATTAAAAAATTTGCTTCCAGCACTGGTTGGCGGCCCCCCCTAACATAAAATCCTGGGTGCGCCGCTGGAATAGGAATGGGTAATTTAAAAAATGATGGTGGATGGAATTTCTTGGTGGGACCTACACAGGATCAGGATTGTAAACTTTGAATCTGATAACAGTATGGTGACTTCTGGTGTGCCCCAGGGTAAGTCATTGCTTACCTCTGCTCTTTAACATCTGTGACACAGACAATCTCAAATTGTTTAAAATTATTTATGATAGAGGATATTCCATACTACTCCAAAAATCTGGTACATCTTTTGCAGAGTGCTCAGAACTCGACGGTTTATCCCTAAATGCTGGTAAGTGTTATTATATTAGTTTTTCCAGGCACAAGAAGGGAAGCACTTATAATATATTTAGCTCTTATTGAGTCTCATTGGAGATATATGGTGACTGCTTCTGGAGGAGCTCCAGTCAGTATCTCTTGAATTCAGTTTTTGTAATTCAGAAGCGAGCGGTGAGGTATGTGTGTAGGGCAAGAGCAAGGAAGCAATGTAGACCATTATTTAGAGAAAACAAATTATTGGCGCTTACATGTATTTACATTTTAGAGACGGTCTGCTTAATGTATAAAAAACTTAATAGCCAAGATGGTGTAATGGTAAATTAATACAAAACAAGACAAGTAGACGTTCTGCCCTTGCCCTACACACATACCTCACCGCTCGCTTCTGAATTACAAAAACTGAATTCAAGAGATACTGACTGGAGCTCCTCCAGAAGCAGTCACCATATATCTCCAATGAGACTCAATAAGAGCTAAATATATTATAAATGCTTCCCTTCTTGTGCCTGGAATCTTTTTTATGTGATTGAAATTTTTCCTATATACCTAGGTAAGTAAGTGAAAAGCTATGTCAATAGAATTATCTTGGACAATAAGGCATATTTTGATTTGATTTGATAACATAACATTAAAGGTCAATAGCCAAATATGTATAACTTAATTAATGATTTGGGGGTATATTTTAATTCTGGAATTACTTTTAGGGATCATATTAAGTACATAACAGGAAAGGCTCTTGAGTTATAGGGTTTCATTTTTAGGGTTGGTAAGCCTGTGGTTAATAAGGATTTATCAGTTCACTTGCTGACCATTTAATTAATCAGGTATAAATTTGACTAAGTATAAAAATATATCCTAGTCCTGAAAACTAGTCTTAAACTCACTTCAGCATGAAGCAACATTGATGTTGTTGCAGGCATCGCACATATGGGAAAATATGTGGCCAATAGTCCATAACTGCCAAGCATAAACTTTCTTCTAAAATGACTGTTTAAAAACATGCCACTAAGAAATGCCGCACCTCCAAGAACATAGGGGCCATATCTTAAAGCCAACCTAAAAGGTAATATAAGTGTGAAGTTAGATGAGGCAGACAGGGGGAGGGGGGGATCTGCTCCGGGTCCTAGCTTGAGGGAGGCCTGAATTTAATTAATAAAAAGAAGCCAACAAAATTTTATCTTCTTTCTTTACATGTGGACCTTAAATAAGTTAACAGTTTCAGTTGCAATTGAATAAAACATAGTGTATTTAGATTAATAGAGGGGTGTCTTAGTTCATCTATAATTTAAAAAGAATATCTAGTTTTACAACTAGAATTTCGAGTTTCACTCTTTTATCTTTGAAAAGATATTCAATTTTAGGCAACACCTTGTTATGCCAAAATTTGAGAAAAATAATTTTTTTGTCAAATACGGGTAGAGTAGGATACAAAAATTTTAATAAAAGTCATTGGAAATGAAAAAAGGAATACAAGAAATACATTATACAGGGTGCTACATTTAAAATGAGGCAAATTCACGTTACTTTCCGAAATATTCCCAACCTTTGTTTTAACAATTATACAATATCGATTAACTAATAAAACATTCATGAGTAATTTTCAACACAATACCTACACATCAGTAGTTTTATCCCAATTCTTAATAAGTCCTGACTGAAACTTTATAGCTTGCTGTTCTGTAAGGACCACTGCATCTTCTGGTAGTCGACTTAAGCTTGACTTCGCCAAAGCCATTTTAAAATAATTACTAACGTATCTAATTTTAAAGAATTTAGCAAAAATATAGGAGCCTATGTTTATTTAAAATTTCCTATCCCCTAGACTTGCTTACAAGCAAAGGCAGTTAACATCAAAAGTAAAATCTCAAAACAGCACCAAGGGCAAGAAAAGTCAATCGTTTAATAATTTATGAAACTCGAAGCAAAAATTTTAATCCTAGCCCACCCTTAAAGAAAATTAACTACAGAAAAAGGGGTCAGTTAACACCCTCGACTTCATAAAAATAATGATAATTATGAGAAAAGTGTGGTTAGATCGATTGTCACAGAAGTGACAAAATACAAACAAAAGTACGTTACTGGTAGTTAGGTCCACCCGCATAAATAAACCTAGTGTTCCTCTGTGCTGTTAGCCGTATTTCAGCGTTAATTCGATAACTACCAAATACTACCAATATTATATAACCTATAATATTGCCAATGGTATGCAACCAGTGTTGCCGCTGGCTTCTTTTTTATTGTGGTAGACTACAGCCAGAGAGAGGGGTAGAACTGGGTCGGTTCGGGGTAGCTTAGTTAAAATTTGAAACTTAACAATTCGACATATTTTTTTGCGTAACGACAAATATTTTGTAAAACCGAATTCAACGAGACACATAAACAAAGTGAAAAATTAAATGAATTTTCAATTATCATTTTAATATGAGCAAGTATCGCACTACGTACTCGCGAAACTTAGGAATGTTCGATGCGATCGATTTTTTTAAAGATCTTGATTTTTGTAATCGATCTTGCTCAATTTTTTTTATTGCGTTTTATATTATTTGTAAGTATTTTTATTACTGAAACAAATTTTGTTGATTTGATACTGTAATCGGGGTAGATTTGCGTGAGGGGAGCGAGATTTCTCTGAAAAGGGGTAGATATACCCCGTTCGGGGTAGCGTTGGCAACACTGCATCCAACCAACCTTGTGAAAAATGAGGCTACAATGCAGACTGTTACCGGGATAGTGAGCATGCGCGGTATGAACTACAAATAAATAACAATAACAAATGTCAATCAGCTCTTCAGCTGTTGCTTCGATGCAAGCAGAACAAGTCACTATAGTTATTTTCATTTTTGTACCTGTACCTAAACTACCTTTGCAATCCTATGTAATAAACTAGTGTTTTTATTTAGTACCAAAAAATAGTTAAAATACATTTTAAGACGGCCCTGTTCACTTGATCGACAAAATGATTTGAACTGCGCAAACTCCGTATCCCGCTATAGTCCCCCTTTTAGGGGACACAATATTTTAACTTGTCATTAGCGCTATACGGTAAGCAGAGTTCCTTTTAAATAGCAAAGCAAATATTTTTTCCTCTGCCGCTGTTAAGTATTACGGACCATTTGTACGAATTTGTTAGCGAAGCATTCCTTTTTTAACAACATATATAGCTATTCGACTCGATGAGGAGTCTGTATCCCCATGAGCGTAAATTTGACAGCGTACCTATTTTTAAAACTTGATTGGTTGTTGGTATCATCAAGCATATTGTTAAAACATCGATTTCTTAAGCAAAGTCGGTACTTATATAAAAGAAAAGAGATTAAGAGACCAATCAAGATTATCTCTATAGTAAAAGGCACACAACTTTCCATTGGCCAGGTGCTATTTTATTTTCCTAATGTCGAGAATCAAGGAAAATTTTTAAATAAATTCAATTTCCCTTAAACCATAAACATTTCCTTTCTTTATTGTGACTGGCTTATAGGTATAACTTCTAGGAATATAATCTCCGGGTTCTACAGTAAACTAAAATATTAATTTGAAGAAATAGTAAATAGTTATCATCCTCAAAGTGGTATTGAAATTATGGGAATAAAAATAGAGAAGCAATAAGTCTTTCCCCACAAGCTTATTAGATAAGAAATTATTCTTTTAGTTAGTCTCTAGAAGTTTCAAGCGTTACACGGGATTTCCCATGCCCCGACTGGTGGTCCCTGGTCCCCCACCTGGTGTATACAGTATATGTATACCAGTGGGAAAAAAAGTTCGTTCTTCAGTTCGTCAGTACCTATTCGCTGTCTGTCCGTCCGTCCCTACCTATATGCTTAAATCTTTAAAACTACGCAACGGATTTTGAAGCGGTTTTTTTTTTAAATAGATAGAGTGATTCAAGGGGAAGGTTTTTATGTATAACTAGCGACCCGCCCCGCCCCGGCTTCGCACGGGTGCCATTTTAGAAAGTGGCATGCCGGGTACTAATATATCGAGTTTGTATTTATACCAGCTGGTTGCAACGCATGCCGGATACACGCTAGTCATTAATAAATTATTGTCACTAGTAATAGGTTTTAGGTTTCATCAAAGACATACTGTAACTGTACTAAAATTAAAATGAAGGATCGATTTTTGAAAAAATAAAAAATACCTTTTAGTTTTCGCATTTCTTTAATTTTAAAGAAAAAAAAATATAATGCAAGTTACAAACAATAAAATATGTATCCACACGTTTATATACAAAATTATGCACCCCCCCAAATAAAAAATATATTCGATACTACTAAATTACAGGAATTTTGAAAGTTTAAGTTTGTTTACTGTCGCTGCATTTATTGCAGATATGACATTTGTGCTGTTGTTGGCGGAAAAGGCCAGACAAAATATGACAACCTATTATAATAAGTTAAATACGACTTATTTTTCCAAATCACTATATTTAAAAAATTAGCCTCAAACTTAGAAAATAACCTGTATACCACGAACATAATTTAATAATCCAAATTAGGTATGAATAAACTATATATATAATAATATAAGGGTTAGTATTTTTTTAAATAAAATAAAAATTTTGTCCAATATACAAAGTGTCCACTGATTTTTTGATTAGTTTAGGTATCGTAATCTTTAAGAAATCTATATTACACAGTACAATAATTATTAATTTAATACCGCAGGGTGAAAAGATATATCTTGGTGAGCAAACCAATAAATCAATATTTTAGGTGCCCTTAGGCTTAGATATAGTTTTGAAATATTAATTGGTAAATTGAATATATAAAAACTTGTTTAGAATACTATGCCTCGCCGACATTTCAAATAGTTAGGTACATCCTCAGACCAAGCAGTGCTTGGTCTGAGGGTACATCTATTACACGAAAGGGCGCAAATGTACTAAAATAAACTAAGTAAATAGTACATATTTTGCTTTTAACGCGAGGCTTTAAATCGTAAAAACAGTTAAAAGTAAATGGACATTTTGTATGGATGAAAATCTACTAAATGGTTAATGGTTACTTAATCTGCAAGCAGAGTTATTTCGCATAATGTTGCATGGCAATTTTATTTAAAATAAATGTAAATATTTAACAATATATAGCGCTTAAGTCAGGAGTCACACTGAGCGACCATGATCGACCGTCCGCGATCGACCGGCTACGACCAACAATCAAAATAGCTTAAATTCAGGGTTCTAGTCACACTGGTCGACCGACCACAACTGTCGACCGCTCGTACGAAAATGTCAAACCTGTCAAATGTCAAGATTCTTTTGTAGATAATACTTTGTCTATATAAACACAAATGACCAAGAGCAAATAAAACCAACGTGAAAAAGTAGGGCTAGGTTTTAGAGTTGCACGCCACTTCCACTTGGTGTAAAATAAAAAAAAATAAAAATTTTTGTCATGCGCATTAAGTGGGATGGTCCGAGACCGACCAAAATTTCCAGCAGGTTGGAATTTCAAACAGGGTCGACGTAGATCGGTCGCGGACGATCGTTCAGTGTGATTTTTGTGGTAAGAATGTTCGTGTTGGAAATTTGATCGTCACTGGTCGATCGCGGACGGTCGATCATGGTCGCTCAGTGTGATTCTTCCCTAAATCGTTGATAACACTTCTATTCTTAAATATTTTTCGTTATTTGAAATTTTTATATATCCACTGGCCTACAAAAAAAAAGCAAAATGCGTAATCCCCATAAGACCCTTATTATTAAAATAACATCTCTAGGAACGGCTGTTTTGGCGGGGAATTATTTTTTCCCTGGAAAAGTTGATACCGCCGACCAAAATCATGAGTCTCAGTTTATTACAAATTATTACAAATACAATTACAAACGTTATTCTAAATAAGTTTTCTAATTGGAATTTTGGTCAAATAAGAAAAATAAAAGGTAGTTTACTCTTGGAGAAAAATCATGTTTTGAAGTTTTTGCGAATCCTGTATAAAAAAATCAAAATTTTCTCTTCGTGAATTGCATTCTTTTTACAAGCAAAACTTTTTATCAAGAATGACTTTTTCCCGAAAAATGAAATTTTTCATCCATTTGTGCTATTGTTAACCCTATCCGCGGACAGTCTGTATATAAACTTCAAAACAATAAGTATTTATAATGCCACTGTGTTTAGTGCATAACTGTTTAAATAGTGAGGCAGAGGATATCTCTCTCAACAGATAATAAATCTCAATAGGTGCATTGTTTTCTTAAGATATATTATAAATAGCATAGACATTTTAAAATTGTTTAACTGTGATAAACTGTTGTGCTGTCCAGATATTATTAGCTATTTTTTTTTACCTTTCACAGACCCAACTAACATAACCCTGTAGGTGTGTGCGTCGATCGCTACGAAGTTAGTCAGTTGGAATCATGCTGCCAACTGAAATTAGTGGATGGCAACCTATAAAAATCAAACCTCCATTAGCACAGGGACTTTATAGCGTGCTAGTTATACAGCCTGTTAAGCATTTTACTTTTTTTTTAGGCCTGTGTACCTTTATCTTATTTGAAATAATGTCTTATGTCGCTGAAAAACAGTAGAAAGTTTTTTTTCTATTTTAAAAACGTAATTTTAAAAGTGAACGTTAAATTATTAAGTATGGACATAGCCAGTATTGACAGCGCTAACGTGGGCTACTCATACAAAAAAAATAATGGACAGCCGCATGTGGTGACGTCAGAAAAGGAGCAGATTTTAAAAACTTTTGTCGCATTGAAAACCCATGAGATATTTAATAGGCTGCTATCGTATGTATCAATGTACCTTCAGTTTGTTGGGAAAGGTTTTTCAAACCACGCCTCTCGTGACGTCAGACTTAGGCTGTCTATTGGCACTGTCAGAAGCTAAAGAAAATCCAAGATAATCTTCCAATATCCCTGAATATGTAAAAATAAGATTTTTAGAGTAAAAACATTCAATTCGGGACACAAAATGAGTAATTATATACACAAATTTTACATTTATTTTACTATACACACTATAATTTCCAAAATTGGAAGAAGCAAACTTTTACTACGTAATAGCAATGAGACCATAACTAGAACTCTTTATTAAGTAAACTAAATCTACGAGATTGGATGCAACTTAAAAAGATGCATTTACAATAAATTATAGATAAAGTTACAATACCTGTCAAGCGATCAAATTAAATTTTGACGTGTTGTCAATTACATACCATGGCACTCTAGGATGTTTAAGAGTAGACAAAGACAACTTTGTTATAAACTGCATAATTCTATAACAAAACAAACTTTGCATGTATGAATCATGGACACTATACTATAATAAAGAGTTCAGTTTGGGAACAAAGGCAGCATACACGTCATTAAAACAATAATAAGGTCACCCTATAATCTAATGGCGACAAATGGCAGTGATATTTAAGTAAAAATGCTTAGAAGTACAACGCAAGATCACTATATTAAAGTTGGTCGGATTTGTCGTTCCGAGTTTCATACATATTAAGATTAAGTCCACTTACACCTTATTTCAAGAGCATTGGTGACGATTCCTTCACAAATGCATGGTTTCGACGTTTTTTTAAATTCGTACTAAATATATAAAAATAGTAGGTACCTACTCAAAGAAACAGCCCAAAACAAGGAAATCAACACCAACCCTCATAAAGGGAATATAACGAGATGTTTTAAATAGTTTTATTTATGGATCTTATTTAAATGTTTTTAAAGATGATGGATTGTTTAACAATAATATCTACACGAAAAATAATGTGTTTTATATTTAACATTATATCAGTATGCTTACAACCTAGATTTCTTGGACAAATTCGTTTTAAATATCTGTTAATAATCAAAACATCTTTAAATAAAATTGTAAATTAAAAATCAATGAAAATCTGCTGTATTATCACTAGGGGATTATCGAGACGAAACCATTTATATTATTATGAATTGTCAATACAAACAGCTGCACAATGAATAATGTCCCTGCTATACGATTTGAATCGGGTCGGTGGAGTTTGCGCACTAGGATGGAAATGTTAGCGATCGCCACGAACACAGGCCTATAGAGGGTGTCCGGAAAAGATGAGCAACAAATTTAGGGGATAGATCGAAAATAAATGCTCTCTTCCTATAATTTTGCTCATCATTTCCGGACACCCTGTATAAAAAAAGTAGAATGCTTAAGCCCCCACAAGACCAGCGTTATTAAAATGGCATTTCTGGGAAAAACTGTCTTATGGGGGAATTAATTTTTCCCTAGAAAAGTTGGCAACCATTTAAAATTATATTACCGCCGACCAAAATCACGAGCTTCTGAGTTTGAGATGGAAAGACTTTAAGATGGAAGAAAAAAATTGTAAGCTTATAAAATGATTAAAAGCTGGGTCTGTCGAATAATTACATCTACCAGGAAATTTCCAAAGTGCGCAAACTCGTCGGGTCGTCATCGGATCAACACAGTAGGGATGGTATTAAATATTACAATATGTGGTAAAACATGTACAACACAAAAATAGTCCTATTTGAGGCCAAAAACCCAAAAATATAATTTGAAAGTTTGCCCAGAAATTACAGTACTACAAAAACCTATGATCAATGTTTAGGGTCGAATCATTTATGGAATAATAATTCATCACACCTACCCCTTAAAATTATTGATCTTTGACAAATTAAAAATAAAATTCTTTTACATAAAAAAAATTCAAATTGAAGATCTCTATGGTAGAGTGTCCCTTGTTAAAAATGAAGATAATTTTTTTGGTTGAAACTTTTTTATTGTTGAATATTTATTGAATAAATAAGCAACTATAGTTTATCCCCTCTTGAAAAATTAATGGTGTCCTCTGCGCCGTGTAAGTTTCAGATCGCTATTATGCTGACGTCCCCCTATAGGCTGCAAAATAAGACCTTTCTAGGCCTTGTGGTTTTGGGGATATTTTTGATTATTAACAGTTTTGTTATAACCGTAAAAATATTACATCTATGGACTTGCAATGTTCTAAATACCGTCTTATGTTCAAAACTAAATTGGTTTCTTAAATTTACACTAGTGACGAAATCGCCATTTCGTTTTATGATCAACATTTTTACTTTTAATTTCTTATTAAGAGTGTCCTAGTTACGCCCGCCGTTTACCCACGGTCGAAATTTTTGTAACCCATACTTTTTCTAAATCAGAATAAGTAATGGTAACTAAAAATCGGGAGCTTAGGGACTTTTTATAAGTATATAAAAAAGTAAAAGTAACTGGCAATCGTGTTTAAAGTTCTATTAAGACTATAATACTTACTTCCGCGGTTTACCCTCGCTCAAAAATCCTTGTAAACCATACTTTTTCTAAATCAGAATAAGTAATAATAAATACCGTACACTTACCTACACTTTTACGTTATGAAAGGTTGAATTTATGAATTTATAAAAGCAGAAAAAGAAATATGGACAAATTTGACAAGATTTCGTTCTTTGCTTTTGTTAATTTATTTATTTGCTTTTTGGAGAAAACAAATATGTAATTAACGAAATATTGATTTTAAAAAAATTATGAAATGGCGAATGCGTCACTAGTCTTTGCTCTTAACTTAATGTGGGCGAATTGAAATAACGCAACAAACATTAAAATGTGAAAGATTAGAAATATTCTGTAAAAATCGACCCCTGTACTATAGTAAGATATACCGATCGAAAAAATAATTTGGTTCGATTTTAGATAAGGGTAACAAGGTATAGGTTTTTTTACTATTATAATTTGATTGTGGAATTAGTTGTAACAAATATAGCCATAAAACTTTTTTACAAAGGTTTATTGGGGATGATGCCTTCAATTATCGAAGGTAGATGCAAGAAGACAAGATATGCCATTCCGCCACATATATGTATATCTCGTAGTCTTGTAGTGAAAGTGGTATTTTAATGAAGATTCTAGTCACATCATGATATCGTGTAAAAAAACATGAAGCTACACAATCTGTCGAGACTTTTCTAATATGGCGGTCATAAGAAAAAATAAAATTGATGATGGTTCCCGGAAACCAAAACGTTGTAACTAAAATATTACCCAGTAGACATAATCTATGTAAAAAGTTGCTGAAAAATGTGTTTACAGATTTAAAAAATATTGGGAAATACCATAGTTACAACTAAGAAAATGCACCGGAATCCACCGAATCTTAAGTAGAAAGAATATGCGTTATCATGCCAAAGAACAATTCAGTATTATTTTGTGTCCAACCACAACCTTCCTTTAAAGAAGGTGAGCACTGGCATAGTGTTTTATGTATCGTACACAAATTAACAAATTACTAACGTGTGTTCAAAAATTGGCAAGGTTTGATAAATCGAACTTGCAATAATTTTTATTCGAACCAAACAATAATACATAGGGTTCAATTTTTGAAGAACATATCGACTGATTTTGGTTTTAAACTACACGATTTAAAGTAGATGTAAGGGAACATTATTACATAAGTATGTCGTCTAAGATTTGACATGATTCCTTCTTATAGGCAAAATGCATTTAGCAAAAGTAACTATAACCAATACAAAGAGCTTAATATTCTATATTTTTTGCTACGATCTTATTTACTAACACCTACCATTACAACTCATAAAAAATATATTTCACACTTATACATTATATTCAAGTTATCAATTAATGTTCAATAATTTACCCTGCATCTACAAGCAAACAAAATATTTAAGAGATAATTTAATACGTGCTACCCGTACACAAATTATTAATTTTACATTTTAAGGGAACATTATCCACGTGCTTTTCACCACACATCATGTGATCACAGACGTCATCACAAAATACTTTCATAAAACCTAATAAGACGGCGCCACCGTTCCGATTTGCAATATATTTTTACTTGCCTAAAATTTTGAATGGAGTTGTAAAAGATAGTAAAATTCTATGATCTCATTTAAGGCCACTTCTCCAATAATAGCAGTGTTGTGTGATTTTCCTTACAAAGCTAGGATGTTGCCAAACCTTGCGCTTATTATGAATTTAATCAGCTGTTTGTAATACATGGCGCTGTACCGAGCCGCGAACGTAATTTATAATGGCAACATAGCGCTTTTTATGAACACAATGCAACAGCTAGTTGACAAATTATTCTTTACTCGCCGATGGTCACTTTTTAATATACTGTAATTTACTGGTCTATTGGAATCGCAGTCAGTTCAAGATTTCGGAGAATTGTACTCCCAAAATAGAATGCCAATTTAAAATAATTTTTGATGGGCTTTTATTTTATAGGTATTTTGTTATTTTTCTGTCTCCAAAAGCAGTGCAATGTTGCCGTTTTAAATAAATATTCTCATATTTGCGTAATAATAATAATAATAATAAAATACCACTTGACTAATATAGATGTGTTTTGGACTTCCATTGCCTTTAGTTTTTCATATCACAAACGTTTCAACTTTCAACTGGTAAGTATCTCCAGTTGAAACGTTGTGGTTGTGATATGAAAAACTAAAGGCAATGGAAGTCCAAAACACATCTATTACTCAAGATACATCATTGTCTACAACCTTCAAACAAACAATAATACCACTGTTTTAAAATCTCTGAAATTGCCTGCAATTATTTATTGTGTAATTAATTAAATACTATTTTTTTGATTTGATTCCCCATTCACTTACCTAAAGCGCGTAGGTACTTGTATTTTTTGTAAATATACAATTTATGTAGGTAACTGAATAAATGATAAAATAATAAGTCCTGAATATTGTTTAAAATAAGGATTTTTGCGTCCATACTTGCGAAATTAGGTAGGTACTTATTAACCATATTTTAAAAAATAATCGCAGAAATAAACCCTGAAAGTATAAACTGCCACTGCAGAACATTCTGGCAACATTGCACTTTGTAGGGTAAAATTTAAATTTTACTTCTTCTAGAATCCTTTTTACGCTATTTGGTAAAAAGTTTTATTGGATGTGATTTTTTTGTAAACAATGACAAACGTGACAATGTGAAAATAAGATTGGCGGAATGGAAGCACATGTTGTGACGTCAGAGCCAGACTTCTGCCGCTAGTAGGCGCCCTACGTTTACCGTCCCACGTTTACCGTCCCCATCATGTATGACTTAATATAACTCCTACGTCGTTATTTGTAAAAACTGAACGTCTTTACTAAGCAAGGAGAGCTATCTTCGTTCGAGCTATATATGTCTCTCTTTATATGTAGCGAAGGTAATTTAATGCAGACGGAGACAAATATAGGCTACGAAGGGCCCGAGCATTATTTTGCATTGTTCACAGTCTTCTTGGATTGGACTCGGCCAATGCCACAAAAATAGAATCGCCCAGCCCAACCCCAAGTGATAATGGCTGACAGACTTTATCAAAGAGTTTATTTATCTTTTCTACTAATATTGTTTATGAACACGAGCCTTTTTACATTTTGTTCTGCTAAAGGTAAGTTTGTTAAATTTGATTAATTATTTTTATGATTATACAAGTCATCCCATACTTATAACTCATTATTAACCAAAATGTGCCAACACTTGTTTGATTATTTTTTCCTAAGTTTTGGTAAATGTATAAATACCCACGCATATTTTAATTACTAAACCCTACGATACTAATTTAAATCTTGCTGATTCTTGCTTACTATGTATATTATACGATCTATTTTTTTGATCTTTTAAACCTTGTCGATTCTCTGCTAAACTCAAGTGGAAATAATTTTATTTTAACCCAATCTGAAGTGTTTTTGCATTGTGGTATTTTTGTTTTAGATCAGCTGTTCGTTATGTGATGTGAAAGAATTAATTTTGAAGACAAGATTTTGTTGTCACCTTTAGGTTAGCTATTTTACCCAGGCTGACAATGGAAGTAGATATTTTTATTGAAAATACACACATTGCTGAGAAAGCTTCAAGTAGAGAATGAATGAAAAACCAGTAAACGAGGCACTCGATCAGCAGATTACGAGGAATTCTAAGACAGACTCAAATGGTACTTAATTGTGATTTCCTTTTAATATTTTAATGAAAATGTCATTTGCATGTCCGAGTTTTATTTTTAATTTTCTTCGAGGCTAGACAAACAATAATATAGAGCATTTTATTTTAACGTGATTCGAAAAGGTTATTCAGAGTCCTGCTATTTGATTTTTACTACATATAAAATCAACTAACGGGATTTTGAATAGTTTTTTTGGCTTAAATAGGTATTACCTATTTGAGGAATTTTTCAAAGAATAGAAATACAGAAAAATTGATAATGACAGTGTTTGTGCCTGTAAAATTTACACCAATTATCTGAAAATGGTGATGATTTACTTTGCTCTCGAGGAGGTATCCAGTGAAAAAAAAAGTCTTAAAGTACTTTATAATTCTGTCCCACGTCCTGTACAGCATAGGTATTTCTTGTAAGTTTATACATATTTTGTCAAGAATTAATGACGGTTGACACATGAATCAATGTTTTATACATTTTGTTTTACTTATTCTCAACAAACTATTAAAATATTAAAGGGCAGCAATGTGTGATTGGCTATACGTATTTTTTACCTATATTTAAAACATGCCTATATTTTTCTAGGATCAGTTACAGAAACACATATCTACATGCCGATGGTTTAAAAACTCATACGACTGACAGAGGCAAAACAAAATGGATGAGAGAATAATAATTAAAGAAGTATGAAGATAACATAACAAAAAATATATCTAGTGTAATTATTATCGTAAAATAAAATATTAAAGTACACTTTTACTCTATACTTTTAATTTTTTTATTAAAAAAAAAATAAATTAGCTTATTTTCACATAACTAAAACCGAGATAACAAGCTTAGTGGTAAATGCATGTTCTACCATCGTTTTACCAATTAAAAGCGACAAAAACGCCATAACTTTTAAATTATCGTAAGTTCAATTCTATGTTCCAGTTACATCGACTTGGGTCAATATAGATAATTGCGTTATTATGGTGTAAAGCCGACATAACGGATTTTTATGAATGAAATAATAGAATGGGACATTCGCGGTGCCGACACCTAGCGGAGACCCCTCAAACCGATTAAATGGTAGGTTTCTGTAGATTTTATATTGGTGAAAACCAAATATCCCTAAAAGTTACTAACAGCTGACTGCCTAAAAGTAAACCAGGTTCTGAGCAAGTTTTTTTTATATTTATCGAAATTGTGCGAACATTTAACAAAAAAATAGGTTTTTAGGAGAACAGAAAGTTGTAGTAAATATTAATAAGTATATTAAATTTGTGTTTTTTATGTGGACTTCTGTATATAAGTGATTTTCTTGTCGAGGTCATGAAAAGCAAAAACATGATTTTTCAAGTGTAATTTCTTTATTATTTATACCTTTTTTCGAAAAGCGATTTACTTCATGATAATCCACCAACCTTCTATGACACCTCACCAAAATTTTAGGTATGTAAAACCCATAGTTTAAGAGAAATGTTGAACAGCAAGTACCCCTGTTTTGCATGCTATTTTATACCCATTTTCAATAGGGGCGGGGCCTGTTCTCTGGCCTTAATAGAAAATTTGCATACGAATAGGGACACCTACGGTCAAGTAGATCCGGCACTAATGCGGAAGCAGCCAATGTTATTATCATAATATTAAATATTTACAGTGACCAGTATACATTTTTTTGCAATTTGTGTAAAAATGTTTTTAATTTAAGGTAAATGTGACAGCCACTGAAGCTGAGAGTACCAAGAAATTTAAATTTTTTACCCACTTTCTATACTTAATTAATTAAAAATAATTTACAGAATAATGTATGTATTAGGCACTGACTAAATTATGTACAGGGTCTTCCAACGAGGACTGAACAGGGGCTCATTTTTGAGCTTCCTTGTATTTAAAGAAAAATCCAAAATAGCCAATCGATGTACTTTTTCCTGCAGAATTCAAAAATGAAACCAAAAATGTATTTGAACCAGAAACAAAAGAGTTACGATATGGATAAGGTGTTTTTTAAATGGAACAAAGCTTTTTTTATACGATTTTTGGAACGAGTGATTTTTTTTGTCCGTTCTGATTAAAATATTTAATATTGTGACAGCTATTTTTATTAAATTTTAATGTTTTATCCAGTATAATTTAACTTTAATCAGTTTGAAACATACACTAGGTAATAAAGGTATAATCACCTTTGAATCCTTCAAAGTCATTTCGGCAATATTATAGTAAATTTGTCAATTTTTTTGACTTTGAAAGATTCAAAGGTGATTATACCTTTATTACCTAGTGTAGGTTTCAAACAGGTTAAAGTTAAATTATACTGGATAAAACATTAAAATTTAATAAAAATAGCTGTCACAATATTAAATATTTTAAACAAAACGGACAAAAAAAAATCACTCGTTCCAAAAATCGTATAAAAAAAGCTATATTCCATATAAAAAACACCTTATCCATAGCGTAACTCTTTTGTTTCTGGTTCAAATAAATTTTTGGTTTCATTTTTTAAAAGTACATCGATTGGCTATTTTGGATTTTTCTTTAAATACAAGGAAGCTCAAAAATGAGCCCCTGTTCAGTCCTCGTTGGAAGACCCTGTACCTAACCAAAGTTTTAGGTAAATCAGTAATTCAATTATTACACGTGTGGACTGTCCTTTCGTTAGTTCGAAAAGGTCTAAAGTCCCGTATATTGTATTTCTAAAAGCTGGCTGCTGGCGTGTGATATAACTATTCAATCGTATAATTCCCCTTAAGACATATGAATAAAAGAATCTCTCTTTCTATCTAAAAAATGGATTTTTGTGGAATAACCATATGTAGATAAAAATTCTAGCAGGGTAAATTACTGACAGACAGAAAGTCAAGTCCCCTGAGCAAGAAATGACGCCAATATTTTTTAAGGGGGGGCTACAATTTATACTCTCCTATTTACATTTAACAATAATTGAAATTTTTATCAAATCTACCATTTGCAGTATTGTCTTGCTCAAGTCCTTATCTGATAATACAATTTATTATTTATAATATGATACTTTTAATTCTTTTTCAAAACTTGGTAAAAATGACTATCTATCTCTTACCATATCACAGATGGCGCTGAAGTACTGCACATCCATTTTTTCATAGCAAAATTTTTTTGGCTACTATGTTTAGGCACAAAACTGTTTACGGTGTTGCGGCCCATGTTAAAAGGTCTTTAAAACGACTGAGGAAAAAAATTACATTATCTTATGGTATTAATTATTTCACCCTGGTTCAAAACAAAACACTATAATAGAACAACTGTCCACGATACGCCAAAAAAAACAACACTATATGCACATCGGCCAGTCGAAATTTCAATATTTCTGCGCATTGCGTCTTCTCAGCTGTTTATTATGGTGCGGTCATTGTGAAATTATGCAACCAATAAAATGTTATTGGACACGTGACGTTATAAAATACATTGTGAAAATGGCAAACAGTGTGTGTACCGTGGGACAGCCGTATTTTATTATAATTTTTGTTTATATTTTTTTGCAAGCAAGCCTTATGGGTTTATTCTATTGTAAGAATTTAAATTTATTATTAAACTTGGTTCAATTGGTAACTTTAGTTTTGTTAAATACAGTGACCAACAAAACTCTCGCTTCATATGGAAAACTTTTGTATTATTGATTCCTTAAAAAGGAAGAAATTATTATGTATGTATGTGCATCTATAAAATCTGGTGTCATAAAAGATCGGTCGAATTTCTTCCTGTTTTTGGGTTTATTAGAAAGTTAACATTAAATGAAACAATTTAATGCAAAAAAAGATGCGGATAAAGCCATTTAATTCAAATTAAAGCAATTTTTAATATTTAAACCTAAGGTATCGTATTACTTATCTAATAAATACAACATCCAACTTATGGCCATAAAAGATCAATATATAATATAGCAGAACCTATAATATAAAAAAAACTGAAAATTAAACTATTTTTCACTTCAGAATAATAATTATAGGTTATAATATTTCCGAGCAAATGTCAGCATACAACATAAGCATAACCTTATTTTTCGGCGTCTTTTTAGTGGATTCACGAAGACACGAAGCCGTCGCGTATAACAATCTGAAACAAGTGTATACGTTTGTACAAATTTCAGTTTAGTGTTTCTTTAAACCACACAATTAGAGAGATAAGTAACATTCTGCTGATCGGCTCTAAAAGGTGTATCGGGGCTGGTTTGTACTTTGTTGTACAGATTTTGTTTTTAAATATTAAAATTCAAGAGTTTTGTGAAGAAAAACAAGTCCAAAATTTGCAAAAGACAATAATTTTTATAAATTTATAAGAATACTCCATATAATGGAAAGTTTTCACATTAAAATGTTCACGAAACATTTTTTAAAATTTTTGGCGTCAAAGTGTAAAATCCGCAGATTTTTTGCTTTTGGTCTGTTCTGTACAGCTTAGGGCTTAGGCTATATGTCAAAATTTGACAGGCCTAAACTCAATTAGGCATGAAACTTTTTGAAATACCTTACCAGCGTTAAGGTAGGAGTATCAACATGCTTGCCAACCTATAACCTATTTCGCGTAGATTTATTTATGTTTTCTAGCTTTTATACAAAATTTAAAGAAAATCAGTATCGGCTTGATATTCTATAGGTAATAATTGACATATTTAATAAATATCAAGGAATTTCATAACTTATTTTAGAAGAACTGTATAGCGAAAAATATCGGGTAAGATTTTTTTTAACATTATTATGTCATTGTCACTCATTGTTCTTTCACTATACAATTCTCCCAAAATTAGCAATAAAATAAATTGATATTTTTGTAATATATCAGATACTACCTAAATAATGTACCGACGATATTGATTTTCTTTAAATGTTAGTTATTAAAGTAATAAACTCAAAAAATCAACGCGAAATAGGTTATAGGTTGGCAATAGATTAAATTACGTTGAGAATTCAACCTTAATGACTGCAAATCATGAAAATTGGTCCAACGTGGCAACACAGTAAGTATTACGTCAAATAATGGAGACTTTTCGCATTGACATTTTCGGTATAAATGTCACTTTATGAATAGTTTATTATTAATTTTCGCGTCAAAAGTGTATAATCCGCATTTTTTTTTGCTTTTAACCTGTTCTATACAGCTTAGGCTATATGTTAAAATTTTATAAAACTATCAAAATTCGACCGACCTTATATTATGACACCAGACCCTTATACAGAAACAAGGAAAAAATATTAAAAAAACTAAATATGAACGCGTACAAAATAAATGATAAATTTTCACCTTGTAATAGAACAAACGTCACTGTTTCTATTACAGCTGTCAAGCCAGGGAGATTCCCACTCATTAAGGTGGGAGTATCAACATGCTTGCCAGCCTATAACCTATTTCGTGTAGATTTATTTATTTTTTCTAACTTTTACACAAAATTTAAATAAAATCAATATCGTCTTCATATTCTATAGGTAATAATTAACACGTTAAATAAATATCAAGAAATTTCATACGTTATTTAAGGAGAATTGTATATCGAAAAATATCGGTTAAGGTGGGAGTATCAACATGCTTGCCAACCTATAACCTATTTCGCGTAAATTTATTTATGTTTTCTAGCTTTTATACAAAATTTAAAGAAAATCAGTATCGACTTGATATTCTATAGTTAATAATTGACATATTTAATAAATATCAAGGAATTTCATAACTTATTTTAGGAGAATTGTATAGCGAAAAATATCGGGTAAGATTTTTTTAACATTATTATGTCATTGTCACTCATTGTTCTTTCACTATACAATTCTCCCAAAATTAGCAATGAAATAAATTGATATTTTTGTAATATATCAGATACTACCTAAATAATGTACCGATGATATTGATTTTCTTTAAATGTTAGTTATTAAAATAATAAACTCAAAAAATCAACGCGAAATAGGTTGGCAATAGATTGAATGACGTTGAGAATTCAACCTTAAGATTTTTTTTAACATTATTATGTCATTGTTCTTTCACTATACAATTCTCCCAAAATAAGCAATGAAATAAATTGATATTTTTGTAATATATTATCAGATATTACCTAAATAATGTGCAGACGATATTGATTTTATTTAAATCTTAGTCAATAAAATAATAAACTAAGAAAAACAAGGCGAAATAGGTTATAGGTTGGCAATAAATTGAACGACGTTGATATGTCCACCTTAATCTTACAGGTAGGGAGATTTCCGAAATTTTTTTGTTGTTTTCACTTATAATCTCCCTAGTGCTCGAATTATTTCCGGAAATTTTTCCGAAGGAACGCATTTTCTAGAAAAATGCGTGACTGAGGAAGAATTTCCGGATATTAATTCAAGGACGCGGGGGATTCGGTAAGAAAATTTCACACCTAAAATGTATTTGAATTATTTTATTGAAATTATCCATAATTATGGGAATACTTAAACTTTCAAAAAAAAGTTTCCTCACCGTTTAGTTAAACGAAATGCAAAAAATATAAGTGAAAATTATCCTTTTTATTTATTTTGACTAAATTTCATTTACTAAAACAAAGGGAAAGCATAGTATAGTCTAGTTTAGGCTAGTTATGCCAGATAAAACAATTTTTAAAATCTAGGTAGATAGTAGATACCACAGTCAAGTAGGCTTAGGCTTGTGATGTCAAAATCGTCTCTGCTATACGTCGCGTCGACAGTTATTTCTTAAACGTGCTTCTTTAGTTCACAATAATTAAATCATGGCAGTAAACAATCAAGAAACTAATTTTAAGCCCTACGGTGTTTGTAAATCTTGCTCTGAAATAGGGGGCATTAATATGTCTCATAAAAATTTAAAGTATTTGCAATGTTTAATGGAAAAAACTGAATTAAATCCCCATCAAGAAAACCTTTTCTCAGCTATCCAGAAGATTTTGGAGGAAGATATCCCATCCTTTTTAGGAAAAACCAGAATTCAGCAGAACAAAATTGCATCCAAATATTACATCTATTATATTAAACATAGACATCTGATAGAAGTGGAAAGGGAAGATAACCATTATCCTTGTTATTCTCCATTACGAAGAGAAGAGTTCGAACCAGAATTCCAAAAATATCTAGCCTTAATGAAAGAAATGTTTGGTAAATAAATATTTGTATTTATTTAGTATTATAAAATGAATAAAAACATTAAATACCAAAATTTGATCCTGAATACTAATTTTTGGATCATATGATAGCTGTCAAGAAAAAATTTCCACTTATTAATTTTGTTCGCCTAGCTTGGCAGGAGGAGAAAAATTTCCGAAAAATTTGAAGGTTGTCATTGGTAACTGTCGAAATGAAAGTGTGTGATTGGCTTAGAATGACAGGTGTGAAATTTTCATAGCAACATGTTAAAACGCAAGTGTCTGATTGCTTAAAAGAGGCAAGTATAAAATTTTCTAAGAAATCAATAAGAAAAAAGGTGTCCATATGAAGCGAGAATTCTGCCGCTGTCACTATGTATATTCCAATATTAAGCTATATTAATTGACATATTTGGTAGCAATTATTTTTATTTTTGGTAGCATTGAAAAATTGTAATTTTAATTGTTTAATAGTTTTACTATTATTTCGTACTTTTATCAGAACTTTAGTCGCTCCCTCTTCCAAAACTTTAACTTACTATCTTTATAACTGTGTAGTCTATAGTCAATAAGTTAGAGAAATGATCAATTTACAAGCAACTTACAAAAACGAACCCAAATAATTAATTTTTCAGGATTATTAAAAAAATACTATGCTCGTTTTGATACCCTGCATTATCCTAATAAACAATTCATTTTAAAATGTAAGAAGCGCAAAACCAAGAAGAACCAGAAACAACTCGAACCAATTGAACCAAGTCGAATTACGGGCCTGCTATAACTTTGAACAATAACATAACCTCATAAGGCACCGCATGGGTCACTTGTGTTTGGGAAAGATGGGTCCGCCGCCGCCGCCGCCGCCGCTCTCGTAATAGGGCGACTCGGCGACGGAATGCGGCAAAGCGTAATCTATACGAGTCTGGCAGGAGGTGGCGCCACCGGGTAAGTACTGGTCGTGCCACCAGAGCGGCATGGGCGCGGGCAGTACGTATTGGTGGGTCACGGACGAACCGAAGGGCGACAGGGGCGGCTGTACGACGACGAACGTGGGTGGCGGGGGCGGCATTGCGTGAAGATACGACGGTGGAGGCTGAAAGTATAAGAAATACTATTGTCATTGACAAAAAAGCTAACGTGTTTTCCTTTAAGTATTATACAACTTTCTTGCTTCCTAACTAACTAACCTTATGTAAGTTAGGTTTCTTCATAGACATATATACCTTCAGATAAGCAAACAATAATCACGAAAGTGGCAAATTTATAGCCTTGCGCATGTAAACAAAGCCATACAGGAACAGGCATGATCACTGCAAAATTCTCATTTAACAAATGAAAACATAGACAGGTCATAGACAGGTCCGGGATTCAAAATTTAAAATGTGTTACTAAACGCTTAATTTTGGGGTGCACAGATTTTAAGTTCGTTTTTCACGAGCCAAGTTCTTGGTCAAGAAATTATTGTAGACCTTTAATTTATTTTTATGTCAACGGTTAAAATTTGCCCCAAGTTATTGTTACATTTTATGGAGAATTAAGAATATTGGAACTTGTTTTCATTATTTGACCAAGTTGGGGGAAAAGCCTTAGTGATGTCTGATGTTTTTAGTGGCTGCCAATCTATCAAATTTTGAGTTTAGAAAATTGTTTTTGTTTTGTTTCTATATTTTCTTTAAATGATTCGCCGTCGTGTTTTTAGTTCGAAAATTATGAGAACAAGTAAATTAAACTAACGTTATCAAATCGAAAATAAATAAATATAGTTTTAAAAAACTAAAAAACACGCTTTAATAATTAATCAAACTAAAAAGCGAAAATAGAGTTTAAAATAATTCTTGAAATTCTTAATATAGGCAGAAAATAATAATGAACGATAAACATTAGTATTATTGTGAAAAAAGTGTGGGGTGCTCGATATACGAAAAATATAGCACAAAGCGCCCACGCTTTTTTCACAATAATACTAATGTTTATCGTTCATTATTATTTTCTGCCTATATTAAGAATTTCAAGAATTATTTTAAACTATATTTATTTTCCGCTTTTTAGTTTGTTTCATTTTATTAGTTTTTTTAAACTATATTTATTTTTCATTTTTTAGTTTGAGTTATTGTCAAGAATTTTTTTTTTTTTTTGAGTAGATTCAGCTAGATTAGTAGATTATTGTATTGTCAGCGGTTCTTGATAAGTCTACAAAATTTAAATTAAATCTGACCGTTTAAAGTGGATCAAAATCGGGTTCAAAGAAGTCGGTTACAAACAAACATACATACAAACCCGAACAAACGACAACAATTTTCAAAATAAAAAAAAAATTGTCAAAATTTTATTTTGACGGGTAGAATTTTTTTTTAAATTTTTCTCTATTTTTATCGGCAATATCTATACGACCCCACGTGTTTCATTACTATCGGTTATTGTAATAATTCTGACATATTGACAGGTGTCAAATTTTGACAAGAGAATTATTTGCGTATTTTTTTCAACTTTTCACCGTCAATATACATACGACCTTATAGTTTTTTCATTAATATCATTTTTTAAACGATTTGACATATTGACAGCTGTCAAATTTTGAGATATTGACAGCTGTCAAATTTTGAGATATTGACAGCTGTCAAATTTTGACAGGAGAATTTTTGCTTATTTTTTCCCGGAGTCTCCGCATCGAATACTATACGACCCCATAATTTGTTTCGTCACAATCGCTTCTTCGTTTTATACCTGACTGCTGTCAAAATTTGACAGGATATTTTTTGCGTGTAGATTATTGTATTGTCAGCGGTTCTTGATAAGTCTACAAAATTTAAATTACATCTGACCGTTTAAAGTGGGTCAAAATCGGGTTCAAAGAAGTCGGTTACGAACAAACAAACATACAGGTGAAGCTAATAAAAGCGTGTTAAAAACAAACAAAACAGCAATCTTCGATGCTATCGCGAACCTAACCTTAAGTCAAACATTTGTTGGTAACAGTTAACAATTTGCCAAGAACTTGGGTACGTGAAAAAGAACATTTTTAAACACAATTTCTTGATCAATAATTGGAAAAAGTTTTTGGTACCTACTCGGTAACTACACAATAACAAAAGTACGCAAAAACTAAAAATCGGAAATAATAGGTACTTTCCATTTGTTTCCTTTAAACAGCAAAGCAAAGTAAAAATCTTTGCTTAGCTATGTTGTTAAAGGAACGCTTCGCGAACAAATAGTATAATCGTATGGGCAATATAGATGGGTATACTTAACCGCGGCAAGGGGGGAGGAAAAAACTTTGCTGTGTTAAGTTATATTTTTAAAAGGAACGCTAAACTTAGCCGTTGGCTTTGCTTTGCTATTTAAAAGAAGCTTAACGGAACTGTGCTATTAAACACCCACAATCAACAATAACCGAGTTCCTTTTAGTTACCTTTTTAAATAGCAAACACAACGCTAAGTTGATCGTTCCTTTTAAAAATTTAACTCAGCTCAGCAAAGATATTTTCCTCCTCCCTTGCCGCGGTTAAGTATGCCCATCTATATTGCCCATACGATTATACTATTTGTTCGCGAAGCGTTCCTTTAACAACATAGATAAGCAAAGATTTTTACCTAGCTATGCTGTTATAAGAAGAAAAAGGAAAGTACCCAATAGTAAAGGCAAGAAATTCACAGAGAAAACGTAACAACAAAAATGCCGGTTTTGAAGTGTATTTATATAATGTCGATAAAAAAGGAAAACCTAGTAACAAGACGCATGCCCATCCCTGTTGGGCGTCAAGGAAAATGACCGGTGAGTCGTGGGTACAGACGAATTTTTTCCCCCATAAAACTAAACTTTTGTTTGTGCACCAGACAAGTTGTACGGATCTATGGTCTCTCTCCTTTTCACGCCTTTTTTAAAACCGAGATGAAAACAAGTTTTCGTTCTTGCGTTTACAAGTTGACGTGTTGGGTTTTTTTAGTTTCACAATAAAATATTATTTTTAATTTACTAGCGTAAAAATGTTCTGTTTTATGATGAAATAATTGCCCACGCATAAATAAAACATTGTAAATATTAAAAGGATAGTCGGTTGTACGCCGTATTTTAACAAATGAAACATTATTTTTTGTATTCAGCGTAATTTTATTGCTATTGTATATTATCACAAGACTTCTTCGTTTTTAAGGGCAAATTCTATTCACAACCTTTAGGCCTAGCAATGGGCAGCCCTTTGTCTCCATTATTAGCAGATTTATTCCTTAATAAACTGGAAGTTATATGTTAAGAATATATCTAAATTAATTAAAGACAAAAAACTACTTACTTGGCATCGTTATGTAGACGACTGTTTCACTATAGTTCCCGGTAACAAATCCAATGTTGATCAAATCCTCAATTTTCTCAACACATTACATAATCACATTCAATATACAGTTGAAATAGAAGAAAATAACAATATCAACTTCTTAGACCTAAATATTCACAAATTAAACAGCAAATTACATTTTAAAATATACAGAAAAGATACACAAACCGATCACATTATTCCTTCTAACTCAAACCACCGCCTTAATCACAAAATGGCTGCTCTTAGCTGCTATATCAACAGATCTCTTAACGTTCCTATGTCACAGAATGAATTTGACAAAGAATTGAGTAACATTATACAAATAGCAATTAACCACGGCTATTCACATGAAATTGTTGATAGGACTAAAAATAAAATACAATTGAAAAACCATCAACAAACTGCATTTAACTCTCCGCAAAATAACTTACACAAAAAATAATTTCTTTATCTTACAAAGGTCCAATTTCTACTCAGATAGCCAAAGTACTTAATAAAAATGTAAAAGATACAACAATCTCCTTTAAAACAAAAAACCATCTTCGATCTCAATTAGTCAGAAATAAAGAAAGCGTTTCACATCTTGACAAAGCGAAATTTACAAATTATCATGTGGTAGTTGCCCTCTTGCCCAGCTCTATACATTGGAAAAACCGTAAGAAAACTCGGAACAAGAATAAAAGAACTGGTCAACCGACCAGGTACGTCTGTATTTGGACAGCACCTCAAATTTAATAATCATAGTTTCTCACCAACTTCTAACAGCAAAATTTTACATCAATTTGATCATAAAAACTCCAGAGAGTTGGACTATCTCGAGGTCCTTGAAATCCATAGACATTCAATTAACTATCCAGATTCATGTCTGAATTTAAGACTTAATGAAACTAACAACCGAAATCCAATTTTTAGACTCTTTCAGCGATAAGAATTTATTGTTTACCTTAACCTACGCTTGTGGACTTTTGACTCCTCCCATTTTATTAACAATAGGACGGTTTTGCAGAATACAGATATCATAATTTAAAAATCCTGTTTAAATTATTTTCTTTTAAACAATTGACGGAGTTACCTACCTTTTTATACAATTTTATTCATTAGGTATGACTTATTTAAAGTTTTTATACCACCTTTTTGTTTTCTATTATTCGTCATTTTGTGTATAGTAACTACTTTTTTATCTGAGATGTCCCTCACCACTTTGTGTCCATGTGTCAAATGCAAATATCAGTCAGGTGTTGTTTACAATTTAAAACCGTTACCAAGAAAATTTGTTTAAAAATTTTCAAATATCTCTTGGTATGTGTCTTGTCTCCTGGACATAATTTGACGAGTAAGTATTCTCACGTAGCTCGTTCCAGATTTTTTAAAATCTTGTTTATGTTTTTCTTTTAGAACCTAAGACCTGATGATGGCCTCATAATGGGCAGAAAGCGCTAGGCAATAGCAATAAAATTACGCTGAATACAAAAAAGAATGTTTAAAACATTGTAATGTTAGCAGGCACGATTGTAACGCTGCTGAGAAGAATTTCAACGGTAAATTATCAAGATCGGATGATGCTTTCTTTCGTTTATGACCTACAAAATTGTATTAATATTAATAATAACAATGCAAAACGCTATTTGTTAAAACAATACTTACGTGAGAATAAGGTGATGATTGCATTTGTGGGGACGCAAGCTGAGGTGGGGGGCGTCCCCACACTAGCTGCTAGCAGCGCTGGCTATTCCAATGATTCATATAGTCCTGATAACTGATAGTAATTTTTTCACTTTGGTAACGCGTCAGCTTAATAGTTCGACGAACTTCGCTTGAAATCGACGACTTGTACCCTCCTTTACGAAGTAATGAGTCTATAGTCTGCAGCTGATCCCAACCTAAGCATTCATTTAGGAAGAAAATATACTTTCATTAGTATATTCTAAGAAAAATATATACGCGACCAGTAGTATTTTCAATACTAAAAAAATTACCATAGTACTAGTAGTACCTAACATGTATTATTTAGCAAAAAGCTACAATTCAATATTTTTTAATACATTTTTTTAACTTCCTTCTTTTAACAAAAACAAACAGGAAAGTTAAACATTTTGCAAATTGTTATGTTATCATTTTGTTTTTTAATTAAATGTATATTTAAAGGTTTTTTAAACAAAACCATAGTACTAGTACTACCTAACATGTCAAAGTATGCTTTATTGTATAAAGATACAAGATCTCATTTACAAAGCAGTTGCAATATAAACATAACATAAGATGATGTTACAATACTAAGATAAATAACCGAAGCATCAGAACATAAAATATCCAAAAAGAGAAAGTAAAGAAATACAAGTCAATCACAATAAGGTGTGTTTACATCATAATACTAAAATCACAAAAACAAAATATGATAAAAGTAAGTAAAAAAGAAAATGTTGTACTTAACAAGAAAGTTACAGTAAATAAAATAAAATAAATCAAATTAAGTTAAATTATTAATGTATTATTTAGCAAAAAGCTACAATTAAATATTTTTTAATACATTTTTCTAACTTCCTTCTTTTAACAAAAACAGACAAAAAAGTTAAACATTTTGCAAATTGTTATGTATCATTTTGTTTTTTAATTAAATGTATATTTAAAGTTTTTTTAAACAAAACCATAGTACTAGTACTACCTAACATGTATTATTTAGCAAAAAGCTACAATTAAATATTTTTTAACTTCCTTCTTTTAACAAAAACAGACAGAAAAGTTAAACATTTTGCAAATTGTTATGTATCCTTTTTTTTTTTTAATTAAATGTATATTTAAAGTTTTTTTAAACAGCTTTAATGATATTTGAGATTTAATAGAATTTTCCAAATTATTATATTCTATCAAACCTTTATGAAAAATATACTTATAAGTTAATGTATTAAACGCGCCATCCACATAAAAATTTTGATTAGCTCTTGTTTAAAATTATTGATGGTCATAATCAGAGAACTCAAAGCCAACGAGAAGCGACAGCTCGGCGTTTTGCGTGTCCTGTTTTGGTAGGCGCATGTGGCAAATAAGTTGTGTATCGCTAAAAACCATGTGCTCGTCTAAGTTGTGTTTAGTCCGCGAGCTGACGTTGCGCCTAGCTAATTGTGATATTATTTTGTTTTCGTTCTGTTGCATTTGCATCTGTACTAAAAAGTAAGGTCGCTCAGTGTAGAAAATAAGCAAGTTTTCTCGGAGTATCAAGCTGTGGATCGACCGTTATCGTTGTGGGAAGGTCACTGAAAAACGACCGGTCGATATCAAAGGTACCGACAGGTATTGTCGCTTCTGGTTTGCTGTAATATTCTGTGGTCATAATCATAATGGGCCTTTTCACTATTCTTAAATTTGATACATTTGGCATTTGAATTGTTTAGTCGGTGCTATAATAAGTGTTTTTCATCAATAAAACTATTGCTAGGTCATAACATTAATTTATTTCAGCACAGTAAAAACCGGGTAAAATTCAACCAATTTGAAAATCTCAAAACAGGCGCGACTCATGACGTAGATATGTTTAAAGCTTGCTAGAGCGCATGCGTTTATCCTCGCACACGCGTAAATAATGATCTGTCGAACTGCCATCGGCAAATTAAGCCGCTGTTGCCATATGTAGAAAGTTTTATAATCTTAATAATATACTTTCTTCTTAGAACTTTATTTGGATACTTTAAATAAATATAAACATAATACTGGTAAAATAATTCATTCCGCAGCTATTGAATGGAAAACTGGTATATTATAATTACTAATAATTGCTAGTCAATTACCATTACACTGGTACTATAAACTATAATAAATTATTTTTGAGAGTATCGGCAACACTGTCAAGCTGCTGATTTTGTGAATTCTTGATATTTTAAGCCAGCGACTCGGCTATTCCTATCATTTCTCTGTGCATCAATCTTCCGGCGCGATGACGTAGGTATGTTTAAGTCCGTGTTTTTATTCAAGGAGTTTTTTATTTATTTATTTTCTCAGTTATGGCTTAAAAGTATAGAAAAGTAAAAACACAGAACATTTTATTTTTTGTTCCTTTATACACTACTACCAAAATCAAAATTTAGTGAAAAGGCTCATTAAAAGAACAAAAAATTTTCAATCAGGCAATAAATTATTTTTAATTTTATGTAGGTATACAGGATACATACTAAATAAAAAATTAAATTTCTGACATTCAATCAATCTAAATTTTTTAACATAAAAATTTTTTTTGCATATTTGTCACAATTTGAAATAATCCGTATTGCCTTATTTTGTAAAATTTGTAATTTATCAAATATTTCCCCACTAGCACAATATAAAATGGAAGAACAGTAAAGGAAATGTGGTAATATAATAGTATTAAATACAGTTTTATTAGAAAACAAACTTAAATTATAACTGATTCTTTAAAAATAACCTACTTTTCCGGCAATCTTTGATATTATGACACTTTCAAAAAAATTTAAAAATTTTAATTTTGAATCAATGATTATCCCTAAATATTCAAAAATGTTTACTAATTCCAATTTTTTACCATTAATTACAACATTTATTTTTTGACAATAATTTAAATTATTACCCATAACCATACAATTACTTTTTGAAATATTTAATTTTAATTTATTATTTTTAGCCAATTTAATAATATATTTATCTCAGAATTTGGAGTATTTAAAATTTAGACCATGAAAAATATTTAAAACATTAATGTAAATTAATGTGTCATCTGCAAACATTTGTAACTTACACATTTTTACAACTAAAGGCATATCGTTGATGTATAAAATAAATAATATTGGACCTAGTATACTTCCTTAAGGAACTCCTATATTATTTATTTTTTTATTTCAATATGTTTATATTTTTGTATTTTGTGACCTGTTATTTAAATAATTTTTAAACCATTTATAAACGTTTCCGCAAATACCATGATACAATTTACTCAATAATCTAGCCCAATTGTTTCGAATGCCCGCTTAAAATCCAAAAATACAGCTATAACATTTTATATACAAGTAGTGTAGTTTGTAGAAAAACAATTACCTTATCAAAATTACATTTTATAAAGCTTTAAGAAAGCAATTTTTAATAAATTTGTATTGCTCATACTAATAAATTTGAATAACTTAATAATAATTAATAATATATTTTAAAAGCAGGTTTAATTAGTAGACCTCGCTAATCAAATTAATTCTTATTAATTGTCATTACCATATTTTTATGTTCTGTTGTGTCAAATATGTACTACAGCTATGAATTAATGTACTGTTTATTATTTTGTGTTTTACCAATCATTATTAATCAATGCGATTTCTATCTCCTACTTTAGTATTAAGAGCAACCACTAGTGACGCGTTCGGGTTTGTACAAATTTAAACGGATTGTAGATAAGTTTTTAGGTTATGGCAAAAATGTTTTATTGTTCTCGTATTGAGTACACAATCCGGTATAGAGTTATATGTTTGTATACTCCTATATAGTGGCGAATCCTCAGCTTTCAAAGTCCCTGAATACTGATTTCTTAAATTTGTGGCATTTCTTACATAATGGTCATGATAATTTTTTACTTGTTTTATTGATAAATTAGGTTTAAGTTTATTATTAGCTATGGAATATATATATTTAGTTTGTTCAAAAGTTCTTAGTTTTTTTATATCCCATAATTTTATGTACTGATGCACTTGTTCCGCTGCGGAGTAGTAAGACATTTGGAATATGCAAGCACGTAGCCAGGAAATGTATTCGGGGGGAGGGGGTCCGGCAGTGGCGTATTTCGGATTTTGATGAGGCTGGCCTTTCTATCTTTCTTTCTTAAAAAATGCGCCGCAGGGAAAAATTTTGTAGGTGCCACGCCCTTTTCTTGACTCTCGAAACTTGGAAATTCTTAGTTTCGATAGCCTAACCCGAAAAAACGTACATATTATAATATATAGAAAATTTTAAATTTTTATTTTAAAAATTATTTTCTTTAAGTTATGTATAATATTATGTGTTATTTTCCTATTTTGCTGAAAAAAAATATATTTTCTGAGAATTTCGGGGTGGGGTCCGGACCCCCTGGTCCCCCCCCCCCCCTGGCTACGTGCTTGGGAATATGGTTTTTATAGTCTTATTTTGTGTCCATTTATAATATAGACTCAAGTCAGAGTTAGCACAATGTTCAAGTTCTTCACCATCGCTGGCAGAGAGCACCAACACTCTATCGTCCGCAAACATAAAGTATTTCGCCCTTAGTCCAGTATATTTTAAGTTTTGCACATACAACAGGTACTGTAGGGGATCGAGTACTCACCCCTGTGCTACTCCGACACTTATGTTTCGTTTATCGCTTTTTGTTTTATTTATTTCAGTGTAATGCGTTCTGTCAATGTCATTTTTTGCAACTTTTCAAGTAGTATGTCTATGTCAACAGTATCAAATGCTTTTTGTAGATCGATAAAAATTGTAAATACATATTTGTTTTTGTCAATTTTCTAGAAGATCTGCCATTGTACCCAGCGTACTACTACCCTCCTGGAAACCATATTGATGTGGATCAAATTCGCATGTTCAACCAGTCTTTTTTTATTACTTTTTCTACTATTTTTGAAAATGTACTTAGAACAGAGATTGGTCTATAATTAGTTAATTTTTTTTGTGAGCCTTTCTTAAATATAGGCTTAAATGAAATGGCGAATGCGTCACTAGTGGTTGATTTGTTTATTGTAATTTACAAGGCTATCAAGTACCATCACAGAATTCCATATTACCTTAGAATCCCATAAATTTAAAGATGTTTTTTTTTAGAAAATTAATCAATAAAAGCTACTAAGCAGGGATAGGACAGTGTTGCATTGGGGTTACAAATTGCGCTGTATTTGACTTTATTTTTCGTTCGGCACTGACAAAACGCTTGGAAGCGCAGTTCGCTTGCAGTTAAAAAACTGTCAGTCCAAAAACTGAGGGCCGCATCGTTTGGTGTGTGGCTTGAGAAAGTTTAAATCTTCAGTTCCGATCGTACAGTCCTGAGACTGCTGGCGAACTGTATGTGAATGGGTAAAGTATTTTTCACCCTAAATGGTATCGACTTATTGACAGCAATAAAACTACCGGGTTAATCCCATTGTTATACACAATCAACAAGCAAATACACCACAGGGTAGGACTTTAGATATTTAAATCGTTATTAATAAAACAAAGACTGAAAGATGTTATCGCAAGCACAAGATAGTTAAATATTACCTGCTATAATTACAAATTATAATCCGACTATGACCGACAGTTTATTTGCATTTTTATGGCCGAGCTCTTGCAAAACGTCCCAGGTAGTTAAACGGAGCCAACCATTTATTGTGAAAAATACTTTACCTTAATAGAAACTTATTTACACAAAATACAAATTAATAAAATGATTTGTTTAAGCAAATTAAAATAAATCAAAAAAATTAACCTTGCTCCGAAGCCACTTCTGGCAAATAAGTAGCAGTCCTCTTATTCCCCTTCTCATTAACAAACTCGATTCGGATGCCATGCACGCCAACCTGCCAGTCCAGGTAGTCGTCACCATCTTCGAAATGCCTCAAAATCGATACGGAAACACTGAGTTTAGCAAATTCGTCGCGAGTAATCGGGCTAAATCGCGAGTCCTTAAATGCGCTAGTAATAGCATACTCTCGCAAGCCCGACTGTAAGTTCATCGCGTTAAACGTTCCGATACACCCTCGTAAGCGTTTGTCCTTGCCAATTTTCCAAGTCACAAACAACGGACTGTAACAAAAAAAATTTACAATACATGTTCAGGTCCGGCAAGAAAAAGTGTCTAGTTCATAATGTTAGGGCTTAGGGCGATGACATACAATTTGGAATGGTGTTCTGAATCGATATAGGGGTAATTCTCCGTTAACTTTAACTTTTGATTCCCGGCTTAATTAAAATTTATTTTACAAAATACTTGTTCATATTTTTTGTCGTAAAATGGTCTATTAATCATTGACTACTAAGAACTACTCTTTATTACATATTATAGTATGCTTAACGTGAGATATTCAACCAAAAGCCTCTTAAATGTCACTACCGTCCCCTGTCCCCATTCTAGTTTTTATGTAATTTGCATTGATTACTTAAAAATGAATAGCCTTAATTTATTATTTTACATTAGTTATTACAAAGTAATGGTTACTGAATCATATGTTTTTTGTTTGCAAGACTTTAGCTAATTCGTACAGTTTTGAGAGCCGTTCAAAGTCTGTCCCTAGGTTAGTGAATCACTACCGTCCCTTGGCTTACAATTTCAAATTACGCGGCACTTTGGCGCTTTACGCGTTGTTTCAGCGGCTAATATCGTAGTCACGAACCACCTGCAACGTAAATCGCTTGTTATGGCCGTTTTACACCAACAATTTCTTCGCAAATTAATTCATGAATTTATTCATGAATTTATTCATGAATTTATTTGATGAAGTTTTGCGCTTTACACTGATCAAATAAATTCACGAAGTTTCAACCTATTTTTACTGTCATTTAACAGTTATACCAACATAACAATTTAAACTGTACTTTTAAGGTTACGTTATTTGTTAAGCTTGAGTTTTTCGTTATTTTGAGCTGTGCTTTGCGGTTTTGTTTCTATTTTATATTGAACTATGAATAAAATTAAAAATAGAATTCCATCAATTTTCCATGGCATTTTATTTTTGCTGTTGGCACTACTGAAATTCACGAATAACTTTGACGCAATTAGAACAAGTTTTAATTTCGTGAAGCTATAAGTGTATAAAATATATATATTAAAAATGTTTCACAAGGAACCAACTGCTGAATCAGTACAGTGTATTAAAAGAAATTGTCGGTGTAATACGGCTTAAGTCACTTAAAAACGTTCTTATTGTGTTGTTTTAAACAAATTTAAGGTAAGAAATCATAGTTTTATGTTTATTATGGTTAACTACCGTCCCCGGGACTATTATTTACAAATTTTGTAGTAAATGTTTCATTATTGTGGTTTTGTTTCAAGTTATTGTGCCGCTTTAAAAATATAACCTCAAACCCTTTGATTATAAGATCGATTTTTATAAAGTTACATTTTTAACGGCAAAAGTCACTACCGTCCCTTGTGATTGCTAATCACTACCGTCCCCTTTTTAAGCAACTCATAAGGGGATGGTAGTAACATGAAAGGGACGGTAGTGACATGAAAGGGACGGTAGTGATGTAGTGTTTACTTTTCAGAAAAATGGATCCGCAACCTGGTCCAAGTGGTTTATAGAGTTTTAAAGAAAAATTAACAAAACTTAAAAATGAGGCCCAACAAAGAAGAATCTTAAAAGAAAGAGAAAGACATGAACAGGTTAAAAATTTATGAAGAGAGAGAAAGTTATGCAAAGAAGAAAACTGAAACTGATAATGATGTACCTGATGGAAAGGCCAAACAAGAAGACTCCATAAAATCAACCAAAGAAAGAAAAAGTATAGACTTGAAGAATTCAGTGAATATGGAAAAACTTACGAATAATACTGGTTCCTGTGTCCAGAGCACTGGTACTTGTAAAGTTAAATCAAAAATAGGAGTTAAGATTAAATTAGGAAAAACGAAAAAGTCCAAAGAAAGAAACCAATCAAAAACGAAGAAAAAGTTAACTACTGAAGAACAACGCATGAAAGAAGAAGAGAAAAAGAGAAAGCAAAGGGAGAATATTCGGGTTTGTCACTCACATCCGAGAACATAAAACCACAAGACTGGGTTGCTGTAATTTATGAAAATGACTGGTATCCTGGTCTTGTTGAAGAAGTTATAAACGAAGATCTTCAAATAACGTTTATGAGTCCCATAGGCACTAGATTTCTTTGGCCACCAAAGGTTCATCGACAGGTAGTGTCATCATCTAAGATTCTCTGCAGACTAAATCCACCTGAGCCTGTTTCAAACCGTAATTATGTCTTCAAAGAAATGGATCGAGTTACCGATTTGAAAAACAAAGTTTTGCAAACGATTTAGTTACCTAAGTGATTTTGTTTTATTTTTGATAACATAGGTCACACTAAATAATTTTTTGTTCATATTTCGTAGATTTTTTTCACTGGTTTTGTATAGGTTTATGTTTCAGTTTAAATGTTTGCAATAAAAATTTTATTATTATTTACCAGTATTATCACTACCGACCCTCTTCAATCACTACCGTCCCATTAAGTCACTACCGTCGAAGGCCTTATTTTGGTTGACAATCCTAGTCACTTACTTAAGTTACATCTAATAATGCTAAAAAATGTAGAGACATACTTGTAGGGATTAGATCCAAGTATTGAAAATAAATATTATTATATCTCCTATGTACATAATCGAAATTAATAGACCAAAATATTTTTTTTATGCACTTTCTATAATTATAGTGAAATTTTTCTTAACAAAATTAACTCAGACACAAAAATTAATTTTAACATTATTGCTATATACCCTAACTTATTTATGAGGGTGATATTATGGATGAGATATAATTACCCGCCACATTACCCACGTAGTACGACAAAGGTGCGGTAGTGATGAATTACTATGTTTTGGTAAACAAATCTACAATTTTTTCGCAACCTAGTCAGTTTTATTTGCTGCTGAACCTCATTTCATATACTATAAACTGTAAACTTTCGTATTGAAGGAAGAACTCATTGATAATAAAGAAAAAAAAAATGAGAAAAGCAGAATTGAAAAATCCAAGTTAACGGAGAATTGCCCATAGCCCAAAATATACAGGGTGTTTCATTTAAAAATCTATAGTTAAGATTATTTCCGGTTAAACCGAAGTGACAAAATGCATAATATAAACCCTCCAAATTTTATTTCTGTAATTTAACAATAAAAAAGTTATAGGGGTGAGCGTTCCTTACGAAACACCCGGTATACAGGGTGTTTCTAAAAGGTCTGTATAAAACGCTAGTACAAATTACCGAGGTTAAATATGAGGATTTAGTTTCCAAAATACAGGGTGTACAACCCAAACGTAGTACCGTGCGAGCAAAAATTATTTGCATCTAAGGACGTAATGCTTAGCCGTAGAGCTTAATACCTGTTGGGTGTCAGTAACTACCTGAATTAACAATCAATCAGTTATTCCGTCATCTTTAACAGTCGTACAAGTAATTTGATTCATCGCTAATTTTTCCAATTTCTGGAACAATTCACACAATGGGCTTTACGGAACAGCACAAAATATTTATGGCTGAAGCGTATTTTCGGAAGGGGGTTAGAGTAAATGGTGAGTGGCAATACAATCCGGGTTTGTGCATGGACGATTTTCACGAACATTTTCCTAACGTTGCTTTTATTGCTGGGGATTTTTATTAGGGCTGCACCGAGTACCGAGTAGTTCGGTTCTCGGCCAGAATTTTCACCGAGTAATGAGTACTCGGTGCTCGGTCTTATATTCATTACTCGGCCCAGTATAGTAGAATATTAGAAGCAATCCTTTTCGGAATGTCAAAAACAGTAAGAAATGAGACATATAATTCATAATTTTAATTTTCAATAACATACTTATGCAAAGTACAGTGACATTAATAAATTTAATACTTATAATTTAGAAGAGGAAGATTATGATGTAAATATCTCCCTCCATTTTCCGGTTTCAACACATTTCTTTTTGTTTCGAAGACGTTTCCCGCCTCTGAAAATAACCTTTCACTGTGTTACTTTTAACTTGATTTCTATGATGTTATATTATTATTATTATTAAATAATATCTATATTATCTATAGCAAATAATATGATATATATATATATATTTACATCACGCTATCAATTTGACAACCTTTCACAGAAGCGTAATATGGCATCCACTAGAACCAATGGATATATATAGGTTTTGACTGCGTATACTAACCAATTTAGCAGTTGTAAACAGCAAACTGACCTCAAATTAAAACTTTTTTTTTTGTTGATTTTTTACATTACTATCAATAGAAAGACCTTTTACAATCAGTGAATTTGACGGTCGAAATATATGTATTTTTTACTCTCGTATTATTTGTACGGCCGTATATTACACAGCAACGCTAACAAGACGACCCACAGTGTTGTCAGTTTTACTTCAAGCAATCAACTCTATCATTTAATCTTTATTTCGTCAATTTGTATATTTAAATTTCATTCTGCTAACTGACAAAAACAGTTTTTTAGCTTAATTATGCCAATGCAATAAGTACCTATATATTTTATTAGACCCAATCAAATCAAAAATTTTCAGTAATAGTGCTGAGTTCTAAGTGTTATTAGAAAACAATTTTAATAGTAAAATATAGTCCAAATCAGGTAAATAAGGTAAGGGGGGATAAAAAGTTTTTTACCTAATTATGGATAAAAAGTTTTCTTGCCTAAATACCTTAATGTGGTATAACATCTTAGTAGGAGCATCAAAAATAATAATAGTAGTAGTAGTAAACAGCAGCAGAAGTAAAAGAATTAGTAATTCATAGAAACTACTAGGTAACTTATTTTTTTTAATAAATATTTATCCTTAAAATTAACTTATAACCTATTTTATTTTTAACTTTTGATAAAAATAATACCAATATTAGGCAAGAAATAAAGCATATACGGGGTGAGAACTACTGAAAATATTTATTTAAAACTTAGGGATTTTATATTTTTTAGATGTAAGTACCCTCTTAAATTGAAATATTGTCGTCTTCCAATCACTTTTGCTTATACCGAAAGTAGCTGTCAACTTGGTTATTAAAAATTCTAAACTTTTTTTGTATAACAGTTCAAAGGTCTAAACTAAATTGTTTTTGAGATTTAAGCATTTAAAAAATAACATTTTTGGCAGTGGCGGATTTATAAATTTGCCGCTAGTAGGCTATTCAATTTTTTCCGCCCCTACCAGTGACGGCTCGTGAGTTGTGAAACAGGTGAAGCGTTCGGAAAAGAAAAAGCCCGCTGCAGGCGAAAATTTTTTAAGACCACGCCCAAATTTAGTCAATAATTTTTATTAAATATTTTAAAAATTTATGATTACCTACTTATTTTATTGAAAATGAAATTTCTTTCTGCAAAGTCAGTAAAGTTCCAACTACCTTTTTTTATCCCCATTAACAGACACGGCCAACAATAAAGTTTATTTAAAAAAATACTACCCGTCAACCATGAATAAAGATTGTACCATTTATTTCTGTAAGATAAAAAAAAAAATTTGAGCCAAATTTGCCGCCCCCTAAAATCTGCCGCCCTAGGCTCCAGCCTACTCAGCCTACTGGTAAGTCCAGCACTGATTTTTGGCTCTTTGACCGGCTATAACAACTTAATGGTGCCTCAAAGAAAAAAACTGCTTTCACGCTCCTATCTTACAGTTTTATTTTCTACTTAAAAAATGCTTCTACGGTTAAATTCCGGGTTAATTTAACAACCGAATGTTAAGCGGAAGTTATGTTTTTAAGTAGAAATAGAATTTTTTTCCTAGGATGAACTGTTAAGTTGCTACAGCCTGTCAAAGTGCTAAATAACGTCATTTTTTTAAATGCTAATATTATCTCAAACATTATTCAGTTTAGACGTTTGACCCATAGACAATTTACCTTTAGATAAGCAAACAATAATCACAAATGTGGCAGTTTTATGGCCTCGCGCATGTAAACAAAACTGGGAACTATTAGACATGCGCACTGCAACATTATCGTTTGACGAATGGGAAAATAGACAGGTCCGGGCTTTAAAATTTAAATTCTTGCCAAAAAATTGTAATTTCTTCTCAATTTTTTATCAAGTTGAGAAAAAAGGTAGTGATTTCTGGCATTTTTAGTAGTAGCAAACCTATCAGATTTTAACGATAGAAAATTGTTTTTCAGGTTTTGTTTTTAAAATTTGTTTAAAAATGATTCGTCGACTAACGAACTACCTAGGTATTTAATTTTTTTCTTTTATATAATATAAGTATAGAGAAAAGTTTTTTTAAAATTTTTGAAGATTGCAGGGCTGCAAATAAAATATACCAAAACATGCATCGCGATAATCTGTCTTGGTGTGGGTTTCCCTTTATTTTCATACCTTGTTTGTGTAACCTAGGCCTAGTTTGATGTGTTTAAATTGATCATAATAAAATAAAGTTATATATCAAGATACATCACTATTCACTATTTCATACTTACTGAAAATACGAAATATCAGGAATTTTACCCCTATTTGGGCATAATAAAATCATACAACGGCTGTTACTAGTCATTGTTTATATTCCAACCCTAGTCACTAAAAGAACAAATACAATTCACTAAACTGCACAAAAACTAGAAATCCGTAAATATTAAACACCCAGAAACCACGATAGCAAAGAAAATTACAAGGAATCCACAGAGAAACCTTAAAACACAACAACAAAAATGGCGGCCGAGCCGGTTCTGGAGAGTATTCTTGAGCGCGTCAATTATTGTCGATAAAGTAGGACGGCCGATAACACGAGGTTTGTGCGCATGCACGAAGATTCCCCGAATGAAGACAGCTGACCGACGAGTCATGCGCTCGGACGTATTTTTTCACCCATAAAACGTAACTTTTGTTTGCGCAGGAGATAAGCTGTAGGTATCTAAAGGTAAATTGTCTATGGTTTGACCTGGTGAACCCAGTCAATGGACGAGATCATTGATAAAGAAGGCAAAAATTGGAGGAAAACAGTACATTTCTACTTCAGGAAAAGTTATTGAAGCTAAAAAATTACTAGAGCGTAAATGTAAAAGAAAGTGTTACGAAAAGTTTGGTTTAGATGCACGGAAAAATAAGTTCAAGAGGTATTTTAAGTTTTCATTCGAAGGTCAAAATCAATTCCTAAATTGTTCAATTGAGGAAATTAGTAAGCAGGTTGAAAGGTTAAGACGAAAGACTTAAAAAGTAAGCCGCCGCAAATTCGCAAGGAAATAACAATGAAAGAAAGGTTGAAGTTTGTCAAGTCATGTTTATGAACACTTTGGAAGTATCTTTGAAGAAAATACGCGTTATTGTTGAAAAAAGACGCAACTCAGAAAGCGAAATATGTCTGTCTGGAAATAAGACCTAAATCTGTCAATAATTAGGTCGAAGCCCAAACAGTTGAGGAAGGAAAATAAACATCTAAATTTGGCAGAGTCTTCCTATAAGGCTAAACGAAATGATAGAATGTTATGCCTTGAGAATTCAGAAGTTGTCACTTTATCCTTTGATTTACAAAAATGTTATAGCTGTAAGAATTCGAAATTAAAAACTTTTCAGGTACCTAAATAAGAATGTTTTATACGATAGCTGTCAAATTTTGACAGGAAAGTGCACATTTCGTAGCGAGGGTTATAGCTGTAAAAATCCTAAATTAAAAAGTTTTTCAGTACCTAAATAACAAAGTTCTATACGATAGCTGTCAAATTTTGGCAGGTAAGTGTAAATTTTTTTTGCCTTTTCATAGCGAGGGTTATAGCTGTAAGAATCCGAAATTTAAAAAATATCAGGTACCTAAATAAGAAAGTTTTATACGATAGCTGTCAAATTTTGACAGGTAAGTGTAAATTTTTTTTAGCTTTTTCTTAGCGAGGGTTATAGCTGTAAAAATCCTTAATTGAAACATTTTTCAGTACCTAAATAACAAAGTTTTATACGACAGCTGTCAAATTTTGACAGGTAAGTGTCAATTCTTTTTTAGCTTTTTTGGAGGGTTATACCTGTAAGAATCCTAACTTGAAAAATGTTTCAGTTCCAAAATAACAAAGTTCTTTACCATAGTTGTCAAAATTTGACAGGTAAGTGTCAATTTTTCTTAGCTTTTTTGTAGCGAGACTTATAGCTGTAAGAATCCAAAATTTAAAAAATTTTCGTTACCTAAATAACAAAGTTCTATACGACAACTGTCAGATTTTGACAGGTAAGTGTCAATTTTTTTCGGCTTTTTTTTCTAGAGGATTATAGCTGTAAGAATCCTAACTTAAAACATTTTTCAGTACCTAAATAACAAAGTTCTATATGACATCTGTCAAATTTTGACAGGTAAGTTTACATTTTTCTTAGCTTTTTTCATATAGAGGTTTATAGCTGTAAGAATCCGAAATTTAAAAAATTTTCAGCACCTAAATAACAAAGTTCTATACGACAGCTGTCAAATTTTGACGGGTAAGTTCACATTTTTTTTAGCTTTTTCATATAAGGGTTTATAGCTGTAAGAATCCTAAATTTAAAAATTTTTTAGTACCTTAATAACAAAGTTCTATACGAACGCTGTAAAATTTTGACAGTTAAGTGTCAATTTTTGTTTAGCTTTTTCGTAGCGAGAGTTATAGCTGCAAGAATCCGAAATTATAAAATTTTTAGGTCCCTAAATAACAAAGTTCTATACGATAGCTGTCAAATTTTGACAGGTAAGTGTCAATTTTTTTTAGCTTTTTCGTAGTGACGATTATAGCTGTAAGAATCCTAAATTGAAAATTTTTTCAGTACCTAAATAACAAAGTTCTATACGACAACTGTCAGATTTTGACAGGTAAGTGTCAATTCTTCTTAGGTTTTTTCGTACAGAGGATTATAGCTGTAAGAATACTAACTTAAAAAAAAATTCAGTACCTAAATTACAAAGTTCTTTATGATATTTGTCAAATTTTTACAGGTAAGTGTCAATTTTTTTCAGCTTCTTTTGTCTGGAGGATTATAGCTGTAAGAATCCTAAAGTGAAAATTTTTTCAGTACCTAAATAACTAAGTTCTATACGACAGCTGTCAAATTTTGACAGGTAAGTTTAATTTTTTTTAGCTTTTTACATATAGAGGTTTATAGCTGTAAGAATCCGAAATTTAAAAAAATTTCAGTATCTAAATAACAAAGTTCTATACGAGCGCTGTCAAATTTTGACAGTTAGGTGTCAATTTTTTTTTATCTTTTTGGTAGCGAGAGTTATAGCTGTAAGAATCCGAAATTATAAAATTTTCAGGTCCCTAAATAACAAAGTTCTATACGACAGCTGTCAAATTTTGACAGGTAAGTTTACATTTTTTTTTAGCTTTTTTCATATAAGGGTTTATAGCTGTAAGAATCCGAAATTTAAAAAAATTTCAGTACCTAAATAACAAAGTTCTATACGAGCGCTGTCAAATTTTGACAGTTAAGTGTCAATTTTTTTTTAGCTTTTTCGTAGCGAGAGTTATAGCTATAAGAATCCAAAATTATAAAATTTTCAGGTCCCTAAATAACAAAGTTCTATACGATAGCTGTCAAATTTTGACAGGTAAGTTTACATTTTTTTTAGCTTTTTTCATATAAGGGTTTATAGCTGTAAGAATCCGAAATTTAAAAATTTTTCAGTACCTAAATAACAAAGTTCTGTACGAGCGCTGTCAAATTTTGACAGTTAAGTGTAAATTTTTTTTTAACTTTTTTGTAGCGAGAGTTATAGCTGTAAGAATCCGAAATTATAAAATTTTCAAATCCCTAAATAACAAAGTTCTATAAGGCAGCTGTTAAATTTTGACAGGTAAGTTTACATTTTTTTTAGCTTTTTTCATATAAGGGTTTATAGCTATAAGAATCCGAAATTTAAAAATTTTTCAGTACCTAAATAACAAAGTTCTGTACGAGCGCTGTCAAATTTTGACAGTTAAGTGTCAATTTTTTTTTAGCTTTTTCGTAGTGAGAGTTATAGCTGTAAGAATTTAGAAATTATAAAATTTTGAGGTCCCTAAGTTAGCTGTCAAATTTTTACAGGTAAGTTTACATTTTTTTAGCTTTTTTCATATAGAGATTTATAGCTGTAAGAATCCGAAATTTAAAAAAATTTTAGTACCTAAATAACAAAGTTCTATACGACAGCTGCCAAATTTTGACAGGTAAGTTTAAATTTTTTTGCTTTTTTGATATAAGGGTTTATAGCTGTAGGAACCCGAAATTTAAAAAATTTTCAGTACCTAAGTAACAAAGTCCTATAAGAGCGCTGTCAAATTTTGACAGTTAAGTGTCAATTTTTTTTAGCTTTTTCGTAGCAAGAGTTATAGCTGTAAGAATACGAAATTATAAAATTTTTAGGTCCCTAAATAACAAAGTTCTATACGATAGCTGTCAAATTTTAACAGGTAAGTGACAATTTTTTTTTAGCTTTTTCGTAGTGACGATTATAGCTGTAAGAATCCTAAATTGAAAAATTTTTCAGTACCTAAATAACAAAGTTCTATACGACAACTGTCAGATTTTGACAGGTAAGTGTATATTCTTTTTAGGTTTTTTCGTATAGAGGATTATAGCTGTAAGAATACTAACTTAATGGAATTTTCAGTACCTAAATAACAAAGTTCTATATGACATCTGTCAAATTTTGACAGGTAAGTGTAAAATTTTTTTGCTTTTTTTATCTAGAGAATTATAGCTATAAGAATCCTAAAGTGAAAAATTTTTCAGTACCTAAATAACTAAGTTCTATACGAGAGCTGTCATATTTTGACAGGTAAGTTTAAATGTTTTTTAGCTTTTTTTATATAGAGGTTTATAGCTGTAAGAATCCGAAATTTAGAAATTTTTCAGTACCTAAATAACAAAGTTCTATACGAGCGCTGTCAAATTTTGACAGTTAAGTATCAATTTTTTTTTAGTTTTTTTGTAGCGAGAGTTATAGCTGTAAGAGTCCGAAATTATAAAATTATCAGGTCCCTAAATAACAAAGTTCTATACGACAGCTGTCAAATTTTGACAGGTAAGTGTCATTTTTTTGAAACTTATTCTGCAACCCTTAAACCAAAACCTGAAGTCACTGTTACCACTTATAAGCAAATCAATCCAAATGTATTATGAACAATTCCTATATGTTTTAAATTCTGCTCCAAATATTGATGACACGCTGTCCGTGGAAGAAGGAGACGAAGAAAATTAATAGTTAAAACAAAATGTGTTTTTATGTTAAAAATAAAAAAAAAATAAAATAGTTACAATCATGTCGTTTTGTTTCATTTAAAGGGCCAAAGTCAAAACTTAGTCAATTTTGAGAGTGGTATGTGGTATTTTTCTTGTAAATTTTGTTAAAAAAATTTTTTTCCCTAATAATATAAACGATTTTAAAGAGTATCACGTTTAAAGAAGAACTTGTAAAATGCTGTCAACAAATAGTTTTTGAGATCAACTTCATACAAAAAATTTAAAAACTCTTTATTTTAAAACGACCAATTTTGACATTGGCCCTTCTTGCACCAAGCCACAGAAACCATCACAATCTTAAAAAGCGCAATAATTGTAATATTAACCCCCATCAAGAGGTCGTCAAATAATCGGGTATCTAAAAGGACACAAGTTTTATATACACATTGCGATGTTGCCTATACATAGGCCGTTAATTAAGCGATGATATAAAAGACAAATATACGTTAAAATATACGGCGCTTGCAGCGACCTCTTCTCGCGGGAAATGACGCGTAACTAAAACTATACGAAACTTTCATACGACCGACTAAATGACGGCCGACCAAAAATTTGGCATTCGTCATATGACGTCATCAGCATCAATTTTACATGGTTTGCTATTTGACGGCCATATATGGCCGTCAAGTGCACCTGGCCGTCAAATTGAATGTAAAATGACAATGTATGGTCGTCGAATTGATAGCGGGATATATATATATATATACAGGGTGGCCCATTACTACCAAGGTCAATATCTCCTGCTCCTGTACCATTAAAGATAGCGGAAAACTTTTGACAAAGCTTATTAAGGGTTAAGAGATGCTTCTTTTAAAATTAATTCCGTCTATACTATACAGGGTGCTCTAAAAAGCGGAACGGTAAAAATTTTCCATTTTTTAAATAGAACACCCTGTGTTTTTTTTTAATTTTCAGGTTCTACATAAAATTATAATTATTTTTTATTAAATGCATTATTAGTCCATACTTAATAGTTTCCGAGATGTTGACCTTTTGAAAAACATCATTACTCGGCAGCCGAGTACTAAGTACTCGGTCAATACCTTCAGCTGACTACTCGGTACTCGGTCAAGTTAGAAAACAGGGCTCGGTGCAGCCCTAATTTTTATCATTGCCCTAAAAGAACCGTGGCTGTGTTTGAAAAAAAAAAGGAGCAGGAAGTGGGAAGATCTTATGGAACATGCAGGACTATTCTTAAGAAGCAGCTAAATTTGTTTCCTTATAAAGTGAAAGTATTCCAAGAAATACAAGCCGCAGATTTTGAAAGACGCAGGAATTACTCTCAAGGGTTTACCCAAAATTTATTGGAAAGAAATGATTTATTAGACCTGACATTTTTTTCGGATGAAGCCTTGTTCCACCTCTCCGGTTATGTGAATTCTCAGAATACACGCATGGAGTAGTGAAAATCCCCATTTTTTTGTAGAGTTCACATTGCACCCTCAAAAAAATTGGTGTCTGGTTAGCTGTTTCCCGAAGAAGAATTGTTGATCCTATTTCTTTCCATGACACAGTTACAGCACAGCGGTATAGAGACAATATTTTGAATCCATTTGTGGAGCAATTACTTGACGACGAACTACAATTTGGATATTTTTAACAGGACGGTGCAACCGCCCATACAGCCACCGAAACCATTAACTACTTACGCAATTTTTTCGACGACAGATTGATCAGTTTTCGATCAGACATTGAATTCCCACCTAGATCACCTTGTTTAACGGTTATGGATTACTTCGTTTTTTCTCATTTAAAGAACACTATTTTTAAAACACCAGTTGCAAATTTAGAACAATTACGAGAAAAGATTATCCAAGAATGTGGTAACATTTCTCCAGAGATGCTGGTCAACACTTTCGAAAATATAAAGAGACATGTGAATTTATGCTTGGAGCATGGCGGTGGCCAATTTCAGCAATTTATGTAATTATATTTCTTTTTCTTTCTGTATATTCTTAATTTGTCAATTTTGTAAACCACAAAAATAAATTTGTATTTGTCTACTTATTTTATTACTCATTAGTTTGGCATATCATGTCATAATATGAATTTGACAAAATTTTAACCTAGATTTGGTTAGATATTATCGTCCCCATATCATTGTGATCTAAACGAAGCCCCACGTTTTTTAATCCAAGCCCTCTTTGATGCAAATAATTTTTGCTTCCACGGTATCTTTTCACCCAACTTGGTAAAAGAATTAGAACAAGTTCAAATTTTTTGACAATAAATAATTGTAGCAAATTTTAGCTGTTTACACATGAACATAAATTAAAGGCCATCTTTTACAATTTTTTGACCACGAACTTGGCCAGTGGAATATTGGCTTAAAATAATTAAAATATATGTTAGGAAACAGAGCCATCTTATGATTTTAGCTCAAATTTGAATCATGTATGTATGCCAATTACATGGATGGGCGGTAAAAAAAGACTAAGTATGCCAGTATAAGGTTTTCTACTATTCTTTCAACAACTTACCCTTCCATAAGTATATATATATACGCAAATCTTTATTGTATGGCCTCCAAAATGTTCACTGGTATCAAACCATTGAACAAGTTCATCAGTTTGAAACTAGAAATCGAAATAAATTTTTTTTAAACTAGGGGGCCTCATAGAATATAGCCCTGCACGTGCACTAACAGAGTCAGCAACCATAACAGGTTGCTCCTTAGGATACAACAATTAAGTACCAACCAATGTCATTAAAGGGTATCTTTTAAAAAAATTACTTTTATGAAATTCATTGATTTCAGCAATATTTGGACAAACATTTATTCTATATAGCAACATAATTTTTTTTTTTTTTTGTAACTAAAGATCTTGGTTTGAGGATATAAAAATGAAGCTGTAACTTTTTAGAATTTGCAAAAATAGCAGAAAACCATATACTGTATAACAAGCGGTAGGTGTAAATATATAAAAATAAACCCTGGCAAAATGGGGACTTTTTTTGCTTGTATCCCCAATATACATTGAACCAAACAAAACTGCTATTTTTTAACATGTGGGTAGGTATACAGGATTCAATCATTGGGTCAGTACCATTTTATAAGCATTAATAACAGAGTTAATAACACTAAATTTTTGAAATCAGTGGGTAGCAACAGTCTGATTTTAAAATAATAATAACAACAAAAAATGCTCTTTAATAGGTAATTCCTAATTCCTACCAAGATTATTAGTGTAGATTATACAATCTCAGTTAAGGTGGCTGAAAAGCTTAAACCTGACTTACAGTCAACATCTCCCTTATGCAGCTTAGAGTGTCGATAGGGAATGGTTAATAAATTACTGTTTATTTCTCTTCTTTATTTACATATAAGGCGCTAATTACCTTTCAGATAGTTTTATTAAGTACTGTTTCAACTAAAATCATATAAACTTGACCTAATTATCTATTATACAAGCACAAAGACAAAATTGCTAGTTTTTTAGGAATCATAGATTTTGGTGTGTAGATTAGTAATCTACGATTTTCTTCAGAAACATTTACTTAGGTAGTTTTTAAGATGTTTTTTTCTTAAAATGCCTGTTTGAAAAGGTTAGGTTTTTGATGCAAAATTCGCATTTATCCTTTTTGATAAAAGAATTATAAAAAGTGACTAAAACATGTTATGTTCTAGGCAGATTCTTAGGTACCGACTTGTTTTCGCTGATTTCCTCTCTTTTAGGCTATTTTTGGTTCGCTGATTTCCTCTCTTTTAGGCTATTTTTGGCCTGAATATAATCTTTAGTTCTATCAACAAATTTAAATCATTTTAAGGCTATGAAAAATAAACACAAATGAACGATGCCAGATTAATTGAGTGCCTAAGTAATTTCAAGAAGTGAGAAATCTTATGGCAGTGGCATAAACCCACACTTTTGTAATCTAAGTAGGTATATGTACAACAAAATACTCCATTCCTTAAAAATAATCAATTTTGGCATAGTGTTAGTGGATAAATACAGGTAGGAATAAGATTAAACTAGAATTGTTGTGTTTTAAAATATGATTTAGTTTTGTGCCTACCTCAATGTAGGTAAGTGAAATTTTTATTATGTACCATCATGAGTTATGCTGTCAAATCAACATCAACACAGAATACAGAAAAATTTGTTTCTATAAGTACCTACTCTCTGTGATCGACAATCATAAATTAATCATATTGGTTTAAAACTTATTGCCCTTGTGAACAAATGTATTGTATAGGAATTAGATAGTACCTACCTGTTTACCATCACTTACAAATTAAAGTTATTTATAGAATAAGTATACCCATTAGATATTTCTCGTGTGGGTAAACAATATAAAATATAAGATTGTTGTAAAGCTTTGAAATACAAACAAAAGAACAAAGAAAACTGATATAGGTATGCACAAAACAGTGAATCAGACAGTTGAATGACCCTCTTTTTGTTCATTCTTTGGCTCTTGGAGTATTCCAAAAATTATGTTATTTTATTTATTCTTTTTATTAAAAACACATGTTAACTTACTATGCATCGTTGCTAAAAGAAGGCGTCTTGGGGGGTGCCAAATTATACAAATGGCAGTAGAGAACGTCGAAACAAAAGAAACACATTTCTGGCAAAGCCACCATTCCCGTGCCGTTACTAATCATTCCATTGGTTGGGGCTGGCGTGGTACCATTACAGGCTGGAACAGTCGAAGAATTATTTAATTTCTGTTTTTTGGTACCACAACAACCCGCAGCCATTTTTCCAACCAATGAACAAAAACCACAACCAAAAACAGCTGAGAAAAGTGGCTTCTATACGTCAAATTGCGGATGTTTTTAAGGTGGATTTCCTCGACAAAAGACTTGGTTAAATGTGACGTCATGTTGTTATTTCTGGTTGGTTTACATAAGTAAAGTTGTTTCTCGGCGTTTCCATTGCAAAAAGTGATGCGCCTTTATTCGACAGAAGATGTTCTGTTCTGTGCGAAAATTACAATGGCCTCTAGCTTTTCAGCCTCCAGCCAATATTTCGAGGAAAGGATATAGCTATATTGATAATCATTGGTTAAGTTGTTAAAGGAACGCGTCGCAAACAACCTCATAAATCATATGAGAAATATAAAGGGGCATGAATAATCGTGTCAGTCAAGGGAAGAGAAAAAAACTTTGCTGAGTTGAGTTAAATTTTTAAAAGGAACGCTCAACATTAGTCGTGCTTTGCTATGCTATTCTACTAAAAGGGTCCTCGGTTTTCGCCTTGTGGTCTTTGTGTCCCTCTAGGATGTTTAGAGTCTTAGGTATATAATTAAAGACAGTAGTTTTCCGGCCTCGACAAAATGGCTTTACCATAATAGTACTAGTAGTAGTATTTTCAAAAACTACTTAGGTACCTTCCCCGAGTTTGATCTTCTTTACTCCGTGGGGGACTTTAATATTTCTAAAGTGGTTGTCCTCGTCCCGCAACATTCTCTGGGTGGAAAAAAACAATCGAGAAATTCAAGGGAAAAAATTAATATTAATTGTATAATAATTAAGGTCAAGGGGAATTTCGTGCTTCAGGGAACAAATAAGAGACACAATAATTGGCCCTAGCCGGATTCTACCTACTCTTAAACGTCCTAGAGCAATGATTCCTAGAGGGCTATGCGTGGAAGGGTAATTCGTCTAAGGCTTCCTCTTTCTTTTCTGTGCTTCGATCTCCATCCTTTGTGGTGTGGTCTAGTCCCCATGATGAAAAATATTTCAAAATGTAAAATTATAATTAGGTATAGTAACATTTATTTCAAGTATTTACATTTAATTTATTAATGATTGGACTGATTGGAGACTTTTCTTAGATTTCTAGGCACCCAAGCGAAAAAAATGGCTTCAGATGAAAAGAAAATAGAAACTTCAATAACAAAAAAATTACAAGAGAACTTAAAACCATCCTATTTAAAAGTAATTAACGAATCATATATGCATAACGTACCAAAAAATGCGGAAACACATTTTAAAGTTGTTGTTGTGTCAGAGGAATTTAAGAATTTACCACTCATCAAAGTAAGTTGAATAATCGAAAGTTCTACAAACAAATATGGTTTGAGATTCCTTTTGCTATCTTATCTAAACTACTCCTTGCCAAATAAGTAGAAAAACGAAATTAACCTGAAACTACTTACTGCTGTGTAAGAATGCAGGGCCATTTAAAAGGCTTCCTAGGCTTGCCATACAATAGTAGGTATATAGCTAGTCTTCCTCAACTGACTGCATATCACCTTAAGAATAACTAAAAAATAAACCTAAAAGTATGATCCAGGGCACAGGGCATGAACTACTAACCTTTTGAACTTCACCAGTTATAATTAACCTAGAAGGAAGACTAAGCTTACATTTTTATTTGCAAAATGTATTTATTTTTGCTTAGTATCTACATATTATTCTCTTTTTGAATGGAGAATGAAGCCCGTAGGAATCACATAAAAACTGTTCCAACAAGTCACCACAGAAAAATAAAGGGTTCAAGTCACTAATATGTAGCAAAAAATTATTATTGTTATTTTGTTAGCATTACACTATTGCCAATGAATAAATAAATAAAAAAAAACTTATATCTTTTAGAGACACAGAAGAGTTAATGAACTTTTAAAAGAGGAGTTGCAAAGTGGAGTTCATGCGCTATCAATAATGGCAAAGACTGCTGACCAATGGACTAATGAAGAAGAAATAGAGCCAAGCCCAAACTGTAAAGGTGGCTTTGGAAAATAGAAGTTCTCTGAATATATTATTTTGACATTAATTTATAAAACTACCTATAGAGAGGCATGATCTATGTATATAAAAATATATTTTCTTGGAAGTTTGATGACCATTTTCTTTAACATTGTTTATTTTCTTAGGTATGGGTTATCATTTTTGGAAAGCTTTTGCTTCTTAGGAAAATATGGTTACAAAAACTTTTTTGACTTTTTTATATGTACGGGGTTTAAAACATCGTATTAGCAACCCATTACGTCATCAAAATTACGTCGATGTTTTAAAGCAGAAAATTTTAGAGTCTGCAACTTATTTTGCTCGAGACAATATAAAGTCATGGCTACATTAAATGGCAGTAGTGGAATATGGGGAAGAAGTGTTTGATCATACAGTATTTTTGTTTATTTTAAACATTTTAAAATTATGTTACGGAATCGCGTACTTACAAATTGAGAAATAGCTTTTACTCTTTTCATAATATAAAAAAGTCAAAAACTTTCTCCAGACTATTTTTTAAAAAAGCAATAGTTTGCTCTGGTATTTTAAATGTGTTGATAATAAAGTTTTAAAATTAAATTTAAAAAAACCATATTAATTTACAAAAAAATAATAAAGCAAAGAAACAAATTGTTAAAATCTATTCCAGTTAAGTTGTCTATATGTATATAAAATTAATTACTTATTAGTGTTATTTTTTTTTTGTTTGTGCTATATACTAAATTTTAATTATCTGTAGATGAAGAGCCTGTATAAAGTATTGTAATTATTTTCTTTAGTTTAAATACAAAAGTTTGTTATTATTGCTTTAAAGGCCTCTATTTCTTTCTTCTCTAAAGTAAATGCTCAATATTTGCAAAAAGGTTTAGAGAATAAACTTTTTTCGTCCATTAACCCACTAGTACAGGGTGTCCCAAATTTGAACCTCATCATTGGGATCGAGGAAAGTAAGAGATAGAGCATCGGTCAAATTCTGGCAAAGTTGTGCCCAGTAATATCGTTAAAAAAAATCTGAGCTATCTCAGTTTTTGAAATAAAAAATAAAACTAAAATTTTGAGTTTGTTTTTTTAAATTGCCCGATCTATTTTATCTGCTACAGAAAACATACACATTATTATTAAGGCAACTTTTCTTGCTGCATATTGCAGTGTCTTTAGAATTTTGGTACGTTTCTTTTTGTAGGACTCTTATCAACTTATATCATATTATACAATTTTTTAAATACAGACCTGCATATATTTTTTATTTTATTTTTTGAAATATCTTTCAAGTCCGGAATTCAACCATGTATCATACTTAATTATATTTAGACGTTTTGATGTCATCATTACATAATCAGAAATGTGATAAATATTTTTAAATAAATACGGCATTGGTATTTAGATATATTGTGTTCCAAAGAGAATATTAATGCATTTGCATGCAATGTAATAGTAGCAGGCGCGCATTTGAGGGGAGGTAATGGGTATAGTTACCCCCCCATGCGCCATTTTTTTGCTTAAAATTTTTTTAAATCGGACAGGTGGAAATCGAGAGCAATAAATATTATAGTAAAATATATTTTTTAAATAAATATTTTTGTTTTATTGTAAAAAAAACTGTACTTACCTATCATTAAAAAAACATTTCATAACACCCCCCCCCCCCCCAAAGATGTGCGCGCCTGAATAGTAGCCAGTTTTTGCAAGCCACCAAATCCCGCTAACCAGTTTTATGTGTACAGGGTTATCCAACCAAGACTAGACAAGGCGATTTTTTGACTTTTCCTGTACTTTTATAAAAAAACTGAAATAGCCATCTTAAGTCATTTTCTCCCGCGAATTCGAATATCTTCAGCAAAAAACAATTGAACATCAAACAAAAGTACTAGGGGTCACTTTGATATTTTTTTAAATGGGATGCCGTATTTTTAATGAGCTTATTCGATTTCTCATATAAATTTTGATCTAAAATGTTGGATTTTTAATTCAAAAACGCCTTTTTTCTTCAGTTTTAAATTCGGAAAATGTTCGTCTACCCTACGATTAATACCTGATAGATGGATACCCGTTTCACCTGTTCACCCTTTAACCTGCTTTAAAGTGTCCGTCAGTTAGACAAAATAATCAAGTGTCAAATTTCTATATATTTCTCTGGAAACTCTCAAAAAATGTTCTTTGTGTTTGTCGAGCATTCTCTCCACTTTTGTAATATAATTTTATTACACTTAGCCGTTCTTCTAAAGAATATTTCATTATTTGTAATTAATTCGTGAAAAATATATAGAAATTTGACACTTGATTATTTTGTCTAACTGACGGACGCTTTAAAGCAGGTTAAAGGGTGAACAGGTGAAACGGGTATCCATCTATCAGGTATTAATCGTACGGTAGACGAACATTTTCCGAATTTAAAACTGAAGAAAAAAGGCGTTTTTGAATTAAAAATCCAACATTTTAGATCAAAATTTATATGAGAAATCGGATAAGCTCATTAAAAATACGGCATCCCATTTAAAAAAATATCAAAGTGACCCCTAGTACTTTTGTTTGATGTTCAATTGTTTTTTGCAGAAGATATTCGAGTTCGCGGGAGAAAATGACTTAAGATGGCTATTTCAGTTTTTTTTATAAAAGTACAGGAAAAGTCAAAAAATCGCCTTGTCTAGTCTTGGTTGGATAACCCTGTACATGATTGAATTTAGAGTTTAAAGAGATTTCAAAAAATAAAATACAAAATGCAGGTCCGTATTTAAAAAATTAAAGTTGATAATAAAATAGGTCGGGCAGTTTAAAACAACAAAAACTCAATATTTTAGTTTTTTAAATTTTAAAAACAAAAAAAGATAGCCAAGTTTTTTTTATGATATTACTGCGTACAAAATTCCGCAACTTTGCCACAATTTGACCGATGCTGTATCTCTTAAAAATTTCCTAGATCCCCATGATGAGGCTCGAATTTGGGATACACTGTACAGTTCTTTCAAAACTATGAAAATCAGGATTCAAATAAAACAAATATAAGAATGGGATTTACACTAAATATTTAATGATATCTCCATTAACATAGTACTTTAAATACATTTCATAAACTTTTTATGACATTCTAAGATGTACCAAACACGCTTATAAAAATACACTGTAAAATATTATCTATTATTTGTAAAAAAAAATGTCTAATGTCAAAGTACAAAACTATCAAGACGTAACCTACCCTCATTTTCTGTCAGGAAAATTAAATCGGCCATTGTTTGGTCACAAATAGCTTCTTCTCCTCTTTCCGACATCTAAAAAAATAACCTCTTAAAAATTTTATTCTAATCACTATTCCTTTAAATGAAAAAAAGTTAAACATAACATATAAAGAAGAGAGACCGACATATTTTGGAGCTAGTAGAACAAGGCAGATGTTAGTCAGTCGGTCATAGATTTGTTTACTTTCGTGTTTTGTGCAATTACTGAACCTTTCCTGTTAAAACAAACACATACCGCGTGTCCACGGAAGGTTCGCCCCTCTAACTTTTTTGTTTTTCAAGATAATGGAATAAAATTTGGGGGATTTGTATACGACATAAAACTGTATTTCTTGACAGGTGACTCAACATTATGGAATTTCCGGTTTAACCGGAAATGATATAAACTTTCGATTTTTAAATGGTATATTTTTCCCGAGGGGGATTTCACCTAGGAATTTTGGTGTACAATGTAGGGAATTTAATGGGAAATTAAGGTATTTATGGTCATTTAAGGGGTCTTTTTGAGTATTTATGGGAATTTATGGGTATTTATGGCCATTAAATAGGAATTTATTATTATATAACGAGTTCTACGCATGTGCCAAATGGTGTCGCGCCTGCGAATTTTCAAGAACGTATAGAACATATTATGATAGGATCACAGAATATTAACAGCAAGCAGAAGCGACAATACCTGTCGGCACCTTTGATATCGACTGGTCGTTTTTCAATGACCTTCACACAACGATAACGGTCGATCCACAACATAATACTCCGAGAAAACTTGCTTATTTTCTACACTGAACGACATTACTTTTTAGTACAGGTGCAAATGTTATAACTTGATTTATTTTTCAAACATAAAAACTTAAAAAAAGTTTTAAATTTGTTAGTCTTGGGAATTAAGAATATTATTAAAGTAGAAAATGAAAAAAATTATTATATTAAAAAACTTTTAAATTTCTAACGCTTTTACAGATTTGTTTGAGTTTCCTTCGATTTGTGACGGGCAAAAATACGTACTTATATATTATAAACATGTTATAACATAAATTATAGAACACTATTAGGTACGTCAAAATATATCGTGACTAGGTATACGTAGATATGGGGTGGCGTGAGATAAATATCATTTTATTAAAACGTCAGTAATTTGTTACACAGTTTTTTGTGCTTTAAAACTACAGTGACGTTTTTGACAATTGCCTTAGTGTCATAGTTACTTACCCATGGATAAAAAAATGTGGTCCTTCGGGGATTAAAAAAAAGTTAATTCACCCTGAATAAGTAAAAAGCTGTTGTAAAAAAACAAAAATTTTATTCAGAAATACATGTTAATTCTGAAATTACTAGAGGAATAATAATTACATATTGTTTTACATTTGCCTATTTAAAAAAACTTATATATGTGATAAAATTCGTAGCTTTCGTATAACTTTTTAAGTTCTGCATGTCCCTAAACAAAAAAGAGCATAGGCAAAACTAGTAAATATTGCGCTGTATACAAGGGAGAGGTGAAAACGCTAAATTCACTCAAGAATAAAGTGCCCTTATTTTTCACTGTAGAATATTTTGTTATAAGGAAATGTTGTTTGCACTTAAAAGTTATCCATAAATGCCAAATTTCAGCTCGGTACCACAAAAAAAGTGTTTTTTTACTTTTTTTTACGCCCCCTCGTATAACGAATCGATAGAAGCTATGCAACCTATAAATTCAATTTTTTAACACCTCTTGGGCAATTAGACACATAACTTACTTAAATTTGTTTAAATACGCGAGAACTGGACGTTTAATAAAATAACGTCAAAAATAATTCAACTTTTCTGGTGTTTAAACCCTTACAATAAAATTCGTTTTCATTTAAATCTAGTAGCCATGAAAAATATTTATATTTGTGCTACCGAGCTAAAATTTGGTGTATTTGGATAAGTTTTAAGTGCAAACAACATTTCCTAATAAAAAAAAATTTCCACAGTGAAAAATAAGGGCAATTTATTCTTGAGTGAATTTACCGTTTTCACCTCTTCCTCGTATACGGCGCAATATTTACTAGTTTTGTCTATGCTCTTTTTTGCTTAATGCAGAACTTTTCAACCGCCAAAAAAATTTGGTAAGTTTTCAAATAAAAATAAAACCCTTTGGTGCGAACTTTCTGCCACTCACTGTATAAAGCATACAAACCTGATAATATAATAATTTTTTTGGGACGCTCTCCTAATGAAGGAATAATTTCTTCAGGCATTTCTTCACATGTTGGCGAAAGGTTAGAAAACTTTGTGGGTACTGCTTGCGGAAATAAGGTTTTTTTAATAGTTGCACTTCTTGAAAAATATTTTTCTTCGAAATGGTTTTCACAAAGCCGATAGTTTTTGTGTGCATTTATTATATTTGGCAATGAATCTGGCCTACTGTAGGCGTCTATCCACAATTTTGCACTATAACAAAATATTGTATTTAAAGCAACATAATATCCATTATTTCTACCCCTTTTGAAATAAATCTACCCAAAAACTATTTTAACCAGACCTTTACAACTTATATCTTATTATTTTATTTTATCATATCAACAATTATTCGCGATTAAACATAAAAACATAAGAAAACTAATAAGCTCCATCTTTATTTATCAAGTCTGTTAAAAATATGTACCTACATCCCAAAAAACTTTAAGATTAAAAATTTTAAATCTATCATTCATATTATAATTAATTGATTATCATAATAATTACCGTTCGTACTTCTTTGGAAAACTAAATAAACTTAATCCTTGGCCGGTTCTCACTGAAGAATACGGGTAGGCACAATAATATCCAGACATTTTACAACACACAACGAAAACAAAATAATACCAAAAATAGCTAGGCGCAACGTCAGCTCACGGACTAAACACAATTTAGACGAGCACATGTTTTTTACCGATACACAACATCTTTGCGACATGCGCGTACCAAAACAGAACCCGCAAAACGCCCAGCTGTCGCTTCTCGTTGGCTGTGTGTTCTCTGGATAGGATGGCCCGAGGGATAGCCGATAGAATTCAGATTAATCCATTTACGTGTGGCGCCATCTATTTTAATTAGGCAGAAATCTGGTAGTTCATCTTATCGCCATCTAGCGTCAGACCGCATCTAGCGTATGCCTCTATCGGCTCGGCTGTCGTCATTTCACTTTATGTTCTAATAGGGATGTTTTGTGGGCTCATTACAACTTTCATTATCATAGAGATACGATCTCGGCTCTTCTTAAACGGCAATAGTGTGAATTACGAGGTGAATTATAAGTAATCTAAAAGTGATAATATTTTTTAAAAAGTAAGTACCTACAAAATAAAAAAATGCTTCTGTTTTACGATCAGTGATCATTAAATTACTGCAAATTAGAATGTGATGTAAATAACTAACCTACATCTTTTTTATAGGTACCTATAGTATCCATACCCCCAATAGCTAGTTTTCTCAATTTCGCCTTTTTTGTAATTTTTTGACATTGACAGCTGTCAAATTTTGACAGGAGAATTTTCTGCGTGTTTTTTTTATTCCAGAATCTCCACCTCAATATCTATACGACCCCCCACTTTGGTTCATCCAAATAGTAAATTGTTAAATTGACATTGACAGGTGTCAAATTTCGACAGGAGAATTTTTTGCGTATTTTTCCCGAATTCCTTGGGTCACTATATATACGACCCGCTATTTTTTTTGACATATCGAAAATTTCCAAATTTGACATTTTGACAGGTTTTCTATATACCGCTGGTCAATAAGATTTTGACAGATCTGAGATATGCGTTTTGTAGTATACTACTATCGTACCCACCATACCAAATTTTATCAAAATCGGATAAACTATACGGAAGCTAGAGCGAAAAGAAAATTTTGACAAATCGTATTGCGAAAGAGATCGCTCGAACGGTACATACGATTTTCACGAAACTTTTTTTTCTCATTTATCTTTCCGAGGAGACGCTGATAGGCCATATGGCGTTTCTCGAAAAAAATTATTAAAAAAAATTTGACATTGACAGCTGGAATTTTTTGCTTACTTTTCTCGAAATCTCCTCCCTAGAAGGAATACGCCTTAATTTTTTCCAAGACCACTTTTTTGCTCGTTTCAGTTCCTTAGGGTCCAACTATTCAATGACAGGGTTTGCAATGACGTTTATACCTTTTTGTTTCCAAAGCTCTATACCTATCGGAGGCAAATAGGAATTTTGGTGTAAAATGTAGGAAATTTAATGAGAAATTAAGGTATTTATGGGTATTTAAGGGGTATTTATGGGTATTTATGGGGTATTTATGGGTATTTAAGGGGTATTTATGGGTATTTAAGGGGTATTTATTACAAAAGGGGAATTTTGGTGTACATATAATGGGGGGTGGTTTGCCCCTCGATTTTTCCTTTTTGTCACCAAGAAAATATATTTTCCAAATTTATTGTTTTATCTAGAGGGCTATGAATACCTTAAAATCACTTATTTCAGTTCTTTAATCTTAGGAAAAATACAATTTTACTATTTTTGGTCCAATGCTATGTGCTATGTAAAATTTAATCTTTAAAGTTGTAAAACTCATTTTTTTTAAACGGCAACATGGTGGCTCGTCGGTTTAAGAAAAAATAGGATTTTATTACGATTATTTTGATACCATACACTATTAGGTTTTAGAAAAGCTGCCCTTAAAAAACTTTAAAAAGTTAATTTGGAACTTTCCTAAAATAAAGCATCCTTTGAGAATAAATTTAGATTTCAATGTATCAAGTAGCCTGTGACCAGCAAAACTGATAAAACAAAATCATGCCTTGAAGAAAATTGACATGCCGACAGCTTCTGCCAAAGTAAATTAGTTTGTTGTTTAAAAAACATGGAAAATAATACTTTTAGAAGGAGTGAAAAAGTTGATATGTTATTAGTGTTTGGAGAACGACTTTACGCACAAAGATATTTTAATCGGCGTCATCCAATAACCCGGCACTATAAGGTATAACTGGTTCCGAAAATGCGAAATGAGCCTGACAATAATAACAAATAAACTTTTTCACTCCTTGTAAAACTAGTATTTTTCATGTTTTTTAAACAACAAACTAATTTACTTTGGCAGAAGCTGTCGGCATGTCAATTTTCTTCAAGGCATGATTTTGTTTTTATCAGTTTTGCTGGTCACAGGCTACTTGATGCATTTAAATCTAAATTTATTCTCAAAAGATGCTTTCGAGCTTTTGACACCTTTTAAAAAACAATTAAAGAGATATTTTCGAAATTCATTAATTTATACTAGTTTTTTGTTGATTTTATTAATAACTATAGCGGGTACTCGCGACTTTGCTCACGCATTTCAATGGTTATAAATTGGCTATCAACACACAGCAGTGGGTACCATACATACTAGTCAATAGAACCTTAATCAGGTATGGGTAGGATTTAATAAAATACGTCATGAAAGTCCGTCAAAAAATATTCTATCCAATATTAACTTTTATAATCCCTTTTCATTACTTTCGGGGCAGGCGTTAAAAAAAAGAAATTTAATTACTTGTGTTTAGAGTGTTTATGTTGAGTTTCAAGAAATTCACGCCTTTAGGAGCCGATTTTCAATGTGAAAAAAATAGGTAGACCGTTTAGCGTATGCAGAAAGATTCAAACAAGAATTAGTTAGCTTACCGGTTTCCAATTGTACTCCTTTTTTGAAGGCGGATGTTTAAAATTGGGTCCAAAATTAACAGACACAGTGATGTTTTTATGTAAAGACAAGGTGGGATAATATGGTCCTTGATAAATATCTTTAAAAGCAACGCCGCAGCATTCTCCATTCTTAAAATTCAAAATTTTACTTCCACGAAGACTGGAAAGTGACTTGAGTTTCTCTTGAACGTGATCCTTTTCTTCGTAATATAAATGGCTTTTAAATTTAACCAGAGGCTGAAAAACAAACATTTTTCATATTTACATACAGTGTGTCCACGGATGGACCTAACTATACTTGTAAAAAACTTTATTTTCAATTTTTCGAAAAAAAGTAATTCTTCATCATTTCTTTTGCTTATTAAATAAATATAATTCACGTAAGAAAATTTCCATTTTTTTATACAGGGTGCACAAAAAATGTAAAAATGTAGATTTGCAAAATTAAAAATTTTTGATCCAACTTTTTTGAATGATCAAAATAAAAGAGATTGGAAAGAGAATTGGAAAAGCCGAATAAAGTTTTAAGATATGAACTGTGGTAACTACGATATTTTATATTAAAACTTTAATCTGAAGGAAAATATCAATAATTTATTTAACTTTAATATAAAATATCGCAGTTCCACAGGTCATATCTCAAAACTTTATTCGGCTTTTCGAATTCTCTTTCCAATCTCTTTTATTTTGATCATTCAAAAAAGATGGATCAAAAATTTTTAATTTTGCAAATCTACATTTTTTGTGCACCCTGTATCAAAAATGGGAATTTTCTTACGTGAATTATATTTATTTAATAAGCAAAAGAAATGATAAAGAATGACTTTTTTTCGAAAAATTGAAAATGAAGTTTTTTACAAGTATAAGTTAGGTCCATCCGTGGACACACTGTATTTTTAACGGGAAATTTCCGACCGAAACAGACAAATATAAACTCTTATTTATTTATTTGCATGTACATATTTTATTCTTAAGTACTGTACATACATAATTAGTTTGATATAATCAATAGTAAAACTTAATAATAGACACCTAGGTACAAAACACCTGTATGTGTCGAAATCTAAAAGTAGTACTTAATTGTAAATTATTTTATTTTTTTATATACCTTCATGTGACAGACATTACTAAAACACCCTTATATTCTTGTAAGATTTAATTACTTAATTAAACAATATTGAAAACTTTCCGGTATTTTGATAAACATACTAATTGCACTTTTTACTAAAAGTTTTTATGGTTTTTATTGATTTTATATTATTCGGGAGTAAATTAAATGATTTTGGTGCTAAGTAATCTATAAACTTTTTATTTGCAGTTGTTAAATTTTTAGGCAATTTAAATTTGTTATTATTTATTATTAGTTCAATAGTGTGATCTATATTGTTTAGTTTGTACTTACACCGATAGACAAAGTTACATGTACAATGAAATATAAAGTTCTAATACTTACGGTATCCTCCGAAAACAATAAATTTGTTGGAAATCTTTTATTTTTTTAAATATATAATTTTAAGAATATTTTTTTGTGCTATATTAAGTACATATGCATATCAATTTATCGTGAGCTTATAAAAATCACATCTTACCCTGTCCTTATACGTATTTGGTACCAATTTGGTCGTATTATTCTGAGGCAAATAAATCATAAATCCAACCGTATCTCCTTCTCCATATCCATTACTATAATGTTTTCCATGCGATTCGTGGAATTTAGTTCCCTTCTTAGACCTCAAAGAGTATCCGAACTTGTCGTAGCCCACCGGAGCTTGCAAATTAGCATAGTCTTGACCCCATCCTATTCGTACAGCTGATCCTTCGGGCATTTCTTCGATTGTAGCTTCCCAATACCAACATCCCTTAGTAACAGCTTAAAAAAGATTACAAAAATAAATAAGAGCATATCTGGTTAATATACTGGGTGTCAAAAAGTCTGGCATATTGTAAATATTCCAAAAACTATTGAATGTAATTTCTCCAAAATTGGCACATTCATATAGTTAAAACTGCACATCTAGTAATAACTAATCTAGAAGGTAAAATGTTAGCCTTAACTAAAAGCAAAAAAATATTATATATAAATAATGTTTTCTTTACTTACAATGGGTTGCACGGATGGTAGAGTAACCCTTGTCACCAGTAACTGCTAAACGATCCTCGGATACTTTTAACTGAGGAGCTCTGTCATGTAGAGCTAGCAAAACTGTACTTGGAATGGACGTTCTATACAGCCAGCCGGGTATTGGTTTACCAGCCCAGTCAGAACTTTCATCAAATTCCTAAAATATAAGTGTTTTGTACTGTGTAGCTAAAACGTCATTTGAGTTAACATTTCTAGGAGTAAAGTGCCAGCTTTAATAACTACCCGCAGAAATTAAAAATGATCTTTAATCCTTTTAGCAACTAAAAAAATTCCTAATAGTAACGTTGGAATCATAATATTTATTTATAACAGGCAGTCAATAAAAATAGTAGTCACGTGATTCGAATTATCTGTCAAATTTTAATTTTTTCCAAAAAATAATTCAAAAGTGGGGTTATTTCTGAAAATATCGAAAAAAATTATTAGAAAAAGTTTTTTTAAATGCAGTTTCTAGCCCACATGCAAAATTTCAGCTGCATAAGATAATTTTGATTTTTTACCCACCACTAAAATTTATTTTCCACTTAATGAACACTTTACTGATGACGCTGTGTTCTTTTTGTCTTAATATTAAGGTGTATTACTTTCAGACACAAACTACGTTTTCAAAAATACTTATTATATGAAGTTATCTTATACAGGGTAATAAACAAATAAACTTTGCATCACATGCGACCAAATTTTAATAGCCCAATTTTGATTTTGTAGAAAAACACACATTTAATGGCGCTACTTTAAAGAAAATGTATCTGAAATAAAGCATTGTCAAAACTAAGAAGTTTTATGTAGGTTGCGTGGAGTCTTATTTTGCAAAAGTGGTGCAATTTACAAAATATGGGTAAAAAATCAAAATTATCTTAGGCAGCTAAAATATTGCATATGTGGGCTAGAAACTGCATTAAAAAAAACTTTTTCTAATAACTTTTTTCGATACTTTCACAAATAACCTCACTTTTGAATTATTTTTTGGAAAAAATTAAAATTTGACAGATAATGCGAATCACGTGACTACTATTTTTTTTTGCTTAATTTTCATCTCGATCGAAGCAGAACTTGATGACAAAGTCAAATTTGATATAGTTATTTATTAAAAAAAATCCCATATGATGCGGACTTTACGGGTCACACTGTGCGCACAAATTTACCGTTAGAAAAAGAAAAGGAAATTCCATTTAATTTACATAGAGAACCATTTTGCCTCGAGTACCGGCGCAAAACGATTACATACTTTGCATTTGTCTACATACTAGCTAAAATCTCAAAATCAACTTAACCAACAAAATAAGAATACTACAGAAAATATTAACAACATATGAACCTACATGCTTGCAAAAATACAAACTCATCCTAACTCTCAGTGGATGTGACATTTAAGGCCAAAACTATTAGGGGGATCTTCTTGCCCCGGTCTCCCCTAACCTTTTTGTCAATAATTTTTTTTTAATTTGACGCTATACCAATAGTCATGTAACGTATGCTAGAATCGATTGTTAGGTTATCGGACATGCAGAACCAACGGCAGAGTAAGATATACATCTTATTCTCTTATCATAACAAGCCGACAAAACGTTAAATGCATAGGTCCACCAGGTTCCTTACGAGTTTCATAATGAAACCACAAATATAGGTAAACCTGTTTATACCCAAAAATAATAAGCTGTTGCCGGAGACTCCAAAGACTCGCACCTTTTGGATTTTATTTGAGCTTAAATTGACTAAATTTGTAACTATTAAGAATTTACCAGTGTTATGGAGGCGCATAGCGGTTTCAAGAAAAGTTGTTGACTGGTAGCCAATCAAAAATGTAACTTTACAGTTAGAAAAGTAGGTATATTCAAAACTGGTGTAGAGACCGAAAGACGTGGCAACGTAAGACTCATAGCGATAGCAAGCGAAAATTGGAAAATAAAAAGTATGACAATTTTTTAAATTTTACATTAGAATGATTAAAGCAATGTTAGGTTATTGTGAAAATAGTAGGAAAGTAAAAGTTTTAACGTATTGTGTAGGCACAGAATCGTCAGGAGCCGGAGTATAATGACGGCCAGCATAGCAGAAGTCAGGGAGTGTGAGGAGCGAGCTGTATATGTCCGCTCTGTTGTTGTTGCCTTTAAAGAGTCACAACTAATCTCGTCCGCGAATGTGTGGATGCCTGGATTGCCTCGAGGAGTAAAGAGGTAAACCTGGTCTGGGTTCCCGGACAACTGGGTTCAGGGCAACGAGACGGCAGATGAGCTTGAAAGACGAGGAGCCCGGATCCCATTTCTTGGACCTGAACCGGCCATAGGATTAACTAAACAATAGGCAAGATCTGCACTAAACGGGTTGTGCAGAACCAGGCGATAAATTCCATTTTACAAGCTGTGTGTTTGTTTGCATTAAAAAAAAAGTCCGGTTAGTTTCCATACACGGTTTTGGAGTTTTTCAAGGAATGGATGGACTCTTTGTTACCGAATTAATTCCAGGTATTAGATTCACCCTGTAGATATACTTTAATAAGAAAAACCAAATTACCTGTCGAAACGGAGCATGTGGATCGGGCTCAGCAAGCAAATACCGATATCCGTCCTTATTAAAGGGATGATCCAATGGATATCCATGTGCCGGTAATTTAGGGGCAGCCAAATCTACGCCTCTACTTTTTTTCCCTTGCCCTCCCAGCTCGCCAAAAAACTTTCGTTTCGTTGTTCTGGACTTTATTCCAGCCGCTGTTGATAAAAATAATAATTATTAAAACCAATGAAATGTACAGATGGCTCATATTGCATTTTGAAACTTGCTGAAAATTAATTTATGTTATATGTACCAAATAATGTGAAACCACATTTTTGGATTTGTTTGAAAGAAAAGACAAAATTTCATTATAGCTACGCACGAAAAATTGATGATTTTTCAGAAATTATGTATTTAGGGACGTATATTACAATTCTTCAAGACGTTTTTGTTGAGAAAGCCTATAATTTTCAAGATATCTACAGTACCTATTTATATCATTATTAATATTTTATTGCTAAAAGAGGTTTAAGCTTCAGGCCCTTGGGGGACGAGGATAACCCCAACCCCTGCTTTCCGTCAACAATAAACTAGAAACATATAAACAACCCACCTGTTATAAAACACGCTTCAACACGACATATTACGTGCTTTCCTTATATGTTCAGTTGTTATAGATATTTGTGTACCACGGGATAAGATCCCAAAAAAATTTTTAAATTCTTGAACAAGAAATTGTGCTTGAAAATATTGATTAACACGTACCCAAGTTTTTTGCAAATTGACGTACACGAGTTTAATATTTAACTTGTGGTTAGGTATGTGATAACATCGAAGATAACTGTTTTGTTGGTTTTCTATTTTCGACTTAATAAGGTAAGTTTAATTGACTTGCTCTCTTGCTTTTCGAAATAAAAACACCGTCGGCATTTTTAAACAAATTTTGGAAACAAAACATTAAAAACGATTTTCCAACCTCAAAATCTGATATATTGGCAGCCACTAAAAATACAGCAATTTATAATAATAATAAATTTCTTTATTTAAAATCATAATCACCGGGATACATTACTACATTATCCACTAACTTGGTCAAAAAACTAGAACAAGTGCCAATTTTTTGATTATAAATTGTGGCATGAACTTGGGGCAAATTTTAGCTGTTTACACGTAAAAATAAATTAAAGGTCAACTTTTACAATCTCTTGACCAAGAACTTGGCCCATGGAATACGGACTTAACACGTCTTCATACAGTAGACTCCCGATTATCCGAAACCCGATTACGCGAACTCCGCATTATCCGAAACGACCCACGAACCGGATTATCCGAAATGATTCTTGCTATTCCTCCGCTTTATCCGAAATTTCTAAGAAATGTTTTGTTGGTTTTGTTGTTGCGGCCAAAAATCGACAGACTTTAAAATTAAAACAAGTACCAATTACCTCTTTCTTGAATTTATGAATATGAATACATACTAATGTAAAGTCGCCACAGTGGATCTTTTCCCGTGCGTCATCAATCAACGATCAGGACTCAACGTGGTTAATAACTCTGCATCCTTATTTATTACAGTAACAAGTTTGAATAAAAGCATAAAAGAACATATATATATATATAACGTGCTAGACAAGAATAAAACTATAAACGTCAATTAATTACTTTTTTATTTGTTTAGTTGACTACCGTTGTATTTTAGAACGTCATTGTCAACCTTATTTTGATCTGCCAATCTAATTCGTATTTTGTAAATTTGTGTGCCTTAAAACTGTTCCTTTTTTTAAAAATAGTTCTTTTTAGAGCTAATTATACCCACCGTCTGTTTTGGCGGTAAGTATTTATGGATTTTTATAATACCCAATTTATTTGTTTTAAATATTCTAACCGTGAAAGTTCTTTGAAAAGTTTACGGCAGTGGCTAAATTCCCTTAAATGAAAGGATGTCAAAAATTTTACTTTTGCGATTTTAATAGTCAATAAAACACCAAACTTTTCTAGATTTTAAGCTTTAAAAATAGTATTAAATGTATTAACATTTGTTTGTCAATTTCTTTTAGATAATAGAGAATGCCGGGCAAAACTTAAAATAAATAATAATTTTTCGGGATATTATGTAGGTAAGTACGTCAAACGGTAGGCAGGCACGTCCATTTTATGAACTTAGACTTAGTTTTGACTCTTTTCGTCTCGTAATTTTGATTTGATTCATACGATTTTGATGACGTGAAAGTGATGACGCACGGGAAAAGAACCACTGTGGCGACTTTACATACATAAGTATTAGAATTTATTATGTATGTAGATCTATAAAAGTACATAGATATAGTTACTTTTCCTATAGTTAATGATTTTCCTCAATCTCCGCATTATCCGAAATTTCGATTATCCGAAATCGGTCCGATCCACATCATTTCGGATAATCGGGAGTCTACTGTAATGTGTGTGTATTGTTAAAAACATAAGATTTATTTAATGGTTATTAGATATTCCTGTAAGTCTGAGAAATAAGCAAAAAAGTTTTGTTTGTGTAACGTAAACAGTAATAAAGAAAGAAAAATAGAAAATGTCGCGAAGGTGACAATTAACCCCTCAAACAACACTTCGAGCAGGAATGGTAAATATTTATTATTCTCACCACTCCAAAGTTGGTGATTTTTTAAGAATGATGAATTTTGGGGCGTAAATAACGAATCTTAAAACGATTTTCGCCGAAAACGGTTAGTTTTTGAGTTATTCCTTCTTAAAGTGCTGTTTTTCATTTATTTTTAATTTATGGGTTACGCAGAATTTTACAATTTTTCTTCTTTATTGCAAATCAATCAGTCTTTTTTAAGTGACAATGATAATTATTCAAATGTCTATCACGTTAAAAAGTGAAAGTAGAGGGCACAAAGTTTTATTACTGAAAATATTTATTTTAAAAACCGCATGTTGCAGTAACTTGATTTATTTATATTCTGACATTTAGGAGGCCGGTTATTCACTTGTTTTTAGTTCCCCATAGCCTACGCAAAATGATTTTGTTGTGTTGAAGAAGAAACCAATTGACCTAAGGTTATATTTTGGTTATTTTTATCTCCAGTAAAGGAAAATAAGGGGGGAAAAGTAATAAACTGCATAGAACATGTGCTATTTTGCTCAGTTATTCTTAATTCTTGTGTCAACAATGGATAAAAATGTAACTTTTGCATCAAAAACTCCTTTAGAGGCACTTTAAAGGCCCAATCGTACCTATTATTGAATCATATGGTTCCAACAGCTAATTTTGTTATTTTTTAACGCATATGTATGATATGCCCATTATCATGATCATTTTAAATTTGAAATTTGGTTGTTGGTAATTCTATTTTAATATTGGTGCAGTTTGACAGAATACCAAATCGGTCGATTTTTATACAGTTCTATAGGTGCAATGACGGAGTCTTTGCTCCAGATAAATCGTCCCCAAGCCAAACCCCAAAAGCAGCAGAAAAATGCGGTTAAAACCACATATTGTTAAAACTGAGAGATGTCTTGATTATTTTTTTGTCAAAATCAATTCCACCAATAAAAATGTCAAGGGAATTTTGACAAAATCGCATGGGGGTGTGCAAATAATTAGAACTTGGTCTATTTCAAGGGTGAAAAACGCTGCAATTTTCACTCACACTGAAATGCATAAATGTGAATTCCAAATTCCAATTTTGATACAGGGTTAAAAAGGAAGGGTAAAAATGCATAGGTACGGATTGGCCTTGAAGAACAATCTCAAAAACTAAGCGTTTCCGGTGGTAATCGTTTTCCGATTAAGTAATATACGCCTCAAAATTAATTATTCCTAAAAAAAAAGGCTCAATTTTGGAGTCGCGAGAATATTTTATTATTATTATAACGCTTCAATGCTTCAAAGGATTCATTTTTTCATTCATCAAATTTGAAGTGGGGTTATTATAACAAAAAATTAGCTTATTCGGTGAAAACTAAAAACTACAACAGACAGAAACCATAATTTTTGGAAAATTCTAAACTTTTGTGGATAACCAAACTAAAATTAAAACTTTATTAACTAAGAGGAATTAATATACTTACGGGGAAGTCTATTTACAACTTTTATTTTCGCCATTTACAGCAAAATATGATTATATTATTATATCGAAATCGAAAATGATTGTGAAATTCAAATCAGTCAAATGTAAATGTCACTTTAGTTATTTAATTCAAAGAAAAGCAAATAAATGATGAATAAGCATGTATACAAAGCTATCTAGATTAAAATATTATTATGTTATAAAATAAAATTGTCTAAGCTTGCTACGGCTTTATGCAATATATAAACGCGCGATAAAATAAAATCATCCGACTTCGATCGGATAAAAATTCAATTATTTCCCACCTAATGTTTCAAAGAATTTTTATGCATGACTCATAAACGACATAATTATTGAGGTACTTACTAACTAGGAGCTGAAAAGGGTGAAAAATCTAATCAAACAACTACCTACATACCTCTACTAAATATATGAATATTTATTTAATATTAGGCAACTTTTCTTTATTTTAAAAACAATTGATCATTAACGTTTGGCAAAGCACTCTGGATTAAGACCTAGAAAAGTCAAAGCCTCCTATGATAAAGGTGAACGTCACGCCAATTTTACGGATATTTTTTAGGGCAGTTAATTCTTTTATAATCAAATCGAATCTTTTGCAAGGCTTTTATTAATTTCTAACTGTTGCAATGCTGAGCGAATATACAGGGTGTTACAAATTCGACGCTCACCATTGGGATCTCGTAAACGATAAGAGATGCAGCGAAGGTTAAATTGGGGGTAAAGTTGCGCAATTTGGACATGACTAACAAGCCGTCGAAAAAGTTAGAAAATTTTGAGTATTTCCAAAAGATAATCGGAAAAAACAGAAAATATAGGTAGGGTGTAAATGTTTCGGCCCTAGTTAGCACCATCACCAGCACCATACCATATAATATAACCTAAAATAAATAAGTCCATAGGACAAAAAAATTTCCAATATTTATGTTTTTATTTAAACGATTATTTACCAACAAAGATTAAAAAATTGATTTCTTTAAAAAAATTTAAAGTCGAAATAAAAACATGGGTATTAAAAACAGACAATTTGAAAATATTTTTAGAAATGCTTTAATTAATTAATATTGTTCTGAATAATTTATATAAGTACTTAATATTTTTTACTTAAAAATTATAAATTAATAATTTTATTATAGGTAATATATTTCTTCAAAAAAGCTGCGTTTATACTATGGAGGGCTTTAGGTTAGGAGACCGATCGCAATACATTGGTTGGTGGCAAAGTTTTGGATCGGTAAAGCAGCTTTAAAAATGGCCGTCAGGGGCGCATGTGTTCCTTTAAATCTGTAAAATGCATTGGTTCTTATGGGATAATCAACTGTTTTATTGAATTTAGTTAACTAAACCCCTCTACAGGCTGAGATATGTATATATTATATCTAATAAAGCTTATTTTATTAATTATTGGATAAAAATACTGCTGACGTCTATCAAAACCTGTAAAAAGTCAAACACTTGACGATCACTGCGCCGCGACCGGGAAACAGCGAACTAACTACTAAACAGGGACGTAAATTTAAAGAACAGCCATTTTCGATCGGACTCCTTCCTAAAGCCCTCCATAGTTTATACTATAAATTAACATTTTTACTTTAAAAAACTTGATTTTTAATGCATATTTATGATTTATGATTTTACATACTAAAACAAAAAATAAGATTTGCCCCTAACAAGCTCAGCTTTAGGGGAAGGGGATTGAAGAATAAGTTTATCAAAGACAACATAAACATATTTATTATATTATTAAATTTTAAATAAACTTATTATTATATCACGGGGCTAAAATAATGTTTAAATAGAAAAATTGGAAGGACAAGAGAAATTGAAAAACTTAAGCCACTTAAATGGAGGAATATGATAATATACATTAAAAACATAAAAAAAGTAAAACATGGTTAATGTTCTGGTTGTCCAAATTGTATAATAAATGTTATATTAATATTAAAAGTGGAAAAGATTATTGTATTTATATTCAAAATTCTTGTAATAAAAGTATATTTTAGATATTGACCACAACCGTTAACTCTACTTAAAGGTTTGGCCGAGGGTTTGACAATGCCTACACAGCAGCTAGCCTCACGCTGGCCATTATATTATACAGTCTGTCTCACGGTGGCCGTTCATTAGAATATTACGGAAAGTGTTACAATTTGAATCCTGCAAGTTTAGGTAATGGGGTTTTGGGAGACGCTCTCTTCAAATGAAATAACAGCGACTATACGCCGTCCTAAGCGAAAAAGGCGTATCTCAATTTTTTCTGATTTTGGTATTTTCATCAATATGGATATTATCTATATACTAGGAAAAATAGGCGTAACTTAAACGCAAAACACCCAAAAAAATATACGAAAAATATCCACATCTCAAAAAAATATGTAAAACCAAAGCAACTAGGGCTTATCTCATATTTCTAAGCGAAATAGACATTTCTCAGAGATATGCCCTATTTGCTTAGGATTTAATACTCTGCATTTTTGTATATTTATGTTATTTGTTTATCTGGATTGTTAACAAGAAATTAATAAATCTTAGTTTCTGAACATTTTCTACACCTTATTATCTATCGTAACGAAGATTTAGCAAAATATAGACTTTATTTGTTGACATTGTGATAAAATGACTCATTGATTATTTACGAAACATTTTTTCGGCGACAGAATTTATTTCGAAGAAATAGTATTTTTTTTCTTTGCCTCTAGTGGCATGGCGAAACTTCTTGGCCAGTTTCTAGCGCAGACAGATGTCTAATTGCTTTTGTTTAAAAAATAAATTAAATTCAATTTTTATGTAAGATAAGTCAGTTTTAAATTAAAGGAAATTTACATGCATCTAGAGTTTATGCGCTACCCCGTACAATAAGACGTGTCAGGACGCAAACTACTCTGCGCTAAACACGAGAATCTTATATCTATAATTAAAAAAAAAAAGTTCAAAATTGGTTTATTATTAACGAAATTACAGCTTATTAATTTGAGGGTGCGTTTTTTAATATTCGATAATTAATGGGCGTAGTGTATTTAGTAATAAATGCTTTTTATACAAATTTAGGTTAAAAGTTGTTTAATTTTATTTTTCTTGGTTTTTTTTTTGCATTTTAAAAAAATAAACATCATTATTTTCCGAAATATTTTTAATGGACGGTCACAGTGAGACCTGTATATTGGAAACACGAAACATGAAAAAAAATTCAGTGGTATAAAGCTGAACTTCCAAAAAGTAGACTTTATGAAACTAAAATAGAAAAAAAAAGGAAAATTGAAACGTACCATGCTGTATACCCATTTCCGTAACCTTTAAGGTTCCACCTTTAATCATAGCATCATAATTTGGCCTGACATGAGTTAAATCAGTATTCACCAGACCATAAAGCTGTCCGTCGGGGCCATCTTCAAACACAAACAAAATATGGATGTCCTTTATTAGGGTCTTGGTTACTGTGGCGTGCCAAGACTGCGTTACTCTCCTAAAATATGTAATTTTTCTTTTAGCATTTAGGATTTTAATGGTTTAATAAATAACACCGTTTCGGTGATATTAAAAAAAATAAATAAATAAACGTTGCAATACTTAAACGGGAAAACCGCATGGTCTCCCTTTATTATTATTATTATTATTATTATTATTATTTTATAAATAGCAAGCGGAAAGTCCGATAAAGCTATTGCTTTAGTCTCTTTTGTTTTTTTTTCTTTAATTGTTCGTCGTTATTAAAAATGTCTAAAAGTCCGTTGGCTAGTTTAAATTACTTGTTAAATTCTTACGCGAAAGTTATTTAAACAAGGGTAGGTAAGTATTTTGAACGCACAAATATCATTAAATATTTAAAAACGAATGTCATCAAGCACCGTAATGCACAAAGGTTTGAGTTAACTGCTCAAAATTACGATCACCTTGGTCTTAAAGGAGTTTACACTATTTGCGCAGACTGTACTTTCTTCAAGTGAGTTCCATATGTACACTACCCGATTGATGAATAAGTTCTTTCTTGGAAATGTCGCGGATATTTCTTTGCTTAATTTTTTTGAGTGTCCCTGAAGCTGTTGATTCTGATTTAAATGAAACAAATTTCTTAAGTTACAAGAATAGTAGTCTGTTAGTATTATAAAAGTTTCTATTATATCACCCCTAGTTCTTCTTTGCTTCAGAGTAGTTAGCTCAAATCTTTTAAGTCTTTCGGAATTCTGGTAACCCGCCTTTGGACCCTTTCCAAAATTTCAATATCTTTCTCTCTTCTCTGATGTAGAAGGGGTTCCTAATATTGTATCCATATTAAATTTTTGGTCTAATATAGGAAGTGTACAATTTCTTTACAATCTGTAGAGAGTGATCTTTGACAGTCTCTTTCACCATAAAAATAAAACTATTGGCTTTCTTTACCATTTTAATAATAAGTGCTTCCCAATTTAAATTAGAAGAAATTAGTATAGTGTTTCTTAGGTCAATTTATTGACATTAAACTGTGGGAATTTCCTAACCATAGGCGTTCCACACAAATAATTAATATGCGTATACACACTTATAAGTTTGTTTTATATTAGGTGTTTGTACATACTACACTTTATAAGCACTGTATATATAATAATATTACCTATATTAAAATAATAAATATAAGGTAACTCAAAAATTCTGTATACAAAACTAAAGTCAGAAAAATAAACCTGACACGGCACGACACTGCTCAGAAAATGCTTTAATTTTTTTACCAGAACTTCATTCTCGTCAACCAGACTCCGGCCCGTTCATCAAGGCATAACCACGTATATTTTATCTCCGTCTCTTCCACGCCATCGGCGGTCACTGGCCTATCTCTGTCTGGCAGAATCGATCGTTAGACGGGCCAGGTACCGGTTCAGCTTATATCCTGGCACTTCCAACCGCAACTAATTACATGCTGTTGCCAATTCTTCAAAATTTTCGGATTTGTAAGCGCAATGTAAGTATATACGAGAAACAAGGGTTTGTTAATTAGTTGTTTTTAAACACTAAAAACACTTTTTGTCTTGATTTCAGTTATATTGTTTCTTAAGGACTAAAGAATGTATTATTATAACAATGAATGGCTTGTTATTTTTTTCTGTCACACTCAAAACTCCTCAGTTTAAAGTATATTTGCAAACAAGCTTTCAAAGAAAGTTACTGACTAACAATTGAATACTGATATAAATGAAATATCTTTAATAAAAAAACTTAAAGAATTGAAGAAGAAAGATCTGACAACCCTGGTTGTGAGGTCGGTCTCTTTGAGACTGTTTACCGCCGTATGGAATGATTGGAATGTCCTCAAACTGAGATTGGATAAATAATAACCCCAGATCTGTTTGTCTGTAACACTAATAAGTTGAAGATTATTTAGCAAATATGTTTCACAATGGTTATTTGGGCCAATATGCAATACTGTACATTTTGATACATTAAGCTTCATGCACCACTGGCTTGTCCATGACTCAATACGCCTCAGATCTCTGTCTAATCCATTGTTGCTTTACTTTAAAATAAAATGGTGAGAAATTAAATAAAAAAGAGTAAAGAAAGATAGTTATGAAGTATTTAGATCTTGTTTTACTAATAACTAGGTACCTAGGTATGTAAGGTCTTGTTTAGATCTGAAAAATTAAAACTACCTACTAATTTTCAAAATGTTTTTTAATGTATCTAAACGTTAGTAAATAAGAATCTTTTGCAGAAATGTATTTTGATATTAATAATGAATTGAAAATACTTCTTTTTTGGCTTCAATCAAACAAACTTAAGTTAAATTTTACAAAAATCTTCTTTTATGTTTATAACTAAAAATAAAATAAATCATTATATAACACCTTAACATGTAATAATGAAAATATTCCATATTCAAAAACGACAAAATTTTTAGGATTAGTTTTAGACGAAAATTTAAATTGGAAAGGCCATATCCAGTATATTATCACCTCGGTATCTCCTTTGGTATTTGTTTTGTACAGAGCTAGATATTTCATTCCTTTGAAATACTTAAAAAATATATATTTTTCATTAATATATTCAAAATTACAATACTTAGCTTGTGTGTGGGGGATCTGCTTGTTTATCAAACTTAAAACCATTACAAAAATTGCAAAATTAAGTTATTAAAATCTATACACAAATTACCACATTTAGAACCAACTGTTAATCTATATAAACCGAATGGGTATTTGCACGTTCAAAACATTTATAAATTAAAAATTTGTATTCAAATTCACTTTATTATTTTAAAACAAAAATAAATCAAACATAACACTTCAGGAGAATAAGACATTACATGATCATAACACCAGACGTTGTATAAATTATCAAACTATACCAGTAAAAAGTAATTTCGGAAAAAAATTACTTTTATATGACGGAATAATAAAATATAACAATCTTCCAGAAAAATTTAAAAAATTGGCAACTTTTAAAAAACAATTAATAAAGAGATATTTACTAAATTAAATTATTTATACTATTTTTTTTTAATTGATTTTATTAATGGGTTAAATCGGATTAAGCAACTTCAATTTTTTTATTGTTTTTTTTTAATGTTTATTATTTTCTATATTATATTGTCACTTTCCAAGTAATGAACTGTAAAAGTTAGTTTGGAATAAAGGCATTTTGAAAGTTAAATTTCAAACAAAATCGGGGACATTTCACTTTTACAAACTTTATAATGGCGTGGCGAATTTTGCTAAAAGTGAGCTTATTTTAGTTCTTCTTCATCCCTTAACCAAGTTTTTTCGAATTTCCCGCCTTTTGAAAATTTCCTCTTAAAAATAAATCGAAATTCTCTGAAAATAAATTAAAACGAATATCCTTAACAAAGTTTCATTATTTTTCTTTAATGTATGATAAAATTCTTTTAAAAAAACCCATTCCAAGCTTTTACAATTTGGCTAGAAATCCTAACTTAAACACAAACATGCTCACCATACCTTGAAGTAGTTGTTAAAGCCTCCCAATGGTATTCAATGTAAGGAATGATTTCCTTGTCTTTATTAAATACAACCCTATTGGTCCCATCTTTGGCGCTGGTCTGCTGAAGATTAGCAATGGCGGTGACGCACATCTGCGTAATTTCTGTATAAAGACAGTTCTATAAAAAATATGACAAGGGAATAAAATATGATAAAAAATGCTTCGATCCTTTATTGGAATAAAACTGCAATCTTAAATAGTTTATTGTTTAAAGGATATGTCAGATACCCAAGAGGATCAAATCAGGTAGGGTGATCCGGGGTAATTGTGGCATGGGGCAAACGTGGCTACCGCCATTTTTTATTTGATTAAGCAATGTTTTGTATGATTTTTAACTGAATAAATTTGCCTACTAGTGTCTACTTTAAGCCTATAAAAATTTGTAGCTGTAAGGAAAAGGATTGCAGCGAAATACAACAATTAGAGAGGAGATGCAATATATGACTCGTGCAATTTCTGCGTATTTAATTTGTTTTTTTTTTCTTTTGGTTGTATTATTCCAGTTTTTTAGAATTTGACAACTGAACCTTATTCTGTACAAGTATAAGCTAACTTACAATTTTTTTTTTTTAGATGGACGTATGAAAAAATACATGGGCTGCCACTTTTGCCCCATATTAACAGGCATCGGGGCAATTATGGCAGCACCTATGGGGCAAAAGTGACAGCCTCAATTTTATTAGTAGGTAAACCTAGTGCATAACTAAGTGACTTTTTAAAAACTTTAAAATAAAATGGTGAGAAATTAAATAAAAAAGAGTAAAGAAATATAGTTATGAAGTATTTAGATCTTGTTTTACTAATAACTAGGTACCTAGGTATGTAAGGTCTTGTTTAGATCTGAAAAATTAAAACTACCTACTAATTTTCAAAATGTTTTTTAATGTATCTAAAAAAGTATAAGGAATTTTAAAGTTCTGTAAGAAGCAAATATGTAGTGATACTCTTCCTTAATGCTACTTTTGCCCCAGGAATACACAGTATAAAAGACAAAGAAAATATGAGACGATACCACATTTGACCCATATGGGGCAAATGTGGCAGCCAGACGAAATTTAAAAAAAAATAGGGCGTGCTAGGACATGCTAGGGACTTCAGGTGTTCTAATTTCCGGATATGCACTTAAGAAGGTCTCCTATTTCTTAGTATTTTTTTTTTAAGAGTTCATTGTTATAGCGTCAATGGGCATTGTAGTTTTAAAGAGCACCAGGTAGCCACAATTACCCCGGTTCACCCTACATTATATTCAATAAATATTCTTTATGGCTGAGGTACAAAGTCTTCGGCAATCCAATTTTAAAAACTGGTTAAGACATTGTGTGTAATGAGAGTGGGAGTCCTTACACAACATAAATATTTATGCTATTTAAAAAAAAAAATTATTATTTTTAAAACAATGCATTTTGAAATAGAGAAGTTCTATATATGCAGGGTGACGTGAAAACTTATATTGGCAATATTTTCTTCACTAAAGAAGTTATCAAAAAAAAAAATATAAAATTTTGCTGACATTTCATATGCTAATCTCATTAACATGAGCACCATTTTTAGAGTAAAAATTGTGTTGTGTACCATAGTACCATTTGAGGAGCTCTTTAAGCTGACATTAATGGATAAATTTTAAAAATAAAATTTTATTTTACTTTGGAGAGGCACTAAAAAGTGTTTTTTTATAAAACAATGATGGTGGGCTGCTAAAGAAAAAAAACATCAATTTTTTCAAATTTATAGGTCCTAAGTAAGTTAATTTTTATGGAATAGATGTCAAAAAACTCATGAGTTTCAGTTCAATGGAATTGAACAACATTACTAGTCTAGTACTGATCAATTTATTTAAAAAAGAGTTATTTTACTTACGGGCCTGGCTTTTTCTAAACGTCTCTAAACCTGTGGGTGAACAGTTCTTGCACAGGAAAACATAATTATGTAGAAAAGGAACAAGCTTTCCGAGCTGATATCCAATACATGACTCGTGAAACCATCTTGAACAGTTTGCACATAGTAGTTCAACAATATTCAAGTTGCGATCTTTTCCACTAAAATATTAACAGTTTGGTGAGTGTCTTACCACATAACAACATAAAAGTAAGTTCCTTTACCCTTACCTTTAGCAACATGGCTAACATTAAAAGGTTTATTAACAGTTTAGTATTTTTTAAATTAACTGGGATAACTAGTAAAAATGCTCGGAACAATGTAAATAGGTAGGTAATACGTTCAATTTTTCAAAATAGGTATATAAAATGTTTGTCTTTTGCTGAATAGATGGTGCACAATAACACAGACTCAACAAATAAAACAAATACCTAAATTACTTAAAACTGCTCCAGTTCACAACCATCTCCGCACACTATACTATTATAAGTGTATTTTTTTTGTAGGAACATAAACAAACACAACAAATTATTTGTTCTTACCAATAACAATTTCCTTGTTCAACCTGCTTTTTTTCCCGTTTTTCATCTTCATTCGCTTTGCTGGAACTGTTGGTTGTAGAGGAAATTGTAGACTCATTGTCAGTTTCGCTTTGTGTCTTATCATCGGTGTCACATTGATTGGAAGTATCGTTTTCAGTATCCCCATTTTTACTAAAAATACATCTGAATATTCTGAATCAATACTTTCATTTAATTCAATAGGAAAACAGTCTGCAGCGGTCCTGAAGATGGACTGTGATATTGTGTTCTCTAATATTATAAAACTTTTAACGTACATAACGCTACGCCGACTGGTTTAGCAAAAACAAGTTGGAATTTGAAATTTTCAAACAATTTTAGTTTGTAACAAAACCGTCTGGAAACAAATTCTTAAATAAGTAGGTTGTAAAATAACAAACCACATTTTACCTTTGATTGCTTTCTTCGGTCATTTGTAAACGTAAATAGAAGTAGTAAAGGGTGAGTAAAGTTTAAAAGATCTAAAAATTCTGGTAAAAAGCCTTGTGACTGTAAACAATTATTTTTAAACAGTGTGTCAATTATTGGTCTGTCAGCCAAAAGTCAGCAACGATTAGAGACCTTGAGCAACGACTACTGACAACTGTCAGTCCAGTGTCAGTGAAAAGTCGACTTCCGTTTAGTGACTTATTTATAGAGCGGTCCTTTAGAAATTTAGCAGCTCAGCGAAGTTAGATTTTTTTCGCCCCTCTTGCCGCTGTAAGCATGTCACTATATTACTCATACGACTAGACGAACTTGTTCGCGAGGCGTTTCTTAAATAACTTAGCTACGAAGCTACGCAAACGCAAGGATTTGTAGAGGTGGGTCGGTATTTAGATAACGCGATTTTGGAGCGGTATATTTTGATAACGCTCCAACGCGCTCCACAACGACTAAGTAACTAGTTACCGTGGAGCGACACCGGCAACGGAAACGTCAGCCGCGCCCGCAGTTTACAGAACGAACGGTCGAGACCGCTCATAGAGGACGCGACGCGAAGGCTGCATTTTCTGCGTTACATTTCAATGCCGCTTTGCAGCAACGACGTTTCACGGTTTGGAGCGGAGCGTAAGATCTAGCAAGCCCACGTGCTTGGACCGCAACATAAAATACATCGTTAGCACTGGTTGTATACCCTTGAATACGCATAATAAAACAAGGTATCAGGCGATTTGAGTGGACTGGAGCGTCACTCCGGTCGAAGCGACGCTGCACTCGTCGGAACCTACGTTCCGGCTGGAGCGAGCAAAACTTCAGGAACGAACAATAGTGAATCGCGCTGCAACGTGGAACTATGAAAAATGTCTTGCGGTGCGGTTTGAATTTGATAGAAGACTGATGCTAGATTATTAGATTTACCGAATTTTACTGTTAATAAAATAAGAATAGTAAAAATAAAATATAATACCAACATTTTTATAAGTTTAAGAATAAATAAACAAACAGTAAAAACACTTTTTTAACGTCGCTTTTTATATTTCTAAAGAAATATTTATAGTTGTGTAAATGAACCGTAATGAAAGTTATTCTATAAATACTATAACAAAAATCATGAATCATGTAAATCATCATACTGCACACGTCACGGCGATCCTTACATAAAATTACAATGAGTTGTTTAGGATTTTAACAGTTCGTTTCATATTGTAGCCTATAAGCACGCGGTTGAAAAATTTTGGTCGCTCCAAAGTAACGTTGTTTTGGAGCGGTATTTTTTTGGAGCGTTCGCGATTGGAACGCTCCAGATGTGGAACCGTTTTTTCCACCACTAAGGATTTGTAGTTTGCATTGCTGTTTTAAAAGAAGCACAAGGGAAGTATTAGTTAAATAACAGCCCCCTCAAGTTCACTGAGCGGCCTTTTAAAAATTTTTATTTTTATTTTCCTCCCCCCTTGCCACGGTTAAGATATTTACTTTTCTATGCTGTTTAAAAGAAACCATTTGCTTTTTTTAAACAGCATAGTAAAGCTAAGCAAAAATCTTTGCTTATATAGCGTTGCTAAAGGAACGCTTCGCGAACTACTTCGTTTTATAGTCCGTATGGGAAATATAGATGGGTATACCTAACCGCGGCAAGGAGGGAGGAAGAAATCTTTGCTGTACTCTTAGCTGTACTAAGCTAAATTTTTGAAATGGACGCTCAACTTAGCCGATGGCTTTGCTTAACTGTTTAAAAGTAATTAAAAGGAATTCAGCTTTAGAGTTTTGTGACTACAACTAACCTTTTTTTTTTTTCTGTGTTTACCTTACCCTAATGTCAATCGTCAACGTCAAGAGAAAAAAACTGTTTTTTGTTTTTTTTCTGTGTTGCTACTGCTACAGTACCAAAAAGCGGAATGTGAATTTTCTATGAAAAAGTTAGTGTTTAATACACAAACTACAAACATGTTGAATAAAAATTAAAGTAATAAAATGTTATTAACGTTCTACAGTTAATGGGTATATAAACTAAGCCTAATTCAGTGCCATGAATTTAATAAAGAGACGAAAACGTGAAAAGCCCTACTCGACGCCCTAAAATGACGGTTCCACCGAAGGTTGCAATATCAAAAGTGTATAATTTTACGAATACAACCTCTTATATAAAATACAAGAATTTTTTTCTTGGAGTATTAGTGGTATCTGTTTTTATAACCATAAGTCTTCCATTCATAAACTTTACAAATAGTGCATCAAAACACTTTGAGAAGATTAATTTTAACAATCTTCATAGGTTACCAGAAGTCAAGTTAGGTAGTGACAGTAACGTAGTAAACCCAAGAAATAAAGAATGCAGTTTCTGGGACTGCTTTAATATTTATCGTTGTGGTCATACTGGCCATAACAGAATAGCAGTTTATGTTTATCCCTTCAAGAAACATGTGGATGAACAGGGGGTTCCTGCAACTAGGAGTATCACAAAGGAATATTACACTCTTCTTAAAGCAATTGTGCACTCCAAATATTATACAGCAAATCCACATGAAGCTTGTGTTTTTATTCCATCTATTGATACCTTAAGTGAAGAAAGGGTTCGGCTGAATTTGACTTCAGTGGCTTTGAACCAGTTATCGTAGTAAGTAATTTTAGTATCATTAATTATTATCATTATTTTTGATGCCTTATTTATTTGGTAAAAAAGAAAAATAAAAGTTAGGTACAAAGGTTGTCACCAAATTAATGGGAGTGATGTTCACTACTAAGAGCGCTCTACCCCCTTAGCCCTAAAATAATTTTTTTCAAGTTCAAGGTGTCTTTTTGCCACCCTCGTCCCCTCTAACTTATTAAGTCTTGGTCGAGGTCTTGGTATTAGTGCAAAAATTGAAAACTCCTTTATAAGCCTTTATAATATAATAATAATAATTTTTATTTGTTCAAAATGTTTACAATAAACAGTATAACCCCTAAGGGTGTCTAACAGTGTCAAAAGGTTGACAATAATTATGATGAGTGGGTAAAACAACTCTAAAAGGTTTACTTACGTTAATAAAATTCATAATAAAAAAAAGCTTATTATAAAGATAGGTAGGTACCTACCAAGGTAAGTACTTATGTGGTCACTATATTTATTTAGTTTATGGCACCTCCAATGACAAGGCTTTAAATGAAAAATATTTGAAATTCTCCTCAAACTTACAAAGTAGGTAGTACGTACTTGATTAAAGTCCATTATAGAACTCTTAAGGACATTCATCGGTTTTGAAGTAAATGGGGAGGGAAGGCTGTTCGCCCGGCTGTTCGTTACCTAATCTATCCCTCTAAGGTAAAATTAATTTTTCGTATTCAAATCCAATGGGTTTGAATACGAAAGTTTGAAAGAAAAAATAAAATATTCTATGGTTTTAATTTTTAAAATTTTGAATTATTTACTGGAAAAAAAAGGAATCAAGATAGGCTCTTGAATAAATAATAAAAACTCGGGAATTAATTCACTTAACACATCTTCCTCGACCCATGGGTAACAGTGATTCAACTGAAGGTCGAGAGCCGCGTCTACCTGAATACCGGGCGTTTTTTTTCTGTTTCTATTTCTATTTAATTTATCAAAACAAAGATACCAATATATTCGGTGGAGACTGACAAATAAAATAATTGCGCGGATAATGGGATGACCGAGGGGATGACCTCGGGGATGATGTAATAACGTCCACCATTTTTTCAAACTTTCTGCCTCTCTTTCTGCTATCGCGGCGTCTTTTTAATTGTTGTTTGTGACCATCTAGGAAGATTTTTTTAATTATTGGGGTGTATTATGAATAGGTTCTAGTTCAGGATATTAATGGTGAATATGATGAATTCGGTTCTAGGGAACAGGCCCAGTTTTTTAATTTAATTTTAATGATATCCTGTCCTACAGTCCTACTTACATAAGTTCATAAGTATAGTAGTTAGGTCATTAACACGTTAAACGCCACGGCGGTCTATAGGGCCCGCTCAGAGTATATCCTACCACGCCACCGCGGGCCGTAGGGACCGCCAGGTACTAAATTGATTTTTCTTGCCTTGTACGCCAGCGGACCTCTATAAACCCAAGTTAAACATTATAGCCGGCCCGCTGTGGCGTACAGGGAACGTGTATTCACTCGAACTTTTAATTTAATTCGAGATGAAATACAAATTATGTGGTTAATTAAATAAATAGATGTTTTTCTTTTAATTAACTTGGCCTGGGAGGCCATTTCTATAAATTTACCATGGCGTTTAACGTGTTAATATAATAAACAACCCCTTGCTATGCTAGGTCCTGATTTGGACAAATACTTTATGATAATCTTGGTAATTTGTTTGCCAGTTTGTCTCGTTCTACCCCAGGTTCTACCTTATGAGTCTAAATTCTCAGACATATATTTTTAGCTTGTTTATGAATGGACGATGGAGCTATGCATATTAGTTATTTTACTTATTTGTTTTCCTTTGCTCATTTACTTTAATACATCCTGTTCAGATTTTTATGTCTGTTTAAAATTACAAATACTTAAGTATGTAAGCAAGTACTAGGCGTTGATGTATGAAATTAAGTGAAATATTCTAGGAAATATTTATTTTAGTAGGTAAGTAACAAATTTCGATTCATTGAAAGTTTAATAAAATCAAAAAATGTTTACCCTAATAAGTAGAGAAAGAAATAATAAAATTTCCTTCTTTTGTATCGTTATAGTTTTAACATTCTACCTATACTTACTGCGAAAATAATTACCTAAACAATATGCTCTCCCTGACCACGAATCGACGGCCGCATCTTGTTTCCTGTTTCTAAGCTGTTCTCTTATTTTCAGTTATCGAATCAAAGATAAAATGTATTCGGCCGCACGACTGCCAAATAAAATAATTGTTTGTTATATTTAGGATGATGTCGCCTGTCGATGTCGGTTTGTGTTGAAACTTTCTGCTTTCGCGGTGTATTTTTACCTAATTGTTTCTAGAATTAATGATAACTTTACTTACCTTATCTTACTACTAAAGGTAAACATTGTCTTTTTATCCATTTGTATGAAAAATAATTTTATTAGGAAACACAAATAACTTATTTGGAAATACACCTCTCTACTGTCAGTCATTTCCTTATTTCCGATTAATTAAAGTACCTATACACAAAAATTAGCGGTATAAATGCTTTATTTACCATAATTACATATCAAAGAACCGACAAATTTTGCACTTGGTATATTGTATGCTCCAGGCAGTTTCAAAAAGTTCCTAATAAATCATGGCTAAAAGTAGATAAGTACTTCAAAACTTGTCCAAGAAAACATCAATCCCATAGCAGAGAATTGCAAACTATCAAAAAATATTAGTTTTCAACATTTTATAGCAAATAAACTATTAAAGAATATACTGAATACACACTCCTGTGCAATATTTGCACGTGGTATTTTCGGCTCTATTATATTTTTTATATCGTGTTTTTGTGAGTACCTTCGTTCTCTAAAACATCAAGGATGCGATGATTTGACGTTTATATTGAACGTTGAACGTACTTTAACCAATAGAGCGTTTGGTGGCAGTGTCGTTGTGCTTCAGTAGGTTTTGAACATACGCCGCCCGGCCGGCATCCGTACACAAATTCGATATTTAAAAATCGAAAAATGTTCCTAGAAAATTATCTAAAACCTATTCGGGCAATACAACAGAAAAATCCTTCTTCCCATACGTTTCTACAAAATAGCACGCAGAAAAGTTACGTTTTCTTTATCTTTCGTTCCAGCAAGCGGTAATAAGTAGCATGTAGGCTGTGCGATTACCGAAAAAATAATCAATTTTCGATTATTTGAAATAATCGATTATTTCCTATTAATCGATTAGTCGAAAATAATTAGTTATATCCGATTAATCCAAAATAATCGATTAATCGGAAATAATCGATTAATCGAAAATCACAAATAATCCATTAATCGAAAATAATAATCGATTAATTAAAAATAATTGATTAATCGAAAATAATCGATTGATTTAATCAAAAAGTCGATTAATGGAAAAACGTCATTAATCGATAAATAGACTACTAGTATTGTTAGTTTCACGTGAAAGATTAACTAATCAAGCAAAAATAAATAAAAATTTATATTTAGGAAGTTTTATTTATGTTACAAAACTTTTATTCATGGTGAGAAAAACGAGCTTCTATGTGATCACCAGTTCGTGAGGCCCTCAAGTCGCTTACTATGTGTCCTCCTTTACTGAATACCCTTTCAGATGGTACGCTTGATGCCTATATACACAAAAAAAAAATCGCACATTGGGAGAGGAGAGGAAATACATGACAATTATGTCTCCCACCATACTAATCGAAAAATTTTTTTTTTGGTTAATCGATTAATCGAAAAATCCTTTTTTTTTCGATTTTGATTAATCGAAAAATCGTTCTTTTTTTTCGATTACTTAATAATCGATTAATCAAAAAATCGTAAATTTTTTTTCGAATAATCGATTACTGAATCGAAAAATATTTTTTTTTCGATTAATCAAAAAATAGTTTTTTTTTTCGATTACTTATTTGAAAAATAGTTTTTTTTCGATTAATAATCGATTAAGTAATCGATTTTTCGATTAATCGATAAAAAAAATTATTTTGTTGCACACCCCTAGTAGCATGCGTTTATTTCTCTCTTGCTTACCGGCTTAATTATTTTCATTAATATTTGTCTTGAAAATAAAATAAAAGTCATGGTGCTAGCTCTCTTAACCCCAAAATGTAGGGGACGTACAAAAGGTACCGTTAAGTTTTACTGACTAATGGCTGTGCACATAAAATTCGCGTAAAATACGAGGGATATTTTGGAGGTACATAATAGTAATAATACGCGAAACCAACGAAGTTTGGCTGATAGCGAGGCTGGTAGTATGAATTTTAAACTAAACTTAATTTAAACTTAATAAAGATTAAGTTACATGAGAAGATACTTATTGAGGGAGACCTTATGAAAATTCAATTAGGTTTGGAAATATGTTCCCTCTGTTCTATACAGGGTGCCCCGGATAAGAATTTACACTGTAGGGATCTCGTAAACTGTAGAAGATACCGAGATGGAAGTTGCGCCTACTAAATTTTGCAACGTTGTGTTTTTAAATTTAAAAAATTCCGAATCCTTCTGAAGATATTTGGGCAAAACCGAATTTTCGCGATTTCGTTTTTATTTTTTTTCCGACTCTAATTGAAGAGATATGTCAGAATAAAGGTTACCTACATTATCATTGCCATTTTTTCTTCTTTACAAGATGGTGTATTTAGATTTTTAATCCGACGTCCCGTTTCCTCACAACCACTTTATTTTTTAAATAGTCGGAAAATTTTATTTTATTATTTTTAAAATCCCATCCTCATTCAAAATTCAACGACATATTACACCTAGTATTAATAACACGTTTAATTAATTGCCACTAACGGCCCCATACGGTGGCCTGCGCGTTTTCCCGACCTACGACTACTAAAAAACCTATGAAAATACTGACGAACTTCAAGCTGGAGTTCAAGCCGCCATTAGAAGAATAACTCCAAGAACGTTAGAGAACGTAATGGATGAAATTGTATATCGTTGCTACTTCTTAACATAGCATAAAACAAAATCGCTATCGCCCGTCTTGTCCCTATATGTGCTTAAATCTTTAAAACTACGCAACGGATTTTGAAGCGGTTTTTTTTTAATAGATAGAGTGATTCAAGAGGAAGGTTTTTATGTATAATACATGCATAATATTATAGAGAAACACTGATAAATTAGAGTAGGGAGAACGAACGATCCAACCTAACCGGTCCCCGGCCCGTTCAACGATCGATCCGAAGCACCGAAACCGGAATAGACGAAGACAGACTATGTTTTATGCATGGATGTGAATTGTGGAAGGGCCGGCAAACGGTTGAGTTTGAGGGTTGTTCGGGTTTGTGCGCCTTATTATCTCACGTCGTATAATGCCGGGCTGCAACGCAGGCCGGGTACACGCTAGTATGTTTAGAAAAAGAAGGTGACCTTTTTGAAAACGAAATTAAATAAATTTGATTGCTGAAAACACTGTTAGGTAGCTGTTGTTTAAGTGGTAATTGTTGAACCTTTTTATGGGTAGCTACCAATAAAATTACATTTAATTTTAATAGATAAATAAATCTGAGAATAAATCCAAAGTACAAATTTGGTTTTAAAACCCGTGTATTTCTAAAAAATTTATTGTTTTCCAGAGGCAACTTATTTCTAGTTGGCTTTGAAAACAAAATAATGTTTATTAAAGACATATTATTTGCACTTATTCTTATTGATGATGGGTTTTTAAGTGCGAAGCGTGTTATCTTAACATAGTATAAAACAAAGTCGCTATCGCCCGTCTGCCCCTAATATATCCCTATATGTGCTTAAATCTTTAAAACTACGCAACGGATTTTGAAGCGGTTTTTTTTAATAGATAGAGTGATTCAAGAGGAATGTTTTCATGTACAACTAGCGACCCGCCCCGGCTTCGCACGGGTGCAATTTCAGAAAGTGGCATGCCGGGTTTGTTCGGGTTTGTATTTATACCAGCGGGTTGCAACGCATGCGGGGTACACGCTAGTTAATACTAAGTAGGTGTGATATGTCGTTGAATCCAGAATGAGGAGGTGAATTTAAAAATAATAAAATAAAATTTTCCGACCATTTAAAAAAACCAAATTGATGGTGGTTGTGAAAAACGAAACGCCGGAGTAAAAATCGAATTACATCGACTTGTAAAGGCAAGAAAATGGCAATGAGAATGTAATCTTTATTTTGACATATCTCTTCAAATAACGTCAGAAAAAAATAAAAACGAAATCGCGAAAATTCGGTTTTGAAAACACAACGTTGCAGAAGTGGGGCGCAACTTTTTCTAATTTAACTGTCTCTGTATCTTCTATGGTTTACGAGATCCCTGCCCGGGACACCCTGTATACATAATAATGTGCTTTAAAAAATGGAAAAACCATTAAATTGTTGTATTACCTACACCTAGTCATGAATGTTATTACATGACTTATTTAAATATTATGTCGTGTCCTCGGTGGTGCCATTAACAAAAGATAATAATGTATTTGTTTTCCTTTTTGCGGGGTCAAAGTACATTAAAAATGTTACACATGTACCAATATTTAAATTTATTTTTACGCTTTTAGCTGTGTAAATTGCTTTAAATAAAGATAAACAATTTAATAGGTCCACAGTAATTCACCAGAATTTATTATAGTATAACCATAATATCACAATTAGTTGTTGCCATGTAGTTTTTTTAAACAAATTAATTGTTTGATATTCTGTCCATTATATTTTATTAGGTCATCTGTGCTAAATTAAATATTATACTCACGGTGATTGCCCATAACTATATTTTGGAACGTAATGCGATTTTAGTACTGCAAATTTAGTCCTGCAAATTTGGATAATAAGGTTTTTGGAGGCGCTTTCGCAAATGAAGCAATAGCTATCATATGCGACTTTAGGGTTGCCAGATTTCAGAAAACAAAAAGCGGGAGGTGCCGATCACAGAATATTGTGAGTTCTCTGGTGCCGATATAATTGTAGCGCTTTCGCCATATCATAAAAATAATTATTGTTTCAAATTGGTAAATATTTTTTGCTCCATTAATAAGTAGGATTTTGTTTTGTACCAATGTCTATTTTTTTCAAAGATAGACATGTAATTATTTTTCTGACTTTAATATGTATTTTTCTGAGCTAGAAGTATAAAAAAAGGAATAGCGGGAGTTTTAATATGTTAGTCGGGAGATTTATTGAAAAATCGGGAGTCTCCCGCCTAAATCGGGAGGGTTGGCAACCCTATGCGACTTCTGGTTATACCGGAAGTTGTCACAAGCTTGATTATTTTAAATGAAGCACCCTGTCTAATACCTATGTATACAGGGTGGCGCACCGAAAACTTTCCACCCAGGTTTATTTTCTTGTAAATAAATAAATCAAAATTCGCTCGAACACCTTAGTTCTTAGGGGGACATATTTGTTTGCTATTTTCACCTTCCCCGCTGGAATCCCTACGTTAAAATCTTAAATGGAAAGGAGGGTCGAGTGATACCTCATTTTAAAGGCAATTGATTTGCCTTCCAAACGCGACCTTGCTCGTTTAAATCGAGTTAATAGTTCCTGAGAAATAGGGCTAAAAAGAAAATTTAAAAGTAATAAGCATAAGTTTTAGACTTTAAATGTCCCCACAAAAAAAAGTCCAGTGGCGTCAAATCAGGACATCTTGCAGGACCTCTACTTCCAATCCATTTTCCTGGAAAATTTTCATCCAGAAACTGTCTAACAGGGAACGCATAATGCGGGGGTGCTCTGTCTTGCTGAAAGTAAATATTTTCTGGCCGATAACGGTCATTTTTTTCTATGGCATTCGTTAAAGCAGGGTTCATAGTAGTTTCCAACAAGTTCAGGTAAATTTCACCTGTTAAACTTCCAGGTATAAAATACGGCCCAATAATATGGTCCCCAAAAATTCTAGCCCACTCATTTAATTTTTCGGGAGGATGTTGAGTATGCACTTCTCTAAAAATTCTAAGGTTGGAAACCGACCAATACCTGCAATTCTGTCGATTGACAGTACCGTGAAGAAAAAAAGTGCATTCATCGGAGAAACAATGTTAAAAATAAATTGTGGATTGCGAATGATCATTTCACTAATTAACTCGCAAAATTGCAAACGGCGATCGTCATCGTCTTCATTAAGTTCATGAACCAGTTTTATTTTATAGAGATGTAACTTATGCGTTTTTAAAGTAGGTACGCTGAATCGTTTTACGCGAAACACCCGATACATCTGACACTTTCCTCGTGCTAAGTGTGGAATCAATGGGAAAATGACCCAAACCTAAAACTGTAACTTCTACAGCTTTATTTCTTAAAGGATTTTCAACAATCCTTTTTTGTTTAGCACTGATCCTGTTTCACGAAATTTTGCCACTAATTGTAGCACGTAAATATGAGATAAGTGTGCATGGAGGTTGGAGGTGGACATTTTTAACATTTACTTGATTGATACAAGCGGTAATAAATTTTATTACTTTTAAATTTTTTTTTTCTTTTTAGTCCTATTTCTCAGAAACTATTCACTCGATTTAAACGAGCAAGGTCGCGTTTGGAAGGCAATTCAATTCCCTTTCAAATAAGGTATCACTCGACACCCCTTTCCATTTAAGATTTTAACGGTGGAAGCCACCTCGTCCCGTCGTAGGGATACCAGCAGAGGAGGTGAAAAAAGCAAAAAAATATGTACCCCTGAGAACTAAGGTTCCCGTGTTCGAGCGAATTTTGTTTTATTTATTAACAAGAAAACTAATCTGTGTGGAAAGTTTTCGGTGCGCCACCCTGTATATATTTTTTCTGTTCCTTTCTTTATTCCCAATAAGTTTTATAAAAAGTTTTTACATCCTACTTTATCCGTTTCACCTCTTAAAGGATAGGACCGCTGTTACGCTTTTAATCTTACGCTGTCAAATTACCACCCGTGGGGATCCGGAGACTTGACAGCGGGCATCATTTTGGGTATCCGAGAGATTTATTTCGAGCAAGAAAACAGCTAGCGGCGAATGCATTAGACGCTGCACCAAAGCGGTTTCAAAACCGTGCGACGCGTCCCACTTTTGTGTGTATTTTGGATCATTTAGTAACACATACCGCTGTATGTGTCCTGTGGTCATCGCCCTTAGTGTTACTTGTGTGCTAGTCCAAATACTACCTCATTTATCTAACATATTTTCTTTTTCAGTTGGTCAAAAGGGAACAATCACATAATTTTTAACATGATTTCCGGGAGAGCCCCAGATTTTTCAACAGTATTAGATTTAGAACTAGGAAACGCTATGATAGCTGGAGCTGGATTCGATACGTATTCGTTTCGAGAGAACTTTGATATTTCATTACCAGTCTTTAGTCCTGTAGCAAAATTTGGCGAAGTTGAAGATGTTCATCGTGATAGGTAGGTAAATAATGACGCATTAAATTAAGGGTTTTCATTTTTGTGTTGGAAGCAGGATCTCTCTTTATTTCTTAAATAGCAGTTGATAGTAGATAGGAGGATATGATTTTAAATCTGAACATAACTTTTTATACTAAACAGTTTTTCTTTATGCCTTTTTACTTCATTTTTTAAAATAAGGGACTCTTGAACGATTTTCATATTTTTTGCCCCACCCTGTATCATATTTGACTTGAAGCCATTTTAACTGCGCCCGAAATAGTTATTGGACGTGCAACAACTTTTGGCAGTATTTAAACTTTGATTGTACAACTTACTTAGTGTATACAGAATACAGGGTGTTACATATTCGATGCATTTCCATCGCTATCTCGGTAACTATTTATAAGAGTTGGTTAAATTGAGACAAATTTGCACATTTTAATGCTGAATAATTTGGTAAAAAGAAATTTAAAAAAATACCGATGATTTCGGGAGACATCCAAAAAAAACTGAAAAAATCAGTATTTGTTTTTAATTTTTCTACGACAAAATACTGATTATATTAAAAAGCCAAGAGCACTTTCTTAAAACACTTTTTTTGCTCTTTAAGAAAACAATTTCATTTTTCCGATACGACGTTTCGTTGATTAGATACCCACATCAAATTCGTTTTTTTTAATACGGACCTGAACTTTAAAAAACTAATGATGTGTCACGCTTGTCACTCAATTGTTTGCTATAGGAGGTATTTCAAGTTTTTAAAAATAAAGAGTATGCATTGACTATGAAAAATAACAAAGTTTAACAAAATGCAATAGGTAGCGTTTCTTATTTTTTCTTAACTTTGGCACGACCTAAATAAGTTTCAGTGCCCTTTTAAAAATGTACTTTACTAACGAAGAAAAACGCGTTATTATGTTTAAGGTGGAATTCTCAACTTCGTTCAATTTATTGCCAATCTATAACCTATTTCGCTTTGTTTTTTCAAGTTTAATATTTTTTAAACTAACATTTAAATAAAAGTATCGTCGGCACATTACTTAGGTAATATCTGATATATTACAAAAATATCAATTTATTTTATTGCTATTTTTGGGAGAATTGTATAGTGAAAGAACAATGACATAATAATGTTAAAAAAAAATCTTACCCGATATTTTTCGCTATACAATTCTCCTAAAATAATTATGAAATTCCTTAATATTTATTAAATATGTCAATTATTACCTATAGAATATCAAGTCGATACTGATTTTATTTAAATTTTGTGTAAAAGCTAGAAAATATAAATAAATCTACGCGAAATAGGTTATAGGTTGGCAAGCATGTTGATACTCCCACCTTAATGTATACTACGTATGTTTGATAAAGTCAAATTTTTCTAAGAATACGCCGCGTCGTGGCTAAGTCATCTTGTTTAAGTCTGGTCTATTTTACGTTAAAATGTTGACGACAGAGACAGGACTGGGCTACCTTCTTCTCCCATCGCATTCACCATATTTTAAACTTGTACGGGAGTCTTACGGAACAAATTTTATTGAAAAAAAAATAGGTAGGTATTTTACATGTTTTTTTTTTTAATTTTGGGTCTGTTCGACACTGTAAATCTCCAGAACTGGGCATAGGAAAAGGGAAATCAATAGTAAACATGTAAGTAAGACACTTCAAGCCAAAAATATTAAAAAATAACGAAATTTAACCGATCCATTTTTAATATACCAGGTGATTTATCAATACATGCATTTTTATGTTTTTCCTCTATCGCTTACCATCAGCACCCTGCATACCCTTGAATTATATAAGTTTGGAACCACACGATAAGCGACAAGAAGTAACTAAAGAAATATCTACAAACATTTTTTGAAAACTTAAAAAAAATATTAACTTTTTTGAATCACCCTGTATAAATATAAAAATTATAAATTCTGATAAAGTCGCCACAGTGGTTCTTTTCCCGTGCGTCATCACTTTTACGTCATCAAAATCGTATGAATCAAATCAAAATTACGAGACGAAAAAAGTCAAAACTAAGTTAAGTTCATAAAATGGACGTGCCTGCCTACCGTTTGACGTACCTACATAATATCACGAAAAATTATTATTTATTTTAAGTTTTGCCCGGCATTCTCTATTATCTAAAAGAAATTGACAAACAAATGTTTATACATTTAATATTATTTTTAAAGCTTAAAATCTACAAAAGTTTGGTGTTTTATTGACTATTAAAATCGCAAAAGTCAAATTTTTAACATCCTTTCATTTAAGGGAATTTAGCCACTGCCGTAAACGTTTCAAAGAACTTTCACGGTTAGAATATTTAAAATAAATAAATTAGTTATTATAAAAATCCATAAATACTTACCGGCAAAACAGATGGTGGGTATAATTACCTCTAAAAAGAACTACTTTTAGAAACAAGAACAGTTCTAAGGCACAGATTTACAAAATACGAATTAGATTGGCAGATCAAAATAAGGTTGACAATGACGTTCTAAAATACAACGGTTGTCAACTAAACAAATAAAGAAAGTAATTAACTGACGTTTATAGTTTTATCCTTGTCTAGCACGTTATATTATTGCGGAATTTTGGAGACGTTCTTTTATGCTTTTATTCAAAATTGTTACTGTAATAAACAAGGATGCAGAGTTATTAACCACGTCGAGTCCTGATCGTTGATTGATGACGCACGGGCAAAGATCCACTGTGGCAACTTTAGCTTGCTCCAAGCTAATGTCATTTAGAGTATTACTTTATCATTATTTAATTTAATGCCAAAAATACAATGATTTAACAAAAAATATTGAAATAATTCTCGTCACTCACCCGGTATATAATCAAAAATTTTAAACTACTTTTATAGTATTCTATCCTATCTACGACAGGATCAACAAAAATCTAGAAAAATAAAACGAATTAATAATTATAAACACGAAAATATAATGTTGTGAAAATTCATATTTAGCAATTTGGACGCCCTTGTATCTCAAAAACTGTTCAGCAGATTTTGTTGTGGCATGGATACTTTTCATCAGAATGACATCCTCTACAACATACTAAATTTAGGAAATTTAACCGGGGGCCATTTTCCATAAGAGAAGCGTTTTGATTTTTTCAGATGTTTTCGGAAAACTCTGGAAGGCACTGAAATTTTTTAAATTTTTTTTCGCAAATTATTTAGCATTAAATGTAAGTTGCACATTTGCCCTAATTTAACTAACTCTCTATTCCTTATAGTTACCGAGATAGCACTGCTAATGAATCGAATTTGTAACACAACAGTAAAATTATACTTACCGATATATTTTAAAAAACTAACTTTATCCAGGACCTGGAAAGTTCTATCCTCACAACTCAGCATTGATCCCTACTACCTGGACGAGCTCCAAAAACTCAGCTACCTTCGCCAGAAGGAAATTTGGATTTTAGATGCGTGCCATTCCCACAATTATTCGAGTAGATGCGAAATAAATTCCGGAGAATATCATTCCTATCCTCAGGTTTTAGGAAAGTCGACGTTTTGTATGGTTTTTCGAGGAGAACGAATGGGTCAGTTTGTTCTGTTAGAGGCGATGGCCGCTAACTGTATACCTGTGATAGTTATAGATGGTCATGTAATGCCATTTCATAATGTGATAGGTATGTTTTTTTATTAATTTGGATTCAGATCTAGGTTTTTTTTTTTAAATAATTTGGTTTTTAGTTAAATTCCAGTAATATTGCTTATGTTACCCATATTGTGCTCATTGCTTAATACTTTATGTTTTTTCAACGAACCCTTGTATATAGGGTGGTCATTTAGTGCCGCCAATGCAGCAAAGTATTTAGCTGAGTTTTAATTAGAAATAACCATAGATGTTTACCTTTAGATACGTACAGCTTATCCCGTGCGCAAACAAAAGTTATGTTTTATGGTCCGAGCGCACGACTCGCCGGTCAGATGCCTTTAATCCCAGCAGAATTAGGCATGCGCACAAACCTCTTGTTATCGGTCTGTTCTTCTTTATTTTTGTTGTTGTGTTTTAAGTTTTCTCTGTGAATTCCTTGTTGTTTATTGTGGGTATTTAATATTTACGGATTTCTAGTTTTTGTGTATACCTAAATAGGGGTAAAATACCGGGTATTTCGTATTTTCAGTAAGTATGGAGTAGTTATGCATCTTGATAGAATAACTTTATTTTATTATGATCAATTTAAATATATTAAACAAGGCCTAGGCTACACAATCAAGGTATGATAATAAAGAGAAACATGCACCAAGACAGATTATGCATGTTTTGGTATATTTTATTCGTAGCCCTGCAATGTAATTAGGAACGCCAATTTTTCGGGCAATATATTGCTTCCTTTCTGTATACTTATAGTATATAAAAGAAAAAGTAAATAGGTACCTAGGTATATTTATATTATTTCAAGGGTGAAAGTATTCCACGGGTCAAGTTCTCGGGCAAAAAAACTTTTTTAAATTCTTGAACAAGATATTGTGCTTAAAAATGTTTTACACGTACCTACCTACTTAAGTTTTTGCCAAATTGTGAAAATCAATACAAGTTATTTACCAACTAATATTTGAATTGAGGTTAGGTACGCGATAGCATCGAAGATTGGTTATTTTGCTGGTTTTGTTTGCTTTTTTATATTCGATTTTATAAGTTTTATAGTTTAATTGACTTGTTCTTTCCTTTTTGAACACGACGAGGAATAATTTTTAAACAAATTTTAGAAACAAACCCTTAAAAACACTTTTCTATCCTGAAAATCTGATGGGTTTGTAACTACTAAAAATGCCAGAAATTACTATCTTATTTCCCAACTTAATCAAAAATTGAGAAGAAATTTCAAATTTTTTGACAAGAATTTGGGGCAAACTTTAACTTTTCACATGTAAAAATAAATTGAAGGTCAACTTTTACAATTTCTTGAGCAAGAACTTAAATTTTAAAGCCCGGACCTGTTTATTTTTCCATTCGTCAAATGATAATGATGCAGTGCGCATGTCGAATCGTGTGTAGTTTTGTTTACATGCGCGAGGCCATAAATTGGCCAGTTTCGTGATTATTGTTTGCTTATCTAAAGGTAAATATCTATGGAAATAACATATTTATGATAAAGAAACGGATCAGATTTTTATATAGAATACCGCCCTACAGGGCCGGCCCTAGGGTAGGGCGATCCGGGCGGCCGCCCGGAGCGCAATGATCTAGGGGCGCCAAAATCATGGAAAATGGAAATAAACTGATAAAAAAATTAAGTTACAGGCTTTTATAAAATGCACTAAAAAGTAAAGAATATTTTCTTATCATTCTGATATCATATCAATAAATTATGTTTCATAATATTGGGACCCTTGTAAGTAAAGTATACATTTTATGTTCCATGCAGCAGCCATTCGCTAAATTTGGTTGTAAACGATATGGCAAAATCCTCGTTTGAGGCAGCCAACTTCTTCAATATTGTTCAAAAGTTATATAAATTTTTTTCTTCCTCTTCTTTTCGTTGGGCAATATTACTGAAATATATTGATACTTACACCCTAAAACCATTGAGTTATACGCGATGGGAAAGTCGAGTCGACTCATTAAAAGCTCTGCGGTTTCAAATTGGTCCAATTCACGATGCTTTGTACAGCATGAAGATTCAGAAATCGATAATATGATCCGAGACGAGGCTAGCGGATTATTAAATAATTTGAAGCAGTTCAAATTTATATGCTCTGTTGTGATCTGGTACAAAATTTTGAGTCATATTAACCCCATCAGCAAACTTTTGCAAACTGTAAATTTTAATATGTCACAAGCTATTGATATGCTTAGCAACTGCAAACTCTTCTTTGAAATCCTGAGATCAGATGAAGCTTTTAAAAGCATCATTTTAGAAGCAACCGAGCTTGCTTAAGAGATTGACGTGGAAGCTAATTTCGAAACCTCCACGCCACGTTAAGAATTCAGCCAATTACGGTATTACTCAAATAATAAATTGGCTTGATTCATACAAACTCACTTTGAATATCAGTAAAACCAATTATATTGCATTTTCTCTCACCGCGGCAAACAGGCCGAATTTTAATAGCATAAGGATAAATAACTTAAATGATTGTATCAAGGAAGTCTCCCATACCAAATATTTAGGGATTGTCATGGACCAAAATCTTAAATGGGACAAACATGTGCACAAACTTACCAACAATATAAGATCATTATTACATAAATTTTATATATTAAGAGATATATTAAGTAATAAACTTTTAATAAGTATTTACAAAGCATTAATTGAATCTTTGCTCCGATATGGACTTGTTATATGGGGTGGTCTATACACAAACTCTCTAGGTCAACTGAATGTGGTTCAAAATTATATTTTAAAGATTATTTTCAAGAAAACTAAGAGGTTCCCCACGCAACAGTTATATTCTGAAGACATTATGAATGTTCGTTCGCTGTACGTTTTGAGTACCTGTTGTTTTGTGCACAATACTAACAAACTAAAAAACTATGTAGATCATACATACAATACTCGTAACAAAATAAATAAACACATAAAAATACCGAATAGTAATAAAAACATTAACTTACGTTTCACTAATTATCTTGCTCCTAAAATATATAATATCTTAACACCACCATTAAAAAATATATCAAATATAAAAAAATTTAACATAAAATGTAGGGCCTTTATAGCAGCAAATTGGTCTAAATTTGAGGTCCTATTTTGATGTTTGTTCATGATAATTCCCTCTCCCTTTCTCAGTTGTATCTCTTTCTAGGTTAGTTCTAGTGTATATTTTACTATTATTTTTGATTATTTTGTCTCGAGTGGGTATTTGATATAAAAAAAAATTATTAAATTATAAGGTTTTGGATACCACCATGTCTATGGATCTTTGCACATACAGATGTTTAGTCATCTAGGTGCATGTTGTAACAAGTTTTTTAGAACACTAGTAAACATCTTACATCGATTTGTATCTGTATATTATTTAAAGTTGCTAATAAATGATTGATTGATTGATTGATTGACGTCATAGTGTCAGACGCAAAACAAGAACGTTTTGTATGAGGGCCCGGATGAACCCGTTCAAGAACTCAAACAAAAATATAAAATAGATTTTTTTTTCACACTATAGATCAAGCAATAAATGCCTTGGAAACCAGATATAATTTGCTAAATACTTACAGTAATTATTTCAGCTTTTTGTATAATATTTTTGGTCTAAAAGACGTGCCCAGAAATGAGCCACTGGCTCATTGCAAAGATTTGGAAGTTGTTTTCACTGATGGAAATTCAAGCGATCTTAACGCCCTGGAACTAGCCGATGAAATAAAGCATTGTTTCGTCATTATTACAAAAAAGGAAACCCCTGTTGAAGTTCTCAAGTTTATCGCTACACTTAAATTCGCACCAAACCTCAGCATAGCATTAAGAATCCTACTTACATTGCCAGTCACTGTGGCTTCAGGGGAAAGAAGCTTTTCAAAACTAAAAATAATAAAAAAATTATCTCAGAACGATGCAGATGCAAAATCGTCTCAATGGATTGGCAATGATAGCTATAGAACACCAAATTAGTGACAAATTAGACTTGAAATCACTGATTCGTGAGTATGCCGAAAGGACAGTTAAAAAAAGGGCATTTTAATTACTTTGGTTAGTTAGAATTTATTTATAATATGGGATATTAGTTTAGTTAGCATTACTACATTTAACGTTTTGTTATTTTGCCTTAAGTGCTAAATTGCTTATCTTGTTATTTGATGATTGGTCGCATGAGATTTACTTAAAAAAAAACGGGAGGGGCGCAAAATTAAGGTTTTGCCCGGAGCGCCAAAATGTCTGCATTTAATCAAGAATCACTCGGACCCGTCAAATCTATACATTTTTCATAAATAATGCCCTATACCTATCTTCAACCACGAAATATTAACTTAAAATAAATAGACAAACGACAAAGTGTGAAAAGAAACTGTTTTATAAGATGTTTAAAATGTGCTCCACCACTCTGTAGTAGATTGTACATTTTGTACTACTTGTATAGAAATTTCTCGTATTACTCTATCGAGTTGGATTTAGATTTATAATCTAAATTTTTGACGTAACTTCACAAAAAGAAAGTCCAGTAGGTTAATATCGGGCAATCTGGTTGAACACTCTATTAACGCGTTCGCGGACAAAGCGGCATATGCCGCTCCTTGTGCTGGGACAAAGCGGAATATGCCGCAGAAGTTTGTACCCTCCATAAACGCCGCGCATTTTTAGGTATAAAGTAATATGCGTTTACTCACGCTGTCCCAGCAGATATCAAAACATTTTGTGAATTGTCCCAACTAAAAACTATTCTTATGGACAGGAGAATATATTTTGTCGGTGTGATTTTACGAACATCACTGATGAAGCAACTGTCCGCGAACGTGTTAACTCCCGTCTATCTATCTACACATTAACACACTGTATATAAAAGGCTGATTCGTTCATAACGCTGTATAATAAATTTTTAAGATTTGATGCCTATAAATTAAATATTGATATTGCGAAATATGGTTTCCTTGGACAACAGATGTCTTATGTTTGATGTGCAATTTGTTTTTCAATGAATTAACGGTTTATCCAATTGTCTTCTGCTTGTCTCAGATCCATCTAAATGTACCTTACCGACAGTAACGTCACGCATATTTATTCCACATTCCTTTTCACTCAACAGACTATATAATGTATTCCCCAGTCGACTTGTCAACCAGTTTAGTGATCAGGGTGATGTTCTGTTATATTTTTGTTTCTGACTTAAGTATTTTTTTCCACTACTAACCTATAACATCGCCATTATTGACCGATTAATTAACGCCAGAAATCGTTTTTCTCTCCCTTCTCAGTTGCTATTGACAACGGTCAATAATAAAGCATTGAAATCCATTATTGACCGATCTATTTAAAACCAGGTAACTTGATTTGTTAATTCCCCAACAAATAACATGAAAAGTGATTTCTTGTGGTTAGGCAACCAACAATACATGACGTAAATAAACCAAAATTGACATTAACAAAGCCAACTGACAAGAAAACAAATTATCTTGCCAATATGCCAAAGCAGGTAACTTGATTAAAATATATATTTATACATACCTAATATTTTTTATAATTTATTAATACTGTACAAAATAAAAGTTTTAGTAGTGGAAAAAAAATTATATTAACCACGGTTTAGACAGCCTATAGCCCTCGCGCCCTAAATCCCTCGTCGCTTCGCTCCTCGTGATTTAAACTTGACGCTCGGGCAATAATGATGGCTGTCTAAACCTTGGTTAATAATATACTATTATAAACCTTTTTCCACTATTATATTACAACATTATTATTTAATACTTTATATTCCGACGTGTCATAATGACATTATTATGGATTTCATTTTCAGTGTCAAAATGACATACTTTATAGGACTGAGTACTATAATGAAAAATAGACGCAAAAATAAAAAATTTATTTAAAACAAAATGGAAAAAAATTTAATGATTAAAATTAAAAGTAACATTATTACAATTCGTTAAATTGATGTTGGACATAGGAGTTGAAATTGTTGCATTGTTGTGATTTTTAATTTCTATGGTTTCTGTTTCTTCTGAGGGAACGACAGTCGATGAAACACTCGATGATTTCTTCCCGAGAATGGTTGCTGAAATTATTTTCTTGTTTTCGCAAGAGTTCTATATATCCTTCAGCAACTGTGTCACTTTTCCGGTGGCGTGTAATAGTGTGAAGATAGACTCCTGAATCAGCCAGTAGTGAAGCTGAAGACCTCCGGAAACAGTGACCTGTGTATTCGGCGGAATGGGGTAACTTTAAAAAAGCAGCGATCGTTTTGCACATATTTCCGAAAACTGGTTGCTTTATTTGTTGTTTCTAAATGATAGAAAAAAACGAGAAACGTCGGCATCGGGGGTCTCGTTGCTACATAGGTCCGAACAAGCTGCACCATATTTATTCCTTCGACATCGCCAGGCGTTACGTAAAATTCTCGGGGAACGTTGGTTTTTGTACTAGGTATGCAAATTCGAAAAACAACCCCCTCATCGTGTACATCTTCTATCCTTAAGTTTTTTTAACTCAACTCTTCGACATGCTCCACTTATACCTATTATCATTGACGCTTTTAATAGCAAGTATGTTTCGTTTTCTGCCTCTTGTAAAAACTTTGCAATATTTTCTTTAGTCAAAATTCTGGATTTTTTGGGTGTGTAAGATTCAGATTTTCGTTTTAAAAAAGCTATCAATTGATTGAACTTACTTATGTCGACGACGTTTTTCTTAAGTAATAGTGTACTCCTTAACTGTTACGTCACTATCCATTATTGTGAGAGTTCCTGCAAGGTGCTGGAATCAATACCTGAAGGCGTTACCAGGAGACGAAAAAGAAGCAGTGAGAGTGCAGCAGAAGAAATTATTGAAGAACAAATAATACCATTATATTTTAATTGTAATTGGAATTTAGTAAAATAAATATTGGTTAGTCTACAAAGAAAAAATAATTTAATTAAGTAAGGAGAGAATTTAAGTAGATATAATGCAAGAAATGGATGCAAGTAGCCAGCAGCAGATTAGCCGCAACATTAACATAGAGTAATAACTCCATAAACTCGAAGACTTTTTCTTCATTGATTCTTCCTTGAAATATGCCAAAAGTACCTTTTCGTGTACGATATTGACAACCTTTTTCTGGGAACACCAAGTTTTGTAATTGGCATAAGTTTTTTCATATATGCCTTTAGACTTTTCGGGCAACAAACCAACAACTGCTTTATTGGCCAATTCTTCGATTTCTGATGGCAAATTATCACTTATAATCTCCATAGCAGCAGAATTAATTCCCGATAATTTTTTTCTCGGTTTCACTCATGTTTTTGTTGATAGAAAATTTTCTAAAAAAATTATCGGGAATTAATTCTGCTGCGTGGGAGATTCGATAAGAACATTTCATAAATTGGAGTCTTTTAATATGATGAGATGATGAGACCTACGACCTATTCTCAATAAAAATTATAAGTTAGCAACAAAATGTATTTTGATTTTATTCTGAGTGACGTTTGCCATAAAAAATAAAGCACTTCATTTTTGACAGAAAAATTATCACTTATTAATTTCATTAGGTTAATAGGCTATAGACTATCGCAATAGTCTACCGTCGCTAACAGCAATACAAACAAAAAGGAGCCTTCTAATTGGTTGAAAATAAATTTATGAAATTTTCCATATTATATTATATAAACGTTAAAATTAAAAATTCAATTCTGACAATGACAATACCAACAATTATTTCTATAGTTACCTGGTTTTATTAAAATCAAGCTATTAGTTTACTGACGAAAACTTAAAATTCATTAAAAAAAACACAAAAATCGTCGGAATATAAAATATTGTATGAAATTCGGATCATAATAACATAAATATCTATAATAGTATACTTACTTTTGTGAAATGGGGTTACCCGTCTATTTCGTAAAATAAAATTAAAAAATGCATAAAAAATGTTGAAGGATAGCAAATGGTCTGAAACGTAAAATTATTCTTGATTCTACAGGTGACCCAAAAAAACGGGCTGAGGAATGTATGTGCCAGGAATATAATATGCCAGTCATAGTCCTCTCGGATGTTTAGAGTACACAAATACATATAGGGATTTTGACAGATCTTGGAGTGGTTGGGGGGATGAGCGATGCCTGGGGTTCGCTTGTCAAACTGACAATTCAATAATAAACAAACGGATGTAAACGTCTTATCAAGTTGACTTTAATTAACAAACCCCGGACGTCTCTTATCGCCCCAACCACCTCACTAATACCCATTGACCAATGGATCTTACAATTTTAACTAATTTTTGATTGGGGAAAACGCTATTAATTGTATAGAAAAAAGAAAAGCAGAAAGTCTTTCTCCACAATTTTTTATTAGAATAACTAGGTGAACCTAGAATAATTCATAATAATTTTTTTTTTTTTTTTTTTTTATTTATTTATTTATTACAACAGTGTACATTCAAGAAATATAATAATGTAAGTCTGTGTGGGCATACAACACAAAATAGTTTAACATTCAAAAATTAAATTAAATTTCAAAGTAGACAATGCGTAACTATGCACAATCTGAGTTACTTGGTGATACTAATACTAAATATCATAATTTTATAAAAATCTAACAATACCTTTGATTATTTGGGTATTATTTATAATCCATTTATTTAGATCTTTTTTTAAGTTTTGAAATTTTTTGATTTTAAATTGCACTGGTAATATATTTAAGATCTTCGGAGCCACATAGGATATTGATCTTTGCGTGGCGTTAAAATGTGTATTGGGTAAAATTAAATTGTGATTAACATTAGCTCTAGTCATGATGTTATGCGTTATGTAGTTGTGAAATTTATTTCTAGTGAGAGAAAATCTAAGCAAATTCTTAATATATAACTGAGTAATTGAAAAGACGCCAGACTGTTCAAATAAAAGATCAGAAGAAAAACGTCTTGACTTAAATAAAATAATTTTTAAAATATATTTTTGTGCAACAACGATATTGTTTAATACACTTTTATTAGCAGATCCCCAACAAATAATTCCATAGTTAAGACATGATTCTGCTAGTGACCTATAAACATTAATTAGAACATTTTTGACTAAGATATTACGTAATTCGTAAAATTTATATATCAGTTTCCTTAATTTATTCTTTATATATTCACAATGTACTGACCATTTTAAAAATGAATCAAAATATACACCCAAATATTTTATGGTTTTTACTTAATTTTACCAGAACAAACACAATCCCTTGACAAATCACAATTAGCAGAATGGATCGTAATCTCATTTTTAATTGGTAGACCAACTGAATTCGTTGCAAAGCACATAAAGTTAGTTTTCTTTATATTCAATGTTAAACAGTTACGATCCATCCAGGCTTTAATAAGACTAGCAGTCCTTTCGGCCTTTTCAAATGCTTCATGCCAAGACACCCCTTTAACCAGAAGAACAGTATCATCGGCAAAGCATACAGTTTTAATATTGGGCATCGCACTCGCCAGACCATTAATATAAATTGAGAACAAAATCGGGCCTAGCACTGTACCTTGCGGGACACCACATTCAACTCTCTTGTAGGAACTAGCAATTGAATTTAGACAAACCTTTTGAAATCTATTAGAAAGGTATGATTTGAATAGTTTAAGAACGTTCCCTCTTATCCCCATCATCTCCAATTTGTGCAGTAGAATGTGGTGGTCTACGGTATCGACGGCCTTAGAGAGATCCAGGAAAATTGCAAGTGGTTTGTAATTATTGTTAAAGCTCCCTATGATAAAATCAGTGACCTCATGTAAGGCCGTATCAGTACCCATTCCCTCCCTAAACCCATACTGCGAATCAGACATTAATTTATTAGTGTTTAAGAAATTACACAATCTCTTTTTTAAACATTTCTCAATGATCTTACATATTGGACTAGTGATAGCTATTGGACGATAATTATTAATATCTGTTTTATCACCCCCTTTATGCAGAGGTAAAATTAAAGCTTTCTTAAAAACATCGGGAAAAACACCAACTTCAAATATTCTATTCACAATATGGTTCAGAGGACCAACTAAGTATTTATAATTTGATTTTACAATTAAATTGGTTATATGAAAATCATCAGTAGATGAGGAATTTTTAAGTGAATTTATACAGTTAATAATTTCCTCGTCAGTAATAGGGTATAAATACATTGAACCTGGAAATTGATTTTCATTTATCGGAAAATCAGGTGCATTTGTCGGTCTACTTATTTTACTAGCCAGCACTGTACCAATAGAACTAAAGTAACCACACAATTCGACATGTTTCGAGTGTAGAAACATTCATCATCAGGAAAACAAAGTGAAAGGTACAATGCTGATGTTGTTAGCAATAGAGAAAATAATAGTGGGATTGAGCCGTAATGGAGCTTTCAATGGTGTACAAGAGGTGTAAAAATTGAATAGTCAAAAGACCAACAATCAAGACTTCAGCATACTGGAAAGTCAAGGGTTAGTCTTGGATAGAAAAATTACGAGGGCAAAAGTAAAATTAGGGAGTTTTAACAGACTTTGTGAAAATCATTTATTAAGTAGTAAGTTTTATTCAGCTTTGTCAGAGACATGAAAAAGTATTGAAATAAGAGGAAAAGAAAAAGAAAAAAAAATGTTTTTCATAAAAGTCAAAGCATCATTTAGCTTGAAGTAAAATACTGTTGGGGCACCAGGCTTTTTAAAGCCCAGTTACCCCGGCAGGAGTCAAAACATATACATTTTGTGCAAAATTAATAGTTTTAAAAAGTTTTTTGAAAGCTCCATTACGGCTCAATCCCACTATTATTTTCTCTATTGCTAACAACATCAGCATTGTACCTTTCACTTTGTTTTCCTGATGATGAGTATTTCTACACTCGAAACATGTCGAATTGAATTATTATGAATTATTCTAGGTTCACCTAGTTATTCTAATAAAAAATTGTGGAGAAAGACTTTGTGCTTTTCTTTTTTCTATATCATTTAACTCCACTTTGAGTATGGACTACTTCTTCAAAAGCTATTAATTGTGTTTTTAAATGTTTATATTGTTTTCTAGATTGGAATCGTGCTGCCATATTTATAATGGAAGGCCACTTAAGTAAGCTTATGGATGTTATAAATAAGATATCAGATAAAAAAATTATTGAAATGCGAAAGTCTGTTAAGTTCCTATATCGTAAATATTTTTCTTCAATGGAAAAGATTGCCATAAGTACGTTAGATATAATACAAGATAGAGTTTACCCCCACGAGGCAAGGACTTACGATCAACTAAATTTACTCTCCAAAGAGGTAATTACAGTAAATTTTTGAAACATTTAGCAAGTGCAACGTTAATAATTTCGAAACACAATATTAATTTTTTGATCAACTTCGCAGAGCCATTTCCTGCAAGTCTTGCAACAACACATTAGTTCATTGTAGCCACATAGGTACATGTTCATACAATATACAGTGTGACCAGTAAAGTCCGCATCATATGGGATTTTTTTTTTATTAATAACTATTCGAAATTTGACTTTGGCATCAAGTTCTGCTTCGATCGAGATGAAAATTAAGCAAAAAAAAGTACTCACGTGATTCACATTATCTGTCAAATTTTAATTTTTTCCAAAAAATAATTCAAAAGTATTTCTGAAAGTATCGGAAAAAGTTATTAGAAAAAGTTTTTTTAAATGCAGTTTCTAGCCCACATGCAAAATTTTAACCGCATAAGATAATTTTGATGTTTTACCCATATTTTGTAAATTGCACCACTTTTGCAAAATAAGAGTCAACGCGACCCACATAATACTTCTTAGTTTTGACAATACTTTATTTCAGATACATTTTCTTTAAAGTAGCGCCATATTAAATGTGTGTTTTCTCAAAAATCAAAATTGGGCTATTAAAATTGGGTCGCATGTGATGCAAAGTTTATTTGTTTTTGACCCTGTATAAGGTAACTTCATAAAATAAGTATTTTTGAAAACGTAGTTTGTGTCTGAAAATAATACACCTTAATATTAAGACAAAAAAGAACACAGTGTCATCAGTAAATAAATTTTAGTGGCAGGTAAAAAATCAAAATTATCTTATGCAGCTGAAATTTTGCATGTGGGCTAGCCACTGCATTTTTTTCATAACTTTTTTCGATATTTTCAGAAATAACCCCACTTTTGAATTATTTTTGGAAAAAATTAAAATTTGACAGATAATGCGAATCACGTGACTACTATTTTTTTGCTTGCTTGCTTTTGCTTTTTATCTCGATCGAAGCAGAACTTGATGCCAAAGTCAAATTGCGATTAAAGTTATTATTAATAAAAAAAAATCCAATACGCGAATAAACGCGTTTTTAAGGATTAAAGTTAAATTAAACGATGTGACAGGAAGCTGTCAAAATTAAATAATCTACCAAATTCTGATCTGACTGGTCCAGTATCACAGAATTTAACAGTTTATTTTTATGTCGCAACTCTTATCACATTTTATACTTAATAAATCAATCTCCAGTATATATATTCTTGCAATTTTTTGTGCTGAACAGGATGTCTTTACCAGTTTCCCTTAATAATTTTAGGTTAACTTTAACCCATTATTTTATCCCACGACTGCTCCAAAAGCAACAGGATTCACAGCTGTTATTTTGACATATGATAGAGTACAAAGCCTTTATACCCTTGTAGAGAGATTAGCCAAAGTTCCTAGTCTTATGAAAATCGTAGTTGTATGGAATAATCAAAAGAAAAATCCACCCCCATGTAAGTATACATTTTGTTGTTAGTAAACAAAGCTTTTTCACTAAAGTTCAGGTTTACTTCCGGTACCGGCTATCCGGCAGCGACCAATATAATATGATATATCTTGCATATATATCCTGATATATATCATGATAAATATTAAAATATTTATGCGACGATATTTATCCTGATAAATATATCAATATTTTTTTTTCTAAAATTCTATTCAGCAGTATAAAAATATGCCGCTGAGCCAGCAACAGCGTATTATGAAAAAGATGGGAATGCGTATAATGATTGCCCATCGTATGCCCACTTTTGCCCATACAATAGATTTTTTTGCCCACAATTTGTTTAAAAATAAATCAATTAAAATTTTCGCGGGCCAACGTCCATTGAAAAAGTAAAAGTATAAATGCCAATGCATCAGAAAAAAGCTTTTCGTTTGCCCATGTTTGCCCATCAATTTGTTTTTTCAAAATTAAATTTTTACAATTGTTAAATAAACAAAATAAATTGAAAAATTAAAAAAACCGGCTTTTTTTTGCATTAATCCATAGATCTTTGTTTTCCCATGTTTGCCCATCAATCAGTTTTCTCAATATTAAATTTTTACAATAATTGTTAAATACCTAAACAAAATAAATTGCTAAATTAAAAAAGGCAATTTTTTTTTTGCATTAATCCATAGATCTTTGTTTGGGTTTTTTCGGGTTTGTTCGTTTATTTTTTTGTTTGAACAAACCCGAACAAAACCAAACAAATATCTATGGATTAATGCAAAAAAATAGGATTTTTAATTTTGCAATTTCTTTTGTTTATTTAACAATAATTGTAAAAATGTAAAATTGAGAAAACTGATTGGTAGGCAACTAGGCAAACAGAAATCTATAGATTAATGCAAAAAAATCGGCTTTTTTAATTTTTTAATTTATTTTGTTTATTTAACAATAATTGTAAAAATTTAATATTGAGAAAACTGATTGATGGGCAAACATGGGCAAACAAAAATTTATGGATTAATGCAAAAAAATTGGCTTTTTTAATTTAGCAATTTATTTTGTTTAGGTATTTAACAATTGTAAAAATTTAATATTGAGAAAACTGATTGATGGGCAAACATGGGCAAACAAAGATCTATGGATTAATGCAAAAAAGTCGGTTTTTTAAATTTTTCAATTTATTTAACAATTATTGTAAAAATTTAATTTTGAAAAAACAAATTGATGGGCAAACATGGGCAAACGAAAAGCTTTTTTCTGATGCATTGGCATTTATACTTACTTTTTCAATGGACGTTGGCCCGCGAAAATTTATAATTGATTTATTTTTAAACAAATTGTGGGCAAAAAATCTATTGTATGGGCAAAAGTGGGCATACGATGGGCAATCATTATACGCATTCCCATCTTTTTCAAAGCAAGTTGCTGTGCTAACTTTATACACCTTATGGAATGCTACGCAACACGAAAGGCGGAGACGTTTTGGAATATAAAAACCGCATTTTCGTAATTCGAATTATAACCGATTGATAACCGGATGATTAAAAAAAAAACGGAAAATACCGATTATTGAAAAAACGATATGATAGGTTATTTTTTACTCGAGTGATCCCACCATTAACATTTTTATTTAGTTTCGATTTCTGATTGAAGGGAGCATTTCGCTGTTTGTTTTATGAAATAAAAATTTTACAATGCCAAAAATAAAAAATCCAGTTCGAGTTCATTTGATTGAATTAACAAGCCCAGTAATTCTGGGTTTTAACTTGAACCATAGTTAAAAGCAAAAATATATCGTCCCCTTAATACTACAACTAGGTAACTCAAAATTTGTGATTTTTCAGGAGAGCAGTTTTAAGTTTGCCAAAAAATAAAAACAGGCCTATTACGGCAAATCGAAATTGTTTCTGAATATATCGCAGGCATCTTGTAGAAACTCGGGAAAGGGCTGTGAACAAGTCAAGTTAACCACTTGTTGCATTAAACAAATTCGGCGTTGCCAGATACACGATTAGATATTTTAAGGTGCCTACTTTTAGCAGTAAATTTTTTTTTGGGTTTAGGACATATCTATATTGTGTCATTGGATTTCTCTACTATCGAGTGGGAATTGAACTTAGCTAGTTGTAGCATTAAAAGGGGCGTGCAAAATTATACCGGTAAAAGTAGATAACTCAAAATCACAAAAATTCGAGTTACCTAGTTGTAGTATTAAGGGGACGATATATTATATAATGTGTTCATATTCATAAACTTGTATTTTTTACCTACATTTTACATTCCTAACATAGGAGTACTAAAAAAACTTGTTATTGTGATGGCCACTATTATTGAATAGAATTGAAATACAAATTTACAGGTTTATAACATATAATTAAGTGATTTTGTATTTTTAAAATGTATCTTTACAGAAAACAGATAAAATAATTAAAAAAATAAATAAAAATATAAATAAATATCCAAATTTGAATATATATCGGATATTTGGATATTTATATAAATATCATGATATTTGCCAACCCTGGTATGATCGCTTTTTTAGTTTAAGCGGATGCAGAAACTTTTATTAAGAATAAAAGTTTCTGAGAAATCAATAAAAAAAAAGTTGTCCATAATATGAAGCCTGAATTATGCCGGTCACCTTATATTTTATTTAAAAGCCGACAGACCCAATGGTAAGTTGTTTACGTGGCCACTGTTTTTACTGTAAATATTTTCTTTTTAGTGTCTGAATTTCCCAAAGTACATAAACTTATAAACGTCGTTAGAACCAAAGCGAATAAATTATCTAATCGATTTTACCCATATCAAGAAATAGAAACAGAAGCGGTCTTGCACCTAGACGACGATATAGTAATGTTAACTGCTGATGAAGTAGAATTTGCATTCGAAGTGTGGCGTGAATTTCCTGATAGGATAGTCGGTAAGTCTAGTCTCTTCTTTCCCAACAAACATTTATATGGCCATTTGCACCATTTTTATATTAAGTCTGATTCAACTAAGCCCGACTTAGTTATAAGCCTGACTTTGGTTACATTTCATTTGCACCGGGAGTGATATTAATTTTAAATTGTAGACTTTAGAAAGCCTTGCCTTCACGCGGCAACACCGTTAATGTCTAGGAAATTTCTTTTTGTATGGCTGGCGGCCTGCTTCGGTGCTAACATAACGTTACTTTTTGTGACTTTTTTTAACATGTGTGTGATTTGACTGATTTGGTTTACATATTTTTTGGTTATCATCGTTTTGTCGAATTTTTGAGTAATAATTGTGAACATTTCTACATTGTAACGTTTCTTGTTGTGTAAGTTTTCAAATTTCAATAGTACGTAAAAGTAAATATGGCAGAAAGAGAGGAATTCGTGGTACCGCAAACTATACCCCACAAGAAAAAGAACTGCTTTTAAATATACTAAACAACTATAAACATATTGAGTGTATATATTATTAGGAGTTGGTTTATTGGGGAAACACTGTCATTGCTATTAAAAGATCACAAGGACTAACATTAGAATGCAAAGTTATTAGACTGGATGAGTTCATATATAAACTTTTAGTAGGAAAGTATTTGACAGTAATTCACAAGATTTAACTAGATATATATTATTTCATTGAAAAAGCCTAAATAAGTCTCAGTACCGATCATGGGGATATTCCAGATGAATTTCAATTTCTACAAGCACAGCAAGTACTGTTGCTATTATTATTACTATTGCAGCTCATCAAAATCTTCAAAATAATTACTCCTAAGATATCTTCTTCTTGGAAACCCAAAATCGATAATATCTAGGACCTCTTCGTCTTCAAAAATGTTATCTTCAAAGACAAAGTCCATCAATGCATCCATAATTCTATTAATCAAAATACTTTTTACCGCTTTTTTTGACTTTGAAAGCTTCAAAATACGCACGCGCACGTGTCGACTTAGAGTTAAGTCAGCGTGAATCCTAGAAATTAGAGGGATTAAAATAAAGTCTGGCTTAAGAACAAAGCTCGGCCTTGCAACAACGGTGCAAACCAATTAAAGAGTTAAGTCTGTGTTAGACTAGGCTTAGTGGTAATCCCGACTTAGTGCTTGCGGTGCAAATGGCCATTTTAAAGACTTAGCGACCTCTAATTTGGATAAAATGACCTATTTAAAAAATATAGTCTATTTTTTACTTCCAAATCGCCTTTTTGGACGAAACGGCCAAAGAGACTAACTATTTGGTCAAAGGAAAGTTATTCGAACTTATTATTAATATTAAGTCTTCGAAGTCTGAAAATATAAGTAAGAGAATAGATGGTCCAAAATAGTAGGTATTTACCTTGTAAATTGACTTGATAGTTGGGTCTACGGAAAGTCAGTAATAAACGCCAAAGCAGGTTATTTTTTACCTTAGATTGGGCCTTAAAGCCCAAAAATCTTTTAGGCGCATAAATGAAAAATAAATTGCTTGGTTTTGTCTTTAATATGTCTTCATGGTCAGGTTACAATGTGAACATTTTGTACTTAAAAGCCAGAAGGCTTTAAAGAGTAAAATAGGTTGTAGTAATGACTGAAATAATTTCTTTATAGCCAAACAAACAGTCCTCTTCTTTTGGAAATCATGACCTTTTAGGAAAAATATTTTACCGACGCCATCTTTTTTTAACAGTCACGTGATTCGCATTATCTATCAAATTTTAATTTTTTTAATTCAAAAGTGGGGTTATTTCTGAAAGTATCGAAAAAAGTTATTAGAAAAAGTTTTTTTAATGCAGTTTCTAGCCCACATGCAAAATTTTAGGTGCATAAGATAATTTTGATTTTACCCATATTTTGTAAATTGCACCACTTTTGCAAAATAAGACTCAACGCAACCTACATAAAACTTCTTAGTTTTGACAATACTTTATTTCAGATACGTTTTCTTTAAAGTAGTAGCGCCATATTAAATGTGTGTTTTTCTACAAAATCAAAATTGGGCTATTAAAATTTGGTCGCATGTGATGCAAAGTTTATTTGTTTTTGACCCTGTATAAGGTAACTTCATAAAATAAGTATTTTTGAAAACGTAGTTAGTGTCTGAAAGTAATACACCTTAATATTAAGACAAAAAAGAACAGTGTCATCAGTAAAGTGTTCATTAAGTGGAAAATAAATTTTAGTGGTGGGTAAAAAATCAAAATTATCTTATGCAGCTGAAATTTTGCATGTGGGCTAGAAACTGCATTTAAAAAAACTTTTTTTAATAACATTTTTCGATATTTTCAGAATATATATATATTTGAATTATTTTTGGGAAAAAATTAAAATTTGACAGATAATGCGAATCACGTAAATACTATTTTTTTTGCTGAATTTTCATCTCGATCGAAGCAGAACTTGATGCCAAAGTCAAATTTCGAATGAACCTATTAATTTAAAAAATCCCATATGATACGGACTTTACTGGTCACACTGTATCCCTCCATTCAAATCAATAGCGTCTGACATGACATGTTCTGATTTAAACTCCTGCGCTTTGATAAAAATATTTTCATCTCTTTCTAAAATCGTGGTTATGGTTTTGTATTAACTTCATAGCCCATAACAGGCCCAACATAGGACCACAAAGGTTAAATACAGGTAAAAAACACCTCTTTACTACCACGAAAAAGATTACTTGGCCTTGTCTATGACGTCCAATTCTCCTAATGACAGGTGGTTTTATTCCCTACTAGGTGATAAAGTGGTATAAATTACTAACTTTTGACTATGTAAAGCGGCCTGTCGGGCTTTATGGTAACAAACCTTAGGTAAAAGTCACCTTTTTTAGATTACAATTGTTTGTTGATCGATTTTGATTGTTACAAAGGAGGCCTAAGGAGCACAAAAAAAGTTGCAAGCCGAATAAACCAGCAAAGCAATTACAATATTTTTGCAAAATTCAGTTTAATTTTAATTAATAAATTACACAAAGTCTTGAGCACTGCGTATATTAGAATCAACTTTCAGTCATAAACTTTATTATATATTTACTACTATATACACATATTTGATAAAAACATTAATTTATTTATTTCAGGGTTTCCATCGCGAACTCATATATGGGATAACGTAACAAACTCTTGGAAATACGAGTCGGAGTGGTTAAATGAAATTTCCATGGTCCTCACAGGGGCAGCTTTTTTACATAAATACTGGAGTTACCTGTACACAACATATTTGCCATCCAATATAAAAGACTGGGTAGATGATAATATGAACTGCGAAGATATTGCCATGAATTTTTTAGTAGCCAATATTACGAACAAGCCTCCTATAAAAGTAAGTTGTCTCTAAATCCACTTCTTATTTTTTTCTGAAATAGATTTTGCTGGAAAATCGCTCGGACCCGTCGATTTTTATTTCGAGGGGGACATCTTTTGCGTATATTGTCAATCTTGTTACTTCAAGCCCCTATGAGGGAGGGGGGGGGTAAGATCTAAATCTTAAATGGATACCTATTTTATATAATTTTTTTGGATTCTGCATAAAATTCTGAACATTTTTTAATAAAAGCATTATTAGTCTATACTTAACAGGTTCCGAGATATTTACTCTTGAAAAATTACATTTTTGAACTTTGACAGCGTCTAGCTTTCTAACTGTACGTCTTAGAGCAAAACGGCTTACATGTCCCTATCTTCGATTTTTATTATCTTTCCAATAGTGTGAACTTTCGGTTAAACCGGATGTAAGAAATATAGTACTTCCGGTTTGACCGGTAGTTGACACTATTGGAAAGATAATAAAAATCGAAGATAGGGACATGTAAGCCGTTTTGCTCTAAGACGTACAGTTAGAAAGCTAGACGCTATCAAAGTTCAAAAATGTCATTTTTCAAGAGTCAATATCTCGGAAACTGTTAAGTATAGACTAATAATGCTTTTATTAAAAAATGTCCAGAATTTTATGCAGAATCCAAAAAAATTATATAAAATAGGGGTAAAGTCTATTCACCCAGTAAACCTGCAAGATGGCCGACATGTCATATGACAAAAGTCATTGAAAATGCCAAAATTCATTTTATTTAGCTGGAATATGACTTTTGTCATATGACATGTCGGCCATCTTGCAGGTTTACTGGGTGAATCGACTTTATTCATTTAAGATTTAGATCTTACCGCCCCCCCCCCCCCCCCTCCTAGGGGCTTGAAGTAACAAGATTGACAATATACGCAAAAGATGTCCCCCTCGAAATAAAAATAGACGGGTCCGAGCGATTTTCCACATTTTCATTTTAAAGCAGGAAGATCGTGGTGGGAAGTTTTCAAATGAACACCCTGTATATTGTGACCTTACTTCAAAAAAAAAGTGCTGTTTCTTTAAATACACGTTTCTTATATTGTTAATTTTTTAGGTGACACCAAGAAAGAAATTTAAATGTCCCGAATGCATTAACAATGAAATGTTATCTGCAGACATTGGCCACATGGTGGCACGATCTCAGTGTGTAGATAAGTTTGCAAGAGTCTTTGGACGAATGCCCCTAAAATCTGTCGAATTTAGGGCCGATCCAGTCCTGTTTAAGGATGCATTCCCAGAAAAATTGAAGCGCTTTAATAATATTGGCAGCCTGTAAATTAGACTGTAAATTTGAAGATGTTTCTTGAGTTTTCTTCACACATAGAATGTAATAAGTGGTGAGAAGAAAGCGAATATTTACTGAAAAATGGTACGAAATGCTTGGAAATTAGGTCATTTTTATTCCAGTGCCATGAAGAATGAGTACAAAATTGGGCATTTGACAAAGAGTATTTTCTGAATTTATTTGGAGAAATAGAAAACAAAAATATCAAGAAGAAGAAGGATTGTCGGTTTCAACTGTTCTTTTTTTTTGTAAACAAGGTGTCTCTTACTTTGTTTATCGTGGCCTTCTTGTCAAAAATCAATGAGGCTGCTTAATATTCGGAAAATTTTGCGAAAAAACTTTAAAATTATTTTATATAGAGATAGGAACACCCTATGTGGAAGATAGAAAATATGCTCGCATATCCATTGAATTAACCAGCAAAGTGGCTTCGTATTTAAAAATCATTAGTTTTTTAAAAAAATTGTTGCTCTTCCCTGTATTTAAAATTTCATTTTCCAACAGTACATTATCGAGCACAATAATTCCACATCCGGAATTTTGAGTTTCACTCATTCATGTGTGAAAATATACTCAATTTTAGACGACACTCTGTTATAGGCAAAATTTGAGGAAAACTATTTTTTTCTCAGGAATGGATAGAGTAGGATACAAAAACTTTTGATAATAGTTATTGGAAATCAAGAAAGGTACACAAATAAATATACAGTGTGGTTGTTTAAGTGTGCAACATATGGGCATTTTTTTTATTACCGATTTTTCAGAAAATGTTATTATTGATAAAAGTTGGTGCATGTTCGATAATCATATTAGGTGCACTTGGAATGGTTGCAAGTCTAACGGCGTACAGGGTAGGCCAAAAAATATAAAACTTGTACAAGAATAAAGTACCCCTATTTCAGAAAATCCAGTAAAATGTTATTAAGAAAAGTTGTTTAGAATTATAAGTTATGTATAGATTCAAAAACGTGACCTAAAATAAAATAAAAATATTTTTTTTAAAAACAATAATTTCCCAATTTTTTTTTTATATTCACCATAAAGACCTTCATAAATTAATTAAAATCAAATTAATTTTACATATCTTTGTTCAAATTTAAGTATATTTGTAAAATTTACTTGAATTTTTAATTTATTAAGGAATCACAAACCTTATGTTTGTTGCAACGATATTAAACACAACTTTAAAATATCCTAAAATTTTTTTTTAACAAGATAAAACATTAGTAATGTTAATATGCTACTTAAAAAACTATCATTCAAAGTGCAAAATTTTTATTTTAAATGTTTATTAAAAAAACTGTACAAATTAAGCAACAAACATGAAATCCTACTAAAATAATCGCAGATACCTATGGAACAAAACAAATAAGGTCGCGTTTTTGAATCTATGCATAACTTTTAATTCTAAACAACTTTTCTTAATAACATTTTGCTGAATTTTCTAAAATAGGGGTATACTTTATTCTTGTACAAGTTTTATATTTTTTGGCCTACCCTGTACGTCGTTTGATTTGCAACCATTCCAAGTGCAACTAACATGATTATCGAACATGCACCAACTTTTATCAAGAAAATTTTTTTCTAAGAAATCGGTAATAAAAAAAAATGCCCATATGTTGCACACCTAAACCACCACACTGTATATTGTGCAGGGTCATCCATTTCAAATAAACAAGTTTGAGACCACTTTCAGTATAACCGGAAAGTAGTATATGTTTACTGTTATTTTATTTAAAGAGAGCGTCTTTGAAAACCCCATTATCCAAATTTGCAGGATTTAAATCGCATTACTTTCCGAAATATTCTAATGCACTTTTATCCTAAAAAACACTGCATGCTCCAAGTAAGTCGAGGTGATTTGCTGTAGCTTGTAACATTTAGAGCAGCGGTTCCCAAACTGTGCTCCGCGGAGCACTAGGTGCTCTGCGGTACGTTTTCAAGTGGTCCGCGGATTTAATCTGAGAAATATCGTAATCAAATAATACCTACATGTTAAATTTTATTATTATTATTATATTTTCCGCCCCTTACTAATGCAAAGATTTGCCGCTTCGGCCCGCCGCACTTTGATCTACTGTGCGCCGGAACATCTCGAAAACCATCTTTTTTTTTTCGAATGATGCTATGATATATTTTGTTCTTTCTGAAACATACCGTAAGCTAATGATTTAAGCACGTCACTTCAAGGAAAGTCAATTTCGGTTTTTGATGTTAACGACAGAGTAAAGGCTTTTAAAAGAAAATTGGTCTTTTGGGCAGAGTCCTTGAATAAACAAAATTCGGACAGCTTTCCGTTGTTAAAAGAACTTGAGAGAATAATTTGATTTTGAGCTACCGAATGATCTTATGAACGAGTTCCATATTCATCTTATAACTTTACGCAAAAATTACCAGGAATATTTTCCAGAAGAATTTCATGACAAAATTAATTCCAATTCTTGGGTTGCAAACCCATGTAACGCAATACCTGAAAAGCCAGCGAGTTTGACGTCTGAAGAATATGAATGTTTGATCGACTTGACATCTGATTCTGGAATAGGAGATATATTTTTAACAAAGTCATCAATATCAGAATTTTGGTATAAACTTAGAGATGAGTTTCATCTTTTGTCAGATAAAGCAAAAACTATTCTGCTTCCTTTTGCTACTACTTATTTATGTGAAGCTGGATTTTCTGCTTATCTCATGACCAAAACTAAATACCGGTCGCGCCTTAATGCAGAGCCTGATATTCGTTTACAGTTGTCCGAAATCGAACCTAACATAACAGCATTAAGCAAATTAAAACAAGCACATCCTTCTCATTAGAAAAGTTCGTGGTTTTATTAAGTATTTGTAGTTTTGTTTTTGGATGTATGTTTTATGTTCCATTTTTGTATCGAAATAAATATTTTTTTTCAATGCACAACAAATATATCTAGTTACAGGCAGTTGAAACCATCAAACGGCCTGCTCTGGTGCTCCGCGTTAAATTTTCCTGTCGAAAAGTGCTCCGCGACTTAAAAAGTTTGGGAACCGCTGATTTAGAGGAAGCAAATTTTAAAGAAACTTAAAAGCAAGTAACAAACTATAGTATACAGGGTGTCCGGAAAATATGTATACGTTTGGTGACAGTCTCCTCAATTATATTTGAAACTACAAATGAAATATTTTGTTGTTTTTCCCAAATTTCTCGAGGACGTGTCAATTGATTTTAATGATTTCTGGTGTATAGTTTATTAGTCGCACTATAGGATGACGTGTTCTAGTAGTATACCGACCTTCGATTGTATACGGAAGGGTTATAAAAGTCACGTAATCATGCCTATACCACTAACTTTTAACTTTATAGTTACAACATCGTTAAAAAACTACATTTTTAGGCGTTTTATCCTCTTGCCTCGTCAGGCATTGTAGCTATAGAACCTTGCGGCTAGATACTTATATTTATCGGTTGTTGTATAAACTTAAACAAATTATTATTATGTATATGTAAATCTAAAGCACCTGTATATCTACAAGCACGATATATGGTTCGCAATAAGGATTCTGAATCGATTCGGGACTATTCGCATGCGCAGTTCAAATAATAACGTTCGCGAATCACAAAATTCCTAATTTCTACTTACAGTTCCGTGTTCGGTTCGGGGTCCATTTTGAACTGATTCGGTTCTGCGAAATTAACAAAAACTGTTAATTCGGATACTCCCACATTCAAATGTAATTGCCGCGATGGTATTTTAGTGATTGGTAAGTTAAACAACTGAATTTTCCAACCAAATTTAAATAAATAAACAAAGATTATTGACAGTTGACAATTCGAAATTCTTCTGAAATCGTTCGCGGTTAAACTATGACAATCCTGAATTAATTTAGTACCCGTTCTGAAGCGGTTCAGAATCCTTTTCGCGAACCAAGCTATTACAAATATTAGCTTAGGTAATATTAGACGAAGTCGTCATCGCACTGTTTCTATTTTAATACATCATTCGATTTATTTTTGTTTGCTCAACTAGCTATAATATATTGATAAAATAGAAATGGAAGACCATTACGATTTATTTTAACACATACCTAGTAAAACCAGTTGCAGCTCGTGAAATTTTAGTAAGGTAGGGTTAAAGGTCAATAATTTAAGTCAATATTTTAAAGTAAATATACTAGTAAGTCGTTTGTTCAACCGAAGACCGCAAGCCATGTCTATTTGTATCAACGACTTGATTATTTTGTTACGGTGTACAGAATTTAACTGAGTTTGAATGTTAATTTTACCAAGCACATGGAACCGTTATATTAATTGCATTATTTTACATGTGTTTACATTTTTTACCAGATATGTACATTCTTTTTGGTGCCAAGTTTCCTCCCCTTCAAATAAAACACACATAAGACAAAATCGTCTATAAATACATCAAACCCCGAGGTTTTCCAATTTTAAATCGGTTAAGAGCCGTTCCTAATTTCCAATTTTTGTTCCAAACACATTGTAATGATTACACACAGTTTACGAGCGTGAATAAAGTAAAACAACACGCATTCGCGACGTACGAACCGACAACTGAATGGCGCCACTGCGTGGCCGGGCCGGCACACGTACAACAACTGACTGAAAGTTTTATATTAGTTGAAACTTTGGGCCCCTGGCTCCTGAAAAATTTGGTACCTGCCTATTGGCAACTAATCGGAGAAAAACGACATGGATGCAGGTCGTACTGAGCAAGCCCGACGAGAACTACTTTACCGGCATACGCATAATCGCTTTGATAAAGCGCGATGGTTCTCCTTCACAACGTGATATGTTTCTTCAGCCGAAAGTGCCCAGTCAACATCCCGATTGAAGGATTGTTTTTGATTAATTTGAGATTAATTATTAATTAAAAAATATGTTTTCTTTTATAGCAGGTGAGGCACGGACTCTCCTGACGAGCAGCTATTATAGATATTCGACCTATATGGCATCTAAGAGAATTTTACCTCTATAATAGTAATATTTTATCTATTACAAAGTACACTAGGATTAATTATAGCAATTTAAAAACAATCGTAAAGTTCTCGTTATGAAAGTCGTTTTTACATATCCGCTTGTGTTGCCTTGAGTATGTTTGTATCTTCTAATATTTATTACAATCCTATCATAAACAACAGATCTAGATTTGGTTTAGAAAAATGTGTGTTTTTTTATAGTCTTGCCTACCTGAAAAATGCATTTGAATCATTAAATATGCTTTTTGTGATCTAGGAACCAATGTCGACATTTGATATCGCAATTTTTTTTTATCGCGATTACAATTATTTTTCTGCTGTGAAAATTAACACTAGCTGGCCATTTAAGTTTGCATGCAAAATTAGGGACTCATTACCGAGGGGCTGCTAACTCCCTTAAACTGTGTACACCATATATAACCAACAATCTATATAGACCGAAAGGGTTTTTACAGGTTCAAGACATTTATAAATTAAAAATTTGTATTCTAATTCACTATTATTTTAAAAGAAAAAAAATCAAACAACACTTCAGGAGAATAAGACATTACATGATCATAATACCAGACGTTCTATAAATTATCAAACTATACAAGTAAAAAGTAATTTCGGGAAAAAATCGCTTTTATATGACGTAATAATAAAATATAACAAACTTCCAAAAAAAAAAAAACAGAAAAATTAAGAAATTGGCAACTTTTAAAAAACAATTGAAGAGATATTTACTAAATTAAATTATTTAAACTATTTTTTTTTAATTGATTTTATTAATGAATTAAATTGGATTAACTTCCTTTTTTTTATTGTTATTTTTTTTAATGGTTATTATGTTGTATATTGTATTGTCATTTTCCATGTAATGAACTGAAAAATTTAGTTTGGAATAAAGACATTTTGAAAGTTAAATCAAACTGATAAACCCAGAATATTCGAATTTATCAGATTTTAAATCAAATTAAACCTTTAAATCTGGATACTTTTGATTCTGTAGAAAAACCTTACCTTATACAGGGTCAAAAACAAATAAACTTTGCATCACATGCGACCAAATTTTAATAGCCTAATTTTGATTTTGTAGAAAAACACACATTTCATATGGCGCTACTTTAAAGAAAATTTATCTGAAATAAAGCATTGTCAAAACTAAGAAGTTTTATGTAGGTTGCGTTGAGTCTTATTTTGCAAAAGTGGTGCAATTTACAAAATATGGGTAAAAAATAAAAATTATCTTATCCAGCTGAAATTTTGCATGTGGGCTAGAAACTGCATTTAAAAAAACTTTTTCCTATAACTTTTTTTGATACTTTCAGAAATAACCCCTCTTTTCAATTATTTTTTGGAAAAACTCAAAATTTGACAGATAATGCGAATCACGTGACTACTATTTTTTTGCTTAATTTTCTTCTCGATCGAAGCAGAACTTGATGCCAAAGTCAAATTTCGAATAAAGCTATCAATAAAAAAAATTCCGTGTGATGCGGACTTTACTGGTCACACTGTATTATTAAACATAGTAGTAAAACCCTTTTAACGATATTTTAATTTCGTTATTTGGATAATTTTCATTAATCTCGGTTTTCAACGTTCCATTAATGGTCTCTCAACTCAAGGTCTAGTTCGAGCAAAAAACCCAAAATTTTCTTAAAATTAAATTATAATTATCCGCGAAGTCGAATTAATTGGGACGGGTATGGAGAATTTTTTGACCAAAATTAATTTTGCGTTGCTAATATTATTTTTGAACAGTTCCCATTCACTGGGCAATTATCGACCAACCACGTCGTCCGATCAAATTGCTTTAAAAATTCCTGACCATTTGGTTGCTCAGGAATAGCCTCTTTATTAGATGACTTTTAAAGCAATTTGGTTGTCGACCAGTCCATCCCTCTTCAATCAGTTTTTATTTTAAAAATTGTCAAAGCGCTCGGGCAGTGATGGTTTGTAATTAAAAAAAAAAACTGTTTTATGAACTCGGTACTAGAGCGTTCTTTTTTTCCATCTTCGTTATGAGCATTCTCCATTTGATACGTATAATGACAAAACCAACAAAAGTATTAATATACGACGAGAAATCTACTGACCTTGCACTAGGTTAGGTTAGGTTGAAAGTGAGTGGGTTATAGCTAACCCTCCACTGCGATCATGTACCTTGCATATATTTCCCCCGATAGGTCTAACTTTTTAATGAAGTTAACGATGGTATTGCGAGAGACATTTTTCATGTCATCCGCCAGCAGAGTCGCCTCGCCGAATAGGGCGAATCTGATTCTTCCTGCTGCGGGGCAAGCGCACAGTACGTGTTCTGTTGTTTCTGCATATTCCATGCAAAGCCGGCATTCATCAGTTATGGCAATTTTATACATATGGTGTCGCAATCTGCAGTGGCCGCTGTACAATCCCACTACCGCTTTAAGGCATGACCTGTTGAGCACTAGTAGTTTGTCAGTTAATTGTTGGTTTATATGGCTGTTTATAAATGCTTTCGAGTGTGTTAGACCTGGTAGATTTAACCAATGTCTTTCCCTTTTGCTTCTGCTAGTATTGTTTTCCTGGCCGTAGCATGAGATATAAGTACTTATTACCGGCTCGGGTCCTGTAAATTTTAGTGCTGCACCTCTCTTGGCGAGTTTAGGGGCTTTCAATGTCTACTCGGCCCCAGGGAGTCCATTGTATTTGGCATCCCTGTGTAATTCAATGCAAAATGCAGGTCTTCTCGCACTTTAAAGTCCGCTAGCCAAGAATATTTTTCGTTGATATAAATTATACGGACGCGATTACTCTACTTATTTAAGTTTCAAATGTTTCTATCTTAGAGTTTATTATTTTAGTTATTACTTTATATTTAAAAATATATCTTATAATATCTAAAATCTATTCGATACAGGGTCAACTACTAAAAATGTATATACAGTATTGAGTATTGACAAGCCTAAACTTACAGGAATTTAATATTAAGAACTGCTCGATGGTAAAAATACTTTTTCTAAACGGACTAAGGTGCTCCTGATGTGTCCATTTCCTCTGCTAATGCTATGTCCAGCAATTTTCTATTTTCTTTTATTAAACCCCCTATACACGCTCGAGTATGCTCTGTTCGTCACAAGCCTAACTTCAAACCGAGCGTGTCTGTTTGATTCCATACACGTCCGAACCAAAGTTCCAACCATTTTCCCAACCCAACATCAGTTGATCGTCGACTGTTATTATTTAGTGAGCATCACCCATTTAATAATATAATATGGATCTTATTACTACGAAAGCGATTGTGGGTGGCTTTATATGTTTAGACCAGCGAAGAATAAGGGGAAAACCCAGACGTGTTTGGACAAAACAATGGCTTCAAGAACGAAATAAATTTAGTCATATGGTACTTTTAAAAGAATTGGCTGCTAACGAGCCGTAAGATTTTAAAAAACGTCTTTTAAAGAGCTGCTGCAACTAGTCTCTAGCAGAATCATCTTGCGAGCTTCCTGTTTTATTCTTTGACTTCAATACTTTTTTTAACTCCCTCCGAAAGAAGCTCGTCGACTTTCAATTTTTGACTTTACAAATTTTTCTTTTCTACAAGTATACCGTAACTGTCCCTCTTCATATGTTTGTTGCTGTACTCTTTGGTTCTTACGTCTCAAAGGACCCTTTGTTTTCTGTATAAATTTATGAATTCCGTCCAAAACTTTTTATTGTCGCTGAACGACATCACGATAAAATTACGCTAAATCAAGAGCCACCGAAATATGTCTATCTCATCCAGCGGCTCGCACCTGGTGTAAGTATTCGTTGGGCTCCCACGGAAATGCTGGAATTGGCCAACATGCTCGGCGACTACCATATACGTACGAACATGTTTGTGCCGAGCTCCGAGCCGAGCATTCCAACCGCCAACTAGGCTCGTACAACACATACACGATCAAGCATGGTGGTCCGAGCCTACTTCCCACTCTTGCTCACCCAACATGCTCGAGCGTGTATGGGGAGTTAAGGCATCTTACTAATTGCAACATACTAAGACGAGAGAAAATGAATATGGATAATATTCAAGTGTAGTTCATATACGTGATTGACTTATAATGCTCTCTTCAATACAGCTGACTATAACCATAACATGTCATCCTTAGCTCCACCATTACTAAAGTAGTTGACGTTCAGATCGCATTATAGCTTTGTTCGTACAAGCAATAATTGTCAACCGATTTTCAATTTTGGTTTGGTTGGACTTTTTTTTGCTTTGCGTTTACGTTACAATTTGGCTTCTGCAAACGCCGGATTTTCTGTCAGCGGTTTGGGATTTGTCATCGGCGAACGCTTTAAAAAAAATTTGCTGCTGACGGTTTCTGACCGCTGTACCAACGAAGTTATTATTATGTATTAAGGGAAAACTATTATTGTTACGATTTTCAGTCGGTATGAAATTACTTGTCCAAATGCAGGGCTACCTCCCGTACATTAGTAGAACCTTTCAGCAGGATCTTTCCAAAAATGTAAGCTTATAATTTAATCAGGCTTGTAAATAGGTATAGTAGAATAAAGTGTAAATTTTAATTTGGCATTACCTAATTATTATTCTTAGTGATTGTTGTTATGAATCAAATTGTTTTCGATGTGTTCATTTTTTACGTTGTTTTTGTATATCTTGTCTTGTAAATAAATTATTTACTAAAATTAAAAGCATTAACTTATTGATTTTATTTAATTAAACAAGTCGTACCACCCTAATTGGTACGCTTTTGAGACCAAAATACTGTTTGGTACGTTTTAATGAACCAATTAAACCTATTTTTAAGTGCGTAAATTATAAAAAACAAAACTAGGCGAAGAAAATTACATAGAATTTTTTCAAGTTCAATTATAAGAGGTAAAAACGATGACGGACTTAAATTAAACAAATAGAAAATTATGTAGGTTGATTGATACCTATACGTACAATATCTACGCACGTGTGAAATAATAATAAATGAATTTATTTAAAAACCGTTAATAAATAGGCGCATAATACTTGTGATAGTAAGAGCATTATGCTATGCATAATACCACTAGTGCAATTATAACTTATCATAAAACAACTAGTGTAATTATGAATTCGTAATAATCCGAGATCTCTACTGAAACTTGCGCTGCCAGAAAAAGACCAAAATGGTATTTTCGGCTTTACGAGTTACATAAACCTGCGTTTTGGTTTGATCAAAGATAAAGGAAAATATGTATAGGTACCGTCAACCGGGGCTAAGTGGTCCAATATTTTCGGTTTTTTGCAGATTTTTGGAAAACTAATAAATATTTTGGTTTAAGGATTTTAATATAAAATCTACCATACTTTAGTAAGCTGCCTGTGAAATTTTTTTATCTTAAATATATCTATTTTTTTTATATTTTTTTTTCTGTAGGTGGTCCACTTACCCCACACTTTGTGGTAAAGGGGACCACTTGCCCGTTTTCCACTAATTTACGCTTTAGGGTCCCATTTAATCGTTGTGATGGGAAAGTGGTCCACATTAAAACTTTAAAAAAGTATTTGCATTCGGAAAAGCATTTGGAAAGAAACATACGAGAAGGTACCGTCAACCGGGGCTAAGTAGTCCAATATTTTCGGTTTTTTGCAGATTTTTGGAAAACTAATAAATATTTTGGTTTAAGGATTTTAATATAAAATCTACCATACTTTAGTAAGCTGCCTGTGATATTTTTTTATCTTAAATATATCTATTTTTTTTTATATTTTTTTTTCTGTAGGTGGTCCACTTACCCCACACTTTGTGGTAAAGGGGACCACTTGCCCGTTTTCCACTAATTTACGCTTTAGGGTCCCATTTAATCGTTGTGATGGTCCACATTAAAACTTTAAAAAAGTATTTGCATTTGGAAAGAAACATACGAGAAGGTACCGTCAACCGGGGCTAAGTAGTCCAACATTTTCGGTTTTTTGCAGATTTTTGGAAAACTAATAATAATTTTGGTTTAAGGATTTTAATATAAAATCTACCATACTTTAGTAAGCTGCCTATGAAATTTTTTTTATCTTAAATATATCTCGTTTTTTTTATATTCCACGGTCCACTTTTCCCAGAGTTTTGCAGATTTTTTATATTTAACTACCCCACTGCTAACACAAATAATTAAAAATGTTTTTTAAACTAAACTATTTTCAAAACTTAACGTACAAGTGCCTAACATAAGTTGAAACTCAAAAACTTACCTGTGAACGTACTGCAATGGAGGTTTCCGGAAAATAAAAAACAATAAGAATTTGCATGTGTTTATTTCCGCTTACTAACTGGGACTAAAGAAGTGTAACGCGCTCGACCTTGATCCTCAACCCTGCGCTAGGTATTCCTAGACACACGTGCGTGCGAATCCGTTGTTACCGGTTCTATTTTAGCAGATACACATTTTTATTATTTTTAATGTCCCTTCGGACCACTTTACCAGCTGTGGTCCTCTTAGCCCCGGTTGACGGTATACGCAATGTATATTCGTATTTTCAAATTTAAAGACTGTCTGCAATATTCGTGTTTCGAAGTTTTGAATTAAATATCGCTAAAACCGTATTCGAAATTCCAGGTCCGTATTTAAAAAAAGTTACTTGACTGTGCTGGTGGTCTAAGGAATGAAATATTGAATTTAGAAGCTAAAATAACGCCATCCTGTAGAACATAAAAAATGGCTAACCAAAACTGAAAATTTATTAATTTATAAATCCAACCTTTTTTAACGTCAAATTTCGAGGTACCTAATTGTACTCCAAAGAGGGGTATACTAAATATCACAGAACTCCAATAAAGAGAAACGCTATAAACGTGCTAATTGGTCGATGCCGCCGTGACTTTGAAATGACATCAGATAATGCGAATGTGGCGCCATGTGTAGTGGGTCTGAACTAATATTGGCGGAAGGGGGGTAGGGGGAAGCAATCATATGTTTTCATTTTTTAAAGGTCAAATTAATATTTTGAAATTCAAAATTTGTTGTAAGTAATTTTATAAAAAATACGTTTTCATTACCAATAAATACAATTAGCACTGCACGATTTGTAATAAAAACGTATTTTTATTAAAAATTATTTATAACAAAGTTTAAATGCCAAAATATTAAATTACCTTGATATCGAAATTCTTGAGCCTTAGTTTTAGTAAAACAAACTTTAGTGTAATTTTTTTATTGCACAAAATCATTTAAATATAGGTAGGTACATATTTTAATAAGTATATAAAATAAATAAAATAATATTACAGTTTTTTTCATTCGATTTGTATAAATCAACACCTGAAATCAAAAAGAATAAAGAGTTGTGTATTTCATCAATTTCATACCAGGTCACAGAAAGATGTTAAAGGAAAATTAGCTAACCACACAACTTAACAATATCACTTCTACGAATGTTATTTTATTAGTCGTAAAATTCTTCAGGTAGTCAATCAACGATGAGCTAACCGAATAACTTCAGTTGTATATAAGCCATACAATGCCCTAAAAAGTATTCTTAAATATAAACTTTGAAGATCCTTTATGTGATAATATAATGTTAGGTTTGAAAAGCTCGAGTCTTCTCTCCAGACTTGCCAAAAGTTCTCGATACAAACTCATGATATGATAATATGACATAAACCATTATTTACATTAATCAGTGAAGAACTACATTCCAAGATAATTGAATTACTTTTGCCAGAGATAAAAGAAAAAAATTAAACAACTTATTTTAAAATAAAAATTTAGAGTCATTGACCTTTACCTGATGGAAAATTGGAACCCTATTATTTTTAGATCCTTAAAAATAGGTATAATGTAAAATATATTAATCCAAAACTTACCCAGACAGGTAATTACATTTTCTTTTTCATTCTCATTCTCAGCAAGATCTTGAAAACTACCGAGAAAATTACAAAAAAATTCATCGGCCAATCGCCATGATACTCCATTAAAAAGACTGCAAGGAGCAAGGACGAAAACAAATCAACACAAACAGGTTGGTTAAGAAATGAAGCAATGTGATTGGTTGCCATTGGCATATGTATTTTAATTTGAGTCAACCTTGTTTATTTCCTTGAAAGAGACGCCATCTTTTGTAGTGCGTGACCATGGTAACCATTGACTTTAATGACAAGTGACAGCTGCGACTTTTTGCATCTCGGTTTCATACCCGTGCTAAATATCACGAATAGTCTCGTTTTAAAACAGATGACAGCGGTTATTTGTCATCGATCAGCTGATATTGGGACATAATAATATCCCTAGATTTGTAGCGGACCGTAATGAGCCCAAACACCGAGTTATAAATTGCGTTTTTGTTACATTTAATTGTAAGTACCTAGAATTATTATTCATTTGACCAAAAATTTAGATACAGGTTAAAAATTTTTTAATTCTTTTTCATTAGGGATCATAATTATTAATGTGTGCCTTGCTCGTTAGTTGATTTCATCGATAAGTAATAAGTTTTATTTCATCTGAACGCCGTTTTTGTCGAAAAGTTAGTTTGTAAAATTTTTGTTCTTAAAATGTTTGTTCGTTAAGGTTAGGTTTCTAATGTATAATTTTTGCATTTTACATTATCTAGATATCCTTTTCTGTTTCAAGAATAATAAGTAGAAATTAAGTATTTCCCTGACTTAGGTTAGAAAACAGCTTTCCATATTATTAACCTTTAAAAAGCAGCTATTTGATTTTGAAGGAATTATTTTTATTATTGTTATTAGTAAATATTATTATTGTTTGGCAATAGTAAGGTAATAGTAAGTAAAATTATGTTACTATAATAATTAAAATGGCTAACCATATTAGTATGTAATAGGATAGCGAACAAATATATAATTCTCTTTTCTGTGTCTACGTACCTTACATAAGTATTATTTGATATTACTATTATTATTGTTTGTATGACAATAAAATAAAGTTTTTAACATAAAGTTAGCCTACATACAAGTTTAGAAATGTAACTGTATCAATAAATTGCATTTTAACAAACAAATTCCATAAAAACCACTTTTGGGTCTACGTACCTTACGTAAGTCAAAAACTGTTAAAGTAGGGTTTCCACTGACAGAAAAATTTAATCCCTGGCTAAACTAAAGCTTTTAACTTTATGTTAGCCTACATACAAGTTTAGGAATGTAACTGTATCATAACCAACAAATTCTATAAAAACCATATTTGGGTCTACGTACCTTACGTAAGTCATATATGGGGATTTTCTTGACAGTGAATGTAATAACTTGAATTCAATTGGTTTATATTGAACTGTAGGTATTTTACCTATAGGTATAATCTGAACAAATAAAACGAAAAAAAAATCTGTTCTAAATATGAGTGACAGAATCCTATTTTAAGTTGTTTCAGTTAGTTTAGTATTTTTAAGGTTTGGATATTTATAGGTAATATTATAAACTTTTTAAATCTATTTTGACACTTTATCTTTAAACCATATAGAAATTCATGCTTATTATTACCTACCTTAAATTATAATATTTATAAAACAAAACTTTCAAAAGAAATTATTAGGTACCTATTACTTATTATTTGGCAATATTAAAGCGGTAGAACCGATGAGGCTATTGCATAAATTGTTTTAGAAGGTATCACATGTATAATTTCCAAGTCCGGTCCTGTAATTCATGCCAACTTATAAAAATTTAATAGACCAAAATTGACAGAGTGTCACGTGACTTTGCCCCCATCTTGCGAGAGTATTCAAGATTTTTACTATATTTGGCCGACTTTTTGAAGAAGAAGTAACGAAATAGTGATCAAAAAACGAAATGCAACAACAGCTAGGTACAGGGTCTTCCAACGAGGACTGAACAGTGGCTCATTTTTGAGCTTCCTTGTATTTAAAGAAAAATCCAAAATAGCCAATCGATGTACTTTTTCCTGCAGAATTCAAAAATGAAACCAAAAATTTATTTGTACCAGAAACAAAAGAGTTACGATATGGATAAGGTGTTTTTTAAATGGAACATAGGTAGCTTTTTTTATACGATTTTTGGAACGAGTGATTTTTTTTTTGTCCGTTCTGATTAAAATATTTAATATTGTGACAGCTATTTTTATTAAATTTTAATGTTTTATCCAGTATAATTTAACTTTAACCTGTTTGAAACATACACTAGGTAATAAAGGTATAATCACCTTTGAATCCTTCAAAGTCAAAAAATTTGACAACTTTACTATACCTAATATTGCCGAAATGAAATATGCATTAGATGCAAGAGAAGCAAGGAGATTTATTGCAAATTTTCACAGAAATATATCCGTCAAAACTATTCTAAGGATAAAGAACCTATTTGAGGAAAATAAAACATTACATGACAGAAACAGAAATCCAACTCTATATCTACTAATTAAAAAAAAAAACATTAATAATTTAATTATTGTTCAATGTGACCTCCGTTGTTCTCGAAACAAGTGCGATAACCTCTTTGTAGCCTTTCCAAACTTGCTGTTATACTGTGATTTTCCTGGTTAAGGCGATTAATTTCATTCACAATTTTTGCATGATCTCGTCAATATCGTGGTTTCGCTGCTTGTATACCACGTTCTTTAAATGGCCCCAAAGAAATGTGTCTAATATTGACAAATCGGGACTATTGGGTGGCCAAGCATAGGTTCCATTTCTACCAATCCATTCATGACGTCCGTTTAAATATTGAGTAACCTCACGCACGGCATGCGGAGGGGCCCCGTCATGTTGCCAAATTAAATTTTGATATTCTTCCAATGGTAAATCTTCCAAAAAGTTGTCAATTTCGGTTTCTAAGAACTCGTAGTATCTAAATCAAAATTCTATTATTTTTTATGCCACACCAAACATGGATTGAAGTCCTTCCTTGAAATTTAATTGTCTGAAATTTTCTTGGATTTCCAACGGCCCAGTGATGACTATTATGTCTATTGAAAACCCCCGATCAGTGGCGTAGCGTGTAGGGGGCCAGGGGGGGCGACTGCCCCCCTCGCCCTTTGAGCTCTTTCCCAAACGGCGCCCCCTTCCCTCTCCCAGTAGTTTCGCAGTTCAATTTTACTTCACATGATAATTGATAATATTGTTTACCTATCGCAGCAAGAGGAAATTTACTATGTTTATGAATATAAATAATAATTATATAACAAAACACATTATTTATTACTATTATTATAAATTAGTTCTTTTTTTCTGTTTATATTATAAGATGACCATTATCAGAAGAATATTGGCAAATATGATATTGTCACGAATTTCTCTTCGTGTGTCGGGACGTAGTCAGAGGAATGAAAGTCTTGATTTACAAAAGGCGTATTTCCCCTAGTAGGTAAACCAGCATGTCTTCTTTAATTGGGCGTAGGTCGGTTAGGGCGAGGAGCAGAGACGTCACTTGGCACGTGGCCAAGCCCAAGGCTTGGCCACTTGGTAGTAGATGTAATTTGATCGGGCAATGATCACCGATGCCATAGCTTGAGCTGGCCCAGTTTATATACCAAAATAAGTGTTGAGGTTGCAATGCACTTGACCCCGATTGGTGTACAGTGGGTCGCAACCTCAACAACGCACAGTGGTCGAGTATCTAAAATATACCGGACCACTGTGAGTTTTAGTTGACAATATTTTGTGAAGCTCTCTTTCTCTTTGTTTTTAAAGTATTTTTATGAGTTTTAATTAGGTTATTATTTGTTTATAACTTTTAGAGTAAGGAAACAGATAAAATAATCCAGTTACCTATTTCGAGATTCTATTTTATTTTCTCTACTTGATTTAATTTATAATAAAAAGATTTAGCCACGACCAATAATTTGTATTCTTTCAGTTATTTTGCTTTAACAATTAAAAATTGCTTAAAATCTCTAATTCACTAGAGACTAAATTTTATCTTTTTAAAAGTGTGTTATTGGCACCAATGAGAATATATTCTTATATTCCCCTTGTCGTGTTCATATTCTGTTTTCATGTGACCATTTTAGACATGAGGAAGCAAAAACTTTATTTCTCAGGCCAAAATTTACTAAATAAACGAAATTATACATTAGCAGTGAGGCGCCTTTTAAACTAGGGCGTAGATAAGGGGGTAATAACCCCCTCCCCCTCCCCCTCCCCCAGGACCCTTAGCGACTATAGTGAGCCATGACAACAAAGCACTTTTTTTACTTAATCAATTTTTTTGTGATAAAAAAAATAACTACGCCCTTACCTTAGAAGCTTTCGCCCCCTTCGCCCCATTAACTACGCTACGCCACTGCCCCCGATGTTGTGAATGTGGCTTCGTCAGTCCATAAGATATTTCTGAATAAATTAGGGTCTTCGTTTTCTTTCCGAATCACAATTTGGGAAACAAATTGGAAGCGAAGTTCTTTTTGTGCCGGTGTTAGATGTTGAAGTGGAAGGATATGATAAGACTTAAATTTATGATTTCTTAAAGTCCTGTGAACAGTTCCTTGGGTAACTCTTCTGCGTCTTACACCGCCGCCGTATTGAACGTCTCGAACTGCGTCCGAAATTGATTTGGTTGGATTCAGTCGAAAATAATTCACAATGGCACGGTCTCGATTTCTATTCCTTTCTGGATTTCTTTTTCTGTCATGTAATGTTTTATTTTCCTCAAATAGGTTCTTTATCCTTAGAATAGTATTGACGGATATATTTCTGTGAAAATTTGCAATAAATCTTCTCCTTGCTTATCTTGCATTTTCTTGGCATTTGTAGAACAAGATAACAATCTGCATTCTCTCATCTAATGCATATTTCATTTCGGCAATATTATAGTAAATTTGTCAAATTTTTTGACTTTGAAGGATTCAAACTTTATAATGTTGCTTAATTTTTGTTTTAGTGATAAATTGAAAACTGATGTTTCTAGAGACTCTTCTTTTTATGTGGGGCAACACTATCGGAATTACCTTAATTGTACAGGGTCTTTGTACTCTGACTTTGAAGGATTCAAAGGTGATTATACCTTTATTACCTAGTGTATGTTTCAAACAGGTTAAAGTTAAATTATACTGGATAAAACATTAAAATTTAATAAAAATAGCTGTCACAATATTAAATATTTTAATCAGAACGGACAAAAAAAAAATGACTCGTTCCAAAAATCGTATAAAAGAAGCTATGTTCCATTTAAAAAACACCTTATCCATAGCGTAACTCTTTTGTTTCTGGTTCAAATACATTTTTGGTTTCATTTTTGAATTCTGCAGGAAAAAGTACATCGATTGGCTATTTTGGATTTTTCTTTAAATACAAGGAAGCTCAAAAATGAGCCCCTGTTCAGTCCTCGTTGGAAGACCCTGTACCTACTTGCTTTTGTAACTGAGAATGGGATAATACCGGCTCATCAGACTGGATTTCGCCCTGGCCACGGTACGACGACAGCTCTTTTACATATCAATGATTATATTATTGGGAATCTGGATAAGGGAATCGCACAACTTTATACATACAGGCGTTGTTGGATGGCAATGGTCGTAACACTGCTTGATTATTCCAAAGAGTTTGATTGCGTAGATCATAATGTTATGCTTCTCAAGTTGCATTACTTGAATTATCAAATCCAGCACTTTCCTATTTTCAGAATTACCTGGAGGATATACGGCAACTTGTAAGATCACGCTCAGAAGCGTCAGACATCGGCATTCTAGCGTGTGGGGTACCTCAGGGCACCATTTTGGGATCTCTTCTCTTTATATTGTATATTTTTGATATGGGTATCATTTTCCCAAATCCACACTTATGCCGATGATACATAGCTTGTCTGCACTTTTCATCCGTCAAATTATAACGATATTAAAGCAAACATAAACACAGACTTGTAGCAAATTTCTGAATATAGCAGTAAACATAATATTATATTAAATGCAAACTTATATTTAATTTTTTTAAATATCATCATAATATGTCGCTAAAAATATGTCAATTTTTATTCTAAATTAGATCAAATAGGTACACTTGATGCCATAAAATAAATAAAAATTATTTTTCAGCGGGAATTTACCTACAACGCTGTAAATAATATTGACAACTTTAATAATTACATACCTACTTCACTTATTGCCCCTCTTTGATGCTGTTTCACATTAAAATAAGAACTTCACTTTTTGTAGTGCCAACGGGGCATTGTTATTATATTATACTACAGTGTGACCAGTAAAGTCCGCATCATATGGGATTTTTTTTATTAATAACTTTATTCGAAATTTGACTTTGGCATCAAGTTTTGCTTCGATCGAGATGGAAATTAGGCAAAAAAAAAATAGTAGTCACGTGACTCGCATTATCTGTCAAATTTTAATTTTTTCCAAAAAATAATTCATAAGTAGGGTTATTTCTGAAAGTATCGAAAAAAGTTATCAATTTAAATTTTAAATGCAGTTTCTAGCCCACATGCAAAATTTTAGCTGCATAAGATAATTTTGATTTTTACCCATATTTTGTAAATTGCATCACTTTTGCAAAATAAGACTCAACGCAACCTACATAAAACTTCTTAGTTTTGACAATGCTTTATTTCAGATACATTTTATTTAAAGTAGAGCCATATATTAAATGTGTGTTTTTTTTATTGATACCCTATTTCGCTTATTTAAAGTACGCCTCAGCGTGTTTAAATCCCACTTTCAAAAACTCGCGTGTTTTAAAGTTACCATGGCAACATCAACAACCCGTGAAACGTGAAGTCTAAATATGTCAACTTTTTAATTATTGATTTGACAGAATTACCTTTTAACGTCAAATAAAATATTTTTTTAAGTAATACACAACTATGGAGGGCTTTAGCCCTCCATATACACAACCAATGTCAACGGTGACAACAATGAATCTTATGTGACAGATTGGAAGATATTTTTTGTTCTCCTCATTTTCATGACAACGACAGGTATATCACATCACGAATTCGAATATCCACTTATACTACTTTAATATACTATTTTCTACAAAATCAAAATTGGGCTATTAAAATTTGGTCGCATGTGATGCAAAGTTTATTTGTTTTTGACCCTGATGTATAAGGTAACTTCATAAAATAAGTATTTTTCAAAATGTAGTTTGTGTCTGAAAGTAATACACATTAATATTAAGACAAAAAAGAACACATTGTCATCAGTAAAGTGTTCATTACCTAAGTGGAGAATAAATTTTAGTGGTGGGTAAAAAATCAAAATTATCTTATGCAGCTGAAATTTTGCATGTGGGCTAAAAACTGCATTTAAAAAAACTTTTTCTAATAACTTTTTTCGATATTTTCAGAAGTAACCCCACCCCACTTTTGAATTAATTTTTGGAAAAAATTAAAATTTGACAGATAATGCGAATCACGTGACTACTATTTTTTTTTGCTTAATTTTCATCTCGATCGAAGCAGAACTTGATGCCAAAATCAAATTTCGAATAAAGCTATTAATAAAGAAAATCCCATATGATGCGGACTTTACTGGTCACACTGTATATACTGCCCTCCTAGTGAAAAGCGCAGCAACTTCCTGAACGTTAGTTTTGAGAAAAACGCAAAAAAACGTTTTTTCGCTAGTATTTTTTTATAAATGAATATTTTTAATTTTTTCTTTTACCAGATTGATAAAAAAATATAAAACAAATTTTTTGATATAGGTTTCAATGAATTTGGACCGTAAATAATTTTTTTATTGAGCATCCTGCGTTTTTGTTTAGTATTTCTTAGAGCTTTGCATTAGCGTTGCTTTAACAAAAACGAAGTATGCCATATTTACTAGTGTAAAATATACTGCGCTTTCCACTACAAAACCATGAGCCGCAATGTGCTTTGCTTCTAAGATAAAACGCATCATTTAATGGGCATCAGTAAAATGCTGCATTCTTGACTAGAAAAATCAGATGCTGCGATTTTCTTTAAAAAACCATTACGTTCTGCAGAAACTGCATATTTATTAGGCGTTTTTTTGTCTCAGTTTTTTATTTTTTTTCAACAATAATTTTTTTTAAGATAGAGTATTGTATTCTACACAATAATATGTAAAAATCTCAAAATCGAAAATTTTGGAAGTTACTGCGTTCTCCACTAGGAGGGCAATATTTATAGGTCACTATATTTATTTATTACTATTATAATATTTTGATTCACTTTTCACTATACTTAATTGTCATATTACACAACAATAATAAATTATTTTTTTTAAAACCGACCAGAAAATTTACACTTTCTGGACAATTTTTCGTCTAGAAAATAACGTTTTTCCGGTCTCTAATGTCACTGTCACCCTGTTTTTTGTTTTTCCAATCGCTCTTTGATAATACAAGATACCTTGATTTCGTTATTATGACAACAACATTTCGATGTATTGTCGAGTGACAGTTCGTTGATTTTTAATTTTGTTCTTTATGTCAAACTTGTTTCGCGTAGATTATAAAATACATCGAAGTGTCGGTCTTAAAAAAAATATTGTACGTCACGCAACCGAAAATTAGTGTTTTCCAGGTCTCTCCAAGCTTCCAGGACTCGCCTATGGCTCGCTCTGGAAATGCTTGTCTCGACCTGAAAAACACTACTTTCCGGTCTTGTAACGTAAATTACTATATTTTGTTTAAAAAACGGCCAACGTTGAGTAGCTGATGCTTATCAGCTAGACTTCGCCCTTTAAGAATTGTTATTTATATTCTTAATAAAGACAATTATTATTATTGCTTTGCTTATTTCGAATTTTTTTTTCTCTTCGTTCGCTGCCAGGGCCATTCCCGAGGAGACCTACGGTTTAACGTGGGCTCCGTACCACGATCCTCGGTCATTAGAAGCTCCCCCCAAGGACTATCAACTCTTGGTTACGCGCTTCCATGACCTACCGATTGGGGACAACACGAGATATCCGATCTTATCCGGCCTGGTTACCGGCGTGAATGGAGTGGGATTAAGGAATGATACATTTTCCACTCTTCTCTTATTTTCGCTCGATACCACTTAAATCCACTGGGCTCGAACCAGTTTGGGATACGAACCCACAAATTCTCGTCCTAGAGTTCCCAGTAGGTACACGCTCATCAGTGACTGCCGCGTTTACCACGGATATAACCACGATATAAAGCTGATTTTTTTCTAGCATTTTCCAGCAATAACAAACTGATTAAACAGCTTAAATTCAGAAATAAATAACACATACTTTCAAAGCCAACAGGTCAAAAATAAACTTATCGCAGTGAAGTGATTACCGTGAACTGGCTGTTAAATAACAAGACAAAGTATTTTTTCTTATACCATTATTCTATGTGAACAAAAAACTATAAGAATTTGAAATCACATGTAAATATACTAATCAATAAAGATATTTTAAAATGAAATGAAATACCTACGGAGCTACCGATGCCGTATTGTTATTATTATTATTATTTGAACCATTTTATAATAGTTTTTTTTTTTTAAATAAAAACCCGTTAATTAAGTATCATTATTATATTAGTTTTAGTATCAGAATATTATTTGACGCTTTTGAAATTAATCCTTATTGTCAATAAATTAATATCTTGATGGTATGATATTGGTCATCGGGCTTAAAACACGATTCTTACTTAAATTGATAAATGAGGTCCATTAATCTTTTTTGAGTTCGTAAGTTTGTTAATTTAGCAACATTGATATTTAAACGTGGGTAACTAAACATGATTATGTCTAATTACAATTTAATTGAGGTTTATGTCATAAAAATGATGTATGATACTTTAATACAACTAGACACGTCTACGATTTGTTTTTAGTTGTTAAAGGCGTTGACGTTGTGCATTACGTCGTTGTTTTAACATTTGTTAATGTTCGTTGACTAATTCTTTACTGTGGGTTTTTTTTGGGAAAAGTAGGGGAGATCCCATCTAGTTGTAGGTACCTAACATTTTTTTTCTTTGGGATAGGTAGGTATCTTACACGATTTTCATTAAAAAAAAAGTAGAATACTATAGACGCTTAAAACAGTGGTTCTAAAGTTGTGGTCCCGGGTAGGGGTGGATTTAGCTTTTGGGAATGGGGAACAACGCTCCAAAGAATGTGTTGATGGGAGGGGAAGTTAAGGTTTACAGATTTTGGTAACGACTTTCGATTGAGAAAACAGTAATCGGCCAAATACCCATCTTTAAAGTACAATTAAGGTAATTCCGATAGTGTTGCCCCACATAAAAAGAAGAGTCTCTAGAAACATCAGTTTTTAATTTATCACTAAAACAAAAATTAAGCAACATTATAAAGTTTTCCTAAGTACAAAATAAAAAAAATATAAACTCTGCGTTTGTACCTACCTAATACATAAAAAAACAAAAAAAAATGTTTGATATTTCTTCCTCTGATCCGGGTAAGATGTCCCAGTAGGGAGAGATGCGTCATTAAACATAAGCGTTTAAAACCTAGATTGAAACTGTTCTGGATTTTTTCTGCCGTTTTTCCTCTCTTCCACAAAAATTACATTTGCCTGTACTTATGTTTTATGCAACCACTTCTAACAAATTGTACACTGTACCCAGTCTATAATTTCCTTAGTTTCAAAATAAGCTTCCAAGGACTCCACACATTCTTCGTATTCACTTCCCGTTAAAGAGCTTTCTGAACTATTTCTGTTTTCTTTTCTTGTGTCTCTTGCCTTTTGGTACGTTTACTGTACTAACAGTATATTAAAGGAAATTAAAGAATCGCTATCTGTGTCCACGGTGTACCCAAGGATTTGGTTTTAAGTATTGAAAATACTACTGGGTGCGTATATACGGGTATATTTCATAAAAAATGAACGCGACATGCACATAAATAACACGGCGGTAGAGTCTAAACAAACATCCGAGCAGCACAGGATCGACATCATCTGCTGAGTATTAATTAATATTGTTTTAATTTTGAAGAAGTAGTCCATACTCAAAGTGGAGTTAAATGATACAGAAAAAGAAAAGCACGAAGTCTTTCTCCACAATCTTTATTAATCGAAAAACTAGGCGAACCTAGTATCACATCGACATGTTTCGAGTGTAGAAACACTCATCATCAGGAAACAAAGTGAAAATCAAAATGCTGATGTTTTTAGCAAGAGAAAATAATGGTGAGATTGAGCCGTAATGGAGCTTTTAATGGTGTACAAGAGATGTAAAATTGAAAAATCAGAAGGTCAAAAATCAAGACTCCAGCATACTGAAGAGTCGAGGGTTAAGTGTAGAAGCACACTGTCGTACAGAAAAAGATAGGGTAGTAAAAATTAGGGAGTTTTGAAAACATATCTGTTAAAAGTATTAATAAATTACTGAAACATCCTGAGTTTTATTGAGCCCAGTCAGAAACATTTGAAAATGTTAGGGTGAGATGTAAAGAAAAGAAGAGAAAAAGAAAAAATTGTTTTTTTTGGTCAAAGCATCTTTTAATGTAAAAGTAAAAACAGTTGGGGTACCAGGCTTTTTACGGCCCAGTTACCCCGCCAGAGTCAAAGCAGACACATTGTGTGGAAAAAGTTTTTAGAAAATGTTTTTCAAAACTCCCTAATTTTTACTACCCTATCTTTTTCTGTACGACAGTGTGCTTCTACACTTAACCCTCGACTCTTCAGTATGCTGGAGTCTTGATTTTTGACCTTCTGATTTTTCAATTTTACATCTCTTGTACACCATTAAAAGCTCCATTACGGCTCAATCTCACCATTATTTTCTCTTGCTAAAAACATCAGCATTTTGATTTTCACTTTGTTTCCTGATGATGAGTGTTTCTACACTCGAAACATGTCGATGTGATACTAGGTTCGCCTAGTTTTTCGATTAATAAAGATTGTGGAGAAAGACTTCGTGCTTTTCTTTTTCTGTAATATTGTTTTGTTTTGTTTTGGGTTTCGGCATTTATTATTATATTTGTTGATATTAAGATAATATGGCCGGGAGAGAGAACAGTTAGTAGATAGTTATTAATGATACTAGTTCGATGAACACTATAATGAAACGTGTGCAACGTTAAACCAAGAGGCGTCAGTCGAGTGGTTTAATTGCACAACTTTTATTCAGCCGAGTGGTTTAATTGCACAAGTTTCAATAACAAAGTTCATATCGAACGTGTATCATTCAAAATTTCATCTACGACAGTTCAAATAGATTTTATTCGTCTAAATCTCATTGATATCAGATAACGTTTTCATAATTTTTAAAATTTTCAGGTGTCCATATTAGTCGATATCATGATAACCGCATTTTTGATTGTTTCAATTTCGATAAAATTGAAAAAAAATAAACAGTGAATGTCGCTGAAACAAAGTGAAATAGTGCGGCGGTCTTGGCGTATTACACAGAAAGTCGGGGGAGAATGGATATACCAATCCAAAACATTTCATAGCCGACTTAAGATTTGGACATTTCATGAACAAAGAGTACAAGGACCAGCAGGTAAATGGCTGTGTATAGCTAAAGAAATAATTTTGTCGCTATTTTTGAAACGGTGGTTTTGAGCTCTCTTCAATAAATGTACTAATATACAGATTATCCTATATTTTTTATTTTAACAAAACAGTTAAATTTACACATTTCTAAGTATAATTTACACATTTCTAAGTATAAAATTGTGTGTGCTTAAGACCACACGACAGAAGTGAAAACTTCAACAAGGTGAAATTAACAATATCAAATACACGAGTGTCTAGACAACGCACACTGACTGTTTCTACGTCGATACTGAATGCGACCGATGGCGGCATGCTCTTTCATATAACGTTCATTCGGGTCAGGGTCAGTTCGGATAGAATATAGCAGTTGAATTCGAGCGTAGCACACCCGAGTCTGACGCGTGACGACTCAGTTTAATTCAATGCCCACAAAAAGTGCTAAACGCGCCTAAAGAAGTTTTCACTTCAATAATTTAATTATTATTTCAAACTAAATCGGAGCATCCATGCCGTCATAATAACGCGTGATAGCGGCACGTTACATACTCACAGATAGGAGTAATCTGTGCTGTGACATAATGGTTTCCTTCTCGCCACTGTATGTGGTAGGTATTTTCAATACGCCTATGATACTCGCGTAAGATGCAAGATCTGTGAATTTTTGAAGTGAAAACTTCTTCAGGCGCGTTTAGCACTTTTTGTGGGCACTGAATTAAACTGAGCGTAACGCTCGGCTGTGTTACGCTCGAATTCGACTCCTATATGCCGCATCAGTAGCATTCAGTATCGACGTGGAAACAGTGTGCGTTGTTTGTGTGTTTAAGATCACAAGATAGACACTTGTTGCGTCTCAGGTATGTTCTGGCATTTTTTTCAAGGGTTGTTAAATTTTAGGAAATATATTTATTCGATATTATTAATTTCACCTTGTTGAGGTTTTCACTTCTGTCGTGTGGTCTTAAGCACACACAATTTTTTTCTTGCGTTTTCAGTTTTTCTTTTATTTTTTCTCGTGCTTCAATTTTTCTGATAGCTTCTTATAGACTTTCAGCGGGTGACTATTTTAGCCCCGCCATTTTTTCTTTGATATCTCGTATAGGCATGTCTATAGAAATAAGAAATTAAGAATTCAAGATTTGAAAAACTGTCGACAAAACGGTGAAAACAGGTCAAAAATCTTTAGTTTTAGAAAATCGCATGACCACGTGACGCGTCCCCAGTTCTAAAGGCAAGGGGTGAACTTATAAATGCGATCAAAACGACGCGCAAAAGAAAAATTCGATATTTCCCAATCACAAGTGAAGATCGTTACGCTGCCAGTTTGTTCGGGTTTGTTCGCACCATATTAAAATCAAAATATTCTTTTACTTCAATTTCATTCTTACAAATATTTCTCTCAAAGTTCTAATCAGAAAATTATTAAGACATGGGGATTTAAATTGCAAATTAAGTTCAGCCAACACGTCTGCAAGACAAAATTGGCTCTTAATTGTTTTAAAATAAAAAGTCACCAGAGCATAACGGTACTCTTTGTAACTGTAACAAAATCAATACACTTTTGCTTTCTAAGGGTCGTAACATATGGGTCAGGGTCGTTGACATAGACCTTTTTTAATGTAACAGATGTACTTGTCTCCCTGGGTTTTTGTGGTACTTAAGAATAAAGGGTGGACGCTATTACGCAGTAGTAATACCATCTTATAAAGTAATAATAAATCTGCAATGCTAGGTAAAGAAAGGGGGGAGAGTTAAATAAGGGCTATATTTTATTTGACACTATACAAGTCAAATTATCAGAAAGGGTTATATTTATTTGGTATGAACTTGCCTGTAGAACGTTAATTTATAATTGGTGTACATAAATCGGATGGGTTTTTCTTAAAATGAATGTCCGACAGCAGGAATGACTTGAGTGTCCACTGCTGAAGACTGGCGTTGTCGCTCGGCTTTCTAGTAATATTAAAACAATGCTCGCTTGAGTAGAAAAGTGACACATGCGGAAAGCGGGTGAGCTCATAACTTTTACTGTACTTTTAGAAATTATTATACGTTGAAATGTCCGACAGTTGGAATGACTTAAGTGTCCACTACCGAAGACCGTTGTCGATCGGCTTTTCACCTAACTACGTAATATATTTATACCAAACGTGTACGTAAATCTATAAAAATACTCTGTAACTAAAACGATAAATAATTGCAGATTAACGGGGAACCAATTAAAACAGAGTGTGGTCGCAGACCAAAGATAATTATAAAAAAAGGAGTATTTTTGGGGAGGTAAAGTGTCACCATTACAGTCGCAGACGTAATTGGTAACAAAAGGTAAACCAGTATTACCTCCTTATTATTGGATAGGTAATATTTGAGAAATGCGTCACCAATATGTCGCAGACAGAATCAGATGTTGGTACAAATGGGCTAAATTATGGGAGACAGACCATCGTACACTACCCAATAGAAGCTTTAATAGATATGCATATTATTTTTTAAAATAAATTTATTTTATGCTTTCGTACATTATTTATTTTTCTTTCAATAAAATGTCATTTATCCCTAATCTATATTAAAATACGTCAAAAAATATTTTTTCCGATATAAACTTTTATAACCACCCCTAAGGAGAAAATTTTCGTAAATACCTAAACACATATTTATGTGTTGTGAAGCGAAGCATTTGTCTGCAATTATTTACTTATACCTTTTTCTCTAGCCGCTTGTGTTGGAAATTAACCCCCTTCCTTTCTACCTCCTAGGGGCAAAATTTCCCAAATCATCAAAACTCGCACTTGCTTAAGTTAGCATAGTACCTACCAATTTTCAAATAGCTTAAAATTATAGATATATATTATAGGTGCCCCTTCAAAATAGACTATACCCCTTTTTTTAACCCTAAGTGTAGTACATTATATACGAATTAAGGAATTATATACATTTCCACCTGTTTTAGTTTCTGAAATACAGAAATTTCTATAAAAATTTCAATCCCCGTTTTTAGCCCCTCAGGGGCTGATTTTCGAAATATTCCTTCTTAGTGGATGCCTACGGTATAAGGAGAATACATCCTCGAAATTTCATGATTCTAGGATTTGCTGTTTGTAGCCTGGGCGATGATGTCACTATACAATTTTTTTTATAATAGTAGAGATAAAAACTGAACAGCAGGTAGCTGTTTTAGCACCAGTCCATCACTCTTAGATAAGTTGATTGCAATATTTTTAATTATACAAGTAATGATTAATGATAGACCAAACAAAGCTGCCTTCGTATAATTAGCGATAAAAATGACCATTCCTAACAGTGATACATAAAAAACGGATCGAAATAATGACTAAAAATTATTATTTAAATTAAACGTCCTAAAAAAGAAATATTAATTAGCTGCTGTGCACAAGCAGGCCTAACTGTAAACTACTCGTGCCTGGCTGACAGTAGGTAGACAGTATTTGTTTCCAAACCCGAAATTATCCTCTGCCACACAAACAATTTGGTAAATTTCTAGCTCGTATTCAGCGGAAAATATAATTCTTTCTAGTGATTCTAGATCATGTGTCAGGAGTTAAATTAGCTTAGGTTAGAGTGGTAGTCTTCTGGGACTGTAAAAACAGTCTCACGTAGTCCTACACATAGTAGGTACCGTGCGAGCAAAAATGATTTGCACCAAAGAGGGCTTGGATTCAAAAACGTGAGGCTTGGTTTAGATCAGAATGATATGGGGACGATATATCTACCCAAATCTAGGTTAAAATTTTGTCAAATTCATATTATGAAATGATATGCCAAACTAATGAGTAATAAAATAAGTAGACAAATACAAATTTATTTTTGTTGTTTACAAAATTAACAAAGTAAGAATATACAGAAAGAAAAAGAAAAATAATTACATAAATCGCTGAAATTGGCCACCGCCATGCTCCAAGCATAAATTCACACGTCTCTTCATATTTGCAAAAGTGGTGACCAGCATCTCGGAGAAATGTTACCACATTCTTAGATAATCCTTGCAATTGTTCTAAATTTGCAACTGGTGTTTTAAAAATATAGGGTTCTTTAAATGAGGAAAAACTAAGTAATCCATAACCGTTAAACAAGGTGATCTAGGTGGGAATATTTAATGTCTGATCGAAAACTGATCAACCTATCGTCGAAAAAATTGCGTAAGTAGTTAATAGTTTCGGCGGCTGTATATGGGCGGTTGCACCGCCCTGTTAAAAATATCCAAAATGTAGTTCGTCGTCAAGTAATTGCTCCACAAATGGATTCAAAATATTGTCTCTATACCGCTGTACTGTAACTGTGTCATGAAAAAAAAAGGACCAACAATTCTTCTTCGGGAAACAACTAACCAGACACCAATTTTTTTAGGGTGCAATGTGGATTCTACGAAAAAATGGTGATTTTCACTACTCCACCTGCGTGTATTCTGAGAATTATCATAACCGAAGAGGTGGAACCAGGCTTCATTCGAAAAAAATGTCAGGTCTAATAAATCATTTCTTTCCAATAAATTTTGGGTAAACCATTGAGAGTAATTCCTGCGTCTTTCAAAATCTGCGGCTTGTATTTCTTGGAATACTGGCACTTTATAAGGAAATAAATTTAGCTGCTTCTTAAGAATAGTCGTGCATGTTCCATAAGATCTTCCCACTTCTTGGGACAGGCGTCTTATACAATTTGTTGGCGTATTTTGCATTATTTTACGAACGTTTGCAACAAGTTCTTCTGTTCTTACAGATGGTCTTCCTGCTCCTTTTTTGTTTTTGTGTTGTATAGAACCTGTTTCCCTAAACACAGCCATGATTCTTTTCAGGCAATGATAAAAATCCCCAGCAATAAAAGCAACGTTAGGAAAATATTCGTGAAAATCGTCCATGCATAAACCTGGATCGTATTGCCACTCACCATTTATTCTAACCCCGTTTCGAAAATACGCTTCAACCATGAATGTTTTATGCTGTTCCGTAAAGCCCACTGTGTGAATTGTTCAAGAAATTGGAAAAATTAGCGATGAATCAAATCACTTGTAACGACTGTCAAAGATGACGAAATAACTGATTGATTGTTAATTCAGGTAGGTACTGATACCCAACAGGTATTAAGCTCTACGGCTAAGCATTACGTCCTTAGATGCAAGGCCCTCTTTGATGCAAAATTTTTTTGCTCGCACGGTACAAGTGTTCCGCGGAACCTATCCGCATCAGCTTCCTGATGTTAATGCGACGTAGAACATAGAAGAATGTTAGCAGCTCATTTAAATCAGCCACTACTGTTAATAAAGTTAGTGAGTCGACCCAGTTGTAAGTTGCCTACTTCTTCCAGATCATTAAAGAATGGTATGCCCAAGGCATTGAAACCTTCTCGCGAGGCCAGGGCAGGGCATTCACAGAAGAAATAATACTGAATACTTTCCTCCCCTTCTTCATCTCTGTAACTTCTGCAGAAGTCGTTAGCTGATATTTGCATATACGTTCAGCGTGTCTACCGAAAAGGCAATGTCCGGTGACTACGACAGTGATATTTCTTAGGTCTTTCCGACTGTGCTGTAATAACGCTGCGGTTTTCCTGTTATTAAACCTATTAACGACTTACGCAATTTTTTCGACGACAGATTGATCAGTTTTCGATCAGACATTGAATTATCACCTAGATCACCTTGTTGAACGGTTATAGATTACTTCGTTTTTCCTCATTTAAAGAACACTATTTTTAAAACACCATCAGTCGCAAAGAACAATTGCAAGAAAGGATTATCCAAGAATTTAGTAACATTTCTACAGAGATGCTGGTCAACACTTTCGAAAATATGAAGAGACGTGTGAATTTATGCTTGTAGCATGGCGGTAGCCAATTTCAGCAGTTTATGTAATTATTTTTCTTCTGCTTTCTGTATATTCTTATTTTGTTAATTTTGTAAACAACAAAAATAAATTTGTATTTGTCTACTTATTTTATTACTTATTAGTTTGGCAAATCAGGTCATAATATGAATTTGACAAAATTTTAACTTAGATTTGGTTAATTATATCGTCCCCATATCATTGTGATCCAAACCAAGCCCTAGGTTTTTTAATCCAAGCCCTGTTTAATGCAAAAAATTTTTGCTCGCACGGTACTTAAAACATCACGAATTAAAAAATGTAAAAAAATAATTAAATAAAATAAGTTTCAGTCAAGTAGGAACTAAATAGTTATCCATGTGGTTCCAGTCTTTAAATTTAAGTTGCATTCCTCGTGACTTCATAGATGCAAACTGATCGATAACTTTATCTCACTTCCCTAATACTTTTGCCATGGCTTGACAATTCTGTCTTTGACGTGACGCACGTACAGTATTTTCTTTTATATTTAGACCTCTATTTAAAGCGAGAACAATAAGAGATAAAAAAAAACAAATAATTTAAATATAAAAGTTTTAGGATTTTTACTGAATCATCAGAATCTTAGCAAAAAATTATCAAAATACTACTAGATACAATGCCGAAAAAAATTAGAAAGTTATGTTTTTTAATCACCCTGAATCTATTTTCTTAAAATTATAGATATTTTTTTCCTGATTCCAAAAATACAAAGCTTGTCTATATTAACTCCAACCGTTTTTAAGATATTAACGATATAAAATAAAATTAAAAATACATTCTTTTATGAAATTTTAAATAAAATTTAATACAACATTACAGAAACATAAAAAATTTTTGTTTTTCAACATAATCCCCTTCATTTATTATACCGGGTGACAACGATATTACTGACCAGCTTGTCACGTCCTTATAAAATAAAATATTATTTCGAAATTTTGGTAGGTTCTATGGTTGCACTGTGCGCACATTTTCGGTATTCAAACGCCTGATTGTCACTTCCGGTTGAACCGGAAGTACACTTAACTTTGTTATTTCAAATAGAACACCCTGTATATTTTTAACAATATGCATTCTACAAGGAATTCTAAGCATAAAACGTGTATCATATCCTATACCTATCTATGACAGGTTAAGAGAAAATGGCGTTGGAAAATATAAAATTAGCCACACACTTTATTGTTTTTACAAAAGACAAATGAATATGCACAAAATTTTATATTCTTTTTTAACTTCTTTTTAGGTATTCTGAATGAATAAGTCACAATTATTTCACTTCCGGTTCAACCGGAAGAGCTGCAAAATTTGACTTTCAAACATAGATTTCTCCAATATTTTTAATGGCACGCCCCCTTTTAAATATAATTTTCAAAATTATCTTATTGTTCTAAATATTTTTTATTAATGCTTCCCTAGGTCTAAACTCATTCGTTTTTAAGATATATGCATTTCAAAATTAAGGTTTATTACGAAACTTTAACTAACTTAAACTAGAATTATAATTAATAAAATAATATCTAAAAATACAAACTAATTACAAATAAATTAACCATAAATGAAATTCTCAAAACGATTGCCGTTCTCTTCTCGATACAAATTAATTCTTTCTTTGAATTCTCGAATAACATTGTTCATTTGAATTGGTGTAATATTGTTTACTGCTTGAATTATTCGGTCTCTTAGGTCTTGGAGGTTCTGAGGTTTTGTTCTATACACCTTCTCCTTTATGTGGCCCCAGTAAAAAAAATCAAGTGTTGTTAGTGTTAGGTCAGGGAACCTTGCCGGCCACCTTACTGGGCCATTAGTACCTATCCAACGATTTCCAAAAGTCGCATTTAAATAAGCTGTCACTATTCTAGCATTATGTGCTGGAGCGCCGTCTTGTTGATAAAATATTTGTGCGTATTGCCTAACAGGTAAATTTTCTAGAATATTTTCGATGTGGTTCTGAAGAAAAGCCAGGTATTGGACAGCGGTTAAATGTTGTTCAAAAAATATAGGACCTATTATACGTGTTCCTATAACGCCTAGCCATACGTTAATGCCAAATCTTTCCTGAAACGCCCCCTCCCTAACTAGAAAATTATTTTCAGTAGCCCAATACCTGGTATTATTTCTGTTGAACATCCCCAAGTTGGTAAAACGGGATTCGTCAGAAAATAAAATGTTTAAACTTAAAAGTGGCTGTTGCTGCTCCTCTTCAAGATACCAGTTGCAAAATTCCAATCTTCGAATGTAATCGCCCCAATGATCTGCTACCTAGATCATTGAATCGCCCTCATAAAGATGATGATGGATTTGGTATTTGAAGGATTTATAGCCATGTTTTTTCAATATTTTTCTAGCACTTTCCCTATTGATGCCAATATCATTCTCAATTTGCCTCGTCGATGCTGTCGGGTCAGCTTCAACATAAGCCAGTGTATTTGTTTCTGCCTCCTCACTAATAATAAAACCATTTCCGTTTTGATTTTCATTCTCGTGCTTTAAATGATGTTCTAACCATGGAAAATGAAAATACGTATCGCTCGGGTGCTCGCGTTCGGGAAATCTTTGCATATACAGAAATTTTGCCTCTCTGCGGTTTTTTCTGTCTCTTTCTGTCTCTCCGTAGATTAGCAGCATGTCAATTTGATGTTCACGTGTAAAAAAAGGCATATTTTTAACTTTTCTTAGTAATAAGTCACTTGTAATGATAATGAAAGGATGAAATTAAAAAATAACATGGCGATAGCTTCGTAAAACATATGAAATTAGTAAACAGATCTGTGGGATCCATAGCTACCTTAGATGAAACTATGAATAAATTAACGTCAATTTTGCTTGTTGGATAATGTAACTAAACCTTTAATTCCGTATATCTTAAAAACGAATAAGTTTAGACCTAGGGAAGCATTAATAAAAAATATTTAAAACAATAAGATAATTTTGAAAATTATATTTAAAAGGGGGCGTGCCATTAAAAATATTGGAGAAATCTATGTTTGAAAGTCAAATTTTGCAGCACTTCCGGTTGAACCGGAAGTGAAATAATTGTGACTTATTCATACAGAATACCTAAAAAGAAGTTAAAAAAGAACATAAAATTTTGTGCATATTCATTTTTTTTTTGTAAAAACAATAAAGTGTGTGGCTAATTTTATATTTTCCAACGCCATTTTCTCTTAACCTGTCATAGATAGGTATAGGATATGATACATGTTTTATGCTTAGAATTCCTTGTAGAATGCATATTGTTAAAAATATACAGGGTGTTCTATTTGAAATAACAAAGTTAAGTGTACTTCCGGTTCAACCGGAAGTGACAGTCAGGCGTTTGAATACCGAAAATGTGCGCACAGTACAACCATAGAACCTACCAAAATTTCGAAATAATATTTTATTTTATAAGGACGTGACAAGGTGGTCAGTAATATCGTTGTCACCCGGTATATTTTAAAATGTTTCCTAATAACTTATGATTTATTACCTTCATAATGGAGTCTGGATAATCCCTATTTAGAACTAAAAAAAATTTCTTGAATTCTTTGTTCCAAAACTTAAATGTTCTCTGGCCTATTGTAATAAATTTTGTTTTTTAAATAGCACCAAAGAAAAATATCCAGCGCCGTCAAGTCAGGGCTGTTTGCCGGCCACAATATAGGTCCGTTATTTCCAATCCACGTATTATATTTTTTATTTAAATATCTTGTAATATGGGCAACATTATGGGGTGGCGCCAAATTAGTGTAACATGTTGGTTGATCGAAAGCTCTTCTAAAATGTTTTCAATGTTATTTTCAAGAAATACCAAATATCTTATGCTCATTATAAATTTTTGGACCAATTTCCTAAAATGCCACACCATACAATTATGGACCTACGACCCTGAATTCGAACAGGATGAATTTTGTGGGGATTTGATGTTGCCCAAAAATGTTTATTCTTTTGATTAGGTTAGGTTAGGTTAGGTTAGAGTGGCAGACCTTTGGAATTGACCAAACAGTCACACGTAGTCCTATAGGACCGTTGTGATACCACACATGTTCCGCGGAACCTATTGCATCAGCTTCCTGATGGTTAACACGATCGTAGAAGAATCTTGACAGCTCATTCAAACCAGCCACTGCTGTTAATAAACTTAGTAAGTCGACCCAGTTGCAGGCTGCTCACTTCCTCCAGATCATTAAAAAATGGTTCACCCAGTGCATTGAACCTTCTTCTCGCGAGGCCGGGGCATTCACACAAGAAATGCTGAATACTTTCCTCCTCTTCCTCATCTCTGCAACTTCTGCAGAAGTCGTTAGTTGGTATTCGCATACGTTCAGCGTGTCTACCGAACAAGCAATGTCCGGTGATTACGGCAGTGATGTTTCTTAGGTCCTTCCGACTGTGCTGTAATAGCGCTGCGGTTTTCCTGTTATCAAGTAGGGGCCACAATTGCCTGGAGATGCTACAAGTTGTAAGTCCTGTCCATCTGCTTTGCGCAAGTTGTTTAGCTGCTCGATCTATCTCTTCTTTGATTGATCCCAGTGGTCTAGCCACAGTATTCTCTGCTAGTTCGACAGACATGCTTGCGCCCTCCCTGGCGAGCGCATCAGCAGTCTCGTTGCCATATATGTTACTGTGTCCAGGAACCCAGCACAAGGTGATTCGATGTTGAGCACTAAGTGTGCAGAGATTGTTGCGACAGCGCCTTACTAATTTTGACTTAGTGCTGCTGGAGCAAATTGCCTTTATTGCTGCTTGACTGTCTATATAGATAGCTATAGACGCAGGTCCTCTCAAGCCAGGGTGATCCCGCAGGGTACTGACTGCTTTATCCACTGCAAAAATTTCTGCCTGGAAAATGCTGCAGTAGTCAGGGAGTCTGTATGACCTCTGTATTGGCATGCTCTCGGAGAAGATGCCAGCTCCCACCCCGACGTCCATTTTTGAACCGTCTGTGAAAATCGAGTGATCCGCCTCCATTGTTACTTGATTGCCTTCCCACTCTTCCCTACCCGGAATGAGCACAGAAAAGCCCCTTCCAAAGTCTGGCAGCGAAACAGTGTAATCGGTCGGCTCTCGCAAATTTTGGCCTGGATATATCCTTAGTATGCTGCTGTGTCCGTAGTTGGCACTGGTCCAGCATTTCGACTCTTTCAGTCGTAGAGCACTTTTTGCAGCCACACTTTTTCCGTAAATATCCACGGGTATAAGATGCAGCATCACTTCCAGTGCCGCCGTCGGTGCTGAGTGAAGGGCACCGGTCACTCCTAAACAAGCTGCCCGTTGTACCTTCGTCAGTTTTTTCATGTTTATTGCTTTTTCCAAAGCAGTCCACCAGACCAGGACCCCGTAGGTAAGTATAGGTCTTACAATGGCTGTATAGATCCAGTGTACTATGTGAGGTTTAAGTCCCCACTTCTTACCAATAGCTTTTTTGCAGGCATAGAACGCAACTGACGCCTTTTTGACTCGTTCTTGTAAGTTCATGCCCCAGTTAAGCTTGGAGTCGAGTATCAATCCTAGATACTTTGCTTTTTCTTTCAGCACTAAAGTACTGTTATCCAGAACTGGGAGCCTGAAGTTCTCAATCACCCTTCTGCGTGTGAATAGAACCAGCTCCGTTTTTTCTTGGTTGACTTTCAAACCACATTTCGCAGCCCACCGTTCGAGTTTTCGTAGCGCTGTTTCTGTTAGTTCGCTGATGGTATTTAAATATTTGCCCGACACAAGTATAACTAAATCGTCGGCATATGCAATCACCTTGAATCCAGCCCTTTCTAACGATCTAAGAATTTTCTTTTTTCTTTTGATTAACCATAAACATACCAGCTGTGTTAAAATTTGCCTCGTCGATAACTACAATTTTGTTTAAAATATTCCTATCAATTTCACGCCTTCTTGAAATATCCAAACAAAACTCTAGCCGCTGTCTCTTGTGATCTTCTGCTATATTTTGGACTGGTTGAAATTTATAGGGATGAAGCCGATATTTTACCAAAATTTCGTGTATTTTTGATAAAGGTTTATGAAAATGACCCGCCGCATCTGGTACGGATTTTCTATATAATACAATATTAAGGTAACTATTGTAGGAATTAAAAATTAGTATAAACTTGTAATGAACACGTTCAAAGAACAGCATGATATTTAAGTCTACTTCCTCATCTCTCAAGACTGTCCAATTTTTTCTTTCTAAGCTTTTGGTCTCTTCAAATTTCTCACAACATATTTAATAGTGCTTTTGGAAGGTAAAACTTTATTGGGAAATATCCGGTGATATTCATTACGAGTTCTAGACAAATTTCTATTATTTGAATAATATAGAAAGATGGATAATATCGAATTTCTTTGCTGTAGAATATCCCATGTTATTGTTATTGTTTTATTCGTTTAATACAAGCAAACAATGACAAAATTGTCATAATAACTACTGTTTTCAATGGCGACAGACCATTTGATTTCCAAAGCATTCTAGACTAGAAACTAAATACCTACAACTTTTTAAAATTTTGGTGGTTTATATCTTAAAAACGGTTGGAGTTAATAAGGACAAACTTTGTATTTTTGAAATCAGGAAAAACAAATTTATAATTTTAATAAAATAGATACAGGGTGTTCCATTTAAAAAACATAACTTGCTTATTTTTTTCACCATTGTAGTAGTATTTTGATAATTTTTTCTGTAAAAATCCGAAAACTTTTATATTTAAAGTTTTTTCTATCTCTTATTGTTCTCGCTTTAAATACAGGTCTAAATATAAAAGATAACCCTGCACGTCTTAGACGGTGATATCGGTAAAGTCGATTCACCTAGTAAACCTGCAAGATGGCCGACCTGTCATATGACAAAAGTCATTGAAAATGCAAAAATTTATTTTATTTAGCTGGAATATGCCTTTTGTCATATGACATGTCGGCCATCTTGCTGGTTTACTGAGTGAATCGACTCTACCTTTATCAAAATATCAGCCAAAATGTAGACTTTAGCCATAGGCGTAGTTAGACTGTCAACACTGGGGGTGCTGAAGTCCAGTGGCGGCTCGTGACATGTTAACGTGGAAATGCACAAAAAGCCCGCCGCAGGGGAAATGCGCCGCAGCCAAAAATTTTTTCAAGACCACGCCCAAATTTGATCAATCATTTTTAGTAAATATTTTAATGTGATTTTTTTCAAAAATTCCACGGTGTATTTTATATCCGACGACGCACTCATTGTTTTTTCGTGTTTTTTAACTTTAAACTTTAACTGAATTCAATAAAACCATATTAAACCTTAATAAACAAAAAAAAAAGTCAAAATACCGGCTGACTACGACTGGTTAAATTTAAATTATCAAATAAATGCAGAATTGCAGAACATGACATACACAAGGTATTATGCCGCTTTCGTATTTTACGAGATTTTTATGATCATAGACCCGCTCTGACAAGTAAACTGGGCGTGAACTATACGGTACACGGAGAGAAATTTTCAACAGAATCCGCAACTATCTAAATATGCCTACTTGTATTTGTACTAGAATTCGAATGCTTCAAATATTAATATCAAAAATTCATTACATATAATGTATATTATAAAAATAGGTTAGTTCTAAAATTAGCCTATACTTATATTGTAAATTTTTTTGGGGGGTGCTAATTTAAATTTCGGGGTGCTTAGTACCCCAAGTACCCCCCTAACTACGCCTATGACTTTGGCAACGAAATCGAAAGAGTACCTAAGTGTAATGCATCGTCAACGAACAGACCTTTGTCGCTTATTAACCAAATTTACATGTCACGGACGTCAATGTCATTACACGTACAAAATACATAACATTTTATTATACTCATCATTTTTTAGTCCTTTAGTACCCGATGACTAGACGTGATATCAAATCTTTTTTATTCCGCGCTAAAGTTAGTAAGCATTTTTATATTTATTTTACATAATAATAAAAATCTTTTTATAGGCATTACCTACCTATATGTTTTGTTTAAATTTAAACGGCGATTACTGCAAATTTTCTATATGAATAATTATAATATAACTGTTATGCAGTTATAACGATTAATTTCAAAAATTGACTAAAGAGTAACTTTTTTTATACCGCACTAAAAATAATTCGGAAAATCTAAAAACCTGTTTAGCCGCTCATTTCACTTGCGCTTGTCTATATAGACATTTACCTTTAGATACGTACAGCTTATCTCCTGCGCAAACAAAAGTTACGTTTTATGGGTGAAAAAATGCGTCCAAGCGCACGCCTCGCCGGTCAGCCGCCTTCCCTCTGAGCAGCATCGGTCATGCGCACAAACCTCTTGTTATTGGCCTGTCCTTCTTTATCGACATGCTCAAAATACAGTCCAGAACCGGCTTGGCGCCATTTTTGTTGTTGTGTTTTAAGTTTTCTCTGTGGATTACTTGTTGTTTATTGTGAGTATTTAATATTTACGGATTTCTAGTTTTTGTGTAGTTTAATGAATTGTGTTTGTGCTTTTAGTGACTCCGATTGATATATAAACAATGACTAGTATCAGCCGTTGTATTATTTTGTTATGCCCAAATAGGGGTAAAATACCGGGTATTTCGTATTTTCAGTAAGTATGGAGTAGTGATGTATCTTGATATATAACTTTATTTTATTATGATCAATTTAAACACATCTAACCAGGCCTAGGCTATGCAAATAAGGTATGAAAATAAAGAGAAACGCACACCAAGATAGATTATCCCGATGCATGTTTTGGTATATTTTATTTGCAGCCCTGCAATCTAATTAGGAACGCCTATTTTTCGGGCAATGCTTCAAAAAGTTTAAAATACACTTTTCTCTATACTTATCTTAATCTTAACATAGTATAAAACAAAGTCGCTGTCGCTGTACGTTGCTTTGATTGATTAAATTATCATATTACTAGTAAATAGACTTTCACCAGTAAATGGGCTTTTTTTGTTCAGCGAGGAAATAATCTTGCCAAACATGTCGTGCATCTAATTTTTCCTATAAAAAAATTTAAATAACTCGTTGACAAGTAATTTGTTTCTGGAACAAATTACTCGTTTTTTCAATTTTTTTTTGGAAAAATTAGATGCACTTATGATATTACCCCCGAAAAAAGTAAATACCTAGGTATGTTTATATTAATCCAAGGGTGATAGCATTCCACGGGTCGTGTCTATTAATCCAAGGGTGATAGCATTCCACGGGTCGTGTTCTGGGGCAAAAACTCTTTCAAATTCTTGAACTGTGCTTAAAAATGTTTTAAACGCACCCAAGTTTCTCCCAAATTGAAAAAATCAATACAAGTTATATACAATTAATATTGGACTTGAGGTTAGGTACGCGATAACATCGAAGATTGGTTATTTTGCTGGTTTTGTTTGCTTTTTTTATTCGTTTGTATTTGTTTTATAGTTAAATTGACTTTTTCTCTTCCCTTTTAAACTAAAAACAGGACGACGAATCATTTTTAAACAAATTTTAGAAACAAGCCCTTAAAAACAATTTTCTATTTCTATTCTCAAAATCTAATAGGTTTGCAACTACTTAAAATGCCAGAAATCAGTACCTTATTTCCCAACTTGATCAAAAATTGAGAAGAAATTGCAATTTTTTGGCAAGAATTTGGCTGTTTGGCAAATTTTAGCTGTTTACACGTAAAAATAAATTGAAGGTCCACTTTTACAATTTTTTGAGCAAGAACTTAAATTTTAAAGCCCGGACCTGTCTATTTTCCCGTTCGTCAAATAATAATGTTGCAGTGCGCCTGTCTAATCGTGTGTAGCTCTATTTACATGCGCGAGGCTATAAATTTGCCACTTTCGTGATTTATGTTTGCTTATCTAAAGGTAAATATATATCTAAGATTTTGTCCTAATATACTGAATCGTTATATTTTGTTTTTCACCTTTAGTACGTCTACCTTGCGTATAATAATAATAATTAGTACATATTATGTAATATCCAAGCAGGGTGTTTTATTTGTTGAGATAAATATAAATTCTTACTATCTAGATTTATTTTTTAAAACATCATATTATGCCTAAATTAGAGATTTTCCATGACTATGTCATTAATTCTTATGTAGTTTTGGCCATTGGAATAATGAGTAACAAACCTAGACATAAAAGAATCAAGAATCATAAAGATTAAAAATATTTTTTTGTCGTTGCCACGAAGCTATAAAAACAATAATTTCTTCCATAAAAGTGTTGAAAATTATTATTTTGGCAATAACTCTAAAACCAACAAAGATATCGAACTGCAGTCTTTACATTTTTTCTTGCAAATTTAATTTACTTTCCGATTGTGATATCATTTTCATAGTTATACCGTATGATTTGAATTTTCGGAAAAAAAATCGAAAAAACTGTTATTTATTATTACAAATTGCGCCCTCTAGCAATTTTATTAGAAACTATCGTGTATCGTTGGATACGGCAATTAAAAGTACTTACCTTTCTCTTCCAAACAAGCTTAAATTTAGTAAAATCGGATAGGTCATTTAAAAGTTATAGCGATTTTAATGATTACACTTTCAATAGCTTCCCCCACTCTTATCAAGGTCGGTACGCCAATGAGCCTTGAACCAAAATGATGCAGAATTATCTATTATTTCTAATGATGTACCCATAATATAGGAATTTTCGGAGAAATTTAGAATTTTAAAATTTAATTTTCAAATTGTGCCCCCTCGTGGCGAAATGCGGAACTTAAAATTAATTTACAGAATTTTCTCCTGACCACTTTAATCATAATTTTTTTTCCCCAAGTTTCAATGCTTAGTAGTTTCCGAGATATGGCAGGTGGCCTCCCTTAATGAAACACCCTGTATACTATCAATAACAATAAATTACGAAATTTTTTGATCATTGAATATGGTTGGTGCAGAATTTAAAACCTGCGTTTGATTTCTATGTAGTTGGGCACATTGAACGATGGGCCCCCTTCGGGGGGCTTGGGCACGGGTGTTTTTGCCCCCACGTCGGCCCTGACTGTCTGCCATGTCCAAGAGAATTGAAAAAAAAATGTCCATATACATAACAACAACAAAAAGGATCGAGGATAATTAATTCAGTTAATCCCGTTTGGAGTGGGCCGAGTGCGATGTTTCTAATGTGAACTTTAGATAAACATAAAAATGACGCAAAAGCTTAAGAACTCATCACCACATGCAAAATAAACCTTTTTCTGCCCTCCACTGCAGGAATCGATAAGACCCACTGAACAGTGATATCTAGAAGTTATTATTATTCACAAACTATAAGTATATTCTTATACCGTGCGAGCAAACATTAATTGCATCATGAGAGGGCTTGGATTAAAAAACATAGGGCCTGGTTTAGATCACAATGATATGGGGACAATATATCTCACCAAACCTAGTTTAAAATTTTGTCAAATTCATATTATGACATGATAAGCCAAACTAATGAGTAATAAAATAAGTAGACAAATACAAATTTATTTAATTTTTTTTAATTAAATTATAATACTTGCACTTTATAAGGAAATAAATTTAGCTTCTTCTTAAGAATAGTTCTGCATGTTTCATAAGATCTTCCCACTTCTTGGGACAGGCGTCTTATAGAATTTGTTGGCGTATTTTGCATTATTTCACGAACGTTTGCAACAAGTTCTTCTGTTCTTACAGATGGTCTTCCTGCTCCTTTTTTGTGTTGTATAGAACCTGTTTCCCTAAACACAGCCACGGTTCTCTTTACGCAATGATAAAAATCCCCAGCAATAAAATCAACGTTAGGAATATCTTCGTGAAAATCGTCCATGCACAAACCCGGATTGTATTGCCGCTCACCATTTACCCCGTTTCGAAAATACGCTTCAACCATGAATGTTTTGTGCTGTTCCGTAAAGCCCGTTGTGTGAATTGTTCAATAAATTGGAAAAATTAGCGATGAATCGAATTATTTGTTACGATTGTCAACGATGAAGAAATATTTGATTGCTAATTCAGGTAGTTACTGACACCTAACAGGTATTAAGCTCTACGGCTAATCATTACGTCTTTAGATGCAAGGCCCTCTTTGATGCAAATAATTTTTGCTCGCACGGTACAAGGTGCTGTAATAGGCTTCCATAGCTCCAATTAAGTTAGGAATTTTATTTGTATGCTGACTTATACCTTATACTGTAATACGGGAAGTCTTTCAGGAAAATATTTTCTCATATACAGGGTAACCCAAAAAAGTGTGGTAATATAAATTTGTATTTTTTTAAATGGGGCACCCTATATTTTTTTGTATTTTTGGGTTTATATTAAGTATTGTTTTTATAATTGTTCATAATTTTGTTGAATTTGCTTGAAAAAAAAATTCAAAAAAACAATCTAAGGGTCTTTAAAATAGGATTTCAAAAATTATACATTTTAACTTTTAAAGTTTTTCAAATGAAACAACCTGTCTTTTTTTAATTTACTGTTTGATGAAAAATTTCAAAATAAACACTTTTTGTACTTGCAATTTATTTAAAATTTTAAACCGTTTTCAAAATATTTATCAAAAAACATAAATATTGCTTGTCATATAATAAAGTTCTGAAAAGAAAATAGCTAGGCGGATGAAAAAGCTACGAAATTTAACAATTAAATAGATTTTGACATTATTTGTCGAAAAAAAGGACTTTAGTGAACGGAAACTTTCTTGTTCAAAAAGTTCTTTAAAGAAGTAATTTTCATCCAGAGCCTAGTGCAATTTAATGGAAATGATGTTTTTGTCAGAATTATTTGGACTAAATTTCCACTTATTCCAACTTCTTACACCACAGATGCTTCATTAATATTTGGCTTTTCATTAACTGTCAATAAAACTGCTGCCTATATTTCCTCATTTAGTGCTGCCTTTGTTCTTCCTTCTTTTTTGATTCAACAAATAATAATAACATTAATAATAAAATACTTTATTGTAAACATAAGTTACAAAAGGCGAAGTTGAGGCAGAACCTCCTATCGCTAATGGCTTAAGGCATGTTCTAAAACGCTTCTGCATGAATATTGCCCTTAAACTTTATTGTGGATAGCGACATATATGTTTGTAATATTTTTTTTTAAAAATTCCATTATATTTATATCGAAAAATTTTCCGCACCGACGTCCATAGACTAAACATTAGACCTAAGGCTCTTCTTGATATTCCCCTGCATCATAGAGAGCTATTTAAGCGATCTTTCTCTTATTACGCTACCTAATGAACACCAATACCCCAACCGACCTCTCGTAGAGCTGTCGGACTTACAAGAAGAAAACAAAACTCAAATTGTTGTCTGCTTAAGTGTTATTCTTCTTCTTTTTCTTATTTTTTTGATCATGTGTCTTGAGAGTTATCTGGTTTTTCTTATTCTCTTTTCATCCAAGAACCTATCTTTCTTTTCTCATTTTTCTTTGCTTGCAGACTTTTTGTTTTTTATATTTTAATGCAATAGTATATAACTATCTAAAATTTTGCTCTCTTATTTTAGTGATGGATAGTACCTACACGTTGCCTATTTAATTTTTTCATGTTTTTTTTATGTTTTTGTTATATATTATATTTTTATGTTTCTATTCTAATTACTAGTCTTCGTTATTTTATAGATTTAAGTATACAAAGGCCGCAACAGCCCCTCGACAACCTGTTGGGAAAGCTGATACAACAGCCTATTAGTCTGTATAATCTAAAGTTGCTTTAACTGTTACTTTTTATTTGTTATTTTCGTTATCAACTTTTGTGTAATACTATTATTATTAGTTTTATTATTATTATTATTATTATTATTATTATTATTATTATTATTATTATTATTATAATTATTATTATTATTATTATTATTATTACTATTATTATTATTATTATTATTATTATTATTATTATTATTATTATTATTATTATTATTATTATTATTATTATTAATATTATTATTAAAATATTTTTGAACTAAAGCGCATTCAGTACCCTTAACAGCAGCAGAAGTTCGCTCTATTTTATATTCTGAAAACATGTATATACAATTAAAAAAACATATCGAACATAGCAACTGACGTCACTAATTTCGCGTCCCCCACGCCCATTTTCTTCGAGAGAGGGTACACGTGCCCAGACAAATTTCATATTATCGGTGATTCTACAGAAGTAGGTAAAAAGAAGGTTATAGCAGGTTAGAAACAAATAAAAACAGAGTAATTATATATTTTTATACCATGGACTATCAGACGACACTTTCGCCAGTTTGAAACTTTTAAATGACATTTGACAGGTGTAACGCACGTCACAAGTCTAAAGTTTTAAGCTTTCGTTTTGTATTGGGTTATGCTGAACCTAATGCCAAAAACAGATTTGCAAAGAAAAGTTTTCCGTATGGTGCAGACTTTTCCGCGGACACTGTATATATGTATGTACATCAACATAGCATAATGTTGTTTTCTACAATAAACATAATTTTCAAAATATTTTGGAATCTTCTTACTTTTATAGAAACACCCTTTTATTGATGTAAAATATGGTTGAGGCTCCGGTCAGGCATAATTACTTTTATATTTACTATAGATTGATCCATTTCATAATGAAAAGAGACAAGTTGACGTCATAGGAATATTTTAAATAATAAATTATTCTACATCGGCCATCATATCTACTCATATACTCATTACACCTTCTGATTAATCTGATTCCTTAATACGACAAAAGCGTTATTATTATTAACAAGAGAAGAGAACAACACATTAAAATTAAGTTTTTTTTGCAAGTTCGCATTATGTTTTGTTTAATATAAATATAATAATGTAATATGCTTCACATTGCCAAAATCCGGTTCGGAGTTTTGGATGATGTATAATTACTCCCCACCATTGAAAGAAAAATTCGGGCATATAAAACTCTTTGATAAATGAAAGACATCCAATTTGACCGAATGTATTGTGCATTTGCATCAAATTTGTCATACAAAGATAATATTAGCATAATTATTCTCAATAAAACCTACAACTTATTTAAATTTTTATAAACTTCTACAAAAGTGATAAAAATGGATCGTCCAAAATCTTACGCTAAATATAGTGTACTCCAACGACGTGATAACGAATTTACATTGGATACATATTTGAGACTTGTTCGATGGAAAAGATTTCCGAAAATTCTGGATCTTGGATGCGGCGATGGAGCGACGACAGTGGACGTTTTGAAACCTCGTGTTCCTGCCGATTACGTTAAGATAGTTGGAATTGATTTGCAGGAAAAAATGATCAAGTTTGCCCAAAAGGTGAACAAACATTATAAATTGGATTTCGTTCAATTCGATATTGCCGCAGACAAATTGCTTGAGGGACGATTTGACCACATTTTTTCGTTCTTTACATTTCACTGGGTGGCAAAATTAGGGTATGTTTTATTTAAAATAATTTTCTATAATTTATAGGTTTATCTTTATTTATTATAAATATTTTCCTTCGTATTTATTAAGTTGTTTTTTCTCTTCTTGCAAATTAATTCATCTTTTTTGTTATAATTTAAACGTCTTTCACGAAAAGCTCCAAGCCCAACGTTCTTTTTTCTAAACAGTACAGGTTAAGATGAATGTCTTCTCTGTACTGTAAAAAATACCAGCAGTACCAACAAAAAGCTATGCAAACCAAAATTGAAAAAAATAAAACAATAATAATAATAAAGCTAATTATTTGTGCCAAATATTAAATTATCTAATATTTTTAAAAATTTTTATAAAATATAATAACTAAAAATATCAATCGGCGACAGTAACATACCAGTGGGAACAAAAAGGTGGGATTTTTATTAGGAATTAATCAGTCTTCCAATCCGACCCTAAGATGCCAAAAAGTTTTTTTTATATTAGATTGTATATTGTTATATACAGTGTGACCAGTAAAGTCCGCATCATATGGGATTTTTTTTTATTTATAACTTTATTCGAAATTTGACTTTGGCATTAAGTTCTGCTTCGAATGAAAATTAAGCAAAAAAAATAGTTGTCACGTGATTCGCATTAACTGTCAAATTAAAATTTTTTCCAAAAAATAATTCAAAAGTAGGGTTATTTCTAGAAGTATCGAAAAAAGTTATTAGAAAAAGTTTTTTTTAATACAGTAGCATGCAAAATTTTAGCTTTATAAGATAATATTGATTTTTTACCCAAATTTTGTAAATTGCACCACTTTTGCAAAATAAGACTCAACGCAAAACCTCTACATAAAACTTCTTAGTTTTGACAATGCTTTATTTCAGATAAGTACATTTTCTTTAAAGTAGCGCCATATTAAATGTGTGTTTTTCTACAAAATCAAAATAGGGCTATTAAAACTTGGTCGCATGTGATGCAAAGTTTATTTGTTTTTGATCCTATATAAGGTAACTTCATAAAGTAGGTATTTTCAAAAACGTAGTTTGTGTCTGAAAGTAATATACCTTAATATTAAGACAAAAAGGAACACAGTGTCATCAGTAAACTGTTCATTACGTGGAAAATAAATTTTAGTGGTGGGTAAAAAATTTAAATTATCTTATGCAGCTGAAATTTTGCATGTGGGCTAGAAACTGCATTTAAAAAAAAATTTCTAATAACTTTTTTCGATGTTTTCAGAAATAACCCCACTTTTGAATTATTTTTTGGAAAAAATTAAAATTTGACAGATAATGCGAATCACGTGACTACTATTTTTTTGCTTAATTTTAATCTCCATCGAAGCAGAATTCGAATAAAGCTATTAATAAAAAAAAATTCCATATGAAGCGGACTTTACTGGTCACACTGTATTATTAAACTGTTATAGTTAAAAGTGGTTTTATATTTTTCTTTTTTCTTTATTTTGTAGTGATATTTACAAATTATTTTCTTTTCTAGTGTTCATGTTGTGGTTAATTATTCTATATTGAATTTTTTTTAATTATTTTATGAATAAAACAATTTAGTTGAATTTCGCGTCTAAATTGTATAATATTTGTAACTTTTGTTTGTTTTTATAATTTATATTTCGCCATAGTCTAAACCACCTAAAATAATAGAATTTACAAGCCTTAATTGTGTACAGTGCTGAAGTACAATTTAAAATTATATAAAATTTTAAGTTTATAACAAGCATTTTTTATTTTGTCATTTGGATACTGGACCACTCTCGTCTCGTCTCGTTTCGCGAGAACGAGACGAAACGAGAAAAAGCAAGGCGAGAGTGAAACACTAAATTGAATGTTGAATTCGAAAATGAAAAAATATGTGTGTTTCATTTAAAAATAAGACAGTTGGTATGTGGTCAGGAGAAACTAACGTGAAAATAACATACCTACTTTAAAAACATATGCCAATCCAAAACACTTCACTATTTATTTTTTCTTCATCTAGATTTTACAGTTTTTAAGATCTAATAGTGGGTCATCTTAGGTGAACCCTGTACATTTTGTTCATACGAAAATATTATATGGATTAAAGGCGTAAATAACAAACTATCTGCTGTCGTGATGGATGAAAAAGTGTAATTTTACGTCTTAGGTATAAAAACAAATAATTATTATGACTTGCGTTTTATTATAAAAAATATATTTTTATAGTATTATGGGATACAGTATAGTTAAATTCACATAAAGTTTTAATGCCAAATGTCAAGACTTGTCATTGTCTAGTTACTTTAGATTTCACCAACTTACTAAATTTCTTATACAGCTGAGATTGGTTAGTGTTTTTTCTTTTTCTTTTCTGGAATTGTTCGGCCAACTCTTTTTATTTCTATGTCTTTTTAATCGTATGAAATAATACAAGGTAGACATACTTTGTGTGCAGTACAATAATTATACTAATTAAATTTAGCGATTAGAAATTTATATTTTATGAGTTGCTGCAGTATTTATATATATGACAGAACTGAAATGTCACGACGTTAAAAGTTTATGTGAATTTAACTATAAAACAAAGTTGAACTTGTAAATTTCCACTATATTAACTAGAAAAATTACATGTTTCGCTAACACTGTAGCTTCGTCAGATGACAAAGATTTAATAAAGGTGAAAATTAAAAATTGGGATGCAATAAAATAAAATTATTGAAGATGTAAATAAAACAGTGGAAGGGTTACAATAGCAGGAAAATCCAACAGAGGGTTTAAAAATTAAATTAAATTAGGTATAATACAATATGGGTAATTTATAAAATCTTAAGTATATGGTCAACAGAAATAATTTAACAAAGGTGAATAATTATTTAAATCTAGTTGATCATTAAATAACAGGTCCGTATTTTCAAGTTTATTTATTTCCATAGATTCAAAAAAACAAATTTAGGTTTAAGCCTTTGTTTTCTGTATGTAAGATTTTAAAGGAAGGATCGACATTATGTTGATAATCAAGTAAATGGTTAGCATAGTTTGAGTCTGTTTTATTTTTTAGAAAACTGTTATAATGTTCATGTATTCTTTTTTCAAAATGCCTACCCGTTTCCCCGTTTGGTCAATGTATGTTTTAGGACAATCTTTGCATTTTAATTTATGGACGCCTGATTTTTTGTTTTTATCGCTTTTAGTTTTATTGTTTTTGATAAATTTACTTAAAGAGTTATTAGTTTTGTAACACACATTTATATCGAGTTTGTTAAGAAAATTGCCAATTACTTTGCTAGGTTGTCCAAAGAAAGTGACAAGTTTAAATTGGTCAGAGCTTGTGCGTCTAGGAAAAGTCAATAGCCTTTATGTAAGTTTTCTTTTTTAGGATTTGGTCAATTAGATTTGAGTTATTTCCGTTATTGACTGCAATTTGTTTAATAATGTTTGGTTCTTTTTGAAAATTGATTTTATTTAGAGGGAGAGTTACTAGTCTATGGATTATACTGTGAAAATAAGCTAATTTCTGTTGTATATGGTGACAAGAAGAGTTGTGTATGACAGTATCAGTATGAGATGGTTTATGGAAAACGGAGAAAACGTGTCTATCATTTTCTCCCTTAATATTTAAATCAAGAAAATTGATAGAATTGTCACTTTCGTGTTCTATTGTAAACTTGATATTTTTGTGTAGGCTGTTAAGATATTCTAAAAAGACTTTTAACTGTCTATCAGTACCGAGAAAACATGTTAAGACGTCATCAACATACGTATGCCAATGAAGAAACTGTTTGAAAAGAGGATGATTGCTTATTTTATCTTCTAAAAATCCATAAATATTTCAGCCAATAAAGGACTAAGAAAGAGGGTTACGCATAATAAGACAATTTTTGCTAGTGTATATTTTGTCGTTGAACTCAAAATAATTTTGTTCAAGGCATACTGTAAGAGAATTGATAATTTCTTGTTTTTTGACCAGATTTACATTTTTTACGGTAAGAAGTTGATTGACGAAAGTAATCGGTTCATCGATAGGTACGCTGGGAAACAAACATCAAAAGAGATTAGCTTAGCATTGTTAGGTAAATTGTAATTTTTCTAGTTAATATAGTGGAAATTTACAAGTTCAACTTTGTTTTACTGTATCCCATAATAATATAATTATGGATTTCCACCTAGTATCGGCTGAAACAATTAATTAAATATATTTTTTGTAGGAAAGCCTTTCAAAATGTATACGATTTACTCACCCCGGGAGGCGATATGCTGATTAACATGGTCTCTGAAATTCCGTATTACAACCTCACTAAAAAACAACTGGAACACCCGACGTGGGCCCAATATTTCAGTAACGACATGATACCACCTCTTCACAACTTGACCAATCCAGAAAAAGCAATCAGAATGCATTTAATCAACACTGGCTTTACCGATATTCAGATACATACGGAAGACAGAGATTTCACTTATGATAATTGGGTTCATTGCTTAAGTAAGTATTTTTCATTCTTGCCAGGATCCGGCGCGGCTTGTCCATAACGTCATTTAGTCAATGACCCACCTAATTAATTTATTTTTCATAATAAATAAAAATGATTACCTATCCTTCAAAAAATGTGAAAGATCCAAAGTATAAGTATCATGCGAAAACTCCCCAATATAGATTAGATCCCTCGATCGTATTTTAAGTTGCCCTGAAGGATTTATATCAAAGAGAATATTACATAACTGAATTGGAAACTACGAGCGAAACAAACATACGGGTTCGCCGGCCGTCGACTTCGCCTGATCTCGGGTCGTTTCGTGCTCGGTTGAATTCAATAGGCATTTATGGAAACAGAGTAGAACCGCTCTGTGAATTATTATCATTGCATTATTAAGGCAAAAATGATCTTATTTTTTTATAAAAAAAAACAGCTGTTTTGGACATAACTGAAGGATGCATGGATTTCAAGAAAAATTTAGTTTTAATGTTTTTTGCATGTTAATGCAAACACACATTGTCCAAATAAAATAAATAAATTCATAAGAACAGCATTTGTAAAGTTTTCTTCCATGACTTTAAACTGTATTTCTATCTTGTATCTAAACTTAATGAAATGTCAAAACGATAATCATAGTTACATAAGTAAACATCAGTTTTTGTCATGGCTAACTTACTAATAACCGAATAAAAATTGAATTGTATAGAAAATTTTACAAATTAAGCTTATACGTCAAAAAAATGGTTAAACTAGTTACTAAGGTACAGGTATGATAAGAATTAAGTGAATTTTTAGCAGCTTTTCAAATCCGTAATAATATACAGGGTGATATATTTGAAAAAAAGGACTTATGGTCACTTTTTCAAGTTACCAGAATAAGTGTATTTTTCAACCACCCTGTATATTGCAACTAAGATTTGGGACTAGGGCAAAGAGCCCTATGGTACTAGTTAACTATTTACCAAATTTCAGAGTTTCAGTGTTTTAGAGTTCAAAATTATCAGCATTTTTAAAAGTGACGTTTTCGTACAAAAAAAACGGAAATTAATTTATATCTTAGAAACGGCAAGAGATAAGTAGAGTAGAGTTATTAAAAATTGTAAGGAAAGTAATGGGGGTTTCAAAAATAAAATAAAATATATGATGTTGCATTTAAAAAATCGAAGTTACTATTATTTTTGTGTGGAAGCGGCAACACTGTATTGTTAACAATATTTTAGGTTGGTAGAGCATGTCCGTTTATGTACGCGACCAAATTTTCAAAACGATTCCTTTACTGGTTCTTCAGAAACGTCTAACGTTCCATCCACCGTGAATCATCCTGTATAAGTATGTGTATACTTATGAGTTAATTTTCATATTTTTTCCTTTTCAGAATCCCTTTTGGCCTTGGATCCGATTATTTCAAAACTGGACATTGAACAAAAAGAAGAATATATCGTTGATTTTTTCTTTACGTTACGAGAAACATTCTGTAACTGCGAAGAATCGAATGGGGAAATTAAGATGCCCTACAAATTGCTTGTAGTATATGCGGCAAAACCAGAATAGGCTCCTCATTTTACCGCTCCTATATCCTAAAGGAGTTGTGGGATTTATTTTAAAACATCTCACCTTTCTTCCCTCTGATAAAGAATTCTTGAATTTACCAAAAACCACTTCACTTTTCACTTGAGTTAATATCATCATACCTCTATACAATAAGACTGTCCTAAGTAATACAAACTGTAATAGTTAATAGGTAATTATAAATACCTAAATAAGTACCACAGCTTATTTTAAGTACTTACCTAATTATTAATAAATTTAAGTTAAATTATTATTTAGGTTAGTTATTGTTCAGTTATTGTTTAGTTTAGTTTAGTTCAGTTATTGTTTAGTTTAGCAAGTAGTCAATTTTATGTTGAAAATAATAGATAAATAAAAAAATATATCGCATTTTGGCTCTATACAATAAGACTGTCCTAAGTAATACAAACTGTAATAGTTAATAGGTAAATATAAATACCTAAATAAGTACCACAGCTTATTTTAAGTACTTACCTAATTATTAATAAATTTAAGTTAAATTATTATTTAGGTTAGTCAGTTATTGTTTAGTTTAGTTTAGTTCAGTTATTGTTTAGTTTAGCAAGTAGTCAATTTTATGTTGAAAATAATAGATAAATAAAAAAATATATCGCATTTTGGCAGATTAAAAGAATTGGCAATAATTACCATTTTCTTCAATCGAGCGGAAAGCACTCACTTTCTGGGTTGTTTTTTGGATCGGGACTTTATCGGCCGAAAAGTAATGAAAGAGGGACCGATCAACGTTATTTTCCGGTCCTTCTTGTTTGTTTTCCGCTTCCTCTTTTTTAAATAAAGCAAATCCATATACAGGGTCCTCTGCAATAGTGTGTCAGGATTTCATAGCTCCTATACGAATTAAGTTAGGAATTTCATTTATTTGCTTAACAGTAACACGGGAAGTATTTCAGGAAAATATTTTCGCATAGACAAGCGGGTGACCCGAAAAAGTGTTAGGTATAACATAAAGTTGCATTTTTTTCAAATGTGACCTGTATTTATTTTTATTTTAGGGTTTGTATTAGTGTCCTTTATAATTTATTATAATTTTATTGAATTTGCTTAAGCAGTTTAAGAGTAATAAATTGAAAACTAAAAAAAAGGTTTGCAGCTATGGAAAAAATATTCCAAAAAACAATCCAAAAGAATTTCTTAATTTACAGCATTATGTAAGATTAGTGGCAAAAAGTCAAGGGAAATCAAATAGATTTTATTTATTTTATACAGGGTCAAAATAAGGTTTCAACAATGACCCGTTTTAAACTAATCTTTCTCAAGTTTTTCAAATGGAACACCCTGTATATTATTTTGTTATTTGATGAAGAACAAACAAAACAAACACATTTTGTACTTGAAATTTATTTATAATTCCAAACAGTTTTCATCATATTGATCAAAAAACATAAATGTGGCTACCTATTCATAATAAAGTTTTATAAACAAAATAGCTAGGCGGCCATAAAAAACAATCAAATTTAACAATTAAATACATTTTGACATTATTTGTCAGAAATAAGTAGGTACAAATGATCCAGAACGATTCGTTAACTGGGTCGTCATATACAGACGTCCAAGGTACCATCCACCATGAATCACCCTGTATACTCATTCCCTTTCTTTGTATGTGTATAAAAAAATTGATCCTTAGATGCCATTTGTTGATAGAACCATTCTGAATTCGTTGGATAAAACACAGGCTGTAACTGGTAAATTTGTCTATTCTGGTTTTGATGCATACACCACAAACAAGTTGTAAGGCATCCTTATTTTTCCGCTTGCTTCTTCATATTTACCAAATTTATCTTTTAATGTAAAAAAAAAATCAACCAGATATTCCTCTTTTAGTTCTACTTCCAACTTGGAAAAAATCGGGTCCAGGGCCAATAAAGACTCTGAAAATTAAATGAAAATATTAAAAAGCTTTTTACATAATAGCAATGGGTTTTTTTAAAGAAATTAATCGATTTAGCCGATATAAGGTGGAAACTCATAATTATAATTTGATGGGATATAGTAAAACAAAGATTACGTAAATTTCCACTATATTAAAAAGCTTATTCCCCTGACAAAAATTACCAAACCCAACTGAGCTTAACCATCTTCGTTCAATTAGCATTCTTCCCACGTTGTCAAAGGTGCTCGAGAGGATCATGAAACACACAAATTGTATTTTTTTATACCAAATTAATTTTTACCCGTTAAACAATCAGTGTTTAGGCCCGGCTATAGCTGTGAGAGTGCCTTGATGGACCTGACTGATAACATTCTAAGAGCAACTGATAAGGTAGGTAAGTGCGTTGGTGCATGTGCGCTGGATTTTAGTACGGCCTTTGATATACTAAACCATGAAATCCTTCTGACAATACTTCATTATGTTGGTTTTTCGGAAAGCGCTTGTAATTTTTTAAACTCGTTTCTGTCAGAACGGACCCAGCAGGTTGTGTATAATCGAGAACACTCGACTTTCTTAGATGTTTAATTGGGAATTCCGCAGGGTAGTATCCTGAGACCTTTGTTGTACTTGTACATCATTTTTACTTTAAAATTTTTTAGTTATCTCTGGCATTTCGGCTATCACGTTTACGCTGACGATGCTCAATTATATAAACTCAATACTAATAATAAAAATAAAATAACTTACTTAAACAATGTGCCCAGTTGTCATAAGCAAAATTTCTTTCCTTTGTGATAATTTGAATATTAATAAATCCGCTCTCCGTCAAATGAGCCTTTAACATTTCTTCTGGTATTTCGCCGGTTTGCATGGCAGGTATTATGCCACTATTAAAATATGACGACCATGCCGGGTATTCCAGTTGCCGTTTAATGACGTTATAGTACTGATGTTTAGCGACCAAATTAATCAGCATATCACCTCCTGGAGTCAGCAGATCATGTACGTTTTGAAACGCTTTTCTACAAATATAGTATATTATTAACGAAGGTTTAGACAGCTACTAGAGTTGGCTTTTTCTTAAAACAAAGCGTTTAGACAGAAGACAACGACATATTATATTAACAGCTGATCTGGTTTCGTCGTTAACTTTCCAGATCAGCAAGCTCATGCGTCAGGTTGCGTCATATTATTTTCTTCCGATTTTGGTGTTTTTTCTGCTTATCACTATGAACATGTAGATCAGAAATTAGGTTTTAATATGATCTGTAATATCCTCTTTAAATTTTGTAATAACAATTTTTTGTAGTTACCATGGTAACAGCCTGGAGAAGGGTAACGACTAAAAGTACTTAAAAGGCTGTAACTTCGGTCTGCGTCAACCGAATTTAACAAACTATCGCTTATTTTAAAGAACGGTTTATCTCGATTGAACGTTGTGTGTTCTTTAAAACTTCAACAGTATGCTGAAGATTTGCAGTTGTCTCCCGATAGGTTTAACTCGGATCTGGCGAGCATCAACATTTTTTAACAGGTCATAATCTTAAATTAAATGCATTAAAATTTTAGGCATTCATTTTTAATAATAACAAAAATATAAGGAAACAAGGACGGTGTCGATCAGATTCACGTCGACAGGCTTGGATACTAAGCAACCGGGCAAATGCCCGGTGGGCCGGTACAATGTAGGGCTGTTCGGGCCGCAGGCCAGACATTTCTCAAATTAATCATATATATTTGACAAAATCACCAAGAAAACCATGTCTTTACATCGATGTTCTTCAGTCTCTGTTTATTATATCAAACAATCCGGATCTTAACAGTGATACCCGTGGAACAGCCAAAAACCTTTTAGATGGCTTAGTAAAATATAAAAATATTATTTTAAGTCAAGTATTTTTAAAAATATTCTCAGTTACGGGTCCTTTATCGCGTTATTTACATACAAAAGGCTTAAACCTACTTATTTGCAATTCTATGGTAAAAAACTCTATTCAAGAAATCAAATCCATGCAGAGAAATATGACTGAAGTAGAAAAAGCTACAAATGACTTTTTATCATGTGCAACATTTGAACTTGAAAAACGAGACTTGAAACAAATTGAGATAGAAGAGGATACTCCTGAAATTCGTCACAGAACAAAAAAGAAGTTCTTTGGCGAGAAAGCCATTGATGAACAACCTGAAACACAAAAAGATAAGTTTCGAGTTGAAACGTATAATGTTCTTCTTGATGTCGCTTCTGAGTCTATGGTGTCAAGATTTTCAAAAAATGGAGACTTATGCAGAGATTTTGCTATATTGGACCCTAAATATTTTAATGACTTTAAAATTAATGGATTTTCCGAAAATGCAATGCAGTACATATTATCAAAAATTTTTAAAATTGATAAAATGGCAACTTTGGGTAGATTTTCCGAAGAACTTTCAAGTTTCATTAATAACTGGGATCAATACAAACTAAGCCTAAACCAACTTCTAAATATCAAAACATAAAACAAATCCGCTAAATAACTTGGAAGAATTCGAAAATGCCCATGGGAAAGAAAAAAATTACAATATTTTTTGCAAAAATATTACAGGAACTAATTGCCAACATTGTGTAATCTGTTGTTACTTAGTTATACTAAAATATAACATGTATCAAAACGCTTATCCGATGTTGGCACTAGCTTATCAGTATCTTCTTACTTCTTACAATCCCAATATCTCAAGTAACTTGCGAAAGATCATTTTCAGTGCTAAAATATATAAAAAATCGGCTAAGAAATAGATTAGGGGATGACCTATTGGAGGCATTTATGTTAATGAATATTGAAAAATCGATATTGGGTCAAATTGAAAATGACGAGATCATAGATAAAATTGCAGCATCAAGTTCAATATTAGAAAAATCGTTACCCTATAAATAACTAGCATTGTGTATTAAAATTTTGTATCGTGTTTTTTACTTTATGTAGGTAAGTTGTCATTTGTAAAAAAATTAGATAATATTATTGATATTGATATTATAGTGTTTAATATAGGTATGCATAACATGTATATTTAATACTACTACATATTAGGTATGTATTAATTTCAAAAATAAAAATACCAAAATATTGTTTCGTTTTCTTTACAGTGAAATTTTGAAACATATTTTTGATTCTTGTCCCCGAGGGAGGGCTGAATGAAAAAAAAATTGCCAGGGCCGGTTTGTCTGAGCCCATCCAACCCTGCACGTCGAAGTGGGCGATAGTCGAGTACCTCTCGTAAGAACTTATAGATCATTTTTGACACGAATCTCAGTTTCCAATCACACATTAATAATAAACTAAAAATAGCTTATATGCGCCTTAAAGCTTGGTATCATTTAAAAAAATATCTACTACCGAAAACAAAATATTTTCTTTGCGGGAGAATTTCGTTGTTCGATTACGGAGACATAGTATATGGCGACTCGCTACCCATATCGAATAAAATTCAAAAACTACAAAATAGCTGCATGCGTTTTCATTTAATATACGATACCAAAATCACATAATTCCCTATCTAAATAAAAATCTAAATAATTTAATCTTAAACATAAAACATCGCATACGTTACTATAACATGCACCTTGCCTTAGTGTGTATAAAATTCTTAAGAGTGGTAAACCACTACACTTAAAAAACGTATTTGTAACTTTTGAATGTAAGCATGCTGCAAGAAATACTCATGACTTTCAAATACCACCTCGTCGGACGGACCTTTTCCAAAAGTTTTTCTCGTCTATATGGAATAGTCTTCCAAATTACTTAAAGGATTTATCTCCTATCCGATTTGGTAAGTACATTAAAAATATGTTAATACGACAAAAAAGGTAGGTAGGTATAATTTATTAGGCTTATCACCACCTATGGATACTTTTTTGTTTTGTTAAGATTTTTTCATTTTAGGTTAAATTTAGATTACTTAGAAATAATGCATATGGATATCTTAAAAATAATAATACATGCATTGGCAGTACCATTCTGGGTGCATAAATATGCATTTAAGAACTACCGGTTTTTTTATAGTCGCGGTCCTAGTCCAATTTGTCCTTCATATATTGATTATTACAACTACAAATTGAACTTTTTTTTAATTGGCAAAAAATAGTATTTATATTAATTGTAATTATTGTATTGTTTCTTTGAGAATTTTTCGTATAATTTACGTTATTTCCAATAAATTTTAACACTGAAGTAAAAAGTATGTCCCAATTAGCAGACTTTTAGTGACAGTAAAAGGCACAAGGGCATTTATTTTACCTTAAAAAAAAATACATATAAAAAGCATACCTTAAGTTTGCCACCCAATGAAAAGCAAAGAACGAAAATATGTGGTCATATTGTTCTGGAAGTAATACTTCTCCTTCAATATCGAACTGGACGAAGTCTAGTTTTGAATTTTTGTTGGATTCCTTGGCAAACTTGACCATTTTTGCTTGCAAATCTGACCCAACCAATTTGACGTAATCTTTGGGTAAACGAGGTTCCAGAACTTCCACAGTCGTTACTCCATCGCCGCATCCAAGATCCAGGATTTTTGGAAACTTTTTCCACCGAACAAGCCTGGAAAAGCTATCCAATGTCAATTCGTTGTCGCGTCTTTGTAAAGCGTTGTATTTAGAATATGTTTTTGGGCGATCCATTATTATTTCACACTTAATATTAGGGTTTTAATTTTCTTTAAAAATATAAGAGAACAGGGTAAACCTTTCTTACGCAGTACCTAATTAGGTAAATTAATGAGTCTTCCTATTTGGCGATTCTGATTTATAAAGCCATAATTTGAAAAATAGTAGGATAAAAATTTCGTTATTTAAAGTATTAATAACTTCAATTAATTATTTGTAATATAATTTAATAAACAAACTTATCTATTAAAAATAACAATTTGATAAAACGTAACCTGAACTCTGACATGCTAAATAAATGGTGTTATCGAAACTGAATTTTTATATTATTATGACTATTGTAAATAAATAGGGAGCAGATGATATATTGAATTAATGGGTAACGGGGCGACACCTCCCCAAATCCCCCCCCCCCCCCCGTTATGTTGGCAAAGGTCCACCACGTTCCTTGCGAGTTCTATAATAAAAACACGTGAATATATACAGTGTTACTAGTAAAGTCCGCATCATTTGGGTTTTTTTTTATTAATAGCTTTATTCAAAATTTGAGTTTGGAATCAAGTTCTGCTTTTAATTATTATTAATTAAGCAAAAAATAATAGTCACGTGATTCGCATTATCTGTCAAATTTTTATTTTTTGCAAAAAATAATTCAAAAGTGGGGTTATTTCTAAAAATATCGAAAAAGCTATTGGAAAAAGTTTTTTTAAATGCAGTTTCTAGCCCACATGCAATATTTCAGCTGCCTAAGATAATTTTGATTTTTTTACCCACCACTAAAATTTATTTTCCACTTAATGAACACTTTACTGATGACACTGTGTTCTTTTTTGTCTTAATATTAAGGTGTTTTACTTTCAGGCACAAACTACGTTTTCAAAAATACTTATTTTATGAAGTTACCTTATACAGGGTCAAAAACAAATAAACTTTGCATCACATATGCGACCAAATTTTAATAGCCCAATTTTGATTTTGTAGAAAAACACACATTTAATATGGCGCTACTTTCAAGAAAATATATCTGAAATAAAGCCTTGTTAAAACTGAGAAGTTTTATGTAGGTTGCGTTGAGTCTTATTCTGCAAAAGTGGTGCAATTTACAAAATATAGGTAAACAATCAAAATTATCTTATGCAGCTGAAATTATGCATGTGCGCTAGAAACTGCATTTAAAAAACTTTTTCTAATAACTTTTTTTCGATATTTTCAGAAATAACCCCAGTTTTGAATTATTTTTTGGAAAAAATTAAAATTTGACCTAATAATGCGAATCAAGTGACTACTATTTTTTTGGTTAATTTTCATCTCGATCGAAGCAGAACTTGATGCCAAAGTCAAATTTCGAATAAAGCTATTAATAAAAAAAAATCCCATATGATGCGGACTTTACTGGTGACACTGTATATCAATTTTTACTATAATAAGCTGTCACCGAAGAATCACAAAAAATCTTATTTGCATGCTACTTAAAAGTGACGTAAACGGAACTCGGCTAATATCTCTTTGTATCGTGATGTTAAAGCATGCTTTTTAAAAACAAAATTAAAAATACGAATATAATTTCCATAGTGTGTCCGAAATTCAAGTCTCTATATGGGTATCTCGCTTAATAGATGAGATAGAAAGTTGGTTAGATAGGGAATATTTTAGAGAATTTAATGCCGATCTCGAATCCTTTTTCAAAATTATTAAAAGTTTTGTAGTTTTTTACTTATTAAACAAAAACTAAAAATGGCGCATTTTGTTTTTTTTTAATAGGGCTTAACGGTTAATTTGACATATCCCAAAGTGTTACATTCTTAAGACACTTTTTAGGGAAGAAAATTTCTGTACAAAAAGAAAATGCAGATTGTTCTTTGTTTGTGAGTTACCCACAGTAAACTTTGTTATTTCTTATAGCGGCCATCTTGGATTTGTACATAAAACTATTTCTCTTTGAATTACCTTTTAAACGATGTGCCACATGCTACCAAAATTTTGGAGAAATACTCTTAAATTATTAAAAAAACAGTTTTATCGTTAACTTGGCAACATCGCATGCATCTAACATAGCAGATAGTAATTAAACCATTTAAAGCACCTCTTAAACCTTTATTTTTTTAGTTTCTTACAAGATCCTTAAATTCTGAACCTGACCTAACCTAACCAAAACCAAGTAGGATAACTTAAAACAAAAAACATTTATCAATAGCCTGAAACTAATTTAGTTATTAAAAAATGGTAAAATAAAACACATTCATAAACGATCTAAGAATTTAAAAATTCGTTTTTCGAACAATAATCCTTCCGTTATTATATGATTATACCAAATAATTTTAATGTAATAATACAATAATACTTAGGTTTGGCAACACTAAAAAAAGGTTTGCATTTTTTTTGTTTGTAAAGTTTTTATTCTGATCTATTTTTTCTAATATTTTAACTAAAAAAAGACGCGATTTTTAGTTGAAAGCCCTATTTTTTCTAATTGAATTATTTTTTGTTTCATTCCGATTAAGATTTTTTTTTTATCGCAGCGTTGCCAAACCTATTTAAGACCGTAGACAAAAAATGCGTTAATTATTTTATTGGCTAGAAAACAATGATTATTTGGGGCAGAAAATGTTTTTGTTATTAAACTAATACCCTTGGATGCTATGTTAGATGCATGCGCTGTTGCCAAGTTAACGATAAAACTGGTTTTTTAATAATTTAAGAGTATTTCTCCAAAATTTTGGTAGCATGTGGCACATCGTTTAAAAGGTAATTCAAAGAGAAATAATTTTATGTACAAATCCAAGATGGCCGCTATAAGAAATAACAAAGTTACTGTGGGTAACTCACAAACAAAGGACAATCTGCATTTTCTTTTTGTACAGAAACGTTCTTCCCTAAAAAGTGTCTTAAGAATGCAATACTTTGGGATATGTCAAATTAACCGTTAAGCCCCTATTTAAAAAAAATTAAATGCGCCATTTTTAGTTTTTGTTTAATAAGTGAAAAACTACAAAACTTTTAATAATTTTGAAAAAGGATTCGAAATCGGCATTAAATTCTCTAAAATATTCCCTATTTAACCAACTTTCTATCTCATCTATTAAGCGAGATACCCATATAGAGACTTGAATTTCGGACACACTATATTATTTGTCCTTATTTTTGGCCAAACTAAAGTGTAGAGATTATAGACTTTTATACAGGGTGGTCCTTAAGTACATCAAGAAAATCTAGGATATGATTTCTGGAATCAATTTAAGTTGAAAAGTTCATATGGACTTATGCCCTAAAATGCTTACCCTCTAAGATACAGGGTGTTAAAATATTTTTAAAAAATAATTGGTTTTTTTAAAATTTCGAAACTCCTTGAAGATACGGTATTGAAAATTGATGTCGATTGATTTTGTATTAAACTGCACTTTTTGGTTAAAAAAGGGTTTGCCTACTTCCACCAGTGGCGTGCATGAAGATACCATCAATATTTTTTTTGTGAAAATATGTGATACGCCACTGTTTTTTTTAAACTCTGATGCATTTTTATGCATTACTGATATAAGCGGAACAAAAGTTGTCTCTACTATGTTTTTGAAAAAAATGGTAGTTTTAAAGGAAAATGGAAAATATTTTAACACCCTGTATCTTAGAGGGTAAGCATTTTAGGGCATAAGTCCATATGAACTTTTCAACTTAAATTGATGCCAGGAATCATATCCTAGATTTTCTTGATGTACTTAAGGACCACCCTGTATACGTACAGCTTATCTCCTGCGCAAACAAAAGTAACGTTTTATGGGTGAAAAAATACGCCCGAGCACATTGCTCGCCAGTCAGCTGCCTTCCCTCTGAGCAGCATCGGGCATGCGCACAAACCTCGTATTATCGCCCTGTCCTTCTTTAACGACATGCTCAAAATACACTCCAGAACCGGCTCGGCCGCCATTTTATTTAAGATTTACGGATTTCTAGTTTTTGTGTAGTTTAGTGAATTGTGTGTGTGCTGTACCTACTTTTATTATAAAAAGAAAAAATGTGAATACCTAGGTAGTTTATATTATTCCACCGGTCAAGTTCTCGGGCAAAAACTTTTTCAAATTCTTAAAGAAGAAATTGTGCTTGAAAATGTTTTACACGTACCCAAATTTTTACCAAATTGTAAAAATCAATACAAGTTATATACCAACTAATATTGACTTGAGGTTAGGCACGCGATAACACCGTAGATTGGTTATTTTGCTGGTTTTGTTTGTTTTTTATATTCGATTTTATAAGTTTTATAGTTCTCTTCCTTTTTGAGCTAAAAACACGACGACGAATTATTTTTAAATAAATTTTAGAAACAAAACCTTACAAAACAATTTTCTATCCTCAAAATCTGATAAGTTTGCAACTACTTAAAATGCCAGAAATCACTAACTTAATTCCCAACCTGATCAAAAAAATTGAGAAGAAATTTCAATTTTTTGGCAAGAATTTAAATTTTAAAGCCCTGTCTATTTTCCCATTCGTCAAACGAAAATGTTGCAGTGCGCATGTTTAATCGTGTATAGCTTTGTTTACATGCGCGAGGCCATAAATTTGCCACTTCACGATTATTGTTTGCTTATCTAAAGGTAAATATCTATGGTAGAGATCCCAAATAACACATTTCGTACAGCATTTTCTGTCGCAAGGTTTATGTAAATTCAGAAAGTCGAAATACCCAATTTAGAGATTTTTTGACAGCGCAGATTTAAATAATTTCAATGGATAGATCTCGTATTATTACGAACTTACAATTACCGTTGTTGTTTTATGAGTAATTATAATTACACTTGTTGTATTAATGATCTTACTATCATAAAAATTACCATAAACTAAGTAAACGTCCCACTTAAATGGGCGAAAGCGAGGCTCGAGGTTTCGATGTAAATGCCGAGAAGAGAAGTGACTTTAGACGAATATTCGCATTTGCTAAAGGTAACGAAGCAAAACAAAACACAGCAAAAAGGTGGTTTAACGTGGCAAAATAAATGCTGGAAATCCCCCACACGCTACTTGGCATACTCCCAGACGATCGTAAAATCCGTCGACGGAATTCCGAATGGCTTCAGCTGGTATGTTATGTGTCTCCAATCTAATTTTGTATTTCAAATCTTCAATATTATTTGGCCTATTTTGGTAAACTTTTTCTTTTAAATATTCCCAAAGAAAATAGTCTAGAGGCGTTAAGTCTGGGGATCTCGGTGGCCATTCAATTGTACCACGTAGTCCAATCCAGCGACCTGGAAATATCTTATCTAAATAATATCTTTTCACATTGACACCAAAATGCGGGGGAGCACCATCTTGCTGAAACCAAATTGTTTCAATAGGTATATTTGGATCTACTTCGTTGGAAAAAATTACAGCTAGAGCAGGCATCAACTCGAAGGTTAAGAAATCCAGGTAGTTCAACTGTGAGGTTTCCTTTAAAAAAGAATGGCCCCCTAGAATTCGGTTATTAATGATACCTGCCCATACATTTACTTTCTGGGGCCGCTGAGTATGCGCGTCAAATATCCATCGTGGATTTTCTTGACCCAGGAAACGATAATTATGTCTGTTAATCACCCCGTTTAAATAGACAGTAGTTTCATCCGAAAATGATATGTTCTGTGGAGACCTATTATTCTCGTCACACCGTCTCATAATTTCTTCGCAAAATTTCAAACGCCTGTTATAGTCATCTTCTAAAAGTTCTTGGACTGGATATACTTTCTAAGGGTGGTATTTTTCTGCTTTCAAAGATCTTCCAATGGTACCTCTAGATGTATCATGATTTTGAGCCAATGAAACTGTTGAAACATGCGGATTATCCTGCAGAGATAATGCAATATCCAATTTTTCATCGTCACCTAAAATACGTGGCCGTCCATTCCCTAGGCAAGTCCTTTACTGTGCCATGTTCATCAAATTTGTGGAATATTTTACTAACAGTGCCATGTGAAATTTGATTATCCGTATAGTTAGCATTAAATAAAGTGCACACTTCACTTTGACTTCTTATTTTATCTCCACATCCTAACAATATCAAGACTCCAATACGCTGTCTTTCCGACTAACCCATTTTTGTTTAGAAAATTGTAAAATAAAACTTCGGAAATACCTAAATTAATTTTACGTTTTTTTACGTTTTACATAAGTTCACAATGTCACAATATGCCAGAACGTGAAACAATGAAGATTTTTTACCTTGAAAAGTAAAAAAATCAATGATTTATTAATCTTGTTTAAATAGAGATTTAAAAAAAAATGTAACGTCCGCCATTTTGAAATAGCTTGACAGAATCGTGCCAAAATTTATGAGCATACTTTACGAGATATTGGCTTTCAAATGATGCATGACAAGCTGTATGTTTCCATTTAGAAAAAGATCGATATCTTCATATCTTTGAAAAAGTCTATAAAAAAACAAAGGAATAACGTTAAAATGTGAGCATATATATATATATATAAAACTATATTGACGTGTCCGAGCGTTTTCCCCAAAAGTTACAGGTTAAGACTATATTAATTTTATTCCGGACTTCTGGGCAACCCTGTATATAACATACAGATATAATTCTTTGAATATAATTAATTTGTGTTGGGCTACATGCTTGGTGACCGTAAAACTGGTGGTCCATTGCCCAGGAAGAAAAAATAATAACTACTTGTTATGTTTCACAAATTTAATCAGTTTCCTGACACGTGTTTCGGCCCTTGCGGGCCATTGTCAAAGGAGTACAAGAAGATACTAAATTCCATATATAATTTTTCTATTTGACGTTCATAATAAGTTCATTATGAACTTGAAATGAAGTTCATAATGAAGCTATTTCGATACGCGTTTTTTCTTTATTTGATGTTGGTAACATTGAAATTGAAAAATTGAAAAATTGACGTAAAATCAAGTATAAAGAAATGTTTCCTATAATGCCTAAAACTCGATGGTTTAACAAAATATCGAATAGAAATTTAATAAGAATTATTTCAAGAATACGAACCTCTCATGCTTTGTACCCAAAACATAAAAAAATACTAGGTCTAGTTGATAATGAATATTGTAGGTGTGGCAAAATAGGAGACATGGAACATTGTATTTTAGGATGTAGTTATCTAAAGGATAGTTTAAACATGTTGTTTGATGACCTACGTGACTATGTATCAATACCATTTAATTTAACGCACCTTATATCATTGAACAACACAAATGTTTACAGGGCATTATACAAACATATAATAGATAGACAAAAAGAATTATAAAAAAAAAAACACAAAAAAAAAACAAGATAGTTAAAAAAAAATAAGTAAAAAAAAAAAAAGAAAAAAAAAAAGATAATTAACGAGATAATTAATAAAAAATAAATAAAAAAAAGAAAAAAAAAGGAGAAAAAAGGGAAAAAAAAAAAGAAAAAAAAAGAAAAAAAAATATATACTTACAACAATATTTATATATTTATTATTAAGCAATTAGCAATTAGAAACAAATATCAAAAATAATCACCAAAAATTTAAAATGTAAGGTATCCTAATTCCAGTAGAGTACACAATAGTAATAAATTTATTTTCAATTTTATCCATTTAGTAAAAAGGAGCTGGCCATTTGGTTTCTACCAGTGCCAAAAACGCAATACACACACACACACGTAAAATCACGTCTTTTGAAATTCAAAAAAAATTAGCAAAATCGCCCGAATTTCCGAACGCTCTGTATATGTACCGAATGTACAAGGATCACACAACGTATTCCGTCCAATTTCAAATCTCATATCGCTAAAATAACTTTAGAATCTCGTGGTGAAAATGGGTCAATAAATCAAAAAATGACAGTTCGCAAAATAATTTTTGTTGTCCAGAGGTTACTATGATAAAAAATAGTATTACCAACATAAAATTTAGACATAAAAATTTGAAGGATTTATTTTCTTTTTAAATATGTATTTTTTATTGAAAAAACTACAAATAGAAAAAATATTATAAAGCACGTGGTTCATAAGGCGTTTTAGCGCACGTGTCAATTAAAAAACTCGCCACTTCGTGGCTCGTTAGACGCGTGCGCTAAAACCGCTTCTTATGAAACGTGTACTTTAATATACTATTTTCTATTTCACGTTCATAATAAGCTCAGTACGATACGCATTTGCGTATCGTAATGAAGCTATTTCGATACGCGTTTTTTCTTTATTTGATGTTGGTAACATTTAAATGTTTTATTTCATTGACTTGCGCGGCCTTTATGATTTACGAGAAACCCCATTTTTCGCAGAGGAAAAATAGTTTGATATACTTTTTTATTCTGTGTGGATAACAGTCATGTATGTTGGTTGCATAAATCTATAAATCAATCTTTTGTAGATGCTTCAAGCTATCATTTTCTGCCAAATTTTATCCAAAATTCAATCTACTAACCTTCCAATGTCGATTTTAACTTCAACTTTATTTGAATTTTCCATCTTCCCTATACTAAATTGCAATGTCGTGACATAAAACCACGTCTTTTGAAATTCGAAAAAAAGTAGCAAAATGTCCCGAATTTCCGAACGCTCTGTATATGTACCGAATGTACAAGGATCACACAACGTATTCCGTTCAATTTCAAATCTCATATCGCTAAAATAACTTTAGAATCTCGTGGTGAAAATGGGTCAATAAATCAAAAAATGACAGTTTGCAAAATAATTTTTGTTGTCCAGAGGCTACTATGATAAAAAATAGTATTACCAACATAAAATTAAGACATAAAAATTTACAAAATTTGAAGGATTTATTTTCTTTTTAAAATGTATTTTTCTTGATTATAAAAGGTGAAATAGAAAAAAATGTATAAAGCACATGTTTCATAAGGCAATAGACGCGTGCGCTAAAACCGCTTCTTATGAAACGTGTACTTTAATATACTATTTTGACACATTCGGAGTGCTGTAAGTTTAGACGACGTATTATAGCAGCCCTAAATGGACTGTTAATCATTTTTGTCTAATAGTTTATTTTTTAAGTTCTGTCCAGTTTGTTTTAAGAGGCCTATGGTCCAGTGCTCTCTAACATTACCATTATAATTATTTTAAATTCAAATAAAACCAGCCTGTTTACACAACGTTCGTATTTATCGGTTATGTTATGATACGGTTTTTTTAAGTATTTTTTTTTAACTTGCACGAGACATAAAAATACCACACATGCTATACGTTTCGTTTTCTGTTAATCTGTAAAATGGTATTAATCCTACCAAGGTAAAACGTTTTGCAAAAGTCGTTTGTAACATGATTATACAGGGTGATTCACGATGGATAGTACGTTAGACGTATATGACGAACCAGATGTCGAATCGTTCTGAAAATTTGGTCATTTACATAAACGGATTTGCTCAGCGGCGCACCCAGGATTTTAGGGGGGGCCCGCCAGCCAGTGCTGGAAGCAAATTTTTTAGTAAACTTTTAAGTTACGCATTTTTCTAGAACTTTGGAGCTTTTTTAACAGGTACTCTTGCAGGGAAGATCGCAATAGCCTAGTCATGGGAGTCGTTAAACGGTTTCTTAGGGGGGGGGGGGGGGGGGCATTGGCGGCTTGTGACTTGTTAACTTGGGGGTGTACTAAAAGCGTGCTGTAGGCGAAATGCGCCGCAGGCGAAATTTTTTTAAGACCACACCCAAATTTGGTCAATAATTATTATAGTAAATATTTTAAAAATTTATGATTACCTTCTTATTCTATTGAAAATGAAATAAGATAAAAAATAAAAAGGCTAATTTATTTTTCATTAGTGGGTACATTGTTTAAAAGTAAAGTTCATTCATCTGTTTTTATTTGCAGCAAACTTATCAATAACAATAAAGTCCCTAGATTTACACTTTGTGGTATGTATCAAGTTAATTTCGAGAGTTTAGGTCTTCCCTTAATTTTAATTTCAATTTTTTGCTCAACACTTAATAAGCTAAAATTGTTTCTCAAACATTCATAGTCGTTTTGGCATTAAAACTGTTTATTTTTATTAAAATAAGTCTTTACTACCCCAAAATAATAACAAAAATATAAAGGAAAACTCGAAATAATGAATTCATACATTCAATCAAACCATATTAAACCTCAATAAGTCAACTTTTGTCAATAAGTCAACTTCCAGGGGGAGGGCAAATGCCCCACCTGGCCCCCCTCAAACGAGGCCCGTGAGGTAAATCTAAGAAAATTGACTTTTTAAAATACTTATCCACTTTCATAATTTTTCATTTCATTGGGGGTTTTGGGGGTGGGCAAGGCCCCCCCCTGGGTGCGCCACTGGATTTGCTCTATTCATCTAAAATATTTTTGACTAAAAATAGCCACTTCTACCAAAAGTTAGTATAGTGTTTCTTAGGTCAATTTAATGACATTAAACAGTAGGAATTTCCTAACCATAGGCGTCCCAAACAAATAATTAAAATGCGTATACACACTACTTATAAGTTTGATTTATATTAGGTGTTTGTACATACTACACTTTCTAAACCCACTGTATATATAATAATATCATATTAAAATAATAAATACCTATAAGGTAACTCAAAAATTCTATACACAAAACTAAAATCAGAAAAATAAACCTGACACGGCACGACACTGCTCAGAAAATGCTTTATTTTTTTATCAGAACTCCATTCTCGGACCATTGTCCAGCCCGTCCACAAGTTCCAAATTATGTATATTTTATCTTCGTCTCTTCCACGCCATCGGCGGTCACTGGTCTATCTCTGTCTGACAGAATCGATCGTTGAACGGGTCGGAGACCGCTTCAGCTTATCCCAGCCGCTTTAACTGGCGCTTGTATCCCTTGCTGTTGCCAATTCTTCAAAATTTTCGGATTTGTAAGCACAATGTAAGTATATACGAGAAACAAGGGTTTGTTAATTAGTTGTTTTTAAACACTGAAAACACTTTTTGTTCTTAAGGACTAAAGAATGTATTATTATAACAATGAATGGCTTGTTATTTTTTTCTGTCACACTCAAAACTCCTCGGTTTAAAGTACATTTCAAACTAGCTTTCACAGAAAGTTACTGACTAACAATTGAATACTGATATAAAAGAAACATTTTTAATAAAAAAAACTTAAAGAATTGAAGAAGAAAGATCTGACAACCCTGGTTGTGAGATCGGTCTCTTTGAGACTGTTTACCGCCGTATGGAATGATTGGAATGTCCTCAAACTGAGTTTGGATAAATTATAGCAACTTTGATATTTTAAATGGAACACCCTATAATTTATTTTATTTTCAAAACCACTATAATTTTCTTCACAACGTTCTTTAACATTATCCTACACCTATCTCTTACCGTTTGGAAGATAATAATTAAATTCCAATTTTATTAATTTTATAAATGTTAAATTAAAAAATTAAGTGATTCAGCCGATACTTGGTGGAAATCCATAATTATAGTATTATGGGATACAGTAAAACAAAGTTAAACTTGTAAAATTCCACTATATTTACTAAAAAAATGAATATTAATTTACCTAACAATGCTAAGCTAATCTCTTTTGATGTTACTAATTTGTTTCCCAGCGTACCTACCTATCGATAAAACGATTACTTTCGTCAATCAACTTCTTACCTTAAAAAATGTAAATCTGATCAAAAAACAAGAAATTATCAATTCTCTTACAGTATGCCTTGAACAAAATTATTTTGAGTTTAACGACAAAATATACACTAGGAAAAATGGTCTTATTATGGGCAACCCTCTTAGTCCTTTATTGGCTAAAATATTTATGGATTTTTTAGAAGATGAAATAAGCAATCAGCCTCTTTTTAAACAGTTCCTTTATTGGCATAGGTATGTTGATGACATCTTAACATGTTTTCTTGGTACTGATAGACCGTTAAAAGTATTTTTAGAATATATCAATATTATTAACAGCCTACACAAAAATATCAAGTTTACAATAGAACACAAAAGTGACAATTCTATCAATTTTCTTGATTTAAATATAAAGAGAGAAAATGATAGACACGTTTTCCATAAAACCTCTCATACTGATAGGTACTGTCATACACAACTCTTCGTGCCACCCTATACAACACAAATTAGCTTCTTTTCACAGTGTGATCCATACACTAGTAACGCTCCCTCTAAATAAAATCGATTTTCAAAAGGAACTAAACATTATTAAACAAATTGCAGTTAACAACGGATATAACTCAAATCTAATTGACCAAATCCTAAAAAAGAAAACTTACAAAAAGGCCATTGAATTAGTTTTTCCTGGAAGCAAAAACTCTGACCAATTTAAAATTGTCACTTTCTTTGGACAACCTAGCAAAGTAGTTGGCAATTTTCTTGATATAAATATGTGTTACAAAACTAATAACTCTTTAAGTAAATTTATAAAAAACAATAAAACTAAAAGCGATAAAAACAAAAAATCAGGCGTCTATAAATTAAAATGCAAAGATTGTCCTAAAACATACATTGGCCAAACGGATAGACAGTTTGACAAAATAATACATGAACATTATAACAGTTTTCTAAAAAATAAAACAGCCTCAAACTATGCTAACCATTTACTTGATTATCAACATAATTTCGATCCTTCCTTTAAAATCTTACATACAGAAAACAGAGGCTTAAAACTAAATTTGTTAGAATCTATGGAAATAAATAAACTTAAAAATACGGACCTGTTACTTAATGATCAATTAGATTTAAATAGTTCACCTTTGTTAAATTTATTCTGTTGACCATATACCTACTTAAGATTTTGTAAATAACCCATATTGTACCTAATTTAATTAAATTTTTAAACCCTCTGTTGGATTTTCCCGCTATTGTACCCCTTTCCACTGTTTTTATTTACATGTTCATGTTCAATAATTAAAAATTTTATTGCACCAAATTTTTTTTTTTCACCTTTATTAAATCATTGTCATCTGATGAAGCTACAGTGTTAGCGAAACATGTAATTTTTCTAGTCTATATAGTGGAAATTTACAAGTTCAACTTTGTTTTACTGTAAGCATTTCAATCGGTTGTGTGCTTTTGTTTACGGTCTTAAGGCGTAAGTTTTCTAATAAGTAATAATGTAATAAGTAAGTTTTGGCGCAGTTTTGTGGACCAGAGGGACGAGCCTTTTTCGAAAATATTCCATTTTTATAATAATGTATTATCTTAAAAATTAGAACGTTTTGTGTTACTTATAACTAATAATAAAGGCAGCTAATATACCATGACCCTATTTTCTCTAGGAGCAGGAGCGTGCGGAAAAGTACTCCTAAAAGCAGGGCCGATCCTAGCAGGTGTGCCGCGCGTGCACCGCACGCGGGCGGCCAAAATAAGGAGCGGCCATAGGCCGCAGATAGTTCTGTCAATCAAGCAAAACTTTTTACGAATTTCTGGAAATAAAAATAAAGTGACATTTATCAAACTATAAAAGATAACTTTAAATTAACGTCGAAGAAGAAAACAATATTTTTGTGAATTATTTCAAATGGATTTATTTATTAAAGATTTTCAATTAAACCAGCCAGCGCCAGTGGTGAAATTTCTAGTTTTTTATGTGGTACAAGAGGTATATAATTACTTTTCTGCGTCCCTATATCGATGGGATTTACTCAAAAAAGACGTGAAAACTCTTACTTTAAAACCGTTAAGTGAAACAAGATGGGAAAGTCGTATCAATGCTATCAGACCTCTAAAATTAGAGCTAAAAACCATTATTACCGCATTAAAGGCCTTAATTGAACACGAAAACAAAAATGGGTGCTAAATCAATAATTAAAAGTCTTGAAACATTTAAGTTTTTGTGTTCAATTTTAATTTGGCATGATTTATTATCAAGAATTGATGTATTGAGTAAAATGCTTCAAAATCCTAAATTAAACATCGCGGAATGCATTAAAGGCTTAGATAATCTTAAAAAATATTTAGTTTCCCAAAGATCTGACGATAATTCTAAAATATTTGTCGATTCAGCAACAACACTTGCTAGAGACTTAGGTATTGATCCCGAATTTCCCATCTCGAAGCTCAGAAAAAAAGTTACGTTTATTTGATTACGAGGGCAGTGATGAACCTGTTTTAAATTCCTTTCTGCAATTCAAGATTGCTCTCTATTTTGCACTTCTTGATTACGCGATCTCTTCGATAAATGAAAGATTTACCTTATTATCTGAGTGCTATTCAACATTCTGCTTTCTGTATGAGTTTCATACCATTTCTAATGATGACCTCATGAAAGCCTGCATGGACTTAGATATTAAGTTACAGGTACAGGAGTAAGGAACTATTGTGAAAGATGTAGACGGCATACAACTCTTTAATGAAATAACTTCATTTAAATATATTTTTCCAGGTAAAAAACAGCCACTTAAGATATTAGAAATTTTACTCAAAAATGATCTCATTCCCTGTTTTCCAAATCTTGCTCTATAGCAATAAGGATTTTTTTTAACCTTACCTGTTTCTATGGCTTCAGGTGAAAGAAGTTTCAGTAAATTAAAAATTACTTGAGAAATAATATGACACAAGAAAGACTTTCAGATTTGGCCATCACCTCTATTGAATCCGAAATCTCTGAAAAAATTGATCTCACCGCAATTATTGATAAATCTGCTTCTCAGAAAGCCAAAAAAATTATTTTATAGTTAATTATTAAGTAGTCTTCGAGGAAGGACTGATTTATATACTTTTCGTTTCGCGAGATTTATGCTTTAGTACTTTTTGTTATTTTATATTTTCTGGTAAATATTGTTTTACATTTCTAATTATAAAATGTTTTATTATATCTATTTTTGTTTCAAAAGTAATATTTTTGTTGGTTTATTATTTTGTTAAAGTAAAAAGAAAGAAAGGTGTCGCTAATATAACATATTAGCTGGCCCAAAAATAAAGTCTTTCCCGTAAAATTTTATTTGTAGTTTGCATTTTTATTAATGTGTAACTTTTTACTTTTATGTACATGTAGATGAGTCTATACCGTCAACGTTACGTATTACTCAAAATAGGAAAAATTCTATAGAGGGGCGGCATAATAGGTCTTTGCACACGGGCGGCCGACACCCTAGGATCGGCCCTGCCTAAAAGTATACTTTCCCACACGCAATTTTGTTTGAGAATTTGCACTTTTCTGCCCGTTTCGGTATTGCAGAGAAATAATGCATAAAAGTGGGTTTTCGTACTAGTACGGAGAAGTACGACGTTCCAAACAGAAATGCGTGCGGAAACATACTCTTTTCCGCAAGCGCGTAGAAAAAGTTCTTATGTAATATTCTTCAAAAAACCGATAAATAGGCAGTTATAGTGGTTATATTTTGGACATACCCGGTTATTTCCCTTTTTATTTAAACAATTTTATTTATTTATTTATTATGCCATTTTTTTAAGTGATTTGCAACACTCATGCCATTATAGTATTGTTGCCAATACATACAAGATTTAGGAGAAAAATTAAGCCGCCAAATTGTCGCGTCTCTCAGTGCGAGATACAAGTTTCCATAAATGCCTTTTTCTCCGTTACAACTTAAATGGATAAACCTGTCCTGTAGTCTTCAAATATAATAATGTAATATGCTTCACATTGCCTAATAGTCCGGTCAATCTAGACCAAAAAATGATAGTGAAGGTACATTAATTTACAACAACCTGAAAATCAGTAAAATTGTTTAAAATATAATTATAAATAAAATTTATAAGTTCCCCATCATTCCCGTGTATGGAAAAAAATTTACACGAGATCAAAGGTAAAAAAATGACTTTTTCTCGATTTTCAGCAAAACGGTAAGTTTTATTATAAAAATACCTCAGACAAAAATTATAGACCATAAAATTATCTATAAAATAGGTATTAATACTTTTTTTCCTACGAGCCACTGTTTCTGAGATATAACGATTCAAAAAGTTGTTATCGTCACGATGCATACAGTGTGACCATACCGTTTTGCATTCTCTAATGCACAAAGTAAAGTCGTATAGATAGTATTATAGTTACTGGCTGGTTGATGAATAAATGGTAAAAATGAAATTTCAGATTTAGAATAATTCATATGAGTATTTGTTAAACGTTCAATAAAACCATTCCAACCGGGAAAAGACGCATTTTTGCATTTCCCATAAAACCATACTACATCAGCTTTTTTAAGGAAATATACTGTTTTCATGAAAGATATCGAGTTAAAATCGGTCGTCCTAAAGACGAAGCTACGAATCTGGCAATGGAGGAAATATTTTCTTACCTACATTGAAAATAGCGATGACTGTCAGTTTACTTTAAACGAATTAACAAATGTTTGCAAAACTACGACTTTAGATTACAGATCGATTAAGCTACGACTAAAACTAAAGTATGGTGATAAACTTATTATCACTGAGAAATCAGGAAAATCAACATTCATATGCTTAGTGGATAATCATCATGATATTTTGAATCAAGCCTTGTACGAAAAAAAAAATTAATAAAAAAGAAGAACGATTTAGAGAATCTTAGACGCAGCTGCAGCTATTATTCGCGAAGATATTCAAACCGCAGTGTTTGATAATTCTAACTACCCTCCACCAAGTCGCATGTTTGATGATTTAAATAATGAAATCCCAGAATCGTTGACATATCTTATGGAACGAGTGATTTTAAAGAATAAACGATCAAATTTAGATAATTTAAAATTAATATGCACAAATATTTGCCATTTGTATCATGACTGCTGTTCGACCAAGGTCTTTTAAGTCTAAATTACAATTAGGCCTAGCAGTTTTTTTCATCGAAGGTTCGGGTCTAAGCGTCTTATACAAATCTTTTCGTCTTTTGGTTTATGTGCATCTTATAATGATACAATAATGTACGAGGCAGCAGCAGTTTTTCATCGTCCTCCTCATGTCCTACCACCAGAAAGTGGCAGTCTTATTCAATACGTTGCAGATAATGCTGATATTAATGTCTACGCTAGACGGCAATAACACGCTCTACATAATGGGTATTATTCAAATTGTTACTCCAAAAAATTCAGTTTTTCTAGAAGAACCTATGCCACGAATAAAAGAAACTCTTTCAGCAAAAGATTTCAAGGCAAAAGCTCATGTGCCGATACAGATCTATAAAAATGACGGTGTAGTAGGTTACAGTAATATAAATGTTAAAGATTTTGTTTATGGAACTGAAACGGTATGTTACCTCAAAAAAGCTATAATACTATCTATAGGACTTTATTTTGTGCATTAAAAAATGCAAAACGGTATGGCCACACTGTATGCATCGTGACTTTCGACCAGCCCCTGTATGCTGAGTAGGCCTACTGGGGAAACCACGTTAAAAAAACGCGCTAAGTACACTACCTCATAGGTGACGTGGAAACGTGTGCATATTATGACGATAACAACTTTTTGAATCGTTATATCTCAGAAACGGTGGCTCGTAGGAAAAAAGTATTGATACATTATTTATAGATAATTTTATGATCTACAATTTTTGTCTGAAGTATTTTTATGATAAAACTTACCGTTTTGCTGAAAATCGCGAAAAACTCATTTTTTTGACCTTTGACCTCGAGTTAAATTTTTTCCATACACGGGAATGATGAGGAACTTATATATTTTATTTATAATTATATTTTGAACAATTTTACTCATTTTCAGCTTGTTCTGAATTTATGTATCTTTGAATGTCTAGATTGACCGGACTATAAATCCGGTTTGGAATTTTGGATGATGTATAATTACTCCCCACCATTTTAAAGAAAAATGCAAGCATATAAAACTCTTTGATAAATGAAAGACATCCAATTTGACCGAATGTATTGTGCATTTGCATCAAATTTGCCATACAAAGATAATATTATTAGCAATTTTTCTAAACAAAACCTAAGTACAACTTATTTAAATTTTTATAAACTTTTACAAAAGTGATAAAAATGGATCGTCCAAAAGCTTACGCTAAATATAGTGGACTCCAACGACGTGATAACGAATTTACATTGGACACATATTTGAGACTTGTACGATGGAAAAGATTTCCGAAAATTCTGGATCTTGGATGCGGCGATGGAGCGACGACAGTGAACGTCTTGCAACCCCGCGTTCCTGCCGATTACGTTAAGATAGTTGGAATTGATTTGCAGGAAAAAATGGTCAAGTTTGCCCAAAAGGTGAACAAACATTATAAATTGGATTTCGTTCAATTCGATATTGCCGCAGAAAAATTGCTTGAGGGACGATTTGACCACATTTTTTCGTTCTTTGCATTTCACTGGGTGGCAAAATTAGGGTATGTTTTATTTAAAATAATTTTCTATAATTTATAGTTTTATTATCAACATTTTTCTTTGTATTTATTAAGTTATTTTTGAAAAATAGAACAGGTAAACAATTGCAAAGATATACATGAGAATATTTGGAAACATTGATTTACGCGGGCGTATAACAACGCTTAGTTTTGTAGATATTTCTTCTTAAAGTGCTATCGTCTGCTATGTCACCACCAACAGAATGTTACAATTTTTTCTCTTATTTTGCAAATTAATTTATCTTTTTTGTTATAATTTAAACGTCTTTCACGAAAAGCTTTAAGCCCAACGTGGAAAAACTAGGCCTTTTAAGTTATTTATACCAACAAATTCAGAAAAGCTACTTCCTCCAAATGTCCACATAGTACGAACGTTTCTAAACAGTACAGGTTAGGATGAATGTCTTCTCTATAACTCTATAATGTACTAGGATTTTGATTAAGAATTAATCAGCCTTCCAATCCGACCATAAGAAGCCAAACATTTTTTTTATTAGATTGTATATTGTTATACCGGGTGTCCACGGAAGGTGGCTCGCCCCTCTAACTTTTTTGTTTTCTAAATAATGAAATAAAATTCGGGGGATTTGTATATGACATAAAACTACATTTTTTGACAGGTGACACAACATTATGAAACTTCCGGTTTAATCGAAAGTGACATAAACTTTCGATTTTTAAATGGGACACCTGGTATATTTTTACCCTTTTTTGACTCCATATAACATTCTAAATACAACGATGTGTAACTTGTCACTTTTTGTCACCAAGAAAATATTTTTTTTCCAAATTTATGGTTTTATCTAGAGGGTTATGAATATCTTAAAATCACTTATTTCAGTTCTTTAATCTTGGGAAAAATACAGTTTTACTATTTTTGGTCCAATGCTATGTGCTATGTAAAATTTAATCTTTAAAGTTGTATAACTCATTTTTTTTTAAATGGCAACATGGTGGCTCGTCGGGTTAAGAAAAAAGAGGATTTTATTACGATTATTTTGATACCATACACTATTAGGTTTTAGAAAAGCTGCCATTCTTCAAAAAGTTAACTTAGAACTTTCCTAAAATGAAGCATCCTTTGAGAATAAATTTAGATTTAAATGCATCAAGTAGCCTGTGACCAGCAAAACTGATCAAACAAAATCAGGCCTTGAAGAAAATTGAAATGCCAACAGCTTCTGCCAAAGTAGGTAAATTAGTTTGTTGTTTAAAAAACATGGAAAATACTAGTTTTATAAGGAGTGAAAAAGTTGATATGTTATTATTGTCAGGCTTATTTCACATTTTCGGAACCAGTTTTGGGTACCTAATAGTGCCGGGTTAGATGACGCTGATAAAAATATCTTTGTGCGTAAGTAAAGTCGTGCAGCATCGGTTGAATTATTTCTACATTCTCCAAACACTAATAACATATTAACTTTTTCACTCCTTGTAAAACTATTATTTTTCATGTTTTTTAAACAACAAACTAATTTACTTTGGCAGAAGCTGTTGGCATTTCAATTTTCTTCAAGGCCTGATTTTGTTTTATCAGTTTTGCTGGTCACAGGCTACTTGATGCATTTTAATCTACCTAAATTTATTCTCAGAAGATGCTTCATTTTAGGAAAGTTCTAAGTTAACTTTTTAAAGTTTTTTAATGGCAGCTTTTCTAAAACCTAATAGTGTATGGTATTAAAATAATCGTAATAAAATCCTCTTTTTTCTTAACCCGACGAGCCACCTTGTTGCCATTTAAAAAAAAAAAAGTTATACAACTTTAAAGATTAAATTTTACATAGCACATAGCATTGGACCTAAAATAGTAAAATTGTATTTTTTCCAAGATTAAAGAATTGAAATAAGTGATTTTAAGGTATAGCCCTCTAGATTAAAACATAAAATTTGAATAAAAATTTTTTTCTTGGTGACAAAAAGTGACAAGCGACACATCGTTGTATTTAGAATGTCATATGGAGTCAAAAAAAAGGTAAAATATACCAGGTGTCCCATTTAAAAATTGAAAGTTTATGTCACTTCCGGTTAAACCGGAAGTTCCATAATGTTGAGTCACCTGTCAAATAATGCACTTTTGCACAAGTTTTCTTTTGATTTATAAAGAATTTTAATTAAAAATATATTTTGAACGGATTTTATTCGTCACGCAAAATAAGGAAACTTTCTATGCATACTTCAATGTATAAAAAACTATTTAGAAAATGCTTTAAGTCAATATAAATCAAAAAATATCAGTTAGATGAAATTAACTTTTTCCCTCAGAAAATAAAATACGGTGTGCAACAAAAATATTTAATATTTTTATGTTTTTATTTTAAAAAGCCATAATAATATGAAAACAAACTAATCGGACTTATGATCGACGGTAATCTCTAACAAAGTCTGCAGAAAATCTTATTTTCGTACTGTTCGGTTGCCATTTATTTTTTATACAGGGTTATTGAGAAAACACGATTAAATCAATTTTTTGTCCAAAATAAGCGAAATTTGGAATTTGGGTATAACTTTAAAATCAAAACAATAATTCTTAGTAAAAAAATATTCTAAAATGAAAGATGGTGGTACTTTACTCTTAGTGGAATTTCAAATTTTTGATCCTTCCTCGTATACCATAAGACTTTTACCGAATTTAATGGGTGTTATTTTGGTTTGAGAACATGCAGAACTAGTGGTGGGCAAGACGGATCTATTTTGGGATTCGGGTCACCAAATCCCGGTCAGCACAAAGATCCGACTCGATGAGCCGGATCCCGGGTCTTGTCCCAAAAATCATAAAGAAAATCTTATCGGTTCTCGGCTCGGTTATTCTGAGTCACGATCCGTGTCATGGTGTCATTGATCATTATTTTAAACGATCTTACGCGGTAGCGCCATTTAACATTATTCAAAAAATAAGAACCCCCAGTGATCACAGAAATGGACAAACATTTAAATGAACCGCTTATTAAAAGATAAGAAGATTCTTTACTATGGTGGTTTCATAGAAAAAACTTATATTCCAGACTCTATGAAATCATCAAGAAATAAGTGACGCAACCCACAATACAATAAACACAACAGTAATAAATCGCCACGCTTCGTTTTCTTTTCCAACGCTGCAACCCGCATGTCAGGCATCGGAACGACTTTCAAAAATCTTTTAACGGATCCGAGGGCCACGAGCCACTCTCCATCGCAGCTCGTGGTGCCGTAGCAGTGAATTCTATCCCTACGCCGAACGTGAACCTAGCGGTCGACAATCAAATCAAATAGATCCGTCAGATCCGTGATCCGTCTATTTTATTTTGAGAGTCGGATCAGTATGAATCTTTCTTAAGATCCGACTCACCGATCCGGCTCAGATCCGATCCGCCCATCGCTATGCAGAACCTATCTAAAATAAAATTAATGTTCTAAACTTAAAGGTAAAAAACTTTCCCATATGCTGCGCACTTTCTGCCGGTCACTGTATAAATAATATGGTATTTTAGTAGTGGAAATTATTTTAAGAATAAAAAAATTAGTGGAATTTCGCGTCTAATTCAAGTTTGATATTATTACGTTGTGTTTTCAAAATTCACTTAGGGGTTGAAAAAAGGAGTGTAGCCTATTTTGAGGGAAGTACCTACCTATAACTATCTATAATTTTAAGCTATATTGCTGAAAATTGGTACTATGCTTACTCTGTTGAAATAAGCAAGTAAGTATTTTAATATTTTAAGAAATTTTACCCCTAGTAATTAGAATTGGAGGGGGTGAGTTTTCATCGCAACCGCAAGAGAAAAAAAATATATAAGTAATATTTGAGACAACACACCTAGATTTTAACAAATAAACATGTGTTTAGGCATTTACGACAATTTTCACCTAGGGGGTGGAAAAAGTTTATATTGGAAAACGTATTTTTAGACCGATTTTTTTTAAACTCAGCATAAATAGTCGACATATCGACTGATGATTGAAAATCGGCCCCTGAAGGGGTGAAAAGAAAAGGGGTATAGAAGTTTACATTGGGAAAAACATTTTTGGTCCGAATTTTTGAAACTTAACATAAATACTCTATAAACACTAGTAATAAAACACTTATTTTTCTTAACGTCAGCCCCTACAGGGATGAAGAGGGGTGATAAAAGTTTATATTGGAAAAATATTTTTTTACCGACAAGGTGTTATACCTACTACAGTGATGGGCTAAAATATGGAACAAATTCATTTAAAAATCAGGTATTCATTTTTTCAAAAAACGCTCGGACACGTCGATTATAATTCTTTCTTCCGGATTTTCTGCCTCAAAAAGAAATTATACCGGGTGTGTCAAAAAGTAGATGTAGCAAAATTTTTTTGTTTTTTAAATAGAACCCCCCTATTTTTACTTATTACCCTAATTCTACGTCAAATTCTGCGCATAATTCATGTAGCATACTCTATCCTTATCTCTAACGGTTTTAGAGAAAAATTACATCATAAAAAAAAAATTCTTTAAAAAAAGGTTAAAAAATTAGTTTATTAAGTGTTGAAAATGCAAACCATTAACTTCTTGACAATATGCTTATCTACTTAAAAACCCTTCTAAAACATTATTTACAGTATTTTCATTAATTTGCCTAATTTCATATTTAATTTTAAATTTTAAGTCTTCCCAATTTTGTGGTTTATCCTTATACACTTTTGATTTCAAATAACCCCAAAGAAAGAAATCCATGGGTGTAAGATCGGGAGATCTACAGCTACAGGCCATTCTATGGGTCCTCTTCTACCTATCCATCGTTCGGGAAATACAGTATTCAAATACTCTCGTACTTGTCGAGCAAAATGAGGCGGAGCACCATTCTGCTGAAACCAAATAGACGCTTCTGGTAGATGAGGCTGATTCGGATTTGGAAAATCCGCTGCTAGTGTGGGAATTAATTCATTTTGAAGAAATTGTAAATACCGGTCTCCTGTAAGATTTCCATCGAAGAAAAAAGGTCCAATAATTCTATCATTTAATATCCCTGCCCAAACATTTACTTTTTGTGGGTATTGCGTGTGCTGTTCTCTCATTTAACGGGGATTATTTGTACTCCAATACCGAAAATTTTGTCTGTTTACTGAACCATTCAAACAAAAAGTGGCTTCATCGCTAAAAAGTATGTTGCGATGGAAAAATAGATTTAAGTTGCAAATTTCCATCATAGTTTCACAGAACTGTAGTCGGCGGTCGGGATCATCTTCGTTTAGCTCGTGCAGCAACCTAATTTTGTACGGATGGTACTTTTCTTGTTTCAATACCCGCAACACAGATCGTCGGCTAACATCATTATTAAGGGCTACTTCAATGGATGCACTATGAGGATTATCTTCAACTTCTAACAAAATGTTCAATTGTGAGTTTTCACTAATTTTTGGACGACCTGGCCGTAGACGATCCTTTACATTCCCTGTTTCCCTGAATTTCTTCTCAATTTTACTTACTGTAGATCTTGTAATCGGCCGTTCTGGATACTTAGCGTTAAACAAGTTACAAACTTCTTCTTGACTTCTTGTTTTGTCTCCACATCCAATTTAAAATTAAAATTTCGATTCTTTGTGTTTCATTTAAATGCACCATGATCACAGTTTTTCAAAATTATACCTAAACTAATTTTTGATTGACACATGACTTGCTATCGTAGTAACAATTCATTTAAATTTACCTGTTTACCTTTAAGTAGGTACATGTACCTTTTTTTAAAGAATTTTTTTATGATGTAATTTTTCTCTAAAACCGTTAGAGATAAGGATAGAGTATGCTACATGAATTATCCGCAGAATTTGACGTAGAATTAGGGTAATAAGTAAAAATAGGGGGGTTCTATTTAAAAACAAAAAAAATTTGCTACATCTACTTTTCGACACACCCGGTATAATTTCTTTTTGAGGCAAAAAATCCGGAAGAAAGAATTATAATGGACGTGTCCGAGCGTTTTTTGAAAAAATGAATACCTGATTTTTAAATGAATTTGTTCCATATTTTAGCCCATCACTGTATATAGGGTGTTTCATTAAGGGTGGCCTCCGGCCATATCTCGGAAACTACTAAGCATTGAAACTTTGGGAAAAAAATTTTATGATTAAAGTGGTCATGAGAAAATTCTGGAAATTATTTTTAAGTTCCGCATTTCGCCACAAGGCGGCACAATTAAAAATTAATTTTTAAAATTCTAAATTTCTTTGAACATTCAAAATACAGGGTGTTTCAATAAAAACTCCCAGGCCAATTATTTCGAAAACTAAAAGCGACATGGCAATTCTGTAAACGCCAGGTTTTAGCCTCTATGATTGGCTTCACAATTGTGTAAAAATGTGTTTGAATAATACAAGATGTCGGTGGCGCCACGGTGCAAAGAAATTTTTCGATGACAGGAACTTTTAAATTTTGTCGCTCTTAAAGATAATTAATTTTTCGTCAAATTATGCCCCATAAAAATTTTTGATAAATCCAACATGAAAGGAGATATTTGGGGTTAATTTTTTTAAAAAATAATTTAAACGAGTTTTTGAATTATAAATATTTTTATGTTTTACCTATCTATTATTGATCTATAATACCTTAGAAACGGAATATGTTATGATAGCAATAATACCTGCTATCACACCTAGGGCATTATAAGCGGGCATTATGATAATGCCCGCTTGTAGAATACTTGGTCCAGAGAGAGTTCGGACTGTATTTTTCCGACTAAAAATAATAAAGTTTGTTAAACATATGTATTAAAATAAAATCAATAACTTACCAGTTCCTGGAAATATGCCATTAAAACATTTTCGGTTATTTGAAGAATTGTGTTCGTATCTTTCCAAATACCAAATATGCCATACTCCCGATCATACTGTTGCCTTGATTTAACTGGCAAAAGATTTTCGGTCGCTTTTATGACCTTTTCTCTTATATTTTGTGGAATTTCTTCCATTTTGAGCAAATCGTTAAATAAAAAATGCCAACTGACTAACTGACAGAAACATCAAAGTCAAACTTAACACCAGTCATTATCTACTTACGTATACAGGTACAGGTGCAACTTATTTTTTATATTGCGAATAAATAATGTAATTAGTCATTGAAAAACTCTTTTTTAGGTAAAACATAAAGCATTGTATGCACCACGGGCTTTACTGGACTATAATGCCCATCAGGCAGAAACCTATCCCTCGGGCCAGAGGCCCTCGGGCTATTTCTACCTTCAGGGCATTATAGTCCCCGTAACGCCCTTGATACATAAATAGCTATTAATATCCTTTAGCAGATTATAATTTAATTTTGGTAATGATAATTTTAGTGATAGAACGCTCGTGTAGCGCTAAATTATTACGTCCAGTGACGTCTCATAGGGAGCCTTAACAAATAATATTGGCCAAAAATAAGACGCCACTGAGTTTTTGGTAATTTTTATATTTTTTTCGGTTTAAGCAACTAAAAATATCCTTTTCTTGTATGTTAAATTGTTTTCATATCTTGCTTCGTTTTCGAGAAATAAAAACAAAATATTTTTTAATTTAATTATTAAATAATTAATAGTTGTATTTTTTGTTGTTTAAAAGCATTAAAACATTAAAGCATTATAAAATAAAATTAACAGATGTTTTAAATTTGACGAAAGATCTGATGAGAAATTACACAAAATTATTAATAAAAAATTAGAACAATACCAAAAACTATTTAATGGTGTCGAATCGGTCGAATGAGGTGTTCAAAATTATTGCCATTTTTATATACACACATAGCAAATCGATATAATTATTCGGTTCTGCAAACTCTCAATAGTGTATTGCGATTAATAGCAAAATATACCACGTATTAATTATTTAATGATTTTTGTTTTTTAAAGATATGCAATAAAATTATTTTTATTTTTATTTCTCGAAAACCAAGCAAGATAAGAAAACAATTTAACATTAAGGATATTTTTAGTTGCCTAATCCGAAAAAAATATAAAAATTACCAAAAACTCAGTGGCGTCTTATTTTTTGCCAATATTATTTGTTAAAGCGTCCCTGAGACGTCACTGGACGTAATAATTTAGCGCTACACGAGCGTTTTATCCCTAAAGTTATCATTACCAAAATTAAATTAAAATCTGCTAAAGGATATTAATAGCTATTTATGCCATCAGTTACGAAATGCCTAATTTTGTGTAACGCGTGAGATTTTTGCGGAACGAACGAAGTGAGTTTCGCAAAAACTCACAAGTTACACAAAATTTCATTTCGTAACGTATTGCATACAAGATTTTTTCTAATTTTGAAGAAAGTAATAAAAAAAAAATTTTAATATAATTGATAAAAATTTGGAAAACATAAATTTAGTTTTTCTAATTTTGACATATAACTGATGGCATAAATAGCTATTGTTGCTGTTACTCCATGTTAGTTGTCAGTTTGACATTTTGTAAAAAAGTCTAGACGGAAGGTTTTTAGCGAGATTGATATATTTTTAGTTTTATTTTTAAAAAATGAGTCATTCAAGTTCTGAAGAGCTACCAAGCGATATTAAAGAGGCAGCAGGTAATGCTCTATTATCAGTAATTCCCAAAAAGTCAAAGGCAGTTTATGATTTGGCATACGAAAAATTTGTTACGTGGTGTGATGAGAAGAAAATTAAACATGTTAAGGTGGGAGTATCAACATGCTTGCCAACCTATAACCTATTTCGCGTAGATTTATTTATGTTTTCTAGCTTTTATATAAAATTTAAAGAAAATCAGTATCGACTTGATATTCTATAGGTAATAATTGACTTATTTAACAAATCTCAAGAAATGTCATAACTTACTTTAGGAGAATTGTATAGCGAAAAATATCGGGTAAGATTTTTTTTAACATTATTATGTCATTGTCACGCATTGTTCTTTCACTATACAATTCTCCGAAAATTAGCAATGAAATAAATTGATATTTTTGTAGTATATCAGATACTACCTAAATAATGTACCGACGATATTGATTTTCTTTAAATGTTAGTTATTAAAATAATAAACTCAAAAAATCAACGCGAAATAGGTTATAGGTTGGCAATAGATTGAATGACGTTGAGAATTCAACCTTAATGAGAAAGTTTTACTTGCATATTTCGAGGGTAAGAAAGATCTAAAAGTTTCCACATTATGGACACTTTACTCAATGTTAAGGTCTGAACTAAATCTGAAAAGGAATATTGAAATTAAAAAATATACAAATTTGGTAGCATATATTAAAAGGCAAGCGGACGGGTACAGTGCTAAAAAGTCAAAAGTTTTTATTAAAAAAGATTTTGCCAAATTTTTATTGGAAGCTGATGACCAAGAATACTTAATGGCTAAGGTTGCAATGATAATTGGAATGGCAGGAGCATGCAGAAAAGCAGAATTAACTTTTCTTCCAGTTGAAAATGTTATAGACGAAGGAAGCCATTTTCGTGTTGATATCCCACCTTCAAAAACAAAAGTTATACGGCAGTGTGCAATTACCACTGGAGACATTGAAAATACGAATCTTGTTGAAATATTAAGAAAATATATTAAGTTGCGTCCCCAGATTCTTAAACACAACAGATTTTTTGTAAAATATGCGAATGGAAAATGTACCAGAAATCCTGTGGGAATTAACACATTTAGCAGTCTGCCAAAAGTTATTGCACAATTTCTTGGTCTTTCAAATCCTGTTCTATATACTGGCCACTGCTTCAGAAGAAGCTCTGCTTCTTTCCTAACAGACAGTGGCGCTGATCTTTTAAAATTAAAGAGGCACGGAGGTTGGAAATCTAGTTCTGTTGCGGAGGGATATGTTGAAAATTCCATGAATAATAAAAAACTTATAGCGCAAGAAATATTTGGTGAAACATCTAATGCAATGTGCGTCGCTTCCCAAATAACAGCAAGTTCGAGCAATGAAAAAAATATGTCGTCGGGAATTAATTTGAATAATTGCAATAATTGTGTTATCAATATTTATAATAATTAATTAATTTATAATTTATGTTTTTAACTTGTATTATAACAGTTTAATAAATAGAATAATTCTTTTTGTCACTAATTTTTAAATACATTTTTCGTCACCAATTGCATAAAATTTTACTTTATGCAACTAGTTACAAAAAGTAAGACGTTTCATAATGTCAATCAGTTTTAAAAAGTGTCACTTTATATGTCAAAATTAGAAAAACTATTTAATGGTGTCGAATCGGTCGAATGAGGTGTGCAATAAAATTATTTTTATTTTTATTTCTCGAAAACCAAGCAAGATAAGAAAACAATTTAACATCAAGAATATTTTTAGTTGCCTAATCCGAAAAAAATATAAAAAGTACCAAAAACTCAGTGGCGTCTTATTTTTTGCCAATATTATTTGTTAAAGCGTCCCCTGGGACGTCACTGGACGTAATAATTTAGCGCTACACGAGCGTTTTATCCCTAAAATTATCATTACCAAAATTAAATTAAAATCTGCTAAAGGATATTAAAAATATTTATAATTAAAATCCTTGTTCGTTAAAATTATTTTTAGTCGACGTTGTGGTCTAGTGGTCAGCGCAGCGGCCTTACAGATCGTAGGCCCGGGTTCCATTCCCGGTGCCGGCAACGTCGATGTTAATTTTGGAATTTGGTTTAAGAGGTGTAAGAGACGTTAAACTGTGGGCCCCGTGTCATGGATGTTGGCACGTTAAAGAACCCTACCCTCGACAAAGAGGGATTCGGCAAAATTACCAGATAGTGTGTGATAAATTCCCTGGCGTCGGTGATTGGCCTCGTTGCGGAAAAAGGCCGACGTAAAATAAATAAATAAAAAAAAAAATATTTAAAAAAAAAACTTAACCGTTCGTATTGGATTTATTAAAATTTTTTTGGGACATAATTTGATCAAAAATTAATTATCTTTAAAAACGACACCATTTAAAAGTTCCTGTCATTGAAAAACACATTTTTTACATAGTTGTGAAGCCAATCATAGAGGCTAAAAACTGGCGTTTACAGAATTTACATGTCGCTTTTAGTTTTCGAAATAATTGGCCTGGGAGTTTTTCTTGAAACACCCTGTATACGGCAAGGCTATAGTTTTGATTAGGTAAGAAGTAATTCAAAAAGAATCAAGGATAAACTTTTGTCAAAACCTATCCAAATTAAATCTGCCGATTTTGTTTCACGGCAATACAGGGTGTTACAAATTCGACATACCAGCATTGGAATTTCGGAAACCATAGGAGTTAGAGAAACGGTTAAATGGGGGCAAAGTTGTGCAATCCGATGCTGATTATAATGCCGCTTTAAAAGTTTTCAAATTCCGAATACTTCCGATTTTATTCGAAAAAAACCGAAATTTTGCAAAATCGTTTTTATTTTTTCCTGAACTCATTTGACTAGCTATACAGGGTGATTGGTAATTTGATGCATTCCTCGCAGGAGGTTATAGTAGAGGTCATTTGTGATTTTTTTTTTCTAATTATGACCTATTCCGAAAATGCTTGGTTTTCGAGTTATTTTAAATTTTGTTTTTTTTTTCAAAAACGCATACCTTCCTGCCTAGTTTATTTAATTTAAAAAAATGTAATTGATATTTACTTAATTTTGTAATTATTTTGCAAACTAGAACTCTTAGCAATACTTTATTTTTACAAATAATTAAGTAACTGTGTCACAGATAACAAAATCACACGTTCAAACTTGAAAAATAGCAAAAATAAGCACTTCGTTGCATTTTTGTACCAATTTTATTTTAACAAATTATTACTGCACCCAGTTAACAAATCATTGTAAAAACTTCTTCTTTCTATTAGTCTTCAGATTCACTATTCGCATCTAAACAAAAATAAGCAAGTTGGCCGTGCACTCGTTATTGTTGTTTGTCAAAATGGTAGCGTTGCTGTCATATCGAGTTTCGTATTTTGCATTTTTTAAGTAATTCTGAGTAACGTAACGTTTGCTGAGCATCTTACTTGCTGAAATTGCTACATTTTCGAATGCTAAATATGCAGATATTCTTTACTTTTATGGACTTTGCGAAGGAAATGGCGCTGAAGCGCGTCGCGAATACCAGCGTCGCTTTCCAAACAGACGTGTTCCAAATATTCGTGTTTTTGCGAACACCTATAGAATGGTCAGTAAATCTGGGACGGTACACCGCAACCAACATTTTGCAAACTTTGGGTTTTTTTCGAATAAAATCGGAAGTATTCGGAATTTGAAAACTTTTAAAGCGGCATTATAATCAGCACCGAATTGCGCAACTTTGCCCCCATTTAACCGTTTCTCTAACTCCTATGGTTTCCGAGATTCCAATGCTGGTATGTCGAATTTGTAACACCCTGTATAGAGTTATTTTTTAAAACATCATATTATGCCTACTTTCCGATTATGATGTCATAGTTATACCTTATGATCTGAATTTTCGGAATAAAATCGAAAAAACTGTTATTATTACAAATTTAGCAATTTTATTAGAAACTATCGTGTATCGTTGGATACGGCAATTAAAAGTACTTACCTTTCTCTTCCAAACAAGCTTAAATTTAGTAAAATCGGATAAGTCATTTAGCAGTTATAGCGATTTTAATTATTACACTTTCAATAGCTTCCCCCACTGTTATCAAGGTCGGTACGCCAATGAGCATTCTTAAACCAAAATGATGCAGAATTATCAATTCATTTTAATGATGTAACCAGAGGTATACCATAATATAGGAATTTCCGGAGAAATTTAGAATTTTAGAAACAAAAACTTTTATTTTAATTTTTCTCTTACAATGTCTGACATCTGATAGTGGGTCATCTTAGGTGAACCACCCTGTACATTTTGTTCATACGAAAATATTATATGGATTAAAGGCGTAAATAACAAACTGTCTGCTATCGTGATGGATGAAAAAGTGTAATTTTACGTTTTTGGTATAAAAACAAATGACTTGCGATTTATTATTAAAAATATATTTTTTGTAGGAAAGCCTTTCAAAATGCATACGATTTACTCACCCCGGGAGGCAATATGCTGCTTAACATGGTCTCTGAAGTTCCGTATTACAACCTCACTAAAAAACAACTGGAACATCCGACGTGGGCTCAATATTTCAGTAACGACATGATACCACCTCTTCACAACTTGACCAATCCAGAAAAAGCAATCAGAATGCATTTAATCAACACTGGCTTTACCGATATTCAGATACATACGGAAGACAGAGATTTTACTTATGATAATTGGGTTCATTGCTTAAGTAAGTATTTTTCATTCTTGTCACGATTAGGCGCGGCTTGTCCATAAGGTCATTAAATCAATGACCCCCCTAATTAATTTATTTTTTATAACAAATAAAAATTATTACCCTTCAAAAAATGTAAAAGATCCGAAGTGTAAGTATCATGCGAAAACTCCCAAATATACGAGTAGATCGAATAATCGAATAACTGAATTGGAAATTACGTACGAGCGAAACAAACATACTGGCTCGCCGGCCGTCCACTTCGCCTGATCTCGGGTTGTTTCATGCTCGGTCGAAGGCGGTTCAATAGGCATTTATGGAAACACAGTCGAACCGCTCTGTGAATTATTATCATTGCATTATTAAGGTAAAAATGATCTTATTTTTTTATAAAAAAAAAAACAGCTCTTTTTGACATAACTGAATACATCAGTCAGTTGATGCATGTTCACGCGTTTTTTTTTTCGATTTAATGCAGTAATTTCGTTTACTGATTAAAAAAGGAAAATAATACATGATCCTAAGATATGTACGGGGTGTCCCAAATTAAAAAGAGTATGATAAAACTAGGATAATTGAAAAAAAAATACCTTGTCGGACTTCCATTGATTTTATTTTGTTACTTAACACAACGTTTCGGTTAGTTAGTATCTCTAACCGTTTTCAAGTGTAAACTAAATTATAATTCTAAGGCTACTGTCTTAAATACTATTCATGTGCAATGAAGCTTGATGACTCCGCCTACGTGCTTATTGGAGTTTGAAGTTTGAGCTATTGGTTTTGGACAAGAAGAGGCTTCCAGATATTGGGGATATCCATACTTGGTTTAAAAATCAGTGCTGTAGTTCTCAAAAATGTAAATAGCTTCTAGTGTGATATTGTTCTTGTCGTTTAACATTGCATATGATTATCTATTAAGCGATATGATTTACTGAGATAATTAAATTCGTCAATAGATTATAAGGTTCAATATTAATGATGGGTTGTGCAAAATAAAAATCTTCTATTGCTTTATCTGACATGCAAAATTTAAAAACACTTAAATACAAGGTAAAAATAAATTAATTGAAACAGGTAGGTATAGGGTACAATCATTAAAGTTCAAATTCAGACAGGTCAGCTAGAAGACTCCGACTCCGTACAACGATGCGACCTGCGCAACATACGTTGAAATTAATTTTAGGGCGCGCGGCGATTGCCGATACTGCCGATAGCTACGAACCCCCACCAACGTCTTGTGGATTATAGGTTCTAACGGATTCAATTCGTTTTTGGGGAAGCTGTTCTGCTCTCCTCATTGTAGAGAAAGCGCTTTACTAGAAACAAAATGCGTCGCATTGAGAATATACAATTTACTTCTTAACAAAATTGATGTATTAAAAGTAGTTCATTATTCAACAAGACAGTGCTGCTAATGGAACTGATTACTATACCAATAAAAACACTGTTCTAGCCAATCTGGAATTGATATAACACTAAGAGGGGTTCGATACACTAGCGATTTATTTAATATGGGTTAATAAAAAATAGATCAATACAAACGATGTCTTAGCAAGCCTGTTGTATTAGATCATTTTCCTCAGTGTATATAGTTTAATTTTCAAATTTTTTCCTTTTCAGAATCCCTTTTGGCCGTGGATCCGATTATTTCAAAACTAGACATTGAACAAAAAGAAGAATATATCGTTGATTTTTTCTTTATTTTGAGAGAAACATTCTGTAACTGTGAAGAATCGAAGGGGGAAATTAAGATGCCCTACAAATTGCTTGTGGTATATGCAGCAAAACCAGAATAGGTTCCTTATTTTAGAGCTCCTATATATCCTAAAGGAGTTGTGGGATTTATTTTAAAACATCTCACCTTTCTTCCCTCTGATTAAGAATTCTTGAATTTACCAGAAACAACTTCACTTTTCACTTGAAATATATCATCATACCTATACAATACAATAAGACTGTTCTAAGTAATACAAATTATAATAATAGGTAATTATAAATCCCTAAATAAGTACCACAGCTTATTTTAAGTACTTACCTAATTATTAATATATTTAAGTTAAATTATTATTTAGGTTAGTTATTGTTTAGTTTAGTATAGTTCAGTTATTGTTTAATTTAGCAAGTAGTCAATATTATGTTGAAAATATTAGATAAATAAAAAAATATATCGCATTTTGGCAGATTAAAAGAATTGGCAATAGTTACCATTTTTTTTCAATCGAGCGGAAAGCACTCACTTTCTAGGTTATCTTTTGGATAGGAAAATATCACTTTATCGGTCTAGACCGGAAAGTAATGAAAGAGGGACCGGCCAAGTTTATTTTCCGGTCCTTCTTGTTTGTTTTCCGCTTCCCTTTTTTTAAATAAATCAAATCCATATACAGGGTCCTCTACAATAGTGTGTTAGGATTTCATAGCTCCTATACGAATTAAGTTAGAAATTTCATTCATTTGCTTACCTGCAACACGGGAAGTATTTCAGGAAAATATTTTCGCATTGACAGAGGGTGACCCGAAAAAGTGTTATAACATAAGTCAAAGTCAAAGTCAAATATGCTTTATTGTCCAAGACAGAATCTTATTGACAAAGCTGAAAACAATTTAGAGAAAAATAAAAAACAAATAACAATAATAATAAAAATATTTAAATATAATAAAATAATAAAAGCAGGTAATAATAGTATATAGAAAGAAAACGACAAACAATGTAAAAATCAAAAATGAGAACCACAGAAAATACAATTCTATACTTCGTCATTATAAAAGTCTCCCAACTCGTAGTAAGCTCTCTCCACCAAAAGCTGTTTCAAAGAGCTCTTAAACAAAACTAGCGTAGGACGAGCCCTGATCCTGATAAACATAGGAAGGTGGTTATAAATCTTTCTACTTTCAAAAATGATCGACCTCCTTACCTTACCAAAGCTGAAGAAGGTATCGACAGATGAAGATCCTGCGACTGCCTAGTACCATAAGAATGTTCAGGCACTGGTAAAGTGCCTTTGTGCTTGTAAATCATGCATGCCGTTTCCAGAATGAACAGAGATGTTAAGGTTAAAATTTTTTTGGATTTAAACCACGGTCTGCATGACTTCCTACTATGTATATTGCAAATATATCTAACAGCCCGTTTCTGTAAAACAAATAATGAATTCAACAGGTAATTACATGTATTTCCCCAGGATACAATTCCATAGCGCAAGTGGGATTCCACTAACGAATGGTAAACAGTTCGAGCAAGAGCTGAACCAATTTCCCGTGACTAGCCGCACAGCATAGCAACCAGAAGCTATACCCTCCGAGTCAGTTCCAAGATATGAGAATCAAACTTCAAGTGGTCGTCGATGGATAAACCCAAGAAACTGGTGTTAGACTTGGCCGTAAGAAGACTCTCACCAAGGTACAACCACAGCAGTCTTAGGAAGGGGGCTGTGGTACAACCCATCCATACCGCAACGAAATCCCATAACATTAGTTTTATGAACGTTAAGGGTCAACATATTAGAATCGCACCATTGCTTAATCATAATGAGGAGATCAGATGACACCCTATCCCTGAGTGCAATAGCACTATGAGCATTTTTTTCGAATGTGACACCCTGTTTTTATTTTTATTTTATAGTTTGTATTAGTGTCCTTTATAATTGATTATAATTTTATGGAATATGCTTCAGCAGTTTAGGAGTAATAAATTGAAAACTAAAAAAAAAGGTTTCCAATCATGGAAGAAATATTCCAAAAAACAATCTAAAAGAATTTCCTAAATTACAGCATTATGTGAGATTAGTGGCAAAAAGTCAAGGGAAATCAAATAGATTTTATTTATTTTATACAGGGTCTTCAAAATAAGGTTTCAACAATGACCCGTTTTAAACTAATCTTTCTCAATTTTTTTTAATGGAACACCCTGTATATTATTTTTTTATTTGATGAAGAACAAATGAAACAAATAATTTTTGTTCTTGCTATTTATTTAAAATTCCAAACAGTTTTCAAAATACATAAGTATTTAACAAAAAACATTATTATTATATTCATAATAAAGTTTTATAAACAAAATAGCTAGGCGGCCATGGAAAACAATCAAATTTAACAATTAAATAACATTATTTGTCAGGAATAAGTACTTAGGTGTACTAAAACGAATAATTTTAACCAATCAAATTTTAAATTCAATTGAATACAGCACCAACAATGGCATCCACAAATATCCAGAAGTGCCGCATTTTAGTACATTTTAATAATTGTACTCAACAAAATATAGTTATTAATCCAAAAGAATAGTTATAGGAGTTATATTTATTTTTTGTTAAATATAACTTACTTTTATAATCAATAAAACAAAAGTTCCAAAATAATATTATATTATGGGGTTGTTTCTTTAACATTATCCTATACCTCTTACCGTTTCTAAAATAATAAATAAATTCCAATTTTTTTGACGGAAAACGTTAACTTAACACTATTCCCAAATCTTAAGGGCAATATACAGGGTGGTTTAAAAATACAGTTGATTTGGTTACTTGAAAAGGTGACCATAAGTATATGTAACATCCTGTATATTTCACTGATTTAAATTAAATTGGCTCTTTATTTTTGTATATCGTAATATCTATACTTAACTAGTCAAGTTCCTGACTTATAAGCAATTATTTGAAAAATGTTCTCGACAATTTGATTTCCATTCTGTTTTTAGTTAAGTATGCGATTATAAACTCTTGTTTGGCATAAAAGTTAAGTCACTTTTGTTATTATTGTGGTATTTTGTATTATTACCGATGCACTTCTTTTCTTGACACTTTTAACTTTAGTTAAACTCAGTAAAATTTTCGTGGATTAGTAGGTATTAAAGGCGGATTCTGGACCACCCCCCCCTCTTACACCCCTGCCCCCCTCACCTACCCTCCCTGTTGACCTTGACCGCGCAGGTGTGCAGGTGTTAATTTGACCTTGAATTGTCCTTGAGAGCACAGGTATGCAGGTGTTCATTCGACCTTGAAAGATGCAACTACTCTTTGTTAATTTGACCTTGACCATACACCTGGACGAGGGTATTTTTATGGTATACAATTTTCTTTTATGTGACTCATTTGACCTTGAAAGATGCAACTACTCTTTGTTAATTTGACCTTGACCATACACCTGGACGAGGGTATTTTTATGGTATACAATTTTCTTTTATGTGACTCATTTGACCTTGAAGGATGGAGCTGCTCTTTGATGGTGCTACCTTGGCGTGGACGAGGGTATTTTTATGGCAAGCAGGTGTTCATTCGACCTTGAAAGATGCAACTACTCTTTGTTAATTTGACCTTGACCATACACCTGGACGAAGGTATTTTTATGGTATGCAGGTGTCTTTTATGTGACTCATTTGACCTTGAAGGATGGAGCTGCTCTTTGATGGCGCTACCTTGGCGTGGACGAGGGTATTTTTATGGTATGCAGGCGTCCTTTTATTTACGACACTGTTGCATTACAAATTTTTACACCATGGAGTATTTTTATTTCTTTATTGACGTAATTTATTTGTTCGAAAATATCTAAAGGGATGCAAGTCTGTTTTATTGATGTTACCTTGACCATTATTTTTTCCCAAAAGTTAGATTTGTAATATATTTTGTGTTTTGTTATACCTTCACGTTCTTGAAGGGTGTTTATGGGATTTTCACACCTTGATGGGATTTTCACACCTTGAAAGAGCTATTATAGTCGTAACAATAGGGTCTGGGTCTCTTTGTTATCGGATTTTCACACCTTGATGGGATTTTCACACCTTGAAAAAGTGCAACTACCCTTTTGTTATGTATGATTTCGAAGGCGGCATGGACCTTTTGTTATGAGTAATATTGAGCGCTGGCTATTTTTCTTACTTTGTTCTTTATTTAGGTACTCTTGGATTTATTTTTATAGTGGATGCAGATGTCCTTTATGTAACCTTGACTACACTTTTGAGCAGATGTTTATTTATGACATTGGGTTGGGTTTATTTTCGACCTTGGACGTACTCGGACGCAAGTGTTTGGTTTTTACGCCTTGAAGAATTTTTATTTTTTATTGACGTAATTTTGTTCTAAAATATTGAATGAGGTGCAGGCACGTTTCATTTACGATGACCTTGTGTTGGTTCGGGGTGCAGGTGGTTTTTATGTTGTTGAGTTTTGTATACTCTTAAAGCGGCTACTCCTTTTACACTTTGAAGAATTTTTTTCTTTATTGACATCACTCTGTTCTAAAATATCGAATGGGATACAGGTATATATCGTTCTCTACTATGGTTGTTAAAATAGGGTATGTGCTCTTTGTTATGGGATTATTTAACATTGAAAGAGTGCAAGTGCCTTTTTGTATGGGTAACTTTGACTGCTTACAAACATGCTTAATTTTTCTTTCTTTGCTCGTTATTTTTCTTTCTTTGATAATCTATGCTACCTCTTGTGAATGAAATCCCCTTTTTGACTAGTAGGTAAAAATTACTTAAATTTATAAGGAGCTTTTTAGTTAATGGTGATGAATTTGGGTTAATTTATCTAGACTTGGCTGTTTCGCATCCGAAAAAAAAAAAAAAAAAAAAATATTCCAATTCACAAAGTTGGATGAAAATTAGATTTAAAGCATGTGTTGCCGAATATTGATGCAGATAAGAAAAATTAAAGTGCACACAAGAATTATTACTTCATCATTGTAATTCATTTTTAAAAATCACATCCAGTAGATAATACGGGTTTTTATGGAAAATTCATATTTTATAACATATTTATTTATTTTTATAGTATTATTCTTGCTATTTCTTGTTGTCGTATACGTATCAAAATGCATGCTTAATTTATGTCTAAGGATTAATAAAAATGCATATTAGCGGTAAATATATTCTCTTATTTAATCAGACTACTATCCAAATAATGTTGTAGCATACATAAAAAGTTAACTTCTGATAAACCTTTCTTAAAATCCATTCTCCTCTCTCCATGTACTATTCTGTGATGAGTGAGAGCTTTTTAGAAGAAAAAATTATAACTTAGTGCTTTTACGCATTCAAAATTAAAATTGTATTATTTACATTTTTAGAAGAAAAAATTATAACTTAGTGCTTTTACACATTCAAAATTAAAATTATATTATTTACAAAAAGACATCACAGCTTATTACTCCTTATATCAACGAAAATACGAAAAGTTAATGTGTAGTAAACAAGATTTTTCTCTCATCATTGTAAGTAATAAAAAAAGCGGATATAGCATGTGTTTTAAAATTATAGAAAAAGCATCTGTATGTACATGAAGAGATATTCTTTATTTATATAATCAACTTGATTCCATCAATTTAACCAAACAATAGGAATGAGGATCAGCCATCGCCTTTTAATAGTTTCATGCACGTTTACACAAAAACTACTAAAGCCATCGAACTTATTTCAAGATAATATATTTTTTGTTTATTAAGCAAAGTAGCTGAAGCAATTTTTTGTGCATCTACCTTTTATGTTATTGATGCACGCCAAGACTATTTCAAAAATAGTTGCAAGCGATCCGCTGTGCCGTCATAAAACTAGCAAAATTTTATAAAACGTGTAAATTTGGATAATTCAAGGATCAAATGTTGTTTATCATGTGATTTTTAGAGCTTTTATTAAGTGAAAATATTAAAATTACTAAATACGGCATATTGGCATAAATTACTGTATATTTTGAAAATAAAAGTTAAAATCTGAAAATTCAGCTGTTTGCCTTTATTGCCCTTATAGTGAAATAAATCGATTATCTAAATTTTAAAACATTCATTCAATGTGTTTAATACTTATATTTTACATGTGGAATATGGGTGCTCTTAAATATTTTCGGACAACCTTGAAATATTTTGAAAACCTTTATGTGTTTAGTACCCGAAGCAGATAAAATCAACTGCAACACACATTATTTAGTTTAGTTTTTTTTTTTGAAAACTGTTCCCGAGTTACAATGGCTGGCCCTAGTCTGGTTGTGGACTTCCAAGCATTCAAGATAGAAAATAATAAGCTAATCCCTAATGAACTTGCTGCCTACGATGGTCATAGAATTAGTAACTATGTTTTTAAACCCCGTTTGATCTAGCCTTTCTAAGACCAGCGGCATACAAACAAACGAAATGGTTAATGCAACACTATCATTGCATTGAATGGGATTCCGGATTTACTCCATTTTACAAATTTGCCGATATTGTACGGAGCTTGACAGAAAAGGCTGATACCATTTACGTTAAGGGCAGAGAAAAAGCTGATTTTTTAAGAAAATATTCAAGCAAACCTATTATAGAGTTGGATGAGCAACCGGCCCTTAGAAAATACGTCCCTAAATGTTTCTATTATTCAAATAATGAAAATTGTGCATGTTCTTTGTTTAACGTATTTTTGTTATATGATCAACATGTAATGCAAACCTAATTTTTTAATAAACATTTAATAATACAACCAATTAGTTACTATTTAATTTATTTATATTATGTACATTATAACGCATAAAATCAACTACATGTTCATAAAAGTCTGTAATGATTGTTTTTCTGCTTGGGTTTTCCATTTCCTCTAGCAGGGTATCTGTTTTTCTAAGTGTCTGTTTTGTATTGATATATTATGTCCTGATGTGAAGTAACTTTGTCTACCTATACATTCTAATTCATGTACTCATTCATACACCTAAAAACTTCAATACATAATATCCTAATCTCCAAATATCCAATTAGCCACTTAGCCAAATCACCAAATATTCCAATACCCAAATATTTCTACTGACTTTTACTTTTTGTAAGTGTTTTCTCTTTTGTAATGTGTGTGAGTCACTTTTTAAATCAATATCGAACCGGAGAGTTTAAAAATATGACAAAATGTATAGAAGAAGAAATAAAATGTATGTAAAAGCCAAAGAGTTACTATAATCTCTACCAGACCTAGAATTTCAAAGATTAAAAAGTTCACCCACGTATCTTTTTATCACCACCCTCTTCGTCACAGAACATACTTTTTTTTAATCCCATGCATTCAGCATGTACCCTTGTATATTAACAAAAACCCGAAAAACCACTCGAAGAAGAAACGACACAATCAAAGTTTTAATACAACCAGCGATAAAAACTCATTTTAGCTAAACAAACAAAAATGTTTGACACACCATCGGTCGACAATTTTCGTAAGAAATATAGAAAACATGCAAATCGTAGTCTAAACAGTATAATACAAAAATATAATGTTTTACGAGCATTAGTTGTTTAAATATACTGTAAGATATCCATGTTTTTAATAAAAAAAAAGAAAAAGATTCCGCAAATTCGCGTTTTATTCTTTTATTAAGTTTAAAAATTACTTCAATAATGTGGGCAGATTAACTTATCAAAAATTCGGCTATTTTGTGTTTTTTCAAGAATTAAAACGGAGGGGGTCAGTTCCAATCATCGTATCCATTAAAGTATTTATTTGTGCATTCGTATAAAAAAAGATAGGTAGTCATAATATGGACTCATCGCCGTTTAAACTTTTTCAGCTAGTGCTCTCATACACAGACATAAGAAACACAACAACAATATAGACAAACTTTATCATAAATAGATGTAAAATATATAGAAATTTATTTTTTAAGTTAAATTTTGATCTATACATTGTTCAAGAAATGAAGATTATAGAACCAATGTCCAGTATTCAACAAGCGTAAATTCAAATCGAAATTATTATATTAGAGACATTTTATAGTAGACATACCGTTGTACATTTGATATGTGAACAACTTTGTATAATATTTTTGTCCTGTTTTAACGTACCTATTATTTTAAAGGTATAAGGAAATCCTTTTTTCAAAAAATCACCCTCTTTTAACTTAAATTAGTACCTTTGAAATTATTGTAATGGGGACAGAAGAGAGAAATGATGGAAATAAAACAAAACAATTGCTTCTAACAAGAGTTTTATACTTACTGAACACTCCCAGGTTATTATCTAAATTGTATCAACAGTCTTTCGAAAATAGTTTATTCGCATAATTTTTATTGGTAAATTTTTGAGCGTAAATCCATGAAGCCAGAAGTTTTGCAACATTCTCCAAGAATAAAAGTCTTATAAATCCATTATTCTCTTAGATAAATTATCATTTCAAATATTACTATTATTATAATAAAAAGAAAACAGAATGGGCCCCTAGTAACGAAATGATGATTTGCAACTAAACACTTTGAGAAATAAGTGAAAAACAAGTATTATATTATTATCCGACTTGTCAAAATATTAGATAGACTTTCAATTATTCATTCTTTTTTAAAAACGCTGGTATAATAAATTGTGTTACTGATTACAGGCCCATATCCAAAATTTCATTTATTCCTAAACCAATGGAATTCTTAGTTAAAAATTTTCTTGAGGACTGTTTTAAAAATGTTATTTTCACTAACCAGCATGGCTTCATAAAGGGAAGGTCAATAACAACAAATTTACTAGTTTATTCTGATTACATTTTTAATTCCCTAGAAAATGGTGTTGACTGTCAAATTTACGCCCATGATCGGTCACCAAGATTTTTGTTTTATTAAATATTGCAAAGTTTATAAGACACCTAAGTGTTGAAGATACTTGTGTTTTAGTTCTCTCTTTATTGCTATTGCACAACACCTCGATTTTCTTTTAAAACTGGAAGAGTAACATTAGTTTTTGATTTAATAAACATAAATTACACTTTATAGACTTCTTCAGTATTACATTTTCGGCTTTTTTTTTTTTTTTTTCATGCAAAAAGTTCTACACAATCCTTAAACTGATTCCAGTGCTTTTGCTATTATTTCTTGCATATTAGTTGGGAAATTTCAACTTACTCTTTCATTTTCCAAATAGTTAATCAAATTTTGTATGATTGTTTTTGCTTGGGGGGCTCAAAGTACCAGAAAATTGCCTTTTATTATTCGAATTGACAAATTTGTCACTTCAACTTGTTAAAGTCACAAAATAGACATAATATGTTCATCACAACTTTTTAGAACCACTAAAAATTATAAGTTTATTCCTTTTTCTCATGCTAAAATTATATACGTCGTCTATCCTACGGATTTTACCACGAACTACAAACCGAATTTTTGTTTTTGGTCAGACAAACTATGCAATGATTTCTATATCTTATTTATCGTTAACGTGTACAATACCTTCTTTTTTTATTCCTAATTATTATATTTTTATGTTTCCCTCCCGTTTCTCAAATCGCCAAACATTTGAATATTTCGTTATAGACAATAAAATACGAAATTATGTTAGAACAAACCTAATATGAATTTTTTACCAGGTGTGTATCTAATAAACCAATATACCTATTTTCCATTGATATTTTTAGCAATATTAAACAAAGGTAGACACATCAGATTGGTCGAATGACAATAAATACAAATCCATGGTTATATATTTAAATGATGGTATACTTTTTAGGCAGGTTTGAAGAGTTCTTCGCAAATACCCTGTTTGTTATTTGGACGCAACATTTAAATAGTATTTTACTCTTAGTAATGCATAGCATTAAACTGAATACTGTTTATAATACCGTAAAATTGTATATTGTAAACGTTGAAAACTTATATTGTTAACACGATTTCTTTTACCAAGATTAACACTGTCGTTGGTATTTAGTTGAGTTTTTATATATTTGATCTAAATCAAAGTTTTAATCGGTTATTTATTTTATTTACTAAGTGATATGGGTAAAAACACAATTTTAAAGCAAAAAAACCATTAAAACCATATATTCAGTAACTTTTTTTTATTGTAACAAATTAATGTAGATTACATTTTACTGTTAGTAGGAAATACATATTTTATTCAATTCTTGATTTTTTTGTATCCGTATAACACAGAGCTTCCATTTGGTAAACATCTCCTTTTTGTAGAATTTTGTCTATACAGTTTAACTTCAGTTCTTGTGGTTACCTCATGTTCCTTTGTTCTACGAATATTCTTTGATATAATTGGTATTGGCTTGGACTCTTTAAGAATCATATCCTTAATGGTATTAAAATTAACAAGTTGTGATGCTGCATAGTTTATGGAAATACCCTTAACTTTACAAATTACTTCCTCTCTTTGCGTTTTAGTGAAATACACCTTAAAAGAGTATTTTTGGACCGCCAGAGACAAAGGATGGAATTAGAACCGTAACTATCTAATTCATCAGTCAAATCTCCAATAAACGGTCCTGCGGGTAAATCAAGTTCGCCACTTCTAGAGAGATATATTACAGAATCTGTACAGGACTAATACAGGACTCTATTGTCAAGACGTTCGAGATTACTTAAACGTGCCCGGGCTGTGACGTAAACCGCATTCACTACATTTACTGTAGGTAGAGAATTAACAGTTTTCTTCGGTGTATTCATAATTTACCACCAATGTCTTCTCGTTAATAGCAATGTCGCTGTTTATATAAATAGCTGGATCACTAAACATAGTGAAAAATTCCGAAGGTTGGTTTAATATTTTAGTTTTTGGCTGATTTTCTCGTTGTCCAAATTTTCCACGGAAACTGTTCAATATTAACTTAGCCTAGGACCTTAAACCGAAATTGCGACAATATTGCCACGTTCTTATTTAACATCTTCCTTATCAAAAAAGTCTTCAATATAATTTAACTTTTGTTCTTCTGTTTGAAAATATGTACGCCAATCACTTGCTTCTTGTTTAATTTTAATAATCTTGTTTATCATAGCAGTAAATAAACCCTCTTGTCCAGAATGTTTGTTAAATCTCTGAACTTGATATTTCCATATTTCACGCATTTTTGTAACCTTTTTCCGCATACTTCAACACTTCCTCCAGACATTGGTGGTAAATTATGAATACACCGAAGAAAACTGTTAATTCTCTACCTACAGTAAATGTAGTGAATGCGGTTTACGTCACAGCCCGGGCACGTTTAAGTAATCTCGAACGTCTTGACAATAGAGTCCTGTATTAGTCCTGTACAGATTCTGTAATATATCTCTCTAGAAGTGGCGAACTTGATTTACCCGCAGGACCGTTTATTGGAGATTTGACTGATGAATTAGATAGTTACGGTTCTAATTCCATCCTTTGTCTCTGGCGGTCCAAAAATACTCTTTTAAGGTGTATTTCACTAAAACGCAAAGAGAGGAAGTAATTTGTAAAGTTAAGGGTATTTCCATAAACTATGCAGCATCACAACTTGTTAATTTTAATACCATTAAGGATATGATTCTTAAAGAGTCCAAGCCAATACCAATTATATCAAAGAATATTCGTAGAACAAAGGAACATGAGGTAACCACAAGAACTGAAGTTAAACTGTATAGACAAAATTCTACAAAAAGGAGATGTTTACCAAATGGAAGCTCTGTGTTATACGGATACAAAAAAATCAAGAATTGAATAAAATATGTATTTCCTACTAACAGTAAAATGTAATCTACATTAATTTGTTACAATAAAAAAAAGTTACTGAATATATGGTTTTAATGGTTTTTTTGCTTTAAAATTGTGTTTTTACCCATATCACTTAGTAAATAAAATAAATAACCGATTAAAACTTTGATTTAGATCAAATATATAAAAACTCAACTAAATACCAACGACAGTGTTAATCTTGGTAAAAGAAATCGTGTTAACAATATAAGTTTTCAACGTTTACAATATACAATTTTACGGTATTATAAACAGTATTCAGTTTAATGCTATGCATTACTAAGAGTAAAATACTATTTAAATGTTGCGTCCAAATAACAAACAGGGTATTTGCGAAGAACTCTTCAAACCTGCCTAAAAAGTATACCATCATTTAAATATATAACCATGGATTTGTATTTATTGTCATTCGACCAATCTGATGTGTCTACCTTTGTTTAATATTGCTAAAAATATCAATGGAAAATAGGTATATTGGTTTATTAGATACACACCTGGTAAAAAATTCATATTAGGTTTGTTCTAACATAATTTCGTATTTTATTGTCTATAACGAAATATTCAAATGTTTGGCGATTTGAGAAACGGGAGGGAAACATAAAAATATAATAATTAGGAATAAAAAAAGAAGGTATTGTACACGTTAACGATAAATAAGATATAGAAATCATTGCATAGTTTGTCTGACCAAAAACAAAAATTCGGTTTGTAGTTCGTGGTAAAATCCGTAGGATAGACGACGTATATAATTTTAGCATGAGAAAAAGGAATAAACTTATAATTTTTAGTGGTTCTAAAAAGTTGTGATGAACATATTATGTCTATTTTGTGACTTTAACAAGTTGAAGTGACAAATTTGTCAATTCGAATAATAAAAGGCAATTTTCTGGTACTTTGAGCCCCCCAAGCAAAAACAATCATACAAAATTTGATTAACTATTTGGAAAATGAAAGAGTAAGTTGAAATTTCCCAACTAATATGCAAGAAATAATAGCAAAAGCACTGGAATCAGTTTAAGGATTGTGTAGAACTTTTTGCATGAAAAAAAAAAAAAAAAAGCCGAAAATGTAATACTGAAGAAGTCTATAAAGTGTAATTTATGTTTATTAAATCAAAAACTAATGTTACTCTTCCAGTTTTAAAAGAAAATCGAGGTGTTGTGCAATAGCAATAAAGAGAGAACTAAAACACAAGTATCTTCAACACTTAGGTGTCTTATAAACTTTGCAATATTTAATAAAACAAAAATCTTGGTGACCGATCATGGGCGTAAATTTGACAGTCAACACCATTTTCTAGGGAATTAAAAATGTAATCAGAATAAACTAGTAAATTTGTTGTTATTGACCTTCCCTTTATGAAGCCATGCTGGTTAGTGAAAATAACATTTTTAAAACAGTCCTCAAGAAAATTTTTAACTAAGAATTCCATTGGTTTAGGAATAAATGAAATTTTGGATATGGGCCTGTAATCAGTAACACAATTTATTATACCAGCGTTTTTAAAAAAGAATGAATAATTGAAAGTCTATCTAATATTTTGACAAGTCGGATAATAATATAATACTTGTTTTTCACTTATTTCTCAAAGTGTTTAGTTGCAAATCATCATTTCGTTACTAGGGGCCCATTCTGTTTTCTTTTTATTATAATAATAGTAATATTTGAAATGATAATTTATCTAAGAGAATAATGGATTTATAAGACTTTTATTCTTGGAGAATGTTGCAAAACTTCTGGCTTCATGGATTTACGCTCAAAAATTTACCAATAAAAATTATGCGAATAAACTATTTTCGAAAGACTGTTGATACAATTTAGATAATAACCTGGGAGTGTTCAGTAAGTATAAAACTCTTGTTAGAAGCAATTGTTTTGTTTTATTTCCATCATTTCTCTCTTCTGTCCCCATTACAATAATTTCAAAGGTACTAATTTAAGTTAAAAGAGGGTGATTTTTTGAAAAAAGGATTTCCTTATACCTTTAAAATAATAGGTACGTTAAAACAGGACAAAAATATTATACAAAGTTGTTCACATATCAAATGTACAACGGTATGTCTACTATAAAATGTCTCTAATATAATAATTTCGATTTGAATTTACGCTTGTTGAATACTGGACATTGGTTCTATAATCTTCATTTCTTGAACAATGTATAGATCAAAATTTAACTTAAAAAATAAATTTCTATATATTTTACATCTATTTATGATAAAGTTTGTCTATATTGTTGTTGTGTTTCTTATGTCTGTGTATGAGAGCACTAGCTGAAAAAGTTTAAACGGCGATGAGTCCATATTATGACTACCTATCTTTTTTTATACGAATGCACAAATAAATACTTTAATGGATACGATGATTGGAACTGACCCCCTCCGTTTTAATTCTTGAAAAAACACAAAATAGCCGAATTTTTGATAAGTTAATCTGCCCACATTATTGAAGTAATTTTTAAACTTAATAAAAGAATAAAACGCGAATTTGCGGAATCTTTTTCTTTTTTTTTATTAAAAACATGGATATCTTACAGTATATTTAAACAACTAATGCTCGTAAAACATTATATTTTTGTATTATACTGTTTAGACTACGATTTGCATGTTTTCTATATTTCTTACGAAAATTGTCGACCGATGGTGTGTCAAACATTTTTGTTTGTTTAGCTAAAATGAGTTTTTATCGCTGGTTGTATTAAAACTTTGATTGTGTCGTTTCTTCTTCGAGTGGTTTTTCGGGTTTTTGTTAATATACAAGGGTACATGCTGAATGCATGGGATTAAAAAAAAGTATGTTCTGTGACGAAGAGGGTGGTGATAAAAAGATACGTGGGTGAACTTTTTAATCTTTGAAATTCTAGGTCTGGTAGAGATTATAGTAACTCTTTGGCTTTTACATACATTTTATTTCTTCTTCTATACATTTTGTCATATTTTTAAACTCTCCGGTTCGATATTGATTTAAAAAGTGACTCACACACATTACAAAAGAGAAAACACTTACAAAAAGTAAAAGTCAGTAGAAATATTTGGGTATTGGAATATTTGGTGATTTGGCTAAGTGGCTAATTGGATATTTGGAGATTAGGATATTATGTATTGAAGTTTTTAGGTGTATGAATGAGTACATGAATTAGAATGTATAGGTAGACAAAGTTACTTCACATCAGGAAATAATATATCAATACAAAACAGACACTTAGAAAAACAGATACCCTGCTAGAGGAAATGGAAAACCCAAGCAGAAAAACAATCATTACAGACTTTTATGAACATGTAGTTGATTTTATGCGTTATAATGTACATAATATAAATAAATTAAATAGTAACTAATTGGTTGTATTATTAAATGTTTATTAAAAAATTAGGTTTGCATTACATGTTGATCATATAACAAAAATACGTTAAACAAAGAACATGCACAATTTTCATTATTTGAATAATAGAAACATTTAGGGACGTATTTTCTAAGGGCCGGTTGCTCATCCAACTCTATAATAGGTTTGCTTGAATATTTTCTTAAAAAATCAGCTTTTTCTCTGCCCTTAACGTAAATGGTATCAGCCTTTTCTGTCAAGCTCCGTACAATATCGGCAAATTTGTAAAATGGAGTAAATCCGGAATCCCATTCAATGCAATGATAGTGTTGCATTAACCATTTCGTTTGTTTGTATGCCGCTGGTCTTAGAAAGGCTAGATCAAACGGGGTTTAAAAACATAGTTACTAATTCTATGACCATCGTAGGCAGCAAGTTCATTAGGGATTAGCTTATTATTTTCTATCTTGAATGCTTGGAAGTCCACAACCAGACTAGGGCCAGCCATTGTAACTCGGGAACAGTTTTCAAAAAAAAAAACTAAACTAAATAATGTGTGTTGCAGTTGATTTTATCTGCTTCGGGTACTAAACACATAAAGGTTTTCAAAATATTTCAAGGTTGTCCGAAAATATTTAAGAGCACCCATATTCCACATGTAAAATATAAGTATTAAACACATTGAATGAATGTTTTAAAATTTAGATAATCGATTTATTTCACTATAAGGGCAATAAAGGCAAACAGCTGAATTTTCAGATTTTAACTTTTATTTTCAAAATATACAGTAATTTATGCCAATATGCCGTATTTAGTAATTTTAATATTTTCACTTAATAAAAGCTCTAAAAATCACATGATAAACAACATTTGATCCTTGAATTATCCAAATTTACACGTTTTATAAAATTTTGCTAGTTTTATGACGGCACAGCGGATCGCTTGCAACTATTTTTGAAATAGTCTTGGCGTGCATCAATAACATAAAAGGTAGATGCACAAAAAATTGCTTCAGCTACTTTGCTTAATAAACAAAAAATATATTATCTTGAAATAAGTTCGATGGCTTTAGTAGTTTTTGTGTAAACGTGCATGAAACTATTAAAAGGCGATGGCTGATCCTCATTCCTATTGTTTGGTTAAATTGATGGAATCAAGTTGATTATATAAATAAAGAATATCTCTTCATGTACATACAGATGCTTTTTCTATAATTTTAAAACACATGCTATATCCGCTTTTTTTATTACTTACAATGATGAGAGAAAAATCTTGTTTACTACACATTAACTTTTCGTATTTTCGTTGATATAAGGAGTAATAAGCTGTGATGTCTTTTTGTAAATAATATAATTTTAATTTTGAATGTGTAAAAGCACTAAGTTATAATTTTTTCTTCTAAAAATGTAAATAATACAATTTTAATTTTGAATGCGTAAAAGCACTAAGTTATAATTTTTTCTTCTAAAAAGCTCTCACTCATCACAGAATAGTACATGGAGAGAGGAGAATGGATTTTAAGAAAGGTTTATCAGAAGTTAACTTTTTATGTATGCTACAACATTATTTGGATAGTAGTCTGATTAAATAAGAGAATATATTTACCGCTAATATGCATTTTTATTAATCCTTAGACATAAATTAAGCATGCATTTTGATACGTATACGACAACAAGAAATAGCAAGAATAATACTATAAAAATAAATAAATATGTTATAAAATATGAATTTTCCATAAAAACCCGTATTATCTACTGGATGTGATTTTTAAAAATGAATTACAATGATGAAGTAATAATTCTTGTGTGCACTTTAATTTTTCTTATCTGCATCAATATTCGGCAACACATGCTTTAAATCTAATTTTCATCCAACTTTGTGAATTGGAATATTTTTTTTTTTTTTTTTTTTTTCGGATGCGAAACAGCCAAGTCTAGATAAATTAACCCAAATTCATCACCATTAACTAAAAAGCTCCTTATAAATTTAAGTAATTTTTACCTACTAGTCAAAAAGGGGATTTCATTCACAAGAGGTAGCATAGATTATCAAAGAAAGAAAAATAACGAGCAAAGAAAGAAAAATTAAGCATGTTTGTAAGCAGTCAAAGTTACCCATACAAAAAGGCACTTGCACTCTTTCAATGTTAAATAATCCCATAACAAAGAGCACATACCCTATTTTAACAACCATAGTAGAGAACGATATATACCTGTATCCCATTCGATATTTTAGAACAGAGTGATGTCAATAAAGAAAAAAATTCTTCAAAGTGTAAAAGGAGTAGCCGCTTTAAGAGTATACAAAACTCAACAACATAAAAACCACCTGCACCCCGAACCAACACAAGGTCATCGTAAATGAAACGTGCCTGCACCTCATTCAATATTTTAGAACAAAATTACGTCAATAAAAAATAAAAATTCTTCAAGGCGTAAAAACCAAACACTTGCGTCCGAGTACGTCCAAGGTCGAAAATAAACCCAACCCAATGTCATAAATAAACATCTGCTCAAAAGTGTAGTCAAGGTTACATAAAGGACATCTGCATCCACTATAAAAATAAATCCAAGAGTACCTAAATAAAGAACAAAGTAAGAAAAATAGCCAGCGCTCAATATTACTCATAACAAAAGGTCCATGCCGCCTTCGAAATCATACATAACAAAAGGGTAGTTGCACTTTTTCAAGGTGTGAAAATCCCATCAAGGTGTGAAAATCCGATAACAAAGAGACCCAGACCCTATTGTTACGACTATAATAGCTCTTTCAAGGTGTGAAAATCCCATCAAGGTGTGAAAATCCCATAAACACCCTTCAAGAACGTGAAGGTATAACAAAACACAAAATATATTACAAATCTAACTTTTGGGAAAAAATAATGGTCAAGGTAATATCAATAAAACCCAACTGCATCCCTTTAGATATTTTCGAACAAATAAATTACGTCAATAAAGAAATAAAAATACTCCATGGTGTAAAAATTTGTAATGCAACAGTGTCGTAAATAAAAGGACGCCTGCATACCATAAAAATACCCTCGTCCACGCCAAGGTAGCGCCATCAAAGAGCACCTCCATCCTTCAAGGTCAAATGAGTCACATAAAAGACACCTGCATACCATAAAAATACCTTCGTCCAGGTGTATGGTCAAGGTCAAATTAACAAAGAGTAGTTGCATCTTTCAAGGTCGAATGAACACCTGCTTGCCATAAAAATACCCTCGTCCACGCCAAGGTAGCACCATCAAAGAGCAGCTCCATCCTTCAAGGTCAAATGAGTCACATAAAAGAAAATTGTATACCATAAAAATACCCTCGTCCAGGTGTATGGTCAAGGTCAAATTAACAAAGAGTAGTTGCATCTTTCAAGGTCAAATGAGTCACATAAAAGAAAATTGTATACCATAAAAATACCCTCGTCCAGGTGTATGGTCAAGGTCAAATTAACAAAGAGTAGTTGCATCTTTCAAGGTCGAATGAACACCTGCATACCTGTGCTCTCAAGGACAATTCAAGGTCAAATTAACACCTGCACACCTGCGCGGTCAAGGTCAACAGGGAGGGTAGGTGAGGGGGGCAGGGGTGTAAGAGGGGGGGGTGGTCCAGAATCCGCCTTTAATACCTACTTGGATTTGTAAAAAAATTCCCGAGCTTTATTAGCGGTAGATTTGTGTACATTTCATTAAACTTTATCCATGTTCTAGCCATAATTTTATCACACCGTCTAAAGAAAATAAATAAATTCATAAGAACTGCATTTGCATGGTTTTCGTCCGTAATTTGTACCTATAACGCTATTCCAGAATCTGTATCGCTATCGGTAATAATCAACAACATATCACAGCAATAATTATAGTTATATAATTTTTATGCCAAACAAGAGTTTATCATGGCATGAAAACGGAATGGAAATTAAATTGTCGAAAATATTTTACAAATAATCGCCATAGACAATTTACCTTTAGATACGTGCAGCTTATCTCCTGCGCAAACAAAAGTTACGTTTTATGGGTCAGCTGCCTTTCCTCTGGGCACGATCGGGCATGCGCACAAAACTCTTGTTATCGGCCTGCCCTACTTTAGCGACATGCTTAAAATACACTCCGGCTCGGCCGCCATTTTTGTTGTTGTGTTTTAAGGGTTTTCTATGGATTCCTTGTAGTTTTCTTAGCTATTGTGGATTGTGGGTGTTTAATATTTACGGATTTCTAGTTTTTGTGTAGTTTAATGAATTGTGTTTGCGCTTTTAGTGACTCGGATTGGAATATAAACAATGACTAGTAGCAGCCGTTGTATAACTGTATTATGCCCAAATAGGAGTAAAATATCTGGTATTTCGCATTTTCGGTAAGTATGCATGGAGTTTTGATGTATCTTTATACAGTGTGTGTATAAAGTCTGGAAACGGCTTAATAACATCACAATTTACTGGCCGATTTAAACCAAATTTGGTACAGCTGTGTAAGAGGATCTAACGCACCGAATGACGATATTGGCGTTGTTGCCAGCTTTTTAGTTTGTCTGGTATTCTAACGAATTTTATATTTTTAAATATAACACCCAGTATATTTTTACATTTTTAAATTCCACATAAAATTATAATTATTTTTTATTAAATGCATTATTAGTATATACTTCATAGTTTCCGAGATATTGACTCTCGAAAAGTGACATTTTTGAACTTTGACAGCTTATAACTTTCTAACAGTACGTCTTAGAGCAAAACGGCTTACATGTCCCTATCTTCAATTTTTGTTATCTTCCCAACAAAATCAACTTCCAGTTAAACCGGAACAACTATATTTCCTGCTTTCGAGTTACATCCGGTTTAACCGGAAGTTGATTTTTTGGGAAGATAATAAAAATTGAAGACAGGGACATGTAAGCCGTTTTGCTCTAAGACGTACTGTTAGAAAGTTTTAAGCTGTCAAAGTTCAAAAATGTCACTTTTCGAGAGTCAATATCTCGGAAACTATGAAGTATAGACTAATAATGCATTTAATAAAAAATAATTATAATTTTATGTGGAATTTAAAAATGTAAAAATATACTGGGTGTTATATTTAAAAATATAAAATTCGTTCGAATTCCAGACAAACTAAAAAGCTGGCAACAACGCCAATATCGTCATTCGGTGCGTTAGATCCTCTAACACAACTGTACCAAATTTGGTTTAAATCGGCCAGTAAATTGTGATGTTATTAAGCCGTTTCCAGACTTTATACACACACTGTATATAACTTTATTTTATTATGATCAATTTAAACACATCAAACCACGCCTAGGCTACATAAACAAGGTATGAAAATTAAGATAAACCCACCATAAGACAGATTATCCCGATGCATGCATATTTTGGTATAGTTTATTTGCAGCCCTGCAATCTAATTAGGTACGCAATTTTTCGGGCAATATAAGGCTTCAAAAAGTTTAAAAGATACTTTTTTCTATAGTTATATCATATAAAAGAAAAAAGTATATGAATATGAATTTTGCCCAGGAGTACAGTACCTTTATTTTTGACAATATCGAAAACTGTAATAATGTTGTTCGAAATGTAAAACTATATTTTAATATGCAATTACATCCTTTTACTTAATTTATTTTTTATTTTTATAAATTTTTATTTTAATGGTGTATTTATTAATTAAATTTCTAGAAATAAATTTTGTTGCCAGATTTATTATTTTCTGAACGAAACAGAAAGGTTATCATGATTTTTTAAATTAATAAATTTCAAGAGTTAAAACTAAATAATTTCCGACACCTTTTTAGAAAGTTTTTTTCCCGGGTTTTTTCTTTTCTCTTCTTCTCCATTTAGTTTGGTTGGTTTAAGCCTACTTTAACAACGTTTTTGAATGCTCAGTATTCAACCATTGTCAATTTTTTTAAGCCATGTTTCTTCTACATTTAAAATGTTTTTCTAAAAAAATTTTACGTCCATAAAAGCTCCATTAAGGTTCTAATTTTCTCTTTTGCTAACAACGTCAGCATAAAATAGATTTCTGTCTCCTGATGATGAACGTTTCTACGTTCGAAACATGTAGAGACCTTTCTAACTAGAATTTTATTCTATTCAATTTTGTGGAGGAAGACTTTGTGTTTTTCTTTCCTTTTCAAAAAGATAAATGTTCGGTATCCGTAATTTGAGAAAAATTTTAAGTGTAATTGCATATTAAAATATAGTTTTACATTTCGAACCAATTTTTCATTATTACAGTTTTCGATATTGTCAAAAATAAAGGTACTTTACTCCTGGGCAACATTCATATTTTTTGACAAACCTCGTATACGACTGAAAAAATGTAACATCTGATCTGCATTTTAGGTTCTGGACCATGCAGAACTTTTTATGAAGAATATCTTTTTTTCGTAAAGTTAATAATAAAAAAGTTTCCCATATGTAGCCAACTTAAGTAGACACACTGTATATCAACTAATATTTAATTTTAGGTTAGGTATGCGATAACACCGTAGATTGGTTATTTTGCTTCTTTTGTTTGTTTTTATATTCGATTTTATAAGACAAGTGTAATTCACTTGTTCTTGTTCTTTTCCTTTTCGAACTAAAAACACGACGACGAATCATTTTTAAACAAATTTTAAAAACAAAACCTTAAAAACAATTTTCTCCACGACCATAACTAAATGCAAAAATTCCAAAATCATTTTTGATAATAGAATGTAAAAATTCTCGCTCTTGAGTTGGAATATTTATTCTGAAACACTTGCTTCTTATGCGTTTTGCGTGTATTTTCATTCCATAACAAGATACGGAATGAATATTCTGTAGGTAATTGATATAAACGACATAGGTGGCCATGAATTTCGAAACTGTCAGTGTCAGATAAAAATGGCCGCGTTGTAATAATTATTATCAGACAAATTTTAGTGCAAGTCAAAAAATGAGTGAAAAATCGGATGAATCAGATATGGAACTGGATGGTCGTGGAGAAAATATAGTCTGCTACTAGGTTAGAATAAAAATTCGATACACGTGGTTCCTTACGCTCGCTACGCTCGCGTTCGGAATTTTCCACTCGGGTCGAATTTTCATTCCAACCTCGTTACAGAATCTACTATTCTATCCCTAAAATATGATAGGTTTGCTACTACCAAAAATGCCAGAAATCACTACCTTTTTTCCCAACTTGATCAAAAATTGAGAAGGAATTCCAATTTTTTGGCAAAAATTTAAATTTTAAAGCCCGGACCTGTCTAGTTTCCCATTCGTCAAACGATAATGTTACAGTGCGCATGTCTAATAGTGTCTAGCTTTGTTTACATGCGCCAGGCCATAAATCTGCCACTTTCGTGATTATTGTTTGCTTATCTAAATGTAAATTGTCTATGATAATTGCTTTATAAATCGACAATTTGACGGGTCAGGTATTGATATGAGATACAAAAATAAGGAGCCAATATAAGTAGCTTTTCAAATCAGTGATAATATACAGGGTATTACTTTTAAAAAATATACTCATGGTCACCTTTTCAAGTAACCAAATTAGCTGTATTTTTATACCACCCTGTATATCGCAACTACGATATTTGGATTTAGGGTTGACAGCCCCCTTGTATTTTTAATAATAGCAACGTTTTTTTACATTGCCGTTTTCTGTAAAGAAAAACTGGAATTTTAGAAACGGTAAGGGTAAGAGATACCTATAGGACATAGGATAATGTTAAAGAAAGTTGTCAGGAAATTAACGAGGGGTTCGAAAATAAAATATAGGATTAAATATTTTAGATAAATAGTGAGCATGAACGTTTATGTAAATGATCCAGAACGATTCGTTAACTGGGTCGTCATTGACATACGTCAAAGGTACCATCCACCATGAATCACCCTGTATACTCATTCCCTTCCTTTGTATGCGTATAAAAAATTTGATCCTAGATGCCATTTGTTGCTAAAACCATTCTAAATTCGTTGGATAAAACACAGGCTATAACTGGTGAATTTGTCTATTCTGGTTTTGATGCATACACCACAAACAAGGTGTAAGGCATCCTTATTTTTCCGCTTGCTTCTTCATATTCACTAAATATATCTTTTAATGTAAAAAAAAAATCAACCAGATATTCCTCTTTTAGTTCTACATCCAACTTGGAAAAAATCGGGTCCAGGGCCAATAAAGACTCTGAAAATTAAATGAAAATATTAAAAAGCTTTTTACTTAATAGCAAAGTTTTTTTTTAAGGAAATTAATCGATTTAGCCGATAGTAGGTGGAAATTCATAATTATAATATGATGGGATTCAGTAAAAGAAAGATGACGTGAATTTCCACTATATTAAAAAGGTTATTCCCCTGACAAAAATTGAGGCTATGAGTACAATAACGGACTAACCCACAAAAATTCAAAAAACGTTTTATTGCAGAATCTTATTGGGAATATCGACTTTTATCAACTCCAAAGTGGACCAACCGACCTTTTTCTTCTCGCTCCTAGCTGGCAGCACTAACCTAGTTTTGGCATTTTATATTTGTTGGGAATACAGAAAAGCAAAGTGGACTAAGCGCAGTAGTTGGTCCACTTTGCTGCTATAAGTTAGCTGTCTATGTGCATTGTTGCCGGGTCTAAAATTAGTTTAAGTGGACTAACCCACATTCAAAAGTCGAAAATAAGTCTCTAGTTAAAATTTTGTAAAAAAATCATTAGATATAGATGACCTGAAACCGAGCCTTAAACCCACTTTAGTTGATTTAATTCGGAATGATCTAAAAGAAGGTAATTATGAATGAACTGATTTTCACCATTTTTCAAACCTATTTTCCTACATTTATTAATATTGGGGTTAGTCCGATATTGCACTCATAGCCTCAATTACCAAACCCAACTGAGCTTAACCACCTTCGTTCAATTAGCATGTTGTCAAAGGTGCTCGAGAGGATCATGAACACACAAATTGTAATTTTTTAAACCAAATTAATTTTTACACGTTAAACAATTAGTGTTTAGGCCCGGCTGTAGCTGTGAGAGTGCCTTGATGGACCTGACTGATAACATTCTGAGAGCAACTGATGAAACTAATGTAAGTGTGTTGGTGTGCGCTGAATTTTAGTAAGGCCTTTGATATGCTAAACCATGAAATCCTTCTGGCAATACTTCATTATGTTTGTTTTTCGGAAAGCGCTTGTAATTTTTAACACGCTTTTATTAGCTTCACCTGTATGTATGTTTGTTTGTTTGTTTGTAACCGACTTCTTTGAACTCAATTTTGACCCACTTTAAACGGTCAGATTTAATTTTAATTTTGTAGACTTATCAAGAACTGCTGACAATACAATAATCTAATACGCAAAAAATGCTCCTGTCAAATTTTGACAGCTGTCAGGTATAAAACGAAGATGCGATTTTGACGAAACAAATTATTGGGCCGTAAATAGTATTCGATGCGGAGACTTCGGGAAAAATAAGCGAAAAATTCTCCTGTCAAAATTTGACAACTGTCAAAAAATTATATTAATGAAAAAACTATACAGGGTGGTGCATCCATCCACGCAACATAGGAAATACCATGCAAATTTTGAGATGGTAAAATATTGGCTCCCCAATTTATTTTAGAGCAAAAGTTTATCTAAACTTTCTAAAGAATTCAATAAACTAAACTTAGTTGCAAAATTTTAATTATTTTCATGGAGTCTATCCAAAGTTATTTAAAAATAATATTATCTTTTATTATCCTAAAATGGATAATACGGGTCTGAATTTTAATGACGATATTTTGATTGATTATGTCAGTGTCAAATTCAAACCAAGTTTGACAATTTTTTTAACCATAAATATTATTTCGTTATGAACTATTCTACGTCTGAAAAGATTGCTATAGTTAAGTGGTAGATATTATGCGGGAAACAGCAGCAGAAATGTATCCGATATGTTTGCAGTACATTATCCATAGAGGCCAATTCCAGCAATATCCACCGTAATCAGAATAATTAACAAATTTGAAAATAGTGGGACGCTTCTCAATAAATGCAAATGCGAAAGAGAAGACGATAGTAATAATCATGCAGATAATGATAAAGATTTAAATATTTTGTTAAGTGTGGAAGAAAATAAGGGAATTATAAGTACTAGGCATATTGGAGACGAACCGGGGAAACATCATACAACCCTTTTACGAGTATTACATAAACATAAATATTATTCGTATAAATACCATAGAGTTCAAGAATTAAGAGATGGAGACATGATTCGAAGGGCTGATTTTTATTTTAATATGATGGAGAGGGCAAGCAATGACGGGGAATTTTTGCAAAATATTTGTTTCACCTTGAATAACGAACCTAATGTACAAAATTTACGATACTGGAGCCAAAAAAATGAATTTCGGTTTATTGAAACAAGGACGCAGTATCCCCAAAAAGTTAACGTATGGGCTGGCATTTTGGGACATCGTATCATTGGACCACTCTTTTTAAATCAAAATTTAACCGCACAATATTTTCTTGAACTGCTTCAAAATGAAATTACGCCTGCGTTGCATGAAGTTGTTCGAGAAAATCAAGAAATTTGGTTCCAGGTGGATGGCTGCCCAACTCATAACTCCGCAGTAGTTAGGGAGTATTGAGAAAATGTTTTTGTAGGTAAAGTTATTGGACTAAATTACACAATTAATTGGCCAGCTAGGTCTCCCGATCTTCCGCCGAATGACTTTTTCTTATGGGGACACCTAAAAACAACCATCTACAAAAATTTTAAATACGAGACGCTGGAGGATTTAAAAAATGCTATTACTTTAGAGTGTGAAAGACTGTCCGTGTATCAATTAAGAAATGTTCGAAATGAATTTTATTATCGTCTCGGGTATTGTCTAGCAGCAAATGGGGGGTTGTTTGAACATCTTATTAAATATTTAGTTAAGTATGTAATTTATTTGTTTTATTATGCATTGAAAGTCAATGTCTCGAAAAATAAAGTAGGTACTTTTTGTTTACCAAAACTGTTTTATTGATTTATCTCCTCCAATATATTTTTGTATGTATAACGGAGAGACAAACCAAATTGTATTAAAAATATTAAACCTTGAAGCTCTTAAACCTATTTAAAGTGTATACGATCTTAGTTGAGACAGACAAAAAAACTAAAAAAAAATTGATGACAGACTTGTCAAGTCCACGTGGACTATCTTCGAACATCTGTATAGGGAGCGATCAAGACAAATTTTGTTATATTTGTATTGTAGTTTCAATGTGTGATGCAGTAAATTGATCGTACCCCCAATATTTACGTTGTCTCAACTGACTTCGTATGAAGTTTACCCGAATACAAATGTGTTGTCATAATACATCCTTCTTGTCAGTTATTGACATTTACTGGTGTTTTTATTATAAAGCTTTAGAATCATTTTTGTTAATTTTCGCCAATTATAGATTGACGTTTTTTTAAATAAGCCCTTAATTACTTAATAAATCGCGCTAAAATTTCGTCAGTTAGTTCGTCAAAGTATTCCCTTTAATAAAGTTAAATAAATTATCGGTCTTAAATAAACAAGGGAGCCAATATTTTACCATCACCAAATTTGCATGGGATTTCCTATGTTGCGTGGATCGATGTATAAAGTTGTATGTATATTGACGGTGGAAAGTTGAAAAAAAATACGCAAAAAATTCTCTTGTCAAAATTTGATACCTGTCAATATGTCAGAATTTTCAAAAATTTGCAAATATCGTTCTTTTCTTATAATTTGGCATAAACGATGGGGTTTGTTCGGGTTTGTATGTATGTTTGTTTGTAACCGACTTCTGTGAACCCGATTTTGACCCACTTTAAACGGTCAGATTTAATTTAAATTTTGTAGACTGATCAAGAATCCCTGATAATACAGTAATCTACTAATCTAGCTCAATCTACTAAAAATTTTTTTTTTCTTAACAATAACTCAAACTAAAAAATGAAAAATAAATATAGTTTACAAAAACTAAAAAACATGCTTTAATAATAATTAATCTAACTAAAAAGCGAAAAATAAATATAGTTTAAAATAATTCTTGAAATTCTTAATATAGGCAGAAAATAATAATGAACGATAAACATTAGTATTATTGTGAAAAAAGCAAGGGGAGCTCGATATACGAAAAATATAGCACAAAGCGCCCCATGCACGCTTTTTTTACAATAATACTAATGTTTATCGTTCATTATTATTTTCTGCCTATATTAAGAATTTCAAGAATTATTTTAAACTATATTTATTTTCTGCTTTTTAGTCTGATTAATTTATTAAAGCGTGTTTTTTAGATTTTGTAAACTATATATTTATTTAAACTCGTTTCTGTCAGGACGAACCAAGCAGGTTGTGTATAATCGACAACACTCGACTTTCTTAGATATTCAAATGGGAGTTCCGCAGGGTAGTATCCTGGGACCTTTGTTGTACTTGTACATCATTTTTACTTTAAAATATTTTTACGCTGACGATGCTCAATTATATAAACTTAATACTAATAATAAAACTTACTTAAACAGTGTGCCCAGTTGTCATAAGCAAAATTTGTTTCCTTTGTGATAATTTGAATATTAATAAATCCGCTCTCCGTCAAATAAGCCTTTAACATTTCTTCTGGTATTTCACAGCTTTGCATGGCAGGTATTAGGCCACTATTAAAATATGACGACCATGCCGGGTACTCCATTTGCCGTTTAATGACGTTATAGTACTGAATTTTAGCGACCGAATTAATCAGCATATCACCTCCTGGAGTCAGCAGATCGTATACGTTTTGAAACGCTTTTCTACAAAAATAGTATATTATTAACAAAGGTTTAGACAGCTAATGTCGATTCAGCCAGTAAACCTGCAAGATGGCGGCGGATAATCCATGTCAGCGCTCTCCAATCACAAATAAATTAAGGCAAAAAGTTACTATGATTTCACACCAGAAAATATTAAAATTCAATTCCAAATATAAGTAATAGCAACCTATTATTAAGTTCCTAAATCATATATCTTTCTTGTTTCTTCGTATCGAGTTAAATGCATGATAGAGAGAGACACATACCGGTGTTAACCAACACGAACCGTTATATGACTAGAGTTGTGTAGTTCGCGAACGAACTAGTTCAAAAGATCGAATCTGGCAACTGAACTAAAAGATTCAATCAGTAATTACTAAAAGATTGAAACAAGGCGAACTAAAGTCTAAACGGAATGTACTACGCAAGCGAGAGCGAGACGACCGAGATTATAGGTTTTGTCACCTGACCGACCTACCTACCGAACTAAACGAACTAGTCTTTTGAACTATTCACTTTATTGAACGAGATCGAAAGATTGAAATCGGCTAAGTGAACTAAACTTCCCAGCACTATCACAGGGCAGGCCAGGCGTTGCTTTTGTAAAGCGCAACGTAGAGACCGTTTCCGGGGTTTCCAGGAGTATAGCAACACGCAATACGTCTTGAACGGAATATAACGTGTTAGACAGAGATATAATTATAAAGTACTATTCGAGTTAATGTTTAAAGGTAGAATGTTTTACTTGACGACAGTGCGACATGCGATAGCGACGTGCGACACTGCTGGGTGTCGGCGAGTAACTCTAGCAGTAGTCAAATGAATGTGATGTTTTACCTATCGACTTGCGGCGACGATATTGCGACACCGCGGTTATCGCTGCGACATGCCGTCGAGAAATAAAAAATGTTTTCTCAACGGCATCGCATCGCAGAGCATACATTAATTATCACCCTGTGCCGACCAATGAGAATTATGTAGGCGTGGCTTCCAAGGCGCTAAATTTAAATTTCTATTGCAGTATGATCGAGGTAGAACAAGGTTTTGTATAATTCCAGCGCATTCACCATTTATTTGATTCTGTACAAAAAGTTATATTTCCAGTAATTTGTTTATCTCGGTTAATCATAGTTCTGATTGTTATTAAATTATCGGTTTTAATTTATTTATATTAAAAGAAGATAAATACTTTTTTTTTTTAACTTTATAATAACTAGGTACCTATTACCTTCGAATAGGAACATAATTCAATAAAAAAAAACAAAAAAAGATAGTATAAAAACTTAAAATTTATTTATGAAAATACTGTAAACAGTCGAGAACAAATAAAACAATATATTATTTAAAAGTAACTATATAAACCATATGAACCTAAGTATAAATAAGTATGGTAAAAATGAAATGAACTAAACCGAACTAAAATATTTAAAAAATGATGTAATTAAATAAAAGCCTTTTGCACTGAACCTTCAGTTTTGGATTTCATCATCAGATCAGTGTACTATAAAAAGGTCTGGGCTTAATCTTTATATAATGTAAAATTATAGGAGAATAGGTATTGATTTTTGATTGAAGGTCGTGCATCTTGAATTATTCTGTCATTACTAACTCCCCCAGTCAATTGTTCGACGATGATATTTTGTTGAGTTCTCGTTAGCCTTTTAGTTCTCAATTCATCAGCATGCCCTATGTGTGTGTCAGTAAATGTTGCCATAACTGATCCTAGAAATATACAAATATATTGTGAAAAAATCTGTACAGCCAATCGTATATCATTCTACCTTGTTTCATCACTTTGTCCAGAATAATTAGGATGACATGTATATTATGTTATAAAATTTTGATGCAATAATTTGACAAACAGCACCATAACATAAAAAATGTCTTTAAACCGACAATATTATTAGGTAACCATATTTGTGTAACAAGTGGCAGGAAAAGAAAAATAGGTAGGTACCATGAGAATCTGACTTCATATTTGGAGGACCCGGGTATAGTTTTTAGACACATATATTTACTTCACTCAAAAATATGGAATTAAAAATATTTGTACCAACATTATTTTATAATTTGTAATAAATTACCTTGATTGGAAATTTTCACGACTATTCTTGAAGGGCAAACTCCTCAAATTCTTATACTTCCCCCAGCTTTCATATTACGTTTTTGGCAGGTACTAACACGCCCTTAAACAACAAATATAATAAGACAAAATTTTATATATATATATACTACTTGTAAAAAACAATACCTGTCATATCTCTTCGGTTACAACTGTAGTATATAAGTACATCAGCATTATTTGGATTTTTATTTTTCCTATGACACGCATAGTCAACTTCCCTATTCTCCATTTTTTCCACGCTTCAAATTCTTCAATGTTCGGAAAAGTTAAAGAAGACTCTTTACAATTTACTTCATGAACTTGGTTTAAATGCCTTGTAAGGTTATTGCTGTGGGACGATAACTTCTCTTCTTCGGGACACATTGGGCACAAAATATGTTCAGTTTCATCATTTTTAATTATCATCTGATGGAAGTTCTTCAGATGCCTATTTCTTGCAGACTTACTGGCAAACTTCACAAGTTGGTTTTACCCTACAAAATATAAAATGTAGACCTACTAAATTTAAATTTTGGGCATTAAAAACATACCTATCTGAATCCATTGCTGTTATCTGTTACCAAAAAATAGGTTATAGCAATAAATGTTGCTTTTTTAGAATTCTGTGGGCAATTTGCACTTTAATACTAATCTAAAAAAATCACAAAAAGCTCTACAAAATCTGAACAAAACCAAACAGTAAACAAGCTTGTTGTCAGGGTTGTTCCTACGATATTTTAAATTGTGCATCAACTGACAGCAAAATTGTTCATATTGGGCTCAGATTGTGCATTTCTAGAATTTCCACTATGTAAAAACTCGAGGGTGTTCAAGATTTAAGAAGAAAGTAAAAAAAAACATCAGGTGTTTTTACTTATTATAAAAAAAAACACATTTATTTTAGGTATGTTTATAAACTATTATTATATTTACAAAAAATACAAAAAAAAAAAGTATACAAAAGCAGCCAGTCATTCATTAACACCCTCATCAACAACTACCCTCTTTAAGATTTTGGGGTCATAGCTTAACATTTCCTTAGTTGGTCTCCACTGCAAGGACCCACCTTCAAATTTTCTCAACATGTGTTGAGTGTGTGAATTATTAAAGCAGTTCCATAACTGACATGAATAATAATACTTTTTTGGAATTGTTAAAAAATAATTTTAAAAAAATCTACCTTTCTAATTTCTTCATTATTACCAACCGCCAATATACAATATGTATACGAAAACACAACCACACAAATAATCGTTCACTTGATCACCCACACGTTTGCGTTTGTTGTCGATTTACCTGAATATGACCAAAGTCAAAGTCAGGCCTGGTCAAAGTACCAAAGCAAAGGGGTGTAGGGGTGATCTCTTTGTCTAACACGTTTTAATAATTCATTAATAATCAATATTACGTATTCGCTTGTTTCGCGAGATTTGGCAACAGAGAAAAATCCCCATTCAAGCACAAAATAATGCACTTGCTGCACTTGTCGCCTTTGTCTAATGCACTAAAATACTGCTGTTCAATAATGCGACGTTGTCGCAGTTACAAAACAAAAAAATAATTTCGGTATAAAGGTTTTCCTTGGCTAAGAACGCTAAGCAATTATGTTTGCTATCTGTCGCCAAAGGGTTGATTGTGCATATTTTGTCTGGGGGGTGCACATTGTGCATATTCACTCTAAATTGGGCAAAATATGCACAATTGTGCACTCAGGAACACCCCTGCTTGTTGTTGTTGCGCCAAAAGCAAGCCGAGTGGCGAGACACCGAGTCTCCACGATGTTATCTCGATGAGTCCCGAAGCACGCTGTTTGTGATTGGTCGGCACAGGGTGATAATTAATGTATGCTGCATCGCAGTACTGCAGTATAGTGCTGGGAAGTTTAGTTCACTTTGCTGATTTCAATCTTTCGTTCTCGTTCAATAAAGTGAATAGTTCAAAAGACTAGTTCGTTTAGTTCATTTAGTTCACTGATTTATACTGGCATAGTGAAGTAAAAGAAACATTTAAAAATTTAAATTATATATTAAATTACTTAACAAAAAACCTACGAATACAAAAGAAATAAATATTTTTCTTGATTTACCCACCGATCACGTTGCTTTTATATTAAAAACACAGCCTTCTTCTGAGAAGAGCGCCCGGCCGATACAGTGGACACCGACAATATTTATTCATTTCAATACCGAAATAGTCCGAAATCATCGCGGCATGCATCGGTCACGATCATCGGTCGGTCAGGTGACAAAACCTATAATCTCGGTCGTCTCGCTCTCGCTTGCGTAGTACAGACTTTAGTTCACCTTGTTTCAATCTCTCAGTAATTACTGATTGAATCTTTTAGTTCAGTTGTCAGATTCGATCTTTTGAACTAGTTCGTTCGCGAACTACACAACTCTACTGCAGTAGTCTTGTAGCACGCTAGTGGAGTCTTTAACTGCTCCGAACCTTTTTCTAGAGTGAAGTGTCGCATGGTAAAACACACATTTGTCGCAAACTCGCAATCCGCGTCGCCACAGTTCATCGCACGTCGCTATCGCATGTCGCACAGTCGGCAAGTAAAACATCCTACCTTTTGGTTTTAGTTGACATTGTTCAATTTTGGTGTTTTGATTTGTCGTTTTAATTCGTTTTTATCCATTTTAGTGCCCTCAAACTTTATTTAATTCTAAAAACAGTTCTTTTCAGAGCTATTTCATTGTGCTATTGTGTTGCCGGTAAGTATTTTAGATATTATCCTGACCTATTGCTGCCAATATTATTTTTACTAAAAATTAAATAGCTGGAATATGACTTTTGTCATATGACATGTCGGCCATCTTGCAGGTTTACTGGCTGAATCGACTTTACTAGAGTTGACTTTTCCTTAAAACAAAGCGTTTTGACAGAAGACAATGACATATTACATTAACAGCTGATCTGGTTTCGTCGTTAAACTTCCCAGATCAGTAGTGGGCCGTAGCAAGCTCACGCGTCAGGTTGCGTCATATTATTTTCTTCCGACTTTGGTGTTTTTCCTGCTTCCGGATAAGAGATTGTTTTCATTATTTACCATGGTCAATTTTGGCCTTTTTATAGGTTAGTAGTGGAAAACATATATTATATTATTATACAGTACCTGAGTTTTAATTTGAAATAAATTCCTTAAAGCCAGTTGGTACAGTTTTTTTTGGAAAAATTCCAGTATTAACATTTTAATTTTTAATATGATCTGTAATATCCTCTCGAGTATCCTCCTTAAATTTTGTAATAACAATTTTTTTGTAGTTACCATGGTAACAGCGTGGAGAAGGATAACGACTAAAAGTACTTAAAAGGCTGTAACTTCGGTCTGCGTCAACCGAATTTAACAAACTATGGCTTATTTTAAAGAACGGTTTATCCTGATTGAACGTTGGTATAAATATGATTAAAATTAATGCGTGATTGTGATTATAGGCACTTTCAAAAAAATATATTTCTAGCTTCGATTTCTTAATAAATTTGAATGCAACCATCCAACCATTTTAACTCTATTCTATAACTAGTTAGTTAAAAGAGAACTGCAAAAGCTGCAAGTCGTTTCCTCTTCTCTCTTAAAAGTTATCGCAAAAATAGTGGAAGAGTGTTATTTTATTCTACTTCGGCTTTTAAAGTTTTGCAATTTTTCTCCTATTAAAACTTTGACATTCGAAAAAAAGCTTTTTTAACTATGGGAAAGAAAGAAAAAAACTAAAAGTCTTCCTCCATACTCAGTATGTTTTAACTTTCATTAATTTCTTTATTTTATGGCTCTTTTACACATCAAAAATTTTTTAATTTTATGAAAGCTCCATTAAAGTCCTTCACCATTTTCTCTTCTGCTAAACCATCAGCTTATTTAAATACATTTTCTGTCTCCTGATGATGAACGTTCCTACGTTCGAAACATGTAGAGACCCTTGAGAATTCTTTCTATTTTTTGTGGAGGAAGACTTCTAGTTTTTTCTTTCTTTCCCATACTTTCAACTCCACTTTAAGCATGGACTACTTCTTCAAATTTTTTTAACTATATTTATTAATTTTAGGCTTTTAAAAAAATAAATTATGATATTTTGTTAATGATTTAGCTATTTATCTAAAAAATGTAATAATAATCGAAATGTTACAGTTATTGCCAAGGCGGCCGTGGACAATTACGAAATAAGACAAAAGAATAACCTTATTATCGTGTCATCTATAATTATGTCACAGTTAAGTCTATGACATGACGATATTTTCAATTGTTTAAAAACGTTTTGGCTTCCAAAGAATACGCTATGCATTATCCTCATGGAGTTCACCATTCCAGAAAAGTTTTTTATTATTTTACTTACATAAATTATTTATTTATTTCTTTTACTAAGTAATGACCTAAAAAATAGAGTAAAAACCAATGATTTCTGTTTTATCAACCGCCTGGAACTATGTTTAATTTCGCAATTGTCCACGGCTGCCTTGACGACAAATGTAACATTCTGATTATTATTACATTTTTCAGATAAATAACCATCAATCAATAACAAATATCATAATTAATTTTTTTAAACCCCTAAGATTAATAAATATAGCCAAAAAAGCTATTCTCCTTTTTTAAAAACTTTCTGAAGGAAAATTTATGCTGTGTAGGTATTAGGAAGGATTTTACTTTCATTAAATCAGAGTTTCGCCCTATTACCAGTGGCGTACCACAAGGATCAATATTATCACCGATGCTTTTTTCTCTCCACGTAGCCGATATGCATGAGTGTGTTCGTTTTTTAAAACTTCAACAGTATGCAGTTGTCTCTCGATAGGTTTAACTCGGATCTGGCGACCATCAACGTTTTTCAACAGATCATATTCTTAAATTAAATGCATTAAAATTTCGGGCATTCTATTTTAATAATAAAAAAAATATAAGGGAACAGGACGGTGTCGATCAGATTCACGTCGAAGTGGGCGATAGTAGAGTACCTCTCGTAATTGAAGCAAAGAACTTGGGGATAACTTTAGACACTAGTCTCCAATCTTAATTATAAACTAAAAATAGCTTATATGCGAATTAAAGCGTGGTATCCAGTGGCGTAGCCATAGGAGAGTCAGGGGGAGCGGTTGACCCCCCCCCGCGCCCTGGCTTGGCGCCCCTTTGCTACTTAAATAAAATTTAAAACAGGCGTTTTCTACGTTGCACTGGATACTTTCATACAAACACTAGCTGTGAGGTTTGAAGATTTTCTTCAAATTGCAAATAGCTTTATTTGCTTAGAGGCAGACGTTATCTCTCCGACACTAGATAATATAAAATATCTTAGGGATCTGTCAGCCTTTTATGAATCTGACATAAATGGCAATTTATTAATCGATGAATATAAATCATTTTGCGCTTTGTTTCAACAATTAGATGAGATACTTACGTATCTTATTTCAAATAAGCTTGAAAGTTCATTTCCAAATATGTGCATTATTTATACGGTATACCTTACTATTGCAACGAACAGTGCCAATGCGGAAAGGTCCTTTAATCGGTTAAAAAATATTAAAACTTATAATTGCTCGACAATGACGGAACAACGATTGAATGACATAGCTATATTAAACATAGAAAGTGATTATGTCAAAAATTTAGATCTTTCTAATGTTTAAGATGATTTCAAAAGCCTTAAGACTCGTCGAATAGCTTTATAGTTATATAAAAACATTTTTTTAATTATTGATTAAAGTTGTGTAAGGTTAGGATATTAAAATATTTTTAGTTTTGTGTTTATTTTTGATTGTTTAGTACTTGTTTTTATTATAAAAGGATTTATTTTTTGTTTTATTAAAATGTGTGTGTAAGTAATTTTTAATGGCACTGGAAAACTTCTAAAATAGTAACTGTGTTAAATGAAAAAAAAACGTAATATAATATAATAATATATCACTAAAAGCCTACAATGCATTTTTTTACCCGATGTTGAAATCTTATGTTTTTTTAGCTGAAATTTAAAACACGTCTTAGTTTGGAAAAATATATTGTCACTCACCAATAATTTAATAAAAGGCTTTAAGGTTGAATTCTCAACGTCATTCAATCTATTGCCAACCTATAACCTATTTCGCTTTGATTTTTTGAGTTTATTATTTCAATAACTAACATTTAAAGAAAATCAATATCGTCGGTACATTATTTAGGTAGTATCTGATATATTACAAAAAATATCAATTTATTTCATTGCTGATTTTGGGAGAATTGTATAGTGAAAGGACAATAAGTGACAGTGACATAATAATGTAAAAAAAAATCTTACCCGATATTTTTCGCTATACAATTTTCCTAAAATAAGTTATGAAATTCCTTGATATTTATTAAATATGTCAATTATTACGTATAGAATATCAAGTCGATACTGATTTTCTTTAAATTTTGTATAAAAGCTAGAAAACATAAATAAATCTACGCGAAATAGGTTATAGGTTGGCTAGCATGTTGATACTCCCACCTTAATGGTGCTTAATACCATGCTTTATTTTTTTGTCAATGTTTAACTGAATCTGGATTAAAAAAAAAAACAATATGACAAAATGGGTATTTAAAAATATAGGCGTCCCAAAAGGACTTTGCCCCCCCCCCCCCCCCGCCCCCGTCCCAAAATCCTGGCTACGCCACTGTTGGTATCATTTAAAAAAATATCTACTACCAAAAACAAAATATTTTCTTTTGCGGGAGTCTGATAATTTCGTTGTTCAATTACGAAGACATAGTATATATGGCGACTCGCTAACCACTACAGATATCAAATAAAATTCAAAAACTACAAAATAGCTGCAGGCGGTTTTTATTTAATATACGATACCAAAATCACATAACTCCCTATCTAAATAATAATTTATTCTTAAACATGAAAAATCGCATACGTTACCGTTGATACCTTAGTGCAGTGGTTCCCAAAGTGGGCGATAACTTCCCCTTGTGGGCGCTGCAGGCCTAAAGGGGGGCGGTAAGAGACCCAGAAAAAAAATGGGGGCGTTGTATAGAGGCTTGGGGGGCGATTTGTAATTTCAAGACACCGAGTGAGCTCTCGATACTCGACTACAACTTGTGAACATCAACTAATATTAATTAAGAGATTGCTCAAACTCGGTTCGATTTTTCTTTCGCTTAGTTCATATATCTGTCCTGTTTTATTGAATAAATAAAATAAAAATCATGTCAATCGGTCGCGCCGTTTCGAAATGAAAGTAGACAGAAACAAACAAATAAAAAGGCAACAGAAACTTTCGCATTTTACTAAAATATTAGTATTCGTAGATAATAGACCGCGGGCAATCATGTTTTAACAAAATTTTGTTAAATAACTCGATTTGTGCATTCCTGTATCAATCGGCTGGTTCATAGAATACTTGTTCTTACTTGTTGAGGTCGAATGAGATAAACGAGTTTATGCATGTTTGGCTTGTTCCTGTCGGTGCGTGCTGCTTATGCAATCCTATATAAACAACGTAATATTTATTTTATTTTAATTTGCGGTTTCGCGCGTAACTCTTGCGGGTTATAGTAAAAGTCTCGTTTAGAATGAATCGTCCCCAAATTCACATAGTGGCGTATATGAAAAAAATCGATTTTTGGATTTTATGCGCAATATAACGGGAAAGGAATGACAAATGAGTTATCAAAGTGGCAAATTTGTGTTTATTATCGGTAAATAGATATTGCTATTTTTTGTTTGGGCAGATCTACAAACAGGTTATTTTGAATTATCGCAATCTGGCGAATTTGATATTCGCCCCTTTGTAAACCTAAACCAAGGGCGGAGTATATGGCGAATGCATGATATTCGCCGGTTTGTAATCTCAGTCGCCTACTGTTTTAACCTCAAAATAAAATATACCGCCAAATTTTATAACCTATTAAATGCTAGTTATTGTTGTATTTTTGCGAGATTAAAACTAGTTTTAGTAAATGGATGTTCTTGTAGTGTGGCGAGATGGTTCAAAAAATGTTGTGGATGTAAAAAGACATTGTGAGTGTAAATGAAAATGACATAATTGGTGTAGGTGTTAAGGTAAAAATGAAATACAAGGACTGGACTTGGACTAAAATTTTATGTACCTATAATGGTAGAGAAACAAAAGTTGAACACAATATACATAAAAACAAGCCATTTTAGCACCTCTATAAACCTAGCAGAACAAGGTGCTCAAAATTAAAAATTTTTGTATGGAAAATTAGGTGCTAGTTAGGTGCTAATTAGGTGCCAACTTTATAATATAAGTGCTCCTATGGTTTTTGAGAAAATTATATTTTTGTGTTGTTCTGCTAGATTAACGTTAAGCTAGCAGAACATTACTGTCAAATAAGCTAATCAAGAACAAAATGTAGTACCAAAATTAGGTGCTTTTTAGGTGATTATTGAATATCTAAAAAAAATTTAATTAGTTAAGGTTTTTAAAAAATACCGCCATGTTCTGCTCATTTTAAGAGGAACAAATTCCGTCTAAAAGGTATATCGGCAACCGGTTTGTTCGTTGTTACCAGAGCATTTTTTTTTAATTCAATTTTTTCAACTAATATTATTTTATAAAATTTAAATACAAAAAAAATGCTCTGGGTAACAACAAACAAACCGGTAGCCGATATACCTTTTAGACGGAATTTGTTTCTCTTAAAATTAGCAGAACATGGCTGTATTTTGGTACTACATTTTGTTTTTGATTAGCTTATTTACAGTAATGTTCTGCTAGCTTAACGTTAATCTAGCAGAACAACACAAAATTATAATTTTCTCAAAAACCATGGGAGCACCTAAATTTTAAAGTTGGTACCTAATTAGCACCTAACTAGCACCTAATTTTCCATACAAAAATTTTCAATTTTGAGCACCTTGTTCTGCTAGGTTTATAGAGGTAATACTAGCTATACCTTTAGCTCAATTACATTTCCACGAAATTTTGAACTTTCAAACGCCAAACTAAATAGAGGTCCACAAAAAGTGCCAGAAAAAAAATATAATTCTTTAAGGTCTCTCTGTGAGGGATCTGCACCCATAATTAGAGTTCAAGAATATCAAGAATATTATAAAAAATTACCCCATTAATATTCTATCGCTTAGTGGATAATTTTCTGTTAATTTAAAAAAATAAGATTGTGGTAATATTATGTATATTTATTTATCTAAGGCATATTATGTTAAGTTGTTAATAACCTTAAGGTCTTAAAAGGGCCTATGTTCTAAGGCATATGTTAAATTGTTAATAAGTTTCAGCTCTCAAAAAGGCGTATGTTGTTTTTTGAATATACTATAAGAAAAAAACTATTTTTTTTATAAGATTCTTGGAATGTTCCAACTCTTTAATACCTATCCCAAATTTCAAACCTATAGCTTAATTATGTTACGAAATACGATAGTTCATAGATCACCCCAAACTTTAAACGCGTTTCCGAGGCAAACTCATATACGCCACTTCGTGAATTTGGGGACGGCAATGTTTAATCTTCGCTAATATAGCTCACAATAATTAATTAATTTAATTTGAATTTATAGTGGTTTTTAAGTAGGTGAAAAAATGGGAGAGCTAAAAAATAATTTATTCTCAAAGTGGGCAGTAGACAAAATAAGTTTGGGAACCACTGCCTTAGTGTGTATAAAATTCTTAAGAGTGGTAAACCACTATACTTAAAAAACGTATTTGTAACTTTTGAATATAAGCATGCTGCATAATCTTCTAAATTACGGGAGGATTTATCTCCTACCCAATTTGGTAAGTACATTAACACAAAAAAGGTAGGTCATATTTTTATTACAATATATTATAATTTTGGTTATAATCTTGCCTACTTTTTGTTAATTCTAACACGACGTCTGTCTATCTCTCGCCCTGTCGCGGTTTTTGTTTTCTGGGGCTACCGGCGCGCGCGGCGGCTGGCGTGAGTCTGTTCTCCTCCGCCTCTACTTGTGTCTCTCAGCCTATGCCACAAAGGTTATATTTTTTATCATAATATCAACAGTTTTTTATTAGCCTTTTAGCACCACCTATGGATACTTTTCTGTTTTGTTAAGATTTTTTCATTTCAGGTTAAATTTAGATTACTTAGAAATAATACATATGGATATCTTAAAAATAATAACACATGCATGGGCAGTACCATTCTGGGTGCATAAATATGCATTTAAGAACTACCGGTTTTTTATAGTCGCGATACTAGTTCAATTTATTCTTCATAAATTATTTATTACAACTACAAATTGTACTTTTTTTTATTTGGCAAAAAATGGTATTTATATTTGTAATTGTATTGTTTCTTTGTAAATTTTTCGTATAATTTACGTTATTTCCAATAACTTTTAACTAAAGTAAAAAGTATGTCCCAATTAGCAGACTTCTAGTGACAGCAAAAGGCACAAGGGCATTTATTTTACCTTTAAAAATACATATAAAAAGCATACCTTAAGTTTACTATCCAATGAAAAGTAAAGAACGAAAATATGTGGTCATATTGTTCTGGAAGTAATACGTCTCCTTCAATATCGAACTGGACGAAGTCTAGTTTTGAATTTTTGTTGGATTCCTTGGCAAACTTGACCATTTTTGCTTGCAAATCTGACCCAACCAATTTGACGTAATCTTTGGGTAAACGAGGTTCCAGAACTTCCACAGTCGCTACTCCATCGCCGCATCCAAGATCCAGGATTTTTGGAAACTTTTTCCACCGAACAAGCCTGGAAAAGTTATCCAATGTCAGTTCGTTGTCGCGTCTTTGTAAAGCGCTGTATTTGGAATATGTTTTTGGGCGATCCATTATTATTTTACACTTAATATTAGGGTTTTAATTTTCTTTAAAAATATAAGAGAACATGGTAAACCTTTCTTACGCAGTACCTAATTGGGTCAATTAATGAGTCTTCCTATTTGGCGATTCTGATTTATAAAGCCATAATTTGAACAAAAGTAGGATAAAAATTTCGTTATTTAAAGTATTAATAACTTCAATTAATTATTTGTAATATAATTTAGGGGAGACTGGGGAGGGTTGATACATTTTCTACAAAAATGGCAATTAGAATTCTGTGATTAACATTTACAGATCCATTTATGTCAAAGTGCAATTTAAGGACTTCGCTTAGAAATTTGGCAATATTAAATTATTGAAAATTCAAATATAAACCTTGGTTATAAATTTTTAAAATTGTCAATGCAAAGTGTCGCAAACCTCCCTATGCATGGGAGGCTTGATACAATAAATGGGAGGTTTGATATAATACGAAATTAGGCATAGGTAGGGGAGAACGGAGGAATGACGTTCACCCCGAATGCTTGATAAATACGGTGCTTATAAACACAGCACTTGGAATGAGACGCGTGGGGGGTGACGCCTGATCAGGCCAGCGACATAAAATCCAGCCCGGTGAGACAAAGATTGGCGGAATGGAAACATGTGACGCCACATGCCAGACAATTGTCAATAGAACCGCCCTACGTTTACCGTCCCCATCCTTGCCGTCTATCCTTGTCTAAGGTCCTCATCATTTATGAGTTAATATAACTCCTACGTCGTTATTTGTTTAAACTGAATGTGTTTAGTAAGAAACGCGACCTTTCTTCGTTCGAGCTATACTTGTCTTTCTTTATATATAGCGAAGGTAACTTGATGCAGACAGAGACAGATCAATGCTACATATTACCCGAGCCATTAAATTATTTTTAAACGTTCAGTGTCTTCTTGGACTCGGCCACAAAAATAATGGAATCGCCCAGCCCAACCTCGCCTTTATAAAATAAAATGATAATGGCCGACAAAGTTTATGAAAGAGTTTGTTTAACTTATTAACTTGATCTTTTCTATTAATAATGTTCATGAACACGAGCCTGTTTCCATTTCATTCTGCTAAAGGTAAGTTTTGCTAACTTTGATTAATTATTTCTATGATTATACAAATCAAAACCATAACAAACTGAATATTAACCAAAATGTGCCAACACTTGTTTGATTATTTTCTCCTAAATTTTGGTAAATCTATAAATACGCATATTTTAATTACTAAACCCTACGATACTAATTTAAATTTTGCTGATTCTTGCTTACTATGTATGTATATTATACGATCTATTTTTTTGATCTTTTTTAAACCTTTTGTAGATTCTCTGCCTACTAAACTCAAGTGGAAATAATTTTATTTTAACCCACTCGGAAGTGTTTTTTTCCATGATCTGATCATTGGTTTTATTACATTGTGGTATTTTTGTTTTAGATCAGCTGTTCGTTATGTGAAAGAATGAATTTTGGAGACAAGATTTTGTCTTCACCTTAAGGTTAGCTATAAAAAGTTTTTACCCAGGCCTTTCCGCTTTTCCAGGCTGACAATGGAAATATGTATTCTTATTCAAAATACCTACACATTGCTTAGAAAGCTTCAAGTAGAGAATGAATGAAAAACCAGTTAACGAGGAACTCGATCAGCAGATTACGAGAAATTATAAGACATACTCAAATGGTAGTTATTGTGTTTTTCATTTAATATTTTAATAAAATTATGGCATGTCATTGTGCATTTTTGAGTTTTATTTTTTATTTTCTTCGAGGCTAGACCAACAACAATATAGAGTATTTTATTTTAAAGTGATATTTAGTCGAAAAGGTTATTCAGAATGCTGCTATTTGATTTTTACTACATATAAAATCAACTAACGGGATTTTGAATAGTTTGTTTGGCTTAAATATTACTTTAAAATATTTCGCCAGAAAAAAATAACAAAACTGGGCGTTTAAACGTCCCGCCTCGAGGTTCCAGCCAGACCCGATGGTGGCGCTCTTTTTGACAGTTTTGACATTTCCTTAATGACATTTTTGCTTCGACCAATTAACATGCTTTTTTTTCTTCTTCCTGGTGTAAGTATTCGTTGATAAAATCAGTCCGCTTGCAAAGTCGCGAGAGTGAGGTGCGCCTATTTGTTTTCGGTCGCTCTGATCTAATTGTTTTGCTGGTCATTTTTACTAACTTTGACTTTTAGCATTTATTTATCACGTGTATTATTATTTAGGCTGCTTAAACGTTTTATTTAAGGATAACGTTAACACATTTGTAGAATTGTCTATGTATGTGTTTTTTATTCGAAGTCTACTATAAAACGGTCGTTTTGGGGTTACCTGAGCGGCATTACCCATAGCCAGGGGTAATGACGCTCAATGCTGTTTTTTTTGTAAGTTTTCCTGCTGTTTGTCAGTGAAATATAATAAGGTTTTGTGTTAAAATATTGATTACTTAAGAATTGAGCTATTGTTATTTGTTTTTACTTTTAATATAAATTAGAGATTTTTAAAAATACCGCGTTTTTTCCTTAACTGAGCGGCATTCCGCCTGCTTCCCCTAAGCAATAGAAACGCAATCCTTTATTATTAGAACACTACTTAATTGGTACATAATTCGCAAGTAAACATTTTTATGTTATAGTTGACATCCGCACAAGCTGCATGGCACCATTTTAGACAGTGCTGGCAACGAATCCTTGGATTTCCATTGAAATGGAATCTATAACAATGTTACTTAATTAGCCAATTGCATTTGCCGAGAAAATGTCATAATTTGTTATAAATTATAAATACAACATACATTTACTTCACATATGGAGCCTTGATACGCCTATCAACCCTCCCGATGTAAACTGTATCAAACCTCCCGGGACGACAAATTTATGGAATTTATGACGTAAACGTACTATGGCATTAGATTGAAGATATATTTTACTGTCCTTTATGCACTAAACTAAATACGCTTGAAGCATAATTTAATGAATTTCGTTAATTTTTATTGTTAAATTGATAAACCCTTACGTTTGTTATGCAAAAACTTACATCGAATATGTAGAAAACATACTTTAACCCACAAAACTAGTAAACGCCACGCTATCGTTGCTAGATTTTAGTAGGCATCACTGTCTCAACATCCGCAGTCGGCAATACGCGCTGTTACCCCATCTGTAAGGGACCGAGGCGGGAAATTTGGACGTGTATCATGCCTCCCCGCGTATCAACCCTCCCCAGTCTCCCCTAATAAACAAACTTATCTATTAAAAATAACTATTTGATAAAACGTAACCTGAACTCTGACATGGTAAAATGGTGTTATCAAAACTTAATTTTTATATTATTTTGACTTTATTGTAAATAAATAGGAAGCAGATGATACATTTAATAAATGGGTAACAGGGTGACATCCCCCCCCTGTTATGTTAGCAAAGGTCCACCACGTTCCTTGCGAGTTCTATAATAAAAACACGTGAATATATAGCATCAATTTTTATGGAACGGCTAATATCTCTTTGTATCGTAATGTCAAAGCGTGCTTTTTAAAAACAGAATTGAAAATACGAATATAATTTCCGTATATTTGTCCTTATTTTTGGTCAAACTTAAGTGTAGAGATTATAGACTTTTATATACGTACAGAGCTTATCTCCTGCGCAAACAAAAGTAACGTTTTATGGGTGAAAAAATACGTCCAAGAACATGGGCAGTTACCGAGATATTTTAATTCTTTTCTTAAGAAACGATCAAATTTTCACGATTATAACATTCGCTCTGGGCATCACTACAACATTGAGACGGTTAAGACTACATCTTTACAAAACTCGTTGTTTTTTGAGGGAGTTCGCCTTTTTAATGACCTCCCGGAGAGTATTAAGAATGCAAATAGTTTGGGCGTTTTTACAAGAAAGGTATTTCATTATTTTAAGGACACGTAGATTAGGTTTTATATTTTTGTAACTAAAATAATTATGTAAATACTATTTTGTAATTTTTTTTTTCTTAGCAATAACTAGCCAAGTGCTAAATAAAGATTATTATTATTATTATTATTATTATTATTATTATTATTCTTATTCTTATTCTTATTCTTATTCTTATTCTTATTCTTATTCTTATTCTTATTCTTATTCTTATTCTTATTCTTATTCTTATTCTTATTCTTATTCTTATTCTTATTCTTATTCTTATTCTTATTCTTATTCTTATTCTTATTCTTATTCTTATTCTTATTCTTATTCTTATTCTTATTCTTATTCTTATTCTTATTCTTATTCTTATTCTTATTCTTATTCTTATTCTTATTCTTATTCTTATTCTTATTCTTATTCTTATTCTTATTCTTATTCTTATTCTTATTCTTATTCTTATTCTTATTCTTATTCTTATTCTTATTCTTATTCTTATTCTTATTCTTATTCTTATTCTTATTCTTATTCTTATTCTTATTCTTATTCTTATTCTTATTCTTATTCTTATTCTTATTCTTATTCTTATTCTTATTCTTATTCTTATTCTTATTCTTATTCTTATTCTTATTCTTATTCTTATTCTTATTCTTATTCTTATTCTTATTCTTATTCTTATTCTTATTCTTATTCTTATTCTTATTCTTATTCTTATTCTTATTCTTATTCTTATTCTTATTCTTATTCTTATTCTTATTCTTATTCTTATTCTTATTCTTATTCTTATTCTTATTCTTATTCTTATTCTTATTCTTATTCTTATTCTTATTCTTATTCTTATTCTTATTCTTATTCTTATTCTTATTCTTATTCTTATTCTTATTCTTATTCTTATTCTTATTCTTATTCTTATTCTTATTCTTATTCTTATTCTTATTCTTATTCTTATTCTTATTCTTATTCTTATTCTTATTCTTATTCTTATTCTTATTCTTATTCTTATTCTTATTCTTATTCTTATTCTTATTCTTATTATTATTATTATTATTATTATAAGCACATGGCTCGCCAGTCGTCAGCTGCTTTCCCTCTGAGCAGCATCGGGCATGCGCACAAACCTCGTATTATCGGCCTGTCCTTCTTTAGCGACATGCTCAAAATACACTCCAGAACCAGCTCGGCCGGCACTTTTGTTGTTGCGTTTTAAGGTTTCTCTGTGGATTTCTTGTAGTTTTCTTTGCTATTGTGGATTGTGGGTGTTTACTATTTACGGATTTCTAGTTTTTGTGTAGTTTAGTGAATTGCGCTTGTGCTTTTAATGTTCTATACCTACTTATATTATATAAAAGAAAAAATGTAAATACCTAGGTAGTTTATATTATTCCACGGGTCAAGTTCTCGGGCAAAAACTTTTTCAAATTCTTAAACAAGAAATTGTTCTTGAAAATGTTTTACACGCACCCAAGTTTTTGCCAAATTGTAAAAATAAATACAAGTTACGTATACCAACTTTCAAATATTTAACTTGAGGTTAGGTACGCGATAGAATCGAAGATTGGTTATTTTTGTTTTTTATATTCGATTTTATAAGTTTTATAGTTTACTTGACCTGTTCTCTTCCATTTCGAACTTAAAACACGACGAGGAATTATTTTGAAACAAATTTTAGAAACAAAACCTTATAAAACAATTTTCTATCCTCAAAATCTGATAGATTTGCAACTACTAAAAATGCCGGAAATCACTAACTTAATTCCCAACCTGATCAAAAAAATTGAGAAGAAATTCCAATTTTTTGGCAAGAATTTAAATTTTAAAGCCTGGACGTGTCTATTTTCCCATTCGTCAAACGATAATGTTGCAGTGCGCATGTCTAATCCTGTGTAGCTCTGTTTACATGCGCGAGGGAGGCCGTATATTTGCCACTTTCGTGATTATTGTTTGCTTATCTAAAGGTAAATATCTATGGTAGAGATCCCAAACAACATATTTTGTACAACATTTTCTGTCGCAAGGTTTATGTAGGGGAGAACCGGGCAGCCCCGCCCACCTAAGCAAATATGGATGCTTTGAAAGATGTAATAACTGTCTCGATATACTGAAAAATGTTCTAAATACGTTCGTCTACTGTCTTTATTATTATTTACTTAATTTTGTGTAAAAAATTTTTTTTAAATAAAAAAACTAATATTTTTGGAAAGCTTACAATGGGCGGGGATATCCGTCATAGAGGATAACCCCGCTCACTATGTCAGTTAATGCAGCCCATATTTCCATGTTTCAATTTTCCCAAATTCATGGCAGATAATGCAATTCTGTTTCCTGCAATCTTTCATGTCGTCGGAACTTTCGTCGTTGTATATTACTTCGACTGATTCATCACTGCTAGCGCCCGGAGCGTTAGCGGGCGGTGCTACCCGAACTAGGCTTTCTTTACAAAGTAGACTGTCTACAAAAATACAAACTAGTTATAAAAAGACCAATACTGTTCAATAAACTAGGATTAATTCCCTTTAGTTTCATATATAAATTATATTGTTTAATGATAATTTACTCTACTTACCGGTAATTTAAAGCTGACATAAAACGCACAACCTCAAAAAACTGTTGTCGGCCGAATAAACGTTTAAAATGCAGTTTTCAACCTGTTTCTTGTATTGAGCCTCATATTGGTTAGTTATTCACCCGACCAATAGATGACACTACTAATACATCGCATCATTTCAGTAATATGGTGATGAGCGGTGTTACCCGCTGGGCGGGGCTACCCGGATCTCCCCTAAATTCAGAAAGTCGAAATACCCAATTTAGAGATTTTTTGACAAGGCAGATTTAAATAATTTCAATGGAGATCTCGTATTATCACGAACTTATAATTACCGTTGTTGTTTTATGAGTAGGTAATTATAATTACACTTGTTGTATGATAGTATATTATTTAACGAGCGTATAATGCAGGCTATATTACACGAGATTGAATCCGAGTGTAATATAGCCATTATACGCGACTCAAATACTTAAATACTATACTTTATCTACGACTATTCAGTATTCAAAAAATTAGAAAATGCATAACAAGGTATCAAGGTAATATTATTAATGGTATTTCTTAACTAAAAAATACAATTCAACAATGTTAACAATAATTAAACAAAATACAATTACTTATTTGTAATTTTTCATGAAATTGATTGTAACATTAGAGCAATTACGAAAATGAATGGGAGCAGGAATATTACTTATATTCATATCGTTTTTATTAGTAATGGAAAAAGTTTCGGAGCTAACATTATTTACAGTGGTAAATGTAGATGGGCATAAATTTAAGTTAATTTGTTTTAAAATTTTATTAGCAGCGTCTATTTTCGTTTTTTTTTTGAATCAGCAATACAACCTTCATTGTTGGGACCGTGGGTTATGAAATCTCATAATCCACGGTTGTAGATTATAAATAACTATGGTAATATGAACCACATCATATTTTCTAACAAACACATTATGTTTCTATTATTAAATAGTCTATCTATATTACTATCATAAAAATTACCATAAACTAAGTAAAGTAGACATCCCACTTAAATGGGCGAAAGCGAGGCTCGAGGTTTCGATGTAAATGCCGAGAAGCGAAGTGACTTTAGACGGATATTTGCGTTCAGTAAACGTATACCTATCACAGGCAACGTTCGGCGTAACTTATTACAGATTTGTACGTCGTACAAAATTATGAGCGATAAAGTGTTTACATTGGATGGTTTTTCTTGGTATTTTTTCTCTATGGTATTACCTACCTATGCGCCTATTATTAAAATGGTTGTAGATAAAAGAAAATTTTTCCATGAAAAAGGACTTTAGAGACAGTTTGTATAATTATTTTTCTCATTTACCTACATACAGGGTTGCCCAGAAGTCCGGAATAAAATTAATATACCCTTAACCTGTAACTTTTGGGGAAAACACTCGGACAAGTCAATATAGTTTTATATATGCTCACATTTTGTCGGTATTCGTTTGTTTTTTTTATAGACATTTTTCAAAGATATGACAACATCGATCTTTTTTAAATGGAAACATACAGCTTGTGATACATCATTTGAAAGCTAATATTTCGTACAGTATGCTTATAAATTCTGGCGCGATTCTGTCAAGCTATTTCAAAATGGCGACTGTTAAAAGTTTTTAAAAAATATCTATTTAAACAAGTGGAAATGATAAATCATTGATGTTTTTTTTACCTTCAAGGTAAGAAATCTTTATTGTATCACGTACAGGTTAAGGCTATTATAATTTTATTCCGGACTTCTGGGCAACACTGTATATAATATACAGATATATTTTTTTTATCGTCAACCGGCAGTAAAGCCTTACAATAGGGAGTTTTCGTTTTATTGGAAAATTCAAACGGTTAACCATAACGAATACGAATACGAAGCCGCTATTTGACAGATCGTAAAAATAGTTTTCGTTCAATTCGCTTAACGTTAACGTTAAGTCGAATCGACAGTAAACATAACAAATATAACATAACCTATCTTTAATGGTTTGTGTTCATATTTTCATATACGTTTTGTGCTATCTTTTTTTTAAAACATCATGATAGACGAAAGGTTGCTTTTATTGGACTCATCCAGTGATTCGGATTTGGATGATGCCCTTCTCTTGGAGGTGCTTGATCGCCAGGACATGCAGTATCGAGCACAGTTGTATGGAAATTTCAATTTAGAACACTATAATAATGCTGAATGCAAACTTTATTACGCATGCGTTCCGTTTTCGCTATGGCTTTGTCTTCCGTCCGTTAGCTCCCGCCACTTATCCGTAACGATAACGATAAATGACAGCTCAAATGTCAAAGTTGTCAAATAGCGGCTATCGGAATCGCTTTTAAAAGACAACGAAAACTGTCTATTATCAGAGTGATTTCCGGAAGTAAAGGAACACTTTATTTTATTGTAAAATAAAATACTTTACCTGCCGCAAATGCGGCAGATAAATACTTTTACCTGCCGCAAATTTTTTCTTGAGGGGTGCTTTGGAATACGCACGTGGTCGGCAGAAATTTTCTGACATGTCATAAAAAAATCGTCTGTCACTGTCACGCCTTTCCCTATTGCAGCTTGATAAATAGTAGGTCAAATTTTTTGAGGGGTGCTTTGGAATACGCACGTGGTCAGCCGAAATTTTCTGACGTGTATATTTGCTGTTTTCTTTGTTATAATAAAATGCGATGAGTTATACCTCAATTGTTTATATTATAAATTCTGAACGGTTGGCGATAAAATTTTGTATGCACCACGTCAGTAAAGTGTCTTTATCGACTCGCCTGTTATTCGCCTCGCTCGCTTCGCTCGCTCATCTCATAATTTCAGACTCGTCCGATAAAGAATTACTTTACTGCCTTGGTACATAAATAACTATTACACATTCGGAGTGCTGTAAAGTTAGACGACGTATTATAGCAGCCCTGAATGGACTGTTAATAATTTTTGTCTAATAACAGTTTATTTTTACGTTCTGTCGAGTGCTCTCTAACATTATCATTATAATTATTTTAAATTCGAATAATTTTTTGAAATATTTGACTTGTGCGTGCGTATTTACACAACATTCGTTTTTATGGGTTATGTTATGATACGGCTTCTTTAAGTATTTTTTTTTTAACTGGCACGAGAAATAGAGATACAACACATGCAACATGTTTTTTTTCTGTTAATCTGTAAAATGGTATTAATCCTACCATGGTAAAACGTTTTGCAAAGGTAGTTTCTAACATGAATATACAGGGTTATTCACGATGGATAGTACCTACGTTAGACGTATATGACGAACCAGATGACAAATCGGTGAAAATTTGGTCATTTACATAAACGGATTTCCTCTATTCATCTAAAATATTTTTGACGTTACGGTATAGCCACACCAAAAGTTAGTAGAAACTTTGATATTTTAAATGGAACACCCTATAATTTATTTTATTTTCACAACTTTCTTTAACATTATCCTATCTATCTCTTACCGTTTGAAAGATAATAATTAAATTCCAATTTTATTAATTTTATAAACGTTAAATTAAAAAAAACTGTTGTTAATTTTTAAGTTAAAGTTTTCACATAGTTATTTTGGTAGGTACGGGTCTATCAATATTTTATTTTATGAATAATGAAATTAGTATCTACCTACATCTTACAAAATTTAACAGATAGCGAAGGCGAAGTTAAAAGAACTTATTCCGGTTCTGTTTATGTAGCCAACCGTTTAACGTAAAATATACCAGACTTCAACAGGGTGCCATTAATGACAGGTGATGCCGTGATGCGGCGGGTTCTTAGATTAATTTGACTTTATCATATCATTTCACTATTCGGTATTCAGCCTATTTTAAATGGAAATGAACTTCCGCGATGCGATTGTTTAAATATTTTATTGATAAAATGGTGAAGACGGAATAAAATAGAATTGTTTTTTATCTGCTGGTGCTGGTTTCGCACAAATTTATTATTTAGAGAAATTACATATTGTGGATTTTATTTTATTTATTATCTTTCGATTAATAAAGAAACGTGCAAGAGGCTTTTCTTCATTTTGTAAGTTAAATGACCTGTAGCCTGTTTGGTCCCTAAATTTTATAAAGAAGGTACCTACCTACTATAAAATAATATATTATGTCGCACCTTAAAAATTAAAGTGACACGATCCAAAAAATAGAGTCTTGAAGAAAACAGGAAAAACTAAAAAATATATTGGACCCCTCTAACTCTTTTGTCTCCTAAGCCCAAGTAATAAATTAAATTAAATGTTAAATTTGGATAAACATTAGCTAAATGGTTTTACTAGAAGACAATTATTTAACATTGATATTAAAACCTACCCTTAATAGTAAAAAAAATAAAAATAAAAAATAAAAAACAAGTTAGGTCTTTTTACTGCAAAATTTTTTTTAACAACGAACGAATTGAGGGGTTCATTCCAAAAACCAGACAAGTCCAAAATATTACATTTCTAGATTATGATGCCATAATATAGATTAAAGACATGCCGAATCGTAGGCACATTTAACTTCTACAAATAATGGACGAGTCCGCTTTATAAATGATCGAAATAAGCTATATTCTGCAAAAACCAGATAAGTCCAGTTCGTTTCCGACAAAAACCAGACAAGTCCATGGACTAGTGGGGTGTTTGAGTTGTCAGTGTTTTGAATATGCATTACGTCTAACTTTTTTTTTGGAGTAGAAGTTGAATAAATGATTTATTTTAATTCCCAGGTGTAGTTTTCCTGCAAAAAGCAGATAAGACCAATTGTTTTTATTTTTTTTCTCATTAACAACAATATTTTTTCAAATTATATTATTGTACAAATGAACATAATATACTAGCAATTTTTAATAAAAAAATACGACTTCCTATTACGAACTACGAAACAAGATAGACAGTTTTATTTAATTCCTGAAAAAACATTTATAGTAGAATAGTGTAATTCAGTTAATTTTTTGTAAAATGTTTGGAATTAAGTCAGTTTAGACTTAAAGCAGTGTCAATTTTCCTTCGAATGCGACAACATACTGAAATGATAACGCGCGAATACCGTTAATATGAAAAAGGCATTAATAGGTTGATCTAATTTGGGAGAAGTGATTTGGTATTATGTCAAGCGGCAGCTAATAGAGGGCGGTATTTAGTGTCATTTTATGAATAATCTTAGAAATATACAATTTTCGAGTTGTCACTTTACTTTTAAAGGTGCGATGTGTTCATTTTTCTTTTTTGAGCTACCCCGTATAATTATTTTTTTTATATTGACGTATGTTAATTGGTATCCCTATTCTTTTCTAATAACATTTTTTTTGCATTTTTAGCACCACAGCATACGGGGTAAATGTACCGCCAGGAAAATCCCATGGAAATTTTACTACTCCAAATATGGGCTTCCCTATTAATAATTGTATTAGACTTTTTTCCAGGCCTTTATATGATGGACTTGCACACCAAATTTGATTATTTTTTAAAAAGCCATTTAAAAGTTATTTAGAAAAACTCTTCCTAAAATTCTTAGTAACTAAATACGGCTCTGATACATATTTCAGTGAAACCACCACTAATAATAATTTATGATATCGTCAAATGTTACTAGACGTTTTATTTTTTGTTAGTTTCAACATGGTTTACAGTATTCAAGATAAAAATAATGATTGCAATAATTTAATCAAGATTAATTTGGCCACTGGCCAGTTAATGGCATTATTTTATATATAGTACTTTTTTATCTATAGGTATTTGACCCCAGACTATTACCAGTGATGTTTATTTTGAGAAAATAAAGTAAGTAAATCATAATAAAAAAATAAAATGGCGTAGAAGTCCTTACCTAAAGCAACATATTAGTTGAGATATGGTTTAATAAAACACAAAAATTAACGACAATATTTTTAATATGAAAACATTTGTTTTTACAACCACGTAAAACCAAATAGGATTAGTTTTTATTTATTATAAAGTACGTTAATAACAACAGAGGATCAAGTTTATGGTTAAGGGAAAAATAAACACAAATAAACCTTGAATATAAGAACACATCTATACAACACTTATATCACGGAACATTAAATTAGGTTTGCAGTCAGGCACCTCCCACTTACATTAAAAGGACACCATACCATCAGACATTAATCACCCACCAACAACGGCAATCAAATGATATGTTTTGAATTACTCCGTTCACGCGAAGCAACGACATATCATTGTTTTAAGTTAGTTCGTCCCTCTCTGTTCTGTTATAGTAAGGGATAGACTATATAGCGCTCGCTTAAAGTTACTTGAACGATTTCTCCATATTTTACATATTTTAGCGAACTAATTAGTTCCTAAAAATTTTTTATGAAAAACTATTATACAACCAAATGTATAATTACACTGGCCGACAAGATTTTTCTAACACAGGTCAGCTCTTTATTTTTAAAATGGAAATACCCTTCTAATAATAGAAAAAATATTGGGAAAGCCCCAATACATACCATTTTTCAATAGCTTAATAAGACCATTTTACATTAGCCGCGTAGTCAATTTAATTAGGGGCGGTAAAAATGGATGCATTTTATGACAAAAAAATTACGTAAACTGTAGGAATTTTAGTAGGACTTCTGGGAGGATTTACAAAATATTGCTGTTTTCTTTGTTTGTGGGACAGTCGTGCAGCAGATCAGCATTATGTAATAAAAGATTGGCCACAAAAAAGTGAATTTCAGCCGGGATCTTAGAATGTTAAGTTTGCACCTCTTGTAGACCCCAAAAAAGTCCTTCTGCCTCCTCTTCACATTAAACTTGACGGCTGATGAAAAACTTTGTGAAAGCTATGAATAAAGACGGTGATTGATTCAAATACCTAAGACAAGTCTTTCCCCAGTTAAGTGATACCAAATTAAAGGAAGGCATATGGGCCACAAATCAAAAAATTGCTGGACGATGTCAACTTTACAGAGAAGCTTACCAGGCAGGACCTCAGAGCATGGAACTCGTTTGTTAGTATAGTAAGGGGATTTTTGGGCAACAATATGGATGCAAACTATCAACAGTTAGTTGATGAACTTTTAGATTCCTACAAATCGCTTGGTGCCCGAATGTTATTAAAAATTCACTTCCTCCATTCCCATCTGTAATTTTTTCCTGAAAATTTGGGAGCTGTCAGTGACGAGCAGGGTGAAAGATTCCACCAGGATATCAGGATAATGGAAATTCGCTATCAAGGACGATGGGATCCAGCCATGATGGGTGGTTCCTGTTGGTTTTTGAAAAGAGAAGATATGACCCCTCATAAAAGGAAAAAATAAAATTAAATTAGTGTGTTCAGTTAATATTTGTAATGTTTGTGTTTTTCTTAGATGTAAGGTATGTTTAGTAGGTGCAAAAATTTAAATATAGTCGATATACACAGTTAGAAAATTCTTAAATTATTATTTCAATAGATATTAAATATTGTAACATTAAATGTGGTACTATAAATGTAACAAGAAAACGTTACGTGTTACAACTTTTTTTTTCTCATTTTCGTATTTGGATAGGTCCATTCTACCACAATATTATGCTATTTAGCTTTGTGTTACAACAAAAAAAAAATTTTGTTGGCCAGTGTTATTATTATTGTATTAAAACCAAAATTATCCCCTAGAGTCAGTGCGGTTTTCGAAATGGTTTTAGTACTTCTAACTTTTAACTAATGTTATCGATGATATAATTCGAGCATCTGATAAAAAATTAAATAGAGCTTTAATTTTATTAGAATTTTCCAAAGCGTTTGACACCATTAATCACAAACTCCATGTATAAAAAATTAAAGTTTTATGGCTTTCAAAAGGAATCATGTTCTATTATCGAGTGATACCTCTCAAATCGCTTCCAAAAGATATTTTCTGATGGTAAGTATTCAGACCAGGTTAGAATATTATCTAGCGTGCCACAAGGCTCCATATTAGGGCCGTTACATTTTCTCATATACACATCCGATATTCTTAAATCTTTAAAATATGTAAAGTACTTTATGCTAATGACACTCAGATTTATTTTTGTTTTGATTTAGATGAGTATTTGGACAGCTCATAAATGATGACTTGCAAACTCTAACTGATCTGCATGACATCTAATCATAATTTAAAATTAAACCTCTCCCACCACTCTTGTGAACGCCTAACTCCTCCCTCTAATATTCATACTGCTAACATTTGCTATGGGGATAAGTTAACTTTACCTCACCATCAGAGTGCCTTGTTTCAGACGTCTTTTACTTATAATGCTGTCGTCTCTTATAATTCTTTGTCTGGAGAATTAACTACTGTCTCTAATGGTGTTCTATTTAAAATAAGGTATAAACAATTTCTTTTGGGAGTACCTACAAAGTAAGTAATTTTTCATTTTAATATGCTGGGTTCTTTGAAAACTATTATACTAAAATGTCCATAAAGTGTCTATCTTTAATTTTTTGTTAGTCATGCATTGATAGACAAAATTCTTGTTTTTCTTATTGTTTTGTAATTTTTGTTTTCTTTTTGGTAAAATAAAGGCATTATTTATTTATTTATTTATTTAATGAATGATTTTCATCAGTGCAAGATAACAATGTTTTCTCTTGCAAGGACATTACATAATTTTTAAAATCTTGCCAATATCTACCAAATATTATAACTGTATGAAAATAAATAAAAGTTAAAGTATAAAAATACATCCGCCAGTGTTTTCAAAAGTACAGTTTTTTTTCGTTCCCAGTACTACTATGTGTGTGTTGTACCGACTAAATGCCTCGATCGGCGAGTATCGATTTCGAATAAAAATAACACGTTCAATTGTAAAAAGTCAATACGAGGAATTGCGAAGAAAAAAATCGTTTGCGGTGCATTTATTGCGAATTGTTCGAAAGACCGCTGCTTTTTACGGGCGGTGGAAAATTTAACAGATACTTGAAATTTTATTTGCACTAGATTCGAAACGGATATGGCCAAAATGCGTCTGCGGTACTTACGTTCCGCCGTCTTGTTCGGAATCTCAACCAGGACCACCGTGTCTCTTTTTGCAAGTCAATTAATTTTAAGAAATATTTGAGGTTCCGAAAGTTGTTTAACACCTTAACTTCTTTGCTCTAATATAACGCAAAACTTAAGGCGCGACTTTGTTGAGAAAGGAATTTATTTGCGACAAAGACTCACCCGAGCTGGACATATTCGCGATATCACGCCGTGAAGCAAAATATTCCGTAAACACCGATATACACTGAAATCAGAAGTCTTCACCGCGACTCGAGCGAGGCGATCGAATTCCGAGAATTTGTTATTTTCATCGATTTATTTCTAAATATTAAATGAAGATACATTTGACTTGATTTTATTTCGGAAACGAATTTTATTTTATAGAAAATAGGTAGGTACTTCTAAAATTAGACAAAATAATATACCTAATCGTATGGATAGTAGGATTTTTATATTTTTTTGTTTTGTTTTATTCAAGGTTTTATTTTATTTTATTTTATTAATAAAATCAAAGAAAATTTGTAAGTTTCATAGGTATCTAAAAAATAAAATTTGGGATAGCAAAAAGTTTTGTGAATAAAGATCTGTTATGATTCTAATAAAATATATTAGGTATTATGCAGTGGCGCATCCAGAGTTTGAGCCTGGGGGGGGGGGGGGGGTAGTGCCGGTGTTAAGGCGTGAAATTGCGCCGCAGGCGAAAAATTTTCGCAACCACGCCCAAAATCAAAAATTCACGCTGAAAAAAAATTCCTGGGCGGGGTAATGACCGCCCCTGAACCTATAACATCTGTATTTTTTTTTTGTTTTTTCAAATACTAAATTCTGATTTTAATTTTAAAAGTATTGAGTCCTTTTTGGGTATTTTGAAGTTTGGCTATGAAAAGTTATAAAGGTCTAAAAAATCCTGGGCGGGGTAATTACCCCCATTAACCCCCCCCCCCCCCCGTGTATGCGCGCCTGGTATTATGAATTCCCTGGAAAACCCTACCTAATATAATGATTTAAAAGAAGGTAGGTAATAAAAGTTTTAAAATCTTGGCCAATCCTGAAGGTAAAGGTGCCAACCTAAATTGTATTTAGGGGATAACTTCATACATAACAAAATGTAGAAACTGTCATTGACTCTCGTGCGTTATTTTTTCTGTCGCGTTCCGTTATATTTAATTTTTTTAGAGCATTTTATTTTTGAGGAACCGTTGTGCTGCCCCTCAAAAGAGAACAAGGTAAGTAATCGTTTTACATTTGGCGATCTTTTTTTAAACACAGAAAGAAGGTACCGTATCGTCACACTTACGAAAATGGAATAAAGCATTCCAGTATCAGTGTCGATTCAATACAAAGTCGCGGTATTTTGTTGCGGTATTTACTATTTTTCTGGAGTTATTGCAAAAGTAATGCGACAGTTTGCGGGAACCGATGATATTCCCGTCTATATAAACGCATCATAATGAAAGCGTCAGCGAACATTTGACCATGCCGCGAAAAGTCTTGTACCAGGCGCGCAAACACGGGGGGGGGGGTAATGGGGGTAATTACCCCCCCCCAGGATTTTTTTTAGACCTCTATAACTTTTCATAGGCAAACGTCAAATAACCGATCACTCGATTTTTTCAATCACTTGAACAATTCGGTTATCATCGGTATGCATTCGAGTAACGAAAATTCGAATTATTTTATTTCGAAACGACCCGCATGCCATTCATAACCATTCATAAATCACCAATCACTCCAATCACTCATAGCGGCTACACAAACTAGTTACTTTACCGATCTGGCGACCTTTTTTTTTTAGAAACTTTTCCTATCACTACTCAATACTTTTAAAATTAAAATTAGAATTTAGTATTTGGAAAAACAAACAAAAAAAGATACAGATGCTATAGGTTCAGGGGCGGTAACTACCCCTCCCAGAAATTTTTTTTCAGCGTGAATTTTTAATTTTGGGCGTGGTCGCGAACATTTTTCGCCTGCGGCGCAATTTCACGTCTAAATGCCGGCACTACCCCCCCCCCCCCCCCAACCTCAAACTCTGGATGCGCCACTGTCTTGTACTTACTATTTAGCTGCTAAATTGTACTTTTCGTCTAGAGAAGTAATAAAAATGTTCCTATGTTAAAAACCTAAACCGCAAAAGATCATATCTGCTACAAAAACTGGGACAGAGCATCAACAGCTATGGAATCCGAAATCATTGTAGAAGGATTTTTACAAAGTAAAAAATTACATAAAAGTACACATTTTGCAAACACAGTAAAAGCCATTCTTTATAGCAATTTCACAGGCAACAGTGCTACAAATTGGGCAAATAGAATTTCTATAAAAAAAAAAATTAAGGTTTTAAAAAAAAATTTCTGGCCTCTCGGTAGGTTTACCATTACGTTGAAAGATTTTCCCAGCACTTTGCTTGTTTTTCCATCATCTCGTAGCTCCGTTAGGACTGTTTGCACCTATTATATTTCTAAACTCCTTATTGTATTCTTCTGATGATGAATGCTTATGCGTTCGAAACATGTAGAGAATTACCCTGTATTAAACCTTGAAACTTATGTTTTTTAATATACCAATGGAGAAAGACTTAAAGTATCTTATTTATTTTCCTTTAATAATTATTTTGTTTCATATACAGAGATGACCGGTTTTGGCAAGAAAAATGGAAGAGCAGTTAAACTTTTTTTTTTCAGTTGCCTTTTTCCCGAAATAATAAATCCACAATACTCAAACAAGAGAAAAATTAAAGACAATTTTCATTTATTTCTGCTACCTTGACTGTCATGTCAAATCATATTTTTAATAAAAATTTACTATACTATTTATATGTGCCTTATTTAGGGTATTCAACCTAATAATACCACCTGACTGCTACATTTTAGAAGGGGGCAGCCAAAACACCGTAAAACTTTTCCTATTAAAATATGGCTGTAAAAAATATAGACACTGCGCCCTTCCCTGTGAACGGCCATGCCTATACCAACGCAATGTCTTTTTATACTCTATATTATGACATAATGTCCAATTTATTAGTGGTGGGCAGAGTCGGATATTCTCATGAATCGGATAGTTTAAAATTACGTACTTTTAGGAATCGATTACTTTATTGAGTAGTGATTATCAGCTCGCAAGGGGCCAGAACTTCTAAAAAGATGGTCGTCAATGCCGTATAGACATCTTCCATTTCTTGAAAAAAAAATCCACAGATCTTGCATCTTACGAAAGTATCATAGGCATATTGAAAATACCTACCACATACAGTATATTCACTTTTGAGTTTTTTTCGGTTTTTTTTTTAAATATTCTCCCTCGACTTTCTGTGTAATACGCCAAGACCGCCGCGCTATTTTGCTTTGTTTCAGCGACATTCACTGTTTAGTTTTTTTCCAATTTTTTCAATTCTTTACCCCCAACTTCCTTTGTAATATTTCAAGATCGCCGCGCTATTGTTTTTAGTTCCAGAGATATGCATTTTTGAATTTTTCCAGCTTTTTTGCAATCTTCGCCCCCGACTTTATTTGTAATACGTCAAGACCGCCGCGCTATTTCGCTTTGTTTCAGAGATATTCACTTTTTAGTTTTTTCTACTTTTGATTATCTCTTTACTCCCGACTTTCTTTGTAATATTTCAAGACCGCCACGCTAATATTCTTAGTTCCAGAAATATTCACTTTTCAGTTTTTTCTGCTTTTTTGAAATCTTCACCCCTTACTTTCTGTGTAATACGCCAATACCGCCGCGCTATATCGCTTTGTTTCAGAAACATTCACGGTTTAGTTTTTTTCCACTTTTTTTAATTCTTTATCCCCGTGCAACCTTGACCTACCCACACCGCTTGCTGATGTCATTCATTTTTCATGAAATGGGCCCGTATATACGCGACCAGTAGTATTTTCAATACTAAAAATGGCTTCTTAAAGAATCTAAAAGAAGGTCGCCACACATAAAGATATTCTACTCGAAGAAGGTATTTGTAATTAAAAAAAATCCCATTCCAGAGAATTACTGATTATTATTATAATCGATTCCGAGCGGTATTCGAATCCCATCGATTTTTTTGGGAATCGAACTTCACTGCACTTCTTGTACTTAAGTACTCCCATTACTACAATTGATGTTTAGTATAGCTTTTTAGCCGCCTTGTCAATACACAGGAATCTCGCTACACAAGGGCATCGCCAGCCAGTGAGCTAGGGAGGGGCAGCATAGAAAAACTAAAGAAAAAATTAAGATAGAAAACTTGAAGAAGTAGTCCATACTTGAAGTGGAGTGGAAATTTAGAAGGAAAGAAATAAGAACACAAAGTCTTCCTCCACTTTTATATTAAAGAAATAATTAAGGGTTGAAAAATTCTCTACATGTTTCGAATGCAGAAGCATTCATCTTCAGGAGAATAAGTAAAAAGAAAAAATTATTAGATATCACCTTAACGGAGCATCAAAATTTGTAGGCACAAAGAAACCGGTTCAATGAATAGAACGGAGAAAAAAAAAGTCATAATGCAAGTTACATTATGACTTTTTCTCCGTTCTATTCATTGAACCGGTTTCTTTGTGCCTACAAATTTTGATGCTCCGTTAAGGTGATATCTAATAATTTTTTCTTTTTACTTATTCTCCTGAAGATGAATGCTTCTGCATTCGAAACATGTAGAGAATTTTTCAACCCTTAATTATTTCTTTAATATAAAAGTGGAGGAAGACTTTGTGTTCTTATTTCTTTCCTTCTAAGATAGAAAAGTTTTAATTAAAAAAAAAATTGAAAACGAGTAAATTATTTACATACAAAATCAATTTAAACATAATCGTCTAGGGTTGCTAGCGAATTTGTTGGTTACTTTGTTTATAAAATCGTCCAAGTTCTTGAAAATGTGTTGCCTGTGTACACTCATCATGGCGAGGCCATTGAGGCGAGTTCCAGTCATCGTGCTCCTCAACCAGGTTTTGATTCTCCTCAAGCTACTAAATGACCTTTCAACTGTACAAGTGGTACAAGGTAAAGCAATAAGAATCCTCAAGGCCTTCTTTATCGCAGGAAAAATATCGTCAGTTTCCTTAAGGACTTCCACAACACTTAGTTTGGTCAATTCTAGATTTTCCTCCCATATTTTTTTCCATCTCATTCTTGATATCCAAAATACCGTAAAAGTTTCTGAATTCCTCGCATGCTTCTTTAAGATCTTCCAAAGATATGTTTTTCATTTGCGCAGGGTGTAGTTTTGTTAGGACAAAGTCCGACAAAGGATGGTCTATTTTCTTCAGAGAACCTTATTTCGAGGGAATTTATAATTGAGTCCAAATAAGGAATTGTCATAGACCTCCAACAGAATTCTGAATGGCTTTTTGCCGGGTGGTTGCTGCGGTGTTGTTGTCTTTCAACAGTACGTGGTATGGATTTCATATCTTCCGTCAGTCCAATTTTTTCCGCAATAGCAGTAGCATCTTTGATCAGTTGTAAAATGCGACTAATATGCTGGGATGCCTAAACCGTGTCCAAAGATACTGATTGGAGCACGTTTACTGTGGGTTTTATAATACTAGAATATTTGGATATCAATACGAGCTAAAAATAAATGAAGCTTTGGAAGCTGCCGCATGGAGCTGATACGCATGTTTCCTTGTCGCATTATTGCCATCTCAAGACAAAGCCTCCATTATAGCACAAAAATTCTCTTTAAAAACTCTGATTCTTTTGTGTTTTTCGCTCCACCTTGTTTCGCATAACCGGGAAATATTGGGTATTAATTTCCGTCTTAGAACCGATTCTCGAAAAAATGTTATTATATCCTTGATGGTCCCAACGGCATTTCTGATGTCAGGCAGGGCGTTCAGATCATTGATGACCAGATTGAGCTTATGTGATGAGCAATCTTCCCGAACCGATGCAGTGTTGCCGTTGATTCCCGGAAATTCTCGGTTATTGTTTCGATTAGCCGGGTGCGGGCGCTGCCCCCAACTGCCCCCCTTTGGCGACGCCCTTGTCGCTACACCAAAAATTGCAGCGCTGCGAGTCAATAAAAAGGCCAGATAAATATGACCGACCCCGAATTTGTGACTCAAATGTACTATTCAGTCGTTAAACCATGGAACGAGCAGCCGAGTCGGCACATGTGTTGCTAATTGACGCAAAACACACACAAAGCAAATTATTTTATTTAATTAAAAAATTAACCTAGATTTGTCTTTCCAAGGCCGCCGCCTTGACAGAAACCGCGCCGAACCCATAACGTGTGTCTTGTCACTGCTGCAGCAGCGTCGGACGCCGCCCGCTTCGGCAGAAACCGCTACAAAAACGCCGTGTGTGTCATCGCCCTAACAGTTCGTTTTGTTTTTACGCTCCCGTACCAACTAAGAAAGTTCATAAATAGCTTAATTTTATTGCACCTGTTAACCTTTACCAAGGCACATGAAACTTTATTTTTAGATATAACAATTAATATAGGGTTTCCATACGTCCCGGTTTACTGGGACATATAACCAGTTTCAATGGGTTTGTCCCGATGTCTGTTGCGATCAGCTATTTAACTTTATATACTTATTTGTTTTACTATCAAGAGACTTCACTCATTTCGAGGAAGAACGCAACATAAAAAATTAAAAATCCGATAGCCCATTTTTGATTTCAATACACAAACAAATCGGCTGCATTTCGTTTAATTTTTGTCCTTTACCAAACATTAAAAACAAAATTTTAAAAGTTAAAACATCATTATTTGTTGAAAAAATGGCGAACGCGCTTTGTAACTTTTGGTCCTGTGTCACATTAGAAACCGTTCCGGTCTAAGCCGAAAGATGTATGCTTACCCAAAATTAATAGGTACGCCTTTAGTGGAGGCGAGACGAATCACCTCCTCCCTTTACTACCTCTCTAAAATTAACGCTTCTATATTCTGTTATTGGCAGACAATACAAAAGAAAATTACAATTAACACGAAATCATCTCCAAATTATTTAACCTAGGTAACATTTTTCTCAGTGTATCATGATTTTATCTAGTATCACGTCGGCAGGAAATAAATAAAGCTTTAGATAGGCAACTTCTAACACATTTTAACAAAATTTACCTGAAACACGTTTCGCGCGCTGCAGGATTACGGGCTTATTACGAGATATTTATGTCTCAATTTTTGGAATAGTAAACATAAGACATGGAAGCTCTAAGGTATAGAGCGATTTTTTTGAAAAAAAAATTATTCGCGACGGTATTAAACCTGGAAAATGCCTAAAAATACTTACTTTCAGTGAGCATTTTTTCATATATTTTATTATTTTTTTGCAAAAAAGGCTCTATACCTTAGAAATAGAAACATTCCTTTACTAAAATATGATTCGTCCCGCCAGTCATTTCAAATAGGCTCTCCAGAATCCTGCAGTAGCGAAACAGTGTTAATCATCCGATAATTTTGCGCATTGTAGAGCCTTAACCCAAAATTTTCCTTTTCGCTTTGCTGTACGGGAAAGGATATTGTTCGCATCTCCATGGTCTGAAGTGGTACTAGAACCTCTATTTTGGTCTGGTTTTAAACGGCAGATTTACAAATATATATGTACATTGTACATGTCATGGCTAAACAACTTGCGCAAAGCAGATGGACAACCTGTAGCATCTCCAGGCCATTGTGGCCCCTACTCCCTACTTGACGGGAGGAAAACCGCAGCGCTATTACAGCACAGTTGGAAGGACCTAAAGAACATCACTGCCGTAGTCACTGAACATTGCCTGTTCGGTAGACAAGCTGAACGTATGCAAATACCAACTAACGACTTCTGCAGAAGTTACGGAGATGAAGAAGAGGAAGAAAGTGTAGTCATGCAGGCGATCAGAGGTGTGGTTTAAATCTATCCAGATCAATCTAACTGATCTGACCTGTGTTTGATTGGCAAATGATCACTGTTCCCCCAAAACCGTAAAAGTGATTCCAAGTGAACCAGGGAAATTCCAAGATTACTAAAATCAGATCAGTTTTGTGGTGTTTTGGACTGTTGTTTACTTTATGGTTTTGATAGTTATAGTTCCATTTTGTCCCTGTTTTTAGAGGCTCCTTTTTGTTTACGTTGCTTATAGCAACGGGAGACTATCGCGATAGTCTATAGCCTATAATATATTAACCTAAAGAAATTAATAAGTGATAATTTTTCTTAGGTACCTATACTACTACGACTTCATTTTAATTCAAATGTCAAGTAATTTCGAATTGACAGGTGAGACAAACCAGCAAGTAACAATCAGTTTTTTAGTCGTACCCGTGATATTTATTGTTTCAATAATATTGTGTAAAAAATTATTCGTTTTGGTAATGAATCAGCAAGTTCAATTGTTAAAGAAATTAAGCAGTTAGTAACAACTCATTTTTATTACTAAAATGTGAGAGACATTAAATAACAAATTTGCTATCTGAAATCCAATGTCTTTATAGTTTTAAATTCAAATATAACTTTAAAAAACATATACCGATGAGTTTAGTTTAATATGACGCACTGTATTTTTACAATAGAAGTTGATTTTTTTAAAATTATTTTACATCGGCCTATTTCCGCAACGAGGCCAATCACCGACGCCAGGGAATTTGTCACACACTATCTGGTAATTTTGCCGAATCCCTCTTTGTCGAGGGTAGGGTTCTTTAACGTGCCAACATCCATGACACGGGGCCCACAGTTTAACGTCTCTTCCGAAAGACGGCGCAGCTCTTAAACCAAATTCCAAATTTAACATCGACGTTTTTTTTTGCTGGCACCGGGTAACGAACCCGGGCCTTCGATCTGAGAGGCCGCTGCATTGACCAATAGACCACAACGCCGATATTGATTTTACTTGTTAGTAAAACTAACTAAGGTTTATTACTAAAATTTCATGAACATTAAAAAAAACTTCAATTTATGAAATTTTCTTACTGAATCTCCCACGCAGCAGAATTAATTCCCGATAATTTTTTTCTCGGTTTCACTAATGTATTTGTTGATAAAAAATTTCCCTCGTCTTCGACTCGGGATAATTTTCTATCAACAAGACCATTCGTGACCTTAAAAAAATTTTCGGTAATAATTCTGCTGCTAAGGAAATTATAAGAGAAAATCGTTTCAGAAGGATTCGTGTACATAAAGTAAGGAACAAATTCATTATTTAATAATCTAAAAACATTTCGTAAAAATACTCGGACACGTATGTAATAATTTTTGATTGCGCATATTTTGACATATACACATATTATACAGGGAATCTCATGTAGTAGATATGACATTATCGACGATTTTTTTAAATGAAAACCCCTATATTTTAGTTCAGATTTGTAATCTCCATAATAGCTGATTTCAAAAACATAACATACTTAGGGTCTAAAGTTGAAAAATGTGAAGTATTTTTAATTTTAAAAAATTTAAATAAAATTAAATAGGCTATTTAATTAAGTGTTGAAATTGTCCTCCTTCTTGTGCCTGGCAGTACCCCAAGCGATCAATAAACTCTTGTTGGACTTTTATTATGGTTTCTTCTGAAATATTCTTGCATTCTGTTGTGATTCGATTTTTTAAATCTTCAATATTGGCAGGTCTTATTTTATAAACGACATTTTTCAGGTGACCCCACAAGAAGAAGTCCAGCGGTGTAAGGTCTGGAGACCTAGGCGGCCATTCAATAGACCCACGTTTTCCAATCCACCTGTTCGGAAAAACTTGATCGACATAATGGCGCACTACTGCTGCATAATGTGGAGGTGCGCCGTCTTGTTGGTACCATAAATTTTCATCTAGAATTCCAGGATTATTTCTTCTCGGGTATAAGTTAACTAGCGTAGGGATAAGAAATTCTTGAAGAAACTAAAGGTAATTTAGCCCGTTTACATTATTGTCAAAGAAATATGGCCCAATAATTTTGTTCTTTACTATACCCGCCCAAACATTAATTTTTTGGGGATATTGAGTATGATGCTCATGCATCCACCTGGGATTTTCTTTTGCCCAATATCTACAGTTTTGCCGGTTTACTTCACCATTTAATTTAAAAGTAGATTCATCCGAAAATAGGATATTTTCAACAAACAAAAGATCTATGTTACATCTTTCCATTAATATTTGACAAAACTCCATCCTACGATCTGGATCATCTTCATTCAACTCATGAACCAGTCGGATTTTAAACGGATGCCATTTTTCTACTGTTAATAGGTTATGTACGATCATAGCAGCTGCCTCATGATCCATGCCAATCTGGCGGACGCTGTTATGGGGATTTTCTTCTATAGCCAATAAAATATTTAATTTTTTATTATCCGGAATAGTTGGACGGCCGTTCCTGTGAATATCTTCCACAGAACCCGTTTCTCGAAATTTTGTTTCAAGTTTACTTGCAGTTGATCTAGTGATTGGTCTTTCTGGGTACTTAGCGTTGAACAAAATGCACACTTCTTGCTGAGTACGAATCCTATCACCATATCCAATCATCTTTAGAATTTCTATTCTTTGTGTGTTAGATAAACGCATATTAACAAATATTAAAATTAATTTTTTACTTCTACTAATCTTAATAGCAAAATTCACTGTAATGACAGCATTATCTAAATAACCATAGTTACATAACAGCAAATAAGCCTACCTTAAAAAAAATGTATCTTGAATAAAATTATTTGTTCTACCCTGTAGCTACGAAACTATCAACTTTAGACCTTAAGTATGTTATGTTTTTGAAATCAGCTATTCTTGGAGATTACAAATCTGAACTAAGATATAGGGGTTTTCATTTAAAAAAATCGTGGATAATGTCATATCTACTACATGAGCTACCCTGTATAATATGTATATATGTCAAAATATGCGCAATCAAAAATTATTACATACGTGTCCAAGGATTTTTACGAAATGTTTTTAGATTATTAAATAATGAATTTGTTCCTTACTTTATGTACACACTGTACAAATACTCACATGGTAATAGTAATAATAAAAACCCGTATATGTACTACTTGGAGTTGTTGAAGAATTTTCTTTTTATGACGTCATATTGCGAGAACGAGAAATTGCGAGACTCTCGCGAGACAAGAAAACATCTTGCGGGGTGTTAGCCAGGAAAAAATATCGCCTCGATTTGCGAGAAGATAGTTTTTTAACAGTGCGAGATTTCTCGCCTCGTCTCGTGAAACACTAATTAAATCAATACATATCGTAATATAGAAAAATGTCCTTAAATTAAGCCTTTAAAATAGCTCCGCATATCCTGAATTACGTATTCCCTGTTCAGCTCTATCCGGTTAAATCGTGGTAATTTACGACACGCCTACAAAATGTTGCAGTGCCAACTTTGAGGAGGACCATTTTTAATAATTATTCATTAACTTTATACGTTTCCAAATAAATTACAACAGTTTTTTTTCTGTGTAGGCGCTTCTGCAAAACCAACTCGAAACATTTTAATGTACTCTTGACGTTTTTATAATAATTAAAGCGATCGATGAACGAGCATACCATTTGATCTATTATTGCCGGTAGGAAACTTTTCTAAGCTGCTACATGTGGTCGCTACCAAGGAATACCATAAACGGCTCGGTGATGGCAGACTGCTTGGCTGCAACGTTGGTGAGAGAGTTCACTTGGCCATTATTGCAAATAAAGAGGATTCTGCAGAAGATGCGTCGTGAATATCGAACGACCCATACTTTATCGCTGCCCGGGCTGTGAGAACTTACCATCGGCGGGGCATAAAAACCGACCCAGCAAAGGCCGGCAGCACACACAATGACGGCTTACGCATACGATTGTTTTCTCTGTGCACGTATAATTTAATCACTATAAACTATCAGGTGTGTCTAACACAGTAGCGTACTTTTTAATTATTTATATTATATTATAACTGTCTTTTCCTCAAAAATTCATCTATAAAAGGCCTGTGTTCAAAATCAATCATTTAGTGGGCCCCAGTTTTCAAGGGCGGATTTTGTATTTGGGTGGGGGGGCAAGCATTTTCTAAATTAGGTATTATGTATATTAATCGTCTTTAATAGTTAAATAAATGTAATAACATTATACCTATATGACTAATAACAATGTGAAGGACGAAGTTTAGCCGAGTCAATGGATGAAATGGCTATTCTTACATTTAACCCTTATGAGATTTAGGTACACAGCTTACGCTTAAAGAAGCAACAAAGTAAAATTTTGGTTGACATGATAATATTTATAAGTTATATTGTCAACTAAAACTCACAGTGGTCCGCTATATTTCGGATACTCGACCACTGTGCGTTGTTGAGATCGCAACCCACTGTACGCCAGTCAGTGTCAAGTGCGTTGCAATCTCAGCGTATATTCGGCTATATAATCTGGGCCAACTCAAGCTGCAGGCATCGAAGCCTACCGCTCGATCAATTCATCAATGGGTGACTATCCTTGACCATCGTCAAGTGCCGCACCCACTCTTCAGTTCAACAATAGGTGACAAGCCTTGACCATCGTCAAGTGACGCACCTGTCAGTCCGTTAACAAGCCTACGCCGAAACACGTCAGACATGCTGGTTTTCCTACTAGGGTAAAAGAAGGATCCAATGGACAACCATTTTATAGACTCCAGACTTTCCTTTCTCTACCGCTACGACCCCCACGAAGAGAAACTTCGTGACAATATACATACTTACGGAACAGTAGGAAAAACATATTATCTAAAACATGGCTATTCGCTACGCAGGAATATGAAGGAAAGTTCGTGATTAACAGAGTGATTTTTAGAACCACAAGACACATTTGTCAGTTTCGACGTAGAAAGCTTACACACCAACGTCCCAATAGGGGAATCACTGCATATCATCAAGCAAAAGTTACAAGAAGATCCAACCCTTTCAGAACGCACTAGTTTACCGCTAGATGAAGTGATGGAACTATTGGAGTATTGTCTACGTAGTTCCTACTTTCAAGTAAAATATAGGTTCTATGCCCAGGATGACGGTCTTCCAATGGATTCATCTCTCTCTCCGGTGGTGGCTAATTGTACATGGAATAGTTTGAGTCACACGCTATTAACACTGCCAAGATTAAGCCTGAACTTTGGCTTAGATATTATGTTCATGATACCGATGTTGTCATAGACAGCAACGAAAAGCTGATACGGTTTTTAGAACAAATTAATAGTATAAGATAATCCATTAAATTTACCATGGAAACAGAAAAACATTCCACTCTACCTTTTCTCGATGTTCTCGTTAAACGAAGTGCTGAAAACATAAAAACTTCAGTGTACAGGAAACCCACTCACACGGGGCAATACCTTAATCACGGATCGAATCATTCAAACTCCATAAAACAGGGCATAATTCAAACTTTTTATCACAGAGCATCTAACGTTTGCAACAATCCGGAAGATCTTAATATTGAAATTTTAAATATCAAAATAATTTAAAACAAAATGGTTACCCTGAAACCTTTGTAACTAATACCATCTCAAAACTTAAAAATCGCGAAGTAAAAACTAATACAGGAACGAAAGAGGAGCAAGCATTTCTTACGATACCTTATGTTAAGGGGATTTCTGAAAAGATTTGAAGGATAACCAAAAACTATAATATCAAAACAACCTTCAAATCTGGAAATACGCTTAGAAGCTTTCTTTCAAAAGTAAAACCCCCCCGTCCCGTAATGAAAACAAAAAATTGAATCTATCAAATTCCTTGCGAGTGTGGCTAATCGTACATTGTAGAAACAAAAAGACCTCTTCCCGTACGAGTTAAAGAGCATCTAAAACCTACTCTCAAAGAGGTGAAACTTCGAGATCAGGTATAGCGGAACATGTATGGACCAACCAACATAATATACAGTGGTCAGAAGCCAAGGTTTTGGACAAGGAACAGCACTGGAGAAAACGCAAATTCAAAGCAGCAGCTTTCATAAATCAAAAAATACCCATATATATTTAATAAACCAAGTATAAGATATCCCGAATATCTGGAAACCTCTTCTTGTCCAAAACCAACAGCTCAAACTTCACACTCCAATAAGGCACGTATAGGCGGAGTCATCAAGCTTCATTGCCCATGGATAGTATTTAAGACAGCAGCCTTAGAATTATAATTTAGCACTTGAAAACGGTTAGAGTTATTAACTAACCGAAACGTTCCGTTAAGTAACAAAATAAAGATAATGGAATTCCGACAAGGTAATTTCTTTGATATTACTTCACTTTTAAACTAACAGAGTGATAGTCCAGCCGCTTTGACAATCTGGAAAACGGATGAGTTCTTAATTAGTAGGATTCGATGCACAAAACTAAGGAAAAGAAGCTTCGCACGGTTCTACATATTGAGGCAGTGAAGTTGAGATATGTGAGGATAAACGTGCTCCAATTTGCTCAAGCAAACAACAATTCTGTGCCTTTTGACTTATCCTATCAACAATCAATAGTTGCTATGGACAATCATGCCGTAATTAATTAGAGATAAGACTAAAGTGCCACAAACAAGTTTTTTTAGGTTAAAATTAAAACAATAACTATTTGCATATAAAAGTGAAATTGTTTTGCGATGACTTTCAATCCAGCAGCCTAAATGGGTATTATAAATATAATATAACTATAGTAACTATTTCTTTAATATTTATTCTAAGTGAATTTAAAAATATATAATTACATTTTACTGACGACAGATATCTGCACTTATTTTGCCAAATATAGAAAATGTAATAATTCCAAAATTGTTTATAGAGCCTGCACATATGATAGAGCACGCATTCCTGATAGATTTTATCGTGTTTAATAGTAGTCGATCATCATCGTTTTGATCATAAATAAAGTGCAACTACAAGATCCTTTGTTACGAGTTTTTCAACTCATCTTTATTAGGTACCTACTGTAAGTAGTGAGGACTGGTTATCGTTTAAAAGCTGCTGCATTTTTGCTTTATAGATTATGTTATTTATTTAGAGGATTATTAAGTATTAATAATTATAAATAAAGAACATCCATTAAATTTGTTCTTATGTGATCTCTTAACATCAGATAAACGTATATATTTATTATGATAAAGGAAAGGATCAACCTTTTATATAGAATACCGCCAAGTTTATCAAGAATCGCTTGGACTCGTCGAATTATTTTTTTTTAAATGCATTTTTTTTTAGAAAAAAGGTATTATACAGAGTGGATCAGAAAAATGTCACGTGGATCAACTTTAATTTTTTTAATGAAACATAATGCATATCTTTACATTTTTACATTAATATAATCAATTCTATAGACATTTTTCATAATCATGCATGCCCTATACCTATGTTTAAACCTTTAATATATAATATTAAATTATATTAATTAATTTATACAAAATAGACAAACAACACAGTACTATAAATAAACTATTTTATGAGATGTTGAAAATATCCTCCACCAACTGTTGTTCTGCTGCAGATCAATCGATCCAACAATTCCTGTTGTAGGTACATACATTTTGTACAGAGAGAGAAATTTCTCGTCGAATTTACTCCTTAAGGTTCCTTTTATACTGAGATTTTGAATGCGGGATTCAGTATCTGGGATTCAGAATCTCACGTGAATTCTAACGAGATTCGGAATGCATACTTTTCTAATCTTGTTGCGCGGTTTCGGCAATTTTGTGGAGTGGCGATTAATTCCAGGGCCGCACGCTTCTGTTCAGTGTTAAAATAAATGCAGTAGAAGAAGCACTGTTGCTATATTATTATCAGATGGATTTAAATAATTTGGACAATAACTATTTTGGGAAAACTCCAGTGTGCCTGTTTTATTGTTTTATTCGAATACTCTTCTGCCGAAGTATCCACTAATCCCAGTATAAAAGGAGCTTAAGTGAATCTATCGAGTTGGATTTAGATGTATTAACTAAATTTGTGACGTTTTTCCACAAAAAAAGTCCAGTAGGTTAAGATCGGGTGAACTGAGTGACCACTCTTTTGACCCCCGTCTACCTATCCACTTCCCCGAAAAAGTTAGTTAGATCGTTAAACAGCCCTCTTGATAATACCACTGCTACGGATACTTATAACCCGTATTCGTCCTTGCCTGGATGAAGTGCGCCAGTTTAATGGCGTAACATTTTCATCTTTAAATAAAACTAAAGATCCAACTTTCAGATTTTTGCATTCATCATGCCATTTATTTTCTGCTGTAAACTAGTAAGATATTTCAGTGATCACCTTTTCCATAATTGTTGAACCATTTGCTGCAGCAGATGGAAACGGGATAATCGATTGAAAGGAATTTCGGTAACGTCCCCTTGAGGTAGTGTATTTAAGGAATCTCCAATCAAAAAATGGCTAATAGTCAAAACAGATAGGTAGATCGCGAGGATCACTTCTTATGATTAGTTAATTAACAAAAGTTATAATATAATTGTTCGTAGAAGTAAACTTTGAAAAAACAAAAATGTATTAATTTTAAACGCCGAATCTTCCATTGACGTCGAAGGCTGACATATTTGTATCTATTATGGGTACAATTAAGAGTTTATTGTAGTACGATTTATCGGCTAAAAATCTAATTTTATCTTATAACCAGTACAAAACAATACAAAACCCTGAACGTATATGTAATAGATCTTCCACTTTTTCTATCTAATAATACTAGTACTAAGCAATTGCCTTTTGTGGTAAACTGCCTTGCACGATACACGACCTGCTAGACCGCTTGGCACCGACAATGCAACTTACTAAATCGATCGATATAATTATAAGATCGATTTATTTGATTATTTTTGTGTATTCAAACATAAAGCATCGACTACTGTAACTTTATAGGCGCTTATTAAGGTGTTATTTATACGCCTTTTGAACAAAATCGTATAAAAAAGAAACGGGGATTGTTTAAATAGTTTCCGGAATCAGTAGCGGATGACGATTGTTATTTCATTTTTTTGTATCATCAAATATTTATTTATTTGTTCCAAATAAAATCTTAAAAACATTTCATCTTCATGTGGAATTCTCTACTTATAATAACATTTAAAAATATAATTATTGTTAAATATAACTAATTAAAATACAAGGTAAGTCAAAATAATACTTAAAATGTTAATATTCAATAAAAAAAATAAAAACATTTAAATATGTATAAAACTATTTAATTATTATTTATTTTAATAAAATAATATAACTAATAATATCGTTTAGATATCATTTATAAATAATTTTGAAAATAATAATTAATCATAAAATAAGTGCACGTTTAAATATTTTTTAGTTTAAAATTTAGCTTCCCCTTTTTTTAAAGTATTTTCTTAGTTATCATTTTAAAACGTTTTATATTTAAAAATGTTAATTCTTGGGGTATTTCGTTGTAAAATTTCATACCTTGATAATAAATGGAGTTCTGACCTGCCCTAGTGTGTATTAAAGGTAAATTAATATTGAAAACAGTTCTAGTTAAATGATCATGTACGTCACGTCTGTAATTGAACTTTATATTTGAATGTTTATTTTTTGATATAATTTGGTGAACAAAAATAATATTTTGCATTAAGTGAATATATCCTTAATTGATATAATATTAAAATTTTTATACAGTGTCCGCAAGAAAGTTCGCATCAAATGGTATTTTTTTTTATTATTAGATATAGGTAAAAATTGAAAAAGCAGTTAGTTTTTGCTTACCTAAAAACCAAAAATGACGTATACTGAAGCAGCTGCACGACTTGCGTTACCTGTCAAATTTTACATTTTTAATAATATAGGTTCAAAAATGCCCTTATTTATCAAAATATCGAAAAACCTTATTCGAGAAACTTGTTTATTTAGACATTTTTAGCCTTTGTACGTAATTTTGATAGTCTAAAACAATTTTTATTTTTTGCCAGATTCTTGAAAATTTTGATCAACCCTCGTAGATTAACTTTTATACATCGATGTAAAACCATTTGCCTTTACTTCATTTGTAATCTTAATGCAATTTTGTGTAAAATTTTTGTTTCCAATTATTTATTTTGCTTTAAACACTGAAATTGTTATTGATCAGTATGTAATGTTTGATGCAAAGGTTATCTAATTACATCAATTTTGTCAAAACCGACGTTTCTCGTTTTTCTTAAGTTAGTAAACAGATGTACAAAAAGAAAATATTAGGAAGCTTTCGTTGAAATTTTACTTAATTAATATTAAATTAAATTAATTATATTAAACTATATTTTTGTTGAATAAAATGTTTCGAGCGATTAATATTTATTCTTTTTGATCCAATATTAATTAAGTAAAATTTCGACGAAAGCTTCCTAATATTTTGTTTTTGTACATCTGTTTACTAACTTAAGAAAAATGAGAAACGTCGGTTTTGGCAAAACTGATGTAATTAGATAAACTTTGCATCAAACATTACATACTAATCAATAACAATTTTAGTTTTTAAAGCAAAATAAATAACTGGAAACAAAAATTTTACAAAAAATTGCATTAAGATTACAAATGAAGTAAAGGCAAATAGTTTTACATCGATGTATAAAAGTTAATCTACGAGGGTTGATCAAAATTTTCAAGAACCTGGCAAAAAATAAAAATTGTATTAGGCTGTCAAAATCTCGTACAGAGGCTAAAAATGTCTAAATAAACAACTTTCTCTAATAAAGTTTTTCGATATTTTGATAAATAAGGGCATTTTTGAACCTGTTTTATTAAAAATGTAAAATTTGACAGGTAACGCAAGTCGTGCAGCTGCTTCAGTATACGTCATTTTTGGTTTTTAAGTAAGCAAAATTTAACTGCTTTTTCAATTTTTACCTATACCTAATAATAAAAAAAATCTTATTTGATGCGGACTTTCTTGCGGACACTGTATAAAAGTTAAGTTAAATATTGTCTATCCAAGCAATATATATTTTTAATTGCTTTATTTTGTAAAACTTGTAAAGGGTTAAGCAAATTTTGAAAAGTTGATCCCCATACTAAAGTTAAATATTGTAAATGAGAGTGAATAATAGCAAAATAAATAGGACGTAACATATAATTTGGAGTCAAAAACCTAAGTTTTTTAAATTCCCCACTGGTGCAGCTATTTTCTGTTTAATATATTCAATGTGTTCACTCCAATTAATAGCTTCATCTATTATCAACCCCAAAAATTTAATTTTATTTGATTTGTTTTAAATGCCCAACCTCTAATTTTAAATCACTTCTGTATAAATTGGGTTTCTTTCCTATACATAAAAAAGGCTGGAGTTTCAGTTGTTTAAAGACAAAAAAATTGAAAGGTTCTCTTAATTAGTTTGTTTTTAAGAGTTCGCTAACATTCATTTCACAAAACGAAAATCTGGTATTTTTAAAATTATTTAAAATTTACCGTGACTGCTTCACATACAGTGTGTGTATAAAGTCTGGAAACGGCTTAATAACATCACAATTTACTGGCCGATTTAAACCAAATTTGGTACAGTTGTGTAAGAGGATCTAACGCACCGAATGACGATATTGGCGTTGTTGCCAGCTTTTTAGTTTGTCTGGAATTCGAACGAATTTTATATTTTTAAATATAACACCCAGTATATTTTTACATTTTTAAATTCCACATAAAATTATAATTATTTTTTATTAAATGCATTATTAGTCTATACTTCATAGTTTCCGAGATATTGACTCTCGAAAAGGGACATTTTTGAACTTTGACAGCTTATAACTTTCTAACAGTACGTCTTAGAGCAAAACGGCTTACACGTCCCTATCTTCAATTTTTATTATCTTCCCAAAAAAATCAACTTCCGGTTAAACCGGATGTAACTCGAAAGCAGGAAATATAGTTGTTCCGGTTTAACTGGAAGTTGATTTTTTTGGGAAGATAATAAAAATTGAAGATAGGGACATGTAAGCCGTTTTGCTCTAAGACGTACTGTTAGAAAGTTATAAGCTGTCAAAGTTCAAAAATGTCACTTTTCGAGAGTCAATATCTCGGAAACTATGAAGTATAGACTAATAATGCATTTAATAAAAAATAATTATAATTTTATGTGAAATTTAAAAATGTAAAAATATACTGGGTGTTATATTTAAAAATATAAAATTCGTTCGAATTCCAGACAAACTAAAAAGCTGACAACAACGCCAATATCGTCATTCGGTGCGTTAGATCCTCTTACACAACTGTACCAAATTTGGTTTAAATCGGCCAGTAAATTGTGATGTTATTAAGCCGTTTCCAGACTTTATACACACACTGTATATTTATACCTTTAGATAAGCAAACAATAATCACGAAAGTGGCAAGTTTATGGCCTTGCGCATGTAAACAAAATCACAAAGGAAGAGGCATGCGTACTGACGTAATTGACACGTAGGTACCCCAAAAAATATCATTGCTGATTAATAAAGGGCGGAATATGCAAAATGTATATTTATGCATTTTTTGCATATTTTGTCAAATTTATAATAAAATGCATATTTTTTACAAATTATTATTTTAACCGCATATTTTTTATATTTTCGGCTTTATCAAAAAATTTAAAATATCCAGTTCGGTACTTATTTCAGGGATTTTCCAATCTGAAGATTATAATATAATAATTATATTTACATTTTGGTTATACACAAGGTATATATTTATTGGGGGTTTCCGCGGTTTGCAAGTATATTGTTAGGGGTTGTTTATTGTCACTTAATAATGCGTTATTATTACCTGCTTAACAATTTGTAATACATACTTCTGATTTAAGCATTTATGAGAGTAAACCATCCAACGAAGTTGATCTTGGCCTTATATTTTGCTACTCAAGTTGCACTATTGTCCGATTACATCCGTAGATGTTGAAAGAAACTTCTCTTTGTATAAACATATTTTTACTAATTTATTTATTTATTTATTTATTTATTTATTTATTTAACTCAATCACAAAAGTAATAAAAATACAAATATAGTGTAAGCACTATGGACTAAAAGTCTGTGTTGTGTACACTATAACACACTTAAACTAAACTATTTTAACAAATAACAATTATAGTTTTATTTCCTAAGAAAATAGACAATATACAATATACTAAGTATGACAATACATATCACAAGACATTACAAAAACCTAATATTGCTCTTAATATTCTGGGTATTAAGTCTAATCCATTTATTTAGGTCCTTTTTTACGTATTGAAATTTTTTTCTTTTAAAATGCTCTGGTAATATGTTTAGAATCTTTGGAGCTATATAAGAAATGGATCGTTGAGTGGCATCAAAGTGGGGGTTAGGTATGTTTAAATGACGATTAACATTGGCTCTAGTCATGATGTCATGTCCTATGTAATTTTGAAAAGTATTTCTAGTAAGAGAAAATGTAAGTATACTTTTAATATACCATTGAGTAATAGTGAAGACTCTGGATTGCCGAAATAATTGGTCAGAGGAAAAACGTCTTGATTTAAACAAAATTATTTTTAAAATATACTTCTGTGCAATGTTAATGTTAGTCAGTACATTCTTATGAGCTGATCCCCAACATATTATTCCATACTTTAGGCAAGATTCTGTTAATGCTTTATATACATTAATTATGACATCTCTATTTAAAATATGACGTAACTCGTAAAATTTGTAAACTAATTTTTTTATTTTATTCTTAACATAATCTGCATGAACCGACCATTTCAACAATTGATCAAAGTAAACACCCAAATATTTGGTACTTTCAACAGACCTAACCATACCCGTACAACCACAATCATCAGAGAAGTCACAGTTGTTAGAATGAACCTTAATTTTACTGACATTTGGCAAACCAATCCTATTCATAGAGAAACACATAAAATTTGTTTTGTGTATGTTTAATGTTAAAAAGCTATAATCCATCCAAATTTTGACATTAGTAGCAGCCCTTTCAGCCTTCTTAAAAACGTCATGCCAAGATAGCCCCTTTACAAGAAGAACTGTATCATCCGCAAAACATACAGTTTTAACATTTGGTATTGCTTTAGCAAGACCATTAATATATATGGAAAACAAAATAGGGCCGAGCACTGTGCCTTGTGGAACACCATAATTAACCTCACGAGAGGAGCTGGAAACTGTATTAAGTTTAACTATCTGGTTTCTGTTGCTTAAATATGATTTAAACAGCTGAAGAACCCTACCCCTTATTCCAATTCTTTCTAGTTTGTGCAGCAGAATATCGTGATTCACAGTATCGAAGGCCTTAGAGAGGTCCAGGAAAATGGCCAGTGGTTTAAAATTATTATTGAAGCAATTAATAATATAATCGGTAACTTCATGCAAGGCAGTATCCGTACCCATTCCCTCTCTAAAACCATACTGAGAATCAGACAGTAACTTATTAGTATTTAAAAAATTACATAGTCTCTTCTTTATACATTTTTCTATAACTTTACAAATAGGACTGGTAAGTGCAATTGGCCGGTAGTTATTAATATCTGTTTTTTCCCCTCCCTTATGAAGTGGAAGGATTATAGCCTTTTTGAAGATGTTAGGAAACACACCCTTATCAAAGATCCTATTTACAATGTGCGCTAATGGCTTAACCAAGTATCTATAGTTCGATTTTATAATTGAAGCAGACACGCCAAAATCACCAACTGAAGAAGAATTCTTCAATGAATTAATAGAATTAATAATTTCCTCATCAAGAATCAGATAAAGAAACATTGAACCGGAAAATTGGTCCTCCCTCAACAAGTGATCCGGCATATTTGTCGGTCTATTTATTCTACTAGCTAGTCTTGCACCCACACTACTAAAATAGTTACAAAATTCTTCAGCAATTGCTACCTGGTCTGTTAACTCTTGGTTTTCACTATTCTTCAGAGCCGTAATACAAGTTTTCGACAGGTTATCATTTGTTGCTTCTTTAATTATATTCCAAGTCTTTCTGGGATCATGATTTACAGAATTTAATTTATGTTTAAAATAATTAGATTTTGTTCGTTTCATTATTGTACTTAAATGGCGTCGATAATTTCTATAATTTATCAATGCAATGTTATCGTCCCTGTTAATAACACTAAGCTTATGTAACCGATCTCTATGTCGAATTGAAACAAGTAGACCGGGGGTAATCCACGGTTTAAGGAGTGTCTTTTTATTAGAAATAGATCTGACTGTTGTTACAGCGTCAATATGGTTATGCAAAGCACACAAAAATAACTCTGAAGCAGTAATAAAAGATAATCTATACTCAAAGTGGATTTAAATGATATAGAAAAAATAAAGCACAAAGTCTTTCTCCACAATTTTTATTAGAATAACTAGGCGAACCTAGAATAATTCATAATAATTCAAATCGACATGTTTCGAGTGTAGAAACACTCATTATCAGGAAAACAACGTGAAAGTTACAATGCTGATGTTGTTAGCAATAGAGAAATTAATAGTGGGATTGAGCCGTAATGGAGCTTTTAATGGTGTACAAGAGGTGTAAAATTGAATAGTCAAAAGACCGACAAACAAGACTTCAGCATAGTGAAAAGTCAAGGGTTAGTGCAAAGGCACTGTCCTGGGCAGAAAAATGAGGAAAGCAAAAGAAAAATTAGGGAGTTTTAAAAAGAAAATCATTATTAGGTAAGTAGTGAAAAATCTTGTATTTTATTCAGCTTTGTCAGAGACATGTGAAAGTGAAGTAAGATGGAAAGAAAAAGAAAAAAAAATGATTTTCATAAAAGTCGAAGCATCTGTAAAAAATGGAAAGGGGAATGTAGCAAATGAAATTTAATAAAATGAGGTAGATTAGCTTACCATTTCGCTTAAAGTAAAATACTGTTGGGGTACCAGGCTTCTTACGGCCCAGTTACCCCGGCAGGAGTCAAAATGTGTACGTACACATTTAGTGCAAAATTAATATTTTAAAAAAGTTTTTTGTTTTACTAGAACATCTTTGTTGGAGAAGTTCCACTGCAACCAGCACGTGTCAGATGGGAAATGAACTTGAACTTGACATTGTAAAAGGGGAACAAATGACAAGTGTTTTGGCGGTTAAATTGAAGAATCTTCAAGTACGTATGCTAAAAAAAGTTTGAATTGTTATAGAGGAGAAAAGCTCAATTAAGGTTCAAAATTGTTTAAAAAACTAAAAATCACTAGAAAAACAAAATAAAATCAATACAATATACAATCCCTACAAAATATAAAGAAATTACATCTAGAAATATGTTGCTCAAAGGGTTAAAAATAGGTGTCCCAAATATTTGTGTGGCGACCTCTGTTGGTTGGTTTACAATTGGTAAAAGTGTAACTCAGTATTTCGACAAAGTAAATAGTAACTATCTCAGTGCCATCTATGAGTTGATGTTTAGTTGAAAATTTTGAAAAATATTTAGTAATAATTGCCTTTTATACAATTTTGGGTTTAAAATTTTTTTACTTTTATTTTTCTTTGTTTTTTTCTGCATTTTTTTAAAAATAAACAAATTTTTTAGAACCCAATGTGCTTTTTTACCTTATTTTGCAAACCAGTATGCATATTTGGTAAAAAAATGCAAATAACTGCATATTTTATATATGCGCATATTTTGGCTGAATTTAAGTGCATATAAATCCGCCCTTTACTTATAACTTTTGGTATCGCTGAACAGAATTTTTCATAAGCTTTCCGGAGAAGTGTCATATAAGTTTTTATAGTGGATCAGGTTACTGCTTCAGGGATGAGTGAGGGTGGTCCACAAGATACCTCATTTTTATTGACCGGCGATTTTGTAGAAACGGTATTTTTGGGTTTTTGATATCTGCATTAGTTTCAAAAATTCACCCTGTATGAATATTATGTTACATCTGCAGTTAAATCGAACGCGATTCCAGAATATATATCCGGCGCGGCGTAGCGAATTCCTATGGACTATTTAATAAATTATATAGAAAAAACAGAACACGTTAAAGGTACACTGAGAAAAAAGCCCTCAATTCCTTATAAAAATTCACATAGTCTTTATACAACTGTTTAATACTGTAATGTGACAGCAACGCGCTTTTCTACTGCAAGACAACGAAAATTGCTAAACCGTAATTTAACCAATAATAAATAAGAGTTAATGCTACCATAGAATGGTTTATAGTCATTATTGCACTGAATACTCACAGTAATTATCAAGTTCTATTGGGGGTGTAATCTGGTTTTATATAGGGTAAAGAGAGGAGAGATGGGCCAGGAGGAGTGACGGACCGCATGAGTTGCACTGTTAAATACGGCAACGTCGATGTTTTCCGCGGGAGTACAGAGTACAGTTCAGTCAACCATTTATAGCTTAGAGGTACGCACGTGTTGTTTGTTTTTTTGCATTTTAAAGAAATTATTTGGTATTTTTAATTTTGCCAGTGTGAAAAATTTATTTGTAAATATTTGGGATAGAGTTTGTTATAAACCAGGTAGGTTATATTAAAAAATTTGGTGATAAAATAGCTAAAAGTTCCTAACCTAAATTATTGCCGATAAATGAATTCTCTTACCAGCAATCGCGTGGTCCATCTCTCCTCCTAAAAAAGGTAAGAAGGAGGAGTAAGGAGGAGAGATGAACCAGGTATTTGACCATACAAAGCTATTGGCAACAAAATAGTACAGGCCAAACAACAAAAACAACAAGCTAAGAAAAAGAAATTCTTCTTCAGAATCAGAAGAAAATTGTCCAATTGATAATTCAGAAGAAGGTAAAGATCTGGAGGATTTTGAAAATGAGCGCGTTGGTTGCAACGAAGACTACAGAAAAACTAAGAAAAAAGAAGACTGGATTCAATGCATTATATGCAAAAGATGGCTCCATGAAGGTTGTACCAGCTTTAAATTCATATGTCAAGTTTGTGGTACGAATGTCTCGAAGAAAAAACAAAAAGGTGTGGTGGTCCATCTATCCTAGCATGTGCAGTCCATCTATCCTCCTACTTGGAGAAGAGTCGGTCCAGTGTAGCCATTTATTAATATTCTTACCATTTTATTTTTGTTATGTTTCAAACTATTTTAGTTTAAGTTTAAAGTAGATGCATTACTTTATATTTTACCAATGTTATAGGTTAGTACATAGGCTTTAATAAAGTTGTATTTTGAAAATCCTAAAATGTGGTCCATTTCTCCGCTCTTTACCCTACTGTATTAATTTCGTCTGGTAGTTGTTATGAAACTTAACATTAATCATAATAATATTTGCTTGCTACGGTGAATAAAGCATATAAAAACTACTAAAAATCAGTACTGCAGTTCTCAAAAATTTAAATAACTTCTAGTGTGATATTGTTCTTGTCGTTTAACATTGAATATTATTATTTATTATGGAACATGGTTTACTAAGATGGTAAAATTCGTCCATAGATTAGGTCCAATACTAATGATGGGTTGTGCGAAATAAGAGTCTTCTATTGCTTTATCTACCATGCAAAGTTTTAAAAAACTTCGATACAAAATAAAAATAAATTAATTGAAACGGGTATTGGCAGCGGCGGATTTAGGGGGGGGGGCTGTAAGGGCTGTAGCCCAGCGCGGCAAATATTAGGGGGCGGCATTTACAGCATTAAAATTAAAACAACTTTTTTATGCTTCTAAATAATCTTTATAATTTTTCTCGGCCTCAACGAAAAGGTGGGAAGTGTTAACTAGTTGCCTCGACAAAAAAAAACCTACACCTAAAAAGTTTATCAGCAACACGTTGGTCAGTGAGAGATGATGCTTGCAAGGCATTGAATAAAGACTGGAGTGAAATATAAAAGCACTTACAATTATTTCAAATGACGAGGCAGAAAAGGCAGCAAGACGATGTGAAGCATCTAGTTACCTCCTCAAGCTTCAAAGAATAGAATCAGCTACTTTGTCGATTTTGTGGGGAGATTTACTTAATAGATTTAATATATCAAGTAAAAAACTGCAATCATCTGAAACCAACTTGTCAACAGTAGCACTAGTATATGGATCTCTTCCACAGTATATACGTGGTATAAGAGGATATTTTAAAGTTTACGAAAATGGAAATCTCTCAAAATCGGAAGTGTCTAATTATGAAGACGAAGCAAAAAGGAAGAAGATAAGAAAACTCGGTTCTGATGAAACGAGGCAGGGAGAAATGAAACTGCTGGGACGAGAGAATTTTAGAATTAACACATATTATGTAATACTAGACAGATTAACCAACGAAATGGAAAAAAGAAAACATGTTTATAATGACCTTAAGTCAATGTTTGGATTTTTTATTTTCAGTGGAAAAGAACCTGATTTAACGACCCTTACGGATCAATGCAAAAGGCTGTGTACTTTGTATATAACAAAGATCTTTGTCCTCCAGAAGATTTTGTTACAGAATGTTCTAATTTTTTTGGCTTCCTAAAGGAATTCAAAGAAGAACGCCCAAAAAATATTTTTACTATGTATGAATTATTGCATAGTAATGGGCTTGAGGACATATTACATCCCTTTGTTGATTTGGCTCTAAAACTTTTTTTAACGATTCCTGCATCAAACTGCACGGCGGAGCGATAATTTTCAGTATTGAAAAGGTTAAAAAGCTACATAAGATCAACTATGTCTCAAACACGTTTGAAAGATGTGGCTGTTTTGAATCTAGAGTCTGAGATGACAAAAAAATTGAACTTTGACGATATAATAAATGAATTTTCCGAGTCCAGTTCTAGAAGAAACATATTTTAATTGCCATATCGTCCCCTTAATACTACAACTAGGTAACTCGAATTTTTGTGATTTTGAGTTATCTACTTTTACCGGTATAATTTTGCACGCCCCTTTTAATGCTACAACTAGCTAAGTTCAATTCCCACTCGATAGTAGAGAAATCCAATGACACAATATAGATATGTCCTAAAGCCAAAAAAAAAAAATTACTGCTAAAAGTAGTCACCTTAAAATATCTAATCGTGTATCTGGCAAACGCCGAATTTGTTTAATGCAACAAGTGGTTAATTTGAAATACCTAATTGTGCGCCTGGCTAACTTGACTTGTTGACAGTCCTTTCCCAAGTTTCTACAAGATGCCTATTTGTGCAATTGTTTCTAGCGGTGGTTGTGTGATATTTATTATTATTCTTTGTATAGTTTCAGTGATATTTTGTATGTCTGTATTTCTTTTAGCTTTTAAGCAGTAAAAAGTTGTTTCGATTTAAAAAAGTTGTACTTATTGCTATATCAAAAACTAGATATATTGGTTTTTTCTAAAAAAAATAATTGCTAAAACTAGATATCTGATTAAATTATTAAAAATATAATGAAAACAAGGGTTTTGACCACTTAATAAAATAATCAGGATTTAGATTAATTTCAATCCACCTGCGATATATTCAGAAACAATTTCGATTTGCCGTAATAGGCCTCTTTTTATTTTTGGCAAACTTAAAACTGCTCTCCTGAAAAATCACAAATTTTGAGTTACCTAGTTGTAGTATTAAGGGGACGAGATCATAATCAATAAGTTGTAAATGCGTTAATATAATAATGATTTTGTAAAATAAATAAAAGTGTTTTATTTATTTCAATGTAGTACCTAAGTGAATTACGTTTTGGTTACAAAATTATTAGTACTTTAATCTCTTTAATTAAAATAAAACAAAATAATAGTAGCTCTAAAAATTAATATTTCTCTTACGATAAGAGACAGGTAGTAAGTAGGGGTAAGAATTGCCGAACAGGGGCGGCAGATTCTTGTAAGCCCCTGGGCGGCAAAAGCCTAAATACGCCGCTGGGTATTGGTACGATCAATAAAATTCAAATTCAGACAGGACAGCTAAAAGACTCCGAACAACGAAGTGACCTGCGCAACAAATACGTTAAAACTAATTACCGATCGCTACGAACCCCCATAAACTGGTGGATTATATTCTAACGAATACAATTCGTTTTTGGGGACGCTGTTCTGCTTTCTCAATTGTAGAGAAAGCGCTTTACTGGGAAGAAAATGCGTCGCATATAGAAGATACAATTTATTTCTTAACAAAATTGCTGTATTAAAAGTAGTTCATTATTCAAAACACTGTGCTGCTAATGGAAGTTATTACTATCAAGAAAAACACTGTTCCAGCATATCTGGAATTGATATACTTAATACTAAAGCGGGTTTGATACACTCGCAATTTATTTAATAATGGGTTAATAAAAAATAAACTATCATCACAAATTATGTGTTAGGAAACCTGTTGTATTAAATCATTTTCCTCAGTGTAATTTAAAAAAAATATTTCAAATGGAATCAAAATCAACAAACATCTAAAAACTGTCATAATTGACATAGTTATAAGAACCATTAATATTTGAGAAGTATAAGGTGCATAAGCTTCAGGTTAGCCTAATAAGATCAGGTGTAATAGATAAAGCTATCTAACCTAATAAAGCCAGAATATAAAGACCTTGCCAATAGGGAACTTGACAAAAATTTTAAATGGGGAAAAAATTCTATAAATAATAACAAGTATGTATATATTGTCATAAAACATATGGCAGCGAAAAAAACAACATATTTGGTCCCAAAAGACCGCTAGCAAGATTTTAAAATGCCCCAAAATTCAAATTATCCCAAGCGGGTAAACACGGGTCGTGACGTCAAGAAGTATAATTCGTGTGTGACATCTACGAAATAGGTTATAGGTTGGCAATAAATTGAACGACGTTGATAATTCCACCTTAAAACAACAATACAATAACAATAACACACGGCAATCCAAATGCAAACTCGGTAGCTCGGCCACCGGTCAGGATGACGGATGACGGAAAAGTCATACTTCGTGACGTCATCGGGCTTGGCGCGCTTAACAGGTCTTTGAAATGCTTTTGACACGCGCGAAACCAAGTTATTACTGCTTTTTAAGGAGTAATAATTGGGGAATATTTTTTTTAGGCCTAACTAAATCATATTATTGAAAAAAAAAAAATAGGAAAGTTCCCTATTCTGTCCACTAAAATTATCTGGATAGGCAAGTTATTTGAAACAGATGTTTTATGACTATGACGGAGCAAATGGAAGACAAGCTATAGGATCCATTTTATTGAATTTGGGCTTGCAATGTACCTATATATTTTTATCTCCATAATTCGATTACATGCATTTTACTTTTTACAGGTTTGACCTGGAAGTGACTAATCCTAATATAAACTAGGTTCCAGGACTAGCAAGCAAATATTATTATGATTAATGTCAAGTTGCATTGCAACTGGAACTAATACAGTATATAGAACCAGATTACACCCCCAATAGAACTTGACAATAATTACTGTGAGTGTGAGTGCGATAATGGCTATAAGCATTAACTCCTATTCGCTAAATTACCGCAATATTATCAGTACACAACGGTCTAGCAATTTTCGTTGTCTTACAGTACAGTACGTTGCTGTCCATATAATATTAAACAGTTGTATAAAGAGTATGTGAATTCTTATAAGGAATAGAAGGCCTTTTTCTCAGTGTAAATATTACAAAAGTGTATCTAGTTCTAGGATTACACATTATTTTAAATCATTAATAAACTCAAACAAAAATATATTTTCATTATTTTAATTTTTTATATTTAAACTTTAATGTACCAATAATTTACATATTTTTTAAAAATATTTTTAAGCTTCTTCAAAATAGCTCGTTCGCCGGCATCCCATTTTATTCTTCTTCTAGCCAGAAAGCTTATTTTTCTTCGTCTTTCGTTTATGGCAGTATGCGTTTATTTCTCTTTTGTTCATGGGATTATTATTTGCGTTAATATTTGCGAAAAAAATGACAACCGCGCATTTGCCTGCGGCGGGCTTTACGCCTCTATCATGCCTGTCGTCTACCCACTTAAATAGAGCACGAGCCGCCACTGGTTCCAGGGGCTCTTACTTTAACTACATTACTACAGAATACATCATACCTACAAAAAATCAACATTGTTCAAGACATGGGAGTGATTCATTTGCCTCTCATCGTTTATTTAACTATTCATGTTGTAATTATTATAGAGTAAAAAAAAACGCGTGCTGATACTTTTGACCGTTTCGATGATATAGAATGGACTGAATGGAGATAAATTAATGTTGAATGATGAAAGAGTTTTGGACTTCCATTGTCTTTATTTGTTTTAAATCACAACATTTCAATTGGTAAGTATCTCCAGTCGTCTTCAGGTAAATACTAAATAAGTAAAGTAACTACAAGACTATAAGTCTTTACACCAACGTTCCCGTAAAAGACGCCCTAAAGGTTATCAAAAACAAACCTGAGGAAGACCATACTCTACAGGAAAGAACAACGCTCCCTATTAATGCCATCTTGGAACTATTAGAATGCTGCCTCAACAATTCCTACTTTCAAGAAAAGGATATATTCTTCAACCAAGTAGACGGACTACCGATGGGTTCATCTCTCTCGCCAATAATCGCCAACATTTACATGGAATGGTTTGAATCCAAAGCAATGGAACAGGCAAAGAAGAAATCAAAAATGTGACTGAGATATGTGGATGAAACCTTCATTATTTGGAATGGAACCGATGACGAACTAAGAGATTTACTGGATCACCTCAATAGCTTAACACCAACAATTAAATTCACCACGGAGAAAGAAGAAAACAACCCATTAGCGTTCCTAGATGTTAACGTGAAGAAAAATGGCAACAGCATCCAAACCTCAGTATACAGAAAACCTACGCATACAGGTCAGTATCTCAATTTTACATCAAATCACTCAAACAACACGAAACATGGCATAGTTAAAACCCTCGTGGATAGAGCAATTACAATCTGTAACTCGGAAGAAGCACTTAAAAAAGAAGCTCATCACCACATCAAGACCGACCTTAACAAAAATGGCTACCCTACAAGATTAGTTGACACAATATTGGAAAATCGTAAGAATCGAACCAACGCGCAAGAAGCAAACAGAGAGGCACAACCAACACTCAATATTCCGTATGTCAAAGGAGTATCTGAGAAAATAAGAAGACTAGGACAACGATATAACATCAACATCGTATTCAACTCAAGGGACACCCTAAGAAGCCACCTGACAAAGACAAAGCCTACAAGTCAAAAAGATAGGAAAAACTGCGTCTACCAGATCCCCTGCGAGTGCGGCCAATCTTATATAGGTGAGACATTAAGACCACTCCAGACAAGGACTAAAGAACACAAAAACAATACGTTAAAAGGAGAGACCGAAAAGTCAGGTGCAGCTGACCATGCCTGGAAACATAGTCACCGTATTATTATCATGTGGTCAGAAGCTTAAATCCTACATAAGAAACTACACTGGAGGAAAATAAAGTTTAAGGAAGCTCCTGCTATTTACCAGAACCCAGGCTGCTTTAGTAAACCATCATTAGACATAAGAAATATCTGGAAACCTTTGTTAGATAGATGTAATCTTAGGATAAGATCGCGTGCAAACTGAACGCATGACTGCACCCATCTCAGCTATGCTTCAGTGCACCTAGCTAGTATAAATAGTATTGTACTTACTTTACTTTACTTTACTTATTTAGTATTCATCTGAAGACGACTGGAGATACTTACCAGTTAAAACGTTGTGATTTGAAACAAATAAAGACAATGGATGTCCAAAACTCTTTCATCATTCAAGAAACATCATTGTCTCCAACCTTCAAACAGTCACTAAATTAATGTTGTTGTAATAATTGTTGGCACCTTTGTCAGTAGAGTTTCTTAAGTCGATAATTATTGGTATTAATGTATTTCATTAACGATACCTGCGAGAATTTATACCAGTCTTTTCTCTTATGATTATTATCTTAAATAACACATAGCACATTCTATATAACTTGCAATAATGCATTCTTTTCGCTTTTGTATGGGACTTATCTTAAAGACTGACAACACGGTTTTTATTAACTCCCATTTCCAACAATAAGCAAATAAATATATAGGTACTTGCCCATTATACAAACCTATCTTCGACGCGACGTAAAGGTTTTGTCAATCAATATAAATAGTTCGTGTTTATTAGAAGAATCAGGAAGTAAGTGTAAGCTTGGTAATTATATTAAACGATACTTCTCATTTAATTACTCACTGATCTGAGGCCTTTATGGACAATTATATCGCTCTGCTTAGAAACCAAAGTGATTATCGAAGCAGTCAAACCAGCTCCGAGTACGCACTAAGTCGCGGATAAAAACAATGGCCGCTTCTGTTATTTTCAGCGAGAAGCTGATTAGTAGTTGCAAAATCAATAAATTGTTTTTCCCAGGCTGCAATTGTATAACTAATTTTGCTATCGTATTGAATGTTCTATTAATAAACTGTGTTAAATTAAATCAGTCGCTGCAATATTTTAGAGCGGATAAAAGACCGCACATAGACAGGGTGTCTCACGGCAATTAACCACTAGCTACTACGTCACAAATCACATAACCTTACTTTCGATAGGAGGACAAAAACGATTTTTACATTTAGCTACGTACTATTTTAATTAATTTAATCAGATTATTAGAATAAATTATACACTGAGGAAAATGATCGAATACAATAGGTTTGCTAAGAGATAATTTGCTTATTTTTTTTATTAACCCATATTAAATAAATTGCTAGTGTATCAAACCCGCTTTAGTGTTATATCAATTCCAGATTTGCTAGAAAAGTGTTTTTATTGGTGGTAATCAGATCCATTAGCAGCACAGTCCTGTTAAATAATGAACTACTTACTTTTAATACATGCAATTTTGTTAAGAAATAAATTGTATCTTCTCAATGCGACGCATTTTATTCCCAGTAAAGCGCTTTCTCTACAATTAAGAAAGCAGTCCAGCGTCCCCAAAAACGAATTGTATCCGTTAGAACATACAATCCACCAGTGGGTGGGGGTTCTTAGCGATCGGAATTAGTTATTTGTTGCGGAAGTCACATGGTTGTTCGGAGTCTTCTATCTGTCCTGTCTGAATTTGAATTCTATTGATCGTACCAATACCTGCTTCAATTAATTTATTTTTACTTTGTATATGTCGTAGGCTGATAGTGAAATCCGTCATTTCATGAAAAGCCTAGTCATATCATGAAGCGTCGCTAAAAGGTATATTGCAACTGTTGAATTCCAGTCAACAATTTTATCTTCTGTGATGTTGGTTCTTATTAGGCTAACTTTATCAAACCGTTTATCTTGATTTAATTCCGTACCTATGTAGTCCTTAAAAGCCTCACACGAAGACAAAATTTCAGCCCAAGAAACTTGTTTCCTCAAGTTAACCCATCCAAAGAGCTTTAGTTCACTTAAATTTGAAGTCCAGTTCTGCAAATAAGATACACAATTTGAATAGAATTGCTTGACATGCGTGATGAAGTTTTCCTCATAGTTTACTACTTCCATGTTTTCAAGTTTTAAAAGTGACTCTCTCACTTTAAGCGATATTGAAGCTTACTTACAAGTTCGAAATACTCCAAAGCGGCTTCGGTTGCACATATTTTGTCACCTTCTACATCTAAAATCACTTTGTGGAAGAGTGATGCAATGTTGGGTACAAACCACATCCAAGCTTCACGCTTCACTGGTTAGATTTTGAAAGAACTCTTTTAAAACTGTTGGACAATAGATAAAAAAATATGCTTTCAAGGGTTCAAACAATTGTATAATTCGTTCAATGGCTAGCATTAGGCTTAAAAATCTTGTTATTGATAACGATAACTTTTTTTGTACTCGACATCAACAAAATCGAAAAACTGTTTTAGTTTATCCACTCTAGAGCAGATGAGCAAATAAACGACGTTTCTACCTTGTCCCTATTTGAGCAATTTCCACGCTTAGCAACCGGACAAAACTTCACCATTCTGGAAGTCAACTAAAATAGTAGAAAAAAAAAACAACAGTAACCTTGCTTTTAGTCCACACTTTAACTTTTAAGCTTAATATTACAGGATTATTTAAACACTTTGAAATCACTTTGAACCTTTTTTGTTGTCTTCGGGGATGCTTTAACACGTCTAACACAAGAAACTACTACACTGAAAAGAAAGCATTCTATTATTTTTAAGAATTTACGAGTTATTGCTACCCTAGAATGGTTTATAGCCATTATTGCACTAAATACTCACAGTAATTATCAAGTTCTATTAGGGGTGTAATCTGGTTTTATATAGATACTGTATTAGTTCCGTCTGGTAGTTGTAATGAAACTTGACATTAATCGTAATAATATTTGCTACGGTTAATAAAGCATATACTTACCACTAAAAATCAGAACCTACTGCATGTAGTTGTGAAAAATTTGAATAGCTTCTAGTGTGATATTGTTCTTGTCGTTTAACATTGCATATAATTATCTATTATGGAGCATGGTTTACTGAGATGGTAAAATTCGTCCATGGTTGTCATGGGTTGTGCGAAATAAGAATCTTCTATTGCTTTATCTGACATGCAAAGTTTTCAAAAACTTATATATGTCGTAGTCTTATAGTGAAATCCGTCATTTCATGAAAAGCCTAGTCATATCATGAAGCGTCGCTAAAAGGTATATTGCAACTGGTTTGTTCGTTGTTCCCCTGAGCATTTTTTTCAATTTTTTCAACTAATATTATTTTATAAAAATAAAATTTAAATTGAACGTGCATCCCCGAAGACAACAAAAAAGGTTCAAAGTGATTTCAAATTGTTAAAATAATCGTGTAATATTAAGCTTAAAAGTTAAAGTGTGGACTAAAAGCAAGGTTACTGTTGTTTTTTTTCTACTATTTTAGTTGACTTCCAGAATGGTGAAGTTTTGTCCGGTTGCTAAGCGTGGAAATTGCTCAAATAGGGACAAGGTAGAAACGTCGTTTATTTGCTCATCTGCTCTAGAGTGGATAAACTAAAACAGTTTTTCGATTTTGTTGATGTCGAGTACAAAAAAGTTATCGTTTTCAAAAACAAGATTTTTAAGCCTAATGCTAGCCATTGAACGAATTATACAATTGTTTGAACCCTTGAAAGCATATTTTTTTTATCTATTGATAACTGTCCAACAGTTTTAAAAGAGTTGTTTCAAAATCTAACCAGTGAAGCTTGGATGTGGTTTGTACCCAACATTGCATCACTCTTCCACAAAGTGATTTTAGATGTAGAAGGTGACAAAATATGTGCAACCGAAGCCGCTTTGGAGTATTTCGAACTTGTAAGTAAGCTTCAATACCGCTTGAGTGAACTATTTTTGCCGCTTAAAGTGAGAGAGTCACTTTTAAAACTTGAAAACATGGAAGTAGTAAACTATGAGGAAAACTTCATCACGCATGTCAAGCATTTCTATTCAAATTGTGTATCTTATTTGCAGAACTGGAGTTCAAATTTAAGTGAACTAAAGCTCTTTGGATGGGTTAACTTGAGGAAACAAGTTTCTTGGGCTGAAATTTTGTCTTCGTGTGAGGCTATTAAGGACTACACAGGTACGGAATTAAATCAAGATAAACTGTTTGATAAAGTTAGCCTAATAAGAACCAACATCACAGAAGATAAAATTGTTGACTGGAAGTCTAGAAATACTTGTACTGAAGATCGATGGCTCTAAATTTTCCAAATAGAGGACCAATTAAAAAATGTTAAAATTTTATGTGCATGAGTTTAATTTTTGTCTGCCTGGGACCAGTGCGTCGCTTGAAAGATTGTTTTCAAATATAAATAACTATTGGAGTTCCGAAAAATCACAGATGAAGTTATCCACTCTGGAAGCCACAATGTAAGTCTATACACAAAGTTCAATGATACTTGCAACGAAATGTTCCAGTTCTCGAAGAGTCAACTACAAACTTTAAAGGCAATCCGGATGGTCAAGCTGGATCGTAGAAGGAAAATTAACATTTGAATTTGTTATATTATATATTTATATTAATATGGTATATATTTTATAAAAATACTTTGTTCTTTTGCTACTGCATCTGTGTATACAATAATTAAAATACACCTGTATTTTGTTTCACTAAAAACTAGTATGATTTGAACAAAAAAAATCCGCATCAGCAGTGCTTTTCCTTAAAAATCCTAAATGTACTTTTTTTTTTTGTTTAAAAATTATGATCACCCTAATTATAGGGCAAGACATGAGGCAGTTCTAGGGCTGTCCAGCGATGGCCTGCAGGACGTGTCAGTTCATGGACAGCAGTCTGCCTGTACGTGAATGGGGGAACCATTAGCTTTAACTTCGCCTTATATAATTTTTTTCTTTAAAAATAATAAAGACATTAATTCCTATTATTATTATTAATATTAAACCTAACCAATTAATATTTTTGTTGTTCGCTTTTTCTTGTGCGGGACTATGTAAATCATAAAAAAATCCTTAAAAAAAACTAATACTTACACATCATTATGCTATTTTAAAATGTAGCATAAATAAGAACGACGCCTTATTAAGGTTACTCCAGTTTTTCTTCTAATTTTCCCATGTACACGAAAAAGGGTGTCTTGCTCATCAACCAGTTCTCAACAATTTTTAAATATTTTTTAGTTCTAATTGCATGGGAAACAATATAATTTTATTTATGGTCACCAAGGTAACAGGTGGAAATAGTTAATTAAGATACTAGCTTTATAGTTACTAAAGGAAAATAATTAATTAAAATGCAATAAGAAGTGTATTAGGTAAATGTAATTATTAAGTCAGCGGTCTGCCAAAACCACGAATGTGTTTTGTTTAGGTTTTATAGGAATATTAATTCAAAAATTGTTTGATATTATTATGTTGTATTTTAAACAACTAAAATGGTTTGAAGCAAACTTATTTTATATGCAAATATATTATTATATAATGCTTTTTATCGGCAAATTCGGGAGGCTAAGCCCCCCCCCCCCCCCTAGTAAGAAAGAAGCAGCACCACGATCGCGACTCTGTCGCCAGCCACTCTCACAATATCTGCGCTCCTGTACGTGACTTTGAAATTTAATTAAATTTCCTTTTTTGCTTTTATTAATTTTATCAAATATTTTTTTTTAACTTAAAACTGTAGGTAAGGGTCAATTGTATAGGTTTGGGTTAACTCAAAAATGAGAGTAAATCAGGGGATAAGTATAAAAATACGTTATATAGGCAGAGGTTATTCCCTATTATAGGATAAACCCTTAACTTTCCCCCTCAACATTCCTATTTTTTATTTTATTATTTAAAATTATTATGGAGACCTTTGATATTGTTTATGATTTTCTTTCGAATGATGAAGATGATTTAAATATTATTGACCTTATATCATACTAAAGTTAGCAGCTAGTTCAAAGAAGACTTTCTTAACACAAACCCATACAACTGGTTAAACATTTTAAATTCATACCTATACCAGAGAACACACAGCAAGAAAATGAAATGACGAATGCGTCACTAATGTTTTCTCCTCGGTTTTCTCTTAAATTAACGTAAAAAGAAATTATATTTATTATTGTGGTATTTTTTTTTTGTTTATAATATAATAATATGTATGTGATAAAGTATTAATTCATTAAAATTAAATTATAGATCACTTTTAGTAACATTTGAGAGTGTCTGTCTCGCCCCCCCCCCCCCCCCCTCGAAGATAAAGTCCTAGCTACGCCAATGAACAGTAACTGAATTATGAAAATACAATAGGTAATAACTGGCAAATATTTTAAGATTCCATTAAAAATATTAAAATAATTGATTGACTCGTCCGTTACTTTGTGACAATACATTTTAACTATGTAAAATTAAACGAACAGTATACTTTGTTATTTGTCACCAATTTTTATTTAAAAATTACATATTACATACATCTTCAAGACGCTAATCTAAACTTAACGAACTAAGGGTATATATTATAGGTTAACATTTTAAAAATTATTTACGAAAAAGACCACCAATATTCTTCAGATTTACTATTTAAAGATAGCAAAAAATGCATATTAAACAAATATGTTCTTACAACATGTTAATATATATTTTTAAACATAAAAATATAATAAATTATATTAATCACACACATGAAACTCGTCATAAAAATACTATTACATATAAAAATAGAGTTAACAAAACAATAGCACACAAACATTTTTTGAATATCAATCCATATATTTTTGATATGCTACCACAGTCAATTAAAATAATTAAATCGTTAAATATTTATAAAAATAAAATTAAAAATTGGATATTATCTAATCCAAGAGATATATTCAAGAACGTCATTAATAAATAATGAATAAAATAAAGAATATATATTTATATATATATTATATACATAACGTATTGTATCTTCGTATATTATAGTGATATAAAATACAAATAAAATATTGTCATGTTTGTTTTATATTATAATATAGTTGTGTCTGAATTATGAAATATATTCTTTACAATAAATATTATATTATTATTTAACTTTAAATTTATATTTAACTTATTATTATATTTAACTCAATCCAAGTATTTACTTCTGAGTTTCGGAATTAAGTTTATACAAAAAAAATATATATTAACATTAAATGTAAAAAAAAATGTTGAATAAACTTTTTATTATTATTATTATTATTATTATTATTATTATTATTATTATTATTATTATTATTATTATTATTATTATTATTATTAACAGAGTCATAAAATTATTGAATCTAGGTACCTAAAGTATAATATTGTTTGGTACACAATGGTATTTTACAACATTCCTAATTTATAAGGTACCGGGTGTTCCACCTAAGGAGGTAATCGGCTATATCTCAGAAAGTAATAACACTAGGACTTTGGGAAAAAATATATATCCATAAAAGCGGCCAAGAAAAATTGCTGGAAATTATTTTCAAGTTCGAAAAATGACCGCTAGGGGGCGTAAGAGAACTTTCAAAATAGAAATGCCGATTTTCTCTTGATTTTTCTTAATAAAAATATGTTAAAAATATAAGCATTGTATTGTTCATAAAATTATGCAACTTTATGTTAGGAATCGTTTTTTTCTATTTGCAATGATAAAGTGGTGGGAGAAGGTCAAACCTTTTTCTTTCAAACGCTGATATCTCTGCTTTGGATAAACCGATTTTATTCAACTTGGTCTTGAAAAAAGCCCTTCTTTTTCTCTACACGTAAATCTATTATCTATACTATATTGATTCTGATGGGGGCCACTAGATGGCGTTTTTCCGTAATTCCTCAATGAATAAGGATTTTCTCAAAAAAATCAAATGTTATGGTATGACTTTTTCATCATATTTTATTTTATTCTTATAAAGGCTATTAAATAGTGGAATAAAAAATCCAGGTCCGTATTTAAAATAAAAAAGTTGATGATGGTCGCTCGAATACGAAACGTCGGATTAAAAAACTAACCCCATCAGCTTGTAGAGGAGGAAAAGTTACTATAAGGAATAGAAAACCGCAACGTAATACTTTTGTTAAACTAGAGAAATTAGGGATAATAATAATTAATATGGAAAAATAGGCCATTTTTTAAACATTCGATTTTCTCTAGTTTAACAAAAGATATCACGTTGCGGTTTTCAGTTCCTTATAGTAACTTTTCCTCCTCTACAAGCCGATGGGGTTAGTTTTTTAATCCGACGTTTCGGATTCGAGCGACCATCATAAACTTTTTTATTTTAAATACGGACCTGGATTTTTTATTCCACTATTTAATAGCCTTTATAAGCCTAAAATAAAATATGATGAAAAAGTCATATCATAACATTTGATTTTTTTGAGAAAATCCTTATTCATTGAGGATTAACGGAAAAACGCCATCTAGTGGCCCCCCATCAGAATCAATATAGTATAGTTAATAGATTTACGTGTAGAGGAAAAGAAGGGCTTTTTTTCAAGACCAAGTTGAATAAAATCGGTTTATCCAAAGCAGAGATATCAGCGTTTAAAAGAAAAAAGGTTTGACCTTCTCCCACCACTTTATTACTGAAAATAGAAAAAAACGATTCCTAACATAAAGTTGCATAATTTTATGAAGAATACAATGCTTATATTTTTAACATATTTTTATTAAGAAAAATCAAGAGAAAATCGGCATTTCTATTTTGAAAGTTCTCTTACGCCCCCTAGTGGTCATTTTTCGAACTTGAAAATAATTTCCAGCAATTTCTCTTGGCCGCTTTTATAGATATATTTTTTCCCAAAGTCCTAGTGTTATTACTTTCTGAGATATAGCCGATTACCTCCTTAGGTGGAACACCCGGTACAGGCAGGCTTTTTATAAACTAAAATGCAATGAATGCAATAGCTTTTATATAGGACAAACGGGATGAAACTTTGAAACTAGATTTAAAGAACATAATGCATGTTTTAGACTGAAGAAAGGAACATCTAATTTTGCGAATCATTTTTTAGACACAAACCACGTTTTTCCCGATATTAACAATTAACACATATACACTGAGGGAAAAGTATGATTACAGTTAACAAACGGATTTATTTGGGCAAGATTTCTTTGGAATAAAGTTATCAAATTAATATCTAATAAGGCCCCTTGCATATAAAGATATCGATTTTTTATTCTTAAAGAAAATATTTGTTAACAAAATTTATTTTGATAGTTAAGAAATAATTATAATATTAAAGATGCCGATTAAATAATAAGATAAGAATTTAACATTAAATTATTGTTCTTAATATTAAAAAAATTGTCGTTGCCCGGAACTGGGCGCGTCATACCGACCCGCAGTAGTTAATACTTGCCGTTGGTGGTCGCGTCGCGTCGCGTCTTGTTTATTAACAAAAAAAGGGTGCGACTGTCAGGTAACTTATTAGTTTGATATTTTTTATGTAATAAAATTAGGAAAAGTTTTTTTTTGACCCATCCTATAGTACTGCTAATGCAATTCTAAATTATATTCTTGCAGATAGGAGCATACACGGTAGAATATCACACGCATAATTGCATATTAAGTAAATTCTAATATGTAAAACTTACAAGCATGAGCCCTAAAGTAAAGCATTTCATTATTTTTTTTTTATTTGATATTTCAATGCTAAGTTTGACCAAACCTGTTCAACCAGCACTGCAGAAAAAATTGTGTTGTTTTCTCCCGCAGCTTCAGCCGCCATACTAGGTCTTCTGAGCGAATTAAAATGTGTATGTATTAGAATGTGTTTCAGATATATTCTGGTTTGGGACAACATTTTTTAACAAATTATTTTCGTTACAATTTTACAACAAAGTTTTAATATTATTACTTCAAATGTCAAATGCCAATGTTTACAGTAAAATTTTCAACCACTATGACTACACTGAGAAAACGATTTCTTTACATTAAATAAAATTTATTAACTATTAAGAAATTTCATGTTTAAATATCAGCAAACAAATATTTCTTTATTCTTAAGACATAATTTGTTATTTGTTATGGATTGGTAAATAAATATAACTATAATAATAACAAATAATTGTTTACCATCCTAAAATGGAGGTAACATAGAACATTAATTATTAATAATATTTATTATTTGGTAAGATATAATGCTTTACTGTTATAATGACAAAGTTTAGATAAACAAGTTGTTTGTTAATTGTTAAGACACGTATATTTCACATAAATTTACTCGACTAACGTTAAATTTATATCACTTTATGATAAAAATATCACACTTTAACCAATATACATATTTTTTATTGGTTAAAGTGTGATATTTTTATCATAAAGTGATATAAATTTAACGTTAGTTAAGTATATTTATGTGAAATATACGTGTCTTAACAATTAAGAAACAACTTGTTTATCTAAACTTTGTCATTATAACAGTAAAGCATTATATCTTACCAAATAATAAATATTATTAATAATAATTAATGCTCTATGTTACCTCCATTTTAGGATGGTAAACAATTATTTGTTATTATTATAGTTATATTTATTTACCAATTCATAACAAATTATGTCTTAAGAATAAAGAAATATTTGTTTGCTGATATTTAAACATGAAATTTCTTAATAGTTAATAAATTTTATTTAATGTAAAGAAATCGTTTTCTCAGTGTACAAAACAAAAAGGTCATAAATTAGATATATTGGAAAACATCGAAATTTACAAACATAAAAAATACCATAATGTACACTGTGGGCCAAATTTATTTGGAACCCAATTTCACTCTGAATAACTTTTGCTATATTTGTCGGATTTTGGTGGTATTTTGTGTAAATATTAAAGGGGCCCTTTCCTAATTGTAGAACAAATATACAATTACTATGTACAAGGGGAGCCAAGTAACAAGAAATATTTGTAATCCTTGCCTTTGGGGCTGTTGCAAAATTAAATGGTATACTCTTAAACTACAAAAATTATTTGAAATTATTAGGAGACTATCGGAAAAGAGGCTCTGAAAAAATCGTTCTAAAACTTTAGATTTTGTATTAAAAACGTATTTTTTTTCGAAACTTTATTAAATAATATTACCATACAGCTTTATTAAATATCAAGTTAACAGAGCAAAAATGTAATAAAAAAAAATTCAATAATTTTACAAGAAATTATTGCAAATATGATCACCTTGATTATCTACAACAGCTTGAAGTCTTCGGCGCCATTGTCCAATTGAGTTATTAATAATTTCTTGATTATATTGTTGCCAACAGTAGATTATCCTCTCTTTAAGCTGATCAATCGTATTAATCCGAGTATTTTCATAAACTTTTCCCTCTAATGTCCTCCAAATGTTATAGTCGACGGGGTTTAACTCCGATCTATTTGGAGGCCACATGTTTGGTTCAATAAAATCAGGACAATTTTCCTGCAGGTATCTTACAGTACTTCTTGACGTATGGCTTGGTGCGCTATCCTGCTGGAATGTGTAGTTGTCGCTAACTATTTCTATTTCTATTTCTCGAAGCATAGCTTCTAAAACATCCCGTTGATAAACTTCGGGATTAATTTTTACTCCAGAGCCAATAAAATAAATTTCAGTTTTGCCTAGCATCGATACAGCCAGAGAAACCATAACTAACTTAGAAAGAAAAATTATCTCTGGGAACCAGAAGATGTTCCAGTGGTATCTCCGATTTTCCTTGTACATTAGAATATACCCTGTTGTTCTGAGATTTTTTTGGCTGGCGTAAAGAAAAACTTTTTCATCTGAGAACCAAATTCTTTCAATATCATCGCGTCGTCTAAATCTTCTTAACAATGCTTGATATCTTTCTACTCTTTTATTCTTAACATCATTTAAAAATTTGTGACAGTATATTTTTTTAAAGGGTCGAAACTTCAAATCAATTTTAATAATTCTTCTTAGCGATGAATGCGATGATCTTTTAATAGTAGTCGTTTTTGTTATTTTTCGTGAACTAAGCGTGTTACCGGGTTCGACAGCATTAAGAATTGCCCTAACTCTTTCAACGTTTTCGATACTTCTACCAGTTTTCTTTCCTCCTCTTCCAGGCTTCATTTGGAATGAACCATTGGTCTCGAGTAAATGCTGTGGAAAATAACTAACGGTACTTAATTTCCAGTTACGCTCTGGGTAACTTTTAATAAACTTTTTTGCACCATAACCTTTGACTCTTAGAGATGAAATTAAGATTTTATCTTCAAATGACAAATACGAGTACACCATAGGTAACTTGACATCCAATTATTTACGTATTTTTGCTCTGTTAACTTGATATTTAATAAAGCTGTATGCGGCAATATTATTTAATAAAGTTTCGAAAAAAAAAAGTTTTTAATACAAAATCTAAAGTTTCTAGAACAATTTTTTTATAGTTTTCTGGTAGTCTCTTAATAATTTCAAATAATTTTTGTAGTTTTAAAGTAAACCATTTAATTTTGCAACAGCCCCAAAGGCAATGATTACAAATATTTCTTGTTACTTGGCTCCCTCTGTACATAGTGATTGGATATTTGTTCTACAATTAGGGGAAGGCCCCTTTAATAATTACACAAAATACCAGCAAAATTCGACAAATATAGCAAAAGTTATTCAGTGTGAAATTGGGTTCCAAATAAATTTGGCCCACAGTGTATGTGTTAGATTTCAGAAAATCCCCACTTTTAAAATTATTATAATTTTCATCCGGCATGTTTACCATTTAGATTTTATAATCATTAGCCAGCCTGTCCCTTATAATTAGAAATGTTGTAAAATATCATTGTGTTCCAAATAATATTATAGATAGATAGATAGATATAATTTATTGGTGTTAATATTCACAAAGAATGTACACAAGTCAATAAGTATGTATAAAGAATAAAATTTACCTAAAGTATTAATAAAAATGACATAATTTTACAAGATAAAATAATAATTATTAAAGAACAATAGTTAAAAAAAACAAAGTACTATCACATAGTTTAGACATAACATGTAAAAAATTCAGCTAAAATCATCAAGCTTATTGTTGAGGTACTCCTTAAAAGAATAAAACGACTTCAAGACCAAATACCTTCTTACTTTACTCAAAAATATTCTTTCTTCCAACCCCCTTATTTGAGATGGCAGAACATTGAAAAACAGGACGCAGTAGTAGTCAGTGCCCCTTCTGGTTCTTGCAATTCTGTGAAAGTCAGGTATGATATTATCGCTGTTACGTGTATCATAATTATGCATCTCACGGTGTGATGTAAACCGGTGCATATTCTGTTTAATGTAGGTTAGGCACTGAAAAATATAGGCAGAAGGGAAAGTCAGCAGGCCAAGCTCTCTGAAGAAGTGACGGCAGCAGTCACGATAGCCAATACCCACCATAGCGCGAATACATCTTCGCTGAAGACCAAAAACCCTAGTGGCATGGGCTGAGTGACCCCAGATGAGTATACCATATAGCATGTTAGAACCAAAGTACCCATGATAAGCTGTTTTCAATACCTCCAACGATACATTTTTTGCAAGATTTCTAATTAAGTAGGTGATTTTAGAAAGTTTTACACTCAGCTGAGCGACATGTTCTGACCAAGTTAAACCAGGATCGAGATAAACACCGAGAAATTTTACTATTTTGTCTGTTTGCATGTCTGGGTTTAAAGGTCTTAGAGAAAAATTCATGTTTTGAGACTTGGATTCATTGAGACTCAGTCGATTGGACAAGAACCAGCCTCCAATACTGGATTGTGCTTGCTCAATAATGATGTGTATAGATTCTGTAGGATGGTATTTAATAAGTTTGGTGGTATCATCGGCAAAAAGTATTAGATCCCTCAGTGAAACTGGTAGGTCATTAATATAAATCAGGAATAGGATTGGGCCGAGTACAGAACCCTGGGGAACGCCATGCATAATTCCCTGCTCTCGAGACTTACTACCATTAAGAGAAACAAACTGTCTACGATCTGATAAATACGAACGAATTAAAAGTAGGGAATTGGGATTAAATTTATAATAAAACAGCTTCTTTAGCAGGATCTCATGAGACACGCAGTCAAATGCCTTGGTTAGGTCGAAGAACGAGGCATAGGTATCCAGTCCATCTTCCAGACCCGCAGCAATGTTCTGCGTAAGAGAGTTTATTGCAAGAGTAGTAGATTTTTTGTTACGAAATCCATATTGACATTGAGAAAACAAATTATTACTTTCAAAATATGCATTAATTTGATCTTTTAATATTGACTCAAAAATTTTGGAGAAAACAACTTTAGGTAGATCCAATAATTGTATGACTCTGTTAACCTATATCCTACCCTTAGTTTGTTAAGTTTAGATTAGCGTCTTGAAGATGTAGTTGTACTACGAAACGGCCGTAACGCCAAATTTTTAAATAAAAATTAGTGACAAATAACAAAGTATACTTTTCGTTTCGTTTTACATAGTTAAAAATATAAGGTCCTATACAATTATTGGGCAATTGAAAGGCCAGCCATGGTTAGTTTAAAAAAAAAAATTAGATAACTACTCCGAAACCATTTTTCCATGTAAATGGCGTCTCGTCCCTTGTCACGGTTTTCAAGAAAAACTCAACTTAAATTATTTTACAATTAAATTTAATTACCAAATTTTCCAATCGACTAAACATCGGCCACTTGATGTACTAATGTAGTCGGTGGCATCTCAACAATGCAAGGCATCGAAATGTCTCTTCTCGTGAAGAGTTGTCTTACTTAAGATTTTAAACACGTAACAAGTATTTATTCGCAAACTAAAAAAAAATCCTTAAAATATCCAATTAGTTGTCCGTAATGTGCAAGATAAGGTAGTTTTTTCAACGAAAAGCGACAGATAATCCGACGCTGCGGTGGTTGGGTTCGCTTTTTTCGCGGGAAACAACTTCTATACGTTTCATCGGCAAAACAATGTGTGCCCGCGGTCAAGAGACTCCCTACGACCAGTACTTACTACTATTGTTTCTTTTATTTGCCGTATAAATAATTCTAACCTGTTTTATGACTCACAACTGATTCGATCAATTTTTTACGATAAATACTTGAAGAAGAGTTAACCATCTGGTGATATATTTGCAGTTTGCTCGGTAAAGTGACTTTGCCAGAAAAAAAGCAACGAGTTATTTAATTATACTTTTTCTGAAGCATATTTTTATAAAACATTGTTTGAAAAAAAAAATGTTTAATTTCATTTGGTCGGAAGTATGGAGAACTAGAGGGTAGGAGGCCGATCGACAATGCATGGCAGCATTTTCAAATTCTGTCCCGGTTTTTTGGTTAGTTCGCTATTGCCGATAGATGGCTCTCGCGTCCGAAGTGGGCTGATGTTGTCTTCTTCTTCGTTTTTAATATGGAAAACTAGATCCTCCATAGTTTTTAAATTTTACTTTTGACAATTGACATTTTATTTTTCGAAATAACAAACAACGTTTGAAGGCAAGATAAGACGAATAACGTTGTATTGAAATTAATTTCCATATTTATAATGAATAATGGTACAATTTATAAAAGTAGAGTTTGCTTTGTGTCGGGGTGTAAGACGGGATCTTCTTCAGAGATGAAACGCAGCCAAATAAGTCTCTTTCTAGCTCCAAAGGTAAAACCCTCTAGCTAGAATGTTCCTGTATTTTAAAAACGAAGCATCGTTGGAACTTTATACAGGCCTAGTTTACTAATAAGTATAACAAAGTAAGTATAAATTCATATAAAAGTCCTTATTTGTTCATTAAAGAACTAATTTAAATAAAAATAGTTATCGCGTCCATAAGAAACCATTTATTTGATAGCCCACTTCGAACACGAGCGCCATCTTATGGCAACTCGTAAAGCTGAATTACCGATGCTAATTTGGGACCGAATCCAATGCATTGCGATCGGCCTCCTACCTCAAGTCCTCCATAGTCGGAAGACAATTTTTACAATTATTGCTTGTACAGTAGAATTTATAAAAAAAAAGCGTACACGACTTAGAATGAGAGGAAACCTTAACTATATTTGCGTAAAACCGACTTATCGCATGTTAAAGGTTATTAAAAATGCAAAGCATTGGCGTTGAGCGTTAGTTCAATAGAATAACAAAAATTTTTTTTTTTTTATTTTATAATATATCGTAACAGTTTCATAAAAATTACAATAGAAACAATGAACGTTTAACAAGAATAAATAAAGTGTAATATTTGGTCATATATCCCTGTTTTTCTATTACTTTAACCAGTCTATTCGGAATGGACCGAATTATATTTGATACAATATTTGGATCAAGTTCTTCATAGCACGCATGTATTATTTCCCATAAATCTTCTGAATTTCGTGGCCCAAAATTTCGATTATATATATTTTTTACAATTATACCCCAAATATTTTCAATTGGATTGATATCGGAACTATAAGCGACCCAAGGCAGCACTTCCACATGGGTTTCAAAGCAGTGGGTTACAGCATTGGCAGTTTGGACTGGACAATTATCTTGTTGAAATATGAAAGTATTATTGAAATATATTTGCTCAGCAGATGGTAACAATATGTTTTCTAAAATGTTAATGTAATTTCCGGCATTAAATCTTCCCTCTATTCGCCAGCAAACACCAGGTCCACGAACACTTATCCAGCCCCATACATTTACAGAGTAACGCCCATGCCTAGAAGTGAGGGGGTTAGTATATCGCTCTTCAAACCTGGTATTGTTTGGACGATACCCACAAGTTTGTCCGTTATGTCGACTGGAACGTCTTTTCATCAGTAAAAATGACCCTGTTCCAAAATTGAGAATTGCGGCATATATAATTTAAAGCAAAAAAAATCCTCGATTGTCGCTGTTGTTCAGTAAATTTTTTTTCGCAGCTGGGCGACATTTTAGTTCAGATTCCTTGACTCACCTGCTGGCGGTAGGTTGGGAGGCAGGAAATGCTGTAACGATAACAGCATCCCTTGCAGTTGCAAATGGATTATTTCTTAAATATCCCAAAAAAGCTGCATCCTGTTCAGGGTTGGTACGTTTGGGACGACCTGAACCAATTTTCCTCTTAAGGGATTCTTCTTGTTCCCAGCGTTGCTTAATTTTCAACATAGTTTTTTTATTTCTATTATAAAACTGCGCTATAGCACGGATTGACCATCCTTCTTCGATTCTTGATACAATTTGAGCCTTTTTAACTTCAGACATTTGACGAGGCATTTTTATGTTCTTCTGTCAAAGTTTATCAAACGTTATCACTATGCAGTTTCAAAATTAATTACACCGACGCTTTGCATTTTTGATATAATCTATGACATGTGATAACCTCCAATACCTAAACAGTCATTTAGACAAGCCGGTTTTGCGCAATTTTGACAAAACTTTTCTCTCATTCTAATTTTTGTACGCTTTTTTTTAATACAACTGTATATCAATTCTATCTTTTAAATACTTTTGTCTTCCTTGCTCGCTTTTTTACCCGGTGTAGTTGCGAATATTACACATTAATACGAGGAATTACAATTAGAGAAAATGTTGAAATTTGAACACATCGTCGCCTTCTCATGTAAGGGCGTAACTCAAAAAAATTGAGATATGCCTCATAATGAACTTATAAAAACTCAACCTTTAACCTCGCGAAGTGGCGTATCTCAATATATGAGGGTATAATTGCAGATATCAACTAAAAAAAATTGGCGTATCTAAAATTATAACAAATTAAGATCTCACTTATAGGCCTAACTCAAGTTACGCCCATACGTGTTCTTCGAGGTTAGCTTTTTGGAACAAATCTTTTGACTTGACCTAAGTTACGCCAATACGAAGTATACCTTCTTTAAGACGGATGTAGATGTAGGGGGCAGAATAACTACTCTGTAATGGCTGCAATGCTTTTATATTATGCAGTTTGTCATTATTCCCATGCGAGATATTTTAAAGGTTTTTTTTAATCGTTTCATGGGCAGAACAAAGGTGATAATGGCCAATAGCAATATAAGTTCTGCCATTGAAAGATCTGGAAATATCTAGGTATGTTCCATCCTAACTACAACTTGTATTTTGTTAGGCAACATCCAGACAATGGTACCTACCTATGTCCTTAAAAGTTTTCACATCGAAGACTTTCGTACTTTCAAGCAGTTGTCAAATCAAAAGATCTAAGAATTTTGTCTATAATATGATCCAGTGATTAAGGAAACAATGTAGGTCCATAGAAAAAAGAAGTTCCATGTCGCTTGTTTTATAAAGTGAGCCACAAGAAAGTCATACCAATCTTTGTTACTAAAATGAAATCAACTAGCTGTCAGACAATATGAACCAAAATAAGATTGAATAAGGAACCAAACAAAAGAAACAAAGAAAAGTATCAGGATTTGGTACACCGATTATTATGCAGGAATAACATAGGTACCTAAACAGTTTTTTTAGATCTTTTGTATAGTATAAGTGGGTTTTACTAATTTTTTTCAGTTGTAACTCGTACTTAACAACATTTTTCAGTTTGAATAGGTTTTTTATGAACTCTTTTTTAAAGAGTCATGTTGTTCTCGTTTGCCTATGTTTTCTGACAAAATGCTTTCTTACTCTGCTGAAGAAACGGATCTATAACTTCTTTAAAACTTATAGTTTATTTCATTCTTCTCAGTATGGGTTCAGAAGACTGCAGTGGCGGCTTCTCCTATAAGGCAGGTGAGGCAGTGCCTCACCAATAATTTTGCAAATTAAATAAATTACAAATTTATATTACTTAACTATTTACATAAATATAGAGGTATCCATTAGAATTAATGCCGCCAATCTTAACGCGCTTCGCTAGAAATATCATCTATCATCCATCTCATTTCTGCATGCGGTCGTATATGGTAGAAGCCGGTTTCGCGCTTCCTTGTCTTTTACGATCCCTTGCGTGTTTTGTTCTTATATCAATCCATCTCATTTCTGCATGCGGTCGTATATGGTTAGAGGTCCTGCCTCCCGCCTCCTTGTCTAGCGTATTAGTGAAAATATCCAATGTGATGTATGATACCCGTAATAGTTCAGTCGAATCTAGCTTTAAATAGTGCATAAAAACATTCTTCTGAGGCCAGCCTCAACTCTCTATGTCAATTTAATGCGATCGCGAGAGGACTAATCTAATCTATAAAGATGAACGCCGCAACACGGTATTTGGAGAAATGCTATTATTAGATTAACACTATTAACAGGTTGTCCGTTGAAAGTTTAGAGAGAGTGCATAGTGCATTTTATTTTATTATAGTTTTCGGTAAATACTTTTGTGGTTTTCCGTACTGATTTTTGTTTTGCTTTTTTTCCAACAGTGGGCAGTGATTTTTCTAAAATATTATTATTACATTACTTATATTACAATAGTTTATTTGTTTTGTGCTTACTAGCGAAAAATGGATTCAGCGGGACCCACAGCGTCACAACTTCCCCAGGTAACTGTAAACATTCGCAATCCTACTTGTTATCTTGTTAATTTTTTAGTAAATGAGCAGAATTTTTCAAGTATTAATTCCTATGAAGATAAATTGTACATAGTAAAAGAAGTAAAGCGACCTGTTCCAGATTTGAGTAAACGTCTTGTTAGTATCGGTGGGGTGGAGAAATCAAATCGGAGCTTTTAAAACACTTGGTACGAAAAGTACGACTGGCTTACTGGTAGTGTAACGTTAAACAAATTATTTTGCTGGCCGTGTATTCTGCTTGCAACAAATAATAGCGACAAAGTTTGGTCAAAATGTGGTTATAGGGATTTAAAAAACTTGTCCAAACTTTAAAATCTAACCTTGCTAAAAAATTTTTTTTTCAACTGTGCCTCACCACTTTCAAATACCACAAGCCGCCCCTGCTGAGAAGAGTAAGATTCGTCCAAGAGGTCAGCGGCGCGGGCCCCCCCTAACATAAAATCCTGGGGATTTTATGTTAGGGGGGGGCCCGCCAACCAGTGCTGGAAGCAAATTTTTTAATAAACTTTTAAGTTACGCATTTTTCTAGAACTTTGGAGCTTTTTTAACAGGTACTCTTGCAGGGAAGATCGCAATAGCCTAGTCATGGGAGTCGTTAAACGGTTTCTTAGGAGGGGGGGGAGGGGCATTGGCGGCTTGTGACTTGTTAACTTGGGGGTGTACTAAAAGCTTGCTGTAGGCGAAATGCGCCGCAGGCGAAATTTTTTTAAGACCACGCCCAAATTTGGTCAATAATTATTATAGTAAATATTTTAAAAATTTATGATTACCTTCTTATTCTATTGAAAATTAAATAAGATAAAAAATAAAAAGGCTAATTTATTTTTCATTAGTGGGTACATTGTTTAAAAGTAAAGTTCATTCATCTGTTTTTATTTGCAGCAAACTTATCAATAACAATAAAGTCCCTAGATTTACACTTTGTGGTATGTATCAAGTTAATTTCGAGAGTTTAGGTCTTCCCTTAATTTTAATTTCAATTTTTTGCTTAATACTTAATGAGCTAAAATTGTTTCTCAAACATTCATAGTCGTTTTGGCATTAAAACTGTTTATTTTTATTAAAATAAGTCTTTACTACCCCAAAATAATAACAAAAATATAAAGGAAAACTCAAAATAATAAATTCATACATTCAATCAAACCATATTAAACCTCAATAAGTCAACTTCCAGGGAGGGGGGGTGGGGCAAATGCCCCACCTGGCCCCCCTTAAACTAGGCCCGTGAGGTAAATCTAAGAAAATTGACTTTTTAAAATACTTATCCACTTTCATAATTTTTCAATTCATTGGGGGTTTTGGGGGGGGCAAGGACCCCTTGGCCCCCCCTGGGTGCGCCACTGCAAGAGGTTGTGAGTAGCATAGTCGATGGCTTAAAGTCTGGAGAAATCACGTCAATAACTTTATGCGATCTAACAAACGCTTTCGACAGTGTCTGTCACAAATTCCTTCCGAAAAACTGAAAAAACGATGCCACGATGGCATAAGAGTTGTTCCCCTGAACTTTATCGAGTCTTATTCGTCTATAAGGCAGCAGTTTGTGGAGATTGAAGGTGTCAGATCTGATTAAGCCTTTTATGTAAAGTATGGCTGATGCTGAGGGATGCAGAAAACTGGTTTTCTTGCAGTATCTTGCAGCTTAATAAAAGTATGTAAGACTAAAGATCTGGATGTCTTGAATAATCGATTATTGAATAAAAACAATAAAATATAAGCTGGAAGAAATATTCCAGACTTTAAGTGGAGCGTATGTTTAAAAGGATAAGAAATAGGTAAGGCTGTTCTTTCCATCATCTTGTATAGCACCGTTTGGACTGTTCCCACCTATTAAATTTCTTATATTTCTTATTCTATTCTCCTGATGATGAATGTATACAGTGTGACCAGTAAAGTTTGCATCATATGGGATTTTTCTTAATTAATAACTTTATTCGAAATTTGACTTTGGCATCAAGTTCTACTTCGATCGAGAGGAAAATTAAGGTTGAATTCTCAACGTCATTCAATCTATTGCCAACCTATAACCTATTTCGCGTTGATTTTTTGAGTTTATTATTTTAATAACTAACATTTAAAGAAAATCAATATCGTCGGTACATTATTTAGGTAGTATCTGATATATTACGAAAATATCAATTTATTTCATTGCTAATTTTGGGAGAATTGTATAGTGAAAGAACAATGAGTGACAATGACATAGGTAATAATGTTAAAAAAAAATCTTACCCGATATTTTTCGCTATACAATTCTCCTAAAATAAGTTATGAAATTCCTTGATATTTATTAAATATGTCAATAATTACCTATAGAATATCAAGTCGATACTGATTTTATTTAAATTTTGTATAAAAGCTAGAAAACATGAATAAATCTACGCGAAATAGGTTATAGGTTGGCAAGCATGTTGATACTCCCACCTTAAGCAAAAAAATAGTAGCCACGTGATTCGCATTATTTGTTAAATTTTACTTTTGCTGCATAAGATAATTTTGATTTTGTACCCATATTTTCTAAATTGCACCACTTTTGCAAAATAAGACTAAACGCAACCTACATAATTATTTCACATACATTTTCTTTAAAGTATAGCGCCATATTAAATGTATGTTTTCCTACAAAATCTATATTGGGCTATTAAAATTTGGTCGCATGTGATGTAGAGTTTATTTGTTTTTGAAAACGTAGTTTGTGTCTGAAGGTAATACACCTTAATATTAAGACAAAAAAGAACACAGTATCATCAGTAAAGTGTTCATTAAGTGGAAAATAAATTTTAGTGGTGGGTAAAAAATCAAAATTATCTTATTTATTTCATTATAAAATTATAAAACTAATAATTTTGATATAATTATTGCTCCTTTTCTAATTATTATAGATTGCTTTATAATTATTAATTTTAACTTTTATTGATACTGTTTGCTATAATACTGCTTATATTTATAGGTATATATTATTAATATTATTAACTTATATGGAGGTTAGATTGAGTAGCCTGGCTAGATCTCGCCGCCATTTTTTCTTTATACTATGTACAGAATTTTTGTAAGAATAATAAAAAGACATTTATTATTATTATTATTAATAAAAAAATCACATATGATGCGGATACTGGTCACACTGTATACTGCAACATTTTTACTTGCTGACTCCTTGACTACCATAATTTTATTTAAAAATTTTAAACTAACAACAATATGCCTTATATTATACTTGTAAGGTCTAAATCGGTTTTAAGCTTCCGTCAACATTGGATGAAGAAGCCGTCTACCGGGTTTACCTTTCACAAATAAAGCGCTATCCCGATTTGGCAGTGACTCGTGGTCGTTCGCCAACTGGGTTCCTTTTTTGGCGATTATTCTCAGGCTGCCAACATGCTAATTATTGTAGGTTTTGTTTTTTTTCTTACTTTATTTACTTTCTTAAAATTTATTTCGTGACGATATTTGTTCAAATTAATTGATTCAGCCGATACTAGGTGGAAATCCATAATTATCCCTCTTAGTCCTTTATAGGCTGAAAAATTTATGGATTTTTTAGAAGATAAAATAGCAATCATCCTCTTTTCAAACAGTTTCTTTATTGGCATAGGTATGTTGATGACGTCTTAACATGTTTTCTTGGTACTGATAGACAGTTAAAAGTATTTTTAGAATATATTAACAGCTTACACAAAAATATCAAGTTTACAATAGAACACGAAAGTGACAATTCTATTAATTTTCTTGATTTAAATATTAAGAGAGAAAATGATAGACACGTTTTCTCCGTTTTCCATAAACCATCTCATACTGATACTGTCATACACAACTCTTCTTGCCACCCTATACAACACAAATTACCTTTTTTTCACAGTATGATCCATAGACTAGTAACCATCCCTCTAAATAAAATCAATTTTCAAAAAGAACTAAACATTATTAAACAAATTGCAGTCAATAACGGAAATAACTCAAATCTAATTGACCAAATCCTAAAAAAGAAAACTTACATAAAGGCTATTGACTTTTCCTAGACGCAAAAGCTCTGACCAATTTAAACTTGTCACTTTCTTTGGACAACCTAGCAAAGTAATTGGCAATTTTCTTAACAAACTTGATATAAATATGTTTTACAAAACTAATATCTCTTTAAGTAAATTTATCAAAAACAATAAAACTGAAAGCGATAAAAACAAAAAATCAGGCGTCTATAAATTAAAATGCAAAGATTGTCCTAAAACAAAAGAATACAGGAACATTATAACAGTTTTCTAAAAAATAAAACAGACTAAAACTATGCTAACCATTTACTTGATTATCACTTATAATCTCCCTAGTGCTCGAATTATTTCCCGAAATTTTTCCGAAGGAACGCATCTTTTGAAAATTTTCCCGAGTCGTAGACGAGGGAAAATTTTCTAGAAAAATGCGTGACTGAGGAAGAATTTCCGGATATTAATTCAAGGACGCGGGGGATTCGGTAAGAAAATTTCACACCTAAAATGTATTTGAATTATTTTATTGAAATTATCCATAATTATGGGAATACTTAAACTTTCAAAAAAAAATTTCCCCACCGTTTAGTTAAACGAAATGCAAAAAATATAAGTGAAAATTATCCTTTTTATTTATTTTGACTACATTTCATTTACTTAAACAAAGGGAAAGCATAGTATAGTCTAGTTTAGGCTAGTTATGCCAGATAAAACAATTTTTAAAATCTAGGTAGATAGTAGATACCACAATCAAGTAGGCTTAGGCTTGTGATGTCAAAATCGTCTCTGCTATACGTCACGTCGACAGTTATTTCTTAAACGTGCTTCTTTAGTTCACAATAATTAAATCATGGCAGTAAACAATCAAGAAACTAATTTTAAGCCCTACGGTGTTGGTAAATCTTGCTCTGAAATAGGGGACATTAATATGTCTCATAAAAATTTAAGACGAGCACATGGTATTTGCAATGTTTAATGGAAAAAACTGAATTAAATCCCCATCAAGAAAACCTTTTCTCAGCTATCCAGAAGATTTTGGAGGAAGATAGCCCATCCTTTTTAAGAAAAACCAGAATTCAGCAGAACAAAATTGCATCCAAATATTACATCTATTATATTAAACATAGACATCTGATAGAAGTGGAAAGGAAAGATAACCATTATCCTTGTTATTCTCCATTACGAAGAGAAGAGTTCGAACCAGAATTCCAAAAATATTTAGCCTTAATGAAAGAAATATTTGGTAAATAAATATTTGTATTTATTTAGTATTATAAAAAGAATAAAACATTAAATACCAAAATTTGATCCTGAATACTGACTTTCGGATCATATGATAGCTGTCAAGAAAAAATGTCCACTTATTAATTTTGTTCGCCTAGCTTGGCAGGAGGAGAAAAATTTCCGAAAAATTTAAAGGTTGTCATTGGTAACTGTTGAAATGAAAGTGTGTGATTGGCTTAGAATGACAGGTGTGAAATTTTTTACATAATTTCGATCCTTCCTTTAAAATCTTACATACCTACAGAAAACAAAGGCTTAAAACTAAATTTGTTAGAATCTATGGAAATAAATAAACTTAAAAATACGGACCTGTTACATAATGATCAATTAGATTTAAATAATTCACCTTTGTTAAATTCATTCTATTGATCATTTACTTAAGATTTTATAAATTACCCATATTGTACCTACTTTAATTTAATTTTTAAACCCTCTGTTGGATTTTCCCGCTATTGTAACCCTTTCACTATTTTATTTACATCTTCAATAATTCAATTTTATTGCACCCCAATTTTTAATTTTCACCTTTACTAAATCATTGTCATCTGACGAAGCTACAGTGTTAGCGAAACATGTAATTTTTCTAGTTAATATAGTGAAAATTTACAAGTTTAACTTTGTTTTACTGTATCCAATAATACTATGATATTTGTTCAGTTGTATCAGTTTTCTTTGCCAAAACTTCACCACCTTCTGCTCTGACGGTATTAGGAATTCATTGTAGAAATTAATAGAACGTTTTAAAGATATGTGCCAACCACAGAATTAAAAAAATAAGAGGAATACTCGAATACCTATCTATACTATTATACAATAGTAATTGTAAATTGACTGACTGACAGATTCATCAACACCCAGTCTAAACCGCTAATCCTAGAATCATGAAATTATGAGGATGTCTTCAACTTATAAAGTAGGCATCCACTGAGAAGAGATTTTTGGAAAATCAACCCCTAAGTGGTCAAAACGAGGGTTGAAATTTTGATAGGAATTTCTGTATCTCAGACACTAAAACTGGTGGAGGTCTAAAAATTGGTATACAAGTTCCTTTAATAAAATAAAAATTTACAAATATGGTTATTTTGTCAAAATTCACTTAGGGGTTGAAAAAAGGGATGTGGCCTATTTTGTGGGGTTACCTGTTACCACAGAATATTACAGCAAACCAGAAGCGACAATACCTGTCGGTACCTTTGATATCGACTGGTCGTTTTTCAGTGACCTTCACACAACGATAACGGTCGATCCACAATTCAATACTCCGAGAAAACTTGCTTATTTTCTACACTGAGCGACCTTACTTTTAGTACAGGTGCAAATGTAACAGAACGAAAACAAAATAATATCGCAATTAGCTAGGCGCAACGTCAGCTCGAGGACTAAACACAACTTAGACGAGCACATGGTTTTTAGCGATACACAACTTATTTGCCACATGCGCCTACCAAAACAGGACACGCAAAACGCCGAGCTGTCGCTTCTCGTTTGCTTTGAGTTCATTGCCTGTTACTGTCTATAATTTTAAGCTATATTGCTGAAAATCGGTTCTTTGTTAACTCTGTTAAAATAAGCAACTACGTGTTTTGATGTTTTAAGAAATTTTGCCCCTAGGGGGTAGAAATGGGGGGGGGGGCGGTTCCAACGCAACCGCAAGAGAACAACATATAATTAAAAAAATTTTCGCTTGGAACAAATAAACATGTGTTAAGCATTTACGACAATTTGGTGTCGGAAAACTCATCATAAATAGAGTCAACTTTATCTAAAAACAAAGCGTTTCGACAGTTGACACTAGGGCTGGGCGATATTGAAATTCCAACATCGAATATCGATATTAAAAAACATCGATATAGTCGATATGTCGATAATATCGATCAATATCGATAATATCGATAAAAATATCGAAAATATCGATAAAAATATCGAAAATATCGATAAATCAATAATGTCGATAAATTAATTGTGTTAAATAAATGGTAAAAAAATTATAATTTTACACTTTCCACAGATTTTTATTTTTACTCGACATGTTTCGCAACACAGTTGCTTCTTCAAAGGAGTACATAAAAATGGACCAGTTTTAAGTACTCCTTTGAAGAAGCAACTGTGTTGCGAAACATGTCGAGTAAAAATAAAAATCTGTGGAAAGTGTAAAATTACAATTTTTTAATTTTTTTACCATTTATTTAACACAATTAATAATGGATTTCCACCAAGTGAAAGCCGAATCAATTCTAATGTCGATAAATATCGATAATTATCGAATATTTTATTTTTTAAATATATTATCGATAAAACAAAAATATTATATTATAAATATATCAATATTTTCTTATGTGCCCTGTAAAACTCCGTCCTCCCCATATCAAGGGAATACTTTAATTATGAAAACATAAAAAAAAAGATTTAATTAAATATTGGTCCTTAAATGTGTTATAAGGAAGCTATGGCCCTCCGAGGGTTCTTGATTTAACATACCAATTATAGTTTATGAAATGATTTAAAAAATCCTTTTTTTCCTAAACTATTAGCCCAATAATTTTTTACACGAATACCTTTTTGTATAAAAGAAAACTTAGGATCATAATAATTAAGCTTTAAAATAGTGGCCAGGCGTCCTACATTCTTAAACATTTTTAAATGGCCTTATGTTATAATTACACTTGTACTATTACATTACAAGAATTATTTAGCAATAATACAGGGTGTTTTTTTAAGGTCGACGAGCGGCCATATCTCGGAAACTACTAGGCATAGAAACTCAGGAAAAGAAAAATGATAATTAAAGTGGCCATGAGAAAATTCTGGAAATAATTTTTTTGCCGCAATTGAAAAGTAAATTTTAAAATTTTACATAACTCCGAAAATTCCACATTAAGGTATATGTTTGATAACACCATTTTAAAACTTGGACAATTATGCATCATTTTGGTCTTATGCTCATTGGCGTACCAACTTTAATAAGAGTGGGGGAAGCTGTTGAAAGTGTAATCATTTAAATCGCTGTAACTTATAAACGACTTATCCGATTTTAGCAAACTAAAGACTGTTTAGAAGTGAAATGTATGCACTTTCATTAATCGTATTTAGTTGTCTATAATAGTTCTAAAAAAAAATGCTAGAGGGCGCAATTTGCAATAACAATACATTTTTTGATTTTACTCCGAAAAAATAAATCATACGGTATAATTATGATACTATAATCGAAAAGTAGATGAAATTTGCTAGAAAAAATATTAAAACCGCAGCTTGATATCTCCGTTCGTTTCAGCGTTATCGCCAATAGAATAATTTTTAAAACAACTTGCGCCCTCCAGCAATTTTATTAGAAACTATCTTGCACCATTGAATACGACAATTGCAGTAACTTACCTTTCTCTTCCAAACAAGCTTAAATTCAGTAAAATCGGTTATGTCGTTTAGAAGTTACAGCGATTTTAATGTTTACACTTTCACTTGATAAGAGTGGGAGAAGCTATTGAAAGTGTAAATATTAAAATCGCTGTAACTTCTAAACGACTTATCCGATTTTACGAAATTTAAGCTTCTTTGAAATAACCTTTAATTGTCGTATCTAATCGTACACGATAGTTTCTAATAAAATTGCTAGAGGGCGCAAGTTGCTTTAAAAATTATTTTATTGGCGATAACTTTGAAACGAACAAAGATATCGAACTGCGGTCTTCACATTTTTTCTTGCAAATTTCATTTACTTTTCGATTATGGTATCATAATTATACCGTATGATTTATTTTTTCGGAGTAAAATCAAAAAATATATTGTTATTGTAAATTGCGCCCTCTAGCATTTTTTTTTGAGAACTATTATGGACAACTAAATACGATTGTTGAAAGTGCATACATTTCTCTTCCAAACAGTATTTAGTTTGCTAAAATCGGATAAGTCGTTTATAAGTTACAGCGATTTAAATGATTACACTTTCAACAGCTTCCCCCACTCTTATTAAAGTCGGTACGCCAATGAGCATAAGACCAAAATGATGCATAATTGTCCAAGCTTTAAAATGGTGTTCCACCTTAATGTGGAATTTTCGGAGTTAGGTAAAATGTTAAAATTTACTTTTCAATTACGCCCTCTTGCGGCAAAATGCGGCACTTAAAAATTATTTCCAGAATTTTCTCATGGCCACTTTAATTATCATTTTTCTTTTCCTGAGTTTTTATGCCCAGTAGTTTCCGAGATATGGCCGCTCGTCGACCTTAAAAAAACACCCTGTATGCTAGAATTTAACAAATTTTTTAAATATCATTCTTAAAGTATTTCAAATCTTTCCTCAGTTTTTAATGCTTTTTAAATAAATAATTCTTTAATAATTTTTTAAAGAGCTGTGGGATTTAATTGAAATATCCAGGATTAAAGCTCAGTGACAGTACCCCACAAAACACTTGTTGCAATGTATACTTCATACGAAGTCAGTTGAGACAACGTAAATATTGGGGGTACGATCAATTTACTGAATCACACATTAAAACTACAATACAAATATAACAAAATTTGTATTGATCGCTCCCTATACAGATGTTTAAAGATAATCCACGTGGACTTGACAAGTCTGTCATTAAATTTTTTTTAGTTTTTTTATCTGTCTCAACTAAGATCGTATACACTTTACCTAATTTTATTGTGATATGACAATTTTATCCTTATAATGTCTTACTGACATATGACATAAACTTGAAAAGTTTTATAAATTTTTTTTAAATAATCTTGGACATCTTCTTTTCAGGAGGGTTGTTTCTTCTTCCCCAGTTTATTTGGTTGGTTTAGACCCCCTTTAATACTTTTTTTAACATACCCAGTATGGTTTAACCTTTATCAATTTTCTTCATATTATGTCTCTTCTACACTTCAATTTTTTAATTCCATAAAAGCTCCATTATGGTTCTACACCATTTTCTCTCCTGCTAACAGCATCAGCATTTAATAAATTTTCTGTCTCCTGATGATGAACGTTTTTACGTTCGAAACATGTAGAGACCCCTAAAGAATTTCTATATTCTATTAAATTTTGTGAAGGAAGACTGTTAGTTTTTTCTTTCTTTCCTATAAACAAGGGCGTCCATAAGGGGGGGGGGGGGGGGCAAAACGAGCACTTGCCCCCCCCCCCCCTAGGCGCCCACATTACTATTTTATTTCATAATTCAGTATAAATATTGAATAGTACAGTGGTTAGTTAGTAGACCAACAAATCACTAAACTGAACAATTACATAATAAAAACATATCAATAAATTAATACATTAGGCATAAGTTAAATAAATAGTCTTATACAGTGTCACCAGTAAAGTCCGCATCATATGTGATTTTTTTTATTAATACCTTTATTCAAAATTTGACTTTGGCATCTGTTCTGCATCGATCGAAATGAAAATTAGGCAAATAAATAGTAGTCACGTGATTCGCATTATCTGTCAAATTTTAATTTTTTGTTTAAAAAATTATTCAGAAGTGGGGTTATTTCTGAAAATATCGAAAAAAGTTATAATATTTTTTTAAATGCAGTTTCTAGCCCACATGCAAAATTTCAGCTGGATAAGATAATTTTGATTTTTTACCTATATTTTGTAAATTGCACCACTTTTGCGAAATAAGACTGAACGCAACCTATACATAAAATTTCTTAGTTTTGACAATGCTTTATTTCAGATACATTTTCTTTAAACTAGCGTCCTATTAAATGTGTGTTTTTCTACAAAATCAAAATTGGGCTATTAAAATTTGGTCACATGTGATGCAAAGTTCATTTGTTTTTGACCCTGTATAAGGTAACTTCATAAAATACGTATTTTTGAAAACGTAGTTTGTGACCGAAAGTAAAAAAATAAAAAATAAAATAAGGAGATTTTAAATTAAATCGTTGAAAATAGTTAAACTTTCCGTTGGGTTAAGCAAAAATTTATTTTCCACTTAATGAACACCTTACCGATGACACTGTGTTCTTTTTTGTCTTAATATTAAGGTGTATTACTTTCAGACACAAACTATGTTTACAAAAATACTTATTCTATGAAGTTACCTTATACAGGGTCAATAACAAATGAACTTTGCATCACATGATGCGACCAAATTTTAATAGCCCAATTTTGATTTCGTAGAAAAACACACATTTAATATAACGCTACTTTAAAAAAATGTATCTGAAATTTGTCAAAACTAAGAAGTTTTATGTACGTTGCGTTGAGTATTATTTTGCAAAAGTGGTGCAATTTACAAAATATGGGTAAAAAATAAAAATTATCTTATCCAGCTGAAATTTTGCACGTGGGCTAGAAACTGCATTTAAAAAAACTTTTTTCTATAACTTTTTTTGATATTTTCAGAAATAACCCCACTTTTGAATTATTTTTTGAAAAAAATTCATATTTACAGATAATGCGAATCACGTGACTACTATTTTTTTGCTTAATTTTCATCTCCATCGAAGCAGAACTTGATGCCAAAGTGGAAATTTGAATAAAGCTATTAATAAAAAAAAATCCCATATGATGCGGACTTTACTGGTGACACTGTATATAAAAAAGTATTGTTTAAGTTTTTGCCCCCCCTTGAAAAACGCTCTATGGACGCCCTTGCCTATAAATGACTATAGTTTAAATCTGCTTGTTTACGCTAATTTTACAGCTGTAGATAGATAAACATTAGTTGTGAAAAGATCAACAAAAATAAATATTGGGTGTCCCACATAAGATCCTCTATCCCCTTATCTCGAAAGATATTCGATTTTTGAAAAAAAAGTTAAATACAAAGTGTTATTGTTTTAAGGGAACTTTTATATTATATACCTTTCACGTATACAGGGTGCTCAGTTTTTCATGGTCAGGAATCAACTCTTAAAAATTAAATGGGACACCCTGTATATTATTTTGGATATGGATTCCTCATAAAAAATAAGGGTGACTTTTAATAAGATATTATATAGCTAACTCTCGTGGTTTAGGATTTAATAGCCGTTTTATTTATTTTTTTGCCAAAAACGTATTTATTTAAGGTAGTAGGAAAAAATATAAGTATATCATATTTGGTGAAACTGCCATTTTTATATTAAAGACAATACCACAATATATAATTCTGCTTGTTTACTTTGGCTACAAATTATACAGGGTGATGTCAGAAATTTATCCGATCGGGATATATAAAATCATCTGTAAGTCGATAATTTTAAATGAAACACCCTGTATATCATTGCCGATTTCGATTGTTCACAAAAAATTAAGGTAACTTTGTATAAAATTGCCTATACCCATCTCTAGCCGTCTAGAAAACATTCGCTCGTAAACATTTTTTATGCATTAAAAAATACCTTTCGTTTAAATTTAAGGAGGAAATACGTTACAAATATTTTTTTAACGAGCTGACTAGTAGATTTTCAACAATATACTGTAGTTTATTATTTTAACTAATTTCTATATTCTAAATTTCCATGGCAGTTTTGATTTTGCAGCGTTAGTTGGTTTTGATTACATGCAATATTTGAATTAATTTTACGATTTCTAGTGAATTATTTTTTCAGAAAATACAGATATGTTAGTTAAAATTATAAACTACAGTATATTGTTGAAAATCTACTACAGTCAGATCGTAAAAAAAATATTTGTAACGTATTTCCTCCTTAAATTTAAACGAAAGGTATTTTTTAATGCATAAAAAATGTTTACGAGCGAATGTTTTCTAGACGGCTAGAGATGGGTATAGGCAATTTTATACAAAGTTACCTTAATTTTTTGTGAACAATCGAAATCGGCAATGATATACAGGGTGTTTCATTTAAAATTATCGACTTACAGATGATTTTATATATCCCGATCGGATAAATTTCTGACATCACCCTGTATAATTTGTAGCCAAAGTAAACAAGCAGAATTATATATTGTGGTATTGTCTTTAATATAAAAATGGCAGTTTCACCAAATATGATATACTTATATTTTTTCCTACTACCTTAAATAAATACGTTTTTGGCAAAAAAATAAATAAAACGGCTATTAAATCCTAAACCACGAGAGTTAGCTATATAATATCTTATTAAAAGTCACCCTTATTTTTTATGAGGAATCCATATCCAAAATAATATACAGGGTGTCCCATTTAATTTTTAAGAGTTGATTCCTGACCATGAAAAACTGAGCACCCTGTATACGTGAAAGGTATATAATATAAAAGTTCCCTTAAAACAATAACACTTTGTATTTAACTTTTTTTTTATAAATCGAATATCTTTCCAGATAAGGGGATAGAGGATCTTATGTGGGACACCCTGTACTAAGTATTTAAAATTATCGTTCATTATAAAACATAATATCTACATCTATACGTTTTCTTTGTGGGTGGATTTAAGAGAAAACGTAAGTATACTTTTATTTTGGTTGATTTGTTATAACTTACCTAATTGCCTTAATTTAAACAAATCAAAATATTCAAATTAACAATAGCCATATTTGGTAGCGACAACGAAAAGTAAACACAGACATTAGAAAGGATTAGTCACAGTTTTGTTTAAAATTCTGCAAGGCGGTGGGTTTTTATATCTCTAAAAGATTGCATAACAATACTGCTACAAGTGCAGTCATTTAAATAATTTTTCTTTATAAAGACAATAATGTTCGTGTTGACTGTTTGAATGTTGGAGACAATGATGTGTCTTGAATGATGAAAGGGTTTTGGACTTCCATTGTCTTTATTTGTTTTAAATCACAACGTTTCAACTGGTAAGTATCTCCAGTCGTCTTCAGGTGAATACTAAATAAGTAAAGTAACTACAGGACTATTTATACTAGCTAGGTGCACTGAAGCATACCCGAGGTGGGTGCAGTCATGCGTTCAGTTGGCACGCGATCTTATCCTAAGATTACATCTATCTAACAAAGGTTTCCAGATATTTCTTATGTCTAGGGATGGTTTACTAAAGCAGCCTGGATTCTGATGAATAGCAGCAGCTTCCTTGAACTTTCTTTTCCTCCAGTGTGGTTCCTTATGTAGGATTTCAGCTTCTGACCACATGATATGGTGACCATGTTTCCAGGCATGGTCAGCTGCACCTGACTTTTCGGTCTCTCCTTTTAACGTATTGTTTTTGTGTTCTTTAATCCTTGTTTCTAATGGTCTTAATGTCTCACCTATATAAGATTGGCCACATTCGCAGGAAATCTGGTAGACGCAGTTTTTCCTATCTTTTTGACTTGTGGGCTTTGTCTTCGTCAGGTGGCTTCTTAGGGTGTCCTTCGAGTTAAATACGGTGTTGATGTTGTATCGTTGTCCTAGTCTTCTTATTTTCTCAGATACTCCTTTGACATATGGAATATTGAGTGTTGGTTGTGCCTCTCTATTTGCTTCTTGCGGGTTGGGTCGATTCTTACGATTTTCCAATATTGTGTCAACTAATCTTGTGGGGTAGCCATTTTTGTTGAGGTCGGTCTTGATGTTATGAGTTTTTTTTTAAGTGCTTCTTCCGAGTTACAGATTGTAATTGCTCTATCCACAAGGGTTTTAACTATGCCATGTTTCGTACTGTTTGAGTGATTTGATGTGAAATTGAGATACTGACCTGTATGCGTAGGTTTTCTGTATACTGAAGTTTGGATGATGTTGCCATTTTTCTTCACGTTGACATCTAGGAACGGTAATTGGTTGTTTTCTTCTTTCTCCATGGTGAATTTGATTGTTGGTGTTAAGCTATTGAGGTGATTTAGAAAATCTCTTAGTTCGTCATCGGTTCCATTCCAAATAATGAAGGTGTCGTCCACATATCTCAGCCACATTTTTGGTTTCTTCTTTGCCTGTTCCATTGCTTTGGTTTCTAAATATATTTTAATAAAAAGTATATTTTTTTACAGTATTTTTATTGAATTAATATTTTGTATTGGCAAGCCTGAAGATATATATAGGCTTTTAATTAAAGAAATTAATACAAATTACAAAATGAACTTGTCCGGAGTTAAAAAGAAATCGATCAAAACCATAGATATTTACGTTTAGATATGCAAACAATAATCACGAAAGTGGTAAATCTGTGGCCTCGCACATGTAAACAAAGCTATACACGATTAGACATGCGCACTGCAACATTATCATTTGACGAATGGGAAAATAGGGTAAGTGCGGGAGAGTTGCCGCACATTTCAAAAAAATTGTACAATTTTTGTTTAAAAACATATAATAATTCCAACTTTGGTCCTAAATTACCATTAACATTATTCTTTTAAAATATGCAAGAATAAACATTTAAACTTTTATACTAACAAATTAAATAATATAAACAAAAAACATGTACAAAGGGCATCTCTTCCTTACCCTTGGGTTAGACGCCTTATTTAAAAAGGAGACATGCCGCACATCTTACAATCAAGTTTTTATATACTTTCTGCGCAGCGCTTCTCTTGAACAGATGCTACTTATGCTACAAATGTCGTCGTACATTGTACATGCTACATGTAGCCATTGTTGGTATTTTATACACTGTAGCCAATTAACTTTTTTTTGGTCGTCTTTGAATATTGCTCATAACACTCGACACAAACACAATCATCATTACCAACGCTTTTACGCTTTTTTAATAAAAGTTCTTCGTCACTGTCACTCCAGATGTATTTTTGTGATATCATTGATATTGTCGTTTTAGCCTCGTTATTGTCTACTTTTCGATGCTTAATTTTTACCTTACGTTTTTGGTTTTTATTTTCATAGTTTATTTTTTGTTTTCTTTGTTTTTTCTATACGTTTTTCTTTCTTTTCTTTAATGTTGTGTGGAGAATTCAGAACTGTCGCACATTGTTTTAGCCTTTAGCTAAAGGAAGCTGGTATGACAGGAATTGGTGAAACTTCTTGCAAAAAAAACTTGCCTTCGGGTCCAAGACTTCCTTTAGTCATATTCCCTGATTCTATTCTACGGCTTAATGTTCGAGGTGGAATGTTATATTGTCTATGCGCCTCTCTTTTGCAGATCACTTCATCTCTAACTTTTTGAACAGCTTCACAGAGTTGTTCTTCTGTCCAAGTGGACCTTTTAAAAGCAGTTGCCTGAAAAATAAAGTAAGTAATTCCTTATGCAGCATCTAGGGGAAGGTTGCCCATATTGGACCAATTTCCAGATTTCTTATCATAGATCCTGATAATAACGCAAAATCGATCTTAAAGCTATACCTTAGTATACTTTAGTATGTTGTTCAACTGCAGGATTTTTTGCAGAATTTTATTTCAAAGTATCTATGATATACCAGGCTATAAACAAACCTCTGCAAGTGGTTCAATATAGGAAACCGGTGGCCTAAATTGCACCTGGGGGTTCCAAAATTGGACCACATGATTTAAATAGGAAGCTTAGGTGTTAAATAAATAAATAAAAAATAAAATTGTTGTTATAGGAAGTTTTATACTTAAATTTACAATCAAAATTTCGGTAGAAGACATCCTAATGCAAAAAAAGTACCTATTAGTTTCCTATATTGCCCCAGTTATAGTTTAATTTTTTAACTCAAAGAAAAAAGATTTTAGCAATATTGAAATGGTGTTAGTTTATGACATTAACTTATTTAAAGAGAAAAATTATTTTTGCACAATTTGTAAAAATTGCCTAAATTGGACCGGTTTAATTTTGGCAACCACCCAGTGGTCCAATTTAAGCAACTACCACGTGTTTTACAAAACCACCCAGGAAAGAAACAAGAAAAAACAAATATGGCATGGTAATAGGAGAAATAGAAAGAGAAAAACTTACTTGAAAACTTCCATAAAAAAGATTTTGCTTGGAGTTTTATGGTTCTAAGGTAAATTCTTAGGAAAAACCTAAAAATATTACATTAAAATTGTGTAAATTACGTTTTGCTCTGTACACGCCAAGCACTAACGGCCAACTAGTTGAGTTTGTTGCCGATCAAAAGTCCTAGGTGGATGTATGTTACAGTGTTGCCAGATGATATGGCGCTTGTTTAGTTTCGGAGAAATGTACTGTGGTCCAATTTAGGTAGCGGTTCAATATAGGCAACCTTCCCCTATACCGATTTCTAGAGCGGCGTCTATCCTTTTTCTGAGGAGAGACGTCGCATGTCATTATTCTCAGCACTGTAAACACTGTTAACCTAATATTTCCACAAACCCGAACAAACCCGAACAAACCCGCTAACATGCAAAAGTTTTAATGAGCCCCTAGTAATTCCATCATCTAAAGTAGCCAATAAACTTTTTTAGCTAAATTAAATACTTACGCTTGCACAATGTTTGATAAATCACAAACCGTTTTTTTAAAGACATGAATAGGTAACACGTAAGTAAAGAGCACTCTTTATCAACATTTTTTTTGTAGCGCCATCTGTTACAGGGTGGCCAAATTACACAAGGTGCGGCATCTCTCCAACTCCAACCGCGGCATTTCTCCCGCACTTACCCTAGACAGGTCCTGGCTTTAAAATTTAAGTTTGTGTCATGAAATTGTAAAAGTTGACCTGCAATTTATTTTTACGTGTAAACAGCTAAAATTTGACCCAAATTCTTGAAAAAATTGGAATTTCTTCTCAATTTTTAATCAAGTTGGGAAATAAGGTAGTTATTTCTGGCATTTTTAGTAGTTGCAAACCTCATCAGATTTTGAGGATGGAAAATTGTTTTTAAGGGTTTGTTTCTAAAATTTGTTTAAAGCTGATCATCGTATCACTTATAATATTTTTACTTTATAGGTACATACACACATGCCAAATGCATCTAATATAATTAATATAACCTTCATTTTCAACTACATGCGGTAGATCTAAGGCAATGATGTGATTAAAATTGAAATATTGTATGTCTTTAGGATCCAAACCGAGAGCTTAGATCCAGCTGGTAGCATTAAAAGGTATACAATTAGTGCCAGTCTTGGGGTAGGTTAAATTTTCATTCACCCCTTAACAGTTTACTTTTTATTTCATGCAATGCCGCTTATAAATCCACCAGTAGCGGTGGGCTATAAAAATCAAAAGACAAATTGCATTTTCTCGCAAATAAACGACTTTTAAAAATATTTTTCTGCAATGCCTTGTATCAGGATTGACTGGTTTAAATAAAATAATTCAGTTCGATAACATCCTGTTGTGTATAAATACCATTAATTTGAAATGGTTTATGTTCTTGACCTTATGGCGAAGGGAAAATTTAGTTTAAGATTAATAATATTATTGTTGGCTTTGAATATCAACAAAATATTGTTGGTCATTTTTGGGCAACAGTTATTTGGGGTTAAATGGGAAATTTACAAAGCATCCATAACTTATACTCAGGTACATGAAAAAAAAAATATTTGCACGAAGACAAGAAATAACTCTGTAACTAAGTAAAAAAATTGAAATTTGATTTGTGTATTACTCAAAGATATACAAGCTTTATTAAGAACTTAAGAAGTGAATGTATATATATGTATATACTCACACTAAGACAGTATCTACTCATTTCTGCTATGTTTTTGTAACATTCTTTTAAGAAACAAAATTTTTTGACGTAATAAAATATTCTCTATAAAATTTTACTTTTTTACGGATTTTAAGGAAGATTATTTCTAAAATCGACGCTAGATGTCGCCATGCGCTTCATCCTCTCGGCTGATTGTCATCTTTACTACATTTAAGTACTACACAATTTCCTTTACCACATTACCACCTTTTGCGCAGCAAGTACAAATAACTAGGATGTTTTAAAGCCGAGTTTGTTTGTAGTTTTAGGACTCAATTTTTACGCAAGTCATTGTCCATGAGAAGAACTGTTCAAGGGCATTCCAAAATTACGTAATATTGGGTATTTAAACATTTTCTTTTTAGAGCACGTACCTATATATAGAATAAAGATTCTAATAGAAATATTCCAAATAAATTATAAAAATATTCCATTCATGCACCATGAAAGTACATTTATTTTGAACACTCATAGAACATTTTAGCACATAAATAGAATATTCCAATCTTAATATTCCAAGAATATTCCACGGGAGCGTATACCTACTAAAAATATTCTATTTGTGTACCATAAAAGTACATTTATTTCAAATACTCTCAGAACATTCTAGCACATATACAGAATATTCCAATAAAAATATTCCAAAAATATTCCATTCATGCACTATGAAAGTGCATTTATTTTGAACACTCATAGAACATTTTAGCACATAAATAGAATATTCCAATCTTAATATTCCAAGAATATTCCACGGGAGCGTATACCTACTAAAAATATTCTATTTGTGTACCATGAAAGTACATTTATTTCGAATACTCTCAGAACATTCTAGCACATATACAGAATATTCCAATAAAAATATTCCAAAAATATTCCATTCATGCACTATGAAAGTACATTTATTTTGAACACTCATAGAACATTTTAGCACATAAATAGAATATTCCAATCTTAATATTCCAAGAATATTCCACGGGAGCGTATACCTACTAAAAATATTCTATTTGTGTACCATGAAAGTACATTTATTTCAAATACTCTCAGAACATTCTAGCACATATACAGAATATTCCAATAAAAATATTCCAAGAATATTCTTCAAGAACGTATTCCAAGAACATTATACTTTTGTACTATAAAAGTACATTTATTTTGAACACTCATAGTCTAGCATTTTCCAATGCAAATATTCCAAATTCCGCAAGGGCGTATACCAAGGATATTCTATTTGTGTACCAGGAAACTACATTTATTTTGAACACTCTTAGAACATTCTAGCTCATATACAGAATATTACAATAAAAATATTTCAGAAATATTCTATAAGGACATTTCCAAGAATATTCTATTTATATACTACGAAAGCGGATTTATTTTGAACATTCAAAGAATATTGTCAAAAAATATGCATGTACTTAATATAGGTACTTTAGAATATACTTAGAATGTTAGTCATTTTCAGGACTTATAGAGAACAATGTCAATATTCTATTTGTGTTTAGTGGGTAGGTACATTATACAATCCTCCTTACTGCACAAATCGGTTAAGCACTTAAGCCAACACATATTCCTAGGAAATAAACTAAGAACCGCTCCCGCAATCTAACTAAGCTCTTCTTCCCACACGTTTATGCAAAATGGCAACGTTGACATTTTATTTAGCGATTAGCCCCAACAGATTATTTTTCTTTGTCTTTCCTTTCAGTAGTAACATGCGTTTATTTCTCTCTTGCACACTTGGGACTTAAAATTTGTCTGGTAAAGGAAAAAAACAGAGCCGTGATCAAGGCTCGCTTGGACCGAATATACTGCGGGGACGTACGATAAGTACCGTTACGTGTAGTTTACTTGGCAGAGTGTGTGGTTGTGATCATATAATACGAGGGATATTTTAAAGGTAATAGTAATAATACCGAAACCAACGACGTTTGGCTTACAGGATGAATTTTAACCTTAACAAAGATTAAGTTACATAAGAAGCGAATAATTGAGGGAGATCATTGATTGATTGAGATCATCAAATGACCGTATGGACCGCCACTGTAGCTAATAAATTTTTGCTAGGGTTTGTGCAAGTACATTTTATTACCTTACAATTATAATAATAGGTACACTGTGACTGTGACCGTTGTATACTTAGTGATAATATCGCGGTACCTAATTTAGCCTATGGGAAATAGGAGTTGATGCTACCATAGAATGGTTTATAGCCATTATTGCTCTGAATAGTCACAGTAATTATCAAGTTCTATTGGGGGGTGTAATCTGCTTCATATACTGTATTAGTTCCAAAGCGGGTTTGATACACTAGCAATAAGTTATTTAATATGGGTTTATAAAAAATAAGCTATCAATACAAAGTATGTCTTAGCAAACCCATAGATAATTTACCTTTAGATAAGCAAACAATAATCACGAAAGTGGCAAATTTATGGCCTCGTGCATGTAAACAAAGCTAGACACTATTAGACATGCGTACTGCAACATTATCGTTTGACGAATGGGAAAATAGACAGGTCCGGGCTTTAAAATTTAAATTCTGGCCAAAAAATTGGACTTTCTTCTCAATTTTTGATCAAGTTGGGAAAAAGGTAGTGATTTCTGGCATTTTTAGTAGTAGCAAACCTATCAGATTTTAAGAATAGAAAATTGTTTTTAAGGGTTTGTTTTTAAAATTTGTTTCATAATGATTCGTCGTCGTGTTTCTAGTTCGAAAAGGAAGAAAACGAGAGCAAGTGAATTAAACTAGTCTTATAAAATCGAATATAAAAACAAACATAACCAGCAAAATAACTAATCTACGGTGTTATCGCTTGCCTAACCTCAAGTTAAAAACTGCTTTTTATTTGCATTCTCGATCAGTTCACTTTTAAATGAACTGACCTAAAATTATCTGATTCAAAATGCATCAAATAAAACTGGCTTTTATTCTGTTTCGGACTACGTCAGTGTCATTTGTCACGTAAATTTTGTTAAGTTTATGGTTATTCTCGATTTGATTATATTTTACAAGAAATAAACACTTTGATGTACTTATTATTATAGCTAATTTCTCCTCCGAATCCTCTGATTTTAATGCCTGCTTTATACCTCCCATTTAACATTTAATTTAATTTAAGATTTAAACTAAACTAAGAATTTAAAAGTTGAAAGTTAATTTTCTTATGCATGTGTTTATACCTCTCATTTAAACTAATTTATCATTTAATTTAATTTAAGAGTTGACCAACTTTCAACTTAAGGTAAAAGATCGTGCCAGATCGTGCTAAATCGCGTTAAATCGTTCTCCACAACTGTCCGTGATTCGCCAGGAAGAAAGATGAATATTTTGATCGGTGACAATAACCTAAAATTATTGTTGGAATTTTTATTTTTATCAACAAATAAAGTGTTTTTTCTTTATTTATTTTGACTGATCTAAATTCTTGTGATTTGTTATGGAAGACTACGATTTGTTTTTTACTACTTGCTTTAATTGTTGTAACAACAGCTGGAAAAATCTTCTTTTTTTTTGCACTTCATTTAATTTAATTTAGTGGCACGTTTTCGAGGTATAAATTAACAAAATTATTTCTTAGCTTAGTTTAAATGATAAATTAAATCTTAAATTAACTTAAATCTTATATGAGAGGTATAAAGCAAGCATAAATTTTAGATTACGGGCAAATATTTTATATTTTTATCTGTGTTTTGAGGTTAGGCTTCGCCAAGTATCTGTCAAAACAACTCCCACCTTTTACTTCTGACCAGTTCACTTTAAGTGATCCAAATTTGCGGGTGGTGCAGTTAGGGGTAAGGGGGGAGGTGACCGGGTCTCTTATAAATCAGATCAGTTTGTAAATAAAACATCCTAATTGTAAAATTTTAGTGATCTGGGTCAAATTGACCTGATCCAAGATGCAAATAAAAAGCAGCTAAAGTTGGTATATAACTTGTATTGATTTTTACAATTTGGCAAAAACTTGGGTACGCGTAAAACATTTTCAAGCAAAATTTCTTGTTCAAAAATTTGAAAAGTGTTTGCCCGAGAACTTGACCCGTGGAATACTGGCTTTATTAAAAGCTTAATGCCGGGGTGTACAGATTTTAACCAAAAAATTAACCAACCAGCAACTTTGACAGAATTAATTTTCTCACAATCAGACACAATTCATGCGCTCGGACGTATTTTTTCACCCATAAAACGTAACTTTTGTGTGCGCAGGAGATAAGCTGTACCTACGTATCTAAAGGTAAATTGTCTATGAGCAAACCTGTTGTATTAGATCATTTTCCTCAGTGTAGGTAACCCAATCAATAGCCTTGTTTTGGTTTTACACCAAACCTTGCTCAATTGGGGCATCCTCTTTACAACGGACGGTCATGCACAACGCACAGAAAATCATAATATTGTTAAAAACAAATACCAATAAACCAGCAGCCGCACCCACGCACTGATATCAATAAAAGAACGACCTGTATTATCTAGTTGAGAGCGGCTACCACTTTATGCATTGTTCTCCCTTCGGAACTTTATTACGCCCGTCTATCTTATTTTTATTTTACAATTACACGCGCTTTATCTATTAAATTGGAGCTGATTTAATGAAATTACCATGTAGTTCTTTTACCAAGAGAAAAAAATGTGTACACCGGTACCGGTTACAATATGGTATATGGCTGGGTACTAGGGGAGGGCAAGGCAATATGACATACTATCTTTTGAAAATCAATTTTTACTAAACCAAAAGGTATATTAGGTTTTATTATTTTTTTTTAATATGGCCTCTTAACGTTTTAAGTGAATTAAAATATTTTACTTGTAAGAATTGCAACATTTAGGAAAAATTTCAAAAAATAACAAGCATTACAAAAACCATTTAACCTTATAGGGTAAGGCAAATTTACATACCAAATTTTCCCCTTAAAGGCATAATGACATGGTTGTATGAAATTAACTGTCCAGTGAGTAAAAAAAAAATAACAATGTAAGTGTAAAATGTAGTTTCTATTGTTTATATTTTATGTTTGTTGTACATTAACGAAATTAAAAAAAAATATTGAAACAAAATATGAATAAATTAACAACGACATACTGCTATACAGGCAAAATGACACATTGCTATGTCATTTTGCCCAATGTGCAATATAAAGAATAAATATATTTTCTAGGTTATAATTTTATTCAATCATTTAAATGTTAGTGTAATATTAAAACTAGAGGGCTAATAGTTGTGGGTTAACACTAAAACATTGGCAGCGACCTTATATATTTTAACCAAAAATATTTAAACAATCACTTATCTTGATATTTTACATAGGAAAATACACAAACTCTCTAGAAAACAACAAACGATCGACTATGCTATTTTATTACGACTGACGATCTTAGCAGCGTTATTAAGATGTGTTTTGTAGTAGAGAACTTAACACAAATGTAATCGAACTGGGCGGAAAACAGGTAATATGTCATTTTGCCTGCTATGCCATTATGCCTTGCTCTCCCCTATATGCATATACTTAGATAATAATATATTATCAATATAGTGAGTAGCGACTATATTGAGAACGATTATTGTTGTTTAAAATAGAGCAACCACCGTGCGAGCAAAAATTATTTGCATCAAAGAGGGCCTTGCATCTAAGGACGTAATGCTTAGCCGTAGAGCTTAATACCTGTTGGGTGTCAGTAACTACCTGAATTAACAATCAACCAGTTATTCCGTCATCTTTGACAGTCGCCGTTACAAGTGATTTGATTCATCGCTAATTTTTCCAATTTCTTAAACAATTCACACGATATGGGCTTTACGGAACAGCACAAAACATTCATGGTTAAAGCGTATTTTCGAAACGGGGTTAGAGTAAATGGTGAATGGCAATACAATCCGGGTTTGTGCATGGACGATTTTCACGAACATTTTCCTAACTTTCCTTTTATTGCTGGGGATTTTTAGAATTGCCTGAAAATAACCGTGGCTGTGTTTAGAGAAACAGATTCTATACAATACAAAAAAGGAACAGGAATACCATCTGTAAGAACAGAAGAACTTGTTTCAAACGTTCGTGAAATAATGCAAAATACGCCAACAAATTGTATAAGACGCCTGTCCCAAGAAGTGGAAAGATCTTATGGAACATGCAGGACTATTAAGAAGCATCTAAATTTATTTCCTTATAAAGTGCAATTATCCCAAGAAATACAAGCCGCAGATTTTGCAAGACGCAGGAATTCCTCTCAATGGTTTACCCAAAATTTTTGGAAAGAAATGATTTATATTAGACCTGACATTTTTTTCGGATAAAGCCTGGTTCCACCTTTCCGGTTATGTGAATTCTCAGAATACACGCATGTGGAGTAGTGAAAATCCCCATTTTTTTGTAGAGTCCACATTACACCCACAAAAAATTGGTGTCTGGTTAGCTGTTTCCCGAAGAAGAATTGTTGGTCCTATTTTTTTCCATGATACAGTTAGGTACAACACAGCGGTATAGAGACAATATTTTGAATCCATTTGTGGAGCAATTACTGGACGACGAACTACGTTTTGGATATTTTCAACAGGACGGTGCAACCGCCCATATAGCCGCCGAAACTATCAAGTAGGTACTTACGCAATTTTTTCGACGACAGATTGATCAGTTTTCGATCAGACATTGAATTCCCACCTATAGATCACCTTGCTTAACGGTTATGGATTACTTCGTTTTTCCTCATTTAAAGAACACTATTTTTAAAACACCAGTTGCAAATTTAGAACAGTTACAAGAAAGGATTATCCAAGAATGTGGTAACATTTCTCCAGAGATGCTGGTCAACACTTTCGAAAATATGAAGAGACCTGTGAATTTATGCTTGGAGCATGGCGGTGGCCAATTTCAGCAATTTATGTAATTATTTTTCTTTTTCTTTCTGTATATTCTTACTTTGTTAATTTTGTAAACAACAAAAATAAATTTGTATTTGTCTATACTTATTTTATTAGGTACCTAGTTATTAGTTTGGCATATTCTGTGATAATATGAATTTGACAAAATTTTAACCTAGATTTGGTTATATATATCGTCCCCATATCATTGTGATCTAAACCAAGCCCTACGTTTTTTAATTCAAGCCCTTTTTGATGCAAATAATTTTTGCTCGCACGGTACAATTGGGTATAAAGCGTAAAAAGGTGCAACAAAGGCTGTAATATCTAAACTAAGAGATGTTCATTGCACGAAATAGTGTATAGCCTTTTGACATTTTTAGGAAGGTATTAATTACGACGACAGAGCCAGATAGACATCTCATTACATCTTTCTCATAACAAGCCGACAAGGCGTTAAATGAAAAGGTCCACCAGGTTCTTCGCGAGTTTCACAATTCTTACTATACAGTGTGACCAGTAAAGTCCGCATCATATGGGTTTTTTTTATTAATAGCTTTATTCGAAATTTGACTTGGGCATCAAGTTCTGCTTCGATTGAGATGAAAATTAAGCAAAAAAATAGTAGTCACGTGATTCGCATTATCTCTCAAACTTTAATTTTTTCCAAAAAATAATTCAAAAGTGGGGTTATTTCTTAAAATATCGAAAAAAGTTATTAGGAAAAGTTTTATTAAATGCAGTTTCTAGCCCACATGCAAAAACTTCAGCTGCATAAGATAATTTTGATTTTTTACCAGTATTTTGTAAATTGCACAACTTTTGCAAAATAAGACTCAACGCAACCTACATAAAACTTCTTAGTTTTGACAATGCTTTATTTCAGACTAGCGTGTACCCGGCATGCGTTGCAACCCGCTGGTATAAATACAAACCCGAACAAACCCGATATATTAGTACCCGGCATGCCACTTTCTGAAATTGCACCCGTGCGAAGCCGGGGCGGGTCGCTAGTTATACATAAAAACCTTCCCCTTGAATCACTCTATCTATTTAAAAAAATCGCTTCAAAATCCGTTGCGTAGTTTTAAAGATTTAAGCACATAAGACAGGATAGCGACTTTGCTTTATACTATGTTAAGATACATTTTCTTTAAGGTAGCGCCATATAAATGTGTGTTGTTCTACAAAATTAAAATTTATTAAAATTAATTTTTATATGAGTTTTATTAGAACAATTGACACTTTTCATTAAACTATTTTCTTAACGTTAACGTGTATTACTTTCAGACACAAACTACGTTTTCAAAACTACATATTTTATAAAGTTACCTTATACAGGGCAAAAACAAATAAACTTTGCGTCACATGCGACCAAATTTTAATAGCCCAATTTTGATTTTGTAGAAAAACACACATTTCATATGGCGCTACTTTAAAGAAAATGTAGGTATCTGAAATGAAGTATTCTCAAAACTAAGAAGTTTTATGTAGGTTGCGTTTAGTCTTATTTTGCAAAAGTGGTGCAATTTACGACAAATGGGTAAAAAATCAAATTTATCTTATACAGCTAAAATTTTGCATGTGAGCTAGAAACAGCATTTAAAAAAAAATTTTCGAATAACTTTTTTCGATACTTTCAGAAATAACACAACTTTTGAATTATTTTTTGGAAAAAGTTTAAATTTGACAGATAATGCGAATCACGTGACGATCGAAGCAGAAATTGATGCCAAAGTCAAATTTCGAATAAAGTAATTAATAAAAAAAAATCCCATATTATGATGCGGACTTTGTGGTCACACTGTATATAGGCGAGAACATTTTCTATCTCTACATAGGATATCCCTATACCTAACTAGAATACTATATAGGGGAGAGTAGGGAGACTTGATCCCGGGGTAGACTTGATCCCCCTTTTGATTTTCGCAGTCAATTGATTTGTGTTAGTTTCGGTGGTAGCATTGGTTATGTCACATTAGCTGTGAGTAACGAAACAACATTTAACGGCGTTGTAACTGATTTCTTTAATTCTAAGATAACTTTTATTTTTTCTACAGGTGGAACATCTTTTACGGTAACTAATATTATCTTTTTTGTTTAGTCTCTATGTATATGAATGAGTGCTTCGGTTCATATAGCAGTTTTATGTTGTTTCTTAGAAGTTGTTTGGTGTAAATTTTAGTGGCGTTCTTCGGGTTAGATTTTTTTTGTTGGCCGTTTATAAAAGTAGTGTGCTATTGGGAGAGTTGATCCCACCTCCTGGTGGAAGACATGATCCTCTGGGATCAAGTCTCCCTAATTGAGTTATACTTAGTTATAATATATTTTGGCGTTTTGTGTTAATGTAATTTTATTAATGTAATCCCAGCATTAAAGACTTTGTGTTTATCGAATTTGGCGGAAAAAAAGGAGAAGTAACCGAAGTTGATAAATCCGCCTCCGAGATACCTACTTGGGAATTTTCTTAGAAAGAAAAAAAGCACTTTCACTTTCCAGCAAGTAGAGACGAGGGGCTTGTACCAAGAGGCAGTGTGAAAACAATTCTGCCAGTGCCGTACATCAGACGTGGGAACTACAATTTTAACATAAAATTTCCCAATGTTTCCATCGCTTAGGTAAACTTTTTCATTGTAAGTATAATAAAAATTTTATAATAAACATGTTAACTCATTAAAACTATGTTCATTATTTAACCAGTTGTAACTCTCTTTATAAAATTACTAGATGTAAAACAAGTTATTAGCGGAAAATGATTTTAAAATTTTACAGTAGGCAGACAAGATCAACTCCCCCATCAACAGGGAACAAGTCTCCCTGAGAGGGGTAGACTTGATCCCCGCTACACCATGCCTGTAAAAAGGGTTTTGCTTGGCAAAGATTAAATATTTTACGGCCGAAAGAGTGTTAAAACTGGCGGTAATGTTGCTAGAGTGAAATGCAGTCCACAGAAATTGAACATGTCTTTTAGGGTTTTAATTATATTCATAAAACATAAAAAGGGATCAAGTCTCCCTACTCTCCCCTACTTATATTTACGGTTTTCGCAAAATCCTCCAAGAAGCATTGATTATTAATTTTAAGCAAGAAGGCCATGGTAAACAAAGTAGTAATTGCAACTGACAATGACATGCATATATAAAAACATATTGCTTTGTTTATCATAGCCTTCCAAAAATTGCGAAAAACCGTAAGTTAAAGACTATTCTGGTTATAGGATTGGACAGATGGAAATGTTTTCGCTCATCTATTTAATGAATAAATGAATCAACAACGTAGTATCGTATTTAAAAGAATTAAGTTTTTTAAACTTTTTTTAATAAAAATCAAAAACTGTTATTTTTCCACTTCCCCGTATCTAACATTCCATTTTTCGACTCTTCATTATCAAGCACCACAATATTTATTTCCACAACCCGAATTTCCAATTTCACTTTTTTATCTTTGAAAAGATAATCAATTTTATTCGACTTCCTATTTCCGAAATATTCTAATGGAGGGTCACCTGTATAATTAGTTATATAAATACACACTGTATAATTTTATATTATAGATATATTATTTTATATAAGTATTATATTAAAATTACTATTGGTTATAATATATAATATACTTAATTAACACTACTTTTAAAACATCCTAAAATAAAGATAAAAAGATTCAGCAAAAAATGGAAAATTAATAAGTATAATTTTGTAGATACAAATCAGTATTTTTTTTTATCTTTAGCTACTTCTAACCTCTCAGCTAACCTCCACTTGCATAAAACTGCGGATCCACGTGATCGCTTGCAAAAATCTGCCAACTCGCTTTCCACTAAATAATAAGTCCTACAGGTCGTTCTCTGTACTTACTAAATTTGTGTAAGTAGGTACCAGGTACCTACCTAATTGGACAAATTTGACCAAATTTCGTTTTTCCCTTTTAATAATTTTATCAAAGTTTTATTTATTTCCTACTCAAAAAGTATGTGACCGCCTTTTGAGGAAAACAAAAAATAAACGAAATATCGACAAGAAAATGAAATGGGGAATGTTTTCTCTTAAATAAACGGGCAAAAAAAATTATATTCATTATGGTTAGTCATTTTTCAAGTAATAGGTAAAGTAATAATTTATTAAAATTACCAATTTAAACAAAATTTGGGCGCGGACTTTACGCCTCTGTGATACTTGTCCGCCCCACCCCCCCAAAGATAAAATCCTAGATACGCCAGTGTGTGAAAATACCCCTCCCAGGAAAAAAGCCATCTACGTGCCTGACACAATTAACCCCCCCCCCCCTCCCGTTCTTTTCAAAACCCTGCTCCCGCCACTGAGTCTATTGGTTATTTTTCCGAAATATAATCCAATTAAGATATTTCCGAGGATATTTCCATTTTAGATCTAAGTACCCAAGAAACACAAAATGGTTAAATAAAAGTTTAATTTTCGTTTATACCGCAAGTATAATTATGGTTGTTAATAAACCTTTAATATAGGATAAAATGTCCGCCTCGTCAATGTTTATATATAGTATATAAAGGGAAGATATCAACGTTTACAATTTACGTTTAATACTCTTTGATACGGAAGGAAAATGCCAGGTATCCATTCGACGCTTAAATATAGTATACCAAACATCAGTTATTAACGTTTACGAAATACTTTAATTAACATTTGACGAAAAATGGCTATTATTAGTATAAAAAGTAAGAATTAGAAACGTTTTTGTGATACGTTTTTTCAATATTTATTGAAAATGGTTATTGATCGTTCTTACTTAATTTTAGAATATATACAGTATATACAGTGACCTGCAGAATTCTGGTCCAATTGAAAAACTTTTTTTTTATCGATTTTCCAGAAAATTTTATTCTTGCTAAAAGTTTCTGCGTCCCCTTAAACTAAAAAAGCCGTCATTAAAATTGAAAAAAATTGTAGTGTATACGAGAGAGATTAAATTTTTTAAAAGTTGCTTAAGAGTAAAGTACTCTTATTTTCCGTTCGTTTTCTTGGACAACCTTTAAAAAATTAAATTCCCCTCGTATGCACCACAAATTTTCCAATTTAAAGAGGGCTTTTTGAGTTTAAGGGAACGCAGAAACTTTAATCAAGAATAAAATTTTCTGACAAATCAATAAGAAAAAAGTGTTCCATATAGAACCAAAATTCTGCCGGTCACTATTTACTATATTACCGTAGACCTGTACTGTATACACAGTAAATAAATACAATGAAAATTTAAATGCAAATAAATTGCTAATGAAAATGGGTAGAGGTTAATATAGGTAAAAAAACGTATGAATGTAAAATATAAAAGTATAAAAAAACATTTATTTTTAGGTAAGTACAGTAAAGTGCTGTAATAGTAGCCCCAGCTAACTTTTTACTTGACTGTTTTGGTACCTATGTTTCGCTTGTTTAAGCCAATCTTGGCACGCTTGATTTATTGCTGTATCAGTCGTTTCCCCAAAAAGTGCTTTTCCGTGGTCTTTGCCCTGAAAGGCTATCTTGACAGCTTCTGTAAAAAAAAATGACTACAACACAGCCTGCTAAAAAAAGTTATCATACACTGTCATTTTTGTCAAATTCACAAGGGACAAATGGATTTAGATTCATATGTTAATTATAGAAGTAAAGTATAATTTATGACTTACCATTAATTGCTTTGTATGCATTTGTTTCTTTGAATGGGTATTTCTTATGTTGATTAGCAGATTTCGGGGCACTACCGGCCCAATTAAATGCCATACCCAATTTATTAGTTATGAGATATTTCATCATATTCATTACACAAGCTCTTACAGTGGTTCCTCCAATGGAGGCTAGACGGGTTCTCTAAAAAAGGTTCAATCGTTGAAAACAGCTTTAATTAATAACCAACTACAGTATGGTTTGGGAAAGGAAAATATAGTATGGTGGGATAATGAATCTGAATTGTTTATATATCTTTATATGGATTTATCACTGTTGTACTGTTTTAGAGATATAATTGATATGAAAAACGACTTGCAAGTCCCTGTACTAATTTTTTATTTTCTATTCGACAACAACTTCCAGTTTAATCAGAACTAAAAATTAAATTAAATTTCAGCCAGTTTCGGAAGTAAGCATTTTTAGATATTGTACGCACAATGGCTATTTATTAGACAAAATAAATATTAAACGTTTATTCAACTATTATTTTCCCTTTATCAACATGGCGTGGTTGGTATAACCAGTAGGTATTTTAGGTGTATTAAACGTTTATTAAACTAAAAACATAAGAATTAGTTAGTATCGTCGTACCTATAATACCGGATATCGATATCGAGATAAATATACCCACCAAACGTAGAATTTTAAAGGCTTTTATACTAAAAAATACCTAGACCCTATAAAAACCATATAATAACCTCAATAATAACCTAATCATTTGTTCAACGGTTTGTCCAGCAAAATGGCCCACAATTCCTTCGTTCATAAATTTAACCAGGGCATTATGTTTAAAAAAATTGGGATCAAAATTAAAAAACAGATATTCTTACCTTATATTGAGAATTATTTCACGCAATTCAACAAAACTCAAAACAATAAAAACACAGTCACGTCCGCCATTACTCGCTGCTATTTCGTAACGAATTCAAGCAGTGTTGTCACATCCAAACACTTAAATTCTTCGGATGGATACAAAAGTCCCAAATTTATTTTCATCAATCTTATCCGTGCCGTGAGAGTTATACCGTGCCATGAGGAACTAAATATATCGTGTCATTAAACTTAACGACCTTAAGGCACTTATTAAAATTTAAAAAGTAAGCATTAAAAGAAAAAAAATAATTATAAATAAAAATGGCAGGTCCTACCTACATTAAGTATTGATAAAGTTCTTTTTTTATATGGCATTATAGGAAATTCTCGAGAATATGCGTGAATAATGATGGCCTCCAGTCAACGACAATGTCATAGAAAAAAGAAAACCTTGGTTTCTTTTTTCTATGGACAATGTCTGCAAGGGTGATTTTCCCCAGACCTGGCAACGTCGGACGCAAGACGTGACGTAGGCTGGCAAGTTCTCGAAAATCACGCACATAGCTGCGTGGCGCTGGCAAGCGTCGCAGGTGCTGGTAATTTTATATGAACACTGTGAACGTTTATTGGAGGTTTAACAACTTATTCAATATTATCGTTAATTAATACTAAAATTATAGTTCTACAAAACAATGAAAATATCTTAATTTCCGAAACCAATAATTGATTTTTCCTTTTCTTTTGTTGTCGTCACTAAAAAGTTTGGCAAATTTTATAAAAACAGCAACCTTTGAATATTTTACTTCCGAATAATATGGATTTTACCCGTATTTTCATTACCGTTTAATAACAGTTGTTGACTTTCGGATAAAAGACGAAAAACGTATACGACAAAAACACTTAATTTTTTTCACATAAGACTTTGAATAATAATAATTTGGTAAACAAGTTATAATAACAAAAGTAAACAATAATGTTGTAAGATATCCAGAAAAAATCACAATATTTATAATGTAACCTTAGAAAATGGTATACCGTCCACCTGTATTACACGGTTTAAAACATAGACGTTTACAAGAAACGTTTTATTAGTACACCATAACCAAAAAAATACCAAAATATTGTTGAATACAAGTATATTAAACTATAATTAAAATTTATGTGTTTCTTGGGTACTTGGTTCTAGTGAAGTGGCAATCGGTGCCAGCCATGGGAAAAGTCACAAAATATTTCATGATATAAATAAATTCGGTAATAGGTATTCCTTTTTTGTATTCCGAATAGCGTTCTCATGTAGTCGATATATGACACCTCCTAAACCGTTTTTTAATCAAACCAAAACTAAATCGAACAATGCCAGTAAACTACGGTATTACCACCCACTACCACACGCATATTTAATTATTATTTAAATATTGTTTCCCATTATCGCGCAGCGCCCTCATCGTTTTTTCATCCCACCTTCAAAGCGTAAGACCCGTGCCAAATCCCCGGTAGCCCAACGGATGCTACCACCGCAAAGTTTACGCGTGCACAATACACGCACTTCTTTGACCGCGGTGCCAATCCGCGATACTTAGAAGGAGGGATTTCGTTTCTCCATTTAAGGATATCTTTTCCGTATATGGCATCGTTCGGTTCTAAATATGGTATTGGGCTGTCCCTGTGTGTGTAATTTTACAGCCCACTTTTACGCTACTATTGTCTGATTGTCGGATTTGTCGGAAAGTCAAGCCTCACTCAGGTTTTTACCCAGCGCAAAAGTTTAATTTTAAATAGTGGGAAGCGAGTGTTTATGAAAAATACGGAAAATTTCAGTATATTTTTGGAAATTTATATTAAACTAAATAAAACTACGCGCTTCTTAGGTCAGGTTACCTGCTGTTAGAACGGAAGGGTGTAGTATTAAGCTCCCACGATATTATTTATCGATCAGAGAGCGAAACCGAGAGGACGGCACGTCGTAGATAGACGCCTGCGCATAACCGTAGTGTAAGCATTGGCCGTAGGAGCGCGCTGGGCGGTACAGTCACAGTTTCACTGTCGCGAGCGAGGCCTGTTAATCGTTCGTGGTTTCAGCTGTGATTTCGTAGTTGCGTATTTTATTACGCTCCTTTTCTGTGACGTGTGTTTGTTTATATTCCCAAGCTGTGGTGCGAAATGGAGCCTCCTGGCGGGAGAGATTCCCGGTTTAATTTAGGCTACAGTATGAACTTATTAAGCGGGGAAACACCGCCCGAAATTTACGGTGGAAGTTTAGGGCGGCCGTCAACAAGTTTGCAACAACTGTCGCCCCGGCACACCATGGTGTCAAGTGCCTGTGGGACTCGCGGGGGCATTAAATCCGACGTGTGTTACGACGACCGGGGAATGCCCTCACAACCAGGCATGGGATTTGAAGCCAGTGGTGTAAATGACATCAACGATGAACCCTACAATTCGCTGCAGGCCAAAAAGTCACCTCCCAGCAATGGAAAGAAGACCAAGGGACGTGTCAAAATTAAAATGGAATATATTGAAAATAAATTGCGGCGATACACTACATTTTCAAAGCGAAAAACTGGAATTATGAAAAAGGTGAGCTAACCTCAATTACCGCAAGATGTGAAATCAGACGAGCGCATTACAGTGTTGTCAAAGTTTTGGATTTTAAGTTGACTTTGGGATTAAATACTTCATTTCTTAATTAAGTATTTTCATTTGCTGCGAGATAATTATTTGGTGTCAGTTATGTTCTTAGGTTGTAACCTAGCTAATGCATGAATTACCTATTTCATCATCGCAGGTTTATTATATTTCTAATGTAGTTTCAGTCAATTTTAAACTTAAATCAATGATTCAAATACAAAACCTTACCTTACATAATTTTCTTAATCAAGATAAAGCATCAATCAATGAAAGTACTTAGGTACTAAAGTGTTAATAATATATTTAGGTATTCTAGACAAGGGTGAATCTCACGAAACCTAAATGCTGACTAGGTATATCAATGGCATTTTTTTTAGGATGACCATAACCTCGCTCTCAACATAAAGCGTTAACTAAGTCCATTATAATGTCGATACCTATATCTAATTTTTTGCAACTTTTTCAAAATAGTTTGAAGCACTATTCATTTTTATTTAAATTAGAAAATTAAAAATAATAATTCGGTGTTAAAATAATTGTAATTTGCAGATTTTATAATCTTAAACTTGGCAGCAGTGTAACCACGTGAGTTTATGCGCACGCCGCGTCTACCGTCTGACGCGATGTTGTCATGTTTTTGGTGGTGGGTTTTAAAGAAAATAATAATATTTCAGATGATATTATTGTATTATTGACATTAAATAAACGAATTCTACATGGTATTAGGTATATTAATAATTTATGAAGTGGCAGATAGGTATATTTTATAAATATAATTATCAATATGAGTTACTCATCAAGGAGTTACTTTTATTAGTCTTTGATAAGGTAGAGGTGTACTTACCTATTTATTGGGGAAATACTTAATCAAGTTTGTTTTGATAACTTGTAAATTGTGTGCAAATTACAACTATAACGTACCTTAAATACTTACGTAGGTATTCTTATAAAAATGTTTTAAAAATAAGATTATCGAAAATAATAAGCGTTTGAAAGTTAGTATTGCGAAAATAATTTAATCATATATAAGTCTGCCCCAATAGACTTACTAGGTAGGGACTTAAGCCTACTTAAGTTTGTGGCAGAATATGAAAATCCATTAGAAGGTAGGTACCCATCACCTACCATAAAATGTATTTTTAAATTTCTTGTAAAATTTGAGCCCAATACATCAGGCGGGGATCCAGGATTTTCTTTAGGGGGAGGGGGCAAAAAAAATTACAAAATACTGAACAAAAACAAACTAGGAAAGAAAAATATTGCGAGATGTGCCTTATTTTTCCTATTATGTTTCGAAAGTTTTGGTTTGGTTTTGACAATTTAGGGGGGGCTGGATCAGCCACTGCCGCTTGGTACACGAGTCTTTGGAAAGCAGAACCGTCGTTAATAAAAATGTCTTATCTGTTTTTTTTAAAGCAATCTTTACTTTAAAGGAATTCTTAATTTACACCAAATCTAAAGCCTCAATCATTACCTATATCTCCTATGAACCCTCTTCACACTTACAACTCGAGAAAATCGGCACTAATTCCCCATATTCGTTTGCCCTGCCCGAGTTTCAGCCATTAAAAGGTCCTCATTCAATTTCAGTCAATAAAGGGTATGTATGATGCAATAGCAATAATTATTCTTTGAATATAGAGGGAGAAGTCATGCACTGCCTAAAACACCCTTTTAAATTTGCAAGTAAAATTGTTACTAGGGTTGGGACATTATTTGAATACCTACCTTCCCATGTACTCTATACCTTACATCGATGATGTCATCACTAAATAAGTAGCCATTTTATGTCCAATGGCTTATTAAATCCAATTATTATTATCATATTATAGCATTTGTCCCGACTTGAGAAACATACCATACCTTGTACTAAATTTGACGTATACCTACTTAGGTAGCTATTTTATAAAATTACTTAATTCTATTTCGGTTTGTAACATTCATGTCTGATGGATGTGTTAGGTACCTGAGACTAAGACACCTAGCTTACACTGGTGTTGACATTTTTAACGATATAGGTAATTATAATATAGGGCTTTATTTAAAAAATGCATACCCTAATCATTTTATGTTAATAGTAGGTATATTAAAGTACACGTTTCATAAGAAGCGGTTTTAGCGCACGCGTCTATTTTAAAAAACGAGCCACAAAATGGCGAGATTTTTATTGACACGTGCGCTAAAACGCCCTATGAAACATGTGCTTTATACATTTTTTTCTATTTCACCTTTTATAATCAAGAAAAATACATTTTAAAAAGAAAATAAATCCTTCAAATTTTGTAAATTTTTATGTCTAAATTTTATGTTGGTAATACTATTTTTTATCATAGTAGCCTCTGGACAACAAAAATTATTTTGCAAACTGTAATTTTTTGATTTATTGACCCATTTTCACCACGAGATTCTAAAGTTATTTTAGCGATATGAGATTTGAAATTGTGGACGGAATATGTTGTGTGATCCTTGTACATTCGGTACATATACAGAGCGTTCGGAAATTCGGGAGATTTTGCTACTTTTTTTCGAATTTTAAAAGACGTGATTTTACGTCACGGCATTGCAATTTAGTATAGGGAAGATGGAAAATTCAAATAAAGTTGAAGTTAAAATCGACATTGGAAGCAGGGTTGGTTGAATTCGTCCAAGTGGACATAATTGGACGATTTTGTCCAATTATGTCCGTCCGGACAAAATCAATTGTTCTGGACAAAATGGACAAAATTGTACAAAATCAATTAAACACGTATAAAATTAAAAAAACTTTATTATATTAGGATTAGGGTGTCAAACAAAACTTAAACAACAATAACGGGATACCGTCGGATCATCGTGCCGTCGGATGACGGACGCATGAAAATTCACCTTAAGGCCCCATAATGAAATAACAAATAGCCATTTTCTGGAATTTTCAATTTGGTATTTATTGTTTATATAATACACAATACAAACGTGTATTTTGGGTTGCCTAAATCAACAAATTTAATAAAATGTAATGAAATTTGATTTTGTCCAATATTGTCCGATTTTGTCCGTTTTTGTCCAATTTTGTCCATGTCCTGGACAAAATCAAAAAAAGTGGACAAAATCACAACCCTGATTGGAAGGTTAGTAGATTGAATTTTGGATAGGATTTGGCAGAAAATGATAGCTTGAAGCATCTACAAAAGATTGATTTATAGATTTATGCAACCAAGATACATGACTGTTATCCACATAGAATAAAAAAGTAAGTTATCAAGCTGCGAAAAATGGGTTTTCTCGTAAATCACAAAGGCCGCGCAAGTCAATGAAATAAAACATTTAAATGTTACCAACATCAAATAAAGAAAAAACGCGTATCGAAATAGCTTCATTACGATACGCAAATGCGTTAAAAGAAGGAAATGGAAAGTACCACCTATTCTGTGCTGGGCTCCTGGTATATGTAGTAGGTATACGGTAAAATTTATTTTGGTGTTTTGTAAATTCGTAAAGAAAGATCTTCAGGGAACTTTAAAATTGTTTTTTTTTAAGAATTATGGTCGTTCCGCTCTATATAGGTACGTATAGGTTTATTTGCTGGGCGCGAAAGTCGAGCTCAAACGCCACTACAACGTTACTAATATTAGTAACAATAATTCCCATTTATCCACATATTATTATGTTGACAAGTGGTGTTAATCACTTAACCAAGAAACAGACTTTATGCTGTCAACCAATAAGAGATCTTGTCGGAGAACCTAATTTCTTACCCTGCAATATTATTCTATGTTGTAGCGGTACCATAAAAAAAAATTGGGGCCTCTAAGATTAGGAAGAAATAATACTTAAAGAACCAATCTACTTCCGATGATTCGGCAACATCGCAATGTTGACTTCGGAGATCTTTGTCATAAAAAATCTCATGAGATATGCATCTGGCGACAATAATCGAAATTCTCGCCTATTTAGCGGCAGGGGTCATGGGCAATCATGCACCAGGGCCGCTCAACCCTAAAACAATCGAACTGAGCGAAAGATTTTGCAATTTCGGCCGCCCAGAGACCGGGAATATCGCGATATAGAAACACGTGACCAAGATAATTACCGCTGAGTCGGCACATGGGCATTATTATTGTAGTGTACTGTTACATTGTCCAGGCACGCCGCTCTTCTTCGAGACGAAGAGTCGGAAGTATACACACGCACCGGAGATTTTATTTTATGTTTTTTAATTTGTTTTATTCACCGAACATATGGTCGCTTTTAGAACCTGTTAAAATTTTGTAATAAATGACTTTTGATTTAGAATGGAGGAGGACTTGAAAGTAGATGATGAGAAGATGATACTGTAGTTTTGCTGGCTCTTAATTAAACATCTATGAAAGTTGAAGGGAATTATGCGGGGAATTATGTTAAAATAACTTATGGAAATAGTTACAATAATAAACAGTAGTACCTACCTAGTATACAGGGTCCTGCAATAGTGAGTCAAGCTTCCATAGCTCCTATACAAATTGAGTTAGGTTTTTCCTCGGGTTTTTCCGAGGGTTTTTCTTTCATACCGACTGAGCAAAAATTATTTGCATCAAAGAGGGCCTTGCATCTAAGGACGTAATGCTTAGCCGTAGAGCTTAATACCTGTTGGGTGTCAGTAACTACCTGAATTAACAATCCATCAGTTATTCCGTCATCTTTGACAGTCGTTACAAGTAATTTGATTCATCGCTAATTTTTCCAATTTCTTGAACAATTCACACAATGGGCTTTACGGAAAAGCGTATTTTCCGAGGTATTTTCAAAACAATCCGGGTTTGTGCATGGACGATTTTCACGAACATTTTCCTAACGTTGCTTTTATTGCTGGGGATTTTTATCATTGCCTGAAAAGAACCGTGGCTGTGTTAAGGACAACAAGTTCTATACAACACAAAAAAGTAGCAGGAAGACCATCTGTAAAAACAGAAGAACTTGTTGCAAACGTTCGTGAAATAATGCAAAATAAGCCAACAAATTTTATAAGACGCCTGTCCCAAGAAGTGGGAAGATCTTATGGAATTTAAGAGATTAAGTTAATTTTGTATAAACAACAAAAATAAATTTGTATTTGTCTACTTATTTTATTACTCATTAGTTTGGCATATTATGTCATAATATAAATTTGACAAAAATTTTAACCTATATTTGGTTAGATATATTGTCCCCGCATATCGTTGTGATTAGTGATGTAAAATTTCCGAAATTTTTGGAATGTTCGAATATTTCGGAAAGTTTTGGAAACTTTCCGAAATATTAGGAAATTTTCTAAAATCTGGTATTTTTAGTATTTAAATTAAGTCATTTCTTATTAAAATCTACTTATAGATTTACGTAACGTACACATGTAAAACAAGAACACATGTAAAAAGCAAAAACACAAAAATGTTTTTTTAACAATACGTATAAGAAAACACCACTAATAACAAAGTCCAAACTAATAATCCATATCCATATCTGAAAAATTTTCCGGGCCGACACTAGAATCGGTATCGTGTACAGAAAATCCATCATCACTTTCGGCATGGTATAATAAAGAAATATATGTATTCTGCTTTCGGTATCAGACTCAGACTGCTCAGATCCGGTAGCTTCTATTTCTATATTTATATTATTGCGAACGTTTCTTTGACTTTTTGGCGGAATTACGTCTTCTTTGTTTTTATATCTAAGGTTTCTTAATGTAATGTTGTGCGCTATGTACATTAGCTTGCCACTGCCAGCTCTGTTTGTCTTAAGTCGATTTCGTTTCTTACTATGTATAAATGAATATGTAGGTTCTAAAACTGCGTTCGGTGGCAGCAGAGGAAGCTGGCAGTCCTAATACCTAAATACCTATAGCAATAGAGCTAAGTCTTTTAAATTAGTTTTGGTGCACATTCCCTGCCACCACCCAATACAGTCCACTGATTTAGCGGAAAGCCAGATAAATTCCATTAACCAAAGATCGGTCTTTGCATACTATTTTGTTAGTTCAACAAAAAATGGCCTCTTTTCTGCCAACAAATTTGGGATGATCGCGCGCTCGGTGCCGCAAAGACAAATGATACAACCGCACTGCGAGCTGTGACTAGTCTGATTTAGGGTTGGGCAAAAATAACCGGTTATTTGATAACCGGTTTTTTTTAAATCGGTTAACCGGTTAATAATCGGTTTTTTGTTGCTCAGGTTAAACCGACAAAAGGTTATTTATTATCAATAACCGAAGATCGGTTATTAACAGGGATTTTGTTGTATTTATTGTGTCTTTGGTCTCATTATTGACTATAACCCTAGAATAGGAAAAAAAAATAGAGTTAAAAGTTCTACTTCAAAGACTGTATTCTTGTGTCATAACGGTAAATTGACAGGCACAATGGGAAGAAAAATTGAAAAAGGTTATTAACCGGTTATTCAATAACCGGTTATTTTTTGTCCGGTTAACCTTGTATCGGTTAACCTGGCGTAATAAATAACCGGTTATTCAATAACCGTTTATTTTCCAATAACCGCCCAACCCTAGTCTGATTTACGTCATGTCTTTAGGTTGTAGTATCATGATGTCTACTAAAGTACTAATTGGTAGTATACATTCTAAAAACATCAGGGCGAACTTTCGCTCGAATTTTCGCTGTAAAGTTACGAAACTTCGCATGAATCTTCGCCTCGAAAGTTCGCCTCCTGGGAAATATTCGGCTTATTTAGAAGCGAATATTTCGGAAATTTTCGCAATATTTGGGAACATTCGGGCGGAAATATTCGCAACTCACATCACTAGTTGTGATCTAAACCAAGCCCTACGTTTTTTAATCCAAGCCCTCTTTTCTTTGATGCAAATAATTTTTGCTCGCACGGTAGATACATAATATTAATTTTGAGAAACTATGGATGACACCTGGGGGCGGTTAACAATCTTATCACTCCATGTAAGGCAATTTTAAAAAAGCGTCGCAGGCGAAAGACTTTTGGGTATTACTAACCACTGCTTTTGACGGCAACATTTTAATTTTATCAAAAAACTGTTTTTTTTTTCACATTTTTGTTCCAACTCCTAATTTTAAACAGGAAAAATTTAGAATTGGCAATTAAAAAAAAATAATTGCCATGATGATTACCATAGGAGTGAAGCATTCTAGACATATCGACACTTTAGCTCCGTGACGTTATTTTAATGCATCACCATTACGAGGGGCATTTCTTTTTCAAGGCATTCTAGACGTATTAAACTCAAGTGAACATAGCTTTTTAAAAGATTGATCGCGCTCATATTATGTTAAAAACGGTTTCAGCATACGCAAACTATGTAGGTAGTTATGAAATCAGGAAAAAAAGAACTTTCATATAAATTAAAAATATCCAGGTTTTTCCATTGAAAAGCCAACAACTTTAGGCCAGAGTTCCTTTGTTTTAAGCCAAGTTGCTTTTTAAATGGCAGTATTAGATTCTACGGTAAGATATAAACCAAATGGCTATATTGTTTTTAATAAAAATACAGGGAAACTCAATAAATAGGCCTATGTTCAGTCCGGGTTGGATGACCGTTATACTGATAATAATTAAATAAAATTATTAAAATATATAGAAACGACAATAAGATGAATTTGTTTTTCAGAATACCTATATGTACATCGATTGCCAATCAATAATTATATAAGAATGAATACCTATCTAAAGGGCAAATACTGGCAACTATTATAACTACATACGTTTACCCCCAACTATTGTATATTACATTACTAATATCTATTATAAATTATATCGGCTATGATGGAGATACTCGTAATTTATTATTTTTATGCCATTATTAATATTATTGTCATTAATAAAAATAAATCAAAGCTATTAAAATTGTCTTGTGTTTCCGTTTGGTAACCGTTTAATATAAAAACAGTGATATTCATTATTTGACATTGTTGCCATCAGTATATATAGGTACCACTCCATTGATTAGATATACCACCTGGGCCATTCAATGTCATTTAAGAATATACACACTAATTATTATTACTGGTAGGTATAACAGGATGTTCTTATTTAAAAAAAAACATACAATTTCCATTTTTCTTTAATTGATTTCGTAGTACCTATCTAATTACTATCTATATACTTTTACAATTGGAGCAAAGCTTGATCCATTAGAAGTAGTGGCTGTAGTTTTTCATGATTAGTTCATGTGATGTCACTTCCGGGTTTGTTGTGATTAATTTATGTAACAAATAGGCTTCCAGTTAAATTAATACTCCTTATCTTATTTTTATATTGGATTTCCCTAACACCATTTAAACAAGTCGTCTTCATTTTAAATATCCACGGATAAAGTTTGGACGAGAAAAAACTTTTATTAGTAGGTATAGGTATAGAAGAAAAAGTCATTCTTTATAAAAAACGTCTGCTTGTGCTGAAACTACAATTTTGAATATCAGATTTGCGATTACTATTATACACAGTGTTCGTCACACACCACACAACATTTTCAGTTTTTTGGATCTTTTTTTTTTCAATTCCTTGATTTATTAAATGAATTTTGCTAGTGTTGAAACTACAATTTCAACTATTAGATTTGCGATTACTATACAGGGTTCGTCAGAAACAACAATTTTTGTTTTTTGGATTTATTTTTCAATTCTAATTCCTTTTGATGATTGTCTAAATCATCACTTTGAGAACAAATAATGATCCAAATCAGTTGGATATAGGAGTCCCTATCTTACAAATATCGACTTTCATTTTTGGGGATAGGAACTGTTATCGGGAATTCAGATGTCGAGTTGAACTATGCGCTAACTTGTTGGGACCACGTTGGAATAAAAGTTTTATAATGTATGATGGAAAGAATTGAAGAAATATGACATGTACAGGGTCTTCCAACGAGGACTGAACAGGGGCTCATTTTTGAGCTTCCTTGTATTTGAAGAAAAATCCAAAATAGCCAATCGATGTACTTTTTCCTGCAGAATTCAAAAATGAAACCAAAAATTTATTTGATCCAGAAACAAAAGAGTTACGCTATGGATAAGGTGTTTTTTTAAATGGAACATAGCTTTTTTTATACGATTTTTGGAACGAGTGATTTTTTTTTGTCCGTTCTGATTAAAATATTTAGTATTGTGACAGCTATTTTTATTAAATTTTAATGTTTTATCCAGTATAATTTAACTTTAACCTGTTTGAAACATACACTAGGTAATAAAGGTATAATCACCTTTGAATCCTTCAAAGTCAAAAAATTTGACAAATTTACTATAATATTGCCGAAATGACTTTAAAGGATTCAAAGGTGATTATACCTTTATTACCTAGTGTATGTTTCAAACAGGTTAAAGTTAAATTATACTGGATAAAACATTAAAATTTAATAAAAATAGCTGTCACAATATTAAATATTTTAATCAGAACGGACAAAAAAAAATCACTCGTTCCAAAAATCGTATAAAAAAAGCTATGTTCCATTTAAAAAACACCTTATCCATATCGTAACTCTTTTGTTTCTGGTTCAAATACATTTTTGGTTTAATTTTTGAATTCTGCAGGAAAAAGTACATCGATTGGCTATTTTGGATTTTTCTTTAAATACAAGGAAGCTCAAAAATGAGCCCCTGTTCAGTCCTCGTTGGAAGACCCTGTACTGATTGTTTGTTTTTACGTAAATCTATTTTAAAAACGAAATCCAAAAAACTAAAAATGTTGTTTCTTGCGAACCCTGTATAGTAATCGCAAATCTGACATTCCAAATTTAATTCTAATATTTATGTATGTATACAGTGTGGTCGTTTAAGTGTGCAACATATGGGCATTTTTTTAATTACCGATTTCTTAGAAAATTTTATTCTTGATAAACGTTGGTGCATGTTCGATAATCATATTTGGTGCACTTGGAATGGTTGCAAGTCAAACGGCGTACAGGGTAGGCCAAAAAATATAAAACTTGTACAAGAATAAAGTACCCCTATTTCAGAAAATTTAGCAAAATGCTCGGCAAAATGTTATTAAGAAAAGTTGTTTAGAATTAAAAGTTATATATAGATTCAAAAACCTGACCTACTAAAATAAAAAAATATATTTTAATAATTTCCCAAAATTTTTTTTTTATATTCACCATAAAGACCTTCATAAATTAATCAAAATCAAATCAATTTCAAATATCTTTGTTGAAATTCAAGCATAAATGCAAAATTTACTTGCATTTTTAATTTATTAAGGAATCACAAACTTCATGTTTGTTGCAACCGAGGTTGCAACGATATTAAACACAACTTTAAATATCCTAAAAATTATTTTTAACAAGATAAAACATTAGTAATGATAATATGCAAATAAAAAAACCCTCACTTAAAGTGCAATTTTTTTTATTTTAAACGTTTATTAAAAAAGTTTATTCTTATACAAGTTTTATTTTTTTTTACCTACCCTGTACGCCGGTTGATTTGCGAACCATTCCAAGTGCACCTAATATGATTATCGAACATGCACCAACTTTTATCAAGAATAAAGTTTTCTGAGAAATCGGTAATAAAAAAAATGCCCATATGTTGTACACTTAAACAACCACACTGTATATTAGGGACGAAAATACCCCTTTGCCAATTTTGAAGGAATATTTTCTTAATGCCTGACCGGCTACTGGTTGCAGTTTTCTTTTCTAAAATAATATAATCACAATTAATATACCGAAATAAATATGTACCTATTTAGGTCAAGTATTACCCTTCTTTCTATTTTTTCCCCATAATACTTAAAATTGCAACGTAACGTTTCGATCAATTCTGTAAAATTATTATACAGGGTGTTAATTAATGTCATGCAGATATTTCAGGGGATGATAACACCCGTCAATATAAGAAAAAAATGCAAATATATGCATGGTCTAAAATGCGTTATTTTCGTTATACAGGGTGGCAAAGTTAAAATTTTTTTCTCGTATTTTGCGTTTTCTCTCTTATATTCTGCGATAATTGTTTCAAATTTGGAACATCAACCCTTTTTTAAAATCTCTATAATAAAGTATCAAAATTATCGGTCGCAGTATACAGGGTGTTACATTTTCTTGCATCGGCTACATTTTTATCTTTCAGAACTATTTTTTTTTGCTCCCTGTATGAATTCCGGTATGAAATTTGAACTCTCTGTTCCTTTGTTTAGCGTTCTGGTCTTTTGCACTATTCTCGTATCTGTGACCGTTTTCGATTTATTTGCAAAAATAGCCATCGATGGAAATTAAGTGTATTCGAAATAACGCAATAATAAACGGCTAAACGGAAAATATTATCGTCAATTTCTTGAAGAGGAACTTCCAGGGCTGCTAGAAGAGGTACCAATTCTTGTCAGAAACCAAATGTGGTTCATGCACGATGCTGCACCACCGCACTTCAGCCTAGCATAGATGTGAGAAACTTTCTCAATCAAATTTTTAACAACCGTTGGATCGGTCGACGGGGACCTCAGCCATGGCCCCCTAGATCCCCAGACCTAAATAGCCTGGGTTTCTTTTTCTGGGGATACCTGAAAGCATTAGTGTATCAGACCCCAGTCCAGACAAAAGAGGATTTAAGAAACAGAATATTGAATGGTTTTGTTACACGGCTTTTTACTTTGCGTTATTTCGCCTACACTTAATTCTATCGACGGCTATTTTTGCAAATAAATCAATAACGGTCACAGATACGAGAATAGTGCAATATACCAGAACGCTAAACAAAGGAACAGAAAGTTCAAATTTCATACCGGAATTCATACAGGGAGCCAAAAAAAATAGTTCTGAAAGATGTAGCCGATGCAAGAAAATGTAACACCCTGTATACTGCGACCGACAATTTTGATACTTTATTGTAAATACTTTAAAAAAGGGTTGATGTTCCAAATTCGAAACAATTATCCCAGAATATAAGAGAGAAAACGCAAAATACGAGAAAAAAAATTGAAACTTTGCCACCCTGTATAACGAAAATAACGCGTTTTAGACCATGCATATATTTGCATTTTTTTCTTATTTGGACGAGTACTATCACCCTCTGAAATATCTGCATGACATTAATTAACACCCTGTATAGGGACATTTATTTTACCATACCTAATTCTTAAATGCTATAAATTTCCACAACACTTCTTTTTTACCGCTGTAATTTTTTTTTTATCTAGTCAACAAAAATTTGATTATTATGATTCAAATTTCCTCGCACCTATAACAACTTCTTTATCCAGTCACGTTCTTCACTATAAAGAAGAGATGAAACCTTACACTTACATAAATCTTCTTTTAATTTACCGAACATATGGTTGCGTGGCGCTTCAAATAATATCTCGTATATTATAATAAATCGTTTTTAAAGAGATTGATATTGAATGGATCAAGAAATATACCACCAGGTAAATTAAATTCATATCTAGATATAAATTAGTCTCTTAGTAAATTACTGCACTTAGAAGGTGCCCATGATAAAGTACGATGCTTGAATGTAACGTCTTAATCCTTTTAACCTCTAACTGTTGCCAGTCTATAAGGCGATGCGGACGGACCATGTTCTGGGTCTAAATGCTTCCTTAGATGGAGGACATGAAGATATTGCATTTGCAGGCAATTATTCGATAATTCAGTTGAGTATCAACGTTGAATAACTACCGAAATCGCAAGCAAAAATTATTTGTATCAAAGAGGGCTTGGATTAAAAAGGGAAGGGCTTGTTTTAGATCACAATGATATGGGGACGATCGGTCTAGGACGTTATGACGCGGCCGGTTTGACGCGGCCGGTTTGACGCGGCCGTTTCGACGCGTGGAAGTTTCGACGCTAGGACGTTTCGACACTGGCCGTTTTAACGTGAAAAATATGTAACTTAGTTTTTAATTTTATGTAGGATTTTTTTATTTTTGTAGGTAGGTAAGTAATAAATAATACAGGAAAAAATATAGTACTTGACAGTTTATTTATCTAAATAATTATTATGCATTCATAACATAATTATGCGATATTGCTCTTAAATACTCAGTAATATTCCTATTTCTATAATCCCTAACTGTCTGTGCCATCCAAAACGCGATTGTAAACAGACCAAAGTGTAGGCGGAAATAGCGCATTGCGTCTTCTTCTACCCCGTCGTTGAGGACGACCTAAGTATGAGTCCTCGAACCATTCTAGTAGAGGGTGCAACTCATTAGGCAGCTCATCGAACAAGTGGTCGATTGCATCATCCAAGTCCCCTTCAGGAACAAATGCCAAAGAAGTCACCATACGGGCTTGAAGACTGAAATCAGCATCTGTATTGTATCGAGACAGCAAATTCATGTGCGCCAAATGCTTCTTCATGTTTTTTACTAAATGGAAAAAACAACCTAGCAGCTCTGCATTTGGAAAAGCTTCTTTGAATGCATTTATGGCACCTAGTTCAAAGTCGCACGAAATTTTTTCCGGGCTTGCACCTGGCTGGAGATCTTTGACCAAACCAATCATTCTGGCATATGTAGCTTGCTGTTTGTTGGGCAGGAGGGCATAAATAACAGGATGAACTCCCCCAAATTGTTTAGCCATTATAACGTAGGTCTGATAGAAAATTGAGGGAGTTGGTTTAAATGTTCCATCAACAAACCAATGTTTTGAGTCCTTCAAAATCTGTAAAGAAAACAACATATAATTCCCATGAAAATTGAAATTGTTTTAGCAAACATAATATAATACGAATTTTTCTAAAATTAAATTTTTGAAAAATATTTTTTTTTCGAAAAAATAATTTTCGAAGATAAATAACCTATTATTGTTGTAATACTTACTTTCAGGTTCTGTTTGCGCCCAAAAAGTAAAATTCTGTTCGGATCCGGTCCACTGTCACTCAAGAGAAACTGTTCCTCAACATTGTTTGCACTTGCATAAACTTTATATTTTTCTGGTATGACGAGTTCTTCACGACTAACTGGGGTAGGTGGTGCAAGGTCGATTTGGTTTCTCTTCCTTCTAATCATTTTCTTCATGGCGGTGTGATTCGGCAATGCAGCTTTTGCACCTAAAGAGATTCCTGATGCACAGTGATTTATTATTGTAGCCGTGGATTCCATCGTTTTTTCACACCTCTTTATTGATGTTTTGATAACTGCAGCCTCCACATGTGCAGCGGAACTTCCGTGGCAATGCTCGTTAATTTTTTTAATAACCACGTCGTCCTGGGTATGAATCCTGGCCTTGCAGCGTTGTTGTCCTTCAATGGTATGGTCACATCTCCAAAACTTTTTTGAATTGCATGAACTTGTTTTATCAAAAACGTACAAAAAACCACCTTCTGAGAATTTACGTCTTCCCCTTTTGCTTTTAATTTCCATGTTGTAGAAAATAAAATTAAGTAAAATAGAACAAATCAGGACACAATGATTAAGAACAAGAACTTGTTTTATACTGAGGATATGAAAAGAAAAATTAGTCTTTATACCCTTGAGGTACCTACCTAAAATGGGTTAATTAACTACCTACCTGAACTAGATTACCATTTCTTAATCCCAAATTCTTATTAATATGTGGTATTTAAATGATGATTTTCCAGAATGAGATTAACATAATTTAATTCTTTATTTCTTTTCATAGAAATTTGATGATAATGATAACATTAACAGTTAGGGATTATGGAAATATTAATGAGTTACCTACCTCAAAAATAACAATAAAATCCTAAATAAAATGTAAAAAAATTAAAATTATTAAAAATTATCCTTGGCGTCAAAACGACTCGGCGTCAAAATGACCGGCGTCGAAACGTCCTCGCGTCGAAACGGCCGCGTCGGACCGGCCGCGTCAAACCGGCTGCGTTAAAACGTCCCATTCCGGGGGACGATATACCTAACCAAATCTAGGTTAAAATTTTGTCAAATTCATATTATGACATGATATGCCAAACTAATGAGTAATAAAATAAGTAGACAAATACAAATTTATTTTTGTTGTTTACAAAATTAACAAAGTAAGAATATACAGAAAGAAAAAGAAATAATTACATAAAATGCTGAAATTGGCCACCGCCATGCTCCAAGCATAAATTCACACGCCTCTCCATATTTTCGAAAGTGTTGGCCACATTCTTGGATAATCCTTTCTTTTTCCCTCTTAAGAATAGTTCTGCATGTTCCATAAGATCTTCCCACTTCTTGGGAGAGGCGTCTTATACAATTTGTTGGCGTATTTTGCATTATTTCACGAACGTTTGCAACAAGTTCTTCTGTTCGTACAGATGGTCTTCCTGCTCCTTTTTTGTGTTGTATAGAACCTGTTTCCCTAAACACAGCCACGGTTCTTTTCAGGCAATGATAAAAATCCCCAGCAATAAAAGCAACGTTAGGATGTTCGTGAAAATCGTCCATGCACAAACCCGGATTGTATTGCCACTCACAATTTACTCTAACCCCGTTTCGAAAATACGCTTCAACCATGAATGTTTTGTGCTGTTCCGTAAAGCCCATTGTGTGAATTGTTCAAGAAATTGGAAAAATTAGCGATGAATCAAATTACTTGTAACGACTGTGAAAGATGACGGAATAACTGATTCATTGTTAATTCAGGTAGTTACTGACACCCAACAGGTATTAAGCTCTATGGCTAAGCATTACGTCCTTAGATGCAAGGCCCTCTTTGATGCTAATAATTTTTGCTCGCACGGTATTTTAGATGCGGAAACACACGAAAAACTAGTTCATTTTTGACACTGACAAAAACTATAAAATATAACTACTATATGGGGTATTTTTGAAGAGCTATTTTAATCCTCTTTTAAATGAGGTAAAAATAAATAGGTCATTCCATTTAAAAAATACAACTTTGGTACTTTCTATATAATATTTCTGAATAAAGAAAATAAAATGTACTTTAGTAGGTACCTACAATCTGATATCAAATTTAAATTTCTATCTAAAGTTAGTGGGCGGTTAAAATATAGTCCATGACCCTGTAGTCTTATGCTTCCGTTTTTCTTTTGCTACCTAGTCGTAATATATTTTTTTTGAAATAAACAAGTACTTAATTATATCAATAAATGAAGGTTTAAACTATGGATGTATCTATTCATTGGCCTTTTGAACTGCATCTCCTAAAAAACAAATTACAAAAAGAAATAGAAAATTTACATTTACAGCACATTTAGCCAAATTTACCCCAGACATTTACCCTTAGATACGTACAGCTTATCCCCTGCGCAAACAAAAATTACGTTTTATGGGTGAAAAAATACGTCCATGCGCACGGCTCGCCGGTCAGCGGCCTTTCCTCGTAGCAGCATCGGGCATGCGCACAAACCTCTTGTTATTGACGTGTCCTTTTTTAACGACATGCTCAAAATACATTCCAGAACCGGCTCGGCGCCATTTTTGTTGTGTTTTAAGTTTTTGCTTATCTAAAGGTAAATACCTATCTATGATTCACCCACTTTGAAATATCATAACATTCTTATCCTATTTGATGCAAAGTTAACTCTACCCAAAAGGCAACTACTTTTTGAAAAACCTATAAAAACTTTAGTGGTAATTTTACGACATGTCCATAATACCTTCTCTACGATTATCTACATAACTCATTATAATATTATTTCTAATTTTAAATTATAAACGGAAAATTTAATAACCATAAGATAAGCAAAACAATCCAAAACTAAAGCAAAGTAATATTTTCACTAAATTCATAACTTTAATTAGTTGTATTTTCATTTCTTTCATGTAACTCTAACGCAGTGGTTCTCAACCTTTTTGTGGTGGCGGAACACTTTTGGTAGCAATAAGAAAATGGCGGAACACTACCTTTGTCAACATATTTGCGGTGAAGTAATCAGTTTATCAATAGACCAGGGCTGAAGCCTTTGAAAATGGTATAAAGCGAAAAAAAATAATAGTAGGATGAAACCCACTGAAAAAGGAAGAGAATATAACAAAAATGAAAGGAAAAATAATTTACGGGCGATCCGAGGTCGGGAAGTGGAAAGGGGTGAGTTTTTAAAGGTAGAAAACGATTTATCTCGATTTCCGGCAAAACTACAAGTCCTATGGAAAAAAGTTAAATGGCAAAGTTGTAGGTAATAAAAAGATCTGCAACTTTTGTATCTACACTTTGTTCACATAACCTCAAAATTTATGTGAAAAATTTAAATAACCAAGTTTTTGGTTTTTCCGCGGAACAGCGGTTGGGTACCACTGCTCTAACGCTTAATTGGTTTTGTAACAACAGTATGGAACAACATTTTTATCACTAACTATCTTTATTGAACCGATAGAAGAAAAACAATGACACATTCGCTAAATAGCAAAAAACGATGACGACTGTAAACGTGTAGGCTACATATTTTCTTCTAAGGAGGAACATGTGTTTTATGCGATTAAAATTCCGTGACTGTATTTAATAAAAATAATAAGATCTTTAGACTACGTCAGGGACGGATTTACTTACCTACTTACTTTGTAACAGCTTTTCAGTTTAAGGCCTCCGAACATAATTCTGTAGTATCTATCCGCATTTATTCAGGAAAATAAGTCCACTATTACTGAAATAGTAAAGCAACATCATATTTGTTTAACGAGGTAGCAAACAGTGGAGCAACACATCAGGGCAGCGAGTACTGGACCCCTCTGTTTTGAATATTTGACAATTGTTTTATGTTTTGTTTTTCTCTCTTTATGTTGTAATGTATAATTTATCCAAAGTCAGTGTGATGACATTCCAATCATTCCATCTCTTTGAGACTGTTTAACGCCGTTTGTATGCCGTATGGAATGATTGGGATGTCATCACACTGACTTTGGATAAATTATACCAAATTTTAAATTTATATCATGATAAATACTAGAATTATTTTTAAAAAATCAGTTTTTAACACACTTTAACACCCTGTATACCGAACATGAGGGTCAAAAATGAAAAATGGCATCATAAAAGTAGTATTATTTTTGCTCAAGGAATATATGGTTAACGGGTTGACCTCCTTTTTCCGGACAACCTGTATATGCGATAAACGCAAGAATCTCTGAAGCCGCAAACGTAACTTTGTCAACGAATAATTCTTATACAGTGCGAGCAAAAATTATTTGCATCAAAGAGGGCTTGGATTAAAAAACGTAGGGCTTGGTTTAGGTGATCTGATCCAAACCAAGTGATATGGGGACGATATATCTAACCAAATCTAGGTTAAAATTTTGTCAAATTCATATTATGACATGATATGCCAAACTAATGAGTAATAAAATAAGTAGACAAATACAATTATTTTTGTTGTTTACAAAATTAACAAAGTAAGAATATACAGAAAGAAAAAGAAAAATAATTACATACATTGCTGAAATTGCCCACCGCCATGCTCCAAGCATAAATTCACACGTCTCTTCATATTTTCGAAAGTGTTGACCAGCATCTCTGGAGAAATGTTACCACATTCTTGAATACTCCTTTCTTGTAATTGTTCTAAATTTGCAACTGGTGTTTTAAAAATAGTGTTCTTTAAACGAGGAAATACGAAGTAATCCATAACCGTTAAACAAGGTGATCTAGGTGGGAATTCAATGTCTAATCGAAAGCTGATCAATCTGTCGTCGATAAAATTGCGTAAGTAGTTAATAGTTTCGGCGGCTGTATGGGCGGTTGCACCGTACTGTTGAAAATATCCAAAACGTAGTTCGTCGTCAAGTAATTGCTCCACAAATGGATTCAAAATATTGTCTGTATACCGCTGTGCTGTAACTGTGCCATGGAAAAAATAGGACCAACAATTCTTCTTCGGGAAACAGGAAACAGCTAACCAGACACCAATTTTTTGAGGGTGCAATGTGGACTCTACAAAAAAATTGGGATTTTCACTACTCCACATGCGTGTATTCTGAGAATTCACATAACCGGAGAGGTGGAACCAGGCTTCATCCGAAAAAAATGTCAGGTCTAATAAATCATTTATTTCCAATAAATTTTGGGTAAACCATTGAGAGTAATTCCTGCGTCTTTGAAAACCTGCGGCTTGTATTTTTGGAATACTTGCACTTTATAAGGAAATACATTTAGCTGCTTCTTAAGAATAGTCCTGCATATTCCACAAGATCTTCCCACTTCTTGGGACAGGCGTCTTATCTAATTTGTTGGCGTATTTTGCATTATTTCACGAACGTTTGCAACAAGTTCTTCTGTTCTTACAGATGGTCTTCCTGCTCCTTTTTTGTGCTGTTTAGAACCTATTTCCCTGCTGTGCTTAGCACGGAATAATAGTAAAAATTGTTTCTTCCCCTAGGGGAATCGAATATTTTATTGCAGGACCTATATAAGCCGTTCCCTGCAATTTGACTTTAAAGAATTGGTAAAAGTATACAAATTTTGTTTTTATTGTTATTTTAGTTCGATCTATAGACAGCGAAATACATGATAACGTTGAAATTTTTTTCACATTACTTGTATAATGCAAAATCCAATCGGGTTTCAATTTTTCCGAAGAAATACCCCTACAGATTCTTGTCTTATTGATAAGGTTATTGGGTTTTGTCTTAATCCGAACCTGGAATCCGTGGCCGCTGATGCATCACCACACGTACTCGAGAGATGCTTGACTTCGACGAGAGTACCTTCCGGTCATGGGGTTCAATTAGTGGGTAACCGTACGTTCCTCCTTAAGATCCCGACCTAATTCCGCGTGACTACGATTTATCTAATTATACGGTATGATGCTGTAACCTATAACTGTTTATTAGGCGACCATATGGACGTTTAGGATTGTTTTTGTTTATTTTTACACCGTCCGTTGACTTCGTCATTTATCATTGTGCTTTCTTCTTATCGTAGTTGAAGGTTTTTGGAATTCCGAATTCATCCGGAACACTATAGGGTGCTGTTATTTTAGTTTGGAATATTTTTTTCGTGTCTTCATGAAGTTTACCCCTCTTTTGGGGGTATAAGCCACAACTTATTTTTCCAAATAGCTACTCGTTGGAAAGGGCATAAAACAGGGAATACGAGCCAACTCTTTACTTTCGCATTTCGGTAATATACACTAATATATACAGTGTGACCAGTAAAGTCCGCATCGTATGGGATTATTTTTATTAATAGCTTTATTCGAAATTTGACTTTTTGGCATCAAGTTCTGCTTCGATCGAAATGAAAATTAAGCAAAAAAATAGTATTTTGAAGAAGTAGTCCATGCTCAAAGTGGAGTTGAAAGATATAGGGAAAAGAAAAGCATAAATTCTTTCTCCACAATTTTTAATTCAATAACTAGGCGAACCTATATAGGGTAGAATCGACATGTTTCGAGTGTAGAAACACTCATAATCAGGAAATTGAAGCAAATATAGTGAACAGCTGATGTTGTTAGCAATAGAGAAAATAAAATAAAAAGTGGAACTAATCCATAATGGAGCTTTCAATGGCACGCATGGCAGTTTTTTTGGTACTGGTGTATTTGTATGGGGTTCAGTTTCTTTTAGATCAACGGATGAGTGGATTTATTGGGAGGAGTGCTAGTCCCTATCTTCATCTCGCTACGCTAATTAAATTATTAAAAGAACATTTAAAATAAATTAGGAAACCAATATTTAAACAATAATTATTATTGCATTATTTATTTGGGGCATTTTATTACTCAATAAAAGTCAAATTTTTTATGAAGTATACCACATAAAATGTTGGGCTATGCCTAAGTTTCGGTCATTACTCTATTTTGGCACGAGGATTAGGCTAAATAGGTCGTATTATTTTTGTTTTTAATGGGAAGTACAGCGTTGAAAATAGGTTTATTTTTAGAAAAGACTGGAATTCGGCACACTCAAAATTTTTGTAGGCTTGTTAAAATATTGCTTTTGCATATTGATTAAATTTAAATAAAAAAAAAATCTTTAGAAAATCTGTACTATTCAATATTCCCCTAGCTATTCTCCTTCTACTCTTCTACTTGGTACAATTCTCTCTCTTCTATTGGTTTGTTCTTGGCTCGCTTATTTCTAAATATTATTAACAGCAAACATTAGTGGCGCATTCGCTATTTCATTTTCTTATCAATATTTCGTTTTCTCCAAAAACTGGCCAAATACCTGTCATTTGGTAGAAATAAGCCTTTTCACTATAACCGAATCTATACAAAACGCCACGAATTCCCTCGTTTTCCGACAGATGACACCAGGTATTTGTCATCGATCAGCTGATATGGGAGATAATAATATCTAGGGTTGTGGATTTGACCGGTCAATTTGTTTTTGGTCAATTGACTGAAATAAATTAAAATTTAAAAATGCAGGGGATGAACCTAACTATACTTGCCAAATTTCTTATTTTGTATTTTGGAAAAAATTATTTTTTCTAACAAGTTTTGCTTGTTCTGAAAAGTCTATTGCCATACCTAAATTTTATACAGGGTGGTCAAATGGATGATATAGTTAGGTCCATCCAGGTACACATTCTATAAGTGTATATCTCAATAGTTGCTCCACAGTAGATACATTTCCCTTTTACTTTGTTTTCTTCTCTTATTAAGTTGAAAATGTTATTGATAGTTTAAAATTAAAGAAATCTCCTGGTGCCGACGGAATAACAACAGAAATATTAAAAACTATTAAAACTTCTATTTCTAGACCACTAACATTTCTTATAAATAATATTTTTAAAACCAGTATATATCCAGAAGCTTTCAAAATTGGTATAATAAAACCTATTTTTAAAAATGGAGATTCTAGTAAAACTAGTAATTATAGACCAATAACATTAATATCTTCGATAGCAAAAGTATTCGAAAAAGTTTTAAAATTAAGAATCGAAAATTATTTGGAAAAAATAAATTTTATTTCTAATAAACAGTTTGGGTTTCAAAAAAATAAATCAACACAAAATGCTATTTGCTATCTAACAGAACAAATATATGATGCACTAGATAATAAAAAACTTTGTATTAGTATTTTTCTAGATTTAGCAAAAGCCTTTGATACAGTTAGCCATAATTTACTGTTAAAAAAGTTTGAAAATATTGGATTCAGAGGAAAGCAATTAGAATTAATTAAAAATTATCTAAAAAATAGACCAACTTATGTTCAAATAGATAAAGAAAAAAGCTATCCAAAGGTATTTAAGTATGGTGTTCCACAAGGAACAATATTAGGACTCTAGGACCATTATTTTTTAATATTTATATTAACGACTTATTTAGTATAAATTGTGATGGACAAATTCATAGTTTTGCAGATGATACTACAATTTTTATACCGATACAAATTGGGAAAACTTAAATAATAAAATTAAAAAAGATTTTAAAATTATAAAAAATTGGTTTGATAACAATTTGTTAACAATTAATTTTAATAAAACAAATTATATTCCTTTTACTTTAAACCTAAATAACCTACCACAAAATATGAATAGTATTCAAATAAATGAAGACATTTAAATTTTTAAAGTTAATAAAATAAAATATTTAGGAATTATTTTTGACAGTAAATTAAATTGGAATTTTCACATAGAATACTTAATTAAAAAATTAAGAAGTTTACTACCGATTTTTAAATACATAAAAAAATTTTTAAATGTAAGACATATGGAAATATTATATTACGCGTTAGTTAAAACTCATTTAAATTACGGAATTTTAGGTTGGGGAGGAATAAATAGAACTTTAGTTAAAAAATTAGAAATATTACAAAAAAGGTTTCTAAAAATTATATACAATAAAGATTATCTTTATCCTTCAAAAGAATTATATTCAGAAACAAAAAAGTTGAACATAATAAGACAACTTTACATTTATAACATCTTAATATATATATTTAAAAATAAAAACCTTATACAATTTAAAAACCATAATCATAATACACGTCACAAAAATGAAATAACCATAAAACCTAAAATAAATAAGTCCATAGGACAAAAAATGTTCAAATATTTATGTTTTTATTTAAACGATTATTTACCAACAAAAATTAAAAAATTGATTTAATTTAAAAAATTTAAAGTCGAAATAAAAACATGGATATTAAAAACAGACAATTTGAAAATGTTTTTAGAAATGCTTTAATTAATTAATATTGTTCTGAATAATTTGTATAAGTAACATTTTTTACTTAAAAATTATAAATTAATAATTTTATTATAGGTAATCTATTTCTTCAAAAAAGCTGCGTTTATACTATAAATTAACATTTTTACTTTAAAAAACTTGATTTTTAATGCATATTTATGATATATGATTTTACATACTAAAAAAAAATAAGATTTGCCCCTAACAAGCTCAGCTTCAGGGTATTGAAGAATAAGTTTATCAAAGACAACATAAACATATTTATTATATTATTAAATTTTAAATAAACTTATTATTATTATTATTATTATTATTATTATTATTATTATTATTATTATTATTATTATTATTTCGGTAAAACAATTCCAAATTTTGGTTTTGGACTTCCTCAAACTCATCGTAAATGCGACGTCGCGTCGTTAGTTCACAAAAATGCAATGCAAATGCAAACCCTAACTCTAGCAAATACGAAATGAAAATAAATAGACTAAGAAGGAAATGTCTATGAAAATGGTATAAAAAGAGAATAACAATAACTTATCTATTTCTTTCCTTCATTGTGATTGAATCCGTTCCGGGAACCACTAATAAACGAGGCGGACTATTGGGATTCCCAGAATAAGGTGTTATTGGGTGGTAGGAGGTAATCTGGACAGATCACAAATGCATAAATAATAAAATAAAGTTGATACCTATATTTTGACCGAATTTGACCGGTCAAATACGTCATGGTGAATTGACCATGCCCAACTCTAATAATATCCCCAGATTAGTGATGAGCCCAAACACCAAGTTATGAATTGCGTTTTTTGTACTTTTTGTCAAATTTGATTACATTTAAAAAATGTTTAGTGGTTTTGGTGCGTTTTATTTTTACTTTAATTGAATTTTAATTACTTTTGTATGGCATATACTATTCATTTGAGTAAAAATTTAAAGGTTAAAATTTAATTATTCTTTTTGTTACTTTAAATAATCATTATGGATCATAATAATTATTATTCTGTGCTTCGCATGTTAGTTAACGTCGTCGATAACTAAGTAATAAGTTTTTGAAATTTTTTTTTCTTAAAATGTCTGTTCGCAAAGGCTGGGTTTCTAATATATAATAATTATTGCATTATGTAAAAATCAGCTATTTGAATTTGAAGGAATTATTTACATGCTTTTTTAAGGGTTTCCTAGTTTTCATCGGTTTTCACGTTACGTATTTTAAAAACTGTCAAAGTGACAGAAAAATTAAATTCCTGGCTGAAAGTTTCTAACTTTATGTTAGCCTATATATTTGGGTTAGAAAGGTAACCGTATCATTGTAAGACTAAATTCAATAGTAGGTACCTATTTGGGTCTGTGTAGAATATTATGCCAAAAACTGATAATATGGGGATTTCCTTGATAGCAAATTTAATATCTGACTGAATTCAATTAGTTTATGTTGAACAGTAGGTATACTGTTTTACCTATTAGGTAGGTACAACCTGAACTAATAAAACAAAAAAAATCTGCTGTAAATATGAGTGACAGAGTATTTAAAATGGCGTTTCAGTTTTTTTTTCGAGGTTTGGATAATTATAAAATAATATATAGTTTTTATATTTTATTCTTTATCTTTAAACCATTTGTAAAAGCTCACGTTTATTATTACCCTTAAAATATAATATTTTTAAAATAAAATTTTCAAAATAAATTATTATTGTACGCGGTAGAACCGATGTTATCACATGTATAATTTTAAAGTCCGGTCCTGGAATTCATACCAACTTATAAAAATTCAATAGACCAGAATTGACAGAGTGTTACGTGACTTGGAATCCATCTTGCGAGATGAATTAAAATTTTTACTATATCATATTCAGCACTGACATCCTGAATAAAGATCTTGCACAAAATTTAAATATTGAAAATTTTTAATAGTAATTAGATAAATATGTATACTTACATATAAAAATTTTTGCAATAAATCCAAATACTTGATTGAAATTTACTAAAATTTTAAATATTTTAAAATTATTTTGATTGATTTACGTCATTTATCAGTAAAACGTTGCCAAATATATAACAATAATTGTACAGTTTCGGCGTTGCCAAACGTTTTGCATTTTAATTGTACCTACAGTTTCTTTATAAAAGGTATACCTAGTAGTTAAAATAATTATTAATATCAGGTCTTACTCCGACTTATATTAAAAAGGTTATTAATTTTAAAATATAAAAATAACTATAAAACTCAATAAGTGTCTAGAAATTTTTCATTTCGGGAAAAAAAATTATTCCCATATCGATAAATTGATTTGGCAACAGTGTAAGTAGAATTTAAAACCGGGATTTCAGCATCTGCGACCACAGAAAAGAAATTGGTTTATGTCCGACGGCATTCAACATATCGACATTTTAAAAACCCGTTAACCAATTTTAATAAATCATGTATTAATAAAAGATAATTTAACAAGAAATAAAAAATAAAACAACATGGCCAATATTAACCTTACTATGTAATAAATAAGTTTTATTTTAATAGATAACTTAACATAATCACATTTAAGCATGAACGGATTTATTTTTCACGATCGGGTAAGCTTTAGTCATTGCCAAATAAATATTGTACCGTGCGAGCAAAAATTATTTGCATCAAAGAGGGCTTGGATTAAAAAACGTAGGGCTTGGTTTAGATCACAATGATATGGGGACGATATATCTAACCAAATCTAGGTTAAAATTTTGTCAAATTCATAGCATGACATGATAATTATGCCAATGTAATGAGGAATAAAATAAGTAGACAAATACAAATTTATTTTTGTTGTTTACAAAATTAACAAAGTAAGAATGTACAGAAAGATAAAGAAAAATAATTATATAAATTGCTGAAATATATACAATTTGTTGGCGTATTTTGCATTATTTCACGAAAGTTTGCAACAAGTTCATCTGTTCTGCTTACAGATGGTCTTCCTGCTCCTTTTTTGTATTGTAGAGAACCTGTTTCCCTAAACACAGCCATGGTTCTTTTCAGGCATTTATAAAAATCCCCAGCAATAAAAGCAACGTTAGGAAAATGTTCGTGAAAATCGTCCATGCACAAACCCGGATTGTATTGCCACTCACAATTTACTCTAACCCCGCTTCGAAAATACGCTTCAACCATAAATGTTTTGTGCTGTTACGTAAAGCCCATTGTGGGAATTGTTCAAGAAATTGAAAAAATTAGCGATGAATCAAATTACTTATAACGAATGTCAAAGATGACAAAATAACTGATTTATTGTTAATTCAGGTAGTTACTGACACCCAACAGGTATTAAGCTCTACGGCTAAGCATTACGTCCTTAGATGCAAGGCCCTCTTTGATGCAAATAATTTTTGCTCGCACGGTAGTTTGGGGTTAGATCAGATGCTGCCAAACCAAATCAAAATAGTTTTTTGATATTTAAGTAATTTTTTTTTTCTAGTCTTCGGTATTAATTTACTTAAATTACACAAAAAATAAATTTATTTGATGCAACAATCTGTCTTGAATCTCTAAAGCCATATTATATCTTAAAAATATTAAAGATTTATTAGGTATTTGTAGTTTCTCTTTTAATTATTAATAATATTAGTTTCTACCACGGTTGGCATGATATTTATATCTCGATATATATCATGATATTTATTATTAAAAAATTACTTTTTTTAAGTGCTGAAAAAACTGTTAACAACGATATTAAACAAATTTTTGAAAATTTTAATTTACCGCCGAATGTTGTATGGTTTGGGTTGGTATTACGATTGGTATCCCCTATTTATTTCATTATTATTTTTCATTACTGAAGCGTTCGGCGACGCGACCGTGCATTGTGTGTGCTTTTTTTTTATTACAACGTTAATCCGTAATAAAATTTAAATTTAAAATGCCAAAATAAAAATGTAATATTTACTTAAATATCTAGTTCCTTGATTTTACTTGGCTACCTACTATAGTATGGTTTTACCTGTATCAGCTCAAAAAAATTATTTGATATATATCAGATATATATCAGATATATATCGGATATATATCCGATATTTGATATTTATATAAATATCATGATATTTGCCAACCCTGGTTTCTACCTAGAAATGAAATTGGCAACAACAATCTAAGAAATAATACTTAAACGGGATCAAATAATTTTCTCTTCTATATTTTGTTTCCTACAGAGAAATAAGTAGAAATGATACAAATACAAAAAAAAATATTTATCTTTATTCTTCTAAAGGTACCTATAGTTAATAGCTAAATTTAGTGCATCGAATTTTTGTATTTGATCAGTATGTCAAAACTTACATTGGCAGTGAACAAAAAATGTTTCCACAATTTTTACTTTAAACATCAAAAAAACACTAGAAATAATTTTTAATTGTTCGTCCAAATTACTTGATTCAATAAGTAATACAACTACTACATCACGCGTAGTAAAATGTGATTAAAATGGAGTAAAACGCCCGTACAACGTTGCCACGTTGATCTCCCTAAAACATTATAATTTGATGTAATTTGGAAATAAATAATTTTATGAGTATATAATTAAGAAAAAACAAGCACAAAGTGGTATGAAATAAATTTACAATATGTAAAAATGAAAAGTATCCAGAGTCAGGCAGGTTGGTGCTACCATATCCAGAAAATGCACTGTAGTGAGTGGTGTGCCACAGGGCTCCGTCCTTGGAACTCTTTTGTTTGTTATATAGGTATATCTCGGATATTGCCCAGAACATGTCCTACAGACCAACAGACGATACCAAGATAATCGATGCTCTTACAATACAACATGGCGATATGGTTGATGATTTGGCCGAGTTAGAAAGATGGACTGAGAAGTGTGACTAAATATAGCCAAATGCGGAGTGCTTCACATTCGATACAACAACAACAACCCCCCATGCTTGAATTGTACATGGGGAGTAGTGAGCTCAAGAAGGTTATTGAAGAGGTGGACCTGGGTGTTCTTATGACAGTTAACCTCAAATGCTTACTTAACTTAACTTATGTGATTTTAATACAAAAATATATAATATCTAGACGGGAGCATGCAACTGTGGTATGGTGTCCATATTTTAGAGGGGATTTAGATCTCCTATAGCGAGTGCAACGAAAATTCCTCTGTATCTGAAAAATCTGTCATGTGAGGACAGACTAAAGTCCCTTAAGCTCACCACGTTGAAAGATCGCAGAAGCAGAGGCTGTCTAATCGAGGTCTATAAAATACTTTACGGACACACATACACATAATGATATCGATTTCTTTTATCGGGATGCCAACCATCACCTTCGTGGACATTCTCTAAAATTAATGACTAAACTTAGTCATAGACTAACCAGAAATAACTTTAATACAAATCAAGTACAACAAGTCCGCAAAAATACCCAAAAACGATGATGGATCCTTAATAATAAAAATTAATGCTATAATCGATTCCCACCGTGTTACAGTATTGGTTTCCCTTCTTATTTTTTATACAAATTCTGTAACGCCACTGTCGTTCCTGCTGAAGATCCCGACCTAATTCCATGTGACCACAATTTATCTAATTATACGGTACAAGGTGCTTGTGGGTAATTCGATGCTATGCTCAAGAAGTAACTGTTTAAGGAACACATCTATAAAACAAGTACTGGTGTCTACAGCGATGTAGACGCCGTTAAGCCCCATATGGACGTTTTGCACCTTATATCAAACGGAAGAGATTACTTATGTTATTTTAATGCTTGTTTACACATTGGGTGTAGTTGGTTTATAATAAAAATGTACATCTTGATATTATCATTTAATGACTTTCAAGATATATATGAAGTAATACTTTAGAGCTGGAAATAAATTAATTGTATAAATTTGTTGAAAGTTTACTAAACAAGATATACCATCAATAATTGAAATAATTGCCCGCAAATTAATTAGATATATTATATTAATAGGGGACTAGTAACAAACTGTAAAGTAAACTTTTTGCTGGATGCCGATCCATCCAGACAAAGAGAATCATTTTTTTACTTACTATTTAACAATGTATAATATTTTGAATCATTGAGTTTTGTCTTTATTTATTTTAAACTACGTTTCAACTGGGATGTATCTCCAGTCTAGTTCAGGTGAATTCTAAATAAGCAAAGTAACTGCAGCTCTATTTATACTAGCTAGGTGCACCGAAGCATACTGAGAGGTGTGCAGTGTACTTAAAGGTTTCCAGATATTTGAACCGGGTGAGTCAACGATTGCGCGGAGTCATTTGAGGCCTTAAAGATAGGATTTGTCGATAATGAGCTTTTATATGAAGGTGGTTGGATATCTGGCACCTTTTAAAAATATTTTGAATTATACAGGGTGCGCCCAAAAAGTAGGGTGTCATGAAGTTAAATTTTTTTAAATGGAACACCGGAACACCCTATATTTGAATACATTTATTAATTCTACGTGTTATTTCATACATTTTTATTAATATATGAAAAAGTTTTAGTTTTTAAGATAATTCGACTTATAATGAAAATTTTGCATTTGCAAGCATCTCGTTGTTGTGAAAATGATACTTACATTACTTACTAATTAAAGTCAAAAATACATATTTACTATAAAATATTGGACGTCTCGTTTACAGGGTGTTTACTTTCTAGGACCAAAGTCAGAAAACTTTTAATTAAAAGATATCACTTTTATTAAATGAAACACCCTATATATTTTTATGTCATCTTATAGCTCGTCATAAACTCTTCAACTTTCTTGGAGAACGTCCTATCCCTATCTCTAATAATTTTTGAAATAATTTGATATTTCGAGAATGGATCACGCCCAGTGGCGTAACTAGGGGCGACCAGGGGGGCCCGTCCCCCCCCCCCCCCCAGAATCCGCGAGAAACGATACGTCAAACGACAGATTAATTGAATTTTTTTAAATATTATATTTTTCAAGTTAATCTTTAAATTTACTGAAAAAAATATTATGTAGTTCTTTGGAGGAAGGAATCGTGAACCTAAACCTAACCTTATTAAATTATTTGTTTTAATTAGGCTTATGATAAAATTCCTAAAAACATTTTGTTTCAAATATGGCGCGGATCTAATCAGAATAAACATGTCCAAATTCAACTCGAAAAATTTCCAAAAAAAGTTTTCGTGACGGCTGAAAAATCTAACCGATAAAAAACGAGGTCTTGTGATATTACTGTTGATTATTGACCAAATTTGTTAAAATTTGGGCGTGGTCCATCCGCATTTTGCCCGCGACGGGCTCTCCACCTCTACACAAGCCGCCACTTCAAATCACAATAACAGAGGGCCACCCCCAGGTCAGAGGGCTTACGCCACTGATCACGCCTGTTGAATCAAACATTTCCATTAAATTTTGAAAACTTCGAGGACTGGATATTTGGCGCTGATGGGGATATTTGATCCTGTATAGTTGTTCAGCAAAAATACACTTTTTATGCGCCTCGCCCAAAACAAATCATATCGATTAATTCATTTTTTGAAAAATTCATTTTAGTACCAACTTATAAAATGACTGGACAATAAACTTTGCAGTAAAAATGCACTGCCATTATTTTCATTTATTATCCATGGCCCATGGCTGTTGTGATCCATTGACAAAAAATGCTATAACGAGGACATTAAATCTCGAAACATCAAAATATTTCAAAAACTATTAGAGATAGGGATAGGACGTTCTTCACGAAAGTTGAAGAGTTTATGACGAGCTATAAGATGACAGAAAAATATGTAGGGTGCACTCGAATGTTTGCGGCCAGCGTTAGTGAGCACTGTCGGTTCTGTTAATACTGATATAATATAAGGTTTATTTTATTCGGACATTTTACCAATTATTTGCTTGCTTTCTAGTAGAATGCTTCTTGTCTAAATAATTATTTGTCCCTCTGTTACTTTTAACAGTCAAAATTTATCGAATCAAAGCTAATCACGATGTAATGTCTATAAGCACACCTAAAAGTGCTTATATACCTACATTATATTACATCGTTCAACATAAAATATGAATTATTGCATTGTGTTTGTTAGTTGGAGGTGCCAAAAATTATTTGAGATTTGAAGGTTTACATTGTTTATTTTAAAATGATACTGATTGTCAAAAATGTTCTCAAGGAAAATGGAAGGTAAAAATGTTAGTTGTGCCAAACCGTTTTTTTTTTCTTTTTACTTTTACTTATAATTATACTGAGATGCTTTTTTATGTAGGCCAATACGAAGTATACCTTTTTTCAGACGGATGTATATGTAGAGGGCAGAAAAACAACTCTGTAATGGCTGCAATGCTTTTATAATATGCAGTCTATCATTGTTCCCATTTGAGCGAGGTATTTTAAAGGTTATTGAATCGTTTCATGGGCAGAACAAAGGGGATTTGGCCCATAGCACTATAAGTTCTGTCATTGAAAGATCTGGAAATATCTAGGTACGTTTTATCCTAACTACAACTTGTGCTTTGTTAAGCAACACCTACCTATATCGCTTTTTCACCGAAGAATTTGAATGATAACTTGATGTATTTCGGGATTACAATAAATTCTACCCTTTTAAGGTGTTTATATAAACGCTAAGTTCATGTAAAGGTTCTGCGACCGTTATTAAAGATCTGTAATGAAATAATTAAATAGATACCTTTTTAAATAATTATTATGATTATCAAATTTATATTTTTAGTATTATTTTCATGAACAAAGCTGGGAGATAAATGACATTTTCGTTGAATGAGAAAGACATAATGTAGGCAGGCTCCAAAGGAATGTATTTTTTAAAATAATATGAGTACCTACGCCTATTTAAAGGTTCTATTGAGTAGTTACTATGTATGATACCCGTTGCTTTTGATCGCAAATTTATAGCGAAGTTGACGTCAAAAAGTGCAATTTTGAATTAGGATCTTTTAAGTACCGGACCCATGGACCCTTAAATAAAAAATAAAGCTCTGATCCAATATCCAATTATATTATTCAATACTGCCTTTTTTAAAGATTGTCCGTGTGAAACTAAAAATTTAATATCTACACTGAGACGAAAGCCTTCTATTCCTTATAAGAATTCACATACTCTTTATACAACTATTTAATACCATATGTGACAGCAACGCGCTGTCCTACTGCAATACGACGAAAGTTGCTATACTTAGACCGTTTTGTACTGTAATTTAGCGAATAGAAAATAGAAGTTAATGCTACCACATAATGGTTTATAGCCATTATTGCTCTGAATGCTTACAGTGATTATCAAGTTCTATTGGAGGTGTACTTACTTTACTTTACTTACTTTTCGTGTCCGGTTCAGACACTCATTTTCCAATAATTAGCAGCCGCTATGGCCTTGTCATTTCCAAGAAATAAGTCCTTCATGCTGCAGGGCTGTTCAAGCATTGGGCAGACCAAGAGGTGATTCGGGTCCTGGATTGCATCACAGTCGCACCTTGTGTCTTCGTTGGTTGGAAGTAGTCCTCATCTAGCCATGTTCGTCTTGCATCTCGGGACTCCAGTTCTTATTCGATTTAGGGTCCTCCATACAGGAAAGGGGCATTGGCCTCCAGGAGCAAGTTCCTCCCTAACATTGTTCTGACCCAACTCCTCCCTCCACCTCTCGACGCGATTTCTCTCCGCCGAATCCTCCAGTGCTCTGGTTCGGAAAAGAAAACTCTTTCTAGATCTGAGACGTTTATTCGGCGGTTGATGGCCATGCAGAGGGTGTCTTGGGTCGTTTTGTTGTTTTTTCCTTTCAAAATCGGCAGCAACCTCGCGTCGAATATGTGGTGGGGCGATTCCAATTGGAGGGTATAGTCTTTGAACAGGGGTGGGTTTTAGGCATCCAGTCACTATCCGAGCCGTGTCATTGACGGCTATGTCGACGTGTTTTGCATGTTTTGAACCACTCCAGACCGGGGCTGCATATTCAGCGGCTGATATACATAGGGCCAACACGGATGTTCTTAGGGTTTGTGGATCGGCTCCCCAGAATCTATTTGTCAGGTTCCTAAGGATGTTGTTGCGCGCACTTACTTTGGCCTTTGTATTTATGCAGTGCTGCTTAAAGCTTAGTGTACGATCCAGGGTGACACCCAGGTACTTTGGTGCATAAAAATGCTGCAGTTTGATTCCACGCCAAACAATGTTCAACTCTCGCATTGCCTTTTTGTTGTTGAGGTGAAAAGCACAAATCTGCGTCTTACTAGGGTTTGGCCTAAGATGGTTGGAGTCGTAGTAAGCAGAAAGCTCCTCCAAAGCTTCCGACAGTCCGGCTTCCACCTCCTCAAAAGTTTTGCCCTGAGCGGCTACGGCTATATCGTCCGCGTAGATGAAATGTCTGGTACTATCCGGGAGAGGCTGGTCATTGGTATATATATTATATAGTGTTGGCGCCAGCACACTTCCCTGAGGCAGTCTGTTGTTCTGGTTTCTCCACCTGCTATTTTTTCCCATCAAACTAACATGGAACCGTCTGTTCTGAAGTAGAGTACCAATTATGCGGGTGAGGTGGAAGTCCCGTGTTATTTTATAGATTTTCGTCAGCAGCCTTCTGTGATTAACAGTATCATATGCTGTCGTAAGGTCAATAAATACAGCACCGGTGATCTGCCTTTCCTCATAGCCATCCTCGATAAATTGAGTCAAGTTCAGTATCTGTCCGCAGCAGGACTTGCCTGGTCGGAAGCCGGCTTGTTGCGGGATAAGCCTCTCCTGTAGTACCCCATTTATTCTATTAAGAATGAGCCTCTCGAACAACTTATAGAGATGACACAGCAACAAAACAGGCCTGTAAATTTTTGGGTCGTTGGAGTCCTTACCTGGCTTGAGCAGAGCAATTGCTCTTGGAGGTGTAATCTGGTTTTATATACTGTATTAGTTCCGACTGGCAGTTGTAATGAAACTTGACATTATTCATAATAATATTTGCTTGCTACGGTTAATAAAGCATATACATACCACTAAAAATCAATACTGTAGTTTTCAAAAATTTAAATGCTTCTAGTGTGAAATTGTTCTTGTCGTTTAACATTGCATATGATTATCTCTTATATGCAACATGATTTCCTGAGATGGTAAAATTCGTCCATATAGATTATAAAGTCCAATACTAATGATGGGTTGTTCGAAATAAGAATCTTCTATTGCTTTATCTGACATGCAAAGTTAAAAAAAACTTAAATACAAAATAAAAATAAATTAATTGAAACAGGTATTGGTACGATCAATAAAATTCAAATTTAGACAGGACAGCTAGAATACTCCGAACAACGATGTGACCTGCGTACCAAATACGTTAAAACTAATAATACGGCGCGCGGCGATTGCCGATCGCTACGAACCCCCACCAACGTCTTGTGGATTATAGGTTCTAATGGATACAGTTCGTTTTTGGGGACGCTGTTCTGCATTCTTAATTATAGAAAAAGCGCTTTACTGGAAACAAAATGCGTCGCATTGAGAAGATACAATTTATTTCTTAACAAAATAATTGCTGCATTAAAAGTAGTTCATTATTCAACAAGACTGTGCTGCTAATCAAACTGATTACTATCAATAAAAACACTGTTCTAGCAAATTTGGAATTGATATAACACTAAAGCGGGTTTGATGCACTAGCATTGTATTTAATATGGGTTAATAAAAAATAAGCCATCAATACAAACTATCTCTTAGCAAACCTGTTGTATTAGATCATTTTCCTCAGTCTACGGTTTTTGTAAATTAAAAACAACCCCGAACAAATTGGAACAAAACCACCATCAGTTCTGATTTCTGATGCTTCGTTTATCCTATTGTTTTTCTTCTTGCTATTTATATTCTGTTTCCTATTAAGGAATTAAGATTTACTTCTAATCTTGTGGCGAATAAATTTAAATAATTTTGAGCTTATAATCATCATGTCATTGTACAGAAATTAATAAAATAATACATTTATTTTTGAAGAAGTAGTCCATACTCAAAGTGGAGATGAATAATATAGGGAAAAGAAAAGCATAAAGTCTTTCTCCACAATTTTAATTCAGTAGCTAGGCTAGAATCGACATGTTTCGAGTGTAGAAACACTCATCATCAGGAAATTAAAGCAAAAATAATTAACAGCTGATGTTGTTAGCAAAAGAGAAAATATAATAAAATTAAAGGTGGAACTAATCCATAATGGAGCTTTCAAAGGCACGCATGGGAAGTGAAAAACTTTTGTAGTCAAAAGGCGAAAAATATATCAGCACGCTGAAAGGTCAGGGACCAGTAAAAAGCCACTGTGGGCGGGAAATGAAGAGAAAAACAGGACATATCAAATGAAGGACTTTGTAGAAAACAGTTCAAGTTTGTGTGATAAAAACATTTTAGTTTGATTTAGCTATGTCGGAGAGGTGTGAAAGATGTTAGATATGAGGTGGAGAGAAAGAAAAATTGTTTTTTGTATTAAAGTAGTGTAGATGCTTTCATTTAGCTTGAAGAAAAATGCTGTTGGGGCACCAAGCTTGTTACGGCCCAGTGACCCCCGCAGGAGTCAAAACTGACACATATGATTTAGAATCGAAAATAAAAAAGTTTACGGCATTTTCAGAGAATTTTTTGATAATTTAAAAAAAAAACTGTTTAGAAAATTTTATTCGTTTTTCATGAACATCTTAAGAAGAAGTTCGCAGCGAACTGGATGAAATTGTTATTGCTAAACCAAAGTTAATATTATTTGAATGATGAAAGAGTTTTGGACTTCCATTGTCTTTATTTGTTTTAAATCGCAACGTTTCAACTGGTAAGTATGTCCAGTCGTCTTCAGGTGAATACTAAATAAAAAAATATCTAACAAAGGTTTCCAGATATTTCTTATGTCTAATGATGGTTTACTAAAGCAGCCTAGGTTCTGGTGAATAGCAGCAGCTTCCTTGAACTTTCTTTTCCTCCAGTGTGGTTCCTTATGTAGGGTTTCAGCTTCTGACCACATGATATGGTGACCATGTTTCCAGGCATGGTCAGCTGCATCTGACTTTTCGGTCTCTCCTTTTAACGTATTGTTTTTGTGTTCTTTAATCCTTGTTTCTAGTTTCTAGTGGTCTTAATGTCTCACCTATATAGATTGGCCGCATTCGCAGGGGATCTGATATATAGATGCAGTTTTTCCTATCTTTTTGACTTGTAGGTTTTGTCTTCGTCAGGTGGCTTCTTAGGGTGTCCCTCGAGTTGAATACGGTGTTGATGTTATATCGTTGTCCTATAGTCTTCTTATTTTCTCAGATACTCCTTTGACATACGGAATATTGAGTGTTAGTTGTGCCTCTCTGTTTGCTTCTTGCGCGTTGGGTCGATTCTTACGATTTTCCAATATTGTGTCAACTAATATTGTGGGGTAGCCATTTTTGTTGAGGTCGGTCTTGATGTGGTGAGTTTCTTGTTTAAGGGCTTCTTCCGAGTTACAGATTGTAATTGCTTTCCACGAGAGTTTTAACTATGCCATGTTTCGTATTGTTTGAGTGATTTGATGTAAAATTGAGATAGTAACCTGTATGCGTAGGTTTTCTGTATACTGAAGTTTGGATGCTGTTGCCATTTTTCTTCACGTTGACATCTAGAAACGGTAATTGGTTGTTTTCCTCTTTCTCCATGGTGAATTTGATTGTTGGTGTTAAGCTATTGAGGTGATCCAGTAAATCTCTTAGTTCGTCATCGGTTCCATTCCAAATAATGAATGTGTCATCCACATATCTCAGCAACATTTTTGGTTTCTTCTTTGCCTGTTCCATTGCTTTGGATAAAAAACCATTTCATGTAAATTAATATTAATATTATTTAATTTATCCAAATAACTTTGGGAATCTAATCCCTTATTTTGCAAATAAATTCGAGAAAACTGTTAAAACTACAATATTCTTTAGAAAATAACCACTTATTTCCTACACACATCATTACGATCATTGGAATTGAGGCTTGGTTTTTGCTGTAATTAAATACAAAACTGATAATTCCGCAGTTCAACATACTTCATACCGAGCTTCATACTAACCCAATTAAAATTTTATTTTATTAAATCTTCGTGATGTTTATTAAATAATATTCATGCCTAACATGCTTTCCGAAGGACGTACGCAATTATTCTTAAGTTACGGCACCTGCTGAAAATGCAAATCTTTGAACGAACACTTTCAGTAATTAAATTACTTTATTAATTTTTGAAACATAGCGCTGCCAGTTAAATTTTCTATTAAAACCTGAATAAATTAGCCACCACACAAAATAAACGGGGGGTGAGGGGTAATTATTACCCCTTTTACCTCAGAGAAACCCTACAACAAAAATAATCTCGCAAATCGAGACGAGATTTTTTCTAACGCGTTTACATCTCGCAATATGTTTTTTCTCCGATGGACAGCAAATATTAATTTTGCAGACACATCATATCAATCAGCAAAGTATTACTTTTCCTGCCTAGGCCATAGACAATTTACCTTTAGATACGCACGCTTATCTCCTGCGCAAACAAAAGTTACGTTTTATGGGTGAAAAAACACGTCCGAGCGCATGACTTGCCGGTCAGCTGCCTTCCTTATGGACACCTTCGTGCATGCGTACAAACCTCGTGTTATCGGCCTGTCATACTTTATCGACATGCTCACGATACTTTATTTCTCTGTGAAGATACTCTCCAGAACCGGCTCGGCCGTCATTTTTGTTGTGTTTTAAGGTTTCTCTGTGGATTCCTTGTAGTTTTCTTATAGCGATCGTGGACTGTGTGTGGGTGTTTAATATTTACGGATTTCTAGTTTTTGTGTAGTTAAGTGAATTGTGTTTGTGCTTTTAGTGACTCGGATAGGAATATAAAGAATGATTAGTAATAGTAGCAGCCGTTGTACAGTTTTATTATGCCCAAATAGGGGTAAAATACCTAATGGTATTTTGTATTTTCGGTAAGTTTAAGAAGAAATAAGAAATTCCAATTTTTTTACAACAATTTAAATTTTAAAGCCCGGACTAGTCTATTTTCCCATTCGTCAAACAATAATGTTGCAGTGCGCATGACTAATAGTGTCTAGCTTTGTTTACATGCGCGAGGCCATAAAACTGCCACTTTCGCGATTATTGTTTGCTTATCTAAAGGTAAATTGTCTATGGCCTAGGCAGCAAAATGATTATTCTCAAAGGGAATAAAACATTTGACATTTTTTGATTAAAAAAACATTTATTAACAATTACATAATACTTTTAACAAGAAGTTAAAAAACATATTTATTTGCTGTTAACATTGATAGTAAAATTACTACAATTTTTAATAAATTGGGCCCCTTTTCTTTTCTCAGATATCGTTCTCTTTACATTCACTATATTACCAATTTGATTCGCTTCATAAGTAGTTCCTACATTTGTCAAAATTTTATCACAAATACTGGTTTTACTTGCCATTGAATCCTCAATGTACCCTTCTGCTATAGTTGAGGACTTCCACCCGCCATGTCTTTTCAACATTGTTATGTCACCTCCTGAATTTACAAGTAAAGTGGCAGAACTTCTGCGGAGGCATGCAGTGTCCCGTATATTCTTTAGCATTCGGCAACTTTAAATAGACAGCTATTTCTTGAGGTATTTTACCAAATTTATGGATACCAACAAATTGCTTTACGGATTTACCTTTTACGTATTTAAAAAAAAATGTGTCTTTTAATTCAGCAGGCCGAATAGCTATATATTTTCTAACAACATCTAAATACTCCATTATTACGAAAGACCTCGAATTCTTCGTCTTCGTGTTTACCCGAGTGTTTACCTAATAGGGACACCAATAGTGTATTGTTCATATCTTGAATATTTTCTAACTTTCAATTCAATTCAATAGTTTGTTGCAGCGACATGCACCCGCAATTCCAAAAATCAGAACAAACCTAAAATAATGGATTATAAGTATTTTCACTTTATCGGATCAATATCTTATTTAAAACTTACTTTTGCTAATTAATATTCATCATCTGGAGCATCCAGTATAAATTTTTTAATATTATTATATTGTTTTTCGACTTCTTTGCCTGGTAGCCTTCGGATGCCCGTTTTAAATATGCCCGCAACTTCAAATATCTTCCTATATCTACGCCATTTTTAAAATTCATAGTTGCCTTCAACATCCATGGAATATACACACAGACCAAAGTGTAGAATTCTTCATTGTTTTAGATAATCCAGCAAAATAAGCAAGTAATACATTCTACGAAAAAGTCTTCGCATTTTTCTTCATGCAATAATCCATAAATCGTTTATAATTTCCTTCATATTTCATCCGAGACTTCTCCGGCAACAAATTTAACCGAATATTTCTTGCCACCTCCCTTATTTTTGGAGGAGTAAGTACTTCCAAGTCGCTATCACTGTCCATAATATAAATATACCGATATTTTTCCACGGAACTAGTAGAAATTTCATAAGTTGTCAAACTATGTATGTAAATAGTGAAAACAAAGCTTGATTGTTTTGATTGATAGCGGCATTATTTTAAAATAATCATACCGAAAACAAAACTTGCAGTGTTCCAGGGTGCAAATTAAATTACCATAGCTCCGTAAAACAAGGTAAGAAACTTTATCTACCTTAAATTTTTCGGCCAGTTATTATATACAGGGTGTCCGGAAATAACGATGAAAAGTTTTAAGGTATGAATCTACATAAAAAGATATTAAAAAAAGTTCATATTAACATAGGTCCGGAAATGCTTCCAGAGGGAGCTACAGGCCCTTGAAGATGGTGTCATAAAAGTGGTTTTTATTTAATGTATTAGGATCTACTTACAATACAGGAATTAACTTCTACGTATAAGTTAGAGTGATTGGAGGTCACTCTTTGAAAATATCAGGTGACCCATAATTGCAACTAGTGGCGTGGGAACAAAGGGGTGGTTAGTTATTTAGGGTTATATTTTTTCGCCGAGTGTATTTTCGCTATCTTTTAAACAAATTATGATTCTTTGAACATTTTTACGTAAAAAAGGTTCCCTTGGTATAAAGTCGTATAGTCGACCGTTTTCAAGATAAACGGACTTAAAAGGACGACTGCAGTGCTTAAATACAGTAAACATGCTATGTAATAAAAATAAGAAAATGCTTGAATACTATTTTAAAATGTAGTTATTCTTTTACACCCATTGCCAAAAATCATTCTACACACCTATTATAAAATTTATAATAACATTAAAAAGGATTTAAAAATTTAGGGACAGCGTTGTTTATTATTTTGTTATTGATTTGTTGGTATTTTTATTAATAAAATTATTATTAAAAAAAAATCTGAGCATTAAAGTCTGTTTATCTCGAAAACGGTCGACTATTCGACTTTATACCAAGGGAACCTTTTTTACGTAAAAATGTTCAAAGAATCATAATTTATTTAAAAGATAGCGAAAATACACTCGGCGAAAAAATATAACCCTAAATAACTAACCACCCCTTTGTTCCCACGCCACTGGTTGCAATTAGGGGTCACCTGATATTTTCAAAGAGTGACCTCCAATCACTCTAACTTATACGTAGAAGTTAATTCCTGTATTGTAAGTAGATCCTAATAAATTAAATAAAAACCACTTTTATGACACCATCTTCAAGGGCCTGTAGCTCCCTCTGGAAGCATTTCCGGACCTATGTTAATATGAACTTTTTTTCATATCTTTTTATGTAGAATCATACCATAAAATTTTTCATCGTCATTTCCGGACACCCTGTATATATATTTATACTGAGTACTGTTTTTAACTAAAAAATCTTGTTATTTTTACCTTGTACCTAATCCTGGTTTTAAAAATTTGTAGACGGCATCCACATTCCAGTATGAATAGAATACTAATTTTAGAGATTTTATGGCTTTTCAAGTTAATATTAGGTAGGTACCTACATTGTATGTATTATATTTTATATTGGGTCTAATGTGGAATTATTTTTAACCAATGATCTTCAATATTTAAAACACCTTTTTGCCAGTTAACGCCGAGTGTTTAATCTTAAAGGCACATGCCGCAGAATAATAACATGCACCTATTAAGATAATATGCTAATCAGAATGATTTACGAGTCACCATATTATAACATAAAATGGCGTTAATTATAAAAATAAGTTAGCATGAAAATTAAAATAGTTTGTGTGCTTCGTCGAGTCTACTCTGTATACTCTTATGTAAAAAATGTGTTTCGTATATGAGGTAGGAAACATTTAAATAAACCTTTCTTCACGAAACATATTTATTGAAAATTTCACTTGCTGTATTTGCCCCCTAGTTATGAGACATCCTGTATATAACGATTATTAAATGGTTTAACTAGGCATTTTATTAATTGGGTAACAGATGAGATAACCAAATTGGTGTTTGTACTTCCTATTAACATTAAATAATAAACATTAAGAAAATCTGTCTCTGAAATAAAGAAAATACAAAAGTAAAATGTTTATAACGCACACTACACAAAAACCAGCCACAGAAACACTTAAAAAACGCCAAAATCGGAAGAAAATAATATGGCACAACCTGACGTTTGAGGTTGCTACGGCCCACTGCTGATCTGGGAACTTTAACGAAAAAACCAGATCAGCTGTTAACGTCAAATGTCGTTGTCTTCTGTCCAAACGTTTTGTTTTAAGAAAAAGTTAACTCTACTTTAAAAAGAGTCAATAAATAAGTAGGCATTTAAAAAAATTATTGATGCCGTCTACTTTAATTTGGGACACACTACTTATCAATAGTTTTTTTTTATTAAAAAAAACACAATTTAAAATGCCTCGTTCATTATAGCATACATTATACGCTAGTGAAATAATATATCATTATAACAGTGTTCCGTTCTTTGCTGTAACATCCCAAGAACGCCAACTCAAATTCGGAACTTATTAGTGCTAATTATTATTGTTTCACAAGAAGAGAAAATGTCACTTTAATTTTGTTATTAGTTCCGTGGGTGTATTTGTTTATGAGGGTAGCCAGTGGCGTAGCTGAAGAAATTAAGACCCCCCTTTAGTTTTGTAATGGGGCCATGAGTAGTTAAAATGGTATAAAATAAATTGACAAGATAACTTACACAACTTTTAGAGATGCAGCTGCTCTTAACGTCGAATGGGCTTTTTCACTAAATTTTGATTTTTATCCTATTATCGCATAGACAGAAACAATAAAATTTTCAACGGTTTCAGTTTTTTAAAATTTCAATTATTTGCTGAGAAAATAAATAAATACGATTCGTTTAATAAAAACACGGGGATGAACTCACTTAAATCACATCTGCCTCGACCCATGCGGCCGAGTTATTCAGCTAAAGGTCGAACGCCGCATCTACCTGAATATCGGGCGGGTTTTTTATTTTATTTTAAGCTGTTCTTGTCTATTTAAAAAACATTGCATTGCAAACATTTCGTAAATAGATGATGCATCTATTTTTTATTATTAGAAATTCTCCTTGCGTTTTTATGGATGGTAATTTGCGGAGATCATCAGCAAATATTTTCTTCAGCGACAAAATTTCTTCAGGAAACTCCGTTAATAAGTCGCAATGGTAACACTGGCCGACAAAAATTTTTTTTTTGTTGTAACACAAAACTAAATAGCATATTGTGGTAGAATGGACCTATCTAAATACGAAAATAAGAAAAAAAAAGTTGTAACACGTAACGTTTTCTTGTTACATTTATAGTACCACATTTAATGTTACAATATTTAATATCTATTGAAATAATAATTTAAGAATTTTCGAACTGTGTATATGGACTATATTAAAATTTTTACACCTACTAAACATACCTTACATCTAAGAAAAACACAAATATTACAAATATTAACTGAACACACTAATTAAATTTTATTTTTTCCTTTTATGAGGGGTCATATCTTCTCTTTTCAAAAACCAACAGGAATCACCCATCATGGCTGGATCCCATCGTCCTTGATAGCGAATTTCCATTGTCCTGATATCCTGGTGGAACCTTTCACCCTGCTCGTCACTGACAGCTCCCAAATTTTCAGGAAAAAATGACAGATGGGAATGGAGGAAGTGAATTTTTAATGACATTCGGGCACCAAGCGATTTGTAGGAATCTAAAAGTTCATCAACTAACTGTTGATAGTTTGCATCCATATTGTTGCCCAAAAATCCTCTTACTATACTAACAAATGAGTTCCATGCTCCGAGTTCCTGCCTGGTAAGCTTCTCTGTAAATTTGACATCGTCCAGCAATTTTCTGATTTGTGGCCCAATAAAAATGCCTTCCTTTAATTTGGCATCACTTAACTGGGGAAATACTTGTCTTAGGTATTTGAATCCATCACCGTCTTTATTCATAGCTTTCACAAAGTTTTTCATCAGCCCAAGTTTAATGTGAAGAGGAGGCAGAAGGACATTTTGTGGTCTACAAGAGGTGCAAACTTAACATTTTAAGATCCAGCTAATGTAAAATGGTCTTATTAAGCTATTGAAAAATGGTATGTAACTATTGGGGCTTTCCCAATATTTTGTCTATTATTAGAAGGGTATTTACATTTTAAAAATAAAGAGCTGACCTGTGTTAGAAAAATCTTGTCGGCCAGTGTAATTAGTCATAGTCATAGTCATTAGTCATATTCGGAGGGTGCCACCCCCCCCCCCCCCCGCAGCGCGGGATCTGCGGGGGTGTCCGGTACGCTACTGATTGTAGCCACATTAATTTATTAAGATTAAATAAATAATCATGTAGAAAAAGTTTTAAATGACGTGTACCTATCGATAAAACGGTAATTGAAAGCTGCCGACCATTAACAAGTTGTATTAATGTAATAGATTAAGATTCAAGTAAAGCAAACTGCAATTATTTGTAATATTGCAATATTAGCCTAATTTACGTATCATTATGAATGCTTATTATCTGATCAGTAAACAGGTTAAGCTTCTTAAGATAATTTAGTTTAACTTGATTTAAAAAACAAAAAGTTTGCAGTTATTTGTTTAAATTTCGAGGTATGTTCAGATGTATTTGGACTTTCTGGTTCGTTACAAAGGGAAATGTTAAAATCCAATAGTTGGGCATGGTCAATTGACCATGACGTATTTGACCGGTCAAATTCGGTCAAAATATATCAATTTTATAGCGCCGTTATTTAAGAAAAAAGTATCCGGAAAACTAATGTATGTTAAATACAATTTAAATATAATTAATAAATGTGGAAGAATACCCGACTTAAATTTATCTTCATCTTCCGAATCTGATGTCTCTTCGTCTTCCGGAGCCGAGCAGCTAGAATCTGACTCCGAAGATGAAAATTTACCATTGGCTACATACTTTACTGCTCGTAATAATTCAGTTACCTAATTACCCGAGTCTGATATTTTATTTTAAGTGTTCATGTTTTTATGTTTTCATGGTTATATAAAAATAAACTATTAAGATATACACTTATAGAATGTGTACCTGGATGGACCTAACTATATCATCCATTTGATCACCCTGTATAAAATTTAGGTAAGGCAATAGACTTTTCAGAACAAGCAAAACTTGTTATAAATAATTAATTTTTTCCAAAATACAAAATAAGAAATTAGGCAAGTATAGTTAGGTTTATCCACTTCATTTTTAAATTTTAATTTATTTCAGTCAATTGACCAAAAACAAATTGACCGGTCAAATCCACAACCCTAAGTATCATCAATAATTTTTCAAATGTTTTGAAATGTTTCTTCATGAATATTCTGTGGCTGAAGCCTTTGATCAGAACTGTCAGGTTGATGTTATTTTTACAGATTTTTCTAAGGCATTTGATAGATTGGACCATAGAATTTTACTTAATAAACTCAGCTCGTTTGGTATCTCAGATAATCTTATAAAGTTTCTCATTCTTATCTAAATAAACGACAACAAATAGTGGAGTGCGGTGGCCAATCATCTGTGCCATTGGATGCTACATCGGGTGTACCACAGGGGTCCATTTTGGGTCCTTTAATGTTTATAATATTTATTAATGATATAGTTTATAATCTTGACAGTGATGGTCTTCTTTATGCCGATGAGAAGAAAATCTATGCTCGTATTCGTAACCTGGCAGACTGAAAAACTTTAATTGTCCATTGACATGATATATAGATGGTGTGTTCAAAATAAATTGCCGTTAAATATCTGTAAGTGTATCATATTGACCTTTTCATTAAAACGACATACCATTGTTTATGATAACAAAATTAATAACATTATAGTGGACAGAGCTGAGACTTGTCACGATTTGGGTATATTACTTGACAGTATCTTTTGTTTCCCACATAAATGACCTTGTTGCCTCGTGTCATCATAGATCCCTATAGGTTTTATAATAAGACATTCTCGTGATTTTTTTTAAATTGTCATTCACTAAAAATACTTTTTATGCATTTGAAAGATCTAAATTGAAGTACGCTTCGGTTGTATGGTCTCCATATTACCAAATGCACCCTTATCGCATTAAAAGGGTTCAACAACGTTTTCTAAAACATCTAAGTTTTAAAATTGATGGTCAGTATACTGAAATCGATATTCTAGAAGAAACTCTATTGCAAAGGCACTCGTTTTGCTCCTTAGATGATCGACGTACAGTTTCTCAACTTAAATTTCTCCATAATATCTTGCATAATAGAGTTGAATGCAGTAATACATTATAAAACCTGCTGCTCGTCCCTAGAACACGTCATTCCCACACTTTTTATGTACCAACCGCGCGTACCAATATCTGTAAATACTCCCCTATTTATCGATTGTGCAACACATACAATCTGCACCAAAGTAGATTTGACATTTAGCTGTGGTTTATCCAGTATAAATCTAAATTACCGTCTTTTTAGGCATAATTATTCCGTGAATAGTGCTGACTTTTACTTGAAGGAAATTCATTACAATTATTGCAATAAAGACTTTAGTCTAATTTCCACATAATATTTATTTTCGCGTTTTGCTACACTGTAGCTTTATCAAGGGATTTTTTCAAGTAAGTATTAATTTTAACCTAAATATTTATATACTAATTAACTAATTATCTTTTTCTCAAACAAGTAATTATATTAAGGGAATACCCATAGAGCTGTTTTTAGAATATGGTAATTATTGAAAAGGTTTAATAAGGGCGATTTATTCAAATCTGTTTGGTAATTCAAAAGTAAACCGGTGTTTTTATGACGGTTAATTTCCAGGCTTTCCAACAAATTAAGTGTATGGCTTTTATTTTCTCTATGAAGAATTTTGAATTTATCTGCAAATGTATGGCTTTCTTCGGTAATATGACTGGAATAGGTTGAGTCTGTTTTTTGACGTAAAAAACGTCTTTTATGTTCAGCGATTCTGGTTTTGAATGTTCTACCTGTCTGACCTATAGGTATAAATTTTTGGACACCATCCGCAATTTAATTGATAGACGCCAGATTTGTTCTCACTGTTGTTCTTTGTTTTATGGTTTTTTAATTTTGTACCTAAAGTATTGTTTGTTTTATAAGCTACTTTTATTTCTTTTGGATTCAAATAGGTTTTAATTTTCCTATATTATAAGTAAAGGTCTTAAAATTATTTTTTGATTCTTTGTTGTTAAAATTATAGTACCTCACTTTAAAAAATCCCTTGATAAAGCTGCAGTGTAGCGAAACGCGTGGGGTTATAAAATAAATATTATGTGGAAGTTAGACTAAAGTATTTATAGCAATAATCATAATTATTTCGTTTCAATATAATAATTTAAGTCTAAACTTCTTGTTATCACAAAATTTTTGAATTACTGTTATAATATTACCTATTTTGTTTTAAATAGCCTATATACGCATTCGTTAATAATTGGTGTTTAATACAGGGTGTTTCATTAAGGTCGAAGAGCGGCCATATCTCGGAAACTATTGGGCATAGAAATTCAGGAAAAAAAAATTAATAACTAAAGCGGCTATGAGAAAATCCTGGAAATAATTTTTCAGTTCCGCATTTTGCCGCAAGGGAGCGCAATTGAAAAGTAAATTTTAACATTTTAGATATCTCCGAAAATTGCACGTTAAGGTATATTTTTAATAACACCATTAAAAAGCTTGGACAATTTTGCATAATTTTGGTCCCGTGCTTGTTGGCGTACCGACTTTAGTAAGAGTGGGGGAAGCTGTTAAAAGTGTAAACATTTAACTCGCTGTAACTTCTAAACGACTTATCCGATTTTAGCAAACTAAAGACTGTTTGGAAGAGAAATGTATGCACTTTGACCAATCGTATTTAGTTGTCAATAATAGTTCTCAATAAAATTGCTAGAGGGCGCAATTTGTAATAATAATAGTTTTTTTGATTTTATCCCGAAAATTCAAATCATACGGTATAATTATGATACCATAATCGAAAAGTAGATTAAATTTGCTAGAAAAAATATTAAAACCGCTGCTCGATATCTTTGTTCGTTTCAGAGTTATTGCCAAAACAGTAATTTTTAATACAAATTGCGCCCTCTAGCAATTTTATTTGAAACTATTGTGTACCATTGGATAAGGCAATTAAAGGTACTTACCTTTCTCTTCCAAACAAGCTTAAATTGAGTGAAATCGGATAAGTCGTTTAGAAGTTACAGCGATTTTAATGTTTACACTCTCACTTGATAAGAGTGGGAGAAGCGATTGAAAGTGTAAAGATTAAAATCGCTGTAACTTCTAAATGACTTATCCGATTTCACTCAATTTAAGCTTGTTTGGAAGAGAAAGGTAAGTACGTTTAATTGCCTTATCCAATGGTACACAATAGTTTCAAATAAAATTGCTAGAGGGCGCAATTTGTATTAAAAATTACTGTTTTGGCAATAACTCTGAAACGAACAAAGATATCGAGCAGCGGTTTTAATATTTTTTCTAGAAAATTTAATCTACTTTTCGATTATGGTATCATAATTATACCGTATGATTTGAATTTTCGGGATGAAATCAAAAAAACTATTATTATTACAAATTGCGCCCTCTAGCAATTTTATTGAGAACTATTATTGACAACTAAATACGTTTGGTGAAAGTGCATACATTTCTCTTCCAAACAGTCTTTAGTTTGCTAAAATCGGATAAGTCGTTTAGAAGTTACAGCGAGTTAAATGTTTACACTTTCAACAGCTTCCCCCACTCTTACTAAAGTCGGGATTCTTTGGCTTATTTTATAAATAAAATGTTATATAAACATTGGACCGAAAAAGCTTCGTTTCCGAGATACAGGGTGTTAATATTTTAATTAAAAAAATATTTTTTCATTGCCATTTTCAAACCACTCTAGATATTTTTATGAAATTTGGTACACGTCTTTTGAGCATCGAAAGACATTTTTGGTGTAAAATAATTTTCTTTAATTTTAGCAGTGGCGTCCGTGCGGGGCTTGCATTTAATATTTTTAAAGAAAAAAATGGTGCGCCACTGATTTTTCTTTACATAAAAACTATTTTTGAAATTCCCGTCTAATTTAGAGCAAATTCGGTCTCTTGACTTATTTTCTTACGGTGTACCGTTTTCGAGTAAAAAATAAAAATCATTTTAATGCACATTCCTGGAAACACATAACCCATTTAATTACCATTAACACCCTGTATCTCTGAAACGAAGCTTTTGCGGTCCCATGTTTATATAACATTTTATTTATGAAATAAGCCAAAGAATCGCCTACTTTCGGATGTACCACTAATTTAGGAACACCCTGTATATAGGTACTCGGAATTAGCTCAATGTTACCGTAATATTCTTTCACAATACCTACCCTTTTTCGTGGGACTGTGACATTAGGCTGAATTAAAACGTTTAACTTATTGTTTTTTTTTCAGATTACCTATTTAACCATATTATGCGCAATTGTTTCATGATTGGCAATCGTTCTGATATTACTGAAACTTTTTACCGGAGGCATTTTAAATTTATTTTATCGTACACATCGCGGTACATCATAAACAAACGGCATCGTTTATTCAGTTGTAAATATATTTTATTTCCATTTTCTTCAGACTGAAACGTCTATTAGTCTAAATTATAATAAATAATATCCCCTGCTGCTCGGCTATAAATTGCTTCGGATGAAACGATCTGCTTCTGGAATTACAACTTGTCTTTTGATTTGATGAATTTGTAGATAATACTACATTAGGTCTGAGATGATTGTAATGGCCCCGACTAGTAGCTTAATTACTTTTCAATATTTATTAAGTAATTTCCTATACAGGGTGCTACAGATCCGAGCAATGAATATTGCGTGAGTGCTTAGTAAAGAGATGATTCGATATTACAGATTACAGAAAACTCGAAAGTGGCTATTTATAAAGATAAATTAATTGTAACGTCATCCTTGTTTCTTTGTCAACTGATTTTGATGGTTATTAAAAAAAGTAAGTTCTTAATGATATATTAATTCAACAACATTATTTTGTTTTTAACTATCATCATCAAATTACAATAATTGGCCATTAATGCATATTTTAACATAGGTAAATACAATAAAATTAACAAACTCAAAATTAACAATAGTATTAACACCAATAAAAATATATCACCGTGTAGAAAAAGATTAGCGTAAATACAAACTAAAGAAAAATCAGCAGTGAGCAACTTAATATCAGGTAACAAGACGCAGGTTCCCTGCACTGCAGAAAATAAATAACTGATAGAAAGTAAAATTAGAACGTGTGGTTCTGGGTGGAACAAAAAGTGGAATCTTCACCAACAGATCCGGACAATGGTAAACATGGTTTAAGATATTGTATAATAATTTCAAATCATGCCTCTTACGGCGAAGCTCAAGTGAAACCCAAAACAGACTCAAGTTCAGGATAAGACATTGCATAAAATGGGAGTCTGAATGCTGAATATCTAAGAAACTTGTGCTGGACAGTTTCCAAACTAATTTACATGTGTTGCATAAAATGGACTCCATTATAAGAATGCATATTCCAGATTGGGTCTCACCAAAGAACGTACAGAGACTTTAAGGATTGTGGACTCATAAAATCTCTCGAAGATCTCTTTATAAACCCTAACATTTTTAGTGCCTTGCTCTTAATATTTGTAATATGTGGCACGAAACCAAGAGTTTAAAAAAAGTTTCACAAGCGGTTAAAAAATGAAATTTTGTTTTCATGACATTTACTCCATTTTTCCAAATGGAACGATGGTTCACTAGGTTATATTTAAAACCAGCATTTTTTTCCAGCAATTTGATACCATACACTCCTATGCTATTTTAAAATTGACACGAAAAAATTTGCCCAGTCCCAATCGCAAATTTAAAAGCGTTATGCATTCATTATTGCCGCCCTGCCCTGTGTTTTCTAAAGAAATATAAAGGCGGCTTTGAAAAACAATGGAATGGTTTTGAAAATTAAATTAAAATAATTGTAATGTCATTCGTTTATTAAACTTACATTGTAAATCAGATAAAATGGTTAGTTTTACTAGAAATGAACAAATTAAATGCATCTTATTTTTGGAGTGACCAGAAAAATTCTTCTGAAGCCGCAAGATTGTATGTATTGTATGTTTCATAAACTAATGACATTACAACTTTAAAATAAAGCCATATTTCTTTTCGAAACCATTCCATTGTTTTTCAAAGCCGCCTTTATATTTGTTTAGAAAAGAGAGGGCGGCAATAATGCATAACGCTTTTAAATTTGCGATTGGGATTTATTGCAAATTTTTCAGTGTCATTTTTAAAATAGCATAGGAGTGTATGGTATCAAATTGCTGGACAAAAATGCTGTGAACCACCATCGTTCCATTTGGAAAAATGGAGTAAACGTCAAGAAAACAAAATTTCCTTTTAATATCTATAAATATAAAAAAGGTATAGGGGTGAACGTCTTTTGAGAAACACCCGGTATATGCATCGACTTGAATAATTATGTTGGGCGATTTATGACGCCTGAAGAAAGTTGTTCCCACGGAACTATTCCTAGTCATATTATGCACATAACGTACTTAATTTAAAATAACTGATATAAGTAAATATTTGTTTAACAACTTGAGAACTAAGAAGTTCAATAACAGTTGAATTGTACCTGAGATCATTCCGACTTCTTACGCAGTAGGCTCGTCTGCCCACTGACTTTCAAATGTTAACATCTCTATAAAAATAAACTGAAAGTCTGATGGGATCAAATAACCGAAATTGCTTCTTTACACAAGTTTTGTAAATATGTTTTTTTGGTTGGACCTTAAATGTTAATGGCGAGTTTAAAATCATCGTTAAAGTCAGCAGATTGTACGTATTATGTATTAGGCAAGGCATTTCACAGCAAGGAACAGTTACTTTTATGTATTGTTTTGGTATAGGCACTGGGTGTGCAACAAAATGGATTAATCGAATAATCGATCAATCGATTATTCGATTAGAGATAAATTTTTAATCGAAAAATCGATTAATCGAAAAAATATATTTTTCGATTAACCGATTATTCGAAAAAAAAATTATTTTACGATTTTTTGATTAATCGATTATTATATAATCGAAAAGGAAACGATTTTTCGATTAATCGATAACCAAAAAAAATATTTTTCGAGTAAACGATTAATTAGGTAGGTATTCGAAAACAAAAATTTACGATGTTTTGATTAATCGATTATTAATCGAAAAAAAAAACGATTTTTCGATTATTCAATTGACCAAAAAAACTATTTTTCGTTTATTCGAAAATATAGGTATGTTTTTGGATGATTGAAGTTGCTAGTTACCTATTCTTGCTTTAAGTCTCTATACATTTATTAGCGACCCTATTACCCTGAAAATCGGTTTAAAAAATATTATAGCTTATTGTAAGAGAATCATCAACGAAATAATTTGAACAAAGTTTCAATCTGTGCGCCTTTCATAAAATTAATATTCTTAACGATCTAATCCAAGACTTTTTGATTTATTTTGATTAAATCAATCAATTATTTTCTATTAATCGATTAATCGATTATTCTCGATTAATCGATTATTTTCAAATAATCGATTATTTCCGATTAATCGAAAATAATAGATTTATCAAAAATAATCGATTAATCAAAAATAGTTAGTTAAATCCGATTAATCGAAAATAATCGATTAATCGATATCAATCGATTAATCGAGAATAATAGATTATTTCTGATTAATCGAAAATAATAATCGATTAATCGAGAATAATCGAAAATCGATTATCTTTGTCAGTAATCGCACAGCCCTAATAGGCACCACAGCTAGAAAGGACAAAAAGGGCAGAGGGCGGCCTACACTTTCACAAGTGAAAATTAAAAAAATGTGGTAATTTAAATCAAAAAATTACTTTGTCGGACTTCCATTGTCTTTATTTAGTTACTTAGCACAACGGTTTGGTTAGTTAGTACATAATGTCTCCAACCGCTTTTAAATATAAACTGTGTTGTGGGTGTTCAAAGTTCTCCACAGTGTTAGCGCGGTTACGCAACACCGATATTATCGGTATCGGTGTCGGGCATCCCTTTCCCACATACCGATCTAAAGTATGTTCAATGACCGCTGACCGTTCGTCAAATGATAATGTTGCAGTGCGCATGTCTAATCGTGTGTAGCTTTGTTTACATGCGCGGGGCCATAAATTTGCCACTTTCGTGATTATTGTTGCTTATCTAAAGGTAAATATCTATGGTATCGACAAGCAAGATGCAAAAATATAGATAAACACCAAGGCCAATTAACCCGATACATGTTTTGGTAGATTTTATTTGCAGCCCTGCAAAAAAAAAACATGTAGATACTTTGTTTATGTTAATCCAAGTGTAAACCAATTATTTTATTTGAAATGTTTGGTCTGAAGGTGTTTATTTACATGCTTAAGGCTATGAATTTGCCACTCTCATTATTATTGCTTGCTGACTACTATACAGGGTGGCGCACCGAAAACTTTCCACCCAGGTTTATTTTCTTGTTAATAAATAAAATTCGCTCGAACACCGGAAACCTTAGTTCTCAGGGGGACATATTTTTTTGCTATTTTCACCCCCCTGCTGGAATCCCTACGACGGGGTGGCTTCCACCCTTAAAATCTTAAATAAAAAGGGGGGTCGAGTGATACCTTATTTTAAAGGGAATTGAATTGCCTTCCAAACGCGACCTTGCTCGTTTAAATCGAGTTAATAGATCCTGAGTAATAGGGCTAAGAAGTAATAAAATTTATTACCGCTTGTATATGAATCAAGTAAATGTTGAAAATGTCCACCTCCAACCTCCATGCAATTGTAAAGGCACTGTTCAAAATATTCGAGAACGTTATGGAGCATATGGGGTGGATTTCACTCTTAAAATCTTAAATGAAAAGGAAGGTCGAGGGATAGCTTATTTTAAAACGAATTAAATTATCTCAAAATCAGCATAATAATTTACTACTTGCTCGCTTAATTCTTAAAAAGTTTTAATAATAGTTTCACCGATTCTTTAACCCCCCCTTCTTCTTTAATTTAACAAAACATTTTTTTCCCTTTGCGATAGAATAAAAATCAAAATTTAGTGAAAAAGCTCATTGGTATAGGTACTGCACATAAAACATGTGACCCTGTAAAAAGGAATATATTATTATTATTATTTAGGGTGAGGGTTGATGACATGACCTATAAAATGCAGATTTAGGGGGGCGTGGGATATTTATATCCTACTGAGAAGTACCTATGTAAAAAATGGGAAATAATAGTTGTAATCATTTATCATTATGAATTGTGACTTTAATTGAGTCCTTTGGTTACATAACTAGATATATTATATTAATTAATAATATTATTGCAATTTCAACAAATAATTTTAAAATAATTATAAAAAAACCGTTTGGCTCTAATTACCCAGATTAACCCTACTAGGTATCATTAATACAAACACCGTATCCCAAGTTAGGAATTGGTCAACCTAGGTGTTAATGGCTCACTAATATAATTTGTTGAATAAAGAAAATATAATAAACCTGTGGGAACACGGAAATATCGCACTATGTTTATTTAACAGACATCATCGAAAACAACAACAGCGGTGTTATGTAGTATAGGTACACTACAGACATGTTATAATAATATGTACAGTATGTCTCCGTAAGTTTGCACCATATGGACAACTTTTTTATTGTTCATTTTATGAAAAAAAGTTATTCTTCATAAAAAGCTCTGCATGATCTAAAACCTAAAATGCAACCATCAAATCGTGGGCGTAAAAGGAAAATCAGCTAAGTCCATAATTTATAGTTTTGAGAAAAACGCATTTTAAAACTAACCTGAATAAAATCGATTTTTTATTTTAAATATTCTATATTACATTAATATAGATTTCTTATGTAATTGAAAGTAATTATTATTGATGAATAAATGAAAAAAATATTTACTTTAACGATTTTATTTAAATTTTTTTATAAACATTTGGACTTAAGGCCAGAGAACAGGCCCCGCCCCCATTGAAAAACGGGTATAAAATAGCATGCAAAACAGGGGTACTTGTTGATCACACGTCTTTTAAACTATGGGTTTTACATACCTAAAATTTTGGTGAGGTGTCACAGAAGGTTGGTAGATTATCATGAAGTAAATCGCTTTTCGAAAAAAGGTATAAATAATAAAGAAATTACACTTGAAAATCACATACTTTTGCTTTTATGCTCTTCATGACCTCGACAAGAAAATCACTTATATACAGAAGTCCACAAAAAAAACACAAATTCGCCATACTTCTTAATATTCACTACAACTTTATGTTCCTCTAAAAACCAATTTTTTTGTTAAATGTTCGCACAATTTCGATTTGTGTGAAAAAAACTTGCTCTAAGCCTATTTTTCTTTTATTCGGTCAGCTGTTAATAACTTTTAGGGATATTTGGTTTTAACCAATATAAAATCTATAGAAATCTACCATTTAGTCGGTTTAAACGGTTTCCGCTAGGTGTCGGTCCGATTTATGTCCCTTTAGATTATTTCATTCAGAAAAATCCGTTATGTCGGCTTTACACCATAATAACGCAATTTTAAATTTCTATTTTATGACGCCTTTCTTTTGTAGATTACTATGCATTTACCACTAAGCTTGTTTATCTCGGTTTTAGTTCTGTGAGAATAAGCTAATTTATTTTTTTTAAATAAAAAAATTAAAACCATAGAGTAAAAGTGTACTTTAATATTTTATTTTACGATAATAATTACACCAGACATATTTTTTGTTACGTTATCTTCATACTTCTTTAATTATTCTCTCATCCATTTTGTTGTGCCTTTGTCAGTCGTATGAGTTTTTAAACCATCAGCATGTAGATATGTGTTTCTGTAACTGATCCTAGAAAAATATAGGCATGTTTTAAATATAGGTAAAAAATAGGTATAGCCAATCACACATTGCTGCCCTTTAATATTTTAATAGTTTGTTGAGAATAAGTAAAACAAAATGTATAAAACATTGATTCATGTGTCAACCAAGTCATTAATTCTTGACAAAATATGTATAAATTTACAAGAAAAACCTATGCTGTACAGGACGTGGGACAGAATTATAAAGTACTTTAAGACTTTTTTTTTCACGATACCTCCTCGAGAGCAAAGTAAATCATCACCATTTTCAGATAATTGGTGTAAATTTTACAGGCACAAGCACTGAAAAATTCCTCAAATAGGTAATACCTATTTAAGCCAAAAAAACTATTCAAAATCCCGTTAGTTGATTTTATATGTAGTAAAAATTAAATAGCAGGACTCTGAATAACCTTTTCGACTAAATATCACGTTAAAATAAAATACTCTATATTATTGTTTGTCTAGCCTCGAAGAAAATGAAAAATAAAACTCGGACATGCAAATGACATTTTCATTAAAATATTAAATTACCATTTGAGTCTGTCTTAGAATTCCTCGTAATCTGCTGATCGAGTGCCTCGTTTACTGGTTTTTCATTCATTCTCTACTTAAAGCTTTCTCAGCAATGTGTGTATTTTCAATAAAAATATCTACTTCCATTGTCAGCCTGGAAAAGTGGAAAGGCCTGGGTAAAATAGCTAACCTAAAGGTGACAACAAAATCTGGTCTTCAAAATTCATTCTTTCACATCACATAACGAACAGCTGATCTAAAACAAAAATACCACAATGCAAAAAACACTTCAGATTGGGTTAAAATAAAATTATTTCCTCTTGAGTTTAGCAGAGAATCGACAAGGTTTAAAAGATCAAAAAAATAGATCGTATAATATACATAGTAAGCAAGAATCAGCAAGATTTAAATTAGTATCGTAGGGTTTAGTAATTAAAATATGCGTAGGTATTTATACATTTACCAAAACTTAGGAAAAAATAATCAAACAAGTGTTGGCACATTTTGGTTAATAATGAGTTATAAGTATGGGATGACTTGTATAATCATAAAAATAATTAATCAAATTTAACAAACTTACCTTTAGCAGAACAAAATGTAAAAAGGCTCGTGTTCATAAACAATATTAGTAGAAAATATAAACAAACTCTTTGATAAAATCTGTCAGCCATTATCACTTACGGCGAGGTTGGGCTGGGCGATTCCATTATTGTGGCCGAGTCCAATCCAAGAAGACCCTGAACAATGCAAAATAATGCTCGGGCCCTTCGTTGCCTATATTTGTCTCCGTCTGCATTAAATTACCTTCGCTACATATAAAGAGAGACATATATAGCTCGAACGAAGATAGGTCTCCTTGCTTAGTAAAGACGTTCAGTTTTTACAAATAACGACGTAGGAGTTATATTAAGTCATACATGATGAGGACGACGGTAAACGTAGGGCGTCTACTAGCGGCAAAAGTGCAATGTTGCCAGAATGTTCTGCAGTGGCAGTTTATACTTTCAGGGTTTATTTCTGCGATTATTTTTTAAAATTTGGTTAATAAGTACCTAATTTCGCAAGTATGGATACAAAAATCCTTATTTTAAACAATATTCAGGACTTATTATTTTATCATTTAGTCAGTTACCTACATAAATTGTATATTTACAAAAAATACAAGTACGCTTTAGGTAAGTGAATGGGGAATCAAATCAAAAAAATAGTATTTAATTAATTACACAATAAATAATTGCAGGCAATTTCAGAGATTTTAAAACAGTGGTATTATTGTTTGTTTGAAGGTTGTAGACAATGATGTATCTTGAGTAATAGATGTGTTTTGGACTTCCATTGCCTTTAGTTTTTCATATCACAACGTTTCAACTGGAGATACTTACCAGTTGAAAGTTGAAACGTTTGTGATATGAAAAACTAAAGGCAATGGAAGTCCAAAACACATCTATATTACTCAAGTGGTATTATTATTATTATTACGCAAATATGAGAATATTTATTTAAAACGGCAACATTGCACTGCTTTTGGAGACAGAAAAATAGCAAAATACCTATAAAATAAAAGTCCATCAAAAATTATTTTAAAATTGGCATTCTATTTTAGGGTACAATTCTCCGAAATCTTGAACTGTCTGCGATTCCAATAGACCAGTAAATTACAGTATATTAAAAAGTGACCATCGGCGAGTAAAGAATAATTTGTCAACTAGCTGTTGCATTGTGTTCATAAAAAGCGCTATGTTGCCATTATAAATTACGTTCGCGGCTCGGTACAGCGCCATGTATTACAAACCGCTGATTAAATTCATAATAAGCGCAAGGTTTGGCAACATCCTAGCTTTGTAAGGAAAATCACACAGCACGACAGCACTGCTATTATTGTAGAAGTTGCCTTAAATGAGATCATAGAATTTCACTATTTTTTACAACTCCATTCAAAATTTTAGGCAAGTAATAGTTATTTACCTAACAAGTGCGGAAAGTGGTCCTTTACCGCACGCGACGGCAGTTGCACGAACGACGCGAAGCGGAGTTCGGGCAAGCCGTTAAGGGCGGTAAAGACACTTTACGCACGTGGTAGGTACACAATTTTTCCTTCGAGCAATAATATTTGGAACAAAAATCAAATTTAAAAGAAAAAATTTATAAAAAGTAACAAATATTAATTGTTAAAAGCTATAAATATTTTTATATTATGCATTGCGCGAATGCAAGTACATCAATTGCATTTTTTGAATAAAATTAATACAGTGCGGTAAAGAATCTTTACAGCACTGAGTGCGGTAAAGAATCTTTACCGCACCGGTAAAAAAAAGAATTATATTACAAAATTAATACAAAAAGAAACAATATTTTTTAAAAATATTTATTACATACAAACATTATAATATAAAAATATAGCTAACGATAAATATTAAAATTAAATGTACAATTTGTAGCGCAATGCAAATTAAGTGCTGAGCGAGCTTGATTTTGTTCATCAGATGTAGTTGAGCAGTTTTTGTAAATTACAAAATATAATAATGAGTTGTTGCTATGGGAATACAATGCAATGCAGTCGAGCAGATTTTGACTAATGCCATCTAGATCAGACGTTTAATCAAATTCCTGTCATAAAAATTATGACATAAAATTATTTATAATATTTTAGGTACAGGGTGTTTCATTATATAAGTAGAGAAGAAACGTATAAAAGTATGAGACCAAAAATAGGTACCTAGTAAAAATATTCGTAATGATGTGATACTTATCGCCGTTAGTTGTGGTTAGCATCATAATGTAGTAAATTAAATAGAACATATTACGCATATAATAAAATTTACAAGAGTGCGGTAAAGAAATTTTACAGCATTGGGTGCGGTAAAGAAATTTTACCGCACTTACCGCACTGAGTGCGGTAAAGTACTACTTACGACATGAAAATGAGTGCTGTAAAGTGTACTTTACCGCACGCGAGTAGGAAAAAATATATTGCAAATCGGAACGGTGGCGCCGTCTTATTAAGTTTTATGAAAGTATTTTGTGATGACGTCTGTGATCACATGATGTGTGGTGAAAAGCACGTGGATAATGTTCCCTTAAGTAATTTAACCTCTTACATATTTGCATTTTTGTTTGATAAATTAAAGAAAGGTTCGTCATCGAAGGGTCTTCTGAGTCATCTACTTCACTGTCTTTAACACTAGGCTCAGCAGTCAATAGTTTGTACTAAGTACATTAACATATAGCATGTACTTAGTGGATTCTGCATGTTGAGTATTACAGAAATATGGACTTAGTCAAAATACAGATAGTTACAGACCCCTTAATATGCGCGTTTGGACTTATATGGTTTTTCTATACGAAGTATAGTAACTATACGGACTTAATGGTTTCAATTTTCGCGATTATAACAAAAGTGGACTTAGTCGATTTTCCTTGTACGCGCACGAAATATCGAAATTTTCCAGTCATATACGAGGTTTGTCAAAAAATGTGAATTTTTCCCAAGAATGTGAATTTTTCCCAAGAGTAAAGTTGATCAGAACTAAAGACCACGTCTAACATTGCTATACAGGGTGTCCGGGAAAATGTGGAAAATCTCCCGGATATGAAAAAAACACATGGAAAAGAATACTACAAGTTCATATAAACTTCTTTTTGGTATCGGCCTCCTTTTCGGAGATATGAACTCCCGAAGAGCTCCCATGGAATTAAGTTTTTGACACATAATTATTAAACCAACAGGTATATTAAATTTTTTTTTTCATATGATGTATACCAGGTAAGATCCTTCAAATTACTATCCCAGAAAGTGTTGCGAATTACTCACAACTGCAGGGACGGACTAGCTGTGACACTAATGTGCCGTGCCATTTCTTTTACGCCCTATGATAAAAACTTTGGACAACGTTTTTTACATACCTTTAACTATTGACTAAAAATTAAGTACTCCATCAAAAGATCAATCTTTGTCAAAAAATAAAAATTTAAACTTTACCTGCTATAGTTAAAAACTTCGTTAGTGAGTTTAACATGGGCTCCGTGAAGTTTTTAACTAAGCAGGTAAAGCTTAAATTTTTATTTTTTGACAAAGATGTATCTTTTATCGAAATACGCTAAATACATGATGTAAATAAAATTACGTTTTTCTGAAAACGGTTGGGATTAGCGACATACACTGTTAAAAGAAAAGAATAAAATTTAACTTTTTTTTTATGTCCCAGAAAGTCCACTCCCGTTTTTTTGTCAATTTAACTAAAACCGCTTCAGTCAATCAGTAACTCATAAAATATGTTATTACTATTTTGACATTAATCTGATTTTATTGTGCAGTAAAAATTACAACTTAATTAGTTAATTTGACACATTTTTTATGTTAGTATTAACTTATTTTAAAATTTTAACTAAAAAAGATATTGATAATGATTATAAACTTTATCAAAGTTACTAGTATTTGATTCATTTGATCCGTAAAAGAATTGCATGTTAATTTTAGTTAGCTGTTATGTTAAAACGACTTCCAGAAAAGTTAGTTCTTAAAATCTGATTTTCACTAAACACAAAAGAGTTAAAATAACTATACATTTTAAGTTAAATTTGATTTATTTTAATTGATTATAAATTTTTTTGATTCTCACGTCCAGGATTTCTAACAGTGTAAATGAAGAGTACTTAATTTTTAGTCAAAAGTTAAGTTATGAAAAAACGTTGTCCAATGTTATCATACAGGGCGTAAAAAAAATGGGCACATTAGTGTCACAGCTAGTCCGTCCCTGTAGCTGTGAGTAATAGAGTAATTCGCAACACTTTCTGGGATAGTAATTTAAAGGGTCTTACCTGGTATACCTACATCATATGAAAAAAAATTGAAATATACCTGTTGGTTTAATAATTGTGTCAAAAACTTAATTCCATGGAAGCTCTTTGGGAGCCCATATTATCTCCGAGAGGAGGCCGATACGAAAGGAGTATATATGAACTTGTAGTATTATTTTCACGTGTGTTTTTCATATCCGGGAGATTTCCCACATTTTCCCGGACACCCTGTATATTTTTCATGTTTATTATTGCTGCTTTATTATATCTACACTGAGAAAAAGGATTAATTCCCAATACCCAGATATATTTCATCCAACTAAATAATCGAGTTGGTAACGAGCAACTAAATCACCGAATTCAAAGAATTACATAATTTAATTGGAATTTCTATAAAGGTTTAATTGATCCACAACTATACCAAAAATGTTTAATAGAAATTAAATTGCGTAAATTATAATTTATTTGATTTTTGGATAGTGCATATTTAGCAAAATTGAAATTTTGTTGTCACAATGACGATATAATTCATGTAATGAATAATAATTCTTTGTGGTAATTATATTTTATTTAGAACAGATTTTAATATTCTTGTGACAACTATACTATAGTTTGCAAAAACGAAATCAATTTGGCTCAAAAGTAATGCGTTATTCCAAAAATAATATCATTTTATTGGCGCAATTATATCAGATTGTAAGAAATAGAACAATATGTTTTAGAACTAATGTATTATTGTGCTAAAATAAGTTAATTTAATTGTAACAATTATTTATAGATTCATTTTAAACCCTCAAGATATTTTTTAAAACTAATTTATATTTGTAACAATATGTTGATTTTATTTAGTCAACTATTGCATGCATTTGAGAATAATATTATTTTATTGGCGCAATTATATCAGATTGTAAGAAATAAAACAATATGTTTTAGAAATAATGTATTATTGTGCTACAATAAGTTAAATTAATTGTAACAATTATTTATAGATCCATTTAAAACACTCAAGGTATTTTTTAAAATTAATTTATAATTGTTACAATATACAGGGTGTCCCGAAATTAGCTGACAATATTTTAAGGGGATAAAGTACATTCAAAAATAAGACTAAAATCTTCTATTAATATACCTTCAAAAACGGCTAGAGCCCCCCGAATTGGAGCTATGACAAGCAGTTTTTTTACAATATCTCAGAAACCGATTAGGGTATCAAAACAAAATTTGATACATGTTTTACCCATAGCTAGACGCAATAAATAGTTTAATTAGCTAACTGTATTTCTTTCAGTGGCGTCCCACTGGGTAGGTATTTGGGAGAATATTGCCCTAAGTTTTTTATTTGTAGGATTTTTTAACTTTAGGTGAAATTTTTAGAAGCCTTGATGTCTTTTGTTGAAAAAAGGTACTCTTGCTTCATTGCGGTAGGATTCACCATTTTCCAGTAAAATCGATTTTAAAATTTTCGGTTTTTTGAAATCCAGTGAAAAGGCTAAGCTTTTTTTTGCATATCTCAGCAAACACTTAATATTAAAACATGAAATTTATTAGAAGTTCTACTAGCGACAAATAATAATAATACATAATCAACTTGGGGATTTATTAGATAATGTGCCACTGGATTTACGTTTAGGGCACTTCTTTCAACATGATGGGGCAGCAGCTCACTACGGACATCAAGTGAGGAATTGGCTTGAAGAAAATTACCAGGTGGATTGGTTGCCATAGCCTGGCCACCAAGATCACCTGATTTAAATCCCCTTGATTATTATTTTTGGGGACACATGACTAGTACTTGCTTAAGAATTAGTTTCCCGTGTTGTTCACAATCAAATTTGATTTGCAATTTGTTATTCTTTTTTGTTTTATTTTAAAACTCTCTTAAAATCTCCATAAAAATAAATATTTAAAAAACAAAGGAATCTAAAAATATGTTTAATTTAAAAACGTTACATTCTGTCAAATTACAATAATAGAAGGTTTTATTAGCAAAAAATTTCAAATTTAAAAAAAATTGCATTAAAACTAAGAAATTAAAAAAAAAATAATAATATTTACTTAAGGCTCCACCCCGTGCGACGTCACTGGAGAAATATTTTAAAGTAACATCTGTTAATACATATGCCTTGTCGCTAGTAGAACTTCTAATAAATTTCATGTTTTAATATTAGGTGTTTGCTGAGATATGCAAAAAAAACGTTAGCCTTTTCATCGGATTTCAAAAAACCGAAAATTTTAAAATCGATTTTACTGGAAAATGGTGAATCCTACCTCAACGAAACAAGAGTACATTTTTTTAACAAAAAACTTCAAGGCTTCTAAAAATTGTACCTGAAGTTAAAAAATCCTAAAAATAAAAAAACTTAGGGCAATATTTTCCCAACTACCTACCCAGTGGGACGCCACTGGAAGAAATAAAGTTAAGCTAATTAAATCGTTTATTGCGTCTTGTCATGGGTAAAACATATGTCAAATTTTGTTTCGATACCCTAATCCGTTTTTGAGATATTGTGAAAAAACTGCTTATCATAGCTCCAATTCGGGGGGCTCTAGCCCCATAACGAAGCGTTTTTGAAGGTATATTAATAGAAGGTATTAGTCTTATTTTTGGATGTACTCTATCTCCTTAAAATATTGTCAGCTAATTTCGGGACACCCTGTATACCTAAAATTAATAATAAAAAAGTTTTGTTACAATATATATACTTACCTCGTAAACTGCGTTAAAGGGTAAAATAGTCTTTCACGCATCACACTTTTGAAAATAATCAAATAATTTTTAAAATAATGCTTGTTCTGTTTCATAATATTTATTTAAAGTTTATGTAAATATCTATGGTGGAGATATCTTATTGTTTTTATTTATGAATAATTTGAATAATAGGCATAGAATATACTCTAGACAACATTGAATGAGTTTCAAAATTCTGGGGTAGACAATTTTATCTAAAAAGTTTTTTCCAATAAATCAATAAACTTGTTTACATGGTCTTTGTAAATGTGCATCCTAAATAAATGACGACCTGGGAAAATAAAACTGATATATTTTATACCTACTGCTTTTATATGAATATCCACTTACTTATTCCATAAACTAAAGACCTGTTACGTCCATTTTAAATGTACGACCTTTTAAAAACATTAACACTTCACTAGACAAATGTAAATCATTCTTTAACGGATTATTATTGTATACAATACACCAAACAATATTTTACCTTGTTAATTTGTCAATAAGTCTACGGATCTGTACAACACGACGGCACCGACAGACATTTATTAAATAACCTCTTAATATGGTAACTGTGTCCATACAAGATATATCTTGATTCTGTTTTGGCTTCTTTGCTCTTTTTGGATGATCCTTTAGTAACTCACGACCTTGCCATTGAAAACGATTTAAATAACAAAAAATTGGTTGATTTATACCGGACGGGCAAAAATTATTTGCATCAAAGAGGGCTTGGATTAAAAGACGTAGGGCTTGGTTTAGATCACAATGATTTGGGGACGATATATCTGACCAAATCTAGGTTAAAATTTTCTCAAATTAATATTATGACATGATATGCCAAACTAATGAGTAATAAAATAAGCAGACAAATACAAATTTATTTTTCTTGTTTACAAAATTAACAAAGTAAGAATATACAAAAAGAAAAAGAAGAATAATTACATAAATTGCTGAAACTGTAATTCCTGCGTCTTTTAAAATCTGCGGCTTGTATTTCTTGGAATACTTGCACTTTATAAGGAAATGAATTTAGCTGCTTCTTAAGAATAGTCCTGCATGTTCCATAAGATCTTCCCACTTCTTGGGACAGGCGTCTTATACAATTTGTTGGCGTATTTTGCATTATTTCACGAACGTTTGCAACAAGTTCTTCTGTTCTTACAGATGGTCTTTCTGCTCCTTTTTTGTGTTGTATAGAACCTGTTTCCCTAAACACAGCCACGGTTCTTTTCAAGCAATGATAAAAATCCCCAGCTTGCAATAAAAGCGACGTTAGGAAAATGATCGTGAACATCGTCCACGCACAAACCCGGATTGTATTGCCACTCACCATTTACTTTAACCCCGTTTCGAAAATACGCTTCAACCATGAATGTTTTGTGCTGTTCCGTAAAGCCCGTTGTGTGAATTGTTTAAGAAATTGGAAAAATTAGCGATGCAAATCACTTGTAACGACTGTCAAAGATGACGGAATAACTGATTGATTGTTAATTCAGGTAGTTACTGACACCCAACAGATATTAAGCTCTACGGCTAAGCATTAGGTACTTCCTTAGATGCAAGGCCCTTTTTGATGCAAATGATTTTTGCTCGCACGGTATAGTCACAGGAATAAATATAGTCACCGTCTAACAGAGGCCTATAAAAAAAAATAGAATGCTTATTCTCCATCAGACCTGTGTTATTGAAACAGTTACTCTAGGAAAGGCTGTCTAGAGGGGGAATTAATTTTTTTCTCTAGAAGAATGTTGACAACAATTTGAAATTATATTAACGCCGACCAAAAACACGAGTCTCGCCGAACCACGGCGAGTCGACGAGCCGATCGAGCCTGCCTATATTGTTATTAACTTGTTCGCGTATTTATTGTGGTATTTATTGATTTTGTTGAACAATTTGTTGTTTTTTTTTTGTGATATTAGATACTTATTATAAATTTCAAAAGAAAATAGGTACATTGAGAAAAAGGCCAGCTATTTCTTATAAGAATTCACATACTTCTTTATACAACTGTTTTATACTATATGTGACATTAGGCGCAGTGGCGTGCAACATTTTTCTGGGGCCTCCGATCATACTTAGAATTTTTTAAAACAGGAAAAAAACACACGTTTATAAAATACATATTTATATTTCTTAATCTATAATAAATAGGAATAAACAAAATACTTAAAAATCAAAGACGCAAAAAAAGAAAGTTAGTAATATTGATTGATTTAATCTATCTACAACACTATAACTTTTACGTTTATATCGTTTAAACAGTGAAATCAAACAGTAACCCATTCGAGAGGAATAATTGGAATAGAATCGGGTGATCGGTAGGGGTGTTACAGTGGAACTGGACCTGTTCTTTTGGAATAGGTATCATCTGCCTATTCCGCGTACCTATTACTTATTACCAGGTACCTATTCCAGGTCCGTTGGCACTGTCACATGTTTGATTCTCTGGTTTCATTGTTATTCCTTTTTCAAGTTGTCAGGTACAGGTACGATATAGGGAATGGAACGGCTACAGGTTTTGCTTTAAATTCATATAATATGTTTATAATATGGCGAATTGGCAGTTGAGAATTTTAAACGTTGCCGTTATAAGCACATTGCAATAATTAAAATAATCTCACTAAATAAAGATAAAGGGAAATAGTAATAAATAATAAATATTTCTAAAAATATTGTAATAATTTATTGGGCAACAAAATATAGCGTATTTAATGTAGGATATGCAACCAGCAATGAGGAATTAATTAAAAAGACAACATATATTATGGTGGATGTACCTATGCCTATTCTTCATGTTTCTTTAAATAATAGGCCTCCGTTACAATCAAATCTTCCAAAAAAGTCTGGTGCGAAAAATATTAATCTGTTACAAAAACTTATAACGAAATTTAATTCGAACAATCGGAAACTGCTGGCCACGCTGGAGTTCTAGCGGCCTTCTTTAAAAACTCGTGTCGGCCATGCAGCCGGAATAGCGCCAATCGGCGTAGCGGCGTTTAAGTTTGACCTGGAATAGTTTGGACCTGTAATGGGTATTTGGAATAGGTTCGGGTTTGGAATAGGTACAGGTCCAACTAGGTACGAGAAAAAGCTATTCCGTAACATCCCTAGTGATCGGTGATTCCGCGAAATTAAGTTCGCTTGGCGCCCCGGTTGCCGGCGTTAACAATAAATGTTAATTTAATACGAAATTTGGTAAAGTTATTCAAGACAGATAGAACGGGGCCCTGCGGGGCCCCTCTATACTCCGGGGCCCTCCCGCACTGCAGGGTCTGCAGGGGCTGGTTTGCACGCCCCTGAATCAGACGCGTATCTGAAGTTGATCCTTTTTTTAGGGGGGGGGGGGGGTTATGAAATTTTTGTTTTTAATGATACAGTGTTTTTTACAAGAAAATCAGTGATTCCTTAAATTAATTTGAAAATCATCAAAGCGCTGTCTCAGATCTTTGTCTGCGGACTGCATGTTGACTAGCCTGTATTGTGGGTTGTGGTATATCTTATTTCTTGCAAATGATCGTAGCATTTTTGAGTAAAAAAAAGACGTCAATCATAATATTGTTCAGAGAACTGCAACAGACTGAAGTCAATCTAATCAAATGTTTACCTATTTATTGCTCTCGATTTCCACCTGTCCAATTTAAAAAAAAATTAAGCAAAGAAAAATGGTTCAGGGGGGGGGTAACTACCCCCCCCCCTCAAATACGCGCCTGTGTGACATCAACGCGCTTCCTACTGTAAGAGTAAAAATTGTTAGACCGTTGTGTAGTGATAATGTCACGTAATTTAGCCAATGAGAAATAGGAGATAATGCTACCATAAAATGGTTTATAGCCATTACTGCTCTGAATACTCACTTATAATCTCCCTAGTGCTCGAATTAATTCCGGAAATTTTTCCGAAGGAACGCATTTTTTGAAAATTTTCCCGAGTCGTAGACGAGGGAAAATTTTCTAGAAAAATGCGTGACTGAGGAAGAATTTCCGGATATTAATTCAAGGACGCGGGGGATTCGGTAAGAAAATTTCACACCTAAAATTTATTTGAATTATTTTATTGAAATTATCCATAATTATGGGAATACTTAAACTTTGAAAAAAAAGTTTCCTCACCGTTTAGTTAAACGAAATGCAAAAAATAGAAGTGAAAATTATCCTTTTTATTTATTTTTACTACATTTCATTTACTAAAACAAAGGGAAAGCATAGTATAGTCTAGTTTAGGCTAGTTATGCCAGATAAAACAATTTTTAAAATCTAGGTAGATAGTAGATACCATAGTCAAGTAGGCTTAGGCTTGTGATGTCAAAATCGTCTCTGCTATACGTCACGTCGACAGTTATTTCTTAAACGTGCTTCTTTAGTTCACAATAATTAAATCATGGCACTAAACAATCAAGAAACTAATTTTAAGCCCTACGGTGTTTGTAAATCTTGCTCTGAAATAGGGGACATTAATATGTCTCATAAAAATTTAAAGTATTTGCAATGTTTAATGGAAACAACTGAATTAAATCCCCATCAAGAAAACCTTTTCTCAGCTATCCAGAAGATTTTGGAGGAAGATATCCCATCCTTTTTAAGAAAAACCAGAATTCAGCAGAACGAAATTGCATCCAAATATTACATCTATTATATTAAACATAGACATCTGATAAAAGTGGAAAGGGAAGATAACCATTATCCTTGTTATTCTCCATTACGAAGAGAAGAGTTCGAACCAGAATTCCAAAAATATTTAGCCTTAATGAAAGAAATATTTGGTAAATAAATATTTGTATTTATTTAGTATTATAAAATGAATAAAAACATTAAATACCAAAATTTTATCCTGAATACTGATTGTCGGATCATATGATAGCTGTCAAGAAAAAATTTCCACTTATTAATTTTGTTCGCCTAGCTTGGCAGGAGGAGAAAAATTTCCGTAAAATTTGAAGGTTGTCATTGGTAACTGTCGAAATGAAAGTGTGTGATTGGCTTAGAATGACAGGTGTGAAATTTTCACAGTAATTATCAAGTTCCATTGGGGGTGTAATCTGGTTTTATATACTGTATTAGTTCCGATTGGCAGTTGTAATGAAACTTGACATTATTCATTATAATATTTGCTTGCTACAGTTAATAGAGCATATTTTACTAATTTTACGACTACAAATCAGTACTGTAGTGCTCAAAAAATTAAATAGCTTCTATTGTGATATTGTTCTTGTCGTTTAACATTGCATAATGATTATCTATTATACAACATGGTTTACTGAGATGGTAAAATTCGTCCATAGATTATAAAGTCCAATACTAGTGATAGGTTGTGCGAAATAAGAATCTTCTATTGCTTTTTCTGACATGCAAAGTTTAAATAAACTTAATTGAAACAGGTATTAGACTATTAGTACGATCAATAAAGTTTAAGTTAAGACAGGACAGCTAGAAGACTCCGAACAACGATGTGACCTGCGCAACAAATACGTTGAAACTAATACTACGACGCGCGGCGATTGCCGATCGCTACTAACCCCCCACGTCTTGTGGATTATAAGTTCTAACGGATACAGTTCGTATTTGGGGACGCTGTTCTGCTTTCTTAATTGTAGAGAAAACGCTTTACTGGAAACAAAATGCGTCGCATTGAGAAGATACAATTTATTTTTTAACAAAATTGATGTATTAAGAGGGTAACCCCTTTTACCACAATGAAAATTGCCGAACGTTTTGCTGGTCAAACGAAAAGAAAAAATAAAAGTTGGTATTTAGAAAATAAATTCTACTTTAAATACCCCATCCAGAAAAGTAAATGACGATCGAAAATATTCCCAAAATTTTTTTTAGAAATTTTTTTTATTTTTAGTAATTTTGTAATATCTTAAACAATTCTTTATTGGTCAAAAGCAAAATGACTTTCCCGGGTGTAGAATGTTGTACCAAACATTTTTTCTTAAAGCCATTTTTCAATATCGGCCTTACTTTTTTCTCAAAAACGTTGGGCGCGTAAATCCACTTTACACGCTTAAATTCACTTTACGCGCCCAACGTTTTTGAGAAAAAAGTAAGGCCGATATTGAAAAATGGCTTTAAGAAAAATTGTTTGTTACAACATTCTACACCCGGGAAAGTCATTTTGCTTTTGACCAATAAAGAATTGTTTAAGATATTACAAAATTACTAAAAATAAAAAAAATTTCAAAAAAAAATTTTGGGAATATTTTCGATCGTCATTTACTTTTCTGGATGGGGTATTTAAAGTAGAATTTATTTTCTAAATACCAATTTTTATTTTTTCTTTTCGCTTGACCAGCAAATCGTTCGGCAATTTTCATTGTGGTAAAATGGGTTATTTTACTGCTCTTAACAGTAGTTTATTATTCAACAAGACCGTGCTGCTAATGGAACTGATTACTACAAAAAAAAACACTGTTCTAGCAAATCTGGAAATGATATAACACTAAAACGGGTTTGATACACTAGTAATTTATTTAATATGGGTTAATAAAAATTAGCTATCAATGCAAACTATGTCTTAGTAAACCTGTTGTATTAAATCATTTTCCTCAGTGTATTAACAGTGCCGCTGAGTTTAGTGCATAGTTGTTTTAATAGTGAGACCAGGACGGCAGGTGATATCTCTTTCATCAGGTAATGAATCTCATTATAAGGTGCATTATTTTATTAAGGTATATAGTATTATAAATATCGTAGACATTTTAAAAATTGTTTGTGCAAAACTCAAATTGTTGTGCGGTGATGTCTAAATAATATTAATTATTTTTTACTTATACCCTAACAAACTGCACATTGCAAATGGATTACAGGAAAAATTTAATAATCTAATAATTTACCTTGATAATCCTTGTATGCAGTGGCGTATTTAGGGAGGGGCGGTCCGAGGGGTCTGGACCCCCCCCCGTGGGCTCAACATTAAAAAAAACTCAGAACAGATCAGATGCCTTGTTGCATTTAATGTATAATTCGATTAATTCCTCGCAGGAGGTAATTTGTGATTTTTTCTTAAATATGACCTATTCCGAAAATGCTTGGTTTTCGAGTTATTTCAATTTTTTTCTTGTTTTTTACCTGCGTGTCTAATTTATTTAATTTAAAAAAATTGAAATGATATTCACTTAGTTTTGTAATTTTTTTGCAAACTAGAACTATTAGCAATACTTTGTTTTTACAAATAATTAAGTAACTGTGTCACAGATAACAAAACAACATGGCCAAACTTGGCAAAAAAAATGGCAAAAATAACTTGAAAACCAATCATTTTCGGAATCGGTCATATTATGTAGAAATATATATTTTTAAACATAAATATTTAAAAAAATATATATTCCCATTATTGCGTTTATATTTAAAAATTTCTTAATTTTTTCCTTTTTTGGGTTCAGCTATCAAAACATAGAAATTATAAATTTTGATAGTTCAAAATAGGGCGTGGCACCAAAAATTTTTTCGCCTGCGGCGCTTTTTCAAAGAAAGAAAGATAAAAAGAAAGGTATAGACCCCCCCCGTGGCAATATTCTAAATACGCCACTGCTTGTATGCATATACAGTGTCAGTCCGCATCATATGGGATTTTTTTTTATTAATAACTTTATTCGAAATTTGAATTTGGCATCAAGTTCTGCTTCGATCGAGATGAAAATTAACCAAAAAAATAGTAGTCACGTGATTCGCATTATCTGTCAAATTTTAATTTTTTCCAAAAAATAATTCAAAAGTGGGGGTAATTTCTGAAAGTATCGAAAAAAGTTATTAGAAAAAGTTTTTTTAAATGCAGTTTCTAGCCCACATGCAAAATTTCAGCTGCATAAGGTAATTTTGATTTTTTACCTATATTGTAAATTGCACCACTTTTGCAAAATAAGACTCAACGCAACCTACATAAAACTTCTTAGTTTTGACAATGCTTTATTTCAGATACATTTTCTTTAAAGTAGCGCCATATTAAATGTGTGTTTTCCTACAAAATCAAAATTGGGCTATTAAAATTTGCTCGCATGTGATGCAAAGTTTATTTGTTTTTGACCCTGTATAAGGTAACTTTATAAAATAAGTATTTTTGAGAACGTAGTTTGTGTCTGAAAGTAATACACCTTAATATTAAGACAAAAAAGAACACGTTTCAGTAAAGTGTTTTTTAAGTGGAAAATAAATTTTAGTTTAACAACGTACCTAAAGTATATCTATTTTCAACGATTTAATTTAAAACCCCTATATTATAATTTATTATTAAGCTATGTCATAATAACGTTAACCTGTATTACTTTCAGACACAAACTACGTTTTCAAAAATACTTATTTTATGAAGTTACCTCATACAGGGTCAAAAACAAATAAACTGCATCACATGCCACCAAACTTTATAACAGCCCAATGTTGATTTTGTAGAAAAACACACATTTAATATGGCGCTACTTTAAAGAAAAGGTATCTGAAATAATGCATTGTCAAAACTAAGAAGTTTTATGTAGGTTGCGTTGAGTCTTATTTTGCAAAAGTGGTGCAATTTACAAAATATAGGTAAAAATAAAAATTATCTTATGCAGCTGAAATTTTACATGTGGGCTGGAAACTGCATTTGCAAAAACTTTTTCTAATAACTTTTTTCGATACTTTCAGAAATAACCCCACTTTTGAATTATTTTTTGGAAAAAATTAAAATTTGACAGATACTTAATGTGAATCACGTGACTACTATTTTTTTGCTTAATTTTCATCTCGATTGAGGGCATTGACGCAGAACTTGATGCCAAAGTCAAATTTTGAATAAAGCTATTAATAAAATAAAATCCCATATGATGCGGAGTTTACTGGTGACACTGTATAAATATTAGATATAAAAGTAATTTGTAAAAGTCTTGTCGACTAGTGTGTTAATGTTCCCCTGTCCCATGCCATCCTGTCCTACCTGCAAGAAGAAGAATATTGGCTTATTTCGTGTTCTCTAGCTAGCTGCATGGGGGTTTCTTAAGGTTGAATTCTCAACGTCATTCAATCTATTGCCAACCTATAACCTATTTCGCGTTGATTTTTTTAGTTTATTATTTTAATACCTAACATTTAAAGAAAATCAATATCGTCGGTACATTATTTAGGTAGTATCTGATATATTACAAAAATATCAATTTATTTCATTGCTAATTTTGGGAGAATTGTATATTGAAAGAACAATGAGTGACAATGACATAATAATGTTAAAAAAAATCTTACCCGATATTTTTCGCTATACAATTCTCCTAAAATACGTTATGAAATTTCTTGATATTTATTAAATATGTCAATTATTACCTATAGAATATCAAGTCGATACTGATTTTCTTTAAATTTTGTATAAAAGCTAGAAAACATAAATAAATCTACGCGAAATAGGTTATAGGTTGGCAAGCATGTTGATACTCCCACCTTAAACAGCTGATACTACATTAAATTTGACCTTCTTTATTAAGCTCACTTTGTGGATAAATATCTGTCCTATGCGCCTTTGGATGTGAGGGGTAAATCAGGATATTTCTCTGTACATAAATAAAAATAAATAAAAAACGATTTGCTTGTCCCCCAAATCCTAAATCCGCCACTGGACTAAATTAATTACTAACTGTCGATATAGAATATTTAAACCGACTACGCGACTATACGTTAAAAGTTTGTGAGAATCTTCATCATTACAGCTGGATAAGTATGTAAAGTTACTTGCTTTTTTCATTTAACCACTTTGCTTGCTGCATTTATTATGCGGCATTATATTATGTGCATTTAATTTGTGATCTATTACCTGTTTAACACTTAACCGAGTGTTATGTGCGTGCAGCTTCGAATAAAATACCTGTTAGCGGCTCTTTCATTATCTTGCATTCGTCTTTGATTTTATTTTTCTTTGCATTTATTTACTTTGGTTTCTGACAATAATTATAGGTAGGTAACAATTAATATAGTTTCGTTTTACTCGTGGTCAGTTGGTTTTATGAAAGACGATGAGCATGACCGTTACATCTGGTTTTATCTCTTCTTCGGTATTTATTACCGAGGTTATTTTGTAAAATTACAGTGGTGCTTCGTGGACATTGGCATGGGAGGGTGCAGATCGTAGGCATGGGCCAACGAAAAGCCATGCAGACAAAATTGCCGAAGGTTGAACATTTTTTGGGTGTCTCCTCAATAAAATCGTTTTTTGTCTCAAAATTTAAAAGAAATGTTATTTTTAACGATATAATTTGTAGTGACATACTAATAGGTATACTGCGCACGTGCAAAGCGCATCGTTCTGGATTAAAAAAATACGATATATTTATAGGTAGGGTTGGGATTTTGACCATCAAAATCTTTTGTGGTCAATTGACCAGTCAAATGACCGGTCAATTGACTAAGCCTCGGTCAAATTCCTCAGTTTTGTCAAAAGAAATGATGCCATGAGTAATTACATAAAAACGTGTCTTTATTAAAAAACAGCTAACAAAAAATAAAGAAACCATTCTGAGGTACAAAAAACACAAAAATGACACATAAATATTATGTATAATATTAATCTAACAATACTAAATTACTAATGAAGTAATGAGTGAGTGACTAATTGATGATGAAATGAGAGACTGCTGGCAGTACTGGCCTTGGTTGATAGCTTGGATAAAGGTACATCACCTTCGTCACTGTCACCCCCGGCATTACCTTTATGTTCTTCAGAATCTGAGTCACTCGTTTCATCCTCTACTGAAATTTAGCGCTGGTTTCTCCAAATTTCAATTTTTTTTTTATTTCCACTGCCACTTAACAGCTTTAAGTTGTATTTTATATAAACTAGCTTTTCTGCGCGAGTGGTTTGCAATCGGTTGCGAAGCTTTTTATGGACAATGCCCCATGAGGACCAATTTCTCTCACAAAAGGCTGCAAAAGTTTTTGACCGAATTTGACCCGGTCAAAATCTCGGTCAATTGACCGTGGTCAATTGACCAGGCACAACCCTACCTATAGGTACTATGTATTAATTGGCACAATCCCCCACCAGGAAATATTGGAGTTAAGTCTAAAATGCAAATGCATGACTCAAAATAACTGCAATGACTGCAATTTTCACTTCAACCAAGCCGTATGGAGAAAAGTACAAGAATTTGGTTTAGTTCCATTCTACAAAAAAGGTACGGAAACTTTCATTCCGACGCTTGGTTGGAAATCATGTCAACTGCTCCACAAGACGATCTGGTAAATATATTTAATGATTATTTTGTTAATCAGTGGATGGAAGCAGATCCCATATGGATATGCCACGGCGAGCGTCACCTCACTACAAACATAGTAGAGGGATGGCACAACCGCTTTAACAAAAAAATTGGCAAACCAAATAGTAATATCTTTGTGATGATAAATGCATTAAAGGAGGAAATTAACTATTATGATATTCTGTATAAAAAATTTGAGAATCAAATACAGACTCTAAAACGGGCCAAAAAGTACACTAATTTAGATTACAGAATAAAACAAATTGTAAATGATTTATTATAAAATAAATGTACAATTAGGGAAACATTAGAAAAACTAAGCTATGCTGTTAAAGTAGAATATATTTATTATACACACATTTTTTAAGTTTGCAAGTCTTCAACGTGCTCGAGATAGTCCAACTTCTGAAGTTTTTATGATCAAGTTTATGTAAAATTTTGCTGTTAGAAGTTGGTGAGAAGCTATGATTATTAAATTTGAGGTGCTGTCCAAATACGTTTTATTTATTTCTGACTAAAACTTTTTTTTTTGGGTGTTTCGCCATAAATAAGAAATATTTATAATTTAAGATAAGAAAAGCCATTGCGTTAAACGTTTCAAATAAAGCAAAAATCCTGTACTGATTTTCGGGTGACTCTAATATAATATATCTTGTTTGACTCCTTGTTCATTCCCAGGACTTGTACTTTCGATATTCAACAACAAATTTGATACCCGATTATTTTAATCAGACATTTGGAACGTGTCAACCGTTATTTATTATCCCGTCACTTATAACAGTCAAAACATAAATCAAAATTAATCAATATCAAATTGGTTAATTATGTGTCGAAAGTACCAGCACCTATAATATGTAGTACCTATTTGCTTCTGCTGCAAAGTAATAGGCAGCCGTGTGATAAAGAAACGAATCGTCGTTTTTTATACAGTGTGACCAGTAAAGTCCGCATCATATGGGATTTTTTTTTATTAATAGCTTTATTCGAAATTTGTCTTTGACATCAAGTTCTGCTTCGATCGAGATGAAAATTAAGCAAAAAAAAAATACTAGTCACGTGATTCGCATTATCTGTCAAATTTTAATTTTTTCCAAAGAGTAACTCAAAAGTGGAAAAAAGTTATTAGAAAAAGTTTTTCTTCAATGCAGTTTCTAGCCCACATGCAAAATTTCAGCTGCATAAGATAATTTTGATTTTTTACCCATATTTTGTAAATTGCACCACTTTTACAAAATAAACCTCAACGCTACCTACATAAAACTCTCGATAAAACTTTTTAGTTTTGACAATGCTTTATTTCAGATATATTTTCTTTAAAGTAGCGCCATATTAAATGTGTGTTTTTTTACAAAATCAAAATTGGGCTATTAAAATTTGTAGCATGTGAAGCAAAGTTTATTTGTTTTTGATCCTGTATAAGGTAACTTCATAAAATAAGTATTTTTGAAAACCTAGTTTGTGTCTGAAAGTAATATCTACACCTTAATATTAAGACAAAAAACAAACAGTGTCATCAGTAAAGTCTTCATTAAGTGGAAAAGAAATGTTAGTGGTTACTATTTTTTTGCTTAATTTTCATCTCGATCAAAGCATAACTTGATGTCAAAGTCAAATTTCGAATAAAGCTATTAATAAAAAAAATCCCATATAATGCGGACTTAATATCGGCCATATCTTAATATCAACAAATATAATAATAAATGCTGAAACCCAAAACAAAACAATATTAACACTTAGCAGATGATGTCATCGATCCTGTGCTGCTCGGATGTTTGTTTAGACTTCACCGCCGTGTTATTTATGTGCATGTCGCGTTCATTTTTCATGAAATATACCCGTACATACGCACCCAGTAGTATTTTCAATACTAAAACCTCAATATCATTATGTTTCCGCGATTCGCTTATGAATATGATTAAAACTAGCTCGAAAAACCTAATTCCAAATTGATTATATAAACTATAAAGACACAAATCACTCCTTTTTAACTTCAAAATTGAAAATTATGGCTCGGCCTATGTATTAAATCAAAGTATTATAAAATTAAAGAAAAGGAAGCGTGCTCACGCTCACACAGCCAGTAATTTTAACAAACGCCTGCTTCATGACAGGCACAATCTTGCGCGTTGCCAAGTTTTACTTAAAATACCGATATCGCGGTAATTTAGAGATTTTGTTGTACCAGATCAGGGTACAAATACATTTTTATAATTGATCAGAGTTATATAATTAAAGAGGACTGAAAAAAAATCATAGTCAGATACCTAATAACGTCATCCCATTATCCCAGCAATTCTTTTATTTGCCAGTCGCCACCGATTATAATGGTATCCTAGTTTCTATAAGTTAAATAGAAAAGAAGAGGAGACATACTGGATATATCATTTAGATAGATGCCGGATGGTCGACATTCAGCTCCGGGCGTCGGCCAACTCTGCCCCAAAAAGGAATATTTCAGGTGAAATGATTTTTAATGAGTTTTCAAAACTCGGCCCGAACAGCAATAAAATATCCCTATGTACGTATGGTAATTATAATAATATGTAAAATAAATAATATTATAACGAATATGGGCTAAAGACATTAAAGCACTAGGCAAGTTGTAAGAATTATCAAATTTGTCTCAAATCAATTTTAAGAAACTAAGTTGTATTTTGGATGCCAATCAGTGTTTATCAAAAATGTGTTACATAAGAGAGAAATGGATATGAGTGGTTCTACTGTTTTAAGTAAAATTATTAGTCACTACCCACTACCTACTAGTATTAAATTAATTTAAGTATCTATAAAGAACTTAATCTAAAATTATCTTTGGGCGAAACAAAGTGCAGGTGCATTAAAATTTGTTCGAATACTTGTTTAGAAACCATCGACGATTCATCTGGTAGAGAGATAACTTGGTGTAATCCAACCATTCACACGAACCAGAGGCAGACAATGTTTTGCAAAAAAAAAGCAGAAAGCGATCTTACAGAAAAACCAGCCAAAATAATGATAAAAGCATTAGCGATAAAAATTATACCAATTCTCTTACCGTAAGGGAATGTGTAAGAAAAAATATATATTATGGTTGGCGGAAGACACTACCAGCAGTACCAAGGTCCATTATAGAAGTACACACAGCCCTAGATACAATGGATTTAAAAACTGCTACACTGATAAAATTAATTATTTGAATTAAAAAAATTTGGCATTCACTCAAATAAATATTTGTTTCCTATTAGCCAAACAATTATGTATTTGAATTGTACCTAGAAATTATTTAAAGTTTTACTATTATTCGATTTGGTACAAATAATTTTTTATTTAGAAGTAATCCCTTTTTACAAAATTTTAGCTAACATTTATTTTATTCAAATTTCTCCTAACTTAAATGAAATGCGTTTAATGATTTGAAATGAATAATTTTAAAGTTAAATTAAATAAATATTTGTTTCAATAAAATTTGTACATGATTTATTAAAGTATTTATTTGTTTACTTTTGTTCAATATGTATTTGCCGCCACAACAACTTTTTTCATTGAAATACATATTTGTTTGATTTTTGAACACATAAGGCAGTATCAATAAACAACGCTAACTTTTTGATAGGTATTTTAATTCACTGCTGGTTTTCATTTATAAGATGCGACGAGGTGTGCTGTGTAGCTATCTGGAAAAATGGCGACGAAAGACAAAACTTAAGGTCGATCAGGACAACAGGTCCAAACGACGCATTATGCCATTTGTGCGACCAATCATATTATTCAATGCGGGTGACGTATTTCAATAACCGGGGTAGCTTTAAATAATTAAGTATTTGATTTTAATACCTAATTATTAAAGTTAAATAACCAAGTTGTTGAAATACTTCGTTTAATAATGATTTAATTTATGGTTAACGGTATTTAGTTCCTAATACGGGATTATTTCGCGTAAATATTAAATTATTTGGATTTTGTTCTTTTTTAGTTTATTGCTTAGATATTTATTTTAAAGCTTGCGTTGTTTGACCTAAATCCGCCAACAGTCAAATCATATTATAAATAAAAACAAATACTCTGACATATTTTTAAAAAATAAAACTGAGTTAATTCAAATCATATTTATTTGTCACCAATACATCCTCGGCAAATAAATCAGTTTATTTGTTTAAAGGAAAACAGTTTTATCAGTGTAGAATTATTATTATAGAACGATAATACTTAGTAATATTTGCGTGCAATAGAAATTTAAGTTACTGGTGTAAGTCTCAAATTCTTTATACATGGATGGCATTTCTTCTTACCGCACAAAATTTTTTAAACAATTCTTCACCATACACGGATTTTATAATGGAAGAAATAGTAGTGGCTTATGAAATAGCAATTCATAACACGTTCAAGTGTGGAATAATATTAAAATAACATGTTGCAGATTTCATTTGACCCAGGCGTGGTATCGTCAAATACAAAAGCTAGGTTTAACTCAATATTACAAAGATAAGAAGTCGGAAGAAAGCAAATAATTGCATTACTGTTTTGAGCTTTTATTTTTAGTAGGAAATGACGTTGAATATTTTTATTTTTTTGAATTGTATGTAATAAAGCCGCAAAATACAAATGTAGATACATTTTTCGATTACGTTTTAAATACGTATTTAACGAACGAATCAAAATTTTCACCACACATTTGGGCAAGTGTATCTGCAGCTCTAAATAAAATCAGGAACGTCTGCGAATAATTTCACGCGCCTTTTGATAATTCTATATATCAGACACATCCGTCTATATTTATTTTTATTCAAGAAAATTGAGATGAGTTAATTGTATGCAGCATACCGTGGAGCGGCTCGGAGATACCGTGTCGTTGCACTACCGTATAATTTCTCGAACGCGATCGCTAGCCACAGCAACTGATCGCGCTAGCAAAAGGGTACCTTCATGCTTGACGATCTCGTTTACCCCTTAATAGCGACGAAACTGTCAAGGTAGTACCGTTTCTAGCATTTAATATTCGTTGACTTAGACATGGCAGTAACATTTGTGACCGTCACGTTTTAGGCAACAATGTAATTCTAAATAAAGCCCCGCCGAGCAGCTATTTTAAAATAGCCACGGCATGTTAGCAAGTTCTCTTTTATGAATGTATATATACCAAATTTAGAATGGAACGTGTGCAACGATGAAACTGAAAAGCCATTCCTGCTGCTTTTGGTCGGTTTGCCTGCGGATTTGATAAAGTAGAATTCAAAAACTCAACTGTCAACTTTTACTTACAATTTGTTTTAGGTAATTGGTTAATTGGGTGATGAAAGTAAGATTATATCGGACGGTTAGAAAAAAGGGGATTCAACAAGAGTTTTTTTACAAATTAAGTTAATATTATGAGTTTGTGAGAAAACGGGACATACGAATTACTACCGTGCGAGCAAAAATTCTTTGCATCAAAGAGGGCTTGGATTAAAAAACGTATGGCTTGGTTTATATCACAATGATATGGGGACGATATATCTACCCAAATCTAGGTTAAAATTTTATCCAATTCATATTATGACATGATATGCCAAACTAATGAGTAATAAAATAAGTGGACAAATACAAATTTATTTTTGTTGTTTACAAAATTATAATACTTGCACTTTATAACGAAATTAATTTAACTGCTTCTTAAGAATAGTCCTGCGTGTTCCATAAGATCTTCCCACTTCTTGGGACAGGCGTCTTATAGAATTTGTTGGCGTATTTTGCATTATTTCACGAACGTTTGCAACAAGTTCTTCGGTTCTTACAGATGATCTTCCTGCTCCTTTTTCGTGTTGTATAGAACCTGTTTCCCTAAACACAGCCACGGTTCTTTTCAGGCAATGATAAAAATCCCCAGCAATAAAAGCAACGGTAAAGAAAATGTATCTGAAATAAAGCATTGTCAAAACTAAGAAGTTTTATGTAGGTTGCGTTGACTCTTATTTTGCAAAGGTGGTGCAATTTAGAAAATAAGGGTAAAAAATCGATATTATCTTATGCATCTGAATTTTTGCACGTGAACTGCATTTAATAAAACTTTTTCCAATAACTTTTTTCGATATTTTCAGAAATAACTTATGTATTATTTTTTGGAAAAAATTAAAATTTTACAGATAATGCATGCGAATCACGTGACTACTATTTTTTTGCTCAATTTTCATTTCGATCGAAGCAGAACTTGATGCCAAAGTCAAATTTTGAATAAAGCTATTAATAAAAAAAATCCCATATGATGCAGACTTTACTGATGACACTGTATATCGATGCGGACTTTGACAGGTATGATGCTCCTGTACCATTCAAGGAATGGTGTGAAATGAATGGAATAATATCTCTAACAATTATGATGTTCTAGTACGCCGCCCGAACAGAAAATAAAAAAGCAACAGCCTGGGGGCGCCTCCTGGGCTCCCTTCCCCCTAAATCCGTCCCTGCCAATATTGGATTACATTTACACGTAATCCCTATAGGTGTAAGATTCTCTTTATTATTGTTATAATATTATATTCTTATACAATATTTTTATTTACAGGCATACGAATTATCAACCCTAACCGGCACTCAAGTGATGTTACTGGTGGCCTCCGAGACAGGCCACGTGTATACTTTTGCAACTAGGAAACTGCAACCAATGATTACGTCAGAAGCTGGTAAAGCACTAATCCAGACGTGCCTTAACTCACCCGACCCGCCAGTTGGATCAGCTGGAGGAGACCAAAGAATGTCAGCCACTGGATTCGAGGAGACTGAACTGACCTATAACATATCCGACGAGGACTCCAAAGTAAGGCAAATGGTGTACGGTTCACCGCATACGCACTCGCACGCCCACTCGTTAGCTAGTCAGGGTCATTATTCCCACCTAGAGCAGAGTCATTTGGGGTTGGGGGGATCGCCGCAACACGGGGGTTACGCGCAAGCGTGTCCCAGTCCGTTACCGCCGTCGCATCAGGGTTACGGCCATCCTCAGCACCCGCACGCGCATATGCACTCGCATTCTCATTCCCAGAGATAAATAATAAGAGACTGCATGTTATGCATCTTGTGGAAAACTGTATTCGCTTCGATTATTTGAAGCCAAGAGTATAAAACTGATTTTTAGATAATATACCCCGTTTTTACGACGCTAGTGCTCAAAGACAGAACGTCGAGTCCTAAAATGCTCATATTTTTGAAACTAAGAAATACGACTCTTATGTACAGGGTTATCCAACCAAGACTAGACAAGGCGATTTTTTGACTTTTCCTGTACTTTTATAAAAAAACTGAAATAGCCATCTTAAGTCATTTTTTTCCCGCGAATTCGAATATCTTCAGCAAAAAACAATTGAACATCAAACAAAAGTACTAGGGGTCACTTTGATATTTTTTTTAAATGGGATGCCGTATTTTTAATGAGCTTATCCGATTTCTCATATAAATTTTGATCTAAAATGTTGGATTTTTAATTCAAAAACGCCTTTTTTCTTCAGTTTTAAATTCGGAAATTGTTCGTCTACCGTACGATTAATACCTGATAGATGGATACCCGTTTCACCTGTTCACCCTTTAACCTGCCTTAAAGCGTCCGTCAGTTAGACAAAATAATCAAGTGTCAAATTTCTATATATTTTTCACGAATTAATTACAAATTTATTTTGTTTAATTAAAGTTATTCACTTTAGTTTATAGTTTTTTCTAATATGTCATACTTTTTTTATACGTAAGCAATAATAGATTTGCAAAAACTACTAAATTTGTAATTAATTCGTGAAAAATATATAGAAATTTGACACTTGATTATTTTGTCTAACCGACGGACACTTTAAAGCAGGTTAAAGGGTGAACAGGTGAAACGGGTATCCATCTATCAGGTATTAATCGTACGGTAGACGAACATTTTCCGAATTTAAAACTGAAGAAAAAAGGCGTTTTTGAATTAAAAATCCAACATTTTAGATCAAAATTTATATGAGAAATCGGATAAGCTCATTAAAAATACGGCATCCCATTTAAAAAAATATCAAAATGACCCCTAGTACTTTTGTTTGATGTTCAATTGTTTTTTGCTGAAGATATTCGAATTCGCGGGAGAAAATGACTTAAGATGGCTATTTCAGTTTTTTTTATAAAAGTACAGGAAAAGTCAAAAAATCGCCTTGTCTAGTCTTGGTTGGATAACCCTGTACAGGGTGGCCCATTAATAAGGAACGCCGGCTATATCTCGGAAACCATTAATCGTACAGTTTTCGGAAAAAAAAATTTATGAGTAAAGCGGTCATGAGAAAATTCTGGAAATTACTTTCAAGTTCCTCATTTCGCCGCAAGGGGGTACAATTGAAAATTAGTTTATTAAATTTTAAATTTCTCCGAAAATTCCCATTTTAAGGTATAACTCTGATTATATCATTGGAAAGCTTAGACAATTCTGCATCATTTTGGTTTATGGCTCGTTGGCGTACCGACCTTGATAAGAGTGGGGGAAGCTATTGAATGTGTAAACATTATAATCGCCGTAACTTCTAAACGACTTATCCCATTTTTCTAAATTTAAGCTTGTTTGGAAGGGAAAGGTAAGTACCTTCAATCGTCGTATCCAATGGTACACGATAGTTTCTAATCAAATTGCTAGAGGGCGCAATTTGTAATAATACCAGTTTTTTTGATTTTATCCCGAAAATTCAAATCATACGGTATAGCTATGACATCATCATCGGAAAGTAGATGGAATTTACAAGAAAATATGTAAAAACCGCAGTTCGATATCTTTGTTCGTTTCAGAGTTATTGCCAGAACAATAATTTTTAATACAAATTGCGCCCTCTAGCAATTTTATTAGAAACTATTGTGTACCATTGGATACGACAACTGAAGGTACTTCCAAACAAGCTTAAATTTAGTAAAATCGAATAAGTCGTTTAAAAGTTACAGCGATTTTAATGTTTACACTTTCAATAGCTTCTGCCACTCTTATCAAATAAAAGTGTAAACATTAAAATCGCTGTAACTTTTAAACAACTTATCCGATTTTACTAAATTTAAGCTTTTTTGGAAGGAAAAGGTAAGTACCTTTAATTGTCATATCCAATGGCACACAATAGTTTCTAATAAAATTGCTAGAGGGCGCAATTTGAATTAAAAGTTATTGTTTTGGCAATATTTCTGAAACGAACAACAATATCGAAGTGCGGTCTTTACATTTTTTCTTGCAAATTTAATTAACTTTCCGAATATGATGTCATAGTTATCCCGTATAATTTGAATTTTCTGGATAAAATCAAAATAACTGTTATTATTACAAATTGCGCCCTCTAGAAATTTTATTAAACACTATCGTCTACTGCTAGATACGACGATTGAAGTTACTTACCTTTCCCTTCCAAACAAGCTTAAATTTAGTAAAATCGGATAAGTCGTTTAGACGTTACAGCGATTTTAATGTTTACACATTCAATAGCTTCCCCCACTCTTATCAAGGTCGGTACGCCAACAAGCCTTAAACCAAAATGATGCAGAATTGTATAAGCTTTCCAATGATATAATCAGAGTTATACCTTAAATATGGGAATAAAATTTAAAAAACTAATTTTTAATTGTGCCCCCTTGTGGCGAATTTTCTCATGACCGCTTTACTAATAACAATTTTTTTCCGAAAGCTGTACGATTAATGGTTTCCGAGATATAGCCGGCGTCCCTTATTAATGGGCCACCCTGTACAACGAATTTTTATGTAGTAAGTAAAGGGAAATGGCATCACAAAGTCGTTTGACAATATTAAATTGACCTATTCAAGTCATTTTACGTTTTTTGTTTTCATGGCCTACTATACCGGGTGTTTCTCAAAAGACGTTCACCCCTATAACTTTTCTGTATTTATAGATATTAAAATGAAATTTTGAGATTATGCATAAGAGATGAGTCTGCATTTATGCTCCTTATTTTTGGAGTGACCAGAAAAATTCTTCTGAAGCCGCAAGATTGTATGTATTGTATGTTTTATAAACTAATAACGTTACAACTTTAAATTAAAGTCATATTGCTTTTCAAAACGATTCCATTGTTTATCAAAGCCTTTATATTTCTTTAGAAAAGAGAGGGCGGCAATAATGCCTAACGCTTTTAATATTGCGATAGGGATTTAAGCCAAATTTTTCAGTTTCAATTTTAAAATAGCATATAGGTATGGTATAAAATTGTTGGAAAAAAACTCATCTCTTATGCATAATCTCAAAATTTAATTTTAATATCTATAAATTGAAAAAAGTTATAGCGGTGAACGTCTTTTGAGAAACACCCGGTATAGAATGTTTAAGAGTAGACAAAGACCAGAAATCTATCCGTGTTTTCACGTCGTAGATTGCCATGTTGTATACTTAAAAACTCTCTGTCATAAATGTGTCAAGGTGTTTACTTTAACCAGTATTTTGCACACGACTATAGGTTATAAAATCAACAATAACTTCAGGACGGCGGCGTGACGTACATATGACGATGCGGGCCGGCCGCCGTGTTTAGTACGGTCAGCATCGAATGAGACAACCTATTTAGTTTATAGATCTTGGGATAGTTGGCGTTCCATATTATGTTCAGTTGTGGTGGGTCTTGGTGACTGATTCTGTTGGTTCACCCGTCAAACCTCTAAAATATATTATGGCCAAAAAGAAATTTCAGGGATTACCCTATGAGCTTTATTACAACCTTAAACATAATAATATAACCATTCATCTCGATTTAAAGGATATTCATATATTATAAGTAAATAACTTATAGTCTTTCCTGAAAGTGGGTTTCAAAGTATTTGAACATATACGGTGTGAGTTTTTATTAATAACTTTATTCGAAATTTGACTTTGGCATCAAGTTCTGCTTCGATCGAGATGAAAATTAAGCAAAAAAATAGTAGTCACGTGATTCGCATTAAGTATCTGTCAAATTTTAATTATTTCCAAAAAATAATTCAAAAGTGGGGTTATTTCTGAAAATATCGAAAAACGTTATTAGAAAAAGTTTTTTTTAAATGCAGTTTCTAGTCCACATGCAAAATTTCAGCTGCGAAAGATAATTTTGATTTTTTACCTATATTCTGTAAATTGCACCACTTTTGCAAAATAAGACTCAACGCAACCCACATAAAACTTCTTAGTTTTGACAATACTTTATTTCAGAGACATTTTCTTTAAAGTAGCGCCATATTAAATGTGTGTTTTTCTACAAAATTAAAATTGGGCTATTAAAATTTGGTCGCATGTGATGCAAAGTTTAATTGTTTTTGACCCTGTATAAGGTAACTTCATAAAATATGTATTTTTGAAAACGTCGTTTGTGTCTGAAAGTAATACTCCATTAAGACAAAAAAAACAATTTTCATCAGTAAAGTGTTCATTAAGTGGATTTTAGTGGTGGGTAAAAAATCAAAATTATCTTATGCAGCTGAAATTTTGCATGTGGGCTAGAAACTGCATTTAAAAAAACTGTTTCTTATAACTTTATTCGATATTTTCAGAAATAACCCCACTTTTGAATTCTTTTTTGGAAAAAATTTAAATTGACAGATCATGCGAATCACGTGACTACTATTTTTTGCTTAATTTTTATCTCGGTCGAAGCAGAACTTTATGCCAAAGTCAAATTTCAAATAAAGCTATTAATTAAAAAAAATCACATAATATGATGCGGACGTTACTGGTCACACTATTGTACTAATAATGATACAAATTTTCGTAATAGAATAACAAATAAGTGTGCTTTTAAGGCAAGTCTTAAACAACGCCTTCTTTAGTAGGTATTCCGTTTGATTTTGTGACGACGATGATACCCGTACCCGTGCCTGTCTGTTTTCCTGGATGTTTTAATCGCCTATGCAATTGCAAAAAATTTAAATTAACATTTTATTTATTTTATTAATATCATTAAAAATGTGTAAGTACCTACAATAAGATAACAAACTTTTAATAAATTAATGGAAATCTTTTACATCTCATCACAATTTTAATTAAGTTTTTAAATTTTGTAAAACTTTTTGATTTTATAATAATTAACTGCATTAAAGCTATAATGGTTTTCATATCCGTGGTATTTAAATTTTCGCAAATACTGCTAATTACTCAATTATTTCAAATATCTACCAATCAAAGGAATTTATTTTAATCTTAGAGCCGAAATTATAAAATTCAGCTTTTTAAAACAACAGTAAAATTATTAATCGGTTTAATCATCTATTGCCATTTTTGGGGTAGCGAATTAACAACAATAATATTATATTGTAAATGTGCTAGCTGACCTTTTATCTTTTATTTACATAATTGGGTTTTCGGAGACGCTCCCTTCAATTGAAATAACAGCGACTATATGCGATTTCCGGTTATACCGGAAGATATCCCAAACTTGCTTATTTTAAATAGAGCACCCTGTATAATATTTTTTTGTGTTCCTTTTTTCATTTCTAATAACTTTTATTAAAAGTTTATTTGTCCTACTCTATCCGTTTCTGAGAATTTTTTTTTTCTCAAATATTATCTTTTAACAGGGTGTCGAATAAAATTGAATATAGAACATATATTATAATATATCTTTTCAAAGATAAAAGAGTATGACTCGAAATTCCGGTTGCGGAATTGAATAGTATTCTGCTCGATAATGAATTGTCGAAAAATGGAATTTTAGATACAGGGAAGTGGAAAAGTTAGAATTTTTGATTTTTACAAAAAATTAAGTAACTATTAGTTATTTCAGTTATTTATGCAACAAGTGTGTAAAGTCGGTCTTAATTTACGAATGGGAATTTTTACGCACGATCCGTAACACCGATCTCATGAGTAAAAAGGGTACTTTACGCAAATTGCATATTCTGTTTTTTCTACTACCGGAAGTCAGGGAATGTAAAAATAAATTGGATAAATTGCTAGTTTTGTCCAGGCATAGCCTTTATTACAAAGACATGTATAATGAAACAAAAAAACAGTACGATATTCTTTTAAAAAAAGAAAAATCTAATAATTTCAACAATAAAATAAGAGTCTCTGATAATAAGGACAAATGCATGTGGGCCAGTGGCGCAGCCAGAATGTTGTATTAGGGGGGGTTTTCAAAAAAAAGAACAGGATTTCAAAATTTTAAAAAGAGTTTTTTTTTATTTGGTCGTTAATTTTAATACTGTAGGAAAATTTGTATGAATACAAATTCTGTATTTTTAAATTAATACCTATTTAAAGGCCGTTTAGACCAGGGTCGATAATTTTTGAAACCAAAAAAAATAATAGTAGGATGAAACCCATTGGAAAAAGAAGAGAATATTACAAAAATGCAAGGAAAAATAATTTACGGGCGATCCGAGGTTGGGAAGTGGAAGGGGGTGAGTTTTTAAGGGTAGAAAACGATTTATCTCGATTTCCGGCAAAACTACAAGTCCTATGGAAAAACGTTAAATGGCAAAGTTGTAGGTAATAAAAAGATCTACAACTTTTGTATTTACACTTTTTTCACATAACCTCAAAATTTATGTGAAAAATTCAAATAACCAAGTTTTTGGTTTTTTATTTTTATCTTTTACAAGAAAAATATGATTTTTAATCGAAAATTCTCACGTCAAAATATCTGCTTTTTTAAAAAAGTCGGTGGGCTTTTTGTTCGTTGAAATCTCTACTTTCTGATGGTGTAAAAAAAATATACATTACTATGGTAAATGTTCTCAAAAAATGCAAAGAAACGAAAAAAACTCGAATCCTAAATTTTTTTTTAAATTATTATGTACAATTTTGAGCTATTTATAAATTTATACTTTAATTACTCGAAAAAGTAACATTCCATGTTACATTGATAAACAAAAAAATTACAAATCCATAAAACATAAAGATCGCAAAAAATATGCGAAAATAGTTGTTCTAAATAAAATTAAAGGTAGGATTTAAAGGGAATTTCATCACATTTACCATAGTAATGTATATCTTTTTTACACCATCAGAAAGTAGAGATTTCAACGAACAAAAACCACCGACTTTTTTAAAAAAGCAGATATTTTGACGTGAGAATTTTCGATTGAAAATTAAAGTGCTTTTTCGATATTAAGTCAAAATAAAGTGAAAAAATAAATATTTTTAAATCAAAAAAATTACAGTGTGTTTGGGACATAAAAAGGTAACTTTTTACCAAATTTCGTGAAAAAAAAAATTTCTTTTAAAAGATAAAAATAAAAAACCAATAACTTGGTTATTTGAATTTTTCACATAAATTTTGAGGTTATATGAAAAAAGTGTAAATACAAAAGTTGTAGATCTTTTTATTATCAACAACTTTGCCATTTAGCGTTTTTCCATAGGACTTGTAGTTTTGCCGGAAATCCAGATAAATCATTTTCTGCCCTTAAAAACTCACGCCTTTCCACTTCCCGACCTCGAATCGCCCGTAAATTATTTTTCCTTTAATTTTTGTTATATTCTCTTCCTTTTCCAATGGGTTTCATCCTACTATTATTATTTTTTTTTCACTTTTTACCATTTTTAAAGGCTTCAGCGCTGGTCTAAACCGTAAAAAACCATCTTAGTCTGGGCGTCTGGGGGGAGGTTTTAACCCCTAAAACCCCCCCCTCGCTGCGCCATTGATGTGGGCAATATGCAATGAGATAAATGGCAAGGCAACAACCAATCAATGTTCTTACACCGAAAACGGACAAAAATTGGTTGATGATTTTAATGAACATTTAGTTAAGGTTGTACCCGAGCTCTTAAAGCGTAAAACACGCGTACCGTTTCGGTGCAATATTTCTGAAAACGACCAATCAATATATCTAAAACCAACAAATAGGAACGAACTGTTGGAAAAATCCCAAAAATTAAAAAATAAATATAGCAGCGGAGAAGACGAAATCCCGACTATAGTCAAATTGGCCATTAAGGAAATCACTGAAGTATTGGAGTATATTATTAATAATTCTATAAAGTTTGGGATATTTCCAACTCAATTTAAGTTTGCAAGGGTAAAACCGTTGTATAAGAAAGGAAGTCCAGGGGATTTGAAGAATTATCGACCAATTAGCCTCCTGCCGAGTTTTTAAAATTTTTTTGAAATGATAATGTTCTCAAGACTGCTGGACTTTATGCAGATGTGTAGACTTTTTAATAACAATCAGCATGGATATCTGAGAGGAAGATCGACCTCGTCGGCCATTTTTAATTTTACAAATGTAATTCTAAATCACCTCGAAAACAAAAACCTAGCCCTAGGCCTTACTTTTTGTCTGTATTCCTCAGAATTTAAATGTACGGCTCCCAAGACGTACTGCATCCCGCGCAATGTTCGTTTTAATCTTACACTGCTCCACTCATGTGGTTGGCCCGGTGGCTCAAATAGCCCCGCGGCTCAACTAACCCCGCTCTACCCCACCTCTTCAAATAGAGTCAGAAAAAAAAAAAAAGAAATCGCCAAAATTCGGTTGGAATTTTTTTCATTTGAATACACAACGTTCCAGAATTTAGTAGGGCGCAACTTTTTTCTAATTTAACCATCTCTGTAGCTTCTACGGTTTACAAGATCCCTGTAGAGTGCATTCTTATCCGGGACACCCTGTATATATGACAAATATTTTAAAATGGTAGAAAATATAAAAATATATTAATTGCTATACAATTATTATCATCTCAGAGGGGTGCGCCACCCCCCTCCCGCGCGCTTTCCCCCTAAATCCGCCACTGTGTGAGCAGCATGTCTATACTATTTTAATATTCGTAATTAAATAGATATAATATTTTATTTACTGGTCGCTACAACCCGAACGGGCACCCACCAGCGATAATATTTGCATGTAACCATGTTTTTAATGGAACCCAATTAAATTCCTCTCGAATGCTACAGAATCCGCGTTGAGAACTGACCGGGCCACCCTGTATTTATCTATTGTAGGTATTTAAATTCGAATTTAAAAACATCTGTTGGACCGCGTATCTTATTCCTTTCTAATAGCGATAATTTACAGGGCTATTACTTAACACTCATCTTGATACTGTCAAGATTCACCTGGGGCATTTAATCATCAAACCCGACAATTAATTGTATTATTACCAAGCCGAAAATTACACCTCGGATAATATGTGCGATAATCACCTCTCTTGTACGGGAGCCACAATGATCGTTATTGCGATCACGAGGGCATTATTCAACACGTTAACGAGAGTCTTTTTAAGTGCCCATTTTTGGAAGATTTCAAAGAGTTTTGGCGCTTCCCGTTTGATAACAGATCTTTTTCAAGCTAAAAACTAAGTGCACTTTTATGATAATTATAACTTTATAAATACGATGTGCTTTGGCCGTCGTCTTTGAATCTTTAGCGCAGCCTTAGTATCTGTAAAAATCTTTCAAGATCGTCTAATAATTTTATCTACAACTAGTTATACTAATAGACTCATAAAACGTGTAATAGTAAGAGCAAGACAATTAAGAACCGTGCGAGCAAAAATTATTTGCATCAAAGAGGGCTTGGATTAAGAAACGTAGGGGTTGGTTTAGATCACAATGATATGGGGACGATAGTAACCAAATCTAGGTTAAAATTTTGTCAAATTCATATTATGACATGATATGCCAAACTAATGAGTAATAAAATAAGTAGACAAATACAAATTTATTTTTGTTGTTTACAAGATTAACAAAGTAAGAATATACAGAAAGAAAAAGAAAAATAATTACATGAATTGCTGAACTTGGCCACCGCCATGCTCCAAGCATAAATTCACACGTCTCTTCATATTTTCGAAAGTCTTGACCAGCATCTCTGGAGAAATGTTACCACATTCTTGAATAATCCTTTCTTGTAATTGTTCTAAATTTGCAACTGGTGTTTTAAAAATAGTGTTCTTTAAATGAGGAAACACGAAGTAATCCATAACCGTTAAACAAGGTGATCTAGGTGGGAATTGAATGTCGATGATCGAAAACTGATCAATCTGTCGTCGAAAAAATTGCGTAAGCAGTTAATAGTTTCGGCGGCTGTATGGGCGGTTGCACCGTCCAGTTGAAATATCCAAAACGTATTTCACCGTCAAGTAATTGCTCCACAAATGGATTCAAAATATTGTCTCTATACCGCTGTGCTGTAACTGTGTCATGGAAAAAAATAGGACCAACAATTCTTCTTCGGGAAACAGCTAAACAGACACCAATTTTTTGAGGGTGCAATGTGGGCTCTACATAAAAATGGGGATTTTCACTATTCTGAGAATTCACATAACCGAAGAGATGGAACCAGGCTTCATCCGAAAAAAAATGTCAGGTCTAATAAATCATTTCTTTCCAATAAATTTTGTAAACCATTGAGAGTAATTCCTGCCTCTTTCAAAATCTGCGGCTTGTATTTTTTGGAATACTTGCACTTTATAAGGAAATAAATTTAGCTGCTTCTTAAGAATAGTCCTGCATGTTCCATAAGATCTTCCCACTTCTTGGTACAGGCGTCTTATACAATTTGTTGGCGTATTTTGCGTTATTTCACGAATGTTTGCAACAAGTTCTTCTGTTCTTACAGATGGTCTTCCTGCTCCTTTTTTGTGTTGTATAGAACGTGTTTCCCTGAACACAGCCACGGTTCTTTTCAGGCAATGATAAAAATCCCCAGCAATAAAAGCAACGTTAGGAAAATGTTCGTGAAAATCGTCCATGCACAAACCCGGATTGTATTGCCACTCACTATTTACTCTAACCCCATTTCGAAAATACGCTTCAAACCATGAATGTTTTGTGCTGTTCCGTAAAGCCAATTGTGTGAATTGTTCAAGAAATTGGAAAAATTAACGATGAATCAAATTACTTTTAACGACTGTCAAAGATGACGAAATAACTGATTGATTGTTAATTCAGGTAGTTACTGACACCCAACAGGTATTAAGCTCTACGGCTAAGCATTACAACCTTAGATGCAAGGCCCTTTTTGATGCAAATAATTTTTGCTTGCACGGTATAACTTCTCATAAAACACCTAGAACTAGTATTATGAATTCGTAATAATCCGAGAACCACAAAACTGTATTTTCATACCTTAAATCGTCATAGCGGATTGTACTTTGTGTAATTAATATGAATATATATTAGACAGCCGTCGGCGTCGCTGGTGTTTCAGCTTCGTTATAACATAAAAAAATTTACTTTAATATGAAATTAATCGCACAAAAATACGCTGCCGCGAAATATCTAACCAAAATCACTCGCAGTCTCCCGGACTATCTAAAGTAATTCACGTCGCGCCGCATTGCCGTTACTATGGATACGAAAAATGTACCTGATTTAAATGTTAAAATTTCGTTTTGTGTGTTTAATAAGTAATAATGGATTTTGAAAATAGTAAAAATGAAATATGATTGATGGTTGTAGATAAAGCATAGTATTAAAACATAAAACATGTCGTCAATCGAGTAATGATTTTTTGTTCACTATGTACGGGAAGAAAAAGAAAAGAAAATTCCTTTCGAATACCTACTCATTTTATTACGAATTTTTAATTTTTTAACTTTGTTTTCGTCTAGTTACACAAAATGTTCTTGCTCCATTCATGTTTTTAATATTTTTTATATCCCTTCGTGTAAGTGGCACTTGGGCCCTTCGGTGCTGATGATGGTACTTTCTAGTACCGAAACATGTACACCTCTCCAGTAAATTGACTTTAAATATATTTGTGGAGACGACTATGAGTGTTTTTCCCCTTAAAACTTGTAGAGTTCCAGGATGCAAATCAAATTACCATAGCGCCTTAAAACAAGGTAAGAAACTTTATCTACGTTTAAATTTCCGGCCAGTTATGACTTGAATGAAAAAAAATATTAAAAGCGATTCCCAGAGACAACTGGACACCATCAAAATACCGTGCGAGCAAAAATTATTTGCATCAAAGAGAGTCTTGCATCTAAGGACGTAATGCTTAGCCGTAGAGCTTAATACCTGTTAGGTGTCAGTAACTAACAATCAGTTATTCCGTCATTTTTGACAGTCGTTACAACTAATTTGATTCATCGCTAATTTTTCCAATTTCTTGAACAATTCACACGATGGGCGGAACAGCAGAAAACATTCATGGTTGAAGCGTATTTTCGAGACGGGGTTAGAGTAAATGGTGAGTGGCAATACAATCCGGGTTTGTGCATGAACGATTTTCCTAACGTTGCTTTTATTGCTGGGGATTTTTATCATTGCCGGAAAAGAACTGTGGCTGTGTTTAGAGAAACAGGTTCTATACAACACAAAAAAGGAGCAGGAAGACCATCTGTACAGAAGAACTTGTTGCAAACGTTCGTAAAATACTGCAAAATACGCCAACAAATTATATAATACGCCTGTCCCAAGATGTGGGAAGATCTTATGGAACTTTGTTAATTTTGTAAACAACAAAAACAAATTTGTATTTGTCTACTTATTTTATTACTCATTAGTTTGGCATATCATGTCATAACATGAATTTGACAAAATTTTAACCTAGATTTGATTAGATAGATCGTCCCCATATCATTGTGATCTAAACCAAGCCCTACGTTTTTTAATCCAAGCCCTCTTAGACGCAAATAATTTTTGCTCGCTCGGTAGTATGTAGTAGTAGGACAATTATCGTTTATCAAAATGGTTCTCTGTATCAAAAATTTCGACAAAAACTATGGACGTTATAAAAAAAAGGTAAATTTTTCCTTTTGGTCCTTTTTTCTATTGTTTTTCGCAAGGTGTCCCGTCCCGATTTTCCCCTGACGTCCTTGCAAAATCGGTAATAAATATAGCTTTTTTTCGAGTGATACTAACGGGATTCTTTTTAAAGTCTATCGCAAATCCTAAAGAAAATCTAAAGGTTTTTTATAAGATTTCTCGTTCTCGCATATTTTTGTCTCGTCTCACGAGATTCTCGCAGAAAGAACTCTCGTCTCGCAGGAGACCGAACCCCTCTCATCTCGTCTTGAGACTAGACGAGAAAAAGCGAGACGATAGTGAAACACTAATTAAAAGACATAATATTTGAATTAATTTGTTTTAGGAATGATTAATGATGTTAATGGCAAAACTCCTCGATGTCTTAACAAGTCTTAAAGCGGCACCCGGGCCCGTATATCTATCATAATATCAGAATGTGTCAAAATTCTCAACATAATCGTTTTGACCGATATTAACGATACCTCTTAGTGCCTCTGGCCGACCGCTTCGAACGTCCATTGTTTTCAAACAATAAGTGTTTTTTGTAACGATACTAAAGAAAAAAAGGTACTATAGATTTCGAAGTGAAAGAATCGTCGACATGTAGCATCAGTCATGTCCTAATGAGTTAAAAACGATGCTACTAAATTTTTTTCACCTCCCTATTGTATTGTGATAGATCTTAAGTAGCGAATATACAGCTCACCGTGTTTTATATTTGATCCTTTATATTGGAGGTTAACAATTCTTTTAAGGTGGACGATAACATTGATAACTGTTCATAATATGTAGAACAGTACTGAGTCATTAGTCGTTTTCATTTTTGTCTTTTCCAAATTTTGTCGTTTTCCTTCCTCGATAAGGTCGGGATTACGTTAGGCCATTTTAAGGCCCATATTACACTGTTATTGAAGAATTTCCTTCTTATTATTAGTCAAAACCAGTGTCGTGCGGTGAGATATTAACGTGGAAAAGCTCTCTAAAAAATAACATTTATTTGCGGCTTTCTCTTTGTTTTGGTCCGACAAAAATATCTGGAGTTCCACGACATTTTTTTACTCTTATTAAAAATAAACAAGCCCAACAACATGTGACATCCAGTTAGCAATCAGTACTTGTCATAATAGTCCTTGTTAAGGTGAGATTAACGACGCCATTTTCTAGCTTTTTACTGTCAATTCCATTTGCCTAACTATGGACGATTCGCAGTGCTGTGTTGATCAGAGTAGTTATTTTTATGCTTGTGGCATATGAAGAAGAAAGAAAGACATATTCTGAAGCTGGTAGAGCAAGGCAGATGCTAGTCAGCCGGTCATAGTTTTGTTTACTTTCGTGTTTTGTGCAATTACGACCCCGTTCCTGTTAAAACAAACACATATTCTCTAGAATTCTTAGGAGAGATGACATCGATATAGATGAGAAAATATCTTGTTACCAGTAAAAATTGTTGTTGTTACTTCAATTCTGACAATCGACGTGTTTACTTTTAAGGTAAAATGTAGAATTTTGGCGGTTTCAAAAAACTTTTAAGTTTCTGTGCATTTATTTAAAAAAAAAACACCAGTATACTATTTGTCAATGCCTCCCTGAATAGCCCTTCCAAAATTAGATACTAATTATTTTTTTTTAATAATTTCAAGGTTCCGGAAGTTACCCCTGCATTCAAGCCATTTAAAGGTCTCTTTTATACATGATTGGCCTTGAGAACTGGTCCTTAAGTGTCTAAAATAGTAAATTTCTTGATCTTTTTACTTTGAATTCCAAATCGATGGATTATGCGCGTATCTGCGATTTGGATTTACACCCGCGCTATATAAGCTGCAGCAGAAGCTAGTCGGCGCTTCACGTTGCCAAATTTCACACGACTCGTCTTGTCGTTTAATGTGCCATGGAACCTTGTCATACTTAAAAGACTGCAACAAAAGCGGGACAAACAAACGTAAACTACTTCTTGTACGGCGCGGCGCCAGTCGACAACCAAACTGTTTCAATATTTGAAAGTAAATGTATTACAGAAAAACTTTTCTGGGTTATGGGAAGCAAGGGAAACGGTTATTTCATGGATTGCACGTCACTGCACCAAACAAACAATATATCCCAGTTCGTAATTATTAATTATTGTTATTCATGCCGATTAGTTGTTCCGTTCGGTACATAATGGGATACTTTTTAAAGTAAATAATGTTTAAGTTGGAATTACAACAGTTTTTTTGATGATTACTTTAAAATGGATATTCTACAGCATTCTTATACCATGGTGATTTCCCCTGTTAACATTACATTTTTGTCGTATGCAAAAACACCGCTATCTTTACTACTAAATAATTAAAAATTTTACCGTCAAAGCTACCCAGATAACACAATTTATGTCCAGTCATTAATGTTGTCATTAAATTGGTCGATATTAATCGGCATTTTGCAAATTTAAATATTTAATTCATTAACATTATTCATAATTTTCAATATATTTTGCATATTACTTTCCCACGCACTAAGTAAAGACTATTTACTTTGGTAGCGGCAACCAATTGGTTCAATATTGAGTTTTCATGATCTTAAGTGGTGCTACAATAAATCCTAAGTAGGTATAAGGTTTATAAACGGAAATACGAAATAACCGATCCATCTCCAGTCAACTAGGAAATATAACGGACATCTAAGTACGATTTGTTTGAAGGTGGTAGACAATGAAGTAATATCAAAAAAATTATGTTGTCGGACTTCCATTGTCTTTATTTTGTTACTTAACACAACGTTTCAATTAGTTAGTATCTCTAACCGTTTTTAAGTGTAAACTAAATTATAATTCTAGGGCTACTGTCTATGAGCAATGAAGCTTGATGACTCCGCCTACGTCCTTATTGGAGTGTGAAGTTTGAGCTGTTGATTTTGGACAAGAAGAGGCTTCCAGATATTGAGGATATCTATACTTGGTTTACTAAATATATAGATATTTTGGTTTATAAAAGCTGCTTCTTTGAATTTTCGTTTTCTCCAGTTCTGTTCCGTGTCCGAAACCTTGGCTTCTCACCAGATCAGGTATAGCGGAACATGTATGGACTAACGAACATAATATACAGTGGTCAGAAGCCAAGGTTTTGGACACGGAACAGCACTGGAGAAAACGAAAATTTAAAGAAGCAGCTGTCACGAATCAAAATACGCATATATTTAGTAAACCAAATATAGATATCCCCCATATCTGGAAGCCTCTTTTTGTCCAAAACCAACAGCTTAAACTTCACACTCCAATAAGGACGTAGGCGGAGTCATCAAGCTTTATTGCCCATGGATAGTATTTAAGACAGCAGCATTAGAATTATAATTTAGCACTTGAAAACGGTTAGAGATACTAACTAACCGAAACGTTCTGTTAAGTAACAAAATAAAGACAATGGAATTCCGACAAGGTAATCTTTTTGATCTAAGTACGACATGTATAGCAAAATATATTGTTTGCCTATTTCATGTACCTATCATTAAGGGGGGATCTAACACAAAACCAAGTATCTTTTAAGGGACAAGAATCGAAAATTAAGGTGGACTTAGTCCATTCAGGGCCGTTTGCAAAGGTTCCACTTAAGACGTTTTAGGTGGGGCTTAACTTTAAGTGTCACTTAAACTATTATTTTCCATTGCACAGTTGATCATCCGACACATAAGCTGGGCTTAAATAGACATAATATTAAGCCGAAGATTTTTACGGCTTAAACCGCACCTTAACTGATTCTAACCCCATTTTCTCATTTTTAAAGAATTTTCTGCTGAAAATGGCTTTATTTGAAAGGAATTTATTAATAGTTGAAGATGATGAGCTAGATAAAATAAATTTAGTAATATTTGGAATTCCTAGGAGAATATATATATTCGGAGTGAATATTTTCATTCCTTTGATCAACTTACTTTTTTTCAAAGATTTCGCGTTATAAAAAACACAGCAGTATTAATTTTAGTTGAAATTGAAGCCGACGTAGAGTATCCCTATGATTAGTAAGTATTAATACATAAGTAAAAACTTTAATATCAAGAATAATAAACAAAGTAAACAAACTTTCCATTCCCCTTGACTTATGACATAAAAATTACCATAAAGGTTAAAATATCCCTAGTTAGTCACTATATTTTCCAACGTTGCCGCTTTTACCTATAACTTAGCTAAACTTTCGGTAAGCGAAACCTTAGCAAGTTAAATAAACATTAAGGTGCATCTTAGATTTAGGTGCCACTTACGTATGAATAAGATGTAAGTGGAACCTTTGCAAACGGCCCTCAACCCTCCAGTCCTCAGTTACAGTTTTTGTACCCGTTTTGCTTCTCAGAAATTCTACATCACATCAACCATCCGTTTTTATTTTATGAATAAATATTTTAAATATCTGTATTATAAAAGTACTTACGATACCATCGAAACAAGGGAATCACGTTAAGGTAAATTTATCATTTCTCCATTCTAAGCCTTAAAGAACGTATTCCATTTCAAAAGATATACATTACCTACTAGCCAAAATAATAAAACTAGACTGTTCCCCAAGGCTCAAATTGATAGGAAATATTGACTTGAAATTGTGGTAGGTGGCTTCAAGCTGATTTATGGATAATAGGAAATAGTTGAAATGTAAATAGCTCCAACTGACCCGAACAATAAATTTAACAAAGTTTCATATGTTTAATTTAAGAGTGCCGGTTCACTCTCGGATTAAAGAAATATAATCGATTATTGTGTATAGTAGTCGATCATATCTCTTGTCGGACAACGGATTGGGAAAGGTGAATATTCGCGAGGTAGGACTAGGTGTAAAAAGATAAATCCGCCAGCTAAAAGAAATAAAAATGCTATTCTGAAATTAAAGTATCAGTCAATTAAAATATTTTCGAAAAATGTGACTAATTTTATCATCATCGTACTTGTCCACTGCTAGATAAAGGCATCTCCCTCCATTTTCTATGCATCCCTATCTTGTGCCAGCTGAAACCTGTGTCTTCCCGCATGCTGTTTTATGTCATCAATCCATGTCTTTTAGGGTTTTCCCCTGCTCTTCTTAGTTTCTCTGGGTCTCCAATTTAGGAGTCTGGCAATACAATGATTACATCAGTTCTGTCGGCCACATGACCATTGCCATATCATGTGTGCGGTTCTGTAGTGAATATCTGTTATCCTGGTTCGGCTTCGAATTTCCTCGTTTCTTATCCTTTGCCTAAGGCAGTGGTTCTTAACCGGTGGTCCGTGGACCACTGGTGGTCCCTGAAAGTATCTGAAGTGGTCCGCAAAGTCATTCTAAAATTATTAAAACGACGACCATATTAACCACGATTCCCACTATACATAACGTCAGCTATAAAAGTAGTCAACTTTATAAAAAGGAGTGCACTGTATACACGTCTCTTCAAAAAATTAGGCTTTAATATGAACTCTGAACACGAAACGCTACTTTCCAAAGGAAACATGCTGTCAAGGTTGTATGAACTGAGAGAGGAAGTAAAATTATTCTTAACTAATAAGGAGAACAAAGAGTTTCTGGATCAGTTCTGTCAGTACAAATTTCAAATACATTTCGCTTATTTAGTGTATTTTTTGCACAACTATATAAATTGAACCTTCAGCTGCAAAGGTCAGGAAATATGAAGTTGGAATGCACGAGCAATATATTTGCATTTGAAGATAAAATCAGTGCGTTTACCGCTAAAATCGACCTATGGATCAGCAAAGTCGAAAGAGAGAACTCTTCAGCGTTTGATACGCTGAATCCAATTATTAATGAGTTGAGATCACAGGAGAAATGAAAAAGCACATTACACTCCATTTGTAAAACTTAAAAAATGAATTTAATTGCTATTTTCCTGACTGCGAGGACAAAGGTATTCGAGAACTGATCCGCAATCATTTCATTGTCAATATTTCTGAGGTGCCTGATGCAATTCAAGAAGAAATAATTGAAATACAACACGATAGTAACTGCAAGAATACATTCGAAGCAGGAATTAAACTTAAAGATTTTTGGGCCCAAAAAACAATTGCCTAAAATTCGAGAAACTGCTTTACGTTACCTAACTTTATTTTCAACCATATACTTATGTGGCAGGGATTCTTGGCGCTTTTAATAATTAAAAATAACCATCAAGACATTTCTATGTGATGTTGGAATAACTTGTATTACCGCCAGACCGTTTGTGGTCCATAACAAGACAAAAATTTACTCAAATGGTCCCTCATCACTAAAAGGTTAAGAACCACTGAAGGGTTATTTCAAGCATTTGTTTCTCCATATCTTTTTACGATTTTCTTAATCTATATCAGTGTTGTAGTCTCTAGTCCATATTATGTAGCCACGGGTAGAACACAGGTATCATAAACTTTACTTCTTAAACAGATGGAAATGGTTTGGTTGTTAAGGATGTAGTTAAGACGACCAAACACACACCAAGATTCTTCTTGTTATTTATGTAGTCTGTTTTTTTCCCAATTTTGAGACGGGTCCAAGTAAACGTAACAGTCGACATTTTTAATGGTCAAAAACTATTGTCTTTTATTTTGTGTCATAGCTTTTGTTTTACTGGTGTTTAGGTTTGCTGATGGTTTATGTAGGAATTATCTATTTTAGTTCCTTTATTTTCTACTAAGTTGGAGTATCTAGAGTTAATTCTGGCTATATAAATAGATCTTAAGATTGTCCATGTTTCGAGAGTGTCAATGTTAGTGCCCATATTTTTAAAATCAACAAATAATGCCAGGTTTAATTGAGTATTATATTGATTTGCCTTTTCAATTAAAGTTTTCATGGACTGCAAGTGATCGATCATGCTAAAACGTTTCCGACTCATGTTATATATTTTTTTTAAATCATATTTGACGCAAACCAAATTACAATAAGCGTTGACTAGAAACTACGTTTATGTAGCTTAAAAATTAAATAATAATATTAATAATAATAATAATGACTGATCACGATGATACTGCCATTCAATCCTACCTCTACTCCATGTTCAATCTCCTTTAATCTTACTGTAAGAAATATTTATATTCAGATAAAGTTGGAAGAGGAAAAACTTTTTTATTAGTAGGTATAGAAGAAAAACTCATTCTTTATAAAAATGCCTAATTCCATTATCAGATTTGCAATTACTATACAGAGATCGTGAGAAACAGCATTTTTAGTTTTTTTTTGGATTTCGTTTAAAATAAATTTACGTAAAAACAAACAACTGTTGTTGCTTTCTTACTACGAATATGATTGTCATATTTCTTCAATTCATTCAATCATAAATTATAAAAATGTTATTCAAACGTGGTACCACCGAGTTTACGCATAGTTCAACTCAATATCTGAATTCCCGATAACAGTCCCTAACTTGCTGTATTGGCATATTTGCAATAACTACTCTTATTTTTGCTTTCAAGAGATCTAAGTTATTGTTGAAATTGGTTTTATAAACATGTGGCTTCAGATATCCCCTTAAATGAAAGTCTATAATTATGAGATCGGGACTCCTACGTGCCAACTGATTTGAATCATAGGTACCTTCCAATTCATTTGTTCCCAAAGTGATGATTTAGCCAATCATCAAAAGGAATTGAAATGAAATCCAAAAAACAAAAACCGTTGTTTCTGACGAACCCTGTATAGTAATCGCAAATCTAAAAGTTAAAATTATAGTTTCAACACTAGCAAAATTCATTTAATAAATCAAAGAATTAAAAAAAAGATCCAAAAAACTAAAAATGTTGTTCGTGGCGAACCCTGTATAGTAATCGCAAATCTGATATTCGAAATTGTGGTTTCAGCACAAGCAGACGTTTTTATAAAGAATGACTTTCTTCTATACCAAATAATAAAAAGTTTTTCCTCTTCCACCCTATCCGTCTACACACTGTATAAAATATGTTTAATGACATATAAGAAAGAAATTAAATATAGTTTTAGAATTTTGCATGTATTGTCCCCAAGCATTCAACAATATTTAATATTTGTGATCTTTGTAGTGAAGCTCAGTGGTGACATATGTGTTAATCCACCATTTCCATTTTTTCACGTGGGAACATCCATCAAAGTAATACTTGCCGCGCTAACTAGCAAACAAACAAGAAGTAACATCGGATAGGCACAAAATCGAAGGCATTCGAGCGTGAAGATGACGTACCGTTCTGTCGATCAGATTCATTGCGTAAAATCGAAAATTAATCAAATTAGTGACCGCAATTTGTTTTTCTCTCGTAATGAAACAAGCAATCTAGTTATTGCAACTTTTTTAGTTCATTATAAGGTGTGATAAAACACTCAATTTCTTTTTTACCATGCAAAGCAGCGGTCAAACCCTTTTGATAGAGGCATAATTTGTTGTTGATAATTTTATTGTTTAGTTAGTGGACGTCAGTTATATTCGTGTTTTATTTTTAAATTAGCGCCTGCGGCATTGAAAGCTTAATTCTTGTTCTTATGTACTGATTGCATAGAAGTTATTCCCATGATTTTCTAGTATTTGATTTGTTTTGATTTATGTCACAAAACATTCACTTATCTTTACGCAGCCTACTCTGCTTTTATAACGTCTTGGCACTAAACCAGTTCAAAGGACTTTGTCCTGCTTACACTCCTAGCAATATATATCCCTTGAGATATTTTACTTTTACTAACAAAGGTTCACTAAGAACTCGATAAAGATTACTGTTTCGTATATATCAAGTATCAAGTAGTACTGTTTCACAGTGTTTCATAGTTTTGGTAGGTTTTTAATATGGTATTAATATACCGTGCGAGCAAAAATTATTTGCATCAAAGAGGGCTTGGATTAAAAAACGTAGGGCTCGGTTTAGATAAAATTACTTGTAACGGCTGTCAAAGATGATGGAATAACTGATTTATTGATACCGCTAAGCATTACGTCCTTAGATGCAAGGCCCTCTTTGATGCAAATAATTTGTGCTCGCACGGTATAACATGGCTCCTATAATAGCAGTTGTTGCTTTGTGGCCTTACCCTGAAGCTGAATACCTTTATCTTAAGGGTATTGCGATCTATTGACGTTGAAACTTTTTTATTCATCAAAAATCACAAGCTTTTAAACTAACGTACCCAAGACGTATCCTTTGTTCCCCAATTAGGATTTGTCTTCGCGCTATAATTAAGTCCTTTAAAAAAAGCGGCCATCGACTGCTCATTGCCAAATTTTACGCTACGATAATGCTAGCTGTTTAACCGATTTCACCCGACCTACCATGAAACCCCGTCGCGTATAGGTAGAAGCGAGACAACCAACTAAAAACAGCGCCGCTTACGGCGCGGCGCCAGTTGACAACCAACTATTCCCATATTTGACCGGCAAATATTAGACAGTGCAGATAATGGGCATTTTCAGCTATAATAACCCTAGGACATTGATAATGGACGAGATAATTTTAGTCGAAAGCACGTTGCCTGGTAACAACCCGACGCTGAAGGCGGAGGGTTGTTACCTTGGTTACGTGCTTGAGATAAAATTATGAGGCATTGGTCAATGTCCGAGGGATATTCGGTCAGAAAATTTTTTGATAAATATTTGATAAAAAAATAAAATTTCTCGCAACCAAACAATCATTTATTTATTAAAAGTACAATTTGTAAAGGTGCAGTTATTAAAATTTAACGTAACATTTGATTCGCTATTTTTTTCTACTATAGAAGATCCATTACCACGCATAGTATTAATAATCTTATTGTGGTGTTCTTGGTCGATGTTTAAGTATGGTTTTATAGAATTTGAATTGTTATGACCAGTAATTTTCAGCAATTGTTGTTCTTGCACACCTTTTTTTGCCAATTCGCTAACAGCAGTTGACCTGTTTGAATGGTTTGTTATTTTTTTGTCCTTTATATTCAGGCCGATAGCTTCAGCAGACGATTTTGTCCATCCATTAATAGTATTTTTTCCAACAGGGACATTATCGTACCAACTATCGGTTTCCGTTTTCCAGTGTCGATTTGGTTTTAAGAACAGCCGTGGTGAGGTTATATGTACGCCTCGTTTTGATGTCAATTTATGAAACAGGCGTACAGGGCATCTTTGATTTTCACTATTGACAATCAACCATTTTCTACTTGTACAGCTTTTTGAACCGCCTTGGCAAGTTTTACTGAACACTGGATTATATTCAATACGATTTGTTGGAGAACCATCGTTATTTTTTTCGATTTGAAAAAAATCCAGGAGACATGCAACTGCTTCGCCTCCTCTCCACGCTAATTCTACTGCAGCAATATGGTAGAATTTACGCATAAGACCTATAGGGGTATTTTCATTCCAGAACAATATTATTTGGTTTACTTCATATAGACTTAACAAAACTGAACTGGTCTTACGTTTACATGGATCTGCTTGTAATTTCTTTCTGGTTGCATCGCGGGCATCTCGGGCTGGTTTAAATACTATGCTGTTAAACGGGTCAATCATAATCTTATATTCATTATAGTACTTTTCTTGTAAAATTTTGCACGAAACGTTCCACATAGTCTTTACCGTTGCTTCTTTGAATTCAGTCCCATCTTTTTTTCTCATATTAACCGCCCAATCTTTCAGTATCATTGCCAGGTCTTCTACGCTTCTATGTTTATTTAACTCGTATTTGCGTTCACAGCAATACTCCATAAATATTCCCCACGTGTATTTGTGACTGTTTCTGGTATTTTTTGGGATTGTTTCATTAACTAGCGCGTTAATGCAATTAAAATTTGCATTGCCAAAACGTGACATTTTGAAATTTATATAGTTATAATATAAACTGTCAAAGTATTGGTGTCATAATAAATGATGCCTGGGTGTCATAGTGATTGAAAACTACCCGGAGTGTTGTTTTCACTTAAATGTTGATATGATTGGGTGATTTATGTAAGATGATAAAGAATAACAAAATTTAATTGGCTGTTTGAACTGTCAAAACATTTTCACTATAATTTCATCGGTAAACCGGCGAAAAGAAAACACTGGAAATTATTTTTAAAGTTGTACGATTGCCCCTAGAGGGCGTAACTGCTGGGGCAAAATACAAAATTCAAGCTATTTAAAAAATTGAACTATTAAGGTACTACAGTGTCACCAGTAAAGTCCGCATCATATGGAATTTTTTTTTATTAATAACTTTATTCGAAATTTGACTTTGGCATCAAGTTCTGCTTCGATCGAGATGAAAATTAGGCAAAAAAATAGTAGTCACGTGATTCGCATTATCTGTCAAATTTTAATTTTTTCCAAAAAATAATTCAGAAGTGGGGTTATTTCTGAAAATATCGAAAAAAGTTATGAGAAAAAGTTTTTTTAAATGCAGTTTCTAGCCCACATGCAAAATTTCAGCTGAGTAAGGTAATTGTGATTTTTACCCATATTTTGTAAATTGCATCACTTTTGCAATATAAGACTAAACGCAACCTACATAAAACTTCTTAGTTTTGACAATGCTTTATTTCAGATACATTTTCTTTAAAGTAGCGCCATATTAAATGTGTGTTTTTCTACAAAATCAAAATTGGGCTATTAAAATTTGGTCGCATGTGATGCAAAGTTTATTTGTTTTTGACCCTGTATAAGGTAACTTCATAAAATAAGTATTTTTGAAAACGTAGTTTGTGTCTGAAAGTAATACACTTTAATATTAAGACAGAAAATAACACAGTGTCATCAGTAAAGTGTTCATTAAGTGGAAAATAAATTTTAGTTTAACTTAACGTAAAGTTTATCTATTTTCAACGATTTAATTTAAAACCCCTTTACTTTATTTTTTTACTTTCAGACACAAACTACGTTTTCAAAAATACTTATTTTATGAAGTTACCTTATACAGGGTTAAAAACAAATAAACTTTGCATCACATGCGACCAAATTTTAATAGCCCAATTTTAATTTTGTAGAAAAACACACATTTAATATGGCGCTACTTTAAAGAAAATGTATCTGAAATAAAGCATTGTCAAAACTAAGAAGTTTTATGTAGGTTGCGTTGAGTCTTATTTCGCAAAAGTGGTGCAATTTACAAAATATAGGTAAAAAAATCAAAATTATCTTCTCCAGCTGAAATTTTGCATGTGGGCTAGAAACTGCATTTAAAAACACTTTCTCTAATAACTTTTTTCGATATTTTCAGAAAAAACCCCACTTTTGATTTATTTTTCGGAAAAAATTAAAATTTGACAGATAATGCGAATCACGTGACTACTATTTTTTTGCTTAATTGTCATCTCGATCGAAGCAGAACTTGATGCCAAAGTCAAATTTTGAATAAAGCTATTAATAAAAAAAATCCCATATGATGCGGACTTTACTGGTGACACTGTATGTTGATTTTGGGAATGGAAAGCTTATCCATTTTTGCGGCAGTTTGGTCCTAAGAATTTTTTCGTATCTCTAAAAATAGGGGTGGGGGAAGCTGATCAATAAGTTATTACTAAAAGCATTGTATCTTCCACACCTTTTATGCAAATTTAATAAATTTCTCAATGAAATAGAGTTTCATTCTTAATAAAAAGGTAATTTTGTTGATTTAAGCCAAGGATCTGTCCTCGCACCATTCATATTTTTTGTAAACGATCTAGGGCTACCGGGATTTACCATAAGATTTGCCGACGATACCACGGCTGCCATATCAGCACTAGATTACCCTGAAGCACACAGGAAAATACAAGAAGTAACAGAAGAAATGAACAGATAGTGTTTTTTGAATCAACTAACGAGGACAAAACGGTTCAAATTGATTTCTACAAAACTTCTCTCAAAATGCAATTGAACCAGGCGGCATCCTCTTCCAAATTTCTGGGAACATATCTTGATTCTAAACTATCGTGGGAACCTCAACTGGATCATGTATGCTCAAAATTGGCACAAGCTTACTACGCTATACTAAAGTTAAGATACACAGTGCCTGTCCCTACTCAAATAACATCTTACTACGCATTATCCTCATCTCAGCTATAATATTTTACAGTGGGGACAAGCAGTAAACATAAACAGAGGATTTCAAGCACAGAAACGTCTAATAAGGCCCATCTTTGGATTGAAACCAACACAAACATGCAGAGAAATATACAAAAAAAATTCTCACAGTCACTTCAATATACATCCTTAAGTGCTCCACATATGTATATGTCGTAGGCTGATAGTGAAATCCGTCATTTAATGAAAAGCCTAGTCACTTCATGAAGCGTCGGCAGATTGTGTAAAAACATGAAATTACACGATCTGCTGCGTCACTTCATGAAGAGACCTTGACGTTTCGGCGTATTATGTATAACTCAATCTGCCTAATTTTAAATATCGTCACTTCATGTAGTACCTAACGATGTCATGTCAGTCGGCAGATTGTGTAATTCCGCCTAAAAGGTATATTGGCAACTGGTTTGTTTGTTGTTCCCCAGAGCATTTTTTTTTTAATTAAACTTTTTCAACTAATATTATTTTATAAAAATAAAAAAAATGCTCTGACAAACCCGAACAAACCAGTTGCCAATATACCTTTTAGACGGAATTACACAATATGCCTTGTTTTTGTGGCATTTTATGAAGTGACGATATTTAAAATTAGGCAGATTGTGTTATACATAATACGCCGAAACGTCAAGGTCTCTTCATGAAGTGACGCGGCAGATCGTGTAATTTCATGTTTTTACACAATCTGCCGACGCTTCATGAAGTGACTAGGCTTTTCATGAAATGACGGATTCCACTATCAGCCTACGACATATACAAGAACAAGAACGAATTCCAAGAAAACAGAAACAATCACAACTATCCTACAAGAAACGCAAACGGCCTTATAGTCCCTAGACACACGTCAACACGATATGAAAAATCTCCCCAATATGCCTGCATCAAAATTTTTAATAAACTACCAGAAGAAATCAAACAATCCGTACCTAGAGGTATATTTGGAAGAAAACTAAAGGACTTTCTAATAAACAATGCATTTTACACACTAAAAGACTTTTTGAATGCGTAATCGATGTCATATTTATGTAAAAGGTATTGACTTTCTAGATTTTTCTCGTACATTTAATGTTTGTAGTCTGAAATTTAGGGTAAACTATCTCCTAAGTCAGTTAATTTTATATTTTTATATGACGAACCTCAAATCATTGATCCTTAGTAGAATAAATTTAATTTGAATTTTAATTTGAATCGCTAATTCGTATTTTGTTTTATCTATAGAAGTTTTTTTTCGCCGGTTTACCTGCAAACATTTTTTTCCCGAAAATGCGTGACCAATACTTTCCGAGATATAGGCGCTGGCCGACCTTAGCGAGACACCCGGTATACATAACATATAATTTATTCTTTAAGCCGAAACGAAATGATGGTTCAAATCAACGAAAAAAATATTGAACTTATCTTAAGAGATGAATTAAAATACTTATTAAAATATTTTATGGGTAATTATTACCAAACAATTAATTTTTGAAACTGGTTTTACGTCAGTTATATTGCCTGATTTAAAACGTAAGTAATTTGCGTGACTAGCAAAAATACAATTTCACAGACCAATCAGAACTTAAAAAAAAAATCCCGCTACATACTTTAGGTTGGACCTGAAGCAATATTAAAACGTAATCAATATATTTGCTTACAAAAACTATAATTAAATAAATATAATTTATTTTATATGAGGATTCAACCCTTAAAATATTATTTAATAGTTATTTTGTTTCTTTATGACCATGCTGTTAAAAGGCAACATAAAAAATGAACCGACAACTTTGTATAATAGGGTATAGTATTTGCAGAATTATACCGTTGCCTCTTACTGCCAAAAATAAACTACCTGATTAAACCCTATTGTATACGCCTCAACCTCTTCAAAGGGGATTAAATGGGATCAGGGTCGGCTTGAAAATGTACCTACACCACTTATTTTTATAATTTAATATAAATACATAGGTATTTTTAGTTTTAGGTAGGTACCTATAATAAATGTAAAATAATGATAACAATTAATGATAATTGAAAATAATATAATTTAAAAGTATAACTATTAAGATAACAAGTACAATAAAAATTAATTAAATCCTAAAAAACTGTTGATAATTTATTCAAACTTTAACTCTGTATCACTATCATTATCTTCATCTAAGCCTAAACTTATAATTAAGGGTTGAATATTTGTAATCATACAATTGTAAGAACTTTCCACCTTAAGTACATGCTGTACACAGTTTTTCCAGCTGTCTGCAGAAATTTTTCTTACTTCGTGTTTAATTAATTCTACTACAGATGCATTTAATGTAGGAGAAATATTATTTCTCCTAATATTGGATTTTAATTGGTGCCATATTAGCTCAATAGGATTGAATATACAATAGTATGGAGGAAGACGCAACACTGTATATCCATTTTCTGCTGCAAGTTTGTCACACTCGTATTTCTTATTTATTTTAAAAGCTTTTAATACTTCTAGCAGTTCTCGTTTTTTGTAAGTTTCTTCAAAATATAAATCATTTTCAATCATAAAATTTTGAATTTCTGCTTTTGTATTATATTATTACAATTGGGAATGATTTTTGCTTGCCGACTATGATAACTAGCATTGTCCATTACAATGACGCTATTTTCAGGTGTATTTTTAAGGAGGTTATGTTTAAACCAATCTTCAAAAAGTTGTGCGTCGGTATCTTGATGGTAATCTAAAGAAGAATCTGCTATATTTTTAGCTGAAAGCAACATACAATTTGGAACAAACCCGTTCTCTGAACCAGCATGTAATATTGTGATTCTTTTGCCTTTATTTGATGGTGCCTTGGTTTGACATTTTCTGGAAGAATCATCCCAACCTTTTCTTGGAGTGTCATGGGTATCGAACCATGTTTCGTCAAGGTAAATAATTGGACGATTTTCTTCTCTAAATTGTTTAACAGCTGTTAAATATTTAAGTCTTCATTTCCGTAAACGTTGAGATTCCATTATTGTTTGTCTTTTATTAATGCTTCGGTATTTAAAACCCATTTTACGCAATATTTTCCTAAGGCTTGAAAGGCAACAAGAGATATTTGTTTCATCTTTAATCAGCCGCTCTTTGAGGGAAATCAAAGTGGGTACAGTTTGTGCCTCATACATTTGGTAAATCTTTCTTCTTAATAAATCCATGTCATTTAGTCTTTTGTGTCAATGCTTCTAAATGTGCCAGAATCACTCCGATTTTTTCTAGGATTAACAGGTTTAAGTACTATGTCTCTTACCGAAGTTAAAGGAGTTTTTGTCAAAGTAGACGTCTCTGCTAAAGCATTCATCGAATTAAAATATCTACTCAACAAAGATTGATACACATTCTTAATTATTAGTTTGGCATCGATAGATAAATGCTTTCTTTTAAAAATGACACTTGAAGATGCCCCCTATTAGCACAATTCCAAGGACGCCACATTCTACCACTAATAAGCCTAACTAAAAATTACTAGCTGGAAACCACTAAAGACTAAAATTATTAAAAATCAGTTTGTATTTATATATGAATCAGGCATAGGTATAAATTGAATTTGTACCTGGTCCGGCTCTGCTCGAAAAGGTTTTAAAATTTGGGATTTCATTATTTATTATGGTCAAATGGATAATAAGGCTTTATTGCAGTCAAAAGATCAACGGTATAATTCTACAAATACTTTTTTTTATACCTACTATGATTTTTTCTGTGCCCATAGATAATTACCTATTTTGTCTGTTGTGGCAAAAACAGGTCCCTATATCGTCGTTAATAAATTTAATGAAAACCAGAATCGAGATTAAGAGAGTAATATTAAAGAAATAAATTTACAATCATTAGAATAATATTCTACTGCAACTTATTTCGCTATTAGGCCTATAAAGTTAAATTTTAATTGGAACTACTTTTCATTGCTGTAACATCCAATCTGTTTTTGTATACCATGGATTAGTTATGAAAATAACATAATAATTATTATACTTATTTATATTTACTGCATTGGATATGTTATTCGTCCATCTTTTTAGAGATTATGAAACGTCCTTAACATTTCGTACATCTACACCTGATCTTCAATCCAATAGATTAATTGGAACAGTGTATTCGATGTTTTGTACAAAACATGTATATAAGTTCCCACCCAAATTCCACACTGAATTCTGAGAGGCCATTTTGATATGCATAGGCTTTACTTACATTTCTACATTCTCCATTTTAATTCTTCTCGAGATTTCACGATTTAGCTAGTGGTTAGTTGTTAATTCATTTGACACTCTTTCCTACTTACACTTTTCATTCGAATCACACTTATTTTAGTAGAGGTCTTGAGGCAGATGTTTGATTCGGGGATTTGTGGTTATGACGTGTTGAACCTATTAATGAGCGTTATGAATAAAAATTAAATTACTTGAAGCAATTACTTTTTAGTAAAAGCAATTGCTAGATCTGGTATGAATAAAATTTCGAAGCGATTGCTGCTTTTCTTACACCTCTGTAGCAAATGCTTATTTAACACAAGTTCAGACGTGGCTTATTTACTTGTTCAGATTATAGATTTCATGTTCAGTTTGGTGCCTAATTTGCAAAAGTGTTGACGTTAATACAACAACGTTGATCCGAGCGTTGGCCCATTTAGGTATTTAGTACAATAGTAATCAGTTACGTTTTTGTGGAAAATATGAAACTTATATTTGTGATATGGCAGATTTCAGTGAAAATGAGGAAAGTATAGTAGTGATGAAGAAATTAAAGACAAGCAATTGATATTGGTTCACAAATTGAAGGAACATAAATAAATCTCTCTGACCACAAGCTTCCATAACAGCTTCAGCACTTGTAGGAAATTTAATGAAAATATTGGCCTTCTCCAAAACTGCTTCCATTACAGAAGTGTATGTCTTACAGACAGTAGTTTGGTGAACGCCGAGTTTAATTTTGAAAGCCCGGATCCGACAATTTCCGCAGAAATACTTTAATCTTATTTAAAGGCGACAGTGCACCCCTTCGCCTTATACCAGTATTAGTCAAAAAATAATTTACCAACCACTCAACATTTTCGCAGTCAAATCGATATAGCAATTTTTACGTACACTGTAGATTTTTCTTTTACCGACGTTCATATATTCAGCCATAATTGAAGACACAAATTAAGAGCAACGCACGTGTATGCCGCGGAGAAGTAAAGTTGACTGCTACCAAGCAAATGATGCAGGGGGCGACCTACCTTAAAAAGTTGAAAGCAATTGCTACACTAGAAAAAGCAATTCCTTAATTTATTCATCGCATTTTAAGCAAACAATAGCAATCGCTTCTATTTTTTTAGAAAAAGCAGTGACTAGAAGCAATTCCTGCACTTTTAAGGGATTGCTGGACGCAAAAGCAATTACTTTAGTTTTTATTCAATGGCTTTTAAGAAATTACTTCGATTTTATAAGAAAAAGCAATCGCTACATTTTTATTCAATAGGCTCATTGTCCCAGTGCGTAACATAACTCAGCCCTTGGACGGAATATTCTTGAACTGATTAAACTGACTAAAATTGAGCAAGAACAATAGTTTTCGAAACTAGTCATCCGTTAAGTCTCATAAATTGCTTAAATACCTGCAATCTTTAAATTTTTGACAAATAAGACATTTTAATGAACAACAGCATGTAACATCTTCACTTGTTATTGGTACCCACTCTTCTAATTATCTGCGAGAATTTCGGAATGCGAAGTCCGAAAAATTGCAGCCCGACAAAAACGTAGCTAATTTTCCAACTCGATTGTCTGGTTTTCCAAATACGATGGGCGATGAGAAACTAAATAAATCCCACATCTTTGATATGCGTGAGGTCTGTGCTCTTTTGAATTATTCACTTTATGTCGGTCACGGCAGTTTTTTTGAAATCACGTTTTTCGAGACTGCAATGTGAAGTGAGAAAAGATGAAACGAGGTATTCGGGGCTAAAGAAATTTACTTTGTATGATTTCAATGAAGCCGAGAACATTTTGGTTTTTATTTGTTGATCTATTAATATTTAATTAAATATATTTTTTAGTATAAAGCCTAAATGAAGTCATATCACAATCTATACCCTGTTCATTTATTAAGATGATAGAAACCTATTTTACACGTCGTTTTATGACACTAGAAAAGTAAGGCTAGAAGAACATTTCAAAAGGTGACACAACTGTCAGATGATAAATAATACATTTTCCGAGATTATGTTAAGACAGAAAATAAACTGAGTAGTATGCGGTTGCATAAAGCAATTATAAGAAAGATATGGAAGCGTATTAAAATCATTTTAAAGAAATTTTGGCACAAATGCGATCCTTTTCAAAAACTCACCACCTTGGGTGTATCAATCGTAAATATTAATGCAAATCGAGTTTTTTTTTAATTGTTGCATAAAATTCAAATTCAAACATAATATGACTTTTATAATACCGAAAGCAAAAGGACTAGCCAAAAATAATGTAAAGACAGTGGCGTACAGATTAAAATCTAAAGTAACCAGTTAAATGAAATTATTTTATTGCATTACAAAGAACTTACTATCAATAATCTTCTTCACATAACAGTAATTTTATTAAGAATTTTGACTGGTCACTCTCACTCATTTTTACTATTTTTTTAAATCACACTGCCCGACTTACTTGATGATTTGCCTTTAGTGGTATAAGACAGCGTATTTGGTTCAACTAGACGGTGATTTAGCTAGAAAAGTTAGGAACTATTTACACCAAATCTTTCCTAATCGCTGGATTGGTCGGGGCCAAGATGTTCCTGTTAAATGGCCACCGCGTTCCCCAGACCTTACTCCCTTGGAGTATTCGGGCGGGGGGTGTATTAAAGATTTTGTGTATATGGTTAAAACCACATATTTTTCAAAGGTTAAGATTTTCTTTAATAAAAAAAACTCGCATGTGTATTCAAAAAAATGTAGGTGATATCGAGCACTTTCTTTAGAATATATTTTTAAAAATTTTGTTTGTGTTACTAACGTATTCATAATTGTATGAAAATAATTTGTTGTGAATATTTATTATCTTGTTATGATATATCAAATTTATTGAATACTAGCGTGTATCCGGCATGCGTTGCAACCCGCTGGTATAAATACAAACCCGAACAAACCCGATATATTAGCACCCGGCATGCCACTTTCTGAAATTGCACCCGTGCGAAGCCGGGGCGGGTCGCTAATTATACATAAAAACCTTCCTCTTGAATTACTCTATCTATTAAAAAAAACCGCTTCAAAATCCGTTGCGTAGTTTTAAAGATTTAAGCATATATAGGTATATAGGGACGGACGGATAGACAGCGACAGCGACTTTGTTTTATACTATGTTAAGAAGAAGTAGTAGATTATTGCCTTAAATACGGGTAATAACAATGGCGTTTTACTGTTATGTGAAGAAGATTAGCAATAGCAATAAAATATTTGTATTTAACTGATTTATAACAACAGGTTTGTAAGCCAATATCTTTACATTCTTTTTGGCTAGTCCTTTACTTTCCGTATTGTCATCTATTGCAAAGTTTTACTTAATTATATCTTATATCCATGGTATTGCTACAACGGCTGAATTGATTTAGAATTTGAAAACTATGAGATTACCGTAAGACACGTTGGTATCAGTTAAGGACTCCTATCTTATCTCCAAAACTCATCATTTTATCAAAATTCGATAGTCAATAAACGATAAAAAATAAATTATTACCTTAAAAAATATAGTTTGATAGAGGGGGTCAGCGGGTACTGGACTACCCCTACTTTGAATATTTGACAATTGTTTTTTGTTTTGTTTCTTTTTAATGGCTCTAACTCTTTATGGCGAAGCAATGTAGGGTAGAGCGGGGCTAGTTGAGCCAGTTTTTGGTAGTAGCCTGCTTGTTTCGCATTTGCTTAACATTTAGTACAAATATATTTATTAAATATTTCTTTGGTTATTTGCTGACCTAATTATATCAATAAATTGTCAAAACACATTCATTTCAGAACAAGAATACACTTACTATAGTAGGGTCCTACTGGCTCAACTATCCCCACACTCGGGGCAAGTTGTGCCTATATATGGGGTAAGTTGTGCCAGTAGACTTACCATACGACATAGTCCAAACATATAGTATGGGGAAATTAAAATAACTAGAAAGCCACATTTAAATAAAAACAAAATCATATTCTTTATTAAGTAAACAAGAACGATTAACTATTACTCTAATCAGTTTCACAATTTATACAAACCTAATATAAACTACCATTGGGAGTGCAAGTAAATGCGCCCAGTTTTTGCAATAAGAACATTGTATACCCACTCTTCACCCGGAATGCTATCTGAGAAACTACTAGAGAAAATCTAAACACGAGACAGAGACTTCTGATTCTGAATCAGAAGTCTCTGATGTAGAGCGGTTATTGCTTTTCTTCCTTTCCTTTTAGGCATTCTTCTACAATGCTTGTTGTTTTCGTGCTATGGCGTCTAAAGTATTTTCATCGTCTGAATCCGATGATGAACATTTTTGTTGTACTTTTTGATTCTTGTAAGAAGGATCGACCAAAAAAACTTGACGAGGACGCACATACCCCATATTAACTTCTTCTTGATGAGGTTGGGCTTTTAGTTTATCCAAATATCTGGATAAAGTCGTTCTATCAATTTTGAATTACTTTGGTGCACTTCTCTTGCTTTTGCCATATTTCTCCACGGCTTCCGCTGCTTTTTGAAATTGGTTTTGTGTGGCGTTGCCACGTTCAGTTTTTCTTTTGTATGTACGCATCCTAAAACAAAGAAAGAAATCATGTCTAAGCTTATTTAACTTAGACGGGGCTAGTTGAGGCACTGCTCAACTGACCCCGTAACGTTTGGCTCAATTAACCCCACCACGGATTTCAGATGTTCTTATTTAATATCAAAAATGTCGTATAAAGTTCATCTCTCAAACTAGGAAACCACGAGAGCAATTGTGTAGTAATTAATAATTAGCTTACCTTTTGTCTGTATCCCCCAAAATGTCGATCTACGACCACAAATACCTTGAAAAACAATATTTTACTTTTGACGCGAAATACCAAATAGAACGGCCGCCCCCTCGCAGCGAATGCTGAATACCGGCTAAAATTTTAATATACGGCTCCCAAGACGTACTGCAGCCCGCGCAATGCTCGTTTTAATCTTACACTGCTCCACACATGTGGTAGGCCCCGGTGGCTCAAATAGCCCCGCGGCTCAACTAACCCCGCTCTACCCTACCATATTTAAAATTTATATTTTATTAAATACTCGAATTATTCAAACAAATCGATTTTTTATTTTAAACTTTGAAATTCATTGCATATGGAACATGAGGGCCAAAAATGAAAAATGGCAGTATAAAAGTCATATTATTTTTGCTCAAGGAATATAACGGATAGACCTCCTTTTTCCGCACACCCTGTATAAATAATACTTATGACTATGGAGAACTAGAGGGTAGGAGGCCGATCGACAATGGCAGCATTTTTAAATTCTGTCCCGGTTTTTTGGTTAGTTCGCTATTGGCCGATAGATGCTCTCGCGTCGCAAGTGGGCTGGTGTCGTCTTCTTCTTCTTCGTTTTTTACTTTTAATTTTGACAAATTGACATTTTATTTTCGAAATAACAAATAACCTTTGAAGTATGGAGGACTTTTGAAGACAAGGCGAGACAAATAACGTATTGCAATTGATTTCCATATTTATAATGAATAATGGTACAATTTATAAAAGTACAGTTTGCTTTGTGTCGGGGTGTAAGACAGGAATATTTTTCAGAGAGGAAACGCAGCCAAATAAGTCTCTTTCCAGCTCCAAGAATGTTTAATATTCTGTATTTTAAAAACCAAGCATCGTTGGAACTTTATACATGCCGAGTTTACTAATAAGTATAACAAAGTAAGTGTAAATTCATATAAAAGTCCTTATTTGTTCCTTAAAGAACTAATTTAAATAAAAATAGTTATCGCGTCCATTAGAAACCATTTATTTAATAGCCCACTTCGAACACGAGCGCCATCTTACGGCGACTCGTAAAGCTGAATTGCCGATGCTAATTTGGGACCGAATCCAATGCATTGCGATCGGCCTCCTACCCTCTAGTTCTCCATACTTATGACCTAAGAATTTTCTGGACATCACCATAAATTATCAAAGTTGCCCCATTCCCCATGGTTGTACCTTTTAAAATTTTGCAAATTAGAATACAGGAAACTCCCTAAACCTCCCTAAATAGCGCTATTGCCTTTGTGCAAACTAAATTTGAGTTGTAATTAAAGCGACGTATTTCAAGTCTAGTTCTCTGTAGATCCCTATGTATAAAGGAACATTCAATATTGACTATTTCTGATACGATGGAATCCTGCATTAAGAGCAGACGGCCATCTGTATATTATGGAAATGCAAAATCAGATGTAGAACCTGTAATACCAGACATACTGACACCTGTTGCGTCAAGAACAAATTTGGCAGATTTCATATTAGCACTGTTTCATGGTCTGTTGCCTTTTATCTCTTTATATTACCGATGCTATTAATAACGTTGTTTAACCATAAACGAAATCCCGTGACGCTCAAAATGGATTAATTGGTTGCATCTACTTGACGCTCTTTCTTTTCCGGCGATGTCTGGGCTTTTTTTGGAACATTTTTTTGTTTCTCTTTCGATATGGACTTGTATATCTTTATAGAGGTTGGTAATGGTGGCGCCTCGATATGCCTTATTTTGTATGGACTTTTCTGACCGACTTTTGACACTATATAGGTATTTTTTTAGGATATTCTTTAAAACTAGATAAAACTGGGGTGCCCCATGGATCAATTTTTGTTTCGTGCAAGGATTCTGGTTTAGTAGACTAGGTATTTAATAAGCGGGACTTAAAAGTCAATACGGCATCATTGTCGTTCTTGGAATGATGTAGTAGTACAGCATAAGTGCGGTATTTTAAAAATAAATAATCGGAATCAGGTTTTTAGATGCTTAATAATTTTTTTCGGATCCAGGGTAAGCAAATAAATTTATCTGTATATTTAGGTTTTGGGTAAATTTGGTGGGTAGATAGTTACTACCCCGGAACAACACATGGGGTAGTTTTCATTTAAAAAAATGGTCAAGTGCGTGTCGGACCCACGTACTGTTTAAAACCTTAAATTCTCGCTTTACCTTTATATCCATAGACATTTACCTTTAGATAAGCAAACAATAATTACGAAAGGCAAATTTATGGCCTTGCGCTTGTAAACAAAACCACACAGGAATAGGCATGCGAACTGCAAAAATATCATTTAACGAATGAGAAAATAGACATGTCCGGGCTTAAACATGTTGTTTGTGTGGCCCAGGCCTAGTTAGATGTCTTTAAATTGATCATAATAAAATAAAATTACATATCAAAAACTATCACTACTTCATACTTACCCAAATAACGAAATACCCGGTATTTTCCCCCTATTTGGGCATAATAAAATCATACAATGGTTTTTACTAGTCATTGTATCAGAGTCACTAAAGGCACAAATACAATTCACTAAACTACACAAAAACTAGAAATCCATAATTATTTATTTATTATATTACTGAGCTTTAAACCTCAGTACCCCACAAAACACATTGCTGAATGTAATTTTCATTGTTACTGTGATAATTACTACCGATTTTATCCTGTCCATGTCTTTTTGACAAATACCTAAAAATGTTTTATAAAAAAATTTAAATAATTTCTGACACTTTCTTTTTAGAAAGGTTTTTTCTTCTTCCCCAGTTTATTGGGTTGGTTTAGACCCCGTTTATTGACTTCTCACATACTCAGTATGTTTTAACTTTTATTAATTTCTCCATATTATGTCTCTTTTACACATCATTTTTTAATTCCATGAAAGCTCCATTAAGGTCCTTCACTTAGGCTGCCAACTTTTAAAATGACAAATGCGGGAAGCAGGACAATATTCGATTTTTCACCATTACATGTAAACTTATAGGGTTAGGGTTGTCTACCCCTTGGGCCATTAAATTCTTCTTTAATTTAATTGAATAGAACAACAAAAGTAAAATTTATTTAAAGAAAATGAATTTAAATACAAAAAAAATGTAAACAAGGTATTAAACAAATATGCTATTTATTTTTAAAATAATATTTTTCAACTCCATGAAATTTGGGTTGGGCGAGATCCATCGATATTTTTAATGTCCATAACTACTGCATATAATGCTTTGCAAAATAATATGTTCATTCCAGGAGTTGCGAGACGGTTGGTAGCCTTATCCTTCACCATTTTCTCTTCTGCTAAAACCATCAGCACTATATAAATATATTTTCTGTCTCCTGATGATGAACGTTTCTACGTTCGAAACATGTAGAGACCCTTGCAGAATTTTATTCTGTTAAATTTTGTGGGGGAAGACTTTTAGTTTCTCTTTCTTTCCCATTTTTAAGTGATTTTCCATCCTTTCTGCCAGGGTTAAATACAAAATAATACTTTTTAAATAATAAAATGTACCTTCCACCAGAAAAACAGTTTTCTAACTAAAATTGCTTTTTCAAGCGCTTCTTTTATTGGACTATAAAGTTATTTTCAACAATTTGCGTGTCAGAGGCTTCTTGTGAGGGTAATTTTTCAAAAGTTAAAAATTTTTTACGTTCCACAATTATACAAACACTTAAGCAATGTCGCCATACACCGGCGTATACAAGGGGGGGGGGGGTAATTACCCCCCCCCCCCTCCCCAAGATTACTTAAGCGTTGTTTAATTTTTGTCCTTACTTCTTAAAGTTGCTATTATCTAGTATTCTAGCCAGGCACGAAACCCGAACAAACCCGAAACTCGAGCTCTGATTTCGGCAACATATAAGTATTGGCAACACATTAAACATTTCCTATACACTATTACATTTTCTTCACCTCAATTATTACCGGGTTTGTTTTTGTGCTTTTCTTGAGGATTTTGTGTTGTGTTTTTATTTTTCCCACTTGAAAACCAAGCACCATGATTAAAAAAGGGCGTGGCACCCAAAAAATTTTCGCCTGCGGCCGATTGATTACCCCCCCCCAGACGCATGAGCTGGATACGCCGTTGTCGCCATACCATCAACAGAAAAGCAACGCGTCACGCCACTGGGCCTATTAAATTGTCACCTAGCCTGTTCAAAATTTATTTAGCGTATTTTAAGATTTTAAAAGTAGGCGTCTTCTTATTTAACATTACTTTGTGATTGATGATATTTGCCAACTAAAACCAGGCGTAATAAAAATATTTGTATTATCGTTCTACATATACAATTAATATTTTGTGACAATAATTACCTACTTAATATTTGATACTGGTTTTAAGACCAGCCATTAGACTAAGATTATTCGATTATGTTTCCTTATTAAGCGTTGCCGCACTAAAATCATATGCAAATATACAGTTATTTGTATTGGTTATTCTGATCTGTATCGAATTCACATAGAGTCAGAATAATATAAGCTCATTGACATTACTTCCCTTTTGCACAACCGGAAGTAGGTGAACGGTGCCTTCATTATTAAAAATTTTAAATTGTCGGCGTCGGTGGAAATAGGTATTAAGTATAACTGAAACATATTAAGCAACAAGCAAAAAATGTTTTTTTTTTAAATTCAAAAGGCTTTATGCATTACATTTTCTAATAAATAAAAAAACATACATATCTGTACCCCGGATGCATAAGACACTATGTACAATTTTTACAAAATTAGGTAACTATGTAGTTTTATTCAGAAAACTAAACTCTTTTGTGGGGCATATACAGGGTCCTGCAATAGTGCGTCAGGCTTCCATAGCTCCTATACGAATTTAGTTAGGAATTTTATTCATACGCTAACTTATACTGTTTCATACGGGGTACTTCAGGAAAATATTTTTTCATATACAGGGTGGCCCAAAAAAGTGTGGTCATAAAAAGTTGTGATTTTTTAAATGGCATAACACATTTTTTTGCATATTTACATTTATGCTATTGTCCTTTAAAAATACCTAAAATTTTGTTTGATTTGCTTTGGTAGTTTAAGAGCAGTCAATTAAAAACTTTAAAAAAATTATTTTGAAGTCGTGGAAAAAATATCAAAAAAAAACAATCTAAAATTAGTTTTTCAACCACGGTATTAAGTGAGTTTAATGACAAGAGGTTTAAAGATACTATTAATCGAATAGTATTTATGTATTTTATACAGGGTGTTTATAATAAGGTTTCAAAAATGACACATTTCAAACCCATTTTTCTCAACTTTTTCAAATGGAACACCCTGTATATTATTTCGGTATTTTATATAAAATACACAAGCAATTATTTTTTGTAGTAAAAGCATATAAGTTATTTCCAGCCGTTTTCGAAATAAATGCAAATTTCATAAATTATGTTGATCAAACAGAGTTTATTTTTAAAATTAAGCGTAGGCGACTAGATTAATAATTGAAAACTACAGTAATTGTTGAAAATATCTTCCATTTTATTCTGTGCACAAGCCAACACCCTTTCCAAAAGACACGTCTCTTATCATTTGCTGCATTTTATTAGCAGTTGTAGGTGGATCATTGTAAACAATTTGTTTCACGTGTCCCCATAAAAAAAAAGTCTAGTTTTGTAAGATCCGGCGATCTAGCTGACAGGGGGGTCCGTTTCTACCGATCCATTGGTTCGGAGAGGTATTATCAAGATAATTTCTTATAATTTATTCGCCCGATATTACACCTTTCTAAAATAAATTAAAGAACATGTCAAACTAAGTATAAGAATCCATGTTTTATTTCAAAGCCTACTATGGGCTTTAGAGATAAAACTTACTAATTAACCTATTTGCTGGTATTTCAATAGAAATGTTAAAAGGAAAATAAACAGATCTTTTCAAAAATATGTTGGCTTATGCACAGAACAAAATGGAAGACATTTTGAACAATTACTGTAGTTTTTTAATTATTCGTCTAGTCGCCTACGCGTAATTTTTAAAACAAACTCTTTTAATCAACATAATTTATGAAATTTGCATTTATTTCGAAAACGGCTGGAAATAACGTATACGCTTTTACTACAAAAAAAAATTGCTTGTGTATTTTATAAAAAATACCGAAATAATATTCAGGGTGTTCTATTTGAAAAAATTGAGAAAAATAGGTTTGAAATGTGTAATTTTTGAAACCTTATTATGAACACCCTGTATAAAATAAATAAATCCTATTCGATTCATAGTATCTTTAAACCTCTTGTCATTAAACTTACCTAATACCGTTGTTGAAGAACTAATTTTAGATTGTTTTTTTTGATATTTTTTCCACGACTTCAAAATAATTTTAATTTAGTTTTTAATTGATTGCTCTTAAACTACCAAAGCAAATCAAACTAAATTTTAGGCATTTATAAAGAACGATAGCATAAATCTAAATATGCAAAAAAATATGGGGTATGCCATTTAAAAAATCACAACTTTTTATGACCACACTTTTTTGGGCCACCCTGTATATGAAAAAATATTTTCCTGAAGTACCCCGTATGATACAGTATAAGTAACCATATGAATGAAAATCCAAACTAAATTCGTATAGGAGCTATGGAAGCCTGACGCACTATTGCAGGACCCTGTATACAACACCAAGTCCAATTAGTTAAGGTAGCTGAGAAACAGGGTAGACTTTTAACACTGTGTGCATTTTTATTCAGAGGCCTAAGACACCAAGGTAATAATATCTGTATGCCTCGGATCTTTAGTAATATCTTTAGCAACACATTTAGCAGCATAGAACACTATATAATCACTTGGTGTTATATGCCTCTAACTAGATCTATATAATAGTAGGTGGGGATTACACGTAATGTTAAACGCCAGCTGACTATCGGCATTAAGGCGGCAATAAGTTTTTATTTTGTCTATTATTACTTTTCCTTTTAGCAAAATGCAAACCATTTCCATTTAATATACTCATTTTTTGTAAAAATTGGACATAGTGTCGTATGTGGTATGTTTTTTACAGGTATAGAACACTATGTCCATCAAAATACAAATAATTTGTATTATTGTAATTAATATGATAGTTAAAATTTAAAAAAAAATGTATTTACAAAGAAACACTAAATAATTAATACTTTGTGTAGTAAAAGTAAGAAAAACATTCATAAATCAACACTAACCTCAAAATTATGTTAAACATAATTGTTTTTACTAAATTCTACAAATCGAGCTAATGGCACATCGTGTCGATATTATTTCTAAAAACTGTTGTCCATTATACAGGGTGAGTCGGGAGGAATGGGCCAAACCCTAAGGGTGTAATCTATGCATCAAAATAATAAGAAAAAACCCAAATGTTGTTACCCAATATTCATTTGTTTTCAATAAATTACAGCGTTAAATAAAATAATAATATTGTGTAACCAAAATATGCAAAATTCACTTTTTTTTTAAATAAATCATTGGTTTATAATAAATTTTCAAAAATACAAAAATAAATAATATTGAGTGCAGCATTTCTAATGCGTCTAATTAATGCATCCCTAGTGTCTAATTTTACTTTGTATACCTAATTTTTTAACCAACCTCCTAAATTATAGTCCAACGGTGTGAGGTCTGGCGATCTAGAAGGCCAACCAATAGGACCATCGCGACCAATTCAAACTTCTGGAAACCAAAATAATAAGAAAAAACTGAAATGTGGGTATCCAATATTCATTTGTTTTTCAATGATTTATTTAAAACAATGTTATATTGCATATTTTGGTTTAACAATATTATTATTTTATTTAACGCTGTAATTTGAACACAATAATTGAATCTAGAATAACAACATTTGAATTTTTTCTTATTATTTTGATGCATAGATTACACCCTTAGAGTTTGGCCCATTCCTCCCGACTCACTCTGTATAAGAGTTGACAGTATCCCCGTGGAAGGGGACAGTAGTAAACCCTAAATCATCGACAATCCTACCTTGCCTCACACTAGCGGAATATCTCGAAGACCACCTTTTGGACAATCCGTTTGTTTATTCCTTCGATGTTTTCTCTCTTATTTTAAAGTATTAATTATTTTATAAAAAATGTATAGGTCTGCCTCACCTCACCCTTGCTCAAGGACTTAGGTAGGAGAGTAATTGTACATGTTGGTACCGTTACGGTGGCCTATTAGGCCTTTCTGTCGGGATGAGGCAAGGCAGACCAAGGTATTCTTGTACAAAACAATTATTACTATAGTAAACATTTTAAATTCTCTTGCAAGATGGATTCCAAGTCACGTGACACTCTGTCAATTCTGGTTTATTGAATTTTTATGAGTTGGTATGAATGCCAGGATCGGACATTCTAAAACAATTGATGCAACAGTCTCATCGGTTCTACCGCTTACTAAGTGTCAAATAGAGTTAAAACCTTTCGAAACTAGTATATAGGGTAACATAATGATAAATACTTTATTTCAACAGATAGTTCAACAATAGTTAGATACATCATAAAAAAACCGATGAAAACTAGTAAAACCTTTAAAAATCATGTAAATAATCCTTCAAATTCAAATAGCTGATTTTTAAAGGTTAATAATAAGAAAAGTTTTTATTTTTTAATACTATGGCGTAATGCCAGGGGTGTAGGTACCTATCTAAATCAGAAAAATCATTTCTACTTAGTTTTCTTGAAATGGAAAAGGATTACCTACGTATTGCAAAAATTAAACATTAGAAAAGTAACCTTTACGAACAGAAATTTTAAGAAGAAAAATTCCAAAAACTTTTCGAAAAAAGCGGCGTTCAGATGAAATAAAACTTATTACTTACCGATGAAATCCACTAACTTCCAAGGCACACACTCATAATTATGATCCCTAATGATTAAACGTCTAAAAAAATAATAAAACAATTTTAACTTGTAAATTTTTGATCAAATAAATAATTATTGTAGGTACTTACTCGCCAGACTTACTTACTTACTACTTAAAATGTAAAGGCACGGAAACCACTAAACATTTTGAAAACGCAAGCACAAAAACGCAATTCATAACTCAGTGTTTGGGCCCATTACGATCCACTACTAATCTGGGGATACTATTATGTCCCAATATCAGCTGATTGATGACAAATTTCTGGTCGGAAAACGAGAGAAATCGTGGCGTTTTGTCTACCTTAAAATAATATAAAGAATTAACCGGATGTTTGGTGATGGAGAGTTTTATGCAGTTGCCACATGAACTATGACAGTGTCACCTATAAGATTTAACGAAAACTTGCATCAATATTTCGTTTCTTTTTCCTCAAAATGAGTCGGTCTTTGGTCATTGTGTAGCAATTACCTGCTGTTGTAAATTATGTTTAATTAATCAGAATCATATCGGATTTTTTTTTTATTAATAACATTATTCGAAATTTGACTTTGGCATCAAGTTCTGCTTCGATCGAGATGAAAATTAAGCAAAAAAATAGTAGTCACGTGATTCGCATTATCTGTTAAATTTTAATTATTTCCAAAAAATAAGTCAAAAGTGGAGTTATTTCTGAAAGTATCGAAAAAAGTTATTAAAAAAAGATAATTTTGATTTTTTACCCATATTTTGTAAATTGCACCACTTTTGCAAAATAAGACTCAACGCAACCTACGAGTACATAAAACTTCTTAGTTTTGTTTTGAAAATGCTTTATTTCAGATACATTTTCTTTAAAGTAGCGCCAAATTAAATGTGGGTTTTTCTACAAAATTAAAATTGGGCTATCAAAATATGGTCGCATGTGATTCAAAGTTCATTTGTTTTTGACCCTGTATAAGGTAACTTCATAAAATAAGTATTTTTGAAAATGTAGTTTGTATCTGAAAGTAATACACCCTAATATTAAGACAAAAAAGAACACAGTGTAATCAGTAAAGTGTTCATTAAGTTAAGTGGAAAATAAATTTTAGTGGTGGGTAAAAAATCAAAATTATCTTATGCAGCTGAAATTTTGCATGTGGGCTAGAAACTGCATTTAAAAAAACTTTTTTCAATAACTTTTTTCGATATTTTCAGAAATAACTTCACTTTTGACTTATTTTTTGGAAAAAATTAAAATTTGACAGATAATCCGAATCATGTGACTACTATTTTTTTGCTTAATTTTCATCTCGATCGAAGCAGAACTTGATGCCAAAGTCAAATTTCGAATAAAGCTGTTAACAAAAAAAGAATCCCATATGATGCGGACTTTACTGGTCACACTTCACACTGTATAAATCCAAAGGTTTTCACTGTAGGTAATTGATGCGTGCCCCAAACATGAGTGTTTTGCCGATATTCGGGTAAAACGAAAAAGTAACGAAATATTGATCAAAAAACTAAATGCCAATAATCCTTTGATTATCTTAATTTATGTACCTTGTACCTTATATTACTATGCATATTATAACCTTGCAAACATTTATGTCTATTGGCACTTTTGCACGGCACGAGGAAGTCATCGCAAAATTACTTAGGAAGGTATTTTCAAGCCTGCTAGCTAACTTGTGGGAACCGACTACATAATAAAGTATTTATTTCATTTCTATGCAATTTGACACAATAATGTATAAACAGTTCAATATCTATATTTCGCATTAGAAAATCACGTTATTTCACTGAAGCGAAATGCCATTTATTTTCTACGTTTTACTACAGATATATAGTGCGTATGCGGTCGAAATCCTCCGCTTAGCTTTAGCATTTTTTTGTTAAGTTTTACTGTTGTCGCTATTTTGCATGAAAATCAGCAGCGTGTACTTTAGATGTTGTCGCATGATTTAAGAAAAATTAAAGGCTCCATATACGGAGATTATACGGAACGGTATTACTGTGGACATGCTGGGAAAGTTGGCGCGTAAGTCAATTGGATTGGTCGATAATAACTTTGCAACTGGTGCGAAAATGTATTGAATTTATTGCAGCATTACAATATTTATTTAACACTCTTTATTGAATGGATTTATTTTGAAAATTTTGTTAGGTATATGGAGTAAAACCGAGTAAAATACTGTTAAAAGAGGTGATTTTGCTAGGAAGTGGTTACACATCAGGGAGGAATATAGAATGCAACGATTTCTGCCTTGTGTCTACCCTAATAAAAATGGTATTAAAAAAAAATCGTGATATTTTTCTTTTGTAGCATCGGTTTACATGAAACTATCAAATTTATGCCGGTTGTTCCCTTATAAATATTTTTATGGTAGTTTAAAAAAGTTATAATTAATATAATAATTATAACCTTTTTAAGCAATTATTTCGTTGAACTTGTGGACCGACTAGACAAATTTCAAATTTTTATTCCTTGTACTAAACCGGCAAATGTTGAGGCGTTAAAAGCGCGAATGAGTATGTAGGTTAATTTCTCCCGAAGTAATTAGATTAGAAACAAGTTTTACTTGCGTTTAGGATATTGCCAAATATTAAATGGATAAAATTTTCAGCATTTATCGACGAAGAAATAATAAAGGTGGATAAAATGTTTTTTATTTTTCAATTAAATTAATGTTTGTTTGTTTAATATCTTATAAATGATCTGGAAATAAAATTTTAACATTAGTACTTACTTTTGTATATAATATGCACTTTAAAAATAGTCAATAAAAAGCTAGGGTTGATATTAAAAAAATTTATCGGTATCGTCATATCCCTAATTTAGGACACACTGTATCAATATTTTTTTTATAAAGACCACAACTTGAAATGTTAGTAGGTACCTAAAAACTGTACTAAAGTTGGTAACTCTCACTGTATTTTCAATTATTCATATTATCTCTAGTGTGGTATAATAGTAGATCTCTAGCCCCCGTGACGCTTTAATCCAGTTATATCACCTCTATCAATGCACAGAACAATGGCCGGTGCAACTTTAAGGATTTGGCAAGTTTAAATATTTGGTAATTTGTCTACCAATATCTGCAAATTTGTTTTTCCTATACGATGTATTGTACATTTGGAATTTGTTAATTTAGAAAGATTCTATCTTTTATCATGAAATACGTCTGGAGACGGATCTGATGAATTTAAAGTAAAAAGCGCTTGTTCTGAAATCAACAAGGAATTTATTAGTTGAGCCTAATGAATAAAAATTAAGCAATTACTTGAAGCAACTACTTTTTAGTAAAATCAATTACTTGACTAGCAAATGCTATAAGTAAAAGCGATAGCTAGATCTGGATATGAATAAAATTTTGAAGCAATTGCTGTTTTTCTTACACCTCTGTAGCAAATGGTTATTCAACACAAGTTCAGACGTGGCTTATCCACTTGTTCAGATTATAGATTTCATGTTCAGTTTGGTGTCTAATTTGCAAAAGAGTTGACGTAAATACAACAACGTTGTTCTATTTATTTAGTACAATAGTAATCTGTTACGTTTTTGTGGAAAATGGAAAACTTATATTTGTGATATGGCAGATTTCAGTGAAAATGAGGAAAGTGATAGTAGTGACGAAGAAATTAAAGACAAGCAATTGATATTCATTCATAAATTGAAGGAACATAAATAAATCTTTCTGACCACAGCCGTTTAGCTTCCACAACAGCTTCAGCACTTGTAGGAAATTTAATAAAAATATTGGCCTTGTCCAAAACTGCATCCAACACAGAAGTGTATGTCTTACAGTAGTTTGGTGAACACCGAGTTCTTCACCTACAGAATTTTGAAAGCCCGTATCCGACAATTTCCGCAGAAAGACTTTAATCTTATTTAAAGGCGACAGTGCACCCCCTCGCCTTTTACCAGTATCAGTCAAAAAATAATTTGGCAACCACTCAACATTTTTGCAGTCAAATCGATATAACTTTCTGAAATCATCATATCTGCAATTTTTATTTATACTGTAGATTCTTTTACGGACGTTCATATATTCAGCCATAATTGAAGACACAAATTAAGAGCAACGCACGTGTATGACGCGGAGAACTAAAGTTGACTGCTACCAAGCAAATGATGCAGGGGTCGACCTACCTTAAAAAGTTAAATACATTCTTTATTTATCATCACATTTTAAGCGAACGATAGCAATTGTTTCTATTTTTTAAGGAAAGGCATTGACTAGAAGCAATTCCTACACTTTAAAGCGATTGCTGGACGCAAAAGCAATTAATTTAGTTTTTATTCATTGGCTTTCAAGAAATAACTTCGATTTTATAAGAAAAAGCAATTGCTACATTTTTATTCATTAGGCTCATTACCTTAACGATCTTACACTTATTGCAACAATTTTCGCAAACTTCTCGTTTCTAATGGTATTAATATTTTTAAGCCAACAAAAAAATTGCATTAAAAATGTAGTTAACGCTGGGCAGTGTGACAAAATGCTTATTACCAAACGCTATGCCATAACTATTGGCAATCGTTAGCTCTATTTACACGTGAAAATAAGTAAATAAATATCATAGGCATTGACCCTGATAGCAGCAAGGTTTTTGTGATTTTAAACGGTTCAGCCCACATACAAGAAGTGGCGTAGGAAGATTGTAGGATACATTTCAGTTACCTTATGACTTCATTTGTCATTTTTAATGACCATATAAAGTTGCGGTTCGTGGAAGTGCTATTTGAATGCATTAAAAAAGGAAAAATACCTTTAAATGGTATAGTTTTCTAGTTATAAACTCTATATAGTAACTGCTTTTTTGTATGTTGATAAGTTTGGTCAGTCGAGTTACTCGCGAGGAACATGTAAATTTGCATGATTCCAAAAATAAATTATGATGTTGGGAACTTTTACTTTGTGTTATATGAGCGGTTGGCGCCACTGAAAAGAAAGTTTGATGACTAACCAATTCTCTTTTAAACCGATTTTTTAAAGTTATATCAACTAGATGACAGTAGACAAGAGACTTAAAGGACCCATTTGGGAACCCATGTGTCTTACACAACACTACATTTTTATCCAAAAATGTTTCAAAAAATATTCATTTCCGCGCGTGGTAAATGTATCGATGCACGTTTGTAAAATATTTCAAAAAAACAATTAATAAATGTTTCAAGTAACAGGATTCGATAATGAGCCTAATAAATAAAAATTAAGCAATTACTTGAAGCAATTACTTTTTAGTAAAAGCAATTGCTAGATCTGAATATGAATAAAATTTTGAAGCAATTGCTGTTTTTCTTACACCTCTGTAGCAAAAGCTTATTCAACACAAGTTCAGACGTGGCTTATCAACTTGTTCAGATTATAGATTTCATGTTCAGTATGGTGCCTAATTTGCAAAAGAGTTGACGTAAATACAACAACATTGGTCTATTTATTGAGTACAATAGTAATCTGTTTGTAATCTGGCAGATTTCAGTGAAAATGAGGAAAGTAATAGTAGTGATAAGGAAATTAAAGACAAGCAATTGATATTCGTTCACAAATTGAAGGAACATAAATAAATCTCTCTGACCACAACCGTTTAGCTTTCACAACAGCTTCAGCACTTGTAGGAAATTTAATAAAAATATTGGCTTTCTCCAAAACTGCATTCATTACAGAAGTGGAGGTCTTACAGACAGTAGTTTGGTGAACACCGAGTTCTTCACCTACAGAATTTTGAAAGCCCAGATCAGACAATTTCCGCAGAAAGACTTTAATCTTATTTAAAGGCGACAGTACACCCCCTCGCCTTTTACCAGTATCAGTCAAAAACTAATTTGCCAACCACTCAACATTTTCGCAGTCAAATCGATATGACTTTCTAAAATTATCATATCTGCAATTTTTACGTACACTGTAGATTTTTCTTTTACGGACGTTCATATATTCAGCCATAATTGAAGACACAAATTACGAGCAACGCACGTGTATGCCGCGGAGAACTAAAGTTGACTGCTATCAAGCAAAAATGATACAGGGGTCGACCTACCTTAAAAAGTTGAAAGCGATTGCTACAATAAAAAAAGCAATTCCTTAATTTATTCATCACATTTTAAGCAAACGATAGCAATTGCTTCTATTTTTTAAGAAAAACCATTGACTAGAAGCAATTCCTGCACTTTTAAGCAATTGCTGGACGCAAAGCAATTACTTTAGTTTTAATTCATTGGCTTTCAAGAAGTTACTTCGATTTTATAAGAAAAAGCAATCGCTAAATTTTTATTCATTAGGCTCAATGTATCGAAAAAATTTGGGAACACATGTTTCGCTACACAATTTTTTTAATTTCAAACGAAAATGTTTCGAAAAGTTTCACAGCGCTAGAAGCGATAGAATTATAACTTAAAAATTATTTTCACTGATTTTTTTGGTTATATTTCACAATCATTTTTTTACCCCAAAGTCGTAGCTTATATGGTTTGGGAGGTAAACTCGCTTGCCCCCCTTTACGGATCGCCCCGTATAAAGAGGAAGAGTTCATCCAAAAAACTATTTATTCCTATGTTAATTATTTCTATTAACTTGGTAGGTCTAAATTTAATTAACGACGAGACCCCGTCCATCATAACGAAAGAGATTAATTTTTTTCTGCATCCTTATGCTTTTGTATTGCGTATGCGTATTATAATTTTGATTATGTTAATTACCCATACTTTTTTCAACGGCTCTTTTTATAATAGCCATATATTATTATGCTACATGTTACGATAATAAGATATCAGATATCTTCAAGGTAGCTACATGAAGATGAGAGATTGAAGAAATGTCTTTCAATATCTTTTATAGCTTTGGTCGGCATCTCGCGGACTATTTTTAGAACTGGTCGTTTAAAAGTATTATTTTTGACCTAAAGCAGTTTGTGAAGGGCTTTGAGAAATTAAGCCCGTATAGAATTAGTACTAGTAGGTAAATACGGTGTGAGTTTGTAACTTGGAATAAAATTAGTAAATCCAGTAGGTACAGTTTTTTTTTGCAAAAACACATTTTATTTTGTGTTTTTTTATTAAAAAAAATATTGATACAGTGTGACGTTATCGATCATTTTTTTCATGACCGCCCTTGTTTTTTATTGACTATTTTTATAGGGCATATTAAGTTATACATAAGTACCAAATTTTAAATCAATCTAATACAGTGTGACCTGTAAAGAGTGTAAGGTCCGCATCATATGGGATTTTTTTATTAATAGCTTTATTCGAAATTTGACTTTGGCATCAAGTTCTGGATCGAGATGAAAATTAAGCAAAAAAATAGTAGAGATAGTGATTCGCAATATCTGTCAAATTTTAATTTTTCCAAAAAAATAATTCAAAAGTGGGGTTATTTCTGAAAATATCGAAAAAGTTATTAGAAAATTTTTTTTGAATGCAGTTTCTAGCCCACATGCAAAATTTCAGCTGCATAAGATAATTTTGATTTTTTACCCATATTTTGTAAATTGCACCACTTTTGGAAAATAAGACTCAACGCAACCTACATAAAACTTCTTAGTTTTGACAATGCTTTCTTTTAGATACATTTTCTTTAAAGTAGCGCCATATTAAATATGCGTTTTTCTACAAAATCAAAATTGGGCTATTAGAATTTGGTCGCATGTGATACAAAGTTTATATTTTTTTTGACCCTGTATAAGCTAACTTCATAAAATAAGTATTTTTGAAAACGTAGTTTGTGTCTGAAAGTAATACACCTTAATAATAAGACAAAAAAGAACAGTGTCATCAGTAAAGTGTTCATTAAGTGGAAAATAAATTTTAGTTTAACTTAACGTAAAGTTTATCTATTTTCAACGATTTAATTTAAAACCCCCCTATTATTTAAGTGCAGTTTCCAAAAAATTAATTACAATGCTGCCCCAAAAACACGTTTACAACGACAAAATATGGGTAAAAAAATCAAAATTAACTTATGCAGCTGAAATTTTGTATGTGGGCTAGAAACTGCATTAAAAAAAACTTTTTTTAATAACTTTTTCGATATTTTCAGAAATAATCCCACTTTGGAATTATTTTTTGGAAAAAATTAAAATTTGACATATTATGCGAATCACGTGACTACTATTTTTTTGCTTAATTTTCATCTCGATCGAAGCAGAACTTGATGCCAAAGCCAAATTTTGAATAAAGCTATATTAAAAAAAAAAAACCATATGATGCGGACTTTACTGGTCACACTGTATATTGTTTTCTATACGGAGGTATTTTATTTCTTTTATAAAATTGCTATTATTTAGACTTGACATACTTACACAAAGAATGAAAATAAGGAAGCCAAGATATGAGACGCATTCTAAGAAATTTTTGTCATTGGTGTAAATTCAAACTGCAAGTTTTTGTTGGCAAATCATTTTTAACTATAAATTGCTCTCATGTAGTGCTTATAAACACTCTTTGTACGAAAACAATTACATTGCTGAAAAGCAACTTACTTATTATAGATATATTTTCCGCATTTAATTGCATTTTTGTACAAATTGGCAGAAAAAATTGGCTTTAATTAAATTAATGATCTTAATCATTTAAAATTCATAGAAGTTTTCGATATTTTCTTGTTTTTGAAGTTTTTGTGAAGAGCATTTTTACCATGCAGTGGTTTTCAAAAACTTTTGTTTCTAAAATGTTCGAGACTTAATAACTTAACAAATAGAATAATTCAAGAACAATAATAGTCGGTGAAAATAACACATGGTATACTTACAATCCCAAAACTTTATATTAGGAGCGCTCGTCATTTCGTCTTTCAATCAATATTTCTTTAGTTTCTCGTTTTATTTAAAATTTGGCCAAAAAGTCATCTTTGAAGTACAATTACCTGCAGTTTTACTTTAAAAATAGGTTTAATTTATAAATGAATTCAAGCAGAAAAAGAAATATGCGCAAATTCGACTATATTTTTTTTTTGTTTTTATTAATTTATGATTTTGAATTGAGTTAATAATGTATATGAAAAGGAGAGTCGGTTGTACGCCGTATTTTAACAAATGAAACATTCTTTTTTGTATTAAGCGTAATTTAATTACTATTGCCTAGCGCTTTCGGCCCATTATGAGGCCATCAGGGCTTAGGTTCTAAAAGAAAAACACAAACAAGAGTAAAAAAACAGCAGGAACAGTCATGTAGTAGTTGCCCAGCTCTATACATTGGAGAAACCGTAAGAAAACTCGGAACAAGAATAAAAGAACATGTCCACCGACCAGGCACGTCTGTATTTGGACAGCACCTCAAATTTAATAATCATAGTTTCTCACCAACTTCAAACAGCAAAATTTGACATCAATTTGATCATAAAAACTTCAGAGAGTTGGACTATCTCGAGGACCTTGAAATCCATAGACATTCAATTAACTATCCAGATTCATGTCTGAATTTAAGACTCGATGAAACTAACAATCGAAACCCAATTTTTAGACTCTTCCAGGGATACGAATTTATTATTTACCCTAACCTACGCTTGTGGACTTTTGAATCCTCCCATTTTATTAACAATGGGACGGGTTTGCAGAATACAGATATCATAATTTAAAAATCCTGTTTAAATTATTTTCTTTTAAACAATTGACGAAGTTACCTACCTTTTTATACAATTTTATTCATTATGACTTATTTAAAGTTTTTGTACCACCTTTCTGTTTTCTATTTTTCGTCATTTTGTGTATAGTAACTACGTTTTTATCTGAGATGTCCCCCACCACTTTGTGTCCATGTGTCAAATGTCAGTCAGGTGTTGTTTATAATTTGAAATCTTTACCAAGAAAATTTGTTAAGAAATTTTCAAATATCTCTTTAGTATGTTTCTTGTTTCGTGTATTCTCAGGTAGTTTGTTCCTGCTGTTTTTTACTCTTGTTTGTGTTTTTCTTTTAAAACCTAATGATGATGGCCTCATAATGGGCCGAAAGCGCTAGGCAATAGTAATTAAATTACGCTTAATACAAAAAAGAATGTTTCATTTATTAAAATTGTAGGTAATTGTTACCCAAAGATGGGTATTTGGTCGCTTTTCGAAGAAATCGAAAAATAAACGAAATATTGATAAAAAAATTAAATGACGAATGCGTTTTTGCTCTTAAGATTGTTTACTGATTTTATCCAAGTTTGCATACATCATCAATGCAATATTATAATCTCTAGTTTCTAATTTGAAAAGTTTTTTTTTAAATTTAAGCATTCATATTTTGAAGACACATTGCCCGAACTGCTTCATGATGATATTTATGAAATTAGAGAAAATTGTAGAATCCCTGGAAACCAAGCAGACGGTGGCTGCCTGTTAGCACAAAAAATTTGTTTTAACTTGCCTTTGACAGAAGGAATTTTAACTAAGGGGTCTTTTAAAGGCTAAAAAGCATTGAAAATATTATATAGCTTAATTAACAGTATGTGACTTTATAGTTTTATTAACATGATATTATTTAATTTTATAGTGTTATAGTGTATATCAATGGCATTTAGTATTTAATCACTGACGTGCATTTATTCACTATTAATTTTTTGGGATTGGTAAACATGTTAAAGAAGTAAATAATCTTTTTGTGCTCTTAGTTCAATAACGACAATTTTTGAGTCCTCTTAATTGATGTATTTTTACTTACGGAACTATGTCATTTTGACACTGATAGTTATATGTGAACATATGGTGGTCACATATCCAATAAAGTCTCAAAAAAAAGCAGCAAAAAATGCAATCTAAAATCCATTACTCTAACTAAGTTTTTTTAAGCGAAAAACCAATTTTGTTTAGAAACTGAGTAACGCGTTCTTAAACTACCGGAAAAAATACAGAGAACCTAGATTTTTGTTGAATTTAATACTTAATACTTAATACTTAATAACTTTAACTTTGTTTTTAATCCGATTTTTACAGTTAGTTACCATTTTATAGATATATAGATCAAGAAATCATATTAGTATAAAAAATTGCAGTCTAAATTTCCTTAGAAGATGATTAAATACATTGATTTACCCTATCGAACATGAACCATTATTAAAAACAGCATATTCATAATGAAATTATCCATAAAATGGTCAAATAATTGTAGAGATCAGATTAAAAACAGGACCTTTATAAATAATCAAGTTTAACGAAATATCCATGGTGCCGATTACATGGTGGGAATTTAAATACCTACATATTATAATTATTGCTCGTTACAGTATTCATTATCGTTTTGCAGCCAACCAAACGTTTTTGTAACTTTTTTGAATAATGAAATTTTTATGACCATTAAAAAGTAAATGGTTTTTATGGGTGGAAGGATCTGGGGGAGCAAATAAAACTCAATTTTAATTTGCCGCGCGACGTTTCGGAAAATATATTTCCTTCCTCATGGCTCTGAAACTATGGGATCCAATCCAGCTCAGGTTTTAATAGTAATAAAATTGGTTTTAATTAAGTATTTTTTTTTCATTCCACTCTAACAACAGGAGTATTATTATTTTATATAAAATAAAAAATGTTATAATTGTACAGGTGAAAATAGAAACATTATACATTTGCTTTTATTCGGAAGAATGACAATTCTCATTTTTCTTTCCATAACTAAATAAAAATATCGATGGATCTTTGATATAACTTATTTTAACATCTATACAAACAGGCGTCATTTCTGAGATCTTATGGGGCTTTAGGAGAAAAAAAATATCAAAAAGTAAGCAAGCAAGCATCACTTTTTCTCACCCTTCAATTAAATGAGGACAAAATAAAAATTCATTTCAAAAACCAGTTTTTTTTTTAAATGGAACAACGGTAAACAACAAAAAAACCTTTTTTTTTCTTTCAGTATGAAAATAGTAAAACAAACAAGAAAAAAAAATATTTCTCTCTTTAAAAGTACACGAAAGAAACATATGATGACAATTAAAATAAGTAATAAAAAACAAAATACAAAGACGAACAAAAACCCAAAAAGGGGGACAAAAACTTAAAGAATTCCACTCCACGAATCAAAATATATTAATCTTTATTCACGGACTTTTTAAGAGGGACAACTTCAAAATACTCATATTTTCATATATTTCTTTTGTTTTTTACTATTTTCATACTAGGAGGTAAGGCATCAAAAGGTTTTTTTTTTAATTTTTTTTTTAAATAAAAAAAAATTGCTTTGATTTACTGGGAGGACAAGAAAAAAAGAAAAGATAATTTCATTGCTTGTTAACGCTTTTGTTTTTGTTTCTCATGAGATCTAAGATGACACCTGTTTGTAACGAGGTTAAAATAAGGTTTATTTATCAAAGATCCATCTGTATTTTTTATAGTTATGGAAGGAAAAATACAAATTGTTATTCTTCCAAACCAAACCAAATGCAGAGTGTTTTTATTTTCACCTATAATGCAATATCATAATTTGTGTTCTACCTGTATAGAAATACAAAAAGTAATAGTGTTATACTCCTATTTTTAAAGCGGAATGAAAAGAATATACTTTTTTAAACCAATTTTATTACCATTAAAACTTGAAATAACTCTATTATTTCTTGAGAGCCCTGAGAAACGTCGGCAAATTAAAATTTGGTTTCATTTACTTCCTAAGATTATCAAATCCATTAAAAACCCACTTCGATAAAAAGCCTATTGAATTTTTAAAGCATTTTAATAATTTTAAATCCTATAAAAAGGTAAGCATAACTCTCCGATTAATGAAGTTAATCAGCTCTTCGCTGAGCTAGCCCACAGCATGTTCATGTCCACATGTCCAGTCCAGTAAATTTACTGAAATACATTCCAAACCACACAAACTTCAAGCGTTAATAAATAAAACCATGTCAACGAATTAGACTGTGCTTAATAAAGGTGAAAAATTACATTTTAAGATAATATTTTATATGCCTATACAGTAGATATTATTTAAATGAAAAATATAAGGGTTTTAGGATGCGCACTAAGTTGTTATACTATACGTACTGAAAAAATAATATATACTAGGTTTATTATTGACTTATCCTGGTCGCCATTTTGAACTGTGCCATTTTTATGGTATGTACTCTAGTACTTATATTCAAATATGTATTTTTACAGTGTTGCGATGTTACAGGGAATTCTTCAAAGGTAATGATAATTTTTTGATTGATTTTAATATACCTGGTAAAAGAGCTTTAATAGGTAATTTTGGTCCGTTTGTTTTTTGAGGTATCCTGTATATTGTAACATTTGATCATCTAGTCTCCTTAGAATAAGTGTATACGTTCAAAATGGTTATTTGTAAATATTTCTTCTTCTAGTTATTACACGTTTACTTTTATATTAAATTAATACTCTAGATAATTATTCTTCCGCTTACCCTGCAAATGTTCAGTGTAAAACCAAAAAAACTTAAATGTAAAATATACAGTTTGTCAACGAATAGGGTTTGGAAGAGGAAGAATTTTTTAATTAATAGGTATAGAAGAAAAAGTCATTCTTTATAGAAACGTCTGCTGATGCTGAAACTACCTTTTTCGAATATCAGATTTGCGATTACTGTGCAGGGTTCGTCAAAAACATTTTTACATTTTAGGATTTTTTTTTAATTCTAATTTTCAATTCCTTTATTTATTAAATGAATTTTGCTAGTGTTGAAACTACAATTCCAACTAATTATTAGATTTGCGATTACTATACAGGGTTCGTCAGAAATAACAGTTTTTGTTTTTTGATTTTTTTTTCAATTCTAATTTTTAATTCCTTTTGGTGATTGGCTAAATCATCACTTTGGGAACAAATGGATTGGAAGGCACCTATGGTCCAAATCGGCTGGCACGTGGGCGTCTCGATATCACAATAAAATTATTGACTTTCATTTATCGGGATATCTGAAGCCACATTGTGTATAAAACCAATTTCAATAATAACTTAGATCTCTTGAAAGAAAAAATAAGAGTAGTTATTGCAAATATTTCAAAACAGGAAGTTAGGAATTCAGATGTCGAGTTGAACTATGCGCTAACTCGGTGGTATCAAGTTTAAGGAAAAGGTTTATAATTTATGATTGAATGAATTGAAGAAATATGACATGTAATAATAAAAATACTTCAAAAGTAGGAATAAAAAATGGGTTTCTTACAACAAAATCGTTACTCGGCTAGGTATAAAATCATATTCGAAGTAAGAAAGCAACAATAGTTGTTTGTTTGTACATAAATTTATTTTAAACGAAATCCAAAAAACTAAAAATGTTGCTTCTAACGAACCCTGTATAGTAATCGCAAATGTGATATTGGAAATTGTAGTTTCAGCACAAGCAAAATTCATTTAATCAATCAAGGAATTGAAAAAAAATCCTAAAAAGTTAAAATGTCGTTTCTTACGAACCCTGTATAGTAATCGCAAATCTGATATTCGAAATTGTAGTGTCAGCACAAGCAGACGTTTTTATAAAGAATGACTTTTTTTCTATACCTACTAATAAAAAAGTTTTTCCTCTTCCAAACTCTTATCCGTAAACACACGGTATATTGTTTTTTGCATAAAAGTAGTTATTTGCGTTATAATTCCGTAGTAATTTGTTTACGAATTAATAAGGCAACCCAGGAAACAATCTTATAATTTCTAAAAGTGTTCCGTCACATTCACTTAATTAACGGATCTGTAACATTCAAAATTCTATTTCTCATGTGCTCCCGATGTTCGGCATTTTACAATTCTTTTTTATTGTGAACACGCTGTATACTATTCACTTTTAATAAAGGCCCTATAGAAACCATTTCCTGGCTATGATAATGTAATTAGCTAATTTTTCGGAATTAAAATTATTAATTAGCATGTTACAAAATATTAAATAAATACTTTTCACTATAAATTTGCAGGGTAGAGTCTTAGACCAATACACTTAAAAAGTTTTTGTGATGTATAAACTACATTTCAGACTGTGTGCCTTAAAACCTACTGTACATAATTATTAATTTTATTTAAAGTATGTTTTTTGTGTCAATATTTATATTATTTGTTATTTATTTTAGTTTATTACTTTGTTAATATAATAATTTTTATAGAATATACCAAAATGTAACAGCAAACATTTTTTATATCACTCTAAAAACGTTTAACAACAATTAGGAATTTTCATTGGTAATTTGTTTCTTTGTAAAAAATGTTTGGCGTTTCATGTATTTGTAAAAAAGTTCGTTAATTTTGTATTACATATAATGTATGTTCATATAATTTTTGTTGTCAACTGTTAAAAACAGTGACTGTTAAGTATACATGTTCCCCGAATGTGATAATAAACATGTTTCAAATGTACAATTTTGCAATTTTCTAGTATGACTTTAACTCCATCTGCGATATAACACATTATCATACGGTTTTAGTTATTTTCAATTAGGTCATGCATTAAAATGCTTAAATAGATTTTCTTTGTGGAAATATCAACATTTTCTCACGACATCTGCGATTGGAATAAATCATAATTTATTTTAGAATAAAAGAAATATAGGGTAATAGAAAGGAATATTAATACCGGGGACCATATTTTGGTGAAATAAGATAAACTACATCGTCAAAAAGTATACATTTTACATGGTCTATACACGATGAGACCTCGCCCCGCGGCATGCAGCAAAATCGCATATTGTTACAGCCTTAAGCAACAAACACACAATTATAATGAGAAGATTAATTTTCGTACCATCGTTTATTTTCGTTTTTTTTCCAGAAAGCGGTTAAATACCCATCTTTCGGTAGGGGTAATTGATAGATTATTAAAAGCCTAAAACTAAATTATGTCAAATTGCTACATAATATCTCTTTTTCTGCTCTTATTAAATTATAAATCCAACCCTTTTTAACGTAAAACCCTAGGTAATTGTACTCCAGTGAAGGGTACTTGGCCGATTTTTGGACAAAACGAAGAAGTAACGACATATCGATCAAAAAACGAAATGGATAAGGCGTCACTAGTGTTTGCTTTTAAGATACCCTTTTCTCTAATTCTTCGATAGATGTATATCGTTTCTAACAAACACAAACATGTGTGAATAGTTCACAAGATGTGTATCGTATGAAATTAACTGTCAAAAAAAATATCCGTACGTCCAGATAACTGCAACCCTTCTCTCGGCATGTGTTTCTTTTAACTTTAGCATCACCTAACTTTAATAGTATGATCGCCTAATGTTGACTTGGGTTTCGACACAAATTTTCTTTTTATGTTTCGAAGTTTATTCTTTTGTTTTACCAAAACATGGCCCAACGTGTCCTGAAAATCATGGTCAATTATTAAATATCGAGTAAGTAGGTAAAAATAAGGTTAAAAGTTCCTATAACGTTTTGTCCCATGTCCCCTTATTACTGCGTTATGGACCTCACAAGGGGGAATACTGAAAACGTGTCTTTTTTCAATATTTTCAAAACCAGTAAAATTAAAAACTTGCGCTAAAAAAATATTTTCTTAATATTTTGGACGATTTTAAAGTGACTTCTAATACCGGGATAACCGATCAAAAATAGACCTTAATTTTTTTACATCGATTTTTATAATTTTATATGATATTCTTGCCTTATTTTTACCTAGTCTCCTTGATCCTTAATTATTGACCGTACTTTCCAGAACACCCTGTGTATAAATCATCTTGACAAACCTCTATACTGAAAAAATTTAATTAGTGGCGTGATTAAAAAAATTACTTTAATATAAATATTGCATAGGACATTGCCTTAAAATACGCAATAAAAAAAGTATAAACATAATATTTTTTATAAAACCAATGCTTAAAGACTTAATTTATTTTAAAGAATTTGTATCAGGATTTAGCAAAGCGCATTCCCTAATCCATCCAATAGAAAAAAAATAATATTATGACGCGACAATGCGCAGTTGTAGATGGCTGGCTTAAATGGTTTTAATTTAATTTTTTTAAATAGATAATTTTCTTAAAACTCGAGTAAAATTTTAAAGTATATAAAGCGATTTGTATATCGACGATATCAAAATATCTTGCCGATACTTTTCTAGCACTTTAAACATTTACTATTATGATACGCCATTAGTATTAGAAATTACGAGAGCTCAATTTTCAATATCATGACTCACCGTTATTTAAAACAAACTCGTTAATTTGGATGATTCGTTATATTTTGAGGTTTGCTAAAATTTAAACCACATTTTTTACTAGGACTCTTGTTAGGTGTTTTGACGTTACTACAAAAATACTTTGTAGATTTTTATTCCCGTTTATTTATTATTATTTAAAAAGGGAGAAATAAAACATAAATAACTATTAAACTAATATATTTTATTTAAAAAAGTCTTGTTCAATATACACTTTCTATATCTAAGATCTATGTCTAATTAATTAAAGCTTTAATTCAGCCTATGCATACTTAAGTAATCTATAAATTCTACCACAATTTCATAATAAAAAAAAATTTTATATTACATTAACCAAAGCATACAAGAATGATAAATTAATATTTCTGAAAAGAATATGCATTTTATTATTAAATAGTGTTTCGAAATTCACATAATTTTATTACAGCGTTGACATTGTTGTATACTTTTATAAATATTTACAAAAAACGCAGTTAATTAACGCATTTAAGAGACATATAATATTTGCAATATCCGCTATGTCATTACAGCGCCAACGTCGCCAAATACCTGCATTTGTATAGGGCTACTATTGTGTTTGTGCTATTTGCTAGGTTCTAGGATAACAACCAAATAAATTTTTAGTAGATGTCCAACGTACAACGTTGTCATAATAGTATATTCGCTGATTAATTACGCATTGACATATGTCGCTCGTTGTGTCAACCGTCAACAGGGAACTAGCATAAAAATTAGATTTGAAAAATAATGCTCCTAAGCGTAAGATATTATTATTAAAAGACCCCAGCCCACAAAGAAATGTTTTTTTTAATTCTCTGGAATAAACAAAAGCGATTAAAGTTTACTGGTGACGTCAAAGCGTACTACAATATATAGCGCTAGAGCGGGCTATTCATACTACGTGACGTCACACGGTTAACTTTAATTATTTATAAAAATTAAGAAGTGATATTTAAGACGTAATATTTCCTATATGTTGTTTTTTGGTGTGGCCAAATAGTTTGATGCAAGAAAATTGTAAATATTCCAAATCCCGTCGTAGATATCAGGCATAAACAGAAATGTGTTGTTTTGGTTTTTAATTTTTTTTTTTTGTGACTTAGGAAAAATACCAAAACACTTTAGCATGGCCCTTTCTTAAATTCTATACTTAGTTACTATAAAATGGAGTTTTACAATTCGACGTTATTCGTTTTTTAGATACCAACGTCAAGCCAATTTTTTTTAAATACGAACCTGGACTTTTAAGCTTATGAAATTTAAAACATTTCAATGCTTTTTAATTTGACCATTTCATTATCAAATAATACATTATCAGTATTCAAATAATTATTCTTTCTTTGACTATTCGGAACTAGCAATTATTTTTAGGATTAAGTATCAAAATTATATTACGGAAACTATAAACTTATGGTGTTTAAATCGTTTATTAGGTATGTTAATAAAGTTCTAGTCAAGAAGTCAGATTTCCATAGCCACCCAGACTCAAGGCACGGGAAGTAATTCTATTTTTATTAGTATTTTCATTATTATTTTTATTTAAGCTATAATAATTCTAAAATTTACCTTAATTCTTATGGTTTTGGCCCTAGACGTCAAAATATTGTAAATCAGAAAAAGTGCCATCGCTCTCGAGTAACAAAAGAGTAACGTGAAAATGAAACAGACATAAGGAGCCAAAACTTTAAAACTAATAATAGTAACTACTAGCTATCTAATAACTATTTTTTTTATACAAGAAACTTTTTGACTTAAAGACCATAGGTCTGTGTATTTATTGTGATGTTTAATCATAAAGATATTTGCTAGGCCGTAATGGAAAGAAGGGATAATTTAACTTTCAAAATGCCCTTATTCCAAACTAACTTTTACAGTTCATTACACGGAAAGTGATAACATAATATAGAAAATAATAACCATTTAAAAAAATAGCAATAAAAAAGTGGAAGTTAATCCAATTTAATTCATTAATAAAATAAATTGAACAAAAATAGTATAAATAATTTAATTTAGTAAATATCTCTTTACGAATTTTTTAATTTCTCTGATATTTTTTGGAAGATTTTTATATTTTATTATTCCGTCTATTATCCGAAATTACTTTTTACTGGTATAGTTTGATATTTTATACAACGTTTGGTGTTATGATCATGTAATGTCTTACTCTTGTTATGTTTGATTTTTTTTTCTTTTAAAATAATAGAGTGAATTAGAATACAAATTTTTAATTTATAAATGTTTTGAACATTGATGGTGTTTTATTTGATGACAAATAGTGAAACTTTAAAAACCTTTGAATTGTTTTAAATTTCTAATATTTAAAAAGTCTTTAAGGCCGTAATTAAAGTTGCAGGTCCGTATTTAAAAAATGTGATTTGACGGCTATGAAAAAGGGTTTTTTGTTTTTCTCAAGTAAAAAATAAAAGCGCATAAAATTAAAAACCAAAACTGTACATGAAGGGTTAGTGTTCGGAATAATTAAAATTTTCTTTCACCACATGCCTCGAAATACGCAACTTGTTCTCTATTTACTACTTTAACCGTTTTTGAGATTTCCATGAGCACACGAATTTGTAGCACCCTGTATAGATTTTCAATTCTTACTTCGTTATAGGTATCATGTAGCACTCAGATACATGCGGTAATATAGTAATCAAATAATTGCAGCGTAATATGCCACTTTTGAAATTTTATATTAGGCCAACAGGAGAGATACACTTACTACACGATATAATAAATTAACACAATTAATTATTTTCATGTCCATATAAACCCTTGTGAAAAGCAGTGGCTTACACTTTTTTTAACTTTAATTTTTTTGATACATTTTCTGCTTTTCTGAAAAATCTAAAAGCCAATAATTATTAATGTGAGCAAGTTAAGTTAGTGTAATAGAAAAATTATGTGTATGTTTGACCTAAATTTGTTGTTGCAAATTCAAAGTTCACCATTGGGATCTCGGTTGTTACTAGACCTAGAAATGAATAAATTATTTCGTACAAATGATTTTAAATATTGAAATTTTAAAATTTGGTTTTTACACCATTTACCCGACATCGACAAACTGGTAAAGTTTTACGTTATTCAGGTAAATTCTTATAGGACATATTTTATTCATAACCAAAATTACAAATTGTCTCTTCAGTATCATAATTGCCTATGTCAATGTCTTATAGCGGCCATCATGAAGTGTTCCATAATATCTTGTATTTCTTTCCAGATCGTTTCTAAAATGGGCCCTGAATTCATAACAAGTTATTACAATTAAAGTAGAACAAATATTTTGCTTCAATTTGGCAACACCGTCTATACTCGAACTAACTTGTAATAAATATACTGCCGTCCTAAGCCAAAAAGGCGTATCTCAATTTTTTCTGATTTTGGTATTTTCATCAATATGGATACCTAAATCTATATACAGGGTGTCCGGGAAAATGTGGGAAATCTCCCGGATATGAAAAAAATACTACAAGTTCATATAAACTTCTTTCGTATGGGCCTCCTCTTCGGAGATATGGGCTCCCAAAGAGCTCCCATGGAATTAAGTTTTTGACACATAATTATTAAACCAACAGGTCTATTTCAATTTTTTTTTATATGACCTATACCAGGTAAGACCCTTCAAATTACTATCCCAGAGAGTGTTGCGAATTACTCACAGCTGCAGGGACGGACTAGCTGTGACACTAATGGGTCCATTTTTTTTACGCCCTGTATGATAAAAACTTTGAACAACGTTTTTTACATACCTTTAGCTATTGACTAAAAATTAAGTACTCTTCTTTCATGTCGCTAATCCTAACCGTTTTCGGAAAAACGTCATTTTATTGCGATCATGTATGAATATTAAGCAGTTAAAAGTGAACATTATAATTTATAGGAACAAAGATGTATCTTTTATTGAAATACGCTAAATATACATGATGTAAATATGTTTAAAATGACGTTTTTCCGAAAACGGTTAGGATTAGCGACATGAATGAAGAGTACTTAATTTTTAGTCAATAGTTAAAGGTATGTAAAAAACGTTGTCCAAAGTTTTTATCATACAGGGCATAAAAAAATGGGCACATTAGTGTCACAGCTAGTCCGTCCCTGCAGCTGTGAGTAATTCGCAATACTTTCTGGGATAGTAATTTGAAGGGTCTTACCTGGTATAGGTCATATAAAAAAAATTGAAATATACCTGTTGGTTTAATAATTATGTGTCAAAACCTTAATTCCATGGGAGCTCTTTGGGAGCCCATATCTCCGAAGAGGAGGCCCATACGAAAGAAGTTTATATGAACTTGTATTATTCTTTTCACATGTTTTTTTCATATCCGGGAGATTTCCCACATTTTCCCGGACACCCTGTATATATACTAGGCAAAATAGGCGTAACTTAAACGCAAAACACCAAAAAAATTGTAATAAAAATATTCACATCTCAAAAAAATATGTACAAACTAAGCAACTAAGGCTTATTTCATATTTCTAAGCGATATTTCTCAGAGATATGCCCTATTTGCTTAGGATTTAATACTTTGCATTTTTGTATATTTATGTTATTTGTTTATCTGGATTGTTAACAAGAAATTAATAAATATTAGTTTGTAAACATTTTCAACACCTTATTATCTATCGTAACGGAGATTTAGCAAAAGTCAATGATATTTCCTATCGAATCTCAGTTTTTTTTCAAATACTACCCTACAAGCTAAAAAAAACATTTTATCGTTTCTTTGCAAGATATTTATAGATTTATAAAAAAAAAATTACAATATTCCTTTGAAAAAAGTGATCAAGTTATTAAAATGTTCAATATCTCAAAATAGTGAACACTAGAGTTGAGGGTTTTTGGCTTAGGACGGCAGTATAGGTACATAAAAGCATTTAAGTTTATTCGGTGTTGGTAACTTTTTGTTACACAAGAATTATCTATAAGAAAACAGACTGTTTTTTGAGATTAACCAAAGATAATTTTATAGAAGTATAAAGACAATGACCTTTATGAATAAAGTTTAAGGACTGGCTTATTCCGAAAGTTTAAATCTTAATATTTTATAAACTATAAAAAAGCCTTTAACAAAACGTTGTATTCATACACAATGGGCATTTTTACTAAAGTTTGATTTGTATCCTATCGCATAGCATAGAGGAAGAAAAAAAGTGTTTCTACAGTTTTAGTTTTTAAAATTTTGAAATATTTACCGAGAACATAATTTAACAAATTACCCTCTCTATTAAACACTCGCGAAACTGGTTATTTACGTTACAACACAGATCTACAAATCGCAGGAATTGGGGCTGTCGGGGTCGATCCTCCGGCATCTTCCTAAAGGATACCTCTTTTCTATTTAACTATCGATACCGTTATAATCGGTGGCGACTGACAAATCACAGAATTGCGCGGGTAATGGGATGACGTTACTATAGAAGTATCTGAACTCAAGATTTTTTTTATTGTGATGTATTATTCATATGTACGTTCTAATTCAGGATGTCAGTGCCTTACAGGGGAACTTGCACACATTTTTTTTGTTGCATAAATATGTTCAGCCACACAAAACAACAACCTACACAAAATATAACATCTTAAATATCACTCCTTAACTTTTTATAAATATAATTAAAGTTTGCCGTGTGACGTCACGTAGTATGAATAACCCGCTCTCGCGCTATGTATTGTACGCTTTGACGTCACAAGCGAACTTTAATCGCTTCTATTTAATCCAGAGGATTAAAAAAAAAACATTTCCTTGTGTACTGTGGGTCTTTTATTTGATGATATTAGCTCACGTTTAAGAGCATTATTTTTCAAATTTAATTTTCATACAAGTTCCCTGGAAGACGTAGGTAATGTTTGACACATCGAACTTGGCCTAAAATATCCATGAAACAAATTGTTTTTTTTTTAATTATTTTGTGCCTAGTAGTAGACGGAATATCACATAATTCCATATTATAATGAGATTTACTTTTTATTATTTTTAAAATTTTACCATGAGTTTAAGCTAAAATTGTTTATTCTTTAAAATTAATATAAAGCAAATCACTACAGATTATTATCCCCAAACCATGTTAAAATTTTATAGTATACGAGGAAGGGTAAACAATTAGGTATGCAGTGGAAACTGCATTAAAGACACGTAAAACATAACCAATGCTTTTTCTAAACAATGCACACAAACGCGATTTAAAAACTTGTCAATTTGTATAATGTAATGATTCCATCGAATTACATTATAGTATATCCTAGTAATAAGTTCAAGTTCAAGAATAGTAAAGTATCGCAATGCATACAGAAATAGGTAGTATAAATCTTCAACTCCATCGCATTGCATCTCGCTGATCGTTCCCATGGTGTCAGGCCTCCCGCTTCTTCCAAATTTTAAATTGTAGTATGTACCTAAGTACTGTTTACGCTGTAAAAGGGAGAAGTATGGAATGTCAGACACAGATGCCAGAAATACAAGTATAATACAATATTCTGTTGTAAAAAAGTAACATTAACGTACGAAAGAATGAATATTTATTTTATATTAAATTAATCGAAGCGGGAGGAGTGACGCCAGGAGAACAATGAGCAATTAATGTGATACGATGTAGTGAGGGAAACATAATCTACCTATTTCTTATAACTTATTCCATTCCATCCGTACCCGTATATTTTGCAACCTTTTGTTGCACGCCCATCTTCAAGCAGCCTGTCTGAGATAGATTCACATTTACATACAAATATATTGCCAATACATTGCAAACAGCCTCACAATGCAAAACGTCCCTGATATGCGATTTGAATCGGGCCGATGGAGTTTGCGCAGTAGAATGAAAATGTTATCGATCGCCACGACACACTGCAAGTGAACAGAACTATGTGACAGAACCGGGCTGGCGTTTATCGTTTTAATATAATTGTGGGTATTTTCCAAGATTCGGGTACTATTTAAACTTTTCTTCTGAAATAGATAAAAGCCGGTTCTGTCGAATATTTACGCTAACAAAAAAACTTCAGAGCAAACTTGACTGGCTCTGATTGGATGCCCACAGTAGGTACATAATAATTATTGAAGTATGCTAGTAGACATATTATATTGATTATGTAGATAGATCGAATTTTTGGGTGGAGGGGAAACGGCGCCGGCGTTGGTTTCCATGAATAGGTTATGGGTTTTTAACACTTTCGAACTGGTTAGATTTCGAAATTTTAAGCTACTGATGACTTTTATAAAGATGCTATTTAAATAAAGCCTTTTAAATGCGTTAAACTGACCCGTATTATACACAATTATACCTTATATTTAAAAATGTATGTCTAAAATGCAGTCTTTTACCTATTGTCATCACTTAAATAGTAAATTAAATAGTTACTTAACTAACTTTGAAAAATGAAATAAGTGAACCGATTAGTTAATGCTAAAAACGCCAAACACCTTAGGTATATGGATTTCTAGTTATTTATTATTATTTTTTTTTAATTTAATTAAAAAACAAACTAATTAAAACTATTAGAACCTTAGAGAGAATTTGAGTTCTTAATTCTGATAGGTATAGGTACTGTTTAATTGAAGGATTGCACAGCACAAATATTAAAGAAAGGTTTTTCCTCAGCAGCACTTATAGTATTTGCAGAACTATACCGTTGACTCTTACTGCCAAAAATAAACTACCTGATTAAACTTTATTGTATACGCCTCAACCTCTTCAAAGGAGATTAAATGGGATCAGGGTCGGCTTGAAAATGTACCTACACCACATAATTTATTTTTATAATTTAAAATAAATAGATAGGTATTTTTAGTTTTAGGTAGGTACCTATAATAAATGTAATCAGTTTGTATTTATATATGAATCAGGCATAGGTATAAATTAAATTTGTACCTTTTCCGGCTCTGCTCGAAAAGGTTTTAAAATTGGGGATTTCATTATTTATTTTATGGTCAAAAGGATAATGAGGTTTTTTTGCAGTCAAAAGATCAACGGTATAATTCTACAAATACTATAACAAAGTTACTTAGTTTCTACTAGGTGTTCTTTATGCAATCTTTCTAATTAATAGATAGAATTCCATCCCATCGTTTAAATTGTCTTTAGAAAAAAGCTCTCTATTAATTGTTGTAGTTTGTACGGAAAACCATATTACCTATAAAATGTCATCATTAAACATACGGATAGTACTAAGTTATTTGATGAAGAGTAACGTTTAGAATGATTTAAAACTTAACCGTTATTTACAATGATGGTGTAATTACAGTTTAAGTACTTTTAAGAAAGACCTTTTCTTCTGGGGTTTTCAAATGCGTTTTTTGCATTAAGTGTTATAACGATTGACGTTTGAACACATACTTTTAGTTGAGGAATATACGTTCTTTACAAACACGGTATGTCCGTTTAATATTGAGAAAGAAGACAGAAAGAAAAATTGAACAAAGATTCACCACATTGATCAATGTGACATATTAGGCGCATTTGCCTTTTTTTTACTTACAGGTTACATTGAAGAAATTGGATTTATCTCCATTCTTGTCACATTCGTCCTATTGCATTTGAATAATAAAGAGCAAATAATAGGGAACTTGACAAAAATTTTAAATGTGGAAAAAATTCTATAAATCATAACAAGTATCTATAATAATATATTGTCATAAAACATGGCAGCAAAAAAAACAACATATTTCGTCCCAAAAGACCGCTAGCAAGATTTAAAAATGCCCCAAAATTCAAATTATCCCAAGCCGGTAAAAACGGGTCGTGACGTCAAGAAGTATAATTCGTGTGTGACATCCACGAAATAGGTTATAGGTTGGCAATAAATTGAACGACGTCGAGAATTCCAGTTTAAAACAACAATACAATAACAATAACACACGGCAATCCAAATGCAAACTCGGTAGCTCGGTCACCGGTCAGGATGACGGATGACGGAAAAGTCATACTTCCTGACGTCATCGGGCTTGGCGCGCTTAAAAGGTCGTTTAAAATGCTTTTGACACGCGCGAAGCTTTAAAGAATTTTTACCAAGTTATTACTGACTTTTAAGGAGTAATAATTGGGGAATATTTTTTTTAGGCCTAACTAAATCATATTATTGAAAAAAAAAATTGGAAAGTTCCCTATTATGGACAAAATATTTTTGGATGTCTGCCTTTAAAGAACAGCGCCGCAAAAGAAATCGGTTAAAACAATAAAAACTTTTCAATTTTCAATAATATTTGGTAATCCATTCAATGTGGCGAGTTTTTAAAATAGATCACATTTGTGATCGTGAGATTGCTAAAAAATAATTTGAAACGCTTTCATATTTTACCTAAAATTTCTCTGTGCAACGGCAGACAAACCATTTCCTTTTCTATTTTTTTTTGTGGAAGTAGTCCATCTCTCAGTGGAGTGATATTATAAGGGAAAATAATAATAATAACACACAGTCTGCTCCACTAGTTTATTCGAAGGAAATCAAATAATCCTTAGACCGTACATGTTTCGAAGGCAAAAACCTTCATCTTTAGCGGTATATTGCTAATTGGTTACATGAAGATAAACCCTGACATTGTTTGGTGGTTGAGAAAACCTAAAGGAAAAATATTTTTTTTTGAAAATTTTTTTTTTGAGTGATTAAAACTTATTGTACTTTGATCATTTATAAAGGAGAAAATGATTGAAATTTAAATGTTTGTAAAAATATTTCTTACCTGTAGAACAGAAAAGAAAAAAATTTTAATTAATTTTTTAATTTAATTATAATAATTTTAAAAATATTTAAATATAGTGAAAAAATTTTAAATTTTAGTTTTAAAACGTGCTTTCAAAAGCGTTTGTAGGAAAATTGTTGATTTCATTTTGGAAACGTGCTAGAGCCAACAGTTTCTAGACACAAAATGGGAGAATTTAAAGAGAAAAAGTAAAATGTTATAAAATAAAAAATATGCATACAATGTCAAGGCTAACAACAGACTTAAGATTAGTTTGGATTAACAATATGAAAGAGAAGGAAGATTGTAGTAGTGTATTAGATAAGGAAAGTTGTAATGTATTAATGACAGGAGTTCTGGTTTCGCTTGACCTGTTATTACTCCTGTCATTAATACATTACAACTTTCCTTATCTAATACACTACTACAATCTTCCTTCTCTTTTATATTGTTAATCGAAACTAATCTTAAGTCTGTTGTTAGCCTTGACATTGTATGCATATTTTTTATTTTATAACATTTTACTTTTTCTCTTTAAATTCTCCCATTTTGTGTCTAGAAACTGTTGGCTCTAGCACGTTTCCAAAATAAAATCAACAATTTTCCTACAAACGCTTTTGAAAGCACGATTTAAAACTAAAATTTAAACTTTTTTCACTATATTTAATTATTTTTAAAATTATGAATTAAAAATTTTTTCTTTTCTGTTCTACAGGTAAGAAATATTTTTACATACATTTAAATTTCACTCATTTTCTCCTTTATAAATTATCAAAGTACAATAAGTTTTATTCACTCAAAAAAAAAAATTTTTTTTCAAAAAAAAAAATTTTTCTTTTAGTTTTTTTTAACCACCAAACAATGTCAGGGTTTATCTTCATGTAACCAATTAGCAATATACCGCTGAAGATGAAGGTTTTTGCCTTCGAAACATCTACGGTCTAAGGATTATTTGATTTCCTTCGATTAAACTAGTGGAGCAGACTGTGTGTTATTATTTTCCCTTATTTCCTTTTCTGTCGTAACTACTTACGAACTTTAGTTTCAACCTTACGTAGAAGGTGCCCGGTGTAAAAATGGATTCGATCATCTTTCTCAAAATAACATGGACAGTGTATAGTTTTTGTTTTTGTTCAATCATTGATAAAAATAAATTATTGACAATAATAAATGTAGAAAATGTTCAGTTCATTTACTCTGAACGCTTAAATTGGCATTCAAACTAAAACTATAAATACAGTTGTAATACGTATCTACTTAACTAAAATGGCACAATAGAAAAATATCCTAATAATATTTCTTTTATAATTGAATTACCTAAGCGTCTATTTTAATTTTCCTTTGTCAATTTGATTTTATTAAAACTGCATTTATCCATAATTATGCTTATACCAAATAAATCAAGTATAATATAATTTGTCCAAAAATTTCATTATGATGTAAAAATGTATTAAATTGATTTCTATAAATTATAAAGTTCTCTAAATAAAAGAAAGAGGCCGAAGCTATAAATTCCTGATTTTAACCCGGTTTCATAATATGTGGTTAACTTAACCAGATGTTAACTTTGTGCCAAGTATCCACATTATGCACAGTGCTACAATAAGCTGGAACAATGTATGAAAATACGTGGTGCACAAAATTTTAAACAATAATCAATTAACGTGACAATTTTGACTGATATCAATAATGACACTGACATAAATGGTTTATTCACAGTCGGAGTTGTGTGCTTTTTAACTTATTCACTTTGTGTTAACCAGACACTGTGAAACCGAGCCTTAAAAAGCAACGATGTTTAAAGGCCACAACAACAAAATGTTTTCTATTTAAACTAAGTACATTTTTAATTGGGTATTATCAAAAATGATTTTTGTTTAGGACATGTATAAGGTTAAAATGGATAGAAAAACATCATTCTAAATATCACTAATATTTTTTAAACCCTGCGTTATTGTATTATCCTATATTTTCCCAGTAAATAAAAAGTTACCATAATTAAAACCTGTTTAACAATTAACAATAAAATGATTATACAGGTATAGAAACGCTTTCTCCACATATATCGCAAATCAAACAGATTATCTTTTCCCAATCTACCGTATCCCATCTCGCTGATCGTCCTCCTGGTGTCACTCCTCCCGCTTCGACTTAATTTTAAATTTTAGTGCTATTTTTGCTGTCGAAGGGATAAAGATACGTACTCAAGGCCTGCTTTTATTTTTAGTATGTTTATTAGTGCGTCTGAGCAAATAAAAGTTATATTCTGTTGTAAAATACATTCCGTACAAAACGTAGAAAAGAATTACTATCTATTTAATATTAATTGATTCGAAGCGGGTGGCATGACACCAGGAGAAAGATAAACAACGAGAGTGGGGAAAACATGATCTACCTATTTCTGTTTGCTTTACGATACTTATAATATTTTCACTCTTTCAACGGAGAAGTATACGGATGAATAAAGTATTTCCATACTTGTATGTTATTTTAACATACAGTGTGACCAGTAAAGTCCGCATCATATGGAATATTTGACTTTGGCATCAAGTTCTGCTTCGATCGAGATAAATAAGCAAAAAAATATTAGTCATGCGATTCGCATTATTTGTCAAATTTTAATTTTTTCCAAAAAATAATTAAAATGTGGGGTTATTTCTGAAAATATCGAAAAAGTTATTAGAAAAAGTTTTTTTAAATGCAGTTTCTAGCCTACATGCAAAATTTCAGCTGCATAAGATAATTTTGATTTTTTACCCACCACTAAAATTTATTTTCCACTTAATGAACACTTTACTGATGACACTGTGTTCTTTTTTGTCTTCTTAATATTAACGTGTATTACTTTCAGAAACAAACTACGTTTTCAAAAATACTTCTTTTATGAATTTACCTTATACAGGCTCAAAAACAAATAAACTTTGCATCACATGCGACCAAATTTTAATAGCCCAATTTTGATTTTGTAGAAAAACACACATTTAATATTACTTTAAAGAAAATGTATCTGAAATAAAGCATTGTCAAAACTAAAAAGTTTTATGTAGGTTGCGTTGAGTCTTATTTTGCCAAAAGTGGTGCAATTTACAAAATATGGGTAAAAAATCAAAATTATCTTATGCAGCTGAATATTTGCATGTGGGCTAGAAACTGCATTTAAAAAACATTTTCTAATAACTTTTTTCGATACTTTCAGAAATTACCCCACTTTTGAATTATTTAATTAATTAAAATTTGACTGATAATGCGAATCACGCGACTACTATTTTTTTGCTTAATTTTCTTCTCGATCGAAGCAGAACTTAATGCCAAAGTCAAATTTCGAATAAAGCTATCAATAAAAAAAATCCCATATGATGCGGACTTTACTGGTCACACTGTATAAAGAAGTTGTAATTTATTATTAATTTAGAAATCTGTTTGACAATGCACAACCAGCGTAAGCTAGCTCTTTGGCCAAACAATAATAAAAATATAGGGTGTTTTTATAAATCTGGCGTCGATTCTTCAACTTTGCTTGTCCTGTCACCTGAAATAAAAAAAAAACATAATTAATTTAACGGATTGGTGCAATTTTTCAATTTTTTGTCACAGTTATACGTGTTGTGTTGTTATTATAAATATTTTTGAAAACTGCACTTATGGTAATTATTTGTACACAACATATGTTTCGCGGCACATCGTAGATCATTTGGAAAATTTAGGAAATCCGGAAAACAAGGATCAAATTTGAGGTTATTCAAATTTTCAGAAAAAGAGGATACTAGTCCAAATTTGTTTATGAAATTAGCATTGCGGCAACGTTTACGACATTCACGGCTTTAAGAAAAAAAGGTGGCTGAGAAAAGCTCATTGCCGGCAAAAACGGGCCGGCAAACATATCTATACCCGTTAAAACAAATAATGCAAATAATCAATATAAACAAAGTGTCATGTTTCTATCTTCCCGGTATAGCTTGTGGATGCCTCTAACCCCCCCTACTATAAATTTTTATCATAAGATACAAAATTACAATAGGAATAAATTTAGATACCTGTTAATACGTGGCCAATGGCCTTAAGAACAAATAAAAAAATGTATTTAGTTAAACGCTCTAATAAAAATTGTTTAAATCACTTTTATGCAAAATGTGTTTTTCTGATTAATATTTAGTTGTAAGTCATCATTAGGGTGCGGATGTCAGGTAGTGAAATGGACCCTTAAACCAGAGTCGGCATGAGATCTCATTGGAAAATATTGTTTATTATTATTATTATTATTATTATTATTATTATTATTATTATTATTATTATTATTATTATTATTATTATTAATTATTATTATTATTATTATTATTATTATTATTATTATTATTATTATTATTATTATTATTATTATTATTATTATTGTTTGCAGGCAATTAATAATTACCACAAAGGACATACCGGCTGGCGCCCCTTTTCTTCCCTGGGGGGAGCTTCCCCTAATGTAATATCATTATTAAAAAGACACTTATGTAGCATTGTACAAAGTTATTTACCAATAATTAACTAGTCAGGCAACTTTGACTGTGACATTGACAAACAAAATTTACTTAGGTACATGTAAAGTGGCTCAGTTAGCTTTTGAATAATTTTTATAAAAGTTTGTACGCACTTATACAAGTTTGACACGTTTATACAAATTTGTGCAATTTTAAACAAGTATGTACAAGTTTATAAAAGTCTGTACAAGTTTTAAAAGTATGTACAAGTGTGTACAAGTTTGTACAAATTTGTAGGTACTGGTACAAGTTTGTACGCACGTTTACCTACACGTTTCTGCAAGTTTATACAGGTATGTCCAGTGCTTCGATTTTAATTTGTCCCACTTTTAAATGGCTGTAAAATACGTATTTTTTGAACTAGAACTTTGAATAAAAAAGGAATTGTAGGGATTTGAGTAAAGTTTTATGTTGTTGAGTCAAAAATAATTTAAACTGTAAAATGTCAAAATTATTGATATAACTTAAATTTTTTTAAATGGAACGCCCGGTATATCATTACATAATATTTAAAAAAACATTTTTTTTCTGATTACGAAAACATGCCCTTTCATTTTATTTTTTGAGCATAAATCGATTTAAATATGATTAAAATTCGAATTTATTCAAAACATCAAGATACCCGCGTGTATTATTTTCAATAATTATTGTCATAGTTTATATATACATATATATATTATTTATATATGACATTTGTAATAAAAACTATGAAAATAATTATTGAAAATAATACACGCGGGTATCTTGATGTTTTGAAAAAATTCGAATTTTAAACATATTTAGGCTAAAAAAATAAAAAGAAAGGGCATGTTTGGTATATTTTCGTAATCAGAAAAAAAAATGTTTTTTTAAATATTTTTTTTTTTTTTTTTTTTTTTTTTTATGATCGAGCACAAGCACTATAGGAAAATCCTTTAAGGCGCTCTGGGAGCGGTGCGTGTGCGAAGAAAGCGATTCACGTTTTTCTTGAATCGTTGGAGGTTATATTCGGTTGGAAACACGGTCTCAGAAAGGCCGTTCTACAAAGATGACGTCCTCCAAATGAAAGAGTTCTGAAACAATGATGTTCGGGGTGTACTAAGTTGAACCACATAGGGATGGGCGGCAGTGGTTCGTCGTGTGTTTCTGCTATGCATTACTCTAGGTGGAATCGAGCGGGCAATATCTGTCGAACACTTGCCATGAAAATATCTGTAGAAGAGAGCCAAATCACCAACCTGTCTTCGATGTTCTAAGCTGTCGAGGTTCTTAGTCAGCTCGTGGTCGCCGATTAGACGAACGGCTCTCCTTTGGATGGAATCCAACAACCAAAGGGTATGCTTCGGCGCAGAACTCCAGATATGAGAGCAGTATTCCAGTGATGGTCGAATCTGGGCTTTATAGAGTGTCAAAAGTTGTTGAGGTGTATACAACTTTTTGGTACGGAAAAGTATACCAAGCTTCTGAGAAGCTGCCCTGGCGATTGCCACTACGTGATTATGCCAAGACATATTTCCTCCCAGGTTGACACCCAGCAAATTAATAGACGAAGTCAGTGGAATTGCGTGTCCTGCCATAACGATATCGGGTTCTGCAATGTTGACCTTCTTAGAGTAAACTGCAGCCTGGGTTTTTTGAGCGTTAAATTCGACTTGGTTACTGTCACCCCAAGACAAAATTTCTTCCAGGTCTTTATTGAGGCGTGATACCTCATGTTGTCTGCGAAGATGTGCGTCAGTAGCCGATGTTTGAGGTTTCAAAGTAAAAGATGAGATAAGTGTGCTGTCGTCAGCAAAGCAATATAATGGATTTTCTGTTTTCGCTAGAAGGTCGTTAATGTACAGTAAGAAGAGAGTGGGAGATAATATGGACCCTTGAGGAACACCAGCATTGATGATGAAGGTGTCTGAGAGAAACCCGTCAATCGCCACTTGCAGAGAGCGGTCCTTGAGGAAGCTAGACAACCATGAACAAAATCGACCGGGCATACCATAAGAACGCAGTTTGCTTAGGAGCCCCTCGTGCCAGACACGGTCAAAGGCTTTAGAGATGTCCAGTGCAATAGCCCGGGACTCCCCATGATGTTCGATTGCGTTGCTCCAAAGATGAGTGACATAGGCTAGCAGGTCTCCTGTTGATCTGGACTTACGAAAACCATACTGATGGTCGCTGATAATTTTAAGGCCTTCCAGGTATTTTATAAGTTGTTGGTTAATAGCTTTCTCCATCACCTTTGATATAACTGAAAGCAATGCGACTGGTCGATAGTTGTTTGGCAGGGTTTTCTTGCCTTTCTTTGGTATAGGCTGGACTCGCGCCTTTTTCCAGCAAGATGGAAATATTCCTTTTTTGTAGGATAAGTTAAAAAGTCTACAAAATACTGGTGTGAGTTCATCGGCGCATTTCTTGAGCACTATAATAGGAATTTCATCTGGACCAGAAGCTTTTTTGGCATCGAGCCCCTTCAGAATTCGTTTGACAGGACGCTGACGGAATACGATATCAGTCATTTCCGATCGAACTGCTGGAATGTTCGGGGGTGTTTTTCCCTGAAAGTCTACCGTGGAGTGTGAAGCAAAGAGTTCTGCGAGTAAGTTCGCTTTATCTTCAGCCGTGGTTGCTATTGTGCCGTCAGAACGTGTTAGCGGTGGAATATTTGATTTGGTAAAATTTTGACTGACGGCCTTAGCGACTGACCAAAAGGACCTAGATCCGTTAGGACTGGCGAGAAATTTATTTTTGATCCTCATGTTGTAAGCCTCTTTGTTTTGATCTATCGTTTGCTTGTACTGGTTTCGAGCGGTAACAAAGATGGTGCGATTCACATCGGTAGGATTTTTACGCCATTGTCGGTAAGCTAGATTTTTAGCTCTGACAGCACGCTCGCAGTTCTTGCTAAACCAGGGTTTGCCATTCGAAGAGCGCTTCTTGGAGAAAGGAATAAAGGCTTCCATGCCAGTAAGAATAACATCGGAGACCTCTTGAGCACAAGCGGATGGATCATCTGAAGAGAAGCATACTTCCAGCCAAGGAAAAGTGTGAAAATGGTCTCTTAGGTCTTCCCAACTAGCTGATGTGTAGTGCCAAATTTTACGAGGTTTAGGAGGTTGTTCAGAACAAATTGGCAGCTCGCTTAGAATTGAAATAAGTTTGTGATCGGAAGATCCTAATGGAGGATGAACGGTGACTGTGTATAGGTCAGGGTTGGATGTCAAAAAGAGATCTAAAAGACTAGCAAAATCTCCATCTCGGTCTGGAATTCGCGTTGGTTCTTCCACGAGTTGAGTTAGACCAGAACTGATCGCAAAAGATTCCGCCTCACGACCCTGTTCATCGTTGGTATTTGAGTATTTGAGCCAGTTGATATTGTGGACGTTAAAGTCACCAAAGATAGCGACTTCGGCATTAGGATGGTTGGTTTGCAAGAAGTCAATTGTGTTTGCTAGTGACGAGAAGAGTGCTCTGTAATGTGTGTCACTTGGAGGACGGTAAAGGCAGCAGATAAACTTGGTGATTTTCTGCGTTGATATTTTAAACCACATTACATCAAACTCTGCTGGTTCAAGTGTGTCCTCTCGTTGGCAGCAAAGATCATCTCGGATAAAGAGACAGACCCCAAAGTTGCGTCTAAATCGGAAATGAAAATCGTATCCAGGATATAAATAGCTGACGGTGTTCGTTGACGATCTGACCTTTGTCTCGGTCAGTGCGAGCACATGGGGCTTGGATGTTTGTAAGTGCTGGTGGACTGAATTGATGTTGGTATTAAGCCCTCTGATATTGCAGAAATCAATTTTAAAGCTGCTGTTTTTGGGTGTGTCAGCAACTGTAGGTGCCACACTATTTCTCCGTTGAGTGTTGTTAGGGGAACCCAATATATTGTCGGAGACAGTGGATGTTCGGTTAATATCGCTTGATGAGGCCACAGGATCAGCCCCCACCCGGAGATCCGATCGGGGGGCGAGTTTACCTCCGGAGTATTTTGGTCCTGGAGCTTCCATCATGCTTTTTCTTCCCACCCTGGAAACCGGGAACCTTGGCACAGCGACGAAACGTTGACTCAAAGAATAACTCAAGAGCAACTTCACGCCGCCTAAGCCGATGCAATGGTATCTCACCGGGCGATGCCGGGTGGGCCAGCATCTACCATTTGTAGTATATGTAATGATATACCGGGCGTTCCATTTAAAAAAAGTAAGCTATGTCAATAATTTTGACATTTTACAGTTTAAATTATTTTTGACTCAACAACATAAAACTTTACTTAAATCCCTACAGTTCCCTTTTTTATTCAAAGTTCTAGTTCAAAAAATACGTATTTTACAGCCATTTAAAAGTGGGACAAATTAAAATGGAAGCACTGTACACACGTGCAATGTACAAACCTTATACTAACATGTATAAATCGGTACTAACTTGAACAAACCTTTACAAACGAGTGGAAACTTGTATAAAACTACACAAGACTTGTGTACAAAAGCTAACCGAGCCTCTGTGATTGTAAGTAAATTATGTTTGTGAATATAATTACTGTCGCAGTCAAAGTTACCTGATTGGGTATTTATTGTTAAAAACCTTTGTGCAATCCAACATAAGTGTCTCCCACATTTCAGCTTCCTGAGAGTTACCGTTTTTGAGATCTCACTCACCTCTACAATTATAAAACCTTTAAAAAAATTACAGAATAAACTTATTAAATGTATATGTCGTAGGCTAATTACAAATTCAGTCGTTTTATAAAACGCCTAGTCGTTTTATAAATGACTAGGCATATTGTAAAATGAAGAATAAATACTAAATTTTTACAATTCGACTGAACTTTTTAGGCGTTTCATAAAACGCCGAATTGCTCTTAGGCTTATTGTAAACGGTTCTTCAATCTTGTTTATTTTAGCAGTATTTATTCTTCATTTTACAATATGCCTAGTCATTTATAAAACGACTAGACGTTTTATAAAACGACTGACTTTGTAATTAGCCTACGACATATATACAAGCTTCCCTTTTTGGAACCCACAATAAATTTATACAAACCACTGGGATATTTAAACTTAGAAAATTTATATAAATTTAAAATATGTGTTATTATTCATTCAGTAACCGTTCATAAAAATAATTAAAAATAATTTTAAAAAAAATTAATACTTTACATAATCATCTTACTCGGCAAACTGAAACTCTTTTGGCAGTAAATATTAGAAGTAATTTCGGTAAACGATCATTATTATACAATGGGATTATGATCTATAATAACCTACCAAATAAATATAAAAACATTAAAAAATTAGTACTATTTAAAAATCAAACTAAATTGTATTTTTTAGCAAAATAAATTATTCCATTTTTTTTTAAATTAAATAATATTTGACTTTTTTATTAATTTCGTTAAATATAATAATATTTATGTATTTTTACAAAAAATTGTTAATTTTCAAGTTTGTTATTGTTTATAATTTATATTCTCTGTAATGGACTTTTAAAGTTCGTTGGGAATTTGTTAATAAAAAAAAAATTGGCATTAAGTTAAAAGCAGCTCCCCTGGGGAAAAGGGAGGGCCATCAATGTATGATTTACTTTGTGCTAAGTACTATAATTGTCTGTAAAAATTCAGTCCCTCAATAACATATTTCAATGAGTCCTCCTGCCGACTCTGGTTTAAAGATCCTTTCGCTACCTAATCCGCTCTATACTTATAATATTGTGATTGTAAATTTATTTAAGGTATTAGACTGATAAGTTGTTTGACGTATTATATAGTAAGATATGTAAGGAAATATTATTGTAAAATATCAGCTAGTTATTAAATTAAAACAATAAACCGAAAAATTCCAAAACACTATATTATTATCTTATGCGACGAAAATTTCTTGATGCTATTTTTTTAAACTTTAAAATAAACTCAAGCTGGGGCACATTCCCCATTTAATTGTTTGCGCAATATTTCCTTTATTTTAATTTTAAACAACTAAATACCCATCCTGAGACGGGTACAGGCCTGTATCCAGGATTTCGTTTGAAGGGGTGCTGGCAGGAACAAAATATAACATTTTTATTTGTATTATTCTAAAATTTAATTTCACTTTCACTCTGTATTAAAGGTTACGACCTATATTTTATCGATCAAGCATAGAGGGGGGCGCTTAGTTTATTTTACTTTTTTTATTCATAATTTTTTTAAATATGATACCCAAAAAATGTTTATACCTTGAAGGTCTTCTGGTAAAAAATGGCCAGTTTAGGAGAAAAAACGATGGTCTAAAACTATTATCGAATTGTGTTTAGCTTATAATTGCCTATTATAATTTTCCTTATAAGACATTTAAGGACCTATTAATTTTTAATTTTTTTGCAATATACGTGGGAAATTTCCGGACGCCCAGTATAGGCCTAAATTATTAAAGGAATGTATAGGCGACCGGCATTTATGTGACATAAGTGCCATTGGCTGGCATTTATTTACTTACAATCAAAGTGCTTGATTAGCAAGTTCAAAATTACACTAATCGGGGCGCTTTGATTGGTAAATAATGCCTGTCAATGTCACTTTATGTCATCGTCAAAGTTGCTGGTTCGTTAATTATTATTAAAAACCTTTGTACAACCCAACATAAAGATTTTTATCAGTTTTGTATTTCTTCGCCGTTTCGTTTTTTGATCAACGTTTCGTTAGTTTGAAGCTGGTAGACAATGAAGTAATATCAAAAAAAATTACTTTGTCGGACTTTTATTGTCTTTATTTTGTTACTTAACACAACATTTTGGTTAGTTAGTATCTCTAAACAATACGCAATACCTTAATTTAATTACGGATCGAATCATTCAAACTCCATAAAACAGGGCATAATTTAAACTTTTTATAACAGAGCATCTAACGTTTGCAACAATCCGGAAGACCTAAATATTGAAATTTCAAATATCAAAAAAGATTTGAAACGGAATGGTTACCCTGAAACCTTTGTAACTAAATCCGGAAATACGCTTAGAAGCTTTCTTACAAAAGTAAACCCCCCCGTCATGAAAACACAAAAAATTGTATCTATCAAGTCCCTTGCCAGTGTGGCGAATCGTACATTGGAGAAACAAAAAGACCTCTTCCCGTACGAGTTAAAGAACATCTGAAACATACTCAACGAGGTGAAACTTCGAGATCAGGTATAGCGGAACATTGTATGGACCAACCAACATACCTAATATACAGTGGTCAGAAGCCAAGGTTTTGGACACGTAACAGCACTGGAGAAAACGAAAATTCAAAGAGGCAGCTTTCATGAATCAAAATACCCATATATTAGTAAACCAAGTATAGATAGATATCCTCAATATCTGGAAGCATCTTCTTGTCTAAAACCAACAGCTCAAACTTCACACTTCAATAAGCACGTAGGCGGAGTCACGAAGCTTACTTTCACATGGATAGTATTTAAGACAGTAGCCTTGGAATTATAATTTAATTTACACTTGAAAACGGTTAGAGATACTAACTAACCGAAACGTTGTGTAACGTAACAAAATAAAGGCCATGAAATTCCGACAAGATAATTTCAGAGAACTCCCTTAAAGATTAATGTGTCCCAAAGACTTACTTAAGAGAAGGTGTTGTTAAATATAATTATAATGATTACAAATTTTTTTCGAATAAATTTTCGTCTTAATTAAATTTCGGTTTAGGTACGCCTTCCGCTAATTGAAATCTTAATTTAATTAAAATATAGTTTAAAATTAATTAGGCTAGTTCAAACAATGTTGATTTGCTATATCTAAGAAGTTTTATTTTAATTACATTGTGGGTACTAGTAAATAATATCGAAAAAAGCACGGTCAAATAACTATTGGCCTTACTAAAAAAATTCTATTTTAAAATTGAAAGGATCTTAATTGTTATATTTATATGTCGTAGTCTTATAGTGAAATCCGTCTTTTCATGAAGAATCTAGTAATATCATGAAGCGTCGGCATATTATGTAAAAACATGAAGCTACACAATCTGCCTAGGCTTTTTAAGAAGAGCCCGTAGCACTTCGGCATATAATGTAATGTATGCGTAACATAACCTGGCTAAATTTAAAGAACGGCACTTTGTGAAGTACGGGATGTCAAAAGGAGGCGATAACTAGAGGAACAAATTCCGTCTAAAAGGTAGGTATATTGGCAACTGGTTTGTTCGTTGTTACCCAGAGCATTTTTTTAAAATTTAATTTAAATTTTATTTTTATAAAATTATATTAGTTGAAAAAATTGAATAAAAAAAAATGCTCTGGGTAACAACGAACAAACCGGTTGCCAATATACCTTTTAGACGAAATTTGTTCCTCTAGTTATCGCCTTCTATGTCAATGCTTTAAATCAAAATTGCAGTGTAATTCTCGATGTCACAAAAGTGGTCCCTGTGTTAATAAATAGAAACAAATGTTTGATGGTATTCTTCTTATTAAAGTCAATTTTTTTGTTAGATTATCTAGATACTCATACCTACCCCTATATTGAAACTGGTCCCCTCTATATAAAGCAATCTCTCAATTACAAGCTCGCAAAGTTCACTTAAACACAATATGCCTTGCCTTTGTGGAAATTTCACGAAACCGCAATATTTAAAGTTAGGCAGGTTGTAGTATACACAATTCGCCGAAATGTGATAGGCTCTTCTTAAAAAGCCTAGGCATATTGTGTAGCTTCATGTTTTTACACAATATGCCGACGCTTCATGAAAAGACGGATTTCACTATAAGACTACGACATATATAAATCAAAGAAACACGATCTTAGGTGATGGTAGCACGCTATTAAAGGGACACCTTCGATTTTGGATATTATTTTTTCCATTGTTCGTAATGAGGAAATACTTACGTCATATCACCAAGCAAACAATACTAAATTTTAAACCATTACTTTGAAAAATTATATAACCAATTCCCGGACCAAAATACTGCACACTGTAAAACTTATTGTTTCAAATCCGATTTTTTCTGTAATGTTAGGTACCATTTAATAGATAATTTTATTAGAAATGTGTTGTGTTTGTAATGATCGATCATGTTCGAAAATCACATTACACCGGGGTGAATCAATGTATGTTTTGTGTCTTAACTTTCAAACACCCTGTGAAAAAATTCGGGCTGTTGTTTTTCTCACTAACAATTTCGTAATAAAGTTCCATGGATTTTTACCATTTTGCATTCACTTTATCTCCATTTTTAGAAGACAAACAAATTTAGCAAAATAGAGACAAGAATAATTGATTAGTAACCGAATATTTAGATAGTTTGGTGTCCAACGGTCGAATTGGTCTGCATGTGGTCAGGATTTAAACCCCATTAACATTCAGTTTATTTAATACATATAGTCAAATTTCTCTAAGAACACGCCGCATCGTGGCTAAGTCAACTGTCATGTATGGCACACTGTTAAAGTATGATCTATTACACGTTAAGATGTTGGCGACTGGGCTAACTTCTTTTACCACAGCATTCACATATTTTTAAATTGGACGGGGGTATTACTGATTTATTAGCATAATGGCTTGCAAAAATACAGCGTTAATTTTATTTACAATTGAAACATCGAACTCAGCGTGCGATAGATTTAAAGTTGCAGCGTTATTCATTGTTAAACATAGAAATACATTTGACATGCACTAAACTTACCAATGGAAAACGCTACGTACAACCCTAACAACATACAAGAGTTTCGCCGCCCAAATACTGTAGGAGAGCCAATCAAGCGGCAAGCGGTGCGCCTGCGCATGTTTCACGTTCAATGCTGCGTTGCCATATTATATTATGTTACTTTTGCGGCGTAGTACAAAGCCGCCAAAATTCCATGTGTTTTTAATTACAAACAGCTGGATTAGTTCTCAGTGAGCGCAAGGTTTGGCAACCTATTGTACCGTACTTAAAATGGATAAACAAATAGGAAATGATGATAAATGAAATGCTTGTTATTGGAAATAGGAGAGTTAATTAACCTAAACTGGTTTATTCTACCCCCCGTTTAACTTAAACAAGAAACACAAAGAAAATTTAGTCTGAAACGTCACGCGTGAGCTTGCTACGGCTTGCTACTGAACTGAAAACTTTTAGGATAAAACCAGTATCATTTAAAAACAAATTTTTTATTAGGTATGGAGATAACGTGATGATTCAAAAAATAAATAGATTAAACTTTATGATTAAATTATCAGTATGAAAAATAACAGCCCCAATTTGCCCACAGGATGTTTAAAACACACAAAAAACATCGTTCCATCGAGCATGACCCATCATTAAAAAAATGCATTAGTATAAAACAAAGTCGCTGTCGCTGTCGCTGTCTGTCCATCCCTACCAGCTATATATGCTTAAATCTTTAAAACTACGCAACGGATTTTGAAGCGGTTTTTTTTAATATATAAAATGATTCAAGGGGAAGGTTTTTATGAATAACTAGCGACCCGCCCCGGCTTCGCACGGGTGCAATTTCAGAAAGTGGCATGCCGGGTAATAATATTTCGGGTTTGTATTTATACCAGCGGGTTGCAACGCATGCCTGATACACGCTAGTTACTAATAAACTGATCTATAAAATTGCGAAGGAACGAAAAAATAGGATATAAAACAAAGGAACAAACCTAGAGAAATCCAGGGTGTCGGTTTTTTTTTTGTCCAGACGTTACCTAATAATTTGAAAAGTAATATTTTCTATATCTATATTCCGCGGCAAAAGTATAACGAGCGTATAATATAGGCAATCAGAGTGTATTTTGGTTCATCATACTTGCATTGTCATTAATTTTAAATTCTGACCACGAAAACACCAAATTTTGCCTTTTTTTGATATTCTATATTTTAAATATCACTGACGCTCGGATGTCAAGGCATGCTAGCCTATTTAAAAACAGGTAATATTCCCCGAAACCAGAAAATTTCAGACCATGTTTAAAATTGTAATTACGAATATAAAATATAACGTATATTTTTCCTTATTTTTGGTAAAACTAAAATTTAGAGATCCCAAATAACCCAATTCTTACAACAGTTTCGTTTGAAAGATTTATATAACACTTTAGAAACTGAAGCGAAAATACCCCATTTGACCTTTTTTTGACAGAGTACATTTTTATAATTATTTCAATTGAAATCTCGGATTATTACGAATTCATAATTACACTTGTTGTTTTATGCGTAGTTATAATTACACTTGTGGTAATATGCATAGCATAATAAAATTGTCTTACTGTTAGAAGTATTATGAGCCCATTATACCGCGCAAGCAAAAATTATTTGCATCTAAGGACGTAATTCTTAGCCGTAGAGCTTAATAATACCTGTTGGGTGTCAGTAACTACCTAAATTAACAATCAATCAGTTATTCCGTCATCTTTGACAGTCGTTACAAGTAATTTGATTCATCGCTAATTTTTCCAATTTCTTGAACAATTCACACAACGGGCTTTACGGAACAGCACAAAACATTCATGGTTGCAGCGTATTTTCGAAACGGAGTTAGAGTAAATGGTGAGTGGCAATACAATTCGGGTTTGTGCATGGACGATTTTTCTAACGTTGCTGCGGATTTTTATCATTGCCTGAAAGGGACCTTGACTGTGTTTAGGGAAACAGGTTCTAAACAACACAAAAAAGCAGGAAGACCATCTGTAAGAACAGAAGAACTTGTTGCAAACGTTCGTGAAATAATGCAAAATACGCCAACAAATTGTATAAGACGCCTGTCCCAAGAAGTGGGAAGATCTTATGGAACATGCCAGGACTATTCTTAAGAAGCAGCTAAATTTATTTCCTTATAAAGTGCAAGTATGTAATTATTTTTCTTTTTCTTTCTGTATATTCTTACTTTGTTAGTTTTGTAAACAACAAAAATAAATTTGTATTTGTCTACTTATTTTATTACTCATTAGTTTGGCATATCATGTCATAATATGAATTTGACAAAATTTTAACCTAGATTTGCTTAGATATATCGTCCTCATATCATTGTGATCTAAACCAAGCCCTACGTTTTTTAATCCAAGCCCTCTTTGATGCAAATAATTTTTGCTCACACGGTATATAAAGTATTTTTTTATAAACTTTGAAGTACGATTGTGCGATTGTGTAGGTACCTAATATTTACAAATAATAATCGAATACAAGATTATTTTATTATGATTTAATTAACCCTCGCATATTTTTCTTTTACTAATTTAATTAGTTAAATGCAAAAATTAGTTAGGTTTTTTTCTAATACTCCTTAAATGGGGTACTCCTACTCTAATGGGATGCAAATTAATATATTGCGTCTTATTTTTTCAGGTAGGTGGGTTGTTAATTTGTTATGAACAAACATTAGCAAATAAACATTGGTGAGGTTGAGAACCGATTGTTAATAATCATGGTAATTTTATTAAGGTCTGTTTAGAGGTGCTGGTATGCTCTAAAATCGACGCTAGATGTCGCCGTGCGCTTCATCCTCTCTGTAGATCGCCATATTTACTACCTCAGACCAAGCAATATTGCTTACTACATTTAAGTAGTACACATGTTACTTTAATTCGTTAGATCTTAGCCTTACTGACAGACATTGCAGGTAAAGCTCATTAGCGCCATATTAAATGTGTGTTTTTCTACAAAATCAAAATTGGGCTATTAAAATTTGGTCGCATGTGATGTAAAGTTTATTTGTTCTTGACCCTGTATAAGGTAACTTCAGAAAATAAGTATTTTTAAAAACGTAGTTTGTGTATGAAAGTAATTGCATGTGGGCTAAAAACTGCATTTAAAAAACTTTTTCTAATAACTTTTTTCGATATTTTCAGAAATACGTATGAATTATTTTTTGGAAAAAACTAAAATTTTGACAGATAATGTGAATCACGTGACTACTATTTTTTTGCTTAATTTTCATCTCGAACGAAGCAGAACTTGATGCCAAAGCCAAATTTTGAATAAAGCTATTAATAAAAAAAAAAATCCTCGAAAAATCCCATATGATGCGGACTTTACTGGTGACACTGTATAAAAATAAAAAGGCAGAAATTAAAGATAAAAATGTAAAAAATAAGTTGGCATTTTAAAAAAAAATGGTACAGAACTTCCAATTGGGCATATCTCTAGGTAAGATTTTGTAAAAACTGTAGCATATCATTCCTGCAGTAGCAATAAGTAATTTTCAGATTTTGTTCAAAATATGCTGTAATAATATGTAAATATATTAGGTATGTATGATAATGGTGAAATTTAATTTTGAAATAAAAAGCAAAAATATACAAATCGTACATTGTATTTTCATTTCATAAATGATTATAAAACAATTATCGTTAAAACGGTTAAAAAATTAAAACGGTGGGGCCGAAAATGCCTGTAATAAAAACATGGAGCCGAAAGTTCCTGTCAAAATCTGGTTGCTACCTGACCGGGGCTGAATTTCCCTACGTCCTTCTAAAGCTAAATATACTTAACCATAAACCTTTCAAAGGAAAATGTTGGACGAAATGCGTTATTTGGGATCTCTACATTTCAGTTTCACCAAAAATAAAGGAAAATATACGTAATTTATATTTGTATTTTTATTTTAAAGATAGTATGCAATTTCCTGGTTTGGCGAGAATAACCTCTCAAAATAAGACAAAAATTGGGGTTTTCTTATTTATATTTTCGTGATTTGTGGCACTTTATAAGTGGATGGTTCTATATAAAGTGTGATATTTAACTCGCGTATAATGAATACACTCTGATGATTATAACCCATTACAGGCTTGTTAAATAATATGCTATTAATTATTTTTTCATAATTTTTAAAACACTTGACTATATTATTACATTTATATTTAAAATTAGTTACAAATTTCTTTACAATACCAAACTTGGGTGACTGACATCTGTAATTGTAATTTTTAAACACCCTAATTACCTGGCAAGTACCTATGTATGGTTGGAATGTTAAAACTCTTTGGTGAATACCGCTGTAAATGATGATACTCAGATGGCTTTAAAGTTATACACTAAAATGACGGTTAGGAAGTAACGTCTCTTTTTATGCAAATTTTTTTGTAGAGAAAAGTAATTTCGTAAAGGAAAAATTAAGTTTTCGAATAATAGTTGTCTAAATGCAAATTTTTAAGTAAAAGGTACCTATTTCAACATTTTAGTTATTACATAAATATTATGCCGTTTGTGGTTTCTAATTAGGTGGTATGTCGGTATTTAGATTACTAAGGTCAATATAAACTGGTCAACAAAAAGATCGTACCATTCAATTTTTAGACCTATTTTCAAATTGCTGTAACTTTTTTAAAAATTAACATTTTTGAATGTAGTTTCGAAATTTGCAAAGCGCGATTTTTCTACTTTAACCTGTATTTCATTTATTTTTGGTAGAATTAATATTATTATGATACACAGGGCGATTAATAGAGTGCTGCAAAAAAACACAAAATTTTAGTGTGTGCCATTTCAGTGGTGATTTTTTTTGGTCGTTACAATATGAGTTTTTACCAAGGTAGGATCAATATCTCTAGACGTTTTTGCCAGTTTTTGGATTGAGGACCGCTGGCTTTAGATAGGCCAATAAACGTCAACTTTTGGTAATCATTGCTTTAAAACGCTATAACTGGAAAACGGATTGATGGATTGCAATAAATTGATAAATTTCCAAGGCTAAGTTAATGTCAATGAAACAATGAAGTTACCTATAGCAGCAATACGCTATAACGCTATTCCCCAGTACTTCCTTGCAAACTTGGTGAGTAGCATGCCAAGAAGAGTAATAGAAGTTCTAAGGGTTCACGGTGGACCTACTCACTATTAATTTTATTTGTTATTATTTTTTTTTGTTAAAATTTAATCAATTTTATTTGCTACCATTAATGTTGTTAATATTGTTTATAAGTGAAACACTTTGCTGGCCAAATGGCGCGCAAATAAACATTTAATTTTTTTAAATGACTTTGTTGATTACCCCGTATATTAATAAAATTCTCACCCTTCGTAAAATACGTAGGTCATAGAACATCTCCATGAAATGGGATTTTTGAATGTGAAAAACTCGTGGAAATCCATCAATCCGTTTTCCAGTTATAGCGTTTTAAAGCAATGATTACCAAAATTTGACGTTTATTGGCCTATCTAAAGCCAGAGGTCCTCAATCCAAAAACTGGTAAAAACGTCCACAGATATTGATCCTACCTTGGTAAAAACCCATATTGTAACGACCAAAAAAAATCACCACTGAAATGGCACACACTAAAATTTTGTGTTTTTTTGCAGCACTCTATTAATCGCCCTGTGTATCATAATAATATTGATTCTACCAAAAATAAATGAAATATAGGTTAAAGTAGAAAAATCGCGCTTTCCAAATTTGGAAACTAAATTCAAAAATGTTAATTTTTAAAAAAGTTACAGCAATTTGAAAATAGGTCTAAAAATTGTATGGTACGATCTTTTTGTTGACCAGTTTAATTAGTAAAAAAAATTTTTTGTTACGTAAAAAAAATATAGAAATCGAATTTCAAAAAAAAAATTCTTACGTCAAGATGAAATTAATATAAAATGTCAAATGTCGTAAGGGGGCAACATCAAGGCCGTATCCAGCGACAAATTTTGGAAGAAGGGTTCAGAATGACTTTGTTTTTGATATCCTGTCAATGCAGCGGATACCGTGCCAAAAATTTTCGGGGCCACGTCGCGTTTATAAAAATTCAGCCAATAAGAAATATTTCCATTTTTCCAAATTTAAAAAAAGATTGAAATATACAATAATATATTTAGGAAAATTTCATAAATTTATTCTCAACCAATTAGAAGGCTCATTTTTGTTTACGTTGCTTATAGCAACGGGAGACTATCGCGATAGTCTATAGCCTATTAACCTAATAAAATTAATAAGTGATAATTTTTCTTAGGTACGACTACTACGACTTAATTTTAATTCAAATGTCATTCCGAAGTGACAGGTGAGACAATCCAATGTCTTTATAGTTTTAAAATAAAATATAACTTTAAAAAACATATTTCCGATGAGTTTAGTTTAATAGGACGCACTGTATTTTTACAATAAAAGTTGATTTTACTTGTTAGTAACTAAGGTTTATTACTAAAATTTCAGGAACATTAAAAGAAACTTCAATTTATGAAATTTTCTTACCGAATCTCCCACGCATCAGAATTAATTCCCGATAATTTTTTTCTCGGGACCTTATAAAAATTATCGGTAATAATTCTGCTGCTAGGGAGATTATAAGTGAAAATTGATTGACCAAAATTTAAAATGGAATCATCAAATTAACACTCTTACAAAAAAATTAAGAAACAGTTTATGCAAATTTATACTTTTAAAAATATTTTGAATCAAAAACTTTTTTTAATGTTTTATTATGCACTTTTTCAATCAATTCTTTCCTGTTTGGCAGTTGGCGAAGTGCATACGACTCGAATTTGAAACCGCTTATAACAATACAAAAATATGTTTTAAAAATATTATTTAATAAACATATTTTGTTTCCTTCAAAAATATTATTTGTTTATAATAATATCCTGAGTTTAAAACAACTTTATTACAAAACTTCCATTTTATATATATACAGTGACCGGCAGAAAGTACGCACCAAAGGGTATTTTTTTTTATTTCAAAACTTACCAAATTTTTTTGGCGGTGAAAAAGTTCTGCATGTCCCTAAACAAAAAAGAGCATAGACAAAACTAGTAAATATTGCGCCGTATACGAGGGAGAGGTGAAAATGTTAAATTCACTCAAGAATAAATTATTGTCCTTATTTTTCACTGTGGAAAATTTTTTATTAGGAAATGTTGTTTGCAATTAAAAGTTATCAATGAATACGAAATTTCAGCTCGGTGGCACAAATATAAATATTTTTCATGGCAACTAGATTTAAATGAAAACGAATTTTATTGTAAAGGTTTAAACTTTAATTCATGAACCAATGGGTTTAAGAGTTTATGAAAAATTGGGAGCGGCAAAATATTGTTAAATGTATGAAGTAAACCCTCATATTTTGAATAAAGTTATTTCGCTTATCCATAGAAAAATGTACGGTGTGCACCAGAAAAGTTAGATTATTTTTGACGTTATTTTATTAAACGTCCAGTTCTCGCGTATTTAAACAAATTTAAGTAAGTTATGTGTCTAATTGCCCAAGAGCTGTTAAAAAATTGAATTTATAGGTTGCATAGTTTCTATCGATTCGATATACGAGGGGGCGTCAAAAAAAAAGTAAAAACACTTTTTTTGTGCTACCGAGCTGAAATTTGGTATTTATGGACAACTTTTAAGTACAAACAACATTTCCTAATAAAAAAAAATTTCCACAGTGAAAAATAAGGGCACTTTATTCTTGAGTGAATTTAACGTTTTCACCTCTCCCTCGTATACAGCGCAATATTTCCGAGTTTTGTCTATGCTCTTTTTTGTTTAAGGACATGCAGAACTTTTCCACCGCCAAAAAAGTTTGGTAAGTTTTGAAATAAAAAAAAATCCCCTTTGGTGCGTACTTTCTGCCGGTCACTGTATAATAATAAAAATGTATTACATAAAATTACTCATATAAGTATACCAAACAAGACAAAAAAACAAATCTATGTTATGATAATTTTAATTTAACACTTTTAAAAAATAATGTTTTATTTTTGTTTGCATCAAAATTTTTAATATATTACCTACTATTTTGAAAATTATGAGTTCTTTGCATTTAAAAAAAAAATTAAAATCATGGATTAGGTATGCAAAATTATATAAAGGTAAACCAACTTATAAATAGGTAATAATAATACTAAATATTACAATTTTTCTATTATAACTTCCATATTTATAATTTTTTCTATTTTTTTGGGTTAAATATTTTTGAATTACTTACTTATATTTTTAAATATATTCATGATGTGATTAAAATTAATAATCTAAATGGGATGGGAATCTGATTTGTTAATCTATGGTTTTGTAATGATGCTTTCATTGGATTTATTTTTATTAAAAAACATACAGCGAAAATTAGTTTTATTTTTTCTTTATTATACTTTTCAATATATGTTCTATTCTAATATTTGTTATGGGATTTGGAGGGATAAGGGGGGAGGGAGGGGGAAGAACCCTCATTACCTCCCCCTTGCCTACAGTCGATAGCTCAAAAACTAAAAAGGTGCTGAAAATTTTACATTTTTTTAGACTTCAATAACCTAAATAATTTGAAAAGAAAGCGAAATTTAGGTAAGATAATAAAGTATTTTTTTGTAAATGAATGCATTGGTACTTCCTACTTCACACGTTTGCGGACGGATGGCCGCAGAACGTTTAAATTTAAAAAAGTCTGCATGCCTCTAAACATTTTTCAGTTAAAATATTGGAATTATTCCAACAGATAATCCAAAATACATTTAGGTATTGTAATTTTCTGCAGGATTAATAATTCTTGGTTGGTAATCAATTTCTAAAAAAATGGCATGATAGATAGTGCGTATAAAAAGTATCAAATAATAATAATTATAGGATGGGAAAATCGAAATATTAAGGGGATCATCACAAATTAATTAAATAAAATTGATGTAGGTTTATAAATCATTTTATTCAAGGCCTTATAATTACAGAAACTGTCAAGTGTAGGTATGCGGTACGTGAGCAGAAATATTTATCAAAATTTCTCTTTTTCTTGCTATAAATATTTTTTATTTACTGCCAATAACACAGCATGTTTTAATGATTAAATTTAATTACTTGTATTGCTTCACTTATTGTACAACGATATTGACTACTGGGTGTTTTAGTTATTATTACTGTATCGCTTTAGTAAAGTATTTTAATTAGGTATCAGATAAAAACTAAGGCAATATAAATGTATAGAGTTGGGTGTAAGAAACTAAATTGCTTCCAGTTTATTGTCAAGTGGAATCTGTTACTATAGTTTCAAAATTAATTATGCTATTTAAACGGCTATTTAAAATTGTATTTTTCTACGAGCGTGTGAAAAGTTAGACTTTTCACACCCATTTCAGTGTGAAAAGTTTTACTTTAACGCACTAGTGTGAAAAGTAAATTACTTTTCACACGACGGGTGAAAAGTCTAACTTTTCACACGCTCGTAGAAAACATCTTGTATGATATACGTAAGAAAATATCTCGTTTAAGGCACTCATATGAATTGCGAAACTCGCTTCGCTCGTTCCGCAAATTTTCATATGCGTGTTAAACGAGTTATTTTCACACTTATATCATAAATAGCTATTAAAAATTTTGATGAGATAAATGTAGGAAAATAAGGCGATAATTCAATTGTCGCTAAAATAACACTCGTTAATTGTTACGGAATGTTGCTAATTTGACATAATTAATAACATATTAATTATTTCATACATAACGAACTAATTAAAGAACGTATACGAAATACTTCCGGAATTTTTTGGCTTGATGGCATAAAATTATTTACAATATTTTTACTAACTTCAGTAACATTAAGATGTTATGACGTGGCAGACGCGACCACCAACGACAATTATTACGCAACTACTACGGGTCGTTATATGATGCGCCCGGTCCGTGCAACGATAATTTTTTTAATATTAAGAACAATAAATCAATGTTAAACGCTTAGCAGCTTTAAACATTATACTTATTTCTTAGCTATTAAAATAAGTTTTGTTAATAAATATTTTCTTTAAGTAACATTAAGATATTATGTGGAAAAATGTTAGATTTAAACAATTTTTTGTATTTGGTTTGCCTAAGATTAAACATTTGTATTTTATTTAACATAGTGTAATCGAAGTCTAGTTATAAAGCTTCCCATTGACTGTAGAAAATATATTTCTATTACATTAAAACTATTAAAAAATTATGGTTTCGGTATTTGCCATTTTTTTTAAATAATTTTTTGGTTTAACTTAATTTTGACGTTAAACCGCTTCCTGGCTTATCTAAGTTAAAGATGTATTGCAAAAATTCCACAAGAACTTTTAGTTTGACGGATGATACATGCCTAATTTTTCATTATATTGCGAGTATTAGTGGACTCGACCACTGTGGGCCACATTTTAATAATTATATAATTAGAAAATTTTGACGCTGTCATCACCATTTATTCTAATTACTTGAAATCCATAAAAATAGCAATTACTTTTAACATAACTTCGACATTTATCACTATGGCACAAGGTCGGCTCACTTTATTCGGCCAAACAAGTACAGGCAGGGTGTCTGCTCAGATTGTATGGACTATTAAGAGATGGCGCTAAAGGCTATATACAACCAACAAAGGTTGATATGATAGTTGGGGTTAGGTAGATACGAAAGTTGTCTGATCGAAGCTATGAACACCTACCCTGTGCCCTGCACCTACTGACGAGAACAAAAGAGTTCGAAACCGGTCTGCAGGTGGTGACATCCTATTGAGATGATTGACTTTCAATTTTCAATTTCTTATTACACACAAAAAAAACTACTCTCAAACCAAGCTTATAGTAATGCTCAAACAAATAGCCTTATTTTGAAACTAACTTGCTTTATTTTGTACCTAAAAAATACTCATTTTTAAACTACTACTAGTTTTAAATTATATCATCAAGTTAATCAAAATTATGTTCATAAAGAGATTACATTATCATCACAACAAGATAATCTTATACTTGTTTTAAAAATAAGTATTGTGGTCAAAGTGAAATATACTATGATGGGTTTGAAAATAAAAATAAATTTGTATTCTCACAGCGAGCACAAAGACAGTCTCTATACACAACTTGAGTAAAATCTAAACCCTTATTATTTCTTTGATGCTATTTGCATTACTTTGCATCAAACCAATATTAACGTATACTATATCTGCAACTAAAATTATTGATAGGTTGATCATTTATTTTTATTACCCTAAAACTAAAGTAGAGTCAAGTTAAAATAATGTAGTATTAATTTAAAACTATATTTTGATGCTAAGGTATTTTCTATTTAATTTTACTTTAGCATTGCTCCTATTCATGTATATGATAGTTTCAGTTTGAAACTTTTAGGTTCAACTGGAGACTAGATTTTTTTGTGTGTAGTATACTTTGCTTTGCAATCTGAATCTGCATTTTAATAACTGTGTTAGATGAAATGCAACCTTATTGTATAATGATTTTTCAGGTGGTTAGAAAAATATTTTCTCGCATAATATTTGGTACTGAGTAAATCTATAAATAATTCGCTCAAAATTGAGCTTTATAATTGCTTCCTACTAGTTCCTACAACGGTTAAAAGCTTTTTGAATTTCTTGAATCCCATGCTTACTACTCAGTGGTAGAATACTTTGACGTTGTTAATTCACGAACATCAATATTCGAATTGTAACTCTTTTTTTTTTGTTATTACTGTTTGTTTATAACGTTTGTGTATGTTATGTTCTTCTACAATTTTAATATATATTTTTATTTAGTTAAGTGCATTCATCTAGGGATGCTTTATATTTTATATGACTTGCTACAATTTGTAATTTACAAAAATGTGATAAAATAATAATATGTCTACGTCTGTGTGTATTAAAAACGTTTAAAATAATTGTTTTAATGTGTTTAATTAAATCATGCGCTGCTATAAATTTTATATATTATAATATGTTGAAATAAAATAATTTTTAGAAAATAAATATGTATTACTAATATTACTATGTATCCTTTTTAGTACAGTAGACTCCCGGTTATCCGAAACCCGATTATGCGAACTCCGCATTATCCGAAACGATCCATGAACCGAATTATCCGCAATGATTCTTGCTATTCCTGCGCATTATCCGAAATTTCTAAGAAATGTTTTGTTGGTTTTGTTGTTGCGGCCAAAAATCGACAGAGTTTAAAATTAAAACAAGTACCAATTACCCCTTTCTTGAATTTATGAATATGAATATATACTAATGTACATATATAAGTATTCGAATTTATTATGTATGTATGTACATCTATAAAAGTACATATAGTTACTTTTCCTACAGCTAATGATTTTCCTCAATCTCCGCATTATCCGAAATTTTGATTATCCGAAATCGGTCCGGTCCACATCATTTCGGATAATCGGGGGTCTACTGTATATCTATACGGTCGTAGAAAAAATAATGTTCCTAACTCATGCGTAAAGTGTCCTTCCCGCCCTGGCTTTCCCGAACTCCGCTCGGCGTCGCTCGGGTCAACTGCAGCCTCGTGCGGGAAAGTATCACTTTTCGCACTCGTTAGGAAAATAACTATTTACTAGGGAAAATTTTTATTTGTGAATTCGAAAAAGTTTCTGTATGTAATTTAAACACTAGTAATATTCTGAGTGAGAAAATTGACCACTAATGGTCAATATAACAAAACATTGTAATTACATGCATTTATGCAAAAATATTTAAAAGCGGCAGTTTTCAGTGAAGTCGTAAACAAAAATGCTCGTAAATATAAAGACTGGCGCCTTTATGTAAATGAGCTTATAGTTGACTTAATTAACTCTTATTTTATTGGTGTTTTATTAACCAAAAACGGGATAATAAAATTATTTAAAAACATGTTAACTACTGGCATTTCAAAAAAGTTTATTTAAAATTTATTTTGTTATGTTTATTTTACATACGTCCATAAAATGTACAGTGTATGTACCTAATGTACTCAATTTGTGCGTTCAGTTAAACCTAGCCGCTTGAAATATTTCCATGGAAATGGAAATATTATTGGAAATTTTAAAAAGCCTAACGGAAACATCAAAATATTAAGCACAACATATCGCAAATAATATGTAGTACAATCTAATTTGCTATTATAATAATTATAATTAGCTGCATGCGTTCGGCTGTCACTAAATATCAAACAAATAAAAATAATGTTCGTGGATGACATTAAGAAACGAGACGAGAACGAGACGCAAGTGGTCCGGTCTTCTGCGCGACGAAATGAGAGTATTTTCTGCTAGAATCTCGTGAGACGAGGCAAAAATATGCGAGAACGAGAAATCTCGCAAAATCCTAAAATTTTGATTAGGATTTGCGATAAATTTTAAAAAGAATCCAGTTAGTATCACTCGATAAAAAAGCTATCTTTATTACCGATATTGCAAGGTGGCCAGGGAAAAATCGGGACACGTTTCAGGGCAATAGAAACAATTAACCTTTTTTTATGAGGTTTATACTTTTTGCCGAAATAGAAAAAAGAAAAACACAAAGTCTTTCTCGACAAGTTTATTAGAACACTTGAACTGATTTCTACAAAGTCATTTTTTTGATACGTCCTGTTTTTTCTCTTCATTTCCCACCCACAGTGGCTTTTCACTGGTCCCTGACCTTTCAGCGTGCTGATATGTTTTCCGTCATTTGACTATAAAAGTTTTTTCACTCCCCATGCGTGCCATTGAAAGCTCCATTATGGATTAGTTCCACCTTTAATTTTATTATATTTTCTCTTTTGCTAACAACATCAGCTGTTCATTATATTTGCTTCAATTTCCTGATGATGAGTGTTTCTGCACTCGAAACATGTCGATTCTAGCCTAGCTATTGAATTAAAATTGTGGAGAAATACTTTATGCTTTTCTTTTCCCTTTATTAGAATAGCTATGCGAACCTAGAATAATTCATAATAATTCGACATGTTTCGAGTGTAAAAACACTCATCATCAGGACATCTAAGTAAATAGTACAATGCCGATGTTGTTAGCAATAGACAAAATAATAAGTGGGATTGAGCCGTAATGGAGATTTCAATGGTGTACACGAGGTGTAAAAAATTAATAGCGAGAAGACCGACAAGACTTCAGCATACTGGAAAGTCGAGGGCTAGTGCAAAGGCCCTGTCTTGGGCAGAAAAATGGAGAGAGCAAAAGAAAAATTAGAGCGTTTTAACAGACTTTCTGAAAATCATTTAGGTATAAAAGTAGTGAAAAATCTTAAGTTTCATTAAACTTTGTCGGAGAGATGTAAAAGTGGTGAAATGAGAGGGAAAGAAAAAATTGGTTTTCGTAAAATTCAAAGCATCATTTAGCTTGAAGTAAAATGCTGTTGGGGTACTAGGCTTGTTACGGCCCAGTTACCCCGGCAGGAGTCAAAGCATACACATTGTGTGCAAAATTAAAAGATTTAAAAGATTTAAAAAAAAATCATTTTCCTTTTGACACGTGCTGCTTGCAGTTGAACTTCTTTAACAAAGAAAAGGTTACTTTTCTAAGATGTTCTAGTAAAACCAAAAGTTTTAAAAAATCTTTTAAATCTTTTAATTTTGCACACCACACAATGTGTATGCTTTGAATCCTGCCGGGGTAACTGAGCCGTAACACGGTACCTCAACACCATTTTACTTCAAGCTAAATGGTGCTTTGAATTTTACAAAACCCAATTTTTTCTTTTATCTTTCTCTCTCATTGCACTATTTTTACATGTCTCCGACAAAGTTTAATGAAACTTAAGATTTCTCACTACTCTTATACCTAAATGAATTTCACAAAGTCTGTTAAAACTCTCTAATTTTTCTTTCGCTCTCTTCATGTTTTGCCCAAGACAGGGCCTTTGCACTAGCCTTTGACATTCCATTATGCTGAAGTCTTGTCGGTCTTCTGACTATTCATTTCTTACACCTCGTGTACACCATTAAAAGCTCCATTAGGTACGGCTCAATCCCACTTATTATTTTCTCTATTGCTAACAACATCGGCATTGTACTATTTATTTTGTTTTCCTGATGATGAGTGTTTCTACACTCGAAACATGTCGAATTATTATGGATTATTCTAGGTTCGCCTAGCTATTCTAATAAACTTGTGGAGAAAGACTTTGTGCTTTTCTTTTTTCTATACATTTAACTCCACTTTGAGTATGGACTACTTCTTCAAAATTTTGTCGAAATGATACAGAGAACTGTTTAATAAACGATAATCGATTTCGCAAATTAAAAATAATATTTAGCAAAAGGTAGTGAGTAAACTACATACTATTTTGATGGTTTCCAGTTGTCTCTGGGAATTGTTTTTAATAAATTTTTTTATAAATATGACTAGGCCTCTAGGAATTTTCTTGATTTCTCACCGGCAAGTTAAGCTCAAAATTATTCAACTTTGCCCCAATTTAATATTTGCTGTATCTTTTATAGTTTCCGAGATCCCAATGGTAAGCATCGATTTTGGGACACCCTGTAGGTAGTGGTGATTTTTTATGACAGCCGTTGTGTAAAAAATGTAAAAATTGACCTATAATTTAAGTATAATATGTGGAAAACAGTAACAAAACTAAGAAATGGCACAGACAACAAATAAAAATGCCTCGAGCCTCCCTACTAACAAAATTCACAATTTTGCTAGTGAGTATCTCTGTATAAAAAAATTTAAAATTATTTACGAAAACAATTATGCAATAATAGCAAAATATACAAACACAAAATTATATAGCACCTTCAATAACCAATTATTATCATTCGCCTTCCATCACCCAATTATTCTGTGCACCCTACCTGCCCAATCATCCATCGCGATCTCTTTGACCCGCAGCTCTAGCGGCTCGGTGACGCTTTTCGACATCATCAACGTTGGCTGTGACCGACTTCTTCTACCGGCCGCGAGCAAGGGGGCCCGCGGGGGTCTGAATCTCGCACCTGTTCGCTTTTTGCACCCTTCCGGGCGGTTCCGGGCATCCTGGACTATTGAAAACCTCCCTCGGACACCTTTTGGGTGGTTCTTTACCTTCGGGGTGGAGATGAAGTGTCTCCTAGGTTTAACAAGGTGGAAAACGGGGTTTTCCTAGGCCAGATGTGCGAATACGAGGTCAAGCGCCGGACAGCCGCCGGTCCGCGCTCTGCTGTTCGAAGTGGCGGGTTACTGAAATTGAAGAAAATAAGGTGTGACGTAACTGTGGTTCGGATTTTTGGGGTTCGAGATTAGGGGTCAAGAAGAGATTACGAATGTAAATTATTAGATGGGCATACGTTTGTAATCTCGCAGTAACCGTTCAAGGAGTTTAAGTGTGCTATAGGTATACGGGCGGTATTAAATTGAATTATGATATTAAATTAATGTAATAGGGTTTAAATGAATAACTATGAATCGTTAAGGCCTTTCCTTGATGGAAATTCATTATAACTCAATGAAAGACAATTTATTTTGTCAAACTTCCACTTTTATTGAAAAACATAATAATAAATAATAATAAACATAATAACGGCTATTCATCATCTATGATTGATACCATAATATCGAAAAAACTAAAAAATAAGGCTATTTCTGAAACCCACCCTCTTATAAAGGAAAAACCAGGCCTCTTTAAACTATCACTTATTTTGGAAACCCATCGGATAAAATTAAAAAACACCCTAATCAAAGGAATATCAACGTCGCTTATAAAACTACCAATTCTTTGGGAAAATTAAAAAAAAACTATAAATCAAAAAGCAACAAGGATAATAAATCGGGGGTTTACCAATCAAATTGTGGCTCTTGTTCCAAAACTTATATAGGCCAAAAAGGTCGATCGTTTAAAACGAGAATTTCGGAACGTAGAAGAAGTTTTCTCAGTCAAAAAACTCAACTTATTCTAATCATATTTTACAAGAACAACAAAATTTTGATAACAAATTTAAAATTTTACATATTGAAAACAAGGGTCAAAAACTTAGTCTTTTGGAAAGTTTGGAAATAAATCGATTGAAAAATTCCGGTGCATTATTAAACGACCAACTAGAACTAAATAGTTCCCCTTTGCTAAATCTGTTTCAATAATCTAAATAGGGTTCTTTGAATTTCCCATAAGATTAAGATATATTATACCTAAACAGTAAACAGTGTTTAGAACATATAATTAAATAATTAAGCTTGTAATGTGTATACCTGAATTGAGTAATTAAATATCTAGACCATTTTATTATTGTACTGAAATAAAATTAGTTAGCACCATACACCCGATCACCCGAAGAAGCTACAATGTAGCAAAACGCGTCATGTAAAGAAAAAGTTTGTCAATAATAGTGGAAATTTGACAAAATAAATTGTCTTTCATTGAGTTTAAATGAGTATTTAAGTTTTTGCTGACGACTAGCGTTAGTTTTAGCGAAAACATTATAGAGCCCACGCGGCCAAAGTAATTTTCATTCCCAGATGTTGCATCTCCTTTCCAAGCTTGAGCACATTTTTTAATAGTATATTACAGGAAGGACTTATGGTATCTAACTAATTACATTCATACATCGTTTAACAGAAACTACTGTTCTAGGACTGATGTCTTATTTGACTGTGGTTGGAAGGAATTCCACTGATCGGTAACTATACATGAGAACTCACTAACTCACTGTTTAGTGAGTTTATTAGGAGTCTACCATCCGTTTTACTTGCAACATGCATTAATACCAATTACTTGAAATCCTCTAACCCTACCGAATTTATTTCAATATTTGTTTATTTAGAATTAATAAAGCAATTTTTGTATATTTGACTTCTACACTATTAAAGATAAATATTTGAAAAATAGTTGCAGGCCTTCGGCTGTCATAAATATCACCAGTAAAATTTAATTTCACTGGTTAGCTAAAGGTTCAAATGTTGTTTTTCTTATAACAGATTTTTAATTTGGGTCCTTTTTTGGGAGAAAATGTTACCAAAAAAATAGCATATTCCGAAAACAAAAGGGTAATAGGAAAATCTGCTACATAATAAATGAAGTTAAAGGTGGGAGTATCAACATGCTTGCCAACCTATAACCTATTTCGCCTAGATTTATTTATTTTTTCTAGCTTTTACAAACAATTTAAATAAAATCAATATCGTCTTCAGATTCTATAGGTAATAATTGACATATTAAATAAATATTAAGGCATTTCATACGTTATTTAAGGAGAATTGTATAGCGAAAAATATCGGTTAAGATTTTTTTTAACATTATTATGTCATTGTTCTTTTACTATACAATTCTCCCAAAATTAGCAATGAAATAAATTACCTAATATTTTTGTAATATGTCAGATATTACCTTAATAATGTGCCGACGATATTGATTTTATTTAATTCTTAGTTAATAAAATAATAAACTAAGAAAAACAAGGCGACATAGGTTATAGGTTGGCAATAAATTGAATGACGTTGATAATTCCACCTTAAAATGATGGGTTTTTCAATATTTTTAAATTATTGAAATAAGCAAATTATAGGCGTTGATTCGGTGACAGCGGAGTGGGTTTACTGTTGAATTCCTAATAAAATGTTTGGGATTCCATTTTTCTTTAATCGTGTTATTTGCGTATTGTAAATTGTAATCTACCCTTTTTTTAGTATGAAAGAGTTGTTATCGACTTTTTGATTATAATACGTCCATATATACAGGGTGAAGCATCGAAAACTTTTCACCCAGGTTCATTTTCTTGTAATTGAATAAATCAAAATATGCTCGGATACGTTAACCTTAGTTTTATCAGGTGAACATATTTTTCTTTACCCCCCCCCCTGCTTAAACCCCTACGACAGGGCGGCTTTTACCCTTCAAATCTTAAAAGTAAAGGGGTCGAGTGATACCTCTTTTTAAAGGTAATTTATTTGCCTTTCCAGGATCCTGTTAAGTGGCAATTGGATGGTTCTTTTGGACCATGTCTGTGTGTCATAGTATATACAATATCTTTTATCAGAAAAGTTTTATGTTTGAAACGCTCTTTTACAGCATAACGCTTAATATTAAATAATCTAAACATATTTTATGACAACTAAAAGGGGCCGGACTTATTTTGGATTTTAAATAAATTTGAAGGAATATTCCATACTTAAAGCTCTAGTAGAGATAAATGGTGATACTATTTTATAAAGGAGAGTTAAAAGTGATTACAATTTTTTTTAATTGTGAAATTAAAAAAAATTCTGTAATAATAATGAAATATAAAATTCCATTTGGATTATTATTTTAGTAAAATATAACAACAATTGTTGTAAACAATATTTAGCATGTAGGTAGGTACCTAATATTTTATTTAAAATTATATGGCGTGTAGATTTGTAGAAATACCTGTAATTTTGTCTGTAGACTAGTAAAAATTTTGTATACCTAACTACAAGCAGATTTGTTGGTATTGTAATAATTTTAATTGTAAAAACAGTTTGGAATATTTTTAGGTAGGTACTTACTACCTACAACTCCTATTTACTGTGTAAACCCAGTGACAGGATAAAGCTTCAGGTGCCTATATGTTGTTTAATTTGTCTGAAACTTGGAATTGTCACTTGGTAATATTTACCTTTTTTTATTTTAATTATGTTTAGTTTATACGATATTTTGAGACATTATACGGAATAAAACGATCTTAGGGGTCACCTATACTATCAATTTACTAACACTTCACAATAAAATAACTAACAGAAATAATAAAAAAAAACAGTTATTCGTTCCTCATCCACACTCGAGGTTCTATAAGGGAGATGACGTTTTAAGTTTTACGGCTTTCTCAAACTGAGATTATATAACATTATACCTTTGCTAATTTTTGCTGTTTCTATATTTTTACATAATACGATATCTGGGGTGTTATTTTCATGGTAACAGGGTATTAGTTCAAACTTTTTTAGAATTTTTGCACGCGCGCGAACTTTGGTTTCTTGTACTTGTACCTAGACGGATTATAGGTTTCGGGCGGCACCTCTAAGTAATTATATTTAGGTATCATGGTATAAAAGGTTTTTTAACATGCAGAAACCAATAAACTAGTATACTTTTTGTTACTGTACCTAAATTATGTCAAGGAGTATATTTTATAAATATGTATCCTATTTAAGAACATTAAAGGTATAATATAATATTTTTAAGTGGGAATCTAAGTCCTCCATTGCTAATTCTTATGAAAAAGTCTTACATACAGATATTATAGTGTCACTACAATTCAATAATTTATAACTTATGCATACCAACGTACCTATACGAACAACGACATGACTAAATGTATCTATTATAGTATAACATTTTCACAAAAAAAAACACCTTTATTTAACCCTAAAATCATAAAAAATCACTTACCATTTTCCCGCGCCGGTCGCCCGCCACAACTTTAAAACTTTCAAGACAGAAAAGCGTCAGGATACACAGCAAGCAAACTTGAAGAACTGCGAAGCGCTTTGGTTCCCTCGTCGTGACTCCGAGAACCGTCGGTGGTGGCGCGGCATTCGCTTGCTGGTACCCGCCTCTAGACTACCTTACATGGATCTGGTACCTTATATGGACGACCTATTGTTGCTGCTACCGGGCTTTGACAGCCGCGGGCCTCTTTGTCCTGCAAAAAAATCACGTGGCGGCACGCGCTTCTTATCCTGCGATGGAGCAAAGAATGCTGCTTGAGAAGCACTTGAGGGTTTTGTTTTGGGATCCTAAGGTCGTTGAGAAGGCATAAATTATGATTCAAAATGAAAATAGAAGTTTGTTGGTGATTTATTGCACTTTTGAATTTATGTGCAGATTTTAAAATTTTAAACACGTCACTATTGGTAAAACATATTATAATAGTTTAAATAATATAAATTTGGCTGTATAAGTATATACCTAAATTTTTGTTTAAGAATTTAATATATAAATATTTTTTTAATTTTTTTGCGAATTCAACTTCAACGTCACATTTTTTTTACTCTTTTGTGTCAGTTTATTTAAAATACTTATTTTAAATCAAACTAACTGCATTTTAAAATTTAGTTATCGCATAAACTCATTTGTTGGCAAAAAAGTTTCTTCAAAAATTTTATTTAAATTTAAGTTTTTTTCGTTTATAAAAGGTGACCAATTTTAGTAGAATTTGGTTGTGGTCCAAAAGATGTTTCGGTGGCCTTTACGCCTCTTTGGTACCTGTCCTAGCTACGCCAATGTTTATGGATGACAAAATATTTTAAAATTATGTACGCATTTTTTTTAAACAAGTACCATATTTGCCAGTTCTCGGATTTTACCAATTTGATCCAGTTTCTTTAGTTGTCTTGAGCTATTGCCTTGTACTTCCAGCCTTAGTACCAAAAGAGTATTACGAATGTAATAATATAAACAAAAATAAAAAAGGGAACAAAGTATTTTAATGTTACAGATCTTTTGTTTCTCTTTATTATCTAAAAAAATAAATTTGATTGACAATCTTGTAGTTCTACTCTGCCTACAACTTTTTGCTAAATAACGTTTTTTTTTTGTTCTAGGTAAGTGAATGGATGTTGATCATAGTTTGAAGTTTATTTTGGTAAGTATATGACTTACCATACCTGCACATATTGCATTTTGACAACCTTCATTTTTTCATTTATTGTTGTGCATTGTTTCTAGCATAGCCTTCTCGATTTACAAGAAGTTTGTGAAATAGCATAATAATATACTAGCCTCTTCATAATGGCACTTTGATAGTTCCGGCGGAGGGGGGAGGAGCCGTCTACGAGGGGTGAAGAACACCACACAGGCGGCTCCTTAAAGTCAGCGGCACGGGGTTTAACTAAATAATGTAGGGTTCGTTTTGCTCAAATTATGACAAAACGTTGACATTTTATTAATTTCATATTTTATTAAAAGAAAATCACAAAGTCTTTCTCCACAAGTTTATTAGAATAACTAGGCGAACCTAAAATAATTCTTAATAATTCGACAAGTTTCGAGTGTAGAAACACTCATCATCAGGAAAACAAAGTAAATAGTACAATGGTGATGTTGTTAGCAATAGAGAAAATAATAAATGGGATTGAGCCGTAATGGAGCTTTCAGTGGTGTGCACCAAGTGTAAAATATGAATAGTCAGAAGACCGACAATAATTCAGCAGGTTATTCTAATAAACTTGCGGAGAAAGACTTTGTGCTTTTGTTTTTTCTATACATTTAACTCCACTTTGAGCGTGGGCTACTTCTTTAAAATTTAATTTAATGACAGGACGTTGACATCGATATGGTTTTAGGGTAGTTTGTTTGTCAAATCATAAGAAGACGTCATAATATCAAAAAATTAACTTCCATTTTGCTTTGCTTCTTGACTATACAGTTTCGTTTGTATCGTTGCTCCAGGAGTTAAACGTCAAAATTTCACCTGCTTTTTTCAATAAATAGGCCTGTATTTTCTGTTTCAACTTACTCCTCCTTAAAAATACCAGAAGATCTTGGTTTAGAGTTACGTTATAATAACAATTTATTTCGAACTGACTGTAAATGTCACTTACGAAAAAAAACCTTTTCCTGTTGACTGTTTCATAATAGTTATTTACCTACAAGTGCGGAAAGTGGTACTTTTCTGCACGCGACGGCAGTTGCACGAACGACGCAAAGCGGAGTTCGGGCAAGCCGTCAAGGACGGTAATTTACGTTACAAGACCGGAAAGTAGTGTTTTTCAGGTCGAGACAAGCATTTCCAGGGCGAGCCGTAGGCAAGTCCTGGAAGCTTGGAGAGACCTGGAAAACACTAATTTTCGGTTGCGTGACGTACAATATTTTTTTTTAAGACCGACACTTCGATATACGATATACTTACATTAAATTATTTTATATTATTTTTAAATACGTCGTATGACTTCTCGTAATGGGTTTTTGATTTTACTGGCAATATATCGTAAGTCGCTTACCTTGCTGCTTCCAAAATTTCTTCTGAAATCTCATTTTCCGTGTCGGATAATTCAAAATCTGAATTCATATTGTTAAATTTGCGAACTCGCGAAACAAGTTTGACATAAACAACAAATTAAAAATCAACGAACTGTCACTCGACAATACATCGAAATGTTGTTGTCATAGTAACGAAATCAAGGTAGCTTGTATTATCAAAGGGCGATTGGAAAAACAAAAAACAGGGACCGGGTCTCTAACGTTACTTTTCCGGTCTTGCGATCAGAAAAAGGTTATTTCCTGGACGAGAAATTGTCCAGAAAGTGTATATTTTCTGGTCGGTTTAAAAAAAATACTTCTCATCAAAAATTATAAAACTCATAATTATGTATATTTTTCTGATCTACAATATTGTAAACTAAGCCAAACAACTTTGACCGTGACATAAACAATTTTTCCACTAATTAACGGTTAACTTAATACTTGGTTTACTAAACAGACAAATTTTATCGTGAGTATATTCTTCTCTCCTAATACCACTGATGTCAGATGTCACAATCAGAGTTTTAATCAGTTAATTATTGATTAAACAGTATTTACAGTCCAGGATTATTATTAACCGAGCAAAACTGTGCTATTTAGACTTGAAAACGGTTGGAGATATTAACTAACCGAAACGTTATATTAAGTAACAAAATATTGGATAGATCGTTAAAACTAACTAGACAAGCGTCTAGAGCTAGAGTCTGACTATGGACTTTTCAACCGGCCAATCATAGGCCGCCGTCCTAAAGAAAGTAATTTTGAGGTTAAGCGATGTAAAGCCGGTTGTTGTAAATTAGGAACATAAAATGCTATTTATTAATATCGAGATATAGGTTTCTCTAAAACGTCACGTATGCCAAAAACACTTTTCAAAATTCTCAAAAGTTCATCACACAAAAAAACTACAACTGTTGAATATAATAAACAATTCAACAATAAATAGTGTCTTTCAGGCATGATCAGGCGCGTAACTACAGGGGGGCCGCCCCCCCCCCCCCAGACGTGGCTAGGCCCCCCCAGAAAAAAAAGGCTGACTTTGTAAGCTCGTTACTCGCCTCGCAAATATAGCATAAATTTTTACATAACAATGAACATACATCGAAGAATAAACATGTCCGAATTCAACTCGAAAAATTTCCAAAAAAAAGTTTTCGTGACAGCTGAAAAATCTAACCGATAAAAAAACGAGGTCTTGTAATATTACTATTGATTATTGACCAAATTTGTTAAAATTTGGGCGTGGTCCAAAAAATTATTGCCTGCGGCGGGCTCTCCGCTGGCTCGCATCTACACGAGCCGCCACTGCAAGTCACAATAACAGGCCCACCCTAGGCCACCCCCAGGTCAGAGGGCTAGTTACGCCACTGGGCATGAAAGGAAGCAAGATAATATTAAATACGTTAGAAATAATCAGATTTACAAGTGTACATACCGCAAATATCAACATTACAGAATAAATACAATACTTGACCATTTAACAATTATATAATTTGAATTTAACCCCAGAAGATAAACATTTTCAATGTTGTTACGTAACGAGAATTGTTTAATAAAATTATTTTAAAAGAAACCGAAAATTGTCATATTGTGTTCCTTTTTTTGTTTTATTAATTACTAGCGTGTATCCGGCATGCGTTGCAACCCGCTGGTATAAATACAAACCCGAACAAACCCGATATAGTATTAGTACCCGGCATGCCACTTTCTGAAATTGCACCCGTGCGAAGCCGGGGCGGGTCGCTAGTTATACATAAAAACCTTCCCCTTGATTTACTCTATCTATTAAAAAAAAACGCTTCAAAATCCGTTGCGTAGTTTTAAAGATTTAAGCATATAGGTAGGGACGGACAGACAGCGACAGCGACTTTGTTTTATACTATGTTAAGATTTTGTATTTTGCAATAAGTTTTCTCATTACAAAGAAAATCAAAACTTGTAAAAGTAGTAGGTGGGTACATTATTAACGTAGGCAAGTAGTAGGTTTATTGCTGGTATTTTCTATGATAAACCAATTTGATATTGATTAACTTTGATTAATGTTTTGACTGTTATAAGTGACAGGGAGATAAATAATAATTATTGTTGACATATTCCAAATGTCATATGAAAATAATCAAGTATCAAATGAGTTAATCGGGACCAAAAGTACCAACCCTTAGGCTGGATCCACATACATCCGTGATACGCATTCGTTCTGTAACACATGATTAATATGAACCAATGAAATTTTAGGGAATAAAATTTCATTGGTTCATATTAATCATGTGGTACACAACGGATGCGTATCACGGATGTATGTGGATCCAGACTTAGTCAAACATAATAGCATGCACAGAATATATAGCTACGCAAAGCTATATATTCTGTGATAATAGTCACACTCGGGAAGGTTGTAACATCACTGGTCTAAATCGTTTTCAAAAATATACAATTTTTTCCAATCTAAACTATCCTCTTCTAAAAAACCTCCGCATTAGAACTATTAGAAGATATTTTCATATTCACTATTTTTCGTCTGCGAAAATCAAGGTTTTCGTTAGTTTATTATTTTATTTCATCAATTTTTTCACCTCAATTTAATAGGAAATAATAGAATGATTTATGTGCGCATTCTAACACATTTATTTTTAAGTTTCCCGCGCTTTATTGCGAACGTTGATTGGGCGGTTGAAAAGTCCACAGCCAGACTCTAGATGCTTGTATCAACAAGTTCTAATTGACGACCCTCAATACAATTATGTATACATACAGTTATGTTTAACATAAGGAAACTTTTCCAACCATAGAAACATACAACTTTGATATATAAAAATTGATCCGTTATTCAGTAATTTAACACATATCAAATTTTTACCTCTTATAACTTTTTAACTAAATTATTTTCACACTATCGAGACATCTTGTAATTTTTAAAGGTTCTTTAAAACATTGCGATATCAGTAAATCGATGGCCGATCGAATCAGTTACCACTGAATCTGGTCGAATCCTATGTTCCTTTATAAATCTAATATCCGAGAGAGCTCGACTAACGAATGCGTGGGGTCTTTTATTTATAGAAAAAAATATATTAAAGAATCTTCAAATTTCTTATAAGCATCATTTTTCTTTATAATCCGACAACGGTATCTGAGTGATGACGATCAGTTTACAACACTGCCGCAACGATTAAATTTCGGTTTGGTTTTCTTGCTAATAAAAGTAATAAATAAATATTTGTGATCGGTGGGTGCTGATGGTTCGTAGTAGGGATCTTATAATATACAGCTGCGGAGACACCGACAAAAAAGATCCCTTTAACGGAGCGGGAGCAGTGTAATCTGAGAAAGCCTCTAGTTCTAATCTGCGCAGTGTTGCCAACGCTACCCCGAACGGGGTATATCTACCCCTTTTCAGAGAAATCTCGCTCGCTCGCTCCCCTCACGCAAATCTACCCCGATTACAGTATCAAATCAACAAAATATGTTTAAGTAATACAAATACTTACAAATAATATAAAACGCAATAAAAAAAATTGAGCAAGATTGATTACAAAAATCAAGATCTTTAAAAAAATCAGTCAGTGTTGTATTTTGTTGCTTTTTATTTATTATTATATGTGTTCGTTAAATTGCATTTATTTTGTATTTATTACAATAATAAAACGTTTTAATTTATCGTTAAAAAAAGTATTAATCATTTATTGCTGAGAGTTGCCTCATTCGTTCATACTTTTAACTATCGCTCTGCCATCTACCAACTTCATAGATAATTATGCTCTACAAAACCAGATTTATTACAAAATTAATTATTTTTTGACACCAGCGCCATCTAGTTGCTCATATTAAAATGATAATTAAAAATTTATTTAATTTTTCACTTTGTTTATGTGTCTCGTTGAATTCGGTTTCACAAAATATTTGTCGTTACGCAAAAAAATATGTCGAATTGTTAAGTTTCAAATTTTAACTAAGCTACCCCGAACCAACCCAGTTCTACCCCTCTCTCTGGCTGTAGTCTAACCCAATAAAAAAGAAGCCAGCGGCAACACTGGATCTGCGTCGAGGATGACATGTATGACAAATACTGTCATGCCTGCAAAGCCCTGTGGAGGCTCAATAATTAGGTACTGGAATTATCCTTATAAAATGTTACCCCGTGTGATATTGTTTCATGCAATTTCCTATTAGCATCGTTTTTCTTAATAAATGATTTAACAATGATAAACTGAAGAAAATTTCAGACCGCTGTCGAAGAAACACCAAACGGAAATAGGTATGTTCGATATATATCGACGCATCGAACACATCGATATTTTCAATAATGCGGTACATCGTTTTAAAGCGATACATTAAGGCCATTTGATATTTGCCGTAGAAAATGTTTTTCCTCTAGGTTAGGTTAGGTTAAAAGTGAGTGGGTTATAGCTAACCCTCCACTGTGACCATGCGATTTATTGTGGCTCACACCTTGTTTATATTTCCCCCAAAGGTCTAACTTTTTAATGAAATTAATAATGGTATTGGGAGAGCCATTTTTCATGTCATCCGGCAGCAGAGTCACCTCACCGAATAGGGCGAATCTGATTCTTCCTGCTGCGGGGCAAGCGCACATTACGTGTTCGGCTGTTTCTGCATCTTCCATGCAAAACCGGCATTCATCAGTTGGGGCCATTCCAATTTTATGCATATGGTGTCGCAATCTGCAGTGGCCGGTGTTCAATCCCAATAGTGCTTTAAGGCATGACCTGTTGAGCACTAGTAGTTTGTCAGTTAGTTGTTGGTTTACCTATATGGCTGTTTATAAATGCTTTTGAGTGTGTTAGACCTGGTAGATTTAACGATTGTCTTTCCCATTTGCTTTTTGCTTCAGCTAGTATTGTTTTCCTGGCCGTAGCATGAGATATACTTATTACCGGCTCGGGTCCTGTGAATTTTAGTGCTGCACATCTCTTAGCGAGCTTATCGGCAGCCTCATTACCCTCCAGGCCCATGTGTTTCGGTATCCATATAAGGGTTATTTTGTTGTTCAGACTTAGTTCTGATAGTGTTTCGTGACAGCTCCACACCGTTTTTGAGGTACACCATCTCGATTCAAGAGCTTTTAATGCAGCTTGACTGTCAGAGAATATCTTGATTGATCTATACCGTCGATCTATTAGCAGTCTTGCACTCATTTCAATTGCATGAACCTCTTCTTGAAATATGGTTTTCATAGTTCCCAGGCTGATTGTTAATCCTATTTTTGGGTTTTTGATTCCGGCTCCAATACCTTCTTTAGTTTTGGAGCCGTCCGTTTTTCCTCTATGCGATAGGATAAAAAAAGAAATTTAGTAAAAAAGCCCATTGTTAAACAATTATTGTTAAAATAAAAAAATAATGCCAATCTTAACTAAAAAAAATATAAATGATATGGGATTGGATATTTATTCAACTTTATTTATAAAATAAAAACATTAAACAACTTATTAGATGATGCCGCTTATGCATTTATTTCATCTAATTTCTTATTAATATCATTGCTGTCTATAATCTGACAACGATATCTGAAAGGCGATCGGTTTACAGCCAGTGATAGGTGGGTTCGGTTTTGTTTTCCTTTTCTGATAAAAGTAATTATGAATATCATTATAGCATAGCTAGTAAAATTATGCATAAAGAGACATTGGTTAAGGTTACAAGCTCTGGCTAGGTAAAATACAGTGTGTATCAGCCAAATGGAATAAATTCGATAATAAATACATGGGGGCGTTTCCGAAAAAACGCTCGGACACGTCGATTGGTATTTCTAGTTGCGCATTTTTTTCAATAAAAACTTTTTATACAGGGTGTGTCATGTAACAGAGGCCAATACCAACTTTCTTATTTTAAATACAACGCCCCGTATATTATTCAATTTTTGGATTCCTCAGAAAATTTTAGACATATTTCATGTACAATATCTTATACCTATCTTCAACTGTTTCGGAAATATTAAGTGTTTTCAGATTTATTGCATTTCAGCGTTTCTTTTTACTGATATGAAATTAAAAAAAAAAGTATAAATAGTTTTGTTAACTTTTGTTTAAAACTCCTGCCCTTAGCAAATTGTTGTCTGTCTGCATGACAGTAGTTGTCAGTGTTATAGTCGTTTGAATTTCGTTAAGTTGGAATTATCAATGTCATTCAATCTATTGCCAACCTATACCCTATTTCGCGTTATTTTTTAAAGTTTATTATTCTAATGACTAACATTTAAATAAAATCAGTCGTCGGCACATTACTTAGGTAATATCTGATATACTTACTACAAAAATATCAATTTATTTCATTGCTAATTTTGGGAGAATTGTATAGTGAAAGAACACATAACATAATAATGTTAAAAAAAATCTTACCCGATATTTTTCGCTATACAATTCTCCTAAAATAAGTTATGAAATTCCTTGATATTTATTAAATATGTCAATTATTACCTATAGAATATCAAGTAGATACTGATTTTATTTAAATTTTGAATTTTGTATAAAAGCTAGAAAACATAAATAAATCTACGCGAAATAGGTTACATGTTGACAAACATGTTGATACTCCCACCTTAACTGCATATCAGAAAAATGGCTTATTTAACAGAAATGCACAAAATAACAATTCTACAGTTGATTGGTTATGGAGATAAAACACTGACACAAATGGAAGTTGCTCGCTTATTTCATGAAAAATTTATCAATTTGGCGCCTATAACTCAAGGGAAAATTAGTTAAATAGAAAAACAGTTTCGCCAGCTTAAACATGTAAAGCAGATAAAAAAAAGTAGCTGCCAATGCCATAAGTGATGATAACAAATTAGATATTATGCGTGAGTTTGAGGTAAACCCAAATACTTCTAGTCGAAAAACAGCCAAAATGTTCGATGCTAGCCATTCATCGATTATTCGAACATTACAAGAATAGAAAATGTTTCCCTATAAAATGATACCTCATGGAAGCTCATGGAAGACGATTTTGATAGGAGAACGTATTTTTATGAACAAATGATAGCAATGTTAAATAACAATGTAATCCAATTAGAATATGTTTTGTTTTCTGATGAGATGATTGATATGATTCAAAACACAAGAGATCATAAAAAAAAATTTCGTTAAAATGGTTAAACAATTTAAATGTTATAATATTAGACTGTTGGGGCCGAAAATGCCTGTAATAAAAACATGACCCTTCCATCATACATAAAAATACCCTTTTGACATATTCTTTTTAGAAGTGGTTTTTTCTTCTTCCCTGGTTTATTTAGTTGTTTTAGACCCTTTTAATTGACTTTTTCACATACTCAGTATGTTTTAACTTATTTCTGTTTTTCTTCACATTATGTCATTTCGACACACCAATTTTTAATTCCATAAAAGCTCCATTTAGGTTTTATACCACTTGACATTTTCTCTTCTAATTTTGAAGAAGTAGTCCATACTCAAAGTGGAGTTAAATGTATAGAAAAAAGAAAAGCACAAAGTCTTTCTCCACAAGTTTATTAGAATAACTAGGCGAACCTGGAATAATTCATAATATTTTTATATCTATTAATTTTGCACACAATGTGTATGTTTTGACTCCTGCCGGGGTAATTGGGCCATAACAAGCATGGTACCCAACAGCATTTTACTTCAAGCTAAATGAGGTATTGACTTTTACAAAAACCAATTTTTTCTTTTTTCTTTCCTTCTCATTTCACTACTTTTACATGTCTCCAACAAAGTTTAATAAAACTTGAGATTTTTCACTACTTATACCTAAATGATTTTCACAAAGTCTGTTAAAACGCTCCAATTTTTCTTTTCTCTCTTTATTTTTCTGCCCAAGACAGGGCCTTTGCACTAGCCCTTGACTTTCCAGTATGCTGAAGTCTTGTCGGTCTTCTGACTATTCATTACGGCTCAATCCCACTTATTATTTTCTCTATTGCTAACAACATCAGCATTGTACTATTTACTTTGTTTTCCTGATGATGAGTGTCGAAACATGTCGAATTATTATGAATTATTCTAGGTTCGCCTAGCTATTCGAATTAACTTGTGGAGAAAGACTTTGTGCTTTTCTTTTTTCTATTTTCTCTTCTGCTAAAACCATCAGCAATACATGTTTCTGTCCCATGATGATGAATATTTTTACGTTCGAAACATGTAGAGACCTCTGAACAAATGTTTGTTCTATTAAATTTTGTGGAGGAAGACTTTTAGTTTTTTCTTTCCTTTTCATACCGGATTTTCGTTCTAGTTTCAATCGTATTATTTAATTTTATTATTCAATAAGAAGTTAACTTATTTATTTTACTCTGTTTTCCCCCAAGCAATAATGCCTTTCATTTGTTAACGGGATGAATTATCGCTTGGATCTGGAGGTAAATGTGTAAAAATGAATTAATTTTATGAGGCCTCGCTTGACGCATTTGCAAAACCTGATATTCTTGCAGGTGGAGGGATAATTTCGAGACATTATAATGAAAAAATCGGTTTCTTGTAGTAATTACACAATTTCTGTACGATAACGAGTTTTCGGCATTCAGAAATTCCAATCTTTTACGGTCTTAAAATATTTTGAGTAAATTAACTAAGAAGCTTGCCGGTTAGTTAAGATTTAAATTATAGCATTTTATTATACAGCCATCAATCATCAAAACACATTACTTATTAAGATGTATATACCAGAATAAAGATCTAATTTTTTTATACGTGTAATTTTATTCAATGTTCATTATTAGTTTACCGACTAATGAATTACAGACGAAGTGCATTATGATTACGGAACTATAATAAAAAGTAGAATGCTTATTCCCCATATGACCTGTGTTTTGAAAATATCTTTTTTAGAAAAGGCTGCGTTGTTGAGGATTTAATATTTTCCCCTAGAAAAAGTTGGCAACCATTTAAAACTATGTTAACACCAACAAAAAGATGTAATTTGAAGAAATAGTCCATGCTTAAGGTGGAGAAAGTATGAATAGGAAAGAAAAAACTAAAAGTCTTTCCCCACAAAATTTAATAGAATAAAAAAAATTTGTTCAAAGGTCCCTACATGTTTCCTACGTAGAAACGTTCATCATCAGGAGACAGCAAAATATTCTGCTGATGGTTTTAGCAGAAGAGAAAATGATAAGTGATGGTATAAAACCCTAATGGAGCTTTTATGGCATAAAAAATTGAATTGTCAAAATGACATAATGTGAGAAAAATAGAAATATATGTGAAAAAGTCAGTTGAAATGGTTTAAAACAACCAAAAAGACCGGGGAAGCAGAATAAACACGTCTAAAAAGAAGATGTTAAAAGTTTTTTTTTTAAATAAAAATAAGACAATTATTAAGACATTGTAAAATATAGATTTTTTTTGGTAAGGAATTAGGTAAGTATTAGCAAGCACCATGCATTTAAAATGAAAAAATCTTTGAGAAAAAGGGGTTTGGGGTACTGAAAGTTAAAATTCTGTCTGGTTTTTTCAAAAAAATAATTCAAAAGTGGGGTTATTTCTGAAAATATCGAAAAAAGTTATTAGAAAAAGTTTTTTTATAAGCAGTTTCTAGCCCACATGCAAAATTTTAACTGCATAAGATAATTTTGATTTTTTACCCACCACTAAAATTTATTTTCCACTTAATGAACACTTTACTGATGACACTGTGCTCTTTTTTGTCTTAATATTAAGGCGTATTACTTTCAGACACAAACTACGTTTTCAAAAATACTTATTTTATGCAGTTGCCTTATACAGGGTAAAAAACAAATAGACTTTGCATCACATGCGACAAAATTTTAATAGCCCAATTTTGATTTTGTAGAAAAACACACATTTAATATGGCGCTACTTTAAAGAAAATGTGTCTGAAATTAAGCATTGGTAAAACTAAAAAGTTTTATGTATAGGTTGCGTTGAGTCTTATTTTGCAAAAGTGGTTCAATTTACAAAATATTGGTAAAAAATCAAAATGATCTTATGCAGCTAAAATTTTGCAGGTGGGCTAGAAACTGAATTAAAAAAAACTTTTTTCGATACTTTCAGAAATAACCCTACTTTTGAATTATTTTTTGGAAAAAATTAAAATTTGGCAGATAAATGCGAATCACGTGATTACTATTTTTTTGCTTAATTTATCTCGATCGAAGCAGAACTTGATGCCAAAGTCAAATTTCGAATAAAGCTTCTAATGAAAAAAAAAATCCCATATGATGCGGACTTTACTGGTCACGCTGTATAAGTAACAAATTTTAAGTTTTTATATACCTTGTCATTTATAACCAGTGGCGGCTCGTTAATGACGGGCTCTGGGGCGCCGCCCTCCCTGCAATTATTTCAAACAGAATCCAGAAATACTTTACTTAAAAAACCAATAAAGCAATCTATGTAAGCAATCCATTAAAATAATTCAAACCAAACATAGCCTTATTCCAGCGGGTAGGTTATACTAAGCGCGGGCATAAACCAAACATAGCCCTATTCCAACGGGCAGGTTATACTCATAGACAAGCGAGTTCCGCGCTCTCAATGTTATACTAAGCACGGGCGGGCGGGGGCGACCGATTATCCGCCCGATTCAACGCGGCTTCTCGATGAATTGCCATGACGACAAAGGCGTGACGTCACCTACACATCGCACAATGAGCGGCCACGGACGAGCTCCAATTTTCCGCGCCCAACAACAGCTGTTCGCGATGCCACGGTAGAATAATCGATATTATGTGCTCTGACGAGGCGACCTGTCGATGCCGCCAGGCGCTAATGTTTTGTTTATTTGTTTTGATTTGATTTATTAGTTACGTTATAAAACTTATAAAGTTGGAAAATGTCGTGTATTATGAAGGTCAGTGATTTACAGAAGCTTGTGTTTAGTTCTCTGAGCTTAAGTGAAAAACTTGATTTAAAAAATGCATGGCGGCCACTAGAAATTGAACATAGTACAAGTGCAATCAAAATGTAAAAGTAAGGCACAGTTTACGCGTAAGTTTGACAAAGAAATATATAATAAAAAATCCTGAATAGGTATGCGGTTGTGAGGACAAAAATTATTTTTTTTTGTTTCGTGTGTCTTCTTTTTGACGGGGATGATAATTGGACTAAAAATGGGGTGCATGACTTAAAACATCTTTCAGAGAAAATAAAAAATGTGGTAAGTTTTGAGTTGTTAGGACAAACTAATATTTTAACTTGTTTAAGTAGTGCTTATGCTGATGAAATTAAAATTCACAACGAGAAAGTTAGAAAAAACAGACACGTACTTTTGAAAATAATAGACATTTAAATTTTTTTTAATTTAAAGCCAGCGCCCCCCCCCCCCCCCCCTCCTGACTCGCTAGTCACAAGCCGCACTGTTTATAACATACAAAACAAATAAAAATGATTTTAATTGAAAAATAAAAAAATCTATCTATCTATCTAATCTATCATTCACTATTTGGTAGTATTCTTAACGCAAGTAAAACTTGTTTTGAATATTTCTAATTACTTTAGGAGAAAAAACTTACACTCATGTCTTATTCGTGCTTTCAACTCCTCAACATTTGCCGATTTCGTACAAGGAATAAAAATTTGAAATTTTGTACTTATATATACCTACCTAACTTAATATGCACTTTAAAAATAGTCAATAAAAAACAGAATTGCCATTTAAAACATTCTCTTTTTTACAAAAAATACCACAACGTAAAATGTTTATATTCGTGTCAAAGCATTTAAAAAAAAGCTTTACTGAATTTATGCCTACTTATAAACTCACACCTAGGGTTTCCAGCCCGGGATCCCGAATCTCGAAAATTCCGGGATCCCGCAAGATTTTTGTCCCCGAAAATCCCGGGATTGAAGTATAGCAATCCCGAAAATCCCGAAAAACTACTAGGAGTAAACCTAATTGGCGGCAAATATCGGAAAATCCAAAAGTTCATCTTAAAAGTCTAAACGTAATTAAATAGGAAATGTCCCTTTTTAAAAATGGATAAGAGGTTTATGTTTGCAAAAGTGTTACGTATATTTTTACTGACAGTACCACCTATAAGTGTGGAAGCTAAAAGAGCTTTTTCTTTAGCAGTCACATTTGCGACCAAACTTAGATCGCGCTTAAGTGACTCAACTTTAGACACGTTGGTGTTTTTAAGAGCATATTTTATTTTTACTAAGCAAGTCGTAAATGTTTAACAATTTTTTTGTTTGCGCTGTTTAATAAAAAGTTATTTTCTTTGTTTTCCGTACGCACACATAACTTAATTTTTTTATTTACAAAACGTAAATCTATAAATATGGTTTTTATTTTTGAGTTTTTCAACATTTTTTTCCCATATTATGTCTGAATTTTTATTATTTCTGTTGCTACTTGCTAGTCTTAGATTTTTTGATATTAAATAATATTAATTATTAGGGATCTCGGGATTTGATTTTTAATCCCGGGATCCCGATCCCGAAAATTGGAAACCCTAACTCACACCGTATTTTCGTTTTTAGTATTGAAAATACTACTGGGTGCGTATATACGGGTATATTTCATGAAAAATGAACGCGACATTCGACATGCACATAAATAACACGGCGGTAAGGTCTAAACAAACATCCGAGCAGCACAGGATCGATGACATCATCTGCTAAGTGTTAATATTGTTTTGTTTTGGGTTTCGGCATTTATTAGTATTTATTATATTTGTTGATATTAAGATATGGCCGGGAGAGAGAACAGTTATAGTACTTATAGTAGTTAGTATTGAATCGGCCAGTACCTACTTTCATGTTACGGGATCTCCCAAAAGCCACAGCTGCACACAAGCGGCGTCGGCTTCATCAGGATGTTTATTTAAACCAAATATTATTAGGTACTATTTAAATATTATACTGTGTGTTTGAATTTTGAATATACCTTTATTTGGACATAATACAATGTAAATTATCTTTATTATTGTTCTATATTCTTACATTATAGTTATTAATGATACTAGTTCGATGAACACTATAATGAAACATGTGCAACGTTAAAGCACGAGGCGTCAGCCGAGTGGTTTAATTGCACAAGTTTCATTAACAAAGTTCATATCGAACGTCTATCATTCAAAATTTAATCTACGACATTCATTTCATTGATATCAGATAACATTTTCGTAATTTTAAAAATTTTCAGGTGTCCAAATTAGTCGATATCATGGTAACCGCATTTTTGGTTGTTTCAATTTCGATAAAATTGGAAAAAAATAAACAGCGAATGTCGCTGAAACGAAGCGAAATAGCGCGGCGGTCTTGGCGTATTACACAGAAAGTCGGGGGAGAATGGATATACCAATCCAAGACATTTCATAGCCGACTTAAGATTTAGACCTTTCATAAACAAAGAGTACAAGAACCAGCAGGTAAATGGCTGTGTATAGCTAAAGAAATAATTTTGTCGCTATTTTTGAAACGGTTGTTTTGAGCTCTCTTCAATAAATGTACTAATATACAAATAATCCTATATTTTTTATTTTAACAAAACAGTCAAATTTACACATTTTTAAGTATAATTTACACATTTCTAAGTATAATAATTTAATTATTATTTCAAACTAAATCGGAGCATCCATGCCGTCATAATAACGCGTGATAGCGGCACGTTACATACTCACAAACTCACAGATAGGAGTAATCTGTGCTGTGACATAATGGTTTCCTTCTCGCCACTGTATGTAGTAGGTATTTTCAATACGCCTATGATACTTGCGTAAGATGCAAGATCTGTGAATTTTTTGGGCATTATGATTTCCATGTCGTAACGTGTTGGACAGCCCTGCTCTATACGATAAATTATTGTTATATCAATAATACTTTTCGATATTTCTAAAAGAAAGCGCGAGATTAACTTTGAAAAAAAACAACCAAGGCACAGAAAGTATTTAAAAATTGGTTTCTTCTTTACACCCGGACTCAATTAGTGTAATGAAGATATTCTGACCCTCGTTTAAAGATTGTTCTGCTGTATTCCCATGATTCGACATAATTCCCTTCCCATGATTCGGCATAAATAGGTATGCTTTTTCCTTAACAAGTTTTGGCAAAATCCGAAAGTTTTGATACTGTTATTTCGTACTTATTTGACATTTCTAAGTGGCAGCAGCAGTATTTTGGAATTACCAAAATAATAATTGGTCGGTTCTCACGGAGCATCATTTTTTTATTTAATAAATTAATATTTTGTATTGGTAACATATCGGTTCTGATTTAAACTTGTTTGCTCGAACCCCTGTTACCCGTCGGGTTCTCAGGCTTATGTGCCGTTACGTTGTTTTTGTATATATGTTTTGAATCATTTTGACAATTTGCCAATTTTGCCATTTATGATTGTACTCGTAATTATTTGGTCTCAATTCCATGAGAAACTACATTTTTTGTAATAATTAAATTCATTAATTTTTATCAATACATGCGTGTATATGTTTTCTCATGGTATTGGACGAAATATTTTTTTCATAGCCGTCTCGATTTTAAAAAAGTGACTGAGACAGCATGTACCGTGCAAGCAAAAATTATTTGCATCAAAGAGGGCTTGGATTAAAAAACGTATGACTTGGTTTAGATCACAATGATATGGGGACGATATATCTAACCAAATCTAGGTTAAATTTTGTCAAATTCATACGATGACATGATATGCCAAACTAATGAGTAATGAAATAAGTAGACAAATACAAATTTGTTTTTGTTATTTACAAAATTAACAAAGTAGGAATATACAGAAAGAAAAAGGAAAATAATTACATAAATTGTTGAAATTGGCCAAAAATAGGACCAAAAATTCTTCTTCGGGAAACAGCTAACCAGACACAAATTTTTTGAGGGTGCAATGTGGACCCTACAAAAAAATGGGGATTTTCACTACTCCACATGCGTGTATTCTGAGAATTCACATAACCGGAGAGGTGGAACCAGGCTTCATCCGAAAAAAATGTCAGGTCTAATAAATCATTTATTTCCAATAAATTTTGGGTAAACCATTGAGAGTAATTCCTGCGTCTTTCAAAATCTGCGGCTTGTATTTCTTGGAATACTTGCACTTTATAAGGAAATTAATTTAGCTGCTTCTTAAGAATAGTCCTGCATGTTCCATAAGATTTTCCCACTTCTTGGGACAGGCGTCTTATACAATTTGTTGGCGTATTTTGCATTATTTCACGAACGTTTGCAACAAATTCTTTTGTTCTTACAGATGGTCTTCCTGCTCCTTTTTTGTATTGAATAGAACCTGTTTCCCTAAACACAGCCACGATTCTTTTCAGGCAATGATAAAAATCCCCAGCAATAAAAGCAACGTTAGGAAAATGTTCGTGAAAATCGTCCATGCACAAACCCAGATTGTATTGCCACTTACCATTTACTCTAACCCCGTTTTGAAAATACGCTTCAACCATAAATGTTTTGTGCTGTTCCGTAAAGCCCATTGTGTGAATTGTTCAAGAAATTGGAAAAATTAGCGATGAATCAAATTACTTGTAACGACTGTCAAAGAAGACGGAATAACTGATTGATTGTTAATTTAGGTAGTTGCAGACACCCAACAGGTATAAAGCTCTACGGCTAAGCATTACGTCCTTAGATGCAAGGCCCTCTTTGATGCAAATAATTTTTGCTCGCACGGTACTAAGTTGAACGGTGAGTACAACAAACCAGTTTAGGTTAATTAACTTTTCTATATCCAATAACAAAAATTTCATTTATAATCATTTGCTAATATAAATTTAATATTAGTAGTTTATCCATTTTCATTACGGTACAATAGGTTGTCAATCCTTGCGCTCACTAAGAACCAATTCAGCTATTTGTATTTAAAAACACATTGTATTTTGGCGGCTTTGTACTACGTCGCGAACATAAATATGGCAGCGCAACATTGAACGCGAACCATGCGCAGGCGCACCGCTTCTCGCTTGATTGGTTCATAGCTACCATATTTGGGCGTTAAAGTTCGTTTATGTTGTCAGGGTTGTTCAATGCGTTTTCCTTTGGTAATTTTAGTGCATGTCAAATGTATTTCTATGTTTTACCAATGAATAACGCAATTTTTAATCTATCGCACGTTTAGTTCGATGTTTTAATTGTAAATAAATTTAACGCTCTGTTTTGAAAGCAGGGCCGATCCTAGCAGGTGTGCAGCGCGTGCGGGCGGCCAAACCAAGGGGCGGCCTAGATAGTTCTATCAATCAAGCAAAACTTACGAATTTCTCGAAATAAAAATAAAGTGACATTTCTCAAACTATTAAAAGTCTTGAAACATTTAAGTTTTTGTGTTCAATTTTAATTTGGCATGATTTAGTATCAAGAATTGATGTATTGAGTAAAATGCTTCAAAATCCTAAATTAAACATCGCGGAATGCATTAAAGGCTTAGATAATCTTAAAAAATATTTAGTTCTCAAAAATCTGACGATAATTTTAAAATATTTGTCGATTCAGCAACAACACTTGCTAGAGATTTAGGTATTGATCCCGAATTTCCCATCTCGAAGCTCAGAAAAAAAGTTCGCTTATTTGATTACGAGGGAGGTGATGAACCAGTTTTAAATCCCTTCCTGCAATTCAAGATTGCTTTCTATTTTGCAGTTCTTGATTACGCGATCCCTTCGATAAATGAAAGATTTACCTTATTATCTGAGTGCTATTCAATATTCTGCTTTCTGTATGAGTTTCACACCAGTTCTAATGATGACCTCATGAAGGCCTGCAACGACTTAAATATTAAGTTACAGGCACAGGAGGAAGGAACTATTGTGAAAGATATAGACGGTATACATTTCTTTAATAAAATAACTTCATTTAAAGATATTTTTCCAGGTAAAAAACAGCCAATTAAGATATTAGAAATTTTAGTCAAAAATGATCTCATTCCCTGTTTTCCAAATTTTGCTCTAGCAATAAGGATTTTTTTAACCTTACTTGTTTCTGTGGCTTCAGGTGAAAGAAGTTTCAGTAAATTAAAAATTATTAAAAATTACTTGAGAAATAATATGACACAAGAAAGACTTTCAGATTTGGCCATCATCTCTATTGAATCCGAAATTTCTGAAAAAATTGATCTCACCGCAATTATTGACAAATTTGCTTCTCAGAAAGCCAGAAAAATTATTTTATAGTTAATTATTAGGTAGTCTTCGAGAAACAACTGATTTATATACTTTTCGTTTCGCAAAATTTATGCTTTAGTACTTTTTGTTATTTTGTATTTTCTGGTATATACTGTTGTTTTACATTTCTAATTATAAAATGTCTATTTTTGTTGGTTTATTATTTTGTTAAAGTAAAAAGAAAAAAGGTGTCGCTAATATAACATATTAGCTGGCCCAAAAATAAAGTCTTTTCTGTAAAATTTTATTTGTAGTTTGCATTTTTATTAATGTTTAACTTTTTACTCTTATGTACATGTATATGTATATGTATTACTTAAAATAGGAAAAATTCTTTAGAGGGGCGGCATAATAGGTCTTTGCACGCGGGCGGCCGACACCCTAGGATCGGCCCTATTTGAAAGCCATAATTCTAATAAACCATTACGTTTAAAATACGGCGTACAAGTTTAAAATATGGCGAATACGATGGTAAAAGAACTTAGCACAGTCCTGCATCTCTCCCAACATCTTAAATAGTAAAACAGACCAGAATTCATCAGGGTACCATAAATGACAGGTGACGTAGCCACCGACCTTCCGTCTGGTAGTATAAAAAATATATATTGACCCCTTGACCCCCCCCCCCTAACACTTTATTTAAAGTACCTAATTAGTACCAAAACTTTTAAAAAATACGTTACAATAATTTATGCGAGTGTTGGTTTCTAAAACTAATAGGTTTATAGATGGATCTACAAAATATGCGGCGCAAAGGAGTCGGTAATAATAATATACAACAAAATTAAGTCCGGCATCATTAGCAAGAAGTCTCAGTAGCGTTGATGGGAAATAAGCGACTCTACATGAGACCATAACATAATTCATTAACTAATTTTAAATTTATTACTAGTTTAATTAGCAAAAACATGAGATTTTTATGTAACTTGTAGATATTTACATAGTGGAAATGACGGTCTTTTTATTGGTATTGATTTGCTGTAACTGTCCAATTAAATTATGGAAGAATATTTAGGTACCTTTGGCAGTTGGACGTCAGCAGGTACCTACCAGGAACGACTGGTAGGTACTAGGATGGGCATTATATGCACACGAAGATAAGCTTATTTTCTCCGCTCAATGGTTCGTTCATCATTCAGGAATATTTCCCTTAATACTTCGGTTTGATATTAATTTATCATACAGCGTCACCAGTAAAGTCCGCATCATATGGGATTTCTTTTATTAATAGCTTTATTCAAAATTTGACTTTGGCATCAAGTTCTGCTTCGATCGAGATGAAAATTAAGCAAAAAAAAAGTAGTTACGTGATTTGCGTTATATGTTAAATTTTAATTTTTTCCAAAAAATAATTCAAAAGTGGGGTTATTTGATTTCTGAAAATATCGAAAAAAATGCAGTTTCTAGCCCACAAGCAAAATTTTAGCTGCATTAGATAATTTTGATTTTTTACCTATATTTTGTAAAGTGCACCGCTTTTGCAAAATAAGACTCAACGCAACCTACATAAAACTTCTTAGTTTTGACAATGCTTTATTTCAGATACATTTTCTTTAAAGTAGCGCCATATTAAATGTGTGTTTTTGTACAAAATCAACATTGGGCTATTAAAATTTGGTCGCACCGTCGCATGTGATGCAAAGTTTATTTGTTTTTGACCCTGTATAAGGTAACTTCATAAAATAAGTATTTTTGAAAACGTAGTTTGTGTCTGAAAGTAATACACCTTAATGTTAAGACAAAAAATAACACAGTGTCATCAGTAAAATTTTCATTAAGTGGAAAATAAATTTTAGTGGTTGGTAAAAAATCAAAATTACCTTGTGCAGCTAAAATTTTTCATATGGGCTAAAAACTGCTTTTAAAAAACTTTTTCTAATATTTTTTTTTGATATTTTCAGAAATAACCCCACTTTTGAATTATTTTTTGGAAAAAATTAAAATTTGACAGATAATGCGAATTACGTGACTGAAATAAAATGGCGAATACGTCACTGAGGGTAGACTACCAATGATAAAAAAAAATGTATTGCTGGCAGATAATTTTTAGGATTAAAAAGCAATACCTACTTTTTTTAACTACATTACCTCAATTAATCACAAAATCATATTTTTTTAATAAATAAAAGATATTTTATACCACTGCCTCATATTTTTTAGGGCAATAGAGCTGTCTATCAGCAGCAAAAAATAATATTTAAAATACGATCATATTTAGGTTAAAAAGACATTTCAAAAAAATTAATCTATTAGTTACAAAAGAGTTGTTTTTTCGGCGCCTATTTAATGCAGATTTTTTGCTACTACTAATGGATTTCTAACTATGGCTAAAAGAGGTTTCTCTCAGTGTACATAAGTATAACCAAAATTTTGCCGCTTATTTGATACTCTTCTTATACCGTGCGAGCAAAAATTATTTGCATCAAAGAGGGCCTTGCATCTAAGGACGTAATGCTTAGCCGTAGGGCTTAATACCTGTTGGGTGTCAGTAACTACCTGAATTACCAATCAATCAGTTATTCCGTCATTTTTGACAATCGTTACAGGTAATTTGATTCATCGCTAATTTTTCCAATTTCTTGAATAAGTCACACAATGGGCTTTACGGAACAGCACAAATCATTCATGGTTGAAGCGTATTTTCGAAACAGGGTTAGAGTAAATGGTGAGATTGGTGAGTGGCGATACAATCCGGGTTTGTGCTTGGACGATTTTCACGAACATTTTCCTAACGTTGCTTTTATTGCTGGGGATTTTTATCATTGCCTGAAAAGAACCGTGGCTGTGTTTAAGGAAACAGGTGCTATACAACACAAAAAAGGAGCAGGAAGACCATCTGTAAGAACAGAAGAACTTGTTGCAAACGTTCGTGAAATATTGCAAAATATGCCAACAAATTGTATAAGACGCCTGTCCCAAGAAGTGGGAAGATCTTATGGAACATGCAGGACCATTCTTAAGAAGCAGCTAAATTTATTTTCTTATAAAGTGCAAGTATTCCAAGAAATACAAGCCGCAGATTTTGAAAGACGCAAGAATTACTCTCAATGGTTTACCCAAAATTTATTGGAACTAAATGATTTATTAGACCTGACTTTTTTTCGGATGAAGCCTGGTTCCACCTCTTCAGTTATGTGAATTATTATTATTAATTATCTCCATTTTTTTGAAGAGTCTACATTGCACCCTCAAAAAGTTGCACTGAGGAAAATCACTCAATACAAGTATTTTTTTGAATATATGTGTATTACCACAAGAACAAATCCATTTATCCCTAAAATATTTCGTTTAGTCGCAATCAAGGACGTTTTTTTGACAACAATATTGTTACGTGTGCTCAATTCTTTTTTATGGTAACAGAATATCATATAACCATAACAATATGTATCCAATAAAGTGTTTTTAAAAAGTATTTTTTTAATTCCTATAAGGTTATCTTATTACCACAAAAATGAAAATAAAAACTAACCAATCTTTTATACCTATCTAAAATATACCTTTTAGGAACTAAACAGTTGCTTTTTTAAAACAGGGTGAAATCGTTTTGGTTCATTTTATTACCATTTGCAGTGTTGTTAGTTTGTTTAGTGGTTGGTGGACTATAGTTTATAGTGGATGTTTGATGGCCATTGATTTGATAAATTTTTTATATTTTAATAATTTCATATAGGGTGGTGTACTTTTAGTGCAACGTTATATAATAGGTGTTGTGGCGGTGTGTCCCCAAATTCAGGTAGGTACAATTATTTTACCAATAATTATATTTATTACTTAATAAGTAACTTATGTTTATCACATTACTCTACTTAGGTACCTACAAAAAATCGTTGACTTAGGTGAGTCTTTAAATTTTGTTAGGCGAGAAATTAATTTTTTCAGAAATACAATACAAATTTAGGGGATAGAATCGGAAAACAATCTGAGTTTTTGAGATATTTCTTCCCCGTTCTAAATTTTGCAATGCAAAATCGCATTTGTTAGGTTTTCTGATACCTATTAATAAAAAAAATTGCTAAAAAGGGTCATGTTCCTAGCAGTTTGTTACTTTTAGATCAGTCAAATCCCCCCGTTATTAAACAAAGTTTAACATACAATTTTTATCAAAAATGCTGCCCTAATAAGTGCAGAACGAAAACTTAATGGCGGCCATGATCGGAATGAATTAAAAAATATAAGCAATAAATATAATTATTGGTAAAATAATTGTACCTACCTGAATTTGGAGACACACCGCCACAACACTAAGTCTTATTGTATAACGTTGCACTAAAAGTACACCAGAATTATTAAAATATAAAAATTTTATCAAATCAATTGCCAAAAACATCCACAATAAACTAATCCACCAATCACAGCCATTTTGGCGAAGGAGCTAAAAAAGGAATTTAGTAGTAGCTAGGTGGACTAGCTACAATAAAAATAAAATTGTTTTATAGCTGGCTGATTATTTTTAGGAGTACAAAGTAAAAACCGATACTTTCCTAACTACACGACCTCAATTAATCACAAAATCATTTTTGTTGACCACTGCATTATATATTTTTATGGCAGTAGAGCTGTCTTTGAACAGCAAAAGAATAAAATTTTAAAAAACGACCATGTTGAGGTTAAAAAGTCATTTAAAAAAAAAATAACCTTGTAGCGACAACAGAGTTGTTTTTTCGGCGCCTATTTAATGCAGATTTCTTGCTACTGCGAATAGATTTCTAGCTACGGCTAATAGAGTTTTCTCTCAGTGTGGTGTCTGGTTAGCTGTTTCCCGAAGAAGAAGAATTGTTGATCCTATTTTTTTCCATGACACAGTTTACAGCACAGCGGTATAGAGACAATATTTTGAATCCATTTGTGGAGCAATTACTTGACGACGAACTACGTTTTGGATATTTTCAACAGGACGGTGCAACCGCCCATAGGATTATCCAAGAATGTGGTAACATTTCTTCAGAGATGCTTGTCAACACTTTCGAAAATATGAAGAGACTTGTGAATTTATGTAATTATTTTTCTTTCTGTAGGTATATTCTTACTTTGTTAATTTTGTAAATAAATAAATAAATAAATTTGTATTTGTCTACTTATTTTATTACTCATTAGTTTGGCATATCATGTCATAATATGAATTTGACAAAATTTTAACCTAGATTTGGGTAGATATATCGTCCCCATATCATTGTGATCTAAACCAAGCCCTACGTTTTTTAATCCAAGCCCTCTTTGATGCCAATAATTTTTGCTCGCACGGTACAACAAATTCTGCTAGAGTCGACACCAGTACTGTCGGTCGGTAAGTTTTCTAAACTAAAAAAAAAAATCGAAAAGAAAAAAAAAGCTCTAACCCCGTCACTGGGGCGGCGCGGCGGTGGCATCAGCGGACAAGGCTATCGGGAACAGCACGGCGGCTGTCAAGCGTTTTGGCGCCGGGGTCTTTGATCACCCGGCCACTGACCCGTTGCGGCCGGGCTACTGGCCACCTGACCACTAACACCTCCCTTATGGCCCTATTTCTCGCCCTATTTTCACCTTTTTTACACTCCAACACCCCCGAAACAAAAACTAAACAAGTTGGTTATAAAGTTATCTCAAAAATTCAAGAATTTCGACAATTTGGCAGACGAGATTAAAAAAATGTGAGGCGATGCGCCATGTGTTCTCTCTTTGAAGAGAAATCGGAGTTTTTATACCTCTGAACATGCTGTAGACAAGGCTGATTTATCTGGTTTTCGGTGTATGTGCGTATCTTATAACTGTGTGTGAGAAGATTCTTTTGTCATCTTTTCTTGTCAGTGACTAAATTTCGCAGTAAAAACTCACTAACTGCACGTGAAAATATTGTCTTTATTTCTGATAGTTATCTCCAGTAGAAAAACCAAATTATGGAAAAATTTATAATAGCAAATGACGACAAATGAAATTTTATTATCAATAATGAACACTCAAGTTATCGTCACTTAGGTACTATTATAAATTTAATATAAATTTCCAATCATTTCCCTTCTGACACGTGCTGGTTGAAGTGAAACTTCTCCAACTAAGATGTTCTAGAAAAAGCTTTTTAAAAACTTTTTTAAAATATTAATTTTGCACAAAATGTGTATGTTTTGACTCCTGCCGGGGCAACTGGGCCGTAAAAAGCCAGGTACCCCAACAGTATTTTACTTTAAGAAAAACAACTTTTTTTTTCTTTTTCTTTCCATCTTACTTCAATACTTTCACATGTCTCTGACAAAGCTGAATTAAACTCAAGATTTTTCACTACTTAATAATGATTTTCACAAATAAGTCTGTTAAAACTCCCTAATTTTTCTTCTGCTCTCCTCATTTTTCTGCCCAGGACAGTGCCTTTGCACTAACCCTTGACTTTTCAGTATGCTGAAGTCTTGATTGTCGGTCTTTTGACTATTCAATTTTACACCTCATGTAGGGGAGAGTGTTGTACCTTGGGCCACATTTTAAATTTATCGTTATAATCTTGGGCTGAATTCTGTGATTCCACTTATTTTGAGCTTAACCAATACGTCAATATATTCCTAACACGTTTGTCATAGAAATAATCCATTAATTTAAGTTTTCAAGAATTGATAAGAAAAAACATAATATTCTGCGTAAGTGGCCCAAGGAAGAAGACCTCATGTACCACGGGACAACCATCATGTACCTTGAACCATATAAATAAAAAACATTTATTTTTTAAAGAAAGAATAAGAAAAGATATAAAAATACAAAAAAAATAGTAGGTATTTATGGAGACGTGCAAAAGTCGCAAAGGTAAGTCTTCCAAGCGTTGCCATCAACACCAGCACATAGGTAATGGGTCCAACGATCACAACTTCTGCATTGGCACCACTTTTCTCCACTACGATCAGCTTCTTTTGAATTTCTGCAATATATGCATTCTTCATCAGCGTAATCGTCATCATCAGTCAAAATAAGATCGGGAACTTCATCTTCACTTTCAGATGATTCCTTCTTAATTTTTTTCTTACTTTTAATAACTTTTTTATAGGTTTTTCTACTACATTGGAGGATTTGCTTTTAATACCCTACATGTAAAATTTTTCTTTACAGCTTGTTGTTTTTTCTTACAGCTGCCCGCTTCTTTTTGTTTTTTCCTTCCTTTGGCTGCCTTTTTCCTTGGCTCTGCCTTTAGATATGGCTGTATCTGTTGGAAATATTTAAAATCTCTTTCACCACATTCCTTAAATTTATCTACATGTCGAGTCAAAGTTGAACGACCAATCTTAAATACTTTTGCAGCGTATCTGTATGACATTTTCTTATCTGGATCATCAGAAGAAACTTCATTAAGTGCTTGTTTTAATGAAATTGGATCAACTGCTTCTGTTTTTCGTCCGGATTTACTGCGTGACATTTTAAAACTTCTGAAATAAAAAAATACTTTAAAAAAATTCCTCGTGTACCTTGGGCCGGTTCAAGGTACACGAAGCAGTTGTGGCCCAAGGTACATGACAAGCTATTTTTAAACCAAAATGGCTACCATAACTATAACATATTATTTAATTACGAGATTATATGTCTAATGCACTTACCAAATAGTCACGAATCCACTGATTATATGCAAAATATACCCAGTGCAGTTGTTAACAATAGATTCACTCTCAATCGCAATAGAAATAATTTACTTTTCATACCGAAAACACAAATTCTCTTATTAAACGTCGTATCTTAATCCGATCGCGTCTTACCGTGTGCTGATGAATGACAAGGTCAGTATGGATCACATAGTCCGGCGGTTACCCGCTAGGTTGCGGCACTTGTCGGATATTAGAAGTGGTCCAAGGTACACTATGGTCTTGGTACAACATCCTCCCCTACACCATTAAAAGCTCCATTACGGCTCAATCCCACTATTATTTTCTCTATTGCTAATAACTTCAGCATTTTACCTTTAACTTTGTTTTCCTGATGATGAGTGTTTCTACACTCGAAACATGTCGATTTGAATTATTATGAATTATTCTAGGTTCGCCTAGTTATTCTAATAGAAAAAGACTTTGCGCTTTTCTTTTTTCTATATCATTTAACTCCACTTTGAGTATGGACTACTTCTTTAAAAATAAATTATAGCGTTTTTAATATGCTCTCCCGAGATTTGTCAAAATAGAGTGATCTCACTTCGATTTTTCGAGACATTTGGTTACTTTGAATCCGTTACCCAACAAACATTTAAAGCCTCAACGGCCTCTAATTTGAAGAAAATTACCTACATATTTAAGTACAAAATAGTCTATTTTTTACTTCCAAATCGCCTTTTTGGACGTAACGGCTAAAGAGCCTAACTGTTTAGTAAAAAGAAAGTGATTCGAACTTATTATTATGTCTTCAAAGTCGGAAATATAAGAGGCCCAAGAGATGATCCAAAATAGTAGATATAAACCTTTTAAATTGATTTGATAATAAGGTCTAAGGAAAGTCCGTAATAAACGCCAAAGCAGGTTATTTTTTGCCTTAGATTGGGCCTTAAAACCCAAAAATCTTTTAGGCCCATAATCGAAGAATAAATAACTTCGCATTATGTTTAATATATCTTCATGGTCAGGTTACAATGTGAACACTTTCTGAGGTGCTGTATACTCTATATTATTATACTGTTTCATTTTGTACTTAAAGCCCAGAAGTCTTATTAGTATAAAATAGGTTATAGTAATGACTGAAATCATTTCTTTATAGCCAACCAGTCCTCTTTTTTGGAAATCATGACCTTAAGGAAAAATATTTTACTGGCGCCATATTTTTTTAACATGGTGTATTATCTTAAATTGTAACACCTAAACGGAAACAAATATATTACAAAAACGAGGCACATAAACGAGCTAACTTACTGGTCCAAGCACAAAATATTGTCTATATTTAATTTTTTTTTGTATTTTCAATTTTAATTTTCCTTGTTTTTTTTTTTAAATTAAAGGCCTATTTTTCGGGGACGCGGTTAGTGGCTTTTGAAAATAAACTTGAAAACTGGCGGGTTTTGCTGCCGAAATTGATTGTTTTAAAAAACTTGATAAACTTTAAAAAGATTAACATATACCACTTAGAACATTCATAAAGGGGTTTTGACTCTGTGGTAAAGGTAAATCCTTTTAAAAATTCGTGTTTAACTTTTAAAACTTTATTTAAAAAAGTACAATTAAAAGTAGGTAAGCATATAATATTATTAAACAGAATAAACCCTAAAAACAACTTTAAAGTACAAACAACAAAAATAACCCAGACAAACTTTAGCAAAAAACTTTAAACAAGTTTAAAAATTAAATAAACCTTGTGTCATGTTCGTGGTTTTCATCGCGGATGAATTATTCCATGATTGTAGAAGAGTTTGGTAAATCTTGACTGTTTTAATTCGCCATTGCATCCTTATATAATTTTTAAATTTTGCAAAGATTTCTAATCAGGTCCAAAACGTTTGAATAATAAATTTTCGACGGATTTCTTTTTTTCGTTATTAACGGTACGACCAGGTACTAGTTCTTTCGGCTTAATGGATAATATTTTTTTACCCTTTTTGCAAACGCTTTTAGGTGTTCCCAAATTGGAGCGATAGTTTGCTTCTCCTTAAATTAAAACTTGATTATTGTTTCCTGTTATAAAGAATCTTTTTGTTGGATTAAATTGAAAGTGCCAACTTCCTGGCAGTTTCACAGTATCCTGAATAACCGCTTTCCAATCACAGGTATGCCAATCTTTTCCCAACACTTTTAATGTTGAATGTTGTTCTATTGTTCTATAAGGCTGTAGTACTCTTTAGGGGTGTGCAACAATCGATTATTCGATTAGAGATAATTTTTTTATCGATTAATCGAAAAAAAAACATTTTTCAATTAATCGATTACCTATTCGAAAAAAAAAAATTTTACGATTTTTTGATTAATCGATTATTAATCGAAAAAAAAACGATTAAATCTTTGACAAACTTACAAAAATGGATTTATATAAATTTAATATTGAACGCTGACGATCTAAAACTTCTAAAGGTCACTGTAAATTTACTTAGTCCAATTCAAGAAATTTTCGAAACTCTGTCCGGCGAAAATTATGTAACCGGGTCCACCTTATTATTAGTGATGCCGCGAGACGAGATGAGACGAGAATTGGCCCATTCTCGTCTCGTCTCGTGAGGCGAGAATTTTTTTTTATCTCGTCTCGACGAGAAACGCATTTTTCTCGCTCGAGAGTGCCCTCGTCTCGTCTCGTCTCGTCTCGTCTCGTCTCGTCTCGTCTCGTCTCGTCTCGTCTCGTCTCGTCTCGTCTCGTCTCGTCTCGTCTCGTCTCGTCTCGTCTCGTCTCGTCTCGTCTCGTCTCGTCTCGTCTCGTCTCGTCTCGTCTCGTCTCGTCTCGTCTCGTCTCGTCTCGTCTCGTCTCGTCTCGTCTCGTCTCGTCTCGTCTAGTCTCGTCTCGTCTCGTCTCGTCTCGTCTCGTCTCGTGAGTAGGGAATCAAAAAATATTTTTTTATACAAATCTTAAAGGGGGTAAACATTTAAAAGTATCTGGTCGTCTCGCAGAAGGGTTTAATATAAGTCGGTTTGTTAGTCATGTGACTTAGAAACTATTTTTCTTAGATCAACAAAATATTGCAAGCGGCCATAAGACATAATTCACGTAATGTAATAGGCTTGGCACCGAGGTATTTTCAGTCCAAAATATACGGGGTGGTAAAAGATACAGAATAGAGAACGATTTATAATAATAATAATTGATTCATAATGGAACTACCCTTCTTTTATTATTTATTTTTTGGCATAATTCGGGGCATAATTAACTGCAATAGTTTGGAAAATATACGACTAAATAAGGGATCAGCCCAGAATGTCATCCGGGGAAAAACCTTAATTTTTCTATTACAATAATAGAAAGTGCAAGAGAAAGAACTTAAAGAAGTATTTCCGAAAATGCTCTATTTGACATATCAAAATTTAAAAATTCAGTTTATTTTTTGCTCCTTTTACTCAAAAAATACAAAAATTTATTACGAACAAGCTTAATTTTACGCAATTAGGAAAAATATTGTAAGTAACATGTGCGAAAAGTTCCGTTTCCACACTCACTTAGTGGCATGCCCGGACTTGCTTCGAGCCGTTCATGCAACTGCCACCTCGTGCGGAAAAGTATCATTTACCGCACTTAATAATTATTTTCAATAGCCAAATTTATGTCTGAGACCTGTATAATAAAATGAGGCAAAATAGGGCATACACTTGAATCATTCGTACTGAATGTCACTTTACCTATTATATTAGACTTTTTATTTTTAATTTATTTACTAATGTCATAATTGAGACTACTAACTTTATGCTATTGTTTCAATAACACTAGTTTCATGGCCCTCCGTTGTCTTTATCTGTGATTTTTAATAAAGTTTCGGTTGATATACAGGGTGTTATGAAAGTAATGTCAAATATTAAAACTGGTAAGAGAGATATGAAATGAAATTCACACTTTTATTAATGATTTTTGTGTGAGAAGTTTTTGGCGAATTTCGAATTTTTGATACAAAATTGTTAAATTTAGTCAAAATCTATCGCCTTTCGCCTTGTGAATGAAATTTGACTGGGGTCCTTTTCGATATTGTGTTTTCAATCGAAAATGCTTTCTTTTAGATTTGGTTAATTATTTAAAAATGTCAACTACTAACCGTAGACAGAAGCAAGAGGCTAGACAATTTGATTCTGTTCTCTTGAATATCTGTTTTAAGGTAAATGCCTTCACAATACGATAGAGTGAGAACGTTAAACACATTATTTTTCTGTCTATATATTAGGAGATACCTAAAATTCAGTGTTCTAACAAACGAGAAAATTCGAGAAAAAACGAGAAATTTCTCGACGAGAAACGGTCTTCTCTCGTCTCGTCTCGTCTCGTGACTTCTCTCGAGAAACAAATTTCACTCTCGTCTCGTCTCGTCGAGACGAGACGAGACACGAGAATTTCTCGTCTCGGCGGCATCACTACTTATTACCTATTTGTATTGAATTGGGTAAAACACAGATGGATAATTAGGAAGAAACTGAAATTGAGAACGAAATCGTGAGTCTGAGAAAAGAAATAGCTCTATCAATTTTTCAAATTTTGAAAGATCGATATAAAAGCGATGAACAAACCAGCGAACACTTGCACATTGCTGCCTTTATAGATCCACGATTTAAAAGAACTTTTTTTGACTCTACAAAAATTAAAATTATAATCCAAAAAATAACAGAACTCAGCCGTGAACTTGAATCTATTCCTTTTTCTGTTACCAGACAAGAGATATTAGGTAAGAAAAGCGGACTTGCATCCCTATTCAAATCCCTTAAAACCATTGGAGACACTGCTCCTACCAGTATTAGCGTTAAAATAAAAAGAAATTGATCAGTACATGAATATCCCAACGATTGACTTTGATGTTGATCCATTAGTATGGTGGAGACATAATTGTCATGTATTTTTCTTCTCTCCCAATGTGCGAAATTTTTTTTGTGTATACAGGCATGAAGCGTACCATCTCAAAGGATATTCAGTAAAGGATAACACATAGTAAGCGACTTAAAGGGCTCACTAACTGGTGATCACATAGAACAGCTCGTTTTCCTCACCATGATTAAAAGTTTTGTAATAAATAAAACTTCTTATATGTAAATTTTAATTTATTTTTGCTTGATTAGTTAGTCTTTCACGTGAAATAATTTTTAACCCTAGTGGTAGTCAGGCAGGGCCGTCGAGAGCCAGATCAGGCCCGGGGGCTGTGCGGCATCCCGGGCCCACTTCTAGACTAGGGCTGCTAGATTTAAAATATTAAAAAGCTGGAGGTAGAGTTCTAGTCAGTGGAGGCTTGTGACTTATTAAAGTTTTTTAAGACCACGCCCAAATTTGGTCAATAATTTTTAATAAATATTTTTAAAATTTATGATTACCTACTTATTTTATTGAAAATGAAATAAGATAAAAAAATAAAACAGGCCAATTTATTTTTCATTAGTGGGTACCTACCGCATTGTTTAAAACTAAAGTTCATTCTTCTGTTTTTATTTGCAGCAAACTTATCAATAACAATAAAGTCCCTAGATTTACACTTTGTGGTCTGTGTCAAGTTGATTTCGAGTTTAGGTCTTCCCTCAATTTTAATTTCAATTTTTTGCTAAAATTGTTTCTCAAATAATTCACATTCATGATCGTTTTGGCATTAAATCTGTTAATTTTTATTAAAATAGGTCTTTACTACCCCAAAATAATAACAAAAATATAATTTTTAAATAAGAAACCCATTGTTGGTCAATTATAAAATGTACTAAATTTTTGGGTATAGGTTCTCCAAAAAAGATGAGAGTTTTATAAATTCTTCGAATAATAAATCGATGTTAAATCAAATATTTGGCCAACGGGCGAGGACAAAATGTGTCGATATTTGATACTTAAAACATTAATAATATAATTATTTGCCAACTCGCCTAACAATTTACATACCTATGTAATGTTTACAAAGTAATTTTTTGTCAACAGAGGTTTTATATATTTTTTTAATAATTTATCATATTTTTCAACTGCGCAGCCCGAGCACGGGCCCTTAAAAGAGACGTGGGGCCGGGAAATTTGCCCCCCTCTCTTGTCAGCCCTGGTGGTAGTATATTTTTCGATTAATGAAGTTTTTCCGTTAATTGACTTTTTGATTTATTTTGATTAAATCAATCGATTATTTTCGATTGATCGGATATGTTTAACCATTTTCGATTAATCGATTGTTTTTGATAAATCGATTATTTTCGATTAATCGAAAATCGATAATTTTTTTGGTAATCGCACAGCCCTAGTACTCTTGTGGTTTACAGATAGATGTCTTTTTTTTAATATCACGCTCAATTAAACGAAAATAGGGCTTTCCTATTGGTCACCAACACTTTTCCGATGAACAAGTCTGCACGTGGCGTATATAGGATTGAATTTAAACTGAATTTTAGATTGGGAATAATAATTTAAAAGGACGGTTTTGAGAAATAATACTTTAACAGAGTACAAAATATTAACATTTTTTAAGAAATGGCAATGTTGTTCTAATTTTTTTATTTTTGCATTTGGACGGCTCATTTATAAACTTATTACATAATCGAATTATTCAAGAAAATCAGTTTTAAATTTTAAACTTTGACGCCCTGTATATTCAATATGAGGATCAAAAATGAAAAATTACATTATAAAAGTCTTATTATTTTTGCTCAAGGAATATATTTATGTTCAACTGATTGACCTCCTTTTTCCCTTTTCAAAATTACTTCTTTTTTAACAATGTATTTTACAATAGCAAAGAAGGTTTAATTATGGGCAGTCCACTAAGCCTTTTTTTGGCAGAAATTTTCATGCACAACATAGAACAAATAATACACAATAGTTAAATGGCAAACAAATTTATTTACTAGTATCGATATGTGGATGATAATTTTGCTTGTTTTGTAGGTACAGATAGACAGCTTGATAGTTTTTTGGAATATTTAAACTCTATTCATAAGAATATTAAAATCACAATGGAAATGAAAGAAAATAGCTCTCTGAACTTTTTAGATTTAACAATTACCAAAGTCGCAAATAAACATAATTTTTCCATTTACCACAAACCATCACATACTGATACAACAATTCACAAAAGCTTCTCTCACCCAATATAGCACAAGCTAGCTGCATATCACAGCATAGCAGCATAGATTGACTATAGTGTTCCTTTATTTGCTAACAACTTTAACCACGAATTAAATTTAATTAAACAAACGGCAATTAATTACGGCTATTCTGCTATTCATAATCTATGATTGATACCATAATATCGAAAAAACTAAAAAAGAAGGCTATTTCTGAAACCTCTTATAAAGAAAAAACCAGGCCTCTTTAAAACTATCGCTTATTTTGGAAACCCATCGGATAAAATTAAAAAACACCCTAAAAGGAATATCAACGTCGCTTATAAAACTAACAATTCTTTGGGAAAATTAAAAAAAAAACTATAAAACTACCAATTAAATTGTGGCTCTTGTCCCAAAACTTATATAGGCCAAACAGGTCGATCAATTAAAACAATAATTTTGGAACATAGAAGAAGTTTTCTCAGTCATAAAACCGACTCAACTTATTCTAATCATCTTTTACAGGAACAACATAATTTTGAAAACAAAGGTCAAAAACTTAATCTTTTGAAAAGTTTAGGGATAAATCGACTGAAAAATTCCCGTGCATTATTAAACGACCAACTAGAACTAAATAGTTCCCCTTTGCTAAATCTGTATCAATAATCTAAATAGGGTTCTTGAATTTCCCATAAGACTAAGATACATTATATCGACAATAATATTTAAGTTTACAATACCTAAACAGTGTTAAGAACATATAATTAAATAATTAGACTTGTAATGTATATACCTGAATTGAGTAATTAAGTATCTAGACCATTTTGTTATTGTACTGAAATAAAATTAGTTAGCACCATACACCCGAAGAAGCTACAATGTAGCAAAACGCGTCGTGTAAAGAAAAAGTTTTTCAATAAGAGTGGAAATTTGACAAAATGAATTGTCTTTCATTGAGTTATAAAGAACTACTTTAAAAAAATATTTATTTCACTTTGTAAAAAATAGGATACTGCCACGCGTTCTTCGCCTCCATCAAGCTTTTATCACCGATTTGTCTGATAAAGACGCATAAAAGCGTCTGACAACTTTACTGCAAGTACACATAATAGTAATAATAATAGATGATATCAGTTATGAAAATCACTAGAACTTTATCATATGTCGCAGTGGTACCACCTACACAAGAGTTGTACACGAGCTGAAAGACATAACGCATGAATATATATAATAAGTCAATATTTTTACCAGCTCAACTCGATAACAATATAATAGCCATTGTTCGTGTAATTGTGATGGCGAAGGCCATTCGTTAAGACTGCCGCTGCGGCTCGGTAGAGGAAAAGAGCTAGATTAGGATCGGCTATGCAATAATATCCAGATTCGCCAGAGATATGGGACAGGAGAGATTTTAACATCCTGATGGTATCATCCGTTTATTGAACATAATTGAATCCGTGTTTTGTGCACGATAAAAGTATCGGCTGGACGATCTTTATATATTTAATGTTGCTGTTTGCAATTATTTGTATTACCTATACATGCCCTAATTGAAGAACAAGATTTTCTTGATAAATAAAAATTATTGCCGAAGATCTTTTAATAAAGTGGTCGTTATTTTGGTTTTAAGTAAGTCTACAGCTGCTTTCTGTTACTTTAACTGTCTAAACTAGTGAATAGTGCTGGCTTTTACTTGATGGAAATTCATTATAATTATTGCAATAAAGACTAGTCTAATTTCCACATAATATTTATTTTATAACCCGACGCGTTTCGCCACACTGTAGCTTTATCAAGGGATTTTTTAAATCGCATGTGGTATAGTATTTGCAGAATTATACCGTTGACTCTTCACTGAGAGAAGAGAAACTAACCATTAAACAAAAATTATATAAAGATTATACAAAAGGAATATACTATTGGTGACAAGTGAACTGTTTTTTGGGGTAATACAATGCGTTCTTCTGGAATGTGAAGAAATTTACAATAATGACTATAATACTATTGTATACCGTTCGTACAGCAGCCATAGTCAATTTGTTGTAGCTTGTATACCGATTACATAAAAATTATATATTGGTTAGTATCAATTGTATACCAACCAATTACCAGGTTCTATACGATATTATAACCCGTATATACCTGTTGTATATCAGCAATAATATGAATTGCCTAGGGATATATCCCTGTTATATATCAGCAATAATATGGATTGACTATGGTTATACTTTAGTTGTATACCAAGTATACAATTTTTCAATACTGACCAAACCTTATTGTTATAGGTAACTGTAAATGGGTATACTCGAGTTGTATACCAATTATTCAATTTTTCAATACTGGCCAAAATTTATTGTATAGGTATGTACAGGGTGTTCCACTATAAATGGACCCCACCCCCCCTTTAACTTATTTATTCGATGATATTAAAAAAATGGTATATACCCAAGTTGTAGGGTACAACATAAAGTTTTTTACGACATAGTTTAAATAATATATAGATAGGGTGTTGCAGAAAGGCGTAGCAAACAAAAATATATTTTTTTCTTATGGAATACCCGGTATATAACATTCTTAAATGATAGAGCTGGTCTTCCTGATAAAGAATAATATAATTTGTTATACCTAACCTAACCTATGTTACACTTTAAATGTTTAAGTCAAGAAACGCATATTATTATTAATTAAATTGTGCTTTTGGCAGGTTATCTTTTATTTTTTAAATTAATTTTCCAAATTAAATGTTGTTTAAAAGATACGCATTTTAAATAATAGAATTGTTAGGTAGGTACATATTATGTTATGGATTAAAAAATCAATTTTTATTTCTTTGGGTGGGTAGTAATTTTGTCGATATTTATGCAATGGAAAGCACCTTGAATCCATGCTACACTATAAGGACACTTTAATATGCGTTTTTTCACTTTCAACATTTCAAGTAAGTATAACAAATTATATATTCTTTATCAGGTAGACCAGGTCTATCATTTAGGAATATTATATACAGGGTGTTCTATAAGAAAAAAATATATTTTTGTTTGCGACACCTTTCTGAAAACACCTACAACTTTCCAATTTACCGTTCCTTCTAATACCATTGGATAAAAAAGTTAAAGCGGGGGTCCATTACCTGTAAATGGTTATACTTTAGTTATATAATAATATACAAAGTTTACAATTTTTCAATACTGGTCAAGATTGATTGTTTATAGGTACCTACCTGTATTATCATATTTGACCATTAATATAATTTTTTTGAATGCACAAAAAACAGTTCACTTGTCACCAATAGTATATTCCTTTATGTATAATCTTTATATAATTTTTGTTTAATGGTTAGTTTCTCTTCTCTCAGTGTAAATATCAATTTTAAAAAGGCCGAAACTCCAGAAATCTGTCTTTTTAATAAATTCCAAGATTATTGTGGGACCTCTAAATATTAAAAAAATCTTAATTTTTTATTCGACTGAGTTTCTTTCAACGAGAAGCAATTTTTCTGCACTATGCCATTTCAAGTTCCAAAAATGGTTGTTTTTTGCTCCACCCTACTATAATAGGTAGCATTCCTTAATTTTGAGGTATTTATTATGGTAGCTATGTAGCACGTAGCTAACATTTAAAACCTTTAATTTATTTTATATAAGACCCACATGAAAAGAGCTTATTATACATGACCCATTTTAGCCTGTTGGCGTTATGTACCTAATATACTGTATCATTGTACTAAATGATGTAATGAACTCATTACATCACTCAGTGATGTAATGGACTTATTACGTTACTCATTTTTAATCAAATTATGATTTTTTTTGTTCCATCAGTCACTGTCATTGTTTTGTGTAATGTCTGCATAATATGAAAATAATTTTGAACACATAAAAGCTAAAATACTGGGTCTTAAATAAAATGTTGTATATCACACGTACAGTAAGGCTCACTACAGCACTTGTACGATTACTCGACTCGGTCTACAACCTCGTCATGGCAATATCCACTCTTAATATAGGTCTAATAAGTCTATTTTACCGAACTAAAATTAAGAGCTTTGAATTTTAAAGATTACCTAACGGAGGGGTATATTAAAAGCTGAGTATCTAATCAATTTAAAGCTATTAGGTAGGCAACATTTTTTAAAATAAATTATGTAGGTATAGGTACCTACCCAGTAGGGTTGCCAGATTGTTTGTATTTTTGCCCAGAATAAATAAAATAAAACAAATATTTTACCAAAGTTTTATTTAAACTCAGAAGTACCTACAATTATTTTGAATATTTTGTCGAAGATTGCGAAAGTTTTATGATTTCTTTTTTGCCTTTAACATAATATTATAATACCTACCTACTCTATAAAATTAAAATGTACTTAATAAGAATCTAGGGAGAATTGCTTCGTAATTTTGATTTTAATTCACGTGCATGGTGTGTAAATACGGAACATAAGCTGTCCCGGCGGGACAATTATTTATTAGCTTAAAATACGGGACGTCTGGCAACCCTACTACCCAGTCCAGTATTCCCAATCCCAATAAAAGTTTCGAAAAAGTGACATAAAATGGGGGCCCCGCATCGCATAGCCCTTGTTCGTTTAGAATGAGTAGGTACCTACCTACCTACTAGATATTTACCTAGCTAGGTAAGTCTCAAATAAAATTATTAAATACTATAGTAGGTAAATATATCAGTTTCGATTAATTTCAATAAGTATTAAAACAATTACCTACGCAAGATTTTAAAAAGCCGCCATGATATGATGAACGCTAGATGGAGCTCGGTATAAATGCCAATAAAACAAATTAAATTATTGGAAATAGGATTTTTAATAATGTACTTACCTAAAAACCTTTCTAACACGTCCTCAGCTAGTCCAAAGCACTCCATGACCACAAAATCTCTTCCAAAAAACTAAAAAGTCTATAAGCAACGACAAAAACATGCGCACACGCGACGAGCCGAACGAAAACGAAACAAAAGAACAAAAGGAAATGGCGGGCCTTGGCAGAACTCGGCTGCTCGACAGGTCGTCCGAAAGCGTTGATTGGCTAGCGATTGGCGCGGTTTTTGAAAAAGTAGGTAATTTATGCAACAAGGGGTTCTACAGCAATACAACTGATTTTTGGGGTTATATAACTTTTTGATACCGGAGTAACTTATTGTTTTTCAATTGGTGTATAACCATTATACAGTATTTGTATACTTACTATATACATTTTAGAAAGTTTTTATTTATATAACTAGTTGTATTAAAATAGTAGGATCAGTATATAACGGGTACGAGCTATTTAACTACAGAAGAAAAATTGTATGACGGGTATATTCCTCATTGTAGCACAACGGGTTTGTCTGCTACAATGTGACAAGGTTCTAACAGTAAGTAGACGTGTAATTATTAATATACAATATTGTATATCCACTATTAAACTCGTGTCAGGCTAACAGTTGTATTAAGGCATTTCCCTCAGTGTTACTGCCAAAAATAAACTACCTGATTAAACCCTATTGTATACGCCTCAACCTCTTCAAAGGGGATTAAAATAATGGGATCGGTCGGCTTGAAAATGTAGGTACCTACACCACATGATTTATTTTTATAATTTAAAATAAATAGATAGGTATTTTTAGTTTTAGGTAGATACCTATAATAAATGTAAAATAATGATAAAATTAACGATAATTGAAAATAATATAATTTAAAATAACTATTAAGATAACAAGTACAATAAAAATTAATTAAATTCTAAAAAACTATTGATAATTTATTCAAAATTTAACTCTGTATCACTATCACTATCTTCATCTAAGCCTAAACTATAATTAAGGGTTGAACATTAGTAATCATACAATTGTAAGAATTTTCCGCCTTAAGTACATGCTGTACACAGGTTTTTCAGCTGTCTGCAGAAATTTTTCTTACTTCGTTTTTAATTAATTCTACTACAGATGCATTTAATGTAGGAGAAATATTATTTCTCCTAATATTGGATTTTAATTGGTGCCATATTAGCTCAATAGGATTGAATATACAATAGTATGGAGGAAGACGCAACACAGTATGTCCATTTTCTGCTGCAAGTTTGTCACACTCGTATTCTTTATTTATTTTAAAAGCTTTTAATACTTCTAGCAGTTCTCGTTTTTTGTAAGTTTCTTCAAAATATAAATCATTTTCAATCATAAAATTTTGAATTTCCGCTTTTGTATTATTAGAATTGGAAATGATTTTTGCTTGCCGACTATGATAACTAGCATTATCCATTACAATGACGCTATTTTCAGGTATATTTTTAAGGAGTTTGTGTTTAAACCAATCTTCAAAAAGTTGTACCTCGGTATCTTGATGGTAATCTAAAAAAGAATCTGCTATGTTTTTAGCTGAAAGCAACAGGCAAATTGGAACAACCCCGTTCTCTGAACCATCATGTAATATTGTGATTCTTTTGCCTTTATTTGATGGTGCCTTGGTTTGACATTTTTTGGAAGAATCATCACAACCTTTTCTTGGAGTGTCATGGGTATCGAACCATGTTTCGTCAAGGTAAATAATTGGACGATTTTCTTCTCTAAATTGTTTAACAGCTGTTAAATATTTAAGTCTCCATTCCCGTAAACGTTGAGATTCCATTAATGTTTGTCTTTTATCAATGCTTAGGTATTTAAAACTCATCTTACGCAATATTTTCCTAAGGCTTGAAAGGCAACAAGAGATATTTGTTTCGTCTTTAATCAGCCGCTCTTTGAGAAAAATCATAGTGGGTACAGTCTGTGCCTCATACATTTGGTAAATCTTTCTTCTTCATAAATCCATGTCATTTTCGTCAATGCTTCTAAATGTGCCACAATCACTCCGATTTTTTCTAGGATTAACAGGTTTAAGTACTATGTCTCTTACCGAAAATAAAGGAGTTTTTGTCAAAGTAGACGTCTCTGCTAAAGCATCCATCGAATTAAAATTTCTACTCAACAAAGATTGATACACATTTTTAATTATTAGTTTGGCATCGGTAGATAAATGCTTTCTTTTAAAAATGACACTTGAAGATGCCCCCCTATCAGCACAATTCCAAGGACGCCACATTCTTCTACCTAATAAGCCTAACTAAAAATTACTCGCCGGAAAATCACTAAAGACTAAAATTATTAAAAATCAGTTTGTATTTATATATGAATCAGGCATAGGTATAAATTGAATTTGTACCTGGCCCGGCTCTGCTCGAAAAGGTTTTAAAATTTGGAATTTTATTATTTATTTTATGGTCAAAGGGATAATGAGGGTTTATTGCAGTCAAAAGATCAACGGTATAATTCTACAAATACTTATACACGGTTTATCAACCACTGACACGTTATTATTACGTTGAAAAAACGTATGTGTGTTTACTGGGAAGATACGCTCGACTGCGCCCTGCTCGACATTCGGCCACCTGTATGAAACTTCAATCTGAGGACGTGCTGTACCCAGTTGTTGTCAATGGCACGTGCCCATAATTTTAGCGGAAGCAGCATGACGTTTTTTGGACGAGGCAAATTATAAATGTCCAGGTCCTGATGTTTTTATTATGAAGACCAGTTTGCAAAAGACCGTTTCAATTTAAAACCGTCTCGCTCGTTTACTAAATGAAGTATTATTTATTGGCATTGATAACACAGGCCTGCATTTTTTAACACTTTGAAAGTTGATTTAAAAATTTTAACTGCTTTCTAGTAATTGGGTAGCGCTGATTTCAAATCTGCGTTCAGTTTTTTTATATCACGTAAGGTTATTTTTCAAACCGGTAAAATCCAAAAATATAGAAAAAAACACGATTTGTTTCATTTATAAGCTAGTTTTTTAATATATTAAGGAAAAAAATATAACAATATACAAAATATACACATATAAACTATTATAAATGGTTATTTATTCGTTACGCTTCTTAAAAAAATGATTTCTTTTTTCAGAAAAGCTTCTTTTGGTTGTTTTTCTGTTCCAACAGAAATCGGCCATCATTTTTGTGTCTCAGCGCCCCTGGTATCTTTTTTCCATCTCTTTATTATATTGATGAAATCTTTCGCCTTGCTCTTCACCCACGTCCCCAAGATTTTCCGGGAATTAGTCCAAATGGGAATGTAAAAAGTGAATTTTTATGCTCATATTCTGAAATTCCTGAAATTTTCCAGCATATTTTCAACGATCTCAAAGATTTAAACGATCTCAGTAGTAATTTATGTTCAACTTCTTTAAAAGCATTCCATGCATGTTTTTCCTTATCTTCCATTACCTTTTCAAATTCTGTATCTTTCATCAAGCTGCTAATCTGCGGCCCTACAAAGATTCCCTCCTTTAATTTTGCCTCTGACAGAGCCGGAAATGTTTTACACAAATATTTAAAACAATATTCTTCTTTGTTTAATGCCTTAACAAATTATTTCATACGTCCAAGTTTTATGTGAAGTGGTGGAAGTAAAACTTTTTGAGGGTCAATAAGACTTTCGCGAATCACATTTTTGTTTCCAGGTGTTAAAGTCTCTCTTTGTGACCAGTCTCTTTTTATCCAATGCTGTTCTCGCTAGCACTAGCACAGGAAACATGGAAATTTAGTAAATCCAGACTGCTGACCTAAGAGAAGACTTAAAATGTTTAGATCTTCACACACTTCCCAGTTGTGATTTTCATATTGTAATTCCTCTAAATTTTCATAGCTTTCTTTTAACTTAACTGTATGGCCGACCGAAACAGAAGCAAAAACATTGTCATTATGTAAAAGAACAGCTTTAAAGCTCCTTTTTGAAGTCGATAAAAAGTCTCCAGTCGGAAGGTGTGTAGCACCACAGAAAATCATTTTTTATTCATCAATCATTCAGAATTTGAAGTAGGTACTACATTCATTTTAAAATGTATTAAAACGCCTATTATAAGTTTTTTTTGTATTTTTTCTTTTTTTTTGCAAAAAAAAAATCTGTGGGTGATAGAGACCAATTGTTTTTTAATTAGTTATTTCTATATAAAAACTAAGCTCAACAAACAAAAATCACGTCATCACAAATTTCATGCAGGCCTGTGTAATTTGTAACTCAAACGAGACGAAAAATACACTGTTTTATTTCATTTAGATTATTATATAGGGTAGCCAAAGATAGACCACGCATGCAGTAGCGCACCAAGAACCTTTCTCCGGGAGGGGTTTACTCAATGCGCTGATGCATTCACAAGCCAGTGGCGGATCCAGACCTTCATTAAGGATGGGGGGGTGGGGGAGGGGCACATTTTATAAGTGAATACAATAATACATAAAAAAAAACGTTGCTAAAAACTTAGTGCATATATTTATTAGGCAAAACAGAACTTACAAATAAAACTATGAATTAGATATACAAAACGTAACTTCCATTACAAGCTGTCTCACGGTGATCGTCCATTAGAATATTTCAAAAAGTAATGCAATTTAAAGCCTGCAAATTTTAATATTAGGGTTGTCGGATACCAGCGACCATATTATGCAACTTCTCTGGTTTACAGGGGCGGATCCAGAACTTTGCTTTGGGGGGTGTCCTCATATATAAACGATATAAACGCAGTTGAAAAGCGCCGTTGGCGAAAAATTTTTGCGACCACGCCCAAATTTTGACAGAGAATGCGCTATAGGCGAGAAAATTTCCAATGATAAACTTTACATTAAAAAGGATAATATACAGGGTGTCTCACGGTCGATGGTACCTTAGACGTTTGTGACGAACCAGTAAAGGAATCGTTTTGAAAATTTGGTCGCGTACATAAACGGACATGCTCTACCAACCAAAAATATTTTTAACAATACAGTGTTGCCGCTTCCACACAGCTATACTTATCTCTTACCGTTTCTAACATATAAATTAATTTCCGTTTTTTTTGTCTGAAAACGTCACTTTTAAAAATGCTGATAATTCTGAACTCTAAAACACTGAAACTCTGAAATTTGGTAAATTGTTAACTAATACCATAGGGCTCTTTGCCCTAGTCCCAAATCTTAGTGGCAATATACAGGGTGGTTGAAAAATACACTTATTCTGTCAACTTGAAAAAGTGACCATAAGTCCTTTTTTCAAATATAACACCATGTATATTATTACGGATTTGAAAAGCTGCTAAAATTTCACTTAATTCTTCTATATCATACCTGTACCTAACTAACTAGTTTAACCATTTTTTTGACGTATTAGGCATAATTTGTAAAATTTTCTATATAATTCAATTTTTATTCGGTTATTAGTAAGTTAGCCATGACAAAAACTGATGTTTACGTATGTTACTATGGTTATCGTTTTGACATTTCATTAAGTTTAGAAACAAGATAAAAATACACTTTAAAGTCATGGAAGAAAACTATACAAAAGCAGTTCTTATGAATTTATTTATTTTATTTGGACAATGTGTGTTTGCATTAACATGCAAAAAACATTAAAACTAAATTTTTCTTGAAATCCATGCAGTCAACACCCGCATATTAAAGTGTTTGGATGTAAACGGCCAGCGTTTTGAACATCTGTTAAAATAGTATTTTTTTAGTTATAATTTTAGTAGTTTTTTATTATTTGACTACCTAGTTAACATTTAATAAAATTGTCCTGGATCCTTATGAATTTTCTAAGATTCATTGGCGGTAAATTAGAGTACATTTACATTTCGTTAAACTTTATTCATATTCACTACATAAGAACTACATTTGTATAGTTTTCTTCCATGATTTTAAAGTGTATTTCTATCTTGTATCTAAACTTAATAAAATGTCAAAACGATAACCATAGTGACATACGTAAATATTAGTTTTTGTCATGGCTAACTTACTAATAACCGAATAAAAATGGAATTGTATAGAAAATTTTACAAATTATGCTTAATACGTCAAAAAAATGGTTAAACTAGTTAGTTAGGTACAGGTATGATATACAAGAATTAAGTAAAATTTTAGCAGCTTTTCAAATCCGTAATAATATACAGGGTGTTACATTTGAAAAAAAGGACTTATTGTCACTTTTTCAAGTTGCCAGAATAAGTGTATTTTTCAACCACCCTGTATATTACCAATATGATTTTTTGACTAGGGCAAAGAGCCCTATGGTATTAGTTAACTATTTACCAAATTTCAGAGTTTCAGTATTTTAGAGTTCAAAATTATCAGCATTTTTAAAAGTGACGTTTTCGGACAAAAAAAAAACTGAAATTAATTTATATCTTAGAAACGGTAAGAGATAAGTATAGAGTAGGGTTAATAAAAATTGTAAGGAAAGTAATGGGGGTTTCGAAAATAAAATAAAATACATGGTGTTGCATTTAAAAAATCGAACTTACTATTATTTTTGTGTGGAAGCAGCAACACTGTATTGTTAAAAATATTTTAGGTTGGTAGAGCATATCCCTTTATGTACGCGACCAAATTTTCAGAACGATTCCTTTACTGGTTCGTCAGAAACGTCTAAGGTACCATCGACCGTGAGACATTATGTATACAGGGTGATTTAAAAGTACTTTGACAAACTTCGGGAGGTAATTGCTGGCAATATTTTAACATGAAAAGTTCTTATAAACAGTGGTCCTTGGCGACTTCGTTACGGAGATACAGGGTGTTGAAATGTTAAAAGAAATAGTAATAATTTTTAAATAACTCCTTAACGAGTCATTTTTTTTTTATGAAATTTTGTGTACTAAATAAGCATTTAAGAACACTTATTTTCAAAGTACAACACGTTCGTAAATTTAACCAGTGGCGTCGGTACAAAATGTTACTATCATATTTTTTGTGAAAACTATGCTACACCACTGACTTATTTTATTTTAACTTTTTTTTTTATAAATCCCCCCTTTATTTAGAACAAAAAAGATCACGTGTGTTTTTTTGATACGAGGGACGGTTTAAGCGTAAATTATTATTTTATTTGAATATACACAAATATTAAAAAATGTGTTTTAAACTGATCAACCACTCAAATATTTATTACAGTATTTTAACGAATACCTACATACATACTTACTAATAAACAAATATGTATATACCTAAGGAAGGTATCTGAGGATGCCTATTTTCTAAGTATAACACGTTTTCAGTGGCATACATATTTATTTATTAGTATGTTATTTTTTAATATTTTGTATTTTGACAAGGCGGCTTTGGAAATGCTTTTTTTGTCGATAAATTAAAATATATTTGACAGTTAGTTACCATTAAAAATAACAAAACTGAAGAAATAAAACTCAGTGGTAACTAACTGTCAAATATATTTTAATTTATCGACAAAAAAAGCATTTCCAAAGCCGCCTTGTCAAAATACAAGATATTAAAAAATAACATACTAATAAATAAATATGTATGCCACTGAAAACGTGTTATACTTAGAAAATAGGCATCCTCAGATACCTTCCTTAGGCATATACATATTTGTTTATTAGTATGTATGTATGTAGGTATTCGTTAAAATACTGTAATAAATATTTGAGTGGTTGATCAGATTAAAACACATTTTTTTATATTTGTGTATATTCAAATAAAATAATAATTTACGCTTAAACCGTCCCTCGTATCAAAAAAACACACGTAATCTTTTTTGTTCTAAATAAAGGGGGGATTTATAAAAAAAAAGTTAAAATAAAATAAGTCAGTGATGTAGCATAGTTTTCACAAAAAATATGATAGTAACATTTTGTACCGACGCCACTGGTTAAATTTACGAACGTGTTGTACTTTGAAATTAAGTGTTCTTAAATGCTAATTTAGTTTACAAAATTTCATAAAAAAAAAATAACTCGTTAAGGAGTTATTTAAAAATTATTACTATTTCTTTTAACATTTCAACACCCTGTATCTCCGTAACGAAGTCGCCAAGGACCACTGTTAATAAGAACTTTTCGTGTTAAAATATTGCCAGCAATTACCTCCCGAAGTTTGTCAAAGTACTTTTGAATCACCCTGTATATGCATGTAAATTAATGTTAAAGTAAATTCAAAAAAAGAAAAAATATACAACTAAAATTAGTATATTTTTTCTTTCCTATAATATGTTTTAGCCCAATATTTTAAAAAATTGCCACGTTCGTTATCGACAATACAAAATATCATATACATAATATATAAATAGTCGTGTGTTTGTTTACTTTTAAAACCAAGTAAAAATTTGGGTTAAACCCCATTTATTTCCCAATATTAAGAACAAAAAATTCTACCCTTGATAAAATAAAATAAAAAATATACATAACATGGCATTGCTTCTTAAATCACGAATTCTAATTTTCTTTGTTTATTATTTCCAAATCTGATTATAACTTCATCAACGTCGATGATTATATTTTTACGAATGTTCAACAAAGCCAAGCCCGTGAGGCGTTCCTCTACCATGCTTGCTCTAAGCCACGTTTTAACGCGTCGTATAGAGTCGAGAAGGACCTTTCCGCTGTTGCTGCACTTACAGGTAGTGTAGCAAGTATTTGAAGAAGAATCTTAATATTGGGGAATAAATCAGAATAACAATAATTATTAATTATATGGGGAAATAATTCAGGTATTTTACAGCCATTTTTTACTTCACGTTTCCATTTTTATATATTTATTTATTTTTAAATTCAATCACCAAAAAAAATATAACTAATTTATGTATGGCAATGTTGTCATGAATTTTGTGAAAAAGCTGCAGAGGTAGTCAAAACAGTAAATCCAATTATTTTTTTCTGTTCTGGGGGGGGGGTCATGACCCCCATAACCCCCCTGGATGCGCTCTTGCTGGTTTATTGTATATTTCTTTTTTTTTTTTTCATGAACTAAAATAATTATGTTGTGTTAAATCATTACATCTATTGGGCGGGACAATAGGTATATAATTTTATTTTTGTAATAAAGTTGTTTTAAACTCTAAATATTATTATAAACAAATAATATTTTTGAAGGAAACAAAATAATATGTTTATTAAATAATATTTTTAAAACATATTTTTGTATTGTTATAAGCGGTTTCAAATTCGAGTCGTATGCACTTCGCCAACCAATTATACCATAGGAAAGAATTGATTGAAAAGTGCATAATAAAACATTAAACAAAGTTTTTCATTCACAATATTTTTTAAAAGTCTAAATTTACATAAAGTGTTTCTTAATTTTTTTGTAAGAGTGGTAATTTGATGATCCCATTTTAAATTTTGGTCAATCAATTCCTAATATTCCAATTCCTAAATATTTTATAAATTTAACTTTTTAAATTTTATTTTGTCAAGAAGTTAGCATATATCTGATATTTCTAAACAATTTAAATCATGAATTTTAATTTCTTTTAAACCATTCGGCTGAGTATCATTATAACAAGAAAAAGTCATAAACTTGTTTTAGTTTAATTTAAGTTTAATAGGTCATAACTCAAATTATTTTTTATTATTGAAATGTCTAGTTCTGAATTTAAAATGCATTCATTCCAAGTATTAGTTAGTATTATTAATACAGTATCATCTGCATATGAAAATATTTTTCCATTTAACTCTGATTTTAATATATCATTATTATAAAGTAAGAATAAAATTGGTCCAAGAACAGTAGGTACCCTGAGGAACACCACAAATTAAAGTGTTTTTTATACTACTGAAATTATCTATTTTTATTTTCTGTTCTCTATCGGATAAGTAACTTTTAAATAAATTATATGCGATACCTCTAACTCCATAAGATTCTAGTTTAGATAACAGTTTATTGTGTGATACAGTATCAAATGCTTTTTGCAAATCTAAGAATATGTCAATAACTTTTATACCTTCATCTAAACTTTGCTAGGAAGATTCCTGGTAGCTAGAGGCTGTCTTTCATGAAATAAAGCTGCTACTTCTGCTTGAATACGTTATATTATGTCGCCAAAGCCAATCATCATTAAAATTTCGTTTCTATGAAATTTAGTTAAATAATCCATTTTAGTATAGCAAAAATACTTTTTACTATAAAGTAACGGTTTAAACAGCACAAAATACTACAACCGATAAGTATTCACTTCTTCTTAACCGAAAATAGAGTGACATTGGAATGAAAATCTAGTAAACAAACAACCTTATCAATGTTTCCTTTTTTTTTAAATAGTCTGCGCTGGCAAAACCCAAATAGTATCATAATGGTTGCTGAAATGGCCAGTTCTTTTTCTGGCTTTCTAGATTACTGAAATGCACAAATAAATAGTGGGTCGTATTTCCTTTTTTATGCCCTTTTCCACGAAGTCACAATACATACCTTTACATTAAAAACAAAGCCCTAGTTCTGTATTTTTTTCAGCAAATAATGAGGCTTCCTAATACCTACTGAGTTTATTCCGGTTAAAAATATGTGCCGTTTATATTACTATCTATTGCTCTTATTCTGCGTCCTGTTTTTGAACTAAAATGTCCTGTTTCACCTTCTAATCCTGGTTTTTAACATTTGCTTAAATGCATTGTTATAAAAATATGTACACGTTTACTCAAAAAATCTTAAAACCTGAGGAATTAACTGCATTACCCAACAAATGCGGAGATATGGGTTTTGTTTATTGGCAACACATAGCAGGAATACAATCTTTAACTTTACTAGATTCTTAACATGCAGTTTACGACCATCATTTCGCAAGAAATGAAACATTTACAAGTAACAATATTAGTTCTATTTTTAGTTTAATGTGTGCGTAGAACGTCCTAGGAATGTTATTTCGATATATCTCCTCGTTGCGACCATCCAGTATCGCGACAAAAAATAAGGACGAACCAGCCTCTGCTGCAGCAACCTGTGGACAAAAAGGCAGAAAGTGATCATTTTATATATTTTCATCTAATGACCTTATTGAGCCTAATGAATAAAAATGTAGCAATTGCTTTTTCTTATAAAATCGAAGTAATTTCTTGAAAGCCAATGAATGAAAAAACTAAAGTAATTGCTTTTGCGTCCAGCGATTGCTTAAAAGTGTAGGAATTGCTTCTAGTCAATGCTTTTTCTTAAAAAATAAAAGCAATCGCTATCGTTTGCTTAAAATGTGATGAATAAATTAAGGAATTGCTTTTTCTAGTGTAGCGATTGCTTTCAACTTTTTAAGGTAGGTCGACCCCTGCATCATTTGCTTGGTAGCAGTCAACTTAAGTTCTCTGCGGCATATACGTGCGTTGCTGTTAATTTGTGTCTTCAATTATGGATGAATATATGAACGCCCGTAAAAGAAAAATCTACAGTGTACGTAAAAATTGCAGATATGATAATTTCAGAAAGTTATATCGATTTGACTGCGAAAATGTTGAGTGGTTGGCAAATTATTTTTTGACTGATACTGGTAAAAATCGAGGGGGTGCACTGTCGCCTTTAAATAAATTAAAGTCTTTCTGCGGAAATTGTCGGCTTTCAAAATTCTGTAGGTGAAGAACTTGGTGTTCACCAAACTACTGTCTGTAAGATATACACTTCTGTAATGGATGAAGTTTTGGAGAAGGCCAATATTTTTATTAAATTTCCTACAAGTGCTGAAGCTGTTGTGGAAGTTAAACGGTTGTGATCAGAGAGATTTATTTATGTTCCTTCAATTTGTGAACGATTATCAAATGCTTGTTTTTAATTTCTTCATCACTACTATCACTTTCCTCATTTTCACTGAAATCTGCCATATCACAAATATAAGTTTCCTATTTTCCACAAAAACGTAACAGATTACTATTGTGCTAAATAAATAGACAAACTTTGTTGTATTTACGTCAACTCTTTTGCAAATTAGGCACTAAACTGAACATGAAATCTATAATTTGAACAAGTGGATATGCCACGTCTGAACTTGTGTTGAATAAGCATTTGCTACAGAGGTGTAAGAAAAACAGCGATTGTTTTAAAATTTTATTTATATCCAGATCTAGCAATTGCTTTTACTTATAGCATTTGCTAGTCAAGCAATTGCTTTTACTAAAAAGTAATCGCTTCAAGTAGTTGCTTAATTTTTATTCATTAGGCTCAATAGATAATCATTACTAATACCAATGATCTAGTACTTATAGATGGTACATGTCATTCATAAAGGCTATTAAAATGTGTTGACAACATCGTTCGTAGGAGAGAGGAGGTGAAAAGCTGGGTGGGGCAGAGAGTGGGGATTATGTCGAAGTTACCTTTGAATATAACCTTGCTACTATAGTTTAAACCTAACGTACAAATAACCCAACTTTCTATGCACTCATGAAAAGTAACCGCAGAATTATTATTTTCAGAACTCTCGCATACCTTTAATAGAAAAGAACAGGTCATAAACTTACAGCAAACAAGACTCAAGATAACATTCAGGTATATAGCTTCTGCCACTCCTGGTCAACGCGGCTCTCATAGATCAATGTTTACGCATATTTTTATTTGACAGCGTATTTTAATTTATAATTATTTTCTCAGTAAATAATTCTTACTTTTGTCCCTTTTTTCAATTTGCACGCTGCACTGTGCGATCCTGCAGCAAAGACTGCTCGTCGCACGGTGGCAACTTCTGTCGCAGAAATTTCCATGATACAACTTGGTTTTTCATGGTTGTCTTTCCGCATTTGGTCTCTTCGAAGCTGGTCTCGGCGCTATAAACCTATAATAGGCAAGGCAAAGCCACGCTGTCTACGCTTTTCTATTGGAATCGACCAGAAGTTGTCTTCGTCAAATTTGGTATTGAATTCGACGAGATACGAGTGTAAATCTACGTTTGATCCGAGTTTAGACTACTAATTATTCGAATTAATTGTTATTTGTTACCGGGCTCATTGTCCTGTACCCTTCGGGGATTTGTATCTGTCCTTATCGAGGGATTTATCTCTGATTTGGCGACGTGCAAATATATTGAGAAGCCGGAGGACGTTCAAGAACCTTGTCCGACATTCGATCGAATGCAAAAGAAGAGTTGAACATTGTTCTTTGACAATGGGGTGCTAAATTCTTCTCTCAATTTAAAATAATGCGTTTAAATGTGATATTCATGGAAATAATTGAGACTACAATAATCGTACGAAACCTTCATTTTATTTCGACAAAAATACATTGCACAGGAAGAAAAAATAATAATACTTACTTGTTATGTTTCACAAATTTAATCAGTTTCCTGACACGTGTTTCGGCCCTTGCGGGCCATTGTCAAAGGAGTACAAGAAAATTAAAGAAAAATACTGCTCAATAAGATATACAGGGAACACAAGCCAAGAAATCGCTAAAAAACTTAAAAACCTTAATATCATTCCTACATTCCTATACAAGTCAATAAAAACAACTTACACAAACACATATCCAATGCTAAAATAGAAACTAAAAACAAACTTTTACAAAGTGGGGTCTACCAAATAAAATGCGACAAGTGCGAAGCTATGTACATTGGGCAAACAGGTAGAAATTTTGACACCAGGCTTAAAGAACACAGAACATCTATTTTAAAAAAACTAAATAAAACAGGTTTAGCCGATCACTGCATATTACACAATATCACTCAATCTCTAACAACATAAAACCCATATACATACACAATAAAAGCAGAAAACTAAATTTACTAGAAACAATAGCTATCAAAAAAGCCATAAAAAATAAATGTAATGTTGTTAATAATCAAACCGAAATACCTTCAGGCGCTTCCCTAATTCTTAATAGCACACTAATTTAGGACTAAATATTTATCTGTAGGACCTTTAAAAGTTAGGAAAACCCACAGTTGACTATTCAATCTTCTAATTTTAATTTTATGACATGTTTATAATTACCATAATATGATATAAATACCTTTGTAATGTCACGTAGAATTTACATTTTCTTGTACTCCTTTGGCAATGACCCGCAAGGGCCGAAACACATGTCAGGAAACTGATTAAATTTTTGAAACATAACAGGTAGTTATTATTTATTCTTTCTGTGCAATGAAACAACAGTTTCACCAAGCACAAACTAATTATATGTTTTATACTTTGGATGCTTGGAACAAACCAAAAAAAAATCAGATATCAAAGAAAGTGTTAAAGTGTTTGACAGAGTTGCCTGATTTAGGATTTGCGTAATGTAAAATACAATCCACAATATTTGATATGACCCATGATTAGACCGTGACTTGACCTATAGTAAGAATAGGCCTTCCCTGTCACTTACGCACAGGAGTATCAGGTTGGTCGTGAAAAATTGTGAGACGTCGGAAAAGCGGAAATTTAAAGGATATTTCAGTTAAACGGACTTACATAACAAGGTTGTATTATCAAAATATAAGAAGAACTTAGGCTTCTAAAAGAATGGTCGCCATCACACTACTTTCGGTACCTACTAACTGAAATACGCTACAAAATGCTACAGATTACAGATTAATCAGTGGCGTAGCCAGGTGGGGCCCAGGGGGCGCCTGCCCCGCCCCCCTTGCATGGCGCCTTTTGCCGCTTGGTGTCCGTATGCAAAATAAAGATATACTTTAATTACATTACCATTTATTGAAATTGAAAATAATTTGGTATCCTATTATATGTATTTTGAAAAACAAACACCATATTTTTATTAATAATAATAATAATAATAATAGTGGTTCTAAAAAATCATAAAGCGCCCCCATATATGTTCGCCCCTCCCGCCCCGCAAGGCTGGCTACGCCACTGAGATTAATCATACAATGTGAGCAAATGTTAAGGGCAAGGGCACAGTTCTCTGGGTCAATTATGTATAAAAGACCTATAAATGGATTGAATGCAGGGGTAACTTCCGGAACATTGCAATTATTTAAAAAATATAATTAGTATCTAATTTTGGAAGGGCTGTTCAGGGAGGCATTAATAATAGTATGCCGGTTTTTTTTTTAATAAATGTTCAGAAACTTTTAAAAAAGCAGTTTTTGAAACTACTAGAATTTCCACAATTTACTTTAAAATCCTTAAAAGTAAACACGTGGATTTTCAGAACTGAAGTAAAAACAACAATTTTTACTGGTAACACGATATATATACAGTGTGACCAGTAAAGTCCGCATCATTTCGGATTTTTTTTATAAATAGCTTTATTCGAAATTTGACTTTGGCATCAAGTTCTGCTTCGATCGAGATGAAAATGAAGCAAAAAATAGTAGTCACGTGATTCGCATTATCTGTCAAATTTAATTTTTTTCCAAAAAATAATTCAAAAGTGGGGTTATTTCTGAAAATATCGAAAAAAGTTATTGGAAAAAGTTTTTTTGCATGCAGTTTCTAGCCCACGTGCAAAATTTCACCTGCATAAGATAATTTTGATTTTTACCCATATTTTGTAAATTACACCACTTTTGCAAAATAAGACTCGACGCAACCTACATAAAACTTCTTAGTTTGGACAATACTTTATTTTAGATAAATTTTCTTTAAAGTATATTAAATGTGTTTTTCTACAAAATCAAAATAGGGCTATTAAAATTTGGTCGCATGTGATGCAAAGTTTATTTGTTTTTACCCTGTATAAGGTAACTTCATAAAATAAATAATTTTAAAAACGTAATTTGTGTCTGAAAGTAATTGAGTTGAGTTGGTTAGGGTCTTATTTTGCAAAAGAGGTGCAATTTACCAAATATGGGTAAAAAATAAAAATTACCTTATGCAGCTGAAATTTTGCATGTGGGCTAGAAACTGCCCTTAAAAAATTGTTTTCCAATTTGATATTTTCAGATTACTCACTTTTGAATTATTTTTTGGAAAAAATTTAAATTTGACAGATAATGTGAATCACGTGACTTTCTCACGACTATTTTTTGCTTATTTTCATTTCGATCGAAGCAGAACTTGATGCCAAAGTCAAATTTCGAATAAAGCTATTAATAGAAAAAAATCCCATATGATGCGGACTTTACTGGTCACACTGTATATAATAGAATATAATAGAATATCTCTAAGAATTCTAGAGAATATGTGTCTGTTGTAACAGGAAAAAACCCGTAAATTTTCTTGTGGGCATTTTGCCTCTATACTTAGTACCCAAAATTATCAGTGTTAGATTTTAGACAGTCGCTCCCACCCCATAATAATATGTGCCCAGCGACGCCCCTGGCTACAATGGGCGTTAAGGTGCCCTTTACCCATGTTACATTTACAGCTGATATTGGTTTCTTCCCTTGGTTCCCTGTTAAGTAATGGGCTGTAGCAAGCTCACGCTTCACTCTTCGGAGACTAGATTTTTTTTTGCGTTTTTTATTTAGGTTGAAGGGTGAGTAGAATAAACCAGTTTAGGTTAATTACCTCTTCTATTACCAATAACAAACAGTTTATTTATCGCCGTTTACTAAATTTAATATTATTAGTGCATCTACTACTAGGTTGTCAAACCTTGCGCTTATTGAGAACGAATCCAGCTATTTGTATTTAAAACCACATCGCATTTTGGCGGCTTTGTACTACGCCGCGAACGTAGATTATAATATGGTAACGCAGCATTGAACGCGAAACCTTCGCAGGCGCACCGCTTGCCGCTTGATCGGCTCGTAACTACAATATTCGGGCGGCGAAACTCTTGCATGTTGTCAGGGTTGTTCATTAGGGTGGAACGAAAAAACTTTTTTACTCCAAGTAGTTGTGACATAGTTGTTAAAATATGCGCATTAGTAAACAAAAAAAAGTGTCAAAAGTTGGCTGCCAGATTTTAATGTTCTGGGGTTCCTCATAGCCCTCAAAATTTTTAAATTTTACTGATTTTCTACATATAAAATTGCCATAATAAAAACATTGATAAAAAATATGATTTTTAAGCTGTTATAGCGAAAATAGATACATTTTGTTACTTAAAATAAGTATATATTAAAATATTTTTTCTGTATTACCACGATTTTTGGTTCCTAAAATATATTTAATTTTGCAAAAATAATATGGCTTGCGTGTTATGTTAAATCCTAAAATAACCCAGCGCTGGTAGCGAAGCCACAGCGCATGTCAAAACTAGTATTAACTAGTTGGAGTGTCTGAAGGGTATTGTATTGTTTATTTACCGCTTATTACAGCTTAGATGTGTGTGGTACAGCTTCAAATACAAAAGCATCCATTATACATTTTCTGCGACAAAATTTTAATTTAAATAGCTTAATTGCTGTTGAGATGGAACGGTTGTAAATACTGGAGCGAAAAACGGGGTAATTCGTTTGTTAGAAAAGGAATTAAACTGTCCCCTGCAATGGCTTATTTGCTTATTTTACCTTAATGAGCTTCCCCTAGACCTAATTAAATAAATTGATGGTGAAAGTTCAGGTCCCCGCGGCTCAAAGGTCCAATTGGGCAAAAATTAAAATCCTGCGAAATTCTTCCGATAGTAAAGTTTAAAAGAATGGATTCAAAGCTACCACAGCTAGATCGCGACGGGTCTGATTTAAGTAGGTACAGATCAAAAGTATTTGTTGGACATAGTGCGATCAGTTGAAATTGGAAATGTATCTGCTTCTTTAGCCTCAAGAAATCCAGGAAAAGTATTACATGCTAGATGGCTTACAACAGCTAACCGCATGATGAGGCTTTACGTAGCAACTGAAGTTCCAGATGAAAGTCTTTGTCTGTTAGTAACCTACATAACCAAAGTATATGCCCCGTTCTGGTTTAGAGTGAAACTTCGACCATCGACGAAACAAGACACTTATTCCAGTTTACTGGAAAAGTTCAAAAATTATTTACCCCGTTATCCAACGTAATGGATTTTTCGCCCATCCAGAGAACATATTATTGTCAATGCTTACGGATGAAGTTTCGGAATACAGAGAACTTGGCAAACGCGTCGTATCCTAAAGGCGTGGAGTAAAGGTAGACAAACGATACGGGAGTTTAATATCCCTGTGATATGTTTTGATGCCGATCATTATTCGGAGTTGATTTCTTGGAACGAAGTGAGTGTTACTGAACCACCACTAACCATTCATATGGATATGAATCTCAATTTAATATCCCCTCTAAGTCCTTCTGATTTTCCATTATTACCTTGTAGTACTCAAGCAGTGGAACGTTGCATTCGCCTAGTAACTGAAGCATCAGCTGCGGTGTGTGGTCAGAGTAATCGCGTTGGATTTATTAAAAATAGGGTCCAGTCAAGAGAAATATTACTGCCATATTAAAAATAGGAATGAGTAATGTTAATTTTAGAGTTATTTATTTCTTTTTATTATTCTGAACTTGAAGTTAAAAATATAATTTAACCTGTATTTTTGTTCCAATTGGCTGCACTTGAATAGCCTCAAAATGTTAAAATTTCGCTTTAAAATTTAGAAGGTAGTTTCCTACAACCCTAAACAGCATACTAAAATGTATGTTATGATTTATGTTACAAAAATCAAAAATTTATAAAAATTGGTTAAGGGATTGAAAGTTATTATTTTATTAAATATGGCGTCCCTTTGAGGAACCTCAAGATACAAAGACACAAGTTTTATTTTTGGTATACTTGTTGTTAATAGTAAGAAGCATATTTTTGTAACTATGACACAACGCTATTCAATTTTTTTAAATTTTCGTTCCACCCTATTGTTCATAGCATTTTCCATTGGGTAAGTTTAGTACATGCCAAACATATTTCTATATTTTATTAATAAAGAACACTATAACTTTTATACAGTAAGTCCCAGAAGTAATGTCTAAATTCATTTAAAATTCAGCGGTAAGTTTTTTGAAAAAACGCTCGTACCCGTCGATTTTTATTTTTTAATGTGTTTTTTTTGTGGTAATTTCATGTATACAGGGTAGCTCAAAAATAAGTTACGACCATCAACTTCATTTTTTTCAAATGAAAACATATTTTTTATTTCGTTTTTGAATTTTGCATTGAATTCTAAGCATGTTTCATGTACCATGTCCTATACATAAACTCAACAGTTATTGAAAAAATTAGGATTGAACATATCTATAAGTAAGACCTGTTTATTAAAAAAAAACACAACAAAATCAAATTAAATGTTGAAAATGTGCGCCATTTACGGCTTGACAATATCCAAGACGATCAATAAACTCTCTTTGCACGTTTCCAACCATTTCCGGAGTTATGACACGCACTTCTCTTCGGATCCTCTCTTTCAACTCCTGCATATTGTTTGGCCTGTTAAGAAATACTTTTGATTTGAGGTAACCCCACAAAAAAAAGTCCAGCGGAGTTAGGTCTGGCGACCTAGCAGGCCATTCGATAGGTCCTCTCCTTCCTATCCACCGATTGGGAAAGGTTTCATCCAAAAATGTGCGCACAGTGGCAGCATAGTGCGGAGGAGCACCATCTTGTTGGAATATCAGTTCTTCGTCAGGGGAGTCTGGATCCAATGGATTCGGAAATAAAGCCACTAATGCTGGAATTAATTCAAGTTGGAGAAATTCGAGATATACTTGTCCAGTTAAAGACTGTTCAAAGAAAAATGGACCAACTACTCTTTCGCGTACGATTCCACACCAAACATTTATTTTTTTAGGGTACTGGCTGTGAACCTCTATCATCCAATGCGGATTTTCTGTTGCCCAATATCGACAATTTTGTCTGTTCACATTACCATTCAAATAGAACGTAGCTTCATCCGAAAAAATAATATTTTTTACTAAATTATTATTTAGATTGCACATATTTTGCATGCGTTCGCCAAACTCATTTCGCCTATCGAAATCATCTTCAAATAACTCATGCACTGGAATAACTTTGTATGGGTGATATTTGTGCTTTTGAACTACTCGGTGAACAACAGATTTCGGCATGTGTAAATCGGCCCCAATGTGCGACAGGGGAGTACATGAATTTTCTTCCAAGGAAAGCAAAACGTCAAGTTGTTCATTTTCATCTCGAGTAGGACGACCAGATTTAGGCAAATCTCTAACATGACCGAATTCTCTACACTTAGCCTCTATTCTACTCACCATCTTTTGATCGCACCTTTAAAATCAAAGTGACACAATCCAAAAAATAGAGTTTTGCAGAAAACAGGAAAAACTGTAAAATATATTGGACCCCTCTAACTCTTTTGTCTCCTAAGCCCAAGTAATAAATTAAATTAAATGGTAAATTTGGGGAGACATTAGCTAAATGGTTTTACTAGAAAACAATTATTTAAATTTGATATTAAAACCTACCCTTAATAGTAAAAAAAATAAAAATAAAAAATAAAACGCAAGTTAGGTCTTTTTACTGCCAAAGTTTTTTTAACAACGAACAAATTATCTGGAGTTATGCCATTTTAAATTTAAAATTATCGTTGTACTCAGCGAGTCATTTTAGAATAAGTCATTTTTTTATTAAACACCAGTTACTTTTTTTGTTAAATGTTTAGAATCAAGTCAGTTTAGACTTAAAGCAGTGTCAATTTTCCGTCGCATGCGACAACATACTGAAATGATACTCTTTAGTATTAAAAAGAGGCGCGAATACCGTTAATATTAGAAAGGCTTAAATAGGTTCCTCTAATTGGGGAGAAGCGATTTGGTATTAGGTCCAGTGGCAGCTGATAGAGGGCGGTATTTAGTGCCATTTTATGATTAAACCTAGAAATATACAATTTTCGAGTTGTGTCCCTTTACTTTTAAAGGTGCGATATGGGAGGACGATCAGGATGGATTTCATTAAATAATTGGGCTGTTTCTATTTGAGTACGTGTTTTATCATCAAACCCAACCATGCATAGAATTTCAATTTTTTCCCGTTCCGTTAACTTCACCATTATTGTAAAAACCGCAACTTTGAAACTACGCTTGACAATAATTATACTTATTTGAAATAAAATTGTCATACAGTTTCTATGGAAATAAACGGTGACAGTGACAGTGACAGACAGTACACTCTTACTTATTAGGGAGCCCAAAATGCCATATTGCCAAAAGATTTGAGAGATCGTTGGATTCCGTAAATGATATGTTCAATCCTAATTTTTTCATTAACTGTTGCGTTTATGTATATTAAATGAATTTATACATTACTTCTGGGACTCACTGTATTAAGTATATCACGTTGAGTTCGATGTTTCAATTTGTAAATAAAATTATAGTTGTATTTCTGCAAGCCACAATGCTAGTAAAATATTAATTACCCCTTACAAGGACAAGGTTAAAAGATGGCGAATGCGAAGGTAAAATACCTTATTCCAGTCCTGTCTTTGCCGCCAACATCTTAACGTAAAATAGACCAGACTTCAACAGGTTGCCATAAATGACAAGTGACTTAGCCCACGATGAGAAGTGTTTTTAGACAAATTTGACTAAAGTCGCTGCGGATGGCGATATAAGGTTTTTAGGAAACCACATTTTAAATAGCATCCAAACGAATTTGAAAATTAGTCAACTAAATCTACTTTCCAGTGGCGGCGATAAGGCCCCCGCAAGCCCCGCAACGCGGGGGGGGGGCAGCTTTGTGGGGGCCCCACTCCGCCTGCCTAGCTGACTTATTTATAAATTTTAGATTAATATTAAAAAACATAAAAACAGACAATAAAAATTAGTATTTATGTATATTATCACAAAATTTTGCGGGGGGGCCCCCAAATGTTTACCGCCGCCACTGCTACTTTCTAAACATTTTGATGATGCGTACATAAGTAGATTAGTCGTAAGAAAAGTTTAGTATTTCGATTGCGGTAATGACTACTATATTTACTCGTATGATTTATGATTTATGAGCGTTGTTCACCTAAATCATTCAAAAAAAGAAGAGGCATGTCATTCGTACATTTTTCAACTCATTCCAAAAAGGTAACCAAATTGTAAAAGCAAGCCTACAATTTGTAATCCAATTATCCAAAATTTTCACCATTTGCTGCCACGAATACAATTGGAGGTATGTAGGTTTCTATAATAATTATTTATTACGCATGGATTTTTAAAACTAAATTGACTAAAACAGTTTGTTATAACACCTGCGTAATATGCTTGCTTTTATTTTAATTTAAAAATATTAATATGGTAAAACTTAATTAATTACACACACTGTAGTATCTACAAATTAAACAACTAAAAATCTATTCAGTGTATCTGAAAATTCCGTACGTTTATTTCTAGGGGATATTCTACATATCAAACATAAGAAAAAGTTTGTATGAAATGTAGTTCCTAAAATGTCTTAATTATGAGCAATGGCGGTTCAAAGACTAGTTTTTATTTTATTTCTTTGCTACCGCTTAAGGTACCGGTGCTTAACAGACGAATTAAGAGTAAGCGTCAAATTTAGTCAGGGACTTTTCTAGTTATTAGTTTATTTAGCCCTAATTTTTTTAAAATTTTACCCAAAAATGATAATTCCGATTATTTTTTTAATTGAAAGGTATATTATAGGGCTAATAGTTTAGGACCAAAAAAAAACGATTTATTTATGTATGTAGTACATACATACACACACAAACCATTATCAAAAATGGTGTAGCCTGTAATAGCTATAAACTCTATAAAGCCTAAGGGACATTTAAGGACCTACATTTCTACGAACTTGTTTTCATGTTTTTATACAGTGTCACCAGTTAAGTCCGCATCATATGAGATTTTTTTTTATTAATAGCTTTATTCGAAATTTGACTTTGGCATCAAGTTCTGCTTCGATCGAAATGAAAATTACGCAAAAAAAATAGTAGTCACGTGATTCGCATTATCTGTCAAATTTTTATTTTTTCCAAAAAATAATTTAAAACTGGGGTTATTTCTAAAAATATTGAAAAAAGTTATCAGAAAAAGTTTTTTTAAATGCAGTTTCTAGCCCACATGCAAAATTTCAGCCGCATAAGATAATTTTGATTTTTTACCCATATTTTGTAAATTGCACCACTTTTGCAAAATAAGACTTAACTCAACCTACATAAAACTTCTTAGTTATGACAATGCTTTATTTCAGATACATTTTCTTTAAAGTAGCGCCATATTAAATTTGTTTTTTTCTACAAAATCAAAATTGGGCTATTAAAATTTGGTCGCATGTGATGCAAAGTTTATTTGTTTTTGACCCTGTATAAAATAAGTAATTTTGAAAACGTAGTTTGTGTCTGAAAGGAATACACCTTAATATTAAGACAAAAAAAACACAGTGTCATCGGTAAAGTGTTCATTAAGTGAAAAATAAATTTTAGTTTAACTTAACGTAAAGTTTATCTATTTTCAACGATTTAATTTAAAAACCCTTTATTTTATTTTATTTTTTTTTTACTTTCAGACACAAACTACGTTTTCGAAAATACTTATTTTATGAAGATACCTTATATAGGGTCATAAACAAATTAACTTTGCATCGCATGCGACCAAATTTTAATAGCCCAATTTTGATTTTGTAAAAAAACACACATTTAATATGGCGCAACTTTAAAGAAAATGTATCTGAAATAAAGCCTTGTCAAAACTGAGCAGTTTTATGTAGGTTGCGTTTAGTCTTATTTTGCAAAAGTAGTGCAATTTACAAAATATAGGTAAAAAATCAAAATTATCTTATGCAGCTGAAATTTTGCATGTGGGCTAGAAACTGCATTTAAAAAAACTTTTTCTAATAACTTTTTTCGATATTTTTATAAATAAACCCACTTTTGAATTATTTTTTGGAAAAAAAAAAAATAAAAATAATGCGAATCACGTGACTACTATGTTTTTGCTTAATTTTCATCTCGATCGAAGCAGAACTTGATGCCAAAGTTAAATTTTGAATAAAGCTATTAATAAAAAAAATCCCATATGATGCGGACTTTACTGGTGACACTGTACATAAAAATCCCACTGAAATATATGTATGGTATTATAGTTACGTAAATAACCACGTTTATGGCAAAATATATTATTTTGCCTGTTTTAATAAAAGCAATATCTTCCGTTCCAGCAAAATCTAAAACAATTACGATCATTGGTTAATATTATTATTATAAATAAATATTTATTTATTTTGATTGCTTATTATACATATTTATATTCAGGGTGGCTTTTGAAATTTTACAATTTTCAAGTTTGTTAAGAAAATTGCTATAAATTTGTGTTACAAAACTAATAACTCTTTAAGTAAATTTATCAAAAACAATAAAACTAAAAGCGATAAAAACAAAAAATCAGGCGTCTATAAATTAAGATGCAAAGATTGTCTTAAAACATACATTGACCAAACGGGTAGACATTGTGACAAAAGAATACATGAACATTATAACACTTTTCTAAAAAATAAAACAGACTCAAACTATGCTAACCATTTACTTGATTATCAACATAATTTCGATCCTTTCCTTTAAAATCTTACATACAGAAAACAAAGGCTTAAAACTAAATTTGTTAGAATCTATGGAAATAAATATACTTAAAAATACGGACCTTTTACTTAATGATTATTTAGATTTAAATAATTCATCTTTGTTAAATTTATTCTGTTAACCATATACTTAAGATTTTGTAGAAAACCCATATTGTACCTAATTTAATTTAATCTTTAAACCATCTGTTGGATTTTCCCGCTATTGTAACCCTTCCACTGTTTTATTTACATCTTCAATACTTTTATTTTATTGCACCCCAATTTTTATTTTTTACCTTTATTAAATTATTGTCATCTGACGAATCTACAGTGTTAGCAAAACATGTAATTTTTCTAGTTAGTATAGTGGAAATTTACAACTTCAACTTTGTTTTACTGTATCCCAGGATACTATAATTATGGATTTCCACCTAATATCGGTTGAATCAATTAATTAAAACTTTCTTAGCTCCAGGATCATCCTGAACGTTGGTTTTATCGTAATTGAATACTAGATGGTGGATCAGTGTCTGTCAAAACTCCTTCAACATTACTGAAAAATTCACGAATGTCATTTGGCCGCCTGAGCTCTCTTAATTTTAAATGCCAAACGGGCACTGATACTGTTTCTTTCGATGAAATGTTCCACAAAATCCCTTCTAGAGATATTATCTGTAAACACTTTTACCACACGACCTTAGTTTTCAAGATATTTATGGAGAAGATCACGGATTTCACTTTTTGTTAAGGGAAAACCCCATTCAGTAACAGTCACTAATGTCTTGGTTAAAATATGCTCCACTTCAGGACCAAAAACAGTTGGATGGCCTGGTGTGCGAATACGGTTGCCCTTGGATTTTTTTGAAGGGTAGGGGTAGGATTATTTAGTTAGTTACGACCTGTAAAAATAAGAAAAATGAAACAAAAGACCTAAACATTAAAAATATAAAAAAGTTGATAAGCTGCCAAAGTAACTCCATTTTACGGTACTTTGTCAAGTTTGTTTTTGTATTTTTGCATATACTTTAATGCACTTATTCATATTATTCATTCATTCATTTATAATTTACCCTATATATCCTTTTCGTTGCTGAATAATTCTTTTTTTATACACTTAAGTATCACTTATATTACATGTTGTGGAGTATTGCTAAACTTTTTTTCCAAATACTTGTAACTTGTAGCCTGGTTCTCGTTATCATTTTAAAGCTTCGTTAAGACGATAAGCACTTTCTTCCATACACCACTTCGAATATATATTTTTTTGTCCTGAAAATAAATATTTACTTATACTGTCGAAACGTAGAGAATTGAAGAAATCGTCCATAATTCACAACGAGACCTAGTATAGTTTATAATTGAAAAAGATACAAAGTCTCGGTCTTGCATCATCAGACCTAAAGTAAGAAACCTAACTAACGTACATAATTAAACAAAATAATTAAATTTTGAAGAAGTAGTCCATACTCAAAGTGGAGTTAAATGATATAGAAAAATAAAAAGCACACAGTCTTTCTCCACAATTTTTATTTGAATAACTAGGCGAACCTAGAATAATTCCTAATAATTCAAATCGACATGTTTCGAGTGTAGAAACACTCATCATCAGGTAAACAAGATAGGTGCAATGCTGATGTTGTTAGCAATAGAGAAAACAATAGTGGGATTGAGCCGTAATGGAGCTTTTAATAGTGTACAAGAGGTGTAAAATCGAATAGTCAAAAGACCGACAATCAAGACTTCAGCATACTGAAAAGTCAAGGGTTAGTGCAAAGGTACTGTTCTGGGTAGAAAATTTTTCCATCTGACACGTGCTGGTTGCAGTGGAACTTCTCCAACAAAGATGTTCTAGTAAAACAAAAAACTTTTTAAAAATATTAATTTTCCACTAAATGTGTATGTTTTGACTCCTGCCCGGGTAACTGGGCCGTAAAAAGCCTGGTACCCCAACAGTATTTTACTTTAAGCTTGCTTGCTTCGACTTTTATGAAAAACAACCTTTTTTTTTTCTTTTTCTTTCCATCTTATTTCAATACCTTCACATGTCTCTGACAAAGCTGAATAAGACTCAAGATTTTTCACTACTTAATAATGATTTTCACAGATGTCTTCTTAAAACTCCGTACTTTTTCTTTTGCTCTCCTCATTTTTCTGGACAGTGCCTTTGCACTAACCCTTGACTTTTCAGTATGCTGAAGTCTTAATTATCGGTCTTTTTACTATTCAATTTTACACCTCTTGTACACCATTAAAAGCTCCATTACGGCTCAATCCCACTATTATTTTCTCTATTGCTAACAACATCAGCATTGTACCTTTAACTTTGTTTTTCTGATGATGAGTGTTTCTACACTCGAAACATGTCGATTTAAATTATTTATTATGAATTATTCTAGGTTCGCCTAGTTATTCTAACAAAAATTGTGGAGAAAGCCTTTGTGCTTTTTTTTTCTATAAAATAAAAAACCTTGCGGTTCTAAATATAATAATACACCCACTCTACATTTAGATGTATTATAAACAAAACAAAATGTCAGAGAGTAGTCAGATCAGTTAGGTCAGATTAGGTCAACAATAATGTAAAATTATGTTTGTCTACGACTACATAACTACACCAAAGATATTAGCCTTGTATATATTATAACAAACTCTAAACTTAGAGTTTATGGAATCCTGCGTCAAGAGTGGGCGACCAGGTATATTTTTTTTGCAAAAGAAACATTTTCGATCACTCCTTTTGTCTTTGTTTGTAGATGTTGATTTTACTAAAATAAAGTAATGGACTAATTGGTCTTTATTTGTGACAACACAACGTAATAAATCACCTATATAATATGTATAATAAAATTAAAATGCTATGGCATAAATGGCCAGTCAAAAAAAAATGTACAAGAATTCTTCGACATTAATTACGTGTAATTAAATTAATTAGGTATTAGGAATGTCTTATTATAAATCAGTACAGATTATAATTTTTAACACGTATCACACACGAATAAATGTATCCCTTGTAAACGTATAGTTCATTAATATGTTAATAAAAATAATTGTAACTTTAATTCATTTTCCATTAGTTTTTTTTTTAAATTCGCTTTCTACTAACATATCACAGATTGTCAAAACCATGGCTCTCTAGGATGTTTAAGAGTAAACTAAGTCATATTTCCAGCCATGGCAAATATGGATTAAAGGATCAGGAGTTTAAGGGGCTTAGCGACGCCTGGTGCTCTTGTCAAACAATTTAATTATAAACAAACCGAGACCAACGTCTTACAAATTTGACTTTTAATTTAAAGAAATAGTATACAGGGTGTACCAAATTCGGTTATCACTACAGGGATCTCGTAAACCGTAAGAGATACGAAAATGGTTAAATGGAGGCAAATTTGCCTAATCATAATCCAAAAAGAAATTATTTAGATTCCTAGTACTTCCGGAGATATTCGAAAGAAACAGAAAAACTGTCAATAAGATTTTTTTGTTTTGCGCCCTTAATGTAGGAGATAAAAGAAAACCAATCACACCTTTTCAGGGCCACTTGTAATCCTTTCTTAGAATATGTAACTAGTTTTGCCATACAACGTTTCATTTTCCTGAAACCATAACTAATTTCACTATTTTAAATACGGACCTGGATTTTTTTTCATTTTTCAATAAAATACCTAGGACATCTTTATTCAAAGCCTGGGCTAAATATTAATTTTAAAAAAGAATTAACGCTCTAATGTAGATTTTATTAAGATTTTTCTAATCCGACCCTGTGTTACACAATACCATTTCGTTTTAATAACGACATGAAAATGTATCGCTGTCCAGGGAAACATTTTTGAACACGTAATTAATAATTAATTTTTATATGGCAACTTCTTTTATTCAGGAGTATTTTTCTTTATTTTGCTAATATTGCTTATAATGTTTTTCGTAAAGTTTTAATTCATTTTATTAATATTATAAAATATTGTTAATTAAATAAAATCTAATATCATTAGCAAGAATTTGTATTACGATTATTGTCAATTTTACGAATTTTATAGTATTCTTTGAAGGAGCTACCTAGTTTAAATTGTTACACAAAAGATGACGTGGGTAATAAAACGAATGGGTATTGTGTAACACAGGGTCGGATTAGAAAAATCTTAATAAAATCTACATTAGAGCGTTAATTCTTTTTTAAAATTAATATTTAGCCCAGGCTTTGAATAAAGATGTCCTAGGTATTTTATTGAAAAATGGAAAAAATCCAGGTCCGTATTTAAAATAGTGAAATTAGTTATGGTTTCAGGAAAATGAAACGTTGTATGGCAAAACTAATTACATATTCTAAGAAAGGATTACAAGTGGCCCTGAAAAGGTGTGATTGGTTTTCTTTTATCTCCTACATTAAGGGCGCAAAACAAAAAAATCTTATTGACAGTTTTTCTGTTTCTTTCGAATATCTCCGGAAGTACTAGGAATCTAAATAATTTCTTTTTGGATTATGATTAGGCATCAAATTGTGCAACTTTGCCCCTATTTAACCATCTTCGTATCTCTTACGGTTTACGAGATCCCTGTAGTGATAAACGAATTTGTTACACCCTGTATGCCAGTGGAGTTGAAAGTATGGGAAAGAAAGAAAAAACTAAAAGTATTCCTCCACAAAATTTAATAGAATAAAAATTCTTTATGGGTCTCTACATGTTTCGAACGTAGAAACGTTCACCAACCAAACCAGAACAAACCCGCTTGCGGGGTTACTGAGCTTTAATCCTCAGTACCCCACAAAACACTTTTTTTGGAATGTAATTTTATTGTGATATCTTTATAATTATTACTAATTTTATCCTTATAATGTCTTACACAAAATGTTTTGTAAAAATTTTAAATAATTTTCGACACCTTCCTTTTAGAAAGGTTTTTCTTCTTTCCCAGTTTATTTGGTTGGTTTAGACCTCCTTTACTGACTTTTCACATACTCAGTATGTTTTAACTTTTATCAATTTTCTTCATATTTATGTCTCTTCTACACATCAATTTTTTATTTCCATAAAAGCTTGATTAAGATTCTACACCATTTTCTCTTCCGCTAAAACCATCAGCATTAAATATATTTTCTGTCTCCTGATAATGAACATTTCTACGTTCGAGACATGTAGAGACCCCTAAAGAATTTTTATTCTATTAAATTTTGTGGAGGAAGACTTTTATTTTTTTCTTTCTTTCCCAAATTTGACTTTGATTAACTTACCCCAGGCGTCTCTTATCCTTCCAACCTCATCGCTAATACCCTGGCCCCCATGGCTTGAGAATTTCATCTTACTCTTTACCTACATTGTAGATGGCCATGATCAAAAACATAAAAAAAATAATTAGAGGGGAAAATTACACACAAAATGACAATAAAACAGGTCACGTTTAATTCCTCCCTCTTTATTATTTTTTCGTGATCAAAACATCCGGAATTTAAATGTATCAGGTATTTTAAAATTCTTTTTTGTTCCAGGAAAATGAATGCGAGTCAAGTGGTGAAGATGAGGAGGACGAATACGGATCAGACGATGACGATGTAGAACCACCAGAAAAAGTGTTTATTCCATCTGATTTTGCCCAAGTGCCAAATTATTTGCCAGCCAACACCTCGCAAGATTCACAAAAATCTACAGACTCTTCGTCTTCCGAAAGTAACAATTATTTAAAAAAAGAGGAAACCAAAATTACGTCAAGAGCAACCAAAGATGTTAAAATTGAAGACGATGATAACTCCACAATAATAAACCAAATAAAACAAATAAACAACGCTCTAATATTGTCTAATAAAGCTAAAGCCGCGTCTGCATCTCAAAGCAGTAGTACCTCCATCGCTAGCAATAGTAATACGATACAACCCGCCCCAGTTCCTCCTCTAGTTCCTGCTGTATCTCCCCAAGTTTCACAACCCCCCATTCAACTTATTTCTTCCTCATTTACGAGTACCGCTCAACCTTCAACCCAAATGGCAGTTCAACTACCAGGAAATATAAAAGCTGTGCCTCTCTTGGTACAAACTCCAAACGGCTTTGGTTTTGCTAGCGTGTCAGAGGGTATGATTTTGGGTATGATCCAAGGATCATCCGAGCCAAAGTTCGTGGCTATGCCAATGAGTTCTATTACTGCAAGCGGAATTGGAATTGCTATGACTCTTCCTGCCTTAACTGTTAATAACGAGGATGTTCGGTAGTCGACATTATTAGTTTTTCTTTGTACCTTTCTGTATTATACGTACTTAAATTGTTTATCCAAAGACTGTTTAAATAAAACTATATACTTATTATATAAAAATTGCGTTTTATTTTGGCGTTACTGTCGCTTATAATTGGCTTAGCTTTAGCTGTTTAATATGTACAGGGTCATTGACTTGTATTTTGACCACCCTCTTAACTTTTTTAATATTAAAGATAGACATTTAATTTTGATACTAGGCTGTTAGTACTACAGTATGTTTTATTGTCTTTATTCAGAGATGTTATAAATAAAGTGGTTATAAACCAAATTTGTATTTTTTAAATTTAATGACCTATTTATTTTTACATCATTTAAAAGAGGATTAATAGTTTTCTAGTTATTTCCCAAAATTTCATTATTCCTTGGCAGCACCTCAAGTGATGCGACGACCGAATATTACCAACCGAATATTCCCATAAATTCCGTAACTTACGGTAATATTCGCTCACCATCAAAGGAATATTCGCTTTTGGGTAACGTATTACGGAAATATTACGGTTATATTACCCGAATACATTCGCGTTAGATTCTGGGTAGTTGCGCGGAGTTCTCATGTACTTAAAAAGCTTAAAGGTATCCTGGAGCATATAGTTAAATGGATAATGATTTTAGAAGGCGATGCAACAAGAATTTCTCATGTTTTTATAGCTCTAACGGAAATTGATGGATATATTAATAATTATATTAAATTAAATCCAATACAATCCAACGACGAAAAGGAACTTATTTTCCTGTTCACAAAAAGGGAAGACCTTTTCTTAAAACCTATCCATTTAGCTGCCTATTTACTGGACCTTTGTTTTAATCAATCTGAATTGGAGCTATATAATGTACAGCATATTACAACAATGCAGTTACTCAGTTTTAAAAACACAAAGAATCTATTACTCAATCTGAATTGGAGCTATATAGTATATAATGTACAGCATATTACAGCAATGCATTTCCTCAGTTTCAAAAACACAATGAAACTATTACTCTTGAGGTTACAAACTACTTAGGCAGGAATGATCTATGGAGTATGTTGCCATTCTAGGGCTACCACCATCAACAGCTGCTACAGAAAGGTCGTTTAGTAGGTACCTATTGTTTTATTCACTGTAAAAAATAAATAGGTTGGCTACAGAAAGAGCTGAAAACCTTTTATATATTGCTCATAACTTAAAACTTTTAGATCCGCCAGTTTATATTTTACTAAAGATAATATTATTGAAGATGGACGTATTAAATAAAACTACTAATAATGATAGCCTAGATGGCAATAGCAGTCTGGGGTCAGCGAAACAGACAATAACGAGGCAAAGGCAAATTGAGCATAAGAGTAAGAGTTTTTCTGACTCAGATAGGGCAGAAGAGTTTTTAATTCACGAAACTAACTCGAGTGTTGGAGAAAAAGTTTTTTCCGATTTCTAAATATTTAGTTTATTTTATGTTTAGTTGTCACTCGTCAGTATTCCTTCTAAATAGGTAGCCTGTTACTTTTAAAAATATTTTTATCTGTTTCGGTTTTATTTGTAGGTGGTTTATTTAAGAAAATACATTATATTATTTAGGTTAAAATGTGTTCACATCATACATATTATACCGTGCGAGCACAAATTATTTGCATCAAAGGGGGCCTTGCATCTAAGGACGTAATGCTTAGCCGTAGAGCTTAATACCTGTTGGGTGTTAGTAACTGCCTGAATTAACAACCAATCAGTTATTCCGTCATCTTTGACAGTCGTTACAAGTAATTTGATTCATCGCTAATTTTTCCAATTTCTTGAACAATTCACGCAATTGGCTTTACGGTACAGCACAAAACATTCAAGGGGGCCTTGCATCTAAGGACGTAATGCTTAGCCGTAGAGCTTAATACCTGTTGGGTGTCAGTAACTACCTGAATTAACAACCAATCAGTTATTCCGTCATCTTTGACAGTCGTTACAAGTAATTTGATTCATCGCTAATTTTTCCAATTTCTTGAACAATTCACACAATTGGCTTTACGGAACAGCACAAAACATTCATGGTTGAAGCGTATTTTCGAAACGGGGTTAGAGTAAATGGTGAGTGGCAATAAAATCCGGGTTTGTGCATGGACGATTTTCACGAACATTTTCCTAACGTCGCTTTTATTGCTGGGGATTTTTATCATTGCCTGAAAAGAACCGTTGCTGTATTTAGGGAAACAGGTTCTATACAACACAAAAAAGGAGCAGGGAGACCATCTGTAAGAACAGAAGAACTTGTTGTAAACGTTCGTGAAATAATGCAAAATACGCCAACAAATTGTGTAAGACGCCTGTCCCAAGAAGTGGGAAGATGTTATGGAACATGCAGGACTATTCTTTCTGTATATTCTTACTTTGTTAATTTTGAAAACAACAAAAACAAATTTGTATTTGTTTACTTATTTTATTACTCATTAGTTTGGCATATCATGTCATAATATAAATTTGACAAAATTTTAACCTAGATTTGGTTAGATATATCTTCCCCAAAGCATTGTGATCTAAACCAAGCCCCACGTTTTTTAATCCAAGCCCTCTTTGATGCAAATAATTTTTGCTCGCACAGTAAAATAAATTATAAGCGAATACAAAATATTTCATTCTGGGCTCAATTTTAAAGATAAAATATTGAAATTTTGCTTAATAGTATATTCTTGAACAAGGATAATAAACTACCGACTAAGTGTAGTATACTGCTTAAGAAAAAGTTAAATTTCCTAAAATGCTCATAAATTACGGTAAGTTCTCGTAATTTAACGAATATTACCGACCAAAAATAAATTACGCTAATTTTTACATCGCACCTGTATGGTTTTTGATATGGACACCATCAATTAGAAAGTTGGGAAGGTTCAGTTGCAAGTAGATTAAAGCGATCCTTTTTGCCCACTCTTAAATCTTTCCCCAATTACCCTCCAGGCGAAGGCAGTGAGCCTAGGTTAGGTTAGGTTAAAAGTGAGTGGGTTACAGCTAACCCTCCACTGCGACCATGCGATCTATTGTGGCTCACACCTTATTTATATTTCCCCCAATAGGTCTAACTTTTTGATGAAGTTAATTATGATATTGGGAGAGACCTATTTCATGTCATCCGGCAGCAGAGTATTCTCGTCGAATAGGGCGAATTTGATTCTTCCTGCTGCGGGGCAGGTGCACATTACGTGTTCTGCTGTTTCTGCATCTTCCATGCAGGGCCGGCATTTATTAGTTGGGGATGGTCAAATTTTATTCATATGGTGTCGCAATCTGCAGTGGCCAGTGTAAAATCCCACTAGTGCCTTCAGGCAGTGAGCGTAATGAATAAAAATTAAGCAATTACTATGAAGCAATTACTTTTTAGTAAAAGCGATTGCTTGACTAGCAAATTCTATAAGTAAAAGCAATTACTAGATCTGGATATGAATAAAATTTTGAAGCAATTGCTGTTTTTCTTTTACCTCTGTAGCAAATGCTTATTCAACACAAGTTTAGACGTGGCTTATCCACTTGTTCAGATTATAGATTTCATGATCAGTTTGGTGTCTAATTTGCAATTTTTGCAAAAAAATTGACGTAAATTCAACAACGTTGGTCTATTTATTTAGTACAATAGTAATCTGTTACGTTTTTGTGGAAAATAGGACACTTATATTTGGGATATTATGGCAGATTTAAGTGAAAATGAGGAAAGTGATAGTAGTGATGAAGAAATTAAAGACAAGCAATTGATATTCGTTTACAAATTGAAGAACATAAATAAATCTCTCTGACCACAACCGTTTAACTTCCACAACAGCTTCAGCACTTGTAGGAAATTTAATAAAAATATTGGCCTTCTCCAAAACTGCATCCATTACAGAAGTGTATGTCTTACAGACAGTTGTTTGGTAAACACCGAGTTGTGATCCTACAGAATTTTGAAAGCCCGGATTCGACAATTTCCGCAGAAATATTTTAATCTTATTTAAGGGCGACAGTGCACCCCCTCGCCTTTTACCAGTATCAGTCAAAAAATAATTGGCCAACCACTCAACATTTTCGCAGTCAAATCCATATAACTTTCTGAAATCATCATATCTGCAATTTTTACATCTACTGTAGATTTTTCTTGTACGGACGTTCATATAGGTATTCAGCCATAATTGAAGACACTAATTAAGAGCAACGCACGTGTATACCGCGGAGAACTAAAGTTAACTGCTACCAAGCAAATGATGCAGGGGTCGATCTACCTTAAAAAGTTGAAAGCAATCGCTACACTAGAAAAAGCAATTCCTTAATTTATTCATCACATTTTAAGCAAACGATAGCAATTGCTTCTATTTTTTAAGAAAAAGCATTGACTAGAAGCAATTCCTGCACGTTTAAGCAATCGCTGGACGCAAAAGCAATTACTTTAGTTTTTATTCATTGGCTGTCAAGAAATTGCTTCGATGTTATAAGAAAAAGCAATCGCTACATTTGTATTCATTAGGCTCAATGACTCCCTCCCTTCGAATCTTCGAAGAACCGCCGAGCCAATGATCTGATGTCTCAGTCTTCCAAACGTCCGTCCCCAGAAAGTTTGGCTGTCTGAGCAGATACACATTACCACTTGCTTTTGGCACTCCTTGACCTCATCAGCTCGTAATTAACGACTTTGGTCAAGAAAAACAATATAGCAGCAAGAGGGTGCCCTATATCATAACTTAATACAAGTAACTCATGTATAAGGTAATTTTCCAGATGGATTGGTAGATTTGGAACAATTACTTGGCCTCCAAATAGTCTAGATCTTACTGCTCTTCCTGTGTTCAATACCGAGGAATTACTTACCGCAGATCGAATAAGAAACATACTATCTGCAGAAATATAATCATCACAATCAAGGAATAATATTAGCATTAATTGAGCGACTAAAGAGAATAATCGGCGTTGAATTGAAAATAATGAAGACCATGTTGAACAGTGATTTAATTAAAACATAATTATATTATGTTAGGATTTATGTTTTTTTTTTATTATTCAGTATTTGTTGTTATAATGTAATTTATTGCTTTATTATATAAACTTATCTAAGCACAGTAAAATGCAGTGCTGGATTTACCATTAGGCTGAGTAGGCTGGAGCCTAGGGCGGCAGATTTTAGGGGGCGGCAAATTTGGCGCAAAAATTTTTTTTATCTTACAGAAATAAATGGTACAATCTTTATTCGTGGTCGACGGGTGGTATTTTTTAAATAAACTTTATTGTTGGCCGTGTCTGTTAATGGGAATAAAAAAAGGTAGTTGGAACTTTACTGGCTTGCAGAAAGAAATTTCATTTTCAATAAAATAAGTAGGTAATCATAAATTTTTAAAATATTTACTAAAAATTATTGACCAAATTTGGGCGTGGTGGTAAAAATTTTTCTCCTGCTGCGCATTTCGCCTGCAGCAGGCTTTTTCTTTCCCTAACACTTCACCTGTTTCACAACTCACGAGCCGTCACTGGTATAGGGGCGGCAAAAATTGAATAGCCTACTAGCGGCAAATTTGTAAATCCGCTCCTGTTAAAATGGAACAAACCCTCTTTTTTAAAATAAATGGTCTAAAAATATATGGGGCCTTCTATTAAAAAAAAACTAATTTTTCTAATTGCTGGTGTCCATGTCAAAAACCATACAGGTACCATCTAGGAATAATGAAATTTTGGCAAATAATTCAAAAACTATGAAAGATAACTACTATAGCATATGGGGTATTTTTGAAGAGCAATTTTAATCCTCTTTTAAATGACATAAAAACAAATAGGTATTTCCATTAAAAAATAAAACAAAAATACACTTTCTGGGAGATTGTATAATATTTCGGAATAAAGAAAATAAAATATGCTTTAGTATACTTAACTTCTTCTTAAAACAAAGCGTTTTGACAGAACAATTATTAACGAAGTTATGGCTGCTCTCTAGAAGGGTCATTGTTAAGATTTAAAAGGGTTGATTGGTAAAGAAAAGTCCCTTCTACCTTCTTATATTTATAAAATACTAAAATTGCCTACGCGTTTCGACTTATATAAGTCATCTTCAGGGCGTAGAGATTATGAAAATACACATAAAGGGTCACATAGCGAGACGCACCCAGTCAGCACACAAATAAATAACTAACATTAAATTAAAAATTAAAAATTACGACACAATCATGATTCAAAATAAATAAACACGTGTAAGTACCTTTTCGTTTGTTACACGTGTTTATTTATTTTGAATCATGATTGTGTCGTAATTTTTAATTTAATGTTAGTTATTTATTTGTGTGTTGACTGGGTGCGTCTCGCTATGTGACCCTGTATGTGTGTTTTCATAATCTCTACGCCCTGAAGATGACTTATATAAGTCGAAACGCGTAGGCAATTTTAGTATTTTATAAATATAAGAAGGTAGAAAGGACTTTTCTTTACCAACCAACCCTTTTAAATCAGAACAATTATTGCTATCGTTTGCTTAAAATGTGATGAATAAATTAAGGAATTGCTTTTTCTAGTGTAGCGATTGCTTTCAACTTTTTATGGTAGGTCTACCACCATCATTTGCTTGGTAGCAGTTAACTTTAGTTCTCCGCGGCATACACGTGCGTTGCTCTTAATTTGTGTCTTCAATTATGGCTGAATATATAAACGTCCGTAAAAGAAAAATCTACAGTGTACGTAAAAATTGCAGATATATGATGATTTCAGAAAGTTATATCGATTTGACTGCGAAAATGTTGAGTGTGTCCATTTTCTGAATCAGCATGTAAAATAATATTTCGTACACCCTCTGACGATTTTTTTTAACTTTATGAAGCTGGCAAGTACTTTATGTCATGCATTTAAGTTACATCCGGTTTAACCGGAAGTTGACAGTTTTGGAAAGATAACAAAAATCGAAGATAGGGACATGTAAGCCGTTTTGCTCTAAGACGTATAATTCGAAAGCTAGAAGCTCTCAAAGTTCAAAAATGTCATTTTTCAAGAGTCAATATCTCGGAAACTATTAATCATAGATTAATAATGCATTTAATAAAAAGTAATTACATTTTTATGTAGAATTCAAAAATGTAATAGTATACTTCCTTATAAAATAAGCAAGTTGACACCTACTTCTGGTATAGCCGGAAGTGTCACCCTATTGAAAATTATTTCTAGCAATTTCTCTTGGTCGATTTCATTTTAGGGATTTTTTTTTCAAACTCGTACGACTATTAGTTCCTGAGATACGGTACCTCGTCACCCTTAATGAATCACTCTGTACACACATCCCATAAATACGCTCTCTCATGGTATGTTCATGAAGTTGTCTACTACGGGATGACAAAATAGCTACATTATTGCGATTGTTAAAATCTACATCCTTCTCCATACCCTTTGCCTCAATTCGTTGGATTGTTGAACACGAAACTCCTAAAGCATCAGAAACTCTTTAAAACAGATACGTATTTATAAAAACATTGCCATATATTTTTCATGTTTACTATTTATTTTGTCACAATTCCTGCTTATCTTTTTACCTCGTAAACTGCGTTAAAGGATAAAATAGTCTTTCCGGCATCGCTTTCTCTTTGAAAATAACCAAATAATTCAAAAATTAATGCTTGTTCTTTTTCACAATACCCTGACATTTATGAAATAATGTTGATTAAAAATGTCACTGTCAAAAATGACAATAAATCTTTTTTGACTGGTAAAATTATACGACATTTATTATTCACGGAAATTTACTATATCACCCGGTTCACGAATGTTGGAAATATAGGCACTAGTCGTGACGTAACGGTCAGTGGTCATTGAACAGACTTTATCTCTAAGAGATAGGGTCACCATAAGGTGAACAGTTTAAAATTTGAATGTTCAAACGATAAAAATGCATTTTGGTACGTAAATTAGGTACTCTATTTGACTAGGTTCTTCTAAATTACTACGTTTTTTTGTAAAACAGGAAAAACTTTATAAATTTAATTGCCACTTTAGGTTTTTTTTAAAGTAAATTTTCCGATTATTTTTGGTGTGGCATAAAATATATTTTCGCATCACTTCCTTTGATAGTTTTAAATATATTATGCATCTTTAACGATATCCCATAAACCACAACTCTATTTTATTATTGTTGCTGACAGTCAGTTTTGCTGACAGAAAATGTATTGATCCTCTTCAAAATTTGTTTATTTTCGCAAATGTTTGCAATTACAATTAAAAAACTAAATATATCATTTTTACTAGCTAATACTTCAAAAGAAGCATTTTTAAAACTGAATTTATATCCATCCAGTGGCGTAGCCAGATTCTAAGGTGGAGGAAGCGATCTTATTAAATAATAATAATAATAATATTAATAATAATAAGAATCGTCTTTTATTTGGTGATAGTTCAGATTATAGCATTTCATATCAGAACGCACAGCTATAACAGAGTGAGATTTATGAGTGTCATTTCTTTCTGCTAAAAGCTGCCTCAGCCTTTAACACTTTTTTCTATAAGCCATCCATAAATCTAAAACGTTCTACACGAACTCGTTGTCGATTATCCGTATAATATAATATTGGCTAGATATTACTAAAAAATAAAAGAACGGCCAAACCGAAACCCTTTCTCACCTCTTCATATGTTTTGCAATGGGATATATATAATTTTGGGTACAATCAGAGCGGTCGCAATTACTCTTAAAAAGTAATTCAATTACAAAGTAATTCAATTACAATTACCCATTACCCTAAGAAAAAGGCATCAATTACCAATTACTAACAGTATTATAATAATATTTAAATTACCAATTACTCACTATGAATCTATAAATTATAGGCACTTTTTTGGCAAACAAATTACTCTGAGTAATTTAATTACATTTTGGTAAGTAATATTGAATTACATTTTGGTAATTCAATTACATTTTGATAATTGAAATACATTCTGGTAATTGAATTACAGTTTGGTAATTGAATTACATTTTAAAAATTGAGTTAGTATATGAGCAATGGATTAATTTTTTTTACATTTTACAAAAAAGAGTTGTACCTATATAGGTAAAGTATTATTTTTTTTAATGGCAGTAGGTCCTCCTATCACACTTTATTATAGAAATTTAAAAAATTTCAAAGACAAAGCGGCTCCCTGTGCCCGAGGAAACCTCCTGTTAGCCTTAGCCGGGATTTAACCAAACAATATTTTTTTCTTTCTAGAGTAAAGGATAGAGTTATTTTTGAGTAATTCAATTACTTTTAATTTATTTGAATTATTCGGGAGTAATTAAATTACTTCTTATGTAATTGAATTATTTGGGAGTAATTCAATTACCTTTATTCTAATTGAATTATTTGGAAGTAATTAAATTACTATTTATGTAATTAAATTATTTGGGAGTAATTCAATTACTTGTTAAAATAATTCAATTACCTCAGATTTCTTAAAACCATCATTACCAATTACTTTATCACAATAATTGGAAAATCAATTACAATTACTATTTTCAAAAAGTAATTCAATTACAGTAATTCAATTACTAAAAAGTAATTGAACACGATTTTTCAATTATTTTAATTCAATTACCGACAGCTCTGGGTACAATCGACTTTGACAAACGGGGCAATCGCCCCTTTCTGGCTACACAACTGTTTTTATCTTCATTCATCTTCTTATAAAAAAATTATTTGGTGAAATTACTACAGAAAAAACTAGAAGTCGGTCAATAATTCAATTATTATTGTTAAACAATATTATCACTGTCAGATCACATAAAATGCAGCATGGCGATCTGTTTTGTTAGTTTTAAAAGAAGATATTGATTATAGTTTTTTTTTCAGACTGGAAACCTATCCGGCGCTGAGAGCAGCGACAGTTGCAGCGACGAAGAAATGAACGGTAATGACCAGGAACCACTTTCCGTATTCGTCACTCCAGATCATGAAGTTTTTAGTACGATTTCCCCACCATCGTCACCGTTAGATATGGAAAGTACACAAAGACATTCGCTTTCACCAAACACTTCTAATAATGCATCAAAATCGACATCACCTGCAACATCTTCGGCACACGTGCAATCGACTCTATTAAGTCCTTTGATGTACCAAACGTCACAAGGAATGATGTATGCAACGCAATCGAATGGTGGTGTATTACTTGGTTTAGCACAAGGGGATTCGAATAACACCCAGCCACAGTTTATCACTATTCCGTTGTCTATGGTTGCGACCAACGGACAGGGATCTGAACTTGATTTGACCAGAAGAAAGTAGTAAACACAATATCTGTAAGAGGCGCATTAATATACAGGGTATCCCTAAAAGGTGAGGAAAAAATGTTACTTACCACAAATTTCTGAGGCTTAAATATGACGATCTAACTCAACTTACCTCAAGTCCAAAAGTGGATGATTTCGAAGATACAAAGTGTCAAACGGTCAAGTTGGTTTTAGTTTTTCATATAATTTTTTCAATAACTTGTGTATCTATTGTCACAATATGCGGCTAGGGGGGAGGGGGGTGGGGTTATGGGGCGAACTGCTCTCATTTTTATTGTAAACTTTGCACACATGTAAAACGAAATAACTTTTTTGAGCCACTCTGTATTGAACTTATAATTAAACATTCTTATTCTTTAACGTCTTTTACCTAAAAAAGGTATAATAATAATAATAATAATAATAATAATAATAATAATAATAATAATAATAATAATAATAATAATAATAATAATAATAATAATAATAATAATAATAATAATAATAATAATAATAATAATAATAATAATAATAATAATAATAATAATAATAATAAGGATAAGTGGAAAAGAAAGGAACTACATGGCAGATATCCAGCATTGCTGGCACAACCACACATCAACAAGGAAGCATCCCTCATGTGGTTAAAACTTGGATATCTATTTCCCGAAACCGAAGCATTAATTATTGCAATACAAGACCAAGTCATTGCGACACGCAATTATAAAAAATTTATAATGAAAGAACGTATCCCAACAGATAGATGCAGAATGTGCAAAGAACAAACCGAATCCATCGATCACATCATAAGCGGATGCCAAACACTAGCCCCAAAAGAATATACCAAAAGACACGACAATGTTGGCAAAGTAATTCACCAAGAGCTCTTAAAAATCCACGAACCGACAATCACCGAAACAATCCCATACTACAAATATAACCCAGAAAGCATCCATGAAACAGAAAACTATAAGATATACTGGAACAGAGAAATAATAACGGATCTTCCCTTACAACACAATAGACCAGACATGGTGTTCACTGACAAAATAAACAAACATACTTACCTGATCGACTTCTCTATCCCGCTTGCCGCAAACCTACAAAAAAAACACAGAGAAAAAATTAGTAAATACTTACCTCTTGCCAACGAAATAAAAGAAATGTGGAACCAAGAAAAAGTGATGGTAGTACCAATCATCATAGGTGCAACTGGAGAAATACCACACACACTCTTCGAAAACCTAAAAAAACTAAACATTAAAGAACAAATATACTACCAGCTACAAAAAGTTGTTCTTATAGAAACCAGCGGAATTGTCAGACGTGTACTAAATGACACCGACAACTGAAACTTGAACTTTTCCAAACCTACGAATCTACCTGCTTTCTTGCAACCAATGCCGAAACAGGATAGAAGCCATATCCAGATACAAAATCTGTGGAACCTGAAAATAATAATAATAATAATAATAATAATAATAATAATAATAATAATAATAATAATAATAATAATAATAATAGTAATAATAGTCTTTATTAAGAATTCTTAAAGGGCGAAATCTAGCTGATATACTCAACAATAACCCTTTTTAAACAAAATAAATAATTATTATTGTGTAATCCGATAATATACAGTATGTCTCTGTAAGTTTGCATCATATGGAAAACTTTTTTATTATTTATTTTACGAAAAAAAGTTATTCCTCATAAAAAGCTCTGCATGGCCTAAAACCTAAAATGCAACCATCAAATATCGAAATTTTCCAGTCATATACGAGGTTTGTCAAAAAATGTGAATTTTTCCCAAGAATGTAAATTTTTCCCAAGAGTAAAGTACCTTTATTTTTGACATTATCAAAAATTGTTATTAAAAAAAGTTGATCAGAACTAAAAACCACATCTAAATATGCAATAACACGCATTAAACTAATTAAATAATTAAAAAATTAAATGATTAATAATAAATTAATAAAATAATTTTTCAACATAAATGCGTAAAATTGCATATTTAGACGTGGTTTTTAGTTCTGATCAACTTTTTTTAATAACAATTTTTGATTATGTCAAAAATAAAGGTACTTTACTCTTGGGAAAAATTTACATTCTTGGGAAAAATTCACATTTTTTGACAAACCTCGTATATGACTGGAAAATTTCGATATTTGATGGTTGCATTTTAGGTTTTAGACCATGCAGAGCTTTTTATGAGGAATAACTTTTTTTCGTAAAATGAATAATAAAAAAGTTTTCCATATGATGCACACTTACGGAGACATACTGTATAAAGTAAATATAGTGAGTCATAAATTATAAAATAATAAAATAAAATGAGCCATAATAGTAATTAATATGCACCGTTGGCATACATAATATGCAATGTGCACTACAGTACCTACGTTCTAGAAGAACAGCAGTTCTAGATCTAGTATTGAAACTGTCAATGAAAATTAAAATCACAGAAACTAGCCCTCAGCGTTAGGATTCGCCTGCTTCTCCAGAAGTGACTTTCTTATCCTATTACGAAACAACATTAAAGAGGGGCAAGTGAAGTAATTACATATCGCGGAAAACGCGATATGTAATTATTAAAGGTATTAAAGTATTTTACCGCATTGTAGGTAAATCCTCGCTGAAAAATAGGTGTATTTGATCTAACTGAAACATTGTGAATATCTTTTCGAAAAACTAAATTAGATCTTAAGTATTTAGGGGTTGATATTTTTAATAATTTATATACAAATGTCAATAATAAAAGTTAAAATATATTCGCCATATTCAACCAATTGAGTTCACATATTTTTAGCGAAATATGGTCATATTTTTTTAAATTAAATATAAATCTGCAGCAATTATTCTGCATTTTTTGTAGATGTTGCTTGTCCTCTTGAGTCAAGCATGGATAATATAAGATAATACAATATGAAATCATAGACAATATATAGGCTTCACATAACTTTTTACGCACTGTAAAGTTAAGAATATGTTTATTTGCATATAATATTTTTAACACCATGTAAGTCCTTTTTCGTAAGTTTGATATATGCCTACTAAACCTTAATTTGTCATCAAACAGCACCCCTAAATTTTTGGCAGCATCCGTGAAGTTAAGCCGCTCCCCATTACATTGTACATTGATATACTGTTTTAAAAAGTCATAACACCCTTCAGGTGCAAAAAGTAAAACCTGTGTCTTTTGAGCATTTAGTCTAAGGTTATGTTTACTGCTATATTCAGAAATTCGCTGCAAGTCTGTGTTTATGTTTGCTTCAATATCGTTATAATTTGACGGATGAAAAGTGAAGGCAAGCTGTGTGTATCGTCGGCATAAGTGTGGACTTTGGAAAATGATGGTATTTTACCCATATCGAAAGTACACAATATAAAGAGAAGGGGTCCAAAAATGGAGCTCTGGGGTACCTCAGATGCTACATTACCGATGTCTGACACTTCTGAGCGCGATCTTACAAGTTGCCGTCTACCCTCCATCAGGTAATTTTGAAAAAAGGAGAGTGCTTGATTTGACAATCCAAAGTAATGCAGCTTGGCAAGTTTACGCGGTAAGAGTTGATTTGAGAAGCCGTTTTTGAGATATCTGGATTTAAATTCAGTTCATGTATGACCAGGTCTGAATAATTGTAATAATTGAACACAATTTGAAGCGAAGGCGTTAAATTAAATTAACTCTCAGGAAAAGCCTAAAAAAACAATTACATAAATGTTCATTGTATTTTTTAGTAAAACCAGTCAACACAGTTAATGCAATTTAACGCCTTTTCTTCAAATCGTGATCAATTATTACAAATGACCTGGCCATACACGAAGTCAGTTTTTAAAATCCAGATATCTCAAAAACGGCCTGTCAACATAACTCTTACCATTTACCATTTTTAGGTAAAATACGTTGGAGAATAAAAATGTTTATTTGAAAGTTTAATACAGAGTGGTTCAAAAACGTGATTTTGTTTTAAATTTGTGCAAGGTACCGCAGGTGGCGCCTTCATAATTTTACAACAAAAATAAAAGCAGGTTTTAATTTTTCACCCTACAAATACACCCCTAGCCAAATGTTTTGACAATACACCAATTATTAAAAAAATTACTTATGAAAAACTAAAACCAATTTGAACTTTTTACACTTTGTATCTCCGAAATCATCCACTTTTAGAGGTAAGCTGGGTTAGATCGTCATATTTAAGCCTGAGAAATTTGTGGTAGCATTTTTCCGCACCTTTTAGAGACCCTGTATAGTTACCAAGTGGGGGACCATAACGGCAGCCTTTCATTCATTTTATTTAATTCATTTTATCCAGTTCACTTATTCGACAATAGTTTCTAAAAATAGATTACGTTAAACCCACATAATTTTAGGTTAATCAGTGGCGTGCGTTCCGTGGAAACACCGCTTCCCCTGACTCGTTTTTCTGGAATATGTTTATTTGCAAATATTTATTTGCCTGGTCGCGGTCTTATATCGGAATCATTGTTTGATCAGTTGACAGGCGCCGGTTAAAATAATTACGTACGATGGGGATTTTATGTTTTATATCATGTCGAGCGAAATCGGTTTAACAGCTCCACAGCGATGACACCTATACAGCGGTTTATGCCGACTCGACCGCCGAGACATCGGCGGTATTTCGCTTACAAGCAGCGTGTATCTGTTTATATTTAGCTTTGAATAAGTATTCAGTCTATCTTTTTAAATAAAGAGACTATAGTGAGCCTAATGAATAAAAATGTAGCGATTGCTTTTTCTTATAAAATCGAAGTAATTTCTTGAAAGGCAATGAATTAAAAACTAAAGTAATTGCTTTTGCGTCCAGCAATTGCTTAAAAGTGCAGGAATTGCTTCTAGTCAATATTTTTTCTTAAAAATAGAAGCAATTTCATCGTTTGCTTAAAATGTGATGAATAAATTAAGGAATTGCTTTTTCTAGTGTAGCAATCGCTTTCAACTTTTTAAGGTAGGTCGACCCCTGCATCATTTGCTTTGTAGCAGTCAACTTTAGTTCTCCGCGGCATACACGTGCGTTGCTCTTAATTTGCGTCTTCAATTATGGCTATATGAACGCCCGTAAAAGAAAAATCTACAGTGTACGTAAAAATTGCAGATATTATGATGATTTCAGAAAGTTATATCGAATTGACTGCGAAAATGTTGAGTGGTTGCCAAATTATTTTTTGACTGATACCGGTAAAAGGCGAGGAGGTGCACTGTCGCCTTTAAATAAGGTTAAAGTCTTTCTGCGGAAATTGTCGGATCCGGGCTTTTAAAATTCTTTAGGTGGAGAAGTCGGTGTTCACCAAACTACTGTCTACTGTATTGGATGCAGTTTTGGAGAAGGCCAATATTTTTATTAAATTTCCTACAAGTGCTAAAGCTGTTGTGGCAGCTAAACGGTTGTGGTCAAAGAGATTTATTTATGTTCCTTTAATTTGTCAACGAATATCAATTGCTTGTCTTTAATTTCTTCATCACTACTATCATTTTCCTCATTTTCACTGAAATCTGCCATATCACAAATATAAGTTTCCTATTTTCCACAAAAACGTAACAGATTACTATTGTACTAAATAAATAGACCAACGTTGTTGTAATTACGTCAATTCTTTTGCAAATTAGGCACCAAACTGAACCTGAAATCTATAATCTAAACAAGTGGATAAGCCACGTCTGGACTTGTGTTGAATAAGCATTTGCTACAGAGGTGTAAGAAAAACAGCAATTGTTTCAAAATTTTATTTATATCCAGATCTAGCAATTGCTTTTACTTATAGCTTTTGCTAGTTAAGCAATTTCTTTTACTAAAAAGTAATTGCTTTAGGTAATTGCTTAATTTTTATTCATTAGGCTCATTATATCTTTTTTGTAATATTTTTGAGTTTAACAAGTTAAGCTGGGTTTTAGATTTTTGCAGGTGTTTCAGGTTGAACTAAGTGTTCATACATTAACATCTGTTAACGAAGTTAAAAGTGCCTTACTTTTATTGTCAAGACTGAAATTTGGATCATTTCTTGCTTTATTGCTCACTTCGTATTTACTCCTTATCTTTCGCTCATTCTAAATAACTGTACTGTATTTCGATATTTATTTATTGGTAGGTACTTAATATGTAGTTATTTATTAATGTTTATAAAAGCTCAAAATCATTAGCTAACGACGTAAGTTTCTAGGATACACTAATATTTTGTAAAGTCCAAATTGTTTAATAAAAATTAAAAATATTGTGGTTTATAGTTTTTCTTATCTAAGCGTACTTCTACTAGAGGCAAAAATCTACAAATACCTTTGCCGCGATCTTGCCTCGCATAAACTTAGATTTAATTTAAATATAAAGGATACTGAAATCAATATTATATTTAATTGAATTCAACTTTTTCAGTCGGTAGTCCAACTACTCGTATACCGGGTGTTTCTCAAAAGACGTTCACCCCTATAATTTTTTTATATTTATAGATATTAAAATGAAATTTTGAGATTATGCATAAGAGATGAGCCTGCATTTATTGGCATAATTTTCAATTTGTTAGCACCTCCGGTTTGGCCGGAAGTGACCTTGACTTTGATATTTTAAATGGGACATCTTGTATATTTTTACTTATTTGGGTTCAGCATAACATTATGAGCGAAATGACACCTCACTTGTCATTTTTTGACGTGTTATAACATTTTTATGTTTATTTTTTATTTTCAATGTAGAGTGCTAAGAATTAATTAAATCTGTTAATTTATACTCAAGTAGTACATATATGAAAATTAAAATGATGTCATAATAATTGACTTTCTAAGTTTCCCAAGCGTTTAAAAAATGAAATTTTGTTTTTTTGATGTTAACTCCATTTTTCCAAATGGAACGATGGTGGTTCACTAAGATATTTACTTTTCACTTCACTATGTTATTTTAAAATTGGCAATGAAAAATTTACTGTAAATCCCAATTGCAAATTTAAAAGCGTTATGCATTATTGCCACCCTCTCTTTTCTAAAGAAATATAAAGGCGGCTTTGAAAAACAATGGAATGGTTTTGAAAAGCAATATGGCTTTAATTTAAAGTTGTAATGTCATTAGTTTATAAAACATACAATACATACAATCTTGTGGCTTCAGAAGAAGTTTTCTGGTCACTCCAAAAATTAGGAGCATATCAATTTGTTCATTTCCAGTAAAAATAACCATTTTATCTGATTTACAATGTAAGTATAATAAACGACAGACATTACAATTTTAATTTAAAACCATATTGTTTTTCAAAGCCGCCTTTATATTTCCTTAGAAAAGACAGGGCGGCATAATGCATAACGCTTTTAAATTTGCGAATGGGACTTTAGGCAAATTTTTTCGTGTCAATTTAAAAAAAAAACATAGGAGTGTATGGTATCAAATACTTGAGAAAAAAATGCTCGTTTTAAATATCCTAGTGAACTACCATCGTTCCATTTGGAAAAATGGAGTAAACGTCATGAAAACAAAATTTCATTTTTTAAACGCCTGTGAAACTTAGAAGGTCAATTATTATGACATAATTTAAATTTTCATAATAATATACTACTTGACTATAAATTAACAGATTTAATTAATTTGTAGCATTCTAGATTGAAAATAAAAAATAAACATAAATATGTTATGATACGTCAAAAAATTACAAGTGAGGTATTATTTTACTCAGAATGTAATGCTGAATACCAATAAGTAAAAATATACAAGATGTCCCATTTAAAATACCAAAGTCAAGGTCACTTCCGGTCAAACCGGAAGTGCTAACAAATTGAAAATTATGCCAATAGATGCAGACTCATCTCTTATGCATAATCTCAAAATTTCATTTTAATATCTATAAATACAGAAAAGTTACATATAGCTCTTGGTGGAGTGTAACGTGGTATGAATGAAATTTGAACAAGTGCAATATGGTCATAAACTGATTTCTGACTTATTTCAGCATCTCTATAGCAAGCCGCCTGGAACCTACATGCGGGTCAATAGCTACAATTCCTAAAACTCCAACTTCCCTATTTTCATTCGTTTTAGTTCGCTTTCCAACTCATGGTTTCGTCTTCAGGCTGCCGGTTGTACGACTTCTGGTTTCCAGCCTTTTAAATGCCATGTGAAATTTCGGATTATTAGGAAACCTCTCCGTCCATACTAATGCAGCTTGTCTATAGTTTTTTCTGCACTCCCCCAAAATTAAAAACATATTAACTTGCACACTAAAATTCGCTTCCATGTTTAATTAACCAAACTGATAAAAAAACGTTAAAACGTAAAAACTCTCAACTGATTTTAGTTAAAACAGCGCATTTCCATGGACACGAATAATAATTTTAAAATAAGTGAACTTAATTTATTGGCATACATTTTTTTTTTATCAAAATTTAATAAATAAGTTGGGGTTAAATGGTAAATTATTTTAAATAAATAATAATTTCGTAACTAGAGGAGCAAATCAAATTTTCTGTAAACGTACGTAGTTTTTTACGTAGATACATTTAAAATTCCAAAATTACCCCCCACCCGTCAAAATGGGGAAAGAGGGTAGACGTCAAAAATATGTTTAAATATGAACCCCTATATCCCTATTTTCTCACTAAAATTTCAAGAAAATATTTTAAACCGTTTTCGAGATATCGCCTTGTAACACTTTAAAAAACTCACCCTGTATACTGGCAGCATTAAAATTTACTTAAACTTTGAATCGTTGAGGCCTTGATGGAAATTCATTATAACTCAATGAAAGACAATTTATTTTGTCAAATTTCCACTTTTATTGAAAATCTTTTTCTTTACACGACGCGTTTCGCTACATTGTAGCTTCTTCGGGTATATGGTGCTTACTAATTTTATTTCAATACAATAACAAAATGGTCTAAATACTCAATTACTCATTTCCGGTATACACATTACAAGTTACAAGCTTAATTATTTAATTATATGTTCTTAACACTGTTTAGGTATTGTAAACTTAAATAGTATTGTCGGTATTATATATCTTAATCTTATGGGAAATCCAAAGAACCCTATTTAGATTATTGACACAGATTTAGCAAAGGGGAACTATTTAGTTCTAATTGATCGTTTAATAATGCACAATAGCACAATAGCAAAGAAGGTTTAATTAGGGGCAGTCCACTAAGCCCTCTTTTGGCAGAAATTTTCATGAACAACATGGAACAAATAATAAGTACACAATAGTAAAATGGCAAACACATTTATTTACTGGTATCGATATGTGGATGATATTTTTGCTTGTTTTGTAGGTACAGTTAGATAGCTTGATAGTTTTTTTGGAATATATGAACTCTATTCATAAGAATATTAAATTCACAATGGAAATGGAAGAAAATAGCTCTCTCAATTTTTTAGATTTAACAATTACCAAAGTCGCAAATAAACATAATTTTTCCATTTACCACGAACCATCACATACTGATACAACAATTCACAAAAACTCCTTTCACCCAATGCAGCACAAGCTAGCTGCATATCACAGCATGATTCATAGATTGACTAGTGTTCCTTTATCTGTTAACAACTTTAACCACGAATTAAATGTAATTAAACAAACGGCAATTAATAACGGCTATTCATCATCTATGATTGATATAGTCGGATCTGGTCTTATCGTGCGGGTCATACGATTCAAGAAAGACATACTCTCAGTTTTTGTTTTCTTTACTTGCGTTTAATTTTACCCTCTAAATAAAATACGTAAGATAAATGAGACAGACTTATTCCATTTTGACATGAAAAAAAAGGATATGTATTTACTTTCCAGCGATTCTAAAAAAGCTTATAATAGCACCAGCTACGTTTTATTTTTAATATGCCAGTTTTGTGACTTTGACAGTTTGTGACAAAATGAAACAATTTTCTGGGTTTTTGCATCCCCAATCAAAAAAAAATGGTACTTAATCTGATGAACTATTTCGAAAGTGAAAGAAAAAGTGGAAATTCGCCAACCAATATTCAGGAAATAGTAGCCAAAGTACTGGGAATTAGTTTAAGGACTGTGCAGAAAATTGTGCATGAAACAAAACATAACATAATACCCAAGAATACTAAAAAGTGTAAACGAAGAAAGCCAAAGACTGAAGATTTAAGCGAAAATATTAAAATGGGAGTTCGAAATGTGATTTACGATTTATACAAATCAAAAACCAATGTAACTCTTCCAGTTTTACAAAAAACATTAAGAATTCGGGGTGTTTTGGAAATTGGACTTGAAGCGTTATCAAAATTAATAAAAAATTTATTTTTTCGCTATAAAAAAGACTGTAACCGAAGATTTTTATGTGAGCAGCCACAGATAGTGAGTCAGCGTGTTCAGTTTTTAAAAAAATATACGGACAATTACAAATCGAAATTTAGAAAAGTGGTATTTTTAGACGAAACGTGGATATTTTCGAATGGAAGTGGTTCAAAATCTTGGCAAGATGAGTCTGTAAAAAGTGTTAAAAGGAAAAAGGGGTGCGGTACGGGAAAGCGTTTTATTATTTTGCATGCCGGTTCTGCAACAGGATATGTTGCAGGTGCGAGTTTAATTTTTTCTTCAACATCAAAAAGTGCTGACTATCATGATAATATGAATTGAAAAATGGTTAAAAGTTCAATTGATACCAAATGTGGATGCTCCGTCTTTAATTGTATTAGATAATGCATCATATCATTCAAGAATTTTAAATAAACAGCCTACTTCATCTTGGAGGAAAAGTGATATTTATGAGTGGCTGGAAAAACACAACCAAAATCCTTTACCAAATATGCTTAAATCGGAACTCCTATCAATAGCAAAGTCTCTTAAAAAACCGAAAATATACGCGGTAGATGAAATACTACGTGAATATGGTCATGAGGTTCTACGACTGCCGCCATATCATTGCCAGTTTAACGCAATATAATTAATATGGGCTGGTGCAAAGTCTTATTATGAAAAACATGTATGTGATGGTTTTAAATCCGACCAAGTACAAATAGTTTGGCAAGATTCGTTAGATCATATTACACAAGAGTACTAGAAGAAATCGGTGGAACATACAGAAATATTAATAAGGGATTGGTGGGATCGAGGACAAGTACTAGATGTCGAAGTAGCGCCAATGATAATTGCTCCATTCGAAGACGACGAGGACTTTTCAGATTTTATAAGTGACGATGAGAGTTTTTAGGCTATAATTATAAACGGTGTTTTTCGTTTACATTTTTTAGTATTCTTGGGTATTATATTATGCTTTTTTTCATGCACATTATTCTGCATAGTCCTTAAACTAATTCCCAGTGTTTTCATTACGGTTTCCTGCATATTGGTTTGCGAATTTCCACTTTTTCTTTCATTATCGAAATAGTTTATCAGACTAAATGACATTGTATTTTTAGGTTTTAGTAGTAAAATTGTTAAAATAAATTGCACTGTTTATTATTATCGTTTTTAATTAAAGGGTACAGTAGGTATATAATTAACGATTATATAATTTTTTTGTAACTTTTTCAACTCCCCTGTACATAATTTTTACAAAACTAATAATATTAGGTATATGTGGCTATCTTCGCGATAGCTAAAATAATGAAACTATTTTTCCTTCCTTCGGTATATTTGTAAATAATCTCACAACATTTTGATAGCCTCTGTGTTGTCTGATTTGACGCATATGATCAGTGACCTTTGGACCCGCACGTTAAGACCAGATCTGACTATACCATAATATCGAAAAAATTAAAAAAGACGGCTATTTCTGAAACCTACCCTCTTATAAAGGAAAAACCAGGCCTCCTTAAAACTATCACTTATTTTGGAAACCCATCGGATAAAATTTAAAAAACACCTTAATCAAAGGAATATCAACGTCGCTTATATCTAACAATTCTTTGGGAAAATTTTTAAAAACTATAAATCAAAAACCAACAAGGATAATAAATCGGGGGTTATTGTAATGTGTACACCTGAATTGAGTAATTAAGTATCTAGACCATTTTGTTATTGTACTGAAACAAAATTAGTTAGCACCATACACCCGAAGAAGCTACAATGTAGCGAAACGCGTCGTGTAAAAAAAATGTTTTCAATAAAAGTGGAAATTTGACAAAATAAATTGTCTTTTATTGAATTAAAATTCAAAATTCACACAAAGTGATGTATTTGTTAAACAATATTACTTTCAAATGATCCAAGTAACCCCGTTCTACTGTATTGATACCTTCCCGTAAATACTTCGGCGGGCATAATTTCGGCCGGTAATCCCCTCACCTACCTGCCCACACCAAAGGGTCCATCTAATGACATAGGTAAGTTCGACCAACGGCCATGTTTATAATAGGTTTGTGGAATTTACCTGATTTACCTGAATATCTAAACAAAATTGAGATTAAAATTGAACAGATAGGGAACATCTATATTATTACACATCTATATTTACAGGATGGCAGTTTCGATAATAAAGAGTTCACGTGGTTGCGATTTGCTTATTGTAGAAAATTTATCATTTTCTAAACAAGATGTATTAAAGAGTGGTGAAGTACGTTGGAGGTGCATCAATAAAAATTTAAAGTGCTTAGCTAAACTGTACACTATTGGTGCCAAACTTACAGTAGGTAACCAGGAGTGACTTAACTCACAATCATGAACCAGATCAACGTTCTTTGCAGAGAAAAAGCGTCCTTTCGACAAATTTACCGGAGGAATTGGTCATCACGGATATAAATCTAATAAGAAGGAATATGTATAACAGTCGCCGTAAGCTCTTGCCAGCCGTGCCTGAAGATATTCATGAAGTACATACTATACTTGACATGTATTCTCCTAAAACGACAACAGGTGAAAACTTCTTGTTTATTAACAGTTCAGCTGAAAATATCATTGTTTTTTCTTGCCAAACAAATATTACTACGTTGTGTAAAATGAATGTTCTATAATATATGGATGGCACATTTTCTTTTTGTACGAAGTATTTTTATCAATTATTTACCATTCATGGCTTGGAAAATGGGCACTATATTCCTCTTTTATATTGTTTGCAACCAAATAAGACTGCTGATATTGTTATTCCAAAGTCAGTGTGATGACATTCCATACGGCGGTAAACAGTCTCAAAGAGACCGACGTTTACCGCCGTATGGAATGATTGGAATGTCATCACACTGACATTGGATAAATTATACATATACTAAACTTTTCTGTTGCTGAAATCTAAAATTTTGGAAGTTTGCAATATAGTTTTTGAACCGATGGAGGCATTCGTAGATTTTGATATCGCACTAAGAAATGTTTTGCCAAAAATGAAAATAAATGGTTGTAGATTTCACTTACATCAAGCGTGGTACAGGAAAATTCAGTCTTTAGGGTTAACTCAAATATATAAAGACAAAAACTGTGAAGAAAGTAAATGGCTTATTCACACTTTTGGGCTTACTTATTTAAAACCTTCTGAAGTTGAGGATTGTTTTATATTTGATTTAATGTCATACAAACCAAGTAATGAACTGTTGGATAAATAGTAAATTATTATATTACATCTGTTTCCTATTTCCACCAAATATATGGGCAGACGGAAATCCATCTATAAAACGAACTACAAACGCTTGCGAATCCTTCCATTCTAAATTGAATTCTTTATTTTATTCTTGTCACCATTCAATATTTATTTTTATTGAAAAGTTAAAAGAATTTCAGATCGAAGCATATTTAAAAATAAAAAGTTTAATATTCCAGCCAAAATAAAAGATAAGAAATTAAGAAATAAATTAAAATTTATTGAAAACATGGTCAATATGCTTGGGTCTGGAAATATTTCTAGAATTCATTTCGTTCAATCTGTATCACATCAAACCTTTTAAAACTGTAATTTAGTATGTTTTAAGCTATAGCTCTTAAGTAATAATATATAAGTAGGTACCTATATTTAAGTTGCAGCATACAGCATTTTGTCTTTTATTTTGATTTAATAAAGATAATTATAGGAATTATAAAACATTTTAGTATTTTATTTTACTTGGTCTTTTCGGCCGAAAATACTTATAAGATAAATCGAACCATTAAAACCTCTGGCCGAATTTACATGTCATCTTTAAGTACCAGTCCTCATTCTGGCCGAAATTACATCCGCCCAAATACTTTGAGTTCTTAGATGAGATAAACCCATCAGTTAAATAATATTTGCCTAATTATTTTTCATAGCATATAAAAAATACAGTAACCAGGACGTGAGATACGACCATTATTGAAACTACCGGAAAAAAGGACGTACGCGAAGCGGAAGAAGAGAACATGTCATGGTTCGACTTCCTCTTTTGGTGCCGAACTTCTTTCCTTTTTAGGACGCTCTAACGGTACGCGTCGGTCTCGAAGAAAGGTCGAGAATAACAATATGCTACCAATGGAGTTTATCATAAGTGGGGCAAATGTATAAATAAATACGTGCAGAATAAAATAGGTTAATGATAAAATTTGACATGGAAAGAGTAAACTGAAAATGATCATAATAAATATAGTTTAAATAAATATAGTTTAAAAAAACTAAAAAACGCGCTTTAATATAATTAATCAAACTAAATAGCGGAAAATAAATATAGTTTAAAATAATTCTTGAAATTCTGAATATAGGCAGAAAATATTAATGAACGATAAACATTATAGACCAGGGTCGATAATTTTTGAAACCAAAGAAAATAATAGTAGGATGAAACCCATTGGAAAAGGAAGAGAATAAAACAAAAATGAAAGGAAAAATAAATTACGGGCGTAGAAAATGATTTATCTCGATTTCCGGTAAAACTACAAGTCCTGTGGAAAAACGTTAAATCGCAAAGTTGTAGGTAATAAAAAGATCTACAACTTTTGTATATACACTTTTTTCACATAACCTCAAAATTTATGTGAAAAATTCAAATAACCAAGTTTGTGGTGTTTTATTTTTATTTTTTACAAATTTTTTTTTTATCCACGAAATTTGGTGGAAACTTACCTTTTTATGTCCTAAACATACTGTAATTTTTTTGATTTAAAATATTTATTTTTTAGCCTTATTTTGACTTAATATCGAAAATACACCATAATTTTCAATCGACAATTCTCACGTCAAAATATCTGCTTTTTTTAAAAAGTCAGTGGGCTTTTTGTTCGTTGAAATCTCTACTTTCTGATGGTGTTAAAAAAAATATACATTACTATGGTAAATGTTCTCAAAAAAATGCAAAGAAATGAAAAAACTCTAATCAGAATTTTTTTTTTTAGTTCAATATGTACAATTTTGAGCTATTTATTAAAATTTATACTTTTTTTTATCGATGTAACATGGAATCTTACGTTTTTCGAGTAATTAAAGTATAAATTTTAATAAATAGCTCAAAATTGTACATATTGATCTAAAAAAAAAATTTCGGATTCGAGTTTTTTTCGTTTCTTTGCATTTTTTTGAGAACATTTACCATAGTAATGTATATTTTTTTTAACATCATCAGAAAGTAGAGATTTCAACGAACAAAAAGCCCACCGACTTTTTTAAAAAAGCAGATATTTTGACGTGAAAATTTTCGATTGAAAATTAGGGTGTTTTTTCGATATTAAGTCAAAATAAGGTTAAAAAATAAATATTTTAAATCAAAAAAATTACAGTGTGTTTAGGACATAAAAAGGTAAGTTTTCACCAAATTTTGTGGATAAAAAAAAAATTTTGTAAAAGATAAAAATAAAAAACCAAAAACTTGGTTATTTGAATTGAAGTTTTCACATACATTTTGAGGTTATATGAAAAAAGTGTAAATACGAAAGTTGTAGACCTTTTTATTACCTACAACTTTGCCATTTAACGTTTTTCCATAAGACTTGTAGTTTTACCGGAAATCGAGATAAATCATTTTCTACCATTAAACCCCCCCCCCCCCCCCTTCCCGACCTCGGATCGCTCGTAATTTATTTTTCCTTTCATTTTTGTTCTATTCTCTTCCTTTTTCAATGGGTTTCATCCTACTATTATTTTTTTTCACTTTTTACCATTTTCAAAGGCTTCAGCACTGGTCTATTAGTATTATTGTGAAAAAAGTGCGGGGTGCTAGATATACGAAAAATATTGCACAAAGCGCCCCACGCTTTTTTCACAATAATACTAATGTTTATCGTTCATTATTATTTTCTGCCTATATTAAGAATTTCAAGAATTATTTTAAACTATATTTATTTTCCGCTTTTTAGTTTGATTAATTATATTAAAGCGTGTTTTTTAGTTTTTTTAAACTATAATTATTTTTCATTTTTTAGTTTGAATTATTGTTAAGAAAAAAAAATTTTTTTTGAGTAGAGATAGTCATAGAGAGACGAGCGCCTCGCCGCATATGTCCTCTTGGCTTCCTTATGGGCAAAAGGCATAAAAAGTTATATCTGCAATCGGTTTGTTCGTTGTTACCCAGATCATTTTTTTTAAATTTAATTAACATTTTATAAAATATTATGAAATGAATTGGATTTAAAAAAAAATGCTCTGCTAACAACGAACAAACCGATTCCCGATATACCTTTTTATACCTTTTGCCCATAAGGAAGCCAAGAGGACATATGCGGCGAGACGCTCGTATAGAGAGGTCCGGAGTAGAGATGAAATACTGTCACTAATTTAACAATAACTTTTTGAAATGTCTAGATTTAAAGCAGTGGATCCATTTTTTTTAAATGGCTAGATTCAAAGCATTGGATCCACAGACCCGAACAAACCCTCGGCCAACGGACCAACTGATAGCGAAAAAATTTGATACATTTTTACTATTAAGCCGAGTGCTCGAGCCGGAAAGTAGGTAGATAGTACGCATGCGCATACGGTGTAATAACTAGATTTCGTGCCGAAAAAATGATATGATGAGATAAACTTATCAAATTATTGTATTGTCAGCGGTTCTTGATAAGTCTACATAATTTAAATTAAATCTGACCGTTTAAAGTGGGCCAAAATCGGGTTCAAAGAAGTCGGTTACAAACATACAGGTGAAGCTAATATAGGGGTGTTAATAAAAAAAAATATTTTATATCACTGCTGTCAAATTTTGACAGGTCGAATATGTCAAATGTTTTTAATTTTTTTTTGTCCAGGATCGTAGCTGCAAGAATCCGATATCGAAAATATGAAGAAAAAAAATGTATACTTAAGCTGTCAAATTTTGACAGGTAAACGTAAATTTTTTTGAAAAAATTTTCTTGTCTAGGATCGTAGCTACAATATTGCCAAATAAAAATTTTTATAAAAAGAAGTTTAAATCACTCCTGTCAAATTTTGACAGCTGTCAATGTCAAATTTTTATCGACTATTTTTTTTACCGAGGATAGTAACTGCAAGACTCCGAAATCAAAAAAAAAATATCTCCTCAAATAAGAAAGTTACATATGACAGCTGTCAAATTTTGACAGATTGACATATGGTTTTTTTATCAAATTATTGTATTGTCAGCGGTTCTTGATAAGTCTACAAAATTTAAAATAAATCTGACCGTTCAAAGTGGGTCAAAATCGGGTTCAAAGAAGTCGGTTACAAACATACAAACATACATACAAGCAACAACAGGTGAAGCTAATAAAAGCGTGATAAAAACTAAAAAATACGCTTTAATAATTAATCAAACTAAAAGGCGGAAAATAAATAAAAATATAGTTTAAAATAATTATTGAAATTCTTAATATAGGCAGAAAATAATAATGAACGATAAACATTAGTATTATTGTGAAAAAAGCGTGGGGTGCTTTGTGCTATATTTTTCGTATATCGAGCACCCCACGCTTTTTTCACAATAAAACTTTATTTTAAACTATATTTATTTTCCGCTTTTTAGTTCGATTAATTATTAAAGCGTGTTTTTTAGTTTTTTTAAACTACACACAGAGGTCCGGAGTAGAGTTGGAATACTGTCTAATCTGTCTAAACTAATCTTTTTTAAATTAAATGGCTAGATTCAAAGCATTGGATCCACAAACCCGAACAAAATGAGATAAACGTATCAAATTATTGTATTGTCAGCGGTTCTTGATAAGTCTACAAAATTTAAATTAAATCTGACCGTTTAAAGTAGGTGAAAATCGGGTTCAAAGAAGTCGGTTACAAACAAACAAACATACAGGTATAATAAAAGCGTGTTAAAAATCGACAAGTTTGTTTGCCCGTCCCTTTCCCAGCTGTCGAATGTATTTTTCATGGTTTACCCTGTGACTCACCTTTCCCTTAGATTAGATACACCCTATTATATGGTAAGTTGATTCGCATATATATTCGATTGCAAATCCCTGAAATTGCTATCTTTAGTTCCAACTTTTGATAACGCTCATTTTTATAAATAACACTTTTGAAGTGATCCCACAGTAAAAAGTAGTTTAATGAAAGAACAGGAGACCCAGCGGGCCAATTTCTAATTTAATCCTATTGTGCATAGATCGAAAATGTTTTGTAAACAATATAAGAAATAGGTAATAAGAAACAAAAAATACATACAGTGTGAGTAAAGTCTTCATAATATGCGATTTTTTTTATTATTTGGTATCAATTTCTGCTTCGATCGAGATAAAAATAAACCAAAAAAAATAGTCACGTGATTCGCATCTGTCAAATTTTAATTTTTCCAAAAAAAATTTCAAAAGTGGTGTTATTTCTCAAAATATCAAAAGAAGTTATTAAAAAAAGTTTTTCCAAATGCAGTTTTTAGCCCATATCCAAAATTTCAGCTGCATAAGATAGTAGTAGAAGCCCTTATTTTGTAAATTCCGCCACTGTTGCCAAATAAGACTCAACGAAACCTACATAAAACTTCTTAGTTTTGGCAATGCTTTATTCCAGACGAAATTTTCTTTAAGCGCCTTACAACGTTTGGGTGGGATATTATTATGCTGCTTCACTATTATCCAGATCTGATCCTTCATTGCAAATGGTCAAACAGGAATTTGCATTTGTTCTAACCATGCACTAAGTAATCTTTTTGACCAATTTGTATTTCGAATTTTTTGAATTAGCCCTTTATGATAGGTGGCGTTATCCATGATAATAAGCAAGGATTCTTCCAAGTTTGGTAACAACTTTTCTTCAAACCATTTCTCAAAGTTTTCATTATTTATCGAATCCTGATAATTACCAGATTTTAGGCCAGACTTAAATTTTAAACTTGCATTATTCACAAATCCATTTTCTGAACTAGCATATAAAATAATATACCGTTCATTTTCTGACGATTTTTTTTCTGTAACTGTACCTATGAAGAGTATCATCTTGCCAACTTCGCCTAAAATCCCCTTTACTGTATATCCAGGTTTCATCCAGAAAAACTGGTTTTATGGGAAATTGAGAGTTGGCGTCAAGGGCGTCCGAAGGAACTTTTCCAAGGGGGGGGCAAACCATAATTGAAATTATTTTTGTTTCTAGCACTTCAACAAACCTTCAATAAAAGAATAGAGCAAAACACCTAATACTTATATATTAAATAACAAAAAATAGCTAAACAAAATATTTAAAAATATTCAAATATAACAAAAAAAAAATACAACAAAAAACTTATAAGTTATTCAGATTTATTGGAGAAAAGAAATGTTAATTTTCTTGAATCTTTTGCAAATTCATCAATAATTTTTTCAATTAAATGTTTTTTTTTTCTTTTACAAATTTGCGATGAACACTCATCATACATAAACCGTCCAATCGGTGCTCAGTCATAGTCGAGCGAATCCAGCTTTTTACTCTTCTGATACCATTTATTGTTATTACGATCCGAAATTCAAATTCAACGCGATAACTGTCCAATAGGCGGCATTTCGGCATCACAAAAGGATCTTTTGATGCTCGACTCGTCAAAGGTTTGAACGGTACCGACAACATTCTTCGCCCCTGAATAGCGGGAGTCGCCGCGTGCTTTTGTCTTTCTTTTTATTCGTTAATAGTTCATGCAGTTAATGGTATGTAAACATTGTAAGCATTGGGCAAACCTAATTGAATTGCAAATAATTAGTATTTTTCAAAAGTGCTTTATTTGTTAATTTGACAAAATTAATAGATAGGTATCTATTTTTGTGGGTAAGTAAATTAATTTTTCTTAAAAAAATATTTTCATAGCTCTTTTTCTGATTAAACTTGTATGCAATATTATAGTAAATTTAAGAATTGAATTTTTTTTAGTGTTCTACATCTTAAGTCGGCAGATAAAAAGTAACATGATTCCTAGACAACATTTACGCGGCAGCAATAAACGCAAGAAGAAAAGAATGATAGAAAATGAACGAGAAAAGCAAAAAGATGCAATGTTGTCTTAAAAGGGTTAAATCATATGTGAGAAACTCTTTGAACGAAGATAATTTATCATCTTTGGTCCTTCTTAACGTGGAAAATGAAGTACTAGAAAATATAGATTCGAATAAAATTATTAACCAATTTGCAGAAATGAAAATGCGCAAACGAAAAATTTAAATATTTTAATTTAATGACCATTTTTTGGTTATTTGTGTTCTGTGTTTGTTCTATTATTTATTTTGTGTTATGTTTATTTTATGACAAAATAATATAAATGTTAGTTTTTGACAGTTCTACTTGTTTTTATTGTTTTTTTTTTGAATAAAAAAGGGCGTGGCTCCCAAAAAGTTTTTGCCTGCGGCGCTATTTTTTGAGGAGCCCCCAGAGGGTTTGTGGGCCTAGGGCCCACTTGAACCAAAAATAGGCCCTGATAATATGTGGTGATAAACTTAAGCTTTTAAGCTAGACAGTCAAAAAACAGGAAATGGGAAACATGCTTTTTTATGATTGAGAGACACTAATACGTCGATGGGTGATTTTTCTTTCGCTATTAGAGGTTTTGTCATCAAATCAAACATACTACATTATATCAATTTATTTTTAAATTTTGAAATACGATACGTCCATATAAGCCATAAATAAAACCAGCCTTACGCGGATGCTGTATCTCTTATAACTTATTTTCGCGGCAAAGCCAAATAATATCCAAAAATAACCGGGAGCCCAATCTAAGGAAATATTCTTGGCTGTGCAGGAGAATAATTCCAAACATATCTTAAAACAGACGCCTCTAGGCTGCAGCTTTGCCTATTTTCGTACGACTAAAAATAAACGGACTCGTTTTGATCATAGGCGTTTGTATTTTTTTCAGAAATACTTATTTTTACCATATTGTATGATTAATTTTTCTATTGAGCGCGTTTGAAAAATCTTTTTGATAATGGTTGATTTTTGGTGTATTTTATCTGAGCTAATTAAAACAATTGGAGGCTTGTGTCTTAGAAAAGTTACGGTTGCACCAACTGGATAAATATAGTTATAACTATAGTCAAAGAGCAAAGAGCAAAGAGCAAAGAATCAAATGCTTTACATACTCAGATTTCGTCTTTTAACTTGGGCCTGTTTTATATTAATGGCATCGATTGTAAGCTGTTCCTTGTAACCCAAAGTTACAGTTAACAGTTTGTACAAGGCTGACAGACAGGTGATTGATTATTATTATTTTTATAATACTTATTCATCAGATATAATAGCAACTTTAAGCACACCTATAATTATCAAAAAAACTAAAAGAGAGATTACATAACCCCCATCCCCCAACAACTAAAAGTTAGACTAAAGGAACCATATAAAATTTTACAAGTGGCCAAAACACCTACACTAAATAGTTAACCCAATAAGAAATCAAGAAGCTGGTAGCTGAGAAAAAAAGAGCCTGATCAATTTGGCAATGCACTTGTACACCAGAAAATAGTGCATCCTACTTAGCAATAAACTGAAAACAGCACTACAAACAATAAACATCTGATAATATTACCAATCTAAAACGACAGGGCAGCTCCATTTGGAAACTCATTTAAAAAGAAAGAAAACCGCGAAAACGGCATCATCCATACGTATAATGGAAGGATTCGAGTATAATATAGATCACCAAATTCCGGCTATGATGAGTAGTATACTAAAAAAAAGCAAACCAGTGGACGTTTCTCCGTTAAAGGTCGGGACACACCTATCATGCACCCTTCCGATCCGACTCCGATCATACAGTCGGACGAGTGCCTGGACCTCTATTCTCCAATTTAAGAGAAGTGAATGCTCTCTCGCGAGAAGGGACAATTCACATCATATGCTCACATCGTTTGGTATCGTTCTCTCACTGTAAAAATTCCTTATTCTCCAGCATTCCGAGGTATCTACTAGCGGTGTTCTCAATATTTCCGAGTTTAAAAGTTACATGAAACAATCAATACCTTATTACTATCAGTACCTACATACATTTTATAAATAAATACATATTATTTATTTATTGATAACACCGCTAGTAGGTACCTCGAAATGCTCGAGAATACGGAATTTTTATAGTTAGAGAACGATACCAAACGATGTGAGCATATGATGTGAATAATTGTCTCTTCTCGCGAGAAAGCATTCACTTCCCTTAAATTGGAGAATAGAGGTCCAGGCACTCGTCCGACTGTATGATCGGAGTCGGATCGGAAGGGTGCATGATAGGTGTGTCCTGATCTTAAGTGTGGGCATGGATAATATGTTGTACGGTGCAGGTGTATGTCGAATATTGGTGGAACACTAAACAGTAATATATATCTTCAGATTTTGAAAAACGTATTTCTTTCTTCTGCCGCGATAGTTTTTGAAGGAAATAGCTTTATATTTCAGTAGGATAATTGCCCTGTGCATACAGCAAGAAATATGGGAAACTGGTTTAGACAAAACAACATGAGTCTGCCTTGGTACTCAGGAAGTCCTGATTTAAATCCAATTGAAAATGTTTGGGGATAGATGGTAAAAAAAATTTACAAAATAAATTTTAAACCGCAGAATGAGTTATTTAATCAAATAGAAGAAATTTGGGCTAACTCAGGATTACACCAGAAGTATTATTTTGTCAATGCCAAGAAGATTACGATAAGTGTTTGAATTCAATGGCGCAGCAATTAAATATTAGTATTTTGTTTGTTGCTTGTTAATAAATTTACCCTTTATGGCTTTATACTTTTGTAGTTTTCCTGGTATTATTATTTTATAATTTTCTTATTTACAATAATTATATACAAAAATATTTAGAAATAACCATTGTTACTTAAAAATTTTACATACAATAATTTACAGCTATGTACCGTACGAGCAAAAATTATTTGCATCAAAGAGGGCCTTGCATCTAAGAACGTAATGCTTAATCCGTAGAGCTTAATACCTGTTGGGTGTCAGTAACTACCGGAATTAACAATCAATCAGTTATTCCGTCATCTTTGACAGTTGTTACAAGTAATTTGATTCATCGCTAATTTTTCCAATTTCTTGAACAATTCACACAATGGGCTTTACGGAACAGCACAAAACATTCATGGTTTAGGCGTATTTTCGAAGCCGGGTTAGAGTAAATGGTGAGTGGCAATACAATCCGGGTTTGTGCATTGACGATTTTCACGAACATTTTCCTAACGTTGCTTTTATTGCTGGGGATTTTTATCATTGCCTGAAAAGAACCGTGGGTGGCTGTGTTTAGGGAAACATGTTCTATACAACACAAAAAAGGAGCAGGAAGACCATCTGTAAGAACAGAAGAACTTGTTGCAAACGTTCGTGAAATAATGCAAAATACGCCAACAAATTGTATAAGACGCCTGTCCCAAGAAGTTGGAAGATCTTATGGAACATGCAGGACTATTCTTAAGAAGCAGCTAAATTTATTTCCTTATAAAGTGCAAGTATTCCAAGAAATGCAAGCCGCAGATTTTGAAAGACACATGAATTACTCTCAATATGGTTTACCCAAAATTTATTGGAAATAAATGATTTATTAGACCTGACTTTTTTTCGGATGAAGCCTTTCAGCAATTTATATAATTATTTTTCTTCTTCTTTCTGTATATTCTTACTTTGTTAATTTTGTAAACAACAAAAATAAATTAATATTTGTCTACTTATTTTATTACTCATTAGTTTGGCATATCATGTGATAATATAAATTTGACAAAATTTTAACCTAGATTTAGTTAGATATATCGTCCCAATATCATTGTGATCTAAACCAAGCCCTACGTCAGGGACGTACCTGGGCCACTTTTGGAGGGGGGGGGCTAAATCAGTGGCAGCTCGTGGTCTTAAAAAAGCCCGCCGCAGGCAAAATGACCCGCAGGCGAAAAAATTTTAAGACCACGCCCAAATTTGGTTAAGTACTACTTTTTAACAAATATTTTAAAAATTTATTTATTCAAAGGAACTTTTTCATTTGATTTAATTCACTAAAAATATAACAACAAAAATTAACGAACTGCCGAAGAAATAAGTTAACGTGATGCGACGAAGACGAATCGGATATGATAATGACTTTGGAGGGTGTCTGCACGCGAAACGCGTAATTTCCAACCAACGTTGCCATATTGTCACAAAAGTAACGGATCTATGTATCGTATCTACACTACCCATTTGATTTTTATTGGTGCGCTTTAAGTGGGCTGTGGGATTGGCATTTTGTAATATTTATTTGGTCAAATTATTTTGGGGGGGCTACCAGAAGTTTTGGGGGGGTTAGCCCCCCCTAGTTACGTCCCTGCCCTACGTTATTTAATCCAAGCGATGCAAATAATTTTTGCTCGCACGGTATATGGCTGGTGTTCTATCGTCTATCCAGGTATATAAGCAGCAAGGTGAGAAACCCGTTTTACCCAATTTTGTTGTAATTGAGATATTATGTACCTATGGGTGGAGTGTACGAATCTTTATGTCGTCAGCTGTATGTACTAACCAACAGATTAACTTATAGAAGAAAATAATTTGTGATTATCAATAAACAGGTATTAGTGCAGTAAAAATAAATTATGACCGGCGCAAAATTGCAACACAAATGATTCTTTTTGCATTCTATTGTGAAAAGTGTCTATTTTAACATATTCAAAATCCCCATTAATCCTGGCCCCGGAAATCAGTCAAAATCCAAGATGGCGGCTGACTTTTGCATTTTTAATTACAAAATTTACAACTTTGTTTTTATAAGGTGTAACTTGGCAAAAATGTTTAAAATACAAAGATAAAAGTATAAAATAGGTAAGATAGGTATTGAATCACTCAAAATGCCTATTATACATTAGAGAAAACTTTATTACACTTAGATTTACAAGAAGAAAAAAACATTATTTGAATGAACAAAAACTTAAATGATTTGGCTGTTTTTCACAATTTACAATCTTCATCTGTACTTTCCATTTCTTCATCTTCTATTCGCTGCGGACTATTTTCACAATTTGTTTTTTGACACTGACTACATAAACTAGTACATTCTAAACCATTCTTTCGGCAACTACATTTGATGGGGTGATGGCACCACAGCCGGTTTTGCAGTTTTGCAGTTACATCTTACTATGCGTAATATACTTTCAGGTGTTGGTGGCAAATCCATTATTTTTGGTACATACATATTGTCATCCCCAGTCTGTTGGGTTCAAGCCTTCTTGCATTTGATTCCATATACAAATTTGCAAATATGCACGGAAGCTATGGTACTTGACAGCTGATTCCGTTGGGGGAAGGTTCTGCGGCTGAACGAAACATTTTGCCTTCAATACTTTACTACAATAGTTATATACCTAATTGTATTTAGTGTATCATCTGGATTCCTTCAACAACACGTTTCAAAACTGATTGCTTTCCAATATGGAATATTCTGGAGGTGCTGTCTTATCCTGTATACGAATGTATGAAGAATTGACTGTTCGCTAAGTAATTTAAGAGCGAATATCTAATGGCATGATTTCTGAAAAACAGCTTGTGGTATGCTTGCTTACACCAATAAATCAGCAATACCAATAGGTCAGTGTATTCTCCTATCACTGTTGTATTTTTAATTTTTGAAAAGTGCACTGCAGTTTTAACAATGTCAACATCAGCATCATCAACTGAATGAATTACTGAACAACCATGTTGTCGTATTTCTTTAGCGAATATATTAATTATTTTCTGCTTGTTTTCCTTATTAGTGACAAACATTTCCTTACTTCCTACACAGTTCATATTTCATTACTTCCGCAAGATTAATTTCACTGGATGAAGATGACATAACGGTTGGTATGATGGTAATACAAAAAAAGTACAATGTAAATGGCTGCAAAATGTTGGCCTATAAATATTTGGAAAGTAAATACCTAATTATTTAAATCGCCGCCATTTAAAAAAAAAAGTAAAGTCAAATCTTTGTATTTTAAACATTTTTGTCAAGTTACACCTTATAAATAAGAAGTTATAAATGTTGTAATTAAAAATACAAAATTCAGCCGCCATCTTGGATTTTGACTGATTTCCGGGGCCAGGATTAATGGGGATTTTGAATATGTTAAAATATACACTTTACACAATAGAATGCAAAAAGAATCATTTGTGTTGCAATTTTGCCCAGGTCAAGGGAATTTTTACACCATATTGACTGCACTATATAAAAAAACGCTGACGGAAACCTTTTAGCTTAAATGTACCTATATATTTTTGTCAATTGACTATTTGTAGATATATACTTAATTAGTTTAAAAGATATTATATAATATATAAGATATCGATACACCAATGACCAAAAATATAAAACTGATATATCTCGACCGGTAATATGGCTTAGAAAATTTAAAGAAAACTAGAACGGCGTATTATTTAAAATCGACTATTTGTAACTTGGACTTAAATAGAACAAGGCAAAAATAGTTTTATATCATCAATCCTTACTACGAAAATAATTTTACACGCATTCCTAAATTTATACCATGTAATGTAAATGTTTATTAGACTAATTTGAGCCGCTACTTGGGCTAAATGATGCAAAAATAGATATCTAATTATTGAATTATTATATAAACAATATTTTTTGTAAGGTACCAATTGGATTTATATCATTTGAAATACTATTCTACAAAAAAAACGCATGCATTACATTTTATTTCAATTCATATTTCAAGCTGAATGAAAGCATCTACATGACTTTTACGAAAAACAATTTTTTCTTTTTTCTTTCCCTTTTATTTTACCTTTTTCACATGTCTCCAACATAGTTAAATTATTAAACTAAAGATTTTTCATTACTTACACTTAAAAAAAATATTTTTACAAAGTCTTTTTAAAACTCCCTGATTTTTCTTTTTTCTCTTCATTTCCCACCCAAGACAGTGGCTTTGCACTAGTCCTTGACTTTTCAGTATGCTAAAGTATTTTCTGTCTTTTGACTATTCAAATTTTTTCACTCCTCGTATGTACCATTGAAAGTTCCATTACGGCTTAGTCTCACTTGTTATTTTCTCTACTGCTAACAACATCAGCATTGTATCATTTACTTCGTTTTCCCGATGATGAGTGTTTCTACACCCGAAACAGGTCGATTCAGTTTATTATGAATCATTCTAGGTTCGCCTAGTTTTACGAATAAAAAATTGTGGAGAAAGACTTTGTGCTTTTCTTTTTTCTATATCATATTTATTTATTTAGAATTTTCCTTGTTGACAATATGTGTAATATTATAATTGAGAAAAATGCTTTAATGCAACAGGTTTGCTAAGACATAGATTGTATTGATGGCTTATTTTGTATTAACCCATATTAAATTAATTGCTTGTGTATCAGATCCCCTTTAATCAATTCCAGATTTGCTAGAACAGTGTTTTTATTGGTAGTAATCAGTTCCATTAGCAGCACAGTCTTGTTGAATAATGAAATACGTTTAATACAGCAATTTTGTTAAGAAATAAAGTGTATCTTCTCAATGCGACGCATTTTGTTCCAGTAAAGCGCTTTCTCTACAATTAACAAAGCAGAACAGCGTCCCCAAAAACGAATTAAATCCGTTAGAACCTATAATCCACAAGACGTTGGTGGGGGTTCGTAGCAATCGGCAATCGCCGCGCGCCCTAGTATTAGTTTTAACGTATTTTTTACGCAGGTCACATCGTTGTTCGAAGTATTATAGCTGACCTGTCTGAATTTGAATTTTATTGATCGTACCAATACCTGTTTGAATTTGTTATTTATTTTTACTTTGTATTTAGGTTTTTATAAACTTTGCATATCAGATAAAGCAATAAAATATTCTTATTTCGCACAACCCATCATTAGTATTGGACTTTATAAGCCATGAACGAATTTTACCATCTCAGTAAACCATAAAAATAATAGATAATCATAATTGCAATGTTAAACGACAAGAACAATATCATACCAGAAGCTATTTAAATTTTTTAAACTATAGTACTGATTTTTAGTGGTAAGTATATTATAAATAAATAAATAAATAAATAAGGTCTTTATTTCCATTTTAATTTATAATAAGTACAACCTAAAAGTAAAGTACACCTAATGGAAAATGCCGAAGGTCAGATGGGAGTGTAAAAACCTGAAGGCAAGACACTCCCCCTGTTCTTTACCTTAAGCATGCATAGCAGATAGGCTATAGCAAGGAAAAAAAACAAAACTATGATTTAAGTGAAAAAAGTTACTTTTTTAGGAGCAAATAACCGTGGGGCGTGGATAAAATTAATATTATATTATTGAAATAAAGATATATTATAAGGAATGGACCATTAACGTTTATATAAATTAATATTTTTTCCAATAGTGGCAAAATTTATAAAATTTATTGTTGACTTAATAAAAGCTTTTTGTATGCAAACTTAAATGATATGGGACTTTGGGACTTAAAACTTTCGGGAATTTCGTTATAAATTTTGGCTATTTGGTAAGAAAATGATTTTTTGAATTGTTCGGTTCTATGGGCGGGAGGTGTTAAACGATCCCTAAATCTGATATTCAGGGAATGAACATCTGACCTAAATTTTATTTTTTTGATTAAATAAGAAGGTGATTTAGTTAAAACCATTCGATGAAACAGACAAGCTGCATGAAGTAAACGCCTATTGCCCATGTTCAACCAGCCCAGATTTTTCAGTTTATGCGAAATATGATTTCTACGGCGAATACCAAATATTAGACGAAGACATGAATTTTGTAATACCTGAATGCGGCGTTTATCCGACAAGTCTATCGAAAAACCATAAACACTGTCGCAGAAATTAAATCTGGACAAAACCAATGCCTCACACAAGAAAACCCTTAGCTTTTGATTTTTTAAATTAGAATAAGCTGCTCTAATACAGTTGCTCACGTGAGCTCTATATTTTAGGTTGGAGATTATTGTAAGACCTAGGTTTCTACAACTGTCAAGTATGGGCAATTCATCATTATTAATTTTTACTTTAATCGATGGTAAAAGAACCTCTCGTATCCTTGCGGGACCAAAGAGCATGACAGAGCTTTTTTTTTAGTTAATGGATAGTGAGTGATCAGAAGCTTCCGAGACTAACCTGGATAGATCATCATTTATCTCCTGCAGAGATGCGTCTGTACCACAAGGATCGAAGATAAGGTAAACCTGCGTGTCATCGGCATATAGATGTACCTTACAATGTCTTACCTGATTTATAAGTTCTGAGGTATATATAGAGAATAAGAGGGGTCCCAGGATCGAGCCCTGGGGAACACCACAAGAGATAGGAAGTGACCCCGATTGAACACCAGCAACAAGAACAGACTGACTCCTTGCGTTCAAAAAACTTTGCAGTAATTTTAAACCCTCCTCACCGATACCAATAAATTTCAATATGGAACAAAGGAGCTGATGGCTTATGGTGTCAAAGGCTTTAGAAAAGTCAATCAAAGTCAGCACGGCAAGATGCCCCTGATCTACACCCCTTAATATATCGTCGGTGACCTTCAAGAGGGCAGTTTCACAACTATGTCCCGGTCTGAAGCCCGATTGGAATTCAGGCAAAATCGAAAACCTCTCTACGTGGTCACGCAGCTATGACTCCATAACCCTTTCCAGAATTTTGGATAGTGTAGGAAGTACACTGACTGGTCTCAAATCCTTGAATTCTTTTTATTTATTATTTTTTTATTCTTTATTAACCGTAGCAAGCAAATATTATTATGATTAATATCAAGTTTCATTACAATTGCCATTCGGAACTAATACACACTATATAAGGAATAGAATACTTTTTCTCAGTGTATAGGAATAGTCAAATATAAACCCCCAGAAAGACTTTAATCTTATTTAAAGGCGACAGTGTAAGTACCCCCTTGCCTTTTACGAGTATCAGTCAAAAAATAATTTACCAACCACTCAACATTTTCGCAGTCAAATCGATATAACTTTCTGAAATCATCATATCTGCAATTTTTACGGAAACTAAATTTTTCTTTTACGGACGTTCATATATTCAGCCATAATTGAAGACACAAATTAAGAGCGACGCACGTGTATGCCGCGGAGAACTAAAATTGACTGCTACCAAGCAAATGATGCAGGGGTCGACGAACCTTAAAATGTTGAAAGCGATTGCTACACTAGAAAAAGCTATTTCTTAATTTAATCATCACATTTTAAGCAAACGATAGCGATCGCTTCTCTTTTTTAAAAAAATGCATAGACTAGAAGCAATTCCTGCACTTTTAAGCAATCGCTGGACGCAAAAGCAATTACTTTAATTATTCATTGGCTTTCAAGAAATGACTTCGATTTTATAAGAAAAAGCAATCGCTACATTTTTATTCATTAGGTTCCTTTACTGATCATTAAATAAGCATTCGATAAAAATCTAATATACCTAATATTTATTTGTAAGTATGTACAAGTTCATGGAGACGTAGAACTGGGCAGCTATGATCGACTGTAATCATACATAATTCGCTGATTGGAAAGATTTAGAAGAAATGCTGATGTTGATAAAAGGCGATCCAAATATTTTTAATACTTACGACTTTTCACTCAAATTATAAACTCAAGTACCTACTCAATAACTCAGTGACAATTGCTTTAATAATCGAGTTCTTAAGTGATTTTTCACTCGATTGGTCCCATCGCTAATTTTTATGTTATAACATAACAAGCGCCAGTCTCCGACCAAAATATTAAAGATGTATAGTGGTGCCTCAATTAAATTTTTATCGGAACGCGTTCAAGAGCATTATTTGCAGCAGCAAACATCATGGGCAAAGAGATTAAAAACTACGTGTGACGTAAAATTGTAATTAATCTGTGTTATTTATAATAAGTGAATGATTACTGCGTGATTTAATTTAAAATATCTAATTTCAAGGGACATGATAGTACAGTGGCGTACCTGGGAGAGCAAAGATTTGTTTGCCTATTGCAAACACAATAGTTTGTCCGAAATATTCAGAGTGAAACAAAAATCTTACTTAATAGAATGCATTTTTATTAAACTTTTTGACTTTAAAGAATGTTTTATCATAGACATACAGGATGGCCCAGTGTGACAAAGTAATATATCGGCTCTACTATTCGAGTTATCCAAAAAAAGTTTTATAAAAGTTGTGAGGTTTAAGAAAATATATATTCTAAAATTATTTTTAGATCTATAGGGTGGTCCAGAAAAGCAGGACAATAAAAAGATAGAATATTTTTAAATAGAAAACCCTATATATTTTTGGTTTCCCCATAAAATTATCCCTATGACTCCATATTTGGTTTTTAATTTTTTTGCAACGTTGCCAAACAAAAGGGAACATTCTTAAAATTTCGGGAAAAACATGATAATATAAAATTACCTGTATTTTTCAATAAGTATATCTAAAATCGAAAATGTCCCAAGAATTATAGGGATAAAAAAACAATTTCAAATCATAAACTAGTCACAATTTTGTGCAGGGTGTTTTCTGTTGACATTTGATTATAGAAGATATTAAAGAACAATAACTCGTTTTTTTCAAATAAAATATCATATACCTATATAAATTTATTATAAATATTTTAGTTATCTTTTATTTCTGTTAAGTCATCCGTATACCTAAATTCCCTAGTTTTGTCAATATTTCTATTTTTATTTCAATTTTCATAAAAAAAAATTTTCTAGTTAGCCATGACAAGCAAAATAATAACAAATGTAATTGAAATTTTTAATATCAAATTAAAATAAATTATTACTTAACTATTACTATATATTTATAACTTAAAATATCCCAAATACCAATAATTCCTATCACTAAGTTAAAAACCGGAATAAAAAATTACCATCACCTACAGTTTTTTCTACAGTATGAACCAACGAATATTGTCTACAAAAAAATTATTTGACTTATGTATACAGGGTGCTCAGAAAATACAAAATTTTTAAATCGGGTCAAGAGTAAACTACTTTTATTTTTATTTTATAGCAAAATGGTAAAAACAAAAAATATTTTAAATTCTAATGACAATTTTTAGAAATAATGTTTTTTATTAATAGCCTCTGTTCTGTTCTATTTGGATATTTTTATACTAATGTCTTGTTACAAACAATGCTCACTTGCTCCAAGAGTGTAAATAATGTCGATCATCACAATATTTTAAAAATTTATTTTTTAAATATTAAAATTAACGGCCATAACCTAAAATACAAGCCTATATAAGCAGTTTTGACACAAATATTTTATGTAAATAAAAAGCGAAATAATGGCAAAACCGATGAATGTAAGTACTATAGGAATTGACTTAACAAAAATAAAACAGAAAAAATAAATCTAGTTGTATTTTAACATTTTATATATTTTAATGTCACAGAATACACCCTGTACACAATTTTAACTAATATATTTCCTTTTTGAGAAATAAAGATAATTTTATACTTTCATGTTTTCCCCGAAATTTTAAGAATTTTCCATATCGTTTGGCAACGTCGCAACAAAACTAAAAATTAATCATATGGATAATTTTATAAGGAATCCAAAAATGCCTTAAATATAGGGTGTTCTATTTAAAAAAATATATCTTTTATCGTCCTGTTTTTCTGGACCACTACCACTACATTTAAAAATAATTTTAGAAATCATATATTATTATTCCTTACACCTCACAACTTTTGTAATAACTGTTTTTGGATAAATCTAAGGGTTGAGCCAATATATTACTTTGTCATAGAAATGGGTCACTCTGTATAATATAAGGAGAGACAAAATATTTAATTCATAAAACACCATTTGTTTACCATCATACATACTTCCACGGCTTCAGAAAACTGATAAGATGGCTTCAAAAAAAATTGCAACGCTGTAAACTGCGTGTCCATTACCAGGACGGTGGAATCTGTTTTTTTCTAAGATTATAAAAAATAATGGTATTTTAATTAAAATTTTTATTTACTCCTATGAACACTGTTTCACTGAAAAGAACCACCTGACTTTTGTAGATTTCGAGGAAAGGGTTCTGTAATATTGCCAAATATGCTGCAAATAGAATTCTAAATAAATATAGTTTAAAAAAACTAAAAAAACACGCTTTTATAATTATTAATCAAACTAAAAAGCGGAAAATAAATATAGTTTAAAATAATTCTTGAAATTCTTCGCTTTGTGCTATATTTTTCGTATAGTATATCGAGTATCGAGCACCCCGCTTTTTTCACAATAATACTAATGTTTATCGTTCATTATTATTTTCTGCCTATATTAAGAATTTCAAGAATTATTTTTAACTATATTTATTTTCCGCTTTTTGGTTTGATTAATTATTAAAGTGTGTTTTTTAGTTTTTTTAAACTATATTTATTTTTCATTTTTTAGTTTGAGTTATTGTTAGGAAAAAATTTTTTTTGAGTAGATTGAGCTAGATTATTAGATTTTCAGCGGGTCTTGATAAGTCTACTAAATTTAAATTAAATCTGACCGTTTAAAGTGGGTCAAAATCGGGTTCAAGAAAGTCGGTTACAAACAAGCATACATACAAACCCGAACAAACGTCAAAAATTTTGAAAATTTTTAAAAAAAATTTGTCAACATTTTATTTTGACGGGAAAAAAATTTTTAAAAAATTTCTCTACTCTTAGCGACAATATCTATACGACCCTGCGTTTGTTTCATTACTATCGGTTATTGTAATAATTCTGACATATTGAGAGGTGTCAAATTTTGACAGGAGAATTTTTTGCTTATTTTTCCCGAAGTCTCCGCATCGAATACTATACGACCCCATAATTTGTTTCGTCAAAATCGCTTCTTCGTTTTATACCTGACAGCTGTCAAAAAGGAGAATTTTTTGCGTGTAGATTATTGTATTGTCAGCGGTTCTTGATAAGTCTACAAAATTTAAATTAAATCTGACCGTTTAAAGTGGGTCAAAATCGGGTTCAAGGAAGTCGGTTACAAACAAGCATACATACAAACCCGAACAAACGTCAAAAATTTTGAAAATTTTTAAAAAAAATTTGTCAACATTTTATTTTGACGGGAAAAAAATTTTTAAAAAATTTTCTCTACTCTTAGCGACAATATCTATACGACCCTGCGTTTGTTTCATTACTATCGGTTATTGTAATAATTCTGACATATTGAGAGGTGTCAAATTTTGACAGAAGAATTTTTTGCTTATTTTTCCCGAAGTCTCCGCATCGAATACTATACGACCCCATAATTTGTTTCGTCAAAATCGCTTCTTCGTTTTATACCTGACAGCTGTCAAAAAGAAGAATTTTTTGCGTGTAGATTATTGTATTGTCAGCGGTTCTTGATAGGTCTACAAAATTTAAATTAGATTTGACCGTTTAAATGCCCCGGCCTCGCGAGAAGAAGGTTCAATGCCCTGGGCGAACCATTCTTTAATGATCTGGAGGAAGTGAGCAGCCTGCAACTGGGTCGACTGACTAAGTTTATTAACAGCAGTGGCTGGTTTGAATGAGCTGTGAAGATTCTTCTACGATCGCGTTAACCATCAGGAAGCTGATGCGGATAGGTTCCGCGGAACATGTGTGGTACCACAACGGTCCTTATAGGACTACGTGTGACTGTTTGGACAATGCCAGAGGCAGAAATATTTTTCTTAACCATCCGCACGAGTCCCACCGCCTGACGAGTCCTTGCTAGACAAATTCCGTCGAAAAGGTATATTGGTAACCGGTTTGTTCGTTGTTACCCAGAGCATTTTTTTTTTAATTTTATTTTTATAAAATATTTGTGGAAAAAAAATGCTCTGGCACACATTGCACAAAGACTGAAAAAGTAATTTGGACAAACCATTGGTAATTATTGTTTTTTGATGTTTAAAATAAAATTCCTGAAATATTTTTGTGTCAAAATTTGTCTTCAGAGAACTGCCAATGTAAGCTTTGGCATACTGATCAAATTTAAAAAAAATTTGATGAGCTAAATTTCGGTAGGTATTAACAAACTATTGGTACAGTTAACGACAGCTAATTTCGTACACTAAACTGTGACACTGTAAATGCAACTTTTTTACCTTTATTATCCTTGTAACGTGTTAATTGTTATCATGATATCTGTCAAAGTATTGTCATTATCTTATTTGATTTAAAAATGACTCATTTAAGTATTATTGAAAAAGCAAGAATAATATGTTTAGTAGAAGTAGGGTGGTCTTATGGATAAATAGCTGATCATTATAGAGTACCTAGAAATACTGTTCAAGGAATTGTAAAAAAATGGCGATACCATCAAACACTTAAAAGGTCTGTTGGGTCTGGTTTAAATAATAAAAAATCATTAAATGAAGACAATGTTCCGAATTAGGAAATCGAGTAGCTGCATCCAAACCGTTTTTAAAAAATACTGGTAAGGAACAAAGAATTAGGTTTGCTATGCAATATTGACCATAAAATGATTTTTTTTTTAAATGTTATCTTTTCCAATGAGAAAACTTTTCAGTCTACACAATTATAATGGAAGGATTCGAGTGTATAGACCACCAAATTCCCGATATAATGAAAAGTATACTTAAAAAAAGCAAACCAGTGGACGTTTCTCCTTTAATGTGTGTGCATGGATAAGTATTTACGGTGCAGGTGTATGCTGGAATATTGGTGGAACACTAAACAGTAATATCTTCAGATTTTGGAAAATGTTTTTCTTTCTTCTGCCGCGATAGATTTTGAAGGAAATAACTTTATATTTCAGCAGGATAACTGCCGTGTGCATACTGCAAGAAATATAGGAAACTGGTTTAGACAAAACAACGTAACATGGTTGTCTTGGTGCTCAAGAAGTTCTGATTTAAATTTAATTGAAAATGTTTGGGGATTGATGGTAAAAAAAATGTAGAAAATAAATTTTAAACCACAGAATGAAATAGAGTATTTGATAAAATAGAAGAAATTTGGGAAAGGCTAACTCCGGATTACACCAGAAGTATTATTTTGTCAATGCCAAGAAGATTACGATTAGTGTTGGAATCCAATGGCGCAGCAATTCAATATTAGCATTTTGTTTGTTGTTTGTTAATAAATTTACCCTTTTTGGCTTTATACTTTTGTAGTTTTCCTGGTATTATTTTATAATTTTTTTTATTTCGCGGCTGTAATTTAAACACAAAAATATTTAGAAATTACCATTATTACTTATGGTAAAAAAACGTACATACAATAATTTACAGCTATGTAGCTAGTGTTCTATCCAGGTATAAGCAGCTAGGCTAGGTAAGAAACCCGTTTTACCCAATTTTGTTGTAATTGAGTTATGTATGGGTGGAGTGTACGAATTTAATATGTCGTCAACACTGTACCTTTAGAAGAATAAAGATTAGTAAATAGTTTTTTTACATTTGCACCATTTCTACCTTATTTCTCTGTGAGAAACAAAGTATAGAAGAAAGAATTATTCGAATCCATTTTATTTCCCTTTTATTTCTTAAATTGTTCTTGCCGGTTTCATTTCTAGAAAGGAACTAATATTATCAATCAAATCAACAAACTAAAAATATTTAATCTTTAATTTTTTTAAGATAACTTGTAGAAATTCAATACAGATTGTTTTTTTAAATGAAATATATTTTTTGTATAATTTAAGTAAATTAATTACCGAAAAAAGACTAGAAACTAAAATAACATAAATATCAAAAAAGTATTTTGATTTTGAATGACAGGATCGGATCTAACCCCAAATTACAATATTTATTTGGCAATGACTAAAGCTTACACAGATCGTGAAAAATCAATCATACATCCTTAAACGTGATTATTGGCCGTATGCACCGTTAGCATAATTTCTTACTTAGTGGAACTTTTCGACTTAAGTCACAAAATTCTTATGCACGAACAACAAAACAAGCAAAAGTCGTTCTTAATTTTAAGTTATTAAAATCCTGGACTTAAGAAATTAAGTTGTTCTTATTGTATGACTTATGTTATTACTGTCATTATCTGACAAGAAATAACATTAACCTTTAAGAATTTTTGTATTTCTGCAAAAGATTTTGCTTGAATAAAAATACTAAACTATTTTGCTTCAACCTTTAAAAAAGATATGGAAGTGGAAGACGCTATCTTCTTGGAAGCAGACGATTTGATATTATATAATTGAAATGGGTTTCCCAAGCAGACAATACGATAGAGACGAGTATTTTGATACTCTGGACAATTTATCGTTTTTCCGTCGATTTCGCTTACGAAAGAACACGGTTTTACAAGTCCAACGTTATAAGAAATTTAACATTTATAAGAATTTAATAATGATTTGTAAGTACACCGATAATTCTTTAGGCATACTTTTACATAATAATATCTTAAATAGCTAATTTCCGTTTGCGTTTTTTTCGTCATTTTCACCCATTTTGTTGAAATAAAAGGGAATAACAACAATAAACTTTTGATTTTAATCAAATTCGCCTGTTCAAATCGCAAGGGCGCGGTAAATGTGAGGTTGGGTGGATAAGCCACAGAAAAATAAAGGGTATAAGCAAAGAAAAGCTTCGTGACATATCAGTGTAGAAAACAGTAAAATAAAGAAAATTACTAAATTTCTCAACGTTGACAAATGTATTGTTTCCTTAACAAAGACAACTTAATCTAGATGCGATGCATAAAAAAGATTATCTTAACTTTAAGTATGACTTTATAAAGCTGAACTTAACGTTAAAACGGAGCATACAGGCATATGTTGAATTATCTATTAAAGTTAAACTTGTTTATTACATAGTAAGGTTAATATTGGCAATGTTGTTTTATTTTTCATTTCTTGTTAAATTATCCTTTATTAATACATGATTTATTAAAATTGGGTAACGGGTTTTTAAAATGTCGATATGTTGAATGCCGTCGAACATAAACCAATTTCTTTTCTGTGGTCGCAGATGCTAAAATCCCCGTTTTAAATTCTACTTACACTGTTGCCAAAACAATTTATCGACATTATTGATTGTTGTAGTTATTTTTACATTTTAAAATCAATAACCTTATTAATATAAGTCGGAGTAAGACCTGATATTAATAATTATTTTAACTACTACACCTTTTATAAGGAAACTGTACAATTATTGTTATATATTTCACAACGTTTTACTGCTTAGTGACGGAAACCAATCAAAATCGTTTTGGAATGTTTAAAATTTTAGTAAATGTCAATCTTGAATATTTTAAAAAGTATTTGGATTTACTATGAAAAAATTTAAAAAATTTCAATATTTAAATTTTGTGCAACTACCCTATTCAATCAGTTTGCAATATCCAAGGCATTCAAAATAACCCCGTGTTAATTCTAAAATTAATAACTTACAATGACGTACCTGCTATATATTTGCAGCTTAAAATTACAATATTATCCCACTCTAAATAATGTTATTTGTCTATCTAAGTATTTTAAACAAAAGTATTTCCATACCGAAAAAAAATATAAAGTATATAAGGCGATTTCAGTTTGATAACATAATAATTATACTGTTATTATTAGTGAGTGGACTGGATGCCGTGATTTGTAACTCAAAATGAAGAAACAAGGATCTAGTTATTTTCTGTATTTTGCAGCCTTCTCAAGTAGGTTAAAATTATTTTAGTATTGCCTTGTGGTATTTAATAATTTGACTAAAAAAAAACACCATTTCTTTCCCACGACTTTAACTTTTTCTGTTTGAAATTAGTATTTCTATTAATTTATTAATATTATACAAATTGTGTTTTGCATTTACGCAAAATATTCCAATTAAACTCATTTTTAAAAACGAGTAATTATATGTTGTTACACAATACCTTGTACCTACTTTATTATAACGAGAAACAAGATTAAGTGATTTTTAAATTATATTAAGGGCTGGTACTGTCGGTCATGTGACACTGAGAGAAAACTCATACCAGAATATACGGCTGGTGGCATACCGCAGTGAATTGGTATATTGGTAATCTTTTTGTAATGTAATTTTGCAATGGTCTGTTCATAAAAAGGAAACTAAAAAGCAGTGGTTAAGGAATGTAGTTTTTTTAAAGTTTGTCTCGTGTGGACCGTGTAATTTTCAGTTTTACACTGAAAAAAAACAGTATTAGCCGTAGCCAGAAATCTACTAGTAATAGCACAAAATCTGCATTAAATAGGCGCCGAAAAAACAAATCTGTTGTAGCTACTTGGTTCATTTTTTTTAAATGACTTTTTATCCTTAATATGGTCCTTTTTTAAATATTATTTTTTTGCTGCTAAAAGACAACGCTATGTCCCTAAAAAATGCATGATGCAATGGTAAAAAATATCTTTTATTTAAAAAAAAAATTATTTTGTGATTAATTGAGGTCATGTAGTTAAAAAAGTTTTACTTTTTAATCCTAAAAATTGTCTGCCAGCTATAAATTATTTTATTTTTTTATCATTGGTAGTTTACCTTTAGTGACGTACAGTTACCTCGGTATAGGTACCCAGTTTTAACGAATAAAAGGAATAATTAATATATTAATGAAAGACAGTTTATTGTGTCAAATTTCCACTTTTATTGGAAAACTTTTTCTTTACACGACGCGTTTCGCTACATTGTAGCTTCTTCGGGCGTATGGTGCTAACTAATTTTATTTCAGTACAATAACTAATTGGTCTAGATACTTAATGACTCAATTCAGGTATACACATTACAAGCTTAATAATTATTCTTAACACTGTTTAGGTATTGTAAACTTAAATATTATTGTCGGTATAATATATCTTAATCTTATGGGAAATCGAAAGAACCCTATTTAGATTATTGACACAGATTTAGCAAAGGGGCACTGTTCAGTTCTAATTGGTCATTTAATAATGCTCCGGAATTTTTCAATGGATTTATTTCTAAACTTTCTAAAAGATTAAGTTTTTGACCCTTGTTTTCAATATGTACAATTTTAAATTTGTTATCAAAATTATTATGCAGTTGAGTCGGTTTTATAACTGAGAAAACTTCTTCTATGTTCCAAAATTCTCGTTTTAAATGATCGACCTGTTTGGCCTATATAAGTTCTGGGACAGGAGCCACAATTTAATTGGTAAACCCCCGATTTATTATCCTTGTTGCTTTTTTATATATAGTTTTTTTTTTTATTTTCCCAAAGATGTGTTAGTTTTATAAGCGACGTTGATATTCCTTTGATTAAGGTATTTTTTAATTTTATCCGATGGGTTTTCAAAATAAGTGATAGTTTTAAAGAGGCCTGGTTTTTCCTTTATAAGAGGGTAGGTTTCAGAAATAGCCTTATTTTTAGTTTTTTCGATATTATAATATCAATCATAGATGATGAATAGCCGTTTGTTTAATTAAATTTAATCCATGGGACAAGAACGCCTTTAGGATTTATCCTTAATCAGTATCGAATGCGAGTTTGTTAAAACATTAAATCTCGACGAAATTATAAACGTTTTTGCAAAAAAAACTCTCTACGATCTGATCGTTTTGTATATTCTGTGCAGACTTGTTGAGTCTACATGTGTTTTACTGTTTTCTTTCTTTTGGATTCTATGAGGCTCAATCACTGCTACCCCCGTTACTACCATACATGCTAAGCAACAATAATTATGTCGTATTTTAAAATTTTGATTTTGCATCATGTTTGCTGGAATATTACGTATAATGACTTAAGACCTACCTAATCGTCTTTCGGAGGAGACGTAAAGCTGTCGGTCCCGGCCATCTCTGGTCGTTAAGTCACGCTAGAGGCGCTTGCGCGACCTGAAAACTCTAACACCAGACTTGAGCACCACAAGTTACACGAACTTTACTTTACTTTAGACCTACCTATGTTATGTCTACCAATCTACATAGGATTATAAAATAAATTCGAATTGTTTGCTGTTTTAATAGTAAGTAATTAACACATAATGTGGGTTTAAGCCTAATTAAATTATTACACGATTAACGAATTCAAAAATTCATAAACCTGGACCTAATAGTAATGAAAATAAGAATTATCATTTTCCATTCGTTATAGAGAGGGGGCCCCTGAAAACTTTTGCAGGGGGCCCACTCAGATTTTGTTGAGCCACCGATTATATACTTTTACTAAATTGAAGTAGACAATCTGGGTAATCTTTTATTAACCCGTGCACCATTAGCGTTTTGTTTTATATGGGCGCAGTTAACCTACATGTCTTAACCTTAATACAATTACGTTGTTTAGTTGCCTAACTGAAGTGAAGGCTGTCACAGGGTTCTGTTGAGTAAAATCGTGTGTCTTCCTCTATTACACGAGGGTATATATCGTTGTTTTGGTATATCTCCGACATTGCCCAATTCCCGAAAACATGCTTCAATTTTGCTTATGGTAATCTTGAATATTTCAATTTCGTGCGATTCTATTAAATTATATCTTATTTATTTATTTATAATATATTTTATATACAGGGTGTCCCAGAATATGTGGGCAATCTTCCGGATTCAGATAGAATATGAAAAAATAATATGACAAGTTCCCATAAAAAAATTTCCTACAGGCCCTCCCTACTGAGATATAAGCCCCTGAAGGACGCCTCTGGAAATCGATTTATCTTGAATAATTCTTAAAGTACTTGGTGTAATTTAATAATTTTTCGGTATGATGGTTGCTAGATAAGTCTCCTCAAAATGAACCATTTTAATTTTATTCGGCTTATTTAGTTTTCCAGGGACGGACTAGCTTTAACAGAATAATGCTTATTTTTTTTACACCCTGTATGATAGAGGCATATCAATAATACTATTGAACAGCTGAAACCTTAAACTAAAAAAAGGTACTCTTCATCGACATCGATAAAGTAAACCGTTTACGAGAAAAATTTTTTTGTTCCATATGCCTTTTTTTTATAAAATATTCGATAAATACCATATTTTTACTGGTTCATTTTGTACGTCGGTTCAACATGAGCTCCTTCTACTGCAATGCATTCCCTACATCTTTTAATTGTAGATTGTTGGATCCTCCACAATGCGCCAACATTATTCCTTATTTCGCGACAATGGAAGTTATCAGTTCCAATAAGTGTTCCCGATTTTGTATTGGATTGGCGTATACTAAACATTTTAGATAGCCCCACAAAAAAAAATCTAATGGATTTAGGTCTGGTGATCGAGGACGCCAAGCCACTGGTCCTCCCCTTCCTATCCATTGATTTTCGAAGACCCTGTTTAGGTGTTCTCGAACTATTAGACTAAAATGTGGCGGAGCCCCATCATGCATGAACCACATATTATGTCGTAGTTGCAGAGGTAGATATCCTAAAAGTTCTGGCAGATTGTTTTGACGAAATTCCAAATACCTTTCTTCATTTAACCTTCTTGGCAATACAAATGGTCCAATAAAGTGTTGTCTGATAATTCCGGCCCACACGTTGATGGGTTCAAATTGGTGCTGATGATGCGTTACAATAGAAGCATGGGGATTTTCCTCTGCCCATAAATGTAAATTATGAGAATTTATGATGCCGGTTTTGGAAAACCCAGCTTCGTCCGTGAAGAGAACTGAACCAATGAAATTTGCATCGTTTCTGTGCCGATCTAAAACCCAGTTACAAAGTTCCATCCTTCGCGGAAAGTCTGCAGGAAGAAGCGCGTGGACTTTTTGAAGGTGGTATGGATGTAACTGTTGCTCTCTAAGGATTCTAAAGACCATTGATTTTGAACAATCAAATTTAGCAGTCAATTTTCGAACACTTGCAGCAGGATCTACTTCTACGGCATTAAGGATGTTTTCTTCAAGACCATCAACGCGATGGTTTTGATTTCCACAATTGTGACTGGCTTTGTCAAACTTTCCTTCAATTATTTACGACCTAAATACTTTAAATCAAATCTTTATCATCCGATAAGTACAAATTAAAAATAAAACAACTTAGTTTTTACCTGTCTCTCTTAAACGACGATCTACTCTTTCAAAGGTTTTTCTGTCAGAAATTCTTCTGTTTGGAAATCGTTCTTCATAAAGCCTTCCCCGGCATCACATGATGCAAGCCCATACATTAAATGCATGTCGGCATATTCCTCAAACGTAAATTCCATACTAAAAAGAAGCAGAAGAAATAAGATCAAAAACTTAAACACACTCAATTTCCAACTGACACTGAAGTAATTATTGTTTATTTTAACTGGTACATATCAACTAAACCATATCAACAAAATAAGGTTAAATACCGATAAATTTTATCGAATATTTTATAAAAAAATGCATATGGAACAAAAATTTTTTCTCGTAAACGGTTTACTTTATCGATGTTGATGAAGAGTACCTTTTTTTTAGTTTAAGGTTTTAGCTGTTCAATAGTATTATTGATGTGCCTCTATCATACAGGGTGTAAAAAAAAATAGCATTATTCTGTTAAAGCTAGTCCGTCCCTGGAAAACTAAATAAGCCGAATAAAATTAAAATGGTTCATTTTGAGGAGACTTACCTAGCAACCATCATACTGAACAATTATTAAATTACACCAAGTACTTTAAGAATTATTCAAGATAAACCGATTTTCAGAGGCGTCCTTCAGGGGCTTATATCTCAGTAGGGAGGGCCTGTAGGAAATTAATTTTTTTATGGAAACTTGTCATATTATTTTTTCATATTCTATCCGAATCCGGGAGATTGCCCACATATTCTGGGACACCCTGTATAATTACATGCCCTACAGGTTTTTACAAAGGCAATTACAAGACAGTACTAGAAAATGTTTATAAGCCTATTAATAAACAACAAATAAATATTTTAAATCTGAGAACTAACAAACATTAAAACGTACTAAGATAATGTACATTAGATTACTAACCACCCTAAGAAAAATTAATAATAGAATTTGAAATTACCGAAAGATTATGCCAGTGATTTTCAATACTTTAGGATTCAACACAATCTTGATACACTCCTACAAACAAGCAAACTCCCACTAATTAGGGTAATTTTGTTTCAGTAAATTTTATTGTCGTTGGGACAGGCATAAGCTACTCATGGACTTCCCCATTTTTACCAAAATTTGAAAGCAACGATTCATCAATAAATCCAATTGGAAGGCCAGTAACCACTTCCGAGGCAGGATTATTGGTATCCATAATAAATGTAGGCTTACTTATTGGGCCTACAATACCCGCCTTAATTACTGGAAATATTGGAAAGAAAGCAACACTTTTATTATCAGCAACACCGTTGTTGCTTGCCCATATAATTTGTTCAGTTGCAACAACAATTGAAATCTTTCTGGTAGCAAGATTTCTAATGGGACTTTCAACTGGAGCTATTTGGGCAATAATACCAGCCTATATAGGAGAAATAAGTGAACCAAAAAATAGAGGTCTCCTCAGTAGTCTTATTGCCATTATGAGTAGTATCGGTGGTTTATGTGCTTTTACTATTGGACCATTCTTATCAATGAAATGGTTTAGTTGTGTAAATTTAGCTCCTGTAGTTCTTTTTTTAATTTTGACCTTCTTCTTTATACCGGAAAGTCCCTATGACCTAGTAAAGAAAAACGATTTCAAAAAAGCTGAATATAATCTAATTACAATAAGAAATGCATCGAATGTACACGCTGAACTGGCACAGATAAAGAAATCAATTGAGGCTGATAACGGTACTAAAGGAAAATTGATTGATCTGTTTAGAAGCTCTAGTATTAGCAAAGCTATGGTGATAGGTGTCGGAGTAATGGTGGCCAATCCGCTTTCAGGAATATGGGCGGTTATCGGTTATACCCAAACGATATTTGATTTGGCAGGAAGCGCGCTTCCATCTGCATATTCCGCAATAATTGTTGCCGCTATTGCATTATTTTCCACAATAGTACACACGAACTTGGTAGACCGACTAGGTAGAAAAATATTGATAACCACTTCTTGTGGAGTAATGTGTTTATCAATGGTGGCCCTAGGAACGTTTTTTTATTTGCAAGAAAAGAAATATAATACTGACTCAATAGGCTTGATGCCATTGTGCAGTCTCGTCATATACATGATCGGATATTATTTGGGATTGGGTACTATACCATATATAATATTAGGTGAAATTTTTCCATCAAATATTAAGTCTTTGGCTATTGGTTTCTGCACTTCTATAAACTTTACTTTAACTTTTATTTCGACTTTATGTTTTCCATATTTAATTAAAGGTATTGGAATTTCATTTACGTTTTGGCTTTTTGCATTTTTTTTAGCAATAGCGTTTATATTTTGTCTTACAGTTGTTCCAGAAACTAAAGGTAGAACCTTACAGGAAATTATTTTTATGTTAGGCGATTCAAAAGCGTTTTAACTGAGTGGACTTTTATTAAATGACTGATTGTTACATGATCAGTAGTATTCGTGATATTCACTAATATTTTTAAGCACTTTAAATTAAAATCAAAGCATTAGTAAAACTTACCCAACAAACAATTATAGTCTAAAAAAGGTGACTTTTACCTAATATTTTAACTATAAAGCTCGACGGACCGCTTTAAATAGTCAGAAGTTAGTAATTTATACCACTTTATCACCTAGTGGGGAATAAAACCAAGGTAATAAAGTGGTAAGAAACACCTGTCATTAGGAGAATTGTTCTTCATAGACGAGGCCAAGTAGTCTTCTCCGTGGTAGTAAAGAGGTGTTTTTTACCCGTATTTTACCTATGTGGGCCTATGTTGGGCCTGTTATGGGCTATGAAGTTTATAGAAAATCATAACCACAATTTTAGAAAAAGATAAAAATAGTATTTTGTTTTTATTTGTATCAAAGCACAGGAGGCAGGAGGGTTCTTAAATCAGAACATGTCATGTCAGCCGCTATTGATTTTTAAAATGGAGTGGTAGTATATAGATAGGTATATACTTATAAAAATCAATATTTCATCGATGTGAAGTGAAAAAATGGGTGCGCGTAAAAAATTTTCGTATAGATTTCAATTTTACCTAGAAAAACTAACCGCGCCCCAGAAAAAAGGCATTTAATTAAAAAAAACAAGGTAAATTAAAATTGAAAATACCAAAAATTTAATATGTAGCAAATATTTAGTGCTTGGACGAGTAAGTTAGCTCGTTTCTGTGCTCGGTTTTTGTAATATATTTGTTGTTGCTTTAGTGTTACAAGTAATCTAACAAAATTAATTGAAAATAATACACCATGTTGAAAAAAATATGGCGTCAGTAAAATATGTTTCCTAAAGGTCGTGATTTCCTGTGGTTTGGGCCTTAAAAAAAATTGGACCTATAAGTCAACCCGTATTAGGTTACGCTAGGAGAAAATTTCCTATTTTGTATCTTCCGTCTTGATAGGTCTAAATTAGGAGAAATATTCGTTTATATGGCATAACTTTATAATAATAAAAGTGTCTATGAAGCCTAATTTGGGGTTTTTAAGAATTCTGCAGGCCCTATGTATGGCCAATTACTCCATAAAATGTTTCTATCGGGGTTGCTGAATTAATGTCTCGCAACGGATTAATAGCCACTATTATAATGTAACTAACCTTACTTTTTGGAATAGTTCGAATATAAATGTACAACGTTTTTTTTCTTTGTTCCGGCGTTTTGTATAGCTCCTACGCGACCCCATTTTATTTCGCCGAAAAAATGGAAACTGATTATTTTAAAATGGAGAGGGTCAAGCTCCTCCTTGGATTATTCTTATGTTCCCCACAAGTGAGAAGATTACCACAGTGCAATAAACTTTACAATCCTCATTCAAGTTTTCTAAGCCAGAATCTCTTTAAAGACATAATTTTTGGAAGATACGGCTTTATATCCGGTAAAAATCACTTTGAGGACAAAATATTAGGCTATAAAGAAATTATTTAAATCATAACTATAACCTATTTTATACTTTAAAGCCTTCTGGGCTTTAAGTACAAAATGTAAGACTCATATAGGGTATACATCACCTCAGAAAGTGTTCACATTATAACCTGACCATGAAGATATATTAAAGACAAAACGAAGTTATTTGTTCTTCATTTATGGGCCTAAAAGATTATTGGGCTTTAAGGCCCAATCTAAGGTAAAAAATAACTTGGTTGGGCGTTTATTACTGACTTTCCTTAGACCTAACTATCAAGTCGATTTACAAGGTAATTATCTACTCTTTTGGACCATCTCTTGGGCCTCTTATATTTTCCCACTTTGAACACGTATTAATAAGTTCGAATTACTTTGTTTTGACCAAACAGTTAGTCTCTTTGGCCGTTTCGTCTAAAAAGCCGATTTGGAGGTAAAAAATAGACTATTTTTTACTTAAATAGGTAATTTTCTCCAAATGAGAGGTCGCCAAGGCTTTAAATGTTTGTTGGGTATGTGTTACCATTTTTTGTTTGGCTCTCTGTCCACTAAATATTTGTAAAAACCCCTTCCTCAAAGTATTTTTTTTTAATATATTAAAATTCGGTAGGCGAATACGTAAAAGGGACGAAGCGATCCATTCATAAAACTGTTCAGAAAATGTTAATGGTTTAAAATATGGTAGGGATTTGCGTCTAGGTGCTATTGTCATCATGCCAAAAAATTACCACCCTTTTTAAAACATACTATTTTTACTATTGACTTTTCGGGAAACGTTGAGACCAGAGAAAGCATGTCTTCGTACCGTGAGTATATTGTTAAACGGCAATCAAGAGGAGAGTGAGATTTTAAGATGAGATAATAACGAAATGATAAAGACTCTACACGTGGCTGGCCGAGACGTTATGATGCTCTGAATAGAGACATTTCGCATAATTTATTCAGGAACTATTATAAAGTTTAGCTTAAAAAAACAAGTTTCAAAGCTGTATGGAATTCTATTATTATTTCTTGTGTAGCCTGCCCTCCTTGACGGGTCCCCACTAATTTCGTTTCGTTTCGTTCGTTCGAGTTAATTTTATACAGGGTGACAATTTAAAAACGAACAGCATTTAATATTGCCTCTACCAATGATAGTATGAAAATTTGGCGAAACACGTCAATTAATATATCAAGGGGGAAATTTTTTAACGGCATTTGTCGTCGTGTTACTTTCAACCCCCTCGACCCCCAGGGCACCTACCCCGAAAATTTTAAATGGCAACTCCTATTTCTTTTGCCATTTTTGTGTTCCTTATAAAATTCTACATAAACTGTATTTTTTTTTTTCAAAATTGTGATTATTAACCTCACAAATTAATGAAATGTATTTAAATAAACATTTAAATAATGCAACTCCTTAAAAAATTATGATGATGATAATGAAATACTGGAAAGCTCATCTTTCCTACTTTATGAATTGTTCAAAATAGGTTCCATTCTTCTCCAAGCACAAGTACAGCCGGTATTCAAACTGTTTTCGGACGTTTTCAAGAGTTTCAGGTAAAATAGCTCCACACTCCTATACAATTCTTTGTTGTAATTGTTCAATGGAATCTGGTTAAGTTTTAAATACAACGGATTTCAAGTGACCCCATAAGAAAAAATCCAGCGGTGTCAGATCTGGTGACCTAGGTGGCCATTCTATGGGTCCCCTCCTCAATCCACTGCTCTGGGTAATGATTATCCAACCACTCTCTTACTGGGCGTACATATTGCGGAGGCGCTCCGTCCTGTTGGAAGTGCAGCAAATATTCATCTAGAACAAGATTTCCATTGGCGTTCCTTTGATTTTCCACCTCACGAATTATAACAGGTTCTATAGCTGTGTCTAACATTTCTGCATACATTTCACCATTTAAATTTCCATTGATAAAGAGGGGACCGATGATACTATTGCCTAATATACCCACCCAAACATTTATGCGTATGCCCCTCTCTAATAATGTGAGGATTGAGGCCGCTCCAATAACGACAGTTTTGTTTGTTGACCTTGCCATTTAAGTAAAAAGTGCATTCGTAACTGAAACATACCTATATTCTTTATTAACCTGGGCTGAGTAATAATCTTATCCATCATAATTTCGCAAAACTCAATACGTCTGTCCGGGTCATCGTCCCCTAATTCTTAAGTAATTAGGAGTTTGTATGGATGACATTATTTGTGACGCTTCAATCTTCAATACTTTCCTGACTGACTCACGCGACAGTCCAGTTTGATCTGCAACTTTACGAAGGGACGTAGTGGGAGCCATAGCAACTTCACCAAGAACCTCAATCTGAGCGGCATCATTGAGGAGTCTTGGTTCATTCCTTTTCTTATTGCGAACAGATCCTGTTCCTTCAAATTTAGCTACTTGTACTTGTGTCCAACATTTCTTTCACGATGTCTTTCGTTGAATATGGCCGCCGTTCTTGCAAAGCTACGATTTTCAGCTCTGTAAATGAAAATCATTTCTACGCGTTCAGCAATAGTGTAAACCATTTTAAGAAACGACACTAATAACACTGACGAACATTTTAAAACTTTTTTTCCTCCCTGGAATGATTTTGGCTGGATTTTATATATTTTGGCCTGCTGAATACGGATCTGGCCTCAGATTTTCGATATCAGCCTCCAATGATAAGGAAGGGACATATGCTTTGATGTTAAGAAAAAGTCAATAAAAACCCCTTTCAATGCCGATTTATTAAATTTTTAACAATTAAAAACATATAATATATTTTATTAACAGTTAGCTTGGGTACAGTATAAACATTTATAAATAATTTAAAATTTAATATTTACTTCCCTAACGTCTTTCTTTTATAAGAACTCCTGGATGTGTCTCGTATTAGGGTCCAGCAATAGTAGGCTAACATATTCGGGCTCCACTTTCCTGTATACCTTTTCTCTATGGAGGCAATATCTTGGTGAAATCGTTCTCCATGCTCATCTGATACTGCTCCTAAATTTTCAGGAAAAAAGTCCAAATGAGAATGGAGAAAGTGAAGTTTTAGTGACATGTTGCATTCTAAAATATGATAGGCCGTGAGTAGTTCTTCCACGAGTTCACGATAATTTTCTGATTTATTATTTCCAAGAAAATTGTTGCAAACACTTTCAAATGCATTCCATGCCCGACTTTCATTGTTACTTAAAATTTGCCTGAAGTTCGCATCTTTAAACAATTGCCTAATTTGGGGACCAACAAAAATTCCTTCTTTAATTTTGGCCTCACTTATACGTGGAAATTTGTCTTTTAAATACGTGAAAGCATTGCCTTCTCTATCCAGTGCTTTAACACAATTTTTGATCAGACCCAGCTTAATGTGAAGTGGAGGTAAATATATTTTTTCTTTCTGCACTAATGGTTCTCGGGTCAAATTTTTAACGCCAACTTGTATTGTGTCACGTGGAGGCCAAACCTTAATTTTATAATGTTTGTCTCTTGCACGGCTGTCCCATTCACACAAAAAGCAACAGTATTTTGTATATCCTGATTGCAGTCCTGTCAGTAACGCCACCACTTTTAAATCTGCACAAATGTTCCATTTGTGATCTTCGTACTTTACACATCTTAGTAACATCTTAAGATTGTCATATGTTTCTTTCATATTTACCGAATGACCTATAGGAACCGATGGATGCTCGTTTCCATTAAAAAGTAAAACAGCTTTTAGACTTGTTTTAGACGAATCTATGAATAGTCTCCATTTATCGGGAGTATATCGTAAGTTCAGTTCGGTCATTAGGCCAGGTATGTCATGGCAAAATACTAAATCACCTTCCACTGCAAAAAAATTTGTGAGAGTAGATTGCCTTTTCCTGTAGATGGACACCTTCACTCCTTTTTCCAAGAGCTTCCACTGCTGCAGGCGGGATCCGAGAAGTTCAGCTTTTGTTTTCGGGAGGTCCAAGTCACGAACAAGGTCATTTAATTCACCTTGAGTGATTAAATGAGGTGTATCAGGCAAATCATGAGAACTAGGGATGTAGCTTGGTCCGGCTTCTGGTGAAATACTTCCGGAGTCTGATTCGGAATCAAGCGTGTAACTCTCAGGTGGCTGGGGAATGGGTAATGAGTTGTCATGGGGCACTGGTCGCATTGCAGAAGGAATATTGGGGTACTGAATGCTACGCTTGGTTTTGCTAGTAATTCCTTTAATATTCGTCATGCAAAAATAACAATCATCTACGTGATTACGAGGTTCCCTCCAAACCATTGGAACTGCGAATGGCATAGATTTATGAGTACCTTTCAGCCATCCAGTAATTGTTCTCGAGCACGCACTGCAACACATTTTTGGGGCCCAGGACCTATCTTGATCGCCAACTTTGCATCCAAAGTACAGTTCATAAGCCTTTTTTACTAATGAAGATATCGGTTTTTGGTACGCTTTTGCGGTAACTTCGCCACAAATATAACAGAAGCTATCGGCTTTATTAACGCAAACGCGCATCGACATTTTTGGTACCGTTTTAACACGCCCGTAGATCTAAGCGAAAATATGAATAGATGTTTACTAAATGATGATATAGTAACAACTAAAGGCATATTTCAAGCATAGATCCAAATACCTGCAAATAACAATGGGGCGACCGTTTATTACCTATTAATGGGCCTATTCGACCCTTCCAAGAAATCTGAGGCCAATATAAACATTTGGTGGTCAGTTGTATATTAGTTTAGGTCCAAATATTACAAAATACACGATATTTTTATAAAGAGGATTTTTGTGTTGAACAGTGTAATTAAAAACTATTGAAATGTTTATGAAATTAACTTTCACAGCATATTTCACTGATTCTAGAAGAACATGAAATAAATAATGAACACCAGGAGTCGGAAAATAAGGTCTACTAACTACAAAACGAGAATCTTGTTTTGTCGAAAACGGCAAAAAAATTTAATTATTTTATGTCTTCTAATGGCGATATCGAAGACGAAATGTAAATAAATAAAAGAATTTGGAATGTAACACAAAAATGGCAAAAGAAATAGGGGTTGCCTTTAAAATTTTTAGGGGTAGGTGCCCTGGGGGTCAGGGGGTTGAAAGTAACACGCCAACAAATGCCTTAAAAAATGTCCCCCTTGATATATCAATTGACGTGTTTCTCAAAATTTTCATACTATCATTGGTAGAGGCAATATTAAATGCTGTTCGTTTTCAAATTGTCACCCTGTAAAGGCTAAATGAAAGAGAAAAAATTCTCACTAATTCGTAACTTTGTTTCAGTAAATTTCATTGCTTTTGGAACCGGCACATGCTATGCATGGACGTCTCCATTTTTACCAAAATTCCAAAGCAATGATTCATCAATAAACCCAATATCGAGGCCCGTAACAACGTCTGAGGCAGGATTGTTGATGTCTATAATAAATTTAGGTCTGCTTATTGGACCTGCAATACCAGCATTAATTACTAATATGTTTCGAAAGAAGACAACGCTTTTGTTATCAGCAACGCCTCTGCTATTGGCCCATACACTTTGCTCTCTAGCTAAATCCATTGAAATATTTATGGTGGCCAGATTTTTAATGGGAATAGCAACTGGGGCTTCATGGGCGATTGTACCAACATATATTGGAGAAATAAGCGAACCAAAAAACAGAGGTCTTCTTAGTAGCCTCATTACGGGTATGAGTTGTAGCGGAGTTTTGTTTGGTTATTGTACTGGACCTTTCTTAGCCATGCGATGGTTTAGCATCTTAAATTTAGTTTTTGTTGTTGCGTTCTTTATTTCTGTATTCTTTTTTGTACCAGAAAGTCCTTATGACCTGATTAAAGCCAATAATTTTAAGAAAGCAGAGCATAGCCTAGCTAAGCTAAGAAGCAGATCTGATATAAATTCCGAGTTGGAACAAATAAAAAAATTTATTGAAACTGTCGATGAAAGTAAAGGAAAATTTATGGACTTGTTTAAAAGTACCATTCTTATTAGAGCAATGATAATATGTCTTGGAGTAATGACAATTAATCCATTGACAGGAATAGATGCCATTTTTGGTTATGCACAACCTATTTTTGACTTGGCAGGAACTTCTATACCTTCAGCGTATTCGGCAATTATTGTTGGTTGTATTTCATTAGTCTCCGCCATAATACATGCTAATTTAGTGGATAGATTGGGTAGAAAATTACTAATGACAACGTCTTGTGGAGTTATGTCATTGGCATTGTTAGCACTAGGGACATTTTTCTATTTGCAACAACATAATTTTAACGTTGATTTACTAGGATGGTTACCATTATGTAGTATCATTTTTTATATGATTGGGTATTATTTGGGAGTTGGTCCTATACCTTATATATTGCTGGGTGAACTTTTTCCGTCCAATATAAAGGCAGTGGCTGCTTCTTTCTGCACTTCTATAAGTTTTACTTTGCATTTTATTGTGACTTTGGCATTTCCTTACTTAATTGAAGGTTTTGGTGCCGCATTTACTTTTTGGCTTCTTGCATCGTTTTTGGCTATAGGCTTTATATTTTGTATTACATTTTTATTAGAGACTAAGGATAAAAGTTTGCAAGAAGTTATTGAAATGCTCGATAATTGTAAGAAATAATTAAGGCTTATGTGATCTGAATTTAGTTATTAGCATCAGTAAAACAATTCAACGATGTTAGCGATAGTATCGTACAATTTGTTTCTTCTTGTTAGTTTTTCTTGATAGGTTTATTTAATGTTTTTTTTACTTCTTGCATAGAATTAATAATATTTGGTAATTTTTTATATATAATATTGTCATACTGATTTCTCATTGTCAACACAATTAGAAAGGAACAAAAGAAAATATATAGATTTACGCAAATAATTGCTTTATAACATCAGAATAAAAAATTTTGTGCTTAATGATTTCAGTTTGGCATTATATTTAATTTGGGCATTTATTTTATTATTGATTTACTGACATGAAAAAAAGAAGAAGAAAACGAGCGCTCTTATGGAAAACATAACCAAAAAAGCCTTAAGCACATCATTCTATCAAAAGACAGAAAGGGGCCTTTTCCCTAAAGTTTAATTTTGACCTAAGGAAACATGAATTGTTTGACGTAAGAATAACAGTAGGGTGGTATATTTTAATCTCGATCCACTACTATCCTTCCCAGTGGCGGTTTCTCCACAGGAGCACAGGAGCACGTGCACCCCCATAATCCATAAAGAATTACCCGGCATAAAGAACAAATAATGTTCATTTAAATTTATCTTCTTATATCTGATACCGTAATATAGGTTAGAACCCTCCTATTTTAACGTACCGTTAAACAATCGAACGAAAGTTGGTGTAATAGCTCTCGCCAAGCCGGTTGTAAACAGCGACGATGTAGCGCGTAGGAATTCTAAAGTCGCACGTGCGTTAAGTAGGCGGGGTTTCTGCTGTCTCTCTATGCATCTTGTACTAGCAGGTGTGGTGGGGGGAAAGCGCGATTCTAATAGGAAAACTTGCACAATTTAAATGTGCGCCGTTGAGTTCATTGCGTGTTAATTGTTGTATGAATTTATTATTTGGAGTTTTCCTTTATATTTTTGTTATTATTTTGGGGTAGTAAAGACTTATTTTAAGAAAAAATGAACAGTTTTATTGCCAAAACGACTATGAATGTGGAATATTTGAGAAACAATTTTAGGTCATTAAGTATTGAGCAAAAAATTGAAATTAAAATTGAGGGAAGACCTAAACCCGAAATTAACGTGACATAGACCACAAAGTGTAGATCTAGGGACTTTATCGTTACTGATAAGTTTGCTGCAAATAAAAACAGAAGATTGGACTTTAATTTCAAACAATGTACCCACTAATGAAAAATAAATCGGCCTTTTTTTTATCTTCTTTCATTTTCAATAAAATAAGTAAGTGATCATAAATTTTTAAAATATTTACTAAAAATTATTGATCAAATTTGGGCGTGGTCTTAAAAAAATTTAGCCTGCAGCGGGCTTTTAGTATACCCCCAAGTTAACAATTCACGAACCGCCACTGACCCTTCCCCTTCCCCACTACATTTTCCCATTTCTCTCCCCACTCTTCTTCCCACTTCTCTCCACCATCCCTTTCCCTACTTCTCTTTTCACTCCTCTTCTTACTTCCATCCTCTCCAATTCACTTCCGTTTCTTCTAAAGTTCTCCACTCAATATTAAAAGCTCTAGGCATATCAAATGATTTTCTTGTAAGGTATACAGGGTCCTGCACCTCACCTCCCGTCTTCTATAGCTCACTTAGTAATTAAGTTAGAATTTTCATATTTTGCAGACCTTATCTGTATCTTAGGGCGCATTTCAGGAATTTTTTTTTTCATACAGGGTGTTCCAAAAAAGTGTGACGTCATAAGGGTGTATTTTTTTAAATTACATGCCATATATTTTCTTACATTTTTGGGTGCCTCCTATAGTTACCTACATACCCCTAAAATTTTATTAAAATTGATTCAGTATTATAGACGAAAAAAATAAAAACTAAAAAATATCAGTTTTGCGCCACTGGTATTAAAAATAAATAAAAAATAAAAATAATGCCTCGTTAATAAAATTATACAAAGGAACTCATTAAATAAGGTATATCAATTTCGTTAACCTAGTTTGGTTAACACGAATTGTACAGGGTGTCCAAATTTTAGTGTCAAACTTTGCAAACTTTAAAGCAATTTATTTTTCTTATTTCAAATGGGAACCCCTGTATATTTTTATGTCATTCGATGCAGAATTAAAAATCAAACTTTTTTCCTAATTGCAACCTTATCGCAATTTCTAACGCATTAAGAGTTATTTGCAGAGAACTAATTTTATCAACTATTCCTATCAACTATTCCAACAGTCATTATTATGAATAAATATCGAAGGTGGCTTTGAAAAACAATTTATTGGTATTAAAGTTTATTAAAGTGACCAGATACCATTTTGACTTTAGTAATCTAAAAGTTTTAAATACTGTTAAATTGTTAGTAATTATTTAAGCTGTTATAATCACTTTATATTGTTTTTTGTGATGGACTACAACCAAGAAGAGCTCGTAGATATGATTTTTATATTAGGAGCATGCGAAAAGAACTCTTTTTTGGCAAGCCGAGTTTACGCACAGTGTTATCCGGATCGACGACATCCAGACAAAAGGAGCCTGCAAAACATATTAGAGAGGTTTGTACAAACGGGAAATGTAATTTACCCAAAACCAGTGAGAAATAAACCGGCCCGAACTGAAAAAAAATCAATTGGCTGTGCTATTATTTGTTATAGAAAACCATTCAGTTACTCAACAAGCAGTCGTTGATGCCGTAGATGTAATCGAAAGAACAGTTCAACGAATTTTCAAGGATATCCATATTCACGATTATCATTTCCAGTTATTCATTACTAATAATTTAACAATATTTGAAACGTTTAGATTACTAAAGTCAAAATGGTCCATGGTGACTTTAATAAACTTTAATACCAATAAATTGTTTTTCAAAGCCACCTTCGATATTTCTTCATAATAATGACTGTTGGAATAGTTGATAAAATTAGTTTTCTGTAAATAACTCTTGATGCGTTAGAAATTGCGATAGGGTTGTAATTAGGAAACATGTTTGATTTTTAATTCTGCATCGAATGACATAAAAATATACAGGGGTTCCCATTTGAAAAAAGAAAAATAAATTGCTTTAAAGTTTGCAAAGTTTAACACTAAATTTTGGACACTCTGTACAATTCGTGTTAACCAAACTTGGTTAACGAAATTGTTATACCTTATTTAATAAGTACCTTTGTATACATTTATTAACGAGGCATTATTCTTATTTTTTATTTATTTTTAATACCAGTGGCGCAAAACTGATATTTTTTAGTTTTTATTTTTTTTCGTCTATAATACTGCATCAATTTTAATAAAATTTTAGGGGTATGTAGGTACCTATAGGAAGCATCCAAAAATGTAAGAAAATATATGGCATGTAATTAAAAAAAATACACCCTTATGACGTCACACTTTTTTGGAACACCCTGTATAAAAAAATATTTTCCTGAAATGCGCCCTAAGATACAGATAAGGTCTGCAAAATATGAAAATTCTAACTTAATTACTAAGTGAGCTATAGAAGACGGGAGGTGAGGTGCAGGACCCTGTATATCACAAGAGGTTTTGAGTTACTTCCTTCCCTCTGTTGTGGCTGAGTGTATAAAAAAAATATCTACAGTTTCAATTTTTAAAACCTTTTATTATTTAGTGAGGAAACAAATATGCTCTCTAATAAAAGGATAACGCACGTCTTACCAGCTTCGCCAAGTTGACAGTAGACGTCAGTGATGCGGTGCCCGACACGCTCCATTCTGAATGGTTCTTAGACTACTGTTTCTCTTTACAAAGCTGTTCTTTTTTATTTTAGCTATCGAAACAGAGATAACATTTTAATCAGTAGACCATGGTCGATAATTTTTGAAACCAAAAAAAATAATAGTAGGATGAAACCCATTGGAAAAGGAAGAGAATAGAACAAAAATGAAAGGAAAAATAATTTACGGGCGATCGGAGGTCGGGAAGTGAAAAGGGGTGAGTTTTTAAGGGTAGAAAACGATTTATCTCAATTTCCGGCAAAACTACAAGTCCTATGGAAAAATGTTAACTAGCAAAGTTGTAGGTAATAAAAAGATCAACAACTTTTGTATTTACACAATGACATGACGTCAAAATTTATGTGAAAAATTCAAATAACCAAGTTTCTGGTTTTTTATTTTTATCTTTTACAAGAAAAAATTATTTTTCACGAAATTTGGTGAAAACTTACCTTTCTGATTTAAAATATTTATTTTTTCACCTTATTTTGACTTAATATCGAAAAAGCACCCTAATTTTCGATCGAAAATTCTCACGTCAAAATATCTGTTTTTTTAGAAAAGTCGGTGAGCTTTTTGTTCGTTGAAATCTCTACTTTCTGATGGTGTAAAAAAATACACATTACTATGGTAAATGTTTTCAAAAAATGCAAAGAAACGAAAAAAACTCGATCCGAATTTTTTTTTTAATCATTATGTACAATACTTTAACCCTGAACTCGGCTTCAATGGCTCAAACCTCCCACGTTCCACTTGGTCAAAGCTGAATCGAATACGGACAGGACAGGGTAAATGTGCCGACTCCCTTCACCGATGGGGCCTTGCCGACAGCCCGCAGTGCGACTGTGGTTCACCGAGACAAACGATCCACCATATCGTCTCAAACTGCCCAAACCGTGCTTATGGCGGAAACCTGCAGGACTTCGCAGAGTGTTCCCAAGACGCAATCGAATGGCTGTGCAATCTGGACATTAATATATAGTTTGCCAAGAGGACCTATGTTATGATATGTGATATACCTTTGTAGAGTTTTTGTATACATTTGATTTTTACTTTTAGCTTACTCTTTCTCTCTTACCGTATTGTAAAGAATCCATACGCTAAATAAATAAATAAATACTTTAATTACTCGAAAAACGTAAGATTCCATGTTACATTGATAAACAAAAAAATTACAAATCCATAAAACATAAAGATCGCAAAAAATATGCGAAAATAGTTGTTCTAAATATAATTAAAGGTACGATTTAAAGGGGATTTCATCACATTTACCATAGTAATGTATATTTTTTTACACCATCAGAAAGTAGAGATTTCAATGAACAAAAAGCCCACCGACTTTTTTAAAAAAGCAGATATTTTGATGTGAGAATTTTCGATTGAAAATTAGGGTGCTTTTTCGATATTAAGTCAAAATAGGGTGAAAAAATAAATATTTTAAATTAAAAAAATTACAGTGTGTTTGGGACATAAAAAGGCAAGTTTTTACCAAATTTCGTGAAAAAAAAAAATTTTTGTAAAAGGTAAAAATAAAAAACCAAAAACTTGGTTATTTGAATTTGTCACATAAATTTTGAGGTTATGTGAAAAAAGTGTAAATACAAAAGTTGTAGATCTTTTTATTATCTACAACTTTGCTAGTAAACATTTTTCCGTAAGACTTGTAGTTTTGCCGGAAATCGAGATAAATCGTTTTCTACCCTTAAAAACTCACCCCTTTCCACTTCCCGACCTCCGATTGCCCGTAAATTATTTTTCCTTTCATTTTTGTTATATTCTCTTTCTTTTCCAATGGGTTTCATCCTACAATTATTTTTTTCACTTTTTACCATTTTCAAAGGCTTCAGCCCTGGTATACAGTCGCCCAACTGGCAAATAAAAGAATTGTAGGCAACGAGATGACGTACGTTAAGTTGTTTTCAAACTTCCTGATTTCTCGACGTTCTTAAAATTGTTTCTAGAAAAACATTGTTAAGATTATTGTTTTTGGAATATATTTTTAATATGTTCTAATTCGGAATATTGTGTTGAATATGATGAATTCGGTTGTATTACAAAAATTAAATTTATACCCTACTTCAACAAATAATGAGGCTGTTGGATGGAATTCGATTACTATGTATAATTTGGTCGTTAATGTAGTTTTTTGTATTCAACCTCAGTGATCATGTTGCCACTAAACATTTAGCGAAGATACCAAAAAAATAAAAAATAAAATTCAAACATATTCAAAACCCAATTTAATTATTATTGAAAGATGAAAGAGAATGGCAATTATTTTAAATTTATCACTAATAAAGTTACTTTGTTTCAGTCAATTTCATTTCTTTTGGAACGGGCATAGGCTATGCGTGGACTTCTCCATTTGTACCAAAATTTCAAAGCAATGATTTATCAATAAATCCGATATCAAGGCCAGTAACCGCTTCCGAAGCAGGATTATTGATGTCTTTAATAAGTTTTGGTTTACTAATTGGACCTATCATTCCAGCACTACTTGCTAAAAAGTTTGGAAAGAAGAGAACACTGTTGTTATCGGCAACGCCATTACTAGTCGCTCATATGATTTGTTCTTTTGCCAAAACAATTGAAATATTTCTAGTAGCAAGAGTCCTAATGGGAGTGACAACTGGAGCTATATGGGCTATTATACCAGGATATATGGGTGAAATAAGTGAACCGAAAAACAGGGGTCTTCTTAGTAGCATTCTTCCCGTTACGGGTAGTTGTGGCAGTTTATTTGGATATTGTACTGGTCCTTTCTTATCAATGAAATGGTTTAGCATTTTAAATCTGTTTCCCGTTATTTTTTTCTTAATTTGTGTATACTTTTTTGTACCAGAAAGTCCTTATGATTTGGTTAAAGCAAATAATTTTAACGGCGCAGAGAATAGTTTAATTAAGTTAAGAGGCACAGCAACTGTAGGTACTGAATTAGCACAAATCAAAAAATATATTGAAACTGATAATGAAAATAAAGGAAAATTTATAGATCTTTTTAAGAACGCAAGTCTTATAAAAGCAATGGTAATCTGTGTCGGAGTAATGGTTATTAATGCATTTTCAGGAGTAGTTGCTATGCTTGGTTACACACAACCCATTTTTGATTTGGCAGGTAGTTCCATACCGTCGACATATTCAGTTATGATAGTCGGTGGCATATCATTATTCTGTACCCTGATTCACTCCAATTTAGTAGATAGATTGGGTAGAAAAATATTAATTACCACGTCTTGTGGAATAATGTCCTTATCATTTTTCGCACTAGGAGCATTTTTCTATTTGCAAGAAAACGACTTTAAAGTTGATTCACTAGGCTGGTTACCACTATGCAGCATTATTTTTTATATGGTTGGATTTTATTTTGGAGTTGCTGGTATTCCCTATGTATTGTTAGGTGAGCTTTTTCCACCCAGCATTAAGGCTAGAGCTGCTGCTTTTTGTACCGCCATATGTTTTACTTTAACTTTTATTGTAACTTTTGCATTTCCCTATTTAATTGAAGGTATTGGCACATCATTTACTTTTTGGATTCTTGGTTTATGTTTAGCTTTAGGATTTATATTTTGTATTACAGTCGTGCCTGAGACCAAGGATAAAAGTTTGCAAGAAATTAATGAGATGTTAAGCAATAATAAAAAATAAGAACAATAAAATATGTTTGTACACAATATGTACCTAAAACTAGCGATGACAGTGATTTATCGAAGCACCGAAAAATGTTTATGCAAATTGTAAACTTTTAGTTAATTTTAGAAATAAAAGTAAAATTATTATTACTGAGTAACTGAAATGTTTAACCGTTCCGCTGAGGATCGAACCCAGAATCCCCTGCTTTCTGGATAATAGAGCTAACAATTGCGCCATGGAAAGTATGAATTTTTCTCAGTCTACTTCGGTCCTGTGTGTTAGTACAGTACAGTGATGGGCTAAAATATGGAACAAATTCATTTAAAAATCAGGTATTCATTTTTTGAAAAAACGCTCGGACACGTCGATTATAATTCTTTCTTCCGGATTTGTTGCCTCAAAAAGAAATTATACCGGGTGTGTCAAAAAGTAGATGAAGCAACATTTTTTTGTTTTTTAAATAGAACCCCCTATTTTTACTTATTACCCTAATTCTACGTCAAATTCTGCGCATAATTCATGTAGCATACTCTATCCTTATCTCTAACGGTTTTAGAGAAAAATTACATCATAAAAAAAAATTCTTTAAAAAAAGGTACATGTACCTACTTAAAGGTAAACAGGTAAATTTAAATGAATTGTTACTACGATAGCAAGTCATGTGTCAATCAAAAATTAGTTTAGGTATAATTTTGAAAAACGGTGATCATGGTGCATTTAAATGAAACACAAAGAATCGAAATTTTAATTTTAATTGGATGTGGAGACAAAACAAGAAGTCAAAAAGAAGTTTGTAACTTATTTAACGCTAAGTATTCAGAACGGCCGATTACAAGATCTACAGTAAGTAAAATTGAGAAGAAATTCAGGAAAACAGGGAATGTAAAGGATCGTCTACGGCCAGGTCGTCCAAAAATTAGTGAAAACTCACAATTGAACATTTTGTTAGAGGTTGAAGATAATCCTCATAGTGCATCCACTGAAGTAGCCCTTAATAATGATGTTAGCCGACGATCTGTGTTGCGGGTATTGAAACAAGAAAAGTACCATCCGTACAAAATTAGGTTGCTGCACGAGCTAAACGAAGATGATCCCGACCGCCGACTACAGTTTTGTGAAACTATGATGGAAATTTGCAACTTAAATTTTAGCGATGAAGCCACGTTTTGTTTGAATGGTTCGGTAAACAGACAACATTTTCGGTATTGGAGTACAAATAATTCCCGTTGGATGAGAGAACAGCACACGCAATACCCACAAAAAGTAAATGTTTGGGCAGGGATATTAAATGATAGAATTATTGGACCTTTTTTCTTCGATGGAAATCTTACAGGAGACCGGTATTTACAATTTCTTTAAAATGAATTAATTCCCACACTAGCAGCGGATTTTCCAAATCCGAATCAGCCTCATCTACCAGAAGCGTCTATTTGGTTTCAGCAGGATGGTGCTCCGCCTCATTTTGCTCGACAAGTACGAGAGTATTTGAATACTGTATTTCCCGAACGATGGATAGGTAGAAGAGGACCCATAGAATGGCCTGCAAGATCTCCCGATCTTACACCCATGGATTTCTTTCTTTGGGGTTATTTGAAATCAAAAGTGTATAAGGATAAACCACAAAATTTGGAAGACTTAAAATTAGATATGAAATTAGGCAAATTAATGAAAATACTGTAAATAATGTTTTAGAAGGGTTATTAAGTAGATTAGCATATTGTCAAGAAGTTAATGGTTTGCATTTTCAACACTTAATAAACTAATTTTTTTAACCTTTTTGTAAAGAATTATTTTTTATGATGTAATTTTTCTCTTAAACCGTTAGAGATAAGGACAGAGTATGCTACATGAATTATGCGCAGAATTTGACGTAAAATTAGGATAATAAGTAAAAATAGGGGGGTTCTATTTAAAAAACAAAAAAATTTTGCTACATCTACTTTTTGACACACCCGGTATAATTTCTTTTTGAGGCAAAAAATCCGGAAGAAAGAATTATAATCGACGTGTCCGAGCGTTTTTTCAAAAAATGAATACCTGATTTTTAAATGAATTTGTTCCATATTTTAGCCCATCACTGTGCACATGTTAGTGCATATAGTTTGGAATCTTCAGCGATTGTAGGCCGGAGAGCGTGCTATTGAGAAAAAAGTACTCTAAAGTACTTTAACTGTTGGTATTACGTATTAGCAAATTTTCGTTTCCAATGTAGGTGATCTCCGGAATCCATATTGGATTCAGAGGAAAGCAATTAGAATTAATTAAAAATTATCTGAAAAATAGACCGACAACTTATGTTCAAATAGATGAAGAAAAAAGCTATCCAAAAGTATTTAAGTATGGTGTTCCTCAAGGAACAAGTTTAGGACCATTATTTTTTAATATTTATAATAACTACTTATTTAGTATAAATTGCGATGGACATATTTATTGTTTTGCAGATGATACTACAATTTTTTATACCAATACAAATTGGGAAAACTTAAATAATAAAATTAAAAAAGATTTTAAAATTATAAAAATATGGTTTGATAACAATTTCTTAACAATTAATTTTAATAAAACAAATTATATTCTTTTAACTTCAAACCTAAGTAACCTACCACGAAATATGAATAGTATTCAAATAAATGAAGACATTCAAATTTTTGAAGTAAATAAAATAAAATATTTAGGAATTATTTTTGACAGTAAATTAAATTGGAATTTTCACATAGAATACTTAATTAAAAAATTAAGAAGTTTACTACCGATTATTAAAAACATTAAAATTTTTTTAAATGTAAGGCATATGGAAATATTATATTACGCGTTAGTTTAAACTCATTTAAATAACGGAATTTTAGGTTGGGGAGGAATAAATAGAACTTTAGTTAAAAAATTAGAAATATTACAAAAAAGGTTTCTAAAAATTATATTCGATAAAGATTATCTTTATCCTTCAAAAGAATTATATTCAGAAACAAAAAAGTTGAACATAAGACAACTTTACATTTATAACATCTTAATATATATTATATTTTATTTAAAAATAAAAACCTTATACAATTTAAAAACCATAATCATAATACACGTCATAAAAATGAAATAACTATAAAACCTAAAATAAATAAGTCCATAGGACAAAAAAATTTCAAATATTTATGTTTTTATTTAAACGATTATTTACAAACAAAAATTTAAAAATTGATTTCATTAAAAAAATAAAGTCGAAATAAAAACATGGATATTAAAAACAGACAATTTGAAAATATTTTTAGAAATGCTTTAATTAATATTGTTCTGAATAATTTATATAAGTAGTAATATAAGTAATATTTTTTACTCAAAAATTAATAATAATTAATAATTTTATTATAGGTAATATATTTCTTCAAAAAGAACTGCGTTTATACTATAAATTAACATTTTTACTTTAAAACTTAATTTTTAATGCATATTTATGATTTATGATTTTACATACTAAAACAAAAAATAATATTTGCCCCTAACAAGCTCAGCTTCAGGGGATTGAAGAATAAGTTTATAGAAGACAACATAAACATATTTATTATATTATTAAATTTTAAATGAACTTATTATTATTATTATTATTATTATTATTATTATTATTATTATTATTATTATTATTATTATTATTATTATTATTATTATTATTATTATTATTATTATTATTATTATTATTATTATTATTATTATTATTATTATTATTTGATTGATAATAAACTAGAGAAATTTAACGTAAAGAACCGCAGTATTTCTCGATTTTACTGTGCTATGTAGTTTTTGGCGTTACTAATTGGATGGAACCACATTTCATCCGATATTAAAAAAATTACGGGGAGGATGGGATGAAATTAAGTATTTCCCATTCACGACTAATTAGGTTACTTTGTTTCAGTAAATTTAATTGCTTTTGGCACGGGCATATGCTACGCATGGACTTCCCCATTTGTACCAAAATTTCAAAGCACTGATCCATCAATAAACCCAATATCCAGGCCAGTAACATCTTCCGAGGCAGGATTGTTGATGTCTATAATCAATTTTGGTTTGCTTATTGGACCTATTATCCCAGCACTAATTGCTAAAAGGTTTGGACAAAGGAAAACACTAATGGTATCGGCAATGCCAGTACTAGTGGCCCATATAATTTGTTGTTTTGCCAGAACCTTTGAAATATTTTTAGTCGCAAGGGCTTTAATGGGAGTGACAGCTGGAGCTGTATGGGCCATTGTACCAGGATATATGGGTGAAATAAGTGAACCAAAGAAAAGAGGTCTTCTGGGTAGCCTCCTTGCTGTTATGGCTAGTAGCGGAAGTTTGTTTGGTTATTGTACAGGACCCTTTCTATCAATGAAATGGTTTAGCATTTTAAATATGAGTCCGGTTATTATCTTCTTAATTTGCTTATTTTTTTTTATTCCAGAAAGTCCGTATGACCTTATTAAAGCAAATCATTTTAAAGCGGCAGAGCATAGCTTAATCAAGCTACGAAACGGGAAACATGTTGGCAATGAACTAGAAGAAATTAAAAAATATATTGAAGCTGATAATGAAAGTAATGGTGAATTTATAGATCTTTTTAAAAGTCCCGGTCTTATAAAAGCAATGATAATTTGTATGGGACTAATGTTAATTAATGCCTTCTCAGGAATAGCTGCAATTGCTGGTTATACGCAACCCATTTTTGATTTGGCCGGAAGTTCTATACCATCGGCATACTCTGTTATAATAGTTGGTTGCAATTCATTATTGACAACGGTAGTACATGCTAATTTAGTGGATAGATTGGGTAGAAAAATATTAATAACCATGTCTTGTGGAATAGTTTCCTTATCACTTTTATCGCTAGGGACATATTTTTATTTGCAAGAAAACGATTTTATAGTTGACTCGCTGGGCTGGTTGCCATTATTCGCCATTATTTTCTATATGATTGGATTTAATCTTGGAATGTCTGCTATCCCCTTTGTAATGCTGGGTGAGCTTTTTCCTCCAAATGTTAAGGCTAAAGCAAATGCCTTTTGTACTACTATATGCTTCTCTTTAACATTCCTGGTGACTTTGGCATTCCCATATTTAATTGACACTATCGGTACAGCATTTACTTTTTGGATTTTATCTTTATGTTCGGCTGTAGGATTTATATTTTGTCTTTTAGTCGTACCAGAGACTAAGGATAAAAGTTTGCAAGCAATTAATGAGATGTTAAACAATATAAAAAAGAAATAAATATCTATATGAATTGAGCTTGACTTATAATAAAGAGTTAGCCAGTGGCGAAAGAGGAACTTGCCCCGGGTAACTACTTCAAAGGGGTGACACCTGCATTAAATAAAATACAACAATACAATAAAAATTGCGGCTACAGTGTATCGTTTTATTATTCTTTCATTCAAACCACCGGACAAAACCTTGAATTGGCCCACCCAATCTTTTTTATACTACCTGCAGAAAACTAGAAAAGCAAAGAAACGACATATTTATTTTATATAAACCAGTGTCGGTTCAAGGGGGGGGGGGGGGGATAATATTATTAACCGACTGGCAGGAATAAAAACAAGACAAAAATGCATGACGCATCGAAAACGAAACAGAGACATTTACTGGCAGCTCAGGTATTTTTTGGAAAAACGCTCAGACCCGTCGATTTTGTTTTCGAGGGGGACACAAAATTGGCAAAAAATCACGCTAACACGTGCAGCCCCCTGGGCGGAGGGGCACCACCAATAAAATCTTAAATGGAAAGGGGGGTCGAGTGATACCTTATTTTAAAGGTATTTCAATTCCCTCTATAATGATGTAAAATTTATGTACTTCAGTTCAGTGGTTTTGGAGATTTATTGATTTAAAGCTTAAATAAAATTTTAATACATCATCAATAGTGGAGATCAATACATTTGGCAGCAAAGAAGTTTAAAAATGAAGAATGAACTGACCGTCAGGCAAGTAAATGTTGGAAATGACCACAATGACTCTCCATGCAGTAATAAAGATTTTGGTCAAAACGTTGCCGCACATTTTGCAATATTTGAGGAGTAATTTGAAGGCACTCATTCACAATTTTTTGTCGCAAATCTTCTAACGATGTGGGCTGAGTAGCATAGATTTTGCTTTTTAATTGACCCCACAGAAAGAAATCCAAAGGTGATAAATCTGGCTATCGTGGGGGCCATTCAATGGCACCTCTTCTACTAATCCATCGACCTGAAAACGTCTGATCTAAATATTGCCGAACACGTAATGCGTAATGTGGTGGGGCACCATCCTGATGTTGAAACATCAACCTATTCGCAATGTACCGCCGATCATTCTGATTTTCAATTATGGCTGTTAATGCAGGATCTATGGCGTCTTGCAGTAATTCCAAATATATTTCACCCGTCAAATTTCCAGGTAAGAAAAAAGGACTAACTAAATGATCGCCAAAAATACCAGCCCAAACATTTAATTTTTGTGGCTGCTGTGTGTACCTCATGATAAATTCTGGGATTAGAATCGGACCAATATCGGCAGTTATCACGATTTACTACGCCATTTAAGAAAAAGGAACATTCGTCGGAAAAGCAAGTGTTGAATAGAAAATGTTCATCGTTTATAATTCGTTCACTCATATCTTCACAAAATTGTAATCGCCGATCAAAATCGTCTTCATTAAGTTCTTGTACAAGGTGAATTTTATACGGATGAAAACTATGTGCCTTTAGAATCCTTACTACGTCGACTAACACCACACACAGTATCCAATTTGCAGGTACTTAACGTAGGATTTACATAAACTTGCCCTAAAATCCCCACTTCTATTGCTTCGTTCCTTATGGGATTTTCAATGTTGCGTTTTTTATTGGCGACTAAATCCAGTTTCCCGAAATTTAACTACAAGTTCTAAAACATATTTTCGATGCACGTTACTGTTCTTATGTCGCTTATTAAATATTTGTGCTGTTCTATTAGCGCACTGATTATTTCCGAAAAATATTTCGATAATTTCAACCCTTTCTGCCGTGGAATATACTATGGTTAATTTATGTGTAAAGCGTTAAAAAGTATTTTGACAATAAAGTTTGGTCGAATCATTCGCAAACCATGTACTAAATTCCTATTTAAAATAAGTACGAGACATTCCCTTCTGAAAAAATTGGTTTCGAAATGCCAAGTTACGTGCACGACAGATTTGACGTAGATCAGGGATAAATCGTGTTAAAATGTGTCTGTACCTCTGTTGATTAAGTGTGACTTGCCTACCATTCTCTTCGATGAAGTAAGGACCAATGATTCCGTGTCCGGACACAGCACACCAGACACTCACTTTTGCACTATGTAAAGGAACCTCTTGAACCTCATCGGGTCTGGCAAAGCCCAGAAATCGATTTGTGCGACGATTCACATAGCCTGACAAGTGAAAGTGTGCTTCGTCTGAAAACCAAACATTTTTCAAAAATTCAGGATTTTCATACTGTAACGCGAGAATTCTGGCGCAATATTCCACTCTACTGCGATAATCCCGAGGATGTAGTTGTTGATGTACCTGAATCACATACGAAAATGCACCCAGCTCCTTCAGGATTCTTTGAAAGGAAGTTCTTTTTAAATCAAGTTGTAACGCTGTCCTTGCCTGGCTGGCTTTCGGATTTTGTAAGATTTGCTCAAAAACACGTTCATGGTTATTGTTGTTGTTAACTGTCCTGGGACGCCCCGAGTTTCCTTTTCGTTGGCACAATACACTACCCGTATTTCTGAACTTTTCAATAACCTTCAAAATTACAGCATTACTTGGAGAACGTTTATTAAACCGTTGTGTGAATTGATCAGACACGTATAGCAAACTTGCACCATTATGTCGGCCCATTCCGTATGAGCGAAAATAATGCTCTACCAGAAACACTTTCTTCTCTGTACTTAACACCATTTTTAACAATTAGGGCCTACTAATTACTTGTTTGAGGTTTACTTGACAGGTATATACTAGCTAATTTGAGTGTGACAGCGCACGCATAAAAACACCGCCAACTTAGTTTCAGTACTGTTTATTTCGGGCATATCTGTAGTACGAACTAATCTGATGTACGTATTAAAGTCTACTTTAATAAATCTCCAAAACTACTGAACTGAAGTACATGAATTTTACATCATAATAAAGGGAATTGAAAGACCTTTAAAACAAGGTATCACTCGACCCCCCTTTCTATTTAAGATTTTAGGGGTTATACCACCCCCGCCCAGGGGGCTGATGCACGTGTTAACGTGCCAATTTTGTCTCCCCCTCGAAAACAAAATCGACGGGACTGAGCGTTTTTTCAAAAAAGAACTGAGCTGCCAGTAAATGTCTCTGTTTCGTTTTCGATGCGCCACCCTGTATTGTAAAAGTCTCGGCCTCAGTAAATACTTTTTTTTGTCTGAGACTCTCGGTCTCTGAGACCGAGACTTTGTGTTAAAATATGATTATCAGATTTCTTAGAGAAAAATGGACGATTTCAATTTATAATTTACTAGCGTGTACCCGGCATGCGTTGCAACCCGCTAGTATAAATACAAACCCGAACAAACCCGATATATTAGTACCCGGCATGCCACTTTCTGAAATTGCACCCGTGCGAAGCCGGGGCGGGTCGCTAGTTTTACATAAAAACCTTCCTCTTAAATCACTCTATCTATTAAAAAAAACCGCTTCAAAATCCGTTGCGTAGTTTTAAAGATTTAAGCACATATAGGGATATAGGGACAGACGGGCGATAGCGACTTTGTTTTATACTATGTTAAGATGCCTCATATCACAATCATCATTCCTGAAAGAATCATCAATTTTGGCATGGCGAACGATAATGTTTTTTTTCGTAACACACTAAACCGAAGATTGAGCCAAGTAAACCGCCTCCCCCTTAATAAGTTTTTCCCATATGAAATAGCAGCATCTTTAAAAGTAGCAGGATCAATGTAAGAGAATTCTTTATACGCTCTTTCGTGCTTTAAAAAGCTGGAATCCACGCTTTGTGTCACGTGATTTATTTCGGATTTAAATCATTCCATATCAAATTTTTTCATTCTACTTATAATATCCATTTTATTTTTTATTTTGGTATAATTTACCTGGCATTGTTTTCTTCCTTCGCTGTCTCACTACAGAAATATAAATTCTAATAGAACATCACAGTTGATAGTCATAACTTCTTTTTCATTGAGGAGATCTATACATTTTTGAGCGGGTGGGGTGGTTCAACTTTTCATTACGATAAAATAACGTATAAGATATTTTAATTAATATTGGCCGGGAATTTGCCCGGTTTAACACTGCTATTTTATGATGCCTTTGCTGAATATCATAAATTTAGTTAAACTGAAAAACCCCATTGAACCCGAACAAACTATACGGTAAAACAACTTCCCCAAAAATGTTTAGTGGTATGTCGGCTCTAATTTTCTGCAATAATTAAAGATTCGTCCTTAATTGATAACTAACTTAGTTACTTTGTTTCAGTAAATTTGATTGGTTTTGGTACGGGCTTAATCTTCGTATGGACGTCTCCATTTTTACCAAAATTCCAAAGCAACGATCCATCAATAAACCCAATATCAAGGCCAGTAACCACTTCCGAGGCAGGATTGTTGATGTCCATAATAAATGTTGGTTTACTTATTGGACCTATAATTCCAGCACTTATTGCTAAAAAATTTGGAAAGAGGATAACGCTGTTGGTATCCGCAACACCGTTACTAGTAGGCCATATAATTTGTTCTTTTGCCAAAACCGTCGATATATTTCTATTCGCAAGAGTATTAATGGGAGTGACTACTGGAGCCGTATTGGCTATTGTACCGGCTTATATAGGGGAAATAAGTGAACCAAATAATCGAGGTCTTCTGAGTAGTCTTCTTTCCGCTGTGGGTAGTGGTGGGGCTTTATTTGGTTATTGTACTGGACCTTTTTTATCAATGAAATGGTTTAGCATTTTGAATACAGTCCCTATCATTATCTTCCTAATGTTAGTACTCTTTTTCGTTCCAGAGAGTCCTTATGATTCAATAAGAGCCAATAATTTTAAACAGGCTGAGCGTTCCTTAATTATGCTAAGAAATAAATCAAATGTCAGCATAGAACTAGCAGAAATCAAAGAATCTATTGAAGCTGATAATAAAAGTAAAGGGAAATTTGTAGATCTTTTCAAAAGTACCAGTGTTAAAAAATCCATGCTTATATGTGTCGGAGCAATGACAATTAATGCAAGCTCAGGAATAGTTGCAGTTGTTGGTTATACACAACCTATTTTCGATTTAGCAGGAAGTTCTATACCCTCCTCTTATTCGGCCATAATAGTTGGGTGTACTGCTTTAGTTACTACAATAGTACATTCCAATTTAGTTGATAGATTAGGTAGAAAAATATTGATGACAACTTCTTGTGGAACAATGTGCTTATCACTTTTAGCACTAGGATCATTTTTCTATTTACAGGAAAATGATTTTAAAGTTGATTCACTGGGCTGGTTGCCACTATGCAGCATCGTTTCCTATATGATTGGATTTTATTTAGGAATAGCTGCTATACCCTATATATTGCTGGGTGAGCTATTTTCGCCCAACATCAAGGCTTTGGCGGCTGCTTTCTGTACTTCACTATGCTTTACTTTAAGCTTTATTGTGACTTTAGTATTTCCTTCTTTAATTGACGGTATTGGCACAGCATTTACTTTTTGGATTTTTACTATATTATTGGCTTTGGGATTTGTATTTTGTGTTGCAGTCATTCCGGAGACGAAGGATAAAAGTTTGCAAGAAATCAGTGAGATGCTTAATAATTTTTCAAAATAATAATTTTGTTATACAGTAGAGTATCCGGAAAAAGAAGGTCAATCCATTAACCATATATTCATTAAACAAAATTAGTATAACTTTTATAATTCCATTTTTCATTTTTGACCCTCATGTTCGCTATACAGGGTGTCAAACTTTGAAATTTTAAACTGATTTTTTCGAATAGTTCGAGTATTTCATAAGCTATTAATTTCAAATTTAGTACCTTGCTTCAGCATAAATAGTTACATCTTTTAAGAAAAACAAAACAAAAAACAATCGTCAAATATTCAAAAAAGGGTCCAGTACACGCTGCCCCGCCTTATTTTTAGTACGTGCATCAATGACTTCTAAACTATATTTTTTCAGTAAATCAAGTCAGCCGTTGTGGCATTACCAGGGATGCAAGATATAATTATGTGAAATTTTGCAATAGGTGACAATACTAAAATATGTAATACAGGGTGATTCATTTAAGCAAGTGTGGGGCAACTTCTGGGATAACTTTATTTGAAAGTAGCATCTCCGAAAACCCCATTATCCAAAATCGCATTGCCTTTCAAAATATTCTAATGGACAGTCACCCTGTATAATAAATATAGGTTTTTGATTTGATAAGACTGCAACTTTGTGCTTCCTGCGTTTGGTTACTAAAATTGATAAATGGACTACTTCTTTGAAATTGTAAATATTGTTGGAAATTTTCACCATCCTCCTCCTGGCAGATCCATTGTCTAGCGAAGTAAAATTATTCATTTATAACTTTATGTACCGTCCTAGAAGTATTTGTCGGATTCATTCGTCTAAGTTCCTGTAAATTTTCTGGTTATATCACGATTTTTAATGAAATTTTGAATGAACAATGAAAATAATCAAGATACTAAGATCTGGTAAACTTGCCGGCTACTCAATTGTACGGCTTCTCCCTATCTATCGGTTAGGAAAACCTTCAATTAAATAATATCGAACATCGCCATCATCTTAATTATGTGTGATTTGGTTAAATAAATCAATGAATTAATTAATTTGAATTTACTTGTTTTAAAGTTTTCTTGCTTATCAGGGTAGCAAAAATTCAAAATACAAATTTATTTTTGAAGAAGTAGTACATACTCAAAGTGGAGTTAAATGATACAGAAAAAGAAAAGCACGAAGTCTTTCTCCACAATCTTTATTAAACGAAAAACTAGGCGAACCTAGTATTACATCGACATGTTTCGAGTGTAGAAACACTCATCATCAGGAAACAAAGTGAAAATTAAAATGCTGATGTTTTTAGCAAGAGAAAATAATGGTGAGATTGAGCCGTAATGGAGCTTTTAATGGTGTACAAGAGATGTAAAATTGAAAAATCAGAAGATCAAAAATCAAGACTCCAGCATACTGAAGAGTCGAGGGTTAACGTAGAAGCACACTGTCGTGCCAAAAAAGATAGGGTAGTAAAAATTAGGGAGTTTTGAAAAACATATCTGTTAAAAGTATTAATAAATTACTGAAACATCCTATGTTTTATTGAGCCCAGTCAGAAACATTTGAAAATGTTGGGGTGAGATGTAAAGAAAGAAGAGAAAAAAAAAAAAAAAAAAAAATTTTCTTTTTCTCTTCTTTCTTTACATCTCACCCCAACATTTTCAAATGTTTCTGACTGGGCTCAATAAAACTCAGGATGTTTCAGTAATTTATTAATACTTTTAACAGATATGTTTTTCAAAACTCCCTAATTTTTACTACCCTATCTTTTTTTGGCACGACAGTGTATTTCTACGTTAACCCTCGACTCTTCAGTATGCTGGAGTCTTGATTTTTGATCTTCTGATTTTTCAATTTTACATCTCTTGTACACCATTAAAAGCTCCATTACGGCTCAATCTCACCATTATTTTCTCTTGCTAAAAACATCAGCATTTTAATTTTCACTTTGTTTCCTGATGATGAGTGTTTCTACACTCGAAACATGTCGATGTAATACTAGGTTCGCCTAGTTTTTCGTTTAATAAGGATTGTGGAGAAAGACTTCGTGCTTTTCTTTTTCTGTACAAATTTATTTATTTATTTACCAAGAATTGTAATAAAACTGTAATTTAAATTAAGTATATAAAATATTAATGTTGATCAAAATTAGAAAAAACGGTCCCTTGTAACATTTTTCCAGAAATAACCATAACTGGTTAATATGGTTGTCAGACACATGACCTGATGAGTGATGACCACACTCAAGTGTATTGTAAACTGCAAAATTTTAAATTTTAACAAATAAAAACTTTAAGAAGCAATAAAAATCTTTAATTAATAGATTATAATATGATGATGATCATTTAACACATTTTCATTAAATTCATGGAAATATAAAATTAATATTGGCTATTTTTTCAAAAAATGATAAAAAAATTATTTTTCGCATTTTTGCATCAAGCTTTGCAAGCATAAAATTAAAATCTAAACATCTTTTAACCTGTATAAAATAGAAGTTTTGCAGTAAATTTGTTTTAGATTTAAAATATTATTAGAAACAAATAGTGCTTTAAAAAATATATGTACTTCCTCAAACAGCAACGCGCTTTTGTCAAAAAGTAACGTGGTTCCGAAAATTACCTCGTTATCAATGCTCTTGGGATATTATAGATTAATATAGTTGATAATTCCATTTTAAAATCTGGTCAATCAATATTCCTAAATATTTGATAAATTTACTATTTCATTTTTTATGTCATTTAACCGCATTTGAGGAAAGTATTTTGTGTTTTGTGTTACTTTTCATTTCCGGATGAAAGGTAAAATTTATGGAAATGCATAAAGAAAAAATCTGTGGTAATCATGTTGGATTTTTTAAAGGATTGGATGGACTCGAATTGGCTCGAGTTAAAATATCCATCCTTTTTTTATTTTTTAAGAGATGCTAAAGTTGTTGCTACGTTACGTAACACGTAATTAATATTGATTCCGCGGAAATACTATTAATTCCGGAAATATTATTAATCCCGTGTTACGTAACGCGGAATTAATTATTTCCACGAAAATAATTAGTTCCAAGTTACGTATCGAGGAAATATTATTAATTCCGTATTACGGCACACGGAAATAATATTGATCCCATGTTACGTAACGCGGAATTAATTATTTCCGCGAAAATAATTAGTTCCAAGTTACGTATCATGGAAATATTATTAATTCCGTATTACGTCACGCAGAAATAATATGAATCCCGTGTTACGTAACGCGGAATTAATTATTTCCGCAAAAATAATTAATTCTGAGTTACGTAACGCGGAAATATTATTAATTCCGTATTACGTCACGCGGAAATAATATGAATTCCGTGTTATGTAACGCGGAATTAATTATTTCCGCGAAAATAATTAATTTCGAGTTACGTAACGCGGAAATAATATTAATCCCGTGTTATGTAACGCGGAATTAATTATTTCCGCGAAAATAATTAATTCCGAATTACGTAACGCGGAAATTATACCAATTATTAATTATTTATTTATAAATTTTGTTATAAAAATAAAAAATGTATGTGTTCCTTTCACGCATTCGTAATTAGGTAATAGAGCTACAACATTTTTTATACTTTTGTCTGTAAATGAAGTAATAATTGTTTGTAATAAATTTATTTTTGTTAAAATAGGCTGAAGGACCCCGGTCGATGGCCATTTAAGCTGTATGTTTTGAAATGTGTATTTTAACTTACAGTTTAATAAAGAACATTGAGTAGTAGTATTATTTGGGTCCTATTTTTAGTAATAAGAATTATTTATTAGTCCTATAAGAAATGGAGCAACCAGCATGAAACATGGGGGGGGGGTTAAACCATAAAGGTGACAAAGTAATATATCGGCTCTACTATTGGAGTTATCAAAAAAAAGTTTTTACAAAAGTTGTGAGGTTTAATTAAATATAATGTTCGAAAATTATTTTTAAATGTACAGAGTGGTCCAGAAAAGCAGGACAATAAAAGTATACATAGTTTTAAATGGAACACCCTATATATTTTAGTGTTTCTGGTTAACCCATAAAATATGATGCCATATTTCATTTTTTTCTAACGTTGCCAAACAAAATTCTTAAAATTTTGGAAAAAAACGTGATAGTTTAAAATAATCTTTATTCCTCCGTAAAGGGGCTTCTAAACGGGCAACATTTTTTTGCAATACATGGCTGCAATATTATCAAACTATAGCCCGGCAATATGTATATCACAATGTTGCAACAATATATATGGCACTATAAATCCCGTTAATATTGCTGCAACAATATAGCCCATATCATATACAGTGGCGTAGCTAGGATATTGTCTTGGGGGGGGGGGGCATATAGTTGCATAGAGGCGTAAAGCGTGGACCACGCCCAAATTTTGCTAAATTTTTCTATTATCTATAATTGTTACGTAATCGCCTAAGTACAATCCGCAACTGAAATAATCTAGAAGTCCTACAAACAAACCACAACCAAAACTTTGTCTTATTTACGTAAATAAAAGATAGAAAAGGAAATTTACACCACCAGATCCGCGAATGTCACATAAAACAAGACGGTCAAGACCACGGGGATGTGAAGACCAAAACAGACGCGTTGTTTCTCAAAGTAAGCCTACCTACTTTAAATTTAAAAGGGCAAAAAAATTAAATTTAAATATTGTTTTTGAAATATTGTTGATAATTACTTTTTTTCATGGCTCTTGGGGGGGGGGGGGGGGGCAAATGCCCCGATGCCCCCCCCCCCCTAGCTACGCCGGTGATCATATACCTATAAACGGGCCACAGTTAAGACAACAATGGCTGACGAAATGGTTCGTGTTGCAGCGGCTTTTACTTCATTACCCTAAACAATAACAAAAAAAAAGAGAAGAATGTGGATTCGACCTTACTTAAATAGGCGTGATATCATAAATAACTTAAGTCCAGAATTAATACTTGATAAATATTTATTCAAAAACTTTACAAGAATGGGAGAAAGTGACTTCGAGTTCCTATTAAATAAACTTGGACGAAGAATAAAAAATAAGATACAAACATGAGAACCTCAATCGTATTCATTTTTTACTCAAAACACTGTTTAAATTATTATAATTTAATTAAATTATCTGCCAATTCGACTGTATTTGACAACACACTTCAAAAACTGTCAAAAAGAGATGCACGCACAATGCACATTAAAAGAAGCGAGATAAAACGAGAGAAGGCTCGGCCATATTGCAAGTATGTTCGATGGAGGAGCAATCGACCGACAACCATCCGGCCACACATGCAACCTAATTTACCTATTTACCTAACAAGTGCGGAAAATGAATTTTTCCGCACGAGTCTGCCGTTCACCGAACGACGCGTAGCAGAGTTCGGTGAAGCAGCCGAGTGCAGGGAAAACATTTTCCTCACGTGTCAGGTACAATAGTTTTTCTACAGACGTGTGGAAATAAGTAACACATATTTCAAAGAAATTTAATAATTTTTAATTAACTATAACAATCACATACAATATGTATCAGTAACTAATTCTGAGAAAAAAAGTAATAACTACAAGTTATAATTAATATATTATTGATTTTGACATAATCGTGCCCAAAAATTTTTCCGCACTAGTGTGGAAAAACCCATTTTCCGCACGGATTTTTGACATAATCGTGCCGAAAAAATTTTCCGCACTGGTGTGGAAAAATAGTAAACATATTTGGCTATATTGCCGGGCAATTCGAATTATATTGCAATATATTTCTACATATGGCCGGCAAAGTTTCCGGCAACTTTCAGCTATACTATTGCAGCAACACATTGCCGTATAAATGTGGCCCGTTTAGAAGCACCTTAAGAAATTTAAAAATCGAAAATTTCCTATAAATTCTTAAGTATAGGGATAGAAAAATTGTTACAAATTATAAGGTGGTTGAAATTTTGTACAGGGTGAATTCTGTTGACATTAAAATATTATAAAATTTTAAACCACAGTAACTCGGCTTTTTCAAATGAAACACCCTATATTTATTAGACTTGTCGTATAGATACTTTAATTCCCTTTTATTTTTGAAAAGTCATCCCTATACCTAAATTAACTAGTTTTGCCAATATTTCTATGTTTATTAAAATTTTCGTAAAAACGCTGTGATATTTATTATTGTTCTAGTTACCCATAACCAGCAAAATCAAAACAATATAATTGAAATTTTTAATGTCAAATTAGACATAAAATATTTGTGCCAAACTACTTACATAGTCTTAAATCCTAGGTTCTTTCTGGCCGTTAATTTTAACATTTAAAAAATTATCTTTTTAAATGCTGACATGATTGCTATTTATTTTATTAGACGTAACAAAAATAAAAAGGAATTAAAATATATATAGGACGAGCCTAATAAATATAGAGTGTTTTATTTGAAAAAACCAAGAAAGTTATTGTATATTTTAAAATTTTAAATATTTAAATGTCAATAGAATCAATCACCTTGTACAACATTTTAGCTACTTTATAACTAGAACCTATTTTTGTATAACTATACTCAACAATTTATAGAAAATTTTGGATTTTAGATTTTCCTGTTGATATACCAGGTGTTTCAATAAAAACTCCCAGGCCAATTATTTCGAAAAATAAAAGTGACATGTAACTTTTGTAAACGCCAGTTTTTAGCCTCTATGATTGGCTTCACAATTGTGTAAAAAATGTGTTTGAAAAAAACAAGATGAAGGTGGCGCCACGGAGCAAAGAATTTTCTCAATGACAGGAACTTTTAAATATTGTGGTTCTTAAAGATAATTAATTTTTGATCAAATTAAGTCCTAAAAAAATTTTGATAAATCCAACATGAACGGAGATATTTGGGATTCAGTTAAAAAAAAATAATTTTAACGAGTATTTTAACTATAAATATTTTTAATATCCTTTAGCAGATTTTAATTTAATTTTGGTAATGATAATTTTGGTGGTAAAACGCTCGTGTAGCGCTAAATTATTATGTCCAGTGACGTCTCAAGGGGCGCCTTAACAAATAATATTGGCAAAAAATAGCAGACGCCACTGAGTTTTTGGTAATTTTTATATTTTTCTCGGATTAAGCAATTAAAAATATCCTTTTCTTGTCTGTTAAATTGTTTTCATATCTTGCTTCGTTTTCGAGAAATAAAAATAAAAACAATTTTATTGCATGTCTCTGGAAAACAAAAATAATTAAATAATTAACATTATTAACATTTAGTGTCAGTGCCAGTGTCAGAATTTGCAATTTCTACATTTTTAAAATAAAAATGGTTCACCATAGAAATCAAGACAAATTGAACATGGTTCTAGTTTATGGAGAATAATTTGGTTTAATAAATTTGGATTTTCTTTCAAAAGAATATGAAAATATGCCAAAAAGTTAATTATTACAAAATGGTGTGAAAACTTCATTTGTATTATTTTAGAAAGTAATACATTTTTCGCTTTGCTTTTTTGAGCCACCCTGTAGAATGAATTATAATTTTATGTTATAAGCCATTTGCATCGTATAACTTTTGTAATAACATTATTTGTATCTTTAATAACATAGCTATTGTACTTTGCCGCATTAGCGGCATTAAATGTTTAGGGTAAAGTGGCCAAAATCATACCATTGCCTAAATCGTACCACTGCGAGAAAGGCGATCAATTATACGACATGATCGGATGTAGTTCTAGTCTCTAACTAACATCAGTTGCATGGTATAATCTTTTTGCACCGGTTGAGTCGGGTTTGTTCGTTTTGTTGATGTTTTGTAAGGCTTTATCTCATTGGTAAGTAGTCTTTAAAGACATTATTTTTTTTTGGTAACATAGCCTAGGAAGTTCTTGTAATTTTCCAAAAATTAAATTTAATTTTAGATCTGAAATTTGGGGTAAGAATTTCATTTATTTATTTTCATTGACGTTTCCTAAATCGGACCAGCTTGATGATTCTTAAATTGTACCGGTAAAATTTAGGAAACCGATGACATTTTAATGTATTACGTTGTAGCTGGGGAATAGCAAAGCTAGTTAGCTTTTGAATAATTTTTGTACACATGTGTAAAAGTTTGTACGTTTGAACAAGTTTGTACACGTTTGTACAAATTAGTACCGTTCGAGCAATAATTATTTGCATCAAAAAGGGCCTTGCATCTAAGGACGTAATGCTTAGCCGTAGAGCTTAATACCTGTTGGGTGTCAGTAACTACCTGAATTAACAATCAATCAGTTACCTATTCCGTCATCTTTGACAGTCGTTAGGGGAGACCGGGGGAATGCCGCGCACCTAAGCAGAATTACTCCTAAATTATTAAATATTTTTATCTTTGACGTAATTTTTTGTATAAGGAGTGTTAATACAATACACGAACTATTGGAACATTGGAAATCAAATATTTCTTTTTGTAATGTCCATTAACACAAAAAAATAAAAATGAGTGCCTGCGCGATATCACCCGGGCATTTGGGGGAATGGCACGCAGTGAAGTGTTTCAATACAGTTTAACTAAGACTTTATTATACATAAAATACAGGTATGTAGGTAACCCAAATAATAAAAGAATATAATAGTGAGCAAAGAAATAAAGAAACATTATTGTATACTAACATAAAAAACACATTCCAACAGATACTTAGCTAAAAAACAACTATTAGCAACAGTAGTCACAAAGGTACACTTTTCCTTTTTCTTATCGACTACAAGCGGCGTGTGCCCACTTTGAGCAGAAAGCTTTTAAAAAAATAAACAAGATGAACACACAGGGGGTAATACCGCGCAGCGCGCTAACCCCCAACCTAAAAATTTAATTCAAGAAAAGTACTTACATTTTATTGGTGATCACTTAAGGACAACAGTTCTATAGGCCCTAGCAAGTGAAAATAAAATATATCTTCTTTAAATATGCACAGTAACTATTAATTATCAACCGATTAATTTGCACAAAAGATAGATCAAAAATCTATTTAGCACAAACACGTTCGCTGTTAGTTAACGACTGCCGGCAATTATTCCAAACTATTGGCGCGTACTTCACATGGCTACGGCAACAATTCGTAATATACACCTGTGCATTCCTGGTTGCAGTTTTTTCTACAGTGGCCTGCGCGGTATTTCCCCGTGCGGGGCATTCCCCCGGTCTCCCCTACAAGTAATTTGATTCATCTCTAATTTTTCCAATTTTTTGAACAATTCACACAATGGGCTTTACGGAATAGCACAAAACATTCATGCTTGAAGCGTATTTTCGAAACGGGGTTAGAGTAAATGGTGAACGGCAATACAATCCGGGTTTGTGCATGGACGATTTTCACGAATATTTTCCTAGCGTTGCTTTTATTGCTGGGGATTTTTATCATTGCCTAAAAAGAACCGTGGCTGTGTTTAGGGAAACAGGTTCTATACAACACAAAAAAGGAGCAGGGAGACCATCTGTAAGAACAGAAGAACTTGTTGTAAACGTTCGTTAAATAATGCAAAATACGCCAACAAATTGTATAAGACGCTTGTCCCAAGAAGTGGAAAGATCTTATGGAACATGCAGGAATTTATGTAAGTAATTATTTTTCTTTTCCTTTCTGTATATTATTCTACTTTGTTAATTTTGTAAACAACAAAAATATATTTGTATTTGTCTATTTATTTTATGACTCATTAGTTTGGCACATCATGTCATAATATTAATTTGACAAAATTTTAACCTAGATTTGGTTAGATATATCGTCCCCATATCATTGGGATCTAAACCAAGCCCCAGGTTTTTTAATCCAAGCCCTCTTTGATGCAAATAATTTTTGCTCGCACGGTACATACTGTATTAAAAATTCTTGTCCAAATTTTTATGTTTCTTTCGCTGTTTTACGTCACAATTTAATTACTGAAGTGTTATAATAATATTATATGAGGATTCGGGTAATTTACGATTTGTTTAGAAAACAAAAATAAATAATGTGATTGGTATTAAAATTCTGTAACTTTAATCGTAATCAAAATGTTGACTTAAACATTTTTATCCTTTTAATAGCAGTGGTAGAAGAGTAGGGAGAGGTTAGGATATTTTTTAATTTAAAATCTCCATAATAAGAACAAAATTTTTGTAACGGGTTCCCCAATGTCAACACTTGTGAGTTCCTTATAAATCACTAAAATTATGATGAGCTAAATCGAGTTCAAAGGGTTTGTTCCGATTAGTTGACAAAATGACACTTTTAAAACTATAACATCTTAAATAAGTATTAATTATCCATTTTTCGGGGCCAAAAATACTCTAAAATCCTAAATTTTGTTTAAATGCAAACGAAGTAATTTTGTGCTACAAGTAATCTTGCAAAATTCAAAATTATCCCTTTTCTTACTTGCATAATGAGATCAACAAAACAAATAAAATAAATACTACAAGAAATAAAAAACACGTTTATTTTTATTATTTACTAGAATCTAGAAATCTAGAGAATAGAATCTAGAAAAATAATAATATATATAAATATAATAGAATCTAGAAAAAATTCAAATTCCAATTCAAATTTCTTAATTTATCATAAAAAATATAGATTATACAATTTATAAGTCTACAAACCAGTCACAAAAATAGATAAAATGAGGAATATGCATAACAAACAAATACAGCAGTTATATAGAGTAAATCACAATAATTATATAAATGCTGCCCTACCCTAACATGATTAAGTCCTGGGAGTGTAATATATTCACCCTATATAACACACGTTTATACACCTTGTAGAAATTCCACTTATTTTGTTATGTTTTTTGTACCATGGCTATAAATATTTGGGTCGTCGAAATAAAGAATTATTCGTTGTTTATCATATATAATATCACAAGAGATAAAATTTTGTCGGCAAAATTTTCGAAAGGTATGAAAGTTTGTTGCTTGGCAATTTCGCGAATGACATTTTTGACAAAATCACGAGCCGTCAGGCGAGTGATTTTGTCGAAAATGTCATGAGCGAAATTGCTTAAAAGCAACAAACTTAAATAAATCCTTGAGAACAATTTTGCTTACACAATTTTTTCTCGAGTGGTATTCGACATGACTATTTAACTAGAAAAAAGACAAAATTTTGCCGCGGCAAAAATCACATGTGAATTTTGTCCAGGTAGGTGCAGGTAGTAATTTTGCCAGTAGAAGACCGGCCGTTGCTATGACATTTTGCCAGTGTAAAACACTCTAGTTAAATAGTCATATATAATATCACAAGAGATAAAATTTTGTCGGCAAAATTTTCGAAAGGTATGAAAGTTTGTTGCTTGGCAATTTCGCGAATGACATTTTTGACAAAATCACGAGCCGTCAGGCGAGTGATTTTGTCGAAAATGTCATGAGCGAAATTGCTTAAAAGCAACAAACTTAAATAAATCCTTGAGAATAATTTTGCATACACAATTTTTTCTCGAGTGGTATTCGACATGACTATTTAACTAGAAAAAAGACAAAATTTTGCCGCGGCAAAAATCACATGTGAATTTTGTCCAGGTAGGTGCAGGTAGTAATTTTGCCAGTAGAATACGGGCCGTTGCTATGACATTTTGCCAGTGTAAAACACTCTAGTTAAATAGTCAGTAAAATAAGTAGTTTTATTTCCTGACTGTATGCAGATAAACAATAATTTAAATACACAAATTTTACCATTTAGAAAATTCAAGTTTATTTCTAAATAATTCTAAATTATCACACTGGCGCAGTCGGAAAACTGAAGAAATTAAATTCAGAGCATAATAAATTAAATTTTTCATAATGTCGATCGGAAAATTGGAATCTTTTAAAATCAGCGAGGGAAATTGGAGTTCTTACATCACTATAGACTAAATCAGTACCTAAAAGTCAATGCATGCAAGGACACGATGAAGACCGCCATCTTGATCACAACCGTAGGGGATGAAATGTTTAAACTTATGGTCGATTTATGCAGCCCTGAAAAGCCAGAAGATCTAGCTTTTGACGATCTGGTGAAACTAGTAGGGGAGCATCTTCAGCCAACACCCTCCGAAATTGCCGAACGCTATAAATTCCGGCAAAGAAGACAAGAGAGTGGTGAGTCCATCCCTACATATGTGGCTGCATTGAAGAAGTTGTCCAAAAACTGCAATTTTGAAAACAACTTAGAAATGCAACTTCGTGATCAATTAGTTTTCGGTCTTCGAAATGATTTAATCAGGCAACGATTATTTCAAGAGAAGAAATTGGTTTATGGCAAAGCTTACGACATTGCGGTAAATTTGGAAGTGGCAGAAATAAATTCCGGCCTCATCACACCGATAGGAAATGTGCAGCATGTTTTCAAAACCAAGAGAAGACCCCACATTTTTATATAAGTTCTTATTTAGATCGTCAAAGCTAAATACAATAATAGTAAAAAAACCAATAACTTTTTAATTACTCTAACAGATGCTAAAAACTTAATTTTTTAAAATATTTCCTATTTCTTCAAAACTTTTACCCTTGGTCTCTGGCAAGTACATCATACAAAATAAGAAAACCGTCAACAACATTCCAGAAAATATCCAAAAGGACCAAGCCATACCCAAATTTCCTACCATATACGGAAAGCACAGAGGTACAAGAAACGATAAGGAAAAATTATTTAGACATATAATAGTTGAGGCTACATACTTAGCGTTAGAGGGGAACACTTCTCCCATAACTACCCAAGGTAGAACTATTAGTCCAAGATTAAAACCGACCATAAATACAATGAGACATACAATTGGCAGCCAAGTTATCATGGAAACGTCTTTACCGCTATTATAAAGGTAAAAATAGGTTCCTAGGAAAAATAATGATACACAGTCAGAGATGCAAGATGTTGCGAGTAAAAATTTCCTCCCCATTCTGTCCATTAAGTTACAACTCACTATGCTAGATATTAAGGACACGAACCCTATTATCATGGCAGACACTGCAGAAGGAAAACTACCACCAGCCAGCTCAAAGATTGTTTGAGTGTAACTGCCTACAGCGAGAATTCCAGATAATTGCTGAGAAGACATTAGAGCCATACAAATTATTAATGCTTTAAATAAGGCTTTATCGGTAACTAAATCTGATATCTTAAAACCAGTATTGGTACTTGATTCTACACTATTGATTATCATAGTTAATTCTTTTTCTACGTTAGAATGTCTCCTTAGCCGTATCAAACTATTTTTTGCCTCTTGATACTTTTTTCTTTTAATTAAATCGTATGGACTGTGAGGAACATAAAATCCGAAAAAAATATAAAATAGGATCAGAGGAATAAGGTTGATACTGCTAAATACACTAATTTTAAGGTAAGGACCAATAATATAAACAACAAAACTTCCTAGATTACATAGTATACCGGTAAATGAAACGAGTACTCCTCGGTTGTTATCTTCTGATATTTCAGCGATAAAATTTCCTAAAATACTCAAAATTGATCCGGATCCTAGACCCATCAAAAATCTCGCCACGAGAAAATGTCTGACTTCTGAAGCGAATATACAAATTAGATGAGCTGTCACTATGGGTGTGGCCAATGATAGTAAAATGGTTCTCTTTAACAAATATTTTGAGCAAAATATTGAGAGCGGTGGTCCACATATAAGTCCTAAGCCGAAAGCGGACACGATCCATGTCGACTCTAGAGTGGTGATTGCTCTTCCGATGGGATTAACTGCTGGATCTGGATTCCCGAATATTATAATAAGTGGTGATGACCAGGTATAGCAGCTAGCAATAGCGAAGTTTGCAAGAGTTGCTGAAATATAAAATAATGTATTAGAGTAGTAACTATGAGGTTGTAAATAAGCTGGGCATGTTTTCTTGTATAAATTTTAAACGAATCTGCACAGTTTAGTCGTTTTTTATTCGAAACAAGGAAATAATTGACTAGTACTGTAATTATATTAAATAAATTGTTTGTTAATGACTTATACCTATTAATCAACTCAACCAACACAAAGTAAAGTATCCGGATGATAAAAATTTGATCATTGGGGATAAATCCTTACAAGATTTGATAACAATGGCTGAGGACTTTTTTCGGTTAGTTACAAACTGGTTTATGACCAATAAATTAATTTGTTCTCCAAATGACATTAAAAGCGGTCTTTTAATGACACCTGACAGGCTCAAAAGGTGTCATTAAAAATTAAAATTTAAAATGACAAGTAAACACAACAATTCAATAAATGTCATAAATAACATACATAAATATAAAAAATACGATTTTGCGTGAAATTGGAACAAATTTGGAGAAAAAATTATATGTTTTACTAGGCAGAAAAGCAGATTTAATGCCTTGGCTGGTTTCCTAGCCTCGGCTGCGCCTCGTCTATGAAACACCAGCCGCGGCATTAAATCTTGTGCTTTTCTGCCTAGTGAAACAAATTATAACTATTAAATAAAGAAAAAACAAAGGTCATTTTGGTGGTCAATTTTTATTGTTTCAAAAAGACTTATTAGAATCATTAAAAAAATGAACTATTTACAAAGTTGTAGATCTGTGTTTAAAAATTTGGGTAAAATGACTGTACCTCTATGCTGTGTACATACAGGGTGTTCATTTGAAAACTTCCCACCTCGATTTTCCTGCTTTAAAATAAAAATGTGGAAAATCGCTCGGACCCGTCGATTTTTATTTCGAGGGGGACATCTTTTGCGTATATTGTCAATCTTGTTACTTCAAGCCCCTAGGAGGGAGGGGGGTAAGATCTAAATCTTAAATGGATACCCCTATTTTATATAATTTTTTTGGATTCTGCATAAAATTCTGAACATTTTTTAATAAAAGCATTATTAGTCTATACTTAACAGTTTCCGAAATATTGACTCTTGAAAAATGACATTTTTGAACTTTGACAGCGTCTAGCTTTCTAACTGTACGTCTTAGAGCTAAACGGCTTACATGTCCCTATCTTTAAAATTCATTATCTTTCCTTCAAACCGGAAGTACTATATTTCTAGAATCAATTTGCCACTTTCGTGATTATTGTTTGCTTATCTAAAGGTAAATATCTATGCACCTTACAGGCGTTCAGACCAGGCATAAACCAACGGATGCGTAGCCTGCTCGAGCTTATTTTAATATAACAAATACAGTAGACTCCCGATTATTATGATGTGGACCGGACCGATTTCGGATAATCGAAATTTCGGATAATGCGGAGATTGAGGAAAATCATTTACTATGGGAAAAGTAACTATATCTATGTACTTTTATAGATGTATATAAATGCATAATAAATTCTAATACTTATGTATGTACATTCATTAGTATGTATTCATATTCATAAATTCAAGAAAGAGGTAATTGGTACTTGTTTTAATTTTAAAGTCTGTCGATTTTTGGCCGCAACAACAAACCAACAAAACATCTTAGAAATTTCGGATAATGCGGAGGAATAGCAAGAATCATTTCGAATAATCCGGTTCATGGGTCGTTTCGGATAATGCGAAGTTCGCATAATCGGGAGTCTACTGTATTAAAACACATTCGCTGCCAAGCCAAATTTGTAAAAATGGCCTCCCAGGCCAAGGTTGAATCCTATAAGATACGGCAATTCTAAGACTATTGGGTATAGCAGTTTTTTTTTATGTGTTTTTTGCGTGTTTTTTTAAAATAAAACCTAAACAGACACCGGTGTCTGACGTGGCGTGGTGAAACAATTTTTCCATAACGCGCCACAGAAGACACTCTAAGAAGACATTTTTCTTACATGGTTACGCCACAGCGGACACCTTAGCGGACACGACGTAGATAGCGGACACATCAAATCCGCCCATCGTATAGAGCTATAGCCCTACTGTAAGGAGTGTAAGGAGACTTCAGTTGGAAGTAAGATAACGTTGTGTCTACTGTTAGTTTTCCGTTGCAAATTTAGGCCGATTTACGTGATTTATTTTATTACATTTTATTTTTGTGCAAAAATGAATAACAGAACCGGAAGAATTATGTATTTTGTGACCAATGAAGAACCAGGGAGTGATTTCTTTATATCTGTTTATATAATACAACACCTGATATAATGTGTTAACATTTTGATTGCCTTTCTTAAAAGAAAATAAATAAATACAAAACGCGCTTTAAATTTTTATTGAAATGTTGGGTGTCTGCCCTGGCGTGTATGGAAATTAATTTAAAAAATTAAGTCTGCTCGCCATAGCGGACACAATAGCAGACACGTGTTATAAAATCCATTTACAGTGTCCAATCAAAAAACCAAGATAAGTGGACTATGCCGCAGCGCCAATACAGACACCTCATATGAAAACTTTTATAGAAAAGTGTGTCCGCTGGGCAGTGTCGTTGAATAACTGTAGCGGACACGGGTGTCTGACGTGGCGTGGTAAAATCATAGCTGATCAGACACCGGTGTCCGCCATGGCAGCGAATGAGTTCAGTTTTCCAATTAATTGTTTTAAAAATAGAAAATTGAAATCTCATGGCTGGTTGGTATTTTATTCAGCAATGTTTTCTTATGTATTCTTATCTGTAATTATTTAAAACTTACTTGATAATACGGCAAAATAGATAAAATTACTTGTTTTAGGTTGACTGTCACTCATTTTGGTCTTAAGGAGTAGCTTGCACTAAGACCAAAAACAAAGAACTGACAGTCGTTTATATAGAAAAAGTTTTGATAAAGTCAAAAGTAAATGGAATCTTGTTGGATTTCGGTAAATGAAACAAGGTTTAATATAATTTTTGCTTATAATTTATTGGTCTATCTAAGACGATGTTACTGGGGCAAATGTATCCTCTCATTAAGCACAGCACGTCTAATCTAAATGATAGAGAGATAGGTTATTTAAAAATATATTATTTTCTGTCAACGAACAATATTCTTGGCTAGCGGACTTTAAAGTATGAAAAGACCTGCATTTTGCATTGAAGTACACAGGGATGCCAAAAACAATGGATTCCCTGGGGCCGAGTAGACATTGACAGCTGTTTCGTCCTTGTTAGGAACTCATCAGAATGCCAAAACGCGAAGCAACCCCCACTGATAACACTGTAGCGCATTTAAACCCTGCTTAATACCATAGCAAGTAGTAAATAAGCCACAACGCCATCACGTTGAAATCAACAACAATGCAAAATACAGGTACAATAAAGTGTGGATGTGAAAGGACAGTACTTGAAACACTTATAGCATCTCAACTTACCTTAGTGATTTAAACAAATAGCTACAGGGTTCAACTTGTAGGGATTGTGTATTGAAATGAAACACTTTGTATCTTGTCGATGTATCGGTTTAATTTAAACCGTGCTTAAGGTTCTGTAACTTTAAGGCCCAAATTAATAATTGCCTACATAACGCTTTTATGGTATTATATTGCTATTGTGCAGTTAGCCATTTCGGCTGTCGTTTCAGATTTCTGATGCTGGTGGAGAATAAACCGAAACGTCAGCAAGAATCAAAGTTTTTCTTTTCAAACTGATTCTAAGTTGAATTCAAGTAATTATAACATTTATGCAACGTTCTAAAATATAGGCATTAACATTACTGCAACAGTAAAAAACTGCGATATTAAAAAAAGGAAATACCTAACTAGTTTTATAAAAATAACGTTAGTTTAAACTGTTCATGTTATTGTTAAGAATTAGTTAGTAATATTTCTTGTATTGTAAAATGTTCTTAAATAAAATTTGAACGAAAAAAAAAAATTAAATTCGATCGTAGAAAAAATGTGCCAAAAGCATATTTGTTGCACTCAGCATGATTGCATCATGCAACAAAGATATACTTATTGCACTAGTTACACAAATAACTATTTTAGTGATTTAAAGTCTTTGCCGGTAAGTTAAATTATACTAGGTGATTTTTCCTGTACATTATTACATTCTACATTAGAAAGTTTTTATTTTGTTGTTTATTGTAGCTCGAAGTCTGTTGAACAATTGAACTTTCAGTCCGCAAGAAAATAATTACACAATTTTATGAGTACAATGTGGAAATTTTGGAGCAAGATGTGATATTGCATTGATCAGGAGGTGTAAACTAGACACCTTAATCTTCCAGGTCAAATAAACCTGGAAACCTATCTCCAAACAGAAATTCAGTGACAGTGGAAATAGATACTCGAGATAATGAAAATATAGTTCTTCCCATGAGTATTTATTTATTTCTTACGAAAAATACCATAAGGTATGTCATAGTATGTTAGTTAAGCTATATTTGGTTATAATTGGTGCATCTATGCGAGTAATACGAGAAATTTTACCACAAGTAGTACAAAATGTAGGTACAACAGAAATTTTTAGATCGCTGAATCTACTGCAGAACAGTGGGTGAAGAACATTTTCAACATCTTATAAAATAGTTTCTTTTCATACTTTGTCGTTTGTCTATTTTGTTTCAGAAGTTAATATTTCGTAAACAGTTGAAGAGAAGGGCATGATGTATAAAAAATATCTAGAAATACTGTAGAATGTAAAAATATACAATGTTTCAATAAAAAAAATAAAAGTTGATACACGTAACAATTTTATGATCCGCACTGTATAATATGTTTTTTCTAAAAGAAATGCGTTTCGAAAAAATAAATTTGCAGCGTTCGAGCGAATCGTTTTTTTATCATAACGCTGTATAACTTTTCTAAATATAACACATTTATAGTAAAGAAAAAATAAAAGCACAAAGTCTTTCTCAACAATTTTTTTATTCAAAAAAAAACTAGCCGAACCTAGAATGATTTACAATAGAATTGAATCGACATGTTTCGAGTGTAGAAACACTCATCATCACAAAAAAAGTAAATGGTACAAAGCTGATGTTATTAGCAGTAGAGAAAATAACAAGTGGGACTATACAGTGAGGACCTAAAGTCCGTCCCCCCCCCCCCCCCTCTAACTTCTAAACCTTTCGGTATATTTTAATGAAACAACTATATTTCCTGCTTTCGAGTTACATCCGGTTTAACCGGAAGTTGATTATTTTGGGAAGATAATAAAAATTGAAGATAGGGACATGTAAGCCGTTTTGCTCTAAGACGTACTGTTAGAAGGTTATAAGCTGTCAAAGTTCAAAAATGTCACTTTTCGATAGTCAATATCTCGGAAACTATGAAGTATAGACTAATAATGCATTTAATAAAAAATAATTATAATTTTATGTGAAATTAAAAAATGTAAAAATATACAGGGTGTTCCATTTAAAAAAATATTCCAAAAGCGGACCCAGCTGTCATCTTGACATTTAAAGCTGTCATTGGTATGTCAAAAAGTGCAAGACTTGCTCAAATATTAGCGTTTAAAATTTCATTAAAATATACCGAACGGTTTAGAAGTTAGAAGGGGGGGGGACGGACTTTAGGTCCTCACTGTATAAGCCTTAATGGAGCTTCCAATGGTTAACACGAGAGGAAAGAAAAAAATTTTTATAGTCAAAAGACAGAGAAGATTTTGGCATACTGACAAGTCAAGGACCAGTGCAAAGCCACTGTGAGTGGGAAATAAAGAAAAAAAGAAAAATTAGGGAGTTTTTTTTTTAAACTTTGTAAAAATCATCTTTCAGTGTACCTACCTAGGTAATAAAAGATCTTTAGTTTGATTAAACTATGTCGGAGACATGTGAAGGTGGTCAAATAAGAGGGAAAGAAAAAAGAAAAAATTGTTTTTCGTAAAAGTTATGTAAATGCTTTCTGTAAAAGATAAAAAAAGGGGAATGTAATAAATGAAATGTAATAAAATAATGTAGATTGGCTTACTATTTAGCTTGAAATAAAATACTTTTGGGGTACCAGGCTTGTTACGGCCCAGTTACCCCAGCAGGAGTCAAAATTAACAGATTGTGTTTAAAAGTAGGTTTTAAGAAATTTTAAAAATAAATCTTTCTAACATTCGTGAACTGGGTGAGATAGTAAATTTGCGTCAATAAAAGTTTTATTGTCATTTTTAACAGTGACCTTTTTAATCAACATTATTTCAAAAGTGTCACGGTATTGTGAAAAAGAACAAGCGTTAATTTTAAAATTATTGGATTATTTTCAAAGAGACAGTGATGCCGAAAAGACTTTTTTACCCTTTAACGCAGTTTACGAGGTAACCCAAGTAGCATTTTTAGACACATTACGGTAAATGTGTCTAAACTATTGTTTCTGTTTCCGACACAAATTGGAAATTGTTGGCAACATGTATGGAAATATTTTCGAAACGTATACATTTTAAATGGCGCATTAGCACGTGTTTCCAAGTGGTTGGTACGGGCTGTGACTTTCGCTGTTTCGACGCAAAATCGAAACTTTTATCGAAAATGTTTCGAAAAATGTTCAGAAATGTTTGGAACATGTTTCCATAAATGTGTCGACTGAGAGTTCATTTTACAAAGAGGGCGCTGACTGTTGGAATTGTAAATTGTCAAAATGGAAACATTATTGAAACAAATAATTAGATATTTAATATCTATCTCTCTGCAGGTTGTAAAATAATGAATTTGTCACCAGAGTATTTTCTATAAGTGATATATTTTTTTTGTATGGTTTATTGCAGAGAAGATCCAAAAATCGTTGACAAAATAAATTTTATCGTGCAATTTAGTAATTTAGCTTCATATTCTTAAGACGCTCCCGATATATTGACATTTACACACAAAATAAATACTTAAAAAAAAAAATAAAATCTTAAATATTTTTAAAATTTTACTTAATTCTTCTTTTAATTGATTAAGCTAGCAAAATGGAACTAATGTAACCACTTTTTTACATTTCAAATGACGCAGGAAGTTAATTAAAGTCCATTTTAATAATATAAAAATGAATTTGTCAAAATGGCCGCCAGAAAGCGAGAATTATTCTGGTCTAAAATGGAGTCGACACACAATTTCTAGTATTTGGTTTCTATAATGTTTCGATAATCATGTAGCTATAATTCATAGAAAATGTGTCGAAACATGAAAAATGTTTCGATATTATACCGAAGCCATGCGAAACAAACGTCGCTAAAGTAAAAAATGCACATTCCCGTCAAGAGGAAGGTTAAGCTTAGAAGCATAAAACTTCTGTATACCGTCACGGTATACACTACCACTTTACACTTTCTGTGACATATAACCTACAAAATTGGTTTGTACTTTGTTGAACGTTTAATAAAAGTTTTGTAAAACCTCGAAGAATGTTTAAACTGTTGTTTTCTTCCCATATTAACAAAACAAAAATGTACAATTTATAGGTTATAAAGTTATAATCGTTATAATCGAGGTTATAATAATTGTCCGGGTGCGGTAGTGTAAAGGTTTCTGGCAGTTTCGAAAATTATTTTCTGCGCAAGTTTCGTAATTACTTAAATGGATATCACTGTTTGGTAAATATTTCAAAGCAGAAAAATACCAATTTGTTTTGAATCACTTAATTCGAAAATGTGTCGCTACAATTTGGGAGCACATGTGTCTAAACACAATTTCATAATATTATATAAAAATGTTTCGAAAAATTTTCTTTTGTGCGTTTCCTAAATGTATCGACACTGTAGTTTGGAAAGTATTTTGAAACTAACAGTTCTTAATCGTTTCTAGTAGTAACTAAATTCGAAAATGTGTCGCAAAAGTTTCGAAACCCATGTGTCTCCACACAATCTAAATAATTTTAATCGAAAATGTTTCGAAACGTTTCTCAGCAAAGAATTTGTGTCCAATTTGTGTCTATAATTGTTACTTGGGAAGTAACTATAATAATAAAAGAAATTGTAAAAACATAATAAACATGACATTTTTTTTTTTGGCTTTGGCTTTGGCAGATTTGCCATTCAGCCAGCCGCTAACATGAAAAATATATCTCAATGTTTTTATAAATGCCTATCTGTTTTAGAGAGTTTCTGATGCTTTGGTAGTTTGGTACTCAACAATCCAACGAATTAATGCAAAGGGGATACAGAAAGATGTAGATCCTATGAATCGCAATAATTTAGCTATTTGGTCATCTCGTGGTTGACAACTTCACGAAATTCATGAACATACCATAAGAGAGCGTATTTATGGGATGTATAAAGCAGGTGAACACGTCACCATTCGCTCAATGCAACTAAACCTTAAAATCATTGATGTCATGCAACAATCCAACGAATTAATGCAAAGGGGATACAGAAAGATGTAGATCCTATGAATCGCAATAATTTAGCTATTTGGTCATCTCGTGGTTGACAACTTCACGAAATTCATGAACATACCATAAGAGAGCGTATTTATGGGATGTATAAAGCAGGTGAACACGTCACCATTCGCTCAATGCAACTAAACCTTAAAATCATTGATGTCATGATTCATTAGCGGGTTGTTTTAAAAAATTTTAATTTAAATGACGTAAATGTACTCTATCAAACAGGCATTTTTTAATAGAGCAACCCCTATAGCCCAAAAACGAGTAAAATTTTTAAGAGAATAACGGTAACTCACCATTTCCCCTTAAAACCTGTTTTTCTGGATGAATCCTGGATACACATTAAAGGGGCTTTTAGGAGAAGTTGGCTTCATACAGTTAAAAAAAATTCTGAGGGTGTGGGGGAGGGTGTGATGCTGGTTCACAAAATATATTTGTAAATAATGCAAGTTTGATATTCAAGTCTGGCCTGAAATCTGATGATTATCATGATTCGATTAATAGTGAAAACTTTGAAAAATGGTTTAAAGAAAAATTGTTACCAAACTTGGAAGAACCGTCGCTTATTATCATGGATAACGCCACCTATCATTCTGGGCTAATTGAAAAAATTCCAATTACAAGTTGGTCAAAAAGATTACTTATTGCATGGTTACAACAAAGAGAAATTCCGGTTTCACAATTTGCAATGAAGGATCAGATCTGGATAATAGTGAAGCATCATATCCCAACCAAACGTTACAAGTAATCTGGAAAGCGCTGTTTACTATTATTTTAATAATTTTTATCGATGGTATCAACACAGACCCTGTACTGCCAAGAACAAAGGAGTTCGAAACCGATCTGCAGGTGGTGACATCGCATTAAGATAATTGACTTTCAATTTCTTCATAGTACTTTGCAATCTAAATCTGTATTCTAATATCTAACTGCGTTAGATGAAATACAACCTTCTTGTATAAGGATTTTTCAAGTGGTTGGAAAATATTTTCTTGCATAATATTAAATTTATGTTACCACTACTTGACAAGTGGACCGTATACATACTATACATGCAGTGTATCCACGGATAGAGTTTGGAAGAGGAAAAACTTTTTACTAGTAGGTATAGAAGAAAAATTCATTCTTTATAAAAACGTTTGCATGTGCTGAAACTTCAATTTCAAATATTAGATTAGCGATTACTATTCAGGGTTTGTCAAAAACAATATTTTTAGTTTATTGGATTTCGTTTCAAATAAATTTACGTAAAAACAAACAACTATTATTGCTTTCTTACTTCTAATAATGATGTTATATCTGGCCGAGTAACATTTTTGTTGTAAGAAAGCCATTTTTCATTTGCCTACTTTTGACATGTCATATTTCTTCAATTCATTCAATCATAAATTATAAAAACTTTTCTTCAAACGTGGTACCGCCGAGTTAACGCATAGTTTAACTCGACATATCAATTCCCTGATAACAGTTCGTAACTTGCTGTATTGAATATTTGCAATAATTACTCCTATTTTTTCTTTCAAGCGATCTAAGTTATTATTGTAATTGGTTTTATACATATGTGGCTTCAGATATCCCCCATAAATGAAAGTCGATAATTGTGAAATCGGGACTCCTACGTGCCAACTGATTTGGACCATAGATACCTTCCTCTCCATTTGTTCCCAAAGTGAGAATTTAGCCAATCATCAAAAGGAATTGAAAATTAGAATGGAAAAAACCACAAAACAAAAACTGTTGTCCTTGACGAACCCTGTATAGTCATCGTTAATCTAATAGATGAAATTGTAGTTTCAACACTAGCAAACACAAGATAGGAAGCAGCTGCCGCAATTGACCAATGTTTTCTGGCCGAGGCAAATGTTGATCCAGCTGGTACTGAAGCCTATCCCACACATGTTCAATCGGGTTGAAGTCTGGAGAATATGGTGGTAATGGTAATTGATTTAACTCTAAGTTGTTAATTTCTTCCATTACCACTCGAGCTCTGAAATTTGACTTTGTCTGTATCAACGTTGGTGCAGTGGCGGATTAACCATTAGGCACATTAGGCACATGCCTAGGGCCCCATAGCAAGGGGGGCCCCGCAGGGGCCCCCGAGGTGTTACAAATATAATACACATACATAAAAACATAAAAATAACATATAACGTAAAAAATCCAACTTCCAACTTAGAAAGGAAACCGAAATAAAAATTTTGGCAACATCGCAACAGTAATATTCATAATAACGATCGTTAATCATTACGCTCATTGACAGTTATTGATCGCGGATCTCCTTAGTTTTTGGAGTGAGTTAGTTCTTTTTAGTGCCTTAGTGCTGATATTTGAAACGGTAAGTATTTTATTGTAAATTTTAAACTTTTCCTTTTTGAATGCTGAAATTATACCTTTAAATAGTAAACAGTATGGTTTTATCCCTTAAATTAAACTAGACTTTTAAAGGGCACACGTTTCTCTGCCTAACTAAATTGTATAAATAGGGTAAGGCTGTGTACAAAGTGAAATCAAGAATAAGATTATGTTTGTATTCAGTGTAGCTTTATTTAAAACTTTCCTTTTAATTGCAGAGCGCTTTTGGCCACTGAGAATGGCCGTTCAAAGCGAAGCTCCAGTTTGACCGTCTCCCGATTCGTACCGCGACGTGCGACGTTGCCTTCTCGTCGAGAATTTGGTTTTACTAAGCAAACATTCGGTTTTTAGATTTATGATTTGATCGAGTAACAATACACTAATAAAAAAACGTAAATAGGGGGTGTTTTTTTTAAATGTATTTTATGTTTATAAATCTAAGCAAAAAAAATATTAGCAATTGATGTTAATGTTCGATTATTTATTTTATGGTTCTTTGCTGTAGTGCCTGTAGCTGTGATGTGGGTGGATAACGTTTCTGTTTACATTTTCAGATAAAAGAAATGATGTCAAAAAGGACCTATCCATCAGGATTTGAAAAGAGAAAAAGGAAGCAACAGCAAGAAAAAGTGAAAGAGAAGTTTCGTGGTTCACTGGATGACTTTATTCGTAAAACCAAAGATACTAAAACTGATGAAATTTCTTGTGAAAAGATAATTGATGTGTTGCCCTCAACCTCGATTCAATTAGAAAACGCAAATCCGATTAGGCTTCCTGAAGAACATTCAGCACTTGTCATAAGTGAAGCAAGTGCTTGTATAAATGAGAGTGAGGCGAGTAGTGATGGTGCTTCTTTAATGGAAAATGCTAAAGGTCTGGACGTTATACCCTGTACTTCCAATATTGCTGAAATTTCGTGTCAACATCCTCAGTTAGTTGATCAGCTTAGTGGTAAATCAACTCTATCGGACGATATTTCCCAATGGCCTAACATTATAACGGATACCCAAAGGGATTATGCACTTTCAAATCCTCCAAAAAATTTTGGAATATTGTCGAACGTTCGAAAAACTTACAAACAAAATGGGCGAATCATTCATAGAGGTCTAAATAAATCACATTTTTATAGAGTTAAACCAAATGGAGAAAAGGAGTTTAGGGAGTGGCTAAAATTTAGTGAAAAAAGCAATAGTGTATATTGTTACTTGTGCAAATTATTTAAATCTGATAATACAAATGTATTTTGTAAAGGTTTAGATGATTTTAAAAACATAGTTAAATTGTTGAATGCTCACGAGACCTCAAATATTCATATTAATGCGGTGTGTGTTTTTCTTAAACGGTCTAGAACAACGGGAAGGATTGATACTCAGCTGGTTTTGCAAAAAGAAGCAGAAGTAAAGTATTGGAGGGAAGTTTTGAGAAGAGTAATTTCTACAGTTAAATTTCTAAGTAAACTAGGGTTAGCGTTAAGAGGCCATGATGAAAGTAACCAGTCGACAAGGAAAGGTAATTTTTTAAGTTGTTTAGAGTACCTTAGTGAGTACGATGAGTTTTTGAAATGTCACTTACAAAAATATGGTCAAGGAAGAGGCAAGATTAGTTACATGTCTCATACTATAGTCGACGAATTTATTTTCACCATGGCCGAACATGTCAGAGAGGTTATAATCAGGGAAATTCAAGAAGCTATCTATTTTTCCTTGATAGTTGATTCAACACCAGATGTATCCCATGTAGACCAATTGTCTGTTATTATTCGCTATGTCTGTGGTGGGGAAATTAACGAAAGATTTCTGACATTTATAGAAATACATTCTCATACGGCCCAAAGTCTTTTTGAAGTGGTACTTAACATACTTGAAAACTATCATTTAAAAATTAAAAATTGTAGAGGCCAGGCTTACGATAACGCTTCGAACATGGCTGGTAAATACAACGGATTACAAGCTAAAATATTGGAGAAAGTTCCATCAGCAGTATTTTGTCCGTGTACTAATCACTCTTTAAATTTGGTTGGAAATTTCGCAGCGGGATCTTGTCAGCAGGCGACTTCTTTTTTTAATTACGTACAAAACCTGTTTACGTTTTTTTCAGCCTCATGCATGAGATGGAATTTCCTTCACCAGAAATGCAAAGAAGCTAAAAATTACCTCAATATAAAGCGCATTTGTGATACCCGTTGGTCAGCACGCGCTGATGCAGTACGAGCCTTAAAAATAAATTACCATGTGATAGCATCCAGTTTAGAGGAAATCGGCAATAATCCCGAAGAGAAAGTCATAACTCGGACAGAGGCGAAATCGTTGCTCAAAATATCAATGAAAATTGAAACCGCTCTCCTGATAGTTCTATGGGGACGATTGTTGGAACGCATAAATGCCACTAATCTGAGCCTACAAAACAAAGAATGTGATTTACTGACCGCTGTGATGTTATTGGAGTCTCTAAAAGAGTTTGTATTAGACACACGAAATAGCTTCACGGAAATTGAAAATGAAACCAAAACGTTACTTAATGCTCAGGAGCTTTCCTACAAAGAAGATACTAGAAGCCGTAAACGAAAAATATTTTTTGACGAAAGCGATGAATATGATGTTCGAATAACGGGTAGGGAAAATTTTATAGTTTCAGTCCTCAACGTTATTTGTGACAACTTTTCGAGCGAACTTGCAAGAAGACTGGCCTGCTATAAAAATTGTCTCGATAATTTTGAGATTTTATTTAATTTTGACATTTCTAATGAAAAACGCGAGATATGTTTTAAGAACCTTGAAAAAAACTATAGACATGATATTGATATCGAGAATGTGCGAAATGAATATAATCATTTTGTAGCTTTGGCCAGGGACACATTTTCCGTTTCTACAAACCATGTTCGCGTTATTGACATACTTCAGTGTATTATAAAAAATAACCTAAAATGTACTTTTCCAAACATTGAAATTTTATATAGAATATTTCTTTCAATACCAGTCAGCAATGCCTCTGATGAGAGGTCGTTTTCCGTTTTGAAACGTATTAAAAACTATCACAGAAATACGATGACTAACACGAGACTATCTTCATTGTCACTTTTAAATATTGAAGCATCAATTTTAGACAAAGTTAATTGTGAAGATTTAATAAACAGTTTTGCTGATAAAAAAGCAAGAAAGGTAGTTCTCTAGTATGAAATAATATTAGTGACAATGAGTATACTATATTCTATATTTATATTTTATGCATATTTTGATTTAGTTTCATGTTGTTACTTTGTTACGCATTTACGTATTTTTATATATGTATGTTTAGATTGTTTAGATTAGTTCTCTTTAATTAATGTAATCAATAAATAAAATTAATCGAATCGTCGCTTTAATTTTTTACAACTTTCGCCTACGTCAAGCTTTCAACTTGTGTCTCGACCCTTAGTAAGGGCCCCATCTGACCATTTGTGCCTAGGGCCCCCAAACGTCTTAATCCGCCACTGCGTTGGTGCAACGTGACAATAAAGTTACGTTGCTCTTTGGATAAATGGTTTCTTTTCATATTTTTAAACTTAACAAATAACGTCAATTTTAAACGCCTTTATAAAACTTCACATTTCAAACTCGTTTCCGTGGAAACGGCAATTGTGGAACACTTAAAGGCAAAACAGCTTTGGAAATGTATGGTTTAATTTAAAAATTAATAGCTTTCTGACTTTACAGAATAAATTGATGATTCCAAAAACGTTTCGGCAGAATCTAGTAAGCTTTCCAAAAAATGCCCTAGAATAAGTCAGAAATCATGTAATCAAATTTTGTAGCACATCAGAAATTTTAAAATTTGCAATACTTTTTAAAACACATTGTGTAACACAGAAACATAGCCCTTTTTAATAATAACTTCAGCTCACGTCAAAGTCTATAAAATTCCCTATCCAACCCTGGTTGAGCGATCCACTCACTAATTTCTGTTATAAAATATCTATCCTCAAAAAGATGCAAAAAATTTGTAGTTCCCTATTCAGTTTTGAGTAGTTTATATTATATAAAATAGAGTGACACTTGTGCTGGAATACTAAATCTTAAAAATTGCAATATTTTATTTGACGCAACTTCAGGTCATTACAGAGTCAAAAAGCTCATTAAAGCGGAAGTGGAAATAAGTGTTCTGCGATTTAGTTCCCCGTAAATATTTGTGTCATGGGTTTATTGATGGTCATTTTCAGTCTCTTTGCGTGTCGATGATTAGGAGAACCGTGCCGATAGCAAAATAGTACCCCAAGAGAATTTTAATACCTTTAAAGATGCCGATTAATATTCCTTGCCACATATGCCTTTTAAAATATGATTCATTACTTTATTGTTTAATAAATTTATTATTTTGAGCTGATGTCTCGCAATTATATTTATTTATAACAACAAATAAAATTTTAATGCAGTTTGTCATTACTTTTGCGAAGACGTGTCGGTATTAGGGACATTTTAATTGTGACATAACTTGCGGTTTTCTTTTTAATTGACAATAAACAATATTGGAATGCTTATCAAAAGAAATCAGATCGTGACTTATTAACCCAATAATAATTAGGTATATGGTTCATGTTTTATTTTTGTCAGATGATAAAATAAGGCGTTTTATACAATTTCCCAATTGTAATACAGGGTGTCCCAGTCGAGAGTGACCAATTTTAAATGCTTATAACTTTTATACCAGTTGTGCTAGCCACCTACGGTTTACGACATTCCTTTTCTCTTGGCATAAAGTTTTTTTTAGTTGGTACCAAATTTTGTCGACAATTATACAGTGGGAGTAAAAAAAATTGCCTTTTTTCGACATCAAAATTTTCAACTATTTTTAATGGAACACCCTGTATATTGCAACGCCATAATTAGGAGTCGTGCCCAAGTTATCCATGTACCAATAAAACATCGGACTTGTAACTTGAAGTTTTAGCAGCAAAAAATTAAAATAGAAATCTGGGTATTTTAGCAAACGTATTTTTTATTAGCATATTTACAACGCGAATAGGCAGATTTTGATTATTTTTTTCTGACTATACATTAATAAAGAAATAAATATAAATCCAAAAAAACTGCTGTATACACGGTGTCCCAGATAAGAATACACTCTACATAGGAGATACAGAGATGGTTAAATTAGAGAAAAGTTGCGCATAACTGAATCCTGTAACGTCATGTTTTTAAATTTTAAAAATTCCGAATGCTTCCGAAGATATTTGGATAAAACCAAATATTCGCGATTTCGTTTTAATTGATTTATGATTCTATTTAAAGAGACATTTCAAAATAAATTTAACATTCTCATTGCCACTTTTTCTCCCTTATAAGATGGTTTAATTACATTTTTGATCCGACGTTTAGTTTAGTCACAACCATCATCAACTTTGTTATTTTAAATGGTCGGAAAATTTAATTGTATGCTTAATAAATTCTACGTTTTATTCTAAATCTAACGGTGTATCGCACTTATTATTTATTAGACGTTTCGATATAGAAAAACACATCATCAATGAAAATAGGCACATTAAACATTTAAACAATTGCGAATAACGTCAATCAATTTCATAGCCACCCATATGATGCCGAATTTAAATGGTACGTTATGTTAGAATATTATCATGCATTTTTTAAAAATAAAAAATAATTGTATTTTATAATTAAAATTAATTATTACTTGTGGCATTTTTCAGATAAGTTTTATTAGATATTATGTTTTGTTATAAGTTTATTTTAAAAAAATGTTTTAAAATCCAACTAGTGTTTAAATACATTAATAAAAACAAAAATTTTTCGATAATGTGCCTATTTGCATTGATGATGTGTTTTTCTATATCAAAACGTCTAATAAATAATAAGTGTGATACACTCTTAGATTTAGAATAAAACGTGGAATTTATTAAGCATAAAATAACATTTTCCTACTATTTAAAATAACAAAGTTGATGATGGTTGTGACTAAACGAAACGTCGGACCAAAAATGTAATTAAAACATCTTGTAGGGGAGAAAAAGTGGCAATGAGAATGTTAAATTTATTTTGAAATGTCTCTTCAAATAGAATCTTAAATCAATTAAAACGAAATCGCGAATATTCGGTTTTATCCAAATATCTTCGGAAGCATTCGGAATTTTTTAAATATGAAAACATGATGTTACAGGATTCAGTTATTCGCAACTTTTCTCTAATTTAACCATCTCTGTATCTCCTATGGTTTACGAGACCCCTGTAGAGTGCATTCTTATCTGGGACACCCTGTATATTGGCCGTTCTGTTCCACGCATTTATGAAGTAGGACCATTAAATGGTTGAATGAATTGTGTAACATATCCTGGGGAATCGCTTCAATTACGTTACGAATATTCCTCTTTAGATCATCCAATCTATGTGGAAGGGGGTTATAGCACCTATCCTTGACATAACCCCAGAGAAAAAAGTCTGGAACTGTCAAGTCAGGAGAGTAAGGTGCCCATTCTATAGGACCGGCTCTTCCTATCCATTTTGCTCCAAATGTCATATCTAGTGATGCTCTTGTTATTAAAGAATAATGAGGTGGAGCACCATCTTGCTGAAAGTAGACCTCATCCAAGATACCATCCTGTATTAACTGTGGATAAAAGAAATTTTCTAACATATCAGTATATACAGTTCCTGTTATCGTTGGCTCATTGCAAAAAAAATGGTCCATATATTTTTTCAGCAGAGATTGCGCACCAAACTGTTACCTTTGGAGTATCTCGCTGGAACTCGTTAAATGCTCTCTATGTGGAAACTAGCCTCATCAGACATAATTAACAGCGTATTTGGGTTAACTCCTCTAAACAAGTCCAAAAGAGTTTCGCAAGTAAACAATCTCTTTTGATAGTCCTCCTGACAAAGCTTTTGAAATGTTTGAAGCTTATAGGGGAATAATTTTAAACATTTAACACATCTCTCGCCCTCACTTTTAAATAAATTTAATGCAGCCGCCATTTTCCTAAGAGATATTTTCTGATTATTAATTGCAATAATCTCATGGACTGCTTAAAGTCTGTCTAGATATTCAGGATTAAACATTTTCCTTTTTGGCCTCTTGACCTCCAAGTATCCATGTATTGAAAATTTCTGATGCCATTTTTTTATAACGTTTTTGCTTGGCGGATTTTTCTGGAATCTAGTTCGAAATCTTCTTTGTGTCGTTATTATTGATCGGGTTTCGATATAAAAGATTACTGTTCTTGCTTTTTCAACTAACAAATAAATCATTTTCTTTAAAATTTATGTTAACTTAATTTGATATTTTACTAAGACAGTGACAATTGTTTACTATGGATACCTAGTACAAAGGCAGATAGGTACCTATACCTATTTTAGTTTTAAAAAATATACCTTGATTTCTATTTTAATTTTTTGCTGCTAAAACTTACATATACAGGGTGTTCCATTAAAAATTGTTGTAAATTTTGATGCGAAAAAAGGCAATTTTTTTACTCCCACTGCATAATTGTCGACAAAATTTGGTACCAACTAGAAAAAACTTTATGCCAAGAGAAAAGGAATAACGTAAACCGTAGGTGGCTAGCACAACTAGTATAAAAGTTTAAAATGGGTCACTCTCGGCTGGGACACCCTGTATACTGAAAACTCACTGGAAAAAAGAGAATTGCCAAACTTCATTGTTGTTCAGTACTATTGTTTCCAGTCCCTCCACAAGTATGCAGAATGACAACAAAACCCTGATTAGTGCACGGAGAAAAAAGCCTTCTATTCCTTATTATAAGAATTCACATATTCTTTATACAACTGTTTGATACTAGATGGACAGGAACGCGCTTTCCTATTGTAAGACAACGGAAATTGCTAGACCGTTCGCGTTGTGTAGTGATAATATCACGGTAATTTAGCCAATGGGAAATAGGTGTTAATGTTACAATAGAATGGTTTATAGCCATTTATTGCTCTGAATACTCACAGTAATTATCAAGTTCTATTGGGGTGTAATCTGGTTTTATATACTGTATTAGTTCCGACTGGCAGTTGTAATGAACATTAATCATAATAACATTTGCTTGCTATGGTTAATAAAGCATATACGTACTACTAAAAATCGGTGCTGTATTGCTCAAAAATTTCAATAGCTTCTAGTGTGATATTGTTCTTGTTGTTTAACATTGCATTTGATTATTTATTAAGCAACATGGTTTACTGAGATAGTTAAATTCGTCCATAGATTATAAAGTCCAATACTAATGATGGGTTGTGCGAAATAAGAATCTTATAAAGTGTATACGATCTTAGTTGAGACAGATAAAAAAAACTAAAAAAAAATTGATGGCAGACTTGTCAAGTCCACGTGAAATATCTTCGAACATCTGTGGAGAGCGATCAATACAAATTTTGTTATATATATTTGTATTTTAGTTTCAGTGTGTGATGCAGTAAATTGAGCGTACCCCCAATATTTACGTTGTCTCAACTGACTTCGTATGAAGTAGATATACGTTAAAACTAATACTACGGCGGGCGGCGATTGCCGATCGCTACGAACCCCAACCAACGTCTTGGTGGATTATAGGTTCTAATGAATACAATTCGTTTCTGGACACGCTGTTCTGCTTTCTTAATTGTAGAGAAAGCGCTTTACTGGGAACAAAATGCGTCGCATTAAGAAGACACAATTTATTTCTTAACAAAATTGCTATATTAAAAGTAGGTCATTATTCAACAAGACTGTGCTGCTAATGGTACTGATTACTACCAATAAAAATACAGTTTTGTAACAAATCTGGAATTGATATATTATTCCCAGTTTTTGAAAACTTTCTTTGCAAAAAAAGTCAAATTTTAAAATTCTCAAACAAATTTAAAAAAAAAACGGAAACAAAGAGACGTTCTCCAACATAAAAGGCGGAAACGCCGACCATAGGCTTAATTAAATTCAACCGTTTTATTTCTATTTAGCCCATAACATATGGCGGCAAAAGTCTAAATGAAGAAACCCGCTGATCGATATAAAAACAGCAGTAAATTATCTGCAAAATCTTTGTTTTCCCATTAAAATCAATTTATTTAGGTTAAACCAGTATTCCAATTTTGGACGCGTAATAATCAGTAACTAAGCAGGAAGTGCCTGATCAAAATTGGATATTAATAATGATCCTTATATCCTATTCTGGTGTTGTCGTATGCAAGTTTTTGTCAATATATTATTGTCATTATATTAGGAAATATACTTTTTGGAAGTATACTTTCACAATTTTATTATACATATTTGGTTTTTCTATAAATGGAATCGATAATCATTTTGGTTATTTTTTAATTGCCTGCGTTGGCCTAAAACAAAAATTATAATTATTTGTAATTACTTCGTTAAATAAATAAAAAGTTCATTTCAAACCATAATATCTTACAAATTACTTAATAGTACGGGACGTAGCACTGCATTTTTCGAGGAATTTTATACCGAGTAAATTTCGTTTTTAGCAGTTGATTATTATTCAATAATCAGCAAAATAAGAGGCAGTTACCATACCCCCATCAGTGGAGCTGGTGCATACTGTTCCAAAATTGGACCGCGTTATGTGATTACGAATTAAGGGACATTTTTTAACGATTTTCGAGATATTTAAATAAAAAGGTTTTTAATTTTGTTAAGTTGCCCCAAAGTCGTACCAAACTACCAAATACCTTAGAACCTTGTTTTTTTTTTAAGTAGGTCCGAAATGTAGTACTTATACTATATACCTATTGTTTTAAAATTTCGAATATTCCCCAATTTATGACCACTGTATACCAAATGGTCGCTTAATTCGATATAACTATTAAAGTTAAGTATAGTTTTAAATCTTCATAACGAATTAACCGACATGTATGACGCCTAATTCTTTATAACAAAACTAAAAAATAAAATAAAACTACACTGGTTTAGTGTGGAATAATGATCGCGGATTAAGTTCAGCCAATGGCGCTTAATTTTATATTACAGAAATAAATATAATAAAATTATATTTTGTAATATGGTGGCGAACAATTCGTTATTACAAAACGTTAGTTATTAGTATTAACTTTCACAAATATGAAAATGTCACTTAATACAGGTGCCTTTAAAAAGGATAAAATAGAGAATTTAATTAAAAAAAGTTTTTGTTACATAGGTTTTAATGATTACTAAAAGATGGCACCGTTAACTCGTTTTTAAATTTTTGTCGCTTAATTCGTAATTACATAACGCGGTCCAATTTATAATATGATGTTATGGATCATTCTCAACAAAAAATAATAGTCAGCTGTATTGAAGAGAGGGAAATCTACGTCAGTCACGTATATAAACCATATTGAAAGTAGTATAGTAGTTCATATTAATTAATATTCTTAACTCCTGTTATTTAAAAATCACAAATCACATAAAAATATTTGTATCAAAGCAGGTAAAATAGGTAACAATAAAGATAATTTCAGCGTTACACGGAAATTTCTGTGCGTTTCTCTCAATGCTGCACAGGTGCTGTACCATGTCCCATTGTTTATTGCAGTTTCATTGAACAAATTTCTAAATGCAAACAATAATAGTTCCTATTAAAGATAATAAATACAAGGTAAAGAATCGCGAAGTAATTCTATTTAGTTTTTTCTCATGCCGGACTTAAGAAACGCTGGACAACAAAATAAACTAAGAAGTTCTGCTACATCTCCAATCTTATGTATAGAATCTGTTCTGCAAATGATGAAACAATGAATATTCTTTGTTATGCCTAAACTAGACTGGAAAGTCAAATTTTTTACTTACAAAAATATTTATTACAAAAGTGACTAAGGGAAATTCCTCGAAATTATTCTTAAGTTTCTAGGCTGGCCAATAGGTGGCGTAACTAGAGTGACCAATTAAAACGCTCATAGTAAAGGTGTATCAAAGGTAGAATTTTTTTAAAGTAATGAAAATTCTGGATAATTAAAGGAAAAAGAAAATATTGTGGCATATCGGGCAAGTGTGTTACTATTTTTTATATTGGAATATACAGGGATCCAAGTTCAATGGATACCCTGGGGCGGGTAGACCACGACGGCGGTTTCGTCCTTGTTAGGACTCTACGGGCAGCCATAACCCAAGCAATTCCAAGAACAACGAAAAAATGTACTAAACTTCATATTTTTGATATCGGAATCTTGTAGCTACGATATTGGACAAAAAAGAAATGCAAAAAAATTTGACATATTAGACCTGTCAAAATATGACAGCAGTGATTTAAAGTCTTATTATTTAAATTTTTAACCTCGCAATCTTGCTATGATCTAGGAAAGGAAAAAAATGAAAAAAATTTAAAAAATGAAAAAAATTTGACACTTACCTGTCAAAATTTGACAGGTCAAGTATATTTTTTTTTCCCTTACTTTTGATATAATTTTAATTTTAAAGGGTAGGTCTATTCTATGTACAGATTTTAAGTAACGGTTGTTAAAAGTAATTTTTATGACATTAAACTTAAAAAAACTTGGCCACATCGCAGGCTGAATACCATAACCTAAAACGTCAAATTTAGCGGTTAAACTGTTGTCATTTTATCTTTGCTTTTGTCTTACAAACTTCATATCTCTACAACTACACAGCACTTATAAAATCTAGGTAATATTATTTTTAGTACTCTTTTATATCACTTAAGATAAATTTGTGTGCAAAATTCTATACACCCCGCGGTTGTTTAAATGCGATACAGTCAATAAATCAATCAATGATCCTATTGACACCGCCTGCGGGGTGAATAGGATTTTTGCACAAAAAAAATATATATACAACAGGGTACACCCGGTATAAAAACTTATACCACCATTCAAAAGTACCAACCTTAACTCATGTTTAAGCTATTGAGAAATGTGTTCAGGCAGATAGTTTTCAAGTTACAAGCTTTCAAAGTTGAAAATTGATCCTATTCACCCCGTTTTACGGTAATATGCCTATGATTAATATTTTTCAAATTTGTTAAGGGTACAGTTTTCGAGGTCAATCATGTATTAAATACCTATAAATGGCTTGAATGCAGGGGTAACTTCCGGAACCTTGCAATTATTAAAAAACAATTATTATTCGTATCTAATTTTGAAAGGGCTGTTCAGGGAGGCATTGACAATTAGAAATTGAGACCACTAAAATTGCCACAATTTACCTTAAAATCTCTGAAAGTAAACACGTCGATTTTCAGAACTGAAGTAAAAACAATAATTTTTACTGGTAGGTAACACGATATTTTCTAGTCTATCTAGATGTCATCTATCTTAAGAATTGTAGAGAATATGTGTTTGTTGTCAGGAAAGGTTTCATAATTGCACGAAACACGAAAGTAATCGAAACTATGGCCGGCTGACTAACATCCGCCTGGCTCTACCAGCTCCAGAATATGTCTGTCTTTCTTCTTCATATGCCAAAAGCATAAAAATAACTACTCTGATCAACACAGCACTGCAGTGCACATGCGAATCGTCAATAGTTAGGCAAATCGAATTGACAGTTAAAACCTAGAAAATGGTTAATCCCACCTTAATTTAATTTTATTGAAACAATCGGCTTCGTCACTGTGAATTTTTTGCCAAGTGTAATTTATTTATAACTTTTTTGTTTCTAATCAGAATTTTACAATTTTTTACCATTCTGCTGATAATTTTATTAGGAATGTGCTTATATGTTTTCAATGATAGAGTTACCCGCGATTTTACTTATTCTTTAGGAAGCGTTTATAGTTAACTACATAAAATACCGTGCGAGCAAAAATTATTTGCATCAAAGAGGGCTTGGATTAAAAAACGTAGGGCTTGGTTTAGATCACAATGATATGGGGACGATATATCTAACCAAATCTAGGTTAAAATTTTGTCAAATTCATATTATGACATGATATGCCAAACTAATGAGTAATAAAATAAGTAGACAAATACAAATTTATTTTTGTTGTTTACAAAATTAACTAAGTAAGAATATACAGAAAGAAAAAGAAAAATAATTACATGAATTCTGAGAATTCACATAACCGGAGAGGCGGAACCAGGCTTCATCCGAGAAAAATGTCAGGTCTAATAAATCATTTCTTTCCAATAAATTTTGGGTAAACCATTTCTGCGTCTTTCAAAATCTGCGGCTTGTATTTCTTGGAATACTTGCACTCCTGCACTTTATAAGGAACTAAATTTAGCTGCTTCTTAAGAATAGTCCTGCATGTTCCATAAAATCTTCCCACTTCTTGGGACATGCGTCTTATACAATTTGTTAGCGTATTTTGCATTAGAAAAATGTTCGTGAAAATCGTTCATGCACAAACCCGGATTGTATTGCCATTTACTCTAACCCCGTTTCGAAAATACGCTTCAACCATGAATGTTTTGTGCTGTTCCTTAAAGCCCATTGTGTGAATTGTTCAAGAAATTGGAAAAATTAGCGATGAATCAAATTACTTGTAACGACTGTCAAAGATGACGGAATAACTGATTAATTGTTAATTTAGGTAGTTACTGACACCCAACAGGTATTAAGCTCTACGGCTAAGCATTACGTCCTTAGATGCAAGGCCCTCTTTCATGCACATAATTTTTGCTCGCACGGTATATTCTACGACTACTATAATTGTAAAGTATAAAAGTATAACTGAGGTATGTTTACTATATTATTATGTCGAGTTTTTAAAACCCAGTTGAGCAGTGTAATCAAAATAATCATTAGAAGATCGCTATTATCGCTGTTTTGCAATTTAAAGGTGTCGTGTTTCATCTTAAACTACTTTGTTCTTCAGTTTATATTGCACACCGAGCGAGGTGTCGCAGTTGTAGATCATGCTTGGATTGCCTGATTAACAAAAGATATAAGGATTAAATGTAATAATCATATAAAGAAACATTAAACAAAAACTAACCTCGTTTAACTTTGATGTATAACAAAAAACAGTATTTTTAGGTTTTTGAAATTTAAATTGTTTTTACCTTGTATAACATATATATAAATGGATGTGTGAAAATAAATTAAAAATAAATATTGATAAAACAAAATGTTTGTTACTAAGGTCTGATAAACAGTATAATGAGTTTCAAAATCAAAATCTTTATTTTAAAATAAATAACGAAGCTACTGAAATTGTTACTAAAGTTAAATATTTAGGAGTTATTATCGACAAAAATTTAAAATTTCATGATCATATGGATTATATTTGTAAAAAAAAAAAAAATAGGAGTACTAAATAGATTAAGCGGATACTTAAGCATTTATAGTAAAAAAATGATTTTCAATTGTATTATTTTACCTCATTTTGTTTTTTGTAGTTCAATTTTATATATATGTTCACAACAAGATAAAAACAGATTACAGATTTACAAAATAGAGCAATGAGAATAATATTGGGATGTAATAAATACACTAAAATAACGGAAATGCTAAATTGTTTACAATGGATGAATATAGAAAATTTTTTATTATTTCGTATTTTGATTTTTATTCATAAAATAAATTTAAATATAACAGCACCATATTATGAAAATTTCTTGACAAAATTTAATGAAGTTCATATTCATGAAACAAGAGGAAAAAATAACTTTATTTTGGATCATACAAATTTGAAATCGACTCAAAAATCAATATTTTTTAGTGGTGCTATAGAATATAACAAGTTAGGAAATGAAATTAAAAGGTGTAAATTAAAACTATTTGTAAAAAAATTAAAGAATCAAATTTTATGTAAAAAAGTCTACTAAAATAGTCTTTCTAGATTGATATTACCTATCTATCAAGAGAGAAGAAACAATTTAAAATTTGAAATGTAATTAAATAGTTCAATGAACTAATAAAAATTTGTTATTATTATTATTTAAATAAGCTTTTTACTATAAATTAATTTATCATATGCAACACTGACATCCTACATTAGAACCACATAAAAACCTCCCTAAAATGTTTCAAAATTTTAAAAACTAAAACCGTAGAAAAGGTTATTTTTTTTCTTCTATGGCCCCTATCGCATAGAGTCTGTATGCGATACGATAAAAGTCAAAATTTAGTAAAATAGCCCATTAATAACGTTTAGCTACACAAGAGTTTGCACAAGATTATCTAAATAAGGTAACGAATTTATACAGGGTTTCCGGAAAATAAGTGTACAACGTTTGACGACAGACTCCTGACGTCAAAATAGGTCGATCTAAGCCGACTTAGTTATATCCAAAATTGTCTTGTTTAGCCGGTAGAGGGCGTCAAAAATTTGTAAAAATATTGTTTTTTTTCTAAATTACGTGAAAACCTGCTAATCGATTTTAATGATTTTTAGTATGTAGACTAATACTATAAAATGACGTTTTCTAGTAGTATCGTCACCGGCTGTAAATAAGTGGAAGTGTTATAAAAGTGATATAATACGTCAACATTTCTCCTCATTTTTTATATGAACCCAGACATTTTTGTAGAGTGACTGGATGTATTTGGAACCTATTTTACCTCTTTAATATTTTTCGTTGAATGAGCTGTTTTGCCCGAAGCAAATATTTACAATATTTAGTATTATTAGTAATAATATTAAAATCAAATTACCTGTAACAATAATTTTTTAAGTGACCTTGTTGCTATGGCATTTAATAATTTGACAATTATTGACAAATTGTCACCAGTCTATGAAATTATGAAGTATACGATCAACATTCTTGAATTACAAGTTCATTTTACCATTAAAAATGGAAAATTATACGAACTCTGAGAAGGTTGACATGCTCCTGGTATACGGGTGTTGTCAAGGAAATGGGCGTCAGAGTGTTAGGGTTTACATGGAGAGGTTTCCTAACCGTCGAATACCAAACCACCAAACATTTGCCAATATCGAGCGTCATCTTCGGGACACGGGCAGCTTTGAGAAAAACTTCGAAGGCAGGGGTCGTATGCGAACAACTCGAACTGTAGAAACAGAAGATTCTGGAAAGAGTTGAAGAAAAACCAAGTACCAGTACCCGTCGCTTAGAACGTGAGTTACATGTTCCTAAAACGATTGTCAATGAGGTTTTAAAAGAACATTTGTTACATCCTTATCACGTGCAAAAAGTCCAGGAACTTTTACCGACTAATCCCCCCATGCGGCTTACATTTTGTCAAATTATTAGAAACAAAAGAATCCGTGATCCAAATTTTTGTAGAACAATTATGTCACCACGTTCTCCTGAGTTAAATATGTGTGACTTCTTTTTGTGGGGCGCTATTAAAACCGAAGTTTACAAGACTCCGGTAAACACACGCGATGATTTATTGCAGCGGATTTTAAATGCAGGCAACCATTTTAATAACCCCGAGACATTAGATAGGGTCCAATATCATTTTTTAAGGAGTGTTAATAAGTGTATTCAGCAAGATGGCGGTCATTTTACACATTTGATTAAGTACCTTTTTTTGTTTTACTTAGTTTCTTACAATACATACTTTCAACTTTGTTGTACTTTGTTTTATTTTTATTGTTAATAATTGATGTATGCATGTAATTGTAAATATTTTCTTCTGGCAAAACAGCTCATTCAACGAATAATATTAAAGAGGTAAAATAGCTTCCAAATACATCCAGTCACTCTACAAAAATATCTGGGTTGTCATAACGCCGTTCATATTAAAAATGAGGAGAAATGTTGACGTATTATATCACTTTTATAACACTTCCACTTATTTACAGCCGGTGACTAAACTACTAGAAAACATCATTTTATAGTATTAGTCTTCATACTAAAAATCATTAAAATCGATTAGCAGGTTTTCACGTAATTTAGGAAAAACCAATATTTTTACAAATTTTTGATGCCCTCTACCGGCTAAACGAGACAATTTTGGATATAACTAAGTCGGCTTAGATCGACCTATTTTGACGTTAGGAGTCTGTCGTCAAACGTTGTACACGTATTTTCCAGACACCGTGTATAAAGATATATTTGTATATTAAGAAATATTTTTATTTATTTGAATTATTAACTAACGCCCAGATAAATATTTGTACAGTTGTGGCGCATTACTTCGGCTGTCACAAAATATCACCAGTAAAATAAAAATTACCAGGTATAAATTTGGTACCACTGGATAGTGGATAGTAGGTACACGAGATCCCAATATGGTGAGATTCAAACAATGTTTGTCATTAAAAAACAAATTTTAAAATAGGGTTTTTATTGTGAGAAAATAATTCCTAAAAATGGCCTATTTACACCTACTAACATGAGATAACGACTTAACAGTAAGAGCAAACACTAGTGACGCCTCCGCCATTTATTTTTTTGATCAATGTTCGCTTACTTCTTCGATTTATCTAAAAATAGGCTGAGTACAATTATTACCTACAGTTTTACTTCAAAAATATTGGATTTATAAATTTAGAAAAGCAGAAAAAGAAAAATGGGTGAATTTGAAAAATATTCGTTTTTGCTTTTATTAATTCTATTCATCAATAAATTTTTTTAAGCTGGCCAATTTATAGTGAAACTAGCGTATACCCGGCCTGCGATGCAATGCCAAGCATTATACGCCTCTGAGATAATAATAAGGCGAGTTCACCATTACGTCAAGATTTATAAATACAAACCCGAACAAACCTCTAAATTTATCAGTGTTTCTCTACAATATTATGCATGTATTATACATAAAAACCTTCCTCTTGAATCACTCTATCTATTAAAAAAAACCGCTTCAAAATCCGTTGCATAGTTTTAAAGATTTAAGCACATATATCTGGGGACAGACGCGACAGCGACTTTGTTTTATACTATGTTAAGATTTAATCCTATTATGCGTCCATTGGAAATGTTTTAAACATTTTTTCCTTACAAGCGAATATTGTAGCATACCGGACAAGTGTGTAACTGTTTTTTACATTGGAATACACAGATACCCAAGCACAATGGATGCCCTGGGGCGGGTTGACCACTTCCAGTGGGTGCCGGCGTCGATCTGTCTCTAGTCTGCAAAACGGCAGAGGTTTCGGTGAAAACGTAAATAGCGTTCCTTATACTGGATTCTGATGCACTTCGTGGTTTATTTATTTGTATACCTTTCGATATTACCAGTGTGACTGCCTTTTATGTTGAAGTTAATTCCGCTGGGATGGCGCTACGGTGTATTGATGGCTGCTTTGCTTTTGTAAAAAGGCTCTTAATACATCTTACCGCTGTGTCGGGATTGCTTGGGTTATGGCTGCCCGTAGAGTCCTTTATTACACCAGTGCCAAAAGTAAAAAACACTAAAAGATGGGATGAGATGAGGCCAGTAAATGTTTTATGGGATGTTAAGAAATTATTAGAAGAAGTGGTATATGAACAGTTATTAGAATTCATTGATGCCAACAAAAGTTTAGTTTCCTTTCAAGCTGGTTTTCGAAAAGGGTACTCTAACTCTACACTACAGTGACCGCTACTCAATGTGTGATTAAGACGTGAAAGAGAACCATTGATAAAGGGGAAAATGTTATAGCTGTGTTTTTAGATTTTAACCCGGCATTCGCAAAAATAATTGACAGGGCTAGATTATTGAGTAAATTGTATCAGTATGGTATTCGCGGAAACGTTTATAAATGGTTTAAAAATTATTTAACTAACAGATCACAAAAAACGAAAATTTCAAAAACATTCAAATAAAAAACTAAATAATATAGGAGTTCCTCAAGGAAGTATACTAGGTCCAATATTATTTATTTTATACATCAACGATATGCCTTTAGTTTTAAAAATGTGTAAGTTACAAATGTTTGCTGATGACACCTTAATTATTGTTTTAAATATTTTTTATGGTCTAAATACTCTAAATTCTGTGATAACTATATTATTAAATTGGCTAAAAGTAAATATATTAAAATTAAATATTTCACAAACTAAATGTATGGTTATGGATAATAATTTAAATTGTCAAAATATAAATGTTGTAATTGATGGTGAAAAATTGGAATTAGTAAACAGTTTTAAATATTTAGGGATAATTATTGATTAAAAATTATAATTTTTAAATTATTTTAAAAGTATCATATCGAAGATTGCCGGAAAAGTAGGTTATTTTAAAAGAATTAATTCTAATTTAAGTTTGTTTTCTAAAAAAAACTATAATACTATTATATTCGGTACCACATTTTCTTTATTGTTCTTCAATTTTATATTGTGCTAGTGAGGAAATATTTGACAAATTACAAATTTTACAAAATAAGGCAATGCGGATTATTTTAAATTGTGACAAATATACAAAAATACATTTTATGTTAAAAAATTTAGATTGGTTGAATATCAGAAATTTAATTTTTTACTTAGTATTTATCATTATACATAAAATTAAAAATAATTTATTGTCTGATTGTTTGAAAAATTTTGTTCTTTTAATTATGACCATTATAATTATAAAACAAGAACTAATCTAAATTTTTTTGTGGATAGAGTGTCTAAAACATTACCTTATTTTTCAGAAAGGTTTGAAAGAATATAATAATTTGGAAAATTCTATTAAATCTCAAATATATATCATTAAAACTACTTAACAAAATTTTAAAATTACATTTATTTAAAAAACAAAATGATACGTAATATTTAATACAATTTGCAAAATGTTTAACTTTTCTGTCTGTTTTTTGTTAAAAGAAGGTTCCGTTTTAAAATTAAAAATAAATCTATAGAAATATTTAATTGCAGCTTTTTGATAAATAAAACATGTTACTACAACTACTAGGTCTATTTGAGAATAATGGACGATTTTGTTATTATTAGGAAAGCCACCATTTTACGGTGGCAAAATTTACATGAAAGTGGGCCAACCAGACGGTCAATACAATACAATACCCCAAATTTTTCCCTGTTTTCAAATGGAGAAATTATTATAGGTAGAAAAGTAAAACAAGTTAAAACACTATTACTAAAATAGACGCCTGGCGCCTAATGGACATGCATTGGCTTTTTTTTATTTTGGTATGAGGCCTTCGGAAGATTGCCAACTTTCTGAACATCTTAAAACATTATACTTACTTATACGTAATAATAACATTACGTTTTAAACAGCACGATGTTAACTATGTATTTTATTCACGGCCTATTTTTGGAAAATGTTATGGTTTAAGATTATTGTAATTGCATTTAAACTTATTTGTTCTAAGTTTAATACCTTATCCGCTTAATTTTGAATACCAATAATGACTATTTTTTATTGCTGGTTACCTTTAAATGGTCCGGTTAAAAATTAGCTATTAACCTAGTGGTTTTTATTATTTTTATCTACAACCATTTAATAATAGATGCATAATACTTCTGATAATAAGAGCATTATGATATCCACAATACAACAAGTGTAATTATTATATTTCCCATATGAACTCAACTTTTTTTCAGGCACTGTATAAATGGATGGTTTTAGATAAAGTATAGTATTTGACTCGCGTCTAATGAACCATACTACACTCGGATGATTTACAACACTCGCCTTTGGCTCGTGCTGTAAACTTCATCCTCGTTATATTATGGCCTACATTATACGCTCGTTAAATAATATACTATAATCTACGACAGTGCCATTATAACGTATTTAGCATTATCATTTAGATGTCATTATGACCTTCATAATAGCACTCAGTGCCATTATGAATTCATAATAACATCCAAATGTTAAGATACAAAAACAAAAATAAAGTCGGTGCCAACTATTTATTTTTTATCGACGGGAATTATAGAACCCGGTGCGACATCTTGCGTCCCAGTACGGTACCTTAGAAAAGGTCAGTCGTAAAGGGAGGGGTTATTCTGTAAAAACAGAAAATTTTGCAAGTGTGCTCTCAAAACCGGTACAAGTGCCGGACCACAGATATTAATTTGAAAAAGTTTTGTCTGTTTCCTTCCGCCAAACTCATCCTCAGACGCGTTTCGCCGTTTACGGCTCATCAGTGAGGCTCAGTTTGGCAGAAGGAAACAGGGCTCAAAGACAAATCACTTGTCAGGATCGATTATCGACGGGAATTATAGAACCCGGTGCGACATCTTGCGTCCCAGTACGGTACCTTAGAAAAGGTCAGTCGTAAAGGGAGGGGTTATTCTGTAAAAACAGAAAATTTTGCAAGTGTGCTCTCAAAACCGGTACAAGTGCCGGACCACAGATATTAATTTGAAAAAGTTTTGTCTGTTTATTTTTTATTTATTATTACTTACTTAGAAAAACGGATTGCAAAAAACGGGTTATGTCTTCTTTTATTAAAATCTTTTTGTTCGAAATCCTTCTGATTTTCGTTTAAGAAACGCAATTAAATGGACGCACTTACTGATATCCGTATTTTTCTTCACTGACATATAACTGAACGTAGCATATAGACCCAAAGCGGCGAAGCCTTGTTATGTTTTGCGAGATGGTTAAAATAAGCAAGGAGCGCCTTCTCGCTGCTGATGTTTTTGATTCCTTTTCCATTACATCATTACACCAACCTTCATATTTTGGGTAGGTCTGTTCGTACACCTGCCTTGACTTTTCGGGAAGTAGGGAATCTATTACGCTTTGCGCGATATCTTCGACATCTAAAGGGACACTTTCGGATTCAGAATCTCCCATATTCAAATTATTTTTGACCAACACTTTGCATACAATAGAAAATTAGACGGCAATAATGACGTTGTCAAAATCGAAATTGAAACAATCAAAAATGCGGTTACCATGATATCCACTAATATGGACACCTAAAAATTTTTAAAATTACGAAAATGTGATATCAATGAAATTTAGGCGAATAAAATCTATTTGCACTGTCATAGATTAACTTTTGAATGATACACGTTCGATATGAACTTTGAGAATGAAACTTGTGCAATTAAACCACTCGGCTAACGCCTCGTGATTTAACGTTGCACACGTTTCATTATTGTGTTCATATCGAACTAGTATTATTAATAACTAATATTAGTGTGGCTTTCTGTTTGTGTAGGTCCGATAAACCTTTGGGGTTTTATGGCATCTTTTATGCGCATTAAAAACCATGCATGTAATAATGACATTTCATCTATCTTTGAAAGATGGAATGTTGACTTTCTTGACTTCTACTTTCCACCCGGGCGGAAAGTGAAATTATTATTTTTTTGTATAATAATATACGAAAAGTAAATAACATGCATGGGTCTAAATGCTGCAAGAGTAAGTTGGTTGTTATCTGCAAAAAGTCTGTTGACATTAATTACGATCTTGATAGCACAATACTATCTTCAGCTAAGAGGCTCAAATACCTTGGTGTAACTGTGGACCATCAAACTGCACTGGGGAGATCATATAAATAACATACGTTCGAAAGCTCATCGTTCTCTTAACTTCGTAATGCGAAATGTCAAATCTGCAGGAAGGTAAGCCAGAGTGAAAACTTACCTGACCTTGCATGGTGAGGCACTTGGTGGAGTACTGCGGCAGTGTATGGAGCCCCTACCAAGGATACTTGATAAATCAAATTTAAATGCTCCAACATAGAGCTATTAAATGGATTTACTTGGCCAACCCTCAAAAAAAGGCGTGATGCTAGCCAAGGACTGTTATTGTACAATGATGTTACCAATTAGGCAGCTTATTCTGAATTAAAGGCAAGGTTAACACCAGCACATAGAATTTCTAGACATGACCATCACTTTAAGTTTGATCAGCCTTTCTTTAAAACTTCATTGGGACTTTTTTCGCCTTTGAATAATGGCCTTAAAATTTGGAATTCGTTATGGGCAGACACTTTTAATAACAATATTCCTTATATAAGCACCTTTAAGAAAAACATCTCTTCTTTACCCGAAGGAACCTTACGCCATTCGACAACTTCAGGTTAATGCGTGTTAGATACTATTTTATTTCATTTTGTTGTAATTCTATTTATTACGTTTTTACTATGTTTTATTGTGATATTTACAATTTTGATACGAGAAAGTGTAGGTATACAAAATTTTATAGCACTTTAAAAAAAAATTAATTTCGTATATTTTTATGTATTTATATAATGTTTGTTAAGGTAATTGTAATTATAATACTATTACCGGACAGTAGCCCATTTGTATAGCTAAATAAAGAAATAAAAAATAGGTAAATAAATAAGATTATCGGGTTTTTATCGATAATATGCTAAATAAAATAACCTACGCACTGGAATACGCCCACATCCAAGTTTAACGACAATAATTTTTTTTTTAATGATTATAATGGGATTTATGAAAAACAAAAAATTAACATGGTTTATGTTTTTACTTATTTAAATTAATTATTATAATATGTATATTGGCATTATTCTCATATGGTCGAACCTTGCTGAATTTTTTTTTTTTGAAAGGTATTTCATAAATATTTGAAGTTCTAGGGTTAGTAATATTCGAACTTGGCTTTCAAATCAATTTTGCCGTATTTACTTGAGTAGCGACAGAACTATCTATGTATAAGTAAAAATTTTAATTCCTCTGGCAAGATGGATTCCAAGTCACGTTAGACTCTGACAATTCTGGTCTATAAAATTTTTTTGACATGAATTCCAGGACCGTACTTGAAAATTAAACACGTGACACCTTCTAAAACAATCGATGTAATAGTCTCATCGGTTCTACCGCTATAATTGCCAAATAATAATAATTTCTTTTGAAAGTTTTGTTTTATAAATATTATAATTTAAGGTAAGTAATAATAAACATGAGTTTTTATAAAATAAAGATAAAGTGTCAAAATAGATTTAAAAACTATATAATACTATAATTATCCAAACCTTGAAAATACTAAATTAACTGAAACGCAACTTTAAATAGGACTCTGTCAATCATATTTACAACAGATTTTTTTTTATTTGTTCATGTGTTACATTTCTAAACTTGTATGTGGGCTAACATAAAGTTAAAAGCTTCAATATAGCCAAGGATTTAATTTGTCTGTCAATGGAGACCCTATTTAACAGTTTTTGACTTACGTAAGGTACGTAGACCCAAAATGGTGTTTATAGAATTTGTTAGATAAAATGCAATTTATTGATACGCTAACATTTCTGAACTAGTATGTAGACTAACTTAATCTTAAAAACTTTATTTTATTGCCATACAAACAATAATAATATTAATATCTAAATATTAATTTCACTTATGTAAGGTACAGTTACGGCCATTAAATCTTGGGCAGCAAATCTGTCAGATTTTGACTTTTTACTAATTTTTGGTAAATTGCTCTTTTACCTTAATTTACATTTAATCATTAGTAATTACCAAGAGGTATCAGAACTTTTTTTATTATTTCGAAAAATTAACAAACTATAAAACTATAACAAATTCAATCGGCACCTATTTACAATACATCATATTATTATAATTAATCAAATTTTAATATTTTAGCGCGGCTCCCCCCTTGTCCAAGACAGAGTTTATCCTTCTAGGATTCTATTTTCACCATTAATTTTTTTGACTAAAACACCCCAAACATTTTCCATTACATTTAAATCCGGACTGCGTGAGGGCCATGGTAAAATGATAATTTGTTCCTGATCCATCCATTCCCTTACTTGTCGGGCCGTGTGAATGGGGCAATTATCTTGCTGATAAATAAAATCCCTTCCTGGAAATCGTTCTAATACAGAAGGTAACATGGTATTTTGTAAAATATTCATGTATACCTCTGTATTAAATCGCCCTTCAATAAAGTGACACACACCAAATCCTTGAGCACTCATCCATGCCCAGACGTTTACAGAAAATCGACCACTATTTCGATCCTTTTGGGTAAATCTTTCATCGAATCGAGTTCTTGGAGGCCTATATACTGTTAGTCTTCCGTTGTAGCAAGACTAAAACACTTTCTCGTCTGTAAATATTACCTTTTCCCAGAAAACTAGAGGCTCCAAGTAATACTGTAACGAAAAACCGACCCATTGTTCCTTATTTTCGGTAGTTAAAAATGGCTTTTAAGCTGCTGGATGACAGCGTAATTCAGAGATTTCTCTAACCCTTCGTCGAGCTGTTCTCACCGATCCCGGGAAGTTTATTTCTATTTTAGCCCTTATATACAATGGATTTAAAAGGTTGGTCCCTAATATGTTAACCATATTGTTATCCTGTTCTTCATTGGATTGTTTGGGACCACCACTTCCAGGTCTTCTTTCCAAGGAATGCGTTTCTTGCCATTTTGTTTTGAAAAAATAAACCGTACTCTTTGGGATGTTGAGCCTTTCTGAAACTCCCCTTTCAGACCAACCTTTCTGCTCAATATAATGAATTATTAAAACTTTCTGCTGGGTCGTTAAATTTGGCATTTTTCATAAATTAAAACTGTGACATTTATTCTATAATGACATTTTTAATAGATACTTTGTTGAACAGGTATTACAGGTATACTTATAGTAAAATGAGGTGTATGTGTAAATGTTACAAAGCTAAAAAGGTTCTGCCCAAGATCCAACTGTATGTATAGATGGTGTTTTCTTGTTTCGTACACTCGCGTTTCGTACACCTCGAAAATTTACCTGAAAAATTCTCGTTTCGTACACCAAATAAATTAATCCACTATCGGCTTCTCGTTTCGTACACCGACCATTGTGACGGCCTGGTTACCTGTAGGTACCTAATACCAAAATAATTATACGCTTTGTTGCTTTGGATTTGTATTTTTTTTAGATGTTTTATTATATTACATTATTACATTAATATAAGTTATATAGGTAAGCTACCTAATCAAATTTTACAATATATATTAAACGATTTAATGTCTCACGAATTTCAATTTTTTGAAGTAAATATTCACTTAATATTTTGCTTAAGCGGCTGTCCAAATCACTGTATTTCTTTGAACGTTTCGGCGTAGAGATGTGTAGGTCGCACCGCTGCTGTACGATGTCATAGTAATGCATTTCTTCTGTAAGTACGTTGAAAAGCTCAAATATATTAGGGTGACACTTGCCAATGCGTCTGTTCAGTCTATTATGCCAGCCTTCGACGGAGTTTGTAGTACGGTGTCGCTCATTATAGCATATCCATAACAACTCGTTTTCCAGCCATTGTTCGACAAAATAATCGTTGAATTTAACAACAGCTTCCTCGTTTGGTGCGTTCTCCATTATGTTTAGCCAAGCGTCGCCGATATGATCTTCTGGTAGGTATGCCAACGCGGCACACATACGTATGTGATCTCGAACTTTTTTATTTTCTTTGTATTGTGGGACCAATCCAAGTTCTTGTACTTTTCTCCAGATTGCTTGGTTGAAATGGAAATTGCATCCTTTGATAACAACTTCGGGGAAAGCATCTCTTAGTGCGTTTATTGCGGCACGCTCAAAGTCAATGTGTACCTTTTTTGGAATGAAATTAGGTACCTTATCTTGTAGTAACTTAAAAAGCCTCTTATAGGTCGTTTCTCTGCGGTTTGGCAATAGCGCGTAAACAGCAGGAATGATACGTGTTGCATCTGGAGTACTTCCCAAGTCTACGTGTATGGTGTAGAGTTGATCGAAAAGAGGGCAACAACTTTTAAATGTCCCGTCCACGAAGAATTCTGATGAGTTTGCAAGCATGTGTCCTCCATTGCTCGCAAAAATTAGTATTCTGTCTTCTTGGCCATCGTCTACTAATAAATAAGACTTCATGGTTTCAGTCAAGGTAAGGTCTTCTCGTTTTTTTGGCAGAACATCTATGCCTAGAGCCCTGTGCCGTTCTCTGTAGAATCGATCTTTAACGCAGGAAAATTCAGGAATATTAACTACAAAGTCTAGCCCAGCGTCTTTTGCAACCATCATTTCTTGCCTGTAGATCTGTGGTATTGGAAGTAGTTCTTCTCGAGCACGTTTCTTGACCTTTTGCAAGCATAAGTCAACTTCATTTTTCGCTATGTCAGGAACACATGTATGGCTTGATTTTGTTTGACTCAACTTGTAGTCCTTGAAGGTTGTCAACGTCCCAGGGCATGGTCTCTTGGTGCACATCCACAGTATGATGTTGGTATATGTACGTTTCATAGTATAACGATGTCCTGAATGCAAAATAGCTGGCTTCCCTCTTTTCGTTTCAATAACTTGAATATCCATGATAAAAAATATCAGCGTCGCAGTAAGTAATCTTTTACAATAATATTAGAAGCAAATTCAACACCCTTTATATACACCATATCGATTATTGTATCCTTTAATGAAATTATTATGAGAAGTTTTTGTTCCCTAATTACTTAAGTTAGTACCTGTCACCTGTAAATTCCAGTAACCCTCAATACGAAAAAAATTATATTTTGTGGCAATAATCTGTTAATGACAGCGGAATTTGCGTACATCTATTATTGTTAAATTATTTTATTACCATTAAATAATTATTATGAAAGTGTCTACCCATTAAGGGGTAGGTATGGTCATCACAATGGTCGGTGTACGAAACGAGAAGCCAATAGTGGATTAATTTATTTGGTGTACGAAACGAGAATTTTTCAGGTAAATTTTCGAGGTGTACGAAACGCGAGTGTACGAAACAAGAATAAATCGTATAGATGGCATGGCAGAACTAGGCGGTACCCGGTTTTGTCCAACTCTTCCCCACCTACCTAGTCAGAGAAATAATTTCTACTTATAGTGTTGTGCCAAATATATGGTATAGTAATTTTTACTTTTTTTCATTTTGTAAAATTCATCTGATCGACAGGCGCCTGAGACACCAATAACCAATGTCACCTACAAATGTGTAAAATAACAAGTTAATATTGAAATGGTCAAAATTTTGACCTAAATATATTTTGAACAAGAAATTTCGTAGGCGCTTATTCCAAGAAAGTTTCAATATTATCCATAGATCGTAGGTTCGATTTTTTCGGCTTGTATCCTTCGTTTTTTTTTTAAATGCCAATAGCTTTGCGTTTGCTATTTTGGCTCTATATAGCTGTTTCAATTATCACCAGCCCCCATTAATAAGTAATCTCTTTCAGCCAAGAGACCCTTATATTATAAGCAACTCATATAATATATCTACCTATTCTTTTTCTCTTTTAAAAAAGCGACCCCAACAACAATCTTAATCGTGTGCCGATAGATCGTAAAATGTTTCTCAATATTTGCCAAAGGCTAAGTTTATTTTTAAATATTGTATTACAATACAAAATATCTTATTAAAGTTATTTATTAGCTAATAACAATAAACTTTTTGTCATTTGATATTGTTAATTTGATGTTTAAACATCGATAATATTGCTAAATGCCATTGTTTTCTAAATAAATTGAGGTATATTGAAAATTTTTTTTTCATAATCTAGTGACGTGTACGAGCGTTTTTTTTTAATTAACGTGGAACCAGATATTTAGCCTGTTTCGTTTAAAATAGGGAACCCTGTATATGTGACAGCAACGCGTTTTTCTGCTGGAAGACAACGAACATTTCTAGGCCGTTGTGTAGTGATAATATCACGGTAATTTAGCCAATAGGAAATAAGAGTTAAGTTACCATAGAATCCAAACCATTATTCCTTTGAATACTTACAGTAATTATTATCAAGTTCTTTTGGGGTGTAATCTGGTTTTATATACTGTATTAATTCCGACTGGCAGATGTAATGAATAATGATATTAATTATAATAATATTTGCTTGCTACGGTTATAAAGTATATACTTACCACTAAAAATCAGTACCTACTGTAGTTTTGAAAAATGTATATAGCTTCCAGTGTGATATTGTTCTTGTAATTTAACATTGCATATGATTATCTATTATGCAACATGATTTACTGAGATGGTGAAATTCGTCCATAGATTATAAAGTCCAATAATATTGATGAGTTGTGCGAAATACGAATCTTCTATTGCTTTATCTGAAATGCAAAGTTTAAAAAAACTTAAAATACAAAGTAAAAATCAATTAATTGAAACAGGTATTGGTGGGATCAATAAAATTCAAATTCAGACAGGACAGCTACAAGACTCCGAACAACGATGTGGCCTGCGCAACAAATACGTTAAAACATACTACGGCGCGCGGCGATTGCCGATCGTTTCGAACCCCTACCAAAGTCTTGTGGATTATAGCTTCTAACGAATACAATTCGTTTTTGCATGGGGACGCTGTTCTGCTCTCTTAATTGTAGAGAAAGCGCTTTTCTGGGAACCAAATGCGTCGCATTGCGAAGATATAATTTTTTTCTTAACAAAATTGCTGTATTAAAAGTAGTTAATTATTCAACAAGATTGTGCTGCTAATGGAACTGATACCAATAAAAACACTGTTGTAGCAAATCAGGAATTAATATAACACTAAAGCGGGTTTGATACACTAGTAATTTATTTAATATGGGTTAATAAAAAATAAGCTATCAATATAACTGTCTATTAGCAAACCTGTTGTACCGTGCGAGCAAAAATTATTTGCATCAAAGAGAACCTTGCATCTAAGGACGTAATGCTTAGCCGTAGAGCTTAATACCTGTTGGGTGTCAGTAACTATACCTGAATAACCAATCAGTTATTCCTTCATCTTTGACAGTCGTTACAAGTAATTTGATTCATCGCTAATTTTTCCAATTTCTTGAACAATTCACACAATGGGCTTTACGGAACAGAACAAAACATTCATGGTTGAAGCGTATTTTCGAAACGGGGTTAGAGTAAATGGCAATACAATCCGGGTTTGTGCATGAACGATTTTCACGAACATTTTCCTAACATTGCTTTTATTAGTGGAGATTTTTATGATTGCCTGAAAAGAACCGTGGCTGTGTTTAGGGAAACAGGTTCTATAAAACATAAAAAAGGAGCAGGAAGACCATCTGTAAGAATAAACAGAAGAACTTGTTGTAAACGTTCGTGAAATAATGCAAAATACGCCAACAAATTGTATAAGACGCCTGTCCCAAGAAGTGTGAAGCTCTTATGGAACATGCAGGACTATTTTTAAGAAGCAGCTAAATTTATTTCCTTATAAAGTGCAAGTATTCCAAGAAATATAAGCCGCAGATTTTGAAAGACGCAGAATTGTTAATTTTGTAAACAACAAAAATAAATGTGTATTTGTCTACTTATTTTATTACTCATTAGTTTGGCATATCATGTCATAATATGAATTTGACAAAATTTTAACCTAGATTTGGTTATAAATATCGTCCCCATATCATTGTGATCTAAACCATGCAATCCCTACGTTTTTTAATCCAAGCCCTCTTTGATGCAAATAATTTTTGCTCGCACGGTATAAGATTATTTTCCTCAGTGTAAATCACGAAAATCATGTTTTCCATCTCTTTCCGTAATAATTATTTCAAATTAATAAATATTTTGCATATTATCTCAAAACTGTATTCTTTTTTTCGGCCAATTGTGAGACTTGAACCCTAAGAAATACGACATCCCTTGCGGTTTTCGACTTGTTAATGATAGTGTCTTAACAGAATGCTTAAATTACGTCTGTAAAAAAATATCGGCGGCTTTTAGTTTAAAAAATAAACTGATAATGTATTTCTAGGCCAGCATGTCAATTCGACAAAGGATTGAAAATCTAAGATGTGGCAATATGTCACGATAGCTAATGGTAGCTCCAAAAGGCCAATTACTCACTTTTATCTAAGAGAAAAGACCGCGTACGGCACGACAACCTTATGCGTGCAGAAATGCCAGGTACCCCAATAAGGACAAGGCGGCGGGCGGCTCTTGTTGCCCTGTTTGGAATAGGCCACTGTGCCCTGCCGGAAGCTGCTTCCTTATTGGTCATTCCTGCGACCACCGCCACCGTCGACGATACGATAATCATCGAATGTCGGCCAGGTTGTTCGATGGTTAAATAATTGTTTGTAATAAGTAGTTGATGTTTGATGTACTGAACAGAATAATATATTTGAGATAATATCGCATAAGCTTAACTTACTTTTTCTAGTCTAATTTAAAAATTTTTATTTTTAAATTAAATAATTTCAACGAAAAATTGAATCTGACCGCGTTTTGTAGTCCTTAGTAAATTTTTTTTTAACAATTTGCTCTAAAATAAAAATTGAGGGTACTTCCCTCTTAACGTAATTCTGTGTTTTTATATTATTTTGCCGCCCTGTACATAATAATAAACTTTTCTGGACATGCTGTACATATACTCGTATATTTATTTATTTTATTCATTATAACTTGGTATATTTATTATTTATTAATGGCGTTCTTGAATATATCTCTTTTGAAATGGATAATATCCGATTTTTAATTTTATTTCTATAATTATTTAATGATTTAATTATTTTAATTGACTGTGGTAGCATATCAAAAATATATGGATTAAAAAATGTTTTTGTGCTATTGTTTTGTTTACTCTATTTTTATATGTAATAGTATTTTTATGACGAGTTTCATGTGCGTGATTAATATAATTTATTTTATTTTTATGTTTAAAACTATATATTAACATGTTATAAGAAAATATTTGTTTAATATCCATTTTTTTGCTATCTTTAAATAGTAAATCAGAAGAATATTGGTGGTCTTTTTCGTAAATAGTTTTCAAAATGTATTTTAGGTTAGTTTCAATATTATTAAGATAATTCTTATTTATGCCTCCCCATCCTAGTATTCCATAATTTAAATAGGTTTGTACTAAATAATAATACAATATTTCTAATTCTTTTATATTTAAAAATTATTGTTTTTGAATGTTTAAATATTGATATAAGAATTTTTAGTTTTTTACAATGTAGTCACTATATAAATCTAATTTTAAATTTTAGGAAAAATTATTCCTAGATATTTAATATATTCCTTTATACACTCCCGTGCAGAGAAAACGGGCACTCCAAAATTTTGATTAGGTTTTAGCCTTGATAACTTTTTTATTTTTCATCCGATTTTAGTGATTTTTTTATAGAATTGCAGATACAATTGTCAGCTTTAACGTGTATTTTACTAATCTTAAGTAACTTTGGTTATTTCACATATTATACAAGGATAATCGAAATGTTTTTTTCTCTAATTTCAAAACGCCCTGTGGAATAATTAAGTAACAAAATTATTTTAAATTACCAATTTTAATGTAGAGTCATCTATTCTTTACATTTTATTTTTTGGTTTATGTCAATACATGCATTCAGTCTCACAAAATTTAAATTTAAATAAAATAATTTAAATTTTTACATAATTTCTATTCCAATATAAATTCAGAATTTTTTTTACAAGGTGGCTATGTCCTTTCTTGTTTGACACTTTATTGTTAGTTTGGCAGTAAATTTGTGTATTGTCAATGGTCTTAAGTGCTGAAAATTGTGCAAAAGCTGTAGCTTTAGTGGAGGACGGGCGAAATTATGGGTATATAGCCAGAGTACTTAATATCAGCCGCTCTATCATCGAAAGAGTAGTTAAACGCTTTAGGGATACAGGCAGCAATTCACGAAGGGCAGGTACTGGTACGCAACGCAAGACTACAGCAGTTGATGACCGGTTTCTTGTTCTTAAAACCCTTCGAAATCGCCGACTGACTTCAGTACAGGCGAAAAATCATCTTAGAGAAGTTCGAGGTAAAAGTATCAGTTCTTGGACCGTTCGTCGAAGATTAAAGGATGTAGGTTTGAATTCTTGCCGACCAGCAACAGGCCCTAGATTACTCCGACGTCATAGAGTAGCAAGATAACAATTTGCTCGTGAACATGTAAATTGGAATTTGGCACAATGGAACAGTGTACTTTTTACCGATGAGTCTAGATTTTGCCTAAACTCACCAGATGACCGGAGACAGGTTAGCAACGGCCACTGGCAACGCGAGAAATTTTCATCGCAGGCGGACGCCGCGATCCTTCATACCTCGCTGCTCGACGAGCGGGGCCTGGGCAATCTGCATTGTGACGGTTAATAAAAAAGCATATTAATTTAAATATTTAGATAGACTCTTACTTATTAACAATGAAAAAATGTATAACTGTCAATAATTTCTAATTATCTGTTTAATAGCTATATTGGGAAAAAAGAGGAATTAAAATGTATGCACGTCTATGAACTTTTACGAAAAAAACACCGTTGCTGCGAGTCGATTTTCTTTAAATTTTGGATATGTGTTAAGTATACCATAAAAAACATGGTAGTGGTCAGATCGGCCCGTGGCCGATCGATTTGTTTTTTTTAAATGGTCTCAAAGTTGAAAATTTGTAACTATGAAGAAATACGTTTTTGTAACAAGTGATGGTTTATATTAAATAGGAAGAGAGGGACGTTATCCTGTGACCTGTTAGGGGGTTTAAACTAAAGAACACTTATCGCTTAATCGATTTTTTCTAATATCCCCAACGACCAGCCGTAATACGTCGATAAAATCAGTGCCGTATTAGAAAAAACAGGTATTAAGATAAACGCACGTCTATGAACTTTTACGAAAAAAACACCGTTGCTGCGAGTCGATTTTCTTTAAATTTTGGATATGTGTTAAGTATACCATAAAAAACATGGTAGTGGTCAGATCGGCCCGTGGCCGATCGATTTGTTTTTTTTAAATGGTCTCAAAGTTGAAAATTTGTAACTATGAAGAAATACGTTTTTGTAACAAGTGATGGTTTATATTAAATAGGAAGAGAGGGACGTTATCCTGTGACCTGTTAGGGGGTTTAAACTAAAGAACACTTATCGCTTAAGCGATTTTTTCTAATATCCCCAACGACCAGCCGTAATACGTCGATAAAATCAGTGCCGTATTAGAAAAAACAGGTACGCACGTCTATGAACTTTTACGAAAAAAACACCGTTGCTGCGAGTCGATTTTCTTTAAATTTTGGATATGTGTTAAGTATACCATAAAAAACATGGTAGTGGTCAGATCGGCCCGTGGCCGATCGATTTGTTTTTTTTAAATGGTCTCAAAGTTGAAAATTTGTAACTATGAAGAAATACGTTTTTGTAACAAGTGATGGTTTATATTAAATAGTAAGAGAGGGACGTTATCCTGTGACCTGTTAGGGGGTTTAAACTAAAGAACACTTATCGCTTAAGCGATTTTTTCTAATATCCCCAACGACCAGCCGTAATACGTCGATAAAATCAGTGCCGTATTAGAAAAAACAGGTATTAAGATAAACGCACGTCTATGAACTTTTACGAAAAAAACACCGTTGCTGCGAGTCGATTTTCTTTAAATTTTGGATATGTGTTAAGTATACCATAAAAAACATGGTAGTGGTCAGATCGGCCCGTGGCCGATCGATTTGTTTTTTTTAAATGGTCTCAAAGTTGAAAATTTGTAACTATGAAGAAATACGTTTTTGTAACAAGTGATGGTTTATATTAAATAGGAAGAGAGGGACGTTATCCTGTGACCTGTTAGGGGGTTTAAACTAAAGAACACTTATCGCTTAAGCGATTTTTTCTAATATCCCCAACGACCAGCCGTAATACGTCGATAAAATCAGTGCCGTATTAGAAAAAACAGGTATTAAGATAAACGCACGTCTATGAACTTTTACGAAAAAAACACCGTTGCTGCGAGTCGATTTTCTTTAAATTTTGGATATGTGTTAAGTATACCATAAAAAACATGGTAGTGGTCAGATCGGCCCGTGGCCGATCGATTTGTTTTTTTTAAATGGTCTCAAAGTTGAAAATTTGTAACTATGAAGAAATACGTTTTTGTAACAAGTGATGGTTTATATTAAATAGGAAGAGAGGGACGTTATCCTGTGACCTGTTAGGGGGTTTAAACTAAAGAACACTTATCGCTTAAGCGATTTTTTCTAATATCCCCAACGACCAGCCGTAATACGTCGATAAAATCAGTGCCGTATTAGAAAAAACAGGTATTAAGATAAACGCACGTCTATGAACTTTTACGAAAAAAACACCGTAGCTGCGAGTCGATTTTCTTTAAATTTTGGATATGTGTTAAGTATACCATAAAAAACATGGTAGTGGTCAGATCGGCCCGTGGCCGATCGATTTGTTTTTTTTAAATGGTCTCAAAGTTGAAAATTTGTAACTATGAAGAAATACGTTTTTGTAACAAGTGATGGTTTATATTAAATAGGAAGAGAGGGACGTTATCCTGTGACCTGTTAGGGGGTTTAAACTAAAGAACACTTATCGCTTAAGCGATTTTTTCTAATATCCCCAACGACCAGCCGTAATACGTCGATAAAATCAGTGCCGTATTAGAAAAAACAGGTATTAAGATAAACGCACGTCTATGAACTTTTACGAAAAAAACACCGTTGCTGCGAGTCGATTTTCTTTAAATTTTGGATATGTGTTAAGTATACCATAAAAAACATGGTAGTGGTCAGATCGGCCCGTGGCCGATCGATTTGTTTTTTATAAATGGTCTCAAAGTTGAAAATTTGTAACTATGAAGAAATAAGTTTTTGTAACAAGTGATGGTTTATATTAAATAGGAAGAGAGGGACGTTATCCTGTGACCTGTTAGGGGGTTTAAACTAAAGAACACTTATCGCTTAATCGATTTTTTCTAATATCCCCAACGACCAGCCGTAATACGTCGATAAAATCAGTGCCGTATTAGAAAAAACAGGTATTAAGATAAACGCACGTCTATGAACTTTTACGAAAAAACACCGTTGCTGCGAGTCGATTTTCTTTAAATTTTGGATATGTGTTAAGTATACCATAAAAAACATGGTAGTGGTCAGATCGGCCCGTGGCCGATCGATTTGTTTTTTTTAAATGGTCTCAAAGTTGAAAATTTGTAACTATGAAGAAATACGTTTTTGTAACAAGTGATGGTTTATATTAAATAGGAAGAGAGGGACGTTATCCTGTGACCTGTTAGGGGGTTTAAACTAAAGAACACTTATCGCTTAAGCGATTTTTTCTAATATCCCCAACGACCAGCCGTAATACGTCGATAAAATCAGTGCCGTATTAGAAAAAACAGGTATTAAGATAAACGCACGTCTATGAACTTTTACGAAAAAAACACCGTTGCTGCGAGTCGATTTTCTTTAAATTTTGGATATGTGTTAAGTATACCATAAAAAACATGGTAGTGGTCAGATCGGCCCGTGGCCGATCGATTTGTTTTTTTTAAATGGTCTCAAAGTTGAAAATTTGTAACTATGAAGAAATACGTTTTTGTAACAAGTGATGGTTTATATTAAATAGGAAGAGAGGGACGTTATCCTGTGACCTGTTAGGGGGTTTAAACTAAAGAACACTTATCGCTTAAGCGATTTTTTCTAATATCCCCAACGACCAGCCGTAATACGTCGATAAAATCAGTGCCGTATTAGAAAAAACAGGTATTAAGATAAACGCACGTCTATGAACTTTTACGAAAAAAACACCGTTGCTGCGAGTCGATTTTCTTTAAATTTTATTTTAAAATAAATAAAAAATTAACGAAATAAATAAAACATTTTAGTTTTACACACAAACAGTTATATTCATTTGGGGGCAATGACGGAAGACGAACACCACCATACATCGTATCACCCCATAACTTTTTTTATCCAAACCACAAGCGATCCGTGGTATTGCCAATGTTGTTATGCTGTGAATAATACAGAGACGTCGCATATCTGTAAGTGCCCTCCAAATATAAAGGTATTTTGGTTTTTCAAAATATTGGTTTTTGGTTACCAAATAAAAAATTTTGTTGTTGCCACAGTCGAGGAACGCGCAGTAGCCAACCTTCATTTGTCGGTTTTGGATATTATGGACTCCAAATTTATCCCTAAAATAAAAAGGATAGCTAGAATTATATAGGTAAACTTGTATACTAGTTATTATCTGAATAACATTTTTTATTGAAATTGAATAAGTACATAGGTGTTAATTGGAATGACAATTTTAAGTAAAGTAAATAATTAAAAAGAAAAATTTTGGTATATATGTAGAAGATCTTGTTTAGTTTCATTTCCAATTATTATTTTATGCGTAAAAACAAACCTGAATTTCCTGGCAATTCCCTTAGACATCTTAAAATCCACTGACACGCAATGTGCCAGCGAGTGAGTTTCTTGGAAACTAAATACATCCGCATTTATTTCGTTTAGGGAGTCGCAACTAATTAATTTGTGTTGAAATTTGTTAGAAGTGGCAACACTGTATCATTAAAAATATTTTAGGTAAATGGAGCATGTCCGTTTATGTAAACAACCAAATTTTCAAAACGATTTGTTAACTGGTTCGTCATATACTTCTAACGTACCATCCACCGTGAATCACCCTGTATATTACGTACCAAATTAATTTTTTTTTTGTAAATTTAAAGAAGTAGGTACCTAAAAAAATATTTAAATACAAAATTAGCTGTCTTATTGTGAGACTTGTCATTTTAAATCCATAACTGTCAATAAAGTAGATTGATTTAGTGTCGGTCGTAGCGTTTTGTGGTGGGCGGTTACAAGGGAAGCGGGTAGCACCAAAAATTACTATCAAAACTTCTCCTCCAATAGGGTAATATGGGACAGCCAACACCCTCCCCTTTCTAATTAAACTGGATATTTAAATATAATAATTTTCCAAACGCTTTTAGTTTCTAATTATGAAATTTCTTTTATTTCCTGTACCTATATAATAAAATATTGTTAATATTCAATAGCAGCCTTAATGTACGACCAGTGAAAATTTACAACATTGTAGAAACCGTTAAAACATCAAGCTCGCTGTCGATGCCCGGCCGGCAGGTCAAAGAAAAGATCAACCTCGCCGCAGCCGCCGCGCCGGCTACATCAAAGAAAACCCTCTCCAGTTGTCTGGTTCTAGAATTCCAGCAAGGGCTGCTTCTGCATTGGTTGGAAAATAATGTATTACTATTAGTCGGTCAATAGGAGATAAATTTAAATGCGAATTTCTCCTTGTCATCACTGCTGACATAGCATCTGACTATACTTCAGTTCCAGCAGCTATTTTTAAATTTTTCGGTTAAAAGTTTTAATAGAAATGTAAGTATAAAAACTACTGATGAGCCATGATATGGCGAAACGCGTCTAGGGATGGATCTGACGAAATGACAGGAAAATATTTATTTGATTTTATAATAGTATATTTTTATAGGAGCAAGCGATCAGTGGATTTTGAGTTTAGGCAGTTTTGGCGGAAATTTCAACACAAATTAATTAGTTGCGACTCCCTAAACGAAATAAATGCGGATGTATTTAGTTTCCAAGAAACTCACTCGCTGGCACATTGCGTGTCAGTGGATTTTAAGATGTCTAAGGGAATTGCCAGGAAATTCAGGTTTGTTTTTACGCATAAAATAATAATTGGAAATGAAACTAAACAAGATCTTCTACATATATACCAAAATTTTTCTTTTTAATTATTTACTTTACTTAAAATTGTCATTCCAATTAACACCTATGTACTTATTCAATTTCAATAAAAAATGTTATTCAGATAATAACTAGTATACAAGTTTACCTATATAATTCTAGCTATCCTTTTTATTTTAGGGATAAATTTGGAGTCCATAATATCCAAAACCGACAAATGAAGGTTGGCTACTGCGCGTTCCTCGACTGTGGCAACAACAAAATTTTTTATTTGGTAACCAAAAACCAATATTTTGAAAAACCAAAATACCTTTATATTTGGAGGGCACTTACAGATATGCGACGTCTCTGTATTATTCACAGCATAACAACATTGGCAATACCACGGATCGCTTGTGGTTTGGATAAAAAAAGTTATGGGGTGATACGATGTATGGTGGTGTTCGTCTTCCGTCATTGCCCCCAAATGAATATAACTGTTTGTGTGTAAAACTAAAATGTTTTATTTATTTCGTTAATTTTTTATTTATTTTAAAATAAAATTTAAAGAAAATCGACTCGCAGCAACGGTGTTTTTTTCGTAAAAGTTCATAGACGTGCGTTTATCTTAATACCTGTTTTTTCTAATACGGCACTGATTTTATCGACGTATTACGGCTGGTCGTTGGGGATATTAGAAAAAATCGCTTAAGCGATAAGTGTTCTTTAGTTTAAACCCCCTAACAGGTCACCGGATAACGTCCCTCTCTTCCTATTTAATATAAACCATCACTTGTTACAAAAACGTATTTCTTCATAGTTACAAATTTTCAACTTTAAGACCATTTAAAAAAAACAAATCGATCGGCCACGGGCCGATCTGACCACTACCATGTTTTTTATGGTATACTTAACACATATCCAAAATTTAAAGAAAATCGACTCGCAGCAACGGTGTTTTTTTCGTAAAAGTTCATAGACGTGCGTTTATCTTAATACCTGTTTTTTCTAATACGGCACTGATTTTATCGACGTATTACGGCTGGTCGTTGGGGATATTAGAAAAAATCGCTTAAGCGATAAGTGTTCTTTAGTTTAAACCCCCTAACAGGTCACAGGATAACGTCCCTCTCTTCCTATTTAATATAAACCATCACTTGTTACAAAAACGTATTTCTTCATAGTTACAAATTTTCAACTTTGAGACCATTTAAAAAAAACAAATCGATCGGCCACGGGCCGATCTGACCACTACCATGTTTTTTATGGTATACTTAACACATATCCAAAATTTAAAGAAAATCGACTCGCAGCAACGGTGTTTTTTTCGTAAAAGTTCATAGACGTGCGTTTATCTTAATACCTGTTTTTTCTAATACGGCACTGATTTTATCGACGTATTACGGCTGGTCGTTGGGGATATTAGAAAAAATCGATTAAGCGATAAGTGTTATTTAGTTTAAACCCCCTAACAGGTCACAGGATAACGTCCCTCTCTTCCTATTTAATATAAACCATCACTTGTTACAAAAACGTATTTCTTCATAGTTACAAATTTTCAACTTTGAGACCATTTAAAAAAAACAAATCGATCGGCCACGGGCCGATCTGACCACTACCATGTTTTTTATGGTATACTTAACACATATCCAAAATTTAAAGAAAATCGACTCGCAGCAACGGTGTTTTTTTCGTAAAAGTTCATAGACGTGCGTTTATCTTAATACCTGTTTTTTCTAATACGGCACTGATTTTATCGACGTATTACGGCTGGTCGTTGGGGATATTAGAAAAAATCGCTTAAGCGATAAGTGTTCTTTAGTTTAAACCCCCTAACAGGTCACAGGATAACGTCCCTCTCTTCCTATTTAATATAAACCATCACTTGTTACAAAAACGTATTTCTTCATAGTTACAAATTTTCAACTTTGAGACCATTTAAAAAAAACAAATCGATCGGCCACGGGCCGATCTGACCACTACCATGTTTTTTATGGTATACTTAACACATATCCAAAATTTAAAGAAAATCGACTCGCAGCAACGGTGTTTTTTTCGTAAAAGTTCATAGACGTGCGTTTATCTTAATACCTGTTTTTTCTAATACGGCACTGATTTTATCGACGTATTACGGCTGGTCGTTGGGGATATTAGAAAAAATCGCTTAAGCGATAAGTGTTCTTTAGTTTAAACCCCCTAACAGGTCACAGGATAACGTCCCTCTCTTCCTATTTAATATAAACCATCACTTGTTACAAAAACGTATTTCTTCATAGTTACAAATTTTCAACTTTGAGACCATTTAAAAAAAACAAATCGATCGGCCACGGGCCGATCTGACCACTACCATGTTTTTTATGGTATACTTAACACATATCCAAAATTTAAACAAAATCGACTCGCAGCAACGGTGTTTTTTTCGTAAAAGTTCATAGACGTGCATACATTTTAATTCCTCTTTTTTCCCAATATAGCTATTAAACAGATAATTAGAAATTATTGACAGTTATACATTTTTTCATTGTTAATAAGTAAGAGTCTATCTAAATATTTAAATTAATATGCTTTTTTATTAACCGTCACAATGCAGATTGCCCAGGCCCCGCTCGTCGAGCAGCGAGGTATGAAGGATCGCGGCGTCCGCCTGCGATGAAAATTTCTCGCGTTGCCAGTGGCCGTTGCTAACCTGTCTCCGGTCACCAGATGGACGAGAGCGAGTGTGGAGACGAATGAACGAAAGATTTGCTGAATGTTCCTTTAGCCCCCGGCTTAGTTATGGAGGAGGTTCAGGTTATGGTTTGGGCAGGAATATCACGGGAGGCCTGTACTGAGTTAGTATTTATTGATAGAGGATCGCTGACCGCACAGAAGTATATTGAGGAGGTTATCGAGAATCATGTAGTTCCTTTTGCTCCATTTATCGGCGATGATTTTATCTTGATGCAAGATAATGCCCGTCCACATTCCTCAATGTGCGTCACTCAACATTTGGTAGAAGTTGGGATTGAGAAAATGAACTGGCCAGCATGTTCTCTAGATTTAAACCCTATAGAGCATGTGTGGGACATGCTCGGAAGACGCGTTAGAAGTCGATTAGTGATACCAACGACATTAAACGAGCTTCGTGCGGCACTTGAGGAGGAATGGGGGAGTATTCCGCAAGACGATATTCGCGGGCTTATTGATGGTATGAACCGACGTGTACAGGCAGTAATTAGCGCTAGAGGAGGCATTACAAAGTATTGATGCATACTTAATTAATTTGTAGTTGTTAAGTTTGTTTTCGTTTTAACAATAAAGAAATTAGTAAAAATTTAAATTATTTTATTTAAATTTAAATTGTGTGAGACTGAATGCATGTATTGACATAAACCAAAAAATAAAATGTAAAGAATAGATGACTCTACATTAAAATTGGTAATTTAAAATAATTTTGTTACTTAATTATTCCACAGGGCGTTTTGAAATTAGAGAAAAAAACAGCATTTCGATTATCCTTGTATAATATGTGAAATAACCAAAGTTACTTAAGATTAGTAAAATACACGTTAAAGCTGACAGTTGTATCTGCAATTCTATAAAAAATTACTAACATCGGATGAAAAATAAAAAAGTTATCAAGGCTGAAACCTAATCAAAATTTTAGAGTGCCCGTTTTCTCTGCACGGGAGTGTATTAATATTATTGCATATTATTGGACCAATATTTGGAAGTTTATTTATTATTTTACAATTCCTTTTTAAAAATCCTGCAAGTTTATATGGGACGTTCAAATGTCCACAGGTTTATAATTTTCTTTGCGCAAAATATTTTATAGTAATTAGAAGATAATATACTGTCCGCGAAAATAATTAAAAAGTGAATATTGTGACCTATCGGACAAGTGTGTAACTGTTTTTTATATTGGAATACACAGAGATCCAAGCACAATGGGTACCCTGAGGCGGGTAGACCGCGACGGCCGTTTCGTCCTTGTTAGGACTCTACGGGCAGTAAAAAGTTAGACTTTTCACACCCATTTCAGTGTGAAAAGTATTACTTTAACGCACTTACTGTGTTACTTTTCACACGCCGGGTAAAAAGTCTAACTTTTCAGTGTGAAACACATAAGAAGGAAGAGCTAATCTAAAACTAAAATACCACAATGGAAAAAAACACTTCGGAGTGGGTTAAATTTATTTCTACTCCAGTCAGTAATAATTGACAATAATTTAGGATAAAATAATTAAACAAATTTCAGCTACAAGGTGAAGTATTGCTAATGCTAATGGGATGGGATGATTTGTATAATAAATATAAAGATATATTAATGAAAGTTTACAAAAAGACGTTTGAATTACTTTTTTGCTTACTTTAGTAGAATGAAAAGTGTAAATGCTCGTGTCGATGAACAAACATTAATGGAAATAAACGAAAGGCCATTTTTATTTTTAAGAGACCGGGTTTTGGGTTTTGGGCGTATCCATTTGGCTCCAGACGAAAAAGTAAGGCAGGAATTATTAAAAAAACTACTCGCCCAGGATCGTATTTCCGTCTCTATATCTGCAATCTATCTGCAGGTAAAGTAGAAAGAGATAAAATAAGTCCAAGAGTAAATCGGCTTGTTTTTTCAACATGGTATCTTTGTCCCAATAATCCAGTCCTTTCTTGTTTTTAAATTGTTCCGTTTAAATGCAAATGTTTTTAATTATTCGGCAAAAAATATGGCCCGGGCCTTCTACCTGTGCCTATACTAAAACTATAATACTATTTACTCCCTTGTTGCATAACTTTATTTATTCACAGACTACCAATAAATGGGAAATATCAATCTAAATAGTTCTGGTTTTTTGTACATAAGCCATAAAATAATAAAAAAAGCCAAGGCATGTATTGGGTAAAATAATATTAGGTTTGAAAATTAATCATTACGCTAGACAGGAACATTGAAAGTGACATCAACAAATCATCGAACGCCTCGTAACATTATTCGAAAGTAATATCTCGTCAATAAGATCGATATTTTATTAGAATCTTGCTTTTAGAAACATCAGAAGAAATAATATGGTTTACGAGTTATTGACGGAAATGAAAAAAATATGTTCACACGGCTTTTCTATGTCAAAATGGCTATAGACGAATTCCTTCGTAATGATCATTATTTTGTACGGCATTAACTGAAAAAAAAGTATTTTTTCTCTTCATAAAACCTAACTTTTGTTTGCGCACCAGATAAGCTGTACAGATCTAAAGGTAAATGTGTATGGTTTTTCTACATCTTTCCTACACATTATTAGAAATCATAGAGCAGGAAAAGAAAATCAACACCGGCTAGTCATTAAACATAACTAAAAGTCATTAGTAAATTGGCTAGAGTATGCATTTAAACACGAACCATTCGCGTCTACAGTGCCGTCTTTCATATGATTGGGGCCCTGGGCCCAAGGCGGAAATGGGGCCCTGGGGAAAAAAATTGGGTGCCACGCCCTATTTAGGGTGTTTGGAAGGCGCCGAAGGCGCTCTTTTGCGCCCGCTCAAAATGAATAATTAGGAATTCGACCAGCAATATAATTATTTTTAAATATTAGGTTTCACGAGAAAAATCTTCAATTTGCAAGGTCAGGGTCAAATTTTCGTAAAATTTAGTCGAATTTTGACATAATATTTTAAAATCGAATAGTTACCTGGACACCTGATGCTAACTGTGTTTGCTCGATTTCATATCCTAACTAGGATGGATATGAAATTATATCCGTTCAGTTAACTGGAATTGCCTATACCATGCCATTCTGTAGATTGTGCAAGAAATACCTAATATGCAGATGGAAGTAGAGAAAAAACAATTTATTCTAACTAAAATAGAAAGATGAAATCTCATCCTAAAACATTAATATTAATAACAATAACTGTAAATAGTCCGCGCTATGTAAATGATTGTTTTCTTGATCGTAGGTGTGCAAAATCGTCTATTATGTCATCAAAATTTATTCCTAGTATAAGATCTCATTTTCTATGCACATTAAGGATAGACTATTTCGTCGGTCTTATGGCATAAGGCCCTATCTCGTTTTTTGCAAGTTTTCAGGAGAGCAATTTAAAGAAAACTAATATCTTTACGCCAACAGAATACAAAGAACTATACCGATTTTCAGTGGCGGATTTACAAATTTGCCGCTAGTAGGCTATTCAATTTTTGCCGCCCCTACCAGTGACGGCTCGTGAGTTGTGAAACAGGTAAAGTGTTCGGGAAAGAAAAAGCCCGCTGCAGGCGAAATGCGCCGAAAATTTTTGAAGACAACGCCCAACTTTGGTCAATAATTTTTAGTAAATATTTTAAAAATCTATGATTACCTATTATTTTATTGAAATGAAATTTCTTTCTGCAAAGCCAGTAAAGTTCCAACTATATTTTTTTATCCCCATTAACAGACACGAGACACGGCCAACAATACTGCCGATTTTCGCTATCTTTTTTTGGAATTATGAAGAACAAACCATGTAAGTTTTTTGTGAAATACCACATTTCAAAATAGAAATTAACATTTGGTTTTAATAATGGTTTATGTGAGATAGGGCCTTTTGTAAAGACACTAAAAATGTTATTGGTATATTTTGGTCGAGATAGGCCCTTCGAAGTAGAAATAAAATGACCGATTTTACGCATGTTTTTTATAATAAGTAAAACACAAAACAGTAAAAAATAACAAAAATAAAGAAAAACCAAATTTAATATTTAAAAAACATGATTAAAAATATTATTTTAAAACGAAAACAGAATAAACTCGGACACAAATCGAATTTATAGTCATTATTTTAACATAAAAAACGAAAAATGTATCTCTACAAAATTTAAACCTTTATTATTACAGCCTAATACTATAACAGTAAAAAAATACGACAAAAAACTTTTCTTTTATTTTTGAGTATGTGGTAATGAGCTGTAAAATAATTTATCTTCAGGCGAAGAAATAATAGGCTTAATGCCAGAACAAAGGGACATTAGATTTTCATACTTTAGCATAGATATAGGCCTTTACTATTTATTTAGTTTTTTGACCATTAAACAATGTAGCATTTGCCTATTTAAAGACATTTAACGGTATTGCTTGTCTACGTGGCTAGTTTTAAAAAATATTTTAACAAAAACTCAAATACATCCGACCATTTAAATTCATTTCCGGTGTCATCCGTTTTTATAGATTTGATTCTTAGATCTTCGCTCAACTTTTTATAATCTAAAAAGTCATCATAATTTAGATGGTAAACTTTATAAGGCTTGTTTTGCCTTGCAAAGCGAAATACTGGAACCAACTGTGACGGGCCTAAGTCAAGATTCTATCGAAAATTGTCACGACAAAAAGCCCTATCTCAAGATTCGCCTTTATGCTGTAATAAAACTGTTCATATTTCGAGGTAGGGCCAAGTGTTTTGTCGCTTTTATAAAGAATTAAAATGATTTCAAGATAGGACCCTTGGCTAAAAACAAGTATACATTAAAACAACATATTCTATGACCTTAACGCATTTTGGCCCTATCTCGAGATAGGGCTTTATGATGTCATAATACCGACGATTTAGTCTCTCTTGCAGCATGGTATTCCTAAGTTCGTTTTTGATTCTAGCCAATTTAGAAAATGAACGTTCTCCACTGCAGTTAGTTATCATATTATTGATAAAAATATTCTCAATGAAATGGCAACGTTAGGAAATGTATCCTCTAATTTGTTAGTTGTTATAATATTGTATAGGTCCAATAAACTGATTTCCTGGGTTTTATATTTTTCGTCTGAATTTAAATATGCATTCCAATTCTAATTCTTTTCCATTGACATCAGAACTGTAATTTTCTACAAATCTTGAACAACAAAGGTGCAAATCGACTTTACTGATTGTTTTTAAAATTGTGAGGAAACCAAATCGATTGAATATGCTGTCGTATGCAGCAAATCGCCGATTAAGTTCAGCTACTAATGAATCCATAAATGGGAAAAAAACTTCAATTATAAATTTTTCTTTGCCACTAAATTGGGGCTGGGGCCACGAAGACGAACCCAAGCAGCATTTTTCTGACTTCCAACTAATTTTTTACCAACCCCGACGTTGCAATGTGTCCTTATACTTAGTAGTCAGTATTTGTACAGGATGTAAACCGGCGTCAAACCAACGTCGTTTCAACGTTGTTTAGCTGTTACCAAAAATCTGGAGGCGGATCGACGATTTCAGACTCATCGAGTCCAATAAGTTTGATATTGGGTGCATGCGCAACGTTGTACCGCCGTTGGAGATGACTACTATCTAAAAGTTGCCTATAGTCCCAAAACACAACGTTGGTATTGGTATTCTTTTACTACTCTATACTTTGACAGATATCAGTACAAGATCGTAAAGGTTTTACCTGAAAGTGGGGTTAGGGAGTCTTATGTTTTCTTATTTGTAAATTTGATATGGAAAAAAACAGCTTTCGCCTCGTCGGCCCTTTAAATATTCCGCTACTTTTTATAGAAGACTGAAAATACAAAGACACAAAAATAAAGTTTAAAAGCAGTACCTGTAACAGCATATTATCATACAATACATGAGATGAAGCCGGTCCATCTACATCTCGTCAGCACACCCCATCTGATGATTACAATACCGATTCACCGATAGTGATCAAGAAATGTGGCTAACAGAAAACAACTCTAAAAATGACGCGTTGCAACGTTTGCAAATGAACCGAATGTTGATAACAAAAATAAATAAATGACATGTATTAAGAGACAACTCGCGAAGCTGTCGAAAAATGACAGCGTAGGCAACTGTTTTACCGATCGTAAAGTCGGTTGAGATATAAAAACAGTGCATTCTTTTCGACAACCGGTCGGCGATGGTATAAATATACGTAGTATCTCCAACCGAAGTTGAAAAGAGTAAAACGTGGGTAAAAATTGTGTAAGGTATGGACAGAAGTAGTACATTTAGTTAAACTAGTTACGTCAAAGAAGGAGTGTTTCAGTCATTTTCCCGACGCCTGCATTTTTAGCTGTTTACAATAGGGCCATGACGGCATCCATTTTGTTGCAATTCCTTTTTCGTTACAAATTTACTTGTTTTTTTTTCGCAAAAACACAATAAAATACCCTACAATAATTTTTTAAAATAAATATATTTATGTTTCGTATTTTTACGACAAAATATATTAATAATTAAAAAATTTGGTATGATGAATAAAAACTAATATTTTTTTATTAGCCTATTCATTTTGTGGCCTCCTTTATTTTTTAAGCTCTCATATGCATGTTTATCAAAAAACTGGATTGCGTTTAGTATTTAGACCCAGAGATGGCCCGAAAACTAATTTCGAAATATCTAGTTATCAAAGGTTGCGCCATTCTTGTAAGCCATATTTATCATCTGTTTAAAGATTTAATTCCACAGTACAGAGGTACTCCCATAACAGGTATTTTATTTTCAGCAAACTATCTACAACAAAAAAATTTAGTGTAAACAAATGGCGCATATTCTACCAGGTTTGCCCTAACTAGGTGAATCATAGTCGATAATACCCACGTTGTCACGACTCCAAGATTGGTCAATTTAATCGGACTATATATAGTCGGACCCGACGTCGTAGCGACCCAAACTTGTGTGACCGATTTGGTGCAAATGTGGGTCGTGGCGAAGTCGATTTGACGTCGCGCTCCAACGTCGGGTCGATTAAAGCAGCGGGGACCGTGGGGCCCCTAAGACAGCAGGGTCCTGGGACCGGGCCCAGTGGGCCCGTACGGAAAGACGGCACTGCGCGTCTACAAAAATGTTGTTAGAAGAGGAAATAAAAATTACTTTTGTTAATGCCTAAAGGCTCACTAATTCTTAAAACCATAAAAACTTTTAAATATGACCTTTGAATGGGATTCATCATGCAGCAATAAAACTAAATAAATGTAATTTAAATAACTAAGTACCAGGAAATTTCTTCAAAAGACCGTCCCGCTGTTTCGCACGCTTGACTAGAAACAAATATCGTCTCCAGCGAGCTTACAAATGAGCATTTAGGAGTGCTGACACCTAGTAAATATCCTCTTTCTTTGTCATCTTCTCTACTTCTTCTCTATAAGATTAGCAGGAATGCTACATATACATGTTCAAGACGATCTTTTCGCCGACACCTTATCTGAAATTTTTAATTCGTTCGAAAATGCACCGTACCGTAATGTAGGAATTTATCGTCCAAACACCCTTTCGCATTCCATAAACTTATTTCTGACTTGGCTAATCTATTGAAGATGCAGTGACCGCGGCATACTTTGGCTATTTGACCTACAAGGGGTCAAAGAAAAAAAGGGATGGCCGCGTACGACTGCGGACTGCGTCTTTAACGTTTAACGACCAAGGAACCCATTCTAAAGACTAGGCAAGTTAAATTTCATGTTTGGCTTTAGAATATGCGAACATTGATATTCCTCAGGGCTCTACTTATTTGGGTCCATTTCATTATTTGGGCTATGTTTAATATTTATTTGTGTTGACTGACATACCCATTTTTTACGAGCGGATAAATTCTGTGGTTAGATGGCAAGACCAGATATGTCGATATTTCTCGTTTTTCAGGAAAGCAGTTTAAAGTTTTGGAACCTCACTTTACGTCACACAAGCATTATTAAAAAGCTTTAAGCTTTTTTTTTAAATAAATATGTTGGAACAAAGACTTATTTTAAAAATATAAATTTTAATGCAAATTTTTTTACTGCTTTCATTAAAAATTTTAAAATTTTGTAAACATATCTGTTTTTGCCACCTTAAGATATCTGGCATTTATTTAATTATCATATTTATTTATATTATTTTACAAAAAAATAGTAAATAAAACGCCGATTAAAACGTTTTTTTTTTATTATTAAACGTGAAGGTAGGTAAAAGTACATATCAAAATTTAGTCGTCAGTGTCGGAATGAAGATTATCTTCTAATTCGTCAAATTCGGTTGCTCTGCCATTGGTAGGTAAATTTTCATAAAAATAGTGACAGTCTTTATCTATAAGATCTAGCATAGATAAGAGATATTTTTTCTTTTTTGGATTAATACCCAGAGGACTAGCGTATGAGAGAGGAACTGTGATGTCAGAAAAATTATTATTCATTGATGATTTTTTCCCAGATCTGGTTTTTCCTTTTCGTATTATGTCTAATGTTTTAAATGGCGCTTTCTCATCAAGCGTGTACTTAAACTAAATTATTCCGAATTCCTTAGTAAATCTTAACCATTTAATTTTTAGCCAAGAAACTTTTTCTCCCTTGGTGTCCGTCGTTCTCTTAACATATAGATAAACATCATAGATGGCAAAATCAAATATGTCAAAATAAAAAGTAATATTTAATCTAGTTACCAGCAATTAAAAGATGACAAAATCATATATGTTTACATATCTGCATTTGTCATCTTTATAAATTAATAGCATTTCCCTTGTCTGAAAGTGTAAACAACATATATATGTCAACATATTTTATTTTGCCACGACACAAAAACAAAAATGTTAAAAATTATTAAGACACAATATGCGTCACTGCAACATATATGATTTTGCCAAAGTATAATATATTCTCCAAATACAACATATTCAAAGTTGGACACCGTAAAATAATCAACATAGACAGTGCTTAGATGATTCTGCCATCTTGTAGATCTTGTTGTTACGAATATATAGGTATAAAAATCTAAAAATGGTAAAAAATCGACATATCTGGTATTGCCATCTAACCACAGAATTACACTGTGCGTTCCACGATCTTATAGGTCGACACGAAGCACATGTGATTACTGTTTTGTCGACTAATTTTGTTAATTAATTAAAAAAAAGCAAAGAAATGAAATAAAAATGTTTGCCTAACTAACCAAATACCCAAATTAAAACAATAATAAAATCTAAACAGTAAAGTACGTAACACTAGGAAACAAAAACGTATTTCCCAATTAACACGTTGTTTAAATTTTTTTTTTTTTTTAAACCGGTAATATTGTTCTTTATCAATAAGTAATGTTGTGCCCTCGATTAATTAAAAACATTGTTTATATTTTTATTCCATTTATTGTAAATGTATACTGAGAAAAATCATTCAATACAAGTTTTTTTTTTAAATATATATGTACAGCGTGACCAGGGCCGTAGCCAGGGGGGGGGGGGGGGTTAGGGGGGTTGTAACCACCCCCCCCCCCCCGAAATGTTAACAAATAATCTTATTTACGGGCTACAATGGCTGCAGATCGCCTTAATGGTCTGTCTCTCCTATATGTCCACCGTGATATAAACGTAGATGTAAACAAAATCATAAATATTTTCGCTTCTAAGAACAGGAAACTTGATTTTGTAATTTAGTACTAGTATTAAGTAGGTACTTCAAATATTTTTTTTGTTCTTATTGTTTATTTTTCGTTTTTATTCTTTGTTTTTGATCTTATTATTACATAATATAATTTATTATAATAATTATTATACTTAGATATAATTATGACTTAATATAAAAGACATGTTAATTAGTAAAATAAATAGTTTATTGTTTATTTTGTCGACCGACCTTTCAAATTTCGAATTTCTTTTAAATTAAAAGAGTTTTTTAAAGTCTGGCATATTGCCGCAGATTAGGCTTTACGGTTATTTTACCCAAAAAAGGGCGTAACACCCAAAAAATTCGGCGCAGTTCCTCACGTTATTTATTACTAAAAATAATTATAACTGTTAGAGTGGTAATAAAATGATAATTTGAAATAGGTACTGATGATGTGTTATTCGAGAACAAAACGTCAAAATTAAAAAAAACTTTAAATTGTTTTAAATTTCTAAAGCATAGAAGTCCCGTAACCCGTATACAGTGTCACCAGTAAAGTCCGCATCATATGGGATTTTTTTTTATTAATAGCTTTTTTGAAAAGTTGACTTTGGCATCAAGTTCTGCTTCGATCGAGATGAAAATTAAGCAAAAAAATAGTAGTCACGTGATTTGCATTATCTGGAAAATTTTGATTTTTTTCAAAAAATAATTCAAAAGTGGGGTATTTCTGAAAATATTGAAAAAAGCAGTTTCTAGCCCATATGCAAAATTTCAGCTGCATAAGATAATTTTGATTTTTTACCCACCACTAAAATTTATTTTCCACTTAATAAACACTTTACTGATAACACTGTGTTCTTTTTTGTCTTAATATTAGTATTACTTTCAGACACAAACTACGTTTTCAAAAATACCTATTTTATGAAGTTACCCTATACAGGGTCAAAAACAAATAAACTTTGCATCACATGCGACCAAATTTTAATAGCTCAATTTTGATTTTGTAGAAAAACACAGATTTAACATGGCGCTACTTTAAAAAAAATGTATCTGAAATAAAGAATTGTCAAAACTAAGAAGTTTTATGTAGGTTGCGTTGAGTCTTATTTTGCAAAAGTGGTGCAATTTACAAAATATGGGTAAAAAATTAAAATTATCTTATGCAGCTAAAATTTTGCATGTGGGTTAGAAACTGCATTTAAAAAAACTTTTTCTAATAACTTTTTCATTACTTTCAGAGATAACCCTACTTTTGAATTATTTTTTGGAAAAAATTAAAATTTGGCAGATAATGCGAATCACGTAACTACTATTTTTTGCTTTATTTTCATCTGGATCGAAGCAGAACTTGATGCCAAAGTCAAATTTCGAAGAAAGCTATTAATAAAAATAATCCCATATAATGCGGACTTTACTGGTCACACTGTATATATGAGTTACCACAAAAAAAATCCTTTAATCCCTATAATATTTCATTTAGACACACACGAGGTCGTTTTTTTAACAACATGTTTTTGCGCCTATTCGATATTTTTTTTCGGTAACAAAAAACTTGATAGGTGATTTTTTAATTCCTACAAGGTTACCTAAGTATCACAAAATATTAACCCTCTTTTTATAACTAAAATGCACTCTTTAGGAACTAAATAAGGTAAATGATCCAAATTCAGACAGCGTCCATAATTCCGACATATATTTAAAAAACTACTAAAAATAAGAAATATGTAAAAAAAAAATAAACTAACTAATATTTCAGCCCAAAGAGAAAACTGTTACCAGTGCTTGTGTATAAAATTTTCTTCTCTATCCCAAAATAGTAATAGTGAAATATAACCTAAAACAAGCACATGTCAGTGCACTCGTAGTCGATACAACAACGTGTTGATTTTGTTATAAGGTAAGCCAAATTTGCTATGATTTAGTTGTACTATATATTAATTAGTTTAAAAAAAAATTGTGGAATATTTGAGTTATGCATTTAATAGCCTTTAAATATATGATTTAATATGAAGATTAGTTAAAATTTTAAAGAGATTTAAATATTTTTAGGGTGTCGGATTTAGGTACACTCAAACAATAGTTTTCTAATTCAGACATAGGTGTCGAAACTATGTACAATGTTCAATAGGCGAAATATATATTTTTTCTCTTTCATTTTTAATAATAATGTATACTCTATCCTTCATTGCATTTGATAATGCGTGTTTATTCACTTGCCATAAGTCCGACATGGATGTCGGATTTATGTACATGAAGTGTCGAAATTGGGTTAAGCAGAGCTCACTTAAATTGTTACCCAATCTAATCGTAAGAAAGTATAAATGAGATTTTAATTTATATTTATTTTGATTAATTATAATTAACTAAAAAATTTGACATTATCAAATACTAAAACAAAAAATATTTTAACACCAAAAAGTCAGTATGAAAACGAAATGACACCAGAAAAAAAAGGACAATAATCCATCAGAGAATCAACAAAAAAAGAAAGTAACACCAGAACAAACAAAAGACTTATTGATAAACAACAAAAAATCTGCAGGAAAATAAGGCAAACAAAGAAAACCACAAATGAACTAATAGAAAAAAATAAAGAGGAAGAAGAATGCGAAAATGCGAACAAAAAAAAATCATTAACTGAACCAAATTGAACACAAGAAGACAGTTTTTCCAGTATTCTTCCAGGGGTAACTATTCCTACTTCTTTTAAAAAATCGCTATTTTGGCCTGAACCATCGACAAACAAAAAGACTACAGTTAAAAGGCAAATAAAAGTCCCTTCTGTAGGAACATCAGATGCTTGGAAATAATATTTCAATAATAAAGAAGAACTACAAAAAAAATCTAAGAAACAAAAGAAAATCGAAAAAGAAAGAGAGAAGAAATTAAAGCTTTACGTCAAAACGAACTAGCTCAAAAATTACGTAAGAAAAAAATCAAACAAGCTCAAGACGATACCAAAAAAGGACGCAAGAAAATATCCAAAGAAGATGAAAGTATTAACAATTTTAAGAAAAATGATATTAGTACAAACACTAATTATGTTATTGTCAACTTTGGGAATGAATTATATCCAAGAATTATTAATTATAACAAAATCATGGTTAATGCAATGACTAAATCAGAAAGAAATAACTGGAATGATGATGATTACGAGGAAATAGTACAAAAATAAAACCTCCACGCGAAATTAATCAAAGGAGCTGAAAAGCATAAAAATGGCGAGGACTACATCATTTGAGGAGTCTGTTTTTTTATTTTAAACATTTGAAGTATCCAAAATATCTTTTAAGGTTTTATGAGTAATGTGATTTTTTGTTTCATATTTAACCTAATAAAAATAATAACATGTAATTTTAGTTTTATTTAAAAACGTATTTTTAGATTTTTAAGTATATAAGTAAGTGAATATAGGTACGTACTTGGTGCTTAGGTGAGTAAGGAAGTACATGCTTTTATTCATGTGTCCGATTATTGTTCTTAAAATGACGGATTTAAAGCCACTGTTTGAACAACGGTCATGACAATGTCAGATTTATGGACAATTTCCTTTTTGCAATGTCGGATTTATGTTCAGATGTACAAAAAGATATAATAATTATGTTTGGGTTTTCTTTTTTATGTTTGGTTAAAAATTTTTATGAAAATAAGTTTTAAAAGGCTTAAACTTTTTCGGAAATATACCAAAGTAACTCCAAGAAGTGATTTAGGTACGGTTCTGCTTAAAAACCGTACATAGTATGCTTAAAGTGTCTGAATTTGGGTCATTTACCTTAGTTCGTTTTCTAAAACATGGAGAAATCGTTTAGGTAACTTTCAACGAGCTCCATATAGTCTATCCCAGTGATTCCCAAAGTGGTCCAGGTGGACCCCCAGGGGTCCACGGGAGACTCGACGGGGGTCTACGTTGGCGTGACAAAAAAATGGGGGTTCACAATTCGTAAGCGGGGGTCCACGAAAATGTATCTGGTTTCGATAGTGAAGAACTAAAAATGTTTTGTTTTTATAGAAGTTACGTTACGTTATTAATGTTTTTTTTAATTATATTATACGACTGTTATCATATTACAATGTATTGTAAACCTTACAATGTAATATGATAACAATAATAATTAATAGTGTAATAATTACATATTTGAATAAATACAACACAAGAAGGTATACTATTTTTCTTTTTATTTTTACCACTCCGGGCGTTTTCTAAATAAAATAAGTGAGAATTAATTGGTTTCTTGTGCTGTGAGTAGATGCCAAAAAAGTAAAGTTAGATGTAATCACTTTTTTGATTGGTCAACTTTACTGTTTTGACATCCACTCACAGCACAATCAATTAATTAATTAACCAATTCATTCTTACTTGTTTTTTGAAAACTGTAAATTCGTGGTTGGAACTCAGCCGCAACGCAAATTTCTATAGTTAGATCTAATCTTCACATTTTTTGTCGAGTTTTGGGAATATGGTAGAAATGTAGCTGCAGAGGGTCCACCGGAACCAGCAAAATTTTTAAAGTGGTCTATGAGAAAAAAAAGTTTGGGAACCTCTGGTCTATCCCATACTACAACAGAACAGAGAGGGACGAACAAACTTAAAACAATGATCTGTCATCTATCATTTGATTGGCGTTGTTGATGGGTGATTGTTGTCTGATGGTATGGTGTTCTTTTAGTGCAAGTGCGAGATGCATGACTGCAAAACTAATTTTGTGTTCCGTGATATAGGTGTTGTGTGTGGTTGTAAAAATAAATATTTTATATAAAAAACATTGTCGTTAATTTTTGTGTATTATTAGGCCTTATCCCAACTGATATGTTTCTTTTGGTAAGAACTTCTGCGCCATTGTATTTTTTATTATGATTTCCTTATTTTATTTTCTCAAAATAAACATCACTGGTGATTTGGGGCAAAATAGATTAAAAAGTATTTTAAGTAAAATACGGTCATCAACTGACCATATTAATTTTTCCTTTTATTCTTTAAAACTAGGTACCTATACCTATATAGGTAACTGGCTTAAAACGTCACTGTCACTACAGAGAGTTAACCCTCCGGCGGGCGCGCCTCTTATATTCTCATAAACCGGCGCCGCGCCTCTTATATTCTCATAAACCGGCGCCGCGCCTCTTATATTCTCATAAACCGGCGCGCCGCGGCTATTGCACCGCAATTTTTTTTTCTTAAAAAAAACGCAATTTAATACTTTAAGATGTTATTAATAAGTAAAAAAAACTAAAACGAATAACCAAAAATCCAATTCTACAAATAATACTTGAAAAAATGCTAACAAAATAAAAAAAAAAAACATAAAAAATCTTAATACAGTAAAAATGTTAACAAAATGAAAAAAATCTTCTTACTTAAACAAAAATAAAACAACGTTTTATTGCACAAATATTCAGATTAGCATTTTATTCTACTTATGTTCAAAGCTGTTCATTAGTCGTTCAAAGCTGTTCAATATAGCCGTTCTAGAACGGCTATTGTAATATGAGGGTAAAACACTCTGTATTAGTATATTGTATTAGTGTTCTAATTAGTTATTATGATTAGCTAGTATAACAATACTGTCGATATAACAAATATGTAATATAAACATTTAGCGTAAGTGGAACAACTATGTATGTGGCGACATGGACTAAGATAGAGAATATAGTTTGATGTTGAATATGAAACACCGTTTTCTTTGAACCCTTTGCTGCAACCTATCTGAACATCAAATTATTACATGGCGATCCTGCCAGCCAAAAAACCATAAGAAGAAAAGCACCGATATGGAGTAAAATGGGTAGTGCCAAGTCTAAAGAGGAAATAGTTATCAACCAGGCCTCGAATGGAGACGCAAGGAGCGAAATATCAAACAAGGGGTTTTCGCTGTCAGAGTACCTTTTACTAACACTTGTAGTAGCCGTTATCCTGTATATCATATATAGTGGGATTCTTCGTTATCGTAAGGAATTACGAAAAACTATTCGAAGAGAAATTAACAGAAGCGAGTTAAGAAAATCAAGGGATGAATTAATGACGGAGGAGGCAGTATAAAATTTTTTTTTTAGGTTCTTTTTAGGATAATTATAAAGATGGTTATTACACTTATGGGAAAAAAAAAAACTGAAAATGGACATAAGAAACAAGGCGATATGTAAAGAATGGAAAAAATTAAGCAATTTAGTAATTAAAAAGAAAAAATGTACTAAGTAAGTTATAGAATTAAGTAAATTGTATTGAAATAGGGACCTCTTTAACAAGTACTTTGCTCTTAAATAATTAGATTTGCATATTTTTCATGGGAGATAACTTAAACATAATTTTAAGTTCTCTAGCAGATGTCAGAACTTATCTAGGAAAATTAAATTACGACAGACGAAAAACATCCATCGTTTCAACTAAAGTTAGGGAAGCAAAAACTATTTACTCTCGACTGAGTGAGGAGGTTTCTGCTATTAATCAAAAAATAAAAGATTCTGAACTCGACGAAGCAGACATTGAATATTCTAAAAATACTATAGACAAAATTAAAAAAGTATATCAGGAAATTATAAATTTTGATAAACAATTCGCAGAAGGTTTGAGTAGTGATAACCAAGACGCGGAAAGTACAAATCGGGATAACCAGGACGCGAAAATTATACATTCAGATATGTCGGCTTTTGACCTGAAAGTGGCCACGAGCCTCTTGCCTGTAATGGATGACTCGGAAGCTATTACACATAAACTAATCGACGCGGCAGAATTTTATCATTCTATGCTTAACGATGATGGCAAGCCTATTTTAATTAAATTCATTCTGAAAACACGAATTTCAAATAATGCGAAATTGAGATTAAAGTCTAGTTACGAGTCTATGGATTCATTATTAGGAGACATAAAAAAACATCTTTTAACGAAACAATCCGATACCGCCCTTCAGGCAAAATTGTTTTCCGCCAAGCAAGGCGATAATACTGTTTCTGAGCTTGGTAAAAATCTTGAAGATATCTTAGTAAATCTGACAATTTCTCAAGCAGACGGTGATTCAAGAGCTTTTGATATTTTAAGACCAATAAACGAAAAAATCGCTATAAAAAGGTTTACAGGTGGCCTTAGAAATCATAAACTCAGCACAATCATATCTGCTAGAAATTTTGAATTTTTAAAGGATGCCATTAGAGCGGCGCAGGATGAAGAAATTTCCTCTCAAAGCAGTAATCAACAAATTTTCAATATGTTTAGAGGAAGAGGAAACAACAGAAATTTTTCTGCAGGTTTTAACAGAGCTAGAAACTCTGGAAGACATTTTAATAACAATTTCAATAGAAACGTAACTAATAGAAATAACAATCATGTTTCTAATTATCAACAAAATAATTCTCGCTTAGGTAATGGTAATAGCAATCCGCAAAGTCAGCGTTTTCAGGGGGGACACCGAGGACGTTCGTTTACTCGCGGTTATCGTGGAAATTCGCGGAGACAAATAAATTTTGCTGACCAAGACATTAATGCAGGTCAGGAAACGTTGCCGTATGATGTTTCTAGGGAGCAAACATTTTTTCGTCCCTAAAGTAGAGGGGAATAGTCATAATAATATTTTTACTTACTCCGAAAATTACTCAAATTCAGTTTCTTTTAGAGTAAACAACAAAAGTTTAGGATTCTTAGTAGATACGGGAGCGTCATTGTGTGCGCTTAAGTTAGAGCATTTAGATGCAAGTATACCTTTACATAAGGAAAATCTTGAAATAAATGGCATAGGTGGTAGAGTATGTTCCGTAGGTTATGTATACTTAAATCTCGCTATAGGAAACATACAATTTAGGGAAAAGTTTTATGTATTTGATTCGTTGGAATGTCATACAGATGGTATAATTGGGAGAAATTTTTTAGGGAAGTATAAAGCTAAATTAAACTATGAGGAAAATACTTTAGATCTTTTCAATGAGGGAAAGAATGTTATTTTAGACTTAAATGCTTGTTGTAGTCATATATTAGTGTTACCTGCAAGGTGTGAAAGTATTCAGTACCTTGAGACAGGGTTAAATGAGGAATGTGTTGTTATGCCAAGTGAGTTATGCCAGGGTGTGTTTGTAGCAGGAGTGATTGCACAACCAGTGAATGGGAAAGTTCCGGTTAAAATTTTGAATACACGGGAAAGTGAAGTACGCTTGAGAAATTGCTTACCTAAAACTGAGAAGCTCAGCAATTATGATTGTTGTCAGTTTACTTCTCAAAATATTTCAGTTAATCGAGTAAAACAGTTATTTGACATGCTTAAACTTACCTACTTGAATAAAGAAGAGAAAGATTCAATAGATCAATTATGTGCTAAATTTGCAGACATATTTCATATGCCTGGGGATAAATTATCTGTAACAAATATTTATAAACAGTCAATTCAAGTCAAACCGAACACTCAACCAGTTTATATAAAACCTTATAGACTGCCTCAATCCCAGAGGGAGGAAATAAATAAGCAAATTTCCCAAATGTGCGATAATGATATAATTGAGAGTGCGCAGAGTGAGTGGTCGTCGCCTGTTTTACTGGTACCGAAAAAGAGTGAAACATCAGGAGAGAAACGTAGCAGATTGGTTTTAGATTACAGATTTTTAAACCGTAGTTTAGTAGATATCAAGTGGCCTATTGCAAATGTGGTTGATATTTTGGATTCTCTTGCGGGAGCTCTTTATTTTTCGCATTTAGATCTAAGTCAGGGGTATTATCAAGTGGAACTAGATGAACAAAGTAGAAAATTGACAGCCTTTACAACTGATCGGGGGCAATGGCAAATGAAAAGATTGCCCATGGGGCTAAAACTTAGCCCCAGTGCCTTTTCTAGGATAATGACAGTTGCAATGGCAGGTCTAAACTACGAAAAATGTTTTGTTTACCTTGACGATCTAATAGTATTCGGGAGAAATCTTAAGGAACACAACAAAAACCTTATGGACGTTTTTACTAGACTTCGTAAAGTAAATTTAAAACTAAATCCCTTAAAATGCGAGTTTTTAAGGAAAGAAATTCTTTATTTAGGTCACATTATTAGTGATAAAGGAATATCTCCTGATCCTGAAAAAATTAAAGCTTTAGACGAATATCCCGTTCCAAAAAATTCAGACGAAGTTAAACGTTTCGTGGCTTTTGCAAATTACTACAGAAAGTTTATTCCGAAATTTGCGGAGCTATCTGTACCCCTAAACAAATTGTGCAGAAAGTATGCAAGGTTTGAATGGACGGATGAATGTAACAACTCATTTAAAATCCTAAAGAACGCACTAAGTCAATATCCAGTTTTACAGTATCCTGATTTTGCAGAGAAAAATGAATTTATACTTCAAACTGATGCGTCAAAGTCAGCTATTGGAGCAGTACTCTCAAATAAAAATAATAGACCAGTGGCGTACGCCAGTAGAAGTTTAAATAAAGCGGAAATAAATTACCCTATTATTCACAAAGAACTTTTAGCTATCTACTGGGCTGTAAAGCATTTTCGGCCTTATTTATATGGACGCAGATTTAAAATAGTAACTGACCATAAACCTTTATTATACTTATTTAGCCTTACTGACCCATCCAGCCGGTTAACAAAATTTCGATTAGGCCTTGAGGAATATGATTTTTACGTTGAGTATGTGAAAGGAAGTGAAAATGTCACCGCGGATGCATTATCAAGAATTATCTTGACATCTGAGGAATTGAAAAGCATGAATAATGACATGATTGCTGTTTTGACCAGAGGACAGTGTAAGAGTATGAAAGAGCAAGATTGTGTGTTGGACAAGGATAACCTTAATGTTTGGCCTGATCAACCAGATATTGTGGAAGTTCTTAAACAACCTAAAAATTGCACTGAGTTAGTTTTAACGACATCGTCCAAAATAAAAACATTGTCAAAAGATATAACTGAACACTTGGGGAGTTTTTATTATGTTCCATTGCAACTTAGTTTGTACTTTAGTCAAAATACTCGATCGGCATTGGCGCGAGACGAAATGCTGAGAGATTTGGCCAAAATAACTAAGAAAGCAAATATAAATGAATTATATATTTTAAAAAATGAGAAAAATAAAATGTTTATTAAATGGATAGGTAAGGAAATAAATAGTAATCCTAATTGGGGGGGCCCCCGTATAAATATTGTACAAGGAGCTAGCAAAATAATAGATAATGATGAGAAACGAATTATTTTGAATGATTTTCATTTACTTCCCACAAGTGGACATGCAGGCATAAATAGAATGACAAATAATATAAAAAAGTATTACTTTTGGCCAGGTCTAGATAACGATGTTGCAGACTTTGTAAGAAAATGTGACACTTGTCAAAAACAAAAGCATTGCAATCGTTATACTAGACAGCCCATGGTTATTACGTCGACAGCCAATTATTCTTTTCAAAAAGTATATTTAGATATTGTAGGACCACTACCAACAGATGTAAATGAATTTGCATACATCCTGACTTTACAGTGTGAGTTAACAAAATTTGTGGAAGCATATCCTATAAAAAATAAAGACACCGTATCTGTGGCAAAATCATTTGTGGAAAATTTTATCTTACGATATGGAATTCCACAGGAAATTGCAACGGATAGGGGTTCTGAATTTATTTCTTCCACTATGAGTGAGGTTTGTAAGCTTTTAAAAATAAATCAAATTTATTCCACGGCATACCATCATGAAAGTATTGGTTCTTTGGAAAATTCACATAAGGTATTGGGTGCCTATTTAAGAATTCAATCCGAAAATAATGATGCAGCGTGGAGTACATGGATTCCTTATTGGTGTTTCTCTTATAATACTACAGTCCATACTGAAACTAAATATACTCCTTTTGAACTGGTCTTTGGAAAGAAATGTCAGATTCCTAATAATCTAAATAATATGTTAGAACCCATTTATAACTTTGAGAATTACCCTATTGAGTTAAAGTATCGGTTGCAAAAGGCTCATGAGGATGCAAGAGCTAACTTATTACATTCAAAATTTAAAAGAAAGCAAAGTTATGATGAAAAAATTAAACCCATTCAATACAAAAAAGGCGATTTAGTACTGGTAAAAAATGAAGTGGGAAACAAAATCGCAAGTCCTTGTTTTCTTGGTCCTTATTTAGTTATCGAGGATGAATCTCCAAATGTAAAACTAATGAAAGGTAATAAGGAGATTGTAATCCACAAAAATAGAACTAAGTTATATCATAGTTAAGTAATTTCTAGGTAATAATTTAGTAGTAAGGAATCGGCCGGCCCTACTTTCGTATTCTTCTCTATCTGCTATTTATTCTAGGTCTGACTACTCTAATTTTCTTCCTTTTCTTTCTTCATTTCTTGAATTCTTATTGACTAAGAAAATGTTTGTTATAAGTATAGTTATTATTTCACATGAGTTAATTACTTTCATATTATAATTAGCAGGAATTTCCATTTGAAAACAAAGTGTAAATTCCTTAAATTGCCCGGGGAGGTGTAATATGAGGGTAAAACACTCTGTATTAGTATATTGTATTAGTGTTCTAATTAGTTATTATGATTAGCTAGTATAACAATACTGTCGATATAACAAATATGTAATATAAACATTTAGCGTAAGTGGAACAACTATGTATGTGGCGACATGGACTAAGATAGAGAATATAGTTTGATGTTGAATATGAAACACCGTTTTCTTTGAACCCTTTGCTGCAACCTATCTGAACATCAAATTATTACACTATAAACCACTAATGAACAGCTTTGAAGAGCTCCTGAACAGCTTTGAGGAGCTCTTGAATAGCTTCGAACAGCTTTAAACAGCTTGAGAACAGCTTTTGAACATATTAATATAATTACATGATCAGGTGCGCCGCGGTAAATCAGCCGCAAAAATTGCGCACTCTAACTAAACGCCACACTGCTACTAATGCCGACCGAAATAGGGTCTGTTCGATATAGGAGCGGGGGGAAATGTATCGCGTACGAATACCTGGAAGGGCGGTGGCGTTAGTTTTAATGCTTAATAAAAAATGAAATGAAGTTACGAATACGTCACTGAGGGCCAATCCTAAAAAAGGGAGCTTAGAAAAACGTAGTTTTTTAGTGAAATATAGTTGTTTTTTCGGCGCCGATTTAATGCAGATTTTTTGCTACTACTATTGGTTTTTTGCTGCGGCTAATAGAGTTTTCTCAGTGTAAAACTGAAAATTACACGGTACACACGAGAACTTTAAAAAAACTACATTCCTTAACTACTGCTCTTTAGTTTCCTTTTTATGAACAGAACATTGCAAAATTACATTACAAAAATATTACCAATATACCAATTGACTACGGTATGCCACCAGTCGTATATTATGTCTTTGGTTAGTAGTAGGAAGACCTAAGAATTGATTCTTTCAACAAATATGACGATGGAAAATTAGCGACATTAGATATGAAACAAAGACCCAAGAAGTATTGGGCAAAATGAAAATACTTTATAATATAACCCCACAATCACAGTTGTCACACGTGATCTGAATTGACACATAAAAACGTGGTACGCTCGCTATTTTTCCACCAAACTACCAAAAACAAAAAAAGTAAGAAAGCAAAAAGATCACACAAAACGCTGGCTGTAACACCAAAACACCACATTTCGTAGGTTGGACTACGGCTTTCTATATCTTAACATAGTATAAAACAAAGTCGCTGTCGCTGTCTGTCCGTCCCTAACTATGCTTAAATCTTTAAAACTACGCAACGGATTTTGAAGCGGTTTTTTTTTAATAGATAGAGTGATTCAAGAGGAAGGTTTTTGTGTATAATACATTCATAATATTGTAGAGAAACACTGATAAATTAGAGTAGGGAGAACGAACGACCCAACCTAACCGGTCCCCGGCCCGTTCAACGGTCGATCCGAAGCCGGAATAGACGAAGACAGACTATGTTTTATGCATGGATATGAATTGTGGATGGGCCGGAAAACGGTTGAGTCACAGTAATCTTTTAGAGAATTGTTCGGGTTTCTATTTATAAATCTTGACGTGATGGTGAACTCGCCTTATTATCTCAGCGAAAGCGACGTGGTATAATGCCGGGCTGCAACGCAGGCCGGGTACACGCTAGTTAATTATATAAATCCAAATGGCGATTTTGGCGATTTTGGTTACATAAATGTAGTTGTGCATGGCTCTCGGATTATTGCGAATTCGTAATAGTCCTAGATATTTTATGAGAAGTTATAGTTGTCTTAGGTGTATTGTGCATATCATAATACTCTACCTATCACAAATAGTATGCTTAAATTATTAATACACCCACGATTCGAAACCCTCTTCTCACTTTTTGCAATGCAAATATATTTCATCCAGAAAGACAGATTTTAAGGGAAATTGAGAGTTGCCGTTATTCTTAATTTCTCTTAAAAATTCTACTCGTTTTTGGGCTGTATGGGGTTGCTTTATCACAAGACGCCTGTTTCATTGATACAGTACATTTACACCATATAAATTTAAATTTTTTTAAAACAGTCCGCTAAAAATGAATCAGTGGATATTTTAACAGCATCAATGATTTTATAAGGTTTAATTGTATTGAGCGAATGGTAACTTGTTCACCTGCTCTATACATCCCATAAATATGCTCTCTTATGATATGTTTATGAATTTAGTGAAGTTGTCGACCACTGGATGACAAAATAGCTACGTTATTGCAATTCTTAAAATCTAAATACTTCTCTATCCCCTTTGCCTTAATTCGTTGAATTGTTGAGCACGAAACTCCCAAAGCATCAGAAACTCTCAAAAAACAGGTAGGTATTTATAAAAAACATTGCCATATATTTTTCATGTTTATTATTTATGTTTTCACAATTCCTGCTGTAATCTACTTACCTCGTAAACTGTGTTAAAGGATAAAATAATCTTTCCGGCATCACTTTCTCTTTGAAAATAATCAAATAATTTTAAAATTAATGCTTGTTCTTTTTCACAATACCGTGACATTTTTGAAACAATGTTGATTAAAAATGTCACTGTCAAAAATGACAATAAAACTTTTTTGACTGGTAAAATTATACGACAAACATTATTGACGCAAATTTATTATCTCACCTATAGTTCACGAATATTAGAAAAGATAAGCACTAGTCGTGACGTAACGGTCAGCGATCATTGAACGGACTTTAGTAATAATTGCCTGCTTATGATACGAATCTTTTTTGTAAATGAGTTGATTGATATATTTACGTTTATTCAAACTAACTTTTATTACAATAAAATCATAAAATGAATTGCAATTTCCTGCTCCCAAGCTAAGGTCATTTTAATTTGCACCTGCTTTCAGAATATAAAATAATAAAACGAAAAATTTAAAGATGAATATACTGGCCGTTACATAGATTCTTTGGTTTTAAAAACTTAAGCCACACCACGCTTAGCTAGGTAAGGTCACAGTGCACAGCAGTAAAATGTTAAAAATGGTTAGATATATGGGCGCTGGGCATACGTGTAATTAATCCAATAATTTACTGTAAACGTTTTGCGATGAGATTTTGAAATACAAAGTCGGTGTCAGTATGCGGATGCCTGTTTATATTCCGGGTTATTAGATGATACTGATGGGTGTTTCATAGATCATTAAGTTATTGACCAGGGCCGGAACTAGATATTTCTGTGCTTGGGGGCCAAACATCTTCGTTGCGCTCCTCGTACAATCAATATTTATTTAAATTTAAAAAATCTCATTACCTGCTAATAGAAAAGCAAAACAACAATAATTGCACTAAACAAAAAGGATAAGCCCTAACATTTTCTTGGGAGAGAACAACATTTTTTCAAACCATTTTTAATAAAAACCGAAAAACTAAAACAACACGAATTCTCTTGTTTTCAAACAGATGACAGCAGAAATTTGTCATCGATCAGCTGATATTGGGACATAATAATATCCCCAAATTAGTAGTGGACCGTACCCAGTAAACACGACATGAAAGCTCCGGAGGTGGACAGAAGGCGCATAGCCGAAACGTCGGTGTCGGGCCGCCAGCTACAATATCGGCGGCGTGGAGGTAGGGCATGACCGCTCGGCCGCCGGGCGGCTTAATAGCTACATAACGAACCTGGTTGTGCGGTACAGATGCTACTTTTTACCACTGAGCCGCGGGCTGAACAGATTTGGTTAGCGCGCGGCATATCGACGAGACCGCGGACGGTTCGCTGGCAATTCATTTAAATATCAGCAAGGGACCGCGCATGGTTAGAGGAAAGTCTTACCATTAAAACTCACCGTAGAGTAGAAAACAACAGTTTTATTGTTTAACAAACCCTGCAAATATAAGACGTATATTCTGATTCATTTACACATAACTTTTTATTATTTTTTTTTGCGACTCCTCCGCCCGCCTTCTCTGTCGGAAGCATTTTTATCCAGTTTCTAATGGTCAGAACAATATATGAATTTGTTGCATTGGACGCTATTGGATTTCTTCGTACAGCACCTAAAAACCATTTGGTTTGGTTAAGTTTATATAAGTACTATAAAATACTGCATACAAAGAATAGCCAAGCATGCAATTTTTTTTTTGTTTTAACACTTTCAACTTTACATATTATGAGACTAATAGAGGTATAAAAAAATTTACATAAAATTATATAGGTATGAAACTTAAACTCACTTATAGTTTTGTTCTCTGGTACTGAATTATCTGTCTGAGGGGTGTCTTTTTATCTGGGAAATCAGTAAAAGTTCGTCTAATGATGAATCCTGTATTCTGCCTACAGGCACTGAATCTTCTTGAGAAATGTAGCTTTTATAATAATAAAGGAACGCCTCGTGCTCGTGGAAAAATAATTTTAATGTTCTGTCTACCGTCATTCACCTGTCAAGTGTCAGTTCTTTCGCAGAAGCACAACGGCGCGAATTTCAAAAATACGCGGTTGGCTTGCGATTAGCCGTAGCCAAACAAGTAAAACGAGGAACGTAGTAGTGAGCTACCCGCGCGCGGTTGGTACACGGCACGTCGACTCTTTTGTCACAACCGGCGAGATATCTTCTAACCGTGTCCGATTCGAAAGATAAGGTCCGTTTCTCATGTGCTGCGCTACTACCACCATCGGGTGGCAGACTATTAGCCGTGGTAGTTCGACGCATGGAAGGTAACGCGATAGCCAGAAGCGGTCAGTAATCGGCAACAAGAGCCGTCATTTTCCCGTCAGTGCCGGAAGGCGGCCGAACTTTTACCGCCAGCTTTGGTTTACTGGGTAATGAGCCCAAACACCGAGTTAAGAATTGCGTTTTTGTGCTTTTTGTTACATTTAATTACGTTTTCAAAATAGTTATAGTGGGTATGGTGCCTTTTATTTTTGCTTTCATTGAATTTTTATTACTTTTGTGTGGCCGCTAAGTACCTACAATTATTATTTATTTGACCAAAAATTTAGATGTTAAAATTTTTAATTATTTTTCAGTAGTATTTGTGTGCCTTGCACGTTAGTTGATTTCATCGATAAGTACCTAATAAGTTTCATTTTCTCTGAACGCCGTTTTTTCAAAAAGTTAGTTTGTGAAATTTTTGTTCTTAAAATGTTTGTTCGTAAAGGCTAAGTTTCTAATGTATAATTTTTGCATTTTACATTATCTAGGTATCCTTTTCGGTTTCAAGAAAAATAAGTAGAAATTATTTCTCTGACTTAGGTACCTAGGTAGGGGAGAGTTGGACAAAACTGGGTGGGTTGATAAATCCGGGTACCGCCTAGTTCTGCCAAATGTCTGTTGCCATCTATCGGACTGATACCCGATTTTATCCAACTCTCCCCTACCTACATCCCTGGCGCGACCGTATAGTCTTAAAAAATAAAAACAGCGGTCCATATTATTAACCTTTAAAAAACAACTAAGTATTTGATTTCGAAAGAATTATTTTTAATATTGTTATTTTTATTATTACTGTTTGGCAATAGTAAGGTTGAAATAAACTATTCAATATTATGTTAGCCTATTATATTATTATACCTAGTAGTTTAAAAAGGTAACAATATTAATATGTAATAGGATAGCGAACAAATATATAGTTCTATTTTCTGGGTCTACATACCTTACATAAGTGAAATTATTATTAGGTATTACTATTATTATTGTTTGTATGGCAATAAAATAAAGTTTTTAACATTAGGTTAGCCTACATTCAAGTTTAGAAATGTAACCGTATCATAGCCAACAAATTCTATAAAAACCATAGGTATTTGGGTCTACGTACCTTAAGTACCTAAGTCATATATGGGGATTTCCTTGACAGTAAATGTAATATTTGACTGAATTCAATTAGTTTATATTGAACTGTAGGTATAGTATTTTACCTATACAGTGATGGGCTAAAATATGGAACAAATTCATTTAAAAATCAGGTATTCATTTTTTGAAAAAACGCTCGGACATGTCGATTATAATTCTTTCTTCCGGATTTTTTGCCTCAAAAAGAAATTATACCGGGTGTGTCAAAAAGTAGATGTAGCAAATTTTTTTTGTTTTTTAAATAGAACCCCCCTATTTTTACTTATTACCCTAATTCTACGTCAAATTCCGCGCATAATTCATGTAGCATACTCTATCCTTATCTCTAACGGTTTTAGAGAAAAATTACGTCATAAAAAAAAATTCTTTAAAAAAAGGTACATGTACCTACTTAAAGGTAAACAGGTAAATTTAAATGAATTATTGTTACTACGATAGCAAGTCATGTGTCAATCAAAAATTAGTTTAGGTATAATTTTGAAAAACGGTTATCATGGTGCATTTAAATGAAACACAAAGAATCGAAATTTTATTGGATGTGGAGACAAAACAAGAAGTCAAGAAGAAGTTTGTAACTTGTTTAACGCTAAGTATCCAGAACGGCCGATTAAAAGATCTACAGTAAGTAAAATTGAGAAGAAATTCAGGGAAACAGGGAATGTAAAGGATCGTCTACGGCCAGGTCGTCCAAAAATTAGTGAAAACTCACAATTGAACATTTTGTTGTTTGAAGATAATCCTCATAGTGCATCCACTGAAGTAGCCCTTAATAATGATGTTAGCCGACGATCTGTGTTGCGGGTATTGAAACAAGAAAAGTACCATCCGTACAAAATTAGGTTGCTGCACGAGCTAAACGAAGATGATCCCGACCGCCGACTACAGTTTTGTGAAACTATGATGGAAATTTGCAACTTAAATCTATTTTTCCATCGCAACATACTTTTTAGCGATGAAGCCACGTTTTGTTTGAATGGTTCGGTAAACAGACAAAATTTTCGGTATTGGAGTACAAATAATCCCCGTTGGATGAGAGAACAGCACACGCAATACCCACAAAAAGTAAATGTTTGGGCAGGGATATTAAATGATAGAATTATTGGACCTTTTTCTTCGATGGAAATCTTACAGGAGACCGGTATTTACAATTTCTTCAAAATTAATTAATTCCCACACTAGCAGCGGATTTTCCAAATCCGAATCAGCCTCATCTACCAGAAGCGTCTATTTGGTTTCAGCAGGATGGTGCTCCGCCTCATTTTGCTCGACAAGTACGAGAGTATTTGAATACTGTATTTCCCGAACGATGGATAGGTAGAAGAGGACCCATAGAATGGCCTGCAAGATATCCCGATCTTACACCCATGGATTTCTTTCTTTGGGGTTATTTGAAATCAAAAGTGTATAAGGATAAACCACAAAATTTGGAAGACTTAAAATTTAAAATTAGATATGAAATTAGGCAAAGTAATGAAAATACTGTAAATAATGTTTTAGTAGGGTTTTTAAGTAGATTAGCATATTTTCAAGAAGTTAATGATTTGCATTTTCAACACTTATTAAACTAATTTTTTAACCTTTTTTTTAAGAATTTTTTTTTATGATGTAATTTTTCTCTAAAACCGTTAGAGATAAGGATAGAGTATGCTACATGAATTATGCGCAGAATTTGACGTAGAATTAGGGTAATAAGTAAAAATAGGGGGGTTCTATTTAAAAAACAAAAAATTTTGCTACATCTACTTTTTGACACACCCGGTATAATTTCTTTTTGAGGCAATAAATCCGGAAGAAAGAATTATAATCGACGTGTCCGAGCGTTTTTTCAAAAAATGAATACCTGATTTTTAAATGAATTTGTTCCATATTTTAGCCCATCGCTGTAGGTATAATCTGAACAAATGAAACAAAAATAATTCTGTTGTAAATATGAGTGACAGAGTCCTATTTAAAGTTGCGTTTCAGTTAATTTAGTGTTTTCAAGGTTTGGATAATTATAATATTATAGGTATAGTTTTGAAATCTATTTTAATACTGTATCTTTAAACCATAAAAAATCTCATGTTTATTATTACCTACCTTAAATATAATATTTATAAAACAAAACTTTCAAAAAAAATTATTATTATTTGTCAATTAAAGCGGTACTATTACATCAATGGTTTTAGAAGGTATCACATGTATAATATTCAAGTCCGGTCCTGGAACTCATACCAACCTATCAAAATTAAATATACCAAAGTTGACAGAGTGTCACGTGACTTTGCCTTCATTTTGCGAGGTATGCAAAATTTTTACTATAAATACCAGGGATCGACAAAAACTTTTCTTCTAGTAAAAAGACACCTAGCCTCGTGCTATCATAGACCTTTAGATTAGGGCTCGGGATTTTTAAAATATAAGTATTCGAATAGTAGTTTGGTATGTTATTCGAGTAGTCGAATAATTCGAATAGTCGAATAGTCAAATATTCGAATTTCGAATAGTCGAATATTTGAATAGTCGAATTTTTTAACTAACAAAAAATTCGAATTTAGAATAGTCGAATATTCGAATTATTCGAATTATTCGAATACAATTCCGATCCCTACTTAAGATCCGTACATCTTATCTCGCAGTGTTGCCAATCGGCGGACTTTAGTCCGATTTTCGGACTTTTTTTAAGGCTATGGACTTTTGTCGGACTTTGAAACTATTTCGGACTTTTCGGACTTCTTGATACCTGACGAAAATATGTTAAATGCACAAATTTGGAAATAAAATCGGCAGGTAACTTATTGTTTATTTACGAAGTGTTGAGTTGTCTTATTACTTATTACATTAACTTTTTTATTATTGTTTTTTTTTGTTATTAAAAAGTAAATGTTTATAGAGTTATCAGTCTTTTTTATTATACAGTGTCCGCAAGAAAGTCCGCATCAAATGGGATTTTTTTTATTATTAGGTATAGGTAAAAATTGAAAAAGCAGTTGGTTTTTGCTTACCTAAAAACCAAAAATGACGTATACTGAAGCAGCTGCACGACTTGCGTTACCTGTCAAATTTGACATTTTTAATAAAATATTTTCAAAAATGCCCTTATTTATCGAAATATCGAAAAACTTTATTCGAGAAAGTTGTTTATTTAGGCATTTTTAGCCTTTGTACGAAATTTTGACAGTCTAATGCAATTTTTATTTTTTGCCAGATTCTTGAAAATTTTGATCAACCCTCGTAGATTAACGTTTATACATCGATGTAAAACCATTTCCCTTTACTTCATTTGTAATCTTATTGCAATTTTGTGTAAAATTTTTGTTTCCAATTATTTACTTTGCTTCAAAAACTGAAATTGTTATTGATCAGTATGTAATGTTTAATGCAAAGTTTATCTAATTACATCAGTTTTGCCAAAACCGACGTTTCTCATTTTTCTTAAGTTAATAAACAGATGTACAAAAAGAAAATATTAGGAAACTTTCGTTGAAATTTTACTTAATTAATATTGGATCAAAAAGAATAATTATTAATCGCTCGAAACATTTTATTCAAGAAAAATATAGTTTAATATAATTAATTTATTTTAATAATAATAATTAAGCAAAATTTCAACGAGAGCTTCCTAATATTTTCTTTTTGTACATCTGTTTACTAACTTAAGAAAAATGAGAAACATCGGTTTTGACAAAACTGATGTAATTAGATAAACTTTGCATCAAACATTACATACTAATCAATAACAATTTCAGTTTTTGAAGCAAAATAAATAATTGGAAACAAAAATTTTACACAAAATTGCATTAAGGTTACAAATGAAGAAAAGGCAAATCGTTTTACATCGATGTATAAAAGTTAATCTGTTGTTGATCAAAATTTTCAAGAATCTAGCCAAAAATAAAAATTGTATTGGACTTTCAAAATTTCGTATAGAGACTAAAAATGCCTAAATAAACAACTTTCTCGAATAAAGTTTTTCGATATTTTGATAAATAAGGGCATTTTTGAACCTATTTTATTAAAAATGTCAAATTTGACAGGTAACGCAAGTCGTGCAGCTGCTTCAGTATACGTCATTTTTGGTTTTTAGGTAAGCAAAAACTAACTGCTTTTTCAATTTTTACCTATACCTAATAATAAAAAAAAATCCCATTTGATGCGGACTTTCTTGCGGACACTGTATAATATACCGCCAACGGTAAAAAAAAATTATTACTTATGGCGAATGCGCCAGACGAAGCATTCTCATTTCGACGCGGACTTAATCGGACTTTTTCGTGCCACTGGGCGGACCTTTTCACCTGATGTCATTGGCAACACTGTTATCTCGTTCGCAAACAAAAGTTAAGTTTTATGGGTGAAATAATGCTCGCCAGTCACACGCCTTGCCGCCCTACAGGGATGGGCATGCGCGCAACCCTCTTGTTATTAGGTTTTCCTTGCTTAGTGACATCATCCAATACACTCCAGAACAGGCTTTTAAGTTTTCTCTGTAAATTCCTTGTTGTTTATTGTGGGTATTTAATATTTACGGATTTCTAATTTTTTTGTAGTTTAATGAATTATGTTGCTTTTAGTGACTCCGATTGGAATATAAACAATGACTAGTAACAGCCGTTGTATTATTTTATTATGCCCAAATAGGGGTAAAATACCGGGTGTTTCGTATTTTCAGTAAGTATGGAGTAGTGATGTATCCTGATAAAGTCTATTCAGCCAGTAAACCTGCAAGATGGCCGACATGTCATATGACAAAAGTCATTGAAAATGCAAAAATTCGTTTTATTTAGCTGGAATATGACTTTTGTCATATGACATGTCGGCTATCTTGCAGGTTTACTGGCTGAATAGACTTTATTTTTTTTTATTGATACCCTATTTCGCTTATTTAAAGTACGCCACAGCGTGTTTAAAATCCCACTTTCAAAAACGCGCGTGTTTTAAAGTTACCATGGCAACATCAACAACACGTGAAACGTGAAGTCTAAATATATCAACTTTTTAATTATTGATTTGACAGAATTACCTTTTAACGTCAAATAAAATATTTTTTAAGCAATATACAATCAATGTCAACGGTGGCAACAATGAATCTTATGTGACAGATTGGAAGTTATTTTTTGTTCTCCTGGTTTTCATGACAACAACAGGTATATCACATCACGAATTCGACCATTTCACTTACTTACCAAGTTATTATTTCCATTTTTGTAATATAAATACCAATCAATTAATGATTTCAAAGTGTACCAATAAAAAAAAATAATGTAAAGTATTCGTGGATAACTGGTCTTTAAAACACTTGCTCTATTTCAAGCACTCCGGCTGCGCCGTCGTGCTTGCAAAATCGCGCGTGTTTTAAACACCTTAATATCCACTTATACTTTAATCAGTAGCGTGCCGTATAGGGCGCACGGGGGGCAGTTGCCCCCCCCCCCCGCCCTTAGCCCTAACCCGCCCTTTGCGCCCTAATTAGTGATGCCGCCGAGACGAGAAATTCTCGTGTCTCGTCTCGTCTCGTCTCGTCTCGTCTCGTCTCGTCTCGTCTCGTCTCGTCTCGTCTCGTCTCGTCTCGTCTCGTCTCGTCTCGTCTCGTCTCGTCTCGTCTCGTCTCGTCTCGTCTCGTCTCGTCTCGTCTCGTCTCGTCTCGTCTCGTCTCGTCTCGTCTCGTCTCGTCTCGTCTCGTCTCGTCTCGTCTCGTCTCGTCTCGTCTCGTCTCGTCTCGTCTCGTCTCGTCTCGTCTCGTCTCGTCTCGTCTCGTCTCGTCTCGTCTCGTCTCGTCTCGTCTCGTCTCGTCTCGTCTCGTCTCGTCTCGTCTCGTCTCGTCTCGTCTCGTCTCGTCTCGTCTCGTCTCGTCTCGTCTCGTCGAGACGAGACGAGACGAGACGAGAGTGAAATTTTTTCTCGAGACAAGTCACGAGACGAGACGAGAGAAGACCGTTTCTCGTCGAGAAATTTCTCGTTTTTTCTCTTAAGGTTACAAATGAAGAAAAGGCAAATCGTTTTACATCGATGTATAAAAGTTAATCTGTTGTTGATCAAAATTTTCAAGAATCTAGCCAAAAATAAAAATTGTATTGGACTTTCAAAATTTCGTATAGAGACTAAAAATGCCTAAATAAACAACTTTCTCGAATAAAGTTTTTCGATATTTTGATAAATAAGGGCATTTTTGAACCTATTTTATTAAAAATGTCAAATTTGACAGGTAACGCAAGTCGTGCAGCTGCTTCAGTATACTTCATTTTTGGTTTTTAGGTAAGCAAAAACTAACTGCTTTTTCAATTTTTACCTATACCTAATAATAAAAAAAAATCCCATTTGATGCGGACTTTCTTGCGGACACTGTATAATATACCGCCAACGGTAAAAAAAATTTATTACTTATGGCGAATGCGCCAGACGAAGCATTCTCATTTCGACGCGGACTTAATCGGACTTTTTCGTGCCACTGGGCGGACCTTTTCACCTGATGTCATTGGCAACACTGTTATCTCGTTCGCAAACAAAAGTTAAGTTTTATGGGTGAAATAATGCTCGCCAGTCACACGCCTTGCCGCCCTACAGGGATGGGCATGCGCGCAACCCTCTTGTTATTAGGTTTTCCTTGCTTAGTGACATCATCCAATACACTCCAGAACAGGCTTTTAAGTTTTCTCTGTAAATTCCTTGTTGTTTATTGTGGGTATTACGTTTTTCCGTAGGACTTGCCGTTTTACGGGAAATCGAGATAAATCATTTTCCACCTTTAAAACCCCCCCTCCCCCCCCTTCCCGACCTCGGATCGCCCGTAATTTATTTTTCCTTTAATTTTTGTTATAATCTCTTCCTTTTCCAATGGGTTTCATCCTACTATTATTTTTTTTGGTTTCAAAAATTATCGACCCTAGTCTATATCTCCTAATATATAGACAGAAAAATAATGTGTTTAACGTTCTCACTCTATCGTATTGTGAAGGCATTTACCTTAAAACAGATATTCAAGAGAGCAGAATCAAATTGTCCAGCCTCTTTCTTCTGTCTACGGTTACTAGTTGACATTTTTAAATAATTAACCAAATCTGAAAGAAAGCATTTTCGATTGAAAACACAATATCGAAAAGGACCCCAGTCAAATTTCATTCACAAGGCGAAAGGCGATAGATTTTGACTAAATATAACAATTTTGTATCAAAAATTCGAAATTCGCCAAAAACTTCTCACACAAAAATCATTAATAAAAGTGTGAATTTCATTTCATATCTCTCTTACCAGTTTTAATATTTGACAATACTTTCATAACACCCTGTATATGAACCGAAACTTTATACTCAAATCACAGATAAAGACAACGGAGGGCCATGAAACTAGTGTTATTGAAACAATAGCATTAAGTTAATAGTCTCAATTATGACATTAGTAAATAAATTAAAAATAAAAAGTCTAATATAATAGGTAAAGTGACATTCAGTACGAATGATTCAAGTGTATGCCTTATTTTGCCTCATTTTATTACACAGGTCTCAGACATAAATTTGGCTATTGAAAATAATTATTAAGTGCGATAAATGATACTTTTCCGCACGAGGTGGCAATTGCACGAACGGCTCGAAGCAAGTCCGGGCATGCCACTAAGTGAGTGTGGAAACGGAACATTTCGCACATGTTACTTACAATATTTTTCCTAATTGCGTAAAATTAAGCTTGTTCGTAATAAATTTTTGTATTTTTTGGGTAAAAGGAGCAAAAAATAAAGTGAATTTTTAAATTTTGATATGTCAAATAGATCATTTTCGGAAATACTTCTTTAAGTTCTTTCTCTTGCACTTTCTATTAATGTAATAAAAAAATTAAGGTTTTTCCCCGGATGACATTATGGGCTGATCCCTTTATTTAGTCGAATATTTTCCAAACTATTGCAGTTAATTATGCCCCGAATTATGCCAAAAAATAAATAATAAAAGAAGGGTAGTTCCATTATGAATCAATTATTATTATTATAAATCGTTCTCTATTCTGTATCTTTTACCACCCCGTATATTTTGGACCGAAAATACCTCGGTGCCAAGCCTATTACATTACGTGAATTATGTCTTATGACCGCTTGCAATATTTTGTTGATCTAAGAAAAATAGTTTCTAAGTCACATGACTAACAAACCGACTTATATTAAACCCTTCTGCGAGACGACCAGATACTTTTAAATGTTTACCCCCTTTAAGATTCGTATAAAAAAATATTTTTTATGATTCCCTACTCACGAGAAAAAACGAGACGAGACGAGACGAGACGAGACGAGACGAGACGAGACGAGACGAGACGAGACGAGACGAGACGAGACGAGACGAGACGAGACGAGACGAGACGAGACGAGACGAGACGAGACGAGACGAGACGAGACGAGACGAGACGAGACGAGACGAGACGAGACGAGACGAGACGAGACGAGACGAGACGAGACGAGACGAGACGAGACGAGACGAGACGAGACGAGACGAGACGAGACGAGACGAGACGAGACGAGACGAGACGAGACGAGACGAGACGAGACGAGACGAGACGAGACGAGACGAGACGAGACGAGACGAGACGAGACGAGACGAGACGAGACGAGACGAGACGAGACGAGACGAGACGAGACGAGACGAGACGAGACGAGACGAGACGAGACGAGACGAGACGAGACGAGACGAGACGAGACGAGACGAGACGAGACGAGACGAGACGAGACGAGACGAGACGAGACGAGACGAGACGAGACGAGACGAGACGAGACGAGACGAGACGAGACGAGACGAGACAATGGCACTCTCGAGCGAGATAAACGCGTTTCTCGCCGAGACGAGATAAGAAAAAATTCTCGCCTCACGAGACGAGACGAGAATGGGCCAATTCTCGTCTCGTCTCGTCTCGCGGCATCACTAGCCCTAATGCAACCGCAAAATTCAACTTACATATAATCTGAGTCCTGTTTACTCTTTTTATTATTTTTGCCTTTTCCTGACCAACATTTCTTAAAAGAGCGGTTGGCAACGCTGATTCGTCCAATACTATTTCCAGTAATTACTGGCTATTGCCAGTAAAAAATACGCCTGCCAGTAATGGCTTTATGCCAGTAATTTGCCAGTATTTGTTTACCCCCCCAGGATTTTTTAGACCTCTATAACTTTTCATAGGCAAACTTCAAAATACCCAAAATAAGGACTTACTTTTAAAATTAAAATCAGAATTTAGTATTTGGAAAAACAAAAAAAGATACAGATGCTATAGGTTCAGGGGCGGTAATTACCCCTCCCAGGAATTTTTTTTCAGTGTGAATTTTTGATTTTGGGCGTGGTTGCGAAAATTTGGCGCAATCCCTTCTAACAATAATCGTTGAGCGCCCCCAAAATAGCTCCCCCCCCCGCACCTTTACCCACGGCACGCTACTGACTTTAATATACTATTGTTATAATCAATTTAAACACATCTAACCAGACCTACACTATACAAACAAGGTATAAAAATAAAGAGAAACACACATCAAGACATATTATCCCGATGCATGCAAAGAAAAAAGTAAATACCTACCTATAGGTATGTTTATATTAATCCAAGGGTGAAAGTATTTCATGGGTCAAGTTCTCGGGCAAAAACTTTTTCAAATTCTTGAACAAGAAATTGTGCTTGAAAAAATACTTACTTACCCAAGTTTTTGCCAAATTGTAAAAATCAATGCAAGTTATATTATACCAACTAATATTTAATATGAGGTTAGATACGCGATAAAATCGATGAGTGGTTATTTGCTGATTTTGTTTGCTTTTTATATTCGATTTTATAAGTTTTATAGTTTGGTTGACTTGTTCTCTTTCTTCTTAAACTAAAAACATGACAACGAATTATTTTTAAACAAATTTTAGTAACAAACCCTTAAAAACAATTTTATATCCGTAAAATCTGATGGGTTTGCAACTACTAAAAATGCCAGAAATAACTAGGTAGGTACCCTATTTCCCAACTTAATCGAAAATTAAGAAGAAATTAACACGTAAAAATAAATTGAAGGTCTCCTTTTATAATTTTTTAAATAAGAACTTAAATTTTAAAGACCGGACATGTCTATTTTCCCATTCGTCAAATGACAATGTTGCAGTGCGCATGTCTAATCGTGTGTAGCTCCGTTTACATGCGCGAGGCTATAAATTGGCAACTTTTGTGATTATTGTTTGCTTGCCTAAAGGGAAATATCTATGCTCTATACCTGTACTTTGTACCTGTCTCCCCTCCCTCAAGACAAAATCCTAGCTACGCTAGTGATCTGTAATGTAATTTTGGTATTTAATACTAAAAATAATTATAATTGTTGGAGCCTTAATGGTAATAAAATGATAATTTTAAATACTGATGATGTGTTATTCGAGAACAAAACGTCAAAATTAAAAAAACTTTAAATTGTTTTAAATTTCTAAAGCATAGAAGTCCCGTAACCCGTATACAGTGTCACTAGTAAAGTCCGCATCACATGGGATGTTTTTTTATTAATAGCTTTATTCAAAAGTTGACTTTGGCATCAAGTTCTGCTTCGACCGAGATGAAAAGTAAGCAAAAAAAATAGTAGTCACGTGATTTGCATTATCTGTCAAATTTTGATTTTTTTCAGAAAATAATTCAAAAGTGGGGTTTTTTCGGAAAATATCGAAAAAAAGTTATAAGAAAAAGTTTTTTGAATGCAGTTTCTAGCCCATATGCAAAATTTCAGCTGCATAAGATAATTTTGATTTTTTATCCATATTTTGTGGATTTCACCATATACTTAGATTAACTTTACGTTAAGTTAAACTAAAATTTATTTTCCACTTAATGAACACTTTACTGATGACACTGTGTTTTTTTTTTGTCTTAATATTAAGGTGTATTACTTTCAGACAGAAACTACGTTTTCAAAAATACTTATTTTATGAAGTTACCATAATATACAGGATCAAAAACAAAGAAACTTTGCATCAAATGCGACCAAATTTTAATAGCCCAATTTTAATTTTGTAGAAAAACACACATTTAATATGGCGGTACTTTAAAGAAAATGGTTCTGAAATAAAGCTTTGTCAAAACTAAAAAGTTTTATGTAGGTTGCGTTGAGTCTTATTTTGCAAAAGTGGTGCAATTTACAAAATATAGGTAAAAAATCAAAATTATCTTATGCAGCGGAAATTTTGCATGTGGGCCAGAAACTGCATTTACAAAAACTTTTTTTAATAACTTTTTTCGATATTTTCAGAAATAAACCCACCTTTGAATTATTTTTTGGAAAAAATTAAAATTTGACAGATAATGCGAATCACGTGACTACTATTTTTTTGCGTAATTTTCATCTCGATCGAAGCAGAACTTGATCCCAAAGTCAAATTTTAAAATAAGCTAATAATAAAAAAAATCCCATATGATGCGGACTTTACTGGTGACACTGTATAAAATGACGGGTCCGTAATTAAAAAAATTGACTTGGCCGTGGTAACTAAAGAACTAAACGTCAAATTTGGAAACTAATACCGCCATCTTGTAGAACATGAAAAATGGCTATAAAATGTGTTTTTTGTTTCTGCCCAAGTCCAAAATTAATTTGTAAAAAATATAAAACCAAAACTGAATTTTTCGTTTTTGGTCGGTAAGGTAGGTATTTAAAATATTTAGAATTTTCCATTAAAACCTCAAAATACGCAACTTTGATACAATGTAACTAATTCCTTTTCTCAGACCACTCAATTAATTATTGAGGGGCTTCGCCCCCTCCCCATTAGAGACGCCCCTGTTGCTAACGCCATCGTCATGTGACCATTTTCATATTATTATCTATGAATATGTGGACGCATCAATCAATTCAACCCTTGAATGTAAACATTTGCTGGAATTTCCATAAAAGCGCATGTCTTTGGTTTGGAGCTGTTTAGTGGAAAAATAAAAGTTTTTAGTTATAACGGCAACTTTTACTTGATAGAGTGGTCTTCTTGTTAATTACAGTTTGAAACATTTGATAGAGTTTTTGTGTAAATTAATCGTAAAATAAAAGTTTTAGAAGTATCAGTTTTTACGCCATTCACATGTTTGGGTAAGAATGCAGTTTTTAACACGCTTTTATTAGCTTCACCTGTATGTATGTATGTTTGTTTGTTTGTTTGTTTGTTTGTTTGTTTGTAACCGACTTCTTTGAACCCGATTTTGACCCACTTTAAACGGTCAGATTTAATTTAAATTTTGTAGCCTTATCAAGAACCGCTGACAATACAATAATCTACTAATCTAGCTTAACTACTCAAAATTTTTTTTAATAGTTTTCTTAACAATAAGTCAAACTAAAAAATAAAAAATAAATATACTTATATTATTTTCTGCCTATATTAAGAATTTCAAAAATTATTTTAAACTATATTTATTTTCCGCTTTTTAGTCTGATTAATTATTAAAGCGTGTTTTTTAGTTTTTTTAAACTACAGCGTGTCTTCGGAAGTTCTTACCAAATGGGAAACTTTTTTATTAATAATTTAACGAAAAAAAATTATTGTTTATAAGAAGCTCTGCATGGTCTAAAACCTAAAATGCAACCATCAAATATCGAAATTTTTCAGTCATATACGAGGTTTGTCAAAAAATGTGATTTTTCCCAAGAACGTGAATTTTTCCCAAGAGTAAAGTACCTTTATTTTTGACATTATCAAAAATTGATATAAAAAAAAGTTGATCAGAACTAAAAACCATGTCTAAATATGCAATAACACGCATTAAATTAATTAAATAATTAATAATAAATCAATAAAATAAATTTTCAACATAAATGCGTATAATTGCACATTTAGCCGTAGTTTTTAGTTCTGATCAACTGTTTTTAATAACAATTTTTGATAATGTCAAAAATAAAGGTACATAATTTACTCTTGGGAAAAATTCACATTTTTTGACAAACCTCGTATATGACTGGAAAATTTCGATATTTGATGGTTGCATTTTAGGTTTTAGACCATGCAGAGCTTTTTATGAAGAATAACTTTTTTTCGTAAAATGAATAATAAAAAAGTTTTCCATTTGGTAAGAACTTCCGAAGACACGCTGTAGTTTAAAAAAACTAAAAAACACGCTTTAATAATTAATCAGACTAAAAAGCGGAAAATAAATATAGTTTAAAATAATTCTTGAAATTCTTAATATAGGCAGAAAATAATAATGAACGATAAACATTAGTATTATTGTGAAAAAAGCGAGGGGTGGTCGATATACGAAAAATATAGCACAAAGCGCCCCACGCTTTTTTACAATAATACTAATGTTTATCGTTCATTATTAGATATTTTATGCCAATATTAAGAATTTCAAGATTTATTTTAAACTATATTTATTTTCCGCTTTTTAGTCTGATTAATTATTAAAGCGTGTTTTTTAGTTTTTTTAAACTTTATTTATTAAATAGTTAATGAAAATAGTCTAATATCCATATCCTAATTAATAAAGTTTAATAACAAACAGTTGTACGAAAAAATTTTGTTTGTATTATTTGCGCCCAAAAATATTTTTATGGCACATAATTTGATTAAATTTTTAACCTCACGGTCTCGGTAAAAATTGGCAGTCTCACATGCAATTGAAAAAATCACCTATTTTGAGCACTTAATGCAAAAATAACTATTTTCTTCTTTGCTATCAACACATTTTTTTTTAAATTGGGACGTATGATTTACTTCACACAGTGCTTAATAAAACTGTGTTTCTCATAATGTAACAGATTTTTATATTAGCCATCTTTAGAAATTATTTACTCCCAATGAAAATCCCAAATAAAAAATCTAATATTCCTATGTATTATGTATGATGCATAACATTTAAATCTTTACCTATCTAATGATCGGTACCAAATTAATAATTTTACTAGCGGCATAAACCAGCAACTTTACACACTTCAAAAAAAATAAATAGATACGCTTTTGATTATTTGTATTGTAGAGTAGGGGAGAAACGGGCAGGTTGTTACATTTTTGTATTTATATTTTTTTTATAGAATAAGCGAATCTGAAAAAGACTTTATTTATTTTATTACAGTACAAACATTAAACAGTTAAAATTAGCACACAAATACCATCTAAAACATACAATCCGCTGCTCATTATTTTTGGTAGTAGTATTTACCCTATGTACACACATATTGTTACATGTAACAATGTTCCCCATACGTATGTGTAATGACATGCCCCATTTGACAAATTTTAGGTTATAATTTATTTTATGGAAGTATAGATGAATCTAATTTAAACAATATATTTTAAATATGTAGTAGTTTATATGTACAATAAAGTGTATATAGGGTAAATACTCGATGACTTACCTCATTCAAAATATTTTCAGATCACTCGACTATCAAAAAATTTCTTTCGGAACATGCACTCAAACACATGCGTCTAACTAATTTGATTAATTTTGAAACGTGCACCTCTAAAGTCCGTTGGTAGATGGCGCGATATGTTCTGATGCTTATTTTAAACTTTTAAATATTTGAAGTGAACAAGAGTTATTATTAATCACTTTGTAACAACCTGCCCCGTATAACAACCTGCCCCCTTCTCCCCTATTTATCTAAAATTTCAAAAAAATCGGACCAATATTACTTTTTCCAATAAAAACTTTTATACATATATACACCCTGTTTACCCTTTTATTTTAAAAATTATTAATGGTTATTAGAGTAGGTATAGGTACTTATGCTGAGTTTCAAGAAATTCGGACCAAAAATATTTTTTTCCAATATAACCTTTTCATCCCCTAGGGGCGAAATATTCGTAATTTCTTGATACGTATTTATTTGTTTTGTCGATAATTAGTCTGACCTTTTTTTTTCTTACAGTTTCCTTGGAAATTTGTTACCCTCCTAGGGCCAAAATTTTACAAAACATCAAAATACGTGCATACAGTACCAAATTTTAGCAATATAGCTTAGAAGTATAAACAGTTATAGGTTTTCCCCTCAAAATAGGTTACACCCGTTTTTTTCAACCCCTAAGTGAATTCTAAAAAATGACGAAACACGTAGATATTATTATTTTATTATAGGAACTTATACACCAACTTGTAGACCTCCGTCAGATTTAATTTCTGAGAAACAGAAATTGCTATAAAAACCCCCCTTTTTTACCCCCCTAGGGTTTGATTTTGGAAAAAACCCTTCTTAGTGGATGCCAACGTTATAAGGAGAAGACATCTCCGAAATTTCATGATTCTGCGATTAGGGGTTTAACCTCGGCATTGATGAATCAGTCAGTGAGTCACTTTACAATTATATTTAATATTAAATGGTATTTATTTATTTATTTATTTATTTGTTTGTGTACTTAAGAGCAGTAACCCCCTTTACCACAATGAAAATTTTTAGTAGTTTTGTAATATCTTAAATCAAAAGCAAAATGACTTTCCATGGTGTAGAATGTTGTACCAAACAATTTTTCTTAAAGCCATTTTTCAATATCGGCCTTACTTTTTTCTTAAAAACTTTGGGCGCGTAAACCCACTTTACACGCTTAAATTCACTTTACGCGCCCAAAGTTTTTGAGAAAAAAGTAAGGCCGATATTGAAAAATGGCTTTAAGAAAAATTGTTTGGTACAACATTCTACACCCAGGAAAGTCATTTTGCTTTTGACCAATAAAAGATTGTTTAAAATATTACAAAATTACTAAAAATAAAAAAAATTTCTAAAAAAAATTTTGGGAATATTTTCGATCGTCATTTACTTTTCTGGATGGGGTATTTAAAGTAGAATTTATTTGCTAAATACCAATTTTTATTTTTTCTTTTCGTTTGACCAGCAAAACGTTCGGCAATTTTCATTGTGGTAAAGGGGTTACTTCCTCTTAACAGATCTACTACACGAATAAATCCTATTATGGTACTACGGCCAATAGTTACAGAGCACTCAAAGTATTCTCTCAATCACTGTTCTAAATTCACTATACTTCATACAGAATAAATCAACATTGTACTGCTGTATGCTATTATAAATTCTACATAATATAATATGCAATGGTGAGCCCAGTGATAACTGCTGTGGGCTACATCTGGTATGTAAAATGATACTGGGTTCCTGGTGTTACGAACAGGAATATTGAAATTTAAACTTTCCAGAAACGCAGTATCATTTGTGAGGCCATTTACTGTCTTATACAAATAGAGCTTTAGTATAGATTAGCTTTGTGCCAAACCAGCAAGATATTCGTTCCTGATTAAAGCATGTCAATTAAATTTTGAACTTAGGCATCGCTTGTTGCCTTGACATATTAATTGAGCTACTGGAAATGACCGATCAGGAACGAATCTCCTGCTGAGTTGGAACTTGGAACACATCTTACGTCCTATTGCTGCCAAAAGTCACTAACTAACATTATTGGGAAAAATCTGAAAAGTCAATCGCTAACTATATTTTATTTTTAAGGGATAGCGTCTATGGAGTAAGTCACTAACTACAACCTCTTGCTATTTATGCTTTATTTTAACACCGAATAATCACTAAGTTATATTATAGTAAAATACTCTAAAAGCAAAATTAATCAAGTGAGTTAGTGATTTTTGCTGAAAGCGGATTGTTGCGGTTGTTAGTCGAAACGTGAGTGCAAAAACTCACTAACAGCACTTGGTGAGTTGTCGCATTTACTGAAAATGGTTAAGTTTTAAGTTTTAATTTTCCATGGTCAAGTTAACATCCGGTTGCAGATTTTGTGCAAGTTTACTCTAGTTAGACGTAGTTAAAGACTTTAAAAGGGTGACTATAGTTACTGGAATACTATAAATTTGTGGATTGTAGATGAAAGCGATAAAAAAAAACTGAATATTCTTCTTTTTCTTACTCTTTTTCATAAATTCATTATTTTTTATTATAAGAGTTAATCGATAATGTTATACCTGTATCACTAGGTAAAGTAATCTTTTTTAAATAAAAATGTTGTTAACTGCTAATGTTGTGATTTTTTTTTATTTGCTAAAATTCACTAACTACACTTTTTTTGATTTTCTAACCTTGTAAATTTTTGGGAAATCGAAATAATTCTATAAATTGATACTCAAGACCATCAGGTTCTTCTTGGTATAAAAAATAAAACATTAAATTGGACTACCGATTTGTACAATGCGATTAATCTTTAAACACGTTTTTCTCGAAAGTAACAAAATGTAAGTTAGTGACTTTTAGGACGTATAGGACGTACCTATATACAAGGCCGTAGCCAGGGGGGGGGGGGGATCAAAGGGGATTGATCCCCCCCCCCGAAATAAAAAAAAATATTTATTTTAGGGTTTTAATAAGTATTAATGAGACTTCAGTTATATACAGTGCGCCCGTCTCACGTTACACAACATAATAGTTAATCCTATTTACGGGCTACAATGGCTGCAGATCGCCTTAATGGTCTGGCTTTCCTATAATATGTCCACCGTGATATAAACGTAGATGTAAACAAAATCATAAATATTTTCTCTTCTAAGAACAGGAAACTTGATTTTGTAATTTAGTACAAAGTAAGAAGGTACTTCAAATATTTTTTTTGTTCTTATTGTTTATTTTTCGTTTTCATTCTTATTTTGTTTTCGATCTTATTATTACATAATATAATTTATTATAATAATTATTATACTTAGATATAATTATGACTTAATATAAGAGACATGTTAATTAGTAAAATAAATAGTTTATTGTTTATTTTGTCGACCGACCTTTCAAATTTCGAATTTCTTTTAAATTAAAAGAGTGTTTTAAAGTCTGGCACAATAGAGAGATTTTGGAACGCTTAAAATAACAACAGTAAAACACAGTGTTATGGTTAATTTTATTAACGATAACGATTACGGTGACAATTACAAAAATATATTTTGAACGTCTTAAAAATAAATAATTTGACAGATGCAAACATAACCTTTTTTTTTATTTCTTTAATTGTTTGACATGAGTCAATCAACAATGGAAAAGGACGAAAAGGTACAAAAATATAAGGTTATTTTGGATTCCTGAGTTATGTTGCCAAGTCGTTTACAAAAAAATATAATTACAAAGAAAAAAGAAAAGCATAAAGTCTTTCTCGACAATTTTTATTAAAAAAAAAAACCAGGCGAACCTAGAATGATTCAAAATATATAGAATCGACATGTTTGGAGTGTGGAAACACTCATCATCAGGAAAAACAAGTAAATAATAAAAAGCTGATGTTATTAGCAAAAGAGAAAATAAGTAGTGGTACTAAGCCGTAATGGAGCCTTCGATGGTATACATGAGGAGTGAAAAACCTAATATAGCAGAAGACAGGAAATATCACAGCACACTGAAAGGTTAAGGAACAGTGTCAAGATACTCTGGGTGGGAAATGAAGAGAAAAATAAAAAAAATTTTAAAAAATCTTTGTAAAAGTCATTCGAAATGTATGTGATAAAATATTTTTAGTTTTGATTCATTAAGGTTGGAGACATGTGCATGGAAGTGGTCAAAAAAAGGGGGGAAAGAAATTTTTTTTGGTTTTTGTATGAAAGCACCTACCTACACGTTTTTTATACAAAAACCAAAAAAAATGTTCTTTCCCCCCTTTTCTTGACCACTTCCATGCACATGTCTCCAACCTTACTGAATCAAAAGTAAAAATATTTTATCACATACATTTAGAATGACTATTACAAAGTTTTTTTAAAAAATTTCTTATTTTTCTCTTCATTTCCCACTCAGAGTATCTTGACACTGTTCTTTGACCTTTCAGTGTGCTGTGATATTTCCTGTCTTCTGCTATTTTAAGTTTTTTCACTCCTCATGTATACCATCGAAGGCTCCATTACGGCTTAGTAGGAACCACTACTTATTTCTTCTATTGCTAATAACATCAGCTTTTTATTATTTACTTGTTTTTCCTGATGATGAGTGTTTCTACACTCGAAACATGTCAATTCTATATATTTTGAATCATTCTAGGTTCGCCTGGTTTTTTTTTTAATAAAAATTGTGGAGAAAGGCTTTATGCTTTTCTTTTTTCTTTATCATTCCACTCCACTTTGAGTATGGACTACTTCTTCAAAAATATAATTACATTTCTTCCGCATAAACACAAACATAAAGTACAATTTTGAATTATGTATAAAAAAAAAACCTTTTCTGTTCGGTTTTATCTAAACTACAGTTATAAAGTTATTTCAATCTTTTTAAGTGTTTTCCGAAAAATGATCGTATCCGAAATATATTCTTATTAAAATATATAGGTAAGTATTGGCAACATGGCAAATTAAGTAAAATAAGAATAACCATAACGATAGCCTTCCTTATATCTCCGTAATTAACGAAGCTCGTTATCGTTAATAAAGGAATCGCTGCCTCGATTTAGTACTGCGCATGCTCAGAATAAGGATAACGATAACAACAGGCTAAAATAAGAGTTCCAAAATCTCTCTATTGCCGCAGATTAAGCTTTAAGGTTATTTTACCCAAAAAAGGGCGTGGCACCCAAAAAATTTTCGTCTGCGGCGCAAAAGAGCGCCTTCGGCGCAGTTCCCTTTCGCGCCCCTCTAGACCAAATCCTAAATCCGCCACTGGAACAACCCCCCCCCCCCCCCCCGAAATTATTTTCTGGCTACGGCCTTGCCTATACAGGGTGTCCCGAAATTAGCGTGCAATATTTCTAGGGCGTAAACTATATTCAAAAATATGACAAAAATGTCCTATAAACATACCTCGAGAAATGCTCCTTTAGGGGGCTAGGGCCCCTCAAAGAGGGTCGGGAAGGAAGTCTTTTTTTATAATAGTATGGAAACCCTTAAAGATAATAACATGAAAATTGGTACGTGCCTTCCAACCGATAAGTTGTACATAACAGTAAGTTTAGAGTAAAAATATTTCTTCCAGTGGCGTCGCACGGAGTGGGGCTGAGTGTAAATATTATCCTATATTTTTTATTTCTGGGATTTTTAAATTTTAATTACAATATTTTAAGAACTTCGAGTTTTTTCTTTAAAAAAGTACCTCTTGTTTTATTTCGATAGGAGGCACCGTTTTCAAGTAAAATTAATTTTAAAATAAAACGTATTTTTCAAAAGAAAGGTTAGTCCATATGAGTTCAGGTAAATCCGAAAGTTAGCGTGCAATATTCCTAGGGCGTAAAGTACATCAAAAGATATTACAAAAATGTTCTATAAACATACCCTCAGAAATGCTCCTTTAGGGGACTAGAGCCTCTCAAAAGGGGGCAAATTTTTTTTTCGTAATAGCATGAAGTCTTTGAAATGATCCATTTTCTATTAAATTTCGATGGACCGTAGCAAATCTTCTACGGCTAGGTATTCTTCTATGCGGAAATCGCCTCATGTACTCTATTACAGCGGCAGTAGAACTACCATTACAAAATCCATACACAAAATGAATATCTGTGAGTTCTCTGTTGCCCCCTTTTGAGAGGCTTTAGTCCCCTAAAGGAGCATTTCTGAGGGTATGTTTATAGAACATTTTTGTAATATTTTTGGATGTACTTTACGCCCTAGGAATATTGCACGCTAACTTTCGGATTTACCTAAACTCCTATGAACTAACCTTTCTTTTGAAAAAAACGTTTTATTTTAAAACTAATTTTACTTGAAAACGGTGCCTCCTATTGAAATAAACCAAGGGGTACTATTTAAAAAAAAAACTCGAGGTTCTTAAAATGTTGTACTTAAAATTAAAAAATCCTAGAAATAAAAAATATAGGATAATATTTACCCTTAGCCCCACTCCGTGCGACGCCACTGGAAGAAATATTTTCATTCTAAACTAACTGTAATGTACAGTTTATCGGTTGGAAGGCACGTACCAATTTTCATGTCATTATCTTTAAGGGTTTCCATACTATTATAAAAAAAGACTTCCTTCCGGACCATCTTTGAGGGGCTCTAGCCCCCTAAAGGAGCATTTCTCGGGGTATGTTTATAGGACATTTTTGTCATATTTTTGGATATAGTTTACGCCCTAGAAATATTGCACGCTAATTTCGGGACACCCTGTATACAACGTTTGAGTTAGCTCTTGTACTGACAGAATTTGCTAAAGTTCGGGATTGCTCGGAATTGACGGGTCTCCCCGAATCCCTTACAGTTCGTCCTTTTCCCACCAATTGCAAATTATCCGTTCCGATCGCTTTAAAAAATACTTAAAACTTAGTGGTCGTATATGTTTTGCAATTAACAGGTGAAGTCAGGTCGACCAAATTATTATAAAATAATACGGAAATAGATTAGCAACAATTAAAGACAATTAGCGACGGATTTTCTTATAGCGACTATAACGGTTTTATATAGTTATTATTAGCGCATATATACAGGGTGTTATGGAGAGGAATTAATATATTCGAATAGAACTTCTGGGGTGTCCGTACACTGAGAAAAATTTCTTTCTGGTGGCAATTAAGCGATTTTTAACATTTCTAGTATTGGTTTTTTAATTGGATAAATAAGATTATAGTTCACTACACTAAATTACTCTTGACATAATTTTGTAAAATATTTTTGATTAATTCGGGCAACTAAAAAATCGAATTGGACTATATATGGTTAAATTAACAAAAGTTTAATGCAATCAATTACAGTTTACTAATATTATTTACTATAAATTTTGTTAATAAATATTTTATTCAAGGAATTTAGATATTTGTTAGCATAGTATGCTATAAGAAATCTAGAAATTATAATTTAATACTGCAAATAAAACCGATATTCCAAAATAAATTTATTTTGCCAGAGTTCCGCGAACTAAATATTACTGTAGGCAAGTTAGTTGGTGATTCCCAGAATTACGGCTTAACGTGAAGATGACCGCGACGCGAAGCATTTAATTCGAAGCGCCCGGGTTGGTTTCGGGTGTCGGTATTTTCTTTTGCTTGTCTTCAAATGGTCCAATTATAAAAATATAGTTATGGATGAAATGGAGGAAATATTAAAAACCTGGGGGTTACCCATGTTAGTACCTGTGTTTGTCGGTAAGTCATCAATTATTATACCTATTTTATTATCTAATATTTTAGTTGTTATCTACTAGGTAGGTATATGGTTCTAGAATTGCCGCGCCGCGCCGGGAAGATGGCGTACATTATTATATGTATGTGTTGCGAAGTGCGCTACGAAAATCCAACAATTTGACTAAATTTTCCAATGCGCACGCTGTATAACCGTACCAATTTTTCTACAAATAACAATTATTAATGCATTTATAAATATTCAATGGAATTTATTTAAACCAAATTATTTTCAATAAGTAGGTACCTACCTAAGTAGTTTGAGAAATCCTGTCTTAAATAATTGTATATAAAATATGGCTGCCAAAATAAATATGATAATAATTGTTTTAAACTTGACGATTATTTAAAATTTAATTTTTTAACCAATTAATCAGAAAATGGTAAAAATAAAATAAATATGCACATAGTAATTTAAGGAAGTGCATTATACAGGGTGTTACACGGTAAATGGAACGTTAGAAGATTATAGAAAATGGGTCAATATCTCGGAAACTATTAAGTAAATATACTATAATAATATGCATTTTTATTAAAAAATAAATATAATTTTCCGTATAGAATATACAGGGTGGCTCATTAATAAGGGACGCCGGCTATACGTATCTCAGGATCCGTTAATCGGACGACCCTGAGAAAAAAAAATTATTGGTAAATCAGCAAAGTCCACCGCTAGAGGGCGTAAATCCAACCTCGGAGCAGAAAATATTGTTTTAATCAAAATTGTTTCAAGTGAACCTATATTGAAATTTTTCTTTTGTAACCTACTGAACATATCACAACTTTTTTGTATTAACGATTTTTCCCTACCTTGTCAAATAAAGGGTGGGGAAGGGGTAAACGTTGGTTTGAAAAAAAGTCAATAACTTTTTTTTGGAATAACCGATTTCAAATAACTTTTTTTAATTTTAAAGCACTTTTATAGGCGCTCTACTATAATAATAACATTTTGAGTTCAGTTATTTTTCGTGTCAGTAGGTGGCGCTTTATGACAAGGTCGCAGATTTTTATGATTTTCTCGAAAATTTGAAATGGTATTTTTATTTTTTTCCAGGAAGAAGAGCATCAATATATTACAGTTACTGGTGAAAACCGCTGTCCGAAATGTTTATTCCTTATATAGTGTCCGGCAAAAAGTTGGACCCATATAGGAAACTTTTTTATTATTAATTTTGCGAAAAACAGTTACTTATTCTTCATAAAAAGTTCCGCTTGGTCTAAAACCTAAAATGCAACTATCAAATATTAAATTTTTCCAGGCGTATACGGGGTTTGTCAAAAATAAAGATTATTTCTAAAACATATTGTTTTATTTCTTACAATCTGATATAATTGCGCCAATAAAATAATATTATTCTCAAACACATGCAATAGTTGACTAAATAAAATCAACATATATTGTTACAATTATAAATTAGTTTAAAAAAATATCTTGAGGGTTTAAAATGAATCTATAAATAATTGCTACAATTAAATTAACTTATTTTAGCACAATAATACATTATTTCTAAAACATATTTTTCTATTTCTTACAATCTGATATAATTGCGCCAATAAAATGATATTATTTTTGGAATAACGCATTACTTTTGAGCAAAATTGAGTTCGTTTTTGCAAACTATAGTATAGTTGTCACAAGAATATTAAAATCTGTTCAAAATAAAATATAATTACCACAAAGAATTATTATTCATTACATGAATTAAATCGTCATTGTGACAACAAAATTTTAATTTTGCTAAATATGCACTATCCAAAAATCAAATAAATTATAATTTACGCAATTTAATTTCTATTAAACATTTTTGGTATAGTTGTAGATCAATTAAACCTTTATTGAAATTCCAATTAAATTATGTAATTCTTTGAATTCGGTGATTTGGTTGCTCGTTACCAACTCGATTATTTAGTTGGATGAAATATATCTGGGTATTGGGAATTAATTATTTTCTCAGTGTAAGCATTCTATACTTTTTTCGAATGCCTAAAAAGCAGTTTACTAGGGGGGTGGGGGGCCACATGACCTAAATAGTTTTTAGAAGTGAATACAATAACACAAAAAAAAGTACTCAAAAATAAGTGCATATACCGACCGCGGGTGTTTCTTAAAAGACGTTCACCCTTATAACATTTCTGTATTTATAGGTATTAAAATGAAATTTTAAGATTATGCATAAGAGATGAGTCTGCATTTATTGACATCCGGTCAAACCGGAAGTGCTAAAACAAATTGAAAATTATGCCAATAAATGCAGACTCATCTCTTATGCATAATCTCAAAATTTCATTTTAATATCTGTAAATATAAAAAAGTTATAAGGGTGAACGTCTTTTGAGAAACACCCGGTATATAGATACTGATTGGAATAAAGATTGTTCTGGGACTATAGCAGAATTAAAAAAAGAAAAATTTTGCGAATATGGCTTTGATGAAAATATTGGTGAGTTCTAAGTTGAAATGTGACATTTCGTTTTTGTATATAAAATGTTTTCATATTTAACTGGTTTTATTATAATTGTGATTGAAAACTAATAAAATAATCATTTTTAGACATCATTGCAAAGACACTACAGATGTTGGTAATAACTGCAGTATTGCATACATTGGGGACAAACACCGAGAAATTGTTATTCGTAGCCGTGCATGGCTTGGTTTTCACCCAGGCTTTAATTTCAAGAATTTTTTGAATACTAATATTATAATAATTATTTAATCAATATTTTCTGTTTCAGAATGGCCATCATCTAATAAAATAATCAACGCAAAATTTGAGAACCTAGAGCAACTTAATTTAACTGTTCAACCGTCTTTATTCAATAATTATAAATAAATAATTTTATTGTAGCAAGGGAGGCGTTTCTTACTATAAAAAAATTATATTTTTATAGCAGAAATAATTATTTTAGCAAGACAGATCTCTACAGAGACATCTTAGCATTTTTGTAGCAATTAAAAAAGATTTCTGGTCTTGCAGCAAAGTATTTTATAGTTAGTTATAACATAATTATTCTTTACAAAGTATTTTTATTACAACAGCAAAGTCAGTTCAGCAAAGCAATTTCTCCTGATATAGTAAGGTGTTTGGGTTTCCCTATTTAACAAACATTTTAACTATGGTTGCCTAAATTTTCCCAAGGGAAAAAGAGAGATTTTCTCAGTGCAAAAGGTTATTTGGGACTAAAACTGAATCAATTTGTATAATTTATCCCATAGAACACACATGGTAACGTGGGTAATGTCCTGAGAACACTGACGGTTGATTCGATTCTGGCTCTACAGTGCTGGGTCACCCACGATACCAAAGGTCTTTGGCTCAGACAAAGAAAAAAATCAAACATGCAATTTTTCGTTTTAATTTCCCATTTATTTTTTGATCGCCCCGATAGATATCTTGACTAAATGAAGGATAAAAAATAATCTAATATTTTTATTACGAGTACCTTCCTAATTTTCTTTTATAGTAGAATTTAGTGAATTAATTAACGAAAATTATAACTAATTTATACACAATGTGGTTTATACCAGTTGGAATTATTATATTTACATTGTGTACAGAAATCATAAATTTTCCAAATTCAGAACTCAATAAATTCTTATTTGAGTGGTTTAATATGTTGTGCAGGAAACTGGTGGATGTTTATACTGGCTTTCTTAACAAGTACTTTAAAAATTATTTGCGCTTTTCCTGCATATATTTAAAGCTTGCACAATAATTATTGAGAGTCAAAAAGAGTGGTAGGTATATATAATTAAATACATTTTCTTGACAAAGCGGCGAAATAAAATAAATTTATTTATCAGACTTAACCACAGAATATTCTGTGGTGATACCAATGCCATTTAATTGGTTATAGAGGGTTTCGAAGTAATTCTTATTTTATCAGGCATTCAATTTAAATTAAATTGTTATTGTTTTAAACATGTTTGTCCTAGTTTACACAATTTTTAGTAATATCTGCAGTCTGACCAGTAAAGTCCGCATCATATGGGATTTTTTATTAATAATTTTATTCGAAATTTGACTTTGGCATCAAGTTTTGCTTCGATCGAGATGAAAATTAAGCAAAAAAATAGTAGTCACTTGATTCGCATTATCTGTCAAATTTTAATTTTTTCCAAAAAATAATTCAAAAATGGGGTTATTTCTGAAAGTATCGAAAAAAGTTATTAGAAAAAGGTTTTTTAAATGCAGTTTCTAGCCCACATGCAAGTGTTTAGCTATATAAGATAATTTTGATTTTTTACCCATATTTTGTAAATTGCACCACTTTTGCAAAATAAACTAAACGCAAACCTACATAAAACTTCGTAGTTTTGACAATGCTTTATTTCAGATACTTTCTCTCCCAATATTAAATGTGTGTTTTTTTACAAAATAAAAATTGGCTATTAAAATTTGGTCGCATGTAATGCAAAGTTTATTTGTTTTTGACCTTGTATAAGGTAACTTTATAAAATAAGTATTTTTGAAAACGTGGTTTGTGTCTGAAAGTAATACACCTTAATATTAAGACAAAAAATAACACAGTAAAGTGTAAAGTGTTCATTAAGTGGAAAATAAATTTTAGTGGTGTGTAAAATATCAAAATTATCTTATGTAGCTGAAATTTTGCAAATGGGCTAAAAACTGCATTTAAAAATAGTTATTTTCCTAACAAGTGCGCAAAGTGATACTTTTCCGCACGCAAGTACAGTTGGACGAACGACGCGAAGCGGAGTTCGGATAAGTTCTTGCGTGCGGAAAAGCACTTTGCGCACTTGTTAGGAACAACATTTTTCCTACGAGCTTCATATCAGATAACAACAAAAATAAAAATATGATAATTTATTTAATAATTTTTAATTCGACTTTAAAGAAAGAACTATAATATACTTACAACTAAAAATTACATAACAAAAAAAAATAATAGAAAATTAAAAAATTACATAACAATAAAAAAAATAATAGGAAACTTAATTATTTGTTTATAACATTTATATTTATCGTCAGAGCTGCTCATTTTAACAGTGTTTATATATATTCCCTACCAAGGAGATTTTTGAATAGTTTTACTTTTCCGCACCCAGTGCGGATAAAAGTCTTATCCGCACTAGTGCGGAAAAGTGTAACTTTGCACACAAAAATGCGTGCGCAAAGTACTACTTTGCGCACGCTCGTAGGAAAAAACCTTTTCCAATAACTTTTTTCGATATTTTTTGGAAAAATTAAAATTTGACAGAGGGTTATCATTGGGTCAAGAACATCGGAGGCTGGTCAGGTGAACTGTGGAGTTCCTCAGGGCTCAGTCCTTGGTCCACTTCTTTTTTTGATTTACATTAACGACCTCTTGCCTTTATCAATATTACTGGCCAATTTACGCTTTTCGCCGATAATATCACTATACTCTGGCGTAATCATAGTGCTATTGCACTCAGGGATAGGGTGTCATCTGATCTCCTAATGATTAAGCAATGGTGCGAATCTAATATGTTCACCCTTAAAGTTGATAAAACTAACGTTATGTTGCAGTATTGATGGGTTGTACCTTGGAGAGAGTCCTCTTACGGCCAAATCTTGAAGTTTGATTCTCATATCTTGGAACTGACTCGGAGGGTACCTATAGCTTCTGGTTACTATGCTATGCGGCTAGTGTCACGGGAAATTGGTTCAGCTCTTGCTCGGACTGTTTACCATTCGTTAGTGGAATCCCACTTGCGCTATGAAATTGTATTCTGGGGAAATACATGTTGTAATAACCTGCTGAATTCATTATTTGTTTTACAGAAACGAGTTGTTAGATATATTTGCAATACACATAGTAGGGAGTCATGCAGACCGTGGTTTAAATCCAAAAAAATGTTAACCTTAAATCTCTGTTCATTCTGGAAACGGCATGCATGATTTACAAGCGCAAGGACACTTTACCAGTGCCTGAAGATTCTTATGGTACTAGGCAGTCGCGGGATTTTCATCTGCCGATACCGTCTTTAGCTTTGGTAAGGAGGTCGATCATTTTTAAAAGAGAAAAATTTATAATCACCTTCTTATGTTTATCAGGGCTCGTCCTACGCTCGTTTTGTTTAAGAGCTCTTTGAAACAGCCTTTGGTGGAGAGAGCTTACTACGAGTTGGGAGATTTTTATAATGATGAATTATAGAATTTTATTTTGTTTGTGGTTCGCATTTTTGATTTTACATTAGTTGTCGTTTTCTTTTTATTTACAGAACTGTGTGTACTCGCATCTGTTTTAGCGATTACCTTTAATGTTCCTCCTTTTTGGGTTTCCAATTTTTGATTACCTGCTTTTTATTGTTTTATTATATTTAAGTATTTTTATTATAATTATTATTATTATTATTTATTTTTTATTTTTCTCTAAATTGTTTTCAGCTTTGTCAATAAGATTTTGTCTTGGACAATAAAGCATATTTTGAAGTGACTTGTATTTCAAAGCGTGTTTGCCCCCTCGTTTATTACCCTGAGAAATTATCTGCAGACGCCCATCGTTATAAATGCGCCATAATATGTTTATCATTGAAACAAAGAGCTACTAACAAGTAAATAATCAATATTTAGAAATGTTTTATAAGACAAGTGAATTGCGTTGAACCCCACTGAACATGCCAATGTCCTATAACAGATAATTAAATACATGTTCTGGTTTTCCAGGTGACAGACGATCAATAGCTTGCTGGTAAATTGATTAAGTAATGGCTTCATGGAACTTTCCAATTGAACTGAAATAATATGTGGGAAAAGCATTATTTATGACGTTAAAAAACTTCAAAAGAATCTAGAAAACTAATTTTTATTTAGAAATGGGTTGCAGTGCAGCAAAAAATGTAACTGTGGAACAGATAGATTTAAAGGAACCAAACTCTAATGCCGTAACGGATAAAAAGTAAGAGGAGAGGTTATATGGTTGAAACCAAGACCTTATTTATTCGTTCGTTTATTTAGGTTAATACGTACGACCGGTACGATAGGCCTGATCAATAGGCGTAGTTAACCGGATTAACCTACCGTGCGAGCAAAAATTATTTGCATCAAAGAGGGCTTGGATTAAAAAACGTAGGGCTTGGTTTAGATCACAATGACATGAGGACGATATATCTAACCAAATCTAGGTTAAAATTTTGTCAAATTCATAGTATGGCATGATATGCCAAACTAATGAGTAATAAAATAAGTAGACAAATACAAATTTATTTTTGTTGTTTACAAAATTAACAAAGTAAGAATATACAGAAAGAAAAAGAAAAATAATTACATAAATTGCTGAAATTGGTCACCGCCGTTCCAAGCATAATTTCACACATCTTTTCATATTTTCTAAAGTGTTGACCAGCATCTCTGCAGAAATGTTACCACATTCTTGGATAATCCTTTCTTGTAATTGTTCTAAATTTGCAACTGGTGTTTTAAAAATAGTGTTCTTTAAATGAGAAAAAACGAAGTAATCCACAACCGTTAAACAAGGTGATCTACGTGGGAATTTAATGTCTGATCGAAAACTGATCAATCTGTCGTCAAAAAAATTGCGTAAGTAGTTAATAGTTTCGGCGGCTGTATGGGCGGTTGCACCGTCCTGTTAAAAATATCCAGAACGTAGTTCGTCGTCAAGTAATTGCTCCACAAATGGATTCAAAATATTGTCTCTATACCGCTGTGCTGTAACTATGTCATGGAAAAAGAAATAGGACCAATAATTATTCTTCGGGAAACAGCTAACCAGGCACCAATTTTTTGAGGGTGCAATGTGGATTTTCACTACTCCACATGCGTGTATTCTAAAAATTAACATAACCGGAAAGGTGGAACCAGGCTTTATCCGAAATAAATGTTAGGTCTAATAAATCATTTCTTTCCAATAAATTTTGGGTAAACCATTGAGAGTAATTCCTGCGTCTTTTAAAATCTGCGGCTTGTATTTCTTGGAATACTTGAACTTTATAAGGAAATATTTATAATGTTTCTTCATTTTTTGTATTGTATAGAACCCGTTTTCCTAAACACAGCCACGGTTCTTTTCAGGCAATGATAAAAATCCCCAGCAATAAAAGCAACGTTAGGAAAATGTTCGTTAAAATCGTCCATGCACAAACCTGGATTGTATTACCACTCACCATTTACTCTAACCCCGTTTCGAAAATACGCTTCAACCATGGATGTTTTGTGCTGTTCCAGGCTTTAGCCCATTGTGTGAATTGTTCAAGAAATTGGAAAAATTAGCGATGAATCAAATTACTTGTAACGACTGTCAAAGATGACGGAATAATTGATTGATGTTAATTCAGGTAGTAACTGACACCCAACAGGTATTAAGCTCTACAGCTAAGCATTACGTCGTTAGATGCAAGGCCCTCTTTGATGCAAATAATTTTTGCTCGCACGGTATAATACAACATTCAATTTCTGTTTGCTTGGTAACATTAAACTCAGTTCTTTCTGCAATTTTACAACCGGTAACGAAATAATCAGGCAAAACAAAAAAGTTGATAAAAACAGATACTACGTCCTACATCCAATTATAATTCGACTTACTATAAAATATTGACTTGCGCATTCCTATCATATAGTTTTATTCTTTATTCAAAATTGTAATTTCAGATTTAGGCTCGTTAGCTAAAGAGAGTCAATTTAATTCCCAGTTTTGTTAATTACTAATACTTTCCTCTAGAAACAATAGAATACACAATACACACTTATCTCGATGAATAAATGGTAAAGTAACATATCAACCAGTTTCACCACAAAAATCTTGCATCTTGCGCAAGTATCATAGGCGTATTCAAAATACCTACCACATACAGTGGCGATAAGGAAACCATTATGTCACAGATTATTCCTATCTGTGAGTATGTAACGTGTTGACACAATGGAGCCGCTATCACGTGTTATTATCACGGCATGGATGCTCCGATTTAGTTTGAAATAATAATTAAATTATTATACTTGGAAATGTGTAAATTTGACTGTTTTGTTAAAATAAAAAATATAGGATAATCTGTATATTATTATTAGTACATATTGAAGAGAGCTCAAAACCATCACCTTTCCAAAAATAGCGACAAAATTATTTCTTTAGCTATACACAGTCATTTACCTGCTGGTCCTTGTACTCTTTGTTCATGAAATGTCTAAATCTTAAGTCGGCTATGAAATGTTTTGGATTGGTATATCATTCGCATAGCATTCTCCCCCGACTTTCTGTGTAATACGCCAAGACCGCCGCGCTATTTCGCTTTGTTTTAGCGACATTCACTGTTTATTTTTTTCCAGTTTTTTCACCTCTTTACCCCCAACTTCCTTTCTAATATTTCAAGACCGCCGCGCGCCGCCGCGCTTATGTTCTTAGTTCCGAGAATATTCACTTTTGAGTTTTTTTGCTTTTTTGAAATCTTCACCTCAGACTTTCTGTGTAATACGCCAACACCGCCGCGCTATATTGCTTTGTTTCAGAGACATTCACAGTTTAGTTTTTTTCCACTTTTTTAAATTCTTTACCCCCAACTTCCTTTGTAATATTTCAAGACCACCGCGTTATTTTTCTTAGATCCGGGTATATCCACTTTTGACCATTGGTCTAAGTGACCTGTCAGTGTGACCTTTCATTACCGCTAATCACAATAAATTATTTATTTCAGGATTTACATATTATGTGATACAATTTTGACTAATTATTCTGAATTGATTTATTGGTTTATTATTTTTAATTCCTACAATTTATCAGAGCTCCCGATGAATAAGAATTACTCTAGCCGGTTCAACGATTGGCATATTGTAAATAAGGGATGAGAATTAAAATGAATAATTCAGTTTTCATATGTTTAATAAAAAACGTAAACCGTACAAGTACTGGCCGAATCAATACTAACTACTAACTGTTCTCTCTCCCGGTCATATTATGTTAATATCAACAAATATAATAATAAATGCCGAAATCCAAAACAAAACAATATTAACACTCAGCAGATGATGTCATCGATCCTGTGCTGCTTTGATGTTTAGACTTCACCGCCGTGTTATTTTAAGCTAGAGCGTGACGCGTGACGCTTTTTGATGTCGTTCATTTTTCATGAAATGGACCCGTATATACGCTACCAGTAGTATTTTCAATACTAAAAATTTTTTATCGGAAAAACATTTTCAAAAGTACCACGCGCTTCTCGTTGAATTGGTAAAATAATATTGATGGACCGGGATCGCCATTCTCTCAGTGGACTTGTATTAAATGCTACTTGTTTTTGTTACGCATGGTTAACTTATAGGTACTTCCCTCAACCATCGATGTATTCATTTGTGGTTGAGAAGATAGAAGATACCAAGTACCTACCTACCGGGTTAATTATTATGTTCTATATTTTTAGCACACACCATACCAATAATACCATCATTCCCTCGACAACAATTACTGCTATTGAAGCCGAAGATATCCCAGAAGATATTTTAGAAAATACTGTCAATTTACAGAAAGCAGGTAAAACTAAAAGAAAAAAAAAGTATTTTCATTATGTATACGATATATTTTAATCCATCTATTCTCTAGTAGGTAGTGAAGTAGGCAAGGTTTTAGGGCGAGAGGAGTCTTTTGGAGCGCCTATATTTTTGAATACACATTTTGTCATATTGTTTTTTTTTCTACTTTCCCTATGATGTTTGCGCTACCGATTCATCTAATAAACTTGTCATTTATGATGACCCCTACATTATTTTTCCATCGGGTAGAAGCATCTGACACTCCTTTGATAAATGCTAACAAACTAAATTTTCTATTTAAGTTATCGAAACAAAGATAGATATAATCGATCTCACAATTTGCAAATAAAATAATTACGTGAATAATATGATGACGTATAGTCCTACACACCGACGTCTAAGACAAAGCATTTCGACAATTGACACCCACATCCCAGGTAGCAGGATGACGTCTTTATGACGTCGAATATTGGGGATTTTTAGTCACTTGACGTCTTTTGGTCGCAATATGACGTCAAAATAACGTAGTTTTTAACACGTGTATTATACGTCATAATTTTACGTAATAAAAACGTCCATTTTTAGTCATTTAATTGAATTATACGTATCATTAAAAAGTATCTAAGTGACCAAGTTTTTTGAAAATATAGTGGGACAGACTTTTAAATAAGTAAAACGCCTGAGAATAGCTTTTTTTTTTATAGTTAAAGGCACGTACCTATCAAAAAACTTTTAAAATATTACCATTTCAAATGAACCATTCATGTATATAAAATTTGCAAAAGCGAAAACCTATTTTTTCATTGAAAGTCTGCGAATATCAAATTTAAATTACCCGCGCTCCGTTTTATGACATTGGCAGTCTGACAGAACGCAGAACGCATTGGTATTCTGTTGTTGGCGCTAGCAGTCAGGCAGTCGACAGTTCGGCAAAAGTGAAAGTGAAAAGTTTATGGTGATTTTGATTTAGTTTCTATCATGGTTTCTATATATTTTGTGTTATAAACGAATATAAATGTACCAGGTTATCGAGTTCAAGGCAATTGACGGCGGGGGAGTAGCCGTTGTGCCCTCAAACTGGGTGACGCCCCGAAAAAAAGAAGTATTTTGGCCGCCATTAAAGAATTCCTTAGCATTTTTCCAATTCTGCGTACACATGAAAGTTGTAATAGTTAATTTATTATCATTAAAAGGATTTTTTACATAAAATATTTATATGTATTTTTTTACCCCTATTATGTATTATTTTAGGAAGTTTTTAGTAAATGTTCGTTTTTCGTAAATTATGACGTTTATTGACGTTTTCTACACCTAAAAAGACGTCCTAAGATGACGTATTTTTTACGTCAAAAAATACGTTATTGGTCTGTGACTTAAGCACGTCTTTTTAACGTTTCATTTACGTAATTTATGACGTCGCTGATGATCAATAATCGACGTCTTAAATACGTCACCTTGCTACCTGGGATGTGACATTAACAGCTAATACTGGTTTCTTCCTAAAAGTTCTCAGTTTAGTAGTGGGCCGTAGTAAGCTCACGCATCAGCTTGCGTAACAATATTTTCTTTGGATTTCAGTGTAGTGTAGTGTAAGTATCTATATTTAATTTTTCAAATGCATTTTAGCCAATGGAATGTCTTTTGAAATAAAATTTGATGAAAATGAAGATAAGAATGAAAGTATCATTCAAAAGCACCCACCAAAAAGAATATTGGAATTACAAGAATCACAAAATAGCCCACCATCTTTAAGAAAATTAAAAGAAAAATTAGAAGAGGCTGAAATTAGAAGACAGCAGGTATATACTTACTTGTACCTATATTATTTAACAAGCGTATATTGTCGGCCATAATAAGCTTAAATGCGACATTAATGACGTTGGAAGTATTTATTTTTAGTACTTGCTGTTTTATTTAGCAAAAAGCTAAAACAATTTGGATTTATTTTCTTATAGAATTTCCCAAATTATTATATTCTATTAAAGGTTTATGAAAAATATATTTATTATAGGTTATTATTTTAGACACTCCATCAACATAAAAATGTTGTTGCATTTTATAATTATGGTCATAATTAAAAAAACAAAATTTTTTTAAATAATCAGGCCAATAAATTAATTTTAATTTAATGTATTAAGATACGGACTAAATGAAAAATTAAATTTCTGACATTCAACCAATCTAAATTCGTTTACATAAAATTTATTTTTGTATAAATATGTTTTATAAATTATATGCTTTGCCTTATTTTCTAAAATTTGTAATTTATCAAATATTTTTTCAGCAGAATATAAAATAGAAGAACAATAAAGAAAATGTGGTAATATAATAGTATTGACTACATTTTTTTTAGAAAATAAACTTTAATAAGAGGTAGAGCTGATTCTTTTAAAATTACCTACTTTCAAGCAATCTTCCACAAAATAATTGAAAAACTTTAGTTTTCAATCAATAATTATCCCTAAATATTTAAAACTGTTTAAAATTCCAATTTGTTACCGTCCAATCATTATATACATCTCTATATTTTGACAATTTAAATTAGGTATTAACCTCTACATTTAGTTTTTGAAATATATAATTTTAATTTATTTCAGACAATTTAATAATATATTTATATCAGAAATTAGAGCACCATGAAAAATATTTAAAACATTTATATAAATTAAGGCGTCATTAGCAAACATTGAGGCCATTATTTGCAAAACTCGCTCTTTGCTATTTGGTTTACTTTTCAGGAGCAATAAAACACTTTCTAGCTTGAACGCAAACTATTTTTTTGATTCAATTTATTTTTTTTCCAATACATTAATAAGCATGACTAATAAAAATATGATAATCGTAAATATGAGTCTCCTATATTTTTTAAGAAAAAAAAATGTTTTTTGCAAATAAAGAGTTTTGAAAAGAAAAAGGTAAAAAAAGTAAAAGGTCTCATCCATACCAACACCAACGAATTTCACCAATAACAAGATTAAACCAGTCACTAAACAACGAAACTGCTATTATAACTGATAAAAATGTAAATAAACCTCCTCCGTGCACTATCCACACCGGTTAGTGACGTAGGCCGAAGCAGAAAATGCCTATTGGCTGGCGAGCAAATAGGCAGTTTTGCAAATATACCGTTAATATAAAGAAAGAGTTTTGCAAATAACCGATAACTCTTTAACCGATTTTATATAGCAAAGAAACAGTTTTGAAACCTTTTAAAGGTGGCAATACATTCCTGATGAACTTAGCAAAAAAATGAATTTTGATTATTTTGTCGATTAGATACTTTTGCAAATAATGGCCTCTTTAGTTTACACAATGGGGCCCGTTTAGTTTAATTCTTAACCTTTACAACTCGTATGAAGTGAAAATTATTTCTGGAAAGTCTCTGATGTCACAATAAATTAAGGTTGTCTAAATAGTTAATAATTATTCTTATATTAATTTCTATAAAACAAGGAAATAAGCAAATTTATTTGTGTTATGAATTTCTTTGCGTTTAATTTTTTTCTCTATTTTCTCATATTATGTTCTAGATACTACAACAACGTGTACAGTCGGCTAGTCTCAAAAGACCTTTGAGAAATCAACGCTCAGGATCCAGTTCATCTGAAAATGAGCATGAACAATCACCACATCATTTAAAAGTACCAACGGAAACAATACCACATCCTCCTAATCCGTATGATATCGCTTATGTTTAAACTTAATACATTTTTTATACAACCTGAATCGCTAATAAAATAAAATTGAGTGAAAATTTCTTTCCAAAAACAATGTTGTTTACTATTCAGAAAATTCCACATTATTGATTTCTTCTTTGACATTACTCTCTCCGTTTTGTTGTTATTCTATTCTATACTAAATTCAGTATTTGAGACAGAGAGGGTTATTGTAACTAATAACCATTTGTATTTAGTATTTATATAATAGTTACGTATTTATCATTTTAAGAACTTTTACGTTTAGAAGAGTATTTATATTACAAGTCTGTGGTATTGATAATCTTTGGCATATCTAGATAATTAAATTATATAAAAAATTAAAAGAAAATTAAGATTATTAAATAATTGAGTATAGGTCACTTTATATTTAAACATAATACCTATCTTGATGTGTATTCCTCTGGTTAAATTAATTATACTTATAAATTTTATAGAATGTAAACGAAAATATCTTGCAATTTTCATTGAGAACATTGGCGTTATAAAAAAAATATTAAAAAACTCCACTATACTCTTTAACAGAACGCGAGTAATTTTCAATTAATCAACATAAATCGCCAATTTTACCAACTCATAGCGGCGAACCTGCTCAACTAACTAGGTAATTGATAATTCGCATGCGCACTGCAGTGCTGTGCTAATCAGATTAGTTATTCTTATGGTTTCGGCATATGAAGGAGAAAGACAGACATATTCTGAAGCTGGTAGAGCTACTAAGAAATAGGCAGATGCTATAGTCAGTCGGTCATAGTTTTGTTTACTTTCGTGTTTTGTGCAATTACGGAACCTTTCCTGTTAAAACAAACACATATTCTCTACAATTCTTAGGAGAGATGGCATCTAGATAGACTAGAAATTATCATGTTACCAGTAAAAATTGTTGTTTTTACTTCAGTTCTGAAAATCGACGTGTTTACTTTCAAGGATTTTAAGGTAAATTGTGGCAATTTTAGTGGTTTCAAAAAACTGCTTTTTTAAAGTTTCTGTGCATTTATTAAAAAAAAAATACTGGCATACTATTCGTCAATGCCTCCCTGAACAGCCCATCCGAAATTAAGATACTTATTACTTTTTTAAATAATTGCAAGGTTCCGGAAGTTACCCCTGCCCCTGCATTCAAGCCATTTATAGGTGTCTTTTATACATAATTGACTTTGAGAACTTTGCCATATAAACACCAAAATTTTTTTTGCAAAATTCTGTTTTTATACAGGGTCCTGCAGTAGTGCGTCTGGCTTCCATAGCTCCTATACGAATTTAGTTAGGAATTTTATTCATACGCTAACTTATACTGTACCATACGGGGTACTTCAGGAAAATATTTTTTCATCTACAAAAAATCCCAAAAAAGTGTGGTCATAAAAAGTTGTGATTTTTTAAATGGCATACCCCATATTTTTTTGCATATTTAGATTTATGCTATCGTCCTTTATAAATGCCTAAAATTTTGTTTCATTTGCTTTGGTAGTTTAAGAGCAATAAATTAAAAACTAAAAAAAAAATAATTTTGAAGTCGTGGAAAAAATATCAAAAAAAAAACAATCTAAAATTAGTTTTTCAACCACGGTATAAACTGAGTTTAATGACAAGAGGTTTAAAGATACTATGAATCGAATAGTATTTATTTATTTTATACAGGGTGTTCATAATAAGGTTTCAAAAATGACACATTTCAAACCTATTTTTCTCAACTTTTTCAAATGGAACACCCTGTATATTATTTTGGTATTTAATATAAAATACACAAGCAATTCTTTTTTGTAGTTGAAGCATATAAGTTATTTCCAGTCGTTTTCGAAATAAATGCAAATTTCATAAATTATGTTGATAACTCTGTTTAGTTAATTTTTAAAATAAAGCGTAGGCGACTAGACTAATAATTAAAAACTACAGTAATTGTTCAAAATGTCTTTCATTTTCAAACAAACGTCTTTTATTTTGTTCTGTGCACAAGCCAACATGTTTTTGAAAAGACCTCTGTTTATTTTCCTTTTATTAAATCTGTAGATATTTGCCAAAAGCCGACATGTCATTTTTAATAGTTTTAAGGGAAACCATTTTAAAGTTTTTGTGTTATTGACAAATCGATTTTTACATGAAAACTTTTTCCTCATAATGATATTGTTTTTGATTAAATTTCATTATTATTTAAAAATATCCAGTTTTTAGAGAAAAGTTAATGTTTTATTAAAAAATTGAGAGAAAATAGAGTTTCAATGACATACCAACTTTTGCCAAATATGGGGATTGACATATCAATAATTGGGGAAGTGGCTTATGACTCAATATCTTTATTACAAAAGTAGGTATAAAAAAAACAAGATTTACACAACATTACATTCCACCTTTTTATTTTTTAATAAAAATTGTTATTAAAAAAAACTTGTCCGCTGCGAGATTTTAATTTTCTTTATTAAGTAAAAAACAAGCCAAACTTTACTTTAAAATATAAACATCAACTGTCTGTAACGGCTTAATAAACAACAAAACCTTTAATATTCTAAGGGTAAAAACTTGACATGTCTTTGTCTACCTTTCGATTAAAACTGACTGAACATGATATGTCACAGACATAACAGGTTTTGGCAAAAACAGAAGTGGAGTTCAGAAACATATCATATTAGGACTCGATCCGGCGCATGCTCAGTTTAAAAGATTGAGATATCATGTTTTGCCATATAAAACTTTAAACTTTATGACATATCAAGGCGATGAAATCCTTATATTGAAAAAAACTGACATGTCAGCTTTTGGCAAATATCCACAGAAATGTGTCATTGAGTCGATCGTTACTTGATGAAGATTCATATTAAATAAATACGTAAAAGAAACAACGTTAAGGTTTCAAATATTCACGAAATTGGTTTATTTTTATATTACTAATAAAAATAAAAACATGACATGTTTCGTAGCACTGCTACTTCGTCAGATGTCGAAATGGAAATAACAAACAAAGTTGTAGATGTAGGGGCATTTACCTGCTAAGAACTAATTATGTGAATATTCCTGATCTTACGGGTTTTGGAAAAAACCCGAGTAATAAAGTATACCTATAAATAATGAGCAATAGGAATTAAATAAAAATGGTCGGAAAATACAATATTTGAAAACAAATTTAATAAGGGTGAATTGTTAACATTAAATTAAAAAAGCCGGCAAAATTTTAAACGATCAATTAGATGTTAACAATTCACCCTTATTAAATTTGTTTTGAAATATTGTATTTTCCAACCATTTTTATTTAATTCCTATTGCTAAGTATTTATAGGTATATACTTTATTACTCGGGTTTTTTCCAAAACCCGTAAGATAAGGAGTAATCAGATAATTAGTTCTTAGAGGGTAAATGCCTCTACACCTACAACTTTGTTTGTCATTTCCATTTCGACATCTGACGAAGTAGCAGTGCTACGAAAAATGTCATATTTTTATTTTTATTTGTAATATAAAAATAAACCAATTTTGTGAAGATTTGAAACCTTAACGTTGTTTCTTTTACGTATTTATTCCTTTTATTAATTAACATTTCAATTGCAATACCAGCAAAGAGGTTTATTAGTAAGGTTTATCTCTAAAACCCACAGTATTCTTTGAAATAAAACATGGATTCTTATACTTAGTTTGACAAGTTCTTTAATTAATTTTAAAAAGGTGTACTTAATATCGGGCGAATAAATTATAAGAAATTATCTTGATAATACCTCTCCGAACCAATGGATCGGTAGAAACGGACCCCCTGCCAGCTAGATCGCCGGATCTTACGAAACTATACTTTTTTTTATGGGGACACGTAAAACAAATTGTTTACAATGATCCACCTACAACTGCTTATAAAATACAGCAAAGGATAAGAGACGTGTTTGCCAGCATTTCCCCTGAAATGTTAAGGGAAGTAAACAGATCTTTTGAAAAGGGTGTTGGCTTGTGCAGAGAACAAAATGGAAGACATTTTGAACAATTACTGTAGTTTTTAATTATTAGTCTAGTCGCCTACGCTTAATTTTAAAAATTAACTCTGTTTAATCAACATAATTTATGAAATTTGCATTTATTTCGAAAACGGCTGGAAATAACTTATATGCTTCAACTACAAAAAATAATTGCTTGTGTATTTTATATAAAATACCGAAATAATATACAGGGTGTTCCATTTGAAAAAGTTGAGAAAAATAGGTTTGAAATGTGTCATTTTTGAAACCTTATTATGAACACCCCGTATAAAATAAATAAATACAATTCGATTCATAGTATCTTTAAACCTCTTGTCATTAAACTCACTTTATACACCGTGGTTCAAAAACTAATTTTAGATTGTTTTTTTTTGATATTTTTTCCACGACTTCAAAAAATTTTTTTTTTAATTTTTAATTTATTTTTCTTAAACTACCAAAACAAATCAAACAAAATTTTAGGCATTTATAAAGGACGGTAGCATAAATCTAAATATGCAAAAAAATATGGGGTATGCCATTTAAAAAATCACAACTTTTTATGATCACACTTTTTTGGGCCACCCTGTAGATGAAAAAATATTTTCCTGAAGTACCCCGTATGATACAGTATAAGTTGGCGTATGAATGAAATTCCTAACTAAATTCGTATAGGAGCTATGGAAGCCTGACGCACTATTGCAGGACCCTGTATAATATAAAATATTTTGTTTTCACTACCGAATTTAGACCGATTTAAACATATTATTTTTCGCCAGAAATATAATGTGTTAGAACTTTACATATTATCTACCCACTAATACAAAGTGTACTTGTAGAATAGGGATTGAACAAAAATAACTGTAAAATAATTTAATGTCTTTTATTATACTTGTCAATCGTTGCAATTACTTTGGAGTTTAGTAATACATCAATATTTTTGCCGAATATAAAATCCATATGGTTGAAGCCAGGATAAGGAACCTTGTACGTCAGCACAACATTTGGCATTATTTTAATGGTCTTGTAAAGTACCTGGAAAAGTGGAAAGTGTAAGTTAAAATTTATGGTTTCAAATCGATACGACAATAATGATTAGAAGTGTGCAAAAAATGAATGGTAAGATTTGATTAAATACCTAATGCTATATAACCATAGATATTTACCTTTAGATACGTAAAGCTTATCTATAGCGCAGTGGCGGACATATCGTCGGGCCAATCAGGGCAATGCCCCGAGGCCCAGGCTCAAAGGCCCATTAATCCATCTAGCCAACTTAAAACATTCCTAAGAGCGCCCATTCTTTGTCTATACTATACGCGGCAATACCGAACACCACCGCTTTCGTAGTGCTGAATTTACTTCCAATGATGCCGGTGCATACAGTGTGGCCCAAATTGGGCCTACATGTATGGGGATCTTGGAAACTATAGAAGATAGAGAAACGGTTAAATGGGGAAAGTTTTGCGCAATTATATTTCTAACTGAACCCCGTTTAGTACGCGGCCCTATCTTTTTTGGTTTTTAGGATTTTTTTAAAAAACCAAAAAGATGCATTTTCGAAAATATGCTGTAGCTTTCTTATTATTCACTATTTTGACAATCTGTAAAAACATTTTTAAAGCAACTTTTTAAGTATATTTCAGATCTGCAATTTAATTTTGAACACGACGTTTCAGTTACTTTATAGCATCATCAGGTTTATTTTTTCTTACGGGCGCCATATTGTATTTTATACTTAAAAGGTAGCTTATGACGTCAGCTTTTCAACGATGTATTATTTGTTGGAAAATAAATTAAATTGACTTGAAAAATAAAGAAAAATAATTTTCGCAACACGTCAAATTTGACAACTGCACTATAACTCCCAAAATTGAATAACAATTAAAAGGTTTACATTTTGTAGTATTCACAAAACACTGCTTGCATTGTTTTAATCAACAATATTACAATAACCTATGAATCAAAAATAAAATCCAGTAGCCTATGACCAACCACTACGGTTTGAAAATGATACAAAAATATTACTTGTCAAAACGAGTAAAAGTATAATAGTTTTTATTATTATTATCTAACAAAAACGATTTATTTGTGTATTCTGAATTTAAAAGAAAATGGCATTGCGTTTTTCTCACGAAGAAAAATTTGATTTGCTAGAATGTTACATTCATTGCAACAGAAATGCAAACCTTGCATTAGAAAGGTATTTTGAAAATTTTCCTGAAAGACCGCAGCCAAGTGTCAGACTTTTTCCAAAAATTGTTATGAACCTGAGAAACAATGGAAGTTTTGAAGAACCGCGGCCCAAGAGTTACGAAAAAGCAACGAGCGTGACGAAAATGTCAGAGCTTATTTTAATGCCGCTCCGACATCATCTACAAGAGCGTCGGCAAGAGACTTACCAACCTCGCGAAGTACCATACAAAGAGTCCTTAAGGAAAGTAAATATCGACCGTACAAACCAACTATAGTTCAGGGTTTACGAGAAACGGATTATTCAAGAAGAATGCAGTTTTCAAATTGGTATGTGAACCAATGCGAACAAAATCATGATTTCAATCGTCTTGTAATTTGGACCGATGAATCACATTTTACCAACTGCGGGGTATTTAATAGACAAAACCATCATTTTTGGGCAACAGAAAACCCTCACCAATTGGCTCAACGAAGACTGCAAACCCGATTTGGTTTTAGTGTATGGTGTGGTATGTATGGTAAGTAATGTCACCTAGCTTGCTAAATACATAGCAGGTATTAAGTAACCCAGCTTTACTTTTCTCCTTACATTTTAGACAACCGACTTATAGGACCATTCTTTTATAGTCATACGTTGAATGGCTAAAGATACTTGGAGCTGTTAGAAGATCAAATATTACCGGCAATTAGAGCAAGAGTTCCTCAAGATCAATTGAATAATATTTGGTTTCAACAAGACGGTTGTCCCGCACATAATGTTCGGGAAGTTCAAACTCTCTTAAGACAGATATTTGATGATAAATTAATTTCAAACGGCGGACCAGTTAATTGGCCTGCTAGATCCCCTGATATAACTCCTCTAGATTTTTATTTATGGGGTTATGTAAAAAATGAAGTATATGAGTTTGAACCCCCGGAATCTGTACAAGAATTAGAAGAGAGAGTGAGAAATGTGTTTACCAGCATAAATGGCAACACGCTTCGCAGGGTCATCAATACTGTGTTAAAAAAGTGTCAAAAATGTATTAATAAAAACGGCTAACATTTCGAATAAGTATAGTAAGTTAGATATTTTTTCTTATTTTCTTTTCAAAACAATAATTATTATTCATTGCGTTTTTAGTTTTCTTTGTTTGAAATGTTAATACCTATGAGATTTTTAACCATAAGGAAAAAATAAAATAATGTGTTATAATATTATGATATTTTAAACAAATTTAACCTTGCCTAATGTGTTCTTCTCAAATTTGACGTGTTCCGAAAATTAATTTTCTTTATTTTTCAAGTCAATTTCATTTATTTTCCAACAAATAATACATCGTTGAAAAGCTGACGTCATAAGCTATCTTTTAAGTATAAAATACAATATGGCGCCCGTAAGAAAAAATGAACCTGATGATGCTATAAAGTAACTGAAACGTCGTGTTCAAAATTAAATTGCAGATCTGAAATCTACTTAAAAAACTGCTTTAAAAATGTTTTTACAGATTGTCAAAATAGTGAATAATAAGAAAGCTACAGCATATTTTCGAAAATGCATCTTTTTGGTTTTTTTAAAATATCAAACCCGAACAAACCAAAAAAGATAGGGCCGCGTACTAAACGGTTTTCAGTTAGAAATATAATTGCGCAAAAGTTTCCCCATTTAACCGTTTCTGTATCTTCTATAGTTTCCAAGATCCCCATACATGTAGGCCCAATTTGGGCCACACTGTATATAAACGATATTTATTTTCTTGGCGAAATCGATTAAGAATCGGGGAATTCCCGAAGCGTATTTGTCGTTTCTGAGTTGCATTGCAATTACGGTTACGGGGATTTACAGAGCCGCTATAATAAGTGAAACAGGGAACTATCTGAATCACATTATAATACTAAAAGTGCATCGGAGCATTGGTAATATTTCAATCATTATTTTATTCGCATTAAGTTTGTGAGGTTAGTCGTTTTACACACACTTTTAAAATTTGGAGATTTTTTAATAAACATATCTGTAAAAATTGAGTCCTCTCCTATTCTACCAATATCTCGAAGGTGATTTTTCTAAGGTTTACACAGCATTCTTATTATATTTTAGCCTGCCTGTAACGGTTGCGTCTTTAGAGCGCTCTTTTAGTAAATTAAAATTATTTTTATTGTTTAAGATCTACAACTGGCGAGGAAAGATTGCGTAATTTAGCTATATTGAATATAAAGTTGCGTCAGGACTAGATTTAACAGATTTAATAAATCGGTTTGCAAATGACAAAGTCAGGAAAATACCATTTTAGACTTAAGTCCGTATCTATATCCTTATTCTTTGCATATATTCTTATTATACAGTGACCGGCAAAGAGTTCGCAACATATGGGAAAAAATTTTATTAGCGGAATATTGAAAAATCTTTTTTGGGGGATTGGATGTGCATGTCCCATAACCTTAAAATTGATTTTGACATACGTCACGTGACCATTGGTATGGCGGGAAAGTTGAAAAAACCAATACGAAATCATCATAAATCAGATAAGTTGATGAGATATCGAAAAAATTCCTTTGCAGAAATCTTTAAAAAAATCTAAAAATTAATAAAAATTTAAATTGTTTTTTACGGTTATAAATAAAATTTGCTTTGGATTAATGAATTTAAGGATTTCTTAACATAATAGAATATTTCGATATAAAAAATATCGATAAGGTTATTAGAAATAGACTATTGCAACAGCTGGTACCCAAGTGTAAACGATTTTTTTGAATTATTGCTCCAAAGTGTCAGAAAAACAAAAGAATATTTCTAGTTGTGGTCACCAGATGTCAGTTTTACTTTAATGAAGCTTTAAGAAAGGAAAAATATGGAAATTTCTAATTCGGTAAAAAAATATTTACAAAAATATTCGATTTTATGTTTTTTAAAGTAGATATCCCAAACATTGTATTTAAGGTTCTAATGGAATTCTAAACACTTTTTATTCTTGGAATTTTTTCGATATCTCATCAACTTATCTGATTTATGATGATTTCATATTGGTTTTTTCAACTTTCCCGCCATACCATTGGTCACGTGACGTATGTCAAAATCGATTTTAAGGTTATGGGACATGCACATCCAATCCCCCAAAAAAGATTTTTCAATATTCCGCTAATAAAAATTTTTCCCATATGTTGCGAACTCTTTGCCGGTCACTGTATAAACAGTTTCCTATTTAATTTCATTATTGTTCATTATTGTTATTTATTGTTTGTTTTATTATTTTTTATTGTTTATTATTAAAGAATATTTTTTCTATAAGGACATTTCATTTCTCCTAAGTGTTTTTTTATCATCAATAGGCCCATGAACATATTTTGCCCCGGGGCCCAAGTCTCGCTAAATCCGCCACTGCTATAGCGACAACAAAAGTTAGTTTTATGGGTGAAAAAATATGTCAGATGCCTTCCCTTCCAGCAGAATTGGGCATTGCTGCCTGTCCTTCTTTAACGACATGCTCAAAATATACTTCAGAATCGACTCGGCGCCATTTTTGTTGTGGTGTTTTAAGTTTTCTCTGTGGATTCCTTGTTTCTTATTCTGGGTGTTTAATATTTACGGATTTCTAGTTTTTGTGTACTTTAGTGAATTGTGTTTGTCAGTGTGTAGTAAAAACTGACTCGGATACTCGGGTTGGAATATAAACAATGAGTAGTAAAAACCGTTGTATGATTTTATTATGCCCAAAAAGGGGTAAAATATAAGGTATTTCGTGTTTTCAGTAAGTATAATATGGTGTATCTTTTGATATATAACTTTATTTTTTATAATCAATTTAAACATAATAAATTATAGGCCTAGGCTACACAAACAAGGTATGAAAATAAAGAGAAACACACACCAAGACAGATTATCCCGATGCATATTTTGGTATATTTTATTTGCAGTCCTGCAATCTAATTAGGTACGCCTAATTTTTAGGTAATATATTGCTTCAAAAAGTTTAAAAGACACTTCCCTCCATACTTATATTATATGAAAAAAAAAGTAAATACCCAGGTATGGTTATATTAATCTCGGGCAAAAACTTTTTCAAATTCTTAAACAAGATATTTTGCTTGAAAATGTTTTACACGTAGGTACCCAAGTTTTTGCCTAAGTTATATACCAACTAATATTTGACTAGGTACGCGATAACATTGAAGATTTATTTTGCTGTTGTTTGTTTTTTATATTAGATTTTATTAGATTAGATTAATTAACTTGTCCTCTTCCTTTTCGAACTAAAAACACGACGACGAATCATTTTTAAACAAATTTTAGAAACAAAACCTTAAAAACAATTTTCTATCTTCAAAATCTGATAAGAACTTCCAATTTATTGGTAAGAATTTGAGGCCAATTTTAGCTGTTTAAACGTAAAAATAAATTGAAAGTCAATTTTTACAATTTCTTGAGCAAAACTTTAAAGCCCGGAGCTGTCTATTTTCCTATTCGTCAAATGATAATGTTGTAGTGCGCATGCATATTCCTGTGTAGCTCTGTTTACATGAGCGAGGTCATAAATTTGCCACTTTCGTGATTATTGTTTGCTTATCTAAAGGTAAATATCTATGTATATAACAGGTCAAGCCAGTGACGTAGCAAGGGGGGGGGGGGCGAATAGGGCGACCGCCCGGGGCGCCATAATAACAGGGCGCCAAAACGGTCATTAGAAATACGGGAATTAAAAAATTTACTTATGCAATTACGGCTGGATTGCTTTTGACATTTGGCAACGCCGATATTTGAAGAAAAGGCGCCGCGATTCGATTGCGTCACTATGCTATGTGCGTTGTAAGTTGCACGACATAAGTCACACAAGTCCGAACAAGCAATTTTTCTTCTCACGAATGTTAAGTTCAAGTCTGTTAATCAGTGGCGGTTTAGGGGCACAGGAGCACGTGCACCCCCATACTTCATAAAGAATTACCCCATAAAGAAATAATAATGTTCATTTAAATTTATCTTCTTTGTAATCTTACCGTAATATAAGTTAGAACCCTCCTATTTTAACGTACCGTCAAACAATCGAACGAAACGTGGTGTAATAGCTCTCGCCAAGCTGGTTGTCAAGAGCAACCGTATGGCGCGTAGGAATTCGTAAGTCGCACACATGCGTTACGTATATAGGCGGGGTTTCTGCTGTTTCTCTATGCATCTTGTGCAGGTGTGGTGAGGGTTATATTTTTGTTATTATTTTGGGGTAGTAAAGACTTATTTTAATAAAAATTAACAGTTTTAATGCCAAAACGACTATGAATGTGGAATATTTGAGAAACAATACATTACAGTTATTCCAAACTTAATGAAGCTGTTATTGATAAGTTTGCTGCCAATAGAAACAGAAGAAGTGACTTTACTTTTAAACAATGTACCCACTAATGAAAAATAAATTGGCCTTTTTTATTTTTTTTATCTTATTTAATTTTCAATAAAATAAGTAGGTAATCATAAATTTTTAAAATATGTACTAAAAATTATTAACCAAGTTTGGGCGTGGTCTTGAAAATTTTTCGCCTGCGGCGCATTTTGCCTGCAGCGGGCTTCTAGTACACTCCAAGTTTACAAATCACGAGTCGCCACTGCTATTAATATATTTCTTAAATTAAAATTTATAGATGTGTAATTTTAGTTTTAAGATTGTCTGGTAGGGCGCAGAATTACTATTCGCCCGGGGCGCCAAAATTCCTAGCTACGTCCCTGGGTCAAGCTAATATCATATGGTGGGTGTGTCACCCAGTGCCTTGTGTTATCTATTCATTGTATTACTACGTAAATGTCAAATATATAGGTATATTTTTCTTCTAATTTTTCTCCTCCTAACTTTTTATACTATATATGGTTGTTAAGTTAACGCGATTAGACAAAGATAAAGTCGTGAAAACATCAAAATATATTTTTATTGCCTGGCAGCAGTGACACCTCATACCTGACGCATTAGAGGTAGGAAGTTCGATTCTTTTTGGTGAATCAATTATTTTGATTCATTCAGTTAAGATTCGTTCTCAAATGATTCTTTTCCTTTTAAAATAATTTCTTCCTGTTTAAATTTACCTTTTTATTAAAAAGTGTTGTTTAATATAATATAAGAAGCGAATGTATGTTCTTGTTTTATGTTTTGTGTTGTTTAATCTAATTCTGTGTTATATAAATAAAAAAAAAAACATAATAGTCTTTTAAATAAATAAATGTATCTTTGCTAAGGATCAATGGATGATCACAATGTAAAAGATCGTACTATGTTAATTAAGGAATTGATGTTTAATCCGTGTCTGATCGTACTGTAAAATCATATTTTTTATCCTATATCTCATACTAGTGAACGAGTGAACGAAATGCTAAGCCAACTCTTGAAATCATTCCTGAATTGGTGAATCAAAAAAGAATCGAATCTTTTTGGAACGATGAATTAATTCTTTTAATTCAGTGAAGTGAATCGTTCGCGAACGACACAACTCTATGACGCACCTGATCTGCCGCAAATCCGCCATATGGATGGGTCCATGTTTCTTTGTAATAGTTCCGTACGTTGCGCCGGCAGGGACGTAACTAGGCGGGGGGGGGGGGCTAAGCCCCCCCAAAACATCTGGTAGCCCCCAAAAAATAATTTACATTATGCGTATTATAATCTTTAAAGACATTTTCTGGAATCACGGATGTTGGAGCTTATAGGCTAAGCTTTAGGTTATTAAACGAAAGTATGTTTATTATCTTTTAGTTTGTTTTTTAATTTAACTTTTGTTTTAAATGTTAGGTCTGATAATGCCCATAGTTTAGGGCGAAACATGTCACCTTTAAGTGGAATAAACTTTAAGACATTTTTGAGACTACGACTTTGAGTTTTCACATTTTTTGAAAGCTTATAGGCGGGTTAACTTTAATAAAAAGATTATCTTTTAATTTTGCTGAAAAAAATGTAAGAATCATCAGGTGCGAACTTTAGCTTTTAAAAAGTCATTATTGAAATGTGTAAATCTTATTTTTTTTTCCCTAAAAGTAAAAGGTTTGGATTTCATAGCATGTCAGAAATTCAAAAAGGTTGTTATATTATATTCGATATATTATTAATATTCGTTATATTAGGTTCGAAATCGTGTTACTTATATTATATTCGATAAGATAAATATTCAATTTTTCGGAATTTAATAAAAATTTTAAAAATCAAAATAATCAATTAATATTCAGTGTTGCCAAATTTTAAACGGATCGGACACTTTTAATAGTTTGTCCACTTTCCACTTTAAGTTACGAGTATTTTGAAACTTTGTTTTCAGGCTAGGGGTTTAGGAAGTCCGGGGTCCCCCCCCCCCCCGCCCCCATTGACGCTAAAGCCACGTGACGCGTGCTTCTTTAAGTAACTTTAAATTTCCCTCAAAGTTTCATAATAATAAACTTGTATGCAATGGCAACCTTTCTTCTATTCAAGAGAATCTGGCATAAATGCAGTTCAATGCACAAGGAATAAGGGTAGATTTCTCTGTCGCTAGATTTTTGTTTGAAAATAGATGATGAAGCGAAAATGTCAGCAATCTCTTTTTTCCTAAAATGTTGAATGCTGAAGAAAAGTTAGCAGAAGCGGGCCCATCCACAAATATTAACGATGAAGCAAAAACAGGTTAAAATATTAAACCACCCTCCTAAACGAGCCGGGTTGTTTTTGTAATTTTCTTGAGGATTCAAAACTAAGCACCTTCATTCAAAAAGGGGCGTGGCACCAAACAATTTTTTTGGCCTGCGGCGCTTTTTTTCTTTTATCCGCGCCTGACAGTGTCGGACTCTCCCCTTGCGGAAGCTATAGCTACGCCGTTGAATTATATTCAGCCCTCCCCAAAAAAGTGGCCCAGGTACGTCCCTGGGTAACACCAATTTTTGGATTATTAACTTTGTAAAGTATAAATATTTTAAAAACATCGATATAATCTACAATCGATGCCATATACCACCGAGTCAAAATCCATCGATGTAAAAACATCGATGTTTAGCTCCGATATTCTTGATGAATCGATAACCATCGTGCATCCCTAATTGCCAATAGTCATTGCATCCAGCCTATCTTTTGAGCGCAAACTAGCAAATTAATTAGCCAGTTTTTGCAAATACAAATCAATTTTTTAGACGCAAATTTCTCGAAAATTGCTACCTCCTTCAACAATATTTTTACTTTGCTGCGATTTCTCAAGTTAGTATTGACAAAACTGCTTGGGTGGAATCGGATATATTTCCGCCGAAAAATTTGATTACCTTGTTTGCAAAAACTGCGTATTATTAACATTTACCTCAACGTTAATGAAAATGTCTCCTCGAGTGTAATAAATTGCTACAGGAGCAATGCTCTTGGTTAAGTCGTATATTGGTGGTACTGTTTGATTGTAGTGTTCTTCATTTTGATCGTAATAGTCATACTGAGCAATATATCCTAAAAAATATTTATAGAATCAAAGTAAACCTCTACCTCAACAGTATAAAAGAATTTAAAAATTATTTTGACCAATATTAAAACGAAGGCAGTAAGTGGTATTTTTTGTTGTACCATAAATAAGCGAGCTCTAGTTTGGCCAATTGTCATTTTTAATTGTCAGTTTTATTTTAAATACAGAAAACACTAGCGCAAATTTACTTGGCTTGATCTTTAGAATTTGAAAAAATATATCTTATGTAAAAGAGGTACCCAATAGTTTTTGTCCCGCGTTTTTGAGACATCCTGTAAAATCAAAAATGGTTTTAAGTTGTAAGCTATTTGGTATCCTTCAACTTATTAACGTTTTTTGCATATTTTTAATAACATTGGGTGTTTTACGAGGAGTTATAGTTGTTAGTTTAGGTTAGGTTAGCTTAGAGTGGCAGACTTCTGGCACTGTCCAAACAGTATTACCCAGTAAACACACACACGTTGATTCAACGTTGAAAAAAACTCTAACCCAACATTGCAATGTCGCGCGGAACAACGTTGCGTGCAACGTTGAAAACTAGTTTAAATCTACGATATAAAACAACCATATCAGATTAAAATCAACGTTGATTTAAGATGAAAAAACTGGCCATATCTTTTTAAAATGATCTAAAATCCGTTACATAAGGTGCAAATTTTTAATGTTTTATTTTATTTTAATTTTACAGCCAAGTAAAATTTATATGTAAAAAATAATAAAAAATCAACTTTAATTAAACGTTGTATATTTATATTGTAATATTCGTTACAAAAACCATTGAAAGTTAGTAATATTTTAACCTCAATTTAGACATGTGTCAAATAGAGTTGAATAAAACCTAAAATCAACGTGCTTCAAAACTGGCTAATTTTTTTTAAAGGATCCAAAAGCAGTTATGCTAAATGGTGCAAACAATTAATATTTTATATGGGATAATTTTAAAGTTAAATATAATTTCTAATTAAAAATCAACTTTAATTAAACGTTTTTCAAATTGTATTAAAATATTCGTTATAAAAACCGTTGACAGTTAGTACTATTTCAACCTTAATTTAGACAGTTGCATGATAAGGTTGATTAAAACGTAAAATCAACGTGCTTTAAGACTGGCTAAATCTCTCTTAAATGGTCTAAAAGTAAGTATTAATTAATATTTTATCTATTAAGTAAAATCATAGAGCTAAATTATAAGTAGGTAAGTAGGACACGTTTAAAAAACGTTGTTGTTAATCGGTCAGGAATACAACCAAAATTCAACGTCGTTAAAATCAACGAAAACGTAATAACAACGACTGAAACGTTGATTCAACGTTAAAAAAACGTATGTGTGTTTACTGGGTACGTAGTCCTATAAGGAACATTGTGATACCACACGTGTTCCGCGGAACCAGTGGCGCAGCCAGAATTTTGTATTAGGGGGGGTTTTCAAAAAAAAGAACAGGATTTCAAAATTTTTAAAACTAAAATTAAACCAGGCTAGATAATTTTTGAAAAAACAATAGTAGAATGAAACTCATTGGAAAAGGAAGAGAATATAATAAAAATGAAAGGAAAAATAATTTACGGGCGATTCGAGGTCGGGAAGTGGAAGAGGGTGAGTTTTTAAGGGTAGAAAACGATTTATCTCGATTTCCGGCAAAACTACAAGTCCTATGGAAAAACGTTAAATGGCAAAGTTGTAGGTAATAAAAAGATTTACAGCTTTTGTATTTACACTTTTTTCACATAACCTCAAAATGTATGTGAAAAATTTAAATAACCAAGTTTTTAGTTTTTTATTTTTATCTTTTACAAGAAAAATAAATTTGTTGAAAATTTACCTTTTTATGTCCCAAACACACTGTAATTTTTTTGATTTAAAATATTTATTTTTTCACCTTATTTTGAGTTAATATCGAAAAAGCACCCTGATTTTCAATCGAAAATTCTCACGTCAAAATATCTGCTTTTTTAAAAAAAGTCGGTGGGCTTTCTGTTCGTTGAAATCTCTGCTTTCTGATGGTGTAAAAAAATATACATTACTATGGTAAATGTGCTCAAAAAATGCAAAGAAACGAAAAAAACTCGAATCCGAATTTTTTTTTTAAATTGTTATGTACAATTTTGAGCTATTTATTAAAATTTATACTTTAATTACTCGAAAAACGTAAGATTTCATGTTACATTGATAAGCAAAAAAATTACAAATCCATAAAACGTAAAGATCGCAAAAAATATGCGAAAATAGTTGTTCTAAATATAATTATTAAAGGTAGGATTTAAAGGAGATTTCATCACATTTACCATAGTAATGTATATTTTTTTACACCATCAGAAAGTAGATATTTCAACGAACAAAAAGCCCACCGACTTTTTTAAAAAAGCAGATATTTTGACGTGAGAATTTTCGATTGAAAATTAGGTTGCTTTTTCGATATTAAGTCAAAATAAGGTGAAAAAATAAATATTTTAAATCAAAAAAATTACAGTGTGTTTGGGACATAAAAAGGTAAGTTTTCACCAAATTTCGTAAAAAAAAATTTTTTTTGTAAAAGATAAAAATAAAAAACCAAAAACTTGGTTATTTGAATTTTTCACATAAATTTTGAGTTTATGTGAAAAAAGTGTAAATACAAAAGTTCTTTCTTTCTTTTTATTACCTACAACTTTGCCATTTAACGTTTTTTCATAGGACTTGTAGTTTTGCCGGAAATCAAGATAAATCGTTTTCTACCCTTAAAAACTCACCCTCTTCCACTTCCCGACCTCGGATCGCCCGTAAATTATTTTTCCTTTCATTTTTGTTATATTCTCTTTCTTTTCCAATGGCTTTCATCCTACTATTATTTTTTTTCACTTTTTACCATTTTCAAAGGCTTCAGCGCTGGTCTAAACCGTAAAAAAACCATCTTAGTTTGGGCGTCTGGGGGGGGGGGTTAACCCCTAAAACCCCCCCCTCGCTGCACCACTGCGCGGAACATATCCGCATCAGCATCCTGATGGTTAGCACCCCGGTGAAGCTTAAATGGACGATTTCGCAACACAGTAGAAAGAGAAAGAAGAGAGAGAGAGGGGTGTTAGTGTGCCCGCCGGCCATCAGGGCAAATTAGCGCTGTTGTCGCCAGCTGGCCGTGTAACCGGGTTCTGTCGCATATTTTTGACGTATAGAAGAGAAGGACAGTTATATTCTAACCTACTATAACGCTTCCCAAACTGCACCAGGTGCTAATTGGAACAAACCAGCCAGCCCGCCCGCCATCCATCCATGTCACAACTGTCAATTTTTCTTGTCCACGTTTTTTTCTGAGGAAATTAATTAATTTTTATTATCATTTTAATATACAATTCTATTAGTTTCCTATATTATAAACCCTTTTTTTTCTGTGTTAGTTTCTATTCTAGAAAACTTCGCCGATGTGTGTAATCTTTCAGTTATTATTCCAGCCTACTATGCAGGTAATTATTTTTTATTGTTTATCAAATTGATTTTACACTTCCTTACCTATTTTTTATATAGGAATATAAGAAATGTAAGTTTACAATAAATAAATTAACATGAAATGTTTCACATACATAATAGGTGTTAGTTAACAAGCCAATCTTAACAAAATATCACTGGGCAACCTGCAGATAACTGCAACACATTGTGCCCGAGGTAATACCTAACAATCTATCAGTTACGAACAGATAAGTTTAGTCTCTTGAAATGATAATTTTAACATTTTTGTTTTACTGAGTGGATTAAAAATTATAACATAATGGCACAAAGATAATGGTTTGAGCTAACTCGATAAGTAGATACTTGGCCATCGGCCATATTTTACAGAGAAATTTAATGTCTACCCGATACTGTTTCTTTTGTTTCAGAGAACGCTGTAAGAATGACCTGATAGTTTATGGATCTTTTAGTACGTGTCTCAATGCATCCTAGTGCTTGTGTTTATACAGTATTTGTGATAATATTATATGAATTGAGACAATTCCAGATGAGTAAGACCTGTGAGACGTAACCTAAGGACATTAGTTTATTCTAAACAGTAATTTTTTGTTATGGTTGTCAATGCAGTTTTTATTTATAAATAAACGTAGAAAACATTATTTACGATAAAGTGCTTCCATCTTTATTTTCTAAATCTTGGTTAATATAAAAATGTGCATTATTTATTCCATAAAAAAAAACTTTTGTGCGTCTTTTTATTGATTTAATTTGTGATTTAATAATATTTATATTGAATCACAAATTAAATCAATAAAAACTCGTTCAAAAGTTAATAATTAAATTGAAAAGTCCTAAAACCGCTGTTCAAATTTCCCGCCATTGCGCCTCTGATGGACGGCGGGCACACTAACACCCCTCTCTCTCTCTTCTTTCTCCCTCTACTGTGTTGCGATTTTTTAACAAGGAGTTAACATTTCTAACCCTATAAATTTTCTTTGATGGTTAGTGCGACGTAGAACATAGAAGAATCTGGGCAGCTCATTTAAACCAGTCACTGCTGTTACTAAACTTAGTGAGTCGACCCAGTTGCCGGCTGCTCACTTCCACCAGGTCATTAAAGAATGGTTCGCCCAGGGCATTGAACCTTCTTCTCGCAAGGCCAGGGCATTCACACAAGAGATGTTAAATAATTGCCTCCCCTTCTTCATCTCTGCATCACTGCAGAAGTCATTTGCTGGTATTTGCATACATTCGGCCTGTCTACCGAAAAAGCAATGCCCAGTGACTACGGCACTACGGTAGTGATATCTTTTAGGTCTTTCCGACTGTGCTGTGCGGTTTTCCTGTTATCAAGTAGGGGCCACAATTATTGCTTGTAGATGCTACAAGTTGTAAGCTCATCTGTCTATCTACTTTGTGCAAGTTATTTAGCTATCCGATCTAACTCCTCTTTGAGATGAATCGGATAGCTAACCAACGGATAGGATATAATGCTCTTACTATCTCAAGTATTATGCGCCAATTATTATTTACTTGTTGTAGATAACATTATTTAACTATAATTAAAAGCGAATAATTGTGGCATATCGGACAAGTGTGTAACTGTTTTTTATATTGGAATACACAGGGATCCAAGCACAATGGATACCCTGGGGCGGGTAGACAACGACGGCCGTTTCGTCCTTGTTAGGACTCTACGGGCAGCCATAACCCTAGCAATCCCGACAACAGCGGTAAGTACACCGTAGAGCCATCCCAGCGGAATTAACTTCAATATAAAAGGCAGTCACACTGGTCATAATCGAAAGGTAGACAACTAAAATATAAACCACGAAGTACATCACAATCCAGAATAGGGTACGCTACTTGCGTTTTCACCGAAACATCTGCCATTTTGCAGACTAGAAACAGATCAACGCCGGCACCCACTAGAATGCGCGCAATCCGTTTAAGAGAAGCTACAAAAATGTTTACAATATAATATTATATTGTCCGCGAAAATAATTAATAGCGCCACAATTATTCCCTTAAACGGCCGTCGTGGTCTACCCGCCCCAGGGTATCCATTGTGCTTGGATCCCTGTGTATTCCAATATAAAAAACAGTTACACACTTGTCCGATATGCCACAATTATTCGCTTTTAATTATTTTCGTGGACACTATATTATCTTCTAAATAATTGTTATTCCACTGCTAAATAAAATATAAGGACATACCTCTAATCTTATTTTGGGCTAAATGCTGAAATTGTTTTGTTGATCCACCAGCAGGAGTATTGGAAAAATAAAATGGTAGTACGTCCTAAAAAATCAATAAATTAACTAGGAATCTATATTAATTAATGATCCAAAAGATCATTAATATTAATAAAATTATACAGTATGAGTTTGTAACTTGGACTAAATTTAGTACAGTAAATCCAGTATATTTTTTTTTGTAAAAATGCTTGGGCATATATGGGTAATAACATTTTAAGTTGTGGTATTTAAAAAAAATATATTTCTATACAGTGTGACCAGTAAAGTCCGCATCATATGGGATTTTCTTTTATTAATAAATTAATTCGAAATTTGACTTTGGCATCAAGTTCTGCTTCGATCGAGATGAAAATTAAGCAAAAAAATAGTAGTCACGTGATTCGCATTAGGTATCTGTCAAATTTAAATTTTTTCCAAAAAAAAATTCAAAAGTGGGGTTATTTCTGAAAATATCGAAAAAAGGAAAAAAAAAAGTTTTTTTTTAATGCAGTTTCTAGCCTACATGCAAAATTTTAGCTGCATAAGATGCTTTTGATTTTTTACCTATATTTTGTAAATTGCACCACTTTTGCAAAATAAAACTCAACGCTTCCTACATAAAACTTCTCAGTTTTGACAAGGTTTTATTTCAGATACATTTTCTTTAGAGTTGCGCCAAAATTTGGTCGCATGTGATGCAAAGTTTATTTGTTTTTGACCCTGTATAAGGTGACTTCATAAAATAAGTATTTTTAAAAACGTAGTTTGTGTCTGAAAGTAATACACCTTAATATTAAGACAAAAAAGAACACAGTGTCATCAGTAGAGTGCTCATTAAGTGGAAAATAAATTTTAGTTTAAATTAACTTAAAGTTTATTTATTTGCAACGATTTAATTAAAAACCCCTTTACTTTATTTTTTATTTTTTTACTTTCACACAAACTACGTTTTCAAAAATACTTATTTTATGAAGTTACCTTATACAGAGTCCAAAACAAATAAACTTTGCATCACATGCGACCAAATTTTAATAGCCCAATTTTGATTTTGTAGAAAAACACACATTTAATATGGCGCTACTTTAAAGAAAATGTATCTGAAATAAAGCCTTGTCAAAACTGAGAAGTTTTATGTAGGTTGCGTTGAGTCTTATTTTGCAAAAGTTGTGCAATTTACAAAATATAGGGAAAAAATCAAAATTATCTTATGCAGCTGCAATTTTGCATGTAGGCTAGAAACTGCATTTAAAAAAACTTTTTCTTATAACTTTTTTCGATATTATCGTAAATAACCCCACTTTTGATTTATTTTTTGGAAAAAATTAAAATTTGACAGATAAGGCGAATCACGTGACTACTATTTTTTTGCTTAATTTTCATCTCGATCGAAGCAGAACTTGATGCCAAAGTCATATTTCGAATAAAGCTATTAATAAAAAAAATCCCATATGATGCGGACTTTACTGGTCACACTGTAATTTGTTTCAAGTTAGAAAAATAACGATATCAATATTTTTTTATACAGTGTCACCAGTAAAGTCCGCATCATATGGGATTTTTTTTATTAATAGCTTTATTCAAAATTTGACTTTGGCATCAAGTTCTGATTCGATCGAGATGAAAATTAAGCAAAAAAAAATAGTAGTCACGTGATTTGCATTATCTGTCAAATTTAAATTTTTTCAAAAAATAATTCAAAAGTGGGGTTATTTCTGAAAATATCAAAAAAAGTTATTAGAAAAAGTTGTTTTAAATGCAGTTTCTAGCCCACATGCAAAATTTCAGCTGCATAAGATAATTTTGATTTTTAACCTATATTTTGTACATTGCACCACTTTTGCAAAATAAGACTCAACGCAACCTACATAAACCTTCTCAGTTTTGACAATGCTTTATTTCAGATACATTTTCTTTAAAGTAGAGCCATATTAAATATGTGTTTTTCTACAAATTCAAAATTGGGGTATTAAAATGTGGTCGCATGTGATGCAAAGTTTATTTGTTTTTAACCCTGTATAAGGTAACTTCATAAAATAAGTCTTTTTGAAAACGTAGTTTGTGTCTCAAAGTAATACACCTTAATATTAAGACAAAAAATAACACAGTGTCATCAGTAAAGTGTTCATTAAGTGGAAAATAAATTTTAGTTTAACTTAACATAAAGTTTATCTATTTTCAACGATTTAATTTAAAACCCCTTTACTTTATTTTTTATTTTTTTTTTACTTTCAGACACAAACTACGTTTTCAAAAATACTTATTTTATGAAATTACCTTATACAGGGTCAAAAACAAATAAACTTTGCATCACATGCGACCAAATTTTAATAGCCCAATTTTGAATTTGTAGAAAAACACACATTTTATATGGCGATACTTTAAAGAAAATGTATCTGAAATAAAGCATTGTCAAAACTAAGAAGTTTTATGTAGGCTGCGTTGAGTCTTATTTTGCAAAAGTGGTGCAATTTACAAAATATAGGTAAAAATCAAAATTATCTTATGTAGCTGAAATTTTTCATGCGGGCTAGAAACTGCATTTAAAACAACTTTTTCTTCTAACTTTTTTCGATATTTTCAGAAATAACCCCACTTTTGAATTATTTTTTGAAAAAAATTAAAATTTGACAGATAATGTGAATCACGCGACTACTACTTTTTTGCTTAATTTTCATCTCGATCGAAGCAGAACTTGATGCCAAAGTCAAATTTCGAATAAAGCTATTAATAAAAAAAATCCCATATGATGCGGACTTTATTGGTGACACTGTATGTACCTTTTCAAAGGCTGGGAGTGCAGAGGTAGTAGGCGTCTTGTAATTTTATATCCCGACTAACCTGTCTCAACCATAGACATTTACCATTAGATACGTATAACTTATCTCGTGCGAAAACAAAAGTTAAGTTTTATGGGTGAAAAAATACGTCCGAGCACACGGCTCGCCGGTGGTCAGATGCCTTCTCTCCCAGCAGCATTGGGCATGCGCACAAACCTCTTGTTATCGGCCTGTCCTACTGTAGCGACATGCTCAAAGTACACTCCAGAACCGGCTCGGCGTCATTTTTGTTGTCTGTTATAAGTTTTCTCTGTGGATTCCTTGTTGTTTATTGTGGGTGTTTAATAATTACGGATTTTTAGGTTTTGCGTATTTTAGTGAATTGTGTTTGTGCTTTTAGTGAATCGGATACTCGAATTGGAATATAAACAATGACTAGTAACAGCCGTTGTATTATTTTATTATGCTCAAATAGGGGTAAAATACCGGAGATTTCGTATTTTCAGTAAGTATGGAGTAGTGATGTATCTTGATACAAAACTTTATTTTCTTATGATCAATTTAAATACATCAATCTAGGCCTAAGCTACACAAACAAGGTATGAAAATAAACACCAAGACAGTTATCCCGATGCATATTTTGGTATATTTATTTGCAGCCCTTCAATTTTCGGGCTATATATTGCTTCAAGAAGTTTAAAAGATACTTTTCTCTATATATATACTTACATTATAAGTATAAAACAAACAGTAAATACCTAGGTATGTTTATATTAATCCAAGGGTGAAAGTATTCCACGGGTCACGTTCTCGGACAAAAACTTTTTCAAATTCTTGAACAAGAAATTTGCCAAATTGTAAAAATCAATACAAGTTATATACCAACTAAAATTTGACTAGGTACGCGATAACATTGAAGATTGGTTATTTTGCTTGTTTTTTATATTCGATTTTATAAGTTTATTAAGTTTTATAGTTTAATCGACTGCTTGTTCTCTTTTTGCACTAAAAACACGACGACGATTTATTTTTAAACAAATTTTAGAAACAAATCCTTGAAAACAATTTTCTATCCTGAAAATCTGATGGGTTTCCCATTACTAAAAATGCCAGAAATCGCCTTATTTCCCAACGTCCTCAAAAATTGAGAAAACATTCTAATTTTTTGGCAAGAATTTGAGGCATATTTTAGCTGTTTACACGTAAAAATAAATCGAGGGTAAACTTTTACAATTTCTTAAGCACGAACTTAAATTTTAAAGCCCGGACCTGTCTATTTTCCTAATCGTTAAATGATAATGTTGTAGTGCGCATGCCATAAATTTGCCACTTTTGTGATTATTGTTTGTTATCTAAAGGTAAATATCTATGGTCCCAAGACCCAAAACTATCTCAGATATTTTTGATAGGTTTAAAAGTCAGGGTGCATACCATCTAAACCCTTTTTTTTTTCGTACCCACATAAAATGCCATTGTAAAATTGTAAGTTTAAGTTGGCCAAAACAGTAAAATAAAGAAAAGAAAAATTGACAAGACTACGACTTTTCCTTTTTTGTATTTGAGACTCAAAAGAGACAAACAGCAATTTACTGTTTCTGTTCTCTTGGTAGGTTTAAGACACCTGGGTAAACTCTTACATAATTTATTTGGTCTGAGGTTCCAAGGGCATATTTCATAATGGCATCCGTGCAAATCCAGTTACTTATGAGATGTGGACCAATACACACATATCTGGCAATTATGGTCATATATTGAGAATGCCCTCCAAACTCTAGTGGACCAACCATGTTTAGTATAGGCTATAAACATCAAACATTTCTGAATTATTTGTCGCCAATAAAATAATAAAACAACTTTCAACAATGTCTTTCAATCACAGAACTAATAAAAAAAGTAGACTATAAAAATTGCACATTATAATACAGTGTGTATCCGCCAAATGGAATAAATTCGATGATAAATACATGGGGGCGTGTCTAAAAAAAGGCTCGGATACGTCGATTGGTATTTCTAGTTGTGCATTTTTTCTAATAAAAACTTTTTATACAAGGTGTGTCATGTAACAGTGGCCAATACCAACTTTTTTATTTTAAATGCAACACCCTGTATATTATTCAATTTTTGCATTCTTCAGAAAATTTTAGACATATTTCATTTACCGTATACTAACTGTTTCGGGAAAATTAAGTGTTTTCAGGTTTATTGCGAAAATTAACAACACACTCAAAAACTAATAATTAATACTGTTTATTTCTTGATAATGTAAAAAACAAAAAAAAAACATTAATGTAGAAGATGTTGAAAATGCTCACCGCGAACGTCTTGGCAACATCCTAATCTTATATACAGGGTCTTGCACCTCACCTCCAATCCTCTATAGCTCACTTAGTAATTAAGTTAGAATTTTCATATTTTGCAGACCTTATCTGTATCTTAGGGCGCATTTCAGGAAAATAATTTTTTTTCATACAGGGTGTTCCAAAAAAGTGGGACGTCATAAGAGTGTATTTTTTTAAATTACATGCCATATAATTTCCTACATTTTTGGGTGCCTCCTATAGCTACCTACATACCCCTAAAATTTTATTAAAATTGATATAGTATTATAGACGAAAAAAAATAAAAACTGAAAAATATCAGTTTTGCGCCACTGGTATTAAAAATAAATAAAAAATAAAAATAATGCATCGTTAATAAATTTATACAAAGGAACTTATTAAATAAGGTAGAACAATTTTGTTAACCAAGTTTGGTTAACACGAATTGTACAGGGTGTCCAAAGTTTAGTGTCAAACTTTGCAAACTTTAAAGCAATTTATTTTTCTTATTTCAAATGGGAACCCCTGTATATTTTTATGTCATTCGATGCAGAAATAAAAATCAAACTTTTTTCCTAATTGCAACCCTATCGAAATTTCTAACGCATCAAGAGTTATTTGCAGAAAACTAATTTTATCAACTATTCCAACAGTCATTATTAGGAATAAATATCAAAGGTGGCTTTGAAAAACAATTTATTGGTAATAAAGTTTATTAAAGTCACCATAGACCATTTTGACTTTAGTAATCTAAATGTTTCAAATATTGTTAAATTGTTAGTAATTATTAACTGGAAATGATAATCGTGAATATGGTTATCCTTGAAAATTCGTTGAACTGTTCTTTCGATTACATCTACGGCATCAGCGACTGCTTGTTGAGTAACTGAAGGATTTTCTATAACAGATAATAGCACAGCCAATTGATTTTGTTCAGTTCGGACCGGCTTATTTCTTACTGGTTTTAGGTAGTTTACATTTCCCGTTTGTACAAAACTCTCGAATATGTTTTGCAGGCTCCTTTTGTCTGGATGTCGTCGTTCCGGATAACACTGTGCGTAAACTCAGCTTGCCAAAAAAGAGTTCTTTTCGCATGCTCCTAATATAAAAATCATATCTACGAGCTCTTCTTGGTTGTAGTCCATCACAAAAAACAATATAAAGTAATTATAACAGCCTAAATAATTACTAACAATTTAACAGTATTTAAAACTTTTAGATTACTAAAGTCAAAATGGTCTCTGGTCACTTTAATAAACTTTAATACCAATAAATTGTTTTTCAAAGCCACCTTCGATATTTATTCATAATAATGAATTTTGGAATAGTTGATAACATTAGTTTTCTGCAAATAACTCTTGATGCGTTAGAAATTTCGATAGGGTTGCAATTAGGAAAAAAGTTTGATTTTTAATTCTGCATCAAATGACATAAAAATATACAGGGGTTCCCATTTGAAATAAGAAAAATAAATTGCTTTAAAGTTTGCAAAGTTTGACACTAAACTTTGGACACCCTGTACAATTCGTGTTAACCAAACTTGGTTAACGAAATTGTTATACATTATTTAATAGGTGCCTTTGTATAAATTTATTAACGAGGCATTATTTTTATTTTTTATTTATTTTTAATACCAGTGGCGCAAAACTGATATTTTTTAGTTTTTATTTTTTTTCGTCTATAATACTGAATCAATTTTAATAAAATTTTAGGGGTATGCAGGTAACTATAGGAGGCACCCAAAAATGTAAGAAAATATATGGCATGTAATTTAAAAAAATACACCCTTATGACGTCACACATTTTTGGAACACCCTGTATGAAAAAAAATATTTTCCTGAAATGCGCCCCAAGATACAGATAAGGTCTGCAAAATATGAAAATTCTAACTTAATTACTAAGTGAGCTATAGAAGACGGGAGGTGAGGTGCAGGACCCTGTAGAAATTTATTCTAATCTTACTGAACATCTCAGGTGTGACCGATCTAATCGCAAGCGTTATTCGTCTTCTTAAGTCAGCTAAGTCGAGGGGGTTTAGTTTTGTATACAATATTTTTGACATAACCCCATAAAAAGAAGTTTAATGGCGTCAGATCAGGGGATCGTGCTGGCCATTCCATCGATCAACGCCTCCCTATCCACCGATTTGGAAAACTTATTAGTTTTTGAGTGTGTTGTAAATTTTTGCAATAAATCTGAAAACACTTAATATTTCCGAAACAGTTAAAAATAGGTACCTATAGGATATTGTACATGAAATAATAATATATCTAAAGTTTTCTGAAGAATACAAAAATTGAATAATAAATAGGGTGTTGCATTTAAAATAAGAAAGTTGGTATTGACCACTGTTACATGACACACCCTGTATAAAAAATTTTATTGAAAAAAATGCGCAACTAGAAATACCAATCGACGTGTCCGAGCGTTTTCTCGGACACGCCCTTATAATTCTATTTGGCTGATCCACATTGTATATTTGTAGTTATGGGGTTTTGGCTTCTTTAGATTGCCATCCACTACTTTGTTGGCAGCGCCATTTCAACTGACAAACCCTTCCAAGATTTAAGGAGGAGTAAGTGAAACAAAATACAGGCCTGTTCATTAAAAAAAAAATGAAATTTTGATGGTTAATATATGAAGCTGGAGCAAAGATACAAACCAAGCAGTAAAGTCGAAACAGTAAAGTCGAGAAGCAAACCAGAACGGAGTTATATTTTGAAATATTTGTCATAGAAAAAAAAATCGGTTTATTTTTGCCAAGTCACGAATTTTTAAAGATATATATAAATAATTACGATCTTTTTATTTCAACGTAACAAAGATAACTTGTACCGGCTTCACGGAAATTTTTTTTTATCGATGTGATATTGATAAAGGGGCTCATATCCGAACAGACAATATACCTACACTGTTAAAAGAAAAGAATCAAATTTAACTTTTTTTTTATGTCCCAGAAAGTGCACTCCCGTTTTTTTGTCAATTTAACTAAAACCGTTTCAGTCAATCAGTAACTCATAAAATACGTTATTACTATTTTGACATTAATCTGATTTTATTGTGCAGTAAAAATTACAACTTAATTAGTTAATTTGACACATTTTTTTTGTTAGTATTAACTTATTTTAAAATTTTAACTAAAAAAGATATTGATAATGATTATAAACTTTATCAAAGTTACTAGTATTTGATTCATTTGAACCGTAAAAGAATTGCATGTTAATTTTAGTTAGCTGTTATGTTAAAACGACTTCCAGAAAAGTTAGTTCATAAAATCTGATTTTTACTAAACACAAAAGAGTTAAAATAACTATACCTACATTTTAAGTTAAATTTGATTTATTTTAATTGATTATAAATTTTTTTGATTCTCACGTCCAGGATTTCTAACAGTGAATGTATCCTATCGAGTTTTATTTTAATCTCTTTTATGGTTTTTAATCAGGGTTTAAAAAGCTTTCTTTAAAGGCCTCTTTACTCATATACACTATGTATTTACGGACATCCAAATTATTTCATAGAATACGTTTACGTCTGCGTTTCTGTTATTTATATAAATATTTATTTGTTTTTCTAAAAGTTAAAACAGAAATATTTTGACCGGCATTTATAATTGGACTAGCATCCAGGAACGCAACAACAAGGTAGCATTTTTAATATAAAATTTGCAAAACTAAACCATGAATTTGTTATTCAATAAAATGGACAAGGGAGATGCTCTTATTATTTAATATGCATAAAAGAAAATCTGTGCAAATGTGAAACCAACATCGAATAAATCCAGATAATTTCGTAAGGTCACGCGCCACGGAATTCATGGAGACGAGACGGGATGAACCGGCAGTGTTATGATAACACGACAATGCTTCAGTCACTTCACAGACAATATACTCGGATTAGCGTTGATTGTATCTTCTCGATTACTTTCCTGATTTTGGCAATTATTTTTAACGTACCTTCGTAAGGTTTCATAAAAGACTACAACTTCATAGTTTTATAACCTTTTTAAAGCAATATAAGACACCTAACGATTTGAATTAAACAGTTTTACTTCAAAATAATAAGTTTAGCAGACGTTTAAACATTCTGAAGTACAAACTATTCGATGTCAACGTGTTGTTATGATTTGACAAGCAAAACTAACCTAACCTCAAATTATTTAGTTGAACTCCATACCGCTGACTTAGATGCAACCTGAGGTGGATCTCACCCCCTCGGCCCTCTGAGACGCACCCAAAGTGCCTTTTTGAAAAACCCTTTATTTTTCTGTGTTTTGAACAGGCTAGTATAAATTATGCTGTGTTACTCACTTCTTTAAAATCGAGAAGGCTATGCAACTGACTGAAACTTCGTAGCGATATCGACGCCCGCCAAGTTTGAAAATACAGGGTTATGTTAAGTATTTGGGTTTGTTGAAAGATGAAAAAAAACAAAATAGGTAATAGTATCTGGACATCACCAGGCACAGTTTATTATACACAATTTTGAACGGCCGCTCGCCGTGGTTCGGCTTTGGTTGGCTTTAGTAGATATACTAACTGCTGCCAATTTTTTTTCTAGGGAAAAAAATAATTCCCCGGCAAGGCAGCCTTTCCTAGAGATGCCATTTTTATAACTCACACAAGTCTTACGGAGATTAAGCATTAGATTACTTTTTTTAAAGTTCTGTGAAAAGGAGACGTATCTGTATGTACAGGGTGAGTCAACCATAGAGTAAAGTTTATTATCTCATTTGTTTCGAGAATTGTAATGTCATTCGTTTATTAAACTTTTATTGTAAATCAGATAAAATGTTTAGTTTTACTAGAAATGAACAAATTGATATGCTCCTAATTTTTGGAGTGACCAGAAAAATTCTTCTGAAGCCGCACGATTGTATGTATTCTATGTTTTATAAACTAATGACATTTCAACTTTAAATTAAAGCCTAATTGCTTTTCAAAACCATTCCATTGTTTTTTAAAGCCGCCTTTATATTTCTTTAGAAAAGAGAGGGCGGTAATAATGCATAATATCAATTTTAAGATAGCATAGGAGTGTATGGTATCAAATTATTGGAAAAAAAATGCTCGTTTTGAATATCCTAGTGAACCACCATCGTTCCATTTGGAAAAATGGAGTAAACGTCAACAAAACAAAATTAAATTTTTTAAACGCTTGTCAAACTGAGGAAGTCAATTATTATGACATAATTTTAATTTTCATATACTACTTGACTATAAATTAACAGATTTAATAATTAATTTGTAGCACTCTAGATTGAAAATGAAAAATAAATGTAAAAAGGTTATAACACGTCAAAAAAATGACAAGTGAGGTGTCATTTTACTCAGAACGTTATGCTGAATCCCAATAAGTAAAAATATACAAGTGGTAATGGGGTAATTACCCCCCCCAAGATTACTTAAGCGTTGTTTAATTTTTGTCCTTACTCCTTAAAGCTGCTATTATCTAGTATCCTAGCCAGGCACGTAGCTAGGGGGGAGGGTACAGGGGGCCTGAATCCCCTCCGAAACTCGAGCTCTGATTTCGGCAACATAGGCAATACATTAAACATTTCCTACACTATTACATTTTCTTCACCTCAATTATTACCAGGTTTGTTTTTGAGATCTTCTTGAGGATTTTGTGTTGTGTTTTTTATTTTTCCCACTTGAAAACCAAGCACCATGATTCAAAAAAGGGCGTGGCACCCAAAAATTTTTCGCCTGCGGCGCTTTTTTTTTTGCGCCTTCGGCGCGATCACGATAGCCCCCCCCCCCAAATAAAAATCCTGGCTACGTGCCTGATCCTAGCCGATCGATTACCCCCCCCCAGACGCATGAGCTGGATACGCCGGTGTCTAGAACTCTTGTATTTAACGTTTTTTGATAATTCCCGAAACAAATGAGATAATGAGTTTTACTCTATGGTCACCCAGTACCGGGTGCGTCAACGATTGCGCGGAGTAATTTTAGGCCTTGAAGATAAGATTTGTCGATAATAAGCTTTTGTCTTAAGGTATGGTTGGATATCTAGTACATTTTAAAAATATTTTGAATTATACAGGGTGCGCCCAAAAAGTAGGGTGTCATAAAGTTACATTTTTTTTTAAATGGGACACCCTATATTTGAATACATTTATTGATTCTACGTGTTATTCGATACATTTTTATTAGTGGTTTAATATACGAAAAAATTATAGTAAAGTTTTTTAGATATTTCGACTTTTATAATGAAAATTTTGCATTTGCAAGCATCTCGTTGTTGTGAAAATGCTACTTAAATTTTGACTCTAAGCGATTCATATTTTCTATACTTACTTACTAAAAAAAGTCAAAAATATATATTCACTATGAAATATTTGACGTCTCATTTACATGGTGTTTTACTTTCTAGGACCAAAGTCAGAAAATTTCTAATTGAAAAATATCACTTTTATTAAATGGAACACCCTATATATTTTTCTATCATCTTATAGCTCATCATAAACTCTTTAACTTTCGTAAAGAACGTCCTTTCCCTATCTCTAATAGTTTTTGAAATATTTTCATAGTTCGACATTTAATGTCCTCGTTATAGCCTTTTTTGTCAATGGATCACGCCTGTTGCATCAACCATTTCCATTAAATTTTGGAAACTTCGAGGACTGGGTGTTCGCCGCTCGGGATATGTTTTCATTGTGTATAGTTGTTCAGCAAAAAGACAATTTTTATCCGCCTCGCCAAAAACAAATCATATCGATTAATTCATTCTTTGAAAAATCATTTTGAGTACCAACTTATAAAATGAATGGACAATAAACTTTGCCGTAAAAAGGCTTAATTTTTATATTGATCTGATTCTTAATGTTTCATCCACTGGCATTATTTTTATTTACTTTCCATGGCTATTGTGATCCATTGACAAAAAATGCTATAACGAGGACATTAAATCACGAAATATCAAAATATTTCAAAAACTATTAGAGATAGGGATAGGACGTTCTTCACGAAAGTTGAAGAGTTTATGACGAGCTATAAAATGACTGAAAAATGTATAGGGTGTTCCAGTGATATTTTTCAATTGGAAGTTTTCTGACTTTGGTCCTAGAAAGTAAACACCCTGTAAATGAGACGTCAGATATATCATAGTGCATGTGTATTTTTGACTTCATTTAGTAAATTAATGTAAAAATTATGAATCGCTTCGTGTCAAAATTAAAGTAGCATTTTCACAACAGCGAGATGCTTGCAAATGCAAAATTTTCATTATAAGTAGAATTATCTTAAAAACTATAACTTTTGCGTATATTAAACCATTAATAAAAATGTATGAAATAACACATAGAATTAATAAATGTGTTCAAATATAGGGTGTCCTATTTAAAAAAATGTAACTTTATGACACCCAACTTTTTGGGCGCACCCTGTATAATTCAAAATATTTTTAAAATGTGCCCGATATCCAACCATACCTTATTACAAAAGCTCATTATCGACAAATTTTATCTTCAAGGCATAAATTTAGTCCGCGCAATCGTTGACTCACCCGGTACATTTAAATCCCTTAATCTACTTATTTTAAATATTTACCTCGATAATAAAATTAAACATTGACCACAATTTAAATATAATGCTGTCTGAGTTACTCAATGTAGTGACAGGAGCCAGCAGATTACTTATCAATATCTTGTCATTGTATTCCGGCCTTGCAGTGGTCATCACTAGATATGCTAAAGAGCCTTGTGATAAACCAATATAAGTGATTTTCGGAAATTTAGTCTTGGCTATAATGTAGTCGATCATAGCTGGAATATCATTGGCGCCAATTTCGTGAAAACTGAAATTCAACATTTATAAAAACTATATCATATTGTGGCAGTGACGTACCTAGCACTTGGGGACGAAAAATACATTTTTCCCAATTCCCTGCCGAAAAAACCTATTAAGGTGTCATAAATTACCTTTAAAATTTCATAAGGATTTATGAGGTTTAAGAGATTTAATAAGGTTGATAATTCAAATTGCATTATACAAGGTGTTACAAATTCGATGCATTAGCATAGCCATTCTGGTAACTATAAGAGTTAGAAAGATTGTTAAATGAAGGCAAATTTGCATATTTTAATGCTGGATAATTCGTTAAAAAATTCCGATTGTAATAGCACTTTCTTAAGACAATTTACATTATACAAACTTATAAACTCATCAATCTTATACCACATACAACCTTATAAATTGGTAAACCCCGTAGAAGTTAGTTAGGTATATCGATCATAAAACCTCATAGACTACGTATACAACGCATAAATACGATCCGCTTTTAAATGAAGGCAAATTTGCATATTTTAATGCTGGATAATTCGTTAAAAAATTCCGATTGTAATAGCACTTTCTTAACACAATTTACATTATACAAACTTATAAACTCATCAATCTTATACCACATACAACCTTATAAATTGTGAAACCCCGTAGAAGTTAGGTATATCGATCATAAAACCTCATAGACTACGTATACAACGCATAAATACGATCCGCTTTTAAATGAAGTCAAATTTGCATATTTTAATGCTGGATAATTCGTTAAAAAATTCCGATTGTAATAGCACTTTCTTAAGACAATTTACATTATACAAACTTATAAACTCATCAATCTTATACCACATACAACCTTATAAATTGTTAAACCCCGTAGAAGTTAGTTAGGTATATCGATCATAAAACCTCATAGACTACGTATACAACGCATAAATACGATCCGCTATTAAATGAAGGCAAATTTGCATATTTTAATGCTGGATAATTAGTTAAAAAATTCCGATTGTAATAGCACTTTCTTAACACAATTTACATTATACAAACTTATAAACTCATCAATCTTATACCACATACAACCTTATAAATTGTGAAACCCCGTAGAAGTTAGTTAGGTATATCGATCATAAAACCTCATAGACTACGTAGGTATACAACGCATAAATACGATCCGCTTTTAAATGAAGGCTAATTTGCATATTTTAATGCTGGATAATTCGTTAAAAAATTTCGATTGTAGTACCACTTTCTTAAGACAATTTACATTATACAAACTTATAAACACATCAATCTTATACCACATACAACCTTATAAATTGTTAAACCCCGTAGAAGTTAGTTAGGTATATCGATCATAAAACCTCATAGACTACGTATACAACGCATAAATACGATCCGCTTTTAAATGAAGGCAAATTTGCATATTTTAATGCTGGATAATTCGTTAAAAAATTCCGATTGTAATAGCACTTTCTTAAGACAATTTACATTATACAAACTTATAAACTCATCAATCTTATACCACATACAACCTTATAAATTGTTAAACCCCGTAGAAGTTAGTTAGGTATATCGATCATAAAACCTCATAGACTACGTATACAACGCATAAATACGATCCGCTTTTAAATGAAGGCAAATTTGCATATTTTAATGCTGGATAATTCGTTAAAAAATTCCGATTGTAATAGCACTTTCTTAAGACAATTTACATTATACAAACTTATAAACTCATCAATCTTATACCACATACAACCTTATAAATTGTTAAACCCCGTAGAAGTTAGTTAGGTATATCGATCATAAAACCTCATAGACTACGTATACAACGCATATACAATACGATCCGCTATTAAATGAAGGCAAATTTGCATATTTTAATGCTGGATAATTAGTTAAAAAATTCCGATTGTAATTGTAATAGCACTTTCTTAAGACAATTTACATTATACAAACTTATAAACTCATCAATCTTATACCACATATAACCTTATAAATTGTTAAACCCCGTAGAAGTTAGTTAGGTATATCGATCATAAAACCTCATAGACTACTTATACAACGCATAAATACGATCCGCTTTTAAATGAAGGCAAATTTGCATATTTTAATGCTGGATAATTTGTTAAAAAATTCCGATTGTAATAGCACTTTCTTAAGACAATTTACATTATACAAACTTATAAACTCATCAATCTTATACCACATACAACCTTATAAATTGTGAAACCCCGTAGAAGTTAGTTAGGTATATCGATCATAAAACCTCATAGACTACGTATACAACGCATAAATACGATCCGCTTAAACTGAGCGGATAGACGAACTTTTTAATCAAACTTGAATTTATCGTGTGTTAGCCGATTTCATACATAGTCTAGATTTTAAACAGTTTGGACAAATGTTGGTTAGATATGTGGCTTTAATTAAAAAAACCCTAGAAACAGGTAGCGTCATTGAAAGAAAGACAGTGGGAGACCTAAAGTTTACACTTAATAATAAGAACAAAGAAGAAATAAAATTAAAAGTAGAATAAGTGTGACAGTTAATGTATCCTAATTATTTATAGTAGTAGTAGTAGTAGTAGTAGTAGTAGTAGTAGTAGTAGTAGTAGTAGTATTAGTAGTAACATCTTTTATTTAGCAAAAAGCTACAATTAAATGTTTTTTAATATATTTTTTTAACAACATTTTTATAGATTTATTTTTAATTTTAAAGCAACACTGACAGAAAAGTTAAACATTTTGCAAATTGTATCAAATATTACGTATCATTTTGTTTTTTAAATAAATTTACTTTTTAAGTTTTTTTAAATAGTTTTATTGATACTTGAGATTTAATAGAATTTTCCAAATTATTATATTCTATCAAACCTTTATGAAAAATAGACTTATAAGTAAATGTTTTAGACACTATCCACAAAAAAATGTTGATTAGTTCTTGTTTTATAATTATGATGGTCATGATTAAAAGAACCAATTTTTTTTTAAACAATCAGGCAATAAATTATTTTTACTTTTATGTATAATAATATTATACTAAATAAAAAATTAAATTTCTGACATTCAACCAATCTAAATTTTTTAACATAAAATTTATTTATGTATATTTTGCACAATTTAAAATAATCCGCATTGGCTTATTTTGTAAAATTTGTAATTTATCAAATATTCCCTCAATAGCACAATATAAAATGGAAGAACAATAAAGAAAATGTGGTAATATAATAGTATTAAATACCTACAGTTTTTTTTAGAAAACAAACTCAAATTAGAACTGTTTTTTTTAAAATAACCTACTTTTTCGGCAATCTTCGATATTATGATACTTTCAAAATAATTAAAAAATTATAATTTTGAATTAACAATTATCCCTAAATATTTAAAACTGTTTACTAATTTCAATTTTTCACCATCAATTACAACATTTATATTTTGAAAATTTAAATTATTACCCATAACTATTGATTTAGTTTTTGAAATATTTAATTTTAATTTATTTGAAAAGGGAAAGAAAAACACAAAGTCTTCCTCCACAAGTTTAATGGAAAAAAATTCCAAGTTTTAAGGGTATCTACATGTTTCGAACGTAGAAACGTTCATCTTCAGGAGACAGAAAGTTTTAAATCTATGCTGATGGTGTTAGCAAAAGAGAAACTGAAATTTAGAACCTTAATGGAGCTTTATGGATTAAATTAAGGTGTAGAAGAAACATTTAATCCATAAAGCTCCATTAAGGTTCTAAATTTCAGTTTCTCTTTTGCTAACACCATCAGCATAGATTTAAAACTTTCTGTCTCCTGAAGATGAACGTTTCTACGTTCGAAACATGTAGAGACCCTTAAAACTTGGAATTTTTTTCCATTAAACTTGTGGAGGAAGACTTTGTGTTTTTCTTTCCCTTTTCATACTTTTAACTTCACTTTAAGCATGGACTATTTCTTCAAATTTAATTTATTTACTTTTAGCCAATTTAATAATATATTTATCTCAGAATTTAGAGTATTTAGACCATTAAAAATATTTAAAACAATTATGTAAATTAAGGTGTCATCAGCAAACATTTGTAACTTACACATTTTTACAACTAAAGGCAGATCGTTGATGTATAAAATACATAATATTGGACCTAGTATACTTCCTTGAGGAACTCCTATATTATTATTTTTTATTTGAATATGTTTTTGATATTTTTGTTTTTTGTGACCTGTTATTTAAATAATTTTTAAACCATTTATAAACGTTTCCGCGAATACCATACTGATACAATTTACTCAATAATCTAGCCCTTTTTTTTATGATCGAGCTCAAGCACTATAGGGAAAATCCTTTAAGGCGCTCTGGGAGCGGTGCGTGTGCGAAGAAAGCGATTCACGTTTTTCTTGAATCGTTGGAGGTTATATTCGGTTGGAAACACGGTCTCAGAAAGGCCGTTCCACAAAGATGACGTCTTCCAAATGAAAGAGATCTGAAACAATGATGTTCGGGGTGTACTAAGTTGAACCACATAGGGATGGGCGGCAGTGGTTCGTCGTGTGTTTCTGCTATGCATTGCTCTAGGTGGAATCGAGCGGGCAATATCTGTCGAACACTTGCCATGGAAATATCTGTAGAAGAGAGTCAAATCACCAACCTGTCTTCGATGTTCTAAGCTGTCGAGGTTCTTAGTCAGTTCGTGGTCGCCGATTAGACGAACGGCTCTCCTTTGGATGGAATCCAACAACCGAAGGGTATGCTTCGGTGCAGAACTCCAGATATAAGAGCAGTATTCCAGTGATGGTCGAATCTGGGCTATATAGAGTGTCAAAAGTTGTTGAGGTATATACAACTTTTTGGTACAGTAAAGTATACCGAGCTTCTGAGAAGCTGCCTTGGCGATTGCCACAACGTGATTATGCCAAGACATATTTCCTCCCAGGTTGACACCCAGCAAATTAATAGCCGAAGTCAGTGGAATTGTGTGTCCTGCCATAACGATATCGGGTTCTGCAATGTTAACCTTCTTAGAGAAAACTGCTGCCTGGGTTTTTTGAGCGTTAAATTCGACTTGGTTACTGTCACCCCAAGACAAAATTTCTGCCAGGTCTTTATTGAGGCGTGATACCTCATGTTGTCTGCGAAGATGTGCTTCAGCAGCCGATGTTTGAGATTTCAAAGTAAAAGATGAGATAAGTGTGCTGTCGTCAGCAAAGCTATATATTGGATTTTCTGTTTTCGCTAGGTCGTTAATGTACAGTAAGAAGAGAGTGGGGGATAATATGGACCCTTGAGGAACACCAGCATTGATGGTGAAGGTGTCTGAGAGAAACCCGTCAATCGCCACTTGCAGAGAACGGTCCTTGAGGGAGCTAAACAACCATGAACAAAATCGACCGGGCATACCATAAGAACGCAGTTTACTTAGGAGCCCCTCGTGTCAGACATGGTCAAAGGCTTTAGAGATGTCCAGTGCAATAGCCCGGGACTCCCCATGATGGTCGATTGCGTTGCTCCAAAGATGAGTGAGATAGGCTAGAAGGTCTCCTGTTGATCTGGACTTACGAAAACCATACTGATGGTCGCTGATAATTTTAAGGCCTTCTAGGTATTTTAGAAGTTGTTGGTTAATAGCTTTCTCCATCACCTTTGATATAACTGAAAGCAATGGGACTGGTCGATAGTTGTTTGGCAGGGTTTTCTTGCCTTTCTTTGGTATAGGCTGGACTCGCGCCTTTTTCCAGCAAGATGGAAATATTCCTTTTTTGTAGGATAGGTTAAAAAGTCTACAAAATACTGGTGTGAGTTCATCGGCGCATCTCTTGAGCACTATAATAGTAATTTCATCTGGACCAGAAGCTTTTTTGGCATCGAGCTTCTTCAGAATTCGTTTGACAGGACGCTGACGGAATACGATATCAGTCATTTCCAATCAAACTGCTGGAATGTTCGGGGGTGTTTTTCCCTGAAAGTCCACCGTGGAGTGTGACGCACATAGTTCTGCGAGTAAGTTCGCTTTATCTTCAGCCGTGGTTGCTATTGTGCCGTCAGAACGTGTTAGCGGTGGAATATTTGATTTGGTAAATTATTGTCAATTATTGTTTCAAATGCCCGCTTAAAATCCAAAAATACAGCTATAACATTTTCCCCTTTATCTTCCACGTCTCAATCACACATTGAATGGCTGTCAAAAACTTTCGGCATAATATCGGTACTGTAAAGTCATGAATAATCGATCGATTGTACTTTAAACCAAGAGTTCAAAGACGTCAGCTTTGCTTTAAGTCATAATTAATTAAATAAAAATAAAAGAAATTATACCTACCTAAAATCCCAAAATGATAAATCAAAGTCTGCTTCTAACATGACATGGTTTCTTGAAAAGGTATTTCCTCGTTGGTTTCCTAACCATACGTCATATCCTTTGTCCACCAACTGAAAAGCCAAAGAACTGTTTGGACCTGCCGTTAGGTAGTCTGCCGAGCTACCTAAAATATGTATTTGCTTAAAGGTGGTAGACAATGAAGTAATATCAAAAAAATTACATTGTTTAACTTATAACGTTGTGTTAAGTAACAAAATAAAGACAATGGAAGTCCGATAAGGTAATTTTTTTGCTAAAATATGTGGTACTGATTTGGAACTAACTCCACGTAGTATTCGCGAACCGCGTAGGGCACCGTATAGTCGTTCGTTTTCGTTTGAATTTGGTTCCAGTGACGCATGCGTATTTGTTAGGTAATATAAGTCCTATTATTTTGGTCATGTGTGAGTTGAGTGTTAACAACACTGTGCCAGAACTGCCAGATTTTAAGTTTAGGAACACTTGTGAGTTTCAGCGAGATTCGTCTATAATATTAAAAACCCGTTTGTACTTGGAGCTTTTGCAGAATTTTTCTATAACGTCATATTGCGAGAACGAGAATTTGCTAGACTCTCGCGAGACGAGACAAAAAAACATGTTAGCGAGGCGAAATTTAGAAAAAATCTCGTCTCGATTTGCGAGAGCCTATAGAAAAGTTTAGGATTTCTCGTCTAGTAAAACACTATAAAATTATAATCTATCTGTACAGAACGAGAATTTGCTAGACTATTGCGAGACGAGACGAGAAAACATCTTAGCGAGGCGAGATTTGGGAAAAATCTCGTCTCGATTTGCGAGAGCCTTTAAAAAAGTTTAGGATTTCTCGTCTCGTAAAACACTATAAATTTATAATCTTTCTATACAGAACGAGAATTTGCTAGACTATCGCGAGACGAGACGAGAAAACATGTTAGCGAGGCGAGAGTTGGGAAAAATCTCGTCTCGATTTGCGAGAGCTTTTTAAAAAGTTTAGGATTTCTCGTCTCGTAAAACACTATAAATGTATAATCTATCTATATAGATCGAGAATTTGCTAGACTATCGCGAGACGAGACGAGAAAACATGTTAGCGAGGCGAGAGTTGGGAAAAATCTCGTCTCGATTTGCGAGAGCCTTTAAAAAAGTTAAGGATTTCTCGTCTCGTAAAACACTATAAATTTATAATCTTTTTATACAGAACGAGAATTTGCTAGACTATCGCGAGACGAGACGAGAAAACATGTTAGCGAGGCGAGAGTTGGGAAAAATCTCGTCTCGATTTGCGAGAGCTTTTTAAAAAGTTTAGGATTTCTCGTCTCGTAAAACACTATAAATTTATAATCTATCTATACAGAACGAGAATTTGCTAGACTATCGCGAGACGAGACCAGAAAACATGTTAGCGAGGCGAGAGTTGGGAAAAATCTCGTCTCGATTTGCGAGAGCTTTTTAAAAAGTTTAGGATTTCTCGTCTCGTAAAACACTATAAATTTATAATCTATCTATACAGAACGAGAATTTGCTAGACTATCGCGAGACGAGACGAGAAAACATGTTAGCGAGGCGAGATTTGGGAAAAATCTCGTCTCGATTTGCGAGAGCCTTTAAAAAAGTTTAGGATTTCTCGTCTCGTAAAACACTATAAATTTATAATCTTTCTATACAGAACGAGAATTTGCTAGACTCTCGCGAGACGAGACGAAAAAACATGTTAGCGAGGCGAGAGTTGGGAAAAATCTCGTCTCGATTTGCGAGAGCCTTTAAAAAAGTTTAGGATTTCTCGTCTTGTAAAACACTATAAATATATAATCTATCTATACAGAACGAGAATTTGCTAGACTCTCGCGAGACGAGACGAGAAAACATGTTAGCGAGGCGAGAGTTGGGAAAAATCTCGTCTCGATTTGCGAGAGCCTTTTAAAAAGTTTAGGATTTCTCGTCTCGTAAAACACAATAAATTTATAATCTATACATTACCTAAAATTCCATGCATTAATAAAACAGGCGGGCGCTTTTCTTTGCTTTTACAATTTTGTTGGTTTCTGGGACATCTTATTCTATGCATAGTTAAAACATATCCATCGTCAGTAGTTACCGTCTCATTTTCTATTTTGTATGCGTATTTTTCACAAAATTCGTGCTAAAATTTAATTCAGGATGGATTGAAATGCCTATCGAACATTTTTACTTTCCACTTTTTCAATTTTTAAAATTCTTCTCTAAGTTATTTTGCCATTTTCTAGCTAACTAGGTACTTTTACGTTCATTTTTAGAAAATCCTATTAATTTAATCATAAAATTAATTAAATGTTGCTTACTATCGTTTTACCGATGTTTAATCGTTCTGCTGGAGCCCTTCCTATTAAAATAGCAATTGCTGTGAAAATTATAAATGACAATCCAAATATTACTACCGTTTTGAACCTGAAACAATAGAAAAATATATAATACAAGTGGAATCGAATATCTTTCTTTAAAAAAATACTATGTTTTTCTGATTCCCCATATTATAAAAATAATCTAATCAAGGAGGTAACATTTTTCTTATTAAATTCATCAATCATCATTTTAATGTCAAAATTCAAAAATTCAATAGGAAATAGGAGTTAATGCAACAATAGAATGGTTTATAGCCATTATTGCTCTGAATACTCACAGTAATTATCAAGTTCTATTGGGGGTGTAATCTGGTTTTATATACTGTATTAGTTCCCGAATGGCAGCATATACTTACCACAAAAAATCAGTACTGTAGTTCTCAAAAATTTAAATATCTGCTAGTGTGATATTGTTCTTGTCGTTTAACATTTCATAATATGATTATCTATTATATACCATGGTTTACTGAGATTGTAAAATTCGTTCGTAGATTGTAAAGTCTAATACTAATGATGGGTTGTGCAAAATAAGAATATTTCGTTGCTTTATCTGACATGCAAAGTTTAAAAAACTTAAGTACCTACAGGGTTTTTCCGTATATTTTGGAGCACCCCTGGAGCTTTTATGTGAAGACCTAGAAAAAACTTTAAATTACCAAAGTTGCATGATTTCTCCTGAACTGCCAGAATTTGTTATCGGACAAAACAAATGAACATCGTAAATTTGTTTAATAATGGCAATGTCGCTTTTTTTTAATGGAACACCCTGTATATTAATTTTTTTTTAACTCCTCACTCTTTTCTGATTCCAAATATGTATATATGTTATATGTTTGTTTTATAAATTAGTATCATTATTTATATTAATTATTGTTACTGAATAAGCTTTATGTTCTAGCATGTTTTCCTCACACCAATATAGATTTTCTAATCCGCAATATTTTGAAATGAAATTTTGCCCAAACGACTAAAGTAAACATATAACATATATACATATTTAGAATCAGAAAAGAGTGAGGAGTTAAAAAAAAATTAATATACAGGGTATTCCATTTTAAAACATCGACATTGGCATTATTAAACAAATTTACGATGTTCATTTGTTTTGTCCGATAACAAATTCTGGCAGTTCAGGAGAAATGATGCAACTTTGGTAATTTAAAGTTTTTTCTAGGTCTTCAAATAAAAGCTCCAGGGGTGTTCCAAAATATACGGAAAAACCCTGTACAAAGTAAAAATAAATTAATTGAAACAGGTATTGGTACGATCAATAAAATTATACTTCTTACAGGACAGTTAAAAGATTCCGAACAACGATGTGACCTGCGCAACAAATACGTTAAAACTAATAAAACGGCGTGCAGCGATTGTCAATCGCTACGAACCTTCCTATTTTTAGGGACGCTGCGCAAGACTGTGCTGCTAATGGATCTGATTAGTATAGTCAGATCTGGTCTTAACGTGCGGGTCCAAAGGTCACTGATCATATGCGTCAAATCAGACAACACAGAGGCTATCAAAATGTTGTGAGATTATTTACAAATATACCGAAGAAAGGAAAAATAGTTTCATTATTTTAGCTATCGCGAAGATAGCCACATATACCTAATATTATTAGTTTTGTAAAAATTATGTACAGGGGAGTTGAAAAAGTTACAAAAAAATTATATAATCGTTAATTATATACCTACTGTACCCTTTAATTAAAGACGACAATAATAAACAGTGCAATTTATTTTAACAATTTTACTACTAAAACCTAAAAATACAATGGCATTTAGTCTGATAAACTATTTCGATAATGAAAGAAAAAGTGGAAATTCGCAAACCAATATGCAGGAAACCGTAATGAAAAAACTGGGAATTAGTTTAAGGACTATGCAGAATAATGTGCATGAAAAAAAAGCATAATAAACAAACCCAAGAATACTAAAAAATGTAAACGAAAAACACCGTTTATAATTATAGCCTAAAAACTCTCATCGTCACTTATAAAATCTGAAAAGTCCTCGTTGCCTGAGTCGTCTTCGAATGGAGCAATTATCATTGGCGCTACTTCGACATCTAGTACTTGTTCTCGATCCCACCAATCCCTTATTAATATTTCTGTATGTTCCACCGATTTCTTCCAGTACTCTTGTGTAATATGATCTAACGAATCTTGCCAAACTATTTGTACTTGGTCGGATTTAAGACCATCACCTACATGTTTTTCATAATAAGACTTTGCACCAGCCCATATTAATTCTATTGCGTTAAACTGGCAATGATATGGCGGCAGTCGTAGAACCTCATGACCATATTCACGCAGTATTTCATCTACCGCGTATATTTTGGGTTTTTTAAGAGACTTTGCTATTGATAGGAGTTCCGATTTAAGCATATTTGGTAAAGTATTTTGGTTGTGTTTTTCCAGCCACTCATAATTATCACTTTTCCTCCAAGATGAAGTAGGCTGTTTATTTAAAATTCTTAAATGATATGATGCATTATCTAATACAATTAAAGACGAAGCATCCAAATTTGGTATCAATTGAACTTTTAACCATTTTTCAAACATTTCGCATTTCATATTATCATGATAGTCAGCACTTTTTGATGTTGAAGAAAAAATTAAACTCGCACCTGCAACATATCCTGTTGCAGAACCGGCATGCAAAATAATAAAACGCTTTCCCGTACCGCACCCCCTTTTCCTTTTAACACTTTTTACAGACTCATCTTGCCAAGATTTTGAACCACTTCCATCCGAAAATATCCACGTTTCGTCTAAAAATACCACTTTTCTAAATTTCGATTTGTAATTGTCCGTATATTTTTTTAAAAACTGAACACGCTGACTCACTATCTGTGGCTGCTCACATAAAAATCTTCGGTTACAGTCTTTTTTATAGCGAAAACCTAAATTTTTTATTTATTTTGATAACGCTTCAAGTCCAATTTCCAAAACACCCCGAACTTTTAATGTTTTTGGTAAAACTGGAAGAGTTACATTGGTTTTTGATTTCTATAAATCGTAAATCACATTTCGAACTCCCATTTTAATATTTTCGCTTAAATCCTCAGTCTTTGGCTTTCTTCGTTTACACTTTTTAGTATTCTTTGGTATTATGTTATGTTTTGTTTCATGCACAATTTTCTGCACAGTCCTTAAACTAATTCCCAGTGCTTTGGCTACTGTTTCCTAAATATTGGTTGGCGAATTTCCACTTTTTCTTTCATTTTCGAAATAGTTTATCAGATTAAGTACCATTTTTTTTTATTGGGGATGCAAAAACCCAGAAAATTGTTTCATTTTGCCACAAACTGTCAAAGTCACAAAACTGGCATATTTAAAATAAAACGTAGCTGGTGCTATTATAAGCTTTTTTAGAATCGCTGGAAAGTAAATACATATCCTTTTTTTTCATGTCAAAATGGAATAAGTCTGTTTCATTTATCTTAAGTATTTTATTTAGAGGGTAAAATTAAACGCAAGTAAAGAAAACAAAAACTGAGAGTATGTCTTTCTTGAATCGTATGACCCGCACGATAAGACCAGATCCGACTATACCAATAAAAACACTGTTCTAGTAAATTTGGAATTGATATGAAACTAAAGCGGGTTAGATACACTGGCAATTTATTTAATATGGGTTAATAAAAATAAGTTATGAATATAAAATATGTCTTAGCCAACCTGTTGTATTAGATCATTATCCTAAGTGTAGGTTTTAAAATTTAAGGATAAAAAAATGGTAAGCTGATATTAAAACAGAAAAAAAACTTACGTAACAAAATAGTAATACTTACTGCATTTTTAATAATCTTGTTTTTACTTATTATCACTGTAATACAGAATACTTTCAAACACAAGCTGCAACCAAACTGAATTAAATAATTTTATTGACTTAATAACTCAATACCGACCAACATTAACTGGATTATTTGCAAATAAAAGAAATTTAATATTATAGGTGTACGCAGTGGCGTATCTAGGCAGTTTATCCGGCCTCCCTCCCCTGTCAACAACCCAAGCACCCTTAACATTATCATTGCTCAAACCATCAACCCATTAAAATGTTAGTTGTTGCGCCATGGAATGAGGCGGTATATTGACCTACCAAGGTAGGTTTTTCAAATTAAAGATTACCTCTCCAATAAACTAATGGCGTACTCCTTAATAGGCCCACAAATGTTTACAATGTTTAAAGAAAAACTTTTTAGTAAGTAGGTAGGTAAATCACTCCCTTTTAATGTTTAATTACCGTTCTTATGTTATTTTATGTCATACCAGTACATTATTGTGTTTTTATACTTTAGATACCATCTACATAATGGATTACTTTATGCCCGTGCGGGCATAAAGTACACATTATGGCCCGCGCGGGCATTAAGTGTGCATCTTGTTCCATTTTTGATTTTTGACTTTGACACATTAAACATTTTAATAATGTCAAGAAAATGCCGCAGATAAAAATAAAAAATTGGTAAATCAAATTAAAAAAAAAATTATTATTCAAAACGAACTGGTACGACATAAAATTTTGTATGCACCACGGGTACTAATAGATATACACCCTCGGGCGACTTACGAACCCTCGGGCCAGAGGCCCTCGGCTTTGTCAGACTGTTGCCCTCAGGGCATAATCATCTACTTACTATTATTTTTACTTTTAAAATCACGCCTTCATAATTTTTTAATGAAACTTCAGAAATCTTGGTGGTATAAAATTAAAAATTTTGAAAATTGTATTAATAACTTTATATCTATACATTAAATAAGTACAAATGTCTATGTTTTGCTAACTCAGCTTAAAATTTACAGCAACTGACATATTTGCCAAATTTTCACATGCAATGCTGTTTTCCGCCCACACTGTTCTTTGCCCCTTTCGTACCTAATTGCTGGCTACGCTGATGGTTGCACACTTGCACATATACGATTTAATTACGAAAGAATATTATTGTTATTATTATAATTTGAAGCCACAACCCGAAAACAATAATAGGAAGCTTATATCGGTTGACTACTCATACTAGTATAGTGCACACCTAAACTAAACTTTATTAAGTATACGACGTCAAATATCTTAAAAACATTTTTTTCGCGAGTTCATGTAGTAGAGGTACTTTTCTTTACGACGGAACTAAAAGGTGCTTTGCTTAAGTGTATAATTATTATAGAGTGTGAGCAGTGGCGTAGCCATAAGGGGTCAGGGGGGGGGCGGTTGACCCCCCCGCCCCCCTGGCTTGGCGTCCCTTTGCTAGTTAAATAAAATTTAAATATCGGTCTTATTTGAATTTTAATAAACTTAACACAGAACAAAATACCAAAAAATCACAAAGCCTGTAATGACTGTGCACCAAGGCCAGTTATTCATGATTAGCTTATAATCATGATTAAATATATCGATTAAGAAAATTTCCAATGCGCCAGCACTCCTCTCCTTAGGAACTTAATCACGATTAAAGTTAACCAGCCAATTTTGATGGGTTATATATTTAATCATGATTCAAAGGTTATATTCGTGTTATGTTTAGGAATTCGTATTAATTTTCCTCAAATTTTCAATAATAAAATTGACGAAATCATCATGGATGTTATTAATGATGGCTTTTTGAGAGCTAGATCTCAGAGACAAAATTATTTTGCTTCGATAGATGAATTAAGCTTGTTCGGGTTTGATCAGATAACACAAAGTTTGAAGTTCTTTTCTTTTTCGCATCTAGTATATTATTTTCTTCTTCACCAGATTCAAACTCCATGACCCTAGATGCCGAAGTGTGAAATTGGGTATTTAATGCGCAAAACAGCCAAACTAGAAACAGTCCGCGGAAAAGTTAAAAAAACAACAAAAAAAACCTAACCACAACTGTCAATCTGTTGGCGTTTCTGGTTGCCGGCACGAATTTTTGCATATGAGCTACGTTGCCAAATCGAGTTTTTAATTTGACCCTGATTACAAAACCCACATATCCTTTTAGTTGGTGCATAGGCTGTTTTATTTAATCACGGTTACCTGGTTAATCCCGATCACCTAATCATGCCTAATGGGTAAAATGGTGCATACGGTCATAAATGTCCGTTTTAAAATAAAATAAAAGTTATTCTGTGGTCTCTCATTTGTCGGCATTTATCAAATGTAGCTGTCGTCGCTCATTTCTCGGTATTCAGCAAATATAGGCCTACATTTGATGAATACCGAGAAACATAGAAAGTGATTATGTCAAAAATTTAGATCTTTCTAATGTTTTAGATGATTTCAAAATTAAAAGCCTTAAGACTCGTCGAATAGCTTTATAGTAATATAAAAACATTTTTAAAATTATTGATTGAAGTTGTGTAAGGTCAGAATATTAAAATATTTTTAGTTTTGTGTATATTTTTGATTGTTTAGTACTTGTAGGATTTATTTTTTGTTTTATTAAAATTAAAATAGTTTAACTGTGTTAAATGAAAAAAAAAACATAATATAATCTTAACATAGTATAAAACAAAGTCGCTGTCGCCCGTCTGTCCCTATATGTGCTTAAACCTTTAAAACTACGCAACGGATTTTGAAGCGTTTTTTTTTAAATGATAGAGTGGTTCAAAAGGAAGGTTTTTATGTATAATACATGCATAATATTGTAGAGAAACACTGATAAATTTAGAGGTTTGTTCGGGTTTGTATTTATTAATCTTGACGTGATGGTGAACTCGCCTTATTATCTCAGAGAAAGCGACGTCGTATAATGCCGGGCTGCAACGCAGGCCGGGTACACGCTAGTATAATAATATATCACAAAAAGCATACAATGCTTTTTTTTACCCGATGTTGAAATCTTATGTTTTTTTAGCTGAAATTTAAAACACGTCTTAGTTTGGAAAAATATACTTCTATTGTAACTCACCAATAATTTAATAAAAGGCTTTAATGGTGCTTAATACCATGCCTTATCTTTTGTCAATGTTTAAGTGAATCTGGATTAAAAAAAAACAATATGACAAAATGTGTATTTAAAAATATAGGCGCCCCAAAAGGACTTCGCCCTCCCCCCCCCCGCTCCAAAATCCTGGCTACGCCACTGAGTGTGAAAAATTAAGTAAAAAATAGTAGTCGCGTGATTCGCATTATCTGTTAAATTTTAATTTTTTTCCAAAAAATAATTTAAAACTGGGGTTATTTCTGAAAGTATCGAAGAAAGTTATAAGACCAAGTTTTTTTAAAATTAATTTCAGCTGCATAAAATAATTTTGATTTTTTACCCATTTTGTAAATTGCATCACTTTTGCAAAATAAGACTCAACCTAACCTACATAAATTTTCTTAGTTTTGACAATGCTTTATTTCAGATACATTTTCTTTAAAGTCGCGCCATATTAAATGTGTGTTTTCCTAAAAAATCAAAATTGGGCTATTAAAATTTGGTCGCTTGGGATGTAAAGTTTATTTGTTTTTGACCCTGTATAAGGTAACTTCATAAAATAAGTATTTTGAAAACGTAGTTTGTGTCTGAAAGTAATACACCTTAATATTAAGACAAAGAAGAATACAGTGTCATCAGTAAAGTGTTAATAAATTTTAGCGGTGGGTAAAAAATTAAAATTATTTTATACAGCTGAAATCTTGCATGTGGGCTGGAAACTACATTAAAAAAAACTTTTTATAATAACTTTTTCCGATATTTCAGAAATAACCCCACTTTTGAATTATTTTCTGGCAAAAATTAAAATTTGACAGATAATGCGAATCACGTATCGTGACTATTATTTTCTTGCTTAATTCTCATCTCGATCGAAGCAGAACTTGATGCCAAAGTCAAGTTTCGAATAAAGTTATTAATAAAAAAAAAATCCATATGATGCGGACTTTACTGGTCACACTGTAGTTCGGATATTGGGTAGTGACATTATATTCAGTAGCGGTCCCAGGATTTTACTATGTCATCAACGTCTTGTGTATTAAAGGTTCTAGCGAATACAGTTCACAACAACAAAATTGCTGTATTAAAAGTGGTTCATTATTCAACAACACAGTGCTGCTGATGAAACTGATTACTACTAGGGCTCGAAATTGTATTCGAATAAATCGAATATTCAAATATTCGACTATTCTAAATTCGAATTTTTTGTTAGTTAAAAAATTCGACTATTTAAATATTCGACTATTAGAAATGCGAATATTTGACTATTCGAATATTCGACTATTTAAATTTTCGACTATTCAAATATTCGACTATTTGAAATTCGAATATTTGACTATTTAAATAATTTAACAGAATTATTTATTTGTCATCTTACTTTATTCGACAAAATGCACATTATTATTATTCGATAATTTAGATATTAAAAATGACTAATACTTAAAAATGTTCCTTTATTATGTTTAAGCAGTTAAACCACTTCTACCGTGATTAAACGACTGTATTTCGATATTTAAATAGAAGACTATTCGAATATTCGACTATTTAAATATTCGACCTTTCGAAATTAAAATATTTGACTATTCGACTCTTCAAGTATCTATTCGACTATTCGAATTATTCGACTATATTCGAATTATTCAACTATTCGAATACTTATATTTTAAAAATTCCGAGCCCTAATTACTACCAATAAAAACACTGTTCTAACAAATCTGGAATTGATATAACACTAAAGTGGGTTTGATACATTCTCAATTTAATTAATATGGGTTAAAAAAAAAAAGGTATTAATACACACTATGTCTTAGCCAACCTGTTGTATTAGATCATTATCCTCAGTGTACCACCTTCATGCATTTGCCTCTAGGGTAATAATGCTGTTAGAAAATACTAATAATTAATATTATATTATATTTAAAAAACTCATAATATGTTACTTTTTCTTAAATATATTATTATATTTTTAGTCTAAGACGAGTAGGTAGAGTAGCGTTGCTAGATCTAGCTGTCTATATGACATTATTTTTATATTTTTTTTTCAATTTGAAATAAAAAGACATTTATTATTACTATTATTAATTGCCTACATACAGATAGTCCCTTTAATAATAATATTTTCCAAAAAGTCCTCATGCCGGCTCTGGTTTACGCTCCTTTCACTACTCCGGACTCTTATTATTATATTAGGTTTTGTTTAATTCTAATTATATTGGAATGATTATTAAATTACCTTTTGAATAGTGGTGTTTCTGCAAACATATCAAACATCACTAAAATTAATAAAAACGCACTTGTAACAAAATTTTTAAATCTTTGATAATAACTAGTCACCTCAACCTCTGTAAAGCCCATTGAGAAGTGATTATTAAAAATATAATTAATAAGTGAACTACATTACCCTGAAAAATTAACACGATTTAAAACAGTAAATTTGGTTGCTCGATTTGCTTTAATAAAATGTGATTTTGCGTGCATATTAATTGGAAATTGCCGAATGCCTTGAATGACTTTTATGTTTTAATGTTCTTTTGTTTATTTAATATAATTTTAAATTAAATTTATAACCACGCTTAGAAATGTTCATATTTTTACGTTCATTCCGTAAAAATATGATAATAAAGTTCATTTTAATTTAAGGGCTCAGTTCTCAAGGTCAATCATGTATAAAAGAGACCTATGAATGGCTTGAATGCGGAGGTAACTTCCGGAACCTTGCAATTATTAAAAAAAAATAATTAGTATTTAATTTAATTTGAAAGTGCTGTTCAGGGAGGCCTTGACGAATAGTAGGGGAGAATGACCCAAAATTATCCCAGCGGGCAAAACGATCCCTTGCTATTATCGTTAATACGGATGGTGCCATCTATGGTTTTCGTAAGCCACTATACCTTTCTTGTCTTCCGTCGAGTTGTGCATGTCAGTTGAATCGAAACTTGTTAGGGGTTGGTGCGCTATTAATAAAAAAGTGATTTTTGCTTAATCTGATCTAAGGTACGTACCTACAGACTTTTGTAACAGTTTTTGACAGATAACAGGAATGTTAAAATGTAGTATATTTCTTTGAAGCAACGACTAAGTGATAAACATGGCGGTTAGTAAATTTTGCACATTTGGGCAAAATGATCCCACATGAGGTAGGGTAAAACGATTCCGTGATCATTTTACCCGAATTTTTTGGTTTTATATAAGAAATATTATATACAGGGTGTTCATTTGAAAACTTTCCACCTCGATTTTCCTGCTTTAAAATGAAAATGTGGAAAATCGCTCGGACTCGTCGATTTTTATTTCGAGTTGGACATTTTTTGCGTATATTGTTAATCTTGTTACTTTAAGCCCCTAGGAGGGAGGGGGGGTAAGATCTAAATCTTAAATGGATACCCCTATTTTATAAAATTTTTTTGGATTCTGCATAAAATTCTGAACATTTCTTAATAATAGCATTATTAGTCTATACTTAACAGTTTCCGAGATATTGACTCTTGAAAAATTACATTTTTGAACTTTGACAGCGTCTAGCTTTCTAACTGTACGTCTTAGAGTAAAACGGCTTACATGTCCCTATCTTCGATTTTTATTATCTTTCCAATAGTGTCAACTTCCAGTCAAACCGGAAGTACTATATTTCTTACATCCGGTTTAACCGAAAGTTCACACTATTGGAAAGATAATAAAAATCGAAGATAGGGACATGTAAGCCGTTTTGCTCTAAGACGTACAATTAGAAAGCTAGACGCTGTCAAAGTTCAAAAAAGTAATTTTTCAAGAGTAAATATCTCGGAAACTGTTAAGTATAGACTAATAATGCTTTTATTAAAAAATGTTCAGAATTTTATGCAAAATCCAAAAAAAATATATAAAATAGGAGAATTCATTTAAGATTTAGATCTTACCCCCTCCTCCCTCTTAGGGGCTTGAAGTAACAAGATTGACGATATATGCAAAAGATGTCCCTCTCGAAAAAAAAATCGACGGGTCCGAGCGATTTTCCACGTTTTCAATTTAAAGCAGGAAAATCGAGGTGGGAAGTTTTCAAATGAACACCCTGTATAGTGCTAAGTTAGGTACCTATCTAGGTATTCTTTAAAGATACAAGTTTTAACAATAGGTGCTGATATAATTTTGTGTCATAGGTTATCGAGACACTTAATAATAATTTTATTTTCTCAACAAAATTATTTTGTTTTCAGTTATAAGAAATGGTTCAAATGTTTGTATTTTCTTACTGTTTTGTTACTGTTTTCTCTTAAATAATAAAGTACGGCCTATCTGTTCTTGTCAATATTGACTTATAATCAACAATTTTGCATTTTTTCTTAAATTAAATTGGGGGATCATTTTGCCCAACCAGGTAGGGTAAAATGATCCTTTTAACCAAGTTCAGAATTATATAAATAACATTATTAGGTTTTTTTTATTAAAGACTCTCCGCATCCAAATCTGAAAACATAAGAATTGGGGAATCCCATAACTATGATTATGGATCTCCCTAAATCATACACTCGGTTTACGAGGGATTTTCCTGTCAGGGGGATCATTTTGGGTCATTCTCCCCTATGCCGGTGTTTTTTTTTAATAAATGCATAGAAACTTAAAAAAAAACAGGTTTTTAAAACCACTAAAATTGCTACAATTTACATTAAAATCCTTGAAAGTAAACTCGTCCATTTTCAGAACTGAAGTAAAAACAACAATTTTTATGTATCTATTATAGTTGTTATCTCTCCTAAGAATTCTAGAGAATATGTCATTGTAGGGGAAAGGAATCGTAATTAAAATAATAAACAAAATTATGACCGGCTGACTAACATCTGCCTTGTTCTACCAGCTCCAAAATATGTCTGTCTTTCTTCTTTATATGCCAAAAGCATAAAAATAACTACTCTGATCAACACAGCACTGCAGTACCCAGTACGCATGCGAATCGTCAATAGTTAGGCAAATCGAATCGACAGTTAAAAGCTAGAAAATGGCGTCGTTAATCCCACCTTAAAATCACAATTTATCTTATTTGAAAATAGCTAAGGTAGCGTATAGCCGTGGTTGTTGTCCTCGTTGAGCCCCACCCGGTTTAACAAAATTTAATAATTTCTTTTTAGGGTATATCTTTATAACGTACGTATACTTTTTTCTGCGCGAGGAGTTTATATTTTTACTTTTCAGACTATTAGTAGAGGCGCATACGGTTTTTCGTGGGAAATAAATGATTAAAGTAGGAGACTAGTTTTTTATGATAGACAATTTCTTCTTATACAGTGTGACCAGTAATGTCCGCATCATATGGGAATCATGTAAATAATAATAATACTCTGCCAAAGGCTATAGTTTTACTAATATAAGTGTATAACAATGATAATAAATAATTATACCTACTACAGATTTAACTGCACCGTGTGGCTTTGACATATCTTCTTAATGTTAACATAGTATAAAACAAAGTTGCTGTCGCTGTCTGTCCGTCCCTACCTATATATGCTTAAATCTTTAAAACTACGCAACGGATTTTGAAGCGGTTTTTTTTAATAGATAGAGTGATTCAAGAGGAAGGTTTTTAGGTATAACTAGCGACCTGCCCCGGCTTCGCACGGGTGCAATTTCAGAAAGTGGCATGCCGGGTACTAATATATCGGGTTTGTTCGGGTTTGTATTTATACCAGCGGGTTGCAACGCATGCCGGATACACGCTAGTTACTAATATTTACTTACATTTTACTTTGTTTTTCAAGGCATTCCAGACACATCGAAACTTTAATTTCCAACAACTCCGTGACGATATTTTAATGCATCGCCATTACGTGAAGCCTTTCTTTTCTAAAGAATTCTAGACGTATTAAACTCACAAATACAGTGTGAGTAAAGTCCGCATCATATGGATTTTTTTTTTATTAATAGCTTTATTCGAAATTTGACTTTGGCATCAAGAGATGAAAATTAAGCAAAAAAATTGTAGTCACGTGATTCGCATTATCTGTCAAATTTTAATTTTTTTCAAAAAATAATTCAAAAGTGGGGTTATTTCTGAAAATATCGAAAAAAGTGAATGCAGTTTCTAGCCCACATGCAAAATTTCAGCTGCATAAGATAATTTTAATTTTTTACTTACCACTAAAATTTATTTTCCACTTAATGAACACTTTACTGATGACACTGTGTTCTTTTTTGTCTTAATATTAAGGTATTACTTTCAGACACAAACTACGTTTATAATACTTATTTCATGAAGTTACCTACCTTATAGAGGGTCAAAAACAAATAAACTTTGCATTACATGCGACTAAATTTTAATAACCCAATTTTGATTTTGTAGAAAAACACACATTTAATATGGCGCTACTTTAAAGAAAACGTATCTGAAATAAAGCGTTGTCAAAACTAAGAAGTTTTCTGTAGGTTGCGTTGAGTCTTATTTTGCAAAAGTGGTGCAATTTACAAAATATGGTTCAAAACTTAAAATTATCTTTTGCAGCTGAAATTTTGCATGTGGGCTAGAATCTGCATTTAAAAAAACTACCCAATGCGAAAGGTAAAACTTATGGTTGCAAATATCTCTGGTTCAAATTAACATGGAATGCTTATTTTCTATTATTTAACCGAAAGTGTTCTATGCATTTCAGCAACGAAAGATATATTTACAAAGTTAAACAACATAAAGTGATTTTTAACGCCATTTTTGTTTTGTATACGTAAACGCGCATATTTGTATAAAGTCTGTTCAATGATCGCTGACCGTTACGTCATATTCTCCATATTTGCGGTACGTCGTAAATTAATTCAGTCACTTTGACTTACCGGTGGTATAGGTTATGATTTTTCTTAGACTTCTACATAAAGACGGATACATGTGAACAAGTAAAATACAAGATGGTTTTTTCAAATTTTTTGCTTCTATTTTTATACTGTTAATGAAGTCAGAAATAAGAAGTTTATTTAGGGTAAAAGGTATCATAGGATGATTATTATTATGATGAATTAATTTAAATTAACTGAAAAATAAATAAAATTCATTTATACAATTTAAAATTGAATCACATATTTTTTGTCTAGTGCATCAGTCTAAAAATTTTGTTTCAAATATTTTTATCTTATTTATAAAATTATAAAGAAGAAAATATAATAAAAAAATACAACACAACAAAATACAGTTCTTTAATAATTAAAAATCATCTCCCCAAGGATCATCATAATCAGATTCGTCCAAGTTAATAATAAGGAAAAGAGTATCTGAAGCATCGATAAATCTTTCCGGTTCCCACGCATTATTTATAATTTTATTAGTGTGTGTTGCATATTTTTTTCATTTTTCCACTGTTATCTTTTCTATGGCTTCATTCCACAATCCCAAAACTACGTCCTTTGTTACAGGATGCATAGAACTTATTTTTGCATCATAATAGCGCTTATATTCCGACCAAACCATTTCAATAGGATTAAAGTTGCAATGATATGTAGAAAGGTTTAAAACTCGATGTCCATGTTGCAATGATAGTTCGTCCAATCTATTAAGATAAAATAAAAATAATTAAAAAATAAAATAAATAGCGCTTTCCAGATTACTTGTAAGGTTTAAGTGTGATATGCTGCTTCACTATTATCCACATCTGATCTTTCATTGCAAATGGCGAAATCGGAATTTGTATTTGTTCTGACCATGCAATAAGTAATCTTTTTGACCAACTTTGGTAACAATTTTTCTTCAAACCATTTCTCAAAGTTTTCACTTAGTATTCTTTAGCCCCCCATACACCAACATATAAGTTGGACCGATTTGATCCGTTCGGATTTGGTCTGAGAGCTAGGCTCGGCACGTACCAAAACTCTCGTAATTTTTGGGTAGCCGAATTTGGCTCGCCGACTTAATAATCCGATTAGATTCGCCTGATTAAATATTTTCGTTAATGGGACAAAACTCCACGTTTTATAACAGTTTTGGCTTGGCTCGCGATCTTTTAGAATTCCTGAAAGATTTAACCAGTGGTTTTAGATCGACTCGGATTTATTTGTAGTCGGTGAGTTTTAAAAATGAATACCAATCGTAGAAGACGCGCTATAGCTTATGCCATAGCATATGTATTTATTGCCAATAAAGAAAAATCAAAAATACGAAGCAAGTGGGTAAAAAAAATTGATTTCTCGTAGAAATGAACTGTGTTACTCTTGAAAGAACTTCAACAAGACGAGCCAAAAGATTTCCGTAAGTATTTAAGGATGGATAATGTATCTACTGTAATGTAATACTCTCAGAGATTTGCTAAGTATGGTTATATGACTTATTTTTCAAATTTTTGTTTATGTAATCTTTGCATTTTACTTGCTACAAACAGGGATAACTTTGGTAAATTTTAATAAATTCCGTTATTAATTCTTTTGATTAACGTGAATCGTTTAATGTTATTAATATTATTTTGATTTAACCTAAAACCAAGTTGGAAGACTTGATACGCGTCCCAAATTAACCTAGCGAATCTACTTACGGGTTAAAACCTGCTGATTTCATCCGTGGCAGATATTACACCGCCCGATGAAGCTCGGCTAGCCACATACACACACATATGGCACGAGCCACATACACGTAAAGTTTTATCGGCGTATTTGGCTCGTGCCATATCAAATTCGTTAAGTTATCCGCTGGTGTATGGGGGGCTATCAATGATCTGCTAGCTATAGATGAAGCAATAACAAACGAACATATTGCCAAAATCGTATCCCATTCTGAAGTAACTCCTAATGCAAATTGCGCCCCTCCACTTTGTTTGCCAAACGTACCTTTTAAAAGTAGGTATTAACACTCTTAGAGTACCAATATATAAATTAGGGCTATAAGAATATTTTAAAAGTAATAATAACAACACTTATTTAATAATTTTACATATAATTCATCCCTAAAGCCATAAATCTACAGGTTTTACCTTCCAGAAGAGAAAAAAATATAAATATGACGTTATGTGGTAAATTTAAATCTTTGTCTAAAAACCCATAGACATTTCCCTTAAAAATTATGCAGCTTGGCAACACAGAAGACGTTGCGTTCCTATTGGTCAGAAGAGTGCCTGCCTTTTTCATTGATAATTTCTTTGACGTTTGGTCCACAGAGAAATTAAGGGTTTAGTTGGTCCTTCTTCGTTCGAAAGTTGTTTGAAATTTGTTTCGGTTTATCGGTTTTGTGTATTAATTGCTGTGTTGTTAGTGTTTTGTGATATTTTTTTCAAGACTAATTAAGATGGGTCACAGGTTTGAAGTGTGCAAGACTGCGATATATAATAATAATAATTGTGCAGTTACTTTTCATAGGTGAGTACATAAAAAGTTGGGTTATTTGTAGGTTAGGTTTAACTATTCATAGGCGTGGGTAGGTGGGGAAAAATAATTAAATCGTTACATTTTTATTTTATTATACGTATTATTTATTTAAGGAACATTATGGATAGACTGTATAGGTATAACTTTTGCAAATGGTTTAGCTTATTGAATTTTTTAAACAACTCAGATACACTCTTAGTCTAAAATAAACAAGGAAGCCACTATTTGATCACCTTTAACCATAAACGTCATTTATGACGTTCGTGGGTTCGTGCCTTTAACTCTTCAATTTTGCATGGGATTTCATAATATGTTGTAGGTACCAGACAAAATACTTGTTTAAGTTTTCCATATGCGGCCAAATTTTAGCCGGCCACTATATTTTTAGCCCATTATTCAAAAGCATGTGGCACAAATATCGTATTTTGGAAAAAGAATGATTTTGTTTCATGGAATAGGACATTAATATAATAATTTACAGTCATAGTCTCACACGAATATTTATTTTCCAAACAGGTTACCTACATGTTTCGCTCATACCTGAGCATCATCAGACCAATGTTAGGCTTATTTTATTCTGATGCTCAGGTACCTACGAGCGAAACATGTACCTAACCTGTTTGGAAAATAAATATTCGTGTGAGACTATGACTTTGTGAAATTTATTAGTTGTACTCAAATCAGGTCTCTTAAAGAAAACTTTTTTGAATTAGATATTTATGTAGGTATCTAGTACCTAGATAATGTTTGTTTTAATAAGTTATTAATTCTTGAACCTACTTATTATTTGTTAAAAATACTTTACTTGGATATGTAAGTTAATTCCTGTAATAAACTATAGTTACTTGAGAATAAAGATATATACCTACCTAGGTATGTACCTATGATTATTATTATATGCTAATTTTATTTCTAAATTTTTTAACATTAAGTTAGCCGACATACAAGTTTGGAAATATAACCGTATCAATAAATTGCATTTTAAAGAACAATTTCCATAAAAACCACTTTTGGGTATACGTACCTTATACGTAATAAGTCAAAAACTGTTAAAGTAGAGTTTTCACTGACAAAAAAATTAATCCCTGGCTAAATTGAAGCTTTTAACTTTAGGTTAGCCCACATACAAATTTAAAAATGTAACTGTATCATAACCATCAAATTTCATAAAAACCACTTTTGGGTCTACGTACCTTATGTAAGTCATATATGGGGATTTCCTCGACAGTAAAAATGTAATATCTGACTGAATTCAATTAGTTTACAACAACTGTAGGTATTGTATTTTACCTATAAATAGGTATAATATGAAGAAATAAAACAAACAAAAATTCTGTTGTAAATATGAGTGACAGAAATTAAAGTTGCGTTTCAGTTAATTTAGTATTTTCAAGGTTTGAATAGGTAATTGTAATATTATATAGTTTTTAAATCTATTTTGACACTTTATCTTTAAACCATATAAAAACTCATGTTTATTATTAGGTAAAGTCGATTCAGCCAGTAAACCTGCAATATGGCCGACATGTCATATGACAAAAGTCATATTCCAGCTAAATAAAATGGATTTTTGCATTTTCAATTACTTTTGTCATATGACAGGTCGGCCATCTTGCAGGTTTACTGGCTGAATCGACTTTACCTACCTTAAATTATAATATTTATAGAACAAAACTTTTAAAATAAATTATTATTATTATTTGGCAATATTAAAGCGGTAAAACCGATGAGACTATTGCATCAATTGTTTTAGAAGGTATCACATGTTAAATTTTCAAGTCCAGTCCTGGAATTCTTGCCAACTTATAAAAGTTTAATAGACCAAAATTGAAAGAGTGTCACTTGACTTTACCTCCATCTTGCGAGAGTATTCAAAATTTTGACTTTACTTTCCATTTGCTGTTTTTAAACAGCTAAGCAAAGTAAATATCTTTGCTTAGCTATGTTAAAGGAACTTTGCGAACAACTTCGTATAGTTCGTAGGTATGATGGGAAATAAAAAGAGGCATCCTGCTTGAGCGCGGCTAGGGGGAAGAAAAAATTATTGTTGTGCTTTTTCGCTATTAAAAAGTACCTAACGTAAAAGAAACTTTGCTTTTCTTTTAAATTTCAATAAAACCGTAAAAACCGTGTTTTAAGTAGGTATACATAGTTTAATCATTTTTAGGTCAGCTCAGTTCACCAAATGTTATAATTATAGCTATCCAAAGTTTCCCTTATAATAATTATTACAATAAATAGTTATTAACTTACATTAAATTTTACTGCTCCGCGGACCATTTTTTCTATCATACATTAAACTTTACTGTTCTACAAACCCTTTTTTTCACAAACGTTAAAAAATATTTGATTTCAGATTGGATAATTATATTTTATTGTGAACCCTGATACGAGACGCCGCTGTGACCATATGATAGCGCATAGTAACGAAGTAAAATTGTAACGGCGGCAACATAATCCCCACTCCCGGCCATTCGAAGTACTTCACCTCCTCTCTCCTACAAACGATTTTGGCAGCAGATTTAAATAGCGTTTATGAATGGCGTGCGGCATCTATAGGTAGCAGATCATTGGGGGCTATTGAATCATGATAATCACCAGATTTTAGGCCAGACTTGAATATTAAACTTGCATTATTCACAAATACATTTTCTGAACCAACATGTAGAACCGTACACCCTCTGACGATTTTTTTTAAATGTAGTATTATCTAGTAAATTTCGCCTAAAAGCCCCTTTATTGTATATCCAGGTTTCATAAAAAAAAAAGGTTTTTAGGGAAATTAAGAATAGCCGTTTCTCTTAAATTCTCTTCAAAATTCTACTCGTTTTTGGGCTTTATGGGGACGCTTTATATTAAAAAAACGCCGTTTGATTCAGTACATTTACGCCAATTACATTTTTTTTTAACAGGCCGCTAATGAACCAGTGGATATTTCAACATCATCAACGATTTCAAGATTTAGTTGTATTGAGCGAATGGTAACGTGTTCACCTGCTCTGTACATCCCATAAATACGCTCTCTTATGGTATGTTCATGAATTTCGTGAAGTTATCGACCACGTAATGACAAACTATCTTCATTATTGCGATTCTTAAAATCCAAATTCTTCTCTATCCTCTATGTCTTAATTCATTAAACATTAGATTGTTGAACACGATACTCCAAAAGCATCAGAAACTCTCTAAAATAGATAGGTATTTATAAAAACATTGCCATATATTTTTCATGTTTTTTATTTATGCTTTCACAATAATTCCTGCTGTATTATATCTAGGTACCTACCTCGTAAACTGCGTTAAAGGGCATTCCGGCATCACTTTCTCTTAGAAAATAATCATATAATTTTAAATTGAATGCTTGTTCTTTTTCACCATACCGCGAAATCTGATTCAAATTATAGAATATTGTCCCTAATAAAAAATAATGAAGAATAATTTTAACGCCACATTAATTCAAATAATAGACGTTTCAAATAACACTTAACGAGGGTAAGAGCGCAATTTTAATTTAAATGATTTTTTTTTAAATAGTATATACAATATATTTAAATACTCGTATGTACCAACTACAATCAAATAATCATGCTATATATTTTTTAATTTTACTTCAATTTTGAGTTACATAAGTGGTAAAAAATTTATTTATTTTTTTATACCTACATTTTATGGCTTGTATAATCAGCGGCGGAGAACGGTCATAGGGGGCTATGTTCATCATATTTTGACAGTACAAATTGTCAATAAAATATTGTGTTTTGTAATAAACAGAATATTTTGTAGTCAAAAACAAACAATACTTTTTTATTTTTAAAATGAATAAATTTGAAAATTATGCTATGTTTAATTTATTCAAAAAATTGGCCGATGTTACGAATAATCAACGTTTTTGCAAAGTGTAAACACGTTTAAATAAAAAAATTAAAACTATCTTTAAGTCAAACATAATTATTAATCTGTGATTATGTCAAAACATTTCCACCATAATCCGTTGATCCGTTGATTCATAGCGAAAAAATGTCCGATAAAACACATGTGTTGCCGTAGTAATCTGTTAAAAAAAAACCATCTTGATTAGTTAAAAAGTACTACCGTGCGAGCAAAAATTATGTGCGTCAAAGAGGGATTGTATTAAAAAACGTGTGGCTTGGTTTAGATCACAATGATATATCCTCAGACCAAGTGGTCTGAGGATATATCTAACCAAATATAGGTTAAATTCATATTATGACATAATATGCCAAACTAATGAGTACCTAATAAAATAAGTAAACAAATAGAAATTTATTTTTGTTGTTTACAAAATTAACAAAGTAAGAATATACAGAAAGAAAAAGAAAAATAATTACATTGGAGTACTTGCACTTTATAAGGAAACAAATTTAGCTGCTTCTTTAGAATAGTCCTGCATGTTCCAAAAAATCTTCCCACTTCTTGGGACAGGCGTCTTATACAATTTGTTGGCGTATTTTGCAATATTTCACAAACGTTTGCAACAAGTTCTTCTGTTCTTACAGATGGTCTTCCTGCAGCCTGCTCCTTTCTTGTGTTGTATAGAACCTGTTTTCCTAAACACAGCCACGGTTCTTTTCAGGCAATGATAAAAATCCCCAGCAATAAAAGCAACGTTAGGAAAATGTTCGTGAAAATCGTCCATGCACAAACCCGGATTGTATTGCCACTCACCATTTACTCTAACCCCGTTTCGAAAATACGCTTCACCCATGAATGCTTTCTGCTGTTCCGTAAAGCCCATTGTGTGAATTGTTCAAGAAATTGAAAAAATTAGCGATGAATCAAATCACTTGTAACGACTGTCAAAGATGACGGAATAACTGATTGATTGTTAATTCAGGTAGTAACTGACACCCAACAGGTTTCCGCTCTGCACGCCTAGTGCGTGCTTTGCCTCGTACTTCACCTAGGCCTAGGTACCGGTGTACCTAGGTTTTGGTTTTGTCATAGTACTTGTTTATTTATTTGCAGGTTACTGTGACGGTGTATAAGGTTTTTGGTGCAGTGTACGTGTTTGTGCTTCAAAAGAGATAACACGTGCCCATGCTTCACGGCTATGAGTACCCCACTATTTCAGGGAGAGTACTTGCAGTACTGATCCGAAGCAGTAGTAAGAAGTTGCTAAAAACTTACTGGTGTTAGTGTAGGTGCGAGTATTGGTGCAGTGTTATGTGTAGTAAGTTTTTGTTAAGTTAACCAATAGTGAATGAAGTGAATCTGAATAATTTGTATATTTTGTAAAAATATCACCAATTTGTGTTTTTTATAATTTATCAATGCTACTTATTTTTAACTAATTTAGCTCATTATTTATCAGGTGAAAATGTACCATTAAAACATCCTAATGACTGGTTTAACGAAATAATACCATTTTGTTCTTTTTAATTGTTCTACATTGCATCCACCAGCGACACTGAAAATCCTTATACGTAAATTTTGGTACAGAACAAATTTATTTATTTATTTATTTATTTATTTGTATACGGAATAGCTCCATTTTTACAATAAGGATACAAAGTACATAAAGTTACATATTACAAGATGACAAAATGAAAATGAACAAATATAACCTACAAAAAGAAACATATATATATAAAACAGATTAGACACTACTATAAACTAAAACATGCTCTCTTGTATGAGCTCATGGGCATTGACAAATCCAAATCTCCAGCTACCATGTTATACCTCATTTGGATTCTGGTCATGGGATCGTTGATTCCATAGTTTGTCCGGTGGAACGGAGGTTTAAAAAGGTCACAGTTACGTGTGTTGTGACTGTAGCAAGGTGCGTTAAAAATAAGGAGCTCGAGCAATTTCGGTGCATCAATCAAGCCATTAACAATTTTATATAGGAACATGAGTTCCTGACAGTGCCTACGCGCTTCCAAAGGCTGAAAACCCAAAGTCTCACACCTTTCCAGATATCCCGTGTCAAAGACATATGCTCCTGTTCTAAATGCATATGACCGCAAGGATTTAGCTTGTACTCGCTCAATAGAGTAGATATGAGTTTGGTAATAGGGGGACCAGACGATCGATCCATACTCCAAACATGGACGAACGTAAGTACAATATAAAACCTTTAGTGTATTCGGAGAAAAATCTTTACTATTGCGGAGAATAAAACCAAGTTGTTTAAAAGCTTTGATTGTATTTGTTTTTTTGACCAGTTTTTTCCATTTTGAGACTTGTGGGCGACATTCCTATATTTTGATCTTTGGTCACCATCAATCTCTGGAGCTATATATGATCAATTTTGAAGAAGAGATAAATATTTTTTTACAAAGTTATTCCCTGGAAAAATTAAGGAAATTTATATTTTAATGGGGGGGACGCAGTTAAAAAAAATACCCATCTCCTAAAATTGCCACTAAAGGTGGAAACATATTACTATTACCTTACGTGAGTTCCCATCCTATCACGCCAGAAATAAATTCCATGAATTTCAAGCAGAATCACATTACTATTATTTCACGTGAAGTCATATCATTCATTTAATAAAAACAAGCTCTGGGGTGCTTCGCTAATCGTAACCAGAAAATCTGGAAACTAAATAATAGTTCATCTTCATCTTCAGAGTTTGAAGAAGATTTAGAAAAAGCGTGTGCAGGCATAGCGATTGAAAAACTTAAAACTAGGCAATGGATACATGACATTCATTTAAAAACAAGGAAGAAAAGTAAATTTCATACTTTATTCAAGAGTTATTGCAAGGTGATGAAGATCGTTTTAATATGTAACTATCGTTAAAACTTCCTCCATTTTTCTAAAGTCACGCCTTCACGCTTCTTGTAATTAATGTTTAAACAGAAAATCTAAGCGCGTGAAGACCTGCAAAATCATGTGCTTTCACGTAAACACACCGTATGACAATAGTGTGTCTCTTGTTAATCTGTACTTGACGATTTTTTTTTAATATGGCCAAAACGGAAATACAACTGTCCTTCCTTGTTCAAAAAGTCGAGAATTCATATAAAAGCCCAAGCTATTATTTATATAAATAAACTAATTTAGTTTTCAATAAAAAAGGACACTTAGAGTACAAAATAAAAGAAATAACCCGATAATTTTCTCAAAAAAAGAGCCTTCTTGTCCACTTCCGCACCTGTCCTACGTAGCAACTGCTAAATTGGATACAATTTAATTGTTTCATCAAAATACAATTATAATAAAAACAATATATCATAGATTTGGTTATTCTTTCTACTAAAATATTCAGTGACATAACCGAGATAACCCGCAATAGTCTTTGCACTATTAGCTTTCTAGGACTGTCACCTCGGAAAAATGTCCATTCCGCACCTACGAAATCCACACATTAAGACAGCGTCAGTTTGATATCAGTGCGTTTTTATCATTTCTGGTTTTGTTATAGTGTTGTGCGCCGCTTAAAGATATTGGTAAGTACCCATTTTTTGATATATATTGGCAAAACAGTTAATTATTAAAAAATGAAAGTAAAAAATGCTCACTTTCTTGCGTGTCCTCTCTGCACCGCAGTTTCCGTTTACGTTACGTATTTCTTTTAGAAAAATAGATTATGGTATGGTGCATTTTTAGGTCGGCAAAACATAACCTAAGAATAATTCGAATCAGCGTTGCCAGAATTTGTGAATAAATTAAAAAGTCAAAAAATGTCCATTCGGCACCGTCCGTTCCGTGCCTGTTTTACGTTGGTGCGGATTGGACAGTTAGGTGCGGATTTGACATAAATACATATTTATCGGTGTTGGTTAATGGTAATGTTGTCTTTTCTTAGTACTTATTTGAAATTTACATTTTGGTTTTTAATAAATAGTTCTTTACCTTTTTATATTGATTTAATCGAATTTAATCATATACGATGTCCAATCCGCACCTTAAGTGTCAAGTCCGCACCATTTTTAAAAACGGTTAAAAAAAAAGTTGAGGCACCCAATTAATATTTTTAGTCTATTTTTTATAAAGACTCGAAACGTTCTTAAATTTCCTTAAAATATTCTAGGGGCATTTACCGATGAAAAATATATCCCAAAATATTATTTTTATATTTGGGTCAATAAATTTTCCTCTTAGTTTTTTTTCAAGATTTTATTCACACAAGATATATTTTTTGAAGATCTGGACGTCTATTCTCCAATTTAAGAGAAGTGAACGCTCTCTCTCGAGAAGGGACAATTCACATCATATGCTCACATCGTATGGAAATGAATAGCAATTTTAAGTTTCAAGAATACAGTTTAAACATTTTTAAGAGAAAAAGTAATCACTTCTCTTGAAATGATCATTCGCCTATATCGAGAATAGACGTCCTGTTGTAATTTAAGTTTTGTTAATATATAATGCATAATTTATTCTTACTTTTTAGAATAAAAAATTGCCTTGGTTTTTAAGGTGCGGATTGGCAAAATTATCGACCTTTTTGAGCAAAATAGCGTTTTAAGACCTTATTTTACAAAAAGTTGTTGATTTTATTCCCGAATATCTATCCTCACACCTTTGTTAAGTAAGGCAAATAACAAAAATATTAATATCTAAACTTTAAAAAATTAGAGTATAAAAAATGGTTTTGGCCATATTAAAAAAAAATCGTCACCTATGGAAAAACGAGTCTCATCAAATTTACTGCTCATTTGTCTTCACGTAAACTCATGTAACGTGATAGTAATGAGCCTAATGACTAAAAATGTAGCGATTGCTCTTTCTTACAAAATCGAAGTAATATCTTGAAAGCCAATGAATAAAAACTAAAGTAATTGCTTTTGCGTCCAGCATTTGCTTAAACGTGCAGGAATTGTTTCTAGTCAATGCTTTTTCTTAAAAAGCAATCGCTATCGTTTGCTTAAAATGTGATGAATTGCTTGTTCTAGTGTAGCGATTGCTTTCAACTTTTTAAGGTAGGTCGACCCCTGCATCATTCGCTTGGTAGCAGTCAACTTTAGTTCTCCACGGCATACACGTGCGTCGCTCTTAATTTGTGTCTTCAATTATTGCTGAATATATGGACGTCCGTAAAACAAAAATCTACAGTGTACGTTAAAATTGCAGATATTATGATGATTTCAGAAAGTTATATCGATTTGAGTGCGAAAATGTTGAGTGGTTGGCAAATTATTTTTTGACTGATACTGGTAAAAGGCGAGGGGGTGCACTGTCGCCTTTAAATAAGATTAAAGTCTTTCTGCGGAAATTGTCGGATCCGGGCATTCAAAATTCTGTAAGTGAAGAACTCGGTGTTCACCAAACTACTTCTGTAATGGATGCAGTTTTGGAGAAGGCCAATATTTTTATTAAATTTCCTACAAGTGCTGAGGCTGTTGTGGAAGCTAAACGGTTGTGGTCAGAGAGATTTGTTTATGTTCCTTCAATTTGTGAACGAATATCAATTGCTTGTCTTTAATTTCTTTATCACTACTATCACTTTCCTCATTTTCACTGAAGTCTGCCATATCACAAATATATAAGTTTCCTATTTTCCACAAAAACGTAAAAAGTTACTTTTGTGCTAAATAAATAGACCAACGTTGTTGTATTTACGTCCACTCTTTTGCAAATTAGGCACCAAACTGAACGTGAAATCTATAATCTGAACAAGTGGATAAGCCACGTCAGAACTTGTGTTGAATAAGCATTTGCTACAGAGGTGTAAAAAAACAGCAATTGCTTCACAATTTTATTCATACTCTGATCTAGCGATCGCTTTTACTTATAGCATTTGCTACTCAAGCAATCGCTTTTACTAAAAAGTAATTGCTTCAAGTAATTGCTCAATTTTTATTCATTAGGCTCATTGTGTTTTCACCTTTAGTAAGGATTGATGGTGCGACGTTGCCAAGTTTTTTTGGAAATCTCGATATTTGTGTTTTTTTTATAAAATAAAAAAACTTTCATCGCCTACGTTCAAAACTTCTATCAAGTTTTAGAGAATTATTTATATATTTTTTTTGTTACGTTTTTTATTTAAATTATTTATAGTGGCAAAATATGGTCTGTGTGTGTGTCTGCATTGCGTTTTTGGCACTGGTAGAAACCAAATGGCCAATTTTTAGTGGCCAAATTCGCACAGCTCTTGAGTCCGTCTTACACTATATTAATAAAATGTTTTTTTTAGGTATTTTAACTTTATTATTTCATTTTTATACAATAATTTATCATTAACATTAAAATTAATACCCGTATAAGTTTCAGTGATTTAATGGGAGTCTTAATAAAATTTCTTTTTAAAATTAGTATATAAAACAACATTTTATTTATTAACATCATTTACAAACCACTATATAATTATTATTATTCTTGGGAGTGGTAAATGTTATAAAATTTTAGTACGGTTTTATACATGTTGTCCCTAATGTGCGTTAAATACTTTGGTTTTTAGAGCAGTTTTACTGATCAATATTCAAATAAAACAAGATATTCTCTTGTTATTTAGAGTAAGCTGCGGTAGTACTCAGTTGAGTACCACAGCCCACTAATAAAATTAACGCTTGGCATAAACAAATTACCACAAATTATTCATACGTATTAAATGTATTTAAACAAATTTTATAAAAACAGGAATGACATAGTTAGTTACAAATAACGTCTAATATTGCAAAAACATATTTTGACAAGCCGCTAACATTTTGTAGGAAAGTACAATATATTTTAGTTAATATAATGTTCTACGTTCTTCACAACATTCAAAATTATTAAAATAACTGGAAGTGCAATTATTGTTATTATCAGAAATTATTTTAAATATAACAATGTGAACCTTTTAAATTAGGTCCAAGTAAATTATAAACATTTGGATTATATCCAATAATAAAATGTCGATAAAAGCGAAAAGTGTTTATTTAAACACTTGTCACGACAAGATTTCATTTACAAAACAGTTTTATTATTGTTTTAGTGTTATACATTTATTATTTCAAAATGTACAGGGTCAGGGCTTATTTTTTTAGTTTTTCTGTATTTTTATTAAAACCAATAAGTATAGCCATTTGGTTTATGTTTTACTATAGAATCTAAAATTGCAATTTAAAAAGCAACTTGGCTTAAAACAAAGAAACTGTGATGTAAAGTTTTTATTTTTTCAATGGAACACCCTATATATATTTTATTTTTATGGAAGTCTTTCTTTCCTGATTTCAAAAATATATAGTTTGTGTATATTAGCTTAAACCGTTTTTAAGATATGAGCGATCAAATTTTTGAAAAGCTATATTAAGTTCAGTTTAATACGTCTAGAATGCCTTGAAAAACAAAATCATGTAAATAATAATGAAAATATGTCAAAGGCTAAAGTTTTACTAACAATTATTATAATAAATTCTTATACTACAGATTTAACTGCACCGTGTGACTTTGACATATTATTAATATTTACTTACATTTTACTTTGTTTTTCAAGGCATTCCAGAGTTCCAGACACATCGAAACTTTATTTTCCAACACCTCCGTGACGATATTATGTTAATGCATCGCCATTATGTGTGGGGCTTTTCTTTCCTAAATCATTTAAGACGTATTAAACTCACAAATGCAGTGTGAGTAAAGTCCACATCACATTATTATGGCTTTTTTTTATTAATAGCTTTATTCGAAATTTGACTTTGGCATCAAGTTCTGCTTCGATCGAGATGAAAATTAAGCAAAAAAATAGTAGTCACGTGATTCGCATTATATGTCAAATTTTTTTCAAAAAATAATTCAAAAGTGGGGTTATTTCTAAAAGTATCAAAAAAAGTTATTAGAAAAAGTTTTTTAAATGCAGTTTCTAGCCCACATGAAAAATTTGAGCTGCATAAGATAATTTTGATTTTTTACCCATATTTTGTAAATTGCACCACTTTGGCAAAATAAGACTTAACGCAACCTACATAAAACGTCTTAGTTTTGACAATGCTTTATTTCAGATACATTTTCTTTAAAGTAGCGCCATATTAAATGTGTGTTTTTCTACAAAATCAAAATTGGTCCTTTAAAATTTGGTCGCATGTGATGCAAAGTTTATTTGTTTTTGACCCTAATGTATAAGGTAACTTCATAAAATAAGTATTTTTGAAAACGTAATTTGTGTCTGAAAGCACTACACCTTAATATTAAGACAAAAAAGATCACAGCGTCATCAGTAAAATGTTCATTAAGTGGAAAATAAATTTTAGTGGTGGGTAAAAAATCAAAATTATCTTATGCAGCTAAAATTTTGCATATGTGCTAGAAACTACATTTAAAAAAAAATTCTAATAACTTTTTCGATATTTTCATATTTTGAACTATTAAAAAAAAATGTACAGATAATGCGAATCGCGTGACTACTATTTTCTTGCTTAATTTTCATCTCGATCGAAGCAGAACTTGATGCCAAAGACAAATTTTGAATAAATCTATTAATTAAAAAAAATACCATATGATGCGGACTTTACTGGTCAGACTGTATAGCTTTTTAAAGATTTAATCGCTCATATTTTAAAAACGGTTTGAACTAATATAAACAAACTATATATTTATGAAATCAGAAAAGAACGACCTTTCATAAAAATAAAAAATATACAGGATGTGTCATTGAAAAAACGACAACAAACAAGTTGCTTTTTAAATGGCAATTTTAGATCTTAACATAAACCAAATGGATGGCTACTAAAAAAATGACCCTGTACATCCCAATCTGCATTTTTCAAAAACTATTTTGTAGTTCGAATATTATATTACCATACAGGGTCTTGCAATATTGCGTCAGCCTTCCTTAGCTCCTATACGAATAATTATGGAATTTCGTTCATATTAGGTACTGTTTCACTCTCGTATCGGTTTTTCTCGTCTCGTTTCGTTCTCACGAGACGAGACGGGAGTGTTCCGGTCTCCTGCGAGACGAGACGAGAGTATTTTCTGCGAGAATCTCGTGAGAAGAGACAAAAATATGCGAGAACGAGAACTCTTGCTAAAATAAGATTTAATTTGTGATATATTTTAAAAAGGATTAGATCCAGTTAGTATCAATAACTCCTTATTACCGATATTGCAAGGTGACCAGAAAAAAATCGGGACACGTTTCGGAAAAACAATAGAAACAAGGACCAAAAGAAAAATTACCTTTTTTTATAAGGTTTATTTTTGTTGGAATGTTTGATACGGGGAACTGTTTGATAAACGATAATCGTTTTAGCGAATTAGGTATTATACAGGGTGTCCCAAAAGTAATGGGACTTAGAGCAACAGAAGACTCCTTTAGGCGAAATAATGCGATTTATCTAAACTTGCCTTATCCCAAAACTGATAACAACCGAGATACAGGGTGTCAAAGTTTTAATTTTGTTTCTGTTTTTTTGCGATTACTTCTTAACGAAACGACATAGCAGCACAAAATTAAGGGTTTTGGGGTTTTTTGAGATGAGGAATTCAAAATTATTCATAATTTTTGTGTAACTAGTAGAGGGCGCTGCCTACGACATGGCCCAATCCTTTTAGCTGGCATAACTTTGTTTAGGCTTCTTATATCGACCCGACTATTAAAAAAATAAGTTACTTTACTTCTTTTACATCAAAAACGTATAACTCATTGAAGTCGCTAGGAGCAACCATTTTCGAGATAATCGCATTTTATAGGTCCAATGCAACTAAATACGTGGTCCAAAAGCAACGGAAAATCGAGCAACGATAAATTTCTGACTTAAAATTATTGTAAATGAGCTACATTTGCTAAGTGTCAGTTAATGTAGATAATTAAGGTTGACTATTTTTTTCTAATAAAAACGCTTTTTCGTATACGGAATTACTAATTTTAGTCTAAACAAAAATTTTATTTAATACTTAGTTTAATAACATTTAAAAGTAACAAAATGGTTGGAAATAAAAATGGTAACGCCGTGAAGCAATTGTTTAAAATGGCCACCATTGACCTCAACGATTTAATTAATTTAAATATTTTAGCATTCTTGCATTAAACATATTGAATGCAATTATCTCGAAAATGGTTGCTCCTAGCGACTTCAATAAGTTAAACGTTTTTGATGTAAAAGAAGTAAAGTAACTTATTTTTTTAATAGTCGAATCGATATAATATTCCTAAACAAATTTATGCCAGCTAAAAGGAGTGGGCCATGCCGTAGGCAGCGCCCTCTACTGGGTACACAAAAACTATAAATAATTTTGATTTCCTCACCTCATAAAACCCCAAAATCCTTAATTTTGTGCTGCTATGTCGTTTCGTTAAGGTTGAATTATCAACGTCATTTAATCTATTGCCAACCTACACACAAAAAAATCTAGTCTCCAGTTGAACCTAAAAGTTTCAAACTGAAACTATCATATACATGAATAGGAGCAATGCTAAAGTAAAATTAAATAGAAAATACCTTAGCATCAAAATATAGTTTTAAATTAATACTACATTATTTTAACTTGACTCTACTTTAGTTTTAGGGTAATAAAAATAAATGATCAACCTATCAATAATTTTAGTTGCAGATATAGTATACGTTAATATTGGTTTGATGCAAAGTAATGCAAATAGCATCAAAGAAATAATAAGGGTTTAGATTTTACTCAAGTTGTGTATAGAGACTGTCTTTGTGCTCGCTGTGAGAATACAAATTTATTTTTATTTTCAAACCCATCATAGTATATTTCACTTTGACCACAATACTTATTTTTAAAACAAGTATAAGATTATCTTGTTATGATGATAATGTAATCTCTTTATGAACATAATTTTGATTAACTTGATGATATAATTTAAAACTAGTAGTAGTTTAAAAATGAATATTTTTTAGGTACAAAATAAAGCAAGTTAGTTTCAAAATAAGGCTATTTGTTTGAGCATTACTATAAGCTTGGTTTGAGAGTAGTTTTTTTTGTGTGTATAACCTATTTCGCGTTGATTTTTTGAGAGTAATATTTTAATAACTAACATTTAAAGAAAATCAATATCGTCGGTACATTATTTAGGTAGTATCTGATATATTACAAAAGTATCAATTTATTTCATTGCTAATTTTGGGAGAATTGTATAGTGACAATGACATAATAATGTAAAAAAAAATCTTACCCGATATTTTTCGCTATACAATTCTCCTAAAATAAGTTATGAAATTCCTTGATATTTATTAAATATGTCAATTATTACCTATAGAATATCAAGTCGATACTGATTTTATTTAAATTTTATATAAAAGCTAGAAAACATAAATAAATCTACGCGAAATAGGTTATAGGTTGGCAAGAATGTTGATACTCCCACCTTAAGAAGTAATCGCAAAAAAACGAAAACAAAATTAAAACTTTGACACCCTGTATCTCGGTTGTTATCAATTTTGGGATAAGGCAGGTTTAAATAAAACGCATTATTTCGCCTTAAGGAGTCTGCTGTTGCTCTGTGTCCCCTTACTTTTGGGACACCCTGTATAATATTCACTTTCAGCAAAATGTAGGAAGCAAACTACATACTATTCCGATGGTGTTCAGTTATCTCTAGAAATTGTTTTTAATAATTTTTTTTTTATTAATCATTACTGGCCGGAAATTTTAAGGTAGATAAAGTTTCTTACCCTATATTAAGCAGCTATGGTAATTTAATTTGCACTCTGGAGCACTGCATGATAATTGTAAAGTAATGCCGTTGTCAATCAAAACAATCCATCTTCATTTTCACTATTTACATACAGACAATAATATTATCGCAAACTACAAGATTATAACACTGACATTGTTTTTTGCTGTTAGGTTATTACACACACAAATACTAAACGAATATTACAACGAGCTCGTGCTCTTGTAACCATTGTGGAAATTTAAGTTTTTATTTATACTATTGTAGTTTACGATAATATTATTGTCTGTATGTAAATAGTGAAATTAAGATTGTTTAGATTGACAATGGCATTATTTTACAATAATCGCACTGAAAATAAAACGTGCATTGTTCCAGGGTGCAAATCAAATTACCATACAAGGTAACAAACTTTATCTACCTTAAAATTTGTGATACTAACTGGACTCTTTTTAAAGTTTATCGTAAATCCTAATCAAAATCTTAAGATTTTGCGAGATTTTTTATTCTCGCATATTTTCGTCTCATCTCACGAGATTTTCGCAGAAAAAAACTCTCGCAGAAGACCACTCTCGTCTTGTTCTCGTCTTATCTCGTGAAGACGAGATTATTAGCAAGGCTGTGGTATACTTATAAAGAAACTCATCAATTTTAATTTTTGGAAATTGTTATGATGAGTACATATTAAATTTCGATTCTACGTAAAATGTTAAGTATATACCGTGTATTACTTCCTATCTTTAACACTTATTGAGAAAAGGGCTATTGTTAAATTTATTATTAAGTTATAATTTATCAAACATTTTGACAAGAAACCAATGAATGTAGGAAAAATGTGATGTGCTTACTTAAGTTCATTTACGGGGTACTACCTACAAATATCACAAAAATGTATCTTCCGGTTTAACCGGAAGTGCTACGAACATTGACTTTCATTCTCAAATGACTTTAAAAATTTTATCTACAACCATTTAATAATAGGTGCATAATACTTCTGATAATAAGAGCATTATGCTATCCATAATACAACAAGTATAATTATCATAAAACAACAAGTGTAATTATTATATTTCCTATATGAACTCAACTTTTTCTGATAATAAGAACATTATGCTATCCATAATACAACAAGTGTAATTATCATAAAACAACAAGTGTATTTAATATATTTCCCATATGAACTCAACTTTTTTTCAGGCACTGTATAAATGGATGGTTTTAGATAAAGTATAGTATTTGACTCGCGTCTAATGAACCATAATACACTCGGATGATTTACAACACTCGCCTTTGGCTCGTGCCGTAAACTTCATCCTCGTTTTATTATGGCCTACATTATACGTTCGTTAAATAATATACTATTAATTTCCTACTCGAATATTATTGTTTCATACTACCATAGTTACCTACCAGACACTTCAAATGGTATATAATACCCCCAGGGCATTAAGGAAGTTTCTTATGCCCTAATCGATAAATCCATTATTTTATATGAATTTCAGGTTTCACTTTGACACAGCACAACAATGAACACTTATTACCTTTGTTTATTTAGCTACTTTATAGGTAAAAACCTTTCGTGATTTTGAATTTTCTTTTAATTTAACTTTGAATTATCTGAAGTAGGATATAAAATATTGCATGTATGTACCACGGGCATTACTTGATGTCTATACCCTCGGGCACTTACAAACCCTCGGGCCGAAGGCCCTCGGAGATTGTTGCCCTCGCAGGCATCAACATCATCATAATGCCCTTAATACATAAATAACTATAATGGAACGCCATATAATAAGTACTAACTTTAAATTGTGCATAGGTACATTGCTCGATATTTTTTATTTATACTCTTCTATGTCTCAACCTAATAGTTTTCAAGTTATCAAACGATCTGCATTCCAAAAAGGAAAAATAGGAAAACAACGGCATATGCTAATCAATTTCTAATATAAAGTGGCTATGGCAAATTTTTGTGATATTCGCCAATTACGTTTTTCTTGGTTTCTTGTCAAAATGTTTGATAAATTATAACATTATAATAAATTTAATAATAGGCATTTTTTCAATAACTGTCAAACATAGATAGGAAACAATACATCTTTTGTACTTAACATTTTACGTAGAATCAAAGTTTTAAAAAAATACAGGGTGTTTCATTAAAAATAACGAAGATGATGTCGCTTCCGGTTTAACCGGAAACGACTTCCATTTATTTGAACATTTAAAATGTACATCATATTGAATCATAACAATTCCCAAAATTTAAAATTGATAAGTTACTCTATAAGAATACTTGTGAATATTTCTGGATTTCAAGAGGGAGGGGATCAAAACCCTCCAGTACCTCCCTCTTGGCGATAAAACTAAAAAGGTGTTAAAATATTTTCATTTTCTTAGGCTTGGCTTCAATAGCTTAAACTTAATTTTAAAAAATTAAGCTTTTTAAAATATTTTATGTCATACCAGTACATTATTGTGTTTTTATACTTTAGATACCATCTACATAATGGATTACTTATTATTATTTTCATTTATTATCAGTTCATGGGGAGCTAAAGCCATGTAGCCCCCCTATGGATCTGCCACTGATTGCAAGACCCTGTATATTACCGAGAAAAGTGCCAGGCAAAAGTATTTGAGAATTTTTTAAATTTGTATATTATAGCCTAATAAATAAAATATCATAAAATATGCTTCTGTAATAACAAACAATAATAATTTAAAATTAACTAAAATACTTACAATTTTTATGTGTCGTTAAATAAGTTATTGCTTAAACTACCGCAACATTATGGCTGAGCATGTTGGGAAAATGTAATTCCAAAATAATATTATATTATAAATATTTGCAATAAATAATATAACAACCACAATTTTGAGATGGATCTCTTATTACTACGTAATATAACTTAAGAGTACTAATTGAAAAGTACCAGTAGGAAGCGTCATTGGGGGAACACGAAAGAAAATAATTATGGGTTATTGTCAGAGGTGCCATACAGTGCTTGCATAAAGTCAGAGGTGCCATACAGTGCTTGCATAAAGTCAGCTCCCCTGCTAACTCGAGAGTGGCTTGGCTATACAATTCAAATTCGGTATTTGAAATGATAAGTAAAATATTTACTTATCTTATGAACAAGAGAGACATCCGCCATTTTGGAAAAAAAATTTAAATGGAAAAGGGGGTCGAATAATATCTCATTTCAAAGGTATTTTTACGCTCAATTCAACTAGCAGACTTTATAGAAGCGCTGTAGATAATTTTTCTTTATTTAGCAAACGTTAACATTTGTACAGATGTGTGTGAGAGGGTGTGCATGTGTGTTTTATTATAAAAAGGTATAGAAAACAGAAGCTATAGATAGAGGAGACCTTTTTAAAAAAAAACCATATGGATAGGTAAGTATATACAGTAAATAAATATTTGTGCATCAAACTAAAATTTAAATCCAAATAATTAGTTTATAACTTTTTTATTTAAAATACATTCTAGGTAAATTTATTAAAATTGTTGGTACCTAGCATTACGAGTTGGATTTTACATGATAATCGCCAATTCTCTCCTAACTGATAACGCTCAGAGACGTCCCTGGGTGCTGCTAAGGTCTATAAAAAAATTTAAATGTGTTAATTGTCTTGTTAAAATTTTTCTAATGCAGTTATCGTAAGAGAGTGTATAGAATTACGGAATTTTTTTAAAATTTTGCTTAATTTGTAATTTTTGTAAATTATCCTGTTTAAAAAGTAGGCCGCAATCATGCAGTACCTACGCAAACCCTATTAATCTTACTTTATTAGAGGCTAGCAAGCACCCGCCCGCCAGTGGCGGCGATAAGGCCCCCGCAAGCCCCGCAACGTGGGGGGCCCCCAGCTTTTTGGGGGCCCCACTCCGCCTGCCTAGCTGATGTATTTATAAATTTTAGATTAATATTAAAAAACATAAAAAACAAACAATAAAAATTAGTTATTTATGTATATTATCACATAATTTTGCGGAGGGCCCCCAAATGTTTACCCCCGCCACTGCCGCTCGCACTACGCAATTGTTATAAAATGGCTATTAAAACACAGCAGCCGGTACCATAAGTACTAACCAATAAAATCTTTTATGTCCTACTCGAATATTATTGTTTCATAATACCATAGTTACCAGACACTTTAAATGGTATATAATAACCTAGGGCATTAAGGAAGTTTCTAATGCCCTCGGGTTTGTTCGTGTTGATAATATTCCTTATCATAGGCGTATTTAAACTTCTTTGGGATAAGATTATCCAAAGCTTTGGCAGCATTCACAGCATTTCTATCCGGAATCAACGGAAAATCCATGATTTTATATGAATTTCAGTTTTGACTTTGACACAGCACAACAATGAACCCTTATTACCTATTTTCTTTTAATTTAACTTGGAATTATCTGAAGTAGGACATAAAATATTGTATGTACCACGGGCCACGGGCATTACTTGATGTCTATACCATCGGGCAAATTACAAACCCTCGGGCCAAAGGCCCTCTGCCTTGTGAGATTGTTGCCCTCGGAGGAATAAACATCTTTATAATGCCCTTAATACATAAATAACTATAATAGGGACCCATATTATTTAAATTTTATTTGCTGCTTTCTTTCATTATTTTGATTTGGTCTGGTTGGCCATGGACAAATGGCGATTTCTTTTTGACGTATCTAATCGTTGACATATTGTGATGGATGAAAGGTCTATGTATCATTTTAAGAACTGATTTTGAATTATTGGTGATTTTTATACGGCAAGTTTGAATTGTGATATCGAAAATGTAATATTTGCATATTTTAATTTTCTTTGAGATTTTTAAATCTCAATAAAATATAGACAGTGATTTATCGGATTTTATTAGATATTTCCTTTTATGCAAACTAATGCGTTAAACAATATACTTTAAGCACTAGGGCGTAAAGTTAGGTATTTGTACTTTGATTTATATTATATATTTTCCAGTAATAGAAAAAATAGTGTATGCAATCGGTTAGTGATGCCGCGAGACGAGACGAGACGAGACGAGAATTGGCCCATTCTCGTCTCGTCTCGTGAGGCGAGAATTTTTTTTTATCTCGTCTCGACGAGAAACGCGTTTTTCTCGCTCGAGAGTGCCATTGTCTCGTCTCGTCTCGTCTCGTCTCGTCTCGTCTCGTCTCGTCTCGTTTTTTCTCGTGAGTAGGGAATCATAAAAAATATTTTTTTATACGATTCTTAAAGGGGGTAAACATTTAAAAGTATCTGGTCGTCTCGCAGAAGGGGTTAATATAAGTCGGTTTGTTAGTCATGTGACTTAGAAACTATTTTTCTTAGATCAACAAAATATTGCAAGCGGCCATAAGACATAATTCACGTAATGTAATAGGCTTGGCACCGAGGTATTTTTAGTCCAAAATATACGGGGTGGTAAAAGAAACAGAATAGAGAACGATTTATAATAATAATAATTGATTCATAATGGAACTACCCTTCTTTTATTATTTATTTTTTGGCATAATTCGGGGCATAATTAACTGCAATAGTTTGGAAAATATTCGACTAAATAAAGGGATCAGCCCAGAATGTCATCCGGGGAAAAACCTTAATTTTTTTATTACATTAATAGAAAGTGCAAGAGAAAGAACTTAAAGAAGTATTTCCGAAAATGCTCTATTTGACATATCAAAATTTAAAAATTCACTTTATTTTTTGCTCCTTTTACCCAAAAAATACAAAAATTTATTACGAACAAGCCTAATTTTACGCAATTAGGAAAAATATTGTAAGTAACGTGTGCGAAAAGTTCCGTTTCCACACTCACTTAGTGGCATGCCCGGACTTGCTTCGAGCCGTTCGTGCAATTGCCACCTCGTGCGGAAAAGGCATACACTTGAATCATTCGTACTGAATGTCACTTTACCTATTATATTAGACTTTTTATTTTTAATTTATTTACTAATGTCATAATTGAGACTATTAACTTAATGCTATTGTTTCAATAACACTAGTTTCATGGCCCTCCGTTGTCTTTATCTGTGATTTCCTAATAAAGTTTCGGTTGATATACAGGATGTTATGAAAGTAATGTCAAATATTAAAACTGGTAAGAGAGATATGAAATGAAATTCACACTTTTATTAATGATTTTTGTGTGAAAAGTTTTTGGCGAATTTGGAATTTTTGATACAAAATTGTTAAATTTAGTCAAAATCTATCGCCTTTCACCTTGTGAATGAAATTTGACTGGGGTCCTTTTCGATATTGTGTTTTTAATCGAAAATTTCTTTCAGATTTGGTTAATTATTTAAAAATGTCAACTACTATCCGTAGACAGAAGAAAGAGGCTAGAAAATTTGATTCTGTTCTCCTGAATATCTGTTTTAAGGTAAATGCCTTCACAATACGATAGAGTGAGAACGTTAAACACATTATTTTTCTGTCTATATATTAGGAGATACCTAAAATTCATTGTTCTAACAAACGAGAAAATTCGAGAAAAAACGAGAAATTTCTCGACGAGAAACGGTCTTCTCTCGTCTCGTCTCGTGACTTCCCTCGAGAAAAAATTTTCACTCTCGTCTCGGCGAGACGAGACGAGACGAGAAACGAGAATTTCTCGTCTCGGCGGCATCACTACAATCGGTGCGTAAAGTGCCTTAATTTACTCATGAGATTTGGGCGCTCGCCTACGCCTCGTGCATAAAAATTCCTATTCGTGGGAAGAGACCTGATTTACACACTTGTTGCATAAATTATATAAATATAATATATATGTTTGTTTTTTTCGAGAAAAATGTATCTGTTATCTGACAGTTCCGAAGACAGTTCTCGTGACACAACTGCATGGGCGTTTCTGGTAATATTGTTAGATTTTTCGAATTGATACGAAAGTAACCTAATTTGGTACTCAACAATTTAGTAGCTACTTATTGGTAACAAAACATTTATAACATTAGAAAAAATAAAAGCACAAAGTCATTCTCCACAAGTTTATTAGAATAACTAGGCGAGCCTAGAATAGTTCTTAATAATTCGACGTTTCGAACACTCAACATCAGAAAAACAAAGTAAATAGTACAATGCCGAGGTTGTTAGCAATTGAGAAAATAATAAGTGGGATTGAGCCGTAATGGAGCTTTCAATGGTGTACACGAGGTGTAAAATATGAATAGTCAGAAGACCGACAAGAATTCAGCATACTGGAAAGTCAAGGGGTAGTGAAAAGGCCCTGTCTTGGGCAGAACAATGAAGAGAGCAAAAGAAAATTAAAGAGTTTTAGCAAAATTTGTCAAAATCATTTAGGTATAAAGTGAATTGAGGGAAAGAAAAATATTAAGTTTCAATAAACTTTGTCGGAGACATGTAAACGTAGTGAAATGAGAGGGAAAGAAAAAAAAATTGGTTTTCGTAAAAGTCAAACCATCATTTAGCTTGAAGTAAAATTCTTTTGGAGTACCCGGCTTGTTACGGCCCAGTTACCCCGGCAGGAGTAAACTTAAGATTTTTCTTTCCCTCAATTTACTACTTATACCTAAATGATTTTGACAAAGTTTGTTAAAACTATCAAATTTTCTTTTGCTCTCTTTATTGTTCTACCCAAGACAATGCCTTTTTACTACCCCTGGACTTTCCAGTTTGCTGAATTTTTATCGATCTTCTGACTATTCATATTTTACACCTCGTGTAAACCATTGAAAGCTCCATTACGGCTCAATCTCCCTTATTGTTTTCTCTATTGCTAACAACATCAGTGTTTCTACACTCGAAACATGCCTAGTTATTCTAATAAATTTGTGGAGAAAGACAGTGTGGTTTTCTTTTTTCTATACATTTAACTCCACTATGAGCATGGACTACTTCTTCAAAATTTTTAACATTTTTTTTTGTAGAATATAATAAACATAATTAACAAAAATACACAACAAGGTTCAAAACTTTAGTCTAACTTAAATACTTAGTTTAAGGTGATATGAAAACAAAGTGCTTAAAATTATAACATAAAATATCCAAATTTAACAATCAGTAACAAGAAATAAAATATAATATAGTAATTTTTATTGGTTCATCCCATTTTTCGAGATGGGGATGTCTACGTTCGTTTTCTGTAAGTTATAGAATAGTAATTTACGTTACAAGACCGGAAAGTAGTGTTTTCCAGGCCGAGACTAGCTTGGAGAGACCTGCAAAACACTAATTTTCGGTTCCGTGACGTACAATATTTTTTTTCTTTAATTCTTTATTTTATTTTATTTTATATTATTTTTAAATGCGTCGTATGACTTCTCGTAACGGGCTTTTAATTTTACTGGCAATATATCGTAAGTCGCTTTCCTTGCTGCTTCCAATTTTTTTTCTGGAATCTAATTTTCCTTGTCGAATAATTCAAAATCTGAATTTATATTTTTAAATTTGCGCACTCGCGAAACAAGTTTGACATAAACAACAAATTAAAAATCAACGAACTGTCACTCGACAATACATCGAAATGTTGTTACCATAGTAACGAAATCAAGGTAGATTGTATTATCAAAGAGCGATTGGAAAATAAAAAAGCAGGGACCGGAAAAATCTTTTACCGGTCCCTCACGTCCATTTTCCGGTCTTGATCGACAAAACGTTATTTTCTAGAAGAAAAATTGTCAAGAAAGTGTATATTTTCTGGTCAGTCTTAAAAAAAATTTTTTATAGGCTCGTTCTTCAAATTATGATTTTCTTTAAAACGCAATGGATAATTTTGATCCTGATACAATGTGTGTAAAAGGTATTTTGTAAAATTTTTAATACAAACAGTAACTGATAGCTTAAAGAACGTGATTCTGCCGAAATAGTTAATTTTGTGTGCGTGCGTACATGGTTTTCTTTTATATTTAGACCCCTATTTAAAGCAAGAACAATAAGAGATAGAAAATAACTAAATATAAAAGTTTTAGGATTTTTATTGAATCATCAGAATCTTAGCAAAAAATTCACAGATCTTGTATCATAGGCATATTGAAAATACCTACCACATACAGTGGCGAGAAGGAAACCATTATGTCACAGCTAGGGTTGGGTAAATTTCACTTTCAGCCTCCTTTAAAATTTCACTTGGAAATATTCATGAAATTTATGAAATTTTCGCGAAAATTCGCGAAATTTATTGAAAGTTATGAAACTTTCACCCAGGCATTAAATTTCAGTGAAATTTTCAGTAAAAATTTCGGTGAAACTTTCACATAAGTTTTCATTATTGTAAGACTGAATCCCGGACTTAATTCCTGTACCAAAAATAATATTGTGATAGTTTCCTCAGATTAACTGTAACAGTAATGGCATTGTCGTAATAGAAAAAACGTACCTTTCCCTTTTAGTCACTTTATAAGTTCAATGAAAAATAAACAGAAATAATCTGATAAGAAAAGGAACAAAAGTAGAAAATAAGCTACTTGCTACTTTATACTGCATATTTTTCTTTAACAATGAAGACAAATTATTGATCGTTTTCTTGATCACTAAATGATTTTGGCCCTAAAGTGGAGTCTGTATCATGTAAAGTTAAATTACTTTCATCACTTTCATCAGTTGAGCAGTCGCATGTGAAATTTTTGCGAAATTTTCACTGAAATTTAGAAAGTTGAAAGTTTCACTTGAAATTTTCAAAGTTTTCACTGGAGTTTCACTTTTTATGCTAAGTGAAATATTTCACTTTTGAAATTTTCATATGCGAAAATTTCATTTGAATCTTTCTAATGGCACATCCCTACGCATAATACGTGTGGCACGCAGCGAATGTATGCATCCGATTGGCTATTTCGGGAACCGTTCCATTTTAATAAATAAAGCGGCAGTCGCATGTGAAATTTTTGCGAAACTTTCACTGAAATTTATAAAATTTTAGTGAAATTTTCAGGAAACTTTCACTGATATTTATGAAATTTATAAGGTGAAAGTTTCACTTGAAATTTTCAAAGTTTTCACTGAAATTTCACTTTTTATGCTAAGTGAAATATTTCACTTTTGAAATTTTCAAATGCGAAAATTTCATTTGAAATTTTCAAACGGCACATCCCTAGTCACAGCACAGATTACTCCTATCTGTGAGTATGTAACGTGCCGCTATCACGCGTTATTATGACGGCATGGATGTTCCGATTTAGTTTGAAATAATAATTAAATTATTATACCTAGAAATGTGTAAATTATACTTAGAAATGTGTAAATTTGACGGTTTTGTTAAAATAAGTTAGTACATATTGAAGAGAGCTCAAACCACCTTTTCAAAAATAGCGACAAAATTATTTCTTTAGCTATACATAGCCATTTACCTGCTGGTCCTTGTGCTCTTTGTTTATGAAATGTCTAAATCTTAAGTCGGCTATGAAATGTTTTGGATTGGTATATCCATTCTCCCTCGACTTTCTGTGTAATACGCCAAGGCCGCCGCGCTATTTCGCTTTGTTTTAGCGACATTTACTGTTTATTTTTTTCCAATTTTATCGAAATTGAAACAATCAAAATGCGGTTACCATGATATCGACTAATATGGACACCTGAAAATTTAAAAAATTACGAAAACGTTATCTGATATCAATGAAATTTAGACGAATAAAATCTATTTGCACTGTCGTAGATTAAATTTTGAATGATACACGTCCGATTTGAACTTTGTTAATGAAACTTGTGCAATTAAACCACTCGGCTAACGCCTCGTGGTTTAACGTTGCACACGTTTCATTATAGTGTTCATCAAACTAGTATCATTAATAACTATCTACTAACTGTTCTCTCTCCCGGCCATATTATCTTAATATCAACAAATATAATAATAAATGCCGAAACCCAAAACAAAACAATATTAATACTCAGCAGATGATGTCATCGATCCTGTGCTGCTCGGATGTTTGTTTAGACTTCATCGCCATGTTATTTATGTGCATATACCTATATATGTGTAACTAAGCTTTCCAAATAACTGCTTAATATGCATAAATACACGTCTATAAGCTCGCAGTTTACTTTCCACACACATTTTACAGAAAAGTGGATTAATAATTTTAAAGAAACTTTACCAGGTTCATATACCTACCATCTTTTTAAATAAATATTACTGCAACACACAAGAACTTCCTGCAAGCTTGTAGAAAAAAAGTTATTTAAATACTAAATAAATTTCACTATTACATATTTGTAAGACAACCCATCATTAATATAATAAATTTTGGTCTTACCACGAATAAATTAAACTAACACACAGCCTCTATATGTATAAATATCTTTATCCTTGTCATTTGCTATGCTTAATCTTACCAAATAATACTGATTTGACAAGTGACCCTTGAAATATTTCGTCACTGTCATTAAAATTAAATGCATCGGTGCGTTACTCTGAGGATGGTTCTTTAACCGAAACGAGAAAAATTAAATAAACATCAAAATGCATATGTACATGTTGGTCTTTTTTTTTCAAGAAGTGTGACTCAGCGTTTAAAGAACTTTTCGTAAACATTAAATTTCCTTAAAAGCGAATGATTGTGGCATATCGGACAAGTGTGTAACTGTTTTTTTATCTTGGAATACACAGGGATCCAAGCACAATGGATTCCCTGGGGCGGGTAGACCACGACGGCCGTTTCGTCCTTGTTAGGACTCTACGGCCAGACATAATCCAAGCAATCACGACAACAGCGGTAAGATGTATTAAATGCCTTTTATAAAAGCAAAGCTGCCATCAATACACCGTAGCGCCATCCCAGCGGAATTAACTCCAATACAAAAGGCAGTCACACTGGTAATAATCGAACAACTAAATAAACCACGAAGTGCATCACAATCCAGTATAGGGACCGGTATTTGCGTTTTCACCGAAAGAGTCTGCCGTTTAAGAAAAGCCATAATAATTTTTAGAAGATAATAGAGTGTCCGTGAAAATAATTAAAAGCAAATAATTGTGGCAAATTAAATTTTCTTGTTAATGTGGTTAATTTTTTGTCGAACATTGAATGATAACAACAGTGTCGAAATATTCAGGTTGGATCTGTAATCGTCATTAACTATACTTAAATGTTGTTCAGTCCATTACGCACAATTTGGAACACTTATTGAGCGTCAGATACATTTACAAATATAAAAACATCTAGAAAGAATCATGTAGTTCGTTGAGGTTAGGAGAAGTTCTACTTTATTAATTTATATGGGTACAGAGCGGATTTAAGGGCGACACCTATTTTTTTGATACACGGTTATTACAACATTTATAGGGAATTTTTTTAAAATTAAATTGTAACAGTTCAGAATCAAAATATATAAAACGTATAAAATTTGGATTATAAGTTTTTATCTTTAAAATTGTGTTGTAAAGTTTGTTTGTTTTTAAAATTATATAAAATTTAAAATTAAAAATAAACCAAGGGTGAACCCAAAAATACAACAAACAAAAAATGATAAAAACTTTTTTCTATTTCGCTTTTTTCTCTTTTCTAATATGTTTTAATTTTGGTGTACTTTTTAAGAAAATTAAAATACGCAGATTGCGCATTATTTCTAAAAAATTTCTTTTTCTCTTTAAACACCATGAGATATGATATGATATAAAAATGACACCTGTTTGTAACTGTGTTACTCTTTAGTATATCAAGGATATATATAGGTATGTACTTTCTGTTATGTTATGTACCTACCGAAACTTAGATTTGTCATTTTTCCCAACAAATCAATTACTTATGTTATGTTTTTATCGGTTATTGTTGAAACATAAGAAATAATCCTATTGTTTCAGAGCCCTGAGGAAGGAAATATATTTTCCGAAACGTCGGCAAATTAAAATTTTGGTTTCATTTGGTCTCTAAGATCCTTAAAACCATAAAACCACCTACATAAAAGTCTATTGGATCATTAACAATTTTATTTTATATTATATTTTGTGCCCAAACTGTTACTAGCCCTTACTTTTGTTAGTTTGCATTAATATTTTAATAATATACCCATTGAATATGACAATAATAAAAAATATTTTGTATTAACTACGTTTCATGCACGCCTAACTTAAAATTTTAGGTGGAAAAAGAAAAATGATTTAAGTAAAAATATTGTTATTAGATAAGTTTATTCAAGGTATGAGCAAATATGTTTTAGGCCCTCTTATAAAATATTTGTGCAATAGCAGTTTTCTATATACCGGTAAGCACTGAAATCTTGGGATATAGGAAAATAAATGTAAAATTCTTAAAGAGTAGGTATGTTTTTTTTTCTTTCTTTTATATAAAAAATCGTTGGCAATAACAATAAAAAATACGTTTTAATTCTTCTACGTCAAAGGGCTAGTCATTGAAAATACGGAAAAAAGCGCAACTAACATCTTTAAGACTAGTGAACACATATGAACTAAGTCTGACGTCAGTTTGTGTGCAACCGTACGTAAAACAATTACTTAAGACGTCAAGTTAGTATTTACCGTCGAAACTACGTCGTGTAGATGTCACTGAGTCGTTTAAACGTAGTAATCTGACCTAAAAATGCTGAGGTAGTATTTGTGGCGCTAAATGTAGTCGCAGAGACGTCGTATTATCACCAATTTCTGAAGGTCCTTCCTTAAGAGACCACATTTAGACGTCATATGTTGACCTAAAAGATTCCGTTAACTTATTGGAAGTTTAATAAACGTATAAATGACATCGGCGACAGACTTATAAAAAAGTGATCATGAATTATTTCATCTAAAATTGTATTTTTCAGTCACTTAGGCTCCTTTTATATTGGGATTCTGAATCTCGGATTCCGGAATCTCGGCTTCCGGAATCTCGGCTTCACATTTAACGTACCTAGGGCTTAAGCAAAGCGTTTACACGGACGTCTTCTCGGAAACAGAATCGCGATTCTAAATTTCGGAATCGCACTAATTTCAGCCGCCCGGCTACGGGATTCGAATCGGCGACAGGTCTAGCATTGGTTTATATGTAAGCATTTTTACTGCGATTCTCGTTCACTAGCCTCTTGCCAGCTCCGCATTAAGGGTCGTTTCTGTTAGGTTTACGAATAAATAAATCAATATGGATGTTTTATAAACTCTTTTCGACACTGACAAGTTCATATCGTCAATACAGGCACGTCCAAGCTTATGGGATTCTTCGGCAGAAGAGTATTCGAATAAAACAATAAAACAGGCACACTGGGTGCAAGTGGCTAAAGAAATTTTGTCTTTTAAGATATTGTGTAGCTCGTCAAAAGACCGAATTGACATTCTGAAACAATTAAAAAAATTCTCAGAGTTTTCTCTTAAATTTTTATACAGTAAAACGTATCCTCTTGCTGTATTACGTTCGTTGATATTGGATGAACCCACATTCTACGTTTTCTAAGTTTTTTTCTTTTTTTTTACACACGATCTGATAATAATATAGCAACAGCGTTTCTTCTACTGCGTTCATTTTAACACTGAACAGAAGCGTGCGGCCCTGGAATTAATCGCCTCTACACAAAATTGCCGAAACTGCGCAAGATTAGAAAAGTATGCATTCCGATTCACGTGAGATTCTGAATCCCAGATAGTGAATCTCGCATTCAGAATCCCAGTATAAAAGGAGCCTTAAATCACTTTTTAGTTTTGGAAAAATAAAGTTTGTTGTTTTAATTTTGTTTTTTAATAAATAACTGTGCATTGTAACGTCATATAATGTATAGGAACAGTGCCTGTAAATATATAGTACCATACAATCGAAAACTCAAAGCCAAAATAATATATTCCACACACTGCAGAGCTGTCAACTGTCACTTGTCAATTGTCAGACAAGACGCGATGAGAAAATTAAGGCAAGATGCTTTTGGAAAAAGATAAAACAAAATACTGAAGTCTGCCTCTATTTGATCTATAATAACCTATACAGGGTGTTTCTTAATGACGTGCTAATATTTTAGGGTGTGATTCCTCAAGTTATTTTATGAAGAAAAGTTCATATAAACATATGTCGTAAACGGCTTACATTTTTTGCTACAGGGTGTTGAATTTTCTCTTTTTTAATGAGTTTTTGTAATATCTCCGAAAGTACTTTAGATAATATTTTCAATTTTGGCATGTGCTAATAAGACATAAAACCACATGTTTTAGTTATAAAAGTTTATTTTTGTCTCACCAGTGACGTCCCTGCCAACATGTCCTCTGATATTTTTTAGAAAAAAAGTGGTACGCCACTTACATTTTTCCATGTGGATATTATTTCTGATTAGCCTGATCAATTCTTCATAAAAATGGTCTCTTGCGTTTTTCTCCTCAGGCACACCGTTTTTAATTAAAATAATTAAATTAAATTAGCTTCACTTTGCAGTATTGTCGAATAATTTTTGATCACATAAATCTAGTTATCCTGGAACGGTGACGTTCTTAAAAACATAATTTTCATAAAATAATTATTAACATAAAGTAAGTTGTTGATGTTTATAACCATCCCATTGTATTATTTCTATTTCTTCGATTTTTAGTGTTTAATTGAATCCATTTAATTTTTTCGCTGTTTTTATTCAAGTATTTCATTAAATATGGTAAATTATACGAATGCAGAAATGGCAGTAATGCATTACGTATAATATGGTCTCGCAGACGGTAACCCAACAGAAGCGAGACGTATTTATCAGGAAAGATATCCTAAGCGTGCCGTACCAGATAGCCGAACCTTTTCAAATATTTATCGCCGTCTTAGTGAAACTGGTAGTTTTCATAAAGGTAAATCGGAAGGTAGACCTCAAACTGTCAGAACACCCGAAATTGAGGAAGCGGTGCTACGGGAAGTTGACGAACATCCTGAGACAAGTACGAGGAATATCGCAAGAACTCTAAATATTTGTCATCAAATTATTTGGCGAATTTTATTTGATTATTTGTTATATCCGTACCATATTTTAATAGTACATGCATTACTTCCCAGGGATTTTCCACAGCGTGTGAATTTCTGTCAGTGGTGCCTACAAAACGTTACACTGGGCGGGTGACACACTGGAGAAATAAGTTTCGTGAAACTTGTTGCAAGAAACAGGAAACTTGTTTCAGTACCACACAACCCATCTATTTAAATAAGACGGAACACACTGGTGTTTGTGAAACAGACGACCCGAAATTGTTTCGCATACAAATTTCACATTGACATAAAAAAAAGTTTGACGTTACTTGTTTCAGCCATAAGTTTCATGAAACTTATTTCTCCAGTGCGTCACCCGCCTAAATCCGCAGTTTCAATCACAAATAAATTATGTTCACAGACGAGGCAAATTTTTCTAGGAATGCTATTCGAAATTTCCACAATAATCATGTGTGGGCGGACAAAAACCCCCATGCCATAACCGAAACCCGTTTTCAAGAGCAATTTTCGGTTAACGTATGGGCATGAATTTTTAATAATAATCTTATAGGACCATTTATTCTGCCAGGACGCCTTAACGGGCAGCATTATCTGCATTTTCTCCAAGAAGAACTACCTGTGTTTTTTGAAGATGTAGCATATGCGCTAAGGAATCAAATGTGGTACATGCATGATGGAGCTCCTGCTCATTTCAGTGTAATTGTTTGCGACCATTTAGATGCAGTTTACTGATCCGAATCGTTGGCTAGTTCGCGGAGGAGCTCAACAATGGCTAGCAAGATCCCCTGATTTCAATAGTTTGGATTTTTCTTTTGGGGTCATCTCAAAACTCTAGTGTATAAAACTCCAATTAACACAAAATTTAAGGGAGCAAATGATTGCCTCCTGTGAAACAATACGGAATTCGCCTGGAATATTTTTTACGAGTGCGCTATTCTATGCGAAGACGGGCGTTAGCATTATTAATGTTAATAATAATAAATAGTAAAGCTAATTTAATTTAATGATTTTATTTGGAACGGTGTGCCTGAGGAGAAAAACGCAAGAGACCATTTTTATGAAGAATTGATCAGGCTAATCAGAAATAATATCCACATGGAAAAATGTCAGTGGCGTACCACTTCTTTTCTAAAAAATATCAGAGGACATGTTTGCAAGGACGCCACTGGTGGGACAAAAAAATAACTCTTATAACTAAAATATGTGGTTTTATGTCCTATTAGCACATGCCAAAATTGAAAATATTATCTAAAGTACTTTCGGAGGTATTACAAAAAATTCATTAAAAAAGAAGAAATTCAACACCCTGTAGCAAAAAATTTAGGCCGTTTAGGACATATGTTTATATGAACTTTTCCTCATAAAATGACTTGAGGAACCACACCCTAAAATATTAGCACGTCATTAAGGAACACCCTGTATAGGCCATCCTTAAAATTGAAAATACATATAATATACGTATATTTTCTCTTATTTTTGGTCAACTAAAGTGTAGAGATCCCAAATATGTCCAACATGTTCCTTGGAACGGTTTATCTAACTAAAATTACTCATTTTGGCGTTTTTATTCTGCAATTTGTTTTTATCTCAGGATCTGACACCCTTCAAATATCGTACAGAGCGAATAAGTTAATTTATAAAATTTATAAGTTGTATTTTCCTATATCCCAAAATAAACCTGTTCACCCGGTACCTAGGTATAGGTACTACCTACTTATTATTAATTGAATTATTAATAAAATATTTGGGAGATGCAAATAGAAAAATAAAATCATTGAAGGTAAAAGTAGGTATTAAGGTAAATATTCAGCAATTGAATCTGCAACAACCACACAAAAGGACAGATTCTGATAACGATCTCAAAAATAGACTTGGTGTTAAATGCGTTCATTTGGCATTATGTAATTCAATATGAAGGTGTTTGTTTGGCAGCTTTTTACACCGGCGCCACACTTCCATTATTCGTTTACAAAATATTTGATATACGGGCACTTAACAGCATAATATGTGTATAAGGAACTCGTGTTTGTTAACGAGATTGAGCCGAGCACAAATGTTTTCCATCTTTAGTCGGTAAACTAACACACATCAAAGAACCCATCAATTAATGAATGCAAATATTCGGTTCTGAAAGTGTAATGTGCATAGACAATTTACCTTTAGATACGTACAGCTTATCTCCTGCGCAAACAAAAGTTACGTTTTATGGGTGAAAAAATACGTCCGAGCGCATGACTTCGCTGGTCGGTTCCCTCCCCTTTGGGCACCTTCGGGCATGCGCACAAACCTCATGTAATCGGCCTGTCCTACTTTACCGACATGCTTAAAGTACACTCCAGAACCGGCTCGGCCGCCATTTTTGTTGTTGTGTTTTAAGGTTTCTCTGTGGATTCCTTGTAGTTTTCTTAGCTATTGTGCATTGTGGGTGTTTAGTATTTACGGATTTCTAGTATTTGTGTAATTTAGTGAATTGTGTCTGATTGTGAAAAAATTAATTCTGTCAAAGTGGCTGGTTGGTTAATTTTTGTGTTAAAATCTGTACACACCGACATTAAGCTTTTAATAAAGCGAGTATTCCACGGGTCAAGTTCTCGGGCTCTGGCAAACCCAAACTGTAAAAATCAATACTATAGCTATATACGGGGTGTAACAAATTCGTTTATCACTACAGGGATCTCGTAAACCGTAAGAGATACGAAGATGGTTAAATGGGGGCAAAGTTGCACAATTTGATGCCTAATCATAATCCAAAAAGAAATTATTTAGATTCCGAGTACTCCGAGATTTTTTTGTTTTGCGCCCTTAATGTAGGAGATAAAAGAAAACCAATCACACCTTTTCAGGGCCACTTTTAATCCTTTCTCAGAATATGTAATTAGTTTTGCCATACAACGTTTCATTTTCCTGAAACCATAATTAATTTCACTATTTTAAATACGGACCTGGATTTTTTCCATTTTTCAATAAAATACCTAGGACATCTTTATTCAAAGCCTGGGCTAAATATTAATTTTAAAAAATAATTAACGCTCTAATGTAGATTTTATTAAGATTTTTCTAATCCGACCCTGTGTTACACAATACCCATTCGTTTTATTACCCACGTCATCTTTTGTGTAACAATTTAAACTAGGTAGCTCCTTCAAAGAATACTATAAAATTCGTAAAATTGACAATAATCGTAATACAAATTCTTGCTAATGATATTAGATTTTATTTAATTAACAATATTTTATAATATTAATAAAATGAATTAAAACTTTACGAAAAACATTATAAGCAATATTAGCAAAATAAAGAAAAATACTCCTGAATAAAAGAAGTTGCCATATAAAAATTAATTATTAATTACGTGTTCAAAAATGTTTCCCTGGACAGCGATACATTTTCATGTCGTTATTAAAACGAAATGGTATTGTGTAACACAGGGTCGGATTAGAAAAATCTTAATAAAATCTACATTAGATCGTTAATTCTTTTTTAAAATTAATATTTAACCTAGGCTTTGAATAAAGATGTCCTAGGTCTTTTATTGAAAAATGGAAAAATCCAGGTCCGTATTTAAAATAGTGAAATTAAAGATGGTTTCAGGAAAATGAAACGTTGTATGGCAAAACTAATTACATATTCTAAGAAAGGATTAAAAGTGGCCCTGAAAAGGTGTGATTGGTTTTCTTTTATCTCCTACTTTAAGGGCACAAAACAAAAAAATCTTATTGACAGTTTTTCGGTTTCTTTCGAATATCTCCGGAAGTACTCGGAATCTAAATAATTTCTTTTTGGATTATGATTAGGCATCAAATTGTGCAACTTTTCCCCCATTTAACCATCTTCATATCTCTTACGGTTTACGAGATCCCTGTAGTGATAACCGAATTTGTTACACCCTGTATACCAAGTAATATTTCACTTGAGGTTAGGCACGCGATTACATCGTAGATTGGTTATTTTACTGGTTTTGTTTGTTTTTTTTTATATTCGATTTTATAAGACTAGTTTAATTCACTTGTTCTTGTTCTCGACGAATCATTTTTAAACAAATTTTAAAAACAAAACCTTAAAAACAATTTTCTATCCTTAAAATCTGATAAGTTTGCTATTACTAAAAATGCCAGAAATCACTACCTTTTTTCACAACTGGATCAAAAATTAGGAAGAAAGTCCAATTTTTTGGCAAGAATATAAATTTTAAAGCCCGTACCTGTCTATTTTTCCATTCGTCAAACGATAATGTTGCAGTACGCATGTCTAATAGTGTCTAGCTTTATTTACATCATTACATGCGAGAGGCCATAAATCTGCCACTTTCGTGCGATTATTGTTTGCTTATATCTGAAGATAAATTGTCTATTGCAATGTGTGGATGGTCTCCAAAGCGAACATTCGTACACGTTAAATTTTGAAATTAATAACGCCATGTTTTAAAACATAAAAAAAGGCAATAAAGAAGTGTCTCTAAAATACGCAACTTTGTCCCAATTTAAGAGGGTATCATCTCATGTAAAATAAAACCAATTGTAGCCCTACCGCACCTACGATTTACTTCAAGTTAAAAATATTGGACCTATTCTAAAACTAAACTCACCGACAAAAAAAAACGGCACCTAAATTTTTTTAGTAATTTCAATATGGCATCACTTTTTTATTTTTGACTTTATTGCAATGATTTTTCGCTGGGCAATAGATCTATTCATTAAAATTACGCTGCAGTTTGTTCTGATGTAATTTTGATTGCCTAAATCTTTATATACCAGGGTAAGTCAAAATGATGTTTTTAGTCAGAAGTTTAAAACGTCCTGTGGAAAAAACACGCCAGAGAACCTTATTTAAACATGATTTACGATAAAGCTGGATGTATTCCTAGCATTTTGTTTTTTGAATCATCTGGTTATCTTGTTTATTTTACGAGCTACGCATTTTTAATTAAAACGCTGCATTTAAAAAACATTTTTTACTTCAAACATTAAAAGTTGCCATTAGAGCACTTAAGATTAAAATAAAATGTTAATAACGAGTGTGTGAGAGAAAGACGTACAAACCTAATATTTGTGGAAAATGGAGCTCTAAATGCCCACAGATATATTGAAGAGATACTATAGGAAGCTGTCATTCCATTTGCCCCTTTCATTGAAGAAGAGTTTGTACTCATGCAAGACAACGCCAGACTACATGTTGCACATGTAGTAAATGAGTTTTTGTATGAAATTGGAATTCAAAGGTTAGCATGGCCACCCTGTAGCCCAGATCTCAACCCAATTGAGTATCTTTGGGATGAATTAAAAAGACGCGTTCGTCACCGTCCCAACAAACCTACAACTTTACCAGAGCTCAGGTTAGCATTAAATGAAAAATATGAAGCTATTCCTCAAGAAAAAATAATCACTGTAATTGATTCCATGCCACGAAGAATGCAAGCTGTCATTGCGGCTAGAAGTGGACACACTCGTTATTAACATTTTATTTTAAGTTTAAGTGCTCTAATAACAACTTTTAATGTTTGAAGTAAAAACTGTTTTTTAAATGCAGCGTTTCAATTAAAAATGCGTAGCTCGTAAAAGAAACAAGATAACCAGATGATTCAAAAAACAAAATGCTAGGAATACATCCAGCTTTATCGTAAATCATGTTTAAACAAGGTTCTCTGGCGTGTTTTTTCCACAGGACGCTTTAAACTTCCGACTAAAAACATCATTTTGATTTACCCTGGTATATAAACAATTAAGCAACCAAAATTACATCAGAACAAACTGCAGCGTAATTTTAATGAATAGATCTATCGCCCAGCGAAAAATCATTGCAAAAAAGTAAAAAATAAAAAAGTTATGCCATATTGAAATTACTAAAAAAATTTAGGTGCCGGTTTTTTTGTCGGTGAGTTTATATCTCTCATGTAGCAAATTTTTATACTTTCGTTTTTAAAATATAATGCGTTAGTATATAACTAGGCCAAGTTTAAAAATAATTTTCTTCGAAAAAGGGGCCTAAATTAAAAATTCATTACAAGAGAGACAACGATTGAAACTTTAGCTGTTCAGTGATACCAAATTTATACCTGTTTAAATAAATTTTACTGGTGATGTTTGGTGACAGCCGAATACCCGAAAACAAAAGTTAAGTTTTATGGGTGAAAAATGCGTACATGCGCATAGCTCTTCAGTCACATGCCTTGCCGCGCTACAGGTATGGACATGCGCACAACCCTTTTGTTATTGGCTTTTCCTTGTTTAGCGACATCCTCAAAATACACTCCAGAACCAGCTCGGCGCCATTTTTGTTGTTGTGTTTTACGTTTTCTCTGCGGATTTCTTGTTATGGTGTAAAGTTAGCAATATTTATCAGCAACGTTTATGCAGCGACGAAATTTTTTTGGGGTACCTACGTGTCAATGTACACGAATTTTAATTTTTTAGTGTCGAATATTGCAATATTACCGCTATGGGGTAGTATACTAAAGACGATAAATCAAAATGATAAAATTTCAATCTTCGTCTCCAAAAAAATTTAAATTCGTTTACAAAAGCCATTTTTTAAAGTTTTTATCGTGTAACTTCTTTCCTCCGGTTTTTTGAAAATTCATATTATATAGTGTGACCAGTAAAGTCCGCATCATATGGGTTTTTTTTTTCATTAATAGCTTTATTCGAAATTTGACTTTGGCATCAAGTTCTGCTTCGATCGAGATGAAAATTAAGCAAAAAAATAGTAGTCACGTGATTTGCATTATCTGTCAAATTTTAATTTTTCCCAAAAAAGAATTCAAAAGTGGGGTTATTTCTGAAAGTATCGAAAAAAGTTATAAGACAAAGTTTTTTTAAATGCAGTTTCTAGCCCACATGCAAAATTTCAGCTGCATAAGATAATTTTGATTTTTTACCCACCACTAAAATTTATTTTCCACTTAATGAACACTTTACTGATGACACTGTTATTTCTTGTCTTAATATTAAGGTGTATTACTTTTAGACACAAACTACGTTTTCAAAAATACTTTTTTATGAAGTTACCGTATACAGGGTCAAAAACAAATAAACTTTGCATCACATGCGACCAAATTTTAATAGCCCAATTTTGAATCTGTAGAAAAACACACATTTAATACAGCGCTACTTTATAGTAAATGTATCTGAAATAAAGCATTGTCAAAACTAAGAAGTTATATGTAGGAACATTGCGTTAAGTCTTATTTTGCAAAAGTGGTGCAATTTACAAAATATGGGTAAAAAATAAAAATTATTTTATGCAGCTGAAATTTTGCATGTGGGCTAGAAAATGTATTAAAAAAACTTTTTCTAATAACTTTTTTCGATATTTTCAGAAATAACCCCACTTTTGAATTATTTTCTGGAAAAAATTTAAATTTGACAGATAATACGAATCACGTGACTACTAGTTTTTGTGTAGTTTAGTGAATTGTGTTTGTGCCTCTAGTGACTTGGATACAATGACTAGTAAATATCATTGCATGATTTATATAAGCCCAAATAGGGGTAAAATACCGGGTATATCGCATTTTCAGTAAGTATGAAACAGTGATAGTTCTTGATATGTAATATTATTTTATTATGAACAATTTAAACATATCTAACTAGGCCTAGGCCACACAAACAACATGCACGACCCGTCTGTGTGTCCTTCGACTACCTATCTATTTTCCCCATTCGTTAAATGAAAATTTTCCAGTGCGCATGCCCATTCCTGTGTGGTTTTGTTTACATGCGCAAGGCAATAAATTTGCCACTTTCATGATTATTGTTTGCTTATCCCGCATGTACGCACACAAATTTATAGCACCCTGTATAGATAATAATCACCTTAAAATATATTAGCTACTTTTAGCTACTTTTGATTGTGTAAAGAACATTCAAGAATATGACCATTATCCATTATTAATTTTCGGAATGTTTAAAAAAAAATTTAAATTATTTTTCAAATTAACGCATTGTGATTAAAACACTCACCCTGTGTATACCTATTTACTTATTTTAATGGTTTTATTAACACATTTTTTTCTTTTTCCTCCTAAAACCCTTCACAACACTGATGATAATAAAATCAATCGATTTAGTAAAGACACACTATTTTTTTTAGCTTCAGTTATTATAAAACCCGCGGTTAACTCCCGCCCGGTTACGGTTATGCCATTTGCACTGTAAAATTCTAAGATAGGTCCTGCGAAAACTCGCATTACACAGCGCATAGCACATAGGATTTATTGTAGAGTTTATGTAGCACAAGTAGTAAAAAAAGTCCCATAACTGGGGAGGAATACGGGCACTAGTAGACGTGACCGGTTTGAGCAGCACCAATATGTTGTAGGGCGTCCACGTGATAATGAACGTCAGTAAGATGGCCGACAGCGTCTTAGCCGCCTTTTTGTCAGCCTTCTTCTCTTGAGTTTTCTTCTTTTTCTTTCCGTGATTTTTGGTAGCGTTAGCTAAAAGGGTTTTTCCGGCCAAGTGTTTGGGAATACCTGGAATAAAAGTAGTGTAAATGATCACCATTTACAATTAAGAACCGCTCAGATAATGCTGATGAAATTGACTACGATTTTTTAACTAAAAATATTCCTTTTAATAATGTCTTATTTTTCATAAGTTAATAAATAAGCTAAAGAACTCTAATTCTGCTGGTATGGACGGGGTAAGTTATGTTTTACTTAAAAAATGCAAACCGGAACTGATTTCAGTTCTGACTTTTTTGATAAACTTAATGTTTTCCACTGGAATTTCTCCCGATAAACTTAAGTTAGGGTGTATAATACCTGTTTATAAGAAGGGAGATTCTAATGACTACAGTAACTATAGACCTATTAGTCTTTTATCCAGCATTTCTAAAGTTTTCGAGCTTGCGATACTTGAACAACTGACAGATTTTTTTAATGGACACAAACTGCTTTCACCGTGTCAGCACGGATTCACTAAAAATCTCAGTACCGAAACAGCCCTCTCTTATTATGTCAAGTCCATTGTGGATAACCTGGATCAAGGCTTGTTTGTGTCAGGTTTGTTTGTGGACCATGCTCTATTATTAAAGAAATTGCATCGTTATGTTATTAGGGGTGTTCCCCTTAATCTAATAAAATCTTACTTGGATAACCGCTACCAATTTGTGAAAGTTAATAGGGCTAAAGGAGCCACTAAGCTGATTTCACGGGATGTTTCCCAAGGATCAAACTTGGGACCTTTTTTTCTATATTGCCTATGCGAATGATTTAAGTCCTTATTGCCACAGAAAAAGTTAGAGATGTCTGCCATGCGACGATACTAACATCCTAATAATTGCAGACGATCGGTCGATACTGAGAGACGAATGTGAAAATGTTTACAGTCAAGTACAGCTGTGGGCTGATAAGAATTTTCTAAAACTGAATAAAGAAAAAACGGTATTGCTTTGCTTTACATTAGCAAGACGAAACACCGAAAGTGATTTTAAGTTGATTGAGGGATCTCTGGACGAACTTGGGTGTCAGGAAAGTAAGAAGATGTTAGGGGTGGTGATTATAAGCTTAAATGGGGATTCCATGTTGACAACTTATGCTCAAGATATGCAGCACCTGCTATGGACCACACTTTTTGTCCAGGCAGTGTGGCTTTGCCTACTCTTATGTCACTATATTTTTTAATTTTCATAGCCACTTTACGTACGGTATATTGTGCTGGGGTAATAGTAGTAAGATAAACGGGGTTTTTCTGCTTCAAAAGTTTGCGATTAGAATATTGTGTGGGCTTTAACGTCGGGAAACCTGTAAACTGGCTTTTAGGCAGAATAAAATTCTTACAGTTTTCGACATATACCTATATACTTGAAGTTTGCTCATATGTTTATGCACATATTTGAGGGTTGTCGACTTATTCATAATTATAATACTAGAGGTCACTTAAGATTGATGCCACCACCTCATCGCACAGCTACTTACCAGAAGAGTTTTTATTTTAACTGTTTCAGATTTTATAATGTCCTAGATAATATTCTCATAAAGGTGGCACCTAATATCAATGTTTTTAAGAGTAGACTTAAAAAGCTGCTGTTTCAAAAAAACTGTTATAGTCTTTGTGAATTTTTCTTGTAGTTGATTCCTTTGTCTGACATTTTTTCCAATTATTGTAGTGCCCTGTATTACCTTTCAATTGGACAAATAATCGATATTATTATTATTATTAGTACTCAATAAAGACATTCTTGACCGATGTTTGAGTTAATTCAGATTTTCGTTATTTACCTACCCGGAATGGCAATATTCTAATTTAAAATATTAAGATTGGGGTACGTTTCATATTACCTTTTGCATTAAGAGGTATTCTTATATCAGGCATGGCCGATGGCCTCCTATTTACATGATTAACAAGGGCGGTGGAATTTGAGTTTATTTTATTTGTATTGTAGTCATTTTCCACACGACTTTCTGGAATCATCTTAATAGATGGCGTCTCGGCTATCCCATGGTGTCCATCTTTTGGGTCCCCTGGTAATCGTATGAGGATAGTGTACACACTGTCTGAAGATACTGATCTTCCGCCCAGTCGGTTTGCCATCGGCAAACTTCGTGTGTCACGGGGTGTAAATCGAGTTGGGGTCATGTTGACTTGGTTTCCCGGTGTCCAACCGACGTCCCGTGGTGTATATGGATCCCTAGAATTAGAATTATTATATTGTAAGCGGATCAGACAAAATAAATCACTATAAATACCAAAGCAAAGGGTAAATGGGAGCTGGAAAACCTACACGAAGTAAGACCATTAGAAATAGATGAAGATGTTAAAAGTTCACAAAAAATATAACTTGTGGTGTTCCGCAAGGATCAACCTTAGGACCTACTTTTTTTTTAATCTACATAAATTCTATAACAAAATTAAATTTAAAACGTAAAATAAAATTGTTTGCCGATGATACCTACTACTATTGTATATTTTCATGAAGACTATGCTCAAATTCATAATAACATTAACCACGACCTAAATATAATATGGCTTAAAATTAATAAATTATCATTAAATTTTAATAAATCATCTTTTATGTTTGTAAGTTAATCAAAATTAAAAATTAATAATATTTCTTCACTATCTTTCAATAATAATTTAATCAAATATACTAGGTTTATATATTGATAAAAATTTAAGTTGCAAAAAACATATTGAATATTTAAGAAGTTACATATCAAACCAACAATTGGCATTTTGTTTAAAGCTAAAAATTATACAGTGAGGACCTAAAGTCCGTCCCCCCCTCTCTAACTTCTAAACCGTTCGGTATATTTTAATGAAATTTTGAACGATAATATTTGAGCAAGTCTTGCACTTTTTGACATACCAATGACAGCTTTAAATATCAAGATGACAGCTGGGTCCGCTTTTGGATTTTTTTTTTAAATGGAACACCCTGTATATTTTTAAATTTTTAAATTCCACATAAAATTATAATTATTTTTTATTAAATGCATTATTAGTCTATACTTCATAGTTTCCGAGATATTGACTCTCGAAAAGTGACATTTTTGAACTTTGACAGCTTATAACCTTCTAACAGTACGTCTTAGAGCAAAACGGCTTACATGTCCCTATCTTCAATTTTTATTATCTTCCCAAAAAAATCAACTTCTGATTAAACCTGATGTAACTCGAAAGCAGGAAATATAGTTGTTCCGGTTTAACTGGAAATTGATTTTCTTGGGAAGATAATAAAAATTGAAGATAGGGACATGTAAGCCGTTTTGCTCTAAGACGTACTGTTAGAAGGTTATAAGCTGTCAAATTTCAAAAATGTCACTTTTCGAGAGTCAATATCTCGGAAACTATGAAGTATAGACTAATAATGCATTTAATAAAAAATAATTATAATTTTATGTGGAATTTAAAAATGTAAAAATATACAGGGTGTTCCATTTTAAAAAATATTCCAAAAGCGGACCCAGCTGTCATCTTGACATTTAAAGCTGTCATTGGTATGTCAAAAAGTGCAAGACTTGCTCAAATATTATCGTTCAAAATTTCATTAAAATATACCGAACGGTTTAGAAGTTAGAAGGGGGGGGGGGGACGGACTTTAGGTCCTCACTGTATATATCGTTAAAATATTTAAAAATATATATTATTTTTTTTTTATTCAAAATTACTGTATATGATTTCAATTTCGAGATCAACGAATTTAACTACAATTCACGCATTAAAAAAACTACAAAACAAAATAACTAAATACATACATTTATTTTTTCCTTCCAACTATAAATTTGTATGAACCAAATGGATATTTAAATTTAGAAAAGCTTTATAAATTAAAACTATGCATTCTAATACACTCTATTTTTATTAAAGAAAAACAATCAAATATAATATTTAATCTGACCAACATTATTCACAACACCAGACAAAGACCATCATATTCAAACACCTATTGTAACGAGTACTTTTGCCAAGGATCAATATTATATAAAGGAATAATAATTTACAACAGTTTGCCGAAAAAAATAAAAAAAATATCAAAATTATGGACTTTTAAAAAAACACTAAAAAAATATTTTTTAAAACTGAACTAAGTTTAACGTATTAGGTATATATTAATATTTTTTTTTGTAAATGGTTATTATATATTTTTTTTTAAATAATTTCGATGGAGTTATTAATAGTTACTAAACATTGTTTTTATTATTTGTGGTTTTATATACAATATTGTATATTTGGTGTTATATTCTCTGTAATACATTTTTTTAGGTTGGTTGAGAATAAACATAGGTATATATTAATCTAAAAAAATCTAAAATGTATGGTTGTCTTGGCAAAGCACGATATAGTAAAGCTGTTGTACCTAGGTAGTCGACAAATTTACAAGAAAGACATCTAAAAAAGATATGCACTTTGTGCAGAACCACCATTTTATGAAATATCGTAACTTGATGGATTGAAACAGCGCAAAATCAAGTGAAATACGAGATACCATTTGAATTAGTCTTATTGAAAACAATTACAGCTACTTATCTATCTACTTCTACTGTCGCCATTTCGACCAAAAAAAAATCTATGCCGAATGAGACTGTAACAGAAGACACCTTATAGTCTGAGTTTTAAAAAGTGATTTAATACAACGTATCATGTGTTACTTCGAGTTACTAGATAGATATCTAGAAAAATAAAAAATCTTTAGGCAATCAAAAATTAGAAACCGAAAATATCTTTACGACAACCCATGTACTTTTCAACTGACTTAAAACAAATAAAGGCAAGAGCCTTAGATAATGAATCAATTCTTAGACAATCTAATAATAATAATAATATAAAGTCATGAATGATGAAACAGTTTTGGACTTCCATTGTCTTTATTTGTTTTAAATCACAACGTTTCAACTGGTAAGTATCTCCAGTCGTCTTCAGGTGAATACTAAATAAGTAAAGTAACTACGTGCACTAAAGCATAACTGAGGTGGGCGCAGTCATGCGTTCAGTTGGCACGCGATCTTATCCTAAGATTACATCTATTTAACAAAGGTTTCCAGATATTTCTTATGTCTAAGGATGGTTTACTAAAGCAGCCTGGGTTCTGGTGAATAGCAGCAGCTTCCTTAAACTTTCTTTTCCTCCAGTGAGGTTCCTTATGTAGGATTTCAGCTTCTGACCACATGATATGGTGACCATGTTTCCAGGCATGGTCAGCTGCACCTGACTTTTCGGTCTCTCCTTTTAACGTATTGTTTTTGTGTTCTTTAATCCTTGTTTCTAATGGTCTTAATGTCTCACCTATATAGGATTGGCCGCATTCGCAGGGGATCTGGTAGACGCAGTTTTTCCTATCTTTTTGACTTGTGGGCTTTGTCTTCGTCAGGTGGCTTCTTAGGGTGTCCCTCGAGTTGAATACGGTGTTGATGCACCTAGCTAGTATAAATAGTCCTGTAGTTACTTTACTTATTTAGTATTCACCTGAAGACGACTGGAGATACTTACCAGTTGAAACGTTGTGATTTAAAACAAATAAAGACAATGGGAGTCCAAAACTCTTTCATCATTCAAGAAACATCATTGTCTCCAACCTTCAAACAGTCAATATAAAGTCAGTTTTGATGTATTAAACTTTTATAAGTATTTTCGTTGTATACACTAAACTTAACTTTAATAAAATTGTCATAGGTCGGTAAGTTAAATGTAATTAAACCTGTATTATACGTACCTCAATACATCCCAATAACTTACCTAATAACATTAAGAGAAGTACATCTAGACACAGAACTTTGTAAAGGCGTATCCAACGATACTGGAGTGATACAACCTTGGCCCTGCTCACTGGGACTTTCCTCTTCGGTATCGCTGTCGTCTCTGCCAGAATGCCACCAGGCAATGCACCAATGCCTCAATCGTATGACGCTGCCACGAAAGCCACGCTCTGTTATTATTCTCTGGAATAACAGTAACTAAGTTATATAAGGTTTTTACTGAATCGGTTTAGAATTTTATTTTAATTTTAAATGTATTATAATAATCATAGATATGATGCTGTTCCAAAACTAAAATTATATTTTAATTTTATCGCTTTCCCTATTATTCCTTTCTTTAAATAGTTATTTCCCTAACAAGTGCGGAAAGTGAAAGACACTTTACGCATGAGTGAGGAACATTATTTTTTCTACGAGCGTATAGATATACAAAAAAGTATACATATTTATTTTCCAAAAATTATTTTATTTCAACATATTATAATAATACATAAAATTTTAACTAAAAAGCTACTAATTATTATGAATGTTAATATTCTATTCCTTATAGGTTTTCGCCTCTTTTCTCCTTAGCACGCCATGTAACAAAATGTTCGTATTGCTTTTCATACCTTAGTCTGGACTTGACAGGTAACAGCTCGGAATTTACTTTATAAGTAGTAAGTATAGTTAATAGTTTCGGCGGCTGTATGGGCGGTTGCACTGTCTTGTTGAAAATATCCAAAACGTAGTTCGTTGTCAAGTAATTGCTCCACAAATGGATTCAAAATATTGTCTCTATACCGCTGTGCTGTAACTGTGTCATGAAAAAAAATAGGACTAACAATTCTTCTTCGGGAAACAGCTAACCAGATAACATCTGGGTGCAATGTGGACTCCACAAAAAAATGGGGATTTTTACTACTCCACATGCGTGTATTCTGAGATTTCACATAACCGGAGAGGTGAAACCAGGCTTCGTCCGAAAAAAATGTCTGGTCTAATAAATCATTTATTTCCAATATACATTTTGGGTAAACCATTGAGAGTAATTCCTGCGTGTTTCAAAATCTGCGGCTTGTATTTCTTGGAATACTTGCACTTTATAAGGAAATACATTTAGCTGCTTCTTACGAATAGTCCTGCATGTTCCATAAGATCTTTCCACATCTTGGAACAGGCGTCTTATACAACTTGTTGGCGTATTTTGCATTATTTCACGAACGTTTGCAACAAGTTCTTCTGTTCTTACAGATGGTCTTCCTGCTCATTTTTTGTGTTGTATAGAACCCGTTTCCCTAAACACAGCCACGGTTCTTTTCAGGCAATGATAAAAATCCCCAGCAATAAAAGCAACGTTAGGAAAATGTTCGTGAAAATCGTCCATGCACAAACCCGGATTGCATTCCACTCAACATTTACTTTAACCCCGTTTCGAAAATACGCTTCAACCATAAATGTTTTGTGCTGTTCCGTAAAGCCCATTGTTCAAGAAATTGGAAAAATTAGCGATGAATCAAATTACTTGTTACGACTGTCAAAGATGACGAAATAACTGATTGATTGTTAATTCAGGTAGTTACTGACACCCAACAGGTATTAGGCTCTACGGCTAAGCATTACGTCCTTAAATGCAAGGCCCTCTTTGATGCAAATAATTTTTGCTCGCACGGTATATATTTAACCAAACCATATCTTTGGCCGTTTCTAAACTTTCCCAGTATTTTAATCCTGTTTGGAATTAACTTTCAATAGACTTAAACCCATTAATAATCTGTAAAAATGTTGCCAACTCTTCCTGTATAGGAAGAATACGGTATTTATATTAACACACTGCGAGAGTCCTATACTTTAAAAATAAATTCAACGATGATGTTAGTTTGTATGCAAATTTCCAACTCTATTTCCATTACCATCCCGTCCAGCCTGCTCGTAAATAATGCGTTTTAATGGCACAATAGAGCAGACTCTGTATTTTCATTACACAGTCAATACTCTGTGACAGTTTCCGCTTGATATATGCTTTGTTTCTCGTTGGCTGGAAAATAAGTTTCCTGGGACGTGGAGATAATGCCGTTCTTTACAATAAATGTCACTTTAATTATTGTAAGACTTGAAGTTATTGTTAACTTAAAGAGACAGGAATGTTTTTGTGCGAAAATAAGGTTTAAATTGTCCACACTTTAATAGTAGGGGAAGGTCGCCTTTGATGGAATACTTCCCATGATGGCATACTACAGGTATCGTTGGAATAAACCGGTTTTGCGTCATCCCGCATAGTTAGACGGGCGTGCGATATTGACTATTGACCGTTCGAATTTCAGTCGTGACGGACGTTTTTATGTAAAGTTATTAATAGAACAGAAATTGTTAAGTGCCGAAGTAATATTAGCCAGTTTTTAAACCAAAAACTCATCGTGTTAGGTGCATTAAATTAGATTGCACGATTTTTTTCCGATAACTATAGGATATTGATGTTACTTTGCTATGATTATTTTAAATCTAAGTTGTGGTTTTAATTTTTTATAATTTATGTACTAGCAGTGTGACATATTCCAAGATGGCATATCCATTGGTTTCCTATGATGGCATACCTATAAATACATATAAATAGGCGTCATATTCTTAAAACAGCACTACTTTTACGTTTCTTTTAGATAGGTATGCCACTACTTATATGCTTCTTAAAGTTGTCTTTAGATTGTACTTTCCTGATAATGTTTTCATAATCTTTTTAAAAAGTTTTAAACATGTTCCCTAGAATGTAAGATATTATTTTAAGTTTTTTTAAATAGTTTTATGTGCTTGAATTTTTTAACAATAAAAATGTGCAAACTGTAACAAAATCATTCCCTTTACATGTATGCGTCTTTCAGAGTTTTGCATTTTACTGAAGTATGCCATCATAGGCAATGCAGTTGCCTATGATGGCATACGTGGTAATTTTTCTTATTATTTTTTTACCAAAAAAATAGGTTTTGTATATTTCTAAAGTTTTATAATGAATATTTAAGTAGTAACGAATATTTTAACATTGTTAAATGGGTTAAAACCTTTGAACTAAAAAATATATTAGGTGGTAAAAAAAGGTGTCATCATAGGCGACCTTCCCCTATGTAGATAATAGAAATTCTAAACTTATCGTTTTGGAAAAACAATTAACTCTTGCTATTTTACTCTTGCAATTAATACTTTTTTCGCGGAGAATTTATTATAATCGCGAAAATGCTTTTTTTAGATATTATTAGAAGTCGACATTTTATTATGGTCTCTAGACTACAAAAAACTTGTTTCCCATTTTTATCGGCCTATGTGTCTGTTGGCTCAAAAGCTTAAAAACTACTTGAAGGGGAATGGCGAAATTTTGTATATATAGATAAGGTATTGATCCCACTCAAAACGTGGTATAATTTGGGTTTGCTATATACAGGGTGAGTATCAAAAAAAAAATCAATTCTATTTGTTTCTAATTTAATTTCAGTAGTATTGCTTGGTTTAAACATAATATTGTTCATATAGTTTAATAACTTGGGTATTTTTAACGAGCCTATACGTTTACGTATACGTATACGTGGCTGGTAACAGTTGAAAAAGGTAGGGCCAAAATATCAAAAAAATCAATTAAAAAAACTCGAGAAAACGTACGGAATTACATGGAGCATGGAGGAGAAGAGATTTTTACAATTATCTTATCTAGGATAGAATACCCATATAATATTTAAGGCTACGGGAGAAGTAAATGTGTGTAATTAAATTTATTTTAATAATGATGTGAGCATTTTTCAAAACAAATCAAATATATGGCTTTCACAATAAACAAGCTATCGATTTTTAACTCCATCTCTATGCTTCTACAATTATTGAGGTTAGGACTTCTTTCTTCTTAAGAGATAAGTGCTATTGTTTAGTTTTGTTGTTTCTGTAGTATTTTGTACATACCTATACTTGGGTATTATTTTATTGAAAGAATGAATACAAGGAGCTAAAACTCCGAAGCAAAATTTATTCAGCGTACAATAATAATAATAATATTAATAAACTTCTTTATTTCAAATCATGAATACAAAAAACATAAAATGAAATGACGTCACCAGCTAACCAAAAGTACATTGTTTTCCCTAAACTTTTAAGCGAAAAATTCACCTAGACTATAAGGTTCTAAATCAATAAGTAGTTTTTTAATTTCTCTTTTGTACAATTTTTGTGAATCTACTTTTTTTATTCTATTTGGTAAGGCATTAAATAATTTTAAACACATATAATGTGGCGATCTTTCTGTGAGTGTCAGTCGATGTATTGGGTAGTTAACATCCATTGTTCTTGTGGGGTAAGAATGTGATTGTTTAAGATTAAAAAGTTCCTGATTCTTAAAGAAAAACATTAAACATTCATAAATATATATCCCGTAAACTGTCATTATGCGCTTATTTTTAAAAACGCCTCTACAACTTTGCTTATAATCCATCTTACCCATAATTCTCATTATCCGCTTTTGAACCACAAAAATGTCTTGTGTCGTGTTGTGTCTTCCCCAAAATATAATTCCATACTTTATTAACGATTCAAAATTAGCATGATACATTATCCTAACTGTTTCCTCATTCATATACTTACCAACGACCCTAATTCCATAACAAACGGAGTTTAGTCTTTTTAGTAAATTGTTCACGTGGACCGACCAGTTCAAGCATTCATTGATATTGATACCTAGAAATTTTACATCCTTTGAGAAATTTAACTCTTTATTAACAATGCTTAAAGTTGGTGGACCTTGAACTGTTGACTGTTTAGTTTTAAATAAAATTATATTGGTCTTTTCTTTATTTAAAATTAATCTATTTTTGAAAACCAATCTGATACTAGGTTAAAAAAGAGTTTGGCTTTTATTAAAAGGTCATCTAAAAACTTATTTCCGATAATTAAATTAGTATCATCTGCATATTTAACAATATGCTGGTTTTTATCTTCTGTTATGAAAGCCAAGTCGTTGACAAATATTATGAAAAGAAGGGGGCCCAAAATGCTACCTTGTGCTATGCCTACATCATTATTTAATATTTCTGACTTACAAGTTTTATCTCCCTTAGTAATAGTAACGGTCTGTCTTCGATCGTTAATATATGAGACAAGCCATTTTTTTACATTTCCCCTAATTCCATACATTTCAAGTTTGCTAAAAAGTATTTCCCTGTCTAGACAATCATAGGCTTTAGACAGGTCAAGAAACATTCCAAGGGCCAACTCGCCCCTTTCAAGGTGATCTATAATGGCTCGAAAAAATTGAAAAATTGCAGTTTGTGTTGATCTGCCTTCCGTAAAACCATGTTGGCATTTATTAAATAAATTACGATCTTTCATGAAACTGACTAATCTTTTGCTCATGGCTAATTCAAATAGTTTTGAAAAACTTGGTTATAAGCTGATAGGCCTATAATTGTCTAGCTTTTCAGGGTCTCCTTTTTTATACAATGGTTTAATAAGTGCTATTTTTAGATTATCTGGAAAAATGCCAAACCCAAATGAATTATTTATTAAATAGGAAAGTACATGTTTTAATTCAGAGACGGATACTTTTACAATGCTAGCTGGAATCTCATCGATACCAGAACTATGTTTGTTATTTATTTTCTTACCTAACTCACAAATTTCTTCCGGTGTTACGGGAGTTAAAAACATGGAATTTTCGTTTCTTGTTATGTCACAATTAAAAGGTACATTAATTAAACTATTAAGAAGATCGGGCACAACAAACAATAAATGTTGATTATACTTCCTGGCGATAATATCGGGGCTTCCCTCTAAACCTAATTCTACTACATTTCTTGCTTTCCCATTTATTTCTTTACAGATTGTCCACATACACTTTGTCTTATTATCAGAGTTTTTGACTCTGTTTTCATATTTTTTCGCACGTGACGTAACTAATAATTTGTCGTACACTTTTTTTTCATTATTATACATCTCTTTATACAATTGATTGTGTCTTGATAAAGATAGCAATACATCTAACCTACCCTTGCATTGTATAATCTCTGGATTATCAGGTGTCTTTAAATTTTGTTTTTTACCGCACAAAATTAAAGGAAAATGGTAATTAAATAATATCTTAAAGCTATCCATAAATACATTCCATTGTTTTAGTAGGAGGAGCATAAGCAAATAGTAGAAAATTATTCTTTTTATTTAAAACTAGGCTTATAATTGTAGATCTGAAGAGGGTATAGTATTGTTATTTTCATTTTCACCAGTCCTACACCAGTGGAGAAAAACTTAGTGTCTCTTTTCCCTTTAAAGAATTTCAGTTTAAAATACGCGAAAAGTAAATGAACTGTTGTCAATTTGACAAGTGCTGAACCTTTCATTCTTCCCTTTAAAAGCTACTGTTGATTTTCCATGTCAACTAAGAAACATTTAAAAAAATTAACTCACCGATCGTTTTCTTCTGTGCGGATCCACGCAGCTGTGCATGTTGTACACGGAATCTGTGTCCGCCGTAGACGACTCGGACCGCGTCCGCCTCCACTCGTCCATGTCCACTGTGGAGCAGGCGTTGGTCGCTTCGTCACTGCATACGAATACACTGTATACACGGGATTAGCTAGTAAAAGGGTTAGTTTTCACATTTAGAACATCGAACATCTAAGAGTGCACCTAAAAAGCGTCTAAATGTGCAAGCTACCACCAAAGTTTATCACGCCTTAAGTAAATGTCTATCCCCAGTTACTGTCGTAGCTGCATCTGGGGTCATATGCCCAAGAACTCCTATAAACAAGGACACAGTACAGTAGAAATTTGGTAGTGACGTCACGCTCCGTAGTCATATTACGTTTTGGCATCATTATTTCTCTATTTAATCTAGTCGGCCTTGCTCTCCGTCCATTAATGTACAGGTGATCGTGGCAACATGGTCAGATCATCCATATTTCCTGATTTGCTTTGAACTATGTTTTCTTTATGTAATATGTTTATGATTATAATTATGTTAACTTAGTTATTACCACAGGTCTAGCATGATTTTACAGAATTAGGTACCTTATCGGGAGTATTTTAGTTAAGTAAAAAAATAACTATAGTCGGATCTGGTCTTATCGTGCGGGTCATACGATTCAAGAAAGACATACTCTCAGTTTTTGTTTTCTTTACTTGCGTTTAATTTTACCCTCTAAATAAAATACGTAAGATAAATGAGACAGACTTATTCCATTTTGACATGAAAGAAAAGGATATGTATTTACTTTCCAGCGATTCTAAAAAAGCTTATAATAGCACCAGCTATGCTTTATTTTAAATATGCCAGTTTTGTGACTTTGACAGTTTGTGAGAAAATGAAACAATTTTCTGGGTTTGTTCATCCCCAATAAAAAAAAAATGGTACTTAATCTGATAAACTATTTCGAAAATGAAAGAAAAAGTGGAAATTCGCCAACCAATATTCAGGAAACAGTAGCCAAAGTACTGGGAATTAGTTTAAGGACTGTGCAGAAAATTGTGCATGAAACAAAACATAACATAATACCCAAGAATACTAAAAAGTGTAAACGAAGAAAGCCAAAGACTGAGGATTTAAGCGAAAATATTAAAATGGGAGTTCGAAATGTGATTTACGATTTATACAAAATAAAAACCAATGTAACTCTTCCAGTTTTACAAAAAACATTAAAAATTCGGGGTGTTTTGGAAATTGGACTTGAAGCGTTATCAAAATTAATAAAAAATTTAGGTTTTCGCTATAAAAAAGACTGTAACTGAAGATTTTTATGTGAGCAGCCACAGATAGTGAGTCAGCGTGTTCAGTTTTTAAAAAAATATAGGGACAATTACAAATCGAAATTTAGAAAAGTGGTATTTTTAGACGAAACGTGGATATTTTCGAATGGAATTCTTTCAAAATCTTGGCAAGATGAGTCTGTAAAAAGTGTTAAAAGGAAAAAGGGGTGCGGTACGGGAAAGCGTTTTATTATTTTGTATGCCGGTTCTGCAACAGGATATGTTGCAGGTGCGAGTTTAATTTTTTCTTTAACATCAAAAAGTGCCGACTATCATGATAATATGAATTGTGAAATGTTTGAAAAATGGTTAAAAGTTCAATTGATACCAAATTTGGATGCTCCGTCTTTAATTGTATTAGATAATGCATCATATCATTCAAGAATTTTAAATAAACAGCCTACTTCATCTTGGAGGAAAAGTTATATTTATGAGTGGCTGGAAAAACACAACCAAAATCCTTTACCAAATATGCTTAAATCGGAACTCCTATCAATAGCAAAGTCTCTTAAAAAACCCAAAATATACGCGGTAGATGAAATACTGCGTGAATATGGTCATGAGGTTCTACGACTGCCGCCATATCATTGCCAGTTTAACGCAATAGAATTATTATGGGCTGGTGCAAAGTCTTATTATGAAAAACATGTAGGTGATGGTCTTAAATCCGACCAAGTACAAATAGTTTGGCAAGATTCGTTAGATCATATTACACAGGAGTACTGGAAGAAATCGGTGGAACATACAGAAATATTAATAAGGGATTGGTGGGATCAAGAACAAGTACTAGATGTCGAAGTAGCGCCATGATAATTGCTTCATTCGAAGACGACTCAGACGACGAGGACTTTTCAGATTTTATAAGTGACGATGAGAGTTTTTAGGCTATAATTATAAACGGTGTTTTTCGTTTACATTTTTTAGTATTCTTGGGTATTATATTATGCTTTTTTTTCATGCCCATTATTCTGCATAGTCCTTAAACTAATTCTCAGTGTTTTCATTACGGTTTTCTGCATATTGGTTTGCGAATTTCCACTTTTTCTTTCATTATAGAAATAGTTTATCAGACTAAATGCCATTGTATTTTTAGGTTTTAGTAGCAAAATTGTTAAAATAAATTGCACTGTTTATTATTGTCTTTTTTAATTAAAGGGTACAGTAGGTATATAATTAACGATTATATAATTTTTTTGTAACTTTTTCAAATCTCCTGTACATAATTTTTACAAAACTAATAATATTAGGTATATGTGGCTATCTTCGCGATAGCTAAAATAATGAAACTATTTTTCCTTACCTCCGTATATTTGTAAATAATCTCACAACATTTTGATAGCCTCTGTGTTGTCTGATTTGACGCATATGATCAGTGACCTTTGGACCCGCACGTTAAGACCAGATCTGACTATAAGGATTATTGTTAGTAATCGTATTGTAGACATGCGAAACGCTATGTGTGTATGTGACTCATTGTAGTACAAGGTTCAAGTCAGTAGGTTCCTCGTCGTGTTTTAATACTTTTGGAGGATTTGTTTTTATACGTATCAAATGGAGGAGGCTTATAACCAAGATGAAAAAAAAAAGATCGCGATTGTACTAAATAGGTCACGAAATCTTATTTTTTAATTAGAAGCGAACTCTATACAAGCTCTTTAACTATTTTTAAAACAAAAACTGATTGAAGAGAGATGGATTGATTGAGAACCAAATGGCTTGGATAGTCGCCTAATAAATAAACAATTTCTGGAGCAACCAAATTGCCAGGAAATTTTCAAGCAATTTTATCGGCCAACTTGGTTGCTCGATGATTGCCCATGCGGGCTCCTTAAGCTTAATATTCTATTAATCTCTGGTAAACAATTACTATGCGATCTGTTTTATTAAAAACAAGACACACCCAAGACTATTCATTCATAAACTATACTAAACAGAAACTTTTTTTGTTTTCCTTTTTATACTGGAATATCTACTAACTTTAAAATAATTATGCTCTATTACAAACACATACCATTCGTTTATAGTACCGATCTTAATTGTCACGAAATTAATTAGACAAGAAACAATTATTGCTCCGTGATTTAAACTCTAGATTTAAGTAATCTCTCGGGAGACTGTAAAGGTGTATACCTACCATAAAAATAAACTTAAATAATTTTGGACTCACTGAATTTAAGAGGTCTAAAGTTTATTTCCAGGTTTTATTTTAAAATAATAGATTTTAATTACTTATTAACCAGATAATTAAATAAACACATGCGTCTTTAAATGTTAATTAAATTTAATTAGTCACTATAATAATTATTTAATATCGACACAAACGGTTGAAAGTAAAATCCGATTACGTCAATTTTCGTAAATTTTAGTTTCCTTAATCCCTGTCGAAAAAATTTCGTAAAGTACCATAAATTCTTTTAAAATCTTTGTGAGGTTTATGAGATTTAATAAGATTGTGAATTCAAATCGTATTCCTGCGGTTTTCCTAAGGATTTATTTGAAATTATAAGAAACTCAATTTTATGTGGATGTTTTCTTGAGGTCAGACCATATAATTTATTTGAATTTTTAAGATTTTATAAGACTGTATGTTTTATTTTATTTTATGAATACTAAGTAGTGTTTATATTTAAATTTAATTATTATTATATTTAAAAAAACAACACAAACCGTCTAAAAATATTTCCTAAATCTTTATTGAATTTATTGTTAACTAAGTATATTATAATTTTGAAAAAGTAGTCCATACTCAAAGTGGAGTTAAATGTATAGAAAAAAGAAAAGCACAAAGTCTTTCTCCAAGTTTATTAGAATAACAAGGCGAACCTAGAATAATTCATAATAATGCAACATGTTTCGAGTGTAGAAACACTCATCATCAGGAAAACAAAGTATATAGTACAATGTTAATGTTGTTAGCAATAGAAAAAATAATAAGTGGAATTGAGCCGTAATGGAGCTTTCAATGGTGTACACGAGGTGTAAAAAATAAATAGTCAGAAGACCGATAAGACTTCAGCATAGCACAGAAAGTCTAGTGCCAAGGCCCTGTCTTGGTCAGAATAATGAAGAGAGCGAAAGAAAAATTAGAGAGTTTTAACAGACTTTGTGAAAATCATATAAGTAGGTATAAGTAGTAAAAAATCTTAACTTTCATTAATGCCGAGGTAACTGGGCCGTGCCGTAACAAGCCTGGTACCCCAACAACATTTTACTTCAAGCTAAATGATGCTTTGAATTTTGCGAAAACCAATTTTATTTTTTTTCTTTCCTTCTCATTTCACTACTTTTACATGTCTCCGACAAAGTTTAATAAAACTTAAAATTTTTCACTACTTATACCTAAATGATTTTCACAGTCTGTTAAAACTATCTAATCTTTCTTTCGCTCTCTTCATTTTGTTTTTGTTTAACGCGAAATAAACATGTCAATATAACATTTACATGGCCCGACAAGGGTCTCTGTGGGTACCCATAATGACTTTGTGAATTACTAAAAAGTAGGCGCAGGATAAACATTACAGCACCAAAACATGTTTAATATAATTATATTAATAACATTTAATTTCACTTTCACTCTGTATTAAAGTTCACAATCTATATTTTATCGGTCAAACCTGAGAATAGCTAAGTGTCTTTTACAAAACAATAACACTAAAGACTGTTGTTGAAAATGTATTATAAATAATAAGTGGGATTAAGCCGTAATGGAGCTTTCAATGGTGTACACGAGGTGTAAAATATGAATAGTCAGATGACCGACAAGAATTCAGCATACTGGAAAGTCAAGGGCTAGTGCAAAGGCCCTTTCTTGGGCAGAATAATGAAGAGAGCAAAAGAAAATTAGATAGTTTTAACAGACTTTATCAAAATCATTTTGGTAGGTATAAGTAGTGAATTGAGGAAAAGAAGAATCTTAAATTTCAATAAACTTTGTCGGAGACATGTAAAAGTAAAAAGTGAAATGAGAGGGAAAGAAAAAAAATTGGTTTTTGTAAAAGTCAAAGCATCATTTAGCTTGAAGTAAAATGCTGTTGGGGTACCAGGCTTGTTACGGCCCAGTTACCCCGGCAGGAGTCAAATTATACATCACAATGTGTGCAAAACTAATAAATTTAAAAGATTTTAAAAAACAATTTTAATTTTACTAGAACATCTTATCAAAAAGTTACTTTTTCTAATGTTATGAAATTTGAGCAGATGTACACAGGAACGGTTATTAGAATTAAAGAATATAGCCCTATTTACCAAAACATATAAACTCAACTTTTAATAACACTAGATTTAATTCTACACACGTACACAATAATTAACATCTACTTAAAAGTTTACGAGTGTCTTACCTAGAGTTACTTCTTTTACTACTATCTTTCTTTCCCGCCTGTAGATTTGGTAAGTCTTTTTGTCTCTTCTCCGTTTCCCGCCAAATCCTCCAATATAAAAAACACATCACTGAAACTGGAACGTAAAATGCCGCGATCGCCGTACCTTAAAAAAATAATCATAAATTAAAAATAGTCCTTTTTTTATCTTTCGCACTCTTCACATTTATATATTTTTTTAAAGTATTATTTTACTAAATTTTACTCTACCTATAGGTTTATTATTAGTTATAGAGAAACTAGTAAATACCTTGTAATAGTAGAAACAACAAAGTCTTATGAAGTATTTTGCAATACAAACTCCTTGCAGAAGTTACCGTGCGAGCAAACATTATTTGCATTAAAGAGAGTCTTGCATCTAAGGACGTAATGCTTAGCCGTAGAGCTTAATACCTGTTGGGTGTCAGTAAATACCTGAATTAACAATCAATCTGTTATTCCGTCATCTTTGACAGTCGTTACAAGTAATTTGATTCATCGCTAATTTTTCCAATTTCTTGAACAATTCACACAATGGGCTTTACGGAACAGCACAAAACATTCATAGTTGAAGCGTATTTTCGAAACGGGGTAGGACTAAATGGTGAGTGGCAATACAATCCAGGTTTGTGCATGGACGATTTTCACTAACATTTTCCTAACGTTGCTTTTATTGCTGGGGATTTTTATCATTGCCTGAAAAGAACCGTGGCTGTGTTTAGGGAAACAGGTTCTATACAACACAAAAAAGGACCAGAAAGACCATCTGTAAGAACAGAAGAACTTGTTGTAAACGTTCGTGAAATGATGCAAAATACGCCAACAAATTGAATAATACGCCTGTCCCAAGAAGTGGGAAGATCTTCTGGAACATGCAAGAATATTCTTAAGAAGCACCTACATTTATTTCCTTATAAAGTGCAAGTATACTTTGTTAATTTTGTAAACAACAAAAATAAATTTGTATTTGTCTACTTATTTAATTACTCATTAGTTTGGCATATCATGTCATAATATAAATTTGACAAAATTTTAACCTAGATTTGGTTAGATATCATTGTGATCTAAACCAAGCCCTACGTTTTTTAATCCAAGCACTCTTTGATGCAAATAATTTTTGCTCGCGCGGTATGAGTAGTAAAATATTTTCATTGGATGGTTTCTCTTGGTTTTGTACGATGTCATATGGGGTCGCCACCTCGCACAAGCGTCCCCTAGGTTTGGTGACAACATAATATGTGTGACATGACGGTAAGATTTATTACCTATACATTTTCTGTTTTGGGGTATAATTTTATTGAAGCTATATTACCACACCTATATTATTCGATCTTCCAAAAGAAAAGGCTAGTGGCAACCAGTATATTTCTGCATTAGCTTATTCCCGGATCGCTCTACAAAAAACATCGACTGAATAATTTGGATATGAGCCCCATTATTACAATTTCTTTAACGTCCGAAAAGTATCGACATCGATAAAAAAAATTGTCCATGAAGAGGTACAAGTTATTTTTTTTGTTACTTTGGAATGAAAAGACCGTAACTATTTTTAAAAATTCGTGACTTCGCATGATCAAACCATTTTTTTCTGTGACAAAAATATCAAAATACAACTGCAATTTTGGTTTGCCTGTCGACTATACGGTTTGGTTCATTTTTTAATGAACATGCCTGTATTCTGTTTCACTTACTCCACCCACACACAGAAGTGATGCACCTCGTCCAGTACATCCAGAATCTGTCGCTACCCCCAGAAATAAATTAGATACAAGATACACAATATGAGCTCCGATTATTGATGATTTAGATACAAGATACACAATATGGGCTCCAATTATTGATGATTCAGATACAAGATATACAATATCGGCTCCGATTATTGATGATTCAGATACAAGATACACAATATGGGCTCCGATTATTGATACTTATTCTTTTTTTCGATTACTTGGCAATTTTTCTATTGCCCACATAGACACTAGATGGAGCTACGTGCTACATCCTTTTGAAGCTGCCCCGGTGTACTGCTTGCACTAATGAGCGATGATATGGCGAACCACATTTGGGAATGAATCTGACGAAATGAAAGGACGAAACTTTTCCAAATAATTCCATTGTTTTGGTGGCATTTGTTGCACTAGCACTAAGTAGCTGTAAGAATTAACTATTTTCAACTTACCAAAAGTAATATAATGATTGGTTTCAATGAACTGAATGTAACACTCGTTGTCGGGCACTGTGCGTTGGCCTTCAATATACGGCCAACTGTATATCCACGGGGGCCATAAAAGCAAACTTATACCCCATGCACTCCTAAAAAAAAAATAAAAGTAATAATTGCCTCACAAGTCAGTGGTGAACTAAGAAGGGGTAAATAGGGCTGTGATAACACCTCGTCCCCCCTCCCATAAACAAATATAGAAAACATTTTATTTATTAGTGCTCTCGAGCCGTTATTATAGTTTAATTCTTTTATGGGAAAGAAAGAAAAAACTAAAAGTCTTCCTCCACAAAATTTAATAGAATAAACATTCTATAGGGGTCTCTACATGTTTCAAACGTAGAAACGTTCATCATCAGGAGACAGGAAATATATTTATACAGGGTGTTAGTGAATAAGTGAGACAAACTTCAGGGGGTGCTTCTTTAAGTGATTTTAAGAAGAAAAGTTCATATAAACATGGGTCCGAAAATGCATAGTTTTTACGATACAGGGTGTCAAACTTTAAAAAAAAATCGGATGTTCGTAAATATCTCGATACTCTTGTATTCAATTTTGTTGAAATTTGGTAATTCTATTTGTAATAACAAGACGATAATTTAGCCCCAATTAGATTAAAATTTTTAAGTCCAGTGGCGTCCCGGAAGACAGTCCAACTAATATTTTTGACAAAAAAAATGCGCGCCACTGGCTTTTTTAAAAATTATGTATTTTTTTCGAATTAAACAACTACAAATACAAATATTTTATTTCTTGAGTTTTTTTCATATCTTGCTTTGTTTTTGAGAAAAAAAAATAAAAACCACTTTATTGTATGTCCCCGGGACAATAAGAGTAAAAATTTAAACCACTTACTATGCTAATAACCAATTAAAATTACACAAAAGTTCTCTTTCGAATTTTTCGCATAGATTTTAAAATATTAAAATTCAAAAGAGGACTTTCGTGTAATTAATTGCTTAATAGCATAGTAAGTAGTTTACATTTTTTACTCTTATTGTCCCGGGGACATGCAATAAAGTGGTTTCTATTTTTTTTCTCAAAAACAAAGCAAGATATGAAAAAACTCAAAAAATAACATATTTGTATTTGTAGTTGCTTAATTCGAAAAAAATACATAATTTTTAAAAAAGCCAGTGGCGCGCAGTTTTGTTGTCAAAAATATTAGTTGGACTGTCTTCCGGGACGCCACTGGACTTAAAAATTTTAATCTAATTGAGGCTAAATTATCCTCTTGTTATTATAAATAAAATTACCAAATTTCAACAAAATCTAATAAAAGAATATCGAGATATTTACGAACATCCGATTTTTTTTTAAAAGTTTGACACCCTGTATCGTAAAAACTATGCATTTTCGGACCCATGTTTATATGAACTATTTTTCTTAAAATCACTTAAAGAAGCACCCCCTGAAGTTTGTCGCACTTATTCACTAACACCCTGTATAGTGCTGATGGTTTTAGCAGAAGAGAAAATGGTGAAGGACCTTAATGGAGCTTTCATGGAATTAAAAAATGATGTGTAAAATAGAGATAATATGGAGAAATTAATAAAATAATTTTTTAATTCCATGAAAGCTCCATTAAGGTCCTTCGCCATTTTCTCTTCTGCTAAAACCATCAGCACTATATAAATATATTTTCTGTGTCCTGATGATGAACGTTTCTATGTTCGAAACATGTAGAGACCCTTAAAGAATTTTATTCTATTAAATTTTGTGGAGGAGGACTTTTGGTTTTTTCTTTCTTTCCCATACTTTTAACTCCACTTTAAGCATGGACTACTCCAAATTAATTATTTTAGTATACGTTTCACCGCTTAGTCCGTAAAATGGCGCAAATTTTAAAAGACGTCAAGTAAACCTACATTTACATGTCAGAAAATTATACTATTAATGAACAACCTTGTCCATAAATGGTTTGGCAAATGATATTATAGATATTAAATATTTCGGTTTGGGTGATACTGCACTTAGTTTTTTCAAGATTACTTTGGTAAAGTCGCCACAGTGGTTCTTTTCCCGTGCGTCATCACTTTTACGTCATCAAAATCGTATGAATCAAATCAAAATTACGAGACGAAAAAATTCAAAACTAAGTTAAGTTCATAAAATGGACGTGCCTGCCTACCGTTTGACGTACCTACATAATATCCCGAAAAATTATTATTTATTTTAAGTTTTGCCCGGCATTCTCTATTATCTAAAAGAAATTGACAAACAAATGTTAATACATTTAATACTATTTTTAAAGCTTAAAATCTAGAAAAGTTTGGTGCTTTATTGACTATTAAAATCGCAAAAGTCAAATTTTTAACATCCTTTCGTTTAAGGGAATTTAGCCACTGCCGTAAACTTTTCAAAGAACTTTCACGGTTAGAATATTTAAAATAAATAAATTAGGTATTATAAAAATCCATAAATACTTACCGCCAAAACAGATGGTGGGTATAATTAGCTCTAAAAAGAACTATTTTTAGAAAAAGGAACAGTTTTAAGGCACACAGATTTACAAAATACGAATTAGATTGGCAGATCAAAATAAGGTTGACAATGACGTTCTGAAATACAACGGTTGTCAACTAAACAAATAAAAAAAGTAATTAATTGACGTTTATAGTTTTATTCTTGTCTAGCACATTATATTATTGCGGGATCTTGGAGACGTTCTTTTATGCTTTTATTCAAACTTGTTACTGTAATAAACAAGGATGCAGAGTTATTAACCACGTTGAGTCCTGATCGTTGATTGATGACGCACGGGCAAAGATCCACTGTGGCGACTTTAACAGAGGACAAAGGGTTTTATTAAAGAACAGGAAGTTTTATATTACCCGTATGTTTCTTATTTAAATTTAGGAGCGTGTTGGATACCGCCGCCATTTTAAAAAAATGACCTTCTCGGACTTCCATTGTCTTTATTTTCTTACTTAACACAACGTTTTAGTTAGTTAGTATCTTTAACCGTTTTTAGGTGTAAACTGTGTTAATACTTTTTTTGCTATTTAATTGTTAAATAAAGACATTTATTATTATTGTTATATAAGCAGCGAAATACATAACCTTTAGAAATTTTTATTTCTGGGTACTGGTACTTTGGCAATAATAATCATTTTCACAAAATTTGTACGCTGACCGATAACAGCATTTAAATTAGAATAACGACTCTTTTATTTGTTATTAAAAGTTTTTTTTATAAAATTCCTCTCCTAAGTCACTTTGAAAGTGCAAGATATTTTTTGTTGTAAAAATTAAATAAAGATTATACATATAGATATATCATTCTATTTATAAGCGCAAGATAACATGTGACCAAATGCAACGTTCCAGTTTGTTACTAAATAAAAGTTAAAAAAAAAATTTTAAATAAGATACACACCACACCACCCATTATGAAAATAGAGTCTAATAAAATTTTATATTAATATTTTTATTGAGCAGCAAAATTTCCATTTACCTCTAAAAATTAAAAAAACTTAAAAAATCGAAGATTTATTTTAAATCTCGAATTTAAATTACAAACGTTATTCTAAATAAGTTTTCTAATTGGCATTTTGGTCAAAAATGAAAAATAAAGGTAGTTTACTCTTGGATAAAAATCATGTTTTTGAAGTTTTTGCGAACCCTGTTTGATAAATCAAAATTTTTTCTTTGTGAATTGCATTTTTTTTAAAAGCAATTTTTTTTATCAAGAATGACTTTTTCCCGAAAAATGAAATTTTTCATCCATCTATTTTGTGCTATTGTAAACCCTATCCGCGGACAGTCTGTAGATATTTATGAAGACACATACTAAATAAAAAATTAAATTTCGGATATTTAACCAACCTAAATTCTATAACAAAAAGTTGATTTTTGTATATCAATCACAATAATTTAAAATTATCCAGATTGTAAAATTTGTAATTTTTCAAATATTTTCTCACTAACCCAATATAAAAGAGAAGAACAATAAAGAAAATGTGGCAATACAAAACAATTGAAAACAATTTTTTTAAAGAAAAAACTTAAATAAGAACTACTTCTTTTAAAAAAACCTACTTTTCCTACAATCTTGGATATCATTTTTTTCAAAATAATTAAAGAACTTTAATTTTAAATCAATAAGTATCCCTAAAAATGTAAAACTGTTTACTAATTCCAAATTCTCACCATCAATCACAACATTTATATTTTCGCAAATTTAATTATTACCCATAACCTTACATTTGATTTTTGAAATATTTTATTTTAATTTGTTCACTTTTAGCCCATTTAATAATATATTTATTTCATAATTTAGAGCATTCAGATCACCATAATATTTAAAGCGATAATGTAAATCAAGGGTTCATAAGCAAGCACTCCTACTTTACATATTTTTAAAACTGAAAGCATATCGTTATTGTATACAATAAATAATATTGGACCTAGTATACTTCCTTGAGAGACTTTAACGAATACCATGCTAAGACAATGAGCCTAATGAATAAAAATGGAGCAATTGCTTTTTCTTATAAAATCGAAGTAATTTCTTGAAAGCCAATGAATAAAAACTAAAGTAATTGCTTTTGCGTCCAACAATTGCTTAAAAGTGCAGGAATTGCTTAAAATGTGATGAATAAATTAAGGAATTGCTTTTTCTAGTGTAGCACCTGCTTTCAACTCTTTAAGGTAGGTCGACCCCTGCATCATTTGCTTGGTAGCAGTCAACTTTAGTTCTCCGCGGCTTACACGTGCGTTACTCTTAATTTGTGTCTTCAATTATGGCTGAATATATACTTTTGTAAAAGAAAAATCTACAGTGTACGTAAAAATTGTAGATATGATGACTTCAGAAAGTTATATCGATTTGACTGCGAAAATGTTGAGTTTTTTTTTTTTTTTTTTTTATGATCGAGCACAAGCACTATAGGAAAATCCTTTAAGGCGCTCTGGGAGCGGTGCGTGTGCGAAGAAAGCGATTCACGTTTTTCTTGAATCGTTGGAGGTTATATTCGGTTGGAAACACGGTCTCAGAAAGGCCGTTCCACAAAGATGACGTCCTCCAAATAAAAGAGTTCTGAAACAATGATGTTCGGGGTGTACTAAGTTGAACCACATAGGGATGGGCGGCAGTGGTTCGTCGTGTGTTTCTGCTATGCATTACTCTAGGTGGAATCGAGCGGGCAATATCTGTCGAACACTTGCCATGAAAATATCTGTAGAAGAGAGTCAAATCACCAACCTGTCTTCGATGTTCTAAGCTGTCGAGGTTCTTAGTCAGCTCGTGGTCGCCGATTAGACGAACGGCTCTCCTTTGGATGGAATCCAACAACCGAAGGGTATGCTTCGGTGCAGAACTCCAGATATGAGAGCAGTATTCCAGTGATGGTCGAATCTGGGCTTTATAGAGTGTCAAAAGTTGTTGAGGTGTATACAACTTTTTGGTACGGAAAAGTATACCGAGCTTCTGAGAAGCTGCCCTGGCGATTGCCACTACGTGATTATGCCAAGACATATTTCCTCCCAGGTTGACACCCAGCAAATTAATAGACGAAGTCAGTGGAATTGCGTGTCCTGCCATAACGATATCGGGTTCTGCAATGTTGGCCTTCTTAGAGAAAACTGCAGCCTGGGTTTTTTGAGCGTTAAATTCGACTTGGTTACTGTCACCCCAAGACAAAATTTCTTCCAGGTCATTATTGAGGCGTGATACCTCATGTTGTCTGCGAAGATGTGCATCAGTAGCCGATGTTTGAGGTTTCAAAGTAAAAGATGAGATAAGTGTGCTATCGTCAGCAAAGCAATATAATGGATTTTCTGTTTTCGCTAGAAGGTCGTTAATGTACAGTAAGAAGAGAGTGGGAGATAATATGGACCCTTGAGGAACACCAGCATTGATGGTGAAGGTGTCTGAGAGAAACCCGTCAATCGCCACTTGCAGAGAGCGGTCCTTGAGGAAGCTAGACAACCATGAACAAAATCGACCGGGCATACCATAAGAACGCAGTTTGCTTAGGAGCCCCTCGTGCCAGACACGGTCAAAGGCTTTAGAGATGTCCAGTGCAATAGCCCGGGACTCCCCATGATGTTCGATTGCGTTGCTCCAAAGATGAGTGACATAGGCTAGCAGGTCTCCTGTTGATCTGGACTTACGAAAACCATACTGATGGTCGCTGATAATTTTAAGGCCTTCCAGGTATTTTATAAGTTGTTGGTTAATAGCTTTCTCCATCACCTTTGATATAACTGAAAGCAATGCGACTGGTCGATAGTTGTTTGGCAGGGTTTTCTTGCCTTTCTTTGGTATAGGCTGGACTCGCGCCTTTTTCCAGCAAGATGGAAATATTCCTTTTTTGTAGGATAAGTTAAAAAGTCTACAAAATACTGGTGTGAGTTCATCGGCGCATTTCTTGAGCACTATAATAGGAATTTCATCTGGACCAGAAGCTTTTTTGGCATCGAGCCTCTTCAGAATTCGCTTGACAGGACGCTGACGGAATACGATATCAGTCATTTCCGATCGAACTGCTGGAATGTTTGGGGGTGTTTTTCCCTGAAAGTCTACCGTGGAGTGTGAAGCAAAGAGTTCTGCGAGTAAGTTCGCTTTATCTTCAGCCGTGGTTGCTATTGTGCCGTCAGAACGTGTTAGCGGTGGAATATTTGATTTGGTAAAATTTTGACTGACGGCCTTAGCGACTGACCAAAAGGACCTAGATCCGTTAGGACTGGCGAGGAGTTTATTTTTGATCCTCATGTTGTGAGCCTCTTTGTTTTGATCTATCGTTTGCTTGCACTGGTTTCGAGCGGTAACAAAGATAGTGCGATTCACATCGGTAGGATTTTTACGCCATTGTCGGTAAGCTAGATTTTTAGCTCTGACAGCACGCTCGCAGTTCTTGCTAAACCAGGGCTTGCCATTCGAAGGGCGCTTCTTGGAGAAAGGAATAAAGGCTTCCATGCCAGTAAGAATGACATCGGAGACCTCTTGAGCACAAGCGGATGGATCATCTGAAGAGAAGCATACTTCCAGCCAAGGAAAAGTGCGAAAATGGTCCCTTAGATCTTCCCAACTAGCTGATGTGTAGTGCCAAATTTTACGAGGTTTAGAAGGTTGTTCAGAACAAATTGGCAGCTCGCTTAGAGTTGAAATAAGTTTGTGATCGGAAGATCCTAATGGAGGATGAACGGTGACTGTGTATAGGTCAGGGTTGGATGTCAAAAAGAGATCTAAAAGACTAGCAAAATCTCCATCTCGGTCTGGAATTCGCGTTGGTTCTTCCACGAGTTGAGTTAGACCAGAACTGATCGCAAAAGATTCCGCCTCACGACCCTGTTCATCGTTGGTATTTGAGTATTTGAGCCAGTTGATATTGTGGACGTTAAAGTCACCAAAGATAGCGACTTCGGCATTAGGATGGTTGGTTTGCAAGAAGTCAATTGTGTTTGCTAGTGACGAGAAGAGTGCTCTGTAATGGGTGTCACTTGGAGGACGGTAAAGGCAGCAGATAAACTTGGTGATTTTCTGCGTTGATATTTTAAACCACATTACATCAAACTCTGCTGGTTCAAGTGTGTCCTCTCGTTGGCAGCAAAGATCATCTCGGATAAAGACACAGACCCCAAAGTTGCGTCTAAATCGGAAATGAAAATCGTATCCAGGATATAAATAGCTGACGGTGTTCGTTGACGATCTGACCTTTGTCTCGGTCAGTGAGAGCACATGGGGCTTGGATGTTTGTAAGTGCTGGTGGACTGAATTGATGTTGGTATTAAGCCCTCTGATATTGCAGAAATCAATTTTGAAGCTGCTGTTTTTGGGTGTGTCAGCAACTGTAGGTGCCACACTATTTCTCCGTTGAGTGTTGTTAGGGGAACCCAATATATTGTCGGAGACAGTGGATGTTTGGTTAATGTCGCTTGATGAGGCCACAGGATCAGCCCCCACCCGGAGATCCGATCGGGGGGCGAGTTTACCTCCGGAGTATTTTGGTCCTGGAGCTTCCATCATGCTTTTTCTTCCCACCCTGGAAACCGGGAACATCGGCACAGCGACGAAACGTTGACTCAAAGAATAACTCAAGAGCAACTTCACGCCGCCTAAGCCGATGCAATGGTATCTCACCGGGCGATGCCGGGTGGGCCAGCATCTACCATTGAAGGAGTGGTTGGCAACTGTCGCCTTTAAATAAGATTAAAGTCTTTCTGCGGAAATTGTCGGATCCGGGCTTTCAAAATTCTGTAGGTGAAGTACTTGGTGTTCACCAAACTACTTCTGTAAAACATACACTTCTGTAATGGATTCAGTTTTGGAGAAGGCCAATATTTTTATTAAATTTCCTACAAGTGCTGAAACTGTTGTGGAAGCTAAACGTTTGTGGTCAGAGCGATTTATTTATGATCCTTCAATTTGTGAACGAATATCAATTGCTTGTCTTTAATTTCTTCATCACTATTATTACTTTCCTCATCTTTAATGAAATCTGCCATATCACAAATTTTCCACAAAAACAACAGATTACTATAACATTGTACTAAATAAATAGACCGTTGTTGTATTTACGTCAACACTTTGCAAATGAGGCACCAAACTGAACATGCAATCTATAATCTGAACAAGCGTATAAGCCACGTCTGAACTTGTGTTGAATAAGCATTTGCTACAGAGGTGTAAGAAAAACAGCAATTGCTTCAAAAATTTTTTCATATCCAGATCTAGCAATTGCTTTACTTGTAGCATTTGCTAGTCAAGCAATTGCTTTTACTAAAAAGTATCTGCTTCAAGTACCCAATAATTTAGCTTTGTCAATTGTTTTGCAAGCCCGCTTCTATCTCTAATCTAAATCTAAATCTAAAAATATAGTTACACTAAATGTTTTAAGCTGCCATAATGCGCCACGTTTATCAAAGCCTTTTATAATTTTTTAATTGAAGTTGTTAATAAATAGTATATTAAAGTACCCGTTTCATAAGAAGCGGTTTTAGCGCACGCGTCTATTTTAAAAAACGAGCTACAAAGTGGCGAGTTTTTTTATTGACACGTGCGCCAAAACGCCTTATGAAACATGTGCTTTATACATTTTTTTCTATTTCACCTTTTATAATCAAGAAAAATACATTTTAAAAAGAAAATAAATCCTTCAAATTTTGTAAATTTTTATGTCTAAATTTTATGTTGGTAATACTATTTTTTATCATAGTAGCCTCTGGACAACAAAAATTATTTTGCAAACTGTCATTTTTTGATTTATTGACCCATTTTCACCACGAGATTCTAAAGTTATTTTAGCGATATAAGATTTGAAATTGGACGGAATACGTTGTGTGATCCTTGTACATTCGGTACATATACAGAGCGTTCGGAAATTCGGGAGATTTTGCTACTTTTTTTCGAATTTCAAAAGACGTGATTTTACGTCACGGCATTGCTATTTAGTATAGGGGAGATGGAAAATTCAAATAAAGTTGAAGTTAAAATCGACATTGGAAGGTTAGTAGATTGAATTTTGGATAGGATTTGGCAGAAAATGATAGCTTGAAGCATCTACAAAAGATTGATTTATAGATTTATGCAACCAACATACATGACTGTTATCCACACAGAATAAAAAAGTAAGTTGTCAAGCTATTTTTCCTCTGCGAAAAATGGGTTTTCTCGTAAATCACAAAGGCCGCGCAAGTCAATGAAATAAAACATTTAAATGTTACCAACATCAAATAAAGAAAAAACGCGTATCGAAATAGCTTCATTACGATACGCATTTGCGTATCGTAATAGACTTGTTATGATACCAAACTAGAAAAATACATTTTTTAAAATTTTGTCTCGAAGCAGATCTATTTCGAACTCCGAATTTTATTATTTAAAGGTTGACCCTACATGACATGTTTTATTTCATTGACTTGCGCGGCCTTTGTGATTTACGAAGAAACCCATTTTTTGCAGAGGAAAAATAGCTTGATAACCTACTTTTTTATTCTGTGTGGATAACAGTCATGTATGTTGGTTGCCTAAATCTATAAATTAATATTTTGTAGATGCTTCAAGCTATCATTTTCTGCCAAATCCTATCCAAAATTCAATCTACTAACCTTCCAATGTCGATTTTAAGTTCAACTTTATTTGAATTTTCCATCTTCCCTATACTAAATTGCAATGCCCTGACGTAAAATCACGTCTTTTGAAATTCGAAAAAAAGTAGCAAAATCGCCCGAATTTCCGAACACTCTGTATATGTACCGAATGTACAAGGATTACACAACGTATTCCGTCCAATTTCAAATCTCATATCGCTAAAATAACTTTAGAATCTCGTGGTGAAAATGGGTCAATAAATCAAAAAATGACAGTTTGCAAAATAATTTTTGTTGTCCAGAGGCTACTATGATAAAAAATAGTATTACCAACATAAAATTTAGACATAAAAATTTACAAAATTTGGATTTATTTTCTTTTTAAATATGTGTTTTTTATTGAAAAAACTACAAATTAGAAAAAATAGTATAACGTACGTGTTATATAAAGCAGTTTTAAGCACTTGTCCCGTTATAAAACTCGCCGCAAGCGGCTCGCTTTTTTAACATGGACGCGTGCTATAAAATTATGCTTTATAAAACGTGTACGTTAATATACTATTATCTACGTCTACTTGAAAGTCCTAAAATATATTAATATGAGAAAAATTTCAAATACTGGACAACCCCGATTACTAGTTGTGGCTGTGTAAAAAACGTTCATACTTACCCTATCATAAATGCAGCCTTTTTATTGGTCCTTTTGGCTCGATAAGTAAGTGGCCTGGTGACTGAGAAATAACGATCAAAACTAATAATAAGGAGATTCAACACCGACGCGTTGCTAGCGAGGTAGTCTAGGGCCAGCCAAGTATCGCATATTAACGGGCCCAGAGGCCAGTAACCTGAAATGGAAATTCCCTGGTTTAGCTTTGATATTAAATACGGACCTGTTCTCCTAAAAAAAACATTCTATACCTAAGAAAACATATTTTTTAAATTAACCGCTTTGCATTTCTGTCTTGTACCATAAATGACCAGACTTACCTATATAAAAGTGAAAAATACCTTTTAACACACTTTTATTAGCTTCACCTGTATGTATGTTTATTTGTAACCGACTTCTTTGAACCCGATTTTGACCCACTTTAAACGGTCAGATTTAATTTAAATTTTATTATTTTATTTAATACTTATCAAGAACCGCTGAGAATATAATAATTTGATAAGTTTATCTCATTATCCTGATCAGGATCGCCGGAATTGAATTATTTCTTTACATATTTTCTGTATAAGAGTGAGAGAGATAGAGCTCACCGTATGCGCATGCGTACTATCTACCTACTTTCCGGCTCGAGCACTCGGCTTAATAGTGTTGGTAAAGTATTTTTCACCCTAAATGGTATCGACTTATTGACTGCAATAAAACTACCGGTTTAATCCCATTGTTATACACAATCAACAAGCAAATACACTATAGGGTAGGACTTCAGATATTTAATTCGTTATTAATAATATATCATTTTAATGATGTTATCGCAAGCACAAGATAGTTAAATATTACCTGCTATAATTACAAATTATAATCCGACCCTGTCCGACAGTTTATTTGCATTTTTATGGCCGAGCTCTTGCAAAACGTCCCAGGTAGTTAAACGGAGTCAACCATTTATTGTGAAAAATGCTTTACATTCTTTCGCTATCGGTTGGTCCGTTGGCCGAGCGGGTTTGTGGATCCAATGCTTTGAATCTAGCCATTTAAAAAAAATGGATCCACTGCTTTAAATCTAGCCATTTCAAAAAGTCATTGTTAAATTAGTGACAGTATTCCATCTCTACTCCGGACCTTTCTATGACTATCTCTACTCAAAAAAAAAATTTTCTTAACAATAGCTCAAACTAAAAAATGAAAAATAAATAGAGTTTAAAAAAACTAAAAAACACGCTTTAATAAATTAATCAAACTAAAAAGCGGAAAATAAATATAATTTAAAATAATTCTTGAAATTCTTAGTATAGGCAGAAAATAATAATGAACGATAAACATTAGTATTATTGTGAAAAAAGCGTGGTGCGCTTTGTGCTATATTTTTCATATATCGAGCACCCCACACTATTTTCACAATAATACTAATGTTTATCGTTCATTATTATTTTCTGCATATATTAAGAATGTCAAGAATTATTTTAAACTATCTTTTATAGTCTTTAGTTTAGTAATCATGCTTATCCAAGAGAAAAGCGTAAAGATGCCAAGAAAAATCAGTAAAATCTCTTTGGTTGCCTAGAAGTAAGTAATTGAGTATACTTTTCGCATAGAGTTTAAGAGCTCGATATTGGCGTCTGGGCATATGAGAAACCATCAATTTTTGAATAAAGGTATTTTGGCTTCTTCCCAAAATATAAGATAGTCAATAAATATTTTAAATCCATTTTTCCAACATATCTAAGATAATAACTTGAAAAGTAAACGAACTCTAGTAAAGTTATTTATTTTCTTGAGCTGTATGTTAATCACATTTTTATTTAGGAGTTCAGGCTCAGCAGCGACGTGCATAAATATAGCTTTAAAGTTACATCTTCTATACTGGGTGTTTCTCAAAAGACTTTCACCTCTATAACTTTTTTTAATTTATAGATATTAAAATGAAATTTTGAGATTATGCATAAAAGATGGGTCTGCATTTATTAGCATAGTTTTTAATTTGTTAGCAGTTCCGGTTTGACCGGAAGTGACCTTGACTTTAATATTTTAAATGAGACATCTTGTATATTTTTACTTATTTGGGTTCAGCATAACATTATGAGTGAAATGACACCTCACTTGTTATTTTTTGACGTGTTATAACATTTTTATGTTTATTTTTTATTTTCAATCTAAAGTGCTACTAATTAATTAAATCTGTTATTTTATAGTCAAGTAGTATATAATAATTAAAATTATGTCATAATAATTGACTTTTTAAGTTTCACAAGCGTTTAAAATATGAAATTTTGTTTTCTTGACATTTACTCTTTTTTTCCAAATGGAACGATGGAGGTTCACTAAGATATTTAAACCGAGCTTTTTTTTCAATAATTTGATACCATACACTCCTATAATAATATGCTATTTTAAAATTGATACTGAAAAATTTGCCTTAAATCCCAATCGCAAATTTAAAAGCGTTATGCATTATTGCCGCCCTCTCTTTTCTAAAATTAAATCTGTTATTTTATAGTCAAGTAGTATATAATAATTAAAATTATGTCATAATAATTGACTTTTTAAGTTTCACAAGCGTTTAAAATATGAAATTTTGTTTTCTTGACATTTACTCCTTTTTTCCAAATGGAACGATGGAGGTTCACTAAGATATTTAAACCGAGCTTTTTTTTCAATAATTTGATACCATACACTCCTATAATAATATGCTATTTTAAAATTGATACTGAAAAATTTGCCTTAAATCCCAATCGCAAATTTAAAAGCGTTATGCATTATTGCCGCCCTCTCTTTTCTAAAGAAATATAAAGGCGGCTTTGAAAAACAATGGAATGGTTTTGGAATACAATATCTCTTTAATTTAAAGTTGTAATGTCATTAGTTTATAAACCATACAACACGTACAATTTTCCGGCTTCAGAAGAATTTTTCTGGTCACTCCAAAAATTAGGAGCATATCAATTTGTTCACTTCTGGTAAAACTAACCATTTTATCTGATTTACAATGTAAGTTCAATAAACAAATGACATTACAATTTTAATTTAAAACCATAATGGTTTTCAGAACCATTCTATTGTTTTTCAAAGCTGCCTTTATATTTCTTTAGCAAATATTGCATAACGCTTTTAAATTTGCGATTGGGACTTAAGGCAAATTTTGTAGTGTATGGTATCAAATTGTTGGAAAAAACGGTCAAACCGGAAGTGCTAACAAATTGAAAATTATGCCAATAAATGCAGACTCATCTCTTATGCATAATCTGAAAATTTCATTTTTATATCTAAGTATAAAAATAAAACACTTATAGAGGTGAACGTCTTTTGAGAAACTCCCGGTAGAATAAATTAATAATTCTGTTAAATATATATGTATATAGCTGTGCATAATTTAGTTGAACTTTAATATTTTTAATATTTAAATTACAAATTTACATACAGTATATACAGGGTGGTCCTTAAATACATCAAGAAAATCTAGGATATGATTCCTGGCATCAATTTAAGTTGAAAAGTTCATATGCCCTAAAATGCTTACCTTCTAAGATACAGGGTGTTAAAATATTTTCCATTTTCCTTTAAAACTACCATTTTTTTCAAAAACATTGTAGAGACAACTTTTGTTCCGCTTATATCAGTAATGCATAAAAATGCATCAGAGTTTTAAAAAAACAGTGGCGTATCACATATTTTCACAAAAAAAATATTGATGGTATCTGCATGCACGCCACTGGTGGAAGTAGGCAAATCCTTTTTTAACCAAAAAGTGCAGTTTAATACGAAATCAATCGACATCAATTTTCAATACCGTATCTTCAAGGAGTTTTGAAATTTTAAAAAAACAATTATTTTTTAAAAATATTTTAACACTGTATCTTAGAGGGTAAGCATTTTAGGGCATAAGTCCATATGAACTTTTCAACTTAAATTGATGCCAGGAATCATATCCTAAATTTTCTTGATGTACTTAAGGACCACCCTGTATATTATATAAGTATAAGAAGGAACAGATTTGTCAGATGGGGTTTAGCCCCCTCCTTACCTATGCCAATGATAAGATAGTCGAAGAAGTTAGGCGTTGTTGGGTTTTACTTCCAACATAGGTTCCATATAATACGTACAAAGGACGTCCGATATAGGTATGTCGATATAAGAAAAGGACATAAAATGTACGAACAAAAATGACCAATGTAAAATGTACATAGTACGTCCAAAATACGTCCGTAAAAACGTTAAATGAACATATAATGTACGTCCCTTGGATGAGGTATGCTATCTGTGTATAGGTGTATTATGTTCGAATAAATTATACTTAGTGTATGATACAAAAGTAACTATAGATCCGTAATTAACCAAATGCTACCGGTAACAAATAAATAGGTTAATTTTGGACCACTGTATTCTGTGGTCCAAGGGTCAAAATACTCACCGAGTTTAAAAAACCAATTACGAGTGGTTCCTCCTGGCACTTGTAATGACATTTTTTGTTGTGAATTTATTTTCAAAATGTTCGGCCATTGGCCGCTAATTTATTATTTTTTGTGGCGAAAAAATCTTAAAATAGTGGTGGTAAGTGCACTTCTTATAAATACATCTGTCATGAACTTTTAAAAATTAGAGGTTAAGTTTTTAACCAACAGGTGATTTTTTGTCCCGAATATAACCAGAAATTTATGTTTGATTTGTCATTCATGGCGGTGAAATTCGGACCCTTATTGATAATTAAAACAGATGGAAAATGCGTCCCTTTATTTATACCTTATTTCGTAAATAAAAAACGCTCCTTGTATTTTTACTGATAGTGATTGATTACTTACCCAAAAGTGTTGAAATAGTAAAAAGTGGCATCGAAATGAGCCCAATGGCGAAATCAGCGACGGCGAGCGAAAACAGGAAGTAGTTGCTTATTGTTTGTAGTTGCTTGTCGATCTTAAATGATATCATTACCATAATATTTCCTACCACAGTCAGCAGTGACAAAATTGCCGCTAAAAAAAAAGAATATTTTATTAAATATCTATTAGTGGAGTAGGTAGAAAGAAGAAGAAAAGCACAGAGTCTTTTACCACAAGTTTATTAGAATAATAAAGATTATTCCAGGTTATCTCAACATGTTTGAAGCGCAGAAACGCTCGTCATCAGAAGATAACAAAAATGAATAGAATTTATTTCTGTTGTTATAAGCAAAAAATAATTGAAATTGGTTGGTGGTAAGCAAAAAATATGTCAAAAAATTATGAACATAGGGAGAAAAATTCAAACCATACTGAAGTATTGTTCAGTAAGAAAATATCAAATCGTTGAAAATTAAAAAAAACAATAATCGGCTGAAAGAAGATAATAAGAGGTGTTAAAAAAATTAATTGGTTCAGCCGATACTAGGTGGAAATTCATAATAATAGTATTATGGGATACAGTAAAACAAAGTTGAACTTGTAAATTCCCACTATATTAACATGAAAACGACATGTTCTGCTAACATTGTAGCTTTGTCGGATGACAATGATTTAATAAAAGATAAAAATAAAAAATGAAAAGGTGCAATAAAATTATATTATTGAAATAGTAATTTACGTTACAAGACCGGAAAGTAGTGTTTTTCAGGTCGAGACAAGCATGTCCAGGGCGAGCCGTAGGCGAGTCCTGGAAGCTTGGAGAGACCTGGAAAACACTAATTTTCGGTTGCGTGACGTACAATATTTTTTTTAATACCGACACATCGATATATTTTATAATCTACGCCAGCGGCGCACCCAGGATTTTATGTTAGGGGGGGGCCGCCAACCAGTGCTGGAAGCAAATTTTTTAATAAACTTTTAAGTTACGCATTTTTCTAGAACTTTGGAGCTTTTTTAACAGGTACTCTTGCAGGGAAGATCGCAATATCCTAGTCATGGGAGTCGTTAAACGGTTTCTTAGGGTGGGGGGGGGGGGGGGGGGGCATTGGCGGCTTGTGACTTGTTAACTTGGGGGTGTACTAAAAGCCTGCTGTAGGCGAAATGCGCCGCGGGCGAAATTTTTTTAGGACCACGCCCAAATTTGGTCAATAATTATTATAGTAAATATTTTAAAAATTACTTTCTTATTCTATTGAAAATGAAATAAGATAAAAAATAAAAAGGCTAATTTATTTTTCATTAGTGGGTACATTGTTTAAAAGTAAAGTTTATTCATCTGTTTTTATTTGCAGCAAACTTATCAATAACAATAAAGTCCCTAGATTTACACTTTGTGGTATGTATCAAGTTAATTTCGAGAGTTTAGGTCTTCCCTTAATTTTAATTTTAATTTTTTGCTCAATACTTCATGAGCTAAAATTGTTTCTCAAACATTCATAGTCGTTTTGGCATTAAAACTGTTTATTTTTATTAAAATAAGTCTTTACTACCCCAAAATAATAACAAAAATATAAAGGAAAACTCGAAATAATAAATTCATACATTCAATCAAACCATATTAAACCTTAATAAGTCAACTTTTGTCAATAAGTCAACTTCCAGGGGGAGGGGGGGGGGGCAAATGCCCCACCTGGCCCCCCTCAAACGAGGCCCGTGAGGTAATCTAAGAAAACTGACTTTTTAAAATACTTATCCACTTTCATAATTTTTCATTTCATTGGGGGTTTTGGGGGGGCCAAGGCCCCCTTGCCCCCCCCCCCTGGGTGCGCCACTGATCTACGCGAAACAAGTTTGACACAAAGAACAAAATTAAAAATCAACGAACTGTCACTCGACAATACATCGAAATGTTGTTGTCATAATAACGAAATCAAGGTATCTTGTATTACCAAAGAGCGATTGGAAAAACAAAAAACAGGGTGACAGTGACATTAGAGACCGGAAAAGTGACATTAGAGTCCGGAAAAGATTTTTCCGGTCTCTAATGTCACTTTTCCGGTCTTGCCATCGGAAAAACGTTATTTTCTAGATGAAAAATTGTCCAGAAAGTGTAAAGTTTCTGGTCGGTTTTAAAAAAATGTAAATAAAACGGTGGAAGGGTTACAAAAGCGGGGAAATCCAACTGAGGGTTTAAAAAAAATAAATTAGTTACAATATGGGTAATTAACAAAATCTTAAGTATATGATCAACAGAATAAATTTAACAAAGGTTAATTATTTAAATCTAATTTATCATTAATTAACAGTTCCTTATTTTTAATTTTATTTATTTCCATAGATTCTAACAAATTTAGTCTTAAGCGTTTGGTTTTAGTACATATGTAAGATTTTAAAGAAAGGATCGAAATTGTGTTGATTATCAACTAAATGGTTAGCATAGTTTGAGTCGGTTTTGTATTTTAAAAAACTGTTATAATGTTTCTGTATCCGTTTATTAAAATGTCTACCCGTTTGGCCAATGTATGTTTTAGGACAATATTTGCATTATAATTTATAGACGCCTGATTTTTGGTTTTTATCGCTTTTGGTATTATTGTTTTTGATAAATTTACCCAAAGAGTTATTAGTTTGGAAAGACAAATTTATATCAAGTCTGTTAAGAAAATTGCCAATAACTTTGCTTAGTAATTATAAGTACTTGATCATCAACATCATTTCGATCCTTCTTTTAAAATCTTACATACAGAAAACAAAGGCTTAAAACTAAATTTGTTAAAATCTATAGAAATAAACTTAAAAATACGGAGCTGTTACTTAAAGCTCAATTAGATTTAATTTTGAAGAAGTAGTCCATACTCAAAGTGGAGTTGAAAGATATAGGGAAAAGAAAAGCATAAAGTCTTTCTCCACAATTTTTAATTCAATAACTAGGCGAACCTAGGGTAGAATCGACATGTTTCGAGTGTAGAAACACTCATCATCAGGAAATGGAAGCAAATATATATTTACACTCGAAACATGTTGATTCTACCCTAGGTTCGCCTAGTTATTGGATTAAAAATTGTAGAGAAAGACTTTATGCTTTTCTTTTCCCTATAACTAGATTTAAATAATTCATCTTTGTTAAATTTATTCTGTTGACCATATACTTAAGATTTTGTAAATTACTTATATTGTATGTAATTTTTTTTTAAACTATCTATTGGATTTTTTCGCTATTGTAACTCTTCCACTGTTTTATTTACATCTTCAATAATTTAATTTTATTGCACCCTTTTTATTTTTTATTTTCAACATTTTTATTAAATGATTGTCATCTGATGAAGCTACAGTGTTAGCAAAACATGTAATTTTTATGTTAATATAGTGGAAATTTACAAGTTCAACTATGTTTTACTGTAGGTGTTCTTCGTAAAGAAAATTTTTTTGTCGAGAAGGACATGTAAATGATAATTTTCTGTCGATTTTTATGTCCTTCTAGAACATACAATATTTTTCTGAAGAACACCTCTTCTAATCCAAGAGTAAATGTATTTCCCTTGGTATTTCTGCGAATCATCACAGTAGGTACAAGGATTTTTGAAGTATAAGAAAATTCTCCCTCTCCTCTATTCAATTCATTTAAAAAATATGTAAAAAATACCGTTTTTAAAACCAATTGATTCTTGTTGTTATTTTGGGAGAAACCGCCTTCCACCGGAAGTAGACCAACCACGTTGTATATAATATATCTCAGCACTCTACCTATTTCTTACATCAATGATGATATTAATTTGTATTCAATTAACCTTATTTGATATTAATTTAAATGTTCCATTCTAAAACAACTCTAAAACTACAAAAGTTTTAAAAATATGAAATCCTGTTACCCTGTAGAGTAGTAATTTAATCGAAATACTTACCTATGGTGCCTATAAAGACGACTTGTGTGATAGTATACGTTGCCTCATGGGGAGCATAGTTGACGAGAGACGTATTCTCCGTCGTTGGCGAGGTGTTCATGTTTGTCACGAGGACCCTTTGGCTAGACGTCGCCTCATGTCGCCTGCTCGCCCCCGCTGAAGCTGCAACGACAATTAATCACATCTTTAATTACTTTTTTAATTACTATGTCATAATTTGAAAATTTATTGGGTCATTTGGTCCACATGCCAGTATCACCAACTAAATACTATTTTAAACCGGTTAAAAGTAAGGTGCTGTTAAGTTGTTACTAACAGCTTTTAAGAAACTGGGACACAATAAAATATAATGGGCTTTTTCATTAAATTTTAATTTTTACCCTAAAATTTCTAGTTTTTAAAATTTTGAATTATTTACTGAGCAAATAATTAAACACTAAAAATTCGCGAAACCAGCGATCTGTCCAAACAAATTGATCAGTCGCAAGAACTTGGATTGAGGTCGCCCCGCCGGCATCTACCTAAATAATTTCTCGCGCCCAGTCTGCCGTTCTTGTCTATTTAAGTTGTCGGAACAAAGATAACGATATGATCGACTTTAAGAGTGGCAAATCAAAAATTTACGCGGATAATTGGATGACGTATTAGGTATCTGATGTCATGTTTCAAACTTTTCTATAAAAGGTTTGTGATATTTTAGGAAGATTTCTATTATTGGGATATACCGTGCGAGCCAAAATTATTTGCATCAAAAGGGCCTTGCATCTAGGACGTAATGCTTAGCCGTAGAGCTTAATACCTGTTGGGGGGTCAGTAACTACCTGAATTAACAATCAATCAGTTATTCCGTCATCTTTTAAAGTCGTTACAAGTAATTTGATTCATCGCTAATTTTTCCAATTTCTTGAACAATTCACACAATGGTTCAATAACAACAGGTTCTATACAACACAAAAAAGGAACAGGAAGACCATCCGTAAGAACAGAAGAACTTGTTGCATGTTGGTATAGAGACAATATTTTGAATCCATTTATGGAGCAATTACTTGACGAGGAACTACGTTTTGGATATTTTCAACAGGACGGTGCAACCTCCCATACAGCCGCCGAAACTATTAAGTGGATCCGACCGCGTTAAAATTTGCCATGTTAAATTGCTGTTCTTTTTGGCCCGAATTACAAAAAAACTAAGAAAATTATTAGAAAAAAAAAATTACCAATGGAAAGGTAGGATCTATGTGGGTGTGCGAAAGTTATTTTCATGCAAAAAAAAAATTAGAAGAAAAAAGTATTAGCCAATGAAAACCCGGAAAATAAATACTTAAGTTCATTGGATGGTTAAAAATATTGAACTTTTTTTTTGTTTAATGAAAATAACTTTCGCACATTCTGCAATATCTGTAGAGTCCAAATTTAAAAAGTTTTTAAAAATCCAATAATAAACATGGCCAGGATTCGGGCCAAGAGAACGCAATGTTTTTGGTCTCTGAAATCAAATGAAAAGATTTTGTCTTTGTTGAAAATCGACATTTGGTTTTTGCTACACGTTGTGTACATGGGATGGTACGTCTAAACATATAAACATTATTTTCTAAGCACTAGTAGACTATATCCTACGCTTCGCTTGCGATGATTATGAAAAAATCAGCAAGTAGGGTGGTCGACTTTTCGAATATATTTAACTTATCACAGTTTTCAGCACGCAGTGTTATGCTAACGTGTTAAACGTTTACTGATATATTATTATGATGCTTTTAAATTTGTGGACATTTCTATAGGGTGTTCAAAAAAATATTTTGTCAGTTTTAATTTGCATTTATTTTATAAATAATTAATTTTAGATTTCGAAATAATATAACATAATTTCTCACAGTTAATTAATAATAATCTCTTATTGGAAACAAAATCTTATAATAAAAAGTTGATATAATTACATCATTATAGGCCCTTTCACATTGGCGTTCTTAGTTTTTTACTTTAATTTTAGTTTTCTGAGCGCTTTTTAATCTTAAAAATAATACCTATGTATAGTATATCTACCCAAATTATGTAAATAAGCAACTAAAATGGGTTTATTTCTTTCTAAAATGACCATCCAAATTTGATTTTGGTATTTAGCGAGGTATTTAGTTAAATCTAAATAAAGTTAAGTTCTTAGGGTCCCAATATTAATATTTAAATTGGACAAAACCCTTTTTCCTAAAATTATTTCAAGCCCCGCACAGTATTCTCACTGTAGCACACGTATTTTACATTACATTTTATACGAATAAACTGTGTATAATGATGTATCACAATATTAGTAGTTTAAAATGCCAAATTGTAATAGTAGTATGGGCATCCCTAGTAATTTATGAAGTTGCATTTTTTTGTTTTACCAACATTGTACCCCGCAAAACATATTTTAAAGTATTTATTAAAATGTAACCAACTTAGTCCTGTACATAAGTACGGGTACACGATCTTTTTTTACAGAGTGTTGTTTTTTTCAGAACTCTCAGGAACAAGTCGAGTTTTATAATATGTCTAAACGGAATAGTTTTTAAGATATTAGCATTTAAAAAGTTAAAAAGTTATATTTTAGATACAGGCTCTCACAGTCCTATTTTAAATTTGAATTTTTTCCTTAAAAAATTAACTTCCGATAAACTTTCGGATGTCCAGTTAAACTAGGGGTTATAATTATTGGAATGCGTAGACAATGAAAAACCAACATACTCATGTAAAAGCCGTTTTTCTCTAGGTTATGCCTATATAAGATACCATAGCCTGTCAATTGCCTAGAAGTGTAGTTTTTTAAATGCCAAAATTTCAAGAATTATTTAGTTTAGACGTATGACGTATACTATACTGTTATAGAACAATAAAAATATTAAATATAGGTTTCAAAAAATATGAATTTGCAATGTTTGAAGAAAATATTTTCAGTAGTTTTCTAATTCTAATTTAATCTATTTATGCAGTCTAATACAACAAAAACAATATAAAAACATCTATTGTCAATTCTTGACTTTAGATATCTCTTTCTAATTGCTAGACTTTTTGATACAAATGTTTTCGTAAATGTATTCCAGCAGGCACGTAGCCAGGATTTCTTCTCGGGGGGGGAGCCCACTAATATCGCGCTGAAGGCGCAAAAAAGAAGTGGGAAAAGTGGGAAAAATAAAAAACACAACACAAAATCCTCAAGAAAAGCACAAAAACAAACCCGGTAATAATTGAGGTGCTTGGGTCTCGTGCCTCATGGAGGGGAGGACAATTGCTCCCACCCCTACACACGCGCCTGCATTAAAAAAAAACCTGATTTTTTTTTGGCATTGGGTTTATATTGTATTAAAGTTTTAAACAAATATGTGTTTTTATTATTATATAGGTACCTACTATATCTACTAGGTATAGGTACATGACAAACTATCACGAAGAAAATTTAATAGTGTAGGAAATGTTTAATGTGTCCTATATTGTCGAAATCAGAGCTTTAATAATATATGGATATTTTGCATAAAATTAATTTTGTTTTTGTAAGTTTTATAAGTATGGTCTCGAGATTCGGGGGGGGGGGCGTGCCCCCTGGGCGCACCCCCCCCCCTCTAGCTACGTGCCTCTGTATTCCGGGACTTCTGCCAGTTACGTTTTTTTGGACATATTTATGGAAATTTCCCGTGGTATTAAAAGATATAGCTGCAGCATTGCACCTTAATTGATAGCATCCTCTGGAGGCAAAGTTTATACGTTTTCCGCCGACAAATTTGTTCACAGAAATTATTGTTTAAATATGTTAAAAAACTTTTTCCGTGATATTTGAGGCGCAGAGTGCATGCTTCTATATCTCTTTAAATTTTAAATGATTAATAATTAGGAATCCATAACATATTCCGTTCGGGTATACTACATAGTAGGTAAATATAATGGACGACCTTTGTATTCTCTCGTTTGGATAGACCTACTATGGTAATGAAATGTCGTATTTCTAAATTTTATTATGTAGAGGATGTCTGCGAATTGATGGTAAAAGCTTTTAATTTTTCACTTTTCGCAAAAAATATTAATAGGCTATAAAGAAATAAAATTTGCATCTAGTAATTTTCTCTCAGATGACCAAAAAATATTAAAGTACGTATAAAAATATATGAAAAATAAAAAAAACCAAAGATGGTATTTAATTTTTTTTAAATTCACTCAAAATCCTAAATTCGAAATTCTGAACTAAAACCTGAGGGGGTTTAGATCCCTTTAAATATGCAACCGATGACATGCATCATGATTGTACTTTTTCAATAAATGTGCATTCTCAAACAGTGACGTAGCAAGGGGGGGGGGGCAAATAGGGCGACCGCCCGGGGCGCCATATTAACAGGGCGCCAAAATGGTCATTAGAAATACGGGAAATTAAAAATTTATTATGCAATTACGGCTGGATTGCTTTTGACATTTGGCAACGCCGATATTTGAAGAAAAGGCGCCGCGATTCGATTGCGTCACTATGCTACGTGAGTTGTAAGTTGCCACGACATAAGTCACATAATTCCGAACAAGCAACTTTTCTTTTCACGAATGTTAAGTTCAAGTCTGTTAATCAGTGGCGGTTTCTCCATAGGAGCACAGGAGTACGTGCACCCCCATACTCCATAAAGAATTACCCCATAAAGAAAAAATAATGTTCATTTAAATTTATCTTCTTTATATTCTTACCGTAATATAAGTTAGAACCCTCCCATTTTAACGTACCGTCAAACAATCGAACGAAACGTGGTGTAATAGCTCTCGTCAAGTCGGTTGTCAAGAGCAACCGTATGGCGCGTAGGAATTCATAAGTCGCACACATGCGTTACGTAGGCGGGGTTTCTGCTGTTTCTCTATGCATCTTGTACTAGAAGGTGTGGCGGGGGAAAGCGCGATGCTAATAGGAAAACTCGCACAAATTAAATGTGCGCCGTTGAGTTCATTGCTGTATGAATTTATTATTTGGAGTTTACCTTTATATTTTTGTTATTATTTTGGGGTAGTAAAGACTTATTTTAATAAAAATGAACAGTTTTAATGCCAAAACGACTATGAATGTGGAATATTTGAGAAACAATACATTACAGTTATTCCAAACTTTAATGAAGCTGTTATTGAGAAGTTTGCTGCAAATAAAAACAAAATAAGTGACTTTACTTTTAAACAATGTACTTACCCACTAATGAAAAATAAATTGGCCTTTTTTATTTTTTTTATCTTATTTAATTTTCATTAAAATAAGTAGGTAATCATAAATTTTTAAAATATTTACTAAAAATTATTGACCAAATTTGGGCGTGGTCTTGAAAATTTTTTGCCTGCAGCGGGCTTTTAGTACACCCCCAAGTTTACAAATCACAAGTCGCCACTGCTGTTAATATATTTTTTTAAACTAAAATTTATAGATGTATAATTATAGTTTTAAGATTGTCTGGTAGGGCGCAGAACTACTATTCGCCCGGGGCGCCAAAATTCCTAGCTACGTCCCTGTTCTTTGATATTAAACTTCTTGGGTCTAAAATTTCTGCCAACCATTTTAATTTATTTCCTGCATAAATTGAAACCTACCCAGAATTTCAAAAATATTTTTGTTAAGAATGTTAGTGCAGATTTTACCTTTTAACAAAATTTATGTCATTTTTGTTATTTACAAAAAAATAATTTTTGGGCCAATTTTCTATTTTTTTTATTTTTATTTTTCTCTCTTCGCGTATTAGAACCCATTATCAGAAAATCGTTAGTTAGCTCAAGCTGATAAATACACTGATGTTAATAATTGACTGATGCACTATCTAACGAATAAACCAATATTTTTTATACAAATGATTTGCTACCTGGAAATATCGGCGTCTTTGATTTCTGTGAAACCCAGAACACCGCGCCGCCGACTGGTTTCTTGCGATCTTCAGTAATCCGTCATCGTTCGCGTGCATTTGTTTGGTAATACCACGATATTATCTAGTAAAAGGAGGAATATGCGAAATTGCGGCTCGAGCTGGTTTTACGAAGGCGTAGAAGGGCCACATAATTTTTTTAAAAATATAGGATAGCATTTACGACAAAATTTAGACGAATTTTATAAGTAAGCCCTCGATTTAAAGAAAATACCAATATAAGCTTGAACTAAGTATTTTTATTCGCATTTTTTGATTTAAAATATTAGCTACATAATGACCATCCTTTTCGGTCTCAAAATAATCTTTATACCGATATATTAAGGAATACTCTTTTGTTTGCAAACATATTTAAAGTAATATTAAAAACATTAAGGATCAAGAGGGCGATTTGCTTTGAAAATACTAAGCGTAATATATCATATTATGTAGTACCGCTCCGACAGTGAGGAGAAAGATCGCTGTTTAATATCTAAATGCGCTAAAAGAGTTAACGACGATAACCAGCAGGCTGACGAAGAAAATTTCGGATATTTTCTCGCCCCGTCGCGGCTCGCTTGGCGACCTTGGAATAAGATTTCAGAAATATCGGTCGGATGCTCTTAACTACTTACGCAATTTTTTCGTCGACAGATTGATCAATTTTCGATCAGACATTGAATTCCCACCTAGATCACCTTGTTTAACGGTTATGGATTTCTTCGTTTTTCCTCATTTAAAGAACACTATTTTTAAAACACCAGTTGCAAATTTAGAACAATTACAAGAAAGGATTATCCAAGAATGTGGTAACATTTCCCCAGAGATGCTGGTCAACATTTTCGAAAATATGAAGAGACGTGTGAATTTATGTTGGTGCATGGCGGTGGCCAATTTCAGCAATTTATGTAATTATTTTTCTTTTTCTTTCTGTATATTATTACTTTGTTAATTTTGTAAACAACAAAAATAAATTTGTATTTGTCTACTTATTTTATTACTCATTAGTTTGGCATAAGTATCATGTCATAATATAAATTTGACAAAATTTCAAACTAGATTTGGTTAGTTTTAGACGAAAATTTTAATTGGAAAGATCATTTCCAAATTTTATAAACTTGATATTTCCTTTAGTATATGTTTTGTACAGAGCTAGATATTTCATTCCTGTGAAATACTTAAAAATATATATTTCATTAATTTATTCAAAATTACAATACTTAGCTTCTGTATGGGGATCTGCTTGTTTCTTACCATTAAGTTCATTACAAAAATTGCAAAATAAAGTTATTACATGCATACACAAATTACCACATTTAGAACCGGCTGTTAATCTATACATCCATATATTGTATAGACAAAACGGGTATTTACACGTTCAAAACATTTATAAATTAAAAAATTGTATTCTAATTTAGGTATTCTATTATTTTAAAAGAAAAAAAAAATCAAACATAAGACTAGAAGAATAAGACATTGCAATGATCATATCACCAGACATTGTATAAATTATCAAACTATACCAGTAAAAATTATTTCGAAAAAAATCGCTCTAATATGACCGAATAATAAAATATAACAATATTCCAAAAAAAATCAAAATAATTTAAAAAATTGGCAACTTTAAAAAAAAATTAAATAGATATTTACTAAATTAAATTATTTATATTTTTTTTTTAATTGATTTTATCAATGAATTACTTAGTAATGTTTTAGAGATTGGACAGATTTATTAAAAGTTTAAAAAATAAAAATTAGTTAATATACAGTGACCGGCAAAGAGTTCGCAACATATGGGAAAATTTTTATTAGCGGAATATTGAAAAATCTTTTTTTTTGGATTGGATGTGCATGTCCCATAACCTTAAAATCGATTTTGACATACGTCACGTGACCAATGGTATGGCGGGAAAGTTGAAAAACCAATATGAAATCATCATAAATCAGATAAGTTGATGAGATATCGAAAAAATTCCAAGAATAAAAAGTGTTTAGAATTCCATTAGAACTTTGAATACAATATTTGGGATGTCTACTTAAAAAAACATAAAATCGAATATTTTTGTAAATATTTTTTTACCGAATTAAAAATTTCCATATTTTTCCTTTCTTAAAGCTTCATTAAAGTAAAACTGACATCTGGTGACCACAACTAGAAATATTCTTTTGTTTTTCTGACAATTTGGAGCAATAATTCAAAAAATTCGTTTACACTTGGATACCAGCTGTTGCAATAGTCTATTTTCTAATAACCTTATCGATATTTTTTATATCGAAATATTCTACTATGTTAAAAAATCCTTAAATTCATTAATCCAAAGCAAATTTTATTTATAACCGTAAAAAATAGTTTAAACTTTTATTAATTTTTAGATTTTTTTAAAGATTTCTGCGAAATTCAAAATTATTTTTTACGGTTATAAATAAAATTTTCTTTGGATTATTGAATTTAAGGATTTCTTAACATAATAGAATATTTCGATATAAAAAATATCGATAAGGTTATTAGAAATAGACTATTGCAACAGCTGGTATCCAAGTGTAAACGAATTTTTTGAATTATTGCTCCAAATTGTCAGAGAAACAAAAGAATATTTCTAGTTGTGGTCACCAGATGTCGGTTTTACTTTAATGAAGCTTTAAGAAAGAAAAAATATGGATATTTTTAATTCGGTAAAAAAATATTTACAAAAATATTCGATTTTATGTTTTTTTAAGTAGATATGCCAAACATTGTATTGAAAGTTCTAATGGAATTCTAAACACTTTTTATTCTTGGAATTTTTTCGATATCTCATCAACTTATCTGATTTATGATGATTTCATATTGGTTATTTCAATTTTCCCGCCATACCATTGGTCACGTGACGTATGTCAAAATCGATTTTAAGGTTATGGGACATGCACATCCAATCTCCCAAAAAAGATTTTTCAATATTCCGCTAATAAAAATTTTCCCATATGTTGCGAACTGTTTGCCGGTCACTGTATAAAAAACGGCTACTAGGTAGTATAGGGTAATATTCAGAAAAGTTGCTCAGAAATACCTGTAAAATTTGTAAATTAAAAAGCATATAAAATATTCCATTTAAAATAACGACGTTGCTACCTGATTTGTATAGAAGCAGCAACGCCGCATTGCTGAAAATATTTTAAAACGATAGAACATGGTCCTTTAACGGAGCAACCAAATTTTCGACAAAAACGAATCACCCGTTTTTTCATAAACGTCTAACGTTTCTTCCGCCTTAAAACACCCTGTACACCTACCATAAAAAAATATGAAATAGTATTTTAAGAAAGGTTTATTAATATGGTTCTCCGGTTACAAAATCGTATAGGTTGTTAGCACTGTTAAAGTTAGAAGAAATGGGTGACATTCCTGGCTTTTTATCAAAATTGTTAATAAAATCATGATAAAATACAAATGGGCTGTCAATTTATTTAACCGATTTTTAAACTGTTTTTGTGTTGTTACACTCGCTGTGAAAACTTTATGTAAGGTAGAACAAATCAAAGTCATTAAATCGAAAAATGTCAAAATTTGTAAGAAATATTGCACTTTTAGAAAATTGGATACATGAGGTAACCAGACTGACGATGAAAATGCCTAGTCCTGGTGTAATAACCGCGATGTTAAAAAATACCGAGAAAGGACATGATTGGTCTGACCCCTGATTGTCCTTTCTGGTCCAGTGACAAGCACCGGCCTATCATTCCTCTGTGGTATGTTACCTCAACATTGGCAAATTAAAAGTTTGCACTCCTACAATTTAAGGCGTTAGTTTTTTCTTCACTGGTACTACTAGTGAAGAAAAAACTCACAGAAAACCCACACATCGAGCTTGCATGGATTCCAAGTCACACAGGGATCTTTGGGAACGACAGGGCAGACAATCTAGCAAATGAAGGTATAATGCACCAGGAACCGGATACCCCAAAACCGGAATTCAGAAATGTTCTTCCAGGAATATATAAGGAAATATGGAATCAATGGACAACCAAGTTTAAGGAAGTAGGTCGACTTAAAGGGAAATAGGCCGTGCCGCCGTGGAGGAACCCTTAAAAGTGCCATGGTTTAAGGGATACGAAAACTTAACCAGAGGGGAAATTACTACATTAAACAGGTTAAGATCAGGTCACTGCCTCTCGCCAGTTCATCTTAACAAAATCAATAGAGAGAAGACAACTTGTGCTCATGTGGAGAAGTAGGAAAGCTACAGCATATCACATTTCCAAGAATTTTATGCTAAACTCATAATCGACATCAAACATCAACCTATCACCATGCATGACATCATTTTTCATTCCATTAATTTGACTGGGGTGAAATCCAATAACTCCTAGAATACATCTAGGAGTTATTGTTAAATCACTTTCCAAGCTCTTGCACGCTTGCCAAATTAAAATGTAGGTCGTAGTTCTTCTCTAAATTACTCTTACCAACACAGAATTTCGTTTTTCTCATTACAGAAAAGAAAAGTTAACCCTGGGGGACAGTTCCATGCATGGCTTCCTAAGGGGACAGCAGCTGGCTGTATAGCCCTAGCAGCTTAGGCTACTCAGCACGTCAATCATCGACATTGACAAGCAAGCGAAATAATCAATCAATCAAGGTTCCACTCTGGAACAGAATACTAATGGGAATGGGTTCACTTTTTGCAAAGTGCTTTACTATTATTTTGCCAAAAAAAAAACTTATATTGTGCCGACTATCTTATACATCTTTTATAAATTCTACTTTCCTAATGGAAGGAGTATATTGTCAGTATTTTCTTACTATATAAACCTTACTAAAAGCTTAAATCTTATACATACATTTTTGCCGTTCATCAATCACCACCAGCGACAGCAAATTTGTCATTTTATCGTCTTATACTTTTTAGCTTCCAAAGTCGATTATATCCTGCTGCAACTATTTTAAAGACATGATTAAGTTGGTCAAATGTAAGTTTTTATTTACATGGAACATTGACGTATGTTGGTATGGTTTTGTGTACCTATTATTACTATTTTATCTAAAATATCCCTCGTATTTTACGAACATGCTATGTGCACAGCGACGAGTCAGTAAGATTAACGATACTTTTTGTACGTCCCTTGCATTTTGGGGCCAAGCGAGCTGGAAACCGTGGCTCTAATTTCATTTCTTTAATAAGACAAATATTAATGCGAATGATAATTCCGTGAGCAAGAGAGAAATAAACGCATGGTAGCACTTGAACGACAGACGAAGAAAAAGGCTAAATACAATTGTTCGATTGAGATTCCGACAAACGTGCTATTTTGAAGAAACGTAGGGGAAGGTCGCCTTTGACGGCATACTACAGGTATCTTTGGAATACCTAAACCGGTTTTGCGTCATCCCGCATAGTTAGACGGGTGCGCGATATTGAAGGTTCAGTTGAGTCGAATTTCATTCGTGACGGACGTTTTTATGTAAAGTTATTTAATAGAACAGAAGTGTCAAAGTAATATTAGCCAGTTTTTAAACCAAAAATTTATTATGTTAGGTGCATTAAATTAGAATGCACGATTTTTTTCCGATAACTATAGGATATAGATGTTACTTTGCTAGATTTATTTTAAATCTAAGTTGTGGTTTTAATTTTTTATAATTTATTTATTAGAAGTGTTTCCTAAGATGGCATATCCATTGGTTTTCTATGATGGCATACCTATAAATCGGTATGCCATTATAGTCGACATATTTAAAACGGAGCTACTTTTACTTTTCTTTTAGATATGTCACTACTTTTATATGCTTTTTAAAGTTTTTTAATATGTCTTTAGATTGTACGTTCCTGATACTGTTTTCATTATCTTTTGTAAAAGTTTTAAACATGTTCCCTAGAATGTAATATATTATTTTAAGTTTTTTTAAACAGTTTTATGTGCTTAAATTTTTTAACAATAAAAATGTGCAAACTGTTACAAAAATATTCCTTTTACATGTATGCGTCCTTCAGATTTTTGCATTTAACTGGAGTATGCCATCATAGGCAATGCAGTTGCCTATGATGGCATACTTGGTGATTTTTTCTTTTCTATTTTTTTTACCAAAAAAATAGTTTTGTACATTTTTAAAGTTTTATAGGTAATGAATATTTAAGTAGTAACAAATATGGATACATGAATGGAAACATGGATAAATGGGTTAAAACCTGTGAACCAAAAAATATATTAAGTGGTAAAAAAAAGGTGCGATCATAGGCGACCTTCCCCTAGTAATATGTTTTTCTAATATTCGCACACCCTAAAAATAAAGCACAAACCTTATTAACCTCAAAATATTTTCTCTTTAAGCGTTATTATTAAGAATAAAATCAAGAACCATATAACACGCTCGATTGATCACAACACGAGGTTATGGTCTACATTATACGCTCGGTAAATAATATACTATAGTAAAAAAATATCTAATGTAGTGTTAAGATATAAAAAAAACACTTTGGGCCATAATTTTCTTTAAAATTATTAAATTGTCAAGGACATCAACTGAATTGAATGTAGTATAATAGAGAATCTTTTCAGTATTTTCTTTAACTACTTAAAATGCTTAGTAATCCTATTAGGAAATATAGAAATGAAGGAAAAGGATTATTTCAAAATTAGGAAAAGCAAAATAAATTGAATTTCCACTTCTTCGCCGTTCCTTTTTATTCCTAAAGTATGCAAGAAGAAATAAACTGTATTTAGCGAATTATAGACGACTATTCGGTTTAGACTTGCTTTTGTAGATATCACGAAATGGTATTAAATCACAACAAAGATTAATTTAATTAATAAAGGTGAAGTAAGCGAAACGATGAGAATGGGCCTTTTTACTATAACCGAAGTTACCATATGTCGCATTAACATCCTGAATTAGAATATATTGACAGTGGCGGTTCGTAATAAAGGGCTCTGGGGCGCCCCCCTTCCTGCAATTATTTCAAAAATAATCCAAAAATACTTTACTTAAAAAACCAATAATGTAAGCAATCAATTAAAATAATGCAAACCAAACATAGCCATATTCCAACGGGCAAGTTATAAGCGGGCGGCCGATTATCCGTCCCGCTTCAACGCGACTAATAAGTTGGCCATGACTACGGAGGCGTGACGTCACCTACACATCGCACAACGAGCTGCAACGAAGGGCTCCAAATTTTCCGTCCAACAACAGCTGTTCGCGTTTCGTTCCGAAGCGACACAACCTGTCGATGCTGCTGATGTTTTGTTGCGACTAATTTATTAGTTATGTTATAAAGTTGAAAAATGTTCTTTTCACATATGGTTTAGATTCTGCTTTTCTGGAAATTGTAAAGGTTTTGAAGTTATTGTTTACAATTCCAATGACTACATCAGAAACAGAAAGATGTTTTTCGACCTTAGAGTTAATTAAAACATTTCTTAGAATGAATTGATTCTATGGATGAAGACATATTAACAGCTTTAGCAATGCTGTCAATCGAAAAAGCGATGGTTCGGGACATAGATAATTTTAATAACAAAGTCACCTAGAAGTTTATTTTCGAAAAAAAAAATATGTCTTCGCAGAATAGGAAAATAACGAACAAACATTGACTTTATAAAATTTTACAAAAATCTTAAGTATAACTATAGTACAAATTCTGGCTATTTAACTGACCTAGTTGTTAAGCCTAAATGAACAAAATAATTGAAATTAATTTCTCATTTAGCAAATTTACGATAGTATTATAGAATTAATGCGCTTTTATATTAACTTATCGAACGGTTTTACTGCCCTAGGATTAATTCATATGCAAGATAACTCTAGTGGGTAAATATAATGCACTTGTTGGAATTTATTCATAAATAAATTGCAGGAAAAAAAGTCAAAATTTATAAAATAATGGAATTTTTAAGTGCAATAATGTATTATATAGCTTCTATTAGGAACCAGTTAGCCAAGTTTAGATTCTGGGTATTTACCATAGAATAAAGAATAGGAAGGAAGGAGCTTTGGTCGATTCGACAGTTGAACGGGATGGTTGTTGCATATGGCGGCTTCAATTACCGCACAACTAACCATTTCTAATAATTCTTTCACTTTTTTAGTCTTTCAGCAATTTTAAAGCTAATTAAACACCAATAACTTAAATAGTCAATAATATAAATGTTCGTAACTATTAATACTATACAAAACTTAGTCTTAAGGCACAAAAAACTGCAATTAAACACAAAAAAAGCTCCCAAGCGTGACGCAAATCTTACAAGAACCAAAACAAATGAGTCATATTTGGTTGATCAATATGGCCGACTTGTTCATGCATATAACTTGTCAAACGAACCAAATGCTCCTTCCTTCCTATCCTTTATTCTGTGGTATTTACAATGACCCTAACCCAACCAATATTCAGCACTACTACCTGTTTACTTATACCACCATTAGTACCACTCTTTATTATACGCCCATCTATACTAGGGGAAGGTGGCATACCACAGGCATCTTTGGAATAAACCGGTTTTACGTCATCCCGCATAGTTAGACGTGCGCGCGTATTGACCGTTCAGTTGTCAGTCAAATTTTAGTCGTGACGAACGTTTTTATGTAAAATTATTTTAATAGAACAGAAATTGTTAAGTGCCGAAGTAATATTAGCCAGTTTGTAAACCAAAAAGGTTAGGTGTATTAAATTAGAATGCACGATTTTTTTTCGATAACTATTGGATATAGATGTTACGATGATTATTGAAGTGAAAACTTCTTTAGGCGCGTTTAGCACTTTTTGTGGGCACTGAATTAAACTGAGCCGTCACGCGTCACACTCGGCTGTGTAACGCTCGAATTCAACTGCTATATTCAATCCGAACTGACCCTGACCCGAATGAACGTTATATGCAAGAGCATGCCGCAAACAGTGTGCGTTGTATAGACACTCGTCTGCGTCTCAGGTATGTTCTGGCATTTTTTAAATTATATATTTACGTAGGGTGAAGTAAGGTTTACCGTAATTGCGTATTCCGTGGACCTAATTTATTATGATTTCTGACTTCTGTTGAAGATGTAAAAATTCAAGGGTTGTTCAATTTTAGGAAATATCTTTTTTCGTATGCAGTAAAATTATCCCGTATTCCAAGTTTATGTTATTTTTATGATTGCTTACGAACCTAACCTAAAAGAAACAAAATTGAAAAATTGTATTTGATATTATTAATTTCACCTTGTTGAAGTTTTCACTTCTGTCGTGTGGTCTTAAGCACACACAATTTTTTTTTATATCTTCAGTTGTGGTTTTAATTTTTTATAATTTATTTACTAGAAGTGTGACATATTCCTAAGATGGCATATCCATTGGTTTCCTATGATGGCATACCTATAAATACATATAAATAGGTATGCCATCATAGGCGTCATATTTAAAACGGTGCTACTTTTACTTTTCTTTTCGATATATCTCTACTTTTATGCTTTTTAAAGTTTTTTAATATGTCTTTAGATTGTACTTTCCTGATAATGTTTTCATCCTTTTTTTTTTAAGTTTTAAACATGTTGCCTAGAATGTAGTATATTATTTTAGGTTTTTTTAAACAGTTTTATGTGCTTGAATTTTTTAACAATAAAAATGTGAAACTGTAACAAAAATATTCCTTTTACATGTATGCGTCCTTAAGATTTTTTCATTTTACTTTTTTTTACTTGGTGATTTTTTCTTTTCTATTTTTTTTACCAAAAAAATTGTTTTTGTATATTTTTGTAAGTTTTATAATGAATATTTAAGTAGTAACGAATATTTTAACATGGAAATGGGTTAAAACCTTTGAACTAAAAAATATATTAGGTGGTAAAAAAATGTGCCCTCATAGGCGACATTCCCCTAGCTCTACAAAGAAGAGCAGAGAAAAGAGTAGCCATAAGGTCATATTAACGATAATATCAACTGTCCTACGTACTAGGTCAATGAAACTATCAGTAATAATTATTATTATATCAAATGGTACTAGACGTTTTATTTTTTATTCACTAGTATATTATAGGCGCATGTTAGAAAAGTAGGAGACCCGGGTTCGAATCCTGTCAGAGATCTTTTTTAGGTTTAGAAATGTGTCTGCAGTGAATTGCTTTTTTTATTTTTTATTAATTTATTATTCATTGTTAAAAAAGAAAAACATCCTGGGTTATTTCTTCTACTTTATGTCATCGATAAAATATCGCCAGGAAATTTTAAAATTGTCCATTTATCGTTTTTCTAAAAACTGTTTAAACCGTCTAAATTAATTGCCGCTGAAAGTCCATTAACTCGCACAAAATCAGTTCTGTTTATTTGTTAAATTTAGCGGAATGTTGGTAGAAAGTGAGTTAATCATCTGTGCTAGTGAGCAAACAACTGTAATCACTGAACATTAAATATTGGTAAGACTGAATTGCAATCAGGTGTAGGTGTTTCATCGAAATGTAGTGAAGATGATATTTGTCGCAATAATTGTAATTCCTAAATAGTATATTTTAGCTCTATTCTTAACCGACTTCAAAACAGAAAGAGGTTCTCAATTCGATTGCAATATTTTAATAAGTTTTATACCGTGCGAGCAAAAGTTATTTGCATCAAAGAGGGCTTGGATTAAAAAACGTAGGGCTTGGTTTAGATCACAATGATATGGGGACGATATATCTAACCAAATCTAGGAGGTTCAAATTTTGTCAAATTCATATTATGACATGATATGTCAAACTAATGAGTAATAAAATAAGTAGACAAATACAAATTTATTTTTGTTGTTTACTAAATTAACAAAGTAAGAATATACAGAAAGAAAAAGAAAAATAATTACATAAATTGCTGAAATTGGCCACCGCCATGCTCCAAGCATAAATTCACATGTCTCTTCATATTTTTGAAAGTGTTGACCAGCATCTCTGGAGAAATATTACCACATAATGTATTTCTTGGAATGCTTGCACTTTATAAGGAAATAAATTTAGCTGCTTCTTAAGAATAGTCCTGCATATTCCATAAGATCTTCTCACTTCTTGGGACAGGCGTCTTATATAATTTGTTGGCGTATTTTGCATTATTTCATGAACGTTTGCAACAAGTTCTTCTGTTCTTACAGATGATCTTCCTGCTCCTTTTTTGTGTTGAATAGAACCTGTTTTCCTAAACACAGCCACGGTTCTTTTCAGGCAATGATAAAAATCCCCAGCAATAAAAGCAACGTTAGGAACATGTTTGTGAAAATCGTCCATGCACAAACCCGGATTGTATTGCCACTCACCATTTACTCTAAAACCCCGTTTCGAAAATACGCTTCAACCATGAATGTTTTGTGCTGTTCCGTAAATCCCATTGTGTGAATTGTTCAAGCAATTGGAAAAATGAGCGATGAATAATATTACTTGTAACAACTGTCAAAGATGACGGAGTAACTGATTAATTGTTAATTCAGGTAGTTACTGACACCCAACAGGTATTAAGCTCTACGGCTAAGCATTACGTCCTTAGATGCAAGGCCCTCTTTGATGCAAATCATTTATGCTCGCACGGTATAATCAAAAAACCCGCTCCGTGTGAGACAAAGTTTAAGAATACGTCTTTCAATATTTTTAAATTGAAGTAAATCGTATTTGCGGTTTCGAAGAAATTCGACGACAGCAGAGGGCAAAAATTGAATTTGTTTTACATGCGGTGATGAGCCCTTAAGGTCGAGGAAACCAAGTTTGATCAATATATTTTTAAACTTTAAGAGAAAGGTGGTTAAAGAGAACGAAATTATATTTTTCTAATAAATGTTACGTTGTATGTCATTTCGGAGTCATCGAGGTCAATAAAGCCAATTTTAACAAAAATATATTTAAAAAGGAAAGAAAAACACAAAGTCTTCCTCCACAAAAGTTAATAGAATAAAATTCTTAGTTTAAGGGTCTCAACATGTTTCGAACGTAGAAACGTTCATCCTCAGGAGACAGAAATTTTTTTTATTTTATGCTGATGGTGTTAGCAAAAGAGAAAATTGAAAATTATAACCTTAATGGAGCTTTTATGGACTTAAAATTGAAGTGTGGAAGAAACATGATAGGAAGAAATTTGATAATGGTTAAACCATACTGAGTATTTAAAACCGTTATTAAAGGGGGTATAAACCAACCAAATAAAATGGGGAAGAAAAACCTTTTTAAGAAGGTGTCGAAGATTATTTTATACTTTGTAGAAAGTCTGCAAGTTGAGAACATAAATTTATAATATTTATTTATTTATTTATTCACGGGCACTGCCCAATTTCACAGAATGCACGCAATAACTAATCATAGTCCTAATTGAGAGTTAACATGTTTTAAGAAAAACGTAAAATTCGGCTGATGTGATAAAAGTAGAGATATTTCACAATTCTAAAAACTCGTGTCTGTTTTGTTTATCTGTTTTTTTTTGGGTAAAATATGTGTGTAATATGTTTTAAATATAGTGTAAATTATAATTTAATATTGTTTTAACTGGTTAATTAATAAACCGTATTTTCTTCTATAATCCATTGTGAAAATTTAAGTTCTTATTGCTCGTTATAATATTGTAGTTTGCGATATTATTGTCTGAATGTAAAGAGTAAAAATGAAGCTAGATTGTTTTAACAACGGCATTATTTTAAAATTATTATACCGAAAACAAAACTTGCAGCTCCCCAGGATGCAAATCATTACCATAGCTCCTTAAAACAAGGAGAAGGCTTATCGTGATTTCAGGAGGTTTAATACTGGCTACTTTCTCGAGAGGTATCGCGCATTGAGACGCCTTATTAAGAACCAAATTGATTTGGCGTACGGTGAATACATTAATAACGCTGAAATGAACATCTCTAATGATCCGTCTAAATTTTGGTCCTTCATCCAGAGTAAAAGGGGACAGTCCAGGATTCCGGGAGTAATAAGTTTTAATGGTCTCGAGTGTAATACTCGTCAAAGCATCGTCAGCGCTTTTGCTGATTATTTTCCGAGCGTTTATAAAAATTCTAACCCAGCTGGAGTCCCGCACAGCTCCACGAATCCTGCGGGCATGATTGGCATATCAGGGATTACAGCTCGTGATGTCTTGGTTGCATGTAGAAAACTAAAAAATAAACTGACGTCCGGAGTGGATGGGATACCCAGTTTTCTCGTAAAAGACTGCTCACATGTCCTGGCTAATCCCTTAGCGCATATTTTTAATCAGGTGCTCCTGACTGGTTCTTTTCCTGAAATTTGGAAGGTGGCTAGGGTAACTCCTGTTTTGAAGAAAGATGATCCCAGTTTAATAGAAAACTATAGACCTATTTCAATCCTCTGCAACTTCTCAAAAGTCCTAGAAATAATTATCCACAGTTCCATATACCCTCCGGTCCGCGGCTTGCTCTCTGAATTTCAGCATGGCTTTGTTAACTCTAGATCATGCGTCACTAATCTGTGTTCGCTGTCACAAAAGGCCTGTGAGGCTTTGGATTCTCGTGGCCAGCTAGATGTAATATATACTGATTTTCAAAAAGCCTTTGATGAAACAGACCACTTTGTTTTACTAGCCGAACTGGAGAGCATTGGTATGTCACGGAGACTGATCGACCTTTTTAGATCATATTTGGTTGACCGGGTACAGTTTGTTAAGAGTGAGGGTTTCACCGCAGTTCACGGCGGGTTCGGGAGTGCCACAGGGGTCCAACCTGGGGCCGCTTCTTTTCCTGATTTTCATTAACGATCTTCTGAGCTTGATTTACTGTGACAGACTCGCATATGCCGATGATTTGAAGCTGTTTCGTAGAATCTTTGGTGTTGCTGATTGTGACATTTTGCAGGAGGGTTTGCGGGTCATCAGCGAATGGTGTAATAGTAATAGGTTAACTCCAAATGTTTCTAAGTGTAACATAGTAAGTTTTAGTCGCAGTAATGATCCTATTCTTTATAATTACTCATTGGATCGGGCTGTGCTGAATCGTTCTGAGAGGATGGCCGATCTTGGCATTGTATTTGATAGTAAACTTACATTTGTACCTCATATTGAACAGATGGTGGCTTCGGCCTCCAGAGTGCTTGGTTTTGTTATCCACAATAGCAAACAATTTAATGATTCTGCTACAATAAGATTCCAAGCTTGATTATGCATCGATTATATGGAACCCAATTTATTTTGTCCATATTAACCATATTGAATCAGTACAGAGGCGATTGTATAACTATTTGGTCTGTAGGAGAACAATGTGTATCCCATTAGAAGATATGATCATGCTGCGCTACTGGCTCGTTTTGGTGAGTAAGCACTTTCTGCTTGGAGAGAGGTTCAGTCCGTCAGGTTTCTGAATGGGTTGATGAATTCCAAGATTGATTATGCTCCTCTCCTGGCTTTCGTGTTCCTCGACCGGAGTCAAGGTGTACTCTGACCTTTCATCTCAGCACAGCTAGGTCTAATATTTTAAGGCAGTTTCCTCTTTATTTTATGTGCAATGTCTACAATCGTGTCTGTAGGGCTTGTGACATTAATGCGGATCCTGTTACAAGGATAGTGGATGCTGTGCTGCGTTCCAGTGAGTGATTGTATTCACAGTACATTGTATTTATTAATTATTATATAATTTCATTTTATTTTATTTTATTTTGTTCTATTATGTATTTCATATGTTTTATCTAGATTTTTCCTTAAGTGGGTATAACCTGTTGGAAATAAAGACTATATTTATTTATTTATTTATTTAAAACAAGGTAAGAAACTTTTATCTTTTTAAAAAAAATTATAAATAAAGCAATTTCCAGAGACGACTGGATACTATCAAAATAGTACGTAGTTTACTCCCTAAATTTTGTTAAAAGTGGCATAATATTATACTTAATTTGAGAAAACGATAATCGTTTATCAAATGGTTCTTTGTATTAAACATTTCGACAAAAACTATAAACGTTATAAAAGAAAAGGTTCAGTTTTTCTTTTGGTCCTTTTTTCTATTATTTTTCGGCAACGTGTCCCGATTTTTTCCTGGTCACCTTGCAATATCGGTAATAAAGATAGCAATTTTTGTCGAGTGATACTAACTGGATTATTTTTAAAGTTAATTGCAAATCCTAATCAAAATGTTAAGTTTTTGCGAAATTTCCCGTTCTCGCATATTTTGGTCTAGTAGGTATCTCGAGATTCTCGCCGAAAAACTTCCAGCCCGTCTCGTTCTCGTCTTGTCTTGTTATTATTAAAGAAGAAGGGTGTCATTTTGAACCTTTGATTGAAATGTTTAATTTATTAATTTGAAGAAATAGTCCATACTTAAAGTGGAGTTGAAAGTATTGAAAGGAAAGAAAAACACAAAGTCTTCCTCCACAAAGTTTAATAGAAAAAATTATTAATTCACGGGTCTCTACATGTTTCGAACGTAGAAACGTTCATCCTCAAATGAAAAAATTTTATTTAGTGCTGTTAGTAGCAAAAGAGAAACTTAAAAATAGAACCTTAATGGAGCTTTCATGGACTCAAAAATTGAAGTTTAGAAGAAACACGATATGGAGAAAAATGGTGATGGTCAAACCATACTGAGTATTTAAAACGTTGTTAAAGTGGGCGTAAACCAACCAAATGAAATGGGGAAGGAGAAAAGCCTTTCTAAGAAGGTGTCGAAAATTTTTTAAATAATCTTCAATAAATCTCAAATAATTTTTTCTAATAAACTTTGTGGAGGAAGACTTTGTGTTTTTCTTTCCGTTTAATTTATTGTTCTAGTAACTTATGTATTTTAAGACTGCTGATAAAATTTAACTTAACACCCTGTAAATCCGTTTATAATCAATTTTCGAAAAAATGTCGTAGGAAGATATAGCATTTATTTTCGGTCTAGAATTATTCCCAAAATTTTTTGCTCGTCATTTCCGGACAGGCTGTATTTATTTTTAGTTAAGAAAACACATTGTCAACAAGAATGTATTTTTCTTTAAACAATAAGCTCTAATAATTTTAGTCAATTTTTATTTAGGTTAGCTGAAATTATTTGAATCTAATTCACACTTTTAACACTTTTCTATCTTGCATAATATACCCATTTTACACCTCATTAAGGGAATAATTGTCGTTGCTTAAAAACATCAAGTGAACAAACATAAAAAGCGAAACTTTTAGAGAGCGTTAAGAATGCGCCAAATGACCCGAGGGGTCTGAAGCACGATGAATGGATCTCTGTAGCATCTCTAAATTAAAAGCACTTTTAATTATTTTTAATAGAGACAAAAATAATCTTAATGATATAGGAATAATTTTGTGTTTCTATTCTCTAATTTAACAGCACACAGCGTTAACAGGACGTAATAATAGAGAGCTATTGAGCCTAATTGAATAAAAATTAAGCGATTACTTGAAGCAATTACTTTTTAATAAAAACAATTGCTTTACTAGCAAATGCTATAAGCAAAAGCAATCGCTAGATCTAGATATGAATAAAATTTAAAAGCAATTGCTGTTTCTTACACCTCTGTAGCAAATGCTTATTCAACACAAGTTCTTATCCACTTGCTCAGATTATAGATTTCATGTTCAGTTTGGTGCATAGTTTGCAAAAGAATTGACGTAAATACAACAACGTTGGTCTATTTATTTAGTACAATTGTAATCTGTTACGTTTTTGTGGAAAATAGGAAACTTATATTTGTGATATGGCAGATTTCAGTAAAATTGAGGAAAGTGATGGTAGTGGTGAAGAAATTAAAGACAAGCAATTGATATTCGTTCACAAATTAAAGGAACATAAATAAATCTCTCTGACCACAACCGTTTAGCTTCCACAAGAGACTTGTAGACAATTTAATAAAAATATTGACCTTCTCCAAAACTGCATTCATTACAGAAGTGTATGTCTTACAGACAGAGTAGTTTGGTGAACACCGTCTTCTTCACCTACAGAATTTTGAAAGCCCTGATCCGACAATTTCCGCAGAAAGACTTTAATCTTATTTAAAGGCGCCTTTTACCAGTATCAATTAAAAAAATAATTTGCCAACCACTCAACAAATTCGCAGTCAAATCGATATAACTTTCTGAAATCATCATAATATCTGCAAATTTTACGTACACTGTAGATTTTTCTTTTACGGACGGTTCATATATTCAGCCGTAATTGAAGACACAAATTGAGAACAGTGTACGTGTATGCCGCGGAGAACTAAAATTGACTGCTACCAAGCAAATGATGCAGGGGTCGACCTACCTTAAAAAATTAAAAGCGATTGCTATACTAGAAAAAGCAATTCCTTAATATATTCATCACATTTTAAGCAAACGATAAATTGCTTCTATTTTTTAAGAAAAAGCATTGACTAGAAGCAATTCCTGCACTTTTAAGCAATTGCTGGACTCAAACGCAATTTAGATTGTATTCATGGGCTTTCAAGAAATTACTTCGATTTTATAAGAAAAAGCAATTGCTACATTTTTACTCATTAGGCCCATTTACGATACCACTAAGGGTTTTGACAGTTGACGACCACGATGACATCAGCCGCTGATACTGGTTCCTTCTAAAAGTTCTCAGTTTAGTAATGAACCGTAACAAGCTCACGCGTCAGTTGAGTCATAGTATTTTCTTTTGGTTTTGGTGTTTTTTAAGTATTTCTGTGGCTGATTTTTGTACAGGGTGTTGCAAATTCGATGCATTAGCATTGCGATCTCGATAACCATCAGAGATAGAGAGTTTCTTAAATTAAGACAAAGTTGCACATTTTAATGCTGAATAATTTGCAGAATTTTTTTTTAAAGTTCCGATGACTCCCGCAGATATCCGAAAAAAACTGAAAAAATCAATTTTGGTTTATAGTTTTTTCTACGACAAAGTTCTGATTATAAAGGGTTTTCCAATAAGAACGATATGATTTCAAAATGAAATAAAATTAAAATAATTTTAGATACAACAAAACGTTTTATATTATCTTAAAGTATAGTCGATAACATTTATGTTTTAAATAAAACATCGTTTAAATGTCCTCCGCGACTTCGTGTACACGAGCAAATTCGACGAACCCAATTTTCGATGACTTTATGCAATAAATCTGGCGTGATCTGACGAATGCAGGGTTCAATGTTCAACCTTAATGCATCAAGTGTTTGTGGCCTGTTTTCATAAACCTTAGATTTCAAATAGCCCCTCAAGAAGTAATCTAAAAGAGTTAAATCACAGCTTCTTGGAGGCCACTGAACAGTAGCATTCCTTGAAATTATCCTTTCGTCAAAATTTCTTGCAGTATATCGATGGTTTCATGAGCAGTGTGACATGTGGCACCGTCTTGCTGGAACCACATATCCTCAAAATCTAAGTGCAAAAAATTTCTTAACATCTGTCGATATCGTTCACCATTCACTGTAACTTCATCTCCTGCCTCATTTTGGAAAAAAAATGGCCCGATGATGCCACCATACCATAAACCACACCATAGAGTTACCTTTAGCGGATACAAAGGCTTCTCATGAATCTGTTGTGGATTGTTTTCACACCAAAAACGGCAATTTTGCTTGTTAACGTATCCACTTAACCAAAAATGAGCTTCATCTGAAAAGATAATTTTTTTTGGCAAAATTAGGATCCCTTTCAAGTTGTTCTAAACTCCAAGCAGAAAATTCTCTGCGCCGACGATGGTCCAGTGGCTTAAGTTCTTGGGTCAAAACAATCTTATACGGGTGTAAATTCAAGTCTTCTTTCAAAATACGCCAAGTTGTCGTTTTTTTAATCCTTAACTCTTGAGCACGACGAGGAATTGATAAATTTGGATCCACTGCAACACTAGCTCTTACAGCAGCAATATTCTCAACAGTTCTTGCGCTTCGATGTCTTCTTGGTGTTTTTACATCGTGAAGAGTAAAATTATTTTCAAATTTCTCAACGATGCGACGAATGGCAAGCAAAGGAGGACGATTATTTACACCAAAGTTTTCGCGAAGTGCGCGATAAGTGTTCACAAAGATCGTCTATTTTCGTAAAATTTTTGGATAATAACCAAACGTTCTTGAAGCGCGTATTTAGCCATAATAAATTGTTATAGTTTACTGACAATAACTGACAACTGGTGACAGGTATAACTTTATTACCATGGTTACCATATCGTTTCAAAATCATATCGTTCTTATTGGAAAACCCTTTATTAGAAAACCAAGAGCACTTTCTTAAGGCACTTCTGTATGGTCTTTGAGACAACAATTTAATTTTTCTGACTCGACGTTTCGTTGATTAGATACCCGCATCAAATTATTTTTTTTAATTAGGTACGGACCTGAACTTTTTTTTTTAATTTTTGAGGAGCTTTTGACCTTCCAGAACTAATGACATGTAACACTTGTCACTATTTTTTTTTTGCTGTAGGAGTTATTTAAAAATTTTTAAAATTTAAGAATAAGCATTGACTTTGAAAAAAACAAAGTAGGCTTAAGTTTAACAAAAATAAACATAGTAAATCCCACTCTGATATCTTTTTTGAAAAATTTTGAAAATCAGGTCCCAACAACCTTACTCCATTAGTTTTAAATGGAAAGAAATAGGGAAAGGTTGCCTATATTGAACCGCTACCTAAATTGGACCACAGTTCATTTCTCCGAAACTAAACAAGTGCCATATCATCTGGCAACACTGTAACATACTTCCACCCAGAACCTTTGATCGGCAACAAACTCAACTAGTTGGCCGTTAGTGCTTGACGTGTACAGAGCAAAACGTAATTTACACAATTTTAATGTAATATTTTTAGGATTTTCCTAAGAATTTACCTTAGAACCATATAACTTTAAGCAAAATCTTTTTTATGGAAGTTATCAGGTAAGTTTTTCTTTTTCTATTTCTCCTATTACCATGCCATATTTGTTTTATCTTGTTTCTTTCCTGGGTGGTTTTGTAAAACACGTGGTAGTTGCTTAGATTGGATCACTGGGTGATTGCCAAAATTGAACCGGTCCAATTTAGGCAATTTGTGCAAAAATTATTTTTCTCTTTAAATAAGTTAATGTCAGGAACTAACATCATTTCAATATTGCTAAAATCTTTTTTCTTAGTTAGAGTTAAAAAATTAAACTATAACTGGTCCAATATAGGAAACTAAAGGTACTTTTTTGCATTAAGATGTCTTCTACCGAAATTTTGATTGTAAATTTGATGTTTTTTTGAAATATAAGTATAAAACTTCCTATACCAACAATTTTATTTTTTATTTATTTATTTAACACCTAAGCTTCCGATTTAAATCATGTGGTCCAATTTTGGAACCCCCAGGTGCAATTTAGGCGACCGGTTTCCTATATTGAACCACTTGCAGAGATTTTTTTATAGCCTGGTATATCATAAATGCTTTGAAATAAAATTCTGCAAAAAATCCTGCAGTTGAACAACATACTAAAGTATACTAAGGTATAGCTTCAAGATCGATTTTCCGTTATTATCAGGATCTATGAAAAGAAATCTGGAAATTGGTCCAATATGGGCAACCTTCCCCTAAATACGCCTGATTTTTTAAAATTTTATGCAGCTTCCTGATTCCAATAAAAAAAACATTTTGGTAACCACACCGTTCAGAGTAACCTTTTTACATAAACAAAGAGTTTCGACAATTGGCACGCACATGTGACATTAACAGCTGATACTGGTTTCTCCTAAAATTTACCAGTTCAGTAGTGGGCCGGAGCAAGCTCACGCATCAGGTTTCATAAACCAAATTTTCTTGGTGTTTGTTATTTTAAGTTGAACGGTGGATTTTCATTAACTCTTCTATTTTCAATAACAAACATTTAATTTATCATCATTTGATATTATAAATTTAATATTATTAGTTTATTCATTTTAATTACGGTACAATATGTTGCCAATAAACCTAGCGCTCACTGAGAACTAATCCAGCTGTTTGTATTTAAAAATATAATATTTTGGCGGCTCTGCACTACGCCGCTAACGTAAATTATAATATGGCAACGCAGCATTGAACGCGAAACATACGCAGGCGCACCGCTTGCCGATTGATTGGCTCGTAGCTACAATATTTAGGCGACGAAACTCTTTTATGTTGTAAGGATTGTTGTGGCGATGTTGGAGCGTTTTTCATTGGTAAGTTTAGTGCATGTCAAATGTATGTTTTACCCATGAATAACGGCTTAACTTTTATGACGGTATGCACCATTTTCCCCATTAGGCATGATTAGGTGATCGTGATTAACCAGGTAACCGTGATTAAATAAAACAGCCTATGCACCAACTAAAAGGATATGTGGGTTTTGTAATCAGGGTAAAGTTAAAACCTCGATTTGGCAACATAGCTCAGATGCAAAAATTCGTGCCATCAACCAGAAAAATAAACCCTTTATTTTTCTGTGACCAGAAACACCAAGCAGATGACAGTTGTGGTTATGTTTTTTTTTTGTTGTTTTTTCAACTTTTCCGAGAACTTTTTCCAGTTTGGCTGTTTTGCGCATTAAACCCCCAATTTCACACTTCGGCATCTAGAGTCATGGAGTTTGACTCACAGAAAAAAAAGAGTTTGACTGGTGAGGAAGAAAATAATATATTAGATGCGAAAAAGAAAAGAACTGTTCTGAACAAACCCTATTTATCTATCAAATCAAAATAATTGTGTCTTCGAGGTCTTTCTAGCTCTCTGAAAGCCATCATTAAAAATATCCATTACATTAAAATCATCATCGAAGATGATTTCGTCTCCCATTTTAATTTTATTATTAAAAATTCGAGACAAATTTCAAAACAAAACAGGAAAATAACCTTTTAATCATGATTAAATATATAACCCATCAAGATTGGCTGGTTAACTTTAATCTTGATTAAGTTCCTGAGCAGTGCTGGCGCATTGGAAATTTTCTTAATTGAGATATTTAATCATGATTATAAGCTAATCATGATTAACTGGCCTTGGTGCATACGGTCATAAATCTATCGCACGTTAAGTTCGATTTTTCAATTGTAAATAAAATTGACGCTGTATTTGGCAAACTCTTATTCTAATAAAGTAATAGACCATTAAAGTGTAAATTTTGAAATTATTTCCAACACAAATAATAGAGAATGGTTGCATTCGTGAAACGAATTGCAGTAAAACCTGGCTGTGAAACAAAATAAAATACAAATAGGCTTTGATTTAAAATATGAAATAGTACGTATCAAGGTTAAATGGGTTAAATTTTGATTTACGTCCTTAAAATTTATGCTGCGTCAAAATGCCAAACATCAAAGGAAGAGGCCACTTTTTAAATAGCTACCTTAGTTTTTTATTGATTATTTTAAAAGTTATATCTAAAGGGTTTTCCAATAAGAACGATATGATTTTGAAACGATATGGTAACCATGGTAATAAAGTTATACCTGTCACCACTTGTCAGTTATTGTCAGTAAACTATAACAATTTATTATGGCTAAATACGCGCTTCAAGAACGTGAACTTATCGCGGCGCACTTCGCAAAAACTTTGGTGTAAATAATCGTCCTCCTTTGCTTGCCATTCGTCGCATCGTTGAGAAATTTGAAAATAATTTTACTCTTCACGATGTAAAAATACCAAGGAGACATCGAAACGCAAGAACTGTTGAGAATATTGCTGCTGTAAGAGCTAGTGTTGCAGTGGATCCAAATTTATCAATTCCTCGTCGTGCTCAAGAGTTAAGGATTAAAAAAACGACAACTTGGCGTATTTTGAAAGAAGACTTAAATTTACACCCGTATAAGATTGTTTTGACTCAAGAACTTAAGCCACTGGACCATCGTCGGCGCCGAGAATTTTCTGCTTGGAGTTTAGAACAACTTGAAAGGGATCCTAATTTTGCCAAAAAAATTATCTTTTCAGATGAAATTCATTTTTGGTTAAGTGGATACGTTAACAAGCAAAATGGCCGTTTTTGGTGTAAAAACAATCCACAACAGATTCATGAGAAGCCTTTGTATCCGCTAAAGGCAACTGTATGGTGTGGTTTATGGTATAGTGGCATCATCGGACCATTTTTTTCCAAAATGAGGCAGGAGATGCAGTTACAGTGAATGGTGAACGATATCGACAGATGTTAAGAAATTGTTTGTGGCCAAATTTAGATGCACTTGATTTGGAGGATATGTGGTTCCAGCAAGACGGTGCCACATGTCACACTGCTCATGAAACTATCGATATACTGCAAGAAAAGTTTGACGAAAGGGTATTTTCAAGGAATGCTACTGTTCAGTGGTCTCCAAGAAGCTGTGATTTAACTCCGTTAGATTACTTCTTGTGAGGCTATTTGAAGTCTAAGGTTTATGAAAACAGACCACAAACACTTGATGCATTAAGGTTGAACATTGAACCCTGCATTCGTCAGATCACGCCCGATTTATTGCATAAAGTCATCGAAAATTGGGTTCGTCGAATTCGCTCGTGTACACGAAGTCGCGGAGGACATTTAAACGATGTGTTATTCAAAACATAAATGTTATCGACTCTACTTTAAGATAATATAAAACGTTTTGTTGTATCTGAAATTATTTTAATTTTATTTTATTTTGAAATCATATCGTTCTTATTGGAAAACCCTCTACATAAGTACCAAATTAAAATGTTTTATTCTTTGTTATTCATAAGATAGTAAACAAACAAAAATTAATTTAATTGAAAAATAAAAAAAACTATCTATTCATCTTTTTCGCCAATAAATGCTCAAAATGTTGTCCATTTAATATTTGGCAATATCCTAAACGCAAGTAAAACTCGTTTTGAACATTTCTAATTACTGCGGGAGAAATTAGCCTACATTCATATCCTATTCGTGTTTTAACTCCTCAACATTTGGCGGTTTTGCACATGGAATAGAAATTTGGTACTTATGTATAACTTTATAATACGAACTTTTAAAATGATCAATATAAAACTAGAGTTGCCATTAAAAAAAAATATCTATATAGTCATATTTTTAATTTGGGACACACTGTATTATTTTTTTTTCATAAAAATGATCACAAATAAAAATTTTAATACTCGTGCCCATCCATTTTTCCAAAAAAGAAACCGTGCTAAGTTAGAAACTCAGACTGTATCTTCTTCAAGTGCCATCTCCTCTTAGAAGGTTGGCTATCATCATAGCTATTCTCACTTTTGAAGCTGCAACTCTAAACAACTCAACGGAACTACAGTTGTACCATTTTCTCAGATTGTTTAACCAGGAAATGCGTCTTTTTCCTCTACTTCTTTTTCTCTGTATCTTTCCCTGTATAATATTCTGCAACAACACATATTTCTCTCCCCTCATCACGTGACCCAGATATTGCAGCTTCCTTATTTTAATCGTGTTTAATATTTCTTTTTCCTTTTTCATTCTTCCCATTACCTCCTCATTTGTTACCATGTCTACCCAACTTATTCTTAAGATTCTTCTATATGACAACATCTCAAATGCTTCCAGTCGATCACTTATATCTTTTTTTTAATGTCCAGAACTCCATCCCATACAGCAACACCGAGAAAACATAGCATCTCAATATTTTGACTCTGAGGTGTAAGTTAAGATCTCTACTGCATAACACATTTCTCATTCTGTTAAATATGGTTCTGGCTTGTCCAATTCTTGATTTAATTTCTTCACTGTTTTCATTACCCTCATTGACAGTTGTTCCTAAGTATTTGTACTTACTGACTTTCTCCACCAGCTGTCCGTTGATTCATAGGTTTTCCTGCTGTTGAACTGATTTTGTAATGGTCATAAATTTGGTCTTTTTGATATTTAAGATAAGTCCGCTTTCCTCACTGCTCGTTGCTACTTGATCAACTAAGCCCTGTAAATCTTCTATTGTTTCGGCAATAAGTATCGTCTGCATACCGGATATTGTTAATGGGTATTCCATTATCCTTTTCTCCCGTTGTTGTTTCTTCCAGTGCTCTCTGGATGATTTATTCCGAATAAAGATTAAATAATAGCGGCGATAGTACACATCCTTGCCTTACATCACGTTGTATTTTTACTGACTGTATACTGCTCAATAAATAGCCAATATAGTAAATATTTTAAATAGTCTCGCAAGATGGAGACAAAGTCACGTGACTTTCTGTCAAATTTGGTCTATTTAATTTTGATAGGTTGGTATGAATTCCAGGACCAGACTTGATAATTTTGTATATGTCGTAGGCTGATAGTGAAATCCGTCATTTCATGAAAAGCCTAGTCACTTCATGAAGCGTCGGCAGATTGTGTAAAAACATGAAATAACACGATCTGCCGCGTCACTTCATGAAGAGACCTTGACGTTTCGGCGTATTATGTATAATAATCTGTCTAATTTTAAATATCGTCACTTCATGAAATGCCAGAAAAACAAGGCATATTGTGTAATTCCGTCTAAAAGGTATATTGGCAACTGGTTTGTTCGGGTTTGTCAGAGCATTTTTTTTATTTTTATAAAATAATTAGTTGAAAAAATTTAATTAAAAAAAAAATGCTCTGGGGAACAACGAACAAACCATTTGCCAATATACCTTTTAGACGGAATTACACAATCTCCCGACTGACATGACATCGTTAGGTACTACATGAAGTGACGATATTTAAAATTAGGCAGATTGTGTTATACATAATACGTCGAAACGTCAAGGTCTCTTCATGAAGTGACGCGGCAGATCGTGTAATTTCATGTTTTTACACAATCTGCCGACGCTTCATGAAGTGACTAGGCTTTTCATGAAATGACGGATTTCACTATCAGCCTACGACATATATATTTTGAAAATTTTATTTTGTAAATAGTATAATAATTTTAAGGTAATAAACAGTTTTTATGGTTAGACGATAAAGTCTTAAAACAGAGTTAAAAACTACCAATAAATAAAACACACAACCTTACTTCTTTGTTTTTATTTATACGAAAATACAAGTAGGTACTTCATCAATACAGGCTATAAAAAGTTAGTGGCGCATTCACCTTTTTATTTTTGATCACAGGATATATTAAATCAATATAAGAAAAAATTCTCTGGTTATCTAAATTAGAGTTATTATATTTATGTTAAAGGTACTAGCTGGTACCAGGAGAGCACATTTGCTTACTTTTAGCATTCCATATTATTTATCCTTAAAACTTTATTCTCCCTAATCGTCCGTCTGTCGGCAATATTAGATCCAAAACTATAATGCTTAGAAACATGAAATTTAGCATGCTTATAAAGAGCTATCGACCTGAAAAACTTATTTTGTGTAAAAACATCTTATTAGCTTGTCCAGCACTTTTGCCTAATCAAAACAGCAATGAAGGCTACATATTACCTTACTTAATGGACAGCAAATTTTTTTATATTAAATCTGCACTTTTCTGCAAATTCTGCCACTAAAAAATGTTATAGGTACTATTAATATTGTCAGATATAACATAAGTATAAATACATTTTAGTACTATTATTAAAACTTACAAGAAGAGTACATATTATATCTTTCATTGCTGATCTGCAAGCCCACATCATCCCTCAAATCGTCAGCCGATAATGTTCCAGGAGTATTTTTGTTGGTTCCGTGTATCGTGAGGTTCAACAGAACTACCACATATTTACTATAAAATAATTAATAATTTTTTTTTTAATTACCTTATTTTCTGCCTCGATGGCATTAATTGACGTGCTGGGCACGGGTGCAGTGTAATAATTATGATCCATCATAATTTATCGTCTGAAAAAATAATAAAATTTTGACCTACAAATTTTTTGTTTGGTGAATTGTACTTACATGGGCTTTACCGTAAACACAAAATTTAATAAATGTCAATTAAACTCAAAATAAAATCCACTAAACACTTTTAAAAAGTAATAAATAGCAACGAAAACACTTAAAAACCCAATTCAGAACGTGACGTACGGGCTAATTACGGCTCACTACGAATCTGTGGAAGTTTTGATTTCCATATATCAGCTGATCGATGACAAATAACTGCTGTCATCTGTTTTAAAACGAGATAATTTGTACCGTTTACTATAGTAGTTTTTATCAATAGTTACTGTATGCCTGTAACGATTTTTTTTTAAATCTAACTTTTTTCCTTTCCGAAATCTTCTAATTGGTCACTCAACATGAATCACCCTGTATATAGTTTACTAGTTAACACAAGACTATAAAAAATAATCTTTATCAAATGCAATGCTTTTAAAAAAACTGTTTAAAATATGCGAGCCACTACTTTTTAGCAGCAATGTGTATTTCTAATAATTATATTACAACTGTATTTACACGTATTTAATTAATATATTATTAATAATTTAACTTAGGATATGTTTTATTGTCAATAACTGCAGCGGATCAACGGGATGACGATAAGGCTGATAAAACAAAATTTATTTGAAGTATCATCTCCGCCAATAGATGGATTATTTATATTTAGATGCTGGCGTAGTTACTAGAAAAAATTTCTTGTAAATGTGGGTCCCCTATTAATTTTACATCAAAATTGTATTGGACTTTTTTAAGGTTTTTGTATGATGGACTCGTACACCAAATATTATCTTTTTTTATTATTTCTAATATATAATAAGCGAATTAAAAGGTATTTAGAAAAAAAATTTCGTAAAACTTTAAAAAATTAAATACGGCTGTGATACATATCTTAATGAAATCACCAGTAATAATTATGATTTTGCCAAATATTACTAGACGTTTCATTATTTTATTAGTTTCAACCAGTTTTACAGTATAATGTAGATATATAATATAATATTATAAATAATGATTGTGGGTCGGTTGGTTCAAGGCGGGGGTCGGGTTCGATGTGTGGCCCAAGCTTATTACGCTCCTTCTGGCTTATTATGCGCCCCAGCTTGTTAGAAAAGGTTTGTTCCTTCTACGAGGTCCAGTAGTTTTCTTCAAAATTTGTAATGCGAGAGAATATTTCCGAAGATTTTGAATCTTTTACGGTTTAGCGCTTCGCAGCTATATATGATATGAGAGTCGTCCTCTTCACCGCAAAGTCTACATTCAATGGGTACATTATAGACGTTGAAGGTGTTTTCTTAAGTGACATGGCCTGTTAGTAGACCGGCCACTTGTTTTAGCTCGGTGCGCGTCAAGAGCAGCATTCCAGCTGATAGCTTCTTCGAGGGCCAATCGATAACGGCCCGTGCGTGTGCCTGGCCAGGTGTACCGTTTCATCGAGATAGATGTTGTTTTTGCGCCCATCTATCTAATGTTGTTTTGGTTGCCTTTTTTGATATTCCAAGGGCGGGTTCTGGGCCCCTGAAATTTTGTGCAGATCCGGTTCTTGCCAGTTCATCTGGTTTTTCATTGCCTTTTATCCCTGAATGACCAGGAACCCATAGGAGTTCAACCTTGTCGTTTCTGGCTGCCGGGTTTTTAGGTCGTTAAGGCACTCCATTATGATTTTTGATGTAAATCGGAAGGAGGTCAAAGCCTTAAGGGCAGCTTGGCTATCTGATAGGATATGTATCTTTTGGTCGTGGTAGCCCTATTCAACTTTCGTTTGTACGCATGCTTGTATCGCATGAACTTCTACTTGGTATACTGTGACGTAGTTTCCCAGAGAGATGCTGATTTCCATTCTGGGTCTTTCCCCAAATATACCTGCTCCTACTCTGTTGGCCGTTTTCGATCCATCAGTGTACCAAACTAGGCCATTGTCTGGTGACGGAGATTTTCCTTTAGACCACATATCAGAGTCGCACCTGATATTAAATGGTTTTGTAAAGTTATGATTATAGGTACTAATTTACTAAACGCAAGTACCTAAAACGGAATAACTGTCCTTAACGGAACTTTATTTATTTCAACATTTGGAGACAAGTGGAAAAACGACTCTTTTTAAAAAAGTAGGCAACTATTAGGACGATGACTAATTTTAATGGAAACTTATATTGTTTCTTAATTAGATGCTCAATCAGTCCTTTGTTTACCGCCAAGCGATATTCTAAACGGTCATAAAATCCAGTTCTCACATTATTAAGTTAATAAACAGGGATTCGATTGCATATCCCTGAAATTTCAATCTTTAGTTCTTCCAAATTTTGATAACGCACATTTTTATAAATAACATGTAACATAATGTAACTCTACATAGTCGTTCGGTAATAGATCAGCATACCTAACTGGTCAATTTATGGTGTAAGTAACTCAATTGTAAGTCCATCGAAAAGGTTTTGGATATACTGCCTTACTTTTCGCACAGGACAACCGTCCATTTAAAACGACAATCTTTTTTATTCTCAGAAGCAATTTTTTCTAATGCAGATTCAACTTGATTTTGTGATATATCCAAAAAATTGTCTTTTCCCGTATTTTATTCCAAAAAAAGGTCCACCCAAACATTTACCTTTTAAGGGCATTGAGTCATTGTTTTTACAAATATGTGTTCGTTTTCTGTACTACAATATCTACAATTTTAAATTTTTGGTTCACTATTTAATATGAAGGTGCATTCGTAGGTAAACCAAACAGCTTGAGAAATCGCTATCGTGATTTCCGTAATTTCCAAAAACAAATAAGTACTTCACACTTATGTATTTTCTAATTGCACAACATTTATATTTTTGATTAATGTACTGATACAGAATGTTTTGGCTCATCCCTAGTACTGTTACACAATATACTTATTTTTGACTCGCCTTTTATATTCGCTCACAATTTACATTCTTTTGATTCACAAGTTGTCTGACTATACAATATTCATACTTACGACTTACCTTTTGTACTGTGACACAATGCCAAAATATTAAAATATACATATTTTCGACCCTCCTTTTGTATTAGTACATCATATACAAGGTTATGACATCCGCTTCGTATTTTCGAATTTTAAATTTTTTCAGACTATCTTTAAAATTTAGCTTTAATTAACAAATTAAATACATTTTTGTATTAAGAATTTTCAGTCTACTAATGCTGTTGAATACTGCAATGCAAAAATCTATGTATTGCAAGTGATTTCACTAAATGCCTTTTTACAGAATATCCCCATTGATTTGTCACCTATGTATATATTCTAATCGTAAAGTTTTCTAAAATGCATAGTTGGAAAATGTTGAAAAATTAGAATGTAATTAATTTATGGATTTGCAATAATTAAAATATATAATTCTTATGCCCCCTTGTAAAGTTTTGAACTACGTAAAGCTCAATATGTAATTTAAAAATGGCGGTTCATTTATCCATCAAAATTATCTTGGATGGATAACCACCTAATAATTTAATCAATTATAAATTGTGACAGTAAATGGTCACCAATATCCTGTTCACAACGTCACTTCTGGTGCGCCCCAAGGTTTTACCTTTACTTTTCATTAATTACACTTTGTATGAAAAATGTTTTAGCTATTGTAAAATTCTACATTTCGCGAATAATAGGAATTTTTTTTCACCACAGCATGGCTACTATTCAGGATTGTTTGCTGCTGCAGAATGATCTAGATTCATTTTTCTAATCTTGTATTTTAAATAAACTTTCTCTGAACTTAAATAAATCTACCGTACCTATATTTATTTTGGTGTCATTTATTATAAAAAAAAATTACTACTTATTGATGATGTTGTTAATACATGTTAAGTTCTTTATTTTGCATTTTATGTGATATGTTTACTTTCTAGTACACTAAATTTTGCCTTTGTCGTCTGCACACCTCAGATTATATGCAGTATATTAAAATAGATTTAACAATACTGGGAACAAGTCTCTCAGATTTTTAAACTTTAAAAATGCTGATGTTTTCGATCTTTATGCTAATTTACCAGAACTTCGAAGAACTTTGCAGATATTGGCCTTTGAGTGCCAGCGTAGGTACTCAAGCTTTTTATGTAAAATTATCGAAAATTGTGTTTATTATTAATATTTGGTTTCCATTATAGGTTTTAATATTCCTTCACGTAACTTTCTTATAGAACGAATTTAGGTAAACATTCGCCCATAAATCGCATAACCACACTTTATTATGTTTTATACCACGATATTGATTTGTTTAGTTTATCTCTACTAGTTAAGAAAAAACTTAGAAATTTCTTTATTGTTCTAAATTTTAAATAAAAAATTAATTATAACTTAAGGTAGTAATAAGTAGATGCATATCTTAACACCACATGGTAAATCGTAGCGTGGGTGCTATGCCACTGGCCTGTTGGCTCTTATTTCTGCAAATCAATAAATAAATCAGTTATTTTAGAAACTTTTTTTGAACAATGGAAAGTCTTTATGTGTCCGCGAAGAATCGAACCTAAAACCTTCTTTTTAAACGTTGTTATTTCATAAAACAGACAATGTGACAATAAACGGTTTTTATGTATGTTGAAACGTCATTGATTCTATTTTATCATACACAGATCTAAAAGTAAAATGTAATTCTACTGCACTGAATATAAAAGGAAAGCGTGACAGCACATCCATTGAATTGGGTTGCGAAAAAAAAACGACATAAATCCGCTTTTACTCCTCGCTTAGAGGACCCTTGGGCAATTTTGTCAAGTGTATCACTGCTGTAATATTACAGTTGTGCATTTAGCTATTTTTGGTGGCTTACATTTTTTATTTATGATATAAGTGTAATAGGTAGGTATAACCATAATCTACTGTAATTAACTAAATATATAAATATGTAAATTTAAAAGGTTAATAGTGTTTTTTTTGACAACTTAAGTTTGTTTTGTTAGTAACATTTTATTAAAATTTTTAATTCGTTTTAAAAAACGAATGGCTCTAAAAAAATGTTTCAATAAAGTTTAAAAAGTTATGCAATTATTAGAAAAAAAACTATAGTTTTGATTAGAAAATTGTTAAACTTAAGGCTTAAGGCCACGTTTCATGCGAGACAATCTAGTGAGGCATATATAACAGGCCCTCTTTCAAATTTTTAATTACCTATTATTATTATACTGATATGAAGCCAGAAATAAGTAGTTTATTTAGGGTAAAAGGTATCAGGAGATGAAACATTTTGTTTTTGAAAATCAGTATGAAATTTTTAATTAATTTAAATTTACTGAAAAATAAATAAAACTCATTTATAACATTTTAAATTAAATTATATATTTTTTTGTCTTATGCATCTCTAGTGCATAAGTCTATGAATTTTGTTTTAAATATTTTCAAAACAATAAAGAATAAAATATAATAAAAAATGAAAACACAACAAAATAAAGTTTTTAAATAATTAAAATAAATCATCTCCGCAAGGACCATCATCATCAGATTCGTCCAAGTTAAAAATAAGAGGAAGAGTATTTAAAGCATCGATAAATCTTTCCCGTTCCCACACATAATATAAAACATAAGTTTATTAGTGTGTGTTACATAATTTTTCCATTTGCCCACTGTTACATTTTCTATGACTTCATTACACAGACCCCAAACTACGTCATTTGTTACAGGATGCATAGAACTTATTTTTGCATCATAATAGCGCTCACATTCAGACCAAACCATTTCAATAGGATTAAAGTGGCAATGATATGGAGAAATTCTTTACACTAGTTCGTCCAACCTATTAAAATAAAATTAAAATAATTTGAAAACGAAATAAACAGCGCTTTCCAGATTACTTGTAACTTTTGGGTGGGATATGCTGCCTCAATATTATTCAGATATGATCCTTCACTGCAAATCGTGAAACCTGAATTTGTCTCCGTTCTAACCATGCAATAAGTAATCTTTTAGACCAACTTGTATTTGGAATTTTTTCATTTAGCACACAATGATAGATGGCATTATCCAGGGTAATAAGCGACGGTTCTTCCAAGTTTGGTAACAATTCCTTTTTAAACCATTTCTCAAAATTTTCACTATTCATCGAACCATTGATAATCATCAGATTTCAGGCTATTTATGGCTCTACAGTTTTTCCAGGACTATTTTAGAAATAGACAACAGAGAGTTCTAACAAATCGCGAGGCTTCTGAGTTTGTACCAGTTAATAAAGGCTTTGCGCAGGGAAGTATCCTGGGACCCTTAATCTTTTCTATTTATACTGCTGATTTTTCCAAATTTTTAAAATTTTGTTTATCACACCAGTATGCAGATGATACGCAAATATATTTCTCTTTTTTTCTCTATCAACTTATTATATCAGTATACAAAATTAACAGTGACTTAGAGTTGTTTTCCCAGGTGTCTAAAGCGCATAAATTGGTTTTGAACGCAGTTAAGACTCAGCTTATGGTATTTGGCAAGGGTAAAGAAACTGTTATACATGATCCGTTATTTAAAATTTCCATAAACAACGTTGACCTAAGGCCTTCTACTGACTGTCGAAACCTTGGGTTATTGTTAAATCCAGAGCTGAGATTTTCTGTTCATGTCTCAAAATTACTGCAAAGGACCTATGCCAAAATTAAACTTCTCTATATGCACAAAGATGTATTCGATTCTGCGACAAAACTTAGGCTATGTAATTCTCTAATTTTATCTCAATTAAGTTATTGCGACGTAGTTTACTGGCCGGCGCTTCTACAAGTAGATAAAAATAGTCTTCAAAAACTTCAAAATGCATGTTTAAGATTCAGCTATGGGATACGAAAATACGACCATATAACTCCTGCTCTCCAGGAATCTAGCTGGCTAAATATGCAAGAAAGATATATGCTGCACATTGCAAATTTAGTGTTCTCCATTGAAACGACCAGATCTCCTAAATATTTATATGAGAAACTTATCAGAGGCTCGGATATCCATGATAGGCAAACCCGTTTTCGAGACCTGTATAGCGTTCCAAAGCACAGTTCTGCCCTTTTTCAGCGTTCATTTTCTTACAACGCCGTCAATATTTTTAATTCTCTTCCCAATGACATCAAAACAGCGTCTAGCTCAAATAAATTTCGTAAAGAATTAAAAAAATATATTATTACTAATCGAAACTAACATAAATATTTCTGTTTGTATTTAATTATATTCTCTATTTAAAGTCTCAGCACACAAAGAATTTTTGAAAATTTTTTATTATAATATTTACTTTTGTTAAAATTATTATATACCTTACTTAATAATAAAATTATTAATACTTACTGATTTATATATAGAATTTATTTATTATTAATAACTGTTTATTTCTTTCTAATTTATTATTATTTTCAGCACTATATATTGTAAAATAATATTTTTGATATTTAATTCCAAGTAAGGTGGTTGTATGAGCAGCAGCGTTGGATACCGCCACCCTTCATCACAATTTTTGTAAATTGTATTTACATTGAAAATAAAGGCATTTATTATTATTATTATTATTATTATTATTATTATTATTATTATTATTATTATTATTATTATTATTATTATTATTATTATTATTATTATTATTATTATTATTACTTGAATATCAAACTTGCATTATTTTCAAATCAATTTTCTGAACTAGTATGTAAAATGATAGCGTACACTCTCTGACGATTTTTTTAACTGTATGAAGAGTCTCATCTTGCCAACTTCGTCTAAAAGCCCCTTTACTGTATATCCAGGATTTATCCAGAAAAACTGGTTTTAAGGAAAATTGGGAGTTGCCATTTTTCTTAAATTCTCTTAAAAATTATACTCGTTTTTAGAGTTGCTTTATTAAAAACGCCTGTTTGATACAGTAGATACATTTACGCCATGTAAATAAAAAAAATTGTAAATCTAACTTTTTTTAAACAGTCCGCGAATGAACCAGTGGATATATAACACCTTCAATGATTTTAGGGTTTAGTTGTATTGAGCAAATGGTAATGTGTTCACCTGCTCTATACATCCCATAAATACGTTCTTTTATGGTATGTTCATGAATTTGTTGAAGTTGTCGACCACGGGAAGACAAAATAGCTACATTATTGCGATTCTTAAAATCTACATCATTCTCTATCCCCTTTGCCTTAATTCGTTGGATTGTTGAACACGAAACTTCCAAAACATTAGCAACTTTCTAAAACAGATAGGTTTTTATAAAAATATTGCCATACTTTATTATATCTTTTCACCTCGTAAACTGCATTAAAGGGTCTTTCCGGCATCACTTTTCCTTTGAAAATAACTAAATAATTTTAAAATTAAAATTTTTTTTTACCATACATTTTTGAAATAATGTTGATTAAAAATATCACTATCAAAAATGAATAAAAATAAAAGTTTTTTAAAATATTTATACTTATGTTGGTTACACGTTACCATAAATATGGTTTGAAATGTTGGTGTAAAAATTATACATTAATAACGTTATATTTTAATTACTGATTTATGTGTCTGGAAAACCTCACAATAACTTATTATTCTCTTTCATATTTTATTATTTCGTTAAGGTAAACATTTTTTTAACGTTGCCCATTCTTGTTTAACAAATAATGTAAATACAGTGTTAATATAACGTTGCAAAACGTTCTAAATACATAATATTTAGTGTAAAAATTACATATTTTTCACGTTATTAATATCATGTATTTTAAAAATGTATAACTAACGGTTACATATCTAACGTACACGGTTTCTTAACCACTGACACGTTGTTATTGCGTTGCGAAAACGTATATGTGGATATACTGGGAAAGGTTATTGTGAAAATAGTAATGAAATTTAAGCGTTTTACATGTGAATATTATAAAAAAAAAGTGTCATCCTATAGAATGTTCTCTATAAACAGTAAGGTTTATAAATAAAATTATTTTTCTATCTTTGCTTGATCCTTCTTGGTTATAACACTTATAATAGGTAAATAGCCTTTATAAATGCGTTCGATGCCACTTTTTGTAAATTCATATGTGACGTATATCAAAAGGATTTATTATTATTTTTATTGGATATGCAAAATCACATGTTGCCAACTTTTTGTCGGCGATGTATAAATTAAATTATTTGCAAAATTTGGGCGTGACTAAATATTGTTTTACTGCTGCGTTTTTCAAAATTCTTCCCCCACTCTCCTTCCACAAAATCCTAGCTACCCTAGTGTCTGGTGAGCGTTCTAAGAAATATTATTAATTAAAAGGTTTGTCTGTATTGTATTGCTTATTTACTTGTTTATTAATAATAGTTATCTACTTGTGTCTAATTTTATAGACGCAAGTTACCCTTACCCCGAGAATATTGGCTTTTTTTAATCTCTAATAGAGGGTAACTCGGCCCTGTACCGTTTGGCTAGCGATAACAACAGAGTTATTGTAAGGCTCGGTTTCATAAGCTGCTTGTGTTAGATATCTCATGGTGATCGTAAAACAAATTAATACTTTTTTCGGGGTGGGATAACTCGTAACTCAAGATTATAAAACCGAAAATTAATATTTCAAGGTGGCAGACAATGTGGTATTATAAAAAAAAATACCTTGTCGGACTTCCATTGTCTTTATTTTGTTACTTAACACAACGTTTCGGTTAGTTAGTATCTGTAACAAATTTTACTGACTCCTTCTATGAAACTGGAAATGTCCTTGTCCTTGTTCACTACTTTTCCACTACACCTCTTCTTAGTAAGCTCAACACCCATTAAGAGCACCACAGAGAAGTATGAGATAAGTAATCCATCCTTAAGGATACGAATCCATATTCGACAATATTACAAGTAATAATAATAATTAATAATAATATTAATAATAATAATAATAATAATAATAATAATAATAATAATAATAATAATAATAAAAAGTTTATTCAATATATAGGTACCTACATATAATAAAATATTTGCAAATTTTAAATTAGAACTTTGAATAAACTAAAATGAAATATTATGAAACTCACGAAGTCATACTTGTAGTGAGTAATAATTATGGTATTATAATTTCATATCCATGAATATAATGCATTTTATACATATTATGTATCACAATAATATAATATAATATAATATATCACAACAATATACGCAATCATATATAATATATTTTATATTTTAAAATATTTATCCATAATATTATTGAAAAAATATCTTTGATTTTTTATTATCCATAGTTTAATTTCTTGTTTGTATTTAATCATAGATTTAATTGCTTTAATCAATTTTGGGAGAATATCAAAAATATAAGGAATTTTGTTTAAAAAATGTTTTTGGCCTATAACTTTGTTGATTTTATTTTTTAACGTTATATTATTTATATTTCTAGTGTTATATTTATGAATATTAAAATTTAATTTATTTTTATCTTTTAAAATATAGATTAATATGTTATAAAAAAATAATTGTCGGGTATCCATTTTTTTTGCTTTCTTTATAAAGCATATTAGAAGAGTATAAATATTCTTTATTATAAATAATTTTTAAAATCCATTTTTGAATAATTTTAATATTACGGAGATTATTTTTATTTATTCCACCACAACCTAATATTCCATAATTTATTTGCGTTTGTACCAATGAATAATATATGGTTTCTAAATGTTTAATATCTAAAAATTGTTTAAGATGTTTAAATTTTGGTATAAGTATTCTCAATTTTTTAGTAATATATTCACTTTGTAAATTCCATTTTAAATGTTTGTCAATAATTATTCCTAAATATTTAATATTTTTAGCTTGTTCTATTTTTATATTATCATTAATATTTATAGTATTTATATTATTTGGTAAATTACTTTTATAAGAAGTAAATGGGAGGTATTTTGTTTTATTATAATTTATTGTTAATAAATTATTATTAAACCAGTTGTTAATTTTAATAAAATCATCAATAATTGTATTTTTACAATATTCCAATTCAATCCTTCATAAAAAATTACAGTATCATCAGCAAAACTGTGTAATTTACCTTGACAATTTAGTTTAAATATAACATTTATATATACAGGGTGTCCCGACATTAGCGTGCAATATTTCTAGGGCGTAAACTATATCCAAAAATATGACACGCTGGAAGAAATATTTTCACTCTAAACTTACTGTTATGTACAACTTATCGGTTGGAAGGCACGTACCAATTTTCATGTTATTATCATTAAGGGTTTCCATACTATTATAAAAAAATACTTCCTTCCCGCCCCTTTTTGAGGGGCCCTAGCCCCCTAAAGGAGCATTTCTCGGGGTATGTTTATAGGACATTTTTGTCATATTTTTGGATATAGTTTACGCCCTAGAAATATTGCACGCTAATTTCGGGACACCCTGTATATTAAAAAACAATGGTCCTAAGACTGTGCCTTGTGGGACTCCATAGTTAAATATTTTTGGTATACTTATACTTTTACCAATTTTTACATGTTGTGGTCTATTATTTAAATAACTTTCAAATAAATTTAATACATTTCCTCGAAAACCAATTATTTCTAATTTTCTTAAAAGTATTTCATGACTTAAAAAAGTCAACATTGAAAACGCAAGGAACGAAATCTGCTCTGCCGGGGAAAATTCTGCGAAAAATGTTCGCTGGTTTCTAAAGGACAAGGCGCATCTCTTGCGCCCGGTTCTTCCCTGTAGAAGGTCGAAACTTTTGAAGCCGTAGTTGCCAAGCGATGTCGTGTCATCTAATGATGGAAGATAATAATCCGCGTAATAGGGAAATCTTTTATCCTTTGTCGAAAGGATAATTACATTAGGCAATTTAAAAATTGGTCCTCAAAATTGCGCGATAATCGCCAGTGATCAGGATGCTTTAAAACTTGCCGAGTAAAACAAACAACGACGATAAGGCAAATATACAGGGCCTCCCAAACTCGATGGTACATTAGAAGTATCTAGAAAAGTAATATAAATATCATTCTGAAATTTTGTAAATGTCCATAAGACATAGCATTCTAGCCTTTAAAAATATTGTTGTAAATGCGGCGTTGCCAGTTCTACCTTTACCGGATAGTAACATTAGAATTTTAAATGCAACACCCTATATATTATTATATTTTTAGATTCTACGGGTAAATCTAAGTAACTTTTATTAACTATGTCCTATGCTTACCTCCCATCGTTCCTTAGATAATAATTGTTTTACTATTTTTTGCGACCAAAACAGGAATAACAAAAAACCAAATATTATACTTATCTATTAATCTAACAATCTCAAATTTTAGAAATATTTAAACAATATACAGTCATTTCGGTTCTATAACAAATTTGGTAAATATTTTATACAGGGTGTCCAAAAAATTTGTTTCGGTGGGCCCTTCCAAAAAAGTACCAAAATGCACTTTTTTCAAATGAAACACCCCGTATATTATGAAACCAGATGATAGAGCGGAAAATTCCAGGTTCATAAGTTAAACATGTTTCTATACCTACGTTAAATAGATTTTCACTTATAAGGGTTTTTATAACAAATAAGACCGAGTTTATTTAAAATATTTCTAACCTATTTCTTAATCTTTTAAAATAATTTTATTAGGAAAACTGAAATCTTTTAATAAAAAGTTTTATTAAATCATTTTGAATGCCATTTAATTAAAATTGATTAATAAAACTTGTAACACTTCAATGACTACATAGCATAGTTTTATATAAACATCATTATGACACCGAGCAGTCACCTTTTAACATTATGTTGAAATAATATTTGAGGAAAAATAAGCTTCTATTAAAGTTAGAATTTTATAAATATGATCGTCGAATACTGTTAAATTTATAAAAGTATTATTTATAATTATATTAAATAATTGCAGCATGAACAACAAGAAAAAAAATTGTTTTGTGAAGGACCTTAGGTTGAAAAATATTGAGATTAAGATTTTTTGTTACACGATTTACTACTTTTATTTTGCTACAGAATAATCTCCCTAATAATATGAAGCCATTAACATGAATTTAGCAATACGTTTACACTCCTTCTTTTCAGTTGATTTTTGAAGGAAACTTTGTAGTTTTAGGAATAAATTTACCGTTTAGAAAATGATGTTAAATTAAAGTGTATCTCAAACTTTTAGTTTGATGAAATACTTTTGGTTCCTTAAAAAGAACTATAACACAATAATATAATATTTACAGTTATCTTTAAGAGCGCACACTAATCATGCATTCGTCATTTCGTTTTTTATAAATATGTATTTCGTTCCTTTTAGTTTTATACATATAGTTTTTAAGTTAAAAAAAAAGGTCGAATTTATTAACTAATAAAAGCAGAAAAAGAAATTTTAACCAAATTTTGTTTTTTGTCTTTATTAATTTATGAATTAAAATTCTTTTAACTTAGAGAAAACGAAATATATTTGCATATGTTGCATAGTTTCTGGCGGTCCCTGTATACAGGGTGAGTTTTCTAAAGTGTTAAAAGGCAATATCTCGAAAACGGTTTTAAATATTTTCATGAAATTTTGGTGAGGTAGTAGGGAGATGAAGGAACGTTGTTTAACCACATTTTAGCCCTTTCTATAGTTTCAGGGGTGGAGGTTTTTTCCATATTTTAAATACGATGATGTATTTTTGCTTCCAAAATTTGAATCTACGTAAACAAACTATTTTTTAACTTGCTCTCCAAGTAACAAAATTATGATTTATTATGTTATTACATGTTTAAGCAATAAACTTATTAAAATCACCCCGTCACAATTCTATTCTGACTTAACTAAACATTAAGCATTTCCATGGAAGCGCATATTAATTCGGAAACAAGTCGGAAACTCGATTTATTGGTAAAATGGATTTATTTTTTAAATTTAATTAAATTTGGTTAACCATAATCCAGGGGAGCAAATCAAAAGATTTTTTGAATCCATACGTCGTATTTCAAGTAGATTCAAATTTTAAAAACAAAAATATATATTGATTTGAAGAAATAGTCCATGCTTAAAGTGGAGTTGAAAGTATGGGAAAGAAAGAAAAAACTCAAAGTCTTCCTCCACAAAGTTTAATAGAACATTCAATAAGGGTTTCTACATGTTTCGAACGTAGAAACTTTCATCATCAGGAGACAGAAAAAATATTTATATAGTGCTGATGGTTTTAGCAAAAGAGAAAATGGTGAAGGACCTTAATGGAGCTTTTATGGAAATAAAAAATGATGTGTAAAAGAGACATAATATGGAGAAATTAATAAAAGTAAAAGTTAAAACATACTCAGCATGTGAGAAGTCTGTAAATGGGGTCTAAACCAACCAAATAAACTGGGGAAGAAAAAAAAATATTTCTAAAACAAAGTGTCAAAGAATATTTAAATTTTTAAAAACATTGTTAGGTGTGTGTGGAGGAAGACTTTGAGTTTTTTCTTTCTTTCCCAAATATATATTATATATTAAAATAATCTTCTTATTTAAAATTTCAACGTTACCCGCCACTCCTGAAAATAGAGAAAGGGGTGACAGATGAAAATATGGTTAAATATGTCCCGCCATCTTCCTATTACCTCACCAAAATTTCATGAAAATATTTCAAACCATTCCGTTCTGGAAATATTGCTTTGTAACATCCGGTACATTATGTTCTAGTCTAGATCATAACTAAATATTTTTCTATCACACGATTACCACTTATGTATACAGGGTGAGCTTGTGACTCGAAATAAGTTCAGTAAATCCAATACAGTGTTTTTTTGGAAAAATGCTTGGACACGAGTATTAACATTTAAAGTGGTCTCTTTTATAAAAAAAAATATTGATACAGTATACTTTTTGCTTTTAAATAGTTATCCTAGATTATTAATTGACAATTTTTAAAGTGCCTATATTAAGTTATAAATAAGTACCAAATTACAAGACGTGAGTGTTGGTTAATTTCTCAATAAGTAATTAGAAATGTTCAAAACGAGTTTTACTTGCGTATGGGATATTTCCAAATAGTGAATGTACAACATTTGGAGCATTTATTGACAAAAAAGTATTAAAGGTTGATAGAAGTTTTTTTTCTCAATTAAATTAGTTTTTGGTTGTTTCTTATCTTATAAATAACAAGGAATAAAAATTTGAAATTTGGTACCTATACATACAGCGTGACCAGTAAAGTCCGCGTCATATGGGATTTTTTTTTATTAATAACTTTATTCGAAATTTGACTTTGGCATCAAGTTCTGCTTCGATCGAGATGAAAATTAAGCAAAAAATAGTAGTCACGTGATTCGCATTATCTGTCAAATTTAAATTTTTTCCAAAAAATAAAGCAAAATTTTAGCTGCATAAGATAATTTTGATTTTTTACCCATATTTTGTAAATTGCACCACTTTTGCAAAATAAGACTCAACGCAACCTACATAAAACGTCTTAGTTTTTTGACGATGCCTTATTTTAGATACATTTTCTTTAAAGCAGCGCCATATTAAATGTTTGTTTTTCTACAAAATCAAAATTGGGCTATTAAAATTTGTTCGCATGTGATGCAAAGTTTATTTGTTTTTTACCCTAATATTAAGACAAAAAGAATACAGTGTCATCAGTAAAGTGCTTATTAAGTGGAAAATAGATTGTGGTGGGTAAAAAATCAAAAAATAACTTTTTTCGATACTTTCAGAAATAACCCCACTTTTGAATTATTTTTTGGAAATAATTAAAATTTGACAGATAATGCGAATCACGTGACCACTATTTTTTTGCTTAATTTTCATTTCGATCGAAGCAGAACTTAATGCCAAAGTCAAATTTGGAATAAAGCTATTTATTTAAAAAAAAATCCCATATGATACGGACTTTACTGGTCACACTGTATATAAAATAATATGCACCACAAACCTTCTTAAACAGTGGCGTGCCGTAAGCAATGCCACAATTTCAAAAATATTCAACAGGCATAAAAATGTGATACATATAAAAAATTGCCAAATTATTTATGATTTAATACATAAAATTCCGTCCTATATCTTTTTGAAAATTCTTAATTACTACTATCTATCCATAAATCGAATAGAGTAACAATTTATGTCAACGAAGGGTCAAATCCACTAGTTATTTTATATTTTCTGTACTAGAATGTACTAATGGTAGCAATAAACCAAAACGATATTATGTATGTACCTACCTACTATTAATAAAACAATTTAGTTTAGTAGGATTTTATTTTAAACCTTTTTCTTTATATACCATCAAATCGTCAATTATTATTCTAGTCGAAGATGTTTTTTTTACAGATTACCATAAAAAAAGTAAAAAAATCAGGTGTTTCGTAGAAAGTAATTCATCATCAATAAGTTTGTAAAAATACTTCTTATTGATTAGGATGACAACCGGCGGGTCATATGAAAACAATTAGTAAAAAGCGCTTTTAAACAAGCTATACGTATTGCGTTAAATCTACCAATCCAACTGTAATTTTAAGCTAAAACAATATCAAGGAAAATATAGTACTGCTAAAGTTCGTTAAGAAGCTACTATCCATGCCAAACAAGAAACAATCCCGGGCAGCATCCCTCCCTGGACCGGGAACTCACGAATATTTGCACGCCGCTCTACGCGCGGAATCTCCAAAATATTTATTAAACTCTACAGGACATACCTGATGGCTCACATCCTGTGTCCTGGACATTTTCCGGTCATCACATCTAACAAACACATATCACAGCACTGAAAGTCCTACTGGATTGCCTTGCAACCTTGCTGCGGAGATGCAGCTCGCTCCATAGGCGTGGACTGGCTGGGCGCCTTCTGTACGGGTCGCTCCTGTTCGTCCCGTCACCCCCCGGATGCCGAGATGTGGATACGGGCGATTCCCTGTTATGGGGTCGGATAAAAAAAGGGTTCAATTAAAAAATTCTGAAATATTATATTTAAGGGGGGGGGGGGGGGCAATTTAAAGGTTGGTTTGTATGCCAACATATTAGTTAGATTTAAGCTGATAAAAAATCTTGACATTTTATTATAATATACTAGCGACCCATGCTTCGCACGCGGGTCTAAAGTGTGTTTATTTACGACATCACATTAGAAACCTTTAAATTTATCAGTGTTTCTCTACAATATTATGCATGTATTATACAATATACAGTGATGACCTAAAGTCCGTCCCCGTAATATTTGAGCAAGTCTTGCACTTTTTGACATACCAATGACAGCTTTAAATGTCAAGATGACAGCTGGGTCCGCTTTTGGAATATTTTTTTATTTTACATTTTTAAACTCCACATAAAATTATAATTATTTTTTATTAAATGCATTATTAGTCTATACTTCATAGTTTCCGAGATATTGACTCTCGAAAAGTGACATTTTTGAACTTTGACAGCTTATAACCTTCTAACAGTACGTCTTAGAGCAAAACGGCTTACATGTCCCTATCTTCAATTTTTATTATCTTCCCAAAAAAAATCAACTTCCGGTTAAACCGGATGTAACTCGAAAGCAGGAAATATAGTTGTTCCGGTTTAACTGGAAGTTGATTTTTTTGGGAAGATAATAAAAATTTAAGATAGGGACATGTAAGCCGTTTTGCTCTAAGACGTACTGTTAGAAGGTTATAAGCTGTCAAAGTTCAAAAATGTCACTTTTCGAGAGTCAATATCTCGGAAACTATGAAGTATAGACTAATAATGCATTTAATAAAAAAGAATTATAATTTTATGTGGAATTTAAAAATGTAAAAATATACAGGGTGTTCCATTTAAAAAAATATTCCAAAAGCGGACCCAGCTGTCATCTTGACATTTAAAGCTGTCATTGGTATGTCAAAAAGTGCAAGACTTGCTCAAATATTATCGTTAAAAATTTCATTAAAATATACCGAACGGTTTAGAAGTTAGAGGGGGGGGGGGGGACGGACTTTAGGTCCTCACTGTATAAACCGCTTCAAAATCCGTTGCGTAGTTTTAAAGATTTAAGCATACCTACATAGGGACGAACAGACAGCGACAGAGACTTTGTTTTATACTATGTTTTACGTTAAAGAACGTTGGATTTATAAAGTTATAAAAGCAGAAAAGAAATATGTGCAAATCTGACAAAATTTGTGTTTGCTCTTAATAAAATTATGTCAAATAATGCATGCAGTGGCGCAACAAACACCTCCGCAGACCACGCACCACGGGGGGGTCCATTCAAAATTCACTGCCAGCTTTGCTTTTTATAGATATTTCATTTCATAATTAATTTTATTTTTTTATATCCCGAGAATTTAACTTCGTTAAGTGAAGAAGAATAAAATTATACGTGAAAGCGCGGTATTTACAAACGATATAGGTACCATAAAGACTTATCCATTGACTTCCCTAGTTAAATTTTAAGCCTCAGAAAGGGACTTGGAGAGTATTTCAAAATTAAAAACAGTTTATGAACTTGCGGATCATTTGTTAATAAAAAATCAGTGTGTTCTTCAAATTTATCAGATGTATCTAGTGCAGTGATGTTATTTTTAACTTTGCCAGTTAGTGTGGCATCAGCGGAACGATCTTTTTCCAAATTTAATTAGTAAAAACCCATTTACGTAACACCATGGGCAACAACGCCTTTCGAATTTATCCTCAACCAGTATCGAACACGAGTTTGTTAAAACATTAAATATCGACGAAATTATAAACAATTTTTTGCAAAAAAAAAAAACTCTCGACGATCTGGTTGTTTTGTATAATACCTTGTATAGTACTTAGTGACATGATGTTTGTGCAGACTTGTTGAGTGTTTATGTGGTTTACTGTTTTCTGTCTTTTGGATTCTATGAGGCTCGATCATTGCTATCCCCGTTACTACCATACATGGTAAGCAACATTATAATTGGTGTTTTAAAATGTTGATTTTGCATCATGTTTGCGGGAATATAACGTATAATGACGTAATAACTACCTATGTTATGTCTACCAATCTACACCGAGAATAAAATTTAGTTAAAATAACTCGATATTTAGTTAACCGAACTATAATCTGTAGTAGAATAGGCCCCAGGTTAGATGACTTGCCGATTTTACTAAATCTATTTTGCTAGAATTATATATTGGTTGCAACTAAAAATCAGTGTGTTCTTCAAATTTATCAGATGTATCTAGTGCAGTGATGTTATTTTTAACTTTCCCAGTTAGTGTTGCATCAGCGGAACGATCTTTTTCCAAACTTAAAATAGTAAAAACCCATTTACGTAACACCATGGGCAACAACGCCTTTCGAATTTATCCTCAACCAGTATCGAACACGAGTTTGTTAAAACATTAAATATCGACGAAATTATAAACAATTTTTTGCAAAAAAAAAACTTTCGACGATTTGGTTGTTTTGTATATGTATAATACCTTGTATAGTACTTAGTGACATGATGTTTGTGCAGACTTGTTGAGTGTTCATGTGTTTTACTGTTTTCTGTCTTTTGGATTCTATGAGGCTCGATCATTGCTATCCCCGTTACTACCATACATGGTAAGCAACATTATAAGTGGTGTTTTAAAATGTTGATTTTGCATCATGTTTGCGGGAACATTACGTAATGACTTAATAACTACCTATGCTATGTCTACCAGTCTACCTAGGATTATAAAATAAATTCGAATTGTTTGCTGTTTTAATAGTAAGTAATTAACACATAATGTGGGTTAAAGCCTAATTAAATTATTACACGATTAACGAATTCAAAAATTCATAAACCTGAACCTAATAGTAATGAAAATAAGAATTATCATTTTCCATTTATTATGGAGAGAGAGCTCTACGTTTAAATCGATTTATTCCGAAAGCGGTGCTTCAAATTGAGCCTAATGAATAAAAATTAAGCAATTACTTTTTAGTAAAAGCAATTGCCTGCGACTTGCAAATGCTGTAAGTAAAAGCAATCGCTAGATCTGGATATGAATAAAATTTTGAAGAAATTGCTGCTTTTCTTACACCTCTGTAGCCAATGCTTATTTAACACAAGTTCAGACGTGTCTTATCTACTTGTTCAGATTATAGATTTAATTTGCGTTTTGGTGGAAAATAGGAAACTTATATTTGTGATATAGCAGATTTCAGTGAAAATGAGGAAAGTGATAGTAGTGATGAAGAAATTAAAGACAAGCAGTTGATATTCGTTCACAAATTGAAGGAACATAAATAAACCTCTCTGACCATAACCGTTTAGCTTCCACAACAGCTTCAGCACTTGTAGGAAATTTAATAAAAATATTGGCCTTCTCCAAAACTGCATCCATTACAGAAGTGTATGTCTTACAGACAGTAGTTTGGTGAACACCGAGTTCTTCACCTACAGAATTTTGAAAGCCCGGATCCGACAATTTCCGCAGAAAGACATTAATCTTATTTAAAGGCGACAGTGCACCCCCTCGCCTTTTACCAGTATCAGTCAAAAAATAATTTGCCAACCACTCAACATTCTCGCAGTCAAATCGATATAACTTTCTGAAATCATCATATCTGCAATTTCTACGTACACGGTCGATTTTTCTTTTACGGAGGTTCATATATTCAGCCATAATTGAAGACACAAATTAAGACCAACGCATCGTGTATGCCCCGGAGAACTAAAGTTGACTGCTACCAAGCAAATGATGCAGGGGTCGACATACCTTAAAAAGTTGAAAGCGATCGCTACACTAGAAAAAGCAATTCCTTAATAATTAATTCATCACATTTTAAGCAAACGATGTAATTGCTTCTATTTTTTAAGAAAAAACCATTGACTAGAAGCAATTCCTGCACTTTTAAGCAATCGCTGGACGCAAAAGCAAATAACTTTAGTTTTTATTCATTGGCTTTCAAGAAATTACTTCGATTTTATAAGAAAAAGCAATTGCTACATTTTTATTTATTAGGCTCAATTGGGTCTAACCACGATTGCCTTCTTTCTAACAAAAAAAAATCGCTTTAAAAATATAATAAAATCAATATAGGGGAAGGTTGCCTACATTGGACCAGTTCTGGGTTTTTTGCTTTGTGTTCTGGAAACAGCTTTATTAAGATTACAGATTGACACCTAAGATACTCTGATAAGAGGGCAACATAGCGAAGATTTATAAACAACTAAGGTTGTCTCATAGAGCAGCTTAGCGGTGAAGGGTCCGCGCATGAAAGGCGGGAAATTTGACGTTGATTGGTGCCCGGGCCGGTTTTGTAGTAATTCTTCACCATTGTTTTCGTTGCAATATTGTGTTAAACCAAATTTTTTTCGCGAATAAGACACTTTCCTGTTCATTACTTTTTTTAAAAATATTAACAGAAAGCAGTAAGTATAAAGTCAAATTAATGTAAGAACTCCTGTCATTAATGGCACCCTGTTGAAATCTGGTTTATTTTACGTTAAGCGGTTGGCTACAGAAACACAACCGGAATAAGTTCTTTTACCTTCGCTATCGCAATCTGCTGTTAAATTTTGTACGGGAGTCTTATTATTTTTTAAATATACCGGGTGTTTCTCAAAACTATATATAACTTTTTTGTATTTATAGATATTAAAATAAAATTTTGAGATTGTGCATAAGAAATGAGTCTGTATTTATTGGCATAATTTTCAATTTGTTAGCACTTCCGATTTGACCGGAAGTGACCGTGACTTTGGTATTTTAAATGGGACATCTTGTATATTTTTACCAATTGGGATTCAGCATAACATTCTGAGTGAAATGACACCTCACTTGTCATTTTTTAACGAGTTATAACATTTTTATTTTTATATTTTATTTTCAATCTAGAGTGCTACAAATTAATTAAACCTGTTAATTTATAGTCAAGTAGTTTATGAAAATTAAAATTATGTCATAATAATTGACTTTATAAGTTTCACAAGCGTTTGAAAAATAAAATTTTGTTTTCTTGACGTTTACTCTATTTTTCCAAATGGAACTAGAATATTTAAAACGAGCATTTTTTTCCGACAATTTGATACCATACAGTCCTATGCTATTTTAAAATTGACAGGAAAAAATTTGCCCAAAAGTTAATTTCTGTCTGTTGTTTGAAAAACAAGAAAGTGTATTACACTATTAAACTTAAATAATAAATAATAATAAACACCAAAAAAAATCTGTCTCTGAGATATACAGTGAGGACCTAAAGTTCGTCTCCCCCCCTCTAACTTCTAAACCGTTCGGTATATTTTAATGAAATTTTGAACGATAATATTTAAGCAAGGCTTGCACTTTTTAACATACCAATGACAGCTTTAAATGTCAAGATGACAGCTGGGTCCGCTTTTGGAATATTTTTTTAAATGGAACACCCTGTATATTTTTACATTTTTAAATTCCACATAAAATTATAATTATTTTTTATTAAATGCATTATTAGTCTATACTTCATAGTTTCCGAGATATTGACTCTCGAAAAGTGACATTTTTGAACTTTGACAGCTTATAACCTTCTAACAGTACGTCTTAGAGCAAAACGGCTTACATGTCCCTATCTTCAATTTTTATTATCTTCCCAAAAAAATCAACTTCCAGTTAAACCGGAACAACTATATTTCCTGCTTTCGAGTTACATCCGGTTTAACCGGAAGTTGATTTTTTTTGGGAAGATAATAAAAATTGAAGATAGGGACATGTAAGCCGTTTTGCTCTAAGACGTACTGTTAGAAGGTTATAAGCTGTCAAAGTTCAAAAATGTTACTTTTCGAGAGTCAATATCTCGGAAACTATGAAGTATAGACTAATAATGCATTTTAAAAAAAATAATTATAATTTTATGTGGAATTTAAAAATGTAAAAATATACAGGGTGTTCCATTTAAAAAAATATTCCAAAAGCGGATCCAGCTGTCATCTTGACATTTAAAGCTGTCATTGGTATGTCAAAAAGTGCAAGACTTGCTCAAATATTATCGTTCAAAATTTCATTAAAATATACCGAACGGTTTAGAAGTTAGAGGGGGGGGACGGACTTTAGGTCCTCACTGTATAAAATCCAAGAGTAAAATTTTTAAATCACACACTACACAAAAAACAGCCACAGAAATACTTAAAAAACACAAAAAACGGAAGAAAATAATATGACGCAACCTGACGCGTAAGCATGCTACGGCCCACTGTTGATCTGGGAACTTTAACGATGAAACCAGATCAGCTGTTAATGTGAAATGTCGTTGTCTTCTACTAGTACTAGTACTGAATTGCATGATTTTATTTTGCTCAAATAGCGGTAAAATACCTGGTATTTCATATTTTCAATAAATATGGAGTAAAGTCGATTCAGCCAGTAAACCTGCAAGATGGCCGACATGTCATATGACAAAAGTCATTGATAATGCAAAAATTCATTTTATTTAGCTGGAATATGACTTTTGTCATATGACATGTCGGCCATCTTGCAGGTTTACTGGGTGAATCGACTTTAGTAGTAGACCTTGATATGTAATTTCATCTTATTGTCACCAATTTAAACACATCTAATACGAAATAAAACACACAAACAAGATTTAAAAGTGAAGAGTACCACCAAGGCCGATTCTTCCGATGCATAATTTATTTGCAACATTTGCAACTCATTAGGTACGCCCTAGTACGCCCATTTGTCGTGCATTATTGCTTTAAAAAAAATGATATTTAAAAAAAAAGTAAATAATATGTTTGTTAATCCAAGTGTTTTGTCTTAGAGATTACCACGTTAGTCCAATTTAGAAGGCGGAGCACTATAAGCTACCTAAAAAAATTGGTATATCTATGGTTAATTCGCATATCGCTTTGGTTAAAATGTTAAAATATATTAATGTGATTCAAGGTACCGTGCGAGGAAGAATTATTTGCATCAAAGAGTGCCCTGCATCTAAGGACGTAATGCTTAGCCGTAGAGCTTAATAACTGTTGGGTGTCAGTAATTACCTGAACTAACAATCACTCAGTTATTCCGTCATCTTTGACAGTCGTTACAAGTAATTTGATTCATCGCAGATTTTTCCGATTTCTTGAACAATTCACACAAAATGGGCTTTACGGAACAGCACAAAACATTCATGGTTGAAGCGTAATTTCGAAACGGGGTTAGAGTAAATGGTGAGTGGCAATACAATCCGGGTTTGTGCATGGACGATTTTCACGAACATTTTCCTAACGTTGCTTTTATTGCTGGGGATTTTTATCATTACCTGAAAAGAACCGTGGCTGTGTTTAGGGAAACAGGTTCTATATAACTGTAAGAACAGAAGAACTTTTTCCAAACGTTCGTGAAATAATGCAAAATACAACAAAGCAAATTGTATAAGACGCCTGTCCCAAGAAGTGGGAAGATCTTATGGAAAATGCAGGACTATTTTTAAGAAGCAGCTAAATTTATTTCCTTATAAAGTGCAAGTATTCCAAGAAATACAAGCCGCAGATTTTGAAAGACGCAGGAATTACTCTCAATGGTTTACCCAAAAGTTATTGGAAAGAAATGATTTATTAGACCTGACATTTTTTTCGGATGAAGCCTGGTTCCACCTCTCCGGTTATGTGAATTCTCAGAATACACATTTTTTTGTAGAGTCCACATTGCACCCTCAAAAAATTGGTGTCTGGTTAGCTGTTTCCCGAAGAAGAATTGTTGGTACTATTTTTTTCCATGACACAGTTACAGCACAGCGGTATAGAGACAATATTTTGAATCCATTTGTGGATCAATTACTTGACGACGAACTACCTTTTGGATATTTTCAACAGGACGGAGCAACCGCCCACACAGCCGCCGAAACTATTAAACTTACGCAATTTTTTCGACGACAGATTGATCAGTTTTCGATCAGACATTGAATTGCCAGCCACCTAGATCACCTTGTTTAACGGTTATGGATTACTTCGTTTTTCCTCATTTAAAGAACACTATTTTTAAAACACCAGTTGCAAATTTAGAACAATTACAACAAAGGATTATTCAAGAATGTGGTAACATATCTTTAGAGATGCTGGTCAACATTTTCGAAAATATGAAGAGACGTGTGAATTTATGTTTGGGCCAATTTCAGCAATTTATGTAATTATTTTTCTTTCTGTATATTCTTACTTTGTTAATTTTATAAACAACAAAAATAAATTTGTATTTGTCTACTTATTTTATTACTCATTAGTTTGGAATATCATGTCATAATATGAATTTGATAGAATTTTAACCTAGATTTGGGTAGATATATCGTCCCCATATCATTGTGATCTAAACCAAGCCCTACGTTTTTTAATCCAAGCCCTCTGTGATGCAAATAATTTTTGCTCGCACGGTATATACCGATCACTAGAAAATCTAAATTTCAAGTAGTTAATTAATTTATATAATATTAACATTTTCAGGGTCCATACACAAGGTTACGTGCCTGTAACCGGTATCTTTCAAATATGTGTCAATTTATTCTTATCTTACCCACATCAGCAGACTATACAACTAAATTCTTGCCAATAAATTTTCCACAGCCGCCAAAAAAACCTGATACCGCGGAATCACCCATATGTAGCGGGATCTAGCAGATCGGGCGTTTTCGGGGGTCCGGAGGCTGCGCCGATCAGACCCTTTCGGGTTGAAACGGGGTGTTGAGATTTTCGGGAATTGAAGCTTTGCGTAGCGGATGGTTAGGGATTGTTTTATAAAGTGCATCGCTGGGACTGCTGGAGGTCGAATAAGTTTATAAGAGATGTTGCTCGTATGCACTTTATCTAAAAAAAAAGTTATAAATAAGTAATAAATAACAATAAAGCTGCTTATTATTTTGTTTTATCAATAACACGTTTAGGGTGTAGTATTCTTTCTAATTACCGGATCGACTAAACGGTAGTATCCTTAGGATTTTCCCTCGGAACCTGGCTGTGAACGGATTTTTGTATGATTGTTATTAATGGGTTTCTAGCACTAAAGATCGAAATGTTTACCCATTACTTTCTTTCGATTTTTAATTTATAACTGTTTGGCCAAGGACCATTGGACTGCTTATACAGGGTTAGGAAAAATTACCAGAACGGTCGATTATTTCAAAATATACAGGGGTTATCAAAAAAGTCTTATATAAAAAATGTAGGGCTGTTAAAAATCTACATATCGGCAAATTGAAATATACAGGGTCGCCCACAAAGTTGTGGAGAATGATAGTTATATTTTTTTAAATGGAACACCCTGTATATTTTTACTTATTTTGATTGTCGACTCAATTTTAAACATTTTTTATTAACCATGTGTTATACCTAAATTCATTTCCTAGAAATCGGCGTTTCAAATAATAACGTATAACGATGCGATTTTCGAACATAGTGAACAACAAATAAGGCACGACCATGGTTACTAATAAATAATTAATAGTTTGACATCTGAAATTCAAATTCTGACAGAAATAGACAAAAAAGAAAATAGCATGGCATTTTTACTTACTGAAACAGAGATAATTGATATTTTAATTTTAAGGGGGTTTGGCGATAAACAGAGATCATATCAGGAGGTGTGTAATATTTACAATCATTTGCATCCAGACAGGCACATTAAAAAAATGCAGTTTTTCGAACTATTGAGCGTTACAGAATGACTGGTACTGTAAAAAACCGCCCAAGATCTGGAATACCTAGGACTGCTACCTCCGAGGAAAAAAAGCTAGACATTCTGCTTGCGTAGAAGAAAATCCCAAACAATCCACCAATCAGCTTGCTTTGGATCATGAAATTGATAAAAAATCTGTACGAACCGTTCTTCATATTGAGAAAATGCATCCATACAAAATTAATGTTGTACAAGAACTTTTTGACGTTGACTGTGATCGAAGGCTAGAATTTTGCGAAATAATGACTAGAAATATGGAAGAAAACCCGAATTTTTCAAACAATATTGTGTTTTCGGATGAAGCGACTTTTACCCTACACGGAATGGTGAATAAGCAAAATTACCGTTACTGGGTGCGAAATAACCCTAACTGGTATGAAGAGCTGCATACATACACAGTTCCCAAGAAAAGTTAATGTCTGGGCTGGATTGTTTGCGGGACATGTAATTGGACCCCTTTTTAGCGAGGGAAATTTGAACGGTGATCGATATCTCCGGCTTCTTTGGCAAGAAATAGTTCCAGCTATAAACAATTTAAATGCTGATATTAACTTAACCTGGTATCAGCAAGATGGAGCTCCTCCGCATTTTACTCGCGATGTTAGAGAATTTTTGGATGTCACGTTCCCAAATCGATGGATAGGAAGAAGAGGGGCTATCGAATGGCCTTCTCGGTCCCCCGATCTTTCGCCATTAGATTTTTTTTATTAGGGTCACCTGAAAAACATAGTTTATCAAAATAAATCCAATAATTTAGAAGAATTAAAAATGAAAATTGTCAATGAAAGTGCGAGAATAACAAGGGAAATGGTTTTAAAAACCCAAAGACATTTTTGCGATAATTTGTATCATTGTCAGTTAGTATATGGAGGTCATTTTCAACACTTATTAAAAAATAGAGCCGTTTTGCCATGATTTGTTATACGTTTTTGTTTAAAGTTAACTTAATAAATTGTTTCTTGAAATTTATTTTGTGTTTTGTAGCTGATCAATTTATGTAGGAAAGTATTGAATTTAGGTATAACACATGGTTAATAAAAAATGTTTAAAATTGAGTCGACAATCAAAATAAGTAAAAATATACAGGGTATTCCATTTAAAAAAATATAACTATCATTCTCCACAACTTTGTGGGCGACCCTGTATATTTCAATCACCGATATGTAGTCTTTTAACAGCCCTACATTTTTTATATAAGACGTTTTTTGATAAACCCTGTATATTTTGAAATAGTCCAAAAGTGGATGATTTCGGAGATACAAAGTGTCTCAAAAGTTAAATTTGATTTTACTTTTTTATAATTTTTTTTAGTATATTAACAATCGCATTACTTACTTTCCAAAATATTCTTACGGACACTCGCCGTAGGACATCCTGTATAATACCACTAGCGGTAAAATTTAATAAGAAAGTTTTTTCCTGGAAATTTAACAAGTTAAGCAATTTAATAAGATATACCTACCACGAGTGAAATTGCCTAAAAACAAAAAAATTCACAAAATAAAAATAAAAAATGTATGCGAGTGGTATTCGGCAAGACTAATTCACAAATATTTTTTAGGAACAAGAGAAACCAACAAATGTTATATTTACCTATTTCATTAAGCGTAAAAATTTCCAAATATGGAACACAACAAACTAAAACAATAAAGTTAAAAAAAAACCTAACAAAAATGTAATATCAAAATCATTTTGTAATTATTATTAATAGTCAAATTGCAGTTTTAATAAATAGCAACTTGCTGATTTTGATGTTCATGATGACCTGTATTCAATAAATTCATGGAAGGAGTGAAAGATAAACTACATTTGGATCCTGCATCAAGCTGAAGATAAGGTTTAATGGACTGCCCGACTTCCGCTACGAGTGCCCAGTAATCTTGATCATTTGTTGCTCTTTTATTTCTTGCTTGGCTAACGTGAATTTCGCACCAAAATAATATAAAAAAATTATTGCCTGAAATTTACATTTAGAAATTCCAGTAGGAAACTAAAAAACACACAAGTAGGCCATGTAGCCAGACAAAAATTATAAAAATACACACTTCCGTTCATTGTAGTAACGCGCAAATGTTTGTTTCATACAAAATCTAATTCAAACTGATATATACAGCGTGTGCGTGAATTTGCTTGCCAAATGGAAAACTTCTTTATTATCAATTATTCGAAAAAAAAGTTATTCTTTATAAAAAGTTTTGCTTTTAAAATTATTAAGATTGGCATAAGAATTTCTTTTTAATGTTGTACATGGTGTCTCAAAAAACGAAAAACTTTAATTCTAAATGTGAAAAAACGTTATAACAATACTTATTAACCGGCAAATTGGAAAGCGCGAAAAGGGCATTAAATCGTCAACTAATTTGTAGTATACGGGCAATGATAATGTTTTTTTTTTTTAAATAGTTACTTAACATTTTTGATAAAAATTATTATATAGGTGTATGATGAACAAAGGGAGGCTCATTGAAATTTAATCTTCTATATATTTGTTCGTGTTTACTGTGTAATTACTAGTAATTAAAAAACTTGTGTACTTGTTGTAAACTATGTGTAAATATGTTTATATGATTGTTTAATAAATTTTTAATTAGGTTGTAAATTATCGAAATATTTTAATCACTCTGTATAGGTACTAAATTAACTTGCAAATAGTACATTGATGGCTTAATAATAAATATTGCGATGGTATTTATCCATATTGTTTATCAAGAATGTTAAGTAACTATTCATAAAAAACTTTATCATTGCCCTGTATACTACAAATTAGTTGACGATTTAATGCGCTTTTCGCGCTTTCCAATTTGCTGGTTAATAAATATTGGTATAAAGTTTTTTCACATTTAGAATTAAAGTTTTTTGTTTTTTGAGACACGATGTACAACATTAAAAAGAAATTCTTATGCCAATCTTTTAAAAGCAAAACTTTTTTTAAAGAATAACTTTTCCATTTGGCAAGCAAATCCACACACACGCTGTATATTATTTCCAAGGAGATCTAGATATTTAAGATTGCCATGGCCCAAAACAAAAAACTATAGTGATCAGTGTAGCAGTTAGTAGGAAAAAATGATTCATCTTTTAAAATTACAAATATCAACAATAACCAGAAAAACTTAAGGTATGGTGCTTCCTTTCGTCATACTTAAAAATAGCTTAGGTAACCTTACCAGATCCCAAATGTTTTAATTATTGTTTTATGGCTACGATATCTACCAATGTAATGATGTAGCAATTGAAAAACTTAATACCGTTTAAAAGTATTAACCTTAAGGAGTTCCTTCCATACTATATAATTTTTAAAACCATAAACTGGTACACACTGATTATACAAATCTAAAAATGTACTGCGAATTTCATCTTTTTATCGCATCGACCGTAATGCTAATGCCAACTGATAGGTTTCGACAAGCATTAGGACTTGACCTGTCTAATATTATATTGTACAAATAATTCAAATATTTTTCCATTTATTATGCGTCTTTCGCGTAAAACAGTCCAGGTTGCCAATTACATTTTTGTCAAAGGTATTTCGCACTGTGCGTCTTGTCAATTTAACTTTGTTAACGATGGACGTCGCTCATCCCCTCAACCACGCCACTGAAGGCTGATACCTTTATCATCACCTGAGATGTCTATCTTCCTCTTTATCGTAGACGACCGTGGTATTCATAATTTATTTTGAATATAAAATGTGTATCATATTTGGCAATGTAATGATGCAATTTTAACAAAATGTGAATCATGCGTTATGAAATTGCATGTAACCTCATGACAATTTAATATAATGGAGAAAAACACACAAGTCAACATCTTGCTTAGTCTTCAGGAAACCCCCATCACTCCAGTTAGATAACCTGGCAAAAGTTAATAACGTAGGTCAAGGTTACACAATCTATACTATTTTATAAAATTGTAAAGTGACTGACTAGCCTAATCCACTAATCCAAAAATCATTTAATTTTGAGGAGGTCGTCTCCTTATAACGTAGACTTCCTCTAGGAAGGAATTTAATTGAATTACGCGAGGGAAGCCTCGGGTACCAGCTAGGAAATTTATAGAAATACGTCCGTATAAATCTCTAATGGTGTGGGAGTTTATGGAAGATGACGAAGATCATCGCCCTCAATTTTCTAAAGTTATGATGAATTCATGAGGCCGAGTTATTTTTTGGATGGAAGAAATGGTGCCAAACAAAGACTGCTACTGCAGTTTCAGAAACCGTGCTTTTGACGTACTTTCGCGAAAAATCTGCTGTATTAAAGTATCCATCAAGCTTATGGTATTCCATGCTGAAGTTCACCCTTTTCATAGAGGAAAACATAGATATTTCCAAGTATCCTTAACTTCGAGCATTTTTAAAAAGAAAAAATGACGAATATAAACCCAAAAAATCTAATGTGTTTGATAGGGAAGATGTAAATAAATTCCTCTTTGAAGCCCCCCGATGATATTTATTTAATGATGAAGGTTGTAATGATAATGGGAATTACTGGAGCGTGCCGTTCTAGTGAACTCTGTGCAATGAAAATGGACAATGTTGAATTAAGGCATGAAGTCATATTTGTTACTATTCCTAAATCTAAAAATGGAATGGCACGTAAATGTATAGTGACTAAAAGTGACGATGAGAAGGTTTGTTATTTCAAAATAGTTCGAACGTACATTGATATAAGATTTCACATGACGAATTTTAATTCTCGTTTATTCATGCGATATCAAAATGGAAAGTGCTTAAACCAGCCTGTCGGGAAAAACTCGATTTCTTCAATTCCAAGTAAAATTGCTAAATTTTTGAACTTTCAGAACTTTAAGGAGTATACTGGATACTCCCTTAGAAGAACATCTGCCACTTTATTAGCGAATACTGGAGTTGATGTCTTAGCCCATGCGAGCGTCAACAATAAAAAGAAAGTTGCAAATAAAATGTTATACAATATAATGAAGCCATGCAGAAGTCTCCAGCAGTACTTTAAGAGTAACAGAAAACTTAGTTAGAGATGAAGAAATTATGGAGTCAGAACATTTCATACAAATTGAGAAAAAACGAGAAAATATTTATCCAGATTTTGTAAATAATATTCATAGTTATTGTAATAATTGTACTATTAATATTCATATCACTTAATATTACTTAATTTTTATAAATCAATGTTTTTATATGGCATAAATTATTACCACCCAAGGGTGGTAAGTTGACTTACAACCCGTCGTCAAGGGCAATCGATACCATTTTGGTAATTGTTACTTGCGTCCTTCAAAACAGTGTCAAAATGCGTTGTTTACAATATAGGGAAGAGAAAAAATATTTTTCCTACGAGCGTGCGCAAAGTAGTACTTTGCGCACGCATTTTTGTGTGCAAAGTTACACTTTTCCGCACTAGTGCGGATAAGACTTTTATCCGCACTGGGTGCGGAAAAGTAAAACTATTCAAAAATCTCCTTGGTAGGGAATATATATAAACACTGTTAAAATGAGCAGCTCTGACGATAAATATAAATGTTATAAACAAATAATTAAGTTTCCTATTATTTTTTTTATTGTTATGTAATTTTTTAATTTTCTATTATTTTTTTTTGTTATGTAATTTTTAGTTGTAAGTATATTATAGTTCTTTCTTTAAAGTCGAATTAAAAATTATTAAATAAATTATCATATTTTTATTTTTGTTGTTATCTGATATGAAGCTCGTAGGAAAAATGTTGTTCCTAACAAGTGCGCAAAGTGCTTTTCCGCACGCAAGAACTTATCCGAACTCCGCTTCGCGTCGTTCGTCCAACTGTACTTGCGTGCGGAAAAGTATCACTTTGCGCACTTGTTAGGAAAATAACTATATCTTATGGGTATATTACAGAAGTGCAAAAACAATCCTGAGCGATAGTAATATTATCTATCCATATCAATATCAAATTACATCACTACGAATTATCAAATTTTGATTCAATTGGCGTTATTTCATGATTTAATAATTTCATTTATCTCCTCTCCCGCACTTAAAATTATTAGCCGGCCATTTCAGTTATAATTCATTGAATCCTAAAGCTCTGTGGGCTATTCAGCATTAACAATTTACAATAAAATATCTGTTATTGGTTAGTGCAGTTTACCAACTTATCAAAATATTTATTTGATATTACTCTAGCGACTTTATTTTAGTTCTGTGTTAGTATAAATTGAACTGTACATGTTAATTAATAATAAAAAAATAATTATCCAAGCAAGCAACGAAATCAATACATATATTTTTGTAAATTTTTTTGCAAGTTATTTTTAACCTAATAAGAACAAAAAAATTGGATAGCAAACGTGCATTAACACCCAATTTTTGTATATTAACTAGATTGTGGTTTCCCTTTGAGGCCGCGTGGTAGCGAGCCCCGCCATTTTTTCGCGGCTAAAAAATACAAATTAATCGGTTGAGTAACTGTGCTTTTGAGCAAATTTACTAGTTTAATGCAATTTATATAGGCAGTGCATTTTTTTCAACTCCAGTCATGGGATTTGCGCGTTAATTTTTTCGGTCCATGTTAATTATTGTTCTACGCGGAACTAAAAGATAAAACTTGTTATAGAGAATAGAGATTATTTAAATCCTCCACGTAATTTACTATTACTAGTAAAGCTAGCAGAGATGTAGAAAATTAACGGCTGTTTTTCGGGTATTTTATTCTGAAAGATCCCTGTATTGTTTAAAATAATTGAACTGGCTATGGGTGTTATGATAAAGAAACAACTCAGCCTTTTATAAAGAGTGTTTCATTAAGGGTGGCTACCGACCATATCTTGGAAACTACTAGGCATAGAAACTTGGAAAAAAAAGTATAATTAAAGCGGTCATGAGAAAATTCTGGAAATTACCTTTAAGTTCTTCATTTCTCCTCAAGGGGGCACAATTAAAAATATTTTTTTTAATTCTAAATTTCTTCGAAAATTCCCATATTAAGGTATAACTCTGATTACATCATCGAAAAGTTTAGACAATTCTGCATCATTTTGGTTTGAGGCTCATTGGCGTACCGACCTTGATAAGAGTGGGGGAAGCTATTGAATGTGTAAACATTTAAATCGCTGTAACTTCTAAACGACTTAACCAATTTTACTAAATTTAAGCTTGTTTGGTAGATAATGGTAAGTACCTTCAATTGTCGTATCCAATGGTACAAGATAGTTTTTAATTAAAATTGCTAGAAGGCGCAATTTGTATTAAAAATGATTGTTTTGGCAATAACTCTGAAACGAACAAAGATATCGAACTGCGGTCTTCACATCTTTTCTTGCATATTTCATCTACTTTTCGATTTTTATGTCATAGTTATACCGTATGATTTGAATTTTCGGGATAAAATCGAAAAATCTGTTATTATTACAAATTGCGCCCTCTAGCAATTTTATTAAACACTATCGTGTACTGTTGTATACGGCGATTAAAGATACTTACCTTTTCCTTCCAAACAAGCTTTAATTTAGTAAAGTCGTGTAGAAGTTACAGCGATTTTAATGTTTACACATTCAATAACTTCCCCCACTCATATCAAGGTCGGTACGCCAACGAGCCTTAAACCAAAATGATGCAGAATTGTCTAAGCTTTCCAATGATGTAATCAGAGTTATACCTTAATATGGGAATTTTCTGAGAAATTTAAAATAAAAAAAAAAATTTTAATTGTGCCCCCTTGCGGCGAAATAAGGAACTTAAAAATAATTTCCAGAATTTTCTCATGACCGCTTTAATCATAATTTTTTTCCCCCAAGTTTCTATGCTTAGTAGTTTCCGAGATATGGCCGGTGGCCACCCTTAATGAAACACCCTGTATAGAATACCGCCCATTTAAAGAATCGCTCGAACAACCCGCCAAATAAATTTTTTTTAAAGAAAAAATATATTTTAAATCATAAAAATGCTACGTGTATGTACAGTTGTATTCATAAAAAAAGCGTACAAGAATTAGAATGAGAGGTAGGTAGGCTTTGTCATATTGGCGTAAAACCGGCTTGTCTAAATGATTATTTATTGGAGGTTATCACACGTCATAGATTATCAAATATGCAAAGCATTGGCGTCGGTGAAATTATTTTGAAACTGCATGGTGGTAACGTTTGATAAACTTTGACAGAAGAACAAAAAAAATGCGTCGTCAGTTGTCTGAAGTTGAAAAGGCTTAAATTGTATAAAGAATCGAAGAAGGATGGTCAATCCATGCTGTAGCGCAGTTGTACAATAGATATAAATAAATAAAACTATATTGAAAATTTAGCAACGCTGGGAACAAGAGGAATCCCTAAAGAGGAAAATTGGTTCTGGTCGTCCCAAACGTTCCAACCCTTAAACGGATGCTGCTTTTTTGGAATATTTAAGAAATAATCCATTTGCAACTACAAGGGATGCTGCTATATTGATACAGCATTTCTTGCCTCCCAACCTACCGCCAGCAGGAGAGTCAAGGAATCTAAACTAGAATGTCGCCCAGTTGCGATAAAAATGTTTCTTACCCCTTCCTCCTCCCCTTTCAAAAATATCTATTGAAGACCCTAAATGATGCACCTGCCGAATTTTTGCCAAACATTTTTTGTATTTAGAACAAAATTTAACATGAAGTAAAAAAAAATTATGCAAATCCAATGTCTCGAGTGTTAGCTATTTTTCTTAGCTTCCTCGCCTTACCGACTCTAGATGGCAATTATCATCTTCCTGTGTCTTCTCTTCTCTTCTTCGCAATAACACAACTATATTTATTCACAAAACATCTGTTGGTCTCTCTCTGCATTTGATAATGAATGCACTTGATCAGCATTTGGACTGGATCCTTTTTACAGATGAGTATATTTTTGTACTAAACGTTAAAGTTAATAAACAGAACGATCGATATTGGTCCGCAGAAAATCCTCACTGGATGTGAGAAACACGGGCCCATCTTACGCAAAAACTTAATGTTTGGGCAGGCATAACTGGCGACCGCGTCATTGGGTCAATATTTCTTCAATTTAACTTAACTGGCCATACATATCTGGATTTTTGCAAGGAGAAGTTATTCCAGGTTTTATTTCCTTATTTCCATACCATGCAGAAGCAGAAGCAGAAGCAGACCTTTATGATGACCGAATACGGTTACAGCAGGATGATGCTCCACCACATTACGCCATAAATTTTCGACAATATTTAATTGAAGACCGCCATGATCGCCGGACCTTAATCTTCTAGAGTATTTCCTTTGGGGTCACCTAAAAACCTAAGTTTACGTAACAAAACCATAAACTTTAGAGGAACTTAGGCAATGAAATACACGAAATCCACCAAATAACCCCGGATATGGTACATTTAGGAATGATTTTACTTTTGATTAGGGGTTTGTTAAGAAAAAAATGGGCCACATTTCCAACAATATTTACAATTAAACAAATTGCCCCAACATTACCCTTATCAACAACTCAATACGTACCTTTGCTTTCAAAAAAGAAAGTTGGAAACGGTTTCTAGCCTCGAAAGTGGGGTCAATTACATAAACACATGAAAAAAGTATGCGAAACTAAAAATAAACGCAGCTGTAATTCTGTATTATTCGGCAAATAAAGGGGCAGTTAAAAATTCCACCCTGTATACTTTTATATAGGTAAGTAGTATTATTTGCTGTTAATGCCAATCAAATGCTTCCTAGAAATGACTTAAATACAACAAAATCTACTAAATATTGAAATAAAATGGTAAATCTACTTAATATTGCAAATGCCCCAAGAATTTTCAGTGTATTCGATTTCTTTCAAGAGGCTTGTTCCCACTTATTGCGACATGAATCTTTAAGAGCGGAACTTGTTGCATATACCTTAAAAGCAATTGGTAGAAATTTTAATGTTAGGGGTTGCAGGGTGAGTAGTAAAGGGTCAATTAGATTGCAAGAGACTGCTAGAGCTATTAAAGTTTTACCTAAGCAAAGGAGCGCGCTTAGCGCTTTTGGCGCTTTGGGCAATTTTATACGCAGTGTTTGCAAAAAGTTGGCATAAATATATAAAATATAATATATAGGGTGATACACGGCAGGTAGTGATAGGCTATATCTGCAAAACCATACAAGCTACGGCTTTGGGGTAAAAATTTTATTATGAAATATGAGCAAAAAAATCACTGGAAATAATTTTTAAGTTCCTCATTTTACCGCTAGGATACGTAGTCGCTATGCTATGATACAAAGTCCTTAATTCCTACTAATAACTGCAATATAATGCAGGTCAAAAATTCAGATTTTATATGCTCTGTAATATCCTTTACAAATTTTGTAACAATTTTTTTATAGTTACCATGGGAACAGAGTGGAGAAGGGTAAGGACTAAAAGTACTTAAAAGGTCGTAACTTCGGTCCGCGTTAACCGAATTTAACAAACTATGGCTTATTTTAAAGAACTTTTTATATAAATAATATTATTAAAATTAATGCGTGAGGTTGATAATAGAGGGCACTTTTATAAAAATATATTCATAGCTTCGATTTCTAGAGAAATTTGAATGCAACCATCCAACCATTTTAATTCTATTCTATAGCTAACTAGTTAGTAAAATGAACTGCAAAAACCGCAAGTCGTTTCCTTCTCTCTCTTAAAAGTTATCACAAAAACAGTGGAAGAGTGTAATTCTATTTCGGCTTTTAGCAAAGTTTTGTAATTTTCCTTTTATTGAAACGTTGAAATCTTACAGGAATAGCTTTTTTAACTATAATTATTAACTTGAAGAAATAGTCCATACTTTAAGTGGAGTGTATATTTGAAAGGAGAGAAATAAGACACTTTAAGTCTTCCTCCACTGATGGTATACTAAAATAAAGTTTTATTGAAGGGTAAATTATCTACATGTTTCGAGTGTATATATATATTCATCATCAGGAGAATAGAATAAGGAATATAAGAAATACAACGATGCGAATAGTCCAAACGGAGCTACAAGATGATGGAAAGGTAGACTTAGGTATTTGGAGAAACTTCAAACTTAACAGAAACCAAATCAGAAAGTTATCACAGATATACCGGACATAATATCCTCGTTGGAGAGTAGAACTTTAAGTTTAAGAGACTCAATTATTATTGTTGAAACTTTTCGCTAAATGTAACAACATTCCCGTTAAAGTAGGAGGTCAAGTAAGGAACAAATTGGATGTACCTGTAAAAATAAATGAAGGATTTAAATATTTAACAGCAGTAAAAAGCATTTATGAGAATAAACCATCCAACGCAGTATCTTGGCATTTAGCCCGAAATTAGTCGCACAAAAATAATACGCTCTATACTCTATATTGTCCGGGTTATGCGGTTATGCGTTTATAACGCGATGAAGCTCCCTCGCCTAGACTCTATTGCATGTAACCACTTTCATTTGTGGATACGTATGATTGTCCATCGCGTCTAGTCGGAGACAGCTCGGGTCTGGTCGCTTGCTTGAAATCTACAGGGCTATAGCGTGGGCGCGCCGCGATATTATGTACGCTTGTTACCATTTTTTGTTTTGGTTACTTGCTCGTTGTTAGTACTGTTAGTAGTCGTAGTCGCCGCTGCGTAATCGATCAACTACTTGAAAATTCATTCTCCTTGTATAATTTTGAAGAAAAAAAGATCATTGAAAATGACTAACACACATCTATTGTGAATAATTTAAAAAATAAATCAAAAAAGTATTTCTATATTTTAAATTTAGTTGGTATAGTGAAAACTCTTGGTTATGTGGTTGCAAGAAAAATATACTGTATTGTTGGCCATGTCTTCTGTTTTCTACAGAAAAAATGGATGGACCAGCAGCGGAGTCAACGATTTAAATAGTTTTAGGGTTCTAAAGAGGATACATGAAATTTCTCCATTACATGTGAGATGTGTAGCCAATTTGATTCAGTTTGGCAAAACAAGAATCGAAAGTTGTCTTAACCAAGCTTTTAAGGCAAATATTACTATTTTGTCCCACAGGCTTGGATTAGTTGTTATCATCTGGTTTTGGTAACACTTTAGAAAAAGTCACGTGTCGCCACTGATCTTGGCATTATATTTTGCTACCTTAGTTGCAGTATTGTCCGATTACATCAGGAGATGTTGAAAGAAGCTTCTCTTTGTATAAACATATTATGTTTACTAATGAAGACAATCCTTTTTAGTTGAAAATTTTGAAAAATATTTAGTAATACAATTTTAGTTTAAAAAATTGTTTTTATTTTTCTTTGTTTTTTTTTGCATTTTTTTTTTTAAATAAACATATTTTTTAGAACACAATGCGCTTCTTTACCTTATTTTACTATAATAAATTAGAAAATATTGCATACTAGTTTGCATATTTGGTAAAAAAATGCAAATAACTGCATATTATAAAGTCAAACAAGGCATATATATGCGCATATTTTGGCTATATTTAAGTGCATATAATCCGCCCCTTAGTTATTAGTATATTTTTAAGAATGCGAATTAAAATTAGACTTCAAATTTTTTAATCCGTCACTGATTTCTTCTCCTAAAATACCTGCTAGCCTGTTGTAAATAATAAATTTTGGCTTGAAATTTGCATTTTGTTAATTGATGTCAAAAAGGCAAAAAGGCAGTACGATATTTATACTTTACCTGAAAGTTGTTCCAGGTACCGTGCGAGCAAAAATTATTTGCATCAAAGAGGGCCTTGCATCTAAGGAGGTAATGCTTAGCCGTAGAGCTTAATACCTGTTGGGTGTCAGGCGCGTACGCAGGAATGTGTTCTGGGGGGTCAAAGTCAGGTCAATTAAATAAGATTTTTTTTACATTTTATTAACATCACAGTCGCAGGTAATGTAAAATATCAAAAAAAAACACAGAACACAGCACAGTCGTGGAACTTAAAACCTAATATTTTTGGTATATGCATAAAAAACGAAGTTTATCTAAGTAATATTTGGAATAAGAAACACAGATATCAAATAATTATTGTCACCATCCCAAAATTTTCAAACGCTACATATAAACAACAGACCTTATAAATTAATTTACAAAATTATATCAATTCTTTTTTTCTTTTTTTGAAGTTCATTCAATACTTCTTCCTCAAAAATTTTTATGTTCGGGTGAACATACAAAAGAGCCAGCCCATTCATCTTCACCCATAGTATTCCTGAGATAGGTCTTAAGCAATCTCAGTGTGGAAAAGCTCCTCTCAGCCGTTGCTGTGCTCACTGGAAGTGTGCAGAATATTCTCAGAGTTGTGATATATTGGGGTATATTCTTTCGTTGCAAATTTTTAAAAATTAAGTCGCATTTAATGGATACTTCAACAAGTTTTTGGAGATATTCCCACCATAATTCAAATTCTGCTCTAAAAACTGCCTGATTATTGCATTCCATTTGGTGGTAAAATGTCGTCAATTCAAGAAGTTTAGAAATCTGCTGCTGTCCTAATATTTTGTCCGACTTCTTTGGAATTAATAGTGCGAATGATGGTAACAATTCTTTGTGTTTAATAAATCTATTTTTTAGTTGTGCTAGGGCAGTGTCCAAGAACGGGTTAAATATATTAAACCGATAATATTATGCTACTGTTTCTCCTGGACAGTTACCCCGCATTGTCTGTCTTCCTGTTACTATAGGCTGTATTAGTTCAGAGTCAAAAAGTTTTGATAAAATATCTCTTGCTTCGATAAATATTTTTGCAAATTCTGTTTCGGATGATATTCGCATTTTATTCAAACTCTCGATGCAATTCTCTGCTAGGGAAATTGCACCGAGGAGATCTATACTATCTCCTAGGGTAGTTAAAGATTATAAAGTTCATTATAGTCAAAATACTGTAAATGGCAAAATTAATTGGCATTTCAATAAAACCGCAACGCGCGCCTGGGCCCCCCCCCCTGCGTACGCGCCTGTTGGGTGTCAGTAACTATCTGAATTAACAATCAATCAGTTATTCCGTCATCTTTGACAGTCGTTACAAGTAATTTGATCCATCGCTAATTTTTCCAATTTCTTGAACAATTCACACAATGGGCTTTGCGGAACAGCACAAAACATTCATGGTTGAAGCGTATTTTCGAAACGGGGTTAGAGTAAATGGTGAGTGGCAATACAATCCGGGTTTGTGCATGGACGATTTTCGCAAACATTTTCCGAACGTTGCTTTTATTGATGGTGATTTTTATCATTATCTGAAAAGAACCGTGGCTGTGTTTAGGGAAACAGGTTCTATACAACACAAAAAAGGAGCAGGAAGACCATCTGTAAGAGCAGAAGAACTTGTTGCAAACGTTCGTGATATAATGCAAAATACGCCAACAAATTGTATAAGACGCCTGTCCCAAGAAGTAGGAATATCTTATGGAACATGCAGGACTATTCTTAAGAAGCAGCTAAATTTATTTCCTTATAAAGTGCAAGTATTCCAAGAAATACAAGCCGCAGATTTTGAAAGACGCTGGAATTAGTCTCAATGGTTTACCAAAAATATATTGGAAATAAATGATTTACTAAACCTGACATTTTTCTTTTTCTTTCTGTATATTCGTACTTTGTTAATTTTGTAAACAACAAAAATAAATTTGTATTTGTCTACCTATTTTATTACTCATTAGTTTGGCATAATATCATGTCATAATAATATGAATTTGACAAAATTTTAACCTAGATTTGGTTAGAGATATCGTACCCATATCATTGTGATTCAAACCAAGCCCTATGTTTTTTAATCCAAGCCCTCTTTGATGCAAATAATTTTTTGCTGGCACGGTACTATCTTAGGAATAACTAAAAAAATTAAAATATGGCTTTCGTCTATAAATTTTACATATGTGTACGAAAATGCATGCGAAAAAATGTACTTTTTGCACGTTCGTAGAAAAATGTTAATTGTGTTAGTGCTGAAACCTAAGTTTTTTGATGTCAGCACATTTAAAACAAACTGACATAATTAACAAATAGGTGCCAGGATACCTCTTGTCATATTATCATTAAAATAAACTGGGGAAATAAGCCTTTTATGCTGCGAGGATAAAATAAAATTTGTTGATATATCGTTTCACTGTCTTCTAAAGTGCGTATTAAAACATATATAGCAAATAAAATAATTTTACAAGGATCGTTTTTATATCCTTTTTATGGTTCACAACAGTCCTAAACCTCATTTCTCTTATTATTGGATTTGAATAAATAAAAAATATTCATATAATCTACAACTTGGATATCGATTCGATTTATTTTATAAGCAGTTAATAATAAATAATAAATTATGCGACTTTCTAGAAAGCCAAAATTTACTTTTTGCTAACCAGTATTGTTTTCGCAGATCTAAGGATACAGAAATAGCTGTAGGAGATATCATAACAAATATTCAAGCTAATGTCGACAGTAGTAAAAAATGCTGTTTACTATCCTTAGATCTGTGTAAGGCTTTTGACACCGTTAACCATGATATTTTATTAAGAAAGTTATACAGTATTGGGATAAGGGGAAATACACACAAACTACTTCAAAGTTATTTAAGCTGTCGTAAACAATTTGTTCAAATTGGGGAAAGAAAAAGTTCGAAAAAAGAAATAATATGTGGAGTTCCACAAGGATCAATAGTAGGTCCGTTATTATTCTTAATTTACATTAATTCCGTTTCCAAATTGAACTTAAATGGTATAAAGCTATTTGCAGATGATACGACAATTATTTATTTTGCTGAAACTCTTGCAGAAATGTATTTTGATATTAATAATGATTTTAAAATACTTCTTTCTTGGCTTCAATTAAATAAACTTACGTTAAATTTTACAAAATCTTCTTTTATGTTTATAACTAAAAATAAAATAAATTCCATTATTAACCCTTTAACATTTAATAATGAAAATATTCAATATTCAAAAACGACAAAATTTTTAGGATTATTTTTAGACGAAAATTTAAATTGGAAATGCCATATCCAGTATATTATCAACTTGATATCTCCTTTGATATCTGTTTTGTACAGAGCTAGATATATCATTCCTTTGAAATACTTAAAAAATATATATTTTTCATTAATTTATTCAAAATTACAATACTTAGCTTCTGCATGGGGATCTGCTTGTTTATCAAACTTAAGACCATTACAAAAATTGCAAAATAAAGTTATTAAATGTATACACAAACTACCACATTTAGAACCAACTGTTAATCTATATAGACCGAAAGGGTATTTACAGGTTCAAAACATTTATAAATTAAAATTTTGTATTCTAATTCACTCTATTATTTTAAAAGAAAAAAATCAAACATAACACTTCATGAGAATAAGACATTACATGATTTTAATACCAGACATTGTATAAATTATCAAACTGTACCAGTAAAAAGTAATTTCGGAAAAAAATCGCTTTTATATGACGGAATAATAAAATATAACAATCTTCCGAAAAATATCAGAAAAATTTAAAAATTGGCAACTATTAAAGCACAATTAAAGAGATATTTACTAAATTAAATTATTTATACTATTTTTTTTTTATTGATTTTATTAATAAATTAAATTGGATTAACTTCCATTTTTTTTTATTGTTACTTTTTTTTTAAGGGTTATTATTTTCTATATTATGTTGTCACTTTCCATGTAATGAACTGTAAAAGTTAGTTTGGGATAAAGACATTTTGAAAGTTACAGAATTTTTTAAAGTTTATTAAAACCACAACACCGAATTGTTCCATAGAATTAAGGTAGGGGCCGGTAATATAATATTGTTTAATTTTTTTTGCAAAAATTTATGAACATGGAACTATCGTCTGTTCAATGATCGCTGACCGTTAAATTCTCCATATTTGCGGTACGTCGAAAATTAATTCAGTCAGTTTAACTTACCGGTTGTAAAGGTTATGATTTGGATCTACATAAAGGCGGATGCATGTGAACAAGTAGAACATGTCCGTTTTTTCAAATTTTTAATTATTATTTTTATACGGTTAGTGAAGTCAAAAATAAGTAGTTTATTTAGGGTAAAGGTATCACGGGATAAAACATTTTGTTTTTGAAAATCAGTAGGTGTGATACAAGGGCGTCCGAAGGAACTTTAAATCATAATTGGAATTATTTTTGTTTCTAGCACTTCAACAAACCTTCAATAAAAGAATAGAGCAAAACACCTACCTAATACTTATATTAAATAACAAAAAATGGCTAAACAAAATATTTAAAAATGTTCAAATATAACAAAAAACTTATAAGTTATTCAGATTTATTGGAGAAAAGAAATGTTAATTTTCTTGAATCTTATCAATAATTTTTTCAATTAAATGTCTTTTTTCTTTTACAAATTTGCGATGAACACTCATCATACATAAACCGTCCAGTCGGTGCTCAGTCATAGTCGAGCGAATCCGGGTTTTTACTCTTCTGAGAGTACTGAATGATCTTTCGACTGTACATGTAGTTGGAGGTAAACATAGGGGAAGGTTGCCCATATTGGACCAATTTCCAGATTTCTTATCATAGATCCTTATAATAATGCAAAATCGATCTTGAAGCTATACCTTAGTATACTTTAGTATGTTGTTCAACTGCAGGATTTTTTGCAGAATTTTATTTCAAAATATCTATGATATACCAGACTATAAAAAACCTCTGCAAGTGGTTTAATATAGGAAACCGGTTGTCTAAATTGCTCCTGGGGGTTCCAAAATTGGACCACATGATTTAAATCGGAAGCTTCCCAATTAGCATTTTTCTGACTTACGACTAAATTTGTACCTATAAGGACGTAATTTTTGGTAATGTTTCAAGTCACTGCTTGACTTATTTCTTAATGAACAGTTATGGACCTAAAGTTAACGTAAAACGAACGTTAAGATATGACGTCCTCTAAGCCGACGTCGCATAGTGGTCGAAGCGTGTATAGTTATTTTATGGTAAAGAATTTGACGTCCGAGTAACGTCAAACACTTTTTTTATTTGCAAAAGTGTAGTTTTATGGAATTTGCCAACCACGTTTCGACGTCGCCCCGTCCACCTACCAAACTTGAGACAAAAAACATCACTTCTTTTTTCGTCAGTCGCAGCCAGTTAAAATAAAAAGACGAAATTTGTCGGAAATAACCTCTTGTTTGGGTTCTGTGAAAATAACCTTACTTATTTGTTTATGTTGGATTATTTTTTAGAAAATCAGTTCTTTTATTGCAAGCAAGTAGACCTGCAAGCAATATGAGCATGTCCTTAAATAAAGGAAAAAGAGCCTACCGCCATACTAATACTTTTTATAGAAAAAAAGCTAAATTGATAGGATTACAAGCTCATGTTAGTCTCCAGTTAGTCAGCAGCAGCTGTTGCAAATTCAAAAGCCGCAAAACCCTGAGCTTTAACTTTGCAGTTTTTGTATAGTTTCCATGTTTCTTTATTGGGTGAACTTTTAATATTACTTGTAAAAGTCTAATTTCTTTCTGACGTTGGGGAAACCAAACTATGCCACTTACCTCCCATTTCCTGGAACAACTTAAAACAGCAGTTTTAAAACCTCTCTATTGAAAAAGGGAGATCCAGAGGAATTCGATAACTACAGGCCGATCAGCCTTCTTCCAGGTTTTTCAAAACTGTTTGAGTTGGTTGCAGCCGCCTTGTGTCTTTCATGGGACAGTGCAGTTTGCTCTCGGGTAACCAGCATGGCTACATGAGGGGCAGGTCAACTCAGACAGCAACATTTCAATTCACTCATGGCATTCTTAAGCAACTGGAGGAGGGTGGAGTGGTTGTTGGAGTATTTCTGGATCTCTCAAAAGCATACGACTGTCTTGATCGAGAAATTTTGTTAAACAAACTTGATATGTATGGAATAAGGGGTAGGTAATGCGTTAAAATGGTTTAAGTCATACTTGAATAATAGAATACATAAGGTAGTAGTTAATAAAGATAAGGTAAGCTATAAGTCTGAAAGTGTGAATAATAATGTAGGAATCCCCCAGGGCAGCACTTTGGGACCAGTTTTTTTTTTTTTTTTACTAATGACCTAAATTTGGAAATAAGGAACTCAAATGCTATTCTTACATCCTATGCTGATGATACCAATCTCTTATTAAAAATTAATGACCCAACTGAACTCACTAACGAGACTGCAGATATATTTTTGCAAATTTGCTCTTGGTTTGAAAAAAATAGACTGTTATATAATCAATGAGAACAAAACAAATATCTTATTATTTAGAACAAAATTAAATAGAATGGAAAAACCAGAAAATATTCAAATCAATAACAAAGATTTTAAGCTTGAGTCCCAAACAAAATTTCTGGGAATTTATATAGATGAATTTTTAGACTGGACCGAGTAAATAGAATCACTTGGTAAAAAACTAACGGTATATGCTATGGTATCAGAGTGATTTCGAAGTATGTTTCAACAGCAGCCCTGCGGACCCTGTATTTTGCAAACTTTGAGGCTACGGCAAGGTATGGGATAATTTTTTGAGGTGGAAAATCAAAGATACAGGATATTTTTATTATACAGAAACGTTTACTAAGAATAATGTATAAAATGTCATTTAGAGAGACTTGTAGGAATGTTTTTAGAAATAATTTTTTATTGACAATTTATGGTTTATACATTTTTGATACCATTATGTTCTTTTTTAAGAATAGACAGGGTCTTTATGCTGAGAGGAATCGTAAGTATAGTTCTCGTGGATGTAAATTATCCAGCACATCATCTGTCTATTTTTGAAAGTGGACCCTATTATGTGGGTGTTCGATGTGAAGGTATTTAAAAGAAAGTTAACGGAACATTTAGTACAGATGGAACCATACTGTTTAAAGGACTACATGGAGAGTTAATGCTCTCCCTTTGCTGAGGCCATTTCCTTTTATGTGAATTGTATAGTTTATTTAATTAGAAATAAAGAAATTTATTATTATTATTATATTTGTGGGGCCGGCTCAACCTCATTAAGGTATTTAATATATACCTACTATAATTTAAAGTGATCCATTTTTTTAGTTGTTTACCAACGAAAATTAATAAAATATTACAGGATAAGGATGTTGGATGAGAGATGAAAAATTGAAAAACCTTTTATTGGGGTTAAATACAGGGGGGTGTCACAAATATAGGAGCCTATGACAACAAACGAATTACCCGGCAGGACTAACGAAGCGGGGCAGGGGGGACTACGTATCAACTAGGGAATTGTGTTTTTACACTAAAAGTTTAGTTTTATTAATAATTCTCGTTGTTTATGCAACTTTTTGCAAAATTATTATTATTCGCGTTATTAGAAATTATAATCAATTCTTTTTAGCGAATTTACAAGATTTCTGTTGTAAATTTTATTAAAATCTCAACTTCTTTAGTGACAAAGGTGTTGGTTGGTCACACTGTTTTTAGCATCGCCTTATCGATCGCCTATTCAGCATTCAGCCATTTTCTTAGTTTGTTTATGGTGTGTTTATGTCCGCTGATCGCTTATTTGTTGGAATAAGTAGACTGTTTCAAATGGAAGGAAGTGTTATGTTTTTACGTAAGTTTAGGTGACAATTTTTTTAAAATTACTTTATGGTAATTGAAGTTTATCTGTTGTAGTTCAATGGTAAATGGAATTTTTATGGGAGACGCTACGCCACACCACGCCATCCTGGGTCTAGTTTTTGGTAGTTTGGATATTTTCTTGGGCAGGTAATGTAAGCATACCTTATATTTATTAATTTTTAAGGGTTTTCTTCACTACTCTTCCACAAAATGGCTTATTAAACCTTTAAGGTCAGTGGGTCAAAGTTTCAAAATACATAACAGGAACAGGTATTCAGCCTTCTTTAACTACATAATATCACCATCACAATCTAATTAACAGTTTCTTAATAAAGTTTCCTTTACAATCTATAAATTATTCATACAATTTTTGACCGAAGGTACACTTGGGTACCAGATTATTCTCATAAGAATAGTAACTTCTGTATAGACATGGACAAACTGAGGTCTGATTTATCGATGGTATACATCATAGTAGTTCTTATTATTATTGCAATTTATACTCATATACATCAATTCATTTGCACAATAACAAGTAATTTGAAATTATTTTATTTAGTGTTTTTTATAATTCATTTGGGGGCACCAGTCAGACATGGCTATTAAAATGAAGACTGTATAGTATCAAAAATGCTGGGTTTACCAGTATAAATAAAAGAAAACTACGGACTTTATGGTTATAGCAATCTGTGCAGTAACTTCTTATTTCAATAATCTTTTATAATCTTTATGGGAAAATCACATAATAATATTTATTATAATAATTACAAACAACAACAAATTAGTGCCTGGGTTGGGCTGTCCAACTGTACTTGTGTTTTTAGTCATTATATTTTCTTGTGTTTGGCAGGAACATTGAAATTATTTACCAATGACCTTTATATACTTGGGTTTGTCACGTTTACACTATGCAATTAAATATTTTACCTATATAAAAGGTGTGTGTGTGAGGGTGTATATGTATGTGTTCGTAGTATACAGTTGTACAATGTATTGTCTGGGGCACCCCATTGTTGCCGTTGCATTAAATTGTATCGGTTTGAAAAGAAATCAAGTGTTGGATGTTCACTGACCATTCTGCCTGACCTTAATATAAAATTATTTTGGCCATAGTTAGTTCTTATAATATTTCAAGACCTTTTATATTTATCCCGTCGTTGGCAAAGTGTTCTGATCTAAAAGTTAGATTTCAGCTGAGAAGAATACCTAGGTCAGTTGTGGTGCATTAAGTATGAAAGCTATGTATTTTATGAATTTATGTTGTACCGTTTCTAAATTCTGAATGTGTTTACCCTTTTGTACTAAAACTTACATATTCTTTCATTTTTATGTTACATTGTAAATTTTTTAGCATGGCACCTGTGATCTCATTAAACTGTTGTTACATTTATAATAATAATTTTCTCACTGACTATAGGTATGGTTGGGGATCTTGCATGGGTTGAAGCGGGATAGGTTGTATAGTAATAAGATATTTGTGTACCTTTTAAGCAAAATCTTAAATAATCTGAATTAGCATTGATTTTGGTTTCATCAAACTTTTGCATTTACTTTCGGGCTGTGTTAACTTACATTTTGCATAAGAGGCACACAAATCTAAAATCAAAAAAGTTTTAACATCATGGCGAAGGTAGGTAGAGCCAGGTATTCGTGTAAATTCCCAAATTGTCTGAGTAAATATTTAAGTTATCGCCCAATGTTTATTGAAAACTACGTTCATATAAATTTTTTTTCTTTTCCTGAAAAAAATAAACACCTGTGCAAAGTTTTATGTTTGCGAATACCCCTTTTTGCCATCTGATTTTTACAGCTCGATACGAATAGATACTGCTTTTGTTTTCCCTTTTTTTCAGGATACTTCCACTGCCCTGAGTGCCGCTGCTGCTGGCCCTGGCCCCTGGGACCATTTGGTGTCTGGTGGCTGTTGCAGTCAACAGAACTGCATGATTTTGCATACATAATTTTTGATCTGAGATTAGACTTTACGAATGGAATTTATAATATACATAGTAGTTGTTTTTAAAATGCTAATAAATGTTTTTTCTATATAGTCCTTGTTTCGTTTAGGATGTTTGTAAATATATTTAAGTAATAATTTATAGTCATAATAAGTAAAATAGGTTTTGTTTGTAATATCATAATTATTGAATTTTGAAAAATATTTCTTTAAGTAATTGTTTCAAAATAAGAAATGGGCACGCCTATACATATTTTAAAGAAGAAAAAAATTAAATTAACATTTAATTTTTTTGTTTTATAAAGCATAATATGTAGTCTTGTCCGTAATTATTTTGAAACAATTACTTAAAGAAATATTATTCAAAATTCAATAATTATGATATTACAAACTAATCTTTTTAAATATTCCCGCCAGTATCATTCGATAAAAACGCTATCTTTTTTACCGATACTGTCACCTGCTAAGTTGGTAAAGTCACTTGCCATTGTACCGATGATACCGACAAAATTAATAATGCAGGTGGCTCATAGATGGCCTATGATTCGACGCAATAGCATTAACGCGACATTTCTTAAACCCTTTTTTTTTCTGTGGTTAAATATACGATTAAAAAATAATGACATATGACATTTCTGTTTGTTAATTTTTATCTACAGAAATTGACGTTTACTTTTAACGTCCTTTGGTCGTCAATTTAAGTAGTTCAAATGTCTTATGGTTAAAACCTGGTTGTGGTTTGGAATTCTAATCATCCGACGTTGGTGTGTCGTTTGCGGGTGGTAGTTTAAGTTAAGTTTGGATAAAGTTTTGGATATAAAGTAACCTTTGGTGGTATTTGAGTAAATTTAGGTACATTAGCTAACTCCGCCATTTTTATGCTGATGAGCGTTGTAGCGTCCCGTCGGCCATTAAAACACAGTACGTTTATTTTTGAAATTTCGAAAATAAATACCATTTCAAATGGCAACTATATGAATAAAATTTAATTTCCTTATAGCTTTATTTAGATGGAGTTGGAAATCAAGCCAATATATGATTTTTTTTCTGGTCATTCATAAAAACATATATATTAAAAATTATTAAATATTTGTTTATTTTGAGGCGAACACATATTTTTCGATCTATTTTGGTCACATTTATCAGTAAAGTACCCTTCGCAAGCAACTTTTATTCTCGAGAAATCCTATAATCTCATTTTATTTACGTCTATAACAAACATCGTTTAACAATAAGAAAACTGTTTGATATTTTAATTTCTGGTCTTGTTCTTTCTACAGATCAACAACAAATTAGGTTATATTTTGTTTACACCACATTATACGGGAGCAACATATAGGTACTTCCACATGACCAAATAAAACTTTTAGTACACATTTTTGGTTATCAAAAGTTAACGTTAAATAGCGTAAAATTTGGTTAAAAGAGTATACTTCAATAGTAAAGTTACCGACGTCTAAACAACTCAAATTTGTCTGCTCCATTTTAGTGCAAAAACGGGTCCACACGTAGTCGTTTCGACGTCAGTTACCGACGTCGGGTTGTCTATAGCGACGTTGGTTAGACGTCTAAATGCTATTTGGGTTAGGTGATAAATAAATAAATAAAAAATAAAATTGTTGGTATATTATATTTCAAAAAAACATCCAATTTACAATCAAAATTTCGGTAGAAGACATCCTAATGCAAAAAAAGTACCTATTAGTTTCCTATATTGGACCAGTCATAGTTTCATTTTTTAACTCAAAGAAAAATGATTTTAGCAATATTGAAATGGTGTTAGTTCATGACATTAACGTTATTTAAAGAAAAAAATTGTTTTTGCACAATTTCGAAAAATTGCCTAAATTGAACCGGTTCAATTTTGGCAATCACCCCAGTGGTCCAATTTAAGCAACTACCACGTGTTTTACAAAACCACCCAGGAAAGAAACAAGAAAAAACAAATATGGCAGAGTAATAGGAGAAATAGAAAGAGAAAAACTTACTTGATAACTTCCATAAAAAAGATTTTGCTTAGAGTTTTATGGTTCTAAGGTGAATTCTTAGGTAAATCCTAAAAATATTACATTAAAATTGTGTAAATTACGTTTTGCTCTGTAGGTACACGCCAAGCACTAACGGCCAACTAGTTAACGTTATTTAAAGAAAAAAATTGTTTTTGCACAATTTCGAAAAATTGCCTAAATTGAACCGGTTCAATTTTGGCAATCACCCCAGTGGTCCAATTTAAGCAACTACCACGTGTTTTACAAAACCACCCAGGAAAGAAACAAGAAAAAACAAATATGGCAGAGTAATAGGAGAAATAGGAAGAGAAAAACTTACTTGATAACTTCCATAAAAAATATTTTGCTTAGAGTTTCATGGTTCTAAGGTAAATTCTTAGGTAAATCCTAAAAATATTACATTAAAATTGTGTAAATTACGTTTTGCTCTGTAGGTACACGCCAAGCACTAACGGCCAACTAGTTAAGTTTGTTGCCGATCAAAGGTTCTGGGTGAAAGTATGTTACAGTGTTGCCAGATGATATGGCACTTGTTTAGTTTCGGAGAAATGTACTGTGGTCCAATTTAGGTAGCGGTTCAATATAAGCAACCTTCTCCTACCAATAGTATATCTATTTGTATATTGCTATTATGACTAGCTGTGTAAATTAAAATAAAGCTTTATTTATTCTATTCTAATATTTTTCCTTCGCTATTTAGTGAAGATTTTTGAATTCCACATTTCATTTTATGCAACAAGAGTTCGTTTTACCAATTTTATCAATTGATTTGTATCTCAATAAATATCCCAGTTAAATAAAATATCTCAAATCTAATTTGGCCAGGGGGGGGGCAAGCGCACCCCCTTGCCCCCCCCCCCCTTCGGACGCCCTTGGGTGTGAAATTTTTAATTAAATTTAAATTTACTGAAAAATAAATAAAACTTATTTATAAAATTTAAAATTGAATCATTTATTTTTTTGTCTAGTGCGTCTCTAGTGCATCAGTCTGTAAATTTTGTTTCAAATATTTTCATCTTACCTATAAAATCATAAAGAACAAAATAAAATAAAAAATGACAACACAACAAAATACAGTTTTTTAATAATTAAAATAAATCATCTCCGCAAGGATCATCATCATCAGACTCGTCCAAGTTCATAATAAGGGGAAGAGTATCTAAAGCATCGATAAATCTTTCCCGTTCCCACACATCTTTTCTAATTGTATAAGGGTGTGGTTACATCATTTTTCCACTGTTACATTTTCTATGGTTTCACAGACCCAAAACTACGTCATTTATTACAGGATGCATAGAACTTATTTTTGCATCGTAATAGCACTTACATTCCGACCAAACCATTTCAATAGGATTAAAGTGGCAATGATATGGAGGAAGTCTTAAACATCGATGTCCATGTTGCAATGCTAGTTCGTCCAATCTATTAAAATAAAATAAAAATATATATTTAAAAAATAAAATAAACATCGCTTTCCAGATTACTTGTAACGTTTGGATGGGATATGCTGCTTCACCATTATCCAGATCTGATCTTTCCAAATGGTAAAACCGGGTTTGTCTTTGTTCTAACCATGCAATAAGTAATCTTTTTGACCAACTTGTATTTGCATTTTTTTCAATTAGTCCAGAACGATAACGTTGGCGTTATTCATGATAATAAGGGACTGTTCCTCCAAGTTTGGTAACAATTTTTATTTAAACAATTTCTCAAAGTATTTATTAAACTTGCATTATTCACAAATCCAATTTCTAAACCAGCATGTAATAGTAATTTACGTTACAAGACCGGAAAGTAGTGTTTTTCAGGTCGAGACAAGCATTTCCAGGGCGAGCCATAGGCGAGTCCTGGAAGCTTGGAGAGACCTGGAAAACACTAATTTTCGGTTGCGTGACGTACAATATTTTTTTTAAGACCGACACTTCGATATATTTTATAATCTACGCGAAACAAGTTTGACATAAAGAACAAAATTAAAAATCAACGAACTGTACCGTCACTCGACAATACATCGAAATGTTGTTGTCATAATAACGAAATCAAGGTATCTTGTATTATCAAAGAGCGATTGGAAAAACAAAAAACAGGGTGACAGTGACATTAGAGACAGGAAAAGTGACATTAGAGTCCGGAAAAGATTTTTCCGGTCTCTAATGTAACTTTTCCGGTCTTGCGATCGGAAAACCGTTATTTTCTAGACGAAAAATTGTCCAGAAAGTGTAAATTTTCTGGTCGGTTTTAAAAAAAAATAATATACCGTACACCCTCTGACGATTTTCTTTAACTGAACTCTAATAAAACATTATGAAAACCTTATGCGGTTTGAATTAGCAACCTTATAAAATCTCTAAACCTTATAGATCCTCCCAGTTATGTACTGTGTTTGCATTCTGGGCGAAATCGTAGTTAGTATATTTGACTGTTTTGTATGTAAATTTTAAGCTTGCATTCAATACCCTTAAGGGGATTCTACCTATTAAAAATAGGTATAAATGTGGAGGATTATTAAACAGGAATTGTGACTGATCGGATGTTATTAAAAGATAAATCCCGGATTTTCAAAAATGAATAGGATGCCTATTAAAAAATTTAGAAACCAGCCAAAACTTGCCCAACAATGCCTATATTTTTACAAATTATTAAAAAATAAAGGAAGGTTACCCTTTTTTCACTTGTTCGTATTTTGCTAATAAAATTAAATAATTTGAGGAGCTAGAACTGCCACAATTCCTCTTGAAAAATTGTTGTTTTTCTGCCGAGTAAAAGAATTGTTTGTAATTGGATGACGTCGATCAGTTCGTATTCAAACTTTATGCAATCGCGGCTGGCGTCATTTTTATTGTTTCTCGAAATGTGTTGTGCTGATACTTTAGGATGGTTTTTATTGTTGAGATATATTTGCAATTGGTTATAATTTAGTGCTGAATATGATAAATTCGGTTATACTGAAAAAGCCTTATTTATAAGTTTATAAACCGTAAAACGCTACTATAGTTATTGCCATAAAATGTTTGTTCAATTATTTGCATCACAGAGAGCCTTGCATCTAGGGACGTAATGCTTAGCCGTAGAGCTTAATACCTGTTGGGTGTCAGTAACTACCTGAATTAACAATAAATCAGTTATTCCGTCATCTTTGACAGTCGTTACAAGTAATTTGATTCATCGTTTTTGAACAATTCACACAATGGGCTTTACGGAACAGCACAAAACATTCATGGTTGAAGCGTATTTTCGAAACGGAGTTAGAGTAAATGGTGAGTGCAATACAATCCGGGTTTGTGCATGAACGATTTTCACGAACATTTTCCTAACTTTGCTTTTATTGCTGGGAATTTTTATCATTGCCTGAAAAGAACTGTGGCTGTGTTTAAGGAAACAGGATCTATACAACACAAAAAAGGAGCAGGAAGATCATCTGTTAGAACAGAAGAACTTGTTGCAAACGTTCGTGAAATAATGCAAAATACGCCAACAAATTGTATAAGACGCCTGTCCCAAGAAGTGGGAAGATCTTATGGAACATGCAGGACTAAAGAAGCAGCTAAATTTAGTTCCTTAAAAAGTGCAAGTATTCCAAGAAATACAAGCCGCAGATTTTGAAAGACTCAGGAATTAGGTACTGTTAATTAAAACTTTGGTTCTCTGTTCTCTGGGCACTTTCTAATAATAAAAGATCACTTTCAACTTAACAAATAGTATTTATTTCCTCTCAAATTATAACCTCTACTCTAATCGTCGCCTTCTCGTCTCTCTCTACCCTTCATCCATCACAATCCCAGTTTGACATAAAGTAAAGATTAATTTATACAAGGTAGTTAAAACATTTAAAGGTAAGTATGCATCTATGATAAATATAATATAAAATAAGTTATTATAGGTAAGTATGGAACTTAACATTCGGCCATCCTACAAATTCTTTTCGTCCTCGGAAAGTTGATAATCTTTTAAATACTTTGGAGGTCTTCGATTTCTTTTAAGTTCGACAATTTCTTCTTTCTCGGTTTCAATTTTATCAATCAGATTTTTATTCTTGAATGATTCTTCTTCTGATATTATGGTATCATTAATGTCTTCTATTGATCTGCTACTGTGTATTTCTGGCTTTTCTTGTGAATTATCATCTTCAGAGTTTTCTGATTCTGAATCGTCGGAACAAGTGTTCATAGGATATCTTTTTATTGCATCTATAGCTGCAATTCCTCTATAAAATTTTTGAGTGCGTTGTATTTCTGGCAAATCTTCAATTTTATACCTGTCATTTGGTAATCTTTCTACAATGACATATGGACCTCGGTATTTACATAATAGTTTTCTAGATTCTCCAGTGGCTGGCGCTTCTTTTTTTATCATTATCATATCTCCAGGCTGTAAAATATCAGCTTTAGCCCTCTTCTTATTGTATCTATTCCTTTGTTTAGCTTGATCTTGTAAAATGTTTTGTATAGCTTCTTGTCTTCTTTCTTGTACCTCTTTTCCTTGTACTTGTACTTTTTGAATTTCGTCGTCAATTAAATCATGTTGAACCTCTCTTGGTGTAAAATTAAAGAGTAGAAAATATGGTGTATTTTTGGTAGCTTGATGAATAGTATTGTTGATACTCCATTGAACTAGGTTAATATATTTGTCCCAGTCTCTACTATCTTTTACTTGACTCAATGATGCTAATGCGGTACTTATGACACGATTTACTCTTTCACATTGTCCATTGGCTCTTGGAGTACTAGTTGCATTTTGTACGTGAATTATATGATTCTCTTTGCACATGCTTCTAAAAGGTGTACCTGTAAAAGCAGTACCTCGATCGCTGATAACTTTGTATGGTTTTCCAACAATATGAAACAAATCATTCATTATCTTAGCTGCTATTGCAGAGGTTGTATTTTTAACAGCTCTTAGGAAGGTAAATTTTGTAAAACCATCCACTATAACCAATATATGTTGATTTCCCTGTTTACTTCTTATGAATGGTCCAAGGTGGTCTACATGAATAGTATGGAAAGGTATTCCAATTTTGTCAATCGAGTGTAATTTACCCTGTTGTCGTCCTCCTGGTACTTTATGGTATAAGCATTCTGTACAAGTTCCTATATAGCCCTTCACATATCTCCTCATACGAGAAAACCAATAATTTTGTTTAATTTTTTTCAGAGTCTTTGTCAAAGCCGGATGTCCTAAATTATCATGACATTTTTGAACTATCTTCCATCTAACTTTCTTCGGAACTACCCATTTCAGACTATTTTCTTCTTTTTTGTATACTCTTCCATCTTTTATTTCAAATTCTTGCGTTATGTTTTTTTTCTTCATTATTTTCTGGCTCTTTCTTCTTCAAAATGTCAACTATTCTTTGAACGCGTGGATCACTTCTTTGTAAGATACATAACCAGTCTTCTTCTTCAAGTGAATTCAACAAAATTTGTAACCCATCTGCACAATCAGTTTCTTCAATTTCTTTAATAGGATTTCTACTCAGGGCATCTACATGTTCCATATATTTTCCAGCTCGATGAACTACTTCATAATTATAGTCTAAAAGTTTGAGGCACCATCGTCCTATTCTAGGAATAAGGTTTTTCTTTGAAAAAGTGCTTCGTATCGCACTACAATCAGTTACTACAATAAAATTGATTCCAATAAGATACACTCGTAGTTTCTCCAATGTCCATACTACACATAACGTTTCAAGTTCTCCCGAGTGATATTTTTGTTCTTCAGGTGTTGTCTGTCTACTGACATATGCTACAGGATGCATTTTGTCATCATGTCCTTTCTGTAGTAAAATTCCTCCTAATCCTATGAGTGATGCATCGGTATGCACTTCAGTGTATGCACTGGGGTCATATAAAGTAAGTACTTTGTCACTGGTTAATTCACCTTTTAATTGTTGAAATGATTCTTCTTGTTCTGGTTCCCATTTCCATTTGTAATTGTTTGACAATAGTTTAGTAAGTGGTTTTGCTTTCAAAGCATAATTTTTAATAAATCGTCGAAAATATCCTGTCAACCCTAGAAATTGTCTAATATTTTTCACATTATCTGGTCTTGGGAATTGTTTTACACTGATCAATTTTCTTTCTCCAGGTTTTATTTGACCTTGTGATATTTCAAATCCTAAATAATCAATCTTATCTTGTAGAAAATAACATTTTTTTAGGTTCAAGGTAAGATTGGCTCTTTTTAAAACTTCTAAAATACTTTGTAAATTATTCAGTCCTTCTTCTTCTGTTTCACTCGGCAATAAGATATCATCCATGTACGTTAGAGCAATAGTGAACCTTAAGGGTCCTAATACTTTGTTCATCATTCGACTAAAAATTGCAGGTCCATTAATAATACCGAAAGGCATTTTTAAAAATTCGTATGTACCATCATTTGTCACGAATGCTGTTTTATGTCTTGACTTTTCTTCAACTGGTATTTGGTAATATCCACTTCGTAAATCTAAAGATGTATAAAATTTCTTGCCGGACAATCGGTCCAACTGGTCATTTATAACGGGTAAAGCAAACTCCATTTTTTTACTTTTTTTGTTCAAACCACGATAATCGATGCAAAATCTTTCATCGCCTGTCTTCTTTTTTACTATCAAAATTGGACTTGCGTAGGATAAATCAGAGTCAACGACAATACCAGATTGCTTCAGTTCTTCAACCATTTCTAATACTGTCTTCCTTTCTGAATGACTTAACCGATAAGGTCTGTAGGTAACTGGTTTTTCATCTATTGTTTCTATTTTACATTCAAAATCTTTAATACATCCAAGTTCTTTCATATTCATTGCGAAACAGTCTTCGTACTTTCTCAGAATCTTCAGTAATTCTTGCTTGTTTTTTTCGCTAACACTTTCACCAATTTGAACTTCTTCTACTTTAATCTTCGTATCTGATTCTGTTGGGCTTTCTTCCTTTTCAGTAATGTCAACTTCAATTTCTATTTCTTTAATACACGGTATGGCTTTAGTAACTTTTTCATTTTTGGTGATCACAATTTCAGTATTTGTAAAGTTTGCAATGGGTATACAAGTCTCCAGTTTTTCATTCAAAGTAACCACACATCTTGGGATACATCGTTTATCTTCCGTAATCTTTTCAATATACAAGTCTTCTTTAATTCTATCTTCAGTATAAACATCTATAAATCCAACAAAATTCTTTGGTATAACCGTCTTTTCTTTGGCCCACAGATTTACTTTTAACTTTGGCAACGTTGGAATTTCCATATGTGTCAAACATTCATCTTCGTAAGTATGGTTTTGGTTTTCGAATAATCTTAATGTATTTCCTTTTTTAACTGCTACTATGTGTTTTTGTTCAGTAAAAGGTTGACCTATTAATAGTGCTATATCTTGGCTTTCATCAGGAACTACTAATAATTTGGTATTTGCTGATGCTTGGTCAACTATGACATGAGCATTAATCTCTTCCAAAATTTCAACTCTACCAGATCCAAATCCCCTTACATGTAATGGTTTATCGACTTTATTTATTTTTAATTGAAGTTCTTCTGCATTGGATTTTCTAATTAAATTTCCTTGGCTTCCAAAATCTATGTAAGACTCTATTTGTTTTCCATCTACTAGGGCATATTGATAATATTTTTCATTTCTGTATTTTTTTTCTTCACTAGTCTTATTAACTTTAACTTCAACATTAGTTTCAGATGTGTTCGTTCTCCTTTGTATATTATTTTGAGTATTGTTTCGACAATATTTAGAGACATGTCCATATTTCTTGCAAATGAAACATAGAGGTCGGTCCTTATCATCCCTGGGAGGTAGGTATTTATTAGTATTGACATTTCTTATGTGTTTATCTTTATCATCAACTTTATTTTCTCTTTTATTTCTTTCTTCGTTTGGTTTAAAATTCCTATTTTCAATATTAGTTCTAGTATTATATCTCGCTTTTCTTTGGTGATTTATTCGCTCATATTCTTCCAAAGAATGTAATAAATCATCTTCATCTTCATGTGTTTTACCTGAAGTCACATCACATAGTGTTTTATCATACAGTCCGATAAGTATTTGCTCTCTACTTTCAGTAAATGTCAGTCCGAGATCTTTACAGAATTTTGTCTTTTCATGAAAATAGCTTGCAAGACTTTCTTCTTTTTTTTGTACTCTGGATTCCATTTTTCTCCATTTTTCTGTTACACTTTCTTGTCCTATAAACGTTTTGTTAAAAGCTCTTTCAAAATTTGCAAATGTGTGCAACTCATTTATTCTTCTGGCTATCCAGTGTTTAGCTCCTCCTACTAAATGAGTCCTGGCAGTCTCCAATGTAAATGACTCAGGCCATTTATGTAATAATTGCATGCTTTTTAGGTTATTTATCCATTCGCTAGCTTCTATTTTGCATTCTCCATTAAAATATTTTATATTTTTTGTCAAATCGGGCATAATTTGGTAACTGTCTCTCTTTGATTCGGAAACTACAGGAGTAACCCGGTCAACTAAACTTTCAAGTACGGTGTCTCGTCTTCTGTTGTCTTCGATCATCATCGTTAGTATTCTATTAAGGTTAAATGGATTTTCCCTCCTCGACTGTCCTAATTCAGCGCTAATACTATCATGAAAATCGTCTTCGGTTTCGTTTTCGCCCATTATTACTTTTAATTAGCTAAACCTTACTAAATTCTTGGCACAATAAAGTTTTTACAATGTTTACTTCAAAGAACTTCTTACAGATGGCAGTACAGTAAAATTGCAGGTTTGTATAACGTCTACTTCAAGAAACTCTTCACAGGTGGCGGTATAATGTCTACTTCAAAGAACTCTTCACAGATGGCGACACAGTGTAATATTACAGGTTTGTATTATGGCTACTTCAAAGAACTTTTCACAGATGGCAGTTAAGTATACTATACAGGTTTATGTAACGTTTATTTGAAGGAACTTCTCACAGATGGCGCTAGTTAGCACAGACAGCTATCGCAGGTGATCTGGCAACAGAAACAAAATATGGCGGACGGCAGTAACAGTTCCAGAATAATCAACACTATATGGTTTGTTCACAAAAATGGCAATTCAAATGTTCACTTCTTGAAATAAAGGATACAAAAGTATTTTGTCACAGTTTGTTGCAACGACAGACAACTCACACAAGTTTTTCACAAATATTCAGTCGTTTACAGCAGTTTTTTGAACACAATGGCCACGCTTGCTTTGTTCTTTGTTAACGAATTTTCTGTTTTTTTTTTAGGGCACTTTCGTCACATATGAGTTACATCCACTTCTGAATTGTTAATTAAAACTTTGGTTCTCTGTTCTCTGGGCACTTTCTAATAATAAAAGATCACTTTCAACTTAACAAATAGTATTTATTTCCTCTCAAATTATAACCTCTACTCTAATCGTCGCCTTCTCGTCTCTCTCTACCCTTCATCCATCACAATCCCAGTTTGACATAAAGTAAAGATTAATTTATACAAGGTAGTTAAAACATTTAAAGGTAAGTATGCATCTATGATAAATATAATATAAAATAAGTTATTATAGGTAAGTATGGAACTTAACAGTACTCTCAATGGTTTACCCAAAACTTATTGGAAATAAATTAATTATTAGACCTGACATTTTTTTCGAATAAAGCCTGGTTCCACCTCTCCGGTTATGTGAATTCTCAGAATACACGCATGTGGAGTAGTGAAAATTCCCATTTTTTTGTAGAGTCCAAATTGCACCCTCAAAAAATTGATGTCTGGTTAGCTGTTTCCCAAAGAAGAATTGTTGGTCCTATTTTTTTTCTATGACACAGTTACAGCACAGCGGTATAGAGACAATATTTTGAATCCATTTGTGGAGCAATTACTTGACGACGAACTATGTTTTGGATATTTTCAATAGGACGGTGCAACCGCCCATACAGCCGCCGAAACTATTAACTACTTACGCAATTTTTTCGACGACAGATTGATCATTTTTCGACCAGACATTGAATTCCCACCTGTTAGATCACCTTGTTTAACGGTTATGGATTTCTTCATTTTTCCTCATTTAAAGAACACTATTTTTAAAACACCAGTTGCAAATTTAGAACAATTACAAGAAAGGATTATCCAAGAATGTGGTAACATATCTTTAGAGATGCTGGTCAACATTTTCGAAAATATGAAGAGACGTGTGAGTTTATGTTTGGGCCAATTTCAGCAATTTATGTAATTATTTTTCTTTCTGTATATTCCTACTTTGTTAATTTTGTAAACAACAAAAATAAATTTGTATTTGTCTACTTATTTTATTACTCATTAGTTTGGTATATCATGTCATAATATGAATTTGACAAAATGTTAACCTACCTACATTTGGATAGATATATCGTCCCCATATCATTGTGATCTAAACCAAGCCCCACGTTTTTTAATCCAAGCCCTCTTTGATGCAAATAATTTTTGCTGCATTTAATTTCTAAAACATATTTTAGAATTATTAAGCAACAAACTTTTAAAAATTTACAACAGAAATTAAAAAAAAACAATAGATTTAAACTTAATGTTGGATAAATTTACAGATTTTATTTTCATACCACTTTATTGTGTGTAGTCAGGTGAAGCATAGCTGTTGCTGGTAAATCAGGGATTGTTGTTTCATAAATAGGCCATACAAATACTAATCTATACCAAAAGGGAATATAGGTAGGTATAGACAGAATTGAAAGCATACTTATTATGTGTACTTACTAAAGTAACAACAATAGAAAAAGATAACATTGACTAACAACGCATTTCAGAAGCGGTATGTCGCACTATAGGTTTAGAGAGAATAACGCCAGGCAGGCATTATTTGCAAAAGATACGTCTATGAAATGACTAAACTATTATTTGAAATCTTAAAATAGCCTTCCGCTGGTATTAGTAATTCGAGTCAGCCCTGCCGAAAAAACTTCGTAAAAGTCTTATGAATTCTGTAAAGAAATTTTATAAGGATCTATATAGTGTTTAAGACTTAAGAGAATAAGTGAGTCATGCTGGTTATTTAAACCGCATACGATTTTTCTAATGTTTTGTGAGAGTCTAATAAAAAAATCAATTTTATGTGGATTTCTTTTTGCGGTTCAGTATGAGAACATATTATCAATCCTTTAATTGGATTTATCAGCAGAGCAGTAATAAGATTTCTTATAGTTTTATGTGTGTATAAAGAACGTAATTTTATAAACTTAACTTTGCCTAATAGTTTATAAAAGTACTTATAAGGATAAGGTATAAGGACCAACGACAACAGCCTGCAGCTGTCGTCATTAACAACCTCTTGCCAACTTGCCATCTATTTATTGTATGCATGTGAAATTATTTTCTGAGATATGATAATAAAAGACAGTGTATTTTATTTTGAATTATCAATATGAAATCATAAAAACTGTAAAAAATAATAAAAATCGTAACTATAAATTTTATGGTTAACCATAGTTTTGTAAAGCAGTGCATGATATCATCGTCAGATTGTAAAATCGGATTTTACTGATCAGAATCCTTTTAACACCTTATGAAACCATAATAGTATATTAAAGTACACGTTTCATAAGAAGCGGTTTTAGCGCACGCGTCTATTTTAAAAAACGAGCCACAAAGTGGCGAGTTTTTTTTTTATTGACACGTGCGCTAAAACGCCTTATGAAACATGTGCTTTATACATTTTTTTCTATTTCATGTTTAATAATCAAGAAAAATACATTTTAAAAAGATAACAAATCCTTCAAATTTTGTAAATTTTTATGTCTAAATTTTATGTTGGTAATACTATTTTTTATCATAGTAGCCTCTGGACAACAAAAATTATTTTGCGAACTGTCATTTTTTGATTTATTGACCCATTTTCACCACGAGATTCTAAAGTTATTTTAGCGATATGAGATTTGAAATTGGACGGAATACGTTTGTGTGATCCTTGTACATTCGGTATAGATACAGAGCGTTCGGAAATTCGGGCGATTTTGCTACTTTTCGAATTTCAAAAGACGTGCACGTGTCACGGCATTGCAATTTAGTATAGGGAAGATGGAAAATTCAAATAAAGTTGAAGTTAAAATCGACATTGGAAGGTTAGTAGATTGAATTTTGGATAGGATTTATTGGCAGAAAATGATAGCTTGAAGCATCTACAAAAGATTGATTTATAGATTTATGCAACCAACATACATGACTGTTATCCACACAGAATAAAAAGTAGGTTATCAAGCTATTTTTCCTCTGCGAAAAATGGGTTTTCTCGTAAATCAAAGGCCGCGCAAGTCAATAATGAAATAAAACATTAAATTTAAATGTAACCAACATCAAATAAAGAAAAAACGCGTATCGAAATAGCTTCATTACGATACGCAAATGCGTATCGTACTGAGCTTATTATGAACGTGAAATAGAAAAAAAAATGTAAAACATAGTACTAGAAATTTCATTACAATATTAGAAAACCGACATATCTGTAACCTACTGCTGTTTTCCGATACAATTTTCACTTATAATCTCAGATTTGGTAAGAACATTTCATAAATTGGAGTTTTTTCTTATTGTAATTTTTTTGCTAAAATTCTACAAAAACATATTTCCGGCGGCTTTAGTTAATTGTAACTAATAGCGTTTTCGGTTTACAACTCCGAGAGTGCTCCGAGAGTGCTCCGAGAGCGCTCTGTGACGTCATCGATCGGCCCGAGATTTGCTGTCACTCCGAAGGCGGTTGCCCTCGGACGGAGTGTAAATTGAACGTAATTGCGCTTGAAAATTTGACAGATGTCAACATTCAAAAATAAACAATTAATTTTCAAATTTAAATCACTTGAGCGCGTTTATGACATATTATATACAATATTCATCGAACTAGACGAAAAACAAACACAGAAAACACAACAAACGAGATCACACATCAACAAAAGAATAGAAAATGGTGGTGGTTTGCGGTTCTGCGCAAGCGCTGCCTCTCTACTCTGTAAAAATTTTCAGATCGTAAAGGAGCACTCTCAAACGGATTCAGAGTAACCAAATTTGTAAATCGAACATGCTACTCCGAGTGAGAGCAGTGGATTTTGATAACCGAACACGCAAATCTCGGGGAGAGCACTCTCAGAGTGCGCGAGAGCAGTAAATCGAAAACGCTATTAGTAATTAGAGTTTTAGAAATAAAGTTCATTTTAGCCGTTAGTATACAGGGTCTTCCAACGAGAACTGAACAGGGGCTCATTTTTGAGCTTCCTTGTATTTAAAGAAAAATCCAAAATAGCCAATCGATGTACTTTTTCCTGCAGAATTCAAAAATGAAACCAAAAATTTATTTGAACCAGAAACAAAAGAGTTACGCTATGGATAAGGTGTTTTTAAATGGAACATAGCTTTTTTATACGATTTTTGGAACGGGTGATTTTTTTTTTGTCCGTTCTGATTAAAATATTTAATATTGTGACAGCTATTTTTATTAAATTTTAATGTTTTATCCAGTATAATTTAAATTTAACCTGTTTGAAACATACACTAGGTAATAAAGGTATAATCACCTTTGAATCCTTCAAAGTCAAAAAATTTGACAAATTTACTATAATATTGCCGAAATGACTTTGAAGGATCCAAAGGTGATTATACCTTTATTACCTAGTGTATGTTTCAAACAGGTTAAAGTTAAATTATACTGGATAAAACATTAAAATTTAATAAAAATAGCTGTCACAATATTAAATATTTTAATCAGAACGGACAAAAAAAAATCACTCGTTCCAAAAATCGTATAAAAAAAGCTATGTTCCATTTAAAAAATACCTTATCCATATCGTAACTCTTTTGTTTCTGGTTCAAATAAATTTTTGGTTTCATTTTTGAATTCTGCAGGAAAAAGTACATCGATTGGCTATTTTGGATTTTTCTTTAAATACAAGGAAGCTCAAAAATGAGCCCCTGTTCAGTCCTCGTTGGAAGACCCTGTACCTAATTCATTTTTATTACTAAAATGTGAGAAACATTAAATAACAAATTTGTTATCTGAAATCCAATGTCTTTATATAGTTTTAAATTTAAATAAAATTTTAAAAAACATATTTCCGATTAGTTTAGTTTAATATGACGCACTGTATTTTTACAATAGAAGTTGATTTTACTTGTTAGTAACTAAGGTTTATTGCTAAAATTTCAGGAACATTAAAAACAATAATTCGTTTTCAACCATAACATCTGATATAAACATGTCTACATAGTTTCTAATGAAACTTAAAAGAACATATTTCCGATGAGTTTAGTTAAATATGACGCAATATATTTTTACAATAGAAGTTGATTTTACTTGTTAGTAACTAAAGTTTATTACTAAAATTTCAGGAACATTAAAAACATTAAATCGTTTTCATCCATAACATCTGAAATTACATGACTACATAGTTTCAGATGAAACTTAAAAAAACATATTTCCGATGAGTTAAGTTAAATTTTTAATGTGTCTCTTTTAGCCCCGGTGTTCGATAAATGTAAAGCAAATTGGTTTGTATCAATAAAAATTATAATTAGCGACAATATGTATTTTGATTTTATTCTGAGTGACTTTTGCCACTAGATATAAAGAACTTCATTTTTGACAGAAAAATTATCACTTATTAATTTCATTAAGTTAATAGGAACTAACAAAATTATCGCGATAATCTCCCGTTGCTATAAGCAACCCAAACAAAAAGGATCGAGCCTTATAATTGGCTGAAAATGAATTCATGTAATTTTCATTCAAATAGATGTTTAAAACTTTCTAACATAACATATATGTAATAAATATTAATTAGGTAAGTATATTATATAAAATAGTTATTATAATTTTTTCCTAAATTTTGATATTTACCCTATGGCATAGAGGAAGAAAAAATATAAATTTCAACTGTTTCAGTTTTTAAAATCTTAAATTATTTACTAAGAAAATAATTAAACAAGAGACACTGTGTAATAAAAACTCGCAAAACCAGCTATCCATGTCAAAACTAATCGACCAGTCGCAGGGACTGCGACTGAAGATCGACCAGCCGGCATCTACCTGAATAATATTTCACATCAATTTTCCTGTTCTTGTTAGTTTAACTTATCGAAACAAAGAGAACGCTATAATCGACCGCAAGAGAGGCAAATAAAATACTAGCGCAGATAATGGAATGACGTAGCTGTATCTGATATCATGTTTTCAAACTTATTTCTGCTTTCTCGGCGTCTTTTTAATTTTCTAGAAAAAGTTGGTGACACTCTAGGAAGATTTGTATTATTGGGATGTATTTTCACCAGGTTCTAGTTCAGGTTAATGCTGCATGTTAATCTGAATAAAAATGGAGTTTGCCCAAACAAATATTTTTTTCTATTGTCTGAACAAATATTTATTTGAAAATATGTCGAAAATTATTTGACTGCATGTTGATAGTAAAATTTTTTATTATTAAATTTAAACAATTTTTATTTTATTTTGATAAATCATTTACTTAACTTGACAGTATGTGGTATTTCATTAAAATAAATGTTTGTTTGATAGAGTAAACAAGCTTATATGTATAGCAAATTATTACTTATTATTCTATCGGCAACATATTTATTTTTTTGCAAATAAATACTTAGTTGTCAGCACGCTTGCGATATTTAAATCAAACAATGAGTTGTTTGCTATAATTCATATATATTTTTATTAAATAAATATTTATTTGAAATAATAAAATATTTGGAAAAGAAAGAAAAAACTAAAAGTCTTCCTCCACAAAATTTAATAGAAAAAAAATTCTTTAGGGGTTTCTACATGTTTTGAACAGAGCAAAAGAGAAAATGGTATAAAACCTTAATGGAGCTTTTATGAAATTTAAAATTTGGTTGTAGATTTCTTCTTACACATTCATTGTTAAACCATAAATGTCCAATTCTACCATTTTTCTCTTAAGTAGATTCTGTTTATATTCGCAGGCTAGAAAGATCGACCTGACCGGCACCTTTTAATTTGAAGAAATAGAGTCCATACGTTCAGCTCCACTTTAAGCATTCATTGGTGAGATACCATTGCATCGGCTTAGGCGGCGTGAAGTTGCTCTTGAGTTATTCTTTGAGTCAACGTTTCGTCGCTGTGCCGATGTTCCCGGTTTCCAGGGTGGGAAGAAAAAGCATGATGGAAGCTCCAGGACCAAAATACTCCGGAGGTAAACTCGCCCCCCGATCGGATCTCCGGGTGGGGGCTGATCCTGTGGCCTCATCAAGCGATATTAACCGAACATCCACTGTCTCCGACAATATATTGGGTTCCCCTAACAACACTCAACGGAGAAATAGTGTGGCACCTACAGTTGCTGACACACCCAAAAACAGCAGCTTCAAAATTGATTTCTGCAATATCAGAGGGCTTAATACCAACATTAATTCAGTCCACCAGCACTTACAATCATCCAAGCCCCATGTGCTCGCACTGACCGAGACAAAGGTCAGATCGTCAACGAACACCGTCAGCTATTTATATCCTGGATACGATCTTCATTTCCGATTTAGACGCAACTTTGGGGTCTGTCTCTTTATCCGAGATGATCTTTGCTGCCAACGAGAGGACACACTTGAACCAGCAGAGTTTGATGTAATGTGGTTTAAAATATCAACGCAGAAAATCACCAAGTTTATCTGCTGCCTTTACCGTCCTCCAAGTGACACCCATTACAGAGCACTTTTCTCGTCACTAGCAAACACAATTGACTTCTTGCAAACCAACCATCCTAATGCCGAAGTCGCTATCTTTGGTGACTTTAACGTCCACAATATCAACTGGCTCAAATACTCAAATACCAACGATGAACAGGGTCGTGAGGCGGAATCTTTTGCGATCAGTTCTGGTCTAACTCAACTCGTGGAAGAACCAACGCGAATTCCAGACCGAGATGGAGATTTTGCTAGTCTTTTAGATCTCTTTTTGACATCCAACCCTGACCTATACACAGTCACCGTTCATCCTCCATTAGGATCTTCCGATCACAAACTTATTTCAACTCTAAGCGAGCTGCCAATTTGTTCTGAACAACCTCCTAAACCTCGTAAAATTTGGCACTACACATCAGCTAGTTGGGAAGACCTAAGGGACCATTTTCGCACTTTTCCTTGGCTGGAAGTATGCTTCTCTTCAGATGATCCATCCGCTTGTGCTCAAGAGGTCTCCGATGTCATTCTTACTGGCATGGAAGCATTTATTCCTTTCTCCAAGAAGCGCCCTTCTAATGGCAAGCCCTGGTTTAGCAAGAACTGCGAGCGTGCTGTCAGAGCTAAAAATCTAGCTTACCGACAATGGCGTAAAAATCCTACCGATGTGAATCGCACCATCTTTGTTACCGCTCGAAACCAGTGCAAGCAAACGATAGATCAAAACAAAGAGGCTCACAACATGAGGATCAAAAATAAACTTCTCGCCAGTCCTAACGGATCTAGGTCCTTTTGGTCAGTCGCTAAGGCCGTCAGTCAAAATTTTACCAAATCAAATATTCCACCGCTAACACGTTCTGACGGCACAATAGCAACCACGGCTGAAGATAAAGCGAACGTACTCGCAGAACTCTTTGCTTCACACTCCACGGTAGACTTTCAGGGAAAAACACCCCCGAACATTCCAGCAGTTCGATCGGAAATGACTGATATCGTATTCCGTCAGCGTCTTGTCAAACGAATTCTGAAGGGGCTCGATGCCAAAAAAGCTTCTGGTCCAGATGGAATTCCTATTATAGTGCTCAAGAAATGCGCCGATGAACTCACACCAGTATTTTGTAGACTTTTTAACTTATCCTACAAAAAAGGAATATTTCCATCTTGCTGGAAAAAGGCGCGAGTCCAGCCTATACCAAAGAAAGGCAAGAAAACCCTGCCAAACAACTATCGACCAGTCGCATTGCTTTCAGTTATATCAAAGGTGATGGAGAAAGCTATTAACCAACAACTTATAAAATACCTGGAAGGCCTTAAAATTATCAGCGACCATCAGTATGGTTTTCGTAAGTCCAGATCAACAGGAGACCTGCTAGCCTATGTCACTCATCTTTGGAGCAACGCAATCGAACATCATGGGGAGTCCCGGGCTATTGCACTGGACATCTCTAAAGCCTTTGACCGTGTCTGGCACGAGGGGCTCCTAAGCAAACTGCGTTCTTATGGTATGCCCGGTCGATTTTGTTCATGGTTGTCTAGCTTCCTCAAGGACCGCTCTCTGCAAGTGGCGATTGACGGGTTTCTCTCAGACACCTTCACCATCAATGCTGGTGTTCCTCAAGGGTCCATATTATCTCCCACTCTCTTCTTACTGTACATTAACGACCTTCTAGCGAAAACAGAAAATCCATTATATTGCTTTGCTGACGACAGCACACTTATCTCATATTTTACTTTGAAACCTCAAACATCGGCTACTGACGCACATCTTCGCAGACAACATGAGGTATCACGCCTCAATAAAGACCTGGAAGAAATTTTGTCTTGGGGTGACAGTAACCAAGTCGAATTTAACGCTCAAAAAACCCAGGCTGCAGTTTTCTCTAAGAAGGTCAACATTGCAGAACCCGATATCGTTATGGCAGGACACGCAATTCCACTGACTTCGTCTATTAATTTGCTGGGTGTCAACCTGGGAGGAAATATGTCTTGGCATAATCACGTAGTGGCAATCGCCGGGGCAGCTTCTCAGAAGCTCGGTATACTTTTCCGTACCAAAAAGTTGTATACACCTCAACAACTTTTGACACTCTATAAAGCCCAGATTCGACCATCACTGGAATACTGCTCTCATATCTGGAGTTCTGCACCGAAGCATACCCTTCGGTTGTTGGATTCCATCCAAAGGAGAGCCGTTCGTCTAATCGGCGACCACGAGCTGACTAAGAACCTCGACAGCTTAGAACATCGAAGACAGGTTGGTGATTTGACTCTCTTCTACAGATATTTTCATGGCAAGTGTTCGACAGATATTGCCCGCTCGATTCCACCTAGAGTAATGCATAGCAGAAACACACGACGAACCACTGCCGCCCATCCCTATGTGGTTCAACTTAGTACACCCCGAACATCATTGTTTCAGAACTCTTTTATTTGGAGGACGTCATCTTTGTGGAACGGCCTTTCTGAGACCGTGTTTCCAACCGAATATAACCTCCAACGATTCAAGAAAAACGTGAATCGCTTTCTTCGCACACGCACCGCTCCCAGAGCGCCTTAAAGGATTTTTCCTATAGTGCTTGTGCTCGATCATAAAAAAAAAAAAAAAAAAAAAAAAAAAATGGACTATTTCTTCAAAATAAAATATTTGTTTTTTCAAATAATTTTGTAAATTATTGTACTAATTTTTATTATTATGACATATAAACCGCTTTTAGAAAACTTATGTATAATTCCTATTAAATCCTGTTAAAGTCATCACTTCATTAAAGGACGCATAATGCCGCTGTTGTCAGGAGGTCTCAAAACTGTTAAAATAATAAAAATTTTAGCAAAATTAAACTCACTTAATATTTGCTTCGTTTTTGACAAAAAGGTAAGGCAGATATTGAAAAATGTCGTTAAAATTTTTTATTCAGTACAGCATTCTAGACCCGGTAAAGTTATTTTGGTGTCGATCAATAAAGTATTGTAAAAGATGCAGATACAAAATTACTACAAACGATTATTTTTTCTCAAAAAAAATTTGGTGGTATTTTCGATCGACATGGACTTTCCTAGGTCGGGAATTTTAAGTAGAATTTATTTTCTAAATATAACAATTTTTAGTTTTTCTTTTCGTTTGGTTAGCAAAATGCATACCGCGCGATATATTGTCATATAAGTATATATACTTCGAGCTATAGATTGCTCCTATAAGATATATTATAAATATCATAAATAAATGTTTAAAATAGTTTATGATAAACTGTTGTGCTGTCTGGCAATGTACAGGTATTATTAGTTAGAAAATACCTGTGTTTTCGGTAATATATGGTATTTTCCATTTGCTTCAAAGCAAAGCAAAGTAAACATCTTTGCTTAGCTAAGTTGTTAAAGGAACGCTTCGCAAACAACTTCGTACAGTCCGCATGTGAAATAGAGGAGCATACTTAACCGCAAGGGGGGGAGGAAAAAATTTTTGCTGTGCAACGTTCAATTTTTAAAAGGAACACTCAACTTAGTCGTTGGCTTTGCTTTGCTATTTAAAAGTAACTTAAAGGAATTCGGCTAATCACTTGTGTCCATCAGCAATCAGCTGTTAAAAACGTCAAATATCTATACGTCACTTTTGGCTTGGCCGAGTTTTGGGAGAATGTGCACGGATATTTTCTAGAATTTTCCTATACATTACAGAAATTAGAAATATACCTTGTTAGAAGGATCTAGATTTTACTGTGTGCTGTTCTGATGTGCATACTAGAAAGGTATTTGCATTTCTAAATTATGCCTTAAGTCATTAAATCGTAAAAAGTCTCTGACCATACTCCAAATAAATACCGAATTTTTTTTCCAAATGTTTTATAATTAGGTATAACACTCTTTTTAGAAGTTTAAACTTTTCTTAGGGTTTAAGTGGTTAATTAAAAGAATCAAGAAAAAAACTACTTAAAAACATGGCAAAGTGGGGCGAAGGTGATCCAAGATGGATTGTAGAAGAACGGCCTGATGCCACCAACGTAAACAACTGGCACTGGACAGAAAAGAATGCTAGCCCTTGGTCTCTAGAACGCATAAAGGAGCTGTTCCAAAGTATTCCAGGTAGTTTGAAGTTTACCTAAATATTTACCTACAATAATAGTTTTAGTTTAGTTGATTATTTACTTCTTTCTGCAGTAATTCAAAGATAAATTTATACACTAGATATATGGAACAACAATTCCATATACCTACGTTTTCTACAGACGATGCTAGGTACCCAGCTATTGAATTTTGTTTGACATACTTAATTAATGTTCCAATTCAAGCTTACCTAGAAAATTGTTGTTAGAACTTTGTAATTTTTAATATCATAACATGTAGGTATATCTAGACTTCAATAATTAGCACGCAACATAATAATATGGATTTATCTAAGCCTTATTTATGAATGTGAATGGATATGAACTTGGATTAATACTTACTTACTAGTACCCACCCTACTACCTACATAGGTATTTTTTGTTTTAGTTAAATGTGAAGATGCTGATCTAGAAATTGATGGTGTAGAAAAATGTGAAGGAGAAGCATGTGCTAATAACAGAAAAGGAAAATTGATTTTTTTTTATGAGTGGGATATTATCCTTAACTGGTCTGGTAAATTAAAAAATGGTACAGACCGTAAACATTGTGGTACAATAAAGGTTCCTAATTTATCTGAGGAAAATGAAATGCTAGATTTAGATGTAAGTTAAATTGATTATTTTTTTCTAAAAATAATTCAAGTAAGTATCTATCTACTGCAGGTTGTATGGTGGTGATGTTACTTACACTAAAATAATTGCACAGAAATTAGTTAGGTAACCTAACTATCAATTACCGTCAGTATAAAAAAAAGTTTCTAAGACAATCAGGATCACTAAAAACCGTGCGACAAAACAGAATATGACAAAATACCAAAAACAAACTAAGTACCTACCTTCTTATAAGCCCGATTCTTCTGAGTAATCCCCTAATTGTGGCTAATACCTATATATATTTGAGGGTGACTTTTTGAAAACTTACAATTGCTATATTTTTTCCACTAAAGAAGATATCAAAAAACCAAAAATACCATTTCTACATAGGGTGAACCGGGGTAATTGTGGCATGGGGCAAACGTGGCTACCGCCATTTTTTATTTGATTAAGCAATATTTTGTATAATTTTTAACTGAATATATTTGCCTACTAATGTCTACTTTAAGCCTATAAAAAATTGTAGCTGTAAGGAAAAGGATTGCAGCGAAATACAACAATTAGAGAGGAGATGCAATATATGACTCGTGCAATTTCTGAGTATTTAATTTGTTTTTTTTTCTTTTGGTTGTATTATTCCAGTTTTTTAGAATTTGACAACTGAACCTTATTTTGTACAAGCATAAGCTTACTTACAATTTTTTTTTTTTTAGATGGATGTATGTAAAAATACATGGGCTGCCACTTTTGCCCCATATTAACAGGCATCGGGGCAATTATGGCAGCACCTATGAGGCAAAAGTGTCATCAATTTTATTAGTAGGTAAACCTAGTGACTTTTTAAAAACTTTAAAATAAAATGGTGAGAAATTGCATAAAAAAAAGTAAAGAAATATAGTGATGATGTATTTAGATCTTGTTTTACTCATAACTAAGTACCTAGTCTTGTTTAGTTCGGAAAAATTAAAACTACCTACTAATTTTCAAAATGTTTATTAATGTATCTAAAAAAGTATAAGGAATTTTAAAGTTCTGTAAAAAGCAAATATGTAGTGCTACTCTTCCTTAATGCCTCTTTTGCCCCAGGAATACACAGTATAAAAGACAAAGAAAATATAAGATACCACATTTGCCCCATATGTGGCAATCTTTACCCTTTAAATGGCACTATCCCACTTGTGACACCTCTCTGGAAAGCTTATCAAAAATGCTTTTCAACCATAAGTACCAGTATTTATTATTTAATTAATTTTGTTTAAAAAAAAAATAGATAGTTTTAGTACTACAATAGGGTTTTATTCGAGGTTTTAATTTAGGCGTTGGGATCATTTTTTATGATTTATCTTCTTTAGTATATTAGTATAGAAAATCCATGGTAAGTTTTCAAAACGTCACCCTATTACTTACTTATGTGTAATTGTATATCCTCTTATTATAGTGTATTATTGATTAATGTAACAATAGTGTCTTATTAGACAACTTTTTTTTAGATACAAATTTCAGTAAAGGATCCAGATGAAGAAGGTGATAAACTTAGGCAAATTATGTTATCAAATGGTAAGAAAGTGGTTCGAGATCAGTTAGAACAGTATGTTACAAGTCTGAAACAAGAATTTTCAAAAGGCATGATTCTTCCAAAAAAAGATGAAGCAAAATCTGAACACATTAAAACACTGGCTAGCGGATTTAACAAGAAAGTAACCATGGCGCCTATTGTATCTGAAAATAAGGGTGTAGGTCTTAAAATCGATACAAGTACAATATCTCAAACTCATAAATTCCAATGTACAGCAGAAGACTTTTACAATGCTCTGACCAAGATCGAAATGGTTACTGCTTTTACTAGAGGTCATGTAAAGTTAGATCCGGTGAAAGGTGGTTCATTTGCCCTTTTTGGTGGCAATATAACTGGCAGATTTGAAGATCTAGATCCAAATAAGAAGATTGTCAAGCAATGGAGGTATAAACAGTGGCCAGAAGGACATTATTCCACAGTTACTATTACTATCGATCAAAAGGTACGTTTTGTTCAAGTGGTTAAATTGTATCCTGAGTTATGTTCTTGTGAAATAGAAAAATTAATTTAGAGTAAACTATATCCAAAGCTTAAGTTTAAATAAATAATATTTAAACTCATTAATTTAGTGGAAAACACAAACATAATTATATTGATAAAGTATGAAGATATAAACTTCCAAATTATTAAAATTGTTTATTTTCCATTGACATCAAAGTAACTTTGCAGCAAAATCTGTTACAATAAAGACAAGCAAGGTTTGAACCTAATGATACTAAATTCATAATATCTTACAATATTTCACAGACACAACACCATGAAGTAGACAAACTCTTAGAACTATAAAATATTTTTTTAAAATAGGTAGGTATGTAAAAATTTTATAATTATAAAAAATCTCAGTAAACAATAAATTACACATTATAGTAGGTACTTACATTACAAGATTAAAAATTATTCAAAACGCGCCGCCTACAGTCCAGCAAAAAATCACAGGCACTCTGTTTAAACTATGTTGAAATCTAAAAACACATGAGTACTATAAAAAGCATTCTGCAATTATAATTTTCTAATTATTGAGTTCTAAAAAGGTATTTCAGGCAATTCTTGTATATGCATGGGGCGGCAGGTATAATATTTAGGGCGGTAATAGTTAGTAGACATTCTAGTTTGTTCTAAACGATGGTAGTTTATTCTTATTTGGTTTCCCTGTCTAGTTGGGTAGTGGTGACAGAGCCGGTTCAAGTTAAACTGTTGCTTTTTTTTTTATGGCAATAAATTAGACACTCATATAGTTAATGGCAGTTGTTTGAAAGCCTCTCTAGCGTCCAGTTTGTAGTCAAGTCCGGCAACGATCCTTACAGCTTTCCTTTATAGTTAAAATATGCGTGCGGAATTTGTAGAGTGACCCCAAACCAGGATAGCATAGCAAGCCAATGACTGAAACCCACCGTGAAACGCATGGAGAAAACAGGAGTGTGGACCCTCTTTAAATTTTTAAATAGAAATATATTTTTTTTAAAAACGTTCAGCTACATGTTCGACATGTCTATCAAACTTTAAAAGAGGTTCTAAGTGCACTTCCAGAAATCTGACCTCTCCAGCATTCTCACCCTTAATGTCCTAGAGCAGGTTGCCAGATTTTTTAAATGGAAAACCGGGACAATTATCTTTCTTAAAAAAAAGCGCCGCAAGGAATTTTTTTTTAGGTGCCACGCCCTTTTTTGGACTATTAAAACCTACCAATTCTACATTTGGATCGATAGCCCAACCCAAAAAAACGTAGATACATTTTTATTTTAAATGTAATTTTTTCAAAGATTAGCAGGTAGGTATTTTTTATTTGTATTATTTCAAAGGTTTCTTGCTTTATTGCAAATGAATGAATGAATGAATGAATGAATGATGAATAATATAATTTTACATTTCATTATAAACATCCCCCCCCCCCCTATATACCCCACTAAGGGACACGGAAGTTTGTGGCATGTTAAGAAATGCCGTGCAAAAAAAGTTCAAAGAACATGTACTTTTTTCTTTCAATATAAAATATAATATAAATTTGTTGATTGAAGTTAAATTGGCACATTTTAATAATATTTAAAATTCGGGATTTTCAACATGCAAATCTCCTCAAAAATCGGGATTTTCGACGTGTAGAACGGAAAAATCGGGATTTTTGACGTGCAATCGGAAAGCGGGACAAATCGAGTCATATCGATTAAAATCGGGACGTCTGGTAACACTGTCCTAGAGTCCAAATTTAGGATTTTCAGTCTTATCATCATTCAGAGCCAGCTTATTGGCCTGGAACTGATAAAGGCGTCCATGCGTCAGTCCGGACAAACTGCCTGTAGCTTTGGATTTCAAACATGAATATTGTGTTATGGCATGTTATAGGAAATGTAATTTTTTTTATGAATAAAATTATTATTATTATTAAATTATTATTTATCCAGTCTCTCCATGCTTATATGAGCATCCACATCAGATGTATCGTCCGCAAAATTACAAGTTGGGTACCGTGTGATTTGTGTCGTTAACATAAACCCAGCACCGGCCACTTTTTGGAGAAAACGACAAATCGACGAAATATTGATAAGAAAATGAAATGCGTCACTAGTGTTTGCTCTTAAAGAAGTCGCTTTTTAAACCTTTAGACTTCTGACCACCTCCTAAGAATTTTTTTTGTTACAGAGCGATCATACTGAAGTTAAACTACACCAAACAGGTGTTCCGAGTAGCGAGACAGAAGTTACCAAAATCAACTGGGACAGATACTATTGGGACGCGATGAAGCAAGCATTCGGATTTGGAGTTTTCCTTGGTGATATCTAAGTAAATTTTTAGGTGTTAAAAATGCTTTGTGTACAATGTAAAATTCAATTGTAATTTTGTAAAGAAACATATAAAGAAAGGGCTGCTGTGTAGAGGGTTTACATCTAGTTGTAGTCAGTAACCATATAAACTTGCAACTTACAATTTTAGATTGTATAATATGCAGTTTATTGGAAGATGTTAAAAAATTGTGAATAAACATTTTTGGAAATTGCTAATTTAATATACCTTGTGACTTTTTTCTAGTATTGATTTAGGTATAGAAATTAATTTACTATACATAGTATGCAATTTTTATGTAAACTCGTTGGTTTCTTTATTATGTGTACAATTCTTCATCTACCTATGTATTTCAATGGTATTCTGAAAGCAGTCTGAAAACCGTTGACTAAACCAATGATAAAAAGTTTGCTGTGTCTAGATGTCTCTTAGATAGGCTCTATTGTGGTAAAGTGGCTATGAGCACATCTGTAACAAATAAGGAGAGGAGACCCCATTGTTTACATATTGTCCCGAGCAGACATTGTTTTAACAGAAATCAATGATGACAAATTGTGGCTGATTGCCCTAGATCTACCGTCTGTGTTTTGAAACGAAGATTATATTAATTATATTAGATGCATTTGTCATGTGTACCTATTAAGTAAGAATATTATACTAATTTAGTGTGCGTTTTTTTAAATTTAGGTACTACTCGTAAAATTATTTATTTCCAAATTACATCAATTTATAATGTTTTAGGGAAATCGATGTGGCAACGTTGTACGGGCGTTTTACTTCATTTTGCTACGCGTGACGCGGAATTTGTCATGTTTATTCATTTTTTTACGGTGCAGCGTTTTTAAGCCGGTGACTGTTACATACTATGATTTTCGATTAATTTTGAGTCTTTTTGTGAAAATATAACTATTTAGTGCTATTTATTAACTTACAATATTGCTCCGCCAGTGAGTGGTGTGTAAAAACTGCACTATTATAACCCTCTATTAATACATCGGCAGTAAGTGAGGTTATTGGGGCTCTGTTTTTTAACTTAAGCAGTGCGGTATACGCGCAGCTTACATCGTTGCCATTTTTTAAAGCCATCTCCTTCTAACTGATCTGAAACTGTAGAAGTATATATGATTGTAAACAAATGGCGTTTCATGAATGAAATGTTTAGTCTCCTTATATATTACAGGTCGTAGCTATCAGTGTAAACTAGATGAACGACTTTTTTGTCCGCACTTTTACATTGTTTTTCGAACCGGAACCGTATATCAGAACCACATTCTACACAAACAGATGGTAATAAAATTAACTTATTATTACAACAGTGTTTTTATTTACCGCAGCACTACCTTTTCTTCCAAGTTTTATTCGACAAAAAGCACGGAACAAATTTTACTTAAACGTTTCATAATAGATCATTCTTTATATTTGTTATAATTTTTTTTGATGTAATAGTACTTTACGGTACGGTACAATTTATTGATGACTATGTCTATAAAAAGACCGGAATAAAGTACTATCCACAAGCCTGTACTATCTTATAGGACGAAGCAGGCAATTTGTAGGGCGAGTCGTGTAATAGTAATTTACGTTACAATACCGGAAAGTAGTTTTTTCAGGTCGAGACAAGCATTTCCAGGGCGACAGGAAGCTTGGAGAGACCTGCAAAACACTAATTTTCGGTTGCGTGACGTACAATATTTTTTTTAAGACCGACACTTCGATATACATTTATTTCTTTAGTTTATCTTATTTTATATAACAAAGTGATTAACAATACTAAAACCAGATAAATGAATAAAGCTCCATAATGTTGAAGAAGCCAGTTTTTTGGATCTTTTACATTTTTCACTTTTTTTTTTCCACACCAATTTTGAAATACGTCGGGTCGTATGACTTCTCGTAACAGTGTCAACTTCAAAAAAAGTTTGACCAATTTTTTAATACTGTTATGTCATGTCATAAAAATCCTCAGTGTTCAGTTATAGTCGATTCACTCAGTAAACCTGCAAGATGGCCGACATGTCATATGACAAAAGTCATATTCCAGCTAAATAAAACGACTTTTGTCATATGACATGTCGGCCATCTTGCAGGTTTACTCGCTGAATAGACTCTACTGACATTTGCTGCTTTCATTATAAAGTTCCAGAACCATGCTCTTTAATTTTTTATTATTTGCCGGTCGGTCTATACAGCTAGTGAGATTTTCCATTTAAGAAATTATCTAGAAATTACCTATCCGGTCGGTTGTAAAAAAAAAATTTTTTCATAATTTTAACAGAGTTCCATTTAGTTATTTTTAAATAGCAAAGTAAAGCTATCCTTTTAAAAAATTCTCAGCCAAGATTTGTTCCTCCTACCTTGCCGCAATTAAGTATGCCTCTCTCACGGACCTCGTAATATTTCCCATACGACTATAAAAAGTTGTTCGCGAAGCGTTCCTTTTACAACTTTTACAACAAACAGATAAGCAAATATTTTTACTTGGCTGTTTAAAAAAAGCAAAAGAAAATAAATACCTAATGACCAGAGATGATTGGGTGAAATATATAGTAAAGAAAACGAGCATTAATGAAATTATACGTTTATATTATTATAACATATTCCTTTATATGCACACATAGTAATAATTTAATGTAACACACGCTCTAACAAAAATCTTTTACACTTTATGTACCTAAAAACTGCAATCACAAAATAACCATCAATTAAACATCGAATAGCCATTACCAGGCTGTAAAACCACGCTGCTGAAGAACACTGGGGACGCCATTTCGTTTTTAGATCAATATTAGATCATACTTCTTCGTTTTATCCAAAAATACACCAAATACTCATCTTTGGGGAACAATTTACCTACTCTTTTACGTTAAAAAAGGTTGGATTTATATATTAATAAAAAAATGTCAACTTAAAACTAGGTAATTGTTACCCAAAAAATTAAATTATGAATGCTAGTGTTTGCTCCTTACATGATTTAATTTTCAATTTGAAAATAGATAGTACGGAAACGTAATTGCAACTAAAAAAAGTATACAAAAATCTTGACCAAATCAAGTTAGGTAATCAGATTTACTTACGTCTTCCCTAATTTGCCTAATTTACTTGTGTTTTCTCTCTCTCTAGCTACGTTAAATTAGCTAACATTTTTTGCAAAAAGTTTACTTATCCTAACATGGATCGAGTTGCAAGATTCACATTTGTTACAGTTTGCAAAAGTTCCTGTACAGTTTTGTTTATTAAAAAAACCGTACACCTTACTTGTCATGGTGGCAATTGTTGATAGACTTCGAAAAGTCAAACATTCAGCCTAACATAAATTTTCAGTCACTATAAAGCCTGTTCTAAATTACAAAAACTAATCATAGGACTTGTACGTTTTTTTTATGGACAGAACTGTTCATTAGACCCCTCTGAATATAAATAATATAAAGCTTTTTGACACAAAAAGGTAGGACAAAATTACATATCATATTCCAGTTTTTTTTAAATTACATAGCAGAAAAACTTACTATTTTATTTCTATTAAAGACTGATATAATATTTTCAAAGCTAATTGAAATGCATTAAAAACTATTTTAACAAGCGGTTCGTTAAGCTTCGGTTTCCTACAAAGCGGCCGTAATTTGACTGCGAGCCTCGCCGCGAAAAAACGTATAATATGAACTTGCAAATCAAAGTATGTTCCTTCAGAGCGTTCAGCGCAAAAAATACGGCACCGTATTTTCTAAAGCGGCCGCTCTGTACGTTGGGGGATAGCGCAAGCACGATTTTTGACGGTGCGCTAATATTTTATCGAATCGGATGTAATGTTACTTTCCAATAATATCCACCGTCCAAAGCGACCGTACTACTGTTGGCAAAATCGGCTGTCAAATTACGGCCGCTCTTTTGCGGTGCCGCTTTGTAGGAAACCAAAGCGTTACAAAGACCCTTATATTGCGAGTAGAAATTTTGGAATTGTTCGCAGTATCGGCGAAAATATTATTTATTAGATTTAGGTAGTTAATGCCATTACTGTTACAGTCAAAGTTGCCTGGTTAGTTAATTATTGTTAAAAAAAAATTAGGGACAGCTCCCCCTGGGGAAAGGGAAGGCCGCCAATGAAAGTACTACAATTGCAGTTATGATTATTTAAACCACTTTAACAATTAATAATATTTTCCAATGAGTCAGCAACATCATGCCGACTCTGGTTTAAAAGTCCCGAGTACCGGACCACAACCAGCTTGAAAAGAAGCCATAAAGTGACATCGGGCAACGCCGCATCAGCTGGGAGTTGCGGGTCCACAAGCTATTATTATGACGCGCGGCAACGGGCAAGTTTTTTATTCTTTCTGATATTTTTTGTTGTTTTTTGGCTCTGTTGACACTATATTGATATTGAAAAATGTACAGGGTGGCCAACTAAGCGAGGTAAGCGGCTGTATCTCAGGAACCGTTAATCGTACAGCTTTCGGAAAAAAATTTATATAAGTAAAGCGATCATGAGAAAATTCTGGAAATTACTTTCAAGTTCCTCATTTCGCCGCAAGGGGGCACAATTGAAAATTATTTTTTTTAATTTTAAATTTCTCCGAAAATTTCCACATAAGGTATAACTCTGATTACATCATTGGAAAGCTTAGACAATTCTGCATCATTTTGATTTAAGGCTCGTTGGTGTACCGACCTTGATAAGAGTGGGGGAAGCTATTGAATGTGTAAACATTAAAATCGCTGTAACTTCTAAACGCCTTATGCGATTTTACTAAATGTAAGCTTGTTTGGAAGGGAAAGGTAAGTACTTTCAATCATCGTATCCAATGGTACACGATAGTTTCTAATAAAATTGCTAGAGGGCGCAATTTGTGATAATAACAGTTTTTTTGATTTTATCCCGAAAATTCAAATCATACGGTATAACTATGACATCATATTCGGAAAGTAGATTGAATTTGCAAGAAAAAATGTAAAAACCGCAGTTCGATATTGTTGTTCGTTCCAGAGTTATTGCCAAAACAATAATTTTTAATTCAAATTGCGCCATCTAGCAATTTTATTAGAAACTATTGTGTACCATTGGATATGGCAGTTAAAGGTACTTACCTTTCTCTTCCAAACGACCTTAAATTAAGTAAAATCAGTTAAGTCGTTTAGAAGTTACAGCGATTTTAATGTTTATACTTTCACTTGATAAGAGTGGGAGAAGCTATTGAAAGTGTAAACATTAAAATTTCTGTAGCTTCTAAACGACTTATCCGATTTTACTAAATTTAAGGTCGTTTGGAAGAGAAAGGTAAGTACCTTTAATTGTCATATCCAATGGTACACAATAGTTTCTAATAAAATTGCTAGATGGCGCAATTTGAATTAAAAATTATTGTTTTGGCAATAATTCTGAAACGAACAACAATATCAAACTGCGGTATTTACATTTTTTTTTGCAAATTTAATCTACTTTTCGAATATGATGTCATAGTTATACCGTATGATTTGAATTTTCGGGATAAAATCAAAAAAACTGTTATTATTACAAATTGCGCCCTCTAGCAATTTTATTAGAAACTATCGCATACCATTGGATACGACGATTAAAGGTACTAACCTTTCCCTATCAAACGAGCTTAAATTTAGTAAAATCGGATAAGTCGTTTAGAAGTTACAGCGATTTGAATGTTTACACATTTAATAGCTTCCCCCACTCTTATCAAGATCGGTACGCCAACGAGCCTTAAATCAAAATGATGCAGAATTGTCTAAGCTTTCCAATGATGTAATCAGAGTTATACCTTAATATGGAAATTTTCGGAGAAATTTAAAATTTTTAAAAATAATTTTCAAATGTGCCCCCTTGCGGTGAAATGAGGAACTTGAAAGTAATTTCCAGAATTTTCTCATGATCGCTTTACTTATATAATTTTTTTTCCGAAAGCTGTACGATTAACGGTTCCTGAGATACAGCCGCTTACCTCGCTTAGTTGGCCACCCTGTACAAAAAAGTAATAAATAGTTTTGGATAACAAGAACATGCAACTTACCTGGTTATTAAATATTGTAAATATGAAGTAATATTGTGTTGAAAAGCTGTTTTTGTTTCACTAGGAGTCGATTTATTTGATCGATAAAAAGTAATTTTCTATTATAGAAATTATTATCTTCTGCGTTTAAATTACAGGATTGACTATCATCTTCTGAAGTCTCAAAATTTAGTAAGATTAAGGCTTTGTTTAAGAAATCTGTGCTCGTCTTAAGAAAGTCACCTACTATCTGGGTAACTTCGTTACTTTCACAATGTATGAATTGATACAGAGACAAAACGTTTTCAAGCTGAGACTACCCATTTAGTTTCATTTTATTCCACGTAAGGCAATTCATTACCTTTTAAAAAAAACCTTTACCTGCATATCAATGTCCACTGAAACTTGATTAACAATATTTATACAGTCATTGGTCAAATATAAACTATAAAAAATATATTTTTGATTCACTTACAATTTTTACCTCCCAAAATTCAGAAGTATTAATTTTTTGTGAATAATTACCGAGATCGTCAAAGCTTTTTATAAAATCTGCTTGCTCGAAAGCACATATACCTTCAAGCTAAATAAACACTTCAATATTTAATTAATTAACTGTAGCCACAAAACAATAAACCAGAATACAAAAACACAACTTTTAAATTAAAACAAATAAAATTCTGCCGCCAGTGTAAGACCCGTAAACAAACCGCCGGCCGGCCGGGCTGTCCGATTTCTTACTTTATTAATGCTATTAGAGCAAACCCGCACCAAAAACGTTCACTAATATTTTGTAGAGGTTCTTAGCAATCATGTCACTTAAATTTTCTATTAAATATCAATCGAAAACCGGATAAAATACAAATTAATACTACACCTACACCTACTTCGCGCGTAAAAACCATAGACAATTTACCTTTAGATACCTACAGCTTATCTCCTGCGCAAACAAAAGTTACGTTTTATGGGTGAAAAAATACGTCCGAGCGCATGACTCGTCGGTCAGCTGTCTTCATTCGGGGAACCTTCGTGCATGCGCACAAACCTCGTGTTATCGGCCGTCCTACTTTATCGACAATAATCGAGGCGCTCAAGAATACTCTCCAGAACCGGCTCGGCCGCCATTTTTGTTGTTGTGTTTTAAGGTTTCTCTTCTCTGCGGATTCCTTGTAGTTTTCTAAAGTTTTCAGCTATCGGATCGGCTATCGTGGATTGTGGGACTGGTGTTTAATATTTATGGATTTCTGGTTGTTGTGTAGTTTAGTTAGTGAATTGTGTGTGTGCTTTTAGTGACTCGGATTGTAATATAAACAATGACTAGTACTAGTTGCAGCCGTTGTATAATTAATTGTATTATGCCCAAATAGGGGTAAAATAAACCCTCTATGGTGGCATATGAGCAAGAATTTAAATTTTAAAGCCCGGACCTGTCTATTTTCCCATTCGTCAAACGATAATGTTGCAGTGCGCATGTCTAATAGTTCCCAGTTTTGTTTACATGCGCGAGGCCATAAAACTGCCACATTCGTGATTATTGTTTGTTTATCTAAAGGTAAATTGTCTATGGTAAAAACATACTAAACCATGGCTAACCTCAAAAAAGTCACGTGACACATGGATATTCAAGCGGTGTTGTCGATGTTTCTGTTTCACGGCTTCTTTCAAGTTGGTTGTGACCGGACTCTAATAATAAGCTTTTACGTTTGCACCGGGCCAATCAGGCAGCGTTAGTTTTTCAAATTCATGTCAATTAGCTGTAACAAGACTATCCCAATGCGACCCTATTAATCATTGGTTGAAATGGTAGGTAGTTGAAAGGTTAAAAAATCGCAAGCAAATCAAATAAAAAGCTTAAATATGCAAGTTAAATTAAAAGCATACAACGGAATAATCAATTAACGAAAATAGCTTTTTCAAAAATATATCAGTCATTGATTTGTGGTAAGCGCTAGGGTTTCACCGGAAATACTAGGAAAAACAAAAATAATTATATTCTTACTAACAACAAAGCCTAGAGATATCTTAAAATAATAATCAAATAAATAAAATAATTCCAATATCTTTAGTCGTTATTTGGGTAAACATTATAAATGTACGAGATTATGAAACTTGCGGAGCTTAGTTTCAGCTTACAGAAAATGCCTAATTTTCATAAGTATTTAAAACTTCAAACAAATAATTGCTGTGTTTCTTGTGAATTTTCCATATTTTTTTAGCACTTTTTGCATTTTTACTTTGGCTCATGAAGTACGTATTACAGCACACATGTATATTTCATATCAAATTTTCTTTTTCATTGAAACATACCTACCCTTCTTTTTTGCTGGTTTGCTCTTGTCAAAATGGGTATTTCTGTATTTTTCCACAAACTTTTATTTTGGCACTTTTATAACATTTCGACTCTTCTTTAAATAAATATAAAACATTTTATTAAGCTTACCACCATAATATTAATAATACAAAACTACCTTAAATTTTTTCTTTCTTTCGTTCAAGTTTGTTTTTCCTTTAGTACGAGATTCTAAATTAAAATAAACAGAAACTTATGGCACCACTATTATAGCGGATATAGAGACATAAATGTCTTAAAACTGTTTGTTGACAGTTATTGCAATCACGTTTGTTGATTTTTTAAACGCAACTTTTTCAACGAGTAATTTTTATGAATGACGACCTAGCGAGATAGACATATCTCATCATATTAAACTACTTTTGTTTGTGTGTGTTTCCTCTTATCCCAATATTGTATAATTTTGTAACTAATTAAGAGAATTTCAGACTAAAGCAACTCTTCCTTCCCCTTAAAACCTGTTTTTTTGGATGAAACCTGGATATACAGTAAAGAGGGTTATAGGCGAAGTTGACAAGATTATACTTATACAGTTAAAAAACATCGTCAGAGGGTGTACGGTATATTCTACATGATGGTTCAGAAAATGAATTTGTGAATAATGCAAGTTTAATATTCAAGGCCTAAAATCTGGTGATTATATGATTTGATGAATAGTGAAAACTTTGAGAAATGGTTTGAAGAAAAATTGTTACCAAACTTGAACGAACCGTCGATTATCATGGATAACGACACCAATCATTCTGGACTAATTGAAAAAATTCTAAATACAAGTTGGTCAAAAATATTACTTACTGATGAGATTACTGGTTAGAACATAGACAAATTCCGTTTTCACCATTTGCAATGAAGATCTGGGTAATAGTAAAACAGCATATCCCACCCAAACGTTACAAGAAATCTGGAAAGCGCTATTTATTTTATTTTTTAATTATTTTTGTTTTATTTTAATAGGATGGACGAACTAGCATTGCAACATGGTCATCGAGTTTTAAGACTTCCTCCATATCATTGCCACGTTATACTTATTGAAATGGTTTGGTCGGAATGTAAGAGCGCTATTATGATGCAAAAATAAGTTATGTGCATCCTGTAACAAATGACGTCGTTTTGGGCCTGTGGAATGAAGCCATAGAAAATGTAACGGTGGATTGAATTGAAAATTAAAGATTTATCGATGCTTCAGATACTCTTCCCCTTATTATGAACTTGGACGAATATGATGATCCTTGCGGAGATGATTTATTTTAATTATTATAAAATTATATTTTGTTCTGTTGTCATTTTTTATTATATCTTTATGATTTTATAAATAAGATGAAAATATTTGAAACAAAATTTATAGACTGATGCCCTAAAGACGCACTAGACAAAAAAATAAATGAGTTTTATTTATTTTTATTTAAAAACCACGCTTGTATTTTACTTGTTCACATGCATCCATCTTTATGTAGATTAAGCGTAAGAAAAATCATAACCTGTACCACCGGTAAGTCACACTGACTGTACTGTGTAATTTACGACGTATTGCAAATATGGAGAATATGATGTAACGGTCAGCGGTCATTGAACAGACTTTACCAGGTGTTCATGGATATGTCGTAGGCTGATAGTGAAATCCGTCATTTCATGAAAAGCCTAGTCATATCATGCTGCACGCTAAAAGGTATATTTGCAACTGGTTTGTTCGTTGTTCCCCAGAGCATTTTTTTCAATTTTTTTTTAATTTAATTTAAATTTTATTTTTATAAAATAATATTAGTGGAAAAAATTGAAAAAAAATGCCCTGGGGAACAACGAACAAACCAGTTGCAATATACCTTTTAGCCACGCTTCATGATATGACTAGGCGTTTCATGAAATGACGGATTTCACTATCAGCCTACGACAGATATATCATAGAATAGAATGTCCTCTATTAACAGTGTCAGCTCGGTGCAAAGGTAGGTTCATGAATTAACTGATTTGTCTATCTTACTTAATCGTTGCTGCTTTTTATTCAGAACTAATTATTACTTTGCAGTAAAACTTTTTTTTTGTTTGGAGCTAGCCGTTTACGCGTATAAATAACGTTTAAAGAGTCAGTAAATACAGGGTGGCCCTTTAGTGTGGCAAAGTACAATAGCTCCGTTACTATTTCAAATACATTAAAAATATTAATACAAAAGTTGAAGGGCCGTAAGTGACTTATAACGTAAAATTATTTTTAACTCTATAGGGTGGCTCAAAAAAGCGGAACAAGAAAAAATGTACTTTTTTCAAATGGAACACCCTGTATATTTTTTCATTTTTAAATTCTACATAGAATTATAATTATTTTTTATTAAATACATTATTAGTCTATACTTTATAGTTTCCGAGATATTGACTCTTGAAAAGTGACATTTTTGAACTTTGACAGCTTCTAACTTTCTAACAGTACGTCTTAGAGCAAAACGGCTTACATGTCCCTATCTTCAATTTTTATTATCTTCCCAAAAAAATCAACTTCCAGTTAAACCGGAATAACTATATTTCCTGCTTTCGAGTAACATCCGGTTTAACCGGAAGTTGATTTTTTTGGGAAGATAATAAAAATTAAAGATAGGGACATGTAAGCCGTTTTGCTCTAAGACGTACTGTTAGAAAGTTATAAGCTGTCAAAGTTCAAATAGGTCACTTTTCAAGAGTCAATATCTCGGAAACTATAAAGTATAGACTAATAATGTATTTAATAAAAAATAATTATAATTTTATGTGGAATTTAAAAATGAAAAAATATACAGGGTGTTCCATTTGAAAAAAGTACATTTTTTATTGTTCCGCTTTTTTGAGCCACCCTATAGAGTTAAAAATAATTTTACGTTATAAGTCACTTACTGCCCTTCAACTTTTGTATTAATATTTTTAATGTATTTGAAATAGTAACGGAGCTATTGTACTTTGCCACACTAAAGGGCCACCCTGTATGTGAATTGCAAAGTCTCAAAATTGCTTTACCACAAAATACCTAGTGATCTTTTTTCTTTGGCTTCTTGGGGTTACGAGATCTTGACTTGGCCTTGCACAGTGGACAAATTGGAGCGTTCCTGTGAATTTGTTGATGGCAGCTGAGACATGATTTCATTGGCGGCGGTTGTTGTCTGTAAAGAAAAGTATCTTTGTTATTGATTTCTTTTACCAACACCACTGATTTGACAGACTTTAATTGTATGGAGAACTATAGGGTAGGAGGCCGATCGACAATGGCAGCATTTTCAAATTCTGTCCCGGTTTTTTGGTTAGTTCGCTAGTTGGCCGACAGATGTCTCTCGCGTCCGAAGTGGGCTGATGTTGTCTTCTTCTTCTTCGTTTTTAATATGGAAAACTAGAGCCTCCATAGTTTTTAACTTTTACTTAAACCCTTTATTTTTCTGTGCTTTTACTTTTGACTATTGACATTTTATTTTTCGAAATAACAATTAATGTTTGAAGGCAAGACAAGACAAATAACGTTGTATTGTAATTAATTTCCATATTTATAATAAATAATAGTACAATTTATAAAAGTAGAGTTTGCTTTGTGTCGGGGTGTAAGACAGGATCTCTTTCAGAGAGGAAACGCAGCCAAATAAGTCTCTTTCTAGCTCCAAAGGTAAAACCCTCTAGCTAGAATGTTCCTGTATTTTAAAAACGAAGCATCGTTGGAACTTTATACAGGCCGAGTTTACTAATAAGTATAACAAAGTAAGTGTAAATTCATATAAAAGTCCTTCTGGGTTCCTTAAAGAACTAATTTAAATAAAAATAGTTATCGCGTTCATAGGAAACCATTTATTTGATAGCCCACTTCGAACACGAGCGCCATCTTACGGAGACTCGTAAAGCTGAATTACCGATGCAAATTTGGGACCGAATCCAATGCATTGCGATCGGCCTCCTACCTCAAGTCCTCCATATTTAATTGTGACTTCAAAATGACATTGATAGGCTTAAAATCAAAGTGATCTGATCAAAGGGGTGGATTTCTTTATTTATTCCAATTAAAATTCCAAAAACATTTGTTCATGACGGATTCTCTACTAATAACAAAATCTAAAAATGTAATTATAATAATAATAATAATAATAATAACTGTTAAATATAACTAAGTAAAATACAAGGTAAGTCAAAATAATACTTAAAATGTTAATCTTAACATATTATAAAACAAAGTCGCTGTCGCTGTCTGTTCGTCCGTCCCTACCTACCTATATATGCTTAAATCTTTAAAACTACGCAACGGATTTTGAAGCGGTTTTTTTTAACAGATAGAGTGATTCAAGTGAGGGTTTTTATGTATAACTAGCGACCCGCCCCGGCTTCGCACGGGTGCAATTTCAGAAAGTGGCATGCCGGGTACTAATATATCGGGTTTTGTTCGGGTTTGTATTTATACCAGCGGGTTGCAACGCATGCCGGATATACGATAGTATTCAATAAAAAAATAAAAATATTTAAATAACATAGTATAAAAAAAGTCGCTGTCGCTGTCTGTCCGTCCGTCCCTATCTACCTATACAGGGTGTCCGGAAAATACGTGTACAACGTTTGACGACAAACTCCTGACGTCAAAATAGGTTGATCTAAGCCGACTTAGTTATATCCAAAATTGTCTCGTTTAGCCGGTAGAGGGCGTCAAAAATTTGTAAAAATATTGGTTTTTCCTAAATTACGTGAAAACCTGCTAATCGATTTTAATGATTTTTAGTATGTAGACTAATACTATAAAATGACGTTTTCTAGTAGTATAGTCACCGGCTGTAAATATGGAAATGTTATAAAAGTGATATAATACGTCAACATTTCTCCTCATTTTTTATATGAACGGCGTTATGACAACCCAGATATTTTTGTAGAGTGACTGGATGTATTTGGAAGCTATTTTACCTCTTTAATATTTTTCGTTGAATGAGCTGTTTTGCCCGAAGAAAATATTTACAATATTTAGTATTATTAGTAATAATATTAAAATCAAATTACCTGTAACAATAATTTTTTAAGTGACCTTGTTGCTATGGCATTTAATAATTTGACAATTATTGACAAATTGTCACAAGTCTATGAAATTTACTCAAGTATACGATCAACATTCTTGTATTACAAGTTCATTTTACCATTAAAAATGGAAAATTATACGAACTCTGAGAAGGTTGACATGCTCCTGGTACACGGGTTTTGTCAAGGAAATGGGCGTCAGAGTGTTAGGGTTTACATGGAGAGGATTCCTAACCGTCGAATACCAAACCACCAAACATTTGCCAATATCGAGCGTCATCTTCGGGAAACGGGCAGCTTTGAGAAAAACTTTGAAGGCAGGGGGTCGTATGCGAACAACTCGAACTGCGTAAACAGAAGAGATGATCCTGAAAAGAGTTGAAGAAGAACCAAGTACCAGTACCCGTCGCTTAGAACGTGAGTTACATGTTCCTAAAACGATTGTCAATGAGGTTTTAAAATAACAGTTGTTACGTCCTTTATCACGTGCAAAAAGTCCAGGAACTTTTACCGACTGATCCCCCCATGCGGCTTACATTTTGTCAAATTATTAGAAACAAAAGAATCCGTGATCCAAATTTTTGTAGAACAATTATGTTTACTGACGAGGCGTGCTTTACAAGATCTGGAGTAACCAATCTGCACAACGAACATATTTATTCCGATGAAAATCCACATGCCATTAAAGTTGCACATCATCAGCATCAATTTAAATTAAATATTTGGGCAGGTATTATTGATCGCTACCTTATTGGTCCCATTGTTATTCCAGACAGGTTAGATGGAAATATTTATTTAAATTTTTTGCAAGACACATTACCAATTCTTCTGGACAATTTGCCCCTTTTACTTCGGAGGGAAATGTGGTATGTATATGCATGATGGTGGCCCGCCCCATTTTTCCGTTGCCGTTCGGCAATACTTACATCATCAATATCCCAACCGATGGATGGGAAGGGGCAATGATGCACCAGTAAAATGGACACCACGTTCTCCTCAGTTAAATATGTGTGACTTCTTTTTGTGGGGCGCTATTAAAACAGAAGTTTACAAGACTCCGGTAAACACACGCGATGATTTATTGCAGCGGATTTTAAATGCAGGCAACCATTTTAATAACCCCGAGACATTAGATAGGGTCCAATAAAATTTTGTAAGGAGTGTTAATAAGTGTAATTAGCAAGATGGCGGTCATTTTACACATTTGCTTAAGTGATGTTTTTGTTTTACTTAGTTTCTTACAATACATACTTTCAACTTGGTTGTACTTTGTTTTATTTTTATTGTTAATAATTGATGCATGCAGGTAATTAAAATATCTGGGTTGTCATAACGCCGTTCATATAAAAAATGAGGAGAAATGTTGACGTATTATATCACTTTTATAACACTTCCACTTATTTACAGCCGGTGACTATACTACTAGAAAACGTAATTTTATAGTATTAGTCTACATACTAAAAATTATTAAAATCGATTAGCAGGTTTTCACGTAATTTAGGAAAAACCTATATTTTTACAAATTTTTGACGCCCTCTACCGGCTAAACGAGACGATTTTGGATATAACTAAGTCGGCTTAGATCGACCTATTTTGACGTCAGGAGTCTGTCGTCAAACGTTGTACACGTATTTTCTGGACACCCTGTATATGCTTAAATCTTTAAAACTACGCAACGGATTTTGAAGCGGTTTTTTTTTTAATAGATAGAGTGATTCAAGGGGAAGGTTTTTATGTATAACTAGCGACCCGCCCCGGCTTCGCACGGGTGCAATTTCAGAAAGTGGAATATCGGGTTTGTTCGGGCTTGTATTTATACCAGCGGGTTGCAACGCATGCCGGATACACGCTAGTATTCAATAAAAAAATAAAAATATTTAAATATGTATAAAATTATTCAATTATTATTTCTTTTAATAAAATAATATAACTAATAATATCGTTTAAATATCATTTATAAATAATTTTGAAAAGAATAATTAATCATAAAAAAAGTGCATTTAAATATTTTTAGTTTAAAATTTAGCTTCCCCTTTTTTTTAATTTTCATTTTAAAACGTTTTATATTTAAAAATTTTAATTCTTGGGGTATCTCGTTGTGTAAAATTTCATACCTTGATAATAAATGGAGTTCTGACCTGCCCTAGTGTGTATTAAAAGTAAGTCAATATTGAAAACAGTTCTAGTTAAAGGATCCTGTACTTGTCTGTAATTGAACTTTATATTTGAATGTTTATTTTTTGGTTTGGATTGGTGAACAAAAACAATATTTTGCATTAAGTGAATATCCTTAATTGAAATAATATTAAAATTTTTATATAAAAGTTTAGTTGAATATTTTTTATCCAATCAATATATATTTTTAATTGCTTTATTTTGTAAAACTTGTAAAGGGTTAAGCAACTTTTGAAAAGTTGATCCCCATATTAAAGTTAAATAGTGTAAATGAGAGTGACATATAGTACAGTATGTCCTGAATTAATCCTATTTCAGTGACAGCATTATGTTATAATATGAATTAGGTTAAACAGTGTTTTGCCATATCGTAAATTAACACTGCCCACTAAATCTGTGCTTATGGAGAAATAAGGACTGTAAAATGCTAACAAAATACTAATATTGTCAATTTTACCATAATTTAAATATCAATTACGTAAAAACTAAAATTGTTATATCCAGAACTCACTGTTCCGTTCTTGGAGAGGGTTATTATTCCTCCCCCTCCTCTTCAGAAAGCTTTGATTGTCAGTAAATCATTTCTGCCAATGTCATTGATGCCACAATAAAAATGTGTTGATAATTTTTTGTCAACCTAACATTAAGGTTGAATTCTCAACGTCATTCAATCTAGTGCCAACCTATAACCTATTTCGCGTTGATTTTTTGAGTTTATTATTTTAATAACTAACATTTAAAGAAAATCAATATCGTCGGTACATTATTTAGGTAGTATCTGATATATTACAAAAATATCAATTTATTTTATTGCTAATTTTGGGAAAATTGTATAGTGAAAGAACAATGAGTGACAATGACATAATAATGTTAAAAAAAATCTTACCCGATATTTTTCGCTATACAATTCTCCTAAAATAAGTTATGAAATTCCTTGATATTTATTAAATATGTCAATTATTACCTATAGAATATCAAGTCGATACTGATTTTCTTTAAATTTTGTATAAAATATAGAAAACATAAATAAATCTAGGCGAAATAGGTTATAGGTTGGCAAGCATGTTGATACTCCCACCTTAAGGTGGGAGTATCAACATTCTTGCCAACCTGCTGCTGCAGCGTAGATTTGTTTATTTTCGTTTACACAAAATTCAAATAAAATCAATGTCGGCTGCATATTCTCTAGGTAATAATTGATATTTGATATAATGTATCAAGGAATTTCATAAGGAGAAGAAGGCAAAAAATATTGGGTAAGATTGTTTTCACATTATTATTTCATTATTCTTTTTTCTCTTACTATAAAATTTCCCCAAAATTAGCAATGAAATAAATTGATATTTTTGTAATGTCAAATATTACCTTAATAATGTGCCGACAATATTGATTTTATTTAAATGTTAGTTAATAAAATAATAAACTAAAAAAAACAAGGCGAAATAGGCTATAGGTTGGAAATACATTAAAGGACGTTGATAATTCCACCCTTAAGTAATCTGCTTTGTTCATATTATAGTTTAAAACAGAGACCATTCAAAGTAGATACCCAATTTTTTACATTTTTACCCGATTCCTCATCATTCCCTCCTTTTTTCCACTTCATTACTCCATAACAAGATTTACATGTTTGTCGAAAATACCTTTTAAAATCTCCCAAGAAATATTAGACCAGGGTCGATAATTTTTGAAACAAAAAAAAAATAATAGTAGCATGATACCCATTGAAAAAGGAAGAGAATAAAAGGAAAAATAATTTACGGGCGATCCGAGGTCGGGAAGTGGAAAGGGGTGAGTTTTTAAGGGTAGAAAACGATTTATCTCGATTTCCGGCAAAACTACAAGTCCTATGGAAAAACGTAAAATGGCAAAGTTGTAGGTAATAAAAAGATCTACAACTTCTGTATTTACACTTTTTTCACACAACCTCAAAATTTATGTGAAAAATTCAAATAACCAAGTTTTTGGTTTTTTATTTTTATCTTTTACAAACATTTTTTTTTTCACGAAATTTGGCGAAAACTTACCTTTTTATGTCCCAAACACACTGTAATTTTTTTGATTTAAAATATTTATTTTTTCACCTTATTTTGACTTAATATCGAAAAAGCACCCTAATTTTCAATCGAAAATTGTCACGTCAAAACATCTGCTTTTTTAAAAAGTCTGTGGGCTTTTTGTTCGTTGAAATCTCTACTTTCTGATGGTGTAAAAAAAATATACATTACCTTGGTAAATGTTCTCAAAAAATGCAAAGAAACGAAAAAAACTGGAATCCGAATTTTTTTTTATCATTATGTACAATTTTAAGCTATTCATTAAAATGTATACTTTAATTACACGAAAAACGCAAGATTCCATGTTACATTGATAAATAAAAAAATTACAAATCCATAAAACATAAAGATCGCAAAAAACATGCGAAAATAGTTGTTCTAAATATATTTAAAGGTAGGATTCTTTGCATTTTTTTAGAACAGTATATTTTTTTACGCCGTCAGAAAGTAGAGATTTTAAGGAACAAAAAGCCCACCGACTTTTTTAAAAAAGCAGATATTTTGACGTGAGAATTTTCGATTGAAAATTAGGGTGCTTTTTCGATGTTAAGTCGAAATAAGGTGAAAAAATAAATATTTTTAATCAAAAAAATTACAGTGTGTTTGGGATCTAAAAAGGTAAGGTTTCACCTAACTTCGTGAAATTTTTTTTTTGTAAGATAAAAATAAAAACCAAAAACTTGGTTATTTGAATTTTTCCCATAAATTTTGAGGTTATATGAAAAAAGTGTAAATACAAAAGTTGTAAGTGGATCATTTTATTACCTACAACTTTGCCATTTAACGTTTTTCCATAGGATTTGTAGTTTTGCCGGAAACGAGATAAATCGTTTTCTACCCTTAAAAACTCGCCTCTTTCCACTTCCCGACTTCGGATCGCCCGTAAATTATTTTTCCTTTCATTTTTGTTATATTGTCTTCCTTTTCCAATTGCTTTTATCCTACTATTGTTTTTTTTTCACTTTTTACCATTTTCAAAGGTCTATATACTATATTGGCAATTCCAATAGCTCCAGTAAGTGCTTCTACGATTTTGCAAAGCGTCAATAAGAGTTTTTTAAATTATTTCTATTGTAATCCGTATCCGGCACTGCGGCATTTTATTTAACGAGTATTCGAAATACTAAATGAATACAACAAACAAGAGGTTGTAGAAACATTTGGGAAGTACTTGGCAACTTAGCAAAGGAGAAAATCGAAAACCACTTCAAACTCAATATTTTAATGATGCAACTAAACACCATCTTCTTAGGACCTGTTACAAGGAAGGAAGTCGGGAGGATTATAATAAATCTGAAAAATAAGAAATCTACTGGTTTTGATGGCTTACCAAAAAAGGTTTTAAAAAAATGTGCGCGAGGAGATAGAAGAGCCCCTTCAACATCTAATAGATGCTGCCTTTATCACTGGAACATTTCCATCCACATTAAAACTAGCCACTGCCTGTAATGTCAATTTTTAACAAGGGCAATGAATGTAGCATTGACAACTACCCAATATCCCTGCTCAGTGTATTTTCGAAAATCTTCGAACGTATACTGTACGGCAGACTAATGAATTTCCAAGATTTAAAGTGATGGTTTTCGACGGGGTAAATCCACCGAGACGGCTGCGTTCCAACTTGTTCAATTTATACATCAAGAACAAGAATCAAACAAGGTGGTTGTCGGAATGTTCTTTGATTTATCACGGGCCTTTGATACTTTGAAACTAAAGTTTTTCGAACAGAAACTCTATGCTGTTGGAATAAGGGGAAACGCACTGTCCTTAATAATGCCATTTTTAACCGAAACAAGGTTGTTAGTCAAAATAGGAAATGATACCTCCTCAGAATATGAACTAAACATCGGAGCTACCCAAGGATCATTCTGTCCTCGCACCTCTCATATTCATATTTGTAACGATCCATCACTTTGCCATATCAGCACTAGATGACCCTGAAGCACACACGAAAATACAAGTAACAGAAAAAATGAACAGATGGTGTTTGTCGAATCAACTTATACTAAACGAGGACAAAACGGTTCACACTCATTTCTACAAAATTTTTCCCAAAATGCAATTAAATCAGCATTCATCCCCTTCCAAATTTCTGGGAACATATCTTGATTCCAAACTATTGTGGGAACCTCAACTGGATCATGTATGCTCAAAATTGGCACAAGCTTACTACTCTGTAATAAAGTTAAGATACACAGTCCCTGTCCCTACTCAAATAGCATCTTACTACTCATTAGCCTATCCTCATCTCAGCTATATTATTTTACTGTGGGGACCTGCAGTAAACATAAACAGAGTATTTCAAGCACAGAAACGTCCAATTAGGCTCATCTTTGGTTACAACCAACACAAACATGCAGAGAAATATACAAAAAACACAAAATCGTCACAGTCACTTCATTATATACAGACTGTCCGCGGATAGGGTTTACAATAGCACAAATGGATGAAAAAATTCGTTTCTTGAGAAAAAGTAATTCTTGATAAAAAGTTTTGCTTGTAAAAAAAATGCAATTTACGAAGAGAAAATTTTGATTTTTTTATACAGGGTTCACAAAAAATTCAAAATTATGATTTTTCTCCACGAGTAAACTAGGTACCTTTATTTTTCATTTTCGACCAAATTGCCTACACTGCACCGCAAAATTAACCGGATGGAAAAAAATTCGCTTCAATTCAATCTTAAATAACTTTTAAGTGTTTTGATTAAATTCGATAATTTTTTGACACGTTGCAGATGCAGTCGTCTTTATCATGTTCTGATATCGCTTTTACGAACAGTGAAAATGGATATGTTCACATACAGGGTAGCCAAAAAAATTGCATTTTACGCTTAATTTCTAAACACCCTGTGGAAAAATTGAAGAACTGATTGATGTTTTTTTGTACGGCATTTTTAAGTCCCATCTTTTCTGAACAACTTGTTTTTTGATTCATCTCAATATCTAAATTATTAAAGGAAAAACACAGGTTTAAAGGAAATAATGCAATAATCCTTTATTAGCAACAATAAATTTAAAAATTAACATGGGCAATAGTGGTAAGATTAAAATCGAGCATTTCCTCCACGAGCCTGAATAACAGCTCTCATCCTTTCAGGCATAGATTGAATTAAAATAGCAACTGCGTCTTGGGGTATCTGCTGCCACTCGTTTGTCAGTGCCTGTGCTAGCGCCTCCAAAGTTTGAAATTCGCCGTAGTTTTGCCTAACTCTCCTTCCCAGTGTATCCCACATGTGCTCAATAGGGTTCAGATCCGGACTTCTTGAGGGCCAGTCCAATACCTGAACGCCAACATCGTTCAAATACTGCCTCGTTATTTGTGCTCTGTGTGGTGGAGCATTATCTTGCATTAATTTAAAATGTTCTCCTATAAAATGCGAATATGGTATCATATGTTCTTCTAAGCACTGTCTGATGTATTTATCAGCGTTGATACCCCCCTGAAGTGTAATGAGGTCTGTACGGGCCTCCAAAGATATGCCGCCCCATACCATCACTCCTCCGCCACCAAATTGCACTCTAGGAGAGAAACAACATTGAGAGTATCGTTCTCCAGGCCTCCTCCACACTCTTTGACGTCCGTCAGGTGAATATCGCGTAAAACGAGACTCGTCTGTAAATAGAACGTTTTGCCAGTTGTTCATGTTCCAATCTGCATGAGCTCGAGCAAATTCAAGGCGCTGCCTTCGATGACCTGCGTCTAATAGAGGTCCTGTGGCAGGTACATGAGATGTTAGATTCTGTTGTCTTAACCTTCTAAGTACAGTGTCAGATGACACCAAGGTACCATGAACATCTGCCAATCTTACAGCTAAAACCGGAGCAGAGGCTGTTCGCTCCCGAAGAGCCTGAAGACGAAGAAATCGATCTTCAACTGCATTTGTGACTCTTGGTCTTCCCTGCCCGGGTCTTCTCGAGTAAGAACCAGTTTGTCTAAATCTTTGGATCGCATCGGATATGGTACTGCGTGGATGGCCAAGCCTTTCTGCGATATACAGAATCGGACGACCATCATCTTGTAAAGCGACGGCTTGTGCCACTTCTTCTGGTCTCATATTTAATTTAAATTAATACACTTTTACGTTACCGTTTACGGAACAGCTTCAAAACATAAAACAACCAACAAATTACATTAAAAAAAAAACAACAATTTACTTAAGAAACGCTTGAAGTACAGCAATTAATAAATCTGTACATTTGTTGACAAAAATCTTCCTGACAAGCCATGGTACCATGGAAACGAGATTCAGAAAGACAAAAAAAGACAAAGCCAACTACAAATTTTTAAATTTATTGTTGCTAATAAAGGATTATTGCATTATTTCCTTTAAACCTGTGTTTTTCCTTTAATAATTTAGATATCGAGATGAATCAAAAAACAAGTTGTTCAGAAAAGATGGGACTTAAAAATGCCGTACAAAAAAACATCAATCAGTTCTTCAATTTTTCCACAGGGTGTTTAGAAGTTAAGCGTAAAATGCAATTTTTTTGTCTACCCTGTATGTGAACATATCCATTTTCACTGTTCATAAAAGCGATATCAGAACATGATAAAGACGACTGCATCTGCAACGTGTCAAAAAATTATCGAATTTAATCAAAACACTTAAAAGTTATTTAAGATTGAATTGAAGCGAATTTTTTTCCATCCGGTTAATTTTGCGGTGCAGTGTATTAGAAAACTTATTTAGAATAACGTTTGTAATTTAAATCCGAGATTTAAAATAAATCTTTGATTTTTTTAATTTTTAGAGGTAAAAGAATTTTTTTTTTTTGATAGCATTAGCGGTCGAAATACACATACATTATTATCAATGACAAAGGGGTATAAAAAAGTTTCAAAAACTGATTTTTGGTGTTACCAGAAATATGCACTTTTAATATCACAAATGAAATGACCTCGGAAATCACACAAAAAAATCTTAAAATAACAACAAATAATAATTTTATAATTTGCCATTCAAACACTCCCCCTCCATATTCAACGTATTTTTCTCCAGCTGTAAACGAAAGTGGTCAAAACTTCTTCGAATTTCTTCAATGGAATTTGTTTGAACAGCTTCAACAATTCGCTGTTTTAAGAGTTGTACGTCGTTCTCACAGTGTTGCCAGGTCACAAATATTTTCATCAGTAGCTTGTTGTGAAGAAAATCAGTAGAAATTAGTAGAAATCAGTAGATGCTCAGAATATGAGAAAGTAATAAAAAATGATTCAAAAAACATACACAAAACAAAGTGCAACACATTTTTAGGAAGGCCTTTCTCCGCCAGTGTCAGAATCACTATACGAATCGTTTGATGAACTGTAAACAATATGCACTATGCAGCATAAATAAAACAAATCATTTATGTACTAAAAAACAGCAACAGTACCTCATATCTTTGGATAAGAATTATTTCAAATTCAATTCAACACAGTCAACATTAAAATACTATAAAAAAAGGTACCAAACAATGAAATAAAGTTTACCTTAACAGGATTAACGAGCCATAGAACTAAATTTGCATAAATTCGGGGAAGCCCAACCGCCCAACCTATCATCGACGCGACGTTTGCTTGCGTCTTGCGTGCGTCTGCTGAAACTGGGTTGCGGAGTGGCGGAACTCGGAATAGTTGCCGGCGTAGTAGGAAAAGTAGGCGGGCGGGGTTCTCCTAACTTTCAAAGTTACTGCATTCTCGAAATCTGTGATCGATCCCATCGTACAAAAAGTGTGCTGCTGGTTGCGCTCTGTCGGTTTCGGTCACGACGACAGTATACAGAATAATCAGTAGATTTGCTAATGATATCAGTAGATCAGTAGATGGAAAGGCAAATCTGTAGAACTACTGATAAATCAGTAGACCTGGCAACACTGCGTTCTCAATTGAACGGGAGTACACTAATTGTTTGAGGCGTCCCCAAAGATAGGTACAGAACCGGACCATTCCGACCAATCCATCTGTGGCCAAATGTATAATTAAGTCACTCCCTCACTTCAATTGCGAAATGCGCGGGGCATCCATCTTGTTGAAAGTACATTTCGTTCCTAAATTGGAGAGGCAATTCTTCTAGGTTGTCAGAAAGGAATGTTTTCAACATTTCAAGGTAACTCGTACGGTTGCACGTGTTTTAGAAAAAGTATGGACCAATAATGCCATAATAAGAAATCGCACACCTAGAGTTGGGCATGGTCAATTGACCGGTCAAAATATATCAATTTTATTTTATTATTTATGCATTTGTGATCTGTCCAGATTACCTCCTACCACCCAGGATAATGTTTAGTGTATCGTTATAGCGCCGTTATTTAAGAAAACAATAACACCTGATTCTGGGAATCCCAATAGTCGGCCTCGTTTATTAGTGGTTCCCGGAACGGATTCAATCACAATGAAGGAAAGGAATAGAGAAGTTATTGTTATTCTCTTTTTATACCATTTTTATAGACATTTCCTTCTCAGTCTATTTATTTTCATTCCGTATTTGCCAGAGTTAGGGTTTGCACTTGCATTGCATTTTTGTGAACTAACGACGCGACGTCGCATTTACGATGAGTTTGGGGAAGTCCAAAACTAAAATTTGGAATTGTTTTACCGAAATAAGAGAAGAAAACAAAGTAAAAGGGAAATGTATATACTGTGGAGCAACTACTGAGATATACACTTATAGAATGTGTACCTGGATGGACCTAACTATATCATCCATTTGACTACCCTGTATAAAATTTAGGTATGGCAGTAGACTTTTCAGAACAAGCAAAACTTGTTAATTTTAATAAGAAATTTGGCAAGTATAGTTAGGTTCATCCACTGCATTATTAAATTTTAATTTATTTCAGTGAATTGACCAAAAACAAATTGACCGGTCAAATCCACAACCCTACGCACACCAGACATTTACTTTTTTGTAATATTGTCTTCTTGCAGGAATTCTAAAACGGAGATTGTTTTCGCTCCAGTATCTAATATGCGTAGACGACACTTTCCCGTTTGTTGAAAATGTCGATTCATCGGAGAACATGATAAATTTATGAAAATTCCTGTTCTCACTTACAATTTTGTTTCCGACCCAAAGACAAAAATCCAAACGTTTGGCTTCGTCTCCTTCTTAAAGTTGGCTTAAATCGGAATATTTTTGTTTGCCTTTAAAATATACTGAATATGACTTTTTTTTTACTACATCAAGTTCTTCAGCTCGGTTTCTTAATGAAAGGGTAGGATTGTCAGGAATGCATTTAAAATTTTAAAATAAGATACACACAACCCGTTATGAAAATAGAGTCTAATAAAAAAATTTTATTGAGCAGCAAAATTTCCAGTTTCCTCTAAAAATTAAAAAAACTCAAAGAATGGAAGATTTATTTTAGATCTCGGATTTAAATTAGAAACGTTATTCTAAATAAGTTTTCTAATTGGCATTTTGATCAAAAATGAAAAATAAAGGTAGTTTACTCTTGGAGAAAAATCATGTTTTTGAAGTTTTTGCGAATCCTGTATAAAAAAACAAAATTTTCTCTTCGTGAATTGCATTTTTTTTACAAGCAAAACTTTTTATCAAAAATGACTTTTTCCCGAAAAATGAAATTTTTCATCCATTTGTGCTATAATATTGTAAACCCTATCCGCGGACAGTCTGTATACATTGTTAAGTGCTTGTGGCGTGTAAAAAAGTGGACTATTTTAACCCCGGGTTGATATATCCGCGGGGTAAGAAAGGTTATTCAGGTTTGTTTTTTTTTAGCTTAAAAGGAATGGTGTAACTGTAGATAATTCTATATTTTAAGTAAATGGTGCAAAATATATGAATTCTTTTTGATCCTAAAAAACCACATGCCACTGCACTGTAAGGATAACAGCGAGTTTTTACAGCTTACAGTGTTGCCATTTTTTGAAGCCATCTCCTTCTAACTTATATGTTATATGTATGTCTGATTGTAAACAAATGGTTTTTCATTAATGGAATATTTTGTTTCCTAATAAATTACATGTCTGTGGGTCTAGAGTTTATATGGTCTTTGGTTTAAAATCTTTTTGCAGCATGATAATTATTAAGATAAAAATTATAATATGCTTTTGACGGGTTCTGTCATTTCACACTCACACACACACGTTTTAACATAAAAAGTTTTAGATGAATGGGGTAACAATTAGGGTTTTAGAAGCTTTAACACTTTGGACAAGGTGGTAACAATTTTGCCAAAAAGCTGCCATTCTCTCTAATTACCTAAATCGGTTCAGATGTTTTTCCTCCTCTCGCCAATGGCTGGAACGGCGTGACCAAAAAATAAAATAAAAAAACGATCAAGGGCGTGTCGAACTCGCGGATGATATATGTTTTTTAAATGTAGAATTCTATACACTGCGTGCTACTAATTCGTGTACGTATAACATGGAGATCTCAAAAACAAAAGAGGTACAAAGAAGCATATTTTGGGGTTTGGCAATTAGGTGAAAAAAGCATTTAAAAAAAAAACTAAATTTCTGGTTTTAATTTTAAATTTTTTGTGACGTTTCAATTATTTTTGAATATGGACTTGCAATTTTAAACAAGGTTCTAAATACTCTTAAGCCTTAGAAGTTGCAAGTGAATGATGTACCAATAACTGTTAAAAATGTAACATGTAGCAAAAATTTAATATTAAATATTATCTAATGAAATCAAGTTATAAATAAAGCAAGTAAAAAAGCAATTATTCTGGTCTTCATAAGAAAATATAACTGAAATATATACTAGCCCTTGTAAGGCGTGGAACTGTCTATTTGTTACTGCAAATAATGCAAAAAGATTAAGTCATTATAAGTTGAACAGCAGAAGTGTTACATAAAATGGTAAAATACATTTGCAGCCATAAAACTTAATAAACTTGTTTTTATGCCAAGTTGTTCGACCCATATTGTTTTCGCCAGTCAGATAAAAATGAAAAACACTTTAAAAAGGTTAAATAGAATAAGGGGCACCTCAGACTAAGATCCGACCTGAAAGTAGGTGTCGGAGGTCCTGGATGGGACTGCCCCATACTCCCCGGTCTTCCTGGGTCTGGCTTATTGGTTACCAGCCTCAAAGGGTTCGGTGGTGGTAAAAATGTTGGCGGAAGAGGTGGAGCTAAAGATCCTATCGAATTATCTGTCGGTGCAATGGGTCTGGTCCAGTCAGCCTTGCTATATGTTGCTGACTGTGATTTGGTTGAGTTGTAAAGTTGAGAAAACTTTCTGGAAAAGAAATTACAAAATGAAAAACACAGTTTGTTGATGACTCTTTCAATATTCTCCAAATAAATTTACGAATAAAATTGTGCATGAATTGTATTTACTTATAAGTTTTGTGTCTTTGTAGCACTTTATATAGGGTTATTTATATAGGTACCTGTAAATGTACTTAAGTGACCAATTAAATAAATATTTTAAAACTGAATTAACCTCGGAATTACCTACCTAAATGGAATGTCATTAATTTGGAGAATTCAATGACGGGGTGGTCAAAAAGTAGGTTTGTTTTATATGAGGTGATGAAATCTTAATACTTACCTACTTCTTTGCAGCATTTTAATAACAGGTAGGGATAGAGAAGCTTTTTATATTGACATTGACAAACATAAAAAAATTGAAAAATTACTAGCCAGTTATATCTATCTATGCCTCCTCTGTGTCATATTGCCCCTAAATAGTTGTCATGATGTTAACTTTAATAACAATGTTATAACTTACTCGGGTGTTATAGTTGAGCCTTCTTCTTCATGAAGCTCTGGTAATCTCTCCAGACCCAAACACTCCCTCCTTAGGCGATCTACTTCATTCTTAAGTGGCATATACTCTTCATGAAAACGCAGTGTGGCATTCATGGATCTTTGTCTGCTCTCTTCTGCTTGTTTTATGACCCCCTCCATCTAATAAAGAAAATTCTGTAAAGTGTACATTGTACACAATTAGTGATGTGGGCCGGGTAAATACCCAGCAGGTAGGGTATTTATAAATTGGGTATTTACCCCATGCCCTAATAAATACCCAAAATGAGGGTATTTTCATTTTTTTCTTGTTTGAGAGTTTAAGAGCCAATTTTATTCGATATTTTCATATTTGTACATTACTACCACTACCACAGAGTACATATTGGTCAGCTGACGCTGGTTGGCTGACCTGGGCGCACTACCAACCGCAAATCGCAAGCATAACCTTACTTTTAGTGTGATGAAGTGATGAACACCACTCCTCAGAGCTAGAATACTCGGAGTCAGATTAAGTATTTTAATTTATCACTATACTGTTGAACTGTTGTAGATTAAAGTTTTGACTTACATTAAACAAGAAATATAACAGAATTAAAACTTAAAACATGTTAATTTTTTTTTCTACCAGCGTGCGCAAAGTGCTTTTCCGCACGCAAGAATTTATCCAACTATACTTGCGTGCGGAAAAGTATCACTTTGCGCATTTATTAGGAAAATAACCATTATCCATAACATTTTCCAGGTTACTTATTAAAGTAGCTAAGTACCTACCTACCTCAAGAACATTAGTTACAAGGAAAATTTTACAATTTTTTTTAACTTACTACGTGACTGTGACTATTACGAGCAGTGATTCTCTAGAAATTCATTCAATACCTGGGTATTTATGAATTTTGGGTATTTACCCCGAGTTATAAATACCCGGGTATTTCACATCACTAACACAATGTGTGGCTTTTGTTATTACAAGACAATCAGGAACACCAAAAAATCGACATTTAACAAAGACTTAGAAAATAACTTTGCTAAACTAAGCTCAAATGTAAAAAAACGCCTCCGCTTACTAGTTAGCCTTTTAAACTCACTTTTAATAAATCCAGCTAACTTACCGCATTTATGTCAGCATGAATTTGCCTCAACTCCTCAACATGAGACATTTTTTCTTGTAACAACATATCCATCTCTTGCTTATACTCCGCCAAAGATTTCTCCTCTTGTTCTTGGGCTTCAACCTCACATATAAGACGAGCTTTTAGTTTTTCTAATTGAATGGTTTTGGATCTACAAATAAAATAATGTGAAAACAATCCTGAAAAAAATTAGTTCAATATGACTAATACCTGATTTCTTTAACAGCCTCTAATTTAGCAAAAACAGCCCTTTCATCTGTTGCAGTCATTTTGTAAGTTTTTAGCTTAAATATAGAAACTTTTCTAAATAAAATACTCAAAATGTACAAACTACAATTTGTCAAAATAGTCAAAATACACACCATACACAACAAACGAGCGTCGGTGGTGAGCAGTGTTGCCAATAGTTCAACCTTGGATCTTATCAAAATGACAATTATTAGTTGCTTATTATTTGACAAGTTGTCTTGGCTTAAGCTAACTAAAAGAAATTTCTTGACTAAATTGCAAATAAAACAACCATTGACAAGTTGACAGTGTTGACACATAAATCAGCCAAAAGGAACGATCTCAGTCACAAATCCGGTAACCTTAGCGTAGGTAAGGGGGGAGGAAATTTGACTGAGATAATCTGACTTACTTGGTCAAATAAAACGGCAAGGTAGTCAGTTTAGGTCAGCTCAGCCAAGACAAGTGGTCAAATAATAAGCAACTAATATTACCAAAACCCAAGGTTGCATAATTTGTATTTGACTTAAATCAAGGCCTTCTTTCTTTGATTAAAGGAATAGCACAGAAAATAAAGGGTTTGTTGTTTGTTCGAGGAAAAGTGAGTGAAACGAAATGTCATCTCTTCTTCTTCCTACTTCTTTAAAATTAAGAATTCATAAAATTTTCGCAAGAAGGCCTAATCCAGCACATGGGAGGGCAATTATTACTGTATATGTTAGGGGTAGCACCATGGCCAACCATGATCTGTGTGAAGATGATTCTATCAGGTCATGGTAGAGGGCCTTAGCAGATTGGTTTGAGGAATGAGAGACGGCCGGGGTTCGTTAATCAAAGTCAAATTCACAAGACATAAGGTTGTTTATTATTATAAATTGTACATTTGACAAGCCAGCCCCGGGGTTAACCGCCCCAAACTTCATTGATCTGGGATTGTTCAAAAGATCATATTATTGCCATCCTCATATTATTTCATATTGCCGCGACTGGATATAATAATATATTGTATACACTTAAACATCCTATGGGGCCATGGGTTAGCCAAGTTCCTTTTACGTTACTTTTAAAAATCAAAGCAAAGCACAACAAAGGTTTTTACTTTTTTCCTCCCCCCTTGCCGCGATTTAGTATGCCCCTCTATATTATACTCATGCGATTATACGAAGATGGCCGACCGCTGGCCAATCACATTGCTTAACTATTGATGGTTCCGCGTTCCAATATCCGCCTTTTCGTCCATGTGAACTAACCATAGAGTATTAAGTTCATGAGTTTCGTGTTATATATTTTTGGTGGTATTTTCCATTTATGAAAAAATATTAGATACTGTCCATTTGTTTCTTTTTAACCGCAAAGTAAAAATCTTGGCTTAGCTAAGGAACGCTTCGCGAACAATTTCATACAGTTAACCGCGGCAAAGGTGGAGGAAAAAAATCTTAGTTAACTTTTTAAAAGGATCGCTGAGCTTCCGTAAGCTTTGTTACATATTACGTGGGCTTTGCCTTGCTGTTTAAAAGAAGTTTAAAGGAACTCTGCTGTTATGTCTTGTTTAATCGGTTGTTTTATGTAAGAAAAAATTTCCCCTCTGAAACTTTTACTTTTCATCACTTGCTGTTTTTTTTGTTTTCACAATGGAAATAAGTACAGTTTACTCAGAACCGGAACACGCCCATGTAGGTTAATCCTAAAAACTCCTTATTCTCTGTGCTTATGACCTTTGATCTTTAAACTTTGATTTGACGTAAATGACGTGATAGTAGTGAAATGACAGATAAAAAAGTGATAAAATTGTAGATTGTAAGGTTGTTTGTGTGGTGCTGGTGTAGAATTTCTGAATTTTAATAGATTTTCTTTCCGTATTTCCGAATTCTTGATAATACTCATAAGAAGCATGAAATACCTTGCCATTACAATTCTTCTGGGCATTGGAGCTTGTTTAGGAAGTAAGTGAGCCGTTTAAAAACGCTTTTTATGCTTGCTTTGATTTAATTTCCAATGTACTGGCAAACCAACTGTCCAAAACACCCACCAACTGCAGTACGTTACAAACATCTATACAAGTAATATTTTTAAAGTAAATACCTATCATATTCTAATCTGTAATCAAAAAAATGATGTTAAATTATTAAAGGTATAGATCCTATTTAGAAGGAATTTTTTTTTGCTTTAATTTTTATCTCCAAAACCCGTTTTTATAGTATTGCAGATATCACAAATTTTATAGATGCAAGCCAAAACAAGTCTTTATTTAAATACCCAGAATTAGTTAACATTTTTACATACAGATTTTAGTTGTGTAATGTTTGAAAATCTGATTAAAAAAAAATCATGTTTGCTTTAATCCTTATTACTAGTAAGTCTTACAAAGTAATGCACTAGTAATATAATATCTCTTAATATTATGACATAAATTCTTAAAAGAACTTAACATTTACAGAAGTGGCATATGTGTATCTAACATACACTGCTAATACCTATAAGTATGATGCGAAAACTTTTTTATAGCAGCATTGGTTTAGTGTTTGTGGTAAACGCCATGTTTCAGAGGAGTGAGAATTTGCTCATTGCTGAATCCTCTCATTACAAATGTCAACTGAAGAAAGCAATTCGTCAAGGCTTGTTTATTAATAAGACAGTATGGAATAAAATCATGAATTTACTAGCACTTCACATTTAAATAAGTAACAATCAATCAATCAACCAATCAATATTTATTCATGTCAATTACAGGTTTACATTTTGTCAAGCCGAAAGCAAAATTCATAATTAGGCTTAAGATTTAGTCGAGACCCTGAAATTTAAGATTTGAAAAGATCACTTTGTAAATGATTAAAATATCAGTCCTCAACCAGAACAACTTACTAAAATATAAATACAAAAGAAAAATATATCAGTGTTTAAACATCTACATATTTTTTCTTTCCAAAAACTATTTATTTCAGACCTCAAATCAGTTACAATAACTGACACCGAGGCCTTAACGAATAAAAATGATAAACAGATATAAACCTACTGTATACAAATTCAAATGTAACAACTTAACCAAAATTCAGTCTCTGTTCCTAAAATAAATCTTTTGGTTACGATACACAGCTTTTTCTTCACCTTCTAACAGAGTCAGAGGCAATCCATTATAAGTGTATGCTTCTAAATATAGGTGAGTCCTGAGACTTTTTTGTTCATTGATAGGTGTTTCTTATATTGTCTCTAGTTCTTAGGCCATAATTATGAAAGTCTCCACCCTGCTTCAATTCCACATTAGTTTTCAGTAGTTTATTTTTAATTTTGAATATAAGTTTAGCTTGCTCAAACATTTTAAGTTGTTTAACTTTTAGGAATGGATATAAGATGTACAAAGTTTCACTAACAGTACATATACCTAGTAGCTGATAGAGAATATTATTTTTTTTTTTTTTTTTTTTTTTTTTTTTTTTTTTTTTTAAATTTACAAATTTATTACAAATAATATATTTACAGAAACATATTTTATTATATTAGCTTTCTATACCCATAAGTAATCCTAACTATTATTAGTTTGGTACCTAAGTAACAGGGTTACTTGTATGTACCAGGATCTTACACATTTTATGATTCCCTATATTTTAGATTTTTAACCCGAGCTCTGACATAAAAATAGTCACTTCGTGATGTGAATGAATAATCGATATTATTTTGTTAATTATTTTAAAATATTTTAAAATTTTTTAAATTCTGATATGTATTTTCTACATTCGTCCTTAAATCTATGTAGGTTTGTTATGCTTTTAAATCTTACTGGCATCATGTTGTAAATTTTGGGCCGTAGGTGGCAAACACTCTTTAAATTGATATTGTTATAATTTACTGGAATAATCATATCCCTATTCCCTATTCATTCTAGCACGAGTGTGATAACAGTGGCTAATAGTATTTTCAGCGGATTTGGTTTTATGAATAAATGTTGATATAGTTATGAAAAATTGAAACTATTTTTATAGTATTCTATCGTATCTACGACAGGGCCATCAAAAATTTAGAAAAACAAAACGAATTCATATTATAAACTAGGAAAATATAATGTATTAAGAATTCATATTTTGCAACTTGGACACCCTGTATCTCAAAAACTGTAACAAATATAAGTAATGTTTAAGTTTAAAATTCGTTTTAATTGCTATTTTCAAAGTGCGGCCCTCGCCGATCGCAGCTTCTTTAAAGGGGCCCTTGACAAATCTGAGTTATGCACCCCTGCTCTACAACATACTAAAAATTTAGAAAATTTAACCGATGGCCATTTTCCATAAGAGAAGTGCGGGGTTCTTTATGGGAACATTCAGTTTTGTACCCCGAATTGATTAATAAATAAATTGATTTAACAGTAGGTAAACAAAATAAATATAAATTGTAATATTAAGCATTGGGTTTATTATATAAACGAAACAAAGTAACAATATGCATTATGGCAAAACCTCTACAAGAAAATAACATTTTGGTTCTTAAAGTGTCATTAAAAAAAATGTAAGTGAGCTTATAAATAATAATCAAAATAAAAGAATCGCATGGCATGTTATGCTCAATCATCTTCGCTTTTTTCAAGGTCCGAAAAATCTTCAAATCATATATTACGGCTATGAATTTTTACATAAAATTTTACCGACGTCAATAATCCATTAAAATAAAATTTCTATTAAAAATCTTCTCTATCTTCTTTGCCAATGCTTGAGTTTGTGTCATGCAATGACATTGAAACATCAGATTCTGAATCTGGGTCCGAGCCAGAGCCATCCTTTTCTTTCCATATTTTGGCTTTGCCAACACTTGTTGTCAACTGTATTTTAGATCCTATATTGACATCGACTTTGTATCATTTTCTGAGGTAAGGCTACTCTGGCTATCTTGTCGCAATTAGTGTTTTCCATTATTTTTGTTAAATAAAACAATAATTTACAATAATTGCATTACTATCGTTTTAAACACGTTCCAAAGACTGCATTCACCACACTGGGACACACAGGTTAGAGATAGCCTGTTCAGTGAACTGTTCTTTGTAAAAGAACTGAACCGGTTCTTTAGATAGACTTATGACAGATGATTGCGGTCGAGTGATGTTAAAGAGCAGGGAAGTTCTGACCGGGAACCTGTTCACTGTTCTTCTATGGTGGTCACTCACTTGGTAAAAAAAGAGGGAAAAGGTCGCCAGAGTAGTAAAAAAACGCTTTTTGTTAATCACTTTCTAAAAAAAAAAAAAAGGTCCCCAGTTCCGTAAACAAAGTAAAAACACAGAACACCGTTGCGTCCGCATGTATGCTCTTACTGCTCCCTGTTCTCTGTTCCCTGTTCTCTGTTCCCTGTTCCCTGTTCCCTGTTCTCTGTTCTCTGTTCCCTGTTCTCTGTTCCCTGTTCTGCTCCAAAGAAAGAACAAACAAAGAACAGCCTGTTCTTTGCTTGTTCTTGTTGAAGTAGTTCACCCCTTAGCAAAGAATCTCTAATATTAAATAAGTATTCGACTTTAAAAGAAATATATTTTGGACATTACATTGACAAAATTATTAACTGACTCAACTGGTACATAACAATATAAATATAGGGTTAATAGAAATACACACAGATGATAAAATAAAGTAATATTTTCAACACTTTCCCTCATCAAGTGATTTATTTAACCCAATAATCTCTAACAAGCACTTTAGTCTTGGCTTGAATAATGGCTTGGTCATTAGATCGGCAGGTTGAACAGAAGTCGCAATTTTTAAAACTTCAATCTCTTCTTCCATCACCAGTTCACGTACAAAAAAATGTCTAATTCTAATATGTTTTGTACGCCTATGGAATTCCGGATTCTGAGCTAATCTAATAGCGGCTTCATTGTCGATATTTAAAACAGGAATGGATTTCAGTTCAATGACTTCTTCATAAAGTCTCTTAAGCCATATTACCTCTTTTGCAGCTTCACTTGCAGCAACAATTTCTGCTTCAGTAGTGGAAATTGCAACTGAAGATTGTCGTTGACTAAGCCAAGATACGGCTCCTCCAGCATATAGACACACCACCCCTGTAGTTGAGCGGCCTGTTGTTTCATCACCACCATGATCAGCATCGCTGTAACCTTCAATAATATGTTTCTTATGCCTTGATTTATAAATTATTGCATAATTAAGTGTCCCCTTTAAGTATCGGAAAATTCGCTTCACTTTAACAACGTCTGAAGGTGTAGGATTTTCTAAACTTCTTGAAACTACCCCAACAGCATATGCTATATCAGGTCTAGTACCAGTCATGAGGTACATTAGGGCACCAACAGCTTGCCTATAAGGAAATTCTTTTGAATTAGAGCCTTCTTTTGTATCCTTCTCAGGCTCAACAGTTTCTTTAATAATTGGTGTAGATACTGGACGGCACTCAGTCATCCCAAATCTCTCCAAAACTTTCTTGGCATAAGCTTCTTGACTTACTCGCACAGATCCATCATCACAGGTTTCTATTTCTAATCCCAAAAAATAATTTGCATGTTTAACCGTAATGTCAAACTCCATTTTCAAATTTTCAATAAAAACATCTTTCATAGAGTCATTATTACATGCAATAATGCCATCGTCTACATAAAGTGCCAATAACAACGTGCTTGTTTCTTCTCTCTTAATAAATAAACATGGATCAGCATCACTCTGTCTGAATTCTAACTTTCTTAAATAGTTTACAAATCTTGTATTCCAACAACGAGGTGCCTGCTTTAGACCATATAAACTTTTCTGAAGATAACATACACGATTAGTGCCATCTTCATAACCTTCTGGCTGCTTCATATACACCTCCTCCTTTAGATCACCATATAAAAATGCTGTGCAGACATCAAATTGAGTTAATTTCATGTGTTCACTGGCAGCAATACTTAAAACAGCTCTTATAGTGCCTGATTTTGCAACTGGGCTGAAAGTTTCGGTATAATCAGTGCCCTTTTTCTGTGAAAAGCCTTTTACAACTAATCTGGCTTTGTACTTATCTATTGAACCATCTGGGTATGTTTTAACTTTATACACCCATTTGCAAGATATAGCTCTTTTTCCTTTAGGTAAATTTCCAAGAACCCAAGTGTTATTTTTGCTAAGTGATTCTAACTCTTTCTGCATCGCTAATAACCATTGCTCTTTTTCTTTACCTCCAATAGCTTCCTGAAAACTTGATGGCTCCTTGTATTGCATAATGTCTGAAGCAACTGCTGTCATTACAAAATCTTCAAATCTGACAGGTTTTTTCATCGTTTCTCGGGGTCTTAAGACTTTACTGGAAATTGATTCTTCTAACATACTTTCATTGTCATCAAAATTAACATAATCGGTATTTTCTATATCTTCAGTATCTTCGATTTCTGGAAACAATTTAGTTGTCTCGTTTTCTTCACTACATTTTTCGGTATCTCTCTGTTCTGGGACTTCTTTAGGTATTTCCACATCTGATTCATTTAACTGAAAATACGTTTTCTCATTGAATGTGACATCACGTGATCGTATTACCTTCTTAGCCTCTTTCAACCAAATACGATATCCATCATCATTGTCATATCCAACTAAAACACCTTTTTCAGCCTTCTTGTCCATTTTCTTCGTATGTTGCTTAGGAATATGGGCATAGCATGTACTTCCAATGATTCTTAAATGTTTTAGGTTAGGCTTCTTTCCAAACCAAACTTCATGTGGCGACTTTCCCTCAACACCAGAAACTCCAGATCGATTTAAAATATAAGCAGCAGTATTTATCATCTCTGCCCATAAAGATTGAGGAATGCCTTCACCAGAATGTATAAGTGACCTTGCAGTCTCCACTATTGTCCTATTTTCTCTTTCTGAACATCCATTTTGCTGTGGAGTATAGGGCATTGTTCTTCTTAGTCTTATTCCATGCTGATTTAATATTTGCTCCACTCTGTTGCAAACAAATTCACCTCCGTTATCCGATAAAAATACCTTTACAAAATATCCATCAACTTTTATCTGTGCTAAGACAATTTTTAATTTGTCAGCGACTTCAGATTTTTCTTTCATAAAATAAATGAAGCGATATCTGCTAAAGTCATCTTTAAACACAACATAGTATTTGTTACCACCTTGGGAAGCTTCAAATGGTCCACATACATCAGCATGTATAAGTTCTCCTGGTGATTTAGCTCTTTCCCTACTTTTAAACTTTAGTACATGAGATTTTCCATACATACAGCCTTCACAAAGTTCAGAATCCAATTTTACACTGATTCCAAGTTCACGTTGTAAAATCATCTTAACGTGTCTTTAATTTTGATGCTCTTATGGTATAGTTGAAGTAAATTTTCATTGTATATTACATTTGCTTGAATTTCTTGTTCTGGATGCACATTTTCAACATCTAACTTAAACAATCCTCCATATTTACTTCTTGATCCAATTAATACAGTCCTTCCATCAATATCAAGAGTACACGTTTTTGAACTGGAAACAAATTTACTTTTTGGATTTCGATCTTGTGCTGCTAAAACTGAAAACAGATTTTTCTGTATCGTTGGAACTAACCAAACATCAGAAAGCTCTAGTCTGTTTTTCTGCCCTTTCAATTCTGCTTCAACGAGAACTGTACCTTTTCCCAAAGCACCAACTGTTTCGCCATTTGCTGTAGTAACTATATGAGATTCCTTAAATGGTTCGAATGTTGTAAACAAATTACTGTTGTTACAAATATGATTTGTTGCACCATTGTCGACATACCAATTTTCTTTATGATCGCGTTTACTTAATACAGCACTAGTTACAGTCATCAAAGTAATATCTGCACGTTCATTAATCTTCGGCTTTGGAGGTTTCCCATCAGCTTTCCACTTTCTACACTGTTTGACTACATGTCCCTCCTTTTTGCAATAATGGCATATCCATTTCTTTGGTTTACCACTAAATTTTGATAAATTCGCCTTTTCAAGTACTAAGGCCTCGTGACGTTCTTCACTTTTACTGGATAAAGCCTTTTCATAAGAACAAAGCTGGGTCGTCAGCGTCGTTATCTAAGGTACGATCTGACCTAGACATCAGCATCCAACTTGATTTGAATGAAAAATATTCTTCAGATAAGGTCCCTAGTATCTTGCAAATCAATAACAATTCAGGTAAATCACAATTGCACGTTACACCTTGTGCTGATTTCTCCTTGGAAATTTCAACTTGCAATTCATTCCACAAATTTTTCAGTTTAGAAGTATGAGTAACTATATCATCCTCAACTTCCCTTTTATAACTGAAGAATTGCATGCATAGGTCATAGGTTTTTTCTTCAATGTTTCCATCATACAATCTGTGAAGTTCTAACCATACCTCTCTTGCACTTGAGAATCGCATAACCTTTTGTAATGTTTCTTCTGTCATATTGATGGTTAAGACAAGCAAAGCATTACTGTCAGCTTGAGTGTAATAGGTTAACTCTTTGTCATACTTGATAATCTGCTCTCCACTAGCATTTTCATGTAAAGGTAAAGGTGATACTAATTTACCTTCTACAACATTTACAGCGCCTGAAATGCTTCTAAACAGAATACATATTTTATATTTCCACGTCGACCAGTTGCTTTTCCCTTCCAATAATCCTATTTGAACCTTACTTGCGTCCATCTTATATTACGCTTTATTCAATGACTACTTTCGGAAAAACTCTTTCACTTATTCTTCACTCTTCTAGGGAACCACGCTCTGCTACCATGTTGAAGTAGTTCACCCCTTAGCAAAGAATCTCTAATATTAAATAAGTATTCGACTTTAAAAGAAATATATTTTGGACATTACATTGACAAAATTATTAACTGACTCAACTGGTACATAACAATATAAATATAGGGTTAATAGAAATACACACAAATGATAAAATAAAGTAATATTTTCAACAGTTCTTTCTTTGAAGAACACAGGAAACAGGAATGCAGCGGTAGCGGTGTTCCTTCTTGTGTTGTTAGTTTACGGAACTGGCGACCTTTTTTTTTTTTTTTTAGAAAGTGATTAACAAAAACCGGGTTTTGACTACTTTCACCTTTTCACTTTTTTTTACCAAGTCAGTGAGTGACAATAATTTATGATCAAAAGAACAGGTGAACAGGTTTACGGAACAGGTTCCCGTCTGAGAACCGAACTGTTCAAACCCGTTCAGCAATTTACCTGCTCTTTAACATCACTACTGGTATTCCCCGAAATAAAAACAGACCGCGCCGCTCGATGGCAAGCTGTTTGATTCGACAACGACGACGACCCGACGCGATACGACAGGAAGCACAAAGAACGAAATGTTGGCGGGAAATTTAAAATTCGAATATTCGCTGAAAGTTTCGAAGCGAATATTCGGAAAATTCCGAATGTTCCCAAAGGAAGGGCGAATATTTCGGAAATATTCGTAATTTATGGAAATATTCGCACCTCACATCACTAGGGCTAAGGACCGTACCCTGTGGTACCCCAATTCTTACAACCTGCTCGCCACTTAAAATATTATTAATCCTCAAGACCTGACATCTTCCTTGAAGATAGCTTTGAATTTATTTATTTATTTATTTATTGACGTTTATAACATTTTAAAGTAACATTGGGTACAGTACATATTTCACAATGAATTTTCTATAACTTAATTACAGTAACATGTGAAATCTTAACTTAAAATAACCCTCCTCGCAGAGGATTTAAAGCTAGTCATGGAAACATCTATCAAGTCTAGCCTATTATAGTATCGATTGACAGCGGTTGAAATCCTATTGACAGGTTTATGTAGCAAATACAGTGTACGACAATAGGGAACATGCAGGAGGGATTGGTTACGCGTTTGATACGTTGGGACATGAAATGAAAATAAGTTAAGACATTCGGGGCTCTTAATAATATTATTTAAAACCTTAAATGCAAAACAAACGTCATAAAACTCCCTCCTGCAAGCAAGTGTGCTAAGATTCAGGTAGGACATAGCTTGATCACAGCTTAAATTGATACCTGTCCTAAGTAACTGGTATTTAGAAAATTTAATAAATTTATGCTGGACACTTTCAAGTCTATCAATATGAGTGTGGTAGTATAGAGACCAAACTATGTTAGAATATTCCAAAACCGATCTAACATGAGAAATATACAACAACCTAAGTGCATAAATATTTTTTAAGTCTTTACATGATCTTCTTATAAATCCTAACATCTTATTTGCCCTACCAACAATGCTCTCAAAGTGATGAGTGAAGGTCAACCTGCTGTCAAATACAACACCAAGATCCCTGACAGTGGAGACCTCAACAAGAGGAACATTGTTAATGGAATACTGAATGGGGACAATACTCGTTAACCTACTGAATCTTATAAACTGACACTTATCAGCATTAAGTGACATTCTATTACGTTGACACCAAGAGAAGATCATGTCAATATCACGTTGTAGAGCAGACATGTCCAGAAGAGATGAGATTTGTTTAAAAAGTTTCAAGTCATCAGCAAACAACAAGCAAATGCACGATAACAGGGGTGCTAGGTCATTGATAAATAAGCAGAATAGAAGGGGACCCAAATGAGAACCTTGGGGTACCCCAGATGTTACCTTAAAAGGGTCAGAAAGAAAGCCATCCACTTTGACCTGTTGTGTCCTATCATGGAGGTAAGACATGATCCGCGAGAGAAGTTGACCGGACAACCCAAGACCCGAAAGTTTAGAAATCAGGATGGCATGGTTGACCTTATCGAATGCCTTGCTAAAATCTGTGTAAATAGCATGACACTCTAGACCTTTTTCGAAGGAGCTATTTAGGTAGTTAGAAAATATAAATAGGTTGGTATCTACAGATCGCCCCGAAATAAAACCATGCTGCTGATTGACAATGAGTGGCTCAACCGTCTGAATGCTGGAACTAGATTTTGCCTATTTCGGGTGTCATGGCTATGAACACTTTCATGGGTTTGGAATAGTTCCACATGCTGCTTTACATACATCAGGCACTGATACACATACAGACAGGACACAGTCAGCAATTTCCACTCAACAATCAACCCCCTGCAATCATCCCTGTACCTAAGCCCAGACGCTAATCTCATAGCTCTTCTCTGCAGATCAAATGCCCACCCCACCACAACCGAATGCAATCTGTGCATAGGCAATCTGTGATTGAAATATTGCAAAATGAGATGTACGAAGTACCTCAGGCGAAACACAATGTGCGGGATTACCGAGGACATATAGGCTCTTTGAAAGTTTTTATGCCAGTTGGCTAACATGTGATCCCTATTGGAGTCAACTAAAATCTCCCGAAGAATATCAAATTTGTGAATAAAATTACTTACTAATTTAAATAAAAAGATAGGTATTTGATATGCGGGATTGTTAAAAAAATCTTTCTACTAGGTACGACTAGGTGTATTCCGAGATATTTAAACTTTTTTTACTTGTACATTAACCATGAAAGTTGTGAACCTAAGACTAAATTCCAATTTTTCTATGTTACAGATACTGACAACATTTCAGGGAATGATAATCCTATTATCAATGGAGGAAATGTTACTGATGCTCCTCTAACAGAAATCAACCCTCCAAGTAAGCTTCAATTTTGTAAAATATTTTATTGTTCGAATAAAAATACCTTCTAGGTAAGTAGGTAGGTACCGACCTACTTTATACAGTGTCCGCGGAAAAGTGTGCACCAAATTAAATACTTTTTTATGGGTTTTTTTTTGCAAATCTGTTTTTGGCATTAGCTTAACATTTTTGACTTGTGACGTGCGTTACACCTGTCAAATGTCATTTAAAAGTTTCAAACTGGCGAAATTGACATTTTTTTAAAGATACGAAAAAAGTTATATTGCTTCCCATCATATTTTGAGTCTATACCCAAATTTTTGTTTAAAAACCTATACCTATGTAAATTTTTTTTTTGGAAATTCAACTTATTGTCACTCTTTTGTGTCAGTTTATTTAAAATACTTATTTGGAATCAGACTAACTTTATTTAAAATTTAGTTATCGCATAAACCCATTTTATAGCAAAAAAAAAAATTCTTCAAGAGTTTTAAGGTGCCTCTGGACTATTTGTCTTGTTTGCCTAAGGTAAATTTAAATATAAACAAAGCTATGTACTAAATAGAAGCTATTATGTATTGAAAGCAAAAAAGTTGTATGAGAATATGTTAAAACATTAGTCATAACTGTTTTTCATTTATTTTTTTAAACTTCTGTAATCCCATATAGTTGTAGATACTAAAATACATTTGTCTTAGTAGATTTGAAGAACAACTTATAAACCCATTTAAAACACAAAAAAAAAATATTGGAAAACGTATTTTTGGTTCGAGTTTCTTGAAACTCAGCATAAATACTCTAAAGACAACGAATAAGACACTTATTTCTTCTTCTTTTTACGTCTGCCCCTAAAGGAATAAACATGGTTCATGAAAGCTTACTCTATTGGAAAAAATATATTTTTACAGACTTTCTTGACATATTTTAGTATTTCAGTAAATTCTCCCCTTAGGCGTTTATAGTCAGTCCATGGAAAGGTTCTGTGAGCGTTATTAACGATTTGTAATGGAAAAAAATATTTTTTAATAATGATAATAAATCTATATGTTTCCAATTATTTTATTGAACAAAGCTACCGTGCGAGAAAAAATTATTTGCATCAAAGAGGGCTTGGATTAAAAAACGTAGGGCTTGGTTTAGATCACAATGATATGGGGACGATATATCTAACCAAATCTAGGTTAAAATTTTGTCGAATTCATATTATGACATGATATGCCAAACTAATGAGTAATAAAATAAGTAGACAAATACAAATTTATTTTTGTTGTTTACAAAATTACTAAAGTAAGAATAGACAGAAAGAAAAACAAAAATAATTACATAAATTGCTGAAATTGGCCACCGCCATGCTCCAAGCATAAATTCACACGTCTCTTCATATTTTCGAAAGTGTTGACCAGCATATCTGGAGAAATGTTACCACATTCTTGGATAATCCTTTCTTGTAATTGTTCTAAATTTGCAACTGGTGTTTTAAAATTAGTGTTCTTTAAATGAGGAAAAACGAAGTAATCCATAACCGTTAAACAAGGTGATCTAGGTGGGAATTCAATGTCTGATGGAAAACTGATCAATCTGTCGTCGAAAAAATTGCGCAAGTAGTTAATAGTTTCGGCGGCTGTATGGGCGGTTGCACCGTCCTGTTGAAAATATCCAAAACGTAGTTCGTCGTCAAGTTATTGCTCCACAAATGAATTCAAAATATTGTCTATACCGCTGTACTGTAACTGTGTCATGGAAAAAAATAGGACCAACGATTTTATTATTCTTCTTCGGGAAACAGCTAACCGGACACCAATTTTTTGGGGGTGCAATGTGAACTCTACAAAAAAAAGGGGATTTTCACTACTCCACATGCATGTATTCCGAAAATGCACATAACCGGAGGGTAGAACCAGGCTTCAACCGAAAAAATGTCAGGTCTAATAAATCATTTATTTCCAATAAACTTTGGGTACCTAAACCATTGAGAGTAATTCCTGCGTCTTTCAAAATCTGCAGCTTGTATTTCTTGGAATACTTGCACTTTATAAGGAAATAAATTTAGCTGCTTCTTAAGAATAGTCCTGCAGGTTCCATAAGATCTTTCCACTTCTTGGGACAGGCGTCGTATACAATTTGTTGGCGTATTTTGCATTATTTCACGAACGTTTGCAACAAGTTCTTCTGTTCTTACAGATGGTCTTCCTGCTCCTTTTTTATGTTGTATAGAACCTGTTTCCCTAAACACAGCCACGGTTCTTTTTAGGCAATGATAAAAATCCCCAGCAATAAAAGCGACGTTAGGAAAATGTTCGTGAAAATCGTCCATGCACAAACCCGGATTGTATTGACACTCACCATTGATTCTAACCCCGTTTCGAAAATGCGCTGCAACCATGAGTGTTTTGTGCTGTTCCGTAAAGCCCATTGCGTGAATTGTTCAAGAAATTGGAAAAATTAGCGATGAATCAAATTACTTGTAACGACTGTCAAAGATGACGGAATAACTGATTGATTGTTAATTCAGGTAGTTACTGACACCCAACAGGTATTAAGCTCTACGGCTAAGCATTACGTCCTTAGATGCAAGGCCCTCTTTGATGCAAATAATTTTTGCTCGCACAGTACTATAGATGACATTTTTATTAAAAGAGCAAGAAATAATGTAAGCAAGCATCAAAGCAATTTGTTTTTAACAATAGTATCAAGGACCTCTTAAAAGTTTTATTGGGTTTGTTCGGGTTTGTTCGGGTTTGTTCGGGTTTGTTCGGGTTTGTTCGTAGTTAATTATCTTTAAGAGCGACAAAATTTAAAAGTTCCTGTTATCGAAAAACTTCTTTGCACCGTGGCACCACCTACGTCTTGTATTATTCAAAAACATTTTTTACATAGTTGTGAAGCCAATCATAGAGGCTAAAAACTGGCTTACAGAATTTACATGTCGCCTTTAGTTTTCGAAATAATTAGCCTGGGAGTTTTTATTGAAACACCCTGTATATGTAGATTTAAAAAATTTCCTTGGAGTATGGCCAGGTCTAAATTATTGTAATAACTAAACACAATTTGAAGCGTAGGCGTTAAATTAAAATAATTGTCACTAAAAACTAAAAAAAAAAAACAATTACATAAATGTGTTGTTAATTTTATTCTCTAGTAAGAACAGCCAATAAGACATTTATCAACAACAAAATTTTAATTTAATGTAATTTAAAAAAAAATACTTTTATCAAAAAATGTTCAAAATGACCATTTTCTTGTGTACTAAGATTAATACGGTTTAAAAAATTAAATGGAACTCTTTGGAGTATTTCGTCATCATTTCTCAAACCGTCAATTCCAGTTTGAATACGTCTCCTTAATTCATCTTCTGTATCTACTGGCCTAGAATACACAAGGGTTTTCAAAGTTCCCCATTAAAAGTAATCTATCGGGGTGATATCAGAAGATCAAGCTGGCCAATTTGAGTGTGCATCATTGCCTCTACCTATCCATCTATTTGGATACTGTTAGTTCAAATAATTACGTACGTTTAACGAAAAATGTTGAGGAGCACCGTCATGCATAAACCACATTCCTCTTCGAAGTTCCAAGGGCAGAGGGTCAATAAGGTAACTCGTTTCGCAGATGTTCCAAATACTTTTCGACATTTAGTCTAGGTGTTAAAATGACAGGACCAATTATGAAAGTGTCTATGATTCCTACCCACACATTGATCTTAAACTCATGCTGATACTGTGTTACTTTAGTCGGATGAGGATTTTCTTCAGCAAAGACATGTTCATTGTGCAAATTAGTTATGCCACTTCGAGTGAAACAGGCTTTATCTATTAACAAAATTCTTCGTGTAAAGTTCCTATCTTGATTTCTGTGTTCTTGGATAAACTGGCAGAAAGCTAGGCGTGGTTCAAAATCATGGGGTATCAATCAGTCAAAATACACTTTATTGTTATAAGAAGTACATCTTGTTAACAAAGCTTTGGACAGTATTAACTATGGAAATTACAATGTTCACTACATAAAGTAAGAATAAGTAATCCAATAAATTGATAAATAAATAAATAAGTAGATAATCACACCTTATGAGACAATAAAATAGTCATGGTCAAAAATGTACACACAAATCACTCTTAAGACGAAGACAAGCTCAATGTTACAAAAAATCTGGCAAGAATACTAATCAAAGCTTTAAAAAAATCAAAGAAAATGCCTAAATATTATCATCGTAAAATTCCTGGATAGTATAGTAGGGTCTAGTCATTAGTTGCCTTTTTAGTCTTTGCTTAAAAATCCTGTCATCAATCACCTGCCGATAAGTCAGTGGTATGTGGTTATACATTTTGATGCTCTCAACTATCAAGGAATTTTTGGTGAGAGTTGTTTTTGGTATAGGAAGAGGAATATCATTTACAGTACGCATGTTGTAGGAGCTGTTAGTAGCATAATTTTTATATTTTTTATAAGTTAAAATCCTTTCCCTGACAAGTAAACGATCTTGTACCCGTGTAACACGAAATGGGTGCAGTAGTTGTTCTCTGGTCACCTTATTAACAGTATCCTTGCATACCCCTAGCTTTAAGCCCAATCGTCTGCTGCTGAGTTTAGAATTTTCTTTAATCCGATTTAGAATATCTTCCTCAACCTCTGGAGTTCTTACCATACGTGCACGACCATAATTAATAGAAATAGGCACAAACCTACCACGAAGACGTCTTTCAACTGCCGCGAATGTTTTATGGCTTGGTAAGCGACGATTCCGAAATCTTTTACTGTATACTCTGCAAGATTCTAAACCATTTCCTTGGCAATATCCAAAAACCAATAACATATCGGTCATTTCTTCGTTGGTATACCGTACGGCAGTACAGCCATAACGAAAAGAAGTGTGAAAATCGTTTGACCATTCAAATGTTTGCTTGAATTGTTTTTAGATTCGATTTGACACCAGTGAGTTGTTAGTGACAGACGCCCTCGCTTCAAATTGTGTTCAATCATAACCATAATTTAGACCTGGCCATACACGAAGTGATTTGTTTAAATTTAGATATCTCAAAAACGGTTGCTCAGATAAACTCCTACCACGTATAGTTTTTTTTAGGTAAAAGTTGTTGGGCAATAAGAATGTTTATTTAAAAGTTGAAGCTAAAGAACCTGAAGTAATGGTTCCCTAGATCGGCTTTCCTTCTTATATTTGCTTTCTTTATCACAAAATATGCATTGCCTTGGGTATACAGTTTTTCTTACGCCTGATTTTTCTGGCTTCAAACGCTTCTGGGTCGGTTGTGATGAACTTGAACTTTCAGTATCAGAAGAGGACGGCGAAGCTGATTTCTCTATTTGGATTATTTTCAAAGCCTTGATATTTATTGAAATTGGCTCTACATATACGATGGTATTTTAGTGTACAACAGTTCCTCCGATATGTCTCCTCGTTTAGTAAGAGGGTCGAAATTTCTTATTAATGTATAACGCTGCCCAAGATTCCTTGTCTTTTGGAGGGTGCAATTCACTCAAAGGTAATATCTCTCCACATATGCTACATATATGTGGTCCGTTTTGCATATTTTCAGCAACTTCTTTATTTGCGTCAGCAGCAGGCTAGGATAACTTAAATGGTGAAGGTCGTCCCCTGTTCGTTTAATTTAGCCCCCCGGTCGCTAGTGGCGCTATTGTAGGAATTTTGTTTTATAAGGTTGTTCATCTCCTAACGTTGGTAGGAACAGAATATTCATTTAGAATGAGCATGGCCAACATTCTGTACCTCTCTCTCGCTCTGTACCTGCATAATATGTGCGAGAAAGATAAAAATATGGCTTGTTGTGACAGATCCTAAGTCTTACCTGGACTGGTAAAAGATTGTCATTGTCATTTTATGATTGATTTGTAAAATATATAAAAAATAAAGTTATTATTAAATAATTATTCATATATAATTTATAAACTTAACATGGCGCAGTCGGTAGTTTGAGAATCGTAAATAGGTATATATTTAATATGTCGCGACCAAAGAAATCGGGAAGAAAACCCAAGGCAATTAACAAGAGCGTGGAACCTCCTGAAGACTTCATTAATGTCGCCCAACGATTGGAAAGTACAGCGAAAGCTATTAAAGATATAGAAAGAAACTTTACTTCACAACTTAATGAACTACAAGGTACAATAACTAGTTTATTAAATAAAAACTTTGAAAATAACACGGAATTGTTAGAAAAATCTACAGAAAATAATAATATAATAATGTAAGCTGTTTTTTTATGTAAACCATATTTATGTAAATATCTAATATTAATAAATCTTGTCGCCATATCATTGTTATAATTTCCTTTCGTTCTCCCAAATTATTTTAACTTGAATCAGAAGTTTCGCGCTTCAAACTTTTCCGTTAAGTTGGAAGCGCGAAAATTTGAATTCAAAGTAATAATAAAATTTAAATTTTTATGCTTGGCGCCTACCCCCACCACGACTATATTTAGTTTTTCCCCCGGTCGCATGTGGCGCTATCAGGGGACCAATTTAGTATGTTAAGTTGCCTATCTATCCTTGAGAGCGCGCAACTCGCTTGTCTATGGTCAGCAGTCATTTTCGTTGTGATTTCAATTCAATTTCATGTCAATGTCTACGCATATCTGCAACAAACGAAAACTATTTATAGGTACCTACTATTACTTAAAACTTTTTCTTAGTGTTGCTATATAGGTAGGCAGAGAATACCTACCTATATAGCTACACTAAGAAAAAGCTTTTAAGTTCACAGTTATTGGTTATGGACACTATTAATTTACAGAAAAACACAATTAATACAGATCGTCGAAAAAAATCTGAAAAAAAATTTTAAAAATATTTTTTTTTCTAATTACCTACTTACTAATTAACAGTTGTTTTTATCGAAAAAGTAGTTATTACAAACTTTATAGCACACATAAAGAGATTTCATTAAAAAAAGAAGAAGAATGAAATCGAATCAGTAGTTCCAGAGATATAGTGGATTTTATAAAACTCAACATCCGCCATCTTGGATTGGCCGCCGTTTCTATTAGCTACCACATTGAGATGGCAATCATGGTTTTTTAACATCCTAATATGTGTGTCTAACTGTGGTAAGAAGGAAAATTGGTACCCCCAAATTATACCATTTCCTTATATTTGGACTATGGACTATTAATACTAGGCATCGGTTTAAACCAAAATACTATTATTAAAATTGTTTTATTCCAGTACCGACTACACCGAACTCCACCAGTACAACTTCATTAACGCCTCCCACTACCTCTAGCCCAATTACAACTACTACGCCCGCCACAACCACTACTAACGGCACTACTACAACTAAACCCACCACTCCAACTAAACCCACGGTTCCTACCACTAAACCAACTACTCCTCCAACCCCTTCTCCCACTAAATCAACCACATCTACTCCCACAACCAAACCTACTGTGCCTCCTCCATCTCCAAATTCTACTACGGCACCTGTTACCACAACGGCATCACCTCATCATGATCGAAAATTTGATGGTCCCAGTTTTGTTGGAGGTAAGTTTTGATTGTGTGTGTTGTTTGATTATAAATAAAAATATACCTGAAGTAATGTAATAATAATAATTTATTTATTATTTCCAATACAAGCAGGTTACAAAATATTACGTATTTATTATAGGAAATAAAAGGACGTGCGTCTAGGTACAGGGTTATCCAACCAAGACTAGACAAGGCGATTTTTTGACTTTTCCTGTACTTTTATAAAAAAACTGAAATAGCCATCTTAAGTCATTTTCTCCCGCGAATTCGAATATCTTCAGCAAAAAACAATTGAACATCAAACAAAAGTACTAGGGGTCACTTTGATATTTTTTTAAATGGAACACCCTGTATATTTTTACATTTTTAAATTCCACATAAAATTATAATTATTTTTTATTAAATGCACTATTAGTCTATACTTCATAGTTTCCGAGATATTGACTCTCGAAAAGTGACATTTTTGAACTTTGACAGCTTATAACTTTCTAACAGTACGTCTTAGAGCAAAACGGCTTACATGTCCCTATCTTCAATTTTTATTATCTTCCCAAAAAATCAACTTCCAGTTAAACCGGAACAACAATATTTCCTCCTTTCGAGTTACATCCGGTTTAACCGGAAGACCGGAGAAGATTTTTTGGGAAGATAATAAAATTTAAAGATAGGGACATGTAAGCCGTTTTGCTCTAAGACGTACTGTTAGAAAGTTATAAGCTGTCAAAGTTCAAAAATGTCACTTTTCGAGAGTCAATATCTCGGAAACTATGAAGTATAGACTAATAGTGCATTTAATAAAAAATAATTATAATTTTATGTGGAATTTAAAAATGTAAAAATATACAGGGTGTTCCATTTAAGAAAATATCAAAGTGACCCCTAGTACTTTTGTTTGATGTTCAATTGTTTTTTGCTAAAGATATTCGAATTCGCGGGAGAAAATGACTTAAGATGGCTATTTCAGTTTTTTTTTATAAAAGTACAGGAAAAGTCAAAAAATCGCCTTGTCTAGTCTTGGTTGGATAACCCTGTACACTTGCTGGTTCGAATCTTTTCGGTGGTAATTTTTTTTTTTTTGGTAAAAATATAAAGTCGGGACTAGGAGATGCTTTGGAACGGGTTTGTTCAGGTTCAGTTTTTGTTCCAATAGTTATGGCACTCCTATTTCAAATTAATTTCCGATCGGCCAATTAGAACATACAGGGTTAGTTGAAATAACCGGAACCGCTAATTTTCTTCAAAATTTTGGTACATGTGAATAACTTAAAAAATTGAATTAAAAGTTGACAATTGCGACGTTGCCAGATTTTTAGTTTTTTCTGTAACTCAAGGAATGTTTTTTTTCAAATGTAACACTGCTCTTTTTTTTATTGAATTCGATTCCTCCCATCAACATTACCACTTCCTGATAGTATCAAATTTTTATCTCAAATAGTTCTATGCGAAAAAAGTTAATTAGTTACAACTGTAACTCTAAAAAAATCCAATCTATTTCAATTTAAAAATGTTTCAAATAATGTGAAAAGGAAGGTTGGTAGACATAATGTACCTAATAGTATCGATAACGATAATAACAACAAACAACTACTAACAATAACATAGCTAGTAAAAATTACTTACATACAGGGTGGCCTTTTAGTGTGGCAAAGTACAATAGCTCCGTTACTATTTCAAATACATTAAAAATATTAATACAAAAGTTGAAGGGCGGTAAGTGACTTATAACGTAAAATTATTTTTAACTCTATAGGGTGGCTCAAAAAAGCGGAACAATAAAAAATGTACTTTTTTTAAATGGAACACCCTGTATATTTTTTCATTTTTAAATTCTAGATAAAATTATAATTATTTTTTATTAAATACATTATTAGTCTATACTTTATAGTTTCCGAGATATTGACTCTTGAAAAGTGACATTTTTGAACTTTGACAGCTTCTAACTTTCTAACAGTACGTCTTAGAGCAAAACGGCTTACATGTCCCTATCTTCAATTTTTATTATCTTCCCAAAAAAATCAACTTCCGGTTAAACCGGATGTTACTCGAAAGCAGGAAATATAGTTGTTCCGGTTTAACTGGAAGTTGATTTTTTTGGGAAGATAATAAAAATTGAAGATAGGGACATGTAAGCCGTTTTGCTCTAAGACGTAGTGTTAGAAAGTTAGAAGCTGTCAAAGTTCAAAAATGTCACTTTTCAAGAGTCAATATCTCGGAAACTATAAAGTATAGACTAATAATGTATTTGATAAAAAATAATTGTAATTTTATGTGGAATTTAAAAATGTAAAAATATACAGGGTGTTCCATTTGAAAAAAGTACATTTTTTCTTGTTCCGCTTTTTTGAGCCACCCTATAGAGTTAAAAATAATTTTACGTTATAAGTCACTTACTGCCCTTCAACTTTTGTATTAATATTTTTAATGTATTTGAAATAGTAACGGAGCTATTGTACTTTGCCACACTAAAGGGCCACCCTGTATAGTTAAATGAAAACAATTTCCGTTGCACGTCATACCTTCGAGTATCAGCAGTGTTGCCAGTTTGTAATCAAAATACCCCAGTTAGGGTATTGCAAAGTATTTTTTTTAAATAAAAACAAGCCAAATTTACCTAAACAAACGTTGTTTTTACGTTCTTCATTAAAATAGCTTATTAGAGAAGCTATTAGCTCTTTGCACCGGCTATTTAAATGCTTCGGCATTTTTCAATAAAGGCTAACAACGTAATCAACAGAAATGTGTATGTATCCATTTGTTGTTCTTAAAAGAACAGTTTTTAATCCTATTTATAAAAGGATTTGCAGTTTTAGTTAAAAACGACTTAAATAAACTCACGAAAACACAACAATAAACGTCAATCAAAATTCGCCAAGAAATAAACTGGCATCACCGATGCGTTGACACTTCTGGTGGCAACTGTTAGCCCAAAAAATTCAAATGATATTAATTTTTAAAAGGTTAAATTTAAAAAAACATTTCCTTTAAGCGGCTTGGTATCAAAGAAGAATATATTAAGTTTATTTTACATTCAATATCGCATGAAATTTATATATTTTTCGCCCGCCTTTGCATCGAATAGCGCACTCGTTCAAATATTCCAGGCGAATTCCGTATTGTTTCACAGAAGGCAATTATTCGCTCCCTTAAATTTTCTAAAGTGTTAATGGGAGTTTTATACATTAGAGTTTTAAGATGACTCACAAGAAAAATCCAAACTTTTGAGATCAGGGGATTTTGCTGGCCATTGTTGAGCTCCTCCGCGACTTATCCAACGATTCGTTGCGAACAATTACACTGAAATGAGCAGGAGCTCCATCATGCATGTACCACATTTGATTCCTTAGCGCATATGGTAATATGGCATATGGTACCACATGGAAAAAGTCAGTGGCGTACCACTTTTTTTCTAAAAAATATCAGAGGGCATGTTTGCAGGGACGCCACTGGTGGGACAACTTTTATAACCAAAACATGTGGTTTTATGTCCTATTAGCACATGCCAAAATTGAAAATATTATCGTTAATTTCGGAGATATTACAAAAAACTCATTAAAAAAGAAAAAATTCAACACCCTCTAGCAAAAAATTTAAGCCGTTTAGGACATATGTTTATATGAACTTTTCCTCATAAAATGACTTGAGGAACCACACCTTAAAATATTAGCACGTCATTAAGGCACACCCTGTTTTATTAAGATGTTATAAATGTATAGTTGTGTTATGTTCAACTTTTTTGTTTCTGAATATTATTCTTTTAAAGGATAAAGATAATCTTTATTGAATATAATTTTTAGAAACCTTTTTTGTAATATTTCTAATTTTTTAACTAAAGTTCTATTTATTCTTCCCCAAACTGTAATATAATAATTAGTTACTAACGGCTAAAATGAACTTCATTTCTAAAACTCTAATTAGTTACAATTAACTTAAGCCGTCGGAAATATGTTTTTGTAGCATTTTAGCAAAAAAATTACAATAAGAAGAAACTCCAATTTATGCAATTTCCTTACCGAATCTCCCACGCAGCAGAATTAATTCCCGATAATTCTGCTGCTAGGGAGATTATAAGTGAATATCGCCTACGACTAAAATTTTCAACTTTTTTAACTTTTTCAAGGTACTAGTGAACTTTTCCGTTAATTTTACCAACTTTTCGAGCGAACTTTTTTTTTGGTTGCAACGCTACTAAGTACTACAGGACTTACACCTCGACTTACACTAACGTCTTATTCGTGCTTTGAACTCCTCAACATTTGACAAAAAGTTATATTATGTTTTATTGTTTAGGAATCATCCTGGCTCTTGGACTTGTGGCCATTGGATTTGTTGCATTTAAGTTCTACAAGGCTCGTACGGAACTTAACTACCACACTCTCTAGGTCAGGCCTTCTTTACTTAGAATAGCTAATATTGTTTAACGCTGAAAACCAAATGACAAGATCTTTAATGTGATTATTTATCAAATTAGATTAATGATTTTTATATAATAGTGGGGCATAACGAGTCCGCTATATCAACATTGAACTAATCACGCCATTTTGTGCACCAAAATGATTCAAGATTTGTAAAATAAATTATTAAAACTCAAATTATGATAACGTCCATGTACTGGCCGTGGCAACGCGTCGTCGCAGTTAAATCTACGATGTTTATTTTGTACATATTTATGTATTACAATTTAAGATCTTATGTCGAGTATTGCAGCTTTCTCTTTTTATTCAATAAGTAAATACACGGTACATTTGACACATTATCCATGTTTGATTTGCTTCATTAAATTACAGACCGATAGTCTCAAGATTAGTTCGGAATTTTTTTGTCTGATGATTTCCTTAATATTTTGGATGTGACCAAAATGTTATTTTAAAACAAAAAAATTGCTAAAATACTGTATTTTCATGTCCTGCAAAGAGGTGTTAGATTGCCATTAAGCGTAGGTATCAAATATCTTTTAAGTTTTGCTAAAAAAACATTAATCAATTTCAATGTATCATTCGTCGCTAGCGCATTTTAGGAAATAATAAATACATATTGCGTTTTTATTGCCAGACCATTAAGAGCAAACACTAGTTACGCATTCGCCATTTGTTTATATTTCGAGTATTTTAAAATATGGCCAAATACCAGTGGGTAGCAATTACCTACAGTTTTCAGTTAAAAAAAAATAATTGATATACAGGGTGTTTCAATAAAAACTCCCAGGCCAATTATTTCAAAAACTAAAAGTGCCATGTAAATTCTGTAAACGCCAGTTTTTAGCCTCTATGATTGGCTTCACAACTGTAAAAAATGGGTTTGAATAATACAAGATGTAGGTGGCGCCACGGTGCAAAGAATTTTTTCGATGACAAGAACTTTTAACTGTTGTGGTTATTAAAGATAATTAATTTTTGATCAAATTATGTCCCATTAAAATTTTTGATAAAACCAACACGAGTATTTTAATTATAAATATTTTTAATATACTTTAGCAGATTTTAATTTAAGTTTGGTAATGATAATTTTAATGATAAAACGATCGTATAGCGCTAAATTATTACGTCCAGTGACGTCTCAGGGGACACCTTAACAAATAATATTGACAAAAAATAAGACGCCACTGAGTTTTTGGTAATTTTTATATTTTTATCGGATTAAGCAACTAAAAATATAATTTTCTTGTCTGTTAAATTGTTTTCTTATCTTGCTTGGTTTTCGAGAAATAAAAATAAAAACAATTTTACTGCATATCTCTGGAAAACAAAAATGTTTAAATAATTAAAACGTTGTATTTTTGTTGTTTAAAAGCATTAAAACATTAAAGCATTATAAAATAAAATTAAAAGATGTTTCAAATTTTATGAAAGAACTGATGAGAAATTAAAATTATACAAAATTATTAATGAAAATTAGAACAATAGGTACCAAAAACTATTTAATGGGGTCGAATGAGGTGTTTAAAATTATTTGCCGTTTTCATATACGTGTGTATAAATCGAAATAATAATTCGGTTCTACAAGCTCTCAATAGTGTATTTCGATTAATAGCAAAAGATACAACGTATTAATTATTTCATGATTTTTGTTTTCCAGAGATATGGCAATAAAATTGTTTTTATTTTTATTTCTCAAAAACCAAGCAGGATAAGAAACCAATTTAAGAGACAAGAATAGGATATTTTTAGTTGCTTATTCCGAAAAAAATATAAAAATTACCAAAAACTCAGTGGCGTCTTGTTTTTTGCCAATATTATTTGTTAAGGCGCCCCCTGAGACGTCACTGGACGTAACAATTTAGCGCTACACGATCGTTTTATCACTAAAATTCTCATTACCAAAATTAAATTAAAATCTGCTAAAGGATATTAAAAATATTTATAATTACAATACTGGTTAAAATTATTTTAAAAAAAACTTAACCCCGAATATCTCCGTTCATGTTGGATTTATCGAAAATTTTTATGGGACATAATTTGATCAAAAAAATTAATTACCTTTAAGAACGACAACCTTTAAAAGTTCCGGCCATCGAAAAATTTCTTTGCACTGTGGCGCCACCTACATCTTGTATTATTCAAACACATTTTTTACACATTTGTGAAGCCAATTATAGAGGCTAAAAACCGGAGTTTACAACATTTACATGTCACTTTTAGTTTTCGAAATAATTGGACTGGGAGTTTTTAATGAAACACCCGGTAAAACGGGAAAGTAACGAAATATTGAATGGAAAATGGCGAAAGCGCGGCCAGTGTTGCTCTTAACTTATTTATGAGGTGCCAGGTAAAAAAAATAGCAATTTAATCAAATTTTAATTAATAATCCAACTAATCAACACGATTGTGCTATCTGCTCACACAAGAAAATCAAACAAAAACATATATTTACGTTTGTAATTAATAATTATCATAATGACATACGCTGTAGGTGTTTTAAGGTTAATTGTTAAAGATCAAATCATTTACTTCTAATTTAAGTCACCTATTGCCATTTTTCATTATAAGAGTAATTGATTTACATTAAAATAAGTTATTTTGTTTTCAGCGTTATAAAATGGCATTTTATTGTATACATACCTACCAAAACTATTGTTAATACTGTATGTGATATGTTTTAGATCTTAGTTGCTTCTGTACTCTCTTACAATGTAATCTTATTATTTTTTTTATATATTTTGGCAAATTTAAATTCTACTAGGAGGATATTAATATTATACTGTTAAAAGCAAACAGTAGTGATTTTTTGATCAATACTTCAATATTTCTTGGTTTTATACAAAAACCAGCCAAATACCCATCTTTGGAGTATCAATTACCTACAGTTTTACGTTAAGGGTACAGTTCCCAAGGTCATTCATGTATAAAATACCTATAAATGGCTTGAATGCAGGGTATGCTGGGTCGAAAAAGTAAAAAATTGGAAATTGCAAATGGTATATTTGCCAATATCTGACTATACAGGGTGTCCCAAATTCGAGCCTCATCATGGGGATCTCGGAAACTATAAGAGATACAGCATCGGTCAAATTGTGGCAAAGTTGCGCAATTTCGTACTGAGCAATATCGCAAAAAAATATCTGAGCTATCTTTTTTAGTTTTTAAAATATTTGCAAAAAACTAAAATTTTGAGTTTTTGTTTTTTTAAATTGCTCGACTTATTTTATCCGCTACAGAAAAACAAGCACAACATTGTTAAGGCAACTTTTTACGCTCCATATTGTGACATTTTTAGAAGTTCGTTACAACGTTTCGTTTTTGTGGAACTATTATCAACTTTAACTTTTTAAATACGGACCGGCATTTTTTATTTTATTTTTTGATATCCCTTTAAGCCCTGAATTCAACCATGTACCACACTTAATTATATTTAGACGTTTTGATGTCATTATTACATCTTCAGGAATGTGATAATTGTTTTTAAATACGGCCCTGGTGTTAGTTGTTAGATTGAAATATCGTTTAGCGGGATTTTGGTGGGTTACAGAATCTAAAATATTTTGTTGTTCTTCCGGCTCCATTCGTGTACCATATTTGACTCTTGGTTTATTAAATCTACCATACTGGGCTAAATTAGTATCAAGCGTAGCAAAATAACTATAATGAGGCTGCAAGCGTTCAGGATAGTCCTGTAAATAACGGTCCCAAGAAATTTGTGAATTCCTATTGAAAGAATAATAAACTAGTAACATGTCGCGCTTTTTTAAAGCAGAAAACATAATTTTGCTGAAATATTCAGTATAAATGGTGACTGCAGTTGTCAAGATAATTAAGCCAAACAATCAAGTAAAAGTTCTTGTCATAGCCACCTTTGTTTTGTTTGGTTTTATTTTTACTTTGTTACAATTTATATAAAAACATAAATATAGTAAATTATTTGTATAAAATTCTGGATCCATTTACATGTTGTATGTGGTAAAAAGATTAACTAACTAACAACAGGGCCGTATTTAAAAATAATTATCACATTCCTGAAGATGTAATAATGACATCAAAACGTCTAAATATAATTAAGTGTGGTACATGGTTGAATTCAGGGCTTAAAGGGCTATCAAAAAATAAAATAAAAAATGCAGGTCCGTATTTAAAAAATTAAAGTTGATAATAGTTCCACAAAAACGAAACGTTGTAACGAAATTCTAAAAATGTCACAATATGGAGCGTAAAAAGTTGCCTTAACAATGTTGTGCCTGTTTTTCTGTAGCGGATAAAATAAGTCGAGCAATTTAAAAAAACAAAAACTCAAAATTTTAGTTTTTTGCAAAAATTTCAAAAACTAAAAAAGATAGCTCAGATATTTTTTTGCGATATTGCTCAGTACGAAATTGCGCAACTTTGCCACAATTTGACCAATGCTGTATCTCTTATAGTTTCCGAGATCCCCATGATGAGGCTCGAATTTGGGACACCCTGTACATCTAAAAGTAATTTGTGGAAAATTTTATTAAAATTCGTAAATGTTTCGCCGCGCCCCTGTGACCTTGCAAATTAGTAAAAAGGCAGATTTTTCAATATTTAATATTTTTTAAATCCAAAATTACAATTTTTTTGTGACTTCTTGTGGATGTGGGAATGTATATAGAAATAATTTTTCCAATAAAATATTTTTCTGTTGGATGGAAATTACAAATTTGTCTCTGAAAACGTTAAATTACGTTTAAATAAAGATTTTGAGGACAAATTTGTAATTTCCATCCAACAGAAAAATATTTTATTGGAAAAATTATTTTTATACACATTCCCACATCCACAAGAAGTCACAAAAAAATTATAATTTTGGATTTAAAAAATATTAAATCTTGAAAAATCGGCCTTTTTATTAATTTTCAAGGTCACAGGGGCGCGGCGAAACATTTACGGATTTTAATAAATTTTTCCACAAATTACTTTTAGATGTATAGTCAGATATTGGCAAATATACCATTTGCAATTTCCAATTTTTACTTTTTCGGCCCAGCCTAATGCAGGGGTAACTTCCGGAACCTTGCAATTATTAAAAAAAAAGAATTAGTATCTTATTTTGGAAGGGCTGTTCAGGGAGGCCTTGACGAATAGTGTGCCGATGTTTTTTTTTTTTAAATAAAAGAAACAGTTTTTTGCAATCACGAAATTGCCACAATTTACCTTAAAATCCTTGAAAGTAAACACGTCGATTTTCAGAACTGAAGTAAAAACAATTTTTAGTGGTAACACGATATTTTCTAGTCTATCTAGATGCCATATCTCCTAAGAATTCTAGAGAACATGTGTTTGTTTTAACAGGAAAGGTTCCCTAATTGCACAAAACACAAAAGTAAACAAAACTATGACCGGCTGACTAACATCTGCCTTATTAATAAAAGCAGATGCGCATGCGCAATTTGGAAAAATTTCGTTTTTCGCTTTTATTAATTTATCAATTATTTTTTTTTAACTTACTGTAGGTAATTGTTACCCAAAGTCTGGTATTTGCCCGCTTTTTGGAGAAAACGAAATATTAATGAGAAAGGGGAAAGAAAGAAAAAACTAAAAGTCTTCCTCCACAAACTTGAATAGAATAAAATTCTTTATGGGTCTCTACATGTTTCGAACGTAGAAACGTTCATCATCAGGAGACAGAAAATATATTTAGTGCTGATGGTTTTAGCAGAAGAGAAAATGGTGAAGGACCTTAATGGCGCTTTTATGGAATTAGAAATGATGTGTAATAGATACATAATATGGAGAAATGATAAAAGTTAAAACATACTGAGTATGTGAGAAGTCAGTAAATGGGGTCTAAACCAACCAAATAAACTGAGAAGAAAAAACCTTTCTAAAAAGAAAGTGTCGAAAATTATTTAAATTTTTTATAAAGCATTTTTAGATATTTGTTAATATAGTCCGGTCAATCTAGACATTCGAAGGTACATAAATTTACAACAAGCTGAAAATCAGTAAAATTGTTCAAAATATAATTGAATCGGTAAGTGGAAGAACAATACAAGTGCCAAATATGGCGGTTTAAACTAAGATAGCCAAATTGCTTAAAATTCGAAGGCCTATCATATATTGAAACAACCAGCCATCCTCCGACCACAAGGTAAACTATTAAATTTTCGGCTGAGTGAAAGAACAGTACAAGTGCGGCGCATTTCTGAAAAACTGACGATTTACACTTATACTGTTATTCCACTCACCGATTCAATTATAATTAAAATGTATAAGTTCCCCATCATTCCCGTTGTTTGGAAAAAATTTTACTCGAGGTCAAAGGTCAAAAAAATGAGTTTTTCGCAATTTTCAGCAAAACGGTAAGTTTTATCATAAAAATACCCCAGCCCTTCGTACGAGCCACCGTTTCTGAGATATAACGATTCATAAAGTTGTAAAAGTTGTTATCGTCATAATATGCACACGTTTTTGCGCCACCTATGAGGTAGTGTACTTAGCGCGTTTTTTAACGTGGTTTCCCCAGTAGGCCTACTCCACGGGTTAGTTGTGATCCTGTTTATTTTAAAACTATTGCAAAATAACGGAAATTAGCAAAGATTGGAAAAGATAAAAGCGATATAAATTTTAAAATGTGGTGAAGTTTATTCGTCTGATTCGTGACTTTCAAACTATTCTTCTTGTTTTTCTTCTTGATATTCTTCTTGTTCTTGTTCTTCTTCATCTTCAAATTTTTGTTCTTCTTCATCTTCATTCTGGGTGCAAGTAAATTGCGTCAATAGCGATGTATCGCATGTCACCTCGTTGGAATCAAACGAATCCTCTACTGTTAGTGATTCTACATTAGAGCACGACCGGCCTTGACAATTTGTGCATGCCAGCAGAGAACAAAATAGTCCGACTTTTTTGCAACCACATTTAGCACTGCATCCCTTTTTGCAGTTGCAAAAAAACGACCCGCTTAGATATGCATCGATATGCATGTTTCGTTAAAAATACTAAAAATAAAAAACAAGTTCAATTATTGTCTTCCTCCAACCTCAGTTGCTGCTCATTAACATCTTTTTCAGTATATTACCAAGTTCAAGTGTGGCTTGGTTATCAGCTAGACCCTACAGACTGGGGTTGGAAGTTGGTCAACAATACATTAGAAGCAGTTCAAACTTTACTCCCTCCTGCGCCGAAAAAACTGCTGACCACAATTTTTTGCAACTGCAAAAAAGGGATGCAGTGCTAAATGTGGTTGCAAAAAATTCGGACTGTTTTGTTCTCTGGCATGCACAAATTGCCAAGGCCGGTCGTACTCTAATGTAGAATCACTAACAGTAGAGGATTCGTTTGATTCCAACGAGGTGACATGCGATACATCGCTATTGACGCAATTTACTTGCACCCAGAATGAAGATGAAGAAGAACAAGAATTAGAAGAAGATGAAGAAGAACAAGAAAAAGAAGAATATGAAGAAGAAGAACAAGAAAAATAATTTGAAGGTCACGAATCAGACGAATAAACTTTACCACTTTTTTTAATTTACATTGCTTTTATCTTTTCCAATCTTTGCTAATTTCCGTTATTTTGCAATAGTTTTAAACTAAACAGGATCACAACTAACCCGTGGAGTAGGCCTACTGGGGAAGCCACGTTAAAAAAACGCGCTAAGTACACTACCTCATAGGTGGCGTAAAAACATGTGCATATTATGACGATAACAACTTTTACAACTTTTTGAATGGTTATATCTCAGAAACGGTGGCTCGTAGGGAAATAAAGTATTGAAACATATTTTATAGATAATTTTCTTTAATTATCTACAATTTTTGTCTGGGGTATTTTTATGATAAAACTTTCCGTTTTGCTGAAAATCGCGAAAAACTCATTTTTTTGACCTTTGACCTCGAGTAAAATTTTTTCCAAACACGGGAATGATGGGGAACTTATACATTTTACTTATAATTATATTTTGAACAATTTTACTGATTTTCAGCTTGTTGTAAATTTATGTACCTTCACTTTCATTTTTTGGTCTAGATTGACCGGACTAATAAGACATTGTGAGCATAAAATTAGTAGTAATTGTCAAAGTATCACAATCTGTAAAAAATAGAAATTGAAATTAAAATCAAAGAATGAAGTAAAAAACTTTTTGAAATATTTTTTGAATAAAAAGTAAGTACTTACGAAAATTACATTCAGCAAAAGTGTTTTGTGGGGTACTGAGGTTTAGAGCTCAGTAACCCCTCAAGAGGTTAATTTAAAATCGAAAAAAATATTTGAAAGAGGTCAAAGAGGTTGTTCACGTCCACGTGCTGGGACCAAAGTGAATAAGATTCTTCATTCTTTGATTTTAATTTCAATTTATATTTTTTACAGATTGTAATACTTTGACAATTACTACTAATTTTATCCTCACAATGTCTTATTGACAAATATCTAAAAATGCTTTATAAAAAATTTAAATAATCTTCGACGCTTTCTTTTTAGAAAGGTTTTTCTTCTTCCCCAGTTTATTTGGTTGGTTTAGACCCGATGTACTGACTTCTCACATACTCAGTATGTTTTAACTTTTATCAATTTCTTTATATTATGTCTCTTTTACACATCATTTTCTAATTCCATAAAAGCTGCATTAAGGTCCTTCACCATTTTCTCTTCTGCTAAAACCATCAGCACTAAATACATTTTCTGTCTCCTGATGATGAACGTTTCTACGTTCGAAACATGTAGTGACCCTTAAAGAATTTTATTCTATTAAATTTTGTGGAGGAATACTTTTAGTTTTTTCTTTCTTTTCCATACTTTAAACTACACTTTAAGCATTGATACTTCTTCAAATTAATGGGAATGTGTCACTAGTGTTTGCTCTTAATAGCTAAAAAAACTTACTCGTATATTAGTAAAAATTAATAGTTATGGGGTAGGTTTTTGAGTCAACAAGATCCAAATTGCAGCTAAAGTAGGCAGTTGTTAATTGTTTAAAGTAAGTATAGTTTTACTGTGTATTTTTACCAGGTCGTTTTTATTAGTAATGTTATTTGTTTTAGGATCAATTTTTTTTGGGGTTACCAGTAGGAATTTTGACTAAAAACTCTAGAATTGACTCAAAGACGCTGCTTTTGCCATTCTTTACTGAAATATTGTAGATCTGAAAATTTTATCGAATTTAGATATTAGCACAGTTTTAAAATTGTTCTTATGTGTATAATTTACAATTTATTCAATAAAATAACTTACAAAAAATGGTAATCTGTCCTTTGAAAGTGCTCTTAAGTAGAACATAGTTTTAACTGAAAATTTACTTAAATTATTGTGGTGTAACTTGTAACCTAGTCTTAATTATTTTTATAGGGTAATTTATATTTTACAATTATGTTTTAAAACTTAAGTAGGGAATCGTGTCGCTAAACATATTGGTAACGAGATTGAACTGGACTAAACAGACGTTTTGTCGTTTTTCCTTGTTTACAGTCACTTGCTGTATAGTTTGTTGGTGAAAATATTGTATTACTTTTGATTCAAACCAGTGTATTTAAATTTAGACATTATTTATTTTTAAAGTCTTAAATTACCCTGCTCGGAGAAATGAAATATCACAAGGGTACAGTGTACTTAAATATAATATTTTTAAAATGTATTGTTTTGAAGGTCCTTTTCACATTTTATAAGATTAGGCTTGCAATCTGTTCTTGTTCCTAAATGTTATTAAATTGTGCAGGATATTCATAACACAAAAGCTGATTATCGACAAACTTTATTTTTAAGGCATATGATTACTCCACGCAATCATTGCCTCACCTGGTAGAATTTAAAAAAAATATTATTAATACAGTGTTATCATTAAAGTCTGCACCATATGAACCTTTTTTTTTTATTAATAAGATTTGTTCAAATTAAATAACTGCAATCGTTTTCACTTTAAATTACACTAAAAATTATGAATTCAACTGTCAGCATCTGTCATTCTCGGTACCTTTTTTTAAATAAAATGCTGAGAAATAACATATTTTTACCGAATTTCTAAAAACGTTATAAGAAAAAGTTGTTTCTAGTATAACATTACGCATAATAATAATAATAATAATAATAATAATAATAATAATACTTCTTTATTTCAAATTAATTACATGTTTGCAATAAAATGAAATGACGTCAAAAAAAAAGGAATAATCTTAAAAACTATATTCTAAAAACTCTGCTATGGTATACGGTTCAATGTTAACTAGCAGTCGTTTTGGTTCCCTTTTTAGGGTTTTTACATTAGTAATACTTTTTACCGACTGCGGAAGTTTATTGAACAACTTTACACACATATAGTATGGACTTTTTTCGGTAATTGCCAAACGATGTGTTGGATATAGAAAATTTTGGTTTCTTGTATTATAGCTGTGTTCGTTGATATTATCAAACCTATCTCTGTTCTTAAAAATAAACACAATACATTCAAAAATATATAAAGCATATACAGTCATGATATTAAGCTCCTTGAAGATGCCCCTGCAGGAACACAGAAAACCAAGCTTTTTAATAGTTCTGATAATTCTTTTTTGTACAATAAACACTCTCTGCATTCCAGTACAACTACCCCAAAATATAATTCCATATCTAATAACAGACTCAAAATTGGCACAGTATAAGATATTTGTGGAAACCGCATTCACATAGCGAGCCACGACCTTCAAACCAAAACCGAGCCTACCTAGTTTTAAACATAAACTATCAATATGCTGGTCCCATGACAGAAATTCATCTATTACAAGACCTAAGAATTTCGTTTTATGTTCCAGCGTGCATATGTACAAAGTTTCAAATGTCTAGGCCAAAGTTGAATTTTTTGCTATATTTTCAAATAACAAGTTTTTTTTCATAATATAAGTTGATTTTTATGGATATTAGACTATTCGTTCATACCATAGGTACTCTATATTTTATTTAGTTTTCATGGTTATTTTTTTACTGCTATGCGTTTTTTTCAAAAATATAAAATTAGAAGCAAAAAAATTACTATAATATACAGTGTGTCCAAAAAAGTATGCAACATATGGGAAACTTCTTTATTACCGATTTCTCAGACAATTTTATTCTTGATAACAGTTGCATGGGGCATGCCTTAAAACTATAAATGCATATTTCATATTTCACCTGCGGCTAATAGTAAGGGAGCAAATGTCATTTTTTCGAAATGGCCTTAAGAGTAAAGTACCTTAAGTAGTACAAATACAACAAAATTTTATATGGAAATGTTTTTGAAAATAAAATACGAAATTTGAGTTGTCTCATTTTTTTTTCTTAATATCTATTTTCCCCTAAACGGTACGCCTCTGGTCGATTTTTTATTTACGCGATTTTAATATATTAATCAAATATCTTAATCATGTGTTTATTATAAACAGGTATTAAGTAGTTGCAAACCTTTTAAAACTTTTCAATGATATGGGTGGGTTTAGATATTAGCATGTTGCACGCATATTTAAACACATGTTAGCCAGCTTGGGTTCTAATAAAAATTATAACAGAATCCAACTCTATTTATACGAGTGGAAATAACTAATAATTTATTTGTCATTTTCACCTAGTACGGTCTAGTCCAGTCTTAGACCAATTTAGAAAAAATGGCATTTGCTCCCTCACTATTAGCCGCAGGTGAAATATAAAATATGCGTTTATAATTTTAAGGCATGCACCAACTTTTATCAAGAATAAAATTTTCTGAGAAATCGGTACCTAATAAAAATCTTTCCCATATGTTGCATACTTTTTTGGACATACTGTATACTTGCCGGTGAGGCATATTTTCTCCACAAATTAAGACATTTTCAATTCATTTTTGAATGGACGACATTGTTGACAAGAGATCAATTTTCCATAATATTCTAACTTTCGGCATTTCTTGCAATTATTCGCCATTTATGAGAATTTTTGTTTTTTTATAGCCTACTAGGTATTTAAATTGTGAACCAATCATTTCTCTGGAGATTGTATTATAAGTCTTTTCAACTTTTCAGATGTTTTTGGCATTTGAAAAAGTCGTGACGTCTATACGATAAAATTGTTAAATTATGATAACTTTGCACCATCCGTGTCGAGTTTTTTTGCTTATAATTTTATATTTCTAAAAAAAATGCATAGTAGTAAAAAAATAAGTATGAAAATGAATTAAAATATAAACTATGACATAAACGAAAATTCTAATATCTATTTCAGACTTCTGAAACTTTGTACATAGGCCTAAAATTACACTAAATAGAAACAACATTTTCTAATAACATTTTTAGAAATTTGGTAAAGAAAAATATGTAATTTTTAACAGGTACCAAAATGACATATGCTGACAGTTTAATACATACTTTTTAGTCTAATTGGAAGTAAAAACGATTGTCGGTATTTAATTTGAAAAACCTGATCTGTGTACTTTAAATTCTTTTTCTTTTCTCTGAGCGCGCGTCACACAAAATAATCTTGATGAATTGAAATTTACTCTAGCAATGACTACCGCAAGTTAGTCGATAGTCATTATCCCCAAAAAATAAAAGATGAAAAACGAAGAAACTTTTGTTTTAGTTAGGGAGAATTATATATATATATATATAATTTTATACTCTAAAAATATCAATGTAATTTACTTTAAATAAAACAATTTAAAAACTAAAAACTTGAAAGGGGATAGGTCAAAAAATATATTTTTTTAGTTAGTTTTAGTTCCATGCAACCTTTACTTATAGCTATATATACAATATGGGTGTTAGAATGTGCATTAGTATTTTTTTATTGTTACATTGTCTTAGGTTTTAATAAATTGGAAATTTAAAAATAGGACTAAATCTTTTATTGAAAAAAATCACATTGTTTTCTATTCTCCGGTTATAAGAGTTGTCAAAAATTTTAGTATATGCAAGAACTTAGTAAACCTAGACATCGCACCTAACTGGCGCAAGCGCAAGGTCGCAATGTAAATGCTGAGAAGCGAAGTGCTCTAGACAGATATTTAACTTTCAAAATGTCTTTATTCCAAACTAACTTTTACAGTTCATTACATGGAAAGTGTCAACATAATATAGAAAATTATAACCATTAAAAAAAATGGAAGTTAATCCAATTTAATTCATTAATAAAATCAATTAAAAAAAAGTACTTATAAATATTTTAATTAAGTAAATATCTCTTTAATTGTTTTTTAAAAGTTGCCAATTTTTTAATTTTTCTGATATTTTTTGGAAGATTGGTATACAGGGTGACTCGGATCTAAATGTACATACGTCATCAGGAGATAGTGGACATATTGGAGGTTCTAAATAATCTAACTTTAGTGGGTCAATCTTCCCTCGCTACCTAGATAAAGAGTGTTTTGTCATGTTTGATCATTTTTGTTTTTACCATCATTCTTTTAGCATCTGGTATAATATGTTCATACTCGGTGGAAATATTTTAAGTACCTATTCAAGTCCGGACTTAACAAAAATAGACTGATACGTTATAAAAACAGTTAATATTTTTTATTTTTTTTCAATATCTAAACAACAGCTATTTATTATAATTGAGTGGTGAGTGCGGCACTTTTGATAGGTATATCTTTAGAAGTAGTTTTTTACGTGACTTTCAAATAAAAAATAAAATTTTCAAAAATAAGATATACAGGGTAGGGTGTTGAATTAAACAAAAATAAAATCAGTATTTTTTTACGTCCCGACCTGAATTTCAAAGAAAGTTCATTCGGCATCTTGAAGCTATAGGTACTTAAAATATTTCCTACGAGTATGAACATATTATACCAGGTGCTAAAAGAATGATGGCAAAAACAAAAATGAGCCAAATATGACAAAACACTCTGTATCTAGGTAACGATGGAAGATTGACCCACCAAAGTTAGATTATTTAGAACCCCCAAGATGTCCACTATCTCCTGGTGACGTATGTACATTTAGATCTGAGTCACCCTGTATTTTATTATTCCCAGATAAAAGCGATTTTTTTTTAATTACTTTTTACTGGTATAGTTTAATAATTTATACAATGTCTGGTGTTATGATCATGTAATGTCTTATTCTCCTGAAGTGTTATGTTTGATTTTTTTTCTTTTAAAATGATAGAGTGAATTAGAATACAAATTTTTAATTTATAAATGTTTTGAACGTGTAAATACCCTTTCGGTGTAACTATATAGATTAACAGTTGGTTCTAAATGTGGTAATTTGTGTATACATTTAATAACTTTATTTTGCAATTTTTGTAATGGTTTTAAGTTTGATAAACAAGCAGATCCCCATGCAGAAGCTAAGTATTGTGATTTTGAATATATTAATGAAAAATATATATTTTTTAAGTATTTCAAAGGAATGAAATATCTAGCTCTGTACAAAACATAATATACCAAAGGAGGTATCGAGTTGATAATATACTCGATATGGCGTTTCCAATTTAAATTTTTGTCTAAAACTAATCCTAAAAATATTGTCGTTTTTGAATATTGAATATTTTCATTATTAAATGTTAAGGGGTTAATGATGGACTTGATTTTATTTTTACTTATAAACATAAAAGAAGATTTTGTAAAATTTAACGTAAGTTTATTTAATTGAAGCCAAGAAAGAAGTATTTTTAAATCATTATTAATATCAAAATACATTTCTGCAAGAGTTTCAGCAAAATGCGTTCGGTAACTGTATACAGGCAACGTTTGGCGTAACTCGTTACAGATGCGTACGTCGTACCAAATTATGAGTCGTAGAATGTTTTCATTAATTGGTTTCTCTTGGTTTTATTTCTCTATGGTATAAGTCACTTTAAGGTGGAATTCTCAACGTCATTCAATCTATTGCCAACCTATTTTGCGTTTTTTTTTTAGTTTATTATTTCCATAGCAGTCTCCATTTTAAAGAAGCGACTAAAGCAGCGTTTTACTAGTCCCTCCGCAAAGGCACTTTGACGAGGAGGGCGTCTCCGAGGGAGGAGGTCCACCACAGGCGGCGTCTTAAAGTCAGCGGCGCGGAGTTCAACTAAATAATTTGAGGTTAGTTTTGCTTGTCAAATTATGACGAGACGTCAAGACGTTTGTTAATTAATTTAATATTTTGATGCAATTGGCAATTAGTATTATTTACTTCACTCCACACTACTACTACTATTAAAATACACAATGGCGATCGGGAAAGAAACAAGTGGCGGCTAGAATTTTTTTGAAAGAAGCGCTTTTCTGACAAATATTTAGGCTGTAATATTTACTAAATAGGTATATTCTTTAAGAGTGACATTAAAATAATTTATATTCGTTTGAAAAAGCGAAATGATTAAATGTTTTATTAAAATCAAAAAATTGTAACTTAAAAATTTTTTTTTTTAAAATAAATTATTTTTGATTTTTTTAATAAAAATCCCCAACCCTGGCTGGTCAGCATACAAGAAATTTGTAAAATTGTACCTATGAATTAAACAAGCAAAATTGTTTTTGTTAATTAAAGTTTTTCAGTTTTAAATAGATATACCGGGTGTTTCTCAAAAGACGTTCACCCCTATAACTTTCCTGTATATTAAAATGAAATTTTGAGATTATGCATAAGCGATTAGTCTGCATTTATTGGCATAATTTTCAATTTGTTAGCTCTTCCGGTTTGACCGGAAGTGACCTTTACTTTGGTATTTTAAATGGGACATCTTGTATATTTTTACTCATTGGGATTCAGTATAACATTCTGAGTAAAGTGACACCTCACTTGTCATTTTTTGACGTGTTATAACATTTTTATGTTTATTTTTTATTATCAATCTAGAGTGCTACAAATTAATTAAATTTGTTAATATATAGCCAAGTAGTATATTATTATGAAAATTAAAATTATGTTATAATAATTAACTTTCTAAGTTTCACAAGCGTTTAAAAAATTAAATTTTGTTTTCTTGCCGTTTACTCCATTTTTCCAAGTGGAACGATGGTGATTCACTATGATATTTAAAACGAGCATTTTTTTTCCAACAATTTGATATCATACACTCTTATGCTATTTTAAAATTGAGACGAAAAAATTTGCCTTAAGTCCCAATCGCAAATTTAAAGCGTACAAGGGTGTTTTTTTAAGGTCGACGAGCGGCCATATCTCGGAAACTACTGGGCATAGAAACTCAGGAAAAGAAAAATGATAATTAAAGTGGCCATGAGAAAATTCTGGAAATAATTTTTAAGTTCCTCATTTTGCCGCAAGAGTGCGTAATTGAAAGTAAATTTTAAAATTTTACATAACTCCGAAAATTCCACATTAAAGTATATGTTTGATAACACCATTTTAAAGCTTGAACAATTATGCATCATTTTGGTCTTAAGCTTATTGGCGTACCGACTTTAATAAGAGTGGGAGAAGCTGTTGAAAGTGTAATCATTTAAATCGCTGTAACTTATAAACGACTTATCCGATTTTAGCAAACTAAAGACTGTTTGGAAGAGAAGTGTATGCACTTTCACCAATCGTATTTAGTTGTCCATAATAGTTCTCAAAAAAAATGCTAGAGGGCGCAATTTGTAATAATAACAGTTTTTTCGATTTTATCCCGAAAATTCAAATCATACGGTATAACTATGACATCATAATCGAAAAGTAGATGAAATTTGCAAGAAAATATGTGAAAACCGCAGTTCGATATCTTTGTTCTTTTCAGAGTTATTGCCAAAACAATTTTTAATATAAATTGCGCCTTCTAGCAATTTTATTAGAAACTATCGTGTACCATTAGATACGACAATTGAAGGTACTTCCAAACAAGCTTAAATTTAGTAAAATCGGATAAGTCGTTTAGAAGTTACAGCGATTTTAATGTTTACACTTTCAATAGATTCTCCCACTCTTATCAAGTGAAAGTGTAAACATTAAAATCGCTCTAACTACTAAACGACTAAACCGATTTTACTAAATTTAAGCTTGTTTGGAAGAAAAAGGTAAGTACCTTCAATTGTCGTATCCAATGGTACAAAATAGTTTCTAATAAAATTGCTAGAGGGCGCAATTTGTATTAAAAATTATTGTTTTGGCAATAACTCTGAAACGAACAAAGATATCGAACTGCGGTCTTCACATCTTTTCTTGCAAATCTTATCTACTTTTCGATTATGATGTCATAGTTATACCGTATAATTTGAATTTTCGGGATAAAATCGAAAAAACTGTTATTATTACAAATTGCGCCCTCTAGCAATTTTATTAAACACTATCGTGTACTGTTGGATACGGCGATTGAAGATACTTACCTTTCCCTTCCAAACAAGCTTTAATTTAGTAAAATCGGATAAGTCGTTTAGAAGTTACAGCGATTTTAATGTTTACACATTCAATAGCTTCCCCCACTCTTATTAAAGTCGGTACGCCAATAAGCTTAAGACCAAAATGATGCATAATTGTTCAAGCTTTAAAATGGTGTTATCAAACATATACCTTAATGTGGAATTTTCGGAGTTATGTAAAATTTTAAAATTTACTTTTCAATTACGCCCTCTTGCGGCAAAATGCGGAACTTAAAAATTATTTCCAGAATTTTCTAATGGCCACTTTAATTATCATTTTTCTTTTCCTGAGTTTCTATGCCCAGTAGTTTCCGAGATATGGTCGCTCGTCGACCTTAAAAAAACACCCTGTATAATGCATTATTGCCGCCCTCTCTTTTCTAAAGAAATATAATGGCGGCTTTGAAAAACAATGGAATGGTTTTGAAAATCAATATGGTTTTAAATTAAAATTGTGTCATTTGTTTATTAAACGTACATTGTAAATCAGATAAAATGGTTAGTTTTACTAGAAATTAACAAATTAATACGCTCCTAATTTTTGGAGTGACCAGTAAAATTCTTCTGAAGCCGCAAGATTGTATGTATTGTATGTTTTATAAACTAATGACAATACAACTTTAAATTAAAGCCATATTGCTTTTCAAAACCATTCCATTGTTTTTCAAAGCCGCCTTTATATTTCTTTAGAAAAGAGATCGAGGGCAACAATAATGCATAACGCTTTTAAATTTGCGATTGGGATTTAAGGCAAATTTTTCAGTGTCAATTTTAATATAGCATAGGAGTGTATGGTCTCAAATTGTTGGAAAAAAATGTCATTTTACTCAGAATGTTATGCTGAATCCCAATAAGTAAAAATATATAAAATGTCCCATTTAAAATATCAAAGTCAAGGTCACTTCCGGTCAAACCGAAAGTGCTATCAAATTGAAAATTATGCCAATAAATGCAGACTCAGCTCTTATGCATAATCTCAAAATTTCATTTTAATATCTTAAAAATAAAAAAGTTACAGGGGTGAACGTCTTTTGAGAAACACCCGGTTTTGTGACTATTTCTGGAATTCAGTAAGGAGGGGGTGGAGAACCCCCATTATCTCCACTTTAGCTACAGCTGAAAAATTTACCATTTTCTTAGGTTTTAAAAGCCTAAAATTAATTTGAAAAAATTGAGCGGTTTATTTTTTATTATGTCAGAAAACACACTTCATAGGGGGAATTGGGGAATGGGGGGGGGGGCGGAAGCTAACGTCCATGTTGCCCCCTCCAATAGATCCGGGACTGGTTGTACTACATCTTTTTAATTAGAAACAATCACTACACAAGCTTTTGACTATTTACTTGTGGCCTAATGAATGGGCACTTCCTAGGCGACCAGTTTGCCAGAAAATTTGCCCTTATATTATTTTGTTATCTGCTTTTATTATTTTATAAATCCATCTTTTCTTAACGTAAAACTGAAGGTAATTCTACTTTAACGATCGGTATTTGGACGATTTTAAACAGTTTAAATACTGCATGGTAAAATTTAGGTATTCCATTTTTTTAGTCGATGCCACAAAAAATATCTGCGTACCTGAGTAGGTACCTACTATAAATTGCTTTTAGTTTAAACACGCGTTTCATTTTGTGTGTGATTTTTGCAGTAGTGTACTTTGTTATATATTTTATTAATCGTTAACTGTTTAAAATTTTTATATCAAAATGGTAAGTTTTTAGTTTTTAACATATTAGTAACTCTTCGAGTGACGAAATATTGCTTCCAAATGTAAAAGGCGTATTAATAGCTAATATTATATAAAAAATGGAGACATATCATCCCCTACCTACAACCAGCTTATTTAAAGTAAAAAATGCTGGGTCCTACATACGTTCCTTGGAGTTTTAATTATAATAAAATTTAATATTTTCTATTTGAATGCTTAATTTTTTATGATTGGATAGCATATAATATTCTTATTTTGGAAAGTCCGAGAAGTATTTTTTTTTGAGATTAGTGAAAATGTCATTTCGCTATTTTTAAATCAAAGAAAACTATTGTTTTAAGAAAGTATGCGGTTACATGGTTATTATAAATTGTATTTATTCATATACAGTGTGACCAGTAAAGTCCGCATCATATGGGATTTTTTTTATTAATAGCTTTATTCGAAATTTGTCTTTGGCATCAAGTTCTGCTTCGATCGAGATGAAAATTAAGCAAAAAAATAGTCACGTGATTCGCATTATTTGTCAAATTTTAATTTTTTCCAAAAAATAATTCAAAAGTGGGGTTATTTCTGAAAATATCGAAAAAAGTTTTTTTAAATGCAGTTTCTAGCCCACATGTAAAATTTCAGCTGCATAAGATAATTTTGATTTTTTACCCACGACTAAAATTTATATTTTCCACTTAATAAACACTTTACTGATGATACTGTGTGCTTTTTTGTCTTAATATTAAGGTGTATTACTTTCAGACACAAACTAAGTTTTCAAAAATACTTATTTTATGAAGTTACCTTATACAGGGTTAAAAACAAATAAACTTTGCATTACATATGCGACCAAATTTTAATAGCACAATTTTGATTTTGTAAAAAAACACACATTTAATATACTTTAAAGAACATATATCTGAAATAAAACATCGTCAAAACTAAGAAGTTTTATGTAGGTTGCGTTGAGTCTTATTTTGCAAAAGTGGTGCAATTTACAAAATATAAGTAAAAAATCAAAATTATCTTATGCAGCTGACATTTTGCATGTGGGCTAGAAACTGCATTTAAAAAAAACTTTCCAATAACTTTTTTCGATATTTTCAGAAATAACCCCACTTTTGAATTATTTTTTGGAAAAAATTAAAATTTGACAGATAATGCAATTACGTGACTACTATTTTTTTGCTTAATTTTCATCTCGATCAAAGCAGAACTTGATGCCAAAGTCAAATTTTGAATAAAGCTAAAAATCCCATATGATGCGGACTTTACTGGTGACACTGTATATAAGTACATTGTAAATTAATGTGCAAATAGAAATACCTAAAAACGAAATAATTTATCCACCAAACGACATTAACAGAAACTGAAAACTTTATTTTCCCTTTTTGTTTTTTTGTGATGTTATTTATAAACATATTGAACAACGGAAAGAATTTTCTACAGACACTTTTTTACGACATATAAATATAGTTATTGTTATTATAAGTTCAGATATTACAATCAGATCAACATTTAACATACGAAGCTGAAATTTAAAAATGACTATCTAAAGTGTTGTGTCCCCTTTAAACATAAGCCAATAACATTTTGGTAAAAGTTCGCTGTTTTGAACCGAAAATCCATCATCAGTAACTTACAGTTATTTTGCAATACGGTCCTGATAATTAATATGATTAAAAAATATGCTACTCTAACGAACAAGAAAGATATTTAATAAGTAATATTTTGGTAACAAAGGAATTTTATAGTTTAATCATTATAATTATAATTACATTAATTATCAGGACTGTAACTGTAAGTTACTGATGATGGATTTTCGGTTCAAAACGGTGATATTTTGCCAAAATGTTATTGACTTATGTTTAAAGGGAACAAAACACTTTAGAAAGTATAGAAAACAAAAGAAAAGCACAAAGTCTTTCTCCACAATTTTTTATTAGAATAACTAGGCGAACCTAGAATAATTCATATTAATTAAATTCGACATGTTTCGAGTATAGAAACACTCATCATCAGGAAAACAAAGTGAATGGTACAATGCTGATGTTGTTAGCAATAGAGAAAATAATAGTGGGATTGAGCCGTAATGGAGCTTTCAAGGGTGTACAAGAGGTGTAAAAAATTGAATAGTCAAAAACCGACAATCAAGACTTCAGCATACTGGAAAGTCAGGGGTTAGTGCAGAGGCCCTGTCTTGGGCAGAAAAATGAAGAGTGTAAAAGATAAATTAGGGAGTTTTAACAGACTTTGTGGAAAACATTTGTTAAGTAGAAAAAAATTTTAATTTTTATTCAGCTTTGTTAGAGACATGTAAAAGTATTGAAATAAGAGGGAAAAAAAAAAGAAAAAATGTTTTTCATAAAAGTCGAAGCATCTGTAAAAGATAAAAAAAGGGGAATGTAGCAAATGAAATGTAGAGGTTTACCATTTAGCTGGTGATATCTGAAAACTGAAACGTACGTTTACAAATTAGGAACTATCTTTAAATGTGTCGTAAAAAAGTGCATGTAGAAAATCCTTTCCTTTTTCAATATGTTTATAAATAACATCACAAAAAAACAAAAAGGAAAAATGAAGTTTTCGGTTTTTGTTAGATGTCTCTGGAAGTAGGTATTCGGAATTTTCTTGATTTTTTATCGGCAGTAAGTTAAGCTCTAAATTATTTAACTTTGCTCCAAAGGTGAGCATCGAATTTAGGACACCCTGTATACAGTGTCACCAGTAAAGTCCGCATCATATGGGATTTTTTTTATTATTAGCTTTATTCGAAATTTGACTTTGGCATCAAGTTCTGCTTCGATCGAGATGAAAATTAAGCAAAAAAATAGTAGTCACGTGATTCGCATTATCTGTCAAATTTTAATTTTTTCCAAAAAATAATTCAAAAGTAGGGTTATTTCTGAAAATATCGAAAAAAGTTATTAGAAAAAGGTTTTTTTAAATGCAGTTTCTAGCCCACATGCAAAATTTCAGCTGGATAAGATAATTTTGATTTTTTACCTATATTTTGTAAATTGCACCACTTTTGCAAAATAAGACTCAACGCAACCTACATAAAACTTCTTAGTTTTGAAAAAGCTTTATTTCAGATACATTTTCTTTAAAGTAGCGCCATATTAAATGTGTGTTTTTCTACAAAATCAGATTTGGGCTATTCAAATTTAGTCGCATGTGATGCAAAGTTCATTTGTTTTTCACCCTGTATAAGGTAACTTCATAAAATAAGTATTTTTCATTCATTTTAAAAACGTAGTTTCTGTCTGAAAGTAATACACCTTAATTAAGACAAAAAAGAACACAGTGTCATCAGTTAAGTGTTCATTAAGTGGAAAATAAATTTTAGTTTAACTTAACGTAAAGTTTATCTATTTTCAACGATTTAATTTCAAATCCCTTTATTTTATATTTTATTTTTTTACTTTCAGACACAAACAAATGAACTTTGCATCACATGCGACCAAATTTTAATAGCCCAATTTTGATTTTGTAGAAAAACACACATTTAATATGGCGCTACTTTAAAGAAAATGTTTCTATCTGAAATAAAGCATTGTCAAAAGTAAGAAGTTTTATGTAGGTTGCGTTGAGTCTTATTTTGCAAAAGTGGTGCAATCTACAAAATATAGGTAAAAAATCAAAATTATCTTATTCAGCTGAAATTTTGCATGTGGGCTGGAAACTGCATTTAAAAAAACTTTTTCTAATAACTTTTTTCGATACTTTCAGAAATAACCGCACTTTTGAATTATTTTTTGAAAAAATTAAAATTTGACAGATAATGCGAATCACGTGACTACTATTTTTTGCTTAATTTTCATCTCGATCGAAGCAGAACTTGATACCAAAGTCAAATTTCGAATAAAGCTATTAATAAAAAAAAATCCCATATGATGCGGACTTTACTGGTGACACTGTATAAAAAATAAAACATTTTACAAAAAACGTAAATTTGCTGCTGCAAGACTTTTATGTTTTAGCAAAATAAACTCAAATTAAATACAGTTTGTTCAAAAATAAAGAGCTTTCTTGTGTTAGAGCTGCGTGTATAGGTTTTAACATTTCTTCACAAATCAGTTACGATTATGAATAAAGCTATAGTCTCATTTTAGAGGGAAGTTATTTCAATTCACATTGGTCAAGCCGGTGTACAAATTGGGAATGCATGTTGGGAACTATATTGTCTCGAACACAACCTAACCAAGGATGGAAATTTTACTGATTTACACAAGCCTCAAGATGACAGTTTTTCTACGTTTTTTGCAACAACGTCGTCAGACAAACATGTCCCCAGATCTATTTTTGTAGACCTAGAACCGACTGTGATAGGTAAGTTCTTAATGTTTTATAATTGAAGTTCCTATCAACATTCTAGGACCCACATTATTTCTTATTTAAATCAATTCTATTTCAAAATTAACATTATATGGACAAATTAAACTTTTAGCCGACGACACAACAATTATTTAGTATGCTAAAATATTACGGACATCCAATTAAATATAAAAAAAAATTTAAAAATTATATTTGACTGATTAGAATCTTATAAATTAGGTACCTTTAAATTTTAATAAATCTTCATTTATGTACAGGGTCATCCAACCAGGACTGAACAGGGGCCTATTTTTTTAGTTTCCCTGTATTTTTATTTAAACCAATATAGCCATTTAGTTTATGCTTTGCCGTAGAATTTAAAATTACCATTTAAAAAGCGATCTGACTTAAAACAAAGGAACTGTGGCGTAAATTTGTTGTTTTTTCAATGGAACACCCTGTATATTATTTATTTTTATGAAACGCCCTTGTTTCCTGATATTATTACATTGCATATTATATGTATTATATACATAAATGGTTTATCTTTAAAACAAATGGCCGTCCACAACCCAATAGAATGTTATGTAGTAGTTTTACGATTACAATGACAATGCTTTCTCTCATGGGGGGAAAGTAAATATGGCATAACCCTTTAAAAATAAAACATATATGCCCAAAATAAACGGGTCACGGTATAAATTATTAAAATAATTATTTATTTTTCAGACTCCGTTCGTCTCGGTATGTATAAAGATCTTTATCATCCCGAACAGCTGATCAGTGGCAAGGAAGACGCAGCTAATAATTATGCCAGGGGACACTACACTGTGGGAAAAGAACTGATAGACCCAGTGTCAGATAGAATCAGGAAATTAGCCGACCAGTGTTGTGGCCTACAAGGATTTTTACTATTCCATTCTTTTGGAGGAGGATCAGGTTCAGGTATAATATTAATTACGCACAGCGACACATTGATAATGGGGTTATAAGTTAGTCAGGTTATGGCGATACCCTGATGTGATGGGGACCTCGGTTTCGGATTCAGCGGTCCTGAAAACATAGTAAACATAGCCAGACCCTTAGGCCAAAATTTTTCTTTTGTGGCTGTGTTATTAATATAGTCTATTTCCAATATGATATACAGTGTCACCAGTATAAAGTCCGCATCATATGGGATTTTTTTTTGTTAATAAGTTTATTCGAAATTTGACTGTGGCATCAAGTTCTGCTTCGATCGAGATGAAAATTAGGCAAAAAAATAGTAGCCACGTTATTCGCATTATCTGTCAAAATTTTAATTTTTTCCAAAAAATAATTCAAAAGTGGGGTTATTTCTAAAAATATCGAAAAAAGTTATAAGAAAAAGTTTTTTAAATGCAGTTTCTAGCCTACATGCAAAATTTCAGCTGCATAAGATAATTTTGATTTTTACCTATATTTTGTAAATTGCACCACTTTTGCAAAATAAGACTCATCGCAACCTACATACAACTTCTCAGTTTTGACAAGGCTTTATTTCAGATACATTTTCTTTAAAGTAGCGCCATATTAAATCAGTGAAATTTTTAATGAATGACAATTTTTCAGTGGGTGGACAAGAAAGGCCAGGGGGGGGCTAAGCCCCCCCTTCTGGCTACGGGCCTGGTTCCGGTCTCGCACAGTTTGTTGAAAACTCTGACAAAGGTCTTTCTGTTCGGTGTTCTTTGATGTGAAAATCGTTGACGATATTCTTCAGCAGCTGCTGTAGCATTCCTATTATACAAACCATAAATAAAAACCATATCAATGTAAAATTTTATACTGACACTATTTATACTGACACTAACAGACGAGTGACAGCACAAGAATCAAAAGCGGACAATAATACCATTTATTACAGGAAGGCTAAATTAATGCAATATTTTGTTTTTGCGTTATAATTTAAAAACAAATGAATATTGGATAACAACATTTAAGTTTTTTCTTATTATTTTGATGCAGAGATTACACCCTTAGAGTTTGGCCCATTCCTCCCGACTAACCCTGTATAAAACGAAAAACTGAAAAAATAAATTAAAAGGCGACCATATCTCCCGACAAAAATTGGAAACATAAATTGATTTTTAGGGTTTACTTCTCTTTTAATGGAAAAATTGTCAGTCGACTATGGCAAAAAAAGCAAGTTAGAATTTGCTGTCTACCCCGCTCCAAACCTATCAACAGCTGTCGTAGAACCTTACAATGCCATTTTATCCACTCACACAACGCTTGAGCATTCCAGCTGCTCCTTCATGGTGGACAATGAGGCCATTTTTGAAATATGTAATAAAAGTTTAGGCATTACTAGGCCAGGATACGATAATCTTAATAGAATTATTGCTCAGGTCGTATCATCAACAACAGCATCACTCAGGTAAGTGTTAATTTCCTATAATGGTACTACAGTGGTAAAGTATGTTTCGCAATAAATGGTTGACTCCGTTTAACTACCTGGGACGTTTTGCAAGAGCTCGGCCGTCGGGCTCTTGCAAAACGTCCCAGGTAGTTAAACGGAGTCGACCATTTATTGTGAAACATACTTTACTAGAGAGAAATGACAGGCCGGTCGGTTTAGTTGGATCAGAGAGGACATACGATTTTAGATTCAAAATCAAAAGAAAATGGGTCGTTATTTTATAAAACTCTTATTACCATTATATTTTATTTCCAGCATAAATAAATATAATAAAAGCAGAATGACGTACAAATTAGTAAAATTATGTTTGATAAATAATATTATTTATGTCATACCAGTACATTATTGTGTTTTTATACTTTAGATACCATCTACATAACGGATTACTTTGTAGTACACGTTATGGCCCGCGCGGGCATTAAGTGTTTCATTAAGTGTACATCTTGTTCCATTTTTGATTTTTGACTTTGACACATTAAACATTTTAATAATGTCAAGGTAATTTCGCAGGTAAAATAAAAAATTGGTAAATCAAATTAAATTAAAAAAAAATATTTATTATTCAAAACGAACTGGTATGACATAAAATTTTGTATGCACCACGGGTACTAATAGATATATACCTCGGGCGACTTACGAACCCTCGGGCCAGAGGCCCTCGGCTTTGTAAGACTGTCGCCCTCAGGGCATAATCATCTACTTAGTACCCTTGATACATAAATAACTATTATTTATCAAGTGTATTATGTAGGCCATAATAAACGATCGAGGATGATATAATACGTATATAAATTAAATAGTATGCTTACTTTTACAGTGCCACGAATTTTATATTCTTACTAAGAAAACACCAAATTTTACCTTATTTTGATATTTTATATTTTAACCTAAAATTGCAGCCCATCTTTTAAATTAAAAATACGAATACAAATTACTCATATTTTTCCTTATTTTTTTCGTCCAATATGTTTAATATATAACTTTAGAAACTGAACTAAATACTTCATTGGGCCTGCTTCTTAGTCAAAGCGTACTGTTCAGTGCAGTACTGCCATCTAAAAACCCGCTCAACCGAGCGGTATTGCCACACATATTATACAGGGTGTCCCAAAAGTAATGGGACACAGAAAAACAGCAGACTCCCTAAGGCGAAATAATGCGATTTATTTAAACTTGCCTTATCCCAAAATTGATAACAACCGAGTCAAAGTTTTAATTTTGATTTCGTTTTTTTTGCGATTACTTCTTAACGAAACTACATTGCAGCACAAAATTAAGCGTTTTGGGGTTTTTTGAGGTGGGGAATTCAAAATTATCCATAGTTTTTGTGTGCCCAGTAGAGGGCGGTGCCTACGGCATGGCCCACTCCTTTTAGCTGGCATAACTTTGTTTAGGCTTCTTATATCTATCCGAGTATATTAAAAGAATAAGTTACTTTACTTCTTTTACATCAAAAATGTATAACTTATTGAAGTCGCTAGGAGCAACCATTTTCGAGATAAACGCATTCGATATTTTTAATGCAAGAATGCTAAAATATTTAAATTAATTAAACCATTGAGGTCAATGGTGGCCATTTTGAACATTTGCTATCACGGCGTTACCATTTTTATTTCTAACCATTTTGTTATTTTTAAATGTTGTTAAACTAATAGACCAGGGTCGATAATTTTTGAAACCAAAAAAAATAATAGTAGGATGAAACCCATTGGAAAAGGAAGAGAATAGAACAAAAATTTTAAGGGTAGAAAACGATTTATCTCGATTTTCGGTAAAACTACAAGTCCTATGGAAAAACGTTAAATCGCAAAATTGTAGGTAATAAAAAGATCTACAACTTTTGTATTTACACTTTTTTCATATAACCTCAAAATGTATGTGAAAAATTCAAATAACCAAGTTTTTGGTTTTTTATTTTTATCTTTTACAAAAAAATTTTTTTATCCACGAAATTTGGTGAAAACTTACCTTTTTATGTCCTAAACACACTGTAATTTTTTTGATTTAAAATATTTATTTTTTAACCTTATTTTGACTTAATATCGAAAAAACACCCTAATTTTCAATCGAAAATTCTCACGTCAAAATATTTGCTTTTTTAAAAAAGTCGGTGGGCTTTTTGTTCGTTGAAATCTCTACTGTCTGATGGTGTTAAAAAATATATACATTACTATGGTAAATGTTCTCAAAAAAATGCAAAGAAACGAAAAAACTCGAATCCGATTTTTTTTTTAGATCAATATGTACAATTTTGAGCTATTTATTAAAATTTATACTTTAATTACTCGAAAAACGTAAGATTCCATGTTACATTGATAAAAAAAAGTATAAATTTTAATAAATAGCTCAAAATTGTACATATTGATCTAAAAAAAAAATTTCGGATTCGAGTTTTTTCGTTTCTTTGCATTTTTTTGAGAACATTTACCATAGTAATGTATATTTTTTTTACACTATCAGAAAGTAGAGATTTCAACGAACAAAAAGCCCAACGACTTTTTTAAAAAAGCAGATATTTTGACGTGAGAATTTTTGATTGAAAATTAGGGTGTTTTTTCGATATTAAGTCAAAATAAGGTTAAAAAATAAATATTTTAAATCAAAAAAATTACAGTGTGTTTGGGACATAAAAAGGTAACTTTTCACCAAATTTCGTGGATAAAATTTTTTTTGTAAAAGATAAAAATAAAAAACCAAAAACTTGGTTATTTGAATTTTTTACATACATTTTGAGGTTATATGAAAAAAGTGTAAATACAAAAGTTGTAGATCTTTTTATTACCTACAATTTTACGATTTAACGTTTTTTCATAGGACTTGTAGTTTTACCGGAAATCGAGATAAATCGTTTTCTACCCTCAATATGGATCATTTTGAATTCCTCACCTCAAAAAACCCCAAAACCCTTAATTTTGTGCTGCTATGTCGTTTCGTTAAGAAGTAATCGCAAAAAAACGAAAACAAAATTAAAACTTTGACACCCTATATCTCGGTTGTTATAAGTTTTGGGATAAGGCAAGTTCAGATAAATCGCATTATTTCGCCTAAAGGAGTCTTCTGTTGCTCTGTATCCCATTACTTTTGGGACACCCTATATAAATATACCTACTCTGCTTCTCTTATGGGGGGAATTTCTTATTGTTGTTATTTATTATTGTTGGACCATGGGTATGGGGAGGTAGGCTCCATAGATCTGCCACTGCGCCGACCAGCTGACCCAAAATATTTACTGGGGTAGCCCCACGTTTATAATATTTTTTTCTGGACTCATCGCCAATCACCACATCTTCGTAATCGGGGTCTCCAGTTGATTTGGTAGACGATAGCCAATTAATTATCAAAAAATCTTCTGTTCTATTATTGTTAGCACCAAAACTAGTTTAAACTTAGTCTTCGTCCAGTCTAATGTCGTTTAATCATTTTACTAGGTTTGATGGAGCTATGAATGTGGATCTGACTGAATTTCAAACTAATTTGGTACCGTTCCCCAGAATTCATTTTCCATTGGTTACTTACTCTCCAATTATATCTGCAGAAAAGGCTCACCATGAACAGATGTCAGTAGGTGAAATAACTAATAATTGTTTTGAACCATCAAATCAGGCAAGTATAATTAAATAATCACTTTTAAACTTCTCTGCTACCTACTTCTATAATTGGGTTTTTTACTAATTTTTGATTCTACCGCACATATGCATACTGGTATGTAATATTTCTTAATTTATTATAAAAAAATGAGGTAAGGAAACACATTGGGTTCTAAAAAATATGTAATGCAAAAAAACAAAAAAAAATTGTATAATAGGCATTTATCACTAAATAATTTTCAAAATTTTCAACTAAAAAGGACTGTCTTCTATTAGTAAAAATATGTATATTGACAATACTGCAACTTAGGTAGCAAAATATAAGGCGAATATACAACTTCGTTGGATGGTTTACCCTCATAGATGCCTTTTACTACAGTTAACTATTTAAATCCTTCATTCTTTTTTACAGTTATATCCAGTTTGTTCCTTACTTGACCTCCTACTTTACTGGAAATATTGTTACATTTAGCGGAAAAAGTTTCAACAATACTAATTGAGTCTCTTAAACTTAAATTTCTACTCTCCAACGAGGATATTAGGTCCGGTATAAAACTGAAATTAACCTTAATAAAACAAGATCTTTAGCTACACTTGCACTTTTTAACAAATCTTTACTTTTTACACGTTGCAAATCGTCATCTAAATCCAAAATTAGTTCTTTAATGGCTATTAATTATTATTATTAGGGCCTTAATCCATGTTCCCCACCGGGTAATGACAGGTTCTCAGCTGAAGTGGCTCAGATTTCATTTTTTGTAACTTTAACTTATGCAGCGGTGTTATGTTCATTGATTTGGAACTTCTTTTCACAAACAATAATTTTTGTACAAGCTTTACAAAAGACTTTTTCTCTACTAAACTCTAACTCTGGGAAATTTTTATTCCACGAAGACGTTTTGGCAACCTTAGACATTCTGAACACAAATTTGAAATTACTAGTTTCACACTGAAAATACTGAAATCTTTTGACAAACTAAAACATATATGTATTAAAAATCGATTTAAATACAGTTTTTTAAGCAGGTAATAATAATTAACGCACTATTGAGTGGCAATAAACAACCCCTAACAATATACCTGCAAAAGCCCCGAAAACCCCCAATAAATACCTTGTGTATAACCAAAATGTAATAATAATGATAATGTAAATTTTAAATATAATTATTATAATCTTCAGGTTGAAAAATCCCTAAAATAAGTACCGAACAGGACATTAAGCCTTTAACGTTTTAAATTTTTTGATTAAGCCGAAAATATAAAAATATGCTCTTAAAATAATAACACAGGCCTGCATTTTTTAACACTTTGAAAGTTGATTTAAAAATTTTAACTGTTTTCTAGTAACTGGGTAGCGCTGATTTCAAATCTGCTTTCAGTTTTTTTATATCACGTAAGGTTATTTTTCAAACGGTAAAATCCAAAAATATAGAAAAAACACGATTTATTTCATTTATAAGCTAGTTTTTTAATATATTAAGGAAAAAAATACAAAAATATACACATATAAACTATTATAAATGGTTATTTATACGTTACGCTTCTTCAAAAAATGTTTTCTTTTTTCAGAAAAGCTTCTTTTGGTTGTTTTTCTGTTCCAACAGAAATCGGCCATCATTTTTGTGTCCCAGCGCCCCTGGTATTTTTTTTCCATCTCTTTAATATATTGGTGACCTTGCTCTTCACCCACGTCCCCAAGATTTTCCGGGAATTAATCCAAATGGGAATGTAAAAAGTGAATTTTTATGCTCATATTCTGAAATTCCTGAACGTTTCCAGCCTATTTTCAACGATCTCAACATAGTAGTAATTTATGTTCAACTTCTTTAAAAGCATTCCATGCATGTTTTTCCTTATCTTCCATTACCTTTTCAAATTCTGTATCTTTCATCAAGCTGCTAATCTGCGGCCCTACAAAGATTCCCTCTTTTAATTTTGCCTCTGACAGAGCCGAAAATGTTTTACACAAATATTTAAAACAATATCCTTCTTTGTTTAATGCCTTAACAAATTGTTTCATACGTCCAAGTTTTATGTGAAGTGGTGGAAGTAAAACTTTTTGAGGGTCAATAAGACTTTCGCAAATTACATTTTTGTTTCCAGGTGTTAAAGTCTCTCTTTGTGACCAGTCTCTTTTTATCCAATGCTGTTCTCGCTAGCTAGACCAGTCGCACAGGAAACATGGAAATTTAGTAAATCCAGACTGCTGACCTAAGAGAAGACTTAAAATGTTTAGATCTTCACACACTTCCCAGTTGTGATTTTCATATTGTATTCTTAAAAGTAATTCCCCTAACTTTTCATAGTTTTCCTTTAACTTAACTATATGGCCGGCCGAAACAGAAGCAAAAACATTGTCATTATGTAAAAGAACAGCTTTAAAGCTCCTTTTTGAAGTCGATAAAAAGTCTCCAGTCGGAAGGTGTGTAGGACCACAGAAAATCATTTTTTATTCATCAATCATTTAGAATTTGAAGTACTACATTCATTTTAAAATGTGTTAAAACGCCTATTATAAGTTTTTTTTATATTTTTTCTTTTTTTTTGCAAAAAAAAATATGTGGGTGATAGAGACCAATTGTATTTTAATTAGTTATTTCTATATAAAAACTAAGCTCAACAAACAAAAATCACGTGATCACAAATTTCATGCAGGCCTGTGATAATTTATGAAAAATATGCATTTTATTAAAATATTGACAAAATATGCAAAAAATGCATACCTATTGGTGTTTCTCAAAAAACGTTCACCCCTAAAACTTTTTTATATTTATAGATATTAAAATGAAATTTTGAGATTATGCATAAGAGATGAATCTGCATTTATTGGCATCATTTTCAATTTGTTAGCACTTCCGGTTTGACCAGAAGGGACCTTGTCTTTGATATTTTAAATGGGACATCTTGTATATTTTTACTTATTTGGGTTCCGCATAACATTATGAGTGAACTGACTCACTTGCTTTTTTTGACGTGTTATAACATTTTTATGTTTATTTTTTATTTTCAATCTAGAGTGCTACAAATTAATTAAATCTGTTAATTTATAGTCAAGTAGTAGGTATATGAAAATTAAAATTGTCATATTAATTGACTTTCTAAGTTTCACAAGCGTTTAAAAAATGAAATTTTGTTTTCTTGACGTTTACTCTATTTTTCCAAATGGAACGATGGTGGTTGACTAGGATATTTAACACGAACATTTTTTTTCCAACAATTTGATACCATACATTCCTATGCTATTTTAAAATTGACACTGAAAAATTTGCCTTAAATCCCAATGGCAAATTTAAAAGCGTTATACATTATTACCGCTCTCTCTTTTCTAAAGAAATATAAAGGCGGCTTTGAAAAACAATGTAATGGTTTTGAAAACCAATATAACTTTAATTTAAAGTTGTAATGTCATTAGTTTATAAAATATACAATAACATACAATCTTGCGGCTTCAGAAGAATTTTTCTGGTCGCTCCAAAAATTTGGAGCCTATCAATTTGTTCATTTCTAGTAAAACTAACCATTTTATCTGATTTACAATGTGAGTTTATTAAACGAATGACATTACAATTTTAATTTAAAACCATATTGGTTTTTAAAACCATTCCATTGTTTTTCAAAGCCGCCTTTATATTTCTTTAGAAAAGAGAGGGCGGCAATAATGCATAACGCTATTAAATTTGCGATTGGGACTTAAGGCAAATTTTTTCGTGTCAATTTTAAAATAGCATAGAGGTGTATGGTATCAAACTGTTGGAAAAAAAATGCTCGTTTTAAATATACAGTGTGTGTATAAAGTCTGGAAACGGCTTAATAACATCACAATTTACTGGCCGATTTAAACCAAATTTGGTACAGTTGTGTAAGAGGATCTAACGCACCGAATGACGATATTGGCGTTGTTGCCAGCTTTTTAGTTTGTCTGGAATTCGAACGAATTTTATATTTTTAAATATAACACCCAGTATATTTTTACATTTTTAAATTCCACCGAAAATTATAATTATTTTTTATTAGATGCATTATTAGTCTATACTTCATAGTTTTCGAGATATTGACTCTCGAAAAGTGACATTTTTGAACTTTGACAGCTTATAACTTTCTAACAGTACGTCTTAGAGCAAAACGGCTTACATGTCCCTATCTTCAATTTTTATTATCTTCCCAAAAAAATCAACTTCCAGTTAAACCGGAACAACTATATTTCCTGCTTTCGAGTTACATCCGGTTTAACCGGAAGTTGATTTTTTTGGGAAGATAATAAAAATTGAAGATAGGGACATGTAAGCCGTTTTGCTCTAAGACGTACTGTTAGAAAGTTATAAGCTGTCAAAGTTCAAAAATGTCACTTTTCGAGAGTCAATATCTCGGAAACTATGAAGTATAGACTAATAATGAATTTAATAAAAAATAATTATAATTTTATGTGGAATTTAAAAATGTAAAAATATACTGGGTGTTATATTTAAAAATATAAAATTCGTTCGAATTCCAGACAAACTAAAAAGCTGGCAACAACGCCAATATCGTCATTCGGTGCGTTAGATCCTCTTACACAACTGTACTAAATTTGGTTTAAATCGGCCAGTAAATTGTGATGTTATTAAGCCGTTTCCAGACTTTATACACACACTGTATTTAAAAATATAAAATTCGTTCGAATTCCAGACAAACTAAAAAGCTGGCAACAACGCCAGTATCGTCATTCGGTGCGTTAGATCCTCTTACACAACTGTACCAAATTTGGTTTAAATCGGCCAGTAAATTGTGATGTTATTAAGCCGTTTCCAGACTTTATACACACACTGTATATAATATTAACTAAATATAATACATATATATACCTAAATAAAGAAAAGTTATAGGGGTGAACGTCTTTTTAGAAACACCCGGTATGCATTTTGCATATATTCCGCCCTTTATTTATCACAAACCCGTACTGCAAAATATTCAATAGTACCTTTTTCAAAATAAACTAAATAGAACTGCTTTATTTTTAAAATTCATAATTTTTAGATGGTAAAATGTGATCCCAGACTTGGAAAATATATGGCGTGTTGCTTATTATACCGAGGAGATGTAGTCCCGAAAGATGTAAATAATGCCATTGCTGCTATCAAGACCAAAAAATCCATTCAGTTTGTCGAATGGTGTCCGACAGGCTTTAAAGTAGGAATAAACTACCAACGACCAACTGTGGTACCCGATGGCGATTTAGCTAATGTAAGTTGTGTCTGTGTGCTGAGAATTGAACCCAGAACCTCTTGCCCGACTTTTTCTAGACCAGTTTCGGTCATATACCAACAGCATATTATATTTTATAAATTTGGTGGGTTTATAGTTATGTGATATTATTATGCATTTTATGATATGACGGATGCCGTTTCGTCACTTCCGGTTTAACCGGATATTACCTCAGCTTTAAGTTTTTAAGGAACTGTATATTTTTCGCTAAATCGATTCAGAACATCATTCCAAATTCAACGACTACTCATACGACACTTTTTGACCCATTAAATCACTTTTATTTTTCATCTAGATTGCTATGAACTCTCTAAAATGGTTTACTTATAAGCCAAAATCTTGAAAAAATGTAATTTTTAAGTTTTATTGTGTTTTAAATTGTTTACAAACTTTTTAAAAAGTCTATACCTATCCCGGGGAACTTAATTTTTTCGAATGGAAACGTCCCAGGTAGCACATAACGTCGAAATGATGTCTAAAAGACGTCATCAGTTTCGGCTAAAAGACGTCTCTTTAACTTTCATAACGACGTCTTTTTGACGTAAGTAAGTCACATCTAAATGACGTCAGTTATTGACGTCGAAATGACGTCAGGGCTTGACGTCAATTTCAGGGATGTCAATTTTGACAAATAAAAAACGGGAATAATTTTTAAATGACAAAATTTATTTAAAAATCTCAGTTTTAAAACCCTTATTCTAATGGTAACAACGTAACGTGGTAAGAATATTCGTATTTTGATATTTTTAACAAAAGCTAAGAGCTATCAAAGTAAACTATTGAAAACTATAGTATTAATTATAAAAGTCTAGACACTTTAAACCGCAGTTTTTTACTACACAATTTCAGCTTAGGTCATGCAGTAAAGGAAAACACACAAAACTTAAATTATCAGGCTTATTATCAAACAGTAACAACTTTGATTTTACATCGGATACATTCCATAATGGCTATCGCCATAGAGTTTCCACCGCTCTGCGTCTGCATCTTCTGTTTCTTGCAAAGCCCGCCGAAATTGTTTCGCGTCCTTGTATGGCGGCCAAAAGACCTCTTTTTTCATAGGTGTCAGCCACGTATTACGAACTACACCTACACTATTGTTCGCTTCTTCGCTGAATTGTATAACACAAAACATTTTTATTTTTATGGGGCAAACAAGACAATAATTAAGATTCGTCTATGTATTGTCTAAAAAGTCGAGCCGACACAGAATCACTACCACACGATTCAAATCAAAATGGCGACCACCGAGTATACCGACGGACAGAGATCACAGAGCAGAGAGTCGGCTTGATCGAGATCAGTGTTGCCAGTTTAATTTTTTGTACGTCAGTAGTTCTTGTCATTCGACATCGATAAACAGATATTATTTATTTGAACTATTTTTACTAAAATTAAAGAGTACTTGCAATTCTATTTTAGTTTTTTTTTTGCTCTATACTAGATTTGTATTAATCGCTTAATATAATTTAGGATCGATCGCGGACGTTAATACAGGTAATGCAAAATCTATATTCTGAAAACGAAAAATTCAAGGTAGTTTTTGCTCATTTGTAGGAAATAAAAAAAATGTAGGTATACCTACGTACCTACCTTACATTTCATAATTTTCATATTACAAAACAGTATACAGTAGGCGAAAACAGTAAGGCTACTACCAGAACTCTAGTCTGGCAACGCTGTGTGAGCGTTCTGTGGCCTCGGACATTAAAGTTTAATCGTTTCATCCAAACGACCGACCCAGGCCTGCCCAAGTGCATTATGTCCTTGTCCCTATTATTTGAAAATTGCATTAAAACTATGCTGCTCCGGGTAACACCGCTGTGAAAGTCGTTGTCAATCAACCAAAAACGTAAAAGAAAGAATCATTTAACTGCCGCGCGATGGTGACATGCCTCAACATATTTAGATAACTAAAACGGTATATATAAGTCTAGTATAAACAATTTAAAAAATATTTCCGAAGTTGATTGGTTATTGATTTCTTTTACCTAAAATATCTTTATGATTGATTGAAAACTAATATGTCAAACCGACTTTAAAAAGACGTTAATACGACGTCTTATCACTGCCGTCAAATACACGTGTCAATACACACGTCAGAATAACGTCATATTATGGTCAAAAGACGAATATGACCAAAGCTGACCGAAGAACGACGTCATTTAGACGTAATTTTCGTCATTCTTGCTACCTGGGGTATTGATTTACTCGGGCAAAAAGGTAGAGTACTTTTTTTCCAACAATTTTATATCACACACCCTTATGTCAAGTTTAAAAAGGAGAGATAATTTATTAAAAATATCAGTTTATCACAAAAAATACAAGAAGCGCAAATGGCTTTGCATTTATCTAGGTACCTAACATTAGGCCATAATGCCAGCAAACAAATGAACATAATTGCAAATTTAAAATCCGCCATCATTGTCAGGGGTACCTATATAAATTCAATGCCATTCGCGCTTTTTGTTGTGTTTTTGTCATGAATTGGTATTTTTATTGATTATCTCTCCTTTTTTAACTTGATATAAGGGTATCAAATTGTTGGAAAAATATCTTTGCCCGAAAGAGCCAATACGAGTATGTCTCCATTTGAAAAAATGTAGTTTTCTGGGAAAAAATATTTTTTTAAAATGGGAAAGAAAGAAAAAACCTAAAATCTTCCTCCACAAAGTTTAATAGAATTAAAATTTTCTAGGGGTATCTACATGTTTTGAACGTAGAAACGTTCATCATCAGGAGACAGAAAATTTATTTAGTGCTGATGTTTTTAGCAGAAGAGAAAATGGTGTAGAACCTTAATGGAGCTTTTATGAATTTAAAAAATTGATGTGTAGAAGAGATATAATATACTGAGCTTTAATCCTCAGTACCCCCAAATTTTTTTTGTAATGCAATTTTATGGTGATTTTACAATTTTATCCTTATAATTTCCTACTGACATAAACTTGAAAAGTTTTATAGGAAGGTTTTTTTTCTTCCCCAGTTTATTTGGTTGGTTTAGACCCTCTTTAATAACTTTTTTAACACACTTATCAGTATGGTTTAACCTTTTTATCAATTTTCTTCATATTATGTCTTTTCTACACATCAATTTTTTAAATCCATAAAAGCTCCATTAAGGTTCTACACCATTTTTTATTCTGCTAACAAACATCAGCACTAAAAAAATTTTCTGTCTCCTGATGATGAACGTTTCTACGTTCGAAACATGTAGAGACCCCTAGAGAATTTTTATTCTATTAAACTTTGCGGAGGAAGACTTTAGGTTTTTCTTTCTTTCCCATACTTTCAACTCCACTTTAAGCATGGACTATTTCTTTATATTTTAAAAAAGTTTGTAAAAAATTTAAAACATCCTAAAACTTGAAAATTGCATTTCTGAACTATCAAGATTTTGGCTTAAAAATAAATCATTTTCGAGCGTTGATAGCGAGGTTGATAGCAATCTAGATGAAAAAATAAAAAAAAAAGTATCAAAAAGTGACGTATCGGGTGTGGTTAAATTTGGAATGTTATTCTGAATCAATTTAGCCACAAATATACACGGTGTTCCATTTAAAAATCTGGTTGATCATTTCCGGTTAAACCGGAAGTGACAAAATGGCATCCGTCATGTTATAGGGCAGCATCGATCGCATGTAAAATATACCCAATTTTTGCCCTCCGCTGTCACCGAATTTTTCCGAAACTGCAGCTACGATTGACTTCAAATTAAATATATTGAAAGACCTATCCACAAACTATGTCTCTCATGTAGCAGATTTTCCGATTATTCCTTCGTTTTTAAAATATACCATAATTTGTGTTAGTATAAATAGGCCAACTTTAAAAATTATTTGCTCCGAAAGTAAGGCCTAAATTAAAAATATATAACAGGACAGACAACGCTTGAACCTTTGAGGCCTTTACTTGATGGAAATTCATTAAAACTCAATGAAAGACAATTTATTTTGTCAAATTTCCACTTTTATTTGAAAAACTTTTTCTTTACACGACGCGTTTCGCTACATTGTAGCTTCTTTGGGTATATGGTGCTAACTAATTTTATTTCAGTACAATTACAAAATGGTCTAGATACTTAATTACTGAATTCAGGTATACACATTACAAGCTTAATTATTTAATTATATTTTCTTAAAATTGTTTAGGTATTGTAAACTTAAATATTACTAATGATACTACAATTTTTTATACCGATACAAATTGGGAAAACTTAAATAATAAAATTAAAAGAGATTTTAAAATTATAAAAAATTGGTTTGATAACAATTTATTAACAATTAATTTTAATAAAACAAATTATATTCCTTTTACTTTAAACCTAAATAACCTACCAGGAAATATGAATACAGTGTCACCAGTAAAGTCCGCATCATATGGGATTTTTTTTTATCAAAAGCTTTATTCGAAATTTGACTTTGGTATCAAGTTCTGCTTCGATCGAGATGAAAATTAAGCAAAAAATAGTACTCACGTGATTCGCATTATCTATCAAATTTTAATTTTTTCAAAAAATAATTCAAAAGTGGGGTTATTTCTGAAAATATCGAAAAAAGTTATTAGAAAAAGTTTTTTAAAATGCAGTTTCTAGCCCACATGCAAAATTTCAGCTGCATAAGATAATTTTGATTTTTTACCTCTATTTTGTAAATTGCACCACTTTTGCAAAATAAGACTCAACGCAACCTACATAGAACTTCTTAGTTTTGACAATGCTTTATTTCAGATACATTTTCTTTAAAGTAGTGCTATAAATATTAAATGTGTGTTTTTCTAGAAAATCAAAATTGGGCTATTAAAATTTGGTCGCATGTGATGCAAAGTTCATTTGTTTTTGACCCTGTATAAGGTAACTTCATGAAATAAATATTTTTGAAAACGTAGTTTGTGTCTGAAAGTAATATACCTTAATATCGAGACAAAAAAGAACACAGTGTCATCAGTAAAGTGTTCATTAGGTGAAAAATAAATGTTAGTTTAACTTAACGTAAAGTTTATCTATTTTCAACGATTTAATTTAAAACCCCTTTAATTTATTTTTTATTTTTTTTACTTTTAGATACAAATTACGTTTTCAAAAATACTTATTTCATGAAGTTATCTTATACAGGGTCAAAAACAAATAAACTTTGCATCACATGCGACCAAATTTTAATAGCCCAATTTTGATTTTGTAGAAAAACACTCATTTAATATGGCGCTACTTTAAAGAAAATGTATCTGAAATAAAGCATTGTCAAAACTAAGAAGTTCTATGTAGGTTGGGTTGAGTCTTATTTTGCAAAAGTGGCGCAATTTACAAAATAGAGGTAAAAAATCAAAATTATCTTATGCAGCTGAAACTTTTCATGTGGGCTAGAAACTGCATTTAAAAAAACTTTTTCTAATAACTTTTTTCTATATTTTCAGAAATAACCCCACTTTTGAATTATTTTTTGAAAAAAAAAATTTGACAGATAATGCGAACCACGTGACTACTATTTTTTTGCTTAATTTCCATCTCGATCGAAGCAGAACTTGATGCCAAACTCAAATTTTGAATAAAGCTATTAATAAAAAAATCCCATATGATGCGGACTTTATTGGTGACACTGTAGTATTCAAATAAATGAAGACATTCAAATTTGTAAAGTTAATAAAATAAAATATTTAGGAATTATTTTTGACAGTAAATTAAATTGGAATTTTCACATAGAATACTTAATTAAAAAATTAAGAAGTTTACTACCGATTTTTAAAAACATTAAAAATTTTTTAAATGTAAGACATATGGAAATATTATATTACGCGTTGGTTAAAACTCATTTAAATTACGGAATTTTAGGTTGGGGAGGAATAAATAGAACTTTAGTTAAAAAATTAGAAATATTACAATAAAGGTTTCTAAAAATTATATACAATAAAGATTATCTTTATCCTTCAAAAGAATTATATTCAGAAACAAAAAAGTTGAACATAAGACAACTTTACATTGTTAAACCATAATCATAATACACGTCATAAAAATGAAACAACCATAAAACCTAAAATAAATAAGTCCATAGGACAAAAAAATTTCAAATATTTATGTTTTTATTTAAACGATTATTTACCAACAAAAATTAAAAAATTGATTTCATTAAAAAAATTTAAAGTCAGGATATTAAAAACAGACAATTTGAAAATATTTTTAGAAATGCTTTAATTAATTATTATTGTTCTGAATAATTTATATAAGTAATATAAAGTGCACTGCTGATGCTAGATTTGTGATCCAAAGTGTATAATTGATAAGTATTTCAAAATATACCACGGCTGCTGACTTTTCAAAAAAAAAAAAAAGATATGTTTTAGCGAGCAACTTATCTTGGAATAACCCTGGAAAGTTTAGAAATAAATGGATTGAAAAATTCCGGTGCATTATTAAACGACCAATTAGAACTAACTATTTCCCCTTTGCTAAATCTGAGTCAATAATCTAAATAGGGTTCTTTGGATTTCCCATAAGATTAAGATATAATAATATTTAAGTTTACAATACCTAAACAATTTTAAGAAAATATAATTAAATAATTAAGCTTGTAATGTGTATACCTGAATTGAGTAATTAAGTATCTAGACCATTTTGTTATTATACTGAAATAAAATTAGTTAGCACCATACAACCGAAAAAGCTACAATGTAGCGAAACGCGTCGTGTAAAGAAAAAGTTTTTCAAATAAAAGTGGAAATTTGACAAAATAAATTGTCTTTCATTGAGTAATTCGTTTAATTTATTATTATATTTCATCTTTTTTTTCGCCTAAATTTAATAGGAAATAATACAATGTTTATTTGTGCATTCTAACACATTTATTTTTTCCCACGCTTTATTGCAAACGTTGATTGGGCGGTTGAAAAGTCCACAGCCAGACTCTAGATGCTTGTCAGTAAATCCCCCTTGACTTCTTGTTTAAACAATGTACAGAACCCTTTACGATGGATAGTATCATACACAAGAACCTTCAGGAAAATATGTTATTTTTATTTACAGAAGTTATTTTTTTAGGTTCAAAGAGCTGTTTGCATGCTTTCTAATACAACTGCCATATCTGAAGCGTGGAGCAAGCTGAATACAAAATTTGATTTAATGTATGCAAAAAGAGCATTTGTTCATTGGTAAGTCATTATTTTTATGATTTATTTGATTTTTAGGTTAATTAATGAAAATACAAATACAAAGAAAAATATAAATAGGATTTTTTTTTTTAATTTCAACCTGTTGTTTTCATTTTGTATAATGCATCTGATCGGCAGGCGCCTGAGACACCAATAACCAATGCTACCCACAAATGTATAAAATAACAAGTTAATATAGAAAAGGTCAACCTTTTGGCCTAAAACACCTTTTGAACAAGAAATTTTATGGGCGCTTGTTGCAGAAAAGCTTTAATATTCTTCCTAGACAGTGTGTTAGATTTTTTCTACTTGTATCATTTTTTTGACTTTAAAAAATGCCAATAGCTTAGCGTGTTCAGATATGTCTACTTTTTCCCTAAATGATAGAGTGATCTTTGGCATTGAATATACTGGCCAAAGCGTTGATATCTTCTTTGTCTTGGCATTTCCGCTAAAATAAGCTAATAGCGCCGATTTTGAACTTTGTTTTCCGTACACCATTGTTTAAAACTGTTATAATATGCCTCGTCATATCTCGGGCGACTTTTAGTTGGCAGAAGATCTTCTACAATTTTTGCCGCTTCTCGAATTTTTGATGTTTTTATTTTAACGATTATTTACCAACAAAAATTAAAAAATTGATTTCATTAAAAAAATTTAAAGTCAAAATAAAAACATGAATATTAAAAACAGATAATTTGAAAATATTTTTAGAAATGCTTTAATTAATTAATATAGGTATTGTTCTGAATAATTTATATAACTAAGTAATATTTTTTACTTAAAAATTAAAAATTAATAATTTTATTATTCTTATATTTCTTTAAAAAAAACTGCGTTTATAGTACCTACTAGAAATTAACATTTTTACTTTGAAACTTGATTTTTAATGCATATTTATGATTTATGATTTTACATACTAAAACAAAAAATAAGAATTGCCCCTAACAAGCTCAGCTTCAGGGGATTGAATGATAAGTTTATAGAAGACAACATAAACATATTGATTATATTATTAAATTTTAAATAAACGCATTATTATTATTATTATTATTATTAAGAAGTGAATGAAAGTGGTTGTAAATAAAATGGTATACAAACCTCGGTGAAAAGTTTCATTACTGTCTCGAGATTTAGTTAACTACCAACTCTCTTGACAGTAATGAAACACTTTCCACCTAGGTACGCAATGTACTATTTATACGTTGATAAGTGATAGAACACTGCTACAGTAGAAAAGTTATTTTTAACATTAAAGCTTTATTTAAAATATTTGTTGTTCGCACGAAAATCCTTCAACGTTTTTTCATTTTCTTAGGTATGTTGGAGAAGGAATGGAAGAAGGAGAGTTTTCTGAAGCTCGCGAAGACTTAGCTGCTCTGGAAAAAGACTATGAGGAGGTAAGCAGGGATGATGATCCATATGATGAAACTGTTGGACTTGAAGAAGAGTATTAAATTGATTTGTTGTATTGTATTGTACATTGTATTGTTGATGTAATAGTATTGTAACTTGACTTTATTATTATTTATTATTATATTAATTATTATTATTATTTTTAATAACTATACTAGCCATAAGTTATAACAGAAATAAAATATTACTTGTGTTATAACTTATGGATAAATTTTATTCATTGTTTATGCGAAAAATTTGTACCTTTGTTTAGAGGAAAATAGATTTTAACAAACATTCTTGATGTTTAACTTTTCTCTCCTAACTGCCTTTCCCATTACCTACCTTACCTACCTATCTTCTTAACATAGTATAAAACAAAGTCGCTGTCTGTCCGTCCGTCCCTTTCAGCTATATATGCTTAAATCTTTAAAACTACGCAACGGATTTTGAAGCGGTTTTTTTTAATAGATAGAGTGATTCAAGGGAAAGGTTTTTATGTATACCTAGCGACCCGCCCCGGCTTCGCAGGGGTGCAATTTCAGAAAGTGGCATGCCGGGTACTAATATTTCGGGTTTGTATTTATACCAGCGGGTTGCAACGCATGCCAGATACACGCTAGTTACTAATAAAGATAACATGCCTGAAAAAAAATACAAAATATTTAACTTAGATGCATGGAAAGGAAGTTATAGTAAAAAATTGATTCAGTTTCATTTATCCGAAAATTTCGTATGTAAATGGAGATTCTACACAAAAACATAAAAAATATTATATGAATGAAATAGTATGTCCTTTTAAATGCATTATAAGGAAGCTATGGCTAGCCAATGGTGACCTCCAAAGACTAGTTTTCGTTTTATTCCTGTGCAACCTCTTGAGGTAGGGGAAAGGGAGGCACATTCAACCACGAGGCACATTTAACCAATCAATATCTTTGTTTGTATTTGAAATTGGCGCCCGGATATATCACGCACAAATATCGGTTACAATCGGCCATCCATCTCCTTGAAATACAGTTATTCTCTCTGGTTTGGTGGTTGACAAATAAATTTTATAGTGAAACTGGCTGTTCACAGTAAGTAAATAACGCATTTTATTTTACTGTTAGTTAACACATTTTTGCTGTACTAATTTACACGGCTTATGAGAGTATTGTTTACTATTATTGAAAATAATGCTGATAAAGGTTTTCTAACTTTAAAATACACTGGCAGAGTTTAACTTATTAGTTTCTGAAACATGGGGCACGTTCAACCATACATATACGGGGCACGTTCGACCAGTGGAAAATCACGCATTTATACTGACACCCCTGAGTAGGACAGGCTGGAAGCATTGGAGAATGAAAGAGAAATTCGGAAGAAAAAGCAAGAAGAGCGAAAACGGCAGAAAGTTATAAAGCAAGTTTTTCCAGAAAATAAGAAACCTAAGATGACAAGGAAATATAGCACAAGCAGTTCTGGGGAAGATTAATCGATATTGCTAGAATGAGACGACCAGAGTGATGATTTTAGTGAGGAAGAAAGTTCGTTAGAAGTATTAAAAGATGATGATGTCATTAATGAAAATTATTTTTTACTAGTAAAGTTTGTGGTAAAATCGACTACTATCCACTACGTCGGAAAAGTTATTGAAATATTAAAATCTAACGAATATATGATACAATTTTTACGCAGGAAGGTACCTGGATACAAATTTATTTATCCTCTTGTTGATGACATATATCTGCTGTAAACCCTTCCGATGTAGTACTAAAATTACCACAACCAAGTTCAGCTAAAACTGCTAGGACATCAAGATTGCTTTACTTCGCCAAAAATATTTCCTCATTAAGAGTCTGTTTAGCTTTCCAATGTTAAAAATAACCTCGTATTAAAATTACATAGGTATTAATATTTTTAATAATAAGTTTATTACTGTTATGTTGCAATAAAAATATATCTTGTTTGTGTATTTTAATTAATTATTTATATGGGGTTGAAGCTACCCCAGCATGTAGTGGAATGTACCCCATCGGAGAGGCAGTTTCAACCGTTTGTTATGATTTTCTTAATTAACGCTATTATAAAAAATCAAATGGGCCTTTTCACTAAATTTTGATTTTGGTAGTAGTGTATAAAGGAACAAAAAATAAAATTTTCTGTGTTTTTACTTTTCTATACTTTTAAGCCATAACTGAGAAAATAAATAAATAAAAAAACTCCTTGAATAAAAACACGGACTTAAACCACAGAATAAAGAATAGGAAGGAAGGAGCATTTGGTTCGTTTGACAAGTTATACGCAAGAACAAGTCGGCCATATTGATCAACCAAGTATGACTCATTTGTTTTGGTTCTTGTAAGATTTGCGTCACGCTTGGGAGCTTTTTTTGTGTTTAATTGCAGTTTTTTGTGCCTTAACTCTAAGTTTTGTATAGTATAAATAGTTACGAACATTTATATTATTGACTATTTATGTTATTGGTGTTTAATTAGCTTTAAAATTGCTGAAAGAGAAAGAATTATTAGAAATGGTTAGTTGTGCGGTAATTGAAGCCGCCATATGCAACAACCATCCCGTTCAACTGTCGAATCGACCAAAGCTCCTTCCTTCCTATTCTTTATTCAATGGACTTAAACATACCTACGTCATCGCGCCGGAAGATTGATGCACAGAGGAATGATAGGAATAGCCGAGTCGCTGGCTTAAAATATTAAGAATTTACAAAATCAGCAGCTTGACAGTGTTGCCGATACTCTCAAAAATCATATATTATAGTACCAGTGTAATGGTAATTGACTAGCAATTAGTAATTATAATATACCAGTTTTCCATTCAATAGCTGCGGAATGAATTATTTTACCAGTATTATGTTTATGTTTATTTAAAGTATCCAAATAAAGTTCTAAGAAGAAAGTATATTATTAAGATTATAAAACTTTCTACATATGGCAACAGCGGCTTAATTTGCCGATGACAGTTCGACAGATCAGCATTTACGCGTGTGCGAGGTTAAACGCATGCGCTCTAGCAAGCTTTAAACATATCTACGTCATGAGTCGCGCCTGTTTTGAGATTTTCAAATTGGTTGAATTTTACCCGGCTTTTACTGTGCTGAAATAAATTAATGGTATGACCTAGCAATAATTTTATTGATGAAAAACACTTATTATAGCACCGACTAAACAATTCAAATGCCAAATGTATCAAATTTAAGAATAGTGAAAAGGCCCATTCTTGAATATTTGGATTGGTAAAACAAAGATATAATGTTTGTTGTGGTGGTGTATACATCACGTTTATGATAATTAATTATTAACCAGTTGGTCGGCCATTTTACAAAAATTGGTTGAATGTGCCTTCCTTTCCCCTACTTATACTAACTGAACGAACAACTAATAATAATGCAAGCTAATTTTTGATATTGAAAGTTAGCGTCAAATTTAGCCAATGGCGTTCCCTTGGGTGAGGCTTATAGTTTAGGAAAAAAAACGATTTTTTAAAATCATTACATCCCTACATAACCTATTATGGAATTATGTATTGCTTATAATAGCTTTTTTTTCCTTATAAAAGACGTTTAAGGATCTACGTTCATATGAACTTTTCTTGTGTTTTTATATATAGTATTTTCCCAAAGGTTAAATTGGGACAAAGTTGCATAATTTGGACATGAAAAACAAGCCGTCGAAAAATTTTAAAAAATCCGAGTACCTACTTCCGAAGATATTAGAAAAAAGTGAAAATTCTAGGTTCAGTTTTATTGATTTCCTTGTTCGGTTTTATTTATAGAGATGACGAAAAATCAATTTTTCCATTTTCATGACCGCTTTTTATTTTCTATAACACGAAACGTTGATATTAAAATTTGATTAAACTAATATCTACTACATTATTACTTTATTAGAAAAAATAATGTCTGCGAAACTAAATAAATTATTAATTGCTTATTAATTAAATAAACTGTTATTACAAAAATTGTTTGTTTTCAAATTATTAATTAAATAGTGAAATAATTTAGAGGGTGTTCCATTTGAAAAACTTAGTTCCTATCCTATTTTAAACACCCTATATAAAATCTATTTACCTAATAGTATCTCTAGATCCCTTCCCATTAATTTCACACACCATTTACCAGGGGCGGATGGGCCCACCGGGACACCGGGAGATTTCCCGGTGCGCCGGTCCCTCAGGCGCGGATAGGCGCCGCCGCTGTTTGCGAACTTTTTTCTTTTCTTTTTTTTTAACTATATTTATTTTTTAGTTTGAGTTATTGTTAAGAAATTTTTCTGTTAAGTAGATTGAGCTAGATTAGTAGATTATTGTATTGTCAGCGGTTCTTTGATAAGTCTATAAAATTTAAATTAAATCTGACCATTTAAAGTGGGTCAAAATCGGGTTCAAAGAAGTTGGTTAAAAAGAAACATATATACAAACCCGATCGTTTATGCCGAATTATAAGAAAAGAACGATATTTGCAAATTTTTTAAAAATTTTAACCGACATTTTCCATACATATTTTAGGAAAATTTCGTAATAATCATAAATTGCCATTTTTCTCAGAAAGTATAAACTTTAGGAAAAAAGTCTATATAGCTAGTTGTATCTCGAAGAAATCTACATCTCAGCTTTTTATTATTTTTTTGTATCTCTTACGGTTTTCGAGATATCGGCAAAAATATGATTTCTATATTTTGCCTCATATTTCGAAACTGATAATACTTAGACGAAAATTTTTAAAATAAGAAAGACGCGCCTTCAAACGTTCTATAAATATAGTTATATAACATTTTTCTCTCAAACTTACAATAACGGAGTTATTCGCAAGAAATAAAAAAACCACAAAAATTTTCAAAATTAAAAAAAAATTGTCAAAATTTTAGTTTGACGGGTAGAATTTTTTTTATAATTTTTCTCTATTCTTAGCGACAATATCTATACGACCCCACGTTTGTTTTATTACTATCGGTTATTGTAATAATCGTGGCATATTGACGTGTCAAATTTTGACAAGAGAATTTTTTGCGTATTTTTTTCAACTTTCCACCGTTAATATACATACGACCTTATAGTTTTTTCATTATTATCATTTTTATTAAACGATTTGACATATTGACAGCTGTCAAATTTTTGCAAGAGAATTTTTTGCTTATTTTTCCCGAAGTCTCCGCATCGAATACTATAGGACCCCATAATTTGTTTCGTCAAAATCGCATCTTTGTTTTATACCTGACAGCTGTCAAAATTGTATTGTCAGCAGTTCTTGATAAGTACAGAAAATTTAAATTAAATCTAACCGTTTAAAGTGGGTCAAAATCGGGTTTAAAGAAGTCGGTTACCAACATACATACAAACATACAGATGAATCTAATAATAATGAAAAAAAGCATGTTAAAAAATGAAGTTTGTTTTTTTATTTATGAGTTATTATAAAAAATATGTCATTAGTGGATGAAAAAATACATATTTATGTCTTTTCATTTTGTTATTGGATCGACACGACGCGGCGCCGTTTCAATTGACTTCCCGCGCCGGTCCGAGGTGTCCCATCCACCCCTGCCATTTACTCTTAAACTACTGAATCCCATTCAGTAAAATTATGAGCAAGTATAAAGGGCATTAATACAAACCTAAAAATGAAAAAACTATACAGGTGTTCCATTAAAAAAATACCCTTTGTTATCACCCTTTTTGGGGCCACCCTGTATATATTGCGAAAATAGTTTCCTAAAATACACCTTGTGATACGTATATAAGTCAGCCTATGAATGAAATTCCTATAACTTACTTCGTATCATATGGAAGCCTGCCGCACGATTGCAGGACACTGTCTATATAGATATAGGGGAAAGTCGGGTAAGACGGGTCACCTAAGCTTTTTATTTTATTACAAAAAAGGGAACATGTGCTAAATAAAAACTGGTAAATAATTGAAATAAATGTAGCAACAAATTTTGTTGAAGTACCGGTACCTAATTAAAAAAGAATATGTTCTTATTACCAATAAATACAGTTAGCGCCGCACAATTTGAAATAGAAACGTATTTTTATTAAAAATTATTTATAACACATTTTAAATATCAAAATATTAATTTACTTTTATATCAAAATTATTTTCCTTACTTTTAATAAAACAAACATTGGTTTAACTTTTTTATTGCACAAAATCACTCAAATGTATATAAAATATACCAGTTTTTTTTTTATTTGGAAAATTAAATATCTGAAATCGGAAAGAATCACAATAAAAATTCATCAGCGAACCGCCGTAATGATGCTCCATCAAAAATACTGCAAGGACGAACACAAACCAACACACACTGGTTGGTTAAGAAATGAAGCAATGTGATTGGTTGCCATTGGCATATCATGTATTTTATTTTGAGTCAACCTTGCTTATTTCCTTGAAAGATACGCCATATGTAGTGGATGACAAGTGACTTTAATGACAATAAGGGACAGCTGCAACTTTTCGTATCTCGGTTTCATACCCGTGTTATACAGTGTGCGTATAAAGTCTGGAAACGGCTTAATAACATCACAATTTACTGGCCGATTTAAACCAAATTTGGTACAGTTGTGTAAGAGGATCTAACGCACCGAATGACGATATTGGCGTTGTTGCCAGCTTTTTAGTTTGTCTGGAATTCGAACGAATTTTATATTTTTAAATATAACACCCAGTATATTTTAACATTTTTAAATTCCACATAAAATTATAATTATTTTTTATTAAATGCATTATTAGTCTATACTTCATAGTTTCCGAGATATTGACTCTCGAAAAGTGACATTTTTGAACTTTGACAGCTTATAACTTTCTAACAGTACGTCTAAGAGCAAAACGGCTTACATGTCCCTATCTTCAATTTTTATTTTCTTCCCAAAAAAATTAACTTCCGGTTAAACCGGATGTAACTCGAAAGCAGGAAATATAGTTGTTCCGGTTTAACTGGAAGTTGATTTTTTTGGGAAGATAATAAAAATTGAAGATAGGGACATGTAAGCCGTTTTGCTCTAAGACGTACTGTTAGAAAGTTATAAGCTGTCAAAGTTCAAAAATGTCACTTTTCGAGAGTCAATATCTCGGAAACTATGAAGTATAGACTAATAATGCATTTAATAAAAAATAATTATAATTTTATGTGGAATTTAAAAATGTAAAAATATACTGGGTGTTTTATTTAAAAATATAAAATTCGTTCGAATTCCAGACAAACTAAAAAGCTGGCAACAACGCCAATGACGTCATTCGGTGCTCACTCCGTACCTTCATTTCAAGAGAAGACTCTAATTATGAAAACAAAGAAAAAATATTCAATTAAATATTGGTCCTTAAATGTGTTATAAGGAAGCTATGACCGTCCGAGGGTTTTTGATTTACCATACCAATTATTATAGTTGTCGTTGTTCATCATTAAAAAATACTTATACCTATATCAAATTAGTGTTAGATGATATTAAATACCAATATGTGTATTGATACACTGACATTTATATTATACCAAAAGGTTGACTTTATTAAACAGAAGACACAATGACATGTATAGAAATTCATAAGTGACAGTCAAAAATTACATTAAACACTAAACAAATCAGGTAAAGGCGTAAATAAAGGATAAAAACAATAATGATTATCGCATTCTTCCCTCCTTTTATTATTAATGATATTCATCCAAATATTTAGGCGACATTCTTACCAACATCGAAAAATCGATATTATCGATGTGATCGGATATATCTATAAATATCAATAATATCGATAAGTATCGGTAAATATCGATAAATATCGACAATATTGATAAATATCGACAATATCGATAAATATCGATAAATCGATAATGTCGATAAATATCGATAATTATCCATATTTTATTTTTTAAATATCGTTATTCGATACTCGATAAACATATCGATATATCAAATTTTTGCCCAGCCCTAGTTATATTATTATAGTTTGCGATTATTGTCTGCATGTAAATAGCGAAAATGAAGCTAGATTGTTTTGATTGATAACGGCATTGTTTTAAAATAATCATACCGAGAGGGTTCTTTTCAGGCAATGATAAAAATTCCCAGCAATAACAGCAACGTTAGGAAAATGTTCGTGAAAATCGTTCATACACAAACCCGGATTGTATTGCCACTCACCATTTACTCTAACCCCGTTTCGAAAATACGCTTCAACCATGAATGTTTTGTGCTGTTCCGTAAAGCCCATTGTGTGAATTGTTCAAAAAATTGGAAAAATTAGCCATGAATCAAATTCCTTGTAACAACTGTCAAAGATGACGTTATAACCGATTGATTGTTAATTCAGGTAGTTACTGACACCCAACAGGTATTAAGCTTTACGGCTAAGCATTACGTTCTTAGATGCAAGGCCCTCTTTGATGCCAATAATTTTTGCTCGCACGGTATTATATTAATATAAAAAAAGGTTCGTTCGCGACTCACGCTTAATTATCTTTTTGTTTTTATCTTGTTTCTTTATTTGCCTTTCTTTTTCTTTTTTTTTCTATTTCATTCTTCTGTCTCTGTCCTTTAACACCGCAGTTTAGGCTCTCTATTCTTGTTTAATAGGTATTCTGAAATATTATTTTTTCTTTGTAATTTATTTATTATATTTTTTAGGCCTCAACAGCGCCCATGTTTGCATATGGGATGCTGCAAATATGGCCGAATATTTCCCATAATATATTGTTATGAACAATGTATATCATTATTTTTGTTGTCGAAATAATAAATGTTTTATTATTATTAATATTAAAATTTTTCTTCTTCTTCTTCTAGCGTGCAAATATAGGACTGGCATGTTCACGGGCGCCTCTAAACCAATGCACGTGTAAACCCGACAAAAGATTTAAACGGACGTTTTAAATTTAAAAAAGTAGGAATATACTCTCTTGGAAACTCCAGGAATTAACTACCTATTTAAATACTGGGTGTCCCAAAAGTAATGGGACACAGAGCAACAGCAGACTTCTTAAGTCGAGATAATACGATTTATTTAAACTTACTTTATCCCAAAATTGATAACAACCAAGATACAGGGTGTCAAAGTTTTATTTTTGTTTTTGTTTTTTTGCGATTATTTCTTAATGAAACGACATAGCAGCACAAAATTGAGGGTTTTGGGGTTTTTTGACGTGAGGAATTCAAAATTATTCATAATTTTTGTGTAACCAGTAGAGGACGCTGCCTACGGCATGACCCACTCCTTTTAACTAGCATAACTTTGTTTAGACTTCTTATATCGATCCGACTATTAAAAAAATAAGTTACTTTACTTCTTTAACATCAAAAATGTATAATTTATTAAAGTCGCCAGGAACAACCATTTTTGAGATAATCGCATTTTATTGTAAATCAGCCACATTCGCGTCGAAGTTAATGTAGATACTAAGGTTGACTATTTTTGTGTAATAAAAACGCTTTTTCGTATACGGAATTACTAATTTTATTCTAATAAAAATGTTTTTGTCGAAACGAACCAGTTTCTCCTAGTCAATCATAAATATTTTGAAATAATTTGCGGTTTGGTTGCCTTCTATTCGGGAACATTTCTTGGTACCTGCGCCCTGCCCTCCGACCGTTAATATTTTCTTGTGCATAAATACAAAGCATATCACGCATTTCCGCATTGGAAAATAAATTATGTCGAGTCATTACTAAAAAATTTATACTTAATATCTACGTATTGTACCTACGTAGAAAATTAATAACTTTGACAGAGATGATAATAATTTGTGTAACGTGTTGCTGCCTTAGAAACGTTACTGTATTTTATTTGATCAAGGCCAGCTGTGACAAATAATACTCAAACGAATACACAATTATTTTAAATATTTTAGCATTCTTGCATTAAAAATATCGAATGCGATTATCTCGAAAATGGTTGCTCCTAGCGACTTTAATAAGTTGTACGTTTTTGATGTAAAAGAAGTAAAGTAACTTATTTTTTTAATAGTCGGATCGATATAAGAAGCCTAAGCAAAGTAGTGGGCCATGCCGTAGGCAGTGCCCTCTACTGGTTACACAAAAACTATGAATAATTTTAAATTCCTCACTTTAAAAATGCCCAAAACCCTCAAGTTTGTACTGATATGTCGTTTCGTTAAGAAATAATCGCAAAAAACGAATACAAAATTAAAACTTTGACACTCTGTATCTTGGTTGTTATCAAGTTTGGGATAAGGCAAGTTTAAATCAATCGCATTATTTCGCCTTAAGGAGTCAGCTGTTGCTCTGTGTCCCATTACTTTTGGGACACCCTGTATAATAAATAATTTCCATAACGCCCTGTATATCTGGAGAGCCCTATTAAAAAAACCTACATAGCTAATTTTGATAATTATAGCAAAAATTATTACCTAACATTTTCATGAAAACAAAACTTGCAAAATCAATTGAAACAACATAAGGCAACAAGTAGCTGAAGATAATTTTGAGGCGGAAAGCGTGCCCACGATTTCCAGCAACAGGTGGAAAGCCGTTATCAACACTCAATTCCATTGGACAACGTGTTAGGCTTAGCTATCGCCTCAACTTTTCAGAGACAGTGACATCGAAACACCACTACAGGGAGGTTGAGCGGTAGCAACCGAGCGTAGCTAATAGCGACTTCAAGAAGTTCGCGAGTGTGTAAAAGCCGACTCCAAAATAAAGTTATTTGGCAGAAAAAACAGTAAGTTTTTTTTTAATTTATGCAAGTTTTTTGTTTTCCAGATTTTAAAAAATTTTTACCGTCATGTTTAAGAAAAAAATTTAAAATTGAAAATATAGGATTTTGTACGAATTTTATTTGCCTCGCAAATAAAGAATTACTAAACTTTAAGTAATTTTCATTTATAAAATAAATTTTTAGGATAATTCACATAATATAAGTTTTTTTAACTAAAAGATGGAAAACATAATAATACTAATTACGACTATCTACAGTATGACCAGTAAAGTCCGCATCATAATGGGATTTTTTTTATTAATAGCTTTATTCAAAATTTGACTTTGGCATCAAGTTATGCTTCCATCAAGATGAAAATTAAGCAAAAAATATATATAGTAGTAGATAATTGTAGTCACGTGATTCGCATTATCTGTCAAATTAAAATTTAAAAAAAAAATAATTCAAAAGTGGGGTTATTTCTGAAAGTATCGAAAAAAGTTATTAGAAAAAGTTTTTTTAAATGCAGTCTCTAGCCCCCATGCAAAAATGTCAGCTGCATAAGATAATTTTGATTTTTTACCCATATTTTGTAAATTGCACGCACCACTTTTGCAAAATAAGACTCAACGCAACCTACATAAAACTTCTTAGTTTTGACAAGGCTTTATTTCAGGTACATTTTAGTAGCGTCATATTAAATGTGTGTTTTTCTACAAAATCAAAATTGGGCTATTAAAATTTGGTCGCATGTGATGCAAAGTTAATTTGTTTTTGACCCTGTATAAGGTAACTTCATAAAATAAGTATTTTTGAAAGCGTAGTTTGTGTCTGAAAGTAATACACCTTAATATTAGACAAAAAAGAACGCAGTGTCATCACTAAAGTGTTTATTAAGTGGAAAATAAATTTTAGTGGTGGGTAAAAAATTAAAATTATCTTATGCAGCTAAAATCTTGCATGTGGGCTAGAAACTGCTTTTAAAAAACTTTTTCTAATAACTTTTTTCAATATTTTCAGAAATTTGAAAAAAATTAAAATTTGACAGATAATGCGAATCACGTGACTACTATTTTTTTGCTTAATTTTCATCTCGATCAAAGCAGAACTTAATGCCAAAGTCAAATTTGGAATAAAGCTATTAATAAAAAAAAACCCATATGATGCGGACTTTACTGGTCACACTGTATATTGATCGTTAATTTGCGTGGCAAATAAAACCCGTACATAGTTTCTTTTTAGTTTAATTTTTTTTTGTATATTACGGTAACTAGTAAAATCTAAATAAAGAATAAAAGTTGTACTTCTATTTATAAATATATCATTATTTGGGAGATGCTTTACGCTAAAGTGTATCACAAAATATCTGTACCTATGAAATTAATTTGTTTCCTCAAAAAATAAAATACATGGCAGCAAAAATATTTAATATTTATACGTTTTTATTTTGTAATATATTATATATAATTCTGTTAAAACAAACTAATCTGTAAAAATTATTTTTCTACAGACGTGTGGAAAAACCAATTTTCCCCACGGATATCAGTACGGAAAATGGATTTTTCCACACTAGTGCGGAAAATTTTTTCGGCACGATTATGTCAAAAATCCGTGCGGAAAATTGGTTTTTCCACACTAGTGCGGAAAACATTTTCGGCACGATTATGTCAAAATCAATAATATATCAATTATAACTTGTAGTTATTACTTTTTTTCTCAGAATTAGTTACTGTTGCATATGCATGTGATTGTTATAGTTAATTAAATATTATTAAATTTCCTTGAAATACGTGTTACTTATTTCCACACGTCTGTAGAAAAACTATTGTACCTGACACTTGCGAAAAATGTTTTCCCTGCACTCGGCTGCTTAACCGAACTCCGCTACGCGTCGTTCGGTGAATGACAGACTCGTGCGGAAAAATTAATTTTCCGCACTTGTTAGGTAAATAGCTATTACGGTTATCTCTAACAAAGTCTGCGGAAAATACTATTTATGTACTGTGGTTATGATTTTCTTACGATTAAATAATTTTTTGTGTCCAAAATAAGCGAAATTTGGTATTTGGGTATATTTTTGAAACTAAACCAATAATTCTTAATGAAAAAAAATTCTAAAAATGATAAATGGATGGTACTTTACTCTAAGCGGATTTCCAATTTTAGATCCTTCCCCGTATACCATAAGACTTTTACCGGATTTGATGGGTGTTATTTTGGTTTAAGAATATGCAGAACCTTGCTAAAATAAAATAAATTTACTAAAATCAAAAAAATTTCCGATATGCTGCGCACTTTTCGCCGGTTACTGTATAATATTTCCTATTTTGTTTTATACAAAATTAATTAAATCACAAATAATGCAGTTCTTGAATTAAAATATATTATATTTCTTCCTTTTTTGGGGGGTAGATTTCCCCTTCAATTTTTTCGCTACATATATTTATCCTAAATCTGTTTAATCGTGCCACTTGTTTAGGTATACATTAATTAAAGTGACGTGGATGGCGAACCTTCTTACACACAAGCCAAATTCCTCTAAAAAATATTTTATGTTGCCTGACTTGCTTACGAGGAATCAAATAATTTGAATAACAAAAAAAAATATTTGAATGGAAAAATCATTAATATTCTTTTTCTACTATTAACTAATTACACGGCCGATTGTTGACCTTAGAAATTGTTTTTCTCTACCTTGCTAATTATTATTGACACTGGTTAATAGTAAAAACAACCTATTTGAAAAAAGGTAACTGGATTTTTTGATTCTGCATTCGTAATATGGAAGATGATGCCTTTTTTTACTATTATTCTCGGAGAAGTCACATCTATTCTGAAACCCGCTGTTCCCACGCGGTCACCCATCCATTAGTAGTGGGAAAAACATATATTAACCACGGTTTATACAGCTAATAGACCTTGCGCTCCGCTCATAGTTATTTATACTCGATTCTCGGGCAATAATAGTAGCTGTCTAAAACTTCGCCTAATTGCAGTTCAGTAAAATCAGTTTCAAGCAAGGGACCATCTAAGCTTTGATCTTCGGAAAAAAAATTCGTATTGAAGTATGGTACAACGAACATTCTAGCGCTGAGAACCAAGCAAGAAATAACATTAATGTTAATGAAGGGGACTACTACAAAATTATACACAGTCAGAAATACAGTGCTCCTGGTGCAGACATTATAACGTGGATAATTATCAAACAATCAGCTTCAGAAGATCAAGGTTATATTTTGAAAATTATGCACTAGGTACTGCCTGAAAAACAGTTTTTTCAACATATCAAAACTCAAATTGAATCATCAAAGAATCTAAAATGACCGCCTGATCACACTGTTGCCAGTTTGTGGTAAGATCTTTGAAAAGCTGATAAGGGACAAGCTATATGGTACTGTAAAAGATAAAATTCCTATACAACAGTTTGGCTTTATGGACAGTTGCTCAATAACACACTAACGATTCTATCGTCAAATATACAAACCGCAAAACTGGAAAATCAAAAAACCGTTGCAATATTTTTAGACATAGAAAAAGGTTTTGATAGTGTTTGGCATTAAAAAATTCATAATTTTTTACTTGATAAAAACAGAAGTGTCTTTCTAATAATTTAAAGTTTAAAACGCCCTACTTTCTTTATGTTGTGACATTCATCGCTTTTCCGTTGTAGCATTCAGTTAAATAAAACGTAAAATAATGTTTCCTAATCAGTTTGTGTATGACAATATTTGGTGAATTAGCGTGCACAATTTGTAGTTTTATCATTGACGTTTTCTAAAATAGATTTAGATTAAAGTTGTTTCTTCTAGTGTTTCATTTTCATCATATTTCCCAAGAAAAATCGATAATAACATTTAATTTTAACAAAATTAAATATCTTCGGCTAGGCAAAAATTATATTTACATTAAAGTGGACAAACGTAATAGGAAAATTAATAAGTTTTTACTTGATAAAAACACTAGTGTATTTCTAATAATTTAAAGTTTAAAAACGCTTTCCTGTACATTTTTAATATTGTGACATTTATCGCTTTTCCATTGTGGTCTTCATTTAAATAAAATATAAAATATTTTTGTTAATTAGTTTGTGTATGACATACATTTCGTTATTGACCGTGCACAATTTGTAGTTTTATGATCAACGATTTAGAAAATAGATTAAGATTAGAGTTGTTTATTTAGCGATCCTTATGTATATACAGGGAGTTTTACGGTGGATGGAACGTTAGACGTGTATAATACCACTGTAGTAGAACTATCGGGTATTGGTAATAGAGAAGATTAGAGGCACTTTATAAAAAAAGGTAGTATTTATTTTAGCACTATATTTAGGTGTATACAGCCTCTATCTATTCTTATTCTTAAGACTACTTAAGACTTTTACTTAACTTAAGACTCTTACTATCACTATCTTTCTTTCCTATATCTAACCAGTCTTTATAAATACTAAACTAAGTTGAACTTAAACTTGAACTGTAACGATATTTGTTATTGTTATATTAACTGTTTAAATAACTAACACGCGGTAGTATTGGTTTATACCCTGTACCAATGAAATATGTGTTCATAACAATAACAAATATTAATTACTAATCTTAAATATAACAATTATAGGGTGAAGGTAAAATAGGGGTAAGGACCCTTATCTTTACCCTACACCACAGTTTGTTCCGATAAACGACCACGTTCTATCGTTTTAAAATATTTTTAGCTATGCGGCGTGGCCGTTTCTACATAAAAAGAGATGGCAACATCGTTATTTTAAATAGACCCCCCCCCCTATATATTTTTTAAATTTCAGATTCTACAAGTATTTCTGAGCATTTTTTTCCAAATATCTTATATTTATCTGTAGTCCCTTTTTAAGTATTAATTAATTTTACATTTTTTTAACCACTTTTTATAAATCTGTTTTCCCCAAACTCTAAAAGATTACTAAGTTAAAATTTTGCGAACGATTAAAAATGCCTTATACATTTCGTTTTTTGGTAATATTTTAGTTCAAGCGTACATTGTTGTCCAGAAATATATTTTTGTAGGTTATATATTATAAATAGACGAAAATCTGTTTTTTTTTTAATTAAAGCTGTTTAAAAAGCCGATAAAAGTAGCTTTCTATACCTGGCTTATATCTAACTCTTTAAGTTTTCGATTTATAAGTATTTCTTTACAAAATTCTTAAATCATGTAGGTAATTTTCAAAGAGTTTAGTAGGAGGCCATGGAAACAATAATGTTATTATTAGACTCCATGGCATCCATTTATTTAAAATAAGTGACTTTCCTTCGTTGGTGATTTTCAGTTGATGTTACTATAGAAGGTCATAATAGTTATTCAAATGCAGTTAAAATGAATTTAGTGATTCTACATGGACAGTGCGATAAGATTATAGGCAGAACGTGTAGAAAATTTAATGAAATGTATCCAAATTTACCTCAAATGAACAAAAAAAAGAAGAAAATGAATTATAATACATATAAAATGAGGCTACAGATAAGATAGTGTATTATTCAGAAAAGTTGCTCAGAAATACATGTAGAATCTGAAAGATAAAAAATAAATAGTTTGTAAGAAGTAATAAAATGTATATAAAGAGATACCTATTTAAATTATTAGTTACGTGCATGTACTAAGTATTAATCTAGTTATTTAGTAGTTTTTGTATTATCCTAGAGACTAATAAAAATACAAGATATCTATGCTATTTTAGGGTTTCCGTTTCAAAAAAATCTCCAAAAGGGAGCCTTTTAAAATATCATTATGTAAAATCAATTAGACTTTCAAAATTCTATATTACCAGTGTAATCCCTGCACATTATCTCATTTTATTGATTAATTTTAATACATTCTGTAGCTTATTCTTCTTGCAAATTTAGCAACAGTAATAAATGTTGTAAAAAAATATCTCTCTAAAATCGACAGCATAATATTACTTTTATGAGTTTCTTAGCCCTTACTTAATTTTTATAATTTATAAGCTTATTAACTTACCCGTTTGTTGCTGCAAAGCTATTTTGGTGGCTGTCACCTCGTCCTTTCGTGAGTCTTTTTACGCCACAACTTAAAGCAAATTCTACTTTTTTATGTTTTGTTATTAATTGTCAATAATATTAAGAACAAAATTAATAAGAAAATGTTTTCTATAAATAAACGCGAGAAAAACGCAACACGTTTATATAAAAAATTCGACTTACTAACGGAGAGAGCGCATATATATTTTGATAAGTTTGGATATGCAGGAGTGTTGAGAAGATATCAGCGCGTGTTTTTGGAGAAAATAAAACGGTTTTGTTAAAAATTGAATAAGCCACAGTCGATATAGTAAAACATCAGATAAAAATATCTCTTGAAAAATTATAAATTAATTTTTTTGAGCCACAAAATATGTTTTCCCAGAGCGCGCTTACGATGGAAATTAAAGCCTGTTTATCCGCTGATATAGTGGACCAAAAAAAAATTAAAAAAGTTTTATATAGACACTAAGCTGACGTGTTTAAGCGAACCAATGCAACCCAAAAAACGGGGACCAAAATTTAAAATGCTGCCATTGCCTATCGGCCTCCATAAGTAGGACTCACAAAAAAATCGAAAATAGTTTTTTAAGGATCCGTTCAGCGCCGGATTTAAAGTAACCATCGCCCCAAGCCAAAAAAAAAATTGTCGCCCCAAATACTGGTGGGTAGGAGAAAAATGTCGCAAGCAAATATTTTCGGTGCCACGCCCAAATTTCCTTAAGAATTCATCCAACACCCAGGTACTATACGGTTTCTTAAATTAAATTTGATTGTTCGAATATTAGTCAAGACGAAAGTTTTGTTGAAAATGCGAGATTTCTCGTCAGATAAAATACTAGTTCCTTCTCAGACATTATTAAACTATAAAACTAAAGGGTGAGGTAATTTTAAACTACTAAAAAATAAAATACGCAGCAATAATTTGCTTGACTGACTTGATTTTATTTGACTCTCCTATCAAATAAAACTCTATATAAATTTTTATCAAATTGGTGAAATAAATATCACCAGATTTCAAACAAGCCGCAACAAGCCCAAGAGCTCCAAGCCAAGCAAGAGCCAAGCTGGTCCAGGCCAGTGAGTTGTTCTCGAAAACAAGGTTCATAGAGGTGGGCCAGTCTTCGATTTTTAAGGAGCTGTGACACAATGCGACTGCTCCGACCGTGTCACTGTCACAAGTAACAGCGATTTTCCGGAGCAGTTCTCTATCGCAGCAAAGCGCCGTGCGTGCTGTTTTGCGCGACGTAAAACAGAAATCCCATGATTGTTTATAATAAATTTATAAAGTGTTAGCTTAGCTCAGAGAAGAATAGATGGCAGTTCGTCGCCATTGTAAATTCCATGTAAAAGAAAATGATAGAAATACATTGTTACTTCGTTCACTTAAATTTCAACGGCTCCAGACTCCAGTTGCTTTTCTTGCATGCGATTGCGACGTACAGTTGACGACATATAAATTCGTACACTCCACCCATACATAACTCAATTACAACAAAATTGGGTAAAACGGGTTTCTCACCTTGCTGCTTATACCTGGATGGAACACCAGCAATATACATAGCTGTAAATTATTGTATGTACAATTTTTTACCATAAGTAATACGTAATGGTTATTTCTAAATTTAATACTTATTTTTGTGTTTAAATTACAGCCGCGAAATAAGAAAATTATAAAATAACCCATATAGGGCCGAAACTATTTTTTTCTACAACTGTCAAAAAAAGATGACCTTTTTTGGTTACTATGGATGCACAAAACATTGCTTTTTTTTACCGTAAAAAAAAGTCATTTTTTCACAAGCTCAGCTGACTGATGTTTTCGTATAAAAATGCAAAAATTAATTTCCAAAACATTTTTTATAAAAAAAATTTATTATTAAAGTGAATTAAATGAACAATCTTTAAGTAAATGTATTTCATCATCCCTTTATAACTCTTGCTACATCCACCTTTGTTAATACTTTAGACTTTTTTTCCTCTATATCCAACGGATTTGCTCTTGCTCTGGAACCAATTTAGTAAACCGTTGCAGATCAATATTTTTCTTTTATGTTTAGGGTACTTTTAAGCATCGAATAGGTACTCCATAGTGTAGGTGGCTTTAAAATTTTCGACTTTTCCTCCAAATAACAGAGCAAAACTTTTTCTGTTACTGTTTTTACTTTCTTTATATTGCACCATTCGCGAAACTGAGTGTACACTTTCTCATATTTGATTCTTGATTTCACGGGCAAAAGATTTGATATAACGATTTCTGCGCATCAGTAATTTCGTGAGGCGTCTCACTATCACTCTCAGACATTTAAATGGTATCAAACTTGAGCAAACAACTATAAACTTTTGACACGAAAAACGATAGATTTGACAATCAATAAAATTTAAACAATTTTAGGTTTCTATAGTAATGGGAACAGGTGTAAGAAATAATACCCTAAATGAATTATGGTTTTAGATTTTTTTTCTAAACACGATAAAAAATAGTTCTAGAAAAAATGTTGTTTTTATTTCGCGCGCAAAAGTGTTTTTATGGCACATTTGATTGAATTTTTAACCTCGACCTAACGGTCTCATGTGCCATTAAAAAACACCTATTTTGCGCACTTAAAACAAAAATAACTATTTTTTTAAAACTGTAATTTTTTTATCTTAAGGTTGAATTCTCAACGTCATTCAATCTATTGCCAACCTATAACCTATTTCGCGTTGATTTTTTGGGTTTATTATTTTAATAACTAAAATTTAAAGAAAATCAATATCGTCGCTACTTTATTTAGGTAGTATCCGATATATTACAAAAATATCAATTTATTTCATTGCTAATTTTGGGAGAATTGTATAGTGAAAGAACAATGAGTGACAATGACATAATAATGTTAAAAAAAATCTTACCCGATATTTTCCGCTATACAATTCTCCTAAAATAAGTTATGAAATTCCTTGATATTTATTAAATATGTCAATTATTACCTATAGTCGATACTGATTTTCTTTAAATTTTGTATAAATGCTAGAAAACATAAATAAATCTACGCGAAATAGGTTACAGGTTGCCAAGCATGTTGATACTCCCACCTTAAAATGGATTCTTTACACATTTTTGAGTAATGTCTAATAAGGTTTTTTTTTAATTTCCTAACGGGTTTTTTAGTAATGGGCGTCCTTTATAAAGGTCAGTGGCCTTATACACGGGCAAATTCTAAAGATGACCTAATAGTACTTGATTGGTTTAGATACAAAATAACTATGAAATAGAATGTTATCATTTTTGGATATATAAAATTTATTTGTATTTTATTATGCTAATATGAAAAAAAAAACTACATTGATATTCGAAAAAATAGTATTTTGGGTGTAGACCTATATTACATTCGTTACACCGGAATTGATTTTTTTTGTGACAACGCGTACATCTGATCTGGTTCTCTTGGTAAGTAATTAAATGTCTTCAGTAACAATTGTATGATTGGCATCGGTAGAGCTCTCCCAATACAAAAATCGTCTCGTCACTGGTATAGCCGCTAGAAATGAGCACACCAAAAAAACATTTAATTTCGTTCACAGTTATGTCACGTTGTCTGTTGAGTTGAATTGCATGGTATAGTCTGTAATCATCTGCCATAAATATTGGTTAAAAAAAAGATAGAAGACATCTAAAGGACTTCGATTATTTTTTGCTTCGAGTTCCGTTTGCCAGTCCGGTAATTTAGGGGTAATGTCTTCCTGCACCCAATTATTCCTTTTCTGTTTCTTTTTGTATTTACATAGCTGTGGCAACGGGATATTGTCATCACTATCACTATCTGTTGGCAAAATATTGATGTTGGTTGTGTCCATGGATCAAGTTCTAGGTATTTCTCGTTCCATGGTTGTGTCGGTCCTAAATCAAATTCAAGACACTGCCCGGTAAATTGTCCATGACAACATTCTCATCATCACCAGAGTCTTCATCAGTGATGTCATCATTGGCGTTGATGGGTGGAAAAAGTACTATTGCATTGCATCTGGCAACCTAGTTTAATCGTCAATGTGTTCCACCTCTTCCAATAACTCGTTAAGAGTTAAAGGTATTTTCCAATAACCGCAAAAAAAAAATATACCACATTAAGTCACTGGCCTTTTAAAAGGACACTGGATTTTGTTACGTTATTTTGAGTTCCACGATAATCATTACTTTTTTTAAATATATAAATCCTGACTTTAGGATAATACTAATTAGTTTTTATTTGATTAATCATAGTACTTTTGTTAAATGCAAGAAATATCTTACCTTTGATAACTCATCGCCACATAAAATAAAACGGTAAAATGTAAATAACCACTTTGTCCGAACAAAAACGAAAATAAAACAACACATGCATCGGAAACATAATATTAAATAGGCCACAAACAAGTACTCATAGCGCTATCTGAAATTCAGGGGTAGAAGTAATAAATAATGACGGGTATAAATGGTGACCTTTTAAAAGGATAGTGGCCCTATCTGGGATAATACCAGGAAAACTACAAAAGTAGAAAGCCAAAAAGGGTAAATTTATTAACAAACAACAAACAAAATACTGATATTAATAATTGCTGCGCCATTGGATTCTAACACTAATCGCAATCTTCTTGGCATTGACAAAATATTACTTCCGGTGTAATCCGGAGTTAGCCCTTCTCAAATTTCTTCTATTTTATCAAATAACTCTATTTCATTCTGTGGATTAAAATTTATTTTGTAAATTTTTTTTACCATCAATCACCAAACATTTTCAATTGGTTTTAAATCAGGACTTCTTGAGCACCAAGGCAGACATGTTACGTTGTTTTGTCTAAACCAGGTTCCTATATTTCTTGCAGTATGCACAGGGCAGTTATCCTGCTGAAATATAAAGTTATTTCCTTTAAAAACTATGACGGTAGAAGGAAGAAAAACATTTTCCAAAATTTGAAGATATATATTACTGTTTAGTGTTCCACCAATATTCCGCATACACCTGCACCGTAAGCACTTATCCATGTTTACACATTAACGGAGACACGTCCACTGGTTTGCTTTTTTGAGTATACTTCTCATCATATTGGGAATTTGGTGGTCTATATACTCGAATCCTTCCATTATATGTAGACTGAAAAGTTTTCTCATCGGAAAAGATAATATTTTGCAAAAAAAATTAATTTCTGGTAAATATTGCATACCAAACCCAATTCTTTGTTTTTGAAAAACGGTTTGGATGAAGCTGCTCGACTTCTTAATTCGGAACATTGTCTTACTCGGCGTTGCGCAGTTCTTAATGAAGCAGGGAGTCCTGTTATGTGCATAGCGGGTTTCAAATGGATTTTGCCTTAAATACTCCACCAAATTTCGGTCTTCTTCATTTGATGATTTTCTATTATTTAAACCAGACCCAACAGACCATTTCAAGTGTTTAATGATAGACCCATTTTTTTACAATTTCTTGAACAGTACTCCTAGGTACTATAAAATTAACATATTATTCTTGCTTTTTCAATAATACTTAAATGAGGCATTTTTAAATCAAATAAGACAATACTTTGACAGATATCATAATAACAATTAATACGTTACAAAGGTAATAAAGGTAAAAAAGTTGCATTTACAGTGTCACAGTTTAGTGTATGAAATTATCTGTCGTCAACTGTACACTGCTCCGAAAAATCATTGCGATTTTTATGAAATCGGAACAGGACGTGACTATGACAAGAAGGGTGGAGCAGTGACAAAGTACCAGCCTGCGAAATCGCAACCTAAAGTCGCCACAGTGGATCTTTGCCCGTGCGTCATCAATCAACGATCAGGACTCAACGTGGTTAATAACTCTGCATCCTTGTTTATTACAGTAATAAGTTTAAATAAAAGCATAAAAGAACGTCTCCAAGATTCCGCAATAATATAATGTGCTAGACAAGAATAAGACTATAAACGTCAATTAATTACTTTTTTTATTTGTTTAGTTGACAACCGTTGTATTTCAGAACGTCATTGTCAACCTTATTTTGATCTGCCAATCTAATTCGTATTTTGTAAATCTGTGTGCCTTAAAACTGTTCCTTTTTCTAAAAATAGTTCTTTTTAGAGCTAATTATACCCACCATCTGTTTTGGCGGTAAGTATTTATGGATTTTTATAATACCTAATTTATTTATTTTAAATATTCTAACCATGAAAGTTCTTTGAAAAGTTTACGGCAGTGGCTAAATTCCCTTAAACGAAAGGATGTTAAAAATTTGACTTTTGCGATTTTAATAGTCAATAAAACACCAAACTTTTCTAGATTTTAAGCTTTAAAAATAGTATTAAATGTATTAACATTTGTTTGTCAATTTCTTTTAGATAATAGAGAATGCCGGGCAAAACTTAAAATAAATAATAATTTTTCGGGACATTATGTAGGTACGTCAAACGGTAGGCAGGCACGTCCATTTTATGAACTTAACTTAGTTTTGACTTTTTTCGTCTCGTAATTTTGATTTGATTCATACGATTTTGATGACGTAAAAGTGATGACGCACGGGAAAAGAACCACTGTGGCGACTTTACCTCTAAAAGCCCGTCTCGGTTTAGCAGTTCTGAAGTGACAGCAGGACCGGACACGCACCGTGTTAAAAGTTATTTGTTTTATAAAAATGTATTTTTTTTATATATGTTATGCCGTTCCGCCGCCAGTGATGTTGTTTCTATGAAATTAAGAGTTATGTAACCTTTTACTAATAAAATATTAATCAAAGCTGTAGGCTGTGGGTTTAAGTCCGAAAATAAAAGCCACCGCATGGGGAAATGGATCGCAGTAAAATTACATAAATATTTAATCGGTTGTCGATTACTTCTCATGGCCTACAAGAATACAACGGTTTTCTAATTATTATTAAGAAACGTTTAAATGCACGAACTGTCACAAATAAGTAGAGCATCACAAACTAGTATACAGGGTGACTTTATGTCTATACAAAAAACCAAAAATATCATTTCAACAAAATCGCGGGGGGATAAAAATGAGATATTTTGCTGACTACCCTCACCCACCTGTGAAGCACTATACTTAGAGAAAACTCCTTTAGCCATAGCCAGAAATCTATTAGTAGTAGCAAAAACTCTGCATTAACAGTCGCACCTGGAACGGGGGGGTTAGGCATTGACCCCAGTTCAGTTTTTTAGCTTTTTTTGATCTATTTTTTCATTTTGTTTAAAAACCTTTTAAGACATTTATTTTACATATTTTTTCTACCCATAGACATTATTTGGTAGAATTGATACAATATTTGACCCTCACCGGATGTTTTTTTAAACGCATAGTACCATTGACACGCCTCCGCCGCCATACCGATTTGCCCGTTTTTTAGCCAGTACCACGGGGATGAATGTGGGATTGGGCAACCCGCAACAGCCTGCCACCGGATATGTCAGCCACCTGGCCATATTTGAACGTATGTGCAAAAGCAATTGGGACGTACGTGCGATTAAAATTTGACATTGTTGACGTTTCGTTTTCGTAACCTTTCTTTTTTAGAACGCCTCGTGAAAATGTTTTATTTTTTTGTGATTTTGTGAAGTTAATTTGTTAGTTTCTATTTAGTTTATTAAATTTTGACATATTTTTTTTATGATATTAAGTTTCGCCCTTGCAAGTTTACTTTCGGTTTTTCCCAGACCAAGCATTTAGTGACATTCCTACTTTCTAAATTAAGTAAAAATGTATTTTGAAGAGTCGTTTTAGGACACCTTGAAGGTATCCTGAGCCTATGCTTTTGTATATACCAAAGAAGGCACCATAGCGTCGTAAGACAACTCTGCATTATAGTTTGATAAATGTTCCTGAAAGTTTTCTATGGATGCTACACAAAATTGATGGTTTTTGGGCATACGGAACTCTTTCTATTATACTACATGTATAGATCCTGATGTATAGATCTAATGCATTAATCTCTTTGTCAATGGTTATAATAATATTCAATTGTCTTAGATCAAGTTTGACTACCAAAAGAACTACCAAAACCAAATCGTAGCTATTAAATTATGACCTGATTGGTAACACGATAACTACCATGTTTTTACAGTTTGCTTTTGACGACTCGTCACATCTTACTTAATTGCTACGTTACATCCTTTTAACCCATAACTTTAAAATTTTGGTTATACAACTTTTTCTTAATTTCAACAAAATTCCTCGGTCTATAGAAAAGCATAGGCAAGGAAGCCGTTGAGCGACACCACTGTCACTCTAAACTTATACCTACTAAGGGTGATATAAGAATCACTGGTGGACACCTTAGATGCTTCCTTGGCCTATATTTTTGTGCAGGCCCAGGAAGCCGCCCTTAGTAAATTATTTTTATCTTTGATAGTACAATGTTCCGTAACTAGTTTCGTAAGTACCAGAACTTCATATAGTTATAAGAAATTTGTCTTGTGTTAGATTCATTGGAAGTTATGCCTTCTGCGTCCAGATCTTCTTGATCTAAAATTGAAATAAATTATAAACAAATATGGTCGTTTATTTTTTTCTAGAAGTCTTATTGTTGACTTGTTGAGAAAATTAAAAAGCAAAGTAAACAAACATTAAGAAATTAATTTACTAACCTGCAATTAAAATCAGCGTTCCCCTGCCTTCCTCACCCCTGCCACCTAAGATGGCGATCGGTTAAACGTCATTCCCGTTTCGTTCCATTAACATGCAAATAACGTTTCTCTTAGTTGGTGTTTCGTGGCCAGTACTATTTCGCTTGTTGACGAGTCCAGTGTCGGTAAAAGTTATTTTTTTGAAATTCAACTGTTATTTACATTTTCAAAATGAGTGGAAGGTATTTGACTGATCGCGAATTGGAATAAGCTCTTTATGAGGACGATGATGATTTGTATAGGGATTATATGGATGGGGTTAGTCGCTAACCCCCCTATTCCACATTCTCTGGGTGCACAGTAAGGGTCCCAGTGCGACTGTAAAATAAGCGCCGAAAAGACAACTCGGTTGTCGGTACTAGGTTAATTTTTTAAAATGACTTTCTAACCTCAAAATGGTAATTTCTTAAATATTATTTTTTGCTGCTAAAAGACAACTTTATTGCCCTAAGAAAAATACATAATGCAATTGGTAAAAAGTATCTTTGACCTATAAAAAAAAAGATGTTTAAAAAAATCCTAATCGATATTATTCGCTATACAATTTTCCTAAAATAATTTATGAAATTCCTTGATATTTATTTAATATGTCAATAATTATTACCTATAGAACAAGCAGTCGATATTGAGTTTATTTAAATATTGTGTAAAAGCTAGAAAAAAATCTACGCAAAATAGGTTATAGATTGGCACGCATGTTGACACTCCCACCTTAAATTTATTAATAAAAAAATTCCATAATATGATGCGGTCTTTACCGGTGAAACTCTATATGCAGGGTAAGTATCATAAAAAAATTAAATAAAAAGGAATTAAAAGTATTATTATCGTAGTATCATAAGAGAGAAAATTTTGCCGGTAAAATTTTCGACTGGTATGAAAGTTTGTTGCTTGGCAATTTTGCGAATGAAATTTTTAACAAAAGAAGATTTTTGTCAAGAATTTCATAAGCGAAATTACCAAAAAGCAACAAAACTGAATAAAACCAAGAGAAAATTTTGTTGATACAAAATTTTCTCTCGAATGATATTCGACAACACTATTTTACGAGAAAACAATAAAAACACACTGTTTATTTAGCAAACTAGAACAGTTTATTTATTTATTACTAATATTAAACGTACAGGGTTTTTCCGTATATTTTGGAGCACCCCTGGAGCTTTTATTTGAAGACCTAGAAAATACTTTAGATTACCAAAGTTGCATTATTTCTCCTGAACTGCCAGAATTTGTTATCGGACAAAACAAATGAACATCGTAAATTTGTTTAATAATGCCAATGTCGATTTTTTAAAATGAAACACCCTGTATATTAATTTTTTTTTTAACTCCTCACTCTTTTCTGATTCCAAATATCTATATATGTTATATGTTTGTTTCATAAATTATTATCATTATTTATATTAATTATTGTTACTGAATAAGCATTATGTTCAATCATGTTTTCCTGACACCAATATAGATTTTCTAATCCGCAATATTTTGAAATGCAATTTTGCCTAAACGACTAAAGTAAACATATAACATATATACATATTTGGAATCAGAAAAGAGTGAGGAGTTAAAAAAAATTTATATACAGGGTGTTCCATTTAAAAAAATCGACATTGGCATTATTAAACAAATTTACGATGTTCATTTGTTTTGTCTGATAACAAATTCTGGCAGTTCAGGAGAAACCATGCAACTTTGGTAATTTAAAGTTTTTTCTAGGTCTTCAAATAAAAGCTCCAGGGGTGCTCCAAAATATACGGAAAAACCCTGTACAGTTATAAGTAATAGTTTGTCCATTATTTTCTATCAAAGCATGGTTTTGGGTATGATTGACTTGCATTTGAGAAGTCGAAGGTCCACATGCTTCATTTGTTGTTCTGATATTTTCGATGAGCTTCAGATGATGACTAAGATCTAGTTGCAGATATGGTTTCAGGGAATTTGCGTTTGAGTGGCCTGTTAACTTAATCAACTCTTGTCCCCAACACCTTGTTTAAATAGGGCAGACACAGCGGAAGATCGATGAGAATGATTTGTTATTTTATGCTTCTTCGTATCTATTCCAATTCTTTCCGCTGAAGTTTTGGTCCACTTAGATACTGTATTTAATACTAGTATAGTATTTTTGAACCAACATCCTTTCTACCAGTTTGGATGAACGGAAGTCTGTCTCGGGAAATATTTGGTCCTCTTTATTCCAATAATTTTAAAAATAATTTTACAGGGCATTGTTTGATGAATTTCTTACCAACCATTTGCTGCTTGCCAATCCTTTTGCCCCACCTTGAGCTGTCTTGAAAAATATGCTGTTATATTTAATTCGTCCGGTAAATTCTCCCATGGTATCAAACTCCTTTTGAAAATATTGAATTTTGCAATTTACGGCGTCATTGCCTCTCCAAGCTAATTCAAATGAGCAGAGATGGAAAAACTTTTTTTGTGCTTCATCGGAGTTTTCTTCATTGTAGCTTTGCATTATTGTTAGTCAATCTTTGGTAGATGATGCTTTTGAACTTACTTTGCTCTTTTCCTGACAACTTTGGAGCTGCTTTCTCTTTGCATCTCTTGCCATTCGCGCATTTTTAATGGACATATCCGTAAAAGGGTCAATCTTTATTTCGTATTCTGTAAAATCCATTTCTTGAATCATTTTTGCTGTATATAATATAGCCTTTACAGAAGATTCTTTATAGTCTTCGCCATTACCCTTCTTCATATTAAAGGCGGAATCTCCGAGGATTTTCGCCAGTTCCATACCAGTAGTACATTTTTCCAGTTTATAATTTCTTACCATTAGAAACTCTGAGAACTGTGCCCAAATTGAGTTCTTGGATTTCTGTGTGTTAAGTGCATAATTTTCAGCTATCGATTTTTTCATTTCTTGGATAGATTAGCACCCAAATCTTGCATTTTCGGGGGTAATTACACGAGTGCTTAAAAATTTTCTGAAAATTTTTATGGAAGAGTGTAATTTATGAAGAAAGTTACTCGAATTAACAAAAGTTGAATGCAATAATGTATTGTATATTTTATTTTAATCATTATTACAAAAATAAAGAATTTGACTCGCAATTTGAAGAATGTCAGACTGACATAATATTATTCCAATAATGGCGTTTTAAAGAGGCAACTATGGTTTTGTGTTCAATAACTAAAGGGGATGTTTTCGATAGCTAGGGGTATTGTTTTCGGGGGTAAGTGCACAAGTGCATCAAAATTACCGATAATTTTTGAATGAAATGTGTTTTTTTATAATTGCAAGAGTTTGTTTTCATATTTTCGCGAAAAAGCCCGACTCCGCAGGAGGAGGGCATTTTCGTAAAATATGAAAACAAACGATTGCAATTTGTAAAAAAAACACATTGAATAAAAAAATTATCTGGTTATTTTTATGCACGAGTGTAATTTATTTGAATATTTCCCAAATTAATTAAGAACTCGAATCAAGTAAATTTAAATATGGGTTATCCCAATGCAAAGAGATAGTTATTAACAATTCTTGACAAAATGAAAGGAAAACATTCGTTGACATTGACTTTTTTGTCTGCTGTCCCTCAATAAGATGACTTTAATTGTCAGAATATTACATTTTTTGACGTTTGTTAACAATAAAATCCCGCTTTGACGTTTCGTCAACAATATAAACTTGCGATGCAATTTTCGATTTCTGGCAGTGCTGTTTTCGATGTAATTTTGCGAAAATTGCATTTCTCTTATGGGAACTTTAACATATGAGGGAAATATTCGGTGTAATCAATCGAAAACAACACCTCTAGCTAAATGCATGAGGGTAATTTTCGTTTAAATTGTTTATTTTGTCTTTTTCAAACCAGGATGACATTTGTCAGACTAACAATAGTTTTTACCTGACATCTATCAAAATTATGCCGCTGAAAAACCATCTTGTTGATTTTGTCCAGGTGTATATAATTAAGAGTTTTTCCACTAGAAATATGATATTTTGCCAGTATAAAACACTCTAGTAAAATAGTCAATATTATTAAGGTATGACATTTAACTTAAAATCGTATTTTTGTATAACTGTCAAAAAAAAATTCCTTTTTTTGTTGTTATTGATGCACAAAAAGCCTCCGTTGTCACCGTAAAAAAATGTTATTTTTTTAATGTGAAAAAAAATATTTTTCACAGTTAAAAAAATGTATTGACGTTTTCCTATAAATTCAAAAATTAATTTCCGAAATATTTTTTATTAATATTTTTTATAATCAAAGTAAATTAAACTAATATTTTCGATTTTCCTCCAAATAACATAGCAAAACATTTTCTATTACGGTTTTTACCTTCTTTATGTTATACCATTCACTAAACTGAGTGATGTACACTTTCTCATATTGTATTTTTGATTTCAATTGATTGTAGATTACTTACAAAAATGATTTGTATAGGCTGTAAGTTTCATATATGTAATAAATTTTTAATAGTAAGCCATGAACATAATATCTTGTCAGAAGTAGAATATCTCCTTTTATTTTGTCAAACGCATCAGCACCACTAAAAAACTTATAAAAATAAGTCTACTTAAAATGTTCTTGTCCATTTCATGATTTAAATAATTTTAAAATTTTTCCTTAATGTGAGTGGCACTCAATTTCAATTTATTTTAGCCCTATAGTGCTGATGATGCTTTCTAGCATCGAAACATGTCCATCCCCTCACTAGTTAACCACTAATATATTTGTGGAGACGACTTTGAGTTTATTTTCCCACATATCCCAACAGCTCCACTCTGAGATAATGGAATACTTCCGTAGTTTTTTTAGGGAAATAAGTTAAAATGTTCTTTCCAGTTATAAAGGCAGACATCACAATTACAAGTACTGCTAGACAGCGCTAAATCTGACCTTGTGTATATGTCGTAGGCTGATAGTGAAATCCGTCATTTTATGAAAAGCCTAGTCACTTCATGAAGCGTCGGCAGATTGTGTAAAAACATGAAATTACACGATCTGCCGCGTCACTTCATGAAGAGACCTTGACGTTTCGGCGTATTATGTATAACACAATCTGTCTAATCGTCACTTCATGTAGTACCTAACGATGTCATGTTATTCGGCAGATTGTGTAATTCCATCTAAAAGGTATATTGGCAACTGGTTTGTTCGTTGTTCCCCAGAGCATTTTTTTTTTAATTAAATTTTTTCAACTAATATTATTTTATAAAAATAAAAAAAATGCTCTGACAAACCCGAACAAACCAGTTGCCAATATACCTTTTAGACGGAATTACACAATACCTATGCCTTGTTTTTGTGGCATTTCATGAAGTGACAATATTTAAAATTAGGCAGATTGTGTTATACATAATACGCCGAAACGTCAAGGTCTCTTCATGAAGTGACGCGGCAGATCGTGTAATTTCATGTTTTTACACAATCTGCCGACGCTTCATGAAGTGACTAGACTTTTCATGAAATGACGGATTTCACTATCAGCCTACGACATATATAACAACTACCATAAATCAAACTTTTGAAAATATTTCTAATAATAATAGTAAAAATTATCTAAATCTAGTTCATAAAGAAACATAGCATATGCCCTTAACATGCAATGAAAAGAAAATATTTTATTTAAAAAACAAAGACAACTAGGGACTAACTCTGATGTAGTATCTCGTTTATGTAGCTTGGCTAGCAAGTTAGCTTAATAAGCAACTTTTCCTACTTTATGTACGCTTTCGTACAAATTGTAAAAAATAGAGTTCTGTTTCTTGGATGTCAGTCGATATTGAAAGTGTCTCAATTTTTCTTACTTTATATTTAATTTAGAATATACCCAATAACAAAAAAATTACAATTTATAGTTTATCTATGCTATTATATAAAATTGTATAGTGACATAAACCCATAATCGTAGAATCAATTTTTCGAAATTTCGATGATGTCTTCTCCTTATAACGTAGGCATCCAGTAAAAAGGGATGTAATGAAAATCCACCCCTAAGGGGGTGAAAACGGGGGTGGAAATTTTAAAATTTTTATAGGAAAGCGTGTACATCAGGCTACACTTCTAGCTATCACCTAAAACTGGCGGAGGTCCAAAACTTGGTATATAAGTTCCTTTTATAAAATAATAACATTAGGGTTTCGTGAATTTTTCAAAATTCACTTAGTGGTATGAAAAAACAGATGTAACCTATTTTGAGGGTCGTACCTAAAACTGTCCATAATTGCTGAATGCTTACTCTGTTAAAATATGGACGTAGCTTGTCAAATCTAGGAAAAGACGTGAATCTTTCGATATATGAAGTGCGCCGTAGACAGCGACTAAACTTGGCATTTACTAAGGTTGTCTTGAGAAGCAAACTGCTACACTGAGAGAAAACTCTATTAGCCGTAGCTTGAAATCCATTGGTATAGTCTATTTCACGAAGGTGTAGAGTAATAAAATGGGAAATTCCGTCCAATTTCGGTGTCGGCCATAGGCGCAGGTAAACTTTGTGGATTAAATTATTTATGATAACTAACCAAAAATGTCAGAGAAAAAATAGTATTGTTTGTAAAATTAAAATGTCAAGTAATTGCGTAAGAGGATTAGAAAAGGTATATTTTCTAACCTGAAGTGTCGAAATCGAAATATTGTGTAGGGATTAGTTAATTAGTAGATTATAAAGTTACGTTTTGCCTTTAACAGGTACAATTTAACAGGTACCTAGTTTGGCTTTGGCCTCATAAAAATAGGTGGTAATTTGGAATAAACTTTATATTATCGTGTGTGTGTATGACCTTAATAAGTACATTTGTTTAGTTTAACGCATCAGTATTTGCTGTTAAGCCTTATATAGTGTTCACAGTATTATAAGATTAGTAATCAAATGGCGACATTCACACCAACAAAAAGATGTTCCAATAATCACTATCAGTAAGTAAAAAAGTTATTATTTTAAATGTACAGGGTTATCCAACCAAGACTAGACAAGGCGATTTTTTGACTTTTCCTGTACTTTTATAAAAAAAACTGAAATAGCCATCTTAAGTCATTTTCTCCCGCGAATTTGAATATCTTCAGCAAAAAACAATTGAACATCAAACAAAAGTACTAGGGGTCACTTTGATATTTTTTTAAATGGAACACCCTGTATATTTTTACATTTTTAAATTCCACATAAAATTATAATTATTTTTTATTAAATGCACTATTAGTCTATACTTCATAGTTTCCGAGATATTGACTCTCGAAAAGTGACATTTTTGAACTTTGACAGCTTATAACTTTCTAACAGTACGTCTTAGAGCAAAACGGCTTACATGTCCCTATCTTCAATTTTTATTATCTTCCCAAAAAATCAACTTCCGGTTAAACCGGATGTAACTCGAAAGAAGGAAATATAGCTGTTCCGGTTTAAATGGAAGTTGATTTTTTTGGGAAGATAATAAAAATTGAAGATAGGGACATGTAAGCCGTTTTGCTCTAAGACGTACTGTTAGAAAGTTATAAGGTGTCAAAGTTCAAAAATGTCACTTTTCGAGAGTCAATATCTCGGAAACTATGAAGTATAGACTAGTAGTGCATTTAATAAAAAATAATTATAATTTTATGTGGAATTTAAAAATGTAAAAATATACAGGGTGTTCCATTTAAAAAAATATCAAAGTGACCCCTAGTACTTTTGTTTGATGTTCAATTGTTTTTTGCTGAAGATATTCGAATTCGCGGGAGAAAATGACTTAAGATGGCTATTTCAGTTTTTTTTATAAAAGTACAGGAAAAGTCAAAAAATCGCCTTGTCTAGTCTTGGTTGGATAACCCTGTACATGATTGCATAAAATACGATTACCCGACTTTTACTGTACAAGAAACTGTCGACCGATGTTTCCGAATGACTGGAGTTGGAAAGTCCACCATTTTTAAATTATTGCGGGAGAGAAAGACAGCAGGTCGAGTAGAACCTCCCAAGAAAAGTCCAGGCAGACCAGTAAAAGTCCTTGATGAAGAAACCAAAGGTGTAGTTCGAAGAAAAGTTCACTCTTTTTATTTTAAAAAAGAAATACCCACCCTAGATAAGATTCTAATGGAGCTTCGCCAGGATGACAGTATTCCGTTGATAACAAGAAAACTTTTATGGACCACTTTAAAAAATATGGATTTTATCTGGAAAAAGCATAACCGTAAATCACTTTTACTGGAAAGCGATGAAATTGTTTGCTGGCGACGAAAATACTTAAGAAGTATAAAGCAGTAAGTACAGAAGAGAGCAGAAGAAAATTTTTTATCTTGATGAGACGTGGATTAATGAAGGCTATATAGTTCCAAAATTGTGGCAAGACAATACTAACCAGTGCTCGCCAAGCTTTCATGGAAGGCCTGTCAACGGGTATTAAGGTGTCTTCAGGTAAAGGGAAGAGACTAATAATCGTCCATATTGGAAGCGAAGAGGGATTTTTAAAAGAAGGTTTGCTAACCTTTCAGTCGATCAATACGGGAGATTATCACGAGGACATGAATTCGAATGTTTTAGAGGACTATTTTGGTGAAATGATAACATATCTTCCAGCTGATTCAGTAGTAGTTATGGATAACGCAAACTATCATTCAGGACGCACAGAGAAGACTCCAACTTCATCTTGGAGAAAACAATAAATTATCGACTGGTTAACCATCAAAATTATTGAGTTTGAAGATAATTTGATAAAAAAGGAACTATTAGCTTGCTATTTACACAAACTTCGTTTTATGAAATATGCCGTGGAAGATATAGCAGAAAAACATGGTGTAACTGTGCTGCGCATACCGCCATATCATTGCGAACTAAATCCTATAGAACTTATATGGGCGCAAGTAAAAGGATTTGTAGCAAGACACAACACGACATTCAAAATGAAAGACGTTACGCTACTATTTGAGCAAGCCATTAAGGAAGTGACACCAGAGAACTGGCGAAAAGCAGTCCATCATGTCATTAAAGAAGAGGAGAAAATGTAGGCTCTTGACCACCTGATCGATCGGACCGTCGACCCGTTAATTATAACGTCAAGAGGAGATGACAGTTCCTCAGATGACGAAGAATATTATGATTTTTTATAATTTAATTTCTGTATAAGTAATGTATTTTTTGAATTTTGTATTTTGTATTTTTTTATAATGTTTAATAAAAAATAAGTGTAGCTAATACTATGTACATAATGCCTCATTTTTGTTCTGTTAAAATAAAATGATTTCCTTTTTACGAATATCCTACCGGCACGCCTTTGTCTCACCATTTTCAGTGTTTGTGAATGGACAACAATAGGCAAAACCCATAAATTGACCCAAACCCGGGTGGTACTACCTGCACTTGATGAAAAGAAAGAATTTTGCAATGAAATCAATGCCAAATTATGAAAGTGGCCTAAATATTCGTTGGGTCACTCTGTAGTCCCTTTGCATACCTAATGAGCTTTTATTACCCCACACCTTTCTGAAATAGACTACCTATAGTAGCAAAAATCTGCATTAAATAGGCGCCGAAAAAACAACTCTGTTGTCGCTAATAGGTTCACTTTTTTGAAATTAGTTTTAACCTCAATATGGTCGTTTTTTAAATATTAATTTTTGGTGCTAAACGACAACTCTATTGCCCTTAAAAAAATAATGATGCAGTGATAAAAAAATATCTCTTATTTATAAAAAATATGATTTTGTGATTAATTACTGAGGTCATGTAGTTAAAAAAGTATTATTGCTTTTTAATTCTTAAAATGGACTGCCAGTAATAAAAAAAATATTTTCATCAATGGTTGTCTACCTAGCTACTACTAAATTACCTTTTTCTGAGCTCCTTTTTTTAGGATTGGACCTCAACACCGGCGTATCCAGCTCATGCGTCTGGGGGGGGTAATCGATCGGCTAGGATCAGGCACGTAGCCAGGATTTCTTTTGGGGGGGGGGGGGCTATCGGGATCGCGCCGAAGGCGAAAAAAAAAAGCGCCGCAGGCGAAAATTTTTTGGGTGCCACGCCCTTTTTTGAATCATGGTGCTTGGTTTTCAAGTGGGAAAAATAAAAAAACAACACAAAATCCTCAAGAAAATCTCAAAAACAAAGCTGGTAATAATTGAGGTGAAGAAAATGTAATAGTGTAGGAAATGTTTAATGTATTGCCTATGTTGCCGAAATCAGAGCTCGAGTTTCGGAGGGGGTTCAGGCCCCCTGTACCCTCCCCCCTAGCTACGTGCCTGGCTAGGATACTAGATAATAGCAGCTTTAAGGAGTAAGGACAACAATTAAACAACGCTTAAGTAATCTTGGGGGGGGTAATTACCCCCATTACCCCCCCCTTGTATACGCCGGTGGACCTCAATGACGTATTTGCCACTTTATTTCATTTTCTATTAGATTTCTTTACCTTTCTTTAGCCATATTAAATCTTTGTAGTGACGTTTTAAGTCTGTTACCTAGGTATATGTACGTACCTAGTTTTAAAGAATAAAAGGAAAAATTAATATGGCCAGTTGATGGCCCTATTTATAATACTATAGGTATTGTGCCCCAGACTAGTAACCGGTGATGTTTATTTTGAGAAAATAAAGTAAGGAAATCATAATAAAAGATAAAATGGCGTAGAAGTTCTTTTTTAACCCTAAGGGGTAGAAATGGAGGTGGTAAGTTTTTAACGAAACCTCTAGAGAAAGATATACAGTGTGGTTGTTTAAGTGTGCAAAAAATAAAAAACTTGTACAAGAATAAAGTTTTTTAATAAACATTTAAAGTAAAAATTTTGCACTTTAAATTATAGTTTTTTAATTAGCATATAATCATAACTAATGTTTTATCTTGTTAAAAAGAATTTTTAGGATATTATAAAGTTGTGTTTAATATCGTTGCAACAAACATGAAGTTTGTAATTCCTTAATAAATTAAAAATTCAAGTAAATTTTACAAATATGCTTGAATTTGAACAAAAATATGTGAAATTGATTTGATTTTGATTAATTTATAAAGGTCTGTATGGTGAATATAAAAAAAAATTTTTGGGAAATTATTAATGTTTTTAAAAAAAATATACTTTTTTATTTTAGGAGGTTACGTTTTGGAATCTATGCATAACTTTTAATTCTAAACAACTTTTCTTTATAACATTTTGCTGAATTTTTTGACATAGGGGTACTTTATTCTTGTACAAGTTTTATATTTTTTGGCCTACCCTGTACGCAGTTTGAATTGCAACCATTCCAAGTGCACCTAATATGATTATCGAACATGCACCAACTTTTATCAAGAATAAAATTTTCTGAGAAATCGGTAATAAAAAAAATTTCCATATGTTGCACACTTAAACAACCACACTGTAGGTCCTACATATAAGTAAATAAATTTAGATAAATTCCTAGCTTGGAACAAATAAACGTGTGTTTAGGCATTTACGGAAACATTGCCCCTAGAGGGAGGAAAAAAGTTAAATTAAAAAAATTTGGTCCAAATTTATTAAAACTCCATGAATAAATACTCTAAACACAAGTAATATAGCTCGTATTTTCATTTTTTTGAACGTCGACCCTTGATGGACTTTCCTCAAACTCAAGCATATACTCTAATATAAATTTAATAAAAAGCGTATTTCTTATTTTTTAAAAATCTGTCCCTAAAGGGGTAAAAATAGGGTATAAAAGTTTGTATTGCAAAAATATTTTTGTCAAACGTTTCTTGAAATTTAGAAGAAAGCTCTACATCACAAATAAAGAAATACGTATTTGTTAGTTTTTTGGAAATCGGCACCTAGTTATCTTATGCAGCTGAAATGCATGTGGGCTGGAAACTGAATTAAAAAAAACTTTTTCTAATAACTTTTTTCGATATTTTCAAAAATAACCCCACTTTTGAATTATTTTTTGGAAAAAATTAAAATTTGACAGATACCTAATGCGAATCCCGTGACTACCATTTTTTTGCTTAATTTTCATCTCGATCGAAGCAGAACTAGATGCCAAAGTCAAATTTTGAATAAAGCTATTAATAAAAAAAAAATCCCTTAATATATATGATGCGGACTTTATAGGTGACACTGTATACATTTTTGTGTTCTTGACATTCGCTTAATAACATAAAGTGGAATGACGCTAATTTGTTAAAAATACTATATTATAAACAAACTCTGAAAATTGTAAAAATAATCTTTCAAAATTACAAAAAGTATCGAAATTATTTTTTAAATTTATATCAGCTCCGAACATATATTATTTAAATTTGTATTACCAATAATTACTACTAAACTGCAAAAACCAATTTTTTAAATATATTTAGTTTTTTTTTAGTTATTTGGTGTCATTTCCTCTATCTCGGTTAACACACAAAAACCCTATGGCTCTGCAAGCCTTCATAATGCGATAAATTTTATATAGACGCGACAGCCTCTCTTGAATTTCTCCTTTTGTCTTTTTTCTTCATTGCAGACTTGATCGGCATATTAAAAAAATAATCAAGTTATGAAACAATAATATTAATTAAATTTAAAAAAAAATCTTTCCCTTAGGAGAGGATCTTAATCCTTAAACACATAAAAACCATCTACAATAATAATAATTAGATTACAGTACGAAATAAGTAATATTAAGGCGAGCGTCTCCTCCTTTTTACACAATCTAATCATTATAAGCCTTAGGTATTTATAGGTCTAGCTTTATTAGACTTATTATATAACCATCCTTCACATGCAAAAGAATTGTCTAAAAAAAATTAATTAATGATTTTTTTGCTTTGGATGTTTGTGACAATTGGAGAAGGTAGGGAAAAAATTGTTCTCCTTTTGACGTCAGGATATTCCTTTTATTGGTTTTGACACAATGTCTACCAGAAAAAAAAACCAAATTCCACAATTCATTTTACATAGGTAGTTTCAGAAAGTTTAACCGGGTTATTCACAATCTTTTTTAGTTGTCTGAGGATTCACTAGAGACGCTTTATAGGGTCACAGGATCACGAAAATTAGTATATTACGTACCGAGGTGGAAAGTGTTTCATTATACTGTCGAGAGATTAGATAGTTTACCGAGACGCGAAGCGTCGAGATTAAACTATATCTCGGAGACAGTAATGAAACTTTTCACCGAGGTTTGAATACTATTTTATTTACAACCACATCCTATATCCACTTCTTATAATTTTTAACTAAAAATATTATTAAAAGAAAAATGTTATTTTGACGTAGTATTATAGAAAATATAATATATTAAAAAATCAAATAAATTTACCAGTAGGCATATTTTCAAATTAGGCGACGGTTGTCAAGGAAACGTTTGTTTGAAATTAAAACAATAAACGTCAGTTCAAGTCTGATCTGTTGCGATCAATACAATAAAGTTTAAAAATTAATAGAAGAAGAATCAATGGAGTGTACCCCGCCGGAACTAAGGGGAGCCGCTGAATGAAATAATAAAATTTTAGTTAAAATATCACATTTTAGTGGACTGAAAATGAGGGCGGGGAATCAGGGTGGGAAGTCAGGGCGGGAAGTAGAGGTATGTAATGTGACACTTCCCAACCTTCAATAAAGTCAGTAATGTCAACATTACATGTATGGTTGTTAATAATAGTATATTACTTACAGAGGTGGAAAGTGTTTCATTACTGTCGAGAGATTAGATAGTTTACCGAGACGCTTCGCGTCTCGGTAAACTATATCTCGGGGACGGTAACGAAACTTTTCACCGAAGATTGTATACTATTTTATTTACAACCACATCCTACATCCACTTCTTATAATTTTTAACTAAAAATATTATTAAAAGAAAATATATATTAAAAAAATTAAATAAATTTACAAGTAGGCATATTTTCAAATTAGGCGACGGTTGTCAAGGAAACGTTTGTTTGAAATTAAAACAATAAACGTCAGTTCAAGTCTGATCTGTTGCGATCAATACAATAAAGTTTAAAAATTAATAGAAGAAGAATCAATGGAGTGTACCCCGCCGGAACTAAGGGGAGCCGCTGAATGAAATAATAAAATTTTAGTTAAAATATCACATTTTAGTGGACTGAAAATGAGGGCGGGGAATCAGGGTGGGAAGTAGAGGTAGGTAATGTGACAATTCCCAACCTTCAATAAAGTCAGTAATGTCAACATTACATGCATGTTTGTAAATATTTCCCATTTCTGCCAATCTGCCTGTTTGTCTGTCTATCGTGACCTTATTTCCATTTTAATTTTGCAGGACATTTCAGAAATTTCCGAAATATTCGATCTTAAAAATGCAAATATTCGGATAAATACACATATTTTAAAAATTTTAAGGAAACTTCTTATAATTTCCCTAGAGCACGAATAATTATTTCCGGAAATTTTGGAGGTACGAATTTGTTTAAAAATTCGCAACTGAGAAAGAATTTCCAAAACTATAGTGGGCAGTATATTTTGGTAAATCACACGCAGTTTAAATTGCTTTTATTTATTTTACTTTCCCTGTGCTATAGTGAAACAAGGTTAAAATAATAATCTAAAATAAATATTATTCTTTATGCGTTCCATAATTTTATACTAGGTACCTACTAGAAACTAGGGAAAAGTGTAAAAAAAATAATAACGCGAACAAAATGAATCATAAATATCCACCTTATAATAACATAAACGTCACTGTTCGACTCACCGTTCAATTTAAATAGTAAACATCAGGAAAATTTAGTCTCTGAAACTTGACGGCGTGAGCTTGCTACGGCCCACTAATCAACTGGGAACTTTTAGGAAGAAACCAGCATCAGCTCTTAATGGCACATGTGGGTGTCAACTGTCGAAATGCTTTGTTTTTTTAAAAAAAGGTTAAGTTAGAATAAAAGGCGATGAACTTCGCCTTTTCAAAAGCTGCGCGTTATTTCCATTTTTTTTAAAGATTGTGTAAAGGTCGCGTACACCTCTCAAGATAAAAATTGATAAATAGTTTATTTAAAGGCAAACGGTAAAAAGTCTAGAGATTCTAAGTTCAATTTTCAGCAGTGACATAAAACTATTTCAATTAAAAAAGAACTTGTCGGCACTCCAAAGTACATTTTCAGCTACTAAATTAATTAACGTCGTGCTTAATCCAATTAATACTTGTCAATAACAAAGAATGGTAGCTATTCATAATTTTAATTTCCTAAAGTAATATATTGTGTGTCTGCCTGTAGTGCCCATAATAGATCTTTATTTTTAAAATACAAATGAATATTGTCTGCACACAATTCACGAGACTAATGCCGAAAATAGAAAATATTAATTTTGCATTAATCATTTTAAAATTGTCATTATTCTTATATACACAGGGTGCTATGAAAATGATCGGTTATATTTAAATGGGCAACTTCTTGGGTGTCATACGGTCAATTGTACCAACGTCTACTTAAGGAGAGAATAGTAATAATAATATAATAACTTTTTTCTATTTCACGTTCATAATAAGCTCAGTACGATACGCATTTGCGTATCGTAATGAAGCTATTTCGATACGCGTTTTTTCTTTATTTGATGTTGGTAACATTTAAATGTTTTATTTCATTGACTTGCGCGGCCTTTGTGATTTACGAGAAACCCCATTTTTCGCAGAGGAAAAATAGCTTGATAACTTACATTTTTATTCTGTGTGGATAACAGTCATGTATGTTGGATGCATAAATCTATAAATCAATCGTTTGTAGATGCTTTAAGCTATCATTTTCTGCCAAATCTTATCCAAAATTCAATCTACAAACCTTCCAATATCGATTTTAACTTCAACGTTATTTGAATTTTCCATCTTCCCTATAATAAATTGCAATGCCGTGACGTAAAATCACGTATTTTGAAATTCGAAAAAAAGTAGCAAAATCTCCCGAATTTCCGAACGCTCTCTATATGTACCGAATGTACAAGGATCACACAACGTATTCCGTCCAATTTCAAATCTCATATCGCTAAAATAACTTTAGAATCTCGTGGTGAAAATGGGTCAATAAATCAAAAAATGACAGTTTGCAAAATAATTTTTGTTGTCAGAGGCTACTATGATAAAAAATAGTATTACCAACATAAAATTTAGACATAAAAGTTTACAAAATTTGAAGGATATATTTTCTTTTTTAAATGTATTTTTCTTGATTATAAAAGGTGAAATAGAAAAAAATGTATAAAGCACATGTTTCATAAGGCGTTTTAGCGCACGTGTCAATAAAAAAACTCGCCACTTTGTGGCTCGTTTTTTAAAATAGACGCGTGCGCTAAAACTGCTTCTTATGAAACGTGTACTTTAATATACTATTAAGCAGTCCTTATTTCATTTTTATTTGCACCATCGTTCTATGAGCCTTCCTTAGCTAAGATTTTGACAATGTTGTAGAAATATAGTAGTTTATGGTAATTGGTGAACCTTGTCTAAAAATGACAATGACAAATAAATACCCTTCATTTTGGTCCCTGGCAAAATTGACTTTTCTAAAGAAAAACATAAAATTAAAATGCCAGTACTAAAACTTGATCTAGAAATAAAAAAATAACTTAAAGCTGTTCGAGAATAATATCTAGATATTTATGTTGTATGAACATTTTCTTAGTTCCTATTGATATTTTCTAAAAGAAAATGATTTTTATATTTTAAATACCCAAAGCCAACATTATCATAATAGAAAGAAAAAACTAAAAGTTTTCCTCCACAAAAACGTAGAAACGTTCATCCTCAGGAGACAGAATTTTTTTTTATTGCTGATGGTTTTAGCAGGTGGTTTTTGATAAACGGTATAAAAGAAACGGTATAAAGAAAATGGAGCTTTTATGGAATTAAAAAATTTGTGTGTCGAAATGACATAATGTGAAGAAAAATAGAAATAAGTTAAAACATACTGAGTAGGTATGTGAAAAAGTCAATTAAAAGGGTCTAAAACAACCAAATAAACCTGGGAAGAAGAAAAAACTACTTCTAAAAAGAGGATGTCAAAAGATTTTTTTATATACCTAAGTATGTCTGTAAGGCATTGTAACACATAAAATTTGTTATGTATAGAAATTAGGTATATCTATCATATCATAATGAAAAGATCCTTTCAAAAAGGGGGGTTTGGGGCACTGAGAGGGGGTTACAGAGTTTTAACTCTCAGTGCCCCAAACCCCCCTTTTTGAAAGGAAGCGGTTTAAAGTACCTATCGCCTGTTTCGTTTATACAATTAATGAGAATAAAGCTCCTCCTTTACTTATATCAAAAACTATTCAAGGGCACTGACATACATAACCGTCTAACAAGATCATCACTAGGGCTGGGCGATATTGAAATTCCAATATCGAATATCGATATTAAAAAAATATCGATATAGTCGATATATCGATAATATCGATATTGATAAATATCGATATCTATAATATCAATAAAGATTTATATCGATATTTTATTTTTTAAATATCGTTATTCGATATATCGATAATATATATTATCGATAAAATATAAAAATATTACATTATAAATATATCAATATTTTCTTATGTGCCCTGTAAAACTCCGTTCCTTCATTTCAAGGGGAGACTCTAATTATGAAAACATAAAGAAAAAATATTGAATTAAATATTGGTCCTTAAATTTGTTATAAGTAGAGCTGGACGATATTGAAATTCCAATCGAATATCGTCGATATATCGATAATATCGATAAATCTCGATATATCGATATTTTATTTTTTAAATATCGTTATTCGATATATCGATAAAAATATCGATATATCGAATTTTTGACCAGCCCTAATCATCACTCCTTTACAGTATTCCTATTCATTACACCTTGTTTTAGCGATCCTTTATAATGGCCTCGATGCATCGCTTAAAAACGATGTATCGATGTTTTCGATGCGCCGATGTATATTGAACATCCCTATTTCCAATTGGTGTTTCTTCGACAGCGGTCTGAAGTAATCTTCAGTTTATCGGTTTTGTGTAATTGTATAATTGCTGTGTTTTCAATGTTTTGTGATATTTTTTCATTACTACTAAAAATATGATGGGTCGCAAGTGTCAAGTATTCGAGAATTCGGAAAATAATAATTCTGCAGTTAATTTTCATAGGTGAGTAAATAGAAAGTTAGGTTATTTGTAGGTTAAGGTATATCCACCGTAATCCCTACTCCCTGCCCCACCCAGCTATTAACCGCGTCGCTCTTTCAAACGATGTTGTCAACACGTTTTAATAGCGTTTATGAATGACATGTGCCATCTATAGGTACAGTTACAGCCATTAAATCTTGGGCAGAACCTTTTTAGCTTTGTAACATTTACACATACACCTCATTTTACTATAAGTATACCTGTTATACCTGTTAAACAAAGTATCTATTAAAATGTCATTATAGAATAAATGTCACAGTTTTAATTTATGAAAAATGCCAAATTTAACCACCCACACACAAAAAAAACTACTCTCAAAACAAGATTATAGTAATGCTCAAACAAATAGCCTTATTTTGAAACTAACTTGCTTTATTTCGTGACTAAAATATATTCATTTTTAAACTACTACCTACTGGTTTTAAATTATATCATCAAGTTATTCACAATTATGTTCATAAAGAGATTAAATCATCATCATAACAAGATAATCTTATACTTGTTTTAAAAAAAGGTATTGTGGTCAAATGAAATATACTATGATGGGTTTAAAAATAAGAATAAATTTGTATTCTCACAGCGAGCACAAAGACAGTCTCTATGCTTAACTTGAGTAAAATCTAAACCCTTATTATTTCTTTGATGCTATTTGCATCACGTGACCTATTGTTTTGCGAGGAAACGACCGAAATACTTACCTACCGTTTACTTTAGTCGTTATTTAACATCCACGCAGAGGTCGCGCGTCGATGCTCACCGATGCTGGTAGTGTGTGTTCTATTTTGCGCGTTTTGTGTAATAGAGTGATGGAGGAAATTTTATATTCGTTATAGTTATGGTTTTTTATTACCTGTTTTTTTTTTTAATAAAACCAAAAGCAATAAAAAGTGGTTTTATTTATCAGTTATCTGTTAGGGCTATATTCAGATCAGATACTACCTAAGGTAATATCACAATAGTATTTGTTACCTATGTCACAAAGACATTTTAACTTGACATTGTACAATTCTATTGACTGCGGTGAGCTTATCCTATCTGACCTAAATAATATAGTCCTTTCAGACCTATCTGTTTCAAAACTACATGATTTTAAATTTTACTCTATCTAATAATAAACTAGTTTTAAGATGATAATAAATTGATTTGTGTAGTTTCGCTGAGAATGTAGGATAGTCACAAATTGAAGATACAAATAAAATATATGTGCTCAAATGCAACTTCGTATATTCAACTTAATAATAACTCATACTCAAAACGAAAATAACGAATATTTATTCTTAGAATACTTTGAATCAAACCAATATTAACGTATACTATATCTGTAACTAAAATTATTGATAGGTTGATCATTTATTTTTATTACCCTAAAACTAAAGTAGAGTCAAGTTAAAATTAATGTAGTATTAATTTAAAACTATATTTTGATGCTAAGGTATTTTCTATTTAATTTTACTTTAGCATTGCTCCTATTCATGTATATGATAGTTTCAGTTTGAAACTTTTAGGCTCAACTGGATACTAGATTTTTTTGTGTGCAGCAGAAAGTTTTAATAATTCATTATATTGAGCAGGAAGGTTGGTCTGAAAGGGGAGTTTCAGAAAGGCTCAACATCCCAAAGAGTACGGTTCATTTTTTCAAAACAAAGTGGCAAGAAACGCATTCCTTGGAAAGAAGACCTAGAAGTGGTGGTCCCAAACAATCCAATGAAGATATACACATAGATATACAGGATAACAATTTGGTTAACATATTAAGGGACCAACCTTTTAAATCCATTGTAAGGGCTAAAATAGAAATAAACTTCCCGGGATCGGTGAGAACAGCTCGACGAAGGGTTAGAGAAATATCTGAATTACGCTGTCATCCAGCAGCTAAAAAGAAAAGAAAGAAAAGGTAATATTTACAGACGAGAAAGTGTTTCAGTCTTGCTACAACGGAAGACTAAGAGTATATAGGCCTCCAAGAACTCGATTCGATGAAAGATTTACCCAAAAGGATCGAAATAGTGGTCGATTTTCTATAAACGTGGATGAGTGCTTAAGGATTTGGTGTGTGTCACTTTATTGAAGGGCGATTTAATACAGAGGTATACATGAAAATTTTACAAAACACCATGTTACCTTCTGTATTAGAACGATTTCCAGGAAGGGATTTTATTTATCAGCAAGATAATCGTCCCATTTAAACGGCCCGACAAGTAAGGGAATGGATGGATAAGGAACAAATTATCATTTTACCATGCCCCTCACGCAGTCCGGATTTAAATGTAATGGAAAATGTTTGGGGTGTTTTAGTTAAAAAAATTAATGGCGAGAATAATTTTAGGCCACAAAATTTGAACGAATTAAAAAATAAAATTGCACAAGCTTGGAATGAGTTCAATCGGGACTTCGCAAGGGTTTTGGTAACTTCAATGCCTAGAAGGATAAACTCTGTCTTGGACAAAGGGGGAGCCGGGCTAAAATATTAAAATTTGATTAACTATAATAATATGATGTATTGTAAATAGGTACCGATTGCATTTGTTATAGTTTTATAGTTTGTTAATTTTTCGAAATAATAAAAAAAAGTTCTGATACCTCTTGGTAATTACTAATGATTAAATGTAAATTAAGGTAAAAGAGCAACTTACCAAAAATTAGTAAAAAGTCAAAATCTGACAGATTTGCTGCCCAATATTTAATGGTCGTAACTATGGAGAACTATAGGGTAGGAGGCCGATCGACAATGGCAGCATTTTCAAATTCTGTCCCGGTTTTTTGGTTAGTTCGCTACTGGCCGATAGATGGCTCTCGCGTCCGAAGTGGGCTGATGTTGTCTTCTTCTTCTTCGTTTTTAATGTGGAAAACTAGATCCTCCATAGTTTTTAGCTTTTACTTAAACCCTTTATTTTTCTGGCTTTTACTTTTGACAATTGACATTTTATTTTTCGATATAACAAATCATGTTTGAAGGCAAGACAAGACAAATAACGTTGTATTGTAATTAATTTCCATATTTATAATGAATAATGGTACAATTTATAAAAGTAGAGTTTGCTTTGTGTCGGGGTGGTAAGACAGGATCTTCTTCAGAGATGAAACAGCCAAATAAGTCTCTTTCTAGCTCCAAAGGTAAAACCCTCTAGCTAGAAAGTTCCTGTATTTTAAAAACGAAGCATCGTTGGAACTTTATACAGGCCGAGTTTACTAATAAGTATAACAAAGTAAGTGTAAATTCATATAAAAGTCCTTATTTGTTCCTTAAAGAACTAATTTAAATAAAAATAGTTATCGCGTCCATAAGAAACCATTTATTTGATAGCCCACTTCGAGCGCCATCTTATGGCAACTCGTAAAGCTGAATTACCGATGCTAATTTGGGACCGAATCCAATGCATTGCGATCGGCCTCCTACCTCAAGTCCTCCATAGTCGTAACTGTACCAGATCATTGCGTTAGACTTAGGGGTAGTAATAGATTCTTTTGTCACTAGGCACAATAATAGAAAATATTTTTGTGTTCGATAATCATCTCATAAATCAGTTTGAAATCTGTGTAAAATAAACTTTATAATAATTTTGGTGTTTTCTATTTACTTTATTAATTTTAGTTGGAATTTAACTATTATAAAACACCTAAATTATACAAAAATCTATATTATCAGAAATAATGCACATTTTTGCTGCCCACCCTCAAAATATTTTCGCCGAATGTTGCCTAGCTGAAAGAAAACCGCTTGCGCCGCCACGGAATCCCCAAAATCTAAAGACCTTATAAATTCTAGACCCAATGGTTCATTCATAAAACGCCTGAATATCCGATGTGTTATTATTTGAAATGTTATTGAAAATGAAAAATTGGCGCACATACGAATTACTTTAACCCCTTGAGACCCTGTGTTCATAATTATGCAAACTATTTTCATAAAAAAATGTCTGCTTTAAAACTTAATTCTGTGGCGTTTAGACGATATGTAAATAATAATGGACATGTTTATTGCAATATGCTACGCTAGTGTCGCCATCCTGTGACAAATGTGAGAACTACTACTTTTTGACATTTCAATGGTTCCCATGATGAACGGCACAAGAGGTAAGAAATAGTAAATCTTGTATCATCGATGCACCTTTATGAATAAATTTACATATTATGAGCTAATATTACAACAAAGGTTAGGACCAAACATATACCTACATATATATTTTGTCAAGATCTTTTATCCACGTCAATTAAATTTCGCGGTTTTTTAGACGGTATAATTATGCACAATTGGTCATAACAGTTGTTTTATTAGGGGCCATAATTCTGCACAGTTGGCCTAAATAGATATTTGTTTCATTTTAGAAATAATATATAATCCGGAAAATGAAGCAGATGCAGCTATTTTGCTGGATTTTCTGGAAGATTGTTAAGACTTGAAGTCGAGCAATGATGAACAAGGGGAAAAGGAAAATTATTTCCAAGTTCCTACTCCAGATATTGTTCGTGTAGAAGCTGACAAAGTTGGTCCAAAAACTTTTGAAATCCCTGAGTTCTATTGGGACGATGAAGACAATTTACCCCTGTCCTTATTTGTAGGAACAGTCAATGAGCCAAAATTCAATGATATTATCACTCAACGGGATTCCATACAATGCAATGGTGTAAACGTACATTTTATAATATCATAATGCTGATATAATCTGGAATGAATTATACCAAAGCAATAATCAGTCTGAATTACTAAGCCCTTTACAATATTTTCAAAAATATATAAATGATACAGAGTTTGAAAAAATGGCAAATGTAATAAAAAAAAACCATTTCTCTTAGGAGTAAGGTACAGGGTTATCCAACCAAGACTAGACAAGGCGATTTTTTGACTTTTCCTGTACTTTTATAAAAAAAACTGAAATAGCCATCTTAAGTCATTTTCTCCCGCGAATTCGAATATCTTCAGCAAAAAACAATTGACCATCAAACAAAAGTACTAGGGGTCACTTTGATATTTTTTTAAATGGGATGCCGTATTTTTAATGAGCTTATCCGATTTCTCATATAAATTTTGATCTAAAATGTTGGATTTTTAATTCAAAAACGCCTTTTTTCTTCAGTTTTAAATTCGGAAAATGTTCGTCTACCGTACGATTAATACCTGATAGATGGATACCCGTTTCACCTGTTCACCCTTTAACCTGCTTTAAAGTGTCCGTCAGTTAGACAAAATAATCAAGTGTCAAATTTCTATATATTTTTCACGAATTAATTACAAATTTATTTTGTTTGATTAAAGTTATTCACTTTAGTTTATAGTTTTTTCTAATATGTCATACTTTTTTTATACGTAAGCAATAATAGATTTGCAAAAACTACTAAATTTGTAATTAATTCGTGAAAAATATATAGAAATTTGACACTTGATTATTTTGTCTAACTGACGGACACTTTAAAGCAGGTTAAAGGGTGAACAGGTGAAACGGGTATCCATCTATCAGGTATTAATCGTACGGTAGACGAACATTTTCCGAATTTAAAACTGAAGAAAAAAGGCGTTTTTGAATTAAAAATCCAACATTTTAGATCAAAATTTATATGAGAAATCGGATAAGCTCATTAAAAATACGGCATCCCATTTAAAAGAAAAAAATTTTGTGACCCCTAGTACTTTTGTTTGATGTTCAATTGTTTTTTGCTGAAGATATTCGAATTCGTGGGAGAAAATGACTTAAGATGGCTATTTCAGTTTTTTTTATAAAAGTACAGGAAAAGTCAAAAAATCGCCTTGTCTAGTCTTGGTTGGATAACCCTGTACATTTATGTATAAAAAAAATGAAATTGTTTTGTTATTTACCATAGAAAATAATTTTTGTAAACACGTTTAATTAAATACTTTCCTAATTAAGTATTTAAATAAAGTACATTTTTTTACGTCTATTAAAACGTTTTGTACACAATTATGCACATATTTTTTTTTCAATAACAAATACAAAAAATGATTAAATACACTAACTAGAGCACAATACATAATTATATAAACAGAAATTTTTTTTTTCTCGTTATTAGAAAAATCAGGTCTCAAGGGGTTAATTTAAAAATATTGAAAAACCTTTATCATTAAAGTCTGTTTCTCATGAAGCAGGTTTTCTGAATTACCCTATCGTTGTCAAAATATACTAAAATTTGTGTTAGTATAAATGTGCAAACTTTAAAAATTATTTTCTCCCAAAGAATTAAATAAAACTGCGGAAAAATGCGGGGTACGGGCTTAACAACATTCATTGCTACCGGTATAGCTTAATTTCTTATTAGCGTTTCTTTTTATATCGACAGGTTTCGGGATATTTTTGATAACGCCTTTTACGATTTATTTGTCTGACAGATTTGTAACGCGCAATTTGGCGTCGAAGTTCATAATGTTTTTATTTACTAAAAAGGCCGTCGAATCGTAAATCTTTATTAAGTACTATCTTTTCGAATTGCTTGTAAAAGCTTATCTTCGTGCTAGAAGGCTTAATTGCAGAAAAGGGTAAATAAGTGACTTTCTGACAATATTTGTTTAATGTGTTTAAGGATTTTATTAATGAAGCGAGTAATAATTAGTACTTCCATTATAATCAGGGCATATTATAAATTCAGCTAGGCTCTAGCAATTTTTTTGGGCCCAAAATATGATGGAGGGAAGAGGGAGGGGTGGAAAACAATTTATTTAGGGATACAAACTGTTAACAAAAACTAATACAGAAACGAAAGAGGACCACGCATTTCTTACAATACCTTATGTCAAGGGGATTTCTGAAAAGATTAGAAGGATAACCAAATACCATAATATCAAAACAGCCGTCAAATCCGGAAATACGCTTAGAAGCTTTCTTACAAAAGTAACAAAAAAAATTGCACCTATCAAATCCCTTGCGAGTGTCGTGAATCGTACAATGGAGAAACAAAAAGATCTCTTCCCGTACTAGTTAGAACATCTGAAACATAGGTACTTAAAGAGGTGAAACTTCGAGATCAGGTATAGCGGAACATGTATGGACCAAGCAACATAATATACAGGGGTCAGAAGCCAAGGTTTTGGACACGGAACAGCACTGGAGAAAACGAAAATTCAAAGAAGCAGCTTTCATGAATTAAAATACCCATATATTTAGTAAACCAAGTATAGATATCCCCAATATCTGGAAGCCTCTTCTTGTCCAAAACCAACAGCTCAAACTTCACACTCCAATAAGCACGTAGGCGAAGTCATCAAGCTTCATTGCACATGGATAGTATTTAAGACAGTTCTACAGAACTCTAAGGCTACAGCCTTAGAATTATAATTTAGTTTACACTTGAAAACGGTTACAGATCATAGGCGTAGTTAGACGGTCAACACTGGGGGTGCTGAAGTCCAGTGGCGGCTCGTGACATGTTAACGTGGGGGTGTACAAAAAGCCACGCCCAAATTTGGTCAATAATTTTTAGTAAATATTTTAATGTGATGTTAATAGCAGGTTCAGGTCTTTCAATGTTCTTGACAATCACTTTCTCCTCCAACGTTAACTTGCTAAAAGATTTTTTCAAAAATTCCACGGTGTATTTTATATCCGACGACGCACTCATTGTTTTTCGTGTTTATTTAACTTTAAACTTTAACTGAATTCAATAAAAGCATATTAAACCTTAATAAACCAAAAAAATAGTAAAAATACCGGCTAAAAATTTTCGCGAATTTGAACGACTACGACTGGTTAAATTTAAATTATTAAATTAATGCAAAATTGCAGAACATGACATGACATACACAAACTATTATGCCGCTCTCGTATTTTACGAGATTTTTATGATCATAGACCCGCTCTGACAAGTAAACTGGGCGTGAACTACACGGCACGCGGAGAGAAATTTTAAACATAATCCGCAACTACCTAAATATACTTGAATTTGTACCAGAATTCGAATGCTTGAAATATTAATATGAAAAATTCATTACATATAATGTATATTATAAAAATAGGTTAGTTCTAAAATTAGCCTATATATTGTAAATTTTTTTTGGGGGTGCTAATTTAGATTTCGGGGGTGCTTAGCACCCCCAAGTACCCCCCTAACTACGCCTATGTTAGAGATACTAACTAACCAAAACGTTGTGTTAAGTAACAAAATAAAGACAATGAAAGTCCGACAAGGTAATTTTTTTGACGTTATACATTATTAGAATTAGTAAGGGGTAGTAAGGATCTTAGAAATTATATAAAATACTGGGTCGCCAAAAACAAAGCAGCTATTAGTTATTAAACGAACACGGACCAATAACAAATTCGGGAAGTATCAGAACATACCTACCAACTTTAAATATCAACTAATATTCAAAGGTCTAAATAATAATCAATCTCAGTCGTCCAGTAATTCTCTCTGTTTCTAACATATTTGGCAAACGCTACTCTCGGCTGGCAGGCGGAACAGCTAGCAAATGAAAAACACTGTATACCACGAAATATTAATAATAATAAAGGTATTTATTTATTTATACAAAAGGGCGATATTCAGATCGACTAACCTAGCCCACCTAAGAATTATTTCCAATCTACCTCAATAGGCATATGCCATTCTATGGAAATCAATTGATATAGATCTGTCTCGTCACCTTTGACACTAGCCGCGTTCGGCAATTACCTCAGACCGCTTGGATTGATCTAAATCGTTCGTTTATGACATCTAAATGGAGGGGAAATAAATCTCAACAGTTCGGCAATTAAAATCGGAGCGCTCCGAGGATAATCTTTTAGCTCGGAGTATTTTGACCGAGGAAAGCGATTAATCTCAGCTGAATTTGTGAGGTTAAGTTTGATGTTTATATTTAGGTTTAAAATTTTGGTAGTTTGATTGAACAAAGCCTTTATTTTTCTGTGATTTGACTGAAAATAATATGCAGGAAGTGGAACTATATGATGTGGAAGAACAAAAACGCTATACCATGTTTATTTGACCATAAATACACAGAAATATTCTACATGTTTTATATAAGACGTCCCAGCAGGTTGACTTGGTTATTCCAAATCGATCAGCGACTGATCTAAATTGAAAATACAAATACACATTAGGCAAGGCTAAGGGAGGCATAAACTCTGATTGCTATCATGGTCTGTTTATCCAATAACATTTCCGGATGGCCAGCACCTACAGCTATCAATCTTCCCTCTAAAACTGCATTTAATTTATTAAGCAAGTCTTTAAAGGTAGTTGGGGACAATCTAAAGTGCTGTCTGAACTGGTGATGTGCAAATCGGGGTACCGTTTCTTCGTCAAAACCGTCTACCTTTTCCAAAATCTTGACTTCTTCCTCATTATCGTCTTCAAACATTAGTTGATAGCCTCCTTCAATTAAGTCCAATACAACGCCAGGAATACTCATTTTTAGTAACTTTACAAAAAGGGAAAAAAGGTTAGGTTTCTTAGATCAAAACAAAACAAATATTACATTTTTGACTTTGACAGAGGTCAGCTGTTAGTTACCGTTCGTTTATCACAAAATTCTCCGACCGATCCGAGGTCACGTGACAAAATATCCATCGCATCGCAGATGTAATTGCCGAACGCGGCTATTAATTGCCGTTGTTTGTCATCGATTAGCTAAAAAAAACTTGGTCTATAATTATGGTTCATCCACTTTTTAGCCAATAGGAAACAAAGCCGACCTTTTACACGATTTATTTTACAATCAATAGTCAAACCAAAGTTTTCAAAGTTTTGTTTTTTTTGTTTTACGAGCTAAAATTAATTTGAATCTTCATGCCTAAATTTAACAATATTAATACAGTGTGAGTTTGTAACTTGGTTAATTTCTCCCGAAGTAATTAGAAATGTTCAAAACAAGTTTTACTTGCGTTTGAAATATTGCCATATTAGGGAATGGACAACATTTTAAGCATTTTTGAGGAAAAAGTATTAAAGATGCGGATAGAAGGTTATTTTATTTTTAAAATAAATTAACTTTGGTTTGTTTAATATCTTATTAATATAACTTATATTACTTATACATACGTATAGCTTAATATTTAGGTACTTTAAAAATTATTATTAATATTATTAATATTATTATTATTATTAGGTTAAAGTGAGGCGGATGCCGTTAAAACTATTAATCACTGAGAACCTACATTTCAAGTATTTATCACCACACTTTAAGTAATTTGCATTAAATATTTTGGGTTTTATACGAATCAAAGCGGTTTTTAAAGTGGTTGATTGTGTCGGCAGTCACCAATCATTGGATAGATTATTCCATTCTCTGTTTACTCTGTTGGAAATGAAGTATTGTCTACAAAGTTTTTAAAGCGATCTTGAAGCATTGCATCACCTCTAAGACTTCTTTGTTTCAGTACCTTATGTTAATTTAAGTATTTTTAATCATTCTGGATATGACATAATATGTGTTATAGTGGGACAGAACCTGGTGATTCGTCTCTGAGTGTGCAGTGAGTGAATGTATTTGGTAAAGTATGGATCCTACACGGGGCTGCATATCTGCATAATCCAAGATAGGTCTTATGTAGGTTTTGTATATTTTTTCAAGCAGGTCTGAAGAGGTTTTTAATAGTTCGTGACACCATATATTATGAGATGGAGTTTGCTTTTTTAATGATGTTTCCCACGTGGACTGCCCATTTTAGGTATTTTGTCATTGTTACCCTTAGGATTATTGCAGTAAAGACTTTAGTATAATTTCCACATAATATTTATTTTATAACCCGACGCGTTTCGCTACACTGTAGTTTTATCAAGGGATTTATTAAATTGAGTGAACTACTATAATTTTAACCTACATATTTATATACTAATTATCTTTTTCTTAAACAAGTAATTTATATTAAGGGAATACCCACAGAGCTGTTTTTAGAATATGGTCAATTATTGAAAAGGTTTAATAAGGGCGATTTATTCAAATCTGTTGGGTCATTCAAAGGTAGACCAGTGATTTTATGAGGGTTAATTTCCAAACGTTCCAACAAATTAAGTTTATGGCTTTTATTTTCTGTCGATCCACAATTTAATTGATTGACGCCAGATTTGTTCTCACTGTGGGGTCTTTGTTTTATGGTTTTTTAATTTTTTACCTAAAGTATTATTTGTTTTATAAGCTACATTTATTTCTTTTTGATTCCAATAGGTTTTAATTTTCTTGGTGGAATTTCCTATGTAAGTCAAGGTCTTAAAATTATTTTTTGAGTCTGATATAGCTTTTTTAAAACATTTTTTATTTAGAATATTATCTATTACCTAATTTAGGGTGGTACCTAACCATTATTTATTGAAATTTGTTTTAAAATATTATAATTATTTTTAATGCTAGTAAAAAAATGCGAAGGAACCAAAGAAACGGAAACTGACACTACTATCCGCGAAAAGGTATTATTTTTTGAAGCGCTCCCCCACATAAATATCCGACCACACGCCACTGATATATCAGGATACTCATTAATTTCCTTTTGTAAAATATGTGAATAAAGTCTGCCACTTAAAACAAAGCCCCAATTTGTCATACGCAGCAAAAATATTGTCAGGTACTTTTATCTACTCAACACCTTTTTAATCTGTGGCACGTTTTAAGCGGAAAATATGTAATCAATAAATAATGAAGTTATTAAGATTCAGTTTTTAATATTAAGGGGATTTATATCCGTTTAGCTGTTATCTATCTCTTCATGTCAAGCCGAATCTATATATAGCTGAACTATATTATCCGGAAATATATAATCTAGATAATGGCACCATTGTGTAGGAAAAAATCGGAAATTCCTTAACTTTTTACCCTAAACGAGTTATAGAATTTGTAAAGATTCAATACATTTCTGGATAAAATGGTGAACTTTGCCTTTGCCGTGAACGGGGCGCTTAGGCCAGCGTCTTGCAAAACGGGCGTGACCCGGTAGTTTTCGAAAATTGGCTATATGGTCTGTCGTTTCTTAATTGAATAATCCAAAGATTATCCAATCAGGGACTAAAGTGAACTGTATTTTTTTTACTCCCAAAAGATATATTTTTCAACGTTTCAAACACTGTTCTTCTGACCTTTTGGACAACAGATAATGAATAAATACACTCGAAACAAATTAAGGTAAAATACGAAATCTCGACTTACCATTTTGCATATTAAGGTACAGTCTGTTCAATGACCGCTGACCGTTACGTCACGACTAGTGTTTATCTTTCTAACATTCGTGAACTAGGTGAGAGAGTAAATTTGCGTTAATAAGGAATATCGTATAATTTTACCAGTCAAAAAAGTTTTATTGTCATTCTTGGCAGTGACATTTTTAATCAATATTATTTCAAAAATGTAACGGTATTGTGAAAAAGAACAAGCATTAATTTTAAAATTATTTGATTATATTTTCAAAGAGAAAGTGATGCCGGAAAGACTCTTTTATCCTTTAATGCAGTTTACGAGGTAAGTAGGTAGATGTAATAAAGCTAGAATTGTGAAAACATAAAAAATATATGGCAATGTTTTTTAAATCCTTTCTGTTTTAGAGAGTTTCTGATGCTTTGGGAGCTTCCTGTTCAACAATCCAACGAATTAAGGCAAAGGGGATAGAAAAGGATGTAGATTTTAAGAATCGCAATAATTTAGCTATTTTGTCATCCCAAATTCTACAACTTCATAAATTTATGAACATACCCTCAAAGAGCTTATTTATAAGATGTATAGAGCAATTCAATTAAACCAAAAATCATTGATGGTGTTAAAATATCCACTGATTCATTAGCGGACTGTTTAAAAAAATTAAAATTTAAATAGCGTAATCTCTAACTTGTTTTTCTGGATGAAACCTGGATATACAGTAAAGGGACTTTTAGGCGAAGTTGGCATGATGATACTCTTCATACAGTTAAAAAAAATTCACAGATCTTGCACCCTACGCTAGCATCCTATGTATTAAAAATACCAGACTCAGCTTTAAAATTTTAATGTCCTATGTGATGTAATTAAAGCCCACATTCTAATTTGTATTTTGTAAAAGTTTAAAAAATGTTCTTTAATTCTACAGGGTCCGCCCAAATTTGGTTAACAAATGGGATAATTTTTTATTATTGATTTCTCAGAAAATTTTATTCTACATAAAAGTTGTGCATCTTGAGTAAATCATTTTGACGTATTCAAATCTTCTGTGGCATATACAGGGTGAATATAAAATAGAAAAATATTACGTCAGTGACTCAAAAAATTTAAAAAATTTAAAAACTGAAACAGCCATATTAACAGTTAATATGTAAAGTTAATATGAAAAGTGTAAAAATTCAATAAGGGCAAAAATTTGATTTTTAACTTGACTTTTCTTGAAAACTATTAGCACTAGAAAAAAACTTTATTTAACTTTTTATCTTGGATTTATTAGTTCTTTAATATGGCTGTTTTAGATTTTAAATTTTTAAAAAATTTTGAGTCACTGACGTCATATTTTTCTATTTTATATTCACCGAGTATATGCCACAGAAGATTTGAATACGTCAAAATGATTTACTCAAGATGCAAAACTTTTACGTACAATAACATTTTCTGAGAAATCAATAATAAAAAAATTATCCCATTTGTTAACCAAATTTGGGCGGACCCTGTATATGCAATTATTGTGCTACCACTTTTTGCCTCCCACTCTTTTTTTTTCGATATAATATTCCGATTTAAATAACGTGAACTTACCTTATTTAACAAAATTATTATGGCAGTCTTCAAAACACAAATATGCATAATTATATAACTTATCTCAATAAAACACTTTTTAACAAAATTATTATGGCATTCTTTAAAACACAAACTAAAACTAAACATTATTTACTTGCCGAGTCATATTTTTCTATTTTATATTCACCCTGTATATGCCACAGAAGATTTGAATACGTCAAAATGATTTACTCAAGATGCAAAACTTTTATGTACAATAACATTTTCTGAGAAATCAATAATAAAAAAATTATCCCATTTGTTAACCAAATTTGGGCGGACCCTGTATATGCAATTATTGTGCTCCCACTTTTTGCCTTCCACTCTTTTTTTTCGATATAATATTTCGATTTAAATAACGTAAACTTACCTTATTTAACAAAATTATTATGGCAGTCTTCAAAACACAAATATACATAATTATAAAACTTATCTCAATAAAACACTTTTTAACAAAATTATTATGGCATTCTTTAAAACACAAACTAAAACTAAACATTATTTACTTGCCGAGTCATATTTTTCTATTTTATATTCACCCTGTATATGCCACAAAGGATTTGAATACGTCAAAATGATTTACTCAAGATGCAAAACTTTTATGTACAATAACATTTTCTGAGAAATCAATAATAAAAAAATTATCCCATTTGTTAACCAAATTTGGGCGGACCCTGTATATGCAATAATTGTGCTCCCACTTTTTGCCTCCCACTCTTTTTTTTTCGATATAATATTCCGATTTAAATAACGTAAACTTACCTTATTTAACAAAATTATTATGGCAGTCTTCAAAACACAAATATACATAATTATATAACTTATCTCAATAAAACACTTTTTAACAAAATTATTATGGCATTCTTTAAAAAACAAACTAAAACTAAACATTATTTACTTGCCGACTTTACGCTGTTATTCATATTTATATTTACCAAGTATTTATCAGAGTATTATGTTACAAGACCGCTCGAGATCTTGCGGTGTTGGGTCGCGACAGATCGACACCGCGACACCAATGCAAAGTTTGCATAAAAACGATCCCAGTAGTATTTTCAATACTAAAAATCGGCAGAGGGTGTACGGTATATTATTCTACATACTGGTTCAGAAAATGGATTTGTGAATAATGCATGTTTGATATTCAAGTCTGGCCTGAAATCTGGTGATTATCATGATTCGATGAAAAGTGAAAAATTTGAGAAATGGATTGTTACCAAACTTGGAAGAACCGTCGCTTATATCATGGATAACCCTACCTATAATTCTTAGCTGATTGAAAAAATTCCAAATACAAGTTGGTCCAAAAGATTACTTATTGCATGGTTATAACAAAGATAAATTCCGGTTTCACCATTTCCCAGGTAGCAGGATGACGTCTTTATGACGTCGAATATTGGTGATTTTTAGTCACTTGACGTCTTTTGGTCGCAAGATGACGTCAAAATAACGTAGTTTTTAACACGTGTATTATACGTCATAATTTTACGTAATAAAAACGTCCATTTTTAGTAATTTTATTGAATTATACGTATCATTAAAAAGTATCTAAGTGACCAAGTTTTTTGAAAATATAGTGGGACAGACCTTTAAATAAGTAAAACGCCTGAGAATAGCTTTTTCTTATAGTTAAAGGCACATAAAACTTTTAAAATATTACCATTTCAAATTAACCATTCATGTATGTAAAATTTGCAAAAGCGAATATTTTGTCATTAAAAGTCTGCGAATATCAAATTTAAATTACCCGCGCTTCGTTTTATGACATTGGCAGTCTGACAGAACGCAGAACGCATTGGTATTCTGTTTTGGCGCTAGCAGTCAGGCAGTCGACAGTTCGGCAAAAGTGAAAGTAAAAAGTTTATGGTGATTTTGATTTAGTTTCTATCATGGTTTCTATATATTTTGTGTTATAAACGAATATAAATGTATGGTTATCGAGTTCGAGGCTATTGACGGCGGGGGAATAGCCGTTGTGCCCTCATACTGGGTGACGCCCCAAAAAAAGAAGTATTTTGGCCGCCATTAAAGGATTCCTTAGCATTTTTCCAATTCTGCGTACTCATGAAAGTTGTAATAGTTAATTTATTATCATTAAAAGGATTTTTTACATAAAATATTTATATGTATTTTTTTACCCCTATTATGTATTATTTTGGGAAGTTTTTCGTTTTTCGTAAATTATGACGTTTATTGACGTTTTCTACACCTAAAAAGACGTCTTAAGATGACGTATTTTTTACGTCAAAAAAGACGTCATTGGTCTGTGACTTACGCACGTCTTTTAAACGTTTCATTTACGTAATTTATGACGTCGCTGATGACCAATATTCGACGTCTTAAAGACGTCATCCTGCTACCTGGGTTGCAATAAAGATCTGGATAATAGTGAAGCAGCATATCCCACCCAAAAGTTACTAGTAATTTGGAAAGCGCCATTTATTTTATTCTTTAATTATTTTTGTTTTATTTTAATAGGTTGGCCAAACTAGCATTGCAACATAGACATCGAGTTTTACACTTCCTCCATATCATTGCCAATTTAATCCTATTAAAATGGTTTGGTTGGAATGTAAGAGCTATTATGATGCAAAAATAAGTTCTATGCATCCTGTAATAAATGACGTAGTTTTGGATCTGTGGAATGAAGCCATAGAAAATGTAACAGTGAAAAAATGGAAAAAATATGTAACACACGCTAATAAAATTATAAATGATGCATGGGAACGAGAAAGATTTATCCATGCTTGGACTTGGACGAATCTGATGATGATGATGATGATCCTTCCGGAGATGATTTATTTTAATTATTGAAAAACTGTATTTTGTCTGTTGTCATTTTTTATTATATTTTCTTCTTTATGATTTTATAAATAATATAAAAATGTTTGAAACAAAATTTTTAGACTGATGCACTAGACAAAAAAAAACATATGATTCAATTTCTAATTTGATAAATAAGTTTTATTTATTTTTCAGTAAATTTAAATTATTTAAAAATTTCATACGGATTTTCAAAAACAAAATGTTTTATCACATGATACCTTTTACCCTAAATAAACTACTTATTTCTGACTTTATTAACAGTTTAAAAATAATAATTAAAAATTTGAAAAAACGCGCTTGTATTTTACTTGTTCACATGCATCCGTCTATATGTAGATCAAGCCTAAAAAAAATCATAACCTGTACCACCAATAAGTCAAACTGACTGATTAATTTACCACCCAACGCAAATTTGGAGAATATGACGTACCGGTCAGCGGTCATTGAACAAACTTTAAGAAGGAAAGCGTAAATACTGGGTTTTTGATCAAAGGCGATGGGCCGTGACGAACCGCTTAGGACGCTTTAGGCCGTCGATTTTGTGGTTAATTTTTTTCCCTCTCGTACTCTATCTCTGGTACGTAGACGTGTAGTACGAAGCGAGCATTGCGATCTAATTTACTTTTACGAGGGGAATAGGTAAAGTAGGATCATGTAAAAAAGGAAAAATGAATCTAGGTTCATTCAGTTATAAGGATTCTTTATTTAAAAGTATTAAATATATAGTATGCCTGAAAAATCCTTATACATACATAATACAATAAGGTTGCATTTCATCTAACACAGTTAGATATTAAAATGCAGATTCAGATTGCAAAGTATGTACTACTAACAAATTGAAAGTCAATCATCTCAATAGGATGTCACCACCTGCCGAGCGGTTTCGAACGCTTTTGTTCTCGTCAGTACATCTGCTAAGAGATGGCGCTAAAGGCTATATACAACCAACAAATGTTGATATAATAGTTTTTAACACGAAAGTTGTCTGATTGAAGGTATGAACTCCTACCCTGTACTGAACCATTTATTCGTTTATTATAGATTGTGAAGATAACAGAAAATATACATGCGAGAGTAGAAAAAAGGCTTTTTAACCACTGCACTAGCGCAAACAGTGTTTGTTCACACTCAAATTAAAAAGGAAATTCTTCGGAAAATATTGCTTCTATGGTTGAAAAATTAAGTCTTTAATTTGACTGACAGTGTTCTTTTTAATAAATCACGTCAAGCTTTCGTTAAATCCGAATTAAATCCCTTGCTCTGTAAGAACAATTTTGAATTACAAAAACCATTATAAAACACTTTAAGGAACAAATCGTGGTGTATTTGCTTTTAAAACATTTTTCTATGCTTTTTCTATGGTATAGCATATTTGTTATATTGGGCTTTGCAATAAATATAAATGGGCTCTGTGCAATACGACATTCTTACTATAGAAAAAAAGTTAAAAAAAAAACATAAATCAATTAAATAAATATCTTTACGGATATAGTGTGATGAACCTCTTTTAAAAATCTTTTTATAAATACTTAATTATGTACCTATTTTATTCTAATAAAATATTTAGCTCTGGGTTTCTGCACGTGCGTCGATGTCGGCGTCTAGCTATAAATAGTAGAGGTGTGTCACGATTCGTTCAAAATGAACGAATCACTTCACTGAATTGAAAGAATTCATTCATTGTTCCAAAAAGATTCGATTCTTTTTTGATTCACCAATAGGGAAATTTCCAATTTGTTTTTTCAATTTAATGATTTAGTTAGGCCTAAAAAAATATTCCCCAATTATTACTCCTTAAAAATCAGTAATAACTTGGTAAAAATTCTTTAAAGTTTAGCGCGTGTCAAAAGCATTTCAAACGACCTTCTAAGCGCGCCAAGGCCGATGACGTCACGAAGTATGACTTTTCCGTCATCCGTCATCCTGACTGGTGGCCGAGCTACCGAGTTTGAATTTGGATTGCCGTGTGTTATTGTTATTGTATTGTTGTTTTAAGGTGGAATTCTCAACGTCGTTCAATTTATTGCCAACCTATAACCTATTTCGTGGATGTCATCATGACAAATAATACTTCGTGACGTCATGACCCGTTTTTATCCGCTTGGGATAATTTGAATTTTGGGGCAGTTTTAAATCTTTCTAGCGATCGATTGGGACGAAATAAGTATGTTGTTTTTTTTTTGCTGCCATATATTTTATGACAATATATACTTATGATTTATAGAATTTTTTCACCATTTAAAATTTTTGTCAAGTTCCCTATTCAGGAATGATTCTCGTTCACTCGGTCATTTCCTATTTTATTCATTTCGTTCTTAAGTACATTAAGTTTACCAGTTTAATTGCACCCGACGCTCGGAGTACCAAAAAAACAAACAACAAACAAAAAGGTCAACAGAGGAGTTGAAGGACAACAAAATGACCGATAAAAGAATCATTTGAAAACGAGTCTTACAAAACGAACGATTCTTTTTAACTGATTAACTGAATGAATCAAAAGAATTGATTCACCAAAAAGAATGGAACTTCCCACCTCTAATAAATAGGCAATTTCTCGATACCAGGATGGTTTTTACAAAGCAGTCATTGTTATAATTAGTAGCGGCCCATTTTCTCTTAAAATTGCTTTTAAAATTACTTCATGAACGATAGAACGTTTATTGTCAGGACATTTAGCCATTTCCAATATAGTAGTGTGACCATAGTAAAGTCCGCGTCATATGGATTTTTTTTTATTAATAGCTTTATTCGAAATTTGACTTTGGCATCAAGTTTTGCTTCGATCGACATGAAAATTAAACAAAAAATAGTAGTCACGTGATTCGCATTATCTGTCAAATTTTAACTTTTTTCAAAAAATAATTCAAAAGTGAGTGGGGTTATTTTTGAAAATATCGAAAAAAGTTATTAGAAATAGTTTTTTTAAATGCAATTTCTAGCCCACATGCAAAATTTCAGCTGCATAAGATAATTTTGATTTTTTACCCACCACTAAAATTTATTTTTATTCTTAATAAACACTTTACTTTACTGATGACACTGTGTTCTTTTTTGTCTTAATATTAAGGTGTATTACTTTCAGATACAAACTACGTTTTCAAAAATACTTATTTTATACCTTATACAGGGTCAAAAACAAATAAACTTTGCATCACATGCGACCAAATTTTAATAGCCCAATTTTGATTTTGTAGAAAACCACACATTTAATATGGCGCTACTTTAAAATAAATGTATCTGAAATAAAGCATTGTCAAAACTAAGAAGTTTTACGTAGGTTGCGTTGAGTCTTATTTTGCAAAAGTGGTGCAATTTACAAAATATGGGTTTTGCATGTGTGTTAGAAACTGCATTTAAAAAAACTTTTTCTAATAACTTTTTTCGATACTTTTAGAAATAACCCAACTTTTGAATTATTTTATGGAAAGAATTAAAATTTGACAGATAAAGCGAATCACGTGATTACTTTTTTTTTGCTTAAGGTGGGAGTATCAACATGCTTGCCAACCTATAACCTATTTCGCGTAGATTTATTTATGTTTTCTAGCTTTTATACAAAATTTAAAGACAATCAGTATCGACTTGATATTCTAGGTAATAATTGACATATTTAATAAATATCAAGGAATTTCATAACTTATTTTAGGAGAATTGTATAGCGAAAAATATCGGGTAAGATTTTTTTTAACATTATTATGTCATTGTCACTCATTGTTCTTTCACTATACAATTCTCCCAAAATTAGCAATGAAATAAATTGATATTTTTGTAATATATCAGATACTACCTAAATAATGTACCGACGATATTGATTTTCTTTAAATGTTAGTTATTAAAATAATAAACTCAAAAAATCAACTCGAAATAGGTTGGCAATAGATTGAATGACGTTGAGAATTCAACCTTAATTTTCATCTCGATCGAAGCAGAACGTGCTGCCAAAGTCAAATTTCGAATAAAGCTATTAATAAAAAAAACCATATGATGCGGACTTTACTGGTCACACTGTATTATAATAATGTTTTTACCCCAAAGTCGTAGCAAGCCATACATGCTACGAGTCGTAGCATGTATGGTTTGGAGATACAGCCGCTCGCACTTTCGCCGATCCTAATGGGTTCAGTTATGGGAGTGAATTCTAAGCACTTGATTGGTTAAGGAGGCGATAACTAGAGAATCCGTTTAAAAGGTATATTGGCAACCGGTTTGTTCGTTGTTACCCAGAGCATTTTTTTTAATTGAATTTTTTTAACTTAAATTATTTTATAAAAATTAAATTAAAAAAAAATGCTCTGGGGAACAACGAACAAACCGGTTGCCAATATACCTTTTTGACGGAACGCCTCCTAAACCAATCAAGTGCTGAGAACTCACTGAACCCATTAGGATCGGCGAAAATGCCAGCCGCTCACCACCCGTCGTGAATCACCCTGTATTCTAATAAACTTGTGGGTAAAGACTTTGTGCTTTTCGTCTTGTTCCTTTACTATTAACTGCACTTTGAGCATAGTAGCTTCGAATACAAAAATTCGTTTGGTTGTGAGGTTGTGTATCATAGAGGTCAACCTAGTGGGACCCTTTGCCTGTTGTTCTCAGACGAACAAAAACATTAAAGAAAAATATCGTGTCGTTCTCAGTTCTGGGAGGAGGGCAACTCTATTTATTTTATTGATTCCCTTGCTGCTACCAATTGGCGGTAGACCTTTGAATCTAGTATCAGAGTAGTAAAAATTAATTTAAAAAAAAATTCTTTTGTGCTCGATCAGACTATATCAAGTACACTCACAGGCAAAATAATCGATCCACGCAAATTTTCGATGAATTGAAATCACAAATAACTTGTTTATTTAATGTCGGATTTAAACGAATTTGAAAGAATATTGTAGATAAATTAATGGAGATTCGCTAATATTTTAAAAACTTACTAAAAAATTGACGTAGGGGAGACTCGGGCAAGAATAACCACTTAATTTTAAATGCCTACCAAAATGTTCCGATTGTTCTCATATTTTCAGGAAAATTAAATAATTTAAAGCATATCTTTAGAAACAAAACTTATTTATTAAAAACACAAAAGAAAATATATTTTCCTTTAAAAAACAATATAAACCAAACCTCTGCGTTTGATTCCTTTTGCCCAGACCCGCGAGCATAAAGAACCTTTGTCTTGGGCAAAATGAACCAACATATAAAATGCCTTTGGGCAACACAAACCTTAAAACATAATACTATTATTTAGTGTTTTTAATGAGCTTAAAACCGTACCCTTGCAAGTGTCACAGATATAGACACCAGTATATGGTAGTCGGCACATAAGTGATGCGCCCACTTTTGGCAGAAATTACACTGAATCCATCAGTTCCTTTTGCCCGGTTCTTTTTGCCCTATTTGTAAGTTAAAATATATAAATCCGTTTAAAATAAATGGATTTCAGATACCGCGGAAATATTTTGAGGATAAGTAAGGCAAAAGATCCTTTTTTCATATATTCAATCATGATGTTACACATTTTTACTGTTTAGAAATAGTTTCAAAACTCCTGAACCCTGTTAAATGATTCAGAACGTACATATTTCTATATTCACCTACGAATAAAGAATACAAAGGAAGTAGGGTATTGTAGATTGACAGTTGTCCGGGATGGGGGCCGATGGCGGCAACATTTGACGCGTGCGCGTTTCCGGTCCACCTGTGGCGTATCATTAAAATGGTAATAATAAAATGATTAATGAAATTTTATTTGACGAAGAAAATAGAAAAAATATTTAGATTCATATATACCTATAAGATACGTTAAGGTTGGTGTAATAAAACAATACAACTATTTCTTTTAATTATTTATTTAAATAAGGTAACGGAGGTGAAAGGGTCCTTAATGTAAATATCTGGTTAAATAACTAAAAAACAACTTTTATTATACATTAAAAAAAATTGCAGGAAACAAATTGTTTCAGATAATAAATACTGATGAAGGCAAAATTATTGCCAAAACGTCTACGTTAAAAAATAAAATTTTAAAAAACCTTACTATTTCATGAACCAAATCACAAGAAAATAATAAAATATAATATAATATAGTCCTGTTTATTATATGTACCTAAATAATATTAATAAGATTTCTAGTATACAAGAAAATTGTCAAATGCAGATTATGCAGATAATACAAACATTTTATTTATTTCTAGTATCAACAACTTAACAAGTTAATTATAGATACATAAACCCCATTTCTAAAAGCTATCCTAAGCTATAATAAATATTCAATTAGCATTTGCCTAAGCAGTTCATTCCTTAATTTTAATTTTCCATAGTTTAAATTATATATTATGTCAATGTCTCCACAATATTTATTAAAATAGAGCAGTCTTGTAAGTGGTGAGTTTTTGTATAGATTTGTCCTCGGTGTAGGAATATAAAATACATGTGCGGATCTAGTATTGACTAAGCCTATTCTAAACAGAAGCAGTCCTAAGAACTCTTTATTATCTATTTTGTCTCTAATTATTTTATATAAGAAAATAATTCTTGCTTCTATACGCAATAGTGTTAAAGAAGGGAAATTAAACAAATTACACAAAAGCCCTTGATCTGTACCTCTTGGCAGATAAACTGAAAATGACTTGTAGTACAAAATTTTTTTAAATGTACGCTGAATATATTTTAAAAGAGCAATCTTATTGGCATACTGAGGATCCCAAATAGTTCATGCATACTAAAGTTTTGTAACTAGGTACCATGGATTAATATAAAGTTATTATGGCGTTAACATTTTTAAAGTATTTACAAGTTCTTATAATAAATCCTAGCATATAAAGACCATGAGCTTCTCGAGCAACATATTTAACAATTATGATTGAAGTAAATAATTATTGGTTTTCTAAAGACAAACTGATATTAAATAAATCAAAGAACGTTATCACCTTGTTTAAGACTAACCGATACACTTTGGAGAATCCGGAAACCGTAACCATTAATGATTGTCATATAAGATTAAAGGAAGATACTAAAATCTTCGGTGTGTTGTTGGATAGTAAAATGTCCTGGAAGAGCCATGTCCTGGAAGAGCCATTTCCAATATATGTTGTAACCAGAAGGTGTTCCATTTAGATTCACAGTAGGATAATTATCTTCAGGCAGGTTTTGACATGGTGCCTTATAAGATATTGCATAGGAACGTACCTGCCAAAAAAATATAAGTTTTTTAATTATCACTGTTTGGCACCTTTACCAAATGACATAAAAGTACCTATACCGTGATACAACCTCTCTTTGTAATTTTTTTTTTATATTTTGATATGAATTTCTTTGAATGATAGAAGGTTTGGGACTTGCTTTGAATTTATTTTTTTTATTCAATGGTATCTCCAGTCGTCCTCAGGTGAATATTGGGAAAACGTTTCTATCATTCTAGAAACATCATTGTCTTCAATCTTTAAATATGAATTTCTTTGTTTATCGTACCTATACTACCTACCATCCATATTTTATTACATTCTTTATCCATGGCTTTAAAATTTTAAAAATAGATTAAACCAATAAAACATCTAAAAACTTTTATCGATACCTACATAATTTATGAAAAAGTGACAAAGCAGCTTCCTCAGAAGCACAAGTAATGCAGAATTATTTGTATTCATATTCTTAATTCTACCTACCTACATATTTTCCAATATTATGTAATGACCTGATACAATAGTTTCAAAAGTTACATTTTTTAACCTGGCTACTTCAAAAGTAGGCACTACTGCAGTTGGGACCAATCTAACTTTCAATCTTGAAGTTCTGTCAATCCAATCTTCAGAAAAATGCTCGGAGCAAAGAACTCTATTTCATATAGGATCCCAATCACTTCGGTTTACAATTTTCAACCATGCCTTTTTTCTTGGATAATTATGTGGAAAACTAAAAACCAATAAGTATTTTTAATTTGCTTTTCTGTAGAAATGGGGTAACCCAGTCGATTAATAAATAAATAATATTTTTCTGGTTTTATAAGACGAACGCCCATGAATGACGAATGACATGCGAGGTTTGGAGGTTATGTGTATTTTGATATTGAATTAAATATTTACATTTTTTTTTCTCTACAGATTAAAAAAGTTTATATATCTAAACATAAACTTACCGATGAAATGTAATGCCCAGTTTTTTACTTCCTAGCGTTTGGGAGCACCCACAAGCAGCACAATTAACCATATTTATAGCTTTTTCATTAACCCATAATACCAAACAATTAATCCGTTTTAATCGCTGTCCAGCGCTAAAAGTATACTCCACTGTCGCACTAAAGTAATTATAAGTTTACTAGAATTCGTTAAATATGGTTCTTAACTAATTAAAATGGAAATTAACTCAAAAACAGCAAAGAAAGCAGAAATCACAGCTCGACCTGTCAACTAGTGTCAACCACGGTCAACCACCAAAACAAACATGGAGTCATATTTAGACATTAGATGGGGGTTCAAAATGGCCGACTTCCGTCGGTTGCGTTGTAAGGCGGTTTATGCAAAATCCTACTTCCTTTGTATTCTCAATTCGATGATATTCACTGTAAAATACGAAAAAAACAACTTACCGTAATATATTTCACAACAAACACTGCAGAAATGCGGCGGCTATCGAAACTAGATGACAAAATTAGAGCGGCAAATTTAAATTTTAAAATATTTGATTGATTCCTTTTGCCTATATGGTTCTTCGTGCCCGAGTCTCCCCTACGTTTATAATATACAGGTTTAAACAAAAATATGTTTTTTACCATAAGTTTAAGACACTCTGTGGAGTGGCGAAACAGAATATTGTACTAAAATAAGTTGTAGTTATCAAGTCACATCTATTCTTAACATTTTTGTTTTTGGTTCACCTCCATATCTTTATTTTTGTGAAAAATATGGATTTTTTAAAAAAGCATTGCACTTTCCAATAATTTTTCTGGACGAAGAACTAAGGTTGCCATGGAGGATATCTACCAGTGACTTTTTTATTTTCGTCACAAATACGTTTTTTTTTAAAGAAACAGTACAAACGTATTTAACAAAAGTTTATTAATCCCCTATATAAAAATTTAACTCGAACCACAAAAATTGCATGCGTGAATTAAATAAAAATGCACTTAAAAAATAACAATAACAATAAACAGTAACAAATAATTCAGTAACGAGTGTTTCCTCCACGTGCTCGAATGACAGCCTCCATACGCCTTGGCATACCTTCAATAAGGTTCCGTATACAATGATTTGATCAATTTGCTGCCATTCTTCAATGAGTACTTCAGTAAGCTCCTGTAAATTGACTGGACCTGTACCTTACTTTTTGTAACGTTCAAAACTCTTGCCACATAATACTGTGACCGTCCATCCTGGATTAAAGCAATGGCTTTGGCAACATCAGTCGGAGACATATCCATTTTTAAAAGTAAGAAGACACCCCAGAAGTAACACACATAAATTAACAAAAAATAATTGTCAAGTCATGATTCAACAAAACGTCACTATCATCCTCCACGGCAACCTTAGTTCTTCGTCCAGAAAAATTATTGGAACGTGCAATGCTTTTTTAAAAAATCCATATTTTCCACAAAAATAAAGATATGGAGGTGAAACAAAAATAAAAATATTAAGAATAGATGTGACTTGATAACTACAACTTAATTTAGAACAATATGCTGTTTCGCCACTCCACAGAGCGTCTTAAACTTATGGTAAAAACACATTTTTGTTTAAACCTGTATATTATAAACGTACGTCTATTTTTTAGTAAGTTTTTAAAATATTAGCAAATCTCCATTAATTTACCTACAATATACTTTCAAATTCGTTTTAATCCGACATTAAATAAAAAAGTTATTTGTGATTTAAATTCATCGAAAATTTGCGTGGATCTATTATTTTGCCTTTGAGTGTACTATGTTAACCGAAAGCTAATTATAATTTTTGTTACAGATGTGGAATCTCATATTCCTTATAGCATTGATACATTTATTTCACGTCTCAAGTAGAAGCATAGAACCTTTAGAAGAATCGCTTTGGTTCGACCGACTGAAAGATATCATTCGATTATCAAAAATTGAAGAAATTAGACAAGTGGAAAGCAATAAAAATGACATACCATTTTATAAAAATTTGGAGGAAAGTGGTAAGTGATATAATATTTAAAGAATACAAGAAAAGAAGGGTAAAAATACCAAAAATGGGATAATTACATATACCATTGTTGTAAATTTGTAGTCTTTGAACTAGGTGTACACATGCAAGTAATTTTGAAATCTTACCATAAACAGCTTAAAAGTCTAATGTACAAAAATTACTTTAGTGAACTAATAGACAATATAACGTGCGAGCAAAAAGTATTTGCATCAAAGAGGGCCTTGCATCTTACGACGTAATGCTTAGCCGTAGAGCCTTTTGGGTGTCAGTAACTACCTGAATTAACAATCAATCAGTTATTCCGTCATCTTTGACAGTCGTTACAAGTAATTTGATTCATCGCTAATTTTTTCAATTTCTTGAACAATTCACACAATGGGCTTTACGGAACAGCACAAAACATTCATGGTTGAAGCGTATTTTCGAAACGGGGTTAGAGTAAATGGTGAGTGGCAATACAATCCGAGTTTGTGCATGGACGATTTTCACGAACATTTTTCTAACGTTGCTTTTATTGCTGGGGATTTTTATCATTGCCCGAAAAGAACCGTGACTGTGTTTGGGGAAACGGGTTCTATACAACACAAAAAAGGTGCAGGAAGGCCATCTGTAAGAACAGAAGAACTTGTTGCAAACGTTCGTGAAATAATGCAAAATACGCCAACAAAAGTGCAAGTATTCCAAGAAATACAAGCCGCAGATTTTGAAAGAGGCAGGAATTGCTCTCAATGGTTTACCAAAAATTTATTGAAAGGAAATGATTTATTAGACCTGACTTTTTTTCGAATGAAGCCTGGTTCCACCTCTCCGGTTATGTAAATTCTCAGAATACACGCATGTGTAGTAGTGAAAATCCCCATTTTTTTGTAGAGTCCACATTGCACCCTCAAAAAATTGGTGTCTGGTTAGCTGTTTCCCGAAGAAGAATTGTTGGTCCTATTTTTTTTCATGACAGTTACAGAACAGCGGTATAGAGACAATATTTTGAATTCATTTGTGGACCAATTACTTGACGACGAAGTAGGTACGTTTTGGATATTTTCAACAGGACGGTGCAACGGCCCATACAGCCGCCGAAACTATTAACTATAACTACTTACATAATTTTTTCGACGAGAGATTGATCAGTTTTCGATCAGACATTGAATTCCCACCTAGATCACCTTGTTTAACGGTTATGGATTACTTCGTTTTTCTTCATTTAAAGAACACTATTTTTAAAACACCAGTTGCATATTTAAAACAATTACAAGAAAGGATTATCCAAGAATGTAGTAACATTTCTCCAGAGATGCTGGTCAACACTTTTGAAAATATGAAGAGACGTTTGGAGCATGGCGGTGGCCAATTTCAGCAATTTATGTAATTATTTTTCTTTTTCTTTCTGTATATTCTTACTTTGTTAATTTTGTAAACAACAAAAATAAATTTGTATTTGTTTACTTATTTTATTACTCATTAGTTTGGCATATCATGTCATAATATGAATTTGACAAAATTTTAACCTAGATTCGGTTAGATATATCGTCCCCATATCATTGTGATCTAAACCAAGCCCTACGTTTTTTTGCTCTTTAATGCCAATAATTTTTGCTCGCACGGTACATAAAAGGCAAGTTTTATAAAATTGATTTACCTGATACGGATCTTATTAAATATTCCTTCTTGTTTAATTTCAGCCAGGTTTCCTTTTTACGTCAACCCTAAAAACACTTTTACCATATCAGTCGATTTGACAAATTTAACTGATACAAATTAAATATAAAATATCTTTGAAAATTGAAACGACTGGGTCAGCCGTTTACGCTAAATAATTAACGATCTCACTAATTTGGCCTTTTATTTACCGACTTTGACGGTAAATTATTATTTTCTGATAAATTTAATAAAAAACACAAAGATAACAAATAATTAACAACCTTGTAAAATCATTGATGAAGCTAAAAATTGTGAATTTCTAAAAGCTTGCTTGGGTCGTGGGGCAGTGGTGTAATCAGGAAGGGGGCAAGGGGGCCGTCTCCCCCGACCAGCATAAATTTTGCCACATATTTGACAGTGGTGGCTAGGGGTCACTTACATTGGGAGGTCAGTAGTAAATTAAAAAAATAGGCATACTTAAAAATACAAATAAATATATTACCTTTGACGATTTTTTTTAATATGGCCAAAACCATTTTTTATACTCTAATTTTTTAAAGTTTAGATATTAATATTTTTGTTATTTGCCTTACTTAACAAAGGTGTGAGGATAGATATTCGGGAATAAAATCAACAACTTTTTGTAAAATAAGGTCTTAAAACGCTATTTTGCTCAAAAAGGTCGATAAGTTTGTCCATTCGGCACCTTAAAAACCAAGGCAATTTTTTATGCTAAAAAGTAAGAATAAATTATGCATTATATATTAACAAAACTTAAATTACAACAGGACGTCTATTCTCGAAATAGGCGAATGATCATTTCAAGAGAAGTGATTACTTTTTCTCTTAAAAATGTTTAAACTGTATTCTTGAAACTTAAAATTACTATTCATTTCCATACGATGTGAGCATATGATGCGAGTTGTCCCTTCTCGCGAGAGAGCGTTCACTTCTCTTAAATTGGAGAATAGACGTCCAGATCTTCAAAAAATATACCTTGTGTGAATAACATACTATCTTGAAAAAAACTTAGAGGAAAATTTATTGACCCAAATATAAAAATAATATTTTGGGATATATTTTTTATCGGTAAATGCCCTAGAATATTTTAAGGAAATTAAAATTAAAGAACGTTTCGAGTCTTTATAAAAAATATTAATTAGGTGCCTCAACTTTTTTTTTCCGTCTTTACAAAAGGTGCGGACTTGACACTTAAGGTGCGGATTGGACATCGTATATGATTAAATTCTATTAAATCAATATAAAAAGGTAAAGAACTATTTATTAAAAACCAAAATGTAAATTTCAAATAAGTACTCAGAAAAGACAACATTACCATTAACCAACACCGATAAATACTTATTTATGTCAAATCCGCACCTAACTGTCCAATCCGCACCAACGTAAAACAGGCACGGAACGGACGGTGCCGAATGGACATTTTTTGACTTTTTAATTTATTCACAAAATCTGGCAACGCTGATTCGAATTATTCTTAGGTTATGTTTTGCCGACCCAAAAATGCACCATACCATAATCTATTTTTCTAAAAGAAATACGTAACGTAAACGGAAACTGCGGTGCAGAGAGGACACGCAAGAAAGTGAGCATTTTTTACTTTCTTTTTTTAATTAACTGTTTTGCCAATATACAGTGAGGACCTAAAGTCCGTCCCCCCCCCCTCTAACTTCTAAACCGTTCGGTATATTTTAATGAAATTTCGAACGATAATATTTGAGCAAGTCTTGTACTTTTTGACATACCAATGACAGCTTTAAATGTCAAAATGACAGCTGGGTCCGCTTTTGGAATATTTTTTTAAATGGAACACCCTGTATATTTTTACATTTTTAAATTCCACATAAAATTATAATTATTTTTTATTAAATGCATTATTAGTCTATACTTCATATTTTCCGAGATATTGACTCTCGAAATGTGACATTTTTGAACTTTGACAGCTTATAACCTTCTAACAGTACGTCTTAGAGCAAAACGGCTTACATGTCCCTATCTTCAATTTTTATTATCTTCCCAAAAAAATCAACTTCCGGATTAACCGGATGTAACTCGAAAGCAGGGAAATATAGTTATTCCGGTTTAACTGGAAGTTAATTTTTTTGGGAAGATAATAAAAATTGAAGATAGGGACATGTAAGCCGTTTTGCTCTAAGACGTACTGTTAGAAGGTTATAAGCTGTCAAAGTTCAAAAATGTCACTTTTCGAGAGTCAATATCTCGGAGACTATGAAGTATAGACTAATAATGCATTTAATAAAAAATAATTATAATTTTATGTGGAATTTAAAAATGTAAAAATATACAGGGTATTCTATTTAAAAAAATATTCCAAAAGCGGACCCAGCTGTCATCTTGACATTTAAAGCTGTCATTGGTATGTCAAAAAATGCAGGACTTGCTCAAATATTATCGTTCAAAATTTCATTAAAATATACCGAACGGTTTAGAAGTTAGAGGGTGGGGACGGACTTTAGGTCCTCACTGTATATCAAAAAACGAGTACTTACCAATATCTTTAAGCGGCGCGCAACACTATAACAAAACCAGAAATGATAAAAACGCACTGATGCCAAACTGACGCTGTCTTAATGTGTGGATTTCGTATAGGTGCGGAATGGAGTTTTTTCCGAGGTGACAGACCTAGAAAGCTAATAGTGCAAAGACTATTGCGGGTTATCTCGGTTATGTCATTGAATATTTTAGTAGAAAGAATAACCAAATCTATGATATATTGTTTTTATTATAATTGTATTTTGATCAAACAATTAAATTGTATCCAATTTAGCAGTTGCTACGTAGGACAGGTGCAGAAGTGGACAAGAAGGCTCTTTTTTGAGAAAATTATCGGGTTATTTCTTTTATTTTGTACTCTAAGTGTCCTTTTTATTGAAAACTAAATTAGTTTATTTATATAAATAATAGCTTGGGCTTTTATATGAATTCTCGACTTTTTGAACAAGAAAGGACAGTTGTATTTCCGTTTTGCCATATTAAAAAAAAATCGTCTTAAATACTCTTGAACTTCAGGTCGATCCTTCGTTCTTTAGAATTGAAAAAGTGCTGAATAACACGTTCGTTGAAATGGCATAGTACTTTTATAATCGCCTCTCCATAATTACCAGCGCGCCAGTTGCCTTAAATTAATTAATTTCGCAAAACTTAGTTCGTTAGCACTTTTTAGTTGTTAAATTTTCTGCACTACCGACATTCTCATTCACATACACTCACAACTCACACACGGATCATAAAAATACAAAATTATTAAATTATTACAATAAAACAGTATACAAAATCGATTTTGATGAATGAAAATACCCAAAACCACAACCACCTTGAAAAGAAGCCATGAAGTGACATCGGGCAATGCCGCATCAGCTGGGAGTTGCGGGTCCACAAGCTATTATTATGACGCGCGGCAACGGGCGAGTTTTTTATTCTTTCTAATATTTTTTGAGTTTTTTTGGCTCTGTTGCCACTATATTTGTTATTAATGTAAAAGGAATACGCCATACAATAATATTACTTTTATAGTTGGCAACAGTGCGCTGCTCAACATTTGTTAAATTATGGTTGGCAGAACTGTTCACTTGACAGTTGTCGTTTGTCGTTAGCGTTCACAATGTTTGTTTTTTGTAAACTACTTTTTGATATTAAAAGTTAATTAATAAATAGTGTTCGGTGTATTATTAATCTATCTCGAAAGCTCAACCTTCAACAGGTTATGGGCCCAGACCCGTGTAAGTCCCAATAATATTTCGAGAGTCGTAAAAATCGTAACACGTTTTGCCGATTGCCAGTTAAAACCAAAAAGTCCGCGTCCCTCGTTGGTTGTTGTGTGACGTCAATGGTTAAAATTTGAAAATACTCTGTGTTGAGGAAAGTAAAATTATTCAAAAAGAATAAGTAAAATGGCAGAACAGGCAGTCCCAGTTGTGAAATTTAATGGAGAAAACTGGACAGCATGGAAATTCCAGATCCAGGTCGTATTAAAGTCAAGAGGCTATTATGAAGTAGTTACAGGAAAAACCACCAAGCCAGTATCAGGTGATAATGCCATATTAGAGTGGGAGAGAAAGGATGCAAAGGCCCAAAAACAAATAGTATGCAGGCTGGAAAATAAACCTCTTACACATATTCTCACATGCAGTTCAGCAGAGAAGAGATGTGGAATAAATTAACGACAATTTATGAAAATAAATCACAAGTGAGTGTTCACTTATTGCAACAAAGATTTTTCAGTATGCAGTACAATGAACAGGGTGGTATTGCGGAATTCATATCACAAATTGAAGAAATTCAGGGAAACCTAAAGCAGCAAGGTGAAGAAATAAGTAATAAAATGGCCATTACAAAGGTATTAATGTCTTTACCGAAAAGTTTAACTCATTTTATTTCGGCATGGGAGTCTACTCCTAGTAGTCAGCAGACTATGGCAGAATTATTGTCACGATTTTTAATAGAGGAAGAAAGAAACAAGGAGAAAAATACTACAGAGTCGGCTTTAGCCAGCAGAGTAGGAAACAATCAATTTCGACAGCAGAGAGAAGTCACCTGTTATAAATGTAATAAGACAGGGCACATAAAGAAAAACTGCACCGAAATGAAAAAGACTTGTGCTTACTGCAAGAAGATGGGTCATTTGATCAAAGACTGTTATTTTAAAAAAAGGAAAGACAATGAAGAGAATAATAAGAAGTCAATAGCTAATAATACTACAACACAGGCATTGTTGGGTATGTCAAGTGTGTTAAATTGCTCGGATATGTCAGCATTGATTGGAAAATCAAGTAGTGAAAATGTCTGGTGGTTAGACAGTGGTGCTACTGAACACATGTGCTATATAAAAGAAAAATTCGTAGAGTTGAAAACACCAGATATACACAGGCAAGTAAAAGTAGGGAATGGTTCAATTTTAGAAGTACAGGGCATTGGAAAAGTTGAGGTACAAGCCTGGAATGGCAAAGAATGGATAAAAACAGACTTATGTAATGTTCTACTAGTACCTGAGCTTGAAGTAAACCTATTTTCCTTAAGCACCGTATTAGACAAAGGTTTGGTAATGCAAGCTGACAAGGACAAGTGTAGCTTGTTAGACGATAATGGAAATGTCAGAGCAGTGGCGCACAGGGAAGGCAGATTATTCAAAATGAATTTCAAACAAATAGAAAGTGCTACATCACAATGTCACGTGGTTGAGAGTCTAACAAAATGGCATCGTAAGTTAGCACACATTCATTTCGACCAAGTAAGAAAGCTGTTAAAAAGAAGTGAAATAAAATATGGTGAAGTTTCTAATCCATTTTGCAAAGAGTGTCTAGCTGGCAAGCAGCACAGATTGCCATTTTCTGCAAGTGCATCAAGAGCTAAAAGAATAGGTGAACTAATTCATGGAGACTTGGAAGGCCCTATGGAGGTACCATCAATGGGAGAAGCCAGATATTTTCTTTTGTTAAAAGATGACTTTTCTAATTATCGATTTGTATATTTCCTAAAAAACAAATCGGATGCAGTAGAAAATATTGAAAAGTTTTTAAATATGGTGGAAACACAAACAGGAAATAAAGTAAAGAAGCTTAGAACAGATAATGGACTAGAGTTTGTAAACAATATGCTGAAAAGATCGCTGGAAAGTAGAGGAATAATACATGAAAAAACCTGTGCATATTCTCCGCAGCAGAATGGCAGGGCAGAGCGCGAAATGCGCACACTAGTTGAAGCAGCCAGGACTTTACTGCATAGTAAGAATTTGGCTAAAAACTTGTGGGCTGAAGCAGTGAATACTGCAGTTTTTGTATTGAATCGAGCGAGTGACAGTTCAGTGAAAAATGAAACACCATTTAAGCTATGGTTTGACAAAGACTTCGATATAAAAATATTTAAAGAATTTGGTTCAGCTATCTCTGTACACATTCCAAAAGAGAAAAGAAGGAAGTTAGATTCAAAAAGTGAAGAGGGCATATTTATCGGATATGAAAATACAGTAAAAGGATATCGAGTATATTTTCCTCAGAAGAATACTATTGAAGTTCACAGAGACACAATTTTTATACCGAATAGTGAAGAAGATAATAAATTGACAGAAAACATAAATCAGAAGGAGAGTGAACAAATAGTAATGTTGGATCTAGAGGAGAATGAAGAAGATATGTTAGAAACGCCCGAGCTAGACCAAGATGAATTAGAAGAAAATGAAGGAGAAGAAGAAAGAGAAAACAGACCAGTAGAAAGAGAAAGAAGAGAAAATAGACCACCCAAATGGATGGAGGATTATGAAATGAGTTTTTATACCGAAACAGAAGAACCTACAACGTTTGAAGAGGCAGTGGCATGCAAAAATAGCGAGAAATGGAAAGAAGCGATGCAAAGAGAGTTAAAAGTGCTACGCGAAAATAATACGTGGACAGAAGTGCCGTGGCCCGCGGATAAAAAAGTCATTGAAAGCAAGTGGGTTTTTAAAACAAAAAGTGAAGGTGAATTTAAAGCCAGATTGGTGGCGCGCGGCTTTCAACAGCAGTGCGATGATGAAGTGTACGACATCTATGCGCCAGTGGCGAAACTAACAACATTTCGCATGTTGCTAGTCGTTAGTAATAACCTGGAAGTGCCAATACACCAGATGGATGTACGAAGTGCGTTTTTGTATGGGGATATACAGGAGGAGGTGTATATGTCCTTACCAGGTACTGACAAACAAAACAATGATGTTGCATTAAAGTTAAATAAGTCAATTTATGGCTTGAAAAGATCACCTAGGTGTTGGAATATTAAATTCGATTTGTTAATGCAGGATCACGGTTTTGTCAGATCACAAAATGATTATTGTTTATATACCAAATGTTTTCAGCAAAGTAAGCTCTATATTTTGTTGTATGTTGATGACCTTTTAATTTTGGGTACAAACCATAAAGAAGTAGATAAAATAAAGACTGTACTAAGGAAGAACTTTTATATGAAAGATTTAGGGATTATATCACAGTATTTGGGCATTACAGTTAAACAGAATTTAAAGGAAGGATTCACAGAATTAAGTCAGATGAATTATTTAAAAAATGTCTTGAAACGGTTTAACATGCAAGATTGTAATAGCATTAATACACCATTAGAGAGTAATGTAGATTTAAAGTTACTAAAGAGTGAAGAGAGTGATTCAAAAATGCAAAATCTTTGTAGACAAATAATAGGAAGTTTAATGTACGCAGCATTAGGTTCTAGACCGGACTTGTGTGAAAGTGTTTGTCTTTTAAGTAGATTTCAGGATAAGGCTAATGAGAATCTTTATAAAGCATTAAAACGAGTCCTTAGATATATAAAAGGTACACTAGACTTAACATTGATATTTAGACCCGATACTAATGTTGATATTTTATGTGGGTTTGTAGACTCAGATTGGGGTGGAGATACTTTAGATAGGAAATCCACTACAGGATTTATCTTTAAAATGTTTGGTTGTACTGTCGCATGGACAAGTAAGAAACAACAGAATGTTGCAATATCTTCAACAGAATCTGAGTACGTAGCTTTGAGCTTGGCTGTAACTGAGGCTTGTTGGCTAAGAAAAATCTTAATTGATTTTAATTTTTTAATGAATACGCCAGTTGTATTATATGAAGACAACAGATCAGCTATTTGTATAGCCAACAATCCTGAGAATAATAAACGTCTAAAACATATTGATATCAAGTATTTCTTTATTAAAGAGAAAATAGATACAGGTCTTATTAAAATTGTTCATATCAAAACTGAAGACCAAGTGGCAGACATGTTAACAAAGCCACTATCTCGTGTAAAATTTGATAATTTTAAGCTAAATTTAGGTTTAGAATATAAAAGATAATTTTATTGAGGAGGTGTGTTATTAATGTAAAAGGAATACGCCATACAATAATATTACTTTTATAGTTGGCAACAGTGCGCTGCTCAACATTTGTTAAATTATGGTTGGCAGAACTGTTCACTTGACAGTTGTCGTTTGTCGTTAGCGTTCACAATGTTTGTTTTTTGTAAACTACTTTTTGATATTAAAAGTTAATTAATAAATAGTGTTCGGTGTATTATTAATCTATCTCGAAAGCTCAACCTTCAACAATATTGATATTCAAAAATGTACAAAAAAGTAATAAATTGTTTTGGATAACAAGAACAAAACTTACCTAATTATTAAGTAAGTAATAGTAATATTGCGTTGAGAAGCTGTTTTTGTTTCACTCCGAGTAGATTTATTGGATCGATTAAAAGTAATATTCTATTACACAAATTATTATCTTCTGCATTTAAATTACAAGATTGACTATCGATTTCTGAAGTCTCAATATTTAAGATTGTTAAAATATTATTTACAGTCAACAATGGCCGCAACTAGCTTGAATGGTCTTGCCTTACATTATATCCATAGAAATCAAATTATGTCACCAGAAGAAGTTTTAGAACAATTTTCCAAAAAACACCGTAGAAGAGTTCAGTTACGAAATGTGCTGTCTTCTGATGAAGGGTAATGCACTATTACCATTTTGTTCGTTCCTGTACATTGCCCGCGGCCCGCCCTCGCGCTATTTACGAATTTTCTGTTAATAATGTGAAATATGTTAATCGATTATTAGTTTTAAGTGTAACTAAACCTAATTTGTTTGTCCGAGTTAATTAGTTTATTTTTATTTATAGCAATATACTTTATGTTGTTGATTTTGTGTCTTTGTGTCTCATACCATAAACCATATCTTTATTTATACCTATGGTTGACCCCCTCCCCCAATGAAAAAAGCCAAATCTGCCCTTGCCTTGCACCTAAATTTATTTCTGGATCCGCCAGTGAACGTGTTGATAAATAAAATAATTATTGGGGTAAATGGACCTAACAGATGGAAGCCTAATATGCTCCAGAACATTAAGATCATTTTCAGAATTAAACCTTTCCTCCCATCGCCAGCATACACCAAGCCCATGGGCACTTATCGAATCCAATATATTGACAGAAAAACGCCCATATCTAAAAGCAAGGTTGCTAGTATAACGCTCTTCAAATCTTGTTCCGTCTGGTCGATAAACCCGAATTTGTCAGTTATAAGTAGATTGGAAAGTTTTTTCATCCGTGAAAACTACCCTGTTCCAATATTCAGGTTCGCGATATATGTAAATTAAAGCAAAAAGTTCTTTTGTTAATTTAATTTTTTTCGCCGCAATGCGATTTTTTAATTCTGATCCATTAATTCTTCTACTGGCGGTAGGTCGAGAGCTAGGAAATCCTATGATATTTATTGCTTCCCTTGCGATTTCAAAGAAACGATATCCATGCTCCAGAAGCATAGCATCCTCTTCGGGACTGGAAATTCTAGGACGATCGGAAGCATCCTTTCTTTTTAAGGACACTTCTTGCTCCCAACGCTTTTTATCTAGGATTGTGCCCTTATTTCTGCCATAAAATTGTGCTAGGGCACGAATGGACCACCCTTCTTCAATTTTTGCCACTATTTGTGCCTTTTCAACTACCTAATGTTAAAGGACCATTTTAAAATGTTTGACTTTTAGACGCCTATCAACAATTGCCACCACGCACTTTTGAAATTAAATGCCAAAAATAAAAAATAATTTTAACCATGACAAATTAGGTGTACGGATTTTTAAGGAACAGAACTGTACATAATTTACTCTTTTTCTTTGTCAAACGTTGTGTAAATATTAACATAACAACATGATTTTTTTTTCATTTCAGATGTGAGCATAAATGAAAAACGAACAATTTTGTCATCACAAAAAACATCGTCGGAGAAACGGGCGTTATCAATGTTTGCCCGCTGGGGCCCAATAAACACAGTTGGAAAAGATAGGAACCCTATTAGAAGTGGATACCCGCCCAATGAGTTAGATTTAATAAGGTAAGGTCGGGGATATTTTTTAAAAGGTAATTTTCATTCCAGTTTTTCAAAAGTTCCACACTTGTGTCTCCATGGTAATCCAAGCTAGAATCCCTAATATTTTTGACAGACAACAGCAACCTGGTCTTCATAGAGGGAATATCTTATGATTTCTTGTAGAAAAACTGTATGGTCTTTCCAATAATACCAAAGAGTTGGCCAACATAATGAATAATTGGCCAGAGAAACGAAATTACTGTAGTGGTTCAAGATAAATAAAACAACGGTTTAAAAATTGAATTTAGTTAGGCGGGTTTAATTGGTATAAAATCAGTACTGGGAAGAACAACAAAATTGCGGTAAAAATGGTACAATAAAACGTTTGTATTGATTAAAAATGTTAGAAAAAGAAATAAGTTACCCGGGTTGGGGCCAGTTCCCCAACAATTTCTTGTCGACATTCTTTCAAACGATGATGTTGAAAATTATTGCATTTTTCCTTTTTCTATGCACCACACAATCAACACTTCAACAAATTTCTCAAACGCACAATACACAGGCTTTTTCATATATGTGAAATGTATCGACACTGTGATTTGTAAAATTTTTCGAAACAAACAGTTCAAAAATGGTTCAAGTAACAGAACTCAAAAGTGTCTCTCACATTTGTCGCGATACAATTTTGATATTTGAGACGAAAATGTTTCGAAACGTTTTTCAGCAAAGAATTTGTATCCAATTTGTGTTTAAATTTGCTACTTGGGTATATGTGTCTACTTGAAAAAATAATCTTATTTTTTAAGCACAACTGCAATTAGAAGTTCTTTTTTCTAATTTATTGCATACCTCACACATAATTAGGTACTTCCTCCACTAATCAGTCAATATAAAGTCCTTTAACCCTAATTCGCTCCACTGGCTTTTTTGTTTATTCTAAAAATACCACTACCTACTGAACAACTTGTATTTAACACTGCATATAAGTACGTAAGTTGAAAACATTTTTTATTTATTTCCATGAAATACCGATACAATTTCAATTAAAATGTTCTAAAATACTTACCCACTTTATAAATGTTTATTCTAATACGAATTATACCCCACCTTTAGAAATAGACGGAATTCAACCGTGCCTGTAATTCAAGGAATCCTCAATTATTAATATTATGCAGACCGTACCTAAAATACCTACCGACCTAATCATTGATTATTATTAGTTTTAAGATTTACTACTGATATAAATCGATACCTATAGCCAATAAATATTCCCATAATAAACTGATTTCTCAAAATTCTTATAAAAGAACAACTGGGTAATGAAATATAGTGATATTTATAACCTCATAAGTGTCAGAAATAAATATTTAGTTAGGTTTTTATGATAGGTAGGTGTTATAATTTAAAATCATTGATACCACTCTACCCACTCTGGATCCAATGTAGGTTTAAAGGTAAATAAAATAATAACTAAATGTAGAACAAATATGTTTTTTCTTACTTGATATTTTTGTTACCTTTACAATCCTTTGAATGGATAAATAGGCTATCCGGTTAACTGAACGGATTTAATTGAAACTAGCAAAATACAGTTTGTGTGTTTGAAGATACTTGTATGATGGACACGCACACCAAATTTTATTATTTTCTAATTAGCCAATTAAACGTGATACATACTTCCCTGAAACCACCTGTAATAAACATTTTTACCATGCTTTTTTAACCCTGCATCAAAATTGCAAGCAGTAGGGATTTACATTTATGCATTTTACACTAAAGGCCAATCTGCACCTAGACTGAGGAAAATCATTCAATACAAGTATTTGAATATACCGGGTGTTTCTTAAAAGACGTTCACCCCTATAAATTTTCTGTATTTATAGATATTAAAATGAAATTTTGAGAATATGCATAAGATATGAGTCTGCATTTATTGGCATAATTTTCAATTTGTTAGCACTTCCGGTTTGACCGGAAGTGACCTTGACTTTGGTATTTTAAATGGGACATCTTTTATATTTTTACTTATTTGGGTTCAGCATAACATTATGAGTGAAATGACACCTCACTTGTCATTTTTTGACGTGTTATAACTTTTTAAGTTTATTTTTATTTTCAATCTAGAGTGCTACAAATTAATTATTAAATCTGTTAATTTATAGTCAAGTAGTATATGAAAATTAAAATTATGTGATAATAATAATTGACTTTCTAAGTTTTACAAGCCTTTAAAAAATGAAATTTTGTTTTCTTGACGTTTACTCCATTTTTTCAATGGTGGTACACTAGGATACTTAAAACAAGCACTTTTTTCCAACAATTTGATACGATACATTCCTATGCTATTTTAAAATTGACACTGAAAAATTTGCCTTAAATCCCAATCGCAAATTTAAAAGCGTTATGCATTATTGCCGCCCTCTCTTTTCTAAAGAAATATAAAGGCGGCTTTAAAAAACAATGGAATGATTTTGAAAAACAATATGGCTTCAAGTTAAAGTTGTAATGTCATTAGTTTATAAAACATACAACACATACAATCTTGCGGCTTCAGAATAATTTTTCTGGTCACTCCAAAAATAAGGAGCATATCAATTTGTTCATTTCTAGTAAAACTAATCATTTTATCTGATTTAAAATGTTAGTTTAATAAACGAATGACATTACAATTTTAATTTAAAACCATATTAGTTTTTAAAACCATTCCATTGTTTTTCAAAGCGGCTTTTTTTTGTCCTAAATTAATCGTTTCTGGGTTAGTTAAGATAATAACAAATAATTAAGGACAGATGGGTAATGTAATATTTAACGTGAAAAATATAAATGGGAGAGTATTAAGTAAAATACACTTTATTTCGATTGTTTTCTAATATATTATTGTTAAGTAAGATTTGGCGCCTTGAACTCCATATAAGTTTCAAGTTACACCTGTAGTTATTTTTGTTAATATAAACATATTTGAAACCCATTTATCAGCGGTTTTTGGGATATTGAGGATACGAGTGAAAGTTTGTGGAGATACCCGAACAAACCCGACGCGCTGTAATGCAATACAACATTTATTTATACCGAATTTTTATGTAAGATTAAGATACATCTTAGAGCGGCGAAAGTGATTTTGTCAATATAAAATTTTTTTTATTAAAATAAGTCTATGACGTCGTGTTTTTTTTTTTAAATCAATAAGTACTAACTTTTTCTTATTAAACAGGTCCCGTCGTATTTAATCTAAATTTTTTATATAACAAATTTTAAATGTTTCCTACCCTGTAGGTAAATACAAAAAGAAATACAATAGAACACAGAAAAAGGTATTAAAATGAAAATTCCATATTTATTTATTTTTGACCTGCTAATAGACCACATAATTGCATACTACTATTTACGATCCATTGCTCTCTTCTTTTACCGGAAAACGAAATAATCTTAATTCTGAAAAGGCGCGAGGCGACTTCCCACATTGAAAATAAGCACACTTGTTGCCAGCCATATCGCGTCACTCAGTCGGATCCTTTTTCAATCAAAAATAAATCTAATATATTATGCCAGGGCAAGGCAATCCAGGCACCGCACCGATGCGCCTGGTTAATTGGTCGAAGCAAAAATGTCACTAAGGAAATGTCAAAACTGTCAAAAAGAGCGCCACCATCGGGTCTGGCTGGAACCTCGAGGCGGGACGTTTAAACGCCCATAGTTTTGTTATTTTTTTCTGGCGAAATATTTTAAAGTAATATTTAAGCCAAAAAAACTATTCAAAATCCCGTTAGTTGATTTTATATGTAGTAAAAATCAAATAGCAGCATTCTGAATAACTTTTTCGACTAAATATCACTTTAAAATAAAATACTCTATATTGTTGTTGGTCTGGCCTCGAAGAAAATAAAAAATAAAACTCAAAAATGCACATGACATAATTTTATTAAAATATTAAATGAAAATCACAATAATTACCATTTGAGTATGTCTTATAATTTCTCGTAATCTGCTGATCGAGTTCCTCGTTAACTGGTTTTTCATTCATTCTCTACTTGAAGCTTTCTAAGCAATGTGTAGGTATTTTGAATAAGAATACATATTTCCATTGTCAGCCTGGAAAAGCGGAAAGGCCTGGGTAAAAACTTTTTATAGCTAACCTTAAGGTAAAGACAAAATCGTGTCTCCAAAATTCATTCTTTCACATAACGAACAGCTGATCTAAAACAAAAATACCACAATGTAAAAAAACCAATGATCAGATCATGGAAAAAACACTTCCGAGTGGGTTAAAATAAAATTATTTCCACTTGAGTTGAGTAGGCAGAGAATCTACAAAAGGTTTAAAAAAGATCAAAAAAATAGATCGCATAATATACATACATAGTAAGCAAGAATCAGCAAGATTTAAATTAGTATCGTAGGGTTTAGTAATTAAAATATGCGTATTTATACTATTTATAGATTTACCAAAATTTAGGAGAAAATAATCAAACAAGTGTTGGCACATTTTGGTTAATATTCAGTTTATGTTATGGTTTTGATTTGTATAATCATAGAAATAATTAATCAAAGTTAGCAAACTTACCTTTAGCAGAATGAAATGTAAACAGGCTCGTGTTCATGAACAATATTAATAGAAAAGATTAAGTTAATAAGTTAAACAAACTCTTTCATAAACTTTGTCGGCCATTATCATTTTATTTTATAAAGGCGAGGTTGGGCTGGGCGATTCCATATTCCATTATTTGTGGCCGAGTCCAAGAAGACACTGAACGTTTAAAAATAATTTAATGACTCGGGTAATTTGTAGCATAGATCTGTCTCTGTCTGCATCAAGTTACCTTCGCTATATATAAAGAGAGACAAGTATAGCTCGAACGAAGAAAGGTCGCGTTTCTTAGTAAACACATTCAGTTTAAACAAATAACGACGTAGGAGTTATATTAACTCATAAATGATGATGACCTTAGACAAGGATAGACGACAAGGTTGGGGACGGTAAACGTAGGGCGGTTCTATTGACAATTGTCTGGCATGTGACGTCACACTCTGACGTCACATGTTTCCATTCCGCCAATCTTTGTCTCACCGGGCTGTGTATGGTAGTCGGGTCGGGAGAGGATCATGCAGCAAGTCAAACAGACAGGCGGCAACAATGTTTTAATTTAGCAGGGAAGAGGCTTGTCGTTAGTGGCTGCATCAACACGCTTTATTGCTGGTGAACTCATTGTGCCATCTATGAATTTAACGTACCAGATTTAGGAAATTTGCTTATAAATATGACCTTCTTATAGTTTGATATTCAATGGTACTTATAATCACTATTTTTCATATTCATTATATTACTATGCATATTACTAATAGAATGCGAGGCGGGACTAATCTATCGGGTCGTTGTCGGCGAGAAACCGTCGAAGCAAAACACATCTCATAATTCAAACAGGAAGAGATATGCGTTTTTTGCGTGTATAACAGAAATGACACTAGTTTAGTTCCCATAATGAAACGAAAAAATATTTACCGCATATTAGTTTTTAACATAGTGTTGGTCAAACAAGTATAAACGCGATTAAATTTCAAATAATAATTTGCATAATATTTGTTATTTTATTCAGTTTGTTTAAATTTTACAATACATAATTTAAAGAAGTTATATAGCTCCATTTGCCTCCATGTTTTACAACTAATGCCAAAAATACAAATTGCATCTTTACCTGTTCTAAATTTATTTTGGAACTACAAACCAGCTACAGCCTTTGTTTGAAATATCTCATTCCCACCAACGAGAATAAATGAAAGAGAGATAATGAGCCTAATTAATAAAAATTAAGCGATTACTTGAAGCAATTACTTTTTAGGAAAAGCAATTGCTTGACTAGCAAATTAAGTAAAAGCAATTGCTAGATCTGGATATGAATAAAATTTTGAAGCAATTGCTGTTTTTCTTACACCTCTCTAGCAAATGCTTATTCAACACAAGTTCAGACGTGGCTTATCCACTTGTTCAGATTATAGATTTCATGTTCAGTTTGGTACCTAATTTGCAAAAGAGTTGACGTAAATACAACAACGTTTGTCTATTTATTTAGTACAATAGTAATCTGTTACGTTATTGTGGAAAATAGGAAACTTATATTTGTGATATGGCAGATTTTAGTGAAAATAAAGAAAGAGCTAGTAGTCATGAAGAAATTAAAGACAAGCAATTGATATTCGTTCACAAATTGAAGGAACATAAATAAATCTCTCTGACCACAACCGTTTAGCTTCCACAACAGCTTTAGCATTTGTAGGAAATTTAATAAACATATTGACCTTCTCCAAAACTGCATCCATTCCAGAAGTGTATGTCTTAGAGACAGTAGTTTGTTGAACACCGAGTTCTTCACCTACAGAATTTTAAAAGCCCGTATCCGACAATTTCCGCAGAAAGACTTTAATCTTATTTAAAGGCGACAGTGATCGGCGTTGTGGTCTATGGTCAGCGCAGCGGCCTCACAGATCGTAGGCCCGGGTTCCATTCCCAGTGCCGGCAACGTCGATGTTAAATTTGGAATTTGGTTTAAGAGGTGCGCCGTCTTTCGGAAGAGACGTTAAACTGGGGGCCCCATGTCATGGATGTTGGCACGTTAAAGAACCCTACCCTCGACAAAGAGGGATTCGGCAAAATTACCAGATAGTGTGTGACAAATTCCCTGGCGTCGGTGATTGGCCTCGTTGCGGAAAAAGGCCGACGTAAAATAAATAAATTTAAAAAAAGGCGACAGTGCCTTCTACCAGTATCAGTCAAAAAATAATTTGCCAACCACTCAACCTTTTCTCAGTCAAATCGACATAACTTTTTGAAATCATCTTATCTGCAATTTTTACGTACACTATAGATTTTTCTTTTACGGACGTTCATATATTCAGCCATAATTGAGACACAAATTAAGAGCAACGCACAACGCACGTGTATGCCGCGGAGAACTAAAGTTGACTACCAAGCAAATGATGCAGGGGTCGACCTACCTTAAAAAGTTGAACGTGATTGCTGCAGTAGAAAAAGCAATTCCTTAATTTATTCATCATATTTTAAGCAAACGATAGCGATTGTTTCTATTTTTTAAGAAAAATTATTGACTAGAAGCAATTCCTTCCGTTTTAAGCGATCGCTGGACGCAAAAGCGATTACTTTAGTTTTTATTCATTGGCTTTTAAGAAATTACTTTGATTTTATAAGAAAAAGTAATTGCTACATTTTTATTCATTAGGCTCAATAGAAAGACCTGCTTCTTTGGCGTTTTGTGCGGAAACTAATATTATGGGATGAAGACAAATTAAATACCCTTAAAGCGTTAATAAGATTTAATTAAGCGTTACTACTTTATACCCGTTAGCTTAAAACTCACAAATAAATGCGTAACAATCTCATATGCCCGTGGGGTTTGGAGTAGGTAATTAAACTTGTAGTTATCAAGATGTTGTGGTCTTAGCCAAAGGGACTGCGTCTGTAATTAAAAAATAATGACCCGCCATTTTAATATCAATTTTAAAATAATAATACTATTTTTTGCAGTTTAAAATATTTCTTTAGGTTTATTATTTTGCTTATTGCATTATCGTTTAAATTTGAAAAATCTGAGTCTATTCGATACAGGGAACAGGGTGAACAACTAAAAAAATGATTGGTTTAGGAAGATAGGAAGTAGTCAATTATCTCCGTGGTTAAAGTTGCACTTGAAATGGATGGAATGTGCCCTTCCCTGTTGGGGCGCTAAGGGATCTGACCAGCGAGCCGTGTGTACAGACGTATTTTTTCACCAATAAAACTTAACTTTTGTTTGCGCACAAGATAAGCTGTACGGATGGATTATGGATTTTCTCCTAATTGCCTTTATTTTCCAGACGATTATTTTTCAACATCTAATAATATTAAACACGGAATACAGAAGACATATTATAATTTTCTTTTAAAGTGAAACACTTTAATAAATATATACCGTGCGAGCAAAAATTATTTGCCCTGAATCTAAGGACGTAATGCTTAGCCGTAGAGATTAATACCTGTTGGGTGTCAGTAACTACCTGAATTAACAACCAATCAGTTATTCCGTCATCTTTGACAGTCGTTACAAGTAATTTGATTCATCGCTAATTTTTCCAATTTCTTGAACAATTTACACAATGGGCTTTACGGAACAGCACAAAACATTCATGGTTGAAGCATATTTTCAAAACGGGGTTAGAGTAAATTGTGAGTGGCAATACAATCCGGGTTTGTGCATGGACGATTTTCACGAACATTTTTCTAACGTCGCTTTTATTGCTGGGAATTTTTATTATTGCCTGGAAAGAACCGTGGCTGTGTTTAGTAAATTCGAAAATTTAGAGACAATGAAAGTATTTTTGCCAAAACAAGGACAAAAATTTTTTTTATAATAAGCGAGGCCACGGAAATTGAAGTTATGGCATATTTTGAAGCCTACCGTGAGAATTCCATTGCAGATATTGTCAAGGACTCTAATTTGTCTTATGGTACTGTTAATAGGATTTTAAAAAAGCACAAATTTATTCCTTACAAGTACCGCCCAGTTCAAGCTCTTTTGGCAGGGGATCCAGAAAGAAGACTAATTTTTTGCCATTGGTATCTTAACTTCTGTCGCCAAACTGTAAATAATTTTCGTTATATTTTATGGACAGATGAATCCAATTTCTCAAATTCTGGAATGTACAATAGAAAAAATCATCATTACTGGTCACGGGAAAATCTTTCCTTAGTACATCCACGAGCTCCACAAGTCCGTTTTAGTTTTAACGTTTGGTGCGGTTTAATTGGTTCAAGAATTGTTGGTCCGTTTTTTAATGAGGGCACCCTAACTGGTGAAAGATACGTGGAATTTATGACTGAAATTTTAAATAATTTCTTAGACGATCTGGATCTTATAAGTAGACATGCAGAATCTTCATTTTCAACAAGATGGCGCACCGGCCCATAACTACAGAGGTACTTATCAAGTTCTAAGTACTATTTTTAATAATCAATGGATAGGAACAAATGGCCCTATTCAGTGGCCTCCCCGATCACCAGACCTAACCCCTCTGGATTTTTTTTTGTGGGGTGTTTTAAAGAACCAAGTTTACAAGAAAAGATACAATAACGTTGACGATTTAAAGACTACAGTTAGGGAAACGATAAACGAGATAGATGGTAGGACCATACTTAAGACAGTTCGAGCAGTTCAAAAACGTGCACAAAAAATTAATCGAAGAACGGGGTGGTATTTTTGAGCATATTCTAAGAAAAAATTAGTGATTTTATTTTGTTTTGTTATAAGTTCATGTGTTTAATAAAATTGGTAAATCTATCATCATTGTTTCAATTTGGGCTTTATAACTGCTTTAGTTTTTATCCTAGGAGAAATTCATTATAGGCGTTTAAAATGTAAAGCTTTAACACATAAAAATATAATATACAGGGGTTTCCATTTAAAAAAAGGGAATTTTACTTCTAACCTCAAAAACACGATGCTCTACTGTTTTTTTTTATTCTTGTATCTTAACCCATTTATTCCCAAGGGTAGAAAGATACGAAAAATTTAACAATTGTGTTTATTTTATTAATTAATTTAGCTTCTAGAAAGATATTTCAGTGCAACTTTTTTTATTTTTCTTTTAGTTTTTAAAAACTTGGGTGTTGCGAAAACGCATCACTGGGACAATATATGAAAATATTTTTTTTTGTGTTTCTTTTACCTCTTTATTTATATAAAAAAACAACTACATAATAAGTAAACTAAACCTAATTTAACACTCAAATAAAAAAAATATCGAAAAAAGGAAGTGATAAAAATATATTTCAATTTTTAAAGTGTTTCCACTTCAAATTCACCTATAGCCCCCTCCATGGCCTCTTCTAATTGTTTTTGAGTAAAAACCCGTTAAAAAGACATTTTAAACACTATCAACTTTAGTTCAAACCGCAAACTCAAGCTAAACTGCAGAAATAATGAATTTTGTTTTTTATCTTTATTTGGGTTTTGACGGGTTTTAACACGAAAATGACCGAGTTTTGTTTATGTATTATCCCAGTGATCCATTTTCGCAACGCAAAATTTATTATGTAACCTATTTATCGTAAAGAAGTAGGTCCATACTAAGAGATTATATAGCTATTTTATTTTAAATAAAATTGTATATATTTTTAAACAATTCTCTAAATAAACAAGAAAAAAAACTTTTTTTTTTTGGAAATTTAGGGCACGGTATTTTTTGTTTGTTTTAGTAAAACTTAAAATGTATTAGACTTTTATTAAATATTTACCCTTGTTTTCTTTGAATAAATGTTAAAAAGTTAAAAAAAAAAATTTTTGAAAGGCAAAAAAAAATATTGATTAAAGTGTTGCGTAAACGCAACACTGGGAATAAATGGGTTAATGAGCTGTAAAAATACTACTAGTTTGCTAATTTAAACAATTTTGTATCTTTAATAATAAGAAAGTTACCAATGATGGACACTTAATTTGGATAACACTGTATAGTCCCCATATCATTGTGATCTAAACCAAGCCCTACGTTTTTTAATCCAAGCCCTCTTTGATGCAAATAATTTTTCCTCGCACGGTAAAAATGTTGTCGCTTGTTGAGTTTTCTAGGACTACTTAAATTTATTATGATTTTTTTTTAATATTTCTGAAACGTGTACCCGTAATATTAAAGAAAAAAGTTGTCAAATTTAATTTACTGACAAATATCAAGGAACAAAAAATTAGGTTGTTAAATATTACTTTTTTAGTCGATGAAAAAAATATTTTAAGGGACACTATTCATATTATTTTTTTTAAATGAATAGTTCCAAACACCGTCTTTGGGCTACGGCCTCTGAAGGTACAGGGCAGTAAAATTCAAAAAAAGTAACGTTTCAGCAGTGGTAGCATGTGCGTGTTCACTTTTATGTTTTCAGTCTTAAATTAAAGAAATTGTTCATGATATAAATCACCATAAAATTATCTTATTCCGACTCGGGCAGACAGGCGACTCAGGATTTATTGGTGTATTCGTATCAACGACCAACGTGACATATTATTAAATATTATATGTCATAAAAGACAGTAACCGGGAGAACTTAGCGCACGATATGGACAAGCCCGATGTCGTGAATAGGGCTGGGTTGCCACATTTAACAAAATCATCGGTTTTATCAAGATTACATAAAATATAGGTAGGTACCTACTGTTAGGTCTATCGCTTTGTGAGTTTACTTTAAACGATTGGTATTATTTTATATGTGAATAAATATAAACAGCATAATATGTTACGGGCGGAGAAGTATATTATAATGTACCTTAGTGAGACACATTAATGTAAATAAACTATTTATAATTAATATTCTATTAAAATCGAGTTTTTATTCGTAGTTACAATTTTGCCAATAATAAATAAATGATATAGTTTGCTATTGCTAAAGACGCTACCACCACCACCTAACTAACTTACACTACATAAAAAAGTAATTTTCAAATGTCAATATTTAAAAGCCGTAGCAACTTACCATACTAATAGTTTAATCCACTAGTATTCAAAAATCTTATAAAATAAATGGTTTTATTTCAAAAAATAATTTCTTCTGTGCCTTAACTTTTAAAAATACTTTATTGTAAAGAAAAGTTACAAAAAGCGACGTTGAGGCTGGGCCTCCTAGCTTAACTTCGTAATAATTTTAAAACATAGGGTCCCGTGTAGTTTAGGTCGGAGCCGACGCGAAGCTTTGGCTCGAGGATTTTAAAAAACAAAACGTTACCATTGCTCTTTCAAAACCATGGGCGCTGTTAAAATACCCAGAACACCCCAAAACCCAAGACGTGTCCTCGGAAAATGGGACAGCTGTTAACTCTACCCTAGTGGACTCATACGCTACAAAAAAATAAGGCTATGCTATTTATTTATGTGCAATTTTTATAATTATTACAGGATTAAAAAGCAAATATTGCTTACAATAATTTTATTGTAAAATAAATTATTTTACCAGTCCCCATCAAATGTAATAAGAAAGTACAACAAAAAAAAAACCTTCAGGGAGTTACGAAAATGCTTTTAGAACAATTATATTTTGGGCATCTGAATGGGCACAAGAATTAAATAATTTAGGTCTCTTAATGTCAGCTTATAAAAGTGTTTTTTTCCATTTTAAGAGGTCTAAACGTCAAAGATAATATAAAAATATTTGCCTTACAAACGCTTTCTGAGTGTTCGCTTATTCTCAAAAGGTTTGCAAAGTCCCTAAGGTTTTTTTTTATTAAATAGCAATAGAGATTAAAAATTAGCCGACAATATTAAATTTACATTTTTTTTTCGGATTTAAAAATGTTTTGTTTTTCAAATAGTTTCTTAAATTATCCAACAATTCTTTAAATTTTTGGCTGACCTCTGGAAGCAACAAAAGTTTTACCTGCATTAGGGATATAGGTAATATTATATAGGGTATTGAGGGTAAATCACTATGCACGTCTACAATGGTACCGCTCCCATTCCGTAACATTTCCGTTACCGTTCCATTACCGTTCCGTTACTGTTCCGTTACTGTTCCATTACCGTTCCGTTACCGTTCCGTTGCCGTTCCGTTGCCGTTCCGTTGCCGTTCCGTTGCCGTTCCGTTGCCGTTCCGTTGCCGTTCCGTTGCCGTTCCGTTGCCGTTCCGTTGCCGTTCCGTTGCCGTTCCGTTGCCGTTCCGTTGCCGTTCCGTTGCCGTTCCGTTGCCGTTCCGTTGCCGTTCCGTTGCCGTTCCGTTGCCGTTCCGTTGCCGTTCCGTTGCCGTTCCGTTGCCGTTCCGTTGCCGTTCCGTTACCGTTCCGTTACCGTTCCGTTACCGTTCCGTTACCGTTCCGTTACCGGTCCGTTACCGTTCCGTTGCCGTTCCGTTGCCATTTCGTTACCATTTTGTTGCCGTTCCATTACCGTTCCGTCACCGTTCCGTTACTGTTCCGTTACCGTTCCGGTACCGTTCCGTTACCGTTCCGTTGCCGTTCCGTTGCCGTTCCGTTACCGTTCCGTTACCGTTCCGTTACCGTTCCGTTACCGTTCCGTTACCGTTCCGTTACCGTTCCGTTACCGTTCCGTTACCGTTCAAACTACAAAGTATGAGAAGAAACTATTTTATTAGAAAATCTCTTCCACCAGCAAACTGTTCTGCAGCAGATCAATCGATCTAAAAATTCCTGTTATACATTTTGTAGTACTTGTGGAGAAATTTCTCGTATTACTCGTCAAACGGACTCCTAAAGCGTATCTATCGAGTTGGGTTTAGATTTATATACTAAATTTTTAACGTAGCCACACAAAAAAACTTTAGTGAGTTAAGATCGGGTGATCTGGGTGGCCACTCTATTGACCTCCCCGTTTACCTATCCAACATGGGCGTTGTTTGGAGGGGGCAAGGTGGAGAATTTGCCCCCCCCCCCCCCTGGAAGTTGACTTTTATGTTTTACCAAGAAGCAGTAAATGAAAGAATGATCGTATTATTTTTGAAGTCTGGCAGCAGCCTAAATTCTCTATTCTTGGTATAGAAATGTTATTGCTGACATTGCTGTTTGCAGTTGTTAATCAAATTAATATACGTTACCTACCAGTTCCAGGTACCAAATATACTTTCGTGGTCTAATGTCTAATACTCTAGGTACTGAAGTAATAAAATTAATTATATGTTCGTTGCCATGCTTCGTTTTAAATTATAAGGGTAATTAATTATACAAGACTTTCTTAGTACTATAACTGTACTGTAAAGAAACTAATTTTTTAAGATTTTTGTTAGTATTTTGGGGTGGTAAAGACGTATTTTAATAAAAAAATGAACAGTTTTAATGCCAAGACGACTATGAATGTGGAATATTTGAGAAACAATTTTAGCTCAAGGTATTGAGCAAAAAATTGAAATTAAAATTGAGGGAAGACCTAAACTCGAAATTAACTTGACACAGACCACAAAGTGTAAATCTAGGGACTTTATTGTTATTGATAAGTTTGCTGCAAATAAAAACAGAAGAATGAACTTTACTTTTAAGCAATGTACCCACTAATGAAAAATAAATTGGCCTTTTTATTTTTTTATCTTATTTCATTTTCAATAAAATAAGAAGGTAATCATAAATTTTAAAAATATTTACTAATAATTATTGACCAAAGTTGGGCGTGGTCTTTAAAAATTTTCGCTTGCGGCGCATTTTGCCTGCAACGGGCTTTTACTGCACCCCCCTAGGAAACCGTTTAACGACGCCCATGCTATCCTTCGACCTGAAAAAATTATATTTAAGTACCTACTCCTTTAAGTAAGCAGCATAATGCGGGGAAGCACTATCCTGTTGAAACCATAAGGTTAAACTTGGTATATCAGGATCATTATCGTCGAGAAATAGAGTAGCAAGAAGGAACCAGAAAAATTCAAGGTAAATTCACATATACTTCTCCAGTAGGGCTTTCATCAAAATTTCATCAATGCCCGCGCAGACAATAACCTTCTCATCGTACTGCGGTAACAACAATGAAATGGCTTTAAAAAGCAATATGGCTTTGTTTAAAGTTGTAATGTCATTAGTTTATAAAACATATACAATACATACAATCTTGCGGCTTCAGAAGAATTTTTTTGGTCACTCCAAAAATTAGGAGCATATCAATTTGTTCATTTCTAGTAAAACTAACCATTTTATCTGATTTACAATGTAAGTTTAATAAAAGAATGACATTACAATTTGAATTAAAAACCATATTGGTTTTCAAAACCATTCCATTGTTTTCAAAACCGCCTTTATATTTCTTTAGAAAAGACAGGGCGGCAATAATGCATAACGCTTTTAAATTTGTAATTGGGACTTAAGGCACATTTTTTCGTGTCAATTTTACAATAGCATTGGAGTGTATGGTATGAAATTGTTGGAAGAAAATGCTTGTTTTAAATATATCCTATATAGTGAACTATACCATCGTTCCATTGGGAAAAATGGAGTAAACATTAAGACATTTTTTTTTATTTTTTAAACGCTTGTGAAACTTAGAAAGTCAATTATTATGACATAGTTTTAATTTTCATAATAGTTGTGAAAGGTAGTATATTATACTACTTGACTATGAATTAACAGATTTAATTAATTTGTAACACTCTAGATTGAAAATAAAAAATAAACATAAAAATGTTATTACACGTCAAAAAATGACAAGTGAGGTGTCATTTTACTCAAAATGTTATGCTGAATCCCAATAAGTAAAAATAGACAAGATGTCCCATTTAAATTTCCAAAGTCAAGGTCACTTCCGGTCAAATCGGAAGTGCTAACAAATTGAAAATTATGCCAATAAATGCAGACTCATCTCTTATGCATAATCTCAAAATTTCTTTTAATATCTATAAATACAGAAAAGTTATAGGGGTGAGAAACACCCGGTATGTCTATGGTGACGTTATGCCATTGGCTACAAAGATCTGGCAGTACCTGTAAAATTTTTATTTGTTTTTTTTTCAGCACCCAAACAAGAGGTCGAATGATGGGACAACCGTTGCGATGGGGTTAAACAAAAATACGACGAATCTACAAAATAACGAAACTTGCCGTGAACTTGTTAAACTGTTGTATAGAAATTGTGTACAGGTATATAGAACGATTAAGTTATTTGAACTGGTTTCCCTCATTGAAAAAAATTATTCCTATACTTTTTTTTCGTCACATTTAATTTTAAAAAAGTGGCTATGCATTCAATTGTTGTTTATAGTTATATTAAATTTTTTAAACTCATAAAAATTGGTGATTTTAAAATAAAAAATAATTCTGATGTCCAACAAGGATAGAGTTTTTTTTCTTTCGGAAAGCCATCAGATTTAAAACTACGAGTTTTTCACTTGGTTTAGAACAATTGGATAAGTTAAAATAACAAGTGAGCGCATATTGTTTCGATCCGTTCATTTATCCGTTAGAAAAATGGTTAAATGGGAAAAGTTTTAGGCGATTATATTAGCTTGCGAATCGATTCGGGTTCTTTTGGTTTTTGAGATATTTAGAAAAAACTAAAATATTGCATTTCCTTAGATCGGTTGCAACTCTGTTATTTCCCAATATTTTGTAAATCTGTAAACACATTTTCATAGCAACTTTTTACATAGAACATGCCTACTTGGCAATATTTTAATTACAACTTTTTAGTTTCCTGAAACCATGGTCAATTTAATTTTTTCTTATGACCGCCATATTGGATTTTTTATTTATCGAAAAATATTTAATTTTTCTATGATATGGTACTAAACACTATAATAAATTTAAAATTTATAACCTCAAAATAACTAAAAATAACATTATTAGGAAAACTTCGAACCTATTTGGCAACACCGACCTATGTCGGTACCAATTTGATATGTCAAATTTTTACTGACAGTTCGGATATATACATATATACATGTATTCAATGTGTTTTCGAGAAAATATGTTGTCATATTCTACAGTATGAATATACAGGCTTTAAAGACCTTTTTGTTGACCCTTGATAAACTTTTTATATAAAACGAAACGTTTGGGATAAATACAATTGTGTCATTTCATTGCCTGCCCTCATTCCCGCTATACATATTCGAATCTACTAGTAAGGGCGCTATACTTACCTAACCATTTATTCTTAAATAAAAGGATCATCTGATATGTCGGTGTTGCCAAATATGTTCGAATTTTCCCTATAAATGATATTTTAGTTATTTTGAGGTTATAAATTTTACATGTATAATAGTGTTTGGTATCATATTATAGGAAAAATTAAGTACTTTCCGATAAATAAGAATCGAATATGGCGGTCATAAGAAAAAATAAAATTGATGATGGTTCCAGGAAACCAAAACGTTGTAACTGAAATATTACCAGGTGGGCATATTTTATGTAAAAGTTGCTATGAAAATTTGTTTACAGCTTTCAAAAATATTATGAAATAATATAGTTACAACACAACCTATCTAAGGAAATGCAGCATTTTAGTTTATTCAAAATATCTCAGAAACCAAAAGAACCAGAATCGATCCGCAAGCACCAATAAATCGCTAACATAATTGCCTAAAAAAATTCCATTTAACCGTCTTTCTACCTCTTATAGTTCCCGAGATAGTAATACTGTCAGCGCCAATTTCGGGCACCCTATTTACGGAAAAAATGATATAGGAATGAACTTTTACCTTGAACCTTATGTGTATCATCCTTAATTAAGTAAAGTTTTAAATATTTATAATTATTAACTAGGTATTATGTTTATTAGCAGGATTATCTTCCTCCTACCTACTAATTATCACATTAATTTATTATCATTTGCCAAAAATTGTTAAGACAAAATAAATAACAGTTATGAAGAAAACTATTTTATTCTTATATTATGAAAGTTACTTACATATTATATTAAGCTAATAAACAAAAAACACATCATAACATTTAATAATTTTTGTATCGGACTATCAGAAGACTAAACTTATGTAATCCGAGAGCCACACTATATTTTAGTAACCAGAATCGCCATAGCCGATTGTGATTTATATCTTAATCTTAACATAGTAAAAAACAAAGTCGCTGTCTGTCCGTCTCTAACTATGCTTAAATCTTTAAAACTACGCAACGGATTTTGAAGCGGGTTTTCTTTAATAGATAAGAGTGATTTAAGAGGAAGGTTTTTATATATAAAAATGAATGTCTGCCTGTCTGTCTGTCTGTCTGTAGGTCCCGTATGCGTTCCTATACCATTTATCCGATTACGATGAAAAGTTGGTGAGTTGTTGTTTGCAGGCCGAGGAAGGTTTCGGCATAAAAAAAAGTGGCGCAACGCATGCCGGGTACCGGGTAGCGTAGCAACGCGCGCAGAGTATAGCTAGTAATTAATAATATAAAGATGTAGGTATCAGATAGCCGTAGTCCAGCAAACCGCTGGTATTCCAGCTTCATTAAAACATAAAATTAATGTCATTATAACTAGAAATCAGCAATAGCCTATTGAGAAATATTTCTTGCCGACTCCCGGACTAATGTCATTGCGTTGGCATTACCGTTACTATAGAAACGAACAATGTCAACATTAAGATCTATAAAAACGAAGATGCGAGCCGGCCGCCGTCTTGAGGTAGGTCAGTATCGAATTAGACAACTAATTTGAAATTATTAAACGTTGCTGTGTCAACTACGACTTGAATTTGTAAAACCAAAAACCAAATTGCACAATAAAATCAGGTCTCTTTGAAAAATAGACTAGAGACTGGTTATTTGATATGTCTAAATTTTAGTTTGTTCCAAAATACGACAATAGCGAGCCAGCTGGAGAATCACCACACGACACGACAATAGCGCCAATTTGACTCTGGTACCCAGCTGCGCAGCTTGAGATAAATATGATCTTGTGATGCAGGATTGCAATTTACAGTTTCATTGGGGTGGGGTCATAGACCTATATCTCTATGATAGGGTATAGTTAATTTATTCACCAAAACTTTTTTAAGTTCAAACTAATATAACTGTAAGCAAATATTTTGGCTGATTTCTTGGATAAATCGTTAAACCAATAAAATATTGATAAAAAAACGAAGTGTTTCCCACGCTTATTTTCGTGTTTTTGCCCTTTAAAATACAGTGGCGGTTGGCGACCATTCAAACAGGTAGGGCCAAAATATCAAATTAAAAAATAATCTAATAATACAAATAATTAAATGTAGCATAATAAGAACATTTATCGAGTTCGGTTTTTACCTTGCAGATGGGACCGGAGCATGGATATTTTTAGATCAAGTAACTACGGAGGATTCAGACCATAGAAAATTACCTTTAGATATGTACAGCTTATCTCCTGCGCAAACAAAAGTTATGTTTTATGGGTGAAAAATACGTCCGAGCGCATGACTCGCCGATCAGCTGCCTTCCCTCTGGGCACCATCGGGTGTGCGCACAAACCTCGTGGTATCGGCCTGTCTTACTTTATCGATATGCTCAAAATACACTCCAAAATCGGCACCGCCGCTATTTTTGTTGTTGTGTTTTAAGGTTTCTCTGTGGATTCCTTGTAGTTTTCTTAGCTATTGTTGATTGTGGGTGTTTAATATTTACGGATTTCTAGTTTTTGTGTAGTTTAGTGAATTGTGTCTGATTGTAAGAAAATTAATTCTGTCAAAGTTGCTGGTTGATTAATTTTTTGATTAAAATCTGTACACCTTGACATTAAGCTTTTAATAAAGCCAGTATTCCACGGATCAAGTTCTTGGGCAAACACTTTTCAAATTTAAGTTTTTGCCAAATTGTAAAAATCAATACAAGTTATATACCAACTAATATTGACTTGAGGTTAGGCACGCGATAACACCGTAGATTGGTTAATTTGCTGGTTTTGTTTTTGTTTTTTATATTCGATTTTATAAGACTAGTTTAATTAACTTGTTCATGTTATATTCCTTTTCGAACTAAAAACACGACGACGAATCATTTTTAAACAAATTTTAAAAACAAAACCTTAAAAACAAATTTCTATCCTTAAAATCTGATAGGTTTGCTACTACTAAAAATGCCAGAAAGAAACCTTTTTTCCCAACTTGACCAAAAATTGAGAAGAAAGTCCAATTTTTTGGCAAGAATTTAAATTTTAAAGCCCGGACCTGTCTATTTTCCCATTCGTCAAACGATAATGTTGCAGTGCGCATGCCTAATAGTGTCTAGCTTTGTTTATATGCGCAAGGCCATAAATCTGCCACTTTCGTGATTATTGTTTGCTTATCTTAAGAAAAATTGTCTATGATTCAGACGCACGCGTTGTTATTTACCTATTTTTTTGTGCAGTGCACCACAGGTTTAAAATATTAAAATTATTACATTTTTACTGCTTTACCTATATAGGGTGTCCCGTAAGTATATGGCATACTCTCAGGAGCGTATAGGGGAGGTCGAAATAACTCTACTTTGTCATATAAAAAAAACCTAAAGTGCCCCTTAATGAAAGATACAGGGCCCCAAAGTAAAATTTAACTTTTACCTGTTTCTCTTAAGCTACGATCGACCCTTTCAAAAGTTTTTCGATGCGGTAAACGCAGATTTAGAAATCAGAATAAATTCTTCTTGCCTCCACACAATTACCGAGTGCTTGTCCATAAGTTAGATGCATGTGAGCATTAATGAGATGTAATAATTTACTTAATTATTTTAGTGCTTAGTATTAATCTTAAAGTTGTTTGATTAGTTATTGTGTTCAAATAGCTTATGTTAATAAACTTTATTATTAAATAAATTTCAAATCGATGCTTAAACGTGATATACAAAAACCTTATTTTTCTCGAAAACCGCTAATTCCCTCGGGACAAATGTAGAGTACCTTTCTTAAATAAAAATAACTAATGTATTTAAAAAAATCAGTTTTTAGCTCTGTAAAATGACACCTGTCAAAATTTTGGTCCAACCAGTGTGGTGACAAGTCCGTTCCTGACTTCCCTGACGATGTAAAACATCTAATGTAGTACGGTTTTATGAGTTTCTATGGCCTACACATAATACTAAAATTTCATTAAATTATACGTGTCGGTTCAAAAGTTAGAGCCAAAAAGGTAAGTCGCTGGGTACCTCTTTGGGGTCCTGTATCTCCGTTAAGGGGCACTTTAAGTTTTTTTATATGATAAAGTATAGTTATTTTGGCCTCCGCTAAACGCTCTCGAGAGTATGCCATATATACTTACCGGACACTCTGTATATATTAAAAAGTGATATAAAGACGGTTAGTAAGTAAATCAGCCTACAAATTGTTCAAACTTTTTGAAAGCCAGTTTTAGGTATTGTTTGGTAAACATAAAGAAAACTCCTTAACTGCAAAGTTATTACTTGAATTTCAAAAGTTTTAAAACAAAGAACCCAGTTTGGGAAGTTTTCCGCAATAAATATATTTTATTAGAAAGTATTAGGGTTAAAAATTACAAGATTTTATAAGATAAAAAATTTGATGAAGCTCATTTAATTACTGTTTTTTATTATGCTCTAAAACCTACGCCATCTTTATATAAACATACGTTATCTTCCAAAAAAGCAACCTATACCAAAGTTCAATATTTATGTCAGTGAACTCATCCCATTTGTATAGGGAACAGCGGGTTGTCCGACGTCAGGAGAAAAATTCCAGTAAGGTAAAATGACAACATAGACTGAAATGTTGGAGTATTTTATTGTAGTAGAATACAAGTACCGTGCGAGCAAAAATTATTTGCATCAAAGAGGGCTTGGAATAAAAAACGTAGGGCTTGATTTAGATCACAATGATTTGAAAACGATATATCTAACCAAATCTAGGTTAAAATTTTGTCAAATTCATATTATTACATGATATGCCAAACTAATGAGTAATAAAATAAGTAGAGAAAAATACAAATTTATTTTTGTTCTTTACAAAATTAACAAAGTAAGAATCTACAGAAAGAAAAATAATAACATAAATTGCTGAAATTAGTCACCGCCATGCTCCAAGGCCTCCAAGCAGCGGCGGCTCGTTCATGAAGGGCTCTGGGGCGCCGCCCTCCCTGCAATTATTTCAAACAGAATCCAAAAATACTTTACTTAAAAAACCAATAAAGCAATCTATGTAAGCAATCCATTAAAATAATTCAAACCAAACATAGCCCTATTCCAGAGGGTAGGTTATACTAAGCGCGGGCATAAACCAAACATAGATCTATTCCAACGGGCAGGTTATACTAATAGACAAGCGAGTTCCGCGCTCTCAATGTTATACTAAGCGCGGGCGGGCGGGGGCGACCGATTATCCGTCCCGATTCAACGCGACTTCTCGATGAGTTGCCATGACGACAAAGGCGTGACGTCACCTACACATCGCACAACGAGCGGCTACGGACGAGCTCCAATTTTCCGCGCCCAACAACAGCTGTTCGCGATGCCACGGTAGAATAATCGATATTATGTGCTCTGACGAGGCGACCTGTCGATGCCGCTAGGCGCTAATGTTTTGTTTATTTGTTTTGATTTGATTTATCAGTTACGTTATAAAGTTGGAAAATGTCGTGTAATATGAAGGTCAGTGATTTACAGAAGCTTGTGTTCTAGTTCTCTGACCTTAAGTGAAAAACTTGATTTAAAAAATGCAGGGCGGCCACTAGAAATTGAACATAGTACAAGTGCAATCAAAATGTAAAAGTAAGACACAGTTTACGCGTAAGTTTGACAAAGAAATATATAATAAAAAATCCTGAATAGGTATGCGGTTGTGAGGACAAAAATTTTTTTTTTGTTTCGTGTGTCTTCTTTTTGACGGGGATGATAATTGGACTATAAATAGGGTGCAGGACTTAAAACATCGTTCAGAGAAAATAAAAAAACATGAAAAAAGTGCAAAACATCGTCATAATGTGGTAAGTTTTGAGATGTTAGGACTAATATTTTAACTTGTTTAAGTAGTGCTTATGCTGATGAAATTAAAATTCACAACGAGAAAGTTAGAAAAAACAGACACGTACTTTTGAAAATAATAGACATTTAAATTTTTTTTTATTTAAAGCCAGCGCGCCCCCTGACTCGCTAGTCACAAGCCGCCACTGCCTCTAAGTATAAATTCACACGTCTCTTCATATTTTCGAAAGTGTTGACCAGCATCTCTGGAGAAATGTTACCACATTCTTGGATAATACTTTCTTGTAATTGTTCGAAATTTGCAACTGGTGTTTTAAAAATAGTGTTCTTTAAATGAGGAAAAACGAAGTAATCCATAACCGTTACACAATAAATAAACAATAAATCATTTCTTTCCAATAATTTTGGGTAAACCATTGAGAGAAATTCTTGCGTCTTTCAACATCTGCGGCTTGTATTTCTTGGAATACTTGCACTTTATAAGGATACAAATTTAGCTGCTTCTTAAGAATAGTCCTGCATGTTCCATAAGATCTTCCCACTTCTTGGGACAGGCGTCTTATACAATTTGTTGGCCTATTTTGCATTATTTCACGAACGTTTGCAACAAGTTCTTCTGTTCTTACAGATGGTCTTCCAGCTCCTTTTTTTGTGTTGTATAGAACCTGTTTCCCCAAACACAGCCACGATTCTTTTCAGGCAATGATAAAAATCCCCAGCAATAAAAGCAACGTTAGGAAAATGTTCGTGAAAATCGTCCATGCACAAACCCGGATTCTATTGCCACTCACCATTTACTCTAACCCCGTTTCGAAAATACGCTTCAACCATGAATGTTTTGTGCTGATCCGTAAAGCCCATTGTGTGATTTGTTCAAGAAATTGGAAAAATTAGCGATGAATCAAATTACTTGTAACGACTGTCAAAGATGACGGAATAACTGATTGATTGTTAATTTAGGTAGTTATTGACACCCAACAGGTATTAATATCTACGGCTAAGCATTACGTCCTTAGATGCAAGGCCCTCTTTGATGCAAATAATTTTTGCTCGCACGGTATATGCTGTCTCACTTCTTTAAAATCGAGGAGGCTATGTTTTGAACTTTTGTGAACGGTATTGTTTGTACAAAAAAGAATGAAAAAGACCTAGCATGTTTAGATAGTTCGGTCATTTACGTTATCTGTCAACATGTTGCCATGTTGACTAGAAGCATTGGCTTCATTTAAAATTCAAAAATAGTTATTGTCGACGTTGTGGTCTAGTGGTTAGCGCTACAGCCTTACAGATCGTAGGCCCGAGTTCCATTCCCGGTGCCGGCAACGTCGATGTTAAATTTGGAATTTGGTTTAAGAGGTGGCGCCGTCTTTCGGAAGAGACGTTAAACTGTGGGTCCCGTGTCATGGATGTTGGCACGTTAAAGAACCCTTTCCTCGACAAAGAGGGATTCGGCAAAATTACCAGATAGTGTGTGACAAATTCCCTGGCGTCGGTGATTGGCCTCGTTGCGGAAAAAGGCCGACGTAAAATAAAAAAAAAAAAAAAAAAAAAAAAAAATAGTTATTATTACAATTTAATTCCTACAGTTACAATTTAAGTTGTCCGACTGTGTTTCAGGGACGATTTATCGAAGACATTTTAAATTTATTATGGGTACACGTGTACTTTCTAAAATTCCATTGTACTACTACTTTATTATTCTTTAGTGCGAAAATACAAAAAGCTTTTTCATGTCTTTTTATCGCCTACTTCGTATCGAATAATAAACCTTGCTACTCTTGATAGCGAAACGAGTTCTGGAAATATTTTAAAATATCGACTTTTTGGGGATAAAATTGTTTTTTTTTCATGGTATTAAATATTTCTACAAAGATACCTAAGAAGCCGAGGCAACATAGGAGTTTTTATGTGATTATTTCCTTCCTATCAATTTTGACCAATCACTGACAAGAATTCGTATGTCATATTTAATTTTCAATTGGAAAAATTGCATCCTGCTCCTGTCAGTAATTTTTCTGGAAAAATGTTTGATAGGTACTGTCAAAATAAAATATTGTTGAATTTCTTACTAGTTATCAGCGAATGACTTTAGCAAAACAATTCCACATAGCAACCTAACAACGCTTTCATTTTAAATAATAGGAAACAGTCAGGCAGTGGCGGCTCGTGACTAGTGAGTCAGGGGGGCGCTGGCTTTAAATAAAAAAAAATTAAAATGTCTATTATTTTCAAAAGTACGTGTCTGTTTTTTCTAACTTTCTCGTTGTGAATTTTAATTTCATCAGCATAAGCACTACTTAAACAAGTTAAAATATTAGTTTGTCCTAACATCTCAAAACTTACCACATTGTAACGATGTTTTGCACTATTTTCATGTTTTTTATTTTCTCTGAAAGATGTTTTAAGTTCTGCACCCAATTTTTAGTCCAATTATCATCCCCGCCAAAAAGAAGACACACGAAGCAAAAAAAAGAATTTTTGTCCTCACAACCACATATCCAGAATATTTTATTATATATTTCTTTGTCAAACTTACGCGTAAACTGTGCCTTACTCTTACATTTTGATTGCACTTGTACAATGTTCAATATTGGTAGTGGCCGCCCTGCATTTTTTAAATCAAGTTTTTCACTTAAGCTCAGAGAACTAAACACAACCTTTTGTAAATCACTGACCTTCATATTAGACGAAAATTTCCAACTTTATAACAACTAATAAATAACTCAAAACAAATAAACAAAACGTCAGCGAGTCAGCGGCATCGACAGACGACAGGTCGCATCGCGATTCGCGAACAGTGGGCGCAGACGCTCTCCGTGGCCGCTCCTTGTGCGATATGTAGGTGACGTCGGGCCTCCGTCGTCATGACAACCCATCGAGAAGGCGCGTTGAATCGGGACGGATAATCGGTCGCCCGCCGCCGCCCGCGCTTAGTACAACCTTGAGAGCGCGCAACTCGCTTGTCTATGAGTATAGCATGCCCGTTAGAATAAGGCTACGTTTGGTTTGAATTATTTTAATTGATTGCTTACATACATTGCGTTATTGTTTTTTTAAGTAAAGTATTTTTGGATTCGTTTGAAATAATTGCAGGGAGGGCGGCGCCCCAGAGCCCTTCATTAACCAGCCGCCACTGCAGTCAGGAAATAATTTTGCCAAACATCATTGGTGCATCTAATTTTTCCTATGAAAAAATTCAAATAACTCGTTGACAAGTAATTTGTTTCAAACAAATTTTGAAACAAAAACAACTCGTTTTTCAATTTTTTTCGGAAAAATTAGATGCACTTATGATAGTACCCCCGACTATTTCACTAGAGTGTTTTATACTGGCAAAATATCATAGCAACGGCCTATTTTCTAGTGGAAAAACTCTTAATTATTATTACCTGGACAAAATCAACAAGATGGTATTTCAGCGGCATAATTTTGATAGATGTCAGGTAAAAACTATTGTCTGACAAATGTTATCCTGGTTTGAAAAAGACAAAATAAGCAATTTAAACGAAAATGAAAGATTTGGGTGCCGATCTATCCAAGAAATAAAAAAATCGATAGCTGAAATATTCCACTTAACACACCGAAATTCAAGAACTCAATTTGGGCACAGTTCTCAGGGTTTCTAATGGTACGAATTTATAAACTGGAAAAATGTACTACTGTGATGAAACTGGCGAAAATCCTCGAAGATTACGCCTTTAATATGAAGAAGGGTAATGGCGAAGACTAAATAATCTTCTGTAAAGGCTATATTGAACACTACAGCAAAAATGATTCAAGAAATGTATTTTACAGAATACGAAAAGATTAACCTGTTACGGATATTTCCTTTAAAAATGCGCGAATGGCAAGGGACGCAAAGAGAAAGCAGCTCCAAAGTTGCCAGGAATAGAGGAAAGTAAGTTCAAAAGCATTATCTTTTAAAGAGTTACTAACAATAATGCAAAGCTACTGAACTAGCTTGGAGAGGAAATGAGGCCAGGCCGTAAATTGTAAAATTCAATATTTTCAAAAGGAGTTTGATACCATGGGAGAATTTACCGGAGGAAGTGAATATAACAGCATATTTTCCAAGACAGCTCAAGGTGGGTCAAAAGGATTGGCAAACAGCAAATGGTTGGTAAGAAATGCATCAAACAAAGACTTATGCCCTGTAAGATTATTTTTAAAATTATTGGAATAAAGAGGACCAAATATTTCCCGAGACAGACTATTTCTCTCCGTTCATCCAAACTGGTAGAAGGGATGTTGTTTCAAAAATGCTCCACTAGGAATAAATACAGTATCTAAGTGGACCAAAACTTCAGCGGAAATCAAGGTGTGGGGAACAAAAGTTGATTAAGTTAACAGGTTACTCAAACGCAAATTCCCTGAAACGATATCTGCAGCTAGATCCTAGTCATCATCTGAGGCTCATCCATAAATCTCAGAACAACAAATGAAGCATGTTGTGGACCTTCGACTTCTCAAATGCCAGTCAATCATACCCAAAACCATGCTTTGATAGAAAAGAATGGACAAACTATTACTTCGTAACAAATAAAGGTTCTAGTTTGCTAAATAAACAGTGTGTTTTTATTGTTTTCTCGTGAAATAGTCTTGTCGAATATGATTCGAGAGAAAATTTTGTACCGGCAAAATGTTCTCTTGGTTTTATTCAATTTTGTTGCTTTTTGGTAATTTCATTCGCAAACTTGCCAAGCAACAAACGACATAAGTCGAAAATTTTACTGGCCAAATTTTCTCTCTTATGATATTATCTACAAATCTACACTAATCCACAGTGTCACCATTAAAGTCCGCACCATATGGAACTTTTTTTTATTAATGAGGTTAGTTAAAATTACCAATCAGAAATCGTTTTTGCTTCAAATTAGACTAAAAATTATATATTCAATTGTCACCATATGTAATTCGGTATCTGTCAAAAATTACATTTTTGTTAAAAAATGCTGAAAAATGGCATTGTTTTACCGAACTTCAAAAAATGTTATTAGAAAAAGTTGTTTCTAGTATAATTTTAGGCCTAAATGCAAAGTTTCAGATTTCTAGCGCAAAGTTGAATTTTTTGCCATTTTTTCAAAGTAACTTTTTTTTATATATAATGTAAATTGGCTTAAGGTGGGAGTATCAGCATGCTTGCCAACGTATAACCTATTTCGCGTAGATTTATTTATGTTTTCTAGCTTTTATACAAAATTTAAAGAAAATCAGTATCGACTGGATATTCTATAGGTAATAATTGACATATTTAATAAATATCAAGGAATTTCATAACTTATTTTAGGAGAATTGTAAAGCGAAAAATATCGGGTAAGATTTTTTTTAACATTATTATGTCATTGTCACTCATTGTTCTTTCACTATACAGTTCTCCCAAAATTAGCAATGAAATAAATTGATATTTTTGTAATATATCAGATACTACCTAAATAATGTACCGACGATATTGATTTTCTTTAAATGTTAGTTATTAAAATAATAAACTCAAAAAATCAACGCGAAATAGGTTATAGGTTGGCAATAGATTGAATGACGTTGAGAATTCAACCTTAATGGATTTTGAACTATTTGTTTATACCATACATAATATTTTATTTAGTTTGTAAGCTTATTTTTTTACTAGAATACCATTTTTTTTCGAAAAATAAAATTAGAGGCAAAAAAAAATTACACGGGTGGTGCAAAGTTATCATAATTTTAAAATTTTAACAGATAGACGTCATAATATGTTCTATTTTTTTAATAGAACATACACGTAAAAAGTATAAAAAACTTTTAAAAAAATTTTCAGATATCAGATTAGTTCACAAATTTTAAATGACAAATTATATTATTTAATATTTCATAAAAATGTTATTTTATACTAAATATAATTTGTCATTTGAAATTTGGGAACTAATCTGATATCTGGAAATTTAATTATAAGTTTTTAAACTTTTTACGTGTATGCACTATAAAAAAAATAGAACATATGACGTCCATCTTATAAAATTTTTAAATTATGATAACTTTGCACCACCCGTGTAAATTTTTATTGCCTCTAATTTTATATTTCGAAAAAAAATGGTATTCTAGTGAAAAAATAAGCTTACAAACTAAATAAAATATTAAGTATGGTCTAAACAAATAGTTTAAAATCCATTAAGCCAACTTACATTATACAGTGTCCGCAAGAAAGTTCGCATCAAATGGGATTTTTTTTTATTATTAGGTATAGGTAAAAATTGAAAAAGCAGTTCGTTTTTGCTTACCTAAAAACCAAAAATGACGTATACTGAAGCAGCTGCACGACTTGCGTTACCTGTCAAATTTGACATTTTTAATAAAATAGGTTCAAAAATGCCATTTTTTATCAAAATATCGAAAAACTTTATTCGAGAAAGTTGTTTATTTGGACATTTTTAGCCTCTGTACAAAATTTTGACAGTCTAATACAATTTTTATTTTTTGTCAGATTCTTGAAAATTTTGATCAACCCTCGTAGATTAACTTTTATACATCGATGTAAAACCATTTGCCTTTACTTCATTTGTAATCTTAATACAATTTTGTGTAAAATTTTTGTTTCCAATTATTTATTTTGCTTTAAACACTGATATTGTTATTGATCAGTATGTAATGTTTGATGCAAAGTTTATCTAATTACATCAGTTTTACCAAAATCGACGTTTCTCATTTTTCTTAAGTTAGTAAACAGATGTACAAAAAGAAAATATTAGGAAGCTTTCGTTGAAATTTTACATAATTAATAATAAATTAAATTAATCATACTAAAATATATTTTTGTTGAATAAAATGTTTCGACCGATTAATATTATTCTTTTTGATCCAAATGTCATCGTAAAAACCTCTTTTTGAGCTCATCGTGTAAACGCAATAGAAACCGTTTTTTCGCAAAATCGCATTATTACTTAATGCGCATTAAGCTCTCGTGTAAACTAGGTAATTGTCGTTCTTGGAGTAGACTTTGCAGCGTAAGTGCGGAATTTAAAAATATGTAACCGGGTTAAAGGCCCCCACAGACGCTCAGTTAAGTCAGGCCAACTGCGCAGGCCCGTTTGCGCAAACCGACCGGTGTACTTCTTTTGAACCTACACACGCACAGTTTATTTTCACAGTTATTTATTCAATTCAGTAGTATGTCTTCATCTTCTCCTGCACCAATTACTTTTTTCAGTAAAAAATAATGATATTGCATTAGGGGCAGCTCCCCCAGGGGAGAAAAGGGGCGCCGTCGATGTATGTATGCCCTTTGTGGTAAGAACTAATTGCCTGTAAAATGTTAGTCTCATTAATAAAAATTAATAATATATTCCAATAAGTCTTCATGTCGATTTTGGTTTAAAGATCCATCACTACTTGATATCTGCACCCTAGTTAAAACAATAACTTTTATTTAAAATAACAATTTTTGTGTGACAAAGTGAGAAAAATTAATATTTTATTTATACAACAGGATAGCAAGTTTTGGTTGGTAGGTCGTTTAAATAAGACTGCTATATTTTTCAGTTATCAGGACAACTTTATGACATCCCAAACCCACCATATTGTAATAATATACGCTCTTAGATTTCAGTTATAAATTTAAGACCTATTTAATAAACCATTTTATTGTTATTGTATTTTAAATGTAATATATCACAATCTTAATTTTAGTTTATTATTATCGGTGCAACTGATGGGGGTACATGGCTTGGGAGGGCGTATTTAGTTTTCACATTTTCTGGTTACGATTAGCGAAGCGCACTTCACGTAAAATAATAATAATGTGATTCTGCTTGAAACATGCATTTTATTTCTGGCGTGATAGGACGTGAACTGAACTCACGTGAGGTGAGAGTAATGTCAGAGTACATATTATTATATTCTACCATGGTAATGTATTTCTACCTTTATTGTTGCTGGCGTGAGGCGTGAACAACGCATGGTGAGGCTATATAGGGGATCATTTATTTTCTGCTACAGAAAAGTAAGAGGAATTGTGTTCACACTTTTTTCACATAACCTCAAAATTTATGTGAAAAATTCAAATAACCAAGTTTTTGGTTTTCTATTTTTATCTTTTACAAAAAATTTTTTTCATACACAAAATTTGGTGAAAACTTACCTTTTTATGTCCCAAACACCATGTAATTTTTTTGATTTAAAATATTTGTTTTTTAACCTTATTTTGACTTAATATCGAAAAAGCAACCTAATTTTCAATCGAAACTTCTCACGTCAAAATATCTGCCTTTTTAAAAAAGTCGGTGGGCTTTTTGTTCATTGAAATCTCTACTTTCAGATGGTGTAAAAAAATATATACATTACTATGGTAAATGTTCTCAATTTAATTCAATGTCCCTTTAAATCCTACCTTTAATTATATTTAGATCAACTATTTACGCATGTTTTTTGCGATCTTTATGTTTTATGGATTTGTAATTTTTTTGCTTATCAATGTAACATTGAATCTTACGTTTTTCGAGTAATTAAAGTATAAATTTTAATAAATAGCTCAAAATTGTACATAATGATTAAAAAAAAAATTCGGATTCGAGATTTTTGGCATTTTTTGGGAACATTTACCATAGTAATGTATATTTTTTTACACCATCTGAAAGTAGAGATTTCAGCGAATAAAAAGCCCACAGACTTTTTTAAAAAAGCAGATATTTTTACGTGAAAATTTTCGATTGAAAATTAGGTTGCTTTTTCGATATTAAGTCAAAATAAGGTTAAAAAATAAATATTTTAAATCAAAAAAATTACAGTGTGTTTGGGACATAAAAAGGTAAGTTTTCACCAAACTTCGTGGAAAAAAAAAATTTTTTATAAAAGATAAAAATAAAAAACCAAAAACCTGGTTATTTGAATTTCTCACATAAATTTTGAGGTTATGTGAAAAAAGTTTAAATACAAAAGTTGTAGATCTTTTTTTTTTATTACCTACAACTTTGCCATTTGACGTTTTTCCATAGGACTTGTAGTTTTGCCGGAAATCGAGATAAATCGTTTTCTACCCTTAAAAACTCGCCCCCCCCCCCCCTTCCCGACCTCGGATCGCCCGTAAATTATTTTTCCTTTAATTTTTGTTATATTCTCTTCCTTTTCCAATGGGTTTCATCCTACTATTATTTTTTTTTTGTTTCAAAAATTATCGACCCTGGTCTATAAGCTTATGGCGAAAGATAAAACGATCGTATGTATCCCGACTTTTTAAATCTATCAAAAATATTTAAGATAGGTTTGCGTATTAGGACAGGTTGGTCGGACTAGAAAAATGCAAAACACCCAACTACTTCCTCCAGTGGCGTAGATAGCTTTTCATTCTGGGGGGGGGGGGTCTCGGGCTATTTCCCCGCTGGAGGCGAAAAATTTTTGGGGTGCCACGCCCTAAAATTTTGTTTTCAGCTCTCAAAAATGTAGTTTTAAAGTATCAATTCAACAAAGTTTTCCCTGTTATTTTGAAATGGATAGTTTTTTTTTTTAATATACCTATTTCTTATATAACGTAACGCGAACGTTTTGACGTTTTTATTTTGATAAGCACTAATGGAATTAAAAGGAGATAATTTTCTTTTTTTCAACAATCCTTTTCCTTTGTAGCTTTGAATATGTTGATTGTAATTGTTTAACTTACGTATCGTGATATTGTCTTACTATCTCTGGGGGGGGGGGGGGTCCAGACCCCCTGGACCCCCCCCCCCATATCTACGCCACTGACTTCCTGTGCACTCTCAGCCTTTGCGTTAAATAAAATAATTTTCCGTTTTTGTTTATGCGAATAAACCATTTCAAAATAAAAGCAGAATTTCACCATATCTACGCTTACGTAAAAAATTCAGCCAAGATAGAAAATGAAAATATTAAACATCGCGGTGGGTGCTTCGCTATCGAAAAACGTATTTGCTTCTATGGAGGGGGAATACAGCGGAAGTGGAATGGGAATGTGAATCGCGCTCGAACAGAAATTCAGCAACGTTGAGTCTTGATTAGGGCTGGGCGATATTGAAATTCCAATATCGAATATCGATATTTAAAAAAATATCGATAATATCGATATTTTACTTTTTAAATATCGTTATTCGATATATTGATATTTTATTTTTTGAATATCGTTATTCGATATATCGAAAAAACTAAAAAAAATATATTATAAATACAGTGTCACCAGTAAAGTCCGCATCATATTATTATGGGATTTTTTTTTTATTAATAGCTTTATTCAAAATTTGACTTTGGCATCAAGTTCTGCTTCGATCGAGATGAAAATTAAGCAAAAAAATAGTAGGCAATGCGAATCACGAATTATCTGTCAAATTTTTATTTTTTCCAAAAAATAATTCAAAAGTGGGGTTATTTCTGAAAAAATCGAAAAACGTTATTAGAAAAAGTTTTTCTAAATGAAGTATCTAGCCCACATGCAAAATTTTAGCTGCATAAGATAATTTTGATTTTTTACCTATAATTATTGTACCACATTTGCAAAATAAGACTCAACGCAACCTACATAAAACTTCTTAGTTTTGACAATGCTTTATTTCAGATACATTTTCTTTAAAGTAGCGCCATATTAAAAGTGTGTTTTTCTACAAAAACGTTATTATGGCATAGCTTAATAATAAATTATAATATAGGGGTTTTAAATTAAATCGTTGAAAATAGAAACTTTACGTTGTTAAACTAAAATTTATTTTCCACTTAAAAAACACTTTACTGAAGACACTGTGTTCTTATTTGTCTTAATATTAAGGTGTATTACTTTTAGACACAAACTACGTTTTCAAAAATACTTATTTTATGAAGTTACCTTATACAGGGTCAAAAAAACATAAACATTGAATCACATGCGACTAAATTTTAATAGCCCAATTTTGATTTTGTAAATACAGCTATTAATAAAAAAAAATCCCATATGATGCGGACTTTACTGGTTACACTGTATATCAATATTCTCTTATGTGACCTTTAACAAGGGGAAACTCTAATTATGAAAACATGAAGAAAAAAGATTGAATTAAATATTGGTCCTTAAATGTGTTATAAGGACGATATTAAAATTCCAATCGAATATCGATAATATCGATAACTATCGATAATATCGATATATCGATATTTTATTTTTTAGATATCGTTTATCAATATATCGATATATTGAATTTTTGCCCAGGCCTAGTCTTGATCGATCTATTTTTAACTCTCTAAACTAGTATTCCTTTCTTTGCATTAAAAGCCGGCCCTGTAACTTCATCAGGCTTACCAGTACGGTATAAGGTTTGATGGATTCAATTGCAGAAACGAGTAGGATACAAATACTTTGTATACTTAAGAGTTATTGGAAATAAAGAAACGAACACAAAAAAATATTTATTATAAAGGGTGATTCACTTAAGATAAGCAGGTAAAAACACTTTTGAGATAACATCTGGTTTAACCGGAAGTCGCATATGGTCGCTGTTATTTCATTTGCAGAGAGTTTATCCGAAAACCCCATTTTCCAAATTGGCAGGATTTAAATCGCATTACTTTTCCAAATATTCTAATGAACGGTCTGTGAGTATTCGACCAGATTCTGTCGAGTTTGCGCAGTTGCGTATATTTCTTTGTACAGGCTTTCAACTATTTTGCAGCTTACCCTATTTTCCTCCCATCTTAAATTTATAAATAACTAACAAATTCTATAAGGAAAGTTTTGTAAATAAACAACACCGGAAACCTGGAAATAACACTTGTCACAAGGAATAATTGAAATAAAAACAAACGATGATTAACAACGCCGGCCCGATTATCGCTAATCGGTATCCGAGGATGTCTGTAATATCAGTAACTTCCTAAAAGTGACCTAATGTTTATAAAAATTTTGTTTTAAATATTTTTTTTAGTCTTTGTCTCATACTCTGCGGACTGTGATTAGGATACATGTCGCTCAAATTGTCAAATTAACAGCGTGTCTTGTTCCATGACAGAATTTTAAAAGACTACCTACTGTATTTTTCGTACTCAAATCGTAATAAACGAATCTACCGGTTCCCGTTTCAGGTTTTTTAATACGTTAATATGAAAATACTGGGTTCTCTTCAACAGCTCTTCCTACGCCCACTTTGTCCATTTTTATGGCACGCAAATATAATATTTTTTAAATTACATGGTCTTTGGTTTAACAGCGAAGCAAAACTGCAGTCTCGTGTTCGCCGTTTTTGTTCGAACAGAGTGGCTAGTCGAACTGTTCATCATACGTAAAGTTCGTCTAATGAGTATGTGGCTATCAAAAGAATGCAGGCAGAAATATACATATACCCAGCACGCTCCAACAGTTGAAATTGACTTGTCCACGCCACTTATAACCCTGTCTCCGTCTCTCCCCCTCTGGTCGTAGAAACAAGCTCGTAAGAGGGAGTAGAATTATGAACATAATACATTTGTGTACAGTGGCGGCGGCATTATCCATAAAAAATAGAAACGGACAAAATGGCTTTTGTAGAGAAACCAGTTTTCTCATATTAACCAAAGAGCTGCAACTGGAACCGGGAAATTGGTTTCATCTTTACAAATGGATTACGAAAAATATTGTATGTTGATATTTTTACAATTTTAGCGATATGTTTTCTAGTCACAGTCTGCAGGAGTATGATGCAAAGAAAGACAATCATTTAAAAAAAATCAAAATAGAAATTAAAAATAAAATCAGTTAATTTTTTAAAGTAGGTAGTACTAATATTGGGGGCAGCGCCGCAGCAAGAGAGGCTGCAGAGGGTGCCCTTGTACCAGGCGCCAAACTGAAACAGGCGCGCAACAAAAAATTAATCCTAATTTTTTTGCTTCGTTTATTTAGCGGCGTTCCGCCACTGTGTTGATTGTCGCTCGGTCGTATCTGAGTCGAGAATCTGCTAAACTAAAAGCAAGAAAGTAAAGTTTATTAATGTTATATTAATAATATGATATTTTAATATAATACATATACAGTGTGGCCAGTAAAGTCCGCATCATATGGGATTTTTTTTATTAATAGCTTTATTCGAAATTTGGCTTTGGCATCAAGTTCTGCTTTGATCGGTGAAAATTAAGCAAAAAAATAGTAGTCGCGTGATTCGCATTATCCATGAAATTTTAATTTTTTTCAAAAAATAATTCAAAAGTGGGGTTATTTCTGAAAGAATCGAAAAAGTTACTTTTTTTAAATGCAGTTTCTAGCCGACATGCAAAATTTCAGCTGCATAAGATAAATTTGATTTTTTACCCACCACTAAAATTTATTTTCCACTTAATGAACACTTTACCGATGACACAGTGTTCTTTTTTGTCTTAATATTAAGGTGTATTACTTTCAGACACAAACTACTTTTTCAAAAATTCTTATTTTATAAAGTTACCTTTTACAGGGTCAAAAACAAATTTAATAAACTTTGCATCACATGCGACCAAATTTTTATAACCAAATTTTAATTTTGTAGAAAAACACACATTTAATATAGCGCTACTTTAAAGAAAATGTATCTAAAATAAAGCATGGTCAAAACTAAGAAGTGTTATGTAGGTTGCGTTGAGTCTTATTTTGCAAAAGTGGTGCAATTTACAAAATATGGGTAAAAAATCAAAATTATCTTGCAGCTAAAATTTTGCATGTGGGCTAAAAAACTGCATTTAAAAAAACTTTTTCTAATAACTTTTTTCGATACTTTCAGAAATAACCCTACTTATGAATTATTTTTTGGAATAAATTAAAATTTGACACGTGACTACTATTTTTTTGTTTAATTTTCATCTTGATCGAAGCAGAACGATGCCAAATTCAAATTTCGAATAAAGTTATTAATAAAAAAAATCCCATATGATGCGGACTGATGCGGTCACACTGTATTATTATAAATCAATATTATATTAAAATATGATATTTTATTTTAAATGTCAAACCCCGGCAGCCTCTTGCACCAGGCGCCAAATACTCTAGCTGCGGCACTGTATCAGGGGGCCGATTAGCGTTATTTCACATAGTTTAACCTGCAGTCTAAGGGCTACTATGCTACTGCTACGTATACTGTAAAACATACACTGTGAGTTATTTTTGTTCAAATAGAATGTTCATCGAGCAAAGCAGCCAGCAAAGCCGCAATCTGTGGGCTTCTGAAGACAGGTGATAATATAATAGGGATGTCATAAAGTTTAAGTTTTTAAAAAAAATCAGTAAAATTATTTATAAATTATTATACTTAGCTTAAAATAGTTTTAAGTAGTATTTAACAGTGTTTCCATAACTTCTCTGTTATGTAAACCAACCCAATACCAACGACTTAAAATACAATTTTATACCACAACCTGTTTTATTAAAAGTGGGCTGTGGTATGAAAAAACACTATTGGGAATACGGATGGGGCCATAGACATTTACCTTTAGATAAGCAAACAATAATCACGAAAGTGGCACATTTATGGCCTCGCGCATGTAAACAAAGCTACACACGATTAGACATGCGCATTGCAACATTGTCATTATTGACGAATGGGAAAATAGACAGGTCCGGGCTTTAAAATTTAAGTTCATTCTCAAAAAATTGTAAAAGTTTACTTTCAATTTATTGTTACGTATAAACAGCTAAAATTTGCCCCAAATTCCTGCCAAAAAATTGGAATTTATTCTCAATTTTTGATCAAGTTGGGAAAAACGGTATAGTGATTTCTGGTATTTTTAGTAGTTGCAAATCTATCAGATTTTGAGGATAGAAAATTGTTTTTAAGGTATTGTTTCTAAAATTCGTTTAAAAAGGATTCGTCGTCGTCAATTCAACTAGGCTTATAAAATTGAATATAAAAAACAAACAAAACCAGGAAAATAACCAATCTTTGATGTTATCGCGTACCTAACCTCAAGCCTTAACCTTAAGTTGGTACTTAAATTGTATTAATTTTTATATTATAATCTTTTGAAAAAAATAATTTGAAAAAGTTTTTGCCCGAGAACTTGACCTGTGGAATACTGGCTTTATTAAAAGCTTATTGTCGGGATGCACAGATGTTAAGCAAAAAATTAACCAACCAGCAACTTTGACAGAAATCAAACACAATCAGAGGAGTGGCCCGGTTGCGATTTTACAAAATATAAACTATTACAGCACAAGACACGCCCCCAATTACGAAATAACAAAATATAATCGGCCTCAGCACAATCCTGCAAAATCTAATCGTTTGCAGCACAGCGTGGCTGATCCATATAAATAAATATTGATGAAATAAATTTTTCTTAACCATCCGCACGAGTCCCACCGCCTGACGAGTCCTTTTCTACAAATTCCGTCGAGAAGGTATATTGGCAACCGGTTTGTTCGTTGTTACCCAGAGCATTTTTTTTCCACAAATATTATTTTATAAAAATAAAATTAAAAAAAATGCTCTGGGTAACAACGAACAAACATAATAACAGGTTTGTGCACATGCCCAATCCAGACGGGCGAGCCGTGCGCTCAGACGTATTTTTCCACCTATAAAACCTAACTTTTGTTTACGCAAGGACGCTCTTAATAATTTTTTTTTACCTACCATTACTTTCTCCTATATAGAAAGTATGAAAGGATTTCGAGCTAGGGTAAACGGCGGGAGTAAGTATGACCGTCTTAATACAAGCTTTAACACGATTGCCAGTTACCATTATGTTCCTTATATTTAAAGAAAGTTCTTATCGTCCGGATTTTTTACTTATCATTACTTATTCTTATATAGAAAAAGTATGGTTACAAGGATTTCGAGCAATGGTTGACGACGGGAGTAAGTATGGCTGTCTTAATAGAAGCTTTAACACAATTCAATGAAAGATAATTTATTTTGTCAAATTTCCACTTTTATTGAAAAACTTTTTCTTTAAACGATGCGTTTCGTTACATTGTAGCTTCTTCGGGTGTATGGTGCTAACTAATTTTATTTCAAATTCTAAACAGTCTTAAGAACATATAATTAAATAATTAAGCTTGTAATGTGTATACCTGAATGGAGTAATTAAGTATCTAGACCATTTTGTTATTGTACTTAAATAAAATTAGTTAGTTAGTTAGCAGTGCAAGCTTAGCACCATACACCCGAAAAAGCTACAATGCAATGTAGCGAAACGCGTCGTATAAAGAAAAAGTTTTTCAATAAAAGTGAAAATTTGACAAAATAAATTGGGGATGGGTTTGGCAGAAGGAAACAGACAAAACTCTTTTGAATTAAAATAAATTGTCTTTCATTGAGTTATAATGAATTTCCATCAAGTAAAGGTCTCAACGATTCAAAGTTTAACACAATTGCCACTTGCCAGTTACCATTACTTTTTTGTATATGTATATAGACATTCCTTATCATTCTGATTTTTTAGTTACCTACCATTACTTATTCTTATTTAGAAAAAGTACGGGTTATACGGATCTAAAGGTAAATGTCTATGGGTGGGATCCTTAAGACAGGCAAGTCCAATAAAATACAGGAGGCATAATGTGGATGCACCTGTACCTTTTGAGAACTCAAATTTTATGGAAGCACTGTTTAAATTTTATATTTTAAGTAGTTATTTATCTTAACTCATAAAAACTGCGCTAAATGTATAAATTTTAACTAGCAGTAGAAAATAAATATTTATGAAGCATTTTGTGTTTGTGTTTGATGTGAACTGTAAAATAAATTTTTAAACTAAACCTTTAAGCGTTTCTCTTCCGATTTACCCTTTGAACTAAAACCTCCATTCAGGGTTTTCTACCGTACTGGCCAACTCCAAGTAACAGCGGCATTTTATGTGAGTATGACAGAGTAAATAATATGTTTAGATGCCCGTAATAAGGACAACAGGTCAATGGGTGTTGCCGGCGTGAACAACGCATGGGCGGTTAAAAAAAGGAGATAATTTATTTTCTGCTGGCCACGTCTCATCGACAGAAATGCAGTATTCATATAATATATGGAATTTCGTTTGGGTTGTAACGCCGGTTCAATGACCGCTGACCGTAACGTCATATTCTCCATATTTGCGGTACGTCGTAAATTAATTTAGACAGTTTGATTTACCGGTGGTAAAGGTTATGATTTTTCTTAGGCTTGATCTACAGAAAGACGGATGTATGTGAACAAATAAAGTACAAGCGCGTTTTTTCAAATTTTTAATTATTATTTTTTTACTGTTAATGAAGTCAGAAATAAGTTGTTTATTTAGGGTAAAAGGTATCATGGGATGAAACCTTTTTTTTTTGGAAAATCATATGAAACTTTTAATTAATTTAAATTTTATTTTTTCATCCTATTTATAAAATCATAAAGAAAATATGATAAAAAATGACATTACAATAAAATAAAGTTTTTTAATATTTAAAATAAATCATCTTAATCATAAGAGGAAGAGTATCTGAAACTTGAAGCATCGATAAATCTTTCCCCTTCCCACACATAATTTATAATTTTATTAGTGTATGTTACATAATTTTTCTATGGTTTCACACACACACCCAAAACTACGTCATTTGTTACAGGGTGCATAGAACTTATTTTTGCATCATAATAGCGCTAACATTCCGACCAAACCATTTCAATAGGATTAAAGTAGCAACGATATGGATATGGAGGAAGTCTTGAAACTCGATGTCCATGTTGCAATACTTATTCATTCAACCTATTAAAGTAAAATAAAAATAATTAAAAAATAAAATAACCAGCGCTTTCCAGATTAGGGGAAAGGTGTACAAAATGACATAAGGTTTTGTAAAGTGATTTTTTTTTATTTAAAAAATATATTTTTTTATAAAACAACAAATGGATTTGCAAGACCATTCAATCCTATGCCTGTATTTAAATAAAAAATAATGAAAAAATAACTATATTTCCAAAGCATAAAACATAAACGAAAAACTACAAAAGTTCATTTTACCCACCCAGGTGGGCAAAATGACACAGTCAACTTTTAAGCTTAAATTCTGTACAAATTTCACAAATGAAAACTTTGGTATTTTTGTCCACACCTGCGCATTCAGAATGGGCCCACTTTTTACAGGTGGAGCATTTCAGCCAAATTTCTCCAGGTTTTGACATCCTATATTGCTCAGTGCAATAGATGAACGAACATTCGTCTTCTTCGTCGTTTGCAAAAGGATCTTCTTCTTCAGAGTCAGTTTCGATTTGTACTTTTCTGGTTACTGTCCTTTTTCTTTTCTTTTCTCATACACAATTTTCTGATTGTTTTTTTCTTTTGCTTCTTCTATATTTGGTGTAGAATTTAGCACGGTCGTTTTATTCCTCTTTCTTTGCTTAAAAAATTGATCGGGTAAAATGACATACTATGACATACTATGTCATTTTAGCCACCTGTAGGCTATGTCATTTTACCCGACTATAACAGAATTTATAAAACAATTTCTTTTTAGTAAAAAAACTGAATATTTTAAATATCTAAAGGATGCAATTTACAGGACAGACATCAATAAAACATAATTTAAATGAGACAACTTACCTTGCGTGTTGTGCCGATTAAAAATACCCCACTTAGTTGCTTTCTTTAAAAAACTTTATTGCGCGAAAAATAAATTGAACTTAACGAACCGCCCTCTTTACTTGCTAAATAGAGACTAAACGTTTAAAGGGCGAGTAAACGACATGGCGGACTTTCTTATGATAGTTTAGATCGGGAGAGTTTGCAATAAGTCGGGAAAACTTTACTATGTCATTTGACCCCACTATGTCATTTTGTACACCCTTCCCCTACTTGTAAGATTTGGGTAGGATATGTTGCTTCGCTACTATCCAGATCTAATCCTCAATTGCAAATCGTGAAATCGGAATTTGTATTTTTTGTTCTAACCATGCAATAAATAATCTTTTTGACCAACTTGTATTTGAAATTTTTACAATTAACCCAGAATGATTGGTGGCGTCATCCATGATAATAAGCGACAACTTTGGTAACAGTTTTTCTTTAAACCATTGCTCAAAGTTTACACTATTAATCGAATCATGATAATCACCAGATTTCAGGCCAGACTTAAATATCAAACTTGCATTATTCACAAATCCATTATTTTCTGAACCAACATGTAGAATAATATACCGTATGCCCTCTGACAATTTTTTTTAACTGTATGAAAAGTATCATCTTGACAACTTCGCCTAAAAGCCCCTTTACTATATATCTAGGTTTCATATAGAAAAACAGGTTTTAAGGGAAATTGAAACGCCAGTTTGGTACAGTACATTTACGCAATTTTAATTTGAATTTAACAGTCCGCTAATAAACCAGTGGATATTTCAATACCATCAATGAATTTAAGGTTTAGTTATATTGAGCGAATCGTAGGTAACGTGTTCACCTGCTCTATACCCCATTAAAATATACTCTCCTATGGTATGTTCATAAATTTCGTTGTCAACCACGGGATGACAAGATAGCTGCATTATTGCGATTCTTAAAATCTACTTTTCTCTATTCCTTTTGCCTTAATTCATTGGATTATTGAACACGAAACTCTCAAAGCATCAGAAACGCTCTGAAACAGATAGGTATTTATAAAAACATTGCCATAATATATTTCTCATGTTTTCACAATTCCTGATTTATTATCTACTTACCTCGTAAACTACGTTAAAGGATAAAAATAGTCTTTCCGGTAGGGTAAACATACCAGTTATTGAACAGTTAAGCCTTTTTTTAATTTCATGTCGCTGCCACTGGAGTATTTTTCAACGGACATTATTCTGCTTATGCCAGATCCTAGTACATATATCCTATTTTAATTTAACGGGTTTTAAATATTCCTAATGTTACAGTTCTTTTAAAAAATTTGAAAAAACCTGAAAAGGTTCCAAAAAGTTAGTTATTGGACAAAAAATTCAATTACTGGACACAACATTTTCAGTTAATGGACACTGGCAAAGTTCTGACTAAATGCCAATAAAAAATTAAAATCAGTGTTCAAAAACTTTTATTAACTTAAAACTACATTCACTTATATTTTTTCATTTCATTTTGGTACATGCTAAATACTTTTTCGACGTCCAGGTCGTCATTTGCATTATTTTCTGACATCTGGCCCACTTTTGTTCTAGTCTTCAAAATCTTTGTCACTTCCCATTTTTTGTTCCTCATAAATTTTGCTATCAGTTTTCAATTGATCGTCTGTATCGATTCCTTCTTCACTTTCTATTTTTCCCGGCGAGTTTTCACAAATTGCGCTGTTGGTTTCATCTTGCTCATCTACTTTATAACATTCGCTACTTTCTACTTTTTTCGATTCATCGCACAATTTGCTGTTTTTTTTTTCTGTACGTTTATTTCATTACCTTTCTTATTGTCAATTTCTTTTGTTTCTTGATCAGCGTTATCTTCGTTTCTTTCTATTTCTTTCGGGTCTTCATATATTTTGAGGTTGGATTCTATTTGATAATCTGTTTCGATATCCTCTTCACTTTCTATTTCTTTAAATCTTTTACACATTCTGCGGTCGAGTTCGTTTTCATTATACATTTCGCCGTCTTCTTCACTTTCTATTTCTGAAATATCATCATCATCACTTTCCTCAGTATAATACATGTGACACATGAATAAACCTTACAAGATCAGACTCCTCCCTTGCTAAAAGAATTGGATTTGGGCCGCATGTATCCTTATGACCAGGATTTTTTATCGCAGCTTCCATCGATTCCGAATTATATTCATTTTTCTTGGGCATGACTGAAAACTAACAACATAAAAAAACTCATGTTTCAGTTATAGGACAGATTGTAACCAGTTATGGGACGGGCGTCCAATAACTGGCTACACTCTGAATAGTGACCCAAAATCGGATGTGCCGGAAACAGAGAAGACGCACTAACATTTCACACAAAAACTGTACGAGCTTTGCAAAATGCAGTTATTGGACAGGTGTCCAACAACTGAAAATAATCATATTTTAGGTCAGTTATTGGACACACTTGTAAGACATAACCTAATTTAAATATATTGATTTAAACCTTAAAAATACTTAGCTTTACTACACCAGTACCTTGTATATTTATACGGAGCACTTTGGAACAATTTCACCACTAATTATGACACTAAAATTTACCTAAGACTTCTTAATATAAACTTAAGAAAACCGTATTTCTTGTGCATGACCAAAGAATGTCACATTTGGCGCCAAAACAGAAACATCAATCAAATGTAATTTATGTCAATATTGATACTAATAGTACAATGGCGACATCCCAACAAAACTTAGCGAACTACTGAATACAGAATTCTTGTTTTATGCTGATATAATTGGGTGTTCAATAGCTCCCATGGGTCCAATAACAGGTATGTTTACCCTATCACTTTCTCTTGGAAAATAATTTAAAATTAATGCTTGTTCTTTTTCACAATAATGTGACATTTTTGAAATATTGTTGATTAAAAATGTCATTATCAAAAATGACAATAAAACTTTTCTGATTAGTAAAATTATATAACATTCATTATTGACCCAAATTTACTACATCACCTAGTTTACGAATGTTAGAAAGATAAGCACTTGTCGTGACGTAACGGTCAGCGGTCATTGAACAGACTTTACATGACGTCACACGGCGAACTTTAATTATTTATAAAAAATTAAGAAGTGGTAGGTATTTAAGACGTTATATTTCGTATATATTATTTTTTGGTGGGACTGAACATATTTATGCAATAAAAAAAAATTGTTCAAGTTTATCCTGTTCTGATATATAGATATAGTAATAATAAAGACTCAGAAGGAACATATATTTGAATTTATTTACTCCTTCAATTTACTCTTTCGTTATTTTTAACTTTATATTTAATCACGTTTGAAGTAAATAAATCAAATAAAAAATATTTTATATCGCAAATTACATTTTATTTATTTTAGTATTTTGTTTAGCATTAGGTATGATTTAACTTCTGTCGAAAGATAAGAAATAGCAATTTTAAAGTAAATATTCTGCTAAAACTGTAAAATGTTGCTTTTAGAATTCTTTGACAACATTAGAGAAAACATTTTTGCTACCAAATGTAGGAATATATTTGGCAGAGACAACCCATTTTTCGTGCATACACGTGCTCTTTTATATAAAATATATTATAATCAGGGTTGGATGGGCTCAGACAAACCGGCCCTGGCAAATTTTTTTCTATTCAGCCCTCCCTCGGGGGGCAAGCATCAAAAATATGTTTTAAAAACTTCACTGTAAAGAAAACGAAACAATATTTTGTTATTTTTATTTTTGAAATTAATACATACCTAATAAATATGTAGTAGTATTAAATATACATGTTATGCATACCTACCTATATTAAACACTATAATATCAATATCAATAATATTATCTGATTTTTTTACAAATGACAACTTACATAAAGTAAAAAACACGATACAAAATTTTAATACACAATGCTAGTTATTCATAGGTTAACGATTTTTTTAATATTGAACTTGATGCTGCAATTTTATCCATGATCTCGTCATATTCAATTTGACCCAATATCGATTTTTCAATATTCATTAACTTATGCCTCCAATAGGTCATCCCCTAATCTATTTCTTAGCCGATTTTTTATATTTTTAGCACCTAAAATGATCTTTCGCAAGTTACTTGAGATATTGGGATTGTAAGAAGATACTGATAAGCTAGTGCCAACATCGGATAAGCTTCTTGATACATGTTATATTTTAGTATAACTAAGTAACAACAGATTACACAATTTTGGCAATTAGTTTCTGTAATATTTTTGCAAAAAATATTGTAATTTTTTTCTTTTCCATCGGCATATAGTTATTTAGCGGATTTGTTTCATGTTTTGTATTTAGAAGTTGGTTTAGGCTTAGTTTGTATTGATCCCAGTTATTAATGAAACTTGAAAGTTCTTCGGGTTTGTTCGGGAAAATCTACCCAAAGTTGCCATTTTATAATTTTTTTTAATTTTTGGTAATATGTACTGCATTGCATTTTCGGAAAATCCATTAATTTTAAAGTCATTAAAATATTTAGGGTTCAATGTAGCAAAATCTCTGCATAATTCTCCATTTTTTGAAAATCTTGACACCCTAGACTCTATACTCCTCAGAAGCGACATCAAGAAGAAAACTATACGTTTCAACTCGAAACTTATCTCTTTGTGTTTGAGGTTGTTCATCAATGGCTTTCTCGCCAAAGAACTTATTTTTTGTTCTGTGACGAATTTCAGGAAAATCCTCTTCTATCTCAATTTGTTGCAAGTCTCGTTTTTCAAGTTCAAAAATGTTGCCTCTTTTTCGGCACCGCCCTTTGCTCTCTTACTTTTATTTTTTTCTGTAGACTTATCCATTTTTTACATTTTTAATTTAATAATAAAAAAAACAAAAACTACAACACATACAACACGCTAACTTGATTTTATGAAATGTCATAAAATAAAATACTCCGTAAAGTCTATACAAACTACCACAGTCAAAAAACGCTGCAAACGCGACGACGCGAAGCGTATTAAATTCTCCTAATCACAAGTCAAAAACAAATCCCCATTCGAGGTTCGGGGAAATCCCTAAATTTCTAAAACTAAAGGCCGAAAGCAATAATTTTATCGCGAATGCCAAAACGGTTGCGTATCCCACACACGCCAACGAGTTACAACATAAAGACTTTTTAGTTTGAATCTTTTAGGTTTTAAATGGTTTTCTTGGTGACTTTGTCAAATATATATATGATTAATTTGGGACATGTAGCGGCCCGATCAGCCCTAAATTGTACCGGCCCACCGGGCATCTGCCCGGTTGCTTAGACGTCCCATCCAACCCTGATTATAATATAATCAACCAAAAAAATAAGTTTTAGTTTTGACTAATTACCACCCTAACAATTGAGGCATTCAAACTGTTAACACAAAATAATTTTTATAACCTATAATTTCCTTTTTGGTACTATTATCCAGCCTCCACTTTCGTATTAATTTTAGTAACTTGGTATTTTTCTCAAAAAAAGTTTTGATAATTTTCACTAGGGTAAAGTTGGTAGAGATGCCCCACTTTTTCTTAACCTGGCCTAAATTTTATAAAAATAAATAATAAAAAAAATGAGCATGCTTTTCAGTAATTGAAACTTTATTCAGTTACGATATTTATAATAAGATTCCAAAAAAACAAGTTTTATTTCACAATAATGCATAAAGAAAAATTTTTGTAATTGGCCATCTCTCCCTTAGGGGTTGGGTAAGATGCCCCACGCAGGGTGGTAGTGATGGCCTATGTACGCGGATACAAAATAAGTTAGGTCTTCTTTTTAGTAAAGTCGATTCGCTCAGTAAACCTGCAAGATGGCCGACATGTCATATGACAAAAGTCATTGAAAATGCAAAAATTCACTTTATATAGCTGGAATATGACTTTTGTCATATGACATGTCGGCCATCTTGCAGGTTTACTGAGTGAATCGACTCTAGCTACTCTTCCACAGGGATAGCAAAAAATAACAAATTTGCTGCATCCATCGTGATACCATTGTTCGCAGTGTATACATTTTACCCAGTCATCTTTTCTGGTGGTTTAGGAATATTTCTCTCCACATCCCGCAATATTAACAGGCCATCTCTACCCACTTTGACTAGGGCATCTATACCAAAAGATGGTATAAGATGCCTCACCATGTATTTTGTATAAATATACAGGTACATGTGTTTTGAGGTTAGAATATTGTAGCACATGCATTCCACAATTGTTTGACCAAATTGCAAATTAAATAAAAACATATTAATGATTTTACAACCTATAGCGTAATCATGTATAAAAATTTGCACCTACCTCAAAAAAACGATCACAAAACTTTGTCAAAACCAGACAATTGTGAGCAGCTACACCACTTTTCAGGCTTTAGCATAAACAACTGATTGGGTTTGGACAAACCAAACGATCGTATATGTAAATGTTTTCGAGTTATAAAGGTAGGCCATCTCTACCACTGGGGCATCTCTACCAACTTTACCCTATATTAACATGAATATGATGTTTCGCTAACACTGCAGCTTCGTCAGATGAGAATATAATAATATGAATTAAATTAAAAAAAAAAAAAAAAAAAATTCACCTTTTATTAAATCATTGTCATCTGACGAAGCTATAGTAAAAATTTTGAATACTCTCGCAAGATGGAGGCAAAGTCACGTGATACTCTGTCAACTTTCGTATATTTAATTTTGGTGGACAAATAGGGATTTTCACTACTTCACATGCGTGTATTCTGAGAATTCACATAACGGGAAAGGTGGAACCAGGCTTCATCCGAAAAAATGTCAGGTCTAATAAATCATTTCTTTCCAATAAATTTTGAGTAAACCATTGAGAGTAATTCCTGCGTCTTTCAAAATCTGCGGCTTGTATTTCTTGGAATACTTGCTCTTTATAAGGAAATAAATTTAGCTGGTTCTTAAGAATAGTCCTTCATGTTCCATAAGATCTTCTCACTTCTTGGGTCAGACGACTTACTTATAAAATTTGTTGGCGTATTTTGCATTATTTCACGAACGTTTGCAACAAGTTCTTCTGTTCTTACAGATGGTCTTCCTGCTCCTTCTTTGTGTTGTATAGAACCTATTTCCCTAAACACAGCCACGGTTCTTATCAGGCAATGATAAAAATCCCCAGCAATAAAAGCAATGTTAGGGAAATGTTCGTGAAAATCGTCCATGCACAAACCCGGATTGTATTGCCACTCACCATTTACTCTAACCCCGTTTCGAAAATACGCTTCTTCAACGATGAATGTTTTGTGCTGTTCCGTAAAGCCCATTGTGTGAATTGTTTAAGAAATTGGAAAAATTAGCGATGAATCAAATAACTTGTAACGACTGTCAAAGATGACGGAATAACTGATTGATTGTTAATTCAAGTAGTTACTGACACCCAACAGGTATTAAGCTCTACGGCTAAGCATTACATCCTTAGATGCAAGGCCCTCTTTGATGCAAATAATTTTTGCTCGCACGGTAGGTACATAGGACGTTCACCTGGTCGCAATTTGGACGCCCTTTTCCTCCTTCTTTGTTTCTAAAATGGTTAGCAGGAGACTTTAGGGCAAAGTAATTTCATGGAACGTACTTTTGTTAGCTGGGATAGGGGTGAGCATACCCCTCCCCCTCCCTAGTTACGCCCATTTCGCAAATCAGTGTATTCTAGAAACAATTTATACACAGCTTTAAAAATTTACCCTATATAAAAAAATGTTTTGTAACATTTCTTATCTTTCAATCCTTATAAACAGGCTTATAAAAAATACATCTGTCAAGACAATTTCCGCCCCTAGAGGTCTGTCGTTTCTAAAGGGCGGTTATTTCCTTATTTTGTCCGTAACATGCAAAAACGAAAAGAGATAAAAGAATAATTTATTTCGGATTTTTACGAAATCGATTGATTGAAGAGTTCTGGCAGCGGAAATGATATAGTGTTTTAGAACTGTATTTGCTTTATTTATACGTCGTTTGCAAGAAAATAAATTGAACAGTGAAAAAGTTTCAAATGAATAAAAGGTAATCTACGTCTGGCGAAAAAAATATTGACTTTCTGGGTGTGTTTTCTACAGTGTCACCAGTAAAGTCTGCATCATATGGGATTTTTTTTTTATTAATAGCTTTATTCAAAATTTGACTTTGACATCAAGTTCTGCTTCGATCGAGACGAAAATTACGCAAAAAATAGTAGTCACGTGATTCGTATTATCTGTCAAATTTTAATTTTTTCCAAAAAATAATTCAAAAGTGGGGTTATTTCTGAAAATATCAAAAAAAGTTATTAGAAAAAGTTTTTTTTTAATGCAGTTTCTAGCCCACTTGTAAAATTTCAGCTGCATAAGATAATTTTGATTTTTTACCTATATTTTGTAAATAATTGCACCACTTTTGCAAAATAAGACTCAACGCAACCTACATAAAACTTCTTAGTTTTGACAATGCTTTATTTCATATACATTTTCTTTAAAGTAGCGCCATATTAAATGTGTGCTTTTCTACAAAATCAAAATTGGGCTATTAAAATTTGGTCGCATGTGATGCAAAGTTTATCTGTTTTTGACCCTGTATAAGGTAACTTCATAAAATAAGTCTTTTTTAAAACGTAGTTTGTGTCTGAAAGTAATACACCTTAATATTAAGACAAAAAAAAATCAGTAAAGTGTTCATTAAGTGGAAAATAAATTTTAGTTTAACTTAACGTAAAGTTTATCTATTTCAACGATTTAATTTATAACCTCTTTACATTATTTTTTTATTTTTTTACATTCAGACACAAGCAACGTTTTTTAAAATACTTATTTTATAAAGTTACCTTATACAGGGTCAAAAACAAATAAACTTTGCATCACATGCGACCAAATTATAATAGCCCAATTTTGATTTTATAGAAAAACACACATTTAATTACTTTAAAGAAAATTTATCTGAAATAAAGCCTTGTCAAAACTGAGAAGTTTTATGTGGGTTGCGTTGAGTTTTATTTTGCAAAAGTGGTGCAATTTACAAAATATAGGTGAAAAATCAAAATTATCTTATGCAGCCGAAATTTTTGCATGGGCTAGAAACTCCATTTAAAAAAACTTTTTCTAATAACTTTTTTCGATATTTTCAGAAATAACCCCACTTTTCAATTATTTATTGGAAAAAATTAAAATTTGACAGATAATGCTAATCACGTGACTACTATTTTTTTTGCTTAAGTTTGATCTCGATCGAAGCAAAACTTGATGCCAAAGTGAAATTTTGCATAAAGCTATTAATAAAAAAAAAATCCCATATGATGCGGACTTTACTGGTGACACTGTATATGACGGGCTCAGTGGCGTACTAAGTATTTGGGGGAGGGGGACCGTTTAAAAATACAGTGTCCGCAAGAAAGTCCGCATCAAATGGGATTTTTTTTTGTTATTAGGTATAGGTAAAAATTGAAAAAGCAGTTAGTTTTTGCTTACCTGACGTATACTGAAGCGGCTGCACGACTTGCGTTACCTGTCAAATTTAACATTTTTAATAAAATAGGTTCAAAAATGCCCTTATTTATCAAAATATCGAAAAACTTTATTCGAGAAAGTTGTTTATTTAGGCATTTTCAGCCTCTGGACGAAATTTTGACAGTCTAATAGAATTTTTAATTTTTGCCAGATTCTTGAAAATTTTGATCAACCCTCGTAGATTAACTTTTATACATCGATGTAAAACCATTTGCCCTTACTTTATTTGTAATCTTAATGCAATTTTATGTAAAATTTGTGTTTCCAATTATTTATTTTGCTTCAAAAACTGAAATTGTTATTGATCAGTATGTAATGTTTGATGTAAAGTTTATCTAATTACATCAGTTTTGCCAAAACCGACGTTTCTCATTTTTCTTAAGTTAGTAAACAGATGTACAAAAAGAAAATATTAGGAAGTTTTCGTTGAAATTTTACTTTTTTGTACATTTTTCAATATCAAAATAGTGGTAACAGAGCCTAAAAAACACAAAAAATATCAGAAAGAATAAAAAACTCGCCCGTTGCCGCGCGTCATGATATAGTAGCTTGTGGATCCGCAACTCCCAGCTGATGCGGCGTTGCCCGATGTCACTTCATGGCTATTTTTCAACGTGGTTGTGGCATTAGTTTTAGGACATGATTTATAGGTATTCTGTGGTAGAGTCCTGCACGGGCCGGAATTTTACGGCCCGACCCGACCCCCCGGCAACCAATACATTGACGCGGCCCGAAAAAATTGTTAACTAAGAGCAAAAAAGCCCGGCCGGCCCGAAAAACCCAGTCGGTCAATAAGGTAATTGAGCAAATTTACCTTGACATTTATGACATCTAAACAATAGACTAAATAAACGTCACAAGTTTTTCAAGTGACGTTTAATCTATTGTTTAACTGGTAAAGTGACATACCATAACATGAAACATGAAGCCTAAACTATTAGTCTCTATGATGTATTGTCTTCGGTCTATCAGCAGTTGCGTATTATTTAAGCCCGAAAAGCCTAGCCGGCCCCACCTTACCCTACTGGTTCAAGTTGAACTTTGCGTTTCCTTTCTTTCGTCGGATCCTAGCCTCACTGATGAGCCATGATATGACGAAACGCATCTGAGGATGGATCTAATGAAATGAAAGGAACAACTCTTCTGATTGTTGTATTTGTCATGTATTCTAATTAACTAGTATTTTTTAAGTACCTAACCCAAATTATAGATTTATATCTACTACTTAAGGTAAGGTGGGGTAAGTGTGTTTGCGGGGTAAATGTGTAAGCTACAAATATTTCTTAAGTGGTATTAATACTGGTCCCGCCATCTATGAATTACTGAAGACACATATATTAACTGTTGAACTATGATATAAAGCAAAAATAGATACCTGCGGTTAGGATAAAAATGCGTGTTTTTGGTTATCATGTTTGTGTGGTAAAGACACCTAGTTCGTTGCTCTTTTTTCAATCTATAATCATCGGCAGAAGTACATTGATTTTAACCCATTTTTTTACTTATAAGGTAAGAAATACTGTAGTTTTGACCTATTACTGTTATTTTTTTCCAGATAGTTTTTTGGTAATTATTTTGGGCTAGTACACACTTGCCCTCTAAAAATATGTCACCAGGGAAGTGTGTACTATTTTGAGAGGGTAAGTGTATATGTAGTACACACTTCGCCCAAGTAAGAACTGCTTGTAAGGAATATTTCTATTTTAGGATTTCTGAAGTGTATTTATCAAATGAAATGGTTAGAAACTACGTCCGAAAAAGAATATAATTTTTTAGTTTTTATTTTAAAGAATGTTAAAACACTTTTAAGTAACTTAAACAGTTTGTAACTCATTTCGTTTTCAACTTAAATAAACCGTTCAACCAGCAATCGATAGCTATGATTCTATACTTTTACACACTTGCCCCAAAAATTGGAATTACTGAATGTATTTAAACAATGTTGGCCGCCTACACACTTACCCCGTTCTACGGGGAAAGTGTGTATTATGAACATAGAAAAAAAAAATAATATCTTCGGAACCAATTACTATAAAAACTTTTAATGCAAGTCACCCAAAGCTATTGGCTATAGATATAGGTGGATAAAATTTTAATTTAAAATAACTAATACTTCTTTTTTTATATCCACCTAAACAAGAACTATTCAAATTTTGCTATACACTTACCCCACCTTACCTTACTCTGAATCACTTCATAAATAAAATAATTCAGTAAATTTAGGGATTTTTTAATCCCTCATATTATAGCAAGCAAGTAAGTAAGCTAAAAAAAACCAAACGATTATGTCTTCGGTTTGCGTTATACTAAAATAAGAAGCCATTAAAATATTTTCCAATAAAAAAAATGTAAACCAAAAAGTATGTTTCCTTCCATTTAATAAAGCTTGGAAAAAAACACAACATTTAAGCTGGATTTAGCTTGGTAAGCCGGCCTTTAAGCTTCTATTCAGCTCTGTAAGTCCTTTTTTAAAAGACATTTAAAGAAGTTCCCCTACAATTTAGCACAATAGGACGTCCAAATTACATATTATATCTTTCCTGTGTCGTTTTTAACACTCCTTGAATACAAATTCTACACATTTTTAACAAAAAATAGCATTTTGTACCAAAATTGTGTACGAAAACTGGCCAGAAAATCCGCACATTCCTGCCGTTTTATAGATTCATCTTCAACTATGCCCTGTTTATTTTATCTAGAGAAAGATGACAGAAAGCCATTTTGCACATGTCATTTTATGACATTAGAAAAAGTAAGGTTGAAAGTAAACTTCTATAAGTAATAAATCTGTCAAGTAATAAATAATACGTTTTTCTATTTCACGTTCATAATGAGTTCAGTACGACCCTCATTTGCGGATCGTAATGAAGCTATTTCGATACGCGTTTTTTCTTTATTTGATGTTGGTAACATTTAAATGTTTTATTTCATTGACTTGCGCGGCCTTTGTAATTTACGAGAAAACCCATTTTTCGCAGAGGAAAACTAGCTTGATAACTTACTTTTTTATTCTGTGTGGATAACAGTCACGTATGTTGGTTGCATAAATCTATAAATCAATCTTTTGTAGATGCTTCAAGCTATCATTTTCTGCCAAATCCTATCCAAAATTCAATCTACTAACCTTCTAATGTCGATTTTAACTTTAACTTAATTTGAATTTTCCATCTTCCCTATACTAAATTGCAATGCCGTGACGTAAAATCACGTCTTTTGAAATTCGAAAAAAAGTAGCAAAATCTCCCGAATTTCCGAACGCTCTGTATATGTACCAAATATACAAGGATCACACAACGTATTCCGTCCAATTTCAAATCTCATATCGCTAAAATAACTTTAGAATCTCGTGGTGAAAATGGGTCAATAAATCAAAAAATGACAGTTTGCAAAATAATTTTTGTTGTCCAGAGGCACCTATGATAATAAAATAGTATTACCAACATAAAATTTAGACATAAAAATTTACAAAATTTGAAGGATTTATTTTTTTTTTAAATGTATTTTTCTTGATTATAAAAGGTGAAATAGAAAAAAATGTATAAAGCACATTTTTCATAAGGCGTTTTAGCGCCCGTGTCAATAAAAAAACTCGCCACTTCGTGGCTCGTTTTTTAAAATAGACGCGGGCGCTAAAACCGCTTCTTATGAAACTCGTACTTTAATATACTAGTCGCGTTCGGCAATTACCTCAGACCGCTTGGATTGATCTAAATCGTTCGTTTATGACATCTAAATGGAGGGGAAATAAATCTCAACAGTTCGGCAATTAAAATCGGAGCGCTCCGAGGATAATCTTTTTGCTCGGAGTATTTTGACCGAGGAAAGCGATTAATCTCAGCTGAATTTGTGAGGTTAAGTTTGATGTTTATATTTAGGTTTAAAATTTTGGTAGTTTGATTGAACAAAGCCTTTATTTTTCTGTGATTTGACTGAAAATAATATGCAGGCAGTGGAACTATATGACGTGGAAGAACAAAAACGCTATACCATGTTTATTTGACCATAAATACACAGAAATATTCTACATGTTCTATATAAGACATCCCAGCAGGTTGACTTGGTTATTCCAAATCGATCAGCGACTGATCTAAATTGAAAATACACATTAGGCAAGGCTAAGGAAGGCATAAACTCTGGTGGGTTTTACCTAAAACTTTCCATATTTGATAAACACCAGATTGCTATCATGGTCTGTTTATCCAATAACATTTCCGGATGGCCAGCACCTACAGCTATCAATCTTCCCTCTGAAACTGCATTTAATTTATTAAGCAAGTCTTCAAAGGTAGTTGGGGACAATCTAAAGTGCTGTCTAAACTGGTGATGTGCAAATCGGGGTACCGTTTCTTCGGCAAAACCGTCTACCTTTTCCAAAATCTTGACGTCTTCCTCATTATCGTCTTCAAACATTAGTTGATAGCCTCCTTCAATTAAGGCCAATACAACGCTAGGAATACTCATTTTTAGTAACTTAAAAAAAGGGAAAACAGGTTAGGTTTCTTAAATCAAAACAAAACAAATATTACATTTTTGGCTTTGACAGAGGTCATCTGTTAGGTACCGTTCGTTTATCACAAAATTCTCCGACCGATCTGAGGTCACGTGACAAAATATCCATCGCATCGCAGATGGAATTGCCGAACGCGGCTACTATTATGTTATGTTACAGAAAAGAAAATGGTATCTGCGGTTGCACAGAGGAATAATAGGTAAACGATGGAATCGTTTTAAATTATTTTTGAGGAATTTTTGCATAAATGTATACACTACAAAAAGGTTTCTATTCCTTATAATAATTCATGTTATTATACTCTTTATACAACTTTTTAATACTATATGTGACAGCAATTCCTACTGTAATTTAGCCAATAGGAAATAGTTAATGCTACCATAGAATGGTTTCTTGCTCTGAATACTCAGTTGACAGTAATAATTATTAAGTTCTTTTAGGGATGTAATCTGGTTTTATATACTGTATTAGTTCCGACTGGTAGTTGTAATGAAACTTGACATTAATCATAATAAATATTTGCTTGCTACGGTTAAATAAAGCATATACTTACCACTAAAAATCAGTTCTTGTCGTTTAACATTACATATTACTATCTGTTTCTGTTATGCAACATGGTTTACTGAGATGGTAAAATTGGTCCATAGATTATAAAGTCCAATACTATATAAAGGAAACGAAAAAACGAAAGGAAATTATAACAACGTTTCTGATATGGTGACAAGATATATTAATAATTAGATATTTACATAAATAGGTTTTAAATAAAAAAACAGCTTATTATATTATTATTTTCTGTATATTTTTCTAACAATTCCGTGTTATTTTCAACGTTTTTATTTAATAAACTAGTTATTGTACCTTGTAGTTCATTAAGTTGTGAAGTAAAGTTTCTTTCTATATCTTTAATAGCTTTTTCTGTACTTTCCAATCGTTGGGCGACATTAATGAAGTCTTCAGGAGGTTCCACGCTTTTGTTAATTGCCTTGGTTTTTCTTCCCGATTTCTTTGGTTGCGACATATTAAATATATATGATTCTCAAACTACCGACTGCGCCATGTTAAGTTTATAAATTATATATGAATAATTATTTAATAATAACTTTATTTTTTATATATTTTACAAATCAATCATAAAATGACAATCTTTCACCAGTCCAGGTAAGACTTTAGGATCTATCACAATAAGTCATATTTTTATCTTTCTCGCACATATGCTGGTACAGTTTAATACAAAGAGAGAGAGAGGTACAGAATGTTGGTCATGCTCATTCTACATGAATATTCTGTCCCCACCAACGTTAGGAGATGAACAACCTTATAAAACAAAATTCCTACAATAGCGCCACTAGCGACCGAAGGCTAAATTAGACCAACAGAAGACGACCTTCACCATTTAAGTTATCCTAGCCTGTTGACAACTTCAAATTTGCCCCATAGGTAAAGCAAAATAATGAAAAGGTAAAAAAATTCCTTGTGGTCACAAAAGATGGTAGGAATGCATTTAAAATTTTAAAATAAGATACACACCACCCATTATGAAAATAGAGTCTAATAAAATTTAATATTAATATTTTTATTGAGCAGCAAAATTTCCATTTACCTCTAAAAATTAAAAAAACTAAAAAATCGAAGATTTATTTTAAATCTCGGATTTAAATTACAAACGTTATTCTAAATAAGTTTTCTAATTGGCATTTTGGTCAAAAATGAAAAATAAAGGTAGTTTACTTTTGGAGAAAAATCATGTTTCTGAAGTTTTTGCAAACCCTGTATAAAAAATCAAAATTTTTCTCTTTGTGAATTGCATTTTTTTTTACAAGCAAAACTTTTTATCAAGAATGACTTTTTCCCAAAAAATGAAATTTTTCATCCGTTTGTGCTATTTTAAACCCTATCCGCGGACAGTCTGTATAATATTTTATCCTTTACAATATTTTCCACAACAATCTTTTTTCGAAAAATCGGACTTTAAATTTTATGTACAATTTGTAATCATTATCCGACTTTTCCAATTAATTTTCCGAATTATATCAATAATCAATTTAAAAACATATTTATAATAAGAGCATGAATCTGATATATGTAAAAACGCAGCCAATGCCCGATGCCCTTTTTGAAAATAAATTACCTAAAGTTTTTAAATCCATACATTAATTTGCAAGCTTTAATAGTAAGCGGCAATAACTTCGATAAAACGTTGATAGGTTTTGTTTTGACGATAATAAAAGCCGATCGTTATTCTAGAGGATCCACTTTATACCTTAATTTAAATTTTACCCTTAATATCAATGTCTGCAAATTTCTGCTGGAATATTCAGGAGTTCGCAATCATCATCAACATGGTATTTAACACATAAACACAATAATACGACCTAGATTCTAGAGTTATCGGCATTATGAGTAAACCAATTGCATTAACGGATTTTACGTTACAGCAAGTTATAAGAAAAATCAAATAATTGAAATATAGTAAGAAATTAAATAGCAGAAATTTGGCAACATGACGCGACGAACATTTAAGTAAAGTAAAGGAAATAAAAGTTTTGACCAAAATATTTTAATTAATAATTTTAATTTAAAAAAAGTCAAGTTATTTAGCCCTAAGTTCTTATGAACATATTTTAATTATTATTTTACGCATAATACATGATAATACACTGCGAGTATTATTATAGCATGAAATTTGGCAACATTACACGCCGAACATATTTTAATTATAAGTTTTGAAAATATTTTAAATATTAAGTAAGTTATTGAGCCTTAAGTTGTTATGAACATATTTTAATTAGTAAATTGTACTTTTAAAACTTCAGTTATTTAGCCTTAAGTTCTTACGAACATATTTTAATTAATAATGTTAATTTCATAACTTAGGTTATTTAGCTTTAAGTTCTTATGAAAATAATATTTCAATTATTGATTTTCCTCTCAAAACCTAAAGCCTCGCCTAAAGCCTAAAGTTTTTATAAAAATATTTTGATAATTAATTTTACTTTCAAAACTTAGGTTATTTAGTCTTAAGTTCTTACGAAAATATTTTAATTGTTAATTTTAATTTCAAAACTCAGACAATACAACCTTAAGTTCTTATGAACATATTTTAATTATTAATTGTACTTTCAAAACTTAGGTTATTTAGACTTAACTTCTTATAAAAATATTTTAATTATTAATTTCACTTTTAAAACTCAGGTTATTTAGCTTTAAGTTCCTATGAACATTATTAATTATTAATTTTACTTTCAAACCATAGGTTATTTAGCTTTAAGTTCTTATGAACGTATTTTAATTATTAATTTTAATATTGAGCTTTATAGATGCCATTGTTGTAGCAAAAGTGTATCACCTTAATCAGAGTACTTTCTTAAAAAATTATTTATAAGAATTAGTAAATTTGCAATTTAAAGTTTCCATAATAAAAAATGCCTCATCATGGGTAATGCAAATTAATAGTAACACAAACAAAAAATTCAAGAACGTAAATATTAAGAGTTCTGAATCAAATTTATAATAACTTAATCGAAAACTTAATAATTTTATGATCGTCTATTATCTGTAGTCCGAAAGTTATTAGAGATAAATGGGTATGTGCGGCAACACCGGCAATGAACGAACTTGTAAAATACCACTTTGTGTATTAAAAAGTCAAATAATAATAATTAATGCACATGGAAGTCAGGTTAATGGACAATAATAGAAACCAAAACAGTAACAGTTGTTTACGTCATATTATTCCAGTTTTCCAACTTTCGTGTCGACCAAAATCTGATATGGGGCAATGAGTTTGTTGACTTTGGAACTTAGGAAACAACCGCTGCGCTAAACATCCTATAGTTTCTCTTTGATACTTCAAAGATAGTTTGCCCTAATTACTCTTGAATTCTTGAGTGTGCGTATGTTATATAATATACATTAATTACAATAAATCGTAATGATACTCATCAGATTTTAACCATTCCATGCCACAACAATATGTTAAAATATTTTCTCGCACTCCCGATGTACCATGTTTTTCTTTGCTTTTGTTAAAATAAAAGGTGCTTCTTTTTTACACACATCTTGTACTCTATTTTTAACACGAACTTTAACCTAACACCTGCAGGAAACAATAGTTCACGTATAAGCATGGGAAACAAAACTAACAGTTACAACCAATAATACTACTTTTCATACTTAGAGTTCTAATTTAAACTTAAAGTCTCTTCTTGCCAGTTCTGTCAAGTAAGTTTAACACCGGTTTAGATAGCCCGATATTTTTCACAATTTTTAAGAGTAGACAGGGTAGGATACTTCCAAAAGATTTTCTTAAAAACTTGACCCCCAAGACCGATGTTGCTACCGTAAACATTTCGATAATATTTTTGTAACACTGCTCAAAATTTAAAAATAAACAAATTTTCACGATTTTTTTGGTCAATAACGACATTAAATAGCTGATTTTTTATTAGGTCGATAATAACAATAAGTCGATAATTTTCAAGGGTGCACTACGCACGTGCCACTGATTGATAATAAACCGTTTAGTTAGGCGTTTGCGATCTAATCGAAAGTTGAAAAAGTCCAAGATCACCTACCGGTTAATCGCACACGAAATAGAAAAAGAGCGAATTTTAGACACAATCAGGAAGAGAAAACCTAATAAGCATCTGTTTTTGACAGCACAGTTCAGTAAAATAATCGAATTGCTTTATTATACCTTCAGCTCATTGGCGTTTGTAAAAAACCGCAGGATTATATATATTATAAATATAGGGACATTTAAAACGGCATTAGCAAAACGTTAATATTGAATAGAGAGTTTATAAATCGATGTTATAGAGTTAATAAATTTATGTGATGATATATATTATATTTTTGATGATGTGTGGTTTCCCTAGGGGGCAAGGGTACATGAACCCGTAAATGTCAGCCGCCACACTTTTAAGTATTAGCACGTGATTCAAATTTTAGAAAATTAAAAGTAAGATACACACTTTTTGACTAATCAAGGCACTAAACGGAAACGCTGGTTGCCTGCAGAATCACGTGGCGGAACAGAATGCAGGTAAGTGCAAAAATACATCAGTTAGGGGCTTTAGACTTCTTAAAGCAGGTGTCCGTTTTGTTTATTCGTTTTTCTTTTGGTAAAAAAATGTGTGTAATAAGGTTTAGATATATACTGGATAATTAATAAACCGGGGCGTTTCATTATGTTTTCTTATATAAAACATTGTGAAATTTAAGTTTTTAGTGCTTGTAATATTCGTTTCGTATGTGTATCTGTAATAACCTAACAGCAAAAAACAATGTCAATTGTCAAATGTCAGTGTTATAATATTGTAGTTTGTGATAATACTATTGTCTGTATGTAAATGGTAAAAATGAAGTTAGATTGTTTTAATTAACGGCATTATTTTAAAATAAATCATGCCGAAAAGAAAACTTGCAGTGTTCTAGGATGCAAATGAAATTACCGTAAACTTCCTGCCAGTTATGATTTATAAAAAAAAATTGTATAAAAGCGATTCCCAGAGACAACTGGACACCATAAAAATGGTATGTAGTAAACTTTCTACATTTTGCTGAAATTGACATAATATTAAACTTAATTCACGACGACGATAATCGTGAATCAAATTGTTCTCTGTATCAAAAAGACTAAAACTATAAAAGTTATAAAAAAAGGTGCATTTTCTCTTTTGGTTCTTTTTACTATTGTTTTTCGGCAACGTTAGCAGACAGAATAAAACTGTTAAAGTCTGGCGTTGAGGTTACCTTACCTGCTAAAACGGGGAGATTTAAGAAGACATTTTCAGAAGAACTAGAATCTGTTAGTTTTTCTTTGCGTCCGGTACTGGGTGACCATTTTTCGAATCATCGAAATGTAACCGTTTTTTATTTTATTTTTTTAATTAAAAATACCTTAAATATTTAAAAAAATGTAGTACGTACTTAAAATGGCATATGTTTACGAGTAACAGAGTGTTTTTTTTATTTTATTTTTTTCATTTTTAACATGGCCAGCTCCAAAAAAGCTAAGGTGTCCGGTACCAGGGGACTCTCCCCTAATACTAACAGAATTATGTTTAAAGTTTATCGCAATTCTAATCAAAATATAAAGATATTGCGAGATTACTCGTTCTGGCATATTTTGTCTCGTCTCACGAGATTCTCGCAGAAAAATCTCTCGTCTGGTTTCGCAGGAGACCGGACCACTCTCGTCTCGTCTTGCGCGAACGAGACGAGACGAGAAAAAGCGAGATGAAAGTAAAATACTATTTTGGAAATTATATTGAATGGGTTTTCTTTAATCATGGCGATACTAGACCATTCTTATGCAATACTAAGAATAGCCTACTACGCTACTTTGTTAAATTTATTCTGTTGACCATATAATATGTAGGTACCTACTTAAGATTTTATAAATTACCCATATTGTACCTAATTTAATTTAATTTTTAAACCCTCTGTTGGATTTTCCCGCTATTGTAACCTTCCACTGTTTTATTTACATCTTCAATAATTAAATTTTATTGCACCCCAATTTTTAATTTTCACTTATAATCTCCCTAGTGCTCGAATTATTTCCGGAAATTTTTCCGAAGGAACGCATTTTTTGAAAATTTTCCCGAGTCGTAGACGAGGGAAAATTTTCTAGAAAAATGCGTGACTGAGGAAGAATTTCCGGATATTAATTCAAGGACGCAGGGGATTCGGTAAGAAAATTTCACAACTAAAATTTATTTGAATTATTTTATTGAAATTATCCATAATTATGGGAATACTTAAACTTTCAAAAAAAAGTTTCCTCACCGTTTAGTTAAACGAAATGCAAAAAATATAAGTGAAAATTATCCTTTTTTATTTATTTTTACTACATTTCATTTACTAAAACAAAGGGAAAGCATAGTATAGTCTAGTTTAGGCTAGTTATGCCAGATAAAAACAATTTTTAAAATCTAGGTAGATAGTAGATACCACAGTCAAGTAGGCTTAGGCTTGTGATGTCAAAATCGTCTCTGCTATACGTCACGTCGACAGTTATTTCTTAAACGTGCTTCTTTAGTTCACAATAATTAAATCATGGCAATAAACAATCAAGAAACTAATTTTAAGCCCTACGGTGTTTGTAAATCTTGCTCTGAAATAGGGGACATTAATATGTCTCATAAAAATTTAAAGTATTTGCAATGTTTAATGGAAAAAACTGAATTAAATCCCCATCAAGAAAACCTTTTCTCAGCTATCCAGAAGATTTTGGAGGAAGATATCCCATCCTTTTTAAGAAAAACCAGAATTCAGCAGAACAAAATTGCATCCAAATATTACATCTATTATATTAAACACAGACATCTGATAGAAGTGAAAAGGGAAGATTTATCATTATCCTTGTTATTCTCCATTACGAAGAGAAGAGTTCGAACCAGAATTCCAAAAATATTTAGCCTTAATAAAAGAAATATTTGGTAAATAAATATTTGTATTTATTTAGTATTATAAAATGAATAAAAACATTAAATACCAAAATTTGATCCTGAATACTGATTTTCGGATTATATGATAGCTGTCAAGAAAAAATTTCCACTTATTAATTTTGTTCGCCTAGCTTGGCAGGAGGAGAAAAATTTCCGAAAAATTTGAAGGTTGTCATTGGTAACTGTCGAGATGAAAGTGTGTGATTGGCTTAGAATAACAGGTGTGAAATTTTCACCTTTATTAAATCATTGTCATCTGACGAAGCTACAGTGTTAACGAAACATGTCATTTTTCTAGTTAATATAGTGGAAATTTACAAGTTCAACTTTGTTTTACTGTATCTCATAATACTATTACTACGCTGTCGCTTACATGAATTATGTCACCAATTTAATTCTATTTTCAAATCAATAGTTTTTTCATAAAATTGGCGTTCCGAATATTTCGGGAGCTTGAATAAAAATTCCGGAAATTTTACCTCAGTTGCGAATTTTTTACGAAACGTTTCCTCAGCTGGCACAGAAATAATTCAAGCTGTAAGGCGATTGGATGTGCAAACTTCATTGTAATTTTCCGGCCTTTTCAGTAAATTTGCCGAAGTATCTAAAGTGTGCTTGACCCTATTATACCGGATGTTTCTCAAATACGTTCACCCCTATAACTTTTCTGTATTTATAGATATTAAAATGAAATTTTGAGATTATGCATAAGAGATGAGTCTGCATATATTGGCATAATTTTCAATTTGTTAGCACTTCCGGTTTGACCGGAAGTGACCTTGACTTTGGTATTTTAAATGGGACATCTTGTATATTTTTACTTATTGGGATTCAGCATAACATTCTGAATATAATTACACCTCACTTGTCATTTTTTGACGTGTTATAACATTTTTATGTTTATTTTTTATTTTCAATCTAGAGTGCTACAAATTAATGAAATCTGGTAAATTATAGTCAAGTAGTATATGAAAATTAACAATATGGCATAATAATTGACTTTCTAAGTTTCACAAGCGTTTAAAAAATTAAATTTTGTTTTCTTGACGTTTAATCCATTTTTCCAAATGGAGCGATGGTAGTTCACTAGGATATATTTAAAACGCGCATTTTTTTTCCAACAATTTGATACCATACACTCCTATGGTATTTTAAAATTGATACGAAAAAATTGGCCCAATCGCAAATTTAAAAGCGTTATCCTTTATTGCCGCCCTCTCTTTTATAAAGAAATATAAAGGCGGCTTTGAAAAACAATGGAATGGTTTTAAAAACCAATATGGTTTTAAATTAAAATTGTAATGCCATTCATTTATTAAACTTACATTGTAAATCAGATAAAATGGTTAGTTTTACTAGAAATGAACAAATTAAAATTCTCCTAATTTTTGGAGTAACCAGAAAAATTCTTCTGAAGCGGCAAGATTGTATATGAGTAGCCCATATGCATAACCCGCTATATGCCAAAAAAATTAAAATTGAGATATTGTCACCACTGTCTTCTAAAAGATCAAAGCTAACTACCTGAACGTATTTTGAGCTGCAAAACGCCCTACTACCTATTTAAAATTGAAGGGGAAAAGTGGGTACAGTTTCAAAAGCTGCTATATGCGCGAGGTGTACAGATGCAAAGTCGGCTAAACGTTTGAACACGTGCATAGTGCGTTATATTCCATAACGACTGCTAGGTATACTAGGAATACGGCTGCAAAACGAGTTAATTTTAGATTTCGCGGTATTTTAAGGTTGTTTGTTTTAACACGTCCTAATATTCTACCATTGCAGTCGCAGTTTTATTAGTCAGTTGTTTGTAGACAGCATTCGGTGGTGTTTGCGTTTAAGTTACCTATGTAAAAATGTCTGATCGCGAAGAAAATGTGCTTGAAACGGAGCCCACACGTTCAAGAAAAAGAAAAAGATGTGCTGAAACATGGAAGAGAAACATTGCGAAAAGAAAAAGGTAGGTACCTACGTAGATTTTGTAGCTGTTGAATGATTTTTTTCTCACGATATATGGGAATGTAAATGTGTACCTTTTTATTCTACAGTGTGTTTCAACTATTCCTCTGCTCATGGTGTGTTTTCTCGTTACAGGCAACTACCTACAGGGCTACCAAAGATGCCGAATTGCGTACATCAGGCATCTATTTTCCAGTGTAAAGAACTTTCAATGCAGGATGTGCGAAAAATACATCAAAAATATTATCAAGTTCCGGATTTAGAGTGGAAAAAGAATTACATATTACAACATGTTTACGTCAAAACCCCCAAAAAGATATGTGTTGCTGAAGGCCTGGAAAGAAGAAGAAATTTAAGCACCTGTTTTGTTCTTCCAAAACAAAGAGGTGGGGTTGTTGAAAATGTTAGAGTCTGTCGAGCTGCATTTCTAAGTATTCTTCAAGAAAATCGGGACAGAGTAAATAGATTGTGCCAAAAATATATGGAATCTGGTACGACACCTAAAGAAACAAGAGGAGGCGACCGCAAAAGTTTGAAGTATCAACCACGTCGAGAAGCGGTTAAGGAATTTATTAAAACATTCAGGCCTATTCAAAGTCATTATACTCGTTCAATTTTTTCAATAAATTAAACAATTTCCATCTCTTATTTTTATTTAGTTATACGTTTTTTCTTAATACCCTAAATTCTGTTATGAATCACATAGCGGGTTTTGCATATAGGCTACTCATATGTATTGTATATTTTATAAACTAATGACATTACAACTTTCAATTAAAGCCATATTGCTTTTAAAAACCATTCCATTGTTTTTCAAAGCCGCCTTTATATTTCTTTAGAAAAGAGAGGGCGGCATGCAATAACGCTTTTAAATTTGCAATTGGGGTTTAAGGCAAATTTTTCAGTGTCAATTTTAAAATAGCATAAGAGTGTATGGTATCAAATTGTTGGGAAAAAATGCTCGTTTTAAATATCCTACTGAACCACCATCGTTTCATTTGGAAAAATGGAGTAAACGTCAAGAAAACAAAATTTTATATTTTAAACGCTTGTGAAACTGAGAAAGTCAATTATTATAACATAATTTTAATTTTCATATGCTACTTGACTATCAGATTTAATTAATTTGTGGCACTCTTACATTAAAAATTAAAAATAAACATAAAAATGTTATAACACGTCAAAAAATGACAGGTGAGGTGTAATTTTATTCATAATGTTATGCTGAATCCCAATAAGTAAAAATATACAAGATGTCCCATTTTAAATACCAAAGTCAAGGTCACTTCCGGTCAAACCGGAAGTGCTAACAAATTGAAAATTATGCCAATAAATGCAGACTCATCTCTTATGCATAATCTCAAGATTTCATTTTAATATCTATAAATATAAAAAAAGTTATAGGGGTGAACGTCTTTTGAGAAACACCCGGTATGTAAGCCATAGTGTAACTTTTCCAAAATCTTAATAATAACTATACAAACAGGCATCAATTTTATATCTACATAAATAGCCATCATTATTAGTATTAGATGTCTTAAAATTCACACTAAACTTATCTCAAAGCGATGCCATATTATTATGTGGGTTGTCCATCTGGAAAAGCTTTTAATATTCCCAAATTGCTATATTTACTTCGTTGACCGAACATAACATGTTTATTACGCAATACTTATGCAAAGGGAAGCAATTTAACTTTTGATTAAAACAACACACTTAAGGAGACTATAAAATATTAATTGGTGCCGTATTTAATTATAAGTTAGGCCTGTTATAGAAGTTAGGTTGGAGAGAGACGGATTTTGTATCGAAATATTTATTTAAAAATACTAAGTAAGTCTCTTAAACTTAAATTTCTACTCTCCAACAAGGATATTATGCCCGGTATAAAACTCAAATTAACCTTAATAAAAACAATATCTTTAGCTACACTTGCACTTTTTAACAACTCTTTACTTTGCACAACACACTGCGAATCGTCATCCAAAATTCGTTCTTTAATGACTTCAAAATGATCTCCGTAGAATATTGCGGCCTTAATCCAGGTTCCCCACCGAGTAATTCACACTGAAAATACTAAAATCTTTCGACAAACTAAAACAGGATTATGTATTACAAATCGATATAAATACAGTTTGGTTAGCAGGTAATAATAACGCATTATTAAGTGACAATTTTCCCATAACAATATATCTGCAAACCCCGGAAACCCCCAATAAATATCTTGTGAATAACCAAAATGTAAATATAATTATTAGGCCGGCCGTACACAGCCGGAATGTCCATCTGAATTCAGAAACGGAATCAAGAATCTGAATTCAGGAACGTACGGAATTGTATATATTTTTATTATACAGCACACACATTTGAATTCAGATTCTGGATTCCGTTTCTGAATTCAGATAAACATTCCGGCTGTGTACGGCCGGCCTTAGGTAGGGGAGACCGGGGCTAGTTGGTACAGTTTTTGCTTTTGATTTTTTTGTAATTTAAGTGTGAGTATTATTGAAATTTTAGCATAATGCTCGTAAACTACCTCTAGTTGGCTACCTATTTACTTAAGTTACAAATGAATTTAAAGCAACTAAAAGGTAAAAAAATATATATATCTCCAACACGTTATGTGTACCAACAAACCCCATATGCGGGGTATGTTGGTACATACTAAGGGGTAAGTTGGTACAACCATTAAAGTTTTATGGAATCAACATAAACTATAAATGTTATGTCCGAGTCGTCGGAATCGCAGTTGTGGCATATATAAAACATAGGAGAATCACAACATGCTTCGTGCGCCCACAGTTTACGCATGTTGTACATTGAATCCATTTTTCACCGGATGCACTATTTGAGAATGGTTCTACACATAGATTTTTCTTGGAGCCGCTTTTGGCAACATTTTTAGGATTTCCAGACAAACGGAAGATGTACTACAGCTAGGTAAGTTTAAAATGTCATCAATTGCATGACAAGGAGTTTCCACTGAAGTCGACGCAGTGGGCAATTTATGAGCTGCAGGTTCGAGATTAAGATCACCGACTCCTGTGGATTCGATATTAAGCAGCAGATCAGTTGCTTCATTGAATTCAATGTTGGGATCCTGTCTGTCAGTTACATATTATGATGTCATATATTCGCTTTGGGGAAATATGTCTCGATTAAAGGGTGATATTTCAGATACTTTAAAACCACTTGTGAGATTGTTTGGTGTCGCAGCCAGAACTAGAGGTAAAGTAGAACCAACAATTCCAGGTCATGTGCGTTCCGGATTATTGGTCATCCATGCGTCAAAAGCGCTATTGACATATTTTTTTAACGGGCCATATACAGTCCTGTCAAGGGATTGAAGCTTGTGGCTACAAAGTGGAGGAAAGGAAAAAACGGTTACACCATTATCCTTACAAAAACTAAGTCCTTCGACTGATGAGAATCATGATTGTCGAGAAGTAACAAAACTGGTCGATCTACCGAAACTTTTTTAAATTTCAACCAAATAGATACAATGTTTATTGATATTGGGGTTAGTTGGTAACGTATCAACTAACCCCAACAAAAATGTACCAACCAACCCCATAGCCATGTTTTTTCTTAAATGTTACCTAAGTCCTAAATTTTTGGTTTTTTTATTTATCTAAATTGACATAATGGTAGTATATTTATTATATACAAATTATAAAAAATAATTAAAATATAAAGTATGCTCATTAGATACTTATTGGGTATAAAAGGAAAAAAAATATATTTACTTCCGAGTAAACAAAACACAAACACCGTTCTACTTCGACAGCTGGTAGATCCCTGAACCGGACACCTTCGGAGGATTTGTTTGCCTGTATAGTGAATGACCTGACGAAGCCATGTTGCAAGATTATTTATAATAACAGAAATATAGCGACTGTACCAACTTACCCCTGTGCTCAACTAGCCCCGGTCAACCCTATAATCTTCAGATTGAAAAATCCCTGAAATAAATGCCGAACTGGACATGAAACCTTTAACGTTTTAAATTTTTTGATAAAGCCGAAAACATAAAAATATGCTCTTAAAATATTAATTTCAAAAAAATATGCATTTTATTATAAAATTGACAAAATATGCAAAAATGCATATACAGTGTCACCAGTAAAGTCCGCATCATATGGGATTTTTTTTATTAATAGCTTTATTCGAAATTTGACTTTGGCATCAAGTTCTGCTTCGATTGAGATGAAAATCAAGCAAAAAAATAATAGTCACGTGATTTGCATTATCTGTCAAATTTTAATTTTTTCCAAAATATTATTCACAAGTGGAAGTATTTCTGAAAATATCGAAAAAAGTTATTACAAAAAGTTTTTTTTTAATGCAGTTTCTAGCCCACTTGTAAAATTTCAGCTGCATAAGATAATTTTGATTTTTTACCTATATTTTGTAAATAATTGCACCACTTTTGCAAAATAAGACTCAACGCAACCTACATAAAACTTCTTAGTTTTGACAATGCTTTATTCCAGATACATTTTCTTTAAAGTAGCGCCATATTAAATGTGTGTTTTTCTACAAAATCAAAATTGGGCCATTAAAATTTGGTCGCATGTGATGCAAAGTTTATTTGTTTTTGACACTAGATAAGGTAACTTCATAAAAATAAGTATTTTTGAAAACGTAGTTTGTGTCTGAAAGTAATACACCTTAATATTAAGACAAAAAAGAACACAGTGTCATCAGTAAAATGTTCATTAAGTGGAAAATAAATTTTAGTTTAACTTCAACGATTTAATTTAAAACCCCTTTATTTTATTTTTTATTTTTTTACTTTCAGACACAAACTACGTTTTCAAAAATACTTATTTTTATGAAGTTACCTTATACAGGGTCAAAAACAAATGAACTTTTCATCACATGCGTCCAAATTTTAACAGCCCAATTTTGATTTTGTAGAAAAACACACATTTAATATGGCGCTACTTTAAAGAAAATATATCTGAAATAAAGCATTTTGTCAATACTAAGAAGTTTTATGTAGTTTGCGTTGAGTCTTATTTTGCAAAAGTGGTACAATTTACAAAATATGGGTAAAAAATCAAAATTATCTTAACCAGCTGAAATTTGGCATGTTTGCTAGAATCTGCATTTAAAAACTTTTTCTGATAACTTTTTTCGATATTTTTAGAAATAACCCCACTTTTGAATAATTTTTTGGAAAAAATTAAAATTTGACAGATAATGCGAATCACGTGACTACTATTTTTTTGCTTAATTTTCATCTCGATCGAAGCAGAACTTGATGCCAAAGTCAAATTTTAAAGTTATTAATAAAACAAAATCCCATATGATGCGGACATTACTAGTGATACTGTATATTATGCTTTTTTCATTTTTTCCGCCCTTTATTCATAACATAAAGTACAATTTTTGTGTTGTATGGCATGTTATTATAAGATACAAAAATATATATTTTTGTAATAATATACGTTCCGCTACTGAAAAACATCGTTCTTAAAACTTTTTCTCGCCTTTTAACAAAAGCGTTTTATTAATTTAGGATATCATGCACTTTTTTCTTTCTAATTTAGTTACCATTAGGTTTTTTTAAATTTTTAGCGCTTCCGTAATTTAACTCTAAAGAAGCGTTTGAAAATTCTGCTCTGCGAACCTTAGACCATGAAAATGCTAATTTTATTATAAACGTTTTCTAAACTTTGACATTAATGAGTTTTTTGGTAGGAGGGTACTATTATATTTAATTGAAGATGTTTCGGGTTTCAATCTGTTATATGACCTTAATTTGATTATCCCTTTAGATAAATTTAATACAGTCTGAGTTTGTAACTTGGAAAAACTTCAATAAAACCGGAAAAGTTTTTATTTTGAAAAATGATTCGGCACGGGTGTTAACATTTAAAGTTGTAGTATTTTTTTATAAAAAAAAATATTGATACAGTGTGTCTCAAATTAGAGATATGACGATATAGGTAATGTTTTTAAATGGCACCCCTAGTTTTTAATTGACTATTTTTAAATTGCTTAGGGGAAGGTTGCCTATATTGAACCGCTACCTAAATTGGACCACAGTACATTTCTCCGAAACTAAACAAGTGCCATATCATCTGGCAACACTGTAACATACTTCCACCTTCCACCTAGAACCTTTGAACGGCAACAAACTCCACTAGTTGGCCGTTAGTGCTTGGCGTGTACAGAGCAAAACGTAATTTACACAATTTAAATGTAATATTTTTAGGATTTTCCTAAGAATTTACCTTAGAACCATAAAAATCTAGGCAAAATATTTTTTATGGAAGTTATCAAGTTTTTCTCTTTCTATTTATCCTATTACCATGCTATATTGGTTTTTCCTTGTTTCTTTCCTGGGTGGTTTTGTAAAACACGCGGTAGTTGCTTAAATTGGACCATTGGGTGATTGCCAAAATTGAACCGGTCCAATTTAGGCAATTTTTCCAAATTGTGCAAAAATAATTTTTCTCTTTAAATAAGTTAATGTGATGAACTAACACTATTTCAATATTGCTAAAATCTTTTTTCCTTTGAGTTAAAAAATGAAACTATGAATGGTCCAATATAGGAAACTAATAGGTACTTTTTTTTGCATTAGGATGGAATTTTGATTGTAAATTTGATGTTTTTTTAAAATATAAGTATAAAACTTCGCATACCAACAATTTTATTTTTTATTTATTTAACACCTAAGCTTCCAATTTAAATCATGTGGTCCAATTTTGGAACCCCCAGGTGCAATTTAGGCAACCGGTTTCCTATATTGAACTACGTGCAGAGGTTTTTTTATAGCCTGGTATAGATACTTTGAAATAAAATTCTGCAAAAAATCCTGCAGTTGAACAACATACTAAAGTATACTAAGGTATAGCTTCAAGATCGATTTTGCGTTATTATCAGGATCTATGATAAGAAATCTGGAAATTGGTCCAATACGGGCAACCTTTCCCTAATAGGTTTTATACATAAGAAGTACCGTAAAACCTTACAACTTTGCCCAGAGGCCACAACTTTGCCCAGGCGGAAGGTCGTAGACAATATTTTATAATACAGTTCGGCAATACTGTAAAACTGTATCAACGGCTTTCAACGGTTCTAAGCAAGTTCTAAGTATGTTCAGTACTGATTTAAATGCGTGGGTAGTAATCTGCTCTTCGGAATCAGGTAAGAAAATTTAGATAGTTTTTTGGCGGTTTTTAACATGAAAACCTAAGGTCTGCTATGAGTTTGTTATTCAATATTATTTAATGAAATTTGCTCTAGTTATACTTTGATGTTTTCTTGCCAACGTAATTTTGTTTAATTTGAGTTGCATTTACTTATTAGGAAGTCCATATCGGCGACAAAAAGAAATGGGCAATGATATCACCCAAATTTCCGGTGTTTTTTTTTAAATATAAATTAGTTAATTTGAATGCTTTCTTTACACAAAATAGTAACAACAATAATAATAATACATAATACATAATAATAATAATAATAATAATAATAATAATAATAATAATAATAATAATAATAATAATAATAATAATAATAATAATAATAATAATAATAATAATAATAATAATAATAATAATAATAATAATAATAATAATAATAATAATAATAATAATAATAATAATAATAAAAAAAAATTGTGTGTGCTTAAGACCACACGACAGAAGTGAAAACTTCAACAAGGTGAAATTAACAATATCAAATACAATTTTTAAATTTTGTTTCTTTTAGGTTAGGTTCGTAAGCAATCATAAAAATAACATAAAATTGAAATACGGGATAATTTTACTGCATACGAAAAAAGATATTTCCTAAAATTGAACAACCCTTGAATTTTTACATTTTCAACAGAAGTCAGAAATCATAATAAATTAGGTCCACGGAATAAGCAATTACGGTAAACCTTACTTCACCCTACGTAAATATATAATTTAAAAAATGCCAGAACATACCTGAGACGCAGACGAGTGTCTATACAACGCACACTGTTTGCGGCATGCTCTTGCATATAACGTTCATTCGGGTCATGGTCAGTTCGGATTGAATATAGCAGTTGAATTCGAGCGTTACACAGCCGAGTGTGACGCGTGACGGCTCAGTTTAATTCAGTGCCCACAAAAAGTGCTAAACGCGCCTAAAGAAGTTTTCACTTCAATAATAATAATAATAATAATAATAATAATAATAATAATAATAATAATAATAATAATAATAATAATAATAATAATAATAATAATAATAATAATAATAATAATAATAATAATAATAATAATAATAATAATAATAATAATAATAATAATAATAATAATAATAATAATAATAATAATAATAATAATAATAATAATAATAATAATAATAATAATAATAATAATAATAATAATTACGACCTCAATCAGCCTCATATTGACAAGGAAGCATCAAATAAATGGCTTACCAGCGGTACCCTCTACCCAGAAACTGAAGGCTTCATGCTCGCTATACAGGACCAGGTTATCAGCACTAATAATTACAAGAAGTTTGTCATCAAGGACCCCAACACCCGATCCGACAAATGCAGGAAGTGTCAAGAATCATCAGAGACTATTCAACATATAACAGCTGGCTGCACCGTGTTGGCTAATACTGACTATTTGCATCGACACAATCAAGTGTGCAATATCGTTAACCAGAAACTGGCCAACAAATACGGCCTTCTCAACACCTATACACCGTACTATAAGTATCAGCCACAGAAGGTCCTCGAAAATGACAATTTTAGACTCTACTACGATAGGTCCATTATCACCGATAGACTGGTGACGAATAACAGGCCTGACATAGTGGTGGTGGATAGAAGAGTCAACTCAGTCCTTCTCGTCGACGTAGCCGTACCGAACACCCACAACGTTCTCAACAAACATCATGAAAAAATGGCCAAGTACGCAGATCTTGCCATTGAGATTAAACAGATGTGGCACTGCGAAAAAGTGGAAATAGTACCAGTTATTATATCAGCAACCGGCATAGTGCCTAATACCTTGCACGACAGCATCGCCAAGATGGGACTACCCAGGAACACCTTCTCTGACATTCAGAAGGCTGTTATATTAAATACCTGCCATACAGTACGCAAGTTTATGATGTAAATTGAGCCTAATCCTTTTGATACTTAGTATCCGGGATAGGTAAATCATACCAGCTTTAAGCTGAGAATAATAATAATAATAATAATAATAATAATAATAATAATAATAATAATAATAATAAAAAAAAATTGTGTGTGCTTAAGACCACACGACAGAAGTGAAAACTTCAACAAGGTGAAATTAACAATATCAAATACAATTTTTAAATTTTGTTTCTTTTAGGTTAGGTTCGTAAGCAATCATAAAAATAACATAAAATTGAAATACGGGATAATTTTACTGCATACGAAAAAAGATATTTCCTAAAATTGAACAACCCTTGAATTTTTACATTTTCAACAGAAGTCAGAAATCATAATAAATTAGGTCCACGGAATAAGCAATTACGGTAAACCTTACTTCACCCTACGTAAATATATAATTTAAAAAATGCCAGAACATACCTGAGACGCAGACGAGTGTCTATACAACGCACACTGTTTGCGGCATGCTCTTGCATATAACGTTCATTCGGGTCATGGTCAGTTCGGATTGAATATAGCAGTTGAATTCGAGCGTTACACAGCCGAGTGTGACGCGTGACGGCTCAGTTTAATTCAGTGCCCACAAAAAGTGCTAAACGCGCCTAAAGAAGTTTTCACTTCAATAATAATAATAATAATAATAATAATAATAATAATAATAATAATAATAATAATAATAATAATAATAATAATAATAATAATAATAATAATAATAATAATAATAATAATAATAATAATAATAATAATAATAATAATAATAATAATAATAATAATAATAATAATAATAATAATAATAATTACGACCTCAATCAGCCTCATATTGACAAGGAAGCATCAAATAAATGGCTTACCAGCGGTACCCTCTACCCAGAAACTGAAGGCTTCATGCTCGCTATACAGGACCAGGTTATCAGCACTAATAATTACAAGAAGTTTGTCATCAAGGACCCCAACACCCGATCCGACAAATGCAGGAAGTGTCAAGAATCATCAGAGACTATTCAACATATAACAGCTGGCTGCACCGTGTTGGCTAATACTGACTATTTGCATCGACACAATCAAGTGTGCAATATCGTTCACCAGAAACTGGCCAACAAATACGGCCTTCTCAACACCTATACACCGTACTATAAGTATCAGCCACAGAAGGTCCTCGAAAATGACAATTTTAGACTCTACTACGATAGGTCCATTATCACCGATAGACTGGTGACGAATAACAGGCCTGACATAGTGGTGGTGGATAGAAGAGTCAACTCAGTCCTTCTCGTCGACGTAGCCGTACCGAACACCCACAACGTTCTCAACAAACATCATGAAAAAATGGCCAAGTACGCAGATCTTGCCATTGAGATTAAACAGATGTGGCACTGCGAAAAAGTGGAAATAGTACCAGTTATTATATCAGCAACCGGCATAGTGCCTAATACCTTGCACGACAGCATCGCCAAGATGGGACTACCCAGGAACACCTTCTCTGACATTCAGAAGGCTGTTATATTGAATACCTGCCATACAGTACGCAAGTTTATGATGTAAATTGAGCCTAATCCTTTTGATACTTAGTATCCGGGATAGGTAAATCATACCAGCTTTAAGCTGAGAATAAATAATAATAATAATAATAATAATAATAATAATAATAATAATAATAATAATAATAATAATAATAATAATAATAATAATAATAATAATAATAATAATAATAATAATAATAATAATAATAATAATAATAATAATAATAATAATAATAATAATAATAATAATAATAATAATAATAATAATAATAATAATAATAATAATAATAATAATAATAATAATAATAATAATAATAATAATAATAATAATAATAATAAACGACGACGTGCGCATCTACTGGAACCGGAAAATACAAACAGATAGAACAATCCCTAATAACATCCCTGACCTGGTGCTCACATTTAAAAAGGAAAAAAATACGTTCATTGTGGATTTTGCCGTACCCCTAGCTACAAATATCACGAAAACATACACAGAGAAAATCAACAAGTACTTACCGCTTCGTGACGAAATAACGGAGATGTGGCATATGGATTCCGTCACTATCGTACCCATTGTAATAGGAGCCTTAGGTCAAATACCCAAAAAGCTAAAAGACAGCCTATCAGTACTTGATATTGAATGGGATTTATACAAACCAATCCAAAAATCAGTGTTACTGGACACATGCAGCATTGTGAGAAGGGTTGTTGGCCTGAAATAGGATCATCTTGTCGGACATCGACCGATGAAACCTATGGTGATACCGCTAATATTTTAGTGTGATTTTAGTGAATGAATAATAATAATAATAATAATAATAATAATAATAATAATAATAATAATAATAATAATAATAATAATAATAATAATAATAATAATAATAATAATAATAATAATAATAATAATAATAATAATACCTAATAATAAAAATAATAATGTGTTTTATTTATTTTTTCGCAGATATGACACGTGGTAACAGAAAAAAGCTGGGGGTGCGGCGTTATAACATTATACAGAAGATACACTTAATGAGCTTAAAAGAGGTCGACATTTTTTTAATGAAAACTTCGAAAGATTCAAAGTTTAGACCGAATATTACATAATATTTTATTTTGTTAATTTTTTTTAGAGCAAGAATACGTAATATTTTTGTTTTGTATGTTTTAAGTAGGTAGGCAAGAATAAGTACCTACCTACCAAATTTTAATTTTTTTTCCTTGTACGAAACCAGCAAATGTTGAGGAGTTGAAAGCACGAATAAGACAATGCGTGTAGGTTTAATTTCTCCCGAAGTAATTAGAAATGTTCAAAACGAGTTTTACTTGCGTTTAGGATATTGCTATTGCCAAATAGTGAATGGACAATATATCGAGCATTTTAAAGATGGAGAGAAGGTTTTTTTTTAAATTAAATTACTTTTTGTTTATTTAAAATCTTATAAAATGACAAGGACAACTAAATTTTGGTACTAATGTAGATTAAACCGGGACGTTTTCTTGTGTTTTATTCTATAAATCATTGTGAAATTTAAGTTTTTGCTTGTAATATTCGATATGTAGGTATGTGTATCTGTAATAACCTTGGTAATAACCTAACAGCCAGAAACAATGTCGGTGTTATAATATTTTAGTTTGTGATAATATTATTGTCCGTATGTAAATAGTGAAAATGAAGCTAGATTGTTTTGATTGACAATGGCATTATTTTAAAATAATCATGACGAAAACAAAACTGGCAATGTTTCAGGGTACAAATCAAATTACCATAGCTCCTTACTCACGGGATTCTTTTTAAGGTTTATCGTTAATCCTAATCAAAATCTTAAGATTAGGCGACAATAGTGATTTTTTAAAACATACTTACAGTGCTTTATATATTTTTAAATATTTTTTTTATACTATTAGTATTTAACAGTAGGGCTGGGCGATATTGATATTTTAAAAAATATCGATATAGTCGATATATCGATAATATCGATAAATATCGATAATGTCGATATATCGATATATAGATATTTTATTTTTTAAATATCGTTATTCGATATATCGATATTTCATTATTATTTTTTAAATATCGTTATTCGATATATCGATAAAACATAAAAATATTATATTATAAATATAGTGTCACCAGTAAAGTCCGCATCATATGGAATTTTTTTTATTAATAGCTTTATTCAAAATTTGACTTTGGCATCAAGTTCTGCTTCGATCGAGATCAAAATTAAGCAAAAAAATAGTAGGCAATGCGAATCACGCATTATCTGTCAAATTTTAATTTTTTTCAAAAGATAATTCAAATGTGTGGTTATTTCTAAAAAAATCGAAAAAAGTTATTAGAAAAAGTTTTTCTAAATGCAGTTTCTAGCCGACGTGCAGAAGTTCAGCTGCATAAGATAATTTTGATTTTTACCTATATTTTGTAAATTGCACCACTTTTGCAAAATAAGACTCAACGCAACCTACATAAAACTTCTTAGTTTTGACAATGCTTTATTTCAGATACATTTTCTTTAAAGTAGCGCCATATTAAATGTGTGTTTTTCTACAAAAACGTTATTATGGCATAGCTTAATAATAAATTATAATATAGGGGTTCTAAATTAAATCGTTGAAAATAGAAACTTTACGTTGTTAAACTAAAATTTATTTTCCACTTAAAAAACACTTTACTGAAGACACTGTGTTCTTTTTTGTCCTAATATTAAGGTGTATTACTTTTAGACACAAACTATGTTTTCAAAAATACTTATTTTATAAAGTTACCTTATACAGGGTCAAAAACACATAAACCTTGCATCACAAGCGACCAAATTTTAATAGCCCAATTTTGATTTTGTAAATAAAGCTATTAATAAAAAAAATCCCATATGATGCGGACTGGATGATGAAAACATGAAGAAAAAAGATTGAATTAAATATTAGTCCTTAAATGTGTTATAAGGACGATATTGAAATTCCAATCGAATATCGATAATATCGATAATATCGATAAATGTCGATATTTTATTTTTTAAATATCGTTTATCGATATATAGAATTTTTGCCCAGGCCTATTTAACAGTGCAGTTTAATGGATGTTAAAATTTGACACCTTAGACGGAGATACCTGGTTATGTATTATATATCAGACTGATGTCTGGCGATGGTGGTATCCTAAATAGACTAATTAAATTTTATTAGCGTTGTGGTATAAAGCTTTTAACATAAACGAAAGTTCTTTGAACTCTCCCATTAAACATCCACGACCGGAGCGTAGATTAGTTTGTAAATGACACGCTAATAATGTCGGGCAACACTCGCTCTCTTGACGAGATATAATTATAATGGATCTTTTAACGGTTTAATCAATACTCTATATTTTACTTATACAGGGTGTTATCAAAGCGAGGATATTGCTGTACCGGGTGTACAACTAAAAAGGGACGCCGGCGCCGGCTGTATCTTGGAAACCGTTTACCTTAAGGCTTGCGGAAAAAAATATTTATTACGAAAGTGACTCAGAGAAATTACTGAAAATTATTTTTATGTTTCTAGGTTGGCCGCTAGGAGGCGTAACTATAGTGGCCAAGCAAAAATCGGGATTTTTCCAAAAATTCTCATAGTAGGGGAGAGTCGGGTATTGGTGCGCACCTAAGCCAAAATTGTAATATTTCCGAAATGACAAAAGGTTGGACTTCTAGGTTCGCTATCAAGATTCTTTAACGATTTGGCTTTAATATTCTGCAATTAATTTTAAATAAAAATGCACATTGTGACTTTAAAATTCGAAATTGCAAAAAATGACACTACGCACAATTACCCGACGTATGCGGCTAATGGTGCGCATGGATAGGATAATCGTGCGCATTGAAAAGGGAAACGAATAAAATAATTTATTGAAGCTAAGATTATACTTATTTATTTAATAAGATTTCTGGATTCCATTGCGGTTTTGTTGTTTTACGTTATTATTTCGGCATCTGCAAAAAAGGCAAAATATTATAATCTAAGATATTTAAGACTGTAATTATGGGGTTTTTTGAGGTTATGCCAAAACTCTGACGTGCTGACTTTTTTGGACCTCGGATTTAGATTCAGCAACTTCAAAAACATACAGTAAACGTGGCCTGACCCCTTTTTTGTGTGGTTGTGTTATTTAAAACGCATTCTTAACAATGCTAAATACATGGCGGCTAATCGTGCGCCTGCGCCTGATTAACCGAAAGTGGCAGATTCGGTTTTAAATTCTTTAAAACAATATAATTTTTTTTTTTGCCTAAATTATATACATCAGTGTCAAGAGGACTCATTAAGCAATGTATTAACGCACACGATTATCAACAAATGTAAAAATGGAAATACTTACGGCTTATTTTTTTCGAAGCATCTACTAGTACACGACATACGTAAACAACGAAGCGACCATTTTGGATAAGTAAAGTAAAGCGATCCACCTGACTCATATGTACCCAGGCTTGGCAGGTTGGCTAGGAATGGCGCCTGAATACCGATTTCGAATTATATACGCCGATTATGGAAATAAAGACATGCGCACGATTGGCAGACTCCCCCATAAACAATAAGTATCAGAGTTAGCATTTTTTCAATCTCATGAAAATTCTGGATAACTTCTGTTTTTCAGTTTTTTTTTTCAACCGTTTTGTTTAAGGAGTGTAGGAGGGGACAAATATTGCTATGTAATAATAATCACAACTTTAGTTTGGCTTATCAAAAGTTGACAAATTTGAAGTCGCTAAATCGGGATTTTTTTGTTTTATTAATTTTGTAAAAAACTGAGTCGTTCTGAATTTCGATGCGACAGTTAGAGGGCGCTATTTAGCAGAATCAACAATTACTTCATTTTTCTCAAAAATTTTAAATGCAACGATATTACCTACATTTTTAACTTAAGCCAATAGACGAATAAATAAAAAGAATATCTGTAATCTAACTCTCTGTAGTCTGTATCTGAATATCGTTTTTTAAACCGAAGACATGAAAAGTTAATATAGGTACTAGCGTGTGCGTGGATTTGCTTGCCAAATGTAAAACTTCTTTATTATCAATTTTTCGAAAAAAAGTTATTCTTTATAAAAAGTTTTGCTTTTAAAATTATTAAGGCATAAGATTTTTTTTTTAATGTTGTACATGGTGTCTCAAAAAACGAAAAACTTTAATTTTAAATGAGAAAAAACTGTATACCAATATTTATTAACCGACAAATTGGAAAGCGCGAAATGCGCATTTTAATCGTCAACTAATTTGTATAGTATACATCAGGGCAATGATAAAGTTTTTTTTGAATAGTTACTTTTATCATTTTTGATAAAAATTATTAGATGTATGATGAACAACGGGGGGCTTATTGATACCGTTGATACTACATGTTTACTATGACGATTTTTGAGAAAATTTTACCAGCAATTACACAATCATGCCGTGAAATTTCTCCATAAATTATAAAGAAAGTATTAAGGAAATTTGCCAACAGAACGATGAAATGTATTGAACAAGAGGGTGGATATGTCAAGGTATTAGTAGAATGAGTGAAAATTAAATTTCTATTTTTTTTTCTAGTATTAGGTATTATTGTGTTAGTTACACAATTTATTATTTGTTTGTGTTTTCTTATTTGCAGTATAAATGCATATGCATTCATTACAAACGTGTTTAAATTGAAACATTATTAGATACATTTCAGAAACGAAAAGGTTATCATGTTTTTAATAATTACAAGAAAAAAAATTTTCATTCATCATTAATTAATAATGCAGACAAATTATTAAAAAAAAACAAAACCTTTTTTTTCATCTTAAATGGGTGTAATTACATATTTGAACGTGGTTTTTAGTTCTGATCAACTTTTTTTAATAACAATTCCCGATATTGTCAAAAATAATTGCATTTTAGGTTATAGACCAGAACTTTATATGAGGAATAACTTTTTTTCGTAAAATTATTATTAAAAAAAGTTTTCCATATGGTCCCAACTTACGGAGACATACTGTATATTTTGCATTTATTCCGTCCTTTAGTTATAGCTAATATCAATAAAAATAAGTGAAGACCTTACACGTTTGTGTTATTATTTTCATGGTTTTTAAGGATCGGCTACTTCAATCGAACATACTGTATATTTGGATGGAAAATATTCAAAAATACGTTCCCAAACCACATGAATCCGCGGCAAACTTCAAATCCCAATATAAAGTGTTTCCACAAGGCGGCTTCATCCCAAGCCGTAATCTTATTGAAAAACATTTACGTGCAAGAGATGGCTTAAGTAACTTCGAGTTGGTGCTAAAGTAGTTTGTTTTATCTAAAACAAAGTTATATTTTGCATAAGGGTCTGTAAAATGGGAACAAGGTAATGAACGATTTTCCACAAGAATCCTAAAGGCCTCCATAAACGTCGTTCTTTTTGTACCGGATTACCCGATGCTGAAATTTTTTGTGCAAAACGGTCAGAGTATATTATGGCATAGACATTTACCTTTAGATACATACAGCCAGGCCCGGGCAGACGCCGGGGGCGCAAAGTCTAAGGGGCGCAAAATATTGCCAAAGGTAAAACAAATAAGCGTATGTATAACCTTCGATGTATAATATACTATTTAAAAGATAAGGGCGCCCAAGTATTTTTTATAAATTCTGAAACAAAGCGGGTGCCTTTAACCCATTTAATAGGGGCCAAAAAAACATCGAAAATGGAACATCTATGATTTTTAAACCTCAATATTTATAGTCCGCCCTTAGCGCGGCGCGGTGACTAAAAAAGAAACAGCATGCAGGCTCAGTTGGATAGACTCGTGTCGACTTGTTTTTTTTCTAAAATTAAAACATTGAAGGGAGCAAATTATTTTCAAATTAGTCACTGCAGAGTGCACAGAGCGCCTCTCCTTAAAATATCATGTCAAAAAAATTAAATATTTTTGATGGTATAAGTATATATACCGGGTGTTTCTCAAAAGACATTCACCCCTATAACTTTTTTATATTTGAAGATATTAAAATGAAATTTTGAGATTATGCATAAGAGCTGGGTCTGCATTTATTGGCATAATTTTAATTTGTTAGCACTTCTAGTTTGACCGGAAGTGACCTTGACTTTGGAATTTTAAATGGGACACCTTGTATATTTTTACTTATTGGGATTCAGCATAACATTCTTAGTAAAATGACACCTTACTTGTAATTTTTTGACGTGTTATAACATTTTCATGTTTATTTTTTATTTTCAATCTAGAGTGCTACAAATTAATTAAATCTGTTAATTTATAATCAAGTAGTATATGAAAATCAAAATTATGTCATAATAATTGACTTTCTAAGTTTCACAAGCGTTTAAAAAATGAAAGTTTGTTTTCTTGACGTTTAGTCCATTTTTTCAAATGGTGGTTCACTAGGATATTTAAAGCGAGCATTTTTTTTCCAACAATTTGATACCATACACTCTTATGCTATGTTAAAATTGACACTGAAAAATTTGCCTTATATCCCAATCGCAAATTTAAAAGCGTCTTTTCTAAAGAAATATAAAGGCGGCTTTAAAAAACAATGGAATGGTTTTGAAAAGCAATAGTGAGTTGTCATTTCACTCATAATGTTAAGTTGAACCCAAATAAGTAAAAATATATAAGATGTCCCATTTAAAATATCAAAGTCAAGGTCACTTCCGGTAAAACCGAAAGTGCTAACAAATTAAAAATTATGCCAATAAATGCAGACTCATCTCTTATGCATAATCTTAAAATTTCATTTTAAAATCTATAAATACAGAAAAGTTATAGTGGTGAACGTCTTTTGAGAAACACCCGGTATATATTCAGGAAAAAAATATGAAATAAAAATTTCGAGGGTGCTAAATAAGACCCTTGTCCGGGGGCGCCAGGAGGTCTAGAACCGGGCCTGATACAGCTTATCTCCTGGCGTAAACAAAAGTTACGTTTTATGAGTGAAAAAATATGTCCGAGCGCACAGCTCGCCGGTCAGCTGCCTTCCCTCCCAGCAGCATCGGGCATGCGCACAATCCTCTTGTTACCTCACTATATTGCTTCAAAAAGTTTAAAATACAGTTTTCTCCATACCTACTTATATTATATAAAAGAAAAAATAAATACCTGGGTAAAGTATGTTTCACAATAAATGGTTGACTCCGTTTAACTACCTGGGACGTTTTGCAAGAGCTCGGCCGCCGGGCTTTTGAAAAAAGTAAATACCTGGGTAAAGTATGTTTCACAATAAATGGTTGACTCCGTTTAACTACCTGGGACGTTTATATTAATCCAAGGTTATAACATGAAACAACTCGTCCCACAAAATACGAGTTGTTGAGGTCGTAGGTGTAGTACTAACTAAAACAACAATTAAAAAAAAGGATGGTACCTCTTGGTGTTCACATTTGACGTAAACGTGAAGAATAATAATTATATCAAACCTAAAAACAAGAAATTATAATGCATAGGACATGATAGAACTTCTTTCTAAAATCTAATTTTATATAGATACTAGCGTGTACCCGGCCTGCGTTGCAGCCCGGCATTATACGACGTGAGATAATAAGGCGAACAAACGTCAAACTCAACCGTTTGCCGACCCGTCCACAATTTACATCCATGCATAAAACATAGTCTGTCTTCGTCTATTCCGGCTTTGGATCGATCGTTGAACGGGCCGGGGACCGGTTAGGTTGGGTCGTTCGTTCTCCCTACTCTAATTTATCAGTGTTTATCAGTGTTTCTCTATAATATTATGCATGTATTATACATAAAAACCTTCCTCTTGAATCACTCTATCTATTAAAAAAACCCGCTTCAAAATCCGTTGCGTAGTTTTAAAGATTTAAGCACATATAGGGACAGGACGGGCGATAGCGACTTTGTTTTATACTATGTTAAGATTTGTCTTAAAACGTCATAATTTCTACTTAATTTTCAAATGTCGGTAAATAATAAATTAACATTTAAAACAAATAGGAACTTACCGCCAGGCATATTGATCCTTTTAAATAATATCGATTATCGCTTTAGGGTACGAGAAACACTAGTGTTTATAAACGCAGCGGAACTAACATCAACAACAGACTAACAGAAAAGATAAAATTCAAATTCAGACAGGACAGCTAGAAGACTCCGAACAACGATTTGACCTGCGCAGCAAATACGTTAAAACTAATAATACGGCGCGCGGTGATTGCCGAGCGCTACGAACCCCCATCAATGTCTTGTGGATTATAGGTTCTAACGGATACAATTCATTTTTGGGGACGCTGTTCTGCTTTCTAAATAAAGTAAAATGCATAGCATAAGTCGCATTGAGAAGATAAAAAATTTTTTTTAATTAAAATTGCTGTATTAAAAGTAGTTCATTATTCAACAAGACTGTGCTGCTAATGGAACTGATTACTACCATTAAAAACACTGTTTTAGCAATTCTGGATTACATAGAAACATTAAGTGGGTTTCATACACTAGTAATTTATTTAATATGGGTTAACACAAAATAAGCTATCAAGAGCGCAGAGTCATCGTTTCCTACCGAATATCTTAAAGTTGAATAAGCTTGTTTTGTAAAATAAAATATCGATGAAATATTGATGTTTTTATGTGCTATGACTACTTTTCTTTGTATTAGCACACCAAACAGATATATTGGATTCAACTTGATTATTGGCGTGCTAATTTATATACAAATCGGCCAGTATTTTTATATATGGCCGGGAGAGAGAACAGTTAGTAGATAGTTATTAATGATACTAGTTCGATGAACACTATAATGAAACGTGTGCACGAGGCGTTAGCCGAGTGGTTTAATTGCACAAGTTTCATTAACAAAGTTCATATCAAACGTGTATCATTCAAAATTTAATCTACGACAGTGCAAATAGATTTTATTCGTCTAAATTTCATTGATATCAGATAACGTTTTCGTAATTTTTAAAATTTTCAGGTGTCCATATTAGTCGATATCATGGTAACCGCATTTTTGATTGTTTCAATTTCGATAAAATTGGAAAAAAATAAACAGTGAAGGTCGCTGAAACAAAGCGAAATAGCGCAGCGGTCTTGGCGTATTACACAGAAAGTCGGTGGAGAATGGATATATTACCAATCCAAAACATTTTATAGCCGACTTAAGATTTAGACATTTTATGAACAAAGAGTATATACAAGGACCAGCAGGTAAATGGCTGTGTATAGCCAAAGAAATAATTTTGTCGCTATTTTTGAAAAGGTGGTTTTGAGCTCTCTTCAATATGTACTAATATACAGATTATCCTATATTTTTTATTTTAACAAAACAGTCAAATTTATACATTTCTTAAATTATTTCAAACTAAATCGGAGCATCCATGCCGTCACAATAACGCGTGATAGCGGCACGTTGCAGACTCACAGATAGGAGTAATCTGTGCTGTGACATAATGGTTTCCTTCTCGCCACTGTATGTGTATAATACGCCTATGATACTTGCGTAAGATGCAAGATCTGTGAATTTTTTCTAGAAGGATCTTTTAAAGATTGGCACCCTGTGAAGCAGGGTAGTGTCGGATTCAACCCTGATGGGGCTGCCTACCAACTAAACTCCCCGTTTTCCTGCGGTTTCCGCGCCATAGGCGTATAAACCTTCTGACCACTCGATTAGTATTTCTGGACTGCACGCCTAGTACGTGCTTTGCTTCGTACTTCACCCAGACCTAGATACCGGTGCACCTAGGTTTCGGTTTTGTCATGTTACTACTTTGTTTGTTTACAGCTTATCCACATTCAAAGTAAGTATACCAATTCTTGATATTTACCAAGTCAGACGCTACTATTCCCATTAGTGATTCTTCATTATCACTTTGCCATAGGACAGTTGTATCGTCTGCAAATATTGTCAATATACCCCTTATATTCAAACATCTAAAGTCATTAATATAAATCAAAAATAGGACTAGCCCAAACACCGATCCCTGCGAAACACCAAAATCCATTTTCCCACTATGTGTGCTAAGCAGATTGGTTCTTTCAAATTAACAGGGATCCTTTTAGAACTAGTTTATGATAGTTCAACCTATATAAAAGTATAGGTTAAGAATCGATTTAGGGGCGACTTAAGACATCTCTGAATATTGCCCATAAGCTTCTTAAATTTAATCAAAAATGATTAAATTATTAGATACATATCGCAGCCAATTTTATCATTATTGAATAAAATATTAAATTGATTGAATAAACCTGGAGCCCCGCCTGCTTATAGAGAGAATAATGAAAAAGCACTTGTGAAAGCAATTTATATAGCATCCTGAGTCAGAGCCGGGGTTTCCTTTTGAATCGAAGATTCGAAGGGTTCTAAGGATTTTGGTAAAAGTTATACCACAGAATACCGGGTGTCCCGAATAAGAATTCGCTCTACGGGGATCTCGTACACAGTAGAAAATACAGAGATGGTTAAATAAGAAAAAAGTTGCGCTCTACTAAATTCTGCAACGTTGTGTTTTCAAATTTAAAAAATTCCGAATCCTTCCGAGAATATTTGGGCAAAACCGAATATTTCGTTTTTATTTTTTTTTATCTATTTGAAGAGATATATTTAAAAAATAGGGTCAGTTTTAGATAACCCGAAATTACCTTTAAGGAAGCGTTCACAAACAGTGGATGTAAGCAAAAGTGAAATTACTCACAAAGGAAAACAAAATTATACCGTTTAAGCCAAAGATGCGGCATACACTTGAACCTGGAGATGAAGTGAGGCGTTTAAAGTTTTGTTTATGGATAGGTGAAAAGTTCCTTAAAAACCGAAGATTTCATAGATTGATTTTTTTACCGATGAATCTACATTTTGCACAAATGGGCAAGTATCTTCACAAAATAGTCGTCATTGGGCTTAGGTACGAAAATCCTAATTATGTAATAAACAAACGAAGTTAAAAAAGTTGTATGTATTTTGTGGAATTTTTTTGGATCGGATCATTCGCCCATATTTTATAAAATAAAATTTAAACCAACTTGAACATTTTGGAAATTTTGTTTTACCATTTCTTAATACTTTAGAGTCAGAAGTACGTAATAATACAGGATGTTTCATTAAGGTCGAAGAGCGGCCGTATCTCGGAAACTATTGGGCATAGAAATTCAGGGAAAAAAAATTAATAACTAAAGTGGCTATGAGAAAATCCTGGAAATAATTTTTAAGTTCCGCATTTTGCCGCAAGGGGGCGCAATTGAAAACTAAATTTTAACATTTTAAATATCTCCAAAAATTGCACGTTAAGGTATATTTTTAATAACACCATTAAAAAGCTTGGACAATTTTGCATAATTTTGGTCCCGTGCTTGTTGGCGTACCGACTTTAGTAAGAGTGGGGGAAGCTGTTGAAAGTGTAATCATTTAAATCGCTGTAACTTATAAACCACTTATCCGATTTTAGCAAACTAAGACTTGTTTGGAAGAGTAATGTAAGTACTTTTAACTGTCGTCTTGAGTGGTCTATGATGAAAGCTTCTTAGGAAAACAATTGAAAGACTTTATAAATGTTCAAAATGACCTCCGTTGTGCCAAATACAACGATTAATTCTTCTTCTAGAACTAGAGACAGCTGTTTCAATTTCAGCTTGTGAAATCGAATTTAGTGCATTTACAATTCGCTCAATCATGTTTTCTCGTGTGGTTGGTCGCGTTTTATAAACAATGTCATTTATTCGCCCCCACAAGTAAAAATCTAACACAGTTAAATCCGGGGATCTAGGTGGCCAAGCAAACAAACTACCCCTTCCAATCCAGGGATTTGGGTATCCAATATCTAAAAAATCACGGACCATATGCGAAAAGTGTGCCGGGCATCCATCATGTTGATAACACATGGATGTTCTTAGGCCAATAGGAACATCTTCTAAAAGGATAGGGAAGTCATTTTGTAAAAAGTTTAAATAAGATTCACCATTTAGATAATCATTAAAAATAAACGGTCCGATAATTCTGTGTCCTAATAGTGCGCACCACACGTTTACAGTCCATCTGTTTTGGTGATCCACTTCGCGCATCCAGTGAGGATTTGTCTGTGACCAATAGTGCATATTGTGTAAATTAACTCTGCCACAGCTACTGAAAGTGGCTTCATCAGTTCATAACACGTGGGAGAGGAATTGAGGATTCTCGTTACACATCTCTCTTAGCCAATAGCAATAGTCGAGCCGTTTGTCGTAATCACTTTCTGATAGCGCCTGATGAAAAACTATATGATAGGGATGCAGCTTAAAATCCCTTAGAATTCGGAACACTGCAGTACAACTTATACCTACACTGAGAAAATCTCCAGCAAAAACAACTTTACTGATGTATTTTTGGCTATCCCAGCTAAAATATTTGCCAAAGTTGCAAATTGACTTTCTTGTAGCAGTAAAATAAGGTTTACTGATGTCTTTCTATTGATTTTATTAAGTACTTTGCTGTTGGTAATAAATATTTTCTTAAATATTTCGCAATAGCAAAATACGTAACTGTAAGAGCAAAAAACTTTTTCAAAAGAATTTTTATTTATCCTGAGAAAAATGTTGCTGCCCCAGCAAAGAAAATTTATTAGATCCGGTATTCGGGTGTTTCCGTGTCGCCATTCGGTGTCGTTAAGAGCCAGTTTCGAATATTTCAGCCCGTCCGAGCCTGTTGTCGCGCCGTTCGCGCATCATTTCGCTAAGTTTAGAGTTGAGGGAGAGGGTGGGGCTCATAGCCTTACAAAATTATTTGTTTTTTTTTGTTTGTGACCTGCGGCTAGCTGTATTATTTTGATGGAGTACAAGAAAAGTTGAAAGTTTAGAGGCCACCTTTAAATTAAGAAGAAGACTATACGTTAATGCAAATTTGGGAACATTTTTTGATGATTTTCCATTTCCATGTCCTTATTTGTAGTTAAACATTGGTAAGTTTTGTTTGTATAATCTTACACATAATATACTTGTTTTTGTTTATTTTTATGCATATTTCGGTAAATCATTTATTTGTGTATTTTTAGAGAGATGCAGTTTTTAACAAAAGGTTTCCTGATTGTATTGACGTCATATAATATACTAGTAGAAAGTTTGTGCAGGAATAATAGCAAAGTTGAAAGAACGAAAAATCAGCGGATACGGCCTTACAGAAAATATTGGTAAGTTAAAACGTTTCATTTTGTATATAAAATGTTTGCCTATTAAACAGGTCTTATAATAATTGTAATTAAAAACTAATAAAATAATTATTTTTAGACATTATATTGCTAAGGGACTACTGATGTTACTATATTTATTGGGCCCCATAACCATTAAAAGTGCCAGAAAAGGTTCTATGGAGACCAAGCAGGAGTGAGGTGCAAGAAAGCTTGTTCTTTAACGCAGAGGTAAATATTAACTACTATTCGCTATGCTTGAACTAAGAATCATACATACATACCTAACCTAATACCGTGCGAGCAAAAATTATTTGCATCAAAGAGGGCCTTGCATCTAAGGACGTAATGCTTAGCGGTATCAATTAATCAGTTATTCCATCATCTTTGACAGCCGTTACGCGTAATTTTATCTAAACCAAGCCCTACGTTTTTTAATCCAAGCCCTCTTTGATGCAAATAATTTTAGCTCGCACGGTAGTAACCTGAATCAATGATCTAGGTAGCAGATCATTGACCTGAATGCTTAATGGGAGGCTTAACTGGTAGTAGTGTCAACTTTTTTTTGACATTTTGAAGTCGGAACTTTTTAGTAAAATTTAATAATTGCAGTCGTGCATACATTGGTGTTACAATGACAAACACCGATAAGTTGTCTTATTCTTGACTTCGCTTGGTTTCTCCCTGGTCCTTCATTTCCAGAATTTTTGATTACCCCTACTATAAATATTTAATCAACATTCTCCGTTCCAGAATGATCATCTCACAGAAAAAATAAACGCAAAATGTGAGAAGCTACAACTGTTTAACCTAACTGTTCAGCCGTTCGGAGTCTTAGTGCCTCTCCAAGATATATTATAGTTGTATCAGTGCTGTATCATTATTATTATTATTATTATCATTAGGTGCATATAGTCCTGTTTTTGTTATTTTATGTTATAAATAAGTTTCTATAAATTCTTTTTCTTTTATAGCCTGGTAGAGTATAATTATTTTTTCCTCATTTTTTATAAAAAAAGGTTTGTAAAATGAAACTTTTATTATTGTTAATTATTAGGTGCTTTATGTTCCTGTTGTTTAATGTTATAACTTATAACGTTCATATAAATCGTTTCTTGCATAACCTGTATTAATATTTGGTTCTTGTCGTATTTTTTTTATATAAAAAAATGTTTATTTCATTTAGCTTTTTCCTTTTATTCCTATACCCTATATTTAAACCTTATCCTCACAGCAACTACATGCTTAATGTACTCTATTTTATTAGCTCCTAAATTGTCTTTTTTATTGCAGCAAATTTTATTTTGTTTTTACCCTAGATGAAAGTGCGCCTGTGTCACAAATTCGAGTACATGTACGGGAACCTTGAACATTGTAAGAAATACATCAAAGTCGAAATCAAAAAGTGCAACTGCTTTAAATTTTACATTATGTATTTCTTACAGTTTTTAAGATTCCCATACTAGCACTCGAATTTGTGACACAGGCGCACTTTAACCCATGGTAAAAACAAAAAAAAATTGCTGCAATAAAAAAAAATTTTTTGAGGGTAAGAAAGCACCCTCTTGTGCTAGCTATATAATTTTATTGTAGAAGGAGAGACATTTTTTGTTATTAGAAAAAGTATTTTTACCAACAGCAAAAGATTTTTAAGGTACAAGAAAGATCCTTTCTACTGCAAGAGAGGCGTTTTTTACTATATAAAAAAATGTCACCACTGTAGCAGAAATTTGTTGTTTCAGTAGCAAAGAATTTTATAATTACATTATATAGTTTTATAAGTACAGCAACGTTACTTTTTAGATATAGCAGAATTACTTTATAGCTATAACATAATTATTCTTGCAAAGTAGCTTTATTGCCACAGCAAAGTATGTCCAGCAGAGTGCATTCTCCTGGTACAGTAATGTGCTTGGCTGTCCCCCATTTAGCAAAATATTTTAGCTATGGTTGCTAAAATTTTCGCTAGGAATGAAAAGAGATTTTCTCAGTGTAGGTCTAAAGAAATTTCTCTTATGCTTAAATGCGGATCGGCCTCTACGTACGCAAGAACGTTTGTAATGTTGACTTCATTTCTTACTGGACGTCTTCTAAAAGGAACTGAAATGCGTCGTACACTTCTCCTTTGCCTTACGCATATTGCCAGTCGCTGAAAAACTGCTCTGCCATAGTGCCTTCGTTCAGGATATCTGACAGCACATTCGCGTTCCGCTATAGGCGCATTTTAAAAACATTCAAAATATACGGCCAGCATATCGTAAGCTTCGGCAATGGTATAAGCCATTTTTAAAGGGTACGTATCACAATTTTCTATCAAGAAGTTTAAGATGAATTACGGATAAACTTTTGTCAACACCTTTCAAAATGAAACTAGTTGACAACTATTCGCATTATTTGTCTTATCTCCATGGAAACTTTCAGATTTTATTTCACAGCTATCTAGATTTATTTTTTAAAACACATCATATTGTTAGAGTTACGCCTAAATGACATGTTTTCCATGATTGCCATTAATTCTAGAGTGGTTTCTGGACCATTGGAATATTGAGAAACAAACCTACCTAACCATAAAGTTTAAAAATATTTTTTGTCATGGAGTGCTTGATCACAAAACTATGAAAACAACCGCTTCTTCATTTAAAGTTTTAAAAATTATTCTATTGGCAATAACTCTGAAACGGATGGAGATATCGAACTGCGGTTTTGGCATTTTTTGTAGCAAATTTCATCTACTTTTCGATTATGGTTTCATAATTATACCGTATGGTTTGAAATAAATGAATAAAGTTAAGAAATCTGTTATGATTGCAAATTGCGCCCTCTAGTATTTTTATTGAGAAGCATCATGGACCACTCAAGACGACAGTTAAAAGTGCTTACATTTCTCTTTCAAACAAGTTTTAGTTTGCTAATATCGGATAAGTGGTTTATAAGTTACAGCGATTTAAATGATTACACGTTCAACAGCTTCCCCCACTCTTACTAAAGTCGGTACGCCAACAAGCATGGGACCAAAATTATGCAAAATTGTCCAAGCTTTTTAATGGTGTTATTAAAAATATACCTTAACGTGCAATTTTCGGAGATATCTAAAATGTTAAAATTTACTTTTCAATTGCGCCCCCTTGCGGCAAAATGCGGAACTTAAAAATTATTTCCAGGATTTTCTCATGGCCACTTTAGTTATTAATTTTTTTTTCCTGAATTTCTATGCCCAATAGTTTCCGAGATATGGCCGCTCTTCGACCTTAATGAAACACCCTGTATGTTTTGGCAACAAGACGACTATCCTGCTCATTGCACAGCCTTGGTCAAACAATGGTTAAATGATCATTTTGGCGCAAGGTGGATAGGGAGGTTTGCCCCAATTCATTATCCAGCTAGGTTGCTTGACCTTACATTATTAGATTTCTTTTTGTGGGGTGCCTTCCACATGATAGGAAAATAACTAAATGCTTTAGGCATTCGTGGCAACATTGCTCGATGGTTACAATCTTTTCTTTCTAATCGCCATATTAGGATTAAGGTTCAGAATTCGTTTTCTGATCAATTTGCTGTCAATTATGGTGTGCCCCAAGGAGGTGTAATATCTCCATTGCTTTTTGCACTTTTTATAAATGCACTTGAAATCTTTTTAATATCTAAAGGTTTATCTGCAAAACTAATTCTATACGCGGATGATACAACTGTGATTATATCTGCTTGCACATTAGATATACTAGCTAAAATAGCTAATCATATTTTACTTGAATTTTCTTTATGGTGCAAAAAAAATCGCCTAATAATCAACATAAATAAAACTCACTATATGGTTTTCTATAAAAAGCGTTGGGTTCCTGATCTACATCTCAAACTAAATGACAATACTATTCAGAGAGTTGAGCAATGCAAATTTCTTTGCCTTTATGTAGACTCACAATTAAAGTGGACAGCTCATGTTGATTTTGTTGCCAGTAAACTTAACTCGGCATACTTTGCAATAGTAAACTTAAAAAATATTATGGATTGCAAGCAGTTACTAAATATTTACTTTGCCTTAGCCTACAGTCATCTAAGCTATCTAGTGATTTACTGGGCTCAATCAACAGAACTACAAAGATTATTTGTTTTGCAGAAAAGGATAATTCGAAAAATTTACTCGTTAGGCCCACTTGAATCTTGCAAAGAAACTTTTCGGCGCTATAAAATTCTTACGCTACCTAGTATTTTAATTCTTAGTGCAGTCATGTTTGTAAAAAAACACAATTCAAAATTTCCTTGTACCTCAGTAATTCACGACCGTGACACTAGAAATTCAAATAAAATTTATATATCCGGCTACAAAACATCATCATATCGTAAGAGTCCATTTTGCTTCTGTAGCTCCCTCTATAATGCACTTCCAGAGACTATCAGAAGCATCTCTAAACTAAAAAAATTCAAGAACAAGGTGAAGTGCTACCTTCTTGAAAATAACTTTTATGATGTTCGTCATTTTTATGACATTATAATTTAAAACCTAAAAACTTCTTTTTTCTTGTGACAATGTCATTGTTTACTTTGTAAATTTATATGGCAATAAATGAATAAATAAATATTAAAAGAGCGCATAGAAGAAGCAATCCATGAACTGAATATGCCGCAAATCACTCGTAAATTTATTAAGTTAGCGGAAAAGTGTGTCGAGGTGGGTTGGTTGGTTAGTTGGTTAAAGGCGGGGGTCGGGTTCGACGTGTGGCCCAAGCTTCTTACACTGCAGCCTTCTGGCTTATTGTGCGCGCCATGCAGTCTTGTTAGAAAATGTTTGTTCCTGCTACGAGGTCCAGTAGTTTTCTTCCAAGTTTGTCATGCGGGAGGTTATCGCCACGTCGAATATTTCCGAAGATTTTGAATCTTTTACGGTTTAGTGCTTCGCAGCTGTATATGATATGGGAGGCGGTTTCGTCCTCTTCACCGCAAAGTCTGCATTCAATGGGTCCATTATAGACTCCCATTCGTTGAAGGTATTTTCTCAAGTGACTGTCAGTAGGCCGGTCACTTGTTTTAACTGAGTGCGCGTCAAGAGCAGCATTCCAGCTGATAGCTTCTTCGAGGGCCTATCAATAACGGCCCGTGCGTGTGCCTGGCCAGGTATACAGTTCCATCGAGACAGATGTTGTTTTTGCGCCCATCTGTCTAATGTTGTTTTGGTTACCTTTTTTGATATTCCAAGGGCGGGTTCTGGGCCCCTGATATTTTGAGCAGATCCGGTTCTTGCCAGTTCATCTGCTTTTTCGTTGCCTTTTATCCCTGAGTGACTAGGAACCCATAGGAGTTCAACCTTGTTGTTTCTGGCTGCCAGGTCTTTTAGGTCGTTAAGGCACTCCATTGTGATTTTTGATGTAAATTGGAAGGAGTTCAGAGCCTTCAGAGCAGCTTGGCTGTCCGACAGGATATGTATCTTTTGGTCGTGGTACCCCTTTTCAAGATTCTTTTGTACGCATGCTTGTATCGCATGAACTTCTGCTTGGTATACTGTGGCGTAGTTTCCCAGGGGGATGCTGATTTCCATTCTGGGTCTTTCCCCAAATATACCTGCGCCTACTCCGTTGGCCGTGTCGAGGTGGGAGGTAGCTATGTAGAATAGTTTTAAAATATTCGAATTTTTATTTTGAAATTTGTATTTAGTCTTTATGCTAGTTTAAAAATAAATTTGTTTTATAAAATTTTTGTTAAAAATAATAAATAATGGTACTTCTCTCTTGAAGCATTTTCATATTCTCATAATTTATTAACACCTTGTAACTGTACATCTGATCTGACTTTTTTTTTATCGTGACATCATTTTCTCAACAAGCATAACTTTTTATAAAGAATGATTTTTGGTCGTAAAATGAATAATAAAGATTTTCCCCCTTGGGGATCCCATCCGCGGACACACTGTATAAGGATTCTTGAGAAAATCCCGCCTTTTGTTTGATCACTATATATAGTTACGCCCCCTAGCGGCCAACTTAGAAACTTAAAAGTAATTTCCAGGAATTTCTTTTAGTCACTTTTGTAATAAATATTTTCTTCTGTAAGTCATAAGGTAAACGGATTCCGAGATACAGCCGGCATCCCATTTTAGTTGAACATCCGGTTACAGCAATCTTGAAAGAGCGAAAAAGTGCCGGACATAGGCGTTACTTGCAATAATCTGATAAAAACCTAACTGGTAGTAACCCTTAAATAAAATTCTTCAACAAAATGGTGCACCTAGCGATTTTTTTTTATCGAAAGTAATGAATAAAGGGCGGAATAAATGCAAAATGCATATACCGGGTGTTTCAGGAGGTACGCTCACCAGAGCCGGTTTTACATGGGTGCTATTGGGTGCTATAGCACCGGGCGGTAAATCTTATAAGGGCGGTGCGCGGAGAGAGCTTGTATAGGTAAAATAAAAACCTTAGCATGGACGAATATTTTCCTGAAGAGTGCATTTACTTCAAAAAGTTCTTAAACGAACTAAGTCATGAGATTGAAATTGATTGCCCCAAAGATTTAATAAGGGTATGGTCCGAAAGTCACTAGTGTCGTGGTTTAGCGTTCCGTATTTAACCAAATGATAGCGGTAACCAAAAAATAGGTTTATTTTGGAACCCGGTTTTCGGATATGACGTCACCCAAATGTCAAAATGCTCACCGGCTTTAAACGCCGGTTACAAGTGGTTTCTCCTGTCACTTGTCATTATAACATATTGTTATGAATTTAATTTTAAAATATTTGGCCGATGGTTGGTAATTTATCAAGAGAATGAATCTCAATGAAATTATAAGTAAGTGTATTTAGCATTTCTGTAAATTATCAGTCTGTCGTGAACTTTTTAAAATTAAAGGTTTTATGATTTTAACGAACATAGTGATTTTTCGTCCCGAATATAACCGGATTTTTATGGTTGATCTGTCATTTGTCGAGGTTAACCGCCGTGGTTACTGGTGGTAATATTCGGACCATACCCTTAAATTGTTGCATGGAAATTAATTAACATGTTTGTTTCCAAATATTTAATTTTCTACTCTAAAACGAGTTAAAACCTATCTTAGAAATTCAATTGCTGAAAAAAACTAAATTCCTTAGCCATATTATCAATAAATTCAGACAGTTTTTAACTGTGGACACTAACCAGGTAATTTTTTCAAATTTAAAAGCAAGGAAGTGACTCTTGTAAGTAAAACTGAATGAAACTTCTCTCCTGAATTTCAAAACTCACATGTTACATTGTGATTATTTCACAATTTTCAATGTTTCTAATATATTATTATTGATGTTAGTAGTGAAAAATATCAATTTATTGCAATATTGGGCATTAGGTATGTAGCAGTATTGTTGTTTTGATATAAATATATTTATTTGGACCTTGTTGATTTCGAGAACATAGTTAGAGAAAATATATTGTTTTTTTTTTCATTGATTTTAAACGTAATATATTTATTTTTGTGTTTTTTTATATTCTATTTTCACTCAGTTCCTATATTAGCGATAGGACTAAGATAATTTGGACTGTAGCAAAACAGGAATAGCAAAATGTTTCAGAATGGTATTATTTTGTCATTTCGTTCTTCTAACCTTATTCTAATAATCCACTTTTTGTTTGTATGTATTTATGTTCGTATTCGTTTTTGGCTGTTTCTGATTATTCTATTTGCCACTGATGTATTCTGTGAAGATATTTATAATAAATTATGTTATTTCGGATTTTCAAACGTTTTTTTCAAGCATACCTAATATGAAAATACAATAATTTCAGATTGTATAAACCATAGAATAATTAATAATAATCTTTGGTATAAACTAGAAATGCGAAGGGCGATGCTTACAAGTAGCACCGGGCGCAAACGTACCTTAAACCGGCACTGACGCTCACCCCTATAACTTTTTTGTGGTTTAAATTACAGATTTAAAATTGTGTGTATTTATACGTGATATTATTTTGCTTTTGATGACATAGCGGATCCCATTTTATCACTTCCGGTTTAACCGGTGTGTGTAAAAGTGCAAGTGTACAATTTGTTTTTATTAAGGTTAATTTCAGTTTTATACCGGACATAATATCCTCGTTGGAGAGTAAAAATTTAAGTTTAAAAGACTCAATTAGTTATGTTGAAACTTTTTCCGCTAAATGTAAGAGCATTGCCGGTAAAGTAGGAGGTCAAGTGAGGAACAAATTGGATGTAACTGTAAAAAAGAATGAAGAATTTAAATACTTAACTGCAGTAAAAAGCATTTATGAGGGTACACCATCCAACGAAGTTGTATCTTGGCTTGGCCTTATATTTTGCTACCTAAGTTATAGTATGGTGCGATTAGGTACATCAGTAGATTTTGAAAGAAGTTTCTCCTTGGATAAACATATTTTTACTAATAGAAGACCATTCTTTTTTGTTGAAAATTTATAACATATTTATACAATTTTAGGTTAAAAAATTGTTTACTTTTATTTTTCTTCGTTTTTTTTGCATTTTTTTAAAAATAAACATATTTTTTAGAACCCAATATGTCTTTACCTCATTTTACTATAATAAATTAAGAAATATTGCCTACCAGTTTATTGGTAAAAAATGCAAATAACTGCATATTTATATTTTAAAGGCAAACAAGGCTAGTGATGTGAGAGGAGAATATTCTTGAGAGAATATTCTCGAGAACGGGAATATTCTCGAGAATATTCTCTGTAAGAAAATTCTCCCGAGAATATTCTCTAGAGAAGTGTTTCTACATAATTTACACCGCCTCGATTACACTGAAAAATTTTGCAATGATTTTTAAAACTTTCAGTTTCTGTAATCTTTTGTATAACTCTGGCAACAGTGTTTTACGTCTGGCAACAGTGATTCAGGGAAATCCCCTAGAAGCATATATCTATATGCGTCCTATGTTTTTAATAGTTAAATGTGATCTTTCTTTATTTGACTGTTTTTTTTTGTTTAGTTTTTAGTTATTCTTGGGAAGGTATGTTATGTTTTTCAAATAAAAATTTTATTTCTTTACGTTTTGTTTGATTAACGCCGTTCGCCGTTTGACATTTGCAGAAAATAAGCAGAATAGGTAATTTTTACTTTATTTTTATTGCCATTTCTAGCGGTTTTCTTACCATTCTCAGAAAATTCTCTAACTTGAAAATATTCTCCAAAAGATAATTACCGAGAATTTTACATCACTAAACAAGGCATATATCTGCATATAATATGCTCTTTATTAATAAATATTAATAAAATTTGTTGCACATATATGAAATTTAAGGAAGTATAAGGAGGAGAGTCACCCCCTCGACCCCCTATACGACAAGGCCCTAATCTTATATTGGTACATATACAGTGAGGACCTAAAGTCCGCCCCCCCCCTCTCTAACTTCTAAACCGTTCGGTATAATTTAATGAAATTTTGAACGATAATATTTGAGCAAGTCTTGCACTTTTTGACATACCAATGACAGCTTTAAATGTCAAAATGACAGCTGGGTCCGTTTTTGGAATATTTTTTTAAATGGAAAGGTGGTTCCAATGGTACCTTATTTTGAAGGTCTTTTAATGCTTAAAACATTCTCCAATTTAAAAAACATTTGGTTCAGTATTTTCTAAACAGGAATCAATAATATCGGTTTCTACATTATGACTATAGTCGGATCTGGTTTGAGGATTTAAGCGAAAATATTAAAATGGGAGTTCGAAATGTGATTTACGATTTATACAAATCAAAAACCAATGTAACTCTTCCAGTTTTACAAAAAACATTAAAAATTCGGGGTGTTTTGGAAATTGGACTTGAAGCGTTATCAAAATTAATAAAAAAATTAGGTTTTCGCTATAAAAAAGACTGTAACCGAAGATTTTTATGTGAGCAGCCACAGATAGTGAGTCGACGTGTTCAGTTTTTAAAAAAATATACGGATAATTACAAATCGAAACTTAGAAAAGTGGTATTTTTAGACGAAACGTGGATAATTTCGAATGGAAGTGGTTTAAAATCTTGGCAAGATGAGTCTGTAAAAAGTGTTAAAAGGAAAAAGGGGTGCGGTACGGGAAAGCGTTTTATTATTTTGCATGCCGGTTCTGCAACAGGATATGTTGCAGGTGCGAGTTTAATTTTTTCTTCAACATCAAAAAGTGCTGACTATCATGATAATATGAATTGCGAAATGTTTGAAAAATGGTTAAAAGTTCAATTGATACCAAATTTGGATGCTCCGTCTTTAATTGTATTAGATAATGCATCATATCATTCAAGAATTTTAAATAAACAGCCTACTTTATCTTGGAGGAAAAGTGATATTTATGAGTGGCTGGAAAAACACAACCAAAATCCTTTACCAAATATGCTTAAATCGGAACTCCTATCAATAGCAAAGTCTCTTAAAAAACCCAAAATATACGCGGTATATGAAATACTGCCTGAATATGGTCATGAGGTTCTACGACTGCCGCCATATCATTGCCAGTTTAACGCAATAGAATTAATATGGGCTGGTGCAAAGTCTTATTATGAAAAATGTGATGGTCTTAAATCCGACCAAGTACAAATAGTTTGGCAAGATTCGTTAGATCATATTACATAAGAGTACTGGAAGAAATCGGTGGAACATACAGAAATATTAATAAGGGATTGGTGGGATCGAGAACAAGTACTAGATGTCGAAGTAGCGCCAATGATAATTGCTCCATTCGAAGACGACTCAGACGACGAGGACTTTTCAGATTTTATAAGTGACGATGAGAGTTTTTAGGCTATAATTATAAACGGTGTTTTTCGTTTAAATTTTTTAGTATTCTTGGGTATTATATTATGCTTTTTTTTCATGCACATTATTCTGCATAGTCCTTAAACTAATTCCCAGTGTTTTCATTACGGTTTCCTGCATATTGGTTTGCGAATTTCCACTTTTTCTTTCATTATCGAAATAGTTTATCAGGCTAAATGCCATTGTATTTTTAGGTTTTAGTAGTATAATTGTTAAAATAAATTGCACTGTTTATTATGGTCGTTTTTAATTAAAGGGTACAGTAGGTATATAATTAACGATTATATAATTTTTTTGTAACTTTCAACTCCCCTGTACATAATTTTTACAAAACTAATAATATTAGGTATATGTGGCTATCTTCGCGATAGCTAAAATAATGAAACTATTTTTCCTTCCTTCGGTATATTTGTAAATAATCTCACAACATTTTGATAGCCTCTGTGTTGTCTGATTTGACGCATATGATCAGTAACCTTTGGACCCGCACGTTAAGACCAGATCTGACTATACCACTGTTTATAATACACTTTTTTACCTATAGTTGTCTATTGATTGTTGCTGTCATACTGTTTTTAAGAAAATATTTTTACCTCGAAATTGTCTTAATTGGCTCGTTCTTTAGAAGATAAATTTGAAGCGATTATTATTTTTGGCGAAGCTAACCGAAATTACCATGCTGCTGTTCGTATGTTCATGAACGATATCCGGAACGCCAAATATGCAGAAAATTTTTGCGAAAACTAATCTTAAAATTTCAAGAAACTGGTTCGGTTAGAGACGCACCAAGGTCTGGAAGGCCAAAAATCGTGGAAGATGTGAAAGTCCAAATTTTAGCTGAAATGGTTGTTACTCCCCAACAGCCAACGAAACACGTGGCTGAGGCATATAATGTTTCTCGTAGTTCTGTCAAAAGAATTTTGAAAAGCCATAAATTTCACCCATATAAAATGAAAATTATACACGAATTAACAGAAGATGATCCAGATAGACGACCAGAATTTTGCGAAATTATGTCAGAAAGAATCGTAAGGAATAATAACTATTTACGGAATATCTGTTTTAGCGACGAAAGTACTTTTTTCTTACATGGACGAGTTAATACCCAAAACTGTAGGTACTGGAGTGATGAAAACCCTAATGTTTTTCGGGAGGGACACACACAGTTTCCCCAGAAAATAAATGTTTGGGCAGGCATTTTGGGTAATCACATTATAGGTCCCATTTTTCTGGAATATAATCTTAATGGCCCCAGGTACCTGGATATGTTGCAACATACAATTACTCCACTTATTAATGATGTTGTTGCCCAAAACCCACATGAGTTTCAAGAGGTTGTATTTCAACAAGATGGTGCCCCGCCACACTATTTTAGGCAAGTCAGAAATTACCTAGACGAATCTTATGAAAATAGGTGGATTGGTCGTCGAGGTCCGACAGAATGGCCAGCTAGATCGCCAGACCTAACGCCTCTAGATTTTTTTCTTTGGGGATACGTTAAAACTGATGTTTATAAAACGGCTCCAGGCTCATTAGAAGAACTTAGGCAACGAATTACAGATGTTTGTTCAAGGATAACGCCACAGGTGCTTCACAATGTCCGAGAGGAATTTACTAATAGAATATTTATTTGCCAAGAGGTCCATTGCGGTCATTTTTAACAATTGTTGAAGTAACCACTGTTTTGTAGATGTGTCCCTTTATCTTTTGTTTAAAATATTTATAATTAATAAATTTCATTTCATACTGAACCAAATGTTTTTTAAATTGGAGAATGTTTTAAGCATTAAAAGACCTTCAAAATGAGATACCATTGGAACCCCCTTTCCATTTAAAAAAATATTCCAAAAGCAGACCCAGCTGTCATCTTGACATTTAAAGCTGTCATTGGTATGTCAAAAAGTGCAAGGCTTGCGCAAATATTATCGTTCAAAATTTTATTAAAATATACCGAACGGTTTAGGGGACTTTAGGTCCTCACTGTATATATTTTATATAAATACATAATAATTTTTTTTTATTATTATTATTATTATTATTATTATTATTATTATTATTATTATTATTATTATTATTATTATTATTATTATATTGTATTTTAATTAGGTACGTATACGTACCCAAAAGATTCACAAAGCTCGTTTCCTACTATTCAGTATAACAATATTCCCTATTTTGTATCTACTAATTAATAAAACAATCATTTCTATTTTAAGCAAATGAAGTTTATAACTCTTTAACCAGCGTATGATCGTCGCATCTTACATCATATAGTACAGAAGTATGCAATGTTGAATCAATTAGAAATATGTTAATTTTTCATTTATGGCCGTTGAATGCCAGAAGTGTGCCAGCTTAAGTCAGTTCATGTGCCATCAATGGAGTGAACATGTGGATTCGGACTAGATTAAAAAGTGATCTATTTACATATTTTAGTTCCTATTTTGTGAATTTTTTATGGATTTTAAATGTAGTAAGTTCGCAAAATGGTAAGTTGCGAGAATATGCTTCTCGTTAATATAGTTGTGTAATTATATATACAGTGTGACCAGTAATTCGAAATTTGACTTTGGCATCAAGTTCTGCTTCAATCGAGATGAACATTAAGCAAAAAATAGTAGTTACGTGATTCGCATTATCTGTCAAATTTTAATTTTTTCCAAAAAATAATTCAAAAGTGTGGTTATTTCTGAAAATATCGAAAAAGTTATTAGAAAAAGTTTTTTTTATGCATTTTCTAGCCGACATGCAAAATTTCAGCTGCATAAGATAATTTTGATTTTTTACCCACCACTAAAATGTATTTTCCACTTAATAAACACGTCACTGATGACACTTTGTCTTAAGGTAGGAGTATCAACATGCTTGCCAACCTATAACCTATTTCGCGTAGATTTATTTATGTTTTCTAGCTTTTATACAAAATTTAAAGAAAATCAGTATCGACTTGATATTCTATAGGTAATAATTATATATTATATTAAATAAATATCAAGGAATTTCATAACTTATTTTAGGAGAATTGTATAGTGAAAAATATCAGGTAAGATTTTTTTAAACATTATTATGTCATTGTCACTCATTGTTCTTTCACTATACAATTCTCCCAAAATTAGCAATGAAATAAATTTATATTTTTTGTAATATATCAAATACTACCTAAATAATGTACCGACGATATTGATTTTCATTAAATGTTAGTTATTAAAATAATAAACTCAAAAAATCAATGCGAAATAGGTTATAGGTTGGCAATAGATTGAATGACGTTGAGAATTCAACCTTAATGTGTATTACTTTCAGACACAAACTACGATTTCAAAAATACTTATTTTATGAAGTTACGTTATACAGAGTCAAAAACAAATAAACTATGCATCACATGCGACCAAATTTTATAAGCCCAATTTGGATTTTGTAGAAAAATACACATTTAATACGGCGCTACTTTAAAGAAAATGTATGTGAAATAAAGCATTGTCAATACTAAGAAGTTTTATGTAGGTTGCTATAAGTCTTATTTTGCAAAAGTAGTGCTATTTACAAAATATGGGTAAAAAATAAAAATTATCTTATGCAGCTGAAATTTTGCATGTGGGCTAGAAACTGCATTGAAAAAAACTTTTGAAAAAAATTAAAATTTGACAGATAAAGCGAATCACGTAACTACTATTTTTTTGCTTAATTTTTATTTCGATCGAAGCAGAACTTGATGCCAAAGTCAAATAAAGCTAATAATAAAAAAATCCCATATGATGCGGACTTTACTGGTCACACTGTAGATACTATGAATTATATATTATCACAGTAACTATTTGTATTAAGGGTTTACATCTTTACAAGTTTTTACATGTAGGTATCCGATTTATACTTGTTTGTTTTTATTATAGGTCAAAAGGAATTGGAAATTTGTAAATTATTAAAAAAGTTGCGTCTTCATAATTTTCGCTTTCAGTGACTTTTTTGGGAAAATAACAAAAATAGGCCTACAGGTCTTTTTTGTTAAGGAATCATCTTTTTATTGTTAAGGAAATTTATATGTGGCTTTTTATGGTTTAAATTTTTGTTACCTGTCATAGTTTCAAAGGTACAGGGTAATTTACAAAAAAAGTACCTATTTTTAAGGTGGCGGACCGAATTTGAGGCCTTTTGGTCACGAGGATGTTTGGTATGACGGACAAAACTCTACCTGTCCCCACTAGCTGACCCCCCGTCATGGGGGTTAAATCCGACACTCCTCTGCGGTATCAACGCAGGGGGTTAGTCTTATTGAAGATTCTCATCGAAAAAAAACTAGCTTTATAGTAATTTGTTTCGGATATTTCATTAGTTGTGCTGGAGTAATATAAGAATTTTGGATATTGGCCTAGAATTTTAATCCTGAACAATTTTTTAAATACATTTTTTGGATGTCTCGTCACCTAACAATACTTTTTGTTAATTCACAATTTTATTTTATTTTACCTCGATACCGGTAGTCAGTCAAAATCGATTTTTATGTCTTGTGACGGGAGTCCAGGGACCTCCTCCACCCAAAGGCAAAAAACAAATATCCTTTCCTTTGTCCTTTGCCTAAAACATCAATTATTTCATTCATTACTAACACTTTTATGCCATTCTGCTTCCCATTTAATAACTGACCCTCTCTCACAACAAAATCGTAAATACGCCCCTGTCTTTACGCAAAGAGGGATGTATGCTAAAAGTTACCTGTTTTTCCGCCTATAATAAATATCAACAGGATAGGAAGCTTGTGAAATCATTATATTAAAATATCGAAATCCCTTCGTTTATTAGCAGGTAACCTAAATAATTCCGATTCGATTAATAATGTAAGTTTCAAAAGTTTTGGTACAACATTCACTCAAGTTAAAATAATCGATAATTATAAACAACATAGTTGGCTTTGAAAACAAAAATCTTCAATAGCTTGCTTTATTTTAACAATTAATTGAGGCAGATTATTTGCTTTGAAATGGCTTATAAGTTAGAACTTAGGAAACGTATTTACAATTTTAGTTGGGCAAATGTCTAAACCGAAAATAGTTAGTGTTCCAAAAGTGAAATATTTTGCCGTGTACTATTTATCGTACAATAGCTGAATATGAGCAAGGTATACCATGCCTAAATTTACCAAAAAGTAGAAGACCCAGGATTTTTACCCAAGAAAGATTAAATAGATTGGTGAGAAGAGCTAAAAATAGAATTGGATTAACTAGGAGGAAATCGAGACGTAACTATCGCACTTCTAAGGACACAGTTTCGAGGGAATTGGACAAAAATGGTCTAAAATATCGAAAAAAATGTCCAAAATATACGGCAAACCAGTTGGCAGGGGAGGCCTACGTTCAGCAGTGGACGCAAAGAGGCTAGTTGATGATGATGATGAACCCTGACACAGTCTCGTCCAATTGAAAATTTTTGGGCACTTTTGTTTAGAATGGTTTACGATGGAAGATGGGAAGCTGAAAATGATAAGCAGTTAAGGCGAAGGATCTACAGGAAAATTCGATAAATAGTTGTCGCGCGCACACTGAGAAAAAACCTTCCATTCCTTATAAAAGTTCACATACTCTTAAATTTAGACTGTTTAATACTATATACAGTGACCGGCAAAGACTTCGCAACATATGGGAAACATTTTTATTAGCGGAATATTGAAAAATCTTTTTTGGGGGATTGGATGTGCATGTCCCATAACCTTAAAATCGATTTTGACATACGTCACGTGACCAATGGTATGGCGGAAAAGTTGAAAAAACCAATATGAAATCATCATAAATCAGATAAGTTGATGAGATATCGAAAAAATTCCAAGAATAAAAAGTGTTTAGAATTCCATTCGAACCTTAAATACAATGTTTGGGATATCTATTTAAAAAAACATAAAATCGAATATTTTTGTAAATATTTTTTTACCGAATTAAAAATTTCCATATTTTTCCTTTCTTAAAGCTTCATTAAAGTAAAACTGACATCTGGTGACCACTAGAAATATTCTTTTGTTTTTCTGACAATTTGGAGCAATAATTCAAAAAATTCGTTTACACTTTGATACCAGCTGTTACAATAGTCTATTTCTAATAACCTTATCGATATTTTTTATATCGAAATATTCTGTTAAGAAATCCTTAAATTCATTAATCCAAAGAAAATTATATTTATAACCGTAAAAAATAATTTTGAATTTTGCAGAAATCATTAAAAAAATCTAAAAATTAATAAAAAATTAAATTATCTTTTACGGTTATAAATAAAATTTGCTTTGGATTAATGAATTTAAGGATTTCTTAACATAATAGAATATTTCGATATAAAAAATATCGATAAGGTTATTAGAAGTAGACTATTGCAAGAGCTGGTATCCAAGTGTAAACGAATTTTTTGAATTATTGCTCTAAATTGTCAGAAAAACAAAAGAATATTTCTAGTTGTGGTCACCAGATGTCAGTTTTACTTTAATGAAGCTTTAAGAAAGGAAAAATATGGAAATTTTTAATTCGGTAAAAAAATATTTACAAAAATATTCGATTTTATATTTTTTTAAGTAGATATCCCAAACATTGTATTTAAGGTTCTAATGGAATTCTAAACACTTTTTATTTTTGGAATTTTTTCTATATCTCATCAATTTATCTGATTTATGATGATTTCATATTGGTTTTTTCAACTTTCCCGCCATACCATTGGTCACGTGACGTATGTCAAAATCGATTTTAAGGTTATGGGATATGCACATCCAATCCCCCAAAAAAGATTTTTCAATATTCCGCTAATAAAATTTTTTCTCATATGTTGCGAACTCTTTGCCGGTCACTGTATATGACAGCAACACGCTTTCCTACTGCAAGACAACGAAAATTGCTAGACCGTTGTGTAGTGATAATATCACGGTAATTTAGCTAATAGAAAATAGGACTTAATACTACCATAGAGTGGTTTATAGACATTATTGCTCTGAATACTCACAGTAGGTAGTTATCAAGTTCTATTGGGGGTGTAAATTGGTTTTATATACTGTTAGTTTCGATTGACAGTTGTAATAAAACTTGACCACTAATCATAATACTATTTGCTTGCTACGGCTATTAAACATATACCTACTTACCACTAGAAATCAGTACTGTAATTCTCAAAAATTTAAATAGCTCTTCTAGTGTGATATTGTTCTTTTCGTTTACCTTTGCATATGATTATCTATTATGCAACATAGTTTACTGAGATGGTAAAATTCGTCCATAGCTTGTAAAGTCCAATATTTATGATGGGTTGTGCGAAATAAGAATCGCTTTATAAAACTGAAATACCAAGTAAAAATAAATTAATTGAAATAGGTATTGGTACGATCACTAACATTCAAACCACGAATTCGAACAACGATGTGACCTGCGCGCAATAAATATGTTAAAACTAATACTAGGGCGTACGGCGATTGTCGATCGCTACGTACCCCCACCAACGTCTTGTGGATTATAGGTTCTAACGGATACAATTCGTTTTTAGGGACGCTGTTATGCTTTCTTAATTGTAAAAAAAGCGCTTTACCGGGAACAAAATTTATTTATTTATTTATTTATTTATTTAGGATACAAACAGGAAATCCCATAGACAGTATCCACTAATTTTATAATAAGTAAATTATATCTATCCTACAACAATATCAGCACCTATAAGCTAATAATATCAATGATTGGATAACAATACAAAAAGAAGCATTTGCCATTATGGCAAATGCCTATGATAGGTAATAATAACAACATGAAAAAAACGAAGCATTATGATACTTATTTAATTATTCTAAAAGCCTTCGCTTTAGAGCATTTTTAATTCTATTCAAAGATGTTGAAAAGAAATCTAGATCTAGGTCCGAAAAATAGCGATTCGAGTTTCTCATCATTCGACTGATTGGTGAGTTTTGAGAACTATTTGTATGATGAAATGGAGTATAAAAAATGTAATTATTTCTTAATTGTCGCGGTGCAACATTGAACGCCATCCTTGAGACCAGATATGGAGAGTCAACCCTATTCGAGGATATTTTAAACATATAAACCAAGTCCGATAAAATTCTTCGATTCCGCAGAGACAATATACAAAAATGCAATCTTACAGTATTTATGTCGTGAAGTATATAATTTTGCTTAAATAGTAGACATCTCAAAAATCTGTTTTGCACCCTTTCCAATCTATCTATATATACAGCATACATTGGATTCCATACAACAGATGCAAAATTTAACTTGCTATACACATACGCATAATACAAGCACATCAAAGATTTAGTGTTCTTAAAGTATTTAGCCTGCCTAGTAATAAAGCCCAAAATCTGACAACAACTGGACGCCAAGGAGCAATGCGTCGCATTGAGAAGATACAATTTATTTCTTAACAAAATTCCTGTAGTTAAAGTGGTTCATTACACTGGCCGACAAGATTTTTCTAACACAGGTCAGCTCTTTATTTTTAAAATGGAAATACCCTTCTAATAATAGAAAAAATATTGGGAAAGCCCCAATACATACCATTTTTCAATAGCTTAATAAGACCATTTTACATTATCAGGTAGTCAATTTAATTAGGGGCGGTAATTATAAACATTAATAACAGAAAAATTACCTAAACTGTAGGAATTTTAGTAGGACTTCAGGGAGGATTTACAAAATATTGCTGTTTTCTTTGTTTATGGGACAGTCGTGCAGTAGATCAGCATTATGTAATAAAAGATTGGCCACAAAGAAGTGAATTTCAGCCGGGATCTCAAAATGTTAAGTTTGCACCTCTTGTAGACCCCAAAAAAGTCCTTCTGCCTCCTCTTCACATTAAACTTGGGCTGATGAAAAACTTTGTGAAAGCTATGATTAAAGACGGTGATTGATTCAAATACCTAAGACAGTTTCCCCAGTTAAGTGATGCCAAATTAAAGGAAGGCATGTTTATTGGGCAACAAATCAGAAAAGTGCTGGACGATGTCAACTTTACAGAGAAGCTTACCAGGCAGGAACTCAGAGCATGGAACTCATTTGTTAGTATAGTAAGGGGATTTTTGGGCAACAATATGGATGCAAACTATCAACAGTTAGTTGATGAACTTTTAGATTCCTACAAATCGCTTGGTGCCCGAATGTCATTAAAAATTCACTTCCTCCATTCCCATCTGTAATTTTTTCCTGAAAATTTGGGAGCTGTCAGTGACGAGCAGGGTGAAAGATTCTACCAGGATATCAGGACAATGGAAATTCGCTATCAAGGACGATGGGATGCAGCCATGATGGGTGATTCCTGTTGGTTTTTGAAAAGAGAAGATATGACCCCTTATAAAAGGAAAAAATAAAATTAAATTAGTGTGTTCAGTTAATATTTGTAATGTATGTGTTTTTCTTAGATGTAAGGTTTAGTAGGTGTAAAAATTTAAATATAGTCGATATACACAGTTAGAAAATCCCTAAATTATGATTTCAATAGATATTAAATATTGTAACATTAAATGTGGTACTATAAATGTAACAAGAAAACGTTACGTGTTACAACTTTTTTTTTCTCATTTTCGTATTTGGATAGGTACATTCTACCACAATATGCTATTTAGCTTTGTGTTACAACAAAAAAAATGTTTTTTGTCGGCCAGTGATTTAACAAGACTGTGCTGCTAATGGAACTGATTACTACCAAAAAAACACTGTTCTAGCAACTCTGGAATCGATATAACACTAAAGTGGGTTGTTACACTAGCAATTTATTTAATATGGGTTAATAAAAAATAAGCTATCAATACAAACTATCACTTAGCAAACCTGTTGTATTGGATCATTTTCCTCAGAGCAGAAGTCCAAAATTTAATGGGGGATGTCCGCAGAAAATTGCGCCTTGGTAAGGAGCATAGACTCCTTCATTTTATTTATATTGTTAATTTTGTTATTTGTAATATTGTTGATGAGTTGGAGTATAATAAAAATTTAATGTAATAAAGTAATTTGTGCCAAAACTTTTGAGACATACGTTATAGTCTTATGCATACCTACATAAAATAGTACATTATATACTTAGGTTGAGAAGTGAGCTATTATATAGCGAGCGCTTTTATAAACTGAGGCGCGAAGCGGCGAGGGATATAATGTGCGAGGTATATAATAGCCTTCTCAACTGCGGTATATATAGAATTTTTTCTACTACTTACTTGAGAAATCGTCATTATTTACTTCATTCCTTTATCGAGAAGTAACATTTCTTCACCTAGGTTAATAATAATAATAAAAAAAATTCCTAGGTCAATAATGAAAAACAGCTGTTCAATGAGGTTGTTGCAGACAATTTTATAACTTAACTCACCGTTTCTTTAACATATTATTGATTTTGAGCCTTTTTTGACCATTTTAAACAAAGAAATTCTGGAAAACAGGATTAAATTATCAATAAAATAGGACTTTTTATTATAATTTTATGGGGAAGATACTTTCAGGAATGGTTCTGTGACCAGCTTTTTTTCTTACACACCAGTCCATTAATTGCGAGTATGCATTCAAGTATAGTTTCTTAGATTTCTCTGGTAACAGATCGCACTGTGCGCTATTTGCCGCTTCCCTAAGCTCGGGTGGGGAACAAATTTCCAATTCTTCACTCTCAATTTCAGACATTTTATAATTTTAACTTTATATTATTATCTAACCCGAATATTTTCTACATACTGACAGAAGATCGCATTTAACAAGTAAAATCCTAACTGACTTGATTTTCAAATTTTTTTAAAAATTAGGTGAAAATGGGTAACAAAGATTTAAACGAATTAAAATATGTAATATTTTATTTTTAGTAGTAGAAAAACAATATTATGAACGTTTAAACCCGTATTAATTTAACCTAAATTCATTAATTCTCTAATTGTCCATAGCTTTTCATTTTACCCTAAGTAATTAAAAATAAGAGCCCTAAATGTCAAAAATGTTTTATTTATCTCTAAATCCTTAATAAGCTTCGGTTATTTAGTACATCACCATTAACTTTATAATTTATATCTGTGTTTATAGGACAGGAATTTTATTGAGCGATAAAAGCAATTTACGTTACAAGACATGAAAGTAAGTAAGTCTTACTGGACAAAGTAGGTAATTTCTAGGGCGAGCCGCCAGGCGAGTTCTATAAGGATGTTTTTCGGGTGCGTAACTTACGATATTTTTTTTTAATCGACACAGTGAGCCTAATGAATAAAAATGCAGCAATTGCTTTTTCTTATAAAATCAAAATAATTTCTTGAAAGCCAATGAATAAAAACTAATGTAATTGCTTTTGAATCCAGCAATTGCTTAAAAGTGCAGGAATTGCTTCTAGTCAATGCTTTTTCTTAAAAAATAGAAGCGATTGCTATCGTTTGCTTAAAATGTGATGAATAAATTAAGGAATTGCTTTTTCTAGTGTAGCGATCGCTTTCAACTTTTTAAGGTAGGTCGACCCCTGCATCATTTGCTTAGTAGCAGTCAACTTTAGTTCTCCGCGGCATACACGTGCGTTCCTCTTAATTTGTGTCTTCAATTATGGCTGAATATATGAACGTCCGTAAAAGAAAAATCTACGGTGTAATGATGATTTCAGAAAGTTATATCGATTTGACTGCGAAAATGTTGAGTGGTTGGCAAATTATTTTTATTTTAAAAATACTGGTAAAAGGCGAGGGGTGCACTGTGGCCTTCAAATAAAATTAAAATCTTTTTGCGGAAATTGTCGGATCCAGGCTTTCAAAATTCTGTAGGGTGAAGAACTCGGTGTTCACCAAACTACGGTCTGTAAGACATACACTTCTGTAATGGATGCAGTTTTGGAGAAGGCCAATATTTTTATTAAATTTCCTACAAGTGCTGAAGCTGTTGTGGAAGCTAAACGGTTGTAGTCAGAGAGATTTATTTATGTTCCTTCAATTTGTAAACGAATGTCAATTGCTTGTCTTTAATTTCTTCATCACTACTATCACTTTCCTCATTTTTACTGAAATTTGCCATATCACAATTATAAGTTTCCTATTTTCCACAAAAACCTAACAGATTACTATTGTACTAAATAAATAGACCAACGATTTTGTATTTACGTCAACTCTTTTGCAAATTAGGCACCAAACTGAACACGAAATCTATAATCTGAACAAGTGGATAAGCCACGTCTGAACTTGTGTTGAATAAGCATTTGCTACAGAGGTGTAAGAAAAACAGCAATAATTGCTTCAATATTTTATTCATATCCAGATCTAGCGATTGCTTTTACTTATAGCATTTGCTAGTCAAGCAATTGCTTTTAACATTGAAAATGTGTATATTATCGCACGAGCATGTATAGTATGGGTACACAATTCGAAATTATTGCGGTGAACATTTTTCCCTGACGTCACACAAACGGAACTACGCGCGCGATGCTATGTCGGCGAAGGAGGGAGAATGTACAACGGATAATGCGCGTCCCGCCTAGACCAACTGGAGAGGTACAGCCACGAAATTAAAAATATATTTGTTTGTTTGTTTGACTGACAGTATTTTTATTGTAACTGTTATAATGGTGAAGTCTGTTAAAAGTAGCTATAGTGTAAATGTTTAAGTTTTTCGCCTAGTTAAGGATTTATTTACTCTTATACACTTTGTCAGAAAAGTATGGAATATTGCAATAAATATGTTTCAAACCGCTTATATTTTGTCGTCAAAATTTTGCCCACAAATATAGTTTTAAAAAACGAATAAGACAAAACTAAAGGGAGTCAAATACCATGATTAAATTTTGTATTTTAAATGGAATACCCCGTATATTTTTATGGATATATAATATAGATCTCTTTGAGAAAATTTCTGTGGTTTAAGGTTTTATGTATTTATCGATCAAAATGCCAGAAATAATAATATATCAATTTGCAATTTAAAAAAGGAGCAAGTGCTTAATTTTGTAAATCATAGCTACTTTAAAATAAGTTGAATTATTCCCAAATTTCCATTTTTTAGGGTATAATTATATGAGTTCCAATAAAATGGAATTTTTTTACACATAATGACAAATCTGATTTTAATTTTGCATTAAAAAGTAGTAAATTCTTCATGGAATTGAAATATCTCTGTCATTTTGATAAATAAATATCTACACAAAACCATATACTTAGGTGTTATATTAGGTAACACAGCAATTGTCTCAAATGGATCTATTAAACTCCATAAAGCTATACAGGAACATGATGCATGACCATTTAAAATAAAAAATAAGCATGTTTTTTGACCATCCCTGTATACTTTCAAAAACGAAATTAATCTTGATTGTTTTTTTTTTAATTATGGACGTAAGCGAATTTTTGGCGAAATAATACGAGCGGTTTGAAAGATATTTGAAATATTCCAGACTTTTTTGACACCCTGTATTAGGTACGTATTATAATTTATATTTAGGAGGTTATTTGTTCCTTTAAATATATTTCTATGTGTTGTACGACTGACAGTTATAACTTTGTATTTACTTTATAACATGGTTGGTAGGATATATTAAGTAAGTACGGAAACTTTAAGGAATTCATTTATGGGTGATTTTAAGGCCAAAAGTTAATACCATTATAGATCCGCAAGAGCTCCGTTTTTGAGATACAACTTTTAAAAATTCCCTCTTTTATTATAATATTAAATGGTATCAGCTATTTCATTGAAACTTGCTACATACTAATGGATATTTAGGAGCTACTTTTTGCAACTATTAAGATATATTTAATTCAACCATGAGCGTAGATATGGGTAACCTGTTTTAATCTTTTAAAGCATTATCTAGTAAGCCAAGCAAAAGGTACACAAAAAGTGTATGTTTATAATTTTTGATTAGATTAGCCCTTTTCGAGAAAATTTACTTATTAGGTTTTATGTACGCCTATGGACAAATTTAATTGCGAATCATTGCTGAGAAATCAACTAAAAAGAAAATACTTAGTTTCTAGCCAATTTTAAGAAATATTTTAGTTTTCATATGTTAAAATTATTAATAAAATAATTTAAAAAAGAAAATAATGTTCTTTTATTTTGGAAATCAAACGGTTCCCGAAAGGATTTTATAAGTTATTAAATTTATTTTTATAAGATGCATCTGGTACTTTATTTTTGTTAAGATCTGAGCAATTTTGATTCACAATTAAATTTCTCCAGAGGCGTGCATGAAAATCTAATAAGGAAATTTTCTTGAAAAAGATACGCCCAATCAAAAATTATCAAGATACACTTTTTATGCTTGGCTTACTTAATGCTTTAAAAGTTTAAAACAATCAGTGGCGTGGCATTTTTTGCTTGAAAGTCCTAATACCGTTACCCATATCTACGCTCGCGGTTGAATTAAAAATATATTAATACTTGCAAAATGTAGCCTCTAAATATCTATTTGTGTGTCACAAGCTTCAATGAAGTAGCTTTTACCATTCAATAATATTTTAGAAAAAAGTAAATATTTTAAAAAAGTTAAACACTCTGTATCTACAAAACGGAGCTCTTGCGGAACTATAATTATATGACCTTTTGGTCTTAGAATCGATCAAGGATTAATTCCATAAAGATTACGAACTTAATTAATTAACACCCTGTATAATATCAGTGATAAATACCCTGATATACAGGATGTCCCATAACTTATGGGCCATAGAGTAACTGGAGATACTAGACATCAAACTAGATCAATTACGTCATTTAAGTTTTTTAGAAATGTTACTCGTTCTAGATATACAGGGTGTTAAAAGTGAACGTTTGTTTTCGAAAAAAAAACCTAATTTGAAAACGGTTCGATTTATTAAATGTTCATCAACTAAATATTACATTTAAATCTATATTCGTGCCAACCATTACTCAGAGTGATTAAAACCTGGGATAAACTTACTTGTTCCCAGCCAGCCTTTATTACGCGTTTTATAGTTTTATGTTAGAAATAATATTTTAGTTTTCTTTTGGCTGTTGTTCCGTTCTCAATTTTTATTTTTAGTTGAATCATAGTTAAATGCAAAAATATATGATGTGTTCATATTCATAAACTAGTATTTTTTACCTACATTTTACATTCCTATACAAGATATTAATAGAACTTGATATTGTAATAGCAACTCTCATTAAATAGAATAGAATTAAAATACAAATTTAAATGTTGATAACTTATTAAATTAAGTAATTTTGAATATTAAAATTATATCAAATTTTTTAAGTACAAAACAGATGAAATGGTTTAAAAATATAAATAAATATCCAAATTTGATATATTTATTTCCGGTATATGTAGGTATAGATATCGGATATTTGAATATTTATATAAACATGATATGTACCAACCCTGTTTTATCCCCTCTATTTTACTATTTTTTATATTATAAATCAATAAAACTATGATCAACTAAATACTACATTCAAATCTATGAGTTTTCGCAGATTTCAAATCTCACAATAATAGTCACAAGCGTTGCACTCTGCTTCGGCATTTTCAATGTCCTCCCCGGTTGCATCTTTGTAAAGGACCGTGAACTTTTCTAAAAAGTAATTTCTTCAAGTAATTGCTTAATTTTTATTTATTAGGCTCAGTGTCAGTGGTGTACGAGAAAATTTTAATATTGTTGGGTATAGCTTTAGCAAGTAGTTAGCAAACTTGATAGTTAGGAAAATAATTTGTTGGTCTTGTTAACTTTTTAATTCACGCAAAAAAGTGCAGTGAAACTTTAGAGGTTTTTTGGACCTAAACAAACGAAATTCCACACTAATATCAGCAAAAAGTAACTATTATTCTTTGAAGCGCTTTCCTAAATCAATAAACAATAATAATAATGATAAATCGTCTTTATTATTTAAAGAAATTGCATGTTATACCAATGTTATAACTAAAGGGCGGATTATATGCACTTAAATTCAGCCAAAATAGGCGCATATCCATATATTATTATACAGTATGTCTCCGTAAGTTGGAACCATATGGAAAACTTTTTTATTATTAATTTTACGAAAAAAAGTTATTCTTAATAAAAAGTTCTGCATGGTCTAAAACCTAAAATACAACTATCAGATATTGAATTATTTTAAGCGTACCTATACGAGGTTTGTCAAAAAATATGAATTTTACCCAAGAGCAAAGTATCTTTATTAATTTTTGACAATATCAAAAATTGTTATTAAAAAAAGTTGATCAAAACTAAAAATTACGTTTAAATATGTAATTATATACACCCCTTAAAAATATGCAGTTATTTGCATTTTTTTTTAACAAATATGCTTACTGGTAGATATGCCATTTTTTCGTTTATTAGATATAGGGTATGGTCCGAATATCACCAGTAACCACGGTTAACCTCGACAAATGACAGATCAACCATAAAAATCCGGTTATATTCGGGACGAAAAATCACCATGTTCGTTAAAATCATAACCTTTAATTTTGAAAAGTTCACGACAGACTGATAATTTACAGAAATGCTAAATACACTTACTTATAATTTCACTGAGATTCATTCTCCTAATTACCAACCATCGGCCAAATATTTTGAAATTAAATTCATAACAATATTTTATAATGACAAGCGACAGGAAAAACCACTTGTAACCGGCGTTTAAAGCCGGTGAGCATTTTGACATTTGGGTGACGTCGTATCCGAAAACCGTGTTCCAAAATAAACCTATTTTTTGGTTACCGCTATCATTTGGTTAAATACGGAACGCTAAACCACGACACTAGTTACTTTCGGACCATACCCATAGTAAAATAAGGTAAAGAAACACATTGGGTTCTAAAAAAGATGTTTATTTTTAAAAAATGCAAAAAAATAAAGAAAAAAGTAAACAATTTTTTAACCTAAAATGGTAAGAAAGGCATTTATATCAAAACAGCCTTTAAATCCGGAAATACGCTTAAAAGCTTTCTTACAAAAGTAATTCCCCCCTCTAATGGAAACACAAAAAATTGTATCTATTTAATCCATTGCGAGTGTGGCGAATCGTACATAGAAGAAACAAAAAGACCTCTTCCCGTACGAGTTAACAAACATCTGAAACATACTTAAAGAGGTGAAACTTCGAGATCAGGTATAGCGGAACAAGTATGGACCAACCAACATAATATACAGTGGTCAGAAGCCAAGGTTTTGGACACGGAACAGCCCTGGAGAAAACGAAAATTCAAAGCAGCTTTCATGAATCAAAATATCCATATGGATAAATATTTAGTAAACCAAGTATAGATTAGATATCCCCAATATCTGGAAACCTCTTCTTATCCAAAACCAACAGCTCAAACTTCACATTCCAATAAGCACGTAGGCGGAGTCATCAAGCTTCATTGCACATGGATAATATTTAAGACAGTAGCCTTAGAATTATAATTTAGTTTACACTTGAAAACGGCTAGAGATACTATTATATATTTCCTTTTATGCAAAACAATGCGTAAAATACAATACTTTACGCACTAGTGCGTAAAGTGAAGTGTTTTTATTGTTATTCATATTATATATTTTCCGGTAGTAGAAAAAATACAATTCGTGGGTAAAGTGAATTTTTTTTATTCATGAGATTTGCGCATTCGCCTACAGCTCATGCTTTAAAATTCCCATTCGTAAAAAATACCAACTTTACAAACTATTATACAGGGTATTCCCTACTCGATGGTACATTAGAAGTATCTGGAGAACGAAAAGAAAAATAATTTTGAAATTTTCACTACGGCCATAGGAGACTGCGCTCTAGCTTTTAAAAATAATTTCGCGGTTGCAGTGTTGCCAGATCTATTGATTACTGACATCAACTTTGGAATTTTAAATGAGACACCCTGTATATTTTTACATTTTTAAATTCCACATAAAATTATAATTATTTTTTATTAAATGCACTATTAGTCTATACTTCATAGTTTCCGAGATATTGACTCTCGAAAAGTGACATTTTTGAACTTTGACAGCTTATAACTTTCTAACAGTAAGTCTTAGAGCAAAACGGCTTACATGTCCCTATCTTCAATTTTTATTATCTTCCCAAAAAAATCAACTTCCGGTTAAACCGGATGTAACTCGAAAGAAGGAAATATAGTTGTTCCGGTTTAACCGGTTGATTTTTTTGGGAAGATAATAAAAATTGAAGATAGGGACATGTAAGCCGTTTTGCTCTAAGACGTACTGTTAGAAAGTTATAAGCTGTCAAAGTTCAAAAATGTCACTTTTCGAGAGTCAATATCTCGGAAACTATGAAGTATAGACTAATAGTGCATTTAATAAAAAATAATTATAATTTTATGTGGAATTTAAAAATGTAAAAATATACAGGGTGTCTCATTTAAAATTCCAAAGTTGATGTCAGTAATCAATAGATCTGGCAACACTGCAACCGCGAAATTATTTTTAAAACCTAGAGCGCAGTCTCCTATGGCCGTAGTGAAAATTTCAAAATTATTTTTCTTTTCGTTCTCCAGATACTTCTAATGTACCATCGAGTAGGGAATACCCTGTAGAGATAATCTTGTTTCAATATTTTCCAGACTTGTTAAGTGCTGTAAATATTCTAAAAGTTATTTCTTGATGTAAAAACAACATGAAATGATTAGGTATAAAAAGTTTTGTGTGTATATAGGTACATATCTACTTTCTTGATTTATTCTACCAAACTTCTCCATTCTAAGAACTGTCTTTTTATTCGTGTTATTTGTCTTTTGTTTTTTTTTGTTCAAAAAGCAGTGTCCCAAGTGGAATTAGAAGTTCATACCGACAATGAAAACTGGGTCTCCTTTGAAGATCTTATCGGAAACGTAATATTTATAGGTTAGCCGAAAGAAATATGTTTATCAGCACACAAAACTTCGTCATACATTAAAAAATATATTAATGAGAATATTAACAAAACCGTCTCATTTTTCGGATACATATTATAGCTATGTATTTACACAGTGAATCAAATTTCAGTAGTTGTTAACACTAGTAGGTATATATTTTTAAATCCAAATTCAATATTATTTTTTCCTACGAGCGTGCGCAAAGTAGTACTTTGCGCACGCATTTTTGTGTGCAAAGTTACACTTTTCCGCACTAGTGCGGATAAGACTTTTATCCGCACTGGGTGCGGAAAAGTAAAACTATTCAAAAATCTCCTTGGTAGGGAATATATATAAACACTGTTAAAATGAGCAGCTCTGACGATAAATATAAATGTTATAAACAAATAATTAAGTTTCCTATTATTTTTTTTATTGTTATGTAATTTTTTAATTTTCTATTATTTTTTTTTGTTATGTAATTTTTAGTTGTAAGTATATTATAGTTCTTTCTTTAAAGTCGAATTAAAAATTATTAAATAAATTATCATATTTTTATTTTTGTTGTTATCTGATATGAAGCTCGTAGGAAAAATGTTGTTCCTAACAAGTGCGCAAAGTGCTTTTCCGCACGCAAGAACTTATCCGAACTCCGCTTCGCGTCGTTCGTCCAACTGTACTTGCGTGCGGAAAAGTATCACTTTGCGCACTTGTTAGGAAAATAACTATTTTTGTTTTAAATATAAAAATAATATATAAAAAATCGATCTTTTTATGAACATTGAATTTAAACAAGATTAATCAATTAAAAAATATTTATTAATCATTAAAAAAATAATTAGTACCTACCTATCTAATTTCGGTAGGGCTGTTCAGGGAGGCATTGATGAATGGTATGCCGGTGTTTTTTTTTTAATAAATGCACAGAAACCTAAAAAAAACAGTTTTTTGAAACCACTAAAACTGCCACAATTTATCTTAAAATCCTTGAAAGTAAACACGTCGATTTTCAAAACTGAAGTAAAAACAACAGTTTTTACTGGTAACACGATATTTTCTAGTCTATCTAGATGTCATCTTGCAGGAATTCAAGAGAATATGTGTTTGTTTTAACATGAAAGGTTCCGTAATTGCACAAACACGAAAGTAAACAAAACTATGACCGGCTGACCAACATCTGCCTTGCTCTACCAGCTCCAGAATATGTCTGTCTTCTTCTTCGTATGCCAAAAGCATAAAAATAACTACTCTGATCAACAAAGCACTGCAGCAGTGCGCATGCGAATCGTCAACAGTTCGGCAAATCGAATTGACGATAAAAAATGGCGTCGTTAATCCCACCTTAAGGATAGGTCTTTCAATATTTTTAAATTGAACTAAATCAAACAACAATAGCCATAATTGGGTTTATTTTACATGCTGTGATGAATTCTTAATAGTATAACTTAGTGAAATTATTCATTGCCACCCCACACCTGACACCAAAAAATTTTTGTTAGCATAATATTTATGGCTTACCGCGGATTTCTAGCAATTATGCCGTAAGTAATTTTTAATGGCAGATATAGACGATGTATATATACGTACATTCAATTTCTGCTGTACTATTTTTAATATTTTTTATACAGGGTGTTTCATTAAGGTCGAAGAGCGGCCATATCTCGGAAACTACTGGGCATAGAAACTCAGGAAAAGAAAAATGATAATAAAAGTGGCCATGAGAAAATTCTGGAAATAATTTCAAGTTCCGCATTTTGCCGCAAGAGGGCGTAATTGAAAAGTAAATTTTTAAATTTTACATAACTCCGAAAATTCCACATTAAGGTATATGTTTGATAACACCATTTTAAAGCTTGGACAATTATGCATTATTTTGGTTTTATGCTCATTGGCGTACCGACTTTAATAAGAGTGGGGGAAGCTGTTGAAAGTGTAATCATTTAAATCGCTGTAACTTATAAACGACTTATCCGATTTTAGCAAACTAAAGACTGTTTGGAAGAGAAATGTATGCACTTTGACCAGTCGTATTTAGTTGTTCATAATAGTTCTCAAAAAAAAATGCTAGAAGGCGCAATTTCCAATAACAATACATTTTTTGATTTTACTCCGAAAAAATAAATCATACGGTATAATTATGATACCATAATTGAGAAGGAGATGAAATTTGCTAGAAAAAATATTAAAACCGCAGCTCGATATCTCCGTTCGTTTCAGAGTTATTGCCAAAACAATAATTTTTAACACAAATTGCGCCCTCTAGCAATTTTATTAGAAACTATCTTGTACCATTAGATACGACAATTGAAGGTTCTTCCAAACAAGCTTAAATTTAGTAAAATCGAATAAGTCGTTTAGAACTTACAGCGATTTTAATGTTTAAACGTTCAATAGCTTCTCCCACTCTTATCAAGTGAAACTGTAAACATTAAAATCGCTGTAACTTCGAAACGACTTAACCAATTTTACTAAATTTAAGCTTGTTTGGAAGAGAAAGGTAAGTACCTTTAATCGTCGTATCCAATGTACAAGATAGTTTCTAATAAAATTGCTAGAGGGCGCAATTTGTGTTTAAAATTATTGTTTTGGCAATAACTCGAGATATCGAGCTGCGGTTTTAATATTTTTTCTAGCAAATTTCATCTGCTTCTCGATATGGTATCATAATTATACCGTATGATTTATTTTTTCGGAGTAAAATCAAAAAATGTATTGTTATTGGAAATTGCGCCCTCTAGCATTTTTTTTTTTAGAACTATTATGGACAACTAAATACGACTGGTCAAAGTGCATACATTTCTCTTCCAAACAGTCTTTAGTTTGCTAAAATCGGATAAGTCGTTTATAAGTTACAGCGATTTAAATGATTACACTTTCAACAGCTTCCCCCACTCTTATTAAAGTCGGTACGCCAATGAGCATAAGACCAAAATGATGCATAATTGTCCAAGCTTTAAAATGGTGTTATCAAACATATACCTTAATGTGGAATTTTCGGAGTTATGTAAAATTTAAAAATTTACTTTTCAATTACGCCCTCTTGCGGCAAAATACGAAACTTGAAAATTATTTCCAGAATTTTCTCATGGCCACATTTATTATCATTTTTCTTTTCCTGAGTTTCTATGCCCAGTAGTTTCCGAGATATGGCCGCTCTTCAACCTTAATGAAACACCCTGTAATATTCCTAATATATTATTAATTTTTTGTGATTGAGGTTTTATGTCTTTTTAAATTTTCATGCAAAATTATTTGTTTATTTTCAAAAGAATTTTGAGTTTTTTTAAGCACAGATTTAAGGTTTTTTTATGCTTAATAATCCCATAAATAATATTTATGGTATATATATTTTTAAACGTACAGGAACCACAAATATTTATCATATTTTGCCTTTTTTAGAATATGACAATAACGATGTTTGCCTCGATGTCTGCATAATATAATGTATTTAAACTGCCTTCTTTTAATATAATTTTTGGCTCCCTAAAGAAAGCTGTTTGTGGCTGATGATTACGAGTGTTTGCAGAGTTTATGGCCACGTCGTGTTTATTCCTTAGTGCCTTCTTCTATTTCTTATTTATCCAGGAACTTACTTTTCCCGTAACAGTAGACGATCTTAAGTATAAGGGTCTTATATCTATATACGTTATGGTTAATTAGTAAGTGTCCCAACAACGAAATACAATTAAGACTGTTTTAGTGTTAATCGCCCATGCAAAGAAATAAAGTATTCTAGGGTAATGATTACAAATGGTGTCGTACAAATATGACGATCTAACCCAACGTACCTACCTTAGTCCAATAGTGGATGCTTTCGGAGATACAGAGTGCTGGTTAATACCCAATCCCTATACAAAATTTCATCACTTTTCGGCAAGTAGTTTTTATGCTTTCACGCCAACAGACAGACAGACGAAACTGGGAAATATATTTTTTTAGACGGACCAGAAAATATACACTTACTGGACAATTTTTCGTCCAGAAAATAACGTTTTGTCGATCAAGACCGGAAAATGGACGTGAGAGATCGGCAATAGTAATTTACGTTACAAGTTCGGAAAATACTGTTTTTTTGGACGAGTCGACAAAATTCTAGGAAGAGCCGTAGGCGAGTCCTGGAAGTCTGCGAGTCCAAAAAAACTGTTTTCGGACGTGTTACGTACACTATTTTCTTTCGGCAACCGTGTAGAATAACAAATCAATGAGACACATTTCTTTATTATATTTCTTTGTAGAACAAAATTTCGAACATTTTAATTCTTATTTGTATTAAATATTGAAATTCGAACAGAAGATAGGTACTAACAGAAACATTCTAATTCTTATTTATATTAATATTTATATTAAAATTCGAGCAATTGCTAATATTGATGTAATTCTTCCCGGCCTAGGCCGGAGAAATGCTACTTTCTCAAAGGAAAAGCGTTCGGGAAGTGGGTACTTCCCGGACGGTTGCCGAAAAAATATTTTTCCGGTCCCTGTTTTTTCAATCGGTCTTTGATAATACAATCTACCTTGATTTCGTTACTATGATAACAACATTTCGATGTATTGTCGAGTGACAGTTCGTTGATTTTTAATTTGTTGTTTATGTCAAAATAGTTTCGCGAGTACGCAAATTTAAAAATATGAAATTAGATTTTAAATTATCCGACAAGGAAAATGAGATTTAATAAGAAATTTTGGAAGCAGCAAGGAAAGCGACTTACGATATATCACCAGTAAAATCAAAAGCCCGTTACGAGAAGTCATACGACGCATTAAAAAATAATATAAAAAATAGAATAGAATTTTAAAAAATATTGTACGTCACGCAACAGAAAATTAGTATTGTGCAGGTCTCTCCAAGCTTGTCTCGACCTGAAAAACACTACTTTCCGGTCTTGTATAACGTAAATTACTATTTCGTGATCATGGGACCCAAAAACGTCGACTGGATCATATCTCAAACATTTTTTTTGACGTCTACAATACTGTCTCTGCCAGGAAAGTTAAAAGCATACAAAAATATAATGAAATATGTAAAATGAGCATACCCTTGTTCGTCTTTAAATTCATTGTGGCGTTATATTACGACATGACGTTTATACATAAACGAAACAAAAAACAAAGTTATATTATATCACAAATAGCCTCATTATGTCGCTTTTGTATAGCGAATTTTAGACCCAAAAGTTTCAGTTAATTGTAAAATTATTCTGTTATAAAATTGCCGGCTGAAATATACTTTTGAGTATAGGTAAAGCTTATGATAAAAAATCAGATCAGCCTTTTATATACAGGGTGAGTCGGGAGGAACGGACCAAATTTCAGGAGCCTAATATACACGCAAAAACATAAAAAAACCCATATGTTCTTATTCGATAAATCATTTGTTTTAATGTTATAGCGTAATACCAAATAAAAAAAAGTTCATATATTAACGGTTTCCTAATCATAGCGTTCTTTTAATAAATGTTCAAAAATACCGCCAACTCTCTGTACATGGTATGGATATAAGCCTTGCTCGTGGAGTGTGTTTAATACTCTTTTTTGTGGAATGCCCAATTAAGTACCAATTTTTCGTGAGCTGGTCGTTGCATTTTCTTCTGCTAAATCCAGAATATTTTCTACTTCTTCTAAACCTTGTCGAGTAGCTCGTTCAGATGTAATGTTGGCACTGGGAAGCTTACCATTCTCGCACAAATTGTTAAAAACTCTGATAAACAAGTTTCTAGTCGGATGTCTGTGATGTGGATACCGTTGACGGTATTCTTCAACAGCAGCTGTAGCACTTCCATTACAGAAAACATAAATAAACTAATAAACACCATATTTGCATATTCTAAATTTGAATAAGTATTTGGCATTTTGTAACACTTTTAATCACTCAAACTTGAAAATAAACGTTTAATTATTGCCACAATACACAGACACATTGTGAAGATAACATATATGTCAAATAGTTTAGAGTCTTGAGCATGGCATACTCTAATTACGTGAAAATTTTGATAAAAGTGGAACTTAGAAAAAAATTTGATATTGCGCTAAACCTTGAAAACCAATGAATATCGGATAAGAACATATGGGTTTTGTTACATTGTTTTCGCGTTTATAATTCACTCCTGAAATTTGGTCCGTTCCTCCCGACTTACCCTGTATAGAATCCCTAAACCTAACTTCAAGCGTTTACGAAATATTAACACCTTAAGTCTAGTATACACCATTGACATGTTTCTCGATTTAAGGTTGAATTCTCAACGTCATTTAATCTATTGCCAACCTATAACCTATTTCGCGTTGATTTTTTGAGTTTATTATTTTAATAACTAACATTTGAAGAAAATCAATATCGTCGGTACATTATTTAGGTAGTATCTGATATATTACAAAAATATCAATTTATTTCATTGCTAATTTTGGGAGAATTGTATAGTAAAGGAACAATGAGTGACAATGACATAATAATGTAAAAGAAAATCTTACCCGATATTTTTCGCGATACAATTCTCCTAAAATAAGTTATGAAATTCCTTGATATTTATTAAATATGTCAATTATTACCTATAGAATATCAAGTCGATACTGATTATCTTTAAATTTTGTATAAAAGCTAGAAAGCATAAATAAATCTACGCGAAATAGGTTATAGGTTGGCAAGCATGTTGATACTCCCACCTTAACAACGTTTTGAAGTCAAGTCACAAACTTTAAGATATTGACAATGTAATTTGCTTTTTAAGTTTGACGTCAAAAAATGTAAAATGCATATTAATCAAATTTAAATTTTGCTCTGCTGATAATACATTTAAAATGCGCTTCGCTGAAGATGAACGCATAGAAATTTTGATTAAGTGGAGTCGTGGAGATAAAAGTACAAGTCATAGGAATAATTTCCCGACGAGACAGCCTTTTCCAGAGGTGCTATTTTAATAACACAGGTCTTATGGGGAATAAGCATTCAACCTTCTTTTATAGACCACTATAAACTAAATTAATAAATCTCTCTATTTTTATCACCACATCCGGCCTGGTAGAGGTAATTTACTAAACAAGTACCTAACTCCCAAAAATAATAAAATAAAATGTCTTCAGTTTTAAATACTGGGCCATAAAACAAAACAAACTTGTTTTACACACAGTTTTTGTTTCTATGGTTATTTGACTTGAAACCCACCACCATTAGGGAAAATTAGTAGATATAATATTTTACAAAATTTTTGCATGATCCAATAGCTATGATTCGAAATGTTTGTTACAAAATACTTGTATTTACACAACTATTAGTTTTTTAGTTATCATCTTTAAATTTTATTAAAACAAAAAAAATAATTAAATTTTATGTTTATTTTTATCTAAACCATTTGTTTTAGATGTTCCTGTTCCTCTAAAAATAGTCAACCTTTTGAAATCAAGTGAGCTTCAAACTGAATCCCATGACATAAAACAAGTAGCAGGTCCTTGTCAAAATGCAACCGACAGCTTTAGTACACACAGGTATTAATATCGGCTTGCACAAAGAATTTAAATAATAATTGACTAACCCGCAACTTTGACTCTACTGTGACATAAATGACATTGACACAAAATATTTTGTCACAATCAGAGTAGCCCGGTTAGCTTAGTTTTTGATTTACTATTGTACCTACTATTATTTATGTTTGTCATTTCATGACAATTATGTCGCAGTCCAAGTTGTCTTGGTCTTGCTTGACAAAACTTTTTGCAACCCAACAACAAAATAATTTAAATACTAGTTAAAATTTTTTGCGTATTTTTAATATTAACTAAGTGTGTTCAAACTTTTTAAACATTTCCAGAAACGTTTTGTGGTACTCTACGAAGGTTTTTATTATTGGAATATATTTTTAATAGGTGCTGAATATGACGATGTCGAATATATTGAAAAGGCCCATCACATATTTAATTGATTCAGCCGATACTAGGTGAAAATCCATAATTATAGTATTATGGGATACAGTAAAACAAAGTTGAACTTGTAAATTTAGACTATATTAACTAGAAAAATTATATGTTTCACTAACACTGTAGCTTCGTCAGATGAGCAAAAACTCTGACCAATTTAAACTTGTCACTTTCCTTGGACAACCTAGCAAAGTAGTTGGCAAGACTTGAAATCAGCATTATTTTTTGTTGCGATTATATTTTTTATTATTTTAAAGGTCATAACTATGGACGATGTAGGCCGCACTTGGTAAGTATCTTCTTAGTTTTAACTACTTTTATGTTAAATGTAAAATGAGAACATGAATAACTTTTCTTATCAATTTTATTATGTCAACAACTACTTCTATAGAAACCAACAATACTAAAACAAAACTGTCAACTTTGACATTATAACATATTAAGGCACGTTCACACTGTGCAACAGAATTGGATTCATCAACATTCCCCCCCAATTCTGCAATACTATTCTAAGATTTCAGTAACATTTAAAAAACTAAAACTTTCATAATTTCTTAATCCAACTCTCAACAAAACATCAGCAATCCTAAACTTTAATCAATAATTTCTATTATTTTCAAACAATCTCGAAAATATTTAAATTTTGAAGTAGATAAAGATTTCGTTAATAAATCTGCTTGCTGATTTTCTGTTGGAACATAAAATAAAATAATTCTCTTCTGATCAATACAATCACGAACGAAATGGTGTCTTATATCAATATGCTTAGTACGTTTACTCTCTAGCGTAGACGCCATTTTTATACATGATTGATTGTCTTCAAAAACTTCAATAGGAAAAACATTAACATTTAAAATCTCTGAGAAAATCTGTCCAAAAAATAAGCAATCACTAATACAAGAAGACAAAGCAATGTATTCTGCTTCAGCACTTGAAAGAGCCACAATACTTTGTTTTCTTGTTTTCCACTCGATAACATTATCGTTCATTTTTATTACATATCCAGAAATACTCTTTCTGTCCATTATATTATTTGCAAAATCTGAATCAACAAACGCTGTCAACTGAATATTGGAATTGTTACTTTTTGTGTATTTTAAACCATATGATTTAGTTTGTTTTAAATATCTTAAAACATGCTTTAAATGATTCCAATGTTCAATTGTAAAACAATTTTGAAATTGTGAAAAATACGTAATCGAAAAACTCAGATCTGGTCTTGTACCCAACATTATATACATAAGTGATCCTATGAGTTCTCTATAAGGAATTGAATCGTCATAAACATTATTAGAATTTGCGTTGTTTAATTGAAGTTTTGGCTGCATTGGTAATGCATGAGGTTTACAATCACACAACCGATTTGCTTTATATACACAACATCATTATCTTTACTTATCTCCAATCCTAGAAAATTTATAATATTATTTTGAAATATTTTCATATCAAATTTCTTACACAAATTTGTTTTAATCAAATCTAAATCTTTTCTAGAATTAGAAAAAATAATAATATCATCTACATGTATTAGCAAAAATGTCATATCATTATGATATAAACATGGATCCTTTTTGGAACGCTGAAAGCCAAGTTCTATCAAAATGTCGTTAAATAAAGAATTCCAACATTTAGAAGATTGACGGAGACCATACAATGCCTTTTTCAATTTACAAACTAAATTTAAATTTTTATCAATATTAAGACCTTCTGGCACTTGCATATAGACTGGATCTTTCAGCTTTCCGTTTAAAAATGCCGACTTAACATCTAGTTGACTAACATATAAATTAAATTGTACATACAATGACAATAAGATTCGAATACTTGACATCCTAGCAACAGGTGCGTATACATCTTCACTTATAACGCTTTGCTTGAAACCACGCGCAACAAGTCTTGCTTTCTTTTTGATTTCACCATTCACCACTTTTTCACTGAAAACCCACTTGGAGTCTATCACCTCTTCATCCTTTTGCAATTCAACTAAGTCCCAGGTTTCACATCTTTTTAAACTATCAAGTTCTTCTTGAACAGCATCCTTCCATCCTTGACCTGAATTTATAGCCTCTGAATAAGTCTTTGGCACATCCATCAGGAAATTGCTTACAGATAAAGCTGTTAACAAGTTAACATCATCAAAATCTGGATTAGTGTCATAATCATTTAAATAACTTGGTAATCTGCGATTTCTTATACTTTTTCTTCTATCAGTTATCTCTGATACTTTTTCTTCTTGTCTCTCTTCTTTTTCCTGACTTTCTACGTTTCTTTTAGGTTCCATTATTTCGTCTTCTTGTTTAAATTCATCTTCAATACAAATATTCGGTTCTTTTACTCTTTTTATTTCTTCAAAAATTATGTTTCTTCCATGTTTTACCTTTTTATTTATCTGGTCCCAAAGTCTGTAACCATTGTCTGCATAACCAATCATAATTAACTTTTCAGTATGTGTGTCTAATTTTGATTTTCTTGTTTCTTTAGGTACTAAATTGTAAGCAGTACATCCAAACAATTTTATCTTATTAAAGTTTACTTTTTCATTGTACCAAATTTCAGCAGGTATCTGATTATCTTTTAAAGCTCTGGTTTTTGTTCTGTTATTCAAGTATATTGCTGTTCGTACAGCTTCACCCCATAGTTCTTTATCTAGGTTGGCATCAAAAATCAAACTTCTAGCTTTTTCCATTACTGTGCGGTTATACCGCTCTGCAATCCCATTTTGTTGAGGATTATGCGCAACAGTATATTGTATTTTTATTCCCTTTGTTTCACAAAGTTGTTTAAAATCATTAGAAGTGTATTCACCACCATTATCACATCTTAACTTACAAATCTTAGTATTAAATCTGGCTTCCACCATAGCTATATACTCTTCGAATTTTTTTAATGCTTCACTTTTATTTCTCAGTAAGTAGCATACACAAAAATGTGAGTAATTATCTATAAAAGTTATAAAATATTTCATACCATCATATGTGGGTGGATTTATGGGGCCACAAATATCTGTTGATACTATTTCCAGAATTCTTCTAGCCTTTCTTTCTTCCGGCACTTCTATATATGGTGACCTTGTTTGCTTTGCCATGATACATACTTCACATACTTCAGGAGATGGATACCTTGAAGAATGTCCCATTTTTCTATGCCATAACATTTTATCATCATTAATAGCAACACTAGCGTTTTGAGAATCATTATTTACGTAGAAACACACAATGTACAAATTGCCTTCCAAATATCCTTCAAAGATTATTTTATTGTTCTTTGAAACTATGACCTTTTTATTTTCAAAAGTCACTTTAAAACCATTTTCTTCCAGTCTTCTTACAGATAATAAATTGTACAGTAGACTTTCACATACCCATACATTCTTGATTTCCACCTGTTCACCAGTCTTAAGTCTTAAATTCAATTCACCTTCCTTTACTGTTTTTAAAACTTCTCCTTGTTTAGCCACATTAATAATATGTTCCACTTTTCTTCCATTTTGTATTAATTTTTCCATATTTTGACCAACCAAGTGATTAGTGGCACCGCTGTCCATCACAAACTTAACAAGCCTTGAATTTTCATATGATATATTAGCCATACTTCCAAATAAATTGTCTTCATATGAAGTCAAAAAGGATATAGAGTTTTCCCTTTTATTCATATTTTCCTCATTATTCTCCACTACATTATGAGCATTGTTTCCACCTCTATTACCACCTCGATAACCATAGTTTCCTCTGTTCCTACTTCCTTGCAACATAAAACATTCTGACCTCTTATGGCCAGTTTTCCCACAGTGATGACATTGAAATGAAAATCTATTTCCTTGATTACTTTTATTTCCACTCGTACTTGCATGTCCATCACCATTACCATGATAACTTTGTCTTAAAGGTCTTTTCCAGTTACTTCCACCTCTTTTGTAGCCAACAAAAGCCGAGTTTTGATCGATACCTGGTTCTACTTTACTTTGTCGAGCTTCTTCCAGTAACAGTTTACTTCTTACAAACTCCAAATTAACTGAATTTTGGTTTTGACAAAACATGATATCAATTGCTGTTGTTACTGTTTGATATGACTCTGGCATTGCTGATAACAGCTGTAAAACTACCTCATTTTCATTTATACTTCCACCAGCTGACTTTAATTCAAAAATGGTTTGATCAAATTCTGTCAAAAATTGCGTTAGAGAACTTCCGCCATAATCTTTCATGCTTCTTAGTTTTCTTTGAGCAGTTACTTGTGAAGAAATTCCTTTCTTTGAATACGTGTTGTTCAAACATTCAATAATCTCTTTCGCTGTACTCTTGTCTTTCAACATTTCCAATATGTTATCATATACACATTGTATTAGTATGGTTCTGGCTTTCACATCAGCTTGTTTAAACTTTTCATATTCCTCAGTTTGGGTCTGAGAGGGAGAATCTTCTGTTAGCACATATTTTACTCCTTGTTGTTCGAGTAATAATTTGACCCTAAATTCCCAATTTGAGTAGGCCATTCCGTCGAAAGGTTTTACATAAAACATTTGATTTTGTTTTTCCGCCATTTTCCTTTTCTTTACTGTTTCCTTATCAACAAGCACAAGCCTCTCTAACCTTACTTTCTTCTTTTCCTACTTTCCGCCTAATTCCAGCGATGTTATTCAGTTTTGGTTAGTCGGTGTCCTGGGCCCATAACCTATGGACGATGTAGGCCGCACTTGGTAAGTATCTTCTTAGTTTTAACTACTTTTATGTTAAATGTAAAATGAGAACATGAAGAACTTTTCTTATCAATTTTATTATGTCAACAACTACTTCTATAGAAACCAACAATACTAAAACAAAACTGTCAACTTTGACATTATAACATATTAAGGCACGTTCACACTGTGCAACAGAATTGGATTCATCAACAATAACAACATGCATTTTTACAAAAAAAAAATTTTTCATGTGAAGTTTTTTCTTATAGCGTGGTGCGTATACGATTGGCCAATTCTAATAATTAAATTTAACAAACTTATTTTAATTTCTAATATGATAGTTTCTAAAACAGTCAGGATGTAAATGTACATTGCACTTTTCACATAGGTAAATGGTATGATTTTGACACAGTTTACATCTTCTTCGCGCATTTTCCGCATGTCTTATTAAATGACCCACATTATCAAACTGAACTTTCTTGGGAACAGATTCTCTTGGTGCTCTACCATCGGATATTTCACTTACGTTGGATTCTGCAGAAGTTGCAGAGATGAGGAAGAGGAGGAAAGTATTCAGCATTTCTTGTGTGAATGCCCCGGCCTCGCGAGAAGAAGGTTCAATGCACTGAGTGAACCATTTTTTAATGATCTGGAGGAAGTGAGCAGCCTGCAACTAGGTCGACTTACTAAGTTTATTAACAGCAGTGGCTGGTTTGATTGAGCTGTCAAGATTCTTCTACGATCGTGTTAACCATCAGGAAGCTGATGCAATAGGTTCCGCGGAACATGTGTGGTATCACAACGGTCCTATAGGACTACGTGTGACTGTTTGGTCAATTCCAGAGGTCTGCCACTCTAACCTAACCTAACCTAACCTACGTTGGATTCTTCACTTCTTAACAAACGTAATGCTAAGTAAGATTAAAAATCGGATTGGGACATACGCGAGTCATTTGCCTTTCTATAAATTTTCCAACAATTATAAACGCTATCCAGAGCATTGATGAAAAGAGGCCACCATCACTTCTTTCCTCGTATATTTGTTCTATAATTCGCAATTGCATTGTCGTGAAGATCTACCCCTCCCATATACTGATTATACTGTTTTATAACATCAGGTTGTGGTAGTTGTACTTCTTTGTGTTCTTTTCGATTGTACCTCTTAGCAGTTGCTAGAGGTTGAACAGAAAAATTATTACTAGCAACTGTAACAATAGGGTACGTGATGTAAAGTAAGAGTGGGACAGAGTCTCTCCGACTCCTTCAGTATCAACAATGGCCTCAAGCAAGGGGACGCCCTCTCACCTCAACTCTTTAACATAGCATTGGAATATGTAATTAGGAACTCCAAAATCAAGATGCCAACTGCTATCTTTCATCAAGAGGGTTCCAACCTGCTCCTGGCTTTTGCAGACGACGTCGATGTGATTGGCAATAGCAGGATCAACCTCAGAGAATACTTCATAAAGTTCGAAAAGGAAGCAGAAAAGATAGGCCTCAAAATAAACGAATACAAGACCAAATGTACCTTAGCAGAAATAATCGGAACCGAGATAGAGTAGGACAACACTTCTCTATTGGAGACTACAACTTTGAGCGGACAAGACAATTTAAATATCTGGGTACAAGTATTAGTGAAAACAACGACATCACAGAAGAGATAAATAACAGGATACAGGCTGCAAACAGATGCCTTTTTGCTCTTCAAAACCTAATAAAATCTAAAATACTTACCAGGAAAACTAAGCTGAACATATACAAAACAATTATAAGGCCTGTCGTAATGTATGGATGTGAGACCTGGACACTAACGGTTGCAAGCGAAGAACGACTTAAAGTCTTCGAAAGGAAAGTGCTGAGAAAAATATTTGGCCCAACTAGAGACGAAAATACAGGGCAATATAGAATAAAAACCAACCAAGAACTCAAAGAACTCCACACTGATACCAATATAATAAACGAAATAAAGGCCTGAAGACTACAGTGGGCAGGACACGTTAAAAGAATGCCAGAGGAGAGAATGGTAAAACTGGTGTGGGAGGAGGTACCGGGGGGAAACGTCCATTAGGTCGGCCCCGCCTCAGATGGAGAGATAATATCGCAAAAGACCTAAAAGCCATGAAAATCGAAGATGGACCCGATCGGATGCTTGATAGAGAAGGATGGAGACGTGTGGTTAAGTCGGCAAAAACCCACCCAGGGTTGTGAGGCCATAGATGATGATGATGATGATGTAACAATAGCATTATCATTCCATCTGACAAGAGTAACATTAGTGTTTTCATCATAAGCATAGTCATAAGCACCTCGACCTATTTTGTCATGATTACCTAAGGTTATATCAACAATCATTAATTTATCTCTTCACGTTGTAAAACTCGAGGCACAACTAAATAAACTATCCATAGCAAAACAAGCTCTTACAAGTTTCGGCGCGATATTATTCGGAAAGCTACAATTCACACATTGCGCCAATGGTGCGTTTACGAGCCAGTTCGTTTTATGTTGTAATTTTAGAAAACTTTGATTTCTTTATATCAAAAATAATATAAAATTGTTTTATATAGTGTTTAAGTAATACCAATACATACAAATAGTCAAAATAAATGTATGTATTATAATTTATTCTCAGATTTAAACATATTTGTACCGACTGGGTCAAAATTAAGCGTTTTAAAGAATTCACAAAACGAAAATAAAACTCCAAAACATAATCGCAATATTAGTAATAATGCGTGTGTACTCTAAGCAATGCACAATTAAATTAATATCTGATAAATAAAAAACAGTTTTTTTTAATAAATAAATTTACCATGGTGCGTATACGCACCATTGGCCGTAAATGGGTTATTAACAAACTTGATATAAATGTGTGTTACAAAACTAATAACTCTTTAAGTAAATTTATCAAAAACAATAAAACTAAAAGCGATAAAAAGAAAAATCAGGCGTTTATAAATTAAAATGCAAAGATTGTCCTAAAACATACATTGGCCAAACGGGTAGACATTTTGACAAAAGAATACAGGAACATTATAACAGTTTTCTAAAAAATAAAATAAACTCAAACTATGCTAACCATTTACTTGATTATCACTTATAATCTCCCCAGCAGCAGAACTATTACCGATATTTTTTTTAAGGTCACGAATGGTTTTGTTGATAGAAAATTATCGCGAGTCGAAGACGAAACAAAAACATGAGTGAAACCGAGAAAAAAATTATCGGGAATTAATTCTGCTGCGTGGGATATTCGGTAAGAAAATTTCATAAATTGGAGTTTCTTTTAATGTTCCTGAAATTTTAGTAATAAACCTTAGTTACTAACAAGTAAAATCAACTTCTATTGTAAAAATACAGTGCGTCATATTAAACTAAACTCATTGGAAATATGTTTTTTAAAGTTATATTTGAATTTAAAACTATAAAGACATTGGATTTCAGATACTTAACAAATTTGTTTTTTAATGTTTCTCACATTTTAGTAATAAAAATGAGTTACTAACTGCTAATTTCTAATTTCTTTAGCAATCGAACTTGCTGATTTATTACCAAAACGAATCATTTTTTACACAATATTATTCTAACACTAAATATCACGGGTACGACTAAAAAACCGATTGTTACTTGCTGATGGTTTGTCTCACCTGTCACTTCGAAATTACTTGACATTTGAATTAATATTAACCCATTAACGCCCAGTGATACCATTTGGTATCGCTAAATCAGCTGTTACTAGTTGCTAAGACATCGGCCATTTTGTGGGTGGTAGTGGGATAATAATTCTAACTAGTGCGTTAGTTGCGGAAAGCATCTTCAGTTATGTTTTAACTATGGAGGACTTAAGGTAGGAGGCCGATCGCAATGCATTGGATTCGGTCCCAAATTAGCATCGGTAATTCAGCTTTACGAGTTGCCATAAGATGGCGCTCGTGTTCGAAGTGGGCTATCAAATAAATGGTTTCTTATGGACGCGATAACTATTTTTATTTAAATTAGTTCTTTAAGGAACAAATAAGAACTTTTATATGAATTTACACTTACTTTGATATACTTATTAGTAAACTCGGCCTGTATAAAGATCCAACGATGCTTCGTTTTTAAAATACAGGAACATTCTAGCTAGAGGGTTTTACCTTTGGAGCTAGAAAGAGACTTATTTGGCTGCGTTTCATCTCTGAAGAAGATCCTGTCTTACACCCCGACACAAAGCAAACTCTACTTTTATAAATTGTACCATTATTCATTATAAATATGGAAATTAATTACAATACAACGTTATTTGTCTTGTCTTGCCTTTAAACGTTATTTGTTATTTCGAAAAATAAAATGTCAATTGTCAAAAATAAAAGCACAGAAAAATAAAGGGTTTAAGTAAAAGTTAAAAACTATGGAGGATCTAGTTTTCCATATTAAAAACGAAGAAGAAGAAGACAACATCAGCCCACTTCGGACGCGAGAGCCATCTATCGGCCAACTAGCGAACTAACCAAAAAACCGGGACAGAATTTGAAAATGCTGCCATTGTCGATCGGCCTCCTACCCTATAGTTCTCCATAGTTTTAACTGTCTTTGAGTACCTTTGTCCATTTGTGAGTAAAAAAACACATGTTATTTTACCGTTTATTTTACGTCAATAAAAAAATATGGACATTCGCTTGGAGTAAGTATAGTTTTTCAGTGATAATATATATTTATTTTAAATACAAATATTGATATTGACTAAGTAATATATTATATAAAGCCCTCTTTAACGTATATCTTATTTTTTTAAATTCCCCTGACTTTACAAAATGGGCGCAAAATATACTGATACCATATGGTATCACTGAGCGGTTTCACTATATATATTTTTGTTTGACAGGAGTGGATTTTCATTGTCTTAAGCTTTAGACATGACATACGCTAATGACGATGCGGAAAATCAAATAGACGAAATATTTATCGAGCCCCCTGATCCCATGTCGACACCGCAAAAAGTGGTACTGGCCAATCTATACCTGGATTATCGATGCAGCAGCAAACAATGCATGGTTTCTGTATAGGAAGAATCACAACAAAACCTTCAACATAGAGTTTAGAAGGGAGTTGGTCCAAGTATACTTAACACGTTATGGTGTACCGGCAAAATCAGCAGGTCCTGCAAAAGCGTCGGTTTCACGCACACTTCTGCCAGGTATTCGATATGACGGTATGCATCATTACGTTGCTCCATGTAATGGGTAGACGCCATTGCGCTGGAACTGGCTGCAAGAGTTTTGGTAGAACAATGTGATCTAAGTGTGATGTATGTCTTTGTGTAGTATGTTTTGCCAATTATTATCAAACAATGTAAAAATTTACTTTTAATAATTCCATAAATAAATATGTATTTTAAAATTGTAAATACTTGTATTTTATAGTATCATATATCATATGCGCCCAGTGATACCATTTGGTATCAGTCATTTTCTTAAAAACTGACGTAAGATATTTTGTGAAATATTTTTTTTTGGTGAATTCCTACTCATATTAACTCAGAAAAGTAAAAATATCTAAAATAACTAACAAAATTAATTAATTAAAATAATTCTGGGCGTTAATGGGTTAAATCGTAGTAGTATACCTACCTAAGAAAAATGATCACTTATTAATTTGATTAGGTTAATAATAGGCTATAGACTATCGCGATAGTCTCCCGGCCAAGGGCGTAGCGAGGGGGGACAGGGGGGGCGACGGCCCCCCCCTGGAAATTCTTCTCATCGTAGCAAGAAATTTTTAAGAAACGTAAAACGTATAAAAAATTTATATAATTAAACAAAACTGATTTTGCTAAGAAAGTTATTCATAAGTCTTGCGAGGACAAATGACGAGTTCAATTTTTATTCATATAATTTATTTAATATTCTAGAATATTGAAGATGTTCTGCTTCTTTTAAGCTTGTCCATATTTTTTTTGTCTGTTATTATTTATAGCCATAGGTAGCATTTAGTACGTCTTCTTTCATGACTTTAAAAGAATTAGAGTTTTGATTTTACTTCTATTTTTCATTCAGTAATTTACAGGCAGATATATGCATGTACTATTTATGTGAGCATGTCTAAGTTACTTAAGCTAGGACCAATAGTAGAACTATTAAAAATTAAGTTTTTTTTTAATAAATTTTGTTTCTAATTTTTCCCACTTGAAAACCAAGCACCATCATTAAAAAAAGGGCGTGGCACCCAAAAAAATTTTGCCTGCGGCGCTATTTTTTTTCCTTCTCCAATTATTTTCTGATTGTGCCCCCCCCCTGCAAAAATTTTTGGCTACGCCCTTGCTCCCGGCTATAAGCAACGTAAACAAAAAGGAGCTTTCTAATTGGTTGAAAATAAATTTATGAAATTTTCAACATAATTTGATCCTTCCTTTAAAATCTTACATACAGAAAACAAAAGCTTAAAACTAAATTTGTTAGTATCTATGGAAATAAATAAACTTAAAAATACGGACCTGTTACTTAATGATCAACTAGATTTAAATAATTCACCTTTGTTTTTATTCTGTTGACCTTATACCTACTTAAGATTTTATACCCATATTGTACCTAATTTAATTTTATTTTTAAACCCTCTGTTGGATTTTCCCGCTATTTCCCCATCCACTGTTTTATTTACATCTTTAATAATTTAATTTTATTGCACCCCCATTTTTAGTTTTTACCTTTATTAAATCATTGTCATCTGACGAAGCTACAGTAGTCAGGGCCCGTTTTATAGTAACCGCTGCCCTAGGCTCAAAGAAATGTTGCCGCCCCCAGGCGCGTATTCAGCTGTCAGGTTCTGGGGGGGGAGAGGGGAAGGAAAAAAACCAGCGCCGCAGGCGAAAATTTTCTTAAACGATGTGACGTGGTTTTAAAGCAGAAAAAAGGAATAGTAGCGCCGCATGCGAAAATTTTTTGGGTGTTACGCCTCTTTTTACTGATTTGTCAGTGTTTATTTTTTGGGATGGGGGGGTAGCTACCCCCATTACCCCCTCAAATACGCGCCTGCCGCCCCCACCTTGAATATCATATTAACTGTTTAACAATTTACTACAAATATTAAAAAACACAATACCTCAAGAAATAAAAAAAATGTATTCTTCAATTTCTTTGAGTTTATAACCATATATTTCTAAAAAACAATATTTCAAACAAAGAAACAAAAAAGCACAGACAGAAATATAAAAATTGTTTAAAAACGAATGCTGTGTTACGTCATTATATAACATAAATTGGTCTTTATGTTTACAATACTTTGACGATACTATTAATAGCATCATACAGGCAAAGGCAAAGGCAAAAGTAAAAATTATTAATTTTATATTATGTAAATACAAATTTACAAAGGTTTGCGACGTACAATTATTATATTTTAATATGTTTTCTTGTAGGGAAGATTTAAGTCTAAAACAAGTTAAAACAAAAGAATAAACAGAAGCAAACGCAGCGCGCAACCGGCGCAACGCCTGGTACCGTGCACGTAAAACCAACACGCGAACGCAAACGCAGTCGTGTCGCCATGCGGTAATTGCAATCCGCAGCGATGGCGGAAAATTAGAGCGGATTTGAATTAGATTAGGTGAAGTTAGGTAATAGGCTAGAGGGCAGCGCGGGTTGTCATTTTTGTAAATCGAAGTGTAGTTAAAATGTGTAATAAGACTTAGTGATATTCGAATTGTCTGGAATTTGCCGCCCCTACGAAATTTGCCGCACTAGGCCTGGGCCTAGTGGGCCTAGGCGTAAATCCGGCGCTGACAGTAGTACAGTGTTAATGAAAAATGTAATTTTCCTAGTTAATATAGTGGAAATTTACAAGTTCAACTTTGTTTTACTGTACCTATCCCATAATACTATAACATCACAGATTTATTTTAAAGCAAAATTGGGAAATGGGACACCGAGTATATTCCCCTATGAAATAGCAGCAAAACACTTTGTTAACAGTAAATTATACTGTATTTTTGTATCTTATTTCTGAAAACGGCAAGGATAACTTAATATTTTTTCCCATTATAGAGAGCAGTGGGCCTATAGATGGAGTAAAAAAGCTGAAATTTCTGCCAGCACGGAAGATCATTTCCCTCGGGGTTTCCCAACTGATTTTTCCATATTAATAATTGCCAGGCCGACTAAGGGTAAGTTGAATTGACTTGATTTATCAAAATATTTGATTTTCCAAATTATAAATTGTAAGAACCTGTTTATTATCTACACTGCAGGGGCTGGTCGAAAAAACTTTATTGTGAATACCAATTTGTATTGACATGAGAACATTAGATGGGAAAATATCATGAATGATATAGTCAAATTTTTCTAAGAACACGCCGCATCGTGGCTAAGTCACCGGTCATTTATGTCACGTCTTTTTGAAGTCTAGTATATTTTACGTTAAGATGTTGGCGACCTAGCAGATCATTGTTGGCGACAGAGACAGGGCTGGGCTAAGTTCATTTACCATCGCGTTCACCATATAATTAAACTTGTACGAGGGTCTTAATGGTTTATTGGCATAGTGGCTTGCAAAAATACAGCGTTAATTTTATTTACAATTTAATCATCGAACTTAACGTGCCATAGATTAAAAACTATGGCGTTATTTATTGGTAAACCATAGAAATACATTTGACATGCCCTTAACTTACCAATGGAAAACGCTATGAACAATGCTGACAATATCCGTGCATATTTGCATCAAAGAGGGCTTGGATTAAAAAACGTAGGGCTTGGTTTAGATCACAATGATATGGGGACGATATATCTAACCAAATCTAGGTTAAAATTTTGTCAAATTCATATTATGACATGATATGCGAAACTAATGAGTAATAAAATAAGTAGACAAATACAAATTTATTTTTTTTGTTTACAAAATTAAAAAAGTAAGAATATACCTACAGAAAGAAAAAGAAAAATAATTATATAAATTGCTGAAATTGGCCACCGCCATGCTCCAAGCATAAATTCACACGTCTCTTCATATTTTCGAAAGTGTTGACCCACATCTCTGGAGAAATGTTACCACATTCTTGGACAATCCTTTCTTGTAATTGTTCTAAATTTGCAACTGGTGTTTTAAAAATAGTGTTCTTTAAATGAGGAAGAACGAAGTAATCCATAACCGTTAAACAAGGTGATCTAGGTGGGAATTCAATATCTGATCCGAAAACTGATCAATCTGTCGTCGAAAAAATTGCGTAAGTGGTTAATAGTTTCGGCGGCTGTATGGGTGGTTGCACCGACCTGTTGAAAATATCCAAAACGTAGTTCGTCGTCAAGTAATTGCTCCACAAATGGATTCAAAATATTGTCTCTATACCGCTGTGCTGTATGTGTCATGGAAAAAAATAGAACCAACAATTCTTCTTCGGGAAACAGCTAACCAGATACCAATTTTTTGAGGGTGCAATGTGGACTCTACAAAAAATGGGGATTTTCACTACTTCACTTTCACTTTCAAAACCTGCGGCTTGTATTTCTTGGAATACGTGCACTTTATAAGGAAATAAATTCAGCTGCTTCTTAAGAATAGTCCTGCATGTTCCATAAAATCTTCCCACTTCTTGGGACAGGCGTCTCATACAATTTGTTGGCGTATTTTGCATTATTTCACGAACGTTTGCGACAAGTTCTTCTGTTCGTACAGATGGTCTTCGTGCTCCTTTTTTGTGTTGTATAGAACCTAACCACCATTTACTCTAACCCCATTTCAAAAATACGCTTCAACCATGAATGTTTTGTACTGTTCCGTAAAGCCCATTGTGTTAATTGTTCAAGAAATTGGAAAAATTAGCGATGAATCAAATTACTTGTAACGACTGTTAAAGATGACGGAATAACTGATTGATTGTTAATTCAGGTAGTTACTGACACACAACAGGTATTAAGCTCTATGGCTAAGCATTACGTCCTTAGATGCAAGGCCCTCTTTGATGCAAATAATTTTTGCCCATTAGGCTGCATATAATCTCCTAAACCGGATGCAATGTCATAATGTGTCCACTTCCGCACTTCGCAGTCATAATTTTTTTTTCCTCTTAGGGCAAGCTTATCCGTTAGTTACGCTTTACAGTGAAGAAGGTGATGAACAACTTGCCATTACTATTGGACGAGATGTCAGTCTATACTACGAAGATATGGACGAATTGCCAGTCGAGGGAAATTATTTATCATTTGATGTTACAATGGACGACGATCAGTAAGTATATCGAATCATCGGTACCTGCGTTCATTCAATCGCATTTTAGATTTTAGGGTAATCATTTTTATTAAATTTTTTTTTAGAAAAATGTATAATTTAGTAAGTCAAAGTTTGACTAAACTGACTAAAGCACAAGCACATGATTTTTTTCTAATAAACTGTCGATAAAAGTGTCTACAGTGTGACCAGTAAAGTCCGCATCATATGGTATTTTTTTTATTAATAACTTTATTCGAAATTTTACTTTGGCATCAAGTTCTGCTCGATCGGAATGAAAATTAAGCAAAAAAAATAGTACATATAGTCACGTGATTCACATTAGGCATCTGTTTAATTATTTCCAAAAAATAATTTAAAAGTGGGGTTATTCCTGAGAGAATCGAAAAAAATTATTAAAATTTTTTTTTAAATGCAGTTTCTAGCCCACATGCAACATTTTAGCTGCATAAGATCATTTTGATTTTTTACTTTTTGATTTAAATTGCACCACTTCTGCACAATAAGACTCAACGCAACCTACATAAAACATCTTAGTTTTGACAATGCTTTATTTCAGATACATTTTCTTTAAAGTAGCGCCATATTAAATGTGTGTTTTTCTACAAAATCAAAATTGGGCTATTAAAATTTGGTCGCATGTGAGGCAAAGTTTATTTGTTTTTTACCCTGTATAAGGTTACTTCATTAAATAAGTATTTTTGAAAACGTAGTTTGTGTCTAAAAGTAATGCACCTTAATATTAAGACAAAAAAGAACACAGTGTCATTAGTAAAGTATTCATTAGTGGTGGGTAAAAAATCAAAATTATCTTATGCAGCTGAAATTTTGCATGTGGGCTAGAAACTGCATTAAAAAAAACTTTTTCCTATAACTTTTTTCGATATTTTCCGAAATAGCCCTACTTTTGAATTATTTTGGGAAAATTTTAATTTGACAGATAATGCGAATCACGTGACTACTATTTCTTTGCTTAATTTTCATCTCGATCGAAGCAGAACTGGATGCCAAAGTCACATTTCGAATAAAGTTATTGATAAAAAACATTCCATAATGATACGGACTTTACTGGTCACATTGTATATTGGTTTGAATACTCAGGTATTTGATGAGTTTTCCACAACATGCTTGCAGAAGATATCAAGGCGTGTATAGGAAAACCCGTGATTTCTAAAACAAGAAGTCTACATGAACTCGCTTTTTTCGGTAATGGGTTAGTTGCAAATGCAAAGCATTAAATTACAAATTACTGGACTGTTTTTGTATCATCTATTTCTGAAATCGCGAACTGCCACTGCCTCGTCGAGATTATTAATAATTTATAAAATTAATTTAACTTTCAGGTGGCATCAGCTCGCGTTCAGCATTAAAGGGGATTCGGTCACTTTGATATACGACTGCCACACAACAATCACGAAATCGCTGGCAAGGGAGTCATCTTCGAAACTGAACAACAAGGGAATAATCAATGTGGGTTACCAGTTGCTCGGAGAGACACGTTATCAGGTAAGTGAAGGGTTGAAATAATTTATGAGTTGGCTGTATAGGCTTGTAAAAATGTTAATCCCTTTTTTCTATATACCGTGCGAGCAAAAATTATTTGCATCAAAGAGGGAATTGCATCCAAGGACGTAATGCTTAGCCGTAGAGTTTAATACCTGTTGGGTGTCAGTCAGTAACTACCTGAATTAACAATCAATTCGTTATTGTGTCATCTTTGACAGTCGTTACAAATAATCTGATTCATCGCCAATTTTTCCAATTTCTTGAACAATTCATACAATGGGCTTTACGGAACAGCACAAAACATTCATGGTTGAAGCGTATTTTCGAAACGGGGTTAAAGTAAATGGTGACTGGCAATACAATCCGGGTTTGTGCATGGACGATTTTCACGAACATTTTCCTAACGTTGCTTTTATTGCTGGGGACTTTTATCATTCCCTGAAAAGAACCGTGCATGGCTGTGTTTAGGGAAACAGGTTTTATTTAACACAAAAAAGGAGCAGGAAGACCATCTGTAAGAACAGAAGAACTTGTTGCAAACGTTCGTGAAATAATGCAAAATACGCCAACAAATTGTATAAGACGCCTGTCCCCAAGAAGTGGGAAGATCTTATGGAACATGCTGGACTATTCTTAAGAAGCAGCTAAATTTATTTCCTTATAAAGTGCAAGTATTCCAAGAAATACCTACAATGGTTTATCCAAAATGTATTGGAAAGAAATGATTTATTAGACCTGACATTTTTTCGGATGAAGCCTGGTTCCACTTCTCCGGTTATATGAATTCTCAGAATACACGCATGTGGAGTAGTGAAAATCCCCATTTTTTTTGTAGAGTCCACATTGCACCCTCAAAAAATTGGTGTCTGGTTAGCTGTTTCCCGAAGAAGCATTGTTGGTCCTATTTTTTCCATGACACAGTTACAGCACAGCGGTATAGAGACCATATTTTGAATGGAGCAATTACTTGACGACGAACTAAATTTTGGATATTTTCCGCCCATACAGCCGCCGAAACTATTAACTACTTACGCAAGTTTTTCCACGACAGATTGTTCAGTTTTCGGTCAGACATTGAATTCCCACCTAGATCACCTGGTTTAACGGTTATGGATTACTTCATTTTTCCTCATTTAAAGAACACTATTTTTAAAACACCGGTTGCAAATTTAGAACAATTACAAGAAAGGATTATCCAAGAATGTGGTAACATTTCTCCAGAGATGCTGGTCAACACTTTCGAAAATATGAAGAGACGTGTGAATTTATGCTTGGAGCGCGCGGTGGCCAATTTCAGCAATTTATGTAATTATTTTTCTTTTTTTTTCTGTATATTCTTACTTTGTTAATTCTGTAAACAACAAAAATAAATTTGTAATTGTCTACTTATTTTTATTACTCATTAGTTTGGCATATCATGTCATAATATGAATTTGACAAAATTTTAACCTAGATTTGTTTAGATATATCGTTCCCATATCATTGTGATCTAAACCAGACCCCACGATTTTTAATACAAGCCCTCTTTGATGCAAATAATTTTTTCTCGCACGGTATTTGTCCATTATTTTTCCACACATTTTCTCCACCAATATATAAATTAGTAAGGTGACTGACAAAGTCATCAACGCCCAGCCTGAACCCTTAATCTTAGAATCATAAAATATCGAGGATGTAGGTATTCACCTCATAACGTAGGCATCTACTAAAATCAACCCCTAAGGGGATAACAGCGTTGATATTTTGATAGGAATTTCTGTGTCTTAGAAACTAAAACTGGTGAAGTTCTAAAAATTGGTATATTAGTTCCTTTATTAAAATAATAATATAATATCAGCAGGTTCGTAATAGTATATTAACGTACACGTTTTCTAAAGCATCATTTTATAGCACGCGTCCATGTTAAAAAACGAGCCGCTTGCGGCGAGTTTTATAAGGGGACAAGTGCTTAAAACTGCTTTATATAACACGTACGTTATACTATTTTTTCTAATTTCTAGTTTTTTTAATAAAAACACATATTTAAAAAGAAAATAAATCCTTCAAATTTTGTAAATTTTTATGTCTAAATTTTATGTTGGTAATACTATTTTTTATCATAGTAGCCTCTGGGCAACAAAAATTATTTTGCGAACTGTCATTTTTTGATTTATTGACCCATTTTCACCACGAGATTCTAAAGTTATTTTAGCGATATGAGATTTAAAATTGGACGGAATACGTTGTGTGATCCTTGTACATTCGGTACATATACACAGCGTTCGGAAATTCGGGCGATTTTGCAACTTTTTTTCGAATTTCAAAAGACGTGATTTTACGTCACGGCATTGCAATTTAGTATAGGGAAAATGGAAAATTCAAATAAAGTTGTAGTTAAAATCGGCATTGGAAGGTTAGTAGATTGAATTTTGGATAGGATTTGGCAGAAAATGATAGCTTGAAGCATCTACAAAAGATTGATTTATAGATTTATGCAACCAACTTACATGAATGTTATCCACACAGAATAAAAAAGTAAGTTATCAAGCTATTTTTCCTCTGCGAAAATTGGGTTTTCTCGTAAATCACAAAGGCCGCGCAAGTCAATGAAATAAAACATTTAAATGTTACCAACATCAAATAAAGAAAAAAATTCACAGATCTTGCATCTTACGCAAGTATCATAGGCGTATTGAAAATACCTACCACATACCACATAAATGTGTAAATTATACTTAGAAATGTGTAAATTTGACTGTTTTGTTAAAATAAAAAATATAGGATAATCTGTATATTAGTACATATTGAAGAGAGCTCAAAACCACCTTTTCAAAAATAGCGACAAAATTATTTCTTTAGCTATACACAGCCATTTACCTGCTGGTCCTTGTACTCTTTGTTCATGAAATGTCTAAATCTTAAGTCGGCTATGAAATGTTTTGGATTGGTATATCCATTCTCCCCCGACTTTCTGTGTAATACGCCAAGACCGCCGCTCTATTTCGCTTTGTTTCAGCGACATTCACTGTTTATTTTTTTCCAATTTCGAACAATCAAAAATGCGGTTACCATGATATCGACTAATATGGACACCTGAAAATTTTAAAAATTACGAAATCGTTATCTGATATCAATGAAATTTAGACGAATAAAATCTATTTGCACTGTCGTAGATTAAATTTTGAATGATACACGTTCGATATGAATTTTGTTAATGAAACTTGTGCAATTAAACCACTCGGCTGACGCCTCGTGGTTTAACGTTGCACACGTTTCATTATAGTGTTCATCGAACTAGTATCATTAATAACTATCTACTAACTGTTCTCTCTCCCGGCCATATTATCTTAATATTAACAAATATAATAATAAATGCCGAAACCCAAAACAAAACAATATTAATACTCAACAGATGATGTCATCGATCCTGTGCTGCTCGGATGTTTGTTTAGACTTCACCGCCGTGTTATTTATGTGCATGTCGCATGTCGCGTTCATTTTTCATGAATTAGACCCGTATATACGCACCCAGTAGTATTTTCAATACTAAAACGCATATCGAAATAGCTTCATTACGATACGCAAATGCGTATCGTACGGAGCTTATTATGAACGTGAAATAGAAAAAATACGTTAAAAACCTTCCATTTACTATGTGGGCATAGGCGTAGTATAGATTAATTTTTATATTTTGTTCGATAGTTAAGTGAAAAAGAAATAAATTTATTCATATTATGGTTGTGTCTTAAGAGGAAGTAACCCTTTTACCACAATGAAAATTTCCGAACGTTTTGCTGGTCAAACGAAAAGAAAAAATAAAAATTGGTATGTAGAAAATAAATTCTACTTTAAATACCCGATCCAGAAAAGTAAATGACGATCGAAAATATTCCCAAAATTTTTTTTAGAAATTTTTTTTAGTTTTAGTAATTTTGTAATATTTTAAACAATTCTTTATTGGTCAAAAGCAAAATGACTTTCCCGGGTGTAGAATGTTGTACCAAACAATTTGTCTTAAAGCCATTTTTCAATATCGGCCTTATTTTTTTCTCAAAAACTTTGGGCGCGTAAAGTGAATTTAAGCGTGTAAAGTGGGTTAAATTTCTAAAAAAAATTTTGGGAATATTTTCGATCGTCATTTACTTTTCTGTATGGGGTATTTAAAGTAGAATTTATTTTCTAAATATCAATTTTAATTTTTTCTTTTCGTTTGACCAGCAAAACGTTCGGCAATTTTCATTGTGGTAAAGGGGGTTACTGCTCTTAATATAATAAATTATGAATTATAAAATGCATTTTTTATGTAAAAACCTTACCGAGAAGAAAGTTCAGTAATTTTGAAATTAATAAAGCTAAACATTTAAAATTTTGTATGCTTTTAATAACCATAGATCTTTAGACTACATTACCTAAGTATCATGTTTTACATACAGGGTTTTTTTAAAAGTGTGCCAATGTGGCCATTTAGATAAATGTGCATAAGTCAATTTTTGCAAATGGAACACCATATTTTTTATTTTAGTAACTTGTAGAGAATCAAATTTCCCATCTAAATGTTTAATATGTCAGTATCAATATTTTTAGTCGTTTTGGAATTATGAGCCATTAAAAAAAATATCTTAAAATATAATAATATGCGTTTGTGTTAAGTTCATAAGACATTATTTTATGTATGTATGTATGGGTGTATGTATGTATGTAAAGAAGGCTTTGACTCCGATTTTTGTTTGAGCTTTGTTACCAATTTGACAAAATCAAGCTCAAAGTGAAACAAAAATCGGAGTAAAAGCCTTCTTTACAAAAGTAAGTTCTTGTGAACTTAACACAAACAAATATTTTTTTTAATTGCTCATAATTCCAAAACGACTAAAAATATTGATACTGACATATTAAACATTTAGATGGGAAATTTTATTCTCTACAAGTTACTAAAATAAAAAATATGGTGTTCCATTTGCAAAAATTGACTTATGCACATTTATCTAAATGGCCACATTGGCACACTTTTAAAAACTTGAAACTTAAGTAACGTAGTCTAAAGATCTATGTTTTAATTAAAAGCCTACAAAATTTTAAATGTTTAGCTTTATTAATTTCCAAATTACCTTTCTTCTCGGTAAGGTTTTTACATAAAAAATGCATTTTATAATTCATATCTCAAAAACGGTTAGAGATAGGTATAGATCATTGTTAATAAAAGTTACTTAGGTTTCAATAAGGTATTTGAAATACCAAAGTTGGCTATAACTTCCGGTAAAACCGGAAGTGATACAAACGTCAAAATATAATATTTTAAAAGTTCAAAGCCAATCATGCCTGCTACCAAATTTTTAGAAATATAACTTTACTCGTTTCCGAGATCTTCTAATAGGCCACTCAACGTGAATCACCATAAACAATAAACGAAGGTACCTATATTACTATAAACAAAATATACTAAAGACAACACACAACATAACACCCTCGATAATAGCCCACTATAGAAATTATAAATCTGGTAAATAAACATAGTGAAAAATAAATAAACGGCACATCATTCGATTTGATATGCTTAATGCAGCCAAGATAAATCCAAAAAAATATTATAATAATAACATACAATATGGGAAACTATGTTAGGTTGATAGGTGCGATAGGCTAATTTATTTGGTATTGGTAACAATTTAAATAGCAAGGAGTGAGACGCCCTCTACATGTGAACATTTAGTTATGCAGCACCTTACATGTCGGTTATAGAATGCAATAATATGTAAGTTTTGTTCTTCTTCTAATTTTTGCTTACTCTCGTATAAAGTGCAGTAGGTACGTTCGATATTGAGTTTAATGAATAATTTAAATTGATTGTTGGTGGCTTCCTCATCGAACATCCGAACCCACTAAAAGCCACGCGTTTTTTGCTATCACTGAGTAAAACTGTGTGACAAAGAAACCTCAATTGAATATAATACACAATAAAAAGAGAGAGAACGTTAGGCAAACGTAACCTATATAATATTATATTTTACGATTTAGTTTAAATATGACATATTACTTACTATACACGTAGGAAAAATGTTTGTCCGCCCATCTTTTAGTAATAAGTTAGAATAGTACAAATATGAAGTATCGCAAAGTAAACAGAAATAGGTAGATTATGTTTCCCCTACTCCATCGCATCGGATCTGGCTGGCTCGATGCGTTTTGCTTGATCCTGATCCTTTCATTCAGGCGGCAACGTACGAAATAATGAATATTTATTTGATATTAATAGAATCAAAGCGGCGCGGCGTGCCACCAGCGAGTGCCATGAGCGAGATGCAATACGATGGAGCGGGGGAAACAATCTACTGCTTTGCGATACTTCATATTTGTACTATTCTAACTTATTACTAAGAGATGGGCGGACAAACATTTTCCCTACGTGTATACTTGAATTTACTTACATACGATCAATCTATTGTTTTATTTAAAAATTAAATATACGAAATACATATACAGACAAAATACAATACAATTATTTTATAATATACAGACAAAATACCTAACTCGAGTATACCTAAATTGAAAATTAACAAATGAAGTATCATACTTAGAGTGTTACGGCAACAATATAATATGTACTCGTCCACATTATTTCTTCTGTTCACGATTCGTGCCGCGGACTATCCTACGTGTTTTGTCATTTTTTCAAAATTCACTTAGGGATTAAAAAAGGGGTGTAGTCTATCGTAAATGGGGTACCTATAACTATAATTTTAAGCTATATTGCTGAAAATTGGTAGTATACTTCAACGGCGTATCCAGGTCATGCGTCTGGGGGGGGGGGGGGGGGGGGGGTAATCGGCTAGGATCAGGCACGTAGCCGGATCGCGCAAAAAAAATGCGCCCCAGGCGAAAATTTTTTGGGTGCCACGCCCTTTTTTGAATCATGGTGCTTGGTTTTCAAGTGGGAAAAATAAAAAACACAACACAAAATCCTCAAGAAAAGCACAAAAACAAACCCGGTAATAATTGAGGTGAAGAAAATGTAATAGTGTAGGAAATGTTTAATGTGTTGCCTATGTTGCCAAAATTAGAGCGTGAGTTTCGGGGGGGGGCCGGGCCCCCTGTACCCCCCCCCCCCTAGCTACGTGCCTGGCTAGGATACTAGATAATAACAACTTTAAGGAGTAAGGACAAAAGTTAAACAACGCTTAAGTAATCTTGGGGGGGGGGAGTAATTACCCCCCCCCTTGTATACGCCGGTGGTATGCTTACTCTGTTAAAATAAGCTTACGTGTTTTGGGAAACCATATCTTTTTTTTTAGGATTGGCCCTCAGTGACGTATTCGCCATTTTATTTAATTTTTTATTAGATTTATTTACTTTTCTTTAGCCATATTAAATCTCTGTGGTGATATGAACGTTTTGAGCCAAGTTCTTACCTCAAGAAACATATCAGTTGGGATAAGACTTAATAAAACACAAAAATGAACGACAATGTTTTTTTATGAAAACATTTCAACCACGTAAAACTAAATAAGATTAGTTTTTATTTATTATAAAGAATGTTGACAACAGAGGATCAAGTTTATGGTTAATGGGAAAATAAACACAAACAAAATATTCCTCAAATATAAGGACACATCTACAGAACACTTATATCACGGAACACAAAATTAGGTTTGCAATCATGCACCTCGCAATTGCACTAAAATTGTACCATACTATCAGACAGATATGGTTTGAATTACTATGTTCAACTTAAACTACGCGGAGCAACGATAGATCATTGTTTTAAGTTAGTTTGTCCCTCTCTGTTTCGTTGTAGTAAGGGATAGACTATATAGCGCTCGCTGAAAGTGATCTATACGATTACTTCCTATTTTAAAAAAGGAACTATTTAGTGTCTAAAAAGTATATTTTAGTTATAAAAAGAGGTTTTATTTTTAGTTTATTTTTTGTGATAACCTTGTAGGAATTAAAAACTTCTCTATTAAAATTATTTTATTCAATACATATTTTCACTGTTAAACGGTATTTTGTTAGTGGAAGAAAATATCGATTAGACACAAAAATATGTTGTCAAAAAAACGACCTCGTGTGTGCCTAAACCAAATATTTGAGGAATTAAAGGATTTCTTTTTGTGGTAACCCATATATTATATTCAAAAAAAAGCTTAGGTTAACCATATATTGTGCAAATAATTTAATACTTATAGTTTCTAATAGTAAATCCAGTTTATATGGCTTGTCGTTTTATATGTTTCATTTTATCATTATAAAATTATGCAAGAGACCTTTTATATATTATTTTTTTCTACTCACAAGAATAAATGGTAGTTTAATTTTTGAATCTCGTTGAAACATCCTGTAGAAGATTATTTTACTTTTAAAGGCCCTTTTGACAACAAAATAAAATACAAAAAGAGCCGAAGAACTGTCGCAGCCCACGCGGCGTACAAACCCGAATTCTTGTACCTCATTTTTTTTATGATAAAAGCGAGACCAGTAAACCAACCTTGGGGAACGTCGCCTATGCAAATAGAGGGAGGTTTTAGGGTTTGCAATGGGTTCGTTTTAATTTTAGAGCGATGTGCATTGAAGCATATTCCATACGGTGTTTGTAAATTAAGGGATCTATATGACGGCACACCAGTTTTATTTTTATTTTGGAAGAAAAAGCTTTGTTTCATATTGCAAAATCAACAATATATTCCCACAGCCACACTAAGGTTTATTTTAACATTTAAAAACATCTTTTTGTAGTGATTGAGGTAGACAAATTAATATACCCTTTAACAACGCCTTGTGGGTACGATATTTTTGTTGTAATTTATACTATCCTCAATATTAAATTGTAAAATGACTGACAGACTGATTATCAACGCCCAGTCTAAGGCCGGCCGTACACAGCCGGAATGTCTATCTGAATTCAGATTCAGAAACGGAATTAAGAATCTAAATTCAGAACGTACGGAATTGTATACAGTATACAGTATATTTTTATTAGCACACACATTCTGATTTTTTCAGATTATGAATTTTTCAGATCGATCTGTCAGAGTGACTCTGATGACCGTTATGAATTACGGTTCTGAAAAATTAAGATTACGAATTCATAACGCACGTTTTTTCATATAATTCAAATATAGAAGCTCACACGGTCGGAATTCAGATTCAAAAATTAATTGTTTATTTCAGTTTTGCACAGTAGCGGTTATGCGTGCGAGAAGACTAGACCTGTTGTAACCTATTATTGTGGTGGGTGATATAGAAAATCTAAGCCTAAAGGCTGGCCGTACACAGCCGGAATGTTTATCTGAATTCAGAAACGAAATCCAGAATCTGAATTCCGGCTCATTGCCGCACACATATCTTAAAAATTTCGTAACCAGTGTTCTCGTAGTTTGCGGGCTAGAGTGGTCATCTTAATTGAGCGGTGACGGTATGGAAGACGAATTGATACTTATTGCACTACTTTTAGTGTAATGTATCCCAATTTGGAATTAAAATTTTATTTATTTCCAGCCAAGCTAAGTATTTTTTTTCTCTGTCGTGGTACTCCTCCAAGCTTGTGTCCCATATACAGGGACGACTTTCTACACATAAAATAAGATTTTCTGTATCACCCATCACAACAGGTCTCGTCTTCTCGCACGCACAACCGCTACTGTGCAAAACTGAAATAAACAATTAATTTTAGAATCTGAATTCCGACCGTGTGTGCTTGTATATTTGAATTATATGAAAAAACGTGCGTTATGAATTCATAATCTTAATTTTTCAGAACCGTAATTCATAACGCTCGTCAGAGTCACTCTGACAGATCGATCTGAAAAATTCATAATCTGAAAAAATCAGAATGTGTGTGCTGTATAATAAAAATATATACAATTTCGTACGTTCTGAATTGAGATTCTTAATTCCGTTTCTGAAGTCAGATAGACATTCCGGCTGTGTTCAGCCGGCCCAAACCCCTAATCCTAGAAACATAAAATAATGAGAATGTTGTCTTCTTATAACGAAGGCATCCACTTAGAAGGGATTTTTCGAAAATCAACCCCTTAGGGATAATAACGGGGAATGAAATGTTTATAAGAATTTCTGTTTCTCAGAAGCTAAAACTGGTGTAGGTTTAAAAATTGGTATACAGGGTTGCCCAGAAGTCCGGAATAAAATTAATATAGTCTTAGACTGTAACTTTTGGGGAAAACGCTCGGACACGTCAATTTAATTTTATATATGCGCACATTTTGACGTTATTCATTTGTTTTTTCATAGACATTTGTCAAAGATATGACGACATCGATTTTTTTTAAAATGGAAACACACAGCTTGTGATACATCGTTTAAAACCTAATATCTCGTACAGTTTGCTTATAAATTTTGGCGCGATTCCTTCAAGCTATTCAAAGTGGCGACTGTTAAAACTTTTAAAAAAATCTCTATTTAAATAAACGGAAATGATAAATCATTGATGTTTTTTTTACCTTGCAATGTGATGAGATATTTCCAGGTCGCTGGATTGGACAACGTGGTACAATTGAATGGCCACCGAGATCCCCAGACTTAACGCCTCTAGACTATTTTCTTTGGGATTATTTAAAAGGAAAACTTTACTAAAATAGGCCAAATAATATTGAAGATTTAAAATACAAAATTAGATTGAAGACACAAAACATACCGGCTGAAGCCATTCGAATACGGATTTTACCATCGCCTGGGAACATGCCAAGTAGAGAGTGGAGGACATTTCCAGCATTTGCCACGTGAAACCACCTTTTTGTTGTGTTTTGTTTGGCTTCGTTACATTTTTTTTTGACAAAATAAACAAATAAACATAACTATTGTTAAGTTACAAAATGTCAGAACGTGAAACAATGAAGATTTCTTACCTTGAGAGGTAAAAAACATCAATGATTTATCATTTTCTCTTACCTATTTAGAGATTTTTAAAAACTTTTAACGGTGGCCATTTTGAAATAGCTTGACAGAATCGCGCCAAAATTTATGAGCATATTGTACGAGGTATTACCTATACCGGTGTATAATTTTAAGCTATTTTGCATATCGATGGCTTAGAGTGCAAACCGTCTAACTCCACTTGTTATGAAAATGTCGATTTTTGTGCAAATAGCTAGCTTAATGTTAGATCTATGGATACCCAAACCAGATTACTTCAAATAATTACCGTTTTCTTTAAAACCCACCGCACGTAAAGCGTCTTACTCCATGACCTACAATTATGAATACGGCTGCATACGGCAAAACATCTAACTCAAGCATTTCGCGCCATTTTACACGTGAAATAAAAATGGAGTTAGCTGTTTTTCAGTTATCTATTATGCATTTTGTAGAAGTCAGAATCGTTTTTTTTGCCCTCCTGTAAAATTTCTATTTTTGGAGTTAGACACTTTGCACTCTAAGCCATCGATATTTAGGAAGTAGGTACGTGTTTTGAACTTTTGGTAATTTTCAGTAAATGTTTATCTTTAGGGGGACCTCTACCTACTGAAAATTGCAAATATACCAGATGAGGCATATAATTTATGTAGGCAATACGAGTCGTGTCTTGGTTTAACCAGTACAACTTCAGGTAGTAAATCTTCTTGGAGCTCCGAATATAGTTCTTCCTCAGGATCTAACTGGAACACTGGTAAGATATATTTTAACTACAATATTATTTATCCCAAATCCTTATTATTTATCCTTAAACCTTTTAAAATTATTTGTACAAACATTAATTTAAAAAAAAACAATTGAAACAGGACGCCCGTCCTAGTACCAATGACGGATTTTCCTTGATGTCGCATGGCCGTAAGCCTTCTCTGTCGTCTGCCCAAAATACAATAATTTCGAGTTCATGGGGCGACGATAAATAGATAAACTCGGTAGATCTAACGATAAAGCTGAAGGATTAGCACCATCGCCTCCGACTTTATTTCCAACCATATATCGACTTCATTGCTAGGACGATCAGGAAAGATCAGCTACTTTTTTAGCTATACCTTAAAGCCCGCTGAAATATTAAAGCGGTAACGCCAGATGTCGCCACTTTTTCGCGGCAAACAAAGTACAAATCATTCGGTTTGTTTAGCTGTTATTGTTTCAGTGTAAGTAGTACTTTTTGCTTACGTATTACGAGGTTGACATACGAGTCTGTGTCTACAACGTGTCGGTAAAGAGGGAAGCACAATCTTTTAAAACCTGACTTGGTCATGAGCGTGCTACACCGATATATTTTGAATGTTTTAAAAATAAGAAAAATAGTTATTTACTCTATACTACAGGTAACATAGTAAATAGAAATAGTCTTATATATTTCTACCTCGAAAATTTCAGGTGATTCAGGTACTTCTAGTTCATCAAGTAGAGAATGGACTGTTTCAGAGAACGAATATGGACGAGTGAAAGAAGCCAATTCGGCTAATGTTGATATATCTCAAAAACATGCAATAGGACAAACCTCTGTATCTACTCAAGGTAAGAAATCATAATCCGGATAAAAATAAGCATTCAAAATAATTATGTTAGTTAATTTAGAGTCCTTAATAATTTAATTTTTTCCATGGTATTAGGGGGGATGAGGACTTCAATGAAAATACTTTTTACTTTTTACTCATTCCCAACGTTTCGATTTATTTTTAAACCGTTTTCAAGTGTCTAGACTAGAAGAAGTCTAATGGCGTCAGATCAGGGGATCGTGCTCGGTTGAGGTACTGCCGGACGTTGATTTGGCAATGGGGCGGTGCTCCATCTTGTTGAAACCATATCATATTCGCTGGAAGTTGTGGGTTTGCTGGATCAGGATATCAGTTTGTCAAAGTTGGCAAGACATTATTTTGGAGCATTGCTAAATATTTATCGCCATTTAAATTGCCATTAATGAAAAAGGGACCTATGATATGATCTCCAACTATTGCTGCCCAAACATTAACCTTTTTAGGAGGATTTTCCCTAGACCAATAGCGGCAATTCTGATGATTAACATGACCGTGAAGTGTAAAGGTGCACTCATCAAAAAACAAAACATGTTATAATTGGATCACATTGTTATCTAACATGGCAATCATTTGCTCACAGAAATACGTTCTCCTATCAAAATCGTTTTCCATGAGCTCATGAGTGGGTATCATTTTATAGGGATACATTTTATTTTCTTGTAATGTTCAAATAATCGTTGAATGGCTAACATCGAACATTGGACTGTTTTTAGACTAGAAGTTTGTGGGTTTTCTTCAAACTCAAGCACAATATCTAATTTGGTATTATCACCTAATGCATTGGCAGCTACTTTTTTATCTGCTTTACATGTCGAAGCTAGCTGCTTTTCTATTTTACTAATATTCCATTGAGTTATAGGCGGCAAATTTGGAAATTATTCATGAAATAAGTGAGCAATTTCCATTTGTGTCCGTGTTATATCTCCATAACCAATCATCTGTAGAATTGTTATTTTGAGTATTTCTTTTAAATAAACCATTTTTCTGATATGCAGTTAATGAAATTCAAACGACTGTAACACTGACAACAAATGTCATACAGACAATTTGCTCAGCAGAAGTTTTAAACAAAAGTAAAGAAAACTATGTATTTTATGTCAGTAAAATGAAACGCTGCAATGCAATAAATCTGAAAACTCTTAATATTTCCGAAACAGTTGAAGATAGGTGTATAGGATATTATACATGAAATATGTCTCAATTTTTCTGAAGAATCCAAAAATTGAATAATATACACAGTATTTCATTTAAAATAAGAACGTTGGTGTTGGCCACTGTTACATGACACATCATGTATAAAAAGTGTTTATTGAAAAAATGCGCAACTAGAAGTACCAATCGAAGTGTCCGAGCGTTTTTTCGGACACGCCCCCATGTATTTATTATCGAATTTATTCCATTTGGCTGAAATACACTGTATACATATATATTTTTATCATATTTGGAATCCTCGGCGATTTAAAACTAGTATTTTTTTTATTCTTCAAATACCTGTAGAGCATCTGATTAAATTTACCAATTGTATGAATAAATAAAAACTGTAGTCGAATAAGTTTAAAAAGTAAAGTCATTATAAAGAAAATTATAAGTTTTAAAATTCATATTCTTTTTGAACAAATAAAATATTGAACTGAAACAATTATTTCTTCCAAAGTTAAATTTGAGGAGGATCTCGAAACTTTTAAAAATAGTCTTTTAACAAGGATTCGGGATTCGGCATTAACATTTAAATAAGGGTTTACTCTAATCAGTGGCAGCATATTGACTGATTTAAATGAGTCTAAGTTCGGAAACAGTGCCCTTCGTAACGTGGGATTGTACCACAGTATATAAAAAACTAGAATGCATATTCCCCATAAAACCTGTGTTATTAAAATAGCATCTCTACTATCATGACGAGGACTTAATTTTTTTTTAGAAACTATATAAACTTTCAAAACAATCTAGGTATTAGTAATGCCACTGTGTTTAGTTTTAATAGTGAGAAAAGTAAGGCAGAGGATATCCAGAGCCTGATATATCCTAGACAATGCTAGCAAAGCTCTAATACGCTCACAGATCAACTACCACAGATGGAAAATATCAGTCCTTAAAACTGAAGTCACTCGACGCTTGATTGACGGAAACAAGGAACACACCTTGGAGACTATGAACCAATTTTAAACAAAATGGACCATACAGATTACAAGAAGCACAATCAAGAAAAAACCACAAAGGCTTCAACTAAATCACCAAATAAAAACAACAACGAACTCGGTAAAAATAAAAATCAACACTTCTAAGAGCCCATTGAGCGATGCAAAAGAACAACTATTGAGAAAAGGTCTTACTTTTTCAATTACACCTAAACAGTTACCAACTCTAGATATTATAGCATCCATTGAAACCTTGAATCTTCCATCAGCAGATGCAGATCAACTTCGATACGAGGTACGAGTTGCCCTAGAGAAAAACAATAAAATCAACAAGAACGTTCCTAACAAAGAAGAAACAGCGCTAAGACACCTTCAGATGAACAGTTCTATAAAAATCCTTCCAGGCGATAAAAAAAAAATGCCACTGTGACCATGGACATCGAAACCTATAACCTGACCAAAGAAAAATACATGATAATACCCGAGGAACCAACAGCTATGATTAAAGGAATGATATATTAAAGAAATACTCAACCAACATCCCATATGCCACTCTGATAAATCTAACACCACATCACAGCAAACCTCCTCGTCTCTATGGTATTCCTAAAATTCATAAGAACAACATGCCGCTAAGGGCAATCACCAGTTCCAGGGATTCTTCTGCAAGCGCATTATCAAAATTTCTTCTTGAGATAATTACACCATTACAGGATAAGTTCGTTTGTTCACAACTCTAACCACTTTCTAAATATTCTGTAAACTGTCAATTTAGAACTACAAGACATATTTGTTAGTTTTTACGTAGAGAGCTTATATTCCAACGTTCCGATAGGGGATATTATCCAGCAAGTTACAAGAAGATACAACCTTTCCTAAATGCACTAGTTTACCGCTGGATGAGGTGATGGAACCATTGGAGTGTCTGTTGTCTACGTAGTTCCTATTTTCACATAAAGGATATATTCTATGCCCAGTATTCCAATGAAACATGGAATAGTTTGAGTCACATGCAATGGACAGACAGCAACGAAGAGCTGATACGGTTTTTGGAACATATTGGTAGTATAAGACAATCCATTAGATTCACCATGGAAACCGAACAACATTCTACTCTACCTTTTCTTTAGATTCTCATTAAACAAAGTGCTGAAAGCATAAAAACTTAAGTGTACAGGAAACCCACTGACACGAGGCAATACCTTAACCACGGATGAAATCATTCAAACTCCATAACAAAAGGCGTAAAACAAACACAGAGCATCTAACATTTGCAGCAATTTTTAAGAGTAGCAATAATTTTGTTATTAGAACAATAAGCAAAAACTATAATATATAAAAGAGTCTTCAAATCCAGAAATATGCTTAGAAGCTTTCTTACAAAAGTAACCCCCCCTCCCATAATGAAAACACAAAAAATTGTGTCTATCAAATCCCTTGCGAGTGTGGCGAATTGTACATTGGAGAAACAAAAATACCTCTTCCCGTTTGAGTTAAAGAATATCTGAAACATACTCAGAGAGGTGAAACTTCGACATCAGGTATAGCGGAATAGGTATGAACCAATAAACATAATATACATTGGTCAGATGTCACCGTTTTGGTACGGAGCAGCACTGGCGAAAACGCAAATTCAAAGAACCAGCTTTTATGAATTCAAATACCCATACATTTAGTAAACCAAGATATCCTCACTATCTGGAAGCCTCTACTTATCCGAAACAATCAGCTCAAACTTTACACTACAATAAGCACGTAGACGGAGTCATCAAGCTTCATTGCACATGGATAGTATTTAAGACAGTAGCCTTAGAATTATAATTTAGTTTACACTTGAAAACGGTTAGAGATACTAACTAACCGAAACGTTGTGTTAAGTAACAAAATAAAGACAATGGAAGTCCAACAAGATAATTTTTTTGATAATACTTCATTGTTTACCACCTTCAAACAAACTAATAATAATTGGTACCTATCATGTATTGAAATAAATTTAATGTGATGAGAAAATAAAATAAATAAATTTATTTGGGAAATTAAGTTATTTATTATATAACTTACTTTTAAGAAGTGCGCCAGCTTGGTAAGTTTTTATAACAATAGACAGTAGTCAACAACTCAAAAACTAAAGCCTTTGATACTGTCAGTCATAAAATCCTTATTAACAAATTAGAAAAACTTGGATTTCGTGGTCAAATATTAACTTTATTTAATGTTATGTTAAAATTGGTGAAAATGTTAGTTCGCCAAAATTATTTAATTATGGAGTACCACAAGGTACAGTCATAGGACCAATACTTAATTTAAACTGTCAAGAAAAACTACATAGTTTTGCTGATGATACGGTAATTTTTTATGAAGGTCTAAATTGGAATATTTAAAAAAATACTATTGAAAAAGATTTTATAAAAATAAGCAACTGGTTTAATAAAAACTTATTAACTATAAATTATTATAACAAAACAACATACATTCCATTTACTTCATACAAAAATAAACTTCCAAATATTGGTCCAATAATATGCAATAATAATATTAATATAAAGGAAGGTAAAAATATTAAATATCAAGGAATAATTTTTGATAAATATTTAAAATGGGATGTACATAGTGACTATTTTAAAAAAAAAACTAAGAATTCTTATACCAAAATTTAAACACTTTAAACAATATTTAAATATAAAAGAATAGAAATATTTTATTATTCTTTAGTACAAACCCATTTAAATTATGGAATACTAGGATGGGAAGGCATAAATAAGAATTATCTTAATAATATTAAAAGTATTCAAAAATACATTTTAAAATTTATTTACGAAAAAGACCACCAATATTCTTCTGATTTACTATTTAAAGATAGCAAAAAAATGGATATTAAACAAATATTTTCTTACATGTTAATATTTATTTTTAAATATAAAAATAAAATAAATTATATTAATCACACACTGGAACTCGTCATAAAAATTCTATAACATATAAAAATAGAGTAAACAAAAAAATAGCACACAAACATTTTTTAATTATCAATCCATAATATTTTTGATATACTACCACAGTCAATTAAAATAATTAAATCATTAAATAATTATAGAAATAAAATAAAAAATTGGATAATATTATCCAATCCAAGAGATATATTCAAGAACGACATTAATAAATAATAAATATACAAAGCTATAATGAATAAAATAAATAAATAAATATATATTTTATATACCTACATGACGTATCGTATCTTCGTATACTATAGTGATATAAAATATACAAATAAAATATTGCCATATTCCTTTTTTATATTGTAATCTAGTTGTGCCTAAATTATGAAATATACAGGGTGTTACAAATTCGAGGGCCACCATTGGGATCTGGGAAATGGTAATAGATACGGGGAAGTTTAAATTAGGGCAAAGTTGCGCAATTCAATGCCGATCAATATACCGTCAAGAAGATTTGTCCATTCCGAGTACTTCCGAAGATATTCGATAAAATCCGAATTTAACGTTTTTCATTTATATGTTTTCCTGCGTTTATTTAAATAGATAATTGAAAATAAATTGAACTTTCTCATTGCCACTTTTTCTCTTCTATTAGACTGTGGTAACAGATTTCGAATCCGACGTTTTGTTTCTGGGCCACATCATTAATTTATTTTTTTAAAATACGGACCTGGATTTTTTATTTTATTTTTGGAATCACCAAGGCTGATTGCATGATATGGTTGCAGGTGTGGTGGAATGGCCTGCGAGATCTCCAGATTTGACACCTTTAGACTTCTTTTTGTAGGGGGATTTGAAAAATAAAATTTATAAACATAATGTTAATACATTAGAATAACTTAGAGCTAGGATTATTGAAGGATTTAGGTCAATAAGGAGAAGGTCGATACAAAGGTCCACTGAAAAAGTAAGGAACAAAATTAATCGATGTATACGTGCAAACGGAAATCTTTTTGAACATCTTAGTCTTAGATAAAATTGATTCTTTTTAGTGAATGTGTAGGTACCTACCTACCATTATTTTCCGATTATTTCTAGAATTTAAGTAAAATTTCATTAATTAAAAAATAAACAAAAACAATATTATAAGATCTTTTTATTAGCTTAAACTTTTGAATCCTAATCAAAATAATGCAATCATATCATGCAATCAGCCTTGGTGATTCCAAAAATAAAATAAAAAATCCAGGTCCGTATTTAAAAAAAATAAATTAATGATGGGGCCCAGAGACAAAACGTCGGATTCGAAATCTGATACCACAGTCTAATAGAAGAGAAAAAGTGGCAATGAGAAAGTTCAATTTATTTTCAATTATCTATTTAAATAAACGCAGGAAAACATATAAATGAAAAACGTTAAATTCGGAATTTATCGAATATCTTCGGAAGTACTCGGAATGGACAAATCTTCTTGACGGTATATTGATCGGCATTGAATTGCGCAACTTTGCCCTAATTTAAACTTCCCCGTATCTATTACCATTTCCCAGATCCCAATGGTGGCCCTCGAATTTGTAACACCCTGTATTCTTGACAATAAATATTATATTATTTAACTCAAAACAAGTATTTTACTTCTGAGTTCGGAATTGATAGTTTATACAAAAAAATTATATATTAGCATTAAATGTCAAAAAAATATTTGAATAAACTTTTATTATTATTATTATTATTATTATTATTATTATTATTAATATTATTATTATTTTTCTGTTTCTCACATAATTGTGGTTTATTTTTTTATACGCACTGACGGGCTATGCCAAGTCAGTGCATATTCTATTATTACTATTCTGAATTAAGGAATGATCTGACAATATGGCATGTTTTTAGAATGACTGATTATTATTATTATTATTATTATTATTATTATTATTATTATTATTATTATTATTATTATTATTATTATTATTATTATTATTATTATTATTATTATTATTGTAATCAAAAACGCATTTTTTTGCTCTTTTTTAATAATATCCTTATTTTTATTACCCTCGAAAATATAAAATAAATATTTTTATATTAAGAATTTTTAGTATTATGATAAACTAAATTTAATAATATAATATTTATTTTTAGGGGAAGGAAGTGCAAATATAGACATTTTATCGAGAACCACAAGTAATTTAGCGGGATATGGTGAGGGAGCAGAAGTTGATATATTTTCATCTGGTCGACTAGGGCAGGAGACACATTTAAACCTGCAACGAGGAGAGAGCGGTAATTTGATTGGGCCGGATTTCAATACAACTTCAAGGCAGTTCTACAACTCTTCAGAAGAAATAGTTTCAAGTGAAAACGAAATTGTTTTTGAGGGATCAGGCGAGGAAGGCTCCTCTGTGGATTCAACGGAAAATGAGGTACGAATAATAAACTTAACGAATATTATTTTATGTTTTTTACAATTTTAACCCCCGAGGGCTATTAGCTGTCAAACCATGGTTAATATATTTTTTCCCACTACTAATACATTTACAAGATACTTATTTTAGTTACTTTTACAGTAAATATTAATAATAATTATTATAAAAATTTTAAAAATGTATATGTAAATATCATTTATAAAGATTTCATGGCTATTCTATCCAAACATATAAGATAAAGTTTACAAGGTGTTGGAACCTTGTATATGGTTTTAGTACAACGATCTCTCAAGCGACGTTGGTCGCACTATGATTTGGATGGGTGACCGCTTGAAAATTGGGTGGCCGAATAAAACAGTATGGCGTCTATTTATTATATATAATTAATAATCACCTTCCATAATATTGTTGCAGAATAAAAATATCAAGCTACTTTCTTTCAAATAGACTGTTATTATTAAGCATGGTCAATAATAGCCGTTTTATAGTTTAGTAGTGGAAATATTATATTTATTTTAGGGAGAAAATAATGAAAACGGTGAACACGATTCATCCCCTGTCTTGCCAGAAACGCAATTTAATTATTATAATCGAGGCCCCCCAGGTCCTAGAGGATACCCAGGACCGCCAGGAGCAACTGGACCTCAGGGTCCTCAAGGTGATCATGGACGTAAAGGCTTGGACGGGACATCTGGTGTGCCTGGACCTCCAGGTCATGTATTTATGATTCCGGTAAGTATACATAAAAATCAGATTACAAACATTACTTCAAAAAATGTTCTAAGATCTCTCCGTATCGTGGCCATGTGACTTAGATTTATGTGATCTTTTTTACGCTAAAAATCGCTTTTACTCTCGACATGCATTTATACCATTTACTCGAGACCCTTTAAACCTATCGAACTTATTTCAAGGTTTTTCACTAATTTTTGATTTTTATCTTATGGCATAAAGAAAGAAAAAATAAAATTTTCTGCTGTTCCAGTTTTTAAAATTTTGAATTATTTACTGAGAAAATAAATAAACAAGATACGCTCTTTAATAAAAATACGAGAATAAACTCACTGATGTCACATCTGCCTCGACCGATGGGTTCCAGTGATTCAGCTGAAGGTTTGCCTGAATATCGGGTGGGTTGTTTTATATTTTTAAGCTGTTCTTGTCTTTTTAGTTTATCAAAACAAAGATAGATGGGATGACGTAATAATGTATTGATCTCATGTTTTTAAACTTTCTGCTTTTTTGGCATCCTTTTAATTGTCTCTAGGAAAGGTTTGTGACCCTTTAGAAATATAAATAGAATATAATAGAAACTTAGGGTCTCAGAAATAATCTCTTATACTGTGTGACCAGTAAAGACCGCATCATATGGGATTTTTTTATTCGAAATTTGACTTCGATCGAGATGAAAATTAAGCAAAAAATAGTAGTCACGTGATTCGCATTATCTGTCAAATTTTAATTTTTTCCAAAAAATAATTCAAAAGTAGGGCTATTTCTGAAAATATCGAAAAAACTTGAAAGAAAAAGTTTTTTTAAATGCAGTTTCTAGCCCACATGCAAAATTTCAGCTGCATAAGATAATTTTGATTTTTTACCTACCACAAAAATTTATTTTCCACTTAATAAACACTTTACTGATGACACGGTGTCCTTTTTTGTCTTAATATTAAGGTGTATTACTTTCAGACACAAACTACGTTTTCAAAAATACTTACTTTATGTTATACAGAGTCAGAAACAAATAAGCTTTGCATCACATGCGACCAAATTTTAATAGCCCAATTTTGATTTTGTAGAAAAACAGACATTTAATATAGCGCTACTTTAAAGAAAATGTATTTGAACTAAAGCATTGTCAAAGTAGGTTGCGTTGAGTCTTATTTTGCAAAAGTGGTGCAATTTACAAAATATGGGTAAAAAATCAAAATTATCTTATGCAGCTGAAATGCATGTGGGCTAGAAACTACATTTAAAAAAAAAATTCTTATAACTTATTTCGATATTTTCAGAAATAACCCCACTGTTGAATTATTTTTTGGAAAAAATTTAAATTTGACACATTATGCGAAACACGTGACTACTATTTTTTTCCTTAATTTTCATCTCGATCGAAGCAGAACTTGATGCCAAAGTAAAATTTCGAATAAAGCTATTAATAAAAAAAAATCCCATATGATGCGAACTTTACTGGTCACACTGTATATAAATGGGCCTTTTTACAATAACCGAATTCATCATAATCAGCATTAACAGCCTGAATAAGAAACTATTGAAAACATATTTCAAAAATAAAAATCTTCCTAGAGGGCCAACAAACCTTTACCAGAGACAATTAAAAAAACGCCGCAAAAGCAGAAAGCTTAAAAACATTAGATCAAAACCTTATTACATCATCCCATTATTCGCAATTATTTTATCCGTTAACCTCAACGGATTATATTGCTATCTTTGTTTTGATAAACTAAAAGGACAAGAATAGCTTAAAAATAGAAAACAATCCGCCCGATATTCAGTTAGACGCGGCGTTCGACCTTCAGCTGAATAACTGGGACCCATACGTCGAGGCAGACGTGACGTCAGTGAGTTTATTCTCGTGTTTTCAGTAAAAAGAGCGTATCTTATTTTAAAAACTGAAACCGTAGAAAATTTAATTTTTCTTTTTCTATGCGGTAGGATAAAAATCAAAATTTAGTGAAAAAGCCCATTAACTTAAATGAAGGCGAAATACACCAACTTTGCCTAATTTTGACGGCTCATTTAATTTCATTAGAGATGAGAATAAAAAACAATTATACACAAGAAAAATGATTCTCTAAAGGTGCCCACTCACACTCCGGAAATCCTCAGAGGAAAAACGGCACAGTTTTTCCTTGAGGATTTTACTGATGTTGGCCTGAATACACCCGGCTCCACACACGCTACGGTAATCCTTAAGGCCAGGCCTGTGCAGTTTTTCCTCTGAGGATTTCCGGAGTGTGAGTGGGCCAATGCCAATTTTTATCCTTTACCTTTAAATACTTCTTTAGTAGTAGGGGTAGACCGATATTTCACCAATTTTCATATAAAACGAATTGCTTCACTAGCCTTAACTGTTTAAGAATTTTCACTTATAATCTCCAAGCAGCAGAATTATCGGGAATGAATTCTGCTGCATGGGAGATTCGGTAGGAAAATTTCATAAATTGTCGTAATTTTTTTGCTGAAATGCTACAAAAACATATTTCCGGCGGCTTTAGTTAATTGTAACTAATTAGAGTTTTAGAAATGAAGTTAATTTTAGCCAGTAGTAACTCATTTTTATTACTAAAATGTGAGAAACATTCAATAACAAATTTGTTGTCTGAAGTCCAATGTCTTTATAGTTTTAAATTTAAATAAAACTTTAAAAAACATATTTCCGATAAGTTAAGTTTTATATGACGCACTGTATTTTTACAGTAGAAGTTGATTTTACTTGTTAGTAACTAAGGTTTATTACTAAAATTTCAGGAACATTAAAAACATTAATTCGTTTTCAACCATAACATCTGAAATTACAGGTCTACATATTTCCGATGAGTGTAGTTACATTTTTGATGTGTCTCTTTTAGCCCCGGTGTTCGACATGTAAAGCAAATTGGTTAGTATCAATAAAAATTATAAGTTAGCAACAAAATGTATTTTGATTTTATTCTGAGTGGCTGTTACCAAGCACTACATTTTTGACAGAAAAATTATAACTTATTAATTTCATTAAGTTAATAGGAACTAACAAAATTATCGCGATAATCTCCCGTTGCTATAAGCAACGTAAACAAAGGAGCCTTCTAATTGGTTGAAAATAAATTTATGTACTTTTCAACTATATCACTAAAAAATAACCTGTCCTAATATTAGGTCTATAATAGCCCTCTGATGGTGAAACATGTTACCTAAGTTAGTTAATTAAATTGATAGTTTAGATACTTTGTTTGAGACGTTTCATATTCCCTTAGAAACAATAACTAATAGATCAAATATTTGGCATGTTAAAATTATGTTTAGATACGTCTTTTTGGTTACATTCACGTGGCAAGTATGCGGCTTATAAGTCATAAAATATTGCAACAATATTGCTAAGCAAATAATAATACCAGCGTGGTTATATTTCGAATAAACTCAATAAAGGTAAGAATTTTTATTGCCAACTTTAAAATCCATATTATATCGGCCAAGATCATAAAGTACACTTTCATAAAAATCGATTTACATTTTTACATACTATTTAGTAGGTGTACTTGGTAAACTTACTTTTATATTTACTCTTTGAAAATATAATCGGTTTTGTACAACTGTGTCTAAGATGACATGGGTGACCTAGCAGGGAGACTATAAAACGTACATAAAAAAAGCTTATCGTATATATTAAAGAAACTTTAAAAAAAAATACGTACATATTATATGCATATTATACAATATCATATGAAATTTAACTTTAACACCTTGTAACTCCTCATCATTTCCGGACACCCTGTATATGTATGTATACAGGGTGTTCATTTAAAAACTTCCCACCACGGATTTATCGAAACCCACTGATTAAAAGAAAAAACGCCGAGACACGTCAAAAGATTTGCCAAAGGGGACAACTTTTTAACCAAAAACTACTTTGCCCCCTTTTACCCTCTGCCCCCCGGGGTTATCCCCTTAAAATTTTTAAGTGACAAAGGGTATCAAGTAATAGCTTGTTTGAAAGGTCTTTCAAAGTGCTTTATTTTGACGTTTGATTTTTTAAAATCGGTCGATTCGTTTTCGAGAAAATTAGAAAAATCTTTATTTATCTTAATTTGTTCAGAAAAAAAACACACGAAAATATCACTTTTTATTTCAAATAGTGTTCAAAAACCAACATAAACAGCTATTCGGAAGATTAGACGTGGCAGCAACCAAATAACAACTCGAATTTTTTTCCGCCTTCTTTTTATCAACACAGATTACATGTGTTTATTCTTATACCTGTTTAGTTTTTACAGTTGCTAAGGAAAAGAAAGAATTTAATTTGCTGTCAGTTACCTTTGTGACAATCTTGGGATAGTGAAAATTAATTTATTGATTCAGATTTTACTTCCAAAATGGTTTACACACTAGCCGAAAGAGTGGAAATGATTCTAATTTATAGTGCCCAAAAGCAATGTGCTCGGCAAACTGCCGTCACATTTAACGCCAGACATCCGGAAAAGATAACTTCGCATAGGTATGTTTTGGACCTTGTTACTAAATTTACTCAAACTGGATCTGTTGCAAATAAAAAACGTAATCATCGTAGAGTTTTGAATGAAGCCGCTCAAGTTGAAGTTTTGGGTCTTTTTGGCAATTTTAATACTTCATTACGCAAAATTGTTTATGCGACTGGTATTTCATTAGGCTCTGTACACACAGTTACTAAATTGCATAAATTTCATCCATTCAAAATAAAAATATTGCAAGAGTTAACCGAAGATGAATTCGATAGGCGAGTTGAGTTTTGTGAACAAATGACTGCAGCGATTAATGATAATACCATTCATGTAAAGAATATCTGCTTCAGTGATGAATGCAAATTTTATCTAAATGGATTTGTTAATAAGCATAACTGCAGGTATTGAAGCAATGAAAATCCTCATGTTTTTGTAGAAGGGCATACTCAGTACCCCCAAAAAATTAATGTATGGGCAGGCATTTTAGGAAACAAAGTGATTGGGCCATTGTTTATTAATGGGAATTTAAATGGAGGCATTTATATAGATATGTTGGAAAATACCATCAATCCGCTTATAACTGAAACCATTGAAAACCAAATCGAAGACGATGGAAACCCTATACTTGATGAGGCTGAAATATATTTCCAGCAAAACGGCGCTCCTCCTCACTATGTTCTTCCGGTTCGGCAATGGCTAGACGACGAGTTTCCAGATAAATGGATAGGGCGAAGAGGGCCTATAGAATGGCCTGCTAGATCTCCTGACTTGACGCCATTAGAATTTTTTCTATGGGGCCATTTGAAGTCTATTGTGTTCACTCCCCAACCTGAAAGTTTGGAAGAACTTCGTCAACGCATCATCGAAAGCTGCCATGATCTCCCATAACATCTTTTTGAAAATGTCCGTCAGGAATTTGAACATCGCATATATCATTGTTTGGCCAATAACGGGCAACATTTTGAACACTTATTGAAATAAAAAGTGATATTTTCGTGTTTTTTTTTTCTATCTGAACAATTTTTCTAATTTTCTCGAAAACGAATCGACCGATTTTAAAAAATCGAACGTCGAAATAAAGCACTTTGAAAGACCTTTCAAACAAGCTATTACTTGATACCCCTTGTCATTTAAAATTTTTAAAGGGATGACCCCGGGGGGCAGAGGGTAAAAGGGGGTGAAGTAGTTTTTGGTTAAAAAGTTGTCCCCTTTGGCAAATGTTTTGACGTGTCTCGGCGTTTTTTCTTTTAATCGGTGGTTTTTGATAAATCCGTGGTGGGAAGTTTTTAAATAAACACCATGTATATTAATTTTAGGTTGGGGAATAATAAATAGAACTTTAGGTAAAAAAATAGAAATATTACAAAAAAGTTTCCAAAAATTATATACAATAAAGATTATCTTTATCCTTCAAAAGAATTATATTCAGAAACAAAAAAGTTGAACATAAGACTTTACATTTATAACATCCTAATATATATTTAAAAATTAAAACCTTATACAATTTAAAAACCATAATCATAATACACGTCATAAAATGAAATAACCATAAAACCTAAAATAAATAAGTCCATAGGACAAATTTTTTTTAAATATTTATGTTTTTATTTAAACGATTATTTACCAACAAAAATTAAAAAATTGATTTCATTAAAAAAATTTCAAGTCGAAATAAAAGCATGGATATTAAAAACAGACAATTTGAAAATATTTTTAGAAATGCTTTAATTAATTAATATTGTTATGAATATGAATATTTTTTACTTAAAAATTATAAATTAATAATTTAATTATGGGTAATATATTTCTTCAAAAAAGCTGCGTTTATACTATAAATTAACATTTTTACTTTAAAAAACTTGATTTTTAATGCATATATTTATGATTAATGATTTTACATACTAAAACAAAAAATAAGATCTGCTTTAGGGGATTGAAGAATAAGTTTATTGAAAACAACATAAACATATTTATTATATTATTAAATTTCAAATAAACTTATTATTATTATTATTATTATTATTATTATTATTATTATTATTATTATTATTATTATTATATAATATGGGGTCTATTCTGTAAACTAGCCGCTAAATTTTAGAGGCCATTAAAAATTTAAATTTTAACAACCCTCTAAAAATGTTTGGTAAAATTGATATTCTGTAAAGGCAAATTTTAGAGTTTGGTTAAAAAATATAAATTTTAGAGGAGTCCGTTAAAATGTGTGTTTAGAAATAGGGCAACGTCACACTTTGAGTTGTTTGAACTACTGTCGCCGAAATTTGACATTATTATGACATTATGACACTTTTATTGTGGAATTTTACGATTTAGTTCATTGATTTTAAAATGTCTCGCGCTCCGAGGACTAAAAAATGCCAGAAAGAGTTTATTGTGCATTTCTTAAAAGAAAAGCAAAAACTGTTAGGAGGAAAAATGAATCCAGTTTTCATTTCTTCTCCTCATCTGTGCCAATTTTCATCAGCCATATTTTCAATATCATCGAAAGCACCGTCATCATCTAAATCTAAAATTTCTTCTGGAAGATCATCTTTGTAAAACCGTGAATACCGTAATATATTGTGCAATATACCACAACTATAAATAATTTTCCCTGCCTTAATAGGATCGTAATTTAAAGTATGATGCTTTAATAAGCATCGAAATCTTGATTTTAGTGTTCCATTCAACTTTTCAATTATGTTTCTACTTCTTACAAAGTGATAATTATAATTACTTTCGGGCGTATTTACCGCGGGGTTCTCATAAAGAGGGTTAGTAAAAACGGTTGTAAAGGGTACCCAGAAAATAATTAACACCATGAATATATAGATCTTGCATGATAGTTTTAATATTGGAAGCTTGCCAAATAGCCGCATCTTGGGTTGATCCAGGAAAAAGAGCATTCATATTCAATACATTGTAGTTACTGTCGTTTACTGTCGACAATTATTTGGCAATTAATACTATACTATCCTTTTCTACAAAAGTAAGGAAGTGCTGGGTAGTCTCCTGGGGGTGATATAATTGCTATATGAGTACAATCTACAGCTCCCAAACATTGTGGAAAATGATACTTATTTCTGAAACCATTTATAACTATATTTCCTATGGTATCGTTATTGGGAAATATTATCCAATTCGGCATTAAGTTATAATATATTATTTCAGTAACTTCATAAATGCAACGACCCATGCTGGGTTGACTTAAAGCAAAATTGTATCATTGTCCAGTGGATAATTGATAGCTACCAGTACCATTAAAGTTTAAGGTTGCAAGAATTTTTAGTTCTCTAGGAATTGCTGAAGTTCTTTGTCCTTGCATATGCGGGCTAATTAAATCGATTATGATTCTTGCTACGTCCTTATTGAATCGAAATATTTTCTTGAACGTGGTATTAGGTAGCTGGAAAGGATCGCTGTTGTCTCGGAGTACCCTTTAATGTAATCTGAATTCACCACTACAAAAATTAACAGCCCTTAGTTTAAAAAAAGATGTAGAAAGTATTTGCCAGAAGATATGGTCCAATGAGTGTTTCAGACATTTATGCTTTCGGTAATTTTAAATTGTGTGAAAACATTGAATAAAAAAAATATATTCGCCTTTCATGGTTGTCAATTAATTCCTCCATCAAGGCCTCGCCATAAACATCATAAAATGCCATTGTTTAAAGGAATAAATACTGTCTTCGTCAATAATCCCAAATTATTAATAAAGTGTCAAACCAAAAAAGATAATATTAAAAGCTACCCTAAGAAAACTAGTTTTAACGGACTGCTAAAAATCAAAGGAGATTTTTAATAGCCCTCTAAAAATTATTGCTTTAGCCGGTAGTTTTAGAAGAATAGGTTATGATTTTGACATATTAGAAAGATACAGAATATAAACAAGTTTATAACGGTCGCCAAAATTTTGACGACCTCTAAAATTTAACGGAAGTGCTACAGAATACACCCCCAATATCAATTAATAGAGTCACCCTCTAAAATTAATTTTTAATTGATATTTAATCACTATTCTTATCGTTTTTTTTTTTAGATTAACCAACAAGGTAACCAAAAAGGTCCTGATCAAGGAGTTGAAGCATTCAGACAAATGATAGCCCAGCATATGGTAATAAAACTCTGAAAACATCTAAAATTAAAAACGTCTAACTAAAGTTTCTTGAAAATTTCTTACAGATGTCTATGAGGGGAATAGAAGGGCCAATGGGATTAACTGGAGTCACTGGTCCTCAAGGGCCTACAGGCCCCGAAGGACAAAAGGGAGAACCAGGCGATATTGGAGAAACGGTAATATACACGTTAGTTTTAATGTGATTTTTTATTATAAAAGAATTTATTAATAAGCAATTTCATAAATTTTCGGATGTATGGGTAAAAGATCGAGGTGCATATAAGTTGCCAGTTTTTTTCCAGAAGTTTGGCATTTTATGTTCGGGTGTAGGGGCGACCGGGGCTGATAGTCACATGGATTGGTTGTCACAACTTGGCAATCCTGACACCTGCAGTTGTTAAATGTGATTTAAAATATTCTTAATAATTCATGTACCGATAACAATATGAATGTAACTGTGGTGGTAGATGGTTTGCATGTAGTATAGATTTTAAAATAGCTAATGGTGAGTAAATTTCATGTTTTTTAACAAAAATGAAAAATTATAATAAAATTAGAATATAAATATTGCCTCATAATTATTTAGCTTCGATTTGAGGTATTTATTTTTCCTTAATCTCATTTATTTCTGTTATTAACCTCAAACTATTAAATCATGTTGTCAGCGGCTTGTCACAAATCTAAGGGGGCCGTTTGTTCCATGTGACAAGCAACCCCGTAGGTACCAAACCAAACAAAGGATCACTTGGCAAGACCGTGTTTATTGACTTTTATTGGGTTCCAAAAAGCCCTATTTTATTAATTTAATTTTACTCTGACTGATTAATATGTCACAGTGATTGCAGCATGAAATACTTATCACTTTGCTTGTGGAAAGACGCTAATTTTTCGCGGCTAAGCGACCAATGAAAATAAATATATTTATAAAAAAAGTAAAAATAATTCCAGTGATTAAATATTTTAATTTCGTTACAAATGGGAATTATTATTTGTTTTGAGATTATGTTTCTGTGTCGGTCTCTTAGTAGGGTTACATAATATATTTATTTAAATAATTTGTGATTTTTCTTACTATTTGTTAGAATAGTATATACAGCTTATATAGTTTATATATGATTTATATTTATATATAAATCAACTTAAAGGTTTTGTTTGCCGACACCTTAGCGAATATGTTCTGTTTTGAAACTTTAATTTTTCTTCCCTTTAAAATACACGTGACAACCCACCCCACTTACTGTAACAACAAACCCCGTAAAGGGGTAAGTTGTCACACTTTTCAGCGAATTTTGAAAAATTTTAAATTGGTTGAAAAAGAATATCCACAAGGGGGAAAATTGTCTATAGCTTTCTCAAAACACAAAACTTAATAAGGGTATATAAAGTTTGTCCAAAAACCCTTTTAACACGTTCGCTACCGACGGCCACTATAGTGGCCTTTCCAATCCTCCTTGGTGAACCGCGGCCGCTATAGTGGCCAAAAATGCACACTCATTCTTATGCATGTAAATTAGATCTGGTCCACGCGAGGTGGTTGTTTTCCTTTGTGCGGTCTGTCGTCGGTCTGTTGCCACTATAATGGCCATTGGTACTTGATTTAGGTTAGTCATTAAGCGCGTCTTAAAATTTAAAAAAATTTAGGTATATTCTGAAATACGGTTCTGGTTCACAGCGGGATCCTGCCATTTCTGGTCGGTAGCTAACGTGTTAAATTATACTGTGTGACTACTAGCCCCAGCCTCTCCTACCTACAGCTAAAACTGGGCACCGGCTGTATGTTTACCGTACGGATTGCGGAAAAAAATATTGGGGACAAAAATGACTAAGAGAAATTGCTGCAAATTATTTTTAAGTTTCTAGATTGGCCGCTAGGGTGTGTAACTACACTGACCAATCAAAAAGCAAGAATTTCTCAAAAATTCTCATAATAAAGGTGTATTAAATGTAGCATTTTTGGAATCATATGAAAATTCTGAATAACTTTTGTTTTTAGGATTTTGCTATATCATTTTATTTAAGGAGGGTAAGAGGGGACAAATATTGCTATATGTAGAAAATATTCACAACATTGATTTGGCTTACTAGAATTTGACCAATTTGAACTCGCCCGTTGCTAGAGGGCGCTATTTAACACAGTTAACCATTCCTTTCTTTTTTCTTAGAATTTTTAAATTTTTAATTTAAATAAGTTATGTCTTAGGGGCCAAGGGGAGTTATAGGTCCCATCGGACTTCCAGGACATCAGGGACGACGAGGTCAACCCGGAAGAGATGGTGAAAGGGGCCTGACAGGTAATCATTATATTACTAGTCTATTTTTTTTGTGAGTAACAATAAAAACTCTCCAAAACTTTCAAATAAAAGAATCTCAAATATCTCTTACAATTAAAAAATTCACAGATCTTGCATCTTACGCAAGTATCATAGGCGTATTGAAAATACCTACCACATACAGTGGCGAGAAGGAAACCATTATGTCACAGCACAGATTACTCCTATCTGTGAGTATGTAACGTGTCGCTATCACGCGTTATTATTTCGGCATGGATGCTCCGATTTAGTTTGAAATAATAATCAAATTATTATACTTAGAAATGTGTAAATTATACTTAGAAATGTGTAAATTTGACACAGTACATATTGAAGAGAGCTCAAAACCACCTTTTCAAAAATAGCGATAAAATTATTTCTTTAGCTATACACAGCCATTTACCTGCTGGTCCTTGTACTCTTTGTTGATGAAATGTCTAAATCTTAAGTCGGCTATGAAATGTTTTGGATTGGTATATTCTCCCCCGACTTTCTGTGTAATACGCCAAGACCGCCGCGCTATTTCGCTTTGATTCAGCGACATTCACTGTTTATTTTTTCCAATTTTATCGAAATTGAAACAATCAAAAATGCGGTTATCATGATATCGACTAATATGGACACCTGAAAATTTTAAAAATTACGAAAACGTTATCTGATATCAATGAAATTTAGACGAATAAAATCTATTTGCACTGTCGTATATTAAATTTTGAATGATAAACGTTCGATATGAACTTTGTTAATGAAACTTGTGCAATTAAACCACTCGGCTGACGCCTCGTGGTTTAACGTTGCCCACGTTTCATTATAGTGTTCATCGAACTAGTATCATTAATAACTATAATGTAAGAATATAGAACAATAATAAAGATAGTCTACTTTTTATTATGTCCAAATAAAGGTATATTCAAAATTCAAACACACAGTATAATATTTAAATAGTAGTAATATTTGGTTTAAATAAACATCCTGATAAAGCCGACGCCGCTTGTGTGCAGCTGTGGCTTTTGGGAGATCCCGTAACATGTATGTACTGGCCGATTCAATACTAACTACTATAACTGTTCTCTCTCCCGGCCATATCTTAATATCAACAAATATAATAATAAATGCCAAAACCCAAAACAAACAATATTAACACTTAGCAGATGATGTCATCGATCCTGTGCTGCTCGGATGTTTGTTTAGACTTCACCGCCGTGTTATTTATGTGCATGTCGCATGTCGTGTTCATTTTTCATGAAATAGACCCGTATATACGCACCCAGTAGTATTTTCTATACTAAAAATATATTTTTAGGTCCGCCCGGAGCCAAGGGCGAGATGGGTCTAATTGGCTTGCCGGGCCTGCCCGGTGACAAGGGAGATCGTGGATTACCTGGAATTACTGGAGAAACGGGTTTGCCGGGGCATGATGGAATGCAAGGTGACGATGGACCCACTGGACCGCCAGGTTTACCTGGAGAAATGGTAAGTAATTGGAAAGTAAATTATTGTAATAATATAATAAAAAGCAAAATAATAATATTATTTCAACCCGACAATATCAGGCTTTTAAATAGTTTGATACTTTTATCAGTGTAAACTTTAAAAAGAGTTTAATTAATTTTTTAACGGTTATGCAGGGTAGGTTGTCTTTAAAATATTCGGAAAAAATGTTACCACAAATTCCTGAGGTTTAAATATAATATATTTCTTTCTTATCACGTATACTTTTTTTTAGGTAAAAGACGTTGAAGAATAAGCATGTTTATTTAAAAGTTCAATAAAGACTGGCTCAAGAGAGTTATTTCGTTTTAACTAGATTGTTATATAATTATATAACACGTATAATTATATAACAATCTAACCCAACTTACCTCACTCCAAAAGTGAATGATTTCGGAGATACAGAGTATTAAAAGATCAATTTGGTTTTAGTTAAAACGAAATAACTCTTTTGAGCCAGTCTGTATTGAACTTTTAAATAAACATGCTTATTCTTTAACATCTTTTACCTAAAAAAGGTATACGTGATAAGAATTGATTTGAGCAGCACTTTTTAAGATATCTGGATTTAAAACATTCGCTTCGTGCCAGATGTAAATTATAGTAATAATATTTTATATATAGAGTTTATACCGTGCGAGCAAAAATTATTTGCACCAAAGGCCTTGCATCTAAGGACGTAATGATTAGCCGTAGAGCTTAATACCTGTTGGGTGTCAGTAACTACCTGAATTAACAATCAATCAGTTATTCCGTCATCTTTGACAGTCGTTACAAGTAATTTGATTTATCGCTAATTTTTCCAATTTCTTGAACAATTCACACAATGGGCTTTATGGAACAGCACAAAACATTCATGGTTGAAGCGTATTTTCGAAACGGGGTTACAGTAAATGGTGAGTGGCAATACAATCCGGGTTTGTACGAACATTTTTCTAACATTGCATTTATTGCTGGGGATTTTTATAATTGTCTGAAACGAACCGTGGCTGTGTTTAGAAAAACAGGTTCTATACAACACAAAAAAGGAGCAGGAAGACCATCTGTAAGAACAGAAGAACTTGTCGCAAACGTTTGTGAAATAATGCAAAATACGCCAACAAATTGTATAAGACGCCTGTCCCAAGAAGTGGGAAGATCTTATGGAACATGCAGGACTATTCTTAAGAAGCAGCTTAATTTATTTTCTTACAAAGTGCAAGTATTCCAAGAAATACAAGCCGCAGATTTTGAAAGACGCAGGAATTACTCTCAATGGTTTTCCCAAAATTTATTGGAAAGAAATGATTTATTAGACCTGACTTTTTTTCGGATGAAGCCTCGTTCCACCTCTCCTGTTATGTGAGTTCTCAGAATACACGCGGAGAGTCCACATTGCACCCTCAAAAAATTGGTGTCTGGTTAGCTGTTTCCCGAAGAAGAATTATTGTTGGTCCATGACACAGTTACAGCACAGCGGTATAGAGGCAATATTTGGAATCCATTTGTGGAGCAATTACTTGACGACGAACTACGTTTTGGATATTTTCAGCAGGACGGTGCAACCGCCCATACAGCTGCCGAAACTATTAACTACTTACCTACGCAATTTTTTCGACGACAGATTGATCAGTTTTCGATCAGACATTGAATTCCCATCTAGATCACCTTGTTTAATCGTAATGAATTACTTCGTTTTTCCTCATTTAAAGAACACTATTTTTAAAACACCAGTTGCAAATTTAGAACAATTACAAGAAAGGATTATCAAAGAATGTGGTAACATTTCTCCAGAGATGCTGGTCAACAATTTCGAAAATATGAAGAGACGTGTGAATTTATGCTTGGAGCATGGCGGTGACCAATTTCAGCAATTTATGTAATTATGTTTCTTTTTCTTTCTGTATATTCTTCCTTTGTTAATTTTGTAAACAACAAAAATAAATTTGTATTTGTCTACTTATTTTATTACTCATTAGTTTGGCATATCATGTCATAATATGAATTTGACAAAATTTTAACCTAGATTTCGTTAGATATATCGTCCCCATATCATTGTGATCTAAACCAAGCCCTACGTTTTTTAATCCAAGCCCTCTTTGATGCAAATATTTTTTGCTCGCACGGTAATAGTATATTACTTAAAGAAATACGTTGTTGAGAAGAAAATTGTACCGTCTGTTTTAATCTGAAATTCTTACGGATATCACAACGTGTAAATCCTTTACTAAAATTTCATTTATTAATATATTATCTTTATGTTTTACTCTTTATTAATCCCTTCTTCGAAATTGTCAACTCATCTTTATGCGTAATTCCAAGAAAATAATAAAGCGGTCTTCGTGGGCCCTGAAACGTCCCTTGAGGTACATTAGCTTTCATAAGGAAATCCGTATTAAATATTATTTCTAAAGGGACAAGACAAGGGCGTGGTAATAAGATAGGGTTAAAATTTGCTGGCGTGCATTTATCAAATCTCGTTTCGAGTGAAATGAGATACTGCAAAGTCGGATGTAATAGACGTTTGTTAAGGCCCTAGATTATATACTGAATAAATTGGTTAGAGTCTGTCTTATTTGGCGATTCTATCAATAATTGACCATCGACAAAGTTTATTAGTATTATTTTACTTTAAGTCACTGATGATAATTAAGGACAGGACGCGCATTGAATCGACTCGGCACGGTGAGCTTGGTAGGTACGTTTTTTCGGAAACCCGACATTTAATTCGAATTGAATCGGCCAGTGGCGGCTGGTTAATAAAGGGCTCTGGGGCGCCGCCCTCCCTGCAATTATTTCAAACAGAATCCAAAAATACTTTACTTAAAAAACCAATAACGCAATGTATGTAAGCAATCAATTAAAATAATTCAAACCAAACGTAGCCCTATTCTAACGGGCAGGCTATACTCATAGACAAGCGAGTTGCGCGTCTCAAGGTTGTAGCACAGGGTTGTACTAAGCGCAGGCGGCGGGCGACCGATTATCCGTCCCGATTCAACGCGCCTTCTCGATGGGTTGTCATGAAGACGGACGCCTGACGTCGCCTACACATCGCACAACGAGCGGCCACGGAGAGCTCCAATTTTCCGCGCCCACTGTTCGCGAAGCGCGATGCGACCTGTCGTCTGTCGATTAGTGTCGATGCCGCTGACTCGCTGACGTTTTGTTTATTTGTTTTGAGTTATTTATTAGTTGTTATAAAATTGGAAAATTTCGTCTAATATGAAGGTCAGTGATTTACAGAAGGTTGTGTTTAGTTCTCTGAGCTTAAGTGAAAAACTTGATTTAAAAAATGCAGGGCGGCCACTACCAATATTGAACATTGTACAAGTGCAATCAAAATGTAAAAATAAGGCACAGTTTACGCGTAAATTTGACAAAGAAATATATAATAAAATATTCTAGATATGCGGTTGTGAGGACAAAAATAATTTTTTTTGTTTCGTGTGTCTTCTTTTTGGCGGGGATGATAATTGGACTAAAAATGGGGTGCAGGACTTAAAACATCTTTCAGAGAAAATAAAAAACATGAAAATAGTGCAATACATCGTTATAGTGTGGTAAGTTTTGAGATGTTAGGACAAACTAATATTTTAACTTGTTTAAGTGGTGCTTATGCTGATGAAATTAAAATTCACAACGAGAAAGTTAGAAAAAACAGACACGTACTTTCGAAAATAATAGAGATTTTAATTTTTTTTTTTATTGAAAGCCAGCGCCCCCTGACTTACTAGTCACGAATCGCCACTGGAATCGGCCATATTTTCTTAAAAACCGTTGTGGCCATTAAAGTGTATATACGTAGTATATAATATCAGATATGAGAATGTAAACAAAATAAAATTAGTAGGTCATCTGATTCTTTTTTTAGCAGATTGTCGTCATGAAACCTGTTCTTCATGTGATTTTTCAAACGGAAAATGGTATTTATTTAGGTACTTACATTAATAACAAACTAAAGGGCGGATTATATGCACTTTAATTCAGCCAAAATATGCGCATATATATGCCTTGCTAACCTTTAAAATATGCAGTTATTTGCATTTTGTAAAATGAGGTAAAGAAACACGTGGGGTTCTAAAAAATATGTTTGTTTTTTTAAAAATGCAAAAGAAACAAAGAAAAATAAAAGTAAACGAATTTTTAACCTAAAATTGTATAAAAGGCATTTATTAGTAAATATTTTCCAAAATTTTCTACTAAAAAGGATTGTCTTCTATTAGTTACAATATGTTTATACAAAGAAGCCTTTTCAACATTTACTGTTGTAATCGGATAATACTGCAACTTAGGGGAAGGTTGCCCATATTGGACCAATTTCCAGATTTCTTATCATAGATCCTGATAATAACGCAAAATCGATCTTGATGCTATACCTTAGTATACTTTAGTATGTTGTTCAACTGCAGGATTTTTTGCAGAATTTTTTTTTCAAAATATCTATGATATACCAGGCTATAAAAAAACCTCTGCAAGTGGTTCAATATAGGAAACCGGTTGCCTAAATTTCACCTGGGGGTTCCAAAATTGGACCACATGATTTAAATCGGAAGCTTATGTGTTAAATAAATAAATAAAAAATAAAATTTTGGTTGGTATAGGAAGTTTTATACTTATATTTCAAAAAAACATCAAATTTACAATCAAAATTTCGGTAGAAAACATCCTAATGCAAAAAAAGTACCTATTAATTTCCTATATTGGACCAGTCATCGTTTCATTTTTTAACTCAAAGAAAAAAGATTTTAGCAATATTGAAATGTTGGTAGTTCATGACATTAACTTAGTATTTAAAGAGAAAAATTATTTTTGCACAATTTGGAAAAATTGCCTAAATTGGACCGGTTCAATTTTGGCAATCACCCATGGTCCAATTTAAGCCACTGCCACGTGTTTTACAAAAACACCCAGGAACGAAACAAGAAAAAACAAATATGGCAGAGTAATAGGAGAAATAGAAAGAGAAAAACTTACTTGATAACTTCCATAAAAAAGATATTGCTTAGAGTTTTATGGTTCTAAGGTAAATTCTTAGAAAAATCCTAAAAATATTACATTAAAATTGTGTAAATTACTTTTTGCTCTGTACACGCCAAGCACTAACGGCCAACTAGTTGAGTTTGTTGCAAATCAAAGGTTCTGGGTGGAAGTATGTTACAGTGTTGTTAGATGATATGGCACTTGTTTAGTTTCGGCGAAATGTACTGTGGTCCAATTTTGGTAGCGGTTCAATATAGGCAACCTTTCCCTAGCTAGCAAAATATAAGGCAAAGATTCGTTGGGTGATTTACCCTAATAGATGCTTTTTACTGCAGTTAAGTATTTAAATCCTTCATTCTTTTTCACAGTTACATCCAATTCGTTCCTTACATTACAGGGAATGCTGTTATATTTAGCGGAAAAAGTTTCAACATTTCTAATGAGACACTCAAATTTCTACTCTCCAAATACTAAAATCTTTCGACAAACTAGAACAGAAGTATGTATTACAAATCGATATAAATACAGTTTGTTCAGCAGGTAATAAGAACGCATTATGACGTGACAATAAACAACCCCTATCAATATACCTGCAAACCCCTGAAAACCGCCAATAAATACCTTGTGTATAAACAAAATGTAAATATAATTATTATAAAATCTTTAGATTGGAAAATACCTGAAATAAATACCGAACTGGATATTAAACCTTTAACGTTTTAAATTTTTTGAAGCCGAAAACATAAAAATATGCTCTTAAAATAATAATTTATGAAAAATATGCATTTTATTATAAAATTGACAAACTATTCAAAATAGCTATTTACCTAACAAGTGCGGAAAATGAATCTTCCTGCACGAGTACGCCGTTCACCGAACGACGCGTAGCGGAGTTCGGTGAAGCAGCCGAGTGCAGGGAAAACATTTTCCACACGTGTCAGGTACAATAGTTTTTCTACAGACGTGTGGAAATAAGTAGCACATATTTCAAAGAAATTTAATAATTTTTAATTAACTATAACAATCACATACATATGTAACAGTAACTAATTCTGAGAAAAAAGTAATAACTACAAGTTATAATTGATATATTATTGATTTTGACATAATCGTGCCGAAAAATTTTTCGGCACTAGTGTGGAAAAACCAATTTTCCGCACGGATTTTTGACATAATCGTGCCGAAAAAATTTTCCGCACTAGTGTGGAAAAATCAATTTTCCGCACTAATATCTGTGCGGAAAATTGGTTTTTCCACACGTCTGTAGGAAAATGTATATTACAGTGTGACCAGTAAAGTTCGCATCATATGGGTTTTTTTTTAATTCGAGAATTTACCTTGGGATCAAGTTCTTCTTCGATCGAGATGAAAATGAAGCAAAAAAAAGTAGTCACGTGATTCGCATAATCTGTCAAATTTTAATTTTTTCCAAAAAGTAATTCAAAAGAGGGGTTATTTCTGAAAGTATCGAAAAAAGTTATTAAAAAAAGTTTTTTTAAATGCAGTTTCTAGTCCATATGCCAAATTTCAGCTGCATAAAATAATTTTGATTTTTACCCTTATTTTGTAAATTGCACCACTTTTGCAAAATAAGACTTAACGCAACCTACATAAAACTTCTTAGTTTTGACAATGCTTTATTTCAGATACATTTTTATTAAAGTAGCACCTTATTAAATTATTAAAAATTTTCTACAAAATCAAAATTGGGCTATTAAAATTAGGTCGCATGTGATGCCAAGTTTATTTGTTTTTGACCCTGTATAAGGTAACTTCATAAAATAAGTATTTTTGAAAACGTAGGTTGTGTCTGAAAATAATACACCTTAATATTAAGACAAAAAAGAACACAGTGTCATCAGTAAAGTGTTCATTAAGTGGAAATAGTAATTTACGTTACAAGACCGGAAAGTAGTGTTTTTCAGGTCGAGACAAGCATTTCCAGGGCGAACCATAGGCGAGTCCTGGAAGCTTGTAGAGACCTGGAAAACATTAATTTTCGGTTGCGTGACGTACAATATTTTTTTTAAGACCGACACTTCGATATATTTTATAATCTACGCGAAACAAGTTTGACATAAAGAACAAAATTAAAAATCAACGAACTGTCACTCGACAATACATCGAAATGTTGTTGTCATAATAACAAAATCAAGGTATCTTGTATTATCAAAGAGCGATTGGAAAAACAAAAAACAGGGTGACAGTGACATTAGAGACCGAAAGAGTGACATTAGAGTCCAGAAAAGATTTTTCCGGTCTCTAATGTCACTTTTCCGGTCTTGCGATCGGAAAAACGTTATTTTCTAGACGAAAAATTGTCCAGAAAGTGTAAATTTTCTGGTCGGTTTAAAAAAATAGTATATTACGTTACAAGACCGGAAAGTACTATTTTACAGGACGAAGCAGGCAATTTCCAGGGCGAGCCGCCAGGCGAGTCCTGGGAGCCTGCGAGTCCTGTTAACGTACTTTTCGGTTGAGTGACGTACAATATTTTTTTTACAATCGACACAAGACACCAGTGGCGTGCGAGAAAACGTTAATAATAGCTTACTATATGGGTATAGTTTTAGCAGAAAACTCTAATAGTTGGGAAAATTATGTTTAATAATAAATACAATTTGGTACAAATGTTCTTAATTCTATTTTATCTATTAATATCTATTTGTTAATTGTTATATTGAAAGTACAATTTTGTGGTGTATTAAATTGTAGACATGACGGGAAATTTTTTGATTCATCTTTATAGGATGTTTGTGAAGTTATATCCACTTTTGATCCTCCGGCTTCCTGAATTCTACTGGCTATATCAATCTTATTTTGTAGAGACTGTTCAATGTAGCCTTCGGCAACTTGGGATGATTTCCAGCCGCCATGTCGTTTTAAATTAAGGATATCGCCTCCACCTTCAACTAACAGTGTCGCCGAACTACGTCGAAAACAGTGCCCTGTAAATTGCTCTGGGTTTGGTAATCCCAAATAGGATGCTATTTTTGATGGCGCTTTTCCTACTGAATGCAAACCTACTGGTTGAATAGTGCATTTTCCTTTATTATAGAAAAGAAATAGCCTGCGATGTGGAACACTAGGCGGACGTAAAGAAATATATTTTTTTTAAACACAATATAAGAAAAGAAGAACTTTAAGAAAACTCGTATTATGTATTTAAGTACTTACTTTGATTAAAAGATAATCATTATCAGGGGCTTCCAGCAAAAATTTGTCAATGTCTTCTCTGGTAAGTACGTTCGATTTTTGGGGAATGTATCCAACAGATTTTCTCTTTATGAATGCTATCAGTTTATAATATTTGCTTATATCAATGTTTTCTTTTAAATTTAACATAGATTTGATCATTGAGTACAAGCTCCACAGTGTAGATGATTTTAATTTTTCGGATTTTTCAGCAAAATAAGCTAACAAAACATCCTCAGAAACATTTCTGACATTTTTTTCTCTACACCAATTTTTAAAGACGCTAAACGTTTTTTCATACCGCACTCTGGACTTATGCGGCAACAAATCGTCTGTAGCTCTAGCAGCTGCCTCTGTTATTTCAACTGGAACGTCATTTTCTTCCCAATCCAAATTAAGTTCCATATCTAAAGTCTTCCACACAATTTTATAAAGCCACAAAAGTTTATTTATCAAAGTCAATATCGTACCTGACAGTTCGTTACTATGGAAGCAAGAAAACATAAACATGTCAAAGCCTACTTATAAATGAGTTTGGTTAATTTTTTTAAATTGGGAGCGGAACGCAACAAAAATTGACCGGTAAAGTACTTTACCGGTCAATTTTTCATTACTTTCCGGTCTAGACCAGCAAAGTGATATTTTCCGATCAAAAAATTGTCTAGAAAGTGCTTGCTTTCCGGTCGATTGAAAAAAAAAGATTTTTCCGGTCTCTAATGTCACTTTTCCGGTCTTGCGATCGGAAAAACGTTATTTTCTAGACGAAAAATTGTCCAGAAAGTGTAAATTTTCTGGTCGGTTTTAAAAAAATAAATTTTAGTGGTGGGTAAAAAATCAAAATTATTTTATTCAGCTGATATTTTGCATGTGGGTTAGAAATTACATTTAAAAAAAAATTTCCAATAACTTTTTTCGATATTTTCAGAAATAACCCCACCACACACTGCATATATTATCCAATCACTCAATCTCTAACAACATAAAACCCGCATACACAATAAAAGCAGAAAACTAAATTTACTAAAAACAATAGCTATCAAAAAAGCCATAAAAAATAAATGTTATGTTGGTAATAATCAAACCGAAATACCTTCAGGCGCTTCTCTAATTCTTAATAGCACACTAATTTAGGACTAAATATGTATATGTACCTTTAAAAGTTAGGAAAACCCACAGTTGTTGATCATTCAATCTAATTCTAATTTTAATTTTATGACATGTTTATACTTACCATAATATGATATAAATACCTTTGTAATGTCACGTAGAATTCAGTATCTTCTTGTACTCCTTTGATAATGACCCGCAAGGGCCGAAAAACGTGTCGGGAAACTGATTAAATTTGTGAAACATAACAAGTAGTTATTATTTTTCCTTCCTGTGCAATGGAATTTTATTTTAAATTAATATTTAGATAAAGAATCTATGCGGAACGATGAAAATCAAAATTTAGTGAAAAATTGTTAAATTTGTTATCTTTACATTTCACAAGTTAGTAAATAGTAATAATAAAGGAGTGCAAGAAAATGTTTTTTAGGTTTCTAAATGTGAATATAAAAATACAATTTTGTAACTCTCAGTGGCGTAGCGTGCAGGGGGCCAGGGGGGGCGACCGCCCCCCCCCCGCCCTTTGAGCCCTTTCCCAAACGGCGCCCCCTTCCCACTCTCCCAGTTCCCAGAGGCAAAAGTGTACAGTTGGCCATTTGGCAATATGGTAATATTTTAAATTTCATTAGCAGATCTTTTATTTTTGGTTGTTAAAATTTAAAATTATTTTATTTATTACTATTATTATTATTAAGGGTAATGAAACACTCAGTCTGCTCCACTAGTATATTAAAAAATTTAAATTACTTCGGACATGTTTCGAAAGCAAAGGCTTTCATCTTCAGCGACATTTATATGTTAGTAATTGGCAAAAAAGTCGAAAGAAAACTTAAAAAATAGGTAATTTATTAATATGTACTTAACCTAAAAATGTTGGAAGGTTAATTTTTAAAATTTTTTAAATTCAATACAATTAATTTTCTACCAATTAGTATATTTTCATGTTTGGGCCCAATGTAAGAATTGGAATGCAAATGTGAAGTTTTCTTTCGACTTTTTTGCCGATTACTAACATATAAATCTCGCTGAAGATGAAAGCCTTTGCTTTCGAAACATGTCCGAAGTAATTTAAATTTTTTAATATACTAGTGGAGCAGACTGAGTGTTTCATTACCCTTAATAAATATTCACTCCACTGTGAGATGGACTCCTTCCATAATATTATTATTATTATTATTTTTTAGTTCTTTGTTTCTGTTTATATTATAAGATGACCATTATCAGAAGAATATTGGCAAATATGATATTTGATATTTTGTGAAGCTCTCTTTCCCTTTGTTTTTAAAGTATTTTTATGGGTTTTAGAGTAAAGAAACAGATAAAATAAACCTGTTACCTATTTTGGGATTCTATTTTATTTCCACTACTTGATTTAATTTATAATTTTGCCACGACGAATAGTTTGTATTCTTTCAGTTATTTTGCTTTAACAATTAAAAATTGCTTGAAATCTCTAATTTACTAGAGACTAAATTTTGTCTTTTTAAAAGTGTGTTATTGTCGCCAATGAGAATATATGCTCCTATTATTATGTAATATGCATAAAATATTTGATAGAGTTTTAACAAAATTCCCCTTGCCGTGATCATATTCTGTTTTCATGTGACCATTATGACGAAACAAAATCTTTATTTCTCAGGCCAAAATTTACTAAAAAAACAAAATTATACATTAGCAGTAAGGCGCCCTTTGAAGGGCGTGCGTAGAGAGGGGGGTAAGAACCCCCCCAGGACCCATAATGAGCCATGAAAACGAGGAACTTTTTTTTTACTTTATCAATTTTTTTGTGATTTTCTTGAAAATCTTGTGTATTTTATATTTTTCCTACTTGAAAATCAGGCAACATCATTGAAAAAAGGGCGTGGCACCGTAAAAATTTTTGCCTGCGGCGCTATTTCTTTTTCCCTCTCTTAACCTATAAGGAAAATTTACGCCCTTACCTTTGAAGCGTTCGCCCCCTCCGCCCCTTCAACCACGCTACGCCACTGGTAACTCTCCCAACAACTCGCAAGGTAAATTGTTTTTGCACTTTAAATCGAACTTTATAATTACATTTATGGCGAAGTTATCAACTAATTAAATATAAATAATGTATCTGGGATTTTTCGGAATTTTCTATTTATCTCCTTATTTTTGGCTTCCCAATTAATAGTAAATTTTTTTGCGAAAATAACCCGAAAATCTTCTCTAGGACGGTCCTGGGAAAGGTTAAGAGAAATGCTTTTAACCAGACTCAACGTCGAAATGTAAAGTTAATTTTCTGTAATTTTAATTAGGAAATTCAACGAAATGTTTATTAGTTATTAATGTAATTGGTGAAACAAACGGACGTAAAGAAATCTAATTAAATATTATCAAACCGCTACAAACTTGCGCTAGTCGTAAATTAGTTATTAGGTACCTAATTATTATTAATAACTATTTTGGGATATAGTGAATCTTGTATGTATTTTAGTAAATATAGACTCACACTTTGGTAGAAATATGGTATATTATGGAAAACTACCATTAGGTTTCGAGTTAAGGCTCGACTTTGTTGAGAAAGGAATTTATTTGCGACAAAGACTTATCCGAGCTGGACATGTTCGCGATATCACGCCGTGAAGGAAAATATTCCGTAAACACCGATATACACTGAAATCAGAAGTCTTCACCGCGAGCGAGGCGATCGAATTCCGAGAATTTGTTATTTTCATCGATTTATTTCTAAATAAATGAAGATACATTTGACTTGATTTTATTTCGGAAACGAATTTTATTTTATAGAAAATAGGTGGTTTTTAGGTACTTCTAAAATTAGACAAAATAATATACCTAATCGTATGGATAGTATGATTTTTAAATATTTTTGTTATATTTTATTTTATTTTATTAATGAAATCAAATAAAATTTGTAAGTTTCATAGGTACCTAGGTATCTAAAAAATAAAATTTGGGATAGCAAAAAGTTTTGTGAATAAAGATCTGTTATGATTCTAATTACATAGGTATATTAGGTATCATGAATTCCCTGGAAAACCCTACCTATTATAATGATTTAAAAGAAGGTAGGTAATAAAAGTTTTGAAATCTTGGCCCATCCTGAAGCTAAAGGTGCCAACCTAAATTGTATTTAGGGGATAACTCCATACATAACAAAATGTAGAAACTGTCATTGACTCTCGTGCGTTATTTTTTCTGACGCGTTCCGTTATATTTAATTTTTTTAAAGCATTTTATTTTTGAGGAACCGTTGTGCTGCCCCTCAAAAGAGAACAAGGTAAGTAATCGTTTTACATTTGGCGACTTTTTTTTAAACACAGAAAGAAGGTACAGTATCGTCACACTTACGAAAATGGAATAAAGCATTTCAGTATCAGTGTCGATTCAATACAAAGTCGCGGTATTTTGTTGCGGTATTTTTCTGGAGCGACAGTAGGCGGGAACCGATGGATATTCCCGTCTATATAAACGCATCATAATGAAAGCGTCAGCGAACATTTGACCATGCGGCGAAAAGTCTTGTACTTACTATTTAGCTGCTAAATTGTACTTTTCGTCTAGAGTAGTAATAAAAATGTTCCTATGTTAAAAACCTAAACCGCAAAAGATCACATCTGCTACAAAAACTGGGACAGAGCATCAACAGCTATGGAATTCAAAATCATTGTAGAAGGATTTTTACAAAGTAAAAAATTACGTAAAAGTACACATTGTGCAAACACAGTAAAAGCCATTCTTTATAGCAATTTCACAGGCAACAGTGGTACAAATTGGGGCAAATACGATTCCTATAAAAAAAAATTGTTTGCACCTATTATATTTCTAAACTCCTTATTGTATTATCCTGATGATGAATGCTTATGCGTTCGAAACATGTAGAGAATTACCGTGTATTTAACCTTGAAACTTATGTTTTTTAATATATCAATGGAGAAAGACTTAAAGTATCTTATTTATTTTTCTTTAATAATAATTTTGTTTCATATACAGAGATGACCGGTTTTGGCAAGGAAAAATGAAAGAGCAGTTAAAATTTTTTTTTCAGTTGTCTTTTTCCCGAAATAATAAATCCACAATACTCAAACAAGAGGAAAATTAAAGACAATTTTCATTTATTTCTGCTACCTAATAGACTGTCATTGTTAAATCATATTTTTAATAAAAATTTACTATAATATTTATATGTGCCTTATTTAGGGTATTCAACCTAATAACACCACCTGACTGCTACATTTCAGAAGGGGGCAGCCAAAAAACCGTAAAACTTCTCCTATTAAAACCTGGCTGTAAAAAATTTAGACACTGTCCCCCTCCCTGTGAACGGCCATGCCTACCAACATAATGTCTTTTTATACTCTACATGACATACGGTCCAATTTATTAGTGGTGGGTAGAGTCGGATATTCTCATAAATGGGATAGTTTAAAATTACGTTCTTTTAAGAATCGATTACTTTATTGAGTAGTGATTATCAGCTCGCAAGGGGCCAGATCATTTAAAAAGATGGTCGTCAATGCCGTATAGACATCTTCCATTTCTTGAAAAAAAAAATCCATAGATCTTGCATCTTACGCACGTATCATAGGCATATTAAAAATACCTACCACATACAGTATATTCACTGTTGAGTCTTTTTCGGTTTTTTTTTAAATATTTTCCCCCGACTTTCTGTGTAATACGCCAAGACCGCCGCGCTATTTCGCTTTGTTTCAGCGACATTCACTGTTTACTTTTTTCCAATTTTTTCAATTCTTTACCCCCAACTTCCTTTGTAATATTTCAAGATCGCCGCGCTATTATTCTTAGTTCCAGAGATATGCATTTTTGAATTTTTCCAGCTTTTTTGCAATCTTCGCCCCCGACTTTATTTGTAAAACGTCAAGACCGCCGCGCTATTTCGCTTTGCTTCAGAGATATTCACTTTTTAGTTTTTTTCACTTTTTATTAGTTCTTTACCCCCAACTTCCTTTGTAATATTTCAAGACCGCCACGCTAATATTCCTAGTTCCAGGAATATTCACTTTTCAGTTTTTTCTGCTTTTTTGAAATCTTTACCCCTGACTTTCTGTGTAATACGCCAACACCGCCGCGCTATATCGCTTTGTTTCAGAGACATTCACGGTTTAGTTTTTTTCCACTTTTTAAATTCTATTCCCGTGCAACCTTGACCTACCCACACCGCCAAGCCGACGCGGTCGACTAATCTCTAGCGTGACGCTTGCTGATGTCGTTCATTTTTCATGAAATGGGCCCGTATATACGCGACCAGTAGTATTTTCAATACTAAAAATGGCTTCTTAAAGAATCTAAAAGAAGGTCGCCACACATAAAGATCTCCTACTCGAAAAAGGTATTTGTAATAAAAAAAATCCATTCCAGAGAATTACTGATTATCATTATAATCGATTCCGAGCGGTATTCGAATCCCATCGATTTTTTTGGGAATCGAACTTCACTTCATTTCTTGTACTTGAGTACTCCCATTACTACAATTGATGTTTAGTATAGTTTTTTAGCCGCCTTGTCAATACACAGGAATCTCGCTACATCAAAAATTGCAGCGCTGCGAGTCAATAAAAAGGCCAGATAAATATGACCGACGCCGGATTTGTGCCTTAAATGTACTATTCAGTCGTTAAACCATGGAACGCGCAGCCGAGTCGGCACATGTGTTGATAATTGACGCAAAACACACACAAAGCAAATTATTTTATTTAATTAAAAAATTAACCTAGATTTGTCTTTCCAAGGCCGCCGCCTTGACAGAAACGGCGCCGAACCCATAACGTGTGTCTTGTCACTGCTGCAGCAGCGTCGGCCGCCGCTTCGGCAGAAACCGCTACAAAAACGCCGTGTGTGTCATCGCCCTAACAGTTCGTTTTCTTTTTACGCTCCCGTACCAACTAAGAAAGTTCATAAATAGCTTAATTTTATTGCACCTGTTAACCTTTACCAAGGCACATGAAACTTTATTTTTAGATATAACAATTAATATAGGGTTTCCATACGTCCCGGTTTACCGGGACATATAACCAGTTTCAGTCCCGATGTCTGAGTTGCGATCAGCTATTTAACTTTATATATTTGTTTTACTATCAAGAGACTTCACTCACTTCGAGGAAGAACGCAACATAAAAAATTTAAAATCCGATAGCCCATTTTTGATTTCAATACACAAACAAATCGGCTGCATTTCGTTTAATTTTTATCCTTTACCAAACATTAAAAACAAAATTTTAAAAGTTAAAACATCATTTTGTTGAAAAAATGGCGAACGCGCTTTGTAACTTTTGGTCCTGTGTCACATTATAAACCGTTCCGATCTAAGCCGAAAGATGTATGCTTACCCAAAAGTAATAGGTACGCCTTTAGTAGAGGCGAGACGAATCACCTCCTCCCATTACTGCCTCTCTAAAATTAACGCTCCTATATTCTGTTATTGGCAGACAATACAAAACAAAATTACAATTAGCACGAAATCATCTCCAAATTATTTAACCTATGTAACCTTTTTCTCAGTGTATCATGATTTTATCTAGTATCACGTCGGCAGGAAATAAATAAAGCTTTAGATAGGCAACTTCTAACGCATTTTAACAAAATTTACCTGAAACACGTTTCGCGCGCTGCAGGATAACGGGCTTAATACGAGATATTTATGTCTCAATTTTTGGAATAGTAAACATAAGACATGGGAGCTCTATGGTATAGAGCGATTTTTTTGAAAAAAAAATTATTCGCTACGGTATTAACCCTGGAAAATGCCTAAAAATACGTACTTTCAGTGAGCATTTTTTCATATATTTTCTTATTTTTTTGCAAAAAGGGCTCTATACCTTAGAAATAGAAACATTCCTTTACCAAAATATGATTCGTCCCGACAGTAATTTCAAATAGGCTTTCCAGAATCCTGCAGTAGCGAAACAGTGTTAATCATCCTATAATTTTGCGCATTGTAGAGCCTTAAGTTTGGAAGGTTCAGCTTCTCAGGATGCAGCTATTGTAAATATAAAATACATTGTGACCAGTAAAGTCCGCATCATATGGGATTTTTTTTTATTAATAGCTTTATTCGAAATTTGACTTTGGCATCAAGTTCTGCTTCGATCGAGCTAAAAATTAAGCAAAAAAATAGTAGTCACGTGATTCGCATTAGGTACTACCTATCTGTCAAATTTAAATTTTTCCAAAAAATAATTTAAAAGTGGGGTTATTTCTGAAAGTATCGAAAGAAGTTATAAGAAAAAGTTTTTTAAATGCAGTTTCCAGCCCACATGCAAAATTTCAGCTGCATAAGGTAATTTTGATTTTTTACCCATATTTTGTAAATTGCACCACTTTTGCAAAATACGACTCAACGCAACCTACATAAAACTTCTTAGTTTTGACAACGCTTTATTTCAGATACCTACATTTTCTTTAAAGTAGCGCCATATTAAATGTACGAAGGCGTAGAAGGGCCACAATTTATTAAAAAAAAAATGTACACCCAAATTCCAAAATCCAAAAAAAAGTGTTATAGACAATTTATAGCGTTACCAAAAAAATATCGTTTAGGTGTTCTATCTGAGCCATCATCTCATGAATCAAGGTAAGTGAAAATCTTTTGTTAATGAGAGTTATTCATTATTTATTAATTATTAAAAACTGCACACGGAGAGAAAAATATAATTTTTATAGAGAAAATCTTAGAAAAATTATCGTGCTCTCTTATCTTATCTATATCTCTTATCTCTATCTCTTATCTCGACCATCGATGAGAATCCTGAAGGTACTTTTTTCTTACATATTTTTATAACACATGAAGATTGAGTTTAATAGAATGTCAATATAACATTAAAATTTGTATTATTACTTTTTACAGAAAGGATCAAAAGCGATGAAATGGAACCAACAGAGAATGTCGAAGAAGATGATGCAGAGGAATTTCAACGAAAACGAAATGCCATCATAGACAGCTCCGATGATAGTAGCGATACTACAGAAGAGTTAAACCAAGAAATTGATAAATAATTTTTGTATTAATCAAAATAAAGCTTTCTTTTGTATTGTTTCAGTTTGTTAATGAAATAAAAAATTAAGATATTTAATATGAAAAGGATCTGAATTATTGTTTTTTTTATAAATATATCTATACTGAGCGCGCAGCATGATTATGACGCTGACTGACGGTGTTATCCCCATTATAAATACAGCTGACGATTTTTTGTATCATTTTTAAAGTATAAACATTCAGCTCCGTAAAGATCAGGTATAAAATGACTTTATACTTGAACATTATTAATAGGGTTCATATACGTGACTGACGTATAATCCTCTCTTTTCGGTACAGCTGACGATTATTTTTTTTTTGAAAATAAGCTAAAAAATAATGTCCTAAATTTGGACACGGTATGAAAATACTCGTGGCATAATTTTTTTTAACAACTGTAACATGCCGCCACATTTAGCTCCACCGTGGGTGCGGCGACTGACGCTCATTTTGCTTATTATTGAATAGTAATCAATCACTAAAAACAAATTTCATTCGGTATAAAATTCCTTAAAAAAATGCAGCGCTACCTCCCGTACCATAAGGTAACTTCATAAAATAAGTATTTTCGAAAACGTAGTTTGTGTCTAAAAGTAATACACCTTAATATTAAGACAAAAAAGAACACAGTGTCATCAGTGAAGTGTTCATTAATGGAAAATAAATTTTAGTGGTGGGTAAAAAATCAAAATTACCTTATGCAGCTGAAATTTTGCATGTGGGCTAGAAACTGCATTTTAAAAAAAAATGTTCTTATAACTTTTTCGATACTTGCAGAAACAACCCCACTTTTGAATTATTTTTTGGAAAAAATTTAAATTTGACATATAATGCGAATCACGTGACTACTATTTTTTTGCTTAATTTTCATCTCGATCGAAGAATAACTTGATGCCAAAGTCAAATTTCAAATAAAGCTATTTATAAAAAAATCCCATATAATGCGGACTTTACTGGTCACACTGTATATTGTACCATTGTGGCGGACCTACGGTAAAATAATTTTTGCGGATGGTTTGTGTAAAAACTAGGCAGTTTTGAGGCAATTTAAAAACAACTATTGACCGAGTATACATCTGGCACGGGCGTTAGCTATTTTTAATTCCAAAATTTTCAAAATAATCATGTAATCAAGGAAGTAACAAATTGAAAAATGTTGTCACAGAATGTAATAAAAACCAAATTAGGGCCATGGTAACATTACGAGGAACGTTTTTACCAAGTTTTAACTAAAAGAAACCCCCACTACCGTCAATAACCATAGCGGCAAATTTTGTATCATATTATGGTCGATTTCGTCTCTTTCCCACCAGCCAAACGACCGCTTATTGTTTAATTTAATGGCTCTACTTGAGATATCAGTATTTGACAAATATTGCGTGTACCTTTCAAAAAAATTAACTGAGCTAAGTAATTTTCTTTGTTTTAGGGACCTCGAGGATTTTCTGGTCCAAGAGGTATTCCAGGGTTACCTGGTAATCCCGGAATTCCTGGAAGTGAGGGCCCGATGGGAAACAAGGGACATTCGGGCCCACCTGGTCAGCCTGGCGCACCGGGGCAGTCCGGTCCATTGGGACCGGTGGGTCCACCAGGGCCGCAGGGTTCTTTAGGTCCACCAGGTATATCTGTAAGTATATTGGAATAAATTTAACTTATGTAGTAAAGTCGCCACAGTGGTTCTTTTCCCGTGCGTCATCACTTTTACGTCATCAAAATCGTATGAATCAAATCAAAATTACGAGACGAAAAAAGTCAAAACTAAGTTAAGTTCATAAAATGGACGTGCCTACCTACATAATATCACGAAAAATTATTATTTATTTTAAGTTTTGCCCGGCATTCTCTATTATCTAAAAGAAATTGACAAACAAATGTTTATACATTTAATACTATTTAATCTACAAAAGTTTGGTGTTTTATTGACTATTAAAATCGCAAAAGTCAAATTTTTAACATCCTTTCATTTAAGGGAATTTAGCCACTGCCGTAAACGTTTCAAAGAACTTTCACGGTTAGAATATTTAAAATAAATAAATTAGTTATTATAAAAATCCATAAATACTTACCGCCAAAACAGATGGTGGGTATAATTACCTCTAAAAAGAACTATTTTTAGAAACAGGAACAGTTCTAAGGCACACAGATTTACAAAATACGAATTAGATTGGCAGATAAAAATAAGGTTGACAATGACGTTCTAAAATACAACGGTTGTCAACTAAACAAATAAAGAAAGTAATTCACTAACGTTTATAGTTTTATCCTTGTCTAGCACGTTATATTATTGCAGAATTTTGGAGACGTTCTTTTATGCTTTTATTCAAACTTGTTACTGTAATAAACAAGGATGCAGAGTTATTAACCACGTCGAGTCCTGATCGTTGATTGATGACGCACGGGCAAAGATCCACTGTGGCAACTTTAGGTACTATTTTATTCTGGTTGAACAAGAAATGATCGAATTGTAATACGCATTTTCGCAAATGTTTCGATTTTTTATTACTTTGTGTTTCTACGAAATTATTTTTTTTCTATTTAGGTTAGGTTAGGTTAACGTGGCAGGCTTCTGGCACTGTCCAAATAGTCAGTCCTATGAGGACCTTTGTGATACCACAAGTGTTCCGCGTAACCTATTCGCATCAGCTCTCTGATGGTTAACGCGACATAGAAGATCTTGGCAGCTCATTCAAACCAGCCACTACTGTTTATAAACTTAGCGACTCGACCAAGTTGTAAGCTACTCACAGTGCTCACTTCTTCTAGATCATTAAATAATGGTTCGCCCAAGGCATTGAACCTTCTTCTTGCGTGGACAGAGCATTCACACAAAAAGTGCTGAATAGTTTCCTCATCTTCCTCATCTCTGCAACATCAGCTGCAGAGGTCGTTAGCTGGTATTTGCATACGTTCGGCGTGTCTACGGTGACTACGGCAGTGATATTTTTAGGGTCTTTCCGACTTTGCTGTAATAACGCTGCGGTTTTTCTGTTATCAAGTAGGGGCCACAATTGCTTGGAGATGCTACAGGTTGTTAGTTCTATTCATCTTTGCGCAAGTTGTTGAGCAATCTGATCTATCTCCTCTTTGACTGATCCCAGTGGTCTAGCCACATTATTAGGTACTTTTCATTTGCTAGTTTTAAACAGCAAAGCAAAGTAAAAATCTTTGCTTAGCTAAGTTATTAAAGGAACGCTTCGCGAACTACTTCGTATGGGAAATAGAGAGGGGCTTACCTAACAGCGACAAGGGGGAAAGAAAAAATCTTTGCTGTGCCGAGTTAAATTTTTAAAAGGAACGCTTAACTTAGCCGTTGGCTTTGCTCTGCTATTTAAAAGAAACTCTGCTATTCTCTGCTAGTAATGATGCTGGAACAAATTGCCCTTATCGCTGCTTGACTGTCTATACAGATAGCTACAGACGCAGTGTTTCTGTAAAATATTTAAAGTTTAGGTTCCCCGTTTTGCCCCTTTTTCCCCCTACACATTTTATATTTAGACCATAATTTTAGATTCACCACAAAGTATAAGTTTTAAAGTCAGCTTTCAGCTATTATTAAAAATCGCACATAGGAAATTATTTTTTTTACCCTCCCTAAAAATACATGCACTAGTAAATCTATTCACCTTATCTAGGAAAACTATCGTCATTGTTAAGTTTATTGCAGTGTTTATTATTACTTCCATATATTGCAATAATTTAGTAAATATATTTTAGGTTGTAAATTTACTCCATAAATCTAAATTACTATACGTCACATATAATCCCTTTATCACGTAAAACAAGCGATAAGTACTTCCATCAAATTTTACGACGCTGCTTTGTATTAAACTTTAACTTGCTAATAACTTTCGAAAACAAGATGCAAGGCCTTATTGTTGCTTAAACCGCATCACTCTGTTAGGAATTTGTTTTCGATACGGGGATAGAATTGCAATTTGGCAAGGAGACAATCTCCGATGATTAACTGATAAACCAATCATTTCATTCATAAACTTACTCTGTAAAATATTAATAATAATAATAATAATAATAATAATAATAATAATAATAATAATAATAATAATAAGTTTATTTAAAATTTAATAATATAATAAATATGTTTATGTTGTCTTTTATAAACTTATTCTTCAATCCCCTGAAGCTGAGCTTGTCAGGGGCAAATCTTATTTTTTGTTTTAGTCTGTAAAATCATAAATCATAAATATATATGCATTAAAAATTAAGTTTTAAAGTCAAAATGTTAATTTATAGTATAAACGCAGTTCTTTTTGAAGAAATATATTAACTACCTATAATAAAATTATTAATTCATATTTTTTAAGTAAAAAATATTATTTATATAAAGTATTCAGAACAATATTAATTAATTAAAGCATTTCTAAAAATATTTTTAAATTGTCTGTTTTAATATCCATGTTTTTATTTCGACTTGAAATTTTTTTAATGAAATAAATTTTTTAATATTTGTTGGTAAATAATCGTCTAAATAAAAACATAAATACTTATTTGAAATTTTTTTGTCCTATGGACTTATTTAGGTTTTATCGTTATTTCGTTTTTATGACGTGTATTATGATTATGGGTTTTAAATTGTATAAGGTTTTTATTTTTAAATATATATTAAGATGCTATAAATGTAAAGTTGTCTTATGTTCAACTTTTTTGTTTCTGAATATAATTCTTTGAAGGATAAAGATAATATTTATTGAATACAATTTTATAGTTTTCTAACCTATTTTGTGGTATTTCTAATTTTTTAACTAAAGTTCTATTTAATGCTTCCCAACCTAAAATTCCTCAATTTAAATGAGTTTTAACTAACGCGTAATATAATATTTCCATGTCTTACATTTAAAATTTTTTAATGTTTTTAAAAGTCGGTAGTAAACTTCTTAATTTTTTAATTAAGTATTCTAAGTGAAAATTCCAATTTAATTTACTATCAAAAATAATTCCTAAGTATTTTATTTTATTAACTTTAAAAATTTGAATGTCTAATTTATTTGAATACTATCCATATTTCGTGGTAAATTATTTAAGTTTAAAGTAAAAGGAATATAATTTGTTTTATTAAAATTAATTGTTTACAAATTGTTATCAAACCAATTTTTTATAATTTTAAAATCTTTTTCAAATTTTATTATTTAAGTTTTCCCAATTTGTATCGGTATAAAAAATTGTAGTATCATCTGCAAAACTATGAATTTGTCCATCGCAATTTATACTAAAGAAGTCGTTAATATAAATATTAAAAAATAATTATCCTAAAATTGTTCCTTGAGGAACACCATATTTAAATACTTTTGGATAGCTTTTTTCTTTATCTATTTGAACATAAGTTGGTCTATTTTTCAGATAATTTTTAATTAATTCTAATTGCTTTCCTCTGAATCCAATATTTTCAAACTTTTTTAAGTAAATTATGGCCAACTGTATATATCAAAGGCTTTTGCTAAATCTAGAAAAATACTAATACAAGGTTTTTTATTATCTAGTGCATCATATATTTTTTATTCTGTTAGATAGCAAATAGCGTATTGCGTTGATTTATTTTTTTGAAACTTGCGCCCACTGTTTATATAGGGCATTCTATATTATGACATATCTAAGTACCTACTATATTTTTGAGACAAGTAAAAAAGGTCATTGTATATTTTTGGGTTTGTATTAAAACGTATTAGCGAGCCATGCGTACATACGTATTTATGCACCCCTAAAACTTCACTTTTGATTGCGCACAAGATAAGCTGTACGGATCTAAAGTAAATGTCTATGGTCTATAAGTCTTTGGTACGACGTAATGATAATTTGACCGTCTTTGAGAAAATGGGCGTTACCCAGCGTTGCCACATTTTGTATAAATTCTCAAAGATTTATTTTTTTATTTGTTTATTTGTTTATTTATTTTACATTATGGAATACAAACTTCACGAACCCAGGAACAGCATTCACTAAATAAAAAGTATATAGTTAGTTCTAACATTATAGCAGTTTTACTTACATAAAAAAAAATAAAGGTAGGGGAAAGGCGGGTAAGATGACATACTTAGTTTCATTTCAATATAACTAATAGCTGAAAAATACTTAATTATGTATTTAAAATTTTTTGTAATAAGTAGGGTGTTTTCTACTTAATTATGCAATAAAAACTCTGAATAAATCAAAACTTTTATTTTAGAACTCATCAACAACATTTTTTACCAAAAACCATCTTACCCACTGGGGGCGGGCAAAATGACATATACACATTAATAGTGGAAAAATGCAAAAAAATGCAGTAGTTCAGTTAGTGCAGAGTTCACAAATGAATATTTTGGTTTGTTTGAAAACCCCTGCGCATTCTACATGCGCCCATTTCTTGCAAAGTTGGCACCTTAACCAAAAAACTGGAACATTGCATTTGAGCTAATGTATGTCTCTATAAGGTTTCATCCTCCTTGGTATAAAATTAGTAGTTACTTGACGGTAGTTCTGGATAACTATAGGTTCCAAACGTCAAGACCTTCTGGATATTATGCTTTTAAGTCTAGCGCTAATCGTCTCGTGGGAGCTAGGGGAAATTAGGGTACTTTTATCATGTATTCTTATCTCAGCCTACTAATTTTTGAACACGTCATCCTAGATTATTGTAAAAAATGTCCATGTTTTTAACTCCGTTACGTCACTGTGCGAAGCAAAACAAACTATTAACACTGCCAATCCAATTTTGCAAAAGTGCATCTTAAGTTGTATTAAACGTAAACTAGTGAACAAACTTTCTAAAACAAGATGCTCGCTTTATATTTGAACCCGAAATCGCGTCAGAAAATATTTTTGCAATATCATAAAGATTAATAATTTCGCGAGGATAATTAGAAAACTTTATTATGTTAAGTTGTCGGTTGTTGTCCTCGTAATAATGACATGCTCTTTCTTGGAATTTTATTGAATCTTATTAATTCAAAGTATAACAAACATCGTTCGCAGGTTAATAATCTTTATAATGAGCATGTCAGAATTGTGAATTTATTTTTTGCAGTCAGATTATTAATTTAATAAGAATAAAATACCCTAATATACAAGTTGTCATTGTTGGTACGTCATATTTTTCATATTTGAGGTACGTCGCAAATTAATTCAGTCAGTTTGACTTACCGGTGGTAAAGGTTATGACTTTTCTTGGGCGTGATCTACATAAAGACGGATGCATGCATGTGAACAAGTAAAGTGCAAGCGCGTTTTTTAAATTTTTTTATTATTATTATTATACTGTTAATAAAGTAAGAAATAAGTATTTATTTAGGGTAAAGGGTATCGAGGAATGAAACATTTGGTTTTTCAAGATCAGTATGAAATTTTAATTGATTTAAATTTAATGAAAAACAAACAAAACTCAATTATAAAATTTAAAATTAAATCATATATTTTTTGTCTTCATCTTCAGGAAATAAGTCTATAAATTTTGTTTCAAATATTTTTATCTTATTTATAAAGTCATAAGGAAGAAAATATAATAAAAAATGACAACACAACAACAGTTCTTTAATAATTAAAATAAATCTCCGCAAGGATTATCATCATCAGATTCGTCCAAGTTAATAATAAGGGGAATATGTGTTACATAATTTTTTCATTTTTCCACTGTTTCATTTTCTATGGCTTTATTCCACTAACCCTAAACTACGTCATTTGTTACAGGATGCATAGAACGTATTTTTGCATCATAATAGTGCTTACATTCTGATCAAACCATTTCAATGGGATTAAAGTGGCAATGATAATGGAGAAAGTCTTAAAACTTGTCCATGTCCATGTTGCATTGCTAGTTAGTCAAACCTATTAAAATAAAATTAAAATAATTAATTGCATTTTAAAAAACGCCTGGTTGATACAATACATTTACTCCATTTAAATTTTAATTTCTTTAAACAGTCCGCTAATGAACCAGTGGATATTTCAACACAATCAATGATTTTAAGGTTAGTTGTATTGAGCGAATTAGGTAACGTGTTCACCTGCTCTATACATCCCATAAATATGCTCTCTTATGGTATGTTCATAAATATCTTGAAGTTGTCGACCACGGGATGACAAAATAGCTACATTATTGCGACTCTTCAAATCTACATCCTTCTCTATCCCCTTTGCCTTAATTCGTTGGATTTTTGAGAACGAAACTCCCAAAGAATCAGAAACTCTCTAAAACAGATAGGTATTTATAAAAACGTTGCCATATATTCTTCATGTTCATTATTTTTATGTTTTTACAATTCCTGCTTTATTAGGTATATCTACTTTACATCGCAAATTGCGTTAATGGGTAAAAAAGTCTTTCCGCCATCAGTTTCTCGTTGAAAATAATAAAATAATTTTAAAATTAATGCTTGTTCTTTTTCACAATACCGTGACATGTATGAAATAATGTTGATTAAAAATGTTACTGTCAAAAATGACAATAAAACTGTTTTGACTGGTAAAATTATACGACATTCATTATTGACGCAAATTTACAATCTCACCTAGTTCACGTTCACGAATGTTAGAAAGATAAGCACTAGTCGTGACGTAACGGTGAGCGGTCATTAAACTAACTTTACATAACTTTACATTAGAAAAAAAGTTGGGGTCGGTTTCTACCCCAGAAAGAGGGGTAAATTTCATGAAGACACGAAAAAGCAGGCCACACTAAAAATAAACGCAGCCGTAATTCTGTATTTTTTCAGCAAATCAAGAGTCTTTCTAATACTGAATTTATTTCAGTTAAAAATTCCACCCTGTAAAATTAGATCCATTTTTTGTATAATTTGTTATTTGTAGATGTCGACTTTTGCAAAAACGCCCCTCAATTATTACTAGTAGTTAGGTACCGTAAAATGGGGTGAATAGGATCAATTTTCCACTTTGAAAGCTTGTAACTTGAAAACTATCTGCCTGAATAAATTTCTCAATAGCTTAAAACATGAGTTAAGGTTGGTACTTTTAAATGGTGGTATAAGTTTTTATACAGGGTGTACCCTGTTGTATATATAGTTTTTTTTGTGCACAAATCCTATTCACCCCACAGGCGGTGTCAATAGGATCATTGATTGATTTATTGACTGTATCGCATTTAAACAACCGCGGGGTGTATAGAATTTTGCACACAAATTTATCTTAACCCATTAGCGCCCAGCGTCCTTTTTATAGATCACTTTACAAATCACGTCGTTCTGCCGTCTACGATGCATCAAACAAATACATCCCCAGTTTTATTATCAGTTAGGACCACTTATAATAACAAATCTTTGTGATTAGTTTATACCGACTTGTTGAATTGAGTAGTGCAGCTATTTATTTCTGCAATTTTTAGTTCTTGTGCGCCCCTAGCTATTTTGTGGTATACCTTTGATTTGCTTGCAGGTAGGTAAATTTTTTTTCTTATTTAGTTGTAAAAATAACAAATAAAGACTACCATAAAGTAATATTGACAAAATTTTAAATAATTTTTTTTTATACTTGAGAAAAACTAGCGATCTATCAATAGATCACTGGGCTTTCCAGGTATAAAATTTTTTAATAGTTATAAAAATGTTCTAAAATATTTGTTCTTTTTTTTTAGAATTATTGCAATGGATAGAAATAAAAATGTTTTTAAAAACTTGGAAGATGCTGTTGACTATCTATACTCAGAACAAATTGACGCATATATACTAGCGTTGCCTCCTGAAGTTGACGACCTCACGGATGAGAAAGTTATCAATGATAAAGATAATGGTACTCCTACGGTAAAGGATGTTGCTGGCTTTACAGAAGTACTTCCACATTACATTGTAGAAGATAGTGATGAAGAAGATAATCTACAGTTAAAACGTTTACTGCCGCATTTACAGAAAAAGCGCAAATTAGAAGAACCGGAAAAACTTATTGCAAATTGGACTAAATGGACCCTACATACGATGCTTTTGCGCTTTTGCGGTCAAACCACTAGCATCAGCTCTACGATAGAAAGCTCGAGTTCCAGTTCCTCAGCCACGATTGATTCAAAACTATAATAAATTTATGGGAGGAGTGGATCATCACGATTGGCTGTTGGAGAAGAACAGTATTGCAATTAGGGGCAAGAAGTGGTACTGGTGTTTATTTACGAGAATAATAAATATAGTACCATATCTAAAACTAGGTCATGGAAGAAATGTTTTCAAAGGTCGACCATTCAGTTTTCCTTCAACCTCTAAAACACTTCTTGTTTTAAATAATGTACAACTAGACGAAATAGGCCATTTTCTCAAAAAAAAGAGAAAATCAAAGACGCTGCCAGTATCCATCTTGTAAAAGTCGGCCGCTTACATTTTGCAACAAATATAATGACTATGTACTAAATGTTTTTCGAATTTTCTTAAAAATAGTTTTTATCTAGATATAAAATTAATTTAAAAATATATAAAATGATATTCTTTTTTGCCCAGCGATCTATTTATAGATCAGCCTTTTTTTCAAAACCCACCAATCACTTAAACTTTTGAAGGTGTAATCTAACTAACAATTATAATTTATAACTAAAAAATTCATATTTCATAAAATTTTTCAAAAAAAAATTAATTTGGGCGTTAATGGGTTAAGTAATATAAAAGAGTACTAAAAATAATATTACCTAAATTTTATAAGTGCTGCAGAGTTGTAGAGATATGAAGTTTGTAAGGCAAAAGCAAAGATAATATGACAACAGTTTAACCGCTAAATTTGACGTTTTAGGTTATGTTATTCAGTCTGCGATGTGGCCAAGTTTTTTTAAGTTTAATGTCATAAAAATTATTTTTAACAACCGTTACTTAAAATCTGTACATTGAAATGACCTACACTTTAAAATTACAATTATTACAGATTTTTGAAATTTGAAGGTAACTTTCAATCCTATTTACCCCGCTGATCCTATTCACCCCATTTTACGGTACTTTATAAACTTTTCAATAATTTTAAGAGAAGTTTTACTAAATAACTTTTAATTGGCTTATTAGAAAATAATAAAATTTCTCGTGCTAGCCTGTCATACAAGGACCTCCAAAAAAGTATAATAAAATTTTTATGTAAAATTAATAGGGGTGGCAATATTTGAGGGTGTATAGAAAAATTTACACAGGATTTTTCATGGCCCGTCTGATGGAGTTGTCCACACAGTATACAGTGTCACCAGTAAAGTCCGCATCATATGGGATTTTTATTTATTAAGAGCTTTATTCAAAATTTGATTTTGGCATCAAGTTCTGCTTCGATCGAGATGAAAATAAAGCAAAACAATAGTAGTCACGTAATTCGCATTATCTGTCAAATTTTAATTTTTTCCAAAAAATAATTCAAAACTGGGGTTATTTCTGAAAATATCGAAAAAAGTTATTGGAAAAAGTTTTTTTAAACGCATTTTCTAGCCAACATGCAAAAATTTCAGCTGCATAAGATAATTTTGATTTTCGTACCTATAGTTTGTAAATTGCCCCACTTTTGCAAAATAAGACTCAACGCAACCTACATAAAACTTCTTAGTTTTGACAATGCTTTATTTTAGATACATTTTCTTTAAAGTATCGCCATATTAAATAAGTGTTTTATAAAATACTACAAAATCAAAATTGGGCTATTAAAATTTGGTCGCATGTGATTTTTTTTTTTACCCTGTATAAGGTAACTTCATAAAATAAGTATTTTTGTAAACGTAGTGTGTGCCAGAAAGTAAAAAAATAAAGTAAAGGGGTTTTAAATTAAATCGTTGAAAATGGATAAACTTTACGTTAAGTTAAACCAAAATTTATTTTCCACTTAATGAACACTTTACTGAAGACACTGTGTTCTTTTTTGTCTTAATATTAAGGTGTATTACTTTCAGACACATACTACGTTTTCACAAATACTTATTTTATTTAAGTTACCTTATACAGGGTCAAAAACAAATAAACTTTGCATCACATGCGACCAAACTTTAATAGCCCAATTTTGATTTTGTAGAAAAACACACATTTAATATGGCGCAACTTTAAAGAAAATGTATTTGAAATAAAGCATTGTCAAAACTAAGAAGTTTTATGTAGGTTGCGTTGAGTCTTATTTTGCAAAAGTGGTGCAATTTACAAAATATAGGTAAAAAATCAAAATTATCTTATGCAGCTGAAATTTTGCATGTGGGCTAGAAAATGTATTTAAAAAAACTTTTTCCAATAACTTTTTTCGATATTTTGAGAAATAACCCCACTTTTGAATTATTTTTTGGAAAAAATTAAAATTTGGCAGATAATGCGAATCACGTGACTACAATTTTTTGCTTAATTTTCATCTCGATCGAAGCAGAACTTGATGCAAAAGTCAAATTTTGAATAAAGCTATTAATAAAAAAAAATCCCACATGATGCGGACTTTATACTGGTGACACTCTCTATAAAAATTTGAAATTAATTTCAAATGATTTTTTATCTGGCAAAACACATAAAGACATCGAAAGCTAAGGGGTCCAAACTAGGCGGTTATAGTTATTTATGGATCAAGGGTACTAAGTAGATGATTATGCCCTGAGGGCGACAGTCTTACAAAGCCGAGGGCCTCCGGCCCGATGGTTTATAAGTCGCCCGAGGGTATATATCTATTAGTACCCATACAAAATTTTATGTCATACCAGTTCGTTTTGAATAATATAGTATATTAAAGTATAAGTGGATATTAAGGTCTTTAAAACACGCGCGATTTTGTAAGCACGACGGCGCAGCCGGAGTGCTTGAAATAGAGCAAGTGTTTTAAAGACCAGTTATCCACGAATACTTTACATTATTTTTTTTTATTGGTACAGTTATTGGTATTTATATTACAAAAAAATGGAAATAATAACTTAGTAAGTAATGAAATGGTCGAATTCGTGATGTGATATACCTGTCGTCATGAAAACGAGGAGAACAGAAAATAACTTCCAATCTGTCACATAAGATTCATTGTTGTCACCGTTGACATTGGTTGTGTATTAGGCAATCCAACGATGTGTCAAAAATGACAGTGGTTGGCAAATATTGCTTTATAATTGGTGCAAGTGTGGCTTAATGCTTTTTGCCCTTAGGGATGTTCCGATACGCTGAAAGTATCGATCTTTTGTATCGATCCAGATCGATACAAATATATATAGGTATATAGAATATAGGCAATACTGGCATTCTGTATACCAAGAAAGGATTGCCAAAACTTTGTGTGCGCGCGGATTGAGGGAGAAGAGTAGCAAATGCAGCACGAACGACGCGTGGGTTTTGGAATTTTGGGATCTATCGATACTATCTGAACGATACTGAGTAAAATATTTCGATACTCATTATATATCGAATAAAAAATATCGATACAAAATATCGGAAGTTAAAATATCGATACTCAAAAATATCGTATCGTATGGCGCATCCCTAGTTGCCCTCCACTGTCATTTAAAGTCACGTGGTTTGGATTCCCTAATTGTTAAAAAAAAAATATTTTATTTGACGTTAAAAGGTCAAATCAATAATTAAAAAGTTGACATATTTAGACTTCACGTTTCACGGGTAGGCGCATCCCTAGTTGCCCTCCACTGTCATTTAAAGTCACGTGGTTTGGATTCCCTAATTGTTAAAAAAAAATATTTTATTTGACGTTAAAAGGTCAAATCAATAATTAAAAAGTTGACATATTTAGACTTCACGTTTCACGGGTTGTTGATGTTGCCATGGTAACTTTAAAACACGCGCGTTTTGGAAAGTGGGATTTAAACACGCTGAGGCGTACTTTAAATAAGCAAAATAGGGTATCAATAAAAAAAAATATTTTTTTTAAATTAAATTTGATTTACCAATTTTTTATTTTTACCTGTGACATTACCTTGACATTATTAAAATGTTTAATGTGTCAAAGTCAAAAACCAAAAATGGAACAAGATGCACACTTAATGCCCGCGCGGGCCATAATGTGTACTTTGTGCCCGCACGGGCATAAAATAATCCATTATGATGGTATCTAAGGTATAAAAACACAATAATGTACTGGTATGACATAAAAATAATTTTGAAACATCGAATAAATATATTTTATTCTGTTATTATTTTAGGGTCCACCAGGGAAGTCGGGAGCACCTGGTTTACCGGGTGCAGAGGGTTTACCAGGTCTGGCTGGAACGCCTGGTAACGCAGGTCAAAAGGGTGAGATCGGTTTACCAGGACCCCAAGGATCTATAGGGTTTCCAGGTGCAAGAGGGGTAAAAGGTAAGTATCTACCTACTTCGTACGTCGATCAAACACAATTTACCAGAAATCTAGTCAATCATATTGTTCTTTTAGTACTATACAACTTAAATTTGGATCATAGTCTCCTAAAAATTGCTGATACAATTCATTAGGTTATAGGAAATAGACCTTTAGACTATACAGGGTGTTTCAATAAAAACTACCAGGCCAATTATTTCAAAAACCAAAAGTGACATGTAAATTCTGTAAATGCCAGTTTTTAGCCTCTATGATTGGCTTCACAACTGTGTAAAATATGTGTTTGAATAATACAAGATGTAGGTGGCGCCGAGTATTTTAATTATAAATATTTTTAGTATCCTTCAGCAGATTTTAATTTCATTTTGGTAATAATAATTTTAGTGATAAAACGCTCGTGTAGCGCTAAATTATTACGTCCATTGACGTCTCAGCCTCAACAAGAATATTGGCAAAAAATAAGACGCCACTGAGTTTTTGGTAATTTTTATATTTTTATCGGATTAAGCAACTAAAAATATCCTTTTCTTGTCTGTTAAATTGTTTTCATATCTTGCTTCGTTTTCGAGAAATAAAAATAAAAACAATTTTATTGCATGTCTCAAATGGTTCACCATACAAATCAAGACAAATTGAACATGGTTTTAGTTTATGGAGAATGCCATCAAAATGCTTCACCTCATTTGTCCTCATTAGTAAATTTTTGGTATTGTTCTAATTTTCATTAATAATTTTGTATAATTTCTCATCAGTTCTCCATAGGCGTAGCTAAGGGGGGGCTGGGGGGGCTAAGCCCCCTCTGGTATAAAAATAGCCCCCTCTGACAAATTCTACCTTCTATTTTTATTATTTTTTGGAATCAATATTAATAAATGTTTATTATCGTATTCTTAACTATTAACCATATGAAAATTCCTTTTTCACTAGAGAGCCAACAGTTTGCATTGTCTGTCGACAACTTTTTCAAATTAGATTTTGAAGAAAGTGGTCTATTTATTCGTTATTATTTAGATTCATTTGCTATAAACAAAGATATTGTGTTAAAAGCGAAAATGCTAGTTGCAAAAAATTGTCTAAAATCTGATATTTCTGAGTGGAGTTTGAGTGAAATACGAACAACTGTACAAAAAGAGACTTTTCCAAATTTATATAAATGCAAGTAGCAGTGACAATACCAATCAGTTTTGCGACATGCGAAAGATCTTTTTCAACGATGAGAAGACTAAAAAATTGGGTTGAGTCGTATGTCGCAGGATCGATTTTCAAATGTATCCTTAATTAACATAGAAAGTAAAATGATAAGTAATTTGAATTTAGAAGATATTCTTAAACAGTTTGTCAAGCAAAAAAATCGCAAAGTAGACTTTAGTGTTTAGTCCCAATTTTATTTTATTTACTGTCTTTAACTTTATGAAGAGTAATGATTATTTTTGTTAGTACCTAGCTACTTTTACCCAATTGATGGTAGCTGTTATCAGATTTTTTTAGTATGTTATTGTAATCCTAATTCTGTTTATGTTGTTGTTTTACCGACGTTTTTAATATTTTTCCGCTATAATAATAATTAAAATACACCTATACGCGACACGTTAAAGAAGCCTACCCTCGACGAAGAGGGATTCGGCAAAATTACCAGATAGTGTGTGACAAACTCCCTGGCGTCGGTGATTGGCCTCGTTGCGGAAATAGGCCGACGTAAAAAAAAAAAAAATCACCTACTTTACATTAGCTTAGATTAAAATTTTTTTTTCCTGGCTTTCGTTTTTTTTTATAGGTTTAAGTATAACATTAGTAAACAAACTAGTTTGGTTAAATTTTAGTAAAATTAGGGCGTGGCCCTGAAAATGTTTCGCCTGCGGCGCTTCCCGTTTGGCGCTTGTTACAATTCTTTTAGGGGCTTAAGCCCCCCTAGAAAAAATAAGCTAGCTACGCCTATGGTTCTTTCATAAAATTTAAAACATCTTTTAATTTCATTTTATTAGCTATTTAATGTTTTAACTTTAAACAATAAAAAATACAGCATATAAATTATTTCATGATTTTTGTTTTCTAGAGATATGCAATAAAATTGTTTTTATTTTTATTTCTCGAAAATGAAGCAAGATATGAAAACAATTTAACAGACAAGAAAAGGATATTTTTAGTTGCTTAATTCGAAAAAAATATAAAAATTACCAAAAACCCAGTGGCGTCTTATTTTTTGTCAATATTATTTGTTAAGGCGCCCCGCCCCCTGAGACGTCACTGGACGTAATAATTTCGCGCTACACGAGAGTTTTATTACTAATTATTATTACCAAAATTAAATTAAAATCTGCTAAAGGATAATAAAAATATTTATATTTAAAATACTCGTTAAAATTATTTTTAGAAAAAACTTAACCCCAAATATCTCCGTTTATGTTGAATTTATCAAAAAAATGTATTTAACATTTAATAGTTCCTGTCATCGAAAAAATTCTTTGCACCGTGGCGCCACCTACATCATGTATTATTCAAACACATTTTTTACACAGTTGTAAAGCCAATCATAGAGGCTAAAAACTTCACGTCACTTTTAGTTTTCGAAATAATTCGCCTGGGAGTGGTTAAAAATATCATAAGTATTTTATAATATATAGTCAACACTAAGCGTTACCACACCCAAATACACCAAAATATATTAAAAAATACAAAACTAAATCACTACACCCAAACAAAAAATCAGTGCTGTGGTAAAAACATTTAGAATAAAGAACAATCTTGGATAAATCATTTAAGTCTCCGTAAATATTTTTTCTAGAGTAATTTAAACTTATTATAGTTAAGTAAAATAAGCTCGTCAGGTAAATTGTTATATTAATACAGTTGTAAGTAAACGTTCTCTGAAACATGGCACTCTGGTGATGAGGAAGAGTAATTTTATTTGAAAATCTTATATTACGTGAATGTATTGGAAAATAATTAGAGTTCCTCAATATCGTTTAATACCTATTAAGTATTAAAAACTTAATTTAAACAACATATTTTTCCAGGAGATGAAGGTAAAAGAGGGTTAGTTGGCGAGAAGGGTGATAAGGGAGATAGGGGTTTGGAAGGAGAAAAAGGACATCTGGGAATTAAAGGAGATGTAGGACCCCAAGGATTGCAAGGCGCTGCAGGATTGGAGGGACCAGAAGGGGCAAAAGTAAGTGAACTCTGATTATTTGGGGCGACTATACAGAAAATTTCATACTTGTAGTCGCAACGCACAGAGCTATTTTATATACCTACAGGGTTAGTTGAAATAACCGGAAGGGCTAATTTTCTTCCAAACTACCAATGCTAAATCAATGAAGTTTGGTACAGGTGAATAACTTAAAAAATTGAATTGAAAATTGACAATTGCGACGTTGCCAGATTTTTAATTTTTTCTGTAACTCAAGGAATATTTTTTTTTCAAATGTGACACTATCCTTTTTTTTATTGAATTCGATTCCTCCCATCAACATTGCCATTTCCTAATAGTAGAGTAAGGTCGGGTAATATGGCCTATGCGGCTTATATGGCACATCAACATATATCTGATACGAATCGTCTCAGTGCCTCCAATCTTCCGTTAGTCTCTTCCTATATCTTCTCTAGCTACCTCAGTCACCATGTTACCGCGCATGGAGTACGGATGTATTCGTGAGAAGCAAAAATCAATTTTAACGGTTTCTGATCTAATTTCTCGATAAGTTTTTTATTTTTATATTAATTTTCAACAATCACAAATTTAAATTTTACCGTTACAAGTTAACTTATATATTGTTAGATAAATCGTTGGCCATACGGTTTAGCCTGTATTAATTTTAATTTTGAGGTTAGTTGTTAGTATTAACTTATTGATTTTATTTCAAAGTACCTATGTCTCCAAAAGTAGACTCTAATAAAAAACGTCAAACATGGAACAAGTAATCCATGAAGAAGACAATAAAAGCTAATATGGCTCTAGGCCATAATACCCTACCATGTTTAAGTCTTGCACTTTTGTAAACCTTTAAAAAATTTAATTTTCGTTTACATTTTTTATATGTTACTCATTTATTTATTATAATAGGATAGTAGATAGGTTTCTTGACTAAATTAAGAGACTAAAAGCGATCGGTGTCACATAATATTATTTTTATTTTAATTTATTCTTATGGTGTGCCATAATACCCGAACTTACCCTATCAAATTTTTGTCTCAAATAGTTCTATGGGAAAAAAAGTTAATTATTTACAATTCGTTACAATAATGTGAAAAGGAAGGTTGGTAGACATAATGTACCTAATAGTACCGATAACGATAATAACAGCAAACAACTACTAACAATAACATAGCTAGTAAAAATTACTTACCTACATATTATCGGTTTCATAATCAAATTAGTGTAGTACTTATAATATGTAAGTAATTTTTACTAGCTATGTTATTGTTAGCAGTTGTTTGCTGTTATTATCGTTATCGGTACTATTAGGTACATTATGCCTACCAACCTTCCTTTTCACATTATTGTAACGAATTGTAAATAATTAACTTTTTTTCCCATAGAACTATTTGAGATAAAAATTTGATACTATCAGGAAATGATAATGTTGATAGGAGGAATCGTAAAAAACATTCCTTTAGTTACAGAAAAAAATAAAAATCTGGCAACGTCGCAATTGCCAATTTTCAATTCAATTTTTTAAGTTATCCACCTGTACCAAAATTCATTGATTTAGCCTTGGTAGTTTTGAAGAAATTTAGCCGTTCCGGTATTTCAACTAACTCTGTATATAAAAATACAGTTATTTCTCCTGTTTTAATTTATTTTATCTTATGCCTTAGGGTTATGAAGGCCCCAGAGGGGAGACTGGTCAAATCGGACCACCGGGGGAAAAAGGAAAAGATGGCCTCCGTGGATTCCCTGGATACCCAGGTTCTAGCGGCGACAAAGGGGAGAAAGGAGCTACAGGTAAACATGGTTCGCCGGGAGAAAAAGGAGATAGAGTAAGTAAATAGTATACCTTAAATATTTTTTTTTCTTAGGAGCAGTTGTGTTTTATTGTTATATTTATTTTAAATTTGCTTTGCTGTTCCATAATTTCAACATACTATATTATTATATAAGATCTTTTCTTTTCTTTACCAGCCCACTTGATAAGCTATTCCAGCATTTCGGATTGTGCTGCCATTTTTTCACTTCGTTAATCCTTTGCTTAAAAAATATAATAATTAATAATAATAATAATAATAATAATAATAATAATAATAATAAAAGTTTATTCAAATATTTTTTTGACATTTAATGCTAATATATAATTTGTTTGTCTATACTATCAATTCCGAACTAAGAAGTAAAATATTTGTTTTGTGTTAAATAATATAATATTTATTGTCAAGAATATATTTCATAATTTAGGTACAACTAGATTATAATATAAAACGAATATGACAATATTGGTATATTTTATATCACTACAGTATACAAAGATACAATACGTCATGTATATAATATATATATATATATATATATATATTTATTTTATTCATTATAGCTTGGTATATTTATTATTTATTAATGACGTTCTTGAATAATATATCTCTTGGATTGGATAATATCCAATTTTTAATTTTATTTCTATAATTATTTTAATTGACTGTGGTAGCATATTAAAAATATATGGATTGATGTTTAAAAAATGTTTGTGTGCTATTGTTTTGTTTACTCTATTTTTTTTATGTAATAGTATTTTTATGACGAGTTTAATGTGTGTGATTAATATAATTTATTTTATTTTTAGGTTAAAAATGTGTATTAACATGTAAGAAAATATTTGTTTAATATCCATTTTTTTGCTATCTTTAAATAGTAAATCAGAAGAATATTGGTGGTCTTTTTCGTAAATAGTTTTCAAAATATATTTTTGAATAGTTTCAATAATATTAAGATAATTCTTATTTATGCCTCCCTATATCCTAGTATTTCATAATTTAAATGGGTTTGTACTAAAGAATAATACAATTAAAAATTAAAAATATTAAAAAATAATTTTAAATAAATAAATTAAACAATAATGAATAAAAAAAACAATTAAATATTTCTAATTTTTTTATATTTAAAATTTGTATAGGTATAGGTACAAGGTATAAGAATTCTTAGTATTTTTACAATGTAGTCACTATGTAAATCCGATTTTAAATGTTTATGAAAAATTATTCCTAGATATTTAATATTTTCACCTTCCTTTATATTAATATTATTATTGCATATTATTGGATCAATATTTGGAAGTTTATTTTTGTATGAAGTAAATGGAATGTATGTTGTTTTGTTATAATTTATAGTTAATAAGTTTTTATTAAACCAGTTACTTAGTTTTATAAAATCTTTTTCAATAGTATTTTTTTAAATATTCCAATTTAGACCTTCATAAAAAATTACCGTATCATCTATCAATGGACAATTGCAAATATTCGTTAAATTTGCTGGCCAGCACCGTAGAATTTTTTTTTCTTAGGGTAATCCAGGACAAGCCGGAGAACGTGGTGAAACTGGTCCAAGGGGTTTTAGAGGAATGAGGGGCAGACGAGGTCAGGAAGGTTCGCTAGGTCCCAAAGGAGACACAGGGCAACCCGGTCCTCCAGGGCCACAAGGAGATGTCGGACCTTCAGGAAATGAAGGTCCTAGGGGATTTATTGGTTCATCGGGACCTCCCGGAAATAATGGAAAGGACGGCGCACCCGGACCTGCAGGAGAACGAGGACCGCCGGTGAGTTAGTTCCAAACAGTTTAAAAAAAAATCAATAATAATGTAAATGTTATAAAGGATTCTATAACAGGATCACAATTCTAAAATCAAAAACCATATGCTTTTCAATAGAATAGTAGATTATGTAACGAGGTTGGAATGAAAACTTGACCCGAGTGGAAGATTCCGAACGCGAGCGTAGCGAGCGTGAGGAACCACGAGTATCGAATTTTCATTCTAACCGAGTAGCAGACTATATTTTCTCCACGACCATCCAGTTTCATATCTGATTCATCCGATTTTTCACTCATTTTTGACTTGCACTAAAATTTGTCTGAAAATATTTATTACAACGCGGCCATTTTTATCTGACACTGACAGTTTCGAAATTCATGGCAACCTATGTCGTTTATATCAATTACAGAATATTCATTCCGTATCTTGTTATGAAATGAAAATACACGCAAAACGCATAAGTAGCAAGTGTTTCAGAATAAATATTCCAACTCAAGAGCGAGAATTTTTACATTCTATTATCAAAAATGATTTTGGAATTATTGCATTCAGTAATGGTCGTGGAGAAACATTTTTCTATGTGGTTTTACTTCGTTATTGTTTCAAAAGTAAAGTAAATACTCAACAGGTCCAAGATATATAATATTACTATATGTAACTATTTAAAATACTTCTTAGGGAGAACCTGGATCTTCTGGTCCAGTCGGCCTCCCAGGAGTAATCGGTCCACCAGGAAATATCGGTGAACCGGGGCCGGTTGGAGAGTCAGGAACACCTGGACCTCCAGGACTTCCAGGAGAACCAGGATTACCAGGAGACGCAGGAAAGGAAGGTGCATTAGGTGCCGCAGGTCCTGAAGGAAAAGTTGGGCCACCTGGACCTTCTGGATTACCAGGTTTTCCAGGAGAAAGAGGACACAATGGATTGCCGGTAAGACTTTTAAAGATATATATTTTACTAAATTCAATTCAATTCAATTCAATTCAAATATATTACGGTTAACAACATTACAATATTTCACCGACGTCACAAAATAAAAAAACACAATCTTAAAGCTATGTTTATAAAAACACACTAAAATACAATATAGTAGGTACGTTACAACATATTAAAATTTATTCGTATAAAAAAGTATTAAAAGATATTTAAAATCCACATTACACTGTACCAGCAGAGAAGCACAGGCATTTTGTACAAACTATGTCAAAATCCAAAAACTCGTGAGCACTATAGAAAGCGTTCTGCAATAATAATTGCTTAAAAGGTTCAGGCAATTTTTTTATATGGGGAGGCAGTTGTAATATTTAGGGCCGTAATAGTTGGAAGACATTCTAGTTAAAGTTAATAAAATAAAATATTTAGGAATTATTTTTGACAGTAAATTAAATTGAAATTTTCACGTAGAATACTTGATTAAAAAATTAAGAACTTTACTACCCATTTTTAAAAACATTAAAAAAATTTTAAATGTAAGACATATGGAAATATTATATTACGCGTTAGTTAAAACTCATTTAAATTACGGAATTTTAGGTTGGGGAGGAATAAATAGAACTTTAGTTAAAAAATTAGAAATATTACAAAAAAGGTTTCTAAAAATTATATACAATAAAGATTATCTTTATCCTTCAAAAGAATTATATTCAGAAAGAAAAAAGTTGAACATAAGACAACTTTACATTTATAACATCTTCATCTTAATATATATATATTTAAAAATAAAAACCTTATACAATTTAAAAACCATAATCATAATACACGTCATAAAAATGAAATAACCATAAAACCTAAAATAAATAAGTCCATAGGACAAAAAAATTTCAAATATTTATGTTTTTATTTAAACGATTATTTACCAACAAAAATTAAAAAATTGATTTCATTAAAAAAATTTAAAGTCGAAATAAAAACATGGATATTAAAAACAGACAATTTGAAAATATTTTTAGAAATGCTTTAATTAATTAATATTGTTCTGAATAATTTATATAAGAAATATTTTTTACTTAAAAATTATAAATTAATAATTTTATTATAGGTAATAATTTCTTCAAAAAAGCTGCGTTTATACTATAAATTAACATTTTTACTTTAAAAAACCTTAATTTTTAATACATATTTATGATTTATGATTTTACATACTAAAACAAAAAATAAGATTTGCCCCTAACAAGCTCAGCTTCAGGGGATTGAAGAATAAGTTTATCAAAGACAACATAAACATATTTATTATATTAATAAATTTTAAATAAACTTATTATTAGTTCGTTCTAAAGGATAATAGTTTATTCTTATTTGGTTTCCCTGTCTAGCTGGGTAGTTGTGACAGAACCGGTTCAGATTAAACTGTTGCTTAAGTTAATTCCCATTTAACCTAAACCCTACTAACCCTAGGAGCAGTCTAGGGCATCTACCCATTTGTGTTGAATACTATGAATATTGAATATCCCCCTATAATCTATTAAAATCCATAATCATTGTTCTGAAATATTTTATAAAAAATTATTTATAATGTCTTATTTAGATTTTATTTAAATAAGTATTGGGAAACTGTAATAATCCCTAACGACATTTTTTTGGGGCAATCGATTTTTTTGGTTTATTATCCCGGGGCTGGGGTGATTTAAAAATCTAGACTACATTGTACAACCAAATATATGACAAAAATACGGTTTTATAAATTTAAAAGAAACATTTTTAACGTCTTATTTTTTCTTGAGCCGATATATCTACACAATGCCGTAATTTTAACAGGATTCTGAAGACAATTTTTTTATCGTTTATTATATAGATACCTACAATACCTACATATTATTATAAACGAATCTAATTATATTTTAACAATACTTTCTCAGTTGCTTGGTTCAGTACCTACGTAAGTATAATATAAGATGAGAGAATAATATACAATAGTTTCTTACATTGGATTTATGTTGAGTTGTAAAACGATATTAGGCATATGGTGTCCACGGATAGAGTTTGGAAGAGAAAACACTTTTTTATTAGTAGGTATAGAAGAAAAAGTAATTCTTTATAAAAACGTCTGCTTGTGCGGAAACTACAATTTCGAATATTAGATTTGCGATTACTATACAGGGTTCGTCAGAAACAACAGTTTTTCTTATTTTGATGATTGGCTAAATCATCACTTTGGAAACAAATGGATTGGAAGGTACCTATGGTTATCTGTGGGGATATCTGAAGCCACATGTGTATACAGCCAATTTCAATAAGATCTTAGATTTCTTGAAAGAAAAAATAAAAATAGTTATTGCAAATATTCCAAGTTAGGAACTGTTATTGGGAATTCAGATGTTGAATTGAACTATGCGTTAACGCGGTGGTACCACGTTTAAATAAAAGTTTTATAATTTACGATTGAACGAATTGAAGAAATATGACATGTAATAATAAAAATACTTCAAAAGTGGGCAAATGAAAAATGGTTTCCTTACAACAAAATCGTTACTCGGCCAGATATAAAATCATATTCGAAGTAAGAAAGCAAGAATAGTTGTTTATTTTTACGTAAATTTATTTTAAACGAAATCCAAAAAACTAAAAATGTTGTTTCCGACGAGCCCTGTATTAGTAATCGCAAATGTGATATTTAAAATTGTAGTTGCAGCACAGGTAAAATTCATTTAATAAATTAAAAAATTAAAATTTAGAATTGAAAAAAAATCCTAAAAAGTGAAAATGTTGTTTCTGACGAATCCTGTACAATAATCGCAAATATGGTATTCGAAATTGTAGTTTCAGCACAAGCAGACATTTTTATAAAAATTACTTTTTCTTCTATACCTACTAATAAAAAGTTTTTCCTCTTCCAAACTCTATCAGTGGACACACTGTATATAAAATATTTAAATATTTCTATTTTTTTCTTGATATTAACATTTCAAGTATTATTTTAGTTTTAAATATTTTATTAATATATCTTGTATTTTTAAGTAAGTAGGTATATTCTATCACTTACCTTATTTAAGATGTTGTACTTGGTAGAGAATCCTTTATAAACTGTTTTTCGTATTTTTTTGGAAAACAAAAAATATTTCCTGTTTACATAGGGTTCTTGTCAATTTATTTAGAATTTGTTTTTCTATGTCATGTTGAATTTGTATTATAAAAAAATATTTGAACCTTTAAAAATATACAGAATGTTCTATTTAAAATAAAAAGTTAATATTTTTCTGACTAACCCTGTATAATTACAGAAGTGGTTTTGTTCTTCCTATAGGTGTAGGAATTTAAAAAAAAATATATTGAGTTGTTTTTGAAATATGTATTTGCATTATTCCTTTTTTGATACCATACAGTGTCCGCAAGAAAGTTCGCATCAAATGGGTTATTTTTATTATTAGGTATAGGTAAAAATTGAAAAAGCAGTTAGTTTGTGCTTACCTAAAAACTAAAATTGAAAAATGATGTATACTGAGCAGCTGCACGACTTACGTTACCTGTCAAATTTGACATTTTTAATAAAATAGGATCAAAAATGCCCTTATTTATCAAAATATCGAAAAACTTTATTCGAGAAAGTTGTTTATTTAGGCATTTTTAGCCTCTGTACGAAATTTTGACAGTCTAATACAATTTTTATTTTTTGCCAGGTTCTTGAAAATTTTGATCAACCCTCGTAGATTAACTTTTATACATCGATGTAAAACCATTTGCCTTTACTTCATTTGTAATCTTAATGCAATTTTGTGTAAAATTTTTGTTTCCAATTATTTAATTAATATTATTAATTATTAATGCATCGCCTATTTGTAAACTATATTTTTATTGAATAACATGTTTCGAGCGATTAATATTTATTCTTTTTGATCCAATATTAATTAAGTAAAATTTCATCGAAAGCTTCTTAATACTATCTTTTTGTACATCTGTTTACTAACTTAAGAAAAATGAGAAACGTCGGTTTTGGCAAAACTGATGTAATTAGATAAACTTTGCATCAAACATTACATACCTACTGGTCAATAACAATTTTAGTTTTTGAAGCAAAATAAATAATTGGAAACAAAAATTTTACACAAAATTGCATTAAGATTACCAATGAAGTAAAGGCAAATGGTTTTACATCGATGTATAAAAGTTAATCTACGAGGGTTGATCAAAATTTTCAATAACCTGTCAAAAATAAAAATTGTCTTAGACTGTCAAAATTTCTTACAGAGACTAAAAATGCCCAAATAAACAACTTTCTCCAATAAAGTTTTTCGATATTTTGATAAATAAGAGCATTTTTGAACCTATTTTATTAAAAATGTCAAATTTGACAGGTAACGCAAGTCATGCAGCTGCTTCAGTATACGTCATTTTTGGTGTTTATGTAAGCAAAAACTAACTGCTTTTTCAATTTTTACCTATACCTAATAATAATTAAAAAATCCCATTTGATGCGGACTTTCTTGCGGACACTGTATATTTATTATTATAGGCATATGTGGTGCAAAAAGGCAGTAGATGCATTACCATAAAATATTTCATATTTCCCCATAAAACATACGAGATGCATATGTGTAGTCTCATAACTTTTAAATCTCCATGCATTTTTAATACTGATCATTCATTTTATACCTTCCTGTCGGGCTGTAACTGGAATATAATTTTGGAAAGGGGATAGGAGCGTCACAGTTCAGATTCAAGATTCAGCAAAAGGGGCTATTTTCGTATCAACTGCGATAAAACGGGTAAACCAGGCGTTCGTATCTAACAATTAATTGTCAGTTTTTAACACTGTTGCGGCATTCTTAGGGCAATCAGACACGTCGTAATCAAATAAAATTATTTATTTTGGGCAAAGGAAATTTATAGGATTAGAAATGTTAAGTCCTTGTTAAACAATCGCAACAAAAAAGAACGAGATCGAAGAAAGAGCAAAGGAGAGAGAGAGGTTTTAGTTGGCCAACTGGCTACCCGTGGCGCAATGGAGGGACATTTTAACAGTGGTTTTGGGCTGTTTGAAATTTATTTGACTGTTTTTATTAACTTTAATCGTGATTTAAAAATAATATTGAATCGCGAATTAAATCTATAAAACGACACAAAAGCTTTACGCCTAATGGAATAAAATAAAGCTTATTTTTATATTAATCAATATTTGGAAAATAAATAAGGAAACACTTGTACTAAACTATTACTTCGTAATAGTTAGGTACAAAAGTTTTAGATAAGGTATTCATTAATTTAATAAATCGTGCGGAAAAGTTACTAGTGCTAGTAGTCCTGAAAAGTTACTTTTCCGCACGATTTTCAAAAATAGTGTGGTAAAGTAAAAATTGTGCGGGAAAGTAAAATCGTGCGGAAAAGTGGTACTTTCCGCACGATAAATCGTGCCGAAAAGTAACTTTTCCCCACGATCGTAGGAAAATGACATTGTTAGGTATTACCTCGGGAACACATGTGTTGCAGTTATCTGCAGGCTGCCCAGTGATCTTATGTTATTGGCTTGTAAACCAATACCTATTATGTATGTGAAACATTTCATGGTAATTTATTTATTGTAAACTTGCATTTTTAAAATAAAAAATAGGTAAGGAAGTATAAAATCAATTTGATAAACAATAAAATAAAAAAAATTACCTGCATGGTAGGCTGGAATAATAACTGCAAAATTACACATATCGACAAAGTTTTCTAGAGTAGAAACTATAGAATTTTATTAAATATTAAAAAATGAATTTAATTTCCTGAGAAAAAAACGTGAACAAGAGAAATTGAAATTGACAGTTTTGACATGGCGGGCTGGCTGATTTAATCCAATTAGCACCTGGCTCAGTTTAGGAAGCATTATAATAAGTCATAATATAACTGTCCTTCTCTTATATACGTCAATAATATGCGACAGAACCCGGTCCCTCGGCCAGCTGGAGAATCATCAAGCGGCGACAGCGGCAATTTGAGTCTGGTGGCCAGCTGCGTGGCTTGAGATAGGAATGACTTTGTGACGCAGGATAGCTAATTTATTATTTCACAGCTACCGGCGCAGATAAATTAATAAAAGCATAAAACGAAATTTTGTCAAATTTGCGAATATATGTTTCGTTTTCTGCTTTTACTAATTTATAAATCTAATCCTTTTTAATGTTAAACTATAGGTAATTCTACTCCTAAGAGGGGTTCTTATTTAGTCAAAGAAAAGTTTTAAAATGAACATAAATCGCTGAAATTATTTTTTTAAAGTTTATAGATCTCTTTTCGAGACGAACTGATTTAAACTAAAAAAAATTGTAGTTTTTTTTTAATTATAATTTTTTAATCCTCAAACTTTTAGAATAATCGTCTTCCTAAAAAAAAACTGAATATTTATCCCCCCGTTAAAATAAATTAGCTAAACAATTTGTTTGTAATATTTTATTCAGAGCGTATTGTTTACTAGCACTGAAAAATATTAATAATCAATTTTAGAACGTTCTTTTTGGTCGGAACGACAGTTTCCAATATCCATAACAGTAAAAGTATCTCGCATTGAATTTTTCCATTTTTCCATGATTATATAATTTTCTGATAGCTTGTAGGTCGTTACTAGTTAAAGTAAATAGTGCAAAATCCACAAGATTTACACTACATTAAGGAGTTCCAGAAGGAATTCTCATGGAGTTGTCTCAAAACTAACAAATAGTGGTATTTAGTTGAAGTCAAAACGGTCTATTTTTTTTGCTTCATCTATATGAAAATACTTAAATTTAAAACTGTATAGTAATTTATATAATTTATATTAATATAGTCTTGTTGAGATACAAAAGTAGTTACTTATTATACCGACTCACTATCACTAATTATAATTATTATATTTAAAACTTAGTTTCACGATCAAACCAGCGTATTTTTTATGTTTAATGCTTCAATATTTCATGCGATTTAGGGAATGCCAGGGCTAAAGGGAGAAACAGGACCTATTGGACTTCCAGGACCTCAAGGAGACAAGGGTGCGCAAGGGGAACCTGGACTACAAGGAGGCCAAGGGCCGGAAGGAAGAAAGGGACCTCCTGGTATGTATGAACAACTAAGAATGGTCGTCGGCTATATCTCAGAAACTGGAAGTCATAGACCTTTTAAGTAAAATATTTTTTAGTAAAAGTGCCCAAAAAAAAATGTTGGAAATTGTTTTCGAGTTTGTAAAACGTCCGCAAGGGGGCGTCACAGTCAGGACCACTGCAAATATTAAGATTTTCTTCGTGTTTTGACTAAATAAGAGGTACCGAAAACATGTTTGTTTTAATGCTTAGATATTTTTTTATATATTTTATAATTCACAAATTTCTCTATCTAGTGAAATAAAGTGGTGGGGGGAATTCTAATGTTTTTTTACATAAACTACGATTACTCCCATTTGGCATAACCGATTTTAACTAACTTGGTCTCATTTAAGAGAGGAGTATTTTATTTACAAATTGTGCCTTTTTAATTATATCCTTGTACTTTACCTTCGCCGCTAGATGGCGTTAACTGAAACATAAGCGAATATTAGGCTTTTTCGCGACAAAGTTAAATACAATGATAGGTCTGTTTTAACAGGATCAGATAGAGAATTAAACTCTAAACATGTTGGTGAAAACCTCATATTCGTATCTTTTATAGAATCGGAGTTATTGACTAAAATATACTAATATATCGTATTTTTTCGTTTTAAGGGCCTTTTAGTTTAAATATATTGGATGCGTTTCGCAAACATTAATTATAAATGAACAGACAGTTACAAAAAGTGTTAACTAAAACAATAAAAAATATTATTGAAAACTTCTACCTATATTTTCACAATTTATAATAAATTATTTATACTGCAATTTACTTCTTTAAAATCGCACACTAAATATTGGGGGAAATGTATTAATGACGGCCTAAATGTTGAAAATCATTATTAATGCAATCCTGCAACCTCTCCTGCGTGTATATAAAACAACAATTTGCACAACTGATATAGGTATTTCCTAACGCCGCTGTAATTTTCTCAATCATATTTTCTCTGCTTGTAGGCCGGTTGGAAAAAACAATGTCCTTAACCCTCCCTCACAAATAAAAATCTAGGACGGTGCGGCATTCTGGGGGGTAAAATCATTGGACCCGTTTTCTTTGACCAAACTCTCACTGGAGTGGTTTATTTAAATTTTTTAGTAAATGAGTTGCCGTTTCTTTTAACATATGTTGCTTTGGATGTTCGCCGTGACATGTTTTTTCAGCACGATGGGTGTCCGGCGCATTTTTCTGTGAAACGTACGGGAGTTCTAAGATCGGGCATATCCTGGCAGGTGGATTGGACTGGGAAGTTTATTTCCCTGGCCAGCTAGGTCATCAGACCTCACCGTCCTAGTATTTTATTTGTGGGGGAGGGTTAAGGACATTGTTTTTCCAACCGCCCCACAAGCAGAGAAAATATGATTGAAAATTACAGCGGCGTTAGAAAATATATCAGTTGTGGAAATTGAAACTGCTGTCTTATACACGCAGGAGAGGTGGCAGGATTGCATTAATAATGATTTTGAACATTTGGGCCGTCATTAATGCATTTCCCCCAATATTTAGTGTGCGATTTTAAAGAAGTAAATTGCAGTATAAATAATTTATTATAAATTGTGAAAATATAGGTAGAACTTTTCAATAATATTTTTTATTGTTTCAGTTAACACTTTTTGTAACTGTCTGTTCATTAAAATTAATGTGTGCGAAACGCATCCAATATATAAACTAAAAGGCCTTTAAAACGAAAAAATACGATATATTAGTATATTTTAGTCAATAACTCCGATTCTATAAAAGATACAAATATGAGGTTTTCACGAAAATGTTAAGAGTTTAATTCTCTATCTGATCCTGTTAAAACAGACCTATCATTGTATTTAACTTTGTCGCGAAAAAGCCTAATATTCGCTTATATTTCAGTTAACGCCATCTAGCGGCGAAGGTAAAGTTCAAGGATATAATAAAAAAGGCACAATTTATAACTAAAATACGCCTCTCTTAAATGAGACCAAGTTACTTAAAATCGGTTATGCCAAATGGGAGTAATTGTAGTTTATGTAAAAAAACATTAGAATTCCCCCCACCACTTTATTTCACTAGATAGAGAATTTGTGAATTATAAAATTTATAAAGAAATATCTAAGCATTAAAACAAAGATGTTTTCAGTACCTCTTATTTAGTCAAAACACGAAGAAAATCTTAATATTTGCAGTAGTCATGACTGTGACGCCCCCTTGCGGACGTTTTACAAACACGAAAATAATTTTCAACATTTTCTTTTGGGTACTTTTACTAAAAAATATTTTACTTAAAAGCTCTATGACTTCCAGTTTTTGAGATATAGCCGACGACCATTCTTAGTTGTTCACCCGGTACATAATATAGGTAGATTTATTTTTAACATAATTAATTATGTAAAATGATTATATTAGATAACAAAATTAATAAAAAAATCTAACCTTGCCTCCCGAATTGTGTGCACAATATTATTTATAGTATTACCTACAATATTTTTTTAGGATCCCGTGGACCCGGTGGCGCGAAGGGCGAAAGAGGTGAATCAGGTCCACCAGGAATAGCAGGACGAGATGGTCTACCTGGAGCAAGAGGACTTCCTGGTGAACCTGGACCTGTTGGTCCACCTGGGGAAGACGGTGACAAGGTAGATAGATAGTTATAGAGGAGAATAAGTATTTACGCATTTGTATCAGTTTTAAGGGACCTAACCATAAATAATCAAATTTATTTTTAGGGTGATATTGGGGCACCAGGAGAAAAAGGTTTCAAAGGATCAAAGGGAGAAGGAGGTCCGGTCGGTAGTCCTGGACCGCAAGGTCTAAGAGGGGAACTCGGACCTACAGGACCGGCTGGTGAAAGGGGACCACCTGGAGAAATCGGTCGGAGAGGTATTAAAGGCGAGCATGGACCAGTAGGATTACCAGGATCACCAGGTTAGTTATATTATTATTTAGTAGTAAATGGAAAAACTATTTTCCATAGCAGAATAATTTAACTTTTGCCAGGATGTTGATGTTCCAACCTTTTTTAAAATTAATTTTCCTTAAAGTGCATTTTATTATTTAGGTGCGACTGGACCACAAGGTCTTCCTGGACCACCAGGAGTGAAAGGAGAAGTTGGTAAGTACCGTAAAATGGGGTGAATAGGATCAGCGGGGTAAATAGGATTGAAAGTTACCTTCAAATTTCAAAAATCTGTAATAATTGTAATTTTAAAGTGTAGGTCATTTCAATGTACAGATTTTAAGTAACGGTTATTAAAAGAAATTTGTATGACATTAAACTTAAAATAACTTGGCCACATCGCAGGCTGAATACCATGACCTAAAACGTCAAATTTAGCTGTTAAACTGTTGTTATATTATCTTTGCTTTTGTCTAACAAACTTCATATCTCTACAACTCTGCAGCACTTATAAAATTTAGGTAATATTATTTATCGTCAACCGTCAGTAAAGCCGTACATTATCAGAGTGTTTTCCGGAAGTAAACGAACACTTTAATTTATTGTAAAATAAAATACTTTACCTGCCGCAAATGCGGCAGATAATAGTTATTTGTTTCACTAGGCAGAAAAGCACAAGATTTAATGCCGCGGCTGGTGTTTCATAGACGAGGCGCAGCCGAGGCTAGGAAACCAGCCAAGGCATTAAATCTGCTTTTCTGCCTAGTAAAACATATATTTTTTTCTCCAAATTTGTTCCAATTTCACGCAAAATAGTATTTTTTATATTTATGTATGTTATTTATGACATTATGGAATTGTTGTGTTTACTTGTCATTTAAAATTTTAATTTTTAATGACACCTGACAGGCTCAAAAGGTGTATTTTTTCACCTTTTGAGCCTGTCAGGTGTCATTAAAAGACCGCTTTTAAGGTAGGAGAATCAACATGCTTGCCAACCTATAACCTATTTCGCGTAGATTTATTTAATTTTTCTAGCTTTTTTACAAAATTTAAAGAAAATCAGTATCGACTTGATATTCTGTAGGTAATAATTGGCATATTTAATAAATATCAAGGAATTTCATAACTTATTTTAGGAGAATTGTATAGCGAAAAATATCGGGTAAGATTTTTTTTAACATTATTATGTCATTGTCACTCATTGTTCTTTCACTATACAATTCTCCCAAAATTAGCAATAAAATAAATTGATATTTTTGTAATATATCAGATACTACCTAAATAATGTACCGACGATTTTGATTTTCTTTAAATGTTAGTGATTAAAATAATAAACTCAAAAAATCAACGCGAAATAGATTATAGGTTGGCAATAGATTGAATGACGTTGAGAATTCAACCTTAATGTCATTTGGAGAAAAATACTTTTACCCTCCGCAAACTAGTGACTTTGACATTTATTAATCAAAAATCGTCTGTCACTGTCACGTCACGCCTTTCCCTATGACAGCTCGATAATAGTTTTCTCGCGATTTATTGCGATGAGTTACACGCAATTTTTTATATTATAAATTCTGAACGGTTGGCGATAAAATTTTGTATGCACCAGGTCAGTAAAGTGTCTTTATCGACTCGCCCGTTATTCGCCTCGCTCGCTCATCTCATAATTTCAGACTCGTCCGATAAAGAATCACTTTACTGCCTTGGTACATAAATAACTATTTTAGTACTCTTTTATATTACTTAACATAAATTTGTGTGCAAAATTCTATACACCCCGCGGTTGTTTAAATGCGATACAGTGAATAAATCAATCTGACACAAAACATGACGCAAACAAGACATAATGATAACCCCGTACACAAACCTCTATACTCCAGACTTCCATTTTACTTTCAACAAATATAATATTATAAAACGGCAATCATGTCACATAAAATTGAAATAGAAAATTTTAAATCCTCCTAACTAAATAAGACACGTCCACAAAAACCCTCAAGCCAAAATGGCAAATAATGCGCTACCTTCGGTCTGTACCTGTCTAAAATCAAGCTGGTTTTTTGATTACTTTTCCAGTTGATAATCATTCAGAAATTTTTAACATTCAAACAGCAGTAGAATCATTTTAAGTTTTCTATAAACAAAATATTCTCTCATGGCGGTAAGGAGATGACGGAACCGACCGAACCAAGAGCAACTATGCGTCAAATTAATTAACCAAAGGGTTAACACCAACCCTGCCGGCGCTGCCAGTGCCTGTCCTAGGTAGAGACAGTTACAAAAAACTGACTCTTCCTACAGACAACATTATATACATGTGTGATATATTTATGTTTTTATATATGTATGTGTTACTAAATGTACTATGTTAATTAACTGACATGTAAATTACCTAGAACAATAAAAGCCTTTTGAAATTAATAATTAATTAATAAATCAATCAATGATCCTATTGACACCGCCTGCGGGGTGAATAGGATTTGTGCACAAAAAAATATATATATACAACAGGGTACACCCTGTATAAAAACTTATACCACCATTTAAAAGTACCGACCTTAACTCATGTTTTAAGCTATTGAGAAATTTATTCAGGCAGATAGTTTTCAAGTTACAAGCTTTCAAAGTGGAAAATTGATCCTATTCACCCCATTTTACGGTAAAGAACTAACAGTTATTTTTTTTGTTTTGCATGTATTATTTACTTCCACCCTACAAGATACTTACACAACTTACATTATTACCTAAAGTCGCCCTATGTATTGTATATTAATGTTCTTTCCACACAAATCCAAAATCAATTTTTTAAATAGATAAGACTTACTTATTTTAGTTTATAAAATCTAGTATTAAAAAAATTTTACCAAGGTTTTCAGTATCGTATATTGTTAACAGATGATAGGGAAACTTTAGGATCCAAATTATACAATGGCATCAAAATGTTGATACCAATTAGGATATTTGAAGAATAATTTTTTGTAAAATAATTTTCATTAAACTTGTTTAATAGGTGACGATGGCCAAAAAGGTCCTGTAGGACCTCCCGGTACTCCAGGGGAGCAAGGACCTAGAGGACCCAAAGGGGTTGAAGGTTTACAAGGTCCAGGTGGGCCGGAAGGACAACAAGGTACATATTATTATATTGTATCCAATAGCCCCATCACTCATAATGTAGTCGTTGTGGAGAAGTTCATAAACGTCAAACCAATATTTAACTTAAAATGAATATATATTACAACGATATTTTTCTTTTTCCTGAACTTTCTCACTAACCCTTTTCTACATCATTATAAATATCATAATGTAGTTTTAAGCCAGGCTGTTATTTTTTTCTTCTTGGAAAACGCCGATCCAAAAATTAATGTGTTGGTTTCTTCCAGTGCTCTATACACGTACCCAGGTAATGCAGTTGTCTTTTTCCTGACAGCTGTTAATAAAATTTAATTGTAGGGATTTACACCTAATCCTAGAGACAATTATATAATAAACGGTATATAGGTTTATGGTGTAAAACTATTCTAATTAAAAATTTAATTATGTTTCATATTTAAAGTTTATTTAAAAATTTAATAATATAATAAATATGTTTATGCATGTTGTCTTCTATAAACTTATTCTTCAATCCCCTGAAGCTGAGCTTGTTAGGGCAAATCTTATTTTTTGTTTTAGTATGTAAAATCATAAATCATAAATATGTATTAAAAATCAAGTTTTAAAGTAAAAATGTTAATTTATAGTATAAACGCAGTTTTTTTAAAGAAATATACCTATTACCTATAATAAAATTATTAATTTATAATTTTTAAGTAAAAAATATTACTTAGGTATATAAATTTATTATATAATATTATTTATTCAGAACAATATTAATTAATTAAAGCATTTCTAAAAATATTTTCAAATTATCTGTTTTTAATATTCATGTTTTAATTTCGACTTTAATTTTTTTAATGAAATAAATTTTTTAAATTTTTGTTGGTAAATAATCGTTTAAATAAAAACATAATATTTGAAATTTGTTTGTCCTATGGACTTATTTATTTTAGGTTTTATGGTTATTCCATTTTTATGACGTGTATTATGATTATGGTTTTTAAATTGTATAATGTTTTTATTTTTAAATATATATATATTAAGATGAAGATGTTATAAATGTAAAGTTGTCCTATGTTCAACTTTTTTGTTTCTGAATATAATTCTTTTGAATGATAAAGATAATCTTTATTGAATATAATTTTTAAAAACCTTTTTTGTAATATTTCTATTTTTTTAACTAAAGTTCTATTTATTCCTTTCCAACCTAAAATTCCGTAAAGCGTAAGTTACGTTAAAATCGGTAGTAAACTTCTTAATTTTTAATTAAGTATTCTAAGTGAAAATTTCAATTTAATTTACTGTCAAAAATAATTCCTAAATATTTTATTTTATTAACTTTAAAAATTTGAATGTCTTTATTTATTTGAATACTATTCATATTTGGTGGTAGGTTATTTAGGTTTAAAGTAAAAGGAATATAATTTGTTTTATTAAAATTAATTGTTAATACACTTTTATCAAACCAATTTTTTATAACTTTGAAATCTTTTTTACTTTTATTATTTAAGTTGTCCCAATTTGTATCGGTATAACAAATTGTAGTATCATCTGCAAAACTGTGAATTTTTCCATCGCAATTTATACTAAATAGGTCGTTAATGTAAATATTAAAAAATAATGGTCCCAAAATTGTTTCTTGAGGAACACCATACTTAAATATTTTTGGATAGCTTTTGAACATAAGTTGGTCTATTTTTCAGATAATTTTTAATTAATTCTAATTGTTTTTCTCTGAATCCAATATTTTTAAACTTTTTTAACAGTAAATTATGTCTAACTGTATCAAAGGCTTTTTGCTAAATCTAGAAAAATACTAATACAAGGTTTTTTATTATCTAGTGCATCATATATTTGTTCTGTTAGATAGCAAATAGCGTTTTGTGTTGATTTATTGTTTTGAAACCCAAACTGTTTATTAGAAATAAAATTTATGTTTTCAAAATAATTTTCAATTCTTAATTATTTTAAAATTTTTTCGAATACTTTTGCTATCGAAGATATTAAGAAATATAAATAAAGATATAAATTACCATTTAGGGCCAAAGGGTGAGGATGGACCCCCTGGAGTCGCTGGGCCACCAGGAAAAGATGGTAGACCTGGTGATACCGGTCCCCAAGGTCAGAAAGGTGAAACGGGAAAAGCAGGAATACAAGGTACTCCTGGACCCAGGGGTCCAATAGGATTAGAGGGTCCTAAAGGTCCTCCGGGCACTTCAGGATTTCCTGGTCCTCGGGGCGAAGCAGGGTTACCAGGATTAAAAGGAGAACCAGGAAAAGATGGAGACGATGGAAAGCAAGGACAATTAGGACCGCCTGGAGAAGCGGGACCGCAAGGACCTATGGGTCCGGTGGGTCCTCCTGGAAGACCTGTAAGAATTGATTAAAAGTTGAAGAATTATAATAATTCATTTATATCTTTACTATACTTTAATATTTATAGAAAAAAGAAAAGCACAAAGTCTTTCTCCATAATTTTTTATTCGAATAACTAGGCGAACCTAGAATGATTCATAATAAATTGAATCGACATGTTTCGAGTGTATAAACACTCATCATCAGGAAAAGGAAGTAAATGGTACAATGCTGATGTTGTTAGCAGTAGATAAAATTACAAGTGAGACTATGAGGAGTGAAAAAATTTGAATAGTCAAAAGACAGAAAAGATTTCAGCATACTGAAGAGTCAAGGACTAGTGCAAAGCCACTGTATTGGGTGGGAAATGAAGAAAAAAATTAGGGAGTTTAAATTCAACTATGTCGGAGACATGTGAAAGTGGTCAAATAAAAGGGAAAAAAAAATATTTTTCGTAAAAGTCATGTAGATGCTTTCATTTAGCTTGAAATAAAATTCTGTTAGGGTACCAGGCTTGTTACGGCCCAGTTACCCCAGCAGGAGTTAAGACTTACCACATTGTGTACAAAAGTAAGTTTTGCTAAAGCTAAATAAAAGCATCTACATGACTTTTACGAAAAACATTATTTTCGTTTTTCTTTCCCTCTTATTTAACCACATGTCTCCGACATAGTTGAATTAAATTAAAGATTTTTCATCACTTACACTTAAAAATGGTTTTTACAAATTTTTTTTAAAACTCCCTAATTTTTCTCTTCATTTTCCACCCCAGACAGTTGCTTTGCACTACTCCTTGACTCTTCAGTATGCTGAAATATTTTCTGTTTTTTTACTATTCAAATTTTTTCACTCCTCATATGTATCATTGAAAGCTTCATTACGGCTTAGTCTCACTTGTTATTTTCTCTACTGCTAACAACATCAGTATTGTACCATTTACTTCGTTTTCCTGATGATGAGTGTTTCTACAGTCGAAACATGTCGATTAAATTTATTATGAATCATTCTAGGTTCGGGTTTATTCGAATAAAAAATTGTGGAGAAAGACTTTGTGCTTTTTTTTTTCTATATCATTTAACTCCACTTTGACTACTTCTTCAAAATCTAATATTTTTATACAGAAAAACATGTTTAAATATGGACAATAACACTTTTTCTAAAAAATAATAATTTATTTAAATTTATTTCGGCTATTAGATATCGCACAAGTAGAGTTTTTAAATTATTTCTTATTGTAGGGTCAAGAAGGTCCTGCAGGTCTGCAAGGAAATACAGGACTTCCTGGAGAAAAAGGGGATAATGGACCCATCGGTGCCCCTGGGCTTCAAGGCAATCCAGGACCTCAAGGATTACCAGGCCCTTCGGGTCCTCAAGGGCTCAGGGGTGCACCAGGCGCCGCGGTCAGTACACCATTTTGTCCTGTTTTTATATTATATTAAGTAGTAATTTTTACATACTGTACTAGCAAACTTAAACTTAATGTAAAGAAATGAATACAAAATAAACTTGACACAAGTTAAAAAGAGTTTGATTAAGACTCGATGTTGTCAACTTCTGTTCGAGCTCGATTTTCATTCCACTCTCCGTGGAGTTTTCTTCCATAGTCCAAATAAGCCAACATATTCGTATGTAGTAAAATCGTGCGCAGTGGCGGCTCGTGGTTATTTTAAATTGGGGGTCATTTAGTATTTTAAGCAAACAAGAAAAGCATCGTAGGCCAATCGCCGAAGGCGAAAAATTTGTTGGGTGCTATGCTACGCTAAAAGTAATTTTTGGCCTATTAACATTTTTTATACCTAACAAAAATTTATACAGCATACTTCCTTATTTTTGTCCTTACTTGTTTGTGTAGTTAATAAATCGGGTTGTATTGTTTTAAACACAAAACACTAATCAGAATTCAAACTAGGTACCCATTACTGTTTTTTAAGTCTTTAATATTTTGCTCAACTGTCGTTTATTTTGATACAAGCAACTATTTAACACTTGTAGTACTGTAAATAGTTTTAGAAAAACTACAAATTATAAAGCCCGGACGACACCCGTACGTAAATTCCATAATTAAAAATTAAATGTAAGCAATTAGGTATTACAAACTGACGGTGAATACGTATACAGGGTTAGTTGAAATAATAATAATAATAATAAGTTTATTTAAAATTTATTAATATAATAAATATGTTTATGTTGTCTTCTATAAACTTATTCTTCAATCCCCTGAAGCTGAGCTTGTTAGGGGCAAATCTTATTTTTTTGTTTTAGTATGTAAAATCATAAATCATAAATATGCATTAAAAATTAAGAATTAAAGTAAAAATGTTAATTTATAAACGCCGTTTTTTTGAAAAAATATATTACCTATAATCAAATTATTAATTTATAATCTTTAAGTAAAAAATATTACTTTTATAAATTATTCAGAACAATATTAATTAATTAACGCATTTCTAAAAATATTTTCAAATTGTCTGTTTTTATATCCATGTTTTTATTTCGACTTGAAATTTTTTTATTGAAATCAATTTCTTAATTTTTGTTGGTAAATAATCGTTTAAATAAAACATAAATATTTTAAATTTTTTTTGTTCTATGGACTTATCTATTTTAGGTTTTATGGTTATTTCATTTTTATGACGTGTTATAAAACTTGGATTTTTCATTAGGGCCCCAAGCCTAACAACATACTAAAAAATCGCTACTACCCCACCTTTTGCATTCAAAAAACCCCCACGTCCTGGACTACGTATTATAATTATGGTTTTTAAATTGTATAAGGTTTTTATTTTTAAATATATATATTAAGATGTTATTTAATGTAAAGTTGTCTTATGTTCAACTTTTTTGTTTCTGAATATAATTCTTTTGAAGGATAAAGATAATCTTTATTAAATATAATTTTTAAAAACCTTTTTTGTAATATTTCTAATTTTTTAACTAAAGTTCTATTTATTCCTCCCCAACCTAAAATTCCGTAATTTAAATGAGTTTTAACTAACGCGTAGTATAATATTTCCGTATCTCTTACATTTAAAAATTTTTTAATGTTTTTAAAAATCGGTAGTAAACTTCTTAATTTTTTAATTAAGTATTCTAACTGAAAATTCCAATTAAATTTACTGTCAAAAATAATTCCTAAATATTTTAATTTATTAACTTTAAAAATTTGAATGTCTTAAATACTATTCATATTTCGTGGTAGGTTATTATGGTTTAAAGTAAAAGGAATAAATTTGTTTTATTAAAATTAATTGTAAACGAATTGTTATCAAACCAATTTTTTCTAATTTTAAAATCTTTGTTAATTTTATTATTTAAGTTGTCCCAATTTGTATCGGTATAAAAGATTTTAGTGGCATCTGCAAAACTATAAATGTGTCTATCGCAATTTATACTAAATAAGTCGTTAATATAAATATTAAAAAAATAATGGTCCTAAAATTGTTCCTTGAGGAACACCATACTTAAATACTTTTGGATAGCTTTTTCTTTATCTATTTGAACATAAGTTGATCTATTTTTAAATAAACTGAGTAAGAGTATTTAGGTAGATGCGGGTGAGGGGATGAGATATTTTTGTTTACTTAATACATTCCACGATAACGTAAAATAAAGGCGCGGTACAACCCAAGCGAAGTTCGAAATACTACTGAATACCGTAAAACGGGGTGAATAGGATCAATTTTCAACTTTGAAAGCTTGTAACTTAAAAACTATCTGCCTGAATACATTTCTGAATAGCTTAAAACATGAGTTAAGGTTGGTACTTTTAAATGGTGGTATAATTTTTATACAGGGTGTACCCTGTTGTATATATAATTTTTTTTGTGCAAAAATCCTATTCACCCCGCAGGCGGTGTCAATAGGATCATTGATTGATTTATTGACTGTATCGCATTTAAACAACCGCGGGGTGTATAGAATTTTGCACACAAATTTATCTTAAGTAATATAAAAGAGTACTAAAAATAATATTACCTAAATTTTATAAGTGCTGCATAGCTGTAGAGATATGAAGTTTGTAAGACAAAAGCAAAGATAAAATGACAACAGTTTAACCGCTAAATTTGACGTTTTAGGTTATGGTATTCAGCCTGCGATGTGGCCAAGTTTTTTTAAGTTTAATGTCATAAAAATTACTTTTAATAACCGTTACTTCAAATCTGTACATAGAAAAGATCTACCCTTTAAAATTAAAATTATTACAGATTTTTGAAATTTGAAGGTAACTTCAATTCACCCCGTTGATCCTATCCACCCCGTTTTACGGTACTGCATTTCTGTTGATGACGCAAGGCGATAAGATGACTTTGTCAAATGTCGCCGGCACAAATGATCCCCTCTCTTTAACCGAGGGATGGTTTCGCCATGCGTTGTTCACGCCGGCAACACTGGTTGATCTGTTATTTTTATTGCAGACATCTAAATGCCGCTGTAACTGGGAGTTTGCAAGTACAGTATTATTTTTTTTAGTTTCGAGTGGTGTTTCAATTTCAAGGAATTAAAAATATATTATATTAGAATACTTAATATTTTAGGGTGAAAACGGACCTCCAGGCGCTCCAGGTTTAGTGGGTGCTCATGGTAAAATCGGACTCACAGGTCCTAAAGGCCCGAAGGGCGATCGAGGACGACGAGGACCGAAAGGTCACACAGGTGAAGTAGGGCTTAACGGATTAAAAGGCGACGAAGGAGAAAGAGGGCAAAGGGGTCTTAAGGGTGATCGTGGACCTGAAGGACCTAAGGGTAACTTGGTAGGTTTGATAATATAATCATTTATCATTCAATATTATAGCTAATAATTGTTTCCTGTAATATTAAAATAAATAACCTTTTTTCTTAAATTATTAAACTATAAAATCAAGACAAAATTTTCCTTTTTTTAACTTGTAAAGTCAAAGGTTCTAGAATCAGGGCCGTTTCTGAGTGGTGTGCTGGGAGTGCCCCCGCACAAGGGCGGCCAAAGTTATAGGGCGGCGAAAGCTGCAGTTTCACAGAAAAAAATGTTAGACGTAAAAAAAAATTCTAGGAGTTTTCATAAATATGAAGGGTCAAATAAGAATGGTAAATTCAGTTTTCAAAAAAAAATTATGCAGTAGCTGTCAAGAATGAGGCAGCCGCCCTTTGTGTTAATTAGAGATTTCTTTTTAGATAGATAAGTATCGGAAAAATAAAAAGAATTCTTAACGGAGGTGGCCGCCCTGCAACCCACGTCAATTACATTTTGTCTTAGGTTTACTCAAAAAATTAAAACTAATTGATATTATTTGAATAATTATGTAGGTATAGTTGAATTCACATAAACTTTTAATGCCGTGACATTTCAGTTCTGTCATACTTGTCAAATACTGCAGCAACTCATAAAATATAAATTTTTAATGGCTAAATTTAATTAGTATAATTGTACTGCACACAAAGTATGTCTATCTTGTATTATTTCATACGATTAAAAAAAGATAGAAATAAAAAGAGTTGGCCGAACAATTCCAGAAAAGAAAAAGAAAAAACACTGACCAATCTCAGCTGTATAAGAAATTTAGTAAGTTGGTGCAATCTAAAGTAACTAGACAATGACAAGTCTTGACATTTGGCATTAAAATTTTATGTGAATTTAACTATAGGTCTTATTAATTTGGTAGTAGGGTAGGTGGGGGCACAAATACTCACAGGGCAAAAGAACGCACCCTATTTAAATTTGCCGCCGATGTCCGGTTTCAAATGTTGTTACAAATAACTTTTCCGACGCCGAAAAAAAGTACCCAGACATTTTGATTACGAATTAAAAGATGACCCCATCGTCGAGGCCAAACAGAGTTTCAATGTGAATTTTTATTTTTCGATTTTGGATATTTTTTTTTTGCCAGGGAGGAAACCCTTTATGGGCACCGGTTACTTGTTCTTTGGATATTGCGATAGAATCAATTAAGGAGAGATTCGTTTCACTTAATAAGTGTAATGAAACTTTTGGGTTTTTGTCGAACTTCTATGAAGCTAATGCCATAAATGACGAGAAATTGTTAAAATCCTGCAAATATCTCGATATAGCGCTTCAATAGCAAGAAAGTCCCACAAACAAAGATATTGATCGCTCAGAGCTCGACCAGGAAATTTTGTCGTTCCGAGAAATTTTTCCAATAAAACGTACAAAATAATAATTGTAGATACGCTAAAATTCATAGCTGAAAAAGATTTTATCTCATCATTTCCAAATCTTTGTGTTGCGCTGAGAATTTTTATTACTCTGCTGGTTACTGTTGCATCTATCGAACGTAGTTTTTCAAAGTTAAAATTAATTAAAAATTACTTGCGGTCAATTATGTCCTAAGAAAGAATTAGTGGCTTGGCCCTTATCGCCATTGAAAGCCAAATTGCTGAGCCCCTCTGTAGGTAAGTATGAATAAAAGAAAAATATTAAAAATAGACACCTATTAAAGATTTATTTTTCTGACAATTGCTTTGCGCCATAATTTCAGGTAGGTAATTGTAAAATAGTAACTGATTTGATTTAAAGGGCAGCCAGTTCATATGTCGCACAAGGGCGGCCAACAGGCCAGAAACGGCCCTGTCTAGAATTAGTAACGACCAAAATAATCAAGTTAGTATTTTATATTAATATTTGATAACAGTTAATTATTATCATGTACTTCTTCTGTATGTATATGTACAAGTTACAGAAGTCTAATTAAAAAATTACAATTATGGTATGATAACGGCGGTAAAATTAAAACTAAATTATTATAGATGGGATAAGCTTTACCGGCCTTATACCGGGTGTTTCTCAAAAGACGTTCACCCCTATAACTTTTTTATATTTATGGATATTAAAATGAAATTTTAAGATTATGCATAGGAGATGAGTCTGCATTTATTGGTATCATTACTATCATTTTCAATTTGTTAGCACTTCAGGTTTGAGCGGAAGTGACCTTGACTTTGGTATTTTAAATGGGACATCTTGTATATTTTTACTTATTGGGATTCAGCATAACATTGTGATTAAAATGACACCTCACTTGTCATTTTTTGATGTGTTTATGGAGAACTATAGGGTAGGAGGCCGATCGACAATGGCAGCATTTTCAAATTCTGTCCCGGTTTTTTGGTTAGTTCGCTATTGGCCGATAGATGGCTCTCGCGTCCGAAGTGGGCTGATGTTGTCTTCTTCTTCTTCGTTTTTCATATGGAAAACTAGATCCTCCATAGTTTTTAACTTTTACTTAAACCCTTTATTTTTCTGTGCTTTTACTTTTGACAATTGACATTTTATTTTTCGAAATAACAAATAACGTTTGAAGGCAAGACAAGACAAATAACGTTGTATTGTAATTAATTTCCATATTTATAATGAATAATGGTACAATTTATAAAAGTAGAGTTTGCTTTGTGTCGGGGTGTAAGACAGGATCTTCTTCAAAGAGGAAACGAAGCCAAATAAGTCTCTTTCTAGCTCCAAAGGTAAGCTCACTTTAAAAAAAACCTCTGTAGCTAGAATGTTTAATACCCTGTATTTTAAAAACCAAGCATCGTTGGAACTTTATACAGGCCGAGTTTACTAATAAGCAGTATAACAAAGTAAGTGTAAATTCATATAAAAGTCCTTATTTGTTCCTTAAAGAACTAATTTAAATAAAAATAGTTATCGCGTCCATAAGAAACCATTTATTTGATAGCCCACTTCGAACACGAGCGCCATCTTATGGCAACTCGTAAAGCTGAATTACCGATTCTAATTTGGGACCGAATCCAATGCATTGCGATCGGCCTCCTACCTCAAATCCTCCATAGATGTGTTATAACATTTTAATTTTTATTTTTAATTTTCAATCTAGAGTGCTACAAATTAGTTAAAGCTGTTAATTTATAGTCAAGTAGTATATGAAAATTAAAATGATGTCATAATAATTGACTTTCTAAGTTTCACAAGCGTTTAAAAAACGAAATTTTGTTTTCTTGACGTTCACTCCATTTTTCCAAATGGAACGATGGTAGTTCACTAGGATATATTTAAAACGAGCATTTTTTTCCAACAATTTGATACCATCTTAGACCCCTATGCTATTTTAAAATTGAAAAGAAAAAATTTGCCTTAAGCTCTAATCGCAAATTTAAAAGCGTTATGCATTATTGCCGCCCTGCAGTGTTGTTGGACGGGTACGTTCAGAAAATCCGCCTGCGTTCCGAAAAAAGTCCGATTTTATCCAAAATGATCCGCTCGTTGAAATTGAGTAAAAAATCCAAATAGCATTAGATTTTTTAGTAGATACTAATATATTTTTTTATTTGTTTTTATTTCACCTGATGAAAAAGTAATGTGGGTTATCTATGGCTATCCTTTTCTATTTCGACTATGGTAACTTTGTTGACTTTGTTCAACTGAACCATTTCGTTTTATTTTCGACTTTTGACATCAAGTGCAGTGGGCGGTAAATTTAAATAATAATTTTGAAAGAACATCAAAACAAGGTTTGTTTAATTTTTTATGGAATATATTAATTAACCCTTTACACTTTACACATAATTATAATTATTTTAATCCCTTTTTTTAAGGTTTATTGCAGATTGCATTCTTGAATTGCCGCGCCACCTCTCGGAGATTTATTTTTTATGGGTTGCTATTCGCGAACAGTAATTTTTGCGCCTGAAATCAATATTAGGGGTGGTATTCATGAAGATGTAGAAAAAATAGCGTAAGTTAAATACAGAATCGTAAAATCTCAAGTTCAAGTTGTTTAATTGTGAGATCTGGAAACATTGCCAAAAAAATCCGCAAAAAATCCGCATCTTAAAAAATAATCCGAAAATCGGATTTTAATCCGCCGATTAACAACACTGCCGCCCTGTCTTTTCTAAAGAAATATAAAGGCGGCTTTGAAAAACAATGGAATGGTTTTGAAAACCAATATGGTTTTAAATTAAAATTGTAATGTCATTCGTTTATTAAACTTCCATTGTAAATCAGATAAAATGGTTAGTTTTACTAGAAATAAACAAATTAATATGCTCCTAATTTTTGGAGTGACCAGAAAAATTCTTCTGAAGCCGCATCGTATGTTTTATAAACTAATAACATTACAACTTTTAATTAAAGCTATATTGCTTTTCAAAGCCGCCTTTATATTTCTTTAGAAAAGAGAGGTGTCAATTTTAAAATAGCATAGGAGTATATGGTATCAAATTGTTGGAAAAAAAATGCTCGTTTTAAATATTCTAGTGAACTAATATCGTTCCATTTGGAAAAATGGAGTAAACGTCAAGAAAACAAAATTTTATTTTTTAATCGCTTGTGAAACTTAAAAGTCAATTATTATGACACAATTTTAATTTTCAAATACTACTTGACTATAAATTAAGAGATTTAATTAATTTGTAGCACTCTAGATTGAAAATAAAAAATAAACATTAAAATGTTATAACACGTCAAAAAATGACAAGTGAGGTGTCATTTTACTCAGAATGTTATACTGAATCCCAATAAGTAAAAATATACAAGATGTCCCATTTAAAATACCAAAGTAAAGGTCACTTTCGGTCAAACCGGAAGTGTTAATAAATTGAAAATTATGCCAATAAATTCAGACTCATCTCTTATGCATAATCTCAAAATTTCATTTTAATATCTATAAATATAAAAAAGTTATAGGGGTGAACGTCTTTTGAGAAACACCCGGTATACATAATACATACCTGGTACATTTTACATTCTAAAGAAATTTACGGAGCAAAAAACTCCGTTTTAGATTGTGACCTATATCTATAAGCAATTTCGCATACTTTGTATTGACATAAGTATATAAAACCAAAATATTTTCTTCCTTATTTTCAATTTTCAATTTAGGTTACATAGTCACCGAATTTGCAAGGCCGCATTTGTGGGAAGGATTCCTTTGATGCGGAGTTTTTAATCTTTATTTTTTCGTACAGTATTTATTTTAAATTAAAATCATGATATATATGTCGTAAAGTTCAGAGAGAAACATTTCGATAACATGAAATAATGCTGTTATTATTAACTAAGTTTTAACTTTTAATTTAACAATATATACCTATGGTAAATTTTATACCATAGCCAACTAAAATAATATAACACGATGTCTATTTTCCATACCAACAGGTATATTTTTATTTTTATGAAGTCTTGCAGCGCAAATGCGCAAGTGATTTAAAGACTATAGAGAATCGATGTTGATGTTGAAATTTACATGTTATTAAAAAATATGTCATAATATGAATATGTCCTATTTCTACTCGTTGTTATATAACACTATATTATGTATAACACTATCAAAATCTAAACAAATTAAATTGCCGCCTTCAATAATTTGTGAAAGCTTGGTTATCACCAACAATATAACCATTTATAGAATTCTGTATAACTTCCTTATAAAACAAAATATAAATTTATGAAAAAACAAAAAATTAAAAAAAAAATTTAAAACAAGATTTCAAAAAAAAAATAAAAAAAAAAGAACACGGGAAAAAAATATACAGTGACCGGCAGAAAGTACGCACCAAAGGGGATTTTTTTAAATTTCAAAACTTACCAAATTTTTTTGACGGTGGAGAAGTTCTGCATGTCCCTAAACAAAAAAGAGCATAGACAAAACTAGTAAATATTGCGCCGTATACAAGGGAGAGGTGAAAACGTTAAATTCACTCAAGAATAAATTGCCCTTATTTTTCACTGTGGAAATTTTTTTTATTAGGAAATGTTGTTTGCGCTTAAAAGTTATCCATAAATATCAAATTTCTGCTCGGTAGCGCAAATATAAATATTTTTCATGGCAACTAGATTTAAATGAAAACGAATTTTATTGTAAGGGTTTAAACTTTAATTCATGAACCAATGGGTTTAAGAATTTTTGAAAAATTGGGAACGGCAAAATATTGTTAAATGTATGAAGAAACCATCATTTGTTTTGCATAAAGTTATTCCGCTTATCCATAGAATAATGTACGGTGTGCACCAGAAAAGTTAGATTATTTTTGACGTTATTTTATTAAACGGCCAGTTGTCGCGTATTTAAACAAATTTAAGTAAGTGATGTGTCTAATTGCCCAAGAGCTGTTAAAAAATTGAATTCATAGGTCGCATAGCTTCTATGGATTCGTCATACGAGGGGGCGTCAAAAAAAAAGTAAAAACACTTTTTTTTTGCTACCGAACTAATTTGGTATTTATGGGCAACTTTTAAGTGCAAGCAACATTTCCTTATAAAAAAAATGTCTACGGTGAAAATAAGGGCACTTTATTCTTGAGTGAATTTAACGTTTCTACCTCTCCCCAGTATAGAGCGCAATACTTACTAGTTTTATCTATGCTCTTTTTTGTTTAAGAACATGCAGAACTTTTCCACCGCCAAAAAAATTTGGTAAGTTTTGAAATAAAAAAAAATCCCCTTTGGTGCGTACTTTCTGCCGGTCACTGTATAAGTTAAAAAAAAATAATAAAAAAAAAAAATAAAGAAAAAATAAAAAATATATAGATAAGCAAAATCAGCATTATTTTAGTAATTAATTAGTAAGTACTGTTAAGATCTGGTATTAATAGTAGTCTATATAATAGAAATCATTAAATTTTTGGATAAAAGTTTCCACATTCCTTACATAAAGAGAGATGCTGGCCAGTTGGTTTCACCAGAGCCATAAAACAAATACACACATTTAATAATTTGTTTATAAAATGGACGAATTCAAAGAATTATTATAGATCTAAATGCTTTTAGGGTCCTATTGGTCCGCTAGGCTTGAAAGGTAATGATGGTCCACTAGGACTACCTGGCGAAGAAGGGCCACCTGGTCCAAAAGGAACTGAAGGTCCCGCTGGTCCAAAAGGTGAAACTGGTCCACCAGGTCCCAGCGGACCTCCTGGTCCACCTGCTGATATGCCGTTAGTACCACCAGAGCTGTTATTCCAAATACAAGAGTCTGGACTAGACAAAGGGGTCACAAGGAGGAAACGAAGTGTTGATAATTTAATGTAAGTATACAATTACCAATATGCAATATTCAGAAGCTGTAACATCATGTGGTAAGTCATTTAGGCAATAGATGGTAATTTTTATTTTGTGTTTCTATGGTTACTAATAGAAATTTTACTCACAACTTGACGTCACATCCTCTGACTATATCATGAGTACAAGCATAGACATAAAATAGTAGTAGGGAGTATGGGAGAATGGGCCATAGTTACCAGGTTTTTGGATATTACTTTTTTTTCTTAGTAGTGATTGCTTTTATTGATATGTATAACAGAGGATAAGAATGGACAGAATTTCTACTACCTATAAAACATTTATTAGCACCACATAGGAATGCAAAAAAAAATATTTTCAATTCTTTCGAAAAATATGAAAAAATGGCCACTGTATCCCACAAGCGGGTAATAGTGGCCACATAATATGGGGCACCTCTTAATTAAAAATAACAAAAACAACGTCTGATAAGCAGTAGTTACAGCACATTATATCCGATAAGATCAATACTAAACCTATAAATTGTTTGCAATTTGGAGGAACCGTCAGTATTTGAATGTGGCCGTACTATCATCGATTTTTACTGTTACTTCATCTTTAATATTAGAAAATACAAATTTACTTCCAACTTTTCTTAAAAAGTTAAAGTTATATTCTTATGTACCCAATAATATCTAGGTATTATCAACTTGACCAATAAAAAAATTCGTTTGTTTTGATATCCTGTCAAACAAGGGCGGATCCAGGGGGAGGGTCATGGGGGTCATGACCCCCCCCCCTGGGCGGTTTACATTTTATCATACGTAAAAACTTTTGTGGAGTCAAAAAGAGTGAGTTCATAACTCAGTGCACATTTTTTCTACAAATTGAAAACACTGTTATTTTACGGCGTCGTGCAAAAAGGAACTTGTTACCTACTCATTTTCATTGTAAAAGGAACTTCATTAATAAGATTATAATTTAGGATTACCTCTAAAAAATGTACTAATAAAACCTCTAGTTTTGTATATTTCAGGAGTTGGTTCTCTAAACCTACGTTCGCTTTTCATTAAAAACTCGGCGACTGCCGGTCTTGGATCAAAATGGGCTGTTCCAACTCCATGACACTAAGAGGCGATCATTTATTGTATCTTCATTTAATGAAATCCTTCCTGGCGTTGTTAATTTGTTGTAATGGGAAATAATCCTCTCAGTAGTCATTGAATGAGGACTTATTGGCAATAACGAGACTAAAAGCTTTTGTAATATATCTTTAGTGCAAACTATAAGTTTTCCTAATTTATTAGCAAGTCTGGTGCCTTCATCGGGAGTATCAATGCCTGAAATTTCTTGAATTAAAGGCCAGCAATCACACACGGATGTCGCAAAATTGGACACTTCCTTTGAACCGAAGAGATTCTCAACTAATGGTCGGCCTGCGGATATCATTTTAGCTTCGGCACAAATAAGGTTTATCATATTTTTGCGCCTTCGACGCTGTGTGACCCCCCCCCCCAGAATTAATTTCTGGATCCGCCCTTGCTGTCAAAGCAGGAAAGAAAATTTCGGACCACACTCAAATTTATTAAAGATGGACTTTTTTCACTATAACCGAATTTATCAAATTCAGTACTGAGATCCTGAATTTATAAGAACATATTGAAAATATATGCCAAATGCTAAAGCCCCTGTAGCCCCCATAGATCCACTACTGGTTTAGGTTATTATAATATTGACACTTTTCTGCTATACGTTATTTCAAGCACACAATATTTCAAGCTTTTATAATATAGGAATATTTTATTTCGCGGAAGAGAAAACATTGTCTTTGTGTATACAGTGTGAGTTGGTAACTTGAAATGCAGTAAATCCATTGCAGTTTTTTTTTGGAAAAATGTTAATTAAAATTAAATTTTAAAAGATGATATAGTGTCCCCGAAAATAATTAAAAGAAAAAGAAAGTATAGTGGCATATCGGACAAGTGTGTAACTATTTTTTATATTGGAATACACAGGGATCCAAGTTCAATGGATACCCTGGGGCGGGTAGACCACGACGGCCGTTTCGTCCTTGTTAGGACTCGACGGACAGCCATAACCCAAACAACAGTATTTACCAGAAAATATAAAATAACAAAAAGTACTAAAGCATAAATCTCGCGAAACGAAAAGTACAGTCCTTCCTCGAAGACTACCTAATAATTAACTATAAAATAATTTTTCTGGCTTTCTGAGAAGCAAATTTGTCAATAATTGCGGTGAGATCAATTTTTTCAGAGATTTCGGATTCAATAGAAATGATGGCCAAATCTGAAAGTCTTTCTTGTGTCATATTATTTCTCAAGTAATTTTTAATAATTTTTGATTTACTGAAACTTCTTTGACCTGAAGCCACAGAAACAGGTAAGGTTAAAAAAAATCCTTATTGCTAGAGCAAAATTTGGAAAACAGGGAATGAGATCATTTTTGACTAAAATTTCTAATATCTTAATTGGCTGTTTTTTACCTGGAAAAATTACTTTAAATGAAGTTATTTCATTAAAGAGTTGTATACCGTCTATATCTTTCACAATAGTCCCTTCCTCCTGTACCTGTAACTTAATATCTAAGTCCATGCAGGCTTTCATGAGGTCATCATTAGAAATGGTGTGAAACTCATACAGAAAGCAGAATATAGAATACCACTCAGATAATATGGTAAATCTTTCATTTATCGAAGAGATCGCGTAATCAAGAACTGCAAAATAGAAAGCAATCTTGAATTGCAGGAAGGGGATTTAAAACTGGTTCATCACTGCCCTCGTAATCAAATAAACTAACTTTTTTTCTGAGCTTCGAGATGGGAAATTCGTGATCAATACCTAAATCTCTAGCAAGTGTTGTTGCTGAATCGACAAATATTTTAAAATTATCGTCAGATCTTTGGGAAACTAAATATTTTTTAGGATTATCTAATTCCGCGATGTTTAATTTAGGATTTTGAAGCATTTTACTCAATACATCAATTCTGGATAATAAATCATGCCAAATTAAAATTGAACACAAAAACTTAAATGTTTCAAGACTTTTAATTATTGATTTAGCACCCATTTTTGTTTTCGTGTCTCTGGTGGTATCTTCAATTAATGCCTTTAATGCGGTAATAATGTTTTTAGCTCTAATTTTAGAGGTCTAATAGCATTGATACGACTTTTCCATCTTGTTTCACTTAACGGTTTTAAAGTAAGAGTTTTCACGTGTTTTTTGAGTAAATCCCATCAATATGGGGACGCAGAAAAGTAATTATATACCTCTTGTACCACATCAAAAACTAGAAATTTCACCACTGGCTGGCGCTGGCTGGTTTGATTGAAAATCTTTAATAAATAAATCCATTTGAAATAATTCACAAAAATATTGTTTTCTTCTTCGACGTTAATTTAAAGTTATCTTTTATAATTTGATAAATGTCACTTCATTTTTATTTCGAAAAATTCGTAAAAACTTTTGCCTGATTGACAGAACTATCTGCGGCCTACGGCCGCCCCTTGTTTTGGCCGCCCGCGTGCGGTGCACACCTGCTAGGATCAGCCCTGGGTATATATCAGTAAAATTGAAAAAGTCCAAGAAAAATTTATAAAATAGCAATGCTATAAATTTTATTTGAACGACAACTTTACCTCAATCAAACGGAGTTTAAAGTTATTATCCCTCGGGTATAGAAGGCAAATGTACGACATTAAATTTGCCTACAACATTCTCAACGAAATGATCGATTCAACGCCAATTATTAATTTATTAAATATAAACGTTCCATCCTAGAACACGCGAAACAAGCTTTTATCCATATACAACCCAGTACAACAAATTATCACTCTAATTCGCCTCTGAATCGTTGCTGTAAATCGTATAATACACTTTTAAATTTGGTTCAACTGGATATCTGTTTTCTTTCTTTCCCTGATGGCTCTAACCAGTACAATCAAAAAGTTTTATTTGTATCATATGCATAGGAAGTATCTTATGAATTCAGTTGTAGTATAATCTGTTAATATTTTGTTTAATGTTTAAGTTAAAAACATATTTTTATATACCTTTCTTTTTTCTATGTAAGTAAAACTGCCATAATGTTAGAACTATATATTTTTTTATTTAGTGAATACTGTTCCTGGGTTCGTCCAGTTTGTATTCCTTAATGTAAAAGAAATAAATAAATAAATAACTAAAAAAGACCAGAACTTAAAACGTTAATACCTATGGGCATGCATTTTTCCGAAAAAGAAAACTGTGCTGGATTCACTGACTTTATTCCAAGTTACAAACTCACAGGGTACTTTTTCCTAATCGTTGATGACGTGCTGTTTATAGTTACACTAATGCAAATTTCTAAATGAAGCTGTTATTTTATGATTGTAGTTACACCTGTTTTTAGATCAGAGTTCGAAAACAATGTTGAAGGCAAAAAATCTGAAAACATTGATGATGGCGAAAACGAGACTACCAACAAGGATGATATCAATGTAAAATTCTTAGACATGTACACAACTATCTATGCTATGAGAGTGGAGCTAGAAAAGGAGAAAAAACCACTTGGTGAAAGGGATAATCCGGCGAAAACATGTAGAGATTTGTACTATGGGCACCCTCAGCTTAAAAATGGTAATTTACATATCCCCGTTCTCCCGTACATATTTATATTAAGTATTGGCACAGAATATATAGCTACGCAAGCAATAAATTCTATGATATAGGGTAACATAGGATAATCCAGTGGCGGCTCTTCCTTAAGGTCATTTGGTCAATGACCTCCCTTACTAATTCTTTTCTCATGTAACTTAATATTTATTAGGTTTAAATAAGGTTTAAAAGCCATCGAATCAGCCAAACCTCGTTTGTTTCGTGTACTATTATTTTACTCTAAAATATCCCTCGTATTTTACCAGAGTTTATGATCACAGTCAAGCACTATAATACATAACGGTACTTATCGTACATTCCTCGTATATTAGGTCCAGGCGACTCGACCACCACTGTGTTTACTTTCCCAGATAAATTTTAATGCGCAAGCGTGCAAGAGAGAAATAAACGCATGCTACTACTGGAAGGAAAGACAAAGAAAAATAGTCCTATAAAGGCTATAAGCCATATTAAGTTTTGATGAGGTTCCGACAAACGAAACGTTGCAATTTTGCAGAAACGTGTGGGAAGGGGAGTTACGTTGCGGAGCAGTTCTTAGTTTATTTTCTAGGAAAATTTGTTGGCTTCACCGATTGCTGCAGTAAGGAGGGTTGTATAATTTATATTCAAATATTCATTTTCCGTTTGTAATTGTTTACATTTTTTGGATTTTTAATTTACGTACTGGTGCCAGTCGGGTTTGATAATTTGTTGGTTTGTTATTATTTAACGTGTATTGTGTTAAATAATTTATTGTTCCTTGAAGATTGATTAAACATTTATCCATTTTATGTATTATTATAGGGTGGTATTGGATAGATCCTAATTTAGGTATGCAGGATGACGCAATATATGTTTACTGCAATATGTCTGCAGAGGGTGAAACTTGCGTCTACCCTGATGTTCATAGTGCAAGTATGCCCAATATACCATGGAGAAAAGAAGGAAAAATTAATGAATGGTACTCAAAACTGCGGGGAGGATCCAAGGTAAAATAGTTTTGATTTTTAATAGGACGTAATCGCCGCATACAAAACATAGATACCTACCTACACATTTTTCACTGTCACCGAATTTTTCCAAAATAGGATAGGTGTTTACTTTAGTATAAAGGTATTGAAAGATGCACTAAATATGTGTTCCTTATATAAGGTAGACTTTTATTTTCGAAATTTATCAGTAAAAATAGCCCAACTAGCAATTTTAAGTTGCAACGACGTTATTGTTTTCAATCTGACTTTGATCTATATGATTTCGCGATTACCACAATTTGCACCAATTTGGTAAACAAAATAACAGTTAAAAAGACGTCAGTAGTAACGGATTGCAGTAAAGAGAGACGACATCTTTTGATTATATATTTTGTCTACTTTATTTTACCACAATGCTTGGAATAGGTACGTTAGATAAATATATCGTTATTTGACTAATCCGCACGGGTTAACATACTAGATCACTAACAAATATGACCAGCTGACATTTTGTGGGTTGTTTTAATAAAATATAATAGTTGCTATACATGGTGTCGAACCAGGAACCGTTTCGATCTATACAGTGTGCCCACGGATACAGTTTAGATGAGGAAAAAGTTTTTTATTAGTAGGTATAGAAGAGAAGAGAGAAGTCATTCTTTATAAAAAACGCCTGCTTGTGCTGAAACTACAATTTCGAATATCAGAATTGCGATTACTATACCCGGTTCGTCAGAAACAACTTTTTAGTTTTTTGGATTTCGTTTAAAATAAATTTACGTAAAAACAAACAACTATTGTTGCTTTCTTACTTCGAATAGGGTTTTATATCTGGCCGAGTAACGATTTTATTGTAAGAAACCCGTATTTTATTTGCCTACTTTTGAAGTATTTTAATTATTACATGTCATATTTCTTCAATTCATTCAATCATAAATTATAAAACTTTTAATCAAACGTTCCTAATTTGCTGTATTGAGACATTTGCAACAACTACTCTTATTTTTCTTCCAAGAGATCTACGTTATTATTGAAATTGGTTTTATACACATGTGGCTTCAGATAATCAGATATCCCCATAAATGAAAGTCGATAATTGTGAGATCGGGACTCCTACGTGCCAACTGATTCGGACCATAGGTACCTTTCAATCCATTTGTTCCCAAAGTGATAATTTAGCCAATCATCAAAAGGAATTGAAAATTAGAATGCAAAAAAAATACAAAAAACAAAAACTGTTGTTTTTGACGAATCCTGTATAGTAATCGTAAATCTGATATTCGAAATTGTAGTTTTAACACTAGCAAAATTCATTTAATAAAACACGGAATTGAAAAAAAAATCCAAAAACTAAAAATGTTGTTTGTGACGAACCCTGTATAGTAATCGCAAATTTGATATTTGAAATTGTAGTTTCAACACTAGCAAAATTGATTTTATAAATCAAGGAAATATAAAGAAAAAATACAAAAAACTAAAAATGTTGTTTGTGACCTCGCTTGTGACGAACCCTGTATAGGAATCGCAAATCTGATATTCGAAATTGTAGTTTCAACACAAGCAGCCATTTTTTTTGAGGAATGACTTTTTTTTTCTATACTTACTAATAAAAGTTTTTCCTCTTCCAAACTCTATCCGTGGACACACTGTATAATATGAAAAACTATACAAAGGAAAATTTTAAAAATTTGACAGTATGTTAATGTTGATAGGGCAACCCGGATAAAATATTTTTAATATAATGGCATTTCCGGTTATACCGGAAGTAGGTGTCAACTTGCTTATTTTAAATAGAAAACCCTTTATATTATTACATTTTTGGATTCGACGCAAGATTATATGCAGATTTCATATATCATATCCTATACCTAAGTCTAAGCGTTTTTGACATATTTAATTTTTTATATCAAAAATAACGTTTGCAGTTTGCAGGCCCTAAAATAATTATCAATTTTTTCTATAAGGAAACCTTTATTATTTAATTTGGGTTGGATTTCTTTCTTTTTACTTGCATATGTGTTATCAAATGATGTAAAACACACACAAAAAAAGGCCGCGTCGCGCGGTTTTGAAACCGCTTCGGTGCAGCGTCTAATGCATCCGCCGCTAGCTGTTTTCTTGTTTGAATTAAGTGGTTCTAGAATACCTGAAAGTATATTATACTGATCAGACAGGGCAGTTTTCAAAGCGTGTTAGCGGTAAAAATGGATCTGAATTTGTTTTGCCGCCACCTAGACAGAAACCGCTATAAAAACGCCGTGTGTGTCATCGCCCTAAGATACATATAACGGTTTTGGCGCGGTTTTTGTCGAGGCTGCTGCGTATTGGCAAAACGAATCTAGAACCAATTGAACATCAGTTCGTTAATGATGAAACCCGCCGCGTCTGACCAGTTACATATACCTAATGGCTCATAGAGAAAGAAAAAACAAAATTTTTTACGGTTTTACTTTTTAAAAATTTCAATTATTTACTGAGAAAATAAATAAACAAGATACGGTCTTTAATAAAACCACGGGAATCAACTCACTTACGTCACATCTGCCTCGACCTATGGGTCCCAGTTATTCAGCTGAATGTTGAACCTGTTATTGTCTACCTGAATATCGGGCGTGTTGTTTTCTATTTTCAAACTGTTCTTGTCTATTTAGTTTATCAAAACGAAGATAGCGATATAATCCGTCGAGGCTGACGAATAAAATAATTGCGCGGTTAATTGGATGACGTAGTAAGACTTTCGGTTTTTAGCGGCGTCTTTTTAACTGTCTCTAGGAAAGGTTTGTGACTCTCTAGGAAGACTTTTATTATTGGGATGTATTTTCAACAGGTTCTAATTCAGGATGTTAATGCTGAATATAATGAATTCGATTATAGTAAAAAGGCCCATTCCAGGTATTCTAGAACCGCTTCCAGCAAGAAAAGAGCTGGCAGCTTATTTTTCATTTTAAAATATCTTTATTGTTTGTATATAGCTTTTTACATGCTAGGTAATTTAACATTTAAAACATTTTATAAAATATATTGGTATACGATTCACCGAATTTGGGACTGTTTTTTCAACTATCCTCTACCCAGGAATAAACCCAAATTCGGTGAATCGTATACTAATATATTTTATAAAATGTATTAAATGTTAAATTACCTATAGCATCTAAAAATTTTATATACAAACCATAAGGATATTTTAAAATGAAATAGCTAGCGGATTCAAAGCAGCTCGACGCGACCCACTGCTGTATGTGTTTTGCATAATTTAGAAACGCATACGGGTATTTCTCCCGTAACTTTAAACAATGCAGAAATTTTTGAAAAAAAATTGTTTTTGCTATATGGGTTAGTATTTAACTCTATACGATTTTAAAAACTTTAAATTTTGTAAAATACATCATTAAACACAAGGCAAGTAATAATTTATGTTGGCAAGTGACTGGCAAAATGTTTAAGTCATTATAAAAGTCACTTCTGTCCCCTTGACTTTATTATATAATAATTCATAATCTGTATGACATAACGTCTCCAACTATAATTTTTTTTTGTTTTTTAATAGGTTTCTTACTGTACTCTTAAAAAGTTTAATAGATTTTAAAAACTGATGTAGCAAAGACCAAACAATATATTTTTTTTATTTTTAAATTTAAACTTTTTCTTCTGAAATAGTAAATGTCTAATATGATTATGGCTTATTTTTTATAGCTAAATTAGTAGCATATAAAGCAGCTTTGGTAGCCAAAATAACCACAGCAATATAAAATTCTATTTTATAAGCAAAAAATACAAAGGGGACAGAAGTGATAAATATGAGGACAGGTGTGACAAAATAATACAACCTCTAATCAGTCTGTTTTATATAGTTATAATATAGGCCGTTCGATTAAATACACTAAAAGAAACAAACAAAGTAACATTCTTCAATAAAAAAACATAATTAATGAGTAATTAGAATATATTATTCGGCATTGGTATTAATTTTAAATTTTAATAAACCACTGCCATAATTATTAGGTTCTTCTAGTTTTTCCATGATATCTTCATAGGTGAATTCGTAGATATCTACAATTTCTGGAAATCCATACATAAATCCGTGAAAATCTCTGGTCGATTTATTTCGTAATATGTTCCTTCAAATTTATTTTCAGGTTCTATAACTTGACATATATATTTTAATGGTTTTCGGCCTGGCTTTGCCTCTGATTTAAATCGGATAAGTAATCAATCGCCGTTTTTAATTTCAGCTTTATTAACACTCATGACCTGATTTCTATTTTCAAAAGTTATCTTTTTGTTAAAATATGAGGGGTATATTATCTTCCTCATCGTCGCTTGATTCCGTGTTTTTTTGTGTGTTGTTGCAACATTAACATATTTTTCTTCGCTTGACTCTATGTTTTTATATGTTCTGTACCAATATCGAATCGAATCGAAAACTAAAGATATCAGATTATCACTATTGTCAACAAATATAAATGATATACTAAACATTTTATTATTAGTGTCACTTCTGTCCACTTAAGTCACATATGTTCCTTTTTAAAATTATGGAAAAGGGGGACAGAAGTGACAGGGACAGATATGACATTTATCAGGCTTTCTTGTGCTAAAAAATATTAGGTTATGTGTAACTTTCAATTGTATTTGAATTTATTTGAAATATCATCTGTTTTTGGTATAAAAAGTATCAATAAACGTATAATTAACATACTCAATACGTTTCTGCCAAGGGACAGTAAAGACTAAAAATTGGTTTTACTTACTTTTTTATGTTTTTCCACGTTTTTTCACCAATAAGTCTTAAACACCGGAAGAAAACAACTGTTTATTAAAGGCCATCAAGAACTGAACCGTTAAAGCGATGCTGATACATAGTAGTGCCACCCATGAACGCGAAAGAACACTATTATCAAGCGGGACAGAAGTGACTTACAATCACTGGGGACAAGTTTAAGTTGCTAATAAGTGGACTTTATTGATTTTTGTTTCGTGGGAAATATACTTTTTCTAGTAGAGGACAAACATAAAAGTAATCTTTTAAATACATTTAGCTACTGACGGTACTATTTTGACTGGCAAAATATGATGTGACATTTTGCATGTTTGTCGTCTTCTGCAAAAAAAAACATAAATGATTCCAATAAAATTAGCTTTTTTCTATTAGCCAGGATCACCTAGAACTTGTTTTCCAAAAAATAGTTTAAGTAGGAGAACTTTTTAAGGCTATTACATGCTGGGGACATGGTTTTTTAAAGTTAAGAGAGAAATACCCATACATATAGAAGCCGCCGCGGCGGTAGGGATATAGGCACAAACCGCTGTATGTGTCATCAGCGCCCTTTAAACTCTCTCTCTGGGTCATTTTCTTGTATTTTTTAATGATATAATAATTGTCTGCTAATATAACTTCTTCTATACTGTTTATTGATACTAAATTTTATTTTAGATTACTTACGAAGGAGTGGGAACAATTCAAATGACCTTTTTACGTCTATCTTCTGAAGAGGCTTATCAGAATTTTACCTATTCATGCATGAACAGCTTGGCGTGGTTCAACTCAAACACTAATAAATACGATATGGCTATTAAGCTTTTAGGTGATAATGAACAAGAATTTTCACATAATGGTAAGCATTATCTATACCTAGTTGAAATTATGTATGACCTACATGTTTTTTTTTTATTTATTACAAAACGTATCAGAGATCCCTAAGGCAACTTTGGTTGCATAGAAATTTTAAATTTTGATTTAAAATCTATATCAAACTGGTTAAAGATTAAAATTCAATTAAAAGAAAATATTGTGGCATATCGGACAAGTGTGTAACTATTTTTATATTAGAATACACAGGGATCCAAGTTCAATGGATCGATTGTTCTTTGATCCCCGTGTATTCCAATATTAAAGACAGTTACACACTTGTCCGAAATGCCACAATGTTCACTTTTTAACTATATACTATTTTTTTAATTGATTTTATTAATGAATTAAATTGGATTAACTTCCATTTTTTTAATGTTATTTTTTTAATGGTTATTATTTTCATTTTCTATATTAAGTTGTCACTTTCCATGTAATGGACTGTAAATGTTAGTTTGGAATAAAGGCATTTTGAAAGTTAATATTTGACAACCTTAAGTTTTGCATGGGATTTTCTATATTGCGCTAGCCGAAGCAGATATAGTTAAATTCACATAAAGTTTTAATGCCAAATGTCAAGACTAGTCATTGTCTAGTTACTTTAGATTTCACCAACTTACTAAATTTTTTATACAGCTGAGATTGGTCAGTGTTTTTCTTTTTCTTTTCTGGAATTGTTCGGTCAACTCTTTTTATTTCTATCTCTTTTTAATCGTATGAAATAATACAAGATAGACATACTTTGTGTGCAGTACAATTATACTAATTAAATTTAGCCATTAGAAATTTATATTTTATGAGTTGCTGCAGTATTTGACAAGTATGACAGAACTGAAATGTCACGGCGTTAAAAGTTTATGTGAATTCAACTATAGTTGTGCGTAGCCAACATTTCTTTATTTTCTAAAAATGCCAATACGTATTTATTCTAATTTACCAAAAGCAAAAAATTCTTTTTGTTTTCGTATTTTGTGTGTTGTTCCTCCTATTTTTAAATATTTGACAAAGTAAACAGTTTTTTTTTATATTTAAAAGATACAAGATTAAGTTACTTTTTCCTCTAACAATGAAACAAAATAAGGGGCTTTTTGTTTCATAATTTTTATTTAATGATATTCGTTGACCTGTAGATACCTCACATAAAAAAAGCTCGAAGCATTAATTGCATGATTTTTTGCCAATTCGTATTTGGTAAAATCTTGTAACAAAATATTTGCGTTAAAGTTAATCCGGTTTTCTCTCTTTTTCTTTCCTCTACCTTTCTTTATTGTCAAGGATTGGCTTTTGTTTTAGCCCAAAGCGTGTGCGAAATCACAGTCTCCTTTTTGCGTGTTGCCAATGTATATTAAAAGGACAACGACAGCGATATAGGTCATTAAAGATTTTGTTATGATAACTTTTAAAATACTTTTATCTACATTACCGTATCCTGATTAAGTCATTTGAAGTTTTTCTTTAAAGGAAAAAATTAATGATATTGCTTAAACTTAAAACAACAGAAATATTTTTTTAATTTACAAATACTGAAAAATGTCGCTTTAAGTGACTTAAGATTAATAAAATGAATAGTTGGGTGTCCATGGCACTCTAGAAAAAGAGCGTCGTACGGACACGGTGCGGTATTCAATGCACTCTATGAGAAAATAAACACCGAGTTTATATGGTAAAGGAAGAAATAGCTATTTCAGAGAAAACTATAAAATGTAGGTATAGGGAACTCTAGTATAATTAGAATTGTATTAAAAATGTCTTTCGATTAGGCATAAAAAATAATAGGGTATGTATTTAAAATTACAGACTTTTAAGAATTTTTACGTTTTTAAAATTGTTACATTTAGAAAGGCGTTTTAAAAGACTTCGGTAAATATTTTTGTTTTTTAAAATATGCTTTAGACGCTACTGAACAATCATATTCCATAACCCAAATTTCATTTATTTCTGTCAGTCTGTACTACCGATAGGTGCCTATTCGTTACGTGCTGCAAACACGAAATTTTTGAAAAATCGTTAATAACTCAAAAACTGTTAAATTTAAACATAGTATATGTTATAAATAATATTCTTAGAATTGATCATCCAATCCAAAAATATCATAATATATAGGGTGTTCCATTTAAAAAAAAGTATTTTTTATATACCCTGACTATTTGAGATACCGTGTATAATTTGAAATAATTTTAAATTGTAGGCAAAATGCCTTCCTACAACTCTGTTTTTAAAAAATATTAAAAAATTGAACAGTTCAGATGCTATGGAATCCTGCGTTGAGAGTGGATCACCCGGTATACAGACTGTCCGCGGATAGGGTTTACAATAGTTTGTTGGTTTATAGTTACCTAAAAGTAATATGTTAGATCGGGTCGAATGGACTCGTTTTTTGTGGATGAAAATAAAACGTCTTCTTTCAATTTTATTTGACAGATTATTATTTTTAATAAAACAAAAACTCTCCTGACAACGTATAAAGATGACGTATTTTTAAAATATATACAATACAACTTAAAACTAACTTAAAAATGTGACATTTCTTTCCCGCAAATGGATGAAAAATTTAATTTTTCGGGAAAAAGTAATTCTTGATAAAACATTTTGCTTATAAAAAAAATGCAATTCACGAAGAGAAGATTTTGATTTTTTATACAGGGTTCGCAAAAACTTCAAAAACATGATTTTTCTCCAAGAGTAAATTACCTTACTTTTTCATTTTTGAATAAAATGCCAATTAGAATACTTACATTTGTAATTTAAATCCGAGATTTAAAATAAATCATCGATATTTTTGGTTTCTTTAATTTTTAGAGGTAAATGGAAATTTTGCTGCTCAATAAAAATATTAATATAAAATTTGATTAGACTCTATTTTCATAATGGGTGGTGTGTATCTTATTTTAAAATTTTAAATGCATTCCTACCATCTTTTGTAAAAACAAGCAATTTTTTTACCTTTTTATTACTTTCCTGTACGTAGATATGGGGCAAATTGGAATTTGTCAAATAGATTTTGATGTGTTTTGAAAATGTTGACCTTAGAACAACGGGTTTATTTAGTTCAATGTTACGGTGCGGGTGAAAGTTCTTACAACTTTGTGATAGAGAAATTTAATCAAAGATACCCTAACGTTTTACGTCTCAAAAATGGGACTTCATAAATTAAGAAAATTGCAGCGAACTGGTTCAGTTTTCAGTTTAAAATTTCTGGTAACACCAAAAATCAGTTTTTGAAACTTTTTGATACCCCTCTGTCATTGATAATGTATGTATTTCGACCGCTAATGCTGCTATCCAAAAAAAATTATTTTACCTCAAAAAACTGAGGATTTATTTTAAATCTCGGATTTAAATTACAAACGTTATTCTAAATAAGTTTTCTAATTGGCATTTTGGTCGAAAATGAAAAATAAAGGTAGTTTACTCTTGGAGAAAAATCATGTTTTTAAAGTTTTTGCGAACCCTGTATAAAAAATCAAAATTTGCTCCTCGTGAATTGCATTTTTTTTACAAGCAAAACTTTTTATGAAGAATGACTTTTTCCCGAAAAATTAAATTTTTCATTCATTTGTGCTATTGTAAACCCTATTCGCGGACAATCTGTAGGTATATATTTAGCCAGGGCCGTTTCTGAGTGGTGTGCTGGGAGTGCCCCCGCACAAGGGCGGCGAAAATTATAGGGCGGCGAAAGCCGCCTGCAGTTAAACAAAAAAAAATTAGACGTAAAACAAAATTCTAGGAGTTTTCAAAAATATGAAGGCGACCGGCGGCCGCCCTTCGTCAAATAAGAATGGTAAATTCAGTTTTCAAAAAAAAATTATGTCAAGAATGAGGCAGCCGCCCTTTGTGTTAATAATTAGAGATTTATTTTTAGATAGGTAAGTATCGGAAAAATACAAAAAATTCTCAACGGAGGCGGCCGCCCTGCAACCCGCGTCAATTACATTTTGTCTTAGGTTTACTCAAAAAATTAAAACTAATTGATATTATGTGAATAATTTTGTAGGTAGGTCTTATTAATTTGGTAGTAGGGTAGGTGGGGGCAAAAACACTCACAGGACAAAAGAACGCACCCTATTTAAATTTGCCGCCGATGTCCGGTTTCAAATGCTGTTACAAATAACGTCGAAAAAAAGTACCCAGACATTTTGATTACGAATTAAAAGATGACCCCATCGTTGAAACCAAGCAGAGTTTCAATGTGGATTTTTATTTTTCGATTTTGGATATTGCGATAGAATCAATTAAGGAGAGATTCGTTTCACTTAATTAATAAGTGTAATGAAACTTTTGGGTTTTTGTCGAACTTCTATGAAGCTAATGGCATAAATGACGAGAAATTGTTAAGTCCCACAAACAAAGATATTGATGGCTCAGAGCTCTACCAGGCAATTTTGTCGTTCCGAGAAATTTTTCCATTTTCCGCTAAAATCCATAGCTGAATAAGATTTAATCTCATCATTTCCAAATCTTTGTGTTGCGCTGAAAATTTAAAATTACTCTACCTGTTACTGTTGCATTAAAGTTAAAATTAATTAAAAATTACTTGCAGTCAACTATATCCCAAGAATGGATTAGTGGCTTAGCCCTTATCGCTAGATATTAAAAGTCAAATTTGTGAAGAGTTGAAGGTAGACCAGGTTTGTGTCAAAAAAGGCTAGAAGAGTAATTCTTTGATTTTTTTACTGTTTTATTTACTATATAGGTTTATTTTTATTACCAAAAATGAGTTTTTAGTTTCTTGTTTTTGTTTTCTTTCCAGATTTTAGCACGTGTAGGAATGTTATGTTTTAAAGTTTTGTAACAGTATATATACTTACCTATAATTAAATAAGTATTTATACAACTTTTTTTAAATTGACTTTACTACAATTATTAGGTAGGTAGGTAATGTAATGAGGGGCTCATCATCACTGTTTGCAATACCTGTACAAAATCTCTGCAATACTTCTACAATACTTCCGCAATACACTACATTAGGTACTCTGGCTGCAATACACTCCAATATTCTGCAACACTATGCGATTCTCTGCAATACCTAGAATATTGCTGCAATACTTGTAGAAATATTTAGTAAAGCTGAGCCCCTCGGCGGGTAAGTAGGAATAAAAGAAAAATATTAAAAATAGACACCTATTAAAGATATTGAGGTCATTTTTGTGACAATTGCTTTGCGCCATAATTTCAGGTAGGTAATTGTAAAATAGTAACTGATTTTAAAGGGCAGCCAGTTCATTTGTCGCACAAGGGCGGCCAACAGGCCAGAAACGGCCCTGTATTTAGCACCGTTCTTTTTAAAGATTTAACTCGGCTCCAGAAAAGATTTTTTTCTACTCCTAACTCGGTAAGTACTTCATTTTGATACTGATTTGAGGGAGGTAAGTACGTTTTACCTCCCTAGGGAAGTACAAAGTACGCCAGCATAGAATTCTCGGTGACTCTTTCATCACTTGCATTAATACTGCACCAATCCTTGAAGTCCTTGTAACACCGATTGTACCGTTCCTTAGATTTCTGAGGTAATACAGCACCGCAAGCTGCATTCGTAACTGCATCGATATCCATTTTTTCGATTTCTTAAAAAAAACTGACACTGACAGAACGTTTCTTTGATTATGAACATTATGAATTCCATAGCAATCAACGTGTCAACACTAGGAAACCTGTCATACATCAGGGTATTTTAGTTGGATAGCTCAAATTATAAAATGAAAAAACATTTTTTTTTAAATTTGAGGGACCTGGAGTAGAAAAAATATAATACAAAACTCGGGAGGCAGTATTCTTTACCAGTTTCGGACTATTTTGCAAGCCCTCGCTGTCGCTCGGGCGCAAACTATGTCCTCGAATGGTAAGTATCACCTGCCTCCCTTGTAGTGTAAATAACTATTCTAGTACCTATCTTAATACTCTTAAAAATATGTCGATATTTTAAAATTACCTTTATTAAAAGTTTTTGGGCATTGGGCCACGAAAACTGTTCCTTTATTACCTTTATATTTTTTGCTCAAAATATTTACACATATTATTTTATTTGTTGATGTCATTGATCTCGTTAATAACGAGTCGTTATTGATATGATGTTTTAGAAGTAATATATACTTTAGTCTTTAGTTTATATCATTTTGTGAATTTATAAGGAACCAATCTACCAATATCATTTTTGACCCTTAACGCTGAATTTGTGTTTTATTTTTTTTTGTATCTTTGAACTTTGGAAACTACCAAACTCTTATTAAGTTATGATATTTTAAGTTAATTGTTTTATTCATTTCACATTTTGGAAACATTAATCATTAATGGTAAGTTGTTTGTTTATAGGTACTTCTATTTTTTGTTTTATAATTTTCCCTGAGTACTACCTACTTACATGTAAGTATTATACGTTTATTATAATTAAATTAATCTATGAGTTTTTTTCAACAAAACCTGCAAATTTCCGCTTGCAAAACATATTTTTACCAGATTACATTTGGGTACAAATTTGATCATCCGTATCATGACTCGCTCAATTTTTTAGTCCATTTAGAAATTGAAAAAATAGGCGCCAAAATATGTCTTACTTAAGGCGTCAACCGACCTTAATTCGGCCCTGTATTTACCTTTAGATGAGCAAACAATAATCACGAAAGTGGCAGATTTATGGCCTCTCGCATGTAAATAAAGCTAGACACTATTAGACATGCGCACTGCAACATTATCATTTGACGAATGGGAAAATAGACAGGTCCGAGCTTTAAAATTTAAGTTCTTGCTCAAGAGATTGTAAAAGTTGACCTTCAATTTATTTTTCCGTTTAAACAGCTAAAATTTTCCCCAAATTATTGCAAAAAAATTGGAATTTCTTCTCAATTTCTGGCCTTTTTAGTAGTTTGTTGTAAACCTATCAGATTTTGAGGATAGAAAATTGTCTGCTTCTAAAATTTGTTTAAAAATGATTCGTCGATCGTCATGTTTTTAGTTTTAAAAAAAGAGAACAAGCCAATTAAACTATAAAACTTATAAAATTAAATATAAAAAGCAAACAAAACTAGTAAAATAACCAATCTTCGATGTTATCGCGTACCTAACTTCAAGTCAAATATTAGTTGGTATATAACTTGTAAGTATTGATTTTTACAATTTGGCAAAAACTTGGGTGGGTGTAAAACATTTTCAAGCACAATTTCTTGTTCAAGAATTTGAAAAAGTTTTTTCCTGAGAACTTAAAACGTGGAATACTTTCACCCTTGGATTAATATAAACATACCGAAGTATTAACTTTTTTCTTTTATACATTATAAGTATAGAGATAAATGTCTTTAAAAAACTTTTTGAAGTAATATATTTCCCGACAAATAGGCGTACCTAAGTAGATTGCAGGGCTGCAAATAAAATATACCAAAACATGCATCGGGATAATCTGTCTTGGTGTGTGTTTCTCTTTATTTTCATACCTTGTTTGTTTAGCCTAGGCCTAGGTAGATGTGTTTAAATTGATCATAATAAAATAAAGTTATATACAGGGTGATGCATTAAGGGGGTGGCCACCGGTCATATCTCGGAAACTACTAGGCATAGAAACTTAGAGAAAAAAAATTATGATTAAAGCGGTCATGAGAAAATTCTGGAAATTACTGTTAAGTTCCTCATTTCGCCGCAAGGGGGCACAATTAAAAAAATTTTTTAAATTCTAAATTTCTCCGAAATTTCCCATATTAAGGTATAACTCTGATTACATCATCGAAAAGCTTAGACAATTCTGCATCATTTTGGTATAAGGCTCATTGGCGTGCCGACCTTGATAAGAGTGGGGGAAGCTATTGAATGTGTAAACATTAAAATCGCTGTAACTTCTAAACGACTTATCCGATTTTACTAAGTTTAAACTTGTTTGGAAGGGAAATGTAAGTACCTTCAATCGACGTATCCAATAGTACACGATAGTGTTTAATAAAATTGCTAGAGGGCGCAATTTGTAATAATAACGGTTTTTTCGATTTTATCCCGGATATTTAAATCATACGGTATAACTATGACATCATAATCGAAAAGTAGATGAAATTTGCAAGAAAGGATGTGAAAACCGCAGTTCGATATCTTTGTTCGTTTCAGAGTTATTGCCAAAACAATAATTTTTAATACAAATTGCGCCATCTACCAATTTTATTATAAACTATCTTGTACCAATAGATACGACAATTGAAGGTTCTTCCAAACAAGCTTAAATTTAGTAAAATCGGATAAGTCGTTTAGAAGTTACAGCGATTTTAATGTTTACACTTTCAATAGCTTCTCCCACTCTTATCAAGTGAAACTGTAAACATTAAAATCGCTGTAAGTTCTAAACGAATTAACCGATTTTACTAAATTTAAGCTTGTTTGGAAGAGAAAGGTAAGTACCTTCAATTGTCGTATCCAATGGTACAAGATAGTTTCTAATAAAATTGCTAGAGGGCGCAATTTGTATTAAAAATTATTGTTTTGGCAATAACTCTGAAACGAACAAAGATATCGAACTGCGGTCTTCACATCTTTTCTTGCAAATTTCATCTACTTTTCGATTATGATGTCATAGTTATACCGTATGATTTGAATTTCCGGGATAAAATCGAAAAAACTGTTATTATTACAAATTGCGCCCTCTAGCAATTTTATTAGAAACTATCTTGTACCATTGGATACGACAATTGAAGGTACTTACCTTTCCCTTCCAAACAAGCTTAAATTTAGTTAAATCGGATAAGTCGTTTACAAGTTACAGCGATTTTAATGTTTACACATTCAATAGCTTCCCCCACTCTTATCAAGGTCGGTACGCCAATGAGCCTTAAACCAAAATGATGTAGAATTGTCTAAGCTTTTCGATGATGTAATCAGAGTTATACCTTAATATGGGAAATTTCGGAGAAATTTAGAATTAAAAAAAAATTTTTATTGTGCCCCCTTGCGGCGAAATGAGGAACTTAAAAGTAATTTTCAGAATTTTCTCATGACCGCTTTAATCATAATTTTTGTTTCTCCAAGTTTCTATGCCTAGTAGTTTCCGAGATATAGCCGGTGGCCACCCTTAATGAATCACCCTGTATATATCAAGATACATCACTACCTACTCCGGACTTACTGAAAATACGAAATACCGGTATTTTTTACCCCTATTTTGGGCATAATAAAATACCATGCATGGATGTTACTATAGTCATTGTTTATATTTCAATCCGAGTATCCGAGTCACTGAAAGCACAAACATAATTTATTAAACGACACAAAAACTAGAAATCCGTAAATATTAACCACTCACAATACACAACAAGGAATTCACAGAGAAAATTTAAAACACAACAACAAAAATGGCACCGATATCCGGTTCTGCGGAGTGTATTATGAGCATGTCAATAAAGAAGGACAGGCCGATAACAAGAGGTTTGTGCGCATGCCCAATTCTGCTGGCAGAGACGGTATCGGACCGGTAAGCCGTGCGCTCGGACGCATTTTTTCACCCATAAACCGTAATTTTTGTTCGCGCAGGAGATAAGCTGTACGTATCTAAAGGTAAATGTCTACGGATCTATCGCATGGCCCGTACGTGCAGTCACGATCTCCCTGCCAATAATATTTTAAACAATATATATTAACACCTACAAACAAACGGCAGTCAGTGTTACAAGCTGTTGGCACAGTTGGTGTTTTTATTTAATTATTTAAAGAGCCTATTGAGCCTATTTATACCTAGTAAAGTTTTTCTTTTTTACATTTCAACAAATTTTCTCAAGAACCGGTTCTAATTTTAATAAACAATACTTTCACAATCATTTCATTTATTATGTTTCTTATCTCGTGGACATATAATATGACGAAACCTGAGCCCTGATGATGGCCTATATTAATAGGCCGAAAGACATAGGCAATATAGTAATAAACAAAGTTTAATTTGTTAAAGTATCCTATTGTCTTCCAGAGGTTTCAAATCAAAGTCGAATGGTGTTCTGAAAGATAATTATTGTCACTTATAATCTCCCTAGCAGCAGAATTATCGGGAATTAATTCTGCTGCGTGGGAGATTCGGTAAGACAATTTCATAAATTGGAGTTATTTCTTAGTGTAATTTTTTTGCTAAAATGCTACAAAAACATATTTCCGGGGGCTTTAGTTAATTACTAATTATAATAAAGAGTTTTAGAAATGAAGCTAACTCATTTTTATTACTAAAATGTGAGAAAACAATAAATAACAAATATCCAATGTCTTTATAGTTTTAAATTCAAATAAAACTTTAAAAAACATATTTCCGATGCGTTTAGTTTAATATGACGCACTGTATTTTTACAATAGAAGATGATTTTACTTGTTAGTATGTTAGTAACTAAGGTTTATTACTAAAATTTCAGGAACATTACATTAATTCGTTTTGAACCATAACATCTGATATTACATGTCTACAATAATAGTCTACAAAGTTGAAATGAAACTTAAAAAAACATATTTACGATGAGTTTGGTTAAATTTTTGATGTGTCTCTTTTAGCCCCGGTGTTCGATATGCAAAGCAAATTGGTTAGTATCAATAAAAATTATAAGTTAGCAACAAATAATATATTAAAGTACACGTTTCATAAGAAGCGGTTTTAGCGCACGCGTCTATTTTAAAAAACGAGCCACAAAGTGGCAAGTTTTTTTATTGACACGTGCGCTAAAACGCCTTATGAAACATGTGCTTTATACACTTTTTCTATTTCACCTTTTATAATCAAGAAAAATACATTTTTAAACTCGACGGTATAATTCTACAAATACTATAATTGTCTGTATTGTCTTCATTTGAGAACCCAGAGCTGGCAACGTTGCGCGGTTCTAAACAATAATTTATTTTTCTGGTCCACTTTAGAAAGCAGCTTTTTTATTCTTTGTGTCTGTTTTTTTTTAGGTTTAAAACCCACTGTCGTAACAGACGGATGTAAGACGCGTCAGGGCAAATCCGAAACAATTTTCGAACTAAGGACGAAAAGGCTGCATCAACTTCCCTTAACAGACTTTTATCCCGTCGACTATGGAAATCCGAATCAGGCTTTTGGATTTACGGTTGGGCCTGTTTGTTTCAAGTGAAAAATATATTAGAAACGTTTTTGCGTTGAAAAATAAGGCTTGCTTCTTTTGATTTTATTAATTCCAGTCTTTAAACACAAAATAAAGAAAGCTCTTTTCGTCTTTTTTAATTATCATAAATCTCTAACACTTATTACATTTATTTATAATTTCATATTTTTAATTTATTTTGTTTTAGCACTCTTTGGTACCTATATTATATAGTTAGTTTTATTAAGGTTTGAAATGTGATATATTTATAAGACACTGCCATTTAATTTAAATATTACCTATAGTTGAATAATTAAATCTATCTAGTTTTGATTTTAGTGTTTTGTATATAGTCAATAGGTTTTTAAAATTAAATTGATACCGGTATCGCAGAAAAAAAATTGTTTTATTACAACTAAAACCACATATTTTTTGTGTGTGCTACCCAGATAGCCAAATAAGCACTTAACATCAGGCACTCCTTGTTAGCGTTGTAACAACAGACAAGCGCTATCAAATTTACCCTGCCAAGAATCCCGGCGTCCGGCTAGCCGTTGAAAAATCTGTTTCTACTTTTATCTAGGAAATTCCTAATTCTTTATTAAAAAACGGAACTTCTAATATATTTAAAAGTTAATATGGTAAAATTATATGTTTAACAAATAAATTTTAATAGATTTTAAATTCGATGTTAGGTAACTACCTATATTTTTTTTAAATACGTATTTATAGTGTTATAGTAGATTTGTCAACTTATTATTACCCTTCTTTCATAATTTAAGGTGAAGCGATCAGAAAAGTAAGACAAAAAATATATGCCAGAATTTACCAAACTCCCCAAGCAACAATACGACGTTGTTACAACGTTGCCTTAATCGACCCGACGTTGGAGCGCGACGTCAAATCGACTTCGCCATGACCCACATTTGCACCAAATCGGTCACACGGTCGCTACGACGTCGGGTCCGACTATATATAGTCCGATTAAATTAACCAACCTTGGAGTCGTGACAACGTTGGTATTACCGACTATGATTCACCTAGTTAGGGCAAACCTGGTAGGATATGCAACAATTATTTACACTAAACTTTCTTGTTGTAAATAGTTTTGGTGAAAATAAAATACCTGTTATTGGAGTACCTCTGTACTGCGGAATTAAACCTTTAAACAGATGATAAATATGACTTACAAGAATGGCGCAAACTTTGATAACTATAGATATTTCGAAATTAGTTTTCGGGCCATCTCTGGGTCTAAATACTAAACGCAATCCAGTTTTTTGATAAACATGCATATATGAGAGCTTTAAAAATAAAAGGGGCCACAAAAAGAATAAGCTAATAAAAAAATATTAGTTTTTATTCATCATACCAAGTTTTTTTAATTAATAATATATTTTGTCGTAAAAATACGAAACATACATATATTTGTTTTAAAAAATTATTGTAGGGTATTTTATTGTGTTTTTGCGAAAAAAAACAAGTAAATTTGCAACGAAAAAGAAATTGCAACAAAATGGATGCCGTCATGCATGGCCTTATTGTAAACAGCTTAAAATGGAGGCGTCGGGAAAATGACTAAAACACTCCTTTTTTGCCGTAAAATTGCAACTAATTTAACTAAATGTACTACTTCTGTCCATACCGTACAAAAATTTTACCCAAATTTTACTCTTTTAAACTTTGGTTGGAGATACTACGTATGACAAATACTACGTATATTTATACCATCGCCGACCGGTTGTCGAAAAGAATGCACTGTTTTTATATCGCAACCGACTTTACGATCGGTAAAACAGTTGCCTACGCTGTCATTTTTCGACAGCTTCGCGAGTCGAGTTGTCTCTTACATGTAATTTATTTATTTTTGTCATCAACATTCAGAGTTGTTTTCTGTTAGCCACATTTCTGGATCACTATCGGTGAATTGGTGTTGTAATCATCAGATGGGGTGTGCTGGCGAGATGTAGATGGACCGGCTTCATCTGATGTAGGTATTGTATGATAATGTGCTGTTACAGGTAGGGGAGGACGGGTATCATTCGGCACCTAAGAGGTTATTTTGAAATGGGGCATTTAATAACGTCTTAATATTGTTTTAACATTTAGTATAACCAAATATAATACTTTCTCTAAAATTTTATGACAGTGGTTGTACAAAAAAAAATGTTAAAAATGTAAAAAAATCATATTTAGTTTTTTGTTGTTTTTTGGCCGAATGTTCCCACACGAGGTGTACATTCGCCCACCAGAGGGGGATGATTCGTCTACACAGAAAAACACTAACAAATCTTACAATATTTATTTAAAGAAGCATATTTTGCGGGATTTTTATCTCCTATTGAACAACTAAACTACCAAAGTTATAATAAAACGTAAAATAGGACGAGGTTCTTGCAGTACCAGTTTTTGTCGCAGTGACTAACTTCGCTATAATGTCGTCATTAGTAACATCTGAGACGTCATCAATTATAGGAAAATAAAACGTATTGGAACGTCCCTTTCTCCTAAGGAATTTGATTCGCGTAATAGTATCACTGCCGTCCAAAATTTGTCCAATGAAGTGGATTATCGAATTTTTTACCTTAAAGCGCACTAACACAAAATCATTTTGAGCTACTTCTGATTGCTCCTTAATTTCAGATATTTCTTCGAATTCGTCGCTCAGATCTTTCCCTGAATCATCATGGAGCGAAAGATCACCACTGTCATCTGATGACTCGGAAAGATATTGCGACATCTTGATTTTTTTAGGTTGACGTTTATCCCGAACCATTTTTCCGAATAAATTTCTTGTCGCTTCTTTTTGCTTCTTAATTTCGTTCTTCATTTCTTTTTCTTTTTCAATTTCCTCTAATAGGTTTTTTCTGGAGTATCAGTGAAAATTTTGGAACCGCCTAACTTCCTCTTACCTTTTGTTTTTCTCTCGCCTGCTCTAGGGTATTGTCTTATATCTTCAGGAGTAATTTTTAACTTTTTAGGGACATTTTTGTTAATACCACTACATGACGGTGTACTTATGTTTTCTAATGGTCTTAAAACATCCTCGCAATCAGCTTTTTTACCTGTGATCTCCATTGTCTTAAACATACTCTGTTGTTCTTTTATTTCAATGTTAGCTTGAGGGTTAGAAACTATTTTCTGAGCAACGTGTCCAGCGTTTTCTTTTTCCATTACATCCACTGTAGGGATATTAGTGGCAGCTTCGTCCGCATTTTGCGATGCAATATTGTTGGTTGGTAATCTGTCAGTAACATAGCTGCTAGCAAAATCTTCATCTCCAAAAACCAACCTATTTAGAGGCCACAGGCCAGGCTTTCGGAAACTGTTAACTATGTTGTTTATTGTAAAGGCTCTTTGATAGGCCAATTTAGTTAATTCAGGAATATTTTTTATCGAGATTGTTTTTGCCGGATTAGTGGTGAGCCAATCATTAAAAGAGGTAGAGCAATAGGCCTTGAACGGTCCAAAAACACCTACGTCCAAGGGCTGTAGTCTGTGTGATGTGTGGGGGGGGATAGTAAGGAGAATTATCCCATTTTGCTTACAAAATCTCACGCTTGAAATATTTACGTGGGATTCGTGATTGTCGACGATTAATAATATAGGAGATGCCACACTACAATTAGTATGTTTTTCAATATGCTTTAGAACCTCGGGAAACAGCTCAGCTGTCATCCAACCACTCTTATTTCCCAAGACTAAGCTAGAAGCAGGTGCATCCGTCATATAATCGTCTAGGTTACGAACCCTTGGAAAAACATACACGGGCGGTAGACTTTGGCCAACAGCATTTATGATGCCAACAAATGTTACAAGTTCTCCTCTTTCTGCTGAGGCCACTTGAGATACTTGTTTTTTCCTAACGTAGACACAATCTTGACAGGTTTCATGACAGTAGTAACTCCTGTTTCGTCTAAATTAAAGATACGTTCTGGCGTGAATTTGTAACGATCTAAGACAGATTTATAGTTGTCAAAGAAAACTCCAACTGTATGTTTATTGAACGCCGTACTTCTACTTAAACTTGTACTTTCTGGCTTACGGAGACTCAAAGATTTGTGCCTGGCCATAAAACCTCTGCGCCAGCCTAATTTGGCCTGCTGTTTCTGATGCCATTGAGGAGGTATGTTATAATCAGGTAAAGATTGTGGATACTCAAACGCTAACTTTTGTATACCTTCATAAGTAAGCCCATAATTTATATCACTGCATTTCTTTATGTATTTTTCCAACTCATTTTCTTGCTCAGTTGTAAAGACTTGTTTTACAGTATTAGTGTATTTACTTGAGTATTTCGGAGAGTTTTCAGTGGAATCACTTTCACGCCCCGAGTCATCTTGCTGTTGATAATATTTAGAAAGATACTTATCTTTAGTTTCTTTTTCCAAAATCTTTTTAATACGGCTTTGTAGTGTTGTTCGTTTAATACCACACACTATAGCAGCTCTTCTAGTTCCATAAGTCCGTTAAAAACATATACAACAGCACGTGTAATTAAATTTTCATCGATGTTTACTCTATTTGTTTTAAGAACTCGTTTTCTAGGCATCTGAAACAAAGAAATAAAAAAATGAATTCATATTAATATTTATAAGGGGAACATTCGGCCCTGGCCGAATGATTCCCCTTCCACATGGCCGAATGTTCCCCACGCGAACTATCAACAAAAACCTTTCGAAATTCAATGACCACAATATTTTTAGGTTAGAATGCACACATGCAATAATAGCTCCAATATGTATACTTACGTTATAAAACTTCAGGTTTTTCTTTATGTCATATATACACAAAATACCAGCACAAATGCTGATATCAAAAAACTTATTCCAGAACGGTTATTTCACACTTTATTTTTTAAAATTTTTCACGACAACAATCACATGGAGTAACTACTATGAACTGATGCAAAACCGTTTATTTCAAACATATTCGCTTAATTTGCGCGCGAATTTCAAATCAAATAGAAAATATTCACAATGGCTGAATGTTCCCCCCGGCCGAATGATACCCGTCCTCCCCTACTGCTTTTAAACTTTTTATTTTTGGGCCTTTGTATCACACTTTCAGGTAAAACCTTTACGATCTAGTACTGACATCTGTCAAAGTATAGAGTAGTAAAAAAATACCAATACCAACGTCATACCAACGTTGTGTTTTAGGACCATAGGCAACTTTTAGATAGTATAGTCATCTCCGACGGCGGTACAACGTTGTGCATGCACCCAATATCAAACTTGTTGCACTTGATGACTTGTGAAATCGTCGATCCGCCTACAGATTTCTGGTAACAGCTAAACAACGTTAAAACGACGTTGGTTTGACGCCGGTTTACATCCTGTACAAATACTGACTACTATATGGCCACATTGCAACGTCGGGGTTGATAAAAAATTTGTTGGAAGTCAGAAAAATGCTACTTGAGTCATAGTTATTTATTGTGTAACTATTGCGTCCTAGGAGGAAGTATGTTAAAAAATTGATTCGACCGATAAGTACTATATATAGGTGGAAATCGATAATAATTATGGGTAATATGAAATGTTTTAATTTGTTAAAACATGAGTCTCATTTTATTTTTAATATTCTGCATGTTTCCTGATGATGATTTATAAAAAAATTCAAAGGCCATGCACCCACAGAAAAATAAAGGGTTTATCATGCACCACAATACAGAATTTAAATCCAACGTTCTGTTCTCTGATATGTTACCAGTAAGTATTATTTTTCATGTAACCAAGGGATACACCACAATCATAACAAGTTATATTATAATTTTTCAAAAGACTAAGCACAATTTTCAACTTTAGAAATCCCTTAATGCTTATTCTTGAATATGTTTTCAACAAGTTAAACGACACCAAGTTTGTTTAATGTAAGATACTTAATTTATTCGGATCAAAACTCTGCAAGTGCGGATTCTTTTACACATGTGTGTGTAAGAGAGCGCAATTTAATGCCTAAGAGTACGCAGTCAGTTTTGCCTGTTTAAAAGTTTGTAATTAAATGAAAGTAACAGAACTGTATTTATTAAGTCCAAATTCCTGGATAAATGTTGAAAAAAGTTAAACTATATTTTAAGTAATAAAATAAAAGAAAGAAAAAAAAAACAAAAAAGTTTTAGTAAGTTGGTAATATTAATATTCCTCTTCACAATTAAAACAGGTAAATACCCCCGTTACGAAGGTGGTACAATAAAAGATTCATGCCACCATTTATTACATAGCGCACACATATAATCCAGTCCTCGTCAGATTGTAAATAAACCCCCCCACATCCTGGACAACTAACATCATCTTTAACTTTTTTTTCTTTCTTCTTATGTTGTTTTAGGGAACTGCCAGACTTTGCGCACAAATTTCTACTAATTTTTTTTTAGTTGCTTCTGTTTTCTTTATTTTTTGTTTAGCTCTTTTTGTTTCAGCTTGTTCTTCCAATTCATGTTTAAATGGACTACTATGTGTACCTAACCCTGTCTAATTCCCTTCGTATTCAAAAAAGGTTAGGAGCTGTACTTAATTTGCTTTGGAAATTGTTTGGTCGCACAAAATGCGACTGGCTGAATAGCTGCACAGCTCAACTCAAAAAAAAAAGGAGAGGATTTCCGATTTTTGGGATCTTGATTTACAACGATTCGGTTTTTCGTTTATTTTTGGCAATGGCAAGATATCTGAAGCCTTAATGACTGATTCCGACTGATTTAACGCATCTTCTTCAACCACTTCTAATGTATTTGGTATTATAACACCATCTTAAAAGGTTGGTAATATGGGGCACGTTCGGACATATGGGGCAGTTTCGGACTGTCCGAACCTGGAGTAGTGGACAAAAATTCGACAATAATGGAGACTAATTGGTCAATTTTTTGAGAAAAAACGTGGCTTTCATTTTCCAAATGTTAAGGATATTTCAATTATTTCCAGAAAAGATGTGGTAAGCAAATTGCCAAAACCCACAGATTTGCCAGGAACATCCAGAACAGCAGAAATTTTAAACCTAAATGTAAATATGTTTTCATGTAAAATATCCAATAACATATTGTATATGCCGACATATGATTAATAAAATATCATTAAACTTGCAAGGGTCGTCTCTCATTCGTCATTTCACCTTAATATAGGTATTTTAATATGTGTGTTCGGACCTTCCCCATGGTGTGTCCGTCAGTACCCACTATGGGGCAGAATCGGACAAATTGCATTTTTTTTTAAATCGCTATTTGACAAAAAACGCATTTTTGCCAAAAAGGTATAGGTAGTCGTTAAATTTATAAAAGATGAATCTGCGGTTCTGCTAATATTTTCGATTTAATTTAAATGTAACTGATTTTAAAATTATGGCCATTTGAAAAAACTGTCCGAACCTACCCCACCCTACCCTACTGCAAAAACCTAAATAATAATAAAAAAAACATAGATTATATTATATTTCACCACTTCCCAAACAGCACAATTGGATCCATTGGACGTCCTATGGATATCCACAACTGGACATACTGGCTGTCCACTGGACGTCCATTATTTAATCCCCTAACGTCCAATGGATATCCATTGGACTATACGAATGACACACTTGTGGACATCCTTTTGGATACCATATTTTGTCCATACATGGATACTTTTGGGACAGGTTATGGACATTAAAAGGACACTGCATTCTACTTTTAATATAACATATTAAATTGTTTTCTATGACAATTTAACATAAAGAAAACTTTTAAATTTAATTATTTCTCAGAAAAAATGACATACCTGTAAAAAGCTGCAGTGTTTGTTTTTAAAGATTTCTTTTATCCGCAGCAAAATTGATGTTCATACTGGTAACATTTTGTAAAGTAAAAAAGAATCGTATATATTTTATAAGCCACTATATATACTATAAAGCGAAAAAGTAGAAACACTTTTTGAAGGTTTTTCAATTTTTTCTAATATAACCACTTGACATTACTTATTATGTACTTCATAAAGTACACCATTATAGAGAATACCAATTGTTGTAGATAATTTCAAGTCCGGTCACAAAATAAATTTAAAGTCTGAATAATTCTGCTCAAAATATGTTAATATTTATTATTTAGTACAAACATGTTAAAAAAAATTATTTTAATGATCTTTATTTTTGCTCCTTTCATTAGCCCTTCGCAGCCATTTTCTAATGGCTGTCTCTATAAGTTTCTGATCACCAGCTCCATACTTTTCTGAAGCAGCTGAAAAAAAAATAAATGTAATAACGTACAGGATATTCAGGTATAGCAACCATTTACGTGGTTCTAAACGGTATTATATAGAGTAAAATTTAAAAAGCAACCCTCAACCTAAGAATTTAATAATTTTTTTTTTATAGGACTTTACGCATGAAGTTTATTTAATGATCTTACCAATAATAAGGGAGCATAATCTGGTAGTACGAAATGGGGATTTTTCTTTGGTACCATCAAATGTAAATTGTTTGGATAAGTAATCATTTATGGTTTCCTGAAAACATCTTCTGATAAAATCATACACGTCTTTCCCTCCAAGCTTAGCCAGTTGTTTTGCCTAAAATTTAAAAACCTTTTTTACTGTGCTGTTCATTCGTATAAAAAAACATAATAATGTTAAAATTGTTTTAAAACTTACAGCTTGTTTAAATTTTTGTTCATTTTGAAGGTAAATCTCAACTTCTTCTAGTTCTTCTTGTTTTTTTATGGGAAAATTAAATGTGTTTAAAAATTTGGGCACATTTTCGTCCAATTCCGGAATCTTTTGTTGTAAAATACATTGTAAATCCTCCCTTATCTGATACAGATTAGCCTGTACCGATGTTAGCTTTCTAGTTACATCTTTTGAAAACTGGTCTGTAAAAGTCAACCAAAAATAAATTTAGACATCTACTAACACTACTTAGGGACCATTCCTAGTTAGATTTTCATTAAAAAAAATGGACATGAAAGGAAGTAATTGTGCTACCTAAAATTACACGATTAAAATGTATTTAAAAGAGTAAGTGCATTACCTAATTTTTTATTAATTTCTTGGCATCCACTGCATTGTTGTAAAAATGGTTTAATTGGAGTATCCGGCATTTTACTAAGACTGATATCATCTTCATAATTTTTTTCTAGAAGTAATAGGAACTAATAATTATGTTATTGATATTTAAAACAATCTTTTACAATTTTTAAACTAAATGTAGATTACCTTGAAGCTTTGAAGCAGGAACAAATGCACCTAGACTTAATGCTTTTCTTGGTACACTTAATTTTATTTTAGGAGGAGGTGGCAACAATTCTTCTTCTTGATCAGAATCTGAACTCGATGAAAAAATTTTTCTTTTCACAATTTTTCGCTTTTCAGTTTCATATTCCGAATTTAAATCGCTGGTGTCTTCTGCCTTTCTTGATTTTTTCCTGGCTGTGAAATAGTCTTCTAAAATTGAATATAATATATACATGATGTGTAGAATACCCAAGGAAATGGCATATTATGTAAAAAAAAGTGTTGAGGTCATACAATTCAAGTGATCGCTTGGCCTTCTAGATTTTGTCTCCCAAGTCATAGAAGTGTAAAAATATATTGTAACATGTATTGCATATTTAAGTTTTTCTGAGATTACAACAAATATATTTCGTCCAAATATTGGAAGCTTGGTAGACTTAAGACAAAATATAAATCGTCAGATTTATAATAATCACCCAAAACTAAAAATAGATATACTATATACTATAATTTATATTACTTTACCATATGTACCATCCTTAAAAATTCTAATGCCGTAAAGGGGCCAACAAGTGTTTGGTGAAATGCAGTTCTTTATATCAGCCATAATTTTTGACCTCGCCATTGGTGGCCAATAACATTGGCTGTTGTGGAGCCATGCTGTTGGGACTGCTTCTACCGTCTTAGTTTCTAGAAACTCTACAACTGTCCAACTTTTGTTGGTTATTATACTCATCATGGTATAGTAGGATCCAGATATAAACTAATTACCTAAATATAAATTTTAATCAGAAAAAAAGAACAATATATAACACTGTAAGCAAAACAAGGAACAGTGTAATTAGGACATAAATCTTAAGATACAATAATTTTTGGGGTGTCACTTCTATACTTATATGTTTTATCGATACAGTGTTATATAAATACTATTGCTCAGAAATACATAATTTGGAATAAAATTTCCTCAAAAAAAAATAAATAGCATGTAGAGAAAAAAAAATCTAGGTTATATAAAATGTGTGAATATGTTGAGCAGAAGAATAGGTAAATATACTGTTTTTAAGAATTGCTTTGTAATATATGGACAAGAGGGAAAACGACACTATGTTGGTTTTCCAAATTAATTTTAACACATTTAAAATCAACGTCCTCTATATTCCATAATTGGGCAGAATTTAGATCCTCCTCTTTCACTAAGAATATTCCCAGTTCTGATGAACAGCATGGTTCTGTATAAAAATCTGCAGTCTTGGTAAACTTTTTACCAAGGATGGACTTTTTCTTATTTTCTATAATTAAATTAAAAACAATAATAATACTGCCATCTTTTAAAACACAGCAATTATCAGGATCACAAGTTTTTAAAATAAAGTTAGAAAAAATGGCTTTTTGATACTGGGAACCACTGTGATTTAAGACAAGACCAGAAAAATGTTCTTTAAAAAATTCAGGATATTCACAGATTTTTTGTGGAGTGTTTTTTACCAAACAACTGATTTCACCTTTTCTGCGAATTATTTGTTGTAAGGGTTTGTCATTTTTGCGAAGCATATGCAAAATTGAAGACATATAATTTTCAAAATGAAAAGCACTGTACTCATCTAATACTCCATAATTTTTTGAATCGTTAGCTAAATGTAACAAATTATGAATATTATGAGAAGCATTTTCCCTACCATACAGAACTAAAAAAGTCTGAAAAAAGTAAGTTAAACAATTATTAGCTTCCTCCGTAAAGTGAACTTGTAAACGCTCATTAGACAAGAGAGTTACAGCTACATGTAATGAAATAAAATTTAGATACATATCCCTACTTAATACCTTTTTGAGGACTAGGGGTCCAGAATACAACAGAAACTGCCTAAACTCTGTGGCCTTCCAATGCTTATATTCCATTAAAGATCGGGGTTTTCGGTTAAATTCACATGGCATTTTTTTTTGTAAAGAAACCATGCGTTCAGATATTTTTTCAATATCTCTTAAAGGCAATTTTGAAGGAGGCTTACCTGTACACCAAAGATGAACTAGTTTTTTTACTACCCCTAGATACAAAAGGTGCATTGGATCTAACACAAAATTATCTATCATATTAAAGTTTGGAATTTGTTCTATGATGGAAGTACCAGTATGATGTTCAATCTGAGTTTTTTCACGAAAATCATGATCACACCGTAAATGAAAATTATATTCTGGAAAACAAACCCTCCCGTTAACATAACTACCTTCAATATCACACTTAGTACAAGAATAATAACCTGAATGACCTTTGGTAAGAAGTATAAATGATTTGGCAGGCACGTCACAAACAAAACCTTTAATTCTAAACTTATAAATTTTACCACAAAATGTGAAACCGTTTTCTGTCATTTCAACAGCCTCTGAAACAAATTCAGTTAAATAATTATTTGGGTCATTTGGTTTTTTATATCCGTGGTATATACCTACCATCTCAACAACAGTCTCATTAATAACAAGGCTGCATAAAATAGGATAAACTTGGCTAGAGGAACTTTTGGCCAGTGGTAAGCCATCAATATTGATTAATACCTCAAAAAAACTAATATCTTTTACCTTAGATGGATTACAGTGTAAAATTAGACTAGTTACACAATTATTAAGACCAAAATGATAGTAATAGCCTGGTTCAACAGGTCTAAGTTGATATTTTCTAGGAGTCTCCAGCAGTGTACGAGCATCTAGCGGGAGACTGGTGTGTAACGGTTTTAAGGTCTTTAAAAGGTCATTTACAGCAACTTGAGTTATCTTGTGTCTTACTGCCCATTCAGCAAGTGATTGATTTAGTGTCGGAAATGATAAAATATTTTCATCCCGGCTGTCATTTTCAGTGGGCCACTCGTAAGAATTATCGTTGGAAATATCAAATACCTCAAGTTCCGAGTAAGAATCGGTGGATGTGCTTGTCAATTCAAAATGTTCATCAACTTCATTAAAATAATCTGTTTGGGTGGTATAAGCTGGCTCGGCATTTTCACTACAGGGTTCAAAAAACTGGTTACAGGACCTCCTGGCACGCCTGTAGTGACGCTGCCGAACTTTCATGATTAAATAAAATATATAATAAGATACTTAACTTATTGAAACAGTATATTTATCAGCTCTTTAATTCACACCACGTCCAACCAAACTCAAACACATAAAAGGAAAAAGGTTGTAAAATCACGAGGAGAAGATACAAATTTTATAGGTTAGGTCACAGAACTCCAATAAAGAGAAACGCTATAAACGTGCTAATTGGTCGATGCCGCCGTGACTTTGAAATGACATCAGATAGATGCGAATGTGGCGCCATGTGTAGTGGGTCTGAACTAATATTGGCGGAAGGGGGGTAGGGGGAAGCAATCATATGTTTTAATTTTTTAAAGGTCAAATTAATATTTTGAAATTCAAAATTTGTTGTAAGTAATTTTATAAAAAATACGTTTTCATTACCAATAAATACAATTAGCACTGCACGATTTGTAATAAAAACGTATTTTTATTAAAAATTATTTATAACAAAGTTTAAATGCCAAAATATTAAATTACCTTGATATCGAAATTCTTGAGCCTTAGTTTTAGTAAAACAAACTTTAGTGTAACTTTTTTATTGCACAAAATCATTTAAATATAGGAAGGTAGGTACATATTTTAATAAGTATATAAAATAAATAAAATAATATTACAGTTTTTTTCATTCGATTTGTATAAATCAACACCTGAAATCAAAAAGAATAAAGAGTTGTGTATTTCATCAATTTCATACCAGGTCACAGAAAGATGTTAAAGGAAAATTAGCTAACCACACAACAATATCACTTCTACGAATGTTATTTTATTAGTCGTAAAATTCTTCAGGTAGTCAATCAACGATGAGCTAACCGAATAACTTCAGTTGTATATAAGCCATACAATGCCCTAAAAAGTATTCTTAAATATAAACTTTGAAGATCCTTTATGTGATAATATAATGTTAGGTTTGAAAAGCTCGAGTCTTCTCTCCAGACTTGCCAAAAGTTCTCGATACAAACTCATGATATGATAATATGACATAAACCATGAAGAACTACATTCCAAGATAATTGAATTACTTTTGCCAGAGATAAAAGAAAAAAATTAAACAACTTATTTTAAAATAAAAATTTAGAGTCATTGACCTTTACCTGATGGAAAATTGGAACCCTATTATTTTTAGATCCTTAAAAATAGGTATAATGTAAAATATATTAATCCAAAACTTACCCAGACAGGTAATTACATTTTCTTTTTCATTCTCATTCTCAGCAAGATCTTGAAAGCTACCGAGAAAATTACAAAAAAATTCATCGGCCAATCGCCATGATACTCCATTTAAAAGACTGCAAGGAGCAAGGACGAAAACAAATCAACACAAACAGGTTGGTTAAGAAATGAAGCAATGTGATTGGTTGCCATTGGCATATTTATTTTAATTTGAGTCAACCTTGTTTATTTCCTTGAAAGAGACGCCATCTTTTGTAGTGCGTGACCATGGTAACCATTGACTTTAATGACAAGTGACAGCTGCGACTTTTTGCATCTCGGTTTCATACCCGTGGGTTAGGTGGTAAAAAACGAATGCGGGAAAATTGACAACAATGACAGTATGACAGACTATGAATTTAGGCATTTTTCTACGAGCACGGATGCAGTTTTTCGCGAACATCAATTGCAGGTTATGACGTCAGAGTTTTTTGTATAATTTTCGATTTACAGCTTTTGTGCAGCTTTTAAATTATTAATATCATTTGTTTTCTTTAGCATAATAATAAATAAATTATGCTATCAGTTTAAAACCGCTAGGATAACAATATACACAATTATATATATATACGCGAGTAATTTGAAACTTATACCTACTACATCTAAAATCTTGAAATAGGTATTTTAATAGTTACAATGAAAATCAGTTATTCTCTTTTACTTAATAAGTGTATTTAATATTATATTATAATTTATAGAAATTATTTAATCATGCATGGACATTGTTCGGATATCCAATGGATGTCCAAAATAGTATATCCAGAAACATGCGACCAACGGATATCCATTGGATAACCTGATTCTATCCATGGACTGCCTGGATATGTTTTGGACCAATTTTGAACGTCCAATGGACAGCTTGTGCTATCTGGGTTAATACCTTTAAAAACACTAAAATCTCCATGCGCAAAACTACATCGCAATTCACTAAAAACTTATAGTGGCCATGCTGTTTACACCGCGTCGGTAATGCAGATTTCTACTTATTATCCATTTATAATTTGGGGTTTAAAATTTAACTAAGTGTTTAAAATATTTTATAGGTGGCGGCATATATTTTAAAACCCTTCTGCGCGCTCTTCTACACACATATGCGTTCTCTTATACACATTAAAATTTACCCTAATAATTTTATATTTTACGGTTCCAGGATATATGCCTATGAATGTTTGCTTAAAATTAGTCACAGGTAGAACTGGAGCTTTTAACTGATATTGATAATATGATAATGTTCAGAGAGAGAGGTATATAGCCGGGGAGGATTTTCTCAATGTTCCAACAGAGATGGTAAGAATAAGCAGGCTATCAGCTTTTATTACGGGTTATGTTTTAACAATTGAATTGGCCCGAATCAGCGTCATCAGTCACATGCATGACAATTAACGGGCAACATGCGCAGGCCCATCGCTTGCTGCTTGATTGGCTCGCAGCTAAAATATTTTTGTGCCTCGAGATTCCTATATTGCTGCGTTCTTTTTCCTCGATCCGCTCTATCGGCATTCTTTTATGTCCTGCGATGGGACGCGGAGTAAATCTTAGCCTGCTCTTTAATCATCCCTGGGAAATCGTGGAGCGAGATATTCTAATTACTATAAGATTTATCGAAGAGAGAGAAGATCTACTTGATACGCAAGGCAATGATGTTGTAATAAACCTCATTTTTGGGTTATTGGGTTTGTTTGTTTACTTTTACCGTCATACAAATAAGTAAAAAAAAAATTAAAATTTAGAGAACATTTTAGAAAACATTCGAGTTGCTTTAAATAAAAGAATAAGAAGTGCTAATAGGATATAGGCCACATGCGAACATTGATAATGATACGTTCTGGGTTCTGGCCATCTGAAAATTTCTTTTAATAAACCAGTGATCAAGTGAGCTGTTCGGCTGGAGAAATACACTCGGTCGTTATTTTATTTGTTCGTGCTCGATGTGATTGACAGATCTCAAACCACGTGACTCCAAATTTCTACGTTCTGCAAAAAACGACTTGTTTTGAATAAATTTGAAATTTACGAAGTAAAAGCGCACAACGTGGTTTAGCGGGAGAGATGGCGTTGCATATGGTTTAGTTCGTAGTGGTTCCGATTGTTAACATGAGAGTGGCCAATCTACTTCCCTAATTTTAATGGCCGGGCTAAGAGGAATGATAGGTCGTAAATTGTGTTGGTGTATCGTCTCAGTGGCTGGACGCATTGGTTATTATTATAGCCATGAAATTTAAAAAGAAGAAGGAGGTCTGTCAATCGCCAAAATTATGTCAAGGCTGTCAAGTCAAATTGTCATCTGATCTGTCACTGTCATATTCCTTCCATTCCTTCTTAACACCATACACCATTTTTTAGTTATGTCAGATAAAATATTTTTAATATTCGCATTAAAAAATTAAAAAGTGTTGAACGATTTACCTACCATTCGTTGATTTATTGGAGATGTCCAGTACTCAACAAAAAATTGACGGACTGCTTGATAGATTAAACCAAGAACGTTCCCCAATAAGTCCTCCAATGAGTGGCCGTTCGCCTTCTGGGCGCCTGCCTCCTCCTAGACCTTCTTTAGCAAGTAAGAATGTAACAATTGAATACACTGATATCTTAACGTATGCTTTTTTAAGGGTTATTTGTAAATATGTGTGTGCGTTATTAAGGCAACAGTACTTTACCGCCTATTAAAAACACCTTAAATCATCTATTAGCAAAATATGCTGTGAAAACAGTTTCTATTAACCAACCCGAAACTGTTGTCTCTCAAAAGTATGTCTCAATCAATTTATTACTTTGCTATTTGCCAATAATACCTATGTACTACCCACGGAAAGTGGACTAAGGAGTTACCTCGATTGCTGCTATACTTTTGTCAAACAGCCAATGACCGCGGCTTGTAGAGGAAGTAGTTATACTCACAATGGGTTTTAAGTTCTCTATGATTAAGTGCTTTCTGCATATTTATCACTCATTATACGCTATATTTTAAGGAAATAAGTACCTATATGACTTAAAGGTCTTTTAAGGTCTCACTATTACCTACAAGTGAATATGTGCATGAAAGAAAGCATAATATTAATTTAATACATTGTAGTAGGTATACTCTTTTTGTGGCATCCACTTTGAGCAAAATTATCTTTTTGAAGTTCAATCTGTTTGATATTAAAGCACAGTTCCCATCACACCACTGTCACACCATAATATAGTATTATTGTCAGCAACTATAATAAAAATATGTACTGCTAATATATGGTAATAATGGGTAATACCCACCCACCCATTTAGGTAGGTATAATACAACTGGGTAGGTATACGTACAGTAAGAATAAAACTGGGCCAAGCACAAGTTCTTAGGGTACACCACTTTGAATGTATATAGAAGAATCGAAGGGCATAAAACTGTCCCGATCTACCTGCCCCCCTAAAAATACAGAAAATATTTGGATATTTTGATCAAAATCCTACCTCTACTAAGATAACAGCAATAACTTTTGGTTGGAAGTCAAAAAAAGACCTGGTACAATACCTTTTTAATAAAAGCCTTTACTTCTTACCATAACTTTATCATTAAAAAAAACTTAAGGTACTTATAAATAAATAAAAGAATCAGTGGCTTTTATTATTGATATATTATATTTTGGTAAATCTAAAGTATTTTATATTTATTACGATTAAGACTAGAAGTCATATTACATCACAAGTCATATTGTAACTCCAAGGAGCACAGCCTAGGTTACATTAGAATACTGATGGGCATTCATAGCGAAAATGTCCAGTTGGAAGGCAAGAATATTATATTGTTTACACATGTTGTAAACGGGCGATCTTATCATCAAGTTGTTAGCTGCTGTGGGCAGATAAAATAGGTCTCTTAATCTTGTATCAGCAGCTGGGATGCGAAATTTTAGGAGAGCAAGTAATTCAGGGCCGTCTATCTTCTAGTTGCATAATTTAAATGGGAACTATAGGTTAAGGTATGATCTTCTTTGAGATAGTGATGGAAACTGAATTCTTTAAAGTAGTACCTCGTGGAGGATATAATCCATCAGTTACAAAGGAAAGATATTTTTAAAATTTTCTCTGTATAGGTATAACCCGGGTATAACATGCGTAAACAAGAATTAAAAAATACTTATACTACAAACTGCAGTTTATAAAAACTGTATAATACCTACTTTGATATTATATTTAATATTTACAGGTTTTTTCAAGGCATTCTAGACATATCGAAACTTTATTTTCTGACACTTCCGTGACGTTATTTTAATGCATTTCCATTATAGGGCTTTTCTTTTCTAAGGCATTCTAAACTTTTAAAAATTTGATCTTATAAGTGGTTTGAGCTAATATAGACAAAGTATAAATTTGTAGATTCAGTAAAGAAAGACCTTTCATAAAAATAAAACGGACGCAGGGTCAACAGCTTTACGCCACATTTTGCCAAGTTACTTTTTAAATGACAATTTTAAATTCTACGGTAAAACAAAAACAAGATATTGGTGTTAATAAAAATATAGGAAAACTAAAAAAATGGTGCCCTGTTCAGTCCTGGTTGGATGACCCTAATTCAAGTTTGCCATTGCTTATTTAATTCACCAAAAAATGTGATTTTAAAGTTGACTTATTTATGTTTTATATTTAAAAATTACTATTTACCTATACCTGTACTTTAGTTTAGAACACCCTGTGTTTTCGAAAAGAAGCTGTTAAACAACATGGCTCATTTTACATTTAAAATGCTTTTTTATACAAATTATATACCTACTTAGATATTAAAAAATATGTACCTGGGTCTTATAAATTGGGAAGAAGTTTTAAATGATGTAAATGCTGATTTTATAATGTTTTACACTCTGCTGTCGACTTATTTGTTCCTCAATGTAAATTTAAAAATAGCAAGTTTCCTAAATGGTTTGATAATATGAAAGCCCTTGTAATTAAAAAGAAGATTGCTATTTCTAAGAGAGGCAACTGTGATATACCGTTGTATATATATATATATATATACTATTGTAAATACTTAATGATTAGGCCTTATTATCAGTATTGTTACTGTTTCAAGGTCAGAAATAAAAAAAAATATGAATTACAATGATAAAACAAGTGTGTAATTTAAAGTGACTGTGAGGATTTTGTGTTTTTTGTATATTTCTCTGCATGATTGTGTTTGTTTTAATCCAAATATGAGCCTTATTAGATGTTTATGTGCTTGAAATACTCGTTTTATGTTTACTGCTTGTCCCCACATTAAAATATTATAGCTGAGATGAGGATAGGGTAATGCATAGTAAGATGCTATTTGAGTAGGGACAGACACTGTGTATCTTAGCTTTAGTATAGAGTAGTAAGCTTGTGCTAATTTTCACTGGTGTTTTAATCATAAAGTTTTAGAACCAAATTTTTTATTTCGCCAATTTGAGAACTACAATATTCTAAATAACCCATTACTTTTGTACAGAGTATATTAGTAGTAGTGTATATTAGGTACAACCTTTGAAACACCTAAGAAATATATTTTTCATTAATTTAAGTAAAATCTCTAGTCGAACTTACAATATTGAGCTTCTGCAAACGGATCTAATAATAATAAGTTTATTTAAAAATTTAATAATATAATAAATATGTTTATGTTGTCTTCTTTAAACTTATTCCTCAATCCCCTGAAGCTGAGCTTGTTAGGGGCAAATCCTTTTTTTTTTTGTTTTAGTATGTAAAATCATAAATAGGTATGTATTAAAAATCAAGTTTTAAAGTAAAACTGTTAATTTATAGTATAAACGCAGTTTTTTGAAGAAATATATTACCTATATTAGTTTATAATTTTTAAGTAAAAAATATTACTTAGGTATATAAATTTATTATATATTATTTATTTAGAACAATATTAATTAATGCATTTCTAAAAATATTTTCAAATTGTTTGTTTTTAATATCCATGTTTTAATTTCGTAATGTTTTTATTTTTAAATATATATATTAAGATGTTATAAATGTAAAGTTGTCTTATATTCAACTTTTTTGTTTCTGAATATAATTCTTTTGAAGGATAAAGATAATCTTTATTGAATATAATTTTTAGAAACCTTTTTTGTAACATTTCTTATTTTTTAACTAAAGTTCTATTTATTCCTCCCCAACCTAATATTCCGTAATTTAAATGAGTTTTAACTAACGCGTAATATAATATCTCGATATGTCTTACATTTAAAAAGTTTTTAATGTTTTTAAAAATCGGTAGTAAACTTCTTAATTTTTTAATTAAGTATTCTAAGTGAAAATTCCAATTTAATTTACTGTCAAAAATAATTCCTAAATATTTTTTTTTATTAACTTTAAAAATTTAAATGTCTTCATTTATTTGAATACTATTCATATCTGCTTTTTCATCAAACTTAAAACCATTAGAAAAATTGCAAAAGTAAATTTAGGAAAGAAATACATTACCTACATGAACATACAAAATACCAGATAATGTGTGAATTAGAAAACTATACCAGTAAAAGATAATTTCGGAAAAAAATCGTTTTTATTTGACAGAATAAAGAAATATAATAATCTTTCAAGAACTATCTTTAATTTCAGAAGAAAATGAAATGATGAATGCGTCACTAGTCCGGTTCTGGGTTGCTTACCAACTAATAAAATTTAAACAGACGCAGTGGCAGACATTGTGTCTTAAATATCAAAGTAGGCTGCTGTTATCGACGGCAACAGCTTTTTCCAACAATCAAAACAAATGAACTGATATATTGACTTAAAGTTTCAAATACAGTATTGTAATGCGTCAAAAGTAAAGCAACATTTTAATATTTTCCTAAAAAACAAAAGTTTTAGTGAAAGTAAAAGGTTAAAAAATTTTATTTTATGTTTAACTAATATTTCTGTGCTGGATTAATCATGCCAAGAGGTATTCCAATTGCGAAAGAATTAAAGCAGAGATTAGTGAATGCGCACTTGGAAGGTACAATACAAGCCACAATTTCAAGACGGTTTGTTTTTCTCAGATACAGAGTATCCAAAATAATTTCAAGTTACCATGAAAGGGGACATTTTGAGAATCTACCAAAATCGGAAAGACCGAGAAAAACAACAATGTGGACAGACAGACGTATTAAAAGAATTTCTCAAAACGATCCTTAGTTGTGTGCACCTAGAATTATTGATGAAATTCCCGGAATTATGGTTAGTCCACGGACAGTGCATAGAAGGTTGGTAGACACAAAGGTATTTAGTAGACGCCCGGCTAAAAAGCCGCTTATTTCGGCAAGAAATAGAGTGGCTAGGCTTGAATTTGCACGTCGACATTTAAATTGGACAGTAGAGGAGTGGAAAAAAGTTCTATTTAGCGATGAAACGCGTTATAAGATTTTCAATTCCAATGGAATGAAGCGTGTAAGACGGCCAATCAACACAAGGTTTAATCCCAAATACGTTACACCCAAATTTAAACATGGTAAAGGCAGTGTTTTTCTATGGGGTGGGTCATTTAAGCTTTATTAATGACACCATGGATCGATTTGTCTATAGAGATATAATGCAAAATGTAATGTTGCCTTATGCAGAGTGGGAAATGCCGTTGCGTTTTATTTTCCAACAGGATAACGATCCAAAACACTTCACGAATTGTTCAAGAGTGGTTTCAAGAAAATAACGTTCGGGTTTTGCAGTGGCCGGCACAATCCCCAGACCTTAACCCCATTAATCTATGGGAGGAAGTAGAACGCGGAATACGTACACAATTATTTCCAAATAAACAATCATTGGTAAATAAAATCAATGAAGTTTGGACAAATCTTCCCGAAAATACTTTTCAAAAATTGATTGATTCGAAGTCGCGACGTTGTCGGCAAGTAATAAATAATAATGGATATTCTATTAACTATTAATATAATACTTCTGGCTATTGTAGTTATTAAATGTTCTTTCATCGTAATATCTTTAAATAAAATACTGTTGACACAATTTGTTGCTTTACTTATGTCGCACTTCATTTCGTCGATTTTTATAATTTTAAATATTTCTCTACCTTTATTTTGTTTAAAGTGTACCAAAATATTGTGAAATATTACTGATATTGTGGGGATCATATTTCATTAAAATTAGCTGGGGATCACAATATTTTATTTAATTTTCCAAATTCAAAGAAATAACAGCACTTTGTTGCTCTACTTTTGTCCAATAGTGTATATACAATCCTATATCCATTTTTTTTTAGTTGGCCTAAACAGCAACAGTAACAGCCCCACAATGTCGAGACCAAGAGATCTGACTTTCGGCCCTAGAAGAAATGATAACGTCGAAACTGAAAGGAGACTGAGGGAGATCATGAAGATAAGCGGAGATTTAAAAATAGATGGTGTATTATATAAAACCGATATTAGAGACTTGGAACATATAGAAGAGTTAGGTAATGGGACTTGTGGCCATGTGGTTAAAATGAGGCATAAGCTGAGTGGAAAAGTTATTGCTGTCAAGGTACATAAAATATGTTGGATTTTGTTTTTGTGTTAATAATATAAACCCTTACTTATAGATGTAGAGTTGGCGACATTTTCGCTTAAATCATTTTAGCACTGCTGACAGTTATATGATAATCATCATCATTATCACCTATTAAACTTAAATTTAACTAAAACAAAATTTATGACTTTTTCTTGTTATGTTACTCAGCCAAATAGTTTAAAAGGAATTAAAATTCATGATTTAAATTGTTTAGAAATATCAGATATAGTTAGAATTAATTATGCTAACTGTTCTTGCCAAAATAAAATTAAAAAAGTTGAATTTATAAAATATTTAGGAATATTGATTTGACCAAAATTTAAAATGGGATCATCAAATTAACACTCTTACAAAAAAATTAAGAAACACTTTATGTAAATTTAGACTTTTAAAAAATATTGTGAATCAAAAACTTTGTTTAATATTTTATTATGCACTTTTTCAATCAATTCTTTCCTATGGTATAATTGGTTGGGGAAGTGCATACGACTCGAATTTGAAACCGCTTATAGCAATACAAAAATATGTTTTAAAAATAATATTTAATGAAACATATTTTGTTTCCTTCAAAAATATTATTTGTTAATAATAATATTCTGAGTTGAAAACAACTTTATTACAACAGAACTTCCATTTTATATACAGTGTGTCCCGCTTTTCATGAATACACCCTGATATCTCAGTTATTAATAATGCGATTTTCTTCAAATTTTGGTGGTGATTGTATGTTAGAAAAATGAAGTATTTGGCATAGTGAACAGTTTTATGCATCATAGGCGTGCGGTCTTGGGGGGTAAAAAAGGGTTGATTTTTTGAGAAAAGTATATTAGGGCTTATTTTAAATAATTTTTTCTATCAGATTTAGAATCAGCATCCCAAAAAACCCCTTAATTAATATTTTCAAAATCTCAAGAGCTGATTTTAGCAGTAACAAAATTATTTTTTAATTTGGTACTTTTTTTTTTTAATAGGTTGTTAATTGCTAACTTTTTGGTTTTAATGTCCTGATCCTATTACGTTTCAAACGCCTCCATGTCATTTCGTTGAATTCAGTATCCTCGCAACTACTATGATTAAGTTTTTTTTTTGAAATTTTGATAAGAAATTACTCCCCAAACTTTAAGAAAAGTGAATTTACGTTTAAGAAGAATTGTTGAAAAGTGTATTGTTTTAGAAGGTAGTTATGTTGAAAATACAGAAATCTAAAGTAATATAATTTGTAATTTTGATATCACAGTTTTAAATAAAGGAGTTATTAAAACAGTGCCAAATTAAAAAAAAAATTTTACTGCTAAAATCAGCTCTTGAGATTTTGAAAATATTAATTAAGGGGTTTTTTGGGATGCTGATTCTAAATCTGATAGAAAAAATTATTTAAAATAAGCCCTAATATACTTTTCTCAAAAAATCAACCCTTTTTTACCCCCCAAGACCTATGATGCATAAAACTGTTCACTATGCCAAATACTTCATTTTTCTAACATACAATCACCACCAAAATTTGAAGAAAATCGCATTATTAATAACTGAGATATCAGGGTGTATTCATGAAAAGCGGGACACACTATATATATATAAAAATAAAAATGTATTACATAACATTACTCATATAGTATACCAAACAAGACAAAAAAAACAAATCTATGTTTAGGTTATGAAAATTTTAATTTAACACTTTTAAAAAAGACTGCTTTATTTGTTGGAATCAAAATTTTTACTTATTACCTACTAATTTGAAGGAAGGAATTGAGTTTTTTGGCATTTAAAAGAAAATTAAAATCATGGATTATGCAAAATTATATAAAGGTAAGCCAACTTGTAATCATAATAATACTAAATATTACAATTTTTCTATTATAATTTCTTCCTTATTTAGAATTTTTCCTTTTTTTTTTGGGTGAAATATTTTTGAATTACTTATATTTTTAAATATATGTATGATGTGATTAAAATTAATAATCTAAATGGGTGTAAGGTAAAGGCACCAGTAATCGACACTATTAGAACATTTTATGGCGATTTAATGTAATTTTGGCTACACCAGTAATCGACACCCTTTCACTAGTTATCGTCTCCCCAGTTATCGACACACTTTCACCAGTTATCGTCGCCCCGGTTACCGACACTATGGAAAAAAAATAATTTTTCGGTGTTTATATTTTAATTTAACACATAATATGGAAAAATAAAATTACAAGGTAACATCCTAATACCTACTCTAAAAATATATATAAGTCAAGTGCTAAGACAAAGCATTAATGTCGAACTCTGGAGCCCCATAATACCCCAGTAATCGACAAAAAGTGTCGAATACTGGAGAATATTATGCGTGCGCGTACCCAGTAATCGACGCCCCTAAAATTTAGGCTAGTATCAAAGTAAGCAACGAAATTACCAAAAACATGTATTTTAAACACAAAGATAGGACCTTACACAAAATTTTATTAACCTATCTTTACTATTTTAAAAACAACAACTTATTTTATAATGTACTTACCTTAACAAATCTCTTAAGAAAAACCGAACTCGCGTATTTTACTTTTTTTTTCTTAACTGAAATTGTGACCTTCAAAAGGTTTTACAGGGTTGCCAGAGATATCACTCTTTAGTTCTGGCAGAAAATTATGTAAAAATCTGTACATATGCTCTAACTAAGAGAGTTTGAAATTTATAGTGTCAATTATTGGTGCACTGTCGAAGGCTGGTGCCTTTACCTTATATTTTTTCATTACAAAATCGGACAGATTGGTTAATCTATGGTTTTGTAATGATCCTTTCATTGGACTTATTCGGATTTATTTTTATTAAAAAAAAAACCATGTTATTGATTTTTAATACTACCTAGGCGTTACAGTTAGTTGTTTTTGTCATGCCTATAGGTATAATTTCGTCATAATTAATATGTATATGTTGTTTTAGCAAATGCGGCGTTCCGGCAATAGTGATGAAACAAAACGGATAATAATGGACATAGAGGTAGTTTTGAAGTCAGACTGTAAATATATTGTCAAGTGTTTAGGATGTTTTATAACGGAATCGGAAGTGTGGATCTGTATGGAACTTATGGACACTTGTTTTGATAAATTATTGAAAAGACTTAAGCAACCTGTTCCTGAGAACGTTTTAGGAAAAGTTAGTTTAGCGGTAAGTTTATCAACAACAAAACCCTGTTTAACACTTGAATAGACAAGGTACCTATGCGAAATTAGGGATTTCCATAAAAAAGAATAAAGAAAGTAAAAAATGCGCGTAAACATTGTAGACCATCATTTACACAATGTTTGTTTATCCTGGAAAGGGTGTGTTTAGTACATAAAAAATTAAAAAATTTCGACGACACTCGCATGAATGATTATAATATCTGACAATTATTGAATAATCTACCATTTACCTCTATTACGAAAATATTAAAATTTTTAACCATCTTCCAGAGGATATCAAGAGCTCCTGCTATTTTAATAACACAGTTCTCATGGGTAATAAGCTTCCTACTTTTTTTATAGGTCTGTGTTTCAAATCGCTGCCAACTTTTTCTAGTGGAAAAAGTTATTTCACCAAAAATTAAGCCTTACCTACAAATAATGCCATTTTATATAGAGATGCGCCGAATATTCGTTTTGCCGAATAATGACCGAATATTCGGCCACTTTTAACCAAAGGCCGAATATTCGTTATTCGGCAAGTAGAACTGATATATTCGGCCAATCATCAGTTGCCCCTTTGCCGACAAAATAAACTAAAGAAGAAAAAAATTTGATAAAAATACGCTTAACAATAGACATTTATTTTTTATAACCTGTATCAGTCACTAGGCTAAACGGCTGATTATCTAAGGCAGTGCTTCCCAAATGGTGGTCCACGGACCCCTTGGGGTCCGCGGCGTATATTTTGGGGGTCCGCGAACCCACGGAGCACAAAGGGAAAATAAAACAAAAATAACTAAATAACTCACGAGATAACTCACCTAATAATAAAACAATTAAATTATATTTAGTTCATTATTGTTTTTAGGGAAAATACGTTGTATTGATAAATAAAATGGTCAAGGTCAAATGAACACCTGCATACCTGTTCTCTCAAGGACAATTCAAGGTCAAATTAACACCTGCGCGGTCAAGGTCGCGGGAGGGTAGGCGAGGGGGGTGGGGGGAGCAGAAAAGAGTGGGGGTAGGCGAGGGGGACAGGGGTGTAAGAGGGGGGGGGGTGAGGCAGAACCGGGGTTTTATCTCTACTAAACTGCATTTAAAAAAACTTTTTCGAATAATTTTTTTGATATTTTCAGAAATAACCATAGACAATTTACCTTTAGATAAACAAACAATAATCACGAATGTGGCAGTTTTATGGCCTCGCGCATGTAAACAAAACTGGGAACTATTAGACATGCGCACTGCAACATTATCGTTTGACGAATGGGAAAATAGACAGGTCCGGGCTTTAAAATTTAAATTCTTGCTCATATGCCACCATAGAGGGTTTATTTTACCCCTATTTGGGCATAATACAATTATACAATGGCTGCAACTAGTCTAGGTCATTGTTTATATTACAATCCGAGTCACTAAAAGCACAAACACAATTCACTAACTAAACTACACAAAAACCAGAAATCCATAAATATTAAACACCAGTCCCACAATCCACGATAGCCGATCCGATAGCTGAAAACTTTAGAAAACTACAAGGAATCCGCAGAGAAGAGAAACCTTAAAACACAACAACAAAAATGACGGCCGAGCCGGTTCTGGAGAGTATTCTTGAGCGCGTCGATTATTGTCGATAAAGTAGGACGGCCGATAACACGAGGTTTGTGCGCATGCACGAAGGTTCCCCAAATGAAGACAGCTGACCGACAAGTCATGCGCTCAGACGTATTTTTTCACCCATAAAACGTAACTTTTGTTTGCGCAGGAGATAAGCTGTAGTTATCTAAAGGTAAATTGTCTATGGAAATAACTCGCCACTTTTGAATTATTTTTTGGAAAAAATTAAAATATGACAGATACTATTTTTTTGCTTCATTTTCATCTCGATCGAAGCAGAACTTAATGCCAAAGTCAAATTTCGGGGGTCCGGGATTTTGCGAAATTTGGGAACCACTGATCTAAGGCAATCATTTCGCCGATGGCATAATGAATTTTTGTGGCCCTTAAATCGGTAATGGATTACTTATTTTTTACCAGCAAAACTATCTTTAAGGTTTTTTTTGTTTAGCTACGTTAGTTTCCCTAACATGTGTCTCCTGTGAACTACCTGCAACTGATACTGAATTGATATGAATTTTATATACACGGGGATGTTTGTGTTTTAGATGGTTAACCATAGAACTATTAGACGCCGCTTTTCCCACACCACCACGCGGATTTTTACCGAACAAATAGCGCACACCGCTTTTGTTTCATTTTGATTCTCCAAACTAAAATGTTCCCAGACCCAGCTTTTCTTTTTACTCTTTGGTTCCCCAAAGTCTTCCATGTTTACCTTATTTTATTTTAGGAACTAAAAGAAAACTATAATTCAACTCGCGCCTTTAAAAATAAACAATAAGTCCTTACAACAGATAATTCTCAACAACTTTTTAAGTTTAAACAGCACTGTCAAATAAAATTTGTCGTACCAACTTTTAATAGCGTAAAACCCTAAAAATATATACAACCAACAATACACATTAGCCGAATATTCGGCCGAATAATAGCCGAATATTCGGCCCAGATTCGGTCAACATCTTGACCGAATATTCGTTATTCGGCCGTGAAAATAGGCCGAATATTCGTTATTCGGCCAATGGCCTAAACTACTATTCGGCGCATCTCTAATTTTATACCACTTATTTTTTTAATTCTGTGGGCACATCTGACTCAAATGATAAGCTTTTAGAAATTCGTCTATGTGGCTCTATTCCGAGCGTCACAAAATAAATTCTATTGTATTTACAATTATTACTCTTGTCTAACAAAGCACATCTCTTACTTATTTTTAGACTGTAGACGCTTTAGCCTATTTAAAAGATCAGCACAATGTAATACATAGAGACGTGAAACCTTCAAATATCCTTCTGGACGCCAAAGGGAATATAAAACTATGTGATTTTGGAATAAGCGGCAGATTGGTAGATTCAATGGCTAATTCCAGAAGTGCTGGCTGTGCTGCATATATGGCGGTGAGTGTAAACACTTATACAGGGTGTGTCAACAAGGTGTTCGCCTTCAAATGCATCTAAACCATAAGAAATCTGAAAAAAAAGTTTTATATAAAAGTTATAGAGTTTACAATGGAACATAACGTCAAAATATCAAAATATTTTATGATATACATAATGGCTCAAAACATTGGAACTACATAAAAAAAATTTTAAATGAAACACCCTATTATATATGTTTCTCTTTCTGATTCCGCCAGAAAGAAGGTCTACAATGATATTTACTTTTTTGAATTTGCTTGCGACGTTGCCAACTAATTAATTATTTTCTCGTATTTCTAAATTTTTATTGGAGTTATTAAAACGATCATAGATTTACAAAATATATATTATATTATTCATTGGTTTATTCAAAATTACAGTATATGCTTTCAATTTGGGGATCATCGAATTTAACTACAATTCAGCCATTAAAAAAACTACAATACAAAATAATTAAATGCATACATAAACTCCCTTTTTTAGAACCAACTATAAATTTGTATGAACCAAATGGATATTTACATTAAGAAAAAATATGCATTCTAATACACTCTATTATTATTTAGGAAAAACAATCTAATATAATATTTCATCCGACCAACATTATTCACAACACTAGACAAAGACAATCATATTCAAACATCTATTGTAAAGAGTACTTTTGCCAATGATCAATATTATATAAAGGAATAACAATTTACAACAGTTTGCCGAAAAAAATAAAAGAAATATCAAAATTATGGACTTTTAAAACATTAAAAATATATTTAAAAAAAATTTAATGTTAGTTTATTACCTTTTTTTATAACTAACTTTAACGTACTCATTATATATTATTATTTTTTTACGGAAAATTGTTATTATATACCTATATTTTTGTAAATAATTTCTGATGATGAAATTATTAATAGTCATAAAACTTAATTTTTATTATTTGTAATTTTATATAATATTGTATATTTAATATTATATTCTCTATAATTAACTTTTTAAGTTGGTTGAGAATAGAGATAATAATAATAATACAAAATATAACGGTCCCATTATTGAACGCTTCCGGAGCCTCTACTGGCCTGTTTTTCATTGTGTTACCGTATTAGCATCTGCGAGTAATGTTGTAAAGTAACTTCCACATTTGTTTTCTAGCCTGAAAGGATTGAACCCGATCCTCAAAATCCGGACTACGACGTGCGGGCCGACGTTTGGTCGTTGGGCATAACCCTCGTAGAACTGGCGACTGCCGTGTTTCCTTATCACGACTGTAAGACTGACTTCGAAGTGCTCACCAAAGTAATCGGAACTGATCCACCATCGTTACCAAAAGATAAAGACTTTTCGCATGAGTTTAGAGACTTTGTAGCCTGTTGGTAAGTTAGTTTCGGTCAATGCCTTTCGGGATGTGATTAGCGATTATAATTGCGAGAACATATTTATATACCGGGTGATTCAATTTAATAAGAAAGCTTTCTGATTTTTTCTTTTATGGTAAAATCGGCAAGGAAAAATGGCTGAAAATTATTTTTAAGTTTCTACGACTGCCGCTAGAGGGCGTAACAACCGTAGTCAATTAGAAAAGATCAATTATTTCCGGAATTTCCCCAATAAAAAGGTATTGAAAATACTTGCATCGCAATACCGAGAAAATTTGACATAATTTGTTTTCAGGATTTTTTTTTAAACCTTAAATAAAATGGTAGGAGTTTTATTATGAATTTTAAATGGTATGGTATGTTTATTTTTACAGAATTAAATAGAGGCTAAAAATCCTAAACAACCAGTGTAAACCTCGTTTCTCTAACTCTTTTGTAGCCAGAGATATGGCCAATCAAATTAATAATTGCAACACTTTATCGATGTTAAATCGCCAACCCACTGAAATTCTTTAATATTAAAACAATTTTTAGTTTAACAAAAGACAAAAAACAACGACCCAAATACACCAAGCTGAAGAACCACGCCTTCATAAAGAGGTACCAGGTGACCGAAGTAAATGTCGGAGAGTGGTATGTACGGGCTCTACACCGAGTCAGCGATAGGGCGGCGTCTAGGTATGTTGCATGGTTAGTTTTGCTTTCACGAATTGATTATAATTACTCTTACTTACCCTTCCTAATCCGTTTAATTATCACATAAAACTTACCTTGTTTTTGTTTGCTTGAAACCTTAAATAGTAGATCTTGTCGTACAGTCAATGAACAGGCAAACTGAAACTTAAGTAATTTTGGTGCTAAAGTGTTAAATATTCTAAAAATATAAATATTTTTTAAAAAAATTATTATTTTTACCACTGTGATATCACTCGCATACGTTCACGTAAATTGATAGCGCGGTAAAGAGGACGTCTCGTTCTTCCCCAAGCAATGATCATGTTGCGGGAAATCACTTCATAACAAATAAGTTTTGTAAATTATATACAATGCTTTATTTTTAAGAAATTGGCGTGTGAAATAGTATATTACATAACAAGTGTTGAAAGTGGTACCCCTGAAACGAGGAGGTATTTAGCACGAGGCGTCAGCCGAGTGCGGAAATTCTCCGAGTGTGAGAAAATTACTTTCGCACGAGTAATGTACACAATTTTTCCTACGACCATACAAAATAATCAAAAAGAGTTTGATTTATTTTTAACAGTTTGTAGGTATCACCATTGTGTTAAACAAATTTTTTCAACAGTAGAGTTGTAAAAAATAAAAACAATGCCCACTTACAGATTTGAATAAAAATAATAACTTTCTCCTATTTGCGTACGCACATCATACCTACTATCTATGTACAGTGAATAAATTTCGTTTCTGATTTTTTAGCTGCTTGTATTCTTTCAATAAAACAATAATATACCTTGGTAATATACATACAAAAACAACAAAACACAAAACTAAAACATAACCTCAACATTATAGACAGATAGAGATGGAGTTAAATATCGATAGCTTGTTAATAATTATAAAAGTTCTATCTATATTCGATTCGTTTTGAATATTGCTAAAATAAATTTACTTACTTATAGCACGTTCACTTGTGCCATATCCTTAAAGATTGTATGGATATTTTTATCCGAGATAATTGTAAAATTATAAATCGGTATTTCCTAGGATATTCTATTTCTGCTCTGCGTATAGCATGAATATTTCCTTAGATTTTAAATTCTAGTTTATTAGTGTCCATTTGTCGGCTAGTTATAAGGAGCGGGAAAATTTGGTTTATCTGTGAATAGATTGGGTCACAAATAAAGTCAACTTTTTCTAAAAACAAAATGGTCCGACAGTTAAAACTAGTTTCTTCCTAAAAGTTCCCAGTTCAGTAGTGGGTCGTAGCAAGCTCACGCGTTAGGTTTCAGAGGTCAGAGACTAAATTTTCTTGGTGTTTTTTATTTAAGTTGAACGTTGATAAAATAAACCAGTTTAGGTTAATTAACTCTCCTATTTCCATTAACAAACATTTCATTTATCATTTGCTATTATAAATTTAATATTATTAGTTTATCCATTTTAATTACGGTACAACCTTGCTGTCACTGAAAACTAATCCAGCTGTATTTAAAAGCAGATGATATTTTAGCGGCTTCGTACGCCGCGAACGTAAATTATAATGTGGCAACGCAGCATCGAACGCAAAACATACGCAGGCGCACTGCTTGCCGCTTGATTGACTCTTGTACAATATTTGAGCGGCAAAACTTTTATTTGTGAGGGTTGTTCCTTTCCTAGCGTTTTCCATTGGTAAGTTTAGTGCATGTCAAATGTATTTCTTTATTTTACCAATGAATAACGCCATAACTTTTAATCTATCCGCACGTTGAGTTCAACGTTTCAATCCATATCGTAAATAAAATTAGCGCTCTATTTTTCCAAGCCAATAAACCAGTCAGTAGGTACAGTGTACAAGTTTAAATTATTTTGAATGCGATGGTACAAGAACTTAGCCCAGTCCTGTCGCCAACACCTTATAGACCAGACTTCAACAGGGTGCCATAAATGACAGGTGACTTAGCCACGATGCGGCGTGTTTAAAGCTGTTCATCAACACTTAAAACTACTGGATAGATTAAAATCGGTGTGATATTGCTTATTTATCTTGGATTTAAAATCCTAAGTTTCTCATAGAAATTGGAAGTTTATAAAAAAAGCAGGAGCAGGATGCAGCGTTCCATTTCATTATCTTCCCAATCACAAAAAATCAACTTTCAGGTTATCTCTAATATACGAGCTTTTTGCGTGTAATAAATAGTCATTAACGGCATGGAATCGTTGGTATCTTTAGATCTCTATAAACGTTTCTGACGTCAGCACGGTAATCAAACTCGACCAAAATCATCAGCGCGTTGCGCTGGACGGCAAACACTCTGCCCCTCTGGGCAGAGTGACCCCCACGATTCGGCGTCTTCAAAGCCGTTCATCAAAACTTAAAACTACTGGATAAATTAAAATCGGTGTGATATTGCTTATTTATCTTGGATTTAAAATCCTAAGTTTCTCATAGAAATTGGAAGTTTATAAAAAAAGCAGGAGCAGGATGCAGCGTTCCATTTCATTATCTTCCCAATCACAAAAAATCAACTTTCAGGTTATCTCTAATATACGAGCTTTTTGCGTGTAATAAATAGTCATTAACGGCATGGAATCGTTGGTATCTTTAGATCTCTATAAACGTTTCTGACGTCAGCACGGTAGTCAAACTCGACCAAAATCATCAGCGCGTTGCGCTGGACGGCAAACACTCTGCCCCTCTGGGCAGAATGACCCCCACGATGCGGCGTGTTCAAAGCCGTTCATCAAAACTTAAAACTACTGGATAAATTAAAATCGGTGTGATATTGCTTAATTATCTTGGATTTAAAATCCTAAGTTTCTCATAGAAATTGGAAGTTTATAAAAAAAGCAGGAGCAGGATGCAGCGTTCCATTTCATTATCTTCCCAATCACAAAAAATCAACTTTCAGGTTATCTCTAATATACGAGCTTTTTGCGTGTAATAAATAGTCATTAACGGCATGGAATCGTTGGTATCTTTAGATCTCTATAAACGTTTCTGACGTCAGCACGGTAGTCAAACTCGACCAAAATCATCAGCGCGTTGCGCTGGACGGCAAACACTCTGCCCCTCTGGGCAGAATGACCCCCACGATGCGGCGTGTTCAAAGCCGTTCATCAAAACTTAAAACTACTGGATAAATTAAAATCGGTGTGATATTGCTTAATTATCTTGGATTTAAAATCATAAGTTTCTCATAGAAATTGGAAGTTTATAAAAAAAAGCAGGAGCATGATGCAGCGTTCCATTTCATTATCTTCCCAATCACAAAATCAACTTTCAGGTTATCTCTAATATACGAGCTTTTTGCGTGTAATAAATAGTCATTAACTGCATGGAATCGTTGGTATCTTTAGATCTCTATAAACGTTTCTGACGTCAGCACGGTAATCAAACTCGACCAAAATCATCAGCGCGTTGCGCTGGACGGCAAACACTCTGCCCCTCTGGGCAGAGTGACCCTTACGCCAGCACAGCATAGCAGCAATCTCTTGCCCATATATTGTCTTTCGTCATTACCAAGAGAATTGGCAATATATTGTCTGTACTTGCAGGATATTATTTTAAAGTGACACAGCTGTTATTTTAAAATATAAAATATATTATAAACAATTTAGGATACCTTCAGGAAACAATTATTGTTTGCCGTACCCCATAATGAATGATTTTAACAAAAATTTAACAGTTTAGCACAAAAATTTCTTTTTTTAGTGGTGCGTTAACTGTACAAGTAGCATTTTGATTATCTAGGAATGATGATGATGACGGTCCGTTACTCAGAGAGAATGCCGTGCCTGCAGTGCATTAGATTGCATTTTGTTGTGCTCATCCCCACCCTCACGAGTAGGTTTGTATGCAATTTTTGTGTTTATTTTTTGTTATTGGAGGAAAATTCAATGCTTGTTAGAGACGCGTATCGTTGCGGTCAGAAAAGAGTTTGTTTACAGTATTAACTTTTAGTAACCGGCCTTTTTATGATAATGTCGCACAGACTGTAAATTAGAACTTTTTCCAGTTCTTGTTTTCCCAAAAAAACATTTTTCTGATCATTTTATTTTTCAATATATTGGTAGCAGTAGAACACAGTTTGTCCTGCTCATTTATTTTATAATAGCATATAATAATTCTATTAGTTATTTTTTAAATAATGAAAACATTATTTCACGTTTTGATAAGTTACTTTATAACGATATTTATTTGTGCCAAAATATAAATTACATACAATGTGTCTAAAAAAGTATGCAACATATGGGAAACTTCTTTATTACCGATTTCTTAGAAAATTTTATTCCTGATAAAAGTTGGTGCATGCCTTAAAACTATAAATGCATATTTCATATTTCACCTGCGGCTAATAGTAAGGGAGCAAATGCCATTTTTTCGAAATGGCCTTAAGAGTAAAGTTCCTTAATTAGTACAAATAAGTACAACAAAATTTTATATGGAAATGTTTTTGCAAATAAAAAACTTAGTCCAAATACGAAATTTGAGTTATGTGTCTCAATTTTTTATTTTTTTTTCTTAATATCTATTTTCCCCTAAACGGTACGCCTCTGGTCGATTTTTAATTTACGCGATTTTAATATCTTAATCATGTGTTTATTATAAAAATCTATTAAGTAGTTGCAAACCTTTTAAAACTTTTCAATTATACGGGTGGGTTTAGATATTAGCGTGTTGCACGCATATTTAAACACATGTTAGCCAGCTTGGGCTTTAATAAAAATTATAACAGAATCCAACTCTATTTATACGAGTGGAAATAACTAATAATTTATTTGTCATTTTCACCTAGTACGGTCAAGTCCAGTCTTAGAGCAATTTAGAAAAAAAATGGCATTTGCTCCCTTATTATTAGCCGCAGGTGAAATATAAAATATGCGTTTATAATTTTAAGGCATGCACCAACTTTTATCAAGAATAAAATTTTCTGAGAAATGGGTAATAAAAATCTTTCCCATAATATGTTGCATACTTTTTTGGACACACTGTATACAGGGTGCCCGAAATTGCGGATCAATTCGGGTTCATTTGGTTTTTAAGAAATTTTAAATAAAAAAAAATGTTGCATTTCCTTAGATCGGTTGTAACTATGTTCTTTTCCAATATTTTTTAAATCCGTAAACACATTTTCATGGCAACTTTTTACATAGAATATGCCTATTTGGTAATCGTTTAGTTACAATGTTTTGGTTTCCTAGAACCATCATCAATTTTATTTTTTCTTATGACCATCATATTGGATTTTTTATTTATCGAGAAGTGTTTAATTTTTTCTATAATATGATACTATACACTATAATAAAGTAAAAATGTATAACCTCAAAATAGCTAAAAATACCATTTTTAGGCAAAATCGAACATATTTGGCAACACCGACATATCGGATGATCCTTTGACTTAAATATACATTTAACAATCACAATATCTGTTTATTCTATATCTGGATACATTACGAATGGTATTAAAGTTAAAATGACTAAAAATATCCCGAGTTCGTTGGTCAAGAACTTGGCGGCTTTCAGGGGGATTAAATTCGTAAACCTCATTCTTTACTAATCCCGAATCCCCATAAATAAAAGTCTTATGGGGTAAAATCCGGGGACCTAGCAGGCTAGCGCACGGTGCCATCGATAGATATTACGTTTTGACCGAAAGTATCCGCTAAAAATGTTCGTACTTGTCTGGAATTAGGCGCGGGGCAACCATCTTGCTGAAACCACTAGTTATTAAATTGATCATTTGTAAAATAGTTATATAACATGAAAGTTGCACATTTTAAAAAAACTTAGAGGTCAAAGAGGTTGTTCACGTCCACGTGCTGAGACCAAAGACTTTCTAATTAATTTTATCGAATTTAACTTTCAAAATGTCTTTATTCCAAACTAACTTTTACAGTTCATTACATGGAAAGTGACAACATAATGTAGAAAATAATAACCATTAAAAAAAAAAATAACAATAAAAATAATTGAAGTTAATCCAATTTGATTCATTAATAAAATCAATTAAAAAAAAAATAGTATAAATAATTTAATTTAGTAAATATCTCTTTAATTGTTTTTTAAAAGTTGCCAATTTTTTAATTTTTCTGATATTTTTTGGAAGATTGTTATATTTTATTATTCCGTCATATAAAAGCGATTTTTTTCCGAAATTACTTTTTACTGGTACAGTTTGATAATTTATACAATGTCTGGTGTTATGATCATGTAATGTCTTATTCTCCTGAAGTGTTATGTTTGATTTTTTTTTCTTTTAAAATGATGGAGTGAATTAGAATACAAATTTTTAATTTATAAATGTTTTGAACATGTAAATACCCTTTTGGTCTATATAGATTAACAGTTGGTTCTAAATGTGGTAATTTGTGTATACATTTAATAACTTTATTTTGCAATTTTTGTAATGGTTTTAAGTTTGATAAACAAGCAGATCCCCATGCAGAAGCTAAGTATTGTAATTTTGAATATATTAATGAAAAATATATATTTTTTAAGTATCTCAAAGGAATATAATATCTAGCTCTGTACAAAACAGATACCAAAGGAGATATCGAGTTGATAATATACTGGATATGGCATTTCCAATTTAAATTTTCGTCTAAAACTAATCCTAAACATTTTGTCGTTTTTGAATATTGAATATTTTCATTATTAAATTTTAATGGGTTAATGATGGAATTTATTTTATTTTTAGTTATAAACATAAAAGAAGATTTTGTAAAATTTAACGTAAGTTTATTTGATTGAAGCCAAGAAAGAAGTATTTTTAAATCATTATTAATATCAAAATACATTTCTGCAAGAGTTTCAGCAAAATAAATAATTGTTGTATCATCTGCAAATAGCTTTATATTGCCCTTTAAGTTCAATTTGGAAACGGAATTAATGTAAATTAAGAATAATAAAGGACCTAATATTGATCCTTGTGGAACTCCACATATTATTTCTTTTTCCGAACTTTTTCTTTCCCCAATTTGAACAAATTGTTTACGATAGCTTAAATAACTTTGAAGTAGTTTGTGTGTATGTATTTAAATTAACCTCTTGCGGGGTTACTGAGCCTTCAACCTCAGTACCCCACAAAACACATTGCTGAATGTAATTTTCTACTGTGATAATTACTACCAATTTTATCCTCTCAATGTCTTTTTGACAAATTCCTAAAAATGTTTTATAAAAATTTAAATAATTTTTTACTCTTTCTTTTTAGAAAGATTTTTTCTTCTTCCCCAGTTTATTTGGTTGGTTTAGATTTACTGACTTTTCACATACTCAGTATGTTTCAACTTTTATTAATTTCTCCATATTATGTCTCTTTTACACATCATTTTTTAATTCCATGAAAGCTCCATTAAGGTCCTTCGCCATTTTCTTTTCTGCTAAAACCATCAGCACTATATAAATATATTTCTGTCTCCTGATGATGAACGTTTCCACGTTCGAAACATGTAGGGACCCTTAAAGAATTTTATTCTATTAAATTTTGTGGAAGAAGACTTAGTTTTTTCTTTCTTTCCCAGTTATATAACAGTTTACCTTAATTAAGAATATTATAAACAGATAGTGTTATTAAGTTAACTTTATTCTTAAGTAAAAGGATTATCCGATATGTCGGTGTTGCCAAATATGTTCGAATTTTCCCTAAAAATGTTGTTGTTAGCTATTTTGAGGTTATAAATTTTTAATTTATAATAGTGTTTTGTACCATATTATAGGAAAAATTAAGGACTTTTCGATAAATAAAAAATCCAATATGGCGGTCATAAGAAAAAAGAAAATTAATGGGTTCCAGGAAACCAAAACGTTATAACTAAAATATTACCAAGTAGGCATATTCTATGTAAATAGGTGCCATGAAAATGTGTTAACAGATTTAAAAAATATTGGGAAGTAACATATTTACAACCGATCTAAGCAAATGTAAAATTTTCAAAAACCAAAAGAACCAGAATCGATTCGCAAGCACCAATAAATTGTTAACATAATTGCCTAAAACTTTCCCTATTTAACCGTTTTTCGATTTCTTATAGCTTCCGGGATCGCAGTACTGCCAGCACCAATTTGTGGCACACTGTATACTAATATAATTTTTAAAAAATGTATTATAATTAAACAACCAAAAACTACTATTAGTGATAGTTACATACCAGTTGGCACAAAAAGGTAGGATTTTGATTAACAATTAATACCTAAGTCTTCCAATCCGATCCTCAGATAATTTTTTAAAAATTAATTTTGAAAGCAGTTGAATTTTTCCTCCATTTTTTTAATTAACCGGGTCCAGCATGAGTTTATGTCTTTACAAAACTTGTTCAATTTTTTATAATATAGAATTAATTGTATGTCATCAGAGAACATAATAAATGTATCTACTTAATATGCATTTTAAATATAATGTTATTTTTCACATGTATTTGGATAAAAATCGTGTGAATTACGGTAAAACCCTTAGATTTTAATCTAACTACATCCTATTAATGGTTGCTTTGTAACAAATATATTTCATTTTAAAAAGTGGACAAGTTTTTATGTTAACCCTGTCTTTGTCTAACTGTATTAATATATTAATAAAAACTAAACCAGAAACTCTTTTTCACTTTTATTACAGATATTTTAATGGAATTAGTAATTAGAAAAATATAGACTAATATAAAGTATTTTCACCCAGTAAGAACGCAAGATAAAGGCCCAACGCGATGAAAAGCCGGTTGTTGCAAATTAGGAAACTAAAATGCTATTTATTAATAACGGTATATAGGTTTCTTTAAAACATCACCAAAAACATTCCTTTTCAAAATTCTCAAAAGTTCATCACACACAAAAACTGCAAGTGTTGCGAATATATTAAACAATTCAATAATAAACAGTGTCTTTCAAGGCATGAAAGGAAGCAACATAATATTACATACGTTAGGAATAATTAGATTTACAAATGTACATACCGCAAATATCAACATTACACATATACAATACTTGACCATTTAATAATGATTATATGTCATAACTAGCGTGTACCCGGCGTGCGTTGCAACCCGCTGGTATAAATACAAACCCGATATATTAGTACCTGGCATGCCACTTTCTGAAATTGCACCCGTGCGAAGCCGGGGCGGGTCGCTAGTTATACATAAAAACCTATCTCTTGAATCACTCCATCTATTAAAAAAAACCGCTTCAAAATCCGTTGCTTAGTTTTAAAGATTTAAGCACACAGACAGCGACAGCGACTTTGTTTTATATATTACTAGCGTGCCTGCGTTGCAGCCCGGCATTATACGACGTGAGATAATAAGGCGAACAAACCTCAAACTCGACCGTTTGCCGGCCTGTCCACAATTCACATCCATGCATAAAACATAGTCTGTCTTCGTCTATTCCGGCTTCGGTGCTTCGGATCGATCGTTGAACGGGCCGGGGACCGGTTAGGTTGGGTCGTTCGTTCTCCCTACTCTAATTTATCAGTGTTTATCAGTCTTTCTCTATAATATTATGCATGTATTATACATAAAAACCCTTCTCTTGAATCACTCTATCTATTAAAAAAAAACCGCTTCAAAATCCGTTGCGTAGTTTTAAAGATTTAAGCACATATAGGGACAGGACGGGCGATAGCTACTTTGTTTTATACTATGTTAAGATGTTAAGATTTGAATATAACCCCCGAAGATAAACAGTTTTAATGTTGTTACGTAACGAAAATTGTTTGATAAAAATATTTTAAAAGAAACCGAAAATTGTAGTGTGTTCCTTTTTTTGTTTTATTAAGTATTTTGTATTTTGCAATGTGGGTTGAAAAATTAAAATCTGCTCTCATTTTTATTGGAAAATTTAGAGGACGCCTTGCACGCATTTAAAACGAAATAACTTTTTTGAGTCACTCTGTATTAAACTTTTAAAAAAACATTCTTATTCTCCAACGAATTTTATCTAAAAAGGTGTACGTGCTAAGAGTTGATGTGAGCAACCGTTTTTAAGATATCTGGATTTGAAAAAATTATTGTTATAATTGAACACAATTTGAAGCGAAGGCGTTAAATTAAAATAACTATCACTAAAAACTGACACTCTGTATCTCCAAAATCATCCACTTTTGGACTGAGATAAGTTGGGTTAAATCGTCATATTTAAACCTCAGGAATGTGTGGTAGCATTTTTTCCACACATTTTAGAGAAACACACAGCATATCACAAAGTTTTTATTAGGTCTATGAAATTATTTAGTATTAGTATTTTTGTGTAATTTGCCCCTACTATTAATTGAATCGACAGTTGGACATTTTTAGCCATAACGACCGTCTTCGGGATTCGCAATACGTCATGAATTATATGAAACGTGCTAGACAGAGGTAAAATATGGATATAAGAGTTATTGTTTCAGTTGATTTACGAACATTGTTTTGGCTGGTTACAACTGCCTGCTATTAGTTTGTGCTGCCAATATTATTCCTACTAAAAATTAAATAACTAGAATATGATTTTCGTCATGTGACATGTCGGCCATCTTGCACTTTTACTGGGTAAAAATACTTCTAGTTGCTATAATATTATGCGATTACATTATGAAAACCACTAAGCAACAAACTAAAAATCGTATGGTCTGACTTAAATATCCTTTAGTGTTTACTTTTGGCCTAAACATATTTTATTTTTATCATTGTTACTGTTATTATGTGTATGCATGTTTGTGGTCTAGAATATTCTTTAATTCGTTTACCTAGAAGATGTACGACGGCTTTATCCACAACGAAATAATTTCGGTTTTGTCCCTTCTTTCTTTATTAAATAACTGTATTTAGATTTAAATTTCTCTCAGCAGTGAAACAAAAGTCTAGCGTTTTTATGGATAGTTTCATTTTTGATTAAAAAGAAGTTGGACGAAGCTAAATCCGGTCGTTCGGCGGGTGATCTCGCTCACTCGTGGAGGATGTATTGGGACTTCGAATGCTTTGTAAACTGGCGCATTGTGATGCAAGCCAGTACGTTTTTGGTCAATGGCTAGACGTAATTTTGTATTTTAAAGCCTATTGACATGGATTCTTGAAGAATATTTTCGGCTTTGCCCTATAAGCTATAATAATATATGTTAAGGATTTGGATGGGGCTAGTTGCAAATTTGCCATTTTATTAATTACTTGGAGATCCCGCCCGGTTTGCCTGGCATGACGCCCCGTTCCACGCGACGTTGAAGTTTACCATTTTGTCAAGGAATATATTGCATATTTGTTAATTCTATAACTCGTTTCACGGTTAAAGATCCAATAATTTCAGCCTTTTGCCTACATATTGGTAGTATTATTTTTAAGATATTTGGAAAATTTGAACTTCATAACTCATCTGAAAGTATGTTTTCTTTTCCGGATAAACACAGTTACATTCAGCTTTATACAGGTTTTTCTATGGTGACCATTCATTAAAATATTTCGGAAAGAAGATGCAGAAACTCCTATAAAAATTTTACCGTGACTTGTCTTAGCCATCGAAGTAATATGTAATATTGTGGAGCTTGGAAAATAAATGATGTTATTTTTATTTACCTATTTGATAACGGAAAAATACTGGTCAGTCTTAAAACTTTCTACAACTGTTCTTCTATTACAAGTTGCGACTCTCCTCTTGGAACAATCAAACGTAGCTCTGTTAGCTAAACTTAATTTACTAACCAGATAACTTTGATTGTAAAAGGAATTTCTGCTAATGTAATTTATGTTACATTTAAAGTTGTCTGGTGAGTTAATTATTTAAAATCCTTTGTACAATTCAACAATTATTATCAAAAAGCATCGCTAGTGTTTCGTTTTATTATTAGGGAGCAACCTTTGCCTTAAAACCAAACTTTCGCTTGTTAATTTTTACGGAAATCATTTATTCTGTATGCGTGCTAAATTGAATAGACGATTGTTTATCAAGTGTCCAATGTAGTGTTTTATATTTAACACTTCAAGCATATGTTTTTTGGCATCTTGATTAGTGCATTTCAAATACTTAGTTTGTAAAAGCTAGGTTAAAAAACGCTTTTAAACAATAAATTATTAACTACCCAGACAACTTTTATTGTGACATCAAAGACAGTGGCAAAAAGGACATACCATGGCCCTCTAGTGTGTTTGAGAGTAGGCAAAGATAGGCGTCTTGTCAATTTGACTTTAATTAACGAATACTAGGCGTCTCTCATACCCCCCCCCCCCCCCCCAACCTCATAGCTAATACAGTTTACCATTAAAGTTGCCTGTTTAGTAAATCAAGGATTGAGGTAGCAAGCCACTTTCTGGAAAAATCATTTCTGCCAATGTCATTTATGCCTTAATTAAAGTTGCTTGGGGCAACCAGACCAGACTTAGTTTCTACTACTTTACCAAATCATAAACTTATGTAGCAATTTTTTGAATGCTTTAACTAATCGTTGTTTTTTTATATCTTTAGACATCCACCGTCGAACCCGGTTCGCCAGTTTTTTGCATCCTACCAGAACATTTCTGCACCGCCATCAAAATTACCAGTTTTTCAAAATTTCAATACAGCAACCAATGGTAGTCGGACACTGAAGTCGGACCAACCAGATAACACACCAAGTATTCCCTTTAACCAGACAGAATCTAAGACACTTTTCGTGCAAGCGCCATCTAGTCAAATACCGTTTAGTCAGTCTAACGTAAAGGAATTGAACACGTATGGGGAACCACGAGCCGTACACCATTCACGACTGGATGCTTTTCATTCAACTAATCAGCAAAGGCCAGTAATTAGCCAGGCAAACAGGAGTTTCTCACCGTTACAGGCATACCAGAACCACATAGCGTCGTTGCAACAACGGGACGAATGTGTGGTTGGAGTCAAGGGATATCCCATCGGCTTGTGTTCTCCGATGCCACAGAGAAAGTTTGGGGGTGGAATGGTCAATTCGGGACCATCTTCGTTGCCTGTAAGTATAGCGTTGATCTCAATACTGTCGTCCAAGCGAAATAGTTATTAGAATTTACTTATTAGATACTTATACCAATGGTCTGGTACCTATAGATGAAACAATAACAAATGAACCTATTGACAAAATCATATTCCGTTCTAAAGTAAATCAACATACAAATTTTGCCCCCCCACTTTGTTTGCCAAACTTACGCTGTTAAAAGTAATAAACATGATGTGGACAAAATTGTTACGTTTATTTATAGCTTCATTGATTTCTTCTTCAGTATTGGGGGTTTATAAATAATGTATATTATCGATTATGATGCACAACAATTATTGCTATGATATTTTTCTTGGGTATATAGGAAACTCGCAGTGTCAGTGAAACCAGATGGAAATCACCTGCAGCTTCACCGTTACCGTTAAGAACTCAGTTTCAAACCGAAGAATCTCAGTTTATTAGTGGAAATACAAGTCCCATTATACTGCAGAGGTTTTATCATCAACAGAAACAGCAGCAGCTGATGAAGGACGTTGAAGAGTGTGCTAAGACTGATCCATGTAAGTATCGTTTCTTGGACGATCGGTCAGCTCACCAATCAATCTGATGCTTGACCTAAACCCTGGATAGTTTTAATAAAGGTTATGAATTTTTACGCTTCTGATAAAGTAAACTTTTCACCCCCTTTTCGTAATACCAAAGCCACGGAAGCCTCCTTGCTTACCCCCAGATTGTGAAGTTTTGATTTTTTCTTTACATATTTACATCGCATTTTGATACCCAAAAGCATTTGCATTGGCATTTCATTTCTTTTATTTATAGGTCATATTAAAGGAATAAGATTTATCTCCATCCTTGTCGCATTCGGCAAGGAACAATATCGTTCGTATCGTTTTTAAAACCTATGCAAGTTGATGTTATGTTAATGCAAGTGCATTGTTAGTTGTCTGACTTTAAAGAACAGTGACGCTAAAGAAATCGGTTAAAACAATAAAAAAAACTTTGACTTTTCATTAGTAATTGTGATTGATACATTCAGTTTTGAGTGGTGAGTTTTTAAAAAGGATTACACTTGTGCCAAAACTCGTCACAAATAGTTCAAACCGCTTCCATGCTTTACCTATTCTTCCTCTGCAACTGTCGTAAGATAACCTCAGAAAATTGATTATTTATTATCTATCTAAGTAGATTTGTCACTTCTTGAAATCTACTTCTAACCTTACTTTTTCTAATGTCAAAACCGACGCGTAAAGTGTGCCCGGTGTAAAATGTGTTTCCATCATCTCTCTCAAGATAAAATGAAATAGGATTTTCTGTCCTTTTTCTTTCCAAGATCTATTAAATCCGATCCGCACCTATGCATTTTCACCCTGCATTTTTGACACCTAATTTTATGATTTTTTAACCCATATGCACCACAGTCTTGATATGTCCACATTAATGAGTTTTTTAATTTAAAATTTGGTTGTTGGTAATTTTTTGTTTTAATATTGGTGCAATTTGAGCGAATACAAAATCGGTTCATGTTGATACAGTTCTATAAGTGCAATGCGGAGTTTTTGCTCCAGATAAGTTGTCCCCAAACCCGAAAAGCAGCAGAAAAAAGATGTCTTGTTTATTGTTTTGTCAAATGAGCGAAGTTATGTTTATAAATTAATTCCAACAACAGAAATTTGTAGGGAATTTTGGCAAAATCGCATGGGGTTGTGCATATAGTTAGAACTTTTAAGTGTCAAGTGTGAAAAACACTACAATTTTCACTCACGCTGAAATGCATTTAGATGTGAATCCATCCCAAATTGCATGCACTTTTGATGCAAGGTGAAAATGCACAGGTACGGATCTGCCTTTTTACAAAATATAAACTGAATAAATTAGTAAATTTCCCTGATTAAGATTTTTGTTTATCCACGAGACACGCTATAATAGTTCATATCGTTGCAGGATTAAAATATTTCTATTTTTAATGGTTTTATATTGTAAATTCTAATTGGTCTAGCGTTTTACAAAATATAATTAAAACCCTTTTTAGCATGTTAGACGTCGAGAGGAAATAAGAATTAGCGCTGTAGACTATAAACATGAGCAAGTTTAGAAACATTACCAGTAAGATATGTTTTTGTGACTAAACAAGATTTTGGCTTTTTTGTAGCTCTCCTACCCAACAAAGTACTTGTTGGTCAGTTTTTTACACAGCTTACTTAACTAATATAGAAACAAATTTGAACGAACACCCTTTAAAATGATAAAAAAATAAATTAAATTTAAGAAAACCCGCAATTTTGCATACATCAAAGCCCTTGAGTTGAATGAAAGGTGACCTTTTGAAAACTTACAGTGGCTATAATATACAGGGTCCTGCAATAGTGCGTCAGGCTTCCATAGCTCCTGTACGAATTGAGTTAGGAATTTCATTCATACGATAACTTCTGTACTTCAGGAAAATATTTTTTCATATACAGGGTATTCCCTACTCGATGGTACATTAGAAGTATCTGGAGAACGAAAAGAAAAATAATTTTGAAATTTTCACTACGGCCATAGGAGACTGCGCTCTAGCTTTTAAAAATAATTTCGCGGTTGCAGTGTTGCCAGATCTATTGATTACTGACATCAACTTTGGAATTTTAAATGAGACACCCTGTATATTTTTACATTTTTAAATTCCACATAAAATTATAATTATTTTTTATTAAATGCATTATTAGTCTATACTTCATAGTTTCCGAGATATTGACTCTCGAAAAGTGACATTTTTGAACTTTGACAGCTTCTAACTTTCTAACAGTACGTCCTAGAGCAAAACGGCTTACATGCCTCTATCTTCAATTTTTATTATCTTCCCAAAAAAAACAACTTTCGGTTAAACCGGAACAACTATATTTCTTGCTTTCGAGTTACATCCGGTTTGACCGGAAGTTGATTTTTTTGGGAAGATAATAAAAATTGAAGATAGGGACATGTAAGCCGTTTTGCTCTAGGACGTACTGTTAGAAAGTTAGAAGCTGTCAAAGTTCAAAAATGTCACTTTTCGAGAGTCAATATCTCGGAAACTATGAAGTATAGACTAATAATGCATTTAATAAAAAATAATTATAATTCTATGTGGAATTTAAAAATGTAAAAATATACAGGGTGTCTCATTTAAAATTCCAAAGTTGATGTCAGTAATCAATAGATCTGGCAACACTGCAACCGCGAAATTATTTTTAAAAGCTAGAGCGCAGTCTCCTATGGCCGTAGTGAAAATTTCAAAATTTTTTTTTTTTTTCGTTCTCCAGATACTTCTAATGTACCATCGAGTAGGGAATACCCTGTATATGTCGCCCAAAAAAGTGTGGTCATAAAAATTTGTGATTTTTTAAATGGGATACCACATATTTTTTTGCATATTTAGATTTATGCTATTGTACTTTACAAATGCCTAAAATTTTGTTTGATTTGCTTTGGTAGTTTAAGAGCAATCAATTAAAAACTAAAAAAAAAATTATTTTGAAGTCGTGGAAAAAATATTAAAAAAACAATCTAAAATAGGGAACTTGACAAAAATTTTAAATGGGGAAAAAATTCTATAAATCATAAGTACATATTGTCATAAAACATATGGCAGCAAAAAAACAACATATTTCGTCCCAAAAGACCGCTAGAAAGATTTAAAAATGCCCCAAAATTCAAATTATTCCAAGCGGGTAAAAACGCGCTGCTAGTAGCCGTAACGTCAAGGGATATCATTTGTCAGATTTGTGTGTGACATCCACGAAATAGGTTATAGGTTTTCAATAAATTGATGATTTGTCAGATTTGACATCCACGCGTCAAGCGACACGACCTTAAAACAACAATACAATAACAATAACACACGGCAATCCAAATGCAAATTGGTTCGCTCGGCACCTGTCAGGAGTGTCAGGATGACGGATGACCAAAAGTCATACCCCCTGACGTCATCGGGATTCGCGCGCTTTAGAGATCGTTTGAAATGCTTTCGACACGCGCGAAACTTTAAAGAATTTTTACCAAGTTATTTTTGATTTTTAAGGAGTAATAATTGGGGAATACTTTTTTCAGGCCTAACTAAATCATATTATTGAAAAAAAAAATTGGAAAGTTCCCTATTAGTTTTTCAACCACGGTATCAACACGGTAACTTTTCCAAATGGAACACCCTGTATATTATTTCGGTATTTTATATAAAAAACACAAGCAATTTTTTTTTGTAGTTGAAGCATATAAGTTATTTCCAGCGGAAATAAATGCGTTTCAGCAATACCAAAGTTAATGAGATTATGTTAACAAAATTTTAAGAAAAAGTTTTAAAACTGGTCTGCAAAATTTGGCAGGAAAAATTAACGTAAATAATGAAACGTGAAATCGTTAAAGAAATGAGCAAAAAAAGTATATGCGTTATTGCAAAAAAAATAGATAGTTTTAGCACTACACTAGTGTTTTAATTTAGGCTTGGGATCATTTTCCTGGCAAATTTTGCAAAATCCAGTTTTAAAATATTTTCTCAAAATATTCGTATTTAAACCTCATTAATTTTGGTATCGTCACAAGATTTTAAAGTGCTTTAGGGACGGGTCAAGATGTTCCGCTAAATACCTTGTTCCTTGTTCTTATTCCCCTTCGTTTTGGAAGAAATTGTATTTTTGGTTCTTTAGTGTAGAAAATATAGCCATTGTAAGTTTTCCAAAGGTCGCCCTGTATATTCTATTACTGAACATGTGTCTGTGTGTCCCTTTCCGTAATATTAAACCCCCGCATTTACTGACGAGGTTTAAAATAGTCCATAATTTTCCGCGGTTTGTAATATTTCTTTTCCCAAGTTTTTTATAAACTAAATAGTCTCAAATATTCTCTACCTGTCTAAGGTCTTTGGATTCCAATGGCCAACCCATTACTTGAATCTTCTGTGCAGCCAATAGGGTTCTTCTGACGTAGCCAGTATACTGTCATGACCGAAGGGATTAAACGTACTGTCGTCGAATCGATAGTCAAATACAGTGGCAGCAAATTACGTGGGGGTGTATTTCGTCTGTCTGATACAGGTCTACAACTACGATAGATGGAATATTGCGATCTCAGTACAAACACATATCACGATTGGTACAAATCTAGTTGGCTGCACGGAATATTTGAGTCATGGATTGGCCATTACAATCTCCAGAGTTTAACCTGTATGTTAGGCTACTACATATTAAAACATTGTGTTTCTTGTAAACAAAAAAACAGAAATGTCTATAGTAGTTAATAACGTTGTATAGAATATTATCTTTGTGTTTCCTAGAATAAAAATTTTATTGGGAAGTTAAAAGTTTGCATACTTTTGTTCGCGTCTGTATTTTGCCTTTTTACATGATGATGTAGAGAAGTAAAAAAGACTGGATCTTAAGAAAAATCTATTCGAGGTACAAAACTTACCTATCTTCTTCTTACACGACTTGTCATTGTAAACGCTTAATTGTCAAATTATAATTGCTTTAACTTTAAATTTCTCTAGTGAATACGGAATATCTTAGAAAATGTTTAAAGCAAGCAATAACATTTTAACCTAGCAACAGTTAACGCTTTAAACATAAATTACACAACTAATAATGCGATTCTGTACTGGATACACGTTTTTAGCGAAACTAACACATGTATGCTACTTTTTCTTTAATTACAGGCTATATAAACAGTTTAAGGCACTATTAATTTTTGAAAACTAAATGTTTTTTTTTATTTTATTGTTTCCAATACCGGGTGTCCACGGAAGGTGGCTCGCCCCTCTTACTTTTTTGTTTTTCAAGATAATGGAATAAAATTTGGAGGATTTGTATACGACATAAAACTGCATTTTTTGACAGGTGACTCAACATTATGGAACTTCCGGTTTAACCAGAAGTGACATAAACTTTCGATTTTTAAATGGGACACCTGGTATATTTTTCCTTTTTTTGACTCCATATGACATTCTAAATACAACGATGTGTCACTTGTCACTTTTTGTCACCAAGAAAATATTTTTTTCCCAAATTTTTTGTTTTATCTAGAGGGCTATGAATACCTTAAAATCACTTATTTCAGTTCTTTAATCTTGGGAAAAATACGATTTTACTATTTTTGGTTCAATGCTATGTGCTATGTAAAATGTAATCTTTAAAGTTGTATAACTCATTTTTTTTAAATGGCAACATGGTGGCTCGTCGGATTAAGAAAAAAGAGGATTTTATTACGAATATTTTTATACCATACACTATTAGGTTTTAGAAAAGCTGTCATTAGAAAACTTTAAAAAGTTAACTTAGAACTTTTCTAAAATGAAGCATCTTTTGAGAATAAATTTAGATTTAAATGCATCAAGTAGCCTGTGACCAGCAAAACTGATGAAACAAAATCATGCCTTGAAGAAAACTGAAATGCCAACAGCTTCTGCCGAAGTAAATTAGTTTGTTGTTTAAAAAACATGGAAAATAATAGTTTTACAAGGAGTGAAAAAGTTGATATGTTATTATTGTCAGGCTCATTTCGCATTTTCGGAACCAGTTTTGGGTACCTAATAGTGCCGGGTTGGATGACGCCGATTAAAATATCTTTGTGCGTAAAGTCGTGCAGCATCGGTTGAATTATTTCTACATTCTTCAAACACTAATAACATATCAACTTTTTCGCTCCTTGTAAAACTATTATTTTCCATGCTTTTTAAACAACTAATTTACTCTGGCAGAAGCTGTTGGCATTTGAATTTTCTTCAAGGCATGATTTTGTTTTATCAGTTTTGCTGGTCACAGGCTACTTGATGCATTTAAATCTAAATTTATTCTCAAAAGATGCTTCATTTTAGGAAAGTTCTAAGTTAACTTTTTAAAGTTTTCTAATGACAGCTTTTCTAAAACCTAATAGTGTATGGTATCAAAATAATCGTAATAAAATCCTCATTTTTCTTAACCCGACGAGCCACCATGTTGCCATTTAAAAAAAAATGAGTTATACAACTTTAAAGATTAAATTTTACATAGCAAGCATTGGACCAAAAATAGTAAAATCGTATTTTTCCCAAGATTAAAGAACTGAAATAAGTGATTTTAAGGTATTCATAGCCTCTAGATAAAACAAAAAATTTGGAAAAAAAATATTTTCTTGGTGACAAAAAGTGACAAATGACACATTGTTGTATTTAGAATGTCATATGGTGTCCCATTTAAAAATCGAAAGTTTATGTCACCTGTCAAAAAATGCAGTTTTATTTCGTATACAAATCCCCTAAATTTTATTCCATTATCTTGAAAATCAAAAAAGTTAGAGGGGCGAGCCACCTTCCGTGGACACCCGGTAGGTAGTAATATAATAATCTCTAACAAACAAAAATAAGTCGTCGAAATAAAACTGCTCAAATTCTATTTATGTTCAAGTTAGTGTCATTCGATATTTTTTATATTTAAGATAATGGTAAAAATATAATATATTAAAGGCAGAGATTGACTTTCCAATTACAAAATACAAATATTGGTTACACTTGAGACATGGAAACTGCGGGGATCAGTTGGATTACTATCAGCTGATATAAATTTTAACCTGTACATTTTTGGTCCAATGAATATCTAATAATTGTAATTACTTACTGGTCACACAAAAGTAATTAAAATTCAATGATGAAAGTAAAAATAAAAGGCACCATAACCACAAAATATTTTGAAAACGTAACTAAATTTAACAAAAAGCACAAAAACGCAATTCATAAATCGGTGTTTGAGCTCATTACGGTCCGCTACTAATCTGGGGATATTATTATTTCCCACTATCAGCTGATCGATGACAAATTTCTGCTGTCATCTGTTTTAAAACGAGAGTATTCGTGCCGTTTTCGGCCTCAGATTAAACTATTTACGTCTGTTTATTTTAGTGCGGTAATATGATTCGCCTTAAGGTGGGAGTATCAACATGCTTGCCAACCTATAACCTATTTCGCGTAGATTTATTTATGTTTTCTAGCTTTTCTACAAAATTTAAAGAAAATCAGTATCGACTTGGTATTCTATAGGTAATAATTGACATATTTAATAAATATCAAGGAATTTCATAACTTATTTTAGGAGAATTGTATAGCGAAAAATATCGGGTAAGATTTTTTTTTACATTATTATGTCATTGTCACTCATTGTTCTTTCACTATACAATTCTTCTAAAATTAGCAATGAAATAAATTGATATTTTTGTAATATATCAGATACTACCTAAATAATGTACCGACGATATTGATTTTCTTTAAATGTTAGTTATTAAAATAATAAACTCAAAAAATCAACGCGAAATAGGTTATAGGTTGGCAATAGATTAAATGACGTTGAGAATTCAACCTTAACGGGGAGTAAAATAAACACAGACGTAAATAATTTAATCTGATGCCGAGACTTTGTGTCATTTTTACATTATACTATTGTAAATAGAGTTTGTAATTCTCATAAAAATAATAATTAATAATAAATTAATGATTTATTTAAAAAATAATATTTTTGATTATACAGGGTGATTCACGGTGGATGGAACGTTAGACGTTTCTGACGAACCAGTAAAGGAATCGTTTTGAAAATTTGGTCCCGTACATAAACGGACATGCTCTACCAACCTAAAATATTGTTAACAATACAGTGTTGCCGCTTCCACACAAAAATAATAGTAACTTCGATTTTTTAAATGCAATACCATATATTTTATTTTATTTTTGAATCCCCTATTACTTTCCTTACAATTTTTATTAACTCTACTCTATACTTATCTCTTGCCGTTTATAAGATATAAATTAATTTCCGTTTTTTTTTGTCCGAAAACGTCACTTTTAAAAATGCTGATAATTTTGAACTCTAAAACAGTGAAATCCTGAAATTTGGTAAATAGTTAACAAATACCATAGGGCTCTTTGCCCTAGTCCCAAATCTTTGTGGCAATATACAGGGTGGTTGAAAAATACACTTATTCTGGTAACTTGAAAAAGTGACCATAAGTCCTTTTTTTCAAATGTAACACCCTGTATATTATTACGGATTTGAAAAGCTGCTAAAATTTCACTTCATTCTTGTATATTATACCTGTACCTAACTAACTAGTTTAACCATTTTTTTGACGTATTAAGCATGATTTGTAAAATTTTCTATACAATTCAATTTTTATTCGGTTATTAGTAAGTTAGCCATGACAAAAACTGATGTTTACGTATGTTACTATGGTTATCGTTTTGACATTTCATTAAGTTTAGATACAAGATAGAAATACACTTTAAAGTCATGGAAGAAAACTATACAAATACAAATGCAGTTCTTATGAATTTATTTATTTTATTTGGACAATGTGTGTTTGCATTAACATGCAAAAAACATTAAAACTTAATTTTTCTTGAAATCCATGCAGTCAACACCCGCATATTAAAGTGTTTGGATGTAAACGGCCCGCGTTTTCAACATCTGTTAAAATGGCATTTTATTAGTTATAATTTTAGTAGTCTTTTATTATTTGACTTTAATAAAATTGTTCTGGATCCTTATGAATTTTTTGGCGAATTAATTGGCGGTAAATTAGAGTACATTTCGTTAAACTTTATGCATGTCCTGGCGATAATTCACATTGTCTAAATAAAATAAATAAATTCATAAAAACTCCATTTGTATAGTTTTCTTCCATGACTTTAAACTGTATTTCTATCTTGTATCTTAACTTAATGAAATGTCTTAACGATAACCATAGTAACATACGTAAACATTAGTTTTTTTCATGGCTAACTTACTAATAACCGAATAAAAATTGAATTGTATAGATTATACAACTCAATGTACATAATTCCCATATAGCTCGAGAGGCTTAATAAGTGATAAGCCTTTGGGATTATCGCTTTTGGTGGAAGGATTGTTACTGTCATGGTAACACATAATCAAATATTTAATTGTGACATAATTTTAAAAAAATGTCAAACCAAACGAGATTTGGAAGTGTTTCGTTGTTATTTATTATAATAATTGTAACTTTGTTATCAATAATAATAAAAATGAATAATTATTCAAATTATGGTTCGTTATATAATCTTTTGAATACTACTCGATGTTTTGGGATTACCTAATACTTTTACCTGGCACTCAACGAGTTACCATCAGCAACACCACTCCTCCTTCGGAGTCGTGGTGTTGCTGGGTAACATGTTTCGTGTCAGGTAAAAGTATTATTCGGTAATCCCGAAACATCTTGTGGTATTACATTCGAAAATTTTACAAATCATGCTTAATACGTCAAAAAAATGGTTAAACTAGTTAGTTAGGTACAGGTATGATATACAAGAATGAAGTGAAATTTTAGCAGCTTTTCAAATCCGTAATAATATACAGGGTGTTACATTTGAAAAAAAAGACTTATGGTAACTTTATCAAGTTAACAGAATAAGTGTATTTTTCAACCACCCTGTATATTGCAACTAAGATTTGGGACTATGGCAAAGAGCGCTATGGTATTAGTTAACTATTTACCAAATTTCAGGATTTCACTGTTTTAGAGTTCAAAATTATCAGCATTTTTAAAAGTGACGTTTTCGGACAAAAAAATGGAAATTAATTTATATCTTAGAAACGGTAAGAGATAAGTATAGAGTAGAGTTAATAATAATTGTAAGGAAAGTAATGGGGGATTCGAAAACAAAATAAAATATATGGTGTTGCATTTAAAAAATCGAAGTTACTATTATTTTTGTGTGGAAGCGGCAACACTGTATTGTTAAAAATATTTTAGGTTGGTAGAGCATGTCCGTTTATGTACGCGACCAAATTTTCAGAACGATTCCTTTACTGGTTCGTCAGAAACGTTTAACGTTCCATCCACCGTGAATCACCCTGTATATCAATATTATTAACCTCTAAATCAATTAACTTATTAAGAGGTAAAAAAATTAACTAACAATATCTGAACATCACCAAGCAGTGGATCAATTGATCATAAACGATTTTTTTAAGTTTATTATATTTTATTTCTTTATACAACAATGGACCTTTAATATCACTTATCTGTGGAAAGAAATATTTTTTCCCCAACTTTATTGTCCATACCTATTATTATTAAAGTTTAAATATCACCAAACAGCACAAAATAACAACAAATTAAATAAAGACGCAAAGAGGTTAACAGAAAGCAGTAACAAAATCGGCCATCATGTTCGATTAATATATTTTGGCGTGAATAAGATCGTTACCAACTTTTCTCTAGTGGGAAAAAATAATTCACCAAAAATTAGGCCTTGCCTAGAGTTGCTAATTTAAAACACAGTCCTATGGGGAATAAGCTCAGACCAAGCACAATAGACAAAGCATGCCACTCATTGCCATTCATGAAAGAGGGGTTGTTGTGTTGACAAATTTCAAGTCACATTGCGATGCAACAGCGATACAAGTAAGTCCCCCACCACTATAAGGGGCGATCAATCTGGGCGCGCGGAGAACCGGACGAAATGGAGGGGATACGTCTTGTAAAGCGCTTCGACAAGGAGTGTCGAACGTCGAACGGCGATCACAGCCGTATTGCTACTACAGTGCGTAAATTCTTATACTGTGAACATAAAACTGTTTTTAAGGCCAAATGTAAATAGCTTTGTCTATAGTGCTTGGTCTGAGGGAATAAGTATTTTACTTATTTTTCAGTTTTTTGTGTTAACACGATCATCGTTTTCATAAATGCCTTTGGGAAGACTATGTCCGCGGCTTCCACTAAAAATGTTTCATTGTTGATCTTACTTTTGTAATCGAAAAAAAATAAACTGAAATGAAATTACCAAGTTTACATTTTTAGGTAAAAAACGTTTTGCGTCATACATAAAATTACAATTCAGCGGTGACAGAAGCGGGCGATCCTCCAGACACCAAAGTCCAGAACCACCCCCTCGGCTACACCGGGGCGTAAGTGTCGAAGGTCAAAGCCCTCTGGCGTTACGTAGAGCCTTTCTAGAAACGCACACGCCTAATTCTCCCAGTTTGTCTCGTAGGTAAGTACCTTTTTATAGGGCGGCATCAAACTCGGCACATCTTAATCTCTTAATCCCTATGCATTTTTAATGAGATTTTTAAAACTACAATCTCGGCACAAAGTGGTGCACCTGACCTCGTAATAATATTTTTACTAACATCTAAAACTATTTATATGGACGGTACATTTTCTTACTGCACCAAATATTTTAAGCAAATGTTAACCATACATGGATTTTTGCACGGTTATTATATATCTACCTTTAGATTTTTGTTTGTTAAAAGACAGAAGTGAAAAGTCATATGCTTTTCATGTCTAGAATAAAAGAGAATTGTGATATAGGCATTGAATTTGTACCGAAAGAAATAGTTGTCGATTTTGAGTTAGCAATTCATAATGCTGTACTAAAAATGTCTCCAAATGCTAATATTATTGGCTGTAGATTCCACCTAACCCAGGCATGATATAGAAAAATTCAATCTCTGGGTTTACCAGTAGAATCCAAAGACAAAAATTCAGAGATTGGGCAGTGACTTCATTATTGTTTTGGTCTTTTATATTTGGAACCAGAACGTGTTGAAGATTTTTATTTCTTTGAACTTTACAAAATTAAGCCAGCAGACGACGGACTGAAAAAATTTTCCGATTACCTCATAGAAAATTATTTGACAGATTATTCGAAATTTCCACCCACTATATGGGAGGATGCGACTGTTGCGTTAAATAAAACTACCAATGCTTGCAAATCGTTCCACTCGCATTTTAATGCGTCTATGTACCAAACCCATCCTTCTTTATTTATTTTTGTGTCATGTCAAAATAGTATCCCATTGTTATGACTGGAATTAATTCCAATACATAATATGTAGTATAATAAATTTTGTTATAAAGATACAATCTTTTTTTTTATTTCTAAATTAATGTGCCGAGTTTGATCATTTTAAAAGGGACATTTGAAACTTTGTGCCGAGTTTGACTATTTTTATTATGTCTACCTGAGGCATGTGCCGAGTTTGTATTTTCCCTTTTTATATTTCAAAGTTACCCGTATTTAAAAAAATAATGCTATATCGCCAGACGTACGAGTGCAAGTTGAAACGAAGGGAAAATAAATCGATACGCACCACTTCAAAATTTAATTAAACTTCCCTTCTTCCCTAACATTTAGATCAACAGGGATGATCATGCGCACAGCCCTCTTGTTATTAGGTTTCCTTCTTTATCGACATCATATAAATACACTCCAGAACCGGCTCGGCGCCATTTTTGTTGTTACACTGTGGATTTCTTGTATTCTTTGCTGTTAGGTACTTTCCTTTTGCTTCTTTTAAACAGCATAACAAAGTAAAAATATTTGCTTAGCTAAGTTGTTAAAGGAACGCTTCGCAAACAAATCGTATAATTGATTGAGAATTATAGATGGGAATACTTAAGCGCGACATTCAAATTTTTAAAGTTAATAAAATAAAATATTTAGGTATTATTTTTGATAGCAAATTAAATTGGAATTTTCACTTAAAATACTTAATTAAATAATTAAGAAGTTTACTACCGATTTTTAAAAGCATTAATTTTGTTTTAAATGTAAGACATGGAAATATTATATTACGCGTTAGTTAAAACTCATTTAAATTACGGAATTTTAGGTTGGGGAGGAATAAATAGAACTTTAGTTAAAAAATTAGAAATATTACAAAAGGTTTCTAAAAATTATATTTAATAAAAATTATCTTTATCCTTCAAAAGAATTATATTCAGAAACAAAAAAGTTGAACATAAGACAACTTTACATTTATAACATCTTAAGATAATAATATAACATATTTAAAAATAAAAACCTTATACAATTTAAAAACCATCATCATAATACACGTCATAAAAATGAAATAACCATAAAACCTAAAATAAATAAGTCCATAGGACAAAAAAATTTGAAATATTTATAAACGGTTATTTACCAACAAAAATTAAAAAACTGATTTCATTAGAAAAATTTAAAGTCGAAATAAAAGCATAAATATTAAAAACAGACAATTTGAAAATATTTTTAGAAATGCTTTAATTAATTAATATTGTTCTAAATAATTTATATACTTAAGTAATATTTTTTACTTAAAAATTATAAATTAATAATTTTATTATAGGTAATATATTTCTTCAAAAAAACTGCGTTTATACTATAAATTAACATTTTTACTTTAAAACTTAATTTTAAATGCATATTTATGATTTTACATACTAAAACAAAAAATAAGATTTGCCCCTAACAAGCTCAGCTTCCGGGGATTGAAGGATAAGTTTATAGAAGACAACATAAACATATTTATTATATTATTAAATTGTAAGTAAACTTATTTATATATATTTTTATTTCTGCGAAAAGTTCAGCAAAATAAATAGCTGTTAAATCACCTGCAAAGAGCATCGATCAAGCCTTTTAAGTTCAATTTAAAAACATAATCAATATAAATTAAGAATGGTCGTGGACTTAATATTGCTTTCATTGTTTTAGATATGTACAACCAGCACCGCCAGTTCCCCCTCCCCGACGTCTATCGGAGAGCACGTCGGTCCCAGGATCGCCGCAACATCTAAGGGCCCGTTTCCATTATACCCCCGAACCGCAAAGGCGGATTTTTCAAACCAACGACGTTTCATAACAAAAGGCTAATAACGCGTTTTGCGCGTCCTTAGTAAAAAAATGTTTCTGGTTTGATAGGTAAGGAGGTCGTTTTGAATAAACATTATAAGAAAACAAAGACCGATAAAACAATCAACATTGTTCATGTTAAAGTGCATTGGCCATCCCACATTAAGTTAACCCCCCTATTCTCTAAAAAGTCGTTTACCAACGATAACATTTGATTAAAAAAAAGATGAAATAAAAAATAAAGAAAATGGGAAGTACCAAAACCACTAGACAGTAGTATGTCATTTACTTAGAGTTGGAGACAAATAAGTTTATTAAAAAACCCATAAACTCGGTGAGAAAACTACACATTTTTGTCGTCATCTCGGGAACCTGAAAGGGATCGCTGATATTTCGTATAACTGCCGATTGAAAAGTATGTTCTGCCTTCTGCAATAGGGAACTTTCCAATTTTTTTTTCTTCAATAATATGATTTAGTTAGGCCTGAAAAAAGTATTCCCCAATTATTACTCCTTAAAAATCAAAAATAACTTGGTAATAATTCTTTAAAGTTTCGCGCGTGTTGAAAGCATTTCAAACGATTACCAAATAAAAACTAAAAACGCAAAGTCGTCGTCTCGTCAATCACTATTTATTTAAAAAGGTGACATGTTTCGCCCTATATGGGCATCATCAGACCTAGAAAGTTTTTTTAAAACATAACATTAAATAGAAAAACCCCCTAAATTTTTCTTACCTAACATTAAAACACGAAATTAAAAGTTAATAAATAATTACACACATCAACATTTACATAATGTAATAGTACGACTTTGACTGACACCTCTTCTTCTTTTTTAATTTTGAATCAGGACATTAGAATGTGGGCTATTATCTGTTCTTACTGAGTTACCACCAAGTCCCTGGCCCTACCGTAAACTGTTTGGTTATTGTTACTTTCTTTTTAATTGTAATGTTGATGTGTGTAATTATTTATTAACTTTTAATTTCGTGTTTTAATGTTAGGTAAGAAAAATTTAGGGGGTTTTTCTATTTAATGTTATGTTTTAAAAAAACTTTCTAGGTCTGATGATGACCATATAAGGCGAAACATGTCACCTTTTTAAATAAATAGTGATTGACGAGACGACGACTTTGCGTTTTTAGTTTTTATTTGGTAATAGAAACGGGTCTCTTGGAGATTGGACTACTTCTTTGAATTTCAAACGATCTCTAAAGCGCGCGAAGCCCGATGACGTCAGGGGGTATGACTTTTGGTCATCCGTCATCCTGACACTCCTGACATGTGCCGAGCGACTCAATTTGGATTGCCGTGTGTTATTGTTATTGTATTGTTGTTTTAAGGTCGTGTCGCTTGACGCGTGGATGTCAAATCTGACAAATCATCAAATTTATTGAAAACCTATTTCGTGGATGTCACACACAAATCTGACAAATGATACCCCTTGACGTCACGACTACTAGCAGCGCGTTTTTACCCGCTTGGAATAATTTGAATTTTGGGGCATTTTTAAATTTTTCTAGCGGTCTTTTGGGACGAAATATGTTGTTTTTTTTGCTGCCATATGTTTTATGACAATATATTATTGATTTATAGAATTTTTTCCCCATTTAAAATTTTTGTTAAGTTCCCTATTAACAAAAACCAGCAAAAATTAAAAAACGACGCGAAGTTCTGTTGATGCATACCTTTATTTTAACTCGTCTAGTATAACTAGTACCGTGCGAGCAAAAATTATTTGCATCCAAGAGGGCCTTGCATCTTAGGACGTAATGCTTAGCCGTTTCAATCAGTTATTCCATCATCTTTGACAGCCGTTACAAGTAATTTTATCTAAACCAAGCCCTACGTTTTTTAATCCAAGCCCTCTTTGATGCAAATAATTTTTGCTCGCACGGTAATATTTGTCGGCGTATTCGTGGTGTTTCCAAATTCCATAATTATCCTAGCCTACTAAGAGCTATTGGAATTGCCCAATTAGCAATTTTTTAAGGGATTTTGCAAGGCATTTTCGACACATCGCCTTCCCGGTGGAACATCGACCTAAAGTGCAAATTTTCAATTTTTTTAGTTATTTCGTATTAAGTCTCCGGTCAAACAATGTCAATGTGTAGTACAAAAAGTGGCCGCGTGAAACCGCTTGCGTCGTTGTTCCATTCCCGCGTTTTTCTAATTGGCGCCGGCGGAAAAACGACGTAATTGATAGGTAGGTCTTTGTTGATTCGATATCGTTTGTACTTTAACAAAATCTAGTAAAACAACGTCGTAAATGTCTGTTGCGTCATTGTTGCTCCAAAATATTTGTCTTTCGCAATGACCTAATTGTCCTTTGTTTTGTGTGAAAACTTTATTTACTTAAAACTGCATCGTTTATTTCAAAATGCTGTAAAGCAATATTTTTTTACTCAAATTTGAAAAAAGAAAGTTGTCACAATTATTACTTAAAAATAGATTTGAGTGGAACAACGGCGTAACTGGAGGGGGGGGGGGGGGTCAAAAAAAGGGGGAAAATATAGGTTTTACAAAAATTGTTGATTGGTTTAACAGCCTAAGATGTAAGTATTATTTTCATAAGTTATATCACAAGAGGTGAATATTTTTTGACATTTTTGTGCAAAATTTCTGTCAAAAATTCGCGAGACAAAAATTCTTTAAAAGAATTTTTGTCGAGGGCAATTTTTATAGAAATTTTGCGGAAAAATGTCAAAAAATATTCTAAATAAAATATTTACCTCGAGTGGTATATGTTGAGATTATATACCAAAAAAAAAAAGAAAAAATACAACGAAATGCAAGAGTTTTAAAATGATTTATGTAGCTACTAGAAAAACAGACAAAACGAAACAAAACCTAAACAATTGACAAAGTAATAAAACTAACAGAAAATTAGTTGGTCAATATATACTGCCGTGTTTCGCAGAATTTCTCGAATTGGGTCCATATATACTTTTTTGTTTTTGTTGTATTTTCTGGGATAGTCTTTTCAGCGTTTTTTCTTATATTTTCGACTGAAACATTACTGAATCGGCAAGATTCCATTTTTAAAAAAATGTGACATGAATCTGACAACATCAAAAACTTGATTTGTTGAAAGGGATTTTTGTTATTATAGAAACGGTCTATAGCAACCATCAAATATTTTAAACTTGTTATGCATTGGCATTGTTGTGGCAGATGGCCCGGGGTATATCCACTTATGCGGGGTATATTCAGTATAATATGCATCTGATTGGTCGCAAAACAGCGTTTAATTGGTCAGAATCGGATTGAGGTATATAATCAATATAATAGTTTAATTATAAAAAATTGTTATTTTTTATAAGGTTTTATTTAACATGGTTGCATAAAAAAAATATTAAAACGTTATTTTCTCAAAACTTCAGAATTTGCACTTGGGTCGATATTCCTCCGGGAAGGCGATATGTAAATCAGGCTTTGGCGCAATGAAATGGAAGAAAAGGACGGAATGATAAGAGATCGGGTAAAAATGTAAACAATTGGGTCTGTTCTTTAAAAGGTCGTTGGATGCTGCGGTAAATTTAGGACTTGTACTTGACGTGTGGGTCGGTAGTTTAGTCGATTTTCTTATTGGGAATTTCAATGTAGTTAACGACTTTAATATATTACTACTAATGTTTATTCAAAAATAAATGGGAATTTATGAATTGTTAAACAAAAATAATTACAAAAATTGCAATTAAATGTGCCTATTAATGACCTTCATATTTCTAGAAACATTTAGCTAATTTGTACAAAAATATTTATCGTGTTATCTACTAAAACCGAAATATCTAACATCTTCGGTCTAGAACGACTAATGATTTATCTACGTCACACGACTTTAAGGAAATGCTGCTTTAATGTGACATATCTCCAAAGTTTACAATACTTTTACTAAATTTCATAAAAATCCCTTTACTAGTATGACGTAAGTAAATGGTTAGTCGCCACCGTGGACTGGACCTACTGAAATTTTCTATTTAAAGTTATTCTTATTTTTTGCTGTTTTAATTTTTTACTAGTTATAAAACCAACAACAATCAAGCAAAGGTAGACAAATCATTTCATTCGTTCATGCGCCGAGCCGTCATCTCTCTGTTTATAAAGGCCATTCTATCACAGGACAGGTCTATAAATACTTGTAAAATAAAAATTGTGGTACTAAATCTTTTTAAGGCCGAGACACAATTAAAAAATAAGCAATATGCAATAAGAAATAGGTAATAAGTAAAGGGCGGATTATATGTATAAATTCAGCCAAAATATGCTCATATACAGTGTGGTTGTTTAAGTGTGCAACATATGGGCATTTTTTTTTATTACCGATTTCTCGGAAAATTTTATTCTTGATAAAAGTTGGTGCATGTTCGATAATCATATTAGGTGCACTTGGAATGGTTGCAAGTCAAACGGCGTACAGGATAGGTCAAAAAATATAAAATTTGTAAAAGAATAAAGTTTTTTAATAAACATTTCAAATAAAAATTTTGCACTTTAAATGAGAGTTTTTTAATTAGGATATTATTATTACTTATATTTTATCTTGTTAAAAAGATTTTTAGGATATTTTAAAGTTGTTTTTAATATCGTTCGAACAAACATGAAGTTTGTGATTCCTTAATAAATTAAAAAATCAAGTAAATTTTACAAATATGCTTGAATTTAAACAAAGATATGTGAAATTGATTTGATTATGATTAATTTTTGAAGGTTTTTATAGTGAATATATAAAAAAAAATTTTTTGGAAAATCAATGTTTTTTAAAAAAATATATTTTTTTATTTTAGGAGGTCACGTTTTTAAATCTATACATAACTTTTAATTCTAAACAACTGTTCTTAATAACATTTTGCTAAATTTTCTGAAATAGGGGTAAGTACTTTATTCTTGTACAAGTTTTATATTTTTTGGCCTACTCTGTACGCCGTTTGACTTGCAACCATTCCAAGTGCACCTAATATAATTATCGAACATGCACCAACTTTTATCAATAATTTTGTGAGAAATCGGTAATAAAAAAAATGCCCATATGTTGCACACTTAAACAACCACACTGTATATGCCTTGTTTGCCTTTAAAATATGCAGTTATTTGTATTTTTTTATCAACATACATAAAAAACAAAGAAAAATAAAAGTAAACAATTTTTTAACCTAAAATTGTATAAAAGGCATTTATTACTAAATATTTTTTTAAATTTTCAACCTAAAAAGGATTGTCTTCTATTAGTAAAAATATGTTTATATAAAGAGAAGCTTCTTTCAACATCTACTAATCGGACAATACTGCAACTTAGGTAGCAAAATATAAAGTCGAGATACAACTTCGTTGGATGGTTTACCCTCATAAATGTTTTTTACTGCAGTTAAGTATTTAAATCCTTCATTCCTTTTTACAGTTACCTCCAATTTGCTTCTTACTTGACCTTCTACTTTACCGGGAAAGTTGTTACATTTAGCGGAAAAAGTTTCAACAATACTAATTGAGTCTCTTAATCTTAAATTTCTACTCTTTTTACATTTAGCGGAAAATAAAAATCTTTCCACAAACTATAACAGAAGTATGTATTACAAATCGATATAAATACAGTTTGTTAAGCAGGTAATAATAACGCATTATTAAGTGGTTATAAACAACCCCTATCAATATACCTGCAAATCCCGGAAACCCCCAATAAATACCTTGTGTATAACCGAAATGTAAATATAATTATAATAATCTTAGATTGGAAAATCCCTGAAATAAGTACCAAACTGGACATTAAACCTTTAACTTTTTAAACTACATTTTTTGATAAAGCCGAAAACTTAAAAATATATATGCTCTTAAAATAATAATTTATCAAAAATATGCATTTTATTATAAAATTGACAAAATATGGAAAAAATGCATATAATAATATGTATAATAATTATGATGGCACAATACAGTATTGTGACAATGGTCGAATTGCTAATTGTCAATAAATCTTCTTTTAACTTTTCGTTTTGTCGACAAAACAGGTTATTTTGGTGCTATGTCGATTCTCAAAAAATATGATTCATTTTGTAAGCTCACCGGTTTATCGCAAACACATAAACGAAGTGACTGTTTGAAGGTTGGAGACTGATGTTTCTTGAATGATGAAAGAGTTTTGGACTTCCGTTGTCTTTATTTGTGTTAAATCACAACGTTTCAACTGGTAAGTATCTGTATCTGAATCAGTATTCACCTGAAGACGACTGGAGATACTTACCGGTGAAACGTTGTGATTTAAAACAAATAAAGACAATGGAAGTCCAAAACTCTTTCATCATTCACATAAACAAAGTGTTAAACACAAATTAAAAATACGTCTTTAACCTGAAAATCAAACCGACAAACGTCTAAATATTTATTGGGGCAGGGCATATCCTATACAGCTTTTCATTGGCCAGTAATAAGAAACTTTCAACAGAAGAAGAAGTGTTTCTTCATATTAAATCTTATTTCTGTTGCTTATTGCTTATCGCCTAATGCTTATTTTTTAATTGTGTCTCAACCTTTACAGACCTGATAGTGGATTATAATATTGCTATCTCTAGAATGCAGACGGCACATTTTGGTGACACCGGTGTAAAATATTTCTAATAATATGCTGTTGTTCTGAGTGGTTAGAGAAATTTTTTATTGGCTGCCAGTCAATAACTTTTCTTAAAACCGACATTATGTGCCTCTATAGCACTGGTAAATTCGCAATAGTTACAAAATAAGTCAATTTAAACCCAAAATGGGCGAGTAACAGCTATTATCCCAGAGCAAAGATTGGTTTATATTTTTACGTGGTTTTATTGTGAACCTGATGGCATTTGACGTCTTATCGGCTTGTTATGATGAAGATAATGAGTTGTCTATCTTGCTCTATTGTCGTTGTATTGAACGATATTGCATTGGCAAAAGCATTTTAAGTCCTTCTGTGTTACTTTTCCTTGTCGCGAGTTGCAAGGAACAATATAGTCAAATACTAGTCTCGGTCCATGAAAATGTTTGGACGCTATTGTATTAATATTTTTAAGTTTTGTCTCTCCATATCCCATATAAACTGTTTGTTTGCTAACCTTCCTCTTTTTTAATAATTATAATAAATATATTTTTGTCAATTTTCCATTATATAAAAATGCTAAATCTTAAAATACAAATCTATTTATTTGTTGGCGCTGCGCTAGGGTTATATCAGGGGGTTCCTCTTTCTCCATGTACTCGTAAAGCAGGATAAACTGTAGGCCCCCTGATGTGACGATGTATTGATAATGTGAAATCAAAAGAGACGAAATAGTGTAGAAACGGCCCTTTACAATGAATGTATAAATCAAGCTCTACAGAATTTAAAAAATGTTTACAAAACAATCGGGAACATCGAACCTCCCATCACAAAACAGCACACAACAGAAACGATGTTAAGTACTAAAAGTATTTTAGTCTCCAGACTTTTGTCCCAACACGTGGACGTGAATAACCTTTTGACTTTTAAAAAATGTGCAACTTCCCATCACAAAACAGCACAAAACAGCACACAACAGAAACGATGTTAAGTACTAAAAGTATTTTAGTCTCCAGACTTTTGTCCCAACACGTGGACGTGAATAACCTTTTGACTTTTAAAAAATGTGCAACTTTTCAATTAATTTTATTGGTTTTAAATTAACCGCTTGCGGGGTTACTGAGCTTTAATCCTCAGTCCCCACAAAACACTTTTTGCAATGTAATTTTATTTTGATATGACAATTTTATCCTTATAATGTCTTACTGACATAAACTTGAAATATAAAAAATTTTAAATAATCTTCGACACCTTTTCAGGAAGCTTTTTTCTTCCCTAGTTTATTTGGTTGGTTTTGATCCCCTTTAATAACTTTTAACATACTCAGTATGGTTTAACCTTTATCAATTTTCTTCATATTATGTCTCTTCTACACATCATTTGTTTAATCCCATAAAAGCTCCATTAAGGTTCTACACCATTTTCTCTTCTGCTAGAACCATCAGCACTAAATAAATGTTCTATCTCCTGATGATGAACGTTTCTACGTTCGAAACATGTAGAGACCCCTAGAGAATTTTTATTCTATTAAATTTTGTGGAGGAAGACTTCAGGTTTTTCTTTCTTCCCCATACTTTCAACTCCACTTTAAGCATGGACTATTTCTTCAAATTATATTACATATTATTGTTTTGACGAACATCTTAAAAATAACCCAAAAATCACAATAATTTAACATACACGTTCAGCCGCACTGAACAAACGTAGAAGTCGTTTTAACCGAAAATTAACTGATCAGTTTGCGTTCATTCTTAAAGACGGGTTCTTACTAGTCGACTTTATTGATCGATAATATTGAATCTATAATGTGAACATCCGTTCAACGATATCGTTCAATAAAAGTGAAACTAATTCCTACTTTGGTTGATCGACAGGACTGATTCAATGACATTGAACATTTTTTGACCGTAAGAACAAACGTTCAGTTGCATTCAAAACAATACGGAGTCGATACGAAAGCCAAGCACGCACAATTTTCTTACTAGCAGCCATTTTTAGAACCCATAATTCAATCAATAAATGGGAACAAATTTTAAAATCAATTCTATATTCAGTGGTATAGATTCAATAACATGGATCACTAAAGTCGACTAGTGAGAATCCGCCTTTACTGAACACGCGTTCTTACGTTCATTTTCGTTGAAACAGTCGAAATGATTCAACGCGGCGTAATTGTGATAACTCGCCTTAAGTTGTGAGTGCAGTGATGCAGTAGGAACTATTCAGTGCCCTGAGCCGTATTCGATTGGGTCAGAGATTTGAATCGATCTGTTCTTAACAATCAATCCAGTGATCCAAGGTAAAACACGGAATTTTATGTCTGTTCGTTTGAGTTTCGATTTTGACTTTACCTCATTTCATGTTCAAAAATTAGTCGAGAGTAGTGTAGTAGTATAAAAAATATATATTTTAGGTAGGTTTCGGTAGTTCTACTACCCTTACTAATATTTTTTTATATTTGCATGCTCTGATACGTGCATGGCCTTTTTTTATTTGACTCACTCAAATTTACTTACCTTTTTTGTGACCATTTCCTTGAACTCATGAACGTAGTTTAGCTTAGACTCTTCTCATTCACGTACAGGAAATATTATTTACCTAGATGGGTTTAAAAAGACGTAATTCATCCATTTCTACTTCTACATCACAGTTAATTTTCTTGAAAAAAAAAACAATCAAAGAATATTAATAAATACTCAATGAAAATCTAAAAACAGGGACAGAATGGAACCATAACCTCCAAAACCATAAAGTAAACAAAACAAACAACTGATCTGATTTTGGCGGTTCTGCAATTTCCCAGGTTCACTTGGGATTGCTTTGACGGTAGTGAGGGAATAGTGATCATTTGCTAATCGAACACAGGTTAGATCAGTTAGATCAATCCGGATCGATCTAAACCAGGGAATCGAACACGTCTCTGGAGTCCTATCGCGATCTTTAGGGTCATTATCGCTGATTTTACTTTGTTTATACGTACTTAAAACAAGATTAATAAATTACTTTCCTTTCGAATCACACGATTAATATTTTCTCATGTATCTTTTGTATTGACGTTAATTCAAAGCAGTTAATTTTGAAGTATAATTTATTTAGGAAAGGAAGAAAAAACTTAAAGTCTTCCTCCACAAAATTTAATAAAATATAGAAATTCTTTAGGGGTCTCTACATGTTTCGAACGTAGAAACGTTCATCATCAGGATACAGAAAAATTATATAGTGCTGATGGTATTAGCCGAAGAGAAAATGGTAAAAAACCTTAATGGAGCTTTTATGGCATTAAAAATTTGAAATGTAGAAGTTACATATATAAAAAAAAACCCACTACCCCAAAAACCACTCTTTAAAAATATTTTTGACATCATGACTTCTACAAGTAACAATTCTCATCTTTACATTGTCTTACAGACATATCAATAATTTTACAAATATTTTTATATAAATAATTAAAAAATCCTCGACACCTTCTCTTTAGAAGGCCTTTTTCTTCTTCCTCATTTCATTTGGTTGTTTAGACATCCTTTATCACATATGCTCAGCATGTTTTAACTCTCCTCAACTTTTTTATACAGGGTGGCCCTTTAGTGTGGCAAAGTACAATAGCTCCGTTACTATTTCAAATACATTAAAAATATTAATACAAAAGTTGAAGGGCAGTAAGTGACTTATAACGTAAAATTATTTTTAACTTTATAGGGTGGCTCAAAAAAGCGGAACAATAAAAAATGTACTTTTTTCAAATGGAACACCCTGTATATTTTTTCATTTTTAAATTCCATATTAAATTATAATTATTTTTTATTAAATACATTATTAGTCTATACTTTATAGTTTCCGAGATATTTGCTCTTGAAAAGTGACATTTTTGAACTTTGACAGCTTCTAGCTTTCTAACAGTACGTCTTAGAGCAAAACGGCTTACATGTCCCTATCTTTAATTTTTATTATCTTCCCAAAAAAATCAACTTCCGGTTAAACCGGATGTTACTCGAAAGCAGGAAATATAGTTGTTCCGGTTTAACTGGAAGTTGATTTTTTTGGGAAGATAATAAAAATTGAAGATAGGGACATGTAAGCCGTTTTGCTCTAAGACGTACTGTTAGAAAGTTATAAGCTGTCAAAGTTCAAAAATGTCACTTTTCAACAGTCAATATCTCGGAAACTATAAAGTATAGACTAATAATGTATTTCATAAAAAATAATTATAATTCTATGTAGAATTTAAAAATGAAAAAATATACAGGGTGTTCCATTTGAAAAAAGTAAATTTTTTTTGTTCCGCTTTTTCGAGCCACCCTATAAAGTTAAAAATAATTTTACGTTATAAGTCACTTACTGCCCTTCAACTTTTGTATTAATATTTTTAATGTATTTGAAATAGTAACGGAGCTATTGTACTTTGCCACACTAAAGGGCCACCCTGTATACAGGGTGGGGACTTTAAATGGAACGCTGCTTATAGCGGCTCTGAGAATAAGATTTCTGTAAAATTCAAAAATACGTCCTCAAAGATTTTCTATGGGCCACGCATTGGTCATGTAAAAAAAAATGGGGACCCCAAAGGGGGGCGCAGCCCTAACGAACTTTCTTTTTTCAAATTAGACAATACCACTTGTGGCACCTTTTTGGGAAGCTTATTAAAGAAGGAATTTGTCCATGTTCTTTTTTTCAACATCTGTCAAGCCATGTGTCAGAAATTTAATAAAAACTAATTTTTAACGAATAATTATATAAGATAACTTGGAAACCGAAATGCCACTTTTTTAGCGTAACAATTGTTGAAAATGTGCCCCATAAACCTGTTGGCACAGACCCAACCGATGGTAGAACTCTTCCCTTACTCTTTCCAAAACTTCTGGAGTGATTAAACTTATCTCTGCTCGAATCCTTACTTTCAACTCTTTCAGATTTCTAGGTCTGATGACATAGACCCTGCTTTTTAAATCGCCCCATAAATAAAAATCTAATGGTGTAATATCCGGTGATCTGGGTGGCCATTCTATAAATCCTCGGCGTCCTATCCACCTGTTTGGAAATGTCATATTTAAGAATTCTATTACATTTCTTGCAAAGTGCGGAGGGGCTCCATCCTGCTGGAAAAATATCCTTTGATCTAGATTTCCATAATTATTAGGAAATATTCTTTGGAGTTCTGGTATTAAAAATGTCTGAAGAAAATTTAAATACAGTTCTCCATTTAAATTGCCTTCAAAAAAGAATGGACCAATTATTCTGTCGCCTATTATTCCAGCCCAAACATTCACTTTCCCTTGGCGTTGAGAATGACATTCAACAATCCAATGAGGATTTTCGTCTGAATAATATCGGCAATTTTGTCGATTAACCTAAAATGGAAATTAATTAATAATATGTTTAGATTTGCCCAGCGAATGTATAACCGTTAATTGCTTTTAAAACATAATTTTTTGTTTAACTTTCGAACTTACTTGACCATTTAAAGTAAATGTTGCTTCATCAGAAAAAAGTATCCATGCTAAATCAATTTGTCGGTTGTCCAATGCGGCCATCATAACTTCGCAAAATTCTACCCTTCTGTCTAAGTCATCCTCCAATAACTCTTGTACTGGCTGCATTTTAAATGGTTTTATCCCAGTAGACTTTGTGATCTTTAACACCGTTTTATGATCGATATTCTGATCACGAGGTAATTGCCTTGCTGGTGTAATTGGGTTTTCTTGATAAGTCAATATGATATCCAATTTAGTCTCATCTGATACTTTTGGGGGTCTTCTTCGAAGAACATGTCTTACATGACCCAATTCTCGAAATTGCTTTTCAATTTTACTGACTGTACTTCGCGACAGAGGTGGCAAATCGGGATGACTTTCATAAAACAACGCAGCAACTTCTTCTTGACTCCGTTTTCTTTCTCCAAACCCGACCATCATCAATATTTTAATTTTTAGCGTTTCAGTTAAATACAATTTTAAAATTTCTAAATTAAAGCAATAAAAATTAAACAACTTGTCAAATGTAACAAAACAGTCTGTATTACCATGGAAACGGATGGGTCTGTCTCTGGAGCACATTTTCAACAATTGTTACGTTAAAAAAGTGGCATTTCGGTTTCCAAGTTATCTTATAATATGAATTCGTTAAAAATTAGTTTTTATTTAATTTCTGACACATGGTTTGACAGATGTTAAAAAAAATAATATGGACAAATTCCTTCTTCAATAAGCTTCCCAAAAAGGTGCCACAAGTGGTATCGTCTAATTTGAAAAAAGAAAGTTCGTTAGGGTTGCGCCCCCCCTTGGGGGTCCCCATTTTTTTTTACATGACAAAAGCGTGGCCCATAAAAAATTTTTGAGGACGTGTTTTTGGATTTTAGAGAAATCTTATTCTCAGAGCCGCTATAAGCAGCGTTCCATTTAAAGTCCCCACCCTGTATGTCACTTCTACATTTCAAATTTTTAATGCCATAAAAGCTCCATTATGGTTTTTAACCATTTTCTCTTCGGCTAATACCATCAGCACTATATAAATTTTCTGTCTCCTGATGATGAACGTTTCTACGTTCGAAACATGTAGAGACCCCTAAAGAATTTCTATATTCTATTAAATTTTGTGGAGGATGACTTAGTTTTTCTTTCTTTCCTATACTTTTAACTCCACTTTAAGCATGGACTACTTCTTCAAATTATAATTTATTTATTATTATTTTTAATGTATTATTTTAAACATATTAACTATTTTATCTACAAATCCTAAATTAGGATTTTTTAAAACATTTATTATTTAAATGGGATATAGAGTGATAACCTAGCACAAAATCTAATAGGTCATTATAGAAGTATTTTGAAGCTGTAAAGAGTTCATAACAAAATTCTATTGTCGAACTATCATATATGTAACTTTTATAACCGTCTTTATGTAATTGCCTACTGGGTTCCGTGTGCGCGGTTGCCTATTTAAAATCTATTATGGATTTTTATTCTATAAACTAAAAATTAACTTCTATGATCTGAAATCCATGTACTAGATTTTTTAGACATAACTCTTTTGAGTCGTATTTTTTTGTTCCCGTCGTCTTGCAGAAGCAACTTACGCTAGCGTTTGCTGGATTTTTCATTTAATCAACTTTATCATTTTCACAGTGATATCTGCAAGATGCCAGGAATTAAAAAGCAAACTACTCTAACACCCACATATGTAAAGCTTCTATGATGACATTATTATGATTTTGTGGCTGGCATCCATAGATAAGTTTAAATTTTAGATCTTTAACACCAAAAACTTCTTTTGGATTTAAACTTGGGCCCCATTCAACTAAGAAACTGGAATCGCCACTGTCAAATTAGATATTAGCTAATTCTGTAACGTAAGTTTATCATTATCTTTCAGAAGGGTTTATTTGAATGGGTTCTCCCCCTCTTCCTAACAAAAAACAATTTTTTTTATCATTTAACTTTTCAACGTAAGCTCTTTTAAATTTCGATTGGTTATCGCTCGTCATTATTTATACAGCTTTAGACAAATTAATAAAGAAATATTTATACACTAGCCGTAACTCACTGCTAAGTTATGATAAATTATTTATGAAATAATTTAATTACTATGGAAGTGGTAGACTACCAAACGGCATTTTAATAAATTAAGTTTCGGAGATGACCAGTCGACTATCGGGAATGTGCCTCATGGAAACGACCCATTAGCCGAATATGTTATGCGCTACCTGTGACGGAGCCCTTTGAGTAAAGATTGCTTCGGGTCGGTGTACAGCAAGTTTTGTTAACAAACATTCTTTCTTCCTTGCAAGCTCATCTTGATACCTTTTGTTGAATAATTATAAGGATATGTACAAAATAACATTAAAATTTAACTGTTTAGAAGATAATATAGTGTCCGCGAAAATAATTAAAAGCTAATATTGTGGCATATCGGACAAGTGTGTAACTGTTTTTTTTTTATATTGGAATACACAGGGATCCAAGCACAATGGATACCCTGGGGCGGGTAGACCACGACGGCCGTTTCTTTCTTGTTAGGACGAAACGGCCGTGGTGGTGTCTACGTTTTAAATTTCAACCCCTTTAGCGGTTGTTCTTTTTTTACGTAAACTCTTATGTTAAATAGGGTCCAAAGTTTTAGTTTTGACTAATAGTGTAGAGGTTATAATAATATTATATATCATAGGGGTGAAAGGGACATTATCTCTGGATTGCACAAAGGTTTAAAACTATACTGACTGTGACAACAATGACAGTGGCAGAAATCCATAATCAAAGTTGCCAGTAAATTAGGAGTTAATGTATACGGGCCCCATCACAGTCAAAGTAGTTTGGTTATTTAATTCGTGATTAAAACCTTCGTGTACCTAGTAAATACGCCGATATAAATATTTGGGACTTTAACGAAATTTGGTACTAAAAAGACACTTTTTTGCAAAAAGGGAATGGGATATATAGAAGTTAAGCAAAAACTTAAACTTGTGTTATAATTAGTTTTATTTTACTATGAGGAAAATTGCGAACCGTTATAAAGAAGAGGTAGAATACCAAATTTCGTTTAATCAAATAAACCACGCATCATAATAGCAAAATACTATAAGGTACGGGAGATAGGGCTGCATTTGAACGAGTCGTTTCATACCGACTAAAAATCATTACAATAATAGTTTTTCTTAACACAAAAGGGATTTGAACGATAGCCACTCTAGTAACGGTAGAACTAATGGTGACAGCATGTTAAAGTTGTTTAAAAAAATTATGCTTAGAGTATTTTTATACCATGCCAAAATGTATGGGATGTTTTGGATCATTCACAACAAAAAAATAATAGTCGGCTGTTTCGAAAAGAGGTTATAATACCAAGTAGAATTTTTTAATTAAAATAAATACAGCATTAAAAGCCTTTTTATTATTACATTTGAAAAAAAAGGTTGGGGGCGGTTTATACCCCCAAAAGAAGAGTACATTTCATGACGGTACGAAAAAAGTATGCCAAACTAAAATAAACGCAGCCGTAGTTCTGTATTTTTTTAGCAAATAGAGGCTCTCTAATGCTGAATTTATTCCAGTTAAAAATTTCACCCTGTAACAAACCCGAACAAACTTGAACATATTCGTTATGGTTCATAGCTGTTTCGAAAAGAGGTTATAATACGTCAGTCAAGTATGACTATTATTTTTTTGTTAAGAATTATCCAAAACATCATCTCATAAATTTTGACATCGGTATGAAAATACTCTTAGCATATTTTTCGTTAACATGCTGTCACCTTTAGCTTCACCGCGGGTGCGGCAACTGACGCTCATTTTGCTGATTATTGAATATTAATCAACTGCTAAAAACGAAATTTATTCGGTATAAAATTTCTCGAAAAAATGCAGCGCTACCTCCTCTCCTATAAAGTTTAAAAGATAGGTAAGAGATTTGCTAACCTCTGCACTATAATACGTATCCACGGGTGCGATTATGTAACCCAATTTTAACTCCCTCAAACCCTATTCAAAATCTATTACAGAATCGCACAATAAGAAATAGTATATTACATAACAAGTGTTGAAAGTGGTACATTTCAAACAACGACGTATTTAGCACGAGGCGTAAGCCGTGTGCGAAAACTCTCCGAGTTTGAGAAAATCACTTTTACAGGAGTAATGTACACACACAATTTTTCCTACGACCATAAAAAATTTAATATTTTGTAGGTATTACACCATTGTGTTTTAAATTATTTCAACACTTGAGTTGAAAAATGCTAAACAAATTCAAGGCAGATTCTAACACAAGCTTCTATATTAAAACGAAAAATAAACAAAGCCCAGTTTATACATTAACTTACCTAGTTCATAGAAGTAATAGACGTGCTTACGCTCGTCCTGCTCTCTATGAATCTATGTATAGTGAATAAATTTCGTTTCTAATTTTTTAGCTCCTTGCATCCTTTCAATAAAAGAAGACCAAGTATCAGGGGCGGCTCGTGGTATTTGAAAGTGGTGAGGCACAGTTGAAAAAATTTTTTTAGCAAGGTTAGATTTTAAAGTTAGTCTAGTGGTCACTCTACTTCGTCAGTTGTGTAATAGGTACCTTTTGTAAAAAAAATTATAATATTAAATTTAAAAAATTGGAATATAGTTTGTAAAGCTAGGGCTATGTTATCGAACAATTTGTTCCTATGAAAATATGTATTACGCAACTGTCCAGCAAGAACCAACGTGGAGGTGTAGAGCATTCTTGCCAGGGAAGGGAAGGGCGGAAAGGATGGGTTTAAGAGGAATAGAGGAAAAGGAATTGGTAAAAAGATGAAGATATTAAATAAATGTAGATTCTGAAATAAATTTGGAAACAAATTATAAAATAAACTAAAAATATCAACTCTACGTAAAATAAGGAGTTTATTCTAAAAATTTGAAAAAATATTGACTATAAAAGAAGTGCGCGCAAAAAATTAAAGATTTTTATAAATTAAGGGGATTCTGCGATTTTTCTGTTCAGAAAAGTGATCTATCACCTCGTCAATAAAATGTTTTCATCTAATGATTTTATGAACCCTTTCTCAATCGATATTTTTGCCATATTACTTAGTCGCGCCTGACCAGTAGTATTTCTGATATTATTCTTAATTCTTTTCAGCGCGGAGAAACTTCTTTCTGTTGACGCGGTTGTCACTCGCAAAACAACAGCAATACATAATAATTTAAAAAGTTCTGGCATACAAGGTTTAAGATTTGTATGAAAACAACTTTAGTCAAATTCACTATGCACTATTGCACTCAGTCTAAACTTTCAACGGACAAACAACCTGTTAATCTAATAATAGCATTTCTCCAAATACCGCGTTGCGGCGTTCTTCTATATAATACTAATAGATTAGATTAGTCCCCTCGCGTTCGCATTAAATTTACGTTGAGAGTTGAGGCTGGCCTCAACAGAATGTTTTTATGCGCTATTTAAAGCTAGATTCGACTGGACTATTAGGGTATCATACATCACATTAGATATTTTCACTAATACGCTAGACAAGGAAGCGGGAGGCCGGGCCTCTAACCATATACGACCGCATGCAGAAATGAGATGGATGATATAAGCACAAAACACGCAACCGATCATGAAAGACAAGGGAGCGCGAGACCGGCTTCTACCATAAATATACGACTGCATACAGAAATGAGATGGATGATAGATGATATTTCTAGCGAAGCGCGTTAAGATTGACGGCATTAATTCTAATGGATATATATTTATGCAAATAGTAAAAATAATATAAATTTGTAATTTATTTAATTTGCAAAATTATTGGTGAGGCACTGCCTCATAGGAGAAGCCGCCCCTGCTAAGTATAGGTTTTTTCCTTCCCCCTTGCCGCGGTTAAGTATGCTCCTCTCTATTTCATATACGAACTATACGAAGTTGTTCGCGAAACGTTTTTTTAACAGCTTAGCTATGCAAGGGAAACTACTAAAAGCTATATTTTTTGAGGGAAAGCATTTTGTGAATAAAGATATAGGAAAAATTCATACAGAATAATAACGTACAAAATACTAAAAAAACGACAAACTAAATAAGTCTTAACCTCATTAATTGTAAATAGATAGAGATGGAGTTAAATATCGATAGCTTGTTAATTATGAAAGTTCTATATGCTGATTTGTTTTGAATAATGCTCACATTATTATTAAAATAGATTTTTACTTCTACCAAGCACATTTACTGACTTGTCCCGTATCCTTGAACATTGTATGGATACTCTATCCTAGATAGGATAATTGTAAAAATCGAACTTATCAATCGGTATTCCATTTCTGTTGTAGCTAAACCCTTTTTTTATGGTTCAACTCAGTTGACATGTTTAGTGGGTTGCCTGACCTATTTTTTTTTTCTATTTTTATTATAAAAACTCATTAACGAGGAGTTTTTTATTTGCAGTAATGCCCTAGTGTACTTTACCCCCACCCGGCACCCCAACTCGCTCCAAGTGTCCCATCAGCTGTTTTTTCTTTCAACACACGTGTGATATAAAGCACTTTCAAGCCAAGTTCACATTGATTTTTTTCTTATTTTCATAGGTGGTCGTAGGAAAAAGTAATTTTACGTTAGACCTAATTTTGTATTAGGATGTGATGTATTTATCTAATAGCATTAAGACGGCATTGTTTTATGTATAAGCAATTTTTTAACAAAATTGACTGATATTTATTTTATACAATTGACTCTAAAATTGTTCCTTTTTCGTTATTAAAAGTGATATTTCTTTCACATTTTTACTATTAATACGTTTCAACTATAATCAAAATTAATTTGTCTGCTATGTGTATCTAGTTAATTAAAAAATACCTCTTAAGTTTTCAAAACAAAAAAATATTTGTAAGTAACCATAGTCTAATTTATTATTCTGAAGGCTGTTGACATTTTTATCTTAGCAATTTGTACATATTTTGGCGATATATAAGTGTGAGTTAATCCATTTTTTATCTGTATGTTAAGATGCCATACCTGAGATATTATAGTTTAGACTTTTATGATGTAAATATAAGTATACCTAAAATAAAATCTATTTTAAAGAAAATATTGTATTATATTTGTTATTATTTAGCTGTGAAATAATTTAGGTTGCTGATTTTTAGCTGAAGATGTGTTCTATAATAGTAAAGGCACACAAAATTATTTTTTTAGAACGTGGTAATGTTGACGGAATCTGGATAATAAAAGCAGATGTTGCCATGAATCCCGGAAAAAAGCGCAGTCACATAAGCGCACAAGAAATATCCGCACCTGGAAAAATGCGCACAAGGAAACAAAACGCACACAAAAAAAATCTCACGTGTATAATTGCGCACATGGAAAAAATCGCAAAATTTACGTACCTATACAGGGTGTTAATTAATGTCATGCAGATATTTCAGTGGGTGATAGTACTCATCAAAATAAGAAAAAAATGCAAATATATGCATGGTCTAAAACGCGTTATTTTCGTTATACAGGGTGGCAAAGTTTCAATTTTTTTCTCGTATTTTGCGTTTTCTCTCTTATATTCCGCGATAATTATTTCAAATTTGAAATATCAACCCTTTTTTAAAATCTCTACAATAAAGTATCAAAATTGTCGGTCGCAGTATACAGGGCGTTACATTTTCTTGAATCGGCTACAATTTTATCCATAGATTAAATGCATCTCTGCATAATAATATTCTTGATTTGTGAATTCAACCATCATTAACCAATTCAAAACAACTCCGGAAACGTCAAACAAAAAAATATTTCTTGCAAAATGTCACAAGGACAATAAACAGAATTAACAATTGCCTCGGCCTACTATTTTTTTTTCATATTTATTATTGCGTTATTTCGCCTACACTTTATTTCCATCCATGGCTATTTTTGCAAATAAATCGAAAACGGCCACAGATACAAGAATATTGCAAGAGACTAGAACGCTAAACAAAGGAACAGAGAGTTTAAATTTTATACCAATTCATACATGGAGCAAAAAAAAAAAGTTCTGAAAGATAAAATTGTAGCCGATTCAAGAAAATGTAACACCCTGTATACTTCCACCGACAATTTTGATACTTTATTGTAGAGATTTAAAAAAAGGGTTTTTGTTCCAAATTTGAAACAATTATCGCAGAATATAAGAGAGAAACCGCAAAATACGAGAAAAAAAATTTGAACTTTGCCACCCTGTATAACGAAAATAACGCTATTTAGATGCATATAATTGTATTTTTTTCTTATTTTGACGAGTACTATCACCCCCTGAAATATCTGCATGACATTAATTAACACCCTGTATACAAATATATATTTTTTAAATATTTACCAGTTCACTTAAATAAATATTGGTTAAAAAAAAATATTAAAGAAAATGCTCTGGGTAACAACGAACAAACCGGTTGCCAATACACCTTTTAGAACCGATTGGAGAGTATGTAGATTTAATACCGACCCTTTTTGATCGTAACGCAATTCGGTTAGGGGATTAAAGATCCCTGCAGCATCTCTAAATTGATTAGCAAAAACTTAACGGAATTCGGGTGCACCGACCTACCTCTTTTACATGATTTATAATTAGTTGGATAATTTATGGAAATACCTATTATGATTTACTGTTGTATAGTGTGTTTTATTTTAAAAACCTACACAAAAAAGTAAACAACGTGCGTTTTTTTCCATGTGCGCATTTATACACGTGAGCTTTTTTCCGTGTGCGTTTTTTCCTTGTGCGCATTTTTCCAGGTGCGGATATTTCTTGTGCGCTTATGTGACTGTGCGTTTATTTCCTGTGGGATTTTTTCCGGAAACCGTTGCCATCACCGTACTATATTAGCACAGAAAAAGAACCCAATAAAAAAATGTTCTAAAAAGTTTTTAAAAGCTTCTGCCACAGTTTTTAATTTATGTAGGTTGCACGTAAAAATATCACAATGATTGTATATTTTATTAAAGTTAGAGCACATAAAATTAATTGGCGATTTAAGCATTAGATTTCTCCGGGCCCTTTCGCATAAAAATGTTACACTTTGACTACTGTTGATTCTTGGAATTAAAAAGTGCAGCAATTTAAATAAAAAACCAGAGGGGTCCCCGTCTCCTCGCTAAACTGTCAAAGTTGTATATCTAATTTATAATCAACACCCCGCTCCGGATAGACACCCTCTATCTTAAAAGTTACATAGGTACTTTAAAAACGTTTTTGAATTTTTTCAATGCTATCTATATGACATAAATAATAAGGGTTCCATATAATTGAAGCGTACGCCAACTTTGCTCGTACAAAAGAAAAAATAAGGTGTTGAAAACTTTAGGGTCATTAAAATTCGTACAATTGTGCACGATGAAGCCAAGGGTCCATCCCGCATTTAAAATAATTTTATTAATATGATCAATAAATGTTAACTTAGCATCAAAAATTACTCCCATATGCTTTAACATACATGGGCGTTCCAAAACCTCTCCAAGTAGGGATACAGCAATGGTTGTTTACGAGTATAGGTCATGATTTTACATTTGGTTGCATTTAGGTGGAGTTTGTTTCTTTCACACCATCCCTAAATTACTTCTAGCTGTTTTTGTAGCAGTGTGCAATCATTTACAGATTCAATGGATAAAAATATTTTTAAATCATCGGCAAAAAGTAATTTTCCACAAATTATAATTTTACTCAAATAATTTATAAAAATTAAAAACGAGAGGTCCTAAATTAGAACCTTGTGGAACGCCGAATGTTGCAATATATTCATTTGACTTAAATCCATTATAAAATACAAACTGATTTCTATCTCTTAGATATGATCTTAAAAAAGCCAAGGATGATGCTTCAAAACCGAACCCCCTAAGCTTTCTCAATAACACCAGATGACATGACCATAAATTTTGCGTGGGATTTCCCATATTGCATCAGCAGAAGTACAGTTGTATTCATAAAAAAAAACGTACAAGAATTAAAATGAGAGGTAAATTTTGTCATATTTGCGTAAAACCGGCTTGTCTAAATGATTGTTTATTGGAGGTATCACACGTCACTCATAGATTATCAAAAATGCAAAGCATTGTAGTCCAGGACGTGGGGTTTTTTTGAATGCAAAAGGTGGCCACCCTGTATGTATACCATATTTTGAAAAGTATAGTCAGGAAACCAGAATTCCATAAATTAAAACCAAGATTTAAAACAAATATAACCTTGACTATGTTTATTCCCTTATTTAACAATATATATAATACAATTCAGCTATTGTCTTTACATATTTATAGTGGGTAATTATTAAAATTTGATAATAATCACATAATAACAAATTAAAAGCCGCAAATGTTGCGGTACCGCCTTCCAACGAAGTTACAAGCTATTAATAAATTTTAAAACCCTAATAAATTTAATTCACATAAGTGTTGTTGATAATCCATACCCATTAAGACTTTTCCCAGCTTTCACTTTTGCTGAAACAGAAACATAAATTCAATTAATTACGAATATTAAGAACAAACATTTTTTAAATGCGACTATCACTAAACAAGTGTTCTTCTTAACATCTTAACCACAATATATAACTATATACAAGCGTACTTTTTGCGTTTGTAACTAAATTGTCGAATTTGCGAAATAACTAACGTTAGTCCACGAAGAACCCTACCTACTTAAACAACCGATTTAACTGAAAACAAATATAAAATTTGGTTAGACTGTTCACCAAGGTTGGCAGGATATATTATATCCGTGATAAATATCCTGATATATATCTTGATAAATATCATGATATTTATGCGACGATATTTATCCTGAAATATCAATATTTTTTTTTTCTAAAATTCTATTCATCAGTATAAAAATATAGCCCCGCTGCCGCTGAGCCGGCAACAGCGTATTGTGCTGCTTACGATGCGGTGATTCCCCAATTAATTAACAAGCCCAGTAATTCTGCGTTTTAAGTTGAACCATAGTTAAAAGCAAAAATATATGATGTGTTCATATTCATAAAATTAAAAACTATCATTAAATAGAATTGAAATACAAATTTACAGGTTTATAACAATATGTTTATATTAAATTAAGTGATTTTGAATTTTTTAAATATATCTTTACAGAAAACAGATAAAATAATTTAAAAATAATTAAAAATATAAATAAATATCCAAATTTGGATATAATAATATATCGGATATTTGGATATTTATATAAATATCATGATATTTGCCAACCCTGCTATTCAGTAACAAATAAAACGTTTTTGCTCTACAGTACAGGTCTATTTTGGGTGGGTACACTATACAATGTGTATCAGTCAAATGAAATAAATTCGATAATAAATACATGGGGGCGAGTCCGAAAAAACGCTCGGACACGTCGATTTTCTAGTTGCGCATATTTTTCAATAAAACTTTTTATACAGGGTATGTCATGTAACCGTGGCAAATACCAACTTTCTTATATTAAATGCAACACCATGTATATTATTCAACTTTTGGATTGTTCAGAAAATTTCATGTACAATATCCTAAACCTATCTTCAACTGTTTCGGAAATATTAAGTGTTTTTAGATTTATTGCATTTCAGCATTTCTTTTTACTGATATGAAATTTAAAAAAAGTATAAATAGTTTTGTTTACTTTTGTTTAATACTCTTGACCTCAGCAAATTGTTGTCTGTCTGCATGACAGTAGTTCGCAGTGGCGGCTCGTTAATGAAGGGCTCTGGGGCGCCGCCCTCCCTGCAATTATTTCAAACAGAATCCAAAAATTCTTTTCTTAAAAATCAATAAAGCAATCTATGTAAGCAATCCATTAAAATAATTCAAACCAAACATAGCCCTATTCCAGCGGGTAGGTTATACTAAGCGCGGGCATAAACCAAACATAGCCCTATTCCAACGGGCAAGTTATAGTCATAGACAAGCGAGTTGCGCGCTCTCAATGTTATACTAAGCGCGGGCGGGCGACCGATTATCCGTCCCGATTCAACGCGGCTTCTCGATGAGTTGCCATGACGACAAAGGCGTGACGTCACCTACACATCGCACAACGAGCGGCCACGGACGAGCTCCAATTTTCCGCGCCCAACAACAGCTGTTCGCGATGCCACGGTAGAATAATCGATATATTACGAGGCGACCTGTCGATGCCGCTAGGCGCTAACGTTTTGTTTATTTGTTTTGATTTAATTTATTAGTTACGTTATAAAGTTGGAAAATGTCGTGTAATATGAAGGTCAGTGATTTACAGAAGCTTGTGTTTAGTTCTCTGAGCTTAAGTGAAAAATTTGATTTAAAAAGTGCAGGGCGGCCACTAGAAATTGAACATAGTACAAGTGCAATCAAAATGTAAAAGTAAAGCACAGTTTACGCGTCAGTTTGACAAAGAAATAATATATAATAAAAAATCCTGGATATGCGGTTGTGAGGACAAAAATTATTTTTTTTTGTTTCGTGTGTCTTCTTTTTGACGGGGATGATAATTGGACTATAAATGGGGTGCAGGACTTAAAACATATTTCAGAGAAAATAAAAAAAACATGAAAATATTGCAAAACATCGTCATAATGTGGTAAGTTTTGAGATCTTAGGACAAACTAATATTTTAACGTGTTTAAGTCGTGCTTATGCTGATGAAATTAAAATTCACAACGAGAAAGTTAGAAAAAACAGACACGTACTTTTGAAAATAATAGACATTTAAAATTTTTTTATGTAAAGCCAGCGCCCCCCTTGACTCGCTAGTCACGAGCCGCCACTGAGTAGTTGTCAGTATTATAGTCGTTTAAATTTTGTTAACTGCATATCAGAAAAATGGTTTATTTAACAGAAATGCATAAAATAACAATTCTACGGATGATTGGTTGTGGAGATAAAACACGGCCACAAATGGAAGTTGCTCGCTTATTTCATGAAAATTTTCCAAATTTGCCGCCTATAATTCAAGGGAAAATAAGTAAAATAGAAAAGCAGTTTCGCCAGCTTGAACAAAGCAGATAAAAAAGTAGCTACCAATACATTAAAGTAAATAGGATCAATTTTCCACTTTGAAAGTTTGTAACTTGAAAACTATCTGCCTGAATAACTTTCTCAATAGCTTAAAACATGAGTTAAGGTTGCTACTTTTAATTGGTGGTATAAGTTTTTATACAGAGTGTACCCTGTTGTATATATATATTTTTTGTACACAACTCCTATTCACCCCACAGGCGGTGTCAATAGGATCATTGATTGATTTATTAACTGTATCGCATTTAAACAACCGCGGGGTGTATAGAATTTTGCACACAAATTTATCTTAAGTAATATAAAAGAGTACTAAAAATAATATTACGTAAATTTTATAAGTGCTGCAGAGTTGTAGAGATATGAAGTTTGTAAGACAAAAGCAAAGATAATATGACAACAGTTTAACCGCTAAATTTGACGTTTTAGGTCATGGTATTCAGCCTGCGATGTGGCCAAGTTACTTTAAGTTTAATGTCATAAAAATTACTTTTAACAACCGTTACTTAATATCTGTACATTGCAATGACCTACACTTTAAAATTACAATTATTACAGATCTTTCAAATTTGAAGGTAACTTTCAATCCTATTCACCCCGCTGATCATATTCACCCCATTATACGGTATAGGATAGGATGACATGAAATATGTCTAAAATTTTCTGAAGTATCCAAAAATTGAATAATATACAGGGTGTTGCATTTAAAATAAGAAAGTTGGTATTTGCCACTGTATAAAAAGTTTTTATTAAAAAAATGCGCAACTAGAAAAAATACCAATCGACGTGACCGAGCGTTTTTTCGGACACGCCCTCATCTATTCCATTTGGCTGATACACACTGTATAATAGGCTGGGCCGAAAAAGTGAAAAATTGGAAATTGCAAATGGCATAGTTGCCAATATCTGACTATACATCTAAAAGTAATTTGTGGAAAATTTTATTAAAATCCGTAAATGTTTAGCCGCGCCCCTGTGACCTTGAAAATGAGTAAAAAGGCCGATTTTTCAATATTTAATATTTTTTAAATCCAAAATTATAATTTTTTTGTGACTTCTTGTGGATGTGGGAATGTGTTTAAAAATAATTTTTTCAATAAAATATTTTTCTGTTGGATGGAAATCACAAATTTGTCTCTGAAAACGTTAAATTACGTGTAAATGAAGATTTTGAGGACAAATTTGTAATTTCTATCCAACAGAAAAATATTTTATTGAAAAAATTATTTTTATACACATTCCCACATCCACAAGAAGTCACAAAAAAATTATAATTTTGGATTTAAAAAATATTAAATATTGAAAAATCTGCCTTTTTACTCATTTTCAAGGTCACAGGGGCGCGGCTAAACATTTACGGATTTTAATAAAATTTTCCACAAATTACTTTTAGATGTATAGTCAGATATTGGCAACTATGCCATTTGCAATTTCCAATTTTTCACTTTTTCGGCCCAGCCTACTGTATAATAATACTCTCCAAATCAAACATATTAAATAAAATTTTGTTGGTATATAACAAACTTAACCGCTCCTAATTTAAATAAATCAAAGGAATATTTACCTATTACAACCAAATATGAATGACAATTGCTTTCATCCAAAATCAGATTTGTGCATGTAAGAGGCAACCTCCCTCGAAAGCGAACTTGCCGAACTCCACCTAGACATCTACCATAACCACAACAAACAGCGTGAGAAGCCATACTACTTAAATTCTAATGCTAGGAGTATGAAGGGAAAAATGAGGTTATAGGAGTTCTTAAAAAATAATTTTGCAGTACAGGATGTGATCATATACATTTTTTTATATGATATAAAGTTATAAAAACAGTTTTTTAACAAACTCTCCACAATACTTAAAATTGAAAAACACAAACTGCCGGTTCTTTTCAGAAATATTCGATAATCAACAACGGAAGACTTTGTTATTACTGTGCAAGCATTGAACTGTACCTCTACAGCAGGGCATGATACCAAGATTATTAACATATTATGATATTTAGATGCTGTAACGTCGTGCGGTAAGTAACCCTAAAAACAGATAGTGTTTCATGGTTACAAATAGAAATTTCACTCACCACATGACGTCAAAACTTCTGAATTTCAAATCTTAGTAATCTTTGTCTAATGACAGCAAGGTACCTAACTAATCAGAATAGTTAGCCATTTGCTTTGTGATTATACTGGGTGGATTTTAATGGATGTGTACCAATGATCTGGTACCTATTAGATAAAACAATGACAAATGAACCCATCGCCAATCGTATTCCATTCTGAGGTAAATCAACATCCTAATTGCGCCCCTCCACATTGTTTGCCAAACTTACGCTGTCAAAAGTATTAACATGATGTGGGAAATTTAAATATTTGTCTAAACCCTTATAAAAAGTCTGCAGTATGGCAACGCAGCAATAAGAGATCCGCCCCCAAAGATAAGGCCATAATGACGTTGTTTCATTCGTTTCCGTTTAGGGATGTCCACAGAAAATGTATCGCGGAAAAGCATCGATGTTTACGATGCATCGAAAAAAACATCTTTCAATTACAAAACAAATTACAAATCTAATTATTCTAAGCTCATTTGTAACTGAAACCAAAGGTATAATCAAGATCGAGAGGCAACGGCGAATTAATTATTTTACGAATAAAATTAAGGCCTAATACATCGATAAATATCCAATGACTTCGATGCATCGCTTAAAAACGATGCATCGCATTGAAAATATCGATGTTTTCGACGCATCGATGTAACATATCCCTATTTCCGTTTGGTGTTTCTTTGACAAAGTTTGAAATTTTCTTCAGTTTATCCGTTTTGTGTAATAATTGCTGTGTTTTTAGTGTTTTGTGATATTTTCTGAAGGCTAATTAAGATGAGTCGCAAGTTCCAAGTATGCGAGAATTCGGAAAATAATAATTCTGCAGTTACTTCTCATGGGTCAGTAAATAGAAAGTGGGGTTATTTGTAGGTTAGGTTTCTTCTATAGTAGCAAGGTCACATTCAAATGTAACTCCGGCGTAATCCCCACTTCCTGCCTCACCCAGCTCTTCACGCTCCTTTCTCCTATAAACGATGTTGTCAACACATTTTAATAGCGTTTATGAATGCCATCTATACGTACCAGATCATTATTTGGTGTGTACACAGACAAAATAAGCTTAATTTAGATAATGGTGATGACCTCAAAGATAAACGAGCCATTTTCCAGTTGTAACTCAAAAAATTCAGCTAAGTTTATTGTAATTTAGAAAGCATTAAATCTAATTTACAGCTGGAACATGACTACATTGAAGATACTGATCTCTGTTGATGGATATTTGTGAAAAGCTTGGCAATGGTAAAACTGTAGTGTTTAGATCATAAAAATACAATGAAACACAGCATGTACTGCACTGTCATTACCCATATGAATAAAATTACGAACCGTATGGGAACCTTACAATATCAGTATTACCGTCAAAACTAATAAAATAATGATATTAATTTTATTGTTACCTATATAGTAACGTCATGGTATTTACCTTACTCACATTAGTAATAATGCTACTGTAAGCTCCCCGTTAGTTGAAATGATTTTTGTTTATAGGTCAAACAAGGCATCGATTTTTTTATATGACACATTATTTAAAAATGAAAAGCCAGAAATAACGAATTTACCATTTGTCCTGATACACTGATACCAACTCCAGTGGTTTTAAGAAAATACGGATACTGTTAATACTGATTTAATTGATTAAACATGTCAACAAAAAAATCAAAGGGGTGAACGCAATATGAAAGTTATGATAAAGCATACTAACTGTGCTGGTGGACTTTTATAACCTAAAAGACATCAGTATCAGTTCTGGTACTGGTGGTTATTTATTTATTTAGGTGGAGCAACTAAAGTTAAATGATCAAAGCGTGTTAAAGGATGGACTGGAAAGATAAGCGATTTTTTTTTTATAGATTTCCTTTTCACCGGAAACAAAATGTTCTTCTAGGAGGATGGAATTCAACCCTCCGCGCTCGTCTATTATTCGGAAGCATCGCATGTTTGTATATGGTCACTGTTTAGTGCGACAATTATTAGCTATAGTATTAACAGCCAGAGTAAACATTTTAAGAACTGATGCGATTGTCCTTTAAATTATAAAAATAAAAGTACAAATAAATAATATCATGCTGAACATGCAGTAAGCATAACTACAAAGCGCATGCTTCCACTCAAACTAGAATCACACAAAAATCTTACTTTATTCCAATCCTAAGATGATTTGTTAGCTTTTTTCTTCTGGAGAGGAAAAGTTTATAAAATTATATTATGTATTCAATAATTAATTTAGTGTAATAATAAAACTAACAATTAATAAAAACAACTGATCATATTATGTTGAAGATGCAGTTATAGTAGTAAAAGTATTCCAAATTTTACTATTGGCAGAGTTGCAAATGTGAAGTGAGTTACAAACCCGAACAAACCCATTGCGATCCGAAAGTTTAAGCATTGAATATCAAACTATAAGAAGGCCATATAAGCAGATTTCCTAAATCTGCTACGTTAAATTCATAGATGGCACCAATGAGTCATCAAAAATAAAGTGTGTTGATGCAGCCACTAACGACAAGCCTTTTCACTGCTAAATTAAAACATTGTTGCCGCCTGTCTGTTTGACTTGCTGCATGAGTTTTTTAAATTTATTTTTATAGCTTATCGTAAAACTTGATTTCACATAAGTACCTACACCTATCCTAGATTTAAGTAGCTTACATTTATTTTCCTACCTATAGTATAGTCTAGACTTAAAAATGTCCCTATTTTTAATTGCTTTGTAGCATATTATAATATTTTCAACCTATTGACGTCCCAACGTTAATTACATGAAAACATATTGACTGCCATGTATTCTGTTTCTAACAGAATTAAATGACGACTCTCACTATTCAATACATACCTAGGCTACAACGTATATGTTGGGTAAAATATAAATGATGTGCGGTTTGTATCTTGGTTTTATTTGCACTTTTCAAAACGGTTAAAATAAGTAAGTTTTACTTTCTTACTTAAGAAACATCCAGTTTGTTTGTATTATGGCCGTTTGCATCGCTTGGATTAGATGCTACTTAATCTAAGGTTCACCTTATCTCCAGAATTTGGTTTGCACGCGTTGACTTTTTGCTTAAAGCTTGGCTTCCAGTCGAACAAAGCTAAGCCCCAGAATTAATCGGCTTATCTTGGAAATCTAACCTTAAACCATTGAAAAAAATAATATAACCTAAACGTCAGTCAAGTCCAAATCAACCTAAACAGGAAAAATGGATTTATTAGAACTCATTGCTGATGACGATGAAGTCGACGAAATTAATTTGATTATTTTTGGTTTGCCTAGAAAAGTGTACAACAGGGCTGATTATTATTTTAACAGTTTTGACCAAAACCCGTTTTTTATGTAGGTTGGTTTTTGATGACGAATGAAAATGAAACGACAAAACAATTAGGGGAGAAAAGATTTGGTGCAAAAGTTACTAAAAAAATTACCAGATTGACGCCGTTGTCAAACTTCTTGAAACCCTAGCTAAGTTTTACGGGTATTGACCCGGTGCATTCCATTTTAATTTAAGGTGAGCTTAAGTATAAGGTTCGCCCTAGCTAAGCTTTAACTTTAAGCAAGGCGGTGCAAACGGCCATTAGTGTATTATGTATTTTCCTATTTTTCGACGAAATAAAACCTATTTTAGTTATACTTGCTGTCGCTTTTTATCTACTTTTATTTGTTTAAAATTTAACACCTAATGCAACGGTAAAATCATTGTAAAAATCGGTCCAATTACCCCGGAGTAATCCGTACATATTATTATCAAAAACATACATTCTGCCGGAATTGAGAACCTCCAATATTATTGTCTGTTAAAAATATATCATTAAAAATTACAATAAAATACAAGATGCGGCAACACCACGACATCGCATCAGTGAATTTGAGACATCTGTTGCCGAGGCGCTGCATTATAACGACAGATTTAAGGTTAGAGTTACGATCAACTCCACAATGGCGGCCAAACCACCTCCAATACGTCTAAAACTGGGTAGTCAACTTTTCTCGGACATCCGCCATTCTTATAGTTTGATATTCAATGGTTTAAGTTATAGTTAAACTTCACTTTGGATTAAACTTATATGAAATTTTCCCAAATAAAATATGCAATAAATGGGATACTTGTACTGACAACTAACAGAAATATGATTAATGCCAAAATGAGAATCAAATAATAATTACATTAGCACAAATGTGTATAAATAAATATACTTAAACAAGGGTTAGTAGGGGAGAATATTATTCTACTTATTGTTTATAACAATGCTTTGTTAATAGACTACTTTGTTTCCGAGTGACCTTTGGCATTGAATAATGGTACAAGTTATTAAAATTTGGTCGATATGGGTCATTTTCAAAACAAGTGATTAGAAGCTTTTCCTCCTACTTTCAAATTAATTTAATTGTTTTGGATAGTCGGGTGCTTTAAATGATTCATGGTCAAGCTTATTACCCCCTGGGGACCCTAAAACCTCCCCCAAAAGTTTGAGAAGCCACGTTTTTGACACATGACCACATTTCACCAAAAACTGCCCCTGTTTGATGATATTTAGAGCATGTTTTTGACATTTGGTCAGATTTTTGCTATATTTATTAACAAAAAAAAACGGAAATAATGTTATATATTTATTTATAAATGTCATACATTTACCAAAGAAACTAAGACAAGTGCAGAAGAGCAAAAACATAAACAAAACACAAACAATAAACTCTTAAAACCCACGTCTTTGACAAAATCCCACGTCTTTGACGTTTTTTTAAGGCACGTTTTTGACATTTTTTTGGCCATGCCGGCAAAACATAACCTATACGTACTGATGTTTACCTGCAAATTTTATGGTGGTATTTTAACCCTATTTTTTTATCAGATATACGAAAATCAGAAAAAAAACGTGTGCCCTGAATTACTGGGATTGCCATGTTTTTGATGGGTTATGCTTTACCATTCTTCAAAAAGTACATAAAAAAATTCATATTTTTTTATAAAAACCGAAGGTGACCCATTTAACACTAAAACACAAATGGCTGATCGGTTCCCTCTGAGAGATCAGTGCTGCCAACTGAATTATTTAAATCAGACACAGTGAAAAATGCGCGAATGTATGAATTCACGTTTTTGACACAAAAATTTCTTACACAACAAAGTGCCTTACAAAATTTTTATTATTGGTCAGATCAAACCAAAATTTTACAAACATTTAGATTAAATGTCCATACATGCCATAAAAAGTTTAAAAGGCAAATCTATTGCATAGAAAAAATATAATACACGGTCAAACTTGAAATACATGATTTCTTACATGCCACGTTCCATGACATTTTGACTGAATTTAAGTTTCATTTTTTTACCAGCTACAGCTACAGCTACTAATTATGGTTGCCCAAAAAGAGACCATAAAACTACTATAAATAACACTTAAAGATAATCTAAAATGCCTAACAGAGGCCAGAAAATCACCTCTTACAAAAAATTCCTTGTTTTGAAAATGACCCATATTTCAACATGCCTTTAACTATTCCATTTCTCTAGCGCGATAAGTGGAACAGTAAATAACTTGTCAAAAAGCTCAATGCTAAATACCTCGCGAATCGTTGAATATACTACAAAATAATAAGGATGTTCGTTGTAGAGCATGTGATTCTTAGGAACCTTGTTATTTGACTATACACTTACATTATTGTGGGTTGCGGTTGTCTTTTATATATATTTGATGCGGATAACTCACCTCTAGTAATTGCCAATTTTTATTATTGGCATATACTATACTCAAAACCCAATATTATATGCAGTAACGTAGCAGTCGAAACCATGGAAATCAAGGCAAACCGCCAATGATAACACAGTATTCATGGTTTCGACTGCTACGTCACTGCATATAATATTGGGTTTTAAGTATAGCAATAGGTTATAATTTATGATATTATAAAATGATAAATTAGGCATAGTGAACTTAAGAAAAAAGTGTGAAAAACCGTCAGCAAATTAACGTGAGGAAACCGGAAGAAAAAAGTTAGAGGATAAAAACTTCGAAAAGTAGCGTTTGTAACAAATTTTAATTTTTTTAGTGGCGAAAATTGAAATTCTACCCCTAGGAGGTAGTTTACTTAAGACGATAAATCTGAATGGGGTAGTTTACTAATGAGGATAAATCCAAATGGTAGAATTTCAATCTTCGCCACTAAAAAAATGTAAATTCGTTTACAAACGCTACAGACGGAATTGACACGTACCCTAAAAAAATTTCGTTGCTACATAAACGTTGGTAACTTCACGCATATGATTTCTTGTTTTTTTTTTGCTATTGTGGATTGTGGATATTTAATATTTATCGATTTCTAGTTTCTGTGTAGTTTAGTGAATTGTGTTTGTGCCTTTAGTGACTCAGATACAATGACTAGTAAAAACCATTGTATGATTTTATTATGCCCAAAATCGGGGTAAAATATCGGGTATTTCTTATTTTCAGTAAGTATAAAGTAGTGATAGTTCTTGATATGTAATTTTATTTTATTATGATCAATTAAAATACATCTAACTAGACCTAGGCTAGATGTTTAAGCCCGCACCTGTCTATTTTCCCATTCGTTAAACGATAAATTTGCAGTGCGCATGCCTATTCCTGTGTGGTTTTGTTTACATGAGCAAGGCCATAAATTTGCCTCTTTCGTGATTATTGTTTGCTTATTGCAATCTTTGGTACAACTCTAAAATAAAAAAAAAATCAATCTATTTCCATTTAAAAACGTTTCAAATAATGTAAAAAGGCAGGTTGGTAGACATAATGTACCTAATAGTATCGATTTCATAATCAAATTAATGTCGTGTACTATAATATGTAAGTAATTTTTACTAGCTATGTTATTGTTAGTAGTTGTTTGTTGTTATTATCGTTATCGATACTATTAGGTACATTATGTCTACCAACCTTCCTTTTCACATTATTTGAAACGTTTTTAAATTGAAATAGATTGGATTCTTTTTTATTTTAGAGTTAGAGTTGTAACTAATTAACTTTTTTCCCACAGATCTATTTGAGATAAAAATTTGATACTATCAGGAAATGGTAATGTTGATGAGAGGAATCGAATTCAATAAAAAAAAAGTAGTGTTACATTTGAAGAAAAAAACATTCCTTGAGTTACAGAAAAAACTAAAAATCTGGAATCGTCGCAATTGTCAATTTTTAATTCAATTTTTTAAGTTATCCACCTGTACCAAAATTCAGTTATTTAGCCTTGGTAGTTTTCAAGAAAATTAGCTGTTCCGGTTATTTCAACTAACCCTGTATAATAATTGTTACTTCGTGAGATTTTTAGCATCGAAAATTCCGCAAAGTTGGTGAAAGTTAGGTAAGTGTTAGACCAGCCCTAACTTGATAAAATACTCTAATTTACCGAGGCGGACAAGTAAAAAAGTTCAATTTTGTTATACAGGGTGTTATTTAAGTACGGGGCCAAACTCCAAGGTGTGCTTTTTTAAGTGATTTTAAGAAGAAAAGTTCATATAAACATGGGTACGAAAATGCATAGTTTTTACGATACAGGGTGTCAAACTTTTAAGAAAAAATTGGATGTTCGTAAATATCTCAATACTCTTTTATTCGATTTTGTTGAAACTTGGCAATTCTGTTTGTAATAACAAGAGGATAATGTAGCCTCAATTATATTAAAATTATTAAGTCTAGTGGCGTCACGGAAGACAGTCTAACTAATATTTTTGACAAAAAAAATGCGCGCCACTGACTTTTTTTAAAATTATGTATTTTTCTAGAATTCAGCAACTACAAATACAACTCTTTTATCTCTTGAGTTTTTTTCATATCTGGCTTTGTTTTCGAGAAAAAAAATAAAAACCACTTGATTGCTTGTCCCCGGGAAAATAAGCGTAAAAAATTTAAACTACTTACCAAACTATTAAGCAATTAAAATTACACGAGTCCTCTTTTGAAATTTTTTTGCACAGAATAAAACTGGGTTCGATAAAAGAAATAAACATAAACAACTGCCTAACGGTATTTATTACTGCGATGTTTACTTATGTATTTAACAGAAAATAAGACGAAACCTATAATAGTTGCTGAAAATGCCCTCCTTCAACTTCAATGCAAGCATTGGCTCGTCTTAACATTGATTTCCGAACTCGTCGAAATATTCGCGGCGTATGTCTTATCTGATCACATGAATCCCGTATCCTTTGGGTTAGTTCTTCTTCAGTGTTGACTGGAGTTTTGTAAACGAGAGACTTTAAATGCCCCCAAAGGAAAAAATCTAAAGGATTTAAATCCTGTGATCTGGGTGGCCATGCCTGTGGACCTGCGCGACCTATCTAGTTTTCTCCATAAGTTGCATCAAGAAATTGTCTTGCTACTATGCTAAAGTGGGGTGGAGCCCCATCGTGCATAAACCACATTGCTCTTCTTACTACCAGTGGGACATATTGTAAAAGTCCAGGTAAAATAAATTCCAAAAAATTACGATACTCTTGACCATTTAATCTCGGGGGTAAAAAATGAGGTCCAATGAGAAAATCACCTACAATACCAACCCAAACATTCACGGAAAACTGGTGTTGATAATTAGTTTCTGTAACCGCATGGGGATTTTCTTCTGCCCAGACATGATTATTATGAAAGTTCATAATGGAATTTCGGGAAAAACACGCTTCATCGGTAAACAAAATACACGATAGAAATCTCGGAGATGCTACACGTTGTTGCAAAAGCCAAGTACAATAAACAACTCGTTGGAGATAATCGGCAGGTAATAACGCTTGAACACGTTGTATGTGATAAGGATACAGTTGATTTTCCCTTAAAATCTGCCATACAGTAAAGTGGGAAATGTTTAATTGTTCTGCAATTTTGCGTGTACTTGTATCAGGGCTACGTTCAACTTCATGTAGAACTGCTTCCTCCATCTCCACTGTTCTTATTGTGGCAGGTCTCCCAATTACAGCAGTCGACCTTTGAAAGGTGCCTGATTCGCAGAGCATTTCATGTATTCTCACAAATGTTTTTCTATTTGGTACAATACGATGTGGATATCTTTCTTGATAAATGCGCACAGCCTCTGTGGAACTGCCTTGGGCCATTCCATAAACAAAATGCATATCGGCCATTTCTGAGTTGGTAAATTGGACCATTTTACAATAATTAATAATTTTATAATCTTAAAACTGTTAAAAACACTTCAAATAATTACTTGTCACTCTTTTAAGTTATGACATTTATGTAAAAATCAAATTAGCTTATTTTCCCGGGGACAAGCAATCAAGTGGTTTTTATTTTTTTTCTCGAAAACAAAGCCAGATATGAAAAAAACTCAAGAGATAAAAGAGTTGTATTTGTAGTGGCTTAATTCTAGAAAAATACATAATTTTTAAAAAAGTCAGTGGCGCGCATTTTTTTGTCAAAAATATTAGTTAGACTGTCTTCCGTGACGCCACTGGACTTAATAATTTTAATATAATTGAGGCTATATTATCCTCTTGTTATTACAAACAGAATTGCCAAATTTCAACAAAATCGAATAAAAGAGTATTGAGATATTTACGAACATCCAATTTTTTCTTAAAAGTTTGACACTTAAAGAAGCACCCCTAGGAGTTTGGCCCCGTACTTAAATAACACCCTGTATAAGTACTAAAAAAATGTTTAAATAATGGGTAAGGTAATAATAATATGTTCCATTAAGAATAACTATTGGTCCTTACCTGTGGGTCACCTATTTGCACGGGTGCGCCGCCTGGTGTCAAGAAATCGACCGGCGCGTTGGGATCAGTGTTAATTTGGGGAACGAAGAAGTTCAATCGCGGAACATCACTAGGCACTTTTTCCTGGACCTGTAATCCGGTAGCACTGGCGGCGGATTTGGCTCCATTTTGTTTAAAAATGTCCACATAAGAAGTTTTTAAATCTAAAAAAATATTTGTTTTAGAAAAGTTGTACTATGTCGAACTTTTTTAATAGATAAAGAAAAAAGCTATCCAAAAGTATTTAGGTATGGTGTTCCTCAAGGAACAATTTTAGGACAATATTTTTTAATATTTATATTAACGACTTATTTAGTATAAATTGCGATGGACAAATTCATAGTTTTTCAGATGATACTACAATTTTTTATACCGATACAAATTGGGACAACTTAAATAATAAAATTAAAAAAGATTTTAAAATTTTAAAAAATTGGTTTCATAACAATTTGTTAACAATTAATTTTAATAATAGTTATTTATGTATCAAGGGTACTAAGTAGATGACTATGCCCTGAGGGCGACAGTCTTACAAAGCCGAGGGCCTCTGGCCCGAGGGTTCGTAAGTCGCCCGAGGGTATATATCTATTAGTACCCGTGGTGCATACAAACTTTTATGTCATACCAGTTCGTTTTGAATAATAAATATATTTTTTTAATTTAATTTGATTTACCAATTTTTTATATTTACCTACGACATTACCTTAACAGTATTAAAATGTTTAATGTGTCAAAGTCAAAAATCAAAAATGGAACAAGATGCAACACTTAATGCCCGCGCGGGCCATAATGTGTACTTTATGCCCGCACGGGCATAAAGTAATCCATTATGTAGATGGTATTTAAGGTTAAAAACACAATAATGTACTGGTATGACATAAAAAATTATATTCCTTTTACTTTAAACCTAAATAACCTACCAAGAAATATGAATAGTATAAAAATAAATGAAGACATGTCATTAAAATTTTTATTAAAGTTAATAAAATAAAATATTTTAATTATTTTTGATAGTAAATTAAATTGGAATTTTCACTTAGAGTTAATTAAAAAATTAAGAAGTTTACTCGATTTTTAAAAACGTTAAAAAAATTTTAAATGTAAGACATGGAAATATTATATTACGCGTTAGTTAAAACTCATTTAAATTACGAAATTTTAGGTTGGGGAGGAATAAATAGAACTTTAGTTAAAAAATTAGAAATATTACAAAAAAGGTCTCTAAAAATTATATTCAATTAATATTATCTTTATCCTTCAAAAGAATTATATTCAGAAACAAAAAAGTTGAACATAAGACAACTTTACATTTATAACATCTTAATATATATATTTAAAAATAAAAACCTTATACAATTTAAAAACCATAATCATAATACATGTCATTAAAATAAAATAACCATAAAACCTAAAATAAATAAGTCCATAGGACAAAAAAATTTCAATTTATGTTGTTATTTAAACGATTATTTACCAAGAAAAATTAAAAAATTGATTTCATTAAAAAAATTTTAGGTCGAAATAAAAACATGGATATTAAAAACTAGGGCTGCACCGAGCCCTGTTTTTAACTTGACCGAGTACCGAGTACTCGGCTGATGGTATTGACCGAGTACCTAGTACTCGGCTGCCGAGTAATGATATTTTTCAAAAGGTCAACATCTCGGAAACTATTAAGTATGGACTAAAAATGAATTTAATAAAAAATAATTTTAATTTTATGTAGAATCTGAAAATTTAAAAAAATACAGGGTGTGTTCTATTTAAAAAATAGAAAATTTTAACCGTTCCGTTTTTTTGGAGCACCCTGTATAGTATAGACGGAATTAATTTTAAAAGAAGCATCTCTTAACCCTTGATAAGCTTTGTCAAAAGTTTTCCGCTATCCTTAATGGTACAGGAGGATTTCTTACTGTTTTTAACATGCCGAAAATAATTGCTTCTAATATTCTACTATACTCGGCCGAGTAATGAATATAAGACCGAGCACCGAGTACTCATTACTCGGTGAAAATTCTGGCCGAGCACCGAACTACTCGGTGCAGCCCTATTAAAAACAGACAATTTGAAAATATTTTTGGAAATGCTTGAAATTACTTAATTAATATTGTTCTGAATAATTTATAAAAGTAATATTTTTTACTTAAAAATTATAAATTAATAATTTTATTATAGGTAATATATTTCTTCAAAAAAAAACTGCGCTTCTTAACATAGTATAAAACAAAGTCACTGTCGCTGTCTGTCCGTCCCTAACTATGCTTAAATCTTTAAAACTAAGCAACGGATTTTGAAGCGGTTTTTTTTAATAGATAGAGTGATTCAAGAGGAAGGTTCTTATATATAAAAATGAATATCGGTCTGTCTGTATGTCCCGTATGCGTTCCTATACCATTTATCCGATTACGATGAAAAGTTGGAGAGTTGTTGTGTGCAGGCCGAGGAAGGTTTCGGTATAAAAAAAAGTGGCGCAACGCATACCGGGTACGCAACGCGCGCAGAGTATAGCTAGTATACTATAAATTAACATTTTTACTTTAAAACTTAATTTTTAATGCATATTAATGATTTATGATTTTACATACTAAAACAAAAAATAAGATTTGCCCCTAACAAGCTCAGCTTCAGGGGATTGAAAAATAAGTTTATAGAAGACAACATAAACATATGTATTATATTATTAAATTTTAAATTAACTTATAATTATTATTATTTGGAACACCCTGTATTTTCAATAGGTTATAGTGGTTTTAATGGTAATTAAAAAGTGAAAAAAAACACTTACTTCGCCCCCGCTGCATCTTAAACATATTCTGTGGCGCCGGCTTCGGAGGGCCAGTTTCGTCATTCTGTGTAGCTGCTGTTCTCATTGCAGGCATCGACGCAGGTCCCGACGCAGCCACATTCTGATCTGCATTGAACGATGAGTGGTTTACAGTTAGATTACTGTTAAAACTACCACTGGTATTAACCAAACCACTACTGTTTGCACTATTGTAACCCATGTTGTGTGTTTGTGTTGGTTGGAGTAGAGTATTGTTGTTATTATTGTAACCCATGCCTTGCGTTTGTATAGATTGGGGTACACTACTATAATCCAAGCTACTAACAAAACCCATACCTGGTGTCTGAATGGGCTGGCTGCCCGGCATTTTGGGCATCAAGTCGGACATTTTGGGTGGAGGTTTGAAATCGTTAGTCGCATCCACAGCATCACCGTCGACGTTTACCCAACGCTTTTTGTTTTCATCCCATACAATCTAAAAGCAAAAATAAATATATTTGGAAAAATGTACTGAGATATATTTCTGCTTTTATGAGTAGCATTCTTAGTATATACAGTTTAAAATACCCTGCGATTTCAAACCTTTGTTCATTTGTTTAATAAATTTAATATTGTTACCTATAGAGGATCGACGTTTCATTAGCAATGATGTAAGTAAGGGAATAAATCCTAGAGCGATTTATTGACAACGGGACATTAATGTCAGATAAAGAAGGGACTTGAAGATGTCATAAATAAACTGATAGAATTAGTTCAAGAAATAGTCCATGCTTAAAGTGGAGTTGAAAGTATGGGAAAGAAAGAAAAAACTAATAAAATCTTCCTCCACAAAATTTTATAGAATAAAAAATTCTTTATGGGTCTCTGCATGTTTCGAATGTAGAAACGTTCATCATTAGGAGACAGAATAGTATATTAACGTACACTTTTCATAAGAAGCGGTTTTAGCGCACGCTTCTATTTTAAAAAACGAGCCACAAAGTGGCGAGTTTTTTTATTGACACGTGCGCTAAAACGCCTTATGAAACATGTGCTTTATACATTTTTTTCTATTTCACCTTTTATAATCAAGAAAAATACATTTTAAAAAGAAAATAAATCCTTCAAATTTTGTAAATTTTTATGTCTAAATTTTATGTTGGTAATACTATTTTTTATCATAGTAGCCTCTGGACAACAAAAATTATTTTGCAAACTAATTTTTTTTTGATTTATTGACCCATTTTCACCACGAGATTCTAAAGTTATTTTAGCGATATGAGATTTGAAATTGGACGGAATACGTTGTGTGATCCTTGTACATTCGGTACATATACAGAGCGTTCGGAAAGTCGGGAGATTTTGCTACTTTTTTTCGAATTTCAAAAGACGTGATTTTACGTCACGGCATTGCAATTTAGTATAGGGAAGATGGAAAATTCAAATAAAGTTGAAGTTAAAATCGACATTGGAAGGTTAGTAGATTGAATTTTGGATAGGATTTGGCAGAAAATGATAGCTTGAAGCATCTACAAAAGATTGATTTATAGATTTATGCAACCAACATACATGACTGTTATCCACACAGAATAAAAAAGTAAGTTATCAAGCTATTTTTCCTCTGCGAAAAATGGGTTTTCTTGTAAATCACAAAGGTCGCGCAAGTCAATGAAATAAAACATTTAAATTAGTGTTAGGATCACTCGAGTGAAACATAACCTATCATTCGGTTTTTTCAATCACTTGAATAATTCGATAATCTTCGGAAATAATTCCAGTGACGAAACAACGCGTCTCCAAAGTTGCTGCCCGCATGTCGATCACTCACTGCGGCCAGAGCCATCTCCTAGCGAGCGGCTACACCGAGTGGTTTCGGTTATTATTGGCGATATTATTCAAATTAAATACTACATTACGGGTTGCCTGTGTAAGATAATAGTTGCTGCTCGCATGTCAATCACTCACTGCGGCCAGAGCCATCTCCTAGCGAGCGGCTACACCGAGTAGTTTCGGTTATTGGCGATATAATTCAAATTAAATACTGCATTACGGGTTACCTGTGTAAGATAATATGATTTATTATTTAGATTTAAATACTGCATTACGGGTTGCCTGCGTAGGATAATAGGATTTATTATTTTATTTAGATTTAAATCGTCGGCGTCTACTGAAAACTTAATGTTTAGTGGTGAGTATTCAGTATTCATAAATATCATGAGTTATGCAATATCGTGACATCTCAAGGTCAAGTAGTCAAGTTTTATAGCCTAGTTATAAGCCACATTTAATAATCCGCCAAAAATCAATCGATTAATAACATCGAGTCAGTTATTCCCAATACAAATGCTGTATATCAACATGAACGATGAACCGCCAATATAAATAATAAATATTAGAATTTGAGTGAAAAAAAAATATTAGCATACGAGTGAAAAACCGGTTATCATTCCGTTTTTTAAATCACTTGAATTCTCGGTAGTCGCTTATTAAAATAAGTCGATTTTTCCCATCACTAATTTAAATGTTACCAACATCAAATAAAGAAAAAACGCGTATCGAAATAGCTTCATTACGATACGCAAATGCGTATCCAAATTGAACTAAAAGGGCAGGCAATATAAAGCTATTTGTAGATGATACAATTATTTATTTTGCTGAAACTCTTGCAGAAATGTATTTTGATATTAATAATGATTTAAAAATACTTCTTTCTTGGCTTCAATTAAATAAACTTACGTTAAATTTTACAATATCTTCTTTTATGTTTATAACTAAAAATAAAATAAATTCCATCATCAACCCCTTAACATTTAATAATGAAAATATTTAATATTCGAAAACGGCAAACTTTTTAGGATAATGTTTAGACGAAAATTTAAATTGGAAATGCCATTTCCAGTATATTATCAACTCGATATCTCAATTGGTATCTGTTTTGTACAGAGCTAGATATTTAATTCCTTTGAAATACTTAAAAAATATATATTTTTCATTAATATATTCAAAATTACAATACTTAGCTTCTGCATGGGGATCTGCTTGTTTGTCAAACTTAAAACCATTACAAAAATTGCAAAATAATGTTATTAAATGTATACACAAATTACCACATTTAGAACCAACTGTTAATCTATATAGACCGAAAGGGTATTTACACGTTCAAAACATTTATAAATTAAAAATTTGTATTCTAATTCACTCTATTATTTTAAAAGAAAAAAAAATCAAACTTAACACTTCAGGAGAATAAGACATTATAACACCAGACGTTGTATAAATTATCAAACTATACCAGTAAAAAGTAATTTCGGAAAAAAATCGCTTTTATATGACGGAATAATAAAATCTAACAATCTTCCGAAAAATATCAGAAAAATTAAAAAATTGGCAATTTTTAAAAAAACAATTAAAGAGATATTTACTAAATTATTTATACTATTTTTTTTTAATTGATTTTATTAATGAATTAAATTGGATTAACTTCAATTTTTTTTACTGTTATTTTTTTAATGGTTATTATTTCTATATTATGTTGTCACTTTCAATGTAATGAACTGGAAAAGTTAGTTTGGAAGATCTTGACTTATATAAATGGTGCTACCTTAAGCCAAATATCTTACCTTTGGATTTTTATCATCGGGCAGTTTCATCTGGTTCTTAGGCCTCATAGATAATTTACTAAAGATTCCACCAAACCATCCTGTGCTCTGTTTATTTTCCTGTTTAGGCGATTGAGGTTTAACCTGGGGATCACTAGATTTCCCCTCTAGTTTTTCATTGGGCAAAGGTTCGTCGTCGTATGCTTTTCCTTTCGGTTGGTTTGGCATCGATATTGGAGAGGGATCAGTGTTGTAGTCCTAAAATCAATGCGAAGAACGAGAAAAAATTACTCGAGGTGTGCAGAGCCAAACAAAACAAGCAAAATAAAAGTGAGTGAACGATTTAGAGCGAATTGTTAAGACATTTGACCAATACCTATTACTTCTAACATTAAAAAAATATGTGCTGTAAAGGCTGGAATCAGAGGTTGTAGGAGGATAGATTGTGCAATTAAACTAATAGAAAAATAATCAGAAGATTTTTTCCCTTCATTTCGTCGAGAAATAGTTACTTTGACTTAAAAGTTTTTTTTTATAAAACAGAAATTTTTTTCAAGTTTGACAAACATGCGATGTTACACAACCTGTATGAACGATATGACATAATGGGTAATTTAATATTTATAATGAACCAAACACACATTTGGTGTAAGATTAAAACTCACGTCAAAGTTGAACTTCACAGTTGATGTAACATAATTTTTATCGTAAAATATTAACTGTAATAAAATAATGAGTAATTCAGGACATGCCCTTTGATTGATATCTATTATATGGGCCTTGAGAGTCAATTTTATAGACCTATATTTTCAACATAGAATTAAGTAAAGTATTTTTCACAATAAATGGTAGACTCCGTTTAACTACCTGGGACGTTTTGTAAGAGCTCGGCCATAAAAATGCAAATAAACTGTCGGTCAGGGTCGGATAATAATTTGTAATTATAGCAGGTAATATGTTATGTAATTTGATATGTATTATTTATTTAGGATATTTCATGTTATTAAATAATATATTATTAGTGTATTTGATTGTTGATTGTGTATAACAATGGGATTAAACCGGTAGCTTTATTGCAGTCAATAAGCCGATACCATTTAGGGTGAAAAATACTTTACCAATTACTTAATTCGTAAGCGTCGAAATGTATACTTGGTAATTATTGACGTCGAATTTAAACCCTAAAGTATTGGTCAAATTTCTTCATTATTCGTTTCAAGAATTGAGAGGCATAAAAAGTTAGTAAAATAAAAAGCAAGCAAGCAATCTCCTACTATTCTACCAAAACCTAAGGAACATTGTTCAAAAATGGGCTACCTGTAAAGAAAACGACCATGCAGTCTGTTTTACGGCTTTATTTTTAACAATAAACGTACAAGCTTCAAAAATTACAAGCTCAAAAATGAATTCCAAAATATAAATGTTTACAATAATTTTTGGAATCCTTGCATTAAATTATAATATAATTATACGACGATAGTACTCTAAATACAAGCCATTACGTCATCGAACGTTTGGAAAACCACCTCTCTTCAATTGGTTGGTCGTAGACACGCCCCAAGCAAAGAGGACCTGTTTGCCAACGACCAATATCCAGTGCTGTATTTGTTTCAGGTCTAGCAATCAGTTTGATTCATATTGTATACGCTACCAACCAAGTATGGTGCCAAGTGAAAAATTGATGACGTAAATAACGGGCTTGAATTTACAGTGAGCGCGCGTGTCAGTGATGTCACCGTCTAATCCTTTACATTAGGTATATAATTAAACTTTGGTAGTTGTTTAAAATGTAAAGTTTACTTCCAAATAACACACAGTAATTGTGAAGAAGTCAATAAAGTAAACCAGGCTATAATAAAATACCGAAAATACTTTATACAAAATTTGGTAAAAATGACTTCCGGCAGAAAATATTGGTCATTCATTTTCGAGTAAATCCCATTAGGTTGTTCTGATATCGGGAATGAAAAGCTTATCCATTTTTGCGGCAGTTTAATAAAGGTGGGGAAGATGGTAAACAACTTCTTACTAAGAGTATTTTATCTTTATCTATCTTTCACATCTTTTATGTAATTTTAATAAATTTTGGCTAGCTTCAAAGATAATTCCATGCTTAATATAATGTAGTTGTTTTTATTTCGGTATTCGGTACGATCGGTTGTACAGCTGCGAATTGAGGCAGTTTCTTCACCGGTGAAGAGTGTGACAAAGTCCCTCGGCATTCTGGTTAATGAAAGACTGGTTTGTTGATCAGGTGAATGGCACTATCAAAAAGGCGTTTCATAGTTTGAAAATGTTTTATGGAAGTAAGAAAATATTATCTTAAAAGCGTTCCCTATACTGGATTTTGATGCACTTCGTGGTTTATTTAGTTGTCTACCTTTCGATTATTACCAGTATGACTGCCTTTTGTATTGGAGTTAATTCCGCTTTACTTTTGTTAAAGGCTTTTAATACATCTTATCGCTGCTGTCGAGATTGTTTGCGATATGGCGGCCCGTAGAGTCCTAACAAGGACGATACGGCCGTCGTGGTCTACCTGTCCCAGAGTATCCATTGTGCTTGGATCCCTGTGTATTCCAATATAAAAACAGTTACACACTACTTGTCCGATGTGCCACAATTATTCGCTTTTAATAAAACAGTACTTTTAATAATAACTTACGTACCAGCTTCCCCTCGAGATAAATCCTTAGGACCAAACTGCCACAAGAATGGATTCTTGATACTGTCCAATCTCGATATCAAAACAGTACCTTAGTGGGACTATTTTCCAAATAACTTGAATTTTGTATTTTCTCTCAGTTACATCCCCTAGCATCAATCGTACAACTTTAAAAATAATTCCAGTGTTTTATTTTTGCCAGTTCATTTTAAAATTTTTTTTGCGAAAATTGATAACCAGTACTTTAAAATACAACCGCCTGGCCAATGATCTGCTAGCTAGCTAGGTAGCAGATCATTGCTTAATGCTATATAACAAAATGCAAGGACTTCAATAACTGCTTTTAAATATATATTATTATACAACACTTCGGTTTATCGCTTATTTTACAAAACTTTTATTGAATATCAGTGTTTAACAGATTATTTAACAATAACAACAAGATTATATTTTTAAATTAAAATATAATGTATTTTAATTTTAAGGGCGGATTAGTCTGCATTTTGTGTGCGTTAAAAAAAAATATAAATTATTACCGAATAAGAATTCTATACCTTTCTATAATAAACGAGAAATAATTCGTAATATAAGCTAGAATTTTAATCTCAAAAAATTAACTGTTAAAAATACGAAGGTTAACATTAAAGATTTAAAGTCTGATATTAGAAATGAAATACGTAAAATTATATGGAAAACTACAATGTCTTACAGGAATTTAGAGACAAGCTTGGCTATTGCCTAGCTAATAAATTTTTAAACATCTAATAAAGAACATCAAAAAAATTACCTTGTCGGACTTCCATAGTCTTTATTTAGTTACTTAACACAACGTTTCGGTTAGTTAGTATATCTAACCGTTTTCAAGTGTAAACTAAATTATAATTCTAAGGCTACTGTCTTAAATACTATCCATGTGCAATGAAGCTTGATCACTCCGCCTACGTGCTTATTGGAGTGTGAAGTTTAATCTGTTGGTTTTGGACAAGAAGAGGCTTCCAGATATGGGAAACCCACTCACATGGGGCAATACCTTAATTACGGATCGAATCATTCAAACTCCATAAAACAGGACATAATTCAAACTCTTTATCACAGGGCATCTAACGTTTGCAACAATCCCGAAGACCTTAATATTGAAATTTTAAATATCAAAAAAGATTTAGAATGATTACCCTGAAACCTTTGTAACGAATACCAGCTTAAAACTTAAAAATCGCGAAATACGAAAGAGGAGCAAAACAATACCTTATGTTAAGGGGATTTCTGAAAAGATTAGAAGGATAACCAAAAACTATAATATCAAAACAGCCTTCCAATCCGGAAATACGCTTAGAAGCTTTCTTACAAAAGTAAACCCCCCCCGTAATGAAAACACAAAAAATTGTATCTATCAAATCCCTTGCGAGGGTGGCGAATCAGACATTGGAGAAACATAAAGACCTCTTCCCGTACGAGTTAAAGAACATCTGAAACATACTCAAAGAGGTAAAACTTCGAGATCAGGTATAGCGGAACATGTATGGACCAACCAACATAATATACAGTGGTCAGAAGTCAAAGTTTTGGACACGGAACAGCACTGGAGAAAACGAAAATTCAAAGAAGCAGCTTTAATGAATCAAAATACCCATATATTTAGTAAACCAAGTATAGATATCCCCAATATCTGGAAGCCTCTTCTTGTCCAAAATCAACAGCTCAAACTTCACACTCGAATAAGCACGTAGGTGGAGTCATCAAGCTTCATCACACATGGATAGTATTTGAGGCAGTAGCTTTAGAATTATAATTTGGTTTACACTTGAAAACGGTTAGAGATACTAACTAACCGAAACGTTGTGTTAAGTAACAAAATAAAGACAATGGAAGTCCGACAAGATAATTTTTTGATATTACTTCATTGTCTACCACCTTCAAACAAACCTAATAAAGAATTTTTTCAATTTTTAAGTATTTCCTGTTGACATTGTGATCATAGTACTACTTTACCCATAACAATTAAGTATATTGTATAGCACACAAAATGCAGGAGTCAATTTTAAAAATACTATATGCAACTTTTGTACAGCAATCAAAGTATACAGGGTGACTTTTGGAAAATTTACAACGGTTATATTTTCTACACTAAAAAAGTTATCAAAATACCATTCAAAAACTTATCAAAAATTTTCCTTTCACCATACCAAAATTAATGAGATTCAAGTACGAAATGTTAGCAAAGCATTTTTGATAAGAACTTTTTGTGTTTCTTTCTTTGATAAGTTAATTAAGATTTTAAAGGGGCGTGGATTATCTTTGGTGTAAAAAACATAGCCTTAATGTAAGTTTACAAAAAGTTCATATTGTCAGAAATAACTGAAAATAATTTTCCAAACCCCATCAGTAAATTAATAAAATAAAACAGAAATATACATACAAAAAACGCCCTATACTTAACAATAAAATATAAAAAATAGTTTGGTAAGTTAAAAAGAGCTGTTTTTATGGTAAATAAGCACCCCAGAACTATTTCTGATATGATGGATTTCACAATGGTTAAATAAGGGACAGTAAAATTAGCTTTGTCTGAGCCAATACAGTTGGTTGAGCTGTGCTAAAACTAGTTAGCAATTGCTATTTAATGACAGGGTAAATTACTGTCGATTTAAATTGGCAAATTGTCAGAAATCGTGGTCAAGAGAAAAGATAACAATTCTTCCTACGTTTGCGAAAAAGTCAATTTAAAACGACAATAAAAAATTACCATTTTAATTGGTTAATTCGAATAGGCGAGAGGCGCAGTCCCCCCCCCCCCCCCCCCCCAACCTATTCCTAGTCGCACCACTGTTTATAGACTTTGGATCTTACAGATTCCAACCTAATTTGGTGTAAAAGAAAACGTGACTTTTGTGAAACATAGCAATGTTAGCAACGAGTTCCTATGCTCGATCCTCATTTACTGTTAGCATATTTATGTGTTCTACGATTACACTATGACATACAACATTTAATTTCTTCATTGTTGATAAGTCTTATTTTTCAAATTGCATTTTAAGGCAAATTGTAACACAAATAGTTTTCTCTTAATTGCAATAACGCAAAATATCACAATATAAAACACTAAAAGCACACAGACTCCAAGGGCGACTGCAGGCTTACTTATGTAAGAAAAATCAAACTATAGCGAAGGCCACTGTAAAATAGCTATCAAGAGCTGAACGCCCTGTAGCGATGAACCTAAATTTATAAAACAATAATCAGTGATTCTTCTTGGTTGATCAGTTTTACCAGTAATATTGTCTGTGCGATGGTGTTTTCAATTGCAGCCTCTTTTATTTCAGCAAGTGTACAGACTGTCCGCGGATAGGGTTTGTTCGTTCTTGATAAAAAGTTTTGCTTGTAAAAAAAAAGGAAATTCACGAATTTTAAATGCATTCCTAAAAACAAGGATTTTTTTTACCTTTTTGTTACTTTGCTTTACGTATGGGGCAAATTTGAAGTTGTCAAATAGAATTTGACGTGTTTTGAAAATGTTGACCTTAAAACAAAGGGTTTATTTAGTTCAATGTTACGGTGCGGTCAAAAGTTCTTACAACTTTATGATAGAGAAATTTAATTAAATATACCCTAGCGTTTACGTCTCAAAAATGGGACTTCATAATTTATTAAGAAAATTTCAGCGAACTCGTTCAGTTCCCAATTTAAAAAAAACTATGGTCAGAATGACGCAGCTTCCCTAATCGTATTGCAGTCTGTTGCTGACAATCCTACCCTTTCATTAAGAAACCGAGCTCAAGAACTTGATGTAGTAAAAAAAACTCATATTCAGTATATTTTCAAGGCAAACAAAATATTCCCATTTAAGCCAATTTTTAATCAAACGTTGGAAGAAGGAGACGAAGCCAAACGTTTGGATTTTTGTGTTTGGGTCGGAAACAAAATTGTAAATGAAAACAGGAATTTTCATAAATTTATCATCTTCTCCGATGAATCGACATTTTCAACAAACGGGAAAGTGTCTTCTGCGCATATTAGATACTGGAGCGAAAATATTCCCCGTTTTAGAATTCCTACAAGAAGATAATATTACAAAAAAAGTAAATGTCTGGTGTGCGAATTCTTATTATGGCATTATTGGCCCATAACCGTAGGAGTTACCTTGAAATGTTGGAAACATTCCTTTCTGACAACCTAGAAGAATTGCCTCTCCAATTTAGGAACGAAATGTACTTTCAACAAGATGGATGCCCTGCGCATTTGGCAATTGAAGTGAGGGAATGGCTTAATAATACATTTGGCCACAGATGGAATGGTCCGGTTCTGTGGCCCCCAAGAAGTCCCGATTTAACTATTTCAGATGCCTATCTTTGGGGGGCGCCTCAGACAATTATTATTATGAAATTATTATTTGTTGCTATTTTAAGATTTTTTTGTGTTATTTCCGGGTCATTTCATTTGTGAAATTAAAAATACATATTTCTGGTAACACCAAAAATCAGTTTTTGAAACTTTTTGATACCCCTCTGATAATGTATGTATTTCGACCGCTAATGCTGCTATAAAAAAAAAATCTTTTATTATACCTCTAAAAATTAAAAAAACTAAAAGAATCGAGGATTTAATTTAAATGTCGGATTTAAATTACAAACGTTATTATAAATAAGTTTTTTAATTGACATTTTGGTCAAAAATAAAAAATAAAAGTAGTTTACTCTTGGAGAAAAATCATGTGTTTGAAGTTTTTGCCGAACCCTGTATAAAAAATCAAAATTTTCTCTTCGTGAATTGCATTTTTTTTACAAGCAAAACTTTTTATCAAGAAAGACTTTTTCCCGAAAAATGAAATGTTTCATCCATTTGTGCTATTGTAAACCCTATCCGCGGACAGTCTGTATATACAGGGTGATTCACAGTGAATAGTACGTTAGACGTATGACGAGCCAGCTAACGAAACGATCATTTACATAAACGGACATGCTCTATTTAACTAAAATATTTTTGACTATAAAGTGTTGCCACTTCTACCAAAAATTAGTAGCAATGAATGAAAAAACGTCATCATGGCTTCAGACCGATGTCATGGCCTCATCTTTGGAGGCGGATATCTTACCGCTGCGGTGCCATACTGCAGACTCTTTATAAGGTTTTAGACAAAGATTTAAATTACAAAAGTCATATTAATACTTTGACGGCGTAAAGGCACCCATTCACGTTCAGTCGGCCGGCCGTATTTTGCCGGAGAGATAATGGCCGGGCTGCCGGTACTCACTACACACACGCAGTTAAAAGACGAGTCGCGTCCTGCCGGCGGCCTGTCGTATGTTAAAACTTAACGTGTGTAGTAGTTTACCGGCCGGCATTGGACTGCAGGCCATGTCATGTCATGTCATGTCATGTAGATATCCATTTAACCTTGTCTTTTCAGAACTGTCAGCTCCGGTTCACATTAGAGAGCCAAGATTTACAAATGTATATACATTTGAAACATGTAGATAATTTACCATTCATTAAAACTTTATTTTAATATACCAGTAGAGGATTCAAGTGTCTTATTTCTCTCCTTTCTAAAATTTTATAGTTTTTATTCAGTAACGCCGAACAAAATCGCAAACCATCAAGAATCATCGTAACTTCATCAAGAATTTTATTGAGTTGTGCCGCAAACATAAATATTTGTGGAAAATAAAAGACTCTTCATATGCTAATAGGGCTTTGCGAATTAAAGCATAATATGAAGAATTACTTTTACTATATAAAACAGTAGATGTCGAAGCTACTTAAAGACTCGGTGAAACATAAGATAAATAATATGAAAAGTGCGTTCCGAAAAGAACTAAAAAAGGCATTACGATGTCCTTTCTTGTAATATACGGTTTTAATAAATTTAATAAATACTCGAAACAATGATCATTCATCCTAATAAAGTTTTTAAATCACTTGCACTCGATTGCCTCAGTTCTCGTACAAGCTCCATGTGGGAGAAAGTGCAACGTCTTTTTAGCCAGTCTTTCATCCAAATTGTTTTTCTTTTCCTTTTTCTTTGTTCGTGTGCAATAACAACAATTGCCGCTGCGCACTGTTCTTGAGACATGTTTGACCTGTCAAAATAACTGCGCGTGTATGGTGAAATAACAAAAACTGAAGGCCGCTATCGAATCCGGCAGAAATCCTCCGGCCGTAATCGGTGAATAAAACTGTACGTGTAGTTTGACTTTCGATAACGGCCGGCCGGCCAGGACGGACAGTCCACGGACTGAAGGCCGACTGAACGTGAATAGGTACCTTTTGTGTGGCAAACAAAGTGGAGGGGCGAAATTTGTATGTCGATTTACTTCAGAATGGAATACGATTTTGTCAATAGGTTCATCTGTTATTGTTTCATCTATAGGTACCAGATCATCGGTCTAACGTACCATCCACCGTGAATCACCGTGTATACTGATAAAAACGTAAGTAAACCTGCCGTTGTGGACCCCATCTAAGTTATCTAACATCACATTATACTGCTGTAAAGCACACTTAAGCTTCTACCAGGTGTTTAAAAGTGTCTAACACTTTTTTATTTACTTTACATCGGCAATACTCTAGTCTGTAAGGGTTTCGCGCAAGTGCGTAAAATTTTCTGCAGCTAATGTCTCGTCAACTATTTTTCTATGATAAATATGTTTTGAATTATAAGGTAAGGGGTTGATTGTTGAGAAAAATAGTTTTTTTGTCCTGTTCTGGTAATGGGGGTGGCTCTTACAATAACTTGTAGGATATTTTACGCACTTGAAAATAATTTCTCTCGCTTTTTAACATGGCATTCACGATATTTGGAAAAAGGGGAATCTATGCATGTTATTAACAGAATGATTGGCGTTTGGCCAATGACACAGAGAAATGATTGGTCGGACCATGTCGCTGGACGAGAGAAGACTTCGGGTTTTGACCAATAAGGAACTTTCTCCGAAATGTCCTTTTCCAAAAGTTCCTGATTAGAACCCAAGGGGTCATCTCTGGTCTAGCGGCAAGGGCTGATATTCCTCTTTTCCATAACAGTCTATGATAAACGTGAAGACAAAGACAGAATTTCCAGTCTACGTAAGAACATCAGAGTATTTAAAAGTTAGTCTTTGAATATCAAGCTATAAGAATGGTGGATTTTTGGAAAAACATGACGACACTGTCGGGACGCTGATTTGGCCGCCGTTGTAGAGTTGACATAGCCATTTACCTTTAGATCCGTACAGCTTATCTCGTGCGCAACCAAAAGCTAAGCCGCCCTACAGGTATGGGCATGCGCACAATCCTCTTAAGTTATACATAAGTACCAAATTTAAAATTTTTATTCCCTGTCATTTATAAGATATTAAACAAACTTATTCAATAGGAAACTTGACAAAAAGTTTAAATGGGGACAAAATTCTATAAATCATAAGTATACAAGGTGGTCCAACGAAAACTTAACACCTCGATTTTCCTGCTTAAAATGAAAATGTGGAAAATCGCTCTGACCCGTCGATTTTTATTTCGAGGAGGACATATTTTGCGTATATTGTCAATCTTGTTACTTCAAGCCCCTAGGAGGGAGAGAGGTTTAAGATCTAAATCTTAAATGAATACCCCTATTTTATAAAATTTTTTTGGATTCTGCATAAAATTCTGAACATTTTTTAATAAAAGTATTATTAGTCTATACTTAACAGTTTCCGAGATATTGACTCTTGAAAAATGACATTTTTGAACTTTGACAGCGTCTAGCTAAGTCTTAGAGCAAAACGGCTTTCATGTCCCTATCTTCGATTTTTATTATCTTTCCAATAGTGTCAACTTTCGGTTAAACCGAATGTAAAAAATATATAGCTTCCGGTTTAACCGGAAGTTGACACTATTGAAAAGATAATAAAAATCGAAGATAGGGACATGTAAGCCGTTTTGCTCTAAGACGTACAGTTAGAAAGCTAGACGCTGTCAAAGTTCAAAAATGTCATTTTTCAAGAGTCAATATCTCGGAAACTGTTAAGTATAGAGTAATAATGCTTTTATTAAAAAATGTTCAGAATTTTATGCAGAATCTCGGCAGAATTCAAAAAAATTATATAAAATAGGGGTATCCATTTAAGATTTAGATCTTACCCCCTCCCTCCTAGGGGCTTGAAGTAACAAGATTGACAATATACGCAAAAGATGTCCCCCTCGAAATAAAAATCGACGGGTCCGAGCGATTTCCCACATTTTCATTTTAAAGCAGGAAAATCGAGGTGTTAACTTTTCGTTGGTACACCCTATATATTGTCATAAAACATATGGTAGCAAAAAAAAACATATTTCGTCCCAAAAGATCGCTAGCAAGATTTAAAATGGCCCAAAATTCAAATTATCCCAAGCGGGTAAAAACGGGTCGTGACGTCAAGAAGTATAATTCGTGAGCGACATCCACGAAATATAGGTTAGCAATAAATTGAACGACGTTGAGAATTCCACCTTAAAACAACAATACAATAACAAGAACACACGGCAATCCAAATGCAAACTCGGTCGCTCGGCCACCGGTCAGGATGACGGATGACGGAAAGTCATACTTTCTGACGTCATCGGGCTTGGCGCGCTTAAGAGGTCGTTTGAAATGCTTTTGACACGCGCGATACTTTAAAGAATTTTTACCAAGTTTTTACTGATTTTTAAGGAGTAATAATTGGGGAATATTTTTTTTAGACCTAACTAAATCATATTATTGAAAAAAAAAATTGGAAAGTTCCCTATTGAAAAATAAAATAACCTACTAGGTATCCATCTTTATTACATTCTTGTCAATAAAATGTTCAAAATGTTGTCCATACACTATTTGGCAATATCCTAAACGCAAGTAAAACTTTTCATTTCTTATTACTTCGGGAGAAATTAATGTCTTATTCGTGCTTTTAACTCCTCAACATATTCCTTATAAATGAAAAGGAATAAAAATTTTACATTAAAATTTGGTACTTATGTATAACATAATATTAAAAATAGTAAATAAATTTCTCTCTCTTTCTACCCTTTAAACATCGTAAAGGGGCCCCATGCTTTTACCAATCCCCAAAATATCGTCAGCGTCTAATAATAATTTGCGAGCTCAAAATAGGAATACAATTTATACAGATTGGAATAAGTACAAGATTTCCGTGGAAAATGGTAAAAAGGTAATAAATACCTTCTCTAATTCAGTAGATATCTTAAAAATTGAATCTACTTCTACTAAGGCATGTCCATTTTATTTTAAGAAATGACAGGAAAAACAATTGAACAATAAATTCACCACATTGGTCAATCCACGGAACAAAGCACACTGCGACATGTTTGGGGCATTTGCCATTTACAGGTCACATTGAAGGAATTAGATTTATCTCCATCCTTGTCATCTTCGCTATTTTGCATTTGATCGATAAAGATAATGATATTTATTAGCAAAAAAGGAAAAATATCGTTTTTGAAACCTAGACCAGTTGATGTTTTGTTAATGCAAGTGTATTGTTGGTTGTCTGCCTTTAAAGAACAGTGAAAAATCGGTTAAAACAATAAAAAAAAACTTTTAAATTTTTATTAATAATCATTGCGATCACATTTGTGTCAAAATTCCTTTAAAAAACACTTTTATTATATACCTATTATTACTCTGTGCAACGTCCGACAAAAATATTTCTTTTCTGTGGTAACATAACCTCAGAAAATTTATTATTTATTATCTGCCAGGTTTCTCACTTCTCACTGAAATTTACTTTTAACCTTACTTGTCTTATGTCATAAAACGACGTGTAAAATGTGCCTTGTGTAAACTGGGTTTCTATCATCTTTCTCGAAATAAAATGGACAGGGGATATAGTTAGATATGTAGTAAGTACAAAACAAACTAAACAAGTTGTCATAGTAAGCAAAAATATGTTTTATTTAGTCGTTTATCCTTAAATATTTATTGTAAGAGATACAGGACTTAATAGTATTTTTTTTTAGAAAAAGAAAAACTATTTACGACCTTTTAAGCCAATGCCACAGTCTTGTTAACGGGGTATACTTTAAATAGAAAAATCATTGTGTCATGGAGGTTAAAATTGTCACCTAAAAATATGGCTGATATTCAATTATTACGTAAATTCTGCTACAATACGTATATTTTTTGAACATTTGGTTGGCAATACATATTTAATGCCAAACTTAAACAGTAACCTTAATAAAAAGTCATCTATATATTCTAAAAACAGCCTTTGAAGTGCGTTTTTTCCCTTCAAAACTATAAATAATTTAGAATATGCGTGTCCTAAACTTCGATTTTTCTTATAGATATACAAATTTTGATAAAATTACCTAAAACTAGAAATAATGTTCAAATAATAATTCATGTAACAAAATCGTTTGAATTTATAAAAAAAAATTCAAGATTTGGTTTGTTTTTGTTTCATCCAAAAATCGCCCACATACCCGTTTTAAGGTAGCAATTACCTACAGTTTTAGGTTTACAAAATTTTAAAACTGCAGATAATTGTATTCCCAAGATGAGAAGCTATTTTGATGATTTTTGGATAAAACTAAAACGTAACTAACGGAATATAGATCAAAAAACGAAACGGTATACGTCACTAACCATAACTTTTAAGGGTATTGGATACCATATTTTACTGCTTGTTAGAAACTTACAGACAACATAGACAGCTATAGATATTAACTATGACTTCGCATTATGAAATCAGAAAGAGCTATGTTTTTCTGTGTGTATAACAGAGACGGGGCAAATAACAAAATACTTATTAAATTTAGCGAAAAAAACTGAAAATATTTGAAGTTTTGATTTTTGCCATGTGGTATTATTTTCATATATAATATCACAAGAGATAAAATTTTGTCGGCAAAATTTTCGAAAGGTATGAAAGTTTGTTGCTTGGTAATTTCGCGAATGACGGCTCGTGATTTTGTCGAAAATGTCATGAGCGAAATTGCTTAAAAGCAACAAACTTAAATAAATCCTTGAGAACAATTTTGCTTACACAATTTTTTCTCGAGTGGTATTCGACATGACTATTTAACTAGAAAAAAGACAAAATTTTGCCGCGGCAAAAATCACATGTGAATTTTGTCCAGGTAGGTGCAGGTAGTAATTTTGCCAGTAGAAGACCGGCCGTTGCTATGACATTTTGCCAGTGTAAAACACTCTAGTTAAATAGTCAGTATAAATTTTAATTCGAAAAGTTTATTCTTTATTTTTTATTTTTAACAAATTAGCGCCATTTTTATAAAACCAATGCCAAAAAACAAAAATGTATCTGAAAGAAAAAGTCTTCCTATACAAAATGTAATAGAATAAAAATTCTCTAGGGGTCTCTACATGTTTCGAACGTAGAAACGTTCATCATCAGGAGACAGAAAATGTATTTAGTGCTGATGGTTTTAGCAGAAGTGAAAATGGTGTAGAACCTTAATGGAGCTTATATGGAATTAAAAAATTGACGTGTAAAAGATACATAATATGAAAAAAATTATTGATAAAGGTTAAACCATACCGAGAGTGTTAAAAAAAAGTTATTAAAGGGGATCTCAACCAACCAAATATACTGGGGAAGAAGAAAAAACCTACATGAAAAGAAGGTGTCGAAGATTATTTAAAATTTTTTATAAAACTTCTCAAGTTTGTGTCAGTAAGACATTATAAGGATAAAATTGTCATATCACAATAAAATTGCATTGCAGAAAGTATCCTCAGTTAATCCTCGGTACCCCACAAAACACTTTCTGCAATGTAATTTTATTGTGATATGACAATTTTATCCTTATGGGCATCCTTACTGGCACAAACTTGAAAAGTTTTATAAAAAATTTTAAATAATCTTCGACACCTTCTTTTCATGAAGGTTTTTTCTTTTTCCCCAGTTTATTTGGTTGGATTAGACCCCTTTAATAACTTTTTTTTAACATACTCAGCATGGTTTAACCTTTATCAATTTTCTTCATATTATGTCTCTTCTACACATCAATTTTTTATTTCCATAAAAGCTCCATTAAGGTTCCACACCATTTTCTCTTCTGCTAAAATTATCATTACTAAATAAATTTTCTGTCTCCTGATGATGAACGTTTCTAAGTTCGAAATATGTAGAGACCCCTAGAGAATTTTTATTCTATTAAATTTTGTGGAGGAAGATTTTAAGTTTTTTCTTTCTTTCCCATACTTTCAACTCCACTTTAAGCATGGACTATTTCTTCAAAAATGTATCTTCACCTGATACAATAGAAAGGCGCTACAATTTTTGTTTCAAACATCTCATTCCCACTAACGAGTACAAATAAGGAAGAAAGAATAGAAAGATCGGCGTTGTCAGGCGCTTCGAACGGGAAAATATAATGAAGACGAATCCAATACCCTTTAGTTCTAACGCAATTGTGTTGTTTGAAAAAACCAAAATTAACACATTGAGATTCGAGCTTATACTAGCCACATGATTAGTAGAACAGTTAGCAGTATTATTTAACATTATATCACAAATACATTGCGTAAAGATAAACATAAAAAATTATATTGGCTGATCAATATCAAACGTTTTGGGTGGACCGTACTCCCTGAACATTGGTCTAGGAGTAGCGAGATATTTATTGTTTGGTTTCTTTTTATCTGGAGTATTCTTGACAGCAGGACCAATGGGACAATCAATAGGATACGTCCCACCAAATATAAGAGGTTTATATACGACTTTTTCAGATACCCCACCATTTTTGTGAAATAGCGAATTCTTAAGATTCGTAAACACGCTTTTGTTCGTAGAATGCTTCTTCGACCAAGCATCTACAGTATCCGGTATGATGTCGTGCTTCAACCTAGGATTTCTCGTCTTAATATCCGAATTGCAATCCTCTGCAGACAGAAAAACTTTACTTTTGTGATCGAGATATTTCACCGTTGTATTTTTATATTCTGGAATGTCGAGTGACTTGTACTTCAAAAGTTTCCCTTTGCGGTCGGGGAATTTAACCTCGAATGTATTGTAGTTTTCACTCGGACACATTTTAGCATTATCTTTCTTTAGCAGTAACAGTTTCTCTTCCGAAATGGATTTGCCACTTTTCTTTTTGCGAAAAAGTGATTCGTATTCCGCATCGTCGGAACTGTCCCTAGAAGACATTCTTGAGAAAAACCCGGTGCTATCGTTAAAAAGAGGCGTGGACAAGTTGCTGTTTTCTGTATTAATAGGTTGCATCTCTAACGATTCGCCATGCAATAGAATAGAAGAGATTGTAAGTGAGCGAGTAGTATTGCTGCTGGAACTGTTTGCACTCCGTTGCGGAGCAGTACGCTTGCGCAAAGAAATGGCGGTAGATGGCAAGGCATAGGCGGATGAGTTTAGAGTAGTACTTACTTCGGCTGATGTTTCTTTTTCTACCTCCTGCTGCGTCCAAGACAGCGCCACGGAAAATAATTAAGTTAGAAATGAATAGGTAACGGTAATAAAATAATCTCACGTTTAAATAGTTTATAAATGGAATTATCATCTTCGAGAAATCAAAAACTGTTTCTTGCCATATTGTGTCGAAAATGCAAAAAGGGGATAAAAAAACTTTAACTTAATTTTGACGTGTTTCCTGGAGAGGGCAATTAGGTTAGAGCTGGAAAATTCAAAACAAAACATCTTGTGAAAACACCAAAGTGAAGCATAGTTGCCAACACTTGAAACTTCAGATTTATTTAGAAATTTATAATTTAGAAAAGTAAGAGTCCAAACAATATAAATTGGAAATTATTATATGGATGTTAGGTTTTGTGTTCTGTATATTTATTTCAGTTATTGTTAAATCTCTGACAAACCAAGGTAGTAGGTACCCATGTTATTGATTAATGGTGAATATCGAGAACATGACTATTATTGTTGGTCGTCTAAAAATAGGGCGGGTAAAAAAGGAACGTAATTATTGATTTAATGGTGAACACAAAAGAAAATGTATTAGAATTTGGGGTTCCCCATGTAATCTGTGAAAGTGATAATAAATAATTATTAATTAATAAAAAAGGCTATAAACGTCTGCGTAAAGGTACATAATTTCTATTTAGAGTCACCTGTATACCGGGTGTTTCTCAAAAGGCGTTCAGCCCTATAACTTTTTTTATATTTATAGATATTGAAATGAAATTTTAAGATTATGCATAAGAGATGAGTCTGCATTTATTGGCATAATGGTCAATTTGTTAGCACTTTCGGTTTGACCGGAAATAACCTTGACTTTGACATTTTAAATGGGACATCTTGTATATTTTTACTTATTTGGGTTCATCATAACATTCTGAGTGAAATAACACCTCACTTGTCATTTTTTGACGTGTTATATCATTTTTATGTTTATTTTTTATTTTCAATCTAGAGTGCTACAAATTATTTAAATCTGTTAATTTATGGTCAAAGAGTATATGAAAATTAAAATTATGTCATAAACTTTCTAAAGTTCACAAGCGTTTAAAAAGTGAAATTTTATTTTCTTGACGTTTACTCCATTTTTCCAAATGTAACGATGGTGGTTCACTAGGATATTTAAAACGAGCATTTTTTTCCCAACAATTTGATACCATACACTCCAATGCAATTTTAAAATTGACACTACAAAATTTGCCTTAAATCCCAGTCGCAAATTTAAAAGCGTTATGCATTATTGCCGCCCTCTCGGCGGCTTTGAAAAACAATGGAATGGTTTTGAAAAACAATATGGCGTTAATTTAAAGTCGTAATGTCATTATTTTATAAAACATACAACACATACAACCTTGCGGCTTCAGAATAATGCATGCATGTCAATTTGTTCATTTCTAGTAAAACTAACCATTTTATCTGATTTACAAAGTAAGTTTAATAAACGAATGAAATTACATTTTTAATTAAAAACCATAGTGGTTTTCAAAATCATTCCATTGTTTTTTAAAGCCGCCTTTATATGTATTTCTTTAGAAAAGCATAATGCAATGCATAACGCTTTTAAATTTGCGATTGGGACTTAAGGTAAATTTTTTCGTGTCAATTTTAAAATAGCATAGGAGTGTATGGTATCAAATTGTTGGAAAAATATGCTCGTTTTAAATATACTAGTGAAACACAATCGTTCCATTTGAAAAAATGGTGTAAACGTCAATAAAACAAAATTTCATTTTTTAAAAGCTTATTGTGAAACTTAGAAAGTCAATTGTTATGACATAATTTTAATTTTCATATACTACTTGACTATAAATTAACAGATTGAATTAATTTGTAGCACTCTAGATTAAAAATAAAAAATAAACATGAAAATGTTATAACACGTCAAAAAATGACAAGTGAGGTGTAATTTTACTCAGAATGTTATGCTGAATCCCAATAAGTAAAAATATACAAGATGTCCCATTTAAAATACCAAAGTCAAGGTAACTTCCGGTCAAACCGGAAGTGCTAACAAATTGAAAATTATGCCAATAAAAGCAGACTCATCTCTTATGCATAATCTCAAAATTTCATTTTAATATCTATAAATATAAAAAAGTTATAGGGGTGAACGTCTTTTGAGAAACACCCGGTATTTAACCAAGAACTCAAAAACAATAATTGGACTTACTTTTCTAAATTATAAATTTCTAAATATATCTGAAGTTTCAAGTGTTGGCAAATGTGTTTCGCTATAGTGTTTTCACAAATTGTTTTGTTTTGAATTTTCCCGCTCTAACCTAATTGCCCTCTCCAGGAAGCACGTCAAAGTTAAGTTTTTTTCGACTTTTTTTGCATTTTCGACACATGGCAACAAACAGTCCATCTGGGATGTTTATTAAATATTTATTTTCCAGGACGTTTTTAAAAAATTGTTAAAAATTTTAATATTTGTTGTAAAGTTTGTATTATTGCTTTGCACCGTTGTTTGTAATTTTACCTTTTTACTTTATGTTGAAAGACCTTATGTACAACTTCTAACAAAGTAAGTAATGAACCGTTTTACTTATTTTCACAAAGTAATTTGAAATTTTTTTATAAAAGTTTTTATTTTCATACTTTTTTCATACTACATACTTCTTTTGATTTATTGCTTTGCAGGAGGCACTGAGGATGGGAGGATGGCCGAAAGCGCTCTGTTATTAATATATAAACTTAACACTTAATACACCAGTTTCCTTCACCCATTACTTAAAAGGTGTACACAGCCTTTACTGCCATTTCTTAAAATGTTAAGACACATTTTGTTTTTCTGTTTAGTGTTTTATTAGCCGTTATTCCAAAAAGAAACTTATATTTTATTGCAAGGTAGACTGTTTAAGAGTGAGATTAAAATATTACGAAAACCTAAAAAAATGTTTTTTTTTGTACTTATTTACAATAATAGTAGTAGAGGTGAAAATACGAGATTAACTGAAAAATTTAAAAATTAGCGCTTTCGTGTCACGAAAGAAATAAACCACAGACTGTACAAAATTATATACTCTAGAAGTCAACACAAAACATATCCCAGAACTGTACAGAACTATTGAGTGTAAATACAAATACCTTTGTGAATCTTTAGGAATTAATAAATTTATTTATTTATTCTTTATTTCAAAATTAACAACGTAAAAGGAAATGTCATCACATTATAAGTAGCTATAAAATTACATAAGCATGCTTCCTGTCCTTTTACATACAAATGGAATACGCCCAATGAAAACAGACTGGGTGGGATACTTTATTTTTATATTATTAATTACAAAATAAAAACAAATATAAAAAAAATAATAAGATTGTGATATACAAGTTATTCAAGAACTACATTTATACAATATTTTGGGTAATCCATATAGAACAATATTAAAACACGTGCATACGTTGAAGGGAAACGGTAAGATGAAGGAAAGCTCGACTTCGAAACACAATATGAGACGAACATTTAAGACAATAGAATTACACCGTCTATTACTAATTGTAACTAAATAAATCATTAATTCCTAAAGTTGACAATATATATCTCAGATATTTATTATCAGCACTCCTTTAGCAACAAAAACACTCGTTTATATGAACAAATAACTTACCTCATCAGGATTATGCGTGCTCTCAAAATAACTAGGTGGCGCCTCTTGGCGCTGTGGATCGAGGTTGTTTGGTTCTTGATTATATTGACCATACTGTTCGCCCCAAGGTTGAGGTTGATTCTCCCAGTAAGTATTTTGACCTTGGAATTGATTTGCCTCTGAAATAGATTGGAAATATAACTATTGTTCCTCTTACTGATGTGTGAATACACCAAATACACATAGATTATCATTTTTGGACGAAGAGACCAAAGGCTTGTTTATCCAACGACGATCAACTAACTTTTTAGTTGATAATTTTAAAAAATAGTCAGTAATAAATGCCTTTTATGCAATTTTAGGTAAAAAATATGTTTACATTTATTTTTCTTTGTTTTTTTTTGCATTTTTTTAAAAACAAACATATTTTTTAGGACCCAATGTTCTCATAAATTACTTTACTATTATACTACAATAAATTAAGAAATATTGCATACCAGTATGCATATTTGGTAAAAAAATGCAAATAACTGCATATTCTAAAGGCAAACAAGGCGCATATTTTGGCTGAATTTAAGTGCATATAATCCGACCTTTACTAATAACTATAGGTTAAGTGTAAGAATGGAGATTTGCTTGATGGTTGGGTTTATCAATTCTTTAGACATATGAAATCAACATTTTTACTCACCAGTTTGTTGCTGGTGGTTCTCTTGTACCTTATACTCTTGGGTTGGTTGCTCGGACTGCCAAATTTTCTGCTGTTGTTCTAACTGTTGTTGTTGCAGCTCAAACTGTTGCTGTTGTTGTTGATCGTATAATTGCTGCTGCTGTTGCCAAACGTCTTGAGTGGTATTATAGGGCGATTGTTGAATGGGGTCTTCTGTGTTTAAGGTTGATTGCAGATCCGGATTGTTTGTGTCTTCATGAATTATTCTTCCTGACTGAACAAAAAATTCCTGATATTAACATACTGAATGAAAATAAAGTTTTTGGTTGTATGTTTCGTGTTTAAAGTATTAACACATTTGTGTGATTGTGATGGGTTCCATCGAAATTTGGCTTAAAAACTTTCCTAATAGTAGTAATTTGAGAAATTTATAAACTTTCATAGAACTATGGCATGAATGAACACACCTTTGAATAGAACGATAAGAACAAATTTATGGACTGGTTTAATCACTCGCTGGCAGTTTTTAAACGTAGAAGTATGACATACAGTACTGTCAAAGTTGAATTTACAGGGTGGGTCCATCTTTTATGCTATGTCCGCTTATTTTATATTTTTTTAGGCATCGTACTAATTGAAAGATATGTGATACACAAAAAACTCACTGTGCATTCGACGGCACAACAAAATGAACTGCGTAAGGGTAGACGCGGGCGAGGGGCTGGCATGTTTGTTTACTTCATTCATTTCTTCGTCTGTGCTTCGATAGACTATAAAGTGAGACAGACCCACCAATACTATCGTAGAAGGACGGAGATGTGAAGAATATTTTGTTAGTTTAGCTAAATGAAAAATACTTAAAATAAATGCGCGGTTCAAAATTATCTTATGCAGCTAAAATTTTGCATGTGGGCTAGAAACTGCATTTAAAAAAACTTTTTCTAATAACTTTTTTCGATACTTTCAGAAATAACCCTACTTTTGAATTATTTTTTTTTTAATTAAAATTTGACAGATAATGCGAATCACCTTATTAATAAAAAAATCCCATATGATGCGGACTTTACTGGTCACACTGTATGTACTTTTGTAATCCAAAGACGCTGTGTTATGTTAAAGCTGTTCCGAGTATAACTTCTTTAACGAGTGTTCGTTTAAAATTAAGTAGCAAGTATGTGCAATTAAAAATTGTAAAACTGAAAAGAATACTTTAAAAAAATATATTTTTATCGACTCACCTGATAATCATTTTGCACAGCCTTAAGGTCTTTTAACCAAGTGTTATCCGGTCTGCTCGTTTCCAACAGACCCCCAAACGCCGACTCATCTTCAGCGTCTCCAACGGGATCGGAAAACTTCAATTTGTCTGCCAACTCACAGACACAGTCGACCAGAACGGGTGACACACCTGACGGATTGTAGAGTATGTAACTTGACAACTTTTCCAAATATTGTAACGCCCTCTCAAGGAGGCCCACATCGGCTAATCTGGTACTTAAGATGTATTTATAGAACTAGAAAATACAAAAGTTAATGTATATTGACACCGTAATAGTATATTAAAGTACGAGTTTCATAAGAAGCGGTTTTAGCGCCCGCGTCTATTTTAAAAAACGAGCCACGGAGTTTTTATATTGACACGGGCGCTAAAACGCCTTATGAAACATGTGCTTTATACATTTTTTTCTATTTCACCTTTTATAATCAAGAAAAATACATTTTAAAAAGAAAATAAATCCTTCAAATTTTGTAAATTTTTATGTCTAAATTTTATGTTGGTAATACTATTTTTTATAATAGGAGCCTCTGGACAACAAAAATTATTTTGCAAACTGTCATTTTTTGATTTATTGACCCATTTTCACCACGAGATTCTAAAGGTATTTTAGCGATGAGATTTGAAATTGGACGGAATACGTTGTGTGACCCTTGTACATTCGGTACATATACAGAGCGTTCGGAAATTCGGGAGATTTTGCTACTTTTTTTCGAATTTCAAAAGACGTGATTTTAAGTCACGGCATTGCAATTTAGTATAGGGAAGATGGAAAATTCAAATAAAGTTGAAGTTAAAATCGACATTAGAAGGTTAGTAGATTGAATTTTGGATAGGATTTGGCAGAAAATGATAGCTTGAAGCATCTACAAAATATTGATTTATAGATTTATGCAACCAACATACATGACTGTTATCCACACAGAATAAAAAAGTAAGTTATCAAGCTAGTTTTCCTCTGCGAAAAATGGGTTTTCTCGTAAATCACAAAGGCCGCGCAAGTCAATGAAATAAAACATTTAAATGTTACCAACATCAAATAAAGAAAAAACGCGTATCGAAATAGCTTCATTACGATCCGCAAATGAGGGTCGTACTGAACTCATTATGAACGTGAAATAGAAAAAATAGTATTTTGTATACATAAAAGCAAACAGCAGTGACAAATTCGCCGTTTCATTTTTTAAACAATACTTCGTTTATTTTCTCCAAAAAGCGACCAAATACCCGTGTTTGGGTAGCAGTTATATACAGTTTTAAGTTAAAAAAACTTTTTGTGCCTTTATCCAATATATCCAACCTTTTTAACATAAAACTGTAGTTCGAAAAAAAGTAGTCCAGGCTTAAAGTGGAGTCGAAAGTATAGGAAAGAAAGAAAAAACTAAAAGTCTTTACACACAAAATTTAATAGAATATAGAAATTTTAATAATACAAGTAATACTTGTAGGAATCTAGGCTTGTATCTCGTAGATGCTGATTTAAGATTTAAGGTTTAATTCTCACGTTAACAACTTAATAAAAAAAAAACATTTTTTTACACTAAAGCTATTATATTTGCATAAAGATATTTTCAGTACCGATTTGAAACTTAAATTAACCAATTCCTTGGTATTATTACAATTGACTTATTGTAACATCGTATACTGGCCTACATGAGAAGGGATAAAAACAGCCTACATATGCTACATACGTATGATCATCTAACTGCAAGTCTGATAAATTCCGGAAAGGTGAATTATTTAAATCTAGTTGATCATTAAGTAACAGGTCCGTATTTTTAAGTTTATTTATTTCCATAGATTCTAACAAATTTAGTTTTAAGCCTTTGTTTTCTGTATGTAAGATTTTAAAGGAAGGATCGAAATTATGTTGATAATCAAGTTAATGGTTTGCATAGTTTGAGTATATTTTATTTTTTAGAAAACTGTTATAATGTTCCTGTATTCTTTTGTCAAAATGTCTACCCGTTTGGCCAATGTACGTTTTAGGACAATCTTTGCATTTTAATTTATAGACACCTGCTTTTTTGTTTTTATCGCTTTTAGTTTTATTATTTTTGATAAATTTACTTAAAGAGTTATTAGTTTTGTAACACACATTTATATCAAGTTTGTTAAGAAAATTGCCAATTACTTTGCTAGGTTGTCCAAAAACATACATTGGCCAAACGGGTAGACAAAAGAATACAGGAACATTACAACAGTTTTCTAAAAAATAAAACAGATTCAAACTATGGTAACCATTTACTTGATTATCAACATAATTTCGATCCTTTCTTTAAAATCTTACATACAGAAAACAAAGGCTTAAAACTAAATTTGTTAGAATCTATGGAAATAAATAAACTTAAAAATACGGACCTGTTACTTAATGATCAACTAGATTTAAATAATTCACCTTTGTTAAATTTATTCTGTTGACCATATACTTAAGATTTTATAAATTACCCATATTGTAGGTACCTAATTTAATTTAATTTTTAAACCCTCTGATGGATTTTCCCGCTATTGTAACCCTTCCACTATTTTATTTACATCTTCAATAATTTAATTTTATTGCACCCCAATTTTTAACTTTCACCTTTATTAAATCATTGTCATCTGACGAAGATACAGTGTTAGCGAAACATGTAATTTTTCTAGTTGATATAGTGGAAATCTACAAGTTCAACTTTGTTTTACTGTATCCCATAATACTATAATTATGGATTTCCACCTAGTATCGGCTGAATCAATTCATTTGTATAATAGATACTTTTTAATAGTATGTACAATTTCAAAGTAAATAAACTCACCTGGAATTCGGTGATAACAAATCCCTTATCATTCAAACTACAAGCATATTCGTAAATTTCAGTCATGTGAATCGCTTCGTTAGTCACGAACTGCGGGAAGGGCTTTCTATGATCAGATCCGAGGAGGACCAATCGCGTTTCGGGGTCGCCGTGCTTTCCAAATCCTACTTCCGCCATCAGGTAGCAAAATTGGGCGGCATATAAACTCCCTCGGCTCAAAAGAGTGTTTCCCAGTTGGGTTATAGCTTTGCAGTTTAATTCGGGACGTTGGGTGGAGTTTGATAAGATCATGGCTAAATGAGGTCGCCAATCACCCCATTTTTCGTCAGAGGCACACTGAAAGGAAATACATTTTAAGAATTTATCATCGCATGTAAAATAAATCCATTTTTTTGCCCTAGGCACTGAATTTTTCCAAATTGAGACATACTTAACTTTGAAAATGCCTTTATTCCAAACTAACATTTACAGTTCATTACATGGAAAGTGACAAGATAATATAGAAAATAACCATTAAAAAAAATATCAATCAAAAAATGGAAGTTAATCCAATTTAATTCATTAATAAAATCAATTAAAAAAAAATAGTAAGTATAAATAATTTAATTTAGTAAATATCTCGAATTGTTTTTTAGAAGTTGCCAATTTTTTAATTTTTCAGATTTTTTGGGAAGATTGTTATATTTTATTATTCCGTCATATAAAAGCGAATTTTTTCCGAAATTACTTTTTCCTGGTATAGTTTGATCATTTATACAACGTCTGGTGTTATGATCATGTAATGTCTTATTTTCCTGTGTTATGTTTGATTTTTTTTCTTTTAAAATAATAGAATGAATAAGCAAACAAATTTTTAATTTATTAGTGTTTACTAGCAAATAATGATGGCTGATATTATATAGCTTTTGTTAACCTGTTGGCGTGTTTATTAAATTTGTTGTTATTGTTGTGCAGTTTTGTGATATTCTGCATATCCGATATCCTAAAAATCGATTTTACAGTACGTCACGTGACTATTGGTATAGATAGAGAAAAGTTAAGAAAACAAACACTGCTCATTTACAAAGTGAGGTTAGGTGACAAGATTATATAAAAAAATGTTTAGAATTAAATTCTACGTCCCTATGCAAAATTATAAGATTTAATTTTTTTTTAATTTTTTTTGTCAGTTTACAAATTTTTTAAAGGTTTTTCTACAATTGAGTAGAGGGAGAAAGGACATTCTGCGCCAATTTGCACAGGTCCCTTCTGCGCATGAGCCAGCAGTGCACAAGTTCAAATCTGTTTTAATCGTTCAAAGTTGTTCATTAGCTGTTCATTAGTGGTTCAAAGCTGTTCATTAGCTGTTCAAAGCCGTTCTAAAACGTTCGAGCTGTTCATTAGTCGTTTATAGCCGTTCTAGAACGAACAGCTTTAAACAACCAATGAACAGCTTTGTACGACTAATGAACAGCTGATGAACAGCTTTAAACTTTAAACAGGTAATGAACAACTTTAAACGACTAATGAACAGCTTTGAACATGTGCACTTGTTGGCGCATGCGCAGAAGGGACCAGCGCTGCACTTTTGCAAAATAAGACTTAACTCAATCTACATAAAACTTCTTAGTTTTGACAATGCTTTATTTCAGATACATTTTCTTTAAAGTAGCGCCATATTAAATGTGTGTTTTTCTACAAAATCGAAATTGGGCTATTAAAATTTGGTCGCATGTGATGCAAAGTTTATTTGTTTTTGACCCTGTATAAGGCAACTTCATAAAATAAGTATTTTTGAAAACGTAGTTTGTGTCTGAACGTAATACACCTTACTATTAAGACAAAAAAGAACACAATGTCATCAGTAAAGTGTTCATTAAGTGGAAAATAAATTTTAGTGGTGGGTAAAAAATCAAAATTATCTTATGCAGCTAAAATTTGGCATGTGGGCTAGAAACTGCATTTAAAAAAACTTTTTTTAATAACTTTTTTTGATATTTTAAGAAATAACCCTACTTATGAATTATTTTTTGAAAAAAAATTAAAATTTGACAGATGTGAATCATGTGACTACTATTTTTTTCTTAATTTTCATTTCGATCGAAGCAAAACTTGATGCCAAAGTCAAATTTCGAATAAAGCTATTAATAAAAAAAAATCCCATATGATGCGGACTTTACTGGTCACTCTGTATATAGACCCGTTTTTAGTCATTACTTAGGATTTAAGTCAAGATAGATGTTACTTCATACATTTCATAGTTTTTTTGGGTTAGGAGTTTTGGCCTTACCGTTTTCTAATACCGCCACCCAATAAAAAAAAGATTTTATTGTTTGTTTCTATACGCATGTGTATGTACGTTTAGACGTTTACAATAGAGGACCACTACGGGGGCTGTTACAGAGTTGATACTCCGGATCATTTTTCATAACTGATGCCATTTTAAAAATATGTTTTAAAGGTATAAATATGGAAATAAAAAATTATAAAATTTGATTTTATTTAATATTTTTTTAGGTATTATTTCAGAATTATCTTGCGCCCTCTGATATTTGGCGCTACAAGCTCAGACTTTGCAGGCTTGTACGCCCCAGTTTCTAGAAAAGGCTAGAGTATCCCACTTCAGGAAGATTTTTATTATTGAGATATATTTTCAATAGATTCTAATTCATGATGTCAGTGCTGAAAATTTAAATTGAAAATGCCATATCCAGTATATCATCAACTCAATATCTCCTTTGGTATCTGTTTTGTACAGAGCTAGAGATTTAATTCCTTTAAAATACTTAAAAAATATATATTTTTCATTAAAATAATATTCAAAATTACAATACCTAGCTTCTGCATGGGGACCTGCTTGTTTATCAAACTTAAAACCATTACAAAAATTGCAAAATAAAGTTATTAAATGTATACACAAATGACCACATTTAAAACCAACTGTTAATCTATATAGACCGAAAGGGTATTTACACGTTCAAAACTATAAATAAAAAATTTGTATTCTAATTCACTCTATTATTTTAAAAGAAAAAAAATCAAACATAACACTTCCGGAGAATAAGACATTACATGATCATAACACCAGACGTTGTATAAATTATCAAACTATACCAGTAAAAAGTAATTTCGGAAAAAATCGTTTTTATATGACGGAATAATAAAATATAACAATCTTCCAAAAAATATCAGAAAAATTAGAAAATTGGCAACTTTTAAAAAACAATTAAAGAGATATTTACTAAATTAAATTATTTATACTTATCTGTTTAAATTGATTTTATTAAGGAATTAAATTGGATTAACTTCTATTTTTTTTTATTGTTATTTTTTTTTATTTTTCTATTTATGTTGTCAGTTGTCACTTTGCATGTAACGAACTGTAAAAGATAGTTTGGAATAAAGACATCTTGAAAGTTAATATGTTGAATTCGGTTATAATGAAAAGGTCCATTTCTTCCAAAAGTATATTTTTGAGACATAAAATTGTTGCAACTTACCGTTACTACAGCGGGCATTTTTCCCGACAACAACTGATACAAAGTCTGTAGGGGATCGTTGATGGTCAGACCATTGGCGAAGCGCATCATAACATTAGCGTAGGTCCTTTTATCTAGCTTACTAGCTAAAAATAGTGCATGTCCCCACAAACCATGTTTCATCGCCCACTCTAAAAATCAAAGCAAAAAATAATAATGATAATAATCGATTTTCATTTGCTAAAATAAATTGATACAAAATCTATAATTATATAGAACAAGGCGAAGTTTAGCAGATACCAGAAGAATCTGCTATTCTTAGACTTAACCTTTAATATTAAACTGATCATACAGGAAAAATCAATATAAACGCTATACATCTAATCATAATGTGTCTAACCATAATATTAGAAACGCACATATACAGGGTGTCTGGAAAACGGAGGTCAATCCGTCAACCTTATATACCTTGAGCAAAAATAATATGTTCAGGAAGAAAAAATAATAACTACTTGTTTCACAAATTTAATCAGTTTCCTGACACGTGATTCGGCCCTTGCGGGTCATTGTCAAATGAGTACGAGAAGATATTAAATTCTACGTAACATTACAAAGGTATTATATATATTATGGTAACTATAAACATGTCATAAAATTAAAATTAGAATTAGAAGATTGAATGATCAACAACTGTGGGTTTTTTTAACTTTTAAAGGTACAGATACATATTTAGTCCTAAATTAGTGTGCTATTAAGAATAAGGGAAGCAACTGAATGTATTTCGGTTTGATTATTAACAACATTACATTTGTTTTGTATGGCTTTTTTAATTGTTTTTATGATACCTATCTAATTCTTGTTTGTATTGGATGTCTGAGAGAGGAATGTTAACTAGTCGATGTACCATGCTATTGAATTCAGCACAATAGCCACAAACGGTTACCCAACAAAAATCATACACCAAATAATAAAGAAAAAAACACAAAAACTTCTTTACAAAGAACATCCCTCTCCAATTAAGGACAAATACTGCTCAATAAGATATACAGGGAACACAAGCCAAAAAATCTTCAAAAAACTTAAAAACCTTAATATTATTCCTATACAAGTCAATAAAAACAACTTACACAAACACATATCCAATGCTAAAGTAGAAACTAAAAACAAACTTTTACAAAGTGGGGTCTACCAAATAGAATGCGACAACTGCGAGGCTATCTACATTGGACAAACAGGTACAAATTTAGACACCAGGCTTAAAGAACACAAAACATCTATTTAAAAAAAAAACAAAAAAAAAACAGGGTTAGCTGATCACTGCATAAAAGACAATCGAATCACTCAATCCCTAACAACTTAAAACCCATATACATACACAATAAAAGGAAAAAACTAAATCTACTAGAAACAGTAGCTCGCCATAAAAAAACAAATGTAATGTTGTTAATAATGAAACCGAAATACCTTCAGGTGCTTCCCTAATTCTTAATAGCACACTTATTTAGGACTAAATATGTATATGTACCTTCAAAAATTAGGAAAACCCACAGTTGATCATTCAATCTTCTAATCCTAATTTTAATTGTATGACATGTTTATAGTTACCATAATATCAGTGGCGGTTGCTCTATAAGGCCGCGTGGCCGCGCGCCCCTCCTAGGAATTTTAACATAACACACAAATTAAATGTTTATTTAAATATTTATTATTACTATTCATTTTAATACTAATATTTCTAAATTTTAAAAAACCATAGCAACTCACCAATTCTGAACTCATCTCTAATTGTCCGTTTTCGTTGACCAACGATAAGCAAGCCTCCACGTGTGAATTTTAGATAATTGAATTCCGTCGTTGAAACGCTGCGACGGACGGTGAATCAGCCTGGCGTATATAAATTTCGCCGAACGAACCCGAACGTCACCCGGTTATATCCGATTTATTTAGGGACTCTACGGCCGCGGTATTTTAGCGCCTGCATTGCTTTATACATTTCGGACTTTGTTGTGGCGTAAGCGCGCGTCGAGTACGAACTAATAAAAATTAATTTCGTCAATAATATAATGTGAACGACGCGACGGGCCGAAAACCGATCTTTTACGCGTCGGTTTTCAAAAGACATTTATAAATGTATGTATTAATTTACCTAAATTTTTTTTTATAAATAGATACTTTTTCGAGCAATTTGCTTATATGTCATTTGGTATTGGATTTCTATTGCGCCCCTATAAACACAAAGCCCACGACACGCCACTGCATAATATGATATAAATACCTTTGTAATGTCATGTAGAATTTAGTATCTTCTTGTACTCCTTTGGAAATGACCCGAAAGGGCCGAAACACGTGTTAGGAAACTGATTAAATTTGTAAAACATAACAAGTAGTTATTATTTTTTCTTCCTGTGTAATGGAACAACAGTTTCACCAAGCATGTAGCCAAACACAAAATAATTACCTATATAAAAAAATAATATGACTTTTATGATGCCGTTTTTCATTTTTGGCCCTTATGTTTGATATACAGGGCGTCAAAATTTAAAATTAAAAACTGATTTTTTTTGAATAATTCGAGTATTTAATAATATATAAATTTCAAATTTGGTACATTGCTTCGCCAAAAAGAGTTACATCTTTTAAGAAAAAGAAAACAAAAAACTATTGTCAAATATTCAAAATAGGAGGGGTCCAGTACTCGCTCATCCCCCTATTTTTTAGTACGTGCGCCAGTGACTTCCGAAGTATAGTTTTTAGGTAATCATTTATTTTTGCCTAACAGCATAGCACTATAATTAAATAAATACAACACCAAAGTATCACACAACAGTTTTCTGAGCTTTACATCGAAACAATGTCTATTTGCATATAGGAGCTTGGGGGAATCGCGGAAGTATACTATTTATATGCTCTGTTAACTGCAGTTTCTGATCCACAACCAGCCCTAGACACATGGTACTCCCCAACAAACAATTATAGTCTAAAAAAGGTGACTTTTACCTAATATTTTAACTATAAAGCTCGACGGACCGCTTTACATAGTCAGAAGTTAGTAATTTATACCACTTTATCACCTAGTGGGGAATAAAACCAAGGTAATAAAGTGGTAAGAAACACCTGTCATTAGAAGAATTGTTCTTCATAGACGAGGCCAAGTAGTCTTCTCCGTGGTAGTAAAGAGGTGTTTTTTACCCGTATTTTACCTATGCGGGCCTATGTTGGGCCTGTTATGGGCTATGAAGTTTATAGAAAATCATAACCACAATTTTAGAAAAAGATAAAAATAGTATTTTGTTTTTATTTGTATCAAAGCACAGGAGGCAGGATGGTTCTTAAATCAGAACATGTCATGTCAGCCGCTATTGATTTTTAAAATGGAGTGGTAGTATATAGATAGGTATGTACTTATAAAAATCATTATTTCATCAATGTGAAGTGAAAAAATGGGTGCGCCTAAAAAATTTTCGTATAGATTTCAATTTTACCTAGAAAAACTAACCGCGCCCCAGAAAAAAGGCATTTAATTAAAAAAAACAAGGTAAATTAAAATTGAAAATACCAAAAATTTAAAATGTAGCCAATATTTAGTGCTTGAGCGAGTAAGTTAGCTCGTTTCTGTGCTCGGTTTTTGTAATATATTTGTTGTTGCTTTAGTGTTACAAGTAATCTAACAAAATTGCTTGAAAATAATACACCATGTTGAAAAAAATATGGCGTCAGTAAAATATTTTTCCTAAAGGTCGTGATTTCCTCTGGTTTGGGCCTTAAAAAAAATGGACCTATAAGTCAACCCGTATTAGGTTACGCTAGGAGAAAATTTCCTATTTTGTATATTCCGTCTTGATAGGTCTAAATTAGGAGAAATATTCGTTTATATGGCATAACTTTATAATAATAAGTGTTTATGAAGCCTAATTTGGGGTTTTTAAGAATTCTGCAGGTCCTATGTACGGCCAATTACTCCATAAAATGTTTCTATCGGGGTTGCTGAATTAATGTCTCGCAACGGATTAATACCCACTATTATAATGTAACTAACCTTACTTTTTGGAATAGTTCGAATATAAACGTACAACGTTTTTTTCTTTGTTCCGGCGTTTTGTATAGCTCCTACGCGACCCCTTTTATTTCGCCGAAAAAATGGAAACTGATTATTTTAAAATGGAGAGGATCAAGCTCCTCCTTGGATTATTCGTATGTTCCCCACAAGTGGGACGATTACCACAGTGCAATAAACTTTACAATCATCATTCAAGTTTTCTAAGCCAGAATCTCTTTAAAGACATAATTTTTGGAAGATACAGCTTTATATCCGGTAAAAATCACTTTGAGGACAAAATATTGGGCTATAAAGAAATTATTTAAATCATAACTATAACCTATTTTATACTTTAAAGCCTTCTGGGCTTTAAGTATAAAATGTAAGACTAATATAGGGTATACATCACCTCAGAAAGTGTTCACATTATAACCTGACCATGAAGATATATTAAAGACAAAACGAAGTAATTTGTTCTTCATTTATGGGCCTAAAAGATTATTGGGCTTTAAGGCCAAATCTAAGGTAAAAAATAACCTGGTTGGGCGTTTATTACTGACTTTCCTTAGACCTAACTATCAAGTCGATTTACAAGGTAATTATCTACTCTTTTGGACCATCTCTTGTGCCTCTTATATTTTCCCACTTTGAACACGTATTAATAAGTTCGAATTACTTTGTTTTGACCAAACAGTTAGTGTCTTTGGCCGTTTCGTCTAAAAAGCCGATTTGGAGGTAAAAAATAGACTATTTTTTACTTAAATAGGTCATTTTCTCCAAATGAGAGGTCGCCAAGGCTTTAAATGTTTGTTGGGTCACTTGTGGTAGTAGAACATTATTTATTATCAATTATAATATTAAAATCATTGAGCCAATTATTACAATCAAAACGAATTAAATTGCACTCCGTAGGATTTAATTGTGTCCCAAGGACATAACTCTAATGATATCCAAATTAGCATTTAATTGAGCGGAAGCAACTTCTGGACCAAATACAATAAATAAATTAATATCATCTGCAAACACTTGAATGTTAAGTGTAACTCGTTCAACATAAACAAAGATTAGTAGGGAGATAAATCCCATAAAACTCCTACTTTTCTTCTTCGCATGTTAAGTAAATCGAATCAGTTGACTTACTGTACGCCAATTATTGAATATTACGTGCTTACCTAAGGCTTCTTTACAAGACCCATACAAGAGGTACTCTCTAAATTTCCTAGTCACCTCTTCTTCTTTCAAAATCGATTGCGTACTACCGTGTTCTGATATCGGTTGATTTGAGGCTTCCGATATATCATTCTTTTCACCTACGTTACTACTGGTAGTAGATAAAGCTGAAGGCGGCCGAGGTAACGGTTCTATACTCCGATTTTTTAGTAGAAGTTCCGCTATATCTGTACCAAGCACCATCTAAAATGACAAAAACATTATTAATATATCTTTATTCTCAACCAATTTATAAAGTTTATTACAGAGAATATAACACCAAATATACAATATTATATAAAATCACAAATAATAAAAATCATGTTTAGTAACTATTAATAACTCTATCGAAATTATTCAAAAAAAAAATATATATACAGTGACCGGCAAAGAGTTCGCAACATATGGGGAAAATTTTTATTAGCGAAATATTGAAAAATCTTTTTTGGGAAATTGGATGTGCATGTCCCATAACCTTAAAATCGATTTTGACATACGTCACGTGACCAATGGTATGGCGGGAAAGTTGAAAAAACCAATATGAAATCATCATAAATCAGATAAGTTGATGAGATATCGAAAAAATTCCAAGAATAAAAAGTGTTTAGAATTCCATTAGAACCTAAAATACAATGTTTGGGATATCTACTTGAAAAAACATAAAATCGAATATTTTTGTAAATATTTTTTTACCGAATTAAAAATTTCCATATCTTTCCTTTCTTAAAGCTTTATTAAAGTAAAACTGACATCTGGTGACCACAACTAGAAATATTCTTTTGTTTTTCTGGCAATTTGGAGCAATAATTCAAAAAATTCGCTTACACTTGGATACCAGCTGTTGCAATAGTCTATTTCTAATAACCTTATCGATATTTTTTATATCGAAATATTCTATTATGTTAAGAAATCCTTAAATTCATTAATCCAAAGCAAATTATGTTTATAACCGTAAAAAATAATTTTGAATTTCGCAGAAATCTTAAAAAAAATCTAAAAATTAATAAAAATTTAAATTATTTTAGATTTCTGCGAAATTCAAAATTATTTTTTACGGTTATAAATATAATTTGCTTTGGATTAATGAATTTAAGGATTTCTTAACATAATAGAATATTTTGATATAAAAAATATCGATAAGGTTATTAGAAATAGACTATTGCAACAGCTGGTATCCAAGTGTAAACGAATTTTTTGAATTATTGCTCCAAATTGTCAGAAAAACAAAAGAATATTTCTAGTTGTGGTCACCAGATGTCAGTTTTACTTTAATGAAGCTTTAAGAAAGAAAAATTTGGAAATTTTTAATTCGGTAAAAAAATATTTATAAAAATATTCGATTTTATGTTTTTTCAAGTAGATATCCCAAACATTGTATTTAAGATTCTAATGGAATTCTAAACACTTTTTATTCTTGGAATTTTTTCAATATCTCATCATTTATCTGATTTATGATGATTTCATATTGGTTTTTTCAACTTTCCCGCCATACCATTGGTCACGTGACGTATGTCAAAATCGATTTTAAGGTTATGGGACATGCACATCCAATCCCCCAAAAAAGATTTTTCAATATTCCGCAAATAAAATTTTTTCCCATATGTTGCGAACTCTTTGCCGGTCACTGTATATATATATAATAACCATTTACAAAAAAGTAAATAATAATATATAATACGTTAAAGCTAGTTTAGTTTTAAAAAATATTTTTTTAGTTTTTTTTTTAAATCTATAATTTTGATATTTCTTTAATTTTTTTCGGCAAACTGTTTTAAATTGTTATTCCTTTATATAATATTGATCTTTGGCCAAAAGTACTCTTTAGCATATGTGTTTGAATATGATGGTTTTGTCTCGTGTTGTGAATAATGTTGGTCGGATGAAATATTATATTCGATTGTTTTTCTTTAATAATAATAGACTGTATTAGAATGCATAGCTTTTCTAAATTTAAATATCCGTTTGGTTTATACAAATTTATAATTATTGGTTCTAAAAAAGGAAGTTTATGTATGCATTTAATTATTTTGTTTTGTAGTTTTTTTTTGGCCGAATTGTAATTAAATTCGCTGATCCCCAAATTGAAATCATATACTGTAATTTTGAATAAACCAAAGAATAATAATTATATATTTTTTAAATATTTTAATGATATATAATTTTTAGCTTTAAACAAAATTCCAACAGGCTGTTCGCAAAATACGTGTACAAAAATATTTAATTAATAATTACTATATAATTTACCTTAGTCCAAAAGTTGACAGTTTTCAAAATACAGGGTGACAAAGTTATAATGTTTTTAAACATTTTTGTATATATTTCTCCTAATTATTGAATGAGAATTTCACGTATGTAATATCTAATATAGTCGGATCTGGTCTTATCGTGCGGGTCATACGATTCAAGAAAGACATACTCTCAGTTTTTGTTTTCTTTACTTGCGTTTAATTTTACCCTCTAAATAAAATACGTAAGATAAATGAGACAGACTTATTCCATTTTGACATGAAAAAAAAGGATATGTATTTACTTTCCAGCGATTCTAAAAAAACTTATAATAGCACCAGCTACGTTTTATTTTAAATATGCCAGTTTTGTGACTTTGACAGTTTGTGACAAAATGAAACAATTTTCTGGGTTTTTGCATCCCCAATAAAAAAAAAATGGCACTTAATCTGATAAACTATTTCGAAAATGAAAGAAAAAGTGGAAATTCGCCAACCAATATTCAGGAAACAGTAGCCAAAGCACTGGGAATTAGTTTAAGGACTGTGCAGAAAATTGTGCATGAAACAAAACATAACAATAATACCCAAGAATACTAAAAAGTGTAAACGAAGAAAGCCAAAGACTGAGGATTTAAGCGAAAATATTAAAATGGGAGTTCGAAATGTGATTTACGATTTATACAAATCGAAAACCAATGTAACTCTTCCAGTTTTACAAAAAACAGTAAAAATTCGGGGTGTTTTGGAAATTGGATTTGAAGCGTTATCAAAATTAATAAAAAATTTAGGTTTTCGCTATAAAAAAGACTGTAACCGAAGATTTTTAGTGAGCAGCCACAGATAGCGAGTCAGCGTGTTCAGTTTTTAAAAAAATATACGGACAATTACAAATCGAAATTTAGAAAAGTGGTATTTTTAGACGAAACGTGGATATTTTCGAATGGAAGTGGTTCAAAATCTTGGCAAGATGAGTCTGTAAAAAGTGTTAAAAGGAAAAAGGGGTGCGGTACAGGAAAGCGTTTTATTATTTTGCATGCCGGTTCTGCAACAGGATATGTTGCAGGTGCGAGTTTAATTTTTTTCTTCAACATCAAAAAGTGCTGACTATCATGATAATATGAATTGCGAAATGCTTAAATCGGAACTCCTATCAATAGCGAAGTCTCTTAAAAAACCCAAAATATACGCGGTAGATGAAATACTGCGTGAATATGGTCATGAGATTCTACGACTGCCGCCATATCATTGCCAGTTTAACGCAATAGAATTAATATGGGCTGGTGCAAAGTCTTATTATGAAAAACATGTAGGTGATGGTCTTAAATCCGACCAAGTACAAATAGTTTGGCAAGATTCGTTAGATCATATTACACAAGAGTACTGGAAGAAATCGGTGGAACATACAGAAATATTAATAAGGGATTGGTGGGATCGAGAACAAGTACTAGATGTCGAAGTAGCGCCAATGATAATTGCTCCATTCGAAGACGACTCAGACGACGAGGACTTTTCAGATTTTATAAGTGACGATGAGAGTTTTTAGGCTATAATTATAAACGGTGTTTTTCGTTTACATTTTTTAGTATTCTTGGGTATTATATTATGCTTTTTTTTCATGCACATTATTCTGCATAGTCCTTAAACTAATTCCCAGTGTTTTCATTACGGTTTCCTGCATATTGGTTTGCGAATTTCCACTTTTTCTTTCTTTATCGAAATAGTATATCAGACTAAATGCCATTGTATTTTTAGGTTTTAGTAGTAAAATTGTTAAAATAAATTGCACTGTTTATTATTGTCGTTTTTAATTAAAGGGTACAGTAGGTATATAATTAACGATTATATAATTTTTTTGTAACTTTTTCAACTCCCCTGTACATAATTTTTACAAAACTAATAATATTAGGTATATGTGGCTATCTTCGCGATGGCTAAAATAATGAAACTATTTTTCCTTCCTTCGGTATATTTGTAAATAATCTCACAACATTTTGATAGCCTCTGTGTTGTCTGATTTGACGCATATGATCAGTGACCTTTGGACCCGCACGTTAAGACCAGATCTGACTATATCACTATTTACTATATACTTACACCATTAAGCCTAATAAGCAAAATAAGCAGCTCCCACATCAATATATACGAATCAACATCAACAATATCCCTACTAAATGCAGCACCCTTTATTTTGCTTTCACAGTATTCGATAATCTGCTTCTTATGAGTTACGCCTTGAACCAACGGACCAGGAAACGATTGCAGTTCAACATAGTCCGGATCGTTTTCCAAAAAGGCTTGCAAACTGCACATTTCCACAATGGCAGTCTGTCCGTCCATCGGGTAATTGGGCAATATTTGAATTAGTTTACCGGAAGTTATCGATGCTTTCAGATGAGCGGTGGCAAATTTTGCGGGCGTTAGCCTTTGGCCGGCGGAAGGTTGTTCCTCGTAGATTGATAAATTATTGTCAGTCTGATTAAAAGTCCTATTGTAACTGAAATATTAAATAATTCGGATTAGTGATCGCCAAGGAAAAATAAGGTTATATTAGTGAGTTTTGAGAGACATACATTGTTATTCGGTAAATCGTTAGGTATACAACAAATTTAATAGTATAGTTAAACTAGCTAAATCGTTTTAGTAAAACTATAACGCAAGGTACTTAGGAGAGAACACTATTGTACTTTATATTTGACTGATTTTTGGATCAAGCGAAGAAGTAACGAAATATTTATCAAAAAATGAAATGGCATTGTTTTTTTTAATAAAAATAAATCCAATGAAAGCATCATTACAAAACCATAGATTAACAAATCTGTCCGATTTTGCAATGAAAAAATATACACCCATTTAGATTATTAATTTTAATCACATCATCAATCACATTAAAATTATAAATAAGGCAGAAATTATAATAGAAAAATTGTAATATTTAGTATTATTATTACCTATACCGGGTGGCATTTTTGTATCGAGCGTCCAGTAAGCCGCATTCGTGATGTTCGACCTCGGCACGTATCGAGCGTTCGGTACTACGACAACAGTCGGACTACCATACGCTCGATTACGCGGAAATCTTGGTTTTTTTTTTGTTTTTGAATAAAAAAAGGCTCTGGGTAACAACGAACAAACCGGTTTCCAATATACCTTTTAGACGGAATTTGTTCCTCTAGTTATCGCCTCCTTATAATCCTCTACTTATAAGAAAAAAGCTAAAAAAAATTAACGCTTATCAGTCAAAAGTTGACAGCTGTCGTATGGTAACTTGACAATCGACGATAGACAGACCTTGGTTAATGCGAAATTATCCGAATGCGGTGTACTGGACGCTCGATACAAAAATGCTACCGGGTGTCTACGGAAGGTGGCTCGCCCCTCTAACTTTTTTGTTTTTCAAGATAATGAAATAAAATTCGGGGGATTTGTATACGACATAAAACTGCATTTTTTGACAGGTGACTCAACATTATGAAACTTCCGGTTTAACCGGAAGTGACATAAACTTTCGTTTTTTAAATGGGACACCTGCTATATTTTTACTTTTTTTGACTCCATATGACATTCTAAATACAACGATGTGTCACTTGTCACTTTTTGTCACCAAGAAAATATTTTTTCCCAAATTTATTGTTTTATCTAGAGGGCTATGGATACCTTCAAATCACTTATTTCAGTTCTTTAATCTTGGGAAAAATACAATTTTACTATTTTTGGTCCAATGCTATGTGCTATGTAAAATTTAATCTTTAAAGTTGTATAACTCATTTTTTTTAAACGGCAACATGGTGGCTCGTCGGGTTAAGAAAAAAGAGGATTTTATTACGATTATTTTGATACCATACACTATTCGGTTTTAGAAAAGCTGCCATTAAAAAACTTTAAAAAGTTAACTTAGAACTTTCCTAAAATGAAGCATCTTTTGAGAATACTGCAGCAAAACTGATAAAACAAAATCATACCTTGAAGAAAATTGAAACGCCAACAGCTTCTGCCAAAGTAAATTAGTTTTTTGTTTAAAAAAACATGGAAAATAATAGTTTTACGAGGAGTGAAAAAGTTGATATGTTATTAGTGTTTGGAGAATGTAGAAATAATTCAACCGATGCTGCACGACTTTACGCACAAAGATATTTTAATCGGCGTCATCCAACCCGGCACTATTAGGTACCCAAAACTGGTTCCGAAAATGCGAAATGAACCTGACAATAATAACATATCAACTTTTTCACTCCTTGTAAAACTAGTATTTTCCATGTTTTTTAAACAACAAACTAATTTACTTTGGCAGAAGCTTTTGGCATTTCAATTTTCTTCAAGGCATGATTTTGTTTTATCAGTTTTGCTGGTCACAGGCTACTTGATGCATTTAAATCTAAATTTATTCTCAAAAGATGCTTCATTTTAGGAAAGTTCTAAGTTAACTTTTTAAAGTTTTTTTAATGGCAGCTTTTCTAAAACCTAATAGTGTATGGTATCAAAATAATCAAAATAAAATCCTCTTTTTTCTTAACCCGACGAGCCATGTTGCCATTTAAAAAAAAATGGGTTATACAACTTTAAAGAGTAAATTTTACATAGCACATAGCATTGGACCAAAAATAGTAAAATTGTATTTTTCCCAAGAGATTAAAGAACTGAAATAAGTGATTTTAAGGTATTCATAGCCCTCTAGATAAAACAATAAATTTGGAAAAAAAATATTTTCTTGGTGACAAAAAGTGACAAGTGACACATCATTTTATTTAGAATGTCATATGGAGTCAAAAAAAGAAAAAATATACCAGGTGTCCCATTTAAAAATCGAAAGTTTATGTCACTTCCGGTTAAACCGGAAGTTCCATAATGTTGAGTCACCTGTCAAAAAATGCAATTTTATGTCGTATACAAATCCCCCGAATTTTATTTCATTATCTTGAAAAACAAAAAAGTTAGAGGGGCGAGCCACCTTCCGTGGACACCCGGTATATAAGTTGTTTTACCTTTATATAATTTTGCATAATCCATGATTTTAATTTTCTGTTAAATGCCAAAAAACTCATAGTTTTTAAATTAGTAGCTAGTATATTAAAAATGTTGTGCCAACAAATAAAGCATTATTTTATATTAAGTGTTAATTTAAAATTATCATAACATAAACATAGATTTGTTTTTTGTCTTGTTTGTTATATATGACTAATGTTATGTAATACATTTTTATATACAGTGTGACCAGTAAAGTCCGCATCATATGGGATGTTTTTTTATTAATAGCTTTATTCGAAATTTGACTTTTGCATCAAGTTCTGCTTCGATCGAGATGAAATTAAGCAAAAAAATAGTAGTCACGTGATTCGCATTATCTGTCAAATTTTGTGCACATTTTCAGTATTCAAACGTCCGACTGTCACTTCCGGTTGAACCAGAAGTGCACACGATTTTGTTACTTTAAATAGAACAACCTGTGTATATTTTTAAAACTATGCATTCTACGAATGGTTATAAGCATAAAGAGTATTCACTTCTGATTGAATTGCTAACTGACAATAAACCTTCTTTTAACTTTTCGATTTGTCTAGAGAACAGGTTATTTTGGTGTTTTATCACACATAAACAAAATGTCAAACACAAATTAAGAATACCTCTCTAACCTGAAAATCAAACCGACAAACGTCGAAATATTTATTGGGGGCGGGACATATTTTATACAGCTCTTCCTTTGCCAGTAATAAAAAACTTGCAACAGAAAATCCATTTCGATATCTTAAATTTTGTTTCTTGTTGCTTGTTAATGAAAACTTAATTGTGTTGCGATTGATTTGTTTCCTCGTATCAAATCTTATTTCTATTGCTTCTTGCTTATCCCCTAATGCTTATTTTTTAATTGTGTCTCGAACTTAACGTTTGAAAAAAAGGCATAATTTATTGGTGTACTTTTAATAAAGTGCACATTTTGAATTAGGAGGTTTTAAGTTTTAAGTATTTAATTTTCCAAATTACCTTGTAGTATGGTAAACAAATAATTATTCGTTTTAGAAAATATTCATAATAAAAGAGCAACAGACATAAACAAAACGTTGCAACAATCAATTCACTTATGAAAACTCATGGTCATGAATGCGCATGATCATACGATTGCCAATTCCAAAGTTGCTATTATTGACCATGCCATGTAGTATGTAGGTACTATTTACTCTTATTTTATTTGTTAATTGGTTTGTTCGGGATAAAAGCTGTATTAATTTATTTATTATAGAAAATATAGAACCTACGCTAATAATAGCAATTTTGAATAAGAATGAGAGGCTGAGAAATAGTGTTTGAAAAAACTTTCGCCCAGAAAAGTAGTGCACAGGCAGGGAAGATTATGCAAAAAAACTGAGACGGAGGGAGATGTCTTCACTACTACTCTAAGGAATACCCTACTCGATCATTCAAAATGATATCAATCGTTAGTCATTCTCGCATCACTCTTGCTTCATTCAAATCGAACCTTACACGTTTATTATTAATAATAATAATACTGACATTCCTAATGTAATTACTTACTTACTTGCATTAATACATTTGGGAATACTGAGAGAAACACGCGAAGATCAAGTTTACGCGGGCATAGGGTAAAATAGTTTCTGCAGCGGTTTGCGCGCGTATGGTCTGTGCAAAAGTAGACAAATTTGATATAATTTAAAAACAGGTATTGATAGAGTATACATCGGGTACGGCCCTAAGCTATTTTATATTTCAAAGCTTTTCAAAATAATCATGTAATCTATAAACATATGTTTGTCACAGAATGTACTAAAAAGTAGCTTAGGGTCGTGGCATCATTACAAGGAACGTGCTCACCAAGTTTCAACTAAAATAAACCCCGCTTGCAATCAATAACCATAAGCGCGAAATTTTGTATCATATGTTCGATTTCGTCTCTTTACAACCTTGTGAAAAAGCCCCTACAAATTGCCCTCACACGATCAGTATTACTGTAATTTTCTTATCGAAACTGTTATTTTGAATGATCGTGTAGAGTCTTCATAAGAAAGTACCACCGCTCTACGAATTAAAAAAATAAAATGAATATTACTTTAAAAAAATAATTATTAGTAATGCTTATACTAATTAATCTCAAAGTATTAGTAACACAAATGACAATGAAAAGAAACATGCAGTTAAGGACAATCCTGTGGCACTAATAAAGTCGTAAAAATTCAATACAATTCTTACACAGGTCTTAACACAGAGTTATACTTTACTACTTCAAAACACGTTTAAGCCCCTCACATATTCCAAAAACAAATATTAATTTTACGTGTGTTTCTACGGTATAAGTAAAATTAGGAATAGATATTTACAAATAGTATGTCTACCACATATTCTGACTAAAGGAAACCAGTATTCCTTGTAATAATCTGATATTTCTTCTTCGACCATACCTTTTAAAACCGTCAATTTTTTTTTAGTTCATAGAAGATGAAGTATACTATAGTATGCATTATATAAAAGTAAACTATTTTTACAAAATATACTATATTTTATGTTGGTAGACATATGAAAAGTAGTAGTCAATGAATCAAAACGTAAAAACCATCATTAGAAAAACTCTGTATCTTTCTACCTGGTCAAAATCAACAATATACCCTTAGTTAATCTACGTTAGCGCCATGAAAATGTAGTTGTATAACGAAACGGCTGTAACGCCAAAACTTTTTTAAAATATAGTGACAAATAAGTATTTATTAGTTTCATTTTACATTGTAAGTTTATTTGATTGAAGCCAAGAAAGAATTATTTGTAGATCATAATTAATATCAAAATACATTTCTGTAAAACTGTCCGCAAAATAAATAATTGTTGTGTCATCTGCAAAAAGCTTTATATTGCCTTTTCCACATATTATTTCATTTTTCAAACTTTTTCTTTCCCCAATTTGAACAAATTGTTTAGGATAGCTTAAATTTGTAATTTTGAAGTAATTTGTGTGTATTTCTCCTTATTCCAATACTGTATAATTTTCTTATTACAATGCAATATATTACGGTGTTAAAAAGCCTTACACAGATCTAAGGATAGTTAAATTATTGCATAATATGTGACCTTGTTAAAATATCATATTAAAATGAATTTTAAACAGATTTGAAAACCTATTGGGATATCATAAAAACAAGAGTTACAAGTTCAAAAACGGTATGTTCAATTGGCCATTACGGGTGGATTTTTAAGCTTAAAATATACAAAAAATAGACAGCCAGACATTAGTAAACTGCGTAATTCATCTTAACTTAACCTTAAGGTAGCCAATAATACCAACGTTATAGTAAACATTTCTACTGATATTTTGATACAGACTTCCTTAATTGTAACTGCTTAAAAGCTACAGAATTTCTAATAATGAAATCGTTGCTGTGTGATTCATTGACGCCTCGGAAATAAGGATTTTAATTGTGAGGGCTCACCTAGAACTATCAAGACCGTAATGGCCCGATATGGAATGCGACTGTCCATAGTAGTTACCCATAGCTGATTGGCTATAAAAACTTTGCCTCGTATACCTAAACAATGCACAGATAAGCTTAAAAATGAAAATGGGTTAAACATGGATGTGATATGAAATTCGGTTCGCTCGTATTAACGGAACCAACTGAAAATTTGAAAAGCTTGTAATAGTGATTGGGTGTCTTTAATATTAAATAAATTCGTACAATATGCTGCTGGTTGTCCAAACTGATAAATGTTTAAGTCAAAACTGATAACAAAATATTGTTTCAGTTTAAACATGTATTCTGGCAAAGAAGATAATAAGATTCGTTACAGTGTTTACAAACGTAACAGTGTTCCAATATGGCCAGTTAGTACAGGAACTGTTAAAATTAGGTATGTGAATTGACAAAAAGTGGGGTATTTGAAAAAGTTGAACCTATATGAAAAATTTCAAAATTTTATTTTAAAATATTGGAATTTTTTTTTTATTAATATACAAATTTTCAGTTTTTTATTTTGGCTAATGTTGAGCCCATGTATCTAAATGAAATTAAACGCATGTAGTAGTTCTCTATACAATTTACAGGACAAAATCGAAAATATAAGTTTTCGCAAGAAGCTCGCTGTTGCAATGGTCAGTATCTATATCTAATATTTTTAAATTGTCTGTTTTTAATATCCATGTTTTTATTTCGACTTTAAATTTTTTTAATGAAATCAATTTTTTAATTTTTGTTGGTAAATAATCGTTTAAATAAAAACATAAATATTTGAAATTTTTTGGTCCTATGGACTTATTTATTTTAGGTTGAATGATGATTTAATTTTTATGACGTGTATTATGATTATGTACACTGCGCGACATATTTAACGCATAACGAAAAAATGGCCTCAATTTTGATGTTATATATTTTCCAAATTTGTGGTTCGTTTTTAATGATTTTTTTTTCTAATTGTAGGTTTATTCCTTAAGCATATCATTGCCTTTGTTGTTTTGCTTGAAAAAGTAACTTTGGTATTATACCGGGTGTTATAAAACTGTTATGTTTTTTACGGAAATTCAAAACACCCTGTGGGATTTACTAGCCATTGCAAGTTATCGCAATTCCCGCCAAATTGAAGTCACATGTTTCATTTACATTTTCTATTTTGATTCATTGGTTTATCTCTGTTTTTTCATGAAATATTCAATTTGCCAACTTTTTTCTAGAGGAAAAAATTAAGCCCCTGATCTTACAGGCCTCTCCATGAGATGCTATTTTAAATACACAGTCCTTATGGGGAATAAGCATTCTACTTCTTTTTATACTCCTGTGGATAGGAGTTAGGAACTTTTTGCAGATCGCTGTGCGGACTTTTTTTTTGAACGATCCACAACTCGATCTGTTTATGACGTATATTTTGGAGCCTTAATGTACAAACCTTAGATTTAGACAACCAACAGCATAATTTCCTTGTGATATGTGTGTCAGTTATTAACATTTTTATATAAATGAAACAAAAGCACGTAGCAGTGTTTTCAAGCAACGAAATAATACGGCATCATTTTTACCTATCCTTAGTTAACTCGTCATTGGCTGAACTTCTACCAGAATGTACTGACGCTCGGTCATCGCCTGTAAACGAGGCGTTACTGCCTGCAGCTTGTTGATAATATTTCCGGTACCACTCGGCGTATGCCTGAGGATTGGTTCGACGTAGATTTTCGTAGTATTGATATTGTTGATAGTATGGATTGTAAGGATCGTAGGAAAAGCTCTGTAAATTAAAAAAAAAAGTTATAATTTAAGTAGAACAAAAAATGCATTTATTGCTGTCAAGTATTTTATTGGTACCTATAGATGGCATGTCATTCATAAACGTTATTAAAAAGTGTTGACAACATCGTCTGTAGGAGAGAGACGGTGAAGAGCTGGGTAGGGCCGGGATTACGGTGCACGTAATGCTTATCCGTAGAGCTTAATACCTGTTGGGTGTCAGTAACTACCTGAATTAACAATCAATCAGTTATTCCGTCATCTTTAACAGTCGTTACAAGTAATTTGATTCATCGCTAATTTTTCCAATTTCTTGAACAATTCACACAATGGGCTTTACGGAACAGCACAAAACATTCATGGTTGAAGCGTATTTTTGAAACGAGGTTAGAGTAAATGGTGAGTGGCAATACAATCCGGGTTTGTGCATGGACGATTTTCACGAACATTTTCCTAACGTTGCTTTTATTGCTGGGGATTTTTATCATTGCCTAAAAAGAACCGTGGCTGTGCTTAGGGAAACAGGTTCTATACAACACAAAAAAGGAGCAGGAAGACCATCTGTAAGAACAGAAAAACTTGTTGCAAACGTTCGTGAAATAATGCAAACTACGTCAACAAATTGTATAAGACAAGACGCCTGTCCTAAGAAGTGGGAAGATCTTATGGAACATGCAGGACTATTCTTAAGGAGCAGCTAAATTTATTTGCTTATAAAGTGCAAGTATTCCAAGAAATACAAGCCGCAGATTTTGAAAGACGCAGGAATTACTCTCAATGGTTTACCCAAAATTTATTGGAAAGAAATGATTTATTAGACCTGACATTATTTTTAAAACACCAGTTGCAAATTTAGAACAATTACAAGAAAGGATTATCCAAGAATGTGGTAACATTTCTCCAGAGATGCTGGTCAACACTTTCGAAAATATGAAGAGACGTGTAAATTTAAGCTTGGAGCATGGCGGTGGCCAATTTCAGCAATTTATGTGATTATTTTTCTTTTTCTTTCTGTATATTCTTACTTTGTTAATTTTGTAAAGAACAAAAATAAATTTGTATTGGTCTACTTATTTTATTACTCCTTAGTTTGGCATATCATGTCATAATATGAATTTGACAAAATTTTAACCTAGATTCGAGATATATCGTCCCCATATCATTGTGATCTAAACCAAGCCCTACGTTTTTTAATCCAAGCCCTCTTTGATGCAAATAATGTTTGCTCGCACGGTATGATAAAAGATCAGGAAAAAGGGAAAAACGAGGAAAAATATCGTATTGCAAAACGATGATGGCTATAGTCAGATCTGGTCTTAACGTGCGGGTCCAAAGGTCACTAATCATATGCGTCAAATCAGACAACACAGAGGCTATCAAAATGTTGTGAGATTATTTACAAATATACCGAAGGAAGGAAAAATAGTTTCATTATTTTAGCTATCGCGAAGATAGCCACATATACCTAATATTATTAGTTTTGTAAAAATTATGTACAGGGAAGTTGAAAAAGTTACAAAAAAATTATATAACCGTTAATTATATACCTACTGTACCCTTTAATTAAAAACGACAATAATAAACAGTGCAATTTATTTTAACAATTTTACTACTAAAACCTAAAAATACAAAGGCATTTAGTCTGATAAACTATTTCGATAATGAAAGAAAAAGTGGAAATTCGCAAACCAATATGCAGGAAACCGTAATGAAAACATTGGGAATTAGTTTAAGGACTATGCAGAATAATGTGCATGAAAAAAAAGCATAATATAATACCCAAGAATACTAAAAAATGTAAATGATAAACACCGTTTATAATTATAGCCTAAAAACTCTCATCGTCACTTATAAAACCTGAAAAGTCCTCGTCGTCTGAGTCGTCTTCGAATGAAGCAATTATCATTGGCGCTACTTCGACATCTATTACTTGTTCTCGATCCCACCAATCCCTTATTAATATTTCTGTATGTTCCACCGATTTCTTCCAGTACTTTTGTGTAATATGATCTTACGAATCTTGCCAAACTATTTGTACTTGGTCGGATTTAAGACCATCACCTACATGTTTTTCATAATAAGACTTTGCACCAGCCCATATTAATTCTATTGCGTTAAACTGGCAATGATATGGCGGCAGTCGTAGAACCTCATGACCATATTCACGCAGTATTTCATCTACCGCGTATATTTTGGGTTTTTTAAGAGACTTTGCTATTGATAGGAGTTCCGATTTAAGCATATTTGGTAAAGGATTTTGGTTGTGTTTTTCCAGCCACTCATAAATATTACTTTTCCTCCAAGATGAAGTAGGCTGTTTATTTAAAATTCTTAAATGATATGATGCATTATCTAATACAATTAAAGACGGAGCAACCAAATTTGGTATCAATTGAACTTTTAACCATTTTTCAAACATTTCGCAATTCATATTATGATGATAGTCAGCACTTTTTGATGTTGAAGAAAAAATTAAACTCGCACCTGCAACATATCCTGTTGCAGAACCGGCATGCAAAATAATAAAACGCTTTTCCGTACAGCACCCCTTTTTCTTTTTAACACTTTTTACAGACTCATCTTGCCAAGATTTTCACTTCCATTCGAAAATATCCACGTTTCGTCTAAAAATACCACTTTTCTCAATTTCCATTTGTAATTGTCCGTATACTTTTTTAAAAACTGAACACGCTGACTCACTATCTTTGGCTGCTCACAAAAAAATCTTCGGTTACAGTATTTTTTATAGCGAAAACCTAAATGTTTTATTAATTTTGATAACGCTTCAAGTCCAATTTCCAAAACACCCCGAATTTTTAACGTTTTTTGTAAAACTGGAAGAGTTACATTGGTTTTTGATTTGTATAAATCGTAAATCACATTTCGAACTCCCATTTTAATATTTTCGCTTAAATCCTCAGTCTTTGGCTTTCTTCGTTTAACTTTTTAGTATTTTTGGGTATTATGTTATGTTTTGTTTCATGCACAATTTTCTGCACAGTCCTTAAACTAATTCCCAGTGCTTTGGCTACTGTTTCCTGAATATTGGTTGGCGAATTTCCACTTTTTCTTTCATTTTCGAAATAGTTTATCAGTTTAAGTACCATTTTTTTTGATTGGGGATGCAAAAACCCAGAAAATTGTTTCATTTTGTCACAAACTGTCAAAGTCACAAAACTGGCATATTTAAAATAAAACGTAGCTGGTGCTATTAAGCTTTTTTAGAATCGCTGGAAAGTAAATACATATCCTTTTTTTTCATGTCAAAATGGAATAAGTCTGTCTTATTTATCTTACGTATTTTATTTAGAGGGTAAAATTAAACGCAAGTAAAGAAAACAAAAACTGAGAGTATGTCTTTCTTGAATCGTATGACCCGCACGATATGACCAGATCCGACTATAACAAAGTGGAGGGGTGCAATTTGCATGTTGATTTACTTCAGAATGGAATACGATTTTATCAATAGGTTCATTTGATATTGTTACACCTATAGGTACCAGATTATTGGTAAGACCACGTCTTAGTAAAACCAGCATAGAGACTGATACGCGAATCATTACATTTAAAGGAATTTTTATTCAAACATATAGTAAAATTACCTTATGAAAAAACAAGCCAATAAAAAAAAACTTTAAAATAGAATAGAAAACAAAATCATTAACGTGTATGTAATTACCTGATAAGGATTATAGGCCTCTCTGGGGTCTCTACTCCTGTACCGCTCCCTTTCCTTCTCCCTTTCCCGGTGCCTTCTATCTCTAGAATCAGACTCGTGTCTTCTATCCCTGTACGATTCATGCATCGAATCCGATCGACTGGATGGTCTGCTGGATCGGTTCTCCGGCCCATATTCGTCGCCGTATCTGCCATAATGGTAATCGCTGCGTCTCGAATCCCTATAATCCCTTTGATCCCTGGGATCTCTGGGGTCTCGAGGATCCCTACGCCGCCTATCTTTGTCCTTTCGAAGACTGTTATATTTCCGCTCATTATCTATAAAGAAAATTTACCGATAAGTTGATGTGTTTAAAGACAAATTGAATTGCATATAATATAAAACAAATTAAAACCAGGGAGGCTGTAGCTGCTGAAACAAAATTCATCGGCACTGGTCAGAGGTTAGTGTGCGTCTAGCTGCAGAAAAAAAAACCGGAGCCCGTGAAATGACAATGTGATAAAATAGTAGTCATAAAATAATTGTTTAAAACTCTACACACCTCTATCTCTATCATCAAGAGGCCTTCTGTCTTTTTCTTTATCACTGTAATAGTCTGTATCTTCCTGATATTTTCTATCACCATATTTCCTATCTCGTCTATCTCTTTTTTCCCTGTAAGGATCGGGCGAATACCGATCGCCTCCTCTATCTCTATACCTACAAAAAAAATTATAATAGTAGTCTATACTTTACACTAATTGAAAATTCCATCGAAATTATTTAAAAAAATATATATAATAACCATTTACAAAAAAATATATATAATATACAGGGTGATTCACGGTGGATGGAACGTTAGACGTTTCTGACGAACCAGTAAAGGAATCGTTCTGAAAATTTGGTCGTTTACATAAACGGACACGCTCTACCTATCTAAAATATTTTTAACAATACAGTGTTGCCGCTTCCACACAAAAATAATAGCCACTTCGATATTTTAAATGGAACACCCTATATATTAATAAATTTTTAAATTCTACATAAAATTATAATTATGTTTTAATAAAAACATTATTAGTCTATGCTTAATGGTTTCCGAGATATTGTCTCTTGAAAAATTACATTTTTGAACTTTGACAGCTTTTAGCTTTTTAACTGTACGTCTAAGAGCAAAACGGCTTACATGTCCCTATCTTCGATTTTTATTATCTTTCCAAAAGTAACAACTTCCGGTCAAACCGGAAGTATATTTCCTACATCCGGTTTAACCGGAAATTGACAATTTTGGAAAGATAATAAAAATCGAAGATAGGGACATGTAAGCCGTTTTGCTCTTAGACGTACAGTTAAAAAGCTAGAAGCTGTCAAAGTTCAAAAATGTCATTTTTCAAGAGACAATATCTCGGAAACCATTAAGCATAGACTAATAATGCTTTCATTAAAAAATAATTATAATTTTATGTAGAATTTAAAAATTAAATAATATACAGGGTGTCCCATAACTTATGGGCTGTAGAGTAACTGGAGATACTAGACATCAAACTAAGCCGATTAAGTCATATAAGTTTTTTCGGATTGTTACTCGTTCTAGAGATACAGGGTGTTGAAAGTAAAAGTTTATTCTCGAAAATAAGCCATAATTTTAAAACCGTTTAATGAATTCAATTGAAAGTTGGCAGTATTATGTTTTTATGAGCAAGAAATAAGAATTTGTAGAAATTTTTAGGTTTCACACTAGAGGGCGCTAGTTGCATACACTGGGTTCATAAATCTATGATTTTTTTCTTACCTGTGATATTGGGTGTTTTTCAATTAAAGTTTCTTAAAGAAGGGCATTTTCTGAGTCAAAAAGGTGTACTTGATTGATCTTAATATCTTTCAACGGTTTTCGAGATATTTCCCTTTTAACATCCCAAAGCATAAAAAAACATAGTTCATAATTAAATTAATATTTTAATTATCACAACGCAATAAATTCGAAACAGTGGAACAAAAACAAGAAGCTCACTTTAGTAAATGTTGAAAGTGACCACCGTTGACCTCAATACACTTTATTAAACTTTTAACTAAATAAATAATAATATTAATAATAATAATAATAAACGTTTACTTTCAACACCCTGTATCTCTAGAACGAGTAACAGTCCGAAAAAACTTAGACTTAATCGGCTTAGTTTGATGTCTAGTATCTCCAGTTACTCTACGGCCCATAAGTTATGGGACACCCTGTATAGGGTGTTCCATTTAAAATATCGAAGTGGCTATTATTTTTGTGTGGAAGCGGCAACACTGTATTGTTAAAAATATTTTAGATAGGTAGAGCGTGTCCGTTTATGTAAACGACCAAATTTTCAGAACGATTCCTTTACTGATTCGTCAGAAACGTCTAACGTTCCATTCGCCGTGAATCACCCTGTATAATATATTATTATCACTTTAAATATAATAATGAAAAAACGTATATTTTTTAAGTCGGTAATATCTAACTCTGTGCAAAGCAGATATCGAGGGAGATATGGAGTTTATAATTTACTGGCAGGGCTTTGCCATTTTAAATTTTCGTCCAAAATTAAATGTTGTCTTTTTGAAAATTGAATATTCGCATTATTAAATTTTAAGGGGTGAATGATAAAATTTATATTTATTTATTTTTTTGCAGGTTTCTTTATAACCATATTAAAAATCAATAACATTGTTTTTTTTTTAATAAAAATAATTCCAATCCATCATTACAAAACTATAGATTAACAAATCTGTCCGATTTTGTAATGAAAAATATACACCCAGTTAGATTATTAGTTATAAATATATAAGATTTTGTAAAATTTAACGTTAAAGCCAAGTAAGAAGTATTTGTAAATCATTATTTTCAAAATAAATTCCTGCCAAACCTTCCATAAAACAAATAATTGTCAAAATGTGTAATTTGCAAGAGTTATATTGCCTTTTTAACTTTAACATTTTAGAAACGAAATTAATATAAATTTAGAATAGTACTGGACCTCATATTGATCTTTGTGGAACTCCACATGAACACAAACCTAATAAAATATGTGGGGGGGTGTAATATATATTATTGTGGCCACATAACATTATCAAATATAGCTTTGATAAACTATGGTATTAAAAAAAGCACTTCGGAAAAAACATCCGACATAGGATTACGTATTGAACAAACTACTCACCTATCTTTTTCAACGTCTCGATCTCTATACCTATCCCTCTCCTTATCTCTAGACTTAGATTTTTCAACGGAGCGTTTATCTCGGCGATTTCTCGACGACGACGACTGCTTCCGGTCGCTCTCGCTGTCGCTGCTCTCTTGTCTGCTGTGGCGACGAGGTGAATGCTCCTGTAAACTGTTGTTCGACGTGTGACCGTCTGTAAGGTTTTCACCTACGGTAAGATTACGCACGGAGTTGGTTAGGATCGAGATCGCCGGGTCATTAGTTTGGCCTGGGGAAGAATGAAAAATAAACGGTATTAAAAATTGATACAATCTGTGTATCAAGAAAATTACCTTGTCGGATTTCAATTGTCTTTATTTTGTTACTTAATACAACGTTTTGGTTAGTCAGTAACTCTAATCATTTTCAAGTGTAAACTAAATTATAAGGCTACTGTCTTAAATACCATCCATGTGCAATGAAGCTTGATGACTCCTCCTACGTGCTTATTGAAGTGTAAAGTTTGAGCTGTTTGTTTGTTTTGGACAAGGAGAGGCTTCCAGATATTTGGGATGTTTATACTTAGTTTACTAAATATGGGTATTATTATTCATAAAAGCTGCTTCTTTGAATTTGCGATTTCGCCAGTGCTGTTACGTGTCCTAAACCTGGGCTTCTGTCCACTGTATATTATGTTGGTTGGTCCATAGATGTTCCGCTATGATCTCAAAGGGTATGTTTCAGGTGTTCATGAACTCGTCCGGGAAGAGGTCTTTTCGTTTCTTCGATGTACGATTCAGCACACTCGCAAGGGATTTGATAGATACAATTTTTGTGTTTTCATTACGGGGGATTTTTATTTTTGTAAGAAAGTTTCTCAGCGTATTGAAGAACGGCATTGTTTCGGAGGTCTTTTAGTTTTAATGCGGTTAAATATTTTAATCCCTTACAAACAAATATCAAAAGTTGCTCTTCTGTTGAAACGTTCAAAAAGAGATTAAAGGATTATCTCAGATTGCGTATTTGATAATTCTAATTGTTTTTTACTCTTCTCATCATATTCTTTGAGTTATTCGTTGCTAGAGCATTAATGGTCGCACATTTGCTACTAATTTGTTTTTTAGGTTCCAGTTATGTTATTTATTTACTTAACTCATTTTTATTTCATTTTTGGTACAATTTGCTTTTTGTTATTTTTTTTTTTATTTTTATGCTTTGTTGTTATAATATTATATATTTTGTTGTTGATTTTTATCAATTTGTTCATTTAGATGAGTAGCCATGCTAGATCTCGCCACCTCTGTGAAATTTTACATTGTTGTTTACTGGCTGCATTATATAAATAAAGGTTATTTATTATTATTATTTCCCCGGATTGGAAAGCTATTTTGATATTATGGTATTTGGTTATCCTTCTAATTTTTTCAAAAATCCCCTTAACATAGGGTGATGTAAGAAATGCTTGCTCCTCTTTCGTTTCTGTAATAGTATTGACTGCGCGATTTTTAAATTTTGAGATAATATTAGTTACAAAGGTTTCAGGGTAACCATTCCGTTTCAACTCTTTTTTGATATTTGAAATTTCAATATTAAGGTCTTCCGGATTGTTGCAAATGTTAGATATTATAAAAGGTAAAGTAAAATCTAAGGGATTGTCTTATACTATTAATATGTTCCAACAACCGTATCAGCTCTTCGTTTCTGTCTGTCTTTATTGCACATAGATAGTGTTTAAGGTTGAATTATCAACGTCATTCAATCTATTGCCAACCTATAACCTATTTCGCGTTGATTTTTTGAGTTTATTATTTTAATAACTAACATTTAAAGAAAATCAATATCGTCGGTACATTATTTAGGTAGTATCTGATATATTACAAAAATATCAATTTATTTCATTGCTAATTTTGGGAGAATTGTATAGTGAAAGATCAATGAGTGACAATGACATAATAATGTTAAAAAAAATCTTACCTGATATTTTCCGCTATACAATTCTCCTAAAATAAGTTATGAAATTCCTTGATATTTATTAAATATGTCAATTATTACCTATAAAATATCAAGTCGATACTGATTTTTTTTTAATTTTGTATAAAAGCTAGAAAACATAAATAAATCTATGCGAAATAGGTTACAGGTTGGCAAGCATGTTGATACTCCCACCTTAAGACAGAAGCATTAGAATTATAATTTAGTTTATTGTTTGAATGTACTAACAGTATGATAAATATTTTTTAAATAATTTCAATATATTTTTATATAATATATAACGAATTTTAACGAATATCCCAATTAATGAAGAAATGTAAGTTCGAATAATATGTTCTAATTATTTTCTCCAGCTTAAATTTTGATCAATAAAAACTTTATATTATCTGTGTAACTGATATTTTTCCCATAAAATATTACTGTTTGCTTCTCGATATCTACTCTTTGTCTGCTAATGTACATAAAAGAAGATTTATTGAAATTTAAAGTTTATAAGACTCTAGCCAGTCAAATATAATTTTTTAGTCTTCTTTGATATTTAATTGAACATTCGTAATATTTTTAGCATAATAAATTATTGTTGAAATCCTATAAACTCGGTGCCTGTCAACACGAAATAAGTTCACCTGTAAGTTGTCTCTCCTCTACAATCATTTACCTTCAACAGCTTCTCTCCTATTTTCCTGCTGGTCTACCTTTTCTTTAGATTTTAAACTTCTATTAGGTTTACTTTCACTAGATGATACACTTGCACCTCTAACATGGGTCGTTTCCATCTTATCTCCTCCTAACAAATAATCTACTTTAGTTTATTAGAGAATTATAGAATAATTAATATTCTTTGTCTTAGGAGCATCGACTCAGTGGCAAACTAGGTAAGTGCTTAGGGGTAAAATGATATGCTTAAATAAGACTTCCAGCTTGATTGTTCAAGGCCCCTATGTAACTGCTGTGCCTAGGGCCCCCAAGTAATCAGTTTTACAAGGAGTGAAAAAGTTGATATGTTATTAGTGTTTGGAGAATGTAGAAAGAATTCAACCGATGCTGCACGACTTTACGTACAAAGCTATCCTAATCGGCAAAACTCTTTCAGAAAATCCTAAATGAGCCTGAAAATAGTGAAAACGATGCCTTTGTTGTAAGTGAAGAAAAATAAATAGATGTTCTGGCATACATACACGTAAATATCACTGCGTCACTCAGAGAGATCGCGCTAGAATGTTACATTTGTAAGTCTTCGGCAAGTAAAATTTTAAATATACATAAATAGATACCACTCATATAAGGGCATCTTAATGATTTTGTTTTATTAGTTAATGTTAGTCACAGGCTACTTGATGAATTTAAGTCTAAATTTATTCTCAAAAGGTGCTTCATTTTAGGAAAGTTCCAAGTTAACTTTTTAAAGTTTTTTAATGGCAGCTTTTCTAAAACCTAATAGTGTGTGGTATCAAAATAATCGTAATAAAAACCTCTTTTTTCTTAACCCGACGAGCCACCATGTTGCCGTTTAAAAAAAATGAGTTATACAACTTTAAAGATAAAATTTTACACAGCACATAGCATTGATCAAAAATAGTAAAATCGTATTTTTCCCAAGCTTAAAGAACTGAAATAAGCGATTTTAAGGTATTCATAGCTCTCTAAATAAAACAATAAATTTGGAAAAAAAATATTTTCTTGGTGACAAAAAGTGACACATCGTTATATTTAGAATGTCATATGGAATCAAAAAAAGGAAAAATATACCAGATGTCCGATTTAAAAATCGAAAGTTTATGTCACTTCCGGTTAAACTGGAAGCTCCATAATATTGAGTCACCTGTCAAAAAATGCAGTTTTATGGCGTATTCCCCAAATTTTATTCCATTATCTTGAAAAACAAAAAAGTTAGAGGGGCGAACCACCTTCCGTGAACACTCGGTATATACTTACTTAAATGTTCTTTACTAAAAAGACGTAAACTAAAGAAAAAAATAGGACCTTCTAATGTAAGCTTACCCAAAGCTAAATCACCCCCGATCGTTTCTGAACGATTACTGGACGGAGACGGCGATGGTAACAATAATTGGTTCTGAACTATGGGTGGCGTATCTGCGCCAATGGTAGCTGATCTAGGCGGCTGCATACTGGAATTTTGAGCCAGCCGATTTAACTCCAATTCCGAATCGTTTTCCTCAATGTTCTGTTGATGCAAAGATGTTTCCGGCGAACTTGATTCCCCTGGAACCATACGGTGCAGACCTTCTGGTGGTCCACTTAAATCAAACTGGTTCTGACCTAAAAATTTAATGGTTACTTTACTATGTATTGTTTGAGTTTCAGCATTGATTCAATTTTATTTACAATTAAAACATTGAACTCAACGTGCGACAGATTAAAAGTTATGGCGTTATTCATTGGTAAAACATAGAAATACCGTGCGAGCAAAAATTATTTGCATTAAAGACGTAATGCTTAGCCGTAGACCTTAATACCTGTTGGGTGATAGTAACTACCTGAATTAAAATCAACCAGCTATTTCGTCATCTTTGACAGTCGTTACAAGTAATTTGATTCATAGCTAATTTTGCCAATTTCTTGAACAATTCACACAATGGGCTTTACGGAATAGGACAAAACATTCGTGGTTGAAGTGTATTTTCGAAACGGGATTAGAGTAAATGGTGAGTGACGATACAATCCGGGTTTGTGCATGAACGATTTTCATGAACATTTTCCTAACGTCGCTTTTATTGCTTGGGATTTTTATCATTGCCTGAAAAGAACCGTGGCTGTGTTTAGGAAACAGGTTCTATACAACACAAAAAAGGAGCAGGAAGACCATCTGTAAGAACAGAAGAACTTGTTGCAAACGTTCGTAAAATAATGCAAAATACGCCAACAAATTGTATAAGACGCCTGTCCCAAGAAGTGGGAAGATCTTATGGAACATGCAGGAGACTATTCTTAAGAAGCAGCTAAATTTATTTCCTTATAAAGTGCAAGTATTCCAAGAAATACAAGCAGCAGATTTTGAAAGACGCAGGAATTACTCTCAATGGTTTACCCAAAATGTATTGGAAATAAATGATTTATTAGAACTGACATTTTTTTCGGATGAAGTCTGGTTCCAACTCTCCGCTTTGAATATTTTCAACAGGACGGTGCAACCGCCCATACAGCCGCCGAAACTATTAACTACTTACGCAATTTTGTCGACGACAGATTGATCAGTTTTCGATCAGACATTGAATTCCCACCTAGATCACCTTGTTTAACGGTTATGGATTACTTCGTTTTTCCTCATTTAAAGAACACTATTTTTAAAACACCAGTTGCAAATTTAGAACAATTACAAGAAAGGATTATCCAAGAATGTGGTAACATTTCTCCAGAGATGCTGGTCAACACTTTCAAATATATGAAGAGACGTGTGAATTTATGCTTGGAGCATGGCGGTGGCCAATTTCAGCAATTTATGTAATTATTTTTCTTTTTCTTTCTGCACATTCTTAATTTGTTAATTTTGTAAACAAGAAAAATAAATTTGTATTTGTCTACTGATTTTATTACTCATTAGTTTGGCATATCATAATATGGATTTGACAAAATTTTAACCTAGATTTGGTTAGATATATCGTCCCCATTGTGATCAAAACCAAGCCCCACGTGTTTTAATCCAAGCCCTCTTTGATGCAAATAATTTTTGCTCGCACGGTACACTGAGCTTACCAATGGAAAACGTTATGAACAACCCTGACAACATACAAGAATTTCGCAGCCAAAATATTGTAGCTACGAGCCAATCAAGCGGCAAGCGGTGCGCCTGCGCATGTTTCGCGTTCAATACTGCGTTGCCATATTATAATTTACGTTCGCGGTGTAGTACAAAGCACCCAAAAAGCCATGTGTTCTTAAATACAAACAGCTGGCTTAGTTCTCCGTGAGCGCAAGATTTAACAACCCATTGTATCGTAATTAAGATGAATAAGCTACTAATATTAAATTTATAATAGCGAATGATGATAAAGGAAATGTTTGTAATTGGAAATAGAAGAATTAATTAATCTAAACTGGTTTATTTTTGTCGCCGTTCAGCTTAAATAATAAACACCAAGAGTCTCTGACACTTGACGCGTGAACTTGCTACGGTCCACTACTGAACTAAAAACTTTTAGGAAGAAACCAGTATCAGCTGTTAATGTCACATGTAAAGAAATAAAGAAGTAATCAAAATACGAAATGGCGAACCACTAGTGTTTGCTCTTAATTAAATTATGTTTTTCGTGCTCAAAAAGGCAAAAACCATTCGTCACTTACTCCCATTTGGTATATTCGGTCCACTCTCGTTCTGTCCCAAGACCATCCTGCTGAATCCGGGCAGTGGTTCATCCATTCCTCCCCCGCCAACCTCATTCTGTTCTAGTTGACCCGGGATCATCCTTTGTAGCCCAGGAGGAGGTAAAGTATCATTAGCCAAGTCCAGCACTATACAAACAAAAAATAAATCAACGTCCAAAAAAGAAGATATCAACAAACTTTTGATTTTAAGGCTCCTTTTATACTGAGATTCTGAATGCGAGATTCAGTATCTTGGATTCAGAATCTAACGTGAATTCTAACGAGATTCGGAAGGCATACTTTTCAGAATGTGGGTTCATCCAATAATCAGCGAACGTAATACAGCAGGAGGATACGTTTTACTGTATAAAAATTTAAGAGAACACCCTGAGAAATTTTTGGCTTGGACGTGCCTGTAGTGACGATATGAACTTGTCAGTGTCGAAAAGAGTTTTTAAAACATCCATATTGAATTCTTTATTCGTACAGAAACGACCCTTTATACGGAGCTGGCAAGAGGCTAGTGAACGAGAATCGCAGTGAAAATGCTTACATATAAACCAATGCTAGGACCTGTCGCCGATTCGAATCCCGTAGCCGGGCGGCTGAAATTGGTGCGATTCCGAAATTTAGAATCGCGATTCTGTTTCCGAGAAGACGCCCGTCTAAACGCTTCGCTTAAGCGGTACGTTAAATGTGAAGCCGAGATTCCGGAATCCGAAATTCAGAATCCCAGTACAAAAGAAGCCTAAGAAGGGCAACCTTTTTTTTTAGTACGTTTGTCTACAGGTTTCTAAAAAAAATTTAAGTATTGCAAAAATGGAAAGGGGATTGTTTTTTAGTTATTTTTTGTTTACAGCAGAGCGGCACGTATCAAATTCAATAAGATTATTTGCTTCTGCAATCAGGAGAGGTAAATTGAATAGAGGGATCTTGTTCACACCTACATATTCTACCAAGATCAGAAAAAGCAAACCTACCTTCGTTTCCATCCGTCAAATTAACGTCAGACAACTGACCCGTCTCCAAGTACTGATTCCTGTCATTAATGGGCGCTTCATTGTTTTCAGTTTGCGGCCACTGCTGGTGACTTTTCACGGCTGTTTTTACAGAACCGGACTCGTGGGGGTAGTCCGGATGCTCCGAGTTGTCCGGTAACGTTTCCAGATTAACGGAGTGGCCAGTAAAGGTTGAAGGAATAGGGGGCTGTCTAGGATCAGACGGAGCGGTATTGGCGACTCGAAATTGGTTGGCGGATTTGTGCGAAAGTCCTGCGGTTCGTTTATAAAGGTCTTTGGGATCCTCTGAACTTCCTGAAAAATGAAAGAAAATTTATAATTTTTAAAATTAACTTATAAAGGAGTTATTTACAATTCTGTTGACAAAGCCAGAATATAAATTAGTATTACGCCGTGTCCTAGCTAAATACGGGTGCGTGCGATGCGGGAACTACGTTGCACGCACGCATCGTCCTTTTTTGCGGAGAAAGCGGAGGTGGCAAAATACAAAACGATATTTAACGTATTGCGTTCGTCCCCGGATGAAGTTGACAAGAGGAAAAAGATCTTTATTATTGATTTTACGACGAGAAGTTACTTTATAAAAAATCTGCTTGTCGAGAAAATTAATTTACCATATAAAAATTTTAGATCAGATGTGCAGGGTGTTAATAAATTAAGAAAACATGAAAATGGTTTAAGAATGAAGTACCATTATTTATTATTTTAGACAAAATGTTTATAAAACGAAGCTGTTTATAATCCAAAATAAAGCCTAAATACAAAATTTGAAATCTGAATTCTAGTTCTTTTTTTAATTTTTTACCATAGAATTTCAACATTCAAAATGAAAACCTGAGAGTGCTGACCCATTTATTTAATTTATTTCTAATTTGGAGAAATGTTTGCAGGTTGGAGAAGGATATGTAGAATAATAACTTTTTTCACAATTGTACATGGTACATTTTAAATGTTCATAAATTCTATTGTAAAAAATAAAAACAAAAATTAAAATTCAGATTTCTAATTTTGTATTTAGGCTTTATTTCGAATTTTAAACAACTTTGTTTCATAAACATTTTGTCTAAAATAATAAATAATGGTACTTCTTTCTTGAAGCATTTTCATGTTTTCTTAATTTATCAACATCTGATCTAAAATTTGTATATGGTAAATTCATTTTCTCGACAAGCGGAATTTTTTTATAACAAATAACTTTTCGTCGTAAAATCAATAATAAAGATCTTTTTCCTCTTGCCAACTCCATCCGAGGACACAATGTATATTAGAAGTCTTTGGTTCACACATAGTAGCAATGATGATTTCACCTGTGACGCGTAAGATTTTGTTAGTAGAAAACAGTATGGTTAAATTAAGACTATTAAAAATATTAGAAACGTGAAAGAGAAATAAACTAATATATGATCTTTAGAAACAGGTTACAGTATGGTGAGTTTCATCATTTGCATCCGCAATTACGTGCCGATGAAACGGCATTTCAGCAGTATACCAGAATGAAAACAAAAACTTTTGACTGAGGATTTATTTTCTTCCAAAGTGCGTCTTTTTTTTGCACTTCCAAAATTAATACCTTTATTGCAATTTGTCGTACGAGACCTGACAGAAAAATAAAACCGTTTTAATTTTAAAACATTGCGTGCGATGCGACGTTGCCGCAACGCACGGATTTTGTGTTTAATTAGGACATCTTCATCTGTTGCTCTGCGTTTAATTCTAAATATCACCGCGTCGCACGCATCGCTCCGCACGCACCGGAAAACCCGTGTTTAGCTAGGACACGGCGTTAGACTTCGGCTGACGCAACACACCGTGCGAGCAAACATTATTTGCAAAGAGGGCCTTGCATCTAAGGACGTAATGCTTAGCCATAGAGCTTAATACCTGTTGGGTGTTAGTAACTACCTAAATTAACAATCAATAAGTTATTCCGTCATCTTTGACAGTCGTCACAAGTAATTTGATTCATCGCTAATTTTTCCCATTTCTTGAACAATTCACACAATAGGCTTTACGGAACAGCACAAAACATTCATGGTTGAAGCGTGTTTTCGAAACGGGGTTAGAGTAAATGGTGAGTGGCGATACAATCCGGGTTTGTGCATGGACGATTTTCACGAACATTTTTGTAACGTTGCTTTTATTGCTGGGGATTTTTATCATTGCCTGAAAAGAACCGTGGGTGTGTTTAGGGAAACAGGTTCTATACAACACGAAAAAGGAGCAGAAAGACCATCTGTAAGAACAGAAGAACTTGTTGCAAACGTTCGTGAAATAATGCAAAATATGGCAACAAATTGTATAAGACGCCTGTCCCAAGAAGTGGGAAGATCTTATGGAACATGCAGGACTATTCTTAAAAAGCAGCTAAATTTATTTCCTTATAAAGTGCAAGTATTCCAAGAAATACAAGCAGCAGATTTTGAAAGACGCAGGAATTACTCTCAATGGTTTACCCAAAATTTATTGGAAATAAATGATTTATTAGACCTGACAATTTCAGCCAATTTCAGCAATTTATGTTGATATTTTTCTTTTTCTTTCTGTATATTCTTACTTTGTTAATTTTGTAAACAACAAAAATAAATTTGTATTTGTCTACTTACTCATTTTATTACTCATTAGTTTGGCATATCATGTCATAGTATGAATTTGACAAAATTTTAACCTAATTTGGTTAGATATATCGTCCCCATATCATTGTGATCTAAACCAAGCCCTACGTTTTTTAATCCAAGCCCTCTTTGATGCAAATAATTTTTGCTCGCACGGTATTTCAATAATGTTAAATCATTACAAAGGGTCGCCTAGCTAATTACCTTGTGACGGCGGAAACAAAGGTGGCGTCTGCATATTTATAGGTAGTGGAGGGGTAGGGTTTACCCGCGTGCTTTCCACGACTTCTTGTCTAACAAACTCCTTATTTTCTACATGGTACTGATTGTTTCCTAAAGCTTTTGAATAGCTATAACTACCAGACGCTTGTGCTAGTGGTGACGATTCTTGCCCGGAAATGGGCGAGTGACTGATGGTCGACGATCGCGACACCTTGTGACTTTTATCGCTTTCTGACGTGGGCAGTACGTCATCGGACGATTCTACTGAAGGCTGAGACTCGGTTGACCATTGCGGAGTTTCCAGTTTGCTGCGATTAGTTTTAGCGGAATCGCCGTAACTTTCGGGCTTATGCTGGAACTTCCGAAGATCTCCTACTTTTGGAAAGGGACTATTTAAATTCTGCCCTTCTTGAGTGACATTTTCAGTTTGGTTAGGTGGTCGAGAATCCAACGACCAGTTCCAAGACTCATCAGGAGCAAAGCTATCACCTGGAAATAAAATCTGTGATGTACCGAAACTATGGAAGAGCGATTTATCGATATTAGTTGGCCCAAATTAGATAAATCATACTGTATACTGTGAGCATTCTTATTAATCTAATAAGTAAAAATAATATTAGCTGAAACTAACCTATAGATTGATTTGAAGGAACAGAAGCAGGTTGCTGAGCTACTACAGGCTGAGCATTGGAGTTGTCTTCCTCTCCCCAACCCCAATTTCCCCAAGCATCGGCTTCTGATGTTGATTGTTGAACATTGGGTTGACTAGAGTGGACACTGTTATGGTTATATTGTGGATTATATTGCACGTTTTCGTAGGCCTAAAGAAGAAGAATATATATTTACTAAATATCTGTAATTACTTATTTTCCTAACATTATCATCAAGACTTAATAATAAACACTTATTTGCCTTCAAATTCAATAACTTTGAAACAAATGCATCTTTATTGGCAGATACAGCTTTGTTGGTCAGCAATAAACAAAAATGTTGGCGGTCGATTTAATGATAAAATAATAATTTAGAAATTGCTACAATTCTTTAAAAAATAACATCCTAACCTGCTGATCATATCCCGCACCACTATTCGGATAATACCCAGTCTGATCCTGCTGGTACTGATGATATTGGGCAGTACTATTGGCATTTGGTGTTTGGCTGGAAGCAGGATATCCCTGAGGTTGTTGGGGTTGTTGCCAATAATGTTGAGACTGGTTTACCTCTTGTTTAAGGGGCTGCTGCTGTTGCTGTAGCTGCGGCTGCTGTTGTGGTGTGTTATACCATGCTTGGGAATCTGTAGACTGCCACTGATTCTGGGAAAAAAATAACGATAAAAACATAAGTCCATGCACACCCAAGATTATCAGAAAGATAAAGTCTTCAAATGATGTCCTAGGTGAATTTTTAACTTTATTCCATGACTCAGGTTCCGTCCCCTGCAGATCCCATCGACGCGACCACCCCGTCGGGTCGATGACCATGCGACATTCACAATTTTGTCAAGACATTATTGCATGCTTATTAATTCATCACATCCAGATTTATATGGGTATGTATAGGTTAAAAGTAGTACCTCTATTATAGGGATTTTAAAATAACCGGGTAAAGCCTTGTCCTAACTTAATGTTGGTAATCAAATTATTAGTATTAAAGATATCTGAAAAATTATAATACTTTTAAGTGGACACAGAGGAATAATAGACGCCTGCTTCTTTTTAACACGCTTTTATTAAAATAGCTTCACCTGTACGTTTGTTTGTTTGTCCGTACTTCTTTGATCCCGATTTTGACCCACTTTAAACGGTCAGATTTATTTTAAATTTTGTAGACTTATCAAGAACCGCTGACAATACAATAATCTATACGCAAAAAATTCTCCTGTCAAATTTTGACAGCTGTCAGGTATAAAACGAAGAAGCGATTTTGACGAAACAAATTATGAGGTCGTATAGTATTCGATGCGGAGACTTAAGAAAAATAAGCAAAAAATTCTCCTGTCAAAAGTTGACAACTGTCAATATGTCTTAATCGTTTAAAAAAATTATATTAATAAAAAAACTATAAGGTCGTATGTATATTGACGGTGGAAAGTTGAAAAAAATACGCAAAAAATTATCTTGTCAAAATTTGACACCTGTCAATATGTCGGAATTATAACAATAACCGATAGTAATGAAACAAACGTGGGGTGGTATAGATATTGTCGCTAAGAATAGAGAAAATTTTTTTTAAAAATTCTACCCGTCAAAATAAAATTTTGACAAATTTTTGTCGTTTGTTCGGGTTTGTTTGTATGTTCGTTAGTAACCGACTTCTTTGAACCCGATTTTGACCCACTTTAAACTGTCAGATTTAATTTAAATTTTGTAGACTTATCAAGAACTGCTGACAATACAATAATCTACTAATCTAGCTCAATCAACTCAAAAAAAAATTTCTTAACAATAACTCAAACTAAAAAATGAAAAATAAATATATTTTAAAAAAACTAAAAAAACACGCTTTAATAATTAATCAAACTAAAAAGCGGAAAATAAATGTAGTTTAAAATAATTATTGAAATTCTTAATATAGGCAGAAAATAATAATGAAGGATAAACATTAGTATTACTGTGAAAAAAGCGTGGGTCGCTTTGTGCTATATTTTTCGTATATCGAGCACCCCACGCTTTTTTCACAATAATACTAATGTTTATTGTTCATTATTATTTTCTGCCTATATTAAGAATTTCAATAATTAATTATTTTAAACTATATTTAAACTATAAAAAAATACTTCGTGTATAAATCTTCACTAAATTTTATTGCTATACCATAACAATTGTTTCGACACACAAATGATTCATTTGTAACCATCTGACGAAGACACTGTGTGTCGAAACGATTGTTATGGTATAACAATAAAATGTAGTGAAGATTTATACACGAAGTATTTTGTTATAGTTGTTATAATGGATCTTCATCAAGTAACGGCTACCTCTATACACACTATATTTATTTTTCGCTTCTTAGTTTGATTAATTATTAAAGCGTGTTTTTTAGTTTTTTTAAACTATATTTATTTTTAGCAAATGTATGGCATTCTCATAAAGTTTACTTAAGGTCACAATAAAACATTTGATTCATTTCAAGATCAAATCTTTTAAAACATATAAAAAAGTGTTTCATAATGCGCTTAATACGATACTGAAAACGATATCGAAATAGATTTGACAGGAAACAAAATTAGAAAAAACGTTTTAACGGATCCTGGCCTGGAAAAGTTATTTAAGGCCCAAAAATGGAAACGCCCGTGAACTTACGTAACCTTAAATTTAAATTGACAGGTGTGAGTTGTCGTTCGAAATGCCAGTTGTATGTCGCGGATTTTATCTTCTCCGAAACTAAAATTTAAATTGCTCACCCATACCATGTCGAGTCCGGTAAGAATTCCATTTTACTTGCAAATTACTTGGTTACAGTATTGATTTTTCTTAAATATAATCACAACACTGACGGCAAATGAGTCCGAACATCTACACAGTAAAAAAGTTATTAATTTTACGACAATAGTATATTAATGATTAGACATGGTAATTAAGGGATTATTAGTGATCGAAGACAAATAGAAAATCTTGTTGAAGAACTAGGTACCTACTTCTGATATGGGGTCAACTGGGGCTATTATGATACAAAAATTTAAACTTTTACAAAAAAAAATATACCTAAATGTTATTTTTTAAAATCTCAAAAAATTTCTTCCTGTAAGCAATGGGGTTCTCTGCCTAGTTTTGAGGGCAAAATACAAGAAAAACAATAGATATGAATGTCTATTTTTTATTTCCAAATCGGCTTTTTCGACGAAACGGCCAAAGAGAGTGATTCGAACTTATTATGACGTATTCAAAGTAGGAAAATATAAGAGGCCCAAGAGATGGTCCAAAAAGTAGATATTTACCTTGTAAATCGACTTGATAGGTCTAAGGAAAATCAGTAATAAACAACAAAGCAGGTTCTTTATTACCTTAGATTGGGCCTTAAAACCCAAAATTTTTTAGGCCCATAAATGAAGAAGAAATAACTTCGCTTTATCTTTAATATCTTCATGATCAGGTTTTAATGTAAACACTTTCTGAGGTGCTCTATACTCTATATTTACTCCTACATGTTGTACTTAAAGCCCAAAAGGCTTATAAGTATAAAATAGGTTATAGTAATGACTGAAATAATTTCTTTATAGCTCTTTTTTTGCAAATCATGACCTTAAGGAAAAATATTTTACAGATGCCATTTCTTTTAACATGGTGTATTATGTTAAATTAATTTTGTTACCTACATTACTTGTAATACTAAAACAAAAACAAATGTATTACAAAAACCGAGCACATAAACGAGCTACTTATTCGTCTAAGCGCAAAATACTGGCTATTATGTTAAATTTTTAGTATTTTCAATTTTAATTAGAGACCGACCGAAGATTCGGTTTCGGTTTCGGCTAGTTTCGGCCAAAAAATCTAGTTTCGGCGACAGTTTCGGTTTCGGCCAAACCTTCGGCCGTGCCGAAACTCAGTGTTCGTGAATTCGTTCGGCTAACTTTGGGTGAGTTCGTAGGCAGTGTTGTCTATACTTATATAAATTTTTTTTTTCTCTGTCGAGCTTTTTTTTAGGTGGAAAGAGTTCAATCCGTTTCCAAGATCGGTCTCGTCATATATAAAATAAATTAAATTTCAGTATGCAATAATATTTTTAACATGTATAAATACGTTTCGATTTCAGTTTCGGCCAAAACTGAGACCAAGGCCGAAGATTCGGTTTCGGTTTCGGCTGAAAATCTTGTTTCGGTCGGTCACTAATTTTAATTTACCTGTTTTTTTAAAATAAATTCTTGTTTTTCGAGGGGCGCGGTTAAGTTTTTCAAGATAAAATTGAAATCTATACGAAATTTTTTTACGCGCACCTAATTTTTCACCTTACATCGATGAAATAGTGATTTTATATGTATCTATATACTAGCACTCCATTTTAAAAATCAATAACGTCTGACGTGACATGTTCTGGTTTAAGAAAACTCCTGCCTCCTGCGCTTTAATAAAAAAACAACAACATAATATTTTCATCTTTTTCTAAAATTGTGGTTATGGTTTTCTATCAACTTCGTAGCCCATAACAGGCCCAACATAGGCCCACAAAGGTTAAATACAGGTAAAAACACCTCTTTACTTCAAAAAAAAACTTTCTACCATCTTTAATACTTTTTCGTCAATAAATGCTCAAAATGTTGTCCATTTGCTATTTGGAAAACGCAAGTAAAATGCGTTTTGAACATTTCTAATTAGTTCGGGAGAAATTGACGTTGACATTAACGAATAGAAGGAGGAGTAAGAGGAAGAAAATTTTGAAGTTGGGTATTTATGTATAACTTTAAGTAGTAAACTAATTTAAAAACAGTCAATAAAAACTAGAGTTGCCATTTTAAAAAATTATCGATATCGTCATAACTCTAATTTGCGACACGCTGTATCAATTTTGTTTTTATAAAAAATACCACAACTTAAAATATTAATACCCGTGCCCATTTACTGAATTTAATCGACGTTGCAAACGTACAGTGTATATATTAAATTTTTTTAAATATTTACGATGAAAATCGTTGCAATTTTAATAAAGTTTGAAGTTTGGAAGCAGGATTTGCAAATTGTATTTTCACAAAATATAGGCTTTATTAAGTACCTAATAATAATAATAATAAAATTATCTGTACGCTAAAAAACCTTATGTTAAAATGCCTGGGCCCGAGTGATACGGTGGGAGTAAGAGATTACTCCCACTACACGAAAAATTGAGTGATTGCGGGATTGCCGTGCGGATTGTCAGAAGGATTTCCTCGTATAGTCCAATAAACGAAATGCCCAGATGTTATATACTGAAACTATTTTTTTCTTTAAAGTCGCAATAATATGTTAAATCAAACTCATTATAGTATAAGAAAACGAGTTTTATGCTAAATTTAACTCACAGAAGCACGTGCTAACTTTTACCTTAGTATAGTATTCTGAAAGTAAAAAAAAAGTGTCGCTATCTATTAAATAAATGCTCAGCTACCAATCTAGTCCGAAATTTGAATGTGCCTTTTAAAAGGACGGTAGTAATGTCTGGGTTAAAAAGGAATTTTAGTTGGAAAGCTGCTTTTTTGGTGGAAGGTACATTTTATTGTTTCAAAAAACACTTCGTTATTATTTTGTAGGTAACCCTTGCACAAGGAATGGAAATAGTAATTTACGTTACAAGACCGGAAAGTAGTGCTTTTCAGGTCGAGACAAGCATTTGTGGACTGGAAGCTTGGAGAGACCTGCAAAATACTAATTTTCGGTTGCGTGACGTACAATATTTTTTTCAAGATAATTCTTTATTTTATTTTATATTATATTATTTTTAAATACGTCGTATGACTTCTCGTAACGGGCTTTCGATTTTACTGGCAATATATCGTAAGTCGCTTTTCTTGCTGCTTCCAAAATTTCTTCTGGAATCTCATTTTCCCAGTCGGATAATTCAAAATCTGAAATCACATTTTTAAATTTGCGCACTCGCGTGTCATAATTGTGTAATTAATATTCAAAAGTAATGTATTCATAAGAGTTATTACATTATTAGGTATATTGTAATTGTCTATATAAAGTTCATACGTTATTAACTTTCAAAATGTCTTTATTCCAAACTAACTTTTACAGTTCATTACATGGAAAGTGACAACATAATATAGAAAATAATAACCATTAAAAAAAAATAACAATAAAAAAAAATTTAAGTTAATCCAATTTAATTCATTAATAAAATCAATTTAAAAAAAATAGTATAAATAATTTAATTTAGTAAATATTTCTTTAATTGTTTTTTTAAAATTGCCAGTTTTTTTATTTTTCTGATATTTTTTGGAAGATTGTTATATTTTATTATTCCGTCATATAAAAGCGATTTTTTTCCAAAATTACTTTTTACTGGTATAGTTTGATAATTTTTACAACGTCTGGTGTTATGATCATGTAATGTCTTATTCTCCTGAAGTGTTATGTTTGATTTTTTTTTCTTTTAAAATAATAGAGTGAATTAGAATACAAATTTTTAATTTATAAATGTTTTGAACGTGTAAATACCCTTTCGGTCTATATAGATTAACAGTTGGTTCTAAATGTGGTAATGTGTGTATACATTTAATAACTTTATTTTGCAATTTTTGTAATGGTTTTAAGTTTGATAAACAAGCAGATCCCCATGCAGAAGCTAAGTATTGTAATTTTGAATATATTAATGAAAAATATATATTTTTTAAGTATTTCAAAGGAATGAAACATCTAGCTCTGTACAAAACAGATTTCAAAGGAGATATGGAGTTGATAATATACTGGATATGGCATTTCCAATTTAAATTTTCGTCTAAAACTAATCCTAAAAATTTTGTCGTTTTTGAATATTGAATATTTTCATTAAAAAATGTTAAGGGGTTAATGATGGAATTTATTTTATTTTTAGTTATAAACATAAAATTATTAAATATTAAATATTAGGGAATTATTGGTAACGCTATAAGGTGAAGGCCTTAATATGGTCGTTCTTAACAGCTAAGCATGCGCACTAAAAATATTTAATATGGGAACCATTATAAAATATTGCCTTCCCCTATTTACGACTAGTTTCCGTAAGTAAAATAACGTTTACTTATTTCCCTTATTCGGCCCACCGAACCTCAGAAAACATAATATGGTTGCATTATAACAGATTAAGGTTTACCTATAATGACGATTTGGCCCTTATAAGAGAATTTGTGGGACAAAATCCCTTATCAAATCCTGAAGGATGGGAGGTCCCTGGAAAGTTCCTAGTCATCCCGTAAAATATCACTTACGGAATTTGTTACGTAAATTACGATTATAATCATTTTTAAGATAGCCTAATAGTTATGGCCATAAAATCATGTGAATTTTGAGTGGATTGGTGTCTTTAAAACTTAACGTATTCAATAAATTGTCAACTTGGCAACACTGCATCACCTTCGGCATCTAAAAACCTGATTATATATTATTGTTGTGCTAGTTCATTAAACATTAATTCATTATTGTGTTTTTATTGCTTGGTTACCAACTACATAATAGTGTACAAGACATAAAAAATACTGTTTTTGGTCAGGAACTTTTCTGCATTTTGACTTTTTAAGTTTGGCAGCTAGCAAAATTTGATTACTTCTTATAATACTAACAAGCTTTTAGCATTTCCCTTGCAACGGTAGTGTCTGCTATGATAAAATAAATGTTCAATCAGGGTGAAGAGTCCTTTAAAATAGGACATAGTTTGTTAAATTCGGTTAACGCAAACCAAAGTTCCCGTTTTTTTAAGTATTTTTAATTGTTAACCTTCTTCACGCCGTTAGAGATTATAAAAATCTCATTTCTGACCTATATTGTATTGAAGTTACTAGTAGAAATTAAGGACCTTGTATTATAGCATAGCGACTACGCCCCTAGCGGTAGAATTAGGGACTTAGAAATTATTTCCAGCACTTTTTTTTGGTCATATTTCATATTAATTTTTTTACCCCAAAATCGTAGCAAGTATGATTTTGAAGATACAGCCGCTCTCTACTTCTCGTGGATCACCCTGTCTATAACCACCAACACAGATAACAAAAACGCTTCAGCATAGGTCTAATTGGACTTTTCTAAAGCCTTTGATACTAGTCACGACATTTTACTTCTAAATTAAAAAACTCTGGCTTTTATCACAATGCTCTCTCTGTTATAAAATCCTATCTTACACAAAAATTCCAAAAGGTTTCCATTGAAAATAGCTTTCTCTCGTTGCTCTCGTAACATCGTGAGTTCCTCAAGGCTTAGTTTTGGGTACCTCTCTTTTTTGCGTACAATTCTTACATAATATCTAAGCGTATGCTGATGACACGCAGTTGTATATTTGATTTGATCCGAGGGATATTAGTACTGCATGTGCCAACTTGAACGCGGACCTGGAAACGATTAGATCTTTGTCCCTACGTCACATCTAAGTTCTTAACCCAGCTAAGTGCAGCATTATTATATTCGCCAACAAGAGTGGAAATAATTCACTTAATGAATTCACCGCTAGAATTGGAGATAATTTCTTGCCTCGTCAGGATAGTGCGAAGAGTTTGGGCTTAATTTTAGATGGGAAACTAACATTTGCTCAGCATATCAGCAGCGTGCTTACCTTTCTCTTAAGCTTTTATTTATGTAAATAGGCATTGTTTCAATATTCACCTAAAAACCAACGTCTTTTTGACGCTTAGGTCTTTTAGCAACTGTTTGAATGCTTTTAATAGAAGAAGAATTCAAAAGGTACAAAACGCTTGTTGCAGATATATTTTTGGCTTGCGCAAATTCGAGCACGTTTCTCCTTAGATATCTCAACTTCACTGGCTCAATATGCAGAACCGTGCGCAGCTTCTTTTCCTTACTTTTGTGCATCGAATTCTACTGATTAAGAAACCATCTTATCTCATCAGATTCTCAAGGCGGCTGGACTGTCACTCTGTTAATGTTAGATCACGAACTTCGCTTCATATTCCTCGGCACCGAACAGCCATGTTTTAGAAATGTTTTTCCTGTTGTTCCGTAACTATGTATAACGGCTACCTCTTTGTGCAGATAACCTAAGTATTATACCTTTTAAGAAATTAAAATTTATGTTATTGTCATCTTAACCCCAAATGTTTCTTTCTAATATCTCTATTGTTAAGTGTAAGAATAGCCGTTTCATCCCTTGATTCTGCTAAACTTCGCCCTTAACATTGTTATTGCATGCAATTTCTTCAACTAACAACGATTTATATATATTATTATTATTATCATCATTATCATTATCATTATCATTATCATTATCATTATCATTATCATTATTATCATTATCATTATCATTATCATTATCATTATCATTATCATTATCATTATCATTATCATTATCATTATCATTATCATTATCATTATCATTATCATTATCATTATCATTATCATTATCATTATCATTATCATTATCATTATCATTATCATTATCATTATCATTATCATTATCATTATCATTATCATTATCATTATCATTATCATTATCATTATCATTATCATTATCATTATCATTATCATTATCATTATCATTATCATTATCATTATCATTATCATTATCATTATCATTATCATTATCATTATTATTATCATTATCATTATCATTATCATTATCATTATCATTATTATAACTATTATATTGGGGATGCAATGACGCAGTACGACATAACACTTTGTATGCACCAAGGGACTTAGTACTTAGATGTTTATGCCCTCGGGTCACACTTTGTAAGATCGTAGACCACAGGGCATAAACATCTACTCATACTCTTCTCGTACATAAATAACTATTTTAAATGCCGCACTAACACTGCAACTCTACTCCAAGTATGACAGTGATGTCAAAACGACATTTTTCTATTTCACGTTCATAATAAGCTGTACGATACGCATTTGCGTATCATAATGAAGCTATTTCGATACGCGTTTTTTCTTTATTTGATGTTGGTAACATTTAAATGTTTTATTTCATTGACTTGCGCGGCCTTTGTGATTTACGAGAAACCCCATTTTTCGCAGAGGAAAAATAGCTTGATAACCTACTTTTTTATTCTGTGTGGATAACAGTCATGTATGTTGGTTGCATAAATCTATAAATCAATCTTTGGTACATGCTTCAAGCTATCATTTTCTGCCAAATCCTATCCAAAATTCAATCTACTAACCTTCCAATGTCGATTTCAACTTCAACTTTATTTGAATTTTCCATCTTCCCTATACTAAATTGCAATGCCATGACGTAAAATCACGTCTTTTGAAATTCGAAAAAAAGTAGCAAAATCTCCCGAATTTCCGAACGCTCTGTATATGTACCGAATTTACAAGGATCACACAACGTATTCCGTCCAATTACAAATCTCATATCGCTAAAAACTTTAGAATCTCGTGGTGAAAATGGGTCAATAAATCAAAAATGACAGTTTGCAAAATAATTTTTGTTGTCCAGAGGCTACTATGATAAAAAATAGTATTACCAACATAAAATTTAGACATAAAAATTTACAAAATTTGAAGGATTTATTTTCTTTTTAAAATGTATTTTTCTTGATTATAAAAGGTGAAATAGAAAAAAATGTATAAAGCACATGTTTTATAAGGCGTTTTAGCGCACGTGTCAATAAAAAAAAACTCGCCACTTTGTGGCTCGTTTTTTAAAATAGACGCGTGCGCTAAAACCGCTTCTTATAAAACGTGTACTTTAATATACTATTTTAAGTCCCGCTTATTAAAGACTGAAAGAAAAATTGTTTTTGAAATGGCTTATCAATTGTAGATAAGAAAAAGGTAGTATTAAATTTCTGGTGCAAAATTGAATGCTCAATATTTGTAAAAATCGTTTTTCTTGCTATAGCCCCAAAATATTTTTTATCCCGATTTGGAGTGTTATTTAAACTCTCGGGCAAGGGCTGGATACAAAAAATGTTATACAAGATAAAGTCTATTCTTCTTTCTAAAAAACAGCTTTCTCACTAATAATTTATTTCGTTTACTGGATTGGTAATTGCAAACGAAGTGGGACGTGATGTAGGTACTGCGCCGAGTAATCATTGATTAGCCCATCGTTAAAGACAATGTCTGGACACATTGTAGCAGCGAAATAGTAAATTTTCAATAGTAGTAAAAATATCTACTCCTAATTTGTTCGTTTACTTACAATAGTCCGGTCAATCTCGACATTCGAAGATACATAAAGTTACAACAAGCTGAAAATCAGTAAAATTGTTTAAAATATAATTATAAATAAAATTTTTAAGTTCCCTATCATTCCCGTGTATGGAAAAAATTTTACTCGAGGTCAAAGGTAAAAAAATGAGTTTTTCGCGATTTTCAGCAAAACGGAAAGTTTTATATAAAAATACTCCAGACAAAATTGTAGATCATAAAATTATCTATAAAAAATGTATCAATACTTCTTTTTCTACGAGCCACCGTTTCTGAGATATAACGATTCAAAACGTTATAAAAGTTGTTATCGTCAAAATGGAAAATCGTCAGTTGGAATGGTTTTATTGAACTTTTAACGAATAATCATATGAATTACTCTAAAGCTCAAATTTAATTTTTACCTTTTATTCACCAACCAGCCAGTAACTATAATACTATCTATACGACTTTACTTTGTGCATTAGAGAATGCAAAACGGTATGGCCACACTGTATGCATCGTGACTTTCGACCGGCCCCTGTATGCTAAAGCTCGAGAAATGGTATCAGCCGCACCTGAGGGCTCTGAAGTATCAAAAATGATCATCAGACTCGGAGGATTTCATCTACTGATGTATTTTCTGGGAGCAATTGGTCATATTATGCAAGGAAGCGGCATGAAAGAAGTACTCGCAGAGATCTATGCGGTAAAATCATTAGAAAAAATAACGTGTGCATATTATGACGATAACAACTTTTGCAACTTTTTAAATCGTTATATCTCAGAAACGGTGGCTCGTAGGAAAAAAAGTATTGACACATTTTTTATAGATAATTTTATGATTTACAATTTTTGTCTGAGCTATTTTTATGATAAAACGTACCGTTTTGCTGAAAATCGCGAAAAACTAATTTTTTTGACCTTTGACTTCGAGTAAAATGATGGGGAACGTAAAGATTTTATTTATAATTATATTTTGAACAATTTTACTAATTTTTAGCTTGTTGTAACTTTATGTACCTTCACTCTCATTTTTTGGTCTAGATTGACCGGACTACAAGGTATTGTGTTATTTTTTGATTTTATAATTTAATGATTTTAGGGTAAAGGCTGCCAATGTAAGTCAGCCGGCAACTATAAAATAATTATGGTAAGACACGGCGAATCGGAATGGAACCAGAAAAATCTATTCTGTGGATGGTTCAATGCAGAACTAAGTGACAGAGGACGGAGAGAGGCAGTCGACGCAGGAAATGCCTTAAAAAACGCTGGACACGTATTTGATATCGCTTATACTTCGGTCTTGAAAAGAGCGAATAAAACTTTAGACGGCATCTTACAGGTTCTAGGTCAACAAAATATACCGACTTATAAAACTTGGCGACTTAATGAAAGACATTATGGCGGCCTTACTGGATTAAATAAGGCAGACACCGTAGCGAAATATGGTGAGGAGCAGGTAGGCATTTGGAGGAGAAGCTTCGATACACCGCCACCCCCCATCACTGCAGAAAATCCATATTTTAATATTATTATGAATGACCCTATTTATAATGATGGCCCACCTAAAAATGAGTTTCCCATGTTTGAATCACTGGAGCTGACTATAAAAAGGACGTTGCCATATTGGAATAACACTATTGTCCCACAGCTGAAAGCTGGCAAGAAAATTCTAATTGGTAAAAGATTCCATCAAACGCCAGACATGTTGGAGAAAAAATGTATAAGAGCAAAAAACGAAATTTGGTCAAATTTGCCCATATTTCTTTTTCCGCTTTTATTGATTTATAAATCCAACCTTTATTAACATAAAATTGTAAGGTAATGGAACTCACGATTTTTGGATAAAACGAAGAAGTAACGAAATAATAATAATAATAAGTTCATTTAAAATTTAATAATATAATAAATATTTTTATGTTGTCTTCTATGAGCTTATTCTTCAATACCCTGAAGCTGAGCTTGTTAGGGGCAAATCTTATTTTTTGTTTTAGTAATTAAAATCATAAATCAAAAATATGCATTAAAAATCAAGTTTTTTTTTTTTACGTCGGCCTATTTCCGCAACGAGGCCAATCACCGACGCCACGGAATTTGTCACACACTATCTATCTATCATACCAATCAAGTTTTAAAGTAAAAATGTTAATTTATAGTATAAACGCAGTTTTTTTGAAGAAATATGTTACCTATAATACAATTATTAATTTTTAATTATTGTTAAGTAAAAAATATTACTTAATTATTTAGAACAATATTAATTAATTAAAGCATTTCTAAAAATATTTTCAAATTGTCTGTTTTTAATATCCATGTTTTTCTTTCGACTTAAATTTTTTTTAATGAAAACAATTTTTTAATTTTTGTTGGTAAACAATCGTTTAAATAAAAACATAAATGTTTTTATTTTTAAATAACATAGGTAGGTACCTATACAGGGTGGTCCTTAAGTACATCAAGAAAATCTAGGATATGATTCCTGGCATCAATTTAAGTTGAAAAGTTCATATGGACTTATGCCCTAAAATGCTTACCCTCTAAAATACAGGGTGTTAAAATAATTTTAAAAAATAATTGTTTTTTTAAAATTTCGAAACTCCTTGAAGATACGGTATTGAAAATTGATGTCGATTGATTTCGTATTAAACTGCACTTTTTGGTTAAAAAAGGGTTTGCCTACTTCCACCAGTGGCGTGCATGAAGATACCATCAATATTTTTTTTGTGAAAATATGTGATACGCCACTGTTTTTTTTTTTAACTCTGATGCATTTTTATGCATTACTGATATAAGCGGAACAAAAGTTGTCTCTACTATGTTTTTGAAAAAAATGGTAGTTTTAAAGGAAAATGGAAAATATTTTAACACCCTGTATCTTAGAGGGTAAGCATTTTAGGGCATAAGTCCATAGGAACTTTTCAACTTAAATTGATGCCAGGAATCATATCCTAGATTTTCTTGATGTAGTTAAGGACCACCCTGTATATACAGTGTGGTTGTTTAAGTGTGCAACATATGGGAATTTTTTTTATTACCGATTTCTCAGGAAAATCTTATTCTTGATAAAAGTTGGTGCATGTTCGATAATCATATTAGGTACACTTGGAGTGGTTGCAAGTCAAACGGCGTACAGGGTAGGCCAAAAAATATAAAACTTGTACAAGAATAAAGTACCCCTATTTCAGAAAATTCAGCAAAATGTTATTAAGAAAAGTTATTTAGAATTTAAAGTTATGCATAGATTCAAAAACGTGACCTCCTAAAATAAAAAAAAACATATTTTTTTTAAAAACATTAATAATTTCCCAAAGAAATTTTTTTTTATATTCAGCATAAAGAACTTCATAAATTAATCAAAATCAAATCAATTTCACATATTTTTGTTCAAATTCAAGCATATTTGTAAAATTTACTTGGATTTTTAATTTATTAAGGCATCACAAACTTCATGTTTGTTGCAACGATATTAAACACAATTTTAAAATACCCTAAAAATTCTTTTTAACAAGATAAAACATTAGTAATGATAATATGCTAATTAAAAAACTATCATTTAAAGTGCAAAATTTTTTTTCAATGTTTATTAAAAAACCTTATTCTTGTACAAATTTTATATTTTTTGGCCTACCCTGTACGCCGTTTCACTTGCAACCATTCCAAGTGCACCTAATATGATTATCGAAGATACACCAACTTTTATCAAGAATAAAATTTTCTGAGAAATCGGTAATAAAAAAAATGCCCATATGTTGCACACTTAAACAACCACACTGTACAATTAAGATGTTATAAATGTAAAGTTGTCTTATGTTCAACTTTTTTGTTTCTGAATATAATTCTTTTGAAGGAGAGATAATCTTTATTGAATATAATTTTTTTAAATCTTTTTTGTAATATTAAAGTTCTATTTATTCTTCCCCAATCTAAAATTCCGTAATTTAAATGAGTTTTAACTAACGCGTAATACAATATTTCCATATGTCTTACATTTAAAATTTTTTTAATGGTTTTAAAAATTGGTAGTACCTAAACTTCTTAATTTTTTAATTAAGTCTAAGTGAAAATTCCGATTTAATTTACTGTCAAAAATAATTCCTTAATGTTTTATTAACTTTAAAAATTTGAATGTCTCCATTTATTAATAATATTCATATTTCGTGGTAGGTTATTTAGGTTTAAAGTAAAAGTAATATAATTTGTTTTATTAAAATTAATTGTTAACAAATTGTTATCAAAAATATTGATGAAACAAAGACATGGCGTATGCGTTACTAGTGTTTGATCTTAAAGTATTATAAATTGATAAACCTAAAATACATTAAAAAAAGTTATAATTCTACTTAAACTAGTGAAATTTAAGTATTGCTTTTATTCAATACCCACCTACTATTATTTAATAATTAGTACCTAAGTACTTTTACATAGACTTGTTTTATAGAAAATACTGTTAGTATAGTCAACTATCAATTTTACTAGGCGTCAATGGTCTACGAACCAATCATTGGAAGCAAAGGTACTAAAAATATTTCTAAATTTAATAAACAATATGGCGGTGCATGGGCAGCTGATGTTCCATAAACTTTAATGTTCATAGGTTAGGTAACAATTTATTTGAAACTGACGACCACTTTGACAACGACGGGCTCGTTCCAAAACGAAAACCTTAAGGTGGGAGTATCAACATGCTTGCCAACCTTTAACCTATTTCGCGTAGATTTATTTATGTTTTCTAGTTTTTATACAAAATTTAAAGAAAATCAGTATCGACTTGATATTCTATAGGTAATAATTGACATATTTAATAAATATCAAGGAATTTCATAACTTATTTTAGGAGAATTGTATAGCGAAAAATATCGGGTAAGATTTTTTTAACATTATTATGTCATTGTCACTCATTGTTCTTTCACTATACAATTATCCCAAAATTAGCAATGAAATAAATTGAAATTTTTGTAATATATCAGATACTACCTAAATAATGTACCGACGATATTAGTTTTCTTTAAATGTTAGTTATTAAAATAATAAACTCAAAAAATCAACGCGAAATAGGTTATAGGTTGGCAATAGATTGAATGACGTTGAGAATTCAACCTTAAAGGTGCATTCCATATTGTTGTATGAGGTTAAAATAGGAATTTTGAAAATTTTTATTATTATATAAGTACAGTGTCCGTTGAAAAGTCTGCACCATATGGAAAACTTTTTTTTGCAAATCTGTTTTTGTCATTAGGTTCTGCATGACCCGAAACAAAACAAAAGCTTTAAAATTTTGAATTGTGTCGTGCGTTACACCTGTCAAATGTCATTTAAAAGTTTCAAATTGGCGAAAGTGTAATTTTTTTAGAAATACGAAAAAAGTGATTATAAAATATTGCTTCTCATCATATTTTTGTTTAAAAATTTATACTTATGTAAATTTTTTTTTAACTTTTCTGGAAAATCAACTTATTGCCACTTTTTTTTACTCTTTTGTGTCAGTTTAAGTAAAATACTTATTTTGAATCAGACTAACTGCATTTTAAAGCATAAAAAATGTTTTTTGAAGAATTTTAAGGCTCCTCTGGACTATTTTCTATTTCTAATTTCAAAATTGGTATAATAAAACGTATTTTTAAAAATGGAGATTCTAGTAAAACTAGTAATTATAGACCAATAACATTAATATCTTCGATAGCAAAAGTATTCGAAAAAATTTTTAAATTAAGAATTGAAAATTATTTGGAAAAAATACATTTTTTTCTAATAAACAGTTTGGGTTTCAAAAAAATAAATCAACACAAATCGCTATTTGCTATCTAACAGAACAAATATATGATGCACTAGATAATAAAAAACCTTGTATGAGTATTTTTCGAGATTTAGCAAAAGCCTTTGATACAGTTAGACATAATTTACTGTTAATAAAGTTTGAAAATATTGCATTCAGAGGAAAGCGATTGTAATTAATTAAAAATTATCTAAAAAATAGACCAACTTATGTTCAAATAGATAAAGAAAAAAGCTATCCAAAAGTATTTAAGTATGGTGTTCCTCAAGGAACAATTTTAGGACCAATATTTTTTAATATTTATATTAACGACTTATTTATTATAAATTGCGATGGACAAATTCATAGTTTTGCAGATGATACTACAATTTTTTATACCGATACAAATTGGGACAACTTAAATAATAAAATTAAAAAATATTTTAAAATTATAAAAAATTGGTTTGATAACAATTTGTTAACAATTAATTTTAATAAAACAAATTATATTCCTTTTACTTCAAACCTAAATAACCTACCACGAAATGTGAATAGTATTAAAATAAATTAAGACATTCAAATTTTTAAAGTTAATAAAAAAAAATTTAGGAATTATTTTTGACAGTAAATTAAATTGGAATTTTCACTTAGAATATCTAATTAAAAAATTAAGAAGTTTACTACCCATTTTTAAAAACATAAAAAATAATTTAAATGTACCTAAGAGATATGGAAATATTATATTACGCGTTAGTTAAAACTCATTTACGGAATTTTAGGTTGGGGAGGAATAAAATAGAACTTTAGTTAAAAAGTTAGAATTATTACAAAAAAGGTTTCTTAAAATTATATTCAATAAAGATTATAATATTTATCCTTCAAAAGAATTATATTCAGAAACAAAACAGTTGAACATAAGACAACTTTACATTTATAACATCTTAATATACAGTATGTCCACGGATGGGGTTTACGTCATCTCCTTCTTCCAATCTTTGATTAAAGTGCAGTTTATACGGATACAATTTATTTGCTTTAAGGATCTACTGAATTTGACTTTTTTTCATAACTTCCAACTGAGTAACACGATTTCTAAGGGACGTCATAGGATTTTCTTAAGACTGTGCAGCATCATCATGGCCGTATTTCTTTTTTTTTTTGATATCCAAAACCGAACCAGTTCTCTTGAACTTTTTTATTAACTTGCAGATTGTCATCCTAGTTATTGGGATTCCTACAAATTTCTCGGTAAATTGTTCCATGACGTAGCGGTATAAAACTTGACCATCCCCATAACATTGTATTATAAAAACTCTTTGTTCAGTAGATAGTATTTCTACTTAAATAATAACTTCATTAAATAAAGACATTGACAACAAGTACCTATCACCTTAAGTGTCATTATTTTAACTAGGTTCACCAGTCAGAGGTGTGCCAGCGAATACTTTTTGGGAAATAATTTTTACATAGGTAAAAATTTTAATGAATTGTTTTACTTCGGTTTGTTGTGTAGAAAACACATTCATTAAGAGTAAATTTTTTCGTAGGTATCTTTCAAAATAAAGTATGTTTACTCTTAAGCAAAATAACATTTTTGCAGTTTTTACCCACCCTGTATAAAAAAATTGAAGTTTCTTATGATGAATCGTATTTTCTAGACAAGCAAAAACGTTTATTAAGAGTGACTTTTTTTCGTATCTTTCAATTTTTAGTCCATTTGTCCTCTTGTCCTCTTGTAAACCCCTTCCGTGGACATACTGTATATATTTAAAAATAAAAACCTTATACAATTTAAAAACCATAATCATAATACACGTCATAAAAATAAAATAACCATAAAACCTAAAATAAATAAATCCATAGGACAAAAAAATTTCAAATATTTATGTTATTATTTAAACGATTATTTACCAACAAAAATTTAAAAAATTGATTTCATTAAAAAAATTTAAAGTCGAACTAAAAACATGGATATTAAAAACATATAATATATTTTTAAAAATGCTTTAATTAATTAATTAATATTGTTCTGAATAATTTATATATGTAATATTTTTTATTTAAAAATTATAAATTAATAATTTTATTATAGGTAATATATTTAATCAAAAAAAAAACTGCGTTTATACTATAAATTAACATTTTTACTTTAAAACTTGATTTTTAATGCATATTTATGATTTATGATTTTACATACTAAAACAAAAAATAAGATTTGCCCCTAACAAGCTAAGCTTCAGGGGATTGAAGAATGAGTTTATAGAAGACAATATAAACATACTTATTAAATTTTAAATAAACTTATTATTATTATTTGTCTTGTTTGCCTAGAGCAAATTTAAAGTTAAACAAAACTATGTACTAAATAAAAGCTATTATGTATTGAAAAAAAAAATTTTAACTGTTTTTTTTTTGTTATAAAATGGGTTTATGCGATCACTAAATTTTAAAAGGCAGTTATTCTGATTCAAAATAAGCATTTTAGATAAACTGCCACAAAAGAGGAAAAAAAAATTGAATTTCCCAAAAATTTACATATAAATTTGTAAACATAAATTTGGGTATAGACTCAAAATATGATGAGAAGCAATCTTTTATGTAATACTCATGCAAATTCGTATAAAGCAATTATCAAATGAAATTATTATTACAGAATTTAACAAATAAGAACACTAAATAAATAATCAAAATAGCTTTAAATATGTTCAAATTCCGATTCATTAAACTCACTGACAGTACTTTCACTATATTCTGCAGTGAAAATAACCATAACCAATATCCAGTATTTTCGCTGTTCCACCAGTCCATAATTATTTTTTCCGTGTATTTTGCTGTTTACCTTCAGTAGTACCCGGTAATATGTGCTAGGAATTTCTTCCACACTTCTTCTACCTGATGTGAACTTGGAACATTTTCTTAATAGAACGATTTGGCTCCTGCCTAAATTAGTCCTAAGGCATTAAATCTTCACCAATACTTTCTAAAATATTTATTTACTTCCCTCTTTTAGCTGCACACGGAAATAGTCTACGAGGCATCGTCAAACATTTGGACCAAATGAGCAACGACGAAATTATGAAACTAAATTTGCCAACTGGAATACCATTCATGTATACCTTAGATAAAAATTTAAAGCCAGTACCTGGAGGAAGCCTTCAGTTTTTGGGTGATCCCGAAACCGTTCGGAAAGCAATGGAAGAAGTGGCAAATCAGGGAAAAGCCAAAAAATAACATGTAATCACATTTATTGAAATTTACCATACTTGCGCGATATGTATATTAACGTAAAAAATAAAGGCTTGTAGCACCCGAAAACCTTTTTGCATTTTTACTAGAAATATTAGATTTGAAAAATTCCTTAGCCTAGTACTTCTCAGTTATTACTTTTCTAAAAAAACGCTAACCATAATTGTTTCAAAAATAGTTGCAAGGGTTTAGCGCTGTCACAAAATATCACCAGGAATATGTAATAATAAAGCAATAAATTACATGCTGTCAAGACAAAAACAATAAAATTATTAGTTTTTGTAATACTGGAGACCCAGCACAGACTTCGCACGTTTTAATAAGTAAACATTATTTTCATAAAAGGCAACACTATTTGTATAATGCTAGCGACGAATCTAAGGCTACTTGGTCGGTGATTAGGCAACAAACAGGTAATTCATATTAATTCATGTTGTTCATATTATCAGTTTGCCTTTCCTTACTGGAGTATATCCTGAGAGTCTGAAACTGGGTCATTTTAAAGCTATTAACAAGAAATCAGAAAAAAATTAGTTTCAAAATCACAGACCTATTCTGCCGTCCGAAGTTAAAAGGCGGCAAGTGACAATTTTGGTAATTTGAGATTTTTGAATTTATCTCTTAATTAGATAGCCCTCTATCTATTTTTTTCAAAAAAAAATTCCTTTTCGGAGAAAAAAAATATTTGTGTAGCCGCAAGTGTAAAGTCGGCACTCTTTAAGAGATAAAAAGGCGGCAATACTAAATTTCTAAATTAAAAGGCGGCATAATTGTGAATATCCCCTTTTATTTTAAAAATTTTATAGTTCTATAATATATTTTAGAAATTAAAAGGCGGCAACAAACTTTTCTAAATAAAAAGGCGGCCAATTTTACCTTATCCTATTTATTACTTTGACATTATTTACCAATACGCAATTAATGTTGAAGTTAAAAAGCGGCAAAGTATTTAAGCGCATTAAAATATAGGACCGATTTCAAGTTAGAAAAAGGCTGTGATTTAAATTTCTTCAAAGTTAATGCATTAAAAATGGTATCTCTTTACCAGAACCGCATAAACAAGCAATAGGTATACCAAATGAAAAAAGGAATCTAGTTTAAAACATTTGTGCCCTTTCATGAATGCATGAGAACCGGCGTTTATTTTGGGAGAATCTGAAGCCAGCAAAAGTAAACGATCTTAATGAATCGTTCGAATAATACATTGTTTTTTTATAATATCTCTGTATACTTTTATAATATTTATTGGTTAAAAAAAACTCGTTTTTTTACGCTCTACATGTATATTTTTAATAATCTTAGTAGGCATTTATTTGCGGTGTATTTTGATTGGCCCCAAGATATTTTATGTCAAAAAAATATTAACTGATTTCCATTACTAATACAAAAAAATCGTCATTTCGGAAACATTAAAAACAATTAATGCTATAAAGTCAATCTATGGGCATAAACGGATAACATTTGTAATTTATAGAATAAGACTCGGAATAAGAGTTCAAAAGTCAAGCAGAATAAAAATGGTTGTTTAAGGTTTAAATGCGATATAAACAACTTCTTTTAAAAAAGACAGAAAATTAATTTCTGCACTTAATTTCCCTGACATTTACCTTTTCTAGTTTGAATGATAGCCAAATAACTGATTTTAATGCAAATTCTAATTTTATGCTATGTTATTCTAAAATGTGGTTAACATTTTTTAATTAAGTCATTATTGTTTTATTTTAAGAGCTTTTTTTTTAAATAATAAACTATTTACAAAATACATTTTTATTTACCTAACAAACACTAAAACGTGCGTGTAAAATATGTACTTGTTAATATACCCCTAAAAAGTTTATTGTATATTACTGAACTATAAAAATACTCCAATTTTGTAAATACCATTTATTTGGATAAAAGCAATCACATCCTAATCAAAAAATATTAAATAGAACATTATTTATAATAATTAAAACTTTAAAAGTTTTATAGTGTTGTAAATAGCGGCACGTTAAAGGATTTTAAGTAAAAAGGCGGCATGTGCTTCGATTTATGTTACTTGCCGCCTTTTATTTTCCATTTTTTACTTTAATTAAATGAATACTTTGAAACAAGAAAGAATTTACCAACAAATTCTTCACCAATTCTTTAAAAAATAGGAATATTTTTTATGGAATACATAAATAATGTTCTTTAAAATATCACTAAGCAAAATTTTTTATTTTGGTTACTTTGAATAGTGATGGACAATATCGAAAAGTTTTTGCCATTTATCTCGAAACTGTGGTTTTGTCACTTGCCGCCTTTTAACTTCGGACGGCAGTATTATGCTTTTGTCAAATACAGTGTGTCCCCGGATGGAGTTGACAAGAGGAAAAAGATCTTTATTATTGATTTTACGACGAAAAGTTATTCTTTATTTATTTATTTATTTATTTGTTTGTGTACTTAACAGATCTACTACACGAATAAATCCTATTATAAAAAATTCTGCTTGTCGAGAAAATGAACTTACCATATAAAAATTTTAGATCAGATGATAAATTAAGAAAACATGAAAATGCTTTAAGAAAGAAGTAGGCCTACCATTATTTATTATTTTAGACAAAATGTTTATGAAACAAAGCCGTTTGTAATCCAAAATAAAGCCTAAATACAAAATTTGAAATCTGAATTCTGATTTTTGTTTTTTATTTTTACAATAGAATTTATGAACATTCAAAATGTACAATTGTGGAAAAAGTTATTATTCTACATATTCTCCTCCAACCTGCACACATTTCTCCAAATTAGAAATAAATTATATAAATAGGTCAGCACTCTGAGGTTTTCACTTTGAATGTTCATAAACTCCATTGTAAAAAGTTAAAAACAAAAATTAGAATTCAGATTTCAAATTTTGTATTTAGGCTTTATTTTGGATTATAAACAACTTTTTTGTCTAAAATAATAAATAATGGTACATCTCTCTTAAAGCATTTTCATGTTTTCTTAATTAAATTAATAATTGATAAATTTTATCAATCAATCTAAAATTTTTATATGGTAAATTCATTTTCTCGACAAGCAGAATTTTTATAAGGAATAACTTTTCGTCGTAAAATCAACAATAAAGATTTTCTTCCTCTTGTTAACTCCATCCGGGGACACACTGTATAAATAATATATTAAAAAAAAAATGTGTGTCTTTTCTGGAATCCAACAATCCAATACATAGATTGCTTGTGCAAAAACTGGGTCTATATGGAACTGGAAGGGGTATCTCTGAGTGTTATAGGGTCCTGTCTTAAAAACAGAAAACACGTTGTGGAAACTGATGAAAATGGCATTCTTATCAAATCTAAGGTATTAACTGTTCAACGTGGTGTGCCACAGGGCACAATCCTAGGCCCCTTTTAAATATATAGACAAACTACAAGGCATTGTTAGATAAAAACTTGTACTTTATTGTGACGATACTTCTTTAATTGTAAGTGAGGATACAAACAAGGGATGAATGTAGGATTGAAATGACTGAGGTGATGAATGAGCTTGAGTGTTGTATATAGACAAAACGCAGATGATAAACGTTGGTAGATCGAATTAACGTAATACCTTTAATTTTAAATATAAATATAACACTATAACAGCAACTAACACCGTCCCTTTCTTGGGCATAACAATTGATTCGAGGCTTGATTGTAAGGAGCATACCTACTGAACCCTCTATGTTAATCTTTAGTTAGGTACCTACAAATACGTATAAAAGTACTATCTACTTGTGTGTAAATAAAAGTGTGGCCTTGGTGGTATTTCATGCCTTCGTGCAATCAAGGATTTCCTATGGAATTATCTTTTGTCGAGGAACATCAAACTTAGGTAGAGTACCAACTGATAATTCAGAAGCGATGCAGAAGAAGCATTTACAGTGTCCGCAAGAATGTTCGCATCAAATGGGATTTTTTTTTATTATTAGGTATAGGTATAAATTGAAAAAGCAGTTAGTTTTTGCTTACCTAAAAACCAAAAATGACGTATACTGAAGCAGCTGCACGACTTGCGTTACCTGTCAAATTTGACATTTTTAATAAAATAGGTTCAAAAATGCCATTATTTATTAAAACATCGAACAACTTTATTCGAGAAAGTTGTTTATTTAGGCATTTTTAGCCTCTGTACGAAATTTTGACAGTCTAATACAATTTTTATTTTTTGCCAGATTCTTGAAAATTTTGATCAACCCTTGTAGATTAACTTTTATACATCGATGTAAAACCATTTGGCTTTACTTCATTTGTAATCTTAATGCAATTTTGTGTAAAATTTTTGTTTCCAATTATTTATTTTGCTTCAAAAACTGAAATTGTTATTGATCAGTATGTAATGTTTGATGCAAAGTTTATCTAATTACATCAGTTTTGCCAAAACCGACGTTTCTTATTTTTCTTGAGTTAGTAAACAGATGTACAAAAAGAAAATATTAGGAAGCTTTCGTTGAAATTTTACTTAATTAATATTAAATTAAATTATATTTTTGTTGAATAACATGTTTCGAGCGATTAATATTTATTCTTTTTGATCCAATATTAATTACGTAAAATTTCAACGAAAGCATCCTAATATTTTCTTTTTGTACATCTGTTTACGAACTTAGGAAAAATGAGAAACGTCGGTTTTGGCAAAACTGATGTAATTAGATAAACTTTGCATCACACATTACATACTGATCAATAACAATTTCAGTTTTTGAAGCAAAATTAATAATTGGAAACAAAAATTTTACACAAAATTGCATTAAGATTACAAATAAAGTAAAGGCAAATGGTTTTACATCGATGTATAAACGTTAATCTACGAGGGTTGATCAAAATTTTCAAGAACCTGGCAAAAATAAAAATCGTAGTAGACTGTCAAAATTTCGTACAGAGGCTAAAAATGCCTAAATAAACAACTTTCTTGAATAAAGTTTTTCGATATTTTGATAAATAATGGCATTTTTGAACCTATTTTATTAAAAATGTTAAATTTGACAGGTAACGCAAGTCGTGCAGCTGCTTTAGTATACGTCATTTTTGGTTTTTAGGTAAGCAAAAACTAACTGCTGTTTAAATTTTTACCTATACCTAATAATAAAAAAAAAAATCCCATTTGATGCGAACTTTCTTGCGGACACTGTATATGGCATTAAACAGAGTTTTGTAAGGAAGTTTTTAAAAATGAAAAGCTATTAGCAGCGGTTGGTCTGGGTCTGTTTGTCTTGGAATTTTCGTTGTTTATAAAAAAAATCCAGATTTTTTCGCAGTTTATTAAATCATGATACACCAGAAATTCAAATTATTATCTTCTATGAATAATTACACCTACCTTTAAAACAACATAGATTTCCATCACAAAAATTTGGAATAAACTACCATTTCAACTACAAAATTTACCAATAACACAAATGGAAAAAAAAAAATGTTGGCTGATTTCCAGAGCATACTACACCTTAAGTGACTTTTTTAATGACGAGAATATTGTGACATTGTATTGTATATAATATACTTATTAAGTATTTTTAATGTGTTGTTGTTTATTGCTACTGTTGAACTGTAAGTACACGTTTTCTTTTAATTTATAATTAAAGATAAAATTGTAATTGACGTGTTCTATATTCATTTCTTGGAATTCTTTTTTTGGAACAAATAAACACTATTTGGTATCAATCTAAATTAAATTAAAAAAGTTTTTGATTTCTAGAGAATTTTTATAGACAAATTGTGTTAGTTTATAGAGAAAAAAACAGGTCAAAATCACAAAACTATCTAGGTATACAGTGTCACCAGTATCATCATATGGGATTTTTATATTAATAGCTTTATTCAAAATTTGACTTTGGCATCAAGTTTTGCTTCGATCGAGATGAAAATTAAGCAAGAAAATAGTAGTCACGTGATTCGCATTATCTGTCAAATTTTAATTTTTCCCAAAAAAGAATTCTAAGGTGGGGTTATTTCTGAAAGTGTCGAAAAAAGTTATTAGAAAAAGTTTTTTTAAATGCAGTTTCTAGCCCACATGCAAAATTTCTGCTGCATAAGATAATTTTGATTTTTTACATATATTTTGTAAATTGCTCCACTTTTGCAAAATAAGAATCAACGCAACCCGCATAAAACTTCTTAGTTTTGACAATGCTTTATTTAAGATACATTTACCAAGTTTATATCGATGACTTCAAGCTAGATTGAGTCAAAGCGGCTTGTATAAGCGACTTGAGTAAACTGATATAAACAAGCTTCAATCCGACTTAAAGTATTCAAGTCAAGCATAAAAATAATTGGGGTTGACTTTATTTAAGTGGTTTTAAAACACGATATAAACGATTCAAGCCGCTTTACTGCTGCCTAACTTCAGATTTTACTACGTCATCGCCATATGATTTTGACATTTGGGCCCGTTGGCTTAAAATTTAAAGATTAGTTTGTATTTAATAGTAATTTACGTTACAAGACCATAGGCGAGTCCTGGAAGCTTGGAGAGACCTGGAAAACACTAATTTTCGGTTGCGTGACGTACAATTTTTTTTTTAAGACCGACACTTCGATATATTTTATAATCTACGCGAAACAAGTTTGACATAAAGAATAAAATTAAAAATCAACGAACTGTCACTCGACAATACATCGAAATGTTGTTGTCATAATAACGAAATCAAGGTATCTTGTATTATCAAAGAGCGATTGGGAAAACAAAAAACAGGGTGACAGTGACATTAGAGACCGGAAAAACGTTATTTTCTAGACGAAAAATTGTCCAGAAAGTGTAAATTTTCTGGTCGGCTTTAAAAAAAAGCACTTTCACTTCTTCATTTGACCATACATTTCTTTTTACTTTTTGATCCATGGCAAGTTTCTGCTTAAAAAGAGAAACCGGGGAGTGAGGTTATTAACGGCAACGGTATTTTATTTAAACTGAAGTTAGCTTCACAATCAGCGCATGCGTACTGTTGTTGTTAAAAAATTGAGCTTGAAGCCAAATTTCAATCCAAATTAAAGTCGCTGAAATAAACGTGTGAGCCTAACCTTGAAATCTAAGCCGCTTTAATTTCAAAGCGGCTTCAGGCCATCGATATAAACTTGGTAATTTTCTTTAAAGTAGCGCCATATTAAATTTAGCCGCATGTGATGCAAAGTTTATTTGTTTTTGACCCTGTATAAGGTAACTTCATAAAATAAGTATTTTTGAAAACGTAGTTTGTGTCTGAAAGTAATACACGTTAACGTTATTATGACATAGCTTAATAATAAATTATAATATAGGGGTTTTAAATTAAATCGTTGAAAATAAATAACTTTACATTTTTAAACTAAAATTTATTTTCCACTTAAAAAGCACTTTACTGAAGACACTGTTCTTTTTTGTCTTAATATTAAGGTGTATTACTTTCAGACACAAACTACGTTTTCAAAAATACCTATTTTATGAAGTTACCTTATACAGGGTCAAAAACAAATAAACTTTGCATCACATGCGACCAAATTTTAATAGCCTAATTTTGATTTTGTAGAAAAAACACACATTTAATATGGCCCTACTTTAAAGAAAATGTATCTGAAATAAAGCATTGTCAAAACTAAGAAGTTTTATGTAGGTTGCGGGGGGAGTCTTATTGTGCAAAAGTGGTGCAATTTACAAAATATAGGTAAAAAATCAAAATTATCTTATGCAGCTGAAATTTTGCATACGGGCTAGAATCTGCATTTTAAAAAACTTTTTTTAATAACTTTTTTCGATATTTTTAGAAATAACCCCACTTTTGAATTATTTTTTGGAAAAAATAAAAATTTGACAGATAATGCGAATCACGTGACTACTATTGTTTTGCTTAATTTTCATCTTGATCGAAGCAGAACTTGATGCCAAAGTCAAATTTTTAATAAAGCTATTAATAAAAAAAAATCCCATATGATGCGGACTTTACTGGTGACACTGTATGAAATATTTTTCGCTTTACTTACACTTTCCTCATAATAGTGACAAAAAAACAGAAATTTTAATGCAAATTTCACTATAACCGAATTTATCCTATGCAGGATTAGTGATTTATTAATATTTTATATTCTGAACCTATTGAAAATATATCTCAAGAATAAAAATCTTCATATTGGTAAAGTGTCATAAAACTTCCAGAAACCAATAAAAAGAAGCGCCACAAGCATAAGTTTGAACACAAACAGACCTACCTCATCCCATAACCCACAACACAAATCTGTTATTTGTCAGTTGAATTGAAAGATAGAAGCGATAAGTCGGCCAGCCATTGGACTGTATTTTAATTTTCTCAGCAATAATAATTCAAGATTTTAAATACTGAAACCTTAGAAAATATTATTTTTTCTTCTGCAACCTAACCACTAACATTTGTCACTCTAAACCATATGACAAAAATGAAAATGACAGTTTGTCAGCAAATAGCATTGATCGACCCGTTTCCTCCCACTAACAATGTAGTTTTTAGGGTCATGTTTACTAATTTCTGTACAAATCATTAACTTTGGCATGGTGTCTGTGTATAATACCTAGATAGTTTCCAATAATTTCTGTATAAAACATTAATATCCGGTTGTGGTCAGTCTGAACTGCCCAGTTCGGTAGAACTGTGCCCAACGCTTCAGCTTTTTATGCTATTAAATGAAAAATCGATTAAACTAACCATCAGCCTACGTTATTATACCTATGATTATGAACAGTTCGGCTAAGTTGAGCTTAAGTTGGCATCAAAACCCTATCGACAATCAAATGTTCTGTAGAGATTCTAAAATAAAAATAACACACAAATATGTAGGTAATAATGTTTGTACTGAACAAACCCTTTCTTTTCGTGGTTTGTACTAGATTTTACTATTTTTTGTGAGGTAGGGAATAGGTAAGTACTTATTAATAAAGAAAAACCAATAAAAAAATTAACTTGCCTCAGTGTTGGAATGTTGATTTGGGTTGTACATTTGTACAGGAGGGTTGGTGGTACCAGGGGGACGAGCGGGCCCCCTTCTTTGGGCCCAAGACATTCTTCACTCTAGAAAAATAAACATTTTGACAGTTGTCTAACCTCACTTTTATAACAACAGTTTTTACACAAACTTTGCAAGTATTTATAGAAAAAAAGTATCAAATTGTTTTAGAATTAATTATTCATGGAAACGAGAGTACCATTGTATAGAAATTTTAACATTATAGCGTATTAATAAAACTCAATATGTCACGTCAATAATGGACCTCGCAAAACCTTTGTGAAGTAAAAAATTTTACTATTTTTATCGTTTCTTTTTATCATTAAACCAAAAATTAAACTAAAGGTAAGCAACATCATTAAATTATCAATTTTATTATTTTTTTTACACCTACCCTAATTAGCACAAAATTTCGCATTCACTTTCATTTTAAATTACACATACAACGGTGTCACTAATAACAATAACAGATTTATACACCCTAACTACTTTAAATAATTTATAGTTTCTTGATGAAATAAAGAAAAATATGTTTTAAATCTCACAACAAAATTTTATACAAAAATTTCTCTTTTCCGTTTTCCCTTATTGAATAAAAGTCATCTAGCACCTCCCTGCCACGACCTTCCATATTTCCATTTCTGTTGCTCTGTCGTTAATTCTCTTGTGTTAAAAAGAGATAATATACCTTTGACATTTGTCTATCCAAGACGAGCTTTTCATCTTTGTTTAACTTACGAATCATCCATATGTTTGGGTCTTACTAATGATAGTTACGTGGCAAGGTGGCGCGTTCCGCAAGAGACTGACAGAGGCGTATTAAAACTGACGTATGTGTTTCAGGTACGGCTTCAGAAAAAAAATAAAGATTATTAAAGCAAAACCACAGGTTTTATAAGAAAAAGTACACTGTAATATCTCTGTACTATAAAGATGGTTTTGGTTTTTATAGCAATTTTTGTAAACTATGTTTATTCTTTTCTTGACTAATTATCTTTTTTTTTTCACAAATTTTGAAACGATATTCGGACATACCTATGACGTAAAAGATTTTAAAATTTCGGACATCGTACCGTTGGATAACGCATGAGAACATTGAGAACTTACCTTAAATTGTCCAGTTGTATAAATAGATAATATAGGTACTTTCACTACTTTCCATTTGTTTCTTTGAAACAGCTAAGCAAAGTTAATATCTTTGCTGAGCTAAGTTGTTAAAGAAACGCTTCGCGAACAACCTCGAATATAGTATACTCGTATGAGAAATACAGTGGGGCATACTTAACCGCGGCAAGGAGGGAGGAAAACAGCTTATTTGTGCTTTGCTATTTAAAGGTAACGTAAAAGGAACTCGGTTATAATTAAAGGTAATTTCCATTTGCTTCTTTTAAACAGCAAATCAAAGTAAAAATCTTTGCTCAGCTAAGTTGTCACAGGAACGCTTCACAAATAAGTTCCTATTGTCCGTACGGGAATTAGAGAGGGGCATACTTAACCGCGGCAAGGGTGTAGAAAGAAAATAATCTTTGCTGTGCTAGGTTAAATTTTTAACTTAGCCGTTAGCTTTGCCTTGCTGTTTAAAAGTAACTAAAAGGAAGGAAGCTGAGCGTTTCTTTTAAAAAAGTAACTAAGCACAGCAAAGATTTTTTCCTTTGTCCTTGCCGCTGCCGGGGCATACTGTATGCCTCTCTCTATGTCCCATAGGAACTATGTGAATGCGAGGCGTTCCTTTAACAATTTAGCTAAGCAAAGATTTTGACTTTGCTTTGCTGTTTAAAAAAAGCAAAAAAAGTAGATACCTAATAATTTTATTAGCGTTAGGTATGGAGGTAGATATATGTACTCTGTCTGGTATGAATGCCTATATTTTTATAATCCTCCTTCCTTGTCAAAAGAGATAGATAAATTTACCTTCACCATATTGTCAATATTCGTGATCGAAATAACCAAAGAGCGCATCTCTCTTGCCTATGGAAATAATTAGACAAACGTGAAATGTGAATTGCACTTTATATATTAGTTATTTGTGTTATTATTTCGATAGTTTTTAAATGGATTGTAAATGGACGTATCGGCTACTTCAATCGGAAAATTGTGGGTTGTTCGCAAAAACACAAATTCGCGACATTAGGGGAGCGAAGGCAATTGCCGTACAGTTAAGCAAGAATTAGATTTTTGTGCAAATTACTTACCTTAGAAACTCGATTTAAGGTGGGAGTATCAACATGCTTGCCAACCTATAACCTATTTTGCGTAGATTTATTTATGTTTTCTATAGCTTTTACACAAAATTTAAATAAAATCAGTATCGACTTGATATTCTATAGGTAATAATTGACATATTTAATAAATATCAAGGAATTTCATAACTTATTTTAGGAGAATTGTATAGCGAAAAATATCGGGTAAGATTTTTTTTAACATTATTATGTCATTGTCACTCATGGTTCTTTCAGTATACAATTCTCCCAAAATTAGCAATGAAATAAATTGATATTTTTGTAATATATCAGATATTACCTAAGTAATGTACCGACGATACTTATTTTATTTAAATATTAGTTTAAAAAATAATAAACTTGAAAAAACAAAGCGAAATAGGTTATAGGTTGGCAATAAATTGAACGACGTTGAGAATTCAACCTTAAGGCTTTTATGGAAGTCTTGTTTAGTATATTGTTAATACCTAGTAAAGTGAAACTTCTAAACGTTTTTCAAAAATATATATTAGTGTGTTAAAAAAATATGCTAAAGTACGGTATTACACAAAAGCGTCGTGTACAGTGGCGGCGATAAGGCCCCCGCAAGCCCCGCAACGCGGGGGGGGGGGGGCAGCTTTGTGGGGGCCCCACTCCGCCTGCCTAGCTGACGTATTTAGAAATTTTAAATTAATATTAAAAAAACATGAAAAGCAAACAATAAAAATTAGTATTTTTATGTATATTTTCACATAATTTTGCAGGGGGACCCCCAAATGTTTACCGCCGCCATTGGTCGGGTATTACCGTATAATGGTCGTGTATGTCCGTACAGGTTTTTAAAAACTTTAACAAATAAAAGAACATAGAATGAAACAAGATCAGTTTAACAAAAACCACAAATGCAATGTTCTGCACTTTTTATTATTAGTTTTTATTTACATATAAATCTATTGCGGGTAATACCGTACACGGTACGGCATTGCCCGAACCGGACTAACAACAACAAACACAGAAAAAAAAACATTTGAAACATATTTTGAAAAGCAATACATGCGTATTTCTTAAGGTTATACATCAATCTTTTAAATAAACCAAGATCCAAGTTAAAAGTAAAATATGATTAAACTGCTTATTGCGTCAGTGATGTTTCTTAGAAGAACGACAGCGGAAAGTTTATACGTGCACTCACTGGACCGGACGTCGAACCACTGGTGTTTTGGCGCATTGAAGCAGGGTTGCCAGATTTGTGGAACAAATAAATGGTACAAACGAATAAATTTCATGGTATTTGTCAAGAAATAATGGTACTTTTAAAAAACTGGACGAAATCGATTAATTCCGAAAAGAGAAAAAAAAAAGGTCGACGGAAGGAAAAACACATTGCAAATATATGATCGGAAATAGAGATTCAGGGAGTATTTTATTTCCTCCCTCTATCGTGCCAAAAAACACAAAAAAGGTCGTTCAGTAGGACAGAAATCAGCTAAATATGTAAAAAGATAAGCTCGATTCACCATTTTCGAAAGGATCCAAATAATGGTATTTTTGTTACTTTTAAAGGTACGGGTACATAACGACGAAATAATGGTATAAATACCATTAAAATGGTACGTCTGGCAACCTTGCATTGAAGCAACTGCTCGACCACCTAGCAACGTAATAACCAAAGACAGACTTATATATACCTGTTTTTGCTGTCTAAAACGGCATGTACGGTATTGGACTCTGTACGGTATTGGGCTCCATTCCCCTACATTGTTTGAGGATTTAAGGTTAGAAAATGTTAATTATTGTCATCGCGTTGGTTGAAATATTTTACACTATTTATGACTTCATATTGCCCCGAGATTCAATGGTTATATCAAGTAATATCGACAATCCATCATTTTTCTCTAATCGAAAATAGCATCGAAAGTTCCGGAGCACAAAACACCAACTAAGAGAAACGTTATTTGCATGTTAATGGAACGAAACGGGAATGACGTTTAACCGATCGCCATCTTAGGTGGCAGGGGGTGAGGAACGCAGGGGAACGCCGATTTTAATTGCAGGTTAGTAAATTAATTTCTTAATGTTTGTTTACTTTGCTTTTTAATTTTCTGAGAAAAATTATGTTTATTATACACGATTAAAAACAGCAAAGCAAACAACATTAAAAAAATTAATTTACTACAAAAAACAATAAGACTTCTAGAAAAAAAAAACGACCCTATTTTGTTTATAATTTATTTCAATTTTAGATCAAAAAAGATCTGAACGCAGAAGGCATAACTTCCAATGAATCAAACACTAGACAAATTTCTTATAACTATAATATGAACTTCTGGTACGAAACTAGTTACGGAACATTGTACTATCAAAGATAAAAAAGAAGTTTACTAAGGGCGGCTTCCTGGGCCTGTACAAAAATATAGGCCAAGGAAGCATCTAAGGTATCCACCAGTGATTCTTATATCACCATCACCCCTAGTAGGTTCAAGTTTAGAGTGACAATGGTGTCGCTCAACGGCTTCCTTGCCTATGCTCTTCTATAGACCGAGGAATTTTGTTGAAATTAAGAAAACGTTGTATAACCAAAATTTTAAAGTTATGGGTTAAAAGGATGTAACGTAGCAATTAAGTAAGATATGACGAGTCCTCAAAAGCAAACTGTAAAAACATGGTGGTTATCGTGTTACCAATCAGGTCATAATTTAATAGCTATGATTTGATGGTTTTGGTACCTAGTTCTTTTGGTAGTCAAACTTGATCTTAGACAATTGAATATTAGTATAACCATTGACAAAGAGATTAATGCATTACACCTATACATCAGGATCTATACATGTATAGTATAATAGAAAGAGTTCCGTATGCCCAAAAAGCATCAATTTTGTGTAGCATCCATAGAAAACTTTCAGGAACATTTATCAAACTATAATGCAGAGTTGTCTTACGACGCTATGGTGCCTTCTTTCGTATATACAAAAGCATAGGCCCAGGATACCTTCAATGTGTCAAACGACTCTTCAAAATACATTTTTACTTAATTTAGAAAGTAGGAATGTCACTAAATGCTTGGTCTGGGAAAAACCGAAAGTAAACTTGCAAGGGCAAAACTTAATATCATATAAAAAATATGTCAAAATTTAATAAACTAAATAGAAACTAACAAATTACCTTCACAAAATCACAAAAAAAAATAAAACATTTTCATGAGGCGTTCTAAAAAAAGAAAGGTTACGACAACGAAACGTCAACAATGTCAAATTTTAATCGCACGTACGTCTCAATTGCTTTTGCACATACGTTCAAATATGGCCAGGTGGCTGACATATCCGGTGGCGAAATGTTGCGGGTTGCCCAATCCCACATTCATCCCCGTGTTCCGGAGGGTACACTGAGCGAAATATCGAGTTGAGATAACTCAAATATGAGTTGTCCTAGCTCGACGCGTGTTGCCAATAGGGGACAGCCCAGACCTCTGAGTTACAGCAACTAAATCAAACAAATTGCATTAAATCACTGTTCATAAGTTGTAATAGCTCAGAAAATGTGTTATTTTATGCACTGGGATGGCTCACCCAACCGACTTAAATCATTGGTAAGCTAAGGCTACCGTAGCTGCGCCTTGGGCTGCAGCAATTCATTGTTAAAGCTGCCAGAGACCAATAGGTGAATTGTGATTCGTTTACTACTCGGGCTAGATTAATTCATGAGTCGAGCTAGGAAAACTTGATTATTGAGTTGTTCTAGCTTACGATGATGGCTAGAATAACTCACTCATTTGGCTGTCAGAAGATATAATCTAAATTGTGATATTTTGTTTACTGGGCTAGCCTGACTCAGAGTTAGGACTGCCACCCCCCAATTTTGGACTACCATTACCTAAATTGCTGACTATCGGAACTCAAAATTATTCTTTGATTTAACGCCTGCATATTGTGGATAATACTCCTGTTTAATTTTGTAAAAAAGAAAAAAATTGCAATGTCTTAAAAAAAGTTAGGTACCTATATAAAGTTTATCCACAATATGCAGACGTAACTTCGAAGAAGTATGCTGCACGGTGCGTCCATACTTGAGAAAAACATCATTTGTCCCATGTCAATAAAAATTATTAGCCAGTCGCATAGCACTGTATTTTTTTCCGTTCTGTCATTTTTCTCAGGTATGGACGCAGCCCTACAATATAATACAAAATTTGTGTTGTACCTTTGTCGACGATAGCGTTAGTTATTCTTTTTCTTAACATGCACTACTGGTTCTGAACAAAATATAAAATGGTTAAAAATACTGATGTACTTTTTTTTTTTGAAAATATTAAATGATGTGTTTTAGGAGTGTATTTCGAAACTTAATTCAAACCCAGTTATTAGCTAAAGTACGTTTATTAGTGAAATAAAAAAAACATTTTTACATTTAACCAACGCATTTAAAGAATTACTTCACCAACAATAATGATAAAAGTTGAACAGTAAAAAAATGTTTTATACAAAAGAAATATATATAATATTTAATATAAATATAAATAAAAATAGCACTTAATAGCTTTAAATGTAGTTACTTCAATGTGGAACACATCTACAGGTCCCATTCCATTAACACTTACTTTACTTTTTCGTGTCCGGAATGAGTTTCTCGGCCCAGTAATGGGCCACGTCCAATGCTTCGGGTTTGCCCAGCCCCAGGTCGTCGAGGGAACACCGTGCGCCACACGAAGTCTCTTGATCGCTTTGTATTTTCAGATCCATTTTTATCGACATTTTTGGTGATTTCTTCGAGAGAAAAATCTCCAAAACGTTCCATTTTTGTAAAACGTTTAAATGATATCTCGAAATGACACTTTGGCGTTTGTTTGTATTTTATTTGTCGTCCATAGTAACAACCAAAAACGCCATTGTTCGTTATCTAGATAATCATCAAACATCACCACGACAATAAAAAACCTGTTGTTACAGGCGTGTGATTTTAATTGTTGGCAAGTGCGATTTTCAGTTTTGACGGGTGAGATTTTTACTTTTGACAAGGGTGATTTTTACCGGAGAGCGGGAGATTATCGCTGAATAATCAGGTGAAAATCAACCCGCTTTTATAATGGATGAGGTAAATAATCGCGATAATTTTGTTAGTTCCTAAGTTCCTATTAATTTAATGAAATTAATAAGTGATAACTTTTCTGTCAAAAATGAAGTGCTTTATATCTGTCTATTGGCAAAAGTCACTCGGAATAAAATCAAAATACATTTTGTTGCTAACTTATAATTTTTATTGATAATAAGCAATTTGCTTGATACATACATATCGAACACCGAGGCTAAAAGAGACACAGACACAAAATTTAACTAAACTTATCGGAAATATGTTTTTTTAAGTTCCATTTGAAACTATATGTAGACATTTCATTTGAAACTATATGTAGACATGTAATTTCAGATGTTATGGTTGAAAACGAATTATAGTTTTTAATGTTGCTAAAATTTTGTAATGAACCTTAGTTACTAACAAGTAAAATCAAATTCTATTGTAAAAATACAGTGCGTACCATATTAAACTAAACTCGTCGGAAATATGTTTTTTTAAGTTTCATTTGAAACTATGTATAGACATGTAATTTCAGATGTTATGGTTGAAAACGAATTATAGTTTTTAATGTTCCTAAAATTTTAGTAATAAACCTTAGCTACTAACAAGTAAAATCAACTTCTATTGTAAAACATTGCGTCATATTAAACTAAACTCATCGAAAATATGTTTTTTAAAGTTTCATTTAAAACTATGTAGAGATGTAATTTCAGATGTTATGGTTGAAAACGAATTAATGTTTTTAATGGTCCTGAAATTTTAGTAATAAACCTTAGTTACTAACAAGTAAAATCAACTTCTATTGTAAAACATTGCGTCATATTAAACTAAACTCATCGAAAATATGTTTTTTAAAGTTTCATTTGAAACTATGTAGAGATGTAATTTCAGATGTTATGGTTGAAAACGAATTATAGTTTTTAATGTTCCTAAAATTTTGTAATAAACCTAAGTTACCAACAAGTAAAATCAAATTCTATTGTAAAAATACAGTGCGTACCATATTGTCCATATTAAACTAAACTCGTCGGAAATATGTTTTTTTAAGTTTCATTTGAAACTATGTATAGACATGTAATTTCAGATGTTATGGTTGAAAACGAATTATAATTTTTAATGTTCCTAAAATTTTAGTAATAAACCTTAGTTACTAACAAGTAAAATCAACTTCTATTGTAAAACATTGCGTTATATTAAACTAAACTCATCGAAAATATGTTTTTTAAAGTTTCATTTGAAACTATGTAGAGATGTAATTTCAGATGTTATGGTTGAAAACGAATTAATGTTTTTAATGTTCCTGAAATTTTAGTAATAAACCTTAGTTACTAACAAGTAAAATCAACTTCTATTGTAAAACATTGCGTCATATTAAACTAAACTCATCGAAAATATGTTTTTTAAAGTTTCATTTGAAACTATGTAGAGATGTAATTTCAGATGTTATGGTTGAAAACGAATTATTGTTTTTAATGTTCCTAAAATTTTAGTAATAAACCTTAGTTACTAACAAGTAGTAAAATCAACTTCTATTGTAAAAATACAGTGCGTCATATTAAAATAAACTCATCGGAAATATATTTCTTAAAGTTTTATTTAATTTAAAACTATAAAGACATTGGATTTCAGATAACAAATTGTTTATTTAATGTTTCTCACATTTTAGTAATAAAAATGAGTTACTAACGGCTAAAATGAACTTAATTTCTAACACTCTAATTGGTTACAATTAACTAAAGCCGCCGGAAATGTGTTTTTTTTGTAGGTATAGCATTTTAGCAAAAAAATAAAACATCCAATTTATGAAATTTTCTTACCGAATCTCCCACGCAGCAGAATTAATTCCTGTTAATTTTGCTGCTAGTGAGATTATAAGTGAAAATACAATGTTATTTTATTTGGGTGTGCTGTTGAAAGATTTAAAAAAATCAATGACATAGCGATAATATAGTAACTACAAAATAAATAATAATATTTAAAATTGTTCTTGTATAATAAAATCCTTTAATTTACTCACTATCTTCGGCAATAAAGTAACTAAAATATTAATTTATCATCAAAACGCATCGGTCTCGACATCGACAACAGTGCGAAAATGCTGCAGCCATCCGGAGTCTTGGTTCGGCTCCGGGCTCCCGGAACCACCAGTTCTTCCGCAGCAGCAGTACCGCGCTGTTCGGTACCAGCAGTTTCTTGTAAGTCTTGCCGGGGTGCGGACGAGTCGGAAAGAGCGCGCGCGACGATGTGACAGCCTGCCCGAAATGTGTGCCACAGCCGCTTCAGCATTGCTCTTCGGTCTGCTTGTAGCCACCCTGACTCTATCTGTAAGTACCAACCCCTAAAAAAATAATGTAAAATTCCATATTACTTGTTTGTACGACTAATAGAGCTGTTAAATTAAACACAAGATAAATATATTTCAAAAAGACCATTTAACATCAGAATTATGCCAGCGGAAGAGTCCCGATTGACGGAGTGTTCCTTAGCCTGGTTTGCCGGTACCTAATCTAACCAACAGTCAGGAAGTGGGAGAAATGAATTCCGTTTCCTGAACCTGGTAAGCGGTTGAACCGCTAAAATAGAACAGTGCATAATTAAGGTAATTCCGGGAGAGTTGCCCCACCGGTACTTATACAGGGTGTCCCGAAATTAGCTGACAATATTTTAAGGGGATAAAGTACATTCAAAAATAAGACTAAAATCCTATATTAATATACCTTCAAAAACGCTTCGCTATGGGGCTAGAGCCCCCCGAATTGGAGCTATGACAAGCAGTTTTTTTACAATATCTTAGGGTATCAAAACAAAATTTGATATATGTTTTACCCATTGCTAGACGCAATAAATGGTTTTATTAGCTTAACTGTATTTCTTCCAATGGCGTCCCACTGGGTAGGTAGTTGGGAGAATATTGCCCTAAGTTTTTTATTTGTAGGAGTTTTTACCTTTATTTGAAATTTTTAGAAGCCTTGAAGTCATTTGTTGAAAAAAGGTACTCTTGTTTCATTGCGGTAGGATGCACCATTTTCCAGTAAAATCGATTTAAAAATTTTCGGTATTTTGAAATCCGGTGAAATTTCTAAGGTTTTTTTTTGCATATCTCAGCAAACACTTAATATTAAAACATGAAATTTATTAGAAGTTCTATACTAGCGACAAATAATAATAATACATAATCAACTTGGGGATTTATTAGATAATGTGCCACTGGATTTACGTTTAGGGCACTTCTTTCAACATGATGGAGCACCAGCTCACTATGGACGTCAAGTGAGGAATTAACTTGAAGAAAATTACCAGGTGGATTGGTAGCCATAGCCTGGCCACCAAGATCACTTGATTTAAATCCCTTTGATTATTATTTTTGGGGACATATGACTGGTACTTGCTTAAGAATTAGTTTTCCGTGTGGTTCACAATCAAATTTGATTTGCAATTTGTTACTCTTTTTTGTTTTATTTTAAAACTCTCTTAAAATCTCCATGAAAATAAATATTTAAAAAACAAAGGAATCTAAAAATATGTTTAATTTAAAAACGTTACATTCTGTCAAATAACAATAATAGAAGATTTTATTAACAAAAAATTTAAAAATAAAAAAAAATTACATTAAAACTATGAAATTAAAAAAAATAATAATAGTAATATTTACTTAAGGCTCCACCCCGTGCGACGTCACTGGAAAAATATTTTAAAGTAACATCCTTTAATACATATGCCTTGTCGCTAGTAGAACTTCTAATAAATTTCATGTTTTAATATTAAGTGTTTGCTAAGATATGCAAAAAAAAACCTTAGCATTTTCACCGGATTTCAAAAAACCGAAAATTTTAAAATCGATTTTACTGGAAAATGGTGAATCCTACCTCAATGAAACAGGAGCACCTTTTTTCAACAAAATACTTCAACGCTTCTAAAAATTGCACCTGAAGTTAAAAAAATCCTAAAAATAAAAAACTTAGGGCAATATTCTCCCAACTACCTACCCAGTGGGACGCCACTGGAAGAAATAAAGTTAAGCTAATTAAATCGTTTATTGCGTCTTGTCATGGGTAAAACATGTATCAAATTTTGTTTCGATACCCTAATCGGTTTTTGAGATATTGTGAAAAAACGGCTTATCATGGCTGCAATTCGGGGGGCTCTAGCCCCATAACGAAGCGTTTTTGAAGGTATATTAATAGAGGGTATTAGTCTTATTTTTAAATGTACTTTATCTCCTTAAAATATTGTCAGCTGATTTCGGGACACCCTGTATATAGGTTTTCATATTTAGCGCCTAAACTAAAATTACGCAGGATGTTCGCTCTAGCCACTCTTCTTCAGTAGTTCAGTAGTTATGTCAAACTACTCGTTGATGCAGGTGGTTGTGTTTGTGCTTCGCCCTAAGGATATGAAAAACCATTTTAGGTTAATTTTCATGTTTTGCCAAATTTTGATTTTAACCTATTTTTTCGTGTTCTTTTACATAAGAGTAAAGACCGACCGATGGTTCGGTTTCGGCTAGTCTCGGCCAAAAAATCTAGTTTCGGTGACAGTTTCGGTTTCGGCCAAAAATCGTCCGAACCTTCGGCTACGCCGAAACTCAGTGTTCCCAAGCTAAATAAATTAGATTTCAGTATACAATAAATAAATAAGTTTCGGAAAAAAGAAAAAACGAAAAGTCTTCCACCACAAAATTTAATAGAATATAGAAATTCTTTAGGGATCTCTACATGTTTCGAACGTAGAAACGTTCATCTTCAGGAGACAGAAAAAATTTATATAGTGCTGATGGTACTAGCCGAAGAGAAAATGGTATAAAACCTTAATAGAGCTTTCATGGCATTGAAAAATTTAAATATAGAATTGACGTATCTAAAAAAGTATTAAGTAAAAATGTTATAAAATGTGCGATTATACTACTAATTTCAGCATTTTAAAATTATATTTAAATTACACACTCGAGGGGTTATTAGGCTTTAACCCCCAGTACCCCAAAAACACTTTTTTCAGCTATTCTGATATTATGACTTCTACAGACGATTCTTATCTTTACTGTCTTACAGACATATTAATGATTTTACAAAAAAAAATTATGTAAATGATTTAAAAAATCCTCGACACCTTCTCTTTTTGGAAGGCCTTTTTTTCTTTCTCATTTAGTTTGGTTGTTTAGACTTCCTTTACTAACTTTCTTCACATGCTCAGCATGTTTTAACTCTCCTCAATTTTTTGATATACGTCACTTCTATATTTTAATTTTTCAATGCCACCATGAAAGCTCCATTAAGGTTTTATACCATTTTCTCTTCTGATAATACCATCAGCACTATACAAATTTTTTCTGTCTCCTGAAGATGAACGTTTCTACGTTCGAAATATGTAGAGACCCCTAACGTTAACTATTAAATTTTGTGGAGAAAGAATTTTAGTTTTTTTCTTTTTTTCCTATAATTTCAACTCCACTTTAAGCATGAACTACCTACTTCTTCAAATTAAATAAGTTTCGGTTTCGGCTGAAAATCTTGTTTCGGTCGGACACGACATAAGAGTGTAGTGTTATTGTAGAATATTTTTGGTTTGTTATTCTTATTTTTCTTTATTTTAATAAATATACCTATACCTACACATTTTTTATAAAATTATAAAACAAGAACTAATCAAAATTTTTATGTGGATAGAGTGTCTAAAACATCAGCTTATAAATCTATTTTTTGTAAAGGTTTGATAGAATATAATAATTTAGAAAATTCTATTAAATCTCAAAAATCATTAAAACTGTTTAAAAAAACTTTAAAATTATATTTAATTAAAAAACAAAATGATACGTAATATTTCATACAATTTACAAAATGTTTAACTTTCCTGTCTGTTTTTGTTAAAAGAAGGTTGCGTTTTAAAATTTAAAAATAAATCTATAAAAATGTGTTAAAAAATGTATTAAAAAATATTTATTTCTAGCTTTTTGCTAAATAATACATGTTACTACTACTTCTACTACTACTAGTACTACTACTACTATTACTACTACTAACTGTCTACCCTTCTAATAAGGTTACTGACATCCTAAGAACTAATTACATTAATTTAAAAAATTTCCTTTACTTAAGTATAGCGTCATGAGTCGATCATGAACCCAAAACATGTAAGTTACATCGATTAAAAAATGTATTACTGCTGCGATCGACAACTTAATAAGACCAGTTAATAAGCAGACAGTAATAAATACATTAAACTGAATTTAAAAAATCGTTAAAAATTTAAAACCCAATCCGTGGAGGGTCCAACATTTCAACAATTGATTGTTGATTACCTTCAAAAATAAAGACGCTAGTTTTCTTTTTCGTAAGGTATTTTTATGATCATTCCATATAGAAAATAATTAGAAGATGATATTATAGTGCCGCGAAAATAATTAAAAGAGAATATTGTGGCATATATATCGGACAAGTGTGTAACTATTTTTTATATTGGAATATACAGGGATCCAAGTTTAATGGATACCTTGAGGCGGGTAGATCACGACGGCCGTTTCGTCCTACATGCAAAATTTTAGCTGCATAAGATAATTTTGATTTTCTACCCATATTTTGTAAATTGCACCAGTTTTGCAAAATAAGACTCAACGCAACCTACATAAAACTTCTTAGTTTTGACAATGCTTTATATCAGATACATTTTCTTTAAAGCCGCGCCATATTAAATGTGTGTTTTTCTACAAAACCAAAATTGGCCTATTAAAATTTGGTCGCATGTGATGCAAAGTTTATTTGTTTTTGACCCTGTATAAGGTAACATCATAAAATAAGTATTTTTGAAAACGTAGTTTGTGTCTGAAAGTAATACACCTTAATATTAAGACAAAAAAGAACACAGTGTCATCCAGTAAATAAGTGTTCATTAAGGTGGGAGTATCAACATGCTTGCCAACAATTTTGCGTAGATTTATTTATTTTTTCTAACTTTTACACAAAATTTAAATAAAATCAATATCGTCTTCATATTCAATAGGTAATAATTAACATGTTAAATAAATATCAAGGAATTTCATAAGTTATTTAAGGAGAATTGAATATCGAAAAATATCGGTTAAGATTTTTGTCATTGTTCTTTCACTATACAATTCTCCCAAAATAAGCAATGAAATAAATTGATATTTTTGTAATATATCAGATATTACCCAAATATTGTGCAGACGATATTGATTTTATTTAAATCTTAGTCAATAAAATAATAAACTAAGAAAAACAAGGCGAAATAGGTTATAGGTTGGCAATAAATTGAATGACGTTGATGATTCCACCTTAAGGTTCAATTCTCAACGTCATTCAATCGATTGCCAACCTATAACCTATTTCGCGTTGATTTTTTGAGTTTATTATTTTAATAACTAACATTTAAAGAAAATCAATATCGTCGGTACATTATTTATGTAGTATCTGAAATATTACAAAAATATCAATTTATTCCATTGCTAATTCTGGGAGAATTGTATAGTGAAAGAACAATGAGTGACAATGACATAAAAATGTCAAAAAAAATCTTACCCGATATTTTTCGCTATACAATTCTTCTAAAATAAGTTATGAAATTCCTTGATATTTATTAAATATGTCAATTATTACCTATAGAATATCAAGTCGATACTGATTTTTTTTAAATTTTGTATAAAAGCTATAAAACATAAATAAATCTACGTGAAATAGGTTATAGGTTGGCAGGCATGTTGATACTCCCACCTTAAGTGGAAAATAAATTTTAGTGGTGGGTAAAAAATCAAAATTATCTTATGCAGCTGAAATTTTGCATGTGGGCTAGAAACTGCATTTAAAAACTTTTTCTAATAACTTTTTTCGATATTTTCAGAAATAACCCTACTTTTGAATTCTTTTTTGGAAAAAATTAAAATTTGACCGATAGGTAATGCGAATCACGTGACTACAATTTTTTTGCTTAATTTTCATCTCGATCCAAGCAGAACTTGATGCCAAAGTCAAATTTCGAATAAATCTATTAATAAAAAAAAATTCCATATGATGCGGACTTTACTGGTCACACTGTATAGATATATAATATGTGACTTCCTTTCATTAATAAGGTTTGGTCCAATTGGAAATCGTTTTTGCTTTAAATTAGACTAAAAATTCTGTATTTAACAGGCAACATTTGGCATTCGGTACCTGTCAAAAATTAAATAAAATGCTGAGAAATGGCATTTCTTTACCGAATTTCTAAAAAAATTGTTTCTAGCGTAATTTTTGGCCTATACCTAGATATACAAAGTTTTAGATGTCTAAGATAAAGTGGCATTTTTTGCTATATTTTGGAACTAACAAGTTTTTTTCATAATATAAGTCAGTGGCGTATTTAGAATATTGCCACGGGGGGGGGTCTATACCTTTCGTTTTATCTTTCTTTCTTTCTTTCTTTCTTTCTTTCTTTCTTTCTTTTTTTCCTGAAAAAAGCGCCGCAGGCGAAAAAATTTTCGGTGCCACGCCCTATTTTGAACTATCAAAATTTATAATTTCTATGTTTTGATAGCTGAACCCAAAAAAAGAAGAAATTAAGAAATTTTTAAATATAAACGCAATAATGGGAATATATATTTTTTTAAAATATTTATGTTTAAAAATATATATTTCTACATAATATGACCGATTCCGAAAATGATTGGTTTTCAAGTTATTTTTGCCATTTTTTTTTGCCAAGTTTGGCCATGTTGTTTTGTTATCTGTGACACAGTTACTTAATTATTTGTAAAAACAAAGCATTGCTAATAGTTCTAGTTTGCAAAAAAATTACAAAACTAAGTGAACATCATTTCAATTTTTTTAAATTAAATAAATTAGACACGCAGGTAAAAAACAAGAAAAAAATTGAAATAACTCGAAAACCAAGCATTTTCGGAATAGGTCATATTTAAGAAAAAATCACAAATTACCTCCTGCGAGGAATTAATTGAATTATCAATCACCATGTATATATTATTTTACTCACTTAAATTAGAAATTAAATGCAACAAGGCATCTGATCTGTTCTGAGTTTTTTTTAATGTTGAGCCCACGGGGGGGGGGGGTCCAGACCCCTCGGACCCCCCCCCCTAAATACGCCACTGATATAAGTTGATTTGATGGATATTAGACTATTCGTTGATACTATATCCTATATTTTATTTAGTTTCCTGCTTATTTTTTTACTGCTGGTTATATTGGGAGGTTAGTAGTAAATTTTAAAATAGACATACTTAAAAATACAAATTAACATTTTTCGAGTCTTTAGAAAATAACCGACAAATAAAACAGTTAAATACGTTAGACACTTCACAACCATATATCCAGTCAGCTAAATCATACACACCCTTGCGAAAGTTTCGATGCATATTATTTTTGTCTTTGCTATTTATTATCACAAAAAAACAGTAAACAAAATCGATTTTGATCAATAAAGATTCCCTAAACTCAAAACATACCATCGACCGTCGACCAACCTCTGAACTATTTCTACGCTGGCTGCGGAGTACGACTGATGACCCGACCCGCGCTTCCACATTGCTTAGACCTTCAGCTATCGCTCGGAAGCTATAAAATCTTTGGGTATTTCCGCCAAGTTCTAAATCCACGAGGACAATTCCTCCGGACGCCAGAGGGTCGGTTAAAATATTATATACCTATAAGGTGTATTTTTAAATTAAATTAATTACATTTACAAGTGAAATAATTTAATAAAACATATAATATTTCCTGATCATTGACCAAATTATCATATGAATTTTTTTTAATGAGAGGCATCCAGGAAGATATTTGCAGCATAGCACCGTTTCAAGAATATTGACAAAGTTCAGACAAACTGGATCTGTTCAAAATAATTCAAACAATCTCACACAAGTATATACATACGATAAAGAAGCACACCTTGATGTGTTTAAGTGTTATTAACCAGTTTTGTTTTTTCATAGCCCGCACTTATTAAATTCGAAATTGTCTTTTAATGGGGTAATATAAAGAAATATAATAAAACTGTGATAAAGAAAACTTGCATGTAAATTGTGAACTAATCATTTCTATGGAGATCTTATTATAAGTATTTTCAACTTTTCAGATGTATTTGTCATTTGAAACATGGAAAATGTGACATCAATCGGAAAAAATTGTTAAGTTATGACAACTTTGCACCATTCGAGTTTTATAGCTCTGAAAAAAAGTAATAGCAGTAAAAAATGAAAACTTAATAAAATATAGAGTACCTACCTATGGTATGAACGAATAGTCTAATATACATAAAATTAACTTACATTATAAAAAAAACTGCAAAAAAATAAACTTTGTCCTAGATATAGTTTGTACATATGCCTACAATTACACTAGAAACAACCTTTTCTAATAACATTTTTAGAGATTCGGTAAAGAAAGCAATAATCAGAATTTTATTTAAAAAATGTAATTTTTGACAGGTATTGAATGACAAATACTGACAGTTAAATACCTAACTTTTAGTCAAATTTGAAGCAAAAACGATTGCCGTTATTTAAGTTGAACAAATCTTATTACTAAAAGGCGGATTATGTGCACTTAAATTCAGCCAAAATATGCGCATATATATGCCTTGCTTGCTTTTAAAATATGCAGTTATTTACATTTTTTTTACCAAATATGCATAGGTATAGTCGGATCTGGTCTTATCGTGCGGGTCATACGATTCAAGAAAGACATACTCTCAGTTTTTGTTTTCCTTACTTGCGTTTAATTTTACCCTCTAAATAAAATACGTAAGATAAATGAGACAGACTTATTCCATTTTGACATGAAAAAAAAGGATATGTATTTACTTTCCAGCGAATCTAAAAAAGCTTATAATAGCACCAGCTACGTTTTATTTTAAATATGCCAGTTTTGTGACTTTGACAGTTTGTGACAAAATGAAACAATTTTCTGGGTTTTTGCATCCCCAATCAAAAAAAATGGTACTTAATCTGATAAACTATTTAGAAAATGAAAGAAAAAGTGGAAATTCGCCAACCAATATTCAGGAAACAGTAGCAAAAGCACTGGGAATTAGTTTAAGGACTGTGCAGAAAATTGTGCATGAAACAAAACATAACATAATACCCAAGAATACTAAAAAGTGTAAACGAAGAAAGCCAAAGACTGAGGATTTAAGCGAAAATATTAAAATTGGAGTTCGAAATGTGATTTACGATTTATACAAATCAAAAACCAATGTAACTCTTCCAATTTTACAAAAAACATTAAAAATTCGGGGTGTTTTGGAAATTGGACTTGAAGCGTTATCAAAATTAATAAAAAATTTAGGTTTTCGCTATAAAAAATACTGTAACCGAAGATTTTTATGTGAGCAGCCACAGATAGTGAGTCAGCGTGTTTAGTTTTTAAAAAAATATACGGACAATTACAAATCGAAATTTAGAAAAGTGGTATTTTTAGACGAAACGTGGATATTTTCGAATGGAAGTGGTTCAAAATCTTGGCAAGATGAGTCTGTAAAAAGTGTTAAAAGGAAAAAGGGGTGCGGTACGGAAAAGCGTTTTATTATTTTGCATGCCGGTTCTGCAACAGGATATGTTGCAGGTGCGAGTTTAATTTTTTCTTCAACATCAAAAAGTGCTGACTATCATGATAATATGAATTCCGAAATGTTTGAAAAATGGTTAAAAGTTCAATTGATACCAAATTTGGATGATTCGTCTTTAATTGTATTAGATAATGCATCATATCATTCAAGAATTTTAAATAAATAGCCTACTTCATCTTGGAGGAAAAGTGATATTTATGAGTGGCTGGAAAAACACAACCAAAATCCTTTACCAAATATGCTTAAATCGGAACTCCTATCAATAGCAAAGTCTCTTAAAAAACCCAAAATATACGCGGTAGATGAAATACTGCGTGAATATGGTCATGAGGTTCTTCGACTGCCGCCATATCATTGCCAGTTTGACGCAATAGAATTAATATGGGCTGGTGCAAAGTCTTATTATGAAAAACATGTAGGTGATGGTCTTAAATCCGACCAAGTTAGTTTGGCAAGATTCGTTAGATCATATTACACAAGGGTACTGGAAGAAATCGGTGGAACATACAGAAATATTAATAAGGGATTGGTGGGACCAAGAACAAGTACTAGATGTCGAAGTAGCGCCAATATTAATTGCTCCATTCGAAGACGACTCAGACGACGAGGACTTTTCAGATTTTATAAGTGACGATGAGAGTTTTTAGGCTATAATTATAAACGGTGTTTTTCGTTTACATTTTTTAGTATTCTTGGGTATTATATTATGCTTTTTTTTCATGCACATTATTCTGCATAGTCCTTAAACTAATTCCCAGTGTTTTCATTACGGTTTCCTGCATATTGGTTTGCGAATTTCCACTTTTTCTTTCATTATCAAAATAGTTTATCAGACTTAATGCCATTGTATTTTTAGGTTTTAGTAGTAAAATTGTTAAAATAAATTGCACTGTTTATTATTGTCGTTTTTAATTAAAGGGTACAGTATGTATATAATTAACGATTATATAATTTGTTTGTAACTTTTTCAACTCCCCTGTACATAATTTTTACAAAACTAATAATATTAGGTATATGTGGCTATCTTCGCGATAGCTAAAATAATGAAACTATTTTTCCTTCATTCTGTATATTTGTAAATAATCTCACAACATTTTGATAGCCTCTGTGTTGTCTGATTTGACGCATATGATCAGTGACCTTTGGACCCGCACGTTAAGACCAGATCTGACTATACTGGTATGCAATATTTCTTAATTTATTATAGTAAAATGGGGTAAAAAAACACATTCTTCTCAAAAATATGTTTATTTTTAAAGAATGCAAAAAAAAACAAAGGTAAACAATTTTAACCTAAAATTGTATAAAAGGCATTTATTACTAAATATTTTTCAAAATTTTTAACTAAAAAGGATTGTCTTCTATTAGTAAAAATATGTTTATACAAAGATAAGCTTCTTTCAACATCTACTGATGTAATCGGACAATACTGCAACTTAGGTAGCAAAATATAGGACCAAGATAAAACTTCGTTGGATGGTTTACCCTCATTAATACTTTTTACTGCAGTTATATAAGTATTTAAATCCTTCATTCTTATTGAAAGTTAGGTACATCCAATTTGTTTCTCCTACTTTACCGGGAATGTTGTTACATTTAGCCGCAAAAGTTTCAACAATACCAATTGAGTATCTTAAACTTAAATTTCTACAGGAGCATGTATTACAAATCGATAACCAAAATGTAATTATAATTATTATATAATCTTCAGATTGGAAAATCCCTGAAATAAATACCGAACTGGACAATAAACCTTTAACGTTTTAAATTTTTTGATAAAGCCGAAAACATAAAAATATGCTCTTAAAATAATAATTTATGAAAAATATGCATTTTATTATAAAATTGACAAAATGTGCAAAAAATGCATATCTATATAAATATGCATTATTCCGCCTTTTATACTGATTAATAAAATAATGTCAATTTCATGGGTATTAAGGCTAATTAAGGAAGAAAATTTTGAACAATATATTTCAAAAAAGTTAAAGAGTTTAACGTAATGGTAATAGTGGAGTGTTTGAATGTCAATTTTTGACAAAAATATGATATTTTATTTTTTTTATTTTTGGGGAAAATATCATACCTTAATGACCCCCGAAAAAGAAGCCTATATTTTTGACAAAAAAGTTTTTCGCTTTCACATATAATTCCCTTTTCTTACAATAGGGCCACCTTATAGGAACCTACATTAGCAAAAATAATCAACAAAATCGTTTAAGACAGACTATTTAACTAGAGTGTTTTACACTGGCAAAATGTCATAGCAACGGCCGGTCTTCTACTGGCAAAATTACTACCTGCACCTACCTGGACAAAATTCACATGTGATTTTTGCCGCGGCAAAATTTTGTCTTTTTTCTAGTTAAATAGTCATGTCGAATACCACTCGAGAAAAAATTGTGTAAGCAAAATTGTTCTCAAGGATTTATTTAAGTTTGTTGCTTTTAAGCAATTTCGCGGATGACATTTTCGACAAAATCACTCGCCTGACGGCTCGTGATTTTGTCAAAAATGTCATTCGCGAAATTGCCAAGCAACAAACTTTCATACCTTTCGAAAATTTTGCCGACAAAATTTTATCTCTTGTGATATTATATATGAAAAAGTGATGGGCCAACAACCAAACTTAAAATAAAATAAAAATTTCCAGTCAACTTACAAGATGATAACCTCATTTTTTGAAATAGTAGTAATAAAAGTCGAATTGATGTTGATTAATAAAAATATATGTTATTTCTTCAGTTTCCTCTTGGGATAACCTTACAAGTATATTTACACTGAGCGGGTGGGTAATAATGGGGTTTTTGTTTCAAATTTAAAATGGTTTACTGCTTTTATCGCCTGTTGACATCAACGTTCTATGAGGTACCTACTTGATTTTAGCGAAGTTCCTTTTAAGTTACTTTTAAATAGCAAAGCAAAGAACAACAAATAGTTTTTCCTCCCCCCTTGTCGCGATTAAAAATATGCCCCGTGGTATTTCCCATGCGATTATACAGGGTGTCCCAGATAAGAATGCACTCTACAGGGATCTCGTCAACCATAGGAGATACAAAGATGGTTAAATTAGAGAAAAGTTGCGCATAACTGAATCCTGTAACGTCATGTTTTCAAATTTAAAAAAATTCCGAATGCTTCCGAAGATATTTGGATAAAACCGAATATTCGCGATTTCGTTTTAATTGATTTATGGTTCTATTTGAAGAGACATTTCAAAATAAATTTAACATTCTCATTGCAACTTTTTCTCCCCGACAAGATAGTTTAATTACATTTTTGATCCGACGTTTCGTTTAGTCATAACCATCATCAACTTTGTTATTTTAAATAGTCGGAAAATTTAATTGTATTCTTAATAAATTTTACGTTTTATTCTCAATCTAACGGTGTATCACAGTTATTATTTATTAGACGTTTCGATATAGAAAAACACATCATCAATGAAAATAAGCACATTAAACATTTAAACAATTGCGAATAACGTCAATCAATTTCATAGCCATTCATATGATGCCGAATTTAAATGGTACGTTATGTTATAATATGCATTTTTTTAAAATAAAAAATAATTGTATTTAATAATTAAAATTAATTATTACTTGTTGCATTTTTCAGATAAGTTTTATTAGTTAGAGTTACAACCAGGAATACAGCAGGGGCTTGGCATGTTGATAAATAAACAAACTAAAAGAAAAAAAATAGTACTTACCTAAGTACATACCTAGGTATCTAGGGGTATCTACCTACTTATGAACTATCTCTATTAGTGATATTTTTAAACTTTTACATTAACAACAACTTTTAAATTAAAACAAATAAAATTCTGCAGCCATTTATAAGATCCGTAAACAAACCGCCAGACCGGCCAGGCTGTTGAATTTTTTACTTTATTAATGCTATTAGAGCAAACCCGCACCAAAAATATCAGTACCTATTTTGTAGAGGTTCTTAGCAATCATGTCACTTAAATTTTCTATTAGATATCAATCGAAAACCGGATAAAAATACAAATTAATACGACACCTACACCTAGTTTGCGCGTAAACTACATACTAAACCATGGCTAACCTAAAAAAAGTCACTTAACACATGGATCTTCAAGCGGTGTTGTCGATGTTTCCGTTTCACGGCTTCTTTCAAGGTAGTTGTGTTCCAACCCAGCAAGAAACTCGTTACTAACTCGCTCCAGTCGCTCAACTAATTTGTCATCGTAACAATCGATTGTTCAAAATAACCGGTTGCTAACGAGTTTCTTGCTAGGCTGGAACAAAGCTTATAAAAGAGTTTCATCAGGGGTGTGTTCGATTCGCCGGTTTAGATCAATCCGGATGGATCTAACTGATTTTAACTGATCTGCCTGTATTCGATTGGCAAATGATCACTGTTCCCCCACTACCGTCAAAGTGATTCCAAGTGAACCTGGAAAATTGGAGAATCACCAAAATCAGATCAATTGTTGGTTTTGTTTACTTTATGGTTGTGGAAGTTGTAGTTACATCGTGTCCCTGTTTTTAGATTTTCGTTGGGTATTTATTAGTATTCTTTGATTATGTCTTTTTTCAAGAAAATTAACTGTGATGTAGAAGTAGAAATGGATGAATTACGTCTTCTTGAACCCATCTAAGTAAATAAATAAAAATATTTCCTGTACGTAAATGAGAAGAGTGGAAATACTACTACGCTACTCTAGACTAATTTTTGAACATGAAATGAAGTTAAGTCAAAATCAAAACCCAAACGAACGACTGACATAAAAATCCGTGTTTTACCTTGGATCACTGACCTAAGATCAGATCGATCCAAATCTTTGTCCTAATCGAATACGGCTCTCATGTATTCAAACTTTTTGCTTTCAAGGAGTCTTTTTAATTGTCTCTAGGAAAGGTTTGTGACCCTCTAAAAAGATTTTTATACGGCTCAGATTATAACCCCTCGATCCCCTCCTCGTCCTCCTCTGAAACTGAAGTTTTTTTAATTTGCCGTTATATCATCAGTAGTCACGTGACGTATTTCAAAATCGATTCTTTAGGTTATCGGACCTGCATATAACCGAATCCATTTCTATGGTAAACTCTGTTAATAACATTTTTTCCCATGTTGCGAACTTTTTGTCGGTTACTGTATAATAATTATGTTTTGTAGGTATACCTATTTATTGTATCTAAAAATAATTTGTTTATACCTATACATACGACACGTAAGTAAAAGTTTAAAATACCCCGCATTTCTTCTACATTTAAAGCATTTGCTGTACCCACAACACACCTCAAAAATATTTCAATAGTATAAAAAAATCTTTGCAATTAATTAAGCTATTTGCCTTTCACATATAAAGTAAAAATAAATACATTAATGGAAGGTAATATTAGATTATTAATACAAGATGTAAAATCAGTTTTTCTATGAAGAAAGAAATCGTTAGAGAAAATTTACTCCACTCGATTATCCCTTTTACAATTGCCCCTTTTTATAATCAGATCGACTTTGTATGGGTAACTGTCCTAAAATGAGATGACATCACATCACAAATAAGTTTATTGGCATAAAATCCTAAGAAAAAGTCAAACAAATGCACAGCTCTATAGCCTTAAACATCCTAGAGTCAGTCGAAAAGTCGTGTCATAAAATATCACCAATAAAATTTAATTCAACGAGTATAGGCATCTGAGACGTATTCGATTGGGACAGAAATTTAGATCGATCTGATCTTAGTTGAGTGGTCCAAGGCGAAACACGGATTTTCATGTCAGTTGTTCGTTTGGATTTCGATTTTGACTTAACCTCATTTCATGTTCAAAAATTAGTCGAGAGTAGCGTAGTAGTATTTTATAAAACGGGGGACTAAAGTAAAACGACTTTAACATATTTTATTTCCACTCTTCTCATTTACGTACAGGAAATATTATTCAAAAAGACGTAATTCATCCATTTCTACTTCTACGTGACAGTTAATTTTCTTGAAAAATGACATAATCAAAGAATACTAATAAATACCCAACGAAAAGCTAAAAATAGTGACAGAATGGAACTGTAACCTCCAAAACCATATAAAATAAACAAAACAAACAACTGATCTGATTTTGGTGATTCTGCAATCTCCCAGGTTCACTTTGACGGTAGTGGGGGATCAGTCATCGTTTGCCAATCGAACACAGGTCAGATCAGTTAGAATCAGTTAGATCGATCCGGATCGATCTAAACCAGCGAATCAAACACGCCTCTGGCATATCACCGATGGATAGCTAAAGGTTCAAACCATGACCTTCTAGAATTTAAGTAGTAAGTGAAAAAAAATACAGGCCTGTTCATTAAAAAAGGCAGATGAAATTTTTACTTTTAACTCGTGGACTACCTAGGTCACAGACATCGTCTACTTCTAAGCTACCGTGCGAGCAAAAATTATTTGCATCAAAGAGGGCTTGGATTAAAAAACGTATGGCTTGGTTTAGATCACAATGATATGGGGACGATATATTATCTAACCAAATCTAGGTTAAAATTTTGCCAAATTCATATTATGACATGATATGCCAAACTAATGAGTAGGTAATAAAATAAGTAGACAAATACAAATTTATTTTTGTTGTTTACAAAATTAACAAAGTAAGAATATACAGAAAGAAAAAGAAAATTGATATGGGGACGATATATTATCTAACCAAATCTAGGTTAAAATTTTGCCAAATTCATATTATGACATGATATGCCAAACTAATGAGTAGGTAATAAAATAAGTAGACAAATACAAATTTATTTTTGTTGTTTACAAAATTAACAAAGTAAGAATATACAGAAAGAAAAAGAAAATTACATAAATTGCTGAAATTGGCCACCGCCATGCTCCAACCATAAATTCACACGTCTCTTCATATTTTCGAAAGTGTTGACCAGCATCTCTGGAGAAATGTTACCACATTCTTGGATAATCGTTTCTTGTAATTGTTCTAAATTTGCAACTGGTGTTTTAAAAATAGTGTTCTTTAAATGAGGAAAAACGAAGTAATCCATAACCGTTAAACAAGGTGATCTAGGTGGGAATTCAATGTCTGATCGAAAACTGATCAATCTGTCGTCGAAAAAATTGCGTAAGTAGTTAATAGTTTCGGCGGCTGTATGGGCGGTTGCACAGTCCTGTTGAAAATATCCAAAACGTCGTTCGTCGTCAAGTAATTGCTCCACAAATGGATTTAAAATATTGTCTATACCGCTGTGCTGTAACTGTGTCATGGAAAAAATAGGACCAACAATTCTTCTTCGGGAAACAGCTAACCAGACGCCAATTTTTTTGAGGGTGCAATGTGGACTCTACAAAAAATGGGGATTTTCACTATTCCACATGCGTGTATTCTGAGAATTCACATAACCGGAGAGGTGGAACCAGGCTTCATCCATAAAAAATGTCAGGTCTAATAAACCATTTCTTTCCAATAAATTTTGGGTAAACCATTGAGAGTAGGTATGTAATTCCTGCGTCTTTCAAAATCTGCGGCTTGTATTTCTTGGAATACTTGCACTTTATAAGGAAATAAATTTAGCTGCTTCTTAAGAATAGTCCTGCATGTTCCATACGATCTTCCCACTTCTTGGAACAGGTGTCTTATACTTATATAATTTGTTGGCGTATTTTGCATTATTTCACGAACGTTTGCAACAAGTTCTTCTGTTCTTACAAATGGTATTCCTGCTCCTTTTTTGTGTTGTATAGAATCTGTTTCCCTAAACACAGCCACAGTTCTTTTCAGGCAATGATAAAAATCCACAGCAATAAAAGCAACGTTAGGAAAATGTTCGTTAAAGTCGTCCATGCACAAACCCGGATTGTATTGCCACTCACAATTAACTCTAACCCCGTTTCGAAAATACGCTTCAACCATGAATGTTTAGCGTAAAGCCCATTCTGTGAATTGTTCAAGAAATTGAAAAAATTAGCGATGAATCAAATAACTTGTAACGACTGTCAAAGATGATGGAATAATTGATTGATTGTTAATTTAGGTAGTTACTGACACCCAACGGCTAAGCATTACGTCCTTAGATGCAAGGCCCTCTTTGATGAAAATAATTTTTGCTCGCACGGTAGTGTCCCATTTATACAGCCTATTAAGCATTCTACTTTTTTATATAGGCCTGTGTTATCTTCACTGGATCTGATTGAAATATACACTATATTAATACGTACATTCGCCATTTCGTCAAGGACGTGTGCTTTCAAATTTTTTTTATCAAATATTTTTAAATAGTACCATGATTGATATTAAACCTTAATTTAGTCTCTATAAAATGGGTTATTTTGATTAAAATACCATTTACTTCCTAGTGATTGCTATAACTGTATCATATATTATCTAAGTAAATCAGATATATCTACACCTATTTATGAAAAAAAATATTACATTTTCCCACAATATCAACCACAACAATAGTTATTGCTTAATTACTGATACATCATAAATCAAGAAATGTTTTGAATGTAGCAGTTTAATTATTACGTCTTGACACACCTACTCATAACCTTTCTGGTCTCTTAGTGCGCGATTTTTATTTTGATATGGCGGATGTTGATTTTGAGATTGCAACTCGTTTCTAATGTGTAATGACGGGTAAATCGAGGCAATACTAAGTGTGCGTATTTTGGTATTCTCGCCCGTGCCAATCCCAGATACACATACACAAATATATTCCCTTTTTTCTTTTACCTTTGCCTTCGTCATTAGTTAAATTTTGTAAGGGAGTCTTAATATTTTGTAAAGATATAGCGTAGATACTAATTTTATTATTTATAAAATAAAATATTGACAGACCCGTACCTACCAAAATTAGTAGGGGAAACTGGCCTAAAATGACATACCTTGAGCAAAAGCATTCACATAACTTGAAAAAAAAATAATTTTAGCATCCATCTCCAGTTCAATGGGTCAATTAGTTTATGCCGCTTCCTGTCAAAGGCACAAAACCTAATTTTTTTGATTTTTGAAACAATGACACCCGAATTAACACAAAAACTGTACAGTATGTCATTTTAGAGGGTAAAATGACACAGGTAGTCTTTCAATAGAAAAGTTGAAAAAAAAATGAAAAAGCATTACAAAAGGGTTTTATTTTAAAACCAAAAGTAACAAAGGTAACGTAAACAAAAGTTAACATGCTCAACTATCGAAAAACATAAAATCTTAAAACATAAAAAAAAACAAAAAAGTTTAGTCGCAAAGTTCGCATGTAAAAAAACTTTGTTCGTGGGGGGAGGAGGGCAAGGGCGTCCGAAGGGGGGGGGGCAAGGGGGTGCGCTTGCCCCCTTCCCCTGGCCCAAGTACATCTGAGATATTTTATTTAACTGGGATATCGTCGGCTTAGTAAGAAATCCGGGTAACTCCAATTTTTCGGTAAAATAAGATTTTGGCGCCACCTTGTAACAAACTATTATACCCATTAATAAAAAAAAAAATGCAGATTGTAAGTATACGTTCCCGCTCAAATGCTTATATTGAAACCATTTAACTCCAACTATCATCATCCTAAAATTGCAAAGCGCGTAACTCCATTTTGGTTTATACATTTCTGTTGTGTGTAGCTCGCGTTGTGATATTTCTACAGGTAAGCTCTTTAAAATAATATTTTTAAAAGAAATAAATATTTTAATAGAAGCCACACTTATTTGTTAATACTGTTTTAACTTTACATATGAATAAAATAGAATCTAATCATAATTAATTTGATGTAAATTGAAACTTGTGGACATAAGCGGTTTTCAAAATTATATTTATTTCTTTACCAGGGGAGATACGTGGTCTTCCTTAAGGAAAATAGCGTATCTCCTAACTTTTATTTAAATTTTTTTTAGAAAAATGCGTAAGTCCATTTTAATTACCCATATTTGATTAAAATTACTTCCCTAAACAAATTTTATTGTCAAATGTCTTAAACTTAACGTCATAAAAGTTTGTAGGTTTAAAAGAAAACACAACCCAAGTTATGAGTTTTTGTTGTTTCCTGTAAAACTTTCTGAAGTGGAGTTACGCGGTTTTCTTACTAAGCCGACGATATACATATTTATTGAGATACAATTCAATTGACAAAATTGGTAAAACGAACTATTGTTGCATAAAATGAAATGTGGAATTCAAAAATCTTCACTAAATAGCGAAGGAAAAATATTAGAATAGAATAAATAGGGCTTTATTTTAATTTACACAGCTAGTCATAATAGCAATATACAAATAGATATACTATTGGTCAGGCAATTGCGCTAGCAATTTGTTTACCTCCAACTACATGTACAGTCGAAAGATCATTCAGTACTCTCAGAAGAGCAAAAACCTGGATTCGCTCGACTATGACTGAGCACCGATTGGACGGGTTATGTATAATGAGTGTTCATCGCAAATTTGTAAAAGAAAAAAAAAAGACATTTAATTGAAAAAATTATTGATGAATTTGCAAAAGATTCAAGAAAATTAACATTTCTTTTCTCCAATGAACCTGAATAACTTATAAGTTTTTTGTTATATTTGAACATTTTTAAATATTTTGTTTAGCTACTTTTTGTTATTTAATATAAGTATTAGGTGTTTTGCTCTATTCTTTTATTGAAGGCTTGTTAAAGTGCTAGAAACAAAAATAATTCCAATTATGATTTGCCACCCCTTGGAAAAGTTCCTTCGGACGCCCTTGGAGGAGGGGAACATCTGCACATTCTCCATGACTCCACTTCTTACATTTTTGACACCGCAGTCAAGCTGAAAATAAAATAAAAATGTATTTTAGACTAAAATGACATAGGTATGTCGTTTTACCCAAAATGAGGACTTCTTGGAAATTAATAAATAAAATAAATAAAATAAAGAAAACAAAAGTTTAATTATACTAAAATAGAATAAAATAGAAAAAAGTATATTTGTTTACCTGTATCAAGCCAACTTAAGCTTATTGAACTCTATCAATTGTTACAGTCAAATTAGGTGACCGTACAAATATTTATTCAGATCGAGAAAAATGACTTCTTGATATTTCTTCAAGAGGAGTGTCACCTTCCACGCTGAATAAACTCGACTGAAGTTGCGGATGAAAAACATTTACAGTTAGTATTTGGGCCGGCGTTCTCACGTCTCAAAGTAGCAATATGTCCCATATGTCATTTTACCCATGTTATTTTAGGCTAGTTTCCCCTACCTATATAAAAACGGTATAAAACTAAATTTTTAGTATTCATTTAGGTATATGAAGCAAAATAAGTATTTATGTATTTATTAAACAAACAAAAAAGTAATGAATTCTTTGCGAGGTGTAAGCTTTGTGGTGCATGTCATATTGGGAAATTTAATCATTTTTTATTTAATATTTTTTTTTAATTTAAGAAGAAGACAATATTCAGGTATATTTTCATAATTCAAACATGATTTAAAAGCTTGGTATATTTTATTCAATTCATCAGTATCGATTCAAAGTAATCCGATATGCTTATTTTGTGTAAATAACGAAGTATAAATCATACAAATTAGGTAATTAAAATTTAAATGAAAAAATATAATCGAACAAATTAAATCAAACATATATATCTTCCTGTTAATCAGTTGAATTTTTTACTGTGCAATAACTATTTGTTCATAAGTTTATAGGCCAACTGTCTGCAGGATCAATTACCCTTTAACACATTAGGTATATACCTACTGCGTTCATTTACCCCACTTGACTCCAATTATCTAATATAACATTGCTACATTATTAAAATCTTGGACGTTATCTGTAGATGTCAAATGATTTGATGGACCCATTTAATTCGTGTCCAAATACTACGCAGTAAACTTGTTTTTTATAAACGGTCCCGAACTTGGCGTCTGAAAATAGTATCATACATAAATGTCACAAAATATACTATTTTGTGATAAATAAAGGGCGGACTATTTTTTTTTTGCATATTTTGTCAATTTTATAATAAAATGCATATTTTTTTATATTTTAAATTAATTATTATTTTAAGAGCATATTTTTCTGTATTCGGCTTTATCAAAAAATTTAAAACGTTAAAGGTTTAATGTCAAGTTCGGTACTTATTTCGGAATACCCTTATTTCCGGGATTTTCCAATCTGAAGATTATAATAATTATATTTACATTTTGGTTATACATAAGGTATTTATTGAGGGTTTTCGGGGTTTGCAGGTATATTGTTAGGGCCTTAAGGGTTGTTTATTGTTACTTAATAATGCGTTATTATTACCTGCTTAACAAACTGTATTTATATTGATTTGTAATACATACCTACTTCTGGTAAATAAACGTTTGGTAAATAAATTAATTTCAAATGTAAAAAAAGTGTTTCTAAAAGCACCTCTAAAGGCCGGGACACACCTATCATGCACCCTTCCGATCCGACTCCGATCATACAGTCGGACGAGTGCCTGTACCTCCATTCTCCAATTTAAGAGAAGTGAATGGTCTCGCGCGAGAGAGCATTCACTTCTCTTAAATTGGAGAATAGCGGTCCAGGCACTCGTCCGACTGTATGATCGGAGTCGGATCGGAAGGGTGCATGATAGGTGTGTCCCGGCCTTAAGAGTGCAGTTGTATAAGGAGATATTACCAGGGGTTAGTTTACCTCCAGAACCTGTAATTACCAGGTGGGGAATATGGATTAAGGCCGCAATATTCTACGCAGAGCATTTCGAAGCCATATTTTGGATTTAGATGACGATTCGCAGTGTGTTGTGCAAAGTAAAGAGTTGTTAAAAAGTGCAAGTGTAGCTAAATATCTTGTTTTTATTAAGGTTAATTTCAGTTTTATACCGGGCATAATATCCTCGTTGGAGAGTAGAAATTTAAGTTTAAAAGACTTATTAGTATTGTTGCAACTTTTTCCGCTAAATGTAATAAGCATTCCCGGTAAAGTGGGTCAAGTAAGGAACAAATCGGATATAACTGTAAAAAAGAATGAAGGATTTTAATACTTAACTGCAGTAAGAAGCATGTAGGTATGAGGGTAAACCATCAAGCGAAGTTGTATCTTGGCCTTATATTTTGCTACCTAAGTTGCAGTATTATTGTCCGATTACATCAGTTAAAAGTTGAAAGAAGCTTTTCTTGATATAAACATATTTTTACAAATAGAAGACAATCGTTTTTCGTTGAAAATTTTGAAAAATATTTAGTACTAAATGCCTTTTATACAATTTTAGGTTAAAAAATAGTTTACTTTTATTTTAATTTTTTTAAAAATAAACACATTTTTATGTGTGTGTCTTTTTTCTTAACCCGACGAGCCACCGTGTTGCCGTTTAAAAAAAAATGGTTATACAACTTTAAAGATTAAATTTTACTCCCTCTTAGATAAAACAATAAATTAAAAAAAAAAAATTCTTGCTGACAAAAAGTGACAAGTTACACATCGTTATATTTAGAATGTCATATAAAGTCAAAAAATGGAAAATATACCAGGTGTCCCATTTAAAAATGGAAAATTTGTCACTTCCGGTTAAACCGGAAGTTCCATAATGTTGAGTCACGTGTCAAAAAATGCAGTTTTATGTCGTATACAAATCCCCCAAATTTTATTCCATTAAGTATCTTGAAAAACAAAAAAGTTAGAGGGGCGAACCACCTTCCGTGGACACCCGGTATAGCTAGCAAAAATACCAATAAAATTAATAATAGTAAAAATATTAAGGAATCTCTTTCACGAAATAGCTAAAGATAGATTCACTTTTTAATTATGGGCGATTGTCGATGCTCAGCGAATACCTGTTAAATTCCAAGGCTATTATAAATGTGCATAAGATTAATTCGATTTGCAAGTATGATATTTTATACTGCATAACTGTTACCTTGCGTATGATTAAATCCAGCTTCGTTCTACTGTACTTTTAAAGGCACCACCCTTTTGTAGGGGAAAATGAATTAAAAAGAAACGTGGAGTAATGGAAGGACAATCACGAATATTTCGTTAAATTAATCTTTTGTGTTAGGGTAGATGATATGTTTGAGACGTCATTTTTTTTTCGAGGCCTGACAATCTCCCTAAATTAAAAGTAATACAAAAACTAATCTAGTTGACTTATGTTGGGTTGCACAAAGGTTTTTAATAATAATTAACTAACCAGCAACTTTGACGGTGACATAAGTGACATTGGCAGGCATTATTTACTCACAATCAAAGCGCCCCGGTTAATAGCGTTATTGTTGACTTGATAATCTAATCTAAAGGCTTACGTATATACAGGGTCCTGCATTCTTATACAACTTCATTCTTATGCTGACATATACTGTTTCACAGGGTGTATTTCAGGCAAGTATTTTCCCATATACAGGGTGGCCCAAAAATGTATGATAACATAAAGTTGTATTTTTTAAAATGGAACATCCTATATTATTTGGTATTTCTAGGTTCGTATTAGCGCCCTTAATAAATTGTTTGTAATTATAATAAATTTGATTTAGTAGTTTAGGAGTAAGAAAAATTTTAAAAAAGTTTTGCAGCCTTGGAAAAATAATCGACTAAACAATCTAAAAGCATTTTTCAATTACAGTATAGTGTGCGTTTAATGACAAGGGGTCAACAGATATTATAAATTAAATGAATTTTATCTATTTTATACAATGTGTTTAAAATAAGGTTTCAAAAATTACATACTTTAAACTAATATTTCTCAAGTTTTTCCAACTGTATATTATTTTTCTATTTGATCAAAAATTTCATAACAGATTTTTTTTGTATTTGCAATTTATTTAAAATTGCAAACTGTTTTCATAATTTATCAACAAACATAAATGTAGCTATTTCTAATAACGTTTTATAAACCAAATGGCTAGGCGGCCATGGAAAACAGAATAAATATGCTGACATTATTTGTCAGAACCAGGTACTTTGGACTGACTTCCCACTTATTCGTCTTGTGCCACAGATGCTTTATTAATATTTGGTTCTTTACTTCAATATTTGCAATATTGCTATGAACTGATTTACTTCATTTAATGCCGTCTTTGTTATTTCTTCTTTTTCTCCTTTAGCGCTCAAGACATCTACTATAAAGTTTCTGCATGCCGCCTTTCAGGAAACCGAGTCTCGTTAATTCTACTGTATTATACTAATAAGTTTTTGAACAAAAAATTAGCCGTTAAAGTTCCCTTAGGTAAGTACTTATTTCTGACCAATAATGTCCAAATACAATTAATTGTTTTTCCATGGCCGCCTAGCTATTGTGTTTATAAAACTTTACCACGTATAGCGACATTTATGTTTTTTGATAAATATTATGAAAACGGTTTGGAATTTTAAATGAATTGCAAACACAAAAAATGTTTGTTTTAAAAAATTTTAGTAGGTAGAGTAATATACAGGGTATCCCATTTGAAAAACTTAAGCAAAATTAGTTTAAAGTGTGTCATTTTTGAGACCTTATTTTGAACACCCTTTATAAAATAGATAAAATCTGTTTAATTTATGGTATCTCTGGACCCCTTGTTATTAATCTTACACAATGCCGTAAATAAAAATATGCTTTTAGATTGTTTATTTGCTTTTTCTTCCAAGACTGCAAAACTTTTTTTTTACTTTTTAATTTATTACTTCTACACTATTAAAGCAAATTGAATAAAATTATAATCAAATATAAAGAACACCAATATAAACCTAATTTTACATAAAAAAAACAGAGGGTGTCCCATTTAAAAAATACAACTTTATGTTATCACACCTTTTTTGGGCCACCCTGTATATGCAAAAATATTTTTCTAAAATATATCTTGTGTTACAGTATAAGTCAGCATTTGAATAAAATTCCTAACTCAATTCGTATAGGAGATATGGAAGTCTGGCGATGGCGAACTATTGCAGGACCCTGTATAAATTAATATGCATATGCACTATAAAAATACACTCACCGACTTTAAATTCGATCCATCCAAAATTTTGTTCAAGTTTAATGTGTGGTAACTTTATTTTTCGTAGTCCGATTTAAATGATTTTTTTTTCAATTGTAGATACATGCTTCAGCTTTAATGGGATTTTCTCCATTTTTTAAAAGCTGCGTACTTGGTGAAATATACAAGAGAATAAAAAGTATGTTTTTTCCTTTTAAGTTTGTAACACCCTGTAGAGTGATTTTGCAATATTAACTCAAATAAAGAAGCAAATTTTCGAAGTTTAATCTATTCCTAACAGATTGCTCTTTTATTTGGCTCGATTTCTTTTTCGGTTCAAGAGATACGAATTTTTTAAGAAAACCTACACATTTTATTACAAACTTTTAATTTTAAATTGTAACATAAAACAAAGGGTGCTATCACAGAATATTAAAAGTGTGTTCTCTGGTGCTATGGCTTTGTAAAACAAGTCATATCTTGACAATTTTTATGGAATTATTATTCTGCTGTGTTTAAATTTTTGTCAGTTAAAAATTATGGTCAAGATGATGCGGCAAGAGGATTAGCTTTAGTAAAAAATGATGGAAAGTCGCAGTATTATACTGCCAGAGTTTTAGGATGTACAAGATCCAGTGTCTAGAGAGCAGTGGAACGTTTTAACGAAACTGGTAATTTTTCGAGGAGAATAGGATCTGGCAGAAAACGATGTACAAATGCCCGAGATGGTCGTCAGAGAATATATCGTAGATCAGGTGAGCGTTTTTTACAAAATTATTTCTCTACAACACAAAGTTCATATACTGATGCAAGATAATGATCGTCCTCATACTGCAATAATTGTTACACAATATTTAGAAGACGTAGAAGTACAAAAAATGGACTGGCCATCACTTAGCCCAAAACTTAACCCCGTAGAGCATGTCTGGGACATGATGGGTAGAAAGATTCGAAAACGACCTGTTCTGAATAATTTAGAACAGTTAAAAGAAGAACTAATCGAATTATGGGGTCAATCAAAGTCTTCAAGGAATGCTAAGGCGAATGGATGCAGTTGTTCATGCTCGGAGTGGTAATATCAGCTATTGATGTTTTTTTTTGTTCTTTATCACTAGGTAGGTATATAATTTTTTTAAATTAAAAATATTTTACAAAAAATGTTAAAATTAAAATCTTTTAATAAAATGGGTAGTGTTTTCTTAAAAAATTCGTATCTCTTGAACCGAGAAAGATATCAAGCCAAATAAAAGAGCAATTTGTTAGGAATAGATTAAACTTCGCAAATTTGCTTCTTTATTTGAATTAATATTGCAAAATCACTCTACAGGGTGTTACAAACTTAAAGGAAAAAAACATACTTTTTATTCCCCTGTATATTTCACCAAGTACGCAGCTTTTTAAAAAACGGAAAAAATCCCATTAAAGCTGAAGCATGTATCTACAATTGAAAAATCATTTAAATCGGACTACGAAAAAAAAAGTTACCATACATTAAACTTGAACAAAATTTTGGATGGATCGAATTTAAAGTCGGTGAGTGTAGTTAATAAGGAAGTAGTATTGCCATTCAAAAAAATAATCGACGTTATCATATTTCTAATTTTATTTATTTATTTATCGTATGGCAATATACATGTCTTCTCTAAATATAACATAATCAAATCTTAATATCTAGGCTTTCAATCCAAGTAACAGCCGACGGAGCGGCCCTCAAGAAGTCTGTTGCTGTGTAGTGGCTTTGTCGATCATCGCACTCAACAACTTAAAATATTAATATCCGTGTCCAGGCATTTTTCCAAAAAAAAAACCGAACTGGATTTACTGAATTTATTTCAAGTTACAAAGCAAAGTATGTTTATTGTCAACTTATCCAGATCTCCCCTATAGAACTATTTAATATGAACTTATTAGTTTTAATAATAATTGTCATTGTTGAAAAGGTTATTGCGTAAGTAATTGTTTTTACAATAATTAACTTATTGCACTTGGTTATGATTTACATATCTATTATACGAGGAGGAATTGAAATGTTTTCAAAATGAAGATGAAATAGAATTGAGTCTTACACTATATATATTTTTTTCATATATAAAACACCTCGAAGTTCAACGCTCTTGCCCTAACACATTTTCAACTTTTAACCATGGATTACTTCTTCATCTGTCCCAAATTTCTTTTCAGCACAAAACTCTTCGAGTTTTGGTAATAATTAAGGTGGGATTGACGACGCCATTTTCTATCGTTAATTCGATTTGCCTAACTACTGATGATTCGCATGTGCAATGCAGTGCTATGTTGATCAGAGTAGTTATTTTTTTATGTTTCTGGCATACGAAGAAGAAAGACAGACATATTCTAGAGCTGGTAGAGCAAGGCAGATGTTTTTCAGCCGGTTACAGTTTTGTTTACTTTCGTGTTTTGTGCAACTACGGAACCATTCCTGTTAAAACAAATACATATATGCCTCCCTGCTGAACAGCCCTTTTAAAATTAGATACTAATTTTTTTTCAATAATTGCAAGGTTCCGGAAGTTACCCCTGCATTCAAGCCATTTATAGGTCTTTAATACATGATTGATCTTGAGAACTGTGCCCTTAAAATATTAAATTTCGAAATCCAAAAACTGAAGGTTAAAAATGATGATAAAAATCGCCAAAATATCACCAAACATAATTAAAAATCATGTAATATAAACATCAACCGCCATCTATTGGCGGTCCCGAAAACTTGTTAGTTGAGCCTCGTACTTAAAATGCCAAATAACAATAATTAATGTATTTAATTAAATGACTATGCTAATTTATTGCAGTAATAGCTAACGATTTTATAACAAACTTTATAGATTAGGTATTTAGGTAAGTAATATATAAAAAAAAATACTTTTTCGCAAAGGTCATTATAGAAACAGCAATGTTGAGCGCGGTATCTATAAGTATACCTTTACTTTCTTTGTCCCTTTTTGACTCAGCTGTAAAACGCCAAGGACGATTGTGCATGTAGATATATTTTTTATTTTATTATTACTCAGCATGGCGAAAAAATAAAGATTTTTAAAATTTAATAAGACCATAATATATTATTATACATATTTTATAATATATAAACTGAGTAAAGGGTAAAGAATAAATTTAAAAATATAAGAAACATAATGGCACTGGCTAGAAGTCATATTGTGGAATTATTATGTTTACAAATATATATGACGAGTCAACACCTCACTCTTTATAGAGAGATCAGATTATGATAATAAACCAGTAGCGCATTGGAAATTTTCTTTTGGGAGGGGTTCACTCAAGCGCTGATGCACTCACAAACTCAGATCCTAGATAAAACATTTTGTACAGAAGTTACCTTTAGGAAACGCAATTTTCTAAATTTTCAGTCGTGCTAAATTTGTTAAATTAATTTAAATGCACCTTCATAGTTTTTTTTTACCAGGCCCTAGGAGGGGTTCTAACCCAAACCAACTTCATTAAATTTTTTTTGAAATAATCCTTGTATTTGGTTACCTGCTCTTATTACAAGGCGTAATAAACTTTTGTTGCCTTGAGAAGACTATAACGTTACTCAGTGTTGCCAGTTTTTGTAAATTCTCAAGCGATTGTGAAAGTTTTTATGAGATCTTAAAATGGCAAGTCCGTTAATAAACATTTATTTTATTTATTTTATTTATTTTATTTATTTTATTTATTTTATTTATTTTATTTATTTTATTTATTTTATTTATTTTATTTATTTTATTTATTTTATTTATTTTATTTATTTTATTTATTTTATTTATTTTATTTATTTTATTTATTTTATTTATTTTATTTATTTTATTTATTTTATTTATTTTATTTATTTTATTTATTTTATTTATTTTATTTATTTTATTTATTTTATTTATTTTATTTATTTTATTTATTTTATTTATTTTATTTATTTTATTTATTTTATTTATTTTATTTATTTTATTTATTTTATTTATTTTATTTATTTTATTTATTTTATTTATTTTATTTATTTTATTTATTTTATTTATTTTATTTATTTTATTTTGTATGTGGGTTGTCCTCAAACTTAAGCATAATATCTGATTTGGTATCATCACTTGTTGCATTGGCAGCAATTTTTTTATCTGCTTTACATGTCCAAGCTGGCGAAACTGCTTTTCTATTTTACTAATTTTCCCTCGAGTTATAGGCGGCAAATTTTTAAATTTTTCATGAAATAAGCGAGCAACTTCCATTTAAGTCCGTGTTTTATCTTCATAACCAATCATCTGTAGAATTGTTATTTTGTGCATTTCTGTTAAATAAACCATTTTTCTGATATGCAGTTAACGAAATTCAAACGACTATAACACTGACAACTACAACTGACTGTCATGCAGACAGACAACAATTTGCTAAGGTTAGGAGGTTTAAACAAAAGTAAACAAAACTAAAGCGCTGAAATCCAATAAATCTGAAAACACTTAAAATTTTCATAAACAGTTGAATATAGGTATAGGATAGTTTACATAAAATATATCTAAAATTTTCGGAAGAATCCAAAAATTGTATAATATACAGGGTATTTTATTTAAAATAATAAACTTAGTATTGGCCACTGTTACATGACACACCCTGTATAAAAAGTTTTTATTGAAAAATGCGCAACTAGAAATACCAATCGACGTGTCCGAGCGTTTTTTCGGACACGCCCCCATGTATTTATTATCGCCTGTATTCCATTTGGCTGATACACATAAATATATTTAACAATACTTTATATGGCTTTTAAAAGATTTATAGTTAAAGAGTATTTAATTAACAACTTAAGATAAAAACTAATAAACTGGGACTTTGGCTAGATGCTTTATGGAAGTGTAGAAAATTTACTACGTTTACACGTGAGTTCATTACGAAACTTCCAAGTATGCATGTAGCACCGGCGTATACAAGGGGGGGGGGTAATGAGGGTAATTACCCCCCCCCCAAGATTACTTAAGCGTTGTTTAATTGTTGTCCTTACTCCTTAAAGTTGCTATTATCTAGTATCCTAGCCAGGCACGTAGCTAGAGGGGGGGGCACAGCCCCCCCCCCCCCCGAAACTCGAGACCATACTCATAAAACTTACAAAAACAAAATAAATTTTATGCAAAATATCCATATATTATTAGAGCTCTGATTTCGGCAACATAGGCAACACATTAAACATTTCCTACAGTGTCCTACACTATTAAATTTTCTTCACCTCAATTATTACTGGGTTTGTTTTTGTGCTTTTCTTGAGGATTTTGTGTTGTGTTTTTTATTTTTCCGGCTTGAAAACCAAGCACCATGATTAAAAAAAGGCGTGGCACCCAAAAAATTTTCGACTGCGGCGCTTTTTTTTAGCCTTCGGCGCGATCCCATTGCCCCCCCCCCGAGAAGAAATGCTGGCTACGTGCCTGATGCTAGCCGATGGATTACCCCCCCCCAGACGCATGAGCTGGATACGCCGTTGGCATGTAGTTCCATTAAGTAGCAAACTGGAACTTTACATATTTTGAGTTCATATTATTGTCTCTCGTTTATAAAGCGAATGGTATCTCTATCTGAGTGAACCTCATTGGCTTTTAGGTCCAGAAATTTTGAAAAGATGATCTTGTTGGTATTGTATATTTATTATTTATTTAAAGTTATTGCAATAATCAATAGTAATTATTTAAGTTTTTTGTTGGTGTTAATATAATTTCGAATGGTTGCCAACGTTTTTCTATGGAAAAAATTAATTCCTCAACAAGACAGCCTTTCTTATGCCTACTTGCACCGTTTTGTCTAACTTATCAGTTAAATTAACTGACGAGTTAAAATCTAACAGTGAATTAAATCAAAACCACTTGCAGCGTACATTAAGGGTGCCTGGTTAAATTTAACGTACCGATCTAGGAAATTCTCGTTGGGTTGGTATAAACACCTAACGTCAAATAGTATAATTTGAGGTTATGGCATTTGTTTTTTCCCGGTTTTTTAAATTTTTCAATTTATTTTGTTTATTTAACAACTGTAAAAATTTAATTTTGAAAAAACAAATTGATGGGCAAACGAATAGCTTTTTTCTGATGCATTGGCATTATGGCATTTATACTTACTTTACTTTTTTAATGGACGTTGGCCCGCGAAAATGTATAATTGATTTATTTTTAAACAAATTGTGGGCAAAAAAATGTATTGTATGGCAAAAGTGGGCATACGATGGGTAATGATTATACGCATTCCCATCTTTTTCAAAGCAAGTTGCTGTGCTAACTTTATACACCTGTCTGCTCTGTCGCATAGATCCGTCTTGGAAATCCCATATCGTAGCTGAATCCGCAAAACCTCGTATGAGACATTTTTGACCAAAATGATATTTTTGCACCGTTAAATTCCTCCTATCGTAACGCACATAACTGCAAAAACTCCTATTCGTAAAATCAAATAGTTTTAGAGCTGCACATTAAAATCTAAACCACGTATCAGTCAAAGACGTGTAAAAACATGGTAAAAACTCGTATGAGATTACATTTTTTCTGATAAGAGGTTTTGTCCTATCAAGAAACTTCTCTTACGACTTGAAATTCCCCATTAATGTAAATTATTTGTAAACGTTTTTGTAATATTTTTGTTACATTTTAAACAGTTCATTTTGTAAACTTTGTTGATTATTTATACTTAAACTAAATAAAAATCTGTTCAATTATATTAAGTTCAAATCCTCGTATAAGTCGTATATCACTATTTTTTAGCAAAAATAAAATTCAAAACCACGTATGAGATAATATAACGATTGTTTTCCTCTATTTTTTTCTTTTATTAACTTTCCTTCGATTGAAGAATCCAAATAATGTACAGTTATCAAAATTTGTTCAAAGATTTTTAAAAATTATGGGTTAAAAATGGTTTTTTCCTTTGACGAGGTAACTCGTCTAAGGTTTCTTAACTCTCCTTAAGAATTTTGATATTTCCTCATACGAGTTTTTGCGGATTCAGCGACGATATCTATTATGTCTAGAATATCCAGATCATCTCTCAGCAAAACTTCTTCGAAAATATCCATCTCGTTACAAAAAAAAAACGGAAATAGCACCCGAAATACGAAAAAAGTTTTTATATTTTTTATGGCAACACTTTTTTTAGGTTAGAACCGTGTAAACTTATTGTTAAAATGCATTTAAGCCGCCGAAATTGGGGGTTTATTTTAACAGCAGTTTAAAGCCATTTAAACTTGGCTTAACTGACGGTGCAAGTCAAAAATGAATTGTAAGCTACTGTTAAAATTTAAACCACTGTTAGCGTTACGGTGCAAGTGGCCATTAGAGGTGTTATTTTAATAACACAAGACAGGTCTTATGGTGATTAAGTATTCTACTTTTTTTTATAGGTATGTGGGTTCAACGGATGTATCAATTCTGTTCTGTCTATTATCGCATCTGTTTCTTTGTTCTGATAGCTGTTTCCTGATCTTCATTTAATGGCTTTAATTCTCGTTAGTAGCAAATTAAATTTATTAGCCATTAATTAAACACTTAAAAAGCGTTACTAAATTTTTTGTACTCGTGTTTGTTCTTATACTACCTACATAATTTATGTTTCCATCTCTACTAAATTGTCACCTTGTTTTACATCCTCGTTATGAGATATTTATGGTTTAATAAAATAAGCAGTACTTAAATTAGTTGTAGTTCCAAATGACCCTTAAATTGATGGCGTACAATTAATGTGTTTAAAGTAGGGCTCGGAATTTTTAAAATATAAGTAGGTATTCGAATAGTCGTTTGGTATGTTATTCGAATAGTCGAATAATCGAATAGTCGAACCACAGAATATTAACAGCAAGCAGAAGCGACAATACCTGTCGGCACCTTTGATATCGACTGGTCGTTTTTCAATGACCTTCACACAACGATGACGGTCGATCCACAACATAATACTCCGAGAAAACTTGCTTATTTTCTACACTGAACGACATTACTTTTTAGTACAGGTGCAAATGTTATAACTTGATTTATTTTTCAAACATAAAAACTTAAAAAAAGTTTTAAATTTGTTAGTCTTGGGAATTAAGAATATTATTGAAGTAGAAAATGAAAAAAATTATTATATTAAAACACTTTTAAATTGCTAACGCTTTTACAGATTTGTTTGAGGTTCCTTCGATTTGTGACGGGCAAAAATATGTACTTGTATAATATTATAAACATATTATAACATAAATTATAGAACACTGTTAGGTACGTCAAAATATATCGTGAGTAGGTATACGTAGATATGGGGTGGCGTGAGATAAATATAATTTTATTAAAACGTCAGTAATTTGTTACACAGTTTTTTGCGCTTTAAAAACTACAGTGACGTTTTTGACAATTGCTTTAGTGTCATAGTTACTTACCCATGGATAAAAAAAATGTGGTCCTTCGGGGATTAAAAAAAAGTTAATTCACCCTAAATAAGTAAAAAGCTGTTGTAAAAAAACAAAAATTTTATTCAGAAATACATGTTAATTCTGAAATTACTAGGGGAATAATAATTACATATTGTTTTACATTTGCCTATTTAAAAAAACTTATATATGTGATAAAATTCGTAGCTTTCGTATAACTTTTTAAGTTCTGCATGTCCCTAAACAAAAAAGAGCATAGGCAAAACTAGTAAATATTGCGCTGTACACGAGGGAGAGGTGAAAACGTTAAATTCACTCAAGAATAAAGTGCCCTTATTTTTCACTGTAGAAAATTTTGTTATAAGGAAATGTTGTTTGCACTTAAAAGTTATTCATAAATACCAAATTTCAGCTCGGTACCACAAAAAAAGTGTTTTTACTTTTTTTTACGCCCCCTCGTATAACGAATCGATAGAAGCTATGCAACCTATAAATTCAATTTTTTAACACCTCTTGGGCAATTAGACACATAACTTACTTAAATTTGTTTAAATACGCGAGAACTGGACGTTTAATAAAATAACGTCAAAAATAATTCAACTTTTCTGGTGTTTAAACCCTTACAATAAAATTCGTTTTCATTTAAATCTAGTAGCCATGAAAAATATTTATATTTGTGCTACCGAGCTAAAATTTGGTATATTTGGATAAGTTTTAAGTGCAAACAACATTTCCTAATAAAAAAAAATTCCACAGTGAAAAATAAGGGCAATTTATTCTTCAGTGAATTTAACGTTTTCACCTCTTCCTCGTATACGGCGCAATATTTACTAGTTTTGTCTATGCTCTTTTTTGCTTAAGGACATGCAGAACTTTTCAACCGTCAAAAAAATTTGGTAAGTTTTTAAATAAAAAAAAAACCCTTTGGTGCGAACTTTCTGCCGGTCACTGTATAAAGCATACAAACCTGACAATATAATAATTTTTTTGGGAGGCTCTCCTAATGAAGGAATAATTTCTTCAGGCATTTCTTCACATGTTGGCGAAAGGTTGGAAAACTTTGTGGGTACTGCTTGCGGAAATAAGGTTTTTTTAATGGTTGCACTTCTTGAAAAATATTATTCTTCGAAATGGTTTTCACAAAGCCGATAGTTTTTGTGTGCATTTATAATCTTTGGCAATAAATCTGGCCTACTGCAGGCGTCTATCCACAATTTTGCACTATAACAAAATATTGTATTTAAAGCAACATAATATCCATTATTTCTACCCCTTTTGAAATAAATCTACCCAAAAACTATTTTAACCAGACCTTTACAACTTATATCTTATTATTTTATTTTATCATATCAACAATTATTCGCGATTAAACATAAAAACATAAGAAAACTAATAAGCTCCATCTTTATTTATCAAGTCTGTTAAAAATATTTACCTACATCCCAAAAAACTTTAAGATTAAAAATTTTAAATCTATCATTCATATTATAATTAATTGATTATCATAATAATTACCGTTCGTACTCCTTTGGAAAACTAAATAAACTTAATCCTTGGCCGGTTCTCACTGAACAATACGGGTAGGCACAATAATATCCAGACATTTTACAACACACAACGAAAACAAAATAATACCAAAAATAGCTAGGCGCAACGTCAGCTCACGGACTAAACACAATTTAGACGAGCACATGTTTTTTACCGATACACAACATCTTTGCGACATGCGCGTACCAAAACAGGACCCGCAAAACGCCCAGCTGTCGCTTCTCGTTGGCTGTGTGTTCTCTGAGTCGAACATAGTCGAATAATTCGAATAGTCGAATAGATACTTGAATAGTCGAATAGTCAAATATTCGAATTTCGAATAGTCGAATATTTGAATAGTCGTCTATTTAAATATCGAAATACAGTCGTTTAATCACGGAAGGAAGTTTAACTGCTTAAACATAATAAAGGAACATTTTTAAATATTAGTCATTTTTAATATCTAAATTATCGAATAATAATGTGCATTTTGTCGAATAAAGTAAGATGACAAATAAATAATTCTGTTAAATTATTTCAAGATATGAAAACTTGAGAACTCTGTAATAAATAAAAAAACTCTTAAACAAAATGATTATTTATTAAACACAAAAAATCAAACATTTTAAACAACGAAAATAAAATTATATTCGAATTTCGAATAGTCGAATATTTGAATAGTCGAATTTTTTAACTAACAATAAATTCGAATTTAGAATAGTCGAATATTCGAATTATTCGAATACAATTCCGAGCCCTAAGTTTAAAGCACCAGTTAAATTTGTGTAAAAGGTAAAAAAGACGAAGTTATAGCTGCTCTTTGGAAGGGTCATTGTTAAGATAGTTTTAAAGGTTGGTTGGCAAAGAAAAGTACTTTCAAAAAGACGGTTTACTTTGATTACTCGGTAATTTGTGGCCTTTCAGTCTATAAATTTTGTATCAAATATTTTCATCTTGTGTATAAAATCATAAAGAAGAAAATATAATAAAAAATGACACACAACAAAATACAGTTTTTTAATGATGATCATCATATTCGTCCAAGTTAATAATAAGGGGAAGAGTGTCTGGAGAATCGATAAATCTTTGCGTTCCCACGCACAATTTATAATTTTATTAGTGTGTTAAGTACATAATTTTTCCATTTTTCCACTGTAACATTTTCTATGGCTTCATGCCACAGACCCAAAACTACTTCATTTCTTATAGGATGAATAGAACTTATTTTTGCATCATAATATCGCTTACATTCCGACCAAACCATTTCAATAGGATTAAAGTGACAATGACATTGAGAAAGTCTTAAAACTCGATGTCAATGTTGCAATGCTAGTTCGTCCAACCTATTAAAATAAAATAAGAATAATTAAAACACCAAATAAATAGCGCTTTCCAGATTACTTGTAGCCTTTGAGTGGGATATGCTGCTTCACTATTATCCAGATCTGATCCTTCATTGCAAATGATGAAACCGGAATTTGTCTTTGTTCTAACTATGGAGGGCTTTAGGAAGGAGTCCGATCGAAAATGGCTGTTCTTTAAATTTACGTCCCTGTTTAGTAGTTAGTTCGCTGTTTCCCGGTCGCGGCGCAGTGATCGTCAAGTGTTTGACTTTTTACAGGTTTTGATAGAGTCAGCGGTATTTTTATCCAATAATTAATAAAATAAGCTTTATTAGATATAATATATACATATCTCAGCATGTAGAGGGTTTTAGTTAACTAAATTCAATAAAACAGTTGATTATCCCATAAGAACCAATGCATTTTACAGATTTAAAGGAACACATGCGCCCCTGACGGCCATTTTTAAAGCTGCTTTACCGATCCAAAACTTTGCCCGAAACCAATGTATTGCGATCGGATTCCTAACCTAAAGCCCTCCATAGTTCTAACCATGCAATAAGTAATCTTTTTGACCAACGTGTATTTGGAATTTGTTCAATTAGCCCATAATGATAGGTGGCGTTATTCATGATAATAAGCGACGCTTCTTCCAAGTTTGGTAACAATTTTTCTTCAAATCATTTCTCGAAGTTTTCACTATTCACCGAATCATGACAATCACCAGATTTCAGGTCAGACTTGAATATGAAACTTGCATTATTCACAAATTCATTTTCTGAACCAGCACGTAATAGTATATTACGTACCGAGGTGGAAAGTGTTTCATTACTGTCGAGAGATTAGATAGTTTACCGAGATGCGAAGCGTCGAGGTAAACTATATCTCGGAGACAGTAATGAAACTTTTCACCGAGGTTTGTATACTATTTTATTTACAACCACATCCTACATCCACTTCTTATAATTTTTAACTAAAAATGTTATTAATAGAAAAATGTCATTTTGACGTAGTATTATATGAAAATATATATTAAAAAATCAAATAAATTTACAAGTAGGCATATTTTCAAATTAGGCGACGGTTGTCAAGGAAACGTATGTTTGAAATTAAAACAATAAACGTCAGTTCAAGTCTGATCTTTTGCGATCAATACAATAAAGTTTAAAAATTATTGGAAGAATAATCAATGGAGTGTACCCCGCCGGAAATAAGGGGAGCCGCTGAATGAAATGATAAAATTTTAGTTAAAATATCACATTTTAGACTGAAAATTAGGGCGGGGAATCAGGGTGGGAAGTCAGGGCGGGAAGTAGAGGTAGGTAATGTGACACTTCCCAACCTTCAATAAAGTCAGTAATGTCAACATTACATGTATGGTTGTAAATAAAATAATATACCATACACTCTCTGACGATTTTTTTTAACCGTATGAAGAGTATCATCTTACCAACTTCGCCTAAAAGCCCCTTTACTGTATATCCAGGTTTCCTTCAGAAAAACAGATGTTAAGGGAAATTGAGAGTTGCCGGGCTATATGGGTAGCTCTATTAAAAAACGTCTGTTTAATACAGTATATTTACGCCACTTAAATTATTTTTTTTAAAACAGTCCGCTAATGAACCAGTGGATATCAATCATCAATGAGTTTAAGGTTTAGTTGTATTGAGCGAATGGTAACGTGTTCACCTGCTCTATATACATCTCATAAATAACGCTCTCTTATGGTATGTACAGTGTCCGCAAGAAAGTCCGCATCAAATGGGATTTTTTTTTATTATTACGTATAGTTAAAAATTGAAAAGGCAGTTAGTTTTTGCTTACCAAAAAACCAAAAATGACGTATACTGAAGCAGCTGCACGACTTGCGTTACCTGTCAAATTTGACATTTTTAATAAAATAGGTTCAAAAATGCCCTTATTTAACAAAATATCGAAAAATTTTACTCGAAAATGTTGTTTATTTAGGCATTTTTAGTCTCTGTCCGAAATTTTGACTGTCTAATACAATTTTTATTTTTTGCCAGGTTCTTGAGAATTTTGATCAACCCTCGTAGATTAACTTTTATACATCGATGTAAAACCATTTGACTTTACTTCATTTGTAATCTTCATGCAATTTTGTGTAAAATTTTTGTTTCCTATTATTTGTTTTGCTTCAAAAACTGAAATTATTATTGATTAGTATGTAATGTTTGATGCAAAGTTTATCTAATTACATCCGTTTTGCCAAAACCGACGTTTCTATTTTTCTCAAGTTAGTAAACAGATGTACAAAAAAAAAATATTAGGAAGCTTTCGTTGAAATTTTACTTAATTAATATTGGATTAAAAAGAATAAATATTAATCGCTCGAAACATTTTATTCAACAAAAATATAGTTTAATATAATTAATTTAATTTAATAATAATTAAGAAAAATTTCAACGAAAGCTTCCTAATATTTTCTTTTTGTGCATCTGTTTACTAACTTAAGAAAAATGAGATACGTCGGTTTTGGCAAATTGGATGTAATTAGATAAACTTTGCATCAAACATTACATACTGATCAATAACAATTTCAGTTTTTTAAGCAAAATAAATAATGGGAAACAAAAATTTTACACAAAATTGCATTAAGATTACAAATGAAGTAAAGGCAAATGGTTTAACATCGATGTATAAAAGTTAATCTACGAGGGTTGATCAAAATTTTCAAGAACCTGGCGAAAAATAGAAATTGTATTAAACTGTAAAAATTTCGTACAGAGACTAAAAATGCCTAAATAAACAACTTTTTCAAATAAAGTTTTTCGATATTTTGATAAATAATGGCATTTTTGAACCTATTTTATTAAAAATGTCAAATTTGACAGGTAACGCAAGTCGTGCAGCTGCTTCAGTATGCGTCATTTTTGGTTTTTAGGTAAGCAAAAACTAACTGCTTTTTCAATTTTTACCTATATCTAATAATAAAAAAAAATCCCATTTGATGCGAACTTTCTTGCGGACACTGTATGTCCATGAATTTCGTGAAGTTGTCGACCACCGGATGACAAAATAGCTATATTATTGCGACTTTTAAAATCTACATTCTGTAGTAATATGTTAAGGGCATAGGAACTTGTCGAATATTTTGCCTGAAGATTTGTTGCCTAGAAACAGCAGAATGCTGTATTTAGACAACAAATCTAAAGACAAAATGTTCTACATAGTTTATATGCCCGAAACATATTTGATAGACTATTTCCTGAAACGTGAAAAGTACAATACCTAAAATAAAAATAGAAAAACATGGAATTTTAAAAATACATATTTATTTCGAACAATTTAACGTGTTACAATTAAAAGTACAATTATTATATTTAATTATAGTCTGACTCGTAGATGGCGTTGTCTCCCTAACAGAATTATTTTCTTTAATTTGAACATTTTCAGCATTATTTACATTTTCACCTCTTATTTTTTCGATAATTCTTTTGTGATGTTCTTCACCATTTTTTAAATAGGGTCTAATGGAGCTTGTTGACGATTGTCCCGTTATCTTTATAAGTTTTCTTCTTGTACTCCATTTTTGCTAGCTCTGAGACCGCTAAAGCACGTAGTGAATGATTGGTAATTTTTTTATTTTCAATATCCAGACCGACTTTTTTTGCAGTATTTTTCATCCATTTCGCAAAAGTATTTTTTCCAATAGGACTATTTTTATACCAATTTTTACTTACTTGCCAACTGAAATTTGGAGTAAGAAAAAACCTGTCACATTCCATAAGATGATTACGTTTTTCCATATACTTCTTCTTAAAAATTCGAATTGGGCCAACATCTGGATTATTTTTGTTTGGTACTAGCCACTTGGAATCGGTACATTTTTTGTTTCTGCCTTGAGCTGTTTTTGCGAAAATTGGGTTATATTCGATTCTTCCAGTTTCATTACCAAAATTATCATATTCTTTTTGAAAATAATTTATAAGGCACTTTACACCCTCACCTCCCCTCCAGGCTAGCTCGTATGAAAAAATATAAAACATCTTTTCTATCAAACCCTTTATTTATAAAGACACTTTACTGACGTGGTGCATACAAAATTTTATCGCCAACCGTTCAGAATTTATAATATAAAAATTGAGGTATAACTCATCGCATTTTATTATAACAAAGTAAACAGCAAATATAGAACAAATCTACTTATTATTTGTTATATTAAAAGTGAACGTACACCCTGAAGCATTATAAAAATTAATTCCTGAAGGCGAAGAAGTTCCAACTGAAAACGTTTGAGGATTATTATCTATGTTAAAAATGCGAATTAAATGAATGAAATAAAAATTTGCGGAGGATAATAGTTATTTTTGTACCAAGGCAGTAAAGTGATTCTTTATCGGACGAGTCTGAAATTATGAGATGAGCGAGCGAGGCGAATAACAGGCGAGTCGATAAAGACACTTTACTGACGTGGTGCATACAAAATTTTATCGTCAACTGTTCAGAATTTATAATATAAAAAATTGAGGTATAACTCATCGCAATAAATCGCGTGAAAACTATTATCGAGCTGTAATAGGGAAAGGCGTGACAGTGACAGACGATTTTTGATTAATAAATGTCAAAGTCACTAATTTACGTAAAAGTATTTATCGTCAACCGGCAGTAAAGCCTTACATTATCAGAGTGATTTCCGGAAGTAAAGGAACACTTTATTTTATTGTAAAATAAAATACTTTACCTGCCGCAAATGCGGCAGATAATAGTATATTAAAGTACGAGTTTCATAAGAAGCGGTTTTAGCGCCCGCGTCTATTTTAAAAAACGAGCCACGAAGTGGCGAGTTTTTTTATTGACACGGGCGCTAAAACGCCTTATGAAACATGTGCTTTATACATTTTTTTCTATTTCACCTTTTATAATCAAGAAAAATACATTTTAAAAAGAAAATAAATCCTTCAAATTTTGTAAATTTTTATGTCTAAATTTTATGTTGGTAATACTATTTTTTATCATAGGAGCCTCTGGACAACAAAAATTATTTTGCAAACTGTCATTTTTTGATTTATTGACCCATTTTCACCACGAGATTCTAAAGTTATTTTAGCGATATGAGATTTAAAATTGGACGGAATACGTTGTGTGATCCTTGTACATTCGGTACATATACAGAGCGTTCGGAAATTCGGGAGATTTTGCTACTTTTTTTCGAATTTCAAAAGACGTGATTTTACGTCACGGCATTGCAATTTAGTATAGGGAAGATGGAAAATTCAAATAAAGTTGAAGTTAAAATCGACATTAGAAGGTTAGTAGATTGAATTTTGGATAGGATTTGGCAGAAAATGATAGCTTGAAGCATCTACAAAAGATTGATTTATAGATTTATGCAACTAACATACATGACTGTTATCCACACAGAATAAAAAAGTAAGTTATCAAGCTAGTTTTCCTCTGCGACAAATGGGTTTTCTCGTAAATCACAAAGGCCGCGCAAGTCAATGAAATAAAACATTTAAATGTTACCAACATCAAATAAAGAAAAAACGCGTATCGAAATAGCTTCATTACGATCCGCAAATGAGGGTCGTACTGAACTCATTATGAACGTGAAATAGAAAAATACTTTTACCTGCCGCAAATTTTTTCTTGAGGGGTGCTTTGGAATACGCACGTGGTCGGCAGAAATTTTCTGACATGTCATAAAAAATTGTCTGTCACTGTCACGCCTTTCCCTATTACAGCTCGATAAATAGTAGGTCAAATTTTTTGAGGGGTGTTTTGGAATACGCTCGTGGTCAGCCGAAATTTTCTGAGTTGTCATTTTTGACGTGTATATTTGCTGTTTTCTTTGTTATAATAAAATGCGATGAGTTATACCTCAGTTTTTTATATTATAAATTCTGAACGGTTGGCGATAAAATTTTGTATGCACCACGTCAGTAAAGTGTCTTTATCGACCTGTTATTCGCCTCGCTCGCTTCGCTCGCTCATCTCATAATTTCAGACTCGTCCGATAAAGAATCACTTTACTGCCTTGGTACATAAATAACTATTATCTGCCGCATTTGCGGCAGGTAATTGCGGCAGGTGAAGTATTTTATTTTACAATAAAATAAAGTGTTCGTTTACTTCCGGAAATCACTCTGATAATGTACGGCTTTACTGACGGTTGACGATAAATGTTATTTATCTGTGCCTCGCTGTAAAGTTTTTCCAGAATAATTCTGATTTGTTCGATTTTCCAGTTTAGTGTTTTAATATCTTATGCACCAACGCACAGTCTATTTTGGGTTAAGTTGGTAACGCCGTTGGAATTTATTCTTCTTGGCTAATTTAATATTTGTGGTTTATATTGTTAAACTTTTTAAATACTTTTTTACTTTTATTTTACGTTATATTTAAGTTACTTCAGCCGATGTTGTTACATTTCATTCGTGTGGGCAAGGTCTTTGCTAATAAATGTTCGCATTCTTATGGCTTTATGGTATAATTTCATTATTTTTTTTTTGCATTAAGTAAATCTCCTTTGTTTAGTTTAACTAAGCATACTTTATTGGAGCCTTGCGTGGACCGGCCAATTAAGGTATTTTTTGCCAGCTGGTATACTTAGGTGCATTTCATCATTTATCTCTAGATGACCCCAATTATCACAAATATCTTCCAAAAATTTTCGTTGTTTTTTTTATTAAGAGGATTGTACGTAGGTACACCAGAATTTTTTTACTTCCAATTTTATTTCGTTAGTATCAACGACAACAAAGCACGATATATACATCTCACTCTCTTTATCATAACAAGAGGACAATATATACTGGAATAACAGCTCTTTAGAAATTACCGATAAGAAGTCTCTTCCTTAACATGTATCACGAAATCAACGCATATCAAATAATATCATTTCCAATGAGATTTAAAAACAGCAATTCCTTTTTTCTTGACCTCTTTTATACCGTGCGAGCAAAAATTATTTGCATCAAAGAGGGCTTGGATTAAAAAACGTAGGGCTTGGTTTAGATCACAATGATATCGAGACGACATATCTAACTAAATCTAGGTTAACATTTGGCCAATTTCATATTATGACATGATATGCCAAACTAATGAGTAATAAAATAAGTAGACAAATACAAATTTATTTTTGTTGTTTACAAAATTAACAAAATAAGAATATACAGAAAGAAAAAAAAAATAAAATAAATGAAAATGGGACAGGCGTCTTCTGTTCTTACAGATGGTCTTCCTGCTCCTTTTTTGTGTTGTATAGAACCTGTTTCCCTAAGCACAGCCACTGTTCTTTTTAGGCAATGTCCCCAGCATTAAAAGCAACGTTAGGAAAATGTTCGTGAAAATCGTCCATGCACAAACCCAGATTGTATTGCCACTCACCATTTACTCTAACCCCGTTTCGAAAATACGCTTCAACCATAAATGAATTGTTCAAGAAATTGGAAAAATTAGCGATGAATCAAATTACTTGTAACGACTGTCAAAGATGACGGAATAACTGATTGATTGTTAATTCAGGTAGTTACTGACACCCAACCGGTATTAAGCTCTACGGCTAAGCATTACGTCCTTAGATGCAAGGCCCTTTTTGATGCAAATAATTTTTGCTCGCACGGTACCTTTTTGGGACAAAACATGCCAAGGAATAAGAATTTTTCACTATTATATACCGAGCCACAATAAACAAGTTTTAAAGCTTGGAATGTAAGCAAAGTGCTGCTCTCTCTCTCTGCCCTCTACAATGTACATCAAAACTGTGACACCCTAAAAAACTAGTACCAAAGTTCGCGCAAATCATACTATAATTAAGGTGGGATTAACGACGCCATTTTCTATCGTCAATTCGATTAACTATGGACGATCCGCATGCGCACTGCAGTGCCGTGTTGATCAGAGTAGTTATTTTTATGCTTTTGGCATACGAAGAAGAAAGACAGACATGTTCTGGAGCTGGTAGAGCAAGGCAGATGTTAATCAGCCGGTCATAGTTTTGTTTACTTTCGTGTTTTGTGCAGTTACGACCCACAAAATCAAACACATATTCTGTAGAATTCTTAGGAGAGATGACATCTAGGTAGACTAGAAAATATCGTGTTACCAGTAAAAATGGTTGTTTATACTTCATCAGTTCTGAAAATCGACGTATTTACTTTCAGGGATTTTAAGGTAAATTGTGGCAATTTTTCAAGAAACTGCTTTTTTAAAGTTTCTATGCATTTATTTAAAAAAAGAAAACACTGGCATACTATTCGTTAATGCCTCCCTGAACAGCCCTTCCAAAATTAGATACTATTTTTTTTTTTAAATAATCGCAAGGTTCCGAAAGTTATACATGATTGACCTTGAGAACTGTGCCCTTTAGATAAATATTTACAAAAAAGTTTAAAAAGATGATAACTTTAACACCTCGTATTTTGGAAACTATTAACTTTTGAACTAAGGTAACTTTGGCTAGATACTCATATTTTAGCCTTAGGAATCTGTGTGAAGTTTTATACATATATTTTCGGGAGACCCTGTATAATAACACCTTTTATAAGCCGGTACAGGCCTAAGGCAGAATTCAATTACCTACTTATATTATAACATGCTATGCCAGAAAGGTTAATATCTACTCATTGTACTTTTATTAACAATTATTCGTCAATTATTTCATGTTGCCTTAACTTAACTTAACATAGACGTCATTTTTGATCGACAGCCTTGGCAAGGTCGCCATACTTTTTATTTTCTACAGACAAGACCACCTTTAGGAAATCGTATATCGTTTTTAATACGTATCTGTCGCTTGACCAGTCACGAGTCACATAAACGTTAAATTATTGTAATATTCTTGTTTTTTGATTGGTAAGTTTTCATTTTTTTTGCTGTCTTAGTTTTTCCAAATCAAAAAGAGGAGGTAGCAAGTATGAAAGGTACAGGGCCACATAGAGGTTTCTGCGCCCGGGGCCAAAAATCTTACGTCCCTTCCCGTTTTTAGGCATCTACCATCGCTTTTACTCACGATATACATATGATCTGGTATCTACATGGCCGATCCTACGGTGTCGGCCGCCCGCGTGCAAAGACCTATTATGCCGCCCCTCTAAAGATTTTTTCCTATTTTGAGTAATACTTAACGTTGACGTTATAAACTCATCTACATGTATGTACATAAGAGTAAAAAGTCAAACATTAATAAAAATGCAAACTACAAATAAAATGTTACGGGAAAGACTTTATTTTTGGGCCAGCTAATTTTTGACATAATCGTGCCGAAAAAATTTTCCTCACTAGTGTGGAAAAATCAATTTTCCGCACTGATATCCGTGCGGAAAATTGGTTTTTCCACACGTCTGTAGAAAAAAGATATGAATAGTTTTGTTTACTTTTGTTTAAAACTCCTGACCTTAGCAAATTGTTGTCTGTCTGCATGACAGTTTAGTAGTTGTCAGTGTTATAGTTGTTTGAATTTCGTTAACTGCATATCAGAAAAATTGTTTATTTAACAGAAATGCACAAAATAACAATTCTACGGATGATTGGTTATGAAGATAAAACACGGACCCAAATGGAAGTTGCTCGCTTATTTCATGAGAAAGTTACAAATTTGCCGCCTATAACTCAAGGAAAAATGAGTAAAATAGAAATGCAGTTTCGCCAGCTGGGACATGTAAAACAGATAAAAAAAAGTAGCTGTCAATGCATTAGGTGATGATACCAAATTAGATATTATGCTTGAGTTTGAGGAAAACCCACATACTTCTAGTCGAAAAACAGCCCCAATGTTCGATGTTAGCCATTCATCGATTATTCGAACATTAAAAGAAAAGAAAATGTATCCCTATAAAATGATACCTACTCATAAGCTCATGGAAGACGATTTTGATAGGAGAACGTATTTTTTTAAACAAATGATGGCAATGTTAGATAACAATGTGATCCAATTAGAACATATATTTTGTTTTCTCATGAGTGCACTTTTACACTTCACGGTCATGCTAATCGTCAGAATTGCCGGTATTGGTCTACGGAAAATCCTCACTGGATTGGAGAAGAACATACGCAATATCCTAAAAAGGTTATTGTTTGGGCAGGAATAGTTGGAGATCATATCATAGGTTTCTTTTTTATTAATGGCAATTTAAATGGCGATAATTATTTAGCACTGCTCCAAAATATTGTCTTGCCAACTTTGACAAACTTATATCCTGATCCAGCAAACTCACAACTTCCAGCGAATATGATATTGTTTCAGCAAGATAGAGCACCCATTAGCAAATAAATGTTTGGTAGTTCCTCAACCAAGTATTTCCAAATCGGTGGATGGGGAGGCGTAAATCGATGAAATGGCCAACACGATCCCCTGATCTGACGCCATTAGACTTCTTCTTATGGGGTTATGTCAAAAATATTGTATACAAAACTAAATCCCTCGAGTTAGCTGACTGAACAAGACGAATAACGCTTGCGATTAGATCGGTCACGCCTCAGATGTTCAGTAACATTAGAAGAAATTTCTATTTAAGATTAGGATGTTGCCAAGATGTTCGCGGCGAGCATTTTCAACATCTCTTACATTAATGTGTTTTTTTTTTGTTTTTTACATTATCAAGAAATAAACAGTATTACTTAGAAGTTTTTGAGTGTGTTGTTAATTTTTGCAATAAATCTGAAAACACTTGATATTTCCGAAACAGTTGAAGTTAGGTATAGGATATTGTACATATGTCTAAAATTTTCTGAAAAATTTAAAAATTAAATAATATACGGAGTGTTCCATTTAAAATAAGAAAGTTGGGATTGGCCACTGTTACATGACATACCCTGTATAAAAAGTTTTTATTTAAAAAAATGCGCAATTAGAAATACCAATTGACGTGTGCGAGCGTTTTTTCGGACACGCCCCCATGTATTGATTATCGAATTTATTCCATTTGGCTGATACACACTGTATGGGTAAACTTTTACTTCTATCCTTTGCTGTATTGTATTTTTACACAGGATAATAATTATTGAAAAAAGTAATAAAATACTTATAAAAATAAAAATCAATTCTTTACATGTGGTATATCAAAGTGCCCAACCTTGAATCAACAATACAAATTACGATAAAAACTAGTCGGGAACAATATATTAATATACAGTACCTAAAAAAATGTTGTTTTCCAAGATCCTAAGAAACAGACTAATAAAGGTGTATGTATAACCAAGATTTAAAGCACTGACGATGTAACTGTAGCAAGGTCGTTGGGTGTCAGTGTTAATCAAGGAATTAATTTGTGATTTTTTTTATTTCACGATGAAGAAAAAATTAACAGCTTGACATCAGAATCTACTTGATGACATTTTGTTAATATTTGCATTAATAAATAGGTTTTTCCTTTTAAGGTAGTTTATTATTATTTATAATTTAATCTGTGTATAGGTTGGTGTAAACAGGGTGGTATGAAAATTACTTATTATAAGTATTTAAATTTGGAATCGGCTTTAAATGACCACCCTCTACATTGATTCGTTGGTTAACCTAAGCAACAAACATCTTCTTGCAAATTCTTTAATTTTTTGTTTAAAATTCTAGTTTTCATCAGATCGATCAGCAGACTCATTTCTTACGTGTAAACTGCTAAAATTTGCCCCAAGTTTTTGCCAAAAATTTGGAATTTCTTCTCAATTTTTGATCAAGTTGGGAAATAAGGTAGATATTGATTTCTTGCATTTTTAGTAGTTGCAAACCTATCAGATTTTGAGGATGAAAAATTGTTTTTAAGGTTTTGTTTCTAAAATTTGTATAAAAATGATTCGTCGTCGTGTTTTTAGTTCGAAAAGGAAGAAAGCAAGTCAATTAAACTAGTCCTATAAAATCGAATATAAAATAATAAACAAAACGAGCAAAATAAACAATCTTCGATATTATCGCGTACCTATAACCTCAAGTCAAATATTATTTGGTAGGTATATAACTGGTATTGATTTTTACAATTTGGCAAAAACTAGGGTAGGTACCTACGTGTAAAATATTTTTAAGAACAGTTTCTTGTTCAAGAATTTGAAAAAGTTTTTGCCCGAGAACTTGGCCCGTGAAATAATTTTATCCTGGGAATAATATAAACATACCTAGGTATTTACTTTTTTTTTAATACAATATACATAAAAGTATCTCTTAAGGTGGGAGTATCAAAATTAACATGCTTGCCAACCTATAACCTATTTCGCGTATATTTATTTAATTTTTCTAGCTTTTACACAAAATTTAAATAAAATCATTATCATCTTCATATTTTATAGGTAATAATTGACATATTAAATAAATATCAAGGAATTTCATTATATATTTTAGGAGAATTGTATAGCGAAAAATATCGGGTAAGATTTTTTTTTAAATTATTATGTCATTGCTCGTTCACTATACAATTATCCCAAAATTAGCAATAAAATGAATAGATATTTTTGTTATATGTCAGATATTACCTAAATATTGTACCGACGATATTGATTTTATTTAAATGTTAGTTAATCTATTAATAAACTAAAAAAAAAGCAACGCGAAATAGATTATAGGTTGGTAATAGATGGAATGACGTTCAGAATGCCACCTTAAACTTTTTGAAGCAAGATATTGCCCGAAAAATAGGCGTACCTAATTACTAGATTGCAGGGCTGCAAAGAAAAAATACCAAAACATGCATCGGGATAATCTGTCACGGTGTGTGTTTCTTTTTATTTTCATACCTTGTTTGTGTAACCTAGGCCTATTTAGATGTTTTTAAGTTAATCATAATAAAATAAAATTATATATCACTAGCGTGTACCCAGCATGCGTTGCAACCCGCTGGTATAAATACAAACCCGAACAAACCCGATATATTAGTACCCGGCATGCCACTTTCTGAAATTCCACCCGTGCGAAGCCGGAGCGGGTCGCTAGTTATACATAAAAACTTCCTCTTGAATCACTCTACTATTAAAAAAAACCGCTTCAAAATCCGTTGCGTATAGTTTTAAAGATTTAAGCACATATGAATAGGGACAGACGGACGACAGCGACTTTGTTTTATACTATGTTAAGAAGATACATCACTACTCCATACCTATTGAAAATACGAAATACCCGGTATTTTATTATTTGGGGCAAAATAAAATCATACAACGGAAGTTAGTAGTCATTGTCTATATTAAAATCCGAGTTAAAATCCGAGTATCCGAGTCATTAAAAGCACAAACACAATTTCCTAAACTATACAAAAACTAGAAATCCGTAAATATTAAAGACCCACAACAATCCACATATCCACAATAGCAAAGAAAAAAACAGGGAATCCACAGAGAAACCTTAAAACACAACAACAAAAATGGCGCCGAGCCGATTCTGGAGTGTATTTTGAACATGTCGCTATACCAATAACCAGAGGTTTGTGCGCATGCCCGATGCTGCTGGGAAGAAAGGCATCTGACCGGCGAGTCGTGCGCTCGGACGTAATTTTTCACCCATAAAACTTTAACAGTTTGTTTGCGCACGAGATAAGGTGTACGGATCTAAAGGTAAATGTCTATGGGGCTAATACGCTACTGCTACCTATACAATAAAACACTGCGTCGTTTTATTGGGATTTAAAGTTAGACAGTGTTCATTAATATTATGTAGTATATATCTTTAACTCTTCGATGAGGGGGGGTGGTTACGATCTCTCGACCTCCCCCCCCCCACTCTTCTTTACGCATCTGCTATAAGCCTGGATGTAAAATATTATTTGTAAATTGCAAAAACTCACTTTTGGCTGTAAAACTGAATATAAAGGAATTAATGAACAATTACTTTCATATCTGGTAACCTTAAAGAATAACTAGTCGGCCTAGTTAAGAGTAGGTGTATTAAGTATACAGGGTCACAACTTTTGCATATTATTGTTTGCATATTTTATTGTTGCTAAAGTAGCCACAAAAAATTCCTTATTTTGTAATGATTTTTTAAAACACGAAATTCCAGGTGTTTAAGTCACACAATTAGAAGGTATGTGGGTGAGATATGGGATTATTTAACGTTTTAATCCGAGTATTTTGTCTATAATTGTAGGTATTGTGTATCCGGTAATTTGATTATTTTCATACAAGGATTAGGGAAAATCTAAGGTCAAAATTAAAAAAAAATTATATGCTTTTAATTAACAGCTGTAATAATTTGATGGATACATAAAAAACTTATTACTTCTTATCTTCTTTAATTGGCAAATTAATTATTATTTTCACAGGCGCATGGCTGCAATTATTCAATTCTACTTCCAGGTACAATTTTGTGTTTAAAAATAAAAAAAAAAAACATTAATATATTTGTTTCTCAAATTATGTAGTTTTTGTGTTTTGATTTTCTCTACATAATTTCAGTATTGTGGCAATAATTTTAGGTGTGGCTTGTCCTGCATAGTCACTAAAATTAATATAATATTTTCTATTGCGAGCAGAGTCTGCTCAGCAGACACTATTTTTCTATTCTTTTAAGAAAACTTGATATGATGGGTATTTCGGGTGTAGTTTTTGACTTATTTAGAATTTATTTGAATCAGCGGAAACAAAAAGTTCGTATCAAAAATAAACATAGCAAATTTCATAATAATAATTGTGGTGTTCCGCAAGGTTAGATTTTGGCCCCTTTATTTTTCCTTATTTATATTAATTCTATAAGTATTTAAATTAAAATTAAAAGTGAAAATTAGATTGTTTGCTGGTGATACAACTATTTTATACATCGCTGATTCATATGAAATTATACAAAATTTTATAAATCATGATATAAAAAATCATTGAATTATGGATGTGTAGTCATAAATTAACATTAAATTTGGAAAAATCCTCTCTTTTATGTATAGGAAAGAAACCCAATTTATACAAAAGTGATTTAAAATTAAAAGTCGGGCATTTAAAACAATCAAATAAAATTAAATTTTTGGGATTGATAATAGATGAAGCTATTAATTGGAGTGAACACATTGAATATATTAAATAGAAAATAGTTGCGCCAGTGGGGATTTTAAAAAAACCCAGTTTTTTTACTCCAAATTATATGTTACGTCCTATTTATTTTGCTATTATTCACATTCTCGTAACATAAATATTTTCTTTGTTGCGGAAGGTAAATAAAGTTTTCGTTGAAAGCCTTATAATAAAGTAGATACTTATAAACAAGAAAATCATTTGTACCTCCTGTCGATTAAAAAAAAAAACATTTACAAAACAGTGGATTTAGCTACCTGTATTTTATTTGTGACCATATTTTATGAAAAGTGATCAAACCATAAGTTCTTTTGCGTCAGCGTTTCCGTCATCCACTCAAAACAATGCTAATAAATGGATAGGTATATCTTGAAAACTGATCCGTTGTAATTGGTCCAGTGCACCTGGAACTTTTTGAAAATCGTTCTAGACGCCAAAATAAAAACCGAATACCTGTTGTTTTTAAGAAAACATTTTTTAGATATACCTATTTAAATACGCACTTAAAAAATAGCATATACAGGATTCCCCATTTAAAACGAAACAGGCTAAATATCTGGTTCCACGTTAATTTAAAAAAAAACGCTCGGACCCGTCGATTTTTATTTCGAGGGGGACATCTTTTGCGTTTATTGTCAATCTTGTTACTTCAAGCCCCTAGGAGGGAGGAGGGGGGGGGGTAAGATCTAAATCTTAAATGGATACCCCTATTTTGTATAATTTTTTTGGATTCTGCATAAAATTCTGAACATTTTTTAATAAAAGCATTATTAGTCTATACTAAATAGTTTCCGAGATATTGACTCTTGAAAAATGAGATTTTTGAACTTTGACAGCGTCTAGCTTTCTAACTGTACGTCTTAGAGTAAAACGGCTTACATGTCCCTATCTTCGATTTTTGTTATCTTTCCAATAGTGTCAACTTCCGGTTAAACAGGAAGTACTATATTTCTTACAACCGGTTTAACCGGAACTTGACACTATTGGAAAGATAATAAAAATCGAAGATAGGGACATGTAAGCCGTTTTACTCTAAAGACGTACCGTTAGAAAGCTAGACGCTGTCAAAGTTCAAAAATCTCATTTTTCAAGAGTCAATATTTCGGAAACTGTTTAGTATAGACTAATATTGCTTTTATTAAAAAAAGTTCAGAATTTTATGCAGAATCCAAAAAAATTATATAAAATAGGGGTATCCATTTAAGATTTAGATCTTACCCCCCCCCCCCCCCCCCTCCCTCCTAGGGGCTTGAAGTAACAAGATTGACAATATACGCAAAAGATGTCCCCCTCGAAATAAAAATCGACGGGTCCGAGCGTTTTTTTTTTAATTAACGTGGAACCAGATATTTAGCCTGTTTCGTTTTAAATGGGGAACCCTGTACAGTGTACGGTGTGACCAGTAAAGTCCGCATCATATGGCATTTTTTTAAATTAATAGCTTTATTCGAAATTTGACTTTGGCATCAAGTTCTGCTTTGATCGAGATAAAAATTAAGCAAAAAAATAGTAGTCACGTGATTCGCATTACCTATCTATCTGTCAAAATGTAATTATTTCCAAAAAATAATTCAAAAGTGGGGTTCATTCTGAAAGTATCGAAAAAAGTTATAAAAAAAAGTTTTTTTAAATGCAGTTTCTAGCCCACATGCAAAATTTTAGCTGCATAAGGTAATTTTGATTTTACCCACCACTAAAATTTATTTTCCACTTAATGAACATTTTACTGATGACACTGTGTTCTTTTTAGTTTTAATATTAAGGTGTATTACTTTCAGACACAAACTACGTTTTCAAAAATACTTGCGACCAAATTTAAGTAGCCCATTAACTTCACACATATAATTTCTTGTTGTCTTCTTTGCTATTGTGAATGTTTAATATGTATGGATAGTTTTTGTGTAGTTTAGTGAATTGTGTTTGTACCTTTAGTGACTCGGATGCAACGACTAGTAAAAGACCATTGTATAATTTTATTATGCCCAAATAGGAGTAAAATATATTACATTATTATGACGATGATAATGATTTAAACACATCTAACTAGGCCTGGGCCACACGAACAAGATGTTAAAGCCCGGACCCAAGGGCGTCCATAGAGCATTTTTCAGGGGGGGGGGGGAGCAATAACTTAAACAATATTTTTTTATATATGACTAATTATTTAACATATAGGTACCTTATTCCTAACGGAACCTACAGAATTCGTAAAAAATAAACACAAAATTACAATTTATAAGTTTTCATCATGAAATAAAAATGTTAAATTCCTAGACGTCTTGCCAAACTCGTTGATTACTTTTTTCATTAAATTTTCTTTATTTTTTTTAAATTATCATAATCAGTTTAGTGATTTGTTGGTCTCTACTAACTAACCACTGTACTATTCAATATTTACAGGCGCGGATCCAGAACTTTGCTTTGGGGGGGGGGGGGGGGGTCATCATAATATAAATAAAGTTAAAAAGCGCCGCAGGCGAAAAAATTTTGCGACCACGCCCAAAATTTGGCAGAGAATGCGCTATAGGCGAAAAAATTTTCAATGATAAACTTTACATTAAAAAGGATAATATATGCATGTAAATTAATGTTAAAGTGAATTCAAAAAAAGAAAAAATATAACTAATTTATGGTATAGTAATGTTGTCATGAATCTTGTGAAAAAGCTGCAGAGGTAGTCAAAACAGTAAATTAATTTATTTATTTTCTGTTTTGGGGGGGTCATGACCCCCATGACCCCCCCCCCCTGGATCCGCGCTTGAATATTTATACCGAGGGGTAATTCACTGGCGAAAATGGTGTACAACTTCCAGAAAATACAAAAGAAAATACAGAAAATACGAAGAAAATACAGAAAATACGAAGAAAATACAGAAAATACGAAGAAAATACAGAAAATACGAAAAAAATACAAAGAAAATACGAGAAAAATACAGGCAACATAAGGAAAATATGGAAAATACGCGCGCCAATCAATTTGGCAATGACGTAAAGTCGTTAACGCTGCCGGGTTTTCGACGGTTTTAATGATGGGAATAACCAACTTAAGATTCTGGAACAACGCTGCTTAGTTTGACTTCTAAAAAAAAATTTAGTAAAGCCAATTTTTTTTGGCGAAAATGGTGTACAAGTTCTAGAAAATACGAGAAAATTAAGAAAATACATGGAAAATACGAGAAAATACAAGGAAAATACAGAAAATGCGAGAAAAATTAAGAAAATACAAGGAAAATACAGAAAATACAAGGAAAATACGAAGAAAATTCGGCAATATGAAAAATGGTGTACAAATTTTTCTCAGTGAATTACCCCTCGATTTATACTGAATTATGAAATAAAATAGTAATGTGGACGCCTAGGGGGAAGGCAAGTGCCCGTTTTGCCCCCCCCCCCCCCCCCCTATGGACGCCCTTGCCCGGACCTGTCTATTTTCCCATACGTTCAACGATAATTTTGCAGTGCGCATGCCTATTCCTGTGTGGTTTTGTTTACATGCGCACGGCCATAAATTTGCCACTTTCGTGATTATTGTTCGCTTATCTAAAAGTAAATATCTATCTAGGTGAATTACTGAATTAATGATAAAGATAATGCGATGTCTATATTGGCTTGATCGCCGGGTATAGATACTATCTTAAATACCACTGGATTATTTGTATCGGATCGATTAAACAGATGTTACCATCCTAACCTAAAGTTATTTAAATTTAAGTAAAAAAAAAGAAAAAAATGGTCTAGTTGTCCTGACCCAAGAGGATTTTAATTAAGCACGCCATGCAGTGGCGGATTTAGGGGAGGGGCGACGGGGGTTTCGCCCCCCCCCTGAGCCTTCTTAACCACACCTAAAGTCAAATACGTCATTCACGAATTCCTGTGAAATAAATATAAGAAAAACCTTAATTTCAACTTCACATAATTAATAATAGAAATAATAAAATATTTTATGAAACAAGCCAGCCAATGATATAAATAAATTTATTGTCATGTTTTAAAAATAAAAGAAAAGATCAACACTGTTATTTTATGATAAATCCATATGGCTTAACTGGTAGCAGCGGCGGATTTAGGGGGGGGGGGGCTGTAAGGACTGTAGCCCAGGGCGGCAAATATTAGGGCGCGGCATTTACAACATTAAAATTAAAACAAACCAAACACGCAGACCTTCGCAGAAACTTTATTATAAGCAGCTTTTCAATGATATTTTAGATACTACAAAAGGCCAGATTGAACTATGATTTTCAGATTTGCATGAATTAGGTACAATTTTTTGACTTAATGAATAAAAATCTTTTTTTAAGTTTTTCAGAAAATTTCCCAAATAATCTTTTAGATAGTTTATGTCTAAGGTACAACTTTATAAAAAAAGAGTTTTTAGTTTAACTTACTTTTAACAGTTTTTTTATAGTGAATTCTTGACAAATTTTGGGCGTGGTCAAGAAAATTTTTCTTCCGACACTATTCTGCTCGTCTCTTTGTAGGTAGGTAGATATTACAGTTTTTAGTTTAACTTATTTTTAACATTTCTTTTTAGAGTGAATTTTTGATTTTGGGCGTGGTCGCTAAAATTTTTCGCCTGCGGCGCATTTTCGCGCCTACGGCGCTTCATTTTTAAAACGTAGTCGCCCCCCCCTCAGCAAAATCCTGGATCCGCTACTGACGCCATGTGCCGTGAAGGACGTTCAAAGCCATCAATGTTTCCTGTGGGTAAACTGCTAATTTAAGTACCGGGTGTTCCACCTAAGGAGGTAATCGGCTATATCTCAGAAAGTAATAACACTAGGACTTTGGGAAAAAATATATGTCTATAAAAGCGGCCAAGAGAAATTGCTGGAAATTATTTTCAAGTTCGAAAAATGACCGCTAGGGGGCGTAAGAGAACTTTCAAAATAGAAATGCCGATTTTCTCTTGATTTTTCCTAATAAAAATATGTCAAAAATATAAGCATTGTATTCTTCATAAAATTATGCAACTTTATGTTACAAATCATTTTTTTCTATTTTCAATAATAAAGTGGTGGGAGAAGGTCAAACCTTTTTTCTTTCAAACGCTGATATCTCTGTTTTGGATAAACCGATTTTATTCAACTTGGTCTTGAAAAAAAGCCCTTGTTTTCCTCTACACGTAGATCTATTAACTATACCATATTGATTCTGATGGTGGCCACTAGATGGCGTTTTTCCGTAAGTCCTCAATGAATAAGGATTTTCTCAAAAAAATCAAATGTTATGATATGACTTTTTCATCATATTTTATTTTAGGCTTATAAAGGCTATTACATAGTGGAATAAAAAATCCAGGTCCGTATTTAAAATAAAAAAGTTGATAATGGTCGCTCGAATCCGAAACGTCGGATTAAAAAACTAACCCCATCAGCTTGTAGAGGAGGAAAAGTTACTACAAAGAACTGAAAACCGCAACGTGATATCTTTTGTGTGATTTAATTGATTAGTGAATGTTTTAAAAAATGGCCTATATATTTCCATATTAATTATTATTATCCCTAATTTCTCTAGTTTAACAAAAGATATCACGTTGCGGTTTTTAGTTCCTTATAGTAACTTTTCCTCCTCTACAAGCTGATGGGGTTAGTTTTTTAATCCGACGTTTCGGATTCGAGCGACCATCATCAACTTTTTTATTTTAAATACAGATCTGGATTTTTTATTCCACTATGTAATAGCCTTTATAAGCCTAAAATAAAATATGATGAAAAAGTCATATCATAACATTTGATTTTTTTGAGAAAATCCTTATTCATTGAGGAATTACGGAAAAACGCCATCTAGTGGCCACCATCAGAATCAATATGGTATAGTTAATAGATCTACGTGTAAAGGAAAAGAAGGGCTTTTTTTCAAGACCAAGTTAAATAAAATCGATTTATCCAAAACAGAGATATCAACGTTTGAAAGAAAAAAGGTTTGACCTTCTTCCACCACTTTATTATTGAAAATAGAAAAAAATGATTCCTAACATAAAGTTGCATAATTTTATGAAGAATACAATGCTAATATCTTTAACTTATTTTTATTAAGAAAAATCAAGAGAAAATCGGCATTTCTATTTTGAAAGTTCTCTTACGCCCCCTAGCGGTAATTTTTCGAACTTGAAAATAATTTCCAGCAATTTCTCTTGGCCGCTTTTATAGACATATATTTTTTCCCAAAGTCCTAGTGTTATTACTTTCTGAGATATAGCCGATTACCTCCTTAGGTGGAACACCCGGTACAGACAAAACACAATTTAAAAAAAATTCTTACTCATTAAAGTCATTACATTATTCATCCAGTCACGTGGGCGTAGCTAGGGAGAGAGGGGTTTAAAATAGCCCCATGAGAAATTGAGCACCCCGAAAACTTTAAATACAGTGTCACCAGTAAAGTCCGCATCATATGGGATTTTTTTTATTAATAACTTTATTCAAAATTTGACTTGGGCATCAAGTTCTGCTTCGATCGAGATGAAAATTAAGCAAAAAAATAGTAGTCACGTGATTCGCAATAACTGTCAAATTTTAGTTTTTTCCAAAAAATAATTCAAAAGTAAAGGGTAATTTCTGAAAATATCGAAAAAAGTTATTAAAAAAAGTTTTTTTAAAAACAGTTTCTAGCCCACATGCTCAATTTCAGCTGCATAAGATAATTTTGATTTTTTACCCATATTTTGTAAATTCCACCACTTTTGCAAAATAAGACTCAACGCAACCTACATAAAACTTCTTAGTTTTGACAAGGCCTTATTTCAGATACATTTTCTTTAAAGTAGCGCCATATTAAATGTGTGTTTTTCTACAAAATCAAAATTGGGCTATTAAAATTTGATCGCATGTAATGCAAAGTTTATTTGTTTTTGACCCTGTATAAGGTAACTTCATAAAATAAGTATTTTTAAAAACGTAGTTTATGTCTGAAAGTAAAATAAATAATAATAATAATATAAATCTTATGCAGCTAAAATTTTGCATGTGGGCTAGAAACTGCATTAAAAAAACCTTTTCTAATAACTTTTTTCGATATTTTCAGAAATAACCCCACTTTTGAATTATTTTCTGGAAAAAATTAAAATTTGACAGTTAATGCGAATCATGTGACTACTATTTTTTGCTTAATTTTCATCTCGATCGAAGCAGAACTTGATGCCAAAGTCAACTTTTGAATAAACCTATTAATAAAAAAAAATCCAATATGCTGCGGACTTTACTGGTCACACTGTATAATAATATGTACTTATATGTTACATTTTATTTATTTTTTAATTAAAATTTACCTGCTACTCACAAGTTTACAGTTTTTTAAATTTTTTTGCGATTCATTTCTAATATTGGCACCAATATTAATTTGACATCAAAATTGTATTTAGACTTTTTTGAAGGTCTTTGTATGATTGTCTCGCAAACCAAATTTTATTATTTTCTGATAAGCAAATTAAAAGTTAGAAAAAAATTTCGTTAAATTCTTAAAAATTAAATAGGGCTGTGATATATACAGGGCGATCCTTAAGTACATTAAGAAAATCTAGGATATGATTTCTGGCATCAGTTTAAGTTGAAAAGTTCATATGGACTTATGCCCTAAAATGCTTACCCTCTAAGATACAGGGTGTTAAAATATTTTTAAAAAATATTTATTTTAGTTAAATTTCGAAAATTCTTGAAGATACGGTATTGAAATTTCGTGCTTATCTATTTTGGATCAAACTACACCTTTTCATTAAAAAGGGTTTTGTTTCCTTCCACCAGTGGCGTGCGTACCAGATACCATCAATATTGTTTTAGTGACAATATTTGATACGCCACTGATTTTTTTAACTCTGATGCATTTTTATGCATTATTGATACAAGCTGAACAAGAGTTGTCTCTGCTATGTTTTTGAAAAAAGCAGTAGATTTAAAGATAACTCTGATGCCGTATGGGACAAAATTAAGTTTTTTTTTTATTTTTTCCATTTATCTTTAAGTCTACTGCTTTTTTCAAAAACATAGTAGAGACAACTCTTGTTCACCTTGTATCAATAATGCATAAAAATGCATCAGAGTTAAAAAAATCAGTGGCGTATCAAATATGTTCACCAAAACAATATTGATGGTATATGGTACGCACGCCACTGGTGGAAGGAAGTAAAACCTTTTTTAATGAAAAGGTGTACTTTGATCCAAAATTTCAATACCGTATCTTTAAGGATTTTCGAAATTTAACTAAAATAAATATTTTTTAAAAATATTTTAACACCCTGTATCTTAGAGGGTAAGCATTTTAGGGCATAAGTCCATATGAACTTTTCAACTTAAATTGATGCCAGAAATCATATCCTAGATTTTCTTGATGTACTTAAGGATCACCCTGTATATACCACAATGAAACCCCCCAGTAATAATAATGACAATATCAAAATGTTACTAAACGTGCTATTTTTATTTGTTTTAACATGTTTTACAGAATTTAAGAAAAAATACCAATAATTAAGATGATACTACATGGATATCTGCGATGTTTCCTGACTGACCTATTCCAAGCAATAGAACAGTCCTGAATATTGTTATTTGAAGGTGGTAGATAATAAAGTAATATTAAAGAAATTACCTTGTCGGACTTCCATTGTCTTTATTTTGTTAGTTAACACAACGTTTCTGTTAGTTAGTATCTCCAAGTGTAAACTAAATTATAATTCTAAGGATAGGTATAGTCTTAAAAACTATCCATGTGCAATGAAGCTTGATGACTCCGCCTACGTGCTTATTGGAGTGTGAAGTTTGAGCTGTTGGTTTTGAACAAGCAGAGGTTTCCAGATATTGGGGATATCTATACTTGGTTTACTAAATATATGGGTATATGTAATATGTGTATCCAGTACATTGGAGAAACGAAAAGACCTCTTTTCGTAGGAGTTAAAGAACATCTGAAACATACTTCCAAGATTAGGTAGGTAATATTTGGAAACCACTCCAACATCAACAGCTCAAATTTCACACTCCAATAAGCACGCAAGCGGATTTATCAAGCTTTATTGCACATGGATAGTATTTAAGATATAGCCTTAGAATTATAATTTACTTTACACTTGAAAACGGTTAGAGATACTAACTTACCGAAACGTTGTGTTAACTAACAAATTAAAGACAATGGAAGTCTGACAAGGTAATTTCTGTAAGTCCTGAATATTTTTTGTAATTTTGAGAATAAAGGTGCTGTAAATAATAAATGCAACGGCTCAAAGCACAATAATGAAAAAAAAACCTATACTTCTCAATACGGTGGGAAATATTCTACATTAATCTACATATATCTAGATAATGCTACCAATATTAGGGAAAAATCTGAAATTCCAAAATTTTTAACCATAACTTCGAAACGGCAATATTTGTTTACAAAATGGTGATGGAATTGCCAAAGGATGGTCGGTAGCACGGGCACGGTATAATAGGTCGATATAATATGTACTCTGGCACGGGTCTCGGGTTTATTGTAAAATGTGAAAGCGCGACAGGCGAAGTAGACAGGGCCCTGCTAGTAAAAATATTAATGCAAACATTAACAGAAAATAAAATTTTTGGAAATCTGATATAATTCGTCGCCCTCGATATATTTATGAGAATGTATAGATGACGATAAGAAAATGATGTTTAATTCTTATTTACACTCTTTTATGAGACAAACAGGTTTATATTTACTTTAACGCATGTTGGCTAAAAACCATTTTATATGAATACTTCCCACTGTGTGATTGGAATTTTATATAAGTTTGGCGCCATCCGATCTGGTTTTTTATTGTGAAATTTCAAGTGTTATTAAATTTTCAGCACGATTTAAAAGAATTAAAGTAAATATCACCTGATAAGGTAACCTTTGAATGAGTTAATTGTTGTGACGTCAAGTTGATTGACGCTACTAAGAATTTAAATTCAGGAAACGACGTTTTTTCTTACCCAAACATGATTCGTTAACTTGAAGATGACGTGAAGTTGAAAGTATTGGAATGAAAGAAAAAAAGGCGCCCATCACCAAAAGCAGAAAAATGTATTGCTGCTGGTATTAGCAGAAGCGAAAATGGTTAATTGCATCCAACCTTTTATGAAAGATAAACTATAGTACCGTGCGAGCAAAAATTATTTGCATCAAAGAGGGCTTGGACTAAAAAACGTGGGGCTTGGTTTAGATCACAATGATATGGGGACGATATATCTAACCAAATCTAGGTTAAAATTTTGTTAAATTCATATTATTACATGATATGCCAAACTAATGAGTAATAAAATAAGTAGACAAATACAAATTTATTTTTGTTGTTTACAAACTTAACAAAGTAAGAATATACGGAAAGAAAAAGAAAAATAATTACATAAATTGCTGAAATTGGCCACCGCCATGCTCCAAGCTTTCAAAATCTGCGGCTTGTATTTCTTGGAATACTTGCACTTTATAAGGAAATAAATTTAGCTGCTTCTTAAGAATAGTCCTGCATATTCCATAAGATCTTTCCACTTTTTGGGGCAGGTGTCTTATACAATTTGTTGGCGTATTTTGCATTATTTCACGAACGTTTACTCTAACCTAGGGTTGTGCCTGGTCAATTGACCGCGGTCAATTGACCGAGATTTTGACTGATTTTGACCGGGTCAAATTCGGTCAAAAACGTTTGCAGCCTTTAGTGAGAGAAATTGGTCTTCATGGGGCCATGTCCATAGCAAGCTTCGCAACCGATTGAAAACCACTCGCTCAGGAAAGCTTGTTTATATAAAGTACAACTTAAAGCTGTTACGTACGGCAGTGGAAATAAAAAAAATGGAAATTTGGAGGAACCAGCCCTAAATTTCAGTAGTGAGGATGAAACGAGTAATTCAGATTCTGAAGAACATAAAGGCAATGCCGGGGGTGAGTTCAGTGACGAAGATAATGTACCTTTATCTAAGCTATCTGCCAATGCCAGTACTGCCAGCAGTCCCTCATTTCATCATAAATCAGTCACGCATTCATAACTTCATTAGTAATTTCGTAATTGACTGGTCAATTGACCACAAAAGATTTTGACGGTCAAAATCCCAACCCTACTCTAACCCCGTTTCGAAAATACGCTTTAACCATGAATGTTTTGTGCTGTTTCGTAAAGCCCATTGTGTGAATTGTTCAAGAAATTGGAAAAATTTGCGATGAATCAAATTACTTGTAACGACTGTCAAGGATGACGGAATAACTGATTGATTGTTAATTCAGGTAGTTACTGACATCCAACAGGTATTAAGCGCTATGGCTAAGCATTACGTCCTTAGATGCAAGGCCCTCTTTGATGCAAATAATTTTTACTCGCAGGGTAGACCTTTTTTCCTCTTTTTGTCAATATTATTATTTTAACAACAGAACATGCAACTGAACGTCCAACAAAACCTGACGACAATAAATATTTTTTCTACTACGGTGCGTAAAATATTTACTTTACGCACTAAGTATAGGAATAAAGGCGATTTCTTTGTGAGATATAGAAATGCGACTTGAAAATAAAATTGCCATAATTTTTCACACAACATTTTTGCGAATTAAAACCTTTTCAGCAGGTAAAAGAATTTTCACATATTTCATCCCAAAAACCTCTTAAAAATTGTAAAATGTGATAAATTTAAAATACCTTAGATTTACTAAAATATTACCCCATTATTTCGGACGTTTCGGTTATTGTGTTGTTAAATTTAAGATATTTGGGCAGCTATCTTTGGGTCGTGACATGAAGTCATTGGTTCCAAATGAACGTTGTGTGCATAAGGCATGCAAATTATTTTTGTGTTTACTTTGACATGCTTTATGTTTGTTTAAAGGCTGATGATCTTTAATGGACCTTTTTATTTCACACAAACAAACCAATAAAATAATTCTCCGTATGACATGTGGTGGTTTACGGGTATAATAATAATAATAATAATTTATTTAAGATAATAAGGGATATACAATATTTACAATATACAATTATTGTAGCATAGCAAGTTTAGCAGAGACCATGGAAATCAATGAAAATGTATAGGGTTAAAAATCTTAACTTCTTGTTCAACAATCGCAAGAAACTGGAGAGAGAAAGAAGAAACAGCGAGAGAGAGGGAGAGGGGTTTTAGTGCGCCTGCTGGCCACCAGTAGCGCAATGGCGGGAAATTTGAACGGCGGTTTTAGAATTTTTGAATTTTATAATTAACTTTAAAACGAGTTTTTATTGAGTTAATATAAATATTATTCAATCACAAAATATTAAATCAATAAAAAGACGCACAAAAGTTTTATTTTATGGAATAAAAGCAAATTTTTATATTAACCAAGATTTGGAAAATAACTAAGGAGGCACCTTATCATAAATAATTTTTTCTGTTTAATTATAAATAAAAACTGCATTGACAATAATAACAAAAAACAACTTTTGTTCTCTTGCTTTTTAAACTAAAAACACGACGGCGAATCATTTTTTAGCAAATTTTAGAAACAAAACATTAGGAACGATCCATAATAACCTCAAAATCTGGTAGGATGGCAGACACTATATAAAAACACCAGAAATCAATACCTTTTCCCCAACTTGGTCAACAAATTTCAGTTTCTTGACAATAAGTTGTGGAAAGAATTTGGGGCAAATTTTAGTTTTTTACGCGTGAAAATAAATTGGTGGTCAACTTTTATTTTACTTTATTTTTATTTATTTTACACCATTTCACAGTTACAATAAACCAATTACCAAATGGGTATATAGGCTAATTAAAATAAAATAGGTACTTAATAATATAACAATAATTCAAAAATTTTGTGATAACAAGAAATTTAGACTTAAATTATTATACAGAAAAAGAAAAGCACGAAGTCTTTCTCCACAATATTTATTAATCGAAAAACTAGGCGAACCTAGGATCACATCGATATGTTTCGAGTGTAGAAACACTCACCATCAGGAAAACAAAGTAAAAAGTAAAATGCTGATGTTTTTAGCAAAAGAGAAAATAATGGTGAGATTGAGTCGTAATGGAGCTTTTAACGGTGTACAAGAGGTGTAAAATTGAATAGTCAAAAGGTCGGCAATCAAGACTCCAGCATACTGAAGAGTCGAGGGTTAAGTGCAGAAGCACACTGTGCCGTGCAGAAAATTAGGGTAGTAAAAATTAGGGAGTTTTGAAAAACTTATCTGTAAAAATCATTATTAAATTACTGAAACATCTTGAGTTTTATTAAGCCTAGTCAGAAACATGTGAAAGTGTTGGAGTGAGATGTAAAGAAAAAGAAAAAAGTTGTTTTTTAGGGGTCAAAGCATCTGTGAAAAATAGAAAGGGGAATGTAGTAAATGAAATTTAAGAAATGTGGTAGATTAGTTTACCTTTTGTTTAAAAGTAAAAAACTGTTGGGGTACCAGGCTTTTTACGGCCCAGTTACCCTGCCGGAGTCAAAGCACACACATTTGCTGCAAAAAATTCTAAGAAAGTAAAGAAAAAAAAATTGTGTTCCCGTTAGAGAGGTTTTACTGTAACCAACACGTATAGGATGGGAAATGAACTTGAACTTGACATTGTAAAAGGGGGGAACAAATGACAAGTGTTTTGGCGGTACTTTACTTAAAAGCGTACTCTAATTTAGATCTTACAAATGCATAAGAGAGTATTTTTAGTGTATGACAATTTAAAAAATCACGAGAATGTCTTATTATAAAACCTAGGGATCTATGACAGGAGGCAACAAGATCATTTATGTGGGGAACAAAATATAGTTTACTGTCAAATAATACACCCAAATCGCGAAATGTCTCATAGCTTTGTCCACTATAATGTTTTTAATTTTGTAATCATACACAATGGTATGTCGTTCTAATGAAAAGGTCATTATGTTACACTTACTGATATTTAACGGCAATTTATTTTGAACACACCATCTATATATCATGTCAATGTTTTTCACAGTCTGCCAGGTTACGAATACGAGCAAAGATTTTCTTGTCATCGGCATAAAGAAGACCATCACTGTCAAGATTATTAAGTAAGTATATCATTAATAAATATTATAAACATTAAAGGACCCAAAATGGACCCCTGTGGTACACCCGATGTAGCATCCAATGGCACAGGTGATTGGCCACCGCACTCCACTATTTGTTGTCGTTCATTTAGATAAGAATGGAAAAACTTTATAAGATTATCTGAGATACCAAACGAGCTGAGTTTGTTAAGTAAAATTCTATGGTCCAATCTATCAAATGCCTTAGAAAAATCTGTAAAAATAACATCAACATGACAGTTCTGATCAAAGGCTTCAGCCACAAATTGTGTAAAACAAACTAAGTTGGACGTAGTAGATTTGCCCTTAACAAAACCGCGTTGTTTATCCGACAGCTTACTCTTAACTTGGAAGTACAAATTTTCATGAAGAAACATTACAAAACATTTGGAAAAATTATTGATGATACTTATTGGTCTGTAGTTCTCGATTCTGGTTTTATCCCTTTTTTATACACACAAGTTATATCAAGAGGTTTTTAGGGCCAAATTAAATATTTTACAAAGTGCTTTTCTAATTTCTTGACCAAGAACTGGTGGAGTAAGGGCTTAAAAATCTGTGCACCACAACATTAAGCTTTTGTATATAAGAACCATTTTAAAGCCAGGACCTGTCTATTTTCCAATTTGATAAATGATAATTTTGCAGTACGTATGCCTATTTCTGTATGGCTTTGTTTACATGCTTATCCAAAGGTACATGTCTATGCCATGGCACTGTGACTCTAGATCACGAACCTCCACTGTATCCACGATTAACCTTTATTGGGTATAGTAAATTGTCATCGTATGTTTTCATACCTGTAGAATGTCTTGGTCTGGCGTTTACTTTAATGTTTTTATAATAATATCCTCGCAATAATTAAGCTGTAATTTAAGAAAATACCTGACAATTTAATACTTAAATAAAACACCTCAAGCAAAATTATCGTTCAGTTCATTGTTCGTCCTTGGAATTCAAATCAATAAACACTGACAAATTTCGTATAGACCTTAATTTTACATTATTAGTCCATACCAATGTCAAATTAAAGGAAAATATTGTTTTTATTACAGCATGTTTCTTATTTAAGCCGTAAAACAGTTTTGTTGGTTATTTTGTTATTTATGATTATTTCCTTAATGTGCAAATGAAATTTCACAGATTATCATTCTTCTTAAGCGACCTTGAAGTCGTTCAACATTTTTTAAGGAAGGCAACTCTTGTTTTATAGAAGTGACGTATTTATGTAACATTGGAAAATTAAATATATAGTAATTACTATTGATTTTTTTTCTGGTTTTCCAGTTGTTTAGGCACAACAATGAAATTTAACTGTAATACCCCCCCTCCAATAGAACCTTTAGTAGGTACCCATATTATTTTAAAAAATAAATTTATTACGTGGTTTCTTACTACCGTGCGAGCAAAAATTATTTGCATCTAAGGACGTAATGTATTAGCCCTGTTGGGTGTCAGTATAACTACCTGAATTAACAATCAATCAGTCATTCCGTCATCTTTGACAGTCGTTACAAGTAATTTTTGATCATCGCTAATTTTTTCAATTTCTTTAACAAATCACACAATGGGCTTTACGGAACAGCACAAAACATTCATGGTTAAAGCGTATTTTCGAAACGGGGTTAGAGTAAATTGTGAGTGGCAATACAATCCGGGTAAGAGCATGGACGATTTTTACGAACATTTTCCTAACATTGCTTTTATTGCTGGGGATTTTTATCATTGCCTGAAAAGAACCGTGGCTGTGTTTAGGGAAACAGGTTTTATACAACACAAAAAAGGAGCAGGAAGACCATCTGTAGGAACAGAAGAACTTGTTGCAAACGTTCGTGAAATAATGCAAAATACGCCAACAAATTGTATAAGACGCCTGTGAGTGGGAAGATCTTATATGGAACATGCAGGACTATTCTTAAGAAACAGCTAAACTTATTTCCTTATAAAATGCAAGTATTCCGAGAAATACAAGCCGCAGATTTTGATTGAAATAATTTTCTATCAACAAAACCATTCATGACTATCGGTAATAATTCTGCTGCTAGGGAGATTATAAGTGAGTATTCAGAGCAATAATGGCTTTAAATCATTCTATGGTAGCATTAACTTCTATTTCCTATTGGCTAAATTACCGTAATATTATCACTACTCAACGGTCTAACAATTTTCGTTGTCTTACAGTAGTTGCTGTCACATATAGTATAATATGTGAATTCTTATAAGGAATAGAAGCCTTTTTCTTAGTGTAAGATTCCGGTTCACATACAAAGCGCCACCAGGCGTAATTAGCAAGAAACATAAATTTACTATCATCAGTTTCAATAAATAAGGTCTACACAAGATCCGCGAATGAGATTAAACAAAAAGAGAAATAAAAATTATCGGTAAATTGCAGTGATGACACTCGACATTATTTATGGAGTTACCGCTTATAGGCTACTTGCTGACTGCAATTTGCATTGTACATGTTTACCGGTCATATACGTCCCGTATTATTTCATTTAATATATGGGAACATCATGTACTTTATTGTTATTGTGTAGGTACTAGTACTCGTAATGTAATACCCGTCTAACAGGACGTAAAAATTTGCAAATCGTAGAACGAGATCGTACCGTACACATACCACCGACGTAAATCGTTGTGGGAATTATTTCGTTTCTTTTTCTTTCTTATTAGAGTCGTATCTTATCTTTACCAATACTGTCTGCTGATTGTAAATGCCAATGCGAAGGAATTTCGCGTAGCAATGAAAACTCTAAATTATAGTCTTACTAAAAAGGAAAGGATATAAACCTGAGACAAATAAAGCCTAGAGTGTTAATGATATGTTTTGCAGGAAAACAGAGACGCAATCGAATATGTGTGTATTTATACAGGGCCCTGCAATAGTGCGTCAGGCTTCCATAGCTCCTATACAAATTAAGTTGGGAATTTCATTCAAATGCTGACTTAAACTGTATAACACAGGATGTATTTTAGGAAAATATTTTCGCATAATATACATGGTGGCGCAACAAAGTGCGCATTCCTTAAATTTTACGTATTTTATTTCATTTCTAATACCATGCATACTTTATATCTTTAATATTAACCATAAATATTTACCCTTAGATAAGCAAACAATAATTACGAAAGTGGCAAATTTATGGCCTCGCGCATGTAAACAAAGCTAAACACGTTTAGACATGCGCACTGCAACATTATCATTTGACAAATGAGCTCAGAAACTTAGCCTATTCGTTTAATTGCAAACCAATTTTTCATGTCACGCCTTTTACTAATATTTTATATTCAGCCACATAATTTACATCAATCATGTTATCAATAGTGAAATTATACTACGTCTGACTGAATGGACCGACCGAAATACTTCCACTGAGGCATCTGGATTACTGGCCAGCATTATAAGTCCCAAATTTGTGATCGCACTAATGTGTACAGAAAGAATATATGCCTACACACTGCCTTTAAGCAAGATTCTACAAACAGTCGATTTAAACCTTATTAAGCATTACAGTTAGCTAATGACGTAACAGATCAAGTTAAAGAAATAAGAGGCCTGGCAGATGATAATTTTCAAAATATTTTTAAGGAAGCTCAAGATCTACTTTCGGAATACGATATTGAAATCAGAGTACCTAGACTACCGCCAAGACAAACACAAAGATTGGTTATAAAAACCGATTTCGCTACTGAGTATTTTAAAATAACAATTTTTATTCCGTTTTTGATGGCCTCATAGCAAATCTCGAGGATCGGTTTTTAAAACATCGAGAAACCCTTCAAAATTTTGAATGCCTCTTTCCATAAGATAATCAAGATTTTGATAGTCAATTTAAATGTTTTTTGAAACTTCACAGCTTCTACAAGAATGAGTTCCTTGAAGAGTTTTCCATTAAAACGATGTTAAAAGCTGAACTTGAGCTGTGGTATAAAAAATGCAAAAACAAAAACTGAAGGAAGATTTGGACAAAGTGTATTCCGAATTCCGAATGTGATGCCAATAAAAAGGCTTTCACAAATTTTTTTTAACTTTGCCTATTACAACCCACACATCTGAAAGGTAATTTTCAAATTTAAAATATTTAAAGACATATCAGCGTAGCACCACGGAAGAGGACAGATTAAATGGTTTGGCTGTTCTTTATGCGAACCACGATATTGATATTACCGTGGCAGAAATTCTGGACGAAAAGGCAAATCAAAACAAAGAATTTTACTTTAATATTAGTATTATTAGTGGTTACTTACAACTTATTGAAGTGAAAACTTCTTTAGGCGCGTTTAGCACTTTTTGTGGGCACTGAATTAAACTGAGCCGTCACGCGTCACACTCGGCTGTGTAACGCTCAAATTCAACTGCTATATTCAATCCGAACTGACCCTGACCCGAATGAACGTTATATGCAAGAGCATGCCGCAAACAGTGTGCGTTGTATAGACACTCGTCTGCGTCTCAGGTATGTTCTGGCATTTTTTAAATTATATATTTACGTAGGGTGAAGTAAGGTTTACCGTAATTGCTTATTCCGTGGACCTAATTTATTATGATTTCTGACTTCTGTTGAAGATGTAAAAATTCAAGGGTTGTTCAATTTTAGGAAATATATTTTTTCGTATGCTGTAAAATTATCCCGTATTTGAAGTTTATGTTATTTTTATGATTGCTTACGAACCTAACCTAAAAGAAACAAAATTGAAAAATTGTATTTGATATTGTTAATTTCACCTTGTTGAAGTTTTCACTTCTGTCGTGTGGTCTTAAGCACACACAATTTTTTTGTATAAGGTTTTTGTTTTGTTTTAGTATAAGTATGATTAATATATGCGTTACTTATTTTAAATACATTTTTACTAATTAAAATGAAATCTCTAATAATAATAAAATATTTAGTTAGGGCCAGCGGCGTATTATTGCACAAGTTTTAGGGGTCTGTCGCTCTCGTCAATCATACGTATTTTACCCAAAAAAGGGCGTGGCACCCAAAAAAATTTTCGCCTGCGGCGCAAAAGAGCGCCTTTGGCGCAAGAGGTTAAAGCCCCCCCCCCCCCCGAACTAAATTTCTGGTTGTGCCACTGTTCACCTTCAATTTATTTTTACGTGTAAACAGCTACAATTTGCCCCGAATTCTTGCCAAAAAATTAGAATTTCTTCTCAGTTCTTGATCAAGTTAGGAAATAAGGTAGTGATTTCTGGCATTTTTAGTTATTGCAAACCTATCAGATTTTAAGGATACAAAATTGTTTTAAGGGTTTGTTTCTAAAGTTTGTTTTAAGGGTTTGTTTCTAAAGTTTGTTTAAAAATGATACGTCGTCTTCTTTTTTGTCCGAAAAGGAAGAGAACAAGTCAATTCAACTATAAAACTTATGAAATCGAATATAAAAACAAACAAAACCAGCAAAATAATCAATCTTTGATGTTATCGCGTACCTATCCTTAAGTCAAAAATTAGATGGTATATAACTTCTATTGATTTTTACAATTTGGCAAAAACTTTGGTACGTGTAAAACATTTTCAAGCACAATAAGCCTAATGAATAAAAATGTAGCGATCGCTTTTTCTTATAAAATCAAAGTAATTTCTTGAAACCCATGATTAAAAACTAAAGTAATTGCTTTTGCGTCCAGCGATCGCTTAAAAGTGCAGAAATTGCTTCTAATCAATGCTTTTTCTTAAAAATTAGAAGCAATAGCTATCGTTTGCTTAAAATGTGATGAATAAATTAAGGAATTGCTTTTTCTAGTGTAGCAATTGCTTTCAACTTTTTAAGGTAGGTCGACCCCTGCATCAATTGCTTGGTAGCAGTCAACTTTAGTTCTCCGCGGCATACACGTGCGTTGCTTTTAATTTGCGTCTTCAATTATGGCTATATGAACGCCCGTAAAAGAAAAATCTACAGTGTACGTAAAAATTGCAGATATTATGATGATTTCAGAAAGTTATATCGATTTGACTGCGAAAATGTGGTTAGCAAATTATTTTTTGACTGATACTGGTAAAAGGCGAGGGGGTGCATTGTCGCCTTTAAATAAGATTAAAGTCTTTCTGCAATTGTCGGATCCGGGCTTTCCAAATTCTGTAGGTGAAGAACTCGGTGTTCACCATGTAAACTACTGTCTGTAAGACATACATTTCTGTCATGGATGCAGTTTTGGAGAAGGCCAATATTTTTATTAAATTTCCTACAAGTGGAAGTGCTGAAGCTGTTGAAGCTAAACGGTTGTGGTCAGAGAGATTTATTTATGTTTCTTCAATTTGTGAACGAATATCAATTGCTTGTCTTTAATTTCTTCATCACTACTATCACTTTTCTCGTTTTCACTGAAATCTGCCATATCACAAATATAAGTTTCCTATTTTCCACCAAATAAATAGACCAACGTTGTTGTATTTACGTCAACTCTTTTGCAAATTAGGCACCCAACTGAACATGAAAATTATAATCTAAACAAGTGGATAAGCCACGTCTGATCTTGTGTTGAATAAGCATTTGCTATACAGAGGCGTAAGAAAAACAGCGATTGCTTCAAAATTTTATTCATAGCCAGATCTAGCAATTGCTTTTACTTATAGCATTTGCTAGTCAAGCGATTGCTTTTACTAAAAAGTAATTGCTTCAAGTAATTGCTTAATTTTTATTCATTGGGCTCATTTTCTTGTTCAAGAATTTAAAAAAGTGACGCTATTTGGAGAAAACGAAAAATAAACGAAATATTGATAAGAAATGAGCTGGCGAATGCATCACTAGCTCTTAACCAGGCCGACTGAATAACTCGGTTACTTCCTGAGGTGTTCTCCTGCAGTCACCACATCCAACCATAGTTAAAATCTCAATTTTTTTTTCAGTTATTGTTACCATTTTAAATTCTAGTTTTTCAATGATTGAGAGTGAGTTAACAATATATTATCACCTAATAATTACTACCGATTACAGCAGATGCATACCTGCAACTTTAAAGATCTGCATCGCGGACTTGCAAAGTCAAAATAATTTGCAAAAATTTGACATTTAAAAAACTATTTGCAAATCCCCAATTTTTACAGTATTTAAACTGTTTTACTCCTACTGGTTTATTGATATCGACTGCCAAATATGTTAATTATGCCCAAATCCATGGCTATAATATTAACTTAATCATCTTTCGGTAGGAACCACCCACAGTTTTACATTATTTTAACGTTATCTCGGCCTTGTTTTCTTTAGAAAAATAAGAATAGGGAAATTGCAGAAGGTGTTGTCCTGGTTGTCCAACAACCAAACTCATTAGCGTCCTTGCAACAGTCATGTGCATTAATTGTAATAAACAATGCCTTGTTAAATTTTTTTATGTGTGAAATGCGGATCTTGTCTCTCTATTAATGGTGTTACCTGCAGTGATTCTACTCCTAAAAGGTCGCACAAAATTGGTTTTAATGATCTTGTGTGTAAGAATTACTTAAATAGCTTCTCTTAGTTGTATTTACGTTGCAAGTCTGGCAAGTAATCAGTTGCAGTACACGTTGAGATGCCGTATTTCTTCTGGTCATGGTTTCACAAAAATGAAATCTTCTGTCCGAATCATCGTAGCAAAGTTTTAAAATTTTCATTGTGTTGGAGAGAAATTTATGCATTTTTAGTACTTTCCCAACAGAACCTCTGGATACGTCAATAACTGTTGCTAAATAAAGCATTGACACCTTTGGATTTACAGAAACTTGCCCAATATCCTCAATCTGCATATTATATCTATCCTATGGAGGGCTTTAGGTTAGGAGTCCGATCGCAATACATTGGTTTCGGGCAAAGTTTTGGATCGGTAAAGCAGCTTTAAAAATGGCCGTCAGGGGCGCATGTGTTCCTTTAAATCTGTAAAATGCATGGGTTCTTATGGGATAATCAACTGTTTTATTGAATTTAGTTAACTAAAACCCTCTACAGGCTGAGATATGTATATATTATATCTAATAAAGCTTATTTTATTAATTATTGGATAAAAATACCGCTGACGTCTATCAAAACCTGTAAAAAGTCAAACACTTGACGATCACTGCGTCGCGACCGGGAAACAGCGAACTAACTACCAAACAGGGACGTAAATTTAAAAAACAACCATTTTCGATCGGACTCCTTCCTAAAGCCCTTCATAATCTATCCAAAACACTACAGCGAGGAAAATGATATAGTCGGCTTCCACTAAACTAGGCGTACGTGACCTCCTGAATCAAATCAGTTGAATCAGAGGTTCAAAAATGTTTCAAAATATAAAAACCAATATGGCGGCATATGGACAGCTGATTTTCCATAAAATTGAATGTTAATAGGTTAACAATTAATTTAAAACTATCAGTCATAATAAAAATGACATAATAACAGTGACGGGTCTCGTTCCAAAATTAATTTCCCAGGGGTGCGTTCGTGTTGTGCGTTGTACACTGTTGACAAAATAGTTTTATATTTCAAAAATTTAATAACTAAATTGATGGAAAATTAGGTAAACAATATACCTACAGTAAAACCTCTGACTAGCGACCACCCTTGGGAATCAAATGTTGGTCCGTAAATAGGGGTGATTGTTTAATAAATAAAAATAAGAACATCAGAATTTGTCTGCATTTTACATTGTATATAATTTTGAATATTTTTGTGTACCGGGTGTCCCACCTAAGGAGGTAATCGGCTATATCTCAGAAAGTAATCACACTAGAACTTTGGGAAAAAAAATATATCGATAAAAGCGGCCAAGAGAAATTGCTGGAAATTATTTTCAAGTTCCAAAAATGACCGCTAGGGGGCGTAAGAGAACTTTCAAAATAGAAATGTCGATTTCCTCTTGATTTTTCTTAATAAAAATATGATAAAAATATAAGCATTGTATTCTTCATAAAATTTTGCAACTTTATGTTAGGAATCGTTTTTTTCTATTTTCAATAATTAAGTGGTGGGAGAAGGTCAAACTTTTTTACTTTCAAACGCTGATATCTCTGCTTTGGATGAACCGATTTTACTCAACTTGGTCTTGAAAAAAAGCCCTTCTTTTACTCTACACGTAGATCTATTACCTATATCATGTTTATTCTGATGGTGGCCACTAGATGGCGTTTTTCCGTAATTTCTCAATGAATAAGGATTTTCTCAAAAAAATCAAATGTTATGATATGACTTTTTCATCATATTATATTTTAGCCTTATAAAGGCTATTAAATAGTGAAATAAAAAATCCAGGTCCGTATTTAAAATAAAAAAGTTGATAATGGTCGCTCGAATCCGAAACGTCGGATTAAAAAACTAACCCCATCAGCTTGTAGAGGAGGAAAAGTTACTATAATAAACTGAAAACCGCAACGTGATATCTTTTGTTAAACTAGAGAAATTAGGGATAATAATAATTAATATGGAAAAATAGATCATTTTCCAAAACATTAATTAATCAATTAAAACTCTGGTTTAATGACGTCCAAGATGCTCGAACTGTCTCCCATCATATTTAATGCATAATTCCAATCGTTCCCTCGTCGATAAGACAGCTGTTTCTATTTCCGCTCTTGATATGCTTCGAACAGCGTTTAAGATCCGTTGAATCATATCCTCCCTTGTTATAGGTCTTGTAGTGAAAACGATATCCTTAATTCGACCCCATAAATAGAAATCTAGACAGGTTAGATCCGGTGACCTGCAACAAAAACGTAGGTAGGAAAATTTGTGATTATTAGTAGGTAGGTGACCACCTAGGAACAACATGTTAACTTTACCTCGGGGGCCACGGAAATAAGCTACCTCTCCCGATCCACCTATCAGGAAACGCCTGATCCAGAAACCTACGCACGTTTACTGCGAAATGGGCTGGACACCCATCATGTTGGAGGAACATGGTCCTTCTGGTTTCCAATGGTACGTCTTCCAGAAGGACTGGTAAATTATTTCGTAAAAAATTCAAATAATTTTCTCCTCTAAGCGGTTCATTCCAAATAAAAGGGCCTATAATTTTATTGCCCAAAATTCCGCACCAAACATTGACGCTCCACCTTCCCTGGTGTTGCACTTCTTGCATCCAGCGTGGATTATTTGCTGCCCAATAATGCATATTATGGGTATTAACTCCACCGTCACTACGGAAAGTAGCTTCGTCCGTCCAGAGAATGCGCGATAAGAGATTTCGGTTTTCTGCCATCATATTTATCAACCAATGACAGTAATCTAGCCTTCTATCGTAGTCTGCGACGGTCAGAGCTTGATGCAACACAATATGATAGGGATGTAACCTATACGGAAAATATTAATTAGTACTATTTAGGCGGACGCGTTATTATAACCTGGCATGCTATAATACCTAAGCGAAAAACAACTGTTTCTTTCAAAAAGAATAATGAGTAGTTAATATTCCTATCAAATGTCAAAAATATCAATCATCCATAAAGTTTTTTATGCATTGCGATTATCAATAGATGGTTTAATATCTATACCTACATTAGGTAGCTACTAATAACAAGAATCTAATGATTACCTGTGGTCCTTCAATATTCGAAATACTGTTGACTTGGTAATATCTAAATCTACTGAAATTAGCCGAACGCTTAGCTGAGGATTGAACTCTACATACGCTAAAACGTTGATAATATTTTCCTCAGTTCTGGCGGCACGACTCCTTCTGCGGCGTAACGGACGAACACTTCCTGTAGTACGGAAGCGATTGACTAGGCAAGTGAACATTCTGCTTCCGTACCGGCGCCTTTCAGGATATCTAAGAGCGTATATCCTTGCAGCAACAGTCGCATTTTGAAAACACTCAAAATAAACTGCGATAATATCAACCGATACTTGAAGCGACAAAGGCATTTTCAAAAATTATAAACTAAACAACAACTAACACTATAATTAACTAACACTATAACAATTTACTGACACAAAATAACAATAACCCAATCAATAATCTAACTGCGAATGTGGTTATTAATTATTTTGGCATAAAATGTCTTTTGACATTAGGAAATTTGTTTTGTTTCCAAAGCTAACTTGATATAGGTAAATTTACATGCTCATTGGATCTTGGTGTTTTGCTTGTTTCCAAAGTTTACTTGATAAAAGGCAACTCGCTCAATGAATTCTTGTTTTGGTTTATCCAAGGCAGAGATATCAGCGTTTGAAAGAAAAAAGTTTGACCTTCCCCCACCACTTATATTGAAAAAAAAAACATTCCTATCAAAAATTTGCACAATTTTATGAATACAATGCTTATATTTTTAACATAATATTTTTATTAAGAAAAATCAAAATTAAAAAAAAATGATGGGAGACAGTTCGAGCATCTTGGACGTCATTAAACCAGAGTTTTAATTGATTAATTAATGTTTTGGAAAATGATCTATTTTTCCATATTAATTATTATTATCCCTAATTTCTCTAGTTTAACAAAAGATATCACGTTGCGGTTTTCAGTTTATTATAGTAACTTTTCCTCCTCTACAAGCTGATGGGGTTAGTTTTTTAATCCGACGTTTCGGATTCGAGCGACCATTATCAACTTTTTTATTTTAAATACGGACCTGGATTTTTTATTTCACTATTTAATAGCCTTTATAAGGCTAAAATATAATATGATGAAAAAGTCATATCATAACATTTGATTTTTTTGAGAAAATCCTTATTCATTGAGAAATTACGGAAAAACGCCATCTAGTGGCCACCATCAGAATAAACATGATATAGGTAATAGATCTACGTGTAGAGTAAAAGAAGGGCTTTTTTTCAAGACCAAGTTGAGTAAAATCGGTTCATCCAAAGCAGAGATATCAGCGTTTGAAAGTAAAAAAGTTTGACCTTCTCCCACCACTTAATTATTGAAAATAGAAAAAAACGATTCCTAACATAAAGTTGCAAAATTTTATGAAGAATACAATGCTTATATTTTTATCATATTTTTATTAAGAAAAATCAAGAGGAAATCGACATTTCTATTTTGAAAGTTCTCTTACGCCCCCTAGCGGTCATTTTTGGAACTTGAAAATAATTTCCAGCAATTTCTCTTGGCCGCTTTTATTGATATATTTTTTTCCCCATAGTTCTAGTGTGATTACTTTCTGAGATATAGCCGATTACCTCCTTAGGTGGGACACCCGGTACATTTATTTTAAGTAAACTGATCTATATACCTATATTATTGCCAATTTAGATGAAAAAATTAAACTCGCTTCCTTTATAAAACCAGTAGATGAGCCAGCATGTAATACTATGTAACTTTTCCCGAACCACAACCTTTTTTTCGTTTTACTGATTTCACTGAGTCGTCTTGCCATGATTTAGACCCACTTCCATTCGAAAATACCCAAGTTTCATCTAGAAAAACTCCTTTTCTAAACTTTGATTCATAATTTTCAACATATTTTTTCAGAAACTTTACTCGTTCGCTTGGTAGTTCGCATAAATATATTCTGTTGCAGTCCTTTCTATAACGAAATCCTAAGCTTTTAATGAGCGCTGACAATGACCTGAGACCTATTTCCAAAACACCTCGTTCCTTCAAAGCATTTTTCAGAGCTGAAAGCGTTATATCGACTTGTGATGTTGTGATGCATATAAGTCGTATATAACATTACTTACATCCATTTTTTTACCTTCCTGTAAAGTTTTAATCTTCGTTTTCCTTGATCGTCGTTGCGTTTTCTTCATTGGTATATTTCTACTACTTTCATGAACAATCCTTTGTATTGATCTTAAACTTATTTTTAGTGCTTCCGATATTTTCTCTTTAATAGACTTGGGATTTAATAACTCGCCGGTTTCAGTAGCCTTTTCTTCTTCATTTTTAAAATAATCTATTAAATTGAGAACCATTTCTTTTGCCTGAAGATGCAGAAAACCTGCAAACCGATTTGTACTCGACATTTTATGTCACAATATTTTTAATAATGACACATTATTTGTCAAAACTAGGGAGCTTATTCACGACATTATATAATACGGTAGTGTTCTTCGAAACATTTTGATAATTACTGAAAATTAGATGTGCTTCTCTCTCAGATTCATAAATAACCAATAGGTTTATCGCGTTTATATTACGGATATCTTTATAATGCCGTTTTAACCTTGGTTTGAGCAAGACAACACTATTTAAGTTTCTCTATAATAAGTTCATAACGCGCCTAGTTAAGTGAAAGCCGACTATACTAATTCAGCTGGTTTGCTAAGACATAGTTTGTATTGATAGCTTATTTTTTTATTAACTCATATTAAATAAGTTGCTAGTGTATCAAACCCGCTTTAGTGTTATATCAATTCTAGATTTGCTAGAACAGTGTTTTTATTGGTAGTAATCAGTTCCATTAGCAGCACAGTCTTGTTGAATAATAAACTACTTTTAATAAGTACAGCAATTTTGTTAAGAAATAAATTGTATCTTCTCAATGCGACGCATTTTGTTCCCAGTAAAGCGCTTTCTCTACAATTAAGAAAGCAGAACAGCCTTCCCAAAAACGAGTTGTATGCGTTAGAACCTATAATCCACAAGATGTTGGTGGGGGTTTGTAACAATCGGCAATCACCGCGCGCCGTAGTATTAGTTCCAACGTATTTGTTGTGCAGGTCACATCGTTGCTCGGAGTATTCTAGCTGTCCTGTCTGAATTTGAAGTTTATTGATCGTACCAATACCTGTTTCAATTAATTTGTTTTTACTTTGTAATTAAGTTTTTTTAAACTTTGCATGTCAGATATAAAGCAATAGAAGATTCTTATTTCGCACAACCCATAGATATAGAAAATAATAACCATTAAAAAAAAAGAAATTAATCCAATTTTATTCATTAATAAAATCAATTAAAAAACAATATTATAAATAATTAAATTTAGTAAATATCTCTAATTGTTTTTTAAAAGTTGCCAATTTTTTAATTTTTCTGAATTTTTTTTGGAAGTGGATGTAATATTTTATAATTCCGTCATATAAAAGGGATTTTTTTCAGAAATTACTTTTTACTGGTATAGTTTGATAATTTATACAATGTCTGGTGTGTAATTTGTGTATGCATTTAATAACATTACTTTGCAATTTTAAGTTTGATTAACAAGCAGATCCCCATACAGAAGATAAGTATTGTAATTTTGAATATATTTATGACAAATATATATTTTTTAAGTACTTGAAAGGAATGTAATATCTAGCTGTATTCAAAACAGATTTCAAAGGAGATATCGAGTTTATAATATACTGGATATGGCCTTTCCAATTTAAATTTTCGCCTAAAAATTTTGTCGTTTTTGAATATTGAATATTTTCATTATTAAATGTTAAGGGGTTAATGATTTTTTATTTTTAGTAATAAACAATAAAGAAGATTTTGTAAAATTAACGTAAGTTTATTAGTTCGAAGCCAATAAATCAACAAATTAGTCTCAAGTAGTATAAAATATACTTCTAATGTACCCAGTAAAACAAAAATGTTAAAATTATTATTTCGAGAGCCTAAAGTCTCAGTTCGTAACTAGTAGACTGTTATATTACCTCGGGCACAAATCTATCTGTTGCAGCGGTCGGCCGGCTGCCCACCGATAATTTATTAATATCGGCTTGTAAACTAATAATAAATATGTGCAACATTTCATGTTAATTTATTTATTGTAAATTTACATTTCCAATATAAAAAATTGGTATAAGTGTAAAATCAATTTGATAAACAATAAAAAATAATTACCTGCATGGTAGGCTGGAATAATAACTGAAAAATTACACACATCGGCGAATTTTTCTAGAGTAGAAACTAATAGAATTGTAATAAATATTAAAATGATAATAAAAAATGAATTTAATTTCCTGAAAAAAAAACGTGGACAAGAAAAATTGACAGTTTTGACATGGCGGGCTAGCTGGTTTGTTCCAATTAGCACCTGGCGCAGTTTGGGACGCGTTATAGTAGGTCAGAATATAACTGTCCTTCTCTTCTATAATACGTCAAAAATATGCGACAGAATCCGGTTACTCGGCTAGCTAGAGAATCATCAAGCGACAACAGCGCCAATTTGACACTGGTGGCGAGCTGCGCGGCTTGAGATAAATATGACCTTGTGATGCAAGATTGCTAATTTATAGTTTCACCGAGGTGGCCTAATGCTCTATCGCAGGGCCCTGTATAGATGCTCCCAAATAATTAATTTACCAATATAACTTGTTATCGTGTTATTGTGATCAACCTTGCTTTTGCACTAATTCATTTGTTAAAATGCCAATGTCAGTAAACAAAAGGCGGTAATAAATCATCAAAAATTTTCGGACAACGGGGATCCTTGGGGTGAATCCACCAACAGCTTGTAATAAAATTACACTAATGATTCCAATAATAATAATCTGTTTGTTTTGATTATAATCTTTATTATTAGATTCTTCTACAAGGTGCATACTACAATGGGGTTTCCTAATTAAGGTCAAAATAATATAACCTGTTATGCAGTCATTTTACTGTATTGGCTTTTCTATATTTAATAGTACACTAATAATTTTAAAACATACCTCGAAACTTTTAAATATGTATACATAATATACAGTGTCATATTATTAACATACATACGTTTTTTTTTTGCACAGAATTATTTATTATATTAATAAGATTTAATCCCTTATGAGATACCAAGCCCGTGACAGTTTATAGTAGGTATTGTACCTACTGTAAGGACAAAGATTTAAAAAAATAGATTAGTAATAATGGAATTTATTTAAGTCGATAGACGATTTATGTTAACCGAAGAAATAGAATTATAGAAAACTTGTCTTTCTTTTCGTCATATTCGGCGAAATCTTATCTCGAATGAGTTTTACACATTATAGTTTATTGGTAATTTTAATTGGTATTGGTAAAATACGGTGTGCGTAGGTCATAGACATTTACCTTTAGATAAGCAAACAATAATCACGAAAGTGGTAAATGTGCGCATGTAAATAAAACCCCACAGGAATTAATAGGCATGCGCACTGCAAAATTATCATTTAACGAATGGGGGAAAATAGACAGGTCCGGGCTTTAACATCTTGTTTGTGTAGCCTAGGCCTAGTTAGATGTGTTTAAATCGATCATACTAAAATAAAATTACATATCAAGTACTACCACTACTTCATACTTACTGAAAATACCACCCCCACCCGCACTGGTGGGGTCTAAAGAACAAAATGTCGAATTTGAAAACTATTATTATAGAACATTAAAATGGCCATAAAAACGTGTTTTTCCAAGTCAAAAACTAAGGCATAAAAAATTAAAAACTAAAATTAAATATGTTTGTTTTTTTTATATCCGTATAGGAACTTGGAATATGTAGAATTTTCTTTAACCAAATTATTAAGCTCCAAAATAAGCAACATTGCCGCAACTTAACCATCTTTGTATTTATTTTTTTGTATTATTAATTTTATTTTATTATATCCTGAGAATTTAACTTCGTTAAGTGAAGAAGAATTATACGTAAAAGTGCTGAATTAACAAACGATATAGGTACCATAAAGACTTGGCCATAGACTTTCCAGGTCAAATTTTAAGCCTTAGAAAGGGACTTGGAGATAGTAGGGGAGAGCCACCAACAGTGGCCATCCTTTTTTTTTATTTCCACGTATTTCAAAAACGTTTAAGAAATTTATGCTTTTTCCATTATTTTCGACTACATATACGATAAGGCTGTACAAATATGACTCTATTTAATTTTAACAAGTATAGGATATTTTCCTCAATATTTTTTTTTAAAAACATACCCCTATGGCCACTGTACCGAACCACATAGTGGTACAGTGGTTTCTCTGAAGAGCATACTAAAGACTGTTTTTAAGTTGGTAATAATAATAATAAGACTTCATACAAAATCCTTTAATTAGGAAATTTATAAGTATACACATCGAAAAACAAAAGAAACATGTATCATATAAATGCAAAATTTTTTATTCAAATAATGTAAGGAACAGTGGCCACCCCTTTATAATATATGAGAGTAGTGGCCAATGTACCCTCCGTTAAGGTGGCCACTGTAAGAAAGGGAACATAAAAAATAAAACCTAACCTAACAGAAAAACAATGCAGATTCTTTAGCCTTTTACCACTGAACTTCGTACTGCAATAGCACATCCTTAAGAAGCATGCAATAAAGTGACTGAAACACTTACCAGCTTTGAATAATCACAACGATTAGTCACTCTAATAAAAAACTTTCCACACCGCATTTCAATGTCGCGCTTATTACGACGAAGCCGGCCATTTAACTGAAAGTATTCGGCGCGCCACGTGCTGGAAACATACTTAAGCACGGATACAAGAGAGGGCGCTAGCGGTGTACGTTTTGTAAGAGAATATTCACTGGCGGCCACTGTACCTGCCATGGCCACTGTGGGTGGCTCTCCCCTATTTTAAAATTTAAAACAGTGTATGAACTGGCGGATCATTTATTAATAAAAAAATCAGTATTTTCCAAATGTATCTAGTGCAGTGATGTTATTTCTAACTTCACCAGTTAGTGTGGCATCAGCGGAACGATCTTTTTCCAAACTTAAAATAGTAAAAACCCATTTACGTAACACCATGGGATAACAACGCCTTTCGGATTTAGGTACCCTTAATCCGTATCAAACACGAGTTTGTTAAAACATTAAATATCGACGAAATTATAAACGATTTTGCAAAAAAAAACTCTCGACGATCTGGTTTATTTGTATAAATACCTTGTATAGTACTTAGTGACATAATGTTTGTGCAGACTTGTTGAGTGTTCATGTGTTTTACTGTTTTCTGTCTTTTGGATTCTATGAGGCTCGATCGCTGCCACCCCCGTTACTACCATACATGGTAAGCAACATCATAAGTGGTGTTTTAAAATTTTGATTTTGCATCATGTTTGCTGGAATATTATGTCTACCAGTCTACCTAGGATTATAAAATTAATTCGAATTGTTTGCTGTTTTAATAGAAGGTACTTAACACATAATGTGGATTTAGGCCTAATTAAATTATTACACGATTAACGAATTCAAAAATTCATAAACCTGAATCTAATAGTAATGAAAATAAGAATTATCATTTTTTATTCGCTATAGAGAGGGCCAACTAGCAATATGGATATCCAAACCGATAAAAGTATTATATAGGTGTTCGTTAGTGCTATTTAAAGAATACTTCAGTTCTATAATGCCGATAGTTAAAACCATTCTAGCGAACGAACCAAATTATCCCATAATATAGTTGTAAGAAGGAATATACAACAAATATTATAGTAGAAACGGCAATCAGGAGTATCTGTGTTTTATTAGTATTACATAATTATTTATATCACATTTTAAACAGGCTTTTTACAGGTGGTCCTTAAGTACATCAAGAAAATCTAGGATATGATTCCTGGCATCAATTTAAGTTGAAAAGTTCATATGGACTAATGCCCTAAAATGCTTACCCTCTAAGATACAGGGTGTTAAAATATTTTCCATTTTCCTTTAAAACTACCATTTTTTTCAAAAACATAGTAGAGACAACTTTTGTTCCGCTTATATCAGTAATGCATAAAAATGCATCAGAGTTAAAAAAAAACAGTGGCGTATCATATATTTTCACAAAAAAATATAGATGGTATCTTCATGCACGCCACTGGTGGAAGTAGGCAAACCCTTTTTTAACCAAAAAGTGCAGTTTAATACGAAATCAATCAACATCAATTTTCAATGCCGTATCTTCAAGGAGTTTCGAAATTTTAAAAAAACAATTATTTTTTAAAAATATTTTAACACCCTGTATATTAGAGGGTAAGCATTTTAGGGCATAAGTCCATATGAACTTTTCAACTTAAATTGATGCTAGGAATCATATCCTAGATTTTCTTGATGTACTTAAGGACCACCCTGTATAAACTGTATAGTATTTGTCAATACTTTTATACAACAGTTATAAAATAGTTTTATACACATTGAATAAAAATTTGTGTAGCTTACTTTAAAATAATTTATTAAAATTAGTATAATATTAAGACAATACAACTCTTACAGAACTACTTTAAAACTATTTTATAGACGTTCATAATCTTAGAAATTGTCACTATTATAAAATTCCTATAACATTAAAATGTATCTTATTAGAATAAAATGTTTACTAACACCGCGTTATACAACTTAACCTCATTTCCGTTTATAGAACAAAAATGACGATAAACAAGTTTAAATTAAATCAAAACATGCTTTATTGTTGAAGAACATACAATTTCATTGACAAAGTGTATATATATAATAAAATAATATATTCAAGATCCTACCTAAAAATAGAGGTGAAAACAGAGAAGGGGACAAACACGTCCTTAAAATTCACAAGAAGTAAAGTCAACAAACTATAAAATAAAATAAATCCTCTTACTTTGGACATGGTTGGCTCATAATGGTTCCAAAATTTAAGAATGGGTTTCGACTTTTGTCTAGTAATATAATACACCTAGGTAACTACCTAATTAAGAGTTGGCAACCTTTCAAAAACGGAATAGATGGCGTTCATGTAATGCTCCTTTAGCGCCTGCATAGGCAACATTACACCACTAAAGTCTCCTATAATGACCCAAAAAGAACCAAACGACTTTTTAGCGTATAATTAGACAACATTATTCAACCAAAGCGTCGTATAATGACGAAAAGAGAACAAAAACATTGTATTAAAAATCCGCCATATTTTTCACTTCTTTTCGCCATTATGCAAATGTTATTTTCTTAAACAAAAAATACACAAAACTTATCAATTTTTTTGGACAAAGACCATAATTACATAATTAATTCTATCATTCACTTATTAAATCTGGTGTAGAATATACTGCATATTAAATTTTTACTTTTTTTGTTAAATATTTGTTATCGTAATAAACCCAAATTTACGCCAAAGAGAAGGCGCTTGTATTTTTTACTGTAAAAGTATATATATTTTGTCAGAAAAAGTTGCCGGGCACATAAAATTCGTAATTTAATGCCGTTTGTCAGAGATTCTATCATTACAAAATATTTTTTATTAGAAATATTCCATCGCCATTTTAACTTATAAATGTTATCCATATTATTTTGCAAGACCTGGGTTATACAGCAATTTTGTGATATTTTGGTGTAGTTCTTCAACATTATAAAATTAAATTTTTGTTTTAGGATTTACAAAATATCTATATAACAGTTTTATAAGTGTTATTTAAATATACCTATATGAATTATTTAATGACTGTATAGCGTTACAATACAGACACTATAGAATTAAAATATTTTATAAAAAATGGGCCTTTTTTGGTAGTATAGCTATCGTATTAGGGTTTAAAACCCCCTTTAAAAATAATTGGGTTTTATCAACTTTCCTTGTGTAGTGGTTTATACAATCATTATAAATATAATTTTGCTAGTTGGGGGGGCTCCTGAAAACGTTTGCGGGGGGGGGGGGGGCACTCAGTTTTTGTTACGCCACTGCATGTACCTTTCTCCATCAAAGTCTAAAACTGTTAAAACACCTTTATTATTAGGTTTTGCTTTACACTTTACATTTAAAAATGCCTCTTTCAATAAATCCTTTTCAAGGAAATGGAAACATATTTATTGTAGTTTAAAATGGCAGGAAAAAATATGTATTTTTTGTAGGAAGTACATTATGCGTGTCTGGTATCATGTGTCAAGGAACAGTAACAGAACAATCTTTTTAATCTACTATGAAATTGGATCTATGACAATGACTTTATTTTAGGAGCTATTGTGATTAAAATTGGTCGAGTTAAATTAAGGATGTCAATTTTATTTATTTATTCACGGGCACTGCCCAATTTTACAAAACTATAAATAATCTTAATCCTAACGCAGAGTATTTAATTAATTTTTTAAGAAAAACGTAAAATTCAGCAGATTTGATAAAATTGGATCTGTTTAAAAAGAAATCAAGTGTGGGATGTTCATTGGCCAGCCTGCCTGACCTTGATATAAAACTATTTTGACCATAATTAGTTCAATGAGGAAATATCGAAATAGCTATTTATACAATAAGTTGCGAAATGAGTGTCTTTTAGGCACGCGACGTGAAAATTGTCCAACGAGGCAAAGCCGAGTTGGACAACACGTCACAGTGACTAAAAGACATTGTTTCGTAACGAATTGTATACAATATTTTTTCTACTGAGGTTTTATAGTAAAAAACTTAATTTTACTAACATTTTATTACCTATGTTTCATTTAGACCTTTCATGTCAAAAATTGACACTTGCCAAAAAATATTAAATTATACCTAGTCTGTGGTTACGTTTTAATTGTAAATAATTACCTGCGTTACTTTTAAGCACGTTGCTCCTGGTAACGTGCTTAAAAGTTTTTTAAGCACGCTGCGCTTAAAAGGAGGTTATCAAAAAAACCATAATGACAATCGAAAAGAGGTTATTATAAAACGTCAGTAGAAAAATGTATTTTTATAATTTGGTATCGTAACAAGTCTATTACGATACGCATTTGCGTATCGTAATGAAGCTATTTCGATACGCGTTTTTTCTTTATTTGATGTTGGTAACATTTAAATGTTTTATTTCATTGACTTGCGCGGCCTTTGTGATTCACGAGAAAACTCATTTTTCGCAGAGGAAAAATAGCTTGATAACCTACTTTTTTATTCTGTGTGGATAACAGTCATGTATGTTGGTTGCATAAATCTATAAATCAATCTTTTGTAGATGCTTCAAGCTATCATTTTCTGCCAAATCCTATCCAAAATTCAATCTACTAACCTTCCAATGTCGATTTTAACTTCAACTTTATTTGAATTTTCCATCCTCCCTATACTAAATTGCAATGCCGTGACGTAAAATCACGTCTTTTGAAATTCGAAAAAAGTAGCAAAATCGCCCGAATTTCCGAACGCTCTGTATATGTACCGAATGTACAAGGATCACACAACGTATTCCGTCCAATTTCAAATCTCATATCGCTAAAATAACTTTAGAATCTCGTGGTGAAAATGGGTCAATAAATCAAAAAATGACAGTTCGCAAAATAATTTTTGTTGTCCAGAGGCTACTATGATAAAAATAGTAATACCAGCATAACATTTAGACATAAAAATTTACAAAATTTGAAGGATTTATTTTCTTTTTAAATACCTATGTGTTTTTTATTGAAAATACTACAAATTAGAAAAAATAGTATAACGTACGTGTTATATAAAGCAGTTTTAAGCACTTGTCCCGTTATAAAACTTGCAGCAAGCGGCTCGTTTTTTAACATGAACGCGTGCTATAAAATGATGCTTTATAAAACGTGTACGTTAATATACTATTCTTAGACGTGTTTCCCTTGAAGTTGCATGTAACCCTATTTTATCAAGCAAAAGAGGACAATTATTTCCAATTTTATTAATTTATTAGGTAATATGTTATATAACGTTTTAAGGTCTTTTAGATCATGGCGTTGAGAGAGTGCTCTGATCAAAATATTAGATTCCAGCTAAGAATATAATGTTAGTTGTGGTGCATTAAGTTTGAAAGCTATGTATTTTAAGAATATATTATGTTGAATCCTCTCTAACTTCCGAATGCGTACATTATAGCAAGACACAAGAAGAGTATTCGAGATGAGTTCTTATTAATGAGCAATATAGTTCTAAGAAGTTGAAGAGATTTAGAGAGGGTGTTTTGGATGTGAGGAATAAAAGTAAGCTTTAAATCCATAATCAAACCTAAGTCCTTTATTTCGGGAACATTCGTAAGTATATTATTTTCAATTAAATAAGGCTGTTCAGACACTGACCAAGTCTTATGAAAGAAGATCAAGTGGCACTTTGAAGCATTCAGCTCCATACCATTGTTCTTACACCAAGCTGCCATCTGTCCAAGTCGGACTGAATATTTAAATAGTCATCGAGGGAGGAGATTTTCATGTACAATTTTAAATCATCAGCGAAGAGGAGGAATTTAATGTATTTGAAATTGGCTGGAATTGGAAAAAATGAAACCGTATACAGAAAATGTTCTATTTTCTTGCTCTATGCTGTAGTTTAAAAAATTAAATTTAGTGTTAAAGTCCATTCTTTATCCCCTAATAATATACAGTGTCCGCAAGAAAGTCCGCATCAAATGGGATTTTTTTTTATTATTAGGTATAGGTAAAAATTAAAAAAGCAGTTAGTTTTTGCTTACCTAAAAACCAAAAATGACGTATACTGAAGCAGCTGCACGACTTACGTTATCTGTCAAATTTGACATTTTTAATAAAATAGGTTCAAAAATGACCTTATTTATCAAAATATCGAAAAACTTTATTCGAGAAAGTTGTTTATTTACGCATTTTTAGCCTCTGTACGAAATTTTGACAGTCGAATACAATTTTTATTTTTTGCCAGATTCTTGAAAATTTTGATCAACCCTCGTATATTAACTTTTATACATCGATGTAAAACCATTTGCCTTTACTTTATTTGTAATCTTAATGCAATTTTGTGTAAAAGTTTTGTTTCCAATTATTTAATTAATATTATTAAGTATTAATGCATCGCCTATTTGTAAACTATATTTTTGTTGAATAAAATGTTTCGAGCGATTAATATTTATTCTTTTTGATCCAATATTAATTAAGTAAAATTTCAACGAAAGCTTCCTAATATTTTCTTTTTGTACATCTGTTTACTAACTTAAGAAAAATGAGAAACGTCGGTTTTGACAAAACTGATGTAATTAGATAAACTTTGCATCAAACATTACATACTGATCAATAACAATTTCAGTTTTTGAAGCAAAATAAATAATTGGAAACAAAAATTTTACACAAAATTGCATTAAGATTACAAATGAAGTAAAGGCAAATAGTTTTACATCAATGTATAAAAGTTAATCTACGAGGGTTGATCAAAATTTTCAAGAATCTGGCAAAAAATAAAAATTGTATTAGACTGTCAAAATTTCGTACAAAGGCTAAAAATGCCTAAATAAACAACTTTCTCGAATAAAGTTTTTCGATATTTTTATAAATAAGGACATTATTGAACATATTTTATTAAAAATGTAAAATTTGACAGGTAACGCAAGTCGTGCAGCTGCTTCAGTATACGTCATTTTTGGTTTTTAGGTAAGCAAAAACTAACTGCTTTTTCAATTTTTACCTATACCTATTAATTTAAAAAAATCCCATTTGATGCGGACTTTCTTGCGGACACTGTATGTAATATGTAAATCCTATAGTTGTCCGGAATAATAATGTCCTATCAATTTAAAAATCAAAGAACCTAAAAACTATTGTAAGAAAGCCATACAATAAACTAGTTTGTTTACGCGAACAAATATATTTTGTCAACTGGTAACATTTTGACCACAGATTACTTAACTTTCGCTTTAATGCTTGACCAACGCCCTTGGAAGATGGAAGATACCTACACAAGATTACAACATTACTTGGAAATTAAATAATTTTATTGTTGTTTACTATGTACAGAATATTTAGCTATATATTCTGTGGTGGACCTTGTCTCATAAAGAAGTTAAATGGATCAAATTCATATAACACTGTAAAATCTTGTTTTAAATGCGAAATTGACTTCAATTATTCACACCATGACTTTTCTTCTTTCGAGGGTTTGGCCAGGTTTAGCCCATTGTGCTCACACTAGTTGGTCCCAGTTTCTTGCACTAATTTGTCTCTGTCAACTTGGAAGAGTGTCGGTATATCCACTGATTCTAGTCTTGGTTGCCCGAATATTTGATGCCTTTTGCAATCTAATGCCTTGCATTGGCAGATTATGTACTGTACGGTTTCCCTCTCTCGTCTGCATAATCTGCTCCTTAGGTACCCATTGAACAGCTGCATAGGATGCAGGTACTTCTTAACAGCCATGTGTCCTGTCAGAATTTCAATGATTCAGCTCGTTTACCCAAATTCGCATGCACCACGAAAAAACTTACGTGAAAAAATAGACGTGATTCGAAGGAATGTTTATTTTTCTGGCTTCCATCGTACCTAAGTATATAATATATAGGTACCTACAGCGTGTCCAGAGAAGTTCTAGACATATGGGAATTTTTTTTATTGTTCATTTTGCGAAAAAAAGTTATTCCTTATAAAAAGTTCTGCTTGATGCGCAAATAATGTACACAGAATTACGTTAAGGTTGAATTCTCAACGTCATTCAATCTATTGCCAACCTATAACCTATTTCGCGTTGATTTTTTGAATTTATTATTTTAATAACTAACATTTAAAGAAAATCAATATCATCGGTACATTATTTAGGAAGTATCTGATATATTACAAAAATATCAATTTATTTCCTTGCTAATTTTGGGAGAATTGTATAGTGAAAGAATAATGAGTGACAATGACATAATAATGTTAAAAAAATTCTCCTAAAATAAGTTATGAATTTCCTTGATATTTATTAAATATGTCAATTATTACCTATAGAATATCAAGTCGATACTGATTTTCTTTAAATTTTGTATAAAAGCTAGAAAACATAAATAAATCTACGCGAAATAGGTTATAGGTTGGCAAGCATGTTGATACTCCCACCTTAAGAGGAAAGTACCCTCGATTTTTATTTTAGAACAAATTATTATAAGAAAACTTTACCAAGGACTACAAAACGCGGTCAGATACAATTTTTCGTTGAAATATTTTAATTTACAGGGTACCATCAAAAAATCTCTTGTTAATAGGTCGAAAAATATTAAATGATTTTTGACTAACATGTCAATATTCGTTACTATAGTGTTGCACATAGTTTTTACGAAATTGTTGCAGGGAAAAATTAAAGAAATAAAATAAAAAAATATATTGCAAAGGCTTTTTGATGGTACCCTGTAAATTAAAATATTTCAACGAAAAATTGTATCTGACCGCGTTTTGTACTCCTTAGTCAAATTTTCTTATAACAATTTGCTCTAAAATAAAAATTGAGGGTACTTCCCTCTTAACGTAATTCTGTGTTTCTATATTTTTTGCCGCCCTGTACATGATATATTAAGATTTGATATGTCAATAATATTTGCGCTTCAAGCAAAACTTTTTATAAAGAATAACTTTTTTTCGTAAAATCAACAATAAAGAAAATTCCCATATATTATGTCTAGAACTTCTCTGGACACGCTGTATATATGCCAAAAAAAATTGTTTTTTTTTTTATCGAAACAATATCGCATTGCAATTTGTTTTATATTTCATTAAATTAATTTCCCCTTTTCCATTACCTTGTGATTTTCTGGGGCAATCTCATTTATCTCATCGAGACGCTTGTGACGTTGTTTATTTTTGTGCGTACCAGCTTTAAATAAATTCCAAAGTTATATAAAACAAGTATCTAGCACATAGGGGAGACCGAGAAGAGTACATTTTAGATTTTTGGGCACACAATTTTTACAAATGTGCCCTAATAGGCGACCAGCTGGTGGATTTATAATAAACTTATAATAAAACAAAATATACAGGGTGTTTCCAAAATAATTTTTTTGATGGTTGCTAATGCACATTTTCTTTACAAAGAGGGCTATGCGTAAAAGTTTGCAAATACAAATAATAAAATAAATGATATTATTTTTGAATTTTCTTTTTAGGAGAATTCACCGCCCACTATTATCTTGGTTAAGTCAATTCCAAAGCCTCCTTAATCAAGATTCTAGGCATAAAAATAATTTCAAATGGCCAACATTAATAAATATTTTTGTGAAAAAAAAGTTATTTAGAAATAACTCGAAAACAAATAAAGATATCAAAACGCGGTTTTTGCCAAAATGTACGTATATTTATGCTTTTCAAAAATATTATACAAAAGGTATACCTACCGTTTCATTACTTGTTTAAAGAAAATTAAGAAAAATTATTGAAACCTATACATAGCGCCCTTTGTAAAACAAAATACGAATTAGCGACCATTATCAAAAATACGGGATAAGAGGTCACGGAATGTTCAATTAATTTAGTCTTTCTTCCACCTTATCTACATATTTCTGGAAAATAAATTAGTAAATATTGGCTCCACCTCGGTCTCCCCTACGCATAATTCCAAAATGTCAGAGAAATGCGATGGAGTATTGCGATTTAAAATTCCTGCGAGGAATGCTGCCCACCACAATCAGATATTGTGCGTCTTCATTGAAGGCATCTTTATGGCGCCGTGTGAGTGGTGACATCGCCATTTTTAAAGTGCAAAAGAACTGCTTATTGATTACAAGATCTCAAAAAGCTTCGCAAATAAGTAGCTCCGCTAGGAGAGCGGGCATGTTCGCAACTCATTTCTGCAGGATAATTATTTTCCAGTGAGTATTCTGAAAAGAAAGAAAGTTATACACTGACGAATAACCTAATCCAAGGAAGAATTATATCCTGTAAGAAAAAGTTGTTTACCCTAAGATAGTTTCACGGTATAATAACCGATAATATAATGTACTTTGATAGTTTTATTTGGGGATGTTTGAGACCATTTGATCGGGGAGGCTGGCCCGACTAAACCCAACCCCTAAAACTGCCTTAAATATTTTTGATAGATTTAAGAAGTCGCGATATGTACCAGCATTTTATTCTTTTATTGTATATAGGCTAATGAAAACAAACAACAACATAAACAAAATTTTTTATATACCCCAAAAAAAAGAAGTCCAATGGATTAAAGTCTGGGGACCTTGCTGGCCAAGAATGGGACCCCTCGCGACCTATTTATCTATTGGGATAAGTATTGTTTAAAACAACGAGTGATTTTAGGTGGACAGGTTTCTGATTCCAGGAGTATCTCGAATGGTGTTCCGCAGGGTTCCATATTAGGACCTATATTATATATAATATATGCGGCATTTTTGATAAATGTTATTGTCAGTTGTTCAAGACAAATATACGCTGATGATATTCAGATGTTTTATTTTTTTGACCCGGCTGATGTAAACTAAGCATGTGACTTAATTAATAAGGATCTAAATGCCATTTATACTGCTTCTAAAGACCACTCATTATCTGCTCTTAATCCTACTAAAACTATTCTTCTTCTATTTGGCAAAAACAAAGATCAAACATCGGTCCAAAATAATATACCTACAGATAAAAATTAACGAGGTGCCAATTTCCTTCTCTGAAGTGACAAAAAGTCTTGGACTTTGGCTGGACACAGATTTGAGATTTCACAAACATATTTCTGAGTGTATCAGAAAATATATATTTAATCTTAAGCTGCCATACAATTCTCGCACTGTATTAGATTCACACGTTAAACTTATGTTATGCGAATCCCTGGACTTGTCCACATTTGATCACTGTAATGTTGTATATGGCCCATGCTTTACTGCTGTGACCTCTCAAAGAATTCAGAAGATATAAAATTATTGTGTCAGGAAGCGTCATTCTGTCAGGCACAAGTTGAGAGATGCTGGGTGGTTAAGTATGAAATATGGAGGGCTTTAGGTTAGGAGTCCGATCGCAATACATTGGTTTCGGGCAAAGTTTTGGATCGGTAAAGCAACTTTAAAAATGGCCGTCAGGGGCGCATGTGTTCCTTTAAATCTGTAAATGCATGGGTTCTTATGGAATAATCAACTGTTTTATTGAATTTAGGTAACTAAAACCCTCTACAGGCTGAGATATGGAATATTATATCTAATAAAGCTTATTTTATTAATTATTGGATAAAAATACCGCTGACGTCTATCAAAACCTGTAAAAAGACAAACACTTGACGATCACTGCGCCGCGACCGGGAAACAGCGAACTAACTACTAAACAGGGACGTAAATTTAAAGAACAGCCATTTTCGATCGGACTCCTTCCTAAAGCCCTCCATAGTATGAAACAACGAATACATTTTCATTCGGCTGTGCTTTTTTACAAAATAATACTGCTTAGAAATCCGTCATATTTGCACAAAAAAATAATCTTTCGTACAGATATACACAACCATAACGTTAGATTTAAGGGCACCATTACACCACCTATCCATAAAACTGCTCTGTTTGAAGGTAGTTTTTCTTATAACGTATCCGCTGTCTATAATTCCATTGGTCTAGACCTTAAAACTAAATCTATTTTAACTTTTAAAAAAATATATAAAAGTATATTATACTGGGTGTTTAAAGTTTTCTGCTTTCGGGTCGTGCTTTTTCTTTCTTTCCTTTATTCGTCTCCTGCACTGTCTTTACTTATTAATATTTTTGTATTAGTACAGAATTTATATAGTATTATTAACATGATCTTTATTTTGTTATTTAATTTAGGATGACTTTTAAAGGTGTACCTATATGTATACATTTTAGTTTATGTTTTTTTTTTCTGAATAGGTTAGACATTTAATTACTAAACTGAGGTTAAGTGGAAGACCAACCCTTGTTACTAGCAAGGGATGAACAGCGCCCTTTCAGATGACATTGAATAGGATTTTTATTTTTATTATTATCTTTCTTACTTACTGACAACATGTTTTCTAAAACGTGTAAATATTGGTTTCCATTTAACCTTCCTTTAAAGAAGTGTGGACCAATCAATTTATTATTAATTATACCCGCCCAAACATTTACTGAAAATGTTGCGAGTGGGACTGCCTAATAGCATTTGGATTTTCTAGATTCACATGACAATTTCTAGAATTATTGACACCATCTCTGATAAAGTGAGATTCATCGATCCACACAGTCCGGTGAAGATCTCTTCTATGCCTTCTAATCCACTGACAAAAGATCAGCCGGTTAGCATAATCATGTGTTTCTAATCTTTGTACCTCTTGGATACGATAAGGATGCAAGCCTTCCTTTTGTATTGTTAAATGCGTTCTTTTTTGCGTTCAATGCAGGCGTCTAGCAATTTTCCTTGTGGATGTTTTTGGATTTTCTTGAACCAAATTTAAAATGTCTTCTTCTTTTTCTTCTTAAACTGGTTGTCTCACAGGCTGATCAATATTATTTTGTGTCGGAAATGCCCTTGTTCACGATCAAAAGAAAATACATTGGAAAATGTTATGTTATATCAGCGTATTCGTGGTTTGAAAATTGATTAGGCATCTTAAACGAGAAGAGTTTGTCGAAAATATCTCGATAACACCAATAAATTAGACAGGTTGTAACTAACTTATTATTAATGATTCGTTGCCCCCCAATATTTCGATATTCTGAGTTACTGAGACAAAGGAAGTAAAAAACTAATATTCAAAAGCCATGCGGTAATTGATACCTACCAATTTAATAAATTAATTTAATTGATTTTTTTACAAATTTTTTTAAGCCGCTATAAATAAATAAATATTATTGTTGTTATTATTATTAGCATTATTGTGTCATGAAAATAAATATTTTTTTGGATGTTTTTCAACATCTAAAGATCAGCTATTTATTATGGTTGGGCGGTGAGTGCGGCAGCTTTGGTAAGTATGTCATTGGTATCAGTTTTTAAGATGATGTGTTTTTAAGTAAAAAATAAAATTTTCAAATATTATTACATACAAGGTGTTGAATTTTTAAAACTAAAAATCGACAACTTCTTTTAAGTCCGGACCTGAATTTCAAAACTTTTGATATGGCATTTTAATGCTAGTACTTATACAAAACATTTTCACCAAGTATAAACATTTTATACCAGGTGCTAAAAAACTATCACAAAAACAAAAAGGAGCCAAATCTTATAAAACACCCTGTATCTAACTAACGAGTGATGATATACCTACTAAAGGTAGATTATTAAGAACCCCCAATGGGCCCACTATCCCCTGATGGCATATATACATTTAGGTCCGAGTTTAATGAATCACCAAAAATATCCTGATGATGTTGGCTTTTATAAATCAATAATAAAGATTTATAAAAACACACATTATAATACAATACTTAGTTAAAAAACAATAATTTTTAATTAAACATCGATAAAATCAACAAATTGATCTACTTATTCCAGATTTAATATGATAGCAATCTAGACTTTAACTACCTGTTATTGTTTTTTTATCCCCCAGAGCGTTCAGCCTTATGTATATTATATATAATGAAGGATAAATTGATACACACACTATGAATGTAAAAAAGTATGAAATAAAGGTGTGTCAAGTGTGTCTCATTCTAATCAACTGGTATTTACAGCCTTATTGTAATAATAATAGTATTTAATTGGCACCCATGATGCATGTTTCATTATAAAATGGCATACACTGTAATTGTATTCAAAGTATTCTTGCTGTTTGCAACTAAAATAAATGCAATAATGTATAATAATTGACGGAATTTAACGACCAATAGATGTGTCATCACCATATGGGTATTATTTTGCGGGTAATAGCTATTTACCTAACAAGTGCGGAAAATGAATTTTTCCGCACGAGTCTGCCATTCACCGAACGACGCGTAGCGGAGTTCGGTTACGCAGCCGAGTGCAGGGAAAACATTTTCCGCACGTGTCAGGTACAATAGTTTTTCTACAGACGTGTGGACATAAGTAACACATATTTCAAGAATTTAATAATTTTTAATTAACTCTATAACAATCATATAAATATGTAACAGTAACTAATCCTGAGAAAAAAAGTAATAACTACAAGTTAATGATATACAGGGTGATTCACGGTGGATGGAACGTTAGACGTTTCTGACGAACCAGTAAAGAAATCGTTTTAAAAATTTGGTCGTTTACATAAACGGACACGCTCTACCTATCTAAAATATTTTTAACAATACAGTGTTGCCGCTTCCACACAAAAATAATAGCCACTTCGATATTTTAAATGGAACACCCTATATATTATTAAATTTTTAAATTCTACATAAAATTATAATTATGTTTTAATGAAAGCATTATTAGTCTATGCTTAATGGTTTCCGAGATATTGTCTCTTGAAAAATGACATTTTTGAACTTTGACAGCTTTTAGCTTTTTAACTGTACGTCTGAGAGCAAAACGGATTACATGTCCCTATCTTCGATTTTTATTATCTTTCCAAAAGTAACAACTTCCGGTCAAACCGGAAGTATCATATTTCATACATCCGGTTTAACCGGAAATTGACAATTTTGGAAAGATAATAAAAATCGAAGATAGGGACATGTAAGCCGTTTTGCTCTTAGACGTACAGTTAAAAAGCTAGAAGCTGTCAAAGTTAAAAAATGTCATTTTTCAAGAGACAATATCTCGGAAACCATTAAGCATAGTTGCTTTTATTAAAACATAATTATAATTTTATGTAGAATTTAAAAATTAAATAATATATAGGGTGTTCCATTTAAAATATCGAAGTGGCTATTATTTTTGTGTGGAAGCGGCAACACTGTATTGTTAAAAATATTTTAGATAAGTAGAGCGTGTCCGTTTATGTAAACGACCAAATTTTCAGAACGATTCCTTTACTGGTTCGTCAGAAACGTCTAACGTTCCATCCACCGTGAATCACCTTGTATTATTGATTGTGACATAATCGTTCCGAAAATATTTTCCGCACTAGTGTGGAAAAACCAATTTTCCGCACGGATTTTTGACATAATCGTGCCGAAAAAGTTTTCCGCACTAGTGTGGAAAAATCAATTTTCCGCACTGAAATCCGTGCGTCCACACGTCTGTAGAAAAAGATAATTACGGGAATTATATGATAGCCTTAAAACATATTACCTAATTTAATTTTCTACATAATAATAATATTATTATGATTAACTAAAATTCTATACATATTCTTAAGAGGTCCCCATCAAACCTTTAAAATTGCGTTTTTATCGTGAAAACACGTATCCGCGTTCCAATCAACTAAGAAGTTACCGTACCAGAGAATTAGCTTGGAAATTGTCCCCGCAAAATGTTTTAGTTTTTCAAAAAAAAAAAATTTAAGAAAATTATGAAGACGCAGAGATAAATTGTACTTTTTAAAATGTCTTTTTATTACCATTTTGGCCTTATATAAAAAACTAAAATTAGAGCATATTGCCCCCATCCCTTAACTTTCAAATTTTCTTCAGTTTTTGTTTTAATTCAAAGTGGTTCTCTAGTTCTTGACTGGAATATAAACTTATGCAAACCAAAAATTTGCTAGTTGGCGGCGACAACTAGCCGGAATTCACATTTTTTATTAACCCATATTAAATAAATTGTTGGTGTATTAAACCCGCTTTAGTGTTAAATCAATTCCAGATTTGATAGAACAGTTTTTTTATTGTTAGTGATCAGTTCCATTAGCAACACAGTCTTGTTGAATAATTTTGATACAGCAATTTTGTCAAGAAATAAATTATATCTTCTTAATGCGAATCATTTTGTTCCCAGTAAAGCGCTTCTTCAACAATTAAGAAAGCAAAACAGCTTCCCCAAAAACGAATTGTATCAGTTAGAACCTATAATCCACAAGACGTTGGTGAGGATTCGTAGCGATCGGCAATCGCCGCGCGCCGTAGTATTAGATTTAACGTATTTGTTGCGCAGGTCACATCGTTGCTCGGAGTCTTCTAGCAGTTCTGTCTGAATTTGAATTTTACCTGTTTCAATTAATTTATTTTTACTTAGATTTTTTAAAACTTTACATGTCAAATAAATCAATAAAATATTCTTATTTCGCACACTCCATCATTAGTATTGGACTTTATAATCTATGGACGTATTTTACCATCTCAGTAAACCATGTTGTAGAATAGATAATTATATGCAACTAGCGTGTATCCGGCATGCGTTGCAACCCGCTGGTATAAATACAAACCCGATATATTAGTACCCGGCATGCCACTTTCTGAAATTGTACCCCTGCGAAGCCGGGGCGGGTCGCTAGTTATACATAAAAACCTTCCCCTTGAATTACTCTATCTATTAAAAAAAACCGCTTCAAATTCCGTTGCATAATTTTAAAGATTTAAGCATATATAGGTAGGGACGGACAAACAGCGACAGCGACTTTGTTTTATACTATGTTAAGATTAAGATGTTAAACGACAAGAACAATATCACACTAGGAGCTATTTAATTTTCGAGAACTACAGTACTAATTTTTAGTGGTAATTATATGCTTTTTTGCAAGCAAATATTATTAATATTAATGTCACGTTTCATTACTGCTGCCAGTCGGAACTAATACAGTAAATACAGTATATAAAACCAGATTACAAGCCCAATAGAACTTAATAATTACTATGAGTATTCAGAGCAATAATGGCTATAAACCATTCTATGGTAGCATTAACTCCTCTTTCCTATTGGCTAAATTACCGTGATATTATCACTACACAAGGGTCTGGCAATTTTCGTTGTCTTACGTTGCTGTCACATACAGTGTGACTAGTAAAGTTCGCATCATATGGGATTTTTTTTTATTAATAACTTTATTCGAAATTTGACTTTGGCATCAAGTTTTGCTTCGATCGATATAAAAATTAAGCAAAAAAATAGTAGTCACGTGATTCGCATTATCTGTGAAATTTTAATTTTTTCCAAAAAATAATTCAAAAGTGGGGTTATTTCTGAAAGTATCGAAAAAAAGTTATTATAAAAAGTTTTTTTAAATGCAGTTTCTAGCCCATATGCTAAATTTCAGCTGCATAAGATAATTTTGATTTTTTACCCACCACTAAAATTTATTTTTCACTTAATGAACACTTTACTGATGACACTGTGTTCTTTTTGTCCTAATATTAAGGAATATTACTTTCAGACACAAACTACGTTTTCAAAAATACTTATTTTATGAAGTTACCTTACAGGGTCAAAAACAAATAAGCTTTGCATCAGATGCGACCAAATTTTAATAGCCCGACTGCCCGATATTGATTTTGTAGAAAAACACAAATTTAATATGGCGCTACTTTAAAGAAAATGTATCTGAAATAAAGCATTGTCAAAACTAAGAAGTTTTATGTAGGTTACGCTGAGTCTTATTTCTTATTTTGTAAAAGTGGTGCAATTTACAAAATAACATATGGTAAAAAATGAAAATTTTCTTATGCAGCTAAAATTTTGCATGTGGGCTAGAAACTGCATTTAAAAAAACTTTTTCTAATAACTTTTTTCGATACGTTCAGAAATAACCCCACTATTGAATTATTTTTTGAAAAAAATTAAAATTTGACAGATAATGCGAATCACGTGACTACTATTTTTTTGCTTAATTTTCATCTCGATCGAAGCAGAACTTGATGCCAAAGTCAAATTTCGAATAAAGTTATTATGTAATAAGAAAAATCCCATATGATGCGGACTTTACTGATCACACTGTATAGTGTATAATAGTGTTAAACAGTTTTGTAAAGAGTATGTGAATTATTATAAGGAATAGAATGCTTTTTTGTCAGTGTATAAAGACATTTTAAAAAGTACCGTTTGAATGCAACGGCGGGCCTTCGTAGTACTAGCGCTACGCAACTGATTAGATACACATAATGGTTATCGATAAAAAAATCTTTCAATAATAAACGATTTTTTTTAAATGCTTTTTATTTACAGAAAGCTCGCCAATAAAAAACTATTTAATCTATATGCATGTAATTATTAACAAACAATTACTTTTCCACGCCTTGTAGTGGTCCCACTATAACATTCGTTTGTTTAGTACATCCGCATTAAAACATTATTTACATTTACGATGTACAAAAGCTGTAACGATAGTGTGAACTGCAAGTACTACAACCCATTGTTGTAATTATGAAACAATTAAATTCCTAATAAAAATAAGGAAATTTTTATTGTAAATTAGAGACTGTAAAAGGCTGGCGCTTCATAAAAATATTTTCGTAATATTCTCTAAGATGGCTAATTCTCAGCGCAAGGTTTAAATTGGTTTTAACATTTTTGTTAGGTAATAAAAATGTGATAACGGTACTTATATAGAGATAAATTCACCAAAAATATTTAACTAACTTCATGTTAGAAATTTATAGCCAAAGCAGTCAAGCTTTAATATTGACCCTAATGAATAAAAATGTAGCAATGGCTTTTTCTTATAAAATCGAAGTAATTCCTTGAAAGCCATTGAATAAAAACTAAAGTAATTGCTTTTGCGTCCAGCAATCGCTTAAAAGTGCAGAAATTGCTTCTAGTCAATGCTTTTTCTTAAAAAATAGAAGCGATTGTGCTATCGTGTGCTTAAAATGTGATAAATAAATTAAGGAATCGCTTTTTCTAGTGTAGCGATCGCTTTCAACTTTTTAAGGTAGACAGACCCCTGCATTATTTGCTTGGTAGCAGTCAACTTTGGTTCTCCGCTGCGTCGCTCTTAATTTGTGTCTTCAATTATGGCTGAATATATGAACGTCCGTAAAAGAAAAATCTACAGTGTACGTAAAAATTGCAGATATGATGATTTCAGAAAGTTATATCGATTTGACTGCGAAAATGTTGAGTGGTTGGCAAATTATTTTTTGACTGATACTGGTAAAAGGTGCACTGTCGCCTTTAAATAAGATTAAAGTCTTTCTGCGGAAATTGTCAGTTCCGGGCTTTCAAAATTCTGTAGGTAAAGAACTCGGTGTTCACCAAACTACTGTCAATACATACACTTCTGTAATGGATGCAGTTTTGGAGAAGGCCAATATTTTTCTTAAATTTTCTACAAGTGCTGACGCTGTTGTGGAAGCTAAACGGTTGTGGTCAGATAGATTTATTTATGTTCCTTCAATTCGTGAACAAATATCAATTGCTTGTCTTTAATTTCTTCATCACTACTGTCACTTTTCTCATTTTCACTGAAATCTGCCAGATATAAGCATTTGCTACAAAGGTGTAAGAAAAACATCAATTGCTTCAAAATTTTATTCATATCCAGATCAGAGAAGAACAGTGAAGAGAAGTGGTTGTTCTTCTCTGTCCAGATCTAGCGATTGCTTTTATTTATAGCATTTGCTAGTCAAGCGATTGCTTTTACTAAAAAGTAATTGCTTCAAGTAATCGCTTAATTTTTATTCATTAGGCTCAAGGACTCAAACTATAGTAATGACAATGACTGTGAGTTGTCGCAGCAACCACGCTCAGTGAATGGTGTCGACCTTATAAATAAAATCTGCGAACAGGGCCGTCTTGGCTGTACTAGTTTTAGCTGGTGAACATTCATTTTATCCTTCAAAATTTTTATATAATATCAATCCTTCAAAATCCTATTGTTACCTAATATACAGTTTGTTCAATGACCGCTGACCGTTACGTCATATTCTCCATATTTGCGGTACCTCGTAAAGTAATCTAGTCAGTTTGACTTACCGGTGGTAAAGGTTATGATTTTTCTAAGGCTTGATCTACGTACAGACTGATGCATGTGAATAAGTAAAATACAAGCGCGTTTTTTCAAATTTTTAATTAATATTTTTATACTGTTAATGAAGTTAGAAATAAGTAGTTTAAGGGTAAAAGATATCATAGAATAAAACATTTGGTTTTTGAAAATCCGTATGAAATTAATTTAAATTTACTGAAAAATAAATACAACTCATTTATTACATTTAAAATTGAACCATATATTTTTTTTGTTTAGTGCATCAGTCCATAAATTTTGTTTCAAATATTTTTCATCTTGTTTATAAAATTATAAAGAAAAAAATATAATGCGTTGTGTAGTGATAATGTAGCCAATAGGAAATAGGAGTTAATGCTACATAATGGAAAACTTAATTATAAAGTAAAAATAAATTAATTGAAACACTGTGACCTGCACCACAAATACGTACGTTGGAACTAATACTACGGCGCGCAGTGATTGCCGATCGTTACAAACCCCCACCAGCGTCGCATACAACTCGTTTTTGGGAAGGCTTATTTCTTAACAAAACTGCTGTATGAAAAGTAGATCATTATTTAACAAGACGGTTCTGTTAATGGGATTGATTACTACCAAAAAAAAATACTGTTTTAGCAAATCTAGAATTGATATAACACTAAAGCGGGTTTGATACAATAGCAATTTATTTAATATGGGTTAATAAAAAAATAACCTATCAGTACAAACTATGTCTTAGCAAACCTGTTGAATTAGATCATTTTCCTCAGTGTAGAAGTAAAAACAGTCAATTGAAGCTTGCAGTGGCCTTATTTGGTGCGGGTACTTTTTACCTGTTCACTCTGATAGATAAGCTTGTACAAAACAAACTCTAAAGCACTATAAAAGTGATGCAATTATTTTCCACAACCACACAATCATTAAAAGTGCTTTGAATATCGTTAAATAAAATGGTAATGATCTTGACATTAGTAATGATCTTGAAACTGTAATTGTGAAAAGAACGAGTCAGTGGCATAAGAATAAATCCAGTCTTCTTTTTTTTATGTGAATAGTATTTGATATAAGGTTTAATGTAAAAACATGTTTCTGTAAATAAGGGGGCGAATTTTAACGTTGGTTTTTACTTCCGGTTTTTTACGAAATGCAATAATTAGTTTGGTCCCCTTTTTTATTGGATCAAAAATAAAAAATAAAAAATTGTGTGTGCTTAAGACCACATGACAGAAGTGAAAACTTCAACAAGGTGAAATTAATAATATCAAATACAATTGTAATTTTACTGCATACGAAAAAAGATATTTCCTAAAATTGAACAACCCTTGAAAAAAATGCCAGAACATACCTGAGACGCAACAAGTGTCTATCTTGTGATCTTAAACACACAAACAACGCACACTGTTTCCACGTCGATACTGAATGCGACTGATGCGGCATGCTCTTTTATATAACGTTCATTGTCGAATTCGAGCGTAACACAACCGAGCGTAACGCGTGACGGCTCAGGTAACGCGTGACGGCTCAGTTTAATTCAGTGCCCACAAAAGTGCTAAACGCGCCTAAAGAAGTTTTCACTTCAATAATTTGTATCAGAGTGAATATGATGCCCATATTGTACCCAAAAGGCAATACGTTGTGTCACGTCCGAGCGCGATACAATCCATTCGAGTTGTAACCATAGATATTTACCTTTAGATAAGCAAACAATAATCACGAAAGTGGCAAATTTATGGCCTCGCGTATGTAAACAAAACTACACACGATTAGACATGCGCACTGCAACATTATCATTTGACGAATGGGAAAATAGACAGGTCAGGGCTTTTTATTTTAAATTATTGCTCAAGAAATTGTAAAAGTTGACCTTCAATTTATTGTTACGTGTAAACAGCTAAAATTTGCCCCAAACCTATCAGATTTTGAGGATAGAAAATTGTTTTTAATGGTTTGTTTTTAAAATTTCTTTAAAAATGAATCGTCGTCGTGTTTTTAGTTCAAAAAGGAAGAAAACAAGTCAAATAAACCATAAAACTTATCAAATCGAATATAAAAATCAAAAAATACCAGCAAAATAACCAATCTTCGATGTTATCACGTACGTAACCTTAAGTCAAATATTAGTTGGTATATAACTTGTATTGATTTTTACAATTTGGTTAAACTTTGAGTACGTGTAAAACATTTTCAAGCACAATTTCTTGTTCAAGAATTTGAAAAAATGTTAGTCCGAGAACTTCACTCCGTGGATTAACATAAACTACCTAAGTATTTACATTTTTTCTTTTATATAATTAGAGAAAAGTGTCTTGTGAACTTTTTGAAGCAATACATTCCCTAAAAAACTGGCGTACCTACCTAATTAGATTGCAGAGCTGCAAATAAAATATACCAAAACATGCATCGGGATAATCTGTCTTGGTGTGTGTTTCTCTTTATTTTCATACCTTGTTTGTGTAGTCTAGTCCCAGTTTGATGCGTTTAAATTGATCATAATAAAATAAAGTTATATATGTCGTAGTCTTATAGTGAAATCCGTCATTTCATGAAAAGCCTAGTCATATCATGCTGCACGCTAAAAGGTATGTTTGCAACTGGTTTGTTCGTTGTTACCCAGAGCATTTTTTTCAATTTTTTCAACTAATATTATTTTATAAATATAAAATTTAAATTAAATTAAAAAAAAATTGAAAAAAAGGCTCTGGGTAACAACGAACAAACCAGTTGCAAATATACCTTTTAGCGTGCAGCATAATATGACTAGGCTTTTCATGAAATGACGGATTTCACTATCAGCCTACGACATATATATCAAGATACATCGCCACTCCATACTTACTGAAAATACGAAATATATACCAGGTATTTTACCACTAGTTGGGCATAACAAAATAATACAACGGCTGTTACTATACTAGTCATTGATTATATTCCAATCCGTGTATCCGAGTCACTAAAAGCACAAACACAATGCACTAAACTACACAAAAACTAGAAATTCGTAAATATTAAACACCCACAATAAACAACAAGAAATCCACAGAGAAACCTCAAATCACAACAACAAAAATGGCGCCGAGCCGGTTCTGGAGTGTATTTTGAGCATGTCGCTAAAGAAGGACAGCCCTATAACAACAGGTTTGCACGCATGCCCGATGCTGCTGGGAGGGAAGGCATCTGACCGGTGAGCCGTGCGCTCGGACGTATTTTTGCGCAAGTGATAAGCTGTACGTATCAAAATATAAATGTTTATGGTTGTAACAGGACCAACCTTCTTTAAGGTGGAATTCTCAACGTCGTTCAATTTATTGCCAACCTATAACCTATTTCGCTTTGTTTTTTTCAAGTTTATTATTTTTTAAACTAACATTTAAATAAAATCAATATCGTCTGCACATTACTTAGGTAATATCTGATATATTACAAAAATATCAATTTATTTCATTGCCAATTTTGGGAGAATTGTATAGTAAAAGAACAATGACAATAATGTTAAAAAAAATCTTACCCGATATTTTTCGCTATACCATTCTTCTAAAATAGGTTATGAAATTCCTTGATCTTTATTAAATATGTCAATTATTACCTATAGAATATCAAGTCGATACTGATTTTATTTAATTTTTGTATAAAAGCTAGAAAACATAAATAAATCTACGCGAAATAGGTTATAGGTTGGCATGCATGTTGATACTCCCATATTAACGTAAAACTGCATGTAATTATTGTACTACAAAGACGATTTTTGGATAAAACGAAATATTGATCAAAAAACTAAATTGCAAGGAGTCACTACTTTTTGTCCTGAATTGGCTTTTTCACTAAATTTTGATTTTTATCCTATCGCATAGAGACAGAAAAAATAAAATTTTCTACGGTTTCAGTTTTTAAAATTTTGAATTATTTACTGAGAAAATAAATAAACAAGGTACGCTCTTTAATAAAAACACAGGAATAAACTCACTGACGCCACATCTGCCTTGACCCATGGGACCGAGTTATTCGGCTTAAGGCCGAACCTGAATATCGGACGACTTGTTTTCTATTTTTAAGCTGTTTTTGTCTATTTAGTTTATCAAACCAAAGATAGCGATATATTTCGTTGAGGCTGACAAATAAAATAATTGCGCCGATAATGGGAAGGTTTTGATCTCATGTTTTCAAACTTTCTGTTTTCGCGGCTTCTTTATAATTGTCTTTAGGAAAGGTTTGTGACCCTCTAGGAAGATTTTTCTTATTGAGATATATTTTCATACATTAATGCATACATTCAGGCTGTTTATGCTGAATATGATGAGTTCGATTATGGTGAAAAAGGCCATTGTGTTTAATTAAATGGCAATCGATAAATTATTATAACCTGAAGCAAGTTTAACAAAACTCGAATATAGAAAAAAGAAAAGCACAAAGTCTTTCTCCACAAGTTTAATAGAAAAGCTAGGCGAACCTAAAATAATTCATAATAATTCGACATGTTTCGGGTGTAGAAACACTCATCATCAGGAAAACAAAGTAAATAGTACAATGCCGATATTGTTAGGAATAGAGAAAATATTAAGTGGGATTGAGCCGTAATGGAGCTTTCAATGGTGTACAAGAGGTGTAAAAAATTGGATAGTCAAAAGACCGACAATCAAGACTTCAGCATACTGGAAAGTCAAGGGCTAGTGCAAATTTAAGGCCCTGTCTTGGGCAGAAAAATGATGAGAGCGAAAGAAAAATTAGATAGTTTTAACAGACTTTGTGAAAATCATTTAGGTATAAGTAGTGAAAAAAGTTTCATTAAACTTTGTCGGAGACATGTAAAAGTGGTGAAATGAGATGGAAAGAAAAAAAGAAAAAAATGGTTTTCGTAAAATTAAAAGCATCATTTAGCTTGAAGTAAAATGCTGTTGGGGTACCAGGCTTGATTCATTTCCCTTCTGACACGTGCTGCTTGCAGTTGAACTTCTTTAACAAAGAAAAGGTTACTTTTCTAAGATGTTCTAGTAAAACCAAAAAATGTAAACATCTTTTAAATCTTTTAATTTTACACACAATGTGTATGCTTTGACTCCTGCCGGGGTAACTGGGCCGTAACAAGCCTGGTACCCCAACAACATTTTACTTGAAGCTAAATGATGCTTTGAATTTTACGAAAACCAATTTTTTATTTTTTTTTATTTCCCTCTCATTTCACCATTTTTACATGTCTTTGACAAAGTTTAATGAAACTTAAGATTTTTCACTACTTATACCTAAATGATTTTCACAAAGTCTGTTAAAACTATCTAATTTTTCTTTCGCTCTCTTCATTTTTCTGCCCTTTGCACTAGACCTTGACTTTCCAGTATGCTGAAGTCTTGTCGGTCTTCTGACTCCTTATTTTTTACACCTCGTGTTCACCATTGAAAGCTCCATTACGGCTCAATCCCACTTATTATTTTCTCTATTGCTAACAACATCGGCATTTACTTTGTTTTCCTGATGATGAGTGTTTCTACACTCGAAACATGTCGAATTATTATGAATTATTCTAGGTTCGCCTAGCCTAGTTTATTAGAATTAATAAACTTGTGTAGAAAGACTTTGTGCTTTTCTTCTTTCTATACATTTAACTCCACTTTGAGTATGGACTACTTCTTCAAAACTCGAATACTCTAAAAACAAATAAAATAATATGTTGAAATAAATTTGATACTTTTGGGCGTTTTAAGGTGATGATGGACCCTTAAGAATAACACTTTCTATTCAATAGTCATGTTCACCCACACAACTTAGATTGTTACAATTACATGAATCAAATATAGCGAAATGGCACGTTGATGGCGCCAAAGTAAAGGTTCAAGGACTGGGAGTTGTATCAAGACCTCGCCCATTTAATGGAAAATGGGACTAGATATTTTTTTATTGAGATGACGATAATAACACAATCCGACAATATTTTTTTTTTGTTGTAACATAATGCTGAATAGCATATTATTATTGTCAGTAGAATGAACCTATCTAAATACGAAAATGGCAAAAAAAAATTGTAACACGTACGGTTTTCTTGTAACATTAAATAAACCACACGTAGAACGGTCGATACTAATTAATATTTATTAAAAAAATGGGTTTACAAGTTTTTTAACCTTGTATATCGACTGTATTTATACTTTATTTTAAGTTTGAAGAAATAGTCCAAACTTAAAGTGGAGTTGAAAGTACGAAAAAGAAAGAAAAACACAAAGTCTTCCTTCACAAAATTTAATAGAATAAAAATTCTTAGTCTAAAAGGTCTCTACATGTTTCAAACGCCGAAACGTTCATCATCAGGAGACAGAAAAGGTATGTTGCTGATGGTTTTAGCAAAAGAGAAAATAATAAGTGGTAGGCGTAAAACCTTAATGGAGCTTTTATGGCATAAAAAGTTGTAACGTTAAAATTACATTATGTGAAGATATTAAAATGAAAATAAGTCAAAACATACGGAGTATGTGGAAAAGTCATTTACAAAAAAAAAAATATAAACGGGAATAAATGGACCAAGCGATTTGTAGTGTTGTGAGCCTAAAATTTATTAACTAGTTGTTTGTACTTTGCATATTGTTGATTAAAACTCAAAGTTTCAAGCCCTGAGTTATTGCGTGGTGAGCTTTTCCATAAAATTATCATCGTTTAGCAATTTTGTAATTTGTGGCCTAATAAAAATGCCTTGGCCTGACCCATGGTAGTTTATTTTATCTAAAAACAATATTTGCATACCCTATAAACGTTTGGTTTGATTTGCGCTAGCTCAATATATTTTAGTTGGCTTAAAAACTCTAAAAATAATTAATATAATAACAATCAAAACTGTCTGGTTAGTAAATTTCTTGCTTAAAATCTTTGTTCATCTCGATATTCCAATAAATATACTATAATACTATTATTGTTTCAGATAATGTACGGGAACCAAATGTCAGCCGAAGGCTTGCCTCTAAGGCGGGAGCGCGGAGCTGACGAATATGAAGACATTTTAGCAGGGAATGACTTCCTTTCAGTATTTCTGGAGTCATCTTTACGTAGAGCCAGAAAAGAAACCACGACCGTTACTGAAGTACCCGTAGATTTTCTACAAGAAACGATAATTACCGAACCCTATGTACGAACCTCGAGACAAGCAGGCAATTATTTCTACGAAGTGCCTCAAAGTACTGATAGTCAAATAAATAGTTTTAATACCAGTGACTCTTCTTCTAGTGATGGTGTGATAATAGCTGTACATGTATCTTCGTCTGTAGGTAGTCAAATAAATAAAGATAATCGTAATAGAGAAAATATTTTAAGTGAATCTACAACTCATATGTTAGACCAAAACTTTTTATTGTCCGAAGAACACCCTAGTATAGTTGCAGAGTCAAGTAAGAGCGAATTAAATGTAGAAGAACCAGCTCCCATTACAACTATGAACGAAAATAATGGTGATGAGTCAATGAATATAAACCAACAATTTCAAGCTAATATTCAAAATCTTCCCACATCCCAGCACATAAATTTTAATCCTTCCGGATTTTTAAATAGACAAAATAAAGACAATCTTCCACCTTTCCATCATAGTCTCATATATCACGACAATCCTAAGGAGCCTGGAAGAGCAAGATCAGTATCGTATAGTACTATAATTCAAGCAATATCGCCAACGAACGAGAAACCATCAGGAAATCACGAAAGAAAAGAAAGAAACTACGAGACAGGTACTGGATACAGAAATTCTTATGATGCTTTAGAAGATAAAAATAAAGAAGAAAACTCTAACGCAAAAGTAAAATCGAATATTTTTATACCTTCCAGTACCACTTCTGCAAGTAGTACAAGTTGGGATAATTACAACTCACAAAGCTCAACGATAAGAAGTGAAACAACTCCTAGAAATTGGGAAAAACCATACAGTCCCATGCCGATATCTCAGCAACTTCCCAAAGTCTATGGTAGATCTGAGCAAAATTATGAAGTAGATGAAGCAGTGAGTGTAGTCACAAATGGAAGAACTCATGGTGTCCAAAACGTCCCAATAGATCCTACCAAAAAATCAAAAACTGATCAAGAGAAAGATCAGAAGGTTGGTTATGTAGTAGAAGGAAGAAATTATAGGAAATATAGAGTAGAAGAACGGACCCCTGATGGATTCATAGTAGGGGAATATGGGGTTGTTAGTCACGATGATGGTTCTCTAAGAGGTGTCAGGTACACAGCTGATGGTACTATCAATCCTAGACTTATATACGATGCACTAATGAAATTTTTAGCCTTGTGATATAAGTTGAGAAGTGCTACAATACCACCGTACTGATTACTTTTAGTTCCTGTCAAAATTCTATGTGTAATCTTCTACTTTGCTATAGTTTATTCAGTTTCAGGCAGTTTTTATAATATTATGCCAATACTTGCTCGGAATGAAATGATATCCTGAAAAGTCAAAACCCAGTATGATATCTACAATATTAATATCGTAGACATACTGGGTATTCCTGTATCTGCATGGTATAATATAAAACATGAAATTTTCTCTAAATTTCCTAAATCTTTTGTAACAAACATGTAATTCTCAAATTTTTATCGTTATTTCTTTATGCCTAATACCTACGTGTTGTAGATTTAGCTCCCTTTTTATTCAATCTATGAAATAATTTCCAAGTAGAGCTTAAAAAACATGTACCGGTTATTTCTTCGGTCAGAGTAGAAATCAAATTAAAATTTTTTCCCCGAGCCGTTCAAACTTTGACCTAATTATTTATTTTTATTCCTATTAAGTCAAGTACCTATCTTGCTGAAATACATTTTTTTATTGATTGCGCACTATGCGCAGTAGAAATTATGAAAGATACGTAAATTTGTAAATAAAAATGTTGGGTACACTTATCTGGAGAAGAACGTGTTATAACGAACTGGGTATCATGTCTGGTTCTAAGTATAGTCATATTCTCTAAATCTGTATCTATTTGCATTGTGCATTGGTTCTCTCTTGACGTAGAGACAATTATTGAGAGTCCTATCCAGTGACGTGCAGTCTATAAAACCTGAATCATCACTTTACTTTCTTTCCGAAAGATCAGTTTGTAATGATAGGAAGCAAATTTTTTTTTTAAATTAGTGTTACCATTTTGATATTTATAACCCACATCAATATTTATAAAAAAATAGTTATGTTTCGAGCATTACGTTACATGAACATCTCACTGCACATCACTGGCATATTTCTGTGCATTGCTCCGTTAAGAGAAGCCAGTAAGATGATGACCTTTGACAGGTCTTGTAAATTTTGTTACCGATTAGCTGTATTGTATTGTAAACGCACAAATTTCCTAACCAACATGATTTTTCACATAGGCATATACCTTTAGGCAGCAAGGAATATTTACGGAAGTTGCAATTTCCAGCGCAATTAACTTCAATATAAAAGGCAATCGAAAGGTATACAACTAAATAAACCACGAAGTGCATCACAATCCAGTATAGGGTGTTTTGATGACCACTTTGCTTTTAAAAGGCTTTTAATACATCTTACCGCTGTTGTCGGGATTGCTTGGGTCATGGCTGCCCGTAGTGTCCTAACAAGGACGAAACGGCCGTCGTGGTCTACCCGCCCCAGGGTATTCATTGTGCTTGGATCCCTGTGTATTCCAAAATAAAAAAATAGTTACACACTTGTCCGATATGCCACAATGTTCGCTTTTAATTATTTTCGCGGACACTGTAGTAATTTGAATCGTTCATTGCAGTTGCAGCTTTTAGGCTAGACGTGTTTAAATTGATCATAATAAAATAAAATGACATTATCACTACTCTAAACTTACTGAAAATACGAAATACCCCGTATTTTACCCCTATTTCGGCAAAATTAAACCGTATAAACGCATTTTTTCACTCATAAAACTTAACGTTGTTTGCGCATGAAATATGTAGATGTGAGCCTAAAAGTATATGTCTATGGGTTTTCATATCGTATACCTATTTTAAGAAACATCAACTATTGTATTTATTAAAATTAGTCCCTTTAATTTCAGAAAACAAATTTGAATTTCAGATTAGTCACCAAAAATTTTACGCGTCGCAGGATCGATTTTATTTTGGATTAGTCATATATTTCAGAATTCCTCCAATTATTTTTAAAATGTGCCAAAATATGTAAGAGGGAGGCCCTGAAAGCTGTTAAAATTGTTTATTAAAAATAATGTCTGAATATACAGTATGTCTCCGTAAGTTAGAACCATATGGAAAACTTTTTTATTATTAATTTTACAAAAAAAAGTTATTCTTCATAAAAAGTTCCGCATGGTCAAAAATCTGAAATGCAACTATCAGATATTAAATTCTTTTAGGCGTATACGAGGTTTGTCAAAAAATATGAATTTTGCCCAAGAGCAAAGTACCTTTATATTTGACAATATCGAAAATTGTTATTAAAGAAAGTTGATCAGAACTAAAAACCACGTTCAATAATGTAATTTCACCCATTTATGATGAAAAAATTATTTTTTCTTTTTGAAACGTATGTGTACCTACCTACAATAACAATGCAAATTCAACTGTACCTACAGTAGTTACATCTTAATATTAACACAGTATAAAACAAAGTCGCTGTCGCTGTCTGTCCGTCCCTACAATATGCTTAAATCTTTAAAACTACGCAACGGATTTTGAAGCGGTTTTTTTAATAGATAGAGTGATTCAAGGGGAAGGTTTTTATGTATAACTAGCGACCCGCCTCGGCTTTGCACGGGTGCAATTTCAGAAAGTGGAATGCCGGGTACTAATATATCGGGTTTGTATTTATACCAGCGGGTTGCAACGCATGCCGGATACAAGCTAGTATTATTATAATCTAGGATGTATATTTTCTGATTTGCAAGATAAATGCATATGTATTTATTACAGACTTGTTTAAATTGCAGCATTGTTAGATAAATTAAGAAACGAAAAGGTTATCATGTTTTTAATAATTACAAGAGATAAAATGTTCATTTATAATTAATATTAATGCGGAAAAATTATTAAAAAATAACAAAACCTATTTTTTCATAGTAAATGGGTGTATTTACATATTTGAACATGGTTTTTAGTTTTATCAACTTTTTTTAATATAATTTTCGATATTGTCAAAAATAAAGGTACTTTGCTCTTGGGCAAAATTTATATTTTTGACAAACCTCGTATACGCCTAAAAGAATTAAATATCTGATACGGAGACATATTGTATATAGGTTTCGAGATTTTGCGTTTTAACCAGCTGATACTTGTTGCAAACAATTTTATCGATTTTTTAACGGAATTGAGCTTTTTCACCCCATTTTTACTAATTGACCCTATAGTAAAAATTGTCAGCCTTTTCAGTTCTTAAAATCGAGAAATATTAACTGAGACAATAATTAAACAAAATACTAACGAAAACATTTAAAAACACTGACGTGCAGCTGAGCTCCTTCGACCAGTCGTTTACAGAAACATTCTGTGACACTCCTGGAAGGTTTTTATTATTGGAATATATTTTCAATAGTTTCTAATTCAGTATGTCAGTGCTGAATATCATAAATTGTGAATTTATAGTGAAGAAGAACTAGAGGGAGATGTTAACAAAATTGCGTCTGTGTTTCGGTAATTCTTGCGATTAAAAAAATCGAAAAAATATGTTTCCAATAAATATTTATTTGGCAGGCTAGTTGCTTACAATGTCTAAACTATTTTATTTTACATAATCATGCTTTTTGTAAAAACCACATTTAATTAAGCCTTTATGTAGGAATGGAAAATGTGTGGACCAGGCAAATAGACTATTATAATATTAATTTATTATTAAAAATTTTAAGAAATTTTTGTTTACTTCTCCAGATTTATCGTTAGACACGTTTCGCCCTATAAGGGCTCATCAGTAAGTCTATATATGAACTGACGAAAAAGGGATGAAAGGATTGTTTCTTTAAAATGTGGAAATATGCTTGGATTCCCTATTCTAATCATTTTAATAGTGATATAAGCAAGTCAGATATTAATTATGGTGGAACCAAGCTAGTCAGTGCCATAAAACATATGCACATAAACTGTAGATACTACTATAACAAGTTTTTATTGTATTACAATTTAAACAAAACTTTGTACTAAATAAAAGCTATTATGTATTGAAAGAAAACAAAGTTTAAATTTTTTTATAATAATATATATATATTATATCCACCTAATAAGCTCTAAACTAAACCCCAAAATCTCTAGATATTATTTGCCTGGTCCAGGCGTTTTAAACCACTTTATACTTGATTGAATGTATGACGATTTGCTCATTATATCTAAGTTTTTTTGTAAAGTGATTTTCGTATTTTGTACTTATACTTATTTACATTTTGGATAATATTATTTAAATAAAGCATTAAAAAATATTTGTTCTATTCTTAATTATTAAACATTTATGGGTCATTATTTTGTCGACGGGATAAAAGGAGAGATTGCAAAAAGTTAATTAAAATATGTCTTAATAATAATGTTTTATGTCAGAATTTATATGATTAAATACTTATGTCTTATTGCAATTAGTGGCCACGAATTAAAAATAATAAGTCCGATTTTATGTAAAAACCTGTAATTATTTGGTCCATGGAGTGGAATGTGGGTCCATGGAGTTGACAAATAATAATTAAGGGAAGGCAAAGAAGGATCTTTTTGATATTATATAAAAAAGGTAAATGATAATAGCAGTTACTAATTATAAGTACACTGTATTTCTTCGGTTCTACGCTTGGAAATAAAGCCCTTGGGATGAAAGGATAAGTGGTTCGTAATAACTTTAAACAATAAATAAACAAAAGTTTTATATATTCTACAGACAAATGCAAACACAGAATTATCATATCTACGGAACTTAACAATTCATCTTTATTATATTCTAACAATAACCTTCTTAGTCAAGATCATTTATTTTCCAAGCAAAGTCCATGGAGTGGATGCCCATGGAGTGGAAATATTTAAGCCATAACGTCCATTTTTATAAAGAAAAATACATATATTAAAAAAAATTCCCAACTTATAAGTCGGATAAACTTTTCTTTCCTATGCACTACAAAAAAAGTTAAAATTCAATTTTTTGCTACCGTTTTCCTGCTGACATGGACGATAATAAAAATTCTAACCTTATTTTGCTAATGTTTTGGCCATTCAACTTAAATTTATAAAAAAATAACACATCACCTCTTCTCAAGAGCTTAGAGCATACTGAAAGGAATGCGTTAATACACGTGGTAGGCTGACGATGTTGCCAGATATAGATTTAAAATTGCAATTTCTATTTGTCTATGGAGTGGACATGGATAGTGGTTACAGCCATAAATAATGACATAAAAGCAGAGTTTTGGTGAAATAGTTAGAATCCTTTAATACAGTGTGTTATTGTATATGTGTGCACTAAATGTCCAGTACATATTTTCAAATATAAAGATAAAATATAATTAAAATCAAGCACGATGATACCTAACTCAAGAGGGTTACCGTCCACGGAGCGGACTTTTCGGTCATAATATACCAGTTAAAAAAAAAAGTTAAAGAAAACATTCCTTAAATAGGCATTAATCATAAAGGTAACGTTGTTTATAATTATGATTTTCTAAGTTTTTATAAAAATATGTTTAAGTTATTTATAAACTTTATAGGTACATCATTGTATCCCATATATAGAGAACGACCGTTATACAGGGTTAGTTGAAATAACCGGAACGGCTAATTTTCTTCAAAACTACCAAGAATAAATCAATGAATTTTGGTACAGGTGAATAACTTAAAAAATTAAAACAAAAATTGGCCATTGCGACGTTGCCAGATTTTTAGTTTTTCTATAACTCAAGGAATGTTTTTTTTCAAATGTAAGTAATTTTTACTAGCTATGTTATTGTTAGTAGTTGTTTGTTGTCATTATCGTTATCGATACTATTAGGTACATTATATCTACCAACTTTTCTTTTTACAATATTTGAAACGTTTTTAAATGGAAATACATAGATTGGATTGTTTTAGAGTTAGAGTTGTAACTTTTTTCCCATAGAACTATTTGAGATAAAAATTTGATACTATCAGAAAATGGTAATGTTAATGGGAGGAATCGAACTGAATAAAAAAGAGTAGTGTTACATTTGAAAAAAAAAACATTCCTTGAGTTACAGAAAAAACTAAAAATCTGGCAACGTCGCAATTGTCAACTTTCAATTCAATTTTTTAAGTTATCCACCTGTACCAAACTTCATTGATTTAGCATTGGTAGTTTTGAAGAAAATTAGCCGTTCCGGTTATTTCAACTAACCCTGTATATTATGTAAAGTCAATTTTTTCTAGGAATACGCCGCATCGTGGCTGAAGTCTGATCCATTTTACGTTAAGATGTTGGCGACAGAGACAGGACTGGGATATTACCATGGAAAACGCTATATGAACAACCTTAATAACGTACGAGAGTTTCGCCGACCAAATATTGTAGTTACGAGCCAATCAAGCGGTGCGCCTGCGCAACAAGCCAAAATTTCATGTGATTTTAAATACAACAGCTGGATTAGTTCTTACTGAGCGCAAAGTTTAAAGAGAGCGTTCTAACTAATTTTACAACAGTAACAAATAAAAAAATTGATAATTAATACATTTTTACGGAAGTAGTCCATTTATCTCCAAGTGGAGCTGTTGAGATATGGGGAAAAAACCGACAGTCGTCTCCACAAATATATTAAAACCCGTCAAAGCACACAAAATGTCCTCGTCCCATTCATGGTTTTTAATTTTAAAAATTTTAACTGACACTTGGGCCCTTCGGTGCTGATGATGGTACTTTCTAGTACCGAAACATGTACAAGCCATTAATTTGACTTTTTAATATATTTGTGGAAACGACAGTGGGTTTTTTCCCCTTATTAATACATTTGTTTAATCTAACCCTAATTCCGTTTCACTGTCAGCAATGCGCAATGGGTTGTATATTAGTTTGTATATAATGATACGAATCTTTGACTTTTAAATGACATGCTTTACGGAATCTTTTCTCACCTAAATAACAATTGCAAACGCCAAAAACTTATCGAATACGGGGTGGACCTACTTTCTCTTGATAACAAGGACAACATTTTTATGAAAAATAATGGTAAACAAGTGGCATTATTAAAATTGTAAATATGTCACCCTGTAGACCTTTCACGTATACAACAATGAGGTTTTATTAAAATATATGACAGGTAGCAAAAGCCAAGACGATATCCTTTAGCTGGTTTTTAACTAACTTTTCCAGTAAATACGCACCCATAAAATTTCCCATTCAAAATCCTAACGAAATATTTCATATTCTTCACCGAATAAAAACAAACTCTTTCATGGCAGTAGAGGGTTACGGAACTGGCCAAACTGAATAAGCTGTACATCACCAAAACTTTATTAAGGGTTAACAACAACCCCACCGGCGTTGCCAGTGCCCACAAATAACAAATGTTATGATTGCAAGTTCTCGGACCGTTCGGCAGATTTTTCCCTTCTCTTCCATTTGAACGTTTATGTTTCTAATTTGGGTGTTTCTTCCAAAAGCGTACCTATTTCCTATCAACAATTTTAGAAAATTCAAATTTGAAAATTTTATTTTATATAAGTATTTTCTCCTTCAGTTTTATTTACTTATTAATAAAAACCTAGTGGTCATAAATCTAGGCTACAATTTAAGAAAAAAAAACAGCAATTTTTAAGAAGCGACTTCACGGAGGTGAGAGGTTTTAAACGGTAAAGAGGATTCTAGGGACACTACCTAAAAATCACTTTCGTTTTTTAGTATTACGTTAACTAAATCTGAAAACAAGTTGTAAGACGTAAGAAAAACCTTAATTTACCAGATGAAAAACAACCAAATCTAGAATAAACCTATTTTATTATTTATGCTTACAAAATATATTATATAGGAAAGGAAAACTTGTGATTATATTTTAAATAGAAACCGTTTTAATTAATAATAGTTATCAACTATAATAATTTAACATAAATTTTCTACCCTGGGAATTTTAAAAACATGTTAACCACGTTTAATTTCTGGATCCTGAAGTACAGCTACTTATATGATTATTTAAAATACTGGACTCATCCGACACGTACAATTTGTGTATCTTTTTTCTAATCTCTGTGGAAAGTGATTTTGGACGAGTTCTAGGTTGTTTTCTAAAAAGCCTATAAGAAGACAGTGACTCTACTTGTTTCTGAAATTTATATTTTTTTATTAAATGGCCCGAAATAGCACCTACTAGCTTCTCTTTCCCTTAGATGTTTTCTGATTGCGAATATTTTCTTTAATTTGATCCGCTAGCACTTCTCCAAAAAGTAGTTTTCTTTTAACATTTACAGCCATATTAGGGGATCTCAGAACATTTGTAATTCGAGTGTTAGGACTGTTGATCTTAGCTTTATTTCTTATACGCTGTAATCTCTTTTTATATTTTTCTTTCTTTATTTGTTCTTTTCGTAGCTGGTTCTTAAGTTTCAATATTTGGTTTTTAAGTTTATTTACTTTCTGTTTTTTTTCTCAATTCTGGACTTTCCATTTTGCCCTTGAAAAAATAATTTACTGTATTGTGGCTAATTTACTGTGTATACTGTAATTTGACATTCCTAAGCTAAATTATCACTTCTGTGGTAAGTACCTCACAGCTGTGAATAATGTATAGTAGGTAACGGTCGTGAGACCACGGAAGTGAGAATTTTATAGGTTTAATGGCGGTAAATAATTTACTAACAATTTAAATTTGGCGGGTTTGTAGAATTTATAACGTTAATAATAAAGCAAAAGATTAACATAATTAGTTATTATTTTTTTCTTTAATTATCATTTTAAAATAGTACAACGGTAATGAGAAAATTGAACTTACCTCACACCACTAAAAGAACTTTTTTAACTAAAATTTTCCAGATGCTACCAATCACGTGCCGTCACCTTGACTGTCGAACTTAGACTGAACGGTTGAACAGTTTAAGCAAGCACAAACACCATTCGCGCCACCTTACAGTTTTTATTGACACTTTAATTTGCATTCACGGTAGTGATAAAAAAATATGGGGACAACACCATTTATAGTAAAAATCGGTTATTGGGGTTATTATTTGAAAGAATAATGCACTAAATTAAAAATATTTTGAGTTTATGTATACAAACTATAAAATATATTAAAATTTAATTGATAATCAGACTTGCCAGAAACGATGGAACTGTTCAACCTACAGTAGGGGACATGGTACGGTAGTGAGAATTGGGCTGTTGGGATAAAAAAAAATAAAAAGGGAAATTAATTATTCTCATACTTATATGTGGCCTAATTGTATATACTCTTGAAGCTTTATTTAAGCCGTAAAATGTTTTATTTTTCCTGTTAATAATTCAGATTCCAAGCGGGGACTAAAAGAGGTACGTTTTTGGGAGAAACACCCATTTCTTTCTGTTCACTTTGCAAACAATAAATTAACATTTTATTTCAATTGAGCATTTATTTTTTATTTAGCTATAAGAATGTAAGTTCAAAGGTACAATAAATTCCTACTGGTCCAACTTACTACCTACATAATGGGATATACGTTATCTTGATAAAGACCACAGGCCATGTTATTGGGTTTTTTTATTACTCGAATATATCCATCTTCTCCCCAATTTTGTCCATAGCAGTTTTTTACTATCCAATAGTTAGTTCCATTTTCCGATCCATAACCAACAACGAGAACAGCCAAATTTCCAGATATACTATCGCAGTTCTCAGAATCATAAATACCTATATAAAATAAATAAAAATGCGGTCAAGAGCAATGCCGATGGGGGGCAATTGCCCATTCCCCCCTATCTTTATAACCCAAGACACTATTTAGGTATGTAATGAATAATAATATCAAATATTATTAACCGATTTGCAAGATCAAAAAGAAGAATAGATTTTATAAGTTATTTTTTGTATCTTTGCGTTGGGTTTTTTTTTTTAATAAAAATTTTAAATATTTAATAATAATATAAATAAATTAATAATATTTTTTTGATAAATACCTATTATTATACGCCAAGCCAAAATTTTTGATTTTTATTCAAGAGGACAGGTAACTCCATTAAAAAAATGGGTTAAAACGGTCGAACTTTTTGGCAGACCTGTTCTCTTAAAACGATACACTATTTCACTATCACCTTGTTTTGTTACTTTATAGTATCGGTTAGAACTGAATGAGAGAGCATAGGGGAGAGGCGTCGAAGATGGCGCACCTAAGCGAAATACTGTATTACATATAGATTATACCTACAAGCAATAATTTTATTTGGTTAAATTGTAGCTTTATATGTTTACTAACGATATAATCATGTAAATCTAATGAATCTTTACAAAAAACAGAAAAAGCGCAAATATTTCATTTATGTGTCTTTGCGCCATCTTTTCCTCTTATGCGGGAAAGATGGCGCATATAGTCGGGAAAGATGGCGCATAAAGTAGCATAATTATTATGTCGCATGGGAAATTTAAAAAAAATATATTATGGTTTAAAGGTTCCAAAACTTTAATAGGTATGTATTATCTTTTGTAACTCACATACTAAAATAACTACTATAAAATACGTTTAATGTCTACAAAAATCACAGATATAATTTTTTGGAGTGAACCGACCACCGCAGGCTTTATGAGACCAATCACCAAATGACACACATCGATACCATATTTCCCCGGATTTGCCAAATTCTCCACCAATATTGCAACAGTTTGTAGTTTCTCCATCATTAACATCGTCCAGTTCATCATCATCATTGCACAGGTCCTTTTCACTCAAACTTTCTTCTTCATTTTTGCTGTCGGTTTCTATAAATACTTGTTTTTTAACTTTTTTTTTTACCCTTTAAATCAATTTTTTGAATTTTCTTAGATTTTTTAAATTCTTTTTCCTCCGGCATTGTTTTTAAAGGAGTAGCCGTCAATATTTCAGAATCCTGCTTTGCACGAATATTATTTTGCTCAGCTGAACACTTTTCTTTTGTGGTGCTGGCTTTGGTTCTTCTGTGGTGCTGGCACTGGTAAAACCACTTCAACGCTAACATGTGTTGAATATGATTTTTTTGCTGGAGGCCGCTACATGATGGTTGAGGTGAATGTGGTTCAAGGAATGTAATTTTTTGTAGCAGTCTCACGTTCGTTTACAGCATTGTTTTCTATATCACGGCAAAGATGGCGCACTGCGCCATCTTAGCCGCATTTGAGTTGAAGTTTTTAACCTCAATTTATTTTTCTCATTATTATTTTTCATATAAAAACATTACATGACAACATAAGTAACTAATATATAATTAGGCATGCAGTGAGACATTTTTCTTATTAAGAAAAATAAAATACTTACTGCTTAATTTTTCACAAGTAAAAATAAGATCGGCACAACGAAAAACACGTTTGTGGTTCTTTGCCGAACTAAACATGGCGCTCGCGGCATACAATGTTGCCAGCTATCTATGTTAAGTCATAGTATTCGAATAGAATTTAAATTAATTTTTAAACCTTTAAAGAGACAAGTTATTGGGATGCGTCATCTTTCCCTCTGCGCCATCTTTGACGCCTCTCCCCTAATATGTTCACCCGGTAAGCTAAAATTTGTGTTTTGCATTTTTAATGAGGGTTCTTAGCTGTCAGCCAATAGGAAACAGACCTAAATTAACCAATAAAATGTGTCAGTTCCTTTGAAATTTCTACATGGAAAATAAATAATATTGTGTAATAAAAAATTGATTAATTGGCAATAAGAGGGGGGGAAAATTAGAAAATGCTGGGGTGGTAAGATTGCCCTTTGAAAAATAACATTTTAAGAAGGAATATAACAAAATGTAAGCGTTTCCGGTGAAAACTGTTCTAGTCTACGCCAGAAAATTCATCTTTCCTAAAAAAAATCGTCAATTTTTGGCGTGGTAAGCTTCTAATAGATTTTACCAATTATTTTATAATACGCTAATCCGACCATTAGGCCAACTCCCCACACCTACAAACCCCCCCCCCCCTCCCACACCTTGAAAAAAGCTGCTGAATTCGAGTGATACGACCATCGTAGCATAACCCTCTAATAAATTAATTGTTTCTATGCGCGTACAACCACTTTTACCAAAAAGGTAAAATTTCACCACTAAAATTGTTTGTTGCTTACCAGATTTATAATCCTTGAGTTCTCTAGCATCTATACCAGCTGAAACGGGTCCAATATTACCAACAACTTGTTCAAGTTGATATTGATTTTCATAAAAGTGTTTATATGAATCAATTTTGATTAGAACATCGGACGCATTAAAATAACATTCTTCGTCTTTACCTGTAATTGTTTTTTTAGTATATTCGATCTTCGATCATTGTCAATCAAATATTTTTTTTTTAAATTAAGCTCATAATTTAGGATATTTGCTAATTACCTACCTTTGTATGGATATTTTTCTTCGCTCTCCAGTCCATGCCATTGCAGATATGGCATAGTTTCATGCAAGTAACCGCCATTGCATCCCCGATTACCAATTTCTGAAGAACAGTCAAGAAGTTGTTGTGAGGATAGAGCTAGTAGTTTTCCTGTTTTACGGTAAAGTAGTGCTTCCGCAGATCCAGCCTAAGAATTCAAACATACATCATCAGTAGGTTAATATTTTAGTTTGGTAAAGAATACACCTTAATATTAGAGACTTTTTGCACCTCTTAATTCGTCATTATTTTGTGGTTATGGTTATTCTGAGCATGCGCAATGTCAGAAAGGTGATCAGCTATGGTTAATAACCATAACGGACTCCGTTAGTTACGGAAGGATAAGGAAGAGCTTATCGTTATCCTTATGGTTATGCTTAAACTGCATGGTTGCCGGAACATACAAAAGTTATGAAGCATCATTGCTATGAATTAAAATTGTGATAAGCAATTAATTAAAATCCAAAGCAATAGTAGCTTTACATTAAAATATATAACTTAATCAAATTATTGTTAGGTTAGATATTTTATTTTGTTTAGGTGCGTCGGCGCCAAATTAATAACTACAGACAGAATGTATAGGCGCTGCAAAATCTCTGGTTTTAACAGTGGCGCTACTCGTTATGTTTAATAAAGTTAACCATAACGGAGCTAAAAACTGATATTAATTTAAGAGGTGCAAAAAGTCTCTATTAAGACAAAAAAGAACACAGTGTCTTCAGTAAAGTGCTTTTTAACTGGAAAATAAATTTTATTTTAACAACGTAAAGTTTATCTACAGTGTCTCCAATAAAGTACGCATCATATGGGATTTTTTTTTATTAATAGCTTTATTCGAAATTTGACTTTGGCATCAAGTTCTGCTTCGATCGAGATGAAAATTAAGCAAAAAAGTAGTAGTCACGTGATTCGCATTATCTGTCAAATTTTAATTTTTTTCAAAAAATAATTCAATAGTGGGGTTATTTCTGTAAATATCGAAAAAAGTTAGAAGAAAAAGTTGTTTTAAATGCAGTTTCTAGCCCGCATGCAAAATTTCAGCTACATAAGATAATTTTGATTTTTTACCTATATTTTGTAAATTGCACCACTTTTGCAAAATAAGACTCAACGCAGCCTACATAAAACTTCTTAGTTTTGACAATGCTTTATTTCAGATACATTTTCTTTAAAGTAGCGCCATATTAAATGTGTGTTTTTCTACAAATTCAAAATTGGGCTATTAAAATTTGGTCGCATGTGATGCAAAGTTTATTTGTTTTTGACCCTGTGTAAGGTAATTTTATAAAATAAGTATTTTTGAAAACGTAGTTTGTGTCTGAAAGTAAAAAAAATAAAAAACATAGTAAAGGGGTTTTAAATTAAATCGTTGAAAATAGATAAACTTTACGTTAAGTTAAACTAAAATGTATTTTCCACTTAATGAACACCTTACTGATGACACTGTGTTCTTTTCGTCTTAATATTAAGGTGTATTACTTTAAGACACAAACTACGTTTTCAAAAAGACTTATTTTATGAAGTTACCTTATACAGGGTCAAAAGCAAATAAACTTTGCATCACATGCGACCAAATTTTAATAGCCCAATTTTGAATTTGTAGAAAAACACACATTTAATATGGCTCTACTTTAAAGAAAATGTATCTGAAATAAAGCATTGTCAAAACTGAGAAGGTTTATGTAGGTTGCGTTGAGTCTTATTTTGCAAAAGTGGTGCAATGTACAAAATATAGGTTAAAAATCAAAATTATCTTATGCAGCTGAAACTTTGCATGTGGGCTAGAAACTGCATTTAAAACAACTTTTTCTAATAACTTTTTTCGATATTTTCAGAAATAACCCCACTTTTGAATTATTTTTTTAAAAAAATCAAAATTTGACAGATAATGCGAATCACGTGACTACTACTTTTTTGCTTAATTTTTATCTCGATCGAAGCAGAACTTGATGCCAAAGTCAAATTTTGAATAAAGCTATTAATAAAAAAAAATCCCATATGATGCGGACTTTATTGGTGACACTGTATTTTCAACGATTTAATTTAAAACCCCTATATTATAATTTATTATTAAGCTATGTCATAATAACGTTAACGTGTATTACTTTCAAACACAAACTACGTTTTCAAAAATACTTATTTTATGAAGTTACCTTATACAGGGTCAAAAACAAATAAACTTTGCATCACATGCGACCAAATTCTAATAGCCCAATTTTGATTTTGTAGAAAAACACACATTTAATATTGCGCTACTTTAAAGAAAATGTATCTGAAATAAAGCATTGTCAAAACTAAGAAGTTTTATGTAGGTTGCGTTGAGTCTTATTTTGCAAAAGTGGTACAATTTACAAAATACATATAGGTAAAAAATCAAAATTATCTTACGCAGCTAAAATTATGCATGTGAAAATTTTGTATGTGGGCTAGAAACTGCATTTAAAAAACTTTTCTTTATAACTTTTTTCGATAATTTCAGAAATAACCCCACTTTTGAATTATTTTTTGGAAAAAATTAAAATTTGACAAATAATGCGAATCACGTGACTACTATTTTTTTGGTTAATTTTCATCTCGATCGAAGCAGAACTTGATGCCAAAGTCAAATTTTGAATAAAGCTATTTAAAAAAAAATAAAAAATTTGATGACTTTACTGGTGACACTGTATATATGCCTTGTTTGCCTTTAAAATATGCAGTTATTTGCATTTTTTACCAAACCATTTCTTTTATTTTATAATATAATTTATTAAATTAATTGATTCAGCCGAAATCCATAATTATTATAGTATTATGGGATCCAGTAAAACAAAGTTGAACTTGTAAATTTCCACTATACTAACAATAAAATTACATGTTTCGCTAACACTGTAGTTTCGTCGTTAAATCATTGTCTTCTGTGCTGGGAGAAGCCCTGCTCCCTGCTCCCTGCCCCCCCCCCCCCCCCACCCCACCCCTTTTTTTTTTCGCCAATGCTGCTAAGTACTTACAATAGAAAATGCCCAACTAGCTGCACACGGCCCTTGATCTTTTACTTCAGTAACTTGACCTTTTTCTCTCCAGTCGATTGCATCTGGAACCGATAACCTAGAGCCATCCTCTAATTAGCTTGATCCAGTTATTTCAGTAAGACTGGATTTTTGGAGAGCTAGCATTGATACAAATTCTGCATCAGTCCGGTCAGTATATTTGGTAATGTAAGCTTAACTTGTAAATTTCCACTATACTAACAATAAAATTACATGTTTCGCTAACACTGTAGTTTCGTCGTTAAATCATTGTCTTCTGTGCTGGGAGAAACCCTGCTCCCTGCCCCCCCCCCCACCCCTTTTTTTTTGCCAATGCTGCTAAGTACTTACAATAGAAAATGCCCAACTAGCTGCACACGGCCCTTGATCTTTTACTTCAGTAACTTGACCTTTTTCTCTCCAGTCGATTGCATCTGGAACCGATAACCTAGAGCCATCCTCTAATCTGCTTGATCCAGTTATTTCAGTAAGACTGGATTTTTGGAGAGCTAGCATTGATACAAATTCTGCGTCAGTCCAGTCAGTATATTTGGTAATACCTAAAATATGAAAGGGCATCAATTAATTGTATTGTATATTTATAAGTTCAGTGAACAAAAATATTGCAAATTATTATTTTAACTTTTGTAGGTACTTATCGTTTGTATCTTTTTTACCAACCCAATGGCAAAAACCAATATGTCAAATATTTGTTTTGCGTTGAAATTTATAGATCTGAAAATTAAGGCAAAGAGAACTACATGTTTGCGTAGAAATTTTAGCAAGCAGAATATCAAGAGCTTTAAGAATGCTATTGGAAATGAAGGCTGGAATGACTTGGCATCAGCACACAATTTCGATGCCAAGTATGAAATATTCTGTAAAACATTTAGGCATTATTTCGACATTTTCTTGCCACTAAATAAAACTACTATAAAGTCCAGCACTGGCTGGTAAAAAGTGGGTGACGGATGAAGTGAGAGAGTGGTCCTCGAATCTTTGTAACATGTATGCACTGTATAGAAGAACGAATGATGATCGCATTTTAAATCATTATAAGACTGAACGTAAGGCTTTTAAAAATTATCAGACATTATAAACGTAGTTTCAATAGCAGTATAATAACTGCTTCAGGTAATGTGACGAAATCAACATGGCAACTACTTAATAGCATTCAGAATAATAATAAAAAATCCAGTCAAATTGAGCTGTTACATGATCAAATGCTTATTACAGACGCTAGTACACTGGCAGGCCTTTGTACTAAATTGATATTTTATCTCTGTATCAGTTCGCTGATGATACGTCATGCATAGTGACCTGTGCGAGCAAGACTTTACTATCAACAAAATCTACTCAGATTGCGGCAGGTATATTGAAATGGTCTACAGCCAATAATCTTATTTTAAATACCAAAAAAAAACTGTTTAATTGTTTTTCGAGGAAATAATTGTAATGAATCTTTATACGTTCTTCTGAAGGAAAGAGTATAGAGCAGGCACAATCTGTCAAGTTCCTGGGAGTCGCTTTGGATGAGAGACTACAGTGGATACAACAGGTAACGCTGTTGTAAGTAAAATCAGCAAAGCAGCATTCGCTGTTCGTTTTTTGCATCGCCAAGTTAGTTTAAATGTTGTAAGAATTTTCTATATGTCCAGTGTGCAATCTGTGATTGCATATAGTATCATGTTCTGGTACCGTGCTTCGGTTGCAAATGCACATAGAGTTTTTGTGATGCAAAAGAGAATAGTAAGGATTATGTTAGGGATGCATTATCGGGATTCTTGTAGAGGTAAGTTTAAACAGTTAAACATCATGACTGCCATCTCTCTTTATATATAGCTGTGCTGTATTTGTCAAGTATAATTCTAGTGTTTTTATTCGAAATAAAGATGTTTATGATAATATTCATACTAGGGGTAGAAACCTAACACCTGCTCACCGAACATCTCTATATAAGGGTCCTCTCATGAGTTGCATTAAGGTATATAACTCTTTACCTGATAATCTTAAGGCCATTCGATGCAGTGAATTATTTAAGCGTCACTTAAAGACCTTTTTAATTGACAAAGAATTTTACACGCTTAATGATTTTTTTTTCTGAACGCATAATTAGTGAAGTGTCAGTTTGCTGCTCCGGTTTTTGTTTTTAAACTGTTACTTTTTTTTTTGCTTATTTTTTCTTGAAGTTTTCATTTTTTATCTTGTTTGTTTTATTGAATTTGTGTGTATCTGTAATATGTATATTTAATAAGGTATTTATAACTAATTAGCTTAGTAATTTTACCACTGGCGTTGTCAATGTTCACTTGAGAATGATTTTTTATGACAAAAAAGATATTATTATTATTATTATTATTATTATTATTATTATTATTATTATTATTTTTTTTTAGTTTATTTATGAGAACTATACTACGAGTTAGTGTCACTACCTGCATCTCTGTTATACACACGGAAAACTTATATATATAGCTCCTTCTGCCTGCGATACATTTTTGCTTCGACGGCTTCTCGCCGACAAACGGCCCTATAGATTAGATGTAATAAATCTCACATAAGAATAAGAATTCCAATTAACGAGTGGGCCGGTTGTGTTTTTTGGAGATGATATTACAATAACATAATATCTCTCAAATTATCAAAATACCAGCATCTTTTGTTTGACGAATAATTGATTTATTTAAGCCCTTTATTACCCCGTCTCAGGCGTCATAGCCACATACTCGTAAGGCGAACTATAATATAGAATTTTTTTATAAAAATTTTCTACTCTGTTTTTTCTTACCTTTTTCCCATGTAGCTAATCCCTGTTTGTAAAGATTATTATGCTCGTCAATTGACTTCAAATTATCTTTAAATATAGAAAATCTTTTGGACTCTTCTGACGGATTTCTATATAATTTTCCAAACGTTGTCTGCAAAAACAATATTACCGTAAAAAAAATCAAAATTTTAACTATTTATGACAGAACAAGAACAGTAATTACCCATACAGTGTGGTTTTTTTTGTAAAAAAAAAAAATATTGATAAGCGTGTCCCAAATTAGAGATATGACGACATCATTAATTTTTTTAAATGGCATCACTAGTTTTTTATTTGCTATTAATTAAGTGCATATTAATTTATAAGTAAGTACCAAATTTCAAATTTTTAGTCCTTGTCAAAAATGTTGAGGAGTTGAAAGCACCGATAAGATACTTATGAATGTATACAGTGTGACCAGTAAAGTCCTCATCATATGGGATTTTTTTTTATTAATAGCTTTATTCGAAATTTGACTTTGGCATCAAGTTCTGCTTCGATCGAGATGAAAATTAAGCAAAAAAAATAGTAGTCGCGTGATTCGCATTATCTGTCAAATTTTAATTTTTTCCAAGAAATAATTCAAAAGTGGGGTTATTTCTAAAAGGATCAAAAAAGTTATAAGGAAAAGTTTTTTTAAATGCAGTTTCTAGCCCATGCAAAATTTCAGCTGCATAAGATAATTTTGATTTTTTACCCACCACTAAAATTTATTTTCCACTTAATGAACACTTTACTGATAACACTGTGTTTTTTTTGTCTTAATATTAAGGTGTATTACTTTCAGACACAAACTGCGTTTTCAAAAATATATATTTTAAGAAGTTACCTTATACAGGGTCAAAAACAAATAAACTTTGCATCATATGCGACCAAATTTTATTAGCCCAATTTTGATTTTGTAGAAAAACACACATTTAATATGGCGCTACTTTAAAGAAAATGTATCTGAAATAAAGCATTGTCAAAACTAAGAAGTTTTATGTAGGTTGCGTTGAGTCTTATTTTACAAAAGTGATGCAATTTACAAAATATGGGTAAAAAATCAAAATTATCTTATGCAGCTAAAATTTTGCATGTGGGCTAGAAACTGCATTTAAAAAAACTTTTTCTAATAACTTTTTTCGATACTTTCAGAAATAACCCTACTTTTGAATTATTTTTTGGAAAAAAATAAAATTTGACAGATAATGCGAATAGCGTGACTACTATTTTTTTGCTTAAGGTGGCATTCTCAACGTCATTAAATCCATTACCAACCTATAACCTATTTCGCGTTATTTTTTCAAGTTTATTAAACATTTAAATAAAATCAGTATTGTCGACACATTACTTAGGTAATATCTGATATATTACAAAAATATCTATTTATTTCCTTGCTAATTTTGGGAGAATTGCATAGTGAAAAAACAATGACATAATAATGTTAAAAAAAATCTTACCCGATATTTTTCGCTATACAATTCTCCTAAAATAAGTTATGGAATTCCTTGACATTTATTAAATATGTCAATTATTACCTTTAGAATATACTGATTTTATTTAAATTTTGTTTAAAAGCTAGAAAACATAAATAAATCTACGCGAAATAGGTTATAGGTTGGCAAGCATGTTGATACTCCCACCTTAATTTTCATCTCGATTGAAGCAGAACTTGATGCCAAAGTCAAATTTCGAAATAAAAATTCAATTTTTCGAAATAAAAAAAAATCCCATATGATGCGGACTTTACTGGTCACAATGTATAAGTTAATTTCTCCCGAAGTAATTAGGAACGTTCAAAACGAGTTTTACTTGCGCTTCCTTTGCGTTACGTTGCGTTGCCAAATAGTGAATGACAACATCTTAGGCATTTATTGAGGAAAAAGTATTAAAGATGGATAGAAGGTTTTTATTTTTCAATTAGTTTAATTCTTGTTTATTTAAACTGTTATAAGTGATAAGTAATAAATATTTGAAATTTGGTACTTAACCTAATAATATGCTCTAAGTATAATAATAGTTAATAAAAACTAGGATTGCCATATTTAAAAAAAATTATCGATATCGTAATATCTCTACTTTGGGACACACTGTATCAATATTTTTTTTATAAAAAATACCACAACTTAAAATGTTAATACCCGTGTCCAAGCATTTTTCCAACAAAAAACGGTACTGGCTTTACTAATTTTATTTAAAGTTACAAATCCATCAAGTTGTTGTTTAATTAAAACGTTTTTTACGCAACAGAATTTTACCTTAAAAACACTGAATTGAACATCGGCTTCTCTCAGCAGGGATGCGTGGACCGCGACGAACATAAAAATAGCGACAAAAAATATTAAAACTTTCATTGTAAGTTTTTAAAGTTTACTATAAACGAAAGGTATCGACCGATAGAGGTGCTATAGGTATGTCCTATCGGATACCCGTTGATTATGATTATACTTTACTACAAAATAACATCTACTTCAACGCAAAATTATCAATTAAAACATATTATTTACATTACCAGTGGCGGCGATAAGGGGCCCGCTGGGCCCGCCACAGCCGTGTAAATAAAAAAAATACGTTTGTACGCACGATCTACCGGTCAGATCCACTAGGGCCCAACGGACGACAGAAAGAAAATGGTTTGTCTACTGTTGCACAGCACAGAGAAATACTAGGGAAATTTGGTAGCATTTTAAATTATTTTTGCGAAATGTAGGCACAAATGCGATATTTTCTTAAAACTCACCACCTTGGATGTATCAATGGCAATTATTAATAAAATAATAAAATGTCAATAGTTTTTTTATTGTTTTAACCAATGATCTGGTACCAATAGATGAAACAATAACAAATGAATCTATTGCCAAAATCGTTGATCTATCGACTACTTGTGGTATCTACTTAAGGCCGGGACACACCTATCATACACCAAATCTGCCCCCCCCCCCCCCCCGAATATTTATAATAATAATAATAATAATAATAATAATAATAATAATAATAATAATAATAATAATAATAATAATAATAATAATAATAATAATAATAATAATAATAATAATAATAATAATAATAATAATAATAATAATAATAATAATAATAATAATAATAATAATAATAATAATAATAATAATAATAATAATAATAATAATAATAATAATAATAATAATAATAATAATAATAATAATAATAATAATAATAATAATAATAATAATAATAATAATAATAATAATAATAATAATAATAATAATTATAATAATAATAATAATAATCGACATTTATTTAAGACAAAGGATTCCAATATATAGTTCCAGCATAACAAGGCGAAGTTTACTAGAGACAATGGGAATCTGCTATTCTTACACTTAGGTACAGAACACAAGGAGAGTTTCATAATATATCGCCGCCACTGTACATTATTTCAGATATTCAAAAAAGCAAATGATATTTCTGGCTTATCAACGCATTTCTTAAGATATGCATCTTATTACTCAATAGGTACTCAAACCAAATTTTAAATATTATGCTGCAGTTACTTTATTACCGTGGATAATAATTTAACAAAGCTAAAAAAAACTTGTAAAGTAAATGCATAATTTGATTAACAATCATTTGTCTAAATATATATAGAGGGTGAAATTTTTAACTGGAATAAATTCAGTAGCCTCTAACAGAACTACGGCTGCGTTTATTTTAGTTTCGCATACTTTTTCCTGTCCTTTTTACCCCTCTTTTTGGGGTAGAACCGCCCCAAACTTTTTTTTCAAATGTAAAAGTATATATTGTGATAGGTCCTTGGAACTGGCATAAAAAAGGTAATACGACCCACGACACACATTTACCTTTGCATTTCGGTAATCTAGAAAGCCAAAAAAAAAATGATTATTATAGCAACAATTACTACAATTTGGGTTTTACCAGCCCAGACTGTTTAAAAAAAAAGAAAACATGTTATTGATAAGTTAATAAAGTTATTATTGTTATTATTATTATTATTATTATTATTATTATTATTATTATTATTATTATTATTATTATTATTATTATTATTATTATTATTATTATTTTATCAATAGCACGCGGAAAGTCCGATAAAGCTATTGCTTAGTCTCATTGATTTTTTTTTAAATTGTTCATCGTGATTTAAAATGTCCAAAAGTCCGTTGGCTAGTTTAAATTAGGTACGTGTTAAATTCTTACGCGAAAGTTATTTAAACAAGGGTAGGTAAGTATTTTGGACGCACAAATATCATTAAATATTTAAAAACGAATGTCATCAAGCACCGTAATGCACAAAGTCTTGAGTTAGCTGCTCAAAATTACGATCAACTTGATTTTTAAAGGAGTGTACACTATTTACGCAAACTGTACTTTCTTCAAGCGAGTTCCATAAATGTACACTACCCGATTGATGAGGAAGTTCTTTCTCGGAAATGTCGCGGATTTTTCTTTGCTTAATTTTTTTGAGTGTCCCTGAAGCTGTTGATTCTGATTTAAATGAAACAAATTTCTCAAGTTACAAGAATAGTAGTCTGTCTAATAGGAAGTGTACAATTTTTTACAATCTGTAGAGAGTTTTTTTTTTATGATCGAGCACAAGCACTATAGGAAAAATCCTTTAAGGCGCTCTGGGAGCGGTGCGTGTGCGAAGAAAGCGATTCACGTTTTTCTTGAATCGTTGGAGGTTATATTCGGTTGGAAACACGGTCTCAAAAAGGCCGTTCCACAAAGATGACGTCCTCCAAATGAAAGAGTTCTGAAACAATGATGTTCGGGGTCTACTAAGTTAAACCACATAGGGATGAGCGACAGTGGTTCGCCGTGTGTTTCTGCTATGTATTGCTCTAGGTGAAATCGAGCGGGCAATATCTGTCGAACAGTTGCCATGGAAATATCTGTAGAAGAGAGTCAAATCACCAACCTGTCTTCGATGTTCTAAGCTGTCGAGGTTCTTAGTCAGCTCGTGGTCGCCCATTAGACGAGCGGCTCTCCTTTGGATGGAATCCAACAACCGAAGGGTATGCTTCGGTGCAGAACTCCAGATATGAGAGCAGTATTCCAGTGATGGTCGAATCTGGGCTTTATAGAGTGTCAAAAGTTGTTGAGGTGTATACAACTTTTTGGTACGGAAGAGTACACCGAGCTTCTGAGAAGCTGCCTTGGCGATTGCCACAACTTTGAAAGTCTTTTGCAGCAAGAAAATAAAACTATTTGCGTTCTTTACCATTTTAATAATATTATAATACATTTTAAATTAGAAGAAATTACTAACCCCAGATCTGTTTGTTCTGTAACACTAATAAGTTGAAGATTATTTAGCAAATATGTTTCACAAGGGTTGTTTGGGCCAATATACAATACTGTACATTTTGATACATTAAGCTTTATGCACCACTGGCTTGTCCATGACTCAATACGCCTCAGATCTCTGTCTATAGGCATTGCTTTTGCAACAATGGATTACAGAATAACTTGGCATCGTCAGCAAAAAAAAATGATGATTGTCTCAATATTCCATGACAAATCGGTAATGTAAACTAGAAACAGTAATGGTCCTAAAACAGATTCCTGAGGGACCCCACTTATAACTGGATATTTATTGGATAATATAGGTTGTTTGCTTACTTGATGTCGTATTCCAATTGTCAATGGTCACTTTATTTTCGGTTTAGAAGAAGTGAATACTTATCTGTTGTAGTATTTTGTGCTTTTTAAACCGTTACTTTATAGTAAGAAGTATTTTTGCCATACTAAAATGGGTTATTTAACTTGAATATTTAATGATGACTGGCTTTGTCGATAGATCGCGTACTAAAGCAGAAGTAGCAGCTTTATTTCACGAAACATCCCGATATACCACCAATTTTCCAAGGCACCATCAGCAAAATGAAAGACGTTATCGTGAAGTGGGTCACGTCAGGGACATACCATGAATAAGGCAGTCTGGAGTAATGGATGAAGACACGCAATTAAACGTTTTACTTGCTCTTCAAGAAAACCTATTACTCCAGTTCGGCAATTTGCAAGAGAAAATAACATAATCCATATGTTGGCATGCAAGTTATAGTTGTTATTAAGTATATATTTGAATATGGGTAGATCGGAAAGCTATAGATATCGTTATTGTGTTATTTCCCAGTGAAAAAAGCATTGCAGCATATAGCATAACATAAAAAATATAGTTTAAAAAAACTAAAAAACACGCTTTAATAATTAATCAGACTAAAAAGCGGAAAATAAATATAGTTTAAAAAAATTCTTGAAATTCTTAATATAGGCAGAAAATAATAATGAACGATAAACATTAGTATTATTGTGAAAAAGGCCTGAGGCGCTTTGTGCTATATTTTGGTATATCGAGCACCGCTCGCTTTTTTAATACTAATGTTTATCGTTCATTATTATTTTCTGCCTATATTAAGAATTTCAAGAATTATTTTAAACTATATTTATTTTCCGCTTTTTAGTCTGATTAATTATTAAAGCGTGTTTTTTAGTTTTTTAAAATATATTTATTTTTTATTTTTTAGTTTGAGTTATTGTTAAGAAAAAAATTTTTTTTTTAGTAGATTGAGCTAGATTAGTAGATTATTGTATTGTCAGCGGTTCTGATAAGTCTATAAATTTTAAATTAAATCTGACCGTTTAAGGTGGGTCAAAATCGGGTTCAAAAAAGTCGGTTACAAACAAACATACATACGAACCCGAACAAACCCGATCGTTTACGCCAAATTATAAGAAAAGAATGATATTTGCAAATTTTTGAAAATTCTGACATATTGACAGGTGTCAAATTTTGACAAGAGAATTTTTTTCGTATTTTTTTCAACTTTCCACCGTCAATATACCTACGACCTTATAGGTTTTTCATTAATAATATAATTTTTTTTAAACGCTTTGACATATTGACACCTGTCAAACTTTGACAGGAAAATTTTTGGCTATTTTTCTCGAAGTCTCCGCATCGAATACTATACGACCCCATAATTTGTTTCGTCAAAATCGCATCTTCGTTTTATACATGACAGCTGTCAAAATTTGACAATAGAATTTTTTGCGTATTAGATTATTGTATTGTCAGCGGTTCCTAGTAAGTCTACAAAATTTAAATTAAATCTGACCGTTTAAAGTGGGTCAAAATCGGGTTCAAAGAAGTCGGTTACAAACAAACATACATACAGGTGAAGCTCATAAAAGCGTGTTAAAAAGGACCCCTTCATAGAAACAGGGGCGGATTTAGTGGGGGCGCGGGGGGCGCCCCCCCCCCCAGCAAAATATTATACAGATACTTTATAATTTAAAATAAAAACTCTTTTACTTACATTACATCACGTGGATTATACTACTCTTTCTTGTTTACCAAGTATACTTTTTAAGTTGTTTTATTTAGTAAGGGTGAAGCTCATTTGTAAATTTATGAACGATTAATAAATGTTGGGTGCACAAAGATTTCTATCAATAATTAACTATCCCACAACTTTGACTGTGAAGAAAGAATTAAAAGTGATGGGGCAGAGGCAGAGACTGCAGAGAGTACAGATACAGCTAATACCTCCACACAAAATGCACTTGAACTTGAAATAAGTATTACAAAAAGTAGCAGTAGCGGCTGTATCCAAAGTATCGATTCCGAATCAAACTTGTTTATTTTGTCGACCTTTCAAATTTCGAATTTCTTTTAAATTAAAAGAGTGTTTTAAAGTCTGGCATATTGCCGCAGATTAAGCTTTACGATTATTTTACCCAAAAAAAAATTTTCGCCTGCGGCGCAAAAGAGCGCCTTCGACGCATGTTCACTTGCGCCTTCGGCGCAATTCTCCTCTGCGCCCCCCCCCCCCCTAGAACAAATCCTAAATCCGCCCCTGCATAGAAACATTGCTTTAAGTCAAGATTAATTACATTAGACTAACATAGTGCTAGAGCAGACCTTACACTGTACTCAGTATACGGGGTAAATTTTTTAAGTGAAATAAATCTGGTATCTAACAAAGAATCCATCCATTATACTACGATCAGAAAAAAACTATGAAAAATATTGCGACACATATATAATATATCTCTAAATCCCCCTTTATTCCTCCAAAAAAGTGCTGATTTTCTAATCTAATTATTTTATTTCGATGATTAGATATAGGTACTTAATATACAAATTTATTAAATGTTTCACATACTTGTAATACTAAATAACTAAATACATTTTTATTAGGTACCTCGCTTGACAACAAAAATGAAAATTGTAATTTATGTTGCTATTTTGTTTGTTGGAATCAGGCCATCATTGCTTGAAGAAGTCGACGCTGAAGCTCAGTTTCAAACTTTCAAGGTAACAGAACAAATTTCTAAAAAAAAAATTCCATTAGGTAGGTATATGATGAGTTTTCGTCCAAAAATTAAGAGTCTATATACCTACCATCGCTTTTACTTGCGACTTGCCATTTACTCGAAAGCCTCTAAGGCTGTCGAATTTATTTTAACATACATTTGGTTATTTAGAAATAATAAAGAAATTTTTCAAAAATTACTTGTACATTTGACTTTGAAGAAAAATCTTAAGGTCAGGTATGACAATGATGAGAATAGCAAAAGTACCTAATTTTTATTTGTTACATCAACCAATGATCTGGTACCTATAGATGGTACATGCCATTCATGAAACTGATAAACTGAAGACAATTTCAGGCCGCTGTCTAAAAAACACCAAACGTAAACGGAAACGGGGATGTTCGATATACATCGACGCATCGAAAACATCGATATTCTCAATGCGGTATATCGTTTTTAAGGGATGTATCGAGGCCATTTGATATTTGTCGATGCATTGTATTTTAATCAATGTATTAAGCTTTAATTTTATTCGTAAAATAAATATTTTGCCGTTGCCTCTCGGCCTTGAGTTTACCTTTCAGTTTCAGTTAAGGTGTGAGCTTAAAATAATTAGATTTTTGATTTGTTTTGTAATTTTAATTCTATTAAAATAACTTTTTTGATGCATCACAAGCATCGAAGTTTTTCCGCGAATAATTTTCTGTGGATATCCCTAAACGGAAATGAATAAAACAACGTCATTATGACCTCAAAGCAATTTCGTGGCGGTCACATCTTTGGAAGCGGATCTCTTACTGCTGCATCGCCATACTGAAGACTACCAGATCATTGGGTATAACATATACCCTCAGACACATACCACTGCATTAATATCTTTACAAACCAGAAAAAAGGATATTTATTTCTTTTTTAGATAAAATACGAAAAATATTATGAAAATCCTGTAGAAGAAGCTAAACGTTTTGCAGTTTTTAGGGATAACTTAAAATCTATTGGAGAACATAATGCTCTTTACCAACAAGGATATACTACATGGAACAAGGGTACATCAAACATTAGTTTTTTTATTCTTTGAAGTGCATCTATTAAGATACCTATACTCTTACACTAAAGCCCAGAAATATATAAATTAAAATTTTTAAAATATTACAATTATTCATGTTAAGTACAATCATATTGGACACCTATCCATTTTGCTAAAAGTTTTCTTAATTCAAAATATTAACAGCTTTAAACGTTTGTAAGTGTGTATGTATTTAGGTGTTCTTTTATCGTATAATACTTGTTTTATTATACCGTGCGAGCAAAAATTATTTGCATCAAAGAGGGCTTGGATTAAAAAACGCAGAGCTTGGTTTAGATCACAATGATATGGGGCCGATATATCTAACCAAATCTAGGTTAAAATTTCGTCAAATTCATATTATGACATGATATGCCAAACTAATGAGTAATAAAGTAAGTAGACAAGTACCTACAAATTTATTTTTGTTGTTTACAAAATTAACAAAGTAAGAATATACAGAAAGAAAAATTCATCCGAAAAAAATGTTAGGTCTAATAAATCATTTCTTTCCAATAAATTTTGGGTAAACCATTGAGAGTAATTTCTGCGTCTTTCAAAATCTGCGGCATGTATTTCTTGGAATACTTGCACTTTATAAGGAAATAAATTTAGCTGCTTCTTAAGAATAGTCCTGTATGTTCCATAAGATCTTCCCACTTCTTGGGACAGGCGTCTTATACAATTTGTTGGCGCATTTTGCATTATTTCACAAACGTTTGCAGCAAGTTCTTCTGTTCTTACAGATGGTCTTCCTTTTTTGTGTGGTGTAGAACCTGTTTCCCTAAACACAGTTACGGTTCTTTTCAGGCAATGATAAAAATCTCCAGCAATAACAGCAACGTTAGGAAAATGTTCGTGAAAATCGTCCATGCACATACCCGGATTGTATTGCCACTTACCATTTACTCTAACCCCGTTTTGATAATACGCTTCAACCATGAATGTTTTGTGCTGTTCCGTAAAGCCCATTGTGTGAATTGTTCAAGAAATTGGAAAAATTAGCGATGAATCAAATTACTTGTAACGACTGTCAGAGATGACGGAATAACTGATTGATTATTAATTCAGGTAGTTACTGACACCCAACAGGTATTAAGCTCTACCGCTAAGCATTTCGTCCTTAGATGCAAATAATTTTTGCTCGCACGGTATAATTTTGAACCTGTAACTTTCAAAATTTTAAAAAACTTTTTTTTTGTGACAGGACGTAATCAGTATATTTTCAGGTTAGTTAGTTTGTCAAATCATAAAAAAAAAGTTAAATAGTATCAACAAATCTACTGTCATTTTGGTTTGCTTCTCAATTATACAGTTCCGTTTGTATTTTTGCTCTACGAGATAAACGTCAAAGTTTCACCTGCTTTTTTAATGAACAGGCCTGTAATCTGTTTCACTTAATCCTGCTTAAATTCCAGAAAGTCTTGATTCCATCAATCAAAATTTTTCCCAATTTGTGGCCAACCTTATACCGGTACACTGTAGGTTTATGAAAACAATGCGAATCACTCACAGAAATATTATATAAAATAAACATATTACTTTAGGAATTACAAAATATTCAGATTGGACTGATGAAGAATATAGATCTATGCTGGCTCTTCAAAAATCCAATATTGGTAAATTTACGGGTGCAGAAAAACTGGAAGTTTCTAATAGGCTATCAGTCCCTGATGCCATTGATTGGAGGGAAAAAGGTCAAGTAACTGAAGTCTATGATCAAGGGACGTGTACAGCTAGCTGGGCCTTTTCAGTCGTAAGTTGGGGAAAAATATTTTGATGGGCTTTTTACTGGGAGGTAGAGGTAAAGTCTGTTCAATGACCGCGGACCATTACGGAACGACTATAGTGCTTATCTTTCTAACATTCGTTAACTAGGTAAGGTAATCTATTTGCGTCAATAATGAATGTCTTATAATTTTACCAGTCAAAAAAGTTTTATTATCATTTTTGACCATAACATTTTTGATCAAAACTATTTCAAAAATGTCGCGGTATTGTGAAAAAGAACAAGCATTCAATTTAAAATTATATGATTTTTTTCAAAGAGAAGCTGATGCCGGAAAGACTCTTATACCCGTTTTAACGCAGTTTACGAGGTAAGTAGATATATCAAAGCAGGAATTGTGAAAACATAAATAATAAACATAAAAAATATATGGCAATGTTTTTATAAATACCTATCTGTTTTAGAGAGTTTCTGATGCTTTGGGAGTTTCGTGTTCAACAATCCAACGAATTAAGGCAAAAGGGATAGAGAAGGATGTAGTTTAAGAATCACAACAATGAAGCCATTTTGTCATCCCGTGGTCCACAACTTTACGAAATTCATGAACATACCATAAAAGAGCGTATTTATGGGATGTATAGAGCAGGTGAACACGTTACCATTTGCTCAGTACAACTAAACCTTAAAATCATTGATGGTGTTGAAATATCCACTGGCTTATTAGCGGACTATTCAAAAAAATTAAAATTTAAATGGCTGTATCAAACAAGCGTTTTTTAATAGAATTAATCAACGACAGTGCCATTATGACGTATTTAGCATTATCATTTAGATATTATTATTACCTTCATAATAGCACTCAGTGCCATTATGAATTCATAATAACATCCAAATGTTAAGATACAAAAACAAAAAGAAAGTCGGTGGAAACTATTTATTTGTTATTATTACTTAGAAAAACGGATTGCATTTATTTATTGTAAACATTCGAAGGGACACTTTCGGATTCAGAATCTCCCATATTTAAATTATTTTTGGCCAACACTTTGCAAACAATAGAAAATTAGACGGCAATAATGACGTTGTCAAATATGAAAAGGAGAGTCGGTTGTACGCCGTATTTTAACAAATGAAATATTATATATATTTGTATTCAGCGTATTTTTATTGCTATCACTAGTTCCTAGCAATCCTTCTATGCCCAGACTATATGGGCTTCCAAAAATACACAAGACAGGCATCCCCATCCGACCAGTTGTTAGCTTCATCAATACCCCTACTGCCAATATATCCAGTTTCCTAAATAATTTATTAACTAACTTAATAACAATTGGTTGTCCTCAATATACAGTTAAAAATTCTCATCAACTAATCAATAAACTAGAAAATTTAATAGTTCCAGAGGGCTCCCTCTTAGTTTCATTCGATGTGACAAACCTTTTCACATCAATCCCTAAATCGGAGACTATCCCTATAATCTCCGAGTTATTATCATCAAACAACGTTTCTCGTGATGATAGAACCAATATTTTGAAATTGAATGTTGAAATTCTGTTTATCACAAGACTTCTTCGTATTTAAGGGCAAATTCTATTCACAACCTTCAAGCCTAGCAATGGGCAACCCTCTGTCTCCATTATTAGCAGATTTTTCCTTAATAAACTGGAAGTTGCACATATATCTAAATTAATTGAAGACAAAAAACTACTTACTTGGCATCGGTATGTAGACGACTGTTTTACTATAGTTCCCGGTAACAAATCCAATATTGATCAAATCCTCAATTTTCTCAACACATTACATAATCACATTCAATTTAAAGTTGAAATAGAAGAAAATAACAATATCAACTTCTTAGACCTAAATATTCACAAATTAAACAGCAAATTACATTTTAAAATATACAGAAAAGATACACAAACTGATCACATGATTCCTTCTAACTCAAACCACCCCTTTAATCACAAAATGGCTGCCCTTAACTGCTATATCAACAGATCTCTTAACGTCCCTATGTCACAGAATGACCTCGATGAAGAATTGAATACCATTAAACAAATAGCAATTAACAACGGCTATTCACATGAAATTGTTGATAGGACTAAAAATAAAATACAATTAAAAAAAGATCAACGAACTGCATTCAACCCTCCGCAAAATAACTTACACAAAAAATACATTTCTTTATCTTACAAAGGTCCAATTTCCACTCAGATAGCCAAAGTACTTAATAAAAAAGGTAAAAGATACAACAATCTCCTTTAAAACAAAAAACAATCTTCAATCTCATTTAGTAAGAAATAAAGAAAGCGTTTCACATCTTGAAAAAAGCGGAGTTTACAAATTATCATGTGGTAGTTGCCCAGCTCTATACATTGGAAAAACCGTAAGAAAACTCGGAACAAGAATAAAAGAACATGTCAACCGACCAGGTACGTCTGTATTTGGACAACACCTCAAATTTAATAATCATAGTTTCTCACCAACTTCTAACAGCAAAATTTTACATCAATTTGATCATAAAAACTTCAGAGAGTTGGACTATCTCGAGGACCTTGAAATCCATAGACATTCAATTAAATATCCAGATTCATGTCTGAATTTAAGAATTAATGAAACTAACAACCGAAATCCAATTTTTAGACTCTTTCAGCGATAAGAATTTATTGTTTACCTTAACCTACGCTTGTGGACTTTTGACTCCTCCCATTTTATTAACAATAGGACGGTTTTGCAGAATACAGATATCATAATTTAAAAATCCTGTTTAAATTAAATTAATTTCTTTTTATTTTAAACAATTGACGGAGTTACCTACCTTTTTATACAATTTTATTCATTATGACTTATTTAAAGTTTTTATACCACCTTTATGTTTTATATTATTCGTCATTTTGTGTATATTAACTACGTTTTTATCTGAGATGTCCCTCGCCACTTTGTGTCCATGTGTCAAATGCAAATATCAGTCAGTCAGGTGTTGTTTACAATTGGAAACCACTACCAGAAAAATTTGTTTAAAAATTTTTCGAATTTCTCTTAATATGTTTCTTGTCTCCTGGACATAATTTGACGAGTAAGTAGTCTCACGTAGTTTGTTCTAGCTGTTTTTACTCTTTTTGTGTGTTTCTTTTAGAACCTAAGCCCTGATGATGGCCTTATAATGGGCCGAAAGCGCTAGGCGATAGCAATAAAAAGACGTTGTCAAAATCGAAATTGAAACAATCAAAAATGCGGTTACCATGATATCGACTAACATGGACACCTGAAAATTTTAAAAATTACGAAAATGTTATCTGATATCAATGAAATTTAGACGAATAAAATCTATTTGCACTGTCGTAGATTAAATTTTGAATGATACACGTTCGATATGAACTTTGTTAATGAAACTTGTGCGTGGTTTAACGTTGCACACGTTTCATTATAGTTTAGTAGTAGTTATAATAGTTTTAAAGAGAATTTAAGAATAACGGCAACTCTCAATTTCTATTAAAACCTGTTTTTCTGGATGAAACCTGGACATACAGTAAAGAAGCTTTTAGAAGCGTTGGCAAGAAGATACTCTTCATACATTTAAATAAAATCGTCCGAGGGTGTACGGTATATTATTGTACATGCTTGTGCAGAATATGGATTTGTGAATAATGCAAGTTTGGTATTCAAGTTTGGCCTGAAATCTGGTGATTATCCTGATTCGATGAATAGTGAAAACTTTGAGAAATGGTTTGAAGAAAAATTGTTACCGAATTTGGAAGAACCGTCATGGATAATGTCACCTATCATTCTGGGCTAATTGGAAAAATTTCAAATACAAATTGGTCAAAAAGATAACTTATTGCATGGTTAGAACAAAGACAAATTCCGGTTTCACCATTTGCAATGAAGGATCAGATAGTAGTGAAGCAGCATACCCCACAGTTATTGGATATTATCTTCTTTACTTTATTGAAGTTTGTTTAAACAAAGAAGAAATTCCATTAGAACTTAAATGTTCATATATTACTCCGGTTCCAAAGATTAAAAATTCAAAACAATGGAATGAAATGAGACCAATAAATGTATTATGGGATATAGAAAAATTAATAGAAGAAGTAGTTTATGAACAAGTTATGGATTTTTTGAATAAAAACAAAATTTTTATATATTCTCAAGCTGGGTTTCGAAAAGGATATTCTAGTGAAACAGCCATACAATATGTAGTAGAAAATTGGAAAAGAGCCTTGGAAAGAGAAGAATATGTAATAGCAGTATTTCTTGATTTTAAGCGAGCTTTTGAAACGATTAATAGAGATATATTATTAGAAAAATTATTTGAATATGGTATAAGGGGTAAAGTTTATCAATGGTTTCAAAATTATTTAAATAATAGATCACAGAAAACTAAATTTGGTAATTTTTTTTCAACAAAGAAATTTAATAACATAGGAGTACCTCAAGGAAGTATTTTGGGGCCTTTACTTTTTATTTTATATATTAATGACATGCCATTAGTCCTAAAATTTCTTAAAATACAAATGTTTGCTGATGATACTCTTATCTATATAAGCGGTAAAAATCTTTTGGAAATTTTGGAAATTTTAAATTCAGAACTGATTCTATTGTCAAACTGGTTAAAAGTTAACAAATTAAAATTAAATGTTTCTAAAACAAAATGTATGGTTATGGGTGTAAATTTAAATAATTATACAAATATAAATATTTTAATTGATGGTGATAAACTAGAAATAGTCAATTCTTTTAAATATTTGGGTATATTGATTGATTCAAAATTAAAATTTAATAACCAATTCGAAAATTTAATTTACAAAATTGCGGGAAAAATTAGTTATTTTAAAAGAATAAGTTTAAATTTAAAATTTTATTCGAAAAAAATTGTATACAATACTTTAATTTTACCACATTTTCTTTATTGTTCTACAATTTTGTTTATGGCGGATGAAGGTGTAATAAATAGATTACAAATTTTACAAAATAAAGCAATGGGAATTTTACTTAATATGGATAGATATACAAAAATTAATGTGATGTTAAAAAAATTAGAATGGTTAAATGTAAAAAATTTAGTATTGTTTTTGGTTCTAATATTTATTTTTAAAATTCAAAATAATTTGTTACCGCCACATTTAAAGCAATTGACTGTTCTAAATAGTGATCAACATAATTATTTAACACGAAATAACAATAATTATTTTCTTAATAGTTTTTCAAAAAATATTGCATATAAATCAGTTTTTCATAAGGGTCTTATTGAATTTAATAAATTAAACAAGTCAATTAAAAATCAAAAAAGTTTAAAATCTTTTAAAAAAAGTTTAAAATCTTTCTTATTAACTCAACAGGACAAATAAAGTTTCAAAAGGTCATTTAATTCAAAAAATAAATAAAAAAAAAGGGTATAAACTTGTTAAAATGTATCATGTAGCCACGTGCTAAATAAATCTTTTTACTACTACTACTACTACTACTACCCAAATGTTAAAAGTAATCTGTAAAGCCCTATTTATTTTATTTTTTAATGATTTTAATTTTATTTTAATAGGCTGGACGAACTAGCATTGCAACAAGGAGATCGAGTTTAAAAGTTCCTCCATATCATTGCCACTTTAATCTTATTGAAACGGCTTGGTCGGAATATAAACGCTATTATGATGTAAAAATAAGTTCTATGCATCCTGTAACAAATAACGTAGTTTTGGGTCTGTGAAATAAAGCCATAGAAAATGTTACAGTGGAAAAATGAAAAATTATGTAACACACATTAATAAAATTAGAAATGATGTGTGCATGGGAACGGGAAAGACTTATCGATGCTTCAGATACCCTTCCTCTTATTACTAACTTGGACGAATCTGATAATGACGATTTTTACGGAGATGATTTATTTTAATTATTAAAAGACTGTCTTTTTTGTGTTGTAATTTTTTATTACATTTTCTTCTTTATGATTTAATAAATCAGATGCAAATATTGGAAACAAAATTTGTAGACTGATGCACTAGAGATGCACTAGACACAAAAATATATTATTCAATTTTAAACAGTATAACAAATACTATTTAATAATTTGAAAAAACGCGCTTTTATTTTACTTGTTCACGTGCATCCGTCTTTATGTAGATCAAGCCTAAGAAAACCCATAACCTTTACCACCGGTAAGTCCAACCGACTGAATTAATTTACGACGTACCGCAAATATAGAGAATATGACGTAACGGTCAGCGGTCATTGAACAGACTGTAGGTAGTTATCATGATTCGAATGTATATACAGGGCTGACAAGAGGGGGGGGGGGGCTGGGGGGGGTACATTTCCCGGGCCCACGTCTCTTTTAAGGGCCCGTACTCGGGCTGCGCAGTTAAAAAAATATGATAAATTATAAAAAAAAATATAAAATCTCTGTTGACAAAAAATTACTTATGTAAACATTACATAGGTATATAAAACTGTAAATTGTTATATTTTGAAATGAAAACGTTGCAAACGGGGTACGATCGATGTGAAAGTTAAAAATCTTTCCAGCCTGATGGATGATTTAAGTTTAATTAGAAGTAACTTGCAGTCCATACACAATGAATGAAAGTTAGTTGCTAAAAACTTGGGTTTAACAGGGGACTTGTCTTCATTGTCTGAAAAATGCAAACGAAAAAGAACAACTTTTTTTGATGAAAATTATCCAAACGATGTTTTTGTAAATTTAAATCCAGAGGAAAAATTCATAATCAGTGTGTTTATTACTCTGTTAGATAGAGAAACAATTTTAGCTCATTAAGCATTGAGCAAAAAATTGAAATTAACATTGAGGGAAGACCTAAACCCGAAATTAACTTGATACAGACCACAAAGTGTAAATCTAGGGACTTTATTGTTATTGATAAGTTTGCTGCTAATAAAAACAGAAGAATGAACTTTACGTTTAAACAATGTACCCACTAATGAAAAATAAATTTCCCTTTTTTATTTTTTTTTCTTATTTCATTTTCAATAAAATAAGTAGGTACCTAATCATAAATTTTAAAAATATTTATTAAAGATTATTGACGAAATTTGGGCGTGGTCTTAAAAAATTTTCGCCTGCGGCGCATTTTGCCTGCAGCAGGTTTTTAGTGCACCTACAAGTTAATAAGTCACAAACCGCCACTACCTCCCGCTTTTTAATATTTTAAATCTGGCAGCCCTAGGAAAGGGCCCGGGATGCCGCACAGCCCCCGGGCCTGACCTGGCTCTCGACGGCCCTGTGTATATACAGTGTTTTTTCGTGTTATATTTAAACTTTGTTTTATAACCCAAGTTATATCTCGGAACAATTTAGATATTTTTTTATTATACGCATAGGGCAAGAATTATTCTATTAAAAACAGCTGTTTTGGACATAACTAAAGACATTGATAACTGTTTACGCTTTTTTTCTATTTAATGTACTCATTTGGTTTATTTCTTAAAGAAAAATAATAAATTACCCTAAAATATCTACCGGGTGTCCCAAATTACAAGTTGTGCGATAAAATTAGAATAAATAATTGATTGACTCGTCCGTTACTATGTGACAATATATTTTAACTACGTAAAATGAAACGAAAAGTAGATATACTTTGTTATTTGTGACTAATTTTTTTTTTATTTAAAATTTTTTGGCGTTACGGCCGTTTCGTAGTGCAACTACATCTTCAAGACGCTAATCTAAACTTAACAAACTAAGGGTATATATCGATGGTTAAAGTGCAAAACCTCGTAAGTCAATTTTTATAAATTTTACAGGAGAAGCGAAAAACGATTAAACTTTAATTGAGAAATTTGAAAAAGTATTTTAAACAAAATTTTGTGATTTGCTGAAGCATTTTCTGGGGATATACATACTTTTTTCTAATTTTGACATATAAAGTGACACTTTTTAAAACTGATTGACATTATGAAACGTCTTACTTTTTGTAACTAGTTGCATAAAGTAAAATTTTATGCAATTGGTGACGAAAAATGTATTTCAAAATTAGTGACAAAAAGAATTATTCTATTTATTAAACTGTTATAATACAAGTTAAAAACATAAATTATAAATTAATTAATTAGGTATTATAAATATTGATAACACAATTATTGCAATTATTCAAATTAATTCCCGACGACATATTTTTTTCATTGCTCGAACTTGCTGTTATTTGGGAAGCGACGCACATTGCATTAGATGTTTCACCAAATACTTCTTGCGCTATAAGTTTTTTATTATTCATCGAATTTTCAACATATCCCTCCGCAACAGAACTAGATTTCCAACCTCCGTGCCTCTTTAATTTTAAAAGATCAGCGCCACTATCTGCTAGGAAAGTGGCAGAGCTTCTTCTGAAGCAGTGGCCAGTATATAGAACAGGATTTCAAAGACCAAGAAATTGTGCAATAACTTTTGGCAGACTGCTAAATGTGTTAATTCCCACAGGATTTCTGGTACATTTTCCATTCGCATATTTTACAAAAAATCTGTTGTGTTTAAGAATCTGGGGACGCAACTTAATATATTTTCTTAATATTTCAACAAGATTCGTATTTTCAATGTCTCCAGTGGTAATTGCACACTGCCGTATAACTTTTGTTTTTGAAGGTGGGATATCAACACGAAAATGGCTTCCTTCGTCTATAACATTTTTAACTGGAAGAAAAGTTAATTCTGTTTTTCTGCATGCTCCTGCCATTCCAATTATCATTGCAACCTTAGCCATTAAGTATTCTTTGTCATCAGCTTCCAATAAAAATTTGGCAAAATTTTTTTTAACAAAAACTTTTGACTTTTTAGCACTGTACCCGTCCGCTTGCCCTTTAATATATGCTACCAAATTTGTATAATTTTTAATATCAATATTCCTTTTCAGATTTAGTTCAGACCTTAACATTGAGTAAAGTGTCCATAATGTGGAAACTTTTAGATCTTTCTTACCCTCGAAATATGCAAGTAAAACTTTCTCATTAACATGTTTAATTTTCTTCTCATCACACCACGTAACAAATTTTTCGTATGCCAAATCATAAACTGCCTTTGACTTTTTGGGAATTACTGATAAAAGAGCATTACCTGCTGCCTCTTCAATATCGCTTGGTAGCTCTTCAGAACTTGAATGACTCATTTTTTTTAAATAAAACTAAAAATATATCAATCTCGCTAAAAACCTTCCGTCTAGACTTTTTTACAAAATGTCAAACTGACAACTAACATGAAGTAACAGCAACAATAGCTATTTATGCCATCAGTTATATGTCAAAATTAGAAAAACTAAATTTATGTTTTCCAAATTTTTATCAATTATATTAAATTTTATTTTTTTATTACTTTCTTCAAAATTAGAAAAAATCTTGTATGCAATACGTTACGAAATGAAATTTTGTGTAACGCGTGAGATTTTTGCGGAACGAACGAAGTGAGTTTCGAATTAGGCATTTCGTAACTGATGGCATAAATAGCTATTTGTTAATTAAAAAGAAAATCTACATACGAGGTTTTAACTGTTAATATTTAAACTTTTCAGAATAACTTACGAGGTTTTGAAACGAAATATCAATTTTTAAAAACAAAAATTAATTTGTTAACAATACTAATAAAATATGTGGGTTAAATAAATAAAACGACATAATTTAACAAACCTGTTTATTTAGAAATTACAAATTAAATCTTAATTTAATCGTATCTTAGTATAATATGTGATATCAAAACCTCGCGAGTCGCAGATCTTCGTGTATAGAATATTAACTCTAGTATCAAAACCTCGTAAGTCGAATTAAGAGATGTCTGCATTAAATGCTGTCTGGCAAATTAATTTTACGAGGTTTTAGCAGATGGCGCCAGGGGTCCGTAAAATTAATAATGGACTTACGAGATTTTGTAAGCCTAAAGAATATATTTTTTTCTCAGTGTTTATCGAATAAAAGGTTAAATGGAAAAAAACTGACTTACGAGGTTTTGCACCTTAACCATCGATATAGGTTTACAGAGTCATAAAATTATTGGATCTACCTAAAGTATAATATTGTTTGGTACACAATGGTATTTTACAACATTTCTAATTATAAGGGACAGGCAGGCTAATGTTTATAAAATCGAAATGGTAAACATGCCAGATGAAAATTATAGTTATTTTAAAAGTGGGGAATTTCCGAAATCTAATCGTGTATTTAAAAGGCTTTTTTATGTTTGTAAATTTCGATGTTTTCTAACATATCTAATTTATGACCTCTTTGTTCTGTATGTACTATTTGTAAGTTGTTAAAATCTGGAAAACCGTGGTTTGTGTCTAAAAAATGATTCGCAAAATTAGATTCTTTAGTCTAAAACATGCATTATGTCCCGTTTGTCCTATATAACAGCTATTGCATTCATTGCATTTTAGTTTATAAACTCCTGATTTCTTATATTTTCCACATTTATCTTTAACGTTAAATATTAGTTTTGATAGGTTATTTGAGGTTTTGAAATCTATTGTCACTTCGTCAGAGGATAAAATGCCAAAGTCAAATTTCGAATAAAGCTATTAATAAAAAAAATAGCTATTTATGTATCAAGGGCGTTACGGGGACTATAATGCCCTGAAGGTAGAAATAGCCCGAGGGCCTCTGGCCCGAGGGATAGGTTTCTGCCTGATGGGCATTATAGTCCAGTAAAGCCCGTGGTGCATACAATGCTTTATGTTTTACCTAAAAAAGAGTTTTTCAATGACTAATTACATTATTTATTCGCAATATAAAAAATAAGTTGCACCTGTACCTGTATACGTAAGTAGATAATGACTGGTGTTAAGTTTGACTTTGATGTTTCTGTCAGTTAGTCAGTTGGCATTTTTTATTTAACGATTTGCTCAAAATGGAAGAAATTCCACAAAATATAAGAGAAAAGGTCATAAAAGCGACCGAAAATCTTTTGCCAGTTAAATCAAGGCAACAGTATGATCGGGAGTATGGCATATTTGGTATTTGGAAAGATACGAACACAATTCTTCAAATAACCGAAAATGTTTTAATGGCATATTTCCAGGAACTGGTAAGTTATTGATTTTATTTTAATACATATGTTTAACAAACTTTATTATTTTTAGTCGGAAAAATACAGTCCGAACTCTCTCTGGACCAAGTATTCTACAAGCGGGCATTATCATAATGCCCGCTTATAATGCCCTAGGTGTGATAGCAGGTATTATTGCTATCATAACATATTCCGTTTCTAAGGTATTATAGATCAATAATAGATAGGTAAAACATAAACACCTTTTGAGCCTGTCAGGTGTCATTAAAAGACCGCTTTTAATGTCATTTGGAGAAAAAAATATTTGTGATAAATAACAAAGTAAACTTTTCGTTTCATTTTACATAGGTAGTTAAATTAGAATAATTGAGTTATTCAAATTTAATTAACAAAATTAAATATAATAATAATAATAATAATAATAATAACAATAATAATAATAATAATAATAATAATAATAATAATTATAATAATAATAATCATAATAATAATAATAATATTAATAATAATAATAATAATAATAATAATAATAATAATAATAATAATAATAATAATAATAATAATAATAATAATAATAATAATAATACATTTATTGTTTACTCAAATGTAAATTGCATAAAGGATTAGTTATTTAGTTAAGGAAGATAGTAAAACAATAGGCCTTAGTGGCCTATTATTAGTATATTTTAAACGGATTTTATTCGTCATGCAAAATAATTATCGATAATATATTTTGAACACATTTTAAATAATTTTAAAATAATGTTTCTTCAAAAACTGTATATAATAAATAAAATCCGTTCAAAATATATTTTTAATTAAAATTTTTTTCTTTATAAATCAAAAGGAAACTTTCTTCAATGTATAAAAAAACTATTTAGAAGATGCTTTGGGTCAATGTAAATCAAAAAATATCAGTTAAATGAAATTAACTTGTTTCCTCAGAAAATAAAATACGGTGTGCAGCAAAAATAATTAATATTTTTAAGTTTTTATTTTAAAAAGCCACAATATTATGAAAACAAACTAATCGGACTTATGATCGACGGTTATCTCTAACAAAGTCTGCAGAAAATCTTATTTTCGTACTGTACGGTTGCCATTTATTTTTTATACAGGGTTATTCAGAAAACACGATTAAATCCATTTTTTTGTCCAAAATAAGCGAAATTTTGGAATTTGGGTATAACTTTGAAATTAAAACAATAATTCTTAGTAAAAAAATATTCTAAAATGAAAGATGGAGTACTTTACTCTTAGCGGAATTTCAAATTTTTGATCCTACCTCGTATACCATAAGACTTTTACCGGATTTAATGGGTGTTATTTGGTTTGAGAACATGCATAACCTATCTAAAATAAAATTAATTTTCTAAAATTTCCCATATGCTGGGCACTTTCTGCCGGTCATTATATATATCATATTTAAGTACCTAAATATATTAGCCGAGTTCCTTTACGTTACTTTTACATAGCAAAGCAAAGCCCAACAAAGATTTTTTTCTTCCCCCTTGCCGCGGTTAAGTATGCTCCTCTATATTTCACATAAAACTATATATAGAGAGAAAAAGAGTTCTTTTACAATATAAGTAAGAAAGGATTTTTACTTTGCTTAGTTGTTTAAAAGAAGCAAAAGGAAAGTACCTATACCTAATATTAAATATTATTTATATTTACCTTTTATTTTAAGACTGGTTCAATTGAAGCAGCGTACTTTCGCAAAAGTGGAAACCTTGTAGCCCTTTCGGAACAACAACTAGTGGACTGTACTTACGAATACGGAAATGCCGGATGTAGTTTTGGTCAACTACGTCGAACATTTTCATACGTTCAGGGACGTGGATTACAAAGCAATAAGGATTATCCCTACAATGGTAAGTATTGGAAACATTTTCGAATGTCAATTTACTTGTAATGTCCTATTCTGGCTTCTGACCAAAAAAATTTCCTGAAACTCCCAAAAACCGAAGTAAATATAAAAGAAATCTATATTGTTGGCAAAATACGAAATTATAAATTGACTATTGATTGATTGATACGTAATGAATTACTGTGTATTGCTAGATATTGGTTGTGACGAAAAATCGCTTAGGGGGGCCCCCAAATGTTTACCGCCGCCACTGGCCTGTATACTGATTTACTCACTCCTCCTTAAATCCCAGAGGGCCTGGCAATATCCAATGTAACTGTTTTTCAACTTATTTTTGAAAATTTTTACACATACACACTTTTAAGTGCCCTTAAACACAGGCGATTAAAATTGACAAATTTACAGCAAAAAAACTTTCATGTAACATATTATTTTACTAAAATTACATTAACTTTAAGGTACGGAAGGAACTTGTCAATATGGATCGTCTGATGTGGTAACCAAAATTGACTCATTTAAATACTTTTTTGCAAATCAGTATCAACTAGAACAAGTCATTGGGAACATTGGACCAGTATCGGCGTCTTTCGATGCTTCTGGGGCTAAGGAGTACAAAACTGGTAAGACTTTTTATTGAAAAGACAGTTTTTAAATATTATTGGGTATAAATTATTAACATTGATGAACTCGAACATTTATGATATAAGACATATTCTCAAACAAAATTCCCCAACATCGAAAGTTCCGTCACCTATAGTTACTCAACGTGGGCCCATATCGCAAAGCATACACACACCAACTTTGAAGGGTGCCCTACCTATTCCACCTAGCTGTCTGAGTTATTTCCACTGGAACTTTATTTACTTCGTAATCTAAATCACATAGCCTTTTCGCTTATAAAAGAGTCAGTGAGCCTAGATACAAAGTCTCGGCGTCAATAATTAATTGTTTGGATTGGCTAATAGGAATAATAAGATGTTGATATCGTTGATATTTGTCAAAAATTCATCTGCTAATTTGGGTTGCTTCTCGGCTATATATAGGCTATAGATACAGCATTTTTACTAGACTAGTATATGGAAGGCTGTAAGCTGTACGTCGTGTACTGGGTAAACGTCAAAATTTTACTTGTTTTGTTTTAATAAGCAGGCCTGTATCAGTGGCGGCGATAAGGCCCCCGCAGGCCCCGCGTCGCGGGGGGCCCCGGCTCCGTGGGGGCCCCACTCCGCCTGGCTAGCTGACGTCTTTATAAATTTTAGATTAATATTAAAAAAAACATGTTTTAAATTCTGTCATAATAATATACAAAATCTCTCTAATTTATACCATAGAAACCAGACCTTATAACGTCATATGTTTCAAATCTCCACTGCTTGATCCGGGCAACCGGGGATTACCGTGCAAGACGCGGGGATTCCCCCCGTTGATTATTTTTCAATATTTTTTTTAATTTTGAAGAAACGGCGTTTTGGAAAGCAGCACTAGCAGATTTTCCATTGCTTCTTAAGTTTTTTTTGTAAGAACATTATTTTCTATATTTTTTGCATTATTTATAATTTTTAATTTTATGACCGTAATAAACATTAGTATTTATGTATACATATTATCACATAATTTTGCGGGGGGCCCCCAAATGTTTACCGCCGCCACTGGCCTGTATACTGATTTACTCACTCCTCCTTAAATCCCAGAGGGCCTGGCAATATCCAATGTAACTGTTTTTCAACTTATTTTTGAAAATTTTTACCAATTACAAAATATTAGTTTACACCATTTACGACACTCATACCGTTACCATCAAGTGGCTATATGGGTTGAGTGTTGAGTGGTTTGACAGTTCGTTGCTACGGAAGCAAGAAAACAAAAGCATGTCAAATAAGCCTAATTATTATAATTAATATGCGTTTAGCTTATTTTTCTCATATAGGTAGACAGCGAAAAAAAGGGACCAGTAAGACCATTTGATTACTTTGCAGTCTAGAGACCACTATAAAGTGATATTCTCCGGCTAAAAATTTTCTAGAAAATGCCTATTTTCTGGTCAGTTGTAAAAAAAAGTTTAAAAATTGTTGGAAAATGTAATTTATATGATTGGGTGGAACGCAAAATAAAATTTATTTTGAACGCAAAATAAGATTTACTTTATTTTAAAAAGTTTTTATGTTATCCGCACTTGGCGGCACTTGCCTATTATAGAAATAACTATCTATATTTGTAGGTATTTACGATTCCGACACTTGTGACTCTTTGTCAGTAAATTTAGCTGTTCTCATTGTCGGATATGGATCGGAAAATGGCACCAACTACTGGATAGTAAAAAATTGCTATGGAAAGGACTGGGGAGAAGATGGATATATCAGAATTTTACGTAAACCCAATTACTTTTCGTGCGGTATTTATTTTGAAAATGTATTACCCATTATCAACTAAGAACCGTGTAGCTTGGTGTAAGTAGATTTGTTGAGATATAGTTAACAAATAAACGCTAAACAGAAAGGAATTCCTGAAATTGTTTTTCTTTTTTAACCAAAGTTAATTTTTAATAGAGATACGCCATTTGGGCAGAAAACGCACAATAGTTATTTACCATATCTTGGGCGTACAAGCAGAATCATGTAAGTCCAAAAAGTTAGTTTCGGGAAAAATGGAAATAAAGATTTGAAGTTACCTGTAAAATTTGTATTTAGCATTAGGTGATTTTAAATCTATAAAGAACGTTTATTTACTATTTCTAAGGGATTATGTATCAGTAAAACAGTTACATACATAAACATTATTTATTTTTATTAGTCTTTTTTAATGGTAACATAACAAAGTTTGGACTTAAGGTTTTTATTCTGTTTATATTAATTATTTTTTTGGCATATAATGGCTTAATGGAAAGTATTCGTCTTCGTCCTAATCGCTATTGCTTTCTTCAGGAGTATTATAGCCACAGGTGGGTAGAGACTGGTACCAACCATGGAATTCCGCTGGAATTACTTCATTTTTCCATAGTTTAAGGAAGTCCTCCTTCTTCTTGGCACCAATTAGCAATGGCTGGTTGTATAATTTTTTCAGGTCCTTTGGAAAGTGTGGTTTTTTCCTCTTCCGAAAACGTTGATCGATTTGTAAAGGCTGGAATGCACATCACTGAGAAAAAGGATTAATTCCCAATACCCAGATATATTTCATCCAACTAAATAATCGAGTTGGTAACGAGCAACTAAATCACCGAATTCAAAGAATTACATAATTTAATTGGAATTTCAATAAAGGTTTAATTGACCCACAACTATACCAAAAATGTTTAATAGAAATTAAATTGCGTAAATTATAATTTATTTGATTTTTGGATAGTGCATAATTTAGCAAAATTAAAATTTTGTTGTCACAATGACGATTTAATTCATGTAATGAATAATAATTCTTTAAAATTATTTTGAACAGATTGTAAGAAATAAAACAATATGTTTTAGAAATAATTTTTTTTTTGACAAACCTCGTATACGTCTGGAAAAATTTAATATTATTTGATAGTTGCATTTTAGGTTTTAGGCCAAGCGGAACTTTTTATGAAGACTAAGTAACTGTTTTTCGTAAAATTAATAATAAAAAAGTTTCCCATATGGGTCCAACTTCTTGCCGGACACTGTATAAGGAATAAACATTTCGGACAGCGGTTTTCACCAGTAACTGTAATATTTTGATGCTCTTCTTCCTAGAGAAAAATAAAAATACCATTTCAAATTTTCGAGAAAATCATAAAAATCTGCGACCTTGTCATAAAGCGCCACCTACTGACACGAAAAATAACTGAACTCAAAATGTTATTATTCTAGTAAAGCGCCCATAAAAGTGCTTTAAAATTAAAGAAAGTTATTTGAAATCGGTTATTCCAAAAAAAGTTATTGACTTTTTTTCAAACCAACGTTTACCCCTTCCCGACCCTTTATTTGACAAGGTAGGGAAAAAACGTAAATCCAAAAAAGTTGTGATATTTTCAGTAGGTTACAAAAGAAAAATTTCAATATAGGTTCACTTGAAACAATTTTGATTAAAACAATATTTTCTGCTCCGAGGTTGGATTTTGCTAATTTACCAATAATTTTTTTTTCTCAGGGTCGTCCGATTAACGGATCTTGAGATACCTATAGCCGGCGTCCCTTATTAATGAACCACCCTGTATATTCTATACGGAAAATTATATTTATTTTTTAATAAAAATGCATATTATTATAGTATATTTACTTAATAGTTTCCGAGATGTTGACCCGTTTTCTATAATCTTCTAACGTTCCATTTACCGTGAAACACCCTGTATAATGCACTTACTTAAATTACTATGTGCATATTTATTTTATTTTTACCATTTTCTGATTAATTGGTTAAAAAATTAAATTTTAAATAATAGTCAAGTTTAAAACAATTATTATCATATTTATTTTGGCAGCCATATTTTATATACAATTATTTAAGACATAATTTCTCAAACTACTGAGGTACTTATTGAAAATAATTTGGTTTAAATTCCATTGAATATTTATATATGCATTAATAAATGTTATTTGTAGAAAAATTGGTACGGTTATACAGCGTGCGCATTGGAAAATTTAGTCAAATTGTTGGATTTTCGTAGCGCAATTCGCAACACATACATATATAATAATGTACGCCATCTTCCCGGCGGGCGCGGCAATTCTAGAAACCTACCTAGTAGTTAACCACTAAAATATTAGATAATAAAATGGTAGGTATAATAATTGATGACTTACCGACAAACACAGGTACTAACATGGGTAACCCCCAGGTTTTTATTATTTCCTCCATTTCATCCATAACTATATTATTATAATTGGACCACTTGAAGACAAACAAAAGAAAATACCGACATTCGCGTCGCGGTCGTCTTCACGTTGAGACTCTACCCGTAATTCTGGGAATCACCAACTAATTTGACTACAGTAAAATTTAGTTCGCGGAACTCTGGCAAAATAAATTTATTTTGGAATATCTGTTTTATTTGCAGTATTAAATTATAATCTCTAGATTTCTTATAGCATACTATGCTAACAAATATTTAAATTCCTTAAATAAAATATTTATTATGAAAATTGAAAGTAAATAATATTAGTAAACTGTAATTGATTGCATTAAACTTTTGTTAATTTAACCATATATATTCCAATTCGATTTTTTAGTTGCCCGAATTAATCAAAAATATTTTACAAAATTATGTCAAGAGTAATTTAGTGTAGTGAACTATAATCTTATTTATCCAATTAAAAACCAAATACTAGAAATGTTAAAAATCGCTTAATTGCCACCAGAAAGAAATTTTTCTCAGTGATGTATTTGTATTCAATTATATACCAGGCTTTTCTTTTAAATATCTTAGACTTGGACTTACAGGTTTTTTCCTGTTCAAAGTTGCTGGCGCGGCGTTGACAAAAGTCGCTTAAGTGCACATAAATGATTCTGTCTCTTAAAATAAAATAAATTTGGACTTAAGCAAATCTGTAGGATCTATATCTTTTAAAGTAATGGCAAAATGGACTTAGCTGATTATTTCATTGAAGCTGAATCACCATACGGACTTATGGGTGAGGTAATCTCAATTTGTTAAAAAATGGACTTATAGGGTTCTGCTTGTACGCCCACGATATTAAAGTGGTACTTTTCGACATGTGTTAGGTACAAAAGTTTTTCTACGATCGATATAGTTCTCAGATAAACGTCAATTAGGTTCGAAATAATATACTGTAATTACAAAAATTATTGAGCTTCTGGCAAAAAAAATATTTATTTTGCAAGTATTTCACTTTATTGAGTGTTTTAGATAAGGTATTCATTATTTGAACTAATCGTGCGGAAAAGTTGCTAGTGCTAGTAGTCCTGAAAAGTTACTTTTCCGCACGATTTACATATAAACATATATTTACATATAAATATTACAAAAATCATTATTGTAGACTAGGAGAATAGAGAACTGAGAACAAATTAAGCATATTATTAAAGTTAAACGTGCTTTTTATATATACCTTACTTTATAGGATAACAAAAAACAAGTAAAATCGTGCGGAAAAGTGGTACTTTCCGCACGATAAATCGTGCCGAAATAGCTATTTACCTAACAAGTGCGGAAAATGAATTTTTCCGCACGAGTCTGCCGTTCACCGAACGACGCGTAGCGGAGACGTGTGGAAATAAGTAACACATATTTCAAAGAAATTTAATAATTTTTAATTAACTATAACAATCACATACATATGTAACCGTAACTAATTTTGAGAAAAAAAGTAATAACTACAAGTTATAATTGATATATTATTGATATTGACATAATCGTGCCGAAAAAATTTTCCGCACTAGTGTGGAAAACCCAATTTTCTGCACGGATTTTTGACATAATCGTGCCGAAAAATTTTTCCGCGCTAGTGTGGAAAAACTTATTTTCCGCACGGATATCAGTGCGGAAAATTGATTTTTCCACACGTCTGTAGGAAATAGCTATTTACCTAACAAGTGCGGAAAATGAATTTTTCCGCACGAGTCTGCCGTTTACCGAACGACGCGTAGCGGAGTTCGGTTAAGCAGCCGAGTGCAGGGAAAACATTTTCCGCACGTGTCAGGTACAATAGTTTTTCTACAGACGTGTGGAAATAAGTAACACATATTTCAAAGAAATTTAATAATTAACTATAACAATCACATAAATATGTAACAGTAACTAATTCTGAGAAAAAAAGTAATAACTACAAGTTATTATTGATATTATATTATCGATTTTGACATAATCGTGCCGAAAAACTTTTCCGCACTAGTGTGGAAAAAACAATTTTCCGCACGGATTTTTGACATAATCGTGTCGAAAACATTTTCCGCACGGATTTTTGATATAATCGTGCCGAAAAAGATTTCCACACGTCTGTAGAAAATAGCTATTTACCTAACAAGCGCGGAAAATGAATTTTTCCGCACGAGTCTGCCGTTCACCGAACGACGCGTAGCGGAGTTCGGTGAAGCAGCCGAGTGCAGGAAAAACATTTTTCGCACGTGTCAGGTACAATAGTTTTTCTACAGACGTGTGGAAATAAGTAACACATATTTCAAAGAAATTTAATAATTTTAATTAACTATAACAATCACGTACATATGTAACAGTAACTAATTCTGAGAAAAAAAGGTAATCTACAAGTTATAATTGATATATTATTGATTTTGACATAATCGTGCCGAAAAAATTTTCCGCACTAGTGTGGAAAAACCAATTTGCCGCACGGATTTTTGACAAAATCGTGCCGAAAAATTTTTCCGCACTAGTGTGGAAAACCCTATTTTCCGCACAGAAAATTGATTTTTCCACACGTCTGTAGGAAAATGTATAAATAGTTGAGACTCCGTCTCGGGCTAGGACTACTTGGCGCCATCTGTGTGTCTGTCAATACATTATTTGTTGTGTCAGTGCCTCGCCACGGTGATGTCTATAATCTATAGAGACAGTTTAACTAATAATAAAAATCCTTCGCCATTTTATCCAGGGAATAGGCATGTTGCAAATCATCGATATTGTCTATGTGCAAATAAAGTAATGTCGTAAAAATATTATGGAATTTCGACGTTTTGCTTTGATATTTATGTTTTAAATACAAAAATCACTGGGTGATAAAGAATATCTGAATATCTAATAAACAAATGGACGATTTATCGTAAAATTTACAGGTATGAAAAAAATCAGTAAAGGTGGATCATAATAATCACAGTTTTGGAAAAATCAATTAAGGTGTATCATTATATTAACAGTTTTGTAAATATAAAATTGATCAATATAGATCGCCATATCGCAAAAATTATTTGCATCAAAGAGGGCCTTGCATCTAAGGACGTAATGCTTAGCCGTAGAGCTTAATACCTGTTGGGTGTCAGTAACTACCTGAATTAACAATCAATCAGTTATTCCGTCATCTTTGACAGTCGTTACAAGTAATTTGATTTATCGCTAATTTTTCCAATTTCTTGAACAATTCACACAATGGGCTTTACGGAACACTACAAAACATTCATGGTTGAATCGTATTTTCTAAACGGGGTTAGAGTAAATGGTGAGGCAATACAATCCGGGTTTGTGCGCATGGACGATTTTCACGAACATTTTCCTAACGTTGCTTTTATTGGTGGGGATTTTTATCATTGCCTGAAAAGAACCGTGGCTGTGTTTAGGGAAACAGGTTTAAAACACCAGTTGCAAATTTAGAACAATTACAAGAAAGGATTATCCAAGAATGTGGTAACATTTCTTCAGAGATGCTGATCAACACTTTCGAAAATATGAAGAGACGTGTGAATTTATGCTTGGAGCATGGCGGTGGCCAATTTCAGCAATTTATGTAATTATTTTTCTTTTTCTTTCTGTATATTCTTACTTTGTTAATTTTGTAAACAACAAAAATAAATTTGTATTTGTCTACTTGTTTTATTACTCATTAGTTTGGCATACCATGTCATAATATGAATTTGACCAAATTTTAACCTAGATTTGGTTAGATATCTATAATATACCATTTTGATGTTGTCGAGTTGTCTCTGGGAATTGGTTTTGTTTTCACTTATAATCTCCTTAGTGCTCGAATTATTTCCGGAAATTTTTCCGAAGGAACGCATTTTTTGAAAATTTTCCCGAGTCGTAGACGAGGGAAAATTTTCTAGAAAAATGCGTGACTGAGGAAGAATTTCCGGATATTAATTCAAGGACGCGGGGGATTCGGTAAGAAAATTTCACACCTAAAATTTATTTGAATTATTCTATTGAAATTATCCATAATTATGGGAATACTTAAACTTTAAAAAAAAAGTTTCCTCACCGTTTAGTTAAACGAAATGCAAAAAATATAAGTGAAAATTATCCTTTTTATTTATTTTTACTACATTTCGTTTACTAAAACAAAGGGAAAGCATAGTATAGTCTAGTTTAGGCTAGTTATGCCAGATAAAACAATTTTTAAAATCTAGGTAGATAGTAGATACCACAGTCAAGTAGGCTTAGGCTTGTGATGTCAAAATCGTCTCTGCTATACGTTACGTCGACAGTTATTTCTTAAACGTGCTTCTTTAGTTCACAATAATTAAATCATGGCAGTAAACAATCAAGAAACTAATTTTAAGCCCTACGGTGTTTGTAAATCTTGCTCTGAAATAGGGGACATTAATATGTCTCATAAAAATTTAAAGTATTTGCAATGTTTAATGGAAAAAACTGAATTAAGTCCCCATCAAGAAAACCTAGCTATCCAGAAGATTTTGGAGGAAGTTATCCCATCCTTTTTAAGAAAAACCAGAATTCAGCAGAACAAAATTGCATCCAAATATTACATTTATTATATTAAACATAGACATCTGATAGAAGTGGAAAGGAAAGATAACCATTATCCTTGCTATTCTCCATTACGAAGAGAAGAGTTCGAACCAGAATTCCAAAAATATTTAGCCTTAATGAAAGAAATATTTGGTAAATAAATATTTGTATTTATTTAGTATTATAAAATGAATAAAAACATTAAATACCAAAATTTGATCCTGAATACTGATTTTCGGATCATATGATAGCTGTCAAGAAAAAAATTCCACTTATTAATTTTGTTCGCCTAGCTTGGCAGGAGGAGAAAAATTTCCGAAAAATTTGAAGGTTGTCATTGGTAACTGTCGAAATGAAAGTGTGTGATTGGTTTAGAATGACAGGTGTGAAATTTTCGGTATAATTATTTTAAAATAATGCTGTTGTCAATCAAAACAATCTAGCTTCATTTTCACTATTTTTATACAGACAAGAATATTATCGCAATTAAACTACAATATTATAACAGCGACATTGTTTTTTGCTGTTGCAAACACACAAATTTAATATGAAAAGAATTTTACTACGAGAAATAAAAATGTTCACAATGGTTTATGGAAAAACACAAAAGGAAACGTCCCGGTTTATAAATTATCCAGTTAAAACAAAATGAAACTATAATTTAATTTAAAAAAAAGACAGATAAACAAGACAGAAATGTTCTTTTAGAAGCCTGACGCCGGTAACTGACCTATTTAGTCTTACTTTATCCTTTAAGTCAAAAAAACAGTGCGAAAGGTATTTGTCGATTTTTTCAACTTACTTGCTTTGGATTAGCGTTTCCTGGTACCTACTAATGTTTTTGTTCGCAAGTTTTAAATGCTCCAAAGTAGCTTAAAAATTGAACAAAATGCGAAAAATAGATAATGATGACATCTTAGAAGAGAATAAGTTGCCGGCTGCAAACCACACCAAACAATGGACGACGGTACGCCATCGATGATCTCTTTACAAAGGGCAGATTAGCCTATGTGATGGCTTTTGATGACATTTGGTCTCTTTATTGAGATCAGTTAAGTATTGATGATTTACAAGCAGTGGCGTTACAGGATAATTTGTTTTTAATGTTACTTTAATCTGGTCCGCAAACCTCCAGTCGCGTCGTTGACGTTTGAAGAAAAATAATCTATATACAGCGTGTCAAGAAATATTTTACAGAATTATTTATTTATTATTCAACTGGTCTCAGGATTACCAAGGTAAAGATTCCAAAAATGCTTACAGCTAAATTTCGCCAGTAAATTATAGAATTTAACAAATATAAAATTGGCATCACTCAATAACTCAAAGACCGTACAACCTCTAGATCCACTGTTTCATTTCGCCTGAAAAGCCGCTTCGTTATTATTTGAAATGTCATTGAAAAAATCAATCCCGCCTAATTAAGCAAATATTAATGTTTTAAAAGATGTAATAACTGTGTTGATATACTGAAAAATGTTCTTAATACGCTCGTCTATTGGTTTTCTTATTATTTACTTAATTTTGTATAATTTTTTTTTTTAAATTATTTTTATTATAATATATTATTATTATTAATTATTTATTAAAATTTCTATGGCCTTACCTGATATTTATTTTAGAATGAATTGACGACAAATTTACCTACAAAAATTGCAAACATAGGGCTTAAAACCACTTTGACCAGTACAGTCAGTGTTTGCCCCTCTCTTACACACTCCACATTGAAAATTTCAGTTTTCCCAAATTCATAGCAGATAGTGCAAAGTTTCTCTTCTCTGCAATCTTCTTTCAAGTCATCGGAACTTTCGTCATTGTATATTACTTCGGACTGCTAGCGCTACCCGAACTATAGGCTTTCTTTACAAAGTAGACTATCTGCAAAAATACAAACTAGATATCAAAAGACCAATACTGTTCAATAAACTAAGGATTAATTCGCTTTAGTTTCATATATATATATATATTTTACATTGTTTAATGATAATTTACTCTACTTACTTACCGTTAATTTAGAGCCGACTTGACATACAACGAACAATCTCGAAAAACTGTTGTCGCCCGAATGAACGTCTCTTCAACCTGTTTCTTGTATTGAGCCATATATTGGTTAGTTATGCACCCGTGCTTGGTCTGAGATCGCATCATTTCAGTAATATTGCAATGAGCGGTGTTGCCCGCTGGGCGGGGCTACCCGGATCTCCCCTACTTATTAAAGCAGTTGCTAGAGCTATTGGAATTGCCAAATTAGCTTACTTTTTGGGGGATTTTGCAACGTAGTTTTGACAAATATGTAAATCCGGTTATGGAGCAATGAAATGGAAAAAAAGGACTTATTAGGGATCGGTTTAAAATTAAAACAATTGGGTCTCTACTTTGAAAGGTCTTTGGAATAGCCAAAAGTTACAACGTTGCTTAGCTCGTAGTGGATTTTTTATGTTCTAAAAATGCCCATTTATCACAGTTTAAATATCTTTAAACTAATGAAGTAAATCGTATGTCGCACTATACAGACTGTCCGCGGATAGGGTTTACTTACAATGGCACAAATGGATGAAAAATATAATTTTTCGGGAAAAAGTCATTTTTGTTAAAAAGTTTTGCTTGTAAAAAAAATGCAATTCACGAAGAGAAAATTTTGATTTTTTATACAAGGTTCGCAAAAACTTCAAAAACATGATTTTTCTCCAAGAGTAATAAACTACCTTTATTTTTCATTTTTGACCAAAATGCCAATTATAAAACTTATTTAGAATAACGTTAAATCCGAGATTTAAAAAACATCTTCGATTTTTTTAGTTTTTTTTTTACTTTTAGAGGTAAAATAATTTTTTTTGGATAGCAGCATTAGCGGTCGAAATACATATATTATCAATGACAGAGGGGTATCAAAAAGTTTCAAAAACTGATTTTTGGTGTTACCAGAAATATGTATTTTTAATTTCACAAATGAAATAACACAAAAAAATCTTAAAATAACAACAAATAATAATTTCATAATTTGCTATTCAAACTCTCCCCCCTCCATATTCAACACATTTTTCCAGCTGTAACGAATGTTGTCAAAACTTCTTCGAATTTCTTCAATGGAAATTGTTTGAACAGCATCAACAATTCGTTGTTTTAGAAGCTGTACACAGAAAAAAGTAAAAGATTGAATTAACGCAAATAGGTTTGATTTAACCCAATAATTAGTTTAAATAGCAACAACGCAATGATCTGGTTAAATCAACTCTATGAAATGATTAACTTGGTATGATCAAATCAATCGACTATTTGGTTGATTTAAACCACACTAAAGGTATATAATATAGCAAATAATATGATTGAAGTAACAATATCATTGGGTTATTTTTACCATATCCTTGTAACCTTGTATCATTTTAAAAATTTGATATTGTTGTTACAACCCATTAGAAGGGTTAAATTTACCATATCATTGGTTTAAATTAAAAATATGAATAGGTTAAATTTGTGATATCCGAGGTGTAATAAAAGATATATACCCGCTTTATATAGTAGTAGTTTATTATACAACGTAATGTACTGGTCAAGTTTAAACACAATCTCTTTACTTATACCTAACAGATTACAAGGGAAACAGAACGGTGAGGATCCTTGGTGGGCCAGTCTGGTACAGACTGCCGGTCCGGTCGTGTTCCCAGCTGTGCCTCTTATGGTCGTCCATGCCTGCGCTTGCGCGTATGTCCGACTCTAGATACCCTCACCCCAGAGTGTTTGGAGATACCTGCCTGAGGGAGAAACCAAATTAGTGTTATATAATTGCCATAAAACCCTTACATACTTTTCTGTAAACCAATAATAAAATACCATTATTGTTTTCCTGTTTAATATGATCGGTACCTACCTACATATAGATCTAAAGAGCTGACAGAAAAATATATAGTTCGATCTTTAATATTCGAATACAACAAAATATGAGTTATTGTTCCACTCATAAATAAATAAATAAATAAAGTTGGTGGGACTTGACAGTCCCGTCCCGTTAGTATACACAAAGGGTTAAAACAATTAGGTTATATAGGTTAAGGTAAGCACCTATTAAGAATATTTTTTTGCTTGTAGGTAGGTACCTAAGGAAAATATTATTAGGTAAGGTAATTATTAAAAAGAGAAAACATGGATTTTTTATACCGACTAATTTTAGGTCGTATTCTATATAGACCATGAATCTCATGTCTCTTTTGGCAAATTTTTACTAGAATTTACATATTTATCTTACCTAAAATTATTATCAATTGTAGGCAGGTACCACGATACACTTAAGTATACTTACCTAATAAAATAACAAATTTAATGTAGTATTTTTATAGTGCCTACATACAATTAGTTTAGGAATAATGAAACAGGTGACACTAAATATAGTATACTATATATAATATAATATATTATTATCCTTACCCAAAAATGTTTCCACTAGGTGTGGAAGCCCGCAACAGCTTTTTCAATTCCATTGCACAATTTTCCTACACTTACAAAGAACGAAAAACACTAGGAAAACCATAAATGAACTCCAGACTCCAGTGCCGCCACAAAACAGATAGGTAAGGTTATGTTGTTACTGTTGTTATGCGAATGCCGCGAATGACGAGACACTTGCTGCTTTATTAGCGTCCCTAAACTGAGCTGCCATTGGTCAATTGGCGATGGCCTGACTATCTTTCAAATTTACTAAAATTAACACGTTCACATTCTAGAATCTAACCGACAGTAGGGTTAAATAGAATTTCAAACCGAAGGTTATTAAATAGGTACTTAATATTAACAAAATGAAATGGTTGATTGAACCATACAGTATTGTTTAACACAATATAATGTTTAAAATCAACATTTTGATTAGATTGAATTAACACAGAAAAGGTATAATTAAGTATTAATATTTTTACCATTTAAATAAGCTTGTTTTTACCCAATGAAGGTGATTCCAACAATTTAAATTGGTTAATTTAACATTTTACATTCAACCCAATCAAGTAGTAGAAATAATCGAGTAAAATTGTTTAAAAATACACAAATTGTTTTAATTTAACCTTTTTAAAAGTAATCCAATGGACTTGCTAGATTCAACATTTTACTTTTTTCTGTGTACGTCTTTCTCAATTGGACGGGAGTACACTAATTAATTATTGTTTGAGGCGCCCCCAAAGCAAAGATAGGCATTTGAAATAGTTAAATCGGGACTTCTTGGGGGCCACAGAACCGGACCATTCCGACCAATCCATCTGTGGCCAAATGTATTATTAAGCCATTCCCTCGCTTCAATTGCGAAATGCGCAGGGCATCCATCTTGTTGAAAGTACATTTCGTTCCTAAATTGAAGAGGCAATTCTTCTAGGTTGTCAGAAAGGAATGTTTCCAACATTTCAAGGTAACTCCTACGGTTACACGTGTTTTCGAAAAAGTATGGGCCAATAATGCCATAATAAGAAATCGCACACCAGACATTTACTTTTTTGTAATATTGTCTTATTGCAGGAATTCTAAAACGGGGATTATTTTCGCTCCAGTATCTAATATGCGCAGAAGACACTTTCCAGTTTGTTGAAAATGTCGATTCATCGGAGAACATGATAAATTTATGAAAATTCCTGTTTTCACTTACAATTTTGTTTCCGAACCAAAGACAAAAATCTACACGTTTGGCTTCATCTACTTCTTCCAACGTTTGATTAAAAGTTGGCTTAAATGGGAATATTTTGTTTGCCTTTAAAATATACTGAGTATGAGTTTTTTTTACTACATCAAGTTCTTGAGCTCGGTTTCTTAATGAAAGGGAGGATTGTCAGCAACAGACTGCAATACGATTAGGGAAGCTGCGTCATTCTGATCGTAGTTTTTTTTTAATTGGAAACTGAACCAGTTTGCTGACATTTTCTTAATAATTTTTGAAGTCCCATTTTTGAGACGTATACGTTAGGGTATCTTTGATTAAATTTCTTTATCACAAAGTTGTAAAAACTTTCGCCCGCACCGTAACATTGAACTAAACTCTTGGAGAAAACTCATGTTTTTGAAGTTTTTGCGAACCCTGTATAAAAAATAAAAATTGTGTCTTCGTGAATTGCATTTTTTTATACAAGCAAAACTTTTGATCAAGAATGACTTTTTCCCGAAAAATGAAGTTTTTCATCCATTTGTGCTATTGTCAACCCTATCCGCGGACAGTCTGTATAGAAATTCATTTACCAATGGGCTTATTTTACATGTTTACCTAGTTAACATTTTTTACTTAAATAAAAATAAGAACGCCTCTGTTTATGCTAAAATAGATATTCCTCTTTTGGGATTCAAACCACAAACAACGGATACGGAGGGTTCTGATTTTATCACTTTTTAAACCCCCGTTTTACATGCATTAATGATAAGGTCTTTATAAATACGAGGGTTTTATTTCACTGTTTTGATTTCAATACATGCGTAGTCATAGAACAATACATTTGATGAAGAACGATTTTTTTTTGTTATTGTATTTTACGATCGCTTCCTAAACTGGATTTTGTTAAAAAGTTACTCTGCGGATACCTTTTCGAGAGGAGCTTGTTAGTGTTTTGTGGGTCAAGGTAACATTCGTATCAATTATCATAAATTCGTGTAAAAATTTGGAAAAACTCTTCATATTCTGTTCCATATACTCCTACTTTGAGTTATATATCTTCAGATGCCTCGGGGAATTAGTATTCACCATTATGATCTTCTAAAATCAAAATTTAAGATAGTACATATACTTCTGTCAATCAATGCAGTTCATGCTTAAAACCAACAAAATTCTTGTGAAAACCTTAATATTCGATATTGTTTAAAGAATTTCACATTTATGTACTTTATTTTTTAACTACAGCAAACCACTAGGATAAATATCGAAATGAGACATTTCTACTCACAAATGACAATTCATGTTCTGCAAGGCACTACATGTGCACACATTTTCAAGTGAAATATATTTAATAAACAAATAAAATTAAAACAACACAATGTCGTCGTCTCGTCAAATCACTATTTAATCAAAAAGGTGACATATTTCGCCCTATAGTATGGGCATCATCAGACATAACATTAAAACACAAAATAATAAATAAAAAGAAAAAACTTCTTTATTAGGAGGTAGGTAGGTACCTATAGAAGAAAAAGTCATTCTTAATAAAAACGTCTGCTTGTGCTGAAGCTATACAATTTCGAATATCAGATTTGCGATTACTATACAACTATATACAGTGTTCGTCACAAACAACATTTTTAGTTTTTCGGATCTTTTCTTTTCAATTCCTTGATTTATTAAATTAATTTTGCTAGTGTTCAAACTACAATTTTAACTATTAGATTTACGATTACTGTACAGGGTTCGTCAACAACAACAGTTTTTGTTTTTTGGATTTTTTTTCAAATGTAATTTTCAATTCCTTTTTATGATTGGCTAAATCATCACTTTGGGAACAAATGGATTGGAAGATACCTATGGTCCAAATAAGTTGGCACGTAGGAGTCCCGATCTCACAATTATCGACTTTTATTTATGGAGATATCTGAAGCCACATGTGTATAAAGCCAATTTCAATAATAACTTAGATCTTTTGAAAGAAAAAATAAGAGTGGTTATTGCTATAATTCCAATACAGATGTCGATAGATGTCGAGTTGAACTGTGCGTCAACTCGGTGATATGTGATATCACGTTTAAAAAAGTTTTATAATTAATGATTGAATGAATTAAAGATATATGACATGTAAGTAAAAATAAAAATACTTTAAAGTAGGCAAATAAAAAAATGGTTTTCTTACAACAAAATCGTTACTCGGCCAGATATTAAATCATATTCGAAGTAAGAAAGCAACCATAATTGTTGGTTTTTACGTAAATTTATTTTAAACGAAATCCCAAAAACTAAATATGTTGTTTTTGACGAACCCTGTATAGTAATCGCAAATCTGACATTGAAAATTGTGGTTTCAGCATAAGCAGACATTTTTATAAAGAATGAATTTTTCTTCTATACCTACTAATAAAAAAGTATTTCCTCTTACAAACTCTATCCGTGGACACACTGTATATAAAATGCTGATACGTTTCATTATCATAACGTTGCAGAATTTCCAGAGCACCTTTGTGATCCACAAAAACTAAAAGAGGCACCGTTTGCAAATGAAGAAGTGAATACGGTCAGCTGTATTATAGTCAATATAAATGTGCAAAATTAAATCTTCCAAATTCAAATTCAAATTCAAATTCAAATTCAAATTCCTTTATTCATGTTTAAAATTACAAAAACTTTACATACGTCAATGGGTATTATAATTATTACTATCTAAACCAATATGGGTACCCAAACTACAATTCTAAAAATTCAACAATTTTACAGTCGAAAAGTAAAACACAGCAGACGGACAGGTAAAAATCAATTATCAAAAACATACAATACAAGTTAGACTCTAAAAGGTAAATATACAATTACAACAGATTAAAAGTTGAGCAATTAATTAATTAATCAGGCAGTTACGGCAAGGGAGCATCAAATGTATGATCTAGGAATTCCTGGATGGAGTAAAATGAATGGGTTATTAGATAATTTTTTATAAAGGACTTAAAAGCGGCAATCTCAAGGTTTCTTACAGAAATCGGGAGCTTATTAAAAAAGGTGGGAGCATAGTGCAGCGTCGCGTTCCACGATCTCTGGAGTCGCAAAAACTCAATATGTATATCCTCTCTACCTCGCGTGTTATAATTATGTCTATCACCAACTGGTTGGTAGTTTTTTGAGCCCTTTGCGTGTAATAGACACTCGTATATATACCGCGATGGAATGGTCAGTATCCCTAAATCTCCATACGCGCCCCTGGCATCGGAACGGTAGTCAAGCCCAGCCAGAATCCTCACCGCTCGACGCTGAAGCGCAAACACCCTCCTCACGTGTGCGGAATGTCCCCACGCCAGCAGAGCATAGCAACAGACGGACTGCACGAGAGCATGAAAAGCCATCAGACATACGCCCGAATCAACCACCTTCGAGAGCTGCCGTAGTAAGTACACTGCCCTTGATACTCTCGAACAAATGAAATCGATGTGGATATCAAACTTCAGTGTGGGATCCATATGGACACCAAGAAATTTAACTGCCGGGGGGTTTACCCCATCATGAGGTCTGAGACTGAATAGAATTGTTTCGGTTTTGTCCTCGTTTAGGCTCATTCGGTTTGCCGCGAACCAATCTCTAAGGGAATCACGATTTTCTTCCATTTTCAGCATTAGTGTAGTGACGTCAGAGTCGTCAACAGTGGCCGTTGTGTCGTCCGCGAAAAGGATCAACCTACCCGTAGTCAGCACGGTCGGCAAGTCATTGACGTACACCAGGAACAGTAGGGGCCCCAGAATCGAGCCCTGAGGCACCCCATGCCTCAACTCTCGCTGTCCCGACTCTGCCTGGCCGAAGGAGGTCACCTGCCTCCGCCCCGATAAGTAGCTTTGCATTAGGGCAATGCTCTTCCCATCTAAACCATAGAACTGAAGCTTCTTAAGAAGGACAGAATGAGAAATGCAATCGAATGCCTTTGATAAGTCGTAATAAGTTGTTCCTACGTACTTTCCATCTTCATATCCCTTCAGGATATGTTCGCACAGTGTATTTATGGCATGTGTGGTAGAGAGCTTTTTTCTAAAGCCGTACTGGCAGTTTGTGAATAATTTTTTTTGTTCGAAATAGTTGTAAAGTTGGTTTTTAAGGATCTGTTCAAAAACTTTAGATATCACCGATATAAGTGCAATAGGTCTATAGTTGTTAACATCTGCTTTGTCGCCTTTTTTATGGATAGGGATTATTTTACTAAGTTTAAGACTATTTGGGAAAACGCCCTCAACAATACAAAAATTTATTACCTTTGTTAATGGTGTTATGAGAATATTTTTAACTTTTTTCAGTAGTAATACACTCATGCCATAAATATCCCGGCTACTCTTGTTCTTCAAATTGTCGATCGCATCTCTAACCTCCAGAAACGTCACCTGTGTGAAGGCGAAGCCAAGCTCAGGAGGCAGATCCACCGCCCCCAGACGATCCTCAGCAGCTACCTCAGATTCCGGGATCCCGCTCAGTATATTGTCGGCAATATCTGCAAAAAAATTGTTAAAAGAATCGGCACTGAGGTCAACAACATCAGCTGGGTGCCCATGGGGCTCTCTATGCGTCTTAATGACCCGCCATGCTGCTCTCGACATATTATTAGAGTTAGAAATGAAATCAGAGTTTGCTTTTTTCTTAGCAGCGCTAATTGCATCTCTGTACTGTTTACGGTATTTTTTAAAGTTTTCTTGAATCAGTGGAGAACCGAAGATACAATACATTTCACGGAGCAGTGAGAGGTTGCTCCTCATCGTTTTGAGTTCCTCCGTGAACCATGGGATCTCATTGCGGTGTCTGGAAACCCTTTTTACTTCTGGGAAAGCGCGATTCAGGAAATCGTTTATTTTAGTAATAAAATTATTGCATTTGACCTCCGCAGAGAACCCAGTGAGCACAGCGGCCCAATCGGTGTTTTCAAGGCTATTGAAAAAAAGATTCTGACCTCTCCGAGTGAATGGACGGTATAGAAAAGGTACAGGTTTTAGTGTGGATTGGTCAGTCTCCAGAGAGAGTGAAACACGGATGCTCACTGCACCATGATCCGACAACAATGGGTTGTGAACGTCGGTATGAAACTCCAGCGTGTCATGAAAATTAACAAAGATATTATCAATACAATGATTTTCCCTTGTTACAGTATGTATTTCCTGTTCAAAACCATAAGACTTGGCCAAGTCACTGAAGGTGTTTCTAGGCTCATAATCTTTTTCAAAATGAATATTGAAGTCACCATTTATAATACAGTATTTATTGCTGGTTGAAAGTTTTATGAATACATTTTCCATTATTGCTAGAAACACTGAAAAATCACCGTGTGGTGGACGGTAAACTGTCACAACCACCAATTTCCTGTTCGACAGTTCAATTGCTGAAATCTCACAATTTCGTTCCGAACTGAGGATTGTAAGTTCATTAATCGGTTTGCTCATTATGGTGTCTCCACTATAGATCATGGTTCCTCCATGATTATGGCTTGACCTGGCATAGAAAGCTGTTAGTCCATATCCAGACAGGTGGATGCTTTCAATTTCGTCTGGCCCCAAACAGTGTTCACTCAGACAAATCACATCATATTTTCGATTACTTGCTTTGAGGTAGGCCTCCAGCTCACCTGATTTATTTCGTAGAGACCATATATTTAGATGGAAGACGTTTATTAGGTCTTTGGCATGGCATGGGTATGTTGCTTCGGGAGTCAGATCAGATCCAGTGCAATCCGTTGCCCCAGGCCTCAGAAAAAATGCCTAAGGGTCTGAAGTGAGTCTTTATGTTTAGAAAAGATAAATCTCTTTATCCCAACGTGTTCCGGCCAGAAGGCTGGATCGTAGAGTTCATCCTTTCTACTGAGGGGAGCTATCACCACGAAGCTCTTCTGGGTGTGTACCTTGGTGGGAAGTTCTTTTACTGTCAAAAATTCCTTGTCGAAACCCTGTTTTGCCAGGGACGATTCTCTGGTATGTCAGTAAATTCAGTGGAAAACCAGGCCTATAAAAAAATAGTTGTTAAAGGAACGCTTCGCTAATAACTTCATGTAATCGTATGGGAAATATTAAGGGGCATACTTAACCGCAGCAATGGGGGGAGTTGCTGAGCTTCGCTGAGCTATTTAAAAATAACAAAAAAGGAACTAGGCTAATAATGTTGATATCAGACCGCGGGTAAATACCGTGCGAGCAAAAATTATTTGCATCAAAGAGGGCCTTGCATCTAAGGACGTAATGCTTAGCCGTATAGCTTAATACCTGTTGGGTGTCAGTAACTACCTAATTTAACAATCAATCAGTTATTCCGTCATCTTTGACAGTCGTTACAAGTAATTTGATTCAACGCTAATTTTTCCAATTTCTTGAACAATTCATACAATGGGCTTTACGGAACAGCACAAAACATTCATCGTTGAAGCGTATTTTCGAAACGGAGTTAGAGTAAATTGTGAGTGGCAATACAATCCAGGTTTGTGCATGGACGATTTTCACGAACATTTTCCTAACGTTGCTTTTATTGCTAGGGATTTATATCATTGCCTGAAAAGAACCGTGGCTGTGTTTAGGGAAATAGGTTCTATACAACACAAAAAAAGAAGCAAGAAGACCATCTTATAATAATAATAATAATAATAAGTTGTTAGAATATAGCGTCACCAATATGTGTAAAGGCAAAAACCTAATCAATGAGTCTTTGTTGTCTCAAATCTGTATCCTATACGGGGCAGAGTGTAACCAAATATAAGCACATAAATATTCTTAAGTATCAAAATAATTACGTAAGTCGCGTTTGTTTAGTTTCTCTAGAAAGACATAGTAGTATTCTGCCGTCATAACGAAGAGGGCAGTAAGTCGTAGATTTTTAGATATCTAGTTAGATATACTGCCGTTATCAGTAGAAAACGCTCTATATTTCTGTCTAGATTTTGTGGCAGTATGTTGATGGGAAGTGTATTTTCTTATTAGTAAAGAGGGCAGTATGGACTTCGTTTGCACTATTAAACTAGAAAATAATGCAGTACATCGTTAACTTACTGCTGCTTTCTTTAGTATTTTGTTATTGCTAAGTAAAACAGCAGTAAGGTAATGCTATGCTGTGCTTTAATGTAGTAAACGTCTCGTTCCACAAATAATTAGTCATAGGATTAACAGCAGTATAGTGAGTAGCTGCCTTCTTTCATATTAAGAAACATCCGGTTAACACTGATAGCTAAAGAAAAGAGCAGTATATATTATTTACTGCATTCTTTTATAGGTAAATAATTGGTGTTTACTGCTCTTTTATGTAGCATATAAAAAAATATTATATTTGTAAATTAAGTTAACAGTATAGTGGTTTATAACTACGGAAAAAAGCAGTATTTCTAGTACTTACTGCATTTTATCGTAGTGAATCTACTAATCTACATAATCATCATGCTAGTCTAAAAGGCATTTTAATCAATTTTTTGCAAATACCTGGAAAACTCACTTATTTATATATCACATTTTATAAAGAACCTAATTAGCTTCCCAATGAGTCATAAAAAGTAAGTTTTTAGCTTTCCAGTTTAAAACAGACAACAAAAGTTTATTCATCACCTTAAAAGGCGGTTTTCTCAAAAGTAGCTTTTGTCGACTTACTGCTCTTTAGATTATGACGGCAGTATTATACTGGCGTGCTTTCCGAGTGGTTCTTACAGTAAGATAAATAGACGTTTTTAAAACTTTAATCTTTAATTTGATTTTCCATAGCCTATTTCCTATATAAGTTTATTTAAAATTTAATAATATAATAAATATGTTTATGTTGTGTTCGATAAACTTATTCTTCAATCCCCTGAAGCTGAGCTTGTTAGGGGCAAATATTATTTTTTGTTTTAGTATGTAAAATCATAAATCATAAATATGCATTAAAAATCAAGTTTTTTAAAGTAAAAATGTTAATTTATAGTATAAACGCAGCTTTTTTGAAGAAATATATTACCTATAATAAAATTATTAATTTATAATTTTTAAGTAAAAAATATTACTTATATAAATTATTCAGAACAATATTAATTAATTAAAGCATTTCTAAAAATATTTTCAAATTGTCTGTTTTTAATATCCATGTTTTTATTTCGACTTTAAATTTTTTTAATGAAATCAATTTTTTAATTTTTGTTGGTAAATAATCGTTTAAATAATAACATAAATATTTGAAATTTTTTTGTCCTATGGACTTATTTATTTTAGGTTTTATGGTAATTTCATTTTTATCATTATGATTATGGTTTTTAAATTGTATAAGGTTTTTATTTTTAAATATATATTAAGATGTTATAAATGTAAAGTTGTCTTATGTTCAACTTTTTTGTTTTTGAATATAATTCTTTTGAAGGATAAAGATAATTTTTATTGTATATCATTATTAGAAACCTTTTTTGTAATATTTCTAATTTTTTAACTAAAGTTCTATTTATTCCTCCCCAACCTAAAATTCCGTAATTTAAATGAGTTTTAACTAACGCGTAATATAATATTTTCATGTCTTACATTTAAAAATGTTTTAATGTTTTTAAAAATCGATAGTAAACTTCTCAATTTTTTAATTAAGTATTCTATGTGAAAATTCCAATTTACTTTACTGTCAAAAATAATTCCTAAATATTTTATTTTATTAACTTTAAAAATTTGAATGTCGTCATTTATTTGAATACTATTCATATTTTGTGGTAGGTTATTTAGGTTTAAAGTAAAAGGAATATAATTTGTTTTATTAAAATTAATTGTTAACAAATTGTTATCAAACCAATTTTTTATAATTTTAAAATATTTTTTAATTTTATTATTTAAGTTTTCCCAATTTGTATCGGTATAAAAAATTGTAGTATCATCTGCAAAACTATGAATTTGTCTGTAAGAACAGAAGAAGAACTTGTTGCAAACGTTCGTGAAATAATGCAAAATACGCCAACAAATTGTATAAGACGCCTGTCCCAAGAAGTGGGAAGATCTTATGGAACATGCAGAACTATTCTTAAGAAGGAAAAAGAAAGGGTTATCCAAGAATGTGGTAACATTTCTTCAGAGATGCTGGTCAACACTTTCGAAAATATGAAGAGACGTGTGAATTTATGCTTGGAGCCAATGGTGGCCAATTTCAGCAATTTATGTAATTATTTTTCTTTTTCTTTTTGTATATTCTTACTTTGTTAATTTTGTAAACAACAAAAATAAATTTGTATTTGTCTACTTATTTTATTACTCATTAGTTTGGTATATCATGTCATAATATGAATTTGACAAAATTTTAACCTAGATTTGGTTAAATATATCGTCCCCATATCATTGTGATCTAAACCAAGCCCTACGTTTTTTAACCCAAGCCCTCTTAGATGCAAATAATTTTTGCTCGCACGGTATTTGACAAAACAGATAATTAATTGAAAATGAATATTTCAGAAAAACATTTTTAGGTTGTGGTTCATACTTATAGCAAGCCGGGGAAGCGAAAGAGACGGCTATGATGACCTCTTAATATCTGCAGCATTGCATAATGCGCCAGTTACTTTGAAAAGATGATTTGCCTTTTAAAATCAAGATATCAACAGCATTCTTTCTATTTATACTACCAAGAAAAGAAAATACACCCTTATTAAAATAGACCCTTATTAGCGACTTTACGCTTATTTAACCTTTACAGTTCTTTTGAGGCAATCCCGTCAACGTTACCCAGACAAAACATGGGACTTCTTATTGTCTTCCCTCGAAAAGAAATAGGGGACTACCTTTTGTCGAAAGATGTGCCTTACATAAAGGATACTTGATGCGTCTGCTAGTCTGCTCTTATTACCAAATTATTAAGTGCCTGGGAGCAGTTTAACTTATGAATTTGTCTATTGAAAACGCGGTAAAGTCATTGAATTTTTTGGGTGGTACCAGTGGCGCAGAATGGGCTCGCAATACCTGGGCAAATTTTTAAGACCCATGCAGCAGGCGCTTTGACATGTTGTAGAGCGCTAAGAATGTATAGTCTGCTTCATGACCGCTCACCTTTACATAATGACTAGAGCTTCTCTTTCTAACATTCGTAAACTAGGTGAAATACCCTGCGAGCAAAAATTATTTGCATCAAAGAGGGATTGGATTAAAAAAAGGTGGGGCTTGGTTTAGATCACAATGATATGGGGACGATATATCTAACCAAATCTAGGTTAAAGTTTTGTCAAATTCATATTATGACATGATATGCCAAACTAATGAGTAATAAAATAAGTAGACAAATACAAATTTACTTTTGTTGTTTACAAAATTAACAAAGTAAGAATATACAGAAAGAACAAAAGTAATTACATAAATGGCTGAAATTGGATTGGCCACCGCCATGCTCCCTCCAAGCATAAATTCACACGTCCCTTCATATTTTCGAAAGTGTTGACCAGCATCTCTGGAGAAATGTTACCACATTCTTGGATAATCCGTTCTTGTATTTGTTCTAAATTTGCAACTGGTGTTTTAAAAATAGTGTTCTTTAAATGAGGAAAAACGAAGTTATCCATAACCGTTAAACAAGGTGATCTAGGTGGGAATTCAATGTCTGATCGAAAACTGATAAATCTGTCGTCGAAAAAATTGCGTAAGTAAGTAGTTAATAGTTTCGGCGGCTGTATGGGCGGTTGCACCGTCCTGTTGAAAATATCCAAAACGTAGTTCGTCGTCAAGTATTTGCTCCACAAATGGATTCAAAATATTGTCTCTATACCGCCGTGCTGTAACTGTGTCATCGAAAAAAATCTGCGGCTTGTATTTCTTGGAATACTTGCATTTTATAAGAAAATAAATTTAGCTGCTTCTTAAGAATAGTCCTGCATGTTCCATAAGATCTTCCCACTTCTTGGGACAGGCGTCTTATACAATTTGTTGGCGTATTTTGCATTATTTCACGAACATTTGCAACAAGTTCTTCTGTTCTTACAGATGGTCTTTCTGCTCCTTTTTTGTGTTGTATAGAACCTATTTCCCTAAACACAGCCATGCACGGTTCTTTTCAGGCAATGATAAAAATCCCCAGCATTAAACGCAACGTTAGGAAAATATTCGTGAAAATCGTCCATGCACAAACTAGGATTGTATTGCCACTCATCATTTACTCTAACCCCGCCCCGTTTCAAAAATACGCTTCAACCATGAATATTTTGTGCTGTTCCGTAAAGCCCATTGTGTGAATTGTTCAAGAAATTGGAAAAATTAGCGATTAATCAAATTAGTTGTAAGTCTGTCAAAGATGACGGAATAACTGATTGATTGGTAATTCAGGTAGTTACTGACACCCAACAGGTATTAAGCTCTACGGCTAAGCATTACGTCCTTAGATGCAAGGCCCTCTTTGATGCAAATACTTTTTGCTCGCACGGTAGTAAATTTGCGTCAATAATAAATGTCGTATAATTTTACCAGTCAAAAAAGGTTTTATTATCATTTTTAACAGTGACATTTTAATCAACAATATTTCAAAAATGGTATTGTGCTATTGTGAAAAAGAGCAAGCATTAATTTTAATATTATTTGATTATTTTCAAAGAGAAAGTGATGCCGGAAAGACTTTTTACCCTTTAACGCAGTTTACGAGGTTAGTAGGTAGAGGTACCTATAATCAGGCCCGGTTCTAGACCTCCTGGCGCCCCCGGGCAAGGGTCTTATTTAGCGCCGTCGAAATTTTTATTTCATATTTTTTTCCTGAATATATACCGGGTGTTTCTCAAAAGACGTTCACCCCTATAACTTTTCTGTATTTATAGATATTAAAATGAAATTTCGTTCACCCCTATAACTTTTCTGTATTAATAGATATTAAAATGAAATTTTAAGATTATGCATAAGAGATGAGTCTGCATTTATTGGCATAATTTTCAATTTGTTAGCACTTCCGGTTTGACCGGAAGTGACCTTGACTTTGATATTTTAAATGGGACATCTTGTATATTTTTACTTATTTTGGTTCAGCTTAACGTTATGAGTGAAATAACAACTCACTATTGCTTTTAAAAACCATTCCATTGTTTTTTAAAGCCGCCTTTATATTTCTTTAGAAAAGAGGCGGCAATAATGCATAACGCTTTTAAATTGGCGATTGGGATATAAGGCAAATTTTTCAGTGTCAATTTTAACATAGCATAAGAGTGTATGGTATCAAATTGTTGGAAAAAAATGCTCGTTTTAAATATCCTAGGGAACCACCATCGTTCCATTTGAAAAAATTGAGTAAACGTCAAGAAAACAAAATTTTATTTTTTAAACGCTTGTGAAACTTAGAAAGTCAATTATTATGACATAATTTTGATTTTCATATACTACTTGATTATAAATTAACAGATTTAATTAATTTGTAGCACTCTAGATTGAAAATAAAAAAAAAACATAAAAATTTTATAACACGTCAAAGAATTACAAGTGAGGTGTCATTTTACTCAGAATGTTATGCTGAATCCCAATAAGTAAAAATATACAAGGTATCTCATTTAAAATTCCAAAGTCAAGGTCAATTCCGGTTAAACCAGAGGTGCTAACAAATTAAAAATTATGCCAATAAATGCAGACCCATCTTTTATGCATAATCTCAAAATTTCATTTTAATATCTTCAAATATAAAAAAGTTATAGGGATGAACGTCTTATGAGAACCACCCGGTATATACAGGGTGTCCCATAACTTATGAGCCGTAGAGTAACTGGAGATACTAGACATCAAACTAAGCCGATTAAGTCATATAAGTTTTTTCGGATTGTTACTCGTTCTAGAGATATATACAGGGTGTTGAAAGTAAAAGTTTATTCTCGAAAATAAGCCATAATTTTAAAACCGTTTAATGAATCGAATTGAAAGTTGGCAGTATTATATTTTTGTGAGCAAGAAATAAGAATTTGTAGAAATTTTTAAGTTTCACACTAGAGGGCGCTAGTTGCATACACTAGACTTCATAAATCTATGATTTTTTTTCTTACCTGTGATATTAGGTGTTTTTCAATTAAAGTTTCTTAAAGAAGGGCATTTTCTGAGTCAAAAAGGTATACCTGATTGATCTTAATATCTTTAACGGTTTTCGAGATATTTCCCTTTAAACATCCCAAAGCATAAAAAACCATGTACAGGGTGGCCAACTAAGCGAGGTAAGCGGCTGTATCTCAGGAACCGTTAATCGTACAGCTTTCGGAAAAAAAAATTATAGAAGTAAAGCGATCATGAGAAAATTCTGGAAATTACTTTCAAGTTCCTCATTTCGCCGCAAGGGGGCACAATTGAAAATTATTTTTTAGAATTTTAAATTTCTCCGAAAATTTCCATATTAAGGTATAACTCTGATTACATCATTGGAAAGCTTAGACAATTCTGCATCATTTTGGTTTAAGGCTCGTTGGCGTACCGACCTTGATAAGAGTGGGGGAAGCTATTGAATGTGTAAACATTAAAATCGCTGTAACTTCTAAACGCCTTATGCGATTTTACTAATTTTAAGCTTGTTTGGAAGGGAAAGGTAAGTACTTTCAATCATCGTATCCAATGGTACACGATAGTTTCTAATAAAATTGCTAGAGGGCGCAATTTGTAATAATAACAGTTTTTTTGATTTTATCCCGAAAATTCAAATCATACGGTATAACTATGACATTATATTCGGAAAGTAGATTAAATTTGCAAGAAAAAATGTAAAAACCGCAGTTCGATATTGTTGTTCGTTCCAGAGTTATTGCCAAAACAATAATTTTTAATTCAAATTGCGCCCTCTAGCAATTTTATTTGAAACTATTGTGTACCATTGGATATGACAGTTAAATGTACTTACCTTTCTCTTCCAAACGACCTTAAATTTAGTAAAATTAGATAAGTCGTTTAGAAGTTACAGCGATTTTAATGTTTACACTTTCACTTGATAAGAGTGGGAGAAGCTATTGAAAGTGTAAACATTAAAATCGCTGTAGCTTCTAAACGACTTATCCGATTTTACTAAATTTAAGGTCGTTTGGAAGAGAAAGGTAAGTACCTTTAATTGTCATATCCAATGGTACACAATAGTTTCTAATAAAATTGCTAGAGGGCGCAATTTGAATTAAAAATTATTGTTTTGGCAATAATTCTGAAACGAACAACAATATCAAACTGCGGTCTTTACATTTTTTTTTGCAAATTTAATCTACTTTTCGAATATGATGTCATAGTTATACCGTATGATTTGAATTTTCGGGATAAAATCAAAAAAACTGTTATTATTACAAATTGCGCCCTCTAGCAATTTTATTAGAAACTATCGTATACCATTGGATACGTCGATTAAAGGTACTAACCTTTCCCTATCAAACGAGCTTAAATATAGTAAAATCGGATAAGTCGTTTAGAAGTTACAGCGATTTGAATGTTTACACATTCAATAGCTTCCCCCACTCTTATCAAGGTCGGTACGCCAACGAGCTTTAATTCAAAATGATGCAGAATTGTCTAAGCTTTCCAATGATGTAATCAGAGTTATACCTTAATATGGAAATTTTCGGAAAAATTTAAAATTAAAAAAAATAATTTTCAAATGTGCCCCCGTGCGGCGAAATGAGGAACTTGAAAGTAATTTCCAGAATTTTCTCATGATCGCTTTACTTATATAATTTTTTTTCCGAAAGCTGTACGATTAACGGTTCCTGAGATACAGCCGCTTACCTCGCTTAGTTGGCCACCCTGTATATAATTAAATTAATATTTTAATTATCACAACGCAATAAATTCGAAATAGTGGAACAAAAACAAGAAGCTCACTTTAGTAAATGTTGAAAGTGACCACCGTTGACCTTAATACACTTTATTAAACTTTTAACTAAATAAATAATAATATTAATAATAATAATAATAAACTTTTACTTTCAACACCCTGTATCTCTAGAACGAGTAACAATCCGAAAAAACTTATATGACTTAATCGGCTTAGTTTGATGTCTAGTATCTCTAGTTACTCTACGGCCCATAAGTTATGGGACACCCTGTATACTTATACCATCAAAAATATTTAATTTTTTTGACATGATATTTTAAAAAGGAGAGGCTCTCTGTGCACTCTGCAGTGACTAATTTGCAAATAATTTGCTCCCTTCAATGTTTTAATTTTAGAAAAAAACAAGTCGACACGGGTCTATCTAACTGAGCCTGCTGTTTCGTTTTTAGTCGCCGCGCCGCGCAAATGCAAACTATAAATATCGAGGTTTAAAGATCATCGATGTTCCATTTTCGATGTTTTTTTGGCCCCTATTAAATGGGTTAAAGGCACCCGCTTTGTTTTAGAATTTATAAAAAATACTTGGGCGCCCTTATCCTTTAAATATTATATTATACATCGAAGGTTGTTTCTTCGTTTAATGGACTGTATATTACTTGATATGAAAACACTACTTTGACTACAAAATTAAATCTATTTTCTCATTTTGCAAATAATGTCACATATTACGACAAATTAAAAACTTCTTCTTGACAGCATATCAATGATTGACTGGTCCTGGTCACTCTCCTGCATCCCACGTAATTAGAAAAAAGGTGTCTTTGTTAATTAAGGAACATGCCGCCCGCCTTGAAATACCTATTTCAATTAACAATAAAAGAAAGAAAACTAGACATTAACAAATAAGTAAATGATCGGAATATTCTCAAGATCCTGTTTCATTAGAATCAATTGGTAACACGCACAATTTTGTCACAGCGCGTTTACAGATAGAACGATCGCCGCATTTTATACTTGCTACGCGAATTACATTATCCGAGCCGGGATACAGTTCAATAACACGTCCAGTCTTCCATTTACAAACTGGCACATTGTCCTCCTTAATGATCACCAAACTGCCAACCTTCAGCAGATTCGGATAATTCATTTTCCATTTAACTCTTGATTGTAGTTCAGAAATGTATTCTTGGTTCCAGCGTTTCCAGAACTGCTGAACCATACATTGTAAATGTTGAAATTTACGGAGACGATTTTCAGCAACAACCGTATAATTGGACTCTGGCAAAGCAGTTAATGTCTTTCCTACCAGAAAATGGGATGGTGTGAGCGGTGTCATATCTTGGGGATCTGACGACAGAGGAGTTAATGGTCTAGAGTTTAGTACTCCCTCTATTTGAGTTAAAACCGTGCTCAGATCTTCGTAAGTAAGAGTAGTGTCACCGACGACCCGTTTAAGGTGAAATTTAATACTTTTAACACCAGCCTCCCACAAACCTCCGAAATTAGGCGCTCTAGGGGGCATAAAATGCCAAGTAATTCCTTCAGCTGATAATTCAGAGACTAATCTATCAGAGTTTAACAGCAAAAATGATTGAAGATTTGAGTTTGCCCCAACAAAATTAGTTCCATTATCAGAGTAGATATGCAAAGGTTTACCTCTTCTTGCTATAAATCTTTTAAGAACCGCAAGAAAGGCCTCACTGGTTAAGTCACTGACAACTTCTAAATGAACACATTTGGTATTCATGCATATAAAAATACATATATAGCCCTTAAGGATTTTTGGGTTTCTTGTTTTTCGATCCTTAATTGAAATGGGCCCAGCGTAATCAACACCAGTATGAGTAAATACTGGTTGAAAGGCAGATACACGGTATTTAGGAAGATTTCCCATAGAATAATTTAGTGAAGTTGGATCTGCTTTAAAACATTTGACACACCGTTTAACTATTGTTCTAGCTATTCGACGTCCAGAAATAGGCCAAAATCTTTCGCGAATTGTATACAATAGTTGTTGCGGCCCGCAATGTAATAAAGATACATGCAGATCGCTCATAATTAGATTTGTAAGGGGATGCTTATTATGCAATATAATTGGATGTTTTTGTTCGTTGGATACGCGGGCATTTTGAATCCTTCCACCGACTCTTATTAAACCTGCTTCATCGCAATAAGGCTTTAAACATAATAAACTGCTTGACCGTGATAAAAGTCGATTGGTTTTCAATAAATTATAATCCTTGGCAAATGACTGAATTTGAGATACCTTGACCAAATAATTGAGCGCATTATTTAGTTCTGATGCTCGTAATGGACCACCTGGAAAGTCCTTATTTTTAAGTCGTTCAATAAATCTCAAACAATACGCAAAAATTCGCTTTATTTTTAGCAAAGAAGAGTGTTTATTGAAATCAATATCAGGGCCTTCCTGAACAGAAGCGGAATGAGTCATCACTCTTTGTTCAGGTACATCTCCAGATACCTCAGGTACCACATGAACATTATCATTATCAACCTGAGAAAAGAGCCATATGGGTCCTTTCCACCATAATTCGCTTAGCAACAAGGATTCTGCCGAAATTCCTCTAGAAAGACAGTCGGCCGGATTCTCATCTGATTTAACGTGAAACCAGTCGCAAGGCGCTGACATATTTTGAATCTGGGTGACTCGATTAGCGACAAATGTTTTCCAGCGACTAGGACATCCCTTAATCCAGCATAAAGTTATTGAAGCATCACTCCAATAAACAACCTTACTGATATTTATTTTTAAAGAATCCATTACCTTTTTAACAAGTTTGCAAGTGAGAAGTGCGGCACACAACTCTAAGCGAGGTAAACTATTCTTTTTTATAGGTGCTACACGAGATTTCGATAGAATAAGATTAGAAGAAATAAAGTCTCCAGAGCCTGTAAAACTTACAATATAGACACATCCACCATAAGCCTTTTCTGAAGCGTCTGCAAATGCATGAATCTGTATAGTTTCCCATCCATCTTCTAAAACATATCGAGAAATGCTTATTTGATTTAAAACTTGTAGATCCTTACAAAAGTTTAACCATATATTGCAAAGAAAAGGAGGAATTGGGTCATCCCACGACAACTTTTCTTGCCACAGAAGTTGCAAAATAAGCTTTGCATTAACCACGACTGGTCCTAAAAGGCCTAATGGATCAAATATTTGACTTATAACTGACAGGATCATTCTTTTTGTAACTTGAATGTCAGACTTGAAAACCTTAATTGAATAATGTATTTTATCCTCAGAAGCATTCCAAAATACTCCCAAAGTTTTATTTTGTTCGTTGCTTCCCAAATCTAAAACATTACAGGATAAGTTTTCGTGAAGTTGAAATTGACCTAATAATTCTGGTTTATTAGACAACCATTTCCTTAGCTGAAAACCCCCGCCAGCCAAAATAGATGATACTTCTTTTTGAAGTTGCAACAATTTTGCAATAGTAAATGCACCTGTCAAAAGGTCATCCAAATAAAAACAATTTAAAATAGCTTCGCTTGCTTCTGGGTACTCGGCCTGAGCCTCCAGAGCAAGTTGCTTCATACATCTCACTGCCAAAAATGGTGATGACGCACAACCATATGTTACAGTGTCCAGTTCATAACATTCAATCGGAGCTTGAAGACTGTCTGGATCCTTCCACAAAATTCTTTGAAAACTTCGTTCACTAGGGTCAATAAGGATTTGCCTATACATTTTGGAAATATCTGCATTAAGCACATACGGGTAACTCCGAAAACGTAATAAAATTGAAAGAAGGTCCCTTTGAATAGTAGGTCCCACACATTGTATTTCATTTAAAGATAACCCAGTGTCGCTCTTAGCTGAGGCGTCAAAAACTACTCGCACCTTTGTGGTAAGACTAGATTCCTTTATTACGGGATGATGTGGCAAATAATAACAGGGTTTATTATCATTTTTTTCCATGGAAAAATCCCAAACCTTGGACATGTGACCCAGACCGTTATACTCCGATAGAAAGTCCACATAGTCTTTCTTTAAACCTTGGTTTTTGCTTAAACGCTTTTCCAGAAGACCCAATCGTTTAAGTGCCATATACTTTGACAAACCCAGATCCTCTTTATTGTCCTTAAACGGAAATTTTACCATAAACCGTCCGTCAGGAACCCGGCTATGGGTCTTTACAAAATGTTCCTCGCAGAACTGCTCGGATTTAGACAAATAAGTTTGATCATTGTAACCTTCCTCCAGTTCCCAAAAGCGTCTTAATTGGTCATCAATCGTCTGATCTAATGACAAACAAGCCACAACCTGCTTATTAGAAACATTGAAACGATTACAATATCCAGCGACAACCCAACCTAATCTTGTTTTTTGAAGGGTGGGCATTCCTTCTTTTCGAATTTGTTTCATAAGTAATATTTTATAAAATATATCAACTCCCAATAACACATCAATGTCACTTTGATAATTAAACGACGCATCGGCTAGTTTTAAATTCGCTGGAATGTCCCAATTTGAAATATTGAAAGAAACTGTTGGAACAGCTTGCGTTATTTTTGGTATAACGAGACAACAAATGCGTTCGCTATACTCATTTATGTTTGACGTAAACTTAATACTGACCCTAGACTTTGTCGTAGTTGATAATGCTTCTCCGATTCCCATAATTTCGAAATTAACAGAAGTCTTCTCTAAACCTAATTTTTCTACTAAATGTTCGGTAATAAAGTTACTTTGGGAACCCGGGTCCAGTAATGCCCTAACAACATGAACCTGTCCCTGATCATCTAAAACCTTAATATTCGCAGTTGCCAACACTGACAACGTCGACGAATCGTCCATTACGTGACCGGCAGTAGAAGTACTCGGAATCGACAGAATTTCCGAGCCCCTCTTAGGAATAATATCTGATGAAGCAGGTCTATTTTCGTTATTTACAACGGTGGCATCGCTTCCATGCAAAAGTGTATTATGTTTTTCTCCACAACTGCGACAAGAGGAAGTATTAGGACAGTTTTTTGTATGACCGGCGCTAAGACAATTTATACACAATTTTAACTTATTAACCGCAGTCTTTCTGGCCCTAACATTCATATTTTTGAACGCAAAACATTTATAAATAGAATGATTTTTTTTACAGTAATAGCAACAAAATTTTCCCTCTGTAGGTATAGAATGAAAACCCCTTATCTTACCTTTGTTATCTGGTTTAAAATGTACCTCCCTTTTTGAGGACTCTAATTTTTCGAGTAATTCACATTTAGATTTTAAAAATGAGTTGATATCAGTCAATTTTGGTAGTTCTCCCTTTTTTACAGGATATGACTCCCAATCTCTACGAGTGATTCTGTCAAATTTACTTGTTAATAAATACACAATTAATGTATCCCAGTTGTCAGTGTCTTGACCCAAACTTTGTAAAGACCTTAAATTTTTATTAAACAAATCATACAGGCTTCTAAGATCATTATGCGATTCTGTTATTACCGCTGGACAATCAAATAAGGCCTTAACATAGTTATGTATAATAAGTCTTTTATTTTCATAACGATCAGAAAGAAGTTCCCAAGCAACCGAATAATTATCATTTGTAACTTGTAAATTTGCGATAGCTTGAAGAGGTTCTCCCTCGATATATGATTTTAAATAATAGAATTTTTCTACATTGCTTAAAGACCTATTGTTATGAATAATGGCTTGAAAGGCATCTCTAAATTCAAGCCATTTCTCATAGGAGCCATTAAAAATTGGCAGTTTTAAATTAGGCAATTTAAATGAATGCCCAGTAGAATGCACTGGCTGTGCAACCCGTCCAGCATCACTACCAACTAAACCTTTAATATTCGTTAACCCTGAGCCACCATTGTCTGAATCATTATTATTGTTACTATTTATTAGAACCTTAAATTTGCTAATTACTTCAAAGTATTGCAATTCAAAATTCTCACGCTCTATAATTTCAAGTTCTAATATATTTTCGCTACCAATTTCAGATTCATTCAATAATGACTCAATATCACCTTGAACGTCTTCAAACTGTGATAAAAGAGGCTCGGCCTTATCGAGCCTAATTTCTAGCTCACCCACCTGTAACTCCGTGAGGTTATTAGGATCGACTGTGTCATAATAACGGCTAATTCTAGTGAGTTGACCTTTGATATTACCGCGTTTTAATTTTAGTTTATTTAGCTCTGCCATTTTTCTTAATACAAAGATAAAAAACACTAGACAAGCTTACTAAGATCTTGCACCGCAATAAAACAAACAATTGGACTAACTCTAATACGGAATGATCTTACATAGACCCACAGTTCTTCTACCATAAACTGGAACTTTCTCAAACTCCTGTATTCCGTCTGGAATTACTATAGCGTAGGCTGTTCCCTCACAGCTGACTGGCTGATGAACAGGAACCAGGTATCCCCTATAGGTATTTATTTTTGGCAGGTATGGCTTCCGACAAGACAACGCAAATACCTAAAAAATACTAAAAACAGATTCTTCTGGAGATCCGGCTCGAAGGACCAAAATGTTTCTTCGTTTAATGGACTGTATATTACTTGATATGAAAACACTACTTTGACTACAAAATTAAATCTATTTTCTCATTTTGCAAATAATGTCACATATTACGACAAATTAAAAACTTCTTCTTGACAGCATATCAATGATTGACTGGTCCTGGTCACTCTCCTGCATCCCACGTAATTAGAAAAAAGGTGTCTTTGTTAATTAAGGAACAAAGGTTATACAGACGCTTATTTGTTTTACCTTTGGCAATATTTTGCGCCCCTTGGACTTTGCGCCCCCGGCGTCTGCCCGGGCGCTGGGACCGGGCCTGCTATAATAAAGCAGGAATTGTGAAAACATAAATAATAAACATGAAAAATATATGGCAATGTTTTTATACTAACCTATCTGCTTTAGAGAGTTGCTGATTCTGTTTCGTGTTCAACAATCCAACGAATTAATGCAAAGGGGATGGAGAAGGATGTAGATTTTAAGAATCGCAATAATGTAGATAGTTTGTCATCCCGTGGTCGACAACTTTACAAAATTCATAAACATAAGAGAGCAATATATTTTATGGGATGTATAGAGCAGGTGAACACGTTACCATTCGCTCAATACAACTAAACCTTAAAATCATTGATGGTGTCTTCCCCTAATTATTAACTTGGACGAATCTGATGATGACGATCTTTGCGGAGATGATTTATTTTATTTATTAAAAAACTGTATTTTGTTGTGTTGTCATTTTTTATCATATTTTCTTCTTTATGATTTTATAATTAGGATGAAAATATTTGATAAAAAATTTATAGACAGATGCACTATCGATGTACTAGACAACAAAATAAATCATTCAATTTTATAAATGCGTTTTATTTATTTTTCAGTTAAATCAAATTAATTAAAAATTTCATACTGATTTTCAAAAACAAAATGTTTCATCCCATGATACCTTTTACCCTAAATAAACTAGGTACTTATTTCTGACTTCACTAACAGTATAAAAATAATAATTAAAAATTTGAAAAAACGCGCTTGTTCACACGCATCGCGCATCCGTCTTTATGTAGATCAAGCCTAAGAAAAATCATAACCTTTACCACCGGTAAGTCAAACTGTCTGAATTAATTTACGACGTACCGCAAATATGGAGAGTATGACGTAACGGTCAGCCGTTATTTAACAGACTTTACAAGGTAGGGTAGAGCTGGGCTAGTTGAGCCAGTTTTTGGTAATAACCTGATTGTTCCGCATTTGCTTAACATTTAGTACAAATATATTTATCAAATATTTCTTTGGTTATTTGCTGACCTAATTATATCAACAAATTGTCAAAAATACTTTAGTTTCAGTTCAAGAATACACTTACTATAGTAGTGTTCTACTGGCTCAACTATCCCCACACTCGGGGCAAGTTGTGCCAATATATGGGGTAAGTTGTGCCGGTAGACTTACCATACGATATAGTCCAAACATAGTATTGGGAAATTAAAATAACATAACAACAAAATCATATTCTTTATTAAGTAAACAAGAACGATTAACTATTACTCTAATCACTTTCACAATTTATACAAACATAATAAAAACTACCATTGGGAGTGCATTTTGAATAAGCCCAGTTTTTGCAATCAGAACATTGTACCCACTCTTCACCCGGAATGATATCCAGGAATTTTTCTAAACACATGAGACAGAAATATTCATCTGATTCTGAATCAGAAGTCTCTGATGTAGAGCGGTTATTACTTTTCTTCTTTTCCTCTAAGGCATTCTTCTCCAATGCTTGTTGTTTTCATGCTATGGGGTCTAAAGTATTTTTATCGTCTGAATACGATGATGAACATTTTTGTTGTTCTTTTTGATTCTTGTAAGAAGGATCGACTTTCTTGGTAGGGTTAGATGAATTTGTAAAAACGGCCTTTTTTACAGCCTTCTCTTTAATCGCATCGACTTTACTTTTTTCTTCCGTTTGCTCTGCTCCAATGCCTCTTTTTCAGGAGTGTCAGTAAGGATGGCAGAAGAGCGTTTCCTTTTCTGTGTTTGCCTCTTCGTAGGACCTGCTTTTGGTAATGGTCGCCATATTTCTGGTGAAACAAACACACTACACGTAGATGTAGATGGCATATCAAATTCATGGATGCGTGGCTAGTTGAGCCATTGCTCAACTGACCCCGTAAAGTTTGGCTCAACTAACTCCACCACGGATTGCAGATGTTATTATTTTATATCAAAAATGTCGTATAAAGTTCATCTCTCAAACTAGGAAACCACGAGAGCAATTGTGTAATAATTAATAATTAGCTTACCTTTTGTCTGTATCCCCCAAATTGCCTATCTACGACCACAAATGCCTTGAAAAACAATATTTTACTTTTGGCGCGAAATACTAAATAGAACGACCGTCCTCTCGCAGCGAATGCTGAATACCGGCTAAAATTTTAATGTACGGCTCCCAAGACGTACTGCATCCTGCGCAATGCTAGTTTTAATCTTACACTGCTCCACTCATGTAGTAGGCCCGGTGGCTCAAATAGCCCCGCGGCTCAACTAACCCCGCTCTACCCTATATACCATTTTTCTAAGATCTTGCTGCATATTGTCCACGTCAATTGCCATTTATTACATCCTGTTGAAGTCTGGTCTATTTAAGTTAAGAGGATGCCCAAAGGGACAGGACTACTTTATTTATCGTCGCATTCACCATATTTTACAGTTTTTAAGGACTCTTAAAATGTTATTAGTAATATCAGTGTTATCACTTGCGTAGCGTATGAATTTAATTTGATAAAATAAGGTATTGACAAATCGGTAGGTACCGGAATATTTGTGTGAAGTTATTATAAAATTAAAGGAATACTTAAGAGAAAAACATAAAAATAAATTTTCACTACGGCGCGCGTAAATAATTTTTAATCCTACCTCACTAAAAACGTTATGATCCACATTCTGGTGAAGGCGCAAGAAAACTCCTCGAGGTACTATTAGTAATTATTATTACAGTAATAAATTAAAATAATTGTTGATATCTTCCAATCATTCCCCCTTTTTTTTCACAAAGTTATCAATTGCGCGACTTTAGGTATACAACAATAATAATTATTATTATGATCGGTATTGATCTAAACTCAAAAATGTTATTATTAGGTACCTAAAATAGTTTTTCTATTTCACGTTCATAATAAGCTCAGTACCATACGCATTTGTGTATCGTAATGAAGCTATTTCGATACGCGTTTTTTCTTTATTTGATGTTGGTAACATTTAAATGTTTTATTTCATTGACTTGCGCGGCCTTTGTGATTTACGAGAAAACCCATTTGTCGCAGAGGAAAAATAGCTTGATAACTTACTTTTTTATTCTGTGTGGATAACAGTCATGTATGTTGGTTGCATAAATCTATAAATCGCAATCTTTTGTAGATGCTTCAAGCTATCATTTTCTGCCAAATCCTATGCAAAATTCAATCTATTAACCTTCCAATGTCGATTTTAACTTCAACTTTATTTGAATTTTCCATCTTCCCTATACTAAATTGCAATGCCGTGACGTAAAATCACGTCTTTTGAAATTCGAAAAAAAGTAGCAAAATCTCCCGAATTTCCGAACGCTCTGTATATGTACCGAATGTACAAGGATAACACAACGTATTCCGTCCAATTTCAAATCTCATATCGCTAAAATAACTTCAGAATCTTGTGGTGAAAATGGGTCAAAAAATCAAAAAATGACAGTTTGCAAAATAATTTTTGTTGTCCAGAGGCTACTATGATAAAAAATAGTATTACCAACATAAAATTTAGACATAAAAATTAACAAAATTTGAAGGATTTATTTTCTTTTTAAAATGTTCTGTGTGTTCTTATTATAAAAGGTGAAATAGAAAAAAATTTATAAAGCACATGTTTCATAAGGCGTTTTAGCGCACGTGTCAATAAAAAAACTCGCCACTTTGTGGCTCGTTTTTTAAAATAGACGCGTGCGCTAAAACCGCTTCTTATGAAACGTGTACTTTAATATACTATTATTGTATTGTCAAACGTAAATTAAAAAAAAAAAAACATGGAAATATCGTCTGTGACGGTTAGGTCCAAAAGTTAAATGTTTAAAACAGGCCCTAAGTATACAAAAAACGGAACAGAAACTATATAGCAGTTGCGGATCCAGGGGAAAGGCGCATAGGGCCCGCTCCCCTATAGAAAAATCATCTCGCAATATTTTTCCTTCCAGGTTTGTTCGGGTTTCGTATTTTGTAGCGAACTTTTTTTTTGCCCTGAAAAAAATCCTGGATCTGCGCCTGAACTATAGACACGAAATTCACTTAAATTGTTTTATTTATAAAATAATTAATTTGTAATGTAGAGGTAATTTCTGTAGGTATACATTTAATAACTTTATTTTGCCATTTTTGTAATAGCTTTAAGTTTAATAAACAAGCGGATCCCTATACAGAAGCTAAGAATTGTAATTTTGAATATATTAATCAAAAATATATATATATTTTTTAAGTATTTCAAAGGAATGTAATATCTAGCTCTGTACAAAACATATACAAACGGAGATATCGAGTTGATAATATACTGGATATGGCATTTCCAGTTTAAATTTTCGTGTAAAACTAATCCTAAAAATTTTGTCGTTTTTGAATATTAAATATTTTCATTATTAAATGTTAAGGGGTTAATAATAGAATTTCTTTTATTTTTAGTTATAGATAAACATAAAAAAGGATTTTGTAAAATTTAACATAATTTTATTTGATTGAAGCCAAGAAAGAAGTATTTTTAAATCAAAATACATTTTTATTGCCCTACGGAATTTATTAAAATAAGAATAATAATGGATCTAATATTGATCCTTGTGGAGTTGTGGAACTCCACATAGTATTTCTTTTTCCGAACTTTCCCTTTCCCCAATTTGAACAAATTGTTGACGATGGCTTAAATAACTTTGAAGTATGTGTGTATTTCCCCTTATCACAATACTGTATAATTTTCCTAATAAAATATAATGGTTTACGGTATTAAAAGCGTAAGTCCAGATCTAAGAATAGTAAACAGCACTTTTTACTGCCGTCGACATTAACTTGAATATTTGTTATGATAAATCTTCTACAGCTATTTCTGTATCCTTAGATCTGCGAAAGCAATACGGGTTAGTAAAAAGTAAATTTTGGCTTTCTAGAAAGTCACATAATTTATTGTTGTTTCTAATATATTTAAAAGATTGGTAAAATAGATATTTGGGCGATAATTGTTGCATTTGTATCTTTTATCAGTTTTAAATACAGGTGTTACTTTAGCAATTTTTTTTTCTGGAAAAATATATGTTTTTAATGAAATAAATATTATGGAGTAATTTTACACACTTTGCAATTTTAACCGATATATTGTCAAATCCATTTCCTTTTTTTGTCTCAAGGTCATCAAAAATTTGCTCTATTTCGTTTTTGGGATATTTTTTCTTGTACTTGCTGAATTTTCTTAGCCAGAACTTGTTCTACGTTTACAATTCTTCATTAGAAAAAATAAAGCACAAAGTCTTTCTCCACAATTTTTATTAGAATAACTAGGCGAACCTAGAATAATTCATAATAATTCAAATCGACATGTTTCGAGTGTAGAAACACTCATTATCAGGAAAACAAAGTGAAAGGTACAATGCTGATGTTGTTAGCAATAGAGAAAATAATAATGGGATTGAGCCGTAATGAAGCTTTTAATGGTGTACAAGAGGTGTAAAATTGAATAGTTAAAAGACCGACAATCAAGACTTCAGCATACTGAAAAGTCAAGGGTTAGTGCAAAGGCACTGTCCTAGACAGAAAAATGAGGAGAGCAAAAGAAAAATTAGGGAGTTTTAAAAAACTTATTTGTGAAAATCATTATTAAGTGGTAAAAAATCTTCAGTTTTATTCAGCTTTGTCAGAGACATGTGAAAGTATTGAAGTAAGATGGAAAGAAAAAGAAAAAAAAGTTGTTTTTCATAAAAGTCGAAGCATCTGTAAAAAATAGAAAGAGGAATGTAGCAAATGAAATTTAATAAAAAGAGGTAGATTAGCTTACCATTTAGCTGAAAGTAAAATACTGTTGGGGTGGGGTACCAGGCTTTTTACGGCCCAGTTACCCCCAGTTCATATATAATTTGCCGAAGAACCGATGACAGTTAAAACAATAGACAGGAGAAGGTAGAGAAGGCGTAAGGGAGGGTGGGGTGGGGGGGGGGGGGGGGGGGTTGTCCTCCTCCTGCCACGCCGCTGGCCTTAGCAAGAGCTAAAAAACTAATTAACGTTTTAAACTTTTTAAACCCCATATAATTACACCCTTTACAAAGACATTATGTACGCTAGTGAACCGTACGGCTGCGTAAGTTTCTCCCTCTGCGTACGTTCTAAAGTCGGCCATCATCCCATTATACAAAATCGCCCGACCAACTAATAGGGATAACTAGAGTTAGGTCAGTTCTTTGAAGAGAAATCGCGCATCCACATCCAGGTGTGCCTTACGGATTAGTCCAGTGGCGTACAGAATTTTGGGATTCGTTTCTGTAAATTATTTAAATTAATGTGCGTTAAGGTTGAATTCTCAACGTCATTCAATCTATTGCCAACCTATAACCTATTTCGTGTTGATTTTTTGAGTTTATTATTTTAATAACTAACATTTAAAGAAAATCAATATCGTCGGTACATTATTTAGGTAGTATCTGATATATTACAAAAATATCAATTTATTTCATTGCTAATTTTGGGAGAATTGTATAGTAAAAGAACAATGAGTGACAATGACATAATAATGTAAAAAAAAATCTTACCCGATATTTTTTGCTATACAATTCTTCTAAAATAAGTTATGAAATTCCTTGATATTTATTAAATATGTCAATTATTACCTATAGAATATCAAGTCGATACTGATTTTCTTTAAATTTTGTAGAAAAGCTAGAAAACATAAATAAATCTACGCGAAATAGGTTATAGGTTGGCAAGCATGTTGATACTCCCACCTTAAGGAAAGGAGATACCGAAGGGAGACCGCTTTTTGACGAAAAATAGGTGTTATGGAGTAAAAACAGCACGTAACTAAAAAACTGAGATAGAAATGTGCAATAATAATACTGAAAGTAAATCCAAAACAAATGGAATTTAATTTTTTTTATAATACGAACCTACCGGGTGTTTCTCAAAAGACGTTCACCCCTATATAACTTTTCTGTATTTATAGATATTAAAATGAAATTTTAAGATTGTGCATAAGAGATGAGTCTGCATTTATTGGACTAATTTTCAATTTGTCAGCACTTCCAGTTTGACCGGAAGTGACCTTGACTTTGATATTTTAAATGGGACATCTTGTATATTTTTACTTATTTGGGTTCAGTATAATATTATGATTAAAATGACACCTCACTTGTCATTTTTTGACGTGTTATAACATTTTTATGTTTGTTTTTATTTTCAATCTAGAATGCTACAAATTAATTAAATCTGTTAATTTATAGTCGAGTAGTACCTATATGAAAATTAAAATTATGTCATAAAAATTAACTTTCTAAGTTTTACAAGTGTTTAATGAAATTTTGTTTTTTTGTGACGTTTACTCCATTTTTCCAAATGGAACGATGGTGGTTTACTAAGATATTTAAAACGAGCATTTTTTCCCAACAATTTGATACCATACACTCCTATGCTATTTTAAAATTGACAGGAAAAAAATTACCTTAAGTCCCAATCACAAATTTAAAAGCGTTATGCATTATTGCCTTTTCCAAAGAAATAAAAAGGCGGCTTTGAAAGACAATGGAATGGTTTTGAAAACCAATATGCTTTTAAATTAAAATTAATGTCATTCGTTTATTAAACTTACATTGTAAATCAAATAAAATGGTTAGTTTTACTAGAAATAAACAAATTGATATGCTCCTAATTTTTGGAGTGACCAGAAAAATACTTCTGAAGCCGCAAGATTGTATGTAGGATTGTATGTTTTATAAACTAATGACATTATAATAATTATTATTTTTATTATATAATAATAATAATTTAAATTAAAGCCATATTGCTTTTTAAAACCGTTCCATTGTTTCATGTATTTTTCTTTAGAAATAATGCGTACCGCTATTAAATTTGCGATTGGGATTTAAGGAAAAAAAATGCTCGTTTTTAATATCCTAGTGAACCACCATCGTTCCATTTGGAAAAATGGAATGAACGTCACGAAAACAAAATTTAATTTTTTAACCGCTTGTGAAACTTAGAATAGTATATTAAAGTACACGTTTCATAAGAAGCGGTTTTAGCGCACGCGTAACGCGTGGCGAGTTTTTTAATTGACACGTGCGCTAAAACGCCTTATGAACCACGTGCTTTATACTTTTTTTTCTATTTGTAGTTTTTTCAATAAAAAATACATATTTAAAAAGAAAATAAATCCACAAATTTTTATGTCTAAATTTTATGTTGGTAATCCTATTTTTTATCATAGTAACCTCTGGACAACAAAAATTATTTTGCGAACTGTCATTTTTTGATTTATTGACCCATTTTCACCACGAGATTCTAAAGTTATTTTAGCGATATGAGATTTAAAATAAATATGATGGAATACGTTGTGTGATCCTTGTACATTCGGTACATATACAGAGTGTTCGAAAATTCGGGCGATTTTGCTAATATTTTTTGAATTTTAAAAGACGTGATTTTACGTCCATTTTTCAATTTTTCAATTTCAATGTTACCAACATCAAATAAAGAAAAAACGCGTATCGAAATAGCTTTATTATGAACTTCATTTCAAGTTCATAATGAACTTATTATATGAACGTCAAATAGAAAAAGTCAATTATTATGACATACTTTTAATTTTCATAAACCACTTGACTATAAATTAACAGATTTAATTAATTTGTAGGTCTCTAGATTGAAAATAAAAAATAAATATAAAAATGTTATAACACGTCAAAAAATGACAAGTGAGGTATCATTTTACTCATAATGTTATGCTGAACCCAAATAAGTAAAAATATACAAGATGTCCCATTTAAAATATCAAACTCAAGGTCTAACAATGTGAAAATTATGCCAATAAATGCAAAATTATGCATAATCTCAAAATTTCATTTTAATATCTATAAATATGAAAAAGTTATAGGGGTGAACGTCTTTTGAGAAATACCCGGTATATACAGTGTGTATCAGCCAAATGGAATAAATTCGATAAAAAAATACATGGAGGCGTGTCCTAAAAAACGATCGGACATGTCAATTGGCTAGTTGCGCATTTTTTTCAATAAAAACTTTTTATGCAGGGTGTGTCATCTAACAGTGGCCCATACCAACTTTCTTATTTAAAATGCAACACCCTGTATATTATTCAATTTTTGGATTGTTCAGAAAATTTTAGACATATTTCATGTACAATATCCTATATAGTCGGATCTGGTCTTATCGTGCGGGTCATACGATTCAAGAGACATACTCTCAGTTTTTGTTTTCTTGAGTTGCGTTTAATTTTACCCTCTAAATAAAATACGTAAGATCGCATCGCAAGCGTTATTGGTCTTCTTAAGTCAGCTAAGTCTTGCTGAAACCATATCATATTCGCTGGAAGTTGTGGGTGTGGATCAGGATATAAGTTTGTCAAAGTTGGCAAGACATTATTTTCGAGCAGCGCTAAATAATTATCGCCATTAATAAAAAAGGGACCTATGATTATGATCTTCAACTATTTCGGCCTAAACATTAACCTTTTCAGGATATTGCATATTATGCTCTTCTCTAATCCAGTGAGGATTTTCCCTAGACCAATTAATAGCGGCAATTCTGACGATTAGCATGACCGTGAAGTGTAAAGGTGCACTCATCAGAAAACAAAACATGTTCTAATTGGATCACATTGTTATCTAACATTGCCATAATTTATTCATTAAAAAACGTTCTCCTATCAAAATCGTCTTCCATAAGCTCATGAGTTGGTATCATTTTATAGGGATACATTTTATTTTCTTGTAATGTTCGAATAATCGATAAATGGCTAGCATCGAACATTTGGGCTGTTTTTCGACTATACAGTGAGGACCTAAAGTCCGTCCCCCCCCTTTAACTTCTAAACCGTTCGGTATATTTTAATGAAATTTTGAACGATAATATTTGAGTATAAGTAAGTATGTGGGTTTTCCTCAAACTTGAGCATAATCTCAATTTGGTATCATCAGTTATTGCATTGGCAGCTACTTTTTTATCTGCTTTACATGTCCAAGCTGGCAAAATTGCTTTTCTATTTTACTAATTTTCCCTTGAGTTATAGGCGGCAAATTTGGAAATTTTTTATGAAATAAGCGATCAACTTCCATTTGTGTCCGTGTTTTATCTCCATAACCATAACCAATCATCGTAGTCTTGTTATTTTGTGCATTTCTGTTGAATAAACCATTTTTCTGATATGCAGTTAACGAAATTCAAACTACTTTAACATTGACAACTACTGTCATGCAGACAGACAACAACTTGCTAGGTCAGAAGTTTTAAACAAAAGTAAACAAAACTATTTATACCTTTTTTTATTTCATATCAGTAAAAAGAAACGCTGAAATGCAATAAATCTGAAAACACTTAATATTTCCGAAACAGTTGAAGATAGGTATAGGATACTGTACATGAAATATGTTTATAATTTTCTGAAGAATCCAAAAATTGAATAATATATAGGATGTTGCATTTAAAATAAGAAAGTTGGTACCTATTGGCAGTGGCGGCTTGTGCTATTTTAGTGAAGTAGGGCCAGGTAAACCCTTAACGCCGCAGGCAAAACATTTTTGGGTGCCACGCCCTTTTTTGTTAATAGTTCTTGCTTTTAAAGTAGGAAAAATAAGCAAAAAGACACCTAATTTAATTTATGAATTTACAATCATATCTTGAATATACCTAAACACGATAACAAGTTGAAACACACAAGCAATGTCAGTGGTTTCATCGGCGATAACAGCGATAAACGAAGAGTCCTTTATTTCTTTTATGACTTCATCATGATACGCATCTAACATACAGTCCAGAAGTTCATTTTGTAGGGGTTTTGATGTTCCTTTAAATACTTTCGATTTTTCAATATGATCTTTAAGAGTTTTGTCTAATTCTGAGCTGAAATTTATTAATTCACGAAATATGCCCCTATTTTCCGACGTCTTTTTTTCGTCATGACCTCTCAAAGCCAACTCAAATGCACCACAAAATCGAACGCAGTTTATAATTTGGTTTAATATGCATCTGTTTTTATCAATTTGTTCGTTTTTCTTCATTATTTCATTGTGATATGCAGAATTTAATTGAGTTTTATTGTTAATTTTACCAAGCATACTGAAATTAAATATATTGTTTAAATGTACCTTCGATTTTTCATGTGTCTTCATTTTGTCCCAGAAATGGACCAAATCATCTGTACCTTTTTGGGACCAAGTTTGCTTCCCACCAAATAAAACACACATAAAACAAAATAGTCTATTAGATTTATCACAACCGCACACCCGTGCGTAAGTATAAGTATTTTTTCCATAAAGTTTCCTTTAAAAATCTAATAGTATTCATTACTTATGTATTTCTAAAATAAAAATTTCATTAACCCTACATTAAATCAGCCGCCGGCCGAACGAAAACAAATCGGGACGCGACGCAAACATCAGCTGTTTGAAACGTCTAACATCAAACGGTCAAACGAAGAGAGCCTGGCTACGTCGTCGAGATTTTTGCCTGCTTGCATTCAAGGTCATTTTCCAACGTTTTTTTATTGAGGTGATGGCGTTTCGTCACCTCTCGTGTGCCTCGTCGCGCTTGGCGCGGAAGCTACGTTACCGTTTTACGCATAATCGCTTCCTTTTAGATGGAAATTTGCACCCGACTGTGTTCCATTTTTAAATTATTTTGCTAATTGCTTTAAAAACGAGAATATTAATTTTAATAGGTTTTGGTAATTTGTAAAGGGCAGGACGCCAGACAGGAGGGCAGGTAGTGCCATGGCACTGTGGCTCTACCCCACGAGCCGCCACTGCCTATTGGCCACTGTTACATGACACACCCTGTATAAAATATTTTTATTGAAAAAAAATGCGCAACTAGAAATACCAATCGACGTGTCCGAGGAGTTTTTCGGACACTCCCCCATGTATTTATTATCGAATTTATTCCATTTGGCTGTATGTACCCCTTTATAATATTTTTTCAACCCCTAGGTGAATTTTGGAAAAACGACGAAACACGTAGGTAGGTCAGTGATGTGACAATACCTTATATCTTCCAAACAAGCCAATATTTAGTTATTACTACAAAATTATTCCTAATAATACCGCGCATGATTTGAAAACCTCCTAACTTGCGAAAACTACACTGCTGTCAAGTTCCTTCATAATATAACAATACCTCCTATCTGTTTACGCTCTTAAATATAGGACCAATACCGCTTATCTTTTTAAATTTTTTTAAATATTATTTAATATTGACCTCTAGGATACAAGTGCCTATTTTAAAAATCAACGTTTTATTTAAAAACCTTACCAAAATTTTCTTATTTTCTATTGTAAGTCAATTATTGTTTAGGAAGATATAGGAGGAATATAATCTATACATAGGAGGTTTTTTTTTCAAAACGTTTTTATCGATTCCTCTAAAATCATATCTAAGAGAGATAGGAGGTATTGTGACATCACTGACGGTATATTGTTATTATATTAAAGGAACTTATTATATATAGTCGGATCTGGTCTTATCGTGCGGGTCATACGATTCAAGAAAGACATACTCTCAGTTTTTGTTTTCTTTACTTGCGTTTAATTTTACCCTCTAAATAAAATACGTAAGATAAATGAGACAGACTTATTCCATTTTGACATGAAAAAAAAGGATATGTATTTACTTTCCAGCGATTCTAAAAAAGCTTATAATAGCACCAGCTACGTTTTATTTTAAATATGCCAGTTTAATGACTTTGACAGTTTGTGACAAAATGAGACAATTTTCTCGGTTTTTGCATCCCCAATCAAAAAAAAATGGTACTTAATCTGATAAACTATTTCGAAAATGAAAGAAAAAGTGGAAATTCGCCAACCAATATTCAGGAAACAGTAGCCAAAGCACTGGGAATTAGTTTAAGGACTGTGCATGAAACAAAACATAACATAATACCCAAGAATACTAAAAAGTGTAAACGAAGAAAGCCAAAGACTGAGGATTTAAGCGAAAATATTAAAATGGGAGTTCGAAATGTGATTTACGATTTATACAAATCAAAAACCAATGTAACTCTTCCAGTTTTACAAAAAACATTAAAAATTCGGGGTGTTTTGGAAATTGGACTTGGAGCGTTATCAAAATTAATAAAAAATTTAGGTTTTCGCTATAAAAAAGACTGTAACCGAAGATTTTTATGTGAGCAGCCACAGATAGAGAGTCAGCGTGTTCAGTTTTTAAAAAAATATACGGACATTTACAAATCGAAATTTAGAAAAGTGGTATTTTTAGACGAAACGTGGATATTTTCGAATGAAAGTGGTTCAAAATCTTGGCAAGATGAGTCTGTAAAAAGTGTTAAAAGGAAAAAGGGGTGCGGTACGGGAAAGCGTTTTATTATTTTGCATGCCGGTTCTGCAACAGGATATGTTGCAGGTGCGAGTTTAATTTTTTCTTCAACATCAAAAAGTGCTGACTATCATGATAATATGAATTGCGAAATGTTTGAAAAATGGTTAAAAGTTCAATTGATACCAAATTTGGATGCTCCGTCTTTAATTGTATTAGATAATGCATCATATCATTCAAGAATTTTAAATAAACAGCCTACTTCATCTTGGAGGAAAAGTGATATTTATGAGTGGCTGGAAAAACACAACCAAATGCCTTTACCAAATATGCTTAAATCGGAACTCCTATCAATAGCAAAGTCTCTTAAAAAACACAAAATATACGCGGTAGATGAAATACTGCGTGAATATGGTCATGAGGTTCTACGACTGCCGCCATATCATTGCCAGTTTAACGCAATAGAATTAATATGGGCTGGTGCAAAGTCTTATTATGAAAAACATGTAGGTGATGGTCTTAAATCCGACCAAGTACAAATAGTTTGGCAAGATTCGTTAGATCATATTACACAACACAAGAGTACTGGAAGAAATCGGTGGAACATACAGAAATATTAATAAGGGATTGGTGGGATCGAGAACAAGTACTAGATGTCGAAGTAGCGCCAATGATAATTGCTCCATTCGAAGACGACTCGGACGACGAGGACTTTTCAGATTTTATAAGTGACGATGAGAGTTTTTAGGCTATAATTATAAACGGTGTTTTTCGTTTACATTTTTTAGTATTCTTGGGTATTATATTATGCTTTTTTTTTCATGCACATTATTCTGCATAGTCCTTAAACTAATTCCCAGTGTTTTCATTACGGTTTCCTGCATATTGGTTTGCGAATTTCCACTTTTTCTTTCATTATCGAAATAGTTTATCAGACTAAAAAATGCCATTGTATTTTTATATTTTAGTAGTAAATTGTTAAAATAAATTGCACTGTTTATTATTGTCGTTTTTAATTAAAGGGTACAGTAGGTATATAATTACCGATTATATAATTTTTTTGTAACTTTTTCAACTCCCCTGTACATAATTTTTACAAAACTAATAATATTAGGTATATAATAATAATAATAATAATAATAATAATAATAATAAAAATAATAATAATAATAATAATAATAATAATAATAATAAAAATAATAATAATAATAATGTCTTTTATTTCATACACAAATATAAATACATGTATATGTGGCTATCTTCGCGATAGCTAAAATAATGAAACTATTTTTCCTTCCTTCGGTATATTTGTAAATAATCTCACAACATTTTGATAGCCTCTGTGTTGTCTGATTTGACGCATATGATCAGTGACCTTTGGACCCGCACGTTAATACCAGATCTGACTATACCAATTATTTATTATTAAACCTCCACCAGTTGTAGTCTCTTAGATACAGGAGTTCTAATAAAAATGTCAACCCCCGCTTTAACTCCTTTAGGGGTTGATTTTCGAAAAACCCCTTCTTAATGGATGCTTCTGTTATAAGGAGGTTGGAATCCTCCAAATTTCATGATTCTAGGATTAGGGGTTTAGATAAATCAAGTTCAAATTCAAATTCTATGTGCCACGTGACGTCATGCGCCAGGCAGACGAAATTGTGACTGCGATCTAGCATACTATCTTGTTTTCTTTGTATCATGCAATCGAACTAAGATCGTCCCCCCGTCTCTTTTTGGTAGAAAGTTATAATTTAAAAAAAAAATTACATGTTTATAATAGCATGATTGATAATCTTGATAGAAAATAGGGAGAACAGGTAGTAATTACGGCTACATGATGGTCACATGATGATATCAATACCTGCAGGGAGCAGGAACAACAGTAGTGGGTAATGTATCCTGCTGATGTTCTCTCTAATCAGGGGTGCATTGGAATTCGAACGCCATTTGTTGTTTCAATTGCCGTGGGAATAAATAGGGAATGATAAAATTTACCGGTAATATTTCCACGATTTACTAATGGCTGTATCCACCAATTAACACGTTAATTAGAATTAGTTAATTCTCCAATTTGCTTTAATTTAATTAATAATAATAATAATAAGTTTATTTAAAATTTAATAATATAATAAATATGTTTATTTTGAAGAAATAGTCCATACTTAAAGTGGAGTTGAAAGTATGAGAAGGAAAGAAAAACACAAAGTCTTGTTTGAACATTAAAGTAGGCCTAATCCAACCAAACTAAATGGGAAGAAGAGAAAAATTTTTTATAAGAAGGTGTCGAAAATTATTTAATTTTTAATTTATGAAAAACATATCCAGCATAAGTCAGACAATATGAGGATAGAAGTGCAGTAGCACAACAATGTTGTTAGGTAAACGTAGTTTTTTGGGGGTACTGAGGACTAAACCTCAGTCACCCCTCGAGGGTTTAATTTAAAGCCAAAAGAAGTAGTTAAAAAGTTAATAAACATTTTTCAGAAAATCAAAAGTCGCAAGGTTAATTACCTCCACGTGCTGGAGAAAAGTGTGGTTGGATTAGGCCTACTTTAATAACTTTTTTGAACGCTCAGTATGGTTCAACCATCGTCAATTTTCTTCATGCCATGTTTCTTCTACATTTAAAAATATTTTTCTAAGTTTTTATGTCCATAAAAGCTCTATTAAGGTTCTAATTTTTTCTTTTGCTAACACCATCAGCATAAAATAGATTTCTGTCTCCTGATGATGAACGTTTCTACGTTCGAAACATGTAGAGACCATTTAAAATAGAGTTTTTTATGCTATTAAATTTTGTGGAAGAAGACTTTGTGTTTTTCTTTCCTTCTCAAATATGACAATAGCATTATTGAACACTAGTGTATAAAACAAGTCTTAGTAAAGTTGCTACTACTTTATGTACCTGAAAACTTCAGTTTTTGAGATATTGACATTAAAAATTTATATTTTTAATAGTTTAAGAGGCTAAAACAATGCAATAGCTCAAACATTTTATCTCATCTTAGGGTTTGATTCTCTACCCGACATAAAATGCTCATTCCTGGTTTTCCCGTTAACCGAAAACCGGCATTTTTGTGTAATCAATGATATTATCTGAAAAACTGTTAGTTTTAGGTACAGTAAAGCAAGTTTATTTGGTTTGATCAGTAGCACATTTAAAAATAAGTACTATAAAATTCAGTGTTTTGTATCCGCTACACAACTTCGTAGCGAATTTTAAATTTTTGACGCCCTGTATATTATGAACTAATTTTAAAATGTGCATTTTAGGGTGCCTTCCCATAATTTTTCTGTGTTAAATTTTCCTGTATTCGCAAAATACTTTCCCTCAAAAAATATAGCTTTTAGTTTGTGGTTTTCTTTTATAAACTTATTCTTCAATCCCCTGAAGCTGAGCTTGTTAGGGGCAAATCTTATTTTTTGTTTTAGTATGTAAAATCATAAATCATAAATATGCATTAAAAATCAAGTTTTAAAGTAAAAATGTTAATTTATAGTATAATCGCAGTTTTTTTTTTTTTAAGAAATATACTACCTATAATAAAATTATTAATTTATAATTTTTAAGTAAAAAATATTACTTAGATATATAAATTATTCAGAACTACACAGAATTATTAATTAATTAAAGCATTTCTAGAAATATTTTCGAATTGTCTTTTTTTAATATCCATGTTTTTATTTCGACTTAAAATTTTTTTAATGAAGTCCATTTTTTAATTTTTGTTGGTAAAGAATTGTTTAAATAGAAACATAAATATTTGAAATTTTTTTGTCCTATGGACTTATTTATTTTAGGTTTTATGGTTATTTCATTTTTATGACGTGTATTATGATTATAGTTCTTAAATTGTATAAGGTTTTTATTATTAAATATATAATAAATATTAGGATGTTGTAAATGTAAAGTTGTCTTATGTTCAACTTTTTTATTTCTGAATATAATTCTTTTGAAGCATAAAGATAATCTTTATTGAATATAATTTTTAGAAACCTTTTTTGTAATATTTCTAATTTATTAACTAAAGTTCTATTTATTCCTCTTCAACCTAAAATTCCGTAATTAAAATGAGTTTTAACTAACGCGTAATATAATATTTCCATGTCTTACTTACTTTAAAGTAAAAAGAATATAATTTGTTTTATTAAAATTAATTGTTAACAAATTATTATCAAACCAATTTTTTATAATTTTAAAATATTTTTTAATTTTATTATTTACTAGCGTGTATCCGGCATGCGTTGCAACCCGCTGGTATACATACAAACCCGAACAAACCCGATATATTAGTATCCGGCATGCCACTTTCTGAAATTGCACCCGTGCGAAGCCGAGACGGGTCGCTAGTTATACATAAAAACCTTCCCCTGAATCACTCTATCTATTAAAACAAACCGCTTTAAAATCCGTTGCGTAGTTTTAAAGATTTAAGCATATAAGGGGACGGACGGACAGACAGCGACAGCGACTTTGTTTTATACTATGTTAAGAAGTTGTCCCAATTTGTATTAGATTGAATAAGGTTGAGCATTCCACCATAAACAATAATTAACTAACCAGACAATAGACAACTTTGATTTACATCAGTGACATTCGCAAAAAATATTTGATTTAAAAATGTTTTTTTTTTTATTAAATTGAAAATAATAAATTAAAAAATGCTTGTAGGAAAAATGTTGTTCCTACCTTATGCGGAAAGTCACTTTTCCGCCCTCAAGTGCTTACCCGAACTCCGCTACGTGTCATTCGTGTATGGGCAGATGCATGCGGAAAAGTGTCTGTCTCAGAAGAAATAGAAATTCGCATTAATTTATTCTCTACCTTAATACCATTCATAAAAACGAAATAAATTCAGAAAGGAATGCCCCCGTCAAAATGTCAAAGCATAAGAAAAGCAATAGTAACTGAGTGAATGATTTGCAATTTGTTCATCCCTCTACAACTTTTCGTCACTTCACAGTCTAGTAAACATCTCCATTCAGGACCTAAAAACCAATTTCTTCACGTTATAAAAGAAAGGTTTATCATTTTTATGTCAAACAAATCGTGCTCTTTATTACCTGTTGCAGTCACGCCTACGCCGAGCATTGTAAAGCTGAAAACGTTCATTCAGGCTTTGAGTGCGCTTCCGGTGTTGAAAGGTGCTTTATTTCTCGTTACAGATGAAAGAATGATGGAAGAATTATCGTCCTTGCCTAAAGGACAGTGTTGTATTGTGGTAAAGGCAAACTATATATTATTATAGTGAATTACTGTTATTATTGGAGTTTATTTTTAAATAAATAAACAACGTATAGGTATGTTTAGGGCAAATATGTATTTAAGGAGACTTTTTACCTATCTATTTACTAAAGAAAATGTTTCATTTAATTTCGTCAGATCCATCCTTAGACGCGTTTCGCCATATCATACACTCCACACAGTGGAAATGCAATGCGAAGTGGCAGCCGTCGAAATAAAAAGCTTAAACCTGATAATCATAACTATCTATCGTCCCCCAAGTGGAAATTTCAATATGTTTTTAGACCAAATAAATAAAATTCTAGAAATTCTTGATAGTAGCATGTATCATGTGATTATTACGGGTGATTTTAACGTAGACTTCAAGGTAAATAGCAGTAGGAAACTGAATTTTATAGAGGTTTTAAATTGTTTCGGGTATACTGAACAAATATTCGAAAATACTAGACAAAATGCGTGTCTGGACAACATACTGGTAAATTTTAAAAATATTTTGGACTTTGAAACAAATGTTCTGCAAGCTGTGATATCGGACCACTTGGCAGTGGAAATTAAGGTCAATAATGCAAAAAAAGATGCCCATGTTCAGGTGTCTAACCATTTTCAGCCGATAACCGAAATAGGTACAAATAAATTATATAATATACTAAGTAGTACTGACTGGTCTTTTGTAAAGGAAAATGCTCATGCAAACAAAAAATGTAATCAATTTATGAAAATTCTCTGCGAAAATTATGATCTGTGTTTTCCTGTAAAAAAGTGTTTCTCTAGAAGTGATCAGAATATAAGATGGTATAATCAAACATTAGGTAGAATGAGGGAGCATCTTGGTTTTTTTGAGCGACCTCTATAGGAGAACGGGACTACCCTGGGTGGCTGAAATGAGAAATAAATACAGACAAAACTATAGAAGGGAAATAAAAAATTCAAAAATTAAAGCAAATACAGATTTTATAAATAACTCTGAAAATAAAGTAAGAGCGGCTTGGAAAGTTATAAATGACAATAGAAAGGTCACTAAGAAAACAAAAGAATCGCATAACATAAGTGCTGATAACTTCAATTCTTTTTTTGCCAGTGTGGCTGAAAGAAGTCTAAATGGCCTGCCGCAGGCAAACACACAGCCGGACTTCTATCTCCAATCTCATAACTACCCAGCCACTCAGGGCGTTTTCGTCTTCAGAGAGGTAACTTTCATTGAGGTAAGGGATGCCATAAATAATCTAAAATCAAAGGCTAGTAAGGATATTTACGGATATAATGTCATTTTATTAAAAAAACTTAAGGATACTTTGATTATACCATTAACCTATCTGATAAATGGTTGCATAAGCGAGGGTATTTTTCCAGACATGTTCAAGAGGTCCAAGGTAATTCCAATTCACAAAAAGGGTAATATTGAAGATATATCAAATTATCGCCCGATAGCTCTGGTGCCTGTTCTTTCAAAGGTCTTCGAATACCTATTAAAACAGCAGATGTATAACTATTTTGAAACAAATAATATCTTAACCCCGAGTCAATTTGGATTTCGTAAATCAAAATCGACAACTTTGGCTATACTATCTCTTTTGGAATGTGTTGTTGGGGGCTTCGAGGAGGGTATGCATGTGGGAGCCATCCTGTGCGACCTTTCGAAGGCCTTCGACTGCATAGACCATGAAATATTACTCCGAAAACTGAAACACTACGGTTTCTGTGAGCAAGCAGTCGGGCTCATGGCCAGTTATCTGACGGGCAGAATGCAGGAGACTTTCTCCGATGGTAAGATGTCAAGCAGTTTGAGGGTCGAGTATGGCGTTCCCCAGGGAACAATTCTGGGTCCACTTTTATTCCTAATTTACATAAACGACATTGAAACATCAACTTATGCTAAACTAGTTGTCTTTGCTGATGACACGACTGCTGTCATAAAAAACATGCAATTAGATTCCCTTATTGAACAAATGAAACAATGTACACTGGATATCGAGAGATGGTTCAACACAAATAGGCTATCCCTGAACATAAATAAGACCGAGAAAATTATCTTCACTCTTAAAAGTCCAAAGGATGAAATCCCTCTTACTGAAGATTTCCAAACAGTTTCTGTCAGATTATTGGGTGTCCACCTAGATCACACTTTAGTTTTCGATTCTCATATCGATCTGTTAGCAGGGAAACTATCCTCTGCTGTGTATTGCCTAAAAAAGTTAAAATCTGCGGTCGAACAAAAAGTCCTCTTAATGGCCTATCATAGCCTGTTTCACTCACACTGTTCCTATGCTATTCTTGCATGGGGACATTGCGCACAAGCAAATAAAATTTTCGCACTCCAAAGAAGGGCAGTCCGAGCTATCGAGGGTCTACATTATAGAGCAGATGTAAAGCGCTCATTTCAAAAACTAAAAATTTTAACTCTGCCTTGCATCTTTATTCTTGCGTCTCTATTATATGTCAAGAGAAACCTTAGTGATTATGATCTTTTTCTCAATCAACACTCACACAATACTAGAAATAAAGCAAATATTAACATAGATTACCTACGGCTGAAAAAGTCACGTATTAGTGCAAATTATTATGGACCTGAATTTTATAATAAACTCCCAAAGGAATTTAGGGATTTAGATGAAAAAAACTTCATTAAAACTACAAAAAAATATTTATTAGACAAATCTTTTTATAGTGTACAAGAATTCCTAAATATTACTGCGATCATTTAGACTGTTTGTTTTTTCCGTCAAGTGTTTCTCATTCGTTACCGTTTCTTTTTCCGGTTTTTAAATGTATGTAGATATGTGTGTACTATGTCTTGTAAGATTGCAATTTTAAAATGTATTTTAATACCACTAGTTTTTTAGATATAAGACTATATGCTGTTGACGATTGTAAAAAAGTTTTATATTTTTATTAGCATGAATAAATTCAGTATTTCAGTATTTCAGTATTTCAATGAAACTGATAATGGGCGATCTTGCATCACAACACAAGGTCATATTTATCTTAAGTTGCGGCCAGCTGGCCATCAGAGTCAAATTGGCGCTGTTGTCGCTTGATGATTCTCTAGCTGGCCGAGTAACCGGGTTCTGTCGCATATTTTTGACATACAGAAGGGAAGGACAGTTATATTCCGACCTTACTATAACGCTTCCCAAACTGCGCCAGGTGCTAATTGGAACAAACCAGCCAGCCCGCCATGTCAAAACTGTCAACTTTTCTTGTCCATGTTTTTTTCTCAGGAAATTAAATCAATTTTTTATTATCATTTTAATATTTACTACAATTCTATTAGTTTCTATTCTAGAAAACTTTGCCGATGTGTGTATTTTTTCAGTTATTATTCCAGCCTACCATGCAGGTAATTATTTTTTTATTATCGACGGGAATTATAGGACCCGGTGCGACATCTTGCGTCCCAGTACGGTACCTTAGAAAAGGTCAGTAGTAAAGGGCTTATTCTGTAAAAACAGAAAATTTTGCAAGAGCGCTCTCAAAACCGGTAAAGTGCCGGACCACAGATATTAATTGAAAAGAGTTTTGAGAAGGAAACAGACAAAACTCTTTTCAATTATTATTTTTTTATTGTTTATCAAATTGATTTTACACTTATATCAATTTTTTATATTGGAAATGTAAGTTTACAATAAATAAATTAACATGAAATGTTTCACATGCGTATTAGGTGTTGGTTTACAAGCCAATCTTAACAAAATATCACTGGGCAGCCTGCAGATAACTGCAACACATTTGTGCCCGAGGTATTACCTAACAATCTATCAGTTACGAAAAGGTAGTTTAGTCTCTTAAAATGATAATTTTAACATTTTTGTTTTACTGATTAGATTAGAAGAAGTATGATGGCACAAAGATAATGGTTTATTTGAGATAACTCGATAAGTAGATACTTGGCCATTGCCCATATTTTACAGAGAAATTTAATGTCAACCCGATACTGTTTCTTTTGTTTCAGAGAATGCTGTAAGAATCGCCTGATAGTTTATGGATATTTTAGTACGTGTCTCGTTGCATCCTAGTGCTTGTATTTTATACAGTACTAGCGTGTACCCGGCATGCGTTGCAAACCGCTGGTATAAATACAAACCCGAACAAACCCGATATATTAGTACCCGGCATGCCACTTTCTGAAATTGCACCCGTGCGAAGCCGGGGCGGGTCGCTAGTTATACATAAAAACCTTCCCCTTGAATCACTCTATCTATTAAAAAAACCGCTTCAAAATCCGTTGCGTAGTTTTAAAGATTTAAGCGGACATGAAAGGGGACAGACGGACGGCAGCGACTTTGTTTTATACTATGTTAAAATTTGCGATATATTATATGAATTGAGACAATTCCTGATGAGTGAGACCAGTGTAACGTAACCTAAGGACATTCTATAGTTTATTCTTAACAGTTATTTTTTGTTATGGTTGTATATGCAGTTTTTATTTATAAATAAACGTAGAAAAAATTATTTACGATAAAGTGGTTCCATCTTTATTTTCCAAATCTTGGTTAATATAAAAACGTGCCTTTATTCCATAAAGTAAATACTTTTGTGCGTCCTTTTTATTGATTTAATTTGCGATTTAATAATATTTATATTGAATCACAAATTAAATCAATAAAAACTCAAAAGTTAATGATAAAATTTGAACAGTTCTAAAACCGCTGTTCAAATTTCCCGCCATTGCGCCTCTGATGGCCAGCAGGCACATTGAAACCGCTCTCTCTCTCTCTCTCTCTTTCACTCAGTGTTGCCACAAGCATTTTTTTTTCGAGTCAGATGATGTGAAAAAAAAATATTTATTAGTGATTTTTGGAATTGGAAATATTATATTTTTAAGTACTCATATGACTAGCTTGTATTTCAAGTAAATATTCAACAGAATTCATTGTTTTTGGTAAGTATTCAGAACGGATTCGGAAATAAACGCATGCGCAGACTCAAATCCTTACAGTGAACAGACCCAACACAAAAACCCAGAATGTTGTGTCAGTTGTGTACACACATTTTCACACTGAATGCGCGACTTCAAAAAAACCTATCAGATTTCAGTCACTTTGACAGATGCTTTTTTTGCATTATAAGTTAAATTGTAAAGTGGCCAACTACGCCATGAATGACGTAAATTCTTTTGTTCATCGGTTTGACAGATTTCGACCAAGTGAAGCTTCCTATAATTGGGACGATTTCAAGTTAAAAAAAAACAGCTTAAAAATGTTCGTCATGTGGCGCTAACGTACTAACGTCGGAACTATTTCAGAGGGAAATTCAAACCTGTAAATTGATTTTCCGTAAGTGTCAGGTTTATGAACCGCCTTGTTAGAAATTAGGAACAATCATTAACGAGTTCAAACAACATTTATTTTATTTGTTAGGTACACACAACAAAAACATAAATTATTGTAACAGTTACCGGTTCCCAAAAATTTGAGTGAAAACAAAACATACATCATCATAAAATGTCAAACAGATGACGCTGACAAGACAAGTGACACTGGTGACAGCTCACAGCGGTTGGGGTGCGTTCGCGGTTTTGCTCTCTAGCTGACCTGATCCGGTTGCTCGGCGGGGTGTGTTCGTGAATATGTTTCGTAACCGTTATGTTATGTTACTCCATCCCAACAACGTTCCGTACTGCGACATTCTGCGTTCACTCAGTTCAATTTCACTTCAGCAATAGTCAAAATAGTCAAACTCAACAGATCGACCTCGAAATCAACAAAAAAATTAACCGAATTCTAATAAAGAGTCAGTTTTAATAAAGAGGAGCCAACGAGTAGCTTTGAGTCCAAAAGAGCCAAATCTGGCTCGAACGAGCCACCTGTGGCAACGCTGCTCTCACTCTCTCTACTTTCTCTCTCCACTGTGTTGCGATTTTTTAATAAGAAGTTAACATTTCTAACCCTATACATTTTCTTTGGTATATATACTACTTAAATGTAGTAAATATGGCGATTAGGTCGAGTGTCGATTTTAGACACATTTAATCTATTTACTCCCAACCAATAACACATAAAATATGAAGTTTCGTAGAGACGTTTTATCAATTTAACTGAATATCCACGGATATTCAGCGAAGAATAATTTAGTGAAGAAGAACAAAAAAATTTCCGAAAATTATTTCGAGAAATTTCCCTCGGCTGACGCCTTGGGAAATTTTTCGCGACTAAGGAAAAATTTTCGGATTTATAATTTAAGCTTGAGGGAGATTCGGAAAGAAAATTTCGCGCCCGGTAAAATATTACTAAAGTCTATTTTTATTCGAGATGGACACGACCAAAACAAAAGCATGCCATGAGCACGTGATTTCCCTAATAGCTATATTTATAAGGGCCGCATTTAGAATCGTTAAAATCTTATTTTTGCAATATTTTTTTAAATTATTTTTGGTGTGAAAAATGCTATATGAACAATTACACATTTTGTAGGTTGGTGGGTAGGGTCAGATCTATTGATATACAGGGTCGATTATTTCGTAAAGTATAATGTTTAGCAAAAAAAAGTTTTAGACAAGAGTTTTAGGGTTTTAAAGGATTTATAAGACCATAATAATTTTAGTTGTACAGGGTGTCCTAGAAAAACGTGGCAGACCAAAGTAATGTTTTTTTTTAAATGGGACACCGTATATATTTTAACATTTTTTGTTTCTACATAAAAGTACGAGTATAATAATATATCACTTAAAAACATTCAATTACACCTTTAGGAGCTATAAACAATTGAAAATCGTTATTTTAACCTATTTGACAGCTTTTTATGCCAAACCGGTATGAGATGGAGCAAAATTAATTTTACATTCCTACCTTAGGGTTTTAAGACCTTTATAACAGTAATTCCATAAATGCATTCGGCAGCATCATGGTACTACAGTTGGATAGGTCAGATCACATATTTTTTTTAGAACATAATTCCTATTTTTTTAATAAAAAATAAATTTATGTTGTTTTGTTCACTTACCATCACAAATTAGTATAAACTATTCGGTAACACAAAGAGCCATTTATATTTGCAAGATATGTTGGTATCTGATGGATGGCCCGCGAAGGTGATAAGGGTGAAAGGGCGTTGCTGCTTTTTGAAAGTTTATTTTATCGTACGATTTTTCTGCACAATATGTTTAAAAATCACTTATTTTTTATAAGTATATTTTATATTTTCACCCTGTGAAAAAAAAACCTGTGGGCAACCGTGTATATGTTGGTCACATAAGTAGTGAAAGTAAAAAATGTATAAAAAAAGCACTATTCAGATAGATCTGAATCACTACTGGTTGAGGTTGTATCCTCATTCTCGCTAACGTGAATTACAAGGCGTTCCACTTGGATATCCATGATGTTGTCTAGTTCCCACATTTTAGTTTCCACATTTTCCCGGACATGTGCAATACATTTTTGCCATTTTTCTTGTGTAATATTTTCTAATGCCTATTAAAAATCTTTTAAAAACACGCAAATCGTCAAAGAGGCCTATTACAATACTGTTTAAAAACAATAGCCAGACTGTCTGGAGATGCAGGTGTTAAAAGCGGCACGATCGTTTGATCCTCCATCGGAACGACCAATAAGATTTGGACAATCCCTTCTATCACGCGCTGATCACGCGCTGGCAATGTTTATTTATTTATTTATTTATTTATTTATTTACATTACCTACCCTACAGGTTAAATAACCCAACTACAAGGCAGGACCCTGAAAAAGTTTACACAAAAAATAAATATACTAAAAGTGAAGCTAAAAATACTAACAAAAGTAAGCTAGTCTATACGTAAACCTAAACTAATTATTCGAATATAAGAAAAGTAACAGTAAAAAAAAGAAAAAGAGAGACTGAACATAGAAAATCATGTCACTGGACAAAAAATAATACCAGCCGCATAATCTCAGTTTAAAGTATTAATGCAGCACTAACCTCTTAACTGTACTGACCGAAGAACTGAAAAAATCTAAATCAAACCGCTTATTATATCTCTCACACATTTGAAAGACAGGAGAAAACTTTAAAATATTTGTCTTTGGATTAGGGAGGTAGAAAGTCATATTTTGTCGTGAATTCAATCGTGGCACATTAAAATTAAGCTTACCCAATATATTAATACAGTCGAGTTGATTGTTTAGTAATTTATACAGAGCCATTAATAGGTGGTAATCACGGCGATCCCTGAGTGATTCATATTTAAATCTCTGAAGAAGTAGAGTCTGGGGAAAACCCTGCATGGGATATATTCCGTCGACCCTAAAGCTAAGGTACTTTAAGAATTTTCGCTGCACCCTTTCAAGATTATCAATGTGAACATTATACTCAGGTGTCCAGATCACTGCGGCATATTCTAGTTTCGATCTTATATATGCATTGTATAAGCTTGTTAAGACATCAACGCTGTTAAAATCCCTAGTGCAGCGCACAATAAATCCATAACTCTGAAGGGCTTCACTAATAATCTTATTTATATGGGGTATAAAAGAAAGCTTTGAATCAAAAACGACACCCAAGTCGCAAAATGAGTCAGAGCGAGAAATAATTTTATTTTCAAGAATATAATCAAAATTAATTACAGAAAGTTTATTTGTAAAAGAAACAACTTTACACTTCTCAATGTTAAGCTTTAAATTATTTTTAATACACCAATTATTAATTAGATCCAAATTCCGCTGAATAACAATACAATCATTGATGTTTCTAATTCTTTTATATAGTTTAATATCATCAGCGTATATCAAATGGTCAACATCCAGATCATCACCAATATCATTTATAAAAAGAATAAAAAGTAACGGCCCAAGCACCGATCCCTGGGGGACACCGGAGCCAGCGGTATATTTATTAGAGCTGAGTCCATGAAGGGAAACATACTGGCAGCGGTTGGAGAGATATGACTTAATAAGTGCCAACAACGACTGTGAAAATCCAAACTTTTCTAATTTTGAAATCAAAATACCATGATCAAGTCGATCGAAAGCTTTTGAAAAATCTAAATATATTACATCAGTTTGTATACCCTCATCCAACGACTCAGAAAGATTTTGTGCCATATTAAGCAAGTTGGTTATCGTGGATCTACCCTTAAAGAATCCATGTTGCTGCTGAGTTATTTGCCCGCGGATGAACGGAAAGACAGACTCGTGAAGTAGGAACTCAAACACTTTACAAAAATTACAGATAATTGATATTGGTCGGTAGTTAGATACTTCTGACCTATCACCCTTTTTATATACAGGACATACTTTAGAAGTTCTCCATATCTGAGGTATTGACTGATACTTAAGACATAGATTAAATATAACATGAAGCGGTCTCACCAAAACAAAACGGCAATCGTGGATTAAAAATGCCGGAACGGAATCCGGCCCTGTAGTAAACTTCGGTTTAATCTTCTTTAAGGCATTGATGACCTCATCCTCAGAAAAGTAGTGGACATTAATAATATGTTTAAATATAGTTTGATCATTTCTTAAAGCACCGGAAGTACTATTCAGAAATGACTGTTCAAAGAATTTAGCAAAATTGTTTAAAATATCAAGAGGATCAGTGAATTCTTCGTTGTCATAAGACATTGCATTTGGAATGTTGGAGGTCTCCCTCTTGCTTTTAATGAAATTCCAGAATTTTTTAGGGTCTCTCCTAATATCAAGTTCTATTCTTTGTAGGTAGTGTTTATAGGAAGTTTGGATATCTTTTTTAATTTTGGATCTTAAGAATTTAAAATTTTGCATTGATTGGGGACAAGCCGTTTTCTTATATTTATGATGGAATTTATCTTTCTTTTTTATGTCTTGGATAATGTTTTTAGTAAACCACGGTGGATACTTACCGTTCGGAGCTTTCGCATACCGTGGCACGCATAAGTCAACAATCTCAAACAATTTGTCGTAGAAAGAAGTGCATGCACCATCCAAACTATCCAGTGATGTAAGAAACGACCAATCAACATCCAGAAACTTATTATACATTAAAGGAAAGTTAGCCTTGCGAAAATTATAGTTATTTTCAAAGTTTATCACAAAGTCATGTTTGTGGTTAACTGAATGAGAGTATTCCAGTGATATAGAAAGGGCAGGATGATGTTCATCCTCCCCTACAAGCGAGATATCCGAGGCACCCTCAACTACGCATTTTCTGTTGTTATGAAGTACTAGATCCAATATTCTGTTGTTAGCGTTCCTGATATAATTACCTTGCTTCAGATTCATGTAAGTTAAAAAATGACTAAGCGCTCTTGTACAATGATTCTCCACACCACTATCCACGAACTCTGAGAATATCGTGTCCATCTCGAATAAAAATAGACTTTAGTGGGTGTCGCTTTGAGCAGCCGTTTCTGAGATAATCGAACTAAAATGTTTTATTGCGTACTGATCGTAGTTCGTAGTACCCCATCATCATCGTCATACTTTAGCCATAGCGAAAAATTTAGGTATTAAAAGACATTTAACTACCAACCTTTATCGTTTAAATTTAGATCTATTATCATTTATTTAATTCTAAGATTTTTCGCTATCGCTAAAGTTTGATGAGGGAATACAATGAGTTTTACTGCGCAATAAAACATTTAAGGTCGGTTATCTCAGAAACGACTGCTTGATGCGACACCTGCTAGGTATACATTTTTTGGATAAAAGATGCCAAGGAATAAGAATTTTTAATAATAAATTTAATATACCGAGACACAAAGAAGTTATGAAGCTTTCGATGTACACTGAGAAAAAACCTTCTATTCCCCATAAGAATTCACATACACTTTACCTAAAGTTGCCACAGTGGATCTTTGCCCGTGCGTCATCAATCAACGATCAGGACTCGACGTGGTTAATAACTCTGCATCCTTGTTTATTACAGTAACAAGTTTGAATAAAAGCATAAAAGAACGTCTCCAAAATTCCGCAATAATATAACGTGCTAGACAAGGATAAAACTATAAACGTCAGTTAATTACTTTCTTTATTTGTTTAGTTGACAACCGTTGTATTTTAGAACGTCATTGTCAACCTTATTTTGATCTGCCAATCTAATTCGTATTTTGTAAATCTGGGTGCCTAAGAACTGTTTCTGTTTCTAAAAATAGTTCTTTTTAGAGCTAGTTATACCCACCATCTGTTTTGGCGGTAAGTATTTATGGATTTTTATAATAACTAATTTATTTATTTTAAATATTCTAACCGTGAAAGTTCTTTGAAACGTTTACGGCAGTGGCTAAATTCCCTTAAATGAAAGGATGTTAAAAATTTGACTTTTGCGATTTTAATAGTCAATAAAACACCAAACTTTTGTAGATTTTAAGCTTTAAAAATAGTATTAAATGTATAAACATTTGTTTGTCAATTTCTTTTAGATAATAGAGAATGCCGGGCAAAACTTAAAATAAATAATAATTTTTCGTGATATTATGTAGGTACGTCAAACGGTAGGCAGGCACGTCCATTTTATGAACTTAACTTAGTTTTGACTTTTTTCGTCTCCTAATTTTGATTTGATTCATACGATTTTGATGACGTAAAAGTGATGACGCACGGGAAAAGAACCACTGTGGCGACTTTATACAACTGTTTAATACTTTATGTGACAGCAGAGCGCTTTCCTACTGCAAAACAACGAAATTTGCTAGACCATAGTGATAATATCACGGTAATTTTAGCAATAGGAAATAAGAGTTAATGCTACGATAGAATGATTTATAGCCATTATTCCTCTGAATACTCACAGTAATTATCAAGTTCTATTGTGGGTGTAGTCTGGTATTATATTATACTGTATTAGTATCGACTGGCAGTTGTAATGAAACTTGACATTAATCATAATAATATTTGCTTACTACGATTAATAAAGCATATACTTGCCACTAAAAATCAGTAAGTACCTACTTTAGTTCTCAAAAATTTAAATAGCTTCTAGTCTGATATTCTTTTTGTCGTTTAAAATTGCATATAATTATCTTTAATGCAATATGCTTTACTAAGATGGTAAAATCCGTCCATAGATTAGTATAAAGTCAAATATTAATGATGGGTTGCGCGAAATAATAATATGCTATTGCTTTATCTGACATGCAACGATCAATAAAATTCAAATTCAGACAAGACAGCTAGAAGACTCCGAACAACGATGTGACCTGCGCAAGAAATATGTTGAAATTAATACCACGGCGCGCGGCGATTGCCGATCGCTACGAACCCCCACCAACGAATTGTGGATTATAGGTTCTAACGGATACAATTCGTTTTTGGGAACGCTGTTATGTTTTCTTAATTGTAGAGAAAGCGCTATACTGGGAAAAAATGCATTGCATTGAGAATATACAATTTATTTCTTTAAAAGTAGTTCAGTATTCAACAAGACTGTGCTGCTAATGGAACGTACTGATTACTTCCAATAAAAACACTGTTGTAGCAAATTTGGAATTGATATAACACTAAAGCGGGTTTCAAACAATAGCCATTTATTTAATATGGGTTAATAAAAAATAAGCTGCCAATATAAACGATGTCTTAGCAAACCTGTTGTACTTGATCACTTTCCTCAGTAGGTATAGGCAAAGTGCTGCTAGTGGCTTCATCTGCAATTGACATTTAAACTGTCGACAGATCCCGATCTTTCATCCTAAAAAACCCCTAAGTACCAAATCCCCATATTTTAGCCTCAGGAATTTGGGTTAGCGTTTTGTACAGGTATTTTTCGAACACCCTGTATAACAAGTACTGTTGATTATTCGTAAAAATTCTAGTATCATGTCTAGTATGAAACTGGTTTCTCTTCAAAACCCATTCTTTAGGATACTTTGTCCTTTTTTTTTGTTTTTATGGCTAATAAACATAATATACAGGGTGAGTCGGGAGGAACGGACCAAAATGTTGAAAATTACTCTCAACTGTTGCGTGGGGATTTTTGATTGACCATACCTACATGAGAGTTACGAGTATTATTCATCTGTAAAAAGTATACCTACGCGATACAACATGATGATTATTTATCCACCGAAAAAATTCCATACGTTTAGCATAATCTTCCGGTTTTAGGTGCTGTACCTACTCTCTGTACATGGTATGGATATAAGCCTTGCTCGTGGAGTGTGTTTAATACTCTGTTACTACTTTCTTTTTTGTGGAATGCCCAATTGAGTACCAATTCTTCGTAAGCTGGTCGTTGCATTTTCTTCTAAGTACTAAATCCAGAATATTTTCTACTTCTCCTAAACCTTGTCGGGTAGCTCGTTCAGATGTAATGTTGGCACTGGGAAGCTTACCATTCTCGCACAAATTGTTAAAAACTCTGATAAACACATTTCTAGTCGGATGTCTGTGATGTGGCTATACCGTTGACGATATTCTTCAACAGCAGCTGTAGCACTTCCATTACAGAAACCATAAATAAACACCATATTTGCATATTCTAAATTTAAATAAGTATTTGTCATTTTGTAACACTTCAATCACTCAAACTTGAAAATAAACGTTTAATTACTGCCACAATACACATACACATTGTCAAGACAACATAGATGTCAAATAGTTTAGAGTGTTGAGCATGGCATACTCTAATTACGTGAAAATTTTGATAAAAGTAGAACGTAGAAAAAATTTTTATATTGCGCTATAATTTGAAAACAAATGAATATCAGATAGGAACATATGGGTTTTTTTACATTGTTTTCGCGTGTATAATACACTCCTTAAATTTGGTCCGTTCCACCCGACTCACCCTGTATATATTTTATTTTATTTAGGTAGTTTTTTGTTGACCGCAGTTTTGTTTACCAGTTTGTCTAACTTTCGTCATTTTGTTCGTCGAGCCGCTCGATGAGCAACTCGACATGGGCTACTTAAAAATAAGTATAATTTTCTACAACCTCCAATTAAAATAGCCAAATATCTGCCTATTTGCCAATAACAAATTAACTAAGCAGCTTGCTACTTTGCCACTGCTAGAGATACCACCACCACTTAACTAAACTAAAACTCTTTAAGGTGAAAACATTAAGTTGAAAAAAGACGACAAGCAGACTGCACCTTGCATCTTAGTTTAAAAAAGCGACGATTTAGGACACCCTAAAAACCTTGAAAAATAGGACTGCTTGCAAACTTAGTATTATGATATTAATTTATTACAAACATACTTAAAATGCACAAATTTCTGTTTTTCCACAATTTGTATTCTTGTGCATTATAATGTAGGTACATAGCACACCTTACGAGGATATTGTATTGGATATTTTAGGCAGTTGCACCCAGTGGCGTAGCTAGGATATTGTCTTGGGGGGGGCATATAGTTGCATAGAGGCGTAAAGCCCGCTGCAGGCGAAAGCGCCGCAGGCGAAAACATTTTTGGACCACGCCCAAATTTTGCTAAATTTTTCTATTATCTATAATTGTTACGTAATCGCCTAAGTACAATCCGCAACTGAAATAATCTAGAAGTCCTACAAACAAACCACAACCAAACGTAATTACCTAGGTTTTCCTACGATGTTTATATCTTACTTTGTCTTAATTATTTACGTAAATAAAAGAGAGAAATTTTTCTATTATCTATAATTGTTACGTAATCGCCTAAGTACAATCCGCAACTGAAATAATCTAGAAGTCCTACAAACAAACCACAACCAAACGTAATTACCTAGGTTTTCCTACGATGTTTATATCTTACTTTGTCTTAATTATTTACGTAAATAAAAGAGAGAAATTTTTCTATTATCTATAATTGTTACGTAATCGCCTAAGTACAATCCGCAACTGAAATAATCTAGAAGTCCTACAAACAAACCACAACCAAACGTAATTACCTAGGTTTTCCTACGATGTTTATATCTTACTTTGTCTTAATTATTTACGTAAATAAAAGAGAGAAAAGGAAATTTACACCACCAGACACCAGATCCGCGAATGTCACATAAAACAAGACGACGGGGATGTGATGACCAAAACAGACGCGTTGTTTCTCAAAGTAAGCCTACCTACGTTAAATTTAAAAGGGCAAAAAAATTAAATTTAAATATTGTTTTTGAAATATTGTTGATAATTACTTTTTTTCATGGCTCTTGGGGGGGGCAAATGCCCCGATGCCCCCCCCCCTAGCTACGCCGGTGGTTGCACCTGGACATATATTATGTACGGTACGATTCAATTTACAGGTAGGTACAACCAATACTCCAATCTATCTTATAATTTTTTTTATCTATTCTATTTCAATAGGTTCTCATATCCCTTCTAAGTTCATGTTATTATTTATTCCCGCCGAGTGTTCGTTTAAAAGTACCGCCCCGGATGTAGCTTCAGAACTTTAAACGAAGTCTTCCACTCCCAACCTGTGCAAAAACTGCTTTTCAGGCAGCTAAAAGCACTTCAATAACATTGTTCTTCCCTCAGTTCAACCGTCACCCATGTGGGCATGTCCTCACCTGATATTCCCGTCCGACCGTCTTTTGATGATTGAATTTCTTAACTTTTCTTTAAAGTGAACTTTATTATACGTCATACGATACGACCGCTATAGAAAAAAACTTCTTGGCATTTTATCGTCAAGACGTTATTTGTTTGCCCTTTGTCGTTGCCACTGAAGAAGCAGTTTCCGCTCGAACAGGTCATGGTAATTGTGAGAATTTCGTTAGTTAAGATAATTGAACACAGTTTTGTAATACTTTTTTAAGCATAGAGCCGATCAGGATATTGGAAAACTTATTATATTATGCATACTTTCTTCTTTCTTTTAAATATGTCGTTTAATAATGTATATTATGAAGTTAGCTAGACAACTTCATCCCATCAAGTTTCTTATAATCGGAAAATTTGCTGTTTCTTTGTCGGTAGTTGTGTGAAAACTTATTTTGTCGTTATTTTTAAAAACTTACGCGATGCTTTGATAACTTTATATGAAGTTAGCTAAACAACTTCATCCAATCAAGTTTCTTATAACCAGAAAATTTAACGTTCCTTTACCACTAACTAGTTGTGTTAAAACTAATTTTGTCGTTGTTATTTTTAAAAACTTACGCGATGCTTTGCTAACTTCATATGAAGTTAGCAAAACAACTTCATCTAATCAAGTTTCCTATAATCAAACCATTGCCGTTTTTTGTCTTTACTTGGTTGTGAAAAAATTAATTTTGTCGTTATTATTTTTTGTGTTTTATTATGTCGTTTTGCTAAATTGATATGAAGTTAGCTAAGCACCGGCTAATTAACGACAAATAAGAGGAAAGTTTTACGCTTTTAACATTTTCTAAAAACAAATTTTTTGTTAAGTGGTTTTACTAAGTTCATATGAAACCGACAAAACATCGCGTAATTTTTTTTTAAATAATAACGACAATATTTATTTTTTCACAACTAATTAACGCCAAAAAAACGGCAAATTTTCCAATTATAAGAAACTTAATTGGATAAAGTTGTTTAGTTAACTTCATATGAAGTTAGCAAAACATCGAGTAAGTTTTTAAAAATAACAACGTCAAAGACGAGGTAACCATTACACGCCCGTCAAACATTTGGTAAAAACAAATTTTTTGTTGTGTTGTTTTTCAAAGTTCATATGAAGTTAGCTAAGCATCGGCGTAATTTAAAAAAAAAAACCACGACAACTTTTACACTTCTAACCTTTGCAAAAACAAGTTTTTTTGTTGTATGGTTTTACTAGGTTCATATGAAATCGACAAAACATCGCGTAATTTTTTTTAAATAAGAACGACATTATTTCTTTTTTTTACAACTAATTAACGACAAAAAAAACGGCAAATTTTCCAATTATAAGAAACTTAATTAGATAAAAATAAAGTTGTTTAGTTAACTTCATATGAACTTAGCAAAACATCGAGTAAGTATTTAAAAATAACAACGACAAAGACGAGGTAACCATTACACGTCAAACATTTGGTAAAAACAATTTTTTTGTTGTGTTGTTTTACAAAATTCATATGAAGTTAGCTAAGCATCGGCGTAATTTTAAAAAAAATAACAAAAAAATTAATTTTGCAACAACTAATTAACTACAGAAAAGAGGCAACTTTTACACTTTTAGCATTTGCAAAAAAACAAGTTTTTTGTTGTGTGGTTTTACTAGGTGCATATGAAATCGACAAAACATAGCGTAATTTTTTTTTTAAATAATGACGAAATTATTTTGTTTACAACTAATTAACGACAAAAGAAATGGCAAATTTTCCGATTATAAGAAACTTGACTAGATGAAGTTGCCTAGCTAACGTCATATACATCGTTTAAAAAGTATACAGCATCATTTTCTTCGAAAATTATCGCGCCCATATCATGTGTATAATGTTCATAATCTTGCACTGTTATTTTAGTAAAGTTACAAAATTTCCTGGTGGCCTATAAAAAAATACTGCCATTATGTAGTTTTATTCCACGTTCCGTAACATTACTTGAATGGACTTTTTCACTAAATTTTAAATTTTATTCTACCGCATAGAGAAAGAAAAAATAAAAAATTTTACGGTTTCAGTTTTTAAAATTTTTAATTATTTACTGAGAAAATAAATAAACAAGATACGCTGTCTAATAAAAACGTTCGAAAAAACCGACTGACGTCACATCTGCCTCGACCTATGGATCACCTAATTCACTCTGAATGTCGAGCGCCGCATCTACCTGAATATCTTGCGGATTGTTTTATATTTTTAAGTTGTTCTTGTCTATTTAATTTCAGACACAAACTACGTTTTCAAAAATACTTATTTTATGAAGTTACCTTATACCTACACGGTCAAAAACAAATAAACTTTGCATCACAGGCGACCAAATTTTAATAGCCCAATTTTGATTTTGTAGAAAAACACACATTTAATATGGCGCTTCTTTAAAGAAAATGTATCTGAAATAAAGCATTGTCAAAACTAAGAAGTTTTATGTAGGTTGCGTTGAGTCTTATTTTGCAAAAGTGGTGCAATTTATAAAATATGGGTAAAAAATCAAAATTATATTATGCAGCTGAAATTTTTGCATGTGGGCTAGAAACTGCATTTAAAAAACCTTTTTTCGATATTTTCGGAAATAACCCCACTTTTGAATTATTTTTTGGAAAAAATTTAAATTTAACAGATAATGCGAATCATGTGACTTCTCTTTTTTGCTTAATTTTCATATCGATTGAAGCAGAACTTGATGCTAAAGTCAAGTTTCAAATAAAGCTGTTAATAAAAAAAAATCCCATATGATGCGGACTTTACTGGTCACACTGTATAAAGTTACGTAGCTATACTGTGTGCCTGTAGAAATTTATTGTTATAAAGTTTATTTAGTATTCGTATTCCGTTTTCATTTTACTATTTATAATGTCCTCCTAAGGCACAAAAGCGTCAACCATAATAAAAGAAGTCCCTCTGAAATGTCAAACGAATTACGTCTCAAGTATGGCGATGGTACCTCCAGATGGGTCTATCTACCATACCATCGTGGGACATCGCAACGAATAGGGAAGACAGGCACTATAGGACGAATTGACAAAAGGCACATCCTTATTCAAGATGCTGGTAGTCAAGATGTTATCGCTATTGTTTGGTGTTTTTGGCGTGTTGATGTTTCACTTGGAATTTAATGTATGATTTTTAAGCTTTGTAGGTATAAGCTTTCAGTATACAAAGCAGGTTAAAACTAAAATGGCGTTGTTTTTAATTTAATACTATCGTGCGAGCAAAAATTATTTGCATCAGAGAGGGCTTGGATTAAAAAAGTTAGGTAGGGATTGGTTTAGTAGATCACAATGATATGGGGACAATATATGTAACCAAATCTAGGTTAAAATTTTGTCAATTTCATATTATGACATGATATGCCCAACTAATGAGTAATAAAATAAGTAGACAAATACAAATTTATTTTTGTTGTTTACAAAATTAACAAAGTAAGAATATACAGAAAGAAAAACAAAAATAATTACATACATAAATTGCTGAAATTGGCCACCGCCTGCCATGCTCCAAGCATAAATTCACACGTCTCTTTATATTTTCGAAAGTGTTGACCAGCATCTCTGGAGAAATGTACCCACATTTTTGGATAATCCTTTCTTGTAATTGTTCTAAATTTGCAACTGGTGTTTTAAAAATAGTGTTCTTTAAATGAGGAAAAACGAAGTAATCCATAACCGTTAAACAAGGCGATCTAGGTGGGAATTCAATGTCTGATCGAAAACTGATCAATCTGTCGTCGAAAAAATTGCGTAAGTAGTTAATAGTTTCGGCGACTGTATGGGCGGTTGCATCGTCCTGTTGAAAATATCCAAAACGTAGTTTGTCGTCAAGTAATTGCTCCACAAATGGAAATATTGTCTTTATACCGCTGTGCTGTAACTGTGTCATGGAAAAAAATATGACCAACAATTCTTCTTCGAGAAGCAGCTAACCAGACACCAATTTTTTGAGGGTGCAATGTGGACTACAAAGAAATGGGGATTTTCACTACTCCACATGCGTGTATTCTGAGAATTCCCATAACCGGAGAGGTGGAACCAGGCTTCATCCCAAAAAAAATGGTCAGGTCAAATAAATCATTTCTTTCCAATAAATTTTGGATAAACCATTGAGAGTAATTCCTGCGTCTTTCAAAATCTGCGGCTTGTATTTCTTGAAATACTTGCACTTTATAAGGAAATAAATTTAGTTGCTTCTTAAGAATAGTCCTGCATGTTCCATAAGATCTTCCCACGTCTTGGGACAGGCGTCTGATACAATTTGTTGGCGTATTTTGCATTATTTTACGAACGTTTGCAACAAGTTCTTCGGTTCTTACAGATGGTCTTTCTGCTTCTTTCATGGTACCAAATCAAGGTGATTTTTTTTGTGGATTTAAACTCATTTAATAAATTTAAAGCAATTTTACTTAATATAATTAAAGCTGTTTAAATTAAATAAAGTAGTTTCTTTAAATCTAGTGCTTTGGGGAAGATTTATAATGAGCATATAGGCATTGCAGAAAAATGTTGCCAACTTAGAAACACCCTTAGGCACAAGTAAACTTTAACGTCCCGGGAATATTATCTATATCTTAAATCAGTTCTACCCGTTGTATACCTACATGTATTTTATAAGTTACCTACCTCCTAACCTTACGGCTTACGGGTAAAGACCTTACTTTTTTAATCCTACAATTTTCTGCTTATTTACCCTTAAGGTATCATTTAGAAAGAATATGCCTTTACGTATTGCCGCAGTTTCAGCGGGGGTTCTGTAATCTAGTCTTTAGTCACAAAGGTATAAAGCCAAACTCGACCAAGAGCATTATGTTTTATCACCATTTTGCTCGATGGCAGGGTGAGGGTATTCTTAAAAACTACGCTGCTGCTTTATTCACAAGAATTTTTGCCCAGGTTTTTCAATTCCATATGTAAAGGTTGTTCAATGACCGCTGACCATTACGTTATGACTAGTGCTTATCTTTCCAATATAAGTGAACTAGGTGAGATAGTAAGTTTGCGTCAATAATGAATGTCGTGTAGTAAGTTTGCGTCAATAATGAATGTCGTGTAATGTTACGAGTCAAAAAAAAATTATTGTCATTTTTAACAGTGACATTTTTAATCAACAATATTTCAAAAATGTCACGGTATTTTGAAAAACAAGCATTAGCATGTTAATGCTGAATATGATAAATTCGGTAATAATAAAAAGCCCCATCGCTTCAGAATCTAAGTCCAAAACATTGTAGATATATTCTCTGGCCCCCGTGAATAAGCAAACAAGTCACCAAATTTGCAAAAAGGAGATATTTACATATGATTGTAGAACAAATCATTAACTTTTTTGTGAATAAGCAAATAAGTCGGATACTTATCACTCATCTTACGTATTCTGTGAACATGTGATTTTTCGAATATAACAAAAATTTATGCTTTAAATATGATAAATTGAGTTATTCTACTTCTTGCAGTTCTTGCTAATATTAGTTTTTAGTAATAAGCAGATAAGTAAACTTATCTTGTTGTTCACGGCGGCGGTGTTACAATTATGTTTAAATAATATAGAGAGTTATTTGCTGGTACACGGAGAAATACCTCCGCCACGCTAAAAACTTGTTAAGTTATCGGTTTGTTATCTCAGCAAGTGGTTGTTTTTGAGGTTATAATAATTAGCCAGTAAATAGAATATTTTATCGACGAGTTTGTATTATTATTTAAAATTGGGATGAAAACAAGCAGCAGCACTCAGACTGTCAAAGCTATACATAATGGACCCGTTTCAATTAACAAAGACAAGAAAAATAACCTTGTGAAACTTTTGCCTCTTATTGACGTGGCGTTTCGACCTTTTTACGAAGGTTTTTTGGTAGCTGATGTTCCTGACATAGATCCAGATTTAGTGGAGATCGATCCCGACGAGCAATAGTAGCCCAATATTACTAGTATTATTTTCTTGTCCGTGTTGTTGTGCATAATACGTTTTTACTATTGCAAAATAAATAATAATACCTACATGAATATTACCTTTAATATAATATTGAATAAGTCTTCCTAAAACACACAGTTAAGATATCTCGAGTTATCCTAAAATGTATCTTATACTATAATTGTTAATATCCGGATAAGTCGCTCAAAATACACTTAAGATCGTTTCATTGCATATAACAATATTCTAATTTATAACATTACCTATTTTAGTTGTAAAAATCAGTAAAAGATTTCCATAATACCTTTTAGGCAATTTACCTCAACTAAATTAATATTGTTTTATCTCTCCTGAAAATTTTTATAAAGTCGAGTTATGTTTATTCTTGGGAGCCACAGAATATAAGCTGGGAAAAACACAAAAAGCATAAAAGGCCATTATATCACTGACATGTGAAACTTGTATGGATTTTCTACGCTGACGTAACAACTACCAAATGCCATCACATTAGATAGATGTTTCCCACGTTTTTCCTGCAACATCAGGAGCTGTTAACAGATTGCCACCCTAAACAGAAAAAACATTTATTATCTCACAACAAGGACCAGGTATTAACTAATCAGGAATATGAATATTACTGCCAACTGACGCTCATGGTATAATAGGTTTTACTCTCACGTGTGGGGGTGCATATTGGCGTGCCTATATGTATATACCCAAGGTGAGGAACGATAAAGCATACCATATGGGTGACATTACTTGTTGCTTTTTGTCAGCGTTTATTATCACGTATAAATATTGCAATACTGCGTCAAGCTCCTATACGAATTGAGTTATAGGAACTTCATTCTTATCCTGACATACTGTAACACGGGATGTATTTTAGGAATATTACAGAAATTTATTTTCAACCAATTAGAAGGCTCCTTTTTGTTTACGTTGCTTAAAGCAACGGAAGATTATCACGAATATTTCACTCATGTATAAATTTTCCCATAAGAAACGTTAAAAATAAAAAAATATCAGCGGATATACAACGTTGCCTAGACAACGTTGTATATCCAACACACAACAATCGAACCTATTTGACGAGACAGTTTTTTTAATTTTTATTATTCAATCAATAATTAGTTAATATTTTTCAATTGTTTGTTGCTATTTGTTAAGTTTTTTTATAAAATAAAAAAAAAATTGTTATTGGATTTCAGTTACAGTTTTAATTATGTTATATGAAATTGAAAATTGTATGACAAAAAAAATTTTTTATATATATTTCATTCTAGAAATATTCTCCCTAAATACCGCTCGTGCATAAAAATTAACCAGATAATTTTTAAGCACTCGTGGTATTACCCCCGATAATTTTGTTAGTTCCTATTAACTTAATAAAATTAATAAGTGATAATTTTTCTGTCAAAAATGAAGTGCTTTATATCTATTAGCAAAAGTCACTCAGAATAAAATCAAAATACATTTTGTTGCTAACTTATAATTTTTATACTAACCAATTTGCTTTACATATCGAACACCGGGGCTAAGTTTCATTTGAAACTATGTAGACATGTAATATCAGATGTTATGGTTGAGAACGAATTAATGTTTTTAATGTTCCTGAAATTTTAGTAATAAACCTTAGTTTACTAACAAGTAAAATCAACTTCTATTGTAAAAATACAGTACGTCATATTAAACTAAACTCATCGGAAATATGTTTTTTAAAGTTTTATTTGAATTTAAAACTATAAAAACATTGGATTTCAGGTAATAAATTTCTTATTTAATGTTTCTCACATTTTAGTAATAAAAATGAGTTAATAACGGCTAAAATGAACTTCATTTCTAAAACTCTCTCCGAATCTCCCACGCAGCAATAATAATTCTGCTGCTAGGGAGATTATAAGTGAAAATATTTTCGCATATACAGTGTCCGCGGAAAAGTCTGCACCATATGGAAAACTTTTTGAAGCGTTATTTTTTGCAAATCTGTTTTTGGCATTGGGTTCTGCACGAACCAAAACAAAAGCTTAAAACTTTTGACTTGTGCGTTACACCTGTTAAATGTTATTTGAAACTTTTTTACTTGTCACGTGATTTCATATATGAATTTGTGAGGAACACGCTCTAAGCTAGAGCATATATGGAAAAATTATAACATAATTATGGCTTTAATAATTTATAGATTTTCTGTTTAATAAATTACAAAATTTGTTTGCCATCATGCTTTCATCCCTCATAATATACCGTGCGAGCAAAAATTATTTGCATCAAAGAGGGCCTTGCATCTAAGGACGTAATGCTTAGCCGTAGAGCTTAATACCTGTTGGGTGTCAGTAACTACCTGAATTAACAATCAATCAGTTATTCCGTCATGTTTGACAGTCGTTACAAGTAATTTGATTCATCGCTAATTTTCCAATTTCTTGAACAATTCACACAATGGACTTTACGGAACAGCACAAAACATTCATGGTTGAAGCGTATTTTTGAAACGGGGTTAGAGTAAATGGTAAGTGGCAATACAATCCGGGTTTGTGCATGGACGATTTTCACGAACACTTTCCTAACGTTGCTTTTATTGCTGGGGATTTTTATCATTGCCTGAAAAGAACCGTGACTGTGTTTAAGGAAACAGGTTCTATACAACACAAAAAAGGAGCAGGAAGACCATCTATAAGAACAGAAGAACTTGTTGCAAACGTTTGTAAAATAATGCAAAATACGCCAACAAATTGTATCAGACGCCTGTCCCAAGACGTGGGAAGATCTTATGGAACATGCAGGACTATTCTTAAGAAGCAACTAAATTTATTTCCTTATAATGTGCAAGTATTCCAAGAAATGCAAGCCGCAGATTTTGAGAGACGCAGGAATTACTCTCAATGGTTTATCCAAAATTTATTGGAAAGAAATGATTTATTAGACCTGACCATTTTTTTGGGATGAAGCCTGGTTTCACCTCTCCGGTTATAAGAATTCTCAGAATACACGCATGTGGAGTAGTGAAAATCCCCATTTCTTTGTAGTCCACATTGCACCCTCAAAAAATTGGTGTCTGGTTAGGTGCTTCTCGAAGAAGAATTGTTGGTCATATTTTTTTCCATGACACAGTTACAGCACAGCGGTATAAAGACAATATTTCCATTTGTGGAGCATTTACTTGACGACAAACTACGTTTTGGATATTTTCAACAGGATGATGCAACCGCCCATACAGTCGCCGAAACTATTAACTACTTACGAAATTTTTTCGACGACAGATTGATCAGTTTTCGATCAGACATTGAATTCCCACCTAGATCACCTTATTTAACGGTTATGGATTACTTCGTTTTTCCTCATTTAAAGAACACTATTTTTAAAACACCAGTTGCTAATTTAGAACAATTACAAGAAAGGATTATCCAAAAATGTGGGTACATTTCTCCAGAGATGCTGGTCAACTTCAACAATTTATGTAATTATTTTTCTTTTTCTTTCTGCATATTCTTACTTTGTTAATTTTGTTAACAACAAAAATAAAGTTGTAGGGGAGACTCGGGCAAGAAGAACCATATGGGCAAAAGGAATCAATCAAATATTTCAAAATATAAATTTGCCGCTCTAATTTTGTCATCTAGTTTCGATTGCCGCCGCATTTCTGCAGTGTTTGATGTGAAATATATTACGGTAAGTTGTTTTTTTCATATTTTACAGTGAATACAGAAATATGTACGTTCTGAATCATTTAACAGGGTTCAGGAGTTTGGAAACTATTTGTAAACAGTAAAAATGTGTAACATCATGATTGAATATATCGAAAAAGGATCTTTCGCCTTAGTTAACCTCAAAATATTTCCGCGGTATCTGAAATCCATTTATTTTTAAACGGATTGATATATTTTAACTTACAAATAGGGCAAAAAGAATCGGGCAAAAGGAACAGTGTGGATTCAGTGTAATTTCTGCCAAAAGTGGGCGCATCACTTATGTGCCGACTACCATAATACTGGTGTCTATATCTGTGACACTTGCAAGGGTACGGTTTCAAGGTCATTAAAATACACTAAATAATAATATTATTTTTTAAAGTTTGTGTTGCCCAAAAGCATTTTATATGTTGGTTCATTTTGCCCAAGACAAAGGTTCTTTATGCCCGCGGGTCTGGGCAAAAGGAACCAAACGCAGAGTTTTGGTTTATGTTGTTTTTGAAAGGAAAATATATTTTCTTTTGTGTTTTTAATAAATAAGTTTTGATTCTAAAGATACACTTTAAATTATTTTATTTTCCTGAAAATATGAGAACAATCGGAACATTTTGGCAGGCAATTAAAATTAAGTGGTTCTTCTTGCCCGAGTCTCCCCCATTTGTCTACTTATTTTATTACTCATTAGTTTGGCATATCATGCACAGAATATTAACGTTGGCTGTAAGTTCTCTGATAGCATGTGATAATATGAATTTTAACCTAGATTTGGTTAGATATATCGTCCCGATATCATTGTGATCTAAACCAAGCCCCACGTTTTTTAATCCAAGCCCTCTTTGATGCAAGTAATTTTTGCTCGCACGGTATTTTACATCCCCGCTGTTGTATTTTAATCAAATTTATAATTGCTATAAAAAAATTTTAATAATATAATATTATCATCCCTTGCTCCTGTTAAAATAAGTAAAACCCATATCCAACGGCAATACAAATTAAAATAATCTTAATAATGTCAGCTATGATATAATTTCAATTACACCTTGCGAAGAATTTTGATTTGCAATAAAAGTGATGGGCCTTGTCATAACTTTCCCCTGTAAATATTACCCTTAATTTTAATAGAGGGGTGCTGCACGCGGGGGTTTAAATATGACGCCATGTGGTACAGATATATATTTCTACATCGAACTGTATTTGAATACCTACACTGAGAGAAAAGTCTAGTAGTAAATTCTTAAGATTTTTATGAAATGTTTGTAGTTTTATTAAAAAACCTAAAATATTTTCTACCAGTGCCTGTTTAAAACAATAATGACTATGTTGTTAAAGCTAGCAGCCCTGTTATAATGAAACTAATACCGTGCGATCAAAAATTATTTGCATCAAAGAGGGCTTGGATTAAAAAACGTAGGGTTTGGTTTAGATCACAATGATATGGGGACGATATATCTAACCAAATCTAGGTTAAAATATTGTCAAATTCATATTATGACATGATATGCCAAACTAATGAGTAATAAAATAAGTAGACAAACACAAATTTATTTTTGTTGTTTACAAAATTAACAAAGTAAGAATATACAGAAAGAAAAAGAAAAATAATTTTATGCATTCTGAGAATTCACATAACCGGAGAGGTGGAACCAGGCTTCATCCGAAAAAAAATGTCAGGTCTAATAAAACATTTATTTTCAATAATTTTTGGGTAAACCATTGAGAGTAATTCCTGCGTCTTTCAAAATCTGCGGCTTGTATTTCTTGGAATACTTGCACTTTATAAGGAAATAAATTTAGCTGCTTCTTAAGAATAGTCCTGCATGTTCCATAAGATTTTCCCACTTCTTGGGACAGGCGTCTTATACAATTTGTTGGCGTATTTTGCATTATTTCACGAACGTTTGCAACAAGTTCATTCCTGCTCGTTTTTTGTGTTGTATAGAACCTGTTCCCCCACGGTTCTTTTCAGGCAATGATAAAAATCCCCAGCAATTAAAGCAACGTTAGGAAAATGTTCGTGAAAATGGTCCATGCACCAACCCGGATTGTATTGCCACTTACCCTTTACTCTAACCCTGTTTCGAAAATACGCTTCAACCATGAATGTTTTGTGCTGTTCCGTAAAGCCCATTGAGTGAATTGTTCAAAAAATTGGAAAAATTAGCGATGAATCAAATTACTTGTAACGACTGTCAAAGATGACGGAATAACTGATTGATTGTTAATTCAGGTAGTTACTGACATCTAACAGGTATTAAGCTCTACGGCTAAGCATTACGTCCTTAAATGCAATGCCCTCTTTCATGCAAATAATTTTTGCTCGCACGGTATATCTATAGTTTAGGTTATGTAGGTAGGGTTTGTTAAATTTTTGATTGGCTGCCAGCCAACAGGTTTTCTTGAAACCGGCATTATGCGCCTTCATAGACCTGGTAAATCCTCAATAGTTACTAATTAAGTTAATTTAAGCTCAAATAAAACCCAAAAGGGGAAATCTTTCGACACTATGGCAACAGCGTATTATTCTAGAGTGAATATTTTCACGTGGTTTCATTGGGAACTCGCGAGGAACCTAATGGGCCTATGCCATAGACATTGACATGTCGACGAGTCATGTTTTAACAAATTTTAGAAAAAAACCCTTAAAAATAATTTTCTATCCTCAAATCACTACCTACCTTTTTCTCAACTTGATGGAAAATTGAGAAGAAATTTCAATTTTTGGCAAGAATTAGGGGCAAACTTTAGCTGTTTATACGTAAAAATAAATTAAAGGTCAACTTTTACAATTTCTTGAGGAAGAACTTAAATTTTAAAGCCCGGACCTGTCTATTTTCCCATTTGTCAAATGATAATATTGCAGTGCGCATGTCTAATCGTGTGTAGCTCTGTTTACATGCGCGAGGCCATAAATTTTACACTTTCGTGATTATTGTTTGCTTATCTAAAGGTAAATATCTATAGCCTATGCATTTGCTGTCTCGTCGGATTGTTATGATAAAGATAATGAGATATCTGTCTTGCTCTGTCTTCGTTGAAAGCGATCATAGTGGCGGTCATGATCAATATAAACAAATGACAAATGACACGAGTTGCACGTTACATATTTTCAAAAATACAGGAAGGGGCTGATATTTACGCTACTGTCATAAAATGAGTCAAACAATATGTTAATAAAATCACTTACAAAACCTGTACCTAAATAGGGTTTCTTACAGTTATTGCACCAACAAACCCAAACACTAATCTTATTGAAATATATTAATATTAATACAAAATATCCATTCTTCTAAATTGTTGGGTATTAGAGTCTTCATAGTGTCATATTATTGTACTTTGGGAATTCCCACAAATAAAATTAATGATTGTTTCCTTGCATTGCGATGGTGCAATTGGACTTGGCGCCAGTAGCACCGGCTCCAGAAGCCTACCAATTAAATAAGTTATTTAGGACGTGCTCTTGCATTTAAATAATACATAATTTATGGGTCCTTTGGACGTACAGAAGTTAATACAAAAAAATTGGATAGACAAATCCTTGCTTCGGAGGGCGAAATAAAAAAAAGTTGTTTTTATGTACCGTCGAGTAAGCTGCCAACAAAAATAAAATTAAGGCGTTTTTAACGCGCTTTTATTAGCTTCACCTGTTTGTTTGTTTGTCCGTAACCGACTTCTTTGAACCCGATTTTAACCCACTTTAATCGGTCAGATTTAATTTAAATTTTGTAGACTTATCAAGAACCGCTGACAATACAATAGTCTACACGCAAAAAAGTCTCCTGTCAAATTTTGACAGCTGTCAGGTATAAAACGAAGAAGCGATTTTGACTAAACAAATTATGGGGTCGGAGACTTCGGGAAAAAAAAGAAAGAATTCTCCTGTCAAAATTTGACAGCTGTCAAAATGTCAAATCGTTTAAAAAAATGATATTAATGAAAAAACTATAAGGTCGTAGGTACCTATGTATATTGACGATGGAAAGTTGAAAAAAATACGCAAAAAATCTCTTGTCAAAATTTGACACCTGTCAATATGTCACAATTATTACAATAACCGATAGTAATGAAACAAACGTGGGGTCGTATAGATATTGTCGCTAAGAATAGAGAAAAATTAAAAAAAAAATTTTACCCGTCAAAATAAAATTTTGACAATTTTTTTTTTAATTTTGAAAATTTTTGTCGTTTGTTCGGGTTTTCATGTATGTTTGTTTGTAACCGACTTCTTTGACCCCGATTTTGACCCACTTTAAACGGTGAGATTTAACTTAAATTTTGTAGACTTATCAAGAACCGCTGACAATACAATAATCTACTAATCTAGCTCAATCTACTCAAAATTTTTTTTTCTTAACAATAACTCAAACTAAAAAATGGAAAATAAATATAGTTTTAAAAAAACTAAAAAAACACGCTTAATTAATCAAACTAAAAAGCGGAAAATAAATATAGTTTAAAATAATTCTTGAAATTTTTAATATAGGCAGAAAATAATAATGAACGATAAACATTAGTATTATAGTAAAAAAAAGCGTGGGGCGCTTTGTGCTGTATTTTTTTGTATATCGAGCACCCTACGTTTTTTCACAACAATACTATTGTTTATCGTTCATTATTATGTTCTGCCTATATTAAGAATTTAAAGAATTATTTTAAACTATATTTATTTTTCGCTTTTTAGTTTGATTAATTATTAAAGCGTGTTTTTTAGTTTTGTTAAACTATATTTATATAGTATAGGTAGCAGCAGCGTATTAGCCAAAAAACTGCAGGTTAAAACTTGGTGACGTGTTAATGGCCAACCGAGAGTGCCTCTAAAGTGCCCCATTCACATACGGTTCTGTACGGCAGATTTGTCCCTCGGACAGATCCGTGAGTGACTACACATTTGAAACAGATCCATCGTTGACAGACATTTTTTTAACGGGTGAATTTGTGGCTACATGATGATAAAAAAAAATAGCGATCCAATAAAAAATTAAAAAGTAAAAAAAATGTCAGTGCACTTTTAGGGTTTCATTATTATTTTTATAGTGTTAGTGAAGTCAGAAATAAGTTGTTTATTTAGGGTATCATGGGATGAAACATTTTGTCTTTGAAAATCAGTATGAAATTTTTAATTAATTTAAATTTACTGAAAAATAAATTTATACAATTTAAAATTGAATCATATATTTTATGTCTAGTAGGTACCTACATTAGGGTGGAGCGACCGCATAGGTGAAGAATTTTTGTGTTCGAAAATAAAATTTCCTGACCGTGCAATAGCTGTGGTATAAAAAAAGAAGATTTTCTGTATTTTTAATTTTTTTTACGATTTCCCTTTCCACCGCCACAGGCAAGAAATTTAAAATTAAGATTATTTTTTGTGGAAAATGTTGTTGCCAGAACGTCAGATAGCTTTATTATGAAGAAGTATTGGTTTTTGTATATGCAATTTTTTTACGGTCACCCCATTACCACGAGGCAAAAATTATAAAAGACAAACCTATAATACTTTATGTTAAAAAGTACATATTGTTCAATAAAACGAGAAAACTAAATCACAAATATTTATTTATTTGAAGAATAATATTTAAATATTAAAATAAAATATTACCAAACTTAGTAGAAAATTAAAAAATCATTTAGTTTTAAAGTTTTTGATTAATATTTGGGCATTAGTATTCTTAAATTCAATTTACTTCTTATTACTCCATCCCTTCGTTCGTAACCGCAAACCGCTATGGATGCTTCAGTTACAACCTTTACTGCCCAGTCTACTGCTTGGTTATGGCAGGGGTAGTCTCTAAAATGAGATATAGATGAAGCTTTTGGGTTTTCTACCACTTCCTTTAATTGTTCAACTGTCAGCCTAGTGGTTATCGGCGGTTCATTATAATCTACATTTTGCCAATCAATTATTAATTCGTGGTAGTCTTTAGCATCAAAATTTATAGTCGGAATAGTAAAAAATCGAATCATCTGGTTGGAATCTTGTTTAGCCCTAGCTTTTAATATTCTCAGATAACCTAGCTTTCTAATATGTTTTTGTTTATCAAACAGCATAGAAAGTATTATATTTTCCGGATGAGCAAAGAACCCATGTCGATTTATAACTATAATATGGACAGGTCTCTCGTCAAGTTCTCGCAGAGTTTAATTGTCTTAAATTCATGTTTTGCACCATTAATGCAAGAAGGGTTTGTTTTAATATAAAACCGCATTGGCGCGTAGACTTTCATAATAAAACTTGTCAATAATACCAAATTTCGATTAGGATTTGATGTCGCTACTTATAAGCGCAAAACTCTATTGGCTGTGGTCAACCAACGGGGGTGAACTAGTTTTACAGGATCACGTTTAGACAGTAGGTACAGCGGAGCAATTTCCCGTTATTATTGAAACACACAATATCAAATAAATATCTTTGGTCTGTACGTAATTCTACATCACTCATATTAGGTAACCCAGAGTCTATTTCAGAAAATTTTACAATGGCAGTTTTTCGCAGCAACTTAAAAGCCTTCCAATAGGACCGCTAAAAGCCCTTGGACCAGATGTTCCCCGCCGAGATGTAATAAGATATGTCGCAACGAAAGTTTATTACCGTGCAACTGACAAACAAACCATTGCAGAGGACGATTTAGTTTTTTTTCTAGTCTGGCGATTATTCCGTTCTTGTCTCCGACATTTGTATTAGTTCCGTCACAACCGATAACCTGCAGATCGTCCAGTGTAATAGAATGATTTCCGAAAAATTGAATCATTCCTTCCAATATACTTAAAGAAGATTCGGAAGTGGGGGATATGTGACCAATATATTTTGATGCCGGTTCTTCTACTAAAACAACATGTTCTTCCACTATTGTCTTTTTTCACTTTTCTGTAAAAGCAAGAGTATTGTCTCTCCGTCCATCAAAATAACGGCTTTGAAAAATTATCTTTCCAGGACTTGACTGTAGTTTATTTCTATTTTTTTGTCTTACTCTTCTTATTTTATGACGGTCAATAACATTCTCAGTAGTTGTAGCAGTTATTGTGCCATAATCTTTCACTACCGCCGACGCTATCGCAGTTCCTGCTCTATCGGAAACATCATAACGGTCTAGCGTTTCTGCCAAAGAAAAAAGAGTTTTGAAATTTTTATTAGCGGTTATTCCTAAAGTCCTCAAGTATTTGGTTCATTTAGAGAAAGCGGCGTTTCAAAAGGTACTGTAGGTACAGCATAATCATCAATATTCTGATTTTCCATATTTAAATAACCTAAAGATATATTTGATTCCTGGATTTCTAATGCACGTCTTAAATGCATATCTTCTGCTTGTTTTCTGTACTTCTTCTTTGTTTCTTGATCCATTTTGGGCTAAAAACCGCACCATTTTACGGGCCAAAACTTGTGGTAAAAAAAATATTTTTATTTTCTTTTTCTTTTTACAATACATGACCTGGCAAAATGCCTATCTAACTAAAAGACACACTTTTTGTAAATGAGTTTTTTTCGTTAATATTTATTTTCCACCGCCACAACGCAAAAATGTGAAAAATAAAAATAAAAGGCTCGGGGCGGTGGAAGGAGGTGACTGAAATTAATTTTTTTTTAATTAAAATTATTATTTCGTACTGCCACGTACTTTCCAGGGTCAGGCGTACCGAATATATAATGTTGGTTTTTTCGCTCCACCCTAACCTACATGTTTAGTGCATCAGTATATAAATTTTGTTTCAAACAGTTTCTCTTATTTATAAAATTATAAAGAAAAAAATATAATAAAAAATGACAACAAAATACAGTTTTTTAATAGTTAAAACAAATCATCTCCGCAAGGATCATCATCATCATTAGATTCGTCGAAATTAATAATAAGGGGAAGAGTATCTGAAGCATCGATAAATCTTTCTATAAATCTTAAAATAAACTTAAAAGCGCTTTCCAGATTAATTGTAACGTTTGGGTGGGATATGCTGCTTCACTATTGTCCAGATGAAATGGTGAAACCGGAATTTGTCTTTGTTCTAACCATGCATCTTTTTGACCTTTTTTAATTAGCCCAGACTGATAGGTGGCGTTATCCATGATAATAAGTGACGGTTCTTCCAAGTTTGGTAACAATTATTCTTCAAACCGTTTCTCAAAGTTTTCACTATTCATCTAATCATGATAATCACAAGATTTCAGGCCAGACTTGAATATCAAACTTGCATTATTCACTAATCCATTTTCTAATTCATTTTCATCAAGAAAAACGGGTTTCAAGGGAAATTGATAGTTGCCGTTATTCTTAAATTCTCTTAAAAATTGTACTTGTTTTGTAGTAGTAGTAGTAGTAGTAGTAGTAGTAGTAGTAGTAGTAGTAGTAGTAGTAGTAACAAGATTTATTTAGCAATGTGCTACAATTTAACAAGTTATATAAAATATTTGAACTAATTTAACAATATTATCTTTAAAAAAATTTTATCAGTCACTATTTTGTTTTTTAAATAAATAATTTTTCAATGATTTTTTAAAATTTTTCAAAGAGGTCTGTGATTTAATTAAAATATTCAAGTTATTATATTCACTTAATCCTTTATAGAAAACCGATTTATATGTCAAATGTTTTGATACCCTACCTAGACAAAAATCTTTATTATACCTGGTTGAATAGTTATGATTTTCAAAATTTTGAGTTATAAAATCTTTCAAATGAGAAGGCAGTAAGTTATGTTGTATTTTAAAAATAAAAGTACAAATCAAAAGAAATACTAAATTTTTAACATTTAACCACTGAAGTTTCTTTAACATTAAATTTATTTTCGTATATTTATCCACATTTAAAATTATACGCATAGCTTTATTTTGCAAAACTTGGAGTCTATTAAAGACCCCATCATTTGCTGTGTATAAAATAGTTGAACAATATAAAAAAATGAGGTAAAATTATAGTGTTATAAATTGTTTTTCGTGAAAATAAACTCAAATTTTGACTAATTCTTTTTAAATAATTAATTTTTTTTCCAATTTTAGATACCAGATTTTCAAAATGTAATTCAAATTTTAAGGTAGAATCTAAAATTACTCCCAAATATTTAAAAGAGTCTATAATTTCTAATTTTTCATCATCAACAAAAATATTTATGTCTGTATTAATCACGCTATTTCCAATAACCATAAATTTTGTTTTAGAAACATTTAATTTTAATTTATTTACCTTTAACCAGTTTGATAAAGTTTTTAATTCAAAATTTAAAATGTCTATACAATCAAGAATATTTTTACCCTTTATATATAATAAGGTATCGTCAGCAAACATTTGAATAAAACTTTGTTTTAAAACATTTGGCATGTCATTTATATAAAGAATAAATAATAATGGACCCAAAATGCTACCTTGTGGTACCCCAATATTATTATATTCCTTTTTAGAAAAAATATTATCAATTTTTGTTTTTTGCTGCCTATTACTTAAATAATTTTGAAACCATTTATAAACAACTCCCCTTAATCCATACTGATATAATTTTTTTAATAATTTATCCCTATCAATTGTTTCGAATGCACTTTTAAAATCCAAAAATACTGCCAATACAACTTCATTTTTGTCAACGCTTCGCTTCCAATTTTCAATTACAGACTGGATTGCCGTTTCTGTTGAATATCCTTTTCTAAAACCTCCTTGCATATTTACTAAAATTTTGTTTTCTTCAATAAATTCGAGTATCTGTTCATAAACTGTCATTTCCAATAATTTTTCAATATCCCATAATATATTTATTGGCCTCATTTCACAGCTTTTTTTTGTATTTTTAATTTTTGGAACTGGTGTTATAATAGAACATTTTAGATCTTCAGGTATTTCTCCATATTTTAGGCAGGTATTGATTAATCTTCATATAATTTCACCTGTGCTTGTAAAAGTTTCTTTCATTACTTTTTTTGATAAAATTTCACTATAATTATTGTTTGATTTGAGTTTGTTAATTTTAAATTTTAATTCTTTTAATGAAACTTCTCGGAATTCTTCAATAATATTGGAACATGTAGCAATTTTAGGACATAATATTTCATTTCCAACCTCGATATCATCATGTGCTATATAGAGTTGTTCTATTAAAAAACGCCTGTTTGATACAGTACATTTACGCCAATTAAATTTTAGTTTTTTAAAACAGTCCGCTAATGAACCAGTGGATAGTTCAACACCATCAATAATTTTAAGGTTTAGTTGTATTGAGCGAATGGTAAGGTGTTCACCTGCTCTATACATGCGTTAATAATTTTAAAATGAATGCTTGTTCTTTTTCACAATACCGTGAGATTTTTAAATCAATGTTGATTAAAAAAGTCACAGGCAAAAATGACAATAACATTTTTTTGACTGGTAAAATTATACGACATTCATTATTGACGAAAATTTACTATCTCACCTAGTTCACGAATGTTAGAAAGATAAACATTAGTCGTGACGTAACGGTCAGCGGTCATTGAACAAACTTTACTTGTTACCCATACCCCAAACTGTAAAACATGCAGCCTGCGTTCTTTTTATTCGAAAAGAATGTTCGTCGAGCAAAACAGCTAGTAAAGCTGCAGTCTGTGGGATCCTTTAGGGCCTCGGATGTATTCGCCTAAGGACAAAAAATACAGTTTATAGTTTGTAGTATTCTAGTTGTATAATATTTTAAGTAAATAATTTGCTATCAAATTAACACCTTAGCGTTCGAATCTCATGTTCACAAGTACCTTCTTCTGAGCTATTTTTTTAAGTAGATTCTTTTCCATTTAAAGATTTACTTGAGGACATTGATTTCAAGTTTCCAGTAATTGATAACACCGACCTTGATTATTAATTTTGTCTCCGTTAAGGACGAGCATAGCAATAAAAATGCCAATGTATTATTTTTTTAAATTAGGCGTGTTACGCGATTATAGCAATTCCAATAAAATAAATATAGTTTATAAAAACTAAAAAACACGCTTTAATAATTATTAATCCAACTAAAAAGAGGAAAATAAATATCGTTTAAAATAATTCTTGTATAGGCAGAAAATATTAATGAACGATAAACATTAGTATCATTGTAAAAAAAAGCGTGGGGTGCTCGATATACGAAAAATACAGCACAAAGCACCACACGCTTTTTTCACAATGATACTAATGTTTATCATTCATTATTATTTTCGGTCTATATTAAGAATTTCAAGAATTATTTTAAACGATATTTATTTTCCGCTTTTTAGTTTGATTAATTATTAAAGCTTGTTTTTTAGTTTTTCTATACTACTTATATTTATTTTTCATTTTTTAGTTTGAGTTATTGTTAAGAAATTTTTTTTTAAGTAGATTGAGCTAGATTAGTAGATTCTTGTATTGTCAGCGGTTCTTGATAAGTCTATAACATTTAAATTAAATCTGACCGCTTAAAGTGGGTCAAAATCGGGTTCAAAGAAGTCGGATACAAACAATCATACATACAAACTCGAACAAACCCGATCGTCTATGCCGAATTATAAGAAAAGAACCATATTTGCAAATTTTTTAAAAATTTTAATTTTCAAGCATTCCATGCTATTCCATTTCAGGAAAATTTTGTAATATTCATAAATTGCAGTTTTTCTCGGAAAGTATAAACTTTAGGAAAAAAGTCTATATAACTAAAAAGTTGTATCTCAAAGAAATCTACATCTCTGTTGGTCTTATTTTTCTTACCTCTTACGGTTTTCGAGATATCGGCCAAAATATGATTTCTATATTTTGCCTCATATCTCGAAACTGATAATACTTAGACGAAAATTTTTAAAATAAAAAAGACGCGTCTTTGAATGTTTCATAAATATAGTTATATAATATTTTGCTCTCAAACTTACAACAACGGAATTATTCGCAAAAAACAAAAAAACGACAAAAAGTTCCAAAATGTCTAAATAAAATTTGTCAAAATTTGTTCAAAGAAGTTGATTACAAACAAACAAACATACACACATACAGGTGAAGCTAAAAAAAGCATGTTAAAAATCAAATTTAATTATTGGTTTAAAGTGCTTCTTTCGGACTTTTTCCGGAAAGGATCAAAGGATTAATGTGGAACCACGATCCTGGTATTAGAAGCACCCCAAAAATGTCAAATGTACAAAAAATCCTTTATTATTTCTAAATAAAGAAATTTATCTTGAAATAAATTCGATAGGTTTAGTAGAGGGTGTCGAATAAATGGTATAAATAATACATGTCACTAATAAAAGCGATGTTCGACCCTTAATAAAATTATGTAGTAGGTAAATATTTTTCTCTTTTTTACAGACCATCTATCTGGTCAATATTAACGAAGTCAAGAAGTTTTATCAGTTGACTTTAGATGCATATAAGTAAAAGTTAATCCTTGGTGGAATTTTTTGTTGGTATGTTTATTTTTTTTTACCTGAAATAACAAAATAGTAACTGGCAAACTCAGTATGCCTTCGGTGCTTTATAGTTTCGTGACGGTTACTTAGCTATGTAGGAACCACAAGTGTTCGTTAAAAAATTATGGTCGATACGGGTTCTTATACGACAGAGATTTTTCAAAGCAGAGTCCAAAGGAAAGATTTAAATTTTAATGCTACAGAGAGTAAGTAGAAATATACATTAGTAGTAACATACCGTCATAGGCAAATTCAACACGGTTTTATCTGATTTAATTTTCATTAAATTACACGGTTAAAGTAAATGCTGTATATGTATAAAATATATACAGGATGTCTGGAAATGACGAGCAAAAAATATAGGGGCTAATTCTAGACCGTAAATAAATGCTATCTCTTCCTATAACATTTTTTCAAAAATTGATTATTAACCGAGTTACAGGGTGTTAAAGTTAAATTTTATTTTTGCAATACCTTTTGCCACGCTCATAATATTTTGACGAAATCTCGTATATGGGGCTTTTTAGGGATGAGGAATACAAATTTGCCCACCGTTTTTTCGCATTTTGTAGAGGGCGCCACATAGGAGCCTTTACTTTACTTTACAAAGTAACATGATCCCAACTTTTTTGTCCTACACTGTATGCGCATTTTGACTAAATATTTTATTCTCATAACTTTTTCACATAAAAAAGGTATACCACTGTTGTGTCAATAAATCTAACCGTTTTCGAGAAAAACGCTAAAATAACATTGCTTGCGTGTGATGAACACGAAATCGGTTTAACTTTATTATTTTTTAATTTAATTTTTTAAAAAGAATTAATTTATGCATTGAAAAGGAAGGACGTCACTTTGAACCTTTGATTTAAATGTTTAATTTATTTTTCTAGAGTAACTTATGTATTTTAAAACTGCAAATAAAATTTAACTTTAACACCCTGTAACGCCGTTAATACCTAATCAAATTTCGAAAAAATGTTATAGGAAGAGATAGCATTTATTTTCGGTCTAGAATTATCCACTAAATTTTTTTCTCATAATTTTCGGACACCCTGTATTTAAGGTATTTCCCAATTTACAGTGTGATTCACGTTAAGTATACAGGGTGTTTCATTAAGGTCGAAGAGCGGCCATATCTCGGAAACTATTGGGCATAGAAATTCAGGAAAAAAAAAATTAATATTTAAAGTGGCTATGAGAAAATCCTGGAAATAATTTTTAAGTTCCGCATTTCGCCGCAAGGGGGCGCAATTGAGAAGTAAATTTTAACATTTTAGATATCTCCGAAAATTGCAAGTTAAGGTATTTTTTTAATAACACCATTAAAAAGCTTGGACAATTTTGCATAATTTTGGTCCCATGCTTGTTGACGTACCGACTTTAGTAAGAGTGGGGGAAGCTGTTAAAAGTGTAAACATTTAACTCGCTGTAACTTCTAAACGACTTATCCGATTTTAGCAAACTAAAGACTGTTTGGAAGAGAAATGTATGCACTTTCACCAATCGTTTTTAGTTGTCAATAATAGTTCTCAATAAAATTGCTAGAGGGCACAATTTGTAATAATAATAGTTTTTTTGATTTTATCCCGAAAATTCAAATCATACGGTATAATTATGATACCATAATCGAAAAGTAGATAAAATTTGCTAGAAAAAATATAAAAAACGCAGCTCGATATCTTTATTCGTTTCAGAGTTATTGCCAAAACATTAATTTTTAATACAAATTGCGCCCTCTAGAAATTTTATTTGAAACTATTGTGTACCATTGAATATAACAATTAAAGGTACTTACCTTTCTCTTCCAAAAAAGCTCAAATTGAGTGAAATCGGATAAGTCGTTTAGAAGTTACAGCGATTTTAATATTTTCACTTCCACTTGATAAGAGTGGGAGAAGCTATTGAAAGTGTAAACATTAAAATCGCTGTAACTTCTAAACGACTTATCCGATTTCATTCAATTTAAGCTTGTTTGGAAGAGAAAGGTAAGTACCTTTAATTGCCTTATCCAATGGTACACAATAGTTTCAAATAAAATTGCTAAAGGGCGCAATTTGTATTAAAAATTACTGTTTTGGCAAGCGGTCTTAATATTTTTTCTAGCAAATTTAATCTACTTTTCGATTATGGTATCATAATTATACCGTATAATTTGAATTTTCGGGATAAAATCATCAATCATGGCGGCCCTCAATGCACCTTAGCGCCATCCCAAGGAACCAACTCCAATATAAAAGATAGTTACACTGGTATAATCAAAAGGTAGACACTACACTGGTATAATCGAAAGGTAGACACCTGTCTACCTTTCGACTATACCAGTGTAACTATCTTTTATATTGGAGTTGGTTCCGTGGGATGGCGCTAAGGTGTATTGAGGGCCGCCTTGATTCTACAAGTAGGCTTTTAGTACATTTTTCCGTCGTTCTTGGAATTGCTTGGGTTATGGTTGCCCGTCGAGTCCTAACAAGGACGAAACGGCCGTCGTGGTCTACCCGCCCCAGGGTATCCATTGCACATGGATCCCTGTGTATTCCAATATAAAAAATAGTTACACACTTGTCCGATATGCCACTATATTTTCTTTTTCTTTTAATTATTTTCGCGGACACTATATCATCTATTAAATTTATTATTTATCGAGATAAGTACAGTGCGAGCAAAAATCATTTGCATCAAAGAGGGCTTGGTTTAGATCACAATGATATGGGGACGATATATATACCTAACCAAATCTAGGTTAAAATTTTGTCAAATTCATATTATAACATGATATGCCAAACTAATGAGTAATAAAATAAGTAGAGTAAGTAGACAAATACGAATTTATTTTTGTTGTTTACAAAATTAACAAAGTAGTAATATACAGAAAAAAAAAGAAAAATAATTATATAAATTGCTGAAATTGGCCGCCGCCATGATCCAAGCATAAATTCACACGTCACTTCATATTTTCGAAAGTGTTGACCAGCATCTCTGGAGAAATGTTACCACATTATTGGATAATCCTTTCTTGTAATTGTTTTAAATTTGCAACTGGTGTTTTAAAAATACAATTTGTTGACGTATTTTGCATTATTTCACGAACGTTTACAACAAGTTCTACTGTTCTTACAGATGGTCTTCCTGCTCCTTTTTTGTGTTGTATAGAACCTGTTTCCCTAAACACAGCCACGGTTTTTTTCAGGCAATAATAAAAATCCCCAGCAATAAAAGCAACGTTAGGAAAATGTTCGTGAAAATCGTCCATGCACAAACCCGGATTGTATTGCCACTCACCATTTACTCTAACCCCGTTTCGAAAATACGCTTCAATCATGAATGCTGTTCCGTAAAGCCCATTGTGTGAATTGTTCAAGAAATTGGAAAAATTAGCGATGAATCAAATTACTTGTAGCGACTGTCAAAGATGACGGAATAACTGAGTGATTGTTAATTCAAGTAGTTACTGACACCCAACAGGTATTAAGCTCCACGGCTAAGCATTACGTCCTTAGATGCAAGGCCCTCTTTGATGCAAATAATTTTTGCTCGCACGGTAGTATCTATTATAGGAGTAAAATGTACCAAAATAATTTTTTTTTAAATTTTTAAACAAACAAATATATCTTGAAGTAAATTCGATAAGTTTACCGGGTTTCCAGTAAATAATTTAAATGCATGTCGCTAGTAAACGCGACGTTTGATTCTTAATACAGTGCTTGTATGAAGTGGCTCCCTGGTAGTTCAGAAATGGCTCACCTTACGATATAGTTATTATTCAAACTCGGTATTTGTAAATAATAAGCGAAATACTTATTATCAACAAAAACTTGTTATTTTAAAATGTCGGATATTTCTTGAGGAACGTTTGCAAAAAATGTCGTTGTAAATTTAATTTACTTGGACTTTATTCATATACTTCAAACGGCAATCGATAAAATAGCACCAAGACAAAAACACAATATAGTAACAAAATATCAATGGATTACGAAATTGGTTTAGCAGGCCCAACATAATAGAGACAGAGCATAATATACCAAGTTTATACTGAATAAAATCTAGGAAGATTGGAAAGACTATCAAACTAAACGGAATAGAGTTACTTCTTTATTACGTACTGAAAAAATAAAGTATAATGATCACAACATAGAAAGGTCAGACAGGTGCAATGGAGATGAAAAGAAAATGAGAAAAACACTAAAAGACCTAGTCGGAAATAACAATAAATAAATAATTTGAAGAAATAGTCCATGCTTAAAGTGCAGTTGAAAGTAGGAAAAGGAAAGAAAAAACTCTTCCTTCACAAAATTTACTAGAACAAAATGTTCAACATGTTTCGAACGTAGAAACGTTCGTCATCAGGAGACAGAAAAAATGTTTTGCTGATGGTTCTAGCGAAAGAGAAAATGATAAATGGTATAAAACCTTAATGGAGCTTTTATGGAATCAAAAATTGGTGTGTCGAAATACCATAATGTAAAGAAAAAAATAAGTTAAAATTTACTGCACTGAGAAAATGAAGTTTCCTAAGTTATCGGGCTGGACAAATTTAGCAGCTGTTACTAAATAAACCGCTATATTAGTTAAAATATTGTTTAAAGGTGACATGATGATCTTGTAGTCGTTGCAGTATATATTTTGCTGGGTTTTACAAATCTTATAGTGTTGTTATTACATATTTGTTAACTGTTGCTATATTATTATGTCTATACCAGCTAAATAATTTTATAAAGAAATAAACTTAAACGGTTAAGTAATTATTGCTATCTGAATTAGCAATCCTAGCGTTACAATTTTTAATCGTAACCCTAATGCACTTTGCCAGATACTTAAAGCCAGGATAGCTCGATCGTGGTTTTACTAGAGCAAAACGGTTATTTAAGATTCGTTATTTGGATGTAGGAAAGGGTAAATTCGGTTGAACGTCAGCCTTTCGGACATCAGAAAAGTCAAAAGTCCAATCTGTAATCGTATCTTCCGCGAGATAGTTGTGTGACACGATACGCATTACGCGCATTATTTTTCAATTCTGTATGCCTGCGCTGTATACCTATAAAGTATTCGTTGTTTTTTTATGTGATTATTGTGATCATATATATACATGGCTAATTTTGCACCTCCTGTTAACTCTTGTTCCAATAAAAAATTAGAAAAAAAAATTAGATGGGGCATAATTTAACAGTAAAATTCTTTTAGCTACAAACTTTAATCATTTTTAAAATGTCTTTTTTGTAATAAATACAATTTATTAGAATAAAAAACTGAATAATTTCTTTAATTTCATTGAAGTTTGTCGCTAAAAACATGTTAACGTTAAGTATAAAATGTCTTCAGTTTATAACATGCACACCAACTTTTTTTTAAACTTTTCACTACAATAGAAGTTAACAGGGGGTACAAAATTAATCATGTAAATCCTTATGGCCCCCCGCGTTTAAAAAAACTTACCGTATATAAAACTTTCGTTTGAACAGCACATATTTATGGAACGCCCTGTGTAACTTGCTAAACAAAGAAGCAGTGATTACTAAACAATCATGCTGCGATAAATAAACAATTATGCTGTGATTACTAAAGAATCATGCTGTGATTACTAAACAAATATGCTCCTTTACTAAACGACAATACAATAATTACCACACGAGTACATTGATATTACACGATCAAGCAACAGTTACTAAATAAACTGGCTAGGACTATCCAATATGTGTTCCTTACTAATATTCAATTATGCTGAAGCAGCCAAATTTTCTAGTAAGAGCAGGTTTTCATGGATCATATTGTTACTAAATATGTAGTAATGATTACTAAATAGACTCTGCTTAATATATTTGGCAGTCACAACACGACGTTAAGGTTGGCGCTATATTTACTCTAATATTTAGCCATAGTTGCTTTATATAAAGCCATCATAGCTAAATAATTTTCTCAGTCTGAGTATGTGAAAAAGTAAGTTAAGTGGGTCTAAAACAACCAAATAAAACAGAGAAATAGAAAAATCACTTCCAAAAAGAAGATATCAAAAGGGTTTTTTCTATAAATATGTCTGTAAGACATTGTAAAACATGAAACTTGTTATGAATAGAAATATATTAAAAATTAGGTATTAAGAAAGAATCCTGTAATCAAAATGAAAAGATCTTTAAAGAAAATGGGGGTTTGGGGTAATGAGCATTAAAATTCAGTAACCCCACAAGAAGTTAATTTTAATTTAATAAAATGAACCACAAAATTAAACATTTTTACAAAATATAAAATACCTTGCCTTTGTTTACGTGTTGAAACGAAACACTTTCACACACACACTTTCAGTATAATATAACCTCAGACCATAGTGCTTGATCTGAGGATATAACTTATTTATATTTTCTTCACATTATGTTATTTTAACACAGTGTTTATCAACCTTTTTCAGGACACGGCCCCCCTAGAATCAAAAAAATATTTCGCGACCCCCCGACCCTTTTTTTATGTATGCGTTATTAGGATTCGGATATAAATATATAATTAAGTACGTAAAACATATAATTTTAAATCAATTAGGTGGCCAATTGATAACTAACAAACAAATAGAAAGATATTGTTAGGGCCGAGTGTTAACAACAGATAGTGCTGGTAGCCTCCCGCGACCTCTCGCGACCCCCTTACAGAGGCTTCGCGACCCCCCAGGGGGTCGCGATCCACAGGTTAAAAAACACTGTTTTAACACATCAATTTTTGATTCCATAAAAGCTTCATTAAGGTTTTATACCATTTATCATTTTCTCTTCTGCTAAAACCATCAGCAATACATTTTTTCTGTCTACTGATGATGCACGTTTCTACGTTCGAAACATGTAGAGACCTTTAAACATTTTGTTCTAGTAAATTTTGTGGAGGAAGATTTTTAGTTTTTTCTTTCCTTTTAATAAACAAATACTTTTCACGGATATTGACTGTGAAACTTGGGTGATGGGTCTATAGAGGAAAATTGTTTCTATGCGGACAGCATATATGAAATTTCAAATAGCATAGAATAGAAACATTGGAAGTGGAATATAGATAGAAATGATAACCACAACTTTGCCGGTTTCAAACCTGTACATTTTTCGGAAATAAAAAAAAGTGGTTTTTGGATTTAAAAATAAAAGTAGGTACCAGTGATGAATCATTAAACATCAAATTGGTTAAGGACCTATTCTGTGTGATCGGATATCCTCTTTTTTACTTAGTTAATACCTCCTTACAAACTAGGAAGATACCAGATGAAATAAAAAAAATAGTGTAATAATTAGGCCAATTAACTTACTGCCCGTGGAAGGTAAGATTTTGAAGCAGTTGCCTGTCGACAACTAAGGAACTATTTTGAAAGTAATCACTTATTGTTGGTGCGACAGTCTGAAAATAGGAGTGGCCACTCTTGTGAATTAGCACTGCAATATGTATGTGCAACATCGCGAAAAGAACTAAATAAAGGAAAAGTGGTGCTTAGTGTATTTGTAGACTTGCAGCGTGCGTTTGAAACAATCGATCGTGGAATTCTTATAAAAAAGTTACGACGATATGGTGTAAATGGCAGGGCAGTAGATTGGATTAAAGATTATTTAAGTGACAGGCATTAAATGACTAGAGTGGACGATAAACTATCAAATTAAAGGAAAAATAAATGGGGCGTTCCGCAGGGAAGTGTGCCAGGTTCCTTATTGTTTGTTATTTATGTTAATGATATTCATATATAGCCCCAAAAAACCGTTTGTTAATTTATTTGCTGATGATACCCTTATTTGTGTATCAGGAAATAACTTTAGGGAAATAACTGATATTTTCATGACTGGCTTTGTCAAAACAAATTAAAACTGAACACATCAAAGACAAAATGTATAGTAATAGGTTCAAAAGTAAATCGTAAGAAATATGCGAAATCAGGATTAGATAATATAAATGAATCTGAAATTACCTTTCTGTCGGAAATAAAATATTTGGTAGTTTTTATTAGATCCTTAGCTTTCTTTTGCTAATCAGGTGGATAATCTTTGTAGAAAATTAGACAAAAAGATTGATTTCTTCTGTCGCATTTCATATTATTTTTTAACACTTGTTTATAACACAATTATTTTTCCCCACTTTAATTACTGTTGTTGTTTATTAATATTGTGTCCTCAGGAAAATGTATTTAGACTGCAGATTCAGCAAAATAAGATTATGCAAATTATTCCCAAATGCAATAGGTATACCCCAGTAAGATGCATGTTACATAGAGTTTGAATTGGTTGTCTGACGAACAGAGCATCAAAAGGACGAATTTAGTTCTAATATATAAAATAGAACACGAGCAGTTACCAAGATATTTTAATGCTGTTCTTAAACCGCTAACAGCTTAAGTAACTATAGACCAATTACACTCTTAAATTGTGATTATAAACTATTTACAAAAATTTTGGCTAACAGAATTAAAGAAAAAAGCTTCAAAATAATAGGAAAAGAACAATCATGTGGTACAGATAGGTCCATTTTTAACAACTTGTTGCTTTTAAGGGATGCTATCTTATATTTTAATGAGCATAAAGGTCAAAGTGGAGCCTTGTTAGGTTTAGATTTCAATCAAGCATTTGATAGAGTAAATCATGACTATTTATGGAAAGTAATGGAAACTATGGGATTTGGTAACATTTTTATAAACGTTTTTAAAAAGCTATACAAAGGGGCGGAGTCTCAGATATTATTAAACGGGTTTTTGTCAGATTCCTTTAAAATTGAAACCTCAATTAGACAGGGTTGCCCACTCTCAATGATTCTATTTGGTATAAGCATAGAGCCCTTTATAGAGCTTGTTAAGTTTGTGGTTGAGGGTGTAATTCTGCATAATCAATCGTATAAAGTTTTGGCATACGCTGATGATGTATCCATTTTTCTAAAGGATCAAATGGATATAACAAAACTTAAGAAAGTGATTGAAATCTTTGCTTTGGGCTCAAATGCAAAAATAAATATGGAAAAGTCAGAAATTTTGTTACTTGGTAAATGGGTAAGTTCCGAAAGTTACTTATACGATTTTCCGATAAAAGAAAATATTAAAATTCTAGGTATGTATATAACAAAAAATTTTAAAGACATGATAACTCTCAACTGGAACAAAATAATAAAAACTATTCAGACCAACATTATCACAAATAATTTAAGAAACTTAGATTTAATCAGGAAAAATTGGTATATAAATATTTATATAATGGCAAAAGTCTGGTATTTAGCGCAGGTACTGCCGATAACTAACCAATTATGTCAAAAAATTGTTTTAATAACAGGTAAGTATATCTGGAGTGGGTGTCTTTATAGGGTAAAACGGCAGCAATTAGAAGTAAGTATTAAAAAAGGAGGTCAAAACTTAATAAACCTTGAAAACAAGGCCTTGGCTCTGTTATTAAAAACGCAATTTCTGTCATGGACGAACATTCAAAACAAACTTTGGTTTAAGTCTCACATGAATTGCGTTTTTGAAGATTCTCCCCAAATCAACAATCCCTTTTTTAAAAGGGTTGTTTCTAAAATAAAGGATAATGACTTACATTTTGACAAGGACACCCTGATAAAACTAAAAATATTTACACAGCATTAAGGGAAAAAAAATTTCAAAAACCGGAAATTGAAAACAAATATCAGCAATTTAACTGGAAAAAAGTTTGGCTATCCTTGTCAAACTCGGAAATACCCACAAAATGGCGTTCGGCTGTATATAAAATAATTAATGATATTGCCCCAGTTGCGCAAAAGTTATTTCGCCACGGCATAGGTAACTCTGACCAATGCCAAAAATGTAACGCGGTCGAAGATATCATGCACCAAATTAAAGATTGTATTCATGCAAAGGTGATCTGGAATTGGCTAAATAGCATCATAACTAGACAATTTGGAAAAAATCTAAATAATTTTGGAAATTGTATAGGTTTGTTCGAGGTAGATTTTCGAGATACCAGAGATACAAATGTGTGGTTATTTTACATAAGCGCCTTAATTTATTACAATAGTGAAGTAAAAAAAGATAACTTAGAGGAATTTAAAAGTATATTACGAAATAAAAGATTAAAAAAAATTAGATTTGGAAAAATTAAGAACTACTCCAGAAAAATGTTTTCATTTTAGCAAATAAGGGTTGTTGTAGTTCTGGAAAGTCATGAAAATACTATTGACATCTTCCCCGGCTTAAACAGCCAAATATTTTAAATACAAATAATACTTAGTTAGATAACTTTCAAAATGTCTTATGTAATTTACTATATATTATATTACGTATGTAGAAAATGTAAAATTATGTTTTAATAAACGATTTTAAGAAAAAAAAAAAACAAGATGAAATTTTCATGATTATAAGATTCGCTCTGGGCACCGCTACAACATTGAGACGGTTAAGACTACATCTTTACAAAACTCGTTGTTTTTTGAGGGAGTTCGCCTTTTTAATGACCTCCCAGAGAGTATTAAGAATACAGATAGTTTGGGGGTTTTTACAAGAAAGGTATTTCATTATTTAAGCGATACTAACATGTAAATGAAAACAATATAAAACTATTTTGTAATTTTGTTAGCAATAACTAGCCAAGTGCTAAATAAAGAGTATTATTATTGTTTATATAAATAAGTACCTATATATCTATTTTCTTATTAATAAAAAAACTTCAGAAAAAAATACTTAAGAAGTAGATAAAAAAAACCCAACAAGGATCTCTTTAACTGCAGTCGATATAGGTATCTTATCAGTTATCATTTTCGAGTGAATATTTAAAATGCTCCCTAAAATAAAATACTTCATTATAGTCAAATCTTGTCTAAACCTAAGGGTTCAAACAATGTGAATAAAATTAAAAAACACAGGAACTTCAAAAATATACCCGGAGAAAGAAAAAATAGTTTTATTATTTTACGTAATGTTATAACTTTATTTTTACACAAGGTGGAGTTTCAAAATTACATTTATTAATTTATTAAAAATAATAATAAACAGTTGAATTTGTCTTAACTACCTACAAATACGGTGGTATTTAATTTACGAGAATGCAAAGAAAAGTCGAAATATTCAGGAAATAGTAGGAAAAGCTCTGGGAATCAGTTCAAGAACTGTGCAGAAAATTAAGTATTAAAGAAACATAATATATTACCGAAGATTAGTAAAAAACGCAAACGAAAAGAACTGTCTATAGATATACCGTGTGTATCAGCCAAATGGAATAAATTCGATAATAAATACATGGGAGTCTCTCCGAAAAAACGCTCGGACCCGTCGATTGGTAATTCTAGTTGCGCATTTTTTTTTCAATAAGAACTTTTTATACAGGGTGTGCCATGTAATAGTGTCCAATACCAACTTTCGTATTTTAAATGCAATACCCTGGATAATATTCAATTTTTGGATTCTTCAGAAAATTTTAGACATATTTCATGTCCAATATCCTATCTGCAACTGTTTCGGAAATATTAAGTGTTTTCACATTTATTGCAAAAACGAACAACACACTCAAAAACTAATAACTACTGTTTATTTCTTGATAATGTAAAAAAGAAAAAAAAACATTACTCTAGGAGATGTTGAAAATGATCGCCGCGAACGTCTTGGCAACATCCTAACCTTTTAAATAGAAATGTCTTCTAATGTTACGGAACATCTCAGTGACCGATCTAATCGCAAGCGGTATTCGTCTTCTTAAGTCAGCTAAGTCAACTTTAGTTTTGGATACAATATTTTTGACATAACCCCATAAGAAAAAGTCTAATGGCGTCAGATCAGGGGATTGTGCTGGCCATTCCATCGGCATAGTATTAGTTTTCAGTAATATAGCTTAAAACTATACAGTTATAGGTACCACCCTCAAAATAGATGACACTCCTTTTTTTTAACCCCCAAGTGAATTTTGAAAAAATGACGAAATACGTATATTTTTATTTTATTAAAGAATCTTATATACTTATCAAATTTTAGATCTCCACCAGTTTTTGTTTCTGAGATACAGACATTCTTAAGGAAATGTCAACCCCCTTAGGGGTTGATTTTCAATCCCTTCTTAGTGGATGCCTAATTTTTTAAAAATTTTATAATTCTGGAAATGGGCGTTGATGAATTACACTTTATAATTTTATATAGGGGAGACCGGGGCAAGAAGATCCCCCTAATAGTTTTGGCCTTAGATGTCCCATCCACTGAGAGTTAGGAGTTTGTCTTTTGGCAAGCATGTAGTTTTATATAATGTTTATATGTTGTTTATATTTTTATATGTTTTGGTTAAGTTGATTTTAAAATTTCAGCCAGTAAACTAGACATATGCAAAGTAATCATTTTGCCCCGCTACTTGGGGCAAAATGATTCCCTATGCAAATTAAATGAAATTTTCTTGTTTTTGCTAAATTTGTGGATATAAAATTAACAAGCCGTTTTCTAAGCATTTTTATTAAAGAAAAGAACCAAATGAACCGAAAAAAAATATAAAACTAACAAAATCCTAAAAGTTATCATTTTGCCCCATTGTTTTAGGGGATCATTTTGCCCCATTGTTAACGGGATTCTTTTGCCCCATTTGTAAGCGGCATAATAAAGTTAACCTAACTTTTTTTAAACGTACTAAAATTTGCAAAACTATCGACCAGTTTGTTCACTACACTATACTTTCTCATAGCTACCATCGAATATTTTTATACCTAACTGTTTTTTAGTAACGAACATGGATAATATGAAATGCTTTCCTATTATCAAGTCGGCAAAAATCATAAAATGCTTTACACTGCCAAAACACTTGCACACTGATCGCTGTCATTTATTGTACTAACCCGCCGTACTTGAAAGGCACTGTTGCCAAGTCTACGGATGCTCTTGTGCATACAGGAGCGACAAAAAGACGTGGGATCGTTTGACCCCAGGGGATCTTCTTGCCCCGGTCTCCCCTACTTTATATATAATTTTATATAATAGTATAGAATATATTATTATAGAAAGTGATTTTATAAGTTGTCATATAAAACTCGGCAAATATATACGGAAAACAAAATGATGGAAGAAAATTAATTTTTTTTGAAAATTTGAGAAAATGAAAAATTAACCTTTATTACAAAAGTTACTGAATGGATACAAACTATTGTGGGTGTTGTAATATGCTAACGATCTTTGCGTGAAGAATTGAGGCTGGGAGGGTTGGCAAAGACATCCCCCCCCCCCCTAATTACACCAATTTATGTGTACCTAAACATTACAGAAATATATTATTGTGTATACGTAATGGATAAAACGTGAGCACCCCAAAATAATAAATCAACTTATAAGAAATATTAAACTTACTTTTCATTGAAACTAGATCCGAAAAAATTCAATTGGGATTTGCAAAAACGTATGTGTCTAACCTTGGACCATTATTGATACTGATGCTCAATGTGAGAACGATAAACAGGTGAAATTCATGGGACCATTATAGAGTTTTTTTTAGAAATATTATCTATCTATCTGACAGATATCATACAGGAACCGTAGTCTTATCAATGCGTTAAAAGAAAATAATAACAATGTAAGTTTATTGTTGTTAATATAATGTATTATTGACATTAATGATATTTACAGAAATTTATCAACACCCTCAACCCCCCAAGCCAGAACAAACATAAATGTAGGTGACAGTCCACGCCAGACTACCATATTATTCGTGTTTTTTTTTTGTAACCAGTAATAACCATAGACAATTTACCTTTAGATACGTACAGCTTACCTCCTGCGCAAACAAAAGTTACGTTTTATGGGTGAAAAAATACGTCCGAGCGCATGACATTTTTGTTGTTGTGACTTAAGGTTTCTCTGTGGATTCCTTGTAGTTTTCTTAGCTATTGTGGATTGTAAGTGTTTTATATTTACGGATTTCGAGTTTTTGTGTAGATTAGTAAATTGTGTTAGTGCTTTGAGTGACTCTGATTGGAATATAAATAATGACTAGTATTATCGTTGTATAATTTTATTATGCCCAAATAGGGGTAAAATACCTGGCATTTCGTATTTTCAATAAGTCATTTATTTCTACAAAAGGTAAGCACCAGTAATAAGTAAAATGATTCAGTTACTTTTTATTTCTCTCAGTACTGGAGTTTTTAAACCAAGAGAAAAATATTATATTATTTATTCGTAAATACATAACAGGTATTACCCAAGTAGTATGGTATTGCTATTATTCGTACAAAATAACGCGCACAGAAGTATTTTACAGTTCTTGTATTTTGATTCTAAATCCAAAAACCTCCTATGGTGGCATACGAGCCTAATTTTGGGTTGCAGTAAGGTTTTTAACAATAGGTAACTGACCAGGCGACTTTGTGACATTGGCAAACATTAACACAATTGAAGTTTCCTGATTAGTAAATCAAAAATGCAGCTCACCGGGCCACTTTGATTCTGAGAAAATTAATCCTGTCAAAGTTGCTGGTTGGTTAATTTTTTGGTTAAAATCTGTGCACCCCGACATTAAGCTTTTAATAAAGCCAGTATTCCACGGGTCAAGTTCTCGGGCAAACACTTTTTCAAATTCTTGAACAAGAAATTTTGCTTGAAAATGTTTTACACGTAGGTACCCAAGTTTTTGCCAAATTGTAAAAATCAATACAAGTTATATACCAACGAATATTTACTTAAGGTTAGGTACACAATAACACCATAGATTGGTTATTTTGCTGGTTTTGTTTATTTTTATATTTGATTTTATAAGACTAGTTTAATTCACTTGTTCTTGTTCTCTTCCTTTTCGAACTAAAAACACGACGACGAATCATGTTTAAACAAATTTTAAAAACAAAACCTTAAAAACAATTTTCTATCTACTACTAAAAATGCCAGAAATCACTACCTTTTTTCCCAACTTGATCAAAAATTGAGAAGAAATTCCAATTTTTTGACAAGAACTTAAATTTTAAAGCACGGACCTGTCTATTTTCCCATTCGTCAAACGATAATGTTGCAGTGCGCATGTCTAAATGTGTCTAGCTTTGTTTACATGCGCGAGGCCATAAATCTGCCACTTTCGTGATTATTGTTTGCTTATCTAAAGGTAAATTGTCTATGGTAATACCCCAATAACCAATTTATTTCCGTTTCCTTAATCTACAATAATTCTAAAGACATGTAGGTAGATATGTAATTAAATAATCTATACCATTTTATTTTTTTATATAATAATTCTCTTAATGACTGTGTAATGGTACATAGTTTGCTTAAAATACCCATACCTGTTTATGTCTTTCCCTCTATCTTTCGTGATCTGTTTCAGATCCAAACAAGGTTTTAATTTCCAAACGTTTTTCTAATGTTAATGTAGCGCTTGTTTTAAACTGTAATATTTCTTGGACTGTTAAAGTCATTCTTCTTTAATACAAGTCACAAGTACAAGACAAAAACGGCGGTTCGGCATCGACATACATAATGATCTAATTAAACAAAACTTTATGCAAATGTTGCAAATAATACAATCAGCATATTTGGTAATTACTTTTTCTTTGTTTAACGCAAAGTTTTGCTTGCAATAATTATAAGTCGCGGAGCGGTTCGACTGTGTTTCCATAAATGCGTATTGAACCGCCTTCGACCGGGCACGAAACAACCCGACATTAGGCGAAGTCGACGGCCGGCGAGCCCGTATGTTTGTTTCGCTCTTAGTTGCCAATTAATTTATGTATTTTCCATTTGATAAAAACCCACCAGGTCAACTTAAATAACGGTCGAGCGCTTGGATTTATATCGGTGAGTTTTTGTATGGCACTTACACTTTGTAACTTTTACATTTTTTATTTGTTTTGGAAAATAAATTAATTAGGTGGGTCACCGAATGACCTTATAGACAATCCGCGCCTGAATGATAATGAAATGTTCCAGAATATCAATGCTATTCGTGAGCTATTCATCGATGTTTTGGAACATTTCAATATCAACATATCGAAGGACGGCCTTATTGTTGAACTTATCTTTAATTTATCATTAAGTGCAATGTGACGGTTCAGTCAGTTAGTGTCTTTAACTGTTGGATAACCAATCGAATTGTCAACTAATTTTTTTTAAGCGACAAGCTTAAAAATTTTGAAGATGCTTCATTCACTGCTGTATGAAAAATATTTACAGTACCTAGTATTTTTTAAAATCGATAATAAGATAGACAGATTACTACAATTACTGTCAAGAAGTCCCGGTACTTATCGTTATCTATAAAAGAAAAGTTGTCTCGTTAAGATAAGGAACGGTCCCGGACCGTAGGAAAACATACACTAGCCATACACGGCGGAATTTGTGGAACATAGGATCCGATGAATAAGATCCCGTTCATCGAGCTTTGCCCTTTACCATCCACTAAGGAAGATTAAGAAATCTTTGATATATGCCGGATTAAGTTCGATTGCAGAACTGATCTATCCATGGATGGTGCAGAAATCCGTCTCTTTCTAAAGGAATCGGGATCTTTTGAACATGACTAATAGTTCTACTGCTTTTTAAAATGTAACCTGTACAGTGTTAGAGCAACTGAGTCTTATTATATATATATATGTTATATATAGTTATGGCCAGAAGAATTGTAATTGTTGCAACAGCTGGAGTAACTGTTGCAAATTATCATGTAAACACGTTTCATCAAAACTATCAATGGCATTCGACAGCAAAAACTATCAATAGGCTATCATTGGACTATCGATAGTTCTAGACCTCTGCGGTTATAGTGAAAGACAAAGACTGGGGGGAAGCAGTCACAAAAAAAGCTGAAACAGCTATAAAAAGAATTAAATCATGGTTTGATGCAAATTACCTTACATTAAATGCAGAAAAAGCGAGCTTTGTATGCTTCTCGATTGGTAGGACTACATCTGCTGAAGTAAGTGAAATAAAACTACATAATTATGACTGTCCTTTAAATGATAATTGTAATTGCGTGCTTAGAATAAAAAAACAAGGTAAGCTGAAATATTTGGGTGTATATTTTTACTGCAATCTAAAGTGGAATGCTCACGCAGAATATGTAACGGTAATTCCATGTAACAGGTAGGATTCGCAAATTAATATATAAGTTTAAACAACTAAAACAATTTATGCAAATTCAAACTATAAAAACTGTTTATTTGGCGCTGGTCGAATCAATCCTGGGTTATTGCATAACTGTATGGGGTTCTGCTTGTAAAACTGTTTTAAACTCAATTATTGTCACTCAAAAATATATATTAAAAGTAATATTTGGCAGAGACAGAATGTTTTCTAGTGTTCGGCTATTTCGAGAGACCACAGTTTTGCAACTGAATCAAATCTATGTTAAGTTAGTTGTACGGGTTACTTGCAGAAATATGGATTATATTCGGCCTTTTAATCATAACAAAAATACAAGGAAAAGAAAATATCACATTGCTAATATTCCGAATGCAAAGAAAACAAAATGTCAACGTAGCCTATACTACACTGCGCCTAAAATATATAATATGTTGCAGCAAGTTACAGCGATTTTAATGTTTTCACTTTCACTTGATAAGAGTGGGAGAAGCTATTGAAAGTGTAAACATTAAAATCGCTGTAACTTCTAAACGACTTATCCGATTTCACTCAATTTAAGCTTGTTTGGAAGAGAAAGGTAAGTACCTTTAATTGTCTTATCCAATGGTATACAATAGTTTCAAATAAAATTGCTAGAGGGCGCAATTTGTATTAAAAATTAATGTTTTGGCAATAACTCTGAAACGAACAAAGATATCGAGCTGCGGTTTTAAAATTTTTTCTAGAAAATTTCATCTTCTTTTCGATTATGGTATCATAATTATACCGTATGATTAGAATTTTCGGGATAAAATCAAAAAAACTATTATTATTACAAATTGCGCCCTCTAGCAATTTTATTGAGAACTATTATAGACAACTAAATACGACTGGTGAAAGTGTATATATTTCTCTTCCAAACAGTCTTTAGTTTGCTGAAATCGGATAAGTCGTTTAAAAGTTACAGCGATTTAAATGTTTACACTTTGAACAGCTTCCCCCACTCTTATTAAAGTCGGTACGCCAATGCGCATAAGACAAAAATGATGCATAATTATCCAAGCTTTAAGATGGTGTTATCAAACATATAACTTAATGTGGAATTTTCGGAGTTATGTAAAATTTTAAAATTAACTTTTTAATTACGCCCTCTTGCGGCAGAATAAGGAACTTAAAAATTATTTCCAGAATTTTCTCATGACCGCTTTAATTATAATTTTTTTTATCCCAAGTTTCTACGTTTAGTAGTTTCCGAGATATACCCGACGACCATTCTTAGTTGTTCAGTGTTCACCCGGTACACCATTAAAAGCTCCATTACGGCTCAATCTAACCATTATTTTCTCTTTTGCTAAAAACATCAGCATTTTACTTTTCACTTTGTTTCCTGATGATGAGTGTTTCTACACTCGAAACATATCGATGTGATCCTAGGTTCGCCTAGTTTTTCGATTAATAAATATTGTGGAGAAAGACTTCGTGTTGTTATTTTTCTGTAAATTAAATTAATTTAATAAGATTAAATGAATTGTGTATTGTATATTAGTTTAGTCACTATACACATGTGCACACACCCACACTAGTCCATTGTGTATTATGATACCAATGTAAATCTATATCTAAGCAGGCCCGGTTCCAGCGCCCGGGCAACCCGGGCAGACGCCGGGGGCGCAAAGTCCAAGGGGCGCAAAATATTGCCAAAGTTAAAACAAATAAGCGTCTGTATAACCTTCGATGTATAATATACTATTTAAAAGATAAGGGCGCCCAAGTATTTTTTATAATCACGTCAAAAAAATTAAATATTTTTGATGGTATAAGTATATATATATTCAGGAAAAAAATATGAAATAAAAATTTCGAGGGCGCTAAATAAGACCCTTGCCCGGGGGCGCTAGGAGGTCTAGAACCGGGCCTGATCTAAGTAATATATTCTAAGTAATATTCTAGTTTACGAACTGTGAACCAGCTTTTTTTGGGATCAATAAATCAATAAATTCCATCGGTTGTTTCTTCAGATCAAAAAATACCTGATTCTCAAGTCTCTGTTGTAATACACTCCATCTGATATTTTAGCGGACTTATTCCGGAAAGGACGATCTTTTAAAAAATTGCTCGTGCATGGCCACCCAATGACCTAAAGCGGCAAATAGATAATATCGCAAATTCAATTAATTTATGATATTGATAAACTACGGTCCCCCTAAAATTTAAACAATGGAAAAGGTAAATAGGGACCGTATATATTTATAGTTTCTTTTAAATTACACAGTCATTTTGTTTATTTAGCAAAATTAATAAGCACTTTGATTGACGTTAATCATCAGGATATACATTACTTCAGTCTATTTGACCATATTTATTTACTCATGATATAACTTTTGAATTATTTACATAAATCTATTTTAAGTTCGTCACTTCAACCTTTTGCGAAAAAAAAATTGTGTGTGCTTAAGACCACACGACATAAGTGAAAACTTCAACAAGGTGAAATTAACAATATCAAATACACGAGTGTATAGACAACGCACACTGACTGTTTCCACGTCGATACGTCGATACTGAATGCGACCGATGGCGGCATGCTCTTTCATATAACGTTCATTCGGGTCAGGGTCAGTTCGGATTGAATATAGCAGTTGAATTCGAGCGTAGCACACCAGAGTCTGACGCCTGACGCGTGACGGCGACGCGTGACGGCTCAGTTTAATTCAGTGCCCACAAAAAGTGCTAAACGCGCCTAAAGAAGTTTTCACTTCAAAAAAAGTTGTCCAAAGTTACTTAACATTCGGCGTTCTCTACAACGCCGTTATAAAGAACTAAAAAGTTTATCATATTTTTCAAGATATTTATAGTAGTTAGTAAGTACCGAAATAATTTAGTCAAAAATCTAAAAAGGCCCTCGGTAAGGCTGATAAATTGATGAATTAACCCTACTTTTTGTGAGATAATGGTTATTTAGCAAATTTTTGATAAATATTAGTAAAGGTCACAATTTAATTGTGACAAATTGACAATTATTTATTGAAAGTGTTAGGCTACAGAAATTTATGGATATTATCATTATCACTGTATCAGCGAGCGATATCTGAATGCAACTGATTGATTATTATTTTAGATGCATTTTAATCTATTTGCAAATCATCAGTCATTATTATGATTTTATGATGCTTGATTTTTTTTACCCCGCCCGCTTCAGCGGTCGCTTCGTCTGGCATGACGCCAAGTTCAACGCGACGTCGAAGTTCACCATTTTATCAAGGAATATATATATTGCATATTTTTATTAATTCTATAACTCGTTTTAGGATTAAAAATCCAATACTTAATTTCATACTTATTGTTCCTTGTTCCTACATATTGGTAAGACTATTTTTAGATATGGGGAAAATTTGAACTTCATATCTCAACTGGAACCGGTTTTCTTTTCAGGATAAAATAAATATAGTTACATTCAGCTTTATACAGGGTAATTCATGGTGGATGGTATTGCTCTATTTATCTAAAATATTTTTGACGATACAGTGAAGCAACTTCTACCAAAAATTAGTAGCAACTTCGGTTTTTTAAATAGAACACCCTATACAGTAGGCTGGGCCGAAAAAGTGAAAAATTGGAAATTGCAAATGGCATAGTTGCCAATATCTGACTATACATCTAAAAGTAATTTGTGGAAAATTTTATTAAAATCCGTAAATGTTTAGCCGCGCCCCTGTGACCTTGAAAATTGGTAAAAAGGCCGATTTTTCAATATTTAATATTTTTTAAATCCAAAATTATAATTTTTTTGTGACTTCTTGTGGATGTGGGAATGTGTTTAAAAATAATTTTTTCAATAAAATATTTTTCTGTTGGATGGAAATCACAAATTTGTCTCTGAAAACGTTAAATTACGTGTAAATGAAGATTTTGAGGACAAATTTCTAATTTCTATCCAACAGAAAAATATTTTATTGAAAAAATTATTTTTATACACATTCCCACATCCACAAGAAGTCACAAAAAAATTATAATTTTGGATTTAAAAAATATTAAATATTGAAAAATCTGCCTTTTTACTCATTTTCAAGGTCACAGGGGCGCGGCTAAACATTTACGGATTTTAATAAAATTTTCCACAAATTACTTTTAGATGTATAGTCAGATATTGGCAACTATGCCATTTGCAATTTCCAATTTTTCACTTTTTCGGCCCAGCCTACTATACAGTGTCACCAGTAAAGTCCGCATCATATGGGATTTTTTTTTATTAATGGCTTTATTCGAAATTTGACTTTGACATTAAGTTCTGCTTCGATCGAGATGAAAATTAAGCAAAAAAATAGTAGTCACGTGATTCGCATTATCTGTCAAATTTTAATTTTTTCAAAAAAATAATTCAAAAGTGGGGTTATTTCTAAAAATATCGAGAAAAGTTATTAGAAAAAGTTTTTCTAAATGCAGTTTTTAGTCCACATGCAAAATTTCAGCCGCATAAGATAATTTTAATTTTTTACCTATATTTTGTAAATTTCACCACTTTTGCAAAATAAGACTCAACGAAACCTACATAAAACTTCTCAGTTTTGACAATGCTTTATTTCAGATACATTTTCTTTAAAGTAGCGCCATATTAAATGTGTGTTTTTCTACAAAATCAAAATTGGGCTATTAAAATTTGGTCGTATGTGATGCAAAGTTTATTTGTTTTTGACCCTGTATAAGGTAACTACATAAAATAAGTATTTTTGAAAAAGTAGTTTGTGTCTGAAAGTAATACACCTTAATATTAAGACAAAAAAGAACACAGTGTCATCAGTAAAGTGTTTTTTAAGTGGTAAATAAATTTTAGTTTAACAACGTAAAGTTTATCTATTTTCAACGATTTAATTTAAAACCCCAATATTATAATTTATTATTGCTATGTCATAATAATAAGTGTATTACTTTCAACCACAAACTACGTTTTCAAAAATACTTATTTTATGAAGTTACCTTATACAGGGTCCAAAACAAATAAACTTTGCATCACATACGACCAAATTTTAATAGCCCAATTTTGATTTTGTAGAAAAACACACATTTAATGTGGTGCTTCTTTAAAAAAAAATTATCTGAAATAAAGCATTGTCAAAACTAAGAAGTTTTATGTAAGTTGCGTTGAGTCTTATTTTGCAAAAGTGGTGCAATTTACAAAATATAGGTAAAAAATTAAAATTATCTTATGCGGCTCAAATTTTGCATGTGGGCTAAAAACTGCATTTAAAAAAACTTTTTCCAATAACTTTTTTCGATATTTTCAAAAATAACCCCACTTTTAAATTATTTTTTTGAAAAAATTAAAATTTGACAGATAATGCGAATCACGTGACTAATATTTTTTTGCTTAATTTTCATCTCGATCGAAGCAGAGCTTGATGCCAAAGTCAAATTTCGCATAAAGCTATTAATAAAAAAAAATCCCATATGATGCGGACTTTACTGGTGACACTGTATTTTATTTTATTTTCGAATCCTCTATTAATTTCCTCTTACCGTTTCTAAAATATTAATTAAATTTTAAAAACTTTGTCTGCACGCCGATTAACATTTTATATTCGATAATAATTAAATTTCAATTTTTTTGTAAAATGTGAATATTTTTTAACTGAATATACAGTAAAGGAGCTCCTGTAGGCGAAGTTGGCAAGATAATACTCTTCATATAATTTTAAAAAATTGTCAGAGGGTGTACGGTATATCATTCTGTGAATAATGCAGGTCTTGCCTGAAATCTGGTGGTTGGCATAATTCGATGAATAGTGAAAACTTTGAGAAAGGGTTTGAAGACAAATTGTTACCAAACTTAAAAGAACCGCCGCTTATTATCATGGTAACGGTCAGCGGTCATTGAACAGACTTTACCTACCTATCTATGTCTGGCAATTAGGTACATTTTTTCTTGTACAAGATCTTTACTGTGACACTATGCTTTTAAAGTTGACGTTTTAATTTCTCTCTTGTTGACCACTTGACCTCACGAAGCTTATATTCGTCCGTCAGAATGTTTCAAAATGTATTAAAAAATTACCTTTTACTTGACGCAACGTCACAGCATCCCTACCTATTGGCCTTTTGGCTTCACGCAGTGTTTCAAACCACCAAAAAGGGAAACCTTTCACACGGTCTGCACATAATACCTCCCACCATGTGGCAGATTAAAAGGGTCTATTAAAAAGGGGAAGGGCCTGAATCATCCCTTCGCTTGGGAAGGGGCTCCGCTCAACCAATCATTGAGAATGGCAGTGAGAAATGACATGAATCTTCATTGATACGTACCTCAGATGGTCCCTTCAATAACTTGTAGGGAATATAGTTTTTTATTCTTTTGCTATACTTTATAGCATCATTTTGGTATCGGATGTAGTAATCGGCGGATCGCGTTTTTTTTTTGTGTTTTACTTTTGTTATGAGGTTTTCGTTTTTGGAATTATTGGATTTATTAATTAGTGATGATTAGTGCCAGTGTCAATAATATGTTGCGGTTGGAACACCATGCTCAACAGCTCCAGTTGAAGTCACAAAGTCAAAGTCCACCTTCCAATAGTAAGTGGAAGCTTCTCGGTATCTAAAATGTGCATTTTTTTTGGTAGGACTTGATTACAGCGACGAAAAAATGATTAACAAGTAACACTAACTTACAAATTACAACTTACAACATTATTACGATAAATATTCCGAGCAATCGAAACTAGAAAACCGCAGCGCTTTTTGTTTATCGCCGTGAGTATTCCATTTTCAACTATATTTCTGTGTCTTTTAAAATAAATGATATACAAGAGAAAATCTAAAATAAGTTCAAGTTTATATTTTCACCTCCGACACAGAATAATACAGCTACGTAGCTATAAATTCTGTGCCTCCGGCTAGTGTTTCGTGTCTGGATCATATAGTACAAAAAGGCATTTACAGAAACGATGATCGCTGATCGGGTTAAACAACGATTACTAGTTCTATAGCGTTCTGAAACTGATCTCCGGGGTGATCTCAAATCCATTTACCACCATTTAAATCAGTTGATTCAAAGGCAACTGATCCTATATTATATCTATACTATTATATAAAATTGCAAAGTGACTGACTGACTGGCAGGCCTATTTTATCTGCCCACAACAGCTAATAACTTGATGATAGGATCGCTTTAGTTTACAACATGTGGGTAACCAATATAATAATATCGCCTTCCAACTGGACATTTTTGTTATGAGTTCTCAATAGTATTCTATATAATATGATTTCTGGTCTTAATATATAAAATACTTTAGATAATATAATATAAATAATTATAATACAATAACATATACTAAGTTATACTTATCAATATATTGACCTTGTGCGGGCCGCTTTAAATTTCGGACATCAATATTATTGACGATTATATACTGATTAATATATTAACATTGTGCGGACCGCTTTAAATTCCGGACATCAATATTATTTACGATCCTATACTGATCGATATATTAACCGTGTGCGGGCCGCTTTAAATTCCGGACGTAAATATTATTGACGATCCTATCCTATACTGATCAATATATTAACCGTGTGCGGGCCGCTTTAAATTCCGGACATCAATATTATTAACGATGTTATACGTATTAATATATTAACCGTGTGCGGGCCGCTTTAAATTCCGGACATCAATATTATTGATGATCCTATACTCATTAATATTATTAACGATGTTATACGTATTAATATAACCGTATGCGGGCCGCTTTAAATTCCGGACATCAATATTATTGACGATCCTATACTCATCAATATATTAACCTTATTCGGGTCGCTTTAAATTCCAGACATCAATATTTTTGACGATCCTATACTCATCAATATTATTAACGATGTTATACGTATTAATATATTAACCGTGTGTGGGCCGCTTTAAATTCCGGACGTCAATACTATTAACGATCCTATACTCATCAATATTATTAACGATATTATAGGTATTAATATATTAACCGTGTGCGGACCGCTTTAAATTCCGGACATTAATATTATTGACGATCCTATACTCATCGATATTATTAACGATGTTATACGTACTAATATATAAACCGTGTGCGGGCCGCTTTAAATTCCGGACATCAATATTATTGACGATCCTATACTCATCAATATTATATTAACGATGTTATTCGTATTAATATATTAACCGTGTGCGTTTAAATTCCAGACATCAATATTGTTGACGATCATATCAATATATTAATCGTGTAAGGGCCGCTTTAAATTCCGGACGTCAATACTATTGACGATTCTATACTCATTAATATTATTAACGATGTTATACGTATTAATATATTAACCGTGTGCCGTGTGCGGGCTTCTAAACATTTAAATTTTGTCAATATAAGATAGAAACTTGAAAATTTAGTTCAATATAGCCCTCACATGGATAATACACTGTATAATATTATCCTGCATTAACCGTGTGCGCGTAGTAGGGTCCTATATTAAAATAATTTTATTAAGTATTGTTACATGTGTTTTCCATTACTATTTATTTATTTAACGTCTTTATTTTGACATAAATTTCATGATATCTTAAAAATTACAAATGAAAAAAAATATTTAACAAAAAGAACAACGTTTAACCGACGTTTCGTGAAAAAAACAATCCAACAGAAGTTTTGTAACTATGATCAAAAATGGAAAAGTTCACAATATTTGTGCTTTTATTTTACACTTTTCTATCGATTCACTATCGATTTTGTTTTCAAAAAAGCATATTTTTCAGTTATCAATAAGGATTTAAAAAATCGCGACAACTAAACTTAATTCTATGACAGTTACTAGGATTTTAGGTAATATTGAATTAATACCTACTATTTTGTTTATAGGTTAAATTAGACTTAAAAACAGGAAAATATGATCAATCTATAAAGGGATTATTTATTTATATTGTTCCATTTTTTAGCAACACCAGCATCTATGTTTTATCCATAAATAGATAACATACCTACATTATGTATCTTATCAGTTTATAATTTGTGTTTTATGAATATGAATGGTGTAAAGCATCGTATAGAGGAAAAAAAAATTTTCTACGTTTTTAGTTCTTAAAATTTTGAATTATTTACTGAGAAAATCTGCTCTACAATAAATACTCGCGAAACCAGCGATCTATATACGTCACATTAAATCGACCAGTCGCAGGGATTCGCTGAATGACGACCCGCCGGCATTTATCTGAATTATCTGTCGAATCGGGTCTCCTGTTATTTTCTATATTAATTATTGAAACAAATAAAACAACTTTACTTTAGTATTAATTTTTATATAATTATCTTACCTTTATGTAGTACCTACCTACATAGTTTGCTTAAAATACCTGTTTATATCTTTTTTTAAAACCGACCAGAAAATTTACACTTTCTGGACAATTTTTCGTCTAGAAAATAAAGTTTTTCCGATCGCAAGACCGGAAAAGTGACATTAGGATAAATCTTTTCCGGACTCTAATGTCACTTTTCCGGTCTCTAATGTCACTGTCACCCTGTTTTTTGTTTTTCCAATCGCTTTTTGATGATACAAGATACCTTGATTTCGTTATTATGACAACAACATTTCGATGTATTGTCGAGTGACAGTTCGTTGATTTTTAATTTTGTTCTTTATGTCAAACTTGTTTCGCGTGGATTATAAAATATATCGAAGTGTCGGTCTTAAAAAAAAATATTATACGTCACGCCACCGAAAATAATGTTTTCCAGGTCTCTCCAAGCTTCCAGGACTCGCCTATGGCTCGCCCTGGAAATGCTTGTCTCGACCTGAAAAACACTACTTTCCGGTCTTGTAACGTAAATTACTATTCCCTCTGTCTTTCGTGATCTGTTTGAGATCCAAAAAAGGTTTGGGGCGACCATTTTATTTTTTTCTAAACGTTTTTTAAATGTTAATGCACCGCTTGTTTTAAACTGTTCTTGAACTGTTGAATTCATTGGTATTTAATACAAGTCACACGTACAAGTCAAAAACACAAACATAAACAAACTGCGTAAAGGGTTAACGATGGTTAACGGCATACGGGCTATTCAGCATCGGCATACAAATCTAAAGAAAGAAAACTTTATGCAAATGTTGCAAATACAATCAGCATAATATTTGGTAATTAGTTTTTTTTGTCTAACGCAAAGTTTTACTTGCATTAATAATGTCACGGAGCGGTTCGACTGTGTTTCCTTAAATGCCTATTAAACCGCCTTCGATCGAGCACGAAACAACTCGAGATCAGGCGAAGTCGACGGCCGGCGAGAGCGTATGTTTATTTTGCTCTTAGTTGCCAATTCAGTTATGTAATCTTTTATTTGATATAAACCCACCAGGTCAACTTAAAATACGGTCGAGCGCTTTAATCTATATTCGGGAGTTTTCGCTTGACATTTGGAGTTTTGCATTTTTTTAAGGATATTAATTTTTATTTGTTTTGAAAAATAAATTAGGTACTTAATTGGGTCATTGACCAAATAACCTTATGGACAAGCCGCGCCTGCATACTATAGCTTATTAAATGGTACAACTTAAAGAAAAGTCGCTTGCACATCTATCTTGGTTTTTGATTCATTATTCAAAAATTGCTGCTAAACTTAAATAGAAACACAAAGCAAACATTTAAAAAAGAAAGAGATGTCTTTAATTTAATAGCTAAAACAAGTAGGTACTGGTATAAAACTTGTTTTGTACCTACATAGTACATAGTAGGTATTTAGAATTTTATGCAAGTTATTATTTTTAAAAGAAAAAAAAAATTAAGTGAAGAGCGGATTAAAAACAAGTGTTGAGGGGGGGAGTAGAGGTATACAGGGTATAGTTACAACTTTCAAGCAAAAAAATAATGTTGAAAAAAGCTCCAAAACTTTTTTTAAGAAATTTTTTTTAGAAATTAAGAACATTTATTGAAAAATTTTGGAATTTTTCTGTATCTGGTATAGTCCCTTGGTATGAGATAGGGATGATTTTCCTTCTTGATGACTTAAGAGCATTTGTAAAATGTGTATGTATCATAAAATGTCACTTTTTTCGGCAACCGTCCGGCAAGTATCCACTTACCGGACGCTTGTTCTTCGAGAAAGTAGCACTTTTCCAGCCTAGTCCGGAAAATACAAAAGCGTACGACAAGTGGTTACATTCCGGACATGAGATAACTAGAAACATTTAATGGTAAGGTAAAGCAGGAAAAAAACAATGTTTAAAAACTATAAAAATCTTTCGAACAATAATGACGAATGGATTTTCTGTTAATTGTAGATATAGTTTTCTGAAAATTGTAATTTTGTAACTTTTTCATTAAATCATAAAAATCACCTAGTTTAATGGATGCATAGATGGATTAATTAATATGTATTTCAAAAAAAAAAAGGTGTAAAATACGTAAACATTAAGTTCTCCCCCCCTCGCCCCCCCTCCTAAAGCTATCACAGTTGTACAATTATTAACATAAGTACCGGCAAATATTTTAATATGTATAAAATATATTAATTTCTATACAATTATTATTTTCAAATCGTTTATGCCAACCTCACGGGAGGCGGCGCCCCCCGCGCCCTCTTCCTAAATCCGCCACTGATTTAAGATGGGAGGAATAAGTTTTAAATTGCCAAGTCACCAACGTTACCATATAATTGCCCCGATGTTGAAATTACCTTATTAAGGCAATTAAAGGTTTTTGATGAGTTATAATTTTTTCAATGCTAAAATCCGATATCTTTCTAATCATTAAGTATTATATTTTGTAAAACAAACAAATATTTGACTTATCTATTATTTCGATACTTATTGATCTTTTATTTAGTCAGTAAGTACGGTATTTAATTAGTTAGTTGACTTTAAGACGGTCACCAGGAGGTTTTATCTAAGTAAATTAATTTACTTTTGTCAAGTTTTGTGCCGATATTAAATATGACTATTGTAGGCCTAAGTAAGTAAACAAATCTTTTTTTTTTTTAACGTTTACCTTACGTTATGTTTACCTTATCTACAACTAGGATATAATGTTCTCCGAAAAAGAAAACTTACTTTCAGGGGAGGTGGGAAGTTTAATTTTTCATCATCTCTAGATAATGCCAGCAATATGTAGGGAAAAATCTGAAATTCCAAATTTTTTAACCAACTTATAGACGTTAAGAAAATGCAACTTATTTCTTGATAAAAAATTAAATGGTGTACCTCGGGAACCGTCGCGAAACGATGGAACGTGAAAGCGCGGCGAGGTAAAGCGAGTGGGACTCTGCTAGGATATAAAAAACGATGTCTATCCGGTAATATTAAAACACTTCTAGAGTTAACTTTTGCTTAAAACAAAGTGTAAATAAATTTCAGTGCCTAAACAACTCTCTCGGATAAATACTCCAATTTGATACATGTTGCCTACTTTCCACAAGTTTTATACATAAAGTTTATTTTTTTCACATTTTTCAATGTCTACAAGACAAGCGTTTAATAAAATAACCTTCTTGACATCTTCTTTTTGAAGAATTTTCTAACTCCACGTTCCTCTTTTTGGTTGCTCGAGACCCCCTATAATTGACTTTTTCACATACTCTGTATGTATTAACTATTTTCATTTTATATCTTTACATAATGTAATTTTAACAATACGTCTTTTGATACCATAAAAGCTCCATTAAGGTTTTATGCCTACCACTTATTAGTTTCTCTCTTGCTAAAACCATCAGCAATATACCTTTTCTGTCTCCTGATGATGAACGTTTCTGCGTTCGAAACACGTAGAGACCTTTACTTAACACATTCGCTGCCATGGCGGACACCGGTGTCTGATCAGCTATGATTTTAACACGCCACGTCAGACACCCGTGTCCGCTACAGTTATTCAACGACACTGCCCAGCGGACACACTTTTCTATAAAAGTTTTCATATGAGGTGTCTGTATTGGCGCTGCGGCATAGTCCACTTATCTTGGTTTTTTGATTGGACACTGTAAATTGATTTTATAACACGTGTCTGCTATTGTGTCCGCTATGGCGAGCAGACTTAATTTTTTTAATTAATTTCCATACACGCCAGGGCTGCAGACACCCAATATTTCAATAAAAATTTAAAACGCGTTTTGTATTTATTTATTTTCTTTTAAGAAAGGTAATCAAAATGTTAACACATTATTTCAGGTGTTGTATTATATAAACAGATATAAAGAAATCACTCCCTGGTTCTTCATTGGTCACAAAATACATAATTCTTCCGGTTCTGTTATTCATTTTTGCACAAAAATAGAATGTAATAAAATAAATCACGTAAATCGGCCTAAATTTGCAACGGAGAACTAACAGTAGACACAACGTTATCTTACTTCCAACTGAAGTCTCCTTACACTCCTTACAGTAGGGCTATAGCTCTATACGATTGGCGGATTTGATGTTTCCGCTATCTACGTCGTGTCCGCTAAGGTGTCCGCTGTGGCGTAACCATGTAAGAAACATGTCTTCTCAGAGTGTCTTCTGTGGCGCGTTATGGGAAAATGGTTTCACCACGCCACGGTGTCTGTTTAGGTTTTATTTAAAAAAAAACACGCAAAAAACACATAAAAAAAAACTGCTATACCCAATAGTCTTAGAATTGCCGTATCTTATAGGATTCAACCTTGGCCTGGGAGGCCATTTTTACAATTTTGGCTTGGCAGCGAATGTGTTAAGAATCCTTATTCTATTAAATTTTATGGAGGAAGACTTTGTGTTTATCCTTTCAACTCCACTTGAAATATGGACTGGACTGGATTTCTTTAAATTACAAAGTGTTTCGACAAAAGGCAACGACATTTGACATTAACAGCTGATCTGGTTTCGTCGTTAAAGTTCCAAGATCAGCAGTGGGCCGTAGCAAGCTCACGCGTCAGATTGTGTCATATTTTTTTCTTCCGATTTTGGCGGTTTTTGAAGTGTTTCTGTGGTTGTTTTTTGTGAAGTGTGTGTTTTAAACATTTTACTTTTGGATTTTATAAATATACTAGCGTGTACCCGGCCTGCGTTGCAGCGCTTTCTCTGAGATAATAAGACGAGTTCACCATCACGTCAAGATGTATAAATACAAACCCGAACAAACCTCTAAATTTATCAGTGTTTCTCTACAATATTATGAATGTATTATATATAAAAACCTTCCTCTTGAATCACTCTATCTAATAAAAAAACCGCTTCAAAATCCGTTGCGTAGTTTTAAAGATTTAAGTACATATGAAAGGGGACAGACGGGCGACAGCGACTATGTTTTATACTATGTTAAGATTTCAAAGACACATTTTCTTGGTGTTTATTATTTAAGCTTAATAGTGAGTACAAACACCATTTTGGTTAACTCATCTGGTAAGAAATCAAAAAAGTGCCTAGTTAAACCATTTACTTATCGTTATTTACAGGATGTCTCATAACTAACGGGCAAATACAGCAACAGGAGATAGGAAACAAGAAAATATTTCATTTATGCTTAAGAACGCACAGTTAATTTTCAATAAATATGTTTCATTATAAAAGGTGTTTATTTAAATGTTTCTTGCCATCTAGCATTTAAACGCAATTATCTCGAAAACTAATTGAAATATTAAGATTAATGAAGTACAACATGTTTACGGATAAAAGATCTCTCTTCCATAATTTGAGGTAACGTGGTCATGAACGTGAGAGACAAAAAATATATGCGAGAATTTATCAAACTCATATTGTGTAGCTAGCGTTCTCTAGGAGATATATTAAAACTCATTACGGAACCCTCTGTCTTGCCCTCAAAAACATAACTACACCCAATTTGATTCATATCCGTTTAACATCAAATAATCGCCAATTTTATAAAGTAAATATTTACTTGGATCACCCTGTATCTCTTTAACCGTATAGGAAATGAAATTAAATGACATATTTTCAAGTCCATTATCTCTTATTGCTGTATAGCCCCTTAGTTACGGGACACCCTATATATATTCATATATAAAATTCCCACAAAAGTAACAAAACCAAAAGGGTTCCCAATATGGTGTTTTAATTAGATGTGCACTTCAAACCTCACACCTCTTCAAAAAAGTATAAGTTTTTTTCTTGTATAATAAATGTATAAAAATACTAAAAGAAGTAAATGCTGTTTTCTTTTTTTCCTTTAGTTTTATAATGTTTTCACATTTTTAGTTTGGTAGGTACGGGTCTGTCAATATTTTATTTCATAAATAATAAAATTAGTATGGACGCTATATCTTTACATAATATTAAGACTCCTTTACACAATTTAACAGAGATGGTGAAGGTAAAAGAACTTAGTCCGGTTCTGCTTCTGTAGCCAACCGCTTAACGTAAAATATACCAGAATTCAACCGGGTGCCATTAATGACAGGTGATGCGGCGAGTTCTAGATAAATTTGACTTTAGATGGAGGATGAAAGTTTGAGGTGGGACTTACAAACTTTAAGTAGAAAAAACTGGAAAAAACTGCTAAAAGGCTTTTAATACATCTAACCGCTGTTGTTGGGATTGCTTGGGTTGAGTTGGGTTATGGCTGCCCGTAGAGTCCTAACAAGGACGAAACGGCCGTCGTGGTCTACCCGCCCTAAGTTATATATTGTGCTTGGATCCCTGTGCATTCCAACATAAAAAACAGTTACACACTTGTCCGATATGCCGCAATATTCACTTTTTAATTATTTTCGCGGACACTAGATATATTATATAATAAATTATTGGTATTTTCAAGACAGACAAAATAAATTAAAAATATTTTACTTTGTTATCAGTGGACTTATCTTTCTACAAAGTCTAAACGTATTACAATTATAAAAAAAATATGAATGGCTTTATAGTGTGTGCTTTATACTGGATTATTATTAATTGTTTATAATCTTGTAAAGATGAACTGACTAGTCAAAACAACTATCTAGGGTTGTTTACATCTTTATTCTGTAGTATTAACAATATGTTAACTAAACCACATAATATAAAATAATTAACAATCTTGGCATAACATAACTGAAGAGGATACAAAGGGCTAGCGAACTAGCGACATTTTAGTTTAGACGCAAAATAAGAAAACTTGGGGCAACTCTCCGTAAATTACCTTATTCATAATTAGACTGACTTTAAACAATTTAGTGTTTTGTCACCTATGACATATTGACAAGCCACATAATTATAATTTGTGTTTTTCACTTTTTTTCTAAAAGTGTTTCGTTGCAAAACGTCATTGACTACTGTTGATTTTTGCAAATTGGTTTTGACTTCTATGGGGATTTTTGATTAGAGAAGCAATTACAGCAAATTCAGTTTCTTCCTCTTCTGTCACAAGTTTCCATTTAGTAGGTTTTTATACTGAACACTTCCGGTTTTATCTAAATTGAGTTAAGTCTTTCGAAAGCGACTTTATTTGGATAGTTTCTGTTTAGAAATCTTTGAGCATAAACTCGTGAATAGTGTCCAAAGTGGCTAATGGTTCCACGGTTTGAACCATCTATTTCTTATACCTAACCGTTTTAAATTTCTTATTTCTCTCCTTAGAGTTTCTTGCTGGAAAATAAATTTTTATTTTTTTTTAGGTCGAATATTAGACATCCCTTGCAAAGTCTGCGGCGACTATTCGTCAGGGAAGCATTACAACATTTTCGCTTGCGATGGATGCGCGGGTTTCTTCAAGAGATCCATCCGAAGAAACAGGAGGTACATCTGTAAAGGCAAAGAAGAAGGTTCATGTATCATAGACAAGGCTCACAGGAACCAGTGTAGAGCTTGCAGATTGCAGAAATGTCAAGATGTTGGAATGAATAAAGATGGTAAGCCTAATTAAAATAACAGATTTTGGAACAAATATAGGTGCACTTGACCAGTGGCTTAGCTACGGGGAGGAGAAGGGCCGGCCCGACCACTGGGACACCGAGAGAAGATTCTTGCTGTCGTTATAAAATCTTTATACCGCTGATAAAACAATGTACTTAAATAGGGGACAAAAGAAAAATTACCTGAGACAGTAAAATCCATTTGGCTGCAATTTCTTTGCTGGCGTAATAAATTCAATTGATGGTGTAAATAATGAACTATATGGCCGAAACTACTTAACTTTTTTGTGCTGTATTGGGATAATACCAAAAAAGCATAAATTTAGTCCTGTTCGTTACTTTAAAGCAACATAAAATATTTTTTTTTAAAATGATTTTTCTAGTTAGGCTTAATTTTTCAAAATGAACTTTTTGGACGAAACTACCAAACTTATTGCGCTGTCTTGGGTTTATGCAAAAACAGTACAAATTACATTCATTTAGTTACTTTAAACAGACATAAAATAATTTTTTTTTTAAATTATTATTTATTTACTTAAACTTATGGATTACGTGTAGGTAACCGAAACAAACAAGATCCTGAATTTGTAAAGTCACTTACTATCGGATATAAAGAGACTTTGCCGAAACAACAAGGCTTCCTAATAATTGTTATGTCCTGTATAACGTTTTGCTTCTTGTAGCAAAGATCTTTGCTGGATCAGAATGTCTTTTCTCTACTTACATATACCTTTTTTAGCTAAGGTAGCAAATAAACGTTGCTGTCGTAGTAAAACATATCGTGGGGTCCAAAAAAGACGCCGTATGTATATTTTGTTGCGGTTTTGATTTATAATGTAGGAAGCATTATCCTATAATACATTTCTAATACACCACCTTTTATTGTATAAACTTATTAACAAAATATAAAGCTCATTTTTTGGATAAATCTAAATTTTACCATACTGATACTTTAATTATTTTAATTTTAGAATTTAAGGAAAACAAAAGTTTAAATGTTAAAATATATGTATTTTTTCTTTATTGTTACGACAAAACTTAAACTTAATAAGTATTTAAAAGATAACCTATATGTATAAGGTGTTCTGTAAGTGTAACTGTAACAACGTAACAACAAAATACTGCAAAACAATACAGCTCAGCTTGAATTTGCTACCACGAAAAAATCCGATTAGAACCGAACAGGTGACTAATTTCTAATTTCAATCAAAAACTTTTTTACCATTGAAAAGATATTTTGGAGTTCTAAAAAAGATGTTTTATTAATATTCTCTTTCAATTACAATAGTAGTTAAGTAACAAGAGAGGCATTTTTATAAAGAATTTCCTACCTGTCATCACAATATAAATTTTTCTACAATAGAAACGTGTTTTGCAACAGGTATTTAAGAGTTATCAGGTTATTTTGCAATAAGAAACCAATATTACTATTGTAGGTTAAAAATATAGGGTGAGATTACGGAAAATGCATACTTGCAACTTTGCAGATCTGCATATGAGCTGACTTGCAGACGAAAAATAATTGGCAGAAACTTGACATTCCAAACACTATTTGCCAATTCTTCCTTTTTACCCTAGGTAAACCGTTTTAATTCTTCTGGTTTATTGATATCGAATGCCAAATACGTAAAAATGCCCAAATCCATGACAATAATGAATTAATAAACTTAAATCTTAACGTTTTTTCTGATTCCTAGTTTTATTTGGTTGATTTAGACCCTTTTATATAACTAACTTTTTCACATACTCAGTATGTTTTAACTTATTTCTATTTTTCTTCACATTATGTTATTTCGATACACCAATTTTTGATTCCATAAAAGCTCCATTAAGGTTTTATACCATTTATCATTTTCTCTTCTGCTAAAACCATTAGCAATACATTTTCTGTCTCCTGATGATGAACGTTTTTACGTTCGAAACATGTAGAGGCCTCCGAACATTTTTATTCTAATAAATTTTGTGGAGGAAGACTTTTAGTTTTTTCTTTCTTTTTCATACTTTGAACTCCCCTTTAAGCATGGACTATTTCTTTAAATTAACTCTTAACCTTCCCTTGTTTTTTTTTATATAAAAATCTGGTACCGTGCGAGCAAAAATTATTTGCATCAAAGAGGGCTTGGATGAAAAAACGTAGGGTTTGTTTTAGATCACAATGATATGGGGACGATATATCTAATCACATCTAGGTTAAAGTTTTGTCAAATTCATGTTATGACATGATATGCCAAACTAAAATTTATTTTTGTTGTTTACAAAATTAACAAAGTTAGAATATACAGAAAGAAAAAGAAAAATAATTACATAAATTGCCAAAATTGGCCACCGCCATGCTCCAAGCATAAATTCACACATCTCTTCATATTTTCGAAAGTGTTGACCAGCGTCTCTGGAGAAATGTTACCATCACATTCTTGGAATACTTGCACTTTACAAGGAAATAAATTTACCTGCTTCTTAAGAATAGTCCTGCATGTTCCATAAGATCTTCCCACTTCTTGGGACAGGCGTCTTATACATAAAATACGTCGTATTTTGCATTATTTCACGAACGTTTGCAACAAGTTCTTCTGTTCTTACAGATGGTCTTCCTGCTCCTTTTTTGTGTTGTATAAAACCTGTTTCCCTTAACACAGCCACGGTTCTTTTCAGGCAATGATAAAAATCCCCAGCAATAAAAGCAACGTTAGGAAAATGTTCGTGAAAATCGTCCATGCACAAAATGCAGCCAAAATAATTTCTTGCTGGAGCTTTTCTCAGTGGATTCATTGATTTTAATAATTTAAATTTAAAGAATATCCTTATTGACTTTTTTGCAACCAGAGCTATAAAACGGTTAACAAATTGAAGGACTGATGTGTTTTAAATAGAACTTTCGATTATTAATTTAATAGGAATATTAAAACAAAACAATTTCTTCAACAACTTCACATGATAAAACGGTATTTTCTTTCAACCAATTTATAAGATCTCCTTGAGAAGCTCAACTACCGACTTCAATATCGAAACAGTTTCCAGGTATTATTTCTAAAAACTTTCTACTGAAATAAAAGAAGTAGCCCCGGCACTCCAGAATTACTTTTGTTCAAGTACACTAACTTCTTGCCTCGACTGGTGGTGAAACCAGGTGTCACAACAAAAATTCCGGCTTTTCTAAGCACGAGTTTGAGGGTACCCTATGTTTTCTTTGCTTGCCTAAATAGACTTTATTTTGATTGTTATATTGGTGGTAATTTGTTTTCTTATGCTTTTATTAGAGCAGCTTTTGGTCGTGGTGGACATAGGCGTCGTAGATCCATGAAAACCAGGTTTATTTATTGATCTTTGAACTTAAAAGGATTTGATTTGGGCGAAACAAAAAAAAGATAAAGAAATAAATAAAAAAGTATTTATGTTTATGGACTAGAAAAATGAATACTTAATATGTGGTTTTAAAGGTAATTGCGTTTAAATACGTTTTCAAAAAGTCTCTATTATCTTGTATCTAATTTATTGAATGATGTTAGTAAAAATCATAGACATTTACCTGCAGAAAAGCAAACAATAATCACGAAGTGGCAAATTTATGGCCTCGCGCATGTTAACAAAACTACACCGGATTAGGCATGCGCACTGCAACATTATCATTTGACGAATGGGAAAATGGACAGGTCCGGACTTTAAAATTAAAGTTCTTGTTCAAGAAATTGTAAAAGTTGACCTTCAATTTATTTTTACGTGTAATGAGCTAAAATTTGACACAAATTCTTGCCAAAAAATTGGAATTTCTTCTCCATTTTTGATCAAGTTGGGAAAAAAGGTGGTGATTGCAAATCTATCAGATTTTGAGGATAAAAAATTGTTTTTAAGGTTTTGTTTCTAAATTTTTTTTTAAAATGATTAGTCATCTTGTTTTTAATTTGAAAAGAAAGAGAGAACAAGTCAATAAAACTAGTCTTATAAAATCGAATATAAAAAGCAAACAAAACCAGCAAAATAACCAATATTCGATGTTATCGCATAACTAACCTCAAGTCAAATATTAGTTGGTATATAACTTGTATTGATTTTCACAATTTGGCAAAAACTTGGGTACGTGTAAAACATTTTTAAGCACAATTTCTTGTTCAAGAATTTGAAAAAGTTTTTGCCCGAGAACTTGACCCGTGAAATAATTTCACCTTTGAATTAATGTAAACATACCTTGATATTTACTTTTTTAATATAAATATAGAGAAAAGTATCTTTTAAACTTACCAAAACATGCATCGGGATAATCTGTCTTTGTATGTGTTTCTCTTTATTTTCATACCTTGTTTGTGTAGCCTAGGCCTAGTTAGATGTGTTTAAATTGATCATAATAAAGTAATAAATAATAAAATACCCGGTATTTTACCCGTATTTGGGCATAATAAAATCATACAACGGTTTTTACTAGTTATTGTTTATATTATAATCCTAGTATCCGAGTCACTAAAGGCACAAAAACAATTCACTAAACTACACAAAAACTAGAAATCCGTAAATATTAAGCACCCACAATCCACAATAGCAAAAAAAACAACAAGGAATTCACAGAGAAACCAAAAACAAAAATGTCGCCGAGCCGGTTCTGGAGTGTATTTTGAGCATGTTGGTAAAGAAAGACAAGCCGATAATTTTGTGCCCATGCTGGTTGGAGGGAATGCATCTGACCGTTTCTAAAGTTTTATTAAGTATACACTGTGTCATTTCATCAATAAACTGTCAAATTCGGCGCTCAACGTTTGAATATCAACTTATTCAAAGTCTCAATGAACAAAGTAATAATTAGTATGAACTATGAATCGTCGAAAAAAATTTGGCGAATATTTTGGGTTTGTGGCTTGTAAGGGTTTATATTCCAGTGAAGAACTAGAGAACCACTTTGAATTAGAACAAAAACTAATGATAACTTAAAAGTTAAGGTATGTGGGCAAAATGTCCTATAGTTTTAGTTGTTTGAGTAAAGCCAAAAAGGCAATATAAGGACATTTCAAAAAATACCGTTTTATGAGCAGCTTTAAATCTTTATAATTTTTTTTTTTTTAATAAAACTAAAGCATTTTGCGGGGATCAGGTTTTTAATTTTTCTTTCCTAATTAATCTGGTCACGCAGTTTTAACTGCCCGATGATGGGGAGCTCTTAAACAATAATTTTATTTATTGTTTCTGGTTCAATAATTGCCGCGATTTATTCTTTATGGGTATCGTGAATACATAACTTTAAAATTGTAATTTAATATAAAAATATGCACCACCATCAATAATTGAACTAACACGAATATATTAATAATAAATTCTATTATTTAATGATAACATTCAATTATTTAATGATAACATTCTATTATTTAATGATAACATTCTATTACAGCCGTTCAACATGAAAGAGGTCCACGTAACTCTACGCTTCGAAGAGCAATGTCGTCTTTTTTCGAACACCAACATCGGGCAGTGTCGGCGTATGCAACAAATTCCTCAAGCTTGCCTCCGCCAATGGTTTCTCCAGGAGGCACTGGCGTACTGAACTTAGCATTACCCAAAAACTCTGGATCTCCCTCTACACGTTTGGAAACTCCCGTGTTTTCAACTTTTTCCATTCTTCAGCCAGCGCCGTACATCTATAACAATTTGTTGTTGTCAAGGGTAAGTTTCAGGCAATAATAGTGAATTAACTTTATAATTTAAAAAATCCGTAAATACCTTTACCGAAACCAGTGGCGTATTTAGGGGGGGGGGGGGGGTCCGAGGGGTCTGGACCCCCCCCGTGGGATCAACATTAAAAAAGAACTCAGAACAGATCAGGTGCCTTGTTGCATTTAATGTATAATTCGATTAATTCCTCGCAGGAGGTAATTTGTGATTTTTTCTTAAATATGACCTATTCCGAAAATGCTTGGTTTTCGAGTTATTTCAATTTTTTTCTTGTTTTTTACCTGCGTGTCTAATTTATTTAATTTAAAAAAATTGAAATGATGTTCACTTAGTTTTGTAATTTTTTTGCAAGAAAAACTTGGCAAAAAAAAATGCCAAAAATAACTTGAAAACCAATCATTTTCGGAATCGGTCATATTATGTAGAAATATATATTTTTAAACATAAATATTTAAAAATATATATATTCCCATTATTGCGTTTATACAGTGTGTCCACGGATGGACCTAACTATACTTGTAAAAAACTTTATTTTCAATTTTTCGAAAAAAAGTCATTCTTCATAATTTTTTTTGCTTATTAAATAAATATAATTCACGTAAGAAAATTTTCATTTTTTTATACAGGGTGCACAAAAAATGTAGAAATGTAGATTTGCAAAATAAAAAATTTTTGATGCAACTTTTTTGAATGATCAAAATAAAAGAGATTGGAAAGAGAATTCGAAAAGCCGAATAAAGTTTTGAGATATGACCTGTGGTAACTACGATATTTTATATTAAAGTTAAATAAATTATTGATATTTTCCTTCAGATTAAAGTTTTAATATAAAATATCGTAGTTATAATTTATCCAAAGTTAGTGTAATGTAATGACATTCCATACGGCGGTAAACAGTCTCAAAGAGTTACCGCCGTTTGTATGCGTATGGAATGATTGGAATGTCATCACACTGACTTTGGATAAATTATACCACAGGTCATATCTCAAAACTTTATTCGGCTTTTCGAGTTCTCTTTCTAATCTCTTTTATTTTGATCATTCAGAAAAGTTGGATCAAAAATTTTTAATTTTGCAAATCTACATTTTTACATTTTTTGTGCCCCCTGTATAAAAAAATGGAAATTTTCTTACGTGAATTATATTTGTTTAATAAGCAAAAGAAATGATGAAGAATGACCTTTTTTCGAAAAATTGAAAATAAAGTTTTTTACAAGTATAGTTAGGTCCATCCGTGGACACACTGTATTTCAAAATTTCTTAATTTCTTCCTTTTTTGGGTTCAGCTATCAAAACATAGAAATTATAAATTTTGATAGTTCAAAATAGGGCGTGGCACCGAAAATTTTTTCGCCTGCGGCGCTTTTTTAAAGAAAGGAAGAAAGACAGATAAAACGAAAGGTATAGACCCCCTCCGTGGCAATATTCTAAATACGCCACTGACCGAAACTATACCTACCCGGTTTTGAGCACTGTTAATAGCTAATCCATAAACAAAATTACATCGCTCCTCGTCGAGTAGTTTTTCAGCTTTCGAGCCAACACACAGATCTACGGAAATGGGATCCAAGAACCCAGAAACGCGGATATCCGACAATATCTCAAATTCTTTTCTCGATCACTGCGAGGGGAGTAAAAATGCGTTTTATGAAAAAATTATAAATATTTAAATAATAAAAATGACAAAACCATTGGCCATATTGTAAATTGATATCATTAAATATTATTATTTACCACTATCTACTACTTACTACTGGTCTTGAATTTTGATTTTTAAAAGGGAAGTTCCAACCCTCCCATAGACATTTACCTTTAGATAAGCAAACAACAATCACGAAAGTGGGAAATTTATGGCCTTCCGCATGTAAACAAAACCACACAAGAATAGGCATGCGCACTGCAATATTATCTATTAACGAATGGAAAAAATAGACAGGTCCGAGCTTAAACATCTTGTTTCTGTGGCCTAGTTAGATGTGTTTAAATTGATCATAATAAAATAAAATTACATATCAAAAACTATCACTACTTCATACTGACTTACTTACTTAACTTTTTTTTAAATTTCTTAAAACTTTTTTTTGCACACCATGTGTACGTTTTGACTCCTGCCGGGGTAACTGGGCTGTAACAAGCCTGGTACCCCAACAGTATTTTATTTGAAGCTAAATGAAAGCATCTACATGACTTTTACGAAAAACAATTTTTTCTTTTTTCTTTCCCTCTTATTTTACCACTTTTGCATGTCTCCGACATAGTTGAATTAAATTAAAGATTTTTCATCACTTACACTTAAAAATGATTTTTTCAAAGTATTTTTAAAACTACCTAATTTTTCTTTTTTCTCTTCATTTCCCACCCAAGACAGGGGCTTTGCACTAGTCCTTGACTCTTCAGTATGCTGAAATATTTTCTGTCTTTTGACTATTCAAATTTTTTCACTCCTCGTATGACCCATTGAAAGCTCCATTACGGCTTAGTCTCACTTGTTATTTTCTCTATTGCTAACAACATCAGCTCATCAGCATTGTACCATTTACTTCGTTTTCCTGATGATGAGTGTTTCTACACTCGAAACATGTCGATTCAATTTATTATGAATCATTCTAGGTTCGCCTAGTTATTCGAATAAAAAATTGTGGAGAAAGACTTTGTGCTTTTCTTTTTTCTATATCATTTAACCCCACTTTGAGTATGGACTACTTCTTCAAAATTAAATCCATAAATAATAAACACCCACAATACATATTAGCAAAAAAAACAAAACAAGAAATCATATGTGTTTAGTTAGCAATGTTTATCAGCATCGTTTATACAGCCACGAAATCTTTGTCAATTTCGCCTGTAGCGTTTGTAAAGGAATTTTAATTTTTTTATTGGCGAAGATTGAAATTCTACCATTTGGATTTATCGTCTTTAGTCTACGCCACTAAAAGAAATTAAAATCGTTAGATAAGCTACTCTTCGAAGTTTTTATCCTGTAACTTTTTCCTTCGGCTCCTGTTTTTGGGAAATTCGTATATAGCAGGTAGTTTAACCCCTATGGGGTAGTGTACTAATGATGATAAATCCAAATTATAGAATTTCAATCTTCGCCACTAAAAAAATTAAAATTCGTTTATAAAAGCTACAGGCGAAATTGACACGTACTCCAAAAAGAATTTCGTTGCTGCATAAACATTCCTTCACACATATCAAGAAATCCACAAAGTTAACATAAACACAACAACATAAATGGCGCCGAGCCGGTTCTGGGGTGTATTTTGAGGATGTAGCTAAACAAGGAAAACCTAATAACAAGAGGATTGTACGCATGCCCATACCTGTAGGGCGGCAAGGGCTGTAACTAGCGAGCTGCGCGTACAGCCGCATTTTTTTCACTCATAAAACTTCACTTTTGTTTGCGCACCAGATAAGCTGTACGGATCTAAAGGTAAATGCCTATGAAGTCCATGGATTAAATTTTTATGCCTATTTATGTTATGAATGAAACGTTATTTTGGATTTATTATATTATAAGTCACCTTTCGACATTCTTGAGTTTTGACTTATCTTATCAGATTATTGACATAAAAAATTTACAATATTGCAGCATTTGGAAATCCTTTATTAGGCTATTCACAAGTAATATTATTTTTTCTTTGTTTTATTTATTTGCGAAGTAGCTTCATATTTCCTTATCAAAATAAAATTTGGCCACCATAAGGATCAATTGCTACTAGTCGTTGTAGATAAAAAATAACGTTTTTTCCTAAAGCCTTGATCACATTAAGCTAATTTACCAGCGCTGGTCCCTGCTGCTGTTATCAGCCCCAACAAACAGTAGCTGTTTTTGGTTTACATTAGTAGCAACCGAATATAAATACTTATTTCACCATGCTGTCAGCGACCAAAGTCAGTTTCAAGTTTATTATACTGGCAACAAGTATGTCTTCTGTAGCCCCACGGAGATGCTTACTACAGCTAGTAAGAATAAAGAAAGAGCTTTGTCAAAAAGTCTTGCTACTGAAAGAAAGGGAAAAAAAAACATTTGGGTTAGAAACTGGATAAGTCGGAGAAATCAATTAGGGGCTTCGTCAAGGCTACTAAAAGAGCTTGCACAATTATATCAGCAGCCACTAGTCGTTGCACTAAGGTTTAGGATTAGGGTATTTAAGCCATAGATAAAGGTATATAGCTTGCCATAAAATATATAGCAACGCGTAGCTACTAACAGCAAAAGGTAGTTATGTGATCAGCTGGCGGCTGCTAAATTTTAAATACTTCAACTCCACCAGCCGCTGCTAATTTTATTCGCTAGCTGGTGAAAGCAGAGGCTGCTGAACGATCACAATACCCTGCTTGTAGCCAGCAGTAACCAGAGCAGCTGGTAAATCAGCTTATGTGATGGCGATGGTTGCTTATCCCCGTGGAAAACTGAACTGCTTATCCCTAGCTAATGTAAATGAATTCACAGGGATTCTACTAAGATTAAAGTATCCTTCATTTAAATCCTGTAAGGTCTAGAGCTACCTCCTAGTAAACATGCCTGCAACATTCTTTTAGTATGCCTTCCGCAAATCATTGATGAGCGTGCGATGATGCAATATCCAAGATACAGTATCTATTTAAGTTAATGAAAATATTTATGCAATTCTTACCTATTTACGCCAATGACCTGTTTCATTAATTTTTGTTTTTAATTTTAGCTACCTCCTCAATCCGTGCCCTTTCAAGCACCTCCTCTAATGAGCCCCCCAGTAACTCCCCCACCAAGCATGATGACGCCAGAAACAATCTGCGAGTCAGCTGCCCGATTGCTATTTATGAACGTCCAATGGACGAAGAGCCTCTCATTTTTCACCAACTTACGGTTGTGCGATCAATTATTGTTACTCGAAGAAGGATGGAAAGAACTGTTTGTCTTAGGGGCAGCACAATTTCTACCCCTCACAGACCTTACTTTGTTGGTGGCATCCAGCGATGCGATCAAAAAGGAAAATCAAACTTTGTTCCTTCAACAAGTACAAGAGTTCCAAGAAACGCTAGCACACGCTAAGCAATTTCAAATGGATCCCAACGAATTTTCTTGTTTAAGGATTATATCTCTGTTTAAATCGAACTACTCATTCCACAGTTCATCCGAGAAAGAAAAGTTGGTAGAGCCTACAAGGGTTCAAGAAATCTCGAACGATGCTCAAGTTACCCTTAATAAGTACATCGCAGCGACAAGACCCCACGACCAATTGAGATTTGGCAAGATGCTTCTACTATTAAGCACCATAAGAAACATATGTTCCGATGGAATAGAAGAACTGTTCTTTAGAAAAACGATAGGAAATATTCCAATTGTAAAAATTATATGTGACATGTATAAGAACCACCAAAGCTGAAGTTGGCTGGACCAATTTGATGGTTACTACAGAGTAACAACGTTAACTGTGATTTTCTATTTATTTTTGTGTTCTACATAGAAGTTAAAAATAAGGTTGCAATAAATCGTGCTTAGTATTTTTTACAATTATTTACAATTGGAATATTTCCCATTTTTTTTAATGGTTAAATTTCACTGCAGCTAATTATGGAAAGACTAATATTTTTATGTCGATTTACGAATAAGAAAATAAGCTTAGGTTACTACATAGTAAATATATCTGTGATGTTTAGACTTTGTAATATTGTAACATTCTACATAGAAGCAAAAATATTTTGGCAATATGTGTTGATCACTGTATTGCTGTTGAAGCTTTATAAATAAATTAAAGGTATGATATATTTTTGAGAAATATATACCATTTTATATACTTGACAACTTAAACTAGCCCAAAGTTTGGTTTCATAAAATTAAGAGAAAGTTTGTTAATATTTTTATAATATTAAATGAAAATGTAAATATATTTTGACTTTTCTAAATGTGTTTTTCTTTTACTTTTCAATAGCAGCATCGATAAATAGCAGCCAGGCGCCGCGCCTCCCGTGATTTTTCTTCAGGTGGGGCAAACTTTGATGGCATTAATGTAACAAGCTAAATGCAGTTAAGTGCATAGTTTAGCGAAGGAATAATTATACTGTAATATTTCTAGGACTGTTGAAGTCATTATTCTTTAATACAAGTCACAAGTACACAAAATACAAACATAAACAAACTACTTTAGGATTAACGGCATACTGGCGATTCGGCAGCGGCAGACCTAATGATCTTAATAATATATAACTAAAAAACACGCTTTAATAATTATTAATCAGACTAAAAAGCGGAAAATAAACATAGTTTAAGATAATTTTTGAAATTCTTAATATAGGCAGAAAATAATAATGAACGATAAACATTAGTATTATTGTGAAAAAAGCGTGGGGCGCTTAGTGCTATATTTTTCGTATATCGAGCACCCCTCGCTTTTTTCACAATACGTACGTATTGTTTATCGTTCATTATTATTTTCTGCCTATATTAAGAATTTCAAAAATTATTTTAAACTATATTTATTTTCCGCTTTTTAGTCTGATTAATAATTATTAAAGCCTGTTTTTTAGTTTTTTTAAACTATTTTTTTTTTCATTTTTTAGTTTGAGTTATTGTTAATAAAAAAATTTTTTTTTTGAGTAGATTGAGCAAGATTAGTAGATTATTGTATTGTCAGCGGTTCTTGATAAGTCTATAAAATTTAAATTAAATCTGACCGTTTAAAGTGGGTCAAAATCGGGTTCAAAGAAGTCGGTTACAAACCACCGACGTATACAAGGGGGGGTAATGGGGGTAATCACCCCCCCCCCAAGATTACTTAAGCGTTGTTTAATTTTTGTCCTTACTCGTTAAAGTTGCTATTATCTAGTATCCCAGCCAGGCACGTAGCTAGGGGGGGATACAGCCCCCCCCCCCCTCGAAACTCGAGCTCTATTTTCGGCAACATAGGCAACACATTAAACATTTCCTACACTATTACATTTTCTTTACCTCAATTATTACCGGGTTTGTTTTTGTGCTTTTCTTGAGGATTTTGTGTTGTGTTTTTATTTTTCCCACTTGAAAACCAAGCACCATGATTCAAAAAAGGGCGTGGCACCCAAAAAATTTTTTTTGCGCCTTTGGCGCGATCCCGACAGGCCCCTCCAAGGAGAAATCCTGGCTACGTGCCTGATCCTAGCCGATCGATTACCCCCCCCCCCCCCCCCCCCCCCTAGACGCATGAGTTGGATACACCGTTGTTACAAACAAACATCAAACATACAGGGAAAGCTAATAAAAGCGTGTTAAAAAAGTAGTTCTTACTTTGTTAATTTTGTAAACAACAAAAATAAATTTGTATTTGTCTACTTATTTTATTACTCATCTCATTAGTTTGGCATATCATGTCATAATATGAATTTGACAAAAGTTTAACCTAGATTTAGTTAGATAGGTATATCGTCCCTATTGGCTGCTTTATACCTCCCATTTAACATTTAATTTAATTTAAGATTTAAGCTAAACTAAGAATTTAAAAGTTGAAAGTTAACTTTCTTATGCATGCGTTTATACCTCTCATTTAAACTAATTTATCATTTAATTTAATTTAAGAGTTGACCAACTTTCAACTTAAGGTAAAAGATCGTGTCAGATCGTGCTAAATCGCGTTAAATCGTTCTCCACAACTGTCCGTGATTGGCCTGGAAGAAAGATGAATATTTTGATCGGTGACAATAACCTAAAATTATCGTGGAATTTTTATTTTTATCAACAAATAAAGTGCTTTTTCTCTATTTATTTTGACTGATCTAAATTCTTGTGATTTGTAATGGAAGACTACGATTTGTTTTTTACTACTTGCTTTAAATTGTTGTAACAACAGCTGGAAAAATCTTCTTTTTTTTGCACTTCATTTAATTTAATTTAGTGGCACGTTTTCGAGGTATAAATCAACAAAATTATTTCTTAGCTTAGTTTAAATGATAAATTAAATCTTAAATTAACTTAAATCTTAAATGAGAGGTATAAAGCAAGCATATATCATTGTGATCTAAACCAAGCTCTGCGTTTTTTAATCCAAGCCCTCTTTGATGCAAATAATTTTTGCTCACACGGTATAACAATTAATAGCTGACGGACAATTTTTAGGATTAAAAAGCAATACTTGTCTAACTTACATGACCTCAATTAAACAAAATCAATAGAGTAGCAAAAAAAATAATATTTAAAAAACCACCATTTGGAGATTAAAAAGTCATGTAAAAAAATGATCCTATTAGGGAAGAATCACACTGAGCGACCATGATCGACCGTCCGCGATCGACCAGTGACGATCAAATTTCCAACACGAACATTCTTACCACAAAAATCACACTGAACGATCGTCCTCGACCGTCCGCGACCGATCTACGTCGACCCTGTTTGAAATTCCAACCTGCTGGAAATTTTGGTCGGTCTCGGACCATCCCACTTAATGCGCATGACAATTTTTTTAATTTTTTTTTATTTTACACCAAGTGGAAGTGGCGTGCAACTCTAAACCTAGCCCTACTTTTTCACGCTGGTTTTATTTGCTCTTGGTCATTTGTGTTTATATAGACAAAGTATTATCTACAAAAGAATCTTGACATTTGACAGGTTTGACATTTTCGTACGAGCGGTCGGTCGACCAGTGTGACTAGAACCCTGAATTTAAGCTATTTTGATTGTTGGTCGTAGCCGGTCGATCGCGGACGGTCGATCATGGTCGCTCAGTGTGACTCCTGACTTAGCGACAACAGAGTTGTTTTTGCGGCGCCTATTTAATGCAGTTTTTTTGCTACTACTAATGGATTTCTGGCTACGGCTAACCGGGCTAACAGAGTTTTCTATCAGTGTACAATAGTGTTTTTAATTTAGACTTGGGTTAATTTTCTATCGTTTACGTTTATTTTGTAATTTTTCCTGCTAAATTTTGCAAAAGCCAACGTTTTTCAAAATTTTGCTGTATCCCTTTACCTTATTTTTACTACCCCGCGTTTTTTAAGAAATGGTATTATGTTTAATATCTTCTGAAGTATAAAAAAAAGACATTGTGAGTTTTCAAAAAGTCAACCTGCATAATATTTTTGATGCTACAAGGGGCATTTAAAATTAGCAGTGGGCAGTAGATTTCCAGAAGAGAAATAATATTAAATCGCTACATAAAAAATGTAAAATCCTTTCAGTTTCAGGCCATTGAGATCCCTTTTGTAAAGGCTATAGTCTAATTGTTATTGCAGCATTTTATCCCACAAACAATAAACGCGACAAAACGTATGTCATATTCGTACACGAATTAATTTAACAATAGACCATATTTTTACTGACAATAGTTAGGGCTGGGGGACGCTTTAAAGAATGGTTTTATTCTGTGGATTAATCCGGTCTTTGTGTGGCTAATTTTTATTTTACTATGTTGCGATTTTAGTTTATTTAATAAATGCAGAATTTTATCTCACTGAGAAAATAGTTGTAACGTAGTTTTATATGATATATACTAGCGGGTACCCGAGGCAGAAGGAAGAAAAACATTTTCCATAATCTGAAGATCTTTGTAATACTGTTTAGTGTTCCACCAATATTCCAGCATACCCCTGCACCCTGCACCGTAAACACTTATCCATGCCCACACTTGTGTATACTTCTCATCATATCGGGAATTTGGTGGTCTATAATGTACTCGAATCTCGAATCCTTCCATTATATGTAGACTGAAAAGTTTTCTCATTGGAAAATATAACCTTTTGCCAAAAAAATAATTTTCTGGTAAATATTGCATAAGCAAACTCAATTTTTTGTTCATTATCACTATTTTATAAAAACGGTTTGGATGCTGCTGCTCGATTTCTTAATTCGAAACATTGTCTTACTCGGCGTTGCGCAGTTCTAGATGAAGCTGGGAATCCTATTATGTGCATAGCGGATGCTGCAGTTTCAAATGGATTTTGCTTTAAATACTCCACCAAATTTCGGTCTTCTTCATTTGATGATTTTCTATTATTTAAACCAGACGCAACAGACCTTTCAAGTGTTTGATGACGCCATTTTTTTACAATTCCTTGAACAGTACTTCTAGGTACTCTAAAATGATCAGCTATTTTTCCATAAGACCACCCTATTTCTACTAAACATATTATTCTTGCCTTTTCAATAATACTTAAGGTAGGAGTATCAACATGCTTGCCAAGTTATAAGCTATTTCGCGTAGATTTATTTATGTTTTCTAGCTTTTATACAAAATTTAAAGAAAATCAGTATCGACTTGATATTCTATAGGTAATAATTGACATATTTAATAAATATCAAGGAATTTCATAACTTATTTTAGGAGAATTTTATAACGAAAAATATCGGGTAAGATTTTTTTTAACATTATCATGTCATTGCACTGACATGTTCTTTCATTATACATATCTCCCAAAATTAGCAATGAAATAAATTGATATTTTTGTAATATATCAGGTATTACCTAAGTAATATGCCGACGATACTGATTTTATTTAAATGTTAGTTTAAAAAATAATAAACTTGAAAAAACAAAGCGAAATAGGTTATAGATTGGCAATAAATTGAAGGACGTTGAGAATTCAACCTTAAATGAGGCATTTTTAAATCAAATAAGATAATGACAATACTTTGACAGATATCATGATAACAATTAACACGTTACAAAGGTAATAAAGGTAAAAAAGTCGCATAAACAGTGTCACAGTTTAGTGTACGAAATTATCTGTCGTCAACTGTAGATACGCATCACTCCGCCTGTAGCGTTTGTAAACGAATTTTATTCTTTTTAGTAGCGAAGATTGAAATTTTACCATTTGAATTTATCATCATTTAAACTACCCCATAGGGGTTAAATTACCTGCTATATACGAATTTCCCAAAACCGGGGGGAAAAAAGTTACAGGATAAAAACTTTAAAAAGTAGCGTACAATTTTAATATTCGCCACCAATGATCTGCTAGCTATAGATGAAGCAATAACAAACGAACCTATTGCCAAAATCATATACCATTCTGAAGTAACTTTTGTCGCAAATTGCGCCCCTCCACTTTGTTTGCCAAACGTACCTCTTAAAAGTATGTATTAACACTCTTAGAGTACCAATATATAAATTACGGCTATAACAATATTTTAAAAGTAATAATAACAACACTTATTTAATAATTTTACATATTATTCATCCCTAAAGCCATAAATCTACAGGTTTTACCTTCCAGAAGAGAAAAAAATATGACGTTATGTGGTAAATTTAAATCTTTGTCTAAAAACCCATAGACATTTCCCTTAAAAATTATGCAGTTTGGCAAACACAGAAGACGTTGCGTTCCCATTGGTCAGAAGAGAGCCTGCCTTTTTTCATTCATAATTTCTTTGACGTGTGGTCCACAGAGAAATTAAGGGTTTAGTTTGGTCGTTCTTCGTTCCAAAGTTGTTTGAAATTTGTTTTGGTTTATCGGTTTTGTGTATTAATTGCTGTGTTGTTAGTGTTTTGTGATATTTTTTTCAAGACTAATTAATATGGGTCACAGGTTTGAAGTGTGCAAGACTGCGAAATATAATAATAATAATTCTGCAGTTACTATTCATAGGTGAGTACATAAAAAGTTGGGTTATTTGTAGGTTAGGTTTAACTATTCATAGGCGTGGGTAGGTGGGGAAAAATAATTAAAACTTTACATTTTTATTTTATTAAACGTATTATTTATTTAAGGAACATTATGGATAGACTGTATAGGTATAACTTTTGCAAATGGTTTGGCTTATTGAATTCTTTAAACAACTCAGATACACTCTTAGTCTAAAATAAACAAGGAAGCCACTATTTGATCACCTTTAACCATAAACGTCATTTATGACGTTCGTGGGTTCGTGCCTTTAACTCTTCAATTTTGCATGGGATTTCATAATATGTTGTAGGTACCAGACAAAATACTTGTGTAAGTTTTCCATATGCGGCCAAATTTTAGCCGGCCACTATATTATTATTTTTAGCCCATTATTCAAAAGCATGTGGCAACAAATATCGTATTTTGGAAAAATAATGATTTTGTTTTATGGAATAGGACATTAATATAATAATTTACAGTCAGAGTCTCACGAATATTTATTTTCCAAACAGGTTACCTACATGTTTCGCTCATACCTGAGCATCATCAGACCAATGTTAGGCTTATTTTGTTCTGATGCTCAGGTACCTACGAGCGAAACATGTACCTAACCTGTTTGGAAAATAAATATTCGTGTGAGACTATGACTTTGTGAAATTTATTAGTTGTACTCAAATCAGGTCTCTTAAAGAAAACTTTTTTGAATTAGATATTTATGTAGGTATCTAGTACCTAGATAATGTTTGTTTTAATAAGTTGTTAATTCTTGAACCTACTTATTATTTGTTAAAAATACTTTACTTGGATATGTAAGTTAATTCCTGTGATAAACTATAGTTACTTGAGAATAAAGATATATACCTACCTAGGTACGTATGATTATTATTATATGCTGGTTTTATTTCTTAATTTTTTAACATTAAGTTAGCCGACATACAAGTTTAGAAATATAACCGTATCAATAAATTGCATTTTAAAGAACAATTTCCATAAAAACCACTTTTGGGTATACGTACCTTATACGTAATAAGTCAAAAACTGTTAAAGTAGAGTTTTCACTGACAGAAAATTTAATCCCTGGCTAAATTGAAGCTTTTAACTTTATGCTAGCCCACATAAAAGTTTAGGAATGTAACTGTATCATAACCAACAAATTCTATAAAAACCGTATTTGGGTCTTCGTACCTTACGTAAGTCAAAAACTGTTAAATTGGGGTTTCCATTGAGAGAAAAATTAAATCCCTGGCTAAATTGAAGCTTTTAACTTTACCTTAGCCCACATACAAATTTAAAAATGTAACTGTATCATAACCATCAAATTTCATAAAAACCACTTTTGGGTCTACGTACCTTATGTAAGTCATATATGGGGATTTCCTCGACAGTAAAAATGTAATATCTGACTGAATTCAATTAGTTTATGTTGAACTGTAGGTATTGTATTTTACCTATAGATAGGTATAATCACAGAATATTAGTTGGCTCTGAGTTCTCTGGGTATAATATGAAGAAATAAAACAAAAAAAATTCTGTTGTAAATATGAGTGACAGAATCCTATTTAAAGTTGCGTTTCAGTTAATTTAGTATTTTCAAGGTTTGAATAGGTAATTGTAATATAATATAGTTTTTAAATCTATTGTGACACTTTATCTTTAAACCATATAAAAACTCATGTTTATTATTAGGTAAAGTCGATTCAGCCAGTAAACCTGCAAGATGGCCGGCATGTCATATGACAAAAGTCATATTCCAGCTAAATAAAATGGATTTTTGCATTTTCAATTACTTTTGTCATATGACAGGTCGGCCATCTTGCAGGTTTACTGGCTGAATCGACTTAACCTACCTTAAATTATAATATTTATAGAACAAAACTTTCAAAATAAATTATTATTATTATTTGGCAATATTAAAGCGGTAAAACCGATGAGACTATTGCATCAATTGTTTTAGAAGGTATCACATGTTAAATTTTCAAGTCCAGTCCTGGAATTCATGCCAACTTATAAAAGTTTAATGGAGCACAATTGAAAGAGTGTCACTTGACTTTACCTCCATCTTGCGAGAGTATTCAAAATTTTGACTTTACTTTCCATTTGCTGCTTTTAAACAGCTAAGCAAAGTAAATATCTTTGCTTAGCTATGTTAAAGGAAGTTTGCGAACAACTTCGTATAGTTCGTAGGCATGATGGGAAATAAAAAGAGACATCCTGCTTGAGCGCGGCTAGGGGGAAGAAAAATTATTGTTGTGCTTTTTCGCTATTAAAAAGTACCTAACGTAAAAGGAACTTTGCTTTTCTTTTAAATTTCAATAAAACCGTAAAAACCGTGTTTTAAGTATACATAGTGTAATTATTTTTAGGTCAGCTCAGTTCACCAAATGTTATAATTATAGCTATCCAAAGTTTCTCTTATAATAATTATAACAATAAATAGTTATTAACTTACATTAAATGTTACTGCTCCGCGGACCATTTTTTCTATCATACATTAAACTTTAGGTACTGTTCTACAAACCCTTTTTTTCACAAACGTTAAAAAATATTTGATTTCAGATTGGATAATCATATTTTATTGTGAACCCTGACACGAGACGCCGCTGTGACCATATGCTAGCGCATAATAACGAGGTAAAATTCTAATGGCCCCAACGTAATCCCCACTCCCGGCCGGGGGGAAGTACTCCTCTCTCCTACAAACGATTTTGGCAGCAGATTTAAATAGCGTTTATGAATGGCGTGCGGCATCTATAGGTAGCAGATCATTGTTCGCCACTAAAATAATTAAAAATCGGTAACAAACGCTACTTTTCAAAGTTTTTATCCTGTAACTTATTTCATCCGGGTTTTTGGATATTCGTATATAATATATAATATATAATATATAATATAATATATAATATATAATATATAATATATAATATATAATATATAATATATAATATATAATATATAATATATAATATATAATATATAATATATAATATATAATATATAATATATAATATATAATATATAATATATAATATATAATATATAATATATAATAATTTACCCCTATACAGTAGTTTACTAAAGACGATAAATCCAAATGGTAGAATTTCAATCTTCGCCACTAAAAAAATTAATAGCTATTTATGATATAAGTGTGAAAATAACTCGTTTATGGCACGCATATGAAAATTTGCGGAACGAGCGAAGCGAGTTTCGCAATTCATATGAGTGCCTTAAACGAGATATTTTCTTACGTATATCATACAAGATTTTTCTACGAGCGTGTGAAAAGTAAAAGCTTTTTTATACGAGCGTATGAAAAGTTAGACTTTTCACCCGGCGTGTGATAAGTAATTTACTTTTCACACTAGTGCGTTAAAGTAAAACTTTTCACACTGAAATGGGTGTGAAAAGTCTAACACACGCTCGTAGAAAAATTCATTTACAAACGCTATATGCGAAATTGACACGTATACCCAAAAAAAATGTCGTCGCTGCATAAACGTCGCTGATAAACATTACCACAGAATATATAGCTTAGCTATATATTCTGTGCCATTACTAATTTCACACATATTATGATTTTTTTTTCTATTGTGGATTGTGGATGTTTAATACTTATGGGTTTCTAGTTTTTGTGTAGTTTAGTGAATTGATGTGTTTGTTCCTTTAGTGACTCGGATGCATGACTAGTAAAGACCATTGTATGATTTTATTATGCCCAAATAGGGGTAAAATATCAGGTATTTCGTAGTTTTCAGTAAGTATGAAGTAGTGATAGTTGTTAATAAGTAATTGTATTTTATTAGGGGAGAGTGGGGCAACTTCGACATGTTAAGCTTTTTTAGGGCTTAAAAAATAATTGCTTTTGAAAAAAATAAATAAAGCGTTATTGAGCATAGAAAAAACATTTCGGAATCAAATTACTGTAGGCACATAAAGAAAAAAGAAAAAAAAATACAAAAAAAATTATTTTAATATTATAATGTTAATTGGCGAACTTGCCCCCATCCGTGGGGCAAGTTGGACAGAAGTTGGACAGAAATTTTAACGAAAACTTAAATTTAATTTCTGCAAAACCGGTTTGTATCGTCCTTTTTGGTGTTCGTCTTCTTCGTCCAACCAAAAGCGAATTGTATTTCGTGATACGCCGAATTTTCTTGCAATTGCACTAAGATTTATTTCGCGCTTTTTTGCTTCTGCTACAGCACTTTGCAGCTGCTTTTCTTCATATGTAGATTGTCGTTTTTTTTTTATAATTTCGTACCATATTTACAACCTGAAAACAAAATATTAAAACTTAACGCAAGTGGGGCAAGTTCGACAGCGTCGAATTTGCCCCACTAGACATTTGACAAAGTTGCCCCACCTGTGCGGAATATAAAAAAATGTTACACAATAATATATAGGTGTCACACTTACCGCCTACTAAGTCGTACTGTCAAAAGAAATTGATAAAGTTACAGGGTAAAAATTAACATATAAAGCACACTGCCCTATCTGATCAAAAACTTGATAACAATACTAGTCAATTCTTAGATCGATATTGTAAATAACTCGCTTTTTACGTTTTGCGCCCAAATGTTACAACCACCTCGTTGAAAGTTAGAGCACAACTGACCGGTCATTCGGCGCGCCAGTCGAGCTTGGTGGGGTATTTCCCAAGGCTAAGGAATCAGAGCCGGGCTCATTGACGAACTTGCCCCGCCTGTCGAAGTTGCCCTACTCTCCCTAATCAATTTAAACGCATCTAACTGGGTCTAGGCCACACAAAAAGATGTTTAGGCCCGGACCTGTCTATTTTCTCCATTCGTTAAATGATAATTTTGCAGTGCGCATGCCTATTCCTGTGTGATTTTGTTTACATGCGCAAGGCCATAAACTTGCCACTTTCGTGATTATTGTTTGCTTATCTAAAGGTAAATGTCTATGAAACAGAGTCAAGCATATTCCAACTGAACTGACTTACCTAAACCATAGAGGTAATACATAGGCCTATGCCTAAACTTACAACCAGTTAAAACTGTTAAAATAACATAAAAAGCAACATTGCTGCGGCAAAAACTACAAGAATTATTGTTAAATCATAAAATACAATAGCTATTTTGATAGGTAACTTTACTCCTTCTGTTACAAATTTTTCGAAATGGTGTTATTATCCATGCATCGACATTATTGTTATCAGAATATCAGATACCAGTGGTTGATGAATTATAAGTAAAACTTGTAAACCTAACTCAACTTTATTTTTCTATAATATTAGAAACACTGTTATAAACTGGCGTTCTGTAACCAAATCTTTACCATTCTTTCTTCTTTATACCTACCAAGAGAGTTGCTATCTAAATACCTGAAACTAAAGTAAACCATCATTTTTGTATTCAACTTTTTAAACTTATATTTTCAAAGAATCATTGGAAGCCAAAATGTAGAATCTTGTAATCCTAATCCTCTGTCGGCTACTACAAACGGCTTTTAAAAGCTAAACATTTTCCATTGTTCCATTGTTAAAATACCTTCAGGTAAATAAAGCTATCGCTAATTAGCCATTAAGCGATTCGGCATATTTTAAACTTAGTATAGCTTGTTGTCTCCTTTACTCCAATTAGTAAATAAATGATGGATATTATGTGGGTTTTTGTTGCTTTGGGTAGCCTAGAGTATAGGATACAAGTTGTTCCTTTTCCAGTCAAAGAAGCTTAACAATAGGTCGGAACTTAACAGAACACCTCCTGTCTTTGCATTAGTTCTGGTAATCGACGACTTCTTGATACTCTATAGCCTCTGGTCTTCAAACATGTTGACAAATTGACTGTTTCTAGCACCGTGCGAGAAAAAAATATTTGCATCAAAGGGGGCCCTGCATCTAAGGACGTAATGCTTAGCCGTAGAGGTTAATACCTGTTGGGTGCCAGTAACTACCTGAATTAACAATCAATCAGTTACTCCGTCATCTTTGACAGTTGTTAAAAGTAATTTGATTCATCGCTAATTTTTCCAATTTCTTGAACAATAATTCACACAATGGGTTTTACGGAACAGCACAAAACATTCATTTTCGAAATGGGGTTAGAGTAAATGGTGAGTGGCAATACAATCCGGGTTTGTGCATGGACGATTTTCACGAACATTTTCCTAACGTTGCTTTTATTGCTGGGGATTTTTATCATTGCTTGAAAAGAACCGTGGCTGTGTTTAGGGAAACAGGTTCTATACAACACAAAAAAGGAGCAGGAACACCATCTGTAAGGACAGAAGAACTTGTAGCAAACGTTCGTGAAATAATGCAAAATATGTACGCCAACAAGTTGTATAAGACGCCTCTGTCCCAAGAAGTGGGAAGATCTTATGGAACATGCAGGACTATTCTTAAGAAGCAGTTAAATTTATTTCCTTATAAAGTGCAAGTATTCCAAGAAATTTAAGTCGCAGGAATTACTCTCAATGGTTTACCCAAAATTTATTGGAAATAAATGATTTATTAGATCTGACATTTCTTTCGGATGAAAGTAATTATTTTTCTTTCTGTATGTTTTTACTTTGTTAATTTTGTAAACAACAAAAATAAATTTGTATTTGTCTACTTATTTTATTACTCATTAGACTGGCATATCATGTCATAATATGAATTTGACAAAATTTTAACCTAGATTTGGTTAGATATATCGTCCCCATATCATTGTGATCTAAACCAAGCCACACGTTTTTTAATCCAAGCCCTCTTTGATGCAAATAATTTTTGCTCGCACGGTACAAACCCAAATCTTTTGTAATAAAGCAAAACACCCCCAGTTAGAAATCTTGATTACCGATTTATTATTGGTGGACGAAAATAATGCCATTAGTAAAATGTGGATAATTTTTATTATTTGCGTTACAGAATCACAGGACTGGTTTATTCTATTTTTTGCGTGGCATAGTTTACATTTTAGACAAGAGTTTATTGTTATTCCCGTCTGCCCTGTAATTTAATATTCTCTAACAAAAATTCGAATGGATAAATGTGGCCAATATTATAAGATTTAATATTTCGTGGGCTTACAAGCAAAAGGCGCTAAGTCATAAAACATGATTTTGAGATATTGATAGAATTAACTTTTAATCATAATTAATAGATTTTGTAATAATTATATTTGAAAAGAAACTGCTATTTGAAACTATATGTTGTGTCGTACTTGTTAATCAATTACAATTAATTTAAAAAAAAAACAAGTACTTTAATTCGAATAAAAATGAAAAAAAAAACATCGACTTAGTGCATTTTACCTGTTGAGTTTAGAGTTGTAATAGCAAGTTTCAATTGGAATCATTATTATAATATAATAATAATAATAATAATAATAATAATACAATATAGTATAATAATGAAATATACAAATATAATATTATTATAATACACTGAGGAAAATAATTTGTAGCCATTACTAAAAATTTAGTTACCACAGCAAAATTTTTCATTAAAATAGGGGACAGCAAGGTGGATGACTTATAACAACTAAATCAAGTTTGCTGGAATAGATTAGTAGCTACAACTATAGGATTTAGTAGATAACGAACTTATGTTGTTGGGTTTACTAAATGGTTTTAGTTACAGTTACTAAAAAAACTGAGTTAGCACAGCTAATATATATATTCGTTACAAGTAGGTGGTTTGTTAAAGCTATTATATCATTTAGTTGCAGGAACTAAGCGTAGATGTTAACGTTACTAATAAATTATATATTAGTAACTAAATTATGTAGTTGACCCAAATTGGGTGTTTAGTGAATACAAATAAAAATATTAGTTAAAAAGTAACCACAAAGTTTTTTTTTATTTGGCAACGATTGCACACACCTTCATTCCCCTAAAGGCCTTATTATATAAGGGCATCTTAACAGTAGCTCAAGTGAACCTTTAACTTGAACCTTCCCATAAAAATTACATTGTCGTCAAATACGGTTTTTTGTTTGGAACTGGCAGCAACGAAAAGCTTACTCTAGTCACCACAGCAAAAAGCATTTCGCTGTTTAACAAGAGTTCTATGCTGCATTAGAAAAATATTTGTTACGGCTGCACATACAACTTGTAGATAAAATCCACTGTAATTGCATGTGTGTATCGCAACCGAAAAGCTCGGTATATAGCAGAAAAACTCTAAGCAGCAAAGCGTAATTTGCTGGAGCTTTTCTGTAACCACCAGTAAAACCATTTTACTGATGTTGAAACTTTTCGTCTAAAATATGTTGCTGCCAGTTTCAAACAGGAACAATATTTAATTTAACTGCAATGTGATTTTTATAAAAAACTTTAAATACCAGTAAAGGTTCAGTTGAGCTGATGTTAAAAAGCCCTTTTATACGGCCTATAAGGAAACTAAAGGTGTGTGCAACAGTAGATACCAAATAAAACACTTTAACTTGGCTGTTTAACTAGTTGATCAAAATTTGTCTTTGTTTCTGGGAGTAACTTATTCAATATATCTACACGTCAGAATATTTAAATTCAACTATCCTACGATGCTACAAAAGTTTGTTTTCTCTTCAACTTAAAATACAAAAAATAATTTTTTCAGTTTTTAAAATTTTTATTAAATAAATAACATGGATAAATCCTATAACACAATACAACCTTACCTTCAAATGCATCTAGATGGGTTTGAAGCCCCCATTCTAACAATAAAAGTCTGTAATACATCACTATAAACTATAATAAATAAATAACACTAATAGATACACAACACACCCACCCTCCCTGGCAAGAAAGCACCTGATTTGCCTGAATCATGCACACACATATCGAAGCACGGAGACGAAATGATTGTTACCGCGTGGATGACCAATGATCGGGTAAATTAACTAATATTTAGTAATAGCTACCATATTTTTCGTTACGACAACTTAAGGCATTATTTAAAATATATTTGTTTTAATTGTCACAAGTATAACAAAATCTTACGCCCTTGTTAGTTATCACAACAAAGGATGTATTTACCGCAAGTCTACCAAATACATTTTCGGCGTACAGCCTACTAAATCGATTAGTTATTGTAAGTGGAGGGCAAAAAATATATTTGTTAGTCCCTGTAAATAGCTTTGCGGTATTATGGTAACTAAGTCTGCGGACATTTTTAGTAGCTACAACTAAAAAAAAATCAACTAAGTAATTTAGTTGGCGGGTTTTTCTCAGTGTAGAATAAAAATTAAGAATTTATAAATTTTTAACTTTTATTCGGAAAAATGAACAAAAACAAAAAATATTATTATGTTTTTTCTCCTGATTCTTCTTGAAGGTCTACATCTGGCAAAGTTGCTGTTACCTTTAGATCCGATTAAATATTTTGGAAAAACTGGTGAAAGATTTCAGGAATTACCCCCCCATTGCACATCGTTAATAAATCATTTTTTTTGGCATTTGCTTGCTCTTCATCATTTTTCAACAAGGCTAATATTTTCGCACCCCGACTACCCATTTTTTATTTAAATTTAGCTTGCAAAACATAGAAAGAAAACGACAAAACAACAGATAGGTACGCACTTGCCGGCAAACACATTAACACTAAGTCACAGCATTAATTTTGTTTACACAGTTTGTTTGAACGTGCGTATACAAGTAAAACGCACTAAGGGGACTTCATGTGATTTGCAGGTATTCGATTTGTACCCAAACCAAATTATATTATATTAGTGCGTTTTGTCTAGTGAGCAGCTCTCATCGCTGCTCATTTAGGACTTAGTGCGATTTAACTGTAGATAGATCATCAATTACTGATTTTAGTGCCGTTAAAAAACAATTTTTACTAAAAGTTGACTTAGTGCCTTTTGCTTGTAAGCCCACGATTTTCTTTAAATAAAATTTATTATAACTGTGGAATAGGAAATTATAGAAAGCTGTATTATATTATTATAAATGCCCAATATTGGTGCGATTTCTGACAAATTGGGAAAATATCAAAAAACTTTGTGATTGGAAGCCAAATTATCTTCCTTGGTCCAGCAACATTTCACGACCTATTATTCCTATGTGCATTGAGTCGGCAGTGGCGTGACAAAAACTGAGTGGGCCCTCCCCGCAAACGCTTTCAGGGACCCCTCCCAGGGGCGGATGGGACACCTCGGACCGGCTCGGGAAGCCAATTGAAACGGCGCCGCGTCGTCATATCGAAAAAATGAAAAGACATAAATATGTATTTTTTCATCCACTTACGACATATTTTTTAAATAAATCATAATTTTTTAATCATTTATTTCATAAATAAAAAAACAAACTTAATTTTTTACATTTAAAACACATTTAGGTGAAAAAAATGAGCCTAATGAATAAAAATGTAGCGATCAAAGCGATCTTCTTATAAAATGGAAGTAATTTCTTGAAATGCAAAGAATAAAAACTAAAGTAATTATTGCTCTGCGTCAAGCGATTGCTTAAAAGTGCAGGAATTGCTTCTAGTCAATGCTTTTTCTTAAAAAATTAAAGTAATTGCTATCGTTTGCTTAAAATGTGATGAATAAATTGTTTTTTCTAGTTTAGCTTCCAACTTTTTAACCCTTTCACTGCGCGGTGCTCAAATAAAGTCGCACGCCAAATTGCATATTTTTTTACCGCTTGCGAATATACTCGTTAAGAGCAGTGTAAACTAATTGAGTATGACATTAGACACTATATTATAACCTCCCAGACACAAGTGAAATTAAAAAAAAGGTTATATAGTGTCTAATGTTGTAAATATAATGGTACGGAATCCTTCGTAAGCGAGTCTGACTCGCACTTGGCCGGTTTCTCCGATTCCGGAACTCATGTTTTGTTCCTCATAATCGCTGTCACTTCTGGCTAATATCTCTTCAAGTTGTTTATCTGTAAGATATTTCCCAGCCATATTAGGTTATTCTAACACAAAACTTGTCGAAACAACCAAAAACGCGAACCCTAAACATGTAAACGTACAAAATCAGTTAAATTTCGAGGGAAACATTCACGGCCCCACCCTACCTCGGTCCAACCGCCCGCCCGCCACCGCGCCAATTTGAAACGAGCGGCCAGCAAACAACACGTGAAAACTCCGCCAACGAGATTATTTGTCTAGAGCAGCCTGATCCTATTTTTATAAGCAAAACGACTATACTCGTCCAGAGCAGTATACGGCGTGGCGAATATATTCGTCCGGAGCAGCGAAAGGGTTAAGGTAGGTCGACCCCTGCATCATTTGCTTGGTAGCAGTCAACTTTAGTTCTCCGCGGCATACACGTGCGTTGCTCTTAATTTGTGTCTTCAATTATGGCTAATTATATGAACGTCCGTAAAAGAAAAATCTACAGTGTACGTAAAAATTGCAGATATGATGATTTCAGAAAGTTATATCGATTTGACTGCGAAAATGTCGCTTGGCAAATTATTTTTTGACTGATACTGGTAAAAAGCGAGGGGGTGCACTGTCACCTTTAAATAAGATTAAAGTCTTTCTGCGGAAATTGTCGGATCCGGGCTTTCAAAATTCTGTAGGTGAAGAACTCGGTGTTCACCAAACTACTGTCTGTAAGACATACACTTCTGTAATGGATGCAGTTTTGGAAAAGGCCAATATTTTTAATAAATTTCCTACAAGTGCTGAATCTGTTGTGGAAGCTAAACCGTTGTGGTCAGAGAGATTTATTTATGTTCCTTCAATTTGTGAACGAGTATCCATTGCTTGTCTTTATAATTTCTTCATCACTACTATCACTTTCCTCATTTTCACTGAAATCTGCCATATCACAAATATAAGTTTCCTATTTTGCACAAAAACGTGACAGATTACTATTGTACTAAATAAATAGACAAACGTTGTTTATTATTGTATTTACATTATCATTGCCACTTTTTCTCTCCTACAAGATGGTTTAATTACATTTTTGATCCGACGTTTCGGTTAGTCACAACCATCTTCAACTTTGTTATTTTAAATAGTCTGAAAATATTATTTTATGCTTAATAAATTCTACGTTTTATTCTAAATCTAACGGTGTATCACACTTATTATTTATATTAAAAACAGACAATTTAAAAATATTTTTTGAAATGCTTTAATTAATTTATTATTATTGTTCTGAATAATTTATATGAGTAATATTTTTTACTTAAAAATTAAAAATTAATAATTTTATTATAGGTAATATATTTCTTCAAAAAAGCTGCATTAATACTATAAATTAACATTTTTACTTTAAAAAAATTAATTTTTAATGCATATTTATGATTTATGATTTTACATACTAAAACAAAAAATAAGATTTGCCCCTAACAAGCTCAGCTTCAGGGGATTGAAGAATAAGTTTATCGAAGACAACATAAACATATTTATTATATTATTAAATTTTTAAATAAACTTATTATTATTATTATTTATTAGACGTTTCGGTGTAGAAAAACACATCATCAATGAAAATCGGCACATTATATAAAAATATTTTTTTTTATTGTTGTATTTAAACACTATTTGGGTTTTAAAACATTTTTTTAAAAGAAACTTATAACAAAACATAATATCTAATAAAAATTATCTAAAAAATGCAACAAGTAATAATTAATTTTAATTACTTATTAAATACAATTATTTTTTATTTTTAAAAAATGCATGATAATATTCAAACATAACGTACCATTTTAATTCGGCATCATATGGGTGGCTATGAAATTGATTGACGTTCGCAATTGTTTAAATAGTTTCTTTAGATCTGTCACTTAGTTACAGAGACCTTAGTTAGTTTTAAATTTGATAATTGATATTATGTTTTTTTAAATTTTTAACTTTTGCATTGTGCAGTAAAATTTAAAATAATGGAACATTATTCAAACGAAGAAAAATTTGACATGATTTGCTGTTATATCGAGAGTCATAAGAATTGTGCTCAAACTAAAGAAACTATTTAAACAATTGCGAATGATGCCTAATTTAAATGGTACGTTATGTTTGAATATTATCATGCATTTTTTTAAAATAAAAAATAAATGTATTTAATAATTAAAATTAATTATTACTTGTTGCATTTTTCAGATAAGTTTTATTAGATATTATGTTTTGTTATAAGTTTCTTTTAAAAAAATGTTTTAAAATCCAACTAGTGTTTAAATACAACAATAAAAACAAAAATATTTTTGATAATGTGCCTATTTTCATTAATGATTTGTTTTTCTATATCGAAACGTCCAATAAATAATAATTGTGATACACCGTTAGATTAAGAATAAAACGTAGAATTTATTAGGCATAAAATAAAATTTTCCTACTATTTAAAATAACAAAGTTGATGATGGTTGTGACTTAACGAAACGTTGGATCAAAAATGTAATTAAACCATCTTGTAGGGGAGAAAAAGTGGCAATAAGAATGTAAAATTTATTTTGACATGTCTCTTCAAATAGAATCATAAATCAATTAAAACGAAATCGCGAAAATTCGGTTTTATCCAAATATCTTCGGAAGAATTCGAAATTTTTTAAATTTGAAAACATGAAGTTACAGGATTCAGTAATGCGCAACTTTTCTCTAGTTTAACCATCTCTGTATCTCCAATGGCTTACGAGATCACTGTAGAGTGCATTATTATCTGGGACACCCTGTATATATAGAATGTAGTCTAAAATAACATATTGGATGCTATTTTCAAGTTTTATCTTTAAAAAGCTAAAAAAAAAATTAAATTCCAAGCAATTTTTGTTATAGTCGGATCTGGTCTTATCGTGCGGGTCATACGATTCAAGAAAGACATACTCCCAGTTTTTGTTTTCTTTATTTGCGTTTAATTTTACCCTCTAAATAAAATACGTAAGATAAATGAGATAGACTTATTCCATTTTGACATGAAAAAAAAAGGATATGTATTTACTTTCCAGCGATTCTAAAAAAGCTTATAATAGCACCAGCTACGTTTTATTTTAAATATGCCAGTTTTGTGACTTTGACAGTTTGTGACAAAAGGAACAATTTTCTGAGTTTTTGCATCCCCAACCAAAAAAAATGGTACTTAATCTGATAAACTATTTCGAAAATGAAAGAAAAAGTGGAAATTCGCCAACCAATATTCAGGAAACAGTAGCCAAAGCACTGGGAATTAGTTTAAGGACTGTGCAGAAAATTGTGCATGAAACAAAACATAACATAATACCCAAGAATACTAAAAAGTGTAAACGAAGAAAGCCAAAGACTGAGGATTTAAGCGAAAATATTAAATTGGGAGTTCGAAATGTGATTTACGATTTATACAAATCAAAAACCAATGTAACTCTTCCAGTTTTACAAAAAACATTACAAATTCGGGGTGTTTTGGAAATTGGACTTGAAGCGTTATCAAAATTAATAAAAAATTTAGGTTTTCGCTATAAAAAAGACTGTAACCGAAGATGTTTATGTGAGCAGCCACAGATAGTGAGTCAGCGTGTTCAGTTTTTAAAAAAACATATGGACAATTACAAATCGAAATTTAGAAAAGTGGTATTTTTAGACGAAACGTGAATATTTTCGAATGGAAGTGGTTCAAAATCTTGCCAAGATGAGTCTGTAAAAAGTGTTAAAAGGAAAAAGAAGTGCGGTACGGGAAAGCGTTTTATTATTTTGCATGCCGGTTCTGCAACAGGATATGTTGCAGGTGCGAGTTTAATTTTTTTTTCAACATCAAAAAGTGCTGACTATCATGATAATATGAATTGCAAAATGTTTGAAAAATGGTTAAAAGTTCAATTGATACCAAATTTGGATGCTCCGTCTTTAATTGTATTAGATAATGCATCATATCATTCAAGAATTTCAAATAAACAGCCTACTTCATCTTGGAGGAAAAGTGATATTTATGAGTGGCTGGAAAAACCCAACCAAAATCCTTTACCAAATATGCTTAAATCGGAACTCCTATCAATAGCAAAGTCTCTTAAAAAACCCAAAATATACGCGGTAGATGAAATACTGCGTGAATATGGTCATGAGGTTCTACGACTGCCGCCATATCATTGCCAGTTTAACGCAATAGAATTAATATGGGCTGGTGCAAAGTCTTATTATGAAAAACATGTAGGTGATGGTCTTAAATCCGACCAAGTACAAATAGTTTGGCAAGATTCGTTAGCTCATATTATTACACAAGAGTACTGGAAGAAATCGGTAGAACATACAGAAATATTAATAAAGGATTGGTGGGATCGAGAACAAGTACTAGATGTCGAAATGATAATTGCTCCATTCGAAGACGACGAGGACGACGAGGACTTTTCAGATTTTATAAGTGACGATGAGAGTTTTTAGGCTATAATTATAAACGGTGTTTTTCGTTTACATTTTTTAGTATTCTTGGGTATTATATTATGCTTTTTTTTCATGCACATTATTCTGCATAGTCCTTAAACTAATTCCCAGTGTTTTCATTACGGTTTCCTGCATATTGGTTTGCGAATTTCCACTTTTTCTTTCATTATCGAAATAGTTTATGAGACTAAATGCCATTGTATTTTTAGGTTTTAGTAGTCAAATTGTTACAATAAATTGCACTGTATATTATTGTCGTTTTTAATTAAAAGGTACAGTAGGTATATAATTAACGATTATATAACTTTTTCAACTCCCCTGTACATAATTTTTACAAAACTAATAATATTAGGTATATCTTCGCGACAGCTAAAATAATGAAACTATTTTTCCTTCCTTCGGTATGATTTGACGCATATGAGCAGTGACCTTTGGACCCGCACGTTAAGACCGGATCTGACTATAACTATGCTTATTATTTTCTTGACTTGACTTACCAATAAAATGATGACACTAATGCACTTGAAACATATTATTATTATTTATTAATCTTTTAAAACTTCAACAATCAATAAGAAAATAGTGCCTTGCTAATTTTTGTAGAATTTGCGCTCTTGTTGCGATGCGATAGTTCACACTGTTCAGAGTCTATTCTTAAATATCCTACGAACATATTTGCTATAGCCAATACCAATATTTTGCAAAGTATAAAAATTATTACCCAGAATAAACAAAAACATATGGTGTCCATTCGGTCGAAGAATGTGGCCGGCGACCGATCGGAGAATCTTTTTGGTCTTTGTTGATGTGGTAGCGGCTTCCCATGTAGACTATATGGAGTGGCTACAAGTATCGTTGGACCCTCTGACATGGTTTTAGAGTTTTGTGAACGTCAATTGATAGACAGTGACACCTTGAATAACACCGGCAAACACAAAAAAAACGTTTCTGACCTGGAGATCCCAATACATATATTACACTATAAGTATAAAGTAAGAATACGTAATCCAATAAATATTTAGATAAATAAATAAATAGATTATCACACCTTATGAGACAACAAAATAGTCATGGTCAAAAATGTATACACAAATCAATGTTACAAAAAATCGGGCAAGAACATACACTAATCAAAGTTAAAAAAAATCAAGGGGAATGCCTAGATATTATCATTGTAAAATTCCTGGATAGTATAGTAGGGTCTAGTAATTAGTTGCATTTTTAGTCTTTGCTTTAAAAATCCTGTCATCAGTCACCTGCCGACAAGCCAGTGGTATGCGGATATAAATTTTGATGCTCTCAAATATCAAAGAATTTTTGTTGAGAGTTGTTTTTGGCATAGGAAGAGGAATATCATTCACAGTACGCATGTTATAGGAGCTCTTAGTTAGTATATGTTTTATGGATAAGCCAGGCCTGTTATCAAGATAAAAATTCCAATCAAAGTTAAAATCTTTTCCCTGACAAATACAGGTTTACAGTGAGTATGACAATTAACACCACAAAAGTATCTTAATGCCCTCTTTTGCAAAACCAATGTAGAGCCCAATAGGCCCTACTAAATCCCCAAAAAGCAATTACCATACCTCAAGTGACTCTCAACAAGTAAAAAATAAACCATTCTACCCACACTCTTCCCCAATTCTCTTGAGACAACTCTCACTGCGTACGAACCGGACGCTAGTCTCCCATTTAATGCAAGAATGTGGTCCTTAAACTTAAGTTTGTCGTCGTCGATTACATCCAAGAATTTAGCAACGCCCGAGTTTTTAACAAATATTAATATGTTAATACGGGAAAACTGGTTTTTCTTCAAAAGCCATTTCTTCTCTATTTTTGTTTTTATGGCTAATGCCCCCGCCACTGCACATAAATACAGGGTAATTCACGTGTAGACAATTTTGTTTAGTATGATTTGTATCTGGAACCAACACAATAAAGTTGCAGCAAATTTTTTTTACCTAGATTAAATTTTTTTTGCAGGAAAACCAGGTCAATATTAAAATTAGTGAATTAAAGAATATACCAAAATAAGTGGTAGCAAAAAATTTACCATAATTACTAAAGGGCGGAATATATGCACAATGCATATTATTCATAAATTATTATTTTAAGAGCATATTTTTCTGTTTTTGGCTTTATCGAAAAATTTAAAACGTTAAAGGTTTAATGTCCAGTTCGGTACTTATTTCAGGGATTTTCCAATCTGAAGATTATAATAATTATATTTACATTTTGGTTATACACAAGGTATTTATTGGGGGTTTCCGGGGTTTGCAGGTATATTGTTTAGGGTTGTTTATTATCACTTAATAATGCGTTATTATTACCTATTTAACAAACTGTATTTAAGTATATTGATTTGTAATACCTACATACTTCTGTTTTAGTTTGTGAAAAGAAGTTTCAAATCGATCAACATTTGAAATTACCGCTGCATAAGTCAAAGTTACAAAAATTCCATTTGTTTTTTGTTACTAACGTATTCATAATTTTATGAAAGTAATTTGTTTTGAATATTTATTATTTTGTTATGATGAATCAAATTTATTTAATAAGCAGTGGTAGATTATTGTTATAGCAGTGGGGTTTTACTGTTATCTGAAGAAGATTAGCAATAGTAAGTTCTTACTAGAGCAATAATAGTATATTATTTAACGAGCGTATAATGTAGGCCATAATAAAAAGAGGATGAAGTTTACGGCACGAGCCAAAGGCGAGTGTTGTAAATCATCCGAGTGTATTATGGTTCATTAGACGCGAGTCAAATACTATACTTTATCTAAAACCATCCATTTATACAGTGCCTGAAAAAAAGTTGAGTTCATATGGGAAATATAATAATTACACTTGTTGTTTTATGTTAATTACACTTGTTGTATTATGGATAGCATAATGCTCTCATTATCAGAAAAAAAGTTGAGTTCATATGGGAAATATAATAATCACACTTGTTGTTTTATGATAATTACACTTGTATTATGGATAGCATAATGCTCTTATTATCAGAATTATTATGCACCTATTATTAAATGGTTGTAGATTAAATAATTAATCTACGACTATTTAATAATAAAAGCATAATGTGTTTTATTAGTAGGTACTATGGAGGGCTTTAGGAAGGAGTCCGATCGAAAATGGCTGTTCTTTAAATTTACGTCCCTGCTTAGTAGTTAGTTCGCTGGTTTCCCGGTCGCGGCGCAGTGATCGTCAAGTGTTTGACTTTTTACAGGTTTTGATAGACGTCTGCGGTATTTTTGTCCAATAATTAATAAAATAAGCTTTATTAGATATAATATTTTGGCCTTATTAGTATAAACAATGAGTAGCGTAAGAAGATATAGAAACAGCTAGCTTGCTTCGTACCGGGTTGTAAAAGTGGATATTCTTCTGATAAAAATCTCAGGAAAAATCGTGGTGAGAAGAACCCTAGTCTCTTTCAAGCTCCTAAGGTGGGTAAAAATCACAAAGAAAGGTTCACAATATTGTTTATTAATATATAGTATCTATATAGCAACGTGCAGCATTGTGCAATTATTTGCTTTCCAAACAAAAAGCTGTTTGTGTGTCTAGAAAAACCGCCTGTATTTGAAAAAACTAAGCATCCTTGTAATAATGATACATTGTCTTAGAATGCAATACCCCCAACTACACACGAGGATTATGTATCAAGGAAGTATCCCGAAACTATCTCTTATACATATCTCAGCCTGTAGAGGGTTTTAGTTAACTAAATTCAATAAAACAGTTAATTATCCCATAAAAACCCATGCATTTTACAGATTTAAAGGAACACATGCGCCCCTGACGGCCATTTTTAAAGCTGCATTACCGATCCAAAATTTGGCCCGAAACCAATGTATTGCGATCGGACTCCTAACCTAAAGCCCTCCATAGTAGGTACATATCAATGGTACATATTATAATGTGGTTTATATTACCATAGTTACTCATAATCTACAACCGTGGATTGAGATTTCATAATCCACAGTCCCAACAAAACATAGTTTCTACCGGAATTACGGCAAAAACACACCAGATCTAATTTAAGCAGGCATGTATGTTAATACCATAGCCAGTGTTGCCACAAGCATTTTTTTTTTCGAGTCAGATGATGTGAAGAAAACGAGCCAAATTCATACCGGAACGAGCTTTTTCAAACAAAAAATATTTATTAGTGATTTTTGGAATTGGAAATATTATATGATTAAGTACTCATATGACTAGCTTGTATTTCAAGTAAATATTCAACAGAATTCATTGTTTTCGGTAAGTATTCAGAACGGATTCGAAAATAAACGCATGCGCAGACTCAAATCCTTACAGTAAACAGACCCAACATGCAAACCCAGAATGTTGTGTCAGTTGTGTACACACATTTTCACACTGAATGCGCGACTTTAAAAAATCGTATCAGATTTCAGTCACTTTGACAGATGCTTTTTTTGCATTATAAGTTAAATTGTAAAGTGGCCAACTACGCCATGAATGACGTAAATTCTTTTGTTCCTCGGTTTAACAGATTTCGACCAAGTGGAGCTTCCTATAATTGGGACGATTTCAAGTTAAAAAAAAAACAGCTTAAAAATGTTCGCCATGTTTAAACCTGTAAATTGATTTTCCGTAAGTGTCAGGTTTATGAACCGTCTTGTTAGAAATTAGGAACAATCATTAACGAGTTCAAACAACATTTATTTTATTTGTTAGGTACACACAACAAAAGCATAAATTATTGTAAAAGTTACCGGTTCCCGAAAATTTGAGTGAAAACAAAACATACATCATCATAAAATGTCAAACAGATGACGCTGACAAGACAAGTGACACTGCTGACAGCTCACAGCGGTTGGGGTGCGTTCACGGTTTTGCTCTCTAGCTGACCTGATCCGGTTGCTCGGCGGGGTGTGTTCGTGAATATGTTTCGTAACCGTTATGTTATGTTACTCCATCCCAACAACGATCCGTACTGCGACATTCTGCGTTCACTCAGTTCAATTTCACTTCAGCAATACTCAAAATAGTCAAACTCAACAGATCGACCTCGAAATCAACAAAAAAATTAACCGAATGCTAATAAAGAGTCAGTTTTAATAAAGAGGAGCCAACGAGTAGCTTTGAGTCCAAAAGAGCCAAATCTGGCTCGAACGAGCCACCTGTGGCAACGCTGACCATAGCAACCGAAGCGATTGACAAGTAGTAAACAAATCAATTTTTTTCCTCAATTTTTTAAGTTTTGCTGTCACATTTTGCTGTTGCTTTTAAAGTAAATTATTATGATTTCGGATGACGAAAACGAAATCCAAAGTTCCCCCTCCAGAAATTCGGATTGCAGCGCATACAGCTTCCCTGGAATTACTACCAAAAAAATCACGCAAGAACTAACTATACGCTAGCATACGATTCGAATTTTATAGACTGGCGACGAAAAAACAACACAAATTCTTTTTCTGAAGATACCGTGCTAGTATATTTTAAAGAATTGTCAAAAAAATACAAGTCAAGCACTTTATGGACATATTATTCCATGATAAAAAGTACCCTTATTTTCAAACATAACGTAAATATTGAACCTTATGGAAAAGTACGCGCTTTACTGAAAAGGCAATCGGAAGGTTACCAGCCGAAAAAAGCAGAGGCTTTTACTGGGGAAGAAATTAACAACTTTATGGAAGAGGCACCGGATGTTAAATATCTAGCTACAAAGGTAATAATGCATGTGATTTAACACCTTTAACTAAAATAACTAAATATAATATTTTTTATAGGTTGCATTGATAATGGAGGTAATGGAAGCTTGCCGTTCCAACGAGCTGTATAACATGAAAGTAGAACACATAGGTATACAATATTATGACGGCTGTGTGCAAGTTCTTGTTCCGACGACGAAAACAAAAATTCCCAGGAATTTTACGATTACCGGAAACTATTATAATATTGTCAGAAAATATGCGGATCTTAGACTATCAAACGTGCCAAATTCCCTTTTTTTTAAACTATCAAAACGGTAAATGTACAAAGCAAATAATTGGCATAAATAAATTTGGGCAGATGAAGACGATTGCGGATTACTTGTAACTAATAAACCCTGAACAATATACCGGCCATTGTCTGCGCCGATCTTCAGCTACATTATATGCTGACGGAAGAGCAACTATGACAGCCCTAAAACGTCATGGAGGTTGGAAATAGGCCTCCGTAGCTGAAGGTTATGTTGCTGATTCAAAAAAAACTAACACAGACGCTGCTAATAAAATTTTAAAACAAATAAACTCAAATTTATGCCCATTTACATCTACGACTGTAAATAATGTTCCGCTCCGAAACCTTTTGCATTACTAATAAAAACGATATGAATATAAGTAATATTCCTGCTCCCATTAATTTTCATAATTGCTCTAATGTTACAATCAATTTCATGAAAAATTACAAATAAGTAATTGTATTTTGTTTAATAATTATTGTTAACATTGTTGAATTGTAATTTTTAGTTAAGAAATACCATTAATAATATTACCTTGTTATGTAAAAATATCCTATTGTAATAAAAGTTGTTGCTCTGAATGCATTTTCTAATTTTTTAAATACTGAATAGTCGTAGATAAAGTATAGTATTTGACTCGCGTATAATGGCTATATTACACTCGGAGGATTCTTAAAACACGAGCCTTCGGCAGTGTACCAAATTTGAAATTAATATATTATTAAATCCTCGAATTATTGAAAAAAATTAGTTTCGAATTTTCAACTTTGACCCTGTAGGTTGGTATATCAAACATGAGGGTCAAAAATGAAAAATTGCATTATAAAAGTCATATTATTTTTGCTCAAGGAATATAATATGGTTAACGGATTGACCACCTTTTTCCGGACACCCTGTATATACAGTGTCACCAGTAAAGTCCGCATCATATGGGATTTTTTTTATTAATAGCTTTATTCAAAATTTGATTTTGGCATCAAGTTCTGCTTCGATCGAGATGAAAATTAGGCAAAAAAATAGTAGTCACGTGATTGGCATTATCTGTCAAATTTTAATTTTTTCCAAAAAATAATTCACAAGTGGGGTTATTTCTGAAAATCTCGAAAAAAGTTATTAGAAAAAGTTTTTTTAAATGCAGTTTCTAGCCCACATGCAAAATTTCAGCTGCATAAGATAATTTTGATTTTTTACCAATATTTTGTAAATTGGACCACTTTTGCAAAATAAGACTCAACGCAACCTACAAAAAACTTTTTAGTTTTGACAATGCTTTATTTTAGATACATTTTCTTTAAAGTAGCGCCATATTAAATGTGTGTTTTTCTACAAAATCCAAATTGGGCTATTAAAATTTGGTCGCATGTGATGCAAAGTTCATTTGTTTTTAACCCTGTATAAGGTAACTTCATAAAATAAGTATTTTTGAAAACTTAGTTTGTGTCTGAAAGTAAAAATATAAAAAATAAAATAAAGGGGTGTTAAATTTAATCGTTAAAATAGATAAACTTTACGTTAAGTTAAACTAAAATTTATTTTCCACTTAATGAACACTTTACTGATGACACTGTGTTTTTTTGTCTTAATATTAAGGTGTATTACTTTCAGACACAAACTACGTTTTCAAAAATACTTATTTTATGAAGTTACCTTATACAGGGTCAAAAACAAATAAACTTTGCATCACATGCGACCAAATTTTAATAGCCCAATTTTGATTTTGTAGAAAAACACACATTTAATAATAGCGCTACTTTAAAGAAAATGTATCTGAAATAAAGCATTGTCAAAACTAAGTATTTTTATGTAGGTTGCGTTAAGTCTTATTTTGCAAAAGTGGTGCAATTTACAAAATATGGGTAAAAAATCAAAATTATCTTATCCAGCTGAAATTTTGCATGTGGGCTAGAAACTGCATTTAAAAAAACTTTTTCTAATAACTTTTTTCGATATTTTCAGAAATAACTCCATTTTTGAATTATTTTTTGGAAAAAATTAAAATTTGACAGATAATGCGAATCACGTGACTACTATTTTTTTGCTTAATTTTCATCTCGATCGAAGCAGAACTTGATGCCAAAGTCAAATTTCGAATAAAGCTATTAATAAAAAAAAATTCAATATGATGCGGACTTTACTGGTGACACTGTAGATAATATTTTCTTTTACGATGAAATACATAGCTAGAAATGTTTCTCACGGGAACATCCGAAAAAATCAAGAGACAATGATGCGGGTCCTTACGATTTCCGTGAAACTTGAAGCTATCAATAAAAAAAATGGAACGCTGCATGTTGCGTTTTGAAGTGGCCCTCAATCGGTTTCGCACCATGTGTGGTGGTTTGCTAAACACTACATCGGCCCTCAATAGACCACTCAGGATAAGTACGCTTTACCTATAGGAAATAGGTTAGGTCCTACAGGATAAAGGTATAAAGAATTAATTACCTGAGAATGAAAATAGTTATTAAGATTTTATGATTTATTATTTAGTGATTTTATTTAATTTTTTCTTTGGTTATACATAGGTAGGTACCGGGTTAGTATAAAGTACCGAAACACTTTAATATTTTCAAAACCGCTAAAGCTATGCTTAAAATATTCGGTATTTGGAGATTTTCGGGTATGAGGAATTGAACAATGATATCGGCACTGTTGCCAGATTTCCCAATTTTGTGCTACACATAGTCGTTTCGGTATCGTAAATGGAATGCCCCTTTTATTTTTACTGCAGTTAATTGATCGTCTCATGCAAACTTAGTAAGATCCTAAATTTTCAAAATTTTATTCTTACTAGTTGCTGGGATATACCGTGTTTTTAGTAAAAAGTACCGGAACGCTAAAATATCTTCAAAACCGCTAAAACTGCGCTTAAAAAATTTGGCATTTTTAGGTGTCTGGGCATGGCGAATGGTTGCCACATTTCCCAATTTTGCGGTACACATAGTCGTTTTGTTATGTATTATTATTATATTTTTTTATTATACGCAAAAACATAATAATTTTAACGACACTAGTTTTAAATTAAATGTCCAAAGTGGGCCCCATTATTTGCCAGACAGTACCTCGTAGTCGATCATAAAACTCTCTCAGTGTGTTACTCAACATATTCGGTGTTATAAGTGCAACTTCGATGCGAATTCTTTCGCAAAGTTCAGAAATTTTAAATTCCTATTACCAGTTCTGGAGATAGATAGCGTCGAACAGACTCAAAACTTTAAAAATAAGCAAATCAAATAACATTTTTTTTTTAATTTCAATAAAATTTGTTATGTAAGGTTATTTTATGGTTAAAAATAAATATATTTAATGCTATACAGGGTGTTTCGAATAATTAGGGGCCTACATATTATTGTTAGATAAAATAATTTGGATATAATAAATTGTTCATAGTTTTTATATATATATTTCTTATTTGCAATACAGTGTTAGAAGACCCTAATTATTCAAAACACCCTGCATTAAATATATTTATTTTTCACCATAAAATGAACTTACATAACAAATTTTATTGAAATTAAAAAAAAATTGTTATTTTGTTTGTTTATTTTTTGAGCTTTCAGTCTGTTCGACGCTGTATATCTCGAGAATTGGTCATAGGAAAAGGGAAATCAATAGCAAACAAGTAAGACACTTCAAGCAAAAAATATTAAAAAATAGCGAAATTTAACCGATCCATTTTTAATATACCGGGTGATTTATAAATAGATGCATTTTTATGTTGTTTTTCTATCGCTTATCAGCGGAAACACCCTGTATAACCTTGATAATTATATATATTTGGAGCATACGATAAGCAACAAGTAGTACCTACATAAAGAAATATCTACAAAATTTCTTTCAAAACTAATGAAAAAAATATTAAATTTTTTGAGTTACCCTGTATAAATATAAATAATAGAAATTCTGATAGCTTGCTTCAAGCTAATGTTATCCACAGTATTACTTTGTTAACATTTAATTTAATGCCGAAAATACAATGATTTAACAAAAAATATTATATAATTTTCGTCACTCACACGGTATACAGGGTGTCCCATAACTTATGGGCCGTAGAGTAACTGGAGATACTAGACATCAAACTAAGCCGATTAAGTCATATAAGTTTTTTCGGATTGTTACTCGTTCTAGAGATACACGGTGTTGAAAGTAAAAGTTTATTATCGAAAATAAGCCATCATTTTAAAACGTTTTAATGAATCGAATTGAAAGTTGGCAGTATAATGTTTTTATGAGCAAGAAATAAGAATTTGTAGAAATTTTTAAGTTTCACACTAGAGGGCGCTAGTTGCATACACTGGGATTCATAAATCTATGATTTTTTTTCTTACCTGTGATATTAGGTGTTGTTCAATTCAAGTTTCTTAAAGAAGGGCATTTTCTGAGTCAAAAAGGTATACTTGATTGATCTTAATATCTTTAACGGTTTTCGAGATATTTCCCTTTAAACATCCCAAAGCATAAAAAAACATAGTACATAATTAAATGAATATTTTAATTATCACAACGCAATAAATTCGAAACAGTGGAACAAAAACAAGAAGCTCACTTTAGTAAATGTTGAAAGTGACCACCGTTGACCTCAATACACTTTATTAAACTTTTAACTAAATAAATAATAATTTTAATAATAATAATAATAAACTTTTACTTTCAACACCCTGTACCTCTAGAACGAGTAACAATCCGAAAAAACCTATATGACTTAATCCACTTAGTTTGATGTCTAGTATCTCCAGTTACTCTACGGCCCATAAGTTATGGGACACCCTGTATAATAAAAAAAATTGAAACTATTTTTATAATATTCTAACCTATCTATGATAGGGCCATCAAAAATTTAGAGAAACAAAACGAATTAATATTATAAACTACGAAAATATAATGTATTGAAAATTAATATTTTGCTACTTGGACACCCTGTATCTCAAAAACTGGTCGGCAGATATTGTTGTGGCCATGAACATTTTTGATCAGAATGGCATTCTCTAAAACATACTAAAAATTTAGAAAATTTAACCGAGGGCCATTTTCCATAAGAGAAGTGCGGGGTTCTTCAAAAAAGTGAAACCGTAGAAAATTTTATTATGTCTTGATCTATGCGTTAAAAATATAAATTTATTGAAAAAGCCCGTAAGGCTTTAATTTTTCTTTGAGCTAGACATTTAGCATTTTTCAGGGTGAAGTGAGCAAATCTGGGGCCATATTGCAGCTACTCCAAATCCTCTTTGCCTTAATCTTCTCGCATGAAAATCTATTCTTCTAAATGCATCATCTTGCTCAAAAACATCTGGATCTCTCCATACTCGTTCGGCAAATGCCGCCGCCCTAGGCCACAACCTAGTTTCTACATCATCGGAACTAACTTCCTCACTCCACAAGCATACTTCTCCCCCTAACACCTGGTTAATTCTATTCGGATAGTCTTTCCAAGGTCTATATGTATAAAATTTCTTCCAATCAGTATATGGATCGCAAACTCCGTGCTGTTGACCTTTTTTCCACGGTCCAAACCCACAATCTAAATACCATTGCCCAACTGTAGAAAATATAATTTTATAACCGTTGTCTAATATGTGATCGAATTTGCCGAACCAGTATTGAACCACTAGGTCCTCTTGTTGTTCCAAATTATTCATATATCTATCGGTAAGAGGACTGGACCAAAGAACAATATTTTTTGGAAGAGTTCCGTTATTTGCCGCCTTTACTCTCTCCATCATTTTATTTGTAAATTGTGACCATACTTTATAAAGATCATGTTCTTTTTTAAATGATTCTGTGTTTCTCCAACAATCCATTAAAACCTCGTCGTCTCCTATATGAAATGTCTCCTGGTCAGTTCCAAGCTGAAACAAATCGTGATAAATACTTTGCAGCGTATTAAATGTTTCAGGATTATCGGGGTTCAAAGTTGTTTTGAAAAGATCCTTATCTCCACATAAGGTTTGGTTTTTGGGAAAAGCCTCTAAAGAGACGTGACTTGGCGCATCAATTTCCAAAATTGTTCTTATTCCCCTTGTTTTTGCATAACTTATTAAGTCTTTAGTTTCTTTAGAAGAGTATGTCATGTCGGGGTCATAGGCACCGTTTTCAGAGAGAAATTTGTTACTTGGTAATTCTATGGGAAAACTGGAAGCATCTGATATATGAAGATGAAGCACGTTTAATTTGGAGGCTGCCATTCCATCGATTGACTTTTTAAGGACGTTGATGGGAAAATAGTTCCGAGATACATCTATTAATACGCCTCTATGACTAAAACTAGGTTCATCTACAATTTGAATATCGTGCAGTAGTCTAAGTCTGTTTACAAAACTATCATACCAAATTAGCTGACCAAGTGTTTCAAGTCCATGCCTTGCACCATAGTATGTATTTGCGAAAATGTTTATTACAAGCTGGGCGTCAATTTTTTGACTATATATTGTATAACTTTCGTTAGTGGTCGATGATAATTTAAAATTACCTTCCTTCACGTGCAAATTGAGCTTAAAAATGTGATTTTCTCCTTCTACAAGGCTGTAGTGGTCAGAAGCCATTGGTAAATTATCAAGAAATATATTTGCGGCATCCTCTAGAATCGATCTAATTTCATTCGGAGAATGAACGCTTAAAAATATATGTTCCTTCAGAAAAGTGGAGGAATTTTTATTTATAATGTCGATGTAATTCGGTTTAGGCCACAAGGGGGGCTCCAGTGGGCATAACATGTTACATGTTTCCCAGGACAGGCTGTCGTCATCTTTGGACTTCTCACATCTATTGTCCTTGCAAATCCACTTTCCTGACGAAAAAGGTATAAACCTAAAATTATAAAAAAATTATTCAAATAAACCATGATTCAGTATTTCGAATTACAATATGAAGGGTGCAGGCAAAGAAGGGGGAATGCAATATTTCCTTATTTTAAACTAATCAAACCATCCGATAGCAAATAAGAAAATCTATTTAGTAGTAACATCATAAAGGCGAAAAAGAAGAAGAGTCAAAAGATATCGTGGCTAAAAGTTTTGCCATACAGGCGAAAAAGGGAGAATGTCCGCGCGGATCAGGCTTAGAAGGTGGAATGTCGCAAAAATAGTGCCAATAAAACTACGACTGACTTGGCGGTAGTCTTTTTGTCTGCGTATCTGTTGTTTATTTGAGTTTGTGGACAGGTGCAAATAAGTAGTGCTTGTGTTACAAAGTAAAAAAAAATAGTGCAATGAATTCAAGTGGCAGTGCCTGCGATGACTTTGTTCTCAAGGTTCATGGGAAAAAGAGGAAACGTTTTGGAAAACTATCTGATGTTTCAAATAAAACTAATTTCACGATTTCACGATTAAAAAATGTACTCCTTTAATTTAAGCCACAGTGTATATATATATTTGTTAAACTTAATAAACTTTGTCATTTTACTTTTGAAAATAGTTTTTGTAAAGAAAATACGAAAATACTAGAAAAGTTCTTATGTGATTCTGTGAGATTCCCGCTTTTTATACGTTATGATTTGTACCACTTTAAATTTTATTACGTTTTACAAAAATTATAGGGGAAATTTAACACATTTTTGTCTCTCAATGTCCAATATACATCCCAATTTGTTTCATAAAAATATTGGGGCTAAAACTAACACATATAAAGTTAGGAGGGGTTTAAACTTTAAAATTGCTTTCCTGAACATTTACATTTTCTGACATTCCTCCTTCTTTGCCTGCACCCTTCATATGAGATTTGTACCGTGCGAGCAAAAATTATTTGCATCGAAGACAGGGCTTGGATTAAAAAACGTAGGGCTTGGTTTAGATCACAATGATATGGGGACGATATATCTAACCAAATCTAGGTTAAAATTTTGTCAAATTCATATTATGACATGATATGTCAAACTAATGAGTAATAAAATAAGTAGACAAATACAAATTTATTTTTGTTGTTTACAAAATTAACAAAGTAATAATATACAGAAAGAAAAAGAAAAATAATTACATAAATTGCTGAAATTGGCCAGCGCCATGCTCCAAGCATAAATTCACACGTCTCTTCATATTTCCGAAAGTGTTGACCAGCATCTCTGGAGAAATGTTACCACGTTCTTGGATAATCCTTTCTGGTAATTGTTCTAAATTTGCAACTGGTGTTTTAAAAATAGTGTTCTTTAAATGAGGAAAAACGAAGTAATCCATAACCGTTAAACAAGGTGATCTAAATGGGAATTCAATGTCTGATCGAAAACTGATCAATCTGTCACCGTCCTGTTAAAAATATACAAAACGTAGTTCGTCGTCAAGTAATTGCTCGGCAAATGGATTCAAATTAATGTTGTCTCTATACCGCTGTACTGTAACTGTGTCGTGGAAAATAATAGAACCAACAATTATTCTTCGGGAAACAGCTAACCAGACACCAATATTTTGAGGGTACAATGTGGACTCTACAAAAAAATGGGGATTTTCACTACTCCACATGCGTGTATTCTGAGAATTCACATAACCGAAGACCGAAAAAATGTCAGGTCTAATAAATCATTTCTTTCCAATAAATTTTGGGTAAACCATTGAGAGTAATTCCTATTTCAAAATCTGCGGCTTGTATTTCTTAGAATACTTGCACTTTATAATATTATTAATATATAATAGTCCTGCATGTTCCATAAGATCTTCCCACTTCTTTTGGGACAGGCGTCTTATACAATTTGTTGACGTATTTTGCATTATTTCACGAATGTTTGCAACAAGTTCTTCTGTTCTTAGAGATGGTCTTCCTGCTCCTTTTTTGTGTTGTATACAACAGCCTGAAAACAACCGTGGCTGTGTTTAGGGAAACAGGTTCTCCGTTGCAGGACATACAGACAGACAGACATTCATTTTTATATATATAGATAAATAAAAAATTGCAAAGTGACGAACTGACTGATTCATCATTGCCCAGCCTAAACTCCTAATCCTAGAATCATGAAATTTTGAGGGTATCTTCTCCTTATAACGCAAGCGCCCACTTAGAAGGGATTTTTCGAAAATAAACCCCTAAGAGGGTAAATACGGGGGTTGAAATTTTTATGGGAATTTAATTTATACGGGGATTGGGGGGATTTTTTTATGGGAGTTTCTATATCTCAGAAACTAAAAGTGCTGGAGGTCTAAAAATTGGTATTTAAGTTTATTTCATAAAATAACGCCTGCTTCGTCATTTTTTCAAACTTCACTTAGGGGTTGAAAAAAGGAGTGTAGATTTTAAGAGGGTAGCTGCCTATAATTTTACAAGCGTCTAAGTACACCTCGACGATATCGATTGATGTGATTTGCGCACGCGCAGTTTGTTTGATTTGAATTGATGTTCCTTCACTTGTCGTTTCCCGCCGTTTTTGTTTTTATCTGTTTTGTGGACATGTGAATGACAATGGAACTGTTTTAAACTTGAAGAAAGAGTCCATACTTTAAGTGAAGTAAATGTTTGAAAGGGAAAGAAATAAGACATGCACTTTTAGTCTTCCTCCACTGGTTTATTAAAATAAGTTTTAAGTTATATTGAAGGGTAAATTCTCTACATGAGGAGAGGAAAATAGACTAAGGAATATAAGAAATACAATATGTGCGAACAGTCCAAACGGAGCTACAAGATGATGGAAAGACTAAGGTAAAGTACTTGGAAAAACGTTTAACGTCATGATAGACCTAACGAGAGGCCATTCGTGAAGTATTGGCAGAAACTAACTTATAAAAATAGCTAGAGAAGAATATTCTTCTTCCCTCATACTTATGGTGCTGTCTCACTAATATGACACATCTAACTGCTATGATAACTTTATAACTTAGACCTCATTTTATTAAATTTCATTTGCTACATTTCCTTTTTTTATCTTTTACAGATGCTTTGGCTTTTACAAAAATCAATTTTTTCTTTTTTCTTTCCTTCTCATGTCTCCGACAAAGTTTAATGAAACCTAAAATTTTTCACTACTTATACCTACCTAAATGATTTTCACAAAGTCTGTTAAAACTCTCTAATTTTTCTTTTGCTTTCTTTATTTTTCTGTCTTTGAACTAGCCTTTGACTTTCCAGAATGCTGAAGTCTTGTCGGTCTTCTGACTAGTAATTTTTTACACCTCGTGTACACCATTGAAAGCTCCATTACGGCTCAATCCCACTTATTATTTTCTCTATTGCTAACAACATCGGCATTGTACTATTTACTTTGTTTTCCTGATGATGAGTGTTTCTACACTCAAATTATTATGAATTATTATGAATTATTCTAGTTTCGCCTAGATATTCTAATAAATTTGTGGAGAAAGAATTTGTGCTTTTCTTTTTTCTACAGTGTCCGCAAGAAAGTCCGCATCAAATGGGATTTTTGTTATATTATTAAGTATAGGTAAAAATTGAAAAAGCAGTTAGTTTTTGCTTACCTGAAAACCAAAAATGACGTATACTGAAGCAGCTGCACGACTTGCGTTACCTGTCAAATTTGACATTTTTAATAAAATAGGTTGAAAATGCCCTTATTTATCAAAATATCGAAAAACTTTATTCGAGAAAGTTGTTTATTTAGGCATTTTTAGTCTCTGTACGAAATTTTGACAGTCTAATACAATTTTTATTTTTTGCCAGATTCTTGAAAATTTGAACAACCCTCGTAGATTAACTTTTATACATCGATGTAAAACCATTTGCCTTTACTTCATTTGTAATCTTAATGCAATTTTGTGTAAAATTTTTGTTTCCAATTATTTATTTTGCTTCAAAAACTGAAATTGTTATTGATCAGTTTGCAATGTTTGATGCAAAGTTTATCAAATTACATCAGTTTTGCCAAAACCAACGTTTCTCATTTTTCTTAAGTTAATAAACAGAGATACAAAATGAAAATATTAGGAAGCTTTCGTTGAAATTTTACTTAATTAATATTGGATCAAAAAGAATAAATATTAATCGCTCGAAACATTTTATTCAACAAAAATATAGTTTAATATAATTAATTTAATTTAATATTAATTAAGTAAAATTTCAACGAAACCTTCCCAATATTTTCTTTTTGTACATCTGTTTACTAACTTAATAAAAATGAGAAACGTCGGTTTTGGCAAAACTGATGCAATTAGATAAACTTTGCATCAAACATTACATACTGATCAATAACAATTTCAGTTTTTGAAGCAAAATAAATAATTGGAAACAAAAATTTTACACAAAATTGCATTAAGATTACAAATGAAGTAAAGGCAAATGGTTTTACATCGATGTATAAAAGTTAATCTACGAGGGTTGATCAAAATTTTCAAGAATCTGGCAAAAAATAAAAATTGTATTAGACTGTCAAAATTTCATACAAAGGCTAAAAATGCCTAAATAAACAACTTTCTCGAATAAAGTTTTTCGATATTTTGATAAATAAGGGCATTTTTGAACCTATTTTATTAAAATTGTCAAATTTGACAGGTAACGCAAGTCGTGCAGCTGCTTTAGTATACGTCATTTTTGGTTTTTAGGTAAGCAAAAACTAACTGCTTTTTCAATTTTTACCTATACCTAATAATAAAAAAAAATCCCATTTGATGCGAACTTTCTTGCGGACACTGTACATATACATTTAACTCCACTTTGAGTATAAAAATTAAAGCTTAATATAGCACAGACCTGCGATATGTGCGATATCGCGATGTGAGAAATAATCCTTGCGCCGCGCCGGTCTTATTATTGAAATTGTTTCAGAAAAAGAAGATATTGCTGATTTACTGCTGGCTGTCGCAACGCAACGGAATTCGGAACAACTTACTTTCTATTATTTTGATGAAACAAATAAAACGTTATTTAGTGTGTTCAAATTTGTCAAATTCTGGTAAGCCAAAACAAAGTTGTAAGCATTTTTCATAAAATAGCTATTTACATACCAAGGGAGGAAAATAGTGCTTTTTCTCCCGCGGATAGTTTGATGCCCGACGCGAAGCGGAGGGCATTAATTATCCAAGGGAGGAAACACATTTTCCCCCTGAGGTATGTATATAGTTTTTTCTACTAGCTTACTAGAAAGTTGTCAGACTATAATACTGGGTTAGTAAAAATTACTGGAACGCTTAAATATCTTCAAAGTTATTAAAGTTGTGCTTACAAAAATGGGTATCTGGAAGTTTTTTTGCATGCGAAATTGAACTATTCAACTTTTAGCGGTTTGAGACATTTTACGTGTTTCGGCTCTTTTTACTAACCCGGTATGGGGCTATATGACAAAATATCAAGTAGTTGTTGCGTCGCCGTCGTTATGTTTACTACGCTTTGTTGCTATGCTATTTTTAGTAATACAAACATAATAGTAAGCTGTCAGATTGTTTGTCATTACTTAATTAGAAGTTTCTACGTTTTGAAAATGAGTTCTAGCGAAGATGACCTGCCGCAAGATCTCGCTGAAGAGGCACGAATAGCGACACTTAATCTCCTTCCTGAAAAATCAAGAGAACGATATGAAAAGGAATACAGTTTGTTCAAAGTATGGTTGGAAGCGCGCGGAGTAAAAAAAGTTTCCGAAGATACCACCTTGGTGTATTTTTCGCAGCGAGCAAAAAAATTAAAACCATCAACATTATGGAGCCAATATAGTATGTCTATACTAAACGTTAGGGAAAATATAAACATAAAGTTTCCAAAATTAGTAGCCTTCCTCAAACGGCAATCTACCGGTTATGTGTCCAAGAAATCTGTAACTTTAGAAAGAGATAAAATCTCAAGATTTTTAGTGGAGGCCCCACATAGAGATTATTTGCATATGAAGGTAAGCTTGTTAAATTCAAAAATATGCATTTTTTGATAGATTCTGTTTGTTTGTCTTTTTCAGATCGCTTTACTATTTGGCATTTGCGGGGCTTGTAGATGCGAAGAACTAGTTAAAATGGACCTTAAAGACTTTGATGATCGTGGCGATATGGTAATAGTAATCCTTCCAGTTACAAAAACTAAGAAAAAACGCACATTTATTGTCTCCGATGATATAATAAACGGATTGTCCGCCTTGGATTTATACAGAAGATACAAGAATTCTAGACAGCCCAGAACACCGCACTCCAGATTTTTTATCAATTACTGTAAAGGGAAATCATCTGTGAATGTGATTGGAAAAAATACAATGGCCAAAATTCCAACATTTTTAAAATTAAAAAACCCTCAAAGTTATACAGGCCATTGTTTCCGAAGAACTTCGGCGACGCTGCTCGTCAATGCAGGTGGTGATTTGTTGACACTTAAGCAGCATGGAGGTTGGGAGTCTGGGAATATTGCGGAGGGATATGTCGCAGAATCATTAACAAGAAAAAAGGAAGTGGCAAGCCAAATCATTACTGGTCGACAATTGTCTTTAACGCCAAGTTCTTCCAAGGATCACGTTGATATCTATGTGCCGATAGCTACTCCTTCATTGGAAAGCAACCTTACAAGCAGCCATACCACGTCAATAAGTAACCACCAAGAAGGAGTAGTGAATATTTCAGCGGAAAGTGGCTTTTCCGGAAGGATAACTTTTAATAATTTGACGAATTGTACAATTAATTTAAGCCGTTAATTTTTTTCATCTGTTATAGCTATGGTGGGTGGTCAAACGGGTATAAGTCAGGATTTTACCAAAATGAGTTTTTATACTTTTTGTATTTATTTTAGAATCCCACATTGACTGGTTCAAAGAGAACAAGGCAGTGTCTTTAAAATATTTATATTTTAAATGTGATCTACTTAGTTTAACTCCAAAATAATTTGATTTTGGTGGCCATAACAGTACAAGTTCAGTTGTACTATTAAGATATTTACTATTGAAAAGTCTAAATAGTACAAGTTAACCTATACTATACGTATTTTTATTTAATATTGACTTATACTATTTGTATCGTTTTGACAACTAGAGTTTTAGGTTATCATGCTCTTATAGAGAAACAAAAAAAAAAGTTGGGCACTGAAATCTCACATCCCCATGATTGGTATCAACTGGTTAGAAGCGTTGGTAAAAAACAAAAGTTTATGGTTAAGGAATTAACATACGACCAGTTTTTAAATTTTGCCGATTTATATTGCGAAAAAATGGTTCTTCTGGAGACACTTTTAAATGGCACGATGTGCAATGGCTTCGTTATACCAGAGAACCCGGCCAGACTTATTTTAAAAATAGCCTTATTAACGAAGAAAATTTCAAGAAAATTTATTTTGCTAGACGAGGAAAAACCGAGGTATTGGTCACCTAACAAGTGTTACTTACAAAAGCCCTCCATATCTAAAGAAAAAAAAACTGATTTAATACAGTTACTGCCGTTAATATCTCCAGCTTTTTGTCAATTTTACCTTGATTTACCCACAGATGATGATGTACGTGATACCTACCCAGACGTGGTTGAATTTGACGAAGATTAGGTGAAAAACTTAAATAAAAAAATAATAATCTACCTACCTATGTTGAAATAAAGACTTTTTTTTGTAAATTTGTTTTATTTTATTATGTTTTATGCTATTAAAGTTTCAATGATTCCTACTAAAATCCCATTTTTGCCCTACATAATAGTATAAGTCAACTTCTTAGGTCGGATAAAATAGTATAAGTCATATTTTTTTTATGATTAATACCAAACACAAAATTCTTAACAGCTAAATACATAAAAGTAAGCGGCAAATATTTAAAATGCGTTTTTCTCGACTTGTCTAATTTTGACTTGTACTTGTTTGCTCACCCACCATAGTAGATACTTACTGTTGTTTAATTTAAAAAAATAAATATGGTGATAATGTGAAGACTTTCATAAATATTTTTCCTACAAAATCAAATAGGGCTGGACGAGGTAAAAAAACTCTTGCTAATATAAAAATGTTTAAAAAATGAGAGGGAGGAAAAAAATTTTCCTCCCTGGGAGGAAGAGAGGCATTTTCCTCCCTAGCTCAGGGGTTGAAAATTAAGTTTTCTAGTAAGGTAGTAGAAAAATATATTAACATACCTTCCATTTTTGCTACTGTCGATGTTTGTTTCAGATTGTTCACTGCAAGTTGTTCCTAATATCAGGAAAAAAATTATACTAGTACACCGATAAATATATTTTGGCTTCATTTTAATCATTCCAACGAAAACTGAGTCACTTGATACTGGCAAGATTTTTATTTTGGTTAACGCGATATACCTTATCTATAAAAAAAAGCCCTGTAATAATAATTAGCATTATTATCAATAGTGATCGGATTTTAACCGTACATGAATCATAAAACAGGGGTGTAATCAGGATCACAATGCAAACGTCAAGATAGGTATTTTAAAAATAGTTGGGAGTTGTTCGGCTGTATCACCGGTACAATTTATTTAAATAAGTACAGTTGACGACATAATATAAATTCGTACACTCCACCCATACATAACTCAATTACAACAAAATTTAATAAAACGGGTTTCTCACCTTGCTGCTTATACTTGGATAGAACACCAGCTATATACATAAAGTCGCCACAGTGGATCTTTGCCCGTGCGTCATCAATCAACGATCATGACTCAACGTGGTTAATAACTCTGCATCCTTGTTTATTACAGTAACAAGTTTGAATAAAAGCATACAAGTAAACTTTTCAAAGAACTTTCAGTGTTATAATATTTAAAATAAATAAATTAGGTATTATAAAAATCCATAAATACTTACCGCCAAAACAGATGGTGGGTATAATTAGCTCTAAAAAGAACTATTTTTAGAAAAAGGAACAGTTTTAAAGCACACAAATTTACAAAATTCGAATTAGATTGGCAGGTCAAAATAAGATTGACAATGACGTTCTAAAATACAACGGTAGTCAACTAAACAAATAAAAAAGTAATTAATTGACGTTAATAGTTTTATTCTTGTCTAGCACGTTATATTATTGCGGAATCTTGGAGACGTTCTTTTATGCTTTTATTCAAACTTGTAACTGTAATAAATAAGGATGCAGAGTTATTAACCACGTTGAGTCCTGATCGTTGATTGATGACGCACGGGAAAAGATCCACTGTGGCGACTGTACTCGAATACTTCCATTATAATATGTAGACGGAAAAGTTTTCTCATCGGAAAAGATAACATTTTGCCAAAAAAAAAAAATCATTTTCTGGTAAATATTGCATAGCAAACCAAATTCTCTGTCCTTATCACTATTTTTTTAAAACGGCTTCGATGCAGCTGCTCGATTTCTTACTTGTCTTACTCGGCGTTGCGCAGTTCCTAGATAAGAATCCTGTTATGTGCACAGCGGATACTGCAAATTCAAAATGGATTTTGCCTTAAATACTCCACCAAATTTCGATCTTCTTATTCATTTGATGATTTTCTATTATTTAAACCAGACCCAACAGACCTTTCAAGTGTTTGATGATAGCGCCATATTTTTACAATTCCTTGAACAGTACTTCTAGGTACTCTAAAATGATCAGCTATTTTTCCATAGGACCACCCCATTTCTACTAAACATATTATTCCTGCTTTTTCAATAATACTTAAATGAGGCATTTTTAAATTAAATAAGATAATGACAACACTTTGACAGATATCGTGATAACAATTAACACGTTACAAAGGTAGTAAAGGTAAAAAAGTTGCATTTACAGTGTCACAGTTAAGCGTACGAAATTATCTGTCGTCAACTGTCAACTGTATGCAATAATGGACAGGTTTTTTTTGGAAATCATTAAACACAAATAGCTCTCTAACCACTTAACCAATTTTATCGATAATAACTTTTATTCAGGAGAATTCACTTTTCTTTTAACGAAAATTCTTGTTTCAGAAACCATCCATTTCCACAAAATTTTCATTTAAAGATTTGATTAGCGTGTTTGCCAGAACTGTCAAATTTTTTTTGTTTATTTATTATATATTGTGACTGTTTGTCTTTTGACAGAATCCGTCCCTGGAATTTACGGTTGAAATCCAATATCCAATTATCAACAGTACGTCGTGCATCGGTTAAGATAAAAACTAGTGATGGGATCACTCGAGTGAAAAATAACCGATCACTCGGTTTTTTCAATCACTTTAATTATTCGATTATCTTCGGAAATAACTCGAGTGACGAAATGAGTGACGAACATATGGTTTTTATTTTTCAACGCGTCTCCAAAGTTGCTGACTTGCTGCCCGCCTGTCAATCACTCACTGCGGCCAGAGCCATCTCGTAGCGAGCGGCTACACCGAGTGGTTTCGGTTATTATTGGCCATATTATTCAAATTAAATACTGCATTACGGGTTGCCTGTGTAAGATAATAAATATGATTTATTTAGATTTAAATTTAAATATCATGAGTTATGCAATATCGTGACATCTCAAGGTCAAGTAGTCAAGTGGTTAGTTAAATTAAATTGTAATTTGTAAGATCTGGGAACTGGGAACCATGCCAAAAAATCCACAAATATCTCCGCTACATTTAATAATCCGCAAAAAATCAATCGATTAACAACACCGAGTCAGTTATTTCCAATACAAATGCTGTATATTAACATGAACCATGATGAACCGCCAATAGTAATAATTAGAATTTGAGTGAAAAAAAAATCGATTATCATTCGGTTTTTTAAATCACTCGAATTCTCGGTAGTCGATTATTAAAATAAGTCGATTTTTCCCAACACTAATAAAAACCATTTATTTGTTTGATACATTTTTATCTTAGGCACCTACTGTAGCTTATTTTTAAGGGAGTTATTTTTATTTAGTGTTGTTGTGTTGGGATAATCGTTAATTTGAAAACCAATGTGTGTAACAAAAATTCAACGATGAACAAAATTTTATAGGCACAAGTAGATAGCTACGAAAATTTTAAAAAGTTATCTTTTTAAAAAGTTGTTAATTCACAAAACTAAACTGCTGGACAATTTAAAAGAAAATGACATAAATTTATTTTCAACCAATTAGAAGGCTGCTTTTTGTTTACGTTGCTTGTAGCAACGGGAGATTATCGCGATAATTTTGTTAGTTCCTATTAACTTAATGAAATTAACAAGTGAGAATTTTTCTGTCAAAAATGAAGTGCTTTATATCTATTGGCACCTCAGAATAAAATCAAAATACATTTTGTTGCTAACTTATAATTTTTATTGATACTAACCAATTTGCTTTACATAAATATCGAACACCGGGGCTAAAAGAGACACATCAAAAATTTAACTAAACTCATCGAAAATATGTTTTTTTTAGGTTTCATTTGAAACTATGTAGACATGTAATATCAGATGTTATGGTTGAAAACGAATTAATGTTTTTAATGTTCCTGAAATTTTAGTAATAAACCATAGTTACTAACAAGTAAAATCACCTTTTATTGTAAAAATATAGTGCGTCATATTGAACTAAACTCATCGCAAATATGTTTTTTTTTTAAGTTTCATTTGAAACTATGTAGACATGTAATATCAGATGTTATGGTTGAAAACGAATTAATGTTTTTAATGTTCCTAAAATTTTAGTAATAAACCTTAGTTACTAACAAGTAAAATCAACTTCTATTGTAAAAATACAGTGCGTCATATTAAACTAAACTTATCGGAAATATGTTTTTTAAAGTTTTTGAATTTAAAACTATAAATACATTGGATTTCAGATAACAAATTTGTTATTTAATGTTTCTCACATTTTAGTACTAAAAATGAGTTACTAACGGCTAAAATGTAATTCATTTCTAAAACTCTAATTAGTTAAAATTAACTAAAGCAGCCGGAAATATGTTTTTGTAGCATTTTAGCAAAAAAAATACAATAAGAAAAAACTCAAATTTATGAAATTTTCTTACCGAATCTCCCACACAGCAGAATTAATTCTCGATAATTTTTGTCTCGGTTTGGCACTCATATTTTTGTTAATAGAAAATTTCCCTCGTCTTCGACTCGGGACAATTTTCTATCATCAAAAACATTCGTCACCTTGAAAAAAATTATCGGTAATAATTCTGCTGCTAGGGAGATTATAAGTGAGAATGTAATTCTTAATATAGCTGTTTTTTCAATTTTTTTGGAATCAAACATCTTACTGTCTACAGGGTGTAAAAATAAATAAAGATTTCTACAAAAATAATTTTAATTATTTTGGATGGTATTCTCTCGGTCTCTTATTTATAAAAAAAAATTCTCAAATTTTTGATATCTTTTTTTGTTCATGAAAATTAAATTTTTTTCTCAACCCCTATAAATTTCGGGTATTTTTGTCAGTGGGCCTTACAGTATTTTGTAAGAACGAGTGATTATAACTCCATAGGACTACCTCTTTTGCAAGGAGTAAATTTTAATTTTTTGCATTTTGTGGTGACCAGTGGCGTGATCATATAATCTATATACAGGGTATTCATTTGAAAACTTCCCACCTCGATTGTCCTGCTTTAAAATGAAAATGTGGAAAATCGCTCGGACCCGTCGATTTTTATTTCGAGGGGGACATCTTTTGCGTATATTGTCAATCTTGTTACTTCAAGCCCCTAGGAAGGGGGGGGGGGGCGGTAAGATTTAAATCTTCTTAAAGGGATACCCCTATTTTATATAATTTTTTTGGATTCTGCATAAAATTCTGAACATTTTTTAATAAAAGCATTATTAGTCTATACTTAACAATTTCCGAGATATTTACTCTTGAAAAATTACATTTTTAAACTTTGACAGCGTCTAGCTTTCTAACTGTACGTCTTAGAGGAAAACGGCTTACATGTCCCTATCTTCGATTTTTATTATCTTTCCAATAGTGTCAACTTTCGGTTAAACCGGATGTAAGAAATATAGTACATCCGGTTTAACCGAAAGTTCTTACATCCGGTTTAACCGAAAGTTGACACTATTGGAAAGATAATAAAAATCGAAGATAGGGACATGTAAGCCGTTTTGCTCTAAGACGTACAGTTAGAAAGCTAGACGCTGTCAAAGTTTAAAAATGTAATTTTTCAAGAGTAAATATCTCGGAAACTGTTAAGTATAGACTAATAATTCTTTTATTAAAAAATGTTCAGAATTTTATGCAGAATCCAAAAAAATTATATAAAATGGGGGTATCCATTTAAGATTTAGATCTTACCCCCCCCCCCTCCCTTCTAGGGGCTTGAAATAACAAGATTGACAATATACGCAAAACATGTCCCCCTCGAAATAAAAATCGACGGGTCCGAGCGATTTTCCATATTTTCATTTTAAAGCAGGAAAATCGAGGTGGGAAGTTTTTAAATGAAGTATATAAAAATGAATGTTTGTCTGTCTGTCTGTCTGTATGTCCCGTATGCGTTCCTATACCATTTATCCGATTACGATGAAAATTTGGTGAGTTGTTGTGTGCAGGCCGAGGAAAATTACGGCATAAAAAAAAGTGGCGCAACGCATGCCGGGATGCCGGGATGCCGGGATTTGGTGAGTTGTTGTGTGCAGGCCAAGGAAGGTTTGGGCATAAAAAAAAGTGGCGCAACGGATGCTGGGATGCCGGGATGCCGGGATGTCGGGATGCCGGATATTTGTGTAATGTCTTTCCTTCAAATTTATTTTAGTAAGTAGCGTAGCAACGCGCGCGGGGTATAGCTAGTTAATAATAAAATTAAAAACCCGTTTTGAAAATAATATTTATCAAAAAACATAGAATGTCGCCATACATAATTTACGTTCTATAAACAAAATGTCTGGAAAAACAAACATGTTTAACATATAACTAGGTACATTTTGAGATTATCTGTCAGAAATAAAGTAAATGTGGGTACCCTTTTACCTTTTTTTTTTCGAGGAGAATCTTCTAAATATTGGCACTCTGTAACGAGGGGTAGTGTCGGATTCAACCCTGATGGGACTGCCTACCGACTAAACTCCCCGTGTTCCTACAGTTTCCGCGCCTTAGGCGTATAAACCTTCAGACCACTCGTTTAGTATTTCCGGTCTGCACACCTAGTACCCAGTGCGTACTTTGCTTCGTACTTCACCTAGACCTAGGTACCGGTGTACCTAGGTTTCCGTTTCGTCTTATTACTTTGTTCTTTGTTTACAGCTTACTGTGAAAGTATTTGTGTAGGTGTAAGGTTTTTAGTACAGTATTCAAATCGCATGTGGGTGTCTACTTAAACTGAGAACTTCTTTTTAATGCATTTTGCAAGTAACTTTCATGCAGAGCTTTGCCATTTTTTTTTTCGATTTGGAAAAAAAATACAAATACTTTTAATTTTGAAATAAGTATTGCACGCCTATGGAGAAACAAATTTAACCAAACATGAAAACCATTCAGTAGTCAGTCAGTCAGTCAGCCCATTCAAGAGATAATCCCAAACTAAACTCAGCACTTAAAAATGAACCCCTGCTTTTTTATTAATCCCTAGTTGTCCTCAGGGTTTGTTGGCGATAGGGCGGCTTCGACAAATTACCATTTTAAGGGTAAAATAGGGCCAGATTGCAACTGTACTGGCGCAGTGATTTTTATGTCAACAACTTTAGGCGATTTGGGCGGTTAGCGTTTAACTGAGGGTTTGGTAAAAAAATACGACACCATACATCTATTACCTATACAGCTCTCGGGGCATAAAACTTTGTTTTTTTTTTGCTACCAATCATTTAAGGTTTAGACAAAACATTTTATGTTCCTTCAAAAATCAACAATCAATTATGTTCTCCTTATTTAAGTAGTTATACAAGGTAGATTCGTAATTCGATAACAAATTATTTTAGTGACTGATTGGAATATAAACAATCTGTTTTTCGGGCAATACCTATACTGCCGTGCAAGGAAAAAACACCGTATGTTGTCAGTTCGAAGTTTTGAGTAAATGAGGTTTTAAGTTTTGACTTATAAGTTTAGCGATATCTTGTACCCGGAAGCATAAATAATAAAAAAATACAAGTACACATGATAAATAACACTAAAGTCAACTTTACTTTTTACAAGTTTCCTTTTGACAAGACGAGAATCAGAGTAAATAGTGAAAATATAATACATACGTTAAATTCTACTAATAAAAACTGTTTCGTTACTAACCCTAACAAACGTATGTATAGTTTTAGTTATATACGGTTACGAGTTTAGTATCCTGATCACTAAATACTAGTTATAAACACCGTATGTAGGCACGTACGTTATTTATTTCTAGAAACGTTAGAAAAGAATAACTAAAACTGATTTACTTACGTTAGTTGGTACAATGTATAATTATATTATAGACATTTTATTATTACGAACAATTAATATTACAATTGCTAAGTTTCAAGTTAAGGAAGACCCATTTATTATAAACAAATTAGTGTATTATGATTAAGAGTAAAAATATCTACAGTGTAGTCAGTAATTAATGGGTCAGAGGGGGACTGAAGTTATTCTACAAACTGCCCAAATTATAGATTAAATATGAATTTGACAATAAAACTTTAAAACTTTCTGTAAAAATACTTCTATATTACAGAAATCTATTTTCCCTTTTTACAGTAAGGTTACAATTCTAAATATGTACTAAATGTTACTCATCATCAATGTTGTTTATCAGATCAACTGCATTACTTTCAGGTAAATTTTTCCAGAAAGATAACTTATGTTTAGGAAAAAGTGAGGACAAGTTATTTATTAGCCTATGTTTTCTCTCAGCAGTTATACCTCTATGTGAAGTGTATAACCATTATTTTTCCTCTGGATCCCATTTTAAACAAGAAATTACTACAGTAATTTATACGTGTGCGCGCACATACGTTTGAGAGCAAACTAAAAAAGAAGCAGTGATCTACTTCATTGCTAGACATAAATAGCGTACGTCTTTACGTACGGTGTAAAATGTGGTGGGAACTCCATGCGCCACATGCTCCTAAGCATAAAGAACGTATGTAAACAAATATAATCGACACACGGTATTTATGCCTAGTAATTTAGGATATTTTGAGTGACATACGTGAAAAATGGATACATACTGTCTTTATGTTATGTAATTAAGTACGTATTTTTTAAAGCGTCCAAATGAACTAATTTGAGAGTGTTTTTTTTTTGCGTTTGCAAGTTAAAGAAAAATTTGGAACAAAAAATATATGATAGATCTTAGTACTCAGAATTTAAAATTATAAAAATCTAAAAAACGGCAGTACTGCCGTGCAACAGAAAAATACCGTATGTAACCTTTTTTTCAATATTTAGATTGCCGGCAGTTATTGCTTCAAAAAGTTTAAAACACACTTTTCTGACTTTTCTCTATACTTATATTATATAAAAGAAAAAGTAAATACCTAGGCATGTTTATATTAATTTAAGGGTGAAAATTGAAAGTATTCTACGGGTCACGTTCTCGGGCAAAAACTCTTTCAAATTCTCGAACAAGAAATTGTGCTTGAAAATGTTTTACACGTGCCCAAGTTTTTCCCAAATTGTAAAAATCAATACAAGTTATATACCAACTAATATTTGACCTGAGGTTAGGTACACGATAACATATCCAAGATTGGTTATTTTGCTGTTTTTTTTTTGCTTTCTATATTCGATTTTATAAGTTAGATAATTTAATTGACTTGTTCTCTTTCTTTTTAAACTAAAAACATGACGATGAATCATTTTTAAACAAATTTTAGGAACAAACCCTTAAAAACAATTTTCTTTTCTCAAAATCTGTTAGATTTGCAACTACAAAAATGCCAGAAATAAGTACCTTATTTCCCAACTTGATCAAGCATTGAGAAAAAATTCCAATTTTTTGGAAAGAGTTAGTTCTCAAATTTTAGCTGTTTACATGTAAAAATAAATTGAAGGTCAGCTTTTACAATTTCTTGAGCAAGAACTTAAATTATAAAGCCCGGACCTGTCTACTTTCCCATTCGTCAAATGATAATGCTGCAGTGCGCATGTCTAATGTGTGTAGATTAGTTTACATGCGCGAGGCCATAAATTTGCCACTTTCGTCGTTATTGTTTGCTTATCTAAATGTAAATATTTATGATTCAGCCACGGATAAATTAGCGTAGTTATCTCAAACAATTATTTAGCTAATTGGTTAAATGTCCCATAGTTTGTTCTGGGTTTTCTTGGCATTCAGCCCAATAAACTTATTTGTTATGGTTGGAGGACATTCCTCAGCAAAATCGACAATTGCTTCGTGGTGTTCCCAAATCTTATTTAAAAAATAGTCTTCACTTTTAAAAATGAATAACATTGTTAACAGATTTAAATTCAGAATTTTTGTGACATTGGCCACTGATGGGTGAAGGATATTGACAACAAAAGTAACTGAAACAAAAAAAAACTTCCTAAATTTTGACAGAAAATTATCGCATAAGACGAATATTCCCGATGGAGTTTTCGATCGCTGAACGTAATCAATTCATGTCATAATTTCGTTAGCGACATCGCTTTAATTCCATCACTTTTTAGTATTCTGTTTCACTCATTTCTTCTTAAATCCCAGAAGGTCTTCATTTATAATTTATCCAAAGTCAGTGTGATGACATTCCAATCATTCCATACCGCGTACAAACGGCGGTAAATAGTCTCAAAGAGACCGACCTCACAACCAGGGTTGTCAGATCTTTCTTCTTCAATTCTTTAAGTTTTTTTTATTAAAAATGTTTCTTTTATATCAGTATTCAATTGTTAGTCAGTAACTTTCTTTGAAAGCTAGTTTGCAAATATACTTTAAACCGACGAGTTTTAGTGTAACAGAAAAAAATAACAAATTGTCATTGCTATAATAATACATTCTTTTTAGTCCTTAAGAAACAATATAACTGAAATCAAAATAAATAGTGTTTTCAGTGTTAAAAAACAACTAATTAACAAACCCTTGTTTCACCTATACTTATATACCTATTGTATTTACAAATCGAAAATTTGAAAGATTTGGCAAGCGCACAAAATTTATCTCCGATGCCGGAAGCGGCGCGGCACGATACAAAGCGGCGGCGCGGTCCCAGCGAGATAATTAAGCCATCAATCACTGTCGCGTTAGATTTAGGTGAATAGGACAGTGTAGTAGGTGGTTTAATTTGCTGTAATTTACGTATTTAATTTTGCTTTGTAACTGTGAAGAAAGAGTAAGGTTTTTTTTACTTAATATATTTTATTAGCAGCAATGACTGTTTGGCGGCCATTTGAAACTGCTGATCAAGGTGATGTGCAGTAGTAAATAGGTGCACTGGGGCCGGACAGCGGCAATCGCCCACGTGGGCGGTCCCTTTTTTTAAGCCTATTGATTTTTGGCGTAAACCGATTTTTAATACCTTTGTTCGCCCAGGTGTGAGGCTCTTTTTAAAATTATTTTCAAGGATTTCTGGGGTAACCCGGGAGGAGTGACCTTGTTTGCTTACGTGGGTGATACATTTTTATAATTTGTGATGATATCTCGTATAAACCCTAATCTGTAACCATGAATACATACGTGCGTGGGTGTTTTTATAATTGGATGCAGGTGTTAATGATGATATATGACCTTGTATTATACATGTAGTGGGATGATTTTATAACCTTGAATTGGGTTGTATACAGGTGTTTTATGGGGAGAATAACTGTTCGTGAAGAAGTGCAGATGGTATTTTTGCTATGCCTAATCTTGAATATGTGCCCGATGTGTGTTTTGACGCTGTAAATGCTACGTGGGTATATAGGTATTCTATAATACTGAGCATGGAGCGAGAGGAGTAACTTTGTTTGCTTACGTGGGTGATACCTTTTTTATAATTTGTGATGATTTTTCGTATAAACCCTTAATCTGTAACCATGAATACATACGTGCGTGGATGTTTTTTTATAATTGGATGCAGGTGTTAATGGTGATATTATATGACCTTGTATTATACATGTAGTATATGACGTTGTATTATACATGTATACATGTAGACGAGGGATGATTTTTTATAACCTTGAATTTGGTTGTATACAGCTAGGTGTTTTATGGGAGAATAACCGAACCGAGTGGTCTGAAGGTTTATACGCCTATGGCGCGGAAACCGCAGGAACACGGTGAGTTTAGTCGGTAGGCGCCCCCCCCCCCCCCACAGGGGGTTGAATCCGACACTCCTCTGTTAGTATCACCACAGGGGTCAGTCTTTTGAAGATTCTCATCGAAAAAAAAGCAATTAAATTGTCACTACATTTTGAATCAATAATGTTTGTTTAAAACGTGCTACGTATTAAATTTACTTTATTTATAATATTATTATCATATTACACAATTAAAACAATACTCTACGCATTTTAATTATTTGTTTGGGACGCCTATGGTTAGGAGTTTCATACTGATTTATGTCATTAAATTGACCTAAGAAATACTATACCCTTATATCTATTTACATCTGACTTGCCACTGCTAATCTATAGAACTAACCTAATCCTAATACGACTTTAAGCGATAAAATTATCAACTCCTTTAAAATCATCAAAATCATAGGCGTTTTATTTTATTAGCTTTCTTTAGAGACTGGCATAAGTCTATTCAACCTCATTAGGATTATAACCCTTTTAAGTAACCCAAACGGTTTACTAATTCCAGCGTATCATCATGTCTTTGTGCCTACCTTATATCTGAAGAAAAGTTACCCATTTAATTAGTTATTCTGTAAGTATTCATAAGTTTCCAAAACCATTTTAACAAAAAGGATTCAGTGGATTTTACAAACTCACAATGCATATTTATATTCAATATAATCTGTGAACAGCGGTCAGATGAGACGAGAAATGAGTCAACATATCTAGTATATTGCCAATAGTATGCAACCAGGCTATTGAAAAATGAGGCCACTGTGCCACTCGTTACCGGCATATTGAGCATGCGCAATATATAGAACCGTGCGAGCAAAAATGATTTGCATCAAAGAGGGCCTTGCATCTAAGGACGTAATGCTTAGCCGTAGAGCTTAATAGGTACCTCTTGGGTGTCAGTAACTACCTGAATTAACAATCAATCTTATTCCGTCATCTTTGACAGTCGTTACAAGTAATTTGATTCATCGCTTATTTTTCCAATTTCTTGAACAATTCACACGATGGGCTTGACGGAACAGCACAAAACATTCATGGTTGAAGCGTATTTTCCAAACGGGGTTAGAGTAAGTGGTAAGTGCCAATACAATCCGGGTTTGTGCATGGACGATTTTCACTAACATTTTCCTAACGTTGCTTTTATTGCTGGGGATTTTTATCATTGAATGAAAAGAACCGTCGCTGTGTTCAGGAAAACAGGTTCTATACAACACAAAAAAGGAGCAGGAAGACCATCTGTAAGAACAGAAGAACTTGTTGCAAACGTTCGTAAAATAATGCAAAATACGCCAACAAATTGTATAAGACGCCTGTCCCAAGAAGTGGGCAGATCTTATGGAATATGCAGGACTATTCTTAAGAAGCAGCTAAATTTATTTCCTTATAAAGTGCAAGTATTCTAAGAAATACAAGCCGCAGATTTTGAAAGACGCAAGAATTACTCTCAATGGTTTACCCAAAATTTATTGGAAGAAATGATTTATTAGACCTGATATTTTTTTCGAATGTAGCCTGGTTCCACCCCTCTCTCCGGTTATGTAAATTCTCAGAATACACGTATCTGGTGGAGTGAAAATCCCCATTTTTTGGCGGCGGCCAATTTCAGCAATTTATGTAACTCTTTTTCTTTTTCTTTTTCTTTTTGTATATTCTTACTTTGTTAATTTTGTAAACAACAAAAATAAATTTGTATTTGTCTACTTATTTTATTACTCATTAGTTTGGCATATCATGTCATAATATGAATTTGACAAAATTTTAAACTAGATTTGGTTAGATGTTAGATATATCGTCCCCATATCATTGTGATCTAAACCAAGCCCTACGTTTTTTAATCCAGCCCTCTTCGATGCAAATAATTTTTGCTCGCACGGTATATTGCCAATAGTATGCAACCAGACTATTGAAAAGTGGGGCCACTATGCAACTCGTTGCCGGGATAGTGAGCATATGCAATATGTAGTATAAACAACAAAATAAATGTTAATCAGCTGTTGCTTTGATGCCAACAGAACCGGTCACTTATTATTTTTATTTAAATGTCTTGTGTGATTTGTGGGTTGCATTGTCCAGTTTATAATAAAATACACTATAATAAAACCTTTTAATTTATATCTTTAGTAAAGGTACCTAAATAATTTTGCTATTTCTTAACATAGTATAAAACAAAGTCGCTGTCGCTGTCTGTCCGTCCCTACCTATATATGCTTAAATCTTTAAAACTACGCAACGGATTTAAAGCGTTTTTTTTTTAATAGATAGAGTGATTCAAGAGGAAGGTTTTTATGTATAACTAGCGACCCGCCCCGGCCTCGCACGGGTGCAATTTCAAAAAGTGACATGCCGGGTACTAATATATCGGGTTTGTTCGGGTTTGTATTTATACCAGCGGGTTGCAACGCATGCCGGATACACGCTAGTTATGTAATAAACTATAGTGTTTCAAAAATTTAGAACCAAAAAATAGTTAAATATATTTTAAGCCGGCCCTGTTCAGTGTTTACATGATCCACAAAATAATGTGAACTGCGCAAACTCTGTATCCAGTTTTAGTCCTCTATATAGGACACAATTGTGTAACATGCCATTAACAAAATACTGGTTTACTGGTTAGTATGTGGGCGACTCCAACTCAAGTCTGAGTTTTCAAAACATTAGGATTATGAATATTATTTATACCCAAATTAAAGGGCACAGTTCTTAAGGTCAATCATGTATAAAAGGCTTGAATGCAGGGGTAACTTCCGGAACCTTGCAATTATTAAAAAAAATAATTAGTATTTAATTTTGGAAGGGCTGTTCAGGGAGGCATTGACGAATAGTATGCTGGTGTTTTTTTTTAAGAAATGCAAAGAAACTTAAAAAAAAACAGTTTTTTGAAACCACTAAAACTGACACAATTTACCTTAAAATCCTTGAAAGTAAACACGTCGATTTTCAAAACTGACGTAAAAACAACAATTTTTACTAGTAACACGATATTTTTTAGTCTATCTAGATGTCATCTCTATTAATAATCGTTAATCCCACCTTAAACTCAATGTGACAGGCAACCAAATTTCTATGGACGTTAGTTAAGCTGGGAGTATCAACATGCTTGCCAACCTATATATAACCTATTTCGCGTAGATTTATTTATGTTTTCTAGCTAGCTTTTATACAAAATTTAAAGAAAATCAGTATCGACTTGATATTCTATAGGTAATAATTGACATATTTAATAAATATCAAGGAATTTCATAACTTATTTTAGGAGAATTGTATAGCGAAAAATATCGGGTAAGATTTTTTTTAACATTATTATGTCATTGTTCTTTCACTATACAATTCTCCCAAAATTAGCAATGAAATAAATTGATATTTTTGTAATATATCAGATATTACCTACCTAAGTAATGTGCCGAAGTTACTGATTTTATTTAAATGTTAGTTTAAAAATTAATAAACTTGAAAAAACAAAGCGAAATAGGTTATAGGTTGGCAATAAATTGAACGACGTTGAGAATTCAACCTTAAGTTGCATTGTTTATGTTTATTTTATGAAGTTTCTGGCAAATTTTGAAACCAACAAATAAATTATATTATGAGCCTACAAAGGTAGTTTAAAAATAGTTATAGGTAAAAGCAGACTTACAAAGTTTTTTTATAACGTATCTGAATGCTGGTTTCCTTATTACTGCCTTTAAAACCTGGACAATCCTAACTCATTTGGAATTTCTTAAATACTCAGATACCGATTGACAGATACTAGTAGACTTACACGCAGGCTTTTAACAAAATTTAAATTCCACCACCCCCGCTCTGCACTTGAAAAGATTTACTTAAAACAAAAGGAGGGAGAAAGAGGTTGCCTGTGACACCTTTAATTCAATTCGAATAAACTGTTTTTTTTTTCTGTCTTAGCATAACATCAGAAAATTTAACAGGTGTGTCACTCTTGAAATTTACTTTTAAACTAAAGGGTAAAGAACTTTTTTTTCGTGATTACCTTCACCTTCGATTTTTGATTTTTGAAACTGTATTTTGTGAAATAATTTGTATTTATTATTTTAATTACAAAAGTGGAAAGGTATTTTTTTTAACGAAATAATAACAAATTAAATTTAATGAACAATATTCACGTTTAAAAATTGTATCAAAGGTATGTAAATAATTCCTATTTAAATAGGAATTAATAAGGGATTTAAGGTACCTATTCAAGAACTACAAATACGATTGAAAAGAAAGTCGTTAAGATATTAAGAAAATAAACCTCCCTAATTCTTTATTTTCGAAATTGATTCTCGCCTTTTGAATACTAAACAAAGTTACTGCCTACTGCGCTAAGAAATTGCTTTTTATTAAAATTTCAAGGAGACTTAGACCTTTTATCCTTTTGACAATTAATGCTTAGACCTGTTAGTATTCTTGCTTCCATTACTTGTTTTACTTGTGCCTTTTGGTTTTTATAAATTTAAATGCATAGGTACTGCACTGTAGTCACTGAGGCAAGCAAACCTCGGACGATAGATCTGTAAGGTTGAGAGTTTGCATAATAGATAATCATATGCAATGTTGAACGACAAGAACAATATGACACTAGAAGCTATTTAAATTTTTGAGAACTAGGTACAGTACTGATTTTTAGTGGTAAGTATATGCTTGATTAACTGTAGCAAGCAAATATTACTATGATTAATGTCGGGTTTCATTACAACTGCCAGTCGGAACTAATACAGTATTGAAAACCAGATTACACCCCCAATAGAACTTGATAATTACTGTGAGCAATCCGAGCAATAATGGCTTTAAACCATTCTATGGTAGCAATAACTCTTATTTCCTATAGGCTAAATTACCGTAATACTATCACTACACAACGGTCTAGCAATTTTCATTGTTTTACAGTAGGAAAGCGAGTATAATATCAAACAGTTGTATTAAGAGTATGTGAATTCTTATAAGGAATAGAAGGAATGTAACTACATTTTTTTAAATACCGCCGAAAGTAATTTTTTATCATGAATTGGATATTATATTTATACCGTGCGAGCAAAAATTATTTGCATCAAAGAGGGCTTGGATTAAAAAACGTAGGGCTTGGTTTAGATCACAATGATATGAGGACGATATATCTAACCAAATCTAGGTAAAAATTTTGTCAAATTCATATTATGACATGATATGCCAAACTAATGAGTAATAAAATAAGTAAACAAATAGAAATTTATTTTTGTTGTTTACAAAATTAACAAAGTAAGAATATACAGAAAGAAAAAGAAAAATAATAACATAAATTGCTGAAATTGGCCACCGCCATGCTCCAAGCATAAATTCCTAATAATAATAGTAATTCCTGCGTCTTTCAAAATCTGCGGCTTGTATTTATTGGAATACTTGCACTTTATAAGGAAATCAATTTAGCTGCTTCTTAAGAATACTCCTGCATGTTTCATAAGATCTTCCCACTTCTTGGGACAGGCGTCTTATACAATTTGTTGGCGTATTTTGCATTATTCTACGAACGTTTGCAACAAGTTCATCTGTTCTTACAGATGGTCTTCCTGCTCCTTTTTTGTGTTGTATAGGACCTGTTTCCCCAAACACAGCCACGGTTCTTTCAGGCAATGATAAAAATCACCAGCAATAAAAGCAATGTTAGGAAAATGTTCGGGAAAATCGTCCATGCACAAACCCGAATTGTATTGCCACTCACCATTTACTCTAACCCCGTTTCGAAAATACGCTTCAACCATGAATGTTTTTTGTTGTTCCGTAAAGCCCATTGTGTGAATTATTCAAGAAATTAGAAAAATTAGCGATGAATCAAATTACTTTTAACGACTGTCAAAGATGACGCAATAACTGACTGATTGTTAATTCAGGTAGTTACTGATACCCAACAGGTATTAAGCTCTACGGCTAAGCATTACGTCCTTAGATGCAAGGCCCTCTTTGATGCAAATAATTTTTGCTCGCACGGTAATAGGAACATTATGCAAATAAATAAGCGGGAAAATTTTTACAAACAGGTGTTGTACTAAATTTAAACGATCCACTTAACAGTAATAAATCAGTAGCGATTTGAAAACAATGACTCCTCAACATGTAACATGCGAGGGTTATCGAAAAACAATATTGGCCCCCTTAAATGTTTTTATTGTTTAAAGGCAACAAAGCAAATAATCCGTTGGGGTCTGAAGTGTTTTTGTCAATTATTCTTGTCATAAGAGGTTACACGGTGAAACGGTGGTGAATGTAAGTAATTATTTTACAAGTCTGGAGTTCTGGAGGATTCAGCCCCCCATCCTGAATTTTAAATTTTTCAATAATTAACTTTCAAAATGTCTTTATTCCGAACTAACTTTTACAGTTCATTAAATGGAAAGTGACAACGTAATATAGAAAATATGTAATAACCATTAAAAAAAAATACCTATAAAAAAATGGAAGTTAATCCAATTTACTTCATTAGTAAAATCAATTTAAAAAAAAAATAGTACTTATAAATAATTTAATTTAGTAATTATATTTCTTTAATTGTTTAATAGAGTGAATTAGAATACAAATAAAATTTTTAATTTATAAATGTTTTGAATGTGTAAATACCATAGACAATTTACCTTTAGATAAGCAAACAATAATCACGAAAGTGGCAGTTTTATGGCCTCGCGCATGTAAACAAAGCTAGACACTATTAGACATGCGCACCGCAACATTATCGTTTGACGAATGGGAACATAGACAGGTCCGGTCTTTAAAATTTAACTTCTTGCCAAAAAATTGAAATTTCTTCTAGTGATTTCTGACATTTTTAGTAGTTGCAAACCTCATCAGATTTTGAGGATAGAAAATTGTTTTCAAGGGTTTGTTTCTAAAATTTGTTTAAAAATAATTCGTCGTCGTGTTTTCAGTTTAAAAAGGAAGAGAACAAGAACAAGTGAATTAAACTAGTCTATATAAAATATAAAAACAAACAAAACCAGCAAAATAACCAATCAACATGTTATCGCGTACCTAACCTCAGGTCAAATATTAGTTGGTATATAACTTGTATTGATTTTTACAATTTGGCCAAAACTTGGGCACGTGTAAAACATTTTCAAGCAAAATTTAGTGTTCAAGAATTTGAAAAGATTTTGCCCGAGAACTTGACCCGTTTTGGCTTTATTAAAAGCTTAATGTCGGGATGTACACATTTTAACCAAAAAATTAACCAACCAGCAACTTTCACAGAACTAATTTTCTCACAATCAGACACAATTCACTAAACTAAATAAAAACTAGAAATCCGTAAATATTACACCCACAATCCACGATAGCTAAAAAAAACTACAAGGAATCCACAGAGAAACCTTAAAACGCAACAACAAAAATGGCGGCCGAGCCGGTTCTGCAGAGTATCTTGAGCATGTCGATTATTGTCGATAAAGTAGGAGAGGCCGATAACACGAGGTTTGTGCGCATGCACGAAGGTGCCCAGAAGGAATCCAGCTGACCGGCGAGTCATGCGCTCGGACGTATTTTTTCACCCATAAAACGTAACTTTTGTTTGCGCATGAGATAAGCTGTACGTATCTAAAGGTAAATTGTCTATGGTAAATACCCTTTCGGTCTATATAGATTAACAGTTGGTTCTAAATGTGGTAATTTGTGTAGACATTTAATAACTTTATTTTGCAATTTTTGTAATGGTTTTAAGTTTGATAAACAAGCAGATCCCCATACAGAAGCTAAGCATTATAATAACGGACCTAATATTGATCCTTGTGGAACTCCACATGTTATTTCTTTTTTCGAACTTTTTCTTTCCCCAATTTGAACAAATTGTTTACGATAGCTTAAATAACTTTGAAGTACATAGTTTGTGTGTATTTCCCCTTATCCCAATACTGTATAATTTTCTTAATAAAATATCATGGTTTACCGTGTCAAAAGCCTTACACAGATCTAAGGATAGTAAACAGCATTTCTTACTGCTGTTGACATTAGCTTGAATATTTGTTATGATATCTCCTACAGCTATTTCTGTATCCTTAGATCTGCGAAAACCATACTGGTTAGCAAAAAGTTAATTTTGGCTTTCTAGAAAGTCGCATAATTTATTATTTATTATTGTTTCTAATATTTTTGAAAAGATTGGTAAAACAAATATTGGGCGATAATTGCTGCATTTATATCTTTTATCAGTTTTAAATACTTGAGTTACTTTAGCAATTTCCGTAATACAACGAATCCCCTTATCGCGAATTATTTAGGTACTTCGTCGAGTAAATTCCCACAAAAAAGGCGATCCGGACTTTCACATACCAAATGTCGATAATTCAATAAGAAGGTGAAGGAAGACGATGAAGGAATCCTCATCCCTACAAATCAGATTGTACGATGATCCTCAGATCCTGATCTGATATTGAAATAACGATTGGCCAAAGAATTTGTTTTTTCAGATGAAGCTGAGACTAAAGTTTTCTTTAAATGGCCAGGTTAATAAACATAACTACAGATAGGGGAGGTTCGGGTAGCCCCGGACAGCGGATAGCCCCGGACACGGCGATATCTAATGTTAATTTTAAGCTGGATAGTAATACGTATGTACTGCCAAGGTTAGCGCGATTCAATTAGTAGTGCTGCCAGACGTTTATTTTAAAAGTTACGACTGTTTTTGTAAATTTCTAATTTTTAGCGGTGTTTTATGTAATATTTAACAGCTTCTGGAAAAGTTCTGAGCTAAGTAAATATCAATTTGAATTTTGTCCTGTTGAAAGTCATGTGTTAGTGATAAACAGTCATGCCGAAAATCGTTTACTGTTTGATTTAACCTAACCTTTAATATTTTAACAAATGTGGGATGTTCGGTTATGTACGGACACGCATATGTCGGGTAGCCGCGGACACTAAGAAAAATTGCTTATATTTTCTCTGATTTGTATTAGGTAGGTACCTATGCATATATTTTCACAATTCTGTATGGTACCTACTTATACCTGCAAGCAGTGGCGGCTCGTGCCATTTTAGTGAAGTAGGGCCAGGTAAACCCTTAGCGCAAAATTTTTGGGTGCCACGCCCTTTTTTGTTAATAGTTCTTGCTTTTAAAGTAGGAAAAATATGCAAAAAGGCACCTAATTTAATTTATGAATTTACAATCATATCTTGAATATACCTAAACACGATAACAAGTTGAAACACACAAGCAATGTCAGTGGTTTCATCTGCGATAACAGCGATAAACGGAGAGTCCTTTATTTCTTTTATGACTTCATCATAATACACATCTAACATACAGTCCAGAAGTTCATTTTGTAGGGGTTTTGATGTTCCTTTAAATACTTTCGATTTTTCAATATGATCTTTAAGAGTTTTGTCTAATTCTGAGCTGAAATTTATTAATTCACGAAATATGCCCCTATTTTCCGACGTCTCTTTTTCGTCATAACCTCTCAAAGCCAACTCAAATGCACCACAAACCCGAACGCAGTTTATAATTTGGTTTAATATGTATCTGTTTTTATCAATTTGTTCGTTTTTCTTCATTATTTCATTGTGATATGCAGAATTTAATTGAGTTTTAATGTTAATTTTACCAAGCATACTGAAATTAAATAATAATATATTGTTTAAATGTACCTTCGATTTTTCATGTGTCTTCATTTTGTCCCAGAAATGGACCAAATCATCTGTACCTTTTTGGGACCAAGTTTGCTTCCCACCAAATAAAACACACATAAAACAAAATAGTCTACTTATTAGATTCATCACAACCGCACACCCAAGTATTTTTTCCATAAAGTTTCCTTTAAAAATCTAACAGTATTCATTACTTATGTATTTCTAAAATAAAAAGTTCGTTAACCCTACATTAAATCAGCCGCCGGCCGAACGAAAACAAATCGGGACGCGACGCGAACATCAGCTGTTTGAAACGTCTAACATCAAACGGTCAAACGAAGAGAGCCTGGCTACGTCGTCGAGATTTTTGCCTGCTTGCATTCAAGGTCCTTTTCCAACGTTTTTTTTATTGAGGTGATGGCGTTTCGTCACCTCCCGTGTGCCTCGTCGCGCTTGGCGCGGAAGCTACGTTACCGTTTTACGCATAATCGCTTCCTTTTAGATGGAAATTTGCACCCGACTGTGTTCCATTTTCAAATTATTTTGCTAATTGCTTTAAAAACGAGAATATTAATTTTAATAGGTTTTGGTAATTTGTAAAGGGCAGGACGCTAGACAGGAGGGCAGGTAGTGCCATGGCACTGTGGCTCTACCCCACGAGCCGCCACTGCCTGCAAGTACCTACATCTTAAATAAATATTTAGGTACTGATATGATTCCCTGGCATAAAAATTAATTACCCATTGTTGTTTAAGATTAAAAATTATGGCTTGAAAATGCAGCTCGTTTAGAAGTGAAAAGAGCTACTAAAAAAATTAAATTTGAAGAAAAGAAAAGCAAAAGTGGTCAAAAGAAAAATACGCATCAAGCAAGTTCTACAAAAAAATAATCTTCCAAAGAAACAGTTGCTTGCCTTGTATGCCACGAAACTTTCGAAGAAGACTGGATACAGTGCCATAAATGCAAAAACTGGGCCCACGAGGAGTGTGCGGATATACCGTTATCTGCTCAGAATTATATTTGTGACTTTTGCAGAGTTCCGGAATACTAATCATTAAAGTTTTAACAGTTTTTTAACGAATGTTATAAGTTATAAGCGTCCGGGGTTACCCTCCAAATTTTTTTTACTAATAAAAGTTATTTTCTTAATATTTACCCTTTAATTATGCCATATTTAAATTGCTTAGGGCTTCTACTTTTCGATATCATATTTGTTTTTATAATCAGGTACACATTTTCGTCAAAAAATGCATTTTTGCTTAAGTGTCCGGGGCTACCCGAACTTCCCCTACTGGGCATAGGAAAATCCACACTGGTTTATAAAAAATCAAACCCAGTAATGTAAGTATAATGAAAAGGTTAAATCTCTGGGCGGCCATTGTTGATAATAGGGTAAACGGACCAAATTTCCTTTAAAACAATCTGGTCTCAGATCTTGCTACTCTATTTCCGGATGATTATGATCCTGATTTACCAAGTTTAACCTTATGGGTTCAATAGGATGAAGCTCCTCCGTATTATGCTACTCATATAAGGAAGTATTGAAATATCACTAGAGTGACCACCCAGATCACCCGATTTTAACTCACTGGACTTTTTTTTTATGGGGCTACATCAAAAATTTAGTTTATAAATCTAAGATACGCTTATGGTGTTCATTCGACGAATAATACGAAAAATTTATTTACAAGTATAGTACAATTTGATTGATCGACTGCAGAACAGTAGTTGGTGGGAGGACATTTTCAATATTTGTTTTAAAAGTTAATATTTCTGTTAATAAACTGTTAAAGATAGGTAAAGTCGGTTTAATGACCACTGACCGTTACGTCACGACTAGTGCTTATCTTTCTAACATTCGTGAACTGGGTGAGATAGTAAATTGGCGTCAATAACGAATGTCGTATAATTTTACCAGTCAAAAAGTTTTATTGTCATTTTTGGTAGTGACATTTTTAATCAACATTACTTCAAAAATGTTACAGTATTATGAAAAAGAACAAGCATTCATTTTAAAATTATGTGATTATTTTCAAAGAGAAAGTAATGTAGGAAAGACTTTTATCCTTGAACGCAGTTTACGAAGTAGATATAATAAAACAGGAATTGTGAAAACATAAATAATAAACATGAAAAAATATAGCAATGTTTATATAAATATCTACCTACCTGTCTTAGCGAGTTTCTGATGCTTTGGGAGTTTTGTGTTTAACAATCCAACGAATTAATGCAAAGGAGATAGAGAAGGATGTAGATTTTAAGAATCGCAATAATGTAGCTGTTTTGTCATCCCGTGGTCGACAACTTCACGAAATTCATAAACATACCATAAGAGAACGTGTTTATGGGATTTATAGAGCAGGTGAACACGTTACCTACGATTTGCTCAATACAACTAAACAAACAAACAACTAAAAAAATCTGGTGATTATCTCGATGAATAGTGAAATATTTGAGAAATGGTTTGAAGAAAAATTATTACCAAACTTGAAAGAACCGTTGCTTATTATCATTCTGGGCTAATTGAAAAAATTCCAAATACAAGTTGATCAAAAAGATTACTTATTGCATGGTTAGAACAAAGACAAATTCCGGTTTTATTATTTGCAATGATGGATCAGATCTGGATAATAGTGAAGCAGCATATCTCACCCAAACGTTACAAAGTAATCTGAAAAGCGATTTTTTATTTTATTTATTAATTACTTTAATTTTATTTTAATAGGTTGCGCAAACTAGCATTGCAACATGGACATCAAGTTTTAAGATTTCCTTCATATCATTGCCTCTTTAATCCTATTAAAATGGGTTGTTCGGAATGTAAGCGCTATTATAATGCAAAAATAAGTTCTATGCATCCTGTAACGACCTGACGTAGTTTTGGGCATATGGCATGAAGCCATAGAAAATGTAACAGTGGAAAAATGGAAAAATTATGTAACACACATTAATACAATTATAAATAATGAGTGGGAACGGGAAAGATTATGGATGCTCTTCCCCTTATTATTAACTTGGACGAATCTGATGATGATTATCTTTGCGGAGATGGTTTATTTTAATTATTAAAAAATTGTATTTTGTTGTGTTGTCATTTTTTATTATATTTTCTTCTTTATGATTTTATAAATACGATAAAACTATTTGAAACAAAATTTATAGACTGATGCACTAGAGATGCACTAGACAAAAAATATACGATTCAATTTTAAATTTTATAAATGAGTAAATGAGTAAATTTAAATTAATTAAAAGTATCATACTGATTTTCAAAAACAAAATGTTTCATCCCGTGATACCTGTTACCCTAAATAAACTACTTATTTCTACGTTCATTAACAGTATAAAAATAATAAAAAATTTGAAGATACGCGTCTGTATTTTACTTGTTCACATGCACCCGTCTTTATGTGGATCAAGCCTAAGAAGAATCATAACCTTCACCACCGGTAAGTCAAACTGAATGAATTAATTTGAAGAAGTAGTCCATGCTCAAAGTGGAGTTGAAAGTATAGAAAAGAAAGACAAAACTAAAAGTCTTCTTCCATAAAATTTAAAAGAATATAGAAATTCTTTAGGGGTCTCTACATGGTTCGAACGTAGAAACGTTCATCATCAGGAGACAGAAAATTTATATAGTGCTGATATTAGCAGAAGAGAAAATGTTATAAAACCATAATGGAGCTTTTATGGCATTGAAAAATTGAAATGTAGAAGTGACAAGTGACATATATAAAAAAGGTTGAGGAGAGTTAAAACATGCTGACCCACCAAGCAAAAAACCTCGCACTCGCATTCGCAACATTGCAATCTTCCTTCAAAATTCTTGCAAGAGCAATATTGTATTTGAAAGCTTGTAGGTAAACACCGTGGAACTCTCTAAAACAACTTTTCTATTTAGTTAATTCCCGCAACGTTGACTTTTGAAACCTTTCATATTAAATATTGTCACAACTTAGCTTTCGGATTCTCTATGCTATGTTCGATATATAACTTTAGAGAAATGTTTCAAGGGCAACCTGTAACGTGCAATATTTTAGCAATCTTCAGTTTAGAAAGTTTCAGGCAAATTACATAGCAACTTAGCAGCGATGTTGGTTTATGAATGTCTTTTTGTAATTGCAATTGTGCTGCCCAATCATTGCTTCAAATAGGTACGCCACGCGTCGGTCGGGGGGGTTATGTTTTCGGTCTCGGAGTCAGATCGGATCGGCCATTTTTATTTTGGCTTGGCATTTCTTTTAAAAGAGTGAAGGACAGTGTTTTATTAAGAAATAAGGTAGGTTACATTAAATTTAATAAAAGTTTTATGCATGCTTAGGTACTTTTTAGCAGAGAACAAGTTGTTCTCTGTTAGGTAGGTAATTTTTGGAAATGGAGGTCGTGCTATTAAACACAAAACATAACCTAGGTATTTTATTATTTAATTTGTATTGGTGTGTCTTGTGTGTGGTACTACACGTCACTGGAGACTAAACTGAAAGAACCCCTTCCAAAAAAATTACCAAAATTAAAGCAAAAAGCGCATGCATACGGTATATTATAACTGCAGATATTCCAAAGTTTTCACTGGATAGGCTTGCAGACACAATTTTTGCAAGTTAATTCAATAGACAACTTAAGATAGTGTACTCCCTAAAGTTAATTGAAGTTGAATTTGTAGGCATCTAGTACTAGTAATAGGTTACTAGTAAAAAATGTGTTTGCGAAACCTACACAGAAATTTTTCATTCGTATAACCTATACACGAGTAAATTTTATATAGTTACGGGTTCCAAATCAGTAGAATGAGAATGTATGTCACAAGCCAATTCCAATACCCTATAGTTTACCCTAGACCTTTGTCCATTTTTTGCTATTTTTAAAAAGAAAATTATTATGAGAAATTGCACACAAATCATAAGTGAGAATAGCAGTGTTTTGAAATTTTAGATACATTTTTTGAGACTAACTGGAGGAAGAAATTTGAAAGATGCAGTGTACAGATGTTTGGAAAAGGTCTTCACCAATTATGTGGGGCAGTTTTTAAGTTGGACTGGTGCCAAGGGGAACTACAAAACAAAAACTTTAAGTAAGTAAGTATGGACTACTTCTTCAAAAAAAAAACTTTAAAACTCACTTCACTTATAACAGGTAGATTTTAATTTTTCTTTGGCAATACTATATTATATTAATTACATTAGATTTGTATTTAATCAAATTAAAAATTTTAATGAAAATTTTACACTCTTAATTTCAACCAATCAGAAGCTTGATTTTTCTTCGGTTACCATTAAAACCCACAGAATAACCGGAAATTTTTTACGTTTGTGGTAAAATTAATAAATGAAAATTTTCCTGAAACGCCATTTCAAAGACATTTCTAGAATATATGTAATTTCTAATAAAAAAATTAATTTGTACGTAGGTTCTTTAATAAATGAGTTTAAAATTTTCTAACCGAAATCCCACGTGCTTAAATTAATAAACGGTAAATTTTTCCTCGATCATGAATATTCAAGTCTTCAGAAAATTTTCCGGTAATAACTTAATCACTGTATCTATTAGTGATTGTCATTTTTTTTTATTTTAGATGCTGTCCGAACTAATTTTAAAGAACTTACAGATCAAGATTTTGAAAATTTTTACAAAAACTGGTTTCAGCATGCTAAGACACGTTTTGAACGAAGTAATTAAAACAGATTAGGGGTTAAGGAAACCAAACTTTGAAGGAATTAAATATAAGAAAAGTGTTTACTTAATATATATATAGGGTAATTTACAGTGAATCGGAGAACGGGAGATACGTTTTATTTGAAAATTTGTTTGTCTAGATAAACGACCATGGTCTATCGTTCTAAAATATTTTCAGCATTGCGGCGTTGCCGCTTCTGCCCAAAACAGGTAGCAACATCGTTATTTTAAATAAAACAGCCTATATATTTTTAGATTTTACGTAACATTCAAATTATTTTTTAATATATTCATTACTAGTCTATACTTAATAGTTTTCGAGATATTGACTCTTGAAAAATGGCATTTTTCAACTTTGACAGCTTCTAGCATTCTAACTATATATGTCTCTTAGAGCAAAACGGCTCACATGTTCCTGATGTCCTTGATTTTATTATGTTCCCAAAATTGTCAACTTTCGGTTAAACAGGATGGAACTCGAAAGCAGGAAATTAATTACTTTGATTGATTGATTTGGTTGATTCTTTGGGAAGATAATAAAATTTGAAGGAAGGAACACCAGCCGTTTTGCTCTAAGACATTCAGTTAGAATGCTAGAAGATGTTAAAGGTTAAAATTGTCATTTTTCAAGAGCCAATATCTCGAAAACTATTAAGTATATATATAACGTAACGTATAACAATGAATATTGTATTAAAAAAATTATTTGAATTTTACGTAGAATCTAAAAATTTAAAAATATATGGGGGGTTTCATTTACAATACCGATGTTGCCACCTGTTTTGGGCAGAAGCGGCAACGCCGCAATGCTGAAAATATTTTAGAACGATATACCATGGTCGTTTATTTGGACGACCAAATTTTCAAATAAAACGTATCGCCTGTTCTCCATAAACGTCTAACGCACCATCCACCGTGAATCACCCCGAATATATGTTATTCCTATAATAATATTATATATAGCAAAATAAATACATTTGTTTTTTTTTATAACATGAATAATGAATAAACGAATATAATTTCAAAAAATTAGGTTGCTGTAATGTTTTTGTGCCAAGGTTGCTGTAATGTTTTTGTGCCAAGGTTGCTGCAATGTTTTTGTGCCAAGGTTGCTGTAATGTTTTTGTGCCAAGGTTGCTGCAATTAATTGCGTGAAACGTTGCTGTAATTTAAATATCAATATCGCTAGAATGTTGCCGAAGCGATATATTTGTCAATATTGCAATTGAAACGTTCCTGGACGGCCGATTAAGGCTTGCAGGGATGTCCCCAACTTCACGCCGCAAGAAAAAGAGCAACATTGCAGCTCTCTTTGAAAAGTTACTACAACGTTGCTGCAACAACATTTTGCTTGGTGGGGAGCATGTGAAGAAAGTTAGTAAAGGAAGTCTAAACAACCAAATCAAATAAGGAAGAAGTAAAAGGCCTTCTAAAGAGAAGGGGTCGAGGATTTTTTAAAATTTGGGCCTTAACCCCCAGTACCCCAAAAAATCTTCAACTATTTTGACATTATGACTTCTACAAATCACATTTCTTACCTTTATACTGTCTTACAGAGACATCAATAATTTTACAAAAAAAATTTATATGAAATTTTTTTTTTTAAGATCATCGACACCTTCTCTTTAGAAGGCCTTTTTCTTCTTCCTCGTTTTATTTGGTTGTTTAGACTTCCTTTACTAATTTTCTTCACATGCTTAGCATGTTTTAACTGTCCTAAACCTTTTTTATATATTTTGTCACTTCTACATTTCAATTTTTCAATGTCATAAAAGCTCCACAAAGGTTTTATACCATTTTCTTCTGCTAATACCATCAGTACTATATAAATTTTCTATCTCCTTACGATGAACGTTTCTACGTTCGAAACATATAGACCCCTAAAGAATTTCTATATTCTATTAAATTTTGTGGAGGAAGACTTTTAGTTTTTTCTTTCTTTCCTATGTATGACTGAATTAATTTACGACGTACCGCAAATATATATAAAATTATATAATATTATGTTCCATTAAACAAATTATAAACGTAGCATTTTCTTGACCCAACCTGTATATATTTTTAAACTGCATTTCAAAAAAATTAATTTGACGTGCCCAAGCGATTCTTGCTTACCTAAGTGGGCAAAGGCATTTTGCTAAAAAATAATTAAAACTCCCACAAAGATTTAAGAAAACCAAGTAAATACCAGTCCTGTTAAACAACCGAAAATAACCTTTTTGGTAAATAAAGATCCTGAATAGATTTTTGAACGGTCTTTCTAAAAACCGTGACATCAACATTTCAACAAATACACGAATGAAAATAAATACTAAAGAATCGCAACAATGGCACAGTCGTATGCTAGATCTGCAATGGTTCTGACATATGCACGTATTATAGGTACACTCAATAGTAGGCTTAGGATCACAGCTGTGTCGAATCCTACCCTTCTCCAATATTAGATTACAGTGCCATACCATATATTGCAGTCTACAGCATGCTAGTCAGAAAGTTTACTATAATGCTTTAAATTATACAATGTTGCCAGCTCTGTTGCTCTAGTAGAGGTTTGGTCATAATAATACTAATTTTTTACCCAATAGAAAACCTTTCTTTAAATGACCTTTATTTTTGTTTAAGTTTAACTAAGATAGAAATGTGCAAGAGGTTTTTCTCTAAGTTTTACCATAAATAAACAGTTTGATGTCAAAGACTAAAAAATACAATTTTAAATGTCATTATGAACGTTACAGGAAACAATACAGCGAACAAACTTTGGTCTGAGATAGCAATTTTTCTTGTTTTGATCATAGAGATTTAGATAAGCAAACAATAATCACGAAAGTGGTAAATTTATGGCCTCGCGCATGTAAACAGAGCTACACACGATTAGACATGCGCACTGCAACATTTTCATTTGACGAATGGGAAAATAGACAGGTCCGGGCTTTAAAAATTAAGTTCTCGCTTAAGAAATTGTAAAAGTTTACTTTCAATTTATTTTTACGTGTAAACAGCTACAATTTGCCCCAAATTCTTGCCAGAAATTTGGAATTTCGCCTCAATTTTTCATCAAGTTGGGAAAAAAGAAAAAGGTAGTGATTTCCGGCATTTTTAGTAGTTGTTGCCAACCTTTCAAATTTTGAGGTTTGAAAATTGTTTTTAAGGTTTTGTTTTTAAAATTTGTTTAAAAATGATTCGTCGTCATGTTTTTAATTCGAAAAGAAAGAGAACAAGTCAATTAAACTAGTCTTATAAAATCGAATATAAAAAACAAACAAAACCAGCAAAATAACAAATCTTCGATGTTATCGCGTACTCAAATATTAGTTATTATATAATTTGTTTTGATTTTTATAATTTGGCAAAAACTTAGATACGTGTAAAACATTTTTAAGCACAATTTCTTGTTCAAGAATTTGAAAAGTTTTTGCTCGATAACTTGACCCGTGAAATACTTTCACCCTTGGATTAATATTAACATACCTAGGTATTTACTTTTTCTATTTTATAATAAAAGTATAGAGAAAAGTGTCTTTTAAACTTTTTGAAGCAATATATTGCCCGAAAAATAGGCGTACCAACTAATTAGATTGCAGAGCTTCAAATAAAATATACCAAAACATGCTTCGGGATAATCTATCTTGGTGTGTGTTTGTTTTTATTTTCATACAATGACATTGTTTGTGTTGCATAGGCCTAGTTAGATGTGCATGTTTAAATTCATTATAATTAAATAAAGTAATAGGAATATCAAGATACATCACTACTCCAAAATTACTGAAAATACGAAATATTCGGTATTTTACCGATATTTGGGCATAATAAAATTATACAACGGTTTTAACTAGTCATTGTTTATATCCCAATCCGAGTATCCGAGTCACTAAACTAAACAAAAACTGGAAAACCGTAAATAATAAACCGGCACAATTCACAATATCAAAGAAAACAATAAGCATGATAAATACCTAATTCATAGACAAAATTTCGTCATTCACCGTCAAATAGTTTTTAATCTTTCGCGTCTACAGACAGACCGACATAGTCGTAGTTAGACGGTCAACACTTGGGGTGCTGAAGTCCAGTGGCGGCTCGGGACATGTTAACGTGGGGGTGCACAAAAAGCCCGGCGCAGGCGAAATGAGAAATTTTTTTAAGACCACGCCCAAATTTGGTCAATAATTTTTAGTAAATATTTTAATGTGATGTTAATAGCAGGTTTAGGTCTTTCAATGTTCTTGACAATCACTTTTTCCTCCAACGGTAACTTGCTAAAAGATTTTTTCAAAAATTCCACGGTGTATTTTATATCCGACGACGCACTCATTGTTTTTTCGTGTTTATTTAACTTTAAAGTTTAACTGAATTCAATAAAACCATATTAAACCTTAATAAACAAAAAAAAATAGTCAAAATACCGGCTAAAAATTTCCGCGAATTTGAACGACTATGACTGGTTAAATTTAAATTATCAAATTAATGCAGAATTGCAGAACATGACATACACAAGCTATTATGCCGCTCTCGTATTTTAAGAGATTTTTATGATCATAGACCCGCTCTGACAAGTAAACTGGGCGTGAACTACACGGTACACGGAGAGAAATTTTGAACAGAATCCGCACCTACCTAAATATACTTGAATTTGTACCAGAATTCGAATGCTTGAAATATTAATATGAAAAATTCATTACATATAATGAATATTATATAGCTGATCTCAAAACTATTTTACGTGATTACAACATTTTCTCTGAAAGTAAAAAATGATAAATCCGATAAATAAACCGCTACCACCTACTGTAGTAATTTTGAAACATCTTGGCAACGTGCAAACTTGTGACAATCATGACGTAGACCCCATAGTGACTATACGACCCTCTTTCCGTGGCATCAACGATGAAACCATTTTCTGAGAGGTATTTTAGCGACAGGATCAAATAAAATAATGAAGTTTAGTACAAAGTGACCTGCCTTTTAGGCAGTGTATTATTTAGCCATACATTATCCGAACGTCACTAAAACCGGCTATTAGAATGGTCTTTTTCAGAGGGGGGATGGGATTTGTTGCGATTCTAAGGGCGATGAATCAATTAATTCAAAGCCGCCATCTTAGAGATTGTGACCGCAGACGAGCGATGTTTAAATTGAGTGGGCTGGGGTCGAATATGCGTCATTGTCCCCTATTTTTAATTCGTGCATCTTTAATCTGACACCTTGGCTATATTAAGGTGGAATTTTCAACGTCATTTCATCTATTGCCATATTCGCGTTGCTTTTTTTAATTTATTATTTGATTAACTAACATTTAAATAAAATTAATATCGTCGGTACAATATTTAGGTAGGTAATATCTGACATATTACAAAAATATCAATTTATTTCATTGCCAATTTTGGGAGAATTGTATAGTGAAAGAAGAATGACATAATAATGTTAAAAAAAATCATACCCGATATTTTTCGCTATACTTACAATTCTCCTAAAATATTTAATGAAATTCCTTGATATTTATTTAATATGTCAATTATTACCTATAAAATATAAACACGTTAATGATTTTATTTAAATTTTGCGTAAAAGCTAGAAAAATTAAATAAATATACGCGAAATAGGTTGGATACTCCCACCTTAAATGAGGACTTTTCGATTTTTAAGAAGCAACGCGAGACAATATTCCTAGCCACACTATTTCGAGACTTTGACGAATTCAGGTGAAAGGACAAGCGTCTAGAGTCCGACTATGGACTTTCCAACCGGCCAATCACAGGCCGCCGGCGCAGTCTTAAAGAAAGTAATTTTGAGGTTAAGCGATGTAAAGCCGGCTGTTGTAAATTAGGAACATAAAATACTATTTATTAATATCGGCATATAGGTTTCTTTGAAACGTGACGTATTTTCAAAATTCTCAAAAGTTCACCACACAAAAAAACTACAACTGTTGTGAATATAATAAACAATTCAACAATAAACAGTGTCTTTCAAGGCATGAAAGGAAGCAACAGCAACATAATATTAAAGGAATAATCAAATTTACAAGAAGTGTACAATGACATACTAAAAATATCAACATTACAGAATAAATACAATACTTGACTATTTAACAATAAAATAAATAAAAATATATAGGAAGGTAATATAAGAAACCGCAAATTGTCATGTGTTATTTTTTTTCGTTTTATTAATTATTTTGTATTTTGCAATAAGATTTTGCAATACAAAAAAATCAAAACCTGTAAAAGTAGCAAGTACCTACATTATTAGACTATATTAAGTATGTAGGTTTAGTCAAACATAACAGTCACACTCGGGAAGGTTTTAACCTCACTAGTCTAAACCGTTCATAAAAATATTAAATTTTTTCAAATCTAAACTAACCTCTTCAAAAAAACCTCCGCATTAGGAAATATTTCCATATTTACTATTTCTCGTCTTCAAAAATCAAGGTAATTCGTTTAGTTTATTAGTTTTTCGCCTCAATTTAATAGGAAATAATACAATGGTTTATGTGCGCTTTCTAACACATTTATTTTTAGGTTTCCCGCGCTTTATTGCGAACGTTCATTGGGCGGTTGAAAAGTCCACAGCCAGATTCTAGACTCTAGACGCTTGTAGTAAAAGGGTGTCTAAATAATCAACTACCATTTTGTTTTGTTTCTAGGATATACGGTGTGTATCTTTACTAGGCGATAGTAGAATGCTGCGGCCGAAGACTTTGAATTGGTCGCGATGGTCCTATTAGTTGGCCTCCTAGATCGCCAGACCTCATACCGTTGGACTATAATTTATGGGGTTGGTTAAAAAATGAGTTATACAAAGTAAAACTAGATACTATGCATTAATTAGACCCATTAGAAATGCTGCACTCAATATTAAAAAAAGTCACGAATCAATTAGAAGAGCCCTTCGTAAACGAAGCAGGAAATGTTTGGAAGTTGGAAGTCAATGGCGGTATTTTTGAAAATTTACTAAACCAATGATTTATTTAAAACAATGTTAATGTTGTATATTTTGGTTTAACAACATTATTATTTCATTTAACGCTGTAATTTAAAAACAAATGAATATTAAATGACAACATTTGAGTTTTTCTTATTATTTTGATGCATAGATTACACCCTTAGAGTTTGGCCCATTCCTGCCGACTTAGTGTATAATCTACTTACCTCACAAATTGCGTTAAATAGAAAAAGAGTCTTTCCGGCATCACTTCCTCTTTTAAAATAATTAAATAATTTAAAATTAATACTTGTTCTTTTTTACAATACCGTGACATTTTTGAAATAATGTTAATTAAAAATACCACTGTCAAAAATGATAATTAAACATTTTTAACTGGTAAAATTATACTTTATTTATTATTGACGCAAATTTACTATCCCACCTAGTTCACGAATGTTTATTTATTTTACACCATGTCACAGTTACAATGAACCAATTAACAAATGGGTATATAGGCTATTTAAAATAAAATAGGTAATATAACAATTCAAAAATTTGGTGATAACAAGAAATTTACTTAAATTATGATATTGAATTGGAATAATTATGCTTAAAAAGACACTAACACGCTAATTTAGATTTATACTGGATAAGCCACAGCTAAAATGCAGGCGCGTAACTACAGGGGGGCCTAGGGGGGCAGCCCCCCCCCCCCAGAAAAAAACTACTCGTTGAACTTTGGGCATGTTTATTTAACGATGTACGAAATAATCTTGCCAAATATCACTCGACCATCATTTTTCTATTGGTTAAATTTTCCATTTTTCACTCAAACTTTTTTGGCAATACTCGTTGTTTATTCAAAAATTAAATCCCTCGAGCTTCGCTCTCGGGATCTGATCAGAATAAACATGTCCAAATGCAACTCGAAAAATTTCCAAAAAAAGTTTTCGAAACGAGGTCTTGTGATATTACTGTTGATTATTGACCAAATTTATTAAAATTTGGGCGTGGTCCAAAAAAAATTTTGCCTACACGAGCCGCCACTGCAAGTCATAATAACAGGCCCACCTTAGGCCCCCCAGGTCAGAGGGCTAGTTACGCCACTGCTAAAATGTCAAATCTATTTTGGAGCATGTATGTGTTGCACAATCAATAAATAGGGGAGTATTTACAGATATCGGTACGAGCGGTTGGTACAAAAAAGTGTGGGAATGCTGTGTTCTAGGAACGAGGAATTGCAGGTTTTCTAATATTACACTGCATTCAACTCTATTATGCAAGATATTATGAAGAAATTTAAGTTCAGAAACTGTACGTCGATCTTCTAAGGAGCAAAACGAGTGCCTTTGCAATAGAGCTTCTTCTAGAATACCCATTTCAGGATACTGACCACCAATTTTAAAACTTAGATATTTTAGAAAACGTCGTTGGACCCTTTCAATGCGATTAAGGTGCACTTAATAATATGGAGACCATGCAATCGAAGCGTACTCCAATTTAGATCTTACAAATGCATAAAAAAGTATTTTTAATGTATTACAATTTAAAAAATCACGAGAATGTCTTATTATAAAACCTAGGGATCTATGACAGGCCGCAACAAGGTTATTTATGGGGGGAACAAAAGATAGTTTGCTGTCAAATAATACGCCCAAATCGCGAAAAGTCTCAGCTCTGTTCACTGTAATGTTATTAATTTTGTAATCATACACAAGGGCATGTCATTTTAATGAAAAGGTCATTATGTTACACTTACTAATATTTAACGGCAATTTATTTTGAATACTTATACACCAACTATATATCACGTCAATGGACAATTGAATTTTTTCACAGTCTGCCAGGTTACGAATACAAGCATAGATTTTCTTGTCATCGGCATAAAGGAGACCATCTGTTCCGGATTTGTACCTGATGCTCCTGTGTGTTTTTGGTACCAGCAAGCAAGTCAAGTAAAAAACATCTGACGTTGACAACTGTCAATAATTATTATATTAAACTAATAATTTTAAAGTTACAAAACGTTTTAAATAAAAAAATTGGAACAACAGTCTATGTGTTATTTTATTGCACATAAACTGGTCCTTCGATAGTGGATTACCATCAGCTAAACAATAAGAAAAATCGACTCTTTGTATCAAGGCAATCCGTTACAAGGGGAAGAAAGAAAAACACAAAGTGAAGACGCCGATTTCAAAAAGCAGGTCAGCGCGTTTCATTACTCACATTTCCTATGATTCTATTGCTTTGACTTGAGTTTTTGTTTATGATTAAAAAATAAACAATACATTTCCCATAAATAATACTTGTTGTTGCTAATTTAAAGTATATTTTAAACTAATTCAAAATGTCTAACGAAGAGCTTGAACTCAAAAAATTAAAAAACTCACGCAAAACTTATAAATCTCAATTAACAAAATTCAAATTATATTTCGATAAAGAAAAAACTGTAGAAACCATTGATTTGGTTCAAATACAACTGCGTTTAGACAAAATTGAACCGATACTTGAACAATATTATGATGTGCAGTCTAAAATCGAAATTTTAGATAGTTCAATCACTGATGACTTACTTGAAAAAGAGCGTACGGATTTTGAAGATAAATATTTTAGTATTATTTCGCAGGTTAAGTCATTATTATTGGAGAGGTCTCGCATACAAGATGATAATGCATCGGTATCGTCACAAGGCACAAATAGGTCTAATGCTATGCAACAACAGCCTAATATAAAACTACCTCCTATATCTTTGCCTTCTTTTGACGGAGATTATGAACAGTGGCTTTTCTTTAGAGATACATTTGAATCGCTTATACATAAGGAAGTATCTATACCTGACATAAATAAATTTCATTATTTGAGACTCTCACTAAAAGGACAAGCCGCTGATTTGCTAAAATCCCTTGAAAGTTCGGCTAATAATTATAATATAGCCTGGAATCTACTTGTTGAGCGCTATGAAAATAAACCAATGTTAAGAAAAAATCACATTAAAGCTTTATTTGAATGTAAAGCTGCTATAAAAGAATGTCATGTAGAAATACGTCATGTTTTAGACTGCATGACACGTCATTTACGCGCCCTAGAGGTTTTAGGACAACCAGTAGATTCCTGGGATGCCTTAATCATACACATGTTCTCAACAAAACTAGATCATATTACTAGACGTGAGTGGGAGTGTGAATACGCAAAGCATGACAATGTAACACGCGAGTTATTTACTAAATTTCTGCAAGACAAATGCAGAATTCTTGAAACTTTAAACCCACAAAATACAAAGTCTAAAGGAAATATACGAGGCCTATTCTCGAGTCACACTCCAACTTGCAGCTATTGCAATAAAGATCATACCGTTTATAACTGTAAAGCTTTTCTTGATTTAAATATAAACTCCAGATTATCAGAAGCTAAAAAATTAAATCTTTGCCTTAATTGTTTAAGAAATAATCATTCTACAGAACAATGTCGCTCAATGCCGTGTAGAAAATGCGAACGTAAACATAATACACTTTTGCATTTTAGTCGTTCCACTTATAATAATTCAAATAATAATACAAAACTTGAACTGGAAAACAAAAAAATTAATGCCAGTGTTGCCTATGCTGAGGAAAATTCTGAGAACCAGGAAAAATGTGAAAATTCTCTTGTTTCTAGTAATTTTTCTTCTGGTAGCGTATTATTGTCAACGGCCTTGGTTGAAGTGACAGATACTCAAGGAAATGTACATTCCTGTCGCATCCTGCTGGATAGCGGCAGCGAATCAAGTTTTGTCACAGAAACATTGTGTAAAAAACTAGGTTTACAATCTTCAACAGTTAATTGTTCTATCACTGGTATTGCCCAGAAAAACACTAAAGTTCTAAAACAAACTTCTTTGACAATTCAAGCACGTCATGTGCCTTTTAAAACAGATCTAAAATGTTTGGTTTTACCAAAAATTACTAATAAAATTCCCTATACACGTGTCGACACTTCTGCTTTAAAAATACCGCCTAATTTAATACTTGCTGATCCCTCATTTAATGAACCAGGTCCAATTGACGTCTTGGTTGGGGCTGACAATTTTTGGGAGCTTATCATGATTGGTCAAATAAGATTAGGCAAACAATTACCAATACTTCAAAAAACTCACTTTGGTTGGGTGATATCTGGTTCCGTGTTCCCACAACAGTTCACCCATTCTAATAGTTCTACTGTATCTTGTAATCTAAGCATTCTTGATGTGTCCTTGGACACAAAAATTCAAAAATTTTGGGAAATTGAAGAGGTTAATACTTCCAAATCTCTTTCTCCTGATGAGCAATATTGTGAAGAATTATTTACTAATACTACCACAAAAAATTCAGAAGGACGCTTTGTAGTTAATTTACCTCTCAAGCAACCGTCTTCTGTCTTGGGCGATTCTAAACAAACTGCTAAGAATTGTTTAATTAACCTTGAAAAAAGACTTGGTAAAAAACCCGAATTAAAAACTCAATATGACAATTTTCTTAATGAATACTTATCTCTTGGTCACATGACTGAAATAGAACCCACTAGCTTATCAGAAAAAACTTGCTTTTATTTACCTCATCATTGCGTTCTTAAAGACACCAGTACAACTACCAAACTAAGAGTAGTTTTCAATGGTTCGGCAATCACAAAAAGTGGTTTGTCTTTAAATAATATTTTGAGGGTTGGCCCTGTTGTTCAAGATGATTTATTTTCTATCGTTTTGCGTGTTCGAAAACATAATTTTATGTTAACCGGGGACATTGAAAAAATGTACCGTCAAATACTAGTCAATCATGATCAACGTTGCCTACAACTTATTCTTTGGAGATCTAACGATAAGTCTGAAATAAAAACGTATCAATTAAATACAGTCACTTATGGCACGGCTTCTGCCTCATTTTTATCCACTAGATGTTTAAAGGAATTAAGCATTCAATGCGAAAACCATGAGCCCAGAATAAGTGAGATTATTGGTAAAGATTTTTATGTGGATGATTTATGCACAGGGGGGTCCTCTGTAAATGAATTAAAACTAATAAAAGATAAAATTTGTGAAATTCTTAATACTGCTGGATTTCATCTTAGAAAACTTAAGTCTAATAATCCAGAAGTTCTTTCCAATAATGAGTCATACAGTTCAGATACCATAGTACATTTCGGTGAAGCATCTGAAGGCAAGACTTTAGGTCTATTATGGGAATCCAAAGGTGATTATTTTAAATATTCTATACAAAATTATAATGATAATTGTCCCACTAAAAGAAAAATTTTGTCTGCTGTTTCGCAAATATTTGATCCCCTTGGGTTGCTTCAACCTGTTATTATAATTGCTAAATTAATTATTCAAAAACTATGGCAGTTTAAGTTAAATTGGGATGAGTCAATTCCCCAAGATCTTCATACGACATGGTTGAAATTCCAGTCACAACTCCAAGTAATTAATGAATTAAATATTCCAAGACATGTTTTACCGGAAAATCCAGTTTCTATTCAACTTCACGGATTTTCTGATTCTAGTGAAACGGCCTATGGAGCTTGTATATATATTAGATCCATAGATATATCTGGTTCTTGTCATTCTTATTTATTGTGTTCTAAAACAAGAGTGGCTCCTTTAAAAACCATAACAATACCACGTCTTGAATTATGCGCTGCTTTACTTCTTGCAGAGCTATCACAGAAAGTTCAAAAAAGCCTATGTCTTCCTATAAATAAATGTTTTTATTGGTGCGATTCTACAATCGTACTTTACTGGATAAAATCTATTCCACAACATTATAAGATTTTTGTAGCCAACCGGGTAACTCAAATTCAGTCCTTAACTGATTCAGATTGCTGGAATTACATTAATACTCATGAAAACCCTGCCGATCTTCTTTCTAGAGGTCAAGCTCCTAGCAGTCTTATCTATAATCAACTTTGGTGGAAGGGTCCTACATGGCTCTTGGAACCTCCAGAAAAATGGCCATTGAACTCTAATAGTGATTATCCTTCTTTTGATAAGTGCAATGATACTTCCGAGAGACGTACAGAAAAACAAATATCATTTAATGCTTCAATTAGTTATACTTCTTTTAATCTTTTCGACATATTTTCTACCTTTAACAGACTACATAGAGTTACCGCTTATTGTTTTCGTTTTATGAAAAATTGTCTTACTTCCAGAGAACTTCGAAAAATTGGCCCTCTTGAAGTAGATGAATTACAATTTTCATTAAATAAACTTATCCAGATTGTTCAAAAACAGGAATTTCCTCAGGAATACCATGACTTATCCAAATCTAGACCGCTTAATTCTAAAAGCAAAATATTAACTCTTAACCCTTACTTGAGTAATGATGGTATTATAAGAGTTGGCGGTAGGTTAAAGCATTCTCAGTTTGACTTCCAAAAAAAGCATCCAGCAATTTTACCTGGCAAGCATACATTTTCCAAACTAATAGCAGCAAATGAACACTTGCGTCTTCTTCATGCTGGACCTCAATTGTTGTTAGCCTCTATACGTGAACGTTATTGGCCTACATCTGGTAGAATATTGGCAAAGCAAGTTGTTAGAAACTGTTTACGATGTTATCGGTTTATTGCTAATCCCACACCATACTTAATGGGGCAATTACCTGAGTGTCGTGTAACACCACAAAAACCATTTTATAACACTGGCATTGATTTTTGTGGTCCATTTTTGCTTAAAGATAGATCTACACGAAATTATAAACTAATTAAGGCCTATGTTTGCCTATTCGTGTGCCTTTCCACGAGGGCGATGCATCTTGAGCTTGTAAGTAGTTTGTCCACTCAAGCATTTATTTCATCACTCCGCAGGTTCTTTTCACGAAGAGGTTTAAGTGCACATATTTATTCCGATCATGGTACCAACTTTGTCGGTGCTAAGAATGAATTTGATAAATTTTTAATTAAAAACACTCATATTATTCAATTATATTTAAATCAACAAAGTATTAAATGGCACTTTATTCCTCCCCGTGCCCCACATTTTGGCGGAATTTGGGAAGCTGGTGTAAAATCAACTAAATTTCACCTTAAGAGAATTTTAAATTTAACACCGTTATGTTTTGAAGATTTTTTAACCATCTTAAACCAAGTCGAGGCATGTCTTAATTCCCGACCTTTATTTCCGTCATCCAACGATCCTAACGATCCAAGACCTATTACTCCTGCGCACTTTCTTGTCGGAGAATCTTTGACAACAATACCCGATCATGACTATACTGAAATTAATGAAAATCGCCTTTCAAAGTTTCAAAGATTGCAGAAGATGCTCCAAAGCTTTTGGAAAAGGTGGTCCAAAGAATATATCTCAGAGCTTCAGCAGCGTTCCAAATGGAAACAAAATTATCCAGAACTTTTAAAACCTGGTGTTGTCGTTATAATTAAAGAAGATGGTTTACCTCCCCTTAAATGGAAAATGGGTATAGTGGAAACTGTTCATCCAGGAACTGACGGTATCATCAGAACAGCTACCATTAGAACTGAATCAGCTGTCCTTAAAAGACCTGCTACGAAGATATGTGTTCTTCCCAATTTTAACTAATCCTTAATTTGTTGAAGCCTTTCGGCTATCAAGGGGGGCGGTATGTTCCGGATTTGTACCTGATGCTCCTGTGTGTTTTTGGTACCAGCAAGGAAGTCAAGTAAAAAAGATCTGACGTTGACAACTGTCTATTATTATTATATTAAACTAATAATTTTAAAGTTACAAAACGTTTTAAATAAAAAAATTGGAACAACAGTCTATGTGTTATTTTATTGCACACCATCACTGTCAAGATTTTTAACTATATCATTAATAAATATTATAAACATTAAAGGACCCAAAATGGACCCCTGTGGTACACCCGATGTAGCATCCAATGGCACAGATGATTGACCACCGCACTTCACTGTTTGTTGTCGTTCATTTAGATAAGAATGTCATAAGATTATCACTTATAATCTCCCTAGCAGCAGAATTATTACCGATAATTTTTTTAAGGTCACGAATAGTTTTTTTGATAGAAAATTATCCCGAGTCGAAGACAAGGGAAATTTTCTATCAACAAAAACATGAGTGAAACCGAGAAAAAAATTATCGGGAATTAATTCTGCTGCGTGGGAGATTCGGTAAGAAAACTTCATAAATTGGAGTTTCTTTTAATGTTCCTGAAATTTTAGTAATAAACCTTAGTTACTAACAAGTAAAATCAACTTCTATTGTAAAAATACAGTGCGTCATATTAAACTAAACTCATCGGAAATATGTTTTTAAAGTTATATTTGAATTAAAACTTTAAAGACATTGGATTTCAGATAACAAATTTGTTATTTAATGTTTCTCACATTTTAGTAATAAAAATGAATTACTAACTGCTCAATTTCTTTAGCAATCGAACTTGCTGATTCATTACCAAAACGAAATTTTTTACACAATATAATTGTAGGTAACAATAAATATCACTGGTACCACTAAAAAACGGTTGCTGGTTTGTCTCACCTGTCACTTCGAAATGACTTGACATTTGAATTAAAATTAAGTCGTAGTAGGACACCTAAGAAAAATTATCACTTAATAATTTCACTAGGTTAATAGGCTATAGACTATCGCGATAGTCTCCCGTTGCTACATAAGCAACGTGGTTAAAAATAAATTTATGAAATTTTCTGAGATACCAAACGAGCTGAGTTTATTAAGTAAAATTCTATGGTCCAATCAATCTATTAAATACCTTAGAAAAATTTGTAAAAATTACATTAACCTAACAGTTCTGATCAAAGGCTTCAGCCACAAATTGTATCAAACAAACTAAGTTTTATGTTGTAGATTTGCCCTTAACAAATCCGTGTAGTTTATCCGACAAATGTTAGTAGCTAGTCGTGACGTAGCGATCAGCGGTCATTGAACATACTTTACTTGTATTATTTAATACAAATTTATGGTTGATGAATGTCTATTTATATTTATCTACCTATATGTTATACATTGCTGCTTAAAACTACAAAAGTACACTCAACAAAGTATACAAAATAATAAATCGGCATCGTTTATGTTGCCTTCTTAAAAACCTACTTAGGCGAGAATTTTCTTTGGCATTTGCCGCCATGCTAAATCCCGCAGCTTTTTAATCCTATAGTTAAGGCTTTTATTTACAAATCAAGGATTAAATCAACCACAATAAAAAGCTTCCTGTACTTTGTGCCAACCAAAATTACGAGGTTACCCGTTAGAATATTTAGCGGAACAAAAAAACACGGACAATATTACTAAAAATTGAGCGCTGCAACGACGATAGAACAAGACATCTTATTATTTTTATCATAACATGGAACCAAGTGAATATACAGGGTGTCCGGAAATGATGAGCAAAAAGTTTAGGGGATAATAATTCTAGACCGAAAATAAGTGCTACCTCTTCCTATAACATTTTTTCTAAAATTGATTATTAAAGGACTTAGAGGATGTTAAAGTTAAATTTTCTTTGCAGTTTTAAAATACCTTAGTTACTAGAATAATAAATTAAACCTTCAAATCAAAGGTTCAAAGTGACGCCCTTCCTCTTCAACGCATAAATTAATCCTTCTTAAAAAATTAAATTAATTAAATTAAAAAATAATAAAGTAAAATGATTTCGTATTCATTACAATGCAAGCAATGTTCTTTTAGCGTTTTTCTGGAAAACGGTTAGATTTATCGAAAAAAAAAAAAGTAGTAGGGGAGCTAGGGGCAAGACGGGGCCATGAGGTAAGATGGGGTACCCCCGTTACTGCCAACACTGACGTGTGTGGACGGCTCTATTGCATAACCTTGGACTCGCTTGATAACAACATCGCTCAGTCTTCGCAGAACAGTTCAAAGCACACCGTTCGGAAGTTATGATCGATTTTCCTGTATTACGTTTAAAAAACCTTAAAAATAATAAAAAAATTACTATTCGTCAACGAATGAATGATACTGCAAATTTTAAAAATTCTTTAAAAAATATCGATTATGATTTTAGTGAACCAAGTATAAATACAAAGTGTGAATTTTTTGTAAATAGTGTAAGAAAGGTAATTGACATATATTCCCCCAAAAAAGAAGTTTTATTATATTCTAAACAAAAATTTTACGTCAGTGATGAAATTATAAAATTAATAAAATATAAAAATAAATGTTTCAATAAATTTAGATTCACAAATCTGGCGGATGACTGGCTTACGTATAAAGAATCCAGAAATTTAGTAACATTAAAAATTAGAAAAGAAAAGAAAAAGTTTTTTAATTTAAAAATAGATGAATGTAAGTATGATTCAAAAAAAATGTGGAAGACTTTAAAATTTTTATTTCGGAAAACAAAGTAGAAGAATATAAAGAAATAAATTTTAATGGAGTAAATTTAAACAATAATATTGAAATTGCAGAAAATTTTAACAAGTTTTTTATAGAAAGCATAAACCATATAGTTAATTCAATAACAAATTACAATGAAAACTTTATTTTTAAAGAAAATTTTACTAGGTTTGATAAATTTAAATTGTTAAACTTAAATGAACTAAAAGAAATCATTTTTAGTTTTTCAAATAAATCTAGTACAGATGATATATCAATAAATTTTTTAAAAACATATTTTAATGAAATATCTATTCAACTATTGGATATTATAAATTCTAGTTTGAAATTTGGTATAGTCCCTGAAAAAATTTTTTTTTTTAAATAACGTGTCATTGATCTTATTTTATGGCTTAAAACAGAGTATGTCAAAAAGTGTACATCAAGTTAAAGCAAAATACGTTATTTTTCCTGGAGTGTACCAGTCAAGAGGCATCTTTTGACAAAACAATTAATTTATCAAAGTCTACTATAAAGGTAAGAAAACTTTTTTTTTTAAATGTCACTGGGGGTTTTGTGCACATGATGGGATGTTATATTTGTCGCGTACTTCATCTTGCCCCAACTAATATTTTTTTGTTAAAAATCATACTAAAAATCAATGACTTATTAATTAATGTATAATGAATTAAAATTGTTATTTTTATTTTCAGAAATGGCTCGCAAATATAAAAAAGCAGCAAGAGGAGAGTGATCCAAAGATAATATGAAACCACGGAATGTTTATATTGCGTGACAGGGAAAGATGGACTGTCTGTTAAATATGTCAAGAATAGTCCTACAATTTGTATGCCAGCATATACGAAGGTGATCCCTTAGATATCACCCACACATGTGATTTTCGTAAATATACCCCGTCATGCCCCGTACCCGGGGCAAGATGGGATAATTGTTTGTTTTTAAATAAGTATAGTTTTGAGTATTTTGGTGTAAGTTAAGCCAAACATTTTTATGCTAAACGAGTTATGGATGGAATCCAAAGAATTTTTTGAATAAACTTTATTCTTCAATAAATTGGTTTTATTTTCATTGATATAATTGCTTAGCGTCCCCGTCTTGCCCCTGGTTCCCCTACCTTTTCATGTCAAAACGCGAATAAAAATATTCAGTCAAAATGCGCATACAGTGTAGGACAAAAAAGTTGGAACCTTTCAAATTAAAGTATAGGCGTCTATGTAGCGCCCTCTACAAAATGCGAAAAACGGTGGGCAAATTTGGATTCCTTATCCCAAAAAAGCCCCATATACGAGATTTCGTCAAAATATTATGAGCGTGGCAGAAGGTATTGCAAAAAAACTGCCAATAAAATTTAACTTTAACACCCTGTAACGATAGCCTGTAATGATAGCATTTATATTATAAGCGATAGACCCAGTATATTTAAAGAAATCTTAATAAGACCGATGATTTCGTTAAATCTGGCAACCCAGCTATATTTACGGTATCGGGATTGTCCATATCGTGCGCTAAATTCTCCCGGTTATTATTCTGTCTCGTATAATATTTAATAATGTCACGTTGATCAGTGATACGAACATACCAATATATCGTGAGTCGCCTGTCTGCCAGTGTTGTAGTAACATGAATTTATGTTTTATGATACTTTATATAATGGACGATTTCTTTAATTTAAGACTGAAAACATAAAAGTGAACACGATCATGCTGTCACTGCTAAAACCTTACTTTTTATGCAATTTACCGCCCTGTCCCTTCAGACGTCGTAGCTCAAGAACTATGCACGAGCGCTTTGACTATTTTAAAAGTAAAAACTGACTGCCAAGAGATGAATTCATTAACAATCAAATTTCTTTGAAAGTCGAATTAATGAATGTGCAGGTTACGAGCAATCAGATTTTCAGGAAGTTGTTAAGCACTTTTTCGCACTACTAGGTTCCTTGGTAATCGCCCAGTGAATGAGCCTAATGAATAAAAATTAAGCAATTACTTAAAGCAATTACTTTTTAGTAAAAGCAATTGCTTGACTAGCAAATGCTATAAGTAAAAGCAATTGCTAGATCTGGATATGAATAAAATTTTGAAGCAATTGCTGTTTTTCTTACACCGCTGTAGCAAATGCTTATACAACACAAGTTCAGACGTGTCTTATCCACTTGTTCAGATTATAGATTTCATGTTCAGTTTGGTGCCTAATTTGCAAAAGAGTTGACGTAAATACAACAACGTTGGTATATTTTAGTACAATAGTAATATGTTACGTTTTTGTGGAAAATAGGAAACTTATATTTGTTATATGGCAGATTTCAGTGAAAATGAGGAAAGTGATAGTAGTAAAGAAATTAAAGACAAGCAATTAATATTCGTTTACAAATTGAAGAAACATAATATAAATCTCTCTGACCACAACCGTTTAGCTTTCACAACAGCTTCAGCACTTGTAGGAAATTGAATAAAAATATTGGCCTTCTTCAAAACTGCATCCATTACAGAAGGGTATGTCTTACAGACAGTAGTTGCCAAACACCGAGTTCTTCACCTACAAAATTTTGAAAGCCCGGATCCGACAATCCGCAGAAAGACTTTCATCTTATTTAAAGGCGACAGTACACCCCCTCGACTTTCACCCAGTATCAGTCAAAAAATAATTGGCCAACCACTCAACATTTTCGCAGTCAAATCGATATTACTTTCTGAAATCATCATATGTGTAATTTTCACGTACACTGTAGATTTTTCTTTTACGGGTTCATATACAGGGTGTTTCATTAAGGGTGGCCACCGGCCATATCTCGGAAACTACTAAACATAGAAACTTGGGGAAAAAAAATTATGATTAAAGCGGTCATGAGAAAACTCTGGAAATGACTTTTAAGTTCCTCATTTCGCCGCAAGGGGGCAAAATTGAAATTTTTTTTAAAATTCTAAATTTCTCCGAAAATTCCCATATTAAGGTATAACTCTGATTACATCATTGGAAAGCTTAGACAATTCTGCATCATTTTGGTTTAAGGCTCGTTGGCGTACCGACCTTGATAAGAGTGGGGGAAGCTATTGAATGTATAAATATTAAAATCGCTGTAATTTCTAAACGACTTATCCGATTTTACTAAATTTAAGCTTGTTTGGAAGGTAAAGGTAAGTACCTTTAATTGCCGTATCCAGCAGTACACGATATTGTTTAATAAAATTGCTAGAGGGCGCAATTTGTAATAATAACAGTTTTTTCGATTTTATCCCAAAAATTCAAATCATACGGTATAACTATGACATCATAATCGAAAAGTAGATGAAATTTGCAAGAGAAGATCTGAAGTCAGCAGTTCGATATCTTTGTTCGTTTCAGAGTTATTGCCAAAACAATAGTTTTTAATACAAATTGCGCCCTCTAGCAATATTATTAGAAACTATCTTGTACCACTGGATACGACAATTCCTTCCAAACAAGCTTAAATTTAGTAAAATTGGCTAAGTCGTTTAGAAGTTACAGCGATTTTAATGTTTACACTTTCACTTGATAAGAGTGGGAGAAGCTATTGAAGCGCCAATAAGCCTTAAACCAAAATGATGCAGAATTGTCTAAGCCTTCCGATAATGTAATCAGAGTTATACCTTAATATGGACATTTTCGGAGAAATTTAGAATTAAAAAAAATTTTAATTGTGCCCCCTTGCTGCGAAATGAGGAACTTAAAAGTAATTTCCAGAATTTTCTCATGACCGCTTTTATCATAATTTTTTTTTCAAGTTTCTATGCCTAGTAGTTTCCGAGATATGGCCGGTGGCCACCCTTAATTTAATGAAACACCCTGTATTCAGCCATAATTGAAGAAACAAATTAAGAGCAACGCACGTGTATGCCGAGGAGAACTGAAGTTGACTGTTACCAAGCAAATGATGCAGGGATCGACCTACCTTAAAAACTTGAAAGCAATCGCTACACTAGAAAAAGCAATTCCTTAATTGATTCATCACATTATAAACAAACGAGCGATTGCTTCTATTTTTTAAGAAAAAGCATTGACTAGAAGCAATTCCTGCACTTTTAAGCAATCGCTGGACGCAAAAGCATTTACTTTAGTTTTTATTCATTGGCTTTTAAGAAATTACTTCGATTTTAAAAGAAAAAGCGATAGCTACATTTTTATTCATTAGGCTCATTGAGATCCTTTAAAGCCAATACTACTTGCCTTTTTCTGCCAAGCAAATAAAACTAAGGTCTTTGAAAAAAAAGCTATCCTTAAAGTTATGAAGAGATATTTTTTTATTAACCACAAGTATTTCTTATATTAACCAACTATCCCCTATATTGATAATCATCTACGTCATATACTTCGTTAAGTCTCGCAGATGCTTTGCTATTATATCTGGATTCGTAATATTCCCTGGATCTGGTATAAGCAACTGGTGGTCTGGTTCTTGGTCTGTATCCTTGTTCTGGATGATATGGTTCACGTTCGCGCTTCCTAAAATTTAAATGAGATTATTTATACCCGTATAGAAAAATAAATTGGTAGTGGCTGGCACGGATCTGATTACTAAATAAACAAATAGTAAACGTCATTTTGTTAGAAGACAACAAACCCGAACAAACCTGGTTTGGGTCCCCGGACATCAGGGAGTTCAGGGTAACGGGACGTCAGAGATGAACTTGTCAGGAGTGGAGCCGGGACCCTATTTCTCGAACCTGAGTCGGCCATAGGAATAGCTAAACATCAGGACGTCTATTCTCAAATTTAAGAGAAGTGAATGCTCTCTCGCGAGAAGGGACAATTCACATCATATGCTCACATCGTATGGAAATGAATAGTCATTTTAAGTTTCAAGAATACAGTTTAATCATTCTTAAGAGAAAAAATAATCACTTCTCACTTCTCTTAAAATGATCATTCGCCTATTTCGAGAATAGACGTCCAGGTAGGATCTTCACTGAACGAGTGAGCTGAACACAGCTCCGTCGATCAATGGCCGATGGCTCAAGGATGCAGACAAGCTAAGGATTTCATAACCTGGCCAAACAAGACTAGGGTAAAGTAGATTTTAAATAGAAGAAGATGTTTACTGAACCACTAAATAGGGATACTGGCTGGACACTGCAAGCTGAGGAACCATCTACCTCTAATCGGCGTTGAAGAAGACCTAATCTGCGCTGAATGCCCAAAGGAAGAGGAGACGTCGCTACACTTTTTGGATGTCTGCGAGGCCCTGGGAAGACTCAGGCATCAGATGCTCGTTTCGGCGGTTCTCCAAAAGGAAGAAATTACTTCCCTAGCCTGGAGCGATATAATTGCTTTCATAAGGAGGTCGTTTTGGCGAGGGCCAAGATAGTTATAAAGTGGTTGGGGAAGACTCTGAACTAACCAAAACCGTTAATTACAAATAATATTCTTGATCGTCACTTATAATAACTCCCCATAAAAATTAATCAAAAAAAATGTTAGGAAATGTTAGGAAAAAAAGGCGCTTCAAAGAAGACGTAAAAAATATTAATAAAAAAGCATTTTATTCCTCAAAATTAATTTACAATAATTGACATATCCTCGATCAAAAACTTAAATGAATGCTCTGCGATAGCCTAGTTCTATCACACTGCGACTTCATTTATCTGCCTTGTTTACACGGAATTGAAAAGAATAGAATGAAAAAAATGCAAAATTCCTGCTGTAGACTGATTTACGGAATAAGAAAACGCGAGCATATAACCCATAAAATAAATGAGTGCAAGCAAATGGCTTAATATGAGAAAAAGATGTAATTTTCATCTGGGTTATTTTATTCATAAAGTTCTTACCATGGAGAATACATCAAAAAAACTTAAAAATAAGTTCGTTTCCAGATACAGCATTCACAATAGAAATATCAGATACAAGAACAGTTTTACCATACCCCAATATAAATTATTTGAAAGAAGATATAAAATTTTATAACTCAATTCCAAACGAATTTAAATTGTATACTCGTAATATTAATAAGTTTAAGTTTGGGCTTCGTGCGTACCTGTTCAATAAGCAATAATACATTAATTTATTGTTTCACCACTTTTGCTGCCCGGGACCGCGCTTATGGGGACGGTTTCCCAATTTGTCGTCAATTTAGTTATACCATTAGGAATTTTATTCATATGCTGACTTATACTGAAACATGGGATGTATTTAGGGAAAATATGTTCGCATGTACAGGGTGGCCCAAAAAAGTGTGATAACATAAAGTTGTATTTTTAAACAGGACACCCTGTTTTTTTTAAATTTGTGTGTTCGTGTTAGTGTAATTTATAAATGTTATTGAATCTGGAGGCCTGACGCACTACTGCAGGACCCTGTATAGGGTATAAATGTTCGTAACGAGTTTTATAATTATCATGTTAATCCTATTTAGGTCTATAACCTCTTTCAATTGTAGATCTAAATTCAGTTTTCGATGATTCTTACCTAACATCGTATTCTTGTCGAAGCTCTTGTTGGCTGTATCGTGGCTCAGGATTTCTATATTGTGGTGCATGTATTCCATGTGACTGACGCGCCCTATACTCAGGCTGAGTTACCGAAGCTGACGCAGAATTTGATTTTTTTTTGGCCCCAGCAAAATAGTTAAAGTTTACCTTCAGGCCAGTTGGGTCTTTGTACGAATAGCTGCCATGGATATAGCCAGTTGGATCACCTTGTGCTGTATGTGATATACCATCTTCGGTTCTGTAGAGAAATCCAAAAGTACCTAAAAATAATACCTATTAATCAGTAAAATTATATACTGAATTGAAAAAGTCTGTGTCTGTGGTTTTGCGATTAAATTCAATATGAAATTACCTATCCTATCAAAATTATGTTGGTGTTAATAAATTATTATTTTTTTTAAATATTGCATAGCATTTATATACAGGGTGAAAAAAACTCCTGAAGAGAATACTACAAGTTCATATAAACTTCTTTCGTATCAGCCTCCTCTTCGGAGATATGGGCTCCCAAAGGGCTCTCATGGAATTAAGTTTTTGACACATAATTATTAAACCAACAGGTATATTTAATTTTTTTTTCATATGTATATACCAGGTTAGACCCTTCAAATTACTATCCCAGAAAGTGTTGCGAATTACTCACAGCGGCAGGGACGGACTAGCTGTGACACTATAATATGCCCTTTTTTTTTACGCCTTGTATGATAAAAACTTTTGACGATGTTTTTTACATACCTTTAACTATTGACTAAAAATTAAGTACCGTTCATTCATGTCGCTAATCCTAACCGTTTTCGGAAAAACGTCATTTTATTTACATCATGTATTTAGCGACCTCTCAAATTTAAATTTTGTCATAATAAGTCAAATAAAAATAAAAAGAAACATTCTGTATAATGTAACAGCTCTATCATTATCTAACGGTATCTTATCTTATGGTCATCTAAATCAGGAAAGGTTAATAAAGTTAAAATACATTCCATGTTAAATGCATGAAATCGTGTCGGGAATTATACTTGCCATTGCCAAAACACAGAATTTATACATAAAAAAAGTAGACGCCATATTTCACGGTTAGAAAGGTTTTACAGTTAATTTATAAAGGCAATGATTTATTCTTCCAGCTTTATCGTTTTAGGTCACTTTATTTTAGTACATTCTTTTATTATTCAACCAACGGGACCGACTCATAAAAACTATGCGATTAAATGCATAAAAGAAATAACTAAAGACGCTGTTGAATTTTCGAAAGAACAGCATTCCTATCATGTTCAATTTCTTCTTACCTACATCGTAACCATCAAAATTGGTAGCCCAGCATACGATATTCAGGAAGAAGGGTTAAAACTGGTCAATAGACAGAAAAATTGGACTGTAGAAGTTTTACAGAACCATAGAAAGGATATAAAGTTTTACAAAGAGACGTGCCGCAATGTAGCTGTTTCTAGTTCTTTAGGTATTCATTCTAAGGTACGTTGTACACGAAAGCCTATTAAGGAGTATAAAACACAGTTTTACATAATGATTGTGGAGGACCTCCAAAGTTTTAACAGAAAATTTTTGTACCTATCGAGGAGTTCAAGTTTTAACTCTGAAGCAATGTACCTAATTTATATTTCCAAGTTCGGCCGTACAAACGGCAATATTTCGACACAAGTTTTGAATAAACTATTTGAATATTCTGCTATTAACTCGATTGTGATGACTCCCAGAAATTTAACGACGTTTGATATCTATCGATTAACAATGGAAAATAAAAGAGGAGAACCTTGCTATTCCAAGTTTAATGTTGAAATAGCTCATCAGTGTATAAAAGGTAACTATAATAATTAGAATTAACTATATAAAATGAGAAAAACAACTTAGAAAGGTTTGATTATGGTCGTCTACTTCTCTTAAGGGCATTAAGCATAATATGCTAGAAACTTCTAGTAAAAGCAGTCAAGCTAAGCCTAGTATTAACTAGGGGTGTGCAACAAAATCGATTATTCGATTAGAGATAATTTTTTTTATCGATTAATCGATTATTAATCGAAAAAAAAAACGATATTTCGATTATTCAATTGACCAAAAAAACTATTTTTCGATTATGCGAAAATATAGGTATGTTTTTGGAGGATTGAAGTTGCTAGTTACATATTATTGCTGTAAGTAAGTCTCTATATATTTATTAGCAACCCTATTACCCTGAAAATCGGTTTAAAAAATATTATAGCCTATTATTGCTAGGGGTGTGCAACAAAATCGATTAATCGATTAATAATCGATTATTAATCGAAAAAACCTCTTTTTTGATTAATCGAAAAAAATACTATTTTTCGATTAAATAATCGATTATTTTTGGTAAATCGATTATTTTCGATTAATCGATTAATCGGCCTGGTTTTAGTTGGTAAAAATTTATTTTGTATTAACATCGAAGTTTTTATGTAATGGTATACCTTAAAAAATTCTATTATAAACAAAAAAATATATTATCAGCATTTATGTGTTAGATTCCAAATAAAAATATTACTGATAATGAGAACATTAAAATTTTGTTCTATTTAATAGACATAGATATATTTATATATGAGTTAGTATTTGCTACGCTAAGGATTATTTTCAGGAACCGTCACGAGACATGACAACAACATTTTCAAAAAACAGTCTATGGACCAATTTCGCAACTGTTTTATTAAGGTACATGCTATGCCATATGAGCCTTTTGTCATTACTAACAACAATACAATTACTGGAATTGAAGTTGATATTCTGCACGAACTGGGAAAGGCATTGAACATTTCTTTCCACGTTAAAATCAGCAATGCTTCCGTGAACCATTTGGGACATCAAGACTCGAATGGGACGTGGAATGGCTTCGTAGAACCCATTTTCAATTTTTGGCATTTGGGTATTGGAAATATTGCTCCAGACAATAAATTTCGGTCTGACTTTACCTACAGCCTTGGATACTATTCAGAAAAAATTGTCTTTGTTGTGCCGATTGCTGCTCTAATTCCTAGGTAAATTTAGGTACATAATTTACAGAGATTCTTCGAAGTCGAGATCTACAAAGTAACTAAAGTCTATTTATTTCTCGGCTACACCCTTCGCGTCATAGTCAGGCAATCAGGTCGAGCCTCCACCGGCTCATGTAACAACTGTCCGCGGATATAGGGTTTACAATAGCACAACTGGATGAAACATTTCATTTTTCGAGAAAGAGTCATTCTTGATAAAAAGTTTTGCTTGTAAAAAATGCAATTTACGAAGAGAACATTTTGATTTTTTATACAAGGTTCGCAAAAACTTCAAAAACATGATTTTTCTCCAAGCATAAACTACCTTTATTTTTCATTTTTGACCAAAATGCCAATTATTAGAAAACTTATTTAGAATAACTTTTGTAGTTTACATCCGAGATTTAAAATAAATCTTAAAATTTTTTAGTTTTTTTAATTTTTAGAGGTAAATGGAAATTTTGCTGGTCAATAAAAATATTATTATAAAATTTTATTAGACTCTATTTTCTTAATAGGTGGTGTGTATCTTATTTTAAAATTTTAAATGCATTCCTACCATATTTTGTGAAAACAAGGAATTTTTATACCTTTTTATTACTATGCTTGTTGTCAAATAGAATTTGATGTGTGTTGAAAAGGTTGACCTTAGAACAAAGTGTTTATTTAGTTCAATGTTCTACGGTGCTGGCGAAAGTTCTTACAACTTTGTGATAGAAAAATTTAATCAAAGATACCCTAACTTTTACGTCTCAAAAATGGGACTTCATAAATTATTAACAAAATTTCAGCAAACTGGTTCAGTTTCCAATTTAAAAAAACTATGATCAGAATGACGCAGCTTCCCTAATCGTATTGCAGTCTGTTGCTGACAATCCTACCCTTTCATTAAGAAACCGAACTCAAGAACTTGATGTAGTAAAAAAAAACTCATATTTAGTACCTATATTTTAAATGCAAACAAAATATTCCCATTTAAGGTGGGAGTATCAACATGCTTGCCAACCTATAACCTATTTCGCATAGATTTATTTATGTTTTCTAGCTTTTATACAAAATTTAAAGAAAATCAGTATCGACTTGATATTCTATAGGTAATAATTGACATATTTAATAAATATCAAGGAATTTCATAACTTATTTTAGGAGAATTGTGTAGCAAAAAATATCGGGTAAGATTTTTAGATTTTAACATTATTATGTCATTGTCATTCATTGTTCTTTCACTATACAATTCTCCCAAAATTAGCAATGAAATAAATTGAAATTTTTGTAATATATCAGATACTACCTAAATAATGTACCGACGATATTGATTTTCTTTAAATGTTAGTTATTAAAATAATAAACTCTAAAAATCAACGTGAAATAGGTTATAGGTTGGCAATAGATTGAATGACGTTGAGAATTCAACCTTAAGGCAACTTTTAATCAAACGTTGAAAGAAGGAGACGAAGCCAAACGTTTGGATTTTTGTCTTTGGGTAGGAAACAAAACTGTAAGTGAAAACAGGAATTTTCATAAATTTATTATTTTCTCCGATGAATCGATATTTTTAAGAAACGGGAAAGTGTCTTCTGCATGCGCATATTAGTTACTGGAGTGAAAATAGTCCCCGTTTTAGAATTCCTGCAAGAAGACAATATTACAAAAAAGTAAATGCCTGGTGTGCGATTTCTTATTATGGCATTATTGGCCCATACTTTTTCGAAAACACGTGTAACCGTAGGAGTTACCTTGAAATGTTGGAAACATTCCTCTCTGACAACCTAGAAGAATTGCCTCTCCAATTTAGGAACGAAATGTACTCTCCAATTTAGGAACGAAATGTACTTTCAACAAGATGTAAGGGAATGGCTTAATAATACATTTGGCCACAGATGGATTGGTCTGAATGGTGCGGTTCTGTGGCCCCCAAGAAGTCCCGATTTAACTATTTCAGATGCCTATCTTTGGGGGCGCCAATTGGTGTACTCCCGTCCAATTGAGAACGACGTACAGCTTCTAAAACAGCGAATTGTTGAAGCTGTTCAAATAATTTCCATTAAAGAAATTCGAAGAAGTTTTGACCACATTCGTTTACAGCTGGAAAAATGTGTTGAATATGGAGGGGCAGTGTTTGAATGGCAAATTATGAAATTATTATTTGTTGTTATATTAAGATTGTTTCTGTTATTTCCGGGGTCATTTCATTTGTGAAATGAAAAATACATATTTCTGGTAACACCAAAAATCAGTTTTTTGAAACTTTTTGATACCCCTCTGTCATAGATAATGTATGTATTTCGACCGCTAATGCTGCTATCCGAAAAAAGATCTTTTACCTGTAAAAATTTAAAAAACTAAAAGAATCGAAGATTTACTTTAAATCTCGGATTTAAATTACACATTACAAACGTTATTCTAAATAGGTTTTCTAATTGGCACTTTTGTCAAAAATGAAAAATAAAGGTAGTTTATGCTTGGAGAAAAATCATGTTTTTGGGTTTTTGCGAACCCTGTATAAAAAATCAAAATTTTCCCTTCTTGAATTGCATTTTTTTACAAGCAAAACTTTTTATCAAGAATGACTTTTTTCCGAAAAATTAAATTTTTTATCCATTTTTGTGCTATTTTAAACCCTATATCCGCGGACAGTCTGTATATTCTTATTGGCCGATCGGACATTGACTTGAAATAGACGTACCTTATCGGCGGTATTTCGCTTGCAAGCAGCGTGCATCCGTTTATATTCAGTTTATCTTGGAAATAAATAGACTATGGCAATATAAAGCAGCATTCGGGTGAGAAGTACGAGCGAGTAGGGTGGACGGCGTGACGTCACCTGATAGGCAAAGCAGCCGGTTAACGTGCGTAGAATAGTGAACGATGTCGACGATGCGGGCCGGCCGCTGTGTTGAGGTAGGTCAGCATTGAATGAGACAACCTATATAATACGTAGTTTAAATGATAAAAGAGTCTTTATTTGTTTTAAATTGCAACGTTTCAACCAGTCGTCTTCAGGTGACTACTAAATAAGCAAACTAAATAAATTGAGAAAAATTATCTAATACAACAGGTTTGCTAAGACATAGATTGTATTAATAGCTTATTTTGTATTAACCCCTATTAAATAAATTGCTAGTGTATCAAACCCGCTTTAATGTTATATCAAGACCATTTAACAAATACTGCATCTAAATTGAAAAGCAGAAACAACATTCTCCATAAACTGTGCGGAACTTCATGGGGCTCCTCAGCTAGCACTCTCCGAGCATCTGCCCTGGGACTGGTCTACTCCGCTGCCGAGTACTGCTCACCGGTGTGGCTGAACAGCGCACATACAAAGCTAGTCGACGTACAACTCAATAACTCAATGCGGCTCATAACCGGGACAGTTAAATCAACTCCTAGCCACTGGCTACCCACATTGAGCCATATACCCCCACCACATCTAAGGAGAAAAGATGCCCTTCGAAGGGAGTACAAGAAAATCTGTAGTAATCCTGAACTGCCAGTACACCTAGACATTGAGGACCTTGAAATGGGCAGACTTCACACCAATGCGTAGCTCCCTGATCCCAGACGACAATTTTAACATGCAAAACGAATGGATGAGCGAGTGGCTGGAAGAATCGTCCGCACAATCTCAAAGCATGCCATGCATCAACACAAAGCCTCCGGGTTTTGACAAGCCAAGAAAAATTTGGAGTGGCTTGAATAGGATCCGAACAAATCATGGAAGATGTGCCGCCTCGCTGTACAGATGGGGGAGACTGGACAGCCCTGAATGCGACTGCGGAGAAGAGTGGCAGACCATCCGCCATATTGTCGAGGAATGCCCTAGACGAGCTTATGGGGAAAACATGGTCGACTTCCTGCTGGCAACCGAGTCCACGACTGAATATATAGATAGTTTGGATGTTTGCTTGTAATATGTTTTATATTGTGTTACCTACTTACATCTTATGTATTTTTGTGTGTTGTATGTTGTATTATTGCCATACGCTAAATAAATAAATAAATAAATTCCAGATTTGCTAAAAAGTGTTTTTATTGGTAGTTCTTAGTTCCATTAGCAGCACAGTCTTGTTGAATAATGAACTACTTTTAATACAGCAATTTTGTTAAGAAATAAATTGGATATTCTCAATGCGACCCATTTTGTTCCCAGCAAAGCGCTCTCTCTACAATTAAGAAAGCAGAATAGCGTCCCCAAAAACGAATTGTATCCGTTAGAACCTATATTCTACAAGAGGTTGGTGGGGGTTCGAAGCAATCGGCAATCGCAGGATTACGCTAAATTTCCATTTCTCCGCCAATCTGACAAGACCGAAAAGTAAGGTGCAGCTTATCATGGACACATGGCCATCATATCATGTGGTCGGAAGCTTAAATCCTGCATACAGGACACACTGGAGAAAGAGGAAGTTCAAGAAAGCTGCTGCTTGTTTAAGTAAGCCATCGTTAGATATACGAAATAGTTGGAAACCTTTGCTAAGTAGATGTAATCTTAGAATAAAACGCATTTGTGCACCATGCTGAGTTACTTTGCCTATTAAATATTTATTTGAAGACGACTGGAGACATTTACCAGTTGAAACGTTATGATTTAATACAAATAAAGACAATGCCGGTCCAAAACTCTTTTATTATTCAAGAAGCATCATTGTTTCCAACGTTAAAACTATACTTAATAGTTTGTTTGTAGATCTTGATTCGAAGTGGCGGATAATGTTGAGCAGTAATGCAAGGTAGGGGAGAGTTGGACAAAGCCGGGTAGGTTGCTAAATGCCTGTTACCATCTTTCGGACAATGCTAAAATGAGTGTTCTTAAATCGCCAACAATCGCGTGTATTCATTTCTACATAATTTGAGTAATATGAGCCGGAGCAGTAAGTAAGTCTTAAGTGTTTTTCGGTGCACCAAACTAAATTCTTAGGGTAAGTTTATAGTTTTTTTTCCTCTACTGAATAACTTCTGACCATTTTAAAATTTATAACGTCTAACCAAGTATATTAGGTACCTCTAATTTGGTCAAAAATTTTGAATATTATATCATAACCAAAAAATGTTACATAATATTTAATGTCTTGTTGATGAGTTCTACAAAACCGGGTAAGTAGTCTAGGTAGTTGCAAAACCGGGTACCCGATTTTATCAGACCTGTTGTTTTTTCCAGTTATTGCAGCGTTTTTTCTTGCTTTAAGTTAACTACAAGATGTAGCATTATAAAATAAAAACCAATTGTCAGTCATGGGATCAAAAAAGCATCCAAAATGCAATAACTGAATTATTAGAACATAGGATGGGATATAAAAAAGCCTCTAAAAGTTTTACTGTTCTTCAATAAACTTTAGAAGATCGTGTGAAAAAAGCAAGAAATATTGACGAATTACCAATTGCAGATTCTGATATTTCAGAGGAATAAGGTGATAATGACGATGCGTTTCTGTATTGCCACGAACAATCTTCAAACTCTAAGTCGAACGAAGGCTGGATAAAATGCAACAAATGGGCTCATGAAGCCTGTAGTGCCTATGATGTTGTAGATGATTTTGCCACTGCTGTTCATAGATGTTTGATTTTTTTCACATTTTTAAATAAATATTTTAATTCCTCATTATTAGCCCTGGTATTTGAGTTACTACCCGGTTTTATCATACCGGTTGGACAAAATCGGATATTTTGCAATATTTTCATAAAAGTTTTTAAAAAAAATTTAGGAATTTTTATAAAAAGTGTCTTAAGTCTTTTGGGAATATTTCAATCTACAACAAACGTTTGCTACCCTAAAATCGCACCAGTAATAGTCAGTTTTTGGACTGATACCCGATTTTATCCAACTCTCCTCTACCAGTAAAACCTGTGTAAATATTAACGGTGATTAGAAAATTTTGATTGAGAAAATTACTTTTGTAGTTTCTGTTAAAAACCAAGTATGAAAAATATTTCAGCAGTACAATCTATCTTTATTTTAGGTGGAGAGTTCTTATGGCGATTTTTACCTTGGAAATTTGGGGGATATGTTTGGCAGTGTTGTTTAGTTTCGCCATATTCTTTTATTTCTCAAAAACCAGCAAAGAAGTCGTTACTTTTAAAACCTTTGAAAAATGTTTTGCCGCAGCTTTTGAATTATTAGTAGCAGTGCCAGTTCCCCGTCAACCAATAACTGACTTTACGAGAGTATTTTTTATTGCTTTAGCAATTTTTGGTATAATAATTAACTCAATTTACACGTCTTCTTTAATTCTTTACCTTCAAAACCCTATAAGGGAGAGCCAGATTTCTAGTTATGCAGAAATTGCTGCATCAGGTAAGAAATATTCAATTTTTATTTTTAGTGATCTGGTTTGATGCTAATCAGGGAGTCAGTACAGGGTGCAATGCATTAGCGCTGTTATTGCTATTGCTCTCTCGGTTACTATAAGAGATAAAAGCCATTCCAAGAGCTACTTGGTCGCCCACACAGTATTCTGTAGTTTGTGCTAAGCATTTTGTCCCCACTGACATTATTCGTGAGGATATTTATCTTTTGCCTGGTGGCACCACAAAAAAAATCCAACTTAAATGAGACTAAATTTAACAGCTGGTCCGTGCTTTTATCCCAATTTTCTTGCTTACTTGTCAAAAACTGTTCTCATTCCTAGAAAAAGTCCAGCGGAGAGAAACAAGGAACAATAGAGCGTAGGTACCTATCAACTTAATCAAGCTTTCGAGCAATCAGATTTTATAAAAAGTTTTGACGATCTCAGTAATTATTCACAAAAAATTAATACTTCTGAATTTTGGGAAGTAAAAATTGTTAGTGACTCAAAAATATATTTTTATAGTTTAGATTTGACCAATGACTGTATAAATATTGTTAATCAGGTTTCAGTGGACATTGATATGAAGGTAAAGGTTTTTTTAAAAGGTAATGAATTGGCTTACAATGATTTGAAATGGATTTTACCCTTGGAAAAAATAAAACACTAGCCGGTTGCCGCGCGTCATTATAATAGCTTGTGGATCCGCTGATGTGGCGTTGCCCGATGTCACTTCATGGATTCTTTTTAAGATGGTTGTGCAGATGGGCTAAAAGGGCCAATGTCTATATTGAAATCAATTTTAAACTTTAAATAATAATTTCAGGTCTTATGATTGGTGGGCCATCAAAATACAAGAAAATGCTCATGGAATCAACTAGTCCAATTGCAAAGAAAATACTTAGCCGCTACCAGACAGTGAATTCTAGCTTAGATACATATTCTTACTGGTTAAACTTGGTAGGAAATAAAAGAAATATGGCCACATATGCTGTTAAGGTGTGTGTTAATTATTTGATATCGAAAAAGAGTTTAATGGTTGCAGATCGACATGGAGATCCTAAGGTTTACATAATACCAGAAGCTGTAATATCACAATCGGTAGGTTTAATTATGTTTACATTTTGTCCAGATCATAAATCAATGATGAAAAATTTCTGCTGACTGCGGTAGATCTAGCGCCCGTGTTTGAAAACGAAGGTTATATTAATTATATTAGATGCATTTTTTGTCAAGTGTACCTATTAAGTAAAAATATTATACGCAGGGAAACACTGTGGGCATGCTGTACTTGCATTTTCACTAAATTTTACCGCTGGACGTCGAATTTTAGGAATTTTTTATATTCATTCATTTTTTAACGGCACAGTGTTGGTGAGCCGTGTTTGTAACATGTTTTGAATTAATTTTTAGTATTTTTTGGAAATAGTAGTGCTATTTATTAGATATTTACCGGAAAATACAAAATTGTCGGGTAAGTAGGTACCGTAAAATGGGGTGAATAGCAACACTTTTAAGCATTAATGCATCTATACCGCAATTAGTATTATGCGTAAAATAAATATTTAATATGCCAATAATAGATCTCGGTGTCCTCTTATCTGTAAGGATTTCTATATGTATTTTTTTTCTTTAAAAATAACTGTAAAAATAATATATATATGGTGTGTTGCGATTCACCTTACAACCGGTGTGAATAACAACACCCGTTTAATTTCACATCAGATGGCTTTCACATTGTCTACAAGGTGAAAAGCAACACATTTTATGATTTTAAATAACATTTTAGGCTACAAATTAACTGTTGCTCTAACCGTTTCCGAGAAAAAAAATCGCAAATGTGAAAATGTCGAAACCGACGACAACGACGACAACATACATACATATTTTAAATGTAGCAGCTTATATAGACGAAAATTTTCAAGAGGCGATCAGGGGTCGAAATTGGACATGTGCAGGATGTATATATCGCAGAATTTCTGCGATATGTTAACCAACAGATCGCCACCTGTCGCGTTTCCACTTGTTGCGATTCACCCCACTTTTTACTAATTTCTGACCAATCATATTTAAAAATTTATAGAATCGTTACGTTTAAGTTGCGATGTTGCCAAATGTAAAAATTACTAGTAGGATGGTACTATATAAGGACCTGTGTTATTGCGCTTTACCTTAAATTTAAATGTAAGATAGGTTTATCAGAAGTTTTTTCAGGAACAAAAACTTAATAAAAAATATCCGTTTTAAACATTATAACCTCTAAGCCCTTTTTTCTCAGAAATTTAGTTTTTGTCCTTTACGTATTAGGGAAAGGTCCCAGGAACTTACTAAAAAAGTTTTAAGTTTTTGAAAAGTAAACAGATTGGTAAAAAAAACATTATTTTCCTGAAAATCGTTGCGTTTGGTACAGCAGTTGCGATTTACCCCATTCATACCATTTCACTTTTCAGAAGGTTGCTGCAAAATTAGGGTACGCAACACATCCGGAAACTGTTGTTTTTTTACTTTCTACGCTCGTCATCAAAACTTGTCTACTCGTTCAAAAAAACGATATTTTTCGGACTTAAGTAAATTAATATTTTTCAACCGGTGGAAGAGAATTTTCAGAATTCTATTTGCAGCATTCTTGGCAATATTAAAGAACCCCTTTCTAGAAATCTACAAAAGACATGTGGTTCTTTTTAGTGCGGGACCTTAGACGAGGTAAAGGAGGGGACGCGGCATCATAAACTTGCGATTGTGACCAGAATTTACCAGATGGCACCAAGAAAATGGCAGTTTGCTAAAATATAAGGTCTACCATTTATTACCTGTGAAGCTTATTCCTGGCTCCTTTCGATCGCTACGACTTTTGCACCCGTAAGATGAACAAACGACCATTTTATTCAAAGAAAAATACTACTATGTTTCATTCTCTTTTCAATCAAAAACACGAAAAACCCGCTTGGTGACAATCGAATGTTTGGCACCAGAATAATGGCCGCCTATCGAATTTTTGGTCACACTTTGCTTCTGTCGCGGTAGATGCGCATGCCGCGTCCCCTCCTTTACCTCGTCTAAGTGCGGGACAGTATCCATAGGTAAATAAAATTTTTAATTAAAATAACTGTATTTTATATAACAAATGATGTTTTATGAATGGAATGTTTTGTCTCTCCTTATATTGTATGTCTATGGGTTTAATTCCTAAACAAAGCGTTTATGACCAATCAGTGGCGTATATAGAAATTTGTTTCGGGGGGACCCTAAATAAAAAAAAATGTTTTGACTACAATTACTACATTTATTATTAATTGTTAAAACTATTTGTTTATTATTAGCTGACAAAAATATAGCACATTTAAGCAACAACGAACAAAACAATTATTTACGTTTACGTTACATTAAATTCGGTTTGAGTATTTTTGAATATATGCTTTAACCTTTATATTTCGGGGGGGGGGGGGCGGGTCCCCTGCCCCCCCCCTTATATACGTCACTGTGACCAATGAATAATAAAAAAATGCCTGAAACAGAAAGTTATTAACTTAAAATCTGATAATTATTCCCCCAGTATACACACCATACGTTTTTTCAACGTAATAGCAACGTGTCAGCGGTTGCAGTGGCGTACTTACGGGGGGATATAAGGGATATACCCCCCCCCCCATAGACTTTGCCAAGAATGCTAAGTTTACTATAAGTTTATAAATACAGGGTGTTCTCAAAGTTGAGTCATTTATTTTACCAGGTTGTAGAACTCATAAAAATAAGTAATTGTACCAAAAATCATTTATATAAAAGTTGCAGAATAAAGAAGTTATTAACAATTGAAAAAATGTAAAATTTAAAAACTGTAAGACCTGATTTTTTGATATTCTTGACCACTGCATTATCAATGTTTTTTTTACTGGCGATACTGGGTATGGCTTATTTTTTTGTAGGATACAAATTACTTATCATTCATTCATTTTACGGGTTTTAGTGGTCGAGAATACCAAAGAGCAGGTCTTAAGTTTTTAAATTGTACATATTTTCAATTGTTAATGACTTATTTATTCTGCAACTTTTATATAAATGATTCTTGGTACAATTACTTATTTTTACGAGTTCTACAACCTGGTAAAATAAATGACTCAACTTTGAGAACACCCTGTATATACCTATGCAAAATGCACCAAGTCTAATGCCGTAAATATAAAAAAAAGTTATAATTGTTAATGTAGCGGCCACCTATAATTCATTTATAATGGGTTGCCCGCAAAAGACAAAAAATTGGGATATGCTACACGAAATTATTTTTTTTCGTATGAAAAAAATCACGATGTTGTTACATATAAGTTACATCTACCTTAAAAGTGATATCAATTATAGATCCAGATTCAGAAACGCCTGTTACCAGCCATTATCGAACTCCCATCTATTTACCGTTTAAAGATTTCTTCATAAACCAGCTAGAAGAAGGATTTACAAATCATAAAGAATTTTTTTACGGATTTATGTGCTTATTATCACTATCATTAGAAGGGGCGGCAGGCAAAGCAATTGATTCAGATAATAGTCGTGTGATAAACTACTCGATTTATATTTACCTGATGTTCCAAAAATTATTACAAAATCCGAAATTAAAATGTGGCACGAACATTTAAACAAATACCCCGAAATAAAAAACAAACGTAAGGCACTTGCTTGTTTGGAAGTTTGTAGTCAACTTGCCTACCCTAACGTTCACAAACTTCTAAAAAAATTTTGTACATTGCCAGTATCCACTGCGACACCAGAGAGGACTTTTTCAACCTTTTTAAAACGTGTAAAAACTTTTTTGAGAAATACTACCGCTCCAGTGAGGCTTAATGGACTTGCCATGATGGCAGTGCATAGAGAAGAAGCTATCTCGACTAATGAAATAATTGATGACCTTGCTCTCAAGCCAAGGCGTATGGATTTTATTTTGTATAGGTACTTTATTTTTTATTTTTTTGAAATCACCAAAATCAATATATATGATTTTTAGAAAACAATATTTTTATATCCCCCCCAAGGTTCAGGTCTGGGTACGCCACTGAGCGGTTGATAACGTGAAAAATATGTAATCGGGTTTTTACGGCTCACAGTGTTGCCATTTTTTAAAGCCATCTCCTTCTAATTTATCTGAAACTTGGGAACTATAGATGATTCTAAACAAATCAAATGGTTTCCGATGAATGAAATGTTTTGTCCCCTTAGCTATATTACATGTCCTTGGTTGTACCAGTACGTTCAGTTAAGGTGAGATGCGTTGATCAGAGTAGTTATTTTTATGCTCTTGGCATATAAAGAAGAAAGACAGACATATTCTGGATTTGGTAGAGCAAGACACTTGTTAGTCAGCCGGTCATAGTTTTGTTTACTTTCCTGTTTTGTGCAATTAGGGAACCTTTCCTGTTAAAACCAACTTATATTCTCTTGAATTCTTAGGAGAGATGACATCTAGATAGACTAGAAAATATTGTGTTATCAGTCAAAATTGTTGTTTTTACTTCAGTTTTGAAAATCGACGTGTTTACTTTCAATGATTTTAAGGTAAATAATTGTGGCAAGTTTAGTGGTTTCAAAAAACTGCTTTTTTAAAGTTTCTGTGCAATGCCTCCCTGAACAGCCATTCCAAAATTAGATACTAATTTTTTTTTTAATAATTGCAAGGTTCCGGAAATTACCCCCGCATTCAAGCCATTTATAGGTCTCTTTTATACATGATTGACCTTGAGAACTGTGCCCTTAAGTGTTTTGAGTTAAATGAGGTTGTTTAATTATTTAATTATACCTAATAATAATTAGTAACTTATTTATTGTAGATTGGCATAATGATGAGAAGAGGTTCTTTTGTAAAACAAAAAATTAACTTAGTTATACAGAAATTAATTGTTGAAGCTGGAATTATCGACAAAATAAAATTAGATTATTTGATCGGTGGTACATATGACGACGAACAAGAGTCATCAGAAGATGCAGATGATGATGACGGGGGTGTATCAGCATTGACCACGCATCATCTGGAAGGCGCATTTGCAATTCTGGCATTGGGACATGCGTTTGGAGGACTAACGTTAATTCTTGAAATTGTTTGTTCCGCTATAAGGAAAAAATGGATGTGATATTGAGTCAAGTGAACAGCGGCGTAGCACGGTTGGGGATGGGGGGAGGGGGGCAATCCGCCTTATGTACCATATCAAGGAGGGTGCCACCAGCATTAGGGGCCTGCGATCCCCTGCCAATGGCAATCATCATGGGATCATTTTTTTTTAAATTGCCTATTCTAAATTTTTCAAATCTAATGTTGGTTGTATGTACCGTGCGAACAAAAATTATTTGCACGAAAGAGGGTCTTGCATCTAAGGACGTAATGCTTAGCCTAAGAGCTTAATACCTGTTGGGTGTCAGTAGCTACCTGAATTAACAATCAATCTTATTCCGTCATCTTTGACAGTCGTTACAAGTAATTTGATTCATCGGTAATTTTTCCAATTTCTTGAACAATTCACACAATGGGCTTTATGGAACAGCATAAAACATTCATTGTTGAAGCGTATTTTCGAAACGGTGTTAGAGTAAATGGTGAGTGGCAATACAATCCAGGTTTGTGCATGGACGATTTTCACGAACATTTTCCTAACGTTGCTTTTATTGCTGGAGATTTTTATCATTGCCTGAAAAGAATCGTGGCTGTGTTTAGGGAAACAGGTTCTATACAACACAAAAAATTAGCAGGGAGACCATCTGTAAGAACAGAAGAACTTATTGCAAACGTTCGTGAAATCATGCAAAATACGCCAACAAATTGTATAAGACGCCTGTCCCAAGAAGTTGGAAGATCTTATGGAACATGCAGGACTATTCTTAAAAAGCAACTAAATTTATTTCCTTATGAAGTGCAAGTATTCCAAGAAGTGCAAGCCGCAGATTTTGAAAGAAGGAGGAATTACTCTCAATGGTTTACCCAAAATTTATTGGAAAGAAATGATTTATTAGACCTGACATTTTTTTCGGATGAAGCCTGGTTCCATCTCTCCGGTTATATGAATTTTCAGATGTGGAGTAGTGGAAATTCCCATTTTTTTGTAGAGTCCACATTGCACCCTCAAAAAATTGGTGTCTGGTTAGCTGTTTCCCGAAGAAGAATTGTTGGTCCTATTTTTTTCCATAACACAGTTACAACACAGCGGTATAGAGACAATATTTTGAATCCATTTGTGGAGCAATTACTTAACCGACGAACTACGTTTTGGATATTTTCAACAGGACGGTGCAACCGCCCATACAGCCGCCGAAACTATTAACTACTTACGCAATTTTTTCGACGACAGATTGATCAGTTTTCGATCAGACATTGGATTCCCACCTAGATCACCTTGTTTAACGGTTATGGATTACTTCGTTTTTCCTCATTTAAATAACACTATTTTTAAAACACCACTTGCAAATTTAGAACAATTACAAAAAAGGATTATCCAAGAACGTGGTAACATTTCTCCAGAGATGCTGATCAACACTTTCGAAAATATGAAGAGACGTGTGAATTTATGGTTGGAGCATGGCGGTGGCCAATTTCAGCAATTTATGTAATTATTTTTCTTTTTCTTTCTGTATATAATAAATTTGTATTTGTCTACTTATTTTATTACTCATTAGTTTGGCATATCATGTCATAATATGAATTTGACAAAATGTTAACCTAGATTTGGTAAGATATATCGTCCCCATATCATTGTGATCTAAACCAAGCCCTACGTTTTTTAATCCAAGCCCTCTTTGATGCAAATAATTTTTGCTCACACGGTACCGATTATTGTTTTTTTTTTAAATAACGACATAAATATGTAAATACTTACCATCCACTGTAGGTTCCAATCTGGAATCTTGAATAATGCTCGGATTAAAACCATGTTGGTTTTGGCATGTGACAGAACCAATTACGAAAAGAGCCCATAATATAAGATACTAAAAAAAACATAATTGGTAACTTATTAATAAATATTTTAACGATTTCTTACGAAATTAAAACTACAAGTTTCGTTATGGTTGATTTATGATAAATTAATACATTATTATCGTCGTTCATTTCTTTATTCATGTAAACATCAATGCTTACTGCAAATACATTCATATATTTGCAATAAATAACGTATGAATAGAATTAAAAATATACGGGGCGTCCGGAAATGATGGGCAAAAAATTTAAGGGATAATTCTACACCGAAAATAAAAGCTATCTCTTCTTATAACATGTTTTCGTAAATTGATTATTAAAGGAGTTACAGAGTGTTAAAGTTAAATTTTGTTTGCAGTTTTTTTTTGCAATATCTTTTGCCACGCTCATAATATTTTGACGAAATCTCATATATGGGGCTTTTTCGGGATGAGGAATACAAATAATTTGCCCACCGTTTTTTCGTATTTTGTAGAGGGCGTCACATAGGAGCTTATACTTTAATTTGAATGGTCCCAACTTTTTGTCCTACACTGTATGCGCATTTTGACTAAATATTTTTATTCTCCTAACCTTTTGACATAAATAAGGTATTCGACTTTTGTTTCGATAAATCTATCCGTTTTCGGGAAAAACGCTAAAATAACATTGCTTGCATAATATGATGAATACGAAATTATTTTAATTTATTTTCAACCTTAAACATAGCACAGCAAAAAAAGTATAATTCCATGGACTTCGTCAGAATTTTTTAAAAAGAATTAATTTATGCATTGAAGAGGAAGGACGTTACTTTAAACCTTTGATTAGAAGGTTTAATTTATTGTTCTAGGGAAGAGATTTTCGGTCTAGAATTATCCCTTTAATTTTTTCCTCATTATTTCCGGACACCCTGTATAGGACTGTCTACTAAGTAGATATCACTATTCAGTTTTTAAACTCTTCGATCCATCGTCGACACTTAATTATTGACGTCTCGAAAACAATTTAAAATAGAGGTATTTTCTAAATTCTGGCTTTTTTAAATTTAGGATCGAGTGGGGCAAATCCTCCTTCGTCCCCCTGAATCCGCGCCTGGGTAAAGGTAGAGTTGTTTTTTTGGGGGTTGAAGTTGAACAAAGTCAAATTGACAAAACGTTGACATCGGTTTGTTTATTAATAAATTTTTAGTTTGACAGTCTCCAAGCACTGTAGGATTAGTATAGAAGACAGACAGAAAATATATTTTTTTTAAGACCGACCAGGAAATATACACTTTCTGGACAATTTTTCGTCCAAAAAATAACGTTTTGTCGATCAAGACCGGAAAATGGACGTGAGGGACCGGCAATAGTAATTTACGTTACAAGACCGGAAAGTAGTGTTGTTCAGGTCGAGACAAGCATTTCCAGGGCGAGTCCTGGAAGCTTGGAGAGACCTGGAAAACACTAATTTTCGGTTGCGTGACGTACAATATTTTTTTTAAGACCGACACTTCGATATATTTTATAATCTACGCGAAACAAGTTTGACATAAAGAACAAAATTAAAAATCAACGAACTGTCACTCGACAATACATCGAAATGTTGTTGTCATAATAACGAAATCAAGGTATCTTGTATTATCAAAGAGCGATTGGAAAAACAAAAAACAGGGTGACAGTGACATTAGAGACCGGTCTCTAATGTCACTTTTCCGGTCTTGCGATCGAAAAAACGTTATTTTCCAGACGAAAAATTGTCCAGAAAGTGTAAATTTTCTGGTCGGTTTTAAAAAAAAGATTTTTCCGGTCCCTTTTTTTTCATTTATCCAATCGCTCTTTGGTTTATTTTTTTGTTAATAAATAAATCAAAATTCGCTCGAACACGGGAACCTTAGTTTTCAGGGGGACATATTTTTTTGCTATTTCCCCCCCCCCCTGCTGGAATCCCTAGCTTTCACCCTTAAAATCTGAAATGGAAAGGGGGGGGGTCGAGTGACCCCTTATTTTAAAGGGAATTGAATTGCCTTCCAAACGCAATCTTGTTCGTTAAAATCGAGTGAATAGTTCCTGAGAAATAGGACTAAAAAGAAAAGAAAATTGGTATCAATCAAGTAAATGTTGAAATGTCCACCTCCAACCTTCATGCAATTGTAAAGGCACTGTTCAAAATGTTCGCGAACATTATGGAGCATATAGGGTGGTCTTTCACCCTTAAAATCTTAAATGAAATGGAAGGTCGAGCGATAGCTTATTTTAAAAGGAATTAAATTGTCTCAAAATCAGCATAATATAGTTTTAATAATATTTCACATTCGTAAATTTATGTCTTCATACGAAATACATGGGTGAGCAATGGGCATCTGGAAATCTAATTTTACAAAAAATAAAGGAATAGGAGATCAAAGGGGCGAGCCAACTTGCTTCTATACCACACCCGGATAGTGTCAAGTAATATATTGTCAAAATTTAACCGCATTCCATTGCAATATCGAAATGGAAAAGGCCAATTTTTAATGGTGATTTATGTCGTCTTTAATTATCTCCCAATGTCGTTTAGTTATTACCATAATCATTACCATACTTTTATGTGTATCACCATATAAGCTAGTAAAAGAATAGGTTACATAGAAATAACATATTTTTAGGTACGTAGGTTCTATATAAGAAAGGACGCATTTTTTTTGTTTAATTTACATCAAGATAATTTTTATCTTATTTTGTTAAAAACATTTTATCAGTAAGAATAAGAATAAATTTAAAACAGTATGAATGATATTGTTATTTTTATTTATAACCAAAATAAGGATGCTGCCGCAGCTTTGAGATATATGAGTACCTACATAGGTACCGGATCTCAAAAAAGGCAAGAGATAGAATGGTCAAATTGAGGCAAAATTGGGTCTAGATCATTAATTTGGTGAATTTGGAAAATCTTAAATATTTTTAATACTCTAGAAATTCGGTTTTATTATTATTTTTTTTGGGCCTTAATTTTTGACTTGGAGGGAAAACGAAAACACTTTTTTATAGCCGTTTTTATGTTCTATAAGATAGCGTTATTAGTTTCGAAATTCGTCGTCTCGTTCTTCAGATACCACAGTGAAATCATTTTTTTTTTAAATATGGACTTTTGAAATTTTCAATACGGTTTTAGAGACGTCTAGGCTTAAGACATTTAAAACAATCCAAATATTTTAAAAATTTTAACTTTTCGTCATGAAATAACAAATCACCAGTATTTTAAATATTATCCTTTCTTTAGCAATATGGCTCTAGCATTTTTTATACAGTGTGAGTTTGTTATTTTGAATAACTTCAGTTTATTGGGATATTCAATAAAAATCGTCATTGTATATCTTTAAATTTTTTAAAAATATTTATCATGCGTTAGTGCATTCAAAAATTCAGTATCTTATTTCTATTTGGGGATCAGCGAATTCGATAGTACTAAATCCTTTAAAGAAACTACAAAATAAAATTATTAAATGTATTCATAGACTTCCGCACTTAGAAACACAAATTTATATAAACCGAATAAATACCTAGATATAAATAATTTATATAAGTAAGTTAAAAATTGGCAAATTCATTCATTCTTTATTATATTTATTTCATGAAAAATTGTCAAATTTGGTGCCTATAACTCAAGGGAAAATTAGTAAAATAGAAAAGCAGTTTCGCCAGCTTGGGCATGTACACCAGATAAAAAAGTAGCGCCAATGCAATAAGAGTGATGATAACAAATTAGATATTATGCTTGAGTTTAAGGAAAACCCACATACTTCTAGTCGAAAAACAGCCCCAATGTTCGATGTTAGCCATTCATCGATTATTCGAACATTACAAGAAAATAAAATGTATCCCTATAAAATGATATCTACTCATGAGCTCATGGAAGACGATTTTGGTAGGAGAACGTATTTTTGTGAACAAATGATGGCAATGTTAGATAACAATGTGATTCAATTAGAACATGTTTTGTTTTCTGATGAGTGCAACTTCTTCACGGTCACGCTAATCGTTAGAATTGCCGCTATTGGTCTAAGGAAAATCCTCACTGGATTAGAGAAGAACATACAGAATATCCTAAAAAGGCTAATGTTTGGGCGGGAATAGTGGAGATCATATTATAGGTCCCTTTTTCATTAATGACAATTTAAATGGCGATAATTATTTAGAACTGATCCAAAATAATGTCTTGCCAACTTTGACAAACTTATATCCTGATCCAGCAGACCCACAACTTCCAGCGAATATGATATAGTTTCAGCAAGATTGAGCACCGCCCCATGCCCCATTATCAAATCAATGTCCGGCAGTACCTTAACCGAGTATTTCCAAATCAGTGGATAGGGAGGCGTGGATCGATGAAATGGCCAGCACGATCCCCTGATCTGACGCCATTAGACTTCTTCTTATGGGGTTATGTCAACAATATTCCATACAAAACTAAACCCCTCGACTTAGCTGACTTAAGAAGACGAATAATGCTTGCGATTTGATCGGTCACGCCTGAGATGTTCAGTAACATTCGAAGATATTTCTATTTAAGATTAGGATGTTGCCAAGACGCTCGCGGCGAGCATTTTCAACATCTCCTACATTAATGTTTTTTTTTTGATTTTTACATTATCAAGAAATAAATAGCATTACTTGTTATTTTTTGAGTGTGTTGTTAATTATTGCAATAAATCTGAAAACGCTTAACATTTTCAAAACAGTTAAAGATAGGTATAGGATCTTATACATAAAATATGTCTAAAATTTTCTGAAGAATCCAAAAATTGAATAATATACATTATTTTTTTTTTTTTTTTGCATTTTAAATAAGAAAGTTGGTATTGGCCACTGTTACATGGCACACCCTGTATAAAAACTTTTATTAAAAAAATGCGCAATTAGAAATACCAAACGACGTGTCCGAGCGTTTTTTCGAAGACGCCCCCATGTATTTATTTATCGAATTTATTCCTTTTGGCTGATACACACTGCACATACAAAAAATATAAGTATATTTTTCCTTAAAAGAAAACTATGGTATAACGTTCAAAAGCTAATAAAGAAATGTATCTCTCTAAGCTACGGGCCTGACGAAATTGGAATGGCTAGATATCATACCTTCCGTTTATTGTACCATGTTATACCATAGCTTTATTTTCTACGATCTTTCTTTCCAAATTCAAATTATCACTATTTTTAAACCCAAACCGTTTTCATAATATTGATCAAAAAACATAAATGTCGCTACTTACCTATCTGTGATAAAGTTTCATAAACAAAATGGCCCGGGAAAAACAACCAAATTAAACAATCAGAATGAACAATAATTAAATATATTTTGACAATATTGGTCAAAAATAAGTAAGTACTTAAGTTAGATAAACGGAAAATTTAATAAATTTATTTTCAACCAGTTAGAAGTCTCCTTTTTGTTTACGTTGCTTATAACAATGGGAGACTATCGCGATAGTTTATAGCCTATTAACCTAATAAAATTAATAAGTGATAATTTTTCTTAGGTATACTACCACGACTTAATTTTAATTCAAATGTCAAGTCATTTCGAAGTGACAGGTATCCAATGTCTTTATAGTTTTAAATTCAAATTTTTTACTAAAATTTCAGGAACATTAAAAGAAATTTATGAAATTTTCTTACCGAATCTCCCACGCAGCAGAATTAATTCCCGAAAATTTTTTTCTCGGTTTCACTCATGTTTTTGTTGAACGAAAATTTCCCTCGTCTTCGACTCGGGATAATTTTTTATCAACGAAACCATTCGTGACCTTAAAAAAAATTATCGGTAATAATTCTGCTGCTAGGGAGATTATAAGTGATAATTTTTTTCTTCAAAAAATGTTTTTTTTTTCCATCCAGAGCCTGGTGCAATTAAATGTGGTACGCATAAAACTAAAACTAACGTTTCACTTACATTAACACTATTTGTTGACGACATAGTTTTACTTTTTCACTAACAAAACGATTTAGTTGAAGAACTTTTTCAGTTCACCGCTGAAGAAATCGAACGTGATGTTTTATATCTCGGCGCCCGGCACACCCAGCGTTACCCGCTTGCATCTTATATACCGGGTTCTGCAATAGTGCGTCAGGCTTCCATATAGCTCCTATACGAATTAGGTTGGGAATTTCATTTATATACTGACTACTGACTTATACTGTAACACGGGATGTACCGCGCGAGCAAAAATTATTCGCATCAAAGAGGGCCTTGCATCTAAGGACGTAATGCTTAGCCGTAGAGCTTAATACCTGTTGGGTGTCAATTAACAATCAATTAGTTATTCCGTCATCTTTAACAGTCGTTACAAGTAATTTGATTCATCGCTAATTTTTCCAATTTCTTGAACAATTCATACAATGGGCTTTACGGAACAGCACAAAACATTCATGGTTGAAGCGTATTTTCGAGACGGGGTTAGAGTAAATGGTGAGTGGCAATCGGGGTTTGTTTTTTTCCTAACGTTGCTTTTATTGCTGGGGATTTTTATCATTGCCTGAAAAGAACCGTGGCTGTGTTTAGGGAAACAGGTTCTATACAACACAAAAAAGGAGCAGAAGAACTTATTGCAAACGTTCGTGAAATAATGCAAAATACGCCAACAAATTGTATAAGACGCCTGTCCCAAGAAGTGGGAAGATCTTATGGAACACGCAGGACTATTATTATTCTTAAGAAGCAGCTAAATGTATTTCCTTATAAAGTGTAAGTATTCCAAGAAATACAAGCCGCAGATTTTGAAAGACGCAGGAATTACTCTCATGGTTTACTCAAAATTTATTGAAAATAAATAATTTATTAGACCTGACATTTTTTTCGGATGAAGCCTGGTTCCACCTATCCGGTTATATGAATTCTCAGAATACACGCATGTAGATTAGTGAAAATCCCCATTTTTTTGTAGAGTCCACATTGCACCCTCAAAAAATTGGTGTCTGGTTAGCTGTTTCCCGAAGAAGAATCCATTTTTTTCCATGACACAGTTACAGCACAGCGGTATAGAGACAATATTTTGAATCCATTTGTGGAGCAATTACTTGACGACGAACTACGTTTTGGATATTTTCAACAGGACGGTGCAACCGCCCATACAGCCGCCGAAACTATTAACTACTTACGCATTTTTTTCGACGACAGATTAATCAGTTTTCGATTCAGACATTGAATTCCCACCTAGATCACCTTGCTTAACGGTTATGGATTACTTCGTTTTTCCTCATTTAAAGAACACTATTTCTAAAACACCAGTTACAAATTTAGAACAATTATAAGAAAGGATTATTCAAGAATGTGGTAACATTTCTCCAGAGATGCTGGTCAACACTTTCGAAAATATGAAGAGACGTGTGAATTTATGCTTGGAGCATGGCGGTGGCCAATTTCAGCAATTTTTGTAATTATTTTTCTTTTTCTTTCTATATATTCTTACTTTGTTAATTTTGTAAACAACAAAAATAAATTTGTATTTGTCTACTTAATTTATTACTCATTAGTTTGACATATCAGGTGATAATATGAATTTGACAAAATTTTAACCTAGATTTGGTTAGATAATATATCGTCCCCATATCATTGTGATCTAAACCAAGCCCTACGTTTTTTAATCCAAGCCCTCTTTGATGCAAATCATTTTTGCTCGCACGGTAATTGGTTTGAATCTATACTAGCCTAGTATAGAAGAAGGCTGTGACCTACGTTGTCCACGAGTTACACCTCAAAATGTCACCTGCTTTTTTATTCTGCTTATGTATTTCTGTTTCACTTACTCCTCCTTAAATAACAGAATGTTTTGGTTAGTACTAACAGCCAAAACTTTCATGACAAAAAAAGTTACCTTTAAATGATTAGGCGCCCTGTACAAATAATTAACTATCATAAATAAAAGCATAGAAAACAAGGATCTAAATAGATGCCGTTTTATTATTACTGACATAAAAATTACAATTTAAATATGTTGGAATGCTTGTAGTTAACAAATCAGGGGCGCCATTTTATTGCTAACAAATTATTATAATAATAAATTTCAAATAAATGATTTAATTAATATTTTACCGTTGAATGTTGATAGCTTTCCTGGATTGGAATACTATAAATGTATGAAATATATGTGAATTTTTTGCATAATTTTCTATAATTCATGAAAAATCAAGAATTTATTTAGCATATATAAATTATTATTGAATAAAATTGATTTAAACCTCTGGAAAAATACAATAATATTTACAGATAAGGAGATAATAAACAGTAACAGCAGTTACAGTATTCACTAAATGGGTTTAAATTTAAAACCGACTTAAATTGACAGTTCTACGTTGAAAATCACAAGTGTCAGAATAAGTCAAATAAGTACTGTATTGTAAATATTTGGAATGAAAAAAGGGTTTTGACGTGTTCTCTTTCTTTTAATAGAACTAAGACGGTAAAACGATTTAATGCAAAAAATCAAATTAAACGGGAAAACACTATTATATGATATAGAAAAAAGAAAAGCACAAAGTCTTTCTCCACAATTTTTTATTAGAATAACTAGGCGAACCTAGAAAAATTCATAATAATTTAATTCGACATGTTTCGAGTGTAGGAATACCCATCATCAGGAAAACAAAGTGAAAGTTAAAATGCTGATCTTGTTAGCAATAGAGAAAAATATAGTGGGATTGAGCCGTAATGGAGCTTTTAAAGGTGTACAGGGTTATCCAACCAAGACTAGACAAGGCGATTTTTTGACTTTTCCTGTACTTTTATAAAAAAAAACTGAAATAGCCATCTTAAGTCATTTTCTCCCGCGAATTCGAATATCTTCAGCAAAAAACAATTGAACATCAAACAAAAGTACTAGGGGTCACTTTAATATTTTTTTAAATGGAACACCCTGTATATTTTTACATTTTTAAATTCCACATAAAATTATAATTATTTTTTACTAAATGCACTATTAGTCTATACTTCATAGTTTCCGAGATATTGACTCTCGAAAAGTGACAGTTTTGAACTTTGACAGCTTATAAATTTCTAACAGTACGTCTTAGAGCAATACGGCTTACATGTCCCTATCTTTAAATTTTATTATCTTCCCAAAAAAATCAACTTCCGGTTAAACCGGATGTAACTCGAAAGAAGGAAATATAGTTGGTCCGGTTTAACTGGAAGCTGATTTTTTTGGAAAGATAATAAAAATTGAAGATAGGGACATGTAAGCCGTTTTGCTCTAAGACGTACTGTTAGAAAGTTATAAACTGTCAAAGTTCAAAAATGTCACTTTTCGAGAGTCAATATCTCGGAAACTATGAAGTATAGACTAATAGTGCATTTAATAAAAAATAATTATAATTTTATGTGGAATTTAAAAATGTAAAAATATACAGGGTGTTCCATTTAAAAAAATATCAAAGTGACCCCTAGTACTTTTGTTTGATGTTCAATTGTTTTTTGCTGAAGATATTCGAATTCGCGCTATTTCAGTTTTTTTATAAAAGTACAGGAAAAGTCAAAAAATCGCCTTGTCTAGTCTTGGTTGGATAACCCTGTACAAGAGGTGTAAAAAATTGAATAGTCAAAAACCGACAATCAAGACTTCAGCCACAGAATATAGCTATATATTCTGTGCTTCAGCATACTGGAAAGTCGGGGGTTAGTGCAAAGGCCCTGTCTTGGGCAGAAAAATGAAGAGTGTAAAAGAAAAATTAGGGAGTTTTAACAAACTTTGTGGAAAACATTTGTTAAGTAGTGAAAAATCTTAAGTTTTATTTAGCTTTGTTAGTGACATGTGTGTGTGTGTGTGTGTTAGTTTCAATGGCACTGGAAAAGATTCCAACAGGCCAGACTTTGTTAGTGACATGTAAAAGTATTGAAATAAGAGGTAAAGAAAAAGGAAAAATTGTTTTTCATAAAAGTCAAAGCATCTGTAAAAGAAAAAAAGGGAAATGTAGCAAATGAAATTTAATAAAATGAGGTAAATTGGCTTACCATTTAGCTTGGAGTAAAATACATACGGTTGGGGTACCAGGCTTTTTACGGCCCAGTTACCCCGACAGGAATCAAAACGTACACATTGTGTGCAAAATTACGTTTTAAAAAAGTTTTTTGTTTTACAAGAACATCTTTGTTAGAGAAATTCCACTACAACAAGCACGTGTCAGAAGGGAAATGAACTGAAATCGACATTGTAAAAGGGGGAACAAATAACATATAATAATACATAAATAATACCGGGTACTTACATCCGATCAAACCGATCGGATGCAGTTACATTCACTTGAAAATCGCTTTTTCTACTTCGATTAACAAGTTTTCAAATGGATCGAACTACGAAGTCAATCCTCTATTTGTTGGGATTGAATTAAATAAAGTGGATATAAAAGTGCCTTAAACGATAAATTCAGGAATTGAAATCAAATCGACCTGCGTGTATAAACGGAACACAGCACAGAAGTCATTTAGGTACAGCTAAATAGGTCTTAGCTCATTAGGTTCTTTAATTGCTGCATTATTATTAGGAAAAATAATTGTTGGAAAGTGCATTTTTCTTTTTAACTTTCCAAATGCTGAATACTTTCCTCCTCTTCTTCATCTCTGCAACTTCTGCAGAAGTCGTTAACTGGTATTTGCATACGTTCAGCGTGTCTACCGAAAAGGCAATGTCCGGTGACTACGACAGTAATATTTCTTAGGTCTTTCCGATTGTGCTGTTATAACGCTACGGTTTTTCTGTTATGAAGTAGGAGCTACCTGGATATGTTAGAAGTTGTCGGTGTCGGTTCCATCTGCTTTTCGCAAGTTGTTTAGCTATCCGGTCATTCTCGTCTTTGACTAATCCCAGTGGTCTAGCCACAGTATTCTCTGTTAGTTCCACAGACATGTTTGCGTCCTACCTAGCGATCGCATCAGCAGTCTCGTTGCCATCTATATTGCTGTGACCAGGAACTTAACACAAGGTGACTCAATGCTGAGCACCAAGTCAAGTGTGCAGAGATTGTTGCGACAGCGCCTTACTAATTTTGATTTAATACTGGAACAAATTGCCTTTATGGCTGCTGGACTGTCTATATAGATATAGCTATAGACGCGCCGCAGCTCCTTCTTGTGTCTACATTAAATTTGTACTTTGACTCAACCAATACTACTGCCAGACTACTGCCACGTTAACATATTAACATTTATAAAATGAAAAACAAATTCATGTAAAAAGTTAAAAACCTGCCATTACGTGACCTCCACCAAACTGTCAGGATTCTATAGAGTAATAAAGCTAGTTCAAACTTTTAAATAAACTGGACAGGCTGTAAATTAATAGTATCTATATTAGTTATCGGACGTATAATGTAGGCCATAATAAACAAGAATACTGCAAATATTATAATCAACCGAGTGTAATATCGTTCATAATACGCGAGCCAAATACTATGCACAGTGGCGTAGCTAGCCTTGCGGAGCGGGAGGGGCGAACATATATGGGGGCGCTATATAATTTTTTAGAACCACTATTATTATTATTATTAAAAATATGGTGTTTGTTTTTCAAAATACATATAATAGAATACCAAATTATTTTCAATTTCAATAAATGTTACAGGGTGTAATTAAAGTATATTTTTATTTTGCATACGGGCACCAAGCGGCAAGGGACGCCATGCAAGAGTGGCGGGGGGGCAGGCGCCCCCCCCCCTCGCTACGCCACTGACTATGCACTTACTTAGTGGAACTAGTTTTAAGTTCTTACTAAGAAAGCACCAATTTCTACCCTTTCTTGACATTTTATATTTTAAATATAAGATGATGTTTTATTTCAAAACCCATTTTGGCCGTTTTCGATGTCGCAAATTTTTATAATTTCAATCAAGACCTCCGATTACTTCGAATAATTCATAAGTCCACTTTTTCTTTTATGAGTAATTATAATTGCACTTGTTGGTTGTTATTTTGATAGCGTACTTTTTGTCCGTAAAAGGCATTTTTTTAGTATCTGGTCACTCCTATAACTTCCGAACGATCAAGACTTTGGTCTAGTTGAAAAAAACAAAACACACTACAAAAATATTTTTATTCCCAATGATTGGGTGCAAGTGGTTCTTGAAACCAAGAAAAAAAATCCGTTCAAAGTACTAGTTATGGCATCCAGCGACTTTTGCTCGTAAAAAAAACGGAAGCTGATGAAAAAGTGCAATGGTTACGAATACAGTACAGTTGCTGAAATTATCCAATATAAATATTCCAATAACGAAAATGTTTTCTTTAACGAAGTTAATGTAAAAAAACGGGGCAAGCAAACTTTCCCTAAAATGGCCAGACTTTCCTCTGTTTGAGCGACCTAAGCCCATACAAGGAAAGAAATACCAAGACTTGTTATCTTTGCTTGATTATATTCCACCAGTAAACCATGAATTGTATCGTCATCTGGTCCACAATGCACGTGTTGAAAAAGACCCGAATGTTTTTAAAGATCACGAGGAGGAAGAAAATTATTGAAAAGAGTTTAAGTTGAGTTTCGTTTAAAAATGTCTTATCGTTTACCTAAAAATAAATGATTTTGCTTTAATAATCCGTTTTTACTCCCAAGTCAGTAAAAAAAAGGTTTTACAAAAGTCGCCCAAGCCACATGCAAATTCTTATTGATTAAAAAAATTTGTCCAAAAACTATGTATAATATCCCATCATTTACCTGAATTACAATAAACTAAGGAACTTTTAAAATCGCCTCTAATAATTTCGTAATTAATCTTCAAAAATTTGCGTTATTTTCTTTTGCGAATTTCTCCATAATAAATATTTTTGTCTTGGGCCACTTTTGCTCTAAACGCCTCAATTCATAAGTCCACTTTTTCTTTTATGAGTAATTATAATTGCACTTGTTCTATTGCATACCTATAGTATAATGCTATTACTATCAAAATATTATGTAAATATTATTTAATAGTTATAAAATAAAAATAATAGGATAATAAGAATCATGGCCGTCAACGATGTAAGACATAATTCTGAGGCCATGCTAATAAGGGTATCAGTGGGGGGGGGAGGGGGATAGGAGTTCGTTTATTAATCGTTAAATCATAAGTTTAAAAAGCTAGCGTTAATGGGCATCCCTTACCCCCTCAGCCTCCTGAAAGTTGGGATCTGTTAAAATGCCATTTTACCTTGGATAAAAATTTACTGGGTGCATGATGGGTTGTGCTCGAAAACCGATGGATTGGATAATTTTTTTAGGAGTTATGTATCTGGTTGTCTGGTTCTTTTTACAATAATTAACTAATTTATAGCTGACTAATGTATAATTTAACTTGTCTTTATATCTTTATTCTATAAATTATACCATATGTATATACCGCCAAAAGACCAAAATAAATAAAATTAAATAAAAAAGTAGAATTTGTATAAATTTTAAAAATATGTTTCATTCCATAATCAATTTTTTCTTTACTTTGAAACAGAGCCGTACATAATCAGATAATATATGCATTACAATAATAAATTATTATATTAAAATTGTCCTTCACCAATCAGTCCATATTAAACCCACACCATGATAATTGACCAAATTGATCTGATGTGATAACCAATGATAGGTACCAGATCATTTGTGATAACCTGGATTTTTGACCAGCATAGAATCTAATTTTTTTTCAACTTGTTAGTTAACATCTATGGAAGGTAAGAAAAGAAACCTACATTTCAGTTTGCTGAACGAAACAGCATTAAGCATCAATTTAAAAAAAAAATGTAAAACATAACAAAGAAAAAATAGTTTGTCCTGATTGCAATAAACAGTACAACGAAATTGATTTTAAAAAACGAAATGGAGATTGCGCCACTAGTGTTTTCTCTTAATGTTTTAAAATGTGTAGTTCGTGGATACTATCCAAAGGTATTTGCTTGATATAGGTACTTTATATTTATTCTTGTACTTTAAATTATTTATGAAAAATTTTCCTCTAACCTAGTCAACTTACGCTACTTTTCCCTACTTTTTCAATAATTTCAAAGGCAAACTAGTTTTTATTGAATCCATAAAATCTTCTGAAATTAATAGTTACATTGGAAAACATCACTTTGATAAATGTATTTTTTAGCCGATCTGTATCATGTCAACCTTGACCATTGCATTAACTTCCTTATAAAAGAACCACACCCATACAATACAAAATACTTTAATAACCGGTCATAGCTAGCTATAATATTAAATGTAAGGTTTTTTGTCTCATAATATTCCAAATTAAAATTAAACGATTTTTATTATAAAAAATTGCCTACAGAAACTATACATGCTTCCGGATATAAAACTGAAACGAGAAATCTCGTACTTTTTAAAAAAACTCTCGTCTTCTCGCAAATCGAAGAAAGATTTTTTCCAAATCTCGCCTCGCTAACATCTCGCAAGATGTTTTCTTATCTCGTCTCGCAAGAGTCTCGCAATATGACGTCATAAAAATATTCTGCAAAATTTGGGTATAAACGCGTTTGGTTTTATTGTTATTATTATATTATCTATATCTACCGGGTGTTTCTCAAAAGACGTTCACCCCTATAACTTTTCTGTATTTATAGATATTAAAATGAAATTTTAAGATTATGCATAAGAGATTAGTCTGCATTTATTGGCATAATTTTCAATTTGTTAGCACTTCCGGTTTGACCGGAAGTTACCTTGACTTTGATATTTTAAATGGGGCATCTTGTATATTTTTACTTATTTGGGTTCAGCCGTTCATCATAACAATATAAGTGAACTGACACCTTACTTGTTGAAGTTAAAAGTTTCTGACTGTCAGTTATGAAAATTCGCCCATTTTTTTTTCATGGTAAACTACGATTTAATTTTATTTAAGCCTCCTCGGATTAGACATCAAAGTAAAAATTATTACAATTTTAATTTTTTTGGGACCCATCAGCACCCCACATCACCATTTTTTTTATAGCTTATGTGTATTTTTACGCTAGGAATTAACATTATTAAGAAATTTAAGATTATTGTTAGCATGATTTTAAAATACCTACATTTAATTAATTAAATTTTTTTTACTTAGAAATTTCCCTGTAATAAACTTTTTTAAAGTTGGTTGGGAAATTAAAATAAATAAATAAAAAAAAAATTAAAAAATAAACAAAAACAATATAATAAGATCTTTTTATTAGCTTAAACTTTTGAATCCTAATCAAAATAATGCAACCATATAATGCAATCAGCCTTGGTGATTCCAAAAGTAAAATAAAAAATCCAGGTCCGTATTAAAAAAAAATAAATTAATGATGGGGCCCAGAGACAAAACGTCGGATTGGAAATCTGATACCACAGTCTAATAGAAGAGAAAAAGTGGCAATGAAAAGGTTAAAATTATTTTCAATTATCTATTTAAATAAACGCAGAAAAACATATAAATGAAAAACGTTAAATTCGGATTCTATCGAATATCTTCGGAAGTACTCGGAATGGACAAATCTTCTTGACGGTATATTGATCGGCATTGAATTGCGCAACTTTGCCCTAATGTAAACTTCCCCGTATCTATTACCATTTCCCAAATCCCAATGGTGGCCCTAGAATTTGTAACACCTTGTATGTGCATTTCTTCTCACCCAAATGCAAAATGATCTTGATGATGTCAATAATTTAAATTTTTTCATAATTTTCTCATTGCCATTGCATTCAAAATAAAATAGACTATTAAATTGCAAAAAAACAAATGTTATTGTAATAAGTAGGTAATAATCAAGATTTAATAAACAAATAAATTTACGGAAAAAGTTGCTTATAACTAAGATTTAAAAAACAACATTTTCGCAAAAGAAACTTAACAGGTAGGTACCAACAACAACTTTTTTACTTAAACACATCATCATCATTATTTTTATTTCCTCCTCTAGCCCTTACTACTGCCTGTACACGTCGGCGTCAGTTCATGCCATCAATTAGCCCGCGAATATCATCCTGGGTAATATTCCTCCATTCTTGACTCTTATGACGCGGTAGTAATTTAGGTCCAGTTGCTAGTCCACATGAGTTTAAATTACCGTCGTGTAATCTTCGATGAACTGTCCAACAAATGACATTTTTAAATCGAACCTATCGAACTTGGTTTTTTGTCTGTACTGACGTCAAACGGCGATTCCGAAGAGTTTTAAGTACAAGAAATCGGTCATCAATATCTTTAGTTTTGCGTTTCCTAAATTATTGACATCAAGATCATTTTGCATTTGGATGAGAACAAATGCACGTATTGACAGGAACCAAAATACAAAGAATATTTGCGGCTTAATGGAAACTGATATTTTGAAGTAATTTTGCTTTTTAATTATTCCACAGGGTGTTTTGACACTAGGCAAAAAAAAATTTTGAAGTGAAAACTTCTTTAGGCGCGTTTAGCACTTTTTGTGGGCATTGAATTAAACTGAGCCGTCACGCGTCAGCGTCAGGCGTCAGGTTCTGCTGTGTAACGCTCGAATTCGACTCCGCTGCCGCATCAGTCGACGTGGAAACAGTGTGCGACACTTGTTGCGTCTCAGGTATGTTCTGGCATTTTTTAAATTATATATTTACGTAGGGTGAAGTAAGGTAATTAGTTTTACCGTAATTGCTTATTCCGTGGACCTAATTTATTATGATTTCTGACTTCTGTTGAAGATGTAAAAATTCAAGGGTTGTTCAATTTTAGGAAATATATTTTTTCGTATGCAGGAAAATTATCCCGTATTCCCAGTTTATGTTATTTTTGAAGTGAAAACTTCTTTAGGCGCGTTTAGCACTTTTTTGTGGGCACTGAATTAACCTTGTTGAAGTTTTCACTTCTGTCGTGTGGTCTTAAACACACACAATTTTTTTTTTATTATCCTTGTATAATATGTCAAAAAACAAATTTCTCTTAAAATTTGCATAGGCATGTTAAAACTAATAAATGTATCTAAAGCGCTCTAAAAAATCACTTAAATCGAAGTAAAAATAAAAAAGTTTTAAAGCATTAAACGTAATCCAAATTTTATAATGCCCGTTTTTTTTTTTGCACGGGAGTGTAGTTTAAGAAATAGGCTTTTACACAATAAAAGTATAATATCAGTTACTTAAGGGTAAGTATAAAACTATAGTTTAAGACCAACGATGTAGTCGTGGGAATACGTTTAGGAGCGCACAATTCCCCCACTCCCCCTGATAATATAGAGGCAGTGGAATCGTAGATACCACATGGTTTTCATAATAATAGTCTAGCAGAAACATCAATTGATTTTTTTTCTTGTACCAGTATTTTTTGGCCGCTATGGTACATGCCAAACAATGTTTGAACGTTTAGCTATTCAATAATATCGTAATCGTGAAATAACTAGCGATACCTAGTCATTTATGAGTACTGGGTGGTCAACTAAGAATGGCCACCGGCTATATCTCAAAAACTACTAAACGTAGAAACTTGAGAAAAAATAAATTAATATTAAAGCGGTCATGAGAAAATTCTGGAAATTACTTTCAAGTTCCTCATTTCGCCGCAAGGGGGCACAATTGAAAATTATTTTTTAAAATTTTAAATTTCTCTTAAAATTCCCATATTAAGGTATAACTCTGATTACATCATTGGAAAGCTTAGACAATTCTGCATCATTTTGGTTTAAGGCTCGTTGGCGTACCGATCTTGATAAGAGTGGGGGAAGCTATTGAAAGTTTAAACATTAAAATCGCTGTAACTTCTAAACGACTTATTCGATTTTACTAAATTTAAGCTTGTTTGGAAGGGAAAGATAAGTACCTTCAATCGTCGTATCCAATGATACACAATAGTTTCTAATAAAATTGCTAGAGGGCGCAGTTTTTAATAATAACAGTTTTTTTGATTTTATCCCGAAAATTCAAATACTACTTATGACATCATAATCGAAAAGTAGATGAAATTTACAAGAAAAGATGTGAAAACCGCAGTTTGATATCTTTGTTCGTTTCAGAGTTATTGCCAAAACAATAATTTTTAATACAAATTGCGCCCTCTAGCAATTTTATTAGAAACGATTGTGTACCATTGGATATGACAATTAAAGATACTTATACTTTTCTTCCAAACAAGCTTAAATTTAGGAAAATCGGATAAGTCGTTTAGAAGTTACAGCGATTTTAATATTTACACATTCAATAGCTTCTCCCACTCTTATCAAGTGAACGTGTAAACATTAAACTCGCTGTAACTTCATTAACTGTCATATCCAATGGTACACAATCGTTTCTAATAAAATTGCTAGAGGGCTCAATTTGTATTAAAAATTATTGTTTTGGCAATAACTCTGAAACAAACAAAGATATCAAACTGCGGTTTTCACGTCTTTTCTTGTAAATTTCATCTACTTTCCGATTATGATGTCATAAGTATACCGTATGATTTGAATTTTCGGGATAAAATCAAAAAAACTGTTATTATTACAAATTGCGCCCTCTAGAAATTTTATTAGAAACTATCGTGTATCGTTGGATACGACGATTGAAGGTACTTACCTTTCCCTTCCAAACAAGCTTAAATTTAGTAAAATCGGATAGGGCGTTTAGAAGTTACAGCGATTTTAATGTTTACACATTCAATAGCTTCCCCCACTCTTATCAAGGTCGGTACGTCAACGAGCCTTAAACCAAAAAAATGCAGAATTGTCTAAGCTTTCCAATGATGTAATCAGAGTTATACTTTAATATGGGAATTTTCGGAGAAATTTAAAATTTAAAAAAATTATTTTCAATTGTGCCCCCTTGCGGCGAAATGAGGAACTTGAAAGTAATTTCCAGAATTTTCTCATGACCGCTTTAATCATAATTTTTTTTTCCCAAGTTTCTATGTTTAGTAGTTTCTGACATATAGCCGGCGGCCATTCTTAGTTGACCACCCGGTACAAACGGTAAAATAAAGAAACATAATTTGCTAAATGCAATAGCATATTTATTTATTTTACAATAGGTTGCACAAAAAAGTTTAAATAGTTATAACGGAAAACTGTTTCTATAACAGAGAAAAGTATATTAATTAATATTTTGTGCAACCAGTAATTAAATGTAATACATTCATTAAACACAGTTTTATTTTAAAAGTACCTTGTTCAGTCTCACATAGTCACCCCATTGCCTTCAAATCAATAAATTAAAACCACTGATTTAAATATACAAAAATATTACATTACAGTACTCCAAACAGAACACACACAATTATTAACTGTTTATAGTCACTAAACAAATTAAGCTTTCTGGAAACTGTAGCTGTATCCATCGGGCTGTCTGTTAAGGGACAGTTTACCTGGAGGGTAAAACCTATGTGGCGCAGGAGTGGTAGAATAGGCATCATAATTTGGTTGAGGTCTGTATTGGGGTTGTGGTTGAGGTTGTTGTTGATACTGGGGCTGTGGTCTTGGTTGTGCTTGAGGCTGGTACTGTGGTTGAGGTTGATATTGGGGTTGAGGTTGAGGTTGGGGTCTATATTGTTGAGGAGCTTGGTAGTCTGGTGAGTTGTATTGAGGTTGCGGTTGGTATTGTGGTTGTGGTGCTACAGGTAGAGTTGTAGGAAGCGGTTGAGGGATTCCGTCTCCGGTTGCCATGAAACCGTGTTTGCCAGCGGTGTAGCTAATGGTATGCCTGAAAAAAAACAAAAAAAAAGTGTAAATTAGTTAAATTATTTTGGTCGTGCATTCACCGTCACACATTGAGACAATAAGCATAATAATTAAAATTTGTCAATTAAATAATTTGATTGAACTGATTCATAATTTGTCCTAGACAATAAAAACTGCAACAATTTAAAAATATTTGAAGTACAAATAGCCAATACTTCCTGAAGTACGTCGTTTTTAGCTATGGGTTTTAGGTTATACATAAAAAAAGATTTAAAAGAACAGTTATTTAAGCAACAAGATAAAGTATAATTTTTCCCATTAGCCATACACATATACATTCTATGCAGGAGTTAGAATAACAACTGGTGGTACTTCGGATATCATCGAATATCGCTTTGTCTAGCGCCCTGGTACCAGTATCCAAATAAGTCATGGTAGAAGTGACGACATAGGCTTCAGGACGTATTTATTTATCGGTATATTTATTCGAATCCCGGGAAAAGCCCATAAAACACAACTAATAAACTTTAATAATAACCGAGGTAATCATCGAATTCAGAATGTGTCCTTACTTTTGTCCGTTGGGATCGACATATGAATAAGATCCTTTACGGGTACCATCAGCTTCACTTTCTTCCTGGAAATTTACACCATCTTCTTGGCTGTATTGGGAACCGAAACGACCATCTCCTCCTTGGTACCTTTGTTCGGCTATGATGGCTGCTGTCCTAGGATCACCACGGTAACCTTGGCCTAGAGCAACACCGATTATGACTGACAATACAACCTGAAATAGAAGAGCAGGTAAGATTAGTCACGTTAATTTTTGCGGTCTATATTAAATTGTGGTTAAGTGAGGAAGCTTGCTTGCCAATGAAGTGTGCCAAACAAAGAAAGAATTGTATGGACGAGTTGTTGCGCATACACGTTAAATTTAGGTAATTTCCCGAAATCACTGACTGTCCTACTGACGCAGTGATTACAACGGGGAAGAATTAATTTTCCTGCACCATAATATGTCCATTATTAATTACAGATACCGTGCAAGCAAAAATTATTTGCATCAAAGAGGGCTTGGATTAAAAAACGTAGGGCTTGGTTTAGATCACAATAATGATATGGGGACGATAAATCTAACCAAATCTAGGTTTAAATTTTGTCAAATTCATATTATGACATGATATGCCAAACTAATGAGTAATAAAATAAGTAGACAAATACAAATTTATTTTTGTTGTTTACAAAATTAACAAAGTGAGAATATACAGAAAGTAAAAGAAAAATAATTACATAAATTGCTAAAATTGGCCACCGCCATGCTCCAAGCATAAATTCACACGTCCCTTCATATTTTCGAAAGTGTTGACCAGCATCTCTGGAGAAATGTTACCACATTCTTGGATAATCCTTTCTTGTAATTGTTCTAAATTTGCAACTGGTGTTTTAAAAATAGTGTTCTTTAAATAAGGAAAAAATAAATTTTGGGTAAACCATTGAGAGTAATTCCTGCGTCTTTCAAAATCAGCGGTTTGTATTTCTTGGAATACTTGCAGTTTATAAGGAAATAAATTTAGCTGCTTCTTAAGAATAGTCCTGCATGTTCCATAAGATCTTCCCACTTCTTGGGACATTCGTCCTATACAATTTGTTGGCGTATTTTGCATTATTTCACGAACGTTTGTAACAAGTTTTTCTGTTCTTACAGATGGTCTTCCTGCTCCTTTTTTGTGTTATATAGAACCTGTTTCCCTAAACACAGCCACGGTTCTTTTCAGGCAATGATAAAAATCCCCAGCAATAAAAGCAACTTTAGAAAAATGTTTGTGAAAATCGTCCATGCACAAACCCGGATTTTATTGCCACTCACCATTTACTCTAACCCCGTTTCAAAAATACGCTTCAACCATGAATGTTTTGTTCTGTTCTGTTCTGTTCCGTAAAGCCCATTGTGTGAATTGTTCAAGGAATCGGAAAAATTAGCGATGAATCAAATTACTTGTAACGACTGTCAAAGATGACGGAATAACTGATTGATTGTTAATTCAAGTAGTTACTGACACCCAACAGGTATTAAGCTCTACGGCTAAGCATTACGTCCTTAGATGCAAGGCCCTCTTTGATGCAAATAATTTTTGCTCGCACGGTATTTAGTAATAATGTTAAAGATATTATACCGAACAGCTTTTAATGTAAATAAAAATGGACTCGGCGCGAACTAAAAAGTGATCAATCAAGATTCAACGTTGCTAACTTCTGTTCGAGCACGATCCCCCTTCACACATATTTCTAAATTCAGCTCCTGCCGGATCGGGTACAAAATCCGACCTATTTAATTTGACCTATTTATTTATTACATATTCTCAATTCTAAGAAAATTATGCTAACCAGCCAGAAATGGGGCAAGCTTGTGATTAATAAATATCTATAAAAAGAAATGTCTATACTACCTTGGCGACCTTAATCTAAATGTAATAATTAATGCAAATTCTTAGATAAGAATAGTTTTTTGTTTAATAAATTTAAAAAAATATATATTTTTTAAATTTAACAATAATTATTACTTTGCACTTTTATTCAGCCAGGCGCACCCAGTCTTTGTTTATTCAAGAATTTACATTTTTTCAGTAACTTACTGAGACAACGGTAACCTTTGCATAAATTCTCTTTTGCATAATAAGCTTAATGCATTATATTAAACAAGACATTTGGAAATGGAAAAATGAATTTTAATTATAAAAAGTTCAAGTTATATATAGAAACGTGTGAGCACGGAAGTGGGGGCGGTCGCCCCCCTTTGTCGTAAACAAAAAATCAAAAAAATTATCACCCTTAACAAAAATGCCATTGCGCTGTCAATCTTTTAACAAGAGATATATTTGATTTTGTTACCGTTTGAATTTTTAGAAACAAATTGGCGGAAATTTTAAATAATTGAATTAAATAACATTTTTGGCACAGGAAAAATTCCTAAGCCAAAAAAAAAGGTTCTAGTTACTAAAAATATTACACTTAGGAAGGCAAAAAACTTTGTTTTTAAAATTATGTTTCCGAAAACTACTACTAATACATTACAGTTAGCTCAGCTAGGACTAGGTTCTAAGGGAAAGGGGCAATAAAAATAATAGAATGGGAGCTATGGCGGATTTACTGGGGGGTGATTCCCATCCATGTAATTATAGTCGTATAACAGCTAAATATCCAATTTATAAAAAAATACCTGATACTTGATCTTAGTTACCCCCCCCCCCCCCCTTTCCTCCATGATTTAAATCAGCCCTGTGGAAGCAAAAATCTCAACATGAGTTATTTTGGTTAAAAAAAATATACCACCAAATCCGGGGACTTTACATGATAATTATTATTTTCTACAACCAAGCGCAATGTGCAAATTTATATACAGGGTGTCCGGGAAAATGTGGGAAATCTCCCGGATATGAAAAAAACACGCGAAAAGAATACTACAAGTTCATATAAACTTCTTTCGTATCGGCCTCCTCTTCGGAGATATGGGCTCCCAAAGGGCTCCCATGGAATTAAGTTTTTGACACATAATTATTAAACCAACAGGAGGTATATTTCAATTTTTTTTCAAATGATCTGTACCAGGTAAGACCCTTCAAATTATTATCCCAGAAAGTGTTGCGAATTACTCACAGCTGCAGGGACGGACTTGCTGTGATACTAATGTGCCCAGTTTTTTTACTTCCGTATGATAAAAACTTTGGAAAACGTTTTTAACACACCTTTAACTGTTGATTAAAAATTAAGTTTAAGTATTAACAATAGGACAAAAATTTGAACGGACATTCTTAAAAAAAACGCAACAAGAGATTATCAAGGATACATTTATGGTTTTCCAGATGTTGCTGATATTTTTGAATTTAATTACGAGAACATCCTAGGAAAACTCACAGAGCCGGAGAAGTATGCATAGGTACTCTTCATTCATGTCGCTAATCCTAACCGTTTTTGGAAAAACGCCATTTTTAACATATTTACATCATGTATATTTAGCGTATTTCAATAAAAAGATACATCTTTGTTCCTATAAATTATAAATGTTCACTATTAACTGCTTAATATTAATACATGATCGCAATAAAATTACGTTTTTCCGAAAACGGTTAGGATTAGCGAGATGAATGAAGAGTACTTAATTTTTAGTCAATCGTTAAAGGTATCTATGTAAAAAACGTTGTCCAAAGTTTTTATCATACAGGGCGTAAAAAAATGGGCACATTAGTGTCACAGCTAGTCCGTCCCTGCAACTGTGAGTAATTCGAAACACTTTCTGGGATAGTAATTTGAAGGGTCTTACCTGGTATACATCATATGAAAAAAGAATTGAAATATACCTGTTGGTTTAATAATTATGTGTCAAAAACTTCATTCCATGGGAGCTCTTTGGGAGCCCATATGTCCGAAGACGAGGCCGATACGAAAGTTTATATAAAAAGGGGCCCCGCGGGTGCCTCAATGAAAAACTGTACCAAATACCGATCTCATGACCGTTTGCATTATGTGCTTAAAAATAAGATTATTAATAATAAATAATAAAAAAAATTATTAATAAAAATCAAATTTTAAAAGAACTATACTTTTGTAAAATTAAATCATTTATTTACTACTTAGACCACGCACTATGCTGCACTCAAGCCTCTCTCTCTTAAGTGAATGCACTCAGTTCCAACATTATTTAAACATGGTATGGTTTAAACCAAATGAGTGTATTACGGCTTCCGAAGTGCTAACACTAATTTTTGAAAAAAAACTTATCGATATATTTCCAAATCTGTATACAATTCTTAAAATTTACTTAACGATACCAATAACAAGCTATTAAGCCGAAAGGTCCTTTAATACACTGCACTGATTCAGCAGTTGGTTCCTTGTGAAACATTTATTTTATAGTAAAACACTTATAGCTTTTTAATGTTTCATTAGTATTTATTATAGAATTGCTCTACATATGATACCTGTATCATAAGTACTCTTAAAAAAGCCCTAGAAACGCGAAACATATGTAGAGCAATTCTATAATAAATACCGAATGAAACATTAAAAAACTATAAGTGTTTTACTATAAAATATATAGAAAGGTCCTTTTCGAAAATGGCATTTATAAAAAATAAATATAGGTCAACAATGACGGACGAGAGGCTAAATTGCTTTTCAATTTTGTCAATTGAGTATGACATCACGAGATCTATTTCATATGAAGAAGCATTCCGCAAAATACGTTACAGTTAAGTGCAGAAGACAACAGTTTTTTTTTAAATTTGTTATTGCTATGTAATTAGCTTTAATTTTAATAATGTTCTCGTATGTTTTTTTTAGTTTCAAATAGAATAGATTTTTATTTTTTACATTAGTCGTTTTATTTGTTTTATAACAAAAAATAACTACATCCTACATCATGGAAATTAAAAAAAAAAGCACTTCGTGGGGTTGGGGGCCCCAGAAATTGAATCAGCCTAGGGCCCCAAAAAACCACGATCCGCCCCTGTATGAACTTGTAGTATTCTTTTCACGTGTTTTTTTCATATCCGGGAGATTTCCCACATTTTCCCGGACACCCTGTAGATATAAATACATGTAGGTATAAAATATATCACTTTGCCCAAATAACTATTCTTATACGGGCGCTTATTTTGTTGCCTTCTTTCGAGGCGTAAAAGAGCGCAGTGAAAGAAGATAGGAAGTCGACCCTTTCAGTTTTGTGGGTGAAAAAATTCGTTTGTACGCATAGCTTGCCAGTCGCACGCCTTGTCGCCATACATGTATGGGCATGCGCACAACCCTCTTGTTATTAGGATTTCCTTGTATAGCGACATCATCAAAATACACTCCAGAACTGGCTCGGCGCAATTTTTGTTGTTGTGTTTTACGTTTTCTCTGTGGACTTTTTGTGTGAAGTTAATGATGTTTATCAGCAACATTTATGCAGCGACGAAACTTTTTAGGGGCACGTGTCAAATCCTCATGTTGCGTTTGTAAACGAATTTAAATTTTTTTTAGTGGCGAAGATTAAAATTCATTTGGCCTAATCGTCCTTAGTAAACTACCCCAAAGGGAAAAATTACGTGCTATAGTCGTATACGAATTTCCAAAAAACCGGAGGAAAAAAGTTAGGGTAGGATCGCCTAAGAGTACGCGTTTCCTAAACGCATCAGTGCTATTTTCTGCTTGACAACACCCCAATTAAAAAATTTCACATCAGCTGTTTAATTACACCAGTATAAGAATGTGTGAAGGTTAGAGCAGGGCAGTGTTGATTTTGTTAGAATTACGGTAAGAAATTCAATTTTTGGTTTTTTTTATAATATTTATGCACTCTAGAGTAAGACGTAGACTATTAAATATAGATTTTTGCTAAATATTTTATTGAACATGATAATAAGTACGGTTCTGGCGCAACAAATTCCTGTGTTTACATTTTAGTTAAGTTTGTTGGTTAGGTTTTTAAAGCCAGTTTTTTATATTTGTTGCTAGGCACATAAGAGTACGCACGCGTACTCTTACCCCACCATGCGCACTCTTAGCTTTTTAGAGTTGGAAACTTATCCAGAATTCCAGTTTTGAATGAAAACCCTCTATACTATGACCCTGGCCCTTCACGTTCACACTGCGATCCGGGGCGATCCGGGTCCTTCCTGTTTGAAAGTAACGACAAAAATGATCATGCCTTTACCAAAAGCCAAACATCAGCAAATAAGAAGACAAAAGTCTAAAAAATCCGAAATTATTTCGTTCACTCCCTATAAGGATTAGCTGAACAAGAAGAAAATACTAAAATGCAAGGTGGAAAGAGAAATCTTTTTAGATCTCAGAAAACTCAGCTACCTACCTAGAAAAGACGTTGCCCTCTTAAAAAAAATACAAGGAGTCAATCAATACAATTTGTCCTGGATGCAATGAGCATTTTAGCTCATCGGACTGAATAAAATGTATTAATTATGGAAACTGGTGGCATGAGGACTGCACAAGCTACATGGGGATAAATGATTTTGCTTGCGATTTGTGCGAAGGTTAGCCTATTATTCTTAAACTGTTAGGTTAATATATTTATAGTTTTTAATGCGTACTTTTGGGCATATAGGTCGCGTACTCTTGGGACACCAGTCATCAAAGAGTACGCATTTTCGATTTTTTTTATTTTTAATACATAACTTTGAGAAACGTTTTTAGTTTGCCAATATAATATGATATTTTTCTATGATATTATTATATAACACACCAGTTTTTGGTATTGATAAATCATTTGAAGCAAAAGTTTGTGTTTTATTTACTCTTACTAATAAATTAGATGCGTGCTCTTGGGCAATCCTACCCTATAGGACAAAAACGAAAAGTAGCGTTTTCAGTGGAAAGGGGATTGAAATTCTTTCCCTAAGAGGTATATAGAGTTTATTAAAAGACGATAAATTCAAATAGTAACATTTCAATCTTCGAAACTAAAAAAATTAAAATTTGTTGCGCTACAGGCGCAATTCACACGTACCTCAAAAACATTTCGTTGGTTCATAAATGGTGTCGATGAACGTTGCTAACTTCACACATATGACTTATTGTTGTTTTTTTTTGCTATTGTGGATCGTGGGTGTTTAATATTTATGGATTTCTAGTTTTTGTGTAGTTTAGTGAATTATGTTTGTGCTTTTAGTGGCTCTGATACAATGACTAGTAAAGACCATTGCATGATTTTATTATGCCCAAATAGGGGTAGAATACCAGGTATTTCGTATTTTCAGTAGATAAGTATGAAGTAGTGATAGTTTTTGATATGTAATTTTATTGTATGATGATCAATTTAAACACATCTAACTAGGCCTAAGCCACACAAACAAGATCTTAAAGCCCGGACATGTCTATTTCCCATTTGTTAAACGAAATTTTTTTCAGTGCGGATGCCTATTTCTGTGTGGTTTTATTTCCATGCGCAAGGCCATAAATTTTCCCCGTTCGTGATGTATATGTGCCAAACTCAATCTTTCCATTTGTTGGGTACGTATGGGTAAGGAAATATTCCTTATACAGTGACCGGCAGAAAGTGCGCAGCATATGGGAAAGTTTTTTACCTTTAAGTTTAGAAAATTAATTTTATTTTAGATAGGTTCTGCATGTTCTCAAACCAAAATAACACCCATTAAATCCCGTAAAAGTCTTATGGTATACGAGGTAGGATCAAAAATTTGAAATTCCACTAAGAGTAAAGTACCACCATCTTTCATTTTAGAATTTTTTTTTACTAAGAATTATTGTTTTAATTTCAAAGTTATACCCAAATTTCGCTTATTTTGGACAAAAAAATTGATTTAATCGTGTTTTCTCAATAACCCTGTATAAAAAATAAATGGCAACCGAACAGTACGAAAATAAGATTTTTTGCATACTTTGTTAGAGATTACCGTTGATCATAAGTCCGATTAGTTTGTTTTCATATTATTATGGCTTTTTAAAATAAAAACAAAAAAATATTAAATATTTTTGTTGCACACCGTATTTTATTTTCTGAGGGAAAAAGTTAATTTCATCAAACTGATATTTTTTGATTTACATTGACTTAAAGCATCTCCTAAATAGTTTTTTATACATTGAAGTATGCATAGAAAGTTTCCTTATTTTGCGTGACGAATAAAATCCGTTCAAAATATATTTTTAATTTAAATTTTTTTCTTTATACATCAAAAGAAAACTTTCTATGCATACTTCAATGTATAAAAAACTATTTAGGAGATGCTTTAAGTCAATGTAAATTAAAAAATATCAGTTGAATGAAAAATAAAATACGGTGTGCAGCAAAAATATTTAATATTTTTTTGTTTTTATTTTAAAAAGGCATAATATTATGAAAACAAACTACTCGGACTTATGATCGACGGTAATCTCTAACAAAGTCTGCAGAAAATCTTATTTTCGTACTGTTCGGTTGCCAATTATTTTTTATACTGAGTTATTGAGAAAACACGATTAAATCCATTTTTATTGTCCAAAATAAGCCAAATTTGGAATTTGGGTATAACTTTGAAATTAAAACAATAATTCTTTGTAAAAAAATATTCTAAAACGAAAGATGGTGGTACTTTACACTTAGCGGAATTTCAAATTTTTGATCCTACCTCGTATACCATAAGACTTTTGCCGGATTTAATGGGTGTTATTTTGGTTTGAGAACATGCAGAACCTATCTATAATAAAATTAATTTTCTAAACTTAAAGGTAAAAAACTTTCCCATATGCTGCGCACTTTCTGCCGGTCACTGTAAATAATCTTTATTTTCAGAATATTTTAGAAAATCATAATTTGTAAAAATACTACATGGAATACTAGAAATATACTCACTAGGGTAAGTATTTTGAAGAAAATTAACCAAATAAAAACTTTATACCAAAAGTCATCTTCATCTATTTCAGACTTCATATTTTCATAAGACTAAAATTTAAAAAATTGCAATATAAAGATCATATTATTATTATGATAGGGTCATATTTAGGTAAGTGTTTCATATTTATACATATTATGTATAAATGTAGGTAGTTAGACCATACATGTCTATCTACACATTTTGTCTTATTAAATTTCAATCGTATTACAACAAAAATAAAAAAAATAAAAGAATAAGTAGGTACATGAGAAAATCACCCCGGTATCTGTTCTCTCGGCAACTTTTTAAGAACAATTTGATTAATGTACAGTTATAGGGTTAATTCAGAGCCATTTATTGGTATAATTGTCAATTTGTTAGCACTTCCGGTTTGACCGGAAGTGACCTTGACTTTGGTATTTTAAATGGGACATCTTGTTTATTATTACTTATTGGGATTCAGCATAACATTCTAAGTAAAATGACACATCACTTGTCATTTTTTGACGTGTTATAACATTTTTATGTTTATTTTTATTTTCAATCTAGAGTGCTACAAATTAATTAAATCTGTTAATTTATAGTCAAGAAGTATGAAAATTAAAATTATGTTATAATAATTGACTTTCTAAGTTTCACAAGCATTAAAAAAATGAAATTTTGTTTTCTTGACGTTTACTCCATTTTTCCAAATGGAACGATGGTAGCTCACTGAGATATATTCAAAACGAGCATTTTTTTCCAACAATTTGATACCATACACTCCTATGCTATTTTAAAATTGACACGAAAAAATTTGCCTTAAGTCCCAATCGCAAATTTAAAAGCGTTATGCATTATTGCCGCCCTGTCTTTTCTAAAGAAATATAAAGGCGGCTTTGAAAAACAATGGAATGGTTTTGACAACCAATATGGTTTTAAATTAAAATTATAATGTCATTCGTTTTTATTAAACTTACATAATAATATAATATGCAATAATATATAACGCTTTTAAATTTGCGATTGGGATCTAAGACAAAATTTTCAGTGTCAATTTTAAAATAGCATGGGAGTTTATGGTATCAAATTGTTAAAAAAACTATGCCCGTTTTAAATATCCTGCATGGTGAACCACCATCGTTCCATTTGAAAAAATTGAGTAAACGTCAAGAAAACAAAATTTCATTTTTTTAATGCTTGTGAAACTTAGAAAGTCAATTATTATAACATAATTTTAATTTTCATACTTCTTGACTATAAATTAACAGATTTAATTAATTTGTAGCACTCTAGATTGAAAATAAAAATAAACATAAAAATGTTATAACACGTCAAAAAATGACAAGTGAGGTGTCATTTAACTCAGAATGTTATGCTGAATCCAAATAAGTAAAAATATACAAGATGTACCATTTAAAATATCAAAGTAAAGGTCACTTCCGGTCAAACCGGAAGTGCTAACAAATTGAAAACTATGCCAATAAATGCAGACTCATCTCTTATGAATAATCTCAAAATTTCATTTTAATATCTATAAACATAAAAAAGTTATGCATGGGAGTGTATGGTATCAAATTGTTAAAAAAAAACAATGCCCGTTTTAAATATCCTGGTGAACCACCATCGTTCCATTTGGAAAAATGGAGTAAACGTCAAGAAAGCAAAATTTAAATTATTAAACGCTTGTGAAACTTAGAAAGTCAATTATTATGACATAATTTTAATTTTCATAATATGCTACTTGACCATAAATTAACAGATTTAATTAATTTGTAGCACTCTAGATTGAAAATAAAAATAAACATAAAAATGTTATAGCACGTCAAAAAATGACAAGTGAGGTGTCATTTTACTCAGAATGTTATGCTGAATCCAAATAAGTAAAAATATACAAGATGTACCATTTAAAATATCAAAGTAAAGGTCACTTCCGGTCAACCGGAAGTGCTAACAAATTGAAAATTATGCCAATAAATGCAGACTCATCTCTTATGAATAATCTCAAAATTTCCTTTTAATATCTATAAACATAAAAAAAGTTATAGGGGTGAACGTCTTTTGAGAAACATCCGGTATAGATGAAATAATATTATGCAATGACATATATATCCTCATTGGGTAAATATTTAAAATCAATAAAACCATCGAGAATTTAAAAAGGCAATAATAAATAAGTAAGAAATTAGAAGAAATTAAAAAAAAATTATTATTTTATAAACTTATATCTTTAAATTACAAAATGAATTAAATAGGTACTATAATATTAGAATATAAACAATTTGATTAATAAAATAATAATTTCGATAAACACGCAATAGTTAATATTAAAAAATATTTTTAGTTAAATTTTACTTGTAACTAATTATTTTTTATTAAACAATGACTACTTTTAAACCTGTGTGTAAATTGGGCGAAAACTCAAATTCAATTCGATTTAAAATTCATAGTATTCGACAGAGAACACAAGACGCAGACAGCTTAAATATGTAATAAAAATTTTTTAAAAAGAAATAAAAAAGAAAATTTATCAGGAACACCACGTCATATACACCCAAAAATTAAATACTCACTAGAGTGTTCATTTTGGTGAAAAATAGTCAAACAGTACCCTCTAGCACTAACTATCACCAACTACTGCCCCTCACGCCCCTGCTTTTAGTTTTTATACGACGGTACAGCCTTGGTAAGGCGACCCTGGGAACAACACTCCCTAAGAACTGAACACGTTGTGGTACTGTCTGATCTTAAAAGTAAATAGTGCGGTAGTATTGCGGAACTTGGAACATACACCTGTGAAATAAAATAAAACCAAAATATTAGAATAATATAATTTCCAGTAGCGGTCCCAGGATTTTAATTTAGGGGGGGGGGGGGTGAAAACTAGGAAAACGCAGACGAAAAATGTTTACGATGCATTTACCAGTTTTTTACAAGTATATTTTTGTTCTTTTTGGTGGTAGGAACTAGGGAAGACATGTATATTAGAACGAAAGTAAACCTATTATTTTGTAAAAATCTTTTATTTGCGAAAAAAAACTCGACACTTTAATGAAAGCAACAAAAAAAAACGAAAATTTGACAATTTGATTTAACTTCTTATTGATTGGAATTATTTGTAGAAAACATGTCTGGCATCCCTATAGGGGGGGGGGGGGGGCTAGCTCCCCTCCCCCCTTGGAACCACTACTAATAATTTTTTGTTTCGTGAGATGGTTTACCTATAATAACGCTGGGTTGCAGGCTCCGCTCTATACAAAACACCACAAATTCTCTCGTTTTTCGACAGATGACCAGGAATTTGTCATCGATCAGCTGATATTGGGACATAATAATATCCCTAGATTTGTAGCGGACCGTAATGAGCCCAAACGCCGAGGGTATGATTTGAGTTTTTGTGCTTTTTGTTACATTTGATTACGTTTTCAAAATGTTTGATGGCTTTTTATTGTTACTTTAATTGAACTTTAATTACTTTTGTGTGGCCAGTGAGTACTTTCATTTATAGGTTCAAATTTTTTTATTCTTTTTTTAGACGTTAAATCATTATTAATCACAATTATCATTGTGTGCCTTGCACGTTGTGCATGTTTCCATTTCTTTGGATAATGTTCTGTTCTTGAATTAATAATGTAGGTATGTTTAAAATAGTATATTAAAGTATAAGTGGATATTAAGGTCTTTAAAACACGCGCGATTTTGCAAGCACGACGGCGCAGCCGGAGTTCTTGAAATAGAGCAAGTGTTTTAAAGACCAGTTATCCACGAATACTTTACATTATTTTTTTTTATTGGTACACTTAGGTATTTATATTACAAAAAATGGAAATAATAACTTAGTACGTAAGTGAAATGGTCGAATACGTGATGTGATATACCTGTCGTTGTCATGAAAATGAGGAGAACAAAAAATAACTTCCAATCTGTCACATAAGATTCATTGTTGTCACCGTTGACATTGGTTGTGTATTGCTTAAAATAGTTATTTACATTACAAGCTGCGAAAGTTAATTTTTTGGTGTGAGGAGGTTTTTGAATTGCCGAGGCAAAGCCGAGGTGATTTAATACCTCCGACCACCAAAAAAGGCTTTCGAATCGTGTAATGTATTAAATTTTTTCTACTACTGTTCTCTGATCAATATATTATTAAGTAATAAACTTTGATTTTATTCAAATTAAAATGATAAAATACATTTTTTTTTCACCTATAAAATAATCCATGACAACTAGTTATTTGAGTATTGTTGACAACTAGTTATTTGAGTACTGTCAGAGTCTGTCAGTTCGATTTTTTTGTCCTGGCACCGAAAGTATTACTTTCGTAGCTAGCAACCTACTTTCGTAGCTAGCAACGGATAATATTCAGGTAACTGTTAGATTTACTTTCGTTTTCTTTCGTGTTGCTAGGGCCCGAAAGTTAATTTATTTATACAGTAGTAGAAAAAAATATTTTATTTGACGTTAAAAGGTAATTCTGTCAAATCAATAATTAAAAAGTTGACATATTTAGACTTCACGTTTCACGGGTTGTTGATGTTGCCATGGTAACTTTAAAACACGCGCGTTTTTGAAAATGGGATTTAAACACGCTGAGGCGTACTTTAAATAAGCAAAATAGGGTATCAATAAAAAAAAAACATATATTTTGTTTAAATTTAAAAAAGAAAAAATATTTTTAAAAAAACTTTCTCTTAGGTGAGGCTACGGACCTGTTATAAGGTTGTACTGGTTGTAATGTATATTTTAAATTTTTTTCTTCCAATTTCAAGGTATATGCAACTAACAACTAAATTTGCATTAAAAACTGAATGTTTTTATCATTTTAATAGTATTTTTTATATCAGATTCTAATCATTGCTGTTATTTTATATCATACTGTCTTTTGGTATGTTTTAGCCGTCTTATAAAAAGTACATACACGTACACAATATACAAGTTTGTAAGCGTTTTTTTTTTAGACAGAATGATATTATGACCTTTATTTTAACAAAGTTTTTATCCAATAATACTAATTATGTAAAGGTACTTTTTTGTTTATAAACGTCTATACGAACTACTTTTTTCTGTAAAATAAATCTGATTTAATATTTTGACATACCCAACCATCTACTACGAGGCTGAATTGAAAAGTTTCGGAATTATCAGGATTTTAATTTTTTTTTTGGCATCCAGTAGGCTTGTTTTCAATTATCTAAAAAAAATCAGGACGCTTTGTTACTTAAGGTGGGAGTATCAACATGCTTGCCAACCTATAACCTATTTTACGTAGATTTATTTATGTTTTCTAGCCTTTACACAAAATTTAAATAAAATCAGTATCGACTTGTTATTCTACAGGTAATAATTGACATATTTAATAAAATATCAAGGAATTTCATTAAATATTTTAGGAGAATTTGTAATGCGAAAAATATCGGGTAAGATTTTTTTTAACATTATTATGTAATTCTTCTTTCACTATACAATTCTCCCAAAATTAGCAATAAAATGAATAGATATTTTTGTTATATTATGTCAGATATTACCTAAATATTGTACCGACCATATTGATCTTATTTAAATGTTAGTTAATCTAATAATAAGCTGAAAAAAGCAACACGAAATAGGTTATAGGTTGGCAATAGATGGAATGACGTTGAGAATTCCACCTTAATGGGCTTTTTTTAGGCGCGACCAGTCAAGAATTTTGTTATTTTCTTATTAAATCCTCAAATTTCAAGTAGGTACTCTTGTAAGATAAATTATGAATTATAAATAATCCGGAAGCATGCACAAGAAGTGTACTAACCTCTGCTGAGGTCGCTGCCGGAACAACAAAGGTAATCCGGTATGGCCCCGGAATCTAGAGCACCACGCCTAAACTTTATTCAGGTGAGTTAAGTAGGCAATGTTGTCACATTGCAGTTCAATAAAATTAGCAAAGAGTAGAGATTAGAGATTATATTGAACTGATGATATATTATACACAGCAGTGGCGTGCGGTGTGATATTGATGTGAGGGAAGCGCTCCAAAAAATAATTAATTTTTGATTAGTACGGAATTTGGTTTATTTAAATCCGGAAAAAATCTGGGCTGGAATTCCATAATCCCAATTTTGTGCAAAACTGCAACTAAAAAAATGTTTTAATATAATAATGCTTATTACCACCACTTACCACCCACCCTAAACGTTCTTGATAGGACATACAGTTTGTATCAGCCAAATGGAATAAATTCGATAATACGTCGATTGTTATTTCTAGTTGCGCATTTTTTTCAATAAAAACTTTTTATACAGGGTGTGTTATGTAACAGTGGCCAATGCCAACTTTCTTATTTTAAATGCAACACCCTGTATATTTCGGTTTCGGTTTCCGCCGAAACTGAGAACTCGGCCGAAACTGAAAATCTTGTTTCGTTCGGACAGTAATTTAAATATAACGCCCTCTACATGGTGCTACAAATTCTATGTGCGTACACGTGGATCTCGAAAATGCTAAGAGATGGTTAAATTGCGACAATAATAAGATATATCTTTATTCTCAACCAACTTAAAAAGTTCATTACAGAGAATATAACACCCAATATACAATATATAAAATCACAAATAATAAAAATCATATTTAGTAATTATTAATACATTACACATCACACATCATAAGTATATATTAACCATTTACAAAAAAAAATAATAATATACAGGGTGATTCACGGTGGATGGAACGTTAGACGTTTCTGACGAACCAGTAAAGGAATCGTTCTGAAAATTTGGTCGCGTACATAAACGGACATGCTCTACCAACCTAAAATATTTTTAACAATACAGTGTTGCCGCTTCCACACAAATATAATAGTCACTTCTATATTTTAAATGGAACACCCTGTATATTAATAAATTTTTAAATTCTACATAAAATTTTAATAATTTTTTAATAAAAGCATTATTAGTCTATGCCTCGGTCTATGCTTAATGGTTTCCGAGATATTGTCTCTTGAAAAATGACATTTTTGAACTTTGACAGCTTCTAGCTTTTTAACTGTACGTCTGAGAACAAAGCGGCTTACATGTCCCTATCTTCGATTATTATATCTTTTTATCTTTCCAAAAGTGTCAATTTCCGGTTAAACCGGATGTAGGAAATATAATACTTCCGGTTTGACCGGAAGTTGTTACTTTTGGAAAGATAATAAAAATCGAAGATAGGGACATGTAAGCCGTTTTGCTCTCAGACGTACAGTTTAAAAGCTAGAAGCTGTCAAAGTTCAGAAATGTCATTTTTCAAGAGACAATATCTCGGAAACCATTAAGCATAGACTAATATTGCTTTTATTAAAAAATAATCATAATTTTATGTAGAATTTAAAAATTTAATAATATATAGGGTGTTCCCTTTAAAATATCGAAGTGGCTATTATTTTTGTGTGGAAGCGGCAACACTGTATTGTTAAAAATATTTTAGATAGGTAGAGCGTGTCCGTTTATGTAAACGACCAAATTTTCAGAACGATTCCTTTACTGGTTCGTCAGAAACGTCTAACGTTCCATCCACCGTGAATCACCCTATATAATACGTTAAAGTTAATTTATTTTTAAAAATATTTTTTTAGTTTTTTTTTAAAAGTCCATAATTTTGATATTTCTTTAATTTATTTTTTTTGACAAACTGTTGTAAATTGTTATTCCTTTATATTAGAATATATTGATCAAAAGTACTCTTTACCATAGGTGTTTGAATATGATGGTTTTGTCTCGTGATGGGAATAATGTTGATCGAAGGAAATATTATAATCGATTGTTTTTCTTTAATAATAATAGAGTGTATTAGAATGCATATTATATTTTAATTTATCAAGCTTTTCTAAATTTAAATATCCGTTTGGTTCATACAAATTTATAATTGGTTCTATAAACGGAAGTTTATGTATGCATTTAATTATTTTGTTTTGTAGTTTTTTTAATGGCTGAATTGTAGTTAAATTTGCTGATTCCCAAAGGGAAATCATATACTGTTATTTTGAATAAACCAAAGAATAATATATAGATATTTTTTAAATATTTTAATGATATATAATTTTTAGCTTTACACAAAATGCCAATTATTGGTGAGATGTAACTTCTTAAATATTCAATTTGTTTTTTTAAACTTAAATTTTCATCAATATATAAACCTAAAAATTTAGTTGTATTAGTATATTTAATTATATGATTATTGAAAGATAGTGAAGAAATATTATTATTTTTTAATTTTGATTTACTTATAAACATAAAATACAATTTATTAAAATTTAATGATAATTTATTAATTTCAAGCCATTTACATATTATACTTAGGTCGTGGTTAATGTTATTATGAATTTGGGCATGATCTTCATCAGCAAACAATTTTTTTTTACCTTTTAAATTTAATTTTGCTATAGTTATTTTAGTTATATAAAGTAGCGTACTTTGACAACATTGTTAATTAAGGTAAGGATCTAGGGTGAGCCAAAATAGAACTTCGATATTGACATTTTATCCATGCTTGTTGTACAAACCACTATTTTTATTGATATTGGAAATGCTTATAAAGAAATGGCGATCGTATCCTATTAAATTGTAAATTTCATCATTCCGTCAAGAAATAAATATCGACCGTGTTACCACAGAATATATTGCTACACAAGCAAGCTATATATTCTGTGGTGTTACCCAACAGAGTCACCTAACTAAAAAAGTAAAAGTTAAATTATCTTCTTAGAGCACGTAATACCATTCTTCTTGGACAAATGAAATATTACAAAATAAGGAACACAGATGGTGCTACATGTAACATTGTCTTGCAGGATGCATCATCTCATGTAACTTAAACACAATTTTTGCCCTCCGTTGTCATCGAATTTTTCCGAAACCGCATTATACGATATACTTCAGTTTAAAAATATAGAAAGACCCATCCTTACACTAGATCTCTCATGTAGCAGATTTTCCGATTATCCTTTCGTTTTCAAAATATACTATAACTTTAGTTAGTATAAAAGGGCAAACTTTAAAAATGATTTTCTCCGAAAGAAAGACCTAAATTAAAAAACCTATTACAAGACAGACGACGATTGAACCTTTAGCTGTCCTGTGATACCAAATTTATAACTATTTAATTATTTTTTACTGGTGATATTTACTGACGCCTGCAACTTTTTTTGAAACATTTATTTTTAGTATAGAAGTTAAATGTACAAAAATTACTTTATTTTAAGAAAAAAGAAAGTTGATGATGGTTCCATGAAACCAAAACGTTGTAACCAACATATGACCAAGTATGCATGCATATTCTATGTAAGAAGTGGTGATGATGAAAATGTTTTTCTATTTCACGTTCATAATAAGCTCAGTACGATACGCATTTGCGTATCGTAATGAAGCTATTTCGATACGCGTTTTTCTTTATTTGATGTTGGTAACATTTAAATGTTTTATTTCATTGACTTGCGCGGCCTTTGTGATTTACGAGAAAACCCATTTTTCGCAGAGGAAAAATAGCTTGATAACTTACTTTTTTATTCTGTGTGGATAACAGTCATGTATGTTGGTTGCATAAATCTATAAATCAATCTTTTGTAGATGCTTCAAGCTATCATTTTCTGCCAAATCCTATCCAAAATTCAATCTACTAACCTTCCAAAGTCGATTTTAACTTCAACTTTATTTGAATTTTCCATCTTCCCTATACTAAATTGCAATGCCGTGACGTAAAATCACGTCTTTTGAAATTCGAAAAAAAGTAGCAAAATCCCCCGAATTTCCGAACGCTCTGTATATGCACCGAATGTACAAGGATCACACAACGTATTCCGTCCAATTTCAAATCTCATATCGCTAAAATAACTTTAGAATCTCGTGGTGAAAATGGGTCAATAAATCAAAAAATGACAGTTTGCTAAATAATTTTTGTTGTCCAGAGGCCACTATGATAAAAAATAGTATTACCAACATAAAATTTAGACATAAAAATTTACAAAATTTGAAGGATTTATTTTCTTTTTAAAATGTATTTTTCTTGTTTATAAAAGGTGAAATAGAAAAAAATGTATAAAGCACATGTTTCATAAGGCGTTTTAGCGCACGTGTCAATAAAAAAACTCGCCACTTTGTGGCTCGTTTTTTAAAATAGACGCGTGCGCTAAAACCGCTTCTTATGAAACGTGTACTTTAATATACTATTATATACAGATTAAAACAAATAGGTATTGGGAAAGAACCGAACCGATCTAATGCAACTTTTTCGTTTATTCAAAATATCTCACAAACCAAATGAACCAGAATCGATCTAGAAGAATCAATAATCTACTAGTTTTCCCATTTAACCATCTATGTCTCTCTTTTGCAGGGCTGACAAGAAGAGGGCGGGGGGGCAAATTTCCCGGTCCCATGTCTCTTGTAAGGGCCTGTGCTCGGGCTGCGCAGTTAAAAAAATATAAAATCTCTGTTGACAAAAAATTACTTTGTAAACATTACATAGGTATTTAAATTGTTAGGCGAGTTGGCGAATAATTAATGTTCTAAGTATCAAATAACGATACATTTTGTCCTCGCCCGTCCGGCCCAATATTTGTATTAACATCGATTTATTATTCGAAAAATTTATAAAACTTTCATCTTTTTAGGAGAACCTACCAGAAAATGTAGTACATTTTAGAATCGACCAACAATGGGTTTCTTATTTAAAAATTATATTTTTGTTATTATTTTGGGCTAGTAAAGACTTATTTCCATAAAATGAACAGTTTTAAATGCCGAAACGACTATGAGTGTGGAATATTTTAGAAACAATTTTAGCTCATTAGGTATTGAGCAAAAAATTGAAATTAAAATTGAGGGAAGACCTAAACTCGAAATTAACTTGACACAGACGACAAAGTCTAAATCTAGGGACTTTATTGTTATTGATAAGTTTGCTGCAAATAAAAACAGAAGAATGAACTTTACTTTTAAACAATGTACCTACCCACTAATGAAAAATAAATTGGCCTTTTTTTTATATTATTTCATTTTCAATAAAATAAGTAGGTAATCATAAATTTTTAAAATATTTATTAAAAATTATTGACCAAATTTGGGCGTGGTCTTAAAAAATTTTCGCCTGCGGCGCATTTCGTCTGCAGCAGGCTTTTAGTGCACCCCCGAGTTCATCACAAGCCGCCACTGGCTAGGACCCTACCTCCTGTTTTTTAATATTTTAACTCTGGCAGCCCTAGGAGTGGGCCCGGGATGCCGCACAGCCCCCGGGCCTGACCTGGCTCTCGACGGCCCCGCTCTTTTCTAGTTTCTGAGATCGCAATAATGTCGTCACTAGAGGGCGGATTATATGCACTTAAATTCAGCCAAAATATGCGCATACATATGCCTTGTTTGCCTTTAAAATATGAAGTTATTTGCATTTATGCATACTGATATGAAAAATTTTTGCAAAAATTGCGGATTTTGCCATTTTTTTAAAGGTATGTTTGCTGAGACCAAAGCCTTGCATAAGTCTTCTTGAAAAGTTTCTTTTTCAGATTTTGATTTTTCTCCAACATTTTAAAATACATTTATTTGTTACACTCACACACAAGTGGCTCAGATTAAATTTTTTGTAACTTTAACTTATGCAACGGTGTTTTCAAATGTTGATCGATTTGGAATTTCTTTTCACAAACAATAAATTATTGTACAAGCTTTACAGAAGACTTTTTCTCCACTAAACTCTAACTCTGGGAAATTTTTAATCCACGAAGACGTTTTCGCCACCTTAGACATTCTAAACACAAATTTGAAATTACTAGTTTCACACTAAAAATACTGAAATCTTTCGTCAAAGTAAACAGAAGTATTACAAATCGATATAAATATAGTAAACAGGTAATAATAACGCATTATTAAGTGACAATAAACAACCCCTAACAATATACTTGCAACCCCAGAAACCGCCAATAAATACCTTGTGTATAAACTAAATGTAAATATAATTATTAAGTATAATCTTGAGATTGGAAAATCCCTGAAATAAGTACCGAACTGGACATTAAACTTTTAACGTTTTAAATTTTTTAATTAAGCCAAAAACATAAAAATATGCTCCTAAAATATTAATTTATGAAAAATATCCATTTTATTATTTAATTGACAAAATATGCCAAAAATGCATATATATGCATTTTGCATATATTCCGCCATTTAGCCATCACCAATTTCAGGCAGCCTGTATGTAAGTATACCAATCTTGACGATTACCCAATTTTAAACTTCTTTAGTGAATAAGGGTTAATTTTTTTTTATTTCTGAAAGATCAATTCGGTTTACCTTTATACCTACCATAAGAATTTTTTTGCTGATTCATGTTATATTATTATGGAGACCGTATATCAAAGTCCTTCGGAAAAAAATTACATTCGCTAGTAGGTGTGCCATGGGAGATTTTTATTCCAGTTTCATGACTAGATATAAAAAGGTAAATAATTAGTTCTGTTGATAATAATTAATAAAATAATACCATCTTTAGTAATAGTTAAACATGCAGCGGCGACTCGTACAGTAAGGCCACAGTGCCATTGTCCTTTCCACCTACCCACCTACCGCGCCCCACCTACCTGTACATCAAACTATTTATTCGAGTTTTTACAGCTTACAGTGTTGCCATTTTTAAAGCCATCTTATTGTTACAGGATGCTTAGAACTTATTTTTGCATCATAATTGCGCTTACATTCCGACCAAACCATTTCAATAGGATTAAAGTGGCAATGATACGGAGGAAGTCTTAAAGCTCGATGTCCATGTTACATATCCTTCTAACTTATCTGAAACTTTGGAAGTATGTCTGATTGTTCACAAATAGTTTTTATGAATGGAATGTTTGGTCTCTTTATACCGTGCGAGCAGAAATTGTTTGCATCAAAGAGGGCTTGGATTAAAAAACGTAGGGCTTGGTTTAGATCACAATGATATGGGGACTATATTATATCTAACCAAATCTAGGTTAAAATTTGGTCAAATTCATATTATGACATGATATGATGCCAAACTAATGAGTAATAAAATAAGTGGACAAATACAAATTTATTTTTGTTGTTTACAAAATTAACAAAGTAAGAATATACAGAAAAAAAAAGAAAAATAATTACATAAATTGCTAAAATTGGCCACCGCCATGCTCCAAGCATAAATTCACACGTCTCTTCATATTTTCGAAAGTGTTGATCAGCATCTCTGGAGAAATGTTACCACGTGAATACTAAATTTGCAACTAGTGTTTTAAAAATAGTGTTCTTTAAATGAGGAAAAACGAAGTAATCCATAACCGTTAAACAAGGTGATCTAGGTGGGAATTCCATGTCTGTCATCGAAAAACTTGCGTAAGTAGTTAATAGTTTCAGCGGCTGTATGGGCGGTTGCACCGTCCTGTTGAAAATATCTAAAACGTAGTTCGTCGTCAAGTAATTGTTCCACAAATGGATTCAAAATATTGTCTCTATACCGCTGTGCTGTAACTGTGTCATGGAAAAAAATAGGACCAACAATTCTTCTTCGGGAAACAGCTAACCAGATACCAATTTTTTGAGGGTGCAATGTGGACTCTACAAAAAAATGGGGATTTTCACTACTCCACATGCGTGTATTCTAAGAATTCACATAACCGGAGAGGTGGAACCAGACTTCATCCGAAAAAAAGTCAGGTCTAATAAATCATTTCTTTCCAATAAATTTTGTGTAAACCATTGAGAGTAATTACTGCGTCTTTCAAAATCTGCGGCTTGTATTTCTTGAAATACTTGCACTTTATAAGGAAATACATTTAGCTGCTTCTTAAGAATAGTCCTGCATGTATCATAAGATCTCACTTCTTGGGACATCAGGCGTCTTATACAATTTATTGGCGTATTTTGCATTATTTCACGAACGTTTTCAACAAGTTCTTCTGTTCTTACAGATGGTCTTCCTGCTCCTTTTTTGTGTTGTATAGAACCGGTTTCCCTAAACACAGCCACGGTTCTTTTCAGGCAATGATAAAAATCCCCAGCAATAAAAGCAACGTTAGGAAAATGTTCGTGAAAATCGTCCATGCACAAACCCGAATTGTATTGCCACTCACCATTTACTCCAACCCCGTTTCAAAAATACGCTTCAACCATGAATGTGCTGTTCCGTAAAGCCTATTGTGTGAATTGTTCAAGAAATTGGAAAAATTAGCGATGAATCAAATTACTTCTTGTAACGACTGTCAAAGATGACGGAATAACTGATTGATTGTTAATTCAGGTAGTTACTGACACCCAACATGTATTAAGCTCTACGACTAAGCATTACGTCCTTAGATGCAAGGCCCTCTTTGATGCAAATAATGTTTGCTCGCACGGTATATTACATGTCTGTGGGTAGAATCTTGAGTTTTTATTGCCATGGTTAACAAAAACGTATACTTTCAGTCCCTTTATTGATTACCGTAGTTAGTTTTGTAAAATTAAAAAAAAAAAATATTTATGCCAGACATTTTGAGAACAAATAAATATTACAACGAAAAGTTAGCTTTAGGGCGATCTAGAACTAGATACCTACTTATTTAAAGTATCCTGTTTCGTTTATTTCATGGCCAAGCGTGATTTACATTGAGAAAAATCGATTTATTAAAAATCGATCGAAATCTTTAGGAAATTAAGAAATAACTCCCCGAAGGTGTGTCCTCGTCTGAAACACGAGTCACGCCAAAACAGTGTGTGTGTCTGTGACGTAGTTATGGTCATTGCGAACGATATTGAAAGTATCGCCTACATAATAGGGTTTACGCAATCCAATTCCATTTTACACATGATTGATTTGGATTTTAAATGATTAGTCGTACAAGTCCAAATATAATAGTGCTGAATTTCTTATACCGGGTGGCGCAAAGTCAAACTGGCCATAGGAAATTCCATGGAAATTTTGTTACCTCGAGTATTTGCTCCCCTAATAATTTTATATCAAAATTGTATTAGACTTTTTTGAAGGTCCTCGTATGATGGACTAGCACACCAAATTTCATTATTTTCTAATAAGCCAATTAAAAGTTATTTAGAAAAACTCTTCGTAATATTTCAAAAAATTATATACGGCTGTGGTACATACAGGGTGGCCCTTTAGTGTGACAAAGTACAATAGCTCCGTTACTATTTCAAATACATTAAAAATATTAATACAAAAGTTGAAGGGCAGTAAGTGACTTATAACGTAAAATTATGTTTAACTCTATAGGGTGGGTCAAAAAAGCGGAACAATAAAAAATGTACTTTTTTCAAATGGAACACCCTGTATATTTTTTTCATTTTTAAATTCCACATAAAATTATAATTATTTTTTATTAAATACATTATTAGTCTATACTTTATAGTTTCCGAGATATTGACTCGTGAAAAGTGACATTTTTGAAATTTGACAGCTTCTAACTTTCTAACAGTACGTCTTAGAGCAAAACGGCTTACATGTCCCTATCTTCAATTTTTATTATTTTCCCAAAAAAATCAACTTCCGGTGAAACCGGATGTTACTCGAAAGCAGGAAATATAGTTGTTCCGGTTTAACTGGAAGTTGATTTTTTGGGAAGATAATAAAAATTGAAGATAGGGACATGTAAGCCGTTTTGCTCTAAGACGTACTGTTAGAAAGTTAGAAGCTGTCAAAGTTCAAAAATGTCACTTTTCGAGAGTCAATATCTCGGAAACTATAAAGTATAGACTAATAATGTATTTAATAAAAAATAATTGTAATTCTATGTGAAATTTAAAAATGTAAAAATATACTGGGTGTTCCATTTAAAAAAAGTACATTTTTTCTTGTTCCGCTTTTTTGAGCCACCCTATAGAGTTAAAAATAATTTTACGTTATAAGTCACTTACTGCCCTTCAACTTTTGTATTAATATTTTTAATGTATTTGAAATAGTAACGGAGCTATTGTACTTTGCCACACTAAAGGGCCACCCTGTACCGTGCGAGCAAAAAATATTTGCATCAAAGAGGGCTTGGATTAAAAAACGTAGGGCTTGGTTTAGATCACAATGATATGGGACGATATATCTAACCAAATCTAGGTTAAAATTTTGTCAAATTCATATTATGACATGATCTGCCAACTGCCAAACTAATGAGTAAAAAATAAGTAGACAAATACAAATTTATTTTTGTTGTTTACAAAATTAAAAAAGTAAGGATATACAGAAAGAAAAAGAAAAATAATTACATAAATTGCTGAAATTGGCCACCGCCATGCTCCAAGCATTTGATAATCCTTTCTTGTAATTGTTCTAAATCTGTAACTAGTGTTTTAAAAATAGTGTTCTTTAAATGAGGAAAAACGAAGTAATCCATAACCGTTAAACAAGATGATCTAGGTGGGAATTCAATGTCTGATCGAAAACTGATCAATCTGTCGTCGAAAAAAGTGCGTAAGTACCGTAGTTAATTATTTCGGCGGCTGTATGGGCGGTTGCACCGTCCTGTTGAAAATATCCAAAACGTAGTTCGTCGTCAAGTAATTGCTCCATAAATGGATTCAAAATATTATGTCTATACCGCTGTGCTGTAACTGTGTCATGGAAAAAATAGGACCAACAATAATTATTCTTCTTCGGGAAACAGCTAACCAGACACCAATTTTTTAAAGATACAATGTAGACTCTACAAAAAAATGGGGATTTTCACTACTCTACATGCGTGTATTCTGAGAATTCACATAACCGGAGAGGTGGAACCAGGCTTCATCCGAAAAAACTGTCAGGTCTAATAAATCATTTCTTTCCAATAAATTTTGGGTAAACCATTGAGAGTAATTCCTGCGTCTTTCAAAATCTGCGGCTTGTATTTCTTGGAATACTTGCACTTTATAAGGAAATAAATTTAGCTGCTTCTTAAGAATAGTCCTGCATGTTCCATAAGATCTTCTTGGGACAGGCGTCTTATACAATTTGTTGGCGTATTTTGCATTATTTTATGAACATTTGCAACAAGTTCTTCTGTTCTTACAGATGGTGTTCCTGGTCCTTTCTTGTGTTGTATAGAACCTGTTTCCGTAAACACAGCCACGGTTCTTTTCAGGCAATGATAAAAATCCCCAGCAATAAAAGCAACGATAGGAAAATGTTCGTGAAAATCGTCCATGCACAAACCCGGATTGTATTGCTACTCACCATTTACTCTAAACTCTAACCCCGTTTCGAAATGACGCTTCAACCACAAATATTTTGTGCTGTTCCGTAAAGCCCATTGTGTGAATTGTTCAAGAAATTGGAAAAATTAGCGATGGATCAAATTACTTGTAACGACTGTCAAAGATGACGGAATAACTGATTGATTGTTAATTCAGGTAGTTAGTTATTGATACCCAACAGGTATTAAGCTCTACGGCTAAGCATTACGTCCTTAGATGCAAGGCCCTCTTGCTATTGCTGGTGCTATTTCCATTTTACTTTCTTCTACATGAAGTAAAACTTCTAAATCTACAATATTTTCTTGTGCTATAGGTACCATAGAGTACATTAATACTTTGGTCAAAGCATTTGCAATTATATTACGTTTACTGTCAAAGCCAATATTTGTGGGTAGCAAAATGGACATGTGATTTTCCATGGCCAGTCTAATGGTGCACCACCCAGTAAGTTTATGTGTTAAAACTTGTTTACTATTACGTAGTAGAAAACGAAAACTATAACAAAATTTCAAGGGTATCAAAAGTAATATTTATGATGGTAAAATTTACAACACGAGCTGCAAGCCCAGTAAGTATAGTAATCATTACCCACTAATGAAAAATTTGTAAGATAGGTTATATGAATTAACTGTTAATTGAGAAAGGATTCTATTCGACGACTGAATATTTTGACGTATCATTAACTTAAAGTAGGTTGTGTTTGTGTGTATTTGTACGGTGTTATTAGCTGGATTACGTCGACTATTGTGTGTGTGTTCTGTGGCGCTGGTTGAAACTAAATGGCCAGTTTCCAGCTGCTATAATGAGGAATTTTAACTTTAGTGGTGTTCTGATTTTTAAAATGTTTGTACCAGATTAATTTAAGACTTTTTAATTATAATTTTACGTTAAATTTTAAACCATGCTTTGTCAATGAAAGTATGTTCTTGTGATAATAAAGCTGTATTTGACTTTGACTTTGACTAAACCAGCAAATTTCTCTTTGTTAATTAAAGTTAAGTTTTCAATAATTTTTATATAGATTATTTCCTTCCTATCAATTTTGACCAATCACTGACAAGAATTCGTAAGTCATATTTAATTTTCAAGTGGAAAAATTGCATGACAGCTCCTGTCAGTAATTTTTCGGGAAAAATGTTTGATAGGTACCTACTGTCAAAATAAAAAAGTGTTGAATTTCTATCTAGTTATCAACGAATGACTTTAGCAAAACAATTCCACATAGCAACCTAACGCTTTCATTTTAAATAATTTTTTCAACAAAACACTCTCATAGTTTATTAATACCAACTTAGTACCCAGTAAAATGCTTTGTACCGGGTGGTCAAATAAGCGAGGACGTCGGCTTTATCTCGGAAAATTTAATAGTACAACTTTCGGAAAGATTTTTTTATGAGTAAAGTGGTCAAGGGAAATTGCTGGAAATTATTTTTAAGTTCCTCATTTCGCCGCAAGGGGGCACAATTTAAAATTGTTTTTTTTTAATTCTAAATTTCTCCGAAAATTTCCATATTAAGGTATAACTCTGATTACATCATTCGAAAGCTTAGACAATTCTGCATCATTTTGGTTTAAGGCTCATTGGCGTACCGACCTTGATAAGGGTGGGAGAAGCTATTGAAAGTGTCAACATTAAAATCGCTGTAACTTCTAAACGACTTATCCGATTTTACTAAATTTAAGCGTGTTTGGAAGGGGAAAATAAACATCTTCAATTGCCGTATCCAATAGTACACGATAGTGTTTAATAAAATTGCTAGAGGGCGCAATTTGTAATAATAACAGTTCTTTCGATTTTATCCCGAAAATTCAAATCATACGGTATAACTATGATATCATAATCGAAAAGTAGATAAAATTTGCAAGAAAAGATGTGAAGACCGCAGTTCGATATCTTTGTTCGTTTCAGAGTTATTGCCAAAACAATAATTTTTAATACAAATTGCGCCCTCTACCAATTTTATTAGAAACTATCGTGTACCATTGATACGACAATTGAAGGTACTTCCTAACAAGCTTAAATTTAGTAAAATCGGATAAGTCGTTTAGAAGTTACAGCGATTTTAATATTTACACTTTCAATAGCTTCTCCCACTCTTATCAAGTGAAAGTGTAAACATTAAAATCGCTGTAACTTCTAAACGACTTAACCGATTATACTAAATTTAAGCTTGTTTGGAAGAAAAAGGCAAGTACCTTCAATTGTCATATCCAATGGTACAAGATAGTTTCTAATAAAATTCCTAGAGGGCGCAATTTGTATTAAAAATTATTGTTTTGGCAATAACTCTGAAACGAACAAAGATATCGAACTGCGGTCTTCACATCTTTTCTTGCAAATTTCATCTACTTTTCGATTATGATGTCATCGTTATACCGTGTGGTTTGAATTTTTGGGATAAAATCGAACAAATTGTTATTATTACAAATTGCGCCCTCTAGCAATTTTATTAAACACTATCGTGTACTGTTGGATACGGCAATTGAAGATACTTATTTTATCCTTCCAAACAAGCTTAAGTTTAGTAAAATCGGATAAGTCCTTTAGAACTTACAGCGATTTTAATGTTTACACTTTCAATAGCTTCTATAGCTCTTATCAAGGTCGGTACGTCAACGAGCCTTAAACCAAAATGATGCAGAATTGTCTAAGCTTTCCAATGATGTAATCAGAGTTATACCTTAATATGGAAATTTTCGGAGAAATTTAGAATTTAAAAAAACAATTTTTAATTGTGCCCCCTTGCGGCGAAATGAGGAACTTGAAAGTAATTTACAGCAATTTCTCTTGACCACTTTACTTATAAAAAAATCTTTCCGAAAAATGTACGATTAATGGTTTCCGAGATAAAGCCGACGTCCTCGCTTATTTGACCACCCGGTACGTTCCTTTAATTGATTAAATTATCATATTACTATTAAATAGGCTTTTTTTGTTCAGTCAGGAAATAATCTTGCCAAACATCATTCGTGCATCTAATTTTTCCTATATGAAAAAATTCAAATAACTCGTCAACAAGTAATTTGTCAACTCGTTTTTCCAAATTTTTTCGGAAAAATTAGATGCACTTATCTACCCGATTATTGTGACTACTTCTGAAATGAAGAGGGGGGGGTTAGAAACTCTATTAATTCCCGCTTGGCCACAGCTCATAGCTACAAAACCAATAAAATCCCCCGTAGCACTCTCATAGATCCGCCATTTCATGTTTTAAACGAAAAAACAGTTCTAATTTTATATATTTTTTTAATTTGTCTGTAACCCCTAATCCAAAAAAAAACAATTTTTTTGAAGGTGTCCCCGTTTTGCAAATTGTAAGAATTTTAATTATGTTTGTTATTTAATAGATATTTACTTATACTTCGTTAATTAGGTAGTTCAGTTTCATAATAGATTCGCGAATTGATTTGTTTATAAAAAATAATCTCAATGTCAAAGAAGAACACCGTTCTCTTATTTTTATAATTAAATATACTAGTAAGTATGTAGACGTAATATAATAATATAAAGGCTCCAATAAAATTTAATTTTAATGAATAAAATTATTACTTTATATTATGACTTATAAGTAAACGAAAAAAAAATTACCACAATAATTAATAGGTACAATCTTTTTTGACCCGCTTATTTAAGAGAAAACATTGGTGACGCATTCGCCATTTTATTTTAGTTTTTATCAATATTTCTTTTATTTTTTGTTTTCTTCGAAAAGCGGCCAAATACTCTTTGAAAAGCAATTAGGTACCTAAGTACCTAGAGTTTTAAGTTAAAAAAAAAATGTTGATGAAATAAATAAAAGCAAAAGTATTTAGTACCTACATCTGTATTAATTGTTATGAAACATGTCAGTAACAGGCTGATTACCCCCTAGCTACGGCGGTGCTCTCACATAAAAAGTGCTATTGTTCTTTATGAAGAATTTAAAATAACGATAACGGGGTTACTTTAAGCATTAATTGATTACACAAACTGGTTGGAGGGGGGAGGGGTTATGTCCCCCCAGTACCCCCTTCCCCTCTTATACAGGGTGGTGCATCGATCCATGCAACATAGGAAATCCCATGCAAATTTTGAGATGGTAAAATATTGGCTCTCTTGTTTATTTAAGACCGATAATTATTTAACTTTATTAATGGAAATACTTTGACGAACTAATTGACGAAATTTTAGAGCGATTTATTAAGTAATTAAGGGCTTATTTAAAAAAACGTCAATTTATAATTGGCGAAAATTAACAAATTAATGCGATTCTAAAGCTTTATAATTAAAACGCCAGTAAGTGTCAGTAACTGACAAGAAGGATGTATTATGACAATACATTTGTATTCGGGTAAAATAGGTTAAAAGCTTCAAGGTTTAATATTTTTAATACAATTTGGTTTGTCTCTCCGTTATATACATACAAAAAAATATTGGAGGAGATAAATCAATAAAACAGTTTTGGTAAACAAAAAGTACTTTATTTTTCGAGACTTTGACTTTTAATGCATAATAAAACCAATAAATTACATACTTAACTAATTATTTAATACGATGTTCAAACAACCCCCCATTTGCTGCTAGACAATACCCGAGACGATCATAAAACTCATTTCGAACATTTCCTAATTGATACACGGATAGTCTTTCACACTCTAAAGTAATAGCATTTTTTAAATCCTCCAGCGTCTTGTATTTAAAATTTTTCTAGATGGTTGTTTTTAGGTGTCCCCATAAGAAAAAGTCAATCGGCGAAAGATCGGGAGACCTAGCTGGACAATTAATTGTGTAATTTAGTCCAATAACGTTACCTACAAAACCATTTTCTAAATACTCCCTACTACTGCGGAGTTATGAGCTGGGCAGCCATCCAACTGGAACCAAATTTCTTGATTTTCTCGAACAACTTTATGCAACGCATTCGTAATTTCATTTCGAAGCAGTTCAAGAAAATATTGTGTGGTTAAATTTTGATTTAAAAAGAGTGGTCCAATGCATGATATGATGTCTCAAATTGCCAGCTCATACGTTAACTTTTTGGGGATACTGCGTCCTTGTTTCAATAAACCGAAATTCATTTTTTTGGCTCCAGTATCGTAAATTTTGTACATTAGGTTCGTTATTTAAGGTAAAAGTACATTCGTCGGTCCATCATATTAAAACAAAAATTAGCCATTCGAATCATGTCCCCATCTCTTAATTCTTGAACTCTATGGTATTTATACGGATAATATTTAGGTTTATGTAATACTCGTAAAACGGTTGTATGATGTTTCCCCGCTTCGTCTCCGTGTATTTACAACCTTAATTAATGTATAAAAAATCATACATTAATGGCCCCTATTAATGCAGGATTTTTTTTTATTAATAAACGATTTTAGGCAACCAAATATACTACAAAGCACGCACTGCCGCGTACATAATGGCGTTGCCATAGTTTCTGTCGATGTCAATAAGTTTGAAATTCAAAAATTTGTTAAAATATGTAGTTTGGTTCTAAATTAAAAAAAATATAATCTATTAACAAGACAATCGACGGAAAAATATTGTAACTAACGCGTATATTAAACAGCGATTAATACACTAGTTTGTTAAATTACTATTATGGTTAAAAAATTGTCAAACTTGGTTTAAATTTGACATTTGATGAATCAAAATAACGTCATTAAAATTCAGACCCGTTTTATCCATTTTAGGATAATAAAAGATAATATTATTTTTTAAATAACTTTGGATAGACTGCATGAAAATTATTAAAATTTTGCAACTGAGTTTAGTTTATTCTTTAAAAAGTTTAGATAAACTTTTGCTCTAAAATAAATTGGGGAGCCAATATTTTACCATCTCAAAATTTGCTGGGATTTCCTATGTTGCGTGGATGGATGCACCACCCTGTATACGTGCCTAGCGGCTCCACTATTAGAGTTATCCAAAAAAGGCTTTTACAAAAGTTGTAAGGTTTAGTGAAATATATATTTTTAATTATTAGGTACCTACAGTGTGGTCCATAAATAATAAAAATATATTTTATTTATGCACTATTTCGTTTTTAATTTTTTTGCAACGTTGCCAAATAAAATGGAAATTTCTTAAAATTTCGGGAAAACTATAGTATCTAGATATAAAATAATGTTTTCTCAAAATAAAATTTTCTATAAATCCTTAAGTATAGGGTTAGAAAAACAATTTCAAATCATAACGTATTTAAAATTTTGCATGTTTTTTGTTGACATTCGTGGATCGAAAATTTTCAAATATTTAAAACGAAACACCCAATATTTATTAGGCTCATCCAATAGCTATTTTAATTATCTTTTTTTTTTGTTAAGTCTTCCCTATACCTAAATTCACTAGTTTAGCAATATTTCGACTTTTATTTAAATTTTCATAAAAAAACTTTGATTTTTAATTTTATAATTATCCAAGGCAACCAAAGTAAAAACAAGTGTAGGTAATTAAAATTTTTAATATGAAATTAAAATAAATGATTAGGTAGGTACCTTAAATAAAATATTATTTATTTATAGCTTAAAATAACATAAATAACAATACATCCGACTAATAAATTAAAAAGCCAAATAAAAATTACCATCACCTACAGTCTACAGTTCTTCTACAGTATGAACCAACAAAAGAAAGTTTTTGACTTTTTTATACAGGATGCGAAAAAAATATTAAATCGTCGCAGGACTACTTTTATTTTTCATTTTAGAACAAAATTGTGAATACAAAAATATTTCAAATTCTACTTTTTTTTATTACTATTTTTTTTTTTTGATATTTTTTATGATAATGTATTGTTACAAACAATATAGTTTTCTCACTTGCTTCAAGAATGTAAATAGGTAATATTCATCATGTTAGTATTTACAAAATGAATTTATTAAAAGGTAAAATTAACGGTTAGAACCTAAAATACAAGACTATATAAGTAGTTTTGGCACACACAAAAATGTTGTCTTATTTTGCATAAAAATTTCAATTGCATTTGTTTTGATTTATTAACTAGAAAAATAACAATCACAGTTTTTTAACGAAAATTTAAATAAAAATCGAAATATTGGCCAAATAAAGAAAATTAAAATATCTATAGGACGAACTTAAAATGTTTATTTGAAGACCTGAGTTATTGTATTTTACAATTTATTATATTCCAATGCATGTCAACAGAATACAAAATGTTAACTACTTTATAATTTGAAACTGTTTTTCTATCCCTATACTTAAGAATTTATAGGATATTTTCGATTTTTAATTTTCTTATTGAGAAATACATATAATCATATTTTTTTCCAGAATTTTAAGAATTGTACAATTTGTTTGGCAACGATAGAAAAAATAAGAAACCAAATACGGCGTCATATGGATAATTTTAAGGGGAAACTAAAAATGCTAAAATATATTATACGGTGATTTATTTAAAAATATGTATATTTTTATTGTCCTGCTTTTCTGGACCACTCTTTCGAACATATACAGGGTCGCTTTTATGTATGGGAACGATCGATTATTTGCTAAAGTAAGATAGCTAGCGAAGAATGTTAAATACAAAACTTTTAGGGTTTTTAAAAATCTATTACACTGCGCATAAACTAAGTATACAGGATCAGTCAAAAAGCCATGGAAGAACAAAGTTACTTTATTTTAAATGGAACCCCCTGTATATTATTCAATATTTCAATTACTTACAAGATTCTAAAAAAAATGTTAAGCACACCACATACCCAATCTTAACCGTTTTCGAGATATCGAGTTTCGAATATAATTTTCAAATAAATCTAATAACAATAATAAAAAAGACAAACTCAGTTTTAGTAAACAACAATTTGAAATCCTATTTGATAAGGTGCTCAAAGTGTCCACCGTTTACCTCCTGGCAGTAATGAATTCGGTGAACAAAATTTTGTAGCGAATCTAAAAGGATATTGGGAGTAATACTGGAAATTTCATGCATCATTCTTTGTTGCAAATCTTCGATATATTGTGGCCTATTTTTGTACACTAAATTTTTGATATGGCCCCACAGGAAAAAGTCAAGAGGAGTCATATCAGGAGACCTAGCAGGCCATTCAATTGCACCTCTGCGCCCAATCCATTTACCAGGAAATGTTTCCTCTAGATATTCCCTCACCATCCGTCCAAAATGTGGTGGAGCCCCATCTTGTTGAAACCATATTATTTGTTCAGCCGGTAAATTGGGATTATTATGGTTCGGGAATAATCGTCTGAGCTGTGGAACAATATTCTCTTGTAAAAGTAATAAATATCGTTCAGAGTTCAAATTTCCATGTATAAAATAGGGTACTATGACGTTTCCACCAATAATGCCACACCAAACATTGGTTTTTTGTGGTCGTTGATGGGTATGAACTTGTTCCATCCAATGTGGATTTTGGTCTGACCAATATCTATAGTTGTGTCGATTTACGTGCCCGTTTAAACAAAACGTTGATTCATCAGAAAATAAAATGTGGTTGACAAAGTTGACCTATTGATTCAATTTATCCATAATGATTTCGCAAAACTGAATTCTGCGATCCAAATCGTCTTCACTCAATTCTTGTAATAAATGAAATTTATATGGTTTGAATTTTTCTCTTTTGGTAATTTTTTGAATGGAATATCGACTCATATTATGATTTAAATCCCGCTGTTGCGTCGAAATTATTGGATTTTCTACCACATCCCACATCTAACATGACATTTAGAGAATTTTCTTCATTAGTAACGCTTACCGGTCGTCCACTTTTTGGTCGATCTTTCACACCTCCAGTTTCATGAAAACACTGCAATGTTTTGGAAATAGTTGATTTAGTTAAAGGTTCCCGATCTTGACGCAATTCATTAAAAATATTCACCACTTGAGTAAAACTCCGTGTTCTATCGCCGTACTCTATCATCATTAAAATTTCAATGCGCTCGGTATCACTTAAACGTGCCATTTTTACGTAAAAATTGTTCACAAATTGTAAATGTAAGTATTTTTGGCATATCTGTTGTCAAGATGACAAAACAACATTGTTATGGAGATAAATATTTTCTAAGGTAACTTGATGGACTAGAAAATTAATGAATGTAATAATTTATTTGAAAACGATATTCGAAACTCGACATCTCGAAAACGGTTAAGATTGGGTATGTGGTGTGCTTAACATTGTGTTTTAGAATCTTGTAAATAATTGAAATATTAAATAATATACAGGGGGTTCAATTTAAAATAAAGTAACTTTGTTCTTCCATGGCTTTTTGACTGATCCTCTATACTTAGTTTATGTGCAGTGTAATAGATTTCTAAAAACCCTAAAAGTTTTGTATTTAACATTCTTCGCTAGCTATCTTACTTTAGCAAATAATCGACCGTTTCCAAGCGACCCTGTATATTTAATTAAGCCTCACAACTTTTGTAATACCTTTTTTTGGATGACACTATATAGAGCGAATATAATACTTTATCGCACAGATAGGCTACCCTGTTAAAGTGCTGTAATAATTTGTCTATTAACAGATTATAAGTAGGTATATTTACTAATAACGTGATTTGGGCAACAATGGGTCGTAAAATATATGATTTGGTAATCATGTTGCTAATACCAGCAAATAGCTCTATTCTTATAGATATGAAGAATTGTTACCTGCTGCAAAATCTGAATTGCACATTAAACAAAAATTCGGACAAAACTTTATATCAATTTATGGTTTAAATTGCCTTCTTGACATCCTTTCTAAAAGATTTTTTCAACGTTATCTTATAATTTATCTTTTAAATTAATTTCTATGGAAATGTGTTCAAATTTTAAATTAGAGGAACGACGCGACGGTACCACAGGCCTATAAACAAAAAGTTGAATGCTTAATAGGCTGTATAAATGGCACACTATACCGTGCGAGCAAAAATTATTTGCATCAAAGAGGGCCTGGATTAAACAACGTAGGTCTTGGTTTAGATCACAATGATATGAGGAACGATATATCTAACCAAATCTAGGTTAAAATTTTGTCAAATTCATATTATGACATGATATGCCAAACTAGTAATAACTAGTAATAAAATAAGTAAACAAATACAAATTTATTTTTGTTTACAAAATTAACAAAGCAAGAATATACAGAAAAAAAAAATTACATAAATTGCTGAAATTGGCCACCGCCATGCACCAAACATAAATTCACACGTCTCTTCATATTTTCGAAAGTGTTGACCAGCATCTCTGGAGAAATGTTACCACATTCTTGGATAATCCTTTCTTGTAATTGTTCTAAATTTGCAACTGCTGTTTTAAACATAGTGTTCTTTAAATGAGGAAAAACGAAGTAATCCATAACCGTTAAACAAGGTGATCTAGGTGGGAATTTATTGTCTGATCGAAAACTGATCAATCTGTCGTCGAAAAAATTGCGTAAGTAGTTAATAGTTTCGGCGGCTGTATGGGCGGTTGCACCGTCCTGTTGAAAATATCCAAAACGTAGTTCGTCGTCAAGTAAGTGCTCCACAAATGGATTCAAAAGATTGTCTCTATACCGCTGTGCTGTAACTGTGGCATGGAAAAAAATAGGACCAACAATTCTTCTTCGGGAAACAGCTAACCAGACACCAATTTTTTGAGGGTGCAATGTGGACTCTACAAAAAAATGGGAATTTTCACTACTCCACGTGCGTCTATTCCGAAAATGCACATAACCGGAGGGGGAACCAGGCTTCATCCGAAAAAAATTTCAGGTCTAATAAATCATTTCTTTCCAATAAATTTTGGGTAAACCATTGAAAGTAATTCTTGCGTATTTCAAAATCTGCGGCTTGTATTTCTTGGAATACTTACACTTTATAAGGAAATAAATGTAGCTGCTTCTTAAGAATAGTCCTGCATGTTTCATAAGATCTTCCCACTTCTTGGGACAGGCGTCTTATACAATTTGTTTTCGAATTTTACATTATTTCACGAACGTTTGCAACAAGTTCTTCTGTTTTTATAGATGGTCTTCCTGCTCCTTTTTTGTGTTGTATAGAACCTGTTTCCCTAAACACAGCCACGGTTATTTTCAGGCAACGATAAAAATCCCCAGCAATAAAAGCAACGTTACGAAAATATTCGTGAAAATCGTCCATGCACAAACCCGGATTGTATTGCCACTCACCATTTACTCTAACCCCGTTTCGAAAATACGCTTTAACCATGAGTGTTTTGTGCTGTTCCGTAAAGCCCTTTGTGTGAATTGTTCAAGAAATTGGAAAAATTAGCGATGAATCAAATTACTTGTAACGACTGTCAAAGTTGACGGAATAACTGATTGATTGTTAATTCAGGTAGTTACTGACACCCAACGGGTGTTAAGCTCTACGGCTAAGCATTACGTCCTTAGATGCGGCCCTCTTTGATGCAAATAGTTTTTGCTCGCACGGTATGTTATAAATATTGATTTCCAATTATTAGCTCTTTTTTTTACCTTTCAACAAACCCAAATAATATAACTCTGTTTTTTTAAAGTTGGAACGCGAGTCAATCGCTACGAACTTACAGTCAGTTGGAATGACGCTGCCAACTTAAATTAGTGGTTGGCAACCTATAAAAACCAAAACCCCGTATGTACAGAGATATTATAGTATGCCATTTTTACGGCCTATTTACCATTCTACTTTTTTTATAGGCCCGTGGTGCTAGCTTTAGCTTATAGTAAACAAGACAACAAAAGTGTAAATAAAGGAATACATAACATGATGCATATCATGCAAAGCAAGAAAACGATAGTTAAACTATTTATATTTACAATGGATAAATAAAACAATCACTTCAACAACGCGTGTAATACACAGTAATAATACTGGAAAATGCTTTGTCACTGCCAATGTGTGTGTTTGTTTCCGCGGAAAGTTGAAGGATTTTAACATATTTGGGCATTTTCTATCAAGTTTTACTTAATACAACCACTGCCTCCATACCACCACATGCAAATTGATTGGACTTTTGAGTTTTTTTTTTTTTAATAATAAATAATTTTTTAAGGTGTTCCAAAATTAGATGGAACCAAATAGACCATCAAGACGCTCTCTGCGACTGCGGAGAATTACAAGACATGGCGCATCTCACGATCTGCAGAAACTGCCCTAACACCTGCTCCCTGCATGATTTATGGAATGCTGAACAGAATGCTATTGACGTCGCCCAATATTGGGCACAAAGATTATGATTTGTTGATTTGGATACGAAAAAGTAAGTAAAGTAAGTAAGTAAGGTGTTCCGTAGAATATTTTCACAATTTGCAATAAAATTAAAGTAAATTTTAAAAATATTGTAATTATAACGTAAATAATATTAAGAGACAATGACAGTTCAGTATTATCGCTATTTATTTTTTTATTTGTCGGTGAATTGCTGCCTATTAATTCGGTGAAAATTAAATTTTTTTTATATATAAAAAGGTATTGTATACTACCCATTGTACATGGGTACTACATAACTGTTACAACACGTCCATATAATAATTTCCAATATACAGGGTGATTCAAAAGTAAGCGGCATCCTTTCGGGGGCCTAATCCATGCATAAAAATAAGGCAAAAAGTTTCTATTAACATGGGTCCGAAAATGCTTCCTAAGGGAGCTACGCCCCTTTGAATAGGACACACACTGTTAATGCAGATTATTTTTTATCAATAAACATATGCAAATCAGAAAATGTTCAATTCGATTTGCTAGTAAAGGGTACACTCTATCGAATTGAACTAAGAGTACCTTATTTACGTAAAAAACTCTAGAATTTTATAATTTCTAAACAAAATCGCAATAACCTAAAGGGAAAGATAAATAGGGATGTTTTAACCCTTACCCTCCCCCGTATGTGACGCCACTGAATAACATTTTAAAATTTTGAATATAGAATCTTATTCACCATCAACTGTTCATACAGTACACCAATTTTCAAAATGTAATTGTAAGTACTAGAGAAAAAATCGTCTTTAAGGTGTCCTATTCAAAGGGGCGTAGCTCCCTTAGGAAGCATTTTCGGACCCATGTTAATAGAAACTTTTTGCCTTATTTTTATGCATCGATTACGCCCCCGAAAGGATGCCGCTTACTTTTGAATCACCCTGTATTGTTTGGACTTTTACTTTTCTAAATTATAAATTTCTAAATATATCTAAAGTTTCAAATGTTGGCAACTGTGTTTTCCTTTGCTGTTTTCACAAATTATTTTTCGAATTTTCCCACTCTAACCTAATTGCCCCCTCTAGGAAGCACGTCAAAGTTAAGTTAGTGCATTTTTGCATTTTTGACTCATGTCAACAAACAGTCCTTCTAGGATGTTTATAAAATACGTGTCTTAACACGTGGACGTGAGCAACAATTTGACCTTTATTTTCTGAAAATGTGTGATTTTATAATTTATTTCATTGTATTTAAATTAACCGCTTGTGGGGTTACCTACCTTTAACCCTCAGTACACCACAAACCATTTGTTAGACAGTATTTTCATTGTGATATCTTCGTAATACTTCCACAATAAATAATGACAGACACACTTAAAAAGTTTTATTAAAAATTTGAAAATAACCCTTGACACCTTCGTTTTAGAAGAGTTTTTTCTTCTTCCCCAGTTTATTTGGTTGGTTTAGACAACCCCTTTACTGACTTTTTCACATACTCAGTAGTATGTTTTAACTTTTCTCAATTTTCTTCATATTATGTCACTGCTACACCTCAATTTTTAAAATCAATATAAACTTCATATTCTATAGGTAATAATTAACAAGTTAAGAGCAGTAACCCCTTTTACCACAATGAAAATTGCCGAACGTTTTGCTGGTCAAACGAAAATAAAAAATAAAAAATGGTATTTAGAAAATAAATTCTACTTTAAATACCCCATCCAGAAAAGTAAATGACGATCGAAAATATTCCCAAAATTTTTTTTATAGTTTTTTTTTATTTTTATTATATTTGTAATATCTTAAACAATTCTTTATTGGTCAAAAGCAAAATGACTTTCCCGGGTGTAGAATGTTGTACCAAACAATTTTTCTTAAAGCCATTTTTCAATATCGGCCTTACTTTTTTCTCAAAAACGTTGGGCGCGTAAAGTGAATTTAAGCGTGTAAAGTGGATTTACGCGCCCAACGTTTTTGAGAAAAAAGTAAGGCCGATATTGAAAAATGGCTTTAAGAAAAATTGTTTGGTACAACATTCTACACCCGGGAAAGTCATTTTGCTTTTGACCAATAAAGAATTGTTTAAGATATTACAAAATTACTAAAAATAAAAAAAATTTGTAAAAAAAATTTTGGGAATATTTTCGATTGTCATTTACTTTTCTGGATGGGGTATTTAAAGTAGAATTTATTTTCTAAATACCAATTTTTATTTTTTCTTTTCGTTTGACCAGCAAAACGTTCGGCAATTTTCATTGTGGTAAAAGGGGTTACTTCCTCTTAAGGTTGAATTCTCAACGTCGTTCAATTTGTTGCCAACCTATAACCTATATTTCGCTTTGTTTTTTTAAGTTTATTATTTTTTAAACTAACATTTAAATAAAATCAGTATCGTCGGCACATTACTTAGGTAATATCTGATATATTACAAAAATATCAACTTATTTCATTGCTAATATTGGGAGAATTGTATACTGAAAGAACCATGAGTGACAATGACATAATAATGTTTAAAAAAATATTACCCAATATTTTTCGGTATACAATTCTCCTAAAATAAGTTATGAAATTCCTTGATATTTATTAAATATGTCAATTATTACCTATAGAATATCAACACAATACTGATTTTTTAAATTTTTATATAAAAGCTAGAAAACATAAATAAATCTACGCGGAATAGGTTACAGGTTGGCAAGCATGTTGATACTCCCACCTTAAATAAATATCAAGGAATTTCATAAGTTATTTAAGAAGAATTGTATATCGAAAAATTTCGGTTAAGATTTTTTTAACATTATTATGTCATTGTTCTTTCACTATACAATTCTTCCAAACTAAGCAATGATATAAATTGATATTTTTGTAATATATCAGATATTACCTAAATAATGTGCAGACGATACTGATTTTATTTAAATCTTAGTCAATAAAATAATAAAATAAGAAAAACAAGGCGAAATAGGAATAGGTTATAGGTTAGCAATAAATTGAATGACGTTGATAATTCCACCTTAGGGTTCTACACCATTTTCTTGTCTGCTAAAAACATCAGCATTAAATAAATTATAGTACAGTATAGTCCGATTGTTTTTTTTTTGCATTTTTTTTTTAATTTTCTCTCACTTTACTATAATAAATTAAGAAATATTGCATATCAGTATGCATATTTGGTAAAAAAATACAAATAACTGCATATTTTAAAGGCAAACAAGGCATATATATATAAGCATATTTTGGCTGAATTAATCCGACCTTTAATCATAACATATATGCAAAAAAGCACTTTTACTTTAAAAGCGCAAAACAGAAGCCAACTAAAAATGTTAAACGTAGGCCCGTCAGTTCGTGGCGACGCCTCTGGGACCATGATACTACAAAATGTTTCAAGTTCAGCAAGAATAAACCTAGTCATTTTCATTGAACTTGAAAAGGCTGAAACAAAATCCGAAAGGATCCCTATGCATGTCGGATAGGTAGGGGGCTAATAAGGAACTTTTATTTCTGGCCCCACGCGTAGAACGTGGTACTGACAATTTTATTGATCCACATTCAGCGTTTGCTTTACTTTTCAAGTCAAGTCTGTTATCAACCCGAACCTGTGTTATACCTGTGATTAATTTATTACGTGTGTGCGAACTAAGGTGCGGAAAAATGGTTAGTGATAATTTATTTTAGTGGATTTTGTTAATTTCCCTCGCAGAGAAAGTATCGTATGTAATCGCGAAAAATAATATTTTTAGATATTATCAGATTTAAGATCCCTAGCCTACGAAAAGTATATTTCCCATTTCCGTCTGTCTGTCTGTTGACTTGAAAGCTTAAAAACTACTGGGCGGGGATTGACGAAATTTTGTATATGGATTATTAGGTATTAACCTTGTTCAAAATCCGGAATAGTTTAGGTTTGCTATATACGGGATAAGTATCAGAAAAAAAAGTAATTACATATGTGTCTGAAACTTTAGGTTAACAATATTATACTCATATACAGGGTCATTCACGGTGGTACGTTGGACGTATATACAGGGTTGCCCAAAAGTCCGGAATAAAATTAATATAGCCCTAACCTGTAACTTTTGGGGAAAACGCTCGGACACGTCAATTTAGTTTTATTATGCTCACATTTTGACGTTGTTCGTTTGTTTTTTTATAGACATTTGTCAAAGATATGACGACATCGATCTTTTTTTAAATAGAAACATACAGCTTATGAGACATCATTTCAAAGCTAATTCTCGTACAGTATGCTCAAAAATTTTGGCGCAATTCTTTCAACCTATTTCAAAATGGCGATTATTAAAAGTTTAAAAAAAATCTCTATTTAAATAAGCGGAAAGATTTTATCTTTTAAGGTAAGAAATCTTCATTGTTTCCCGTTCTGGCATTTTATGACATTGTGAACTTGTAAAATTAATTTAGGTATTTCCGAAGTATTATTTTACAATTTTCTAAACAAAAATGGTTTTGTCGGAAAGACAGCGTGTCGAAGCCTTGATATTGTTAGGATGTGGAGATAAAATAAGAAGTCAAAGTGAAGTGTGCACTTTATTTAATGCTAAATATCCGGATAATCAAGTTTCACAGGGCACTGTAAGTAAAATGTTCCACAAATTTGATGAATTATGGCACAGTATAGGACTTGCCTAGGAATGGACGGCCACGTGTTTTAGGCGACGATGAAAAATTGGATATTGCATTGCATGCCACTTTAAACCACCTTTTTGTTGTGTTTTGTTTTGTTACATTTTTATTTTTTTTGACAAAATAAATAACAAATAAACCATAATTATTGTTTCAAAATGTCAGAACGTGAAACAATGATGATTTCTTTCTTAGCTTAAAAGGTAAAAAAAAACCAATGCTTTATTATTTCCGTAGTTTGGGTCAGACACAAACTACGTTTTCAAAATACTTATTTTATGAAGTTACCTTATACAGGGTCAAAAACAAATAAACTTTGCATCACATGCGACCAAATTTTAATAGCTCAATTTTGAGTTTGTAGAAAAACACACATTTAATATGGCGGTACTTTAAAGAAGAGTCTTATTTTGCAAAAGTGGTGCAATTTACAAAATATGGTTAAAAAATCAAAATGATCTTATGCAGCTAAAATTCTGCATGTGGGCTAGAAACTGCATTTAAAAAAACTTTTTCTAATAACTTTTTTTTCGATACTTTCAGAAATAACCCTACTTTTGAATTATTTTTTGGAAAAAATTTAAATTTGCCAGATAATGCGAATCACGTGACTACTATTTTTTTGCTTAATTTTCATTTAGATCGAAGCAGAACTTGATGCCAAAGTCAAATTTTGAATAAAGCTATTAATAAAAAAAAAATCCCATATGATGCGGACTTTACTGGTGACACTGTTTATTCTGTAATATTAGTTTAGATAACTTAAAGAAAACCCGATAAATAAACATTTTGGTGATATTGCTTAATTTGTAGCCAAATTTTTATAACTTTTTGTCGTTACTAACTGAAGCTTTAAGGTAAAAACATGTTTTTTATTGCTGGATTCTTCTAATCTTGGTACTTTCCACAACACTTTACATTATACCTTTTAGTTATAGCTGAAGCTATATCTGATCTATTTTATGATATATACAGGGTGTTCATTTGAAAACTGCCCACCTCGATTTTTCTGCTTTAAAATGAAAATGTGGAAAATCGCTCGGACCCGTCGATTTTTATTTTGAGGGGGACATCTTTTGCGTATATTGTCAATCTTGTTACTTCAAGCCCCTAGGAGGGAGGGGAGGGGGTAAGATCTAAATCTTTAATGGATACCCCTATTTTATATAATTTTTTTAATTCTGCATAAAATTCTGAACATTTTTTAATAAAAGCATTATTAGTCTATACTTAACAGTTGCCGAGATATTTACTCTTGAAAAATTACATTTTTGAACTTTGACAGCGTCTAGCTTTCTAACTGTACGTCTTAGGGCACAACGGCTTACATGTCCCTATCTTCTATTTTTATTATCTTTCCAATAGTGTCAACTTCCGGTCAAACCGGAAGTACTATATTTTTTACATCCGGTTTAACCGAAAGTTCACACTATTGGAAAGATAATAAAAATCGAAGATAGGGACATGTAAGCCGTTTTGCTCTAAGACGTACAGTTAGAAAGCTAGACGCTGTCAAAGTTCAAAAATGTCATTTTTCAAGAGTAAATATCTCGGAAACTGTTAAGTATAGACTAATAATGCTTTTATTAAAAAATGTTCAGAATTTTATGCAGAATCCAAGAAAATTATATAAAATAGGGGTATCCATTTAAGATTTAGATCTTACCCCCCCCCCCCCCCCCTTCCTCCGAGGGGCTTGAAGTAACAACATTGACAAAATACGCAAAAGATGTCCCCCTCGAAATAAAAATCGACGGGTCCGAGCGATTTTCCACATTTTTATTTTAAAGCAGGAAAATCCAGGTGGGAAGTTTTCAAATGAACACCCTGTATATATAAGTAGTTACAAATACTAAAGTTGTTTTTTATTGCATTTCAGTGCTAGAGATAGATAGATATTTCAAAAATAGTAAAAGCAAAGATCAGTTAAAATATATTTATTTAAGAAGATTAAAAATGAAACCCAAGGAAAAAATAGAGAGGATCGAACACAAAAAAACATAAAAAAAAAATAAAACCCTTTTTTTTTTTTTAAATTGTCATGTAATTTTTATTTCAAAATTTGATTAAAAATACATAAAATAACAATATTGAAATAATAACTATAACGATTATATAAAAAACATCCGGGCATTGAACTTAAAAAACAAATATAGCATGATGCAACAGAGTAAAAGATGCCAAGATACAAGAATGGAATTTACTACGAGTTACTATTAAATGAAATTATGTGTAAAATTACTATCGCCGCTAATTCATAAAATATTATCACTGAACATCAAATGAAATGGTAAATAAACCAAATAAAGAATAGAGCAGAACTTTAAACGAATTAACATAAAATAAGGACCTAATATAAAGCAATTAAAACGGGTGATAAGCGCAATATTTAGTGACAACTGCCGCCAGAAAGTGTTGGTTTAGGTAAGTAGGTAGGGTAAAGGTGGGGAATGCCGGCCCCCTAAGCAATTTAATGAACTTTATCAATATTATTTATAATAGAAATTCAGAAATTGGAGCAAAATAAGTCTCTAGACTATTGAGTGAAATGGATATTACAAAAGTAAAAAAAACGAACATATAAAAAATTATATAATATTAGAAAAACTACTGCAGTGGCCGGAATTACCAGCCATGAATAGGTAATGGCGGCCATTACGCGCCATGGAACTACAAACAAAAATAACACACAAAATATCCACGGTTGGTGTTGGCACATGCCTCATGAGCCCATTGACCACACTTGCAACATTGTAGTCACAGTTCCCTATGCTTCCCAACGTCACCGCATATAATACATATGTCTTCGCCCACATCGTATATTATGGGCGGGTAATGGCGGCCGGCCGGCATATCCCGCACAGCAGAGGCCGGCATTACCCGAAACTAACCTATAAAAGTTTGACCCTGTATTCACTCTCATCGGCTATTAATACTTCAATATATTTTATTTACATAATAGTACATGATATTGTCACAAGATAATTTCATATGCCTTCAGCAAATAATTAATATTATTTGTTCTACATACCTTTAAAAATTTCTTCTCCTTACAACAAAGACCGCCAAAAGTCGTTTAGTCACGCAACAAGGCACTCAAGACGTTTAGAGTCGGTAAAAAAAAAAACGAAATGAAAAATACATAAAACAAAAGCGCCGTACAATCCAAAAAAGTATCAAATATTACTGAATACTGAATTTCTGTCGATTAAAGCTAGTAATGTCACGCGTAGTAAAAACATCCGTACAGCGTTACCAAAGTGATTTCCCTAAAATATTATAATTTGATATCATTAGGAAACTAAATAATTTGACTAGTAGAAAATTTAAAACACACACATATATTTAGTATATTATTTTAACTTAATAGGTAGGTGCCTACACATCACAAATGCATCTACTATTAATACCGTGCGAGCAAAAATTATTTGCATCAAAGAGGGCCTTGCATCTAAGGACGTAATGCTTAGCCGTAGAGCTTAATACCTGTTGGGTGTCAGTAACTACCTGAATTAACAATCAATCAGTTATTCCGTCATCTTTGACAGTCGTTACAAGTAATTTGATTCATCGCTAATTTTTCCAATTTCTTGAACAATTCACACAATGTGCTTTACGGAACAGCACAAAACACTCATGGTTGAAGCGTATTTTCGAAACGGGGTTAGAGTAAATGGTGAGTGGCAATACAATCCGGGTTTGTGCATGGACGATTTTCACGAACATTTTCCTAACGTTGCTTTTATTGCTGAGCATTTTTATCATTGCCTGAAAAGAACCGTGGCTGTGTTTAGGGAAACTGGTTCTATACAACACAAAAAAGGAGCAGGAAGACCATCTGTAAGAACAGAAGAACTTGTTGCAAACGTTCGTGAAATAATGCAAAATACGCCAACAAATTGTATAAGACGCCTGTCCCAAAAAGTAGGAACATATCATGGAACATGCAGGACTATTTTTAAAAAGCAGCTAAATTTATTTCCTTATAAAGTGCAAAGTATTTCAAGAAATACAAGCCGCAGATTTTGAAAGACGCCGGAAATTTATTGGAAAGAAATGATTTATTAGACCTGACATTTTTTTCGGATGAAGTCTGGCTCCACCCCTCAGGTTATGTGAATTCTCAGAATACACACATGTGGAGTAGTGAAAATCCCCATTTTTTTGTAGAGTCCACATTGCACTCTCAAAAAATTGGTGTCATGGTTAGCTGTTTCCCGAAGAAGGATTGTTGGTTCTATTTTTTTCCATGACACAGTTACAGCACAGCGGTATAGAGACAATATTTTGAATCCATTTGTGGAGCAATTACTTGACGACGAACTATACGTTTTGCATATTTTCAACAGGACGGTGCAACCGCCCATACAGCCGCCAAAACTATTAATGGATTGTTGGATTACTTCGTTTTTCCTCATTTAAAGAACACTATTTTTAAAACACCAGTTGCAAATTTAAAACAATTACAAGAAAGGGTTATCCAAGAATGTGGTAACATTTCTCCATCAGAGATGCTGGTCAACACTTTCGAAAATATGAAGAGACGTGTGAATTTATGCTTGGTGCATGGCGGTGGCCAATTTCAGCAATTTATGTAATTATTTTTCTTTTTCTTTTTGTATATTCTTACTTGGTTAATTTTGTAAACAACAAAAATTAATTTGTATTTGTCTACTTATTTTATTACTCATTAGTTTGGCATCATGTCATAATATGAATTTGACAAAATTTTAACCTAGATTTGGTTAGATATACCTATCGTCCCCATATCATTGTGATCTAAACCAAGCCCTGCGTTTTTCAATTTAAGCCCTCTTTGATGCAAATAATTTTGCTCGCACGGTATAACCTTCGCTTCCAAACACAGGCAGTAGATCTACGGCAATCAGCAGAAATTTGTCATCAGTGATTTCTATTAAAAAGGATTTCTGATCGGAACAAAATGTAAACAATGTGGTGTCCTTATATTACATATCTGTGGCTTTACCTTGCAATCGGTTGGCGATAACAAAGATTTAGGAACTTGAAAAGCGCAATTATTTTTAGTAGAGATCATAATCGAAAAAGTTGTAAAAGAAAGTTTAGAAAATTTTTTAAATAATAATAAAATCCTATCAGACAAACAATTTGGATTTAAAAAAAAAATAAATCTACACAAGATGCAATTTATCACCTAACAAATCAAATAGTGGCGCACCCAGGGGGGGGGGCAAGGGGGCCTTGGCCCCTCCCCAAAACCCCCAATGAAATGAAAAATTATGAAAGTGGATAAGTATTTTAAAAAGTCAATTTTCTTAGATTTACCTCACGGGCCTCGTTTGAGAGGGGCCAGGTGGAGCATTTGCCCCTTTATTTCGAGTTTTCCTTTATATTTTTGTTATTTTTTTGGGGTAGTAAAGACTTATTTTAATAAAAATAAACAGTTTTAATGCCAAAACGACTATGAATGTTTGAGAAACAATTTTAGCTCATTAAGTATTGAGCAAAAAATTGAAATTAAAATTAAGGGAAGACCTAAACTCTCGAAATTAACTTGATACATACCACAAAGTGTAAATCTAGGGACTTTATTGTTATTGATAAGTTTGCTGCAAATAAAAACAGAAGAATAAACTTTACTTTTAAACAATGTACCCACTAATGAAAAATAAATTAGCCTTTTTATTTTTTATCTTATTTCATTTTCAATAGAATAAGAAGGTAATCATAAATTTTTAAAATATTTACTATAATAATTATTGACGAAATTTGGGCGTGGTCTTAAAAAAATTTCGCCTGCGGCGCATTTTGCCTACAGCAGGCTTTTTGTACACCCCCAAGTTAACAAGTCACAAGCCGCCAATGCCCCTCCCCCTCCCTAAGAAACCGTTTAACGACTCCCACGACTAGGCTATTGCGATCTTCCCTGCAAGAGTACCTGTTAAAAAGCTCCAAAGTTCTAGAAAAATGCGTAACTTAAAAGTTTATTAAAAAATTTGCTTCTAGCACTGGTTGGCGGCCCCCCCCCTAACATAAAATCCTGGGTGCGCCGCTGAAATCAAATATATAATTCAATCGATAATAAAATGAACAGTATATGCATATTTTTAGATTTAGCTAAAGCCTTTGATACTGTCAGTCAAAATTCTTATTAACAAATTAGAAAAACTTGGATTTTGTGATCAAATATTTAATTTATTTAAAAACTATTTATATAACAAAGTACATCATGGTAAAATGGTGAACATATTAGTTCACCAAAAATATTTAATTATGGAGTACCTACCACAAGGTACAGTCTTAGGACCAATACCTACTTTTTACTATTTATCTAAATGATATTTTTACATTAAACTGTCAAGGAAAACGACATAGTTTTGCTGATGATACGGTAATTTTTTATGAAGTTCTAAATTGGAATATTTAAAAAAAAATACTATTGAAAAATATTTTATAAAAATAAGCAACTGGTTTAATAAAAACTTATTAACTATAAATTATAACAAAACAACATACATTATTCCATTTACTTCAAACAAAAATAAATTTCCAATAATATGCAATAATAATATTAATATAAAGGAAGGTGAAAATATTGAATATCTAGGAATAATTTTTGATAAACATTTAAAATGGGATTTACATAGTGACTACATTGAAAAAAACTAAGAATTCTTTTACCAAAATTTAAACACCTTAAACAATTTTTAAATATAAAAGAATTAGAAATATTTTATTATTCTTTAGTACAAACCCATTTAAATTATGGAATACTAGGATGGGGAGGCATAAATAAGAATTATCTTAATATTGAAACTATTCAAAAATACATTTTGAAAATTATTTACGAAAAAGACTACCAATATTCTTCTGATTTACTATTTAAAGATAGCAAAAAAATGGATATTAAACAAATATTTGCTTACAACGTGTTAATGTATATTTTTAGACATAAAAATAAAATAAATTATATTAATCACACACATGAAACTCGTCATAAAAATACTATTACATATAAAAATAGAGTAAACAAAACAATAGCACACAAACGTTTTTTAAACATTAATCCATATATTTTTGTTATGCTACCACAGTCAATTAAAATAATTAAATCATTAAATAATTATAGAAATAAAATTAAAAATTGGATATAATAATTAAAATAGGAAAAATATTACCCCATTGATTGGAATTTTTTATAAAATAAGATATTATTTACCAATTAAGCTTTTAAAAAATATTTATTATTCTCTAATTTATTCTAAATTTCAATATTTAATATCCGCCTGGGGATCTGCTACCTCTACAATAATAAACCCTTTAAAAAATTACAAAATAAACTTATTAAATGTATTTACAAGCTTCCTTTTTTAGAACCAACAATAAATTTATACAAACCACTAGGATATTTAAACTTAGAAAATTTGTATAAATTAAAAATATGTGTAATTATTCATTCAATATCCACTCATCAAAAAAAATCAAAAATCACATTCCAAAAATTAAATACCGTACATAATCATGACACAAGGCAAAATGAAAGTATTTTAGCAGTAAATATTAAAAGCAATATTGGTAAAATATCATTATTATACAATGGGGTTATAATTTATAATACCCTACCAAATATGTATAAAAATATAAAAAAATTGACACTCTTTAAAAAGAAAACTAAATTGTATTTAAAAAAAAAATAAAAGCACTCTAATTTTATTCGGAAATTAGTTTTAAAATTGATTTAAATTTGACTATTTTATTAATTTTATTTGTATTGTATTCTGTATTGTATTCTGTATTGTAATTCTATATTTTTGTAAAAAATTTTGTTTATATTTGTTTATTTTTAAGTTAGTGTAATATTTTTCCTGTAATGGACTTCTAAAGTTCGTTGGGAATTATTTAATAAATAAATAAAAATAAATATTATCCAATCCAAGAGATATATTCAAGAACGTCATTATTAATTAAATATACCAAATTATAATGAATAAAATAAATAAATATATATTATATACATGACGTATTGTATCTTTGTATACTGTAGTGATATAAAATAAACCAATAAAATATTGCCATATTCGTTTTATATTATATTCTATTGTTGTGCCTGTATTCTTGACAATAAATATTATATTATTTAACTCAAAACAAGTATTTTACTTCTACGTTCGGAATTGATAGTTTATACAAAAAATTATATATTAGCATTACTTAAATGTAAAAAAAAATATTTGAATAAACTTTTATTATTATTATTGTTATTATAATCGCTTTAGATTTTAAACACTATCACTATCTACGTAATTCGAGGGGTAGGTAACACTGAAAAATACTTCTCTTTGAATGAAATAAGTTATTACTTTATTTTTAAATATAAGTAGGTACCTACATAACATTTCTAGAAAGGGTAATTTTAGAACAAACAAAATAATAAAAAAATATTATTCGATCTCTTCTAAATACACGTCTAAGACTGCGGTTTGGATGCGTGAATCAACTGTAGGTTGATACTTAAAAAGTAATTGCAACAATATTAACAATATTGCAGTTGAGAATTTCACAAGTGTTTTCTTAATAAAGTCGTTGTAAATTGTGCAAGAAAATAGCATTCCTTATGCGAAAAGGAGATCATGTATCACGTACCTATTAACTTTGCAAAGTCAATTTTAAGTATGTGTTTTCTTTATTATCTAATCATATGTTTCCACGTACATAGCCCTATTGGTATTCTATTATTTTTATTTTCTGCATAATTTACCTCTCTAATAATGCAATTATGCAAAAATGCATAATATAATATGATGATACACGTAGTTAATTCAATAAACGTAGGTACTGTTTGATTGTAACTATCATCATTTATATACATATTTATATATATTTTCTAATAAGGGCAATATCAAATAAATTACCGTAGTTTAAACCCAAATTAGATATATAATTTTTAAGTAAATAATACTAATTAAACGTTTTGGGTCCTGGCGTCATCCCAGAGTCGGACTTGATTTTCCCGAAAAAGACGCTATGTAATATAAATAGGTTTTATACAGTGACCGGCAGAAAGTGCGCAGCATATGTGAAAGTTTTTTATCTTTAAGTTTAGAAAATTAATTTTATTTTAGATAGGTTCTGCATATTCTCAACCCAAGATAACACCCATTAAATCCGGTAAAAGTCTTATGGTATACGAGGTAGGATCAAAAATTTGAAATTCCGCTAAGAGTAAAGTACCTCTATCTTTCATTTTAGAATATTTTTTTACTAAGAATTATTGTTTTAATTTTAAAGTTATACCCAAATTTCAAATTTCGCTTATTTTGGACAAAAAAATGGATTTAATCGTATTTTCTGAATAACCCTGTATAAAAAATAAATGGCAACCTAACAGTACGAAAATAAGATTTTCTGCAGACTTTGTTAGAGATTACCGTCGATCATAAGTCCGATTAGCGTGTTTTCTTAATATTATGGCTTTTTAAAATAAAAACATAAAAAAATTAAATATCTTTGTTGCACACCGTATTTTATTTTCTGAGGGAACAAGTTAATTTCATCTAACTGATATTTTTTCATTTACATTGAGCATTTCCTTAATAGTTTTTTATACATTGAAGCATGCATAGAAAGTTTCCTTTTGATTTATAAAGAAAGAAATTTAAATTAAAAATACATTTTGAACGGATTTTATTCGTCACGCAAAATAAGGAGGAAAATATATTTTTAATTTAAATTTTTTTCTTTATAAATTAAAAGGAAACTTTCTATGCATACTTTAATGTATAAAAAACTATTTAGGATACGCTTCAAGTCAATGTAAATTAAAAAATATCAGTTAGATGAAATTAACTTGTTCCCTCAGAAAATAAAATACGGTGTGCAGCAAAAATATTTAATATTTTTATGTTTTTATTTTAAAAAGCCATAATATTACGAAAACAAACTAATCGGACTTATGATCGACGGTTATCTCCGAGATTATCTCTAACAAAGTCTGCAGAAAATCTTATTTTCGTACTGTTCGGTTGCCATTTATTTTTTATACAGGGTTATTCAGCAAACACTAATAAATCCATTTTTTGTTCAAAATAAGCGAAATTTTGGAATTTGGGTATAACTTTGAAATTAAAACAATAATTCTTAGTAAAAAATATTCTAAAATGAAAGATGGAGGTACTTTACTCTTAGCGGAATTTCAAATTTTTGATCCTACCTCGTATACCATAAGACTTTTACCGGATTTAATGGTTGTTATTTTGGTTTGAGAACATGCAGAACCTATCTAACATAAAATTATTTTTTTAAACTTAAAGATAAAAAAACTTTCCCATATGCTGCGCACTTTCTGCCGGTCACTGTATAAAACGCCACGAATTCTCTCCGACAGATGATACCAGGAATTTGTCATCGATCAGCTGATATTGGGAAATAATATCCCCAGATTAGTAGTGGACCGTAATGAGCCCACACACCGAGTTATATATAGCATTTTTTATACTTTTTGTTAAATTTGATTACCTATGTTAAAAAAATGTTTAGTGGTTTTGGTGCCTTTTATTTTTACTTTGATTGAATTTTAATTACTTTTAGATGGCCTACAATTATTATTCATTTGATTAAAAATTTAAAGTTTAAATATTTATTATTCGTTTTTTAGACGTTAAATCATTATGGATCATAATTATTATTGTGTGCTTCGCATGTTAGTTTAATGTCATCGATAAGTAATAAGTTTTTGAAAGTTTTTTTCTTAAAATGTCTGTTTGCAAAGCTTAGGCTTCTAATGTATAATTATTGCATTATGTAAAACAGAGCTGTCGCAATTACTCTTAAAAAGTAATTCAATTACAATTACCCATTACCCTCCGAAAAAGGCATCAATTACAATTATCAATTACTAACAGTAGGTAAGATAAAAATATTTAAATTACCAATTACCCACTAAAAGTAATTGATTCCTTGATCAATTACCGCATTCGAATTACTGAGTTTAATTCAATTACTTTTATACTAATTCAATTACTTTATAGTAATGGAACATTCAACTACTTTGAATCTATAAATTATAGGCACTTTTTGGGCAAATAAATTACTTAAGTAATTTAATTACATTTTGGTAAGTAATTGAATTACATTTTGAGAATTAACTTACATTCTGGTATTTGAATTACAGTTTGGTAATAATTAAATACATTTTTAAAATTGAATTAATCCATATATTAGCAACGGAATTACTTTTTTTACATTTGACAAGAAAAAGAGTTGTTTAGGCAAGGTATTATTTTTTTTAATAGCAGTAAGTAGGTCCTACTATCACACTTTATTATGGAAAGAAATTTAAAAAATTTCGAAATTTATAGTTAAACTTGATCTCCTAATTTTGATAAGTACCTACTTACCTTTAGCAAATTGACCAATAAGAACAACTGTATTTATTATATAATATGATTTATTTGTTGAAATAAAACAAACGTAATATTAGGGAAAATAAAAAATAATTGAAAAAAAACTATGTAGGTACTAATACCTTACTACTAATAGTAGGTATTAGATAGGTACAAAGAAACGCGAAATTTTTACAAAAACAAATACCTACGAAACGTTTGTTTTTTTATTGGCTCAAAATAACTAATTCTTCGAAATGTTTGTCAGATAGAGCATCCCAAGTAGCACAAATATACTTCAGACAGTTCTATACATCGCTATATAACAATTTGTAATATAACTATGATATTTTAAAAGTCCTCTGTAAACCATTATATGACTCTTAGAAACACGGAAAAGGCCCAGATTATAAAACAGTTTCATTTATTAGAAGTTTTGTTAGGCTCACATAAAATAATTACAATACACTTCTGGGTATTTTATGTAACGTTTATATAATCCATTTTATAAGAAATAATTAAATATTTTATAACTATAGCAAATAACCTCTCATAGATACTAATAAGATATTAATAAAATTGTTTTATAACAGGCTTAAAAATATTTTAACAACCATTTTGGGCAGATTAAAATATTTTTATTTTATTATGTTTATATTTTAGTCGTGTAGTTATTACGAATAAAATTTCAATATATTTACCTAATATGTCAACTTATACAAGAGATAGCATAGACTTGAAACATGGCGACAATAAAAACTTACAGCAGTTTGCACGAAAAAGATTTTCAAGTCGAACGCTTCCCCACGGCCAAATTTCTCTGCCAGGCTGATTTTACTGACATAACATATCCATATTTTTAAGTGAATTTTTACGGGCTTTCATTTAATTAAACATTTTGTTATTGAAGATATTTTAAAAATATTTTTAAAATTTAAATAATAATTTATAAAGTTGAAAATCGACATCTTTTTTACTTGCAATGTTATTGGCTAAACGTTTTTCTTATTAAAATTACTACTTTAAGAGACATTTAAATATTTTATTTGATTAATATTATTTCGCCAACATGGCCGATTAAAAGAAGTTTTTAAAACATGGCGTCAACTCTCACAAATCACTTTATCGTTCCAGGCACACTTATAAAACAAATATAATATATAAATTGTTATATTATGCCTTTTTACATGACAAAATTGTTTTATAATTTAAAATGGCGCAGCATCACGTGGTAAAATTATTGTGGTTCTCGCAATGTTGCCATGTTTTTGCAGAATATTGATTTTTTGTAGCTATAGGTATACTGATTTGCCTGTGTTGAATGTTTTTGTAAAAGCCATTCTTTATTTTTATTATTATCATGATTAGTATTATTATTATTATTATTATCGTTTTGGGTACCTTTTTGCTATAATTCAAATATTTCCTTATAATTTTTGCGTGTAACCTTAAAGAACCATTACTTACTTTTATTAAAATAATTGTGCCTTGAAAAATAAAAGTGATTTGGTGAAGCATTCTAGTCCTTTCTATTTAATGTTCCTATTTTAATATATTTGCTTCAAGAAATTAATAATACTTTTAAGTAGACTTGCAGATTTTATTTTTATTCCGACAATGCTGTATGGCCGGCCAGTCATTCTCGGCCGTGGTGTTAGTAAGTGGCGCAAGGTAGCGTGACAGTAGATTAATTTAAAATAATGGCGACACTAATAAATTGATAATATGATAGTTTTGTTGTATAAGGCTTACTTTAGGCATCTTATTCGATACTATTATCGTATAGGCTATTGTGGTAACCGGTTCTATATAATCTTTTCATTATGAAATCTAGTATCGTATTAAAATAATTAGTACTGTTTAAGGAATAGTTGAATGGGGTTTTTGAAGTGAAAACTTCTTTAGGCGCGTTTAGCACTTTTTGTGGGCACTGAATTAAACTGAGCCGTCACGCGTCACCGTCTCACGCATCGCCGTCACGCGTCAGGCTCGGCTGTTAAAATATATAATAGTACTAGCGTGTACCTGGCATGCGTTGCAACCCGCTGGTTTAAATACAAACCCGATATATTAGTACCCGGCATGCCACTTTCTGAAATTGCACCCGTGCAAAGCCGGGGCGGGTCGCTAGTTATACATAAAAACCTTCCTCTTGAATCACTCTATCTATTAAAAAAAACCGCTTCAAAATCTTAGACAAAATCTGCATGGCCTAACCTGCATAAATTATATCGAGAGTATATAGCGAGTAGGTACTATTAATTTATCTTTGTCTAATGATGTGAAATGAGCATATTATTTCAACTCAAGGGTATCAGGAATAACGGGTTTTCCTTAGTTGGATCACGTAGATTAGTAATTAGTGACGTCATACCAAAATCCAATCAACAATCAATGACAGACCTTCCGCTATAAATACAAACCGGCACTCGGTCTTTGGTGCTATAGTATTCTACGATAGAAACGAAGCTACTGATTCGCGCTTTCTCGTCTCTGGTATAAAATACCACCTAAACCGCGAATAGGGGCGTGTTCGATTCGCAGGTTCCGATCGATCCGGATCGATCTAACTGATCTGATTTGTGTTCGATTGGTAAGTGATCGCACGGTCAAAGTGATCCCAACTGATTTTTAAAATCAGATCGATCCAAATCACTTTCCCAATCGAACACGGCTCCTGGCTTGTGATTCGTATACGTAACATAACTTTTATGCGCCCGGTGGATGATGCATTAGACACAACTAGATATAACCTTAAAAATTTTGTTTTTAAACCTGTCTGAACTCTGAACAATTCCCATCCCTTTACACTTTTAAAAGACATGTTTGGTAAATCACGAAGAAAATTTATAAGGTAGGTAACAAAAGTTAGTTTTTAATTAAATATTTTATTAATTTGTATAAATACGTTACAGTGACAATGTTCAAAATTGTACAAACAACCGAGAAGGGAAAAAAGGAGCTTACTATAGTACCTGCAGGTTGGGAAAAAAATGGCTGTCTATTTTGGCCGAAAAATAGGGCCGATAAACTAATTAAACAAGAAAATTCTCTACCAGAGGATACCTGGTTTAAATTAATTGTCGTCAAGATCAAATTGTTTTATAAATAAGTTTCCGCTACTGCTATATAATTTAACAATAAAGCTTCTATAAAATTAAAGTGAACGTTTTTATAGTTGCTTTATAAACTGTTTAAAATTACCCTTACAAAATAAGTATAAAATATATCTATCTTAAGCGAAAAGAGTTGTATAAGTTTTGTTATATACATGTTTCTAAGCAATCTGGTTTCTGTGCTTTTAAAACTGTTTTAACAATTAACGTTATAAACACCTATATTACAAACTTATAAAGTAATTTTGGTTATACAGCAAGTTAGTGTTGATGGCAAGTGTTAAATAATAATTCAGTGTATTTAAAAGCTCTAATAAATCCGATATAAAACAATTTAGTCAAATAGTAAGATTCTTGTGCTACTTGGGATGTCTTCGGGGGCTATTAATAATCTTAGCTCAGGCTCCCTGTGGCCGAGGAAACCTCCTGTTAGCCTTAGCCAGAATTTAACCAAACAATTTTTTTTTTTCTAGAGTAAAGGAATTAAGAAAAATTTTAAAGAATTGAATTATTTTGGAGAAATTCAATTACTTTTAATCTAATTAAATTATTCGGGAGTAATTAAATTACTTTTTATGTAATAATTGAATTATTTGGAAGTAATTTCAAAAAGTAATTCAATTAAGGTAATTCAATTACAGTAATTCAATTACAGTAATTCAATTACAGTAATTCAACTACTAAAAAGTAATTGAACACGATTTTTCAATTATTTTAATTCAATTACCGACAGCTCTGTGTAAAAATCAGCTATTTGAATTCGAAGGAACTATTGAATTGAAATTTATAAGACCAAATTCAATAGTAGGTATAGTCTTATTTTTGGGCCTGTGTAGCATAAGCCAAAAACTGATAAAATGGGGATTTCCTTGATAGTAAATTTAATATCTGACTGAATTCGATTAATTTATGTTGAACAGTATAGTTATAATTTGAAGAAATAGTCCATGCTTAAAGTGGAGTTGAAAGTATATGGAAAAGAAAGGAAAAACTAAAAGTCTTTCTCCACAAGTTTTAATAGAATAAAAATTCTTTAGGGGTCTCTACATGTTTCGAACGTAGAAACGTTCATCATCAGGAGACAGAAAATTTATTTATTGCTGATGGTTTTAGCAGAAGAGAAAATGGTGTAGAACCTTAATGGAGGTTATATGGAATTAAAAAATTGCAGTGTAGAAGTGACATCATATGAAGAAAATTGAGAAACATACTGAGTATGTGAAAAAGTCAGTAAAGGAGGTCTAAACCAACGAAATAAACTGGGAAGAAGAAAAAACGCCTTCTAAAAAGAAAGTGTCTAGCGTTTTTTTTTAATATTTTGTAAAATTTTTTTAAATATGTCTGTAAGACAATATAAAGATAAAATTTGTCATTTTTGTGGAAGTAAGGCATTGCGAAGATATCATAATGAAAATATTCCTGGACTATTTGTCTTGGCAAATTTAAATTTAAAGAAAACTATGTACTAAATACAAGCTATTATGTATTGACAAAAAGTTTAGACAGCCCAGGTAGGGAAAATTTTACACAAGCTCACATCGATCGCCTTGAAAAATATTTTGAAGAAAGATTTTTCTCGTTTGTTATTTACAAGAGATCTGAAAAACAGTTTTTGCTCGAGAACCCTGTTATATCTAACAAAAAATTATGTTACTCTCGTAAAATTGGTAAAATTCTTTATACTTAATTGATTATGGTGTTACAGTTTTATTAGACGTTATTACATTATTTATTATTACAAGAATTTGCATGGTATGTTATTATATCTTATAAATTATGTTAAAAACAGTTTCGAAATGTGTAAATATGTGAAAAAACTATTACTATTTTGATTTGGTTGTGAAAGAGTAGAATCAGATATGCTATGAAAAGATAAATGTGTTATATTACCTAGACCTAAACATAAATAATAATTTTTTTTAGACTTTCTTGTCCCGATTGACCCCATTTCTGGAGTTAAGCGAATTTTCTAACGAAAATAAATATATCCCAATTGACCCCAATTGCGGAGTCAATCGGGACAGCTATAAAAAATCACCTGTCAAAGTGACAGGTGTAGGAAGTATCCCCTTTGAACAGGGAACTACCTTATGGCGCTGGTAAAATAACGAAAATTCGTCCCGATTCACCCTGTTTGACGGTACCTATTTGTGTTGCTTTTCCAGTAGTAGCACAGATTAACTAAGAACAGTATTGCGACTGGGCAAAACGATTACCCATTCCGGACACTCCCGATACTATCGTAAATAACTATCAAAGTATTTTCTTATTGAAAATTCCTATAGATATACAAGTTTTTGATTTATTCGGAACGGTGCGAGGAGAAGGTCCTTGATCCTTGACTGTCTTAACTATATATACGTCCCTGTTTCCACTGTCAGTAGCGTAACCAGACTGAGATTAAGAGAGAGATGCCCTTATATAGGTAAAAAAAATAAAAAATAAACTTTTTATCTGTTTTAAAACCGTTCATTTTTCTTTGCCTTCTTAATTATTGAGGGTTACGCCACTGTCCCGTGTTATATTTAAGTATTTTATTCAAAGGTAACAATGATTTTTTTCGGTAATAAGACACACCTTTTAAATTTTTCGTCATATAAATAATATTAATTATTTTAATTGGTGCTTTAATACGTGCTACATTTCTTTTCAATTAGCAATTAAAATGTTAGATCCTTGAAAGAGAATACCCACGGAGTAATAAATAGCTAATTTGGTAATAAATTCGAAATAGACCTTCTTATGTGACCTTTTAGGGTAAGGGCACGATACGCTAAAAGCGGGCCTCACACGATCAGTAATACTGACAGTTGACAGTATATCGAAATACTGTCAATATTACTGATAGTGTGAGGGTAAATACTGATGGATCGTCAGTATACTATTGATATCTACTTTCGGGATTCCGAAAGTATTTGGGCGGAGCTGATGAAAATACTGATCGTGTGAGGCAAGCCCGATCCCGAATAAACTTAATCAGTATTTCAAGCGAAGCCATGGAGTCAACGTCTTCGACTACATCGCCAATAGAATCACCGGTACCTGAAATAAGGTAAAATAAGAGTGGAAAACTTAAGATCTTCAAATGATCGTCCAGTAGCTAAAAAACGTAGCTTTACCGCTAGCCTTTTATTTGCTGATATTGCTTGCCTCATGTTTATATCTTGTTTACAAATATAAGGCTTTCAGATACTAAGAAGCTCATTATAAACATCACTGCTCATTCGGAAATAATTTCGATAATCCTCGGGATCCGTGTCTTTTAGAAAATTTAACAAATTTAAATAAGTGTATTTTTTACGTTCAGCTAACCATTGTTTGATCCCCCAACGTATTTTTTGCTTCTTGCGCTTCAAACTTGTACAATACAATATAATGGCAATGCACGCCTTTTCTTTCTTGTTAATTTTGTTATTTAAAAAATTCTTGTACAAAATACTTATCGCGACAAAAGTTTTAACAAAACTAAATAATACTGATTATAAAATATTGATCGTGTGAGGTGAATTTCAAAATACTGAAGTGTAAGGCCTGCTTTATAGGTTAGACCTACTTCTTGTAAGACCTCCCCCTCTCCCGCGCCCTATATCGGGTCTACTATTAGAGTTATCCAAAAAATTAAAAAAGTTGTAAGATTTAATAAAGTTTATGTTGTCAAATTATTCTATAGGGTGGTCCAGAAAACCAGGACAATAAATATTTTTTTTTTGAATGGAATATTTAAGAAATTTTGGTTTCCCCATGAAATTATCTATATGACGCCATATTTGGTTTTTATTTTTTGCAACGTTGCCAAACAACATGGAAAATTCTGAAAATTTTGGAAAAAAACATGATAGTGTATAAAATGACCCGTATTTCTCAATAAAAAAATAAAAAATCGAAAATTTCCAATAAGTTCTTAAATATAGGGATAGAAAAATTGTTTCAAATTATAAAGTAGTTTGTACTGGGTTTATTCTGTTGACATTGAAATATATAAAAATTTAAAATACAATAAATCGGTTTTTTTTTCAAATGAAACACTCGATATTTATTAGGTTCATCCTATGGATATTTTAATTCCCTTTTATTTTTGCCAAGTCCTCCCTAATTATACCTACTAAATTGAGTAGTTTGGCCGATATATATGGAGTAATTAAGGTCTGGAGAACGGGGTGGTCATTTAACAGGAGGATCTTGGCTTCGATCAATCCATCAGGGATTAGGAAAGATTGGATTCAAATAGTTCCTAACATTTCTAGCAAAATGCGGGGGTGCAGTCCATAGACAATTTACCTTTAGATACGTACAGCTTATCTCCTGCGCAAACAAAAGTTACGTTTTATGGGTGAAAAAACACGTCCGAGCGCATGACTTGCCGGTCAGCTGCCTTCCTTATGGACACCTTCGTGCATGCGCACAAACCTCGTGTTCAACTTTATCGACATGCTCACGATACTTTATTTCTCTGTGAGGATACTCTCCAGAACCTGCTCGGCCGCCATTTTTGTTGTTGTGTTTTAAGGTTTCTCTGTGGATTCCTTGTAGTTTTCTTAGCTATCGTGGATTGTGGCTGTTTAATATTTACGGATTTCTAGTTTTTGTGTAGTTAAGTGAATTGTGTTTGTGCTTTTAGTGACTCGGATAGGAATATAAACAATGACTAGTACTAGTAGCAGCCGTTGTATAGTTTTATTATGCCCAAATAGGGGTATTTCGTATTTTCGGTAAGTTTGAGAAGAGTAAAATTGAGAAGAAATTCCAATTTATTGGCAATAATTTAAATTGTAAAGCCCGGACCAGTCTATTTTCCCATTCGTCAAACGATAATGTTGCAGTGCGCATGACTAATAGTGTCTAGCTTTGTTTACATGCGCGAGGCCATAAAACTGCCACTTTCGTGATTATTGTTTGCTTATCTAAAGGTAAATTGTCTATGGTGCAGTCTAGTTGAAATCAAATATTTTGTCTTACTACTATAAAGAGGCAAATCATCAAGTAGATCGGGCAATGTGTTTTAAAGATATAGTAAAAGTAAATGACCAGTCAAATTTTCTGATAAAATTACTGTTATCTGAAGAAGATTAGCAATAGTAAGTTCTTTGGGTAATAAAATAATTTCATTTAACTGGTTTAGTAGTTTTAGTACCTACTTCAGGTTTTTATCTGCACGCCACTGTCCTTGCATTATTCTTTCCTATAGTCCTTTTTTTAAGACCGACCAGAAAATACACACTTTCTGGACAATTTTTCGTCCAGAAAATAACGTTTTGTCGATCAAGACCGGAAAATGTTACTATGATAACATTTCGATGTATTGTGGAGTGACAGTTCGTTGATTTTTAATTTTTTGTTTATGTCAAACTTGTTCCGTGAGTACCTATGCGCAAATTTAAAATTATAAATTCAGATTTTGAATTATCCGACACGGAAAATGAGATTTTAGAATAAATTTTGGAAGCAGCAAGGAAAGCGACCTAACGATATATTGCCAGTAAAATCAAAAGCCCGTTACGACGCATTTAAAAATAATATAAAATAAAATAATTGAATGTAAGTATATCGAAGTGTCGGTCTTAAAAAAAAGTATTGTACGTCACGCAACCGCAAATTAGTGTTTTGCAGATCTCTCCAAGCTTCCACGACTCGCCTACGGCTCGCTGCCTGCCTCCTTGTCTCGACCTGAAAAACACCATCTACTTTCCGGTCTTGTAACGTAAATTACTATTGCTTTCGGTATCGTCACCTATTTTAAAGTTTTACTTAATTATATCTTGTATCCATGGTATATGACACAACGGCTAACTTTTCAAATTATCTCCAAAAGTCAAAACGCATCATTTTATCGAAATTTTATAAGAAACAAAATTTGGTGGCCGTAAAGCCCGTAAATATCAAAATATATATTGATCGGTACTGGTTAGCAGAGGCTACCTGCGGCTGGTATAGCAGAGGCAGTCTCCGGCCCGTTCAACGATCGATTCTTGTCAGACAGAGATAGGCTAGTGAGCGCGGATGGCGTGGAAGAAACGGAGATAAAATATACGTGGTTATGAATTATGGACGGGCCGGCGACTAGATCGGAGAATGGAGTTCTGGTAAAAAAATTAAAGCATTTTCTGATCATTGTCGTCGTGCCGTGTCAGGTTTATTTTTCTGATTTTAGTTTTGTGTATAGAATTTTTGAGTTATAAATAACTTTTTTCAAACTCAGTTTGAGGACATTAAAACGGCGGTAATCGGTTGCAAAGAAAAACAGTGTTGTCAGATCTTTCTTCTTCAATTCTTTAAGTTTTTTTATTAAAAATGTTTCATTTATATCAGTATTCAATTGTTAGTCAGTAACTTTCTTTGAAAGCTAGTTTGCAAATATACTTTAAACCGAGGAGTTTTTAGTGTGACAGAAAAAAAGAACAAGCCATTCATTGTTATAATAATACATTCTTTAGTCCTTAAAAAACAATATAACTAAAATCAAGATAAAAAGTGTTTTTAGTGTTTAAAAACAACTAATTAACAAACCCTTGTTTCACCTATACAACCTTTACATATTGCATTTACAAATCCGAAAATTTGAAAGAATTGGCAACAGCATATAATTTGTTCGCGTTGCCATGGGAGACAAGCGCCGGTACGGGCGCCAACGGCCGGTCTAGACAAAGGTAGTTGCAAATTTATATGTCCTAGACAAGAAAGGCGAATGAATTTTTTCTACCTGCTAACACAAATAATTAAGCCATTAGAACTGGTGCGACAGATTGTTAAGGGAATAGGACAGTGTAGTAGGTGGTTTAATTTGCTGTTATTTACGTGTATTTAATTTTGTGAAGAAAGGTAAGGTAAGGAAAGAAAAAAAAAGCAATTAAATTGTCACTGCATTTTGAATCAATAATGTTTGTTTAAAACGTGTTACGTATTAAAGTTACTTTATTTATAATATTATCATATAAAAAATTGAAACAATACCCTACGCATTTAAATTATTTGTTTGGGACGCCTATGGTTAGGAGTTTTATACTGTTTTATGTCATTAAATGACCTAAGAAACATTATAACATTTTTTTTGGACAAGAACTTGATCCGTGGAATATGGCTTAAAAGAGAATATAGGTACTGCTATACAATCGATTTTTCAAATGTTTGCGGGTGGGTATAATAGTTTTTGAGTTGCTCAAAACCTTTCCAATACACATTTTGTAACTTAAATTTTTTTATCCTTAGCTCAAAACCCAACATTTAAATTTAGTCGTTTTTCAGATATACCTTTCAAGGCTGTTCTTGTGGCTCTGTCTGGCCTTCGCCGTCACGAATCAGCAATTGCTTCCGTTCGGAGGTTATCAGCACGAAATTGTTTTCCCATCACTACGAGGAGAGGTAGGTTTATAATATCTCTACCAATAATACATTGAAAATGACGAAAATGACAGCGGAAAGTGTGTGGATCGAATAACTGGCATATAATGATAAATAAAGTTATCTTTATGTTTCAATCAAAAGCACCAATCAAATTGAATTGTAACGTTTCGTCTAATTATCATAGCAGGCTTTATCAGCAAATACCACAGTGTTAGAAATCAATGAAAAAAAAACATCACACATTACACCAACAATAATCCAAACTGTCGAATTTACATAAACTTAAACAATAATTTTACTGGTGTTAAATCACTGGCGGCATTTGCCAGGCAGGTATCTGCCCAAGACTGTCATATTTTTCGCACGACCGATAGCGGCCGGTGCTTTTATATCTGCTAAAAGATTTCATTATGAATCAATTTTCTTAAAACTTAAATAAATCAATAATATTTAAGACATTTCTAACAATAAAATGAAATCAGGCACGTAGCTAGAGGGGGGCCCAGGGGGACCGGCCCCCCCCTCCCCAAAACTCGAGACCATACCTACTTATAAAACTTACAAAAACAAAATGAATCTTATGCGAAATATACATAGCTCTGATTGCGACAATATAGCCAACACATTAAAAATTTCCTACACTATTAAATTTTCTTCGTGACAGTTTTTTCCCACTTAAAAACCAAGCACCATGATTCAAAAAAGGGCGTGGCACCCAAAAAATTTTTTTTTGGCGCTTATTGGCGCCTTCGGCGCAATCTCGCTAGGCCCCTCCCGAGAAGAAATCCTTTGGCTACGTGCCTGATGAATGAAATGGTTGTAGGAAAAAGTTAGGATTTTGATATTTTGCAGACCTTACCTGTATCTTGGGGCGCATTTCAGGAATATATTTTTTTTCATACAGGGTGTTCCAAAAAGTGTTACGTCATAAGGATGTATTTTTTTTATTACACGCCATATATTTTCTTACTTATTTGGGTGCCTCCTATAATTACCTACATACCCCCAAAATTTTATTAAAATCGATTCAATATTATAGGCGAAAAAAATAAAAACTAAAAAATATCAGTTTTGCACCACTGGTTTTAAAAATTAATAAAAAATAATGCCTCGTTAATAAAATTATCCAAAGATACTTATTAAATGAGGTCTAACAGTCTCGTTAACCAAGTTTGACTAATACGAATTGTACAGGGTGTCCAAAGTTTAATGTCAAACTTTGCATACTTTAAAGCAATTGATTTTTCTTATTTCAAATAGGAACCCCTGTATCTTTTTATGTCATTCGATGCAGTCATTATTATGAATAAATATCGAAGGTGGCTGTGAAGTGAAAAACAATATATTGGTAGGTATTCAAGTTTATTAAAGAAACAAGAGACTATTTTGACTTTAGTAATCTAAAAATACCAATAAATTGTTTTTTAAAGCCACCTTCGATATTTATTAATAATAATGACTGTTGGAATAGTTGATAAATTGATTTTTCTGTAAATAATTCTTGATGCGTTAGAAATTGCGATAGGTTTGTAATTAGGATAAATTTGCGATAGGTTTATTGTAATTAGGACAAATGTTTGATTTTTAATTCTGCATCGAATGACATAAAAAGATACAGGGTTTTTTGAAATAAGAAAAATAAATTGCTTTAAAGTTTGCAAAGTTTGAAACTAAACTTTGGACACCCTGTACAATTCGTATTAGTCAAAACTTAGTTAACGAGACTGTTAGACTTTATTTAATAAGTATCTTTGTATAATTTTATTAACGAGGCATTATGTTTATTTTTTTGTTCATTTTTAAAACCAGTGGTGCAAAACTGATATTTTTTAGTTTTTATTTTTTTTCGCCTATAATACCTACTGAATCGATTTTAATAAAATTTTAGGGATACGTAGGTAATTATATAGGAGGTACCCAAATAAGTAAGAAAATATATGGCGTGTAATCTAAAAAAATACATCCTAATGACGTCACACTTTTTTGGAACACCCTGTATGAAAACAAAAAAAAATCCTGAAATGCGCCCCAAGGTACAGGTAAGGTCTGCAAAATATTAAAATCCTAACTTAATTAATAAGTGAGCTATATAAGACGAGAGATGAGGTGCAGGACCCTGTATATAAAGGGTTTTCCAATAAGAACGATATGATTTTGAAACGATATGGTAATAAAGTTATACCTGTCACCAGTTGTCAGTTATTGTCAGTAAACTATAACAATTTATTATGGCTAAATACGCGCTTCAAGAACGTTTGGTTATTATCCAAAAATTTTACGAAAATAGACGATCTTTTGTGAACACTTATCGCGCACTTCGCGAAAACTTTGGTGTAAATAATCGGTCTCATTTGCTTGCCATTCGTCGCATCGTTGAGAAATTTGAAAATAATTTTACTCTTACGATATAAAAACACCAAGAAGACATCGAAACGAAAGAACTGTTGAGATTATTACTGCTGTAAGAGTTAGTGTTGCAGTGGATCCAAATTTATCAATTCCTCGTCGTGCTCAAGAGTTAAGAATTAAAAAACGACAACTTGGCGTATTTTGAAAGAATACTTGAATTTACACCCGTATATGATTGTTTTGACCCAAGAACTTAAGCCACTGATGGACCATCGTCGGCGCAGAGAATTTTCTGCTTGGAGTTTAGAACAACTTGAAAGGGATCCTAATTTTGCCAAAAGAATTATCTTTTCAGATGAAGCTCATTTTTGGTTAAGTGGATACGTTAACAAGCAAAATTGCCGTTTTTGGTGTGAAAACAATCCACAACAGATTCATGAGAAGCCTTTGTATCCGCTAAAGGTAACTATATGGTGTGGTTTATGGTATGGTGGCATCATCGGACCATTTTTTTTTCCAAAATGAGGCAGGAGATGCAGTTACAGTGAATGGTGAACGATATCGACAGATGTTAAGAAATTTTTTGTGGCCAAATTTAGATGCACTTGATTTGGAGGATATGTGGTTCCAGCAAGACGGATATGTCACACTGCTCATGAAACTATCGATATAGTACTGCAAGAAAAGTTTGACGAAAGGATAATTTCAAGGAATGCTACAGTTCAGTGGTTTCCAAGAAGCTGTGATTTAACTCTTTTAGATTACTTCTTGTAGGCCTGCTATTTGAAATCTAAGGTTTATGAAAACAGACCACAAACACTTGATGCATTAAGGTTGAATATTGAACCCTGTATTCGTCAGATCACGCCCGATTTATTGCATAAAGTCATCGAAAATTGGGTTCGTCGAATTCGCTCGTGTACACGAAGTTGCGGAGGACATTTAAACGATGTGTTATTCAAAACATAAATGTTATCGACTATACTTTAAGATAATATAAAACGGTTTGTTGTATCTGAAATTATTTTAATTTTATTTCATTTTGAAATAATATCGTTCTTATTGGAAAACCCTTTATAATAATAAATTAATCGCAATAAGTCCCGTCCATTTTATTTACTAAAACAAATCTTTTTGTATTTCAGTTACATGCCTCAACAGCCAACTCTCATCAACCAACACGTCAAGTATCGGCAGGATTTCACCTTAACCCCCCTCCGCCACTGCCATTTTTGCAATCCTTTCCGCTAATGCCTCTTCTACTATCCGGGGGAGGCAACGCTTGGAGAAGTGAAAACCCACAACGTGGAACTCTGATGTCTCCTCCGTTTTTTAATTTATTTACTCCGAACACTGTTAAAAATCAACGACCTGAAAGTAAGGCCCAAGACGATGCATACAGGTACGTATAATAAAAGTTCTGGTTGTCCGACAGGTGCTATTTAAAAAAAAATACAAAATGCGAAAGTATTCACCATTCTGTCAAGAACGTTTTTTAAATTTATTCTATATAAGTCTGTTTATGGTTAAAAATATCAGAATTTCAGATTTTTCCCTTCATATTATTGAAACTCGGTTAGAGGTACAGATCTCAAATAAGTTATTTTTTACAATATACCTACCTAACAGTTCTTTTGTTACATATTCAGCTTGCGAGCAAAAATTATTTGCATAGGAGGGCTTGGATTAAAAAACGTAGGACTTGGTTAAGATCACAATGACATGGGGACGATATATCTAACCAAATCTAGGTTAAAATTTTTTCGAATTCATATTATGACATGATATGATACCTCTATGCCAAACTAATGAGTAATAAAATAAGAAGACAAATACAACTTTATTTTTGTTGTTTACAAAATTAACATAATATACAGAAAGAAAAAGAAAAATTACATAAATTGCTAAGATTGGCCACCGCCATGCTCCAAGCATAATTTACACGTCTCTGGAGAAATGTTACCACATTCTTGGATAATCCTTTCTTGTAATTGTTCTAAATTTGCAACTGGTGGGAATTTAATGTCTGATCGAAAACTGATCAATCTATCGTCGAAAAAATTGCGTAAGTAGTTAATAGTTTCGGCGGCTGTATGGGTGGTTGCACCGTCCTGTTGAAAATATCCAAGACGTACAGTTCGTCGTCAAGTAATTGTTCCACAAATGGATTCAAAATATTGTCTCTATACCGCTGTGCTGTAACTGTGTCATGGAAAAAAATAGGACCAACAATTCTTCTTCGGGAAACAGCTAACCAGACACCAATTTTTTGAGGGTGCAATGTGGACTGGACTCTACAAAAAAATGGGGATTTTGAATATTCTGAGAATTTACATAACCGGAGAGGTGGAACCAAGCTTCATCCGAAAAAAATGTCAGGTCTAATAAATCATTTCTTTCCAATAAATTTTGGGTAAACCATTGAGAGTAATTTCTGCGTCTTTCAAAATCTGCGGCTTGTATTTCTTGGAATACTTGCACTTTATAAGGAAATAAATTTAGCTGCTTCTTAAGAATAGTCCTGCATGTTCTATAAGATCATCGCACTCCACTTACCATTTACTCTAACCCCGTTTCGAAAATACGCTTCAACCATGAATGTTTTGTGCTGTTCCGTAAAGCCCATTGTGTGAATTGTTTAAGAAATTGGAAAAATTAGCGATGAATCAAATTTCTTGTAACGACTGTCAAAGATAACGGAATAACTGATTGATTGTTAATTCATGTAGTTACTGACACCCAACAGGTATTCAGACGGCTAAGCATTACCTACGTCCTGAGATGCAAGGCCCTCTTTGATGCAAATAATTTTTGCTCGCACGGTATATACTATATGTCGATCGGAACCAGAAAATCCCCTTTAAAATAAATTTATAAAACCTAAATGATTTTTGTTTTTTGTGTTTTAGGGATTCGTTAAAAGAAGAAGCGGAAGCAATAGAAAGAGAAAAGTTTGGGAATGATATTACTACTGACATTGAAAACTTCGACACAGAAGCAACTTCTATAGGACCAAATTCCAAAACATTTGTGAGATTGCATGTTCAAGGAAAAGATTATAGTTATTCAACATAAAAATTAAGTATTTAAATAAAAAACAGTCATACATTATTGCCATAGATATTTTAGGTAACTTAAAGAGTGTATGATTACACAGACCTGTAATATATAAGGAAACCACATTGTTTACATTTTGGTCCCGATCAGAAATCGTTTTGACAGAAATCAATTATCACAAATTACGGCTGATTGCCCTCTAGATCTACAGCCTGTATTTGAAAACGAAGGGTATTTTAATTATATTGTATTCATTTGTCATGTTTAGGTACCGATATTAAGTAAAAATATTATGCTAAATATATATTATGTGCGTGCTTTTTTAAATTTTTATACTTACTCGTAAAATTATTTATTTCCAAATTACATCAAATTATACCTAATGTTTTAGGGAGATCACCGTGGCAATGTTGTATGGGCGTTTTACTTCATTTCATTTTACTGCGCGTGACGCAGAAGCAGCACCTGAGCAACTCAGGTGCTTTTGGTGGTTGTCGGTTAATTTTTAATCCTTTTGTGAAAATTAGTAATTTTTATTAGCATTGTTTATGTTTATTAATAATGGTTCGCCAGTGCGTGGTATGTAAAAAAGTGGACTATTCTAACCCCAGATTGATATATCGGCTGTAAGTGACGAGGTTATTCAAGTTATGCTTTTTTAGCTTAAAAGCAATGGTGTAGATATAGTTCTGGCTAGTAGTAGTAATTGAGGGGAGGTTCCGAAAACCTGGCAAGTAGACCAACCGCGATCCTTTTTGCCTACCCCAGAGTCTTCCCCCAATCACGCTAACCACCTTGGCCCCCGCCAAAGCGTCCCGACCTCTTTATGAAGTTGAGTATGTCGCTCCAGGCCAGGGCCGTGATTTCTTCCTTCTGGAGAGCCGCTGATCCCAGGACCTGGTGCCTGAGTCTTCCCAGGTACCCAGAAAATGCAGTGGGGTCTCTTCCTCCTCCAGGCATCCGGCACAGATTGGGTCGTCTTCGACACCAATCAGTGATAGGTGCTTCCTCAGCTTGCAGTGTCCTGTCAGTATCCCAATCAAGGGATTTAGGACACATCGTCTTCTATTTAGAATCCAATCTAGCTTAGCCTTGCTAGGCCAAGCTATAAAGTCCTTAGCTTGTCTGCACCCTTGGATCGTCCGCCATTGCTCCTTAGAGCGGCGTTCAGCCCACTCGTTGAGTGCGGATCCTACCGGCTTTTTTGTTATTCCTATAGCCGGTTCTGGTCCAAGGAATGGGGTTTCAGCTCCACCTTTCGTCTGCCAGCTCGTTACCCTGAACCCCTTGGTGTCCGGGGACCCAGACCAGGTTTACCTCTTTCCTCCTCGAGAGTCTCTCCAGGGCATCGACGCATTCGCTGACGAGGTTGGTTGCGACTCTTGGTTTACAGATGGCTTTTAGGGCAGCTTGGCTGTCTGAGCATACATATACCGCACGCTCTTCGCAGTCTCTGACCTCTGCCATGCTGGCCGTCATTAAGATGGCAAACACCTCTGGCTAAATATATGGATCGTTTTTGGTTCCGAAAAAAACAGCACTTGCCAATAAGGATAAAGGGAAGCTTACAGTGTTGACATTTTTTGAACCCATCTCCCCTTCTAACTTAAAATTTTGGAAGTGTCTCTGGATTGTAAACAAAATTGTTTTTCAAAAATGGAACGTTATTTTGTCTCCTTATAAATTACATGTCTGTGATTATATAGTAATAACTAACTTTAGTTAGGTATTTAAGTATAAATATTTAAGTATAAATCACGAAGAGCAATTCATAAGTAAATTATTATTTTGGTGGTCATTATTTAATTTTTAAAATTAATTAAAAAAAAACAGAATGTAGGTACCTATATATACATATTATACTGAAATAATTTGGACACATTATTATCTCCGCATCATGTAGGTTATTTTAGTTCTATTTAAACTTAATTATGACATAGCACCAAAGAAGTAAAATCTATATTTTTGCAATGGCAATCCGTGGGTAATGAAATAGGTGAGAACAGTGATGGACTATATGAAGTACTGCAGTCAAAATGCCTCATAGAGCTCGCCCAAAATTCGTTGTTTTTTAGACTTTAAAACATCAAGAAAAACTCAATAAAATACATTGGAGGAACATATTTTTATTATTTACAAGGGTTAGTGTTTTCGCATTTTTATACAGGCTGATGTACATACCTACCTATATAAAATAAACTGAAAATTCTTATAAAATCGAAAAATAAAATCTACAACTACTTACATAAGAGGACATTTTTTCGTTTTGTAGTATTAGAAATATTAGCAATTCTGACACATGATAAATTGTTGAATAAAATTAATTTAACATTGTTTATTGTAAAATTGATTTAATTTTTTATTGGATTTACCCTGGTGAGGCCTGGCCTCATTTGACTCATGCCACGAATTGCCACTGTATTTTTGTGAAGAAAGAAATATTTTAACAAGTAATTCGACATTAGGCTTTATGAATGTTCAGTGGTCTTTATAAGCAATTGCTTTTTACTAGTAAATGCTTAGCATTTTTAGCATCATTGTTTGCACATTTTTATCGACAATTAATTTTTTCCAGAACGGGGCCAAATACCCTTTTGGGAGTTGTGGAACAGTTACTGCCTACAGTTTATTTAAGTTAAAAAAATATAATTGATAAATCAACAAAAGCAAAAAACGATAAATTGTTTGAAGTTTCCCCATATTTCTTCTTTTGCTTTTATTAATAAATAAATCCAGCCATTTTTACCGTACAACTTTAGGTAATGATAAAATTGTACTTTAAAGATGGGTATTTGGCCGGTTTTTGGATAAAATGAAGAAGTAACGAAATATTGACCAAAAAACGAATTGGTGTCATCACTATAGTGTATGTGCATTGTGCACAGTTATTGTGATATATAAACTTTCAAAAATAGGTACCTTAACAATGCCAATGTGTTTAGTGCATAATATTTGTGTTTAGGGACGTACCGAAGTGCATTCTGTTGGGGGGTGGGGGTGGGGCCATCCAAAATTTCTCAACCAATATTCGCGCAAAAAATTTTTGGGTGCCACGCCCTTTTTTGAATCATGATGGTTAGGTTTCAAGTGGGAAAAATAAAAAACACAACACAAAATCCTCAAGAAAATCATAAAAAAAAACCGGTAATAATTGAGGTGCTTCGGTGCATTAAATTTTTTTTTTATTTTTTTCGTATTGGGTTTATATTGTAGGTACCTATATTAAAATTTTAAACAAATATGTATTTTTATTATTATAGGTAGGTACTATATATACTAGCCCAGACAGCACAAAGACATCTTAAAGATATCCAAAAGATGTCAACAATAGACATTCATGACGTCTTATGGACGTTTCTTAACGCCATCATGACATCTTATGGATATCTTAAAAAGGTCGTATGTTACAAAACCCAACGTATACCACATCTTATGGACGGCTTACAGATATCTTATGGACACCTTATAGATGTCTCATGGATACCTTATAGATGTCTTATGGACACCTTAGATACATTTTATAGGCCAAACCGCAGAGCCCTAAAACATTTTGTTTTGTTTGTTAAACATAAAACATCATATTGCTTAATAATTGGTTTTATTAACGTATTACACAATTAAAACTTTTTTAATAATGAATTTTGCCTATCTGTGGCCCTTCTTAGCCACGTCGCGATGGCATCCTCGGCATCTTTTCTACTGTTTTGAAGCCATGTTTTGTCAGCAGATTTATTGACACTGCATCCACTGATTATAGACCAATTTTAATTATTCGAAAACTAAAAACAAACACCACACCACAGAAAAATATGTACCATACAAAACGTTTTTTAAACTACAATTCGTTTTCTTTTAACGGTTCACTAAGTAGAAAGTAAAAAACTGCAAGTCATGATCAGCAAAACTATCAAAAATCAAGCCCATCGACAGTTGACAGTGTTGACCTTGCGTCAATTTCAAATGGCAAAGGGGAGCGCTTTGTTGCCAATCCTAAGTTGTTCGCGATGTTGCCAAATTTACCGATTCTAAAATTTAACTCTATTGTTTGTCGTTTACAAAAAAAAAACGATTCAAGAAAACGTCCGAATTGGTAACAATCATTTAAATTCGATTAGACAAGTATACAAAAAAATAATAAAAGTTCTGAGAACGGCGACGGTCGGGTTTGTTCGGGCTGACGATCCGAGATGGCGGCAATCCAAAGTGTCCATTTAAAAAATATATAAGCTAGAGAAAGACAGGGATACTACAAAGACAGAAGAGAGACAAATCTCTTTCTGTGCTTTAACCTAAAAAAAAAAAACACGAACGTCATATTTACGATATTTTAGCGACATCTTTATGGACGTCATCTTACAACATCTTATGTATGTCTTGAAAAAACGTCTTTAAGATGTCTTTTGTAGGTCTGCAGGCGTTCAGACATAATTAAGACCTAAAATCGACGTCTTTAAGACATTGTGTGCTGTCTGGGAGGTATAGGCATAGACAATATGTATAATAACATTCTTCTCTGTTCTTTTTTGCTGCTATATGATATCAATTACAATTACTCTGTTAGGATTAAAATGTCCCAGCCCGTACAATAAAATGACGTTTTTATATAATGGACCTAGTGGTTAATAATTGGCATATGAAATATTATATTTTGCCAGTTGCTTTCTGAACATAGACAAAAGAATTATATACCCGTAAAGAATTATTTTGTTTTTGTCTATGTTTCTGAAACCAACTGACATAAATTTGGGGGGGGGGATGCTACCCCCCCCCCCCCCTTGGGTTCGGCCCTGCTCGTGTTATACTGGGAAAAATGCGGCAGAGGATGTCTCTTTCAACAGGTAATAAATCTCAATAGGTGCATTTAAAGATATAAGTATTATAAATATCATAAAGAAATTTTAAAAATTGTTTTTGATGAACTGTTGGGTGATGTCGATAGTAATTTTTTTTTACCTTTCAACAAACCCAAATAACAAAACCCTGATGTATTTTCAAAGTTGGCGCGCGATCGCTACGTTAAGTTAGTATAGTTATATATATTATGATGCCAGCTCATATTAGAGGAGGCTAACTACAGCCCAACGAAGACAGCGTTTCCATATATAACTTTAACGGTTTGCTTGTTTTTTAGCGGTAAAACATTGTAGGTTATTGGGGACGTTATTTGGATCGTGATTATTTTCATTCTCTTTTGTTGATAAAATTTAAACGAAACATTTTACTTTCTTAATGTCATCGGTCAACTGTAAAATTTGTTATAAAGATTTTTCAAACAATTATAATCTAAAAAGGTAAGGTATAGGCTGAACTAGCATAAACTAGTTTTAAATTGCATTGTCTATCGAATTTGAAGGAACTAATCTGCATCGTAGTACACAAATATAAAATGTAATAATGATGAGAAATAAACCCTTTTTATTAAATATGAAAATTGAAAATTAACGTACTTATATATATTTAAAAACAATGCCTTTATTTGTAGGGGCAATGTCTATAGCTATACTAACGAGTAACGATTTTCTCTTCAAATGTTGGGAAGAGTGCCAAATATCTTTTAAAACAAACGGAGATCTTATATAGAGATCATTTATTGGCCATGGATTTGAAATGACACCAGTTCCTTGGAATTTATCCGTTTTGAGGGTCCTGGCGGGTATACCTATACGTTTGTATGTGTTGCACATTGAAAACATCAGCAAATTAATAAGGCCACTTAGAGTAGAAATAGTCAGAAAATATTTAAATCGGTTAACATAATGTGTGTACCAAACAAGTAGGTAAGTACGTACGTTACCAAAAAATCTGAAACCAATAATCAAAGGCAATGCAACTACTAACAAATACCAACTCATTACATTATACATAGAATAACATTATCATCATATTTTCAATCCACCTAGGTATAGTTAAGAAATGGAAAAACATGCAATAGTTTTTTTTAGATATATTGATGGACATGGACAGTAGAGCAATATATGGCAATGCTGTCCTCATTGGGTTGTAATTACCTTCTCCTCAAATTAGGGGATGGTAACCTAGAAACACCAAAACCCCGTTAGTACATAAAATATTATAGTGTGCGATTTATACAGCCCATTAAGCATTATATAACTTGGAACTTACTCATTGAATAAAGCTGCGCTTATAGAAGTCAGGGCTTTCGAAATAAATCTTTAATTCCTGCCGATTAGCCGCTAGTGTCGGAAGTTCAGGTCTACTGGGTAGGCAACGTAAAATACATTTATCGCGGTTTATAATATGAAATAAAAGCTGCCAACCTCCCCGCATATTGCGGGTCAGTTCCGTATTCTTTAGAATTGTCCCGCCTCTAAAATTTCACCTAAAATCGTCCCGCATTTGTTACATCTGGCCCGCAAGTCCCGGAATGAACATATTAATTTGCAAGCATCGTATGCAGCGGTTATAGACATTAAAAATATCGATGGATCTCGCCCAACCCAAATTTCATAGAGTTGAAAAATATGATTTTAAAAAATAAATGGAACATTTTTTGTTTAAAACCTTGTTTACATTTTTTTGTATTTAAATTAATTTTCAAATTTTCTTTAAATAAATGTTACTTTTGTTGTTCTATTCAATAAAATTAAAGAAGAATTTCATGGCCCAAGGGGTGGACCACCCTAACTGCTGTTCCACATTTGTCATTTTAAAAGTTGGCAGCCTTAAAATAAGCATCTTAATAACATAGTATAAAACAAAGTCGCTATCGCCCGTCCTGTCCCTATATGTGCTTAAATCTTTAAAACTACGCAACGGATTTTGAAGCGGTTTTTTTTTTAATGGATAGAGTGATTCAAGAGGAAGGTTTTTATGTATAATACATGCATAATATTATAGAGAAAAACTGATAAATTGGAGTAGGGAGAACAAACGACCCAACCTAACCGGTCCCCGGCCCGTTCAACGATCGATCCGAAGCCGGAATAGACGAAGACAGACTATGTTTTATGCATGGATGTGAATTGTGGACGGGCCGGCAAACGGTTGAGCTTAAGGTTGGTTCGCCTTATTATCTCACGTCGTATAATGCCGGGCTGCAACGCAGGCCGGGTACACGCTAGTATTGTTATAAATGTTGGAAGCTTCAAAAATAATTTTGCCACAGTTTTACAATTTTAAAGCAACTTTACTTAGGTTGAAGTCTAGTTTGAGTGATATGTACTGAAGAGAAGACATAGACCAAGTAATTGTCCATGTTGATAAATTGTCAAGTTTAAAAGTGGCCTAACTCTTGCAGACGTTGAAATAATAAACTTAAAAATAATTTTTTTAAACTAGATTAGTAAAGCGAACCTACCAATAAAACAAGCGGTAATATATCAATATGAATTATATTGTCTTATTAAGTTATTAAAATGAAACAAAAATGTCTTTTTATCACTCAAAACCACTATCACATCACACTAAAAAGAAAAACAACGACAGACTTGTGTTTAAACATAATTTAATAAAATTCTTGAAGGAAAATATAAATATCCTAAAAACGTACTTTAAATATTTTACAGAAGAGTTTTCCGCCACAGCATGTAAGGCCAAACTAAAAAATAAATAAAGGGGAGGAGACAACCCTTAGCGCGATGGGGTCCCGGAACAGTCCATGATAAGGAACAGGAATAATAATTTGCATATTTACTACAACTATAGTGATATTTTATGTATGTATTTAAGTATAAAAAAGATTACAGGTTTTCGTAATGTACAGCATATTTCTTCGTTTTTCAGCTAAAAAGTATTACCATTTAAATCACTGAAAAAGAGGAAATTTAAACTTGTTTAAGGATCCTTTAAAAGTACATCGTTTCGCGTTGTCATACTTTCATGTCACGATGTTTGGATATTTTTATTCGGTAGTCCGGGACTAACTAAATCACCATGCCGGTCTAGTCACCTTCCAGAAATCATGCCTATGCGACGTGGGCAAAGGCAATCGCTAAAGAAGATGCGACAAACTATATATTATTCAAATATTAAATAGATAAAGCCGAAAGAAAACCCGGATTCGTGATAAAACATCCATCTTTTACGATAATCTTACTTTTTACATATTTTAAATCAATAATTGTTAAAATACCTTATCAGAAAACTGGGTCTTTCAGCTTTGTCGATGGAACATTTAAATGAAATATAGCTGATGTTTGCAGAACGTTTTTCTCAACCGATTGCAGTTACCTACGTCGCTCATGTATGACTCTTCCTTCAGGGTGCGAGACGACGCCTAGGTTGCTTTTGTTAGTCCTAGTTGTGGTTGATATTTGCAGCTGAAACTGGCCCTTGGCATGCGATCATTAAATAGTAATCTGCTGCCGTTGGATATTAAAAATTTTATAAATGAATGTAGCTTGAAAAGGATACACGTACAATAGTTGCAAGTACCGAACTTTGCCTAAATTGTAATTTTTAAAGGATCATATAAACATATTTAAAAAAAAAGGTGTTTATTGATTAACAAGACATTCTTAACGATTTGGCAAATTGGTAACTTCAAATTATATTAGCACAAAGTATAAAATGTAAGGACGTAGCTGTTGTAAAATATTGTAGATACTATTAACGCGAAAACACAACAAGACGGTGCAATTTTTCCTAAGACTTTAAACAGTCCATCAGAACATAGTATTTGTACCAATATAATGTCAATATTACCTTGCGTATAAGGTTGACCTAAATTTAAAATGAAAAGATATTGTCAGTTACTCGACTAATCACTATCAAATTTGTTATGTCTTTAGTTTTATTATACTGACTAGTTTGACAAAGACATCTTCTATGTAATATCCTTTTAAATTTAATAATTAATAAAATAGGTCTACATTTATAACATCTTCCAGTAACAGCTCTGCGAGTCAATTAAGAAAAATCCCCGAGCAAAATTTGATTTTGTGTGCTCAGTTTTTTCATATTTTTACAGAGAAATTACGTTTTCTTCTCGCAGTAAGAAAAATCCTTCTTTCTGTAAAATGATCGTGGTATTTTGGTTGTTTTAGCCTTGGAAGATATTGTTTTGATGGAAAAAAGATAGAAACAGTGTTGGAATGCTGCGAGAACGCGGAGATCAGCTGATTGGAAGATGCGATTAGTCATACAAAATCTTGGTTTTTTTTTTATTGTTCAAGAACAATAAATGTCATAAGTGCATGCCGACTTTAGTATTTAATCTGAACAAGTATAACAAAATTTAAGTCATGGTTAGAACAAGACTGAGCATTTCTTTCAAAAACTTTGTATGTCGAAAGGTCTAGTGAAAATCATAGTTTATTAATTTATACACCTATTTGAACCACAAAAACCTACAGTATTAATTTAACTAACATATTTTATTTAGTAATATAATAAATGTGGAGAAACCCTACCGGAGGGCCGTTTGAGGCGAATCCGGGACCCAGGACTGGCTGGCTGGACGGAGTACCGAGAAAACGCTTGTGGATAGCGATATTACTTTGAGTAAACCATCTCAGAAACATCTTCTCCACTCCTCCTCCTTACAGGGAAGCCAGGAACAAAAAATCCAACACTGTCCCTTGCAACCACAATATATTGAAAAATGCTACTAAAAATTACATTAAAAACTGTTTTTTGTTTTGGCTAGCAGTATTGTGGCCGAAGGCGGGAGAATACACAGTCCGGCGAGCGAAAAGCGAAAAATGTACAAGTTTGTTGACCGAGGCTGAAAGGCTGGACCATCCCCCTGATGTTGATGATGTTTATAACGTGTTGTTGAATTAAATAAGATTTGCTTTTTGTTTTGTTTCATCTAATTAGGTGAAGTGCGGATTTGGGGGGCCGGGCCATCACATAGCATACTTGCGAGTCCACTCGCGCGCCAATTCATTGTACTTTTCCCGGTCTGTTTTGTATATCCTAGCAATTTCAGGAACTAAAGGATCGTCTGGATTGGGATCGCACAGAAGTGAGCAGATTGATAACAGTACTGAAACAAAAGTTTCAATAATTAATACAGGGTGTAAGTAAAGGGATTTTTCAAATTTTAATAGTTTATTATACTATACGTATTCCAATATAAAAAAATAGTTACACACTTGTCCGATATGCCACAATATTGTCTTTTAATATTTTCGCGAAGACTATATCATCTTCTAAACATTTTTATGGCTCAAAACTTAAACGGATTGCGCGCATTCTAGTGGGTGCCAGTCATGATACAAAGAAAGAAATATATGATCGATCGTATTCCCAATTCGGTCCGGTCCGCGCAATGACGTCATGTGGTGCTAACGAGATTTAAAATTACATAGGATTAGCCGTTAGAAATAGAAATTTTATTGCATATTTTGCAATTTTTGATTTGGAAGATTTCAGTGCATATTATTTTAAGTACTTTAAGGATAGAGGTTCATAAATCAGAACGTATTTCATGATGTTCTTCGGTTAAATGTTAAAATTTAGCATATATTTGGTTTCAATGAAAATAATTTTCTGCTTATGCTGACATACATTTTATCTTTTAAATGATTACAATTACTTATTTATTTTTACAAAATCATAAAAAAATAACCTATATTTTTTGGCCCTTCCACCTTAAGCAATAAATTGTTTGAAAAAAAAAATAGGTACAAATGTGCAGTCTTAAACATTTTTAGATCAGTTTCGAGCCTTAAATGACCAAAATCAATTAATTTGCTTATTAAGATTTTTTTTATGCAATATGTAACGATAATATTTTTGGAGATGTATGTGTATAAATTTATATCGTTAACATTGGACCAGGGGCGGACTGGAATCATTTGGCCCCGGTGGCTACATGGCCTCTATGGCCCCAACCCTCATTAAGAACATTTTTTGAAACAAAAAAATCGTTGTTTAAATGTTTGGACCAATTGGCGCCCAAAGGCCTTCTGGCCCCGGTGGCGATGGCCACCCGGCCACCCACTCCAGTCCGCCACTGCATTTGACTATAATTTGACCAAGGATAAGGATGTAAAAAACTCATTCAGACATTAAAAAAAATATACTAGCACTGGTAATTATCATAATAGTATAAGAAGTACATTAACAATTATTAAAAAATAAGGCACACATATAACAGTTTATTATTTTAAACCAATTTCGTCAAATTAAACTTTTTTATCTCACCTACGAGGAAGAGAACAATTTTTATAAGCTAAAATTTGAAATATTAAACACTGATTTGTATCATAAATATGTATAGGTATACTTTTGCAGATAATTATAAGAAATAAAAGCTGTCATATTGTCACTTATGCATAACGCCACTGCACAACGCATATTAACAACTAATTGTCACTAACAAACAACAATAATAATCCAAAAAAACACTAAAAACCTCTTTCTGTATAACAAATAATAACAATAGTACATAAAACCAAACGTAGGTTATACGAAGCCCGCCAGAAAATTGTCACATGACGTAAGCGGCTGACGATTTGGCTCCGCCCACATGCGCAATGTCATATCTCTTCTTTCTTTGTATCATGGGTGCCAGTGTTGATCTGTTCTCTGGTCTGCAAAATGGCAAATGTTTTCGGTGAATACGCAAATAGCGTTCCCTATACTGGATTGTGATGCACTTCGTGGTTTATTTAGCTGTCTACCTTTCGATTATTACCAGTGCGACTGCCTTTTATATTGGAGTTAATTCCGCTGGGATGGCGCTACACGGTGTATTGATGGCCGCCTTGATTTTGCAAAGAGGTTTTTAGTACATTTTTCCGTCGTTCTTGGAATTGCTTGGGTTATGGCTGTCCGTAGAGTCCTAACAAGGACGAAACGGCCGTCGTGGTCTGCCCGCCCCAGGGTATTCATTAAACTTGGATCACTGTGTATTCCAATATAAAAAATAGTTACACACTTGTCCGATATGCCACAATATTTTATTTTAATATTTTCGCGGACACTATATCATCTTCTAGTATATTATAACGCAAATCGCTTTCTACGTCTGTTATATATAATTATTCGAGTGTATTATGGTTCATTAGAAGCGAGCGATTTCATTTTCCCTATTTTCAAAATCTATTACCTATTAAACACACAAAGCAAAATTTTAACAGACCTTTAGATTCGTACAGCTTATCTCATGGGATGGGCAAACAAAAATTAAGTTTTACGTAGATAGGATAATTGTAATTGCTCTTATAAACAATGACTGGTACAAAAAACCTTTTCAAATGCTTGATCAAATTGTGCTTGAAAATTCTGCAGGAATCCGATATAAGACCCCTGAACAATGATATCTAGAATAGCCGTAATAATTTTTAGAAATGGTAGTTTTAATGTCTGTATCAAATTAACTGAAAAATGTTAATCGGCGTACAGACAATTGAATTGTCGCGTGCATTTCCTTTGGTTGTTTACTTTGCTCCGTGGTCAACCAGCATTTATCTAATATTGTCGACAACACTGTTTTATCTTGATTTAAATTTTATGGTTGTTGTAAAACTGACTTGTAATTTTTGATCAAAATTGAAGTCCAGCCCTTTAATTGGGTGCTCGTGTAGGCTATATTATGTTACAACGGTGGCCGATTTTAAATACAATATGGCAATTACAGCTAAATAAGAAGTACGACCACGAATGGACTCGGAATTAAAGGTTACCAAAGTCTGACGAATGAAACCAGTCATTGTATAAATTCAATGTTTAATTTCACCTTTGAAAATAAGGTGTTGAGTTGAACTTCTCTATCCCACAATTATTATTGGGTATAATTGGATCTAAAGTTAAAAGTTTTAAAAAATGTGTACATTTACTTAATTTTCGTGTAGTGATAGGATCTTAAAAACTCCAGGGATCGAAAACAGGATAGGTCAGAAGACGTAACTCTAATAAATTCTAATAAAAACAAAAATAACTTGACACTGATGATCTAATTTTGTCTGGTACACACCTTTTGAGTAGATTAAAAATATACCTATGCCAAAAATAACTAAAATATTTTAAAATAGTAATTCAAATATTATGAATTTAAAAAACGTGATTTGATTACCTTCATTAAATAATAACATACGATATTTACAATAATTGTTATACAGGGCGCTACAGGTTGAAAGAAGAAATTTTAGTTTTTGAAAACCCCACAAGGTCGAATCTTCGAGTTATTGAAGATTTGACAGGAGAACGAAATTTAATATTATTGTTACTAAAGATTAAACGTGACCATACCATAATGACTGTTCTTTAAAATAACAGAAAATGGCTACAGTCATATTCATGATAAATCTCAGCGATTCAATGATTGACAACGACAGACAACATAAACAGTGGATCTAGGGAATCCAATCCCGCATCCAAACTTTAATCCCGCAAACCGCGGGATAGCAAACAATAAACTGTGGTATTTTTGGTCGACGCGTCGGGGATTTCCCACCCTGCTGGGCTATTGAAAATACGTTAAACAGAACAGTTTTCTTGCGTACGTGCAATAAAAGCGTTATTCAACTAGTGTCTAGTGACATTTATCAAGTGTTTGAATATAATATACATCATAAAGATATTCATGAACAGAAGCAAGGGGTATCCATCAGATTTATTATTTAAAGAGGCTGACCTTCTATCAGGCAGTTGTATATTAAGGGTACTCTTAGGCTTAGGTTTATGAAAAATTGTAATAAATACAAAAGTATGATCATGCACAATGCTCACACCAGATCTGTAAATAGTGGGTGTCTAGTCGTTCCACTAGCCTCATATACTGCCTCGCAGAGGCACATTATCGGTCCTAAATTGTTCAATATCTTACCCTTGAATTTGAAATCTGTTGTAAATTTACATACTTTTCTGTTGGGCGTTTCTAGATGGATAAAGATAAATTTTATCAGCAAATAACCTATACGGCGCCTTTATTGAATGAGTACTAGAGGGAATTTTGAAGTTCTATTTGATATCTATTAATAATAACTTTCACTGAATCATTCTAACTTTAGTGATATTGTGTTTGGACTAAGGTAACTTGTGCTATGTGGTTTGTTTTTGGCATATCATCATGGTCTTTTTTTTCTCTTTTTTGTTCTTAAGGATTGTAAAAACTATTCATAACCTGAGATGCAGACAAGCTGCCTGTAGCTTTGGATTTCAAACATGAATATTGTGTTACGGCATGTTATAATAGAAAATGTAAATTTCTTATGAATAAATTATGAATATACATGGAATTTAAACAGCAATCACAAAAATTAGTGTCAGTGTAGTTTACAAAGAGAATAAAGGTTCAAGTTTAGTTTGGAATTATTTTTTAAAGTCTGAAGATGGTCTTACAGCTAAATATAAGTTATGCATTCACTTTCATTATAATATTAAAGTCAGCATAGATCACATTTATAATACAAGAGCAAGAGCAAGAGCAAAAGGTAACTTAAGCAATCCAAATAACTTAAAAAGCATAAATTTAAAATTTTTCGTTTACTTGGCACCGAAAACCTATAACCTTCTCCCTACTATAATAAAACAAACAAGAAACAAGAACAAATTCAATAAAGACTGTAATAAATATGTTCATAATCAGTTTGTTGTCTTCTCCGCATTGTTTTAGTATTTTGGCTATAATAGGGCTCAGCTATTGGAGGGAAAATTGAAAATCAAAATACTATTATAAGTAATGTAATTTGTTGATATGGCGGTGAGGCATTACCTTACAGTATATAATAATATATTATGATGTATTATTGGTTTAGGTATTGGGTTAAGCATTTTAACAGATATTAAAGAGTAACAAAAAGTTTTCTTCTATGAACTACAACGCACACAGGCGTATTTTATACACCTATGCGTTAACTAAAATGATGCATTGTAACATTAAAATAAGTACTTAGAACGTTAAATTGTTAAAATAGTATAATACTATTAATAAACATGGTAGGGATGCAGGGTTACTGATGCCTCCAAATAAATAAATAAATAAATTTTTAAAAAATGCCTCATTTAAGTATTATTGAAAAAGCAAGAATAATATGTTTAGTAGAAATAGGGTGGTGTTATGGAAAAATAGCTGATCATTTTAGAGTACCTAGAAGTACTGTTAAAGGAATTGTAAAAAAATAGCGCTATCATCAAACACATGAAAGGTATGTTGGGTCTGGTTTAAATAATAGAAATTCATCAAATGAAGAAGACCGAAATTTGGTGGAGTAGTTAAGGCAAAATCCATTTAAAACTGCTATCCATATAACAGGGTTCCCTGCTGCATCTAGAACTGCGAAACGCCGAGTAAGACAATGTTCCGAATTAAGAAATCGAGCAGCTGCATCCAAATCGTTTTTAAAAAATAGTAATAAGGAACAAAGAATTGGGTTTGCTATGCAATATTTACCAAAAAATGATTTTTTTTTGGCAAAATGTTATCTTCTCCGATGAGAAAACTTTTCAGTCTGATTACAGTGTCACCAGTAAAGTCCGCATCATATGGGATTTTTTTCTATTAATAGCTTTATTCGAAATTTGACTTTGGCATCAAGTTCTGCTTCGATCGAGATGAAAATTAAGCAAAACAATAGTAGTCACGTGATTCGCATTATCTGTCAAATTTTATTTTTTTTCAAAAAATAATTAAAAAGTGGGGTTATTTCTGAAAATATTGAAAAAAGTTTTTTTAAATGCAATTTTTAGCCCACATGCAAAATTTCAGCTGGATAAGATAATTTTGATTTTTTACCTATATTTTGTAAATTGCACCAGTTTTGCAAAATAAGACTCAACGCAACCTACATAAAACTTCTTAGTTTTGACAATGCTTTATTTCAGATACATTTTCTTTAAAGTAGCGCCATATTAAGTGTGTGTTTTTCTAAAAAATCAAAATTGGGCTATTAAAATTTGTTCGCATGTGATGCAAAGTTCATTTGTTTTTGAGCCTGTATAAGGTAACTTCATAAAATATGTATTTTTAAAAACGTACTTTGTGTCTGAAATTAATACACCTTAATATTAAGACATAAAGAACACAGTGTCATCAGTAAAGTGTTCATTAAGTGGAAAATAAATTTTAGTTTAACTTAACGTAAAGTTTATTTATTTTCAACGATTTAATTTAAAACCCCTTTATTTTATTTTTTTACTTTCAGACACAAACTACGTTTTCAAAAATACTTATTTTATGAAGTTACCTTATACAGGGTCAAAAACAAATGAACTTCGCCTCACATGCGACCAAATTTTAATAGCCCAATTTTAATTTTGTAGAAAAACACACATTTAATATGGCGTTACTTTAAAGAAAATGTATCTGAAATAAAGCATTGTCAAAACTAAGAAGTTTTATGTAGGTTGCGTTGAGTCTTATTTTGCAAAAGTGGTGCAGTTTACAAAATATAGGTAAAAAATCAAAATTATCTTATCCAGCTGAAATTTTGCATGTGGGCTAAAAATTGCATTTAAAAAAACTTTTTCTTATAACTTTTTTCAATATTTTCAGAAATAACCCCACTTTTTAACTATTTTTTTGAAAAAATTAAAATTTTACAGATAATGCGAATCACGTGACTACTATTGTTTTGCTTAATTTTCATCTCGATCGAAGCAGAACTTGATGCCAAAGTCAAATTTCGAATAAAGCTATTAATAAAAAAAAATCCCATATGATGCGGACTTTACTGGTGACACTGTATAATGGAAGAATTCTAGTATATAGACCACCAAATTCCCGATATGATGAGAAGTATACTTAAAAAAAGCAAACCAGTGGACGTTTCTCCGTTAATGTGTGGGCATGGATAAGTGTTTACGGTGCAGGTGTATGCTGGAATATTGGTGGAACACTAAACAGTAATATATATCTTCAGATTTTGGAAAATGTTTTTCTTCCTTCTGCCGCGATAGTTTTTAAAGAAAATAACTTTATATTTCAGCAGGATAACTGCCCTGTGCATACTGCAAGAAATATAGGAAACTGGTTTAGACAAAACAACGTAACATGTGTGCCTTGGTGCTCAAGAAGTCCTGATTTAAATCCAATTGAAAATGTTTGGGGATTGATGGTAAAAAAATATACAAAATAAATTTTAAACCACATAATGAAATAGAGTTATTTGATAAAATTAAAGAAATGTGGGAAGGGCTAACTCCGGATTACACCAGAAGTATTATTTTGTCAATGCCAAGAAGATTACGATTAGTGTTAGAATCCAATGGCGCAGCAATTAAATATTAATATTTGGTTTGTTGTTTGTTAATAAATTTACCTTTTTTGGCTTTATACTTTTGTAGTTTTCCTGGTATTATTTTATAATTTTCTTATTTCGCGGCTGTAATTTAAACACAAAAATATTTAAAAATAACCATTATTACTTATGATAAAAAATCGTACATACAATAATTTACAGCTATGTATATAGCTGGTGTTCTATCCAGGTATAAGCAGCAATGTGAGTAACCCGTTTTACCCAATTTTGTTGTAATTGAGTTATGTATGGGTGGAGTGTACAAATTTATGTTGCCAACTGTACATTGTTTTTTGTTGTGCTGTCTGGCGATGTCTGTATATTATTAGTTTTTTTTTAGCCTTTACCAAACCCAAATAACATAACTGTATTTTCAAAGTTGGCGCGCGTCGATCGCTACGAAGTTAGTCAGCTGGAATGATGCTGCCAAATCAAATTAGTGGATGGCAACCTATAAAAAGCAAAATCCCATTCTTAGAGATATTGTGTGCCATTCATACAGCCTTTTAAGCGTTCTACCTTTTTTTAAAGGTCTGTGGGTACACTGATATACGCTTTCCTCAACTTATTGGCTAACCTCCAAGTAATATGACCATTATGGTCATATTCAATTAAACTTTGATAAAACCTTCCCACGCAAAGGCAAACTTACCTAATCACAATAACTAAAAAGATAATGCTTACCTTTTGAAATAGTTAAGGCTGGAGACCATTGAGACCTTAATATATCAAGACAGATACTACCATTACTATTTATATTTGGATGGTAGATTCTTGTTGTGAATGCAACTTTTGGTGGTTTGAAGGGGTAGTCTGTGGGAAAGTGAATTGTTAAGAAAAATACACCACCCTGGTATGGACTGTCTGGCTGTAAAAGACAAAAATATTTTATAATATTAAGTAAATAGACTTATAGCGTTTTCGATTTACTGCTCTCGCGCACTCTGAGAGTGCTCTCCCCGAGATTGGCGTGTTCGGTTATCAAAATCCACTGCTCTCACTCGGAGTAGGACGTTCGATTTACAAATTTGGTTACTTTGAATCCGTTTGAGAGTGCTCTTTTTCGATCTGAAAATTTTTACAGAGTAGAGAGGCAGCGCTTGCGCAGAACCGCAAACTGGCGCAAACCACCGCCATTTTCTATTCTTTTGTTGATGTGTAATCTCGTTTGTTGTGTTTTCTGTGTTTGTTTTTCGTCTGGTTCAATGAATATTGTATATAATATGTCATACACGCACTCAAGTAGATTTAAATTTGAAAATTTACTGTTTATTTTTGTATGTTGACATCTGTCAAATTTTCAAGCGCAATCACGTTCAATTTACACTCCATCCAAGGGCAACCGCCTTCGGAGTGACAGCAAATCTCGGGCCGATCGATGACGTCACAGAGCGCTCTCGGAGCACTCTCGGAGTTGTAAACCGAAAACGCTATTAGAGACGGACGAACTCAAATTCGGATGTGACCATTTTAAACTCCTGATTTGGGTCAGGCAAAAGTATTTTTATATAAAAATTAAAAAAAAAGCATTTCTAGACATCTAGACATCTGAATGCCAATGTAACACATATAGTGATTATAATTTCGTTGTCATAAATTAAACATTGGTATTAAAATTAATGAACAAAAGTTAATATTCAGACATTCACAATCTCACACACATATATTCATAATACTTACAGGTCCCATAATTGTGGCTTGCCAGTGAAATACTGTAATAAAAAAAAAACGATTAGAAAAATATAATTCTACAAATATATTTTTCAAGTCTTGTATAGTTTTACCTAGGGTTGTGGAATTGACCGGTCATCCCCAACTTTAGTTTTACCATAGTGAGTGACTATAAAGGCCACAACCACAAGAAAGAAAAAGAACATAAAAAAATTACACCAAACATCTGTAATGGAATATAACTAAAAATCCCGAAAACTTACTGACGTTTCTGCCAAATCAGAATATATCTAGGATTTTTATTTTATTTCTGAAAACTAAATCTTTTAAGATATTTTTATGGCTCAAAACTTCAACGGATTGCGCGTATTCTAGTGGGTGTCGGCGTTGATCTGTTTTCTGGTCTGCAAAATGGCAGATGTTTTTGGTGAAAACGCAAATAGCGTTCCCTATACTGGATTGTGATGCACTTCGTGGTTTATTTAGTTGTCTACCTTTCGATTTTTCCAGTGTGAATGCCTTTTATATTGAAGTTAATTCCGCTGGGATGGCGCGACGATGTATTGATGGCCGCTTTGATTTTGCAAAGAGGCTTTTAGTACATTTTACCGTCGTTGTTCTTGGAATTGCTTGAATTATGGCTGCCCCTAGTTCTAACAAGGACGAAACGGCCGTCGTGGTTTACCCGCCCCAGGGTATCCATTAAACTTGGATTCCTGTGTATTCCAATATAAAAAAATAGTCACACACTTGTCCAATATGCCACAATATTCTCTTTTAACTAAATCTTATGTTGAATAATATAAATTATGATAATAATGTCACAATAATTTAAAATCACAGAATTGTATTGTAATTACTGTTTAATAAAAATATACCTTTGTTTTAACCCGTTGCGATGTATTTTTCTCTTTAAAAATTGTACCCTCGCCTTTTTAATCAAGTATTTAGTAATAAACTTAAATGAATTAATACTAAGATCCCTGACATTAAGAGGTCTATGCAATTATAATATTGCATGCCCTGAAACTAAACTAAACTTGCCCTATTTTCGTTCTTATATTTGGTAAGTTTATATCTGTGTAGCTTCTGGTATTGTATCCATAAAAATAACTTAACATAATAGTTATGTCCTGACTGACTGATTTATTATCGCAGAGTCGAAACCACTGAATCTATAAATGAGAAATGTGGTCAGTTTCATAATGTAGAAACCCACTAAGAAGGAATTTTCCAAAATTCAATCCGTAAGGGGATTATAAGGGGGGCAAAGTTTATATGGAGAATCATTATTCAATAAATATTGAACTGAGTATGTGACAAAACATAACAAAACGGTAAAGCACTTACAGAACGAGATACTAGACATAATTAATGAAGAAAATGATACGACGGGTACAAAAGAGGACAGTAGTGCGATGGAAAAACTTTAGTTAATAAATTAGAAGCCTAAATAAAAATATTGACAATCTACTTACTTTCATAGAGTTGTATAATTTGTATAATATAGATATTTTTGTCCTAAGTAGTGATGTGAGAGGAGAATATTCTAGAGAGAATATTCTCGAGAACGGGGATATTCTCTGAAAGAAAATTCTCCCGAGAATATTCTCTAGAGAAGTTTTTCTACATAATTTACACCGCCTCGATTTACACTGAAAAATTTTGCAATGATTTTTAAAATTTTGAGTTTCTCTAACCTTCTCTATAACTCTGGCAACAGTCTTTTACGTCTGGCAACAGTGATTTAGGGAAATCCCCTAGAAGCGCGAACGTATACTCGTATACAGCTGTGTGAATTGTAAATGGTGTGGTGGTGGTGAGACTTTTATTTCTATTGATTAACGCCGTTTGACATTTGCCGAACTTGAGAATATTCTCCAAGATTATTACCGAGAATTTTACATCACTAGTCCTAAGTGAAACCTTTCAACTTGTATCAACTACAAAGTGCATACCTGGGTATTAGATTTGTATAATGAAACAAATTTCACCAGAAACGGTGGCGTCCTCTTCTTGATAAAAATAACATTAATGTTAAATTTTCGTTTGAACGCTTAAATATCTGTACCTATGTAAATAATATTTCTTTTGGGGTGACAGCAGTTTATTAGCCACCCACCCACACCAAAAACCGATTTTGTAAATGATATAAGTACATTTTTAGAAGGCAGTGCAACTGAAAGTACTGAACTCTCTATAGGGGACGTCAATATAACTTATTAGATAATAATTTATTTTCTAATTTGAAGAAATAGTTCCCAAGTATGGGAAAGAAAGAAAAAACTCAAAGTCTTCCTCCACAAAGTTTAATAGAATAAAAATATTCAATAAAAGTCTCTACATGTTTCGAACGTAGAAACGTTTATCATCAGGAGACAGAACATTTGGTGCTGATGGTTTTAGCAAAAGAGAAAATGGTGTAGAACCTTAATGGAGCTTTTATTTAATTAAAATTTGATGTGTAAAATTGCCATAATATAAAGAAATTGATGGTAGTTAAAACATACGGAGTATGTGAGAAGTCAGTAATTGGGGTCTAAACCAACCAAATAAACTTGGAAAGAAAAAACCCTTTTCTAAGGTGTCGAAAATTGTTTAAAATTTTTTTTTTATAAAAAAGATATTTTTAAGTGGGTACCTATGTGTCTATAAGACATTGTGGGGAAAAAAAATTAGAAGTAATTCAGGTAATAAATAAAAAAAAAACAGAGAAGAGCCTAGTGGGGTACTGAGGTTTCAGGCTCATGGCCAAAGCAAATCCAGAAGAGCCATGCTGGCCATATTTGACATCTGATAAAAAGAAGCACCATTGGCTGAAGTGTGATTTTAATAAATGGCAGGATGAAGATGATTCAGGGGATGAAGGACTGGGTGGAAGAAATGATGAGACCCTGCGGGGTTACTGAGCCTGAAACCTCAGTACCCCACTAGGCTCTTCTCAGTTTGTTTTTTTTAATTATTACCTGAATTACTTCTAATTTTTTTTCCCCACAATGTCTTATAGACACATAGGTTCCCACTTAAAAATGTCTTTTATAAAAAAAAAATTTTAAACAATGTTCGACACCTTAGAAAAGGGTTTTTTCTTCCCAAGTTTATTTGGTTGGTTTAGACCCCAACATACTCAGTATGTTTTAACTACCATCAATTTCTTTATATTATGGCAATTTTACACATCAAATTTTAATTAAATAAAAGCTCCATTATGGTTCTACACCATTTTCTCTTTTGCTAAAACCATCAGCACCAAATATATGTTCTGTCTCCTGATGATGAACGTTTCTACGTTCGAAACATGACTTTTATTGAATATTTTTATTCTATTAAACTTTGTGGAGGAAGACTGAGTTTTTTCTTTATTTCCCAATTTATTTTCTATTTATTTATTTAAGCACATGTCTAACAGGTTTTACTCCATTTATAAGACATACCTACATAAAAAAAATCCTAAAGTATACTTAGTATAAGTTATTGTATTATTATTGATATATTATATTGTGTTAAATCTAAAGTATTTTATATATTAAGACTAGAAGTCATATTACATCACAAGTCATATTGCAACTCCAAGGAGCACAGCCTTGGTTACATTAGAATACTGATGAGCATTCATAACAAAAATGTCCAGTTGGAAGGCAAGATTATTTTATTGTTTACACAATGACATGTTGTAAACTGGCGATCTTAACAGGTTTTACTCCATTTATAAGACATACCTACATAAAAAAAATCCTAAAGTATACTTAGTATAAGTTATTGTATTATTATTGATATATAATATTGTGTTAAATCTAAAGTATTTTATATATTAAGACTAGAAGTCATATTACATCACAAGTCATATTGCAACTCCAAGGAGCACAGCCTTGGTTACATTAGAATACTGATGAGCATTCATAACAAAAATGTCCAGTTGGAAGGCAAGATTATTATATTGTTTACACAATGACATGTTGTAAACTGGCGATCTTATCATTAAGTTGTTAGCTGCTGTGGGCAGATAAAATAGGTCTCTTGATCTTGTATTAGCAGCTGGGATGCAAAATTTTAGGAGAGCAAGTAATCGACTGCCTTTTATCTTATGGTTGCATAACTTAAATAGAAACTGTAGGCTGAGGTATGATCTTCATTGAGATAGTGATGGAAATTGAAACCTTAGAAGTAGTGCTAGATGGTTATATAGTACCTTGTGGAGCATGAATCCATTGGTTACAAGGGAAAAATATTTTAAAAATTTTCTCTGTCCACCTTCAATGGCCTTCACACATTTATTGTAATGTGGATTCCATATCAGTGCTCCATATTCCAATCTATAGTAATAGTAAATAGTAATAGAGGATTTTGATCGACTGAATATTATTAAAGTTTATACCCATATAAATGAGAAACCCTAGCATTTTTATAGAAGACTCACGGACATTCATTACATGTTGGTTATCAATCAAATATAATCCTTAGATCCCCAAGGAAATCAACACGATCGAGCGCTATTGATTGGATACTATACTGATAAAGAATTTTATGTTTTTTAAGGGTGAAGGCCATGATTTTACATTTGTCAATATTTAAGGGTAGTTGATTGTCTATAAATCGTTGGTTAAGCTGGTCAAGGTAATTTTGCAAACAATCACAATCGAGAGAGGAATGAATAATCCTGAAAATCTTAAGGTCATCTGCAAACAGTGGTAACAGGGATGAATCTAAGTAAGTCATTAATACAAAGCAAAAACAGTCATGGCGCCAGGTTACTACCCTGTGGTGCACCACTTGTGGCGATTAATTAAAATGATTTGTGACCCAGGTGTCTACATACAAATGGCGATTTGATAAAGTACCAATTTCGCGCGGACCAAGTGGCGGAAAAAGCTTAGTGACTATTCAAAGCAATCATCTTGTTCTGAATTATTTTTAAAATAAATCAGGAGGTTGTATCTGATAGTGATGATTTGAAATTTTTATTTATGTTAAAAAATTGCTTTGGAGGAAGTCAATCAAGAAAGTCAAAAAGGTATTAAATTAAGTAAACATAAAATTATTTAATATGATAGATTTAAAGATTTTAGTCATCATTGTCTAAACCTGTAAAGTACCAAGTAAAATTCCTAAATACCTATTAATAAAAATACTGAATAAATTAAAACTGATTAGTCATTCTAACTGATTATAATGAATAAGTTTCCAATAATAAATTGTTGTAATAATTATGATAAGGATAAGAATGTCTGCATATTCAGATATATAAAAAGTAAAACATAATCAAATGGGCCAAAATATATTATGGCTGACAAAGAAATAAAACAATAGGTACCTGCTTACAGGGTAGTGCATGGGGTGGTGCAACCTAGGAAATTGGACAAAACTTGGCTCCCTTGTTTATTTAAGACGGATCATTTAGGAGGAACATTTTTGACGTTATTTATTCAGTAATTTATAGCTTATTTAGAAAAATGTGAATCCAAAAGCACCACCCTGTAATACCCATGTATTTTTATTGTATCTGTATCAAAATTAAAAACTATCTACTGGATTACTTGGAATTATTCATACTAAAAAAACCCAAATTAAGCACAAATGTTTGTAAAACAATAGCTATGATACTTAAATGTGTTAAATTAATACAATAAATCTTTCAACAAGCGAGTCACCTATTTTGCAATATTTTGAAAATAGAAAAGAATAACATGGGGATAGTAGAGCCACAGAATATATAGCTTTGTGTAGCTATATATTCTGTGGTAGCGCCCAAAAAAAAATGGATTAATCAATTCTGAAAGTACTCGGACACAATGCACCAAATATCTCTTGGATAATCTCGAAATATTATTTAGTTATGCGCCAGCCACAGAAAAAATAATATCAGAATCAACTTTGATGTTCCCAAATTAATTATTGCTTTATTTTAAGAAAATAGCACTAGATACATAACTTTAAATTGTTCCTTGTAAACTAATAACCTTTTAGTGGCCACTGCTAGTCGGGTGTACGCTTGGTATACCAAAAACTCTTAGGAGGAACAATGCAGTATGTCAGGAGTCGAGTCCTGAATACAACCCACTAACTGGGGCGGATAATCCTGCTCTAAGAGATACAATAAGCCTTTCGGCTGCTGTATATAAGCAGCATGCTAACCGTCTTTCCACCAACCAATCTAACACCTTAACTAAATCATAGTATTAGCGCTTGCACATTCAGTGTCTTGAGCTGCCTTCCACCAACCAATCTAACACCTTAACTAAATCATAGTATTAGTACTTGCACATTCAGTGTCTTGAGCTGCCTTCCACCAACCAATATAACACCTTAACTAAATCTTAGTATTAGCGCTTGCACATTCAGTGTCTTGAGCTGTAGGTAGTTGACAAAATAAGCTCAAGATATATGAAAATAGCTCATCTACAAAAATTATGCATTATTTGTATAATCCTTGGATTGTCCAAAAACCAGTATACCTAAATTTTTTCTGCTTCTTACTGTAATGGAAACACCAGGGCACACCCTACTGTGTGTAAAAATGTGATAGGTACAACTTGGCAAAAATTAATTAACCTAATCAACACACATGGTAAAGTTTCTTTCCGATAGCTAGAACATGCTTAAGGCTTTTTTATTCCTCTTAATATTCTCACTTGGTTTAAGAAAATAAAATATCCTGAAGTGGTAAGATGGAATTACAGTACCTACTGATATTTTGTAGGATTTATTTTCATTGTGTTTATTATGAGGTTTATTCATACCAACAAACTTGGTATTATTATTAATTATTAGGTCTACAATCAGTATTTCTTAAAATACAAACTTATCTGTAACAAATTTTACATGTGCCTAGCCCAGCACCCGCAGTTATAACTTGGCTTTGCTCAAATAAATATAGAGTTGATATTAGGAAAAGTAAGTAGCTTCCGTAACCATAAAAACCATTATTTAAAAAAAACAATGGAAGGAAAACTAAGTACGTTATCTGTAAGTTTTCATACAAAGCCAGTCTGTATAAGCGTAAAGAATCATATAGTTGTTTGTACTTTCAAGTTTACTTAATTTTTTCTATAAGTGGACTGTAGGTTCTTGTTTACTTTTCTTGTCTATAATACTTACAGTCATCTCCAACTGGTCCTGCAGAACATTGTGCTGGAGGATCTCTCCCGAGGTCTTGTAATTCCTAAAATACAACAAACTCTATTATAACACCTTGAGTTTACCTTCTGAGATAATAATAGACACTTGAAAGTCAGGGGCCGAATATGGTGAGGTTAGAAACAATGTGCATGCAGTACACAAAACTTGAATGTTCTTAATTTGAAATTTAGAACCTTGTTTTACTTTTTGTAGTCCATTGCAACCTTGGCGGACGAATAATTTGTGTAATGTTTTCCGGCACCTTGCCCTTAGAAAAGGGCATTTAAGTTAATCCAATAAGGACCCTGGAGATTATTATATATGTGATACACGTTTTTATGCCAAAGATTGTAATTCTCACTTTAACTTTACAAGCAAAAGCACTGGAATATTCTATTTTAACACTCGATTCTAGCCTCGAATCGTTCAGATTCCAATTTCACATACTCGTTGAGGGCGTTTAGCGACCACAAAAACAACTCAGATAACGCGCTTTCCCTACACTTAACTTATTGAAAACTACTAAAAACTGCAGCCTACCTTATTAATTCTTTTTAAAGCCATTTGATTTAATAATATGTGAAATAAATACTGGCTTTCCACCAGACAATGAAACGGTCTGCCAAGGACCTCTCAGTTAACTGCAAAGATGGCCTCCTTCAAAACTCGCAGACACGACGTAAATCAAATAAAAACTTTAGAATATTTTTCAGCAATTTTCCCTTTTTGTATACGCACAGCCCTACAAAACTACACTAGAGAAAAATAAAAAATTCTCTAAAACCTATTTAACTAATCAAATAAATTATAAAACCCCTAATGTTCAAGAAATACAGGTGACTGATCACTTCCGTGGCGAAATTTCTTCCAATTTTTTTGATTAGTCAGTCAGTAGTTTTCAGTTTCATGTTTCAAGTCAATTTTCAAAAGGAAAATACCCTAGATGTGTCGGTTAAACAGTAAACTACAATAAGGCAGCACCCTCTAGAATGGATTTGTATAACTGTTAAATAATTTAGTAAAGGTTCCATCTTTACTACTACAGAAAGTGAAGCCTACCTCTTCTCTGTGTCGGTTGTTCAGCGCCACTTTGAGTTCACTGGTAAAACAAGAGAGGGCGCCACATTCTTAGGGAAACGTTCCGATTAATTATAACATAACAGGCGCTTCGAATATTATTTTTTTATATTATAATATAATTCGAATATTCGAATATTCGACTATATTCTAAATTCGAATTTTTTGTTAGTTAAAAAATTCGACTATTCAAATATTCGACTATTCGAAATTCGAATATTTGACTATTCGAATATTCGACTATTTAAATATTCGACTATTCAAACATTCGAAATTCGAATATTTGACTATTCGAATATTCGACTATTCAAGTATCTATTCGACCATTCGAATATTTAACTATTTGACTTTGTTAGTTTGTTCGACTATTCGTGTTTTCTGTGAAACTGTACATTTTACTATAAAAAAGAAAAACCTCGAGAAAAACAAAAATAAAATTATATATAGTCCTATTTAATTAAATAAAACATAGGTACCTACTATTATTAGTTTAGTTAAAAACTGATTTTAATTTTATCATTTTACAAAGAGTTTTAAATTAGAAATATCAAATAATTTTATAGGTTTTTTTCGATATTGCTATCAAATAGAACATCTGGAACGAAATTAAAAAGAAATTTATTTCATGATTTTACATATAGGTTGTCAGCTGAAAAATGACGAAACAAACAAAAGCAGAGAATTCCAAGTTAAACCACTTCTACCCGTGATTAAACGATTGTATTTCGATATTTAAATAGACGACTATTCGAATATTCGACTATTTAAATATTCGACTATTCGAAATTCGAATATTAGACTATTCGACTATTCAATAAGTATCTATTCGACTATTCGAATTATTGGACTATATTCGACTGTTCGAATTATTCGACTATTCGAATAACATACCAAACGACTATTCGAATAGGTACCAAGGTACCTACTTATATTTTTAAAATTCCGAGCCCTAGTTCAGAGTCATTAAAACATAACCTTTGCGTTTTTGGTTTTGTTTTTACTTTTTCATTGGTGATCCCTTTCAGGTTCCCGAGACGACAGCTAAAATTTGTTAAATTTGTAGTTTTCTCACGGAGTTCGTGGGCTTTTTATAAATATCTTATTTACTTTTAACTCTTAGTAAATGGCGAATTACTGTCTAGTGGTTTTTGGCGCTTCTCTATTTTTTTTATTTTTTATTTCATCTTTATTGGTAGGTATTCTGTGGATTTTAGTTGACTTATGATCTACGCAGTAAAAACATCTATTTTGTTGTAAAATAGTAAGCCGATAAATCAAAAGGTAAGTGGAGTGCTATTGTAAATAATTTTTTTTGGAAAAATTATATAGGTATTGTATCAACCAGTGGCGTATTTAGAATATTGCCACGGGGGGGGGGGGGTCTATACCTTTCGTTTTATCTTTCTTTCTTTCTTTAAAAAAGCGCCGCAGGCGAAAAATGTTTCGGTGCCACGCCCTATTTTGAACTATCAAAATTTATAGTTTCTATGTTTTGATAGCTGAACCCAAAAAAGGAAGAAATTAAGAAATTTTTAAATATAAACGCAATAATGTGAATATATATTTTTTTAAATATTTATGTTTAAAAATATATATTTCTACATAATATGACCGATTCCGAAAATGATTGGTTTTCAAGTTATTTTTGCCATTTTTTTTTTTGCCAAGTTTGGCCATGTTGTTTTGTTATCTGTGACACAGTTACTTAATTATTTGTAAAAACAAAGTATTGCTAATAGTTCTAGTTTGCAAAAAAATTACAAAACTAAGTGAACATCATTTCAATTTTTTTAAATTAAATAAATTAGACACGCAGGTAAAAAACAAGAAAAAAATTAAAATAACTCGAAAACCAAGCATTTTCGGAATAGGTCATATTTAAGAGAAGATCACAAATTACCTCCTGCGAGGAATTAATCGAATTATCAATCACCATGTATATATTATTTTACTCACTTAAATTAGAAATTAAATGCAACAAGGCATCTGATCTGTTCTGAGTTTTTTTTTATGTTGAGCCCACGGAGGGGGGGTCCAGACCCCTCGGACCCCCCCCCCCCCCTAAATACGCCACTGGTATCAACTTTTGCAAATATTTCTGTGACTAAAAATTTAATTTACCTATCTACTTTGGTGTTAAAAAAATAATGTTGATTACAAGCACAGAATATATTATATCTACGTAGCTTCACTATAGCTTCTGTATTACAATTTACAAAGTAGTATATGTTCCGCGCGAAATTACCTTACGCCATGGATGACATATTAGCTGAGTAAGCTGAGTTCCATTAGCTTCTTTTAAATAGGAAAGCAAAGCTGAACGCTAAAGGTGATTTCTCATTGCTCCTTGCTCCCATTGGTGGAAATATTATGCCGCCAAATTTCACCCGAATGTTTTTAAAAATTATCCGACCTTAGACAAAGTCAAAATAATTTTAACTTTTTAGTGTATTTTTTGAGTTATTACCATCAGTAGGTACTATATTTTCTTTGATTATTACGATGAATACTATAAATGTAGTATATAAACTTCAAATACGAAAACTGGTAAAAATAACCTATTGCTTCTATATGATGTTGATAGAATATGTAGTTTAAAATTATATATTTGATGCCATTTTCAGATTTTATCTTTAGAAAAATTACAGTAAGGAAATGGTGTTAAATTCTTTTCCTGGGAATTCTCTTTTTTTCACAAATTTTGATACAATAGTCGGACATAATAATATGAAACGGGATTAGAGTAAATGGTGAGTGGCAATACAATACGGGTTTGTGCATCATGGACGATTTTCACGAACATTTTCCTAACGTAGCTTTTATTGCTGGGAATTTTTATCATTGCCTGAAAATAACCGTGGCTGTGTTTAGGGAAACAGGTTCTATACATAACAAAAAAGGAACAGGAAAACCATCTGTAAGAACACTTGTTGCAAACGTTCGTGAAATAATGCAAAATACGCCAATAAATTGTATAAGACGCCTGTCCCAAGAAAGTGGAAAGATCTTATGGAACATGCAGGACTATTCTTAAGAATCGGCTAAATTTATTTCCTTATAAAGTGCAAGTATTCCAAGAAATACAAGCCACAGATTTTGAAAGACGCAGGAATTACTCTCAATGGTTTACCCAAAATTTATTGGAAAGAAATGATTTATTAGAACTGACATTTTTTTCGGATGAAGCCTGGTTCCACCTCTCCGGTTAGATATGTGAATTTTTAGTATACACGCATGTGGAGTAGTGAAAATCCCTATTTTTTTGTAGAGTCCACATTGCACCCTCAAAAAATTGGCGTCTGGTTAGCTGTTTCCCGAAGAAGAATTGTTGGTCCTATTTTTTTTCCATGAGTTACAGCACAGCGGTATAGAAACAATATTTGAATCCATTTGTGGAGCAATTACTTGACGACGAACTACGTTTTGGATATTTTCAACAGGACGGTGCAACCGCCCATACAGCCGACGAAACTATTAACTACTTACGCAATTTTTTCGACGACAGATTGATCAGTTTTCGATCAGACATTGTATTCCCACCTAGATCACCTTGTTTAACGATTATGGATTACTTCGTTTTTCCTCATTTAAAGAACACTATTTTTAAAACACCAGTTGCAAATTTAGAACAATTACAAGAAAGGATTATCCAAGAATGTGGTAACATTTCTCCAGAGATGCTGGTCAACACTTTCGAAAATATGAAGAGGCGTGCGAATTTATGCTTGGAGCATGGCTGTGGCCAATTTCAGCTATTTATGTAATTAGTTTTATTTTTCTTTCTGTCCTATTCTTACTTTGTTAATTTTGTAAACAACAAAAATAAATTTGTATTTGTCTACTTATTTTATTACTCATTAGTTTGGCATATCATGTCATAATATGAATTTGACAAAATTTTAACCTAGATTTGGTTAGATATATCGTCCCCATATCATTGTGATCTAAACCAAGCCCTACGTTTTTTAATCCAAGCCCGCTTTGATGCAAATAATTTTTGCTCGCACGGTATTTACCGTTGCACAGGAAGACTGTTTTACCGTTTACGATAACCGCATTTGCTTATATTCAGGGCCGTTTCTGGGCTGTTCGCCGCCCTTGTGCGACATATGAACTGGCTGCCCTTTAAATCAAATCAGTTACTATTTTACAATTACCTACCTGAAATTATGGCGCAAAGCAATTGTCAGAAAAACACCTCAATATCTTTAATAGGTGTCTATTTTTAATATTTTTCTTTTATTCATACTTACCTACAGAGGGGCTGAGCATTCCTAAATATTTCTGCAAGTATTGCAGCAATATTTTAGATATTGCAGAGAATCGCAGACTGTATTGCAGAGTGTTGCAGAATATTGCAGACAGAGTACCTAATGCAGTGTATTGCGGAAGTATTGCATGTAGAAGTATTGCAGAGATTTTGCACAGGTATTGTAAACAGTGATGAGCCCCTCATTACATTACCTACCTAATAATTGTAGTCAAGTCAATTTAAAAAAAGTTGTATAAATACCTATTTAGTTATAGGTAGGTATATACTATCACAAAACTTTAAAACATAACATTCTGCAAACACGTGCTAAAATCTGGAAAGAAAACAAAAACAAGAAACTAAAAACTAATTTTTGGTAATAAAAATAAACCTATATAGTAGATGAATCAAATGATTACTCTTCTAGCCTTTTTTGACGCAAACTCATCAATCACCTGGTCTACCTTTAATTCTTTGGCGCAACACAAAGATTTGGAAATGATGAGATTAAATATTTTTCAGCTATGAATTTTAGCGTATCTACAATCGAATGTTTTATTGGAAAAATTTCTCAGAACGACAAAATTTCCTGGTAGAGCTCTGAGCCATCAATATCTTTGTTTGTGGGACTTCCTTGATCTTAAAGCGCTATATACCTTTGCAGGATTTTAATAATTTCTCGTCATTTATGGCATTAGGTCCATAGAAGTTCGACAAAAACCCAAAAGTTTCATTGCACTTATTAAGTGAAACGAATCTCTCCTTAATTAATTCTATCGCAATATCCAAAATCGAAAAATAAAAATCCACATTGAAACTCTGTTTGGCGTCGACGTGGGGTCATCTTTTGATTCGTAATCAAAATGTCTGGGTACTTTTTTCGACGTCGTAAAAGCTATTTGTAACAGCATTTGAAACCGGACATCGGCGGCAAATTTAAATAGGGTGCGTTCTTTTGCCCTGTAAGTGTTTTTGCCCCCACCAACCCTACTACCAAAATAATAAGACCTACCTACATAATTATTCAAATAATATCAATTAGTTTTAATTTTTTGAGTAAACCCAAGACAAAATGTAATAGGAAACTTGACAAAAATTTTAAATTGGGAAAAATTTTTATAAATCATAAGTACATATTGTCATAAAACATATGGCAGCAAATAACAACATATTTCGTCCCAAAAGACCGCTAGAAAGATTTAAAAATGCCCCAAAATTCAAATTATTCCAAGCGGGTAAAAACGCGCTGCTAGTAGTCGTGACGTCAAAGGGTATCATTTGTCAGGTTTGTGTGTGACATATCCACGAAATAGGTTATAGGTTTTCAATAAATTTGATGATTTGTCAGGAGTGTCAGGATGACGGATGACCAAACGTCACCGGCGTAGCTAGGGGGGGGGGGCATCGGGGCATTTGCCCCCCCCAAGAGCCATAAAAAAAAGGAATTATCAACAATATTTTAAAAACAATATTTAAATTTAATTTTTTTGCCCCTTTAAATTTAACGTAGGTAGGCTTACTTTGAGAAACAACGCGTCTGTTTTGGTCATCACATCCCCGTCGTCTTGTTTTATGTGACATTCGCGGATCTGGTGTCTGGTGGTGTAAATTTCCTTTTCTCTCTTTTATTTACGTAAATAAGACAAACTAAGATATAAACATCGAAGGAAAACCTAGGTAATTACGTTTGGTTGTGGTTTGTTTGTAGGACTTCTAGATTATTTCAGTTGCGGATTGTACTTAGGCGATTACGTAACAATTATAGATAATAGAAAAATTTAGCAAAATTTGGGCGTGGTCCAAAAAAATTTTCGCCTGCGCTGGGCTTTACACCTCTATGCAACTATATGCCCCCCCAAGACAATATCCTAGCTACGCCACTGCCAAACGTCATACCCCCCCTGACGTCATCGGGCTTCGCGCGCTTTAGAGATCGTTTGAAATGCTTTCGACACGCGCGAAACTTTAAAGAATTTTTACCAAGTTAATTATTTTTGATTTTTAAGGAGTAATAATTGTTGAATACTTTTTTTAGGCCTAACTAAATCATATTATTGAAAAAAAAAACTGGAAAGTTCCCTATATTAGGGCGGCCGCCTCCGTTGAGAATTATTTGTATTTTTCCGATATTTACCTATCTAAAAAGAAATCTTTAATTAACACAAAGAGCGGCTGCCTCATTCTTGACAGCTATACTGCATACATTTTTTTTTGAGAACTGAATTTACCATTCTTTTTTGACGAAGGGCAGCCGCCGGTCGCCTTCATATTTTTGAAAACTCCAAGAATTTTTTTTTAGTTCTAAATTTTTTTCTGTGAAACAGCAGGCGGCTTTCGCCGCCCTATAATTTTCGCCGCCCCTGTGCGGGGGCACTCCCAGCACACCACTCAGAAACGGCCCTGCTTATATTGGACACTGCGTATATCTATTTCGCATTTTGCAATAAACAATGTTGATGGTACCATTACTATAATCATCCTTTAATTTGTATTACTTAAACTTGCATACTGTTAGTTGCGCTCCGACCGTGGTACGGCGACGTTCGTGTGGCCTCAATTTTTTTTACCGGCTCAGTAATCTCGGAACCAGAAGTAGAAAGTACGACCAACGTCTTTATGATTTTATAGCTTCCTGTATTGGATGTAACTGCTAGTCTGCAGGTTAGTTATTTGTATTAGGTTATTCTATATACATTGTACCTCAACATGTCATTTTGGTAGGTACCTACATTAAAAGGTACCTATAGAAATAACACAGATTTATAGTATTAGTATTGACTCAGATTAAATTATTGTAAAATATACCTACATATTAATTAATGTCTTCTATCCTTATATAATTAAGTTATATAAAGGATTACATATCTTTCTTGAGGCATAGAAAGTCTTTATGTTAATACTTTTCTTGATGATTATAATAAAAACATTTTATGAAAATCAAATTTTTGTTTCATGAAAATTTTTGGATTTGAGGAGAGGAGGGGGCGGGGGTGGGCAAGCGTGGTTAGATAAGGTGCCATTATTGTTTTTAACAATTTTTTTTAATATAAACAATTTTTTCCACTAATTTAAAACCAAAAAAAAATTATTGACCGATTTATTAACCTTACAAAGCCTTTTTCGCTACCTTATTTCCAACTTATTATTGCATGGTTAAGAATGAAAACAAATCTATTTGAAAGAAGGTATATAACTTGATTTTGTAATTGTGTCAAAATAACAACATTATTTCTTTTTTACTACGCCGGGGACGCTATACCTTAAAGTTTGTTCCCAAGCCCAAGCGGTCACCTATTCGAATCATAGGACTTTAGAGAAACTGTATATACCTACAGGGTGATTCAAAAGTACTTTGACAAACTTCGGGAGGTAATTGCTGGCAATATTTTAACACGAAAAGTTCTTATAAACAGTGGTCCTTGGCGACTTCGTTACGGAGATACAGGGTGTTAAAATGTTAAAAGAAATAGTAATAATTTTTAAATAACTCCTTAACGAGTTATTTTTTTTTTATGAAATTTTGTGAATTAAATAAGCATCTAAGGACACTTATTTTCAAAGTACAACACGTTCGTAAATTTAACCAGTGGCGTCGGTACAAAATGTTACTATCATTTTTTTTGTGAAAACTATGCTACACCACTGACTTATTTTATTTTAACTTTTTTCTTATAAATCCCCCCTTTATTTAGAACAAAAAAGATCACGTGTGTTTTTTTGGTACGAGGGACGGTTTAAGCGTAAATTATTATTTTATTTGAATATACACAAATATTAAAAAATGTGTTTTAAAATGATCAACCACTCAAATATTTATTACAGTATTTTAACGAATACCTACATTCATACTTACTAATAAACAAATATGTATATGCCTAAGGAAGGTATCTGAGGATGCCTATTTTCTAAGTATAACACGTTTTCAGTGGCATACATATTTATTTATTAGTATGTTATTTTTTAATATTTTGTATTTTGACAAGGCGGCTTTGGAAATGCTTTTTTTGTCGATAAATTAAAATATATTTGACAGTTAGTTACCACTGAGTTTTATTTCTTCAGTTTTGTTATTTTTAATTTTTAAGAGTGGTTGATCATTTTAAAACACATTTTTTAATATTTGTGTATATTCAAATAAAATAATAATTTACGCTTAAACCGTCCCTCGTATCAAAAAAACACACGTGATCTTTTTTGTTCTAAATAAAGGGGGGATTTATAAGAAAAAAGTTAAAATAAAATAAGTCAGTGGTGTAGCATAGTTTTCACAAAAAATATGATAGTGACATTTTGTACCGACGCCACTGGTTAAATTCACGAACGTGTTGTACTTTGAAAATAAGTGTCCTTAGATGCTTATTTAATTCACAAAATTTCATAAAAAAAAATAACTCGTTAAGGAGTTATTTAAAAATTATTACTATTTCTTTTAACATTTCAACACCCTGTAACTCTGTAACGAAGTCGCCAAGGACCACTGTTTATAAGAACTTTTCATGTTAAAATATTGCCAGCAATTACCTCCCGAAGTTTGTCAAAGTACTTTTGAATCACCCTGTATATACAAGGTTCTAACGCCTAATAGACTGTATCTTATAAGTAGGTACGTTTGGAAAGCCATGAAATCTTTATGATTGCTATTTACATATCCTTTTTTTTAATTATTATTTTTTATTAATAATACCTACTGTCAAAATAAGTGTCTTGTGAATTTGTTAGTAAGTATAGTGGAAAAAAAAATATATTAACCACGGTTTACACATCTAATAGCCATCTTGTCTTAAATCCCTCGTCGCTTTCACTCCTCGAACACGTTGACTGCCGAAGCCATATTCGCTTTTTTTGTCCATGACGCCATGCAAAAAAAAAGTCCGAAGAGGCCGCTTGTGACATTGCATAAAGTAGGACAAATGAAATGGGCACTGGCGTCAATTTAAAAAAAAAATCACTTTGCGGACTCAGAATTTCTGACTGACTGCATGGAGCAAACGTGTCCCATGCGCCAGCTCGGTCTATCACAGCGAATATTCCCCGATGAGAACAGACCGTTGGCCCTGGGAAACTAAAAATGATCTCGGTCCAATGGACCTAGTTGGCGCGTGCGACAAATTGCATCATGGTCTAATAGGCCGCGTTTTTAAAGTTGGAACCATTTCGTCCCCAAATTCACAAAGTGCATGGCGTATATGAAAAAAATCGATTTTTGGATTTTATGCGCAATATAACGGAAAAGGAATGACAAATGAGTTATCAAAGTGGCGAATTTGTGTTTATTATCTGTAAATAGATATTGCTATTTTTTGTTTGGGCAGATCTACAAACAGGTTATTTTGAATTATCGCAAACTGGCGAATTTGATATTCGGATATTCGCCCCTTTGTAAACCTAAACCAAGGGCGGAGTATATGGCGAATGCATAATATTCGCCGGTTTGTAATCTCAGTCGCCTACTGTTTTAACCTCAAAATAAAATATACCGCCAAATTTTATAACCTATTAAATGCTAGTTATTGTTGTATTTTTGCGAGATTAAAACTAGTTTTAGGAAATGGATGTTCTTGTAGTGTGGCGAGATGGTTCAAAAAATGTTGTGGATGTAAAAGACATTGTGAGTGTAAATGAAAATGACATAATTGGTGTAGGTGTTAAGGTAAAAATGAAATACAAGGACTGGACTTGGACTAAAATTTTATGTACCTATATAATGGTAGAGAAACAAAAGTTGAACACAAAATACATAAAAACAAGCCATTTTAGCACCTCTATAAACCTAGCAGAACAAGCTAGAGGTGCTCAAAATTGAAAATTTTTGTATGGAAAATTAGGTGCTAGTTAGGTGCTAATTAGGTGCCAACTTTAAAATTTAAGTGCTCCTATGGTTTTTGAGAAAATTATATTTTTGTGTTGTTCTGATAGATTAACGTTAAGCTAGCAGAACATTACTGTCAAATAAGCTAATCAAGAACAAAATGTAGTACCAAAATTAGGTGCTTTTTTGGTGCTTATTAAATATCTAAAAAAAATTTAATTAGTTAAGGTTTTTAAAAAATACCGCCATGTTCTGCTAATTTTAAGAGGAACAAATTCCGTCTAAAAGGTATATCGGCAACCGGTTTGTTCGTTGTTACCAGAGCATTTTTTTTTAATTCAATTTTATCAACTAATATTATTTTATAAAATTTAAATACAAAAAAAAATGCTCTGGGTAACAACGAACAAACCGGTTGCCGATATACCTTTTAGACGGAATTTGTTTCTCTTAAAATTAGCAGAACATGGCGGTATTTTGGTACTACATTTTGTTCTTGATTAGCTTATTTACAGTAATGTTCTGCTAGCTTAACGTTAATCTAGCAGAACAACACAAAAATATAATTTTCTCAAAAACCATAGGAGCACCTAAATTTTAAAGTTGGCACCTAATTAGCACCTAACTAGCACCTAATTTTCCATAAAAAATTTTCAATTTTGAGCACCTTGTTCTGCTAGGTTTATAGAGGTAATATTAGCGATACCTTTAGCTCAATTACATTTCCACGAAATTTTGAACTTTCAAACGCCAAACTGTACAAACTAAATAGAGGTCCACAAAAAGTGCCAGAAAAAAAATATAATTCTTTAAGGTCTCTCTGTGAGGGATCTGCACCCAAAATAAGAGTTCAAGAATATCAAGAATATTATAAAAAATTACCCCATTAATATTCTATCGCTTAGTTGATAATTTTCTGTTAATTTAAAAAAATAAGATTGTGGTAATATTATGTATATTTATTTATCTAAGGCATATTATGTTAAGTTGTTAATAACCTTAAGCTCTTAAAAGGGCCTATGTTCTAAGGCATATGTTAAATTGTTAATTAGTTTCAGATCTCAAAAAGGCGTATGTTGTTTTTTGAATATACTATAAGAAAAAAAATATTTTTTTTATAAGATTCTTGGAATGTTCCAACTCTTTAATACTTATCCCAAATTTCAAACCTATAGCTTAATTATGTAACGAAATATATGGGATAGCAGTAGAGAAAGCAATTAAACAAGTTAGATTTCGGGATAAACAGTAGTTTTATTTAACGAACGAAAACAATACTTTTACTGAACTACTGAACATCAGCCATTCGTATTCACTGTCATTTCTCATAAGCGCCATCTGGGTCACTTAACCTAAGAACATTTATGGTCACAGAGAAACTATAGGTATATTACAGAATTGTATATATCAACAAAATACGATAGTTCATAGATCACCCCAAACTTTAAACGCGTTTCCTGAATACCGAGGCAAACTCATATACGCCACTTCGTGAATTTGGGGACGATTTATTCTGGGTCCTATAGACCGGAATGGCAGTCAAAACGTGTTAAACTCGACGCTCGGACAATGATAGTAGCTGCTAAACCTTTGTTAAATGTACGAGAATCGATGTTATTTAAAAAATTACACGTAATTATGTATTCAAAATTTCAAACAAAGTACCTAAGCCGCAGGCGAAAGACATTCTAGGGCAACGTGCCATTGGGCAACAAATATGCTAATAAGTACACATTTATTTTTTTAGAGTTAATTGGTTGATATGCGATTATTATGATTCCGTTATTGGACGTCCGGGCCTATAACAAATATCACAAAGAACGAATAAGAAATAAAGGCAGTGTCGATACTGTTAGTCGCATATAATTAAGACACGCCACTGGCACTGGAAAAAAACATAATAAATATTATAATTTTTTTTTTTGGTAGGAAATTGGATTTGGATGCGGTTCGGAAATTAAAATATTAATAATTCTTGTTTCTGTATGATTTTTCGAATTTTTTTCATATGAAGTTTAATAAAAGAGAAAGAAATTATGTAAGAGCTAGAGCACCTCTAAGAAAGTTCTTTTTAAAAATAATATGGGTAGGTACGTACCTACCTAATTAACCTATATAGCTATAGTACCTATTGGGTAGTATATGGTATACCCTCCTCTGCTTTTTGTTTCGACATCAAAGTTATAAAAATTGAATTGCGTGGGCAACCCCTACCCCTAGTATAAAACAAAACAATCAATCAATATATTTTTATTTTTGCATTTTTTAAAACTCAAAAACGTAATAGTAAATAATGTACATATATTAAAAGAAAAGTCCTGGCCGTAGATAAGTTTTGTCGTTATTTACTATTTACTGCGAAGCACGTATAAAAATCAGGTGAGTTTTGATTTTTGTACTATTACAATTTTAAAATGACTTGATGCCGATCGAAACATCGTTATCAAAATCAAAATGATATAGCAGCTGATATCATTATTTTAAAGGAAACAATTATTTTAAACATTTTGAGATAAACCGTACATATTATTTTTTAGTCATTTTTAATTGCCGATCTAGCTAAAAGCTATAAAATTCATGTATGTACCTACCATTCGTGTAGAACGTGTCGAAGATGTTAATTAAAAAAGTGGGTACTTATTTAAAAGTGTTTGTAATTTTTATTTTTTTGCTAGTGTGGATAAGTTTCGATCCCAAGCAATTCCAAGATCCTCTAACGCCATAGAATTTTTTTTTCCATACATTTCACTATTAAGGTGGGAGTATCAAGATGCTTGCCAACCTATAACCTATTTCGCGTATATTTATTTAATTTTTCTAGCTTTTACACAAAATTTAAATAAAATCATTATCGTCTGCATATTTTATTGGTAATAATTGACATATTAAATAAATATCAAGGAATTTTATAAATTATTGTACAAGAATTGAATGGCGAAAGATATCGACTAAGATTTTTTTTAACATTATTACTTAGATCATATTGTTTTTTTATTATACAATTCTCCCAAATATAGCAATGAAACAAATTGATATTTTTGTAATAATATGTCCGATATTATCTAAATAATGTGCCGATGATGATATTGATTTTATTGAAATGTTGGTTAATAAAATAATAAACTAAAAAAAAAAAAAACGCGAAATAGGTTATACGTGGGCAATAGATTGAATGACAATGAGAATTCTAACTTAACCTAATTATTAAAGAAAGTACCTAAATATCAAGGAATTTCATTAAATATTTTAGGAGAATTGTATAGCGAAAAATATCGGGTAAGATTTTTTAAATATTATTATGTCATTCTTCTTTCACTATACAATTCTCCCAAAATTAGCAATGAAATAAATTGATATTTTTGTAATATGTCAGATATTACCTAAATATTGTACCTACGATATTGATTTAATTTAAATGTTAGTTAATTAAATAATAAACTAAAAAAAGCAACGCGAACTAGGTTTATAGGTTGGCAATAGATGGAATGATGTTGAGAATTCCACCTTAAGGCCCAAATTAATAATGTCCTGTTAGTACCAACAGCTACGACATAACTTCCATGGCAACAATCAGTGGCGTATTTAGAATATTGCCACGGGGGGGTCTATACCTTTCGTTGTATCTTTCTTTCTTTAAAAAATTTTTTGGTGCCACGCCCTATTTTGAACTATCAAAATTTATAATTTTTATGTTTTGATAGCTGAACCCAAAAAAGGAAGAAATTAAGAAATTTTTAAATATAAACGCAATAATGGGAATATATATTTTTTTAAATATTTATGTTTAAAAATATGTATTTCTACATAATATGACCGATTCCGAAAATGATTGGTTTTCAAGTTATTTTTGCCATTTTTTTTTTGCCAAGTTTGGCCATGTTGTTTTGTTATCTGTGACACAGTTACTTAATTATTTGTAAAAACAAAGTATTGCTAATAGTTCTAGTTTGCAAAAAAAATACAAAACTAAGTGAACATCATTTCAATTTTTTTAAATTAAATAAATTAGACACGCAGGTAAAAAACAAGAAAAAAATTGAAATAACTCGAAAACCAAGCATTTTCGGAATAGGTCATATCACAAATTACCTCCTGCGAGGAATTAATCGAATTATACATTAAATGCAACAAGGCATCTGTTCTGAGTTTTTTTTAATGTTGAGCCCACGGGGGGGGGGGTCCAGACCCCTCGGACCCCCCCCCCCCTAAATACGCCACTGGCAACAATTAGAAGTTATCTTACAGTTAGTGTTAACAGGATATTAATAATTTGGGCCTAAGCCAGAAAGTTTGAGTTTTGAAAAACAATAACTTTTCAGGGGGTCAAGTGATACCTTATTTAATATTATTTTTACGTGTAATTTAATCGCCTGCCATTTTATAACAGTCCCTTTCAGAAAGGGGACCCCATTCCATTGCAACATTTTTCGTTAAAGTGTGAGTACCTATAATAGGTTATTATTGGGGGTGGGGGTGCTAGGGCTTATTGCCACACTGTATAATCTATATATAGGTAGTTGTTATTGGTGCATTTAACAATAATTTGATATTGTTAATTGAATCCTTTGGCTTTTTGTTCTGACCTTATTTGATATTTTATAATTTTTACCTTACAAATTGTTAAATGTAATTCATCACAATACCGTAACAACTAATAAGTGGCCAACTTCTTAAAGGGATTGTCCGTTTGAACTGATTTTTTAAGGGTAATAAGAATAAGAACATATGACAAGTATTTCTTCTTCACAGGCCTATTAAAATTAAGATAGAATGCGTAATCCCCTCTGTGTTAAAACTATGTTAACGCCAACCAAAAACACGAGTCTCGTCGAATCGCGGCGAGCAAATCAAGCGTATTATTGTGGTGTTTATGACTTTGTCCCAATAATTTGTTGTTATTTTATAAACTTCCAAAACAAGAGGTATTAACAATGCCACTGTGTTTGGACTGTTTGGTGCATTAATAATAATTGTTTTAATAATGAGAAAAACACGGCAGAGGATTTCTCTTTCCACAAGTAATAGTGAATCTCAACAGGTGCATTATTTTATTTAGATAAGTATAATATTATAAATATCATAGGCAAATTTTAAAAATTGTTTATATGTTAAAATGTTGGTGATGTCCAGATATTATTGGTAATTTTTTTAGCCCTTACAACAAATCCAAAAAAAGGTAACCGTGTATTTTGAAAGTTGGCGGGACCCGGTCGCGATTTTACAAAATATAAACTATTACAGCACAAAACACGCTCTACACGCTCTAACTACGAAATTACAAAATATAATAACGGCATAATGTCCTCTTGGCTGCCTTCCGTCTAAAAGGTATAAAAAGGTATATCGGCAATCGGTTTGTTCGTTGTTACTAGAGCATTTTTTTTTAAATCCAATTTATTTCATATTTTATAAAATGTTAATTAAATTTAAAAAAATTGATCTGCCAACAACGAACAAACCGATTGCCGATATACCTTTTTATACCTTTTTGCCCATAAGGAAGCCAAGAGGACATATGCGGCGAGACGCTCGTTTTATATTTTGTAATTTCGTAGTTAGAGGCGTGTCTTGTGCTGTAATAGTATATATTTTGTAAAATCGCGACCCGGTCGCTACGAAGTTACAGCTACATAATACACAGTGTGACCAGGGCTGACAAGAGAGGGGGCTGGGGGGGGGGGGCAAATTTCCCGGGCCCACGTCTCTTTTAAGAGCCCGTGCTCGGGCTGCGCAGTTAAAAAATATGATAAATTTTTTAAAAAAATATATAAAATCTCTGTTGACAAAAAATTACTTTGTACACATTACATAGATATGTAAATTGTTGTTCTAAGTAGGTATCAAAGATCGATACATTTTGTCCTCGCCCGTCCGGCCCAATATTTGTATTAACGTTGATTTATTATTCGAAGAATTTATAAAAGTTTCATCTTTTTTGGAGAACCTACCTACTACTTTTGTACATTTTAGAATTGACCAACAATGGGTTTCTTATTTAAAAATTATATTTTTGTTATTATTTTGGGGTAGTAAAGACTTATTTTAATAAAAATGAACAGTTTTAATGCCAAAACGACTATGAATGTGGAATATTTGAGAAACAATTTTAGCTCATTAAGTATTGAGCAAAAAATTGAAATTAAAATTGAGGGAAGACCTAAACTCGAAATTTACTTGACACATACCACAAAGTTTAAATCTAGGGACTTTATTGCTTTTATTAAGTTTGCTGCAAATAAAAACAGAAGAATGAACTTTACTTTTAAACAATGTACCCACTATAATGAAAAATAAATTGACCTTTTTTTTTTAAAAAAAGGCCATCTTAAATCTTATTTCATTTTCAATAAAATAAGTAGGTAATCATAAATTTTTAAAATATTTATTAAAAATTATTGACCAAATTTGGGCGTGGTCTTAAAAAATTTTCGTCTACGGCGCATTTTGCCTGCAGCGGGCTTTTAGTGCACCTCCAAGTTAATAAGTCACAAGCCGCCACTGGCTAGGACCCTACCTCCCGCTTTTTAATATTTTGAATCTGGCAGCCCTAGGAGTGGGCCCGAGATGCCGCACTGCCCCCGGGCCTGACCTGGCTCTCGACGGCCCTGAGTGTGACCAGTAAAGTCCGCATCATATATGGGATTTTTTTTTTATTAATAGCTTTATTCAAAATTTGACTTTGGCATCAAGTTCTGCTTCGATCGAGATGAAAATTAAGCAAAAAAATAGTAGTCACGTGATTCGCATTATCTGTCAAATTTTAATTTTTTTCAAAAAATAATTCAAAAGTGGGATTATTTCTGAAAATATCGAAAAAAATTATGAGGAAACGTTTTTTTTTAATGCAGTTTCTAGTCCACATGCAAAAATTAGCCGCATAAGATAATTTCGATTTTTTACCCATATTTTGTAAATTGCACCACTTTTGCAAAATAAGACTCAACGCAACCTACATAAAACTTTTTAGTTTTGACAATGCTTTATTTCAGATACATTTTCTTTGAAGTAGCGACATATTAAATGTGTGTTTTTCTACAAAATCAAAATTGGGCTATTAAAATTTGGTCGCTTGTGATGCAAAGAGTTCATTTGTTTTTGACCCTGTATAAGGTAACTTCATAAAATAAGTATTTTTGAAAACGTAGTTTGTGTCTGAAAGTAATACACTGTAATATTAACACAAAAAAGAACACAGTGTCATCAGTAAAGTGTTCATTAAGGTCGAATTATCAACGTCATTCAATTTATTGCCAACCTATATATTTCGTCTTGTTTTTCTTAGTTTATTATTTTATTGACTAATATTTAAATAAAATCAATATCGTCTGCACATTATTAAGGTAGCATATCTGATATATTACAAAAATATCAATTTATTGCATTCCTTATTTTGGGAGAATTGTATAGTGAAAGAACAATGACATAATAATGTTAAAAAAAATCTTAACCGATATTTTGCGATAGGTACCTATACAATTCTCCTTAAATAACTTATCAAATTCCTTGATATATTTATTTAACATATTAATTATTACCTATAGAATATGAAGACGTTATTGATTTTATTTAAATTTTGTGTAAGTTAGAAAAAATAAATAAATCTACGCGAAACAGGTTATAGGTTGGCAAGCATGCTGATACTATCACCTTAAGTGGAAAATACATTTTAGAGGTGGGTAAAAAATCAAAATTGTCTTATGCAGCTCAAATTTTGCATATGGGCTAGAAACTGCATTAAAAAAAAAATTCTTATAACTTTTTTCGATATTTTCAGATATAATCCCACTTTTGAATGATTTTTTGGAAAAAATTAAAATTTTTGACAGATAATGCGAATCACGTAGGGGAAACTGGGGATGATTCAACCACGGGGCAGATACAACCAGTGCCTTTATCTAAAGAAATATTTAAATTTCCTGCGTGTTTTTACTAACCTATATTGTCTTTTGGCCTGTTACTATTGTGTGTAAAGTTTGGTGGCTGGAGCGGCAGTGTGCAAATACCGGGTGTCCACGGAAGGTGGCTCGCCCCTCTAACTTTTTTGTTTTTCAAGATAATGAAATAAAATTCGGGGGATTTGTATACGACATAAAACTACATTTTTTGACAGGTAACTCAACATAATGGAACTTCCGGTTTAACCGGAAGTGACATAAAACTTTCGATTTTTAAATGGGACACCTGGAATATATTTACTTTTTTTGACTCCATATGACATTCTAAATACAACGATGTGTCACTTGTCACTATTTGTCACCAAGAAAATTTTTTTTTCAAATTTATTGTTTTATCTAGAGGGCTATAAATACCTTAAAATCACTTATTTCAGTTTTTTAATCTTGGGAAAAATACAATTTTACTATTTTTGGTCCAATGCTATGTGCTATTTAAAATTTAATCTTTAAAGTTGTATAACTCATTTTTTTTTTAAATGGCAACATGGTGGCTCGTCCAGTTAAGAAAAAAGAGGATTTTATTACGATTATTTTGATACCATACACTATTAGGTTTTGAGAAAAGCTGCCATTAAAAAACTTTAAAAAGTTAACTTAGAACTTTCTTTAAATGAAGCATCTTTTGAGAATACATTTAGATTTAAATGCATCAAGTAGCCTCTGACCAGCAAAACTGATAAAACAAAATCATGCCTTGAAGAAAATTGAAATGCCAACAGTTTCTGGCAAAGTAAATTAGTTTGTTGTTTAAAAATCATGGAAAATAATAGTTTTACAAGGAGTGAAAAAGTTGATATGTTATTAGTGTTTGGAGATTGTAGAAATAATTCAACCGATGCTGCACGACTTTACGCACAAAGATATTTTATTCGGCGTCATCCACCGGCACTATTAGATACCCAAAACTGGTTCCGAAAATGCGAAATGAACCTGACAATAATAACATATCAACTTTTTTACTCCTTGTAAAACTATTATTTTCCATGTTTTTTAAACAACAAACTAATTTACTTTTGCAGAAGCTGTTGGCATTTCAATTTTCTTCAAGGCATGATTTTGTTTTTTCAGTTTTGCTGGTCACATGCTACTTGATGCATTTGAATCTAAATTTATTCTCAAAAGATGCTTCATTTTAGGAAAGTTCGAAGTTAACTTTTTAAAGTTTTTTAATGGCAGCTTTTCTAAAACCTAATAGTGTATGGTATCAAAATAATAGAAATAATATAATATGCTCTTTTTTCTTAACCTGACGAGCCACCATGATGCCATTTAAAAAAAATGAGTTATACAACTTTAAAGATTAAATTTTAAATAGCACATAGCATTGGACCAAAAATAGTAAAATTGTATTTTTCCCAAGATTAAAAAACTGAAATAAGTGATTTTAAGGTATTTATAGCCCTCTAGATAAAACAATAAATTTGAAAAAAAAATATTTTCTTGGTGACAAAAAGTGACAAATGACACATCGTTGTATTTAGAATGTCCTATGGAGTCAAAAAAATTAAAAATATACCAGGTGTCCCATTTAAAAATCGAAAGTTTATGTCACTTTCATTTAAACCGGAAGTTCCATAATGTTGAGTCACCTGTAAAAAAATGCAGTTTTATGTCGTATACAAATCTCCCAAATTTTATTTTATTATTTTGAAAAACAAAAAAGTTAGAGGGGCGAGTCATCTTCCGTGGACACCCGGTATATGAGAAGAAAAGTTAAAATTTTATAAATTAAAGGTAAGATATTACTCGCTAGTCTTTGAAATATTATTCATTATTGCTTATAGGTATCTGTTATATGGTGGGTATACTTAAATCTGCATGGCATTAGCTAACTTATTACCACAAAAACATTACCTAAAAAAAATCACATTGTAATTATTTGGTATTATTAATAAAATAAGTATGTATGGGGTAGATTCAACCATGTCATTTGGGGTAGATTAAACCGGTTGAATCTACCCCATACATACCTATTTTATTAATAATACCAAAGCAAAGGATATTAAAAAAATAAAAAAAGGCAATCTAAATCAAAAACCTACACGTCTACACCGGTTATGGAAGAAATAGAGAAAAAGGCAACAAGAAAAACAAAGAAAGGATGGATTAAAAAAATCAAAATTAACTAAACGTAAACTAATTTCCGGAATTAATGAGGACACAGACAGCGATGAATCTTTAGTTGATCTTATTGATTCTGATAATGAATAATCTCTGGATGAATTTCCTTTATTTGAAGAACATTACTTTCTAATTAACGTACAAGATTTTGTTTTAACAAAGTTTTCTACAAAAACATCCACTATTTATTACATAGGTCAGGTTTGCTCCAAGAATTTAAACGACTATGGAATAATTTTTTTTTATGCGTAAAAACAATTCGCCAACTTTTACTTTTCCAGATATTCCTGATATTTCAAACTTAGAAAGAGACGATATTATGATGATTTTACCGACGCAACAAAATTCTGGCACAGCTAGAATTTCTTCTCTTTATAAATTTAAATTTAATTTTAAAGGGTGGAATGTTTGTTAAAAATAAAATGTAGTAGGTAGTTAGTTATAGTTTGAAAGATTGTTTTTTAAATACTATGTATTTTTATGATTTGTTCTATAATTTAATAATAAAATATTTCTATAATTTGTTGTCTTTGTACACTGGTTGAATGTACCCCACACGCTGGGTGGATCTCTACCCCATGCCTAGAGGACATACAACCAAATGTAAGCTTTTTTGGTAAGCATAACCAAAAATAAAGTTTAGTGCTTTTTTCTTGTTTTATAGAGAAATTAGATGCCCAAAGCATTCAGCTATATAGTAATTTAGTTATACAGGAACATTTTCGATTTTGTATACAGCATATAGACAATTAAATTCTAAATGGTTGAACCATCCCCAGTTTCCCCTACTATTTTTTTGCTTAATTTTCATCTCGATCGAAGCAGAACTTGATGCCAAAGTCAAATTTCGAACAAAGCTATTAATTAAAAAAAATCCCATATGATGCGGACTTTACTGGTCACTCTGTATATAATAACCAGTATATTGCTAAGCCATGTTACAATATTGTGTCCCTAAAGCGGGATACGAAGTTTGCGCAGTTGACATCATTTTGTGAATCATGTAAACATTGAACAGGGCCGGCTTAAATGTATTAATTTAACCATTTTTTAGTGTAAAATTTTTGAAACACTAGTTTATTACATAGGATAGCAAAGGTAGTTTAGGTACCAATTAATTTACCTACAAATTAAAAGACGCTATTATTGTGTCTATAATAAACTAGACAACACAAAACTTAAAAATCACACAAACACCACAAGACAAAAATGAAAATAACGCGTGAACGGTTCTGTTCGCATCGAAGCAACAGCTGATTGACATTTGTTGTTTTTAGTACATATTGCGCATGCTCACTATCCCGGTAATGGCCAGCAGTGGCCTCATTTTTCACAAGGTTGGTTGCATTATTGGCAATATACTTACAGCCAGATGGAATGATACTGCCAACTTAAATTAGTAAATGGCAACCTATAAAAACCAAAACCCCGTTATTACAGAGATATTAGGTATATAGTATGACATTTATACAGCCTGTTAAGTGTTCTATTTTTTTATAGTTCTCTGCGTTTACTTATCATCTCTTGATCCTTGCTTCCTCGCATTGCTAACTTGATAAAATATTATGGCAATATAATTTCATTTTTATTTTGCAGCAATGACGGTCACAATTTCCGCCAAACACGAACTAGTACCAGGTGACTCTTCAGATAATGAAGTATGCTGCACCGCTTGCGATGATAGCCTCAAGGTAGGTGACCGACTTTATGAAAATATTAAACTTTCTTTTCTTTCCCTTCTTTTCTATGTTAAATTTGTTCAACGGAAATAATATTTAATATGCTTACTCACATGTATAAAGTAGGTAATAATAGGTAATATTAGAGTGTGCAAAATTTAGTACTTATAACCTATCAAGCTACTGATATGCAAAGAAGATGGATAGGTAGAAAGGTTTTTGTTTATTTTTTAATGAAATAGTTTTGACAAGAAATAAAAATTTAAAAATTGGTTTTTTTTCGAAAATCGTATTTTTTCAACAATTATAAAGAACGTTTTTTTCTCGAATAATGAAATTTTTTATCCATTTACCCTCTTGTCTACCACATCGCCGGACATACTGCAGTGTCCGAATTTACCCTACAAAGTGGGACAAATTCGGACACCAAACCTGTCTTAACTCCATAAAATTGAAGTAAACATGATTTAATAATTACTTCAGATACTAATTTGAATTTTAAAAAAATTGCCACAAAAAGTTAGCATTAAAAGATGAAAAGTATTAAAAAACAAGGCTTTTGTTTATATTTTTTTATTTTGAATTTACGATACTTTCTAAATATGTACCTACATGTTTTCTATACATGGCAAATTTTAAATTTTAACATTGTCTTAAAAAAATTGCCACAAAAAGTTAGCATTAAAAGATGAAAAGTATTAAAAAACAAGGCTTTTGTTTATATTTTTTTATTTTGAATTTACGATACTTTCTAAATATGTACCTACATATTTTCTATACATGGCAAATTTTAAATTTTAACATTGTTTTACAGTACTCGTAAAAATACCATTTTAACCACTTATTTTTAGAAATATTTTTTTCTTCTTCGCCGAGTTTATTTGGTCGTTTTGGACCCTTTTCATTAACTTTTCTACATACTCTGTATGTTTTAATCTATTTCTATTTTTTCTTCACATTATGACATTTCCACACACCTATTTTTAATTCCATAAAAGCTCCATTAAGGTTTTATACCATTTATCTTTTTCTCCTCTGCTAAAACCATCAGCAATACATTTTCCAGTCTCCTGATGATGAACGTTTCTGCGTTCGAAACATGTAGAGACGTCTGAGCAAAAATCCTTTTTTGTTCTATTAAATTTTGCGAAGAAGGACTTTTCGTTTTTTCTTTCCTTTCCAAAACTAGTGTCACCAGTAAAGTCCGCATCATATGGGATTTTTTTTTATTAATAGCTTTATTCGAAATTTCACTTTGGCATCAAGTTCTGCTTCAATCAAGATAAATATTAAGCAAAAAATAGTAGTCACGTGATTCGCATTATCTGTCAAATTTTAATTTTTTCCAAAAAATAATTCAAAAGTGCGGTTATTTCTGAAAATATCGAAAAAAGTTATTGGAAAATGTTTTTTTAAATGCAGTTTCTAGCCCACATGCATTTTCAAAAACACTTGTTTTATGAAGTTACCTTATATACAGGGTCAAAAACAAATAACCTTTGCATCACATGCGACCAAATTTTAATAGCCCAATTTTGATTTTGTAGAAAAACACACATTTAGTAAGGCCCTACTTTAAAGAAAATGTATCTGAAATAAAGCCTTGTCAAAACTGAGAAGTTTTATGTAGATTGCGTTGAGTCTTATTTTGCAAACGTGGTGTAATTTACAAAATATGGGTAAAAAAATCAAAATTGTCTTATGCAGCTGAAATGTCGCATGTAGGCTAGAAACTGCATTTAAAAACACTTTTTCCAATAACTTTTTTCGATATTTTCAGAAATAACCGCACTTTTGAATTATTTTTTGGAAAAAATTAAAATTTGACAGATAGTGCGAATCACGTGACTACTATTTTTTGCTTAATTTTCATCTCGATCGAAGCAGAACTTGATGCCAAAGTCAAATTTCGAATAAAGCTATTAATAAAAAAATCCCATATGATGCGGACTTAACTGGTGACACTGTATAAAAGAAAAAAATTAATTTTTTTCTTTCAATACATAGGTAATAGCTTTTATTTAGTACTACATGGTTTTGTTTAAATCCAAATTTGCCCTAGGCAAACAAGCCAAATAGTCCAGAGACGCCTTAAAGTTTCTGAAGAAAAATTGAGAAAGATTGATTCAATCTTATGTATTTTTTAACATTTTTTGAAATCACTAAACATGACTAAAAATATCTAATAAATAATATACTAATTAAATCGTTCACAGCAGCGTATTGTAAGGATTTCTCTTTCGAGAGAAAATTACACTAGGCACGAAAGTTCTTTAAAATAATAAGAATATAACACCAACAAGATTCTAATACAGCGTGTCCAGAGAAGTTTTAGACATATGGGAATTTTCTTTATTGTTGATTTTACGAAAAAAAGTTATTCTTGATGCGCAAATATTATTGATATATCAAAACTTAAGATATCATGTACAGGGCGGCAAAAAAATATAGAAACACAGAATTACGTTGAGAGGGAAGTACAGGGTCTTCCAACGAGGACTGAACAGGGGCTAATTTTTGAGCTTCCTTGTATTTAAAGAAAAATCCAAAATAGCCAATCGATGTAGTTTTTCCTGCAGAATTCAAAAATGAAACCAAAAATTTATTTGAACCAGAAACAAAATAGTTACGCTATGGATAAGGTGTTTTTTAAATGGAACATAGCATTTTTTATACGATTTTTGGAACGAGTGATTTTTTTTTGTCCGTTCTGATTAAAATATTTAATATTGTGACAGCTATTTTTATTAAATTTTAATGTTTTATCCAGTATAATTTAACTTTAACATGTTTGAAACATACACTAGGTAATAAAAGGTATAATCACCTTTGAATCCTTCAAAGTCAAACAATTTTACAAATTTACTCTAATATTGCCGAAATGAAATATGCTAAGATGAGAGATTGCAGATTATTATCTTGTTCTACAAATGCCAAGAAAATGCAAGAGAAGCAAGGAGAAGATTTCTTTTTCTGTCATGTAATGTTTTATTTTCCTCAAATAGGTTCTTTATCCTTAGAATATTATTGACGGATATATTTCTGTGAAAATTTGCAATAAATCTTCTCCTTGCTTCTCTTGCATTTTCTTGGCATTTGTAGAACAAGATAACAATCTGCAATCTCTCATCTAATGCATATTTCATTTCGGCAATATTATAGTAAATTTGTCAAATTTTTTGACTTTGAAGGATTCAAAGGTGATTATACCTTTATTACCTAGTGTATGTTTCAAACAGGTTAAGGTGGGAGTATCAACATGCTTGCCAACCTATAACCTATTTCGCGTCGATTTATTTATGTTTTCTAGCTTTTATACAAAATTTAAAGCAAATCAGTATCGACTTGATATTCTACAGGTAACAATTGACATATTTAATAAATATCAACGAATTTCATAACTTATTTTAGGAGAATTGTATAACGAAAAATGTCGGGTAAGATTTTTTTTAACATTATTATGTCATTGTCACTCATTGTTCTTTCACTATACAATTCTCCTAAAATTAGCAATGAAATAAATTGATATTCTTGTAATATATCAGATATTACCTCAGTAATGTGCCGACGGTACTGATTTTACTTAAATGTTAGTTTCAAAAATAATAAACTTGAAAAAACAAAGCGAAATAGGTTATAGGTTGGCAATAAATTAAACGACGTTGAGAATTCAACCTTAAAGTTAAATTATACTGGATAAAACATTAAAATTTAATAAAAATAGCTGTCACAATATTAAATATTTTAATAAGAACGGACAAAAAAAAATCACTCGTTCCAAAAATCGTATAAAAAAAGCTGTGTTCCATTTAAAAAAACCTTATCCATATCGTAACTCTTTTGTTTCTGGTTCAAATAAATTTTTGGTTTCATTTTTGAATTCTGCAGGAAAAAGTACATCGATTGGCTATTTTGGATTTTTCTTTAAATACAAGGAAGCTCAAAAATGAGCCCCTGTTCAGTCCTCGTTGGAAGACCCTGTACCCTCGATTTTTATTTTAGAGCAAATAGTTATAACAAAATTTTACTAAGGACTACAAAACGCGGTCAGATTCAATTTTTCGTTGAAATATTTTAATTTAAAGGGTACCATCAAAAAGCCTTTGCAAAATATTTTTTTATTTTATTTCCTTAATTTTTACCTGCAACTATTTCGCAACAACTGTGTGCAATACTATAGTAACGAATATTGAGCTCGCATTATTTTTTTACGTACTTAATTGGTTTCCAACAAGAGGTAATGAATACTCAACGTGTTTTTGATAGTGCCCTGTAAATTAAAATATTTCAACGAAAAATTTTATCTGACCGCGTTTTGTAGTCCTTAGTAAAATATTCTTATAACAATTTGCTCTAAAATAAAAATCAAGGGTACGTCACGTAACGTAATTTTGTGTTTCTATATTTTTTTGCCGCCCTGTACATGATATCTTAAGTTTTTATGTGTCCATAATATTTGCGCATCAAGCAGAACTTTTTATAAAGAATAACTTTTTTTCGTAAAATCAACAATAAAGAAAATTCCCATATGTCTAGAACTTCTCTGGACACGCTGTATAAAGTAGAATAGTTAGATACTATTTATTTATTATAACAGAAAGTTCCTCAGCTAATTTTACAAAGGGAACTAAAGTCTGTTCAATGACCGCTGACCGTTACGTTATATTCTCCATATTTGCGGTACGTCGTAAATTAATTCGGTCAGTTTGACTTACCTGTGTTTATGGTTATGATTTTCTTAGGCTTGATCTACAAAAAGACGGATTCATGTGAACAAGTAAAATACAAGCGCGATTTTTCAAATTTTTAATTATTATTTTTATAGAGTAGTACCTACTGTTAATGATGTCAGAAATAAGTATTTTATTTAGGGTAAAAGATATCATGGGATGAAACATTTCGTTTTTGAAAATCAGTATGAAATTTTTAATTAATTTAAATTTACTGAAAAATAAATAAAACTCATTTATAAAATTTAAAATTACATCATATATTTTTTTGTCTAGTGCATCAGTCTATAAGATTTGTTTCAAATAGTTTGACATGATATGCCAAACTAATAAGTAATAAAATAAGTAGGTAGACAAATACAAATTTATTTTTGTTGTTAACAAAATTAACAAAGTAAGAATATACAAAAAGAAAATGAAAAATAATTACATAAATTGCTGAAATTGGCCACCGCCATGCTCCAAGCATAAATTCACAAGTCTCTTCATATTTTCGAAAGTGTTGACCAGCATCTTTGGAGAAATGTTACCACATTCTTGGATAATCCTTTCTTGTAATTGTTCTAAATTTGCAACTGGTGTTTTAAAAATAGTGTTCTTTAAATGAGGAAAAACGAAGTAATCCATAACCGTTAAACCAGGTGATCTAGGTGGGAGTTCAATGTCTGATCGAAAACTGATCAATCTGTCGTCAAAAAAATTGCGTAAGTAGTTAATAGTTTCGGCGGCTGTATGGGCGGTTGCACCGTCCTGTTAAAAATAGCCAAAACGTAGTTCGTCGTCAAGTAATTGCTCCACAAATGGATTCAAAATATTGTCTCTATACCGCTGTGCTACAAAAAAATGGGGATTTTTACTACTCCACATGCGTGTATTCTGAGAATTCACATAACCGGAGAGGTGGAACCAGGCTTCATTCGAAAAAAATGTCAGGTCTAATAAATTATTTCTTTCCAATAAATTTTGGGTGAACCATTGAGAGTAATTCCTGCGTTTTTCAAAATCTTCGGCTTGTATTTCTTGGAATACTTACACTTCATAAGAAAATAAATTTAGCTGCTTCTTAAGAATAGTCCTGCTTGTTCCATAATATCTTCCCACTGCTTGGGACAGGCGTCTTATACAATTTGTTGGCGTATTTTGCATTATTTCACGAACGTTTGCAACAAGTTCTTCTGTTCTTACAGATGGTCTCCTGCGCTCCTTTTTTGTGTTGTAGATCCTGTTTCCCTAAACACAGCCACGGTTCTGTTCAGGCAATGATAAAAATCCCCAGCAATAAAAGCAACGTTAGGAAAATGTTCGTGAAAATCGTCCCTTCACAAACCCGGATTGTATTGCCACTCGCAATTTACTCTAACTTCGTTTCGAAAATACGCTTCAACCATGAATGTTTTGTGCTGTTCCGTAAAGCCCATTGTGTGAATTGAACAAAAAAATTGGAAAAATTAGCGATGAATCAAATTACTTGTAACGACTGTCAAAGATGACGGAATAACTGATTGATTGTTAATTCCTGTAGTTACTGACACCCAACAGGTATTAAGCTCTACGGCCAAACATTACGTCCTGAGATACAAGGCCCTCTTTGATGCAAATATTTTTTGCTCGCACGGTAAATACTTAGTAAACAAAAAAAAACAGTGCCAGTAAAAGAAGGATATAAAATTTACTACTGACACCAGCATCATATTTATTCTAACTAACTTTTTAATTTAGTACCTATACTTCATTTCAAATTACTTTCTTGTCCACCTATACTGTTATTGGTCAATGGCATGTAGTTTGTATGTCAAGTGCCATTAAAAAGAAAAGAAAGTTTTGTTTATAACAAGTACCGTTCACCAAATTTGAAATTGTATTTACTAATTTTGTCTAACGGATTTGCTTTTCAGATTAGGTCATTAACACAGGTAGTATGAAATTCTTTATAAAAAATGTAACCTTGCTCTAAAAAGTTTGAATTATTATTATACAACTTAACTAACAATAATAAACAATAACTATTAATGTAATGAATTAATGAGTGTTGTTTTATTGATTGTTTTAACGACATCTTTTCTAAATGGTACACTTTGAGAAGACATGTCCAAGTGCAAGCTGTGGTAGCTGGAAAAAGTTTATTTACACTGGCTTATATTTCATTTATTATAGTACCGTAAAACGGGGTGGATAGGATCAGCGGGGTGAATAGGATTGAAGTTACCTTCAAATTTCAAAAATTTGTAATAATTTTAATTTCAAAGGGTAGGTCTTTTCTATGTACAGATTTTAAGTAACGGTTGTTAAAAGTAATTTTTATGACATTAAACTTAAAAAAACTTGGCCACATCGCAGGCTGAATACCATAACCTAAAACGTCAAATTTAGCGGTTAAACTGTTGTCATTTTATCTTTGCTTTTGTCTTACAACTTCATATCTCTACAACTATCCAGCACTTATAAAATTTAGGTAATATTATTTTTAGTACTCTTTTATATTACTTAAGATACATTTGTGTGCAACATTCTATACACCCCGCGGTTGTTTAAATGCGATACAGTCAATAAATCAATCAATGATCCTATTGACACCGCATGCGGAGTAAATAGGATTTTTGCACAAAAAAAATATATATATACAACAGGGTACACCCTGTATAAAAACTTATACCACCATTTAAAAGTACCAACCTTAAATCATGTTTTAAGCTATTGAGAAATGTATTCAGGCAGATAGTTTTCAAGTTACAAGCTTTCAAAGTTGAAAATTGATCCTATTCAGCCCGTTTTACGGTATTTAGTTCATTTAAAACAAGTAAAACGAATTTTCTACAATCGGTTTATTTAGATTTATTATATTATTGAACGAAGTTTATCTATATTTAGTAAAAATATATTTTTTAAGTATGCAGTACCTACACCTATTTTAAATTGGTGTTTACGTATTTTAAGTAAATTTGGATATGTAAAAAAGTTTACTTAACGATAGTTTAAACCTAACCTACAAATAACCCAACTTTCTATTTACCCACCTATGGAAAGTAATTGCAAAATTATTATTTTCCGAATTCTCGCATAGGTACTTGACACTTGCGATTTAGCATAATTAGTCCCAAAAAATGTCACAAAGCACAGCAATTATTACACGAAACCGATAAACTGAAGAAAATTTTAGACCGCTGTCAAAGAAACACCAAACGAAAATAGGAATGTTCAATATACGTCACATTGAAAACATCGATATTTTCAATGCGATACATCGCTTTTTATCGATGCATCGAGGCCATGTTATAGTTGTCGATGCATCGATGTATTTTAATCGACGTATAAGGCCATAATTTTGTTCATAAAATAATTATTTTGCGGTTGTTTCTCGATCTTAGATTTGTGATTTGTTTTGTAATTCAAATTCCATTAACATGTTTTTCGATGCATCGCAGACATCGATGTTTTTTTTTCTTCGATGCATTTTCTAAGGACGTCCCTAATCGAAAATAAATGAAACAACGTCATCATAGCCTCAGACCAATGCCGGGGCGGTCACATCTTTGAAGGCGGATCACTTACTGCTGCGTTGCTATACTGCAGACGTTTTATAAGGTTTTAGAAAAAGATTTAAATTTTCCACCTCATATTAATACTTTTAATGTAAGTTTGGCAAACAAAGCGAAGGGGCGCAAATTGTATGTTGTTCTTGCATTTTTTTAGAGCAAAAAATTTTCGCAACGCAATCAATTTTTTTTCATGTAGAATACTACATCCTTTCACCCTTCTTAAAAGAAAAAGTTTTATTCCTTTTCACATATCCATACGTAGGGGTGTAAAGTTAAAAATGCAGGTTTTTTAAAATAGTAAAGTACCTTTATTTTGAACTTTTTGGCAAAATGATTTTTAAGGAAATTGTTTCAAACCATCATATCTTCTACCGTGCGAACAAAAATTATTTGCATCAGAAGGACTTGCATCTAAGGACGTAATGCTTAGCCGTAGAGCTTAATACCTGTTGGGTGTCAGTAACTACCTGAGTTAACAATCAGTTATTCCGTCATATTTGACAGTCGTTACAAGTAATTTGATTCATCGCTAATTTTTCCAATTTCTTGACCAATTCACACAATGGGCTTTAAAGAACATCACAAAACATTCATCGTTGAAGTAAATGGTTAGTGGCAATACAATCCGGGTTTGCGCATGGACAATTTTTATTGCTGGGGATTTGCATCATTGCCTGAAAAGAACCGTGGCTGTGTTTAGGGAAACAGATTCTATGCAACACAAAAAAGGAGCAGAAGAACTTGTTGCAAACGTTCGTGAAATAATGCAAAATACGCCAAAAATGTTATAAGACGCCTGGTCCATGGCGGTGGCCAATTTCAGCAATTTATGTAATTATTTTTCTTTTTTTTCTGTATATTCTTACTTTGGTAATTTTGTAAACAGAAAAATAAATTTGTATTTGACTACTTATTTTATTACTCATTAGTTTAGCATATCATGTCATAATATGAATTTGACAAAATTTTAACCTAGATTTGGTTAGATATAATATATCGTCCCCATATCATTATGATCTAAACCAAGGCCTACGTTTTTTAATCCAAGCCCTCTTTGATGCAAATAATAATTAGAGTAGGTAGTACTTTACTACTACTCTTATAAAAAATTTCAATTTTTAAATTTATGAAGTATACATTTCTTTTTGTCGACAATCGTATTTTCGCATAAAGTTGAAGTAAACATGCTTTCATAATTACTTCAGATACTAATTTAAATTTAAAAAAAATGATTACAAATAGTTAGAATTTAAAGATGAAAAGTATTAAAAAACAAGGGTTTTATTTATATTTTTACCATATTATGAGATTTTTTTACAAAATGTTACAAAATATTTTCCTTGTCAAAAATGGCAAGGAATAAAAATTTAAAAATTTGTTCTTATGCATTTTAACATAAGTACTTTAAAAAAAGTCAATAAAAGCTAGGGTTGCCAGTTAAAAACAATATCAATATTGTCATATTTCTCATTTGGGACACACTGTACCAAATTTTTTTTTATAAGAATGACCAAAACTTAAATTGTTAGTACCCGTGCCTAAGCTTTTTTCTACTCCTATTTTAGCTACACTACATTTTGCAAGAATGCTAATATATTGCGCTTTATATGTTTTAACACTAATAACATATTACAGCAGTTTACTAAAAAACACAGTTTGCAATGCAAACTCATTTTTCTAAACATGTAAATAAATAACAAGTGGGCACCTCCGGACAGTCCGAATGTACCCCACACTATACTGTCCGGATGGGCCCCACATGCACAAAATGTAAACAACTAACAAATCTGTAATTTATGCTGTTGCCGGTTGTTGAAGTATAGGTTATGTGCTGTAAAAATATCATACTTTTTACGTATGCCATGGCACCTTAAAATAGTGCAAAACCTTAAGGATAGATGAACATAATACGTATGTACTTGAGGTCACTGTTTATTATTTTTGATAATAAATTTTAAATTGTTTAAATACCGGCATAAAACTTTGACACGCGGGGTGAAATAAGCACTGATACCAACTGTTCAAATACCGAAACACGTTTCGTTTTGGAAGGCGGTAAATTAAAATCGTCCGTAAGTGCCCCATGTCCCCGCCTGCCCCACTCTACCCTACTGGATTTACTGTTGTGTTTGTTTTGTTTCAAATTCACAGTGTATAAGAATATAAGCAAACACAAACTATAGCCGGCTTTGTACTCAAAGAAGGTTAAGAGCAAACACTGGTGACGCCTTCGCCATTTCTTTTTTGATCCATATTTAGTTACCTACCTTTTTACGTTTTATCCAAAAATGAAGTGCAATAATTACCCATTGACTTGCGTTACATGAGGTTTGATTTATGAATTAATAAGAAATATGGGCAAATTGGACCATCTTTCGTTTTTTGTTTTTATTAATTTATCAATAATTTTTTTTAACTTAAAACTGTCGTAGGTAATAATTGCCACTGAAACACTATAGTGTTTGCTCTTAACTTAATATGTAGGTACCTAATCCATATACAAGAAAGTAAAAAGAAAATGGAGATTTAATTGTCTAAAAATTAAATAAAAAGTTACCGCAAGTTTCTTAATAATAAACAGTTATTAGACAAATCACCTTACATAATATAAATTAAAATGTAAAGTTTGTCGCTTATATACGTACCTTGAATAGGTACTGTATAAAGTCAATGTTAAATAATTATGCAATTTTCATATGGATAATTCAATCAATGACCTTCATTTATTGAATGCCATGCATTTTTCTTTCATAACAACACAAATAATGTGCAGATAAGGACATTATGGAACTGTCTGTATTTCGGTTATATCAAGGTGCATGTTTTATTATTTAATAAATGAGTTATTGAAGAGTGAGAATTCTAAACGGTCTAAGTTGCAATTTCCTCAAAATTGAGATACACAAGTTCTATGTGCTATCGGCAATAATAACGTTAAGTGCGAAACCCTTTTTAAATGCACTCTGTTATATTTTAAATAGATGGCGCTGTTGCAATACTGCGTGACTACAGTATTCACCTGAAGACGATTGGAGAATCTGGAGATACATACCAGTTGAAACGTTGTGATTTAAAACAAACAAATACAATGAAAGTCCAAAGCTTTTTATCATTCTTAAAATTTCTGTTTCATTTTTACGTTACTGCTATGTGTATCGTTTTTTTTACTCAGCGTGAGCGATTTCACTTTTTTCTGTTTTACCGAGTGTTTTACAATATTTCGAGGTCTATGAACAAAACCATAGGATTTAGGGTAAATTATTATAAAATAAATAAAAATATCATAAAAAAAAAGTTCTATAACTTGTCTTAAGAGCAAATACTAGTGACGCATTCGCCATTTCATTTTCTCATCAATATTTCGTTTATTTTTCGTTTTTTCCAAAAAGGGCCAAGGTCTTTGGGTAGCATTTGCCTACAGAACTTAAAAAAATAGATACATTTGACTGTACCGACAGCATACTTGAACTTTATACTTCTTAATGGGTCTGAGCTTCTATGGCTGTTATTGTAATTAAAAAATAATTGTAGCGTCAGATAATAAAGTGTAAAATATTAAATTAATACTTTCCACAAGTCCTGTATTTTTTTTCAAGGGCAATTTTAAATTTTGACTTAGTTAAATCCAATCCTAAACAAACCAATTAAAGGTTAAATGTCAATGGTAAAAATTCTAAACATTCGTAAATTCGTAATATCATACGCCGATCAATTTATACACAAAAAATGGCTCGACCTTACAAAAGATCATGTACCGTGCGTTCAATTTATCTTGATAACATTTTGATTCACTGTAACTTTTTAGTATTGAAAATACTATTGGGATCGTGTTTACGCAAACTTTGCATTGCATGTCGATGTCGCTCATGTCGATGTCGCTCCGCCGTCTGTCGCAGCCAACAGCGCAATATCTAGATCGGTCTTGTAACATAATACTCTGATAAGACTTGGTAGAAATATAAATATGAATCAGCGTAAAGTCGGCAAGTAAATAATGAATAATATTTAGTTTAGTTTGTGTTTTAAAGAACGCCATAGTAACTTTGTTAAAAAGTGTTTTATTTAGATAAGTTATAACTAAGGTAAGTTCACGTTATTTAAATCGGAATATTATATCGAAAAAAAAAAGCGGGAGGCAAAAAGTTGGAGCACAATAATTGCATATTACAGGGTCCGCCCAAATTTGGTTAACAAATGGGATAATTTTTTTATTATTGATTTCTCAGAAAATGTTATTGTACCGGGTGATTGGTTATATTTTGCACCCCTACCTATCTCATGAAAATCTTCATGGTCTATTTTGAACGCTTGGGTAAATAAGTATAATTTAAAAACATAGCATAAGTAGGCTTAGACAATATGACCGATTGAATATAAGGCAATTGTTCACCTTGGTTGGTCTGCTATGTGAATATTATTGTTTATAAACAAATTAATATTAATTATTCTTAGAAATAAAACCATACATTTAATATAATATGTTTTAGTTAATATACAGAATGTCCCAAACGTAATGGGACACAGAGCAACAGCAGGCTTCTTAAGGCGAAATAATGCGATTTATTTAAACTTGCATTATCCCAAAATTGATAACAACCAAGATAAAGGGTGTCAAACTTTTATTTTTGTTTTCGTTTTTTTGGGATTATTTATAGTTCACCTTGGTTGGTCTGCTATGTGAATATTATTGTTTATAAACAAATTTATATTAATTATTCTTATAAATAAAACCATACATTTAATATAATATGTTTTCGTGAATATACAGGGTGTCCCAAACGTAATGGGACACAGAGCAACAGCAGGCTCCTTAAGGCGAAATAACGCGATTTATTTAAACTTGCATTATCCCAAAATTGATAACAACCAAGATAAAGGGTGTCAAACTTTTATTTTTGTTTTCGTTTTTTTGGGATTATTTATAATATGTTTTAATTAATATACAGGGTGTCCCAAACGTAATGGGACACAGAGCAACAGTAGGCTTCTTAAGGCGAAATAATGCGGTTTATTTAAACTTGCATTATCCCAAAATTGATAACAACCAAGATACAGGGTGTCAAAGTTTTATTTTTGTTTTCGTTTTTTTGGGATTATTTCCTAACGAAATGACATAGGTAGCAGCACGAAATTAAGGATTTTGGGGTTTTTTGAGGTGAGGAATTTAAAATTATCCATAGTTTTTATGTAACCAGTACTGTAAAATTAAAGAACATTTTTTAAACTTTTACAAAATCCAAATTAGAATGTGGGCTTTAATTACATGACATAGGTCATTAAAATTTTAAAGCTGTGTCAGGTATTTTCAATACATAGGATGCTTGCGTAAGGTGCAAGATCTGTGAATTTTTGTTTTTAAAGATATAAAGGTAAACAAAGAAACAAAATGTAGGGTTGGTTGCCAACTTTTTTCCTAAGTTACATATAAAACAAAACACTATCAATTTTCTGACATATAAGTCTCCCTTATGTTTTCTAAATGGAACACCCTGTATATTATATATGTCTTTAATAGAATACGTTATTCCGTTTACAATAATATAACACACTTTATATTTTAACTTACACGTTTTTGACATATTGGCAAAAATATGAAATTTTTATATTTTTATCTCAAAGAGTGCCGTGACAAAGATATTTTTATATTTGACATAATTGTAATATAATATAACGTTGGTTGTGGAGTTATTGTGACAGTTATAAATATTAAAATGGTTTTTCGCGAATTTAGCATCCGTGAAAGTAGTAATATGCTTCAAAAATACTTCCTAAATAATAAAAGTGCAACCGCTGCGCGTCGTCAGTATAATATTAGAGTTTATCCAGAGCGCCAAGCTCCTTCGAAACAGATATTTGCAAGGCTGGCAAAGAAATTTGAAGAAAACGGTAACGTGTCAAATGTTAAAAAGGTATCTCAGAATTAAAGTGTTTTGAATGCACAAAATAAGACAAACATATTAGGATTCTATGAAGCACATCCAGTTACTTCTATTACCACAGTATATCAAGAGACAGGTATTTCTCACTCAGTTTTGAAGGAGCATAATGCATTTAAATTTCGTTAAACCCAAAAACTAAGTGAAGAACAATGCCAAAAGAGGATGCAGTTTAGTTTGGAATTTTTAAATAGATATAATGAGAATAATAATTTTTAAAAAAATATTTCATGGGCCGATGAAAGTTCGTTTACTACAAGAAAGGGCTGTAATAGGCAAAATACGCGATATTGGAGTATAAATAATCCTAGACAGATACAAGAAATAAAAACCCAAGGGTACCAGTCAGTTAATGTTTGGTGTGGTGTTATAGGCATACATATTTTGGGTCCGATATTTATAGATCAAATGTTAACAGGAGATCATTATTTGCATACGTTAGAGCACCATATACCACAATATATAGAAGATCTACCCCTAAACATATCAGCGCAAATAATATGGCAGCAAGACGGTGCGCCACCTCACAATGTTGTGCGAGTCAAAAAAAATTTAAACATGGAATATACCAGGGGTTGGATAGGGTATGGTGGAACTATTGGTTGGCCACCCAACAGCCCAGACTTGACATTAATGGATTTTTTCTTTTGGGCACACATAAAAAATAACGTGTACAGAACTCCTTGTTATAAATGTCGTGGAACTTCGGCAAAGAATTTCAGCGGCAATCAATGAGTTAAGAGACAATACAGAAATGTTATTAAATGCCAGAAATCATACAATTAGAGTAATTGAAAAATGTGTTCAGCAAAATGGTGGTAACATACAGCAGTTTTTAGAATAGTTAAATAATTTTAGACCTTTTTATTGTTGCAAATATGTTAGTATTCTTGTTATAGGTACGTTAATTTGTAAAAATTTCATATTTTTGACAATATGTCAAAAACGTGTATAGGTTAAAATATAAAGTGTGTTATATTATTGTAAACGGAATAACGTATTCCATTAAACACATATATAATATTAAAAAAAACATAATGTAGACTTATATGTCAGAAAATTGATAGTGTTTTGTTTTATATGTAACTTAGGAAAAAACTTGGCAACCAACCCTACATTTTGTTTTTTGTTTACTTTCATATCTTTAAAAACAAAAAAGTTACAGTGAATCAAAATGTTATCAAGATAAATTGAACGCACGGTACTTATATGTAGGTCTAAATTTTTAACATGTTTTAGGACCTATGCTAATTGTAAAAGACCCAGGTTGCAGCTTCGAAAGGCCTAGGTATTATGCCGGCTGAGCATGAGAATTAAGCAATGCCCAAAACCCAGGAACTTTTTTTTCCATTTTGGCTCAACAACTCCTAACCATAGATATTTACGTTTAGATAAGCAAACAATAATCCGGAAAGCGGCAAATTTATGGCCTCGAGCATGTAAACAGAGCTACACACGATTAGACGTATGCGCACTGCAACATTGTCATTTGACGAATGGGAAATTAGACAGGTCCGGGATTTAAAATTTAAGTTCTTGCTTGCGAAATTGTAAAAGTTGACCTGCAATTAATTTATTGTTACGTGTAAACAGCTAAAATTTGCCTTAAATTGTCGCCAAAAAATTGGAATTTCTTCTCAATTTTTGATCGTTGTTAAATAAGGTAGTTATTTCTGACATTTTTAGTAGTTGCAAACCTAGCAGATTTTGAGGAAAAAAAATTATTTTTAAGGGTTTGTTTCTAAAATTTTTTTAAAAATGTTTCGCCGTCGTGTTTTTGGTTCAGAAAGAAAGAGAACAAGTCAATTAAACTATAAAACTTATAAAATCGAATATAAACAAACAAAACCAGCAAAATAATCAATCTTCGATGTTATCGCGTACACGTACCCAACCTCAAGTTAAATATTAGTTGTTATACAGTGAGGACCTAAAGTCCCCCCTCCCCTCTAACTTTTAATGAAATTTTGAACTATAATATTTGAGCAAGTCTTGCACTTTTTGACATACCAATGACAGCTTTAAATGTCAAGATGACAGCTGGGTCCGCTTTTGGAATATTTTTTTAAATGGAACACCCTGTATATTTTTACATTTTTAAATTCCACATAAAATTATAATTATTTTTTATTAAATGCATTATTAGTCTATACTTCATAGTTTCCGAGATATTGACTCTCGAAAAGTGACATTTTTGAACTTTGACAGCTTATAACCTTCTAACAGTACGTCTTAGAGCAAAACGGCTTACATGTCCCTTCAACTATATTTCCTGCTTTCGAGTTACATCCGGTTTAACCGGAAGTTGATTTTTTTGGGAAGATAATAAAAATTGAAGATAGGGACATGTAAGCCGTTTTGCTCTAATAAGACGTACTGTTAGAAGGTTATAAGCTATCACAGTTCAAAAATGTCACTTTTCGAGAGTCAATATCTCGGAAACTATGAAGTATAGACTATGGAGGACTTGAGGTAGGAGGCCGATCGCAATGCATTGGATTCGGTCCCAAATTAGAATCGGTAATTCAGCTTTACGAGTTGCCATAAGATGGCGCTCGTGTTCGAAGTGGGCTATCAAATAAATGGTTTCTTATGGACGCGATAACTATTTTTATTTAAATTAGTTCTTTAAGGAACAAATAAGGACTTTTATATGAATTTACACTTACTTTGTTATACTTATTAGTAAACTCGGCCTGTATAAAGTTCCAACGATGCTTGGTTTTTAAAATACAGGGTATTAAACATTCTAGCTACAAAGGTTTTTTTAAAGTGAGCTTACCTTTGGAGCTAGAAAGAGACTTATTTGGCTTCGTTTCCTCTTTGAAGAAGATTCTGTCTTACGCCCCGACACAAAGCAAACTCTACTTTTATAAATTGTACCATTATTCATTACAAATATGGAAATTAATTACAATACAACGTTATTTGTCTTGTCTTGCCTTCAAAGTTCAAACGTTATTTGTTATTTCGAAAAATAAAATGTCAATTGTCAAAAGTAAAAGCACAGAAAAATAAAGGGTTTAAGTAAAAGTTAAAAACTATGGAGAATCTAGTTTTCCATATTAAAACGAAGAAGAAGAAGACAACATCAGCCCACTTCGGACGCGAGAGCCATCTATCGGCCAATAGCGAACTAACCAAAAAACCGGGACGGAAATTGAAAATGCTGCCATTGTCGAAAGGCCTCCTACCCTCTAGTTCTCCATAGTATAGACTAATAATGCATTTAATAAAAAATAATTATAATTTTATGTGGAATTTAAAAATGTAAAAATATACAGGGTGTTCCATTTAAAAAAATATTCCAAAAGCAGACCCAGCTGTCATCTTGACATTTAAAGCTGTCATTGGTATGTCAAAAAGTGCAAGACTTGCTCAAATATTATCGTTAAAAATTTCATTAAAATATACTGAACGGTTTAGAAGTTAGAGGAGGGGGGGGACGGACTTTAGGTCCTCACTGTATAACTTGTACTAATTGATTTTTACAATTTGGCAAAATCTTGGGTAGTACGTGTAAAATATTTTCAAGCACAACTTCTTGTTCAAGAATTTGAAAAAGTATTGGCCCGAGAACTTGACCCGTGGAATACTTTCACGCTTGGATTAATATAAAAATACCTAGTTTACTTTTTTCTCTTATATAATATAAGTATATAGAGAAAAGTGTCTTAAACTTTTTGACGCAATATATTGCCCGAAAAATAGGTGTACCTTTTTATTAGAATGCAGGGCTGCCTGGGCAGCAAATAAAATATACGAAAACATGCATCCGGATAATATGTCTTGGTGTATGCTTCTCCTTATTTTCATACCTTGTTTGTGTAGCCTAGGCCTAGTTTGATGTGTTTAAATTGATCATAATTAAATGAAGTTATATATCAAGATACATCACTACTGGCTACTTACTGAAAATACGAAATACCCGGTATTTTACCCCTATTTGGGCATTATAAAATCATGCAACAGCAGCTGTTACTACTGTTACTAGTCATTGTTTATAATCCAATCAGATTATCCAAGTCACTAGTCAAGGAAACAGCCCTGTGATAAGTAAGTAATGACGGAGCTTGGTTGCCGTTAGCCTGATGACTATGCGGTGTTATTCTAAAAGTATTTGGACTCCTGTTTTTATGTCCCTCTAAAGGTAATAAACCAAATTTCAGGTTACCAGGTTTAACGACCTCTTTGTCAATATGACATTTCTTAAGATCAATAAAAAAAATTAAACTATAAATTTTTTTCACCTTGAATCTCGTATTATTTTAGTTTTAATAATTTTAGATATAATAAAAATGTTATTATTTTTATTAAGAGCAAATTTTAATTAACGTATTGAAGTTAATTTTCTGCCGGTCGGATTGTAGGTACTTAAAGTTAAAGCTAATAAAAGTAAAATGGATTAATCCTTACAATCGGTTATAATAAAGGTTTTTAAAATTATATTTTCTAGAAGTATGTACATGTTTTAGACGAACATAATTAAGTTTTTTAAATTAACAAAATTAAACTGGAAGCATTTTCGGCAACGGGTTCTTCCTGTGCTTTGCAACAGGTCAGTAAAATATTAAATACTTATTAATTTATAATAAACATTTGTGTCGATATAGGTAAAATAAAATTTTAATTGGTACCTAACTATTTTAACTTCTAATCAATACCTGTGAAAATGATGAACGTCCAAAGGAATTAACTTTTAATTGTTAAAAAATACCGAGTTTCAAGATAAATTTGTAATGTTAAACTCTTACCAACATAATGTAATTTTGAGTAAAAGCGATACTTTTATGACAAGTCTGCAGGAGTCATAGGAAGTTGCTTTGACTCCGAATAAGGCATACTATTTTTTCTTCAAATATCGATTAAATATAAAAACATAAAGATACAAAATTTTTTAATTGTTTCATCTAAACCAGCGGATCTCAAACTATGGTACGCGTACCAGAAGTGGAACGTGAGAGGCCTCCAAAGGTGGTACGAACAGTTATGTACTTGTCATCAAATAAAATTATCGTTGGCTCAATTTTATTAAGAATCTATCGTTTCCCACATTTTATATTGTAAATGGCAGCACTGTTGTCGGTGTTAATTCAACGGGGAATCCCCTGCTCGTTTTAAAATCGTGACGAGTCATGCTAATTTTGTTTTGATGAGTGTCGTGATTGTCTTCTAGTAAAGCGAACTTAGCGAACGTATTTACTGTGTTTTATCGCAAATTAACTCGTGGAAGATATGGATAAATGGCTTAAAAGAGACATAAAAAGGTTGGAAAATCCTGTTCCATTAAGTTCTACATCAGAATCAGAATGTGTTGTTAATAAACATGAAGAAAATCTTTCCACAAAAAGGAAAGTAACAAGAAAATATGATCCGGAATACATTAATTTAAGATTCACGTTCACAAACGTAAACGATGAGCCTAGACCGCAATGTGTGATTTGTTTAGAACTTCTCTCAAATCAAAGCATGAAACCATCATTATTGCAGCGCCACTTTTAATATACCAAACATTCAACATTACGAAATAAAAGTAATGAATATTTCGTCCGTAAGTTAACTGCGATGAAATACACAAAAAACAATATGTCTTCCTTTGTTGGTAGTTTTAAAAAGGCGACGAAGGCATCCTTCTTAGTGAGTTTAGGAAATGCAAAGTGTGGAAAAGCTCATACTATCTGTGAAGAACTGGTACTACCTGCCGCAAAAGATATAGTTACATGTATTTTAGGAGAAACTAAACGTCTGCTAAAAACTAGATACAGTACCATTGTCAAATGATACCGTCCGTAGCAGAATTGAAATGATGGCGTCTAACGTTAAAGAACAATTATTGTTAATCTGGATCTTATTAAAAGCATAAAACAGCACTGCCAAATGCTAATTAATATCTTTGAAAAGTAGTTCCAACAGGACTATTCTGAATTTCTTTGGATACGCAACCCATTTATTTTGGAGAGCATTCCCGATTCACTGACAAACGACGAAAAAGAGTCATTGATATATAGAGCTATCTTATGGTGGAGGTTTAAAAATGGAGCATGCCAAGATGGAGTTGTCCGAATTTTGGTTAACAGTTAAAAATGAGTATCTAGCTTTGTCCAAAAAAGCATTGTTGTTTTTAATTCCATTTTTAGCACCTACCTTTCTGAAACTGGCTTTTCTGCAATGCTACAAGTTAAAAATAAATATCGAAATAGTTATGAGAACACAGTTATACTTTTACTTCCGCTGCCATAGCAACCGCCTTCTGACAAAAAAACAAAAAATTAGTAGACAAATGTCAGGTTTATTGACGTTCGAAGAAAAAATATATTATTGCACTCTAAAAATGTTTGGTTCATCACGCAAACTAACCCAATGGATGACTTTAATTTTGGCGGCAAAATTTCTATTTTATCAAAAAAGCGTTTTTTTAAATTTTTGTTGGTACCCTTTTGGATTTCCAAAAAACTGTATTTTTTTGTAAAAAAGTTACTAACGAACTTTTTAGCTGTAATAGATGGCTATCCCCTTTACCGGAAACAATTATTTTTAATAATAAAGCAACTTCGTGTTTTCAATGGTTTCCGATGCTTATGGCTGGTAAAATGTAACTATAACGCACGCATAAGTAAAAGTGTATTTAAAGTATAAACTACTATTTTATCTGCTTTCTATTATTGTCATATAATCGTCAGTTTAACCAGAACAAAATAATATATTATTGTTTTATATAATAATGAATTTTTGTACAACTGTAAAAAAAGCTGACTATTTTTTTGTTGCTCTGGATACACAAAACGCCTCCTCTTTTAACCGTAAAAAATGTAGGTATTGATGTTTTCGTATAAATTCAAAAATTAATTTCTAAGACATTTTTTTTCAGTAATATTTTTTATAATCAAAGTAAATCAAATTCGATTTTTTCTCCAAATAACACAGCAAAACATTTTTTGATACTATTATTACCTTCTTTGTGTTACACCATTCACGAAACTGAGCGTACAGTTTCTCATATTGTATTTTTGATTTACAAGAATGGTAAATGTTTGGTCGTTAATGGCGCCTATGATAACGGGGATGGTGACAGTGTAATAAAAAATAAAACCCTTGCACTTCTTAAGTATGTCAACGATGAACTTACTGACAACTGCATTGAAGATCTTAGGATTATCAAACCAAAGAACAAGGCCCCTATGGTTAATATATCATCTAATCAGAGAAGCTTGGTTATATCTACTCTCCGAAAAAGAAAAGAAAAGGGCAATTTGGATACAGTTATGTGTGGGATAAGTACCAATAAACAGAGAATTTTTATTAATGAGCAGCTAAACAAGGACACGTATTTGCTACTAAAGGAATCAATGCAGTGCAAGCAAAAGGGTTATAAATATGTCTGGAGTGGTAATGGATCTGTTTACATAAGAAAAAGTGATAATGACCATGCTATCAAAATAACGAACAGCGATCATCTTAAAGAAATACTAATGAGTATCCAGGATTAAAGAAAAAACTATTGACATAGTGTTTGATAATAAAAAAATCTACAATGGCAGGTAACAGTAAAAAAATTAAGTTTGGCAATCTTAATGTAAGATCCTTGGTGCCTCATTTCGCGGATGTCAGTCATATAGTACGGGCAAATGCGTTTGATGTACTGTGTATAACAGAAAGTTGGTTAAAACCCGAAATTCCGTCCTCGTTGATCGAAATACAGGGCTATAAATTAATAAGAAAAGATCGGATTGACAGAGTTGGGGGTGGGGTTGCAATTTACATCCGCAGTGAATATAACGTAAATAATTATTCCCTATCAACCTGTGATGGTGGTTTGCTTGAAGGATTGTGGATAAACTTAGTGATAAAAAAAGTAACGGTTTTTATAGGCATTGTTTATCGACCCCCCACATACTCTGTTATGGAGACTGTTACTCAGTTTAATGCTATATTGGCCGAGGTTGCTCCAGCTTTTGATTGTGTAATAATTACAGGTGATGTGAATGTTAATATGTTGAACCCAGGAAACTCTGTAAGTGAATGTTTTAATTCTTTCGGCCTGGCGCAGGTCATTAATGAGCCAACTAGGGTTACTCAGACGACAGCCACACTATTAGATCCCATTTTTATTAATAATCCGGAGATGGTTCAACAACAGGGTGTTATAAATACTGATTTTATCTCTGATCATAGTCTCGTGTTTTGTACACTATCATTGACATCGTCTGGATCTGCTCAGAAAATGTATACATATAGGTGTTTTAAACACTTTAACGAACAAGCTTTCATTGAGGACATGCGCCGGGTAAGTTGGGATGATATTTATTATATGAATAATATAGATAATAAAATTACCTTTTTAACTGAGAATTTACTAAACATATTTAACACTCACGCACCTATACGGACCGTTCGTTTGAGTAGGGCTCCGGCACCATGGCTTACGGATGCGCTAAAGGCAATTTTGAAAGAACGCGATAAGGCTTTTCGTAAATACAAAAAAAATAAAACGGTGGAAAGTTAGAATAACTACAAACAATTACGTAATTTCGCATTAGCATCTGTAAGACGTGAAAAGGCAGCCTATTTAAAGTTCGTTAACTCGCAGGATGCTGCAACTCTGTGGAAACGGCTTAAGGTTGCCGATATACTCTCCAAACCAAGACCCGAGTTGCCTGACATTTTGCAAAACCCCAATAGTCTTAATGACCACTTTCTTTCTGCCTTTTCTAATTCAAACGCCAATGCAGAGCTTATTGCATATTTTCAATCAAATATATACAGTAATGCTCAACTAGTGTTTCACTTACCCTCTCCAGAGGAAATAAATGCAGTAGTTCATAGACTGAAGTCTAATGCTGCTGGTTTGGATGAGATATCATTAATTATGCTAAAATTAGGTTTACCTATATTACTTAATCACTATACACATATAATAAATATTTGTCTAGAGCAGGGTTATTTTCCCGAAGTTTGGAAAACGGCAATGGTATGTCCAATACCTAAAGTAAATTCCCCGGCAACGTTAAATGACGTAAGACCAATAAGTCTCTTACCGGTACTAAGCAAGGTTCTTGAAAGGGTTGTGTACCAACAACTTCTTACGTTTGTAACTGAAAATGGGATAATACCGGGTCACCAGTCTGGATTTCGCCCTGGCCACGGTACGACGACAGCTCTTTTGCATATTAATGATATTATTATTGGGAACCTGGATCTGGGGATGGCAACGCTCTTAACACTGCTTGACTATTCGAAAGCGTTTGATTGCGTGGACCATACCCTTATGCTTGCAAAGCTGCATTACTTTGGATTGTCAGATCAAGCAATCTCCTTTTTTTAAAATTACCTGGAGGGTAGACGGCAACTTGTAAGATCGCGCTCAGAAGTGTCAGACATCGGTAATGTGGCGTCTGGGGTACCACAGGGCTCCATCTTGGGACCCCTTCTCTTTATATTGTATACTTTCGATATCGGTAAAATACCATCATTTTCCAAAGTCCACACTTATGCCGATGATACACAGCTTGTCTGCACTTTTCATCCGTCAAATTATAACGATATCGAAGCAAACATTAACACAGACTTGCAGCGAATTTCTGAATATAGCAGTAAACATAACCTTAGATTAAATGGTCAAAAGATACAGGTTTTACTTTTTGCACCTGAAGGGTGTTATGACTTTTTGAAACAGTATATCAATGTACAATGTAATGGGGAGCGTCTTCACTTCACGGATACTGCCAAAAATTTAGGGGTGCTGTTTGATGACAAATTAAGGTTTAGTAGACATATATCAAACTTACGTAAAAGGACTTACATGGTGTTAAAAATACTATATGCAAATAAACATATTCTTAACTTTACAGTGCGTAAAAAGTTATGTGAAGCCTATATATTGTCTATGATTTCATATTGTATTATCTTATATTATCCTTGTTTAACTCAAGAGGACAAGCAACATCTACAAATAATGCAGAATAATTGCTGCAGATTTATATTTAATTTAAAAAAATATGACCATATTTCGCTAAAAATATGTGAACTCAATTGGTTGAATATGGCCAATATATTTCAACTTTTATTATTGACATTTGTATACAAATTATTAAAAACATCAACACCTATGTACTTAAGATCTGAGTTAGTTTTTCGAAAAGATATTCACAATGTTTCAGTTCGATCAAATACACTCACGATGCCCCAACATAAAAAAACTATTTTTCAGCGAGGATTTACCTACAACGCGGTAAAATATTTTAATATTTTTAATAATTACTTCACTTGCCCCTCTTTAATGTTGTTTCGTAATAGAATAAGAAACTTACTTCTGGCGAAGCAGGTTAATCCTAACGCTGAGGGCTAGTTTCTGTGATTTTGATTTTCATTGACAGTTTCAATTACCTATATATCTACCTAAATCTAGAACTGCTGTTTTTTACTAGAACGTATTGTGGTGCACATTATGTGTGCCAACGGTGCATATTATTACTATTATGGCTCATTTTATTATTATTATTTTTGTTATATAATTTGTGACTCACTATATTTACTATATATTATATTGTCGGATTACGCAATATTATTAATTTATTTTGTTTTAAAAGGGTTAATGTTGAGTAGCTGATATTTATCAGCTAGACTTCGCCCTTTAAGAATTGTAATTTATAATTTATATTCTTAATAAAGACTATTATTATTATTATTATTATTATTATTATTTAGGTGGCAAAAGATTTGATACAACTATAGGTATTCGCCGCATTCCGCATTCCGCATTCCGCATTCGTTATTTCTTGAGGTGTCTCACTATCGCTATCAGTTATTATGGTACTGGACAAACTTGAGCAAAATATTGTAAATTTCTTGACGCGAAAAACGATAGATTTGACAATCAATAAATTTTAAACAATTGCAGGTTTTCATGGCAATCAGAACAGATGTAAGAAAAAATACCTTAAAAACTATGAATTTTAATATCAAATTTTTGTTCTAAACACGATAAAATAAATAGTTAATGAAAATAATCTAATATCCATATAATTAATAAAATAGTTAATAAGAAACAGTTGTACAAAAAATGTTGTTTGTATTTCGCTTGCAAAAGTGCCTTTATGGAACATTTGATTGAATTTTTAACCTCATTCAAATTCACAATCTCATGTGAGATGTGAGTACTATTCAAAAAACACCTATTTTGCGCACTTAATACAAAAATAACTATTAAATAGATAAATGTAACTACTAACTTGGGAGTTATAGTCTTTGGAGGTACGTTGAAAATATTAGTTTACATAATTACATATTATTAAATTGCCAAAATCAGGAAAGTTATCGAGAAGATACAATCAACGCTAATTCCAGTATATTTTTAAGTGACTGACTTATTATCATCATTTTATCATAACACTGCCATGCGCCCCCGTCTCATCTCCATGAATTCTGCGGCGCGTGACCTTGCGAAATCAGTTGGATTTATTCGATGTTGGTTTTATATTTGCAAGGATTTCCTTTTATGCATTTTAAATAATAAGTGCATTTCTCTTGTCTATTTTAATTCCTGGTTTAGTTTTTCAAGTTTTATAGTGAAAATACGAAAATGTTGTTGCGTTCCTGGATGCAAGTCCAACTATAAAAATGCCGGTCAAAATATTTTTCTTTTAACTTATAGATTACAACAAACTAGGCAGGTATTCTATGAAATAATTTGGATGTCCTTAAATACATAGTTTGTATGAGTAAAGAGACTTTTAAAGAATGGGGTTTAAACTCTGTTTTCCGGACTTCCATTGTCTTTATTTTGTTACTTAACACGTTTCGGTTAGTCAGTATCTCTAACCGTTTTCAAGTGTAAACTAAATTATAATTCTAAGGCAACTGTCCTAAAATACTATCTATGTGCAATGAAGCTTGATGACCCCACCTTTTTTTTGTGCTGGCCAACATGGCTTCCGACCGGGTTACTCATGTGAGACAGCTTTAGCGTTGTTTTCTCAGGAGGTGGCGGATGTTGTCGATCAGGGGGGTCAGTTGGATGTGATAGCGATAGATTTTCAGAAGGCATTTGATGTAGTACCTCATGATTTGTTGATAGAAAAAATAAATGAGCTAAACATCGATAAGAGGATTGTACGTTGGATTCTCTGTTTTTTGAGTGGCAGAACACAGTGTGTCAAGGTGGATAATGAAATTTCAGATGTTAAAACCACTACTTATTCGGGTATACCCCAGGGAAGTGTTTTGGGACCGTTGGCTTTTCTCATTTTCATTAACTCCATTGTTTTGGGCATTGCCTCTAATATCAGATTATTTGCTGATGATTGTATAATCTACAGAAGGATTGTGGATCAGTTGGACTGTGTGAGACTATACAGAACGACTTGAAGTTAATTGAAAGTTGGGTTGTAAAACATAAAATGAAAATTAATACGAAAAAATCGTACAATATATCATTCGGTACGAAAAAAGTCTATTATAATTATATTCTGCATGGTATACCCATTAAACTTGTAAGCAAGCTCAAATACCTTGGGGTTACGCTTACAAGTAAACTAAACTGGTCTGTTCACATAAGAAAAACTGTTTCACATGGTTATCAGATTCTCAATTTTGTTATGAGAAACTCCAGAAAGGAGAAGCCGGAGGCTAGGGCAAAGGCTTACATATCTCTTGTGCGACCTTGCCTGGAATATTGTGCTACTGTTTGGCATCCGCATCAGCAAACCTTAAGTGACCAATTAGAGATGGTCCAGCGTAGGGCGGTTCGTTGGGTATTTTTGAACTTTGGGCGTGATTTTAGTCCGACGGAGGCCATGAAACAGCTGGGCTGGCAGACGCTGAGGGTCAGACGTGAATATTTTGTAAGGATATTAGTGTACAAAATTTACAACCGTTTTAGTGCACTGCTGGATTTGAATCGCGCTGTCGCTAACGCCACCTATCGATCGCGATCAGATCATCAATTTAAAATCAAAAAGCCCTTCTGGCGTTCAAACACTGGTTTGTTTTCTATTTTGGGGGTTGGAATCGATCTCTGGAATAGCCTGTCAATTTTTGAGGGAGGAATGCCCTCTTTGGCCTCTTTTAAATCCTTAATTAGGTCAGAATAAAGATTTGACGGGACTAAAGAACATATTATTATATATAGATGCAAACATATTCCTTCTTAGTATATACCAACTTTTTATTATTCTTTGTATTTTAAAATTTACATGGTTTTGAATATTGTCTAATATGTTCTTTACTTGTATTTACTTATGTTTGTTTTAAATGTTATGTAACTAATATACAACCACCGACTGTATTGCTATTGTTTGTAATTTGAATAAATAAATAAATTTACGCCATGCTGATTGGAGTGTGAAGTTTGAGCTGTTGGTTTTGGACAAGAAGAGGTTTCCAGATATTGGGGGATATCTATACTTGGTTTACTAAATATATGGGTATTTTGATTCATGAAAGCTGCTTGTTTGAATTTTCGTTTTCTCCAGTGCTGTTCCGTGTCCAAAACCTTGGCTTCTGACCACTGTATATTATGTTGGTTGGTCCATACATGTTCCGCAATACCTGATCTCGAAGTTTCACCTCTTTGAGTATGTTTCAGATGTTCTTTAACTCATACGGGAAGAGGTATTTTTATTACTCCAATGTACGATTCGCCAAACTCGCAAGGGATTTAATAGATATAATTTTTTGTGTTTTCATTACGGGTGGGTTTTACTTTTGTAAGAAAACTTCTAAGCGTATTTCCGGATTAGAAGGCTGTTTTGATATTATAGTTTTTGGTTATCCTTCCAATCTTTTCAGAGATCTTTTATATTACTTCATTGTCTATACCACCTACAAATTCACCTAATTATCGTCCATCAGACTTTGCATTAAACTCTCAGCTGTCATTTTTGACAGAAGCAGAAAAAGACATGCGTCGTTTTATTTTCAAAATTGTTCAAGTAACTATTGTACATGGATATTAATGAAACAAAAAATGTTAGGCTCCTCTAACAGATTAATTTACAACAAAAATAATAGAAAAACTTTTTGTAGGAAGTCCCTCACGTCCACGACCACACAGAATCACTACTAGATGATCTTAACGACTGCGAAGATGAACAAGAAATTGAAAACGCCGACGCTATATATGATGAAGTTTATTATGAGAAGGCTAGAAGGTTGTTAACGTATGATGAAGCTCCCGAATATATGAAACACAATTCTTTTATTAGAAGAGGATATAGAGGGATATTAAACACAACTCTGTGTAAAGAAAGGTAAGATGAAATACTGTAGGCAGTGACAGCGACGTATGATCCATGATAGCGATGTAAGCGGCGCTTCTCCTGCTTGACAGGACCTGAAAAAGGTTTTTTCGGCAACCGTTCGGGAAGTACCCACTTCCCGGACGCTTTTCCTTTGAGAAAGTAGCATTTCTCCGGCCTAGTCTGGAAAGTACGTGCCTAGTCCGGGAAGTACGTACTTCCCGGACTAGGCCGGGCATTGCTTAATAAAAAAAAGTCAGCTAGCCTGTTTCTGTCTCCTGATGATGAACTTTCCTCCATTCGAAACACGTTGAGACATTTGAAAGAATAATTATTCTGTTATTAAAGTTGTGGAGGAAGACTTATATTTTTTCACTCCATTTTGAGTATGGACTTCAAGTTAAATAGAATTATTTTTTTCATTTTCATTCTGTATAATATAGCAATATAATAAAATCAATATACAAAATTTCGTCATTTCCCGTCAAGTAGTTTTTAAGCTTTTGAGCCAACAGAGAGGCAGACAAATAGACGAAAATGGGAAACACGTTTTTCGTGATCTAGAGACCCTAAAACTTTGACATCTAATAGTATGATAACAGTTTTTGTCGCATTACAAAACTTTCTCTGCGAAGAAAGAAAAAATAGCAGATTGGCAATAAAATGAACAAACTAAGACAGCTTCTTACTAAAAAAAGATCCGTATAATAATTTTAACAAAACTTCTTATTGTTAATTATGCAAATAAAAATAACATTTTGCTAAGGTTTATTTAATTATGTATACTCCACCATAATGTCAAGGATTTTTTCTTTAATTGCAATTTATCTGTGCTGCAATGCAAATTATAATCAACTCTTTTTTAATATAATTTTTTTTAATTCAAATAAATTGCGTAACAAAAACTGCATCGTTGCACCGGCAGAGGGCGTATCAGCGTTTTTCAGCAAAATCTTACTTTTATAATTGAAGGGCTCGGCGGAAGAGGGTATTAAGCCACTGCAAAGTAGTTTGGAATAATTCACATTTTAATATTTTATTTAAATCGTGAAATCACATTTACAAAGAAAACAATAAGTAAATTTTATCAGTGCTGTGAGTACAGTGGTATGAGCAGCTGTGTTTGAGGTTATAGGTTATAATCTCCATTTACTAACTTTGTGTATCCTTCCCTGGTGAGTTGGGTATTAATTTCTTTTGTATAGTACTTTTAGTTGTTTGCTAATCTTGATTAATACCACTATTACTGTTCAGTAGCATAGAGACTTGCGGTAACTAACATGGACAACCCCGGGGGGGGGGTTATTCCCCCCTAGACATTAAAAAAATCATGGAATCTAATAAAAATAACCCCCAAAATACAGAAAATAACGAACCAATAAAAGAACCCATAATCTATTCAAATAATGATATAGGCCCATTTACAGTATATATAGAATCAACCGAAAAAACACAAAACAACATTGGTAGATTCAGTAATCTAAAAATAGCCAAGGAAATATTCGACCTTCATCTAAAAGATGTAAAAAAAATTAACAATAAAGGCTTAAATCGCATATCCATAGATTTTTTAAACTTCCAAGCAGCAAATTCCTTTCTAAAAAATAAAAAATTGATTGAAAAAGGTTATAAATTATTTATCCCGTACAATTTCATTACGTGTAAAGGTTTGGTAAGGCAAATTGATATTGATATAGATATGAATGATTTTAAAAATATATGCACAAGCAACGTTGAAATCTTAAATACTATACGATTAAATCGTAAGGTCGTTAAAGACAGCAAAATGGAATACGTCCCAACTGGGACAGTTTTATTTACTTTCCGAGGCACATTAATGCCAACAAGTATCAAATTCTATGGCCTAACTCTGCCAGTCGCAGTTTACATCCCCCCAGTGACACAATGCTATGCATGCCTTTTGTATGGACATACAAAAAAAAACTGCAAAGGTAAAGAAAAATGTTTTACCTGTGGAGAAAAAAAGCACGAACATGATACAACCGCTAAACCATGTGAAACCATAAAATGCTACTTCTGCAAGGGAGACCACAAAACTACATCCAAAACCTGTCCAGAGTACAAAAGACAAATTAACATCAAGCAGCTTATGGTTTACGAAAACATTACATACTATGATGCGGAAAAAAAATGTACAAAAACTTACACAACAAATAATGACAGCTACAGTTACAACCCAACCGAATTTCCAGCCTTATATAACAAATACAATACCCAGGAAAACCCCAGAAGTGAAACAATAACACCAGCCCTGAGACGCACAACAGACTTTACGATGAATAAAACTAAGAGGACATATCAACAAACGGTTTCTGAAGACCCGAATAAAAAAAGAATCATACAAAAAGGTTATGATAAAACACTCCATAATGAGAACCTCTACTTTCCAAATTCAAGACCAGAGAGAACCACCTCACAAACCCCCACCTACACAAATAATCCAGGAACTTCATACTCACAACCGAGCTCACAACCTACACCCACATACAGAGTACAACAGCCTAGCAGTGCCTTTCAAAATTCAACAAGGACAAGTCCTAACTTTCAAGACAACGAAACAGCCTACGTAAAAATAGTAACGGAAAACTTTGCAAACATATCGCAAGAAAATAAACAGATAATAAAAAACTTTATATTAACTCAATCGCATTTAACCTCGTACATGGATCATGACGATCCTAATAACTTCTAACAACGACAAAATAAATTAAAAAAAAAAAAAGAAAGAATAGGAAAAAAGGATAAAAAGGAAAACAAGAAAAATAATAAATGGCAGGATACCAAAAAAAATTAAAAATCTTGCAATGGAACATCAGAAGTGTCAATTCCAATAGAGCAAATTTAACAGCTTTAATCAGAAAACAGGATCCTGATCTTATTCTTTTAAACGAAACATGGCTAAAAACAAACCATAACTTCTTCATTAAAGGATATAACACTATTAGACAAGATAGAGATGATGGCTACGGTGGTGTAGCTACCTGTATTAAAAACAATTTAAAATATAACCACATTAAAAACTTCAATAACAATCAAATACAATTTATAATAATTAAAATTTCAAATTTAAACATAATTAACATGTACTCCAATTCAAATGACAACATTACAATGAGGCTACTGGAAGACATATTTCAACCATTATCAGAAAAAATACTACTAATGGGAGACCTTAACTCACATCACCCAACCTGGGACGAATGTCCTCCAAACGCAGGTGGCAGAGCTATCAGCGACTTTCTCCATAATAATGACTTCGTAATCCTCAATGATGGTACTCCTACTCTACTACAACCACCTAACCACAACAACAGTGCAGTGGACATAACACTAATTAGCAACGCTCTGGCTCCTACGACGGCCTGGGATGTTATTCCAGATTGTGGAAACAGTAACCACTTCCCTACATTGACACAGATTAATCACAGAGGTAACATCCTAGCTCAGGACAGCTACACGAGTACGTATTTTACCAGAAACTTCCATAAAGCAGACTGGGAGCTATTCCACGAAAAGATTCTTGTAGAAATGGCACTGATAAATGAAGAAGATATTAATTTTGAAATGTTAGACGGAATTATTAACGCAGCCGCCGAAGAGTCCATCCCCTACAAAGAATGCAACAAAACGCATAAAGCAAATAACCCATGGTGGGACGAACAATGCTCGCAATTGATAAAAACGAGGAAAGAAAGTCTAAAGAAATTTAATAATAATCCAAATAGGGAAAACTATATTGAAGCAAAACGATCCATCGCATTCTCCAAACTACACCTAAAGAACAAGAAAAAAAATAAATTCATTAAATTTTGCGAATCGTTGAATAGAAACTCCAACCTAACATTTATCTGGCAAAAAATTAAAAAATTTTCTAACATACATAAAAATTTTAATAAAACTATGATTGATAATAATATTAACCAGGAAATATTGAATAAAATGACAATAATTAATATTAATCCTAACTTCACTCGGAATAGACTTCCAGACAATATTAATTTTTTTACACTCCAAGAATTCAAAAATGGCCTAAAAGGAAAAGGCATTTCTGCCACTGGAATGGATGATATATCCTACAAAATGCTAACCCACTTACCAGACAAAGCCAAAAATATCCTATTAAATACATTCAATGGATGCCTGGCGGGGGACCCCCTCCCTGGATCCTGGAAAAAATATAATGTCATACCCATATTAAAACCAAATAAAAACCCGCTACAGTCGGAAAACTACAGACCAATAGTGCTATCTTCATGCTACTGCAAACTCTTAGAAATTATGATAAGAAATAGGCTTGACTGGTGGTTAGAACACAATAATGTTTTTGACTGGTCCCAGACCGGCTTCAGAAAAGGAATGGGTATAAATAACAACATTGCAATGTTGACCTCATATATAAAGCTAGCCTTTACCCAAAATGAAACTATACTGGCAGTATTCTTGGACATCAAATCAGCCTATGATGGAGTTAACATCTACAAACTATATGAAAAACTAAATGACCTAGAGGTCCCAAAGGAACTAACGGAACTCACTTTTAAAATTCTAACAAACAGACTCTTGTATTCCAGGAAAAATGACGGATCCTTCATAGGACCGAACCTTGCGACCTCAGGGCTCCCGCAGGGATCCCCCCTTAGCCAATTCTCGCACAGAAAATTATTAACGCCTTGGAGAAGATTAACAACTGGCTAAAGGAGAACAACTTATCCCAATCGACCGAAAAATGTGAAGCCATTTGGTTTACGAAAGGACGACGCAAAGACATACCTCCTAATATAACAATCGAAAACACAATAATCCCCTACCAAAATCAAGTTAAATACCTAGGGATAACAATACATAAAAACTTAAAATGGGACAAACACATTGAAAATATAATTAACAAAGCAAAGAAAGGGTTAAATGTCCTAAAAACTTTTAGTAGGGTGTGGTGGGGATCAGACCCCCAAACCTTATTAACAGCATTTAACGCCCTAGTTAGATCACACCTTGACTTTGGCGCCATATTCATAAAACCTACGAGTAAAAAGAACACCCAGAAAATGAATACTGTACTTTATGAAGGACTCAGGATATGTTTGGGCTGCATGCGATCCACCCCTACAAATATTCTTCTCGCGGAATCAGCAGAAATGAACCTAGAATACAGAAGAAAATGGCTGGCCACCAAATTTCTATCAAAACCATTAGCTATCCTTAACCACCCACTAATTTTAATCCTCAAGCAACTTCGAATGAATTACCTGCGAAACCCTAGCTTCTGGAGGGATGGGCAGATACCCTACCTGGTCCAAGCGCTAGAGAACTTCATCCCATATTACAATAAGACATACAGAAAACCCAGACTTCCATGCTATGAAATCGAATATGAAACTCAGACCACCCCAATAAAACAGATCAACCTAAATATAAAAAAGACCGCTTCATCTAACAAAGAACAGTTCCTAGAACTCACTGAAAAATATAAAAAAGCATACAACTTCATCTACACTGATGCATCAAAAAAAGAAGACAGAGTAGGATTTGGTGTATACATTCCAGAAATTAATTATAAATTTTCAGGAAAACTGCTGAGTGAACTCTGCATTTGCTCCGCGGAGACAATTGCGATATATGAAGCGACTACCGTTATCCTTAAAAAGAACCTAAAAAACGCGATAATTTTTACGGACTCACTCAGCGCAGTCACCAAATTGACAAATAACTCAATTGACATATCAGCTGATCATGTAACCCTATTAACTAGAAAATTAATTGCTGAAGCAAATGACATCGGTAACAAAATATACTTAGCTTGGATTCCAGGACACGCGGACATTCCAGGCAACGTTATGGTAGATAGACTGGCAAACATTGGCAAGGACCTAAACGTACCAAAAGTAATCGACCTGGATAATAAAGAAATCCTAAACAAAATAAAAGCAAATCTGATCAAGGACCATAATGAACAATGGAAAAAATCACTACAAGTCAAAGGTAAACATTACGTTAACATCCGATCGTCTTTCCCGAGGAAAAGATGGTTCGCGAACGTCTTATATAAGGACAGAAGACATACCACAGTGATTATAAGAATGCGCACGGGGCACTGCCTGACGAAACAACACCTCTTCAAGTTAGGAATAAAGGACGACCCATACTGTGAGTGTGGAATTGTGGAGGATCTAAACCACATTTTTTTTGAATGCCCGATTAACATAATCCCTAATTTTGATATATACGAAAAACTCAGGAAAACTGGACTCAAACTACCGATTAACATGCAGACGATATTGGCAAATATTAACACGGAAATCTCTATGCTATTGATACAGTTTCTTACAATTAATAAAATCAACTTATAAAATGAAATACCAAATTAAAATAAAAAAATATAAGGTTCAGATGAATAGTACATTTAATAATATAATAATATTTTACAGACCCATCGCACTCAACTGCCCTTTTCCCATCCATCCGACGCAGTTACCTTTTGTGCAGCTCCTCAGCTGCGCGGGAGCGAGAAGAGTTTTTGACCTTTGTCTGTATTTGTCTATAAAAACTAACACTAACCTTTGGTAAATATTAACACAACTACCACGAAGCAAAAGTTCAGAATACATATTCAAGAATTCTGATTTACAAAGATTGGAATCCCTAGGAGTACACACTCGCCTTACTGGGGGTACCACGGAATGAGCTGGCAAATTGCCTCGTAGCAGAGCCAAAAGACATACAATACATACATACAATACAAGTAAATTTTATCTCAGTTTAATAACAACATAAAGTTTATTTTACAGACTAAAAACTCAAGAAAATATCCTAGATTAAGAAAAAAAGTATGAAAATATAACAAAAAATGTGGCTTGTTACCATTTTAAACTCAAATTTTTATTACTTTTATTTGTTAACTTGGTCCATTGAAATTAAAATTAATCTGAGACATCATTATTGTCATCAAAATGTTCTACATTGTCTTCTATATTATCTTCATTGCTGAGTTGTACGTTTTTTACACCGAGTTCTCTATAAAATCCGTGGTAGACTTGAGGTATATATGGCTTGTTACCTTCTTGGGTCAGAAATACTAGTAAAATGGCAGTTGGTAAAAAAGCATTTATTGCACAGTGTTGCCACTTCTTTTACAAAGTTGCTGAATAAAATTCTGTGGCTTGTTTCCCGTTTTTTATATTACTAATTACGTATTTAGATTAAAATCTTAGAAAATGTGGCTTGATACCCTCTTCCACCGAGCCCTTCAATTATGGACAAACTATTTGATTTTGACTTAAACATGTTTTGATATTTTGCGTAATAACAAAGAAAAATTGGAAGCAATCCCCTTAACAGTTCTGTTCAAGTTATTATTGCGATTATTTGTTGGCGTTTTTACAAATAATTCTTCTTTGTTTTATTTTGAAATTTATCTTAGTCAATTAACCAGTCAATTGACTGGTCATTTGACCGGTCCACTCCACAAACCTACATAGGTACTTGCGGCGAACATCAATAATCCAAATATAAATACTGGATGGGCTTTTGAAGTAAAAATGTTGTGAGTTGATTTAAATAGAATATATGTATTGATATATTTGATAAATCAGATACATAAATAATTAGATTATTCATATAGGTACACTGAATTCAGTCCTTTAATTTGGCGTTTAGTTCATTTTATTTTTTATATTACTAATAAATGACGGCTTGTGAAATACAGCGATTATTTTTTTCTTAACAAAATGATTTTTTGCTTATGCCGAATCAGTTATGTTTAAAACAATTTTGTTTTTCAGTGTATTTTGGTGGACAAATGAGACAGTCAACATATGGTCGCACCTATTTGGATTGGTTCTTTTCGTATCTCTTACAATATACGACCTCATGATATTAAAAATAGAAGCACCCCTTAGTGATAAAATTATCGTAGGCTCAATACTAATTTGTTTTCAGGTATGTGTACGTTCCGGTGTTAATAGTAAGCACTAGTGTTGCATCCGCCATTTCATTTTCTAATTAATAAATTCAATTCTACCCAACACACATTTTAACGCCACACAAAGATTAATTTCCTATGTGGCACCGAAAATCTTAAATATATTACCAGTGTAATTTAAAAACAAAAAATTTCAAAACACAAAAAAAATCTAAATAAATGGATTATGAATAATACCCAAATAATCAAAGGTATTGTTAAATTTTTATAAAATTATATTATTTAGTAAATTAAATTGGAATTTTCGCATAGAATACTGAATTAAAAAATTAAGAAGTTTACTACCGATTTTTAAAAACATTAAAAAAACTTTAAATGTAACATAATATATGGAAATATTATATTCCGCGTTAGTTAAAACTCATTTAAATTACGGAATTTTAGGTTGGGGAGGAATAAATAGAACCTTAGTTAAAAAATTAGAAATATTACAAAAAAGGTTTCTAAAAATTATATTCAATAAAGATTATCTTTATCCTTCAAAAGAATTATATTCAGAAACAAAAAAGTTGAACATAAAACAACTTTACATTATTTATAACATTTGAATATATATATTTAAAAATAAAAACCTTATACAATTTAAAAACCATAATCATAATACACGTCATAAAAATGAAATAACCATAAAACCTAAAATAAATAAGTCCATAGGACAAAAAAATTCAAATTATTATGTTTTTATTTAAACGATTATTTACCAACAAAAATTAAAAAATTATTTCATTAAAAAAATTTAAAGTCGAAATAAAAACATGGATATTAAAAACAGACAATTTGAAAATATTTTTAGAAATGCTTTAATTAATTAATATTGTTCTAAATAATTTATATAAGTAATATTTTTTACTTAAAAATTATAAATTAATAATTTTATTATAGGTAATATATTTCTTCAAAAAAGCTGCGTTTATACTATAAATTAACATTTTTACTTTAAAACTTGATTTTTAATGCATATTTATGATTTATGATTTTACATACTAAAACAAAAAATAAGATTTGCCCGTATCAAGCTCAGCTTCAGGGGATTGAAAAATAAGTTTATCGAAGACAACACAAACATATTTATTATATTATTAAATTTTAAATAAAGTTATTATTATTATTTAGTATCAATGTTAATCTTTGTGTTGTATGCCCACACAGACTTACATCGTCCATAGCGTATGCAACTCATTATGAATGTTATATTTCTTGAAAATTTCAGTGTCTAAGAATGTCACTGTTGTATAAATAAATAAATAAATATTTCGTTTTTCCAAAAAAACTAAATATTACGATAAAACGATTTTTGCCTATTCCCAGAGATATTAGTATGAGTAGTATTTTTAGATCAAATTTTTATTTTCTAGACCTGTATGGGACTGTCTGCCTTGTACCACACGTACTGTTGCAGATCAGAGGAAGACTGCTGTTACTTTCTATCATTTGATTTATTTGGAATAGCTCTCTCATTATTTGGAATTTACGTTTCTGGAATATATTACGCTTTTTGGTGCGATCAGGTAAATTAAAAAGTTAAAATTATTATCAATGCTAATTTAAAATAGAACATAAATTGTAAGATATACAGTGTTCGCGGAAAAGTGTACAACCTATGGAAAACTTTTTTATGCATTTTTTTGCAAATTTGTTTTTGGCATTAGGTTCTGCACGACCCAAAACAAAACAAAAGTTTAAAACTTTTGACTTGTGACGTGCGTTACACCTGTCAAATGTCATTTAAAAGTTTCAAACTGGCGAAAGTGTCATTTCTTTTGAAGAGACGAAAAAAATTATTAGAAAATATTGCTTCTCATCATATATTAAGTTTATACTTACAAACCCGAACAAACATAATTTTTGTTTAAAAATTTATGTAAATTTTTTTGGAAATTCAACTTATTGTCCCTTTTTTTACTCATTTGTGTCAGTTTATTTAAAATACTTATTTTGAATAAGACTTAATGCATTTTAAAATTAAGTCATCGCATAAAGCCATTTTACAGCAAAAAAATTCTTCAAAAATTTTAAGGCGCCTCTGGATTATTTGTCTTGTTTGTCTACGGAAAAATTAAATTTAGACCAAACTATGTACTTATTATAAAAGCTTAAATAATTATAGCTTATTAGATATTTATGTTTATATCCTACTGCATGTACATGTTCTTTCATTCTCAATTTCATTATTAATATTATTTATATAATCTATAGAGCTTTGTCATCAGGTACTATGTATTTATATAACAATAAAGCCCGCTTTTTTTTATTTGGTGGAACGTCTGGTTAGGATTATCCGTATGTATCATTATCTGTTCAGTTGTGTTTCGGCATTGTTTCATAACACCCAAAAAAAATATTTATTTTTCAAGGATGAGTTTTACCCTCTAATCCTTTTTTGTATGGATGTCTGAGACTTTAACCCAAGCTCCAGCTCTCCAGCGAAATTCCAGCTAGCCCCATATAGTAAATTCCTGGTTTCGCCAGTAGAAGGAATTATCAATTCTGGTACTGTATCTACTGTCTATAGGTGCCCTTTCAATATAGTTTATTTCTTCTTCTGATATTACACCATAATACCATAATACCATTTTCTTCAGCCAGTATTAAAATACAATTTACTAGTAGATACTAATTTAGATATTCTTATTTTCAGTTTCTACAGAACTTCTATCTGATAACTGTAACCGTAATATTTATAATAGCGATGGCACTCCAGATGCCAAGTCTAGGAATCGATGAAAATGTGAAAATTGCTACTTTTGTCTCGTGGGCCGCATACGGCGTAGTGCCAACTTTTCATTGGGGATATAAAATGGGTTGGTTTGAAAACCCAGTTGTTGCTGTAAGTACCTATCTTCTAGTCGGTATATCATCCGTTCTTTTATTTCGTGTGATCGTAGATATACTATTGATAAGACACAATTTAGTTGCAAAAGCCTGATATCTAGGTAATGCCAGTTTCTTTTTGAGTAATAATAATTTTTTTAAATTCATAGTCGATTTTAATAAATAATTTTTACAATAATTTATAATATACGATACATACAACTCAATTGTTAATTTACAAAAAGTGAGGTTATGTGACAAGATATTCAAATTGAAAAAGTCGTTTAGAATAATTAAGTTCTAGACCTATATCCAAAACTTTAAGATTTTATTTTAAAAAATTGGAAAAAGCAATTGCTCAGAATAGCATTTTTTTATCATTTTTAGGTAACTTGGCTAATATAAAGCACATGTATTTAATAAAAACAAACGCATGAAGTAGTTTTTTCTACCATCTACCGACACGACAACACCAGTAGCTCTTCACTATGGCCGAAACGCCGTCATGATTATCATTTGTTTTGTCACAAAAACAGGGTTTTGCCTACGCAAGTTTTATTAAACTAAGTAGACATTTAAATTAATTAACATTGGTGTTATGACGCATGAATCGGCGACGACACGAGTGGGATGGATGCTCCTTGACGGCAAGTCTGCGCCCGCAGTGACACGACACGATACCGATAAGTCGGTAAGTGTAAAAGCATAGCATTCATTTAATTCAGAGGAAATATCGCATCCACCGGCAATTGGTTTCGGTGTTGTGTCGTTTCCGTGCCGAATCGAATATATAAGTCTTTGCCGGACTCTCGCTGTTGCAATGGTTTTGTATCTATAATAATGACAAGGCTCCTCCTTTCCATTGACCACTCTGGGTAAATGCCAGGGCCCCGCGATCGATGGGCCTACTTACTTTCTGCCAGATCATCAATTAATAACCGATATTACTGATAAATATATTTATTTTGATAGAATCAAACGATAATACGTTACTTATTAGCCTTTTTGGTATTCAAATGAACAAGAGGCCTAACACTGGAAACTCTGTCTGGCTGCTGACATACATGGTGATTTCCCTAAATAATATTTAAGTTTTATGTTGAATAAATCTAGAATTCTGCTTATCTGCTCCTTTTGCCGATTTTAATAAAATAGTTCTCTACCATAGTCCTATAACCATCATTATCCTACAGTGCCCAGGGATCCAATAAGTTAAAGACGGACCTGATAATTACTATCAAATGTTTTAAAAGATTTTTACGCCAAAGTACCTAGAAAAAAATCAATAAATTTCGATAATTGCGAATAAGTAGTTTAATCGCACATAAATTAAAAACTAGATCTAGTTAGTTTAAGAAAATTGATACAGTTATACAGACCATTGCAACGACCGGTAAAAACTTGTTTTTTCGAATTTGTCCTATCAATTGTAAGAAAAACTTCTACATTTGTTTATTTTCATCCAAATACATGGTCCGACCACCTAAAAAAAATAAATCATCTTAAAATTTTACATAATGGCCTAGAATTTAATTCTATAGAACTTGTTCAAATACATTTTTTTAATAACTTGTCACCTAACCTCACTTTTTGTAAATTCCCATTTTTTTTATTTGCCGCTATACCAGTAATCACGTGACACGTGTCAAAATCAATTTTTAGGTTATCGACACGCAGAATCGATCCCCGGGAAAACTATTTTCGGCTTATAATTTGTTTTCTTTATGTTGCGATCTTTCTGCCAGTCACACGCTGTTTTATAATACACCAGTGGTGGCGGGCCACAATTCAAAAGGCATATGTTTTTAATTATTTATATTAAAAGCGAATTTTAAAAATACTGTTTTGCAATCATTTATTTTCTTTCCATAATACCCTGTATAAAGGTATAAAATATATTTTTAAAAGTGACTACTTTTATTTAGCATGTGCTTTGTACATTTAAAAGTTGAATGTTTTGCATTATATTTCCTAAGTGGTTTTGGTATCCGAATTCCTAATTATTATCTGTCTTTTAGTTTAATTGCATTGCATACTTCTACATAATATTAAACAATTTTTTTATTCTTAACTGGCTTAAATTTTCCATAAAACTATAAATATGTCACGATTACGAACGAATTTTTCAAGTTTAACTTGCTTATTTTAAATGATGCACCCTGTATAATATTTGTTTGTGTGTTCTTTTCTTTATTTCCAATAACTTTCATTAAAAGTTTTTTATCGTATTCTAAGACGTTTATAGCCGATCTAGAACGGCTATAAACGGCTAATAAGTGACTATAAACGGCGAAAAACGGTTCAAAAACAGCTTAACACAACCGGTGTACGGGCAGAAAAGACCTCCGGAATTGGCGTTGAACGAATCATCTCCCTCTACTTACATGGAATTTCCTATGTCCAGTGTGCAATACATTTTTCTTTGGGTCCTTTCTTTTTTTCTTTGCAAGATAATTATGGTGTTTCTGCTGTGTCTAAGAACTTGTGAGTGTAAATATTGTTCAGAAACTACTTTGAAAACAATAATTGCACTTTTGGTATGGTGTAAGGGCTACTTCAAAGTGGTAAAATATAGTACCTATATTAAAGTATAAAGGATATTATGGTCTTTAAAACACGCGCGATTTTTGTTTTAAAGACCAGTTATCCACGAATACTTTACGTAATTTTTTTTTATTGGTACACTTTGAAATCAGAAATACTGGTATTAACACAAACCCGAACAAACCCGAACAAACCCGAACAAAAAATTGAAATAAGAACCAATAAAGTAAAATAGTTGAATTTGGAATGGATGGCAATATGGAAATGAGAGAAACTAAAATTAATTTTTAATCAGTCACATAAGATTAATTGTTGTCACCACAGTTAATTGCTTAAAAAAATAGGTTTAACATTGATTACTTAAATAGTAAAGCAGAATTGTAATTAATACCGCAACAATTGGAAGTCGCTTATAAAAAAGAATATAACATTCATCCATTAAAGAGATGGAAGAGCAAAAGGTAATAGATACAGATGAACGAATTGTACTTACCTATCTTTAGAAAATGTCGGAGCAGTACAAGACATCGACTATGTGAGCTATCCATTCGAAATTGCAAAGTATGGTGAGGATAAACAAAGGGGTCGATATAAAATCATTTGCAAAAGTGCATATATTTATGAAGGCTATTAGCAAGAATGATGTAGTCAAGGAAGACCATTTGCGGAAGTTTTTCACAGATGCATCGGACATTACGTATTTATTTTTGGAGGTGGTAGCCATTTGCGGTACCTTTGGCTCTTGTAGAAGATGTGAATTGTGCAATTTACGCTTTCATGACATTAAGGAAGAAGTAAGCCTATTGCGTCTTACTATCCGTCCATCTAAGACAGTGAAGGCTTGACGTTTTACTATTGCCGACAATGATGGAATTATGGATGGAGTATGTTCATTTGGTGAAGCAGTATTTATCATTTCGCCCCCAAAATGTAAATACAGACAGAGTATTCTTACGGTATGATATGGGAAAGTGCACCAATCAAGTGGTTGGTATTAATACATTTAGAATATGTCCCTTGAAAATTGCACGTTATCTTAAATTGGACGATTCTGAGAAATACACGGGACATGCATTTCGACATACGTCCGCTACCATCCTGGCAAATAGTGGCATAACAATAGAACAAATAATCCAAAGTAGGATAGAAATTGGCAGCTGTGGCGACTGGTTACGTTGAAGAGAGTTTTAGCAGCAGGAAGAATGTTTGAAACATTATTGGAAGTGCCATTAATGGAAATGCAACCTCACTGACTTTCCAGAACATAATAAGCAGTATTTAGCCGAACAGCATTTCCTTTGATATAAAAAATTAAAATTGTTAATAATTTGAATTAAAATTTTCAAGCATTTGTTAGTTTCAGTTTCACAAAACCTATTTTTAATTGCTTAATTCTACTTATTTGAGAGGTGACGGAAGTGTTCGTTATAGTGCAAAGCATGATTTTCAAATAAGTTAACACTCATTATTTGGTGGATGGAATATGGAACATGTCAATGTTAGTGTAAGAACGATTGATATAAAGTGAAGCCATTTTCAAGATTGGTAATTTATTTTTTATACCTGGGAATGAATAGGTAAGAAATTTAAAAACTTGTCTTTAATGATAGACTTCAGACCTTTATCGTATTTTTGGCATCGAAAAAATTAATCATACATATAAATAATTCGATTATTAAAATCGATAGATTCTCTAAACTATATACTACTCAGAAAAGAAAATTTCATAAAGCATTTTTTGATATTCTTATTAATTTAAAATGATGTCCCACATTAAAAAAAAAATACTTTATTTGTGTTTAGATTAAAAGCAGTTTTTAAAATAGAAATATTCATTTTTACTAGCAGCACTAAAACGTTTGGGTTTGTGTCATTATTGGAGAATTTTGTACAGATCTGTGTATATGTGCAGATTAACTATACAGGGTGTCAAGAAAGTATGGAATATTGCAAATATATCAAAAACTACTAAATATATTTTTTTGAAAACTGGTATAAATATGTACATCCATATAGGTAGGCTAGTTTCACGACCAACTTCCAGGTGAATTAAAATCGCTGCAATTTCTAGCAGCAACGGCTTATATATTTTTACGTCGAGAGACTTCGTCTTTTAGCCTCTTTACCGTGCATAAGACAAAGAAAGAAAGAAACGCCTTTCATAACTATCGAACAAGTTAGTTCGATTTAATGCTTTGCAATGACTTAAATAGACTCGAGGACACGAGAAACGGGTAGAGGGTAGAAGAAGGGGGGGGGGTTCAACTGTTAAAGTATTAAATTAATTTATTTTGATTGGAGGAGTGATGGGTGACGTCACGCGTAAAAATTTTTTTTATTGCTTGTTCTTTTAGTACTATACAGGAGGTGGCGCACTATTGCATGGGCGTCCGATCAAACGTTTTCATGGGGGGGGGGGGGGGGGGGGGCAACAGATAATCGATTACATTTGCTAGGTGCTATATCAATGCCCAATTGTAAGGATAAGAGTTATTAATAAAAATATAGACGCATGTGATGATGACTGGGAGTTTTTGAGCGAAGTACCCAAAATTTTAACGTGTAAGCGATGTTGATGAAACAAACTATATGGAAGCATAGACTGTGACCAGGTGATTTTGGGAAACATGTGCAAAAAAGACAATGTAAAACTTTAAGAGGTGCTGTGGTCAAATTTTAATGATAAGCGATATTGATACAATGAACTATGGAATCAAATACGGTAAATGAGTTACTTTAGAATATATTAGCAAAAACCTTTGTTATAAAAATTTCACACGTGCTGTCAATGTCAATAGACTGCGACCGGAAAAATTAGAAGAAAGAAATACAAAATTTTTTGCAGCTTAATATCAAATTTTGTAAATATTTTATTTCGATTTGTCAACAAACATGATAATAATAACAATCATCTCATAGCAAGCGGAGTGCAGAGTATATTTTCACACATACAGTGCTTGCATAAAGTCCCCCCTCCCCCTTTGGTAACGGTATGCGTAAATGATAGGTAAAATATTTACTTTTGAGGAAAATTTTGTTGTTTTGTTATTCAAAATGGCGGACATGCGCCATCTTTTAAATGGGAAGGGGATCGAGTAATACCTCATTTTAAAGGTATTTTTATGCTTGATATAGGTGACCTTGTCCTTTTTAATGTTCTAAAATGTGCCGTATCAAAATGACGTATGTGTGTATGAGAAAACAACCGTATTTTTGGAGGATCTCTATCATCTTGAAAAACAAAACAATAATTTTTTAAGTGTAAATTATAAGTAAGCTACTTAACTTTTTTTAAATATTGTTGTTTTTGGGGGAAGGTAAAACAAGAACAAATTTATTTTAATTTTTCTTTCATTCCCATACTTGCAACTCCATTTTAAGCATGGACTGTTACTTCGAATTAATGTTTTGTTATTCAACATGGCGGAGATCGCCGAATATAGTACCTATGTTTTCTTGCATAATTTCCCCGATTCGCTATGTTAAAGCGGGACATTTTGGAACACTAAAAATTGTAAGGTAAAATGGGGTGTGAAAATACTTTTAAAATGAAGAATGAAGTAGGTATTACCCGACCCGCCTTTCCAGTTAAAAATTTGTTCCAATTTTTCCGTCAACTTAAATAACAAAACAATTCTCCTTAAAAGTAAGTATTTTACTTATTATTTACGCCTACCGAATTTGAAGAATATATCTCAAGTCTTTTAAGCAAGGAGGGGGGGGGGGGAGAGGGGAGAGGACTTTTAAAAAAAAAAAACGTTTTTGAAAAAGATATATGAAGAAAATGTTAGGAAAATACAAATCTATATACAGCTACACAGAAAATTGGATGTCACAAAGAAACTATCGAATTGGCCTTTGTGCACCAAGGGTCATTTTGACAGTTTTGCAGATGCACTCTACCTGCACCCCGCTTGGTATTATAATGCTTAAAATGCTGCTATCTGTTTGCTATTTTTTCTATAGTATTAAAAACTTCTAAAAAAAAATTAAAATTTGCTACAAACATGGAAAGGTCTATTCGCGCAGCTACAAAATTCGCTTGTGGTGAAAAAATCACAAGTGGAAAAGACAAGGTCCTAACCAAGGCCGCAGACGATCGCGCAAGAACGTCTAGGCAAGACGAGACAACTTGTCGGCCAGCGCAAACATCGGGGCAGTGTTGCCAGACTGGCCAACAAATTATTCTGCGGAGCGTGTCTAAAAATCTGCTGAATTCTGCACCAAGGTCTTAGTAGGTATCAGAAATATTTGTATTTACCGGTCGCCCCTACTTCGACTTCCAAACTCAACGTTTTCTGCAACTTTGCAAAAAATACGCTTTCAAAAATTTTGCTAAATGCAGAAAAGACTGCTGTTCTGGCAATACTGAATCGGGGTAAATTAATATATTATCAGTATTGCCAGGTCAAAAATAAGGAAAGCAGTCTGACATAAAAAAGCGATAGATTTAAAAATATATTAAGCTAAACATTATATTAAAAAAAAATTAATAAATTATTTTATTAGTTAAAAAAGTATACATATTTTCAACCAATGGCCAATAATATTCACTTTAAACGGATGATAATTAGACATATATTATATAATACAGCAAGGCGACCAGAAATATTGAAAAGAAGAGTACGCGTCGTCTCGAACTGGGGGATTTACCGAAACCAAAATGTCAATTTTAATCAGAGAATGGACAGGAGAGAGAAAAGATTGCTTATTTTAAAAGCATAAACTAAATCGAGTGTAATGTTAAGCGGAAGAAATTGTTAGCATAGCGATAGAACGGTAGTTCATCCATCAAAATAGTGGATCAAAAACGATATACCTGGCAACATTGCACATTATCAATATTAAAAACATCGTTGACTCGCTGCCAGTGTTGCCAAAACTCATGATTAATCGTGAGATTACACGATTTTGGGAATTACCTCACGATTTCACGAATCACGTCGCATTTCTCACGATTTTTTATTGTATGTCAAACATAAGTAACTAAAAATTATTTTTAATTATAACAGACGTCACAAATTTATTGCATTCACATAAAAATCCTCGTATGATTTTCTGTGTTACGACTTTCGCTACTATTACTGCCGCTACTGGAGTCTTATTTGCATAGAAAACATGATTCTAGCAATTCGGATTCTAACTAACTACCCACTACATAATAACGCAAGTTTTTTTTTACTTTTTAAGTTTTTAGAAATGTGTTTGGTTTTTAAATACAGAAAATAAATATATATATTTGTTGTTTATAACTCATTCTTTTCTTTACACTACTTTAACCCCGTTTAAAGAATTTTTTTAAATATTACGAATCTCACGATTTTAAGTATCCGATTCTTACGATTTATCTTAAAACATTTTGGCAACACTGCTAGCTGCATTCCGTTCTGATCTTCCAAGAATTAATATTCGGTATTCGGTTAGACTCGGCAGTATATGGTGCGTTTTATATGAACAATCCACCATATTTTCAATATTTCACCTGGAAGTTGGCCGTGAAACTAGGTGTACCTAGAAACGGCCTAACTGAGAAGAACCCGTTTCTATAAAACAGGGTTAGTCAAAGAGAATGATATATGGGTTTATTTGTATTCAAAATGACAAAGGAAAGCAAATTTTAAATAAATTAGCAATACAGTGGAAACAGAAACTACCTTAAAATTGAACAAAAGCTACAGATGTTCAAAATGTTTGCCTATTGCTAGCCAATAGGCAAAACTGTCTGTGTCAACAGTATTCCATCGTATTTCTAATATCAGACTTTAAACTTTCAATATTATCCGGTCTATTTTGGTTAGCCTTATTTTTTAAATCACCCCAAAAATAAAAAGCCAAAGGGAAAGGGAGTAGGCCTGGAATTCTGACGGGCCACTCAGGATAGGCCTGACTGAATAACTCAGTTCCTATTGTGTTCTCCTCCGGTCACCATATCCAAGCGTCATTAAAATATCAATTTTTCACTTTCAGTTTCTACCTTCCTAATTTTTAGTTGTTGAATGTTTGCTAATGAAAATAAGATAATTAATGTGACCCCAAAGGTGTTTATTCACCTTTCTAATTTTCAAAGTAAAGATTTTTCGTCCTTCTTGGTGTGCCATTTTTATCTACAGTGTGACCAGTAAAGTCCGCATCATATGGGATTTTTTTTTTATTAATAGCTTTATTCGAAATTTGACTTTGGCATCAAGTTCTGCTTCGATCAAGATGAAAATTAAGCGAAAAAAATAGTGGTCACGTGATTCTCATTATCTGTCAAATTTTAATTTTTTCCAAAAAATAATTCAAAAGTGGGGTTTGTTCGCTTTTTCTAGCTTTTATACAAAATTTAAAGAAAATCAGTATCGACTTAAAGTGAATTTAAGCGTGTAAAGTGGGTTTACGCGCCCAAAGTTTTTGAGAAAAAAGTAAGGCCGATATTGAAAAATGGCTTTAAGAAAAATTGTTTGGTACAACATTCTACACACGGGAAAGTCATTTTGCTTTTGACCAATAAAGAATTGTTTAAGATATTACAAAATTACTAAAAATAAAAAAAAATTCTAAAAAAAATTTTGGGAATATTTTCGATCGTCATTTACTTTTCTGGATGGGGTATTTAAAGTAGAATTTATTTTCTAAATATCAATTTTTATTTTTTATTTTCGTTTGACCAGCAAAACGTTCGGCAATTTTCATTGTGGTAAAGGGGGTTACTGCTCTTAGTGAATACTTTACTGATGACACCGTGTTCTTTTTTATCTTAATATTAAGGCGTATTACTTTTAGACACAAACTACGTTTTCAAAAATACTTATTTTATGAAGTTACCTTATACAGTGTCAAAAACAAAAAATGAAATTTGCATCACAAATTATAATAGCCCAATTTTGATTTTGTAGAAAAACACACATTTAATATGGCGCTACTTTAAAGAAAATGTATCTGAAATGAAGCATTGTCAAAACTAAGATGTTTTATGTAGGTTACGTTGAGTCTTATTTTCCAAAAGTGGTGCAATTTACAAGATATGGGTAAAAAATCAAAATTATCTTATGCAGCTGAAATATTGCATGTGGACTTACAATATCGGCCTTACTTTTTTCTCAAAAACTTTGGGCGCGTAAACCCACTTTACACGCTTAAATTCACTTTAAGTCGATACTGATTTTCTTTAAATTTTGTATAAAAGCTAGAAAAAGCGAACAAACCCCACTTTTGAATTATTTTTTGGAAAAAATTTAAATTTGACAGATAATGCGAATCACGTGACTACTATTTTTTTGCTTAATTTTCATCTCGATCGAAGCAGAACTTGATACCAAAGTCAAATTTCGTATAAAGCTATTCTTTACTGGTCACACTGTATATGGATATACATAACTTTCAAAATATGATATTCAGTAATTCATAAAATATTATAGATTTTTTTATACCCTGTATACGTTGTATATATACCGGGTGGCATACTCTCAACGCATCGCAAACAGACTTTTAGGGGGCATAAGGTCTATAATTTAAATAAATTTTGAATTATATAGAAACAGTCAGGGCATATTATCAAACATTATTTTTTTGAAATGGAACACCCTGTATATTATGATATTTTTGGATTGTTTGATCAATATTAAGAACATTTTGTATAACTTTCTATGCTTAAATTAAATAGTTTTTGAATTATTAACGATTTTTCAAAAAATTGTTTTTTACAATTTTTAAAAAAGATGCACCTACAGCAACACATAAATTTTAATTAGCGACTACATCATGAATATATCACAGACTTCTCTGTGACTTCTACTTTCATCTCCACAACCCAACATAATCAAAACTTCTATGAGTTCATCTTCAACGAGGCGCATTTTGAAGTAAATCTCAGCAACGCAAAATTCAAATTTGTGACATTTTTGATGTCTCCAACTTAAATAGCAGGTTGTCATTGTCATTGTCAATGCCTTAAAGATTGTGACTTAAGATCAGAGCGTTGCTAAGTCGAGAAACATATTTATCAATGGTGCACATCAGCATTATATTGAATATTTTGTAACCGGTTGAAGATCAGGGCATGATTTACGAACAAGGTCTAGAATTGATTTAAGAATGTAAAAATATAAAAATATACAATAGGTATGTTTCATAAAAAAAATCACTCGCTACACGTAACATTTTTATCTTTTTTCTAAAAAAATGCATTTCAGAAATTCTATAATAATTGGTGGTTTGAAAGAGCTCTTACTCTGGACTTGTGGTAAACGTTAACAACCCTGTAAAATTAGTGCATGGTAATTATTATTTAAAAGCATGTAATTTTTGTAACGTTATTGTAAATATAACTATTTTTACTGCTTCTAATTTATTGCTAACCCACGTATAGACTAATTTAAAATACCTATTGACTTTGTTAACGAAAAAATCATTAAAAATACTTTTAGACATTTAAATATTTTTTTTGTATTTCTGTTTTAGCTTCTGATGCCAAGAGTTCTTGGAATGTACGTCATCAGCGGAACAGCGTTCCTTATTTACATGACAAAAATTCCTGAAAGATGGGCGGCAGGAAAATTCGATTTTATCGGACACTCGCATCAATGGTGGCACTTTTTCGTTGTTGGAGCTCTGTATTATTGGCATAATTCCGGCATGTTGTACGTGGATTATAGGCTAAATCATGCCTGCGCCAATAGTATGAGAATTCCTTAATGATATTGCATATTTAAAATATTTTAGAATGTCTGTATTTTACCTACAGAACTGAGAAATAAGGAGAAAACATAAATGACAGGCACATTAAAATTATAGCCGCATGCATGGTTTTTTTGTTTTTATAGGTTGCTAATTTGAGTTGGCAGCATCATTGCAATGGGCCTATTACTATAATCAAATTCATCATAATTTAGCATTATCATTAAATCCTAAATTCAAAACCAATTGACAACACTGCTGAAAATGCCTCTTATACGCATAAGAACTTATAAAAACGGTGATTCGTAAAAATCTATGAGTCTTAAGAAGCTCTATTTTTACGAGAACTTATATGCACCAACCAACCAATTGTCGTTTTAATTGATTTTTATGTGCTTATAAGTGCTAATGAGGAATATCATTTATAATAATTAACTTTTTTGAAAATATGTTATGTGTTATATTCTATGTTATATTTATGAATATATTTTATGTAATATATAATAATATATATTTACTTACCTTTGTAACATACACTGATCCCTTACATTATAAAGTTTGGAACATCTATTTCAATTTAAATTGCATCGGGAAACAGCGGTAGGATGGAAATTTATCTGTTTTTATAATATTCCATGATCGATATACGATATAAGTACCTATAAAACTTCTATGAGGTTTCACAATTTATAAGGTTGTGTGCGGTATAAGGTTGATGAAATTATAGGTTTGAATGACGTTTTATCATTTTACGAGGATTTATGGTTTATTAACTATGAAATTTCTATGAGATTTTACAACTGTAAATGAATCATCACAAAGAACATTATATTATTCTAAAAACTTATTAGTTCCCAATACTTTATTTTAATTTAATATGGTGTTTTATGAATATTTTTTTTTAAGATTTCATGTGGTGTTAAGTATTCTGATGAGTAAAATCCGATTTTACCATCTGATGAAGACATCATTGTGTGTCAAAACAGTTGTTATGTATTTAACAATGAATTTAATAAAGATTTGGGAAAGAATTTTAGACGGGTTGTGCTAAAAGTTTTACATATACCTACCTATAGTTTTTATATGAACATTACTTTTATACTCAGTTTGGTTGGTTTTGCATATCCCTATAAAATATAAGGAAAGGTCAAGTTACTTCTCTGTACTCATAAATTCAAATAAAACATACAATTTTAAAAATTTTTATAAATTCCGAATAAAATTACAACCTTATATAATTACCCATATAAAATGTTTATGAACCGTATTAAATCATTAACAAACACGCGAAGAGTTTAACAAAAGGAATATACTACAAAATCGGCCAATATTTGCAATAATTGACCTATTTTAACGTCAATATAATCTCAATGCACAGTAAAAAATTGAGTGTATAATTTCACACTCAATATACACTCAGAGTGGTGTATATAGGTCCTGCACTTTGAGTGTAGATTTCACCAATATCAGTGAGAGTAGATTTTTGTCATTCCAATCTGCACTAGAGGGTTAAACTAACTTAGTAGGGTGTAGAACTAATACTCTAATGAGTGTAAAAGTAACTCATTATAGTGTAGATCTAATCTAATGTAGTGTAGAACAAATATTTATAATACACCCAAGAGGGTAAACTGTAATTTGATAGAGTGTAAAACTAACCAAATGCCGTGTATTTTAATACACTCACGAGTGCAAAAATAATTTTATAGGATAAATCTAATACACCCAAGAGTGTATATCTAATACACCCAAGAGTGTAAAAATAAACTAGAAGGGTGTAAAAAATGTAAAATATTTAAAAAATATTTAAGTATATATTTTGAAAAATTAACATTTGTAGCAAAATAAGAAACAAAACATATTATACATATCAAAAAGGTAATAAAGTTTACTTGGTAAAGTTTTCATTTAAAAGTCAAATGCATTTACCACACAAGACGAGCCAGTTTCCAAAAAGTTGGCGACCTAGTAGTCATGGACTGCAGCCTTCTTAGATCCTATTGCAATAAGGTAGGGCTGATGTCCTTGTCTTTTTGTTATAATTTCCTCCAAAGGTTCACCAATCTGTAAATTTTATTCCTGTATAATATGTTTAATATTAACTTAATAAATCCTATTACCTTGCAAAATTGAAGAAGCCTCTCAAAAAGTTGCTCCGCATGTGCCTTACTGAAGTGGAAGATTTACCTTTAGCTTTAGCGAACAAAGCCCTTGTATCAATGTCCCAATCTGAAATATATATAGAAGCAAATAGTTTAACATGAATCGTAACAGGTACATATATTCGTAGTTCGATATTCTTCAGTTAATTGATTTAATTATGTGTCATTTTACCTGTTTCGGAATCTGATTTGCTTATAATACAGGTAACGTTTGGCAGCTGACAGATTTATAAATACTAATAGAGATATTTTCAGCCTGTTCTTTAAAATGGGTGACAAAATCTTGAGACTCTGGGAATCTCAGGTTAAAATCTTGTTCGATCTAAAATGGTAAAAAGTTATTAGCATATGGCAAGTAAGACTTATTTTATATTATCTTACTAAGCCGGGAGTGTTAAAAAACCTTGGATATTCATTAAGGGAAAATATGCATGCATGAATGGATCACATAAAAATCTATAATATTTATCTTACCTAGTTCGACAATAGTTGCATATAATGCGCCGTCTTCCACTTTGCAATATTTGCTTTTGTTTTCAAATTTTAATTTGAAAATAAACATTGTATACTTATAATAATCACAGCACTAAAATGGTGCATCGCAACTTGCACGTGAAGCGGCCGTTGTCTCATAGGGAAATGAATTCGCGCCATTCGCGGAAGTTCTTCATGCATCTAGGATCGCTATTCACACTAGAGCTGTATAATTTACCCGCGCTGGTGTAAAATATACTCTCAAAAAAGGTAAATTTAATTCCTTAAATATCATTTACACGCAGAAAGTTTCTTTTATGGTCGTACAAATATATTTCACACCCAAGAAATTGTTTAAGCACCCAATTAATGATAATTACCAGCATAAAATAAAACCGTATCAACAGTTTATTTGGGTGTAAAATAATGGTAAATATTATTTGCAATAGTGTAAAAATATACACTCACACTTCTTACCATTCTGATATACTTTTAACCCGCTTCATTTTTTTTACTGTGTGGGTTGCAAACCTTTGTTGTGGAAGGACCTACCTATTTCACCAATTATCAGGTATCAGGTCTTGCCTAGACATGCTATTTTAAAACACAGATGTTTGGTTGCACAAAGGTTTCTAAAAATAATTAACTAACCAGCAACTTTGACGGGGTGACATAAGTGACATTGACAGGCATTATTTCATCACAATCAAAGCGTCTGATTAGAAAGTCAAGAATTACGCTAACCGGGGCGCTTTGATTGTGAGCAAATAATGCCTGCCAATGTCACTTGTGTCACCAATCAAAGGTGCTGGTTAGTTAATTATTATTTAAAACCGTTGAGCAATCCAATCTAAGTCTTATGAAGAATTAGTAATCTACTTATTTTTTAAGTTCTGTTATTTTTTCTGATCGTATCCTAATGTTGGGTTGCACAATGATTTTAACCAACACATTAAACCAGTCAGTTTGGTTGTGACGTGATAAAAAAAATGCAATTTGCTCGGTTAGCAAATCAATAACTAATCCACCTTTTGATTTTGAGAAAACAATTTCTTGTTGATTAAAAAATTCGTGCAACCTAACATAACTGTCATCATTTTAAATTTTTAGCCAACTCTTGCTTATATAAATATAGGTTTAGGACACACACTGCATTTGTTAAAAAAGAGGTTAGTTATTTTAATCCACTAAATAATAAAATGTAGCTCTTGATTCACAGTGTAACGTGTATTTGTATTGCAGATATATTATTTATTTCCTGTAAAAAAGACATACCAGATCAATAAAAATTGTGTATAACTGTATGTTGATTTACATAATTCCAGTTTTTATCATAGACCTATACCTTTAGATCTGCACAGCTTATCATGTGCGCAAACAAAAATTAAATTTTATGGGTTTGTACCATAGATAAGTACTCTATCCGTCTGTCTATTACGCTTTCATTCGGTAACCTCAGAAACTCGCAGAGCCGTCACATTCCTATATTGATTTATTTTAATTTTTAAAATTTTATTTTATTTTAAAATAAAATTTTAATAATTATTATTATGGTTTTTTTCAAAAATGTTAACCAAAAAAGAGCGTATTTATTTAATACAAAGTTACGGTATTGAAAATGTGTCTTATAAATAAGCTATACCTAGATGTTTTTCGTGAAAATGGATCGGTGATGAATGTAAAGAAATCAAAAAAAATATGTTGAAAATGACGCAGCTACATTATGAGAAATTGGGTCAGTTTTAGAAAACTCGAAATTATCTAAAATAAAATTTTATTTTAAAATATTCGAATTTTTATTTTAAAACTTGTATTTAGTCTTTGTGCTAGTTTATAAACAACTTTGTATCATAAAATTTTTGTTAAAAATAATAAATAATGGTAGGTACTTCCCTCTTGAAGCATTTTCATATTTTCCTAATTTATTAACACCCTGTACATCTGATCTAACATTTTTTTTTATCGTGAATTTATTTTATCAACAAGCGGAACTTTTTGTAAAGAATGACTTTTGGTCGTAAAATGATAATAACTCGATGAATATTAAAGATTTTTCCCCCTTGGGGACCCCATCTGCGGACACACTGTATATTAAAATGTTTCAACTGTCCCAACTCCTGATCAGTTGTAACATTGGACGGTACATGAAAAAAAAATTAAATCCATTTAATATCAAATGATTTATTAATAAAAACTAGCGCGTACCCGGCATGCGTTGCAACCCGCTGGTATAAATACAAACCCGAACAAACCCGATATATTAGTACCCGGCATGCCACTTTCTGAAATTGCACCCGTGCGAAGCCGGGGCGGGTCGCTAGTTATACATAAAAACCTTCCTCTTGAATCACTGTATCTATTAAAAAAAACCGCTTCAAAATCCGTTGCGTAGTTTTAAAGATTTAAGCACATATAGGGACAGACGGGCGATAGCGATTTTGTTTTATACTATGTTAAGATAAGAAACTATTAATAACATTGGAAATTTAATAATTTTAAGTTTAAAAGATAATTTTATTGAAAAATAACAAGATAGTTGGATTAGTATTTGTAATTATAAAATAAGTTAAATAAAAAAAAAAATAATCAAGATATTTACTAATAAAAACTCATATTTATCCTATAGTCGGATCTGGTCTTATCGTGCGGGTCATACGATTCAAGAAAGACATACTCTCAGTTTTTGTTTTCTTTACTTGCGTTTAATTTTACCCTCTAAATAAAATACGTAAGATAAATGAGACAGACTTATTCCATTTTGACATGAAAAAAAAAGGATATGTATTTGCTTCCCAGCGATTCTAAAAAAGCTTATAATATCACCAGCTACGTTTTATTTTAAATATGCCAGTTTTGTGACTTTGACAGTTTGCGACAAAATGAAACAATTTTCTGGGTTTTTGCATCCCCAATCAAAAAAAAATGGTACTTAATCTGATAAACTATTTCAAAAATGAAAGAAAAAGTGGAAATTCGCCAACCAATATTCAGGAAACAGTAGCCAAAGCACTGGGAATTAGTTTAAGGACTGTGCAGAAAATTGTGCATGAAACAAAACATAACATAATACCCAAGAATACTAAAAAGTGTAAACGAAGAAAGCCAAAGACTGAGGATTTAAGCGAAAATATTAAAATGGGGGTTCGAAATGTGATTTACGATTTATACAAATCAAAAACCAATGTAACTTTTCCAGTTTTACAAAAAACATTAAAAATTCGGGGTGTTTTGGAAATTGGAATTGAAGCGTTATCAAAATTAATAAAAAAATTTAGGTTTCCGCTATAAAAAAGACTGTAACCGAAGATTTTTATGTGAGCTGCCACAGATAGTGAGTCAGCGTGTTCAGTTTTTAAAAAAATATACGGACAATTACAAATCGAAATTTAGAAAAGTGGTATTTTTAGACGAAACGTGGATATTTTCGAATGGAAGTGGTTCAAAATCTTGGCAAGATGAGTCTGTAAAAAGTTTTAAAAGGAAAAAGGGGTGCGGTACGGGAAAGCGTTTTATTATTTTGTATGCCGGTTCTGCAACAGGATATGTTGCAGGTGCGAGTTTAATTTTTTCTTCAACATCAAAAAGTGCTGACTATCATGATAATTTGAATTGCGAAATGTTTGAAAAATGGTTAAAAGTTCAATTGATACCAAATTTGGATGCTCCGTCTTTAATTGTATTAGATAATGCATCATATCATTCAAGAATTTTAAATAAACAGCCTACTTCATTTTGGAGGAAAAGTGATATTTATGAGTGGCTGGAAAAACACAGCCAAAATCCTTTAACAAATATGCTTAAATTGGAACTCCTATCAATAGCAAAGTCTCTTAAAAAACCCAAAATATACGCGGTAGATGAAAATACTGCGTGAATATGGTCATGAGGGTCTACGACTGCCGCCATATCATTGGTAGTTTAACGCAATAGAATTAATATGGGCTGGTGCAAAGTCTTATTATGAAAAACATGTAGGTGATGGTCTTAAATCCGACCAAGTACAAATAGTTTGGCAAGACTCGTTAGATCATATTACACAAGAGTACTGGAAGAAATCGGTGGAACATAAAGAAATATTAATAAGAGATTGGTGGGATCCAGAACAAGTACTAGATGTCGAAGTAGCGCCAATGATAATTGCTCCATTCGAAGACGACTCAGACGACGAGGACTTTTCAGATTTTATAAGTGACGATGAGAGTTTTTAGGCTATAATTATAAACGGTGTTTTTCGTTTACATTTTTTAGTATTCTTGGGTATTATATTATGCTTTTTTTTTATGCACATTATTCTGCATAACTAATTCCCAGTGTTTTCATTACGGTTTCCTGCATATTGGTTTGCCAATTTCCACTTTTTCTTTCATTATCGAAATAGTTTATCAGACTAAATGCCATTGTATTTTTAGGTTTTAGTAGTAAAATTGTTAAAATAAATTGCACTGTTTATTATTGTCGTTCTTAATTAAAGGGTACAGTAGGTATATAATTAACGATTATATAATTTTTTTGTAACTTTTTCAACTCCCCTGTACATAATTTTTACAAAACTAATAATATTAGGTATATGTGGCTATCTTCGCGATAGCTAAAATAATGAAACTATTTTTCGTTCCTTCGGTATATTTGTAAATCATCTCACAACATTTTGATAGCCTCTGTGTTGTCTGATTTGACGCATATGATCACTGACCTTTGGACCCGCACGTTAAGACCAGATCTGACTATAACAGGTTTAACTAAAAAAAAATAACAAACAAAATAAGAATATGTGGTTTTCTTTAAATACTAGGTACTAGGAACAAAAAATAACTAATAGGATTAAACATGTATAGTTTTTATGGTTCTCTGTCGATTTCTAGGCACATGTAGACAAAAATAAAACGGCATAACGCCAAGGACGATTATAAAAAAATATCAGCGTAAAGTGCTTCATTTTAAGGTAGGGGAAGGTGGGGCAAGGCGGGGTAGTTAAGGTTTGATCGAGAATTAAACTAGTATTTTCATGGTATGAGAAACAAATTATTTATTAAAGTAACTACTACTAATATAACATTGGAACAACAGCAAAATAAAAACAAATTTTCTTAAGGTTTAGAAAAATAAGCGAATCAACACAAAAAAGGCATCCTTCCCAATCTTACCCCATAGGCGGGGTAAGACAGGGTATACCCCATTTTTCCCTTCAAAACAGCGGAAATTGCGTTCTTCATTTGTACTTCCGACCATTTCCCGCTACCAGTTTTTCTAACATAGTTTCGGACCATTCTAAAACAAAAAGAAAAAAAATTAAATATAATCGAGGGCAAGATGGGGTACCCAATATTAAGAACCCCATCATGCCCCTTCAAGCATTATAACACAAACTGTAACATTTAAGTAAAAGCGGTTACCAAAAACCTAAAAACTAATCCTTACCTTAAAGTCCACTTTACACTGTCTCTTCAAGAGCCCAAGTTGTCACAATAAAATATTCGAAAAAGTTCTAAACACGCAAAGAAAACAGAACAGAATATATAGCAAAATACGTAAAAACTCGTTTTCATGCGCTCAAGCAGTAACGTGACCTATTACTTTGGCGACACTTAAGCAACTGAGGGAGGGAGGTTAGCTTAACCGCTTAGCAGCGTGTATCTGTGTACCAGTCTCGGTTTAGATACGTTCAGCTTAAAATATGGTGGGGTTACCCCGTCTTGCTTCACTACCCCGTCTTGACCCACCTTCCCCTAAGTTATTGTAACGCTATAACTGACCCCGGCAGTATTTTTTTTTTATCAAAAAACATTTTTTCTCAAAACATTCGTTACATAAGCGTAAGGTATTAATCTTAAAGTTATTTGATCAGTTATTGTGTTCAAATAGCTTATGTTAATAAACTTGCTTATTAAATTAATTTTGAATCAATGCTTAAACGTGATATATACCTACAAAAACCTTATTTTTTTCGAAAACGCTAATTCCATCGAGACAAATGTAGAGTACCTTTTTTAAATAAAATTAACTAAAGTATTTAAGAAAATCAGTTTTTAGCTCTGTAAAATTACACCTGTAAAAATTTTGGCCAACGAGTGTGGTGGCAAGTCCGTTCCTGACTTCCCTGACGATGTAAAACATCTAATGTAGTACGGTTTTATGAGTCTCTATGGCCTACACAAAATACTAAAATTTCATTAAATTAAACGTGTCGGTTCAAAAGTTAGAGCCGACAAGGTAAGTCGCTGGGTACCTCTTTGGGGCCCTGTATCTCCGTTAAGGGGCACTTTAGGTTTTTTTTTATATAACAAACTATAGTTATTTTGACCTCTATACGCTCCCGAGAGTATGCCATATACTTACCGGACACCCTGTATAATGGATTAATATTATACAGGGTTAGGAAAAATTACCAGAACGGTCGATTATTTCAAAATATACAGGGGTTATCAAAAAACGTCTTATATAAAAAATGTAGGGCTGTTAAAAATCTACATATCGGTGATAAATTGAAATATACAGGGTCGCCCACAAAGTTGTGGAGAATGATAGTTATATTTTTTAAATGGAACACCCTGTATATTTTTACATTTTGCAGTTTCACGTAAAATTATAATTATTTTTTATTAAATGCATTATTAGTCTATACTTCATAGTTTCCGAGATATTGACTCTCGAAAAGTGACATTTTTGAACTTTGACAGCTTATAACTTTCTGTGTCTATGTGTCTATGTCCCTATCTTCAATTTTTAATATCTTCCCAAAAAAATCAACTTCCGGTTAAACCGGATGTAACACGAAAGCAGGAAATATAGTTGTTCCGGTTTAACTTGAAGTTAATTTTTTTGGCAAGATAATAAAAATTGAAGATAGGGACATGTAAGCCATTTTGCTCTAAGACGTACTGTTAGAAAGTTAGAAGCTGTCAAAGTTCAAAAATGTCACTTTTCGAGAGTCAATATCTCGGAAACTATGAAGTATAGACTAATAATGCATTTTATAAAAAATAATTATAATTTTAAATGGAACTGAATAATGTAAAAATAAACAGGGTATTCCATTTAAAAAAATATAACTATCATTCTCCACGACTTTGTGGGCGACCCTGTATATTTCAATTTATCACCGATATGTAGATTTTTAACAGCCCTACATTTTTTATATAAGACGTTTTTTGATAACCCCTGTATATTTTGAAATAATCGACCGTTCTGGTAATTTTTCCTAACCCTGTATAATATTTTTCCCGAAAATATTAAAACATTAAAAAAACTACCCTTATTTAAATTTCATTTAAAAAAATATTTCCTAATGTAAATTTCTTTCTTAATGAATTAATCAAACGTTTATACAAAATACAAAATTATACCAATTTTTTTTAACTGTCTTTTCTTTATATCGTGCGAGCAAAAATTATTGCATCAAAGAGAAAGAGGGCTTGGATTAAAAAACGTAGGGCTTGGTTTAGATCACAATGATATGGGGACGATATATCTAACCAAATCTAGGTTAAAATTTTGTCAAATTCATATTATGACATGATACACGTATGCCAAACTAATGAATGAGTAATAAAATAAGTAGACAAACACAAATATATTTTTGTTGTTTACAAAATTAACAAACTAAGAATATACAGAAAGAAAAAGAAAAATAATTACATAAATTGCTATGTCTTCATATTTTCGAAAGTGTTGACCAGCATTTTTTGAGGGTGCAATGTGGATTTTCACTACTCCACATGCGTGTATTCTGAGAATTCACATAACCGGAGAGGTGGAACCAGGCTTCATCCGGAAAAAATGTTAGGTCTAATAAATCATTTCTTTCCGATAAATTTTGGGTAAACCATTGAGAGTAGGTACCTAATTCCTGCGTCTTTTAAAATCTGCGGCTTGTATTTCTTGAAATACTTGCACTTTATGAGGAAATAAATTTAGCTGCTTCTTAAGAATAGTCCTGCATGTTCCATAAAATCTTCCCACTTCTTAGGACAGGCGTCTTATACAATTTGTTGGCGTATTTTGCATTATTATACACGAACGTTTGCAACAAAGTCTTCTGTTCTTACAGATGGTCTTCCTGCTCCTTTTTTGTGTTGTATAGAACCTGTTTCCATAAACACATCCACGGTTTTTTTTCAGGCAATGATAAAAATCCCCATCAATAAAAGGAACGTTAGGAAATTGTTCGTGAAAATCGTCCATGCACAAACCCGGATTGTATTGCCACTCACCATTTACTCTAACCCCGTTTCGAAAATACGCTTCAACCATGAATGTTTTGTGCTGTTTCGTAAAGCCCATTGTGTGAATTATTTAAGAAATTGGAAAAATTGGCGATGAATCAAATTACTGATGACGGAATAACTGATGGATTGTTAATTCAGGTAGTTACTGACACCCAACAGGTATTAAGCTCTACGGCTAAGCATTACGTCCTTAGATGCAAGGTCCTCTTTGATGGAAATAATTTTTGCTCGCACGGTACCTACTAAGAGTAATAATTGTTAGTTATTTTTATATCCTTATTTATCCCAGTAATAAACTTGTAAAATTAGTTGGGAGTAAAAAAAAATCTCTATTATTTCTGTTTCAGCTTCTTATGCCAAGAGTTTTTGGAATGTACCTCATCAGCGGAACAGCATTCCTTATTTACATGGCACGGATTCCTGAGAGATGGGCCGCAGGAAAATTCGATTTCATCGGACATTCACATCAATGGTGGCACTTTCTTGTAGTTGCAATTTTTTATTACTGGCACAATACCGGTATGATGTACATGGAATTTAGATTAAGTCACAACTGCCTAAATAATATAGAACCTCTATATAAAGTGCCCTACTATGGATAGATGTTTGCGGAGTATTTGCACCGGTTTTAATTTTGATATATTTTAATTGCGAAATAAGATACCCAATACCCAATTAGTAAGTCCAGATGTGTCATTTTGGTGGTATTTATTATATGTATGTACTGAGGTTTAAAATTGTGTTCTATTTTTATTCCTAGGAGTTAAATAAATCACACTATTTTTTTTTTAATTTTGAAACTATTTCCCACATAACAACAAAACATCAAAATCCTAGAATCCCGGAATTGATCCCGAAAAATTGTTATGCTAATAAAAGTAAATTATTTTTATTTATAATATTAGGGGAAGGTCACCCTTGATGGCATACTTCCCATGATGGCATACCACAGGTATCTCTGGAATAAACCGGGTTTGCGTCATCCCGCAAGTTAGACGGGCGCGCGTATTGACCGTTCAGTTGTCAGTCGATTTTCAGTCGTGACGGACGTTTTTATGTTAAGTTATTTAATAGAACAGAAATTTCTAACTGGCGAAGTAATGTTAGCCAGTTTTTAAACCAAAAATTTATTATGTTAGGTGCATTAAATTAGAATGCACGATTTTTTTCCGATAACTATAGGATATATATGTTACTTTGCTATGATTATTTTAAATCTAAGTTGTGGTTTTAATTTTTTATAATTTATATACTAGAAGTGTCACATATTCCTAAGATGGCATATCCATTAGTTTCCTATCATTGGCGACCTTCCCCTAATGAAATCATACAAAACAAAAGTACAATAAAGTCAAATTGCTCTAAGAACACGCCGCATCATCGCTAAGTCACCTGTCATTTATGACACCCTGTTGAAGTCTGGTCTAGATTTCATTATGGTGTTGGCGACAAGTAAGACTGCGCTAAGTTCTTATGAGCATAGCGGCTTGCAAAAATACAGCGTTAATTTTATGTACAATTAAAACATCGAACCAGTAGCCACGGGCCTGTGTGCGAAAACTTTGCCGGGCCCCCATTATGATACCTACGAAGTATTATTATTGATAACCATGTTAATTTATGAATTTTGAGTAGGTACACAAAAAAGCAATTATTGTTATGTGCACATACTATTTTTTCTGCAATCGAAAAGAAAATAGAATAAATACAAAAATAAAAATGATTGTGCCTAATAAAAAAATAATTAAAAGTCATTATTCCAGTATTGTTAACCGTTGCGAAGCAATGGGCCATAATATATCGATACGGGAATATTACATTCTCGGCCTAGGCCGGGAATAATACATTCCCGTATCGTTATATTATTATATATGTCTCATTATGTCTCATTGGGTAGCAACGGTTAACAATACTGGAATAATAAACTTTGTGGCGTCAAATCACGCCAGAAAGATGCCAGTTTGTGGACGATTGCAGAGAAAAATCTAATTTGATAAGTTTATCTCATTATCCTGATCAGCCGGAATTAAATCATTTCCTTACAGATCCTATGTATGAGTGTGAGAGAGATAGAGCTCACCGTATGCGCATGCGTACTATCTACCTACTTTCCGGCTCGAGCACGCGGCTTAATAGTGTTGGTACATTTGGTCCGTTGGCCGAGCGGGTTTGTTCGGGTTTGTGGATCCAATGGTTTGAATATAGCCATTTAAAAAAAATGGATCCACTGCTTTAAATCTAGCCATCCGGACCTATCTATAACTATCTCTACTTAAAAAAAAAATTTTTAAAACCGACCAGAAAATTTACACTTTCTGGACAATTTTTCGTCTAGAAAATAACGTTTTTCCGATCGCAAGACCGGAAAAGTGACATTAGAGACCGGAAAAATCTTTTCCGGACTCTAATGTCACTTTTCCGGTTTCTAATGTCACTGTCACCCTGTTTTTTGTTTTTCCATTCGCTCTTTGATAATACAAGATACCTTGATTTCGTTATTATGACAACAACATTTCGATGTATTGTCGAGTGACAGTTCGTTGATTTTTAATTTTGTTCTTTATGTCAAACTTGTTTCGCGTAGATTATAAAATATATCGAAGTGTCGGTCTTAAAAAAAATATTGTACGTCACGCAACCGAAAATTAGTGTTTTTCAGGTCTCTCCAAGCTTCCAGGACTCGCCTATGGCTCGCCCTGGAAATGCTTGTCTCGACCTGAAAAACATTACTTTCCGGTCTTGTAACGTAAATTACTATTTCTTAACAATAATCAAACTAAAAAATGAAAAATAAATATAGTTTAAAAAAACTAAAAAACACGCGTTAATAATTAATCAAACTAAAAAGCGGAAAATAAATATTGTTTAAAATAATTCTTAAAATTCTTAATATAGGCAGAAAATAATAATGAACGATAAACATTAGTATAATTGTGAAAAAAACGTGGGGTGCTCATTATTATTTTCTGCCTATATTAAGAATTTCAAGAATTATTTTAAACAATATTTATTTTCCGCTTTTTAGTTTAATTAATTATTAAAACGTGTTTTTTAGTTTTTTTAAACTATATTTATTTCTATAAAATCGGAGTTTCTGCTTCTAAGAAAACATGTTTGGTATGGTATGGTACATAATTGAAAATTTCAAATTACGGAACCTGCTGTAATAGAAAAGGAAAGTTATTAAAACATAATGATTTTATGCAAAAATACAGGCCCTGTCTGGAAATAACTACTCCGCTGCCGAACATACTTGGGTTTGCCCTTGTAAATCTATACGACTAAATAATAAACTGCAAATAAAAGATACCCTCTAGCCCTTAAATGTCGAACAATCAATACTGTTTTTCAGATAGTTAGATGTTAAGCATTGTCGGTAGATGTCTCACTATGAGAGGATTGTAATAAAAATATTACTTTTCTCGCAGAAATATTGTAGATTACAAAAACTACACTGAGAAAAATTTCTTTCTGGTGGCAATTAAGCGATTTTTAACATTTCTAGTATTGGTTTTTTAATTGGATAAATAAGATTATAGTTTACTACACTAAATTCCTCTTGACATAATTTTGTAAAATATTTTTGATCAATTCGGGCAACTAAAAAATCGAATTGGAATATATATGGTTAAATTAACAAAAGTTTAATGTAATCAATTACAGTTTACTAATATTATTTACTTTCAATTTTCTTAATAAATATTTTATTCAAGGAATTTAGATATTTGTTAGCATAGTATGCTATAAGAAATCTAGAGATTATAATTTAATACTGCAAATAAAACAGATATTCCAAAATAAATTTATTTTGCCAGAGTTCCGCGAACTAAATTTTACTGTAGGCAAGTTAGTTGGTGATTCCCAGAATTACGGCTCGAGTCTCAACTGAAGACGACCGCGACGCGAAGCTGCGAAGCATTTAATTCGAAGCGCGCGGGTTGGTGTCGGGTGTCGGTATTTTCTTTTGTTTGTCTTCAAGTGGTCCAATTATAATAATATAGTTATGGATGAGATGGAGGAAATATTAAAAACCTGGGGGTTACCCATGTTAGTACCTGTGTTTGTCGGTAAGTCATCAATTATTATACCTACCATTTTATTATCTAATATTTTAGTTGTTATCTACTAGGTAGGTATATGGTTCTAGAATTGCCACGCCGCGCCGGAAAGATGGCGTACAATATTATGTATGTGTTGCGAATTGCGCTACGAAAATCCAACAATTTGACTAAATTTTCCAATGCGCACGCTGTATAACCGTACCAATTTTTCTACAAATAACATTTATTAATGCATTTATAAATATTCAATGGAATTTAAACCAAATTATTTTTAATAAGTACCCAAGTAGTTTGAGAAATCATGTCTTAAATAATTGTATATAAAATATGGCTGCCAAAATAAATATGATAATAATTGTTTTAAACTTGACGATTATTTCAAATTTAATTTTTTAACCAATTAATCAGAAAATGGTAAAAATAAAATAAATATGCACATAGTAATTTAAGTAAGTGCAGGGTGTTTCACGGTAAATGGAACGTTAGAAGATTATAGAAAACGGGTCAATATCTCGGAAACTATTAAGTAAATATACTATAATAAAATGCATTTTTATTAAAAAATAAATATAATCTGTATAGAATATACAAGGTGGCTCATTAATAAGGGACGCCGGCTATGAGAAAAACCCCTGAGAAAAAAAAAATATTGGTAAATCAGCAAAGTCCACCGCTAGAGGGCGTAATTCCAACCTCGGAGCAGAAAATATTGTTTTAATCAAAATTGTTTCAAGTGAACCTATATTGAAATATTTCTTTTGTAACCAACTGAAAATATCACAACTTTTTTGTATTTACCTACGTTTTTTCCCTACTTTGTCAAATAAAGGGTGGGGAAGGGGTAAACGTTGGTTTGAAAAAAAGTCAATAACTTTTTTTTGGAATAACCGATTTCAAATAACTTTTTTTGAATTTTAAAGCACTTTTATGGGCGCTCTACTAGAATAATAACATTTTGAGTTCAGTTATTTTTCGTGTCAGTAGGTGGCGCTTTATGACAAGGTCGCAGATTTTTATGATTTTCTCGAAAATTTGAAATCGTATTTTTATTTTTCTCTAGGAAGAAGAGCATCAAAATATTACAGTTACTGGTGAAAACCGCTGTCCGAAATGTTTATTCCTTATACAGTGTCCGGCAAGGAGTTGGACCCATATGGGAAACTTTTTTATTATTAATTTTACGAAAAACAGTTACTTATTCTTCATAAAAAGTTCCGCTTGGTCTAAAACCTAAAATGCAACTATCAAATATTAAATTTTTCCAGGCGTATGTACGAGGTTTGTCAAAAATAAAGATTATTTCTAAAACATATTGTTTTATTTCTTACAATCTTATATAATTGCGCCAATAAAATAATATTATTCTCAAATGCATGCAATAGTTGACTAAATAAAATCAACATATTGTTACAATCATAAATTAGTTTTAAAAAATATCTTGAGGGTTTAAAATTAATCTCTAAATAATTGTTATAATTAAATTAACTTATTTTAGCACAATAATACATTATTTTTAAAACATATTGTTCTATTTCTTACAATCTGATATAATTGCGCCAATAAAATGATATTATTTTTGGAATAACGCATTACTTTTGAGCAAAATTGATTTCGTTTATGCAAACTATAGTATAGTTGTCACAAGAATATTGAAATCTGTTTAAAATAAAATATAATTACCACAAAGAATTATTATTCATTACATGAATTAAATCGTCATTGTTACAACAAAATTTTAATTTTGCTAAATATGCACTATCCAAAAATCAAATAAATTATAATTTACGCAATTTAACTTCTATTAAACATTTTTGGTATAGTTGTGGATCAATTAAACCTTTATTAAAATTCCAATTATATTATGTAATTCTTTGAATTCGGTGATTTAGTTGCTCGTTACCAACTCGATTATTTAGTTGGATGAAATATATCTGGGTATTGGGAATTAATCCTTTTTCTCAGTGTAGTTTCCCTTCCATTGGTCTGTTTGTTGGCTCAAAAGCTTAAAAACTACGTGACGAGAAATGGCGAAATTTAGTATATGACAGTGTCGGGTGATGTGATAATTAAAATAGGTATCAGGTGTACAACTGAAAAGCTGTATCTTGGAAACCGTTTATCGTACGGCTTGCAGAACAAATATAATTTATTACAAAAACGACTAAAAGAAATTGCTGATGGGAATTATTTCCAAGTTTCTACGTTGGAAGCTAGGGGGTGTAACTATAGTGATCAATCAAAAAGTCGGATTTTCAAAAAATCCTCATTGTAAACATGTATCAAAGGTGGCATGTTTTCAATCTAATAAAAATTCTGAATAACAACGTTTTTGAGGAGGGGTTAAATATTGTTATGTAAAAATATTCACAACTTTGGTTCGGCTTATCGGAATTTAACAAATTTGAACTCGCTAAATAGTTTTTTTTTTGTTTTATCAATTCAATAAAGAACGAAATTGTTTTAAATTCCGTTGCGACAGCTAGAGGGCGCTATTTTGTAGAATCAACAATTTCTTCAATTTTCTCAAAAATTTTAAATGCAACGATACCTATACCTTTTTTAACTTAAGCAAAAAGAAGAATAAATAAAATATTAACTTGAAACCAGCTAAATTTATTTCCTTATAAAGTGCAAGTATTCCAAGAAATACAAGTCGCAGATTTTGAAAGTCGCAGGAATTACTCTCAATGGTTTACCTAAAATTTATTGGAAAGAAATTTTTAGACCTGACATTTTTTTTCGGATGAAGCCTGGTTCCACCTCTCCAGTTATGCGAATTCTCAGAATACACGCATGTGGAGTAATGAAAATCTCCATTTTTTTGCAGAGTCCACATTTCACCGTCAAAAAATTTGTGTCTGGTTAGCTGTTTCCCGAAGAAGAATTGTTGGTCCTATTTTTTTCCATGACACAGTTACAGCACAGCGGTATAGAGACAATATTCTGAATCCATTTGTGGAGCAATTACTTGACGACGAACTACGTTTTGGATATTTTCAACAGGACGGTGCAACCGCCCATACAGCCGCCGAAACTATTAACTACTTACGCAATTTTTTCGACGACAGATTGATCAGTTTTCGATCAGACATTAAATTCCCACCTAGATCACCCTGTTTAGCGGTTATGGATTACTTCATTTTTCCTCATTTAAAGAACATTATTTTTAAAACACCAGTTGCAAATTTAGAACAATTACAAGAAAGGATTATCCAAGAATGTGGTAACATTTCTCCAGAGATGCTGGTCAACACTTTCGAAAATATGAAGAGACGTGTGAATTTATGCTTGGAGCATGGCGGTGGCCAATTTCAGCAATTTATGTAATAATTTTTCTTTTTCTTTCTGTATATTCTTACTTTGTTAATTTTGTAAACAACAAAAATAAATTTGTACCAATTTGTTTACTTATTTTATTACTCATTAGCTTGGCATATCATGTCATAATATGAATTTGACAAAATTTTAACCTAGATTTGGTTAGATATATCGTCCACGTATATACTAATCCAAGCCCTCTTTGATGCAAATAATTTTTGCTCGCACGGTATCTTATAAATGACGAGAAATAAAAATTTGATATTTGATATTTAGATACATATAACTTAATATGCACTTTAAAAATAGGCAATTGAAAACTAGGGTTGCTATTTAAAAAAATGATCGATATGGTCATATCTCTAATTTGGGATACACTATATTAATATATCTTTTATAAAAAATACCACAACTTTAAATGTTAACACCCCCAAGCCCAAGCATTTTTCAAAAAAAAAACTATTTGATTTACTGAATATATTCCGAATTACAAACTCACACTGTCTACCTACTGAAAATGATATGAAACAAAATTAGAAAGAAATATAAATGACAGTATTAAATTTATTTGATATACTTTCTTCCTTATTATAGACATTAAAAAATAAATATTATTTGTTTGCTTTATAGCCGTCATAATTTTTGCAGTGTGCTTTCCATGTTATACGCTTTATATACGAGTAAGAAAGCAAGGGAAACCCACCGCGCAGCACAACAGTAAGAAGTATGGCGTCGGTCTTGAGCCATTGATCCCCAACTTGTGCCGCCAACTCCAACTGGATTTGCCGGATCCCGGCCTTCCTTCATAATTCTTTTTTATGGTCTTGTGTGCCACCGGCCAATGTTCTCGACGTATCCTTACAGCCACCTTCTGTTGTTTTGACTTTATTGAGATTAGTTTCATGGTTTTTATTCATCATCGTTTCCAAGCTCTCTTTATCCGTAGCCAAAATTTATGAAGATACATAAAAAAGATAAATTAATTTGTCCTTTCATTGTGACGGACGTTTTTTTTTTAATTCTGGTATGCATACCGTTTGAAATGGGGAACATTTGTCTCAAATCCTCACATTTTTGAGTCAACATTCCTAATGGGTGCCACAGCCACAATAAGGCAGTAGTCAGCGGGAAGCGAGAGGAAGAGAGAGGATTCAAAATGAGCATGTTTTTAATATCCTGTCAATATGGTGGCAAAGTGCCACGTTAATGCGCCGGTTGTCAGGTTGTCAGAAAGGAATGTTTCCAACATTTCAAGGTAACTCCTACGTTTACACGTGTTTTCGAAAAAGTATGGGCCAATATTGCCATAATAAGAAATCGCACACCAGACATTTACTTTTTTGTAATATTGTCTTCTTGCAGGAATTCTAAAACGGGGATTATTTTTGCTCCAGTATCTAATATGCGCAGAAGACACTTTCCCGTTTGTTGAAAATGTCGATTCATCGGAGAACATGATAAATTTATGAAAATTCCTGTTTTCACTTACAATTTGGTTTCCGACCAAAAGACAAAAATCCAAACGTTTGGCTTCGTCTCCTTTTTCCAACGTTTGATTAAAAGTTTGCTTAAATGGGAATATTTTGTTTGCCTTTAAAATAATATACTGAATATGAGTTTTTTTTACTACATCAAGTTATGGAGCTCGATTTCTTAATGAAAGGGTAGGATTGTCAGCAACAGACAGCCAGTGGCGCAACCAGAAATTTTGTTCGGGGGGGGGCTTTAACTTCTTGCGCCGAAGTCGCTCTTTTGCGCCGCAGGCGAAAATTTGTTTGGGTGCCACGCCCTTTTTTGGGTAAAATACGTATGATTGACGAGAGTGACAGCCCCCTAAAACTTCTGCAATAATACGCCGCTAGCCTTAACGAAATATTTATGAAAAAAAAATTTAGAGATTTTATTTTAATTAAGTATTAAAAATGTATTTAAAATAAGTAACGCATATATTAAGCATACTTATACTAAAACAAAACAAAAACCTTATACAATAAGTTGTAAGTAATCACTAATAATACTAATATTAAAGTAAAATTCTTCGTTTTGTTTTTGCCATTTCGTCCAGAATTTCTTCCACGGTAATATCAATATCGTGGTTCGCATAAATAGGTAGACCAGGGTCGATAATTTTTGAAACAAAAAAAATAATAGTAGGATGAAACCCATTGAAAAAAAAAGAGAATATAACAAAAATGAAAGAAAAAATAATTTACGGGCGATCCGAGGTCGGGAAGTGGAAGGGGGTTAGTTTTTAAGGCTAGAAAACGATTTATCTCGATTTCCGGGAAAACTACAAGTCCTATGGAAAAACGTTAAATAGCAAAGTTGTAGGTAATAAAAAGATCTACAACTTTTGTATTAACACTTTTTTCACATTACCTCAAAATTTATGTGAAAAATTCAAATAACCAAGTTTTTGTTTTTTTATTTTTATCTTTTACAAAAAAAAATTTGTTTTCACGAAATTTGGTGATAACTTACCTTTTTATGTCCCAAACACACTGTAATTATTTTGATTTAAAATATTTATTTTTTCACCTTATTTTGACTTAATATCAAAAAAGCACCCTTATTTTCAATCGAAAATTCTCACGTCAAAATATCTGCTGTTTTAAAAAAGTCGGTGGGCTTTTTGTTCGTTGAAATCTCCACTTTCTGATGGTGTAAAAAAATATATACATTACTATGGTAAATGTTCTCAAAAAATGCAAAGAAACGGAAAAAACTGCAGCCCGGCAGCCCCCCCCCCTGGTTGCGCCACTGCAGACTGCAATAAATTGGAAACTGAACCAGTTCGCTGAAATTTTCTTAATAATTTTTTTGATACGTGAACGTTAGGTTATCTTTGATTAAATTTCTCTATCACAAAGTTGTAAGAACTTTCGCCCGCACCACAACATTGAACTAAATTACTAAATAAACCCTTTGTTCTAAGGTCAACATACTTAAAGCAAAGTAATAAAAAGGTATAAAAATTCCTTGTTTTTAAAAAGATGGTAGGAATGCATTTAAAATTTTAAAATAAGATACACGACACCACCTATTATGAAAATAGAGTCTAATAAAATTTTATATTAATGTTTTTATTGAGCAGCAAGATTTCCATTTACCTCTAACAGTTAAAAAAAACTAAAAAAATCCGAGATTTATTTTAAATCTCGGATTTAAATTACAAACGTCATTCTAAATAAGTTTTCTAATTGGCATTTTGGTCAAAAATGAAAAATAAAGGTAGTTTAACATAACAACTATAAAAAATACTTTTTCTTCAAACGTCAATAAACTTGACGTTTTTCTACTAATTTTTTGACGTTAAAGTTCTACTTTTTCGTCAGAAGGCGGTTGCTTTTGGCAACGGAAGAAAAAGTATTTACTTTTTCTTCCGTTGCCAATAGCAGCGGAAGTAAAAGTATGACTGTGTTCTCATGACTAAATATATATTAAATAATACCGTACAGGTAAATTCTGAGTCTGACATTTTAATTTGAAGTAAATGTAGTTTTAAAAAATTCTATTTTTAAAAGGATAAAAATTAAATAAAGTTATGCAATAATGAATGCTGACACTTGTCAAATCGAATGGCACGTCGCTATCAAACAATATAATAATAAATCCATAGTAACGCTAGCCCCTTCTCAAAACTTAAAATTTTTAAATAAAACAATTAAAACATTTTGTATCTTTGTGTTTTCATATTTAAACAACGTCTGAAGAAAAAAAAGTATGTTTTATTCGGAGTAAAAGCAACTTCTTATGACTCGTCCGTAATTGCCGGACTCACTTTGTTCGTCCGGCAAACCTACAGACTCGTCAGAAAAATATCGCTTTTACTCCTAATAAAACAATATACTATTGTGTATTCACTAAATTTTATTGTTATACCATAACAATTATTGTTTCGATACACAGTGTCTTCGTCAGATGGTTACAAATGAATGAATGATTTAAATTATCTTAAACTATAAAATTTACTCTAAATATTTACCTATTTTATTATCACTTGGAAATACCAAATAACCCAAACTATCTGTTTCTATTGAAAAATAGTAGAAATGTAAGTCGTACCATTTTACACAATAAATCCAATCATCCATATTGTCATAAATTTCCTGCTTTCAATTCTTTTGTCCATCGACTTATTACTATACCATTATCGGAACAAAACTATAACAAAGAATTAAATATAATCAAACAATTAGCTATAAACAATGGATATCAAGCTTCCATGATAGATCACATTATCAATAAAAAAAATATAATAAAGCAATTAATTTAGCATTTTCAGTTTTAAAACCAAAGAAAATAGAATACAAAACTCTTACATATAATGGAGATAATATCACAGACAAGGTTAATAAACTATTGAAAAAACAAAATTTTAAAATTGCTTATAGAACTAACAATAAATTAGGTAAAATTAATCAAAAATAATAAAAGTAAAACCGTAAAAAATCAAAAATGTGGTGTTTATAAACTTAAATGTGGTAGTTGTTCAAAAATTTACATAGGTCAAACAGGCAGGTGTTTTGGAAAAAGAATCAAATAACATAAAAATAGTTACACTAAAAAACACATTAATTCCCATTATGCAATACATTTAAATAGTGAACAACACAGTTTTGATGAAAATTTTGAAATTTTACATTTAGAAAATAAGTCAACAAAACTTAATTTATTAGAAAGTATGGAAATTAACAAATGCAAAAGATCAAAAAATATTCTATTAAACGACCAGTTAGACCTGAACAATTCTCCTTTGTTAAATTTAAATTTAATCCGTTAGGGTTTTTTCATATAATAAAATTTGTATAATGACCCATTCTTCAGGACTATTTTTCAATAGAAACAGATAGTTTGGGTTATTTGGTATTTCCAAGTGTTAATAAAATAGGTAAATATTTAGAGTAAATTTTATAGTTTAAGAAAATTTAAATTATTCAATTATTTGCAACCATCTGACGAAGATACTGTGTCTCGAAACAATTGTTATGGTATAACAATAAAATTTAGTGAAGATTTATACACGAAGTATTTTTTATAGTTGTTATAATGGATCTTCATCAACTAACGGCTACTTCTATATAAAGGTAGTTTAGGTACTCTTGAAGAAAAATCATGTTTTTGAAGTTTTTGCGAACCCCGTATGAAAAATCAAAATTTTCTCTTCGTGAATTGCATTTTTTTACAAGCAAAACCTTTTATCAAAAATGACTTTTACCGAAAAATGAAATTTTTCATCCATTTTTGTGCTATTGTAAACCCTATCCGCGGACAGTCTGTATACTACGCTTATGCCCACATAGTAAATAGGCGGTTTTTGAACGTATTTTACGTCTCTGCTTCCTCAGACCTCGCTGTTCAAGAACGGTGCTTTGGACACTACTTTGCTTTTGCTGTAAATTTTCAACATGCAGTAAAATATTTTTGCGCATTCAATACCCTTAAAATCATATAATCTGGTACTTCTGTAAATGCATTAAATTAGTAGAAATAAATCACTGTCACTTGATAAAGATACTTTATCAGACATTTGGCCGACAATAGCAGCCTTAAAATAAACAACAAATTATTATCTACATATGTTTGGCAAATAAACATTCTAAAAAAGAACTAAACATATGTATTTCATCAGAAATGACATCGAATACGGATCGCTACATCTGTCGAACTAATTCAAAATAATAAATTGTTTAATTAAATTGTATTAATTTGTTTTGTTGCCAGATGAGATTTGATTTTGGCACCCAAATAGCCACTTTCTGATTAACTTTATTATATTGAGGCTTATGCTATATATTGCAGTTAGTAATTTAATTCTTGTCTGATCTTTTAATTAAATATTATAAATATTTTGATTTGAGCTTGTTCGTTTTAATCACATAACACCAACAACGAGAAATGATATTTCCGTATTATATTTGGACGAAACGTGAATGACGTTTAACCGATCGCCATTTTAAATAACGTTGGGTGAGACCATTGAATAAAGAATAAGAAGGAAGGAGCTTTGGTCGATTCGACAGTTGAACGGGATGGTTGTTGCATATGGCGGCTTCAATTACCGCACAACTAACCATTTCTAATAATTCTTTCTCTTTCAGCAATTTTAAAGCTAATTAAACACCAATAACTTAAATAGTCAATAATATAAATGTTCGTAACTATTAATACTATACAAAACTTAGTGTTAAGGCACAAAAAACTGCAATTAAACACAAAAAAAGCTCCCAAGCGTGACGCAAATCTTACAAGAACCAAAACAAATGAGTCATACTTGGTCGATCAATATGGCCGACTTGTTCTTGCGTATAACTTGTCAAACGAACCAAATGCTCCTTCCTTCCTATTCTTTATTCTGTGGGTGAGACGGGTATGGGTTAATAATTTTAATTGTAAGGTTAGTAAATTAGTTTCCGATGTTTTTACTTAGTTGTATATTTTTCTGAAACTGATGGCGATGGTATCTATTATATACAATTTAAAACGACAGAGCAAGTAGGTAACATCAAAAAATTAATTTACTGCCAAAATTAACACATAATATTAAATTACTCTTTTGAGTAAGTAAAGTAGCCATTTTTAACACGCTTTTGTTAGCTTCACCTGTATGTTTGTTTGTTTGTTCGTAACCGACTTCTTTGAACCCGATTTTGACCCACTTTAAACGGTTAGATTTAATTTAAATTTTGTAGACTTATTAAGAACCGCTGACAATACAATAATTTGATAAGTTCCTCCATATCCTCTGTATGAGAGTGAGAGAGATAGAACTCACCGTATGCGCATGCGTACTCTCTACCTACTTTCCGGCTCAAGCACTCGGCTTAATAGTGTTGGTACATTCTTTCGCTATCAGTTGGTCCGTTGGCCGAGCGGGTTTGTGGATAAAATGCTTTGAATCTGGCCATTTAAAAAAAATGGATCCACTGCTTTAAATCTAGCCATTTCAAAAAGTCATTGTTAAATTAGTGACAGTATTCCATCTCTACTCCGGACCTCTCTATGACTATCTCTACTCAAAAAAAAAATGTTTCTTAAGAATAACTCAAACTAAAAAATGAAAAATAAATATAGTTTAAAAAACTTATAAAACACGCTTTAATATAATTAATCAAACTAAAAAGCGGAAAATAAATATAGTTTAAAATAATTCTTGAAATTCTTAATATAGGCAGAAAATAATAATGAACGATAAACATTAGTATTATTGTGAAAAAAGCGTGGGGCGCTTTGTGCTATATTTTTCGTATATCGGGCACCTCCCGCTTTTTTCACAATAATACTAATGTTTATCGTTCATTATTATTTTCTGCCTATATTAAGAATTTCAAGAATTATTTTAAACTATATATTTATATGTTTATTAATTTATTTAATTCCAATATTCCAAAAAAGAAAAGTCTAAATACAGAAGGCATTACCTACCCTTTTCATCTTTGTTTAGTTCCTGTTAATTTAACATATCTATTTAGCCGAGCTAGAGGACCCAAAACCACCTTGGTGGGTTTCTGTTTTTGATCCTGGCCTAAAAACAGTGGCGCCTTAATTAAATTGTTTTAAACCCCTCCCTAATCTCCGGCATATGAGCTAGGGCATATTGCTCGCTGGCTGTAGGCCCCTCTAACTCGGATAAATACGATTAATTTGTTTCACTTTACTTCAGTAACCCTAACTTTGACATTCTCTAGTATTTGATTTTTTCATAATGATTTTTAATTAATGTTAGGTATAACTCACCCTGTCAGGCTTTAGTATCGTCAATCTAGCTACGGAACATTATACAATTAAACATTAAAAGAAAGTTTCTTAAGGTACTAAGAGCGGTATTCAGAGTCGTCTAATGGAAGCTTCCTTGATCTATACAAAAACACAACGAATCGTCCAAGGCATCATCGAGTGATTCGTATTCCACCCTTATTAATAAAGTCAAATTAATCTAAGAAATCGTCGCATCACCTGTCATTTATGGCACCTTGTTGAAGTCTGGTATATTTTACGTTAAGCGGTTGGCTACAGAAACAGAACCGGACTATTTTACCTTCGCCTTCGCCATCTTTTAAATTTTGTAAGGAAGTCTTAATATTTTGTTAAGATATAGCGTAGGTACTAATTTTATTATTTATAAAATAAAATATTGACAGACCTACGAAAATAAATATGTGAAAATATTATAAAAATAAAGGAAAAGAAGAAAACAACATTTATTTATTTTAGTATTTATTTACGAAAGGCATAGGTATGTATGTACCTATTTATTATACAAGGAAAAAAGTTATGCATTTTTTGCGAGGTGTAAGCTTTGTGATGCACATCTAATTAAAACACCATACCTATTGGTAACCCTTTTGGTATTGTTACTTTTGTGGGATTTTTATATATGGATATATATAGGGTGTCCCGTGACTAAGGGCTATACAGCAACAGAATATGGTAGACTTAAAAATATGTCATTTAATTTAATTTCTTAGACGGTTTAAGATATACAGGGTGATCAAGTAATTATTTACTTTATAAAATTGGCGATGATTTGATGTTAAGCGGATATGAATCACATTTGGTGTAGTTATGTCTTTGAGGGCAAGAAGGAGGATTCCATAATGATTTTAAACATATCTCGTAGTTACACAATATAAGTATGATACATTCTCGCATATATTTTTTATCTCTCACATTTCTAACCGCTTTACCTCAATTAAGAAAGAGGGATCTTTAATTTGTAAAAAGTTGTACTTCATTAAACTCGATATTTCAATTAGTTTTTGAGATAATTGCGTTTAAATGCTAGATCGCAAGAAACATTTAAATAAACACCTTTCTTAACGAAACATATTCATTGAAAATTAACCGAGCGTTCTAAAGCATAAATTAATGACATAGTTTCAAGTCTGCTATCTCCTGTTGCTGTATTTGTCCATTAGTTATGAGACCTCCTCCTATAGGTAAATATGCTCTATGGTTGAACTTTACTGATTTGACACCTGAGCTGCCATGCACATTTGGAAGGCAACTATTAAAAAGTAATGAAGAAGTGTGTACAGGGTGTCCCAAATTCGAGCCTCATCATGGGGATCTCGGAAACTATAAGAGATACAGCATCGGTCAAAGTGTGGCAAAGTTGCGCAATTTCTTACTGAGCAATATCGCAAAAAAATATCCGAGCTATCTTTTTTAGTTTTTGAAATTTTTGCAAAAAACTAAAATTTTGAGTTTTGGTTTTTTTAAATTGCTCGACTTATTTTATCCGCTACAGAAAAACAAGCACAACATTGTTAAGGCAACTTTTTACGCTCCATATTGTGACATTTTTAGAATTTCGTTACAACGTTTCGTTTTTGTGGAACTATTATCAACTTTAATTTTTTAAATACGGACCTGCATTTTTTATTTTATTTTTTGATAGCCCTTTAAGCCCTGAATTCAACCATGTACCACAATTAATTATATTTAGACGTTTTGATGTCATTATTACATCTTCAGGAATGTGATAATTGTTTTTATATAAATTGTAACAAAGTAAAAATAAAACCAAACAACACAAAGGTGGCTATGACAAGAACTTTTACTTGATTGTTTGGCTTAATTATCTTGACAACTGCAGTCACCATTTATACTGAATATTATAAATAATAATATCGTTACAACGTTTCGTTTTTGTGGAACTATTATCAACTTTAATTTTTTAAATACGGACCTGCATTTTTTATTTTATTTTTTGATAGCCCTTTAAGCCCTGAATTCAACCATGTACCACACTTAATTATATTTAGACGTTTTGATGTCATTATTACATGTTCAGGAATGTAATAATTATTTTTTAATACGGCCCTGGTGTTAGTTGTTAGATTGAAATATCGTTTAGCGGGATTTTGGTGGGTTACAGAATTTAAAATATTTTGTTGTTCTTCCGTTCCATTCGTGTACCATATTTGACTCTTGGTTTATTAAAACTACCATACTGGGCTAAATAAGTTTCAAGCGTAGCAAAATAACTATAAGGAGGCTGCAAGCGTTCAGGATAGTCCTGTAAATAACGGTCACAAGAAATTTGTGAATTCCTATTGAAAGAATAATAAACTCGTAACATGTCGCGCTTTTCTAAAGCAGAAAACATAATTTTGCTGAAATATTCAGTATAAATGGTACTGCAGTTGTCAAGATAATTAAGCCAAACAATCAAGTAAAAGTTCTTGTCATAGCCACCTTTGTTTTGTTTGGTTTTATTGAAGTGAAAACTTCTTTAGGCGCGTTTAGCACTTTTTGTGGGCACTGAATTAAACTGAGCCGTCACGCGTCGCCGTCACGCGTCAGGCGTCAGACTCGGGTGTGCTACGCTCGAATTCAACTGCTATATTCTCAGACCAAGCACTACTATGGTCTGAGGCTATATTCAATCCGAACTGACCCTGACCCGAATGAACATTATATGAAAGAGCATGCCGCCATCGGTCGCTTTCAGTATCGACGTATCGACGTGGAAACAGTCAGTGTGCGTTGTCTAGACACTCGTGTATTTGATATTGTTAATTTCACCTTGTTGACGTTTTCACTTCTGTCGTGTGGTCTTAAGCACACACAATTTTTTTTTTTTTTACTTTGTTACGATTTATATAAAAACATACTTAAATATAGTAAATTATTTGTATAAAATTCTGGATCCATTTACATGTTGTATGTGGTAAAAAGATTAAGTAACTAACAACAGGGCCGTATTTAAAAATAATTATCACATTCCTGAAGATGTAATAATGACATCAAAACGTCTAAATATAATTAAGTGTGGTACATGGTTGAATTCAGGGCTTAAAGGGCTATCAAAAAATAAAATAAAAAATGCAGGTCCGTATTTAAAAAATTAAAGTTAATAATAGTTCCACAAAAACGAAACGTTGTAACGAAATTCTAAAAATGTCATAATATGGAGCGTAAAAAGTTGCCTTAACAATATTGTGATTGTTTTTCTGTAGCGGATAAAATAAGTCGAGCAATTTAAAAAAACAAAAACTCAAAATTTTAATTTTTTGCAAAAATTTCAAAAACTAAAAAAGATAGCCGAGATTTTTTTTTGCGATATTGCTCAGTACGAAATTGCGCAACTTTGCCACAATTTGACCGATGCTGTATCTCTTATAGTTTCCGAGATCCCCATGATGAGGCTCGAATTTGGGACACCCTGTACACTTGAAATTCGTAACCTACTGAAGGATAAATAAAAAAAGTATACTAAAAAACAAGAAACAAAATTTATTAGGTATGACGTTTGAGAAAATCCATGTCTCATCCAAAAAAAACATAAAATATTATGGCTTTTTCTTTATTCCTAGCTCTTCATTCTCCATGTATGCAGAAGGAAATTTAACAGATACTTAGGTATTTATAAAAACATTGCCATATATTTTTCATGTTTATTATTTATGTTTTCACAATTCCTGCTCTATTATATCTAAGTACCTACCTCGTAAACTGCGTTAAAGGTTAAAATAGTTTTTCCGGCCTCACTTTATCTTTGAAAATAATCGAATAATTTTAAAATTAATGCTTGTTCTTTTTCACAATACCGTGACTTTTTGAAATAACGTTGATTCAAAATGCCACTGTCAAAAATGACAATAAATCTTTTTGACTGGTAAAATTATACGACATTCATTATTGACTCAAAGTTCACGAATGTTAGAAAGATAAGCACTAGTCGTGACGTAATGGTTAGCGATCATTAAACGGACTTTACCTACATGTTGCATCCAATTGTTAAGGATATTTTACTCCAAAGTTATGTACATTCGCTAAGTTAGATGGGTGGATAATTAATCTTAGGAAGACACGCTCCTTCGCCATGGTGGCTCACGTCACTCCTCTTGCGAACTTGCATAAATCAACCACCAAAAGGAGCGATCGGCGCCAAGGCGAAGGGCACGGAAGCTGCCGCCTCCGACATCCCTTAAGCCCTGCACGGCTCGTTGCTTCTAATTATGCACGCAAAAGATTTCGCGCTTAATTTAGTCCTACCGGTTTTGCATCTCGAATTTCCCCTAAGTTTTGTGTAATTCAGGGGCGGCGAGTACGAATTGTAACCACATACATGGAATATAAGGGGACAAAACAATCCATTCATCAAAAACCATTTGTTTACAATCATACATATAGTTGAATTCACATAAACTTTTAACGCCGTGACATTTCAGTTCTGTCATACTTGTCAAATACTGCAGCAACTCATAAAATATAAATTTCTAATGGCAAAATTTAATTAGTATACTTGTACTGCACACAAAGTATGTCTATCTTGTATTCTTTCATACGTTTTAACGTATTTGTTGAGTATAGGTCACATCATTGTTGGGAGTCTACTGCCTGTCCGGTCTAAATTGGAATTTTATTGATCGTATCAATACCTGTTTCAATTAATGTATGTTTACTTTGTTTTTAAGTTTTTTTTTAACTTACTTTGCATGTTAGATAAAGCAATAGAATATTCTTATTTCTTACAACCCATTATTAGTATTGGACTTTATAATCTATGGACGAATTTTACCATCAAGTACTTTTGAAATCATAAATCACTCAAGATCTACTCACCTCTGGATTCGAGAAGATGAATAATCAGTATCTCAGTAGTCAAATTATTTACAGTGTCCTAATTATATTAAATTATAATGTTTTAGGGAAATCACAACGGAAGCGCTGTAGGGACGTTTTTACTACGAGTGACGCAGAATTTTTTATATTCATTCATTATCTAACGTTACAGTGTTGGTGAGCTGTGTTTGTGATTAATTGCGTTTTTAACTTTTCGTATTTTTTCGACATAGAACTATTTAGTGCTATTTATTATTGTTAACAATGGTTAGCCAGTGCGTGGTGTGTAAGAGACCCGATTATTTTAGCCCTGGATTAATATTTTGGCGCTAATTGAGGTTATATTTTTAGCTTCAAGGCAATGGTGTAGATAGTTCTGTATTTTCAGTAAATGTTGCAAAATACATGGATTATTTTTGATCCTAAAAAAACAACATGCCAATGCACTGCAAGGATAACAGAGAGTTTTTACAGCTTATACAGGGCTGCCATTTTTTCAAGCCATCTCCTTCTAACTTATCTGAAACTTTGCAAGTATAGTTAAATTCACATAAAGTTTTAATGCCAAATGTCAAGACTTGTCATTGTCTAGTTACTTTAGATTTCACCAACTTACTAAATTTCTTATACAGCCGAGATTGGTCAGTGTTTTTTCTTTTTCTTTTCTGGAATTGTTCGGCCAACTCTTTTTATTTCTTATCTCTTTTTAATCGTATATCTCAGTAAACCATATGGCATAATAATATAGATAATCATAATATGCAATGTTAAGCGGCAAGAACAACATCACACTAGAAGCTATTTAAATTATTGAGAACTCTAGTACTGATTTTTAGTGATACGTATATGCTTTATTAACCGTAGCAAGCAAATATTATTATGATTAATGTCAAGTTTCGGTTTCATTACAACTGCCAGTCGGAACTAATGCAGTATATAAAACCAGATTACACCCCCAATAGAACTTGATAATTACTGTGTATTCAGAGCAATAATGTCTATAAACCATTCTATGGTAGCCATAACTCCTATTTTCTATTGGCTACCGTGATATTATCACTGCACAACAGTCTAGCAATTTTCGTTGTCTTACAGTAGGGAAGTGAGTTGCTGTCACATATAAAGTCCGTCCGGCGAGTGAATTCACATTTGCCATAAACCGATTATGGTCAAAATTAGTCTACAATAAAATAGACAGCGGTCCTCAAACAATTTTAACTACTTTTAGCTACATGGGCCGTAATTAAAATTTCCATTGCAATTATTTATTTATTTTGTATTTATTGAATTATCTAAATTTTTTATAATAATAATAATAATAATAATAATAATAATAATAATAATAATAATAATAATAATAATAATAATAATAATAATAATAATAATAATAATAATAATAATAATAATAATAATAATAATAATAATAATAATAATAATAATAATAATAATAATAATAATAATAATAATAATAATAATAATAATAATAATGTACAATGCTTGCCCCGAAAGCCTACTTGGATCGCCACAACAGAGTAGGCAAAATAATTCACAAGAAGCTGTGTGAAAAACATATGGGAATCACAGAAGCTGCCCCATATTATGCATATGAGCCTCCAGCCGTCTGTGAAAACGACGACGTGCGCATCTACTGGAACAGGAAAATACAAACAGATAGAACAATCCCTAATAACATCCCTGACCTGGTGCTCACATTTAAAAAGGAAAAAAAGACGTTCATTGTGGATTTTGCCGTACCCCTAGCTACAAATATCACGAAAACATACACAGAGAAAATCAACAAGTACTTACCGCTTCGTGACGAAATAACGGAGATGTGGCATATGGATTCCGTCACTATCGTACCCATTGTAATAGGAACCTTAGGTGAAATACCCAAAAAGCTAAAAGACAGCCTATCAGTACTTGATATTGAATGGGATTTATACAAACCAATCCAAAAATCAGTGTTACTGGACACATGCTGCATTGTGAGAAGGGTTATTGGCCTGAAATTGGATCATCTTGTCGGACATCGACCGATGAAACCTATGGTGATACCGCTAATATTTTAGTGTGATTTTAGTGAATGAATAATAATAATAATAATAATAATAATAATAATAATAATAATAATAATAATAATAATAATAATAATAATAATAATAATAATAATAATAATAATAATAATAATAATAATAATAATAATAATAATAATAATAATAATGATAATAATAATAATTTTATTACATAGGAGGTAGGGACAGGGTCTTCCAACGAGGACTGAAAAGGGGCTCATTTTTGAGCTTCCTTGTATTTAAAGAAAAATCCAAAATAGCCAATCGATGTACTTTTTCCTGCAGAATTCAAAAATGAAACCAAAAATGTATTTGAACCAGAAACAAAAGAGTTACGATATGGATAAGGTGTTTTTTAAATGGAACATAGCTTTTTTTATACGATTTTTGGAACGAATGATTTTTTTTTGTCCGTTCTGATTAAAATATTTAATATTGTGACAGCTATTTTTATTAAATTTTAATGTTTTATCCAGTATAATTTAACGTTAACCTGTTTGAAACATACACTAGGTAATAAAGGTATAATCACCTTTGAATCCTTCAAAGTAATTTCGGCAATATTATAGTAAATTTGTCAAATTTTTTGACTTTGTATTAAACAGTTGAATAAAGAGTACCCATGTAAATTCTTATAAGGAATAGAAGGGTTTTTCTTAGTGTGGGCTTGAAGCTTTTTACATCTACACTTTTAAAATTTAAAACTTGGGTAATTTAACTCCGAAAATGTACGATCAATTATTAAATAAATACCGAAATATTGATTAGGTTTCCCCATAATTTATTCCATGGAATCTTTCAAAGGTTCTTTATTTTTATTATTTATTACAATAGGTAGGTACCTGACGAAAAATTTCTATTGTTCTCTTTATTTGAACAAACACGCCCATGATTCATACAATTCCAAGCATATTTTGGCGATCCCAGTCAGAATCTAAGACTGTTTAGAAATGCAAACACTCCGTTCGACTAACATCACATTCTGCCTCCCCAAGAAACATGTTGCCATGACAACGGTCCCTCGACCGGGCGCCATTTTGGCCCCCAAAACGGGGGAGTTAGCGGGAGCGCCACAAATTTATATCTGCCTCATCCGGCGGCTCAAAGGAGATCATTACCAAAGCTTTCTACTCAATTGCGGATCGCGTCGGGTTTGATCTATTTGTCGACGCTCTTTACCTGGCTCAGTCTTATTATTTTATATCATTTCTTTATTGCCCCTTTTTCTCTATAGATTTGCCTTTTGGACTTTTTCTTTTATCGGGATAAAACGAAATGCTTTTAATAAAGAAAATTTTCTTTTATACACATGCTCATTCGGTGTAGTGGCATGTCTTTGTTTGAATCGGAATTTACCACTTCGGCTACTAATTGCACAATATTATGCCATTAACATTAGGTATAAGGAAAAAGGTGGTCCCAAAATTTAAGATGCTATTATACAACAGTGTCACCAGTAAAGTCCGCATCATATGAGATTTGTTTTTATTAATAACTATTCGAAATTTGACTTTGGCATCAAGTTCTGCTTCGATCGAGATGAAAATGAAGCAAAAAAATAGTATCTGTCATATTTTAATTTTTTCCAAAAAATAATTCAAAAGTGGCGAGTTATTTCTGAAAATATCAAAAAAATTATTCGAAAAAGTTTTTTCAAATGCAGTTTCTAGCACATAAGCAAAATTTCAGCTGCATAAGATAATTTTGATTTTTTACCTATATTTTGTAAATTGCAGCACTTTTTCAAAATAAGACTCAACGCAACCTACATAAAACTTCTTAGTTTTGACAATGCTTTATTTCGAATACATTTTCTTTAAAGTAGCGCCATATTAAATGTGTGTTTTTCTACAAAATCAAAATTTGGTCGCATGTGATGCAAAGTTTATTTGTTTTTGGCCCTGTATAAGGTAACTTCATAAAATAAGTATTTTTAAAAACGTAGTTTGTGTCTTTCCTACTGAAAGACAACGAAAATTGCTAGACCGTTGTATGGTGATAATATCACGGTAATTTAGCCAATAGAAAATAGAAGTTTATGTTACCATAGAATGGTTTATAGCCACTCCTGCTCTGAATACTCCGAGTAATTATCAAATTTTATTGGGGGTGTAATCTGGTTTTATATACTGTATTAGTTCCGACTGGCAGTTGTAATGAAACGTGACATTAATCATAATAATATTAGCTTGCGACGGTTAATAAAGCATATACTTATCACTAAAAATCAGTACTGTAGGTAGTTCTCAAAAATTTAAAAAGCATCTCGTGTGAAATTGTTTGTGTCATTTAACATTGCATATTATGATTATCTATTATGCAACATGGTTTACTGAGATGGTAAAATTCGTCCATAGATTATGAAGTCCAATACTAATTGTGCGAAATAAGAATCTTCTAATGCTTTATCTGACATGCAAAGTTTAAAAAACCTAATTACAAAGTAAAAACAAATTAATTGAAACAGGTATTGGTACGATCAATACAATTCAACCTCGGACAGGACAGCTAGAAAACTCCGAGCAACGTTGTGACCTACGCAACAAATATGTTAAAACTAATACCTACTAGGGCGCGCGACGATTACCGATCGCTACGAACCCCCCACCAACGTCTTGTGGATTATACCCAACAAACAATTATAGTCTAAAAAAGGTGACTTTTACCTACGTTTTTAACTATAAAGCTCGACAGACCCCTTTACATAGTCAGAAGTTAGTAATTTATACCACTTTATCACCTAGTGGGGAATAAAACCAAGGTAATAAAGTGGTAAGAAACACCTGTCATTAGGAGAATTGTTCTTCATAGACGAGGTCAAGTAGTCTTCTCCGTGGTAGTAAAGAGGTGTTTTTTACCCGTATTTAACCTATGTGGGCCTATGTTGGGCCTGTTATGGGCTATGAAGGTTATAGCAAATCATAACCACAATTTTAGAAAAAGATAAAAATAGTATTTTGTTTTTATTTGTATCAAAGCACAGGAGGCAGGAGGGTTCTTAAATCAGAACATGTCATGTCAGCCGCTATTGATTTTTAAAATGAAGTGGTAGTATATAGATAGGTATATGTACTTATAAAAATCATTATTTCATCGATGTGAAGTGAAAAAATGGGTGCGCGTAAAAATGTTTCGTATAGATTTCAATTTTACCTAGAAAAACTAACCGCGCCCCAGAAAAAATGCATTTAATTAAAAAAAACAAGGTAAATTAAAATTGAAAATACCAAAAATTTTAAATGTAGCCAATGTTTTGTGCTTGGACGAATAAGTTAGCTCGTTTCTGTACTCGGTTTTTGTAAACAATTTGTTGTTGCTTTAGTGTTGCAAGTAATTTAACAAAATTAGTTGAAAATAATACACCATGTTGAAAAAAATATGGCGTCAGTAAAATATTTTTCCTAAAGGTCGTGATTTCCTGTGGTTTGGGCCTTAAAAAAAATTGGACCTATAAGTCAACCCGTATTAGGTAACGCTAGGAGAAAATTTCCTATTTTGTATCTTCTGTCTTAATAGGTCTAAATTAGGAGAAATATTCGTTTATATGGCATAAATTTATAATAATGAGTGTTTATGAAGCCTAATTTGGGGTTTTTAAGAATACTGCAGGCCCTATGTACGGCCTATTACTCTATAAAATGGTTCTATCGGGGTCGCTGAATTATTGCCTCGCAACAGATTAATAGCCACTATTATAATGTAACTAACCTTACTTTTTTGCCGAGTTCGAATATAAACGTACAACGTTTTTTCGTTGTTCCGGCGTTTTGTATAGATCCTACGCGACCCCTTTTATTTCGCCGAAAAAATGGAAACAGATTATTTTAAAATAGAGAGGGTCAAGCTCCTCCTTGGATTATTCTTATGTTCCCCACAAGTGGGAAGATTACCACAGTGCAATGAACTTTACAATCATCATTAAAGTTTTCTAAGCCAGAATCTCTTTAAATACATAATTTTTGGAAGATACGGCTTTATATCCGGTAAAAATCACTTTGAGGACAAAATATTGGGCTATAAAGAAATTATTTAAGTCATAACTATAACCTATTTTATACTTTAACGCCTTCTGGGCTTTAAGTACAAAATGTAAGACTAATATAGGGTATACATCACCTCAGAAAGTGTTCACATTATAACCTGACCATTAAAGACAAAACGAAGTAATTTGTTCTTCATTTATGGGTCTAAAAGATTATTGGACTTTAAGGCCCAATCTAAGGTTAAAATAACCTGGTAGGGCGTTTATTACTGACTTTCCTTAGACCTAACTATCGAGTCGATTAACAAGGTAATTATCTACTCTTTTGGACCATCTCTTGGGCCTCTTATATTTTCCCACTTTGAACACGTATTAATAAGTTAGAATTACTTTGTTTGGGCCAAACTGTTAGTCTCTTTGGCCGTTTAGTCTAAAAAGCCGATTTGAAGGTAAAAAATAGACTATTTTTTACTTAAATAGGTCATTTTCTCCAAATGAGAGGTCGCCAAGGCTTTAAATGTTTGTTGGGTAGGTTCTAACGGATACAATTCGTTTTTGAGGACGCTGTTCTGCTTTCTTAATTGTAGAGAAAGCGCTTTACTGGGAACAAAATGCGTCGCATTTATAACATACAATTTATTTCTTAACAAAATTGCTGTATTAAAAGTGGTTCATTATTCAATAAGACTGATGCTGTTAATGGAACTGATTACTACCAATAAAAACACCGTTCTAACAAATCTGGAATTGATATAACACTAAAGCGTTTGATACACTTCGAGCAATTTATTTAATATGGGTTAATAAAAAATAAGCTATCAATACAAACTATGTCTTAGCAAACCTGTTGTATATTAGATAATTTTGCTCAGTGTGACAACTTTGCAAGCGTTAGCTAAAAGTTTATAGCAATACCAAACAATTAAATTAATGGGAAGAATTTTTTTGTTTCTCTTCGTTTTATCAGAACAGAACCATCCCCAGTCCCCAGACGTTTCGCCACAATGACTCATCAGTGAAGCTAGTAAGGTAGGAATGCTAACCCAGGATCTAGGAGCTGACGTTTCAACTTGAACTTATTTGTCAATTGATGATTATTTTTATTATCATTAGAAAAAGTATATAATATCATCGCCTTATATGATATCCAAAAATTTGAGAGAGCTTTTTAATATTTTTTCGTTTTTATTTTTAAATAAAAAGTCCATATTTCCCACAAACGTAATAAAATATGTGACACTTTATTCATTTTAAAAGTTTATTTTAACAATGCCATCCCATATTTAATAAAATATTATTAATCATTTTTAGTCAAACAAAGCACATGCTGTTTTTATAGTCGCAAATTCATCCCCTGGCACATATTTTGCGGCGTCCCGTCCCATAACGTTTCATTAACCCCCTAAGTTAAAATAATAGCGCAGTGTATGCACTCTCTCTATTTGGGCCTCTCGTATTACATTTGTCGCCAAATCCAATAAAGATGAATATTAGCATAATGATACAAGGGCGTTTTGATGCAATGTTGCCATATATATTGACTATTATGTCTTCAAAAAATCTCTAAATTTGTGCTTTTATAAACAAGTAAAGTATTTATCCACCAAGGCATTTTGGGATTTAAGGAGGAGTGAATAAAACACAATACAGTCCTGTTCATTAAGAAAACAATTGAAAATTTTACGTTCATCCATATACATTTAGGTACCTTTAGATACGTAGGTACAGCTTATCTCGTGCGCAAACAAAAGTTAAGTTTTATGAGTAAAAAAATACATCAAAGCGCACGGCTCGTCGGTCAGATGCCTTACCTCCCAGCAAACCTCTTGTTATCGGTCTGTCCTTCTTTAGCAGCATGCTTAAAATACACTCCAGAACCGGCTCGGCGCCATTTTAATTGTTGTGTTTTAAGTTTTCTCTGTGGATTCCTTGTTGTTTTCTTTGCTGTTGTGGATTGTGGGTGATCAATATGAACGGGTTTCTAGTTTTTGTGTACTTTGGTGAATTGTATTTGTGACTTTAGTGACTCGGATACAATGACTAGTAAAGACCATTGTATGATTTTGTTATGCCCAAATAGGTGTAAAATACCGGGTATTTCGTATTTTCAGTAAATATGGTGATGTATCTTATAATATTATAACTTTACTTTATTTTGATCAAACACATCTAACTACGCATAGGCTATACAAGCAAGGTATGAACGCACATCAATACAGATTATCCCGATGTATGTTTTGGTATATTTTATTTGCAGTGCAGTCCTGCAAACTAATTAGGTACGCCTACTTTTCGGGTAATATATTGCTTCAAAAAGTTTAAAAGACACTTTTCTCTATAGGTACTACTTATATTATATAAAAAAAAGTTAATACCAAGGTATGTTTATATTAATCCAAGGGTGAAAGTATTCCACGGGTCAAGTTTTCGGGCAAAATCATTTTCAAATTCTTGAACGAGAAGTTTTGCTTGAAAATGTTTTTTTCACGTACCCAAGTTTCTGCAAAATTGTAAAAATCAATACAAGGTTATAGGTTAGGTACGCGATAAAATCGAAGATTGGTTATTTTGCTGGTTTTGTTTGTTTTTTATTAGTGAGTAGAATTTTTTTTTTCTCGCGTTTATTTATAGAAAACATTTTCTTATTAATTTTGCTCTTTTGCAGTTAATAAAAATAAATCATATAAAAGAAAATTTTGCTTTATGCTTACAAAAGAACAAAGAACGCGGTAAAAACCTGGATATCAGTTTAACTTACCGGTGGTAAAGGTTATGATTTTACTTAAGCTTGATCTACATAAAGACTGATGCATGTGAACAAGTAAAATAGAAACGCGTTTTTTCAAATTTTTAATCATTATATTTATACTGTTAATAAAGTCAGAAATAAGTAGTTTGTTTAGGTCAAAAGCAAGGGCGTCCATAGGGGGGGGGGCGGGCAAAACGGGCACTTGTCCCCCCCCCTAGGCGCCCACATTACTATTTTATTTCATAATTCAGTATAAATATTGAATACTACAGTGGCGGCTCGCGGTTGTAAAAAATGGTGAAGAGCTTAGTAGCAGTTTGTGCTCAGAGGCATAAAGCCCGCCGCAGGCGATTGCGCCGCAGGCGAAATTTTTTTGGACCACGCCCAAATTTGGTCAATAATTTATTACTTTATTACTTATAAACGAAAAAAAATGACCACAATAATAATTAATATAATTTTTTAGACCTACAAAACAATTTTTGTAAGGCGGTACTACTAATACATAGCCAATTATACTCTAAAAACCAGGAACACTTAAAATTATAATCTTATAGGATCTGCCACTTTTTTTCGATTCTTTTTTTAAATCTATGTTTAAGATTCCAGTAGGTCGCCCGTGTACTAAAACGTATCTTATCCTCATCTGTCCCACGACTGAATGGAGTTTCTAACAAATTACAAACTATGTCATTAATTGGGTTTATTTTTAAAACGTACAATAAAAATTAGTACTTAGGTCTACTGAATTAAGTGAAAAATAAAAACAAAACTTTCTAATCACACAATAAATAACGTAAAAAGGGTATCTATAGCCGTAAGTTTCGCGAAGCCTCAAAATAAATACCCGAACCAATACTTAAAACAATAGTGCATATGACTGATCTATTTTTAGATGCACTTCAATCACGTCTCACATGCTGTCGCGTACCTGACGTCACGTAACCATAGCGACGATGGAAATCAAAGCCACTTGACTGTACGTTCAGTATGTTGGGTTTTCGCCGCTCTTCACTTGCTGCTTTGACCTTTCGATGCGACGGCGACGGACGCGGTCGGCTGGGGCGCGCCAAAATGCACGAGTGTTTATAATAGAATTATTGTCCATCGGAGTTAACCGTGGTCCTATTATGCATAGCTACATTTGGATTAAATTAATATTATTAATTCGAACATAATTATTTTTTAAGGTAGCTGTATTGGTACATTTAATATTTAATATTGTCGAAAAAAACTTCCTCCTGGTTTTATTTTTATTGGTGAAGGGCCCCTTCACCTACTTCACCTGACGAGCCGCCACTGGAATACTACAGTGGTTAGTTAGTAGACCAACAAATCACTAAACTGAACAATTACATAATAAAAACATATCAATAAATTAATACATTAGGCATAAGTTAAATAAATAGTCTTATACAGTGTCACCAGTAACGTCCGCATCATATGGGATTTTTTTTTATTAATAGCTTTATTCCAAATTTGACTTTGGCATCAAGTTCTGCTTCGATCGAGATGAAAATTAGGCAAATAAATAGTAGTCACGTGATTCGCATTATCTGTCAAATTTTAATTTTTTCCAAAAAATAATTCAAAAGTGGGGTTATTTCTGAAAATATCGAAAAAAGTTATAATTTTTTTTGCAGTTATCAGCAAACATGCAAAATTTCAGCTGGATAAGATAATTTTCATTTTTTACCTAATTTTGTAAATTGCACCACTTTTGCAAAATAAGACTCAACCCAACCTATACATAAAATTTCTTAGTTTTGACAATGCTTTATTTCAGATACATTTTCTTTAAACTAGCGTCATATTAAATGTGTGGTTTTCTACAGAATCAAAATTGGGCTGTTAAAATTTGGTCGCATGTGATGCAAAGTTCATTTGTTTTTGACCCTGTATAAGGTAACTTCATAAAATACGTATTTTTGAAAACGGAGTTTGTGACTAAAAGTAAAAAAATAAAAAATAAAATAAAGAGATTTTAAATTAAATCGTTGAAAATAGATAAACTTTCCGTTGGGTTAAGGCGATACATCACCGAACAGAAATTTCGGTGTCCGGAGGAAATCTGCAGGCATATTTCTATCTAAACCCGTTCACCCGCTGACTAATATTTTTGCACCGGCATCATCGCTGTTTAATTTCACCGGGCATGAACAATTCGCAGAACTAGACCGCTCCAAGGGCCAAAATCTCGGCCAAAACAGTTTATTTTTGTATTTATTCAATTACGACTAATAGTCCAGGAAAATTATTAGTCCAGGAAAATATTATTTTAATTTGTATGCTCATGTATATAAAGATATATTTTCGACATTTTTACTGCCAGTGTTCTTATAATATGTACAGTATCTGTTAAATATTAAAGTTTATTTACAAACAACAACAAATACTTTGTTAATTACCTACCTACCAAATTTTAACTGTAAGATGAACTAATTAACTGAAAAAGTTGTGATTTTCTTAATAAATCCAATTTAAACAAATGTATCTATTAGTAATTTGCAACATGATTAAATTATTCCACACAAAATAAGTAATAAGAAAAAAAATAATAAAAACTTAAATAATTTGATAATAATATATTAATCATCCCGAGGGGGATTCCTAATTTGTAGTCTTCTTGTATATCTAGGGTCAATAATTTCAGGTGGTAAGCATTTTAAATAAAACCTTATTAAATATGGCTCCATTTTGTCTGTCCAAAACACATAATTTCTTTCAATCTAAAAAAATTGTGTAAATTTAAACATTTTAAGTCAGTATTCACCTGAAGACGACTGGAGATACTTACCAGTTGAAACGTTGTGATATGAAAAACTAAAGGCAATGGAAGTCCAAAACACACCTATTACTCATTTTAAGTCAGTTTAAACAGTTTTCTGCACTATATTATAGCATACACAATTTACCTTTAGATACGTACAGCTTATCTCCTGCGCAATCAAAAGTTACGTTTTATGGGTGAAAAAATACGTCCAAGCGCATGACTCGCCGGTCAGCTGCCTTCCTTCTGGACACCTTCGTGCATGCGCACAAACCTTGTGTTATCGGCCTGTCCTACTTTATCAACAATAATCGACATGCTCAAGATACTCTCCAGAACCGGCTCGGCCGCCATTTTTGTTGTTGTGTTTTAAGGTTTCTCTGTGGATTCGTTGTAGTTTTCTTAGCTGACGTGGATTGTGGGTGTTTAATATTTACGGATTTCTAGTTTTTGTGGAGTTTAGTGAATTGTGTTTGTGCTTTTAATGACTCCAATTGGAATATAAAGAATGACAGTAAGAGCCGTTGTATTATTTTGTTAAGCCGAAATAGGTGTAAAATATCGGGTATTTAATATTTTTAGTAAGTATGGAGTAGTGATGTATCTTGATATATAACTTTATTTTATTATGAACAATTTAAACACATCTAACTAGGCCTAGGCTACATAAATAAGGTATGAAAATAATGAGAAACACACACCAAAACATATTATTATCCCGATGCTTGCAAAGAAAAAAGTAAATACCTAGGTATGTTTATATTAATGTGAAAGTATTTTATGAGTCAATTTCTCGGGCAAACCCTTTTTCAAATTCTTGAACAAAACAAGTTTTTGCCAAATTGTAAAAATCAATACAAGTTATATACCAACTAATATTTGACTTGAGGTTACGTAAGCGATAACACTGTAGATTTGTTATTTTGCTGGTTTTGTTTGTTTTTTATATTCGATTTTGTAAGTTTTATAGTTATATTAACTTGTTCTCTTCCTTTTTGAACCAACAACATTTTTAAACAAATTTTGAAAACAAAACCTTAAAAACCATTTTCTATACTTAAAATCATATGTTTGCTACTACTCAAAATGCCAGAAATCACTACCTTTTTTCCCAACTTGATCAAAAATTGAGAAGAAATTCCAATTTTTTTGGCAAAAATTTAAATTTTAAAGCCCGGACCTGTCTATTTTATTTTCCCATTCGTCAAACGATAATGTTGCAGTGCGCATGGCTAATAGTGTCTAGCTTTGCTTACATGCGCGAGGCCATAAATCTGCCACTTTCATGATTGTTGTTTGCTTATCTAAAGGTAAATATCTATGCTATATAGATACAACAGAACAATACATTACATTTTACAAATTAGGTATTTTTTAAATTACAGATATTGTATAGAAGTATGGCACAATATCATACCTTTTCTACAAGGAATCCTAATGTAGTCCACAACAGAAAATAGCAATATGAATTTTTGGTTACTTGGAACAGTCCTTGTGTTTGATAATAATAATTATGGTTTTTCTTTAATTGTAATATGCCATTATTTATTGTAGCAAAAGTTTTTTTTTCTGTTGAATGGCCTCTTCTGGTGTTCACATTTTCGCTGTTGAAGGAGACTTTACTTCTATTATCCCTTCGTCTTGAATAAGTCCATCTGGACTAGCTGCCAAGAAGCAATGTTCTTTATGGATAAACAAACCACAAGGCTTGACTTTTAGATTTGTTCTTTAGTCTCAAATGCTTTTATAGCTATAGGTATAATATTTTTCTAATTTGCAAAATACATCTAAAAATGACTAGGTACTTATCCTAATAAACGCTACCGGGCTGGCATAAGCCGGGGACAAACTGTCCCACTAAGGTTTCTTACTTTATAAATAATTAACAAATTTTTAAATAGCCAAATGATGTCAAAATTAAGTAACTTAATGGCAAAGTTGCCTAGCAATCCCTATTAGTTGGCAATTTTGTTTTGCATGTATATCTTGTTTAAAGTAAATAACATGAATAAAATTGTTATTTGTAAATAACTTGAGAAGGAATAAAGATATCAAATTATAGTTTGCACCAGAATTTAGCTATTGTCATTCTCTTTAAGCAAGGTCATATAAAAATATGAATTTCCAGGGTTGTAGTGTTGCAAGTTTACTTTTATGAAGAAAACTGTAAAAAAACAAATATTGGGAAATCAACGCCCTCTAGAAGACGCAGTATCAACATCAACTCCCCATCCCGACGGCATTCAGTATTTTAAAAAGGGTAAAATTACCTTTAAAACAAGACTAAATTTGGATAGAGGCTATGGAAGATACACCAATTTTATACAGGATTCCCCCGCCCTTATTATCGACGATATAAATTATTAGTCTACAAAACAAATAATCGCAAAAATTATCGATCTTTCTATTTCCGTTATTAAATGATAACCGCAATAGCGCTTATTCAAAGATAAATTGAATTTTTAGTTATATCATAGTAAATGCATCCCCTAGCAGCTATTTGGAACGTTGAAAATATTTTCCGTCAATTTTTCTTGGTCGATTTAGTCAATAAATATTGTTTTCAAAGACATATTTGTGGCTTCCATAATACCTATCCTAGCTCGCCGAGCTTAGTGGGACATCCTGCATATTCCTTATTCTTAAAAAATTAGGGGTACTTAAATACTTTCAAAAAATGTCGAAATGTTTTCCTGTAAATGTAAAAGAACCAAAATAGTGGACACTTCCCTAAAATGATGAGCAGTTGCCCATGCCCTGCAACCCTGGAAATTGTAAAATTGCCCAAAGGCCGTGGCGTCGGATCGGCATCTTACCTTGTAACGGTGAATGGTTTTTGCTGGATTCTTTTCTCCCCTTGACTTTCTAACAATTAACATTTTTTGTCGAAGACTTTTCCTTTTGGATTGAAATTGTTCTTTTTGTTTCTTTTTTTCCATATTGATAGGAAAATAAAATATAAATAATAATTAATCCGTATGTATACCACCGATCGCACTAAGTAAATCACAAAAAATAGAACACACACATATAAGATTCTTAAGAATATATTTTGAAATGAGAATACCTACTTACAGATCCTCGGATGAAAAAAGGTAATGTAATTTTATTACTAATAATAATTATTTAAGTAACCTAACAATATTAGGTACTTATTTACAATAATACATTATAAAGGTGTAATGAAATTTATGAGATAATCCCATAATTATTATTAATCTACCTAACAATAAACCATGCATCAACCATCAACCCCAACAAAAATAAGAACCCCTAATAAAATGTGTACGGATAATTATTATTCTTTACATGGAAAATTATGCACCTGCTAATAATAAATTCATAGTTCCTACTATTTTCTTCAGTCGGGCACCGAATATTGACAAGGTCAATCGCGTTGCCAGCGTTTCGCCAAGATATGATTAGTGGGCTTGTCTCTAAATAAGAACGTAGGGCGGAGGACATTTTCCGCAAAATCGTTTTTCCAGGATTTTGAACAAACTATTTACTTTTAATTTTTCATTTTTTTACCAATATGTCTAAATTAACACCCACTAGGGCGCTATAGAGCCTGTTTTTTAAAATATATTTTATTTTAAAAAATATAAATTCAGAAAAAAAAATATATAGTTTTGGGCTCTATAGCGCCCTAGATAAAGTAATTTTATGCTACTTTTATATATAATAATTTTTTGATATTATGCATATTAACGAAGAAAATTTGGAAATAAAATAATGATAGGTATAGAATCCCCTTAAGCAAAAATTTATTTTCCACTTAATGAACACTTTACTGATGATACTGTGTTCTTTTTTGTCTTAATATTAAGGTGCATCACTTTCAGACACAAACTATGTTTTCAAAAATACTTATTTTATGAAGTTACCTTATACAGGGTCAATAACAAATGAACTTTGCATCACATGCGACCAAATTTTAATAGCCCAATTTTGGTTTCCTAGAAAAACACACATTTAATATAACGCTACTTTAAAAAAATGTATCTGAAATAAAGCATTGTCAAAACTAAGAAGTTTTATGTAGGTTGCGTTGAGTGTTATTTTGCAAAAGTGGTGCAATTTACAAAATATGGGTAAAAAATAAAAATTATCTTATCCAGCTGAAATTTTGCAAGTGGGCTAGAAACTGCATTTAAAAAACTTTTTCCTATAACTTTTTTGATTTTTTCAGAAATAACCCCACTTTTGAATTACTTTTTGAAAAAAATTAAAATTTTACAGATAATGCGAATCACGTGACTACTATTTTTTTGCTTAATTTTCATCTCAATCAAAGCACAACTTGATGCCAACGTCAAATTTCGAATAAAGCTATTAATAAAAAAAAAATCCCATATGATGTGGACTTTAATGGTGATACTGTATATAAAAAAGTATTGTTTAAGTTTTTGCCCCCCCCCCCCCTGAAAAACGCTCTATGGACGCCCTTGGTCAAAAGGTATCATATGGGATGAAACATTTTGTTTTTGAAAATCAGTATGAAATTTTTATTTATCAGTATTTATAAAATTTAAAATTAAATCATATATTTTCTTGTCTAGTGCATCAGTCTATAAATTTTGTTTCAAATATTTTCATCTTATTTATAAAATCATAAAGAGGAAAATATAATAAAAATTGTTAACACAACAAAATACAGTTTTTTAATAATTAAAATAGATCATCTCCGCAAGGATCACCATCATCAGATTCGTTAAAGTTAAATAAATCTGAAGCATCGATAAATCTTTCCCGTTCCCACACATCATTCATAATTTTTCTAGCGTGTGTTACATAATTTCTTCATTTTTTCCACTGTTACATTTTCTATGGCTTCATTCCATAGACCCAAAACTACATCATTTGCTACGGGATGCATAGGAACCTTATATTTGCATCATAATAGCGCTTACATTCCCACCAAATAATTTTAATAGGATTAAAGTTGCAATGATATGGAGGAAGTCTTAAAACCTATGTGCTGCTTCACTATTATCCAGGTCTGATCCTTCATTGCAAATGGTGAAACCAGAATTTGTCTTTGTTCTAACCATGCAATTAAGTAATCTTTTTAACCAACTTCTATTTGAAATTTTTTCAATTGGCATAGAATGATAGATTGCGTTATCCATGATAATAAACGACGGTTCATCCAAGTTTGGTAACAATTCTTCTTCAAACCATTTCTAAAAGCTTTCACTATTCATCGAATCATGATAATCGCCACATTTCAGGCCAGACTTGAATATCAAACTTGCATTATTCACAAATCCATTTTCTGAACCAGCACGTACTGGCACGTAGAATAATATACAGTACACCCTCTGACGATTTTGTTTAACTGTATGAAGAGTATAATCTTGCCAACTTCGCCTAAAAGACCCTTTACTGTATATCCAGGTTTCATCCAGAAAAAAACATTTTAAGGAAAATTAGGATTTATTCTTGAATTGGCTTAACATTTTTTTGGGCTATATGGGGTTGCTCTATTAAAACGCCTATTTGATACGGTACCTACATTTACGTTATTTAAATTTAAAAAATTTTAAACCGTCCGCTAATGAACCAGTGGATATTTCGACACCATCAATGATTTTAAGGTTAAGTAGTATTGAGCGAATGGTAACATGTTCACCTGCTCTATACATTCCATAAATACGTTCTCTCATGGTATGTTCATGCATTTCGTGAAGTTGTCTACCAATGGATGAGAAAATACCTACTTTATAGCGATTCTTAAAATCTACATCTTTCTCTATCCTCTTTTCCTTAATTCGTTAGATTGTTGAACACGAAACTCCCAAAGCATCCGAAACTCTCTAAAAGTGGCTATAAAAAGATTGCCATACAGTGTCACCAGTAAAGTCCGCATCATATGGGATTTTTTTTTATTAATAGCTTTTTTCCAAATTTGACTTTGGCATCAACGTCTGCTTCGATCGAGATGAAAATTAAGCAAAAAAATAGTAGTTACGTGATTCGCATTATCTGTCAAATTTTAATGTTTTCCAAAAAATAGTTCAAAAGTGGGGTTATTTCTGAAAATATCGAAAAAAGTTATTAAAAAAAGTTTTTTTAAATGCAGTTTCTAGCCCACATGCAAAATTTCAGCTGCATAAGATAATTTTGATTTTTTACCTATATTTTGTAAATTGCACCACTTTTGCAAAATAAAACTCAACGCAACCTACATAAAACTTCTTAGTTTTGACAATGCTTTATTTCAGATACATTTTCTTTAAAGTAGCGCCATATTTAATGCGTTTTTTTCTACAAAATCACAATTGGGCTATTAAAATTTGGTCGCATGTGATGCAAAGTTCATTTGTTTTTGACCCTGTATAAGGTAACTTCATAAAATAAATATTTTTGAAAACGTTTTGTGTCTGAAAGTAATGCACCTTAATATTAAGACAAAACAGTACACAGTGTCATCAGTAAAGTGTTCATTAAGTGAAAAATAAATTTTAGTTTAACTTAACTTAAAGTTTATCTATTTTCAGCGATTTAATTAATTAATTTAATTTAACCCCCCTTTACTTTATTTTTTATTTTTTTACTTTCAGGCACAAGCTACGTTTTCAAAAATACTTATTTTATGAAATTACCTTATACAGGGTCAAAAACAAATGAACTTTGCATCACATGCGACCAAATTTTAATAGCCCAATTTTGATTTTGTAGAAAAACAGGCATTAAATATGGCTCTACTTTAAAGAAAATGTATCTGAAATAAAGCATTGTCAAAACTAAGAAGTTTTATGTAGGTTGCGTTGAGTTTTATTTTGCAAAAGTGGTGCAATTTACAAAATATTGGTAAAAAATCAAAATTATCTTATGCAGCTAAAATTTTGCACGTGGGCTAGAAACTGCATTTAAAAAAACTTTTTTAAATAACTTTTTTCTATATTTTAAGAAATAACCCCACTTTTGAGTTATTTTTTTGGAAAAAATTAAAATTTGACAGATAATGCGAATCACGTGATAACTATTTTTTGCTTAATTTTCATCTCAATCGAAGCAGAACTTGATGCCAAAGTCAAATTTTGAATAAAGCTGTTAATAAAAAAAAATCCCATATGATGCGGACTTTACTGGTGACACTGTATATTTTTCATGTTTATTATTTATTTTTTCACAATTTCTGCTTTATTATATCTACACACCTTGTAAACTGCGTTAAAGGCTAAAAGAGTCTTTCCGGCATCACTTTCTTTTTGAAAATAATCAAATAATTTTAAAATTAATTCTTGTTCTTTTTTATAATACCGTGACATTTTTGAAATAATGTTGATTTAAAATGTCACCGTCAGAAATGGCAATAAAACTTTTTTCACTGGTAAAGTTATACGACATTCATTATTCACGCAAATTTACTATCTCACCTAGTTCTCGAACGTTAGGAAGCTAAGCACGTTATAGTTATTTACATTACTAGATGCGAAAGTTAATTTTTTGGTGCATGTAAGGAGGTTTTTGAATTGCCGAGGCAAAGCCGAGGTGATTTAATACCTCCGACCACCAAAAAAGGCTTTCGCATCGTGTAATGCATTAAATTTTTTCTACTACTGTTCTCTGATCAATATATTATTAGGTAATAAACTTTGATTTTATTCAAATTTAAATGATAAAATACGTTTTTTTTTTCCACCTATAAAATAATCCATGACAACTAGTTATTTGAGTACTGTCAGAGTCTGTCAGTTCGATTTTTTTGTCCTGGCACCGAAAGGAATACCTAACATAGCTAGCAACGCTACTTTACAACGTATAATATTCAGGTAACTCGAATGTTTACTTTCGTTATCTGTCGTGTTTCTAGGGCCCGAAAGTTAACTTATCTATACAGTAGTAGAAAATTAGTATATTAAAGTACGAGTTTCATAAGAAGCGGTTTTAGCGCCCGCGTTTATTTTAAAAAACGAGCCACGAAGTGGCGAGTTTTTTTATTGACACGGGCGCTAAAACGCCTTGTGAAACATGTGCTTTATACATTTTTTTCTATTTCACCTTTTATAATCAAGAAAAATACATTTTAAAAAGAAAATAAATCCTTCAAATTTTGTAAATTTTTATGTCTAAATTTTATGTTGGTAATACTATTTTTTATCATAGGAGCCTCTGGACAACAAAAATTATTTTGCAAACTGTCATTTTTTGATTTATTGACCCATTTTCACCACGAGATTCTAAAGTTATTTTAGCGATATGAGATTTGAAATTGGACGGAATACGTTGTGTGATCCTTGTACATTCGGTACATATACAGAGCGTTCGGAAATTCAGGAGATTTTGCTACTTTTTTTCGAATTTCAAAAGACGTGATTTTACGTCACGGCATTGCAATTTAGTATAGGGAAGATGGAAAATTCAAATAAAGTTGAAGTTAAAATCGACATTAGAAGGTTAGTAGATTGAATTTTGGATAGGATTTGTCAGAAAATGATAGCTTGAAGCATCTACAAAAGATTGATTTATAGATTTATGCAACCAACATACATGACTGTTATCCACACAGAATAAAAAAGTAAGTTATCATGCTAGTTTTCCTCTGCGAAAAATGGGTTTTCTCGTAAATCACAAAGGCCGCGCAAGTCAATGAAATAAAACATTTAAATGTTACCAACATCAAATAAAGAAAAAACGCGTATCGAAATAGCTTCATTACGATCCGCAAATGAGGGTCGTACTGAAATGATTATGAACGTGAAATAGAGAATAGTTATTTACATTACTAGATGCGAAAGTTAATTTTTTGGTGTTAGGAGGTTTTTGAATTACCGAGGCAAAGCCGAGGTGATTTAATACCTCCGACCTCCGACCACCAAAAAAGGCGTTCGAATCGTGTAATGTATTAAATTTTTTCTACTACTGTTCTCTGATCAATATATTATTAAGTAATAAACTTTGATTCTATTCAAATTAAAATGATAAAATAAAAAAAAATTTTCACCTATAAAATAATCCATGACAACTAGTTATTTGAGTATTGTTGACAACTAGTTATTTGAATACTGTCAGAGTCTGTCATTTCGATTTTTTTGTCCTGGCACCGAAAGTATGACTTTCGTAGCTAGCAACCTACTTTCGTAGCTAGCAACGGATAATATTCAGGTAACTGTAACATTTACTTTCGTTTTCTTTCGTGTTGCTAGGGCCCGAAAGTTAATTTATTTATACAGTAGTAGAAAAAATAAATACCTACCCTATTTATAATCAAAGAAAACCAAAAAAACAGGTTAAAAGAAACAGCCTATTTGGCACCATCGTTTTTGGGGGCGGTCCATGCTGCTGTCACCATGCCGCTCGCAGGTCATAAATACAGCGCAGCAGTGGAGGCATATTGAGGTTGCATTGATATGTATCAGTGCCGGTTTTATTGCGGGTGTAATCCCTCTATCATAGCCCGATCAGCATAATAATAGTTTAAATGTCGGACGGAAACATCTGGGTTTCCCGACGACGAATAATAATGGGGTGGAAATTCGATCAGGAAAAGACTGTAGCAGGAGGTGGCGAGAGATTAGCTTACATTAGCTTTTTAATTGAACTTGTTTTATTGTAATGAATATGTTTACTTATATTGTATACATATGTGATGTAATGCTGTTAGTCCATTAAGAAATTAAGTCCCTTATTGGTACCGTGCGAGCAAAAATTATTTGCATCTAAGAGGGCTTGGATTTAAAAACGTAGGGCTTGGTTTGGATCACAATGATATGGGGACGATATATCTAACCAAATCTAGGTTAAAATTTTGTCAAATTCATATTATGACATGATATGCCAAACTAATGAGTAATAAAATAAGTAGACAAATACAAATTTATTTTTGTTGTTTACAAAATTAACAGAGTAAGAATATACAGAAAGAAAAAAAAAATAATCACATAAATTGCTGAAATTGTCCACCGCCATGCACCAAGCATAAATTCCTGCAGTAATTTCTGCGTCTTTCAAAATCAGCGGCTTGTATTTCTTGGAATACTTGTACTTTATAAAGAAATAAATTTAGCTGCTTCTTAAGAATAGTCCTGCATGTTCCATAAGATCTTCCCATCTTCTTGGGAAAGGCGTCTTATACAATTTGTTGGCCTATTTTGCATTATTTCACGAACGTTTGCAACAAGTTCTTCTGTTCTTACAGATGGTCTTTCTGCTCCTTTTTTATGTTGTATAGAACCTGTTTCCCTAAACACAGCCACGGTTCTTTTCAGGCAATGATGAAAATCCACTAGTTTGCACTAGTGCAAAAAAGTTAAACTATTGGCACAGTAGAAAAAATAGTAACTTTTTGCACGATCGTAGAAAAAAGAAAAAGAACGATAATGGTTATTTTATTTTATAAATTATATCAAAGAATGATATACAGCCCTTTTATTTCAGATATATATTAAAATGAAAAAATTCACCCTCTAATGGAAAACATATTTTCCGTTTAGGTCATAACTCATCTTCGAAGGGGAGAGAATTATTGCGACTAAAAACAACAGACAGCAGACGCTACTTGGACCGAGAAATATTGATCACAACAACGTTTGTTCGTTGGTTCGCATTCCTATAATAATTGGCAGTAAATTATTTAGGATTCCGGCAGAGTTTGTGGCGCGTAAGGCACTCTGGCGGGCCAGAGCGGCCGTTGTTGGGCTAAAGTGGGATTAGTGGCCGGGGGCCAATCAAGGCTTCTCTGACAGCTTTCGGGGACCAACTTTCCATTGTTTTGTTTATTTTTCGTTATTGTTGCCAATAAATAATACTTTTAGGAGAATATTAAATTTAAATTCAAATTAAATTAGGTTATGTTTTTAATCAACAATATTTGGTTTAACCCCGGATCTATTGAGAATGTTGTACTTTAGAGTTGAATCGTTATTAGAGCTATAAAAACTTGACTGGGTACATATAGCTAATAGTCACCCGAGTGTGCATCCAATATTAGTAATAAAAAGTTTCATTAAAATTTTTTTCTTATTTTTTTCTTTTTTTTATATTTAATGTTGCCTTTCTTTGTCTCACATTCCTGCGGACTGTGAAGAGAAAACATGTCGCCAAATTGTCAACTAGAAAGTTTTAAAAAAAATTATGGCATCGTATCGCATCGTCCCTGATCTCCCATTTCCAACGCCACCTCGCTCGATTCGCTATAACTTACCGTTACGGAGATATTTTATATGTACCTATACAATACTATTTAAATGAATAAAGATTTTGTTGAGTTGAGTTGAGGTGAGATATGATACCGTGCGAGCAAAAATTATTTGCATCAAAGAGGGCCTTGCATCTAAGGACGTAATGCTTAGCCGTAAAGCTTAATACCTGTTGGGTGTCAGTAACTACCTGAATTAACAATCAATCAGTTATTCCGTCATCTTTAACAGTCGTTAAAAGTAATTTGATTCATCGCTAATTTTTCCAATTTCTTGAACAATTCACACAATGGGCTTTACGGAACAACACAATACATTCATGGTTGAAGCGTATTTTCGAAAAGCGGACCCAGCTGTCATCTTGACATTTATAGCTGTCATTGGTATGTCAAAAAGTGCAAGACTTGCTCAAATATTATCGTTCAAAATTTCATTAAAATATACCGAACGGTTTAGAAGTTAGAGGGGGGGGGACGGACTTTAGGTCCTCACTGTATAGGTGAGATAGTAAATTTGCGTCGGTAATGAATGTCGTATAATTTTACCAGTCATAAATGTTTTATTGTCATTTTTGCCAGTGACATTTTTAATTAACATTAGTTTAAAATAGTTAGGTAAGTATAGCGCCCTTACTAGTAGATTCAAATAAGTATAGCGGGAATGAGGGCAGGCAATGAAACGACACAATTGTATTTATCCCAACGTTTTGTTTTATATAAAAAATATCTTAATTACAAAATTAGTACTGACGGTTCGGATCTATACAAAATATCTAACCAAATCTAGGTTAAAATTTTCTCAAATTCATATTATGACATGATAAGCCAAACTAATGAGTAATAAAATAAGTAGACAAATACAAATTTCTTTTTGTTGTTTACAAAATTAACAAAGTAAGAATATACAGACAGAAAAAGAAAAATAATTACATAAATTTCTGAAATTGGCCACCGGCATGCTCCAAGCCTGACAGACATGACAGATTTCCGATTTTCCAAATCTGCGGCTTGTATTTCTTAGAATACTTTCACTTTATAATTACTTACTTATATTTTGCATTATTTCACGAACGTTTGCAACAAGTTCTTCTGTTCTTACAGATGGTCTTCCTTTCCTGCTCCTTTTTTGTGCTGTATAGAACCTGTTTCCCTAAACACAGCCACGGTTCTTTTCAGGCAATGATAAAAATTCCCAGCAATAAAAGCAACGTTAGGAAACTGTTCGTGAAAATTCTATTTGAAAACTTCAAATTCGCCCCATACGTAAAGCAAAGTAATAAAAGGTAAAAAAAAATCCTTGTTTTTACAAAAGATGGTAGGAATGCATTTAAAATTTTAAAATAAGATACGCACCACCCATTATGAAAATAGAGTCTAATAAAATTTTATATTAATATTTTTATTGAGCAGCAAAATTTCGACTTACCTCTAAAAACTAAAAAAAATCGAAGATTTATTTTAAATCTCGGATTTAAATTACAAACGTTATTCTAAATAAGTTTTCTAATTGGCATTTTGGTCAAAAATGAAAAATAAAGTTAGTTTACTCTTGGAGAAAAATCATGTTTTTGAAGTTTTTGCGAACCCTGTAAAAAAATCAATTTTCTCTTCGTGAATTGCATTTTTTTTACAAGCAAAATTTTTTACCATGAATGACTTTTTCCCAAAAAATTATTTTTTTTATCCATTTGTGCTATTGGTAAACCCTATCCGCGGACAGTCTGTATAGAACAGCGGGTTTTACAAAGTCAGATGAAAGAATCCATAACATATTTGTAGACTTTTTAACTTATCCTACAAAAAATGAATATTTCCATCTTGCTGGAAAAAGGCGCGAGTCCAGCCTATACCAAAGAAAGGCAAGAAAACCCTGCCAAACAACTATCGACCAGTCGCATTGCTTTCAGTTATATCAAAGGTGATGGAGAAAGCTATTAACCAACAACTTATAAAATACCTGGAAGGCCTTAAAATTATCAGCGACCATCAGTATGGTTTTCGTAAGTCCAGATCAACAGGAGACCTGCTAGCCTATGTCACTCATCTTTGGAGCAACGCAATCGAACATAATGGGGAGTCCCGGGCTATTGCACTGGACATCTCTAAAGCCTTTGACCGTGTCTGGCACGAGGGGCTCCTAAGCAAACTGCGTTCTTATGGTATGCCCGGTCGATTTTGTTCATGGTTGTCTAGCTTCCTCAAGGACCGCTCTCTGCAAGTGGCGATTGACGGGTTTCTCTCAGACACCTTCACCATCAATGCTGGTGTTCCTCAAGGGTCCATATTATCTCCCACTCTCTTCTTACTGTACATTAACGACCTTCTAGCGAAAACAGAAAATCCATTATATTGCTTTGCTGACGACAGCACACTTATCTCATCTTTTACTTTGAAACCTCAAACATCGGCTACTGACGCACATCTTCGCAGACAACATGAGGTATCACGCCTCAATAGGGACCTGGAAGAAATTTTGTCTTGGGGTGACAGTAGCCAAGTCGAATTTAACGCTCAAAAAACCCAGGCTGCAGTTTTCTCTAAGAAGGTCAACATTGCAGAACCCGATATTGTTATGGCAGGACACGCAATTCCACTGACTTCGTCTATTAATTTGCTGGGTGTCAACCTGGGAGGAAATATGTCTTGGCATAATCACGTAGTGGCAATCGCCAGGGCAGCTTCTCAGAAGCTCGGTATACTTTTCCGTACCAAAAAGTTGTATACACCTCAACAACTTTTGACACTCTATAAAGCCCAGATTCGACCATCACTGGAATACTGCTCTCATATCTGGAGTTCTGCACCGAAGCATACCCTTCGGTTGTTGGATTCCATCCAAAGGAGAGCCGTTCGTCTAATCGGCGACCACGAGCTGACTAAGAACCTCGACAGCTTAGAACATCGAAGACAGGTTGGTGATTTGACTCTCTTCTACAGATATTTTCATGGCAAGTGTTCGACAGATATTGCCCGCTCGATTCCACCTAGAGTAATGCATAGCAGAAACACACGACGAACCACTGCCGCCCATCCCTATGTGGTTCAACTTAGTACACCCCGAACATCATTGTTTCAGAACTCTTTCATTTGGAGGACGTCATCTTTGTGGAACGGCCTTTCTGAGACCGTGTTTCCAACCGAATATAACCTCCAACGATTCAAGAAAAACGTGAATCGCTTTCTTCACACAGAGCGCCTTAAAGGATTTTCCTATAGTGCTTGTGCTCGATCATAAAAAAAAAAAAAAAAAAAAAAAAAATATTGGGCTCTATAGTGGAATTTCAAAAATACACGCCACTGGAAACTGGAATTTGACACAAATAACATAAAACGGTAGAAATGGATTTAACTATTTCAGATACCCTTTAAATTAAATTATAAAATGCCATAAAATTTTACAAGAGTAAGCCCAATCCAATCCAATCCAATAGACAGTAAAAGAAACTGTCATAAAATCAAATCTCTTTAAGTAAATTAGGCATGAAAGCCTAAGAGGTCTTGATTTTATTTTTCTTGTAACACTGTCTTTTAGGACCCGCGTAATAAAACTATTTAATTAGTTAAAAGCAGAAACGTGTGAGTGACTGACTGGAAAATGCGGTGCCATTTTAAACGTACGGAGCCCTAATCCGCCCTTAACGAGTTTCGGCCCGTTCCAGCCCGCTCCTGCAGGCAATCAACATAAGGATCCTCGGGAAAAGCCTTCGGTTATTTCCTTTTTCACTTATAAAGTCTCTTGGAAATAGTCGTAAGTTAGTATCTGATTAATCTCCTTTTTTTTTATATTGCCGGACATTTTTTAATTTAGTGAGGTTAGGGTGATTATAAAAGTGGCAAGGCGAAGAGTTTTTCATCGAAATTATTAAAATTAGTGTTCACACAGGCCTATAAAAAAATGGAATGGAATTCCCCATAAATCTGTGTGGGGAAAATAATTTTTCCCCCTAGAAAAAGGTTGGCAACCATTTGGAATGATATTAACGTCAACCAAAAATACGAGTCTGGCCGAACCACAGCGAGTTAACTTGTTCGCGTGTTTATTGTGATGTTCATTTATTTAGTTGAACAATTTGTGGTTATTTTTGTGATATATAAACTTTCAAAACGGTCGGTATTAACAATGCCACTGTGTTTAGTGCATAATTGTCTTATAGTGAGAAAAATGCGACAGAGGATACCTCTGTCAACAGGTAATAAAATATATTAGCATTACTTAAATGTCAAACAAATATTTGAATAAACTTTTAGTATTATTATTATTATTATTATTATTACTGTTACAGAGCAAGTTTTTGTTTTTTTAGTTTAAATAAAATAAATATGATTATTTCAGGTGATTGTATTTAGTACCTACCTACTTATTTTAGTTCCATGGTGACAAAATCTAAAAAGATAGCGGCAACCTCGCTTTCCTTTATCACACGTCGGCCATTCACGGGTAGCAACAAAAACGGCTGTAGTAATCGAACAAACTCTTTTTTTTTTTCTGTGAGTAATCGTAGTGTTTGTTTTTGTGAGTTTTGTGTTCTTTTTGAGTTTTTTGTAAAAGATTTTTCATTTTATTCTTTATAAGTACTTAACAAAATGGCGTGTCAGTGTAATATTTGTGGAAAATTATATTCTTTTAATCAGGATTCTTTTTCACAGGTGAGGTTTTAATTTGTGTTATTTGCCCATTCAGCGGTACAATAATCAGGAAAAGAGTAAATACAGATAATTCTTGTTAACGTTTTTAACTGTGAGATATCTTCTAAGTATACCATTATTGGAACAATTGATGTGTGGGTTCAAGCAGGGCATAATAATTTGGACCTTTCCTTATGCATATATTTCACTCATTTTCTATGGAATTTGAAACATTCAAGTGTAAATAACATATACATACATAGGGCTCCCTCATAAAAGCTGGAAGCAAAAAAATGGTAGCTTTATTTATATCCTGGCATGTCAACAAAAATTATTTCCCTTTCAACAATTAAAGTAGGACCTACCGTGCGTGCGAGCAAAAATTATTTGCATCAAAGAGGGCCTTGCATCTAAGGACGTAATGCTTAGCCGTAGAGCTTAAAACCTGTTGGGTGTCAGTAGCTACCTTAATTAACAATCAATCAGTTATTTCGTCATCTTTGACAGTCGTTACAAGTAATTTGATTCATCGCTAATTTTTCCAATTTCTTGAACAATTCACAAAATGGGCTTAACAAAACAGCACAAAACATTCATGGCTAAAGCCTATTTTCGAAACGGGGTAAATGGTGAGTGGCGAGTGGCAATACAATCCGGGTTTGTGCATGGACGATTTTCACGAACATTTTCCTAACGTTGCTTTTATTGCTGGGGATTTTTAATCATTGCCTGAAAAGAACCGTGACTGTGTTTAGGGACACAGGTTCTATTCAACACAAAAAAGGAGCAGGAAGACCATCTGTAAGAACAAAATAACTTGTTGCAAACGTTCGTGAAATAATGCAAGATACACCAACAAATTGTATAAGACGCCTGTCCCAAGTAGTGGGAAGATCTTATGGAACATGCGGGACTATTCTTAAGAAGCAGCTAAATTTATTTCCTTATAAAGTGCAAGTATTCCAAGAAATACAAGCCGCAGATTTGGAAAATCAGAAATCTGTCATGTTTGTCAGGCTTGGAGCATGGCGGTGGCCAATTTCAGCAATTTATGTAATTATTTTTCTTTTTCTTTCTGTATATTCTTACTTTGTTAATTTTGTAAACAACAAAAATAAATTTGTATTTGTCTACTTATTTTATTACCCATTAGTTTGGCATATCATGTCATAATATGAATTTGACAAAATTTTAACCTAGATTTGGTTAGATATATCGTCCCCATATCATTGTGATCTAAACCAAGCCCCGCGTTTTTAATCCAAGCCCTTTTTGATGAAAATAATTTTTGCTCGCACGGTATTACTGCAATGCAGCTTACCAGAGTATGTACTAATCTGTACAGGGTTTTTCCGTATATTTTGGAGCACCCCTGGAGCTTTTATTTAAAGACCTAGAAAAAACTTTAAATTACCAAAGTTGCATGATTTCTCCTGAACTGTCAGAATTTGTTATCGGACAAAACAAATGAACATCGTAAATTTGTTAAATAATGCCAATGTCGATTTTTTAAAATGGAACACCCTGTATATTAATTTTTTTTTAACTCCTCACTCTTTTCTGATTTCAAATATATGTTATATGTTTACTTTAGTCGTTTAGACAAAATTTCATTTCAAAATATTGCGGATTAGAAAATCTAGATTGCCCTGAGACTGAGAAACAATTTGGTTGTTATTAATCGCTTATGGCAACTGACTTATGTCTCAAAAATAATATTTCATACCTTGAATGGTCTTGTCTTGGTATAATGGGTTACTCTAAAGATGAAAAATTCAATAATTATTAATAAATCGCAATATTTTGAAATGAAATTTTGCCTAAATGACTCAAGTAAACATATAATATATATACATATTTGGAATCAGAAAAGAGTGAGGAGTTAAAAAAAAATTAATATACAGGGTGTTCCATTTAAAAAAATCGACATTGGCATTATTAAACAAATTTACGATGTTCATTTGTTTTGTCCGATAACAAATTCTGGCAGTTCAGGATAAATCATGCAACTTTGGTAATTTAAAGTTTTTGCTAGGTCTTCAAATAAAAGCTCCAGGGGTGCTCCAAAATATACGGAAAAACCCTGTACTCGGGAGGCATACGACACTATGTGCCATCAGCTCGACTTGTGGATATTTAGTAAAAACAATTAAGTTTAACATAATTTTGAGGTTAGTGTTGATTTATGAATTTATTATCTTACTTTCACTACACAAAGTATTAATTATTTAGTGTTTCTTTGTAAATAATTTTTTTTTAAATTTTAATTATCATAATAATTACAATAATATAAATTATTTGTATTTTGATGGACATAATGTTCTATACCTGTAAAAAATTATAAGCCATAATAGGGGGGGGGGGGGGGGGCATACGACACTATGTCCATTTTTACAAAAAATGAGTACCTATATTAAATGGAAATGGTATGCAATTTGGTAAAAGGAAAAGTAATAATAGACCAAATTAAAACCAGGGTTGTGATTTTGTCCACTTTTTTTGATTTTGTCCAGGACATGGACAAAATTGGACAAAAACGGACAATATTGGACAAAATCAAATTTCATTACATTTTATTAAATTTGTTGATTTAGGCAACCCAAAATACACGTTTGTATTGTGTATTATATAAACAATAAATACCAAATTAAAAATTCCAGAAAATGGAATGAAATGTTATTTCATTATGGGGCCTTAAGGTTGAATTCTCAACGTCATTCAATCTATTGCCAACCTATAACCTATTTCGCGTTGATTTTTTGAGTTTATTATTTTAATAACTAACATTTAAAGAAAATCAATATCGTCGGTACATTATTTACGTATAGTATCTGATATATTACAAAAATATCAATTTATTGCATTGCTAATTTTGGGAGAATTGTATAGTGAAAGAACAATGAGTGACAATGACATAATAATGTTAAAAAAAATCTTACCCGATATTTTTCGCTATACAATTCTTCTAAAATAAGCTATGAAATACCTTGATATTTATTAAATATGTCAATGATTACCTATAGAATATCAAGTCGATACTGATTTTCTTTAAATTTTGTATAAAAGCTAGAAACCATAAATAAATCTACGCGAAATAGGTTATAGGTTGGCAAGCATGTTGATACTTAATGCGTCCGATGATCCGACGGTATCCCGTTATTGTTGTTTAAGTTTTGTTTGACACCCTAATCCTAATATAACAAAGTTTTTTTAATTTTATATGTGTTTAATTTGATTTTGAACAATTTTGTCCATTTTGTCCAGAACAATTGATTTTGTCCGGACGGACATAATTGGACAAAATCGTCCAATTATGTCCACTTGGACGAATTCAACCAACCCTGATTAAAACCCGTTGCCGCCTAAATGCCGATAGTCAGCTGGCGTTTAACATTATGTGTCATCTCCATCTACTATTATATAGATCTAGTTAGAGGCATACAACACCAAGTGATTATATAGATGTTCTATGCCGCTAAATGTGTTGCTAAAGATATTACTAAAGATCCGAGGCATACAGATATTATTACCTTAGTTTCTTAGGCCTCTGAATAAAAATGCACATAGTGTTAAAAGTATCTCGCTTAAATAGTATATTAAAGTACGAGTTTCATAAGAAGCGGTTTTAGCGCCCGCGTCTATTTTAAAAAACGAGCCACGAAGTGGCGAGTTTTTTTATTGACACGGGCGCTAAAACGCCTTATGAAACATATGCTTTATACATTTTTTTCTATTTCACCTTTTATAATCAAGAAAAATACATTTTAAAAAGAAAATAAATCCTTCAAATTTTGTAAATTTTTATGTCTGAATTTTATGTTGGTAATACTATTTTTTATCATAGGAGCCTCTGGACAACAAAAATTATTTTGCAAACTGTAATTTTTTGATTTATTGACCCATTTTCACCACGAGATTCTAAAGTTATTTTAGCGATATGAGATTTGAAATTGGACGGAATACGTTGTGTGATCCTTGTACATTCGGTACATATACAGAGCGTTCGGAAATTCGGGAGATTTTGCTACTTTTTTTCGAATTTCAAAAGACGTGATTTTACGTCACGGCATTGCAATTTAGTATAGGGAAGATGGAAAATTCAAATAAAGTTGAAGTTAAAATCGACATTAGAAGGTTAGTAGATTGAATTTTGGATAGGATTTGTCAGAAAATGATAGCTTGAAGCATCTACAAAAGATTGATTTATAGATGTATGCAACCAACATACATGACTGTTATCCACACAGAATAAAAAAGTAAGTTATCAAGCTAGTTTTCCTCTGCGAAAAATGGGTTTTCTCGTAAATCACAAAGGCCGCGCAAGTCAATGAAATAAAACATTTAAATGTTACCAACATCAAATAAAGAAAAAACGCGTATCGAAATAGCTTCATTACGATCCGCAAATGAGGGTCGTACTGAACTCATTATGAACGTGAAATAGAAAAATTTCTTTAATTCTATTTATTTATAATAACACTATTCATTCACATTCACAGCCTAGGCTTTTTCTCAAAGGCTTCTTCTTCTTCTTAAAATCTTCCCTAATACTTTAATGAAAACTTTTTTAATTATTACTTTATTTATTGTATCAAAATTCCTTGTTAGTTTAGTCAACCACCGCCTACGCCGCTGTGGTTGACTAATCGTTCCGAATCCATGAGCTTACAATTCCGCACCGAGTCGGAAATTTAACGCCATCTCTCTCGTCTGTCTTTGTTTTGCACGTACGAATGTTTGATGCAAATAAACAGGCTATTTTATAAGAAGTCTATAGTCTAGTCTAGAGTTTATAAGGTATTTGATATACCTACACAATCACGACAGGTGAACTTAAAACAATAATTGCGTTAAGCAAACAACATTCACAGTTCTTAGTCCTTGTTACATTTAACAGATAGTTATGCGTGTTTCAGTTTAGTTATCTTTTTAACATTAGATAAGCATCAGTATTATTGCCATTTCAAAACTATTTATTAAACCTTTTTTTCTCCAAGTTAATATACTAGTTCATTTTGTCTTTGTTTAAGGCATGTGTGTGTAATAAATCTTTCCTGTTCGTGATATCAGTATCGATTACTTGGACCATTTGTATCCTGCGAAGCGCAAGAAATAAATCTTTTGTTTCGATTGACTTCCGGAGAGAGTACACAATCTCACAAGCCGTTAGTTAATGTATTGCAGTGATTAGCGATTACATTACTTAATCGGATGTATAAAAGATTTACAATATTTTTGAGTTAAAAATGTTTTTTTATTTGTAAATAATAACTCTATAAACTGTTTTTAAAATACCTACAGTGTTAATTTTTGAACTAGAATGGTTAAAATCCAATAACATGCATTAGTTTTTTAGTATTGAAAATACTACTGGGATCGTTTTTATGCAAACTTTGCATTGGTGTCGCGGTGTCGATCTGTCGCCACCCAACACCGCAATATCTCGAGCGGCCTTGTAACATAATACTCTGATAATAATACTTCGTAAATATAAATATGAATAACAGCGTAAAGTCGGCAAGTAAATAATGTTTAGTTTTAGTTTGTGTTTTAAAGAATGCCATAATAATTTTGTTAAAAAGTGTTGTATTGAGATAAGTTATATAATTATGAATATTTGTGTCTTGAAGACTGCCATAATAATTTTGTTAAATAAGGTAAGTTCATGTTATTTAAATCGGAATATTATATCGAAAAAAAAAGAGTGGGAGGCAAAAAGTGGGAGCACAATAATTGCATATACAGGGTCCGCCCAAATTTGGTTAACAAATGGGATAATTTATTTATTATTGATTTTTCAGTGTTATTGTACCGGGTGGTCAAATAAGCGAGGACGTCGGCTTTATCTCGGAAACCATTAATCGTACAACTTTCGGAAAGATTTTTTTATGAGTAAAGTGGTCAAGAGAAATTGCTGGAAATTACTTTTAAGTTCCTCATTTCGCCGCAAGGGGGAACAATTAAAAATTGTTTTTTTAAATTCTAAATTTCTCCGAAAATTCCCATATTAAGGTATAACTCTGATCACATCATTGGAAAGCTTAGACAATTCTGCATCATTTTGGTATAAGACTCATTGGCGTACCGACCTTGATAAGAGTGGGAGAAGATATTGAAAGTTTAAACATTAAAATCGCTGTAACTTTTAAACGACTTATTCGATTTTACTAAATTTAAGCTTGTTTGGAAGGGGAAAATAAGTATCTTCAATTGCCGTATCCAACAGTACACGATAGTGTTTAATAAAATTGCTAGAGGGCGCAATTTGTAATAATAACAGTTTTTTCGATTTTATCCCGAAAATTCAAATCATACGGTATAACTATGACATCATAATCGAAAAGTAGATGAAATTTGCAAGCAAAGATGTAAAGACTGCAGTTCGATATCTTTGTTCGTTTCAGAGTTATTGCCAAAACAATAATTTTTAATATAAATTGCGCCCTCTAGCAATTTTATTAGAAACTATCGTGTACCATTAGATACGACAATTGAAGGTACTTCCAAACAAGCTTAAATTTAGTAAAATCGGATAAGTCGTTTAGAAGTTACAGCGATTTTAATGTTTACATTTTCACAAAGTTTACACTTTCAATAGATTCTCCCACTCTTATCAAGTGAAAGTGTAAACATTAAAAATCGCTGTAACTTCTAAACGACTTAACCGATATCACTAAATTTAAGCTTGTTTGGAAGAAAAAGGTAAGTACCTTCAATTGTCGTATCCAATGGTACAAGATAGTTTCTAATAAAATTGCTAGAGGCAGGACCTGCCAGCCTAGAGGGCGCATTTGTATTAAAAATTATTATTTTGGCAATAACTCTGAAACGAACAAAGATATCGAACTGCGGTCTTCACATCTTTTCTTGCAAATTTCATCTACTTTTCGATTATGATGTCATAGTTATACCGTATGGTTTGAATTTTCGGGATAAAATCGAAAAAACTCTTATTACAAATTGCGCCCTCTAGCAATTTTATTAAATACTATCGTGTACTGCTGGATACGGCAATTGAAGATACTTATTTTCCCCTTCCAAACAAGCTAAAATTTAGTAAAATCGGATAGGTCGTCTAGAAGTTACAGCGATTTTAATGTTTACACTTTCAATAGCTTCTCCCACTCTTATCAAGGTTGGTACGCCAATGAGCCTTAAACCAAAATGATGCAGAACTGTCTAAGCTTTCCAAGGATGTAATCAGAGTTATACCTTATTATGGGAATTTTCGGAGAAATTTAAAATTTAAAAAAACAATTTTTAATTGTTCCCCCTTGCGGCGAAATGAGGAACTTAAAAGTAATTTCCAGCAATTTCTCTTGACCACTTTACTCATAAAAAAATCTTTCCGAAAGTTATACGATTAATGGTTTCCGAGATAAAGCCGACGTCCTCGCTTATTTGACCACTCGGTACATAAAAGTTTTGCATCTTGAGTAAATCATTTTGACGGATTCAAATCTTCTGTGGCATATACGGGGTGAATATAAAATAGAAAAATATGACTTGGCAAGTAAATAATGTTTAGTTTTAGTTTGTGTTTTAAAGAATGCCATAATAATTTTGTTAAAAAGTGTTTTATTGAGATAAGTTATATAATTATGTATATTTGTGTTTTGAAGACTGCCATAATAATTTTGTTAAATAAGGTAAGTTCACGTTATTTAAATTGGAATATTATATCGAAAAAAAAAGAGTGGGAGGCAAAAAGTGGGAGCACAATAATTGCATATACAGGGTCCGCCCAAATTTGGTTAACAAATGGGATAATTTTTTTATTATTGATTTCTCAGAAAATGTTATTGTACATAAAAGTTTTGCATCTTGAGTAAATCATTTTGACGCATTCAAATCTTCTGTGGCGAGGGCGACGATCGGGCCAGAGGCCCTCGGGTTTGTTCGGGTTTGTTCGGGTTTGTTCGAATAATTGATTAATTGCTTTGTTGTGATTGAACAATTATTAACATTTCTAGCCTTATAAATTTTCTTTGGTCTGACCCATTCTTCCCTTCTTGAATGGGCGACAGTGTAGGGCAGTTCGTCGTTGTTTTTTTCTGTAAAGATATCTGAAGGCATTTTCAGAATGCCGCGCAGGTCATAGGGGTCTCTCGTATTTTGGACCCTTTAGGCGTATTATGACCTGCTTGGCACAGTCTAGGAGGCCCAACTGGCTTCCTTTTTCAAGTTGCCTTATATAGTATCTTTTAGTAAACTAAACTAATGACTATTTTAAAAAAAAGTGTTATCCTGCAGTGTCGTTTTTGAGCAAACCAGTAAACGGTGTAAACACAAAGAGCGCGCGAGCTATCATGGACCCTTAATGCGCTTCAAATAAACTTGAAAAAGTATTCTAGGCTCAACCTTTCTATCTCTTTCCGATTACAACACCACTCATACAGTGTTATTTTTGATATTTCAATTATTACGCAAGATTTACTAATCAAATCATTTGGTCGCATGGCCACCCGCGACTGACACTGTCAGCCCTTAAGTGATCCTTCCCCATTTTCTTCGCAGTATTCCTGGGTCTCTCGAGATTACTGTTGTGTACAGATTATAAAGCAATCAAATTGTACTAATAGAAATGGGGGTCCAATGTGTAAAGGTTCTTTAATGTTTTGGAAAATGGAATTACGATGTTCTTTGAATTACCTTCTTATTACATTTTGCAAATAGCGGCATTGGTGCAAGCTAAAATTTGAAATCCAATATTATTATTTATTTAAAGATTTTTTTTAATTTAGTTATACAGGGTGTTTTATAGTTGAGTGTCAATATTAAAGGATGTTCATATATGTATAATCTTAAGACAAAAAGTTCTTATAATGTTCGTTTTCGCTTTCTTCTTATTATAGGTACAGTTGACGACATAGAAATTCGTTCTCTTCACCCATACATAACTCAATTACAACAAAATTGGGTAAAACGGGTTTCTCACCTTGCTGCTTAGGTATACCTGGATAGAACACCAGCTATTTTTCCATAAGACCACCCTATTTCTACTAAACATATTCTTCTTGCTTTTTCAATAATACTTGAATGAGGCATTTTTAAGGTAAATCAAATAATATAATGACATTGACATATATCATGATAACAATTAACACGTTACAAAGGTAATAAAGGTAAAAACAGTTGCATTTACAGTGTCACAGTTTAGTGTACAAAATTATCAGTCGTCAACTGTACGTGGTGGCAAGTTTTTTTTATAACTCGAAAATACATTTTCTTTTAATAAACTTGGTAGTTGTAAACTAGGTTTAGAGACACATTTTTCTGTAAAAATCGACTTTTCAGTTTTAACCAATGGCGTTCCAATCAGTCGTTAATTTAAATTTATTTAATGTTGTGAGTAAATAAATTGACACGCCACTGCTTTAAAAAAATATTTTAATAATGGTCCTTCATCCAGTGCTGCCAGAGCTACCGTTATAACGGTAGATCTACCGTTTTCACCCTCTATCTCTCTATCTACCGCCGAGACTAGTAATTCTACCGTTTTTTGCCGCAAAGCACGAAAACTAAAAACAGAGGGAGGTATAGTATCTAATAATAACAGTAAAGTAAAAAAACCGATAATCAATGGACAATCGATTAAACTATGAATGATTATTCGGTGCTTCATCTCTACAGACGTCGCCACGATCGACAATCTCTTCAGAATTCTCTGATTCGGAATAAAATACACTAAGTATTATATATCTTATTTCTTAATTTCTTAACATAGTATAAAACAAAGTCGCTGTCGCTGTCTGTCCGTCCGTCCCTACCTATATATGCTTAAATCTTTAAAACTACGCAACGGATTCTGAAGCGGTTTTTTTAATAGATAGAGTGATTCAAGGGGAAGGTTTTTATGTATAACTAGCGACCCGCCCCGGCTTCGCACGGGTGCAATTTCAGAAAGTGGCATGCCGGCTACTAATATATCGGGTTTGTTCGGGTTTGTATTTATACCAGTGGGTTGTAATGCATGCCGGAAACACGCTAGTTTTTTATATAAAACTGCTTTGTCGTATTTTATTTTAAATCATTTTATGTAAGGGTTGACTTTTTAAATTTTACATAAATAAATAAATGCTAAATTTTTAAAATTGTATTCGTTTTTTTCTTTAACCAAAGTCAAACTTAATAATTACAAATTTTAATAATTTTTTTATTTATAATAAATAATAAAATATTAAACAGCCAAATTTACAATAATATATTAAAGTAAAATCTTGTTATAGTAGACACGTTTTGGTGTAGGTGTGTGTGAAAATGAAATTATGACGTCATCCTAAAAACCTTTAAGAGTATTTTTTGAGATTTAAATTGAAAATATCTTGATAAGTCTGAACAAACGAGTTATTGTTGGTGAAGTGTAAGTATTGTGTTTATAATATATGGCTCTCTCTTACTGATCAATTTTGATGCTCTCTGATAATCTTAAAGAATTACGATTATATTTTGCACATACAGGTATTCAGTTACCTAGGTGCATTCTTCTTTAATTTGTTTTGTACCTATATACTTATATATGTTCAATTTAATTTACTTTAGTGCGTATTATTAATCTGAGTTATTGTGATCAAATAGCTTATTTACTATCATTTTGTAATATTTATTAATTTAAAAAATTGTTTTTTTTTGTAATATATTTTGTAATAATAAACTAAACTAAACTAATATGAGAGCTACCGTTTTCAATCCTAAATCTACCGTTTTCTATACGGCGAATTTACCGCCCTGGCCTTTTTAGATCCAGCAGCACTGCCTTCATCCTTCATTTCAACTTTCTTTTCGTGTCTGCACATACGACATGTGATATGGTTCAACTATATCAAATATGTATAGTTGAGTTTTTATTAGAAATACGTAATTTCAATTCCAATTTTTTTCTGCGCATGCATGGTTTCTAACTGGTTGCAAAGTGATTGGACATTTTTTGCTTTGCGAACACGTTAGAAACGGATCCCCGATCCACAAGCAAATTACATTGCAGTAAATCCATCACTGCCATATAATCAAACATGTAAACACCGTAATGCCCACATGCATAATCTAAGCAAAACAAACCACTTTGAAATCTAAAATCTCTCGGTAAGTCCCAGAAAAACGGTCGCAATTAATATGGATGAAGTTTACGGACCAATTTAGTTTTGCTTTTATACAAAACAGAAATAAATCTGGCATGTTATATTATACCGAGTCAAAAGCCAGAGTTTCGCATCTGTCTTGTCTCCAGCCATAAATACTAATCAGAATAGGACGTGAAGGATAGTTGGTATGCATAGCCGCCTCCTTTATATTATAGGGAGAGGGTTACTACAGAAAGAAAGGATATAGTATGCCTCCAGTAGCATCTTAAGCACCGCGGATCATCATATAAACTGCTTTATGGCAATTACCGTTTAAGAAATACAGGGTATCTGGAAATTATGAGCAAAAAATTTAAGGGATAATTTTAGACCGAAAATAAATGCTATCTCTTACTATAACATTTCTTCGAAAGTTGATCATGTTGCAAGATCTTCGCCAAATTCGGGGTGTTACTCTAAGTAAGCAAACGGTATGTCGACGTCTAAACAAAGTTAATTTGAAAGCTAGGAGACCTGCAAAAGGTCCCAAATTATTGCCACAACATCGTGCTGCTAGAAAAAACTTCATTGAAAATTATGGACAATGGAATATTCGTGAATGGTCGAATGTCTTGTTTACGGATGAATCACGGTTTTGCCTTAACAAGGTGGATTGGAAGGAAAAGAGTATGGAGAAGTTCTGGTGAAAGGTTTAATCAGCATTTAATAACAGAATGTGAAAGTTATAATGGTGGGTCAGTTATGGTGTGGGGAGGGATTTCAATGAATGGAAAGACACCCCTCCATGTTTTTCCATTGAGGCAGTCGATGACAGCGCTAATCTATATTGACATTTTACAGCAGTATGTCTTACCTCGTGCAGAGTTAATGGGCAATAATTTTATATTGATACAGGATAATGCCCGACCACACACCGCAGCAATTGTTCGAAACTTCTTAGAAGCTACGGATATCACCACATTACAGTGGCCTGCCAGAAGCCCCGATATGAACCCTATAGAACATTTTTGGGATGAACTAGGGAGAAGGGTACGTTCTATCTCGCCAGAGGTCTGCTGAAACTCTCGCAGAATTAGCATATGCATTAGTGGAAGAATGGAATCGTATACCAATGGAAACGATAAGAAACCTAATTTCTAGTATGTCGCGTAGATTAGAAGCTCTTAAAGTTGCTATGGGAGGCAATACGCGGTATTAAGCAGTTATCCTAGGTTATAGTTTTGTGTTTAATAAAAATGTTTTTAAAATTCGTATCTGTTAAAAACTGTTTCTCGGTAAATTCATTAAGTCAGTAATATACAAGGTTTCAGCAAAAAAGCTGTAATTTGGACAATTTTAGAGATAAATTAATGAACAAAAAATCAAAATGCTCGTTAAAGAAGCGACTTTCATATAGAGTGTAGGTAGGCGCTTTCTATTAATTTACTTGATTAACGCACAGGGTGAGTCAAAAATTAAGAAAATAACATGGCTTGAATTTTTCCACTATCATCCAGGGGGCTTTAAAAATATTTCTACCAGTTTATTTTTTTCTTAAAGGCAAAGGAATTACCTACCTACCAATAAATGGAAAGAAAATTAAAACCGGTTCATTCGTTCAGAAATGGCAAAGAGATCGAGAGGCAACGGCAAAATAATTAGTTTACGAATAAAATTAAGACCTAATATATCGAGTGAAATACATCGATGCATCGACAAATCTCAAACGGCCTCGATCGACAACTCCTATAGGAGTTGTTGCCTCGATGCATCGCTTAAAAACGATACATTGCATTAAAAATATCGATGTTTTCGATGCATCGATGTATATTAAACATCCTTATTTCCGTTTGATGTTTCTTTGTGGTTTCTTTGACAGCGGATAAAAAAAACTCAGTTTATCGGTTTTGTGTAAGAATTGCTGTGTTTTTAATATTTTGTGATATTTTCTGAAGGCTAATTAAGGTGAGTCGGAAGTACCAAATACACGAGAATTCCGCAAATTATAAATCTGCAGTTACTTTTCATGGATGAGTATCAAGTACACATTCAAAGGTAACTCCGGCGTAATCCCCACCACCCAGCTCTTCACCTCCTCCCTCCTAGAAACTACGCTGTCAACACATTTTAATAGCGTTTATGAATGACGTGTGCAATCTATTGGTACGAGATCATTGGTAATTAGACTGTCACTTATCTTGGAGTTTTAAAAAAAAATTTGAATGGGCTGTATATTTTTTTCTTGCTCTACCTATTGGGAGGGTCAAAATTAACCTTTAGTGAAACAACCCATTCAGAACTTGGGTCACCCTGTACCGGGTGAGTCAACGATTGCGCGGAGTAAATTTATGCCTTGAAGATAAGATTTGTCAATAATGAGCTTTTCTAATAAGGTATGGTTGGATATCTGGCACATTTAAAAAATATTTTGAATTATACAGGGTGCGCCCAAAAAGTAGGGGGTCATAAAGTTACATTTTTTTAAATGGGACACCCTATATTTGAATACATTTATTAATTCTACGTGTAATTTCATACATTTTTATTAATGGTTTAATATAGGAAAAAGTTATAGTTTTTAAGATAATTCGACTTATAACGAAAATATTGCATTTACAAGCATCTCGTTGTTGTGAAAATGCTACTTAAATTTGGACACTAAGCGATTCATAATTTTTATACTTACTAAATTAAGTTAAAAATTACTTTCTAGGACCAAAGTCAGAAAACTTCTAATTTAAAAATATCACTTTTATTAAATGGAACACCCTATATATTTTTCTGTCATCTTATAGCTCGTCATAAACTCTTCAACTTTCGTAAAGAACGTTCTATCCCTATCTCTAATAATTTTTTAAATGTTTTAATATTTCGAGATTTAATGTCCTCGTTATAGCATTTTTAGTATTGAAAATACTACTGGGATCGTTTTTATGCAAACTTTGCATTGGTGTCGCGGTGTCGCGACCCAACACCGCAATATCTCGAGCGGTCTTGTAACATAATACCTACTCTGATAATACTTGGTAAATATAAATATGAATAACAGCGTAAAGTCGGCAAGTAAATAATGTTTAGTTTTAGTTTGTGTTTTGAAGACTGCCATAATAATTTTGTTAAATAAGGTAAGTTCACGTTATTTAAACCGGAATATTATATCGAAAAAAAAAGAGTGGGAGGCAAAAAGTGGGAGCACAATAATTGCATATACAGGGTCCGCCCAAATTTGGTTAACAAATGGGATAATTTTTTTATTATTGATTTCTCAGAAAATGTTATTGTACATAAAAGTTTTGCATCTTGAGTAAATAATTTTGACGTATTCAAATCTTCTGTGGCATATACAGGGTGAATATAAAATAAAAAAATATGACTCGGCAAGTAAATAATGTTTGGTTTTAGTTTGTGTTTTAAAGAATGCCATAATAATTTTGTTAAAAAGTGTTTTATTGAGATAAGTAATATAATTATGTATATTTGTGTTTTGAAGACTGCCATAATATTTTTGTTAAATAAGGTAAGTTCACGTTATTTAAATCGGAATATTATATCAAAAAAAAAAGGGTGGGAGGCAAAAAGTGGGAGCACAATAATTGCATATACAGGGTCCGCCCAAATTTGGTTAACAAATGGGATAATTTTTTTATTATTGATTTCTCAGAAAATATTATTGTACATAAAAGTTTTGCATCTTGAGTAAATCATTTTGACGTATTCAAATCTTCTGTGGCATATACAGGGTGAATATAAAATAGAAAAATATGACGTCAGTGACTCAAAATTTTTTAAAAATTTAAAAACTGAAACAGCCATATTAAAGAACTAATAAATCCAAGATGAAAAGTTAAATAAAGTTTTTTTCTAGTGCTAATAGTTTTCAAGAAAAGTCAAGTTAAAAATCCAATTTTTGCTCTTATTGAATTTTTACACTTTTCATATTAACTTTACATATTAACTGTTAATATGGCTGTTTCAGTTTTTAAATTTTTAAAAATTTTTGAGTCACTGACGTCATATTTTTCTATTTTATATTCACCCTGTATATGCCACAGAAGATTTGAATACGTCAAAATGATTTACTCAAGATGCAAAACTTTTATGTACAATAACATTTTCTGAGAAATCAATAATAAAAAAATTATCCCATTTGTTAACCAAATTTGGGCGGACCCTGTAGAATTAAAGAACATTTTTTAATCTTTTACAAAATACAAATTAGAATGTGGGCTTTAATTATTTTTTCCGTCGACCGTGTATTCACAACCTTAATTAGTGTATAAAAAATCATACATTAATGGCCCCTATTAATCCATGGTTTTTTTATTATTAATAAACGATTTTAGGCAACCAAACAAACTACAAAGCACGCACTGCCGCGTACATAATGGCGTTGCCATAGTTTCAGTCGATGTCAATAAGTTTGAAATTCAAAAATTTGTTGGTACAACGCTTCCCAGACAGCACACAATGTCTTAAAGACGTCGATTTTAGGTCTTAATTATGTCTGAACGCCTGCAGACCTACAAAAGACATCTTAAAGACGTTTTTTTCAAGACATACATAAGATGTTGTAAGATGACGTCCATAAGATGTCGCTAAAATATCGTAAATATGACGTTCGTGTCTTGGTCACACAGAGAGAGATTTGTCTGTCTTCTGTCTTTGTAGTATCCCTGTCTTTCTCTAGCTTATATATTTTTTAAATGGACACTTTGGATTGCCGCCATCTCGGATCGTCAGCTCGAACAAACCCGACCGTCGCCGTTCTCAGAACTTTTATTATTTTTTTGTATACTTGTCTAATCGAATTTAAATGATTGTTACCAATTCGGACGTTTTCTTGAATCGTTTTTTTTTTGTAAACGACAAACAATAGAGTTAAATTTTAGAATCGGTAAATTTGGCAACATCTCGAACAACTTAGGATTGGCAACAAAGCGCTCCCCTTTGCCATTTGAAATTGACGCAAGGTCAACACTGTCAACTGTCGATGGGCTTGATTTTTAATAGTTTTGCTAATGATGACTTGCAGTTTTTTACTTTCTACTTAGTGAACCGTTAAAAGAAAACGAAATGTAGATTAAAAAACGTTTTGTATGGTACATATTTTTCTGTGGTGTGGTGTTTGTTTTTAGTTTTCGAATAATTAAAATTGGTCTATAATCAGTGGATGCAGTGTCAATAAATCTGCTGACAAAACATGGCTTCAAAACAGTAGAAAAGATGCCGAGAATGCCATCGCGACGTGGCTAAGAAGGGCCACAGATAGGCGAAATTCATTATTAAAATAGTTTTAATTATGTAATACGTTAATAAAACCAATTGTTAAGCAATATGATGTTTCATGTTTAACAAACAAAACAAAATGTTTTAGGGCTCTGCGGTTTGGCCTATAAAATGTATCTAAGGTGTCCATAAGACATGTATAAGGTATTCATAAGACATCTATAAGATGTTCATAAGACATCTATAAGGTATACATGAGACATCTATAAGGTGTCCATAAGATATCTGTAAGCCGTCCATAAGATGTGGTATAGACGTTGGGTTTTGTAACATACGACCTTTTTAAGATATCCATAAGATGTATTGATGGCGTTAAGAAACGTCCATAAGACGTCATGAATGTCTATTGTTGACATCTTTTGGATATCTTTAAGATGTCTTTGTGCTGTCTGGGTTATAATATGTAGTTTGGTTCTAAATAAAAAAAATATAATCTATTAACAAGACAATAGACGGAAAAATATTGTAACTAAAGCGTATATTAAATAGCGATTAATACACTAGTTTGTTAAATTACTATTAACATTTTTTGAGTCACTGATGACGTCATATTTTTCTATTTTATATTCACCCTGTATATGCCACAGAAGATTTGAATACGTCAAAATGATTTACTCAAGATGCAAAACTTTTATGAAGAATAAAATTTTCTGAGAAATCAATAATAAAAAATTATCCCATTTGTTAACCAAATTTGGGCGGACCCTGTAGAATTAATGAACATTTTTTAAACTTTTACAAAATACAAATTAGAATGTGGGCTTTAATTACATCACATAGGACATTAAAATTTTAAAGCTGTGTCAGGTATTTTCAATACATAGAATGCTTGCGTAAGGTGCAAGATCTGTGATTTTTTGTCAATGGATCACAATAGCCATGGAAAATAAATGAAAATAATGGCAGTGGATTAGTGGATAACACATTAAGAATCAGATCAATGTAAAAATTAAGCCTTTTTACTGCAAAGTTTATTGTCTAGTCATTTTTAAGTTGGTACTCAATATGAATTTTTCAAAAAATGAATAAATCGATATGATTTATGTTTTGGGCGAGGCGGATAAAAAGTGTCTTTTTGCTGAACAACTATTACAGGATGAAATATTTCGAGCGGCGAACTCGAAGTTTTCAAAATTTAATGGAAATTTTTGATTTAACAGGTGTGATCCCTTGAACCCTTGACAATAAATGCTATAACGAGGACATTAAATCTCGAAATATCAAAATATTTCAAAAAATATTAGAGATAGGGATAGGACGTTCTTTACGAAAGTTGAAGCGTTTATGACGAGCTATAAGAGGACAGAAAAATATATAGGGTGTTCTATTTAATAAAATGTAACTTTTTGACACCCTACTTTTTGGGCGCACCCTGTATAATTCAACATATTTTTAAAATGTGCCAGATATCAAACCATACCTTTATCGACAAATCTGATCTTCAAGGCATAAATTTACTCCGCGCAATCGTTGACTCACCCGGTACACATAAAAGTATGTAATGAAATAAAAGACTATGGATTTATGGTTACGTGAAATCTCCAATTCAAAGGATAATTTATTATTAGTATTTAAGCAATATCTACATGCACATTATTCCTCTTACATTTACATCTTGTTACATAAACATAAAACTATATGCATAGTAAAATCCAGGCAAATAATATAAGATACGCTTTTGGAAATAAAGACATCTTTACGGCGGCACTTTTCCTATTTTTATATCTGTTTCATTTCCGTTTTATGTGCCTTATTTATCCACCCTTGCACACGTCACTTCCAGTATTTTACAATCTAATCATGGGGAACGCACTGAAGTAATCCCGGGTTATTTCTCTTGGTGTGTTTCCAGTTACCCTTCTGATTCTTCAAAATGAAAAAGGGAGAAAAATAAGGTTTTAGAATTTGCCATTTGGCCGGTCTGATGTTTCGCGAACTTCCCTCTGCACGTCGGGATAGGAATATAAAATAAACTTACAGGACCCCCTTATACATATTTTGTTTTTTTCCTGGCGAAATTCGTTCGTAAAGTTTTTCGTTATTATTTCCGAATTGCGTTTTTCTAAAAAATCGACAAATAATATGGTTCAACAACGTATTGACAGTACAGAATATAATATACTGATAGATAGCTTTGTAGACCAGGTTCGATAATTTTTGAAACCAAAAAAAAATAATAGTAAGATGAAACCCATTGAAAAAGGAAGAGAATATAACAAAAATGAAAGAAAAAATAACTTACGGGCGATCCGAGGTCGGGAAGTGGAAGGTGGTGAGTTTTTAAATTGGAAAAGGAAGAGAATATAACAAAAATGAAAGGAAAAATAATTTACGGGCGATCCGAGGTCGGGAAGTGGAAGGGGGTGAGTTTTTAAGGGTAGAAAACGATTTCCGGCAAAACTACAAGTCCTATGGAAAAATGTTAAATGGCAAAGTTATAGGTAATAAAAAGATCTACAACTTTTATATTTACACTTTTTTTACATAACCACAAAATTTATGTGAATAATTCAAATAACCAAGTTTTTGGCTTTTTATTTTTATCTTTTACAAAAAAAATTTTTTTTTTCACGAAATTTGGTGAAAACTTACCTTTTTATGTCCCAAACACACTGTAATTTTTTTGATTTAAAATATTTATTTTTTCACTTTATTTTGACTTAATATCGAAAAAGCACCCTAATTTTCAATCGAAAATTCTCACATCAAAATATCTGCTTTTTTAAAAAAGTCGGTGGGCTTTTTGTTCGTTAAAATCTCTACTTTCTGATGGTGTAAAAAAATATACATTACTATGATAAATGTTCTCAAAAATGCAAAGAAACGAAAAAAACTCAAATCCGAAATTTGTTTTTTTTAATCATTATGTACAATTTTGAGCTATTTATTAAAATTTATACTTTAATTACTCGAAAATTGTAAGATTCCATGTTACATTGATAAACAAAAAAATTACAAATCCATGAAACGCAAGATCGCGCAAAGATCGCAAAAAACATGCGAAAATAATTGTTCTAAATATAAATAAAGGTAGGATTTAAAGGGGATTTCATCAGATTTACGACAGTAATGTATATTTTTTTTACACCATCAGAAAGTAGAGATTTCAACGAACAAAAAGCCCACCGACTTTTTTAAAAAAGCAGATATTTTGACGTGAGAATTTTCGATTGAAAATTAGGGTGCTTTTTCGATATTAAGTTACAATAAGGTGAAAAATAAATATTTTAATTAAAAAAAATTACAGTGTGTTTGGGACATAAAAAGGTAAGTTTTCATCAAGTTTCGTGAAAAAAAAAAATTTTTGTAAAAGATAAAAATAAAAAACCAAAAACTTGGTTATTTGAATTTTTCACATAAATTTTGAGGTTATGTGAAAAAAGTGTAAATACAAAAGTTGTAGATCTTCTTATTACCTAAAACTTTGCGCCATTTAACGTTTTTCCATAGGACTTGTAGTTTTGCCGGAAATGGAGATAAATCGTTTTCTACCCTTGAAAACTCACACCTTTCCACTTCCCGACCTCGGATCGCCCGTAAATTATTTTTCCTTTCATTTTTGTTATATACTCTTCCTTTTCCAATGGGTTTCATCCTACTATTATTTTTTTTCACTTTTTACCATTTTCAAACGCTTCAGCCCTGGTCTATTGATAGACGGCTTTATTTGGATCAAAATATAACTTTCACAACACAGACTGATGATTGTTTGTTTGTACCGCGCGAGCAAAAATTATTTGCATCAAAGAGGGCTCGAATTCAAAAATGTGGGGCTTGGTTTAGATCACAAGTAGTATACTTATATGGGGACGATATATCTAACCAAATCTAGGTTAAAATTTTGTCAAATTCATAATACATGATATGCCAAAGTAATGAGTAATAAAATAAGTAGACAAATACCTACAAATTTAGTTTTGTTGTTTACAAAAAGAAAAAGTAAGAATATACAGAAAAAAAAGAAAAATAATTACATAAATTGCTGAAATTGGCCACCGCCATGCTCCAAGCAAAAATTCAAACGTCTCTTCATATTTTCAAAAGTGTTGACCAGCATCTCTGGAGAAATGTTATCACATTCTTGGATAATCCTTTCTTGTAATAATTTGCAACTGGTGTTTTAAAAATAGTGTTCTTTAGATGAGGAAAAACGAAGTAATCCATAGCCATTAAACAAGGTGATCTAGGTGGGAATTCAATGTCTGATCGAAAACTGATCAATCTGTCGTCGAAAAAATTGCGTAAGTAGTTAATAGTTTCGGCGGCTGTGTGGGCGGTTGCACCGTCCTGTTGAAAATATCCAAAACGTAGTTCGTCGTCAAGTAATTGCACCACAAATGGATTCAAAATATTGTCTCTCTACCGCTGTGCTGTAACTGTGTCATGGAAAAAAATAGGACCAACAATTCTTCTTCGGGAAACAGCTAGCCAGACACCAATTTTTTGAAGGTGCAATGTGGACTCTACAAAAAAATGGGGATTTTCACTACTCCACATGCGTGTATTCTGAGAATTCACATAACCGGAGAGGTGGAACCAGGCTTCATCCGAAAAAAATGTCAGGTCTAATAAATCATTTATTTCCAATAAGTTTTGGGTAAACCATTGAGAGTAATTCCTGCGTCTTTCAAAATCTGCGGCTTGTATTTCTTGGAATACCTACTTGCACTTTATAAGAAAATAAATTTAGCTGCTTCTTAAGAATAGTCCTGCATGTTCCATAAGATCTTCCCACTTCTTGGGACAGGCGTCTCATACAATCTCAAACAAGTTCTTCTGTTCTTACAGATGGTCTTCCTGCTCCTTTTTTGTCTTGTATAGAACCTGTTTCCCTAAACACAGCCACGGTTCTTTTCAGGCAATGATAAAAATCCCCAGCAATAAAAGCAACGTTAGGAAAATGTTTTTTCTACTACCTTACTAGAAAACTTAATTTTCAATCCCTGAGCTAGGGAGGAAAATGCCTCTTTTCCTCCCACGGAGGAAATTTTTTTTCCTCCCTCTCATTTTTTTAACATTTTTATATTAGCAAGAGTTTTTTTTACCTCGTCCAGCCTATTTGATTTTGTAGGAAAAATATTTATGAAAGTCTTCACATTATCACCATATTTATTTTTTTAAATTATACTACAGTAAGTATCTATAACAGATGAAAAAAATTAACGGCTTAAATTAATTGTACAATTCGTCAAATTATTAAAAGTTATTCTTCCGGAAAAGCCACTTTCCGCTGAAATATTCACTACTCCTTCTTGGTGGTTACTTATTGACGAATTGACGTGGTATGGCTGCTTGTAAGGTTGCTTTCCAATGAAGGAGTAGCTATCGGCACATAGATATCAACGTGATCCTTGGAAGAACTTGGCGTTAAAGACAATTGTCGACCAGTAATGATTTGGCTTGCCACTTCCTTTTTCTTGTTAATGATTCTGCGACATATCCCTCCGCAATCTTTCCAGACACCCAACCTCCATGCTGCTTAAGTGTCAACAAATCACCACCTGCATTGACGAGCAGCGTCGCCGAAGTTCTTCGGAAACAATGGCCTGTATAACTTTGAGGGTTTTTTAATTTTAAAAATGTTGCAATTTTAAATGGAATTTTGGCCATTGTATTTTTTCCAATCACATTCACAGATGATTTCCCTTTACAGTAATTGATAAAAAATCTGGAGTGCGGCGTTCTGGGCTGTCTAGAATTCTTGTACTTTCTGTATAAATCCAAGGTGGACAACCCGTTTATTATATCATCGGAGACAATAAATGTGCGTTTTTTCTTAGTTTTTGTAACTGGAAGGATTACTATTACCATATCGCCACGATCATCAAGGTCTTTAAGGTCCATTTTAACTACTTCTTCGCATCTACAAGCCCCGCAAATGCCAAATAGTAAAGCGATCTGAAAAAAACAAACAAACACAAAATGCTTATTTTTGAATTTACAAGCTTACCTTCATATGGAAATAATCTCTATCTGGGGCCTCCACTAAAAATCTTGAGATTTCATCTCTTTCTAAAGTTAGAGATTTCTTGGACACATAACCGGTAGATTGCCGTTTGAGGAAGGCTACTAATTTTGGAAACTTGATGTCTATATTTTCCCTAACGTTTAGTACAGACCGCCACATACTATATTTGCTCCATAATGTTGATGGTTTTAATTTTTTTGTTCGCTGCGAAAAATACACCAAGGTGGCATCTTCGGAAACTTTTTTTACTCCGCGCTCTTCCAACCATACTTTGAACAAACTGTATTATCGGCGTTGTGGTCTAGTGGTCAGTGCAGCGGCCTCTCAGATCGAAGGCACGGGTTCGTTCCCCGGTGCCGGCAAAAAAAACGTCGATGTTAAATTTGTAATTTAGTTGAAGAGCTGCGCCGTCTTTCGGAAGAGACTTTAAACTGTGGGTCCCGTGTCATGGATGTTGGCACGTTAAAGAACCCTACCCTCGACAAAGAGGGATTCGGCAAAATTACCAGATAGTGTGTGACAAATTCCCTGGCGTCGGTGATTGGCCTCGTTGCGGAAATGGGCCGACGTAAAATTAAAAAAAAAAAAAAAAAAAAAAACTGAAAAGAAAGTGTCGCTATTCGTGCCTCTTCAGCGAGATCTTGCGGCAGGTCATCTTCGCTAGAACTCATTTTCAAAACGTAGAAACTTCTAATTAAGTAATGACAAACAATCTGACAGCTTACTATTATGTTTGTATTACTAAAAATATCATAGCAACAAAGCGTAGTAAACATAACGACGGCGACCCAACAACCACATGATATTTTGTCATATAGCCCCATACCGGGTTAGTAAAAAGAGCCGAAACACGTAAAATGTCTCAAACCGCTAAAAGTTTAATAGTTCAATTTCGCATGCAAAAAAACTTACAGATACCCATTTTTGTAAGCACAACTTTAATAACTTTGAAGATATTTAAGCGTTCCAGTAATTTTTACTAACCCAGTATTATAGTCTGACAACTTTCTAGTAAGCTAGTAGAAAAAACTATATACATACCTCAGGGGGAAAATGTGTTTCCCCCCTTGGATAATTAATGCCCTTCGCTATCCTGAACTTAAAATTTTGAAATTTACAAAAACCGCGATTTATGCACGTTTAACATCTAAACATTTTATTTAGAATAATTTATCCAGCAAATACTCAATAAGTCTCCAAAGCTCCAAATACCTTTTCCATCAACACTTATCGCTAAATAATTGCCGCCAGTTTTCAAAGCGCATTATTGGCTTTAATTCTTCCCACCAAAATTCGCAAAGTATTATCCGGAGGCTAAATTACGCTTGTTAGTTTAAATCCGGTAGATTTTTATTTTCAATTGAGCCCGTTTTTAAGGCTTATGCTCTTAAATTAGTGCTCTGTTTAACCGGAATGGCTTTTCGATACATTCATTATAACCATATCCAAAATATACACAGTAAAAAAGTTCACTGGTACTATCTATCTAGGGTTGCACTTGTCATATTAATCAGTAAACCAGGACAAGAAGTTCGAAGACCCCGGATTTTTTTAGCTTAAAACAAGGGACTCGCCAGTGCTGGATTTACCATTAGGCTGAGTAGGCTGGAGCCTAGGGCGGCAGATTTTAGGGAGCGGCAAATTTGGCCCAAATTTTTTTTTTTTATCTTACAGAAATAAATGGTACAATCTTTATTCATGGTCGACGAGTAGTATTTTTTTAAATAAACTTTATTGTTGGCCGTGTCTGTTAATGGGGATAAAAAAGGTAGTTGGAACTTTACTGGCTTTGCAGAAAGAAATTTCATTTTCAATAAAATAAGTAGGTAATCATAAATTTTAAAAATATTTACTAAAAATTATTGACCAAATTTGGGCGTGGTCTTAAAAAATTTTCGCCTGCGGCGCATTTCGCCTGCAGCGAGCTTTTTCTTTCCCGAACGCTTCACCTGTTTCACAACTCACGAGCCGTCACTGGTATAGGGGCGGCAAAAATTAAATAGCCTACTAGCGGCAAATTTGTAAATCCGCCACTGGGACTCGCCAAGGATCTGCGGTGCCATCGCTTCGTGCGAAATATACTGATAGGCGCGTTTACCCTATATGTTTAAGCCAAAGTTACCGGCACCAACTCCCTCACAGTTCAAAGTTAAAATTTATGACAAACTCTTTAAACCTGTTAGTTATTAGTACCGGTATGTATTTTGACATGGTTTGTATGGTTTTGAATCGACGCACACAATGATCTGGAACCTATAAATGAAACAATAAAAAATTAACCTGACAAAATCGTATTCCTTTCTGAAGTAATTTACTTACAAATATATATTTAATATATTATTTATATTTTATATATACAGGGTGACCAGTAAAGTCCGGATCATATGGGCTTTTTTTTTAATAATAACTTCATTCGAAATTTGACTTTGGCATCAAGTTCTGCATCAATCGAGATGAAAAAAATAGTAGTCACGTGATTCGCAATATCTGTCAAATTTTATTTTTTTTCCAGAAAATAATTCAAAAGTGGGGTTATTTCTGAAAATATCGAAAAAAGTTATTGGACAAAGTTTTTTTAAATGCAGTTTCTAGCCTACAAGCAAAATTTCAGCTGCATAAAATAATTTTGATTTTTTACCCATATTTTGTAAATTGCACCACTTTTGCAAACTAAGACTTAACGCAACCTACATAAAACTACTTAGTTTTGACAATGCTTTATTTCAGATACATTTTCTTTAAAGTATATATTAAATGTGTGTTTCTACAAAATCAAAATTGGGCTATTAAAATTTGGTCGCATATGATGCATAGTTTTTTTTTTACCCTGTATAAGGTAGCTTAATAAAATAAGTATTTTTAAAAACGCAGTTTGTCTCTGAAAGTAATACACCTTAATATTAAGACAAAAAAGAACACAGTGTCATCAGTAAAGTGTTCATTAGGTGGAAAATAAATTTTAGTGGTGGGTTAAAAATCAAAATTATCTTATGCAGCTGAACTTTTTTTGATATTTTCAGAAATAACCCCACTTTTAAATTATTTTTTGAAAAAAAAAAAAAAAATTTGACAGATAATGCGAATCACGTTACTACCTACTATTTTTTTTACTTAATTTTCATCTCGGTCGAAGCAGAACTTGATGCCAAAGTCAAATTTTGAATAAAGCTATTAATAAAAAAAAATCCCATATAATGCGGACTTTACTGGTCCCACTGTATATAACATACAAAATTTCCCCTCCACTTTGTTTGCAAAACTTACGCTGTTAAAAGTATTAACATGATGTGGGAAATTTAAGTCGGTGTCTAAACACATATAAAAAGTCTGCAGTATGGCAAAGCGGCAGCAAGAGATTCGCCACCAAGATGTGACGGCCACGACATTGATCTGAGATAATGATGACGTTGTTTCATTCATTTCCGTTTAGTCTGTTAGTCAGAAAATTAATCGCGGAAAAACATTGATTTTTGCGATGCATCGAAAATATTTTTTAATAGAATTAGAATTGCAAAACCAATCACAAATCTTCCGTGTCCACCTAAAGAGGTAATCGGCTATATCTCAGAAAGTAATAACACTAAGACTCTGGAAAAAAATATATATCGATAAAAGCGGCCAAAAAAAATTGCTGGAAATTATTTTCAAGTTCGAAAAATGACCGCTAGGGGGCGTAAGAGAACTTTCAAAATAGAAATGCCGATTTTCTCTTGATTTTTCTTAATAAAAATATATTAAAAATATAAGCATGGTATTCTTCATAAAATTATGCAACTTTATATTAGGAATAATTTTTTTTCTATTTTCAATAATAAAGTGGTGGGAGAAGGTCAAACCTTTTTTCTTTCAAACGCTGATATCTCTGCTTTGGATAAACCGATTTTATTCAACTTGATCTTGAAAAAAGCCCTTCTTTTCCTCTACACGTAGATCTATTAACTATACCATATTGAATCTGATGGTGGCCACTAGATGGCGTTTTTCCGTAATTCCTCAATGGATAAGGATTTTCTCAAAAAAAACAAATGTTATATGACTCTTTTATCATATTTTATTCTAGGCTTATAAAGGCTATTAAATAGTGGAATAAAAAATTCAGGTCCGTATTTAAAATAAAAAAGTTGATGATGGTCGCTCGAATCCGAAACGTCGGATTAAAAAACCAACCACATCAGCTTGTAGAGGAGGAAAAGTTACTATAAGAAACTGAAAACCGCAACGTGATATATTTTGTTAAACTAGAGAAATTAGGGATAATAATAATTAATATTATTATAATTAATAATATCATAATTACTTGATATAGGTAAATTTACACGCTCATTGGATCTGGGTGTTTTGCTTGTTTCCAAAGTTTACTTGATAAAAGGCAACTCTACACGCTCAATGAATTCTTGTTTTGGTTTATCCAAAGCAGAGATATCAGCGTTTGAAAGAAAAAAAGTTTGAGAATACAATACTTATATTTTTAACATATTTTTATTAAGAAAAATCAAGAGAAAATCGGCATTTCTATTTTGAAAGTTCTCTTACGCCCACTAGCGGTCATTTTTCGAACTTGAAAATAATTTCCAGCAATTTCTCTTGGCCGCTTTTATCGATATATATTTTTCCCAAAGTCCTAGTGTTATTACTTTCTGAGATATAGCCGATTACCTCCTTAGGTGGAACACCCGGTACATCCCTATTTTCGTTCGGTGTTTCTTTGATAACGGTTTGAAATTTTCTTTAGTTTATCGGTTTTGTGTAATAATTGCTGCGTTTGTAGTGTTTTGTGATTTTTTTGGAGATTTTGCCGATTTACTTAATTTACAGAATTATCTACAGCATTGCATTTAAGCCGACCTCATATTTTGCCAAGCAGTGGCCGTTTTTCTTGCTGGAGCTTTTGGCAATGGGCGTATGTCTTCCGGTGTAGGTGGTGGAGTAGTATTTCTACCTAGGGATAAACTGGGTTCTGGAGAGATTCTCCTCGATCTTCCGGTGTAGGTGGTGGAGTAGTATTTCTACCTAGAGATAAACTGGGTTCTGGAGAGATTCTCCTCGATCTTTCGGTGTAGGTGGTGGAGTAGTATTTCTACCTAGAGATAAACTGGGTTCTGGAGAGATTCTCCTCGAAGGCCCTGGTTGAGGTTCTAATATTTCAGTTGAAGTTTGATTGGGAAGATTGGATTCGTTTTAATTTTGTGAGATTTTTTTTTAATCCGGGGTTAGATGACACAGTTCATCCTGTCCCGAAAGTAATGTGCCCCGACAGAGGTTTTACAACAAAAAATATTTTTTACAAAAAACAAACAATTATTCGATACCTTTGCCTGGCATAGTATGTCAACTAGCCGTCTAGCAACAAATTGTGGTAAAAAAATCAAATTAAATACGTTAATTTAAACAGGTTATTTATAAATTTCGAAGAGGACAAAAATTTACTTACCGGTATTGAAAACAAACAAACACAGCTAACAACTGTTTAACGCCTGACTTTTGGCGCGCGACGTTTTACAAGGTTGCCGCGAGTTGTCGATCATCTATTTCAATGGCATTTGCATTTACACATGCACACCATTCGAAGATATAGGCACCGTGTCAACTTGCCCCTGTAGCCAACTAGCCCCGGTGACCCCTACCTAAGCTAAATTTTAAAGAAAAATGTGTTCTAAGTTAAATAATCGCCAGACCAAATACACGGCGATAAAATTGCCCTTAATAAGAATCCTGACATATTTTTAATCGTAGTTACAGGATGGTAAACGTTAAAAAAATTATTTTTCTTTGGAGCATGTATTATTCTGTAATAATATATAATAATTTTCCTTTACATTTTGCAGATTTTTTGCTGTGTAGGTATCCATATCTAAAACATACGTAGCTTTTACTGAAATAGAAAAATCTAACAGGTAGCTCGTTTTCAAGTTTTGTATTATTATGTGTTGGTGTCGATCGTTGTATTTGCAGATTAGGTTTTGGTTTATCAGTGAACATTGAATTTTAAAAGTAAATTTTAGAAAATGGTAAATACGGTAAGGATATAAAAGGTTTGGAATTGGAACGAATCAGTGTGTTTTTTTCCTTTATCTATACTCGTATTAAAATATATATTAATTATTCAACTACTTTTGAGCAATTAATAGTATCTATAAACAAACAACGTGAGTTATAATAACTCACTACTACAACTCACTATAATAACAAGTCAGAAAATATTCATGCATGGAATTATTTACGAACCGAATATTAAGATGGCAATGTAGGTACTTCTGTATAAACCGATTGGCCGAAGGGGAACAGTCCATTATTGTTATTGAGAGTACTGTCACTTGAATAATTTTGACGTTTTCAAATTAAGTTAATACCTAATTATCGTAAATTTTGTGCTGAAAAAGATTAATTCAGATAGTGAAGATGAATTAGTACGTGCACCTCTAGAAATAAGACAATTAGCTAACGTAACCATACAAAAAGTATTGCCAGAAAAATCCAAAAACAAATATAAAGGTGTATACAAAAATTTTCAAGATTGGTGTAGCAGTAAGAACATTAAGTCATCGTTTACAGAAAATATATTTTTGGCATATTTTAGCGAACTTAACACTAAATATAAAGCATCGTCTCTATGGACTGTCTACTCCATGCTAAGAAGCACACTCAACATAAATAATGGAATCAATATAGAGAATTATTTAAAATTATGTGCGTTTCTGGTTTCTTAAACGTCAATCAGTAATGTAGCTAAAAAGACAAAAACGTAGTTTCATAAACAAAGCCCCTGATGAGAAATATCTGGCGACAAATTATAGTAGATCTCACAATAATTAAATCGTTTTTATCGTCTAGTCAATTACATAATGTGAATAAAGTTCTTTCTCTGTACTGGTATCTCAGTATTTATATTGTTATAGTCGTAGATAAAGTATAGTAAAGTAAAGTCGCCACAGTGGATCTTTGCCCGTGCGTCATCAATCAACGATCAGGACTCAACGTGGTTAATAACTCTGCATCCTTATTTATTACAGTAACAAGTTTGAATAAAAGCATAAAAGAACGTCTCCAAGATTCCGCAATAATATAACGTGCTAGACAAGAATAAAACTATTAACGTCAATTAATTACTTTTTTATTTGTTTAGTTGACTATCGTTGTATTTTAGAACGTCATTGTCAACCTTATTTTGATCTGCCAATCTAATTCGTATTTTGTAAATTTGTGTGCCTTAAAACTGTTCCTTTTTCTAAAAATAGTTCTTTTTAGAGCTAGTTATACCCACCATCTGTTTTGGCGGTAAGTATTTATGGATTTTTATAATACCTAATTTATTTATTTTAAATATTCTAACCGTGAAACTTCTTTGAAAAGTTTACGGCAGTGGCTAAATGAAAGGATGTCAAAAATGTGACTTTTGCGATTTTAATAGTCAATAAAACACCAAACTTTTCTAGATTTTAAGCTTTAAAAATAGTATTAAATGTATTAACATTTGTTTGTCAATTTCTTTTGATAATAGAGAATGCCGGGCAAAACTTAAAATAAATAATAATTTTTCGGGATATGTAGGTACGTCAAACGGTAGGCAGGCACGTCTATTTTATGAACTTAGACTTAGTTTTGACTTTTTTCGGCTCGTAATTTTGATTTGATTCATACGATTTTGATGACGTGAAAGTGATGACGCACAAGAAAAGATCCACTGTGGCGACTTTAAGTAAAGTCGTCACTGCGTCATCACTTTCACGTCATCAAAATCGTATGAATCAAATTAAAATTACGAGACGAAAAAAGTCAAAACTAAGTCCAAGTTCATAAAATGGACGTGCCTGCCTACCGTTTGACGTACCTACATAATATCCCGAAAAATTATTTATAATTCCGAGTTTTGCCCGGCATTCTCTATTATCTAAAAGAAATTGACAAACAAATGTTAATACATTTAATACTATTTTTAAAGCTTAAAATCTAGAAAAGTTTGGTGTTTTATTGACTATTAAAATCTCAAAAGTCAAATTTTTGACATCCCCTCATTTAAGGGAATTTAGCCACTGCCGTCAACTTTTCAAAGAACTTTCACGGTTAGAATATTTAAAATAAATAAATTATTATAAAAATCCATAAATACTTACCGCCAAAACAGATGGTGGGCATAATTAGCTCTAAAAAGAACTATTTTTAGAAAAAGGAACAGTTTTAAGGCACACAAATTTACAAAATACGAATTAGATTGGCAGATCAAAACAAGGTTGACAATGACGTTCTAAAATACAACGGTAGTCAACTAAACAAATAAAAAAAGTAATTAATTGACGTTTATAGTTTTATTCTTGCGGTTATATTATTGCGGAATCTTGGAGACGTTCTTTTATGCTTTTATTCAAACTTGTTACTGTAATAAATAAGGATGCAGAGTTATTAAGCACTTTGAGTCCTGATCGTTGATTGATGGCGCACGGGAAAAGATCCACTGTGGCGACTGTATTCAACTTGCGGTAATGGTCATAACTTACTTGATGAATTACAGCACTCGCCTGCGGCTCATGCTGCAAACTTTATCTGCGTCAGTTATGACCTACATTACCGCTCGTTAAATAATATACTATAATCCAAGCTAGTGATTTTTGCTATTATTAATTTGATAAATCAAATCATTATCCGTTATTTATTACTAAAGTTAAATTAATTTAAGAACTCGCCGCATCCCCTGTCATTAATGGCAACCTGTTGAAATCTGGCAAATTTAACGTTAAGCGGTTGGCTACAGAAACAGAACCGGACTAAGTTATTTTACCTTCGCCTTTGCCATCTGTTAAATTTTGTTAAGGGGTCTTAATATTTTGTATCACGTAGATACTGATTTTATTATTTATAAAATAAAATATTGACAGACCCGTACCTACCAAAATAAGTATGTGAAAACATTATAAAACTAAAGCAAAAATAGGTATTTATGTATTTAGGAAAAAAGTAATACATTTTTTGCGAGGTGTAAGCTTTGTGGTGCACATCTAATTAAAACACCTTATTGGGAACCCTTTTCGTATTGTTACTTTTATGGGATTTTTATATATGAAAATTTTGAAGAAGTAGTCCATACTCAAACTGGAGTTAAATGATATAGAAAAAAAAAATAAAAGCACAAAGTCTTTCTCCACAATTTTTATTCAAATGACTAGGCGAACCTAGAATCACATCGACATGTTTCGAGTGCAGAAACACTCATCATCAGGAAAACAAAGTGAAAGGCAAAATGCTGATGTTTTTAGCAATAGAGAAAATAATAGTGGGATTGAGCCGTAATGGAGCTTTTAATGGTGTACCTACAAGAGGTGTAACATTGAATAGTCAAAAGACCGACAATCAAGACTTCAGCATACTGAAGAGTCAAGGGCTACTGCAATGGCACTGTCCTGGGCAGAAAAGTGAGGAGAGTAAAAGAAAAATTAGGCTTATGCTTACTCAACACAGGTTCAGACGTGGCTTATCCACTTGTTCACATTATAGATTTCATGTTCAGTTTCATGCTTAATTTGCAAAAGAGTTGACGTATATACAACAACGTTGGTCTATTTATTTAGTACAATAGTAATCTGTGGAAAATAGGAAACTTATATTTGTGGTATGGCAGATTTCAGTGAAAATGAGGAAAGTGATAGTAGTGATGAAGAAATTAAAGGCAAGCAATTGATATTCGTTCACAAATTGAAGGAACATAAATAAATCTCTCTGACCACAACCGTTTAGTTTCCACACCAGTTTCAGCACTTGTAGGAAATTTATTAAAAATATTGGCCTTCTCCAAAACTGCATCCATTACAGAAGTGTATGTCTTACAGACAGTAGTTTGGTGAACACCGAGTTCTTCATCTAAAAAATTTGAAAGCCCGGATCCGACAATTTCCGCAGAAAGACTATAATCTTATTTAAAGGTGACAGTGCACCCCTCGCCTTTTACCAGTATCAGTCAAAAAATAATTTGCCAACCACTTAAAATTTTCGCAGTCAAATCGATATAACTTTCTGAAATCATCATATCTGCAATTTTTACGTGCACTGTAGATTTTTCTTTTACGGACGTTCATATATTCAGCCATAATTGAGGACACAAATTAAGAGCAAGGCACGTGTATGCCGCAGAGATCTAAAGTTGACTGCTACCAAGCAAATGATGCAGGGTTCGACCTACCTTAAAAAGTTGAAAGTGATTGCTACACTAGAAAAAGCAATTCCTTAATTTATTCATCACATTTAAAGCAAACGATAGCGATTGCTTCTATTTTTTAAGAAAAACATTGACTAGAAGCAATTCCTGCAGTTTTAAGCAATCGCTGGACGCAAAAGCAATTAGGTACTTTAGTTTTTATTCATTGGCTTTCAAGAAATTACTTCGATTTTATAAGAAAAAGCGATCGCTACATTTTTATTCATTAGGCTCATTGTCGGTGGACTTGTCGTCTTTTCGGCCTGTTATAATAAAGAGAATGAGATGTCTATCTTGCTGTGTCGTCATTGGATTGTACCAATCATTTACTGTGCGTGCAGCATGCAATACTGTAGCTTGACTGCTTTGGCGGTAAATTTCAAATATGCAGTAAAATATTTTTGAATTAGCTCATTCAATCCCCTTAGCCCGACAAAGTATCATTTATACTAATCTTTTCTCACGCATTTGAATTGTAGTTCAGAATATGATTGTTTATTAAATAGACCGCCTATTTTTTCACGACAATTCCATTATAAATCAGTCTATTTTGATCCCCACTGTCAGCCATAAATATTTCTCCAATTGCTATCTTATAATTATCGGAAGGCAATATTAGTTTGCGTTTTATCATTTTGGTAGGTAAAATGTGGGAAGAGACAATTAATTACTAATACATCACCATATAAACGTCTCTAAAAAATGAAATATGTGAATAATTAGTCTAGCACAATCAAATCACCTAGCTGAAGTAGACTAAATTTATGGAACAACAAAATATAGGGATTAAGGATTTTTTTGATAAAACTTAATAAAAAGTTGAACATTGAACAAGGATTTTTAAAATTAGTAATATTAGATAATAAAAAATTATAATTTTCAACAAATTTCACCTATAAATTGCCTACAGCTATATGGTATGTCCATTTTATCTAAAGAAAGATGACAGAAAAAATAATTGAACAAAAGTTCACTACATTGCTCGCTCAATCCACGGCAGTAGCACACCGAGAGGGGAGAGGGTTTGGGAGTTAAAACCCCTCACAGGCATTAATGCTCACAGGGCCTGGTAAAAAAAATAAATGGCATTTTGGTACATTTTTATGAACTTAATACAAACGGGGGAAACCACACTTTGGAATAAATTCTTAAGAGGTTCTGTACCAAAAAGTGCAGCAATTATTCAACCTTACAAAGCTGTTAGTATATTATGTAATAAGAACTTATTTATTTTTTAAAAATTTAACAACATGTGCATTGAAGGATCATTTTCCCCACTGAATCTACAAGACTTAAGTAGATAATGTAGGGAGAGCTCCAACATCCTGTGCCCATATCTTGCAAAAGTATATGCACTGCCACGCCGTTGTTAAGCTTTTTCTGATCCTTTTTTGCTATTTTTAAACCGTTTTTAGTCGTTTATAGGTTCATTAGTCTTTTCTAGTCGTTCATTAGGTATTAGTCATTAGTCGTTTATAGCCGTTAATTAGTCTTTTATAGTCGTTCATTACCCGTTCATTAGTCGTGTATAGCCGTTCATTAGCCGTTCATTAGCCGTTCATTAGCCGTTCATTAGCCGTTCATTAAGCGTTTATAGCCGTTAATTCGTCTTTTATAGCCGTTCATTAGCCATTCATTAGTCGTTTATAGCCGTTCATTAGCCGTTCATTAGCCGTTCATTAGTCGTTTATAGCTGTTAATTAGTTTTTATAGTCGTTTATTAGCCGGTCATTAGTCGTTTATAGCCGTTAATTAGCCGTTAATTAGTCGTTTATAGCCGTTAATTCGTTTTTAGAGTCGTTCATTAGTCGTTTATAGCCGTTCATTAGTATTTTATAGTCGTTCATTAGTCTTTTATAGTCGTTTATTAGTCGTTTATAGCCGTTAATTAGTCTATTATAGTCATTTATAGCCATTCATTAGTCGTTTATAGCCGTTTAATAATTGTTTATAATGTAATTATAACCGTTTTAGAACGGCAATGAACAAAATTGAATAATTCTAAGAATATAAATTTAGTATGAGTTTTAATTCAGAAATTTGCTTTTCTTAAATGTAAGTTCTATACAAAAGGTTTTATCTGTGATCTGGGTTTGTTACCAAATTGCACCAAATTACACTACAACATATTTAGGGTATTTTCCCTTTCTTTTACTTATCTACAGGTCACATTAATAATATAATAATAATCCCAAAAAAACGAAAACAAAAATAAAACTTTGACACCCTGTATCTTGGTTGTTATCAATTTTGGGGTAATGCAAGTTTAAATAAACCGCATTATTTCGCCTTAAGAAGCCTACTGTTGCTCTGTGTCCCATTACGTTTGGGACACCCTGTATATTAATTAAAACATATTATAAATAATCCCAAAAAAACGAAAACAAAAATTAAAGTTTGACACCCTTTATCTTGGTTGTTATTAATTTTGGGATAATGCAAGCTTAAATAAATCGCGTTATTTCGCCTTAAGGAGCCTGCTGTTGCTCTGTGTCCCATTACGTTTGGGACACCCTGAATATTCACTAAAACATATTATATTAATGTATGGTTTTATTTCTAAGAATAATTAATATAAATTTGTTTATAAACAATAATATTCACATAGCAGACCAACCAAGGTGAACTATAAATAATCCCAAAAAAACGAAAACAAAAATAAAAGTTTGACACCCTTTATCTGGGTTGTTATCAATTTTGGGATAATGCAAGTTTAAATAAATCGCATTATTTCGCCTTAAGGAGCCTGCTGTTGCTCTGTGTCCCATTACGTTTGGGACACCCTGTATATTAACTAAAACATATTATATTAAATGTATGGTTTTATTTCTAAGAATAATTAATATTAATTTGTTTATAAACAATAATATTCACATAGCAGACCAACCAAGGTGAACAATTGCCTTATATTCAATCGGTCATATTGTCTAAGCCTACTTATGCTATGTTTTTAAATTATACTTATTTACCCAAGCGTTCAAAATAGACCATGAAGATTTTCATGAGATAGGTAGGGGTGCAAAATATAACCAATCACCCGGTACAATAACATTTTCTGAGAAATCAATAATAAAAAAATTATCCCATTTGTTAACCAAATTTGGGCGGACCCTGTAATATGCAATTATTGTGCTCCAACTTTTTGCCTCCCGCTTTTTTTTTCGATATAATATTCCGATTTAAATAACGTGAACTTACCTTAGTTATAACTTATCTCAATAAAACACTTTTTAACAAAGTTACTATGGCGTTCTTTAAAACACAAACTAAACTAAACATTATTCATTATTTACTTGCCGACTTTACGCTGATTCATATTTATATTTCTACCAAGTATTATCAGAGTATTATGTTACAAGACCGATCTAGATATTGCGCTGTTGGCCGCGACAGACGGCAGAGCAACATCGACATGAGCGACATCGACATGCAATGCAAAGTTTGCGTAAACACGATCCTAATAGTATTTTCAATACTAAAAATCGACGAGGTAAAAACCGTTATTGTAATTTATAATATATAACAACCAGTCTTTTGTCGCACGTTGTTGAAAATAACTTTTAAATAAAAACATCTGCTTTTAATATCAATTTTTTATGATCCGTTGCATTAGTTGCTATGGTTTTGGGTGTTTTTATTTTTGCATTTATTAATTTTAATATGAAAATAAAAATACGCGTTATAACCGTGGAATTTCCAGTATGATGAAAATTGCATACTTTGCTCTAATGAGTTTTTTATACATGCAGGAAATGCTAAAGAAAATATGTTTAGTTTGGCTGTTCGAGAAAAAACTCTTCCCAGTACCACTCGTAATTAGTTAATTTAAACTTTTATTTTTTTCTTTTTCACTTTTACATAGAAAATCAATTGCCTGAACCGAATTGAACAGCGACATAAGATAAATCCAAAAGAATCAAGTGAGCTTAGGCCGGCATCTCGTGTCAAATAAAAAGGCAGTGGCGACGAGAATATAAGCTTTCTTACAATACTTTGTGGTCCCAAAATACTTTTCAATCGTATCATCTGGTTAAAAGTTTCGCTGTTTTTTGATACTGTCAGAGCTAAGGAGGATTTTTACCTCGTGGGTAAATAAATATAGTCGGCGCTACATAAATTGAAATAATCTCTATCGAGGAAAATGTAGTCTACAATGTGTCTAAAACGGAAGGAATTAGTAAGTTTTAGTTTTAACCTGAACTTGAATATTTTATTTTAATTACAAATATTCAGTAGGTACATACAGTTAACGACATATAAATTCGTACACTCCACCCATACATAACTGAATTACAACAAAATTGGGTAAAACGGGCTTCTCACCTTGCTGCTTATACCTGGATATAATACCAGCTATATACATAGCTGTAAACTATGTACGATTTTTTCCATAAGTAATAATGGTTATTTTTATGTTTAAATTACAGTCGCGAAATAAGAAAAGTATAAAATAATACCAGGAAAACTACAAAAGTATAAAGCCAAAAAGGGTAAATTTATTAACAAACAACAAACAAAGTAGTAATATTTAATTGCTGCCCTTCCCAAATTTTTTCCATTTTATCAAATAACTCTATTTCATTCTGTGGTATACAATTTATTTTGTACATTTTTTTACCATCAATCCCCAAACATTTTCAATAATTGGATTTAAATCAGGACTTCTTGAGCACCAAGGTTGATATTTTACGTTGTTTTGTCTAAATCAGTTTCCTATATTTCTTGCAGTATGCACAGGGCAGTTATCCTGCTGAAATATAAAGTTATTTCCTTCAAAAACTATCGCGACAGAAGGAAGAAAAACATTTTCCAAAATCTGAAGATTGTACATTACTGTTTAGTGTTCCACCAATATTCTAGCATACACCTGCACCGTAAACACTTATCCATGCCTACACATTAACAGAGAAACGTCCACTGGTTTGCTTTTTTTGAGTATACTTCTCATCATATCGGGAATTTGATGGTCTATATACTCGAATCCTTCCATTAATATATGTAGACTGACAAGTTTTCTCATCGGAAAAGATAACATTTTGCCGAAAAAAATCATTTTCTGGTAAATATTGCATAGCAAACCCAATTCTTTGTTCCTTATCACTATTTTTTAAAAACTGTTTGGATGCAGCTGCTCGATTCGGAACATTGTCTTACTCGGCGTTGCGCAGTTCTAGATGAAGCAGGAATCTGTTATGTGCATAGCGGATACTGCAGTTTCAAATGGATTTTGGGGTCTGGTGTCATATAAGGTCGGTTTGATGGTTTTAAAATTTTAACATATAGCCTAAGCTGTATAGAACAGGTTAAAAGCAAAAAAATTGCGGATTATACACTTTTGACGCGAAAAATTAATAATAAACTATTCATAAATTGACATTTTTACTGAAAATGTCCATGCAAGAAGTGTCATTATTTGACATAATACTTACTACTGTGTTGCCACGTTGGACCAATTTTCATGATTTGAAGTCATTAACGCTGGTTGGGTATTTCAAAAAGTCTTATACCTAATTGAGTTTATTTATAATAAAATATAATTTAAAAAAAATAAGGATATTTATTATTTTATTTTATTTATAAACATCCTTGGAATACGCAATAGAACGCCGGATACGCGACGGCCGCTACAGCGGCCTAACTATGACCTTTAAATTTCCCGCCAGTTATTATAAATAGAAAAAAAAATTATTAAAAGCAATTCCCAGAGACAACTGGATACCACCAAAATAGTATGTAGTTTAGTCCCTACATTTTGCGAAAAGTGGTATAATATTATACTTAATTCGCGAAATCTATTATCGTTTATCAAACATTTCAACAAAAACTATAAACGTTATAGTAAAAGGTTCATTTTTCTTTTGGTCCTTGTTTCTATTGTTTTTCGGCAACGTGTCCCGAGTATTTCCTGGCCACCTTACAATATCGGTAATAAAGATAGCTTTTTTATCGAGTGATATTAACTGGATTATTTTTATAGTACATTGGAAATCCTAATCAAAATCATAAGATTTTATGATTTTTTGTTCACGCATATTTGTGTCTCGTCTAACGAGATTTATTTCGTCTCGCAGGAGACCGGACCACTCTCGTCTCGTCTCGCGAGAACGAGACGAGAGTGAAACACAATATGAGAAAGAGGCGCAGGGCACACTGAGGAAAATCACTCAATACAAGAATTTTTTTGAATATATGTGCATTACCACAAGAAAAAATCCATTTATCCCTAAAATATTTCGTTTAGTCGCAATCAAGGACGTTTTTTTGACAACAATATTGTTACGTGTGCTCAATGCTTTTTTATGGTAACAGAATATCATATAACCATAACAATATGTATCCAATAAAGTGTTTTTAAAAAGTATTTTTTTAAATTTCTATAAGGTTATCTTATTACCACAAAAATAAAAATAAAAACTAACCAATCTTTTATACCTATCTAAAATATACCTTTTAGGAACTAAACAGTTGCTTTTTTAAAACATGGTGAAATCGTTTTGGTTCATTTTATTGCCATTTGATCTGAAAGGTACTGCCTGTCCTGCTTCGATCCTGCCACAGTCCTTCTGCAGTCCTGCCAGGTCCTTCTACAGTCCTGCCACGTCCTGCCACAGTCCTGCCACGGTCCTGCCACGGTCCTGCTAAGTCCTGCCCAGGGCCGTTTCTGGCCTGTTGGCCGCCCTTGTGCGACATATGAACTGGCTGCCCTTTAAATCAAATCAGTTACTATTTTACAATTACCTACCTGAAATTATGGCGCAAAGCAATTGTCAGAAAAATAAATCTTTAATAGGTGTCTATTTTTAATATTTTTCTTTTATTCATACTTACCTACAGAGGGGCTCAGCAATTTGGCTTTCAATGGCGATAAGGGCCAAGCCACTAATCCTTTCTTGGGACATAATTGACCGCAAGTAATTTTTAATTAATTTTAACTTTGAAAAACTACGTTCGATAGATGCAACAGTAACCGGCAGAGTAATAAAAATTCTCAGCGCAACACACAGATTTGGAAATGATGAGATTAAATCTTTTTCAGCTATGAATTTTAGCGTATCTACAATTATTATTTTGTACGTTTTATTGGAAAAATTTCTCGGAACAACAAAATTTCCTGGTCGAGCTCTGAGCGATCAATATCTTTGTTTGTGGGACTTCCTTGCTATTGAAGCGCTACATCGAGATCTTTGCAGGATTTTAACAATTTCTCGTCATTCATGGCATTAGCTTCATAGAAGTTCGACAAAAACCTAAAAGTTTCATTACACTTATTAAGTGAAACGAATCTCTCCTTAATTGATTCTATCGCAATATCCAAAGAACAAGTAACCGGTGCCCATAAAGGGTTTCCTCCCTGGAAAAAAAAAATATATCCAAAATCGAAAAATAAAAATTCACATTGAAACTCTGTTTGGCCTCGACGATGGGCTCATCTTTTAATTCGTAATCAAAATGTCTGGGTACTTTTTTTCGGCGTCGGAAAAGTTATTTGTAACAGCATTTGAAACCGGACATCGGCGGCAAATTTAAATAGGGTGCGTTCTTTTGCCCTGTGAGTATTTGTGCCCCCACCTACCCTACTACCAAATTAATAAGACCTATAGTTAAATTCACATAAAGTTTTAATGCCAAATGTCAAGACTTGTCATTGTCTAGTTACTTTAGATTTCACCAACTTACTAAATTTCTTATACAGCTGAGATTGGTCAGTGTTTTTTCTTTTTCTTTTCTGGAATTGTTCGGCCAACTCTTTTTATTTCTATCTCTTTTTAATCGTATGAAATAATACAAGATAGACATACTTTGTGTGCAGTACAATTATACTAATTAAATTTAGCCATTAGAAATTTATATTTTATGAGTTGCTGCAGTATTTGACAAGTATGACAGAACTGAAATGTCAGGGCATTAAAAGTTTATGTGAATTCAACTATACCTACATAATTATTCAAATAATGTCAATTAGTTTTAATTTTTTGAGTAAACCTAAGACAAAATGTAATTGACGTGGGTTGCAGGGCGGCCACCTCCGTTGAGAATTATTTTTATTTTTCCGATACTTATCTATCTAAAAAGAAATCTCTAATTAACACAAAGGGCGGCTGCCTCATTCTTGACAGCTACTGCCTAATTTTTTTTTGAAAACTGAATTTACCATTCTTATTTGACCCTTAATATTTATGAAAACTGCTAGAATTTTTTTTTACGTCTAACATTTTTTTCTGTGAAACTGCAGGCGGCTTTCGCCGCCCTATAACTTTGGCCGCCCTTGTGCGGGGGCACTCCCAGCACACCACTCAGAAACGGCCCTGGACTCCTGCCTTAACATTTGTACACCTACTGCCACAGTGAGACACCCCTCGGTGAGTCTTTAAATTTTGTTAGGCGAGAAATTAATTTTTTCAGAAATACAATACAAATTTATGGGATAGAATCGGAAAACAATCTGAATTTTTGAGATATTTCTTCCACCCCGTTTTGTTAGGTTTTCTGATACCTATTAATAAAAAAAATGGCTAAAAAGGGTCATGTTCCTAGCAGTTTGTTACTTTCAGATCAGTCAGATCCCCCCGTTATTAAACAAAGTTTAACATACAATTTTTATCAAAAATACTGCCCTAATAAGTGCAGAACGGAAACTTAATGGCGGCCATGATCGGAATGAATTAAAAAATATAAGTAATAAATATAATTATTGGTAAAATAATTGTACCTACCTGAATTTGGAGACACACCGCCACAACACTTATTGTATAACGTTGCACTAAAAGTACACCACCCTATATAGAATTATTAAAATATAAAAATTTTATCAAATCAATAGCCAAAAACATCCACTATAAACTAATCCACCAACCACAGCCATTTTGGCGAAGGAGCTAAAAAAAGGAATTTAGTAGTAGCTAGGTGGACTAGCTACAATAAAGACAAAATTATTTTATAGCTGGCTGATTATTTTTAGGAGTAAAAACCGATAGTTTTCTAACTACACGACCTCAATTAATCACAAAATCATTTTTGTTTACCACTGCATTATATATTTTTTATGGCAATAGAGTTGTCTTTTAACAGCAAAAGAATAATATTTAAAAAACGACCATGTTAGGGTTAAAAAGTAATTTCAAAAAAATGAACCTTGTAGCGACAACATAGTTGTTTTTTCGGCGCCTATTTAATGCAGATTTCTTGCTACTGCGAATGGATTTCTAGCTACGGCTAATAGAGTTTTCTCTCAGTGCATAAAGAAATGGATAAACATATTATTAAAAAAAAAATAGAATTTTCAAATCCATAAGAATTGTATTGCAGCCATACGCCGAATCTGCCCATTGCGCTGTTTTATTGTTATTACCGCATGTAAGTTAAAAAATGTACAAAATACAATTATACATGGAAATCAATTAGATAGTTTTAATCCCTTTTAAGTAAGTAAACACTTCGGTAAACACTTAAGTTTTAAGGTTGGGTCTTAAATTTTTCTACGCATAAACATATTTTGTAAAACCAACAAAAATTCATCTAATATATTATACAGGGTGTCCGGAAAAATGTGGGAAATCTCCCGGATATGAAAAAATCACGTGAAAAGAATACTACAAGTTCATATAAACTTCTTTCGTATCGGTCTTCTCTTCGGAGATATGAGCTCCCAAAGAGCTTCTATATGGAGTTAGGTTTTTGACACAATTATTAAACCAACAGCTATATTTCAATATTTTTTTCATATGATGTATACCAGGTAAGACCCTTCAAATTACTATCCCAGAAATTGTTGCAAATTACTCACAGCTGCAGGGACGGACTAGCTGTGACACTAATGTGCCCATTTTTTTTTACGCCCTGTATGATAAAAACGTTGGACAACATTTTTTACATACCTTTAACTATTGACTAAAAATTAAGTACTCTTCATTCATGTCGCTAATCCTAACCGTTTTCGGAAAAACGTAATTTTATTTACATCATGTATTTGTATTTCGATAAATAATACATCTTTGTCAAAAAATAAAAATTTAAACTTTACCTACCTGCTTAGTTAAAAACAGAAGCACCTGAATAACGTCTATCCATACCGTTGGATAGGTAGAGGAGGACCTATTGCCTGACCTCCCCGATCTCTCGACCTAACGCCATTGAATTTTTACCTGTGAGGACACCTGAAAACCTTGCTGTATTCCACTCCGGTTGATCGTAGGGAGGAACTTTTACGAAGAATCACGTTTCAATGTGATCAAATAAGGAAGAAAGCTGGGTTATTGTTAGTGATGGGAATAACCGACTTATTTTAATAACCGACTACAGAGAATTCAAGTGATTTTATACACAGCGACACAAAAGGTGCGGTAAAAAAAACCGAATGATAAATAACCGGTTTAAAAAAAAAACGGATTATTCAGATTATTGAAAAACCGGATGATAGGTTATTTTTCACTCGAGTGATCCCAACACTAGTTATTGTGGCCGGTACAGCAGTCCTCAATTCGTCGTGCCCGCGAGTCAGATATCACGGAGCCCATGTTGAACCCACTTACGAAGTTTTTAACTAAGCAGGTAAAGTTTAAATTTTTATTTTTTGACAAAGATGTATCTATTATCGAATTACGCTAAATACATGATGTTAATAAAATTACATTTTTCCGAAAACGGTTAGGATTAGGGACATAAATAAAGAGCACTTAATTTTTAGTCAATAGTTAAAGGTATGTAAAAAGCGTTGTCCAAAGTTTTTATCATACAGGGCGTAAAACAATGGGCACATTAGTGTCACAGCTAGTCCGTCCCTGCAGCTGTGAGTAATTCGCAACACATTCTGGGATAGTAATTTGAAGGGTCTTACCTGTTATACATCATATGAAAAAAAATTTAAATATCTCCGAAGAGGAGGCCGATACGAAAGAAGTTTATATGAACTTGTAGTATTCTTTTCACGTGTTTTTTTCATATCCAGGAGATTTCCCACATTTTCCCGGACACCCTGAATATCATTATAATTTTAATATTTTTCAAAAATTATTAAAAATTTGTAAAAATTGGTTTTTCTGGGTTTCAATTAGAATCTTAATATAAAATATAAATACGATTTTGGCCCCACAAAAGATTAAGAATTGTTTGCAAAGAGAATTAATTTTAATTATCTTGTTCTGTTTAGTTCTATAGTACTGTAGTGCGTGTGCCTCTAACATTTATAGAAATATACTAGAAACTACTGCATATTTTCAAATAATTTTTTTATAATAAAATTTTATGATTCCTGGTTATCTTTATCATTTGATATCATTACCAAATATTAGTATTTGGTGTATTTCAAATAGGATATAATACTAGGTATAATAAAACATAATTTCATCTTAGATATCATTTATTTATTATGTCTATTACAGTAGGTACCTAAAGAACAGATACTAAAGTGATATTGTTTTTCGAATGAATATATAATATATATATATATATATGGATCAAATAATGACATTCGAGAAAATCTTTATAAAATCAGGCTCCCGATATGTTAAATACAGTGTGGTTGTTTAAGTGTGCAACATATGGGCATTTTTTTTATTATCGATTTCTCAGAAAATTTTATTCTTGATAAAAGTTGGTGCATGTTCGATAATCATATTTGGTGCAATTGGAATGGTTGCAAGTCGAACGGCGTACAGGGTAGGCCAAAAATTATAAAACTTGTACAAGAATAAAGTACCCATATTTCAGAAAATTCAGCAAAATATTATTAAAAAAAGTTGTTTAGAGTTAAAAGTTATGCACAGATTCAAAAATGTGACCTCTTAAAATAAAAAAAATATATTTTCTTAAAAAACATTAATAATTTAGGTAGGTATCTGCGATTATTTTAGTAGGATTTCATGTTTGGCGCTTAATTTGTGCAGTTTTTTTAATAAACATTTAAAATAAAAATCTTGCACTTTAAATGAGAGTTTTTTAATTAGCATATTATCATTACTATTATTTTATCTTGCTAAAAAGAATTTTTAGGATATTTTAAAGTTGTGTTTAATATCGTTGCAACAAACATAAAGTTTGTGATTCCTTAATAAATTAAAAATTCAAGTAAATTTTACAAATCTGCTTGAATTTGAACAAAGATATGTGAAATTGATTTGATTTTGATTAATTTATTATTATGGTAAATATAAAAAAAAAATTTGGGAAACTATGAATGTTTCTTAAAAAATATATTTTTTTATTTTAGAAGGTCAGATTTTTGAATTTATGTATTACTTTTAATTCTTAACAACTTTTATAACATTTTGCAGAATTTTCTGAAATGGGGGTACTTTATTCTTGTACAAGTTTTATATTTTTTGGCCTACCCTGTACGCCGTTTGACTGGCAACCATTCCAAGTGCACCAAATATAATTATCGAATATGCACCAATTTTATCAAGAATACAATTTTCTGAGAAATCGGTAATAAAAAAATGCCCATATGTTGCACACTTAAACAACCACACTGTATACATTACAACACAAAAAATGATTTTATCAATTAATGGCGGCCTGTAGGTAGGTACCTTATTTACGGTAAATTTGATATGACTCAACTATCGTGAAGTTAAAAAAAATTACCTTGACTTCCATTGTCTTTGTTTTGTTATACCCCAAACCCAAAAATATAGGCAGTGACGTAGCTGTCATAACCATGGAAACGGCCAAAATACTGTATTGTCATTGGTGGTTTGCATTGGTTTTCATGGTTATTATAGCTACGTCACTGCCTATATTTTTGGGTTTGGAGTATAATTAACACAATGTTTTGGTTAGTATCTCTAACAGTTTTCAAGTCTAAACTAAATTATAGTTTTAAGGCTACTGTCTTAAATACTATCCATGTGCAATAATGGAGCTTGATGACTCCGCCGACGTGCTTATTGGAGTGTGAAGTTTGAGCTGTTGGTTTTGTACAAGAAGAGGCTTCCAGATATTGGGAATATCTATACTTGGTACCGTTTACTTATGGGTATTTTTTTTTTTCATTCATGAAAGCTGCTTCTTTGAATTTTCGTTTTCTCCAGTGCTGTTCGCTGTCCAAAACCTTGGCTTCTGACCACTGTATATTCTGTTGGTTGGTCCATACATGTTCCACTATACCTGATCTCGAAGTTTCACCTCTTTGAGTATGTTTCAGATGTGCTTCTGAAAAGATTAGAAGGATAACCAAAAACTATAATATCAAAACAGCCTTCAAATCCGGAAATAAGCTTTGAGGCATTCTTATAAAAGTAAAACCTCCCCGTAATAAAAACATAAAAAATTGTATCTATCCCTTGCGAGTATGGTGAATCGTACATTGGAGAAACAAAAAGACCTATTCCCGTACGAGTTAAAGAACATCTGAAACATACTTAAAGAGGTGAAACTTTGAGATCAGGTATAGCGGAATATGTATGGACCAACCAACATAATATACCTACAGTGGTCAGAAGCCAAGGTTTTGGACACGGAAAGCACTGGAAAAAACGAAAATTCAAAGAAGCAGCTTACATGAATCAAAATACCCTTATATTTAGTAAACCAAGTACAGACATCCCCAATATCTGGAAGCATCTTCTTGTCCAAAACCAAGAGCTCAAATTTCACACTCCAATAAGCACGTAGGCGGAGTCATCAAGTTTCATTGCACATGGATAGTATTTAAGACTATACCTATCCTTAGAATTATAATTTAGTTTACACTTGGAGATACTAACTAACAGAAACGTTGTGTTAAGTAACAAAATAACGACAATGGAAGTCCGACAATGTAATTTTTTTGATATTACTTCATTGTCTACCACCTTCAAACAAATATCGTGAAGTTGATAAGAAAGAGCGACTTCCACTTAAAAAGTTTTAAAAGTAGGTAATTTCTGATGTGGCGAGCGTAATACCTTTTAAAAAAATATCTAGTAATTTTTTTATTTAAACTACCCATAAAAATCAACAAAAATGTTTTACAAGCTATGCATATCTATTCCTATACCGGGTATCCCGCTAAGGTCGACCAGCGGTTGTACGATTGCCGCTAGAGGGCATAACTGACGCACGGGACAAAATACAATTTTCAAGTTATTTTAAAAATAGCCCCATTTAGGTACTCTTTTGATATCGGGAACGGAAAGCCTATCCATTCGAAGAAATCGTCCATTTTTCTCAAAGAGACCTGATCAAGGGCGTCCATAGGGGGGGGGGCAAAACAGGCACTTGCCCCCCCCCTAGGCGTCCACATTACTATTTTATTTCATAATTCAGTATAAATCGAGGGGTAATTCACTGAGAAAAATTTGTACACCATTTTCCATATTGCCGAATTTTCTTCGTATTTTCCTTGTATTTTCTGTATTTTCCTTGTATTTTCTTAATTTTTCTCGTATTTTCTGTATTTTCCTTGTATTTTCTTAATTTTTCTCGTATTTTCTGTATTTTCCATGTATTTTCTTAATTTTTCTCGTATTTTCTGTATTTTCCTTGTATTTTCTCGTATTTTCTAGAACTTGTACACCATTTTCGCCAAAAAAAATTGGCTTTACTAAATTTTTTTTTAGAAGTCAAAGCAGCGTTGTTCCAGAATCTTAAGTTGGTTATTCCCATCATTAAAACCGTCGAAAACCCGGCAGGGTTAACGACTTTACGTCATTGCCAAATTGATTGGCGCGCGTATTTTCCATATTTTCCTTATGTTGCCTGTATTTTTCTCGTATTTTCTTCGTATTTTCTGTATTTTCTGTATTTTCTTCGTATTTTCTGCATTTTCCTCTTATTTTCTGTATTTTCTTTTGTATTTTCTAGAAGTTGTACACCATTTTCGCCAGTGAATTACCCCTCGGTATGGGGGTCATGACCCCCCCAAAACAGAAAATAAATAAATGAATTTACTGTTTTGACTACCTCTGCAGCTTTTTCACAAGATTCATGACAACATTACTATACCATAAATTAGTTATATTTTTTCTTTTTTTGAATTCACTTTAACATTAATTTACATGCATATATTATCCTTTTTATTGTAAAAATTATCATTGAAAATTTTCTCGCCTATAGCGCATTCTCTGTCAAATTTTGGGCGTGGTCGCAAAAAATTTTCGCCTGCGGCGCTTTTTAACTTCATTTATATCATGATGACCCCCCCCCCCCCCCCCCCAAAGCAAAGTTCTGGATCCGCGCCTGTAAATATTGAATAGTACAGTGGTTAGTTAGTAGAGACCAACAAATCACTAAACTGATTATGATTATTTACAAAAAAATAAAGAAAATTTAATAAAAAAAGTAATCAACGAGTTTGGCAATACGTCTAGGAATTTAACATTTTTATTTTATGATGAAAACTTATAAATTGTAATTTTGTGTTTATTTTTTACGAATTCTGTAGGTTCCGTTAGGCATAAGGTACGTATGTTAAATAATTAGTCATATATAAAAAAATATTGTTTAAGTTTTTGCCCCCCCCCCTGAAAAACGCTCTATGGACGCCCTTGGACCTGATTTAGATTGAATTGTAAAAAAACGCAAAGTCTATATTGTTCGTTGGCTGTGATGTGGATGTTTGTATTTTAATTTAAATGTTTTAATGACTTTTTTATTGTTTATAAGGTCTGATGATGCCGATAAGGCGAAACATGTCACCTTAACCTAACTTACTTAGATAAAAGTTTTACGTGCGACCGTGATTTTGCGTTTTTTTAGAATTTAAGCATATCCATTCTTGCAGCAGTTTGGTCCTAAGGATTTTTTTCATGTCTCCAGTAATAAGGGTGTCAGTTACTAAAAGTATTGTATCTTTCACATCTTTTATCCAATTTTAATAAATTTGGACTCGTTTTGAAGATAATTTCATGCTTAATAAAAATTTAGTTTTGTTGATCGTCGCTAAATAGTATTCTGTTTTTATGTAAAATGTTTCAGTTTTGCTTAATTTTCTTTAAAAAAAAAATAGAAAGGTATACTTTTTGTATAATATTTTTGGAAAGCATTAAAACATCTACATTTTGGTAAAAACCGCGTTTTGATATCTTTATTCGTTTTCGAGTTATTTCCAAATAACCTTATTATTCACCAAGAAATTAATATTAACCATTTAAAATAGTTTGTATGCCTAGAATTAAGGAGGCCTTGGAAAATAGTAAGAGGTAAATTTTTCTACAAAGAAAATTTAAAAGTAATAGCGTTTATTTTATTATTAGATATACTTTTAAAAATATTTTAGTTTGGAATTTTCTTTTCAGGAGAATTCACCGCCTACCATCATCTTGATTAATTTATGCCTCGTAAATTTATTAGGGCATCCTTAATAATTAAACTAGGCATAAAATCATTTTAAATGGATCATTAATTTCTTTGTGAAAAACTCACAAACGAATAAATATATCAAAACGCAGTTTTTGCCAAAATGTGGGTATTTTTATGCTTTTCAAAAAATTATACTGTTCCATTCATTTTTTTAAAGAAAATTAAGAAAAACTGACACTTTTAAAACTGACACTTTTATTCATAGCGCCCTCTGAAAAACAAAATACTATTTAGCGACCATCAACACAATTACTTTTTTATTAAGTATGAAATTTTTTTTGAAACGAGTCCAAATTTATTAAAATTGTGTAAGAGATGTGAAAGATACAGTACTTTTAGTAATAAATTATTATTACTTAAGTGTTTGTTAATTTTTTTTTTGAATTTATTTACCAGCTTCTGCCACCCTTAAAAATTCTTGGGACCAAACTGTCGCAAGAATGGATTTCTGATAATAAAACAGTATCTTTATGAAGCAATTTTTAAAATAGCGGCAATCGTATGACTTTAAAAATAATTTTAACAACAAAAAAAAATTCCCGAAAATTTGTGACCAATACTTTTTAAGATACAGTCTCTGGCCAACCTTAGCGGGACTCCCGGTATACCCGGAATTAAATAACAATTAACTTAATAGTCAAGATGTAACATGTTTTCCCTATATATGGTAAATATACATACACCTTCAATCTACAGTTTTATACATTCACAACCCATCTTTGGTTTGGTATCTAAAATTAATATTATCGATGCATACATTTTCATGTCTCATCTGACGGCCCCCAATGACCTAATTCTCGTTTCAACCAAGTTTTTGCATCCGTGGCTCCATATTGGCAAGCTTGAAGGTTGGCTGATGACGACATTATGGGGCTACTAGTATTGGGATAACCTACAAATTCCGTATACTGTTTTGTTCTGAATCTTAGCGCATCAGCAATGCTGGAAGGCACAACAGTACAAGGATCAGTCGTTGATCGATTGTAGTACATCGAATAGGGGTTAGATGCCGTGGTGTAAGTGGTATAGGGATAATGCTGTGGAACAGAGGGCGAACTATTGGTTAATGTGGTTACTATGGTAGGGGAAAGCATCGAACAAGCTGGTCTCGAAATGGAAACATCAGCTACCGATGAAGTTGGATTTAAGCAATTTGACGTTGCTTGATGGGGACGTGTAGGTACGCCATGCCAGAAAGATTGGGCAGCTAAAGGAGTTGAAGGTCTGGTCGTCCAGTTATTGTAAGTTGGGTAAGTGTAGAAGCTGTCGTTAGATAACGTAGGAAGACCGTTAAACTGGGAGGGTAAACCCGTCTTAAAATCAACAGTTCCAGTGATTCCAAATCTCTCGCGTTTTCGCCATCTTACTCGTCGATTCTTAAACCATATCTGTAACAATAGAAACCAGTGAAAGTATGTAAGTTTATGATATTTTATAGTCGATAAAGTATTTATTTATTCAACAAAAAGTAATATCCTGTCACCGACTAGTTTGCATAGCTGTTTCTCGAATCCCATCAACTGCTGGTTTAATATGAAGTACGGCAATTCAAACATGTAAAAACGTAGGAACTTTGCGTTTCTAGTTCTTATCGTAGTTGTCTTAAAAAGTTTCTTTTCACGTAGCTTATTTTTTAACTTTAAAATGACAGTTAAAGCTTTTCATCGCATAGAGTTAGAGTGGTCGTGAATATTATCTTGTTGGATCTTTCTTTGACTGCAAATTTGATCTTCGTGCCAGAAGCCATGGGTTCTGGTAGCTTTGAGAAGTCAACATAAAGTATACAGGCGTAATTAGGAGAAAAAATATATACCCGACAAGCTTTTGAACCAGACAGACCAACATAGATTTGTTTTGGACGTGATATAATAAATATAAAAAAAATTAAAAAGCCTGCTTTTGTTCTTATTTGGTTAAAACTGTTAACTTTACATAATCAATTTTAATCAAGAAATAACTTTTACTTTTTCCTTTATTGACGTTATTTAAGGGTGATACCTGATCTTAACAAGACTGTAGCTCCGATGAACCAATGTAGCAACTTATATATATTCAGAAAAAGGTGTAAAATTTAGTCAAATAAAGCAATCATGGTTACAATAATTAACTGACCAGGCAACGTTGACTGGGACATAAATGACATTGGCAAATATTATTTATTCTCAGTCCTAGGTGCCTGATTAGTAAATCCGATATTATGCCAAGATCCCCCTGAGAAAATCATTTCTGCCATATGTACAGGTGTACCTACATGAGTATGCATTAAATGCCCTTCGCCCCACAGATACAGTGAGGCACCTAGAAAATTTTCATAATTTTTAGATAATATGAGTACCTTTGACCCTTTACCATGAAGAAAACTTTATACCAAACAGTAAATTTAATGTTAAATTCTACTGTAATATGTATTGCCTATACGTTAGAAAAATGTGAATTTATTTCAAAGATTCAACATTAAATTTACGTTAGAGTTACTGGCGTTATTTGTAGTAACGCCAAATCAGTGTAACATTAGGCCGTTTATTTTCATGTGAGAAAAACGTGGATTCAGATTTCCATGTTATTTAAGGTAGGTAGGTATATACCTAATGTTATTATTACGCAAAATTAACGTTTTCTTCGGTAGAGGTGCAACTCTTGGCCAGGTTTTTTTTGTAAAATAAAACACACTTGTAGAATTATGAATATTTTTATTGTGACTAGATGGTTGAAAAGGTTGAACCACTTTTATACAGACGATATGCACAGAGTATATTATTTCATTCTGAATAGGGGACCTACAATAGTTCAGTTTCCAATTTGTTTACAACTATACATTCTATGTTTATACTATACAGAAATTAACAAATATTTTTATCCAATCCGATCGATACGAAAAGTTCTAATTTATTTTGTACAAAAGAAAGAACTTTGACAAAAAATACTAATATTGTCAATTAGTTAATCCTTTGTAGATTATACATTGCACAAATGCAGCCTTTTGCACTTTAGACCTACAAAAGTGGTCTATGACATTTTTAATATATTTGATACATTGGCCGATTTATGCTGTAGTTGGTAGAAAAGTTAAAATATATTCACAGCAACCACAGCTATTAAAACATCAAAAATCATTATAATACCATGTAGGTTAGGTAGGTTTACATATAATTTTTGACATTTTTGTATTTTACCGAGAGTTCCATAGTATAACTAGAACAGTCTAGAGTTAAACAAGCTAAATGTAAGTTTTGTGGCATCGACCAACGTTCTTACTTGTATCAGATGTATGCCTGTGTTCCCATTAAAGGACCGGCATGAAGTTGTCCTGATTTGGTATTAGACGTCGACATATCGAAAAGAGTTATTTGTTATTATTAAAAGTATTTTAATTTTGTCGTCTTTGTTTGTCCTTGTTTGTCTCACAACTCTGCGGACTGTAATTAGGAAACATATCGCTCAAATTGCCAAAATAACAGCCGGCGTCTCTTATTTGATGATAATTGACTTGATTACGCCTTTTATCATCCCGTCTGTAACTCCTCTTATCATCAAACAAGACACGCAGTTAAGACAAGCTATTACACCACATGAGCAACTTTAAGATTTTTTTCCATACTTACTTATGTAGAATTTACAGTTATATTTAGACAGCTGTTTTGTGAAAGCACCTAGCACTGATTGATGTCGAAGAGGACCCAATCTGTGCTGGATGCCTGGAGAAGGAAGATACCCCGCTGTATTTTCTGGGCACCTGTGAGGCCCTGGGAAGACTCAAGCATTAGGTGCTGGGATCGGCGGCTCTCCAAAAGGAAGAAATCACGGCCCTGGCCTGGAGCGACATACTTGACTTCATAAAGAGGTCGGGACGCTTTGGCGGGGGCCAAGGTGGTTAGAGTGACTGGGGGAAGACTTTGGGGTAGGCAAAAAGGATCGCCGTTGGTCTACTTGCCAGGTTTCGGAACCTCCACTCAATTACTACTAGACAGGTTTTAGTTTGACAATTTGAGCTATATGTTTCCTAATTACACTCCGCAGAAGTATGAAACCAAGAAATTAATTTTAAAAAATTTTAAAAAATCAAAAATTAAAAAAAAATCAATTAACTTCTAGGTGGGTACTAAATGCACCCTCTGGTGTCAGTTAGCGATAAGTCACCTAGTTTAAATTTGCAGTCTGTGGGGTTCTTCAGTTTGACTTTATTCTTTTCCAGCTATACCATGAACTTATTGGTAAAAAATATAAAATTAAACAGGTACTAAAAATAAATTGCACTAAACGTAACAAACTAAAACCAACAAAAATTCATAGGAAATATGTAAATAACTCGTAAATAAAATATTATTTGTAATTAGGTAAAATTTTTCTTTGGGTTCAAATGTTTTGGTACAGCTGTATTTGGTTTCGGTATATTTATACCGTGCTAACAAACAATATTTAGCATTCGATAAGGATATTTAACTCAATTTATTGAGGCATTGTTCAATTTAATACTTGGATTCATAATCTGGAAGAGTAAGTATGTACACAGAGTGACCGGTAAAAAATTCGCAACATATGGGAAAAATTTTATTAGCATAGAATCGAAAAAACTTCTCCCCGGGAGATCGGTTCTGTATGTCCGATAACTTGAAAATCAATTTTGACTACGTCACGTGACTACTGGTATAGTGGCAAATTAAAAAAAAATGTGAATTTACGAGATATTCAAAAGATTTACTTAAAAATACTTATTCGCGACTATCGATGAAAATTGATTTTAAAAAAGGACTTATCTGACATGCAGCATTTTACTTCCGGAATATTAATTTACGTTACAAGACCGGAAAGTAGTGATGTTCAGGTCGAGACAAGCATGGAAGCTTGGAGAGACCTCTAAAACACTCATTTTCGGTTGCGTGACGTACAATATGTTTTTTAAGACCGACACTTTGATATACATTTAATTCTTTATTTTATTTTATTTTATATTATTTTTAAATGCATCGTATGACTTCTCGTAACGGGCTTTTGATTTTACTGGCAAAATATCGTAAGTCCCTTCCCTTGCTGCTTCCAAAATTTCTTCTTAAATCTTATTTTCCGTGTCGGATAATTCAAAATATGAATTCACATTTTTAAATTTGCGCACTCGCGAAACAAGGTTGACATAAAGAACAAATTAAAAATCAATGAACTGTCACTCGACAATACATCGAAATGTTGTTATCATAGTAACGAAATCAAGGTAGATTGTATTATCAAAGAGCGATTGGAAAAATGAAAAAACAGGGACCGGAAAAATCTTTTTTTTAAAACCGACCAGAAAATTTACACTTTCTGGACAATTTTTCGTCTAGAAAATAACGTTTTCCCATCGCAAGACCGGAAAAGTGACATTAGAGACCGGAAAAATCTTTTCCGGACTCTAATGTCACTTTTCCGGTCTCTAATGTCACTGTCACCCTGTTTTTTGTTTTTCCAATCGCTCTTTGATAATACAAGATACCTTGATTTCGTTATTATGACAACATTTCGATGTATTGTCGAGTGACAGTTCGTTGATTTTTAATTTTGTTCTTTATGTGAAACTTGTTTCGCGTAGATTATAAAATATATCGAAGTGTCGGTCTTAAAAAAAATATTGTACGTCACGCAACCGAAAATTAGTGTTTTCCAGGTCTCTCCAAGCTTCCAGGACTCGCCTATGGCTCGCCCTGGAAATTCTTGTCTCGGCCTGAAAAACACTACTTTCCGGTCTTGTAACGTAAATTACTATTGGCGGTCCCTTACGTCCATTTTCCGGTCTTGATCGACAAAACGTTATTTTCTGGACGAAAAATTGTCCAGAAAGTGTATATTTTCTGGTTGGTCTTAAAAACAAAAAAAGGTTTTTCGATACCTTGCTAATAGATTTTTCCCATATGTTGCGGATTTTTTGTCGGTCACTGTATAAGCAAATGCACATGGCACGCACAAGTCAGTACATATAGGAAAGAAACCGATCAATTAAATAGTAAAAAAAAACGTGCATATTTTAACAGACCTTAACGATTTAAATTAACAAAAATGTTTGATTGAGCAAAGTATTTTTATAAGCAACATAAACTATCAATAATTAAAAAAAAAACATAGTATTTTTTTACACTGGCAAATTGATTGCCCTAACTAAAAAATGTGATAATCATGCAATGTTTTTTAAACTGTAACAGCTCTATTTGGTCGCTGGGCAATGGCGTGCGGTTCAAACAATAAACTGCCCTGTCTAATATCGGACACATTTAGTTGTCGAACGGCGCCGCGCCGTATGCGAAGCAGTTTACGTTACCTACTTAAGGATATAAATCCTCGGGTCTTACTCGTTAATTCGTGCTCAAGGAACTTGCTCTTAAACTACTTGCTCTAGCATTTTGCACCATAATCATACGAAATCAAGTCAGATGAATTAACAGAACCTTTTTTGTTAATTGAGGAAAAGTGTTGAAATATTTTTTATAGTAATAATTATTGCTCGTTTCCGTTTTTGTAGCTTCTATTAAAAGAAAAGAGATCCCAGGTTCGTCTAGCTAAGCCATCAGTTATAACTTTTATTTCGGAAATAAACAGCTATAGCATAGATAAGTAATAATAATTAATTTATTATAGAGGCTTGTTTTGCAATGACTAGGTATAACTATACGTACATACAGTGTGAGTTTGTAACTTGTAATCAGTAAAACCAGTACATTTTTTTTTTGAAAAACTACTTGGACACGGGTATAAACATTTTAAGTTGTGGTATTTTTATATTAGAAATTTTGATACAGTGTGTCCCAAATTAATGACGATATCGATAATTTTTTTAAATGTACCAAAGCATTTTTCTAAAAAAAAATTTACTGGATTTACTGAATTTATTCCAAGTTAAAAACTCACACTGTACAGTGTCACCAGTAAATTCCGCATCATATGGGATTTTTTTTTAATAGCTTTATTCAAAATTTTACTTTGGCATCAAGTTCTGCTTCGATCGAGATGAAAATTAGGCAAAAAAATAGTAGTCACGTGAATCGCATTATCTGTCAAATTTTAATTTTTTTTTATTCTAAATAATTTTTAATTTTTTAATTTATAATTTTAAATAATTCAAAAGTGGGGTTATTTCTGAAAATATAAGTTAATAGAAAAACTTTTTTTAAATGCAGATTCTAGCCCACATGCAAAATTTCAGCTGCATAAGATAATTTTACCTATATTTTGTAAATTGCACCATTTTGCAAAATAAGACTAAACGCAACCTTCATAAAACTTCTCAGTTTTGACAAGGCTATATTTCAGATACATTTTCTTTAAAGTAGCGCCATATTAAATGTATGTTTTTCTACAAAATCAAAATTGGGTTATTAAAATTTGGTCACCTTTGATGCAAAGTTTATTTGTTTTTGACCCTGTATAAGGTAACTTTATAAAAAATAACACAGTGTCTTAAGTAAAGTGTTTTTTAAGTGGAAAATAAATTTTAGTTTAACAACGTAAAGTTTATCTATTTTCAACGATTTAATTTATAACCCCTATATTATAATTTATTATTAAGCTACGTCATAATAACGTTAACGTGTATTACTTTCAGACACAAACTACGTTTTCAAAAATACTAATTTTATGAAGTTACCTTATACAGGGTCAAAAACAAATAAATAAACTTTGCATCACATGCGACCAAATTTTAATAGCCCAATTTTGATTTTGTAGAAAAACACACATTTAATATGGCGCAACTTTAAAGAAAATTTATCTGAAATAAAGCGTTGTCAAAACAGAAGTTTTATGTAGGTTGCGTTGAGTCTTATTTTGCAAAAGTGGTGCAATTTACAAAATATAGGTAAAAAATCAAAATTATCTTATGCAGCTGAAATTTTTGCATGTGGGCTAGAAACTGCATTTAAAAAAACTTTTTCTAATAACTTTTTTCGATATTTTCAGAAATAACCCCACTTTTGAATTATTTTTTGGAAAAAATTAAAATTTGACAGATAATGCGAATCACGTGACTACTATTTTCTTGCTTAATTTTCATCTCGATCGAAGCAGAACTTGATGCCAAAGTCAAATTTTGAAAAAAGCTCTTAATAAAAAAAAATCCCATAATATGATGTGGACTTTACTGGTGACACTGTATTTGTCCAAAACGGTAATACAAAAAAGTAGTGTTTTTAGTCTTTATTTTTATCATTGATATTTGGCTTGGCAATAATGTAGGTACTAATGTACTAATTACCCTGCAAGGTAATATATATCAAGGGAATAATTATTGTGAAAATATTTTTTCCATCAGCGTAAGCCTTAAAGGCAATTCCTTATGTCTTTTACACAATAATCCTACTTACAAAATATAGATACAATTTTCTACTTTACAAGTTTACATCGAACATCGATTTATACAAAATATACAAACAGTTTTAAAGAGAATTTTGGGACCAGAAGAAACTGTCTAGTTTTCAATATTTTTTTGTTAATATTTCGATTCCAGAATGAATCAAGGTGAGTGTCCTCTTTGAAATTCTTTGAAACCTGTTAACCTATCTTATTTAAGCTCTGGCGATGGGCATATACAGGGTGATTCACGTTGAGTGGCCTATTAGAAGATCTCGGAAACGAGTAAAGGTATATTTCTAAAAATTTGGTAGCGGGCATGATTGGCTTTGAACTTTTAAATTATTATATTTCGACGTTTGTATCACTTCCGGTTATACCGGAAGTTATGGTCAACTTTGGTATTTCAAATGGAATACTTTGTATATTTTAGCATTTTTGGATGCCTCATTGAAACCTAAGTAACTTTTATTAACAAAGATCTATACCTATCTCTAATCGTTTTTGAGATATGAATTATAAAATGCATTTTTTATGTAAAAACCTTACCGAAAAGAAAGTTCAGTCATTTTGAAATTAATAAAGTTAAACATTTAAAATTTTGTAGGTTTTTAACTAAAACATAGATCTTTAGACCACATTACTTAAGTTTCATGTTTTGCATACAGGGGTTTTTTAAAAGTGTGCCAATGTGACCATTTAGATAAATGTGCATAAGTCAATTTTTGCAAATGAAACACCATATTTTTTATTTTAGTAACGCGTAGAGAATCAAATTTCCTATCTAAACGTCTAATATGTCAGTATCAATATTTTTAGTCGTTTTGGAATTATGAGCAATTTAAAAAAAAAACATCCTAAAATATGTGTTTCTGTTAAGTTCCTAAGACATTATTTTTGTAAAGAAGGCTTTGACTCCGATTTTTGTTTAACTTTAAGCTTTGTTACCAATTAGTAAAGTAGGCTTTGACTGAAATTGTTTTAAAGTTGACACTCACCTTAATTATTTACAAAAATAATTTCTTATGAACTTAACACAAACAATATTTTAAAATATTTTTTTTTAAATAATTAAGGTGAGTGTCAACTTTAAAATAATTTCAGTCAAAGCCTACTTTACTAATTGGTAACAAAGCTTAAAGTCAAACAAAAATCGGAGTCAAAGCCTTCTTTACAAAAATAATGTCTTATGAACTTAACACAAACACATATTTTAGGATATTTTTTTTAAATTGCTCATAGGTCTTGTAATTCCAAAACGACTAAAAATATTGATACTGGCATATTAAACATTTAGATGGGAAATTTGATTCTCTACACGTTACTAAAATAAAAAATATATATTATATATATACATATACACAATATTTGTACGCTTGAAACATATCGATACCTTTAAAACAATGTTTTATTCTAATAAACTTGTGAAGGAAGATTTTTTGTTTTCTTTTTGTCCCCATACTTTCATAGTTATCATAGTTATACCGTATAATTTAAATTTTCGGGATAAAAAAAAACTATTATTATTACAAATTGCGCCCTCTAGCAATTTTATTAGAAACTATCGTGTACCGTTTGCACCGACAATTAAAATTAATTACCTTTCTCTTCCAAACCAGCTTAAATTTAGTAAAATCAGATAAGTCGTTTAGAAGTTACAGCGATTTAAATGATTACACTTTCAATAGCTTCCCCCACTCTTATCAAGGTCGGTACGCCAATGAGCCTTAAACTAAAGTGATGTAAAATTGTCTAAGCTTTCTAATGCTGTAACCAGAGATATACCATAATGTGGGAATTTTCGGAGAAATTTAGAATTTGAAAATAAATTTTCAATTGTGCCCCCTTGCGGCGAAATGCGAAACTTAAAAAATAATTTCCAGAATTTTTTCATAGCCACTTTAATCATAATTTTTTTTCCCCCAAATTTCTATGCTTAGCAGTTTCCGAGATATGGCCGGTGGCCACCCTTAATGAAACACCCTGTATTGCACATGAACATATTAATAAAAGGTTACTACCGCAAAAAATAAAAATAAAACATTATTTAATTTTAAGCCCCTTTAACTTTTTCAAAGAATACAAAAAAAATTATATGGAGCATGATTATTTCTTTAAAATCACTATTTTGGTTTCCAAGATCAATTAATAGGTCACTCACCTTAAATCTTAATTCTTCATAAATGTATTTTAACATGAACACAAAAAATTGATGAATAAAGGAGTTAAAAAGACTATTTTATAATTATCTTATGCCAAACCTGGTAAAAAAACGTTGCCTTTTTGACTTTTGCTTGCAAATTCAAAAAATTCCGCTCAATGGTTAGCATCACAGACACGTTATACAACGTGTCCAAGATAAGGAGGGCCAGTACATGGATCTCGGAAACCGTAAGAGTTACGAAGTTGGTTAAATGGAGGAAAAGTTGCCCATTTACGTGCCTAACAACATGACGTTTAAAAATTTTTAAAATTCCTAGTAATGTCGGAGATATCCGGAAGAAACCGAAATTTCGTAAAATCGTTTTGTTTTTTTCCTGGGTTTATTTGAGAACGAATTCTAAAGTAAATTGCACTTTTAGATTGTCACTTTCTTCGATCTATCTAACAGCGTTAATTGTTTTGTAATCTGACAAGTCGTCTTCGAGGGGCCACTATCAACTTTCTTTTTTTAAATACGGTCCTGTTTTCCTGATATCGGAATTTGAGAGCTTTTTTTCTTCCGAATGCAACCATGTATCACACATTATGGTTTCATGACGTTTCGAGGGTTTTTTGAACAACATCAGGAGATTTTGGGATACGGTCCTGTATTTCTCCTAATTTTATAAATAATATCTCATAAGTAAACTCTAAATTTTTACGTATGTTGGACTAGCTCAATAAATAACAAATAATTTAATAATAAACCACAAATAAGTAAACAAAATATTCCAGCAACTTTATTTTAAACTATAGGTACTGTACGTTGGTTTGGGATTTAAAAGAAAAGTAGGCTTTGAACCAAAAAAAGATGGTGACGTATGGTATTTGTTTCATTTGACATTTTCATTGTGATCGTTATCAACATTTGAAAGCGTTTTTAGAGATTTTGTATTTTCCAGAAAATATGGAACATAATTTTACAAATGTTGAAAAGTTTGATATTCTATCGTGTTTTATTTTATCTCAAAAAAACTGTTATGTGCAGAGATGTTGACAAAGATCACAATGAAATGGCCAAATGAAACAAATACCATACGTCACCATCTTTTTTTGGTTCAAAGCCTACTTTTCTTTTAAATCCCGAACCAACGTACAGTACCTAGTTTAAAATAAAGTTTTTGGAATATTTTGTTTACCGTTCACTTATTTGTGGTTTATTATTAAATTATTTGTTATTTATTGAACTAGTCCAACATACGTAAAAATTTAGAGATTTCTTATGAGATATTATTTATAAAATTAGGAGAAATACAGGACCGTATCCCAAAATCTCCTGATGTTGTTCAAAAAACCCTCGAAACGTCATGAAACCATAATGTGTCGTTGCATTCGGAAGAAAAAAGCTCTCAAATGCCGATATCAGGAAAACAGGACCGTATTTAAAAAAATAAAGTTGATAGTGGCCCCTCGAAGACGACTCGTCGGATTACAAAACAATTAACGTTGTTAGATAGAACGAAGAAAGGGGCAATGTAAAAGTGCAATATACTTTAGAATTCGTTCTCAAATAAACCCAGGAAAAAAATAAAACGATTTTACGAAATTTTGTTTTTTTCCGGATATCTCCGACATTACTCGGAATTTTAAAATTTTCTAAACGGCATGTTATTAGGCACGTAAATGCGCAACTTTTCCTTCATTTAACCGACTTCGTAACTCTTACGGTTTTCGAGATCCCTGTACTGGCCCTCCTTTTCTTGGACACGTTGTATATAAGGAGACCAAAAGGTTTACATTTGTGAGGCAATTAAGTAAAAATAAAATTTTGTGTTTTCTAAATTTTCTACTAGACAAATTATTTATAGTTTCATAACGGTGACGCTGTACGGACGTTTTTACTACGAGTGACGCAGAATTTTTTATATTTATTCATTATCAAACGTTACAGTATTGGCGAGCTGTGTTTGTGATGAATTGCGATTTTTCGATTAATATTTAGTATGTTTTTTCAAAAAAGAACTACTTAGTGCTATTTATTATTATTTATAATGGTTCGCCATTGCATCGTGTATAAGAGACTCAACTATTCTAATCCTGGATTAATATGGTTATTCAGGTTTTGTTTTTTTAGCTTAAAAGCAAAGGTGTAAATAGTTCTGTTTTCATTTTTAAAGTCATCTCTATCTAACTTATCTGAGACTTTGGAACTATGTCTGATTGTAATCAAATGGTTTTTGATGAATAAATCTTTATATTATAATAATGTCTGTGGTTAGCATCAAACCGTTTTGGTAAATGGCAATATAGCAGAATTTATAAAATGATATGTTTTTTAACTTTTTTCATAATACTGCTACCAATGAACAGTAAATTACGCCTTTTAAACTGCATCTTTAACTTTCTTGAACTCGCCAGAAGGTTGGACATGAAATATAAATAAAATATCTTTTGCACAAACAAAAAATGAAACAACAAAATGTTTTTAAATTTGTAAACAAATGCCAATATCACCACCGACGAACAGAAATCACCGTGGCAGAACATCAAAATTTATGTAAACAACATTGTTCTCACAGTTTTGTTCGAGATAGTATACGATATGGTGTGAATAATAAATTTCCAACTTATATATGTGTTTCGTACTTCACATTAAAGTTTAACAACTTAAACAGCCTTTCATCAATCGTCCTGGTCCTCGTGTTTCATGTGATGGCCACCAAGGGCCTCATCCTCGTCTCAGCCAATTCGTTCCCCTACTCCTATTCCACTAGTAGCGTATTGGCAAGCCTGCAAACCGGCCGAAGATGATCTAACTGGGCTCACACTAGGATAACTCACAAACCCTGTATGCTGTTTTGCTTTAAGCCTTAACGATGCTATACTGGAAGACATTGCTGTGCATGGTTCTGCAGCAGACCGATGATGATACATAGAATAGGGATTGGCAGGGGTGGTGTAAGGACAAGGTTGAGCTGCTACCGATCCAGGAGTGCTAGTTAACCCAGTTCCCATTGCGCCAGGAAGCATAGAAGTGGCTGCCCCACTCATTGAGGCGACAGATGTGGCTGCATTAAAGCAATTGACTGGGCTTTGATGATGATTGGTAGGAACAACCGGCCAGAAGGGCTTAGTACTCAAAGGACTAGGAACTTTAGTTGCCCAGTTGTTATAAGTGGAATAGGAATAAAAACTATCGTCACTAATCGTGGGCATCAAACCGTTAAATTGAGATCCAAAACCAGTTTTGAATTCAGCTGCTGCGTTCATGGCATTCATGGCATTTCTTTCACGTTTTCGCCATTTCGCTCTTCTGTTTTTGAACCACACCTGAAACAAGAGAAATATCTCTAAGTATATTTCAATGACAAAAACGATAGTTAATATTTGACATTTTTGGCTTTTTAAAATCAGCATTAGAAGATTATGGTTGCATTTTTCATGCTGGATTGCTGTTAGAAGACCAGCCAAAAGTACCTCTATCTTTAAACCAGCAAATAATATCTAACGGAAAATAATACACGTATTAGTTAGCAATAGGTATAACAGCAAAGAATCCATGAATATTGAAGTAACAGTAGATTTGCTACATGATATACAGTTCCTAGTCCAAAGATTTTTTATTATCTATGAGTACTGTCCACTTTATTTTCGATGAATTTTATTGATTTAGTTAATTAATTTATACTATTCGGTAAGCAGTATCATGATTGAGGATTTTTGACTATATTTTAACGAACCCTTTATTAATTAATTTATTATAGATTTCAGGGTGCAGTCAGTTTTTTAGCATTGTTGCTGGGGTTGGAAAGTGTTGTTATAGATTTACACGGCTATAACTGGGCTTTAATTCCTCTCAAATGGGCACGCTTTTGCTGTGCCGCCGGGCCACTGCCTTATTTTCGGATGGTTTTTGAGACCGAAGATGTCATTGGGTTGAGATCATTTTATATGTTTTGCTGATCCGTGTAGTAGAGGAGGTGTTGGTAGAGCGGCATAGCTTGTGTATGTCATGTTCTGCATTCATTTGATAAATTTAACCAGTCGGTCAAATTCGCGGAAATTTTTAGCCAGTATTTTGACTATTTTTCTTGTTTATTGAGGGTTAATATGGTTTGATTGAATGTTTGAATTTATTATTTTGAGTTTTCCTTTATATTGTTGTTATTATTTTGGGGTAGTAAAGACTTACTTTAATAAAAATGAACAGTTTTAATGTTAATGCCAAGACGACTATGAATGTGGAATGTGTTGAGAGACAATTTTAGCTCATTAAGTATTGAGCAAAAAATTGAAATTAAAATTGAGGGAAGACCTAAACTCGAAATTAACTTGATACAGACCACAAAGTGTAAATCTAGGGACTTTATTGTTATTGATAAGTTTGCTGCAAATAAAAACAGAAGAATGAACTTTACTTTTAAACAATGTACCCGCTAATGAAAAAAAATTGGCATTTTTATTTTTTTTTTATCTTAATTCATTTTTAATAAAATAAGAAGGAAATCATAAATTTTTAAAATATTTACTAAAAATGATTGACCAAATTTGAGCGTGGTCTTAAAAAAATTTCTCCTGCGGCGCATTTCGCCTACAGCGGGCTTTTAGTACTAGCCTAAACAAGTCACGAGCCGCCACTGGATATATTGATCAACTAAACGAAATGGCGAATGCGTCACTTCTGTTTACTCTTCAGATGGTTTTTCAAACCGTTGCGTTGTTCTTATACAAATTATCAACATACATAAAAGAGGTATATTTATTATATATTAATATAAGTAATTCTATTAAATTACAAATTACAATCTTAAACAGATTGATTTAGAAAATTGAAATTTTCATGGGAAAAAACAACCCAATTTTTTCTAGCTTGCCAGCAACATCTCAATCACAATCAACCCCAATCCGGAAAAACTTTCAAATTGCCTTTTAACAAGCACATCGACACACGCTTCGTGCCCTCCTCGCAATTCATACCGTGTTAATCACATTAGCCATGCCACACATTCTCACGCCTCATCAACCACTGTTTCCATCTTTATTTCGTGCTTAAATTCTGTGTGCGTCCCTTTTTAACATGTTATAATTTTAGTTGATTATCTTTCTTTTGCTTTTGTTTATATAGTCCGGAGTTATATGTTCTTTATTAAGTATTAATTATTGACAATGGTTAGCATTAAAAACACTTATTAATTGAAATAATATTTTGTTAACTTATTCACTTTTAAATTTATCTCAGGCAGAGAACCAATATTTGGGATTAGGATCTATTGGTCTGTCCTAGGTCCTAGGTCATCATCAAAATTATTGCATGTTCACCACAAAACATTAAAAATGCATTTTTGTGTAACTAGCGTTCTCTAGGAGGTATCTTAAAACTCATTATGGAATCCTCCTTTTTGTCCTCAAAAACATAACTACACCAAATTTGATTAATATTCGCTTAACATCAAATCATAGCGGATTTTATAAAGTAAATATTTACTTGGATCATTCTGTATATTTTTAACCGTATAAGAACTTAAATTAAATGATATATTTTCAAGTCTACCACTATATCTCCTGTTGCTGTACAGCCCCTTAGTTACAGGACACCCTATATCCATCCATATATAAAATTCCCACAAAAGTAGGGGAGAATGGCCCAAAATGATCCCAGCGGGCAAAACGATCCCCCCCTATTATCGTTAATACGGATGGTGCCATCTATGGTTTTCGTAAGCCACTATACCTTCCTAGTCTTCCGTCGAGTTGTGCTTGTCAGTTGAATCGAAACTTGTAAGCGATTGGTGCGCTATCAATAAAAAAGTGATTTTTGCATATTCTGATCTAAGGTACGTACCTACAGACTTTTGTAACAGCTTTTGACAGATAACAGGAATGTTAAAATGTAGTATATTTCTTAAAAGAATTACTTTTGCTATATTTTCAGATATTTGTAAAGTTTTTAAACTTAACGACTAAGTGATAAACATGGCGGTTAGTAAATTTAGCACATTCGGGCAAAATGATAACTCATGAAGTAGAGTAAAACGATTCCGGGATCATTTTACCCGAATTTTTTGGTCTAGTAAGTTTTCTTATTTTTAGTTTTGTGATAAGAATGTTTGTATTTTCTTACTGTTTTCTCTTAAATAATAAAGTACGGCCTATCTGTTTTTGTAAATATTGACTTATAATCAACAATTTTGCATTTTTTCTTAAATTAAATTGGGGGATCATTTTACCCTACCTTAAGGGATCATTTTGCCCAACCAGGTAGGGTAAAATGATCCTTTTGACCAAGTTCATAATTATATAAATAACATCATTAGGTTTTTTTATTAAACACTCTGCGCATCCAAATCTGAAAGCATAAGAATTGGGGAATCCCATAACTATGATTATGGATCTCCCTAAATCATACACTCGGTTTACGAGGAATTTTCCCGTTAGAGGGATCATTTTGGGCCATTCTCCCCTAACAATACAAAAAGAGTTCCCAATATGGTGTTTTAATTAGACGTGCACCACAAAGCTTACACCTCGCAAAAAATATTACTTTTTTATTACTTTGTATAATAAATACATAAATACCCATTTTAGCCTTTTGTAAATAAATACTCAAAGAAATAAATGTTATTTTCTTCTTTTCCTTTAATTTTATAATGTTTTCACATACTTATTTTGGTATTTACGGGTCTGTCAATATTTTATTTTAAATAATAAAATTAGTACTTACGCTATATCTTTACAAAATATTAAGACTCGATTACCAAATTTAAAAGATGGCGACGGCGAAGGTAAAAGAACTTAGTCCGGTTCTGTTTCTGTAGCCAACCGCTTAACGTAAAATATACCAGACTTCAACAGAGTGCCATTAATGACAAGTGATGCGGCGAGTTCTTAGATTAACTTGACCTTAGTAATAATTTTATCTATTGGTATGTTGACGCGGAACGCCAACTTTCAAGTTTTTCTCATTTTTATATTAACAACTTACACCCAAATAAAAAGTTTACTTTAGAAACAGAACAAATAACTTAATTATTTTTTTTGATTTAACGATGACGAAGAAAAATAACAAACATGATTCCTCAATATATCATAAACCGTCAAACACATATTATACAAGATATAAAAATGTTCTAGCCACCCAAGAAAATTATAACAATGAATTAAACATAATTAAACAAATAGCAATAAATAACGATTGTTCAGAAAATTCATCCAATTATTAATAAAAAAAAACAACACAAAAAGCAGTAAGTTTAGTTTACTTAGTAGTAAAATTCAAAGCTACTTCTCTAACTATAAAACTTTAACGTATAGGGATTGACCCAAAAGATTTAAAATCCAAAAGACTCAAAATTGCATTTAAAACAAATTAAGGAATTCAATAAAAAATAACACAACTAAAACTAAAAAAGAACATAAATGCGGTGTAACTATATTCCCATATAAACTCAGATGTGGAAGTGGCCTAAAAATGTATACCTAGGACAGACAGACTTTAGATAAAGAGTTAAGGAACACAAAATTAGTTTTAATACACTAACTCTCATTATATTATGATCTTCACCTTAATGAAAAGAAACAATTTTGATTATAATTTAGAAATTTTAGATGTAAAAAATAAATCTTTAAAATCTAATTTTCTAGGAGTACCTATGAAAATAAGTATGGAAATAAATAAATATAAAAAATTTAATATTTAATTGAATGACCAGTTAGACATGAATAGATCCCCATTATTAAATTTATTTTTTCACCCATTACAAAACTGTAGTTAATATTTTGTTTTATGCTTATATTGTAATTTATTGGATTTCTAATTTGAAATGTAAACATAATTACAAATTTGGTAAATCTAGGTAGAGTACTTGGAATACGCTTAATGTTATTTACAGAGAAGTTATTTAGCAAGCAATGAAGCAAATGCTGATTGATAATGCACTTTTATAGACGAAGTCCAATCTAATTATCTGAACCTTGACTTTCATTAAGGTAGTTAATATAGTGGATTTCACCTTAGTTTTTAATGCTTTGACGTCTCTCTTGTCAAACATATTAGCCAACACGTGATTTTAAAATCCCTAATTCTATAAACGGCTTTCAGGCACGGGCATTGGCTAGATTAACAAGAAATGGATATATAACTGACCGTATAGTTACATGTACATGACGAAGATGCACACTACACAGTTCAATACGTTGCCCTTCAATGAGCTCAAACTCGTCAAAAGCACAGCATCGCTCGTATATGCCGTTAGTATGTGCATCTTTGTCTTACGCATTTGCTCTCGCATATCTCTTTTCGTACTTCATTAATTCGATTGTCTCGTCGCGTTCTTTAAATATCACAGAGCCGCATTGGGACTTGGGACACACCGCGCACCGCGTGCATTCTGCTGTTAATTCTTAGAGTCTTTAATTCTTGATCGTTCGTGTTATTGTTTTTAGTATTTTTCAGACAGCATTTTGCTTATATTTTGTGCGTATTAGACTTTTTGGTTTTAAAATGCTGGACTGTGTGTATCTGTGACGTGTTTCTTTTTATGCAAAAGTAAGTAAATAATTATTAATGTGTCGGACAGTGACGACGACATCGACAGCTTGTCAGATGAAGACCAGAAATAATAGGGAACTTGCAACAAAATTAAATTTGAAAACCATAGTGAACCATTATGCTAAAATAAGTTTTACATACAGTTGTATTGAAGAGTGCTTGAGGTATCTGTTCTGCAAACGCATGGACAAAAATCTTTTCTTGTAGTATCTACTTACATTATTTTTTCTTTATTCATTAAAAAAAAATACCTAATTCGATAATATTACAAACTTTTATTGTTTTATTATAAACCAACGAAAAGTTAGACCTATTGTAAACTTCAAACTCTTTAGAACCTAGTCTAAAGAAAAAAATATCTATCCGTGAATAAGAAAATAAAAAAGTAAACAATAAGCTATTAAATATAATATAGATTTTTTCAACTTAACACTGCATGGTCTAAAATCAAATTAAAAAACAAAATAATTCTTTAATAAAAAACGTGGTTAATTATTGATGATACTAGATTCACGACTGCCCCTTGTATATTTTTTATTGTACTAAATTAAGAGTGTGTTTTTACCAAAATAACAGCACTTTATTATATTATGAATAAAAATTAAATGAAATTGTTTTTCTGATATTCTATCCTATTTCCATTCCCCTTCAGTGTTTTTTTTTTGAAATATCTTAAAAATTGCTTAGGTAATTCTCGTTTCCATCCATAATTACAACTACAAATAAATTGACCCATGTTTACACATAATTTTTAAGTCCGGTCCTGGCCAATCCTTAAGTTCTGTAAAAAGAAATGTTATAAATGACATGTGTCAGCGGCGGCCATTAAAAACTAAGGTGAAATCCACTATACATCATTTGGTATTGTCACAGAATATATAGCTTTGCCTAGCTATATATCCAACTAATCCAACAAAGTGTATTCAACATGTAGGTATTTTAGAGCAGAACAAATCAACGGGAAAAAACTTTTTTTTATCTCTAAGTCTTCAATAGTTTAGACCATGGAAAAATTATTTGCGCTACGCATTTATATTCATATAAACTGTACCTAACTTAGAAAAAATTACAGATGCCCACCGACTAAATAGTCTTTCCTCCATGCACCGTCGTCGACAAAGGAAACTGAATGCGTTTACACACTAAGCATTTGGCTGTGTTCGATGTTAATTTTGATTGAATGGTCAAGTGTGTTGCAGACCGATGAATCGTTATTAACGGAATATAAATTAAGACATTTGTGATGCTAGTTAAGGTTAATGCGATTTTGGAACCGAGAAATTGTTAGGGATGAAAACAATGAGACTTGCAGTCTTCATCTATATATTAAATTCATTGATTTTTTCCTCCACATCATTTCAGAAAATTATATTATTTAGATGCACTTGGCTATAAGCTGACCGAGCAAGATCCCCTTTTATTGGTTTTTATTTTATGTTTTTCAAGAAAATATTTTCACCATTTTATCATAAAAGTCCTACCGTGCGAGCAAGAATTATTTGCATCAAAGAGGGCCTTGCATCTAAGCTAAGGACGTACCTAATGCTTAGACGTAGAGCTTAATACCTGTTGGGTGTTAGTAACTACCTGAATTAAGAATCAATCAGTTATTCCGTCATCTTTGACAGTCGTTACAAGTAATTTGATTTATCGCTAATTTTTCCAATTTCTTGAACAATTCACACAATGGGCTTTACGGAACAGCACAAAACATTCATGGTTGAAGCGTATTTTCAAAACGGGGTTAGAGTAAATGGTGAGTGGCAATACAATCCGGGTTTGTGCATGGACGATTTTCACGGACATTTTCCTAACGTTGCTTTTATTGCTGGTGATTTTTATCATTGCCTGAAAAGAACCGTAGCTGTGTTTAGGGAAACAGGTTCTATACAACACAAAAAAGGAGCAGGAAGACAGACCATCTGTAAGAACGGAAGAACTTGTTGCAAACTTTCGTGAAATAATGCAAAATACGCCAACAAATTGTATAAGACGCCTGTCCCAAGAACTGGGAAGATCTTATGGAACATGCAGGACTATTCTTAAGAAGCAGCTAAATTTATTTCCTTATAAAGTGCAAGTATTCCAAGAAATACAAGTCGCAAATTTTGAAAGACGCAGGAATTACTCTCAATGGTTTACCCACAATTTATTGGAAAGAAATGATTTAATACACCTGACATTTTTTTTCGGATGAAGCCTGGTTCCACCTCTCCGGTTATGTGAATTCTCAGAATACACGCATGTGGAGTAGTAAAAATCCCCATTATTTTGTAGAGTCCACGTTGCACCCTCAAAAAATTGGTGTCTGGTTAGTAGTTTCCCGAAGAACAATTATTGGTCCCATTTTTTTCCATGACACAGTTACAGCACAGCGGTATAGAGACAATATTTTGAATCCATTTGTGGAGCAATTACTTGACGACGAACTACGTTTTGGATATTTTTAACAGGACGGTGCAACCGCCCATACAGCCGCCGAAACTATTAACTACTTACGCAGTTTTTTCGACGACAGATTGATCAGTTTTCGATTAGACATTGAATTCCCATCTAGATCATCTTGTTTAATGGTTATGGATTACTTCGTTGTTCCTCATTTAAAGAACACTATTTTTAAAACACCAGTTGAAAATTTAGAACAAGAAAGGATTATCCAAGAATGTGGTAACATTTCTCCAGAGATGCTGGTCAACACTTTCGAAAATATGAAGAGACGTGTGAATTTATGCTTGGCCAATTTCAGCAATTTATGTAATTATTTTTCTTTTTCTTACTGTATATTCTTACTTTGTTAATTTTGTAAACAACAAAAATAAATTTGTATTTGTCTACTTATTTTATTACTCATTAGTTTGGCCTATCATGTCATAATATGAATTTGACAAAATTTTAACCTAGATTTTGTTAGATATATCGTCCCCATATCATTGTGATCTAAATCAAACCCTACATTTTTTAATCCAAGCCCTCTTTGAGGCAAATATTTTTTGCTCGCATGCACGGTAGAAAATTGTCATTGTCAATACCTTAAAAATTGCGGCTTGAGTTCAGAAAGTTGCTAAGTTGAGAAACATATCAATGGTGCATACGAGCATTAAAGTGTTAATTAAAATATTTCGTAAACGGTTGAAGATAGGTATCGATTGTATTGCTTGTACAATGTAAAAATATACACTATGTTTCATTAAAAAAACTTATAGTTGATACACTTAGCATTTTATGATCCACCCTATATATTTTTTTTTAAATATCATTGTAAAAAGAAATGGTTAGTAAAAGATTCTTATTTAAGGTAATGATCTGAATCCTACACCACTGATAAAAGGTACACTTTGTATATACGATCGGAAAATATAATATTAAACTACTACAGCCCTTTTGTTTGTTCAGACATTGGTATGTCGGGCCACCTCTTACAGGAAAGAAGAAAACAGATGAGCATCGTGTAAACATGTGTTCTTAGATAACGACTAGTGGTTGTTCACCCTCTTGTTGATTTCTCTATGTTTTCTTTTGATAACTATATGTAGACACTGTGTCTGGATTGTACTACAGGAAAAGAACATGAATGCATACAATTGATTATTATTGATGCATACCGCTTATTAACAAATAATATTAGAAGAGGAGAGGGTTTTGTTATATAAGAGATAAACGCAGAAACGCTTAACGGTTAAAAACGGAAGCAAATATTACATTTCGATTGAACAAATAACGACTGGTAAATAATAAAAGAATTCATTAGTACAGAGCACATGCCTAAAAAAAAGTAGAATGCTAAATAAGCTGTATAAATGGCACATTATACCGTGCTAGCAAAAATTATTTGCATCAAAGAGGGCCTTGCATCTAAGGACGTGATGCTTAGCCGTAGAGCTTAATACCTGTTGGGTGTCAGTAACTACCTGAACTAACAATCAATCAGTTATTTCGTCATCTTTGACAGTCGTTACAATACAACAAAATTGATTCATCGCTAATTTTTCCAATTTCTTGAACAATTCACACAATGGGTTTTACGGAACAGAACAAAACATTCATGGTTGAAGCGTATTTTCGAAACGGGGTTAGAGTAAATGAGTGGCAATGCAATCCGGGTTTGTGCATGGACGATTTTCACGAACATTTTCCTAACGTTACTGGGGATTTTTGTCATTGCCTGAAAAGAACCGTGCATGGCTGTGTTTAGAGAAATACACAAAAGTAGCAGGAAGACCATCTGTAAGAACAGAAGAACTTGTTGCCAACGTTCGTGAAATAATGCAAAATACGCCAACAAATTGTATAAGACGCCTGTTCCAAGAAGTAGGACGATCTTATGGAACATGCAGCTTTAGCTTTAAGAAGCAGCTAGATTTATTTCCTTATAAAGTGAAAGTATTAAAAAGAAATAAAAGCCGCATATTTTGAAAGACGCAGGAATTACTCTCAATGGTTTACCCAAAATTTATTGGAAATAAATGATTTATTAGGCCTGACTTTTTTTCGGATGAAGCCTGGTTCCACCTCTCCGGTTATGTGAATTCTCAAAATACACGCGTGTGGAGTAGTGAAAATCCCCAGTCCACATTGCACCGTCAAAAAATTGGTGTCTTGGTTAGCTGTTTCCCGAAGAAGAATTGTTGGTCCTATTTTTTTCCATGACACAGTTACAGCACAGCGGTATAGAGACAATATTTTGCATCCATTTCTGGAGCAATTACTCGACGACGAACTACGTTTTAAATGTTTTCAACAGGACGGTGCAACCGCCCATGCATACAGCCGCCGAAACTATTAGGTAACTACTTACGCAATTTTTTCGACGACAGATTGATCAGTTTTCGATAAGAGATTGAATTCCCACCTAGATCATCTTGTTTAACGGTTATGGATTACTTCGTTCCTCATTTAAAGAACACTATTTTTAAAAAACCAGTTGCAAATTTGGAACAATAACAAGAAAGGATTATCCAAGAAGGTGGTAACATTTCTCCAGAGATGCTGGTCAACACTTTCGAAAATATGAAAAGACGTGTGAATTTATGCTTGGAGCGGTAGCCAATTTCAGCAATTTATGTAATTATTTTTCTTTTTCTTTCTGTATATTCTTACTTTGTTAATTTTGTAAACAACAAAAATAAATTTGTATTTGTCTACTTATTTTATTACTCATTAGTTTGACATATCATGCCATAATATGAATTTGACAAAATTTTAACCCAGATTTGGTTCGATATATCGTCCCCATATCATTGTGCTTTAATTCAAGCCCTACGTTTTTTAATCCAAGCCCTCTTTGATGCAAATAATTATTGCTCGCGCGGTAGATTTGATACGAAAGAAAATAAGAAATAGAAATAAATTACGCCGCCCTAAATCAATTGTTATTTGTTAAATATCCCCCCTGAACGCGAACATCAAATCGATATAATATTTCAGTGAAAACCGTTTTAGTCGTCATCTTCCATTACCCCGGCATTTCATCTGATGCTCCCCCAATTCGGGGGACGATTTTACCCTGCGTGGTGGCCAACGACCCGTCTAATTGCGGCCGCGATATGAAGATCGACGAGCTTCCCCATTGGCCGTTGTACAGAGACGGAAAATCGAGGGGAAACTGACGCTACAAGAGGTTTGTTTTTATTTTACCGCGTCGCGGGAAGCGATGGGAAACAGTGGGACGTGTTTCTTTTATTTAGGGGATTTACACACTTCAAAATTTATGATAAACTCTGCATGAATAAAGTTTTTACAATTTGGGTTCCACTGCCGGGCAAAAATAGGCGGCAATTCTCTCAAAATCCATTGGACTTTTTGAATGCGATTTGAATTATTTTAAAAAATTATTGAGGATTGGATCTAAACTTGGATAGTGTGTGGAGTCCAATTTACTTGACCCATATTTTAAGTTTGGAGAGAGTGCAACGCGAATTGTTAAAATTTTCGTTTTTCACTCTGGATGGGATGTGGCGTATGGATATCCGCATAATGTGTTGCTTGGCAGAATTAATGTTACCGAATTAGCTTCCGCAGACGCACTTGTTATGCAGCTATTTCTTGTTCAAACAATTGCAACCATATACGGTGTCACCAGTAAAGTCCGCATCATGTGGAATTTTTTTTAATAATAGCTTTATTCAAAATTTGACTTTTGCATCAAGTTCTGCTTCGATCGAGATAAAAATTAGATTTGACAAGGCGGCTTTGGAAATACATTTTTTGTCGATAAATTAAAACATATTTGACAGTAAGTTACCATTGAGTTTAATTTCTTCAGTTTTGTTATTTTCAATGGTAACTAACTGTCAAATAAGTTTTAATTTATCGACAAAAAATGCATTTCCAAAGGCGCCTTGTCAAAACACAAAATATTAAAAAATAACATACTAATAAATAAATATGTATGCCACTGAAAACGTGTTATACTTAGAAAATAGGCATTCTCAGATACCTTCCTTAGGCATATACATATTTGTTTATTAGTAAGTATGTATGTAGGTATTCGTTAAAATACTTTAATAAATATTTAAGTGGTTGATTAGTTTAAAACACATTTTTTAATATTTGTGTATAGTCAAATAAAATAATCACTTACCCTTAAAGCGTCCCTCGTATCAAAAAAACATACGTGATCTTTTCTGTTGAAAATGAAGGGGGGATTCATAAAAAGAAAGTTAAAATAAAATAAGTCAGTGGTGTAGCATAGTTTTCACAAAAAATATTGTAGTAACATTTTGTACCGACGCCACTGGTTAAATTTACGAACGTGTTGTACTTTGAAAATAAGTGTCCTTAGATGCTTATTTGAATCACAAAATTTCATAAAAAAAAAATAACCCGTTAAGGAGTTATTTCAAAATTATTACAATTTCTTTTAACATTTCAACACCCTGTATCTCCGTAACGAAGTCGCCAAGGACCACTGTTTATGAGAACTTTTTATGTTAAAATATTGCCAGCAATTACCTCCCGAAGTTTGTCAACGTACTTTTGAATCACCCTGTATGTGCCAATTCCATGTTTCTCGAACCCATTAATGGATCAATTCTAATAAATGTGATAGGCTCTTTAATGAATACAAACTAATGCGGAGATGATGGAGTTACCGTTAAAATAATAAAGGAAAACCATGAATATCTTATTAAGTCTCTACTATATCTTGTTAATACTATCTTTTCAACCGGCCATTATCCAAAAATTTTTTTAAAATCAACTATTATACCAATTCATATAAAGGCGGTGATAAAACAGATATAAACAACTATAGACCAATAGCATTATGCAGTGTTCTTAACAAAATTGTAGAAAAATGCATTAAATAAAAACTTTGAAACTTTCTTAAGAAACACAATATTATCTCTTCACAACAGTACGGGTTTAAGCCCCAAGTAAGTACAGACAATGCTTTGCAAGAAATAAATCTCTTTATTACAGACGGCTTATAATAAAAATCTTAAACCGGTAGTCACATTTTTAGATCTTAAAAAAGCCTTTGACACAGTTGCACATCCAATACTAACTGGAACGCCTTAAAAGTATTGGCATCAGAGGGGTGTGGTGTATAGTCTATTTGAATCATACTTGAAACATAGAGTACAAAGAGATTAATAATGTATATAGCGATTTCCAGACTGTAGAGGTGGGAGTACCACAGGGTATAGTGTTAGGTCCCATTATGTTTTCAATATATGTTAATACCCTGTTAAACATTAAAATAAGTGGAGGAATTAATAGTATGTTATGCAGATGACACCGCATTACTGGCCACTGGAAATTCGTGGGATGAGGCATTAAGGAAAGCGGAATTGGATCTGTACAAAATTAAACATTGATAAAACTAAGTTTGTCTCGTTTTCTATGACTAAGCGCGGAATGGCAAATAAGGATTTCTTAACGCTACATAATTCGACATGCCATACATCTTTGCCTTGCAATTGCAATTTAAAAATTCGATCTTGCAACTCTATTAAATACCGAAGCGTTTTTTTTTGACAAACTCATCAAATGGGATGTTCATGTTGATTATGTTTTCAATGTATTCAAAAGTGGGGTTATTTCTAAAAATATCGAAAAAAGTTTTAAAAAAAAGTTTTTTTAAATGCAGTTTTTAGCCCACATGCAAAATATCAGCTGCATTGAATTATTTTTTGAAAAAAATTAAAATTTGACAGATAATGCGAATCACGTGACTAATATTTTTTGGTTAATTTTCATCTCGATCGAAGCAGAACTTGATGCCAAAGTCAAATTTTGAATAAAGTTATTAATAAAAAAAAATCCCATATGATGCGGACTTTACTGGTCACACTGTATAAATGTATTATTTGCATATTTTGTCAATTTTATAATAAAATGCATATTTTTCATAAATTATTATTTTAAGAGCATATTATTTTTATGTTTTCGGCTTTATCAAAAAATTTAAAACGTTAAAGGATTAATGCCCAGTTCGGTACTTATTTCAGGGAGTTTGCAATCTAAAGATTGTAATAATAATTATATTTACATTTTGGTTATACACCAGGTAGGTATTTATTGCGGGTTTCCGGGGTTTGCAGGTATATTGTTAGGGGTAGTTTATTGTTATTTAATAATGCCTTATTATTACGCGTTAGATGACGATTCGTAGTGTGTTGTGCAAAGTAAAGAGTTGTTAAAAAGTGCAAGTGTAGCTAAAAATCTTATTTTTATTAAGGTTTATTTCAGTTTTATACCGGACATAATATCCTCGTTGGAGAGTAGAAATTTAAGTTTAAGAGATTCAATTAGTAGATATTGTCAGGGCCGATCCTAGCGGGTGTGCAGCGCGTGCACCGCACGCGGGCGGCCAAAACAAGGGGCGGCCGTAGGCCGCAGATACTTCTGTCAATCAAGCAAAACTTTTTACGAATTTCTCGAAATAAAAATACAGTGACATTTATCAAACTATAAAACATAACTTTAAATTAACGTCGAAGAAGAAAACAATATTTTTGTGAATTATTTTAAATGGATTTATTTATTAAAGATTTTCAATCAAAGCAGCCAGCGCCAGTGGTGAAATTTCTAGTTTTTTTGATGTGGTACAAGAGGTATATAATTACTTTTCTGCGTCCCCATATCGATGGGATTTACCCAAAAACACGTGAAAACTCTTACTTTAAAACCGTTAAGTGAAACAAGATGGGAAAGTCATAACAATGCTATTAGACCTCTAAAATTAGAGCTAAAAAACATTATTACCGCATTAAAGGCCTTAATTGAAGATACCACCAGAGACAAGAAAACAAAAATGGGTGCTAAATCAATAATTAAAAGTCTTGTCTTGAAACATTTAAGTTTTTGTGTTCAATTTTAATTTGGCATGATTTATTATCAAGAATTGATGTATTGAGTAAAATGCTTCAAAATCCTAAATTAAACATCGCGGAATGCATTAAAGGCTTAGATAATCTTAAAAATATTTAGTTTCCCAAAGATCTGACGATAATTTTAAAATATTTGTCGATTCAGCAACAACACTTGCTAGAGATTTAGGTATTGATCCCGAATTTCCCATCTCGAAGCTCAGAAAAAAAGTTAGTTTATTTGATTACGAGGACAGTGTTTTCCCAGTTTTAAATCCCTTCCTGCAATTCAAGATTGCTTTCTATTTTGCAGTTCTTGATTACGCGATCTCTTCGATAAATGAAAGATTTACCTTATTATCTGAGTGCTATTCAATATTCTGCTTTCTGTATAAGTTTCACACCATTTCTAATGATGACCTCATGAAAGCCCGCATGGACTTAAATATTAAGCTACAGGTACAGGAGGAAGGAACTATTGTGAAAGATATAGACGGTATAAAACTCTTTAATGAAATAACTTCATTTAAAGATATTTTTCCAGGTAAAAAACCGCCAATTAAGGTATTAGAAATTTTAGTCAAAAATGATCTCATTCCCTGTTTTCCAAATTTTGCTCTAGCTATAAGGATTTTTTTAACCTTACCTGTTTTTGTGGCTTCAGGTGAAAGAAGTTTCAGTAAATTAAAAATTACTTGAAAAATAATTTGACACAAGAAAGACTTTCAGATTTGGCCATCGCCTCTATTGAATCCGAAATCTCTGAAAAAATTGATCTCACCGCAATTATTGACAAATTTGCTTCTCAGAAAGCCAGAAAAATTATTTTATAGTTAATTATTAGGTAGTCGTCGAGGAAGGACTGATTTATATACTTTTCGCTTCGCGAGATTTATGCTTTAGTACTTTTTGTTATTTTATATTTTCTGGTAAATACAGTTGTTTAACATTTCTAATTATAAAATGTAAATTTTTGTTTCAAAAGTAATATTTTTGTTGGTTTATTATTTTGTTAAAGTAAAAAGAAAAAAAGGTGTCGCTAATATAACATATTAGCTGGCCCAAAAATAAACTCTTTCCCGTAAAATTTTATTTGCAGTTTGCATTTTTATCAATGTTTAACTTTTTACTCTTATGTACATGTAGATGATTTTATAACGTCAACATTAAGTATTACTCAAAATAGGAAAAATTCTTTAGAGGGGCGGCATAATTAATAGGTCTTTGCACGCGGGCGGCCGACACCCTAGGATCGGCCCTGGATATTGTTGAAACTTTTTCCGCCAAATGTAACAATATTCCCGGTAAAGTAGGAGGTCAAATAAGGAACAAATTGGATGTAACTGTAAAAAAATGAAGGACTTAAATACTTAACTGCAGTAAAAAGCATTTATAAAGGTAAACCATCCAACGAAGTTGTATCTTGGCCTTATATTTTGCTACCTACGTTGCAGTATTGTCCGATTAAATCAACAGACGTTGAAAGAAGCTTCTCTTTGTATAAATATATTTTTACCAATAGAAGACAATCCTTTTTAGTTGAAAATTTTAAAAAATATTTAGTAATAAATGCTTTATACAATTTTAGTTTGAAAAATTGTTTACTTTTATTTTTCTTGTTTTTTTTTGCATTTTTTTAAAAATAAACATATTTTTTAGAACCCAAATATTGCATGCCAGTATGCATATTTGGTAAAAAATGCAAATAACTGCATATAGACATATGCGCATATTTTGGCTGAATTTAAGTGCATATAATCCGCCTTTTAAAACAATAATACCGATAATAATATAATATTTAAAATGAATTGATAAAACCATTTTAAAGGAAATATAATTTACAAAATAAAGAACATAAAGTTTTATTACCGTCACAAGCCATCTCCCCCCTTTATTATTATGTAAAACTTTCTTTATTAACGTCATAAAAATGGCCATCATCAATCACGGAACTGGAAAATTAACAGTTTCGACCTGCGTGCGGCAAACTTTTCAATCATTCGGGTATTTGCACGTGCCGATCCAAATTAAATCACGCCAACAATGTTTCCCTTTACACTTAGACTAAATCAACATGTAAAGTGATTTAGAGGAGGCCAAACGGGTAAGCCGATCCTATGGGTTTATTGTAATACGCGCAAACGCCCAGTGGCGTATATTCGAAATCCATTTGAGAGAAAAATATTAATTTATAAGAAATATCACGTCCTAATCACTTTTTTAACACGCTTATATTAGCTTCACCTTCACCTGTATCTTTGTTTGTAACATACTTTTTTAACCCCATTTTGACCCACTTTAAATGGTCAGATTTAATTTAAATTTTGAAGACTTATCAAGAACCGCTGACAATACAATAATTTGAGAAGTTTATCCCATTATCCTGATCAGGATCGCCGGAATTAAATGATTTCTTGACAGATCCTCTGTATAATATATTCTTGCCCCGGTTTCCCCTACTCTTTTTTTCTCTTGAGCAAAAGGGCGTGAACTGCTGGAATTACAGAAGTGGTCTGATCTGTGCTGCCAATGTCCACATGAATAATAGTACCTATATAACTACTCAAACAGAGGGCAGCATCAGCGACAAAAAATCTATATCCATATCATCGATTACAAGCATGTCTTGAATGTCGGCAGGAATAACAATTTCCCCTCGGTTACTAAAAAGCTTTTGTATTCCTAAAGCTTTATTGCGTGTTCTGTATAACGCACTTTTAACTGACGAAAAATCAGGTACGTTGATCACGAACTCCAGCCCAGTGTTTTTAATGTCCATTTCTTTAAAAATATTAGGCACATAATAATTATTGTTAACAATATTCAACCACTTTTGACCAGTGAAAGTATTGTAATTAGGGTTATTAGAAATTATGCCCGAAATGGGAACTAATTATTGTTAGATATTTTGCTTTGCACTAAATGGGAAGGTTTCAGGTAGTTTTGAAATATTGCCCGAAATGGGAATGCCCGAAAGAGGAAAACACCAAGCAGACAGCAGTATAATTCGGTTGTTACAGAATGATGTGATATTGTTTTGTTGCCGTAAGGAAGGTTACATTATCAATTGTTTTCATTACTTTTTTTAAATCTTTTATTGACCAGAACACATAAAATATTTACTATGCATTTCTCTATTTGCGCCACTGCTGAAGCTGAAACATAGTAATATAAACGGCGCTTAATATTATGCTGGACAGCCCCGCTGGGCTTCGGTAATATGTAGGCCTCCCGTGGCGATGCTCCCACGTATGACTTGTTAATCAGCTTCTGATCGATAGCAGCCCTTTAATATTGTTTTATTTATTGCTTGTTTGATAATATGTGCTTCATGTAATATGTAACATATTGTTTTAAAGAGTAGGCACTAAATGTGTATGCTCAGCCTACATTGTAACTCATTAGTCAGAGTAAAGAGTTCATATTACCAGAGGCCAAAGTCTGCCGATGAGCCTAATGAATAAAAATTAAGCAATTACTTGAAGCAATTACTTTTTAGTAAAAGCAATTGCTCGACTAGCAAATGCTATAAGTAAAAGCAATCGCTAGATCTGGATATGAATAAAATTTTGAAGCAATTGCTGCTTTTTCTTACACCTTTGTAGCAAATAAATGCTTATTTAACACAAGTTCAGACGTGGCTTATCCACTGGTTCAGATTATAGATTTCATGTTCAGTTTGGTGCCTAATTTGCAAAAGAGTTGACGGTTGACGTAACACGTAAATACAACAACGTTGGTCAATTTATTTAGTACAATAATAGTAATCTGTTACGTTTTTGTGGAAAATAGGAAAATGATATTTGTGATACGGCAGATTTTAGCGAAAATGAGGAAAGTGATAGTAGTGATGAAGAAATTAAAGACAAGCAATTGATATTCGTTCACAAATTGAAGGAACATAAATAAATCTCGCTGGCAACAACCGTTTAGCTTCCACAACAGCTTCAGCACTTGTAGGAAATTTAATAAAAATATTGGCCTTCTCCAAAACTGCATCCATTGCGGAAGTGTATGTCTTACAGACAGTAGTTTGGTGAACACCGAGTTCTTCACCTACAGAATTTTGAAAGTCCGGATCCGACAATTTCCGCAGAAAGACTTTAATCTTATTTAAAGGCGACAGTGCACCCCCTCGCCTTTCACCAGTATCAGTCAAAAAATAATTTGCCAACCACTCAACATTTCCGCAGTCAAATCGATATAACTTTCTGAAATCATCATATCTGCAACTTTTACGTACACTGTCGATTTTTCTTTTACGGACGTTCATATATTCAGCCATAATTGAAGACACAAATTAAAAGCAACGCACATGTCATTGTATGCCGCGGAGAACTAAAGTTGACTGCTATACGTACCAAGCAAATGATGCAGGGGTCGACCTACCTTAAAAAGTTGAAAGGAATTGATACACTAGAAAAAGCAATTTCTTAATTTATTTCAGCAAACGATAGCGATTGCTTCTATTTTTTTAAGAAAAAGCATTGAATAGAAGCAATTCCTGCACTTTTAAGCGATTGCTGGACGCAAAAGCAATTACTTTAGTTTTTAGTCATTGGCTTTCAAGAAATTAATTTTATAAGAAAAAGCAATCGCTACATTTTTATTCATTAGGCTCATTAGCTTGACTGCTTTGGCTGTAAATTTCCAATATGCAGTAAAATATTTTTGAACTAGCGCTTCCAATCCCCTTAATGAGACAAAAGTGTCATTCATACTAATCTTTTCTCACGCACTGTTCTGAGTAATCTGAGTGTTAAGTAAAATTGTTGATTGGCTACCAGCCAAGAGCTTGCCTTAGCAGTGGTAAATTCCGAATAGTTACAATGGAGTTAATTTGTTAATTTAAGAGTCTACTATCGATTTTACTCGCGACGTACGTATATACTATTTACTCGAAATCCTCTAAACCTATTACATTTATTTAAAGATATTAAGCTTCAATCAGCTTCATTGTGGGAACTTGGTGGACCTTTGCATTTAAGGCTTGTTATACTTATAGAAAATGGGATGCCCATCTAGCTCTATAGTCGTTTGAAAGAATAGATAAATGAAAATAAATGATAATCCAAAATTAATTAGGATGCACAGCCAACGGATGTCCTGATACAGCGCGCAGCGCATCTATTTCACCGACCTAACGGCAGGTACAGCCCGGCCAGCGTCACTCTAATCCCGCCATATTAACACCATAAATCTGCTACGGATTAACGCGATCACCATCGCGAATGGCCGTGTCTCTGCTGTCGCATCTAGGCGGCCATGTGTGCATATCCAAGCGAATTGCAATAGGCGGCCGTGTTTGTGCACACGGCAATATGGATGTGTTCATTACGTGCCTTTTTGATTTATGCATTTATTGTTGCTGGGTCGAGTGCACTTTGTATGCAAAACGGATTTTAGATGATTTAAATGAAAGCAACTAACGAAAAATTATATTCGTGGTCTTGAATGCAGTGTAGCTATGCATCATCATCCTTGGATGGTAAAAAATATATTCTGCTTTTGTTCCAATTATTGCACTCATTGACTTATTTATAATTGCAAAACACAGAATTACCGAAACTATGCACAGTACTGGCAAGCCTAAACTACTAGATACGTACAGCTTATCTTTCTTCTGCGCAAACAATTGTTACGTTTTAAGGGCGAAAAAATACGTCCGAGCGCACGGCTCGCCGGTCAGCTGCCTTTCCTCTCAGCAGCAGCGGGCATGCGCACAAACCTCTTGTTATCAGCCTGTTCTTCTTTAGCGGCATGCTCAAAAAACACTCCAGAACTGGTTAGGCGCTATTTTTGTTGTTGTGTTTTAAGTTTTCTCTGTGGATTCCTTGTTGTTTATTGTGGGTGTTTAATATTTACGGATTTTTAGTTTTTGTGTAGTTTAGTGAATTGTGTTTGTGCTTTTAGTGACTCGGATTGGAATATAAACAATGACTAGTAACAGCCGTTGCATGATTTTATTATGCTCAAATAGGGGTAAAATACCGGGTATTTCGTATTTTCAGTAAGTATGGAGTAGTGATGTATCTTGATAATATATAACTTTATTTTATTATGATCAATTTAAACATCAAACTAGGGCTAGACTACACAAACAAGGTGTGAAAATAAAGAGAAACGCGCACCAAGATATGTCGATGCATTTTTGATATATTTTATTTGCAACCCTGCAATCTAATTAGGTAGGTACGCCTATTTCTCAAGCAATATATTGCTTCAAAAAATTTAAAATACACTTTTCTTTATACTTAAATATATTAATATAAAAGAAAAAAGTAAAGACCTAGGTAGGTTTATATTAATCCAAGGGTGAAAGTATTCCACAATTATAAAAACCACAACGGCAATAATGTCTGACCTTTTTTTTTTTAAATTAAACCATTCACAACTCTAACGTCCCCCAAAAAAAATATTATAAGAAGCAACCTTTATTTTTTGCCTTTTTTTGCGCCCAACCCTGAAGAAAATCCTGGATCCGATCCTGGGCTAACCCCTACTTTGGATTTCAAAACCACTACTTCCCCCCTTCTGCCATCAATAGTTAAAGTGGCTTGGTTTTTCTTGTCTTATTCAAATCAAACTAAGCACCTTGGTACAATAAAATAATTAGTTTCAAATTTGGAAAACAGTATATAAATTTATCCAAAGTCAGTGTGATGACATTCCAATCATTCCATACGGCATAAAAACAACTAGGGTTGTCAGATCTTTCTTCTTCAATTCTTTAAGTTTTTTTATTAAAAATGTTTCTTTTATATCAGTATTCAATTGTTAGTCAGTAACTTTCTTTGAAAGCTAGTTTGCAAATATACTTTAAACCGAGGAGTTTTGAGTGTGACAGAAAAAAATAACAAGCCATTCATTGTTATAATAATACATTCTTTAGTCCTTAAGAAACAATATAACTGAAATCAAGACAAAAAGTGTTTTCAGTGTTTAAAAACAACTAATTAACAAACCCTTGTTTCTCGTATATACTTACATTGTGCTTACCAATCCGAAAATTTTAAAGAATTGGCAACAGCATATAATTTGTTGCGCTTGCAAGTGCTAGTTAAAGCGGCTGGTGTAAGCTGAAGCGGTACGCAGCCCGTCTAACGATCGATTCTGTCAGACAGAGATAGGCCAGTGACCGCCGATGGCGTAGAAGAGACGAAGATAAAATATACGTTATTTGGAATTTGTGGACGGCTGGACAATGGTCCCAGAATGGAGTTCTGGTAAAAAAATTAAAGCATTTTCTGAGCAGTGTCGTGCCGTGTCAGGTTTATTTTTCTGATTTTAGTTTTGTGTATAGAATTTTTGAATTACCTTATATTTATTATTTTAATACTATAATATTATTATATATACAGTGAGTTTATAAAGTGTAGTATGTACAGGGTCTTCCAACGAGGACTGAACAGGGGCTCATTTTTGAGCTTCCTTGTATTTAAAGAAAAATCCAAAATAGCCAATCGATGTACTTTTTCCTGCAGAATTCAAAAATGAAACCAAAAATTTATTTGAACCAGAAACAAAAGAGTTACGATATGGATAAGGTGTTTTTTAAATGGAACATAGCTTTTTTTATACGATTTTTGGAACGAGTGATTTTTTTTTCGTCCGTTCTGATTAAAGTATTTAATATTGTGACAGCTATTTTTATTAAATTTTAATGTTTTATCCAGTATAATTTAACTTTAACCTGTTTGAAACATACACTAGGTAATAAAGGTATAATCACCTTTGAATCATTTCGGCAATATTATAGTAAATTTGTCAAATTTTTTGACTTTGAAGGATTCAAAGGTGATTATACCTTTATTACCTAGTGTATGTTTCAAACAGGTTAAAGTTAAATTATACTGGATAAAACATTAAAATTTAATAAAAATAGCTGTCACAATATTAAATATTTTAATAAGAACGGACAAACAAAATCACTTATCTTATAAAAAAAGCTATGTTCCATTTAAAAAACACCTTATCCATAGCGTAACTCTTTTGTTTCTGGTTCAAATAAATTTTTGGTTTCATTTTTGAATTCTGCAGAAAAAAAGTACATCGATTGGCTATGTTGGATATTTCTTTAAATACAAGAAAGCTCAAAAATGAGCCCCTGTTCAGTCCTCGTTGGAAGACCCTGTACAAACACCTAATGTAAAACAAACTTATGAGTGTGTATACGCATTTTAATTTATTTGTTTGGGACGCCTATGGTTAGGAAATTCCTACAGTTTAAAGTCATTAAATTGACCTAAGAAACACTATACTATTATGTATCTATATTACTGAGTGCTTAAGTTTTCAAATAAAAAACAAAATAAATTTGAAATAACAAAAAGTATCGACTTCCTTTTGTCAGACGTTATAAATCAAGTGACCACTGGATTTAGGTATCCCGTTCCATACGGCATATGATTGCCATTTTGGAGCTTTACGAACACGTATCAGAGGCCGCCGGTGGAAAATCCATGTTATCTTGTGGCAGTAGTATTATATCGTTTTCTCTTTTTTTCGGCTTTTTCTATATAGGAATTGTGTTTACTGTTGTAAAACATTTCCAATAAAATGGGAAATTCTGTTTTAATAATAAGTGGAATTACTGCATTGCTATTTTAATCTGCAAAGAAATGTCACAAAAAAACTACAATAATACCTACGGTGCGAGCAAAAATGATTTGCATCAAAGAGGGCTTGGATTAAAAAACGTAGGGCTTGGTTTAGATCACAATGATATGGGGATGATATATCTAACCCAATCTAGGTTAAAATTTTGTCAAATTCATATTATGGCATGATATGCCAAACTAATGAGTAATAAAATAAGTAGACAAATACAAATTTATTTTTGTTGTTTACAAAATTAACAAAGTAAGAATATACAGAAAGAAAAAGAAAAGTAATTACATAAATTTGCTGAATTTTTATAATAATTCTTTCCAATAAATTTTGGGTAAACCATTGAGAGTAATTCCTGCGTCTTTCAAAATCTGCGGCTTGTATTTCTTGGAATACTTGCACTTTATAAGGAAATAAATTTAGCTACTTCTTAAGAATAGTCCTGCATGTTACATAAGATCTTCCCACTTCTTGGGACAGGCGTCTTTATACAATTTGTTGGCGTATTTTGCATTATTTCACGAACGTTTGCAACAAGTTCTTCTGTTCTTACAGATGGTCTTCCTGCTTTTTTTTTGTGTTGTATAGAACCTGTTTCCCTAAACACAGCCACGGTTCTTTTCAGGCAATGATAAAAATCCCCAGCAATAAAAGCAATGTTAGGAAAATGTTCGTGAAAATCGTCCATGCACAAACCCGGATTGTATTGCCACTCACCATTTACTCTAACCTCGTTTCGAAAATACGCTTCAACCATGAATGTTTTGTGCTGTTCCGTTAAGCCCATTGTGTGAATTATTCAAGAAATTGGAAAAATTAGCGATGAATCAAATTACTTGTAACGACTGTCAAAGATGACGAAATAACTGATTGATTGTTAATTCAGGTAGTTACTGGCACCCAACAGGTATTAAGCTCTACGGCTAAGCATTACGTCCTTAGATGCAAGGCCCTCTTTGGTGCAAATAATTTTTGCTCGCACGGTACGCATAGTAACAAGTATTTACATTTAGTCCCGACAAGAAATCCTTTTTAAAAGAAATTAATGACCAAATTCGGTAAATTAGGCCCTTTAGAAATGGATCTTATAACTAAATAAAAATCACATTATATCTAAGAAATGTTTTTTAAAACAATAATGTTGTTAATTCTTTGCAAACTTTTAAATTATGATTTAAAAAAACCTGCGCAAGCGGCCTAAGAAAAACACTATGTTAAAAATATTTTTCTGCAATTTGTTTTCGTATATTATATCAGAATTTGTGGGTTTAAACCACAAACCCGTATAAAACCAATTTCTATTACAACTTGTAAAACAAAAATAATTTTTCTATTTAAAAATATATTCTGATAAAATGTTTTGTGGGATCTAAACAGATTCGCTAAGTAATCCCTTTAAATTTACCTCTAATTCACTTTAAACATCGAAATAAAGCTGCCGCAGTTAAATGGGTAAATCTAAAGATAAATATAATCATCTGTGAGTAACTAAATTACTATTTATTGACAGATTAGCGTATGGGAAAATGAAATATCTATCTATTAGTAGTCAGCAAGGGTGGATCCATGATTTGATTTGGGGGGTAAATGTTTTTCTACCTAGAAACTGTGAAAGTGTAATTATTGAGGATGTATGAGGTTTTTGTTTTTGGAGGGGGGGCTCAAGCCCCTCCTTATGTAAGTTAGGTTAGAGTGGCAGACCTCTAGCATCATTGTCCAAACAGTCACACGTAGTTCTATAAGGACCGTTGCGGTACCACACATGGTCCGCGGACCTACCCGCATCAGCTTCCTGATGGTTAACACGACGTAGATCGTGGAAGAATCTTGACAGCTCATTCAAACCAGCCACTGCTGTTAATACACTTTCGTTAGTCGACCCAGTTGCAGGCTGCTCACTTCCTCCCGATCATTAAAGAATGATTCGCCCAGGGCATTGAACCTTCTCGCGAGGCCGGAGCATTCACACAAGAAATGCTGAATACTTTCCTCCTCTTCTTCATCTATGCAACTTCTACAGAAGTCGTTAGTTTGTATTTGCATACGTTCGGCGTGCCGTGCCTACCGAACAGGCAATGTCCAGTGACTACGGCAGTGATGTTTCTTAGGTCCTTCCAACTGCTGTAATAATGCTGCGGTTCTCCTGCCGTCAAGTAGGGGGCCACAATTGCCTGGAGATGCTACAAGTTGTCAGCTCTGTTCATCTGCTTTGCACAAGTTGTTTAGCTATCCGATCTATCTCCTCTTTGACTGATCCCAGTGGTCTAGCCACAGTATTATTCTCTGCTGCCTCCCTGACGTATATATGTATCTTTAATCTGTGCAAATTTACTTCCAGAATAAAGAAATTCTTATACCTATTACCGAATGACTAACAACAGAGACAAAACCTCTTTTAATAAAATGTAGATTAAAAAAAACATTTAAGTCCTACTAAAGCTGAAGCACTTGTGAAACCTCTGGCTTTTGCAAAATTTGTCAGGAAAAATTATTGTAGTGCTAAAACTATATATATTTTTTTGCAAAAACACATGTAGGTAGATACTTGTTTTTGCCCTTCTTAGTAAATATTTTATTAAGAACTTAAAATGATTTTCATTTTGTTCTAAACAGAATATTTCAAATTCCTTCTTAACTTTCCAATCAATGTTTCTTGGTTTAGGTAAGTACTTCGACCATCATCAATTATCCGCTCACGCAATTTATCCAGCTGGGCTGAGTTTTGGAAAGTAGTGATTTAATGTAACTCTATAAAAAAAAGTCCATAGGGGTAAGATCAGGTGATTTTTGCGGTCACATGTACCTCTTCAGCTATCTACGTGTCTGGTAATAACCTAACAGCTATATTATTTCAGTTTGCGATAATATTATTATCTCTATGCATAGTGAAAATGAAGCTAGATTGTTTTGATTGACTACGGTATTATTTTAAAATAATCATACCAAAAACAAAACTTTCAGTGTTCCAGGGCGCAAATCAAATTACCTTAGCTCCATAAGGTAAGAAACTTTATTTCCGTTAAAATTTTAGGCCAGTTATGATTTATAGAAAAAAAATGAATAAAAGCAATTTCCAGAGACAACTGGAGACCATCAAAATATAATGTATATATAGTTTACTCCCTAAATTTTGCTGAAAGTGGCATAATAATATACTTAATTCGCGAAGACTATTATCGTTTATCAAGTGGTTCTCTGTATTAATTATTTCGACCTAAACTATAAACGTTATAAAAAAAAGGTTCATTTTTCCTTTTGGTCCTTTTTTCTATTGTTTATCGGTAATAAAAGTAACTTTTTTATCGAGTGATACTAACTGTAAAGTTTATCGCAAATCCTAATCAAAACCTTAATATTTTACGAGATTTCTTATTCTCGCATACTTATGTCTCGTCTCACGAAATTCTAGTAGAAAAACTGTCGTCTCGTCTCGCAGGAGACCGGACCACTCTCGTCTCGTTCCCGTCTCGCGAGAATGAGACGAGGGTGAAACACTAAAATAAACTATAAATTAATAGAATCGTTTTACAACGAGAATACTATTGATATCTATTTGTCGATTCCTATTAAATTTGGTTTTACAGTTTACTTTGATAACGAAGCTACAATAAATTAAAGTCAAAAGGCATTACCTCTGTTTTTCGAATTGATGCATACTGACGTGGGAATATCGAACAGATAGCATTTTAAAGAGAAATTTTATTGAATTGTCGGAATAGCCTAGACCTTTTTAAAAAATTATATTAAACTACTTGAAATATTTAATTTTATAAGCTGATTTATTAGTCCTTTGAATATTTATTTTTTAAATTTCTCTTTACAATAGAATATCATCATGTAATTTTTGTTATACTTGTTTAAAGTGTTTATTAATTTGAAAAATACAGAATGTAATTTTACATACGCATATCTATACTATTGTAAAGTTACTGACGACTGATTCATCTACGCCTGCCTAAACCCCTACACTGAGCAAAATAATTTAATTCAACAGATTTGCAAGAACAGTGTTTCTATTGGTAGTAATCAGTTCCATTAGCAGCACAATCTTGTTAAATAATGAACTACTTTTAATACAGCAATTTTGTTAAGAAATAAATTGGATCTTCTCAAAATGCGACGCATTTTGTTCCCTGTAAAGCGCTCTCTCTACAATTAAGAAAGCAGAACAGCGTCCCCAAAAACGAATTGTATCTGTTAGCACCTATAATCCACAAGACGTTGACGGGGGTTTGTAGTGATCGGCAATCGCCGCGCGCTATAGTATTAGTTTTAACGTATTTGTTGCGCAGGTCACATCGTTGTACCAATACCTGTTTCAATTAATTTACTTTGTATTTAACTTTTTTTAAACTTTGCATGTCAGATAAAGCAAAAGAAGATTCTTATTTCACACAATCCATAATTAGTATAATACGTTACAATCTATGGACGAATTTTACGATCTCAGTAAACCATGTTGCATAATAGATAATCATAGGCAATGTTAAACGACAAGAACAATATCACACTAGAAGCTATTTAAATTTTTGAAAACTACAGTACTGATTTTTAGTTGGAAGTATATGCTTTATTAACCGTAGCAAGCAAGCATTATGAATAATATCAAGTTTTATTACAACTGCAGGTCGGAACTAATACAGTATATTCATAGTCGTAGGCTAATTACAAATTCAGTCGTTTTATAAAACGCCTAGTAGTTTCATAAATGACTAGGCATATTGTAAAATAAAGAATATATACTGAATTTTTACAATTTGACTGAACTTTTTAGGCGTTTCATAAAACGCCGAATTCCTCTCAGGCTTATTGCAAACGGTTCTTCAATCTCGTTTGTTTTAGGATATGACTGATTATAACTAGTCGTTTTGTAAAAGACTGAAAAGTACTTAGGCATTTGATAAAACACCGATTCAAACAAATAACTTCTTTATGCTGTGGTTTGACAAAATACGAACCAAAAGTTGAAACCTCTATTTCTGGGTCAAAATATTGGGGTTAGAAGTACCTACATTCGATAGGGGACCACTAGACCCTAAAAATATATTGGGAACTATCGTAGAAATAAAAAATGGAGTATACCAAATTGGTACTAAGCACGGAATTTTAAATCGATGGTTTTCAAGAGATGAAATCGTTGGCATTGAATATCCCCAACCAATTCAGGTTTTGGAAGGAAAAAATTATCTCTTTGACAACAACAAAGTTTTCTTAATTTGGAGGGCAGGGATTCAAAAAATGTTCCTGCAAAGCAAGCAAAACGCAGTGCTACACAAATAAGTGTTTTTGTTTTAAGGCTCACTTGAAATGCAATAATAAATGTCATTCAAGCGGACCGTGTTCAAATAAGTAAAATAATATTACTTTTAAATTATGTTGAATTACATTATGTAAATATATACCTAAATTTAGCTAGGGAATGTCGGAACATGGTTGTAAGAGTTACCCATTAAATTATTTTATGATGTTATAACAAAAATAAAGTGCCCAACTTACTAGTTATTTGTTTGAAATATTATACGATGAAGCAACAATATAAATCGGTGTTTTATAAAATGCCTAAGTACTTTCCAGTCTTTTGCAAAACGACTAGTTATAATCAGTCCTATCCTAAAACAAACGAGATTGAAGAACCGTTTACAATAAGCCTGAGAGCAATTCGGCGTTTTATGAAACGCCTAAAAAGTTCAGTCGAATTGTAAAAATTCAGTATACCTATATTCTTCATTTTACAATATGCCTAGTCATTTATGAAACGACTAGGCGTTTTGTAAAACGACTGAATTTGTAATTAGCCTACGACATATATTTATATAACCAGATTACACCCTCAATAGAACTTGATAATTACTGTGAGTATTTAGAACAATAATGGCAATAAACCATTCTATGGTAGCATTAACTCCTAGTTCCTATTGGCTAAGTTACCGTGGTATTATCACTACACAACGATCTAATAATTTTCGTTGTCTTACAGTAGAAAAAGCGCGTTGCTGTCACATATAGTATTAAACAGTTTTGTATAAAGAGTATGTGAATTCTTATAAGGAATAAAATACTTTTTTCTCAGTGTAATCCTAGAGTCATAAAATTTCGAAGATGCCTTCTCCTTATAACGTAGGGATTTTTTGAACATCAACCCTTAAGGGGGTAGAAACGGGGGTTGAAAAAAGGGATGAAGCATATTTTTAGATGTTTTGGGAAATTTTGTCCCTAGCGGGTAAAAATAAAAGGCGTACCGCCACCGCTAAAGAAAAAAATACATACAATTGCTTGGAACAAATAAACATTAGTTTAGGCAACCGCAGAAAGACTGCCCCTAGGGGGTGCAAAAAGGGGTTTAAAAGTTTATGTTGGATAAAATAGCAGCTCCTCGGTTACGACCTATTTAGAATGTCAGAAATGTATTTAAAAAAAGTTATTGCAATCGTAAAACGATAAGATTATAGGTAACAATAAAAGCAGAAATTATGTCGGATAAAGTTTATTCTAATAGTAAACGTAAAATATGCCCTCACGGAACCAACTAAACATGCCGTAAGTCTATACGGCTAACAAGAATCATTTCCGTGTTTATTGAAGGTGTTAATTTTAAGTGCACCGTTTAGGAGTGTAGGAAGCCTAATGAAGTAACAATTGTAGATAACTGATTACTGCCGTATATGTACAGGCTGTCACAAAAGTCTGGAATATTGCAAATATTTCAAAATTGTTTTTTTAAAATGGCACATAATTATATTTAGCTAAGTACGGCACACCTAGGAAGGACGAAACAGTTCCTCTCATTGTACAGTGTTGGTTAGAAAAATCGAAGACTTCTTATACCGTGCGAGCAAAAACTATTTGCATCAAAGAGGGCCTTGCATCTAAGGACGTAATGCTTAGCCGTAGAGCTTAATACCTGTTGGGTGTCATGTAACTACCTGAATTAACAATCAATGAGTTATTCCGTCATCTTTAACAGTCGTTACAAGTAATTTGATTAATCGCTAATTTTTCCAATTTCTTGAACAATTCACATAATGGGCTTTACGGAACAGCACAAAACATTCATGGTTGAAGCGTATTTTCGAAACGGGGTTAGAGTAAATGGTGAGTGGCAATACAATCCGGGTTTGTGCATGGACGATTTTCACGGACATTTTCCTAACGTTGCTTTTATTGCTGGTGATTTTTATCATTGCCTAAAAAGAACCGTAGCTGTGTTTAGGGAAACAGGTTCTATACAACACAAAAAAGGAGCAGGAAGACCATCTGTAAGAACGGAAGAACTTGTTGCAAACTTGGATGAAATAATGCAAAATACGCCAACAAATTGTATAAGACGCCTGTGCCAAAAAGTGAGAAGATCTTATGGAACATGCAGGACTATTCTTAAGAAGTAGCTAAATTTATTTCCTTATAAAGTGCAAGTATTCCAAGAAATACAAGCCGCAGATTTTGAAAGACGCAGGAATTACTCTCAATGGTTTACCCAAAATGTATTGGAAAGAAATGATTTATTAGACATTTTTTTCGGATGAAGCCTGGTTCCACCTCTTGCTAGCTGTTTCCTGAAGAAGAATTGTTGGTCCTGTTTTTTCCATGACACAGTTACAGCACAGCGGTATAGAGACAGTATTTTGAATCCATTTGTCCATTACTTGACGACGAACTACGTTTTGGATATTTTCAACAGGACGGTGCAACCGCCCATACAGCCGCCGAAACTATTAACTACTTACGCAATTTTTTCGACGACAGATTGATCAGTTTTCGATCAGACATTAAATTCTCACTTAGATCGCCTTGTTTAACGGTTATGGATTACTTAATTTTTCCTCATTTAAAGAACACTATTTTTAAAACACCAGTTGCAAATTTAGAACAATTACAAGAAAGGAGTATCCAAGAATTTTTTTTTCTTTCTGTATATTCTTACTTTGTTAATTTTGTAAACAACAAAAATAAATTTGTATTTGTCTACTTATTTTATTACTCATTAGTTTGGCATATTACGTCATAATATGAATTTGACAAAATTGTAACCTAGATTTAGTTAGATATATCATCCCCATATCATTGTGATCTAAACCAAGCCCTACGTTTTTTAATCCAAACCCCCTTTGATGCAAATAATTTTTGCTCGCACGGTAGAACAGACTTCATTTTTTGCGTTTTAAAGAAATCAGAGGTTCCAGCGTTCACAATTTGTCTCGTTAGCTGTATGGTCCATTATACTTAACAAGTGCATCAAAAGAAACGCTGTTATTAAACCCTCTATTTAGTCACATATTAGATTCATACAATACCCGTTTTACAAATATAATTTAGATAAATTACAAACGTTAATAAGATGCTATAGGTACTTAGAACAAGTTTGTACCTTTATTTTAGTTCCATGGTGCCAGAATCTAGAATGATAGCGGCAACCTCGCTTTCCTATTTAAACGTGTCGGCCATTCACGGGTAGCAACAAAAATAAGTGTATCAATCGAACAAACCCTTCTTTTTTTTTGTGAGTAATCGTAGAAATCGTAAGGATTCAGACGCGTTAATATTTACCAAACAATCTGGATGGTTTATATTTTTATTTTCTAACTTACAAATTTTGTAAAATTAGTAAATAAGTTGAAAACTAAAAATAGTGCAAGAAATGAATTTAACTGTAACTGCCAGAATATTGAGCCATTTACAAACAATATATTTTTTGATGATGATGATAATTAATAGCTGTGGTTGGAATCTGGCGAAAACGAAAGTATTAGACTTTGCCGAAAAACCAGTTCCAAATTTTAAGGATCATCAATTTGACACGGAACAGCACTGGAGGAAATAAAAATTCAAAAAAGCAGCTTTTATGAATTAAAATACCCATATATTTAGTAAACCAAGTATAGATATCCCCGATATCTGGAAGCCTTATCTTGTCCAAAACCAACAGCTCAAACTTCACACTCCAATAAGCACGTAGGCGGAGTCATCAAGCTTCATTGCACATGGATAGTATTTAAGACAGTAGCCTTAGAATTATAATTTAGTTTACACTTGAAAACGGTTAGAGATTCTAACTAACCGAAACGTTGTGTTAAGTAACAAAAAAAAGACAATGGAAGTCCGACAAGGAAATTTCTTTGATACCTAATGCTCTTATTATCAAAAATATTATGCGCCTATTATTAAATCGTTGTAGAAAAACATTATTCGGTACCCGATCTAAAAAAGGGGAAATTTAATTTTTTACTTAAAAATATTGGAATTTAATACGACCATAAATAAATTGGAACACGCGCGACGCCTGATTTGTAGGACAGAGGTCGTAACATGTTATAACGGAGCTTGCAGTTGAGCCAGGAGTAGTGAACGGGCTCCGATAGGATCCAAGAAAATCCAACAAGATCCTTTTGGATACCCGGCGAGATATTTATTTTTAATGAAGTGTCTGCCAGTCTGTTTAGTTCTCTTTTAGCTGACAATAATAAATGTTTTTTTCCATAAACATTTTTTTTTAAATACAATGTGACCAGTAAAGTCCGCATCATATGGGATTTTTTTTATTAATAGCTTTATTCGAAATTTGACTTTGACATCAACTTCTGCTTCGATCGAGATGAAAATTAAGCAAAAAAAAATAGTAGTCGCGTGATTCGCATTATCTGTCAAATTTTAATTTTTTCCGAAAAATAATTCAAAAGTGGGGTTATTTCTGAAAACATCGAAAAAGTAATTACAAAAAGTTTTTTTTAGTGCAGTTTCTAGCCCACATGGGAAATTTCAGCTGCATAAGATAAATTTGATTTTTTACCCACCACCAAAATTTATTTTCCACTTAATGAACACTTTACTGATGACAATGTGTTCTTTTTTGTCTTAATATTAAGGTGTACTTATTACTTTCAGACACAAACTACGTTTTCAAAAATATTTATTTTATGAAGTTACCTTATACAGGATCAAAAACAAATAAACTTTGCACTTTGCATCACATGCGACCAAATTTTAATAGCCCAATTTTGATTTTGTAGAAAAACACACATTTAATATGGCGCTACTTGAAAGAAAATGTATCTGAAATAAAGCATTGTCAAAACTAAGAAGTTTTATGTAGGTTGCGTTGAGCCTTATTTTGCAAAAGTGGTGCAATTTACAAAATTATCTTATGCAGCTGAAATTTTGCATGTGCGCTAGAAACTGTATTTAAAAAAACTCTTTCTAATAACTTTTTTCGATATTTTCAGAAATAACCCCACTTTTGAATTATTTTTTGAAAAAAATTAAAATTTGACAGATAATGCGAATTACGTGACTACTATTTTTTTGCTTAAATTTTATCTCGATCGAGGCAGAACTTGATGCCAAAGTCAAATTTTGAATAAAGCTATTAATAAAAAAAATCCCATATGATGCGGACTTTACTGGTGACACTGTATATAGAATAGGTTAGGATTTTTTCAACTTGTCATTAGTCTTCAGTGTTGCCACCTTTTATGAACTACCCACATAATATAATATTTTAGTTTTAAGGACTTTATTCAATTATTTTAAGACAAGATAAAGATACCTAACACAGATTGGTAAATACTGTCATATTTTTTCTTCTCGCATAAATCAGTTTTGAATTATTTGTTTTGGACTCAAGATTCATTCTTGGTGTCACATATTTTAGAGAACATGCATGGGCAATATCGTCAAGCTACCGTTTTCATGAATTTAAGACATTCCGCTTGCAATGCGATGAAGTAGGTCTAAGAAAGTCCGTGTTTTATTAACATTTCTGTATCTTTGTATAAATAAATGTTCCTTATTAGGCTCTTTATACGGTGAAATAAAAGTGCCAACAATGCGAAGAAGGCGAACATCTGACCACAGCCCTCTTTACTTACCAGGGCCGTATCTGAACCAAAATTTTGGGGGGGGTTAGACCAGTGGCAAAAAATACTAGTTATACTTTAAACATACATTTAAACATACACACAAACAAACATATAAGGATTTTATTGTTTTCGGGGGGGGTTTGAACCCCTAAAACCCCCCCTCAGATACGGCCCTGTTACTTACCAAGCCACGAAACAGAAACATCGACAACACTGCTTGGCGGTAGGTACGCTTGTCACGTGACTTTTTTGAAGTTAGCCATGTTTTAGTATGTAATTTACTCCTGATTCGATCAGGTGTTAACCTTGCGGTTTTTTGTACTAATTTGTATTTTTATCCGGTTTTCGATTGATCTAATAGAAAATTTAAGTGACATGGTTGCTATAAGAACCTCTACAAAATATTATTGAAAATTTTTGGTGCGGGCTTGCTGTAATAGCAGTAATAAAGTGAGAAATCGAACAGCCTGGCCGGCCGGGCGGTTTGTTTACGGGTCTTATAAATGGCGGCAGAATTTTATTTGTTTTATTTTTTTTTTATTTTACGTCGGCCTATTTCCGCTGCTGTATTCCTGGGTGCAACTTCTAACTATAAAAGTGTTTTAAAAGCAGGTGAAGAGAGTGTAATATATTTTTATAGTTTAGATTTGGCCAATGACTGTATAAATATTGTTAATCAGGTTTCAGTGGGCATTGATATAAAGTAAAGTAAAGTAAAGGTTGTGTAACTCTTGGTGCTCAAGTCTGGTGCTAGAGTTTTCAGGTCGCGCAAGCTCCTCTAGCGTGACTTAACGACCGACAGCTTTACGTCTCCTCCGAAAGACGATCTTACACCAACCAACTAAAATTCGGTCATACTTTTTTTATTATGCGTATGCCCACTCCGGGAATCGAACCCGGATCGCCACGGCCGTAAGCGGTATCTCTACCACTGAGCTACGACCGGGCGTTGTTGATATAAAGGTAAAGGTTTTTTAAAAAAAAACTTTTTACTTTTGATCGATCAAATAATTCTACTCGTAGTGAAACAAAAACAGCTTCTCAACGCAATATTACTATTATTTAATAAGTAGGTAATTTGTTCTTGTTATCAAAAACTATTTATTACTTTTTTGTACATTTTTCAATATCAATATAGTGGCAACAGAGCCAAAAAAACACAAAAAATATCAGAAATAATGAAAAACCCGCCCGTTGCCGTCCGTCATAATAATAGCTTGTGGATCCACAACTCCCAGCTGATGCGGCGTTGCCCGATGTCACTTCATGGCTTCTTTTCAAGGTGGTTGTGATCTGACACTGACTGCCGTTTGTTTGTAGGTGTTAATATATTGTTTAAAATGTTACGTGACAGGGGGATTGGGAGTTCGTCAATCCACTGGCCACGCGACCGATCACTCCGATGTAATTCAGATAATCATTATATTAAATATTATTATTAATTAAATTACTGACTAAATTTCGCGAATGTTGGGCGTGGTCCAAATTTTTTTCTTAGTGTTCCAATGTATGTAAATAATAAATTGGTTTTGCTGTTGTTTCATAATCAAGCTTATTGTAACAAAAGAATACTTACTCGTACTCTTGCTTCTGTTAAATTTGTCCACATAGCGATTTCTTCCCTCGTACTCATGTCGGGATACCGATTTCTAGCAAAAGTCGCTTCCAATTCTTGAAGTTGTTGACTAGTAAAATGCGTCCTTTGTCGTCTTTGGCGTTTCGATTTTTTATCGTTTTTACCATCTTCAGCTTCCGTTGTTTCCACTCCTGCTTCAGTTTTTATTGAATCTGATAGTGATCTACTTCCTGAAACAATAATAAACACACTCGTCATCATTAACATCGGCAAAATACGTACGTAAGATATGCATTTGCACCCGCAGTGTTTGCAGTTCAAATTAATACGGTTTAATATCAATTTAAAGTTGGCATCAATTCCTATAGATACAGGTTACAGATTAAGCAACAATAATGTTAATAAAAAGAAAAAATTCTTTAAAAAAGTTACATAGGCCTTGATATTCAAGATTAGTATTACGTTACCTATCGCCGCAGCAGTGTTCTGTGATCTGTCAAAAGCTTTTGATTGTGTGAATCACGAGGTGCTCACTGGGCAAACTTAGTCTATGACTTCAGGGGCACTAGCTTGGTTCAGATCTTACCTTTCAGACAGATACCAAACAGTTTATTTTAACGATAAGGAATCAGGAAGAATGAGGATTTCATCGACTATTAAGTATTGTGTGTGTGTTCTGTGGCGCTGGTCAAAACTAAATGGCCAGCATCCATCTGCTCTAATTGAAGAATTGTGACTGATGTGGTTGTATTCTGATTTTAAAAATGTTTGTACCGAATTAAAGACTTTTTAATTATAATTTTACCTTAAATTGTAAACCATGCTTTGTCAATGAGAGATTGAGAGTATGTTCTTGGGAAAATTACATACATTTATTTTTAACCAATTAGAAGGCTCCTTTTTGTTAACGTTGCTTTATAGCAACGGGAGATTATCGCGATAATATTGTTGGTTCCTATTAACTTAATGAAATTAGTAAGTGATAATTTTTCTGTCAAAAATGAAGTGCTTTATATCTATTGGCAAAAGTCACTCAGAATAAAATCAAAATACATTTTGTTACTAACTTATAATTTTTATTGATACTAACCAAGTTACCTACTTTACATATCGAACACCGGGGCTAAAAGTTAAAAATTTAACTAAATTCATCGGAAATATGTTTTTTTAGGTTTTATTTGAAACTATGTAGACATGTAATATCAGATGTTATGGTTGAAAACGAATTAATGTTTTTAATGAAATTTAAGTTATAAACCTTAGTTACTAACAAATAAAATCAACTTCTATTGTAAAAATACAGTGCGTCATATTAAACTAAACTCATCGGAAAAATGTTTTTTAAAGTTTTATTTGAATTTAAAACTATAAAGACATTGGATTTCAGATAACAAATTTGTTATTTAATGTTCCTCGCATTTTAGTAATAAAAATGAGTTACTAACGGCTAAAATAAACTTCATTTCATCATTTCTAAAACTCTAATTAGTTACAATAATTAACTAAAGCCGCCGGAAATATGTTTTCATAGCATTTTAGCAAAAAAATTACAATAAGAAAAAAACTCCAATTTATGAAATTTTCTTTCCCTATAATTCTGCTGCTAGGGAGATTATAAGTGATAATAAGGCTGTATTTGACTTTGACTTTTATTTGTTGCCAATATAAAAAAATCACAATTTAACTGGCACTGGCTGGACCCCGTTGCCTAAAGTAGATTGATGAAGCAAAATAAAAATACTCCGTTTTGTAAAACTTTATAGAATTTTAACACGTAAATATAATCTGAAAAGCAAATCGTTATATTTTTGAACAATTTTGATTTCTCAATTAAACGAGTGGAAAGTAAAATTTCGTTCTTATATTATTTGATGGCATTTACAGCCACAAAAGTGGTCATTAATTGTCAAATCGAAAAATTATCTTCTGTGAAATAAATTTAAAACAAATCTTTAACCTAATCCGAAACATTAAATCTGTCTTATAAACAAAGATTATTTTTGATACCATGAGCTTTGCCAGAGGCTTAGTTATAAAATTTATTTTGCAGTCAAGCGGACTAGACATAAATATCTCCGCTTTGATAGGGTCACATAATAAAAACATTCTCACACATACAATGTTTAAATAAAGGCATAAGACTAAATATGTTAAAATCACAGGCCTAAGTAATAAAAGTTATTGGAAATGAGAAAAAGAACACAAGAGAAATATATTATTCAGTGTGCTCCATTTAAAATAAGCAAGTTTGAGCAGTGCATGGCGTAACAAAAACAAACACCCCCGCAGACCCCCACCGCGGGTTTGGGCCCCTTCAAAACTTTCTGTCAGCTTTGTTTTTCATAGGTATTTTATTTCATAATTAATTTTATTTTTTTATATCCTAAGAATTTAACTTCGTTAAGTGAAGAAGAAAAAATATACGTGATAGCGCGGAATTTACAAACGATAGGTAGGGTAGAGCGGGGTTAGTTGAGCCGCGGGGCTATTTGAGCCACCACATGATTGGAGCAGTGTAAGATTAAAACGAGCATTGCGCGAGATGCAGTACGTCTTGGGAGCCGTACATTCAAATTTTAGCCGGTATTCAGCATTCGCTGCGAGAGGGCGGTCGTTCTATTTGGTATTTCGCGTCAAAAGTAAAATATTGTTTTTCAAGGCATTTGTGGTCGTAGATCGACATTTTGAGGAAAAACAAAAGGTAAGCTAATTATTAATTATTACACAATTGTTCTCGTGGTTTCCTAGTTTGAGAGATGAACTTTATACGACAATTTTGATATTAAATAAGAACATCTGAATCTGAAATCCGTGGTGGGGTTAATTGAGCCAAACTTTACGGGGTCAGTTGAGCAATGGCTCAACTAGCCCCGTCTAAGTTACATAAGCTTAGACATTATTTCTTACTTTGTTTTACGATGCGTACATACAAAAGAAAAACTAAACGAGGCAACGCCACACAAAACCAATTTGAAAAAGCAGCGGAAGCCGTGGAGAAATATGGCAAAATCAAGAGAATTGCAGCAAAGGAATTCAAAATTGATAGAATGACTTTATCCAGATATTTGGATAAACTGAAAGACCAACCTCATCAAGAAGAAGTTAATATGGGGTATGTGCGTCCTCGACAAGTTTTGTTGGTCGATCCTTCTTACAAGAATCAAAAAGAACAACAAAAATGTTCATCATCGGATTCAGACGATGAAAATACTTTAGACGCCATAGCACGAAAATAACAAGCATTGGAGAAGAATGCCTTAAAGGAAAGGAAGAAAAGTAATAACCGCTCTACATCAAAGACTTCTGATTCAGAATCAGAAGAAGATGAATATTTCTGTCCCGTGTGTTTAGAAAAATTCTCAGATAGCATTCCGGGTGAAGAGTGGGTACAATGTTCTTTTTGCAAAAACTGGGCTCATTCAAAATGCACTCCCAATGGTAGTTTATATTATGTGTGTATAAATTGTGAAACTGATTAGAGTAATAGTTAATCGTTCTTGTTTACTTAATAAAGAATATGATTTTGTTTTTATTTAAATATGGCTTTCTAGTTATTTTAATTTCCCAATACTATGTTTGGACTATATCGTCTGGTAAGTCTACTGGCACAACTTACCCCATATATTGGCACAACTTGCCCCGAGTGTGGGGATAGTTGAGCCAGTAGAACCCTACTATAGTAAGTATATTCTTGCCCTGAAACTAATGTGTTTTTGACAATTTATTGATATAATTAGGTCGGCAAATAACCAAAGAAATATTTGATAAATATATTTGTACTAAATGTTAAGCAAATACAGAACAAGCAGGCTATTACCCAAAACTGGCTCAACTAGCCCCGCTCTACCCTATATCATACCATAAAGACTTTCCTAGTCAAAAAGTCAGAAAGACACTTGGAGATAGTATTTCAAAATTAAAAACAGTGTAGTATGAACTTGCGATCATTTATTAATAAAAAATCAGTGTGTTTCTTCAAATTTTCCTAATGTATCTAATGCAGTGATGTTATTTCTAACTTTACCAGTTAGTGTGGCATCAGCGGAACGATCTTTTTCCAAACTTACAATAGTAAAAATCTAATTACGTAACACCATGGGACAATAATACCTTTCGGATTTATCCTTAACTAGCGTGTACCCGGCATGCGTTGCAACCCGCTGGTATAAATACAAACCCGAACAAATCCGATATATTATTAGTACCCAACATGCCACTTTTTGAAATTCCACCCGTGCGAAGCCGGGGCGGGTCGCTAATTATACATAAAACCTTCCTCTTGAATCACTCTATCTATTAAAAAAAACGCTTTAAAATCCGTTGTGTAGTTTTAAAGATTTAAGCACATAAGACTATACTATACTATACTATACTATGTTAAGATCAGCATCGAACACGAGTTTGTTAAAACATTAAATATCGACGAAATTATAAACGATTTTGCAAAGAAAAACTCTCGACGATGTGGTCGTTTTGTATAATACCTTGTATAGCACTTAGTGACATAATGTTTATGCAGACTTTTTAAGTGTTCGTGTATTTTATTGTTTTATATCTTTAGGATTTTATGAGGCTCGATCTCTGCTACCCCCCGTTACTACCATCTACCATACATAATAAGCCACATTATCAGTGGCGTATTTAGAATATTGTCACGGGGGGGGTCTGTGCCTTTCGTTTTATCTTTCTTTCTTTCTTTCTTTCTTTCTTTCTTTCTTTCTTTCTTTCTTTCTTCAAAAAAGCGCCGCAGGCGAAAATTTTTTCGGTGCCACGCCCTATTTTGAACTATCAAAATATATAATTTCTATGTTTTGATAGCTGAACCCAAAAAGGAAGAAGTTAAGAAATTTTTAAATATAAACGCAATAATGGGAATATATATTTTTTAAATATTTATATTTAAAAATATATATTTCTACATAATATGACCGATTCCGAAAATGATTGGTTTTCAAGTTATTTTTGCCATTTTTTTTTTGCCAAGTTTGGCCATGTTGTTTTGTTATCTGTGACCACAGTTACTTAATTATTTGTAAAAACAAAGTATTGCTAATAGTTCTAGTTTGCAAAAAAAATACAAAACTAAGTGAACATCATTTCAATTTTTTTAAATTAAATAAAGTAGACACGCAGGTAAAAAACAAGAAAAAAATTGAAATAACTCGAAAACCAAGCATTTTCGGAATATGTCATATTTAAGAAAAAATCACACAAATTACCTCCTGCGAGAAATTAATCGAATTATCAATCACCATGTATATATTATTTTACTCACTTAAATTAGAAATTAAATTCAACAAGGCATCTGATCTGTTCCGAGTTTTTTTTAATGTTGAGCCCACGGGGGGGGGTCCAGACCCCTCGGACCCCCCCCTAAATACGCCACTGCACATTATAAGTGGTGCTTTAAAATTTTGATTTTGCATCGAGTTTGCTGGAATATTACGTATAATGACTTAATTGACTACCTATGTTATATCTACCAGTCTACCTAGGATTATAAAATAAATTCGAATTGTTTGCTATTTTAATAGCACATAATGTGGGTTTAAGCCTAATTAAATTGGTACACCATTAACGAATTCAAAAATTCATAAACCTGAACCTGATAGTAATGAAAAAAGAATTATCATTTTTTATTTGTTATAGAGCCCCTGAAACCTTTTGCACTCAGTTTTTATTACGCCACAGCTCACGACAATTATTATTTCATTATAATCTGATGAAGCTACAGTAATAGCGAAACATCTACCTAATTTTCTTTTTAATATCTATAGTGGGAACTTACAAGTTCAACTTTGTTTTGCAATATCCCATAATATTAAAAAAGGAACTAATGCACATAAATCCAAATTTTAAATTTCTATATACTGACTAACCTAGTTTCAAATATTATTTTTATAAACCAACTAAATTGCCAAAGAAAACACTAACTCGTATATTATGATCATATAAATTTTATGACAGTTATAGCCGCTGCAAAATGAGATGTCAGTCGTAAAACCAAAAAATTATCTTGTATAAAACAAAATTTAAATAAATCCCTAGAATGTCGTACGAAAAGCAAATCATTCGAATCACAAATCCGTCTTATAAACAAAGATTATTTTTGATACTACGAGCTTTGTCAGTGGTTTAATTTTCAAATTTATTTGGCGGTCAAATGGGTAACTCATAAATTCTCGAGCAACGTTTAGGAATTAAAATACCTCTTTGGAGTGTCTATTAGTTTAAAATATGGTGTTGGAATCCTAGGAATGTAGTTAAAGAGACCTATTTAGATGAAGCTTTATTTGTTTTTCTCCAGTATTATTCGTCTAAAGATAGAGAAGGATGTTTGGTTGATACAAATGCTACAATAAACCACAGAGACAAGCACCGGAAACATAGCTACACAAAGCAATACAGGGTTATGATAACAAAACGGATCAGCCTTTTATATATAGAATACCACCCACTTCATGAAGAATCGCTTTGACCTGTCAAATTAATTTTTTTGAAACGCATTTTTTTTAATGAAACTTATTAAAGCCGGATCTGGTCTTATCGTGCGGGTCATACGATTCAAGAAAGACATACTCTCAGTTTTTGTTTTCTTTACTTGCGTTTAATTTTACCCTCTAAATAAAATACGTAAGATAAATGAGACAGACTTATTCCATTTTGACATGAAAAAAAAGGATATGTATTTACTTTCCAGCGATTCTAAAAAAGCTTATAATAGCACCAGCTACGTTTTATTTTAAATATGCCAGTTTTGTGTCTTTGACAGTTTGTGACAAAATGAAACAATTTTCTGGGTTTTTGCATCCCCAATCAAAAAAAATGGTACTTAATCTGATAAACTATTTCGAAAATGAAAGAAAAAGTGAAAATTCGCCAACCAATATTCAGGAAACAGTATCCAAAGCACTGGGAATTAGTTTAAGGACTGTGCAGAAAATTGTGCATGAAACATAACATAATACCCAAGAATACTAAAAAGTGTAAACGAAGAAAGCCAAAGACTAAGGATTTAAGCGAAAATATTAAAATGGGAGTTCGAAATGTGATTTACGATTTATACAAATCAAAAACCAATGTAACTCCAGTTTAAAAAAAAACATTAAAAATTCGGGGTGTTTCGGAAATTGGACTTGAAGCGTTATCAAAATTAATAAAAAATTTAGGTTTTCGCTATAAAAAAGACTGTAACCGAAGATTTTTATGTGAGCAGCCACAGATAGTGAGTCAGCGTGTTCAGTTTTAAAAAAAATATACGGACAATTACAAATCGAAATTTAGAAGAGTGGTATTTTTAGACGAAACGTGGATATTTTCGAATGGAAGTGGTTCAAAATATTGGCAAGATGAGTCTGTAAAAAGTGTTAAAAGGAAAAAGGGATGCGGTACGGGAAAGCGTTTTATTATTTTGCATGCAACAGGATATGTTGCAGGTGCGAGTTTAATTTTTTCTTCAACATCAAAAAGTGCTGACTATCATGATAATATGAATTGCGAAATGTTTGAAAAATGGTTAAAAGTTCAATTGATACCAAATTTGGATGCTCCGTCTTTAATTGTATTAGATAATGCATCATATCATTCAAGAATTTTAAATAAACAGCCTACTTCATCTTGGAGGAAAAGTGATATTTATGAGTGGCTGGAAAAACACAACCAAAATCCTTTACCAAATATGCTTAAATCGGAACTCCTATCAATAGCAAAGTCTCTTAAAAAACCCAAAATATACGCGGTAGATGAAATACTGCGTGAATATGGTAATGAGGTTCTACGACTGCCGCCATATCATTGCCAGTTCACTGCAAAGTCTTATTATGAAAAACATGTAGGTGATGGTCTTAAATCCGACCAAGTACAAATAGTTTGGCAAGATTCTAGACATTTTTCATAAATCATGCCCTATACCTATCGTCGAGATTTTCCAAATCTCGCCTTGCTAAAATCTCGCAAGATGTTTTCTCGTCTCGTCTTGCGAGATTCTCGTAATTTCTCGTTCTCGCATTATGACGTAAAAAAGAAATGAATTAATAAATACATAAATCTTGTTACTACTACTACTACGTCATAAAAAAAATTCTGGCCCTTGTTTCTATTGTTTTTCGGCAACGTATCTCGATTTTTCCCGGGCCACCTTGCAACATAGGTAATAATTATAATGATAAAGTTTTTGCGAGCATATTTTTGTCTCATCTCACCAGATTCTCTCGAGAACGAGACGAGACGAGAAAAAGATAGACGAGAGTGAAACCCTAGCTAAAATTGCCACTTTTTTTTCTGACTTTCTAGATTACCGAAATGCAAAAATAAATAGTGGGTCGTATTCCCTTTTTTTACATACATACTTTTACATTTGAGGAAAAAAAGTTGGGGACGATTTCTACTTTCAAAAGAGGGGTAAATTTCATGAAGACGCGAGAAAAGTATGACAAACTAAAAATAAACGCAGCCGCAGTTCGGTAGTTCAGCAAATAAAGAGGCTTCCTAATACTGAATTCACCCTGGCTGCGTCTATAGCAATCTATATAGACAGTCAAGCAGCCATAAAGGCAATTTGAATTTGCTCCAGCAGCACTAAGTCAAAATTAGTAAGGCGCTGTCGCAACAATCTCTGCAAACTTGGTGCTCAACATCGAATCACCTGTTGGGTTCCTGGACACAGCAATATATGGCAACGAGACTGCTGATGCGCTCGCTAGGGAGGGCGTAAGCATGTCTGCCGAACTAGCAGAGAGTACTGTGGCTAGACCAGTGGGATCAGTCAAAGAGGAGATAGACCGGATAGCTAAACAACTTGCGCAAAGCAGATGGACAGGGCTGGCAACTTGTAGCATCTCCAGGCAATTGTGGCCCCTACTTGACGGCAGGAAAACCGCAGTGCTATTACAACACAGTCGGAAGAATCTAAGAAACATTACTGCCGTAGTTACCGGACATTGCCTGTTCGGTAGACACGCTGAACGTATTCAAATACCAACTAACGACTTCTGTAGAAGTTGCAGAGATGAAGAAGAGGAGGAAAGTATTCAGCATTTCTTGTGTGAATACCCCGGCCTCGCTAGAAGAAGGTTCAATGCACTGGGCGAACCATTTTTTAATGATCTGGAGGAAGTGAGCAGCCTGCAACTGGGTCGACTCACTATAAGGTTATTAACAGCAGTGGCTGGTTTGAATGATCTGTCAAGATTCTTCTACGATCCACGTCGCGTTGACCATCAGAAAGGTGATGCGGATAGGTTCCGCAGAACACGTGTGGTAACACAACAGTCCTTAGAGGACTACGTGTGACTGTTTGTCAATGCCAGAGGTCTGCCACTCTAACCTAACCTAATACTGAATTTATTCCAGTTAAAAGTTCCACCCTGTAGGTATAATATTTCGAAAATAACTTCTAAAAAATAAAGTACAATCAAAAATCCAAAAGATTTATTAAACCAAATATACCGATGTGAAGAACTATTTATTACAGTGCGAAAACGAAATCATAAAGCAGCATCGACCCCATACTTGTACCGTTAAAACGTACCCATACGATATTCATACGACATAAAAGTACACCTGCAAAAATCAATTGAAAATTGCATTTCGCAAGATATAATAATCCACCGGCGCTCACCTAAATAAACTTAAAAATTGAGCGCTGAGCTTTTTAAAACAGAGGGAGAAAAATATCCGCGTAGTATTATAGCCCCGTCTAAAGCTTTACTTGTTTGAGAAACTGATTAAAAATTCAGCCGCTAAGCCTCGGAAAGTGCCGGTAAAGCCGATCGGAAGATTTTGCAATTATTTTTCCGTCTTTCTAGCGCGAAATTGCACGTATTCGGTATTTTTTACCGACGGAATCGATACCTACACTTGTTTTTAATGTTGGATATCTTTGTAGGTATATTATATAGTCGAATTCAGTTAAGGGTAAATTTTTATCTTTAAAATACTCTAACCAATAGCGATGATACACTTACAATACCATTAATAAACTATGGGTAAAAATTACAAAAAAAGAAAAAGTAGGATGCTTAATAGGCTGTATAATGGCCAAGTGCACCGACGTTTTTAACCCAGAGTTAACGCTAACTCACGGATTAACGATAAATTTCTAGTGCACCGCGTTTTAATCCTTAGGTTAAAACCCTAACACGGGATTTTATTTAACTCGTCAAAGACGACGAGTTAACAAATCCTTGCGGCATTGTGGTTATGTATACGTGTTTATTGTTTATAACTGTATAAGCAAATAGAAATCGAAAATTTGAAGTATATATTTTTCAAACAATGATAAAATTCGAAGAGGAGGAGGAGGACATTTTTGAGGATATTTTGGAAATCATCGATTTTGGTTTTCCTCGAAAAGTCTATGAACGGTCCAATTATTTCGAGACAATTGATGACTTTACATGTGCTAAGTTTATTAGCAGATTTTTTCTCCCAGCGAAAAATTGCCTCCTCTGGCTCTTTTTTTGTCCATCATGTTTTGACACCGGTCTTGTTTTAAAAAATATAACAATATTAAATAAAAATAAAAAATAATCAGAAAAAATTTTTAGTTGTAATGATAGGTTAAGTAGGCAACAAACGAAACTGGTGCGGTGCGGTGCGGGGCGGGTTAAAAAATCGCCAACAATAACTATTGCCTCTACACTAAACCAAAAATTCCCTAAATTTTGCGACGTTGTCATGATAAAATTATATTAACTTCGGATTAGGTAACTCAAGCGCGGTGCACTTGAATTAAAATTAATCACGAGTTAAGCTTAACCCTCGGGTTTGTTCGGGTTTGTTCGTGTTATACTCGAGTTATAGCCAATCGGTGCACTTGGCTATAAATGGCACACTATAATATCTCTGTACTACCGGGGTTTTGGTTTTTATAGGTTGCCATCCACTAATTTAAGTTGGTAGCATCATCCCAACTGACTGTAACTTCGACGAGCACCAGCTTTGAAAATACGTCTATTAGTAAAAATATGTTTATACAAAGAGAAGCTTTATTCAACATCTACTAATCGGACGATACTGCAACTTAAGTAGAAAAATATAAGGCCAACATACAACTTCGTTGGATAGTTTACCCTCATAAATGCTTTTTTCTACGATCGTTCAAAAAATATCATTTTGTGTATGAATTTCTAATGACAAAAGTAGGTCTTTATTGCATACTATGCAATAAAGTACTTTTTGCCCTAGTGCAATAAAGTAAATTACCTAGGAAACGAACAATTTGTTTATAGTATGTGTATTGTGTGTTGCACACCGTCGATACCCTATATCAAAATGAATTCACATTGACAGGGCGCCATAACTTTATTATGTTTAAGTCAAAGGTATCTATGATCCATTGTCAAATTTGAATACAACTTTTGCACACAAAGGAGAGGTAATACAGAGCGATTTTAAACTTTTTTGTTAAATAAAAAAACGATCGTAGAAAAAATAGTGTTAGTAACATGTGCAAAAAGTGTGTTTATTGCACACGGCATAGAAGTTATTCACCGAGACGTATTCGAGGTGAATAATATGCTATGTGCAATAAACACACTTTTTACAAATTGGATGTAACTGTAAAAAAAAATGAAGGATTTAAATACTCAACTGCAGTAAATAGTTATTTACAGTTTAGAATTCTTAAGAGATATCTCTTAATATGCCAGGATTTTGGTAGCAATCCTTTTGAACATTTAATTAAATAATAATAAAAAATTTCAAAATTGTGTTTTCATTTATTGTTTTCCTTAATAAACAGAGAAGAATTTCCTGAAATGTAGCTTTCTATGGTACCATTTGCACACTTTTTCAAGAGCTTCAAAATGATGTATCATTCGACCCCCCTTTCTATTTAAGATTTTAGGGGTGTATCTCACCCTGTCCAAGGGGTTGCAGATAAGGGTGGGATAATACGCTTGTTTTTGTTCCCCTTTCGTTTTATAGAAACTGTTTTTTGCGCTTTTTTCTTCAGTTTTTTGTTCCTAAGATATGGCCATTTCAAGCTTTTAAATTGTCACCCTGTATATTCCGCCCTTTACTTATATGCATTTATCGCCTTAGCTGCCTGAAATCTAACAAATCCGTACTGTGTTTTGTTAGAAGATAGAAAATGTACGAATCTAAAGGTATTTAATATTATGTTTATGCTTAGTTATACTAAGCCAGGAGACTGGACTTTTGAAGAATAACTATGACCAAAACTTATTGTTAGTTGACTTTTCTTAAAACCCAAAACACGTCACTTGGTAAGTTCATGTTAAGAAAAAAATAAGTACCAACGGCAGACCAAGAAAAGATTTCAAATGTCATTTACTTAATCCAGGCAGCAAAGAGGAATGCTATTTTGGTGCCGCCCTAAATAATTAGTCTGACGTTTCGGATTAAAACGATTTAAAGCGACTAAAATTAATTGGTAACTGAAAGTGTTGTTATAGAACGATGTTAGTCACTTAAAAAACGTTTTGAGTAGCAGCTAATATGTTATGTTTCTTTTTATTTGCTTGTGTAGCCAGTGTTCATTGTCAAGAAGACGGTCCTTAAAGCAGGACATGTTTATGAAGTATTTTAGCATTGATAGAATAGCTGGTTTGTTGTTGCACACATTTCCGAGAATAAACTTTAAAAAAATACATGGTGTTAATGAATGTCACGATTGTCACGTCATACATATCGATTTTGAAAATGGAGCAATTAATGCTTTACAGAGTGAATTTCCGGAAGCAGAAAAAATTGGCTGCAATCTTCACTTCAACCAAGCCGTATGGAGAAAAGTACAAGAACTTGGTTTAGTTCCATTCTACAGAAAAATCACGGAAATAAGGCAACACATAAGAATGTGCGGCTGGGGTGGAGCGAAAAATTTTTTTTCAAAATTTTGATATTGGCTAGGAGCCAAAATGTTCTATCTATAAACACTATTTCCTGCGCAAAATTTTAACTTTCTACTGATTTGTTTTGAGGGGTCACACAATCCTCAAAGTTATAGCAATTTAGGTATATTTTTTTTTTATATCGGTTAAATTATGTCGGACTTTCGCTAGTTCATGGTATATTTTAAAAGAAATATGCAATAAACTACCCAGAACTCACCATGTGGAGGTATCGGACCTAGAGTCCCTCCCCCCTCCCACCCTTATATTCGCAAATCAGTGAAATTCTCTCGGAGGTCGGATAACTCCACGTGGTGAGTTTTGGGTAGTTCATTGCATATTTCTTTTAAAATATACCATGAACTAGCGAAAGTCCGACATAATCTAACCGATAACCGATGAGTAGGAAGTTAAAATTTTGCGCAGGAAATAGTGTTTATAGATAGAACATTTTGGCTCCCAGCCAATATCAAAATTTTGAAAAAAAAATCAATTTTTCGCTCCACCCTAAATTGTGCGCTCTTCCGCGCATTTACCGGAGCACATTCATTCCGACGCTTGGTTGGAAATCATGTCAACTGCTCCACAAGACGAACTGGTAAATAAATTTAATGATTATTTTGTTAATCAGTGGATGGAAGCAGATAAATTATAAATGATTTATTATAAAATAAATGTACAATTAGGGAAACATTAGAAAAACTAAGCTATGATGTTAAATTATATTAGATTTATTATAGACAAATTTTTTAAGTTTACAAGTCAAATTAGACAATATTATGTGCTGCATTTAACATTTTTTTGTTACGAATTTGTAAAATGTATTACCACTGTACTAAATGAAACATATTGCTAAATTTATTTTTGCCTTTTCTTTCTTGCTAATGAAAAAATCCTAGATCAAAAACTGAGAAAAATTGAACGTAAAAAGTAAATGCGCCCTTTCACACTAGGCTACTAATATCGCACACCGATCGGTGTTCCATTCTAAATTTCATTAGTAAATAAAGTAGAATAGCACATCTCTTGGTTCAGATGAAAGGGCGCAACTAAAACCACAGCATAACAAAGTCAAACTTTATTTTGTCCATGTTGCCCGAAACGGGAAAAAACCTTCTGATATTTATTTCATAACATCTGCGTTGCCCAAAACGATACTATTCTGCAATTTTGCACGAAATGGGAATGCCCGAAACGGACCTGAACATACACACTGTATACAACTTTTCCGTTTGTTAACTCTTTTGACGTTTAGTGTCATAGTTCCTTTGAAGCAGTGGCGTAGCGTGCAGGGGGACAGGGGGGGGGGCGATCCCCTCCCGCCCTTTGAGCCCTTTCCCAAACGGCGCCCCCTTCCCACTCTCCCAGTAGTTCTCAGTTCCCAGAGGCAAAAGTGTATAGTTGGCCATGCCATTTGGCAATATGGTAATAATTTAAATTTCATTTGGTTGTTAAAATTTAAAATGATTTTATTTATTAGATACTATTATTATTATTATTATAATTTTTTTATTCTTTGATTCTGTTTATATTGTAAGATGACCATTGTCAAAAGAATATTGGTAAATATGATATTTGATATTTTGTGAAGCTCTCTTTCCCTCTGTTTTTAAAGTATTTTTATGGGTTTTAATTGGGTTATGATATGTTTATAGCTTTTAGAGTAAATAAACAGATAAAATAAACCTGTTACCTATTTCGGGATTTTATTTTATTTCCACTACTTCATTTAATTTATAATATTTTGCCACGACGAATAATTTGTATTATTTCAGTTATTTTGCTTTAACAATTAAAAATTGCTTGAAATCTCTAATTTACTAGAGACTAAATTTTATCTTTTTAAAAGTGTGTTATTGCCGCCAATGAGAATATATATAATATGCTCCTATTATTATGTAATATGCATAAAATATTTGATAGAGTTTTAACAAAATTCCCCTTGCCGTGTTCATATTCTGTTTTCATGTGATAATTTTAGACATGACGAAACAAAAACTTTATTTCTCAGGCCAAAATTTACTTAATAAACGAAATTATACATTAGCAGTGAGACGCCCTTTGAACAAGGGCGTAGATAAAGGGGTTATTACCCCCCCCCCCCCCCCAGGACCCATAATGAGCCATGAAAACGAAGCACTTTTTTTTACTTCATCAATTTTTTTGTGATTTTCTTGAGGATCTTGTGTGTTTTATATTTTTCCTACTTGAAAATCAGGCAACATCATTGCCTCCAAGAAATTTTCGCCTGCCGCGCTATTTTTTTCCCCTCTTTTAACCCATAAAAAAATTTAAGCCCTTACCTTTGAAGCTTTCGCCCTCCGCCCCTTCAACCACGCTACGCCACTGCTTTGAAGCTAAACGACATTTAAAATCGTTGCTATATCAGACTCCTATACAGACTGAAGAATAATAATTGACGAACAGAATAATTATAGCTTCATGTGAAATAATTTGCACAAGTCTGGCGTACGAGACAAAGAGTTGATTCCTGTATATCCTGCAAGCCTGGGGAGCCAAATAACGATGTTAGTATTTATACAGGGTATGTCAAAAAAAGTACAGGAGAGTAAAATGTCGGTAGCGCAAAAAATATAACACCCTGTATACTGCATCCGACATTTTGACATTTTCTTGATTGAAATTGCGAAAACTAATTTGTGTACCAAATTGAAGATAAGTATCTCGGAACATGAATGTGTGAGAAAAACAAAAAAAACGAAAAAAAAAATTAAAACTTTAACACTTTGTATATTAAAAATGAAGCCTTTTTGATCGCATGTTTATAAGTATTTTTTTTTCTATCTTGAGGAGCACTATCACTTGCATAAATATCTACATGAGGTTATATTCTCGTGTTCTTCCATTATCAATTAATTTACATTTTGCAATGGTCAGCATCATCATTAAATTCATTTCAAAATCCACCAAAATAGTAATTTACGTTACAAGACCGGAAAGTAGTGTTTTTCAGGCGAGCCGTAGGCGAGTCCTGGAAGCTTGGAGAGACCTACACAATACTAATTTTAGGTTGCGTGACGTACAATATTTTTTTTAAGACCGACACTTCGATATACTTACATTAAATTATTTTATTTTATATTATTTTTTAATGCGTCGTATGACTTCTCGTAACGGGCTTTTGATTTTACTGGCAATATATCGTAAGTCGCTTGCCTTGCTGCTTCCAAAATTTCTTCTGAAATCTCATTTTCCGTGTCGGATAATTCAAAATCTGAATTCATATTGTTAAATTTGCGAACTCGCGAAACAAGTTTGACATAAACAACAAATTAAAAATCAACGAACTGTCACTCGACAATACATCGAAATGTTGTTGTCATAGTAACGAAATCAAGGTAGCTTGTATTATCAAAGAGCGATTGGAAAAACAAAAAACAGGGACCGGAAACATCTTTTCCGGTCCCTAACGTCAATTTTCCGGTCTTGATCGACAAAACGTTATTTTCTGGACGAAAAATTGTCCAGAAAGCGTATATTTTCTGGTCGGTTTAAAAAAAAATACATTTCTCTTTATTGTTATCACCAGAATTATATATATTCAAGAAAATTAAAATATAATATTTGAAAATGTAATTTATGGCATAATATTTTCAATTTTTCGATATCATTGAACAAGTTTGCCGATTCGACTAGATAACACAAAAATATGATAAGGCAACCTTTTTGACTGAATCCCGCCCAAATCAATCATTTATACTCTGACAGCAAATCAATTGGCTTTTTGCCGACATTTTCACCTGTTATACAGTGGAACATTGCATTAATCATAATATAAATTAAGATCTAATATCAATGGAACTGGGTTGAGCGATTATATTTGAATTTTTCATATAATTGTTTTGATAAGTACTAATGTATCCCAACAAACTGATAACGCGATAACAGTAATCAATTTTGTTTATTGATAACACAACAGTTGTACTAGTTATTCGAAATTTTGTTACTTTACAGCATCAGCCATTTGCACTAAGCAAATAGATATTTATAGATGCAAATTTAAATTTCGTCCAACAAAGGATGAATACTAATAATTGATCAAGATTGTCATTTCAATCTTTTTATTATAAATCAATTTTTTACTTAAAATAATAAGCTGTTTCAAAAAATTAATTGACTTGTCCGCTACTTTGTGACATTACAAAAAAAAATACCTCAGATAGGCCAGTAGTCTCATACTCGAACACTTTTCTCTTTTTTTTTTTTTTTTTTTTTTTTTTTTTTTTTTTTTTATGATCGAGCACAAGCACTATAGGAAAAATCCTTTAAGGCGCTCTGGGAGCGGTGCGTGTGCGAAGAAAGCGATTCACGTTTTTCTTGAATCGTTGGAGGTTATATTCGGTTGGAAACACGGTCTCAGAAAGGCCGTTCCACGGCCGTTCCACAAAGATGACGTCCTCCAAATAAAAGAGTTTTGAAACAATGATGTTCGGGGTGTACTAAGTTGAACCACATAGGGATGGGCGGCAGTGGTTCGTCGTGTGTTTCTGCTATGCATTACTCTAGGTGGAATCGAGCGGGCAATATCTGTCGAACACTTGCCATGAAAATATCTGTAGAAGAGAGTCAAATCACCAACCTGTCTTCGATGTTCTAAGCTGTCGAGGTTCTTAGTCAGCTCGTGTTCGCCGATTAGACGAACGGCTCTCCTTTGGATGGAATCCAACAACCGAAGGGTATGCTTCGGTGCAGAACTCCAGATATGAGAGCAGTATTCCAGTGATGGTCGAATCTGGGCTTTATAGAGTGTCAAAAGTTGTTGAGGTGTATACAACTTTTTGGTACGGAAAAGTATACCGAGCTTCTGAGAAGCTGCCCTGGCGATTGCCACTACGTGATTATGCCAAGACATATTTCCTCCCAGGTTGACACCCAGCAAATTAATAGACGAAGTCAGTGGAATTGCGTGTCCTGCCATAACGATATCGGGTTCTGCAATGTTGACCTTCTTAGAGAAAACTGCAGCCTGGGTTTTTTGAGCGTTAAATTCGACTTGGTTACTGTCACCCCAAGACAAAATTTCTTCCAGGTCTTTATTGAGGCGTGATACCTCATGTTGTCTGCGAAGATGTGCGTCAGTAGCCGATGTTTGAGGTTTCAAAGTAAAAGATGAGATAAGTGTGCTGTCGTCAGCAAAGCAATATAATGGATTTTCTGTTTTCGCTAGAAGGTCGTTAATGTACAGTAAGAAGAGAGTGGGAGATAATATGGACCCTTGAGGAACACCAGCATTGATGGTGAAGGTGTCTGAGAGAAACCCGTCAATCGCCACTTGCAGAGAGCGGTCCTTGAGGAAGCTAGACAACCATGAACAAAATCGACCGGGCATACCATAAGAACGCAGTTTGCTTAGGAGCCCCTCGTGCCAGACACGGTCAAAGGCTTTAGAGATGTCCAGTGCAATAGCCCGGGACTCCCCATGATGTTCGATTGCGTTGCTCCAAAGATGAGTGACATAGGCTAGCAGGTCTCCTGTTGATCTGGACTTACGAAAACCATACTGATGGTCGCTGATAATTTTAAGGCCTTCCAGGTATTTTATAAGTTGTTGGTTAATAGCTTTCTCCATCACCTTTGATATAACTGAAAGCAATGCGACTGGTCGATAGTTGTTTGGCAGGGTTTTCTTGCCTTTCTTTGGTATAGGCTGGACTCGCGCCTTTTTCCAGCAAGATGGAAATATTCCTTTTTTGTAGGATAAGTTAAAAAGTCTACAAAATACTGGTGTGAGTTCATCGGCGCATTTCTTGAGCACTATAATAGGAATTTCATCTGGACCAGAAGCTTTTTTGGCATCGAGCCCCTTCAGAATTCGTTTGACAGGACGCTGACGGAATACGATATCAGTCATTTCCGATCGAACTGCTGGAATGTTCGGGGGTGTTTTTCCCTGAAAGTCTACCGTGGAGTGTGAAGCAAAGAGTTCTGCGAGTACGTTCGCTTTATCTTCAGCCGTGGTTGCTATTGTGCCGTCAGAACGTGTTAGTGGTGGAATATTTGATTTGGTAAAATTTTGACTGACGGCCTTAGCGACTGACCAAAAGGAAGTTAGAAAAGTCGCAATAAAACTCAACAAAATTTTGAAGTTACTAATGTTGAACCATAATTTTCGCATATAATATCATATAAGAGAGAAAAATGTGTTCATAAGGCATTCAATTTTCGGGTGTTTCCGATAAATTTAATGCTCATTCTAAAATAAGTCCCAGAAATTTTCTGACTAGTATCTCAAAGTGCAAACAGAATTTTAATAATTTAGGATCTTACTAAGTTTGGGACGATCAATTAACTGCAGTAAAAATAAATGGGGCATTTTATTTAAGATAACAAAACGACTATATTGTGTAGCGCAAAATTGGGAAATCTGGCAACAGTGTCGATATCATTGTTCAATTCCCCATACCCAGAAACCTCCAAATACCGAATATTTTAAGCATAGCTTTAGCGGTTTTGAAGATTTTAAATTGTTTCGGTACTTTAATACTAACCCGGTATATCACTCACCGGCGACAATAGTGGCACAACTCAAAATTGAACATTATGGAGAAAACTGCATTTAAATTTTGCGGTATTTTAATTTTTTTATGTTGTAATGCCATTTCAATATCAATAATGAACTTGACTCTGATTATTGGTGGGGTTATATGTGCTAAATTATTGGGTACTGCTAAGTTACTTTTTTGTTTTTAAAAAATGTGATATTTGTAAGATATGCCACTATTGTTGTAATCAAGTGACACGATTTTGATTAAAACTTATGAAAACTGCAATAAAGTTATAGTGGCACAACTCTAAATGTGCCACTAATGCAGAAACAAATTGTTACTATTTCTTAGATGGGTCACTATTGCTCAAACATAACGAAGCATAACTAAGCACAGTCAACGGCACAATGAAAATATGCCAGTGTTGATGCGACTTAAGGAGCTCGGCACGCGGGTGTCCGAGACAGTCCGTAGTGGCACAAATTATTTCACGTGTTTTAATGTGTTTTGTACTTTTTTGAGATGTGCCACTATTGTCGCCGGTGAGCGATATTATGAATGCGTTGCGTGGTCTATCTTAGCTGACTGATTTTTTATAATACTAATTTCGTTAAGTTACCTTTTCTATCTCTAGTCCGGCTTCTAGCAGCAGCAGGAAAAGGCAACTGCGGATGGTCCATGGAGGGCGTGGAGCCAGACGTGGTCATGGATCCTGCTGAGTGGGCATCACGGAAGTCTCCCGTTTCGGCCCATACTGCGGACAAAGAAAAAAGTTGCTCTTTGTCTATACTTAAGGTGACCTTCCACATGAAATGGAAGAGGTATTTTTATTTATTTTTTTTAATTTTACTTGTTTTGTGTTAAAAGTATGGGAACAAAAGAAAAATCAAAAATTCTTTCTCCACAATTTTTTTAAAATTATTCTTTCAAAGGTATCAACATGTTTCGAACGTAGAAACTTTCATCATCAGGAGACAGAAAAATTATTCAGTGCTGATGGTTTTAGTAGAAGAGAAAATGGTGTAAAACCCTAATGGAGCTTTTGTGGACTTAAAATATGGTTGTAAAGAAGAGACATAATATGACGAAAATTGATAAAGGTTAAACCATACTGACTATGTGAAAAATTTATTAAAGGGGGGTCTATACCAACCAAATAAACCGGGGAAGAAGAAAAACCCTTCCTAAAAAGAAGGTGTCGAAGATTATTTAAAATTTTTTATAAAACTTTTAAAGTGTAATATGTCTGTAAGACATTATAAGGATAAAATTGTCATAATTATGAAGATATCACAATAAAATTACATGGCAAAAAGTATTTCCTCATACTTTTATAAAAAAATTTAAATAATCTTCGACACCTTCTTTTAAGGAAGTTTTTTTTTCTTCCCCAGTTTATTTGGTTGGTATAGACCCCCTTTAATAACTTTTTCACATACTCAGCATGGTTTAACCTTTATCAAATTTTTTTCATATTATGTCTCTTCTACACATCAATTTTTAATTCCATAAAAGCTCCATTAAGGCGGCAGTATCAACATGCTTGCCAACCTATAACCTATTTCGCGTAGATTTATTTATGTTTTCTAGCTTTTATACAAAATTTAAAGAAAATCAGTATCGACTTGATATTCTATAGGTAATAATTGACATATTTAATAAATATCAAGGAATTTCATAACTTCTTTTAGGAGAATTGTATAGCGAAAAATATCGGGTAAGATTTTTTTTAACATTATTATGTCATTGTCACTCATTGTTCTTTCACTATACAATTCTCCCAAAATTAGCAATGAAATAAATTGATATTTTTGTAATATATCGGATACTACCTAAATAATGTACCGACGATATTGATTTTCTTTAAATGTTAGTTATTAAAATAATAAACTCAAAAAATCAACGCGAAATAGGTTATAGGTTGGCAATAGATTGAATGACGTTGAGAATTCAACCTTAAGGTTATACAGCAAAAAAGTGAATTTAAGCGTGTAAAGTGGGTTTACGCGCCCAAAGTTTTTGAGAAAAAAGTAAGGCCGATATTGAAAAATGGCTTTAAGAAAAATTGTTTGGTACAACATTCTACACCCGGGAAAGTCATTTTGCTTTTGACCAATAAAGAATTGTTTAAGATATTACAAAATTACTAAAAATAAAAAAAATTTCTAAAAAAAATTTTGGGAATATTTTCGATCGTCATTTACTTTTCTGGATGGGGTATTTAAAGTAGAATTTATTTTCTAAATATCAATTTTTATTTTTTCTTTTCGTTTGATCAGCAAAACGTTCGGCAATTTTCATTGTGGTAAAGGGGGTTACTGCTCTTAAGTCATTATTACACAAAGTTAAATTTCAAAATGCCTTTACAAGTAAGTAACTATAAGAAACGCAGTTTAAAGCTGTGATTTTTCTTTAAGTGCGTTTTTTTAAATGTATAAAATTAAAAAGATTTATTTTTTAAATTATGTACACCAAACTAAAAACAGGCATTGTATAGAAATATTTAAAATGTCGTTTGCCATAGGAACGTGACTTTAAAGTAAACAGTGTCAACGGATGTGTTTTAAATAGCATGGATATATCTTTATAGAAAAAGTTATTTTTATCTAAATATTGATGTATAGAGTTAAGAAAAATATTATTAGATGGCATTATCTGTAATTTGTTATAAGTAAAAAAATTATGTTTTTGGGCAGAATGCACTAAAACTTAGGATAGTTTGGTTGATTTGGGGATAGTATTTGATCGCTCTCCTGGTTTCGTGCCACATAATATCACAAATGTTAAGAGGAAGGCACTAAAAATACTAGGGTTTATAAAGAGATCTTCGATCCCCGATCCTTAAAGTCTCTATACTTTTCTTTGGTAAGACCCAATCTGGAATATGTTTCCTCAGTACGGAGTCCATTTTATGCAATACATGTAAATAGTTTGGAGACTGTTCAGAACAAGTTTCTTAGATATTCATCATATAGAGTTTTAGACGGGTTTGTAATGTCTTATCCTGCACTTCAGCCTGTATTGGAACAGGTTTTACTTAAGATTCGCCGTAAGAGGCATGATTTTAAATTATTATACAATAATAGCTTTATTTATTTTCAGGGAGTAAGGAAAGGAAACTTATGAATGCCAATGCCACTCTCTTTTAGCCAATATGGTCACTGCAGTAGAAGGAACATCTCAAAATACTTCCTCTGATGTCTTAGATATTTAACTACCAGGGCCATCTAATGCAGAATCATTGAATTGTCTACCTCAGTTGCCTATTGCTGCTTATAAAGAAAAGAGACAGAGGAAGAAGCTACCCACTCTGTATATAACGAGTAGGTACCCCTGTTAAAAGTGCATTAGAAGAAAAAGAGACAGAAAAAAAAGGAGGAGAAGGAGAGAAGAGAATCAATGGAAAAAAGCTAAAATGCAGAAAAATCAGATCAAAAAAGGTAAACACGTTAGAAAAGTAAGGTTCGACGATCATGATCATGGGGAATCCTCTGACTCCTCCATATTAGTAAATTACATGGATGATGATGACGATAATGTGGAGGAACAAGAAGAAATTTGTTTAATTTGTAACGATTCTGGAAAAAATGAAATTTGGTACGCCTGTTCCCTCTGTCGTAAATGGGTTCATCCGGCATGCTCAGTACTGACATCCACAAAAGCGAAGCGCAAAGCATATATTTGCGACTTTTGTGACAGTAATTAATATATCTGTCTAATTACGTACTGTTTTTCTTTTATTTATTAAACCTCGTCATCTTACCCGCATGCTTTCGACATCTTACCCATACGTGAGGACAAGATGACGAAATTGTCATAAAATTTTGAACTTAAGAAAAAAAAATTTACAGTAAAGATAGCATGATATAAAGCAAACTGTTGGGAACTAAAGCTGTCCTGAATGCTTCAAAACACGAAACAAAGTTTTAAGGCGAAATATGACGAAGAAAATAAAAAAATATGCTTACTGTCGTCATCTTGCCCTCCTTTCCCCTATCTTCTCAATTCGACGCATTTTGTTCTCAATAAAGCGCTTTCTCTACAATTACGAAAGCAGAACAGCGTCCCCAAAAACGAATTATATCCGTTAGAACCTATCCATAAGATGTTAGTATAAACATACTAAAACCTACATAAAACCTTAGTTACTTATAATACATTAGTTACCATAATTTAATATGTTAGTTACGAAAGCATAATACGTTAGATACTAAATAATATTAGAACTATTTTTCATGAACATTTAAAACAATATTTTGACAGTTTTCAAATTTGATGGATACACCTTTGTCTTTAACGTCCACGATATGCCCTCTGAAGACTGATTAATGACCGAGAAAGCACTCCTTTCGATTTCGTGCGGTTCCCCAGTACCTAATCCACTACTGGAAACATCGCCGATTTGAATTTTACGAGCAATGGAAACTTTCTTGGTCACACTTTCTTCTAAATACCCTCTAGCAACCTTCGACGATTCCCATCCACCAAGTTCTTGTAGTTCTAATATATCTCCTCCAGCATTAACAAGAAAATTTGCCGAAGATCTTCTAACGCAGTGACCAGTATACAAATTAGGATTTTCAAGTGAGCGATACTCAGCTATTTTTTGAGGTATTTTAGAGAAGAAATGCCGCAGGGCTGTACCGTACATTTCCCTTTTCTATATGATACAAACAATCTTTGGTGAGTGACATGGTCTGGCCTTAACATTGCGTACTTTTTAAATAAAAGCACAGGATTGACTTCGCCGTCAAATATCACAGCGAAAATACGTTTCTTGTGGGTTTTTGAGTCGGGAATAATAACAATCAGCTTGTCCTCTAAAACGTCAACATCTTCCGTGGTCATCTTCGCTAATTCATTGGTTCGACAGGCTCCTCCAAAGCCACTTTCATCATTAAAAACTTCTCGTTTGAGGCAGAACACACAAATTCGTTGACTTGTTCTCTTGTAAATACTTTCGATTTTTTTGCTCTATATCCAACATTTTTCTTCTTGATGAAACGTATTAAGGCGCCGTATTTGTCGATTTTCGCTCTTTCCTTCAGTTCTAAAGTCGCTCGTAACATGGAATATTTCTGCCATAAGGACGAAGCAGAGTATTCCTCAGAGAGTTTTGAGAAATACGCCAGCAATACCGTTTCTTCTGCACCTTGAACATGTACTTTGTTTCGCCACTCACAAAACTGCCGATATTCTTTTTCATAATGGATTTTAAATTTGTCCGGAAGCAAGTTCAACCTTATAATGTTGGCTGCAGCTAATATATCGTCAGGAATATCAAAATCTTGCATGTTTTTAATGATGACTTTTTGAAATGCCAAAATGAAATGTCAAAAACCTTGTTTTTATTTTCGCCGTTGTCAATAATACGATAAAGCTTTGAATTTATAGTCAGATCTGGTCTTAACGTGCGGGTCCAAAGGTCACTGATCATATGCGTCAAATCAGACAACACAGAGGATGTCAAAATGTTGTGAGATTATTTACAAATATACCGAAGGAAGGAAAAATAGTTTCATTATTTTAGCTATCGCGAAGATAGCCACATATATACCTAATATTATTAGTTTTGTAAAAATTATGTACAGGGGAGTTGAAAAAGTTACAAACAAATTATATAATCGTTAATTATATACCTACTGTACCCTTTAATTAAAAACGACAATAATAAACAGTGCAATTTATTTTAACAATTTTACTACTAAAACCTAAAAATACAATGGCATTTAGTCTGATAAACTATTTCGATAATGAAAGAAAAAGTGGAAATTCGCAAACCAATATGCAGGAAACCGTAATGAAAACACTGGGAATTAGCTTAAGGACTATGCAAAATAATGTGCATGAAAAAAAGCATAATATAATACCCAAGAATACTAAAAAATGACACCGTTTATAATTATAGCCTAAAAACTCTCATCGTCACTTATAAAATCTGAAAAGTCCTCGTCGTCTGAGTCGTCTTTGAATGGAGCAATTATCATTGGCGCTACTTCGACATCTAGTACTTGTTCTCGATCCTACCAATCCCTTATTAATTTTTCTGTATGTTCCACCGATTTCTTCCAGTACTCTTGTATAATATGATCTAACGAATCTTGCCAAACTATTTGTATTTGGTCGGATTTAAGACCAGCACCTACATGTTTTTCATAATAAGACTTTGCACCAGCCCATATTAATTCTATTGCGTTAAACTGGCAATGATATGGCGGCAGTCGTAGAACCTCATGACCATATTCACGCAGTATTTCATCTACCGCGTATATTTTGGGTTTTTTAAGAGACTTTGCTATTGATAGGAGTTCCGATTTAAGCATATTTGGTAAAGGATTTTGATTGTGTTTTTCCAGCCACTCATAAATATCACTTTTCCTCCAAGATGAAGTAGGCAGTTTATTTAAAATTCTTGAATGATATGATGCATTATCTAATACAATTAAAGACGGAGCATCCAAATTTGGTATCAATTGAACTTTTAACCATTTTTCAAACATTTCGCAATTCATATTATCATGATTGTCAGCACTTTTTGATGTTGAAGAAAAAATTAAACTCGCACCTGCAACATATCCTGTTGCAGAACCGGCATGCAAAATAATAAAACGCTTTCCCGTACCGCACCCCTTTTTCCTTTTAACACTTTTTACAGACTCATCTTGCCAAGATTTTGAACCACTTCCATTCGAAAATATCCACGTTTCGTCTAAAAATACCACTTTTCTAAATTTCGATTTGTAATTGTCCGTATATTTTTTTAAAAACTGAACACGCTGACTCACTATCTGTGGCTGCTCGCATAAAAATCTTCGGTCACAGTCTTTTTTATAGCGAAAACCTAAATTTTTTATTAATTTTGATCACGCTTTAAGTCCAATTTCCAAAACACCCCGAATTTTTAATGTTTTTTGTAAAACTGGAAGAGTAACATTGGTTTTTGATTTGTATAAATCGTAAATCACATTTCGAACTCCCATTTTAATATTTTCGCTTAAATCCTCAGTCTTTGGCTTTCTTCGTTTACACTTTTTAGTATTATTGGGTATTATGTTATGTTTTGTTTCATGCACAATTTTCTGCACGGTCCTTAAACTAATTCCCAGTGCTTTGGCTACTGTTTCTTGAATATTGGTTGGCGAATTTCCACTTTTTCTTTCATTTTCGAAATAGTTTATCAGATTAAGTACCATTTTTATTGATTGGGGATGCAAAAACCCAGAAAATTGTTTCATTTTGTCACAAACTGTCAAAGTCACAAAACTGGCATATTTAAAATAAAACGTAGCTGGTGCTATTATAAGCTTTTTTAGAATCGCTGGAAAGTAAATACATATCCTTTTTTTTATGTCAAAATGGAATAAGTCTGTCTCATTTATCTTACGTATTTTATATAGAGGGTAAAATTAAACGCAAGTAAAGAAAACAAAAACTGAGACTATGTCTTTCTTGAATCGTATGACCAGCACGATAAGACCAGATCCGACTATAACTCGATTATTAGCGATTTAACACCGTCTCGGACATTGCGGGTGACTCGGCTGTCGCCTCGTCACCTAGCAATGTCCTCGACTATTATACCTAAATCGTATGATAATCTCGTTATATTAATAGCTATAAGAACTACATTACTAATTTTTAGTGGTAAGCTATATGCTTTATTAACCGTAGCAAGCAAATATTATGATTAATGTCAAGTTTCATTACAACTGCAGGTCGGAACTAATACAGGATATAGCACTATGTTACACCCACAATAGAACTTGATAATTATTACTGTGAGTATTCAGAGCAATAATGGCTATAAACCATTATATGGTAGCTATAGTAGTTAACTCCTATTTCCTATTGGCCAAATCACCTTGATATTATCACTACACAATGGTATCGCAATTTTCGTTGTTTTACAGTAGGAACGCTCGTTGCTGTCACGTATATATTAAACAGTTGTATAAAGAGTATGTGAATTCTTATAAGGAATAGAAGGCTTTTTTCTCAGTGTGCTACATTAGTATCTGAGGGGTTAGAATTTGACATTGAAATCGATTTATTGTAAATACGGGCAGATATACCTACTGATGTACCAAAGGGACTATAAGAGAAAAATTGATATAAAAGGGATTTGTTCATGCCATTTAATCCAGCAGAGTGCTCGGATTTTAAAAATACCTTTTCACCTAATAAATTGTGGCAAAACAAGAAACGGTGTTCTATGCTGTTTATCTCACCAAATTGTTTGCAATAAATCGTCACTTTGTGCCGCCCACTATAATTGTCGTTAAGTGGGTGTTAACTCGGAGTTTTTTCAAAGGCGAACATGTGTTGGAAGAGACATCGACTACCTTATGTCGGGTGACATTTTTACGAGGTTGATTTATGACGGGCACACAGAAGCTGCCCAAGACCGCACTTTTCGACATCTTTCTCGTTTGCTGCAATGTTACCGCTGATTTAAGGCTCCGGTGTCATCTTTTCCTAATAGCTTTATGGGTGGCGAGCGACAGTTATTTGGCAGTTAAACATCGATTTGTGTAGTTAGAATTAACGTTATGATAAAGAGACGAATCAGCCTATCATATAGAATACCGCCCACTTAAACGCTCGGACCCGTCAAATTGATTTTTTTGAAATGAATTTTTTTTTAGAAAAATTGTGTGTGCTTAAGACCACACGACAGAAGTGCAGTGGCGTAGCTAGAGGGGGGGCGGGGGGGCGGACCGCCCCGGGTGTCACCCTTTTAGGGGTGACACCCGACCCACCCGATAACCCGACAGTGATGAAAAAAATACACAAATCATAATTATGACAATTTTTATCAACAATAATAATCACTGAGTAAAGCCAATTTTTTTTTTTTAAGATCATTCAGTGGTTATTAACATACATACAAAATGTGTTATTTACTTATATGCGGCTCATTTTACTTTACAAATCACAATTTTATTTTATAAAAATAAACACAAAAATTGCTTTTATATTTTAAGATCTAAGAATCTTCTTACTTCTATCATCTCTCTTGTTATTAAATTATTCAAAATAATTGTCTTAGTTTAACAACATGCATAAGCCCTGTCCTAATTTTATCCGTTAACCGAATTCATTTTAATATTCTTCGTCCCTTCACCGCAAGAAACAATGTTGGATTTTTCCTTGTTGACCGAATTTATTTGGTATTTTTAAATATTAATTTAATTTAATTTCTTTGTTAAAAAGCCGCCTCTAATTTTAAATTTTATTTTATCCACAAAAAAGTTCGGGCGCACGTTTGACTGAGTTGGCCACCGATGCAGGACTCACCCTGAGAGCTGAAGTGCAAAAAGATATGTTTGAATGCATTGATCGATTCAGCGTAGAACTTCAAACAAGATTGCAGTCTGTTCGAGAAGTAGCTTCATTGTTTGAGGTTGTACAGCCAAATACTTTGCTTTCTGCAAATACTGATGAATTGAAATTGGCTGTATCAAAATTTTGTAATTTTTATGACGATGAAGTATCGGAAGCCGAACTCCTCTTGGAGATACCAAGACTCCGCCGACATATTCAAGCGGCCAATATATCAGTGTCCAATTGGTTGTCTCTAGACTTTTTAAAGTTTATTGTGCAATGGGATTTTATAGAATCTGTGCCAAATCTTGTGGTCGCTCTCAAACTATTTGTAACAATTTGCGTATCGGTAGCCTCGTGTGAAAGAAGTTTCAGCAAACTCAAATTAATAAAAAACTATTTGAGGGCTACAATGAGCGAAAGAAGACTCAACAGTCTAAGCATGTTAACAATAGAACACGAGGCAACGCAAAAAATAAATTTTGAGGACGTAATTAGTGAGTTTGCAGCTGTTAAATCTAGAAAAAAGAGCTTTTAAGGTACTTACATATTTTTGTTTACTCATTTATATTTTAATTAGAAAAAAATAATAATCAGTTTTCATTTTTGGGGTGACACCACGAATTCCGCCCCGGGTGTCACCCATGCTAGCTACGCCACTGCAGAAGTGAAAACTTCAACAAGGTGAAAGTAACAATATCAAATACACGAGTGTCTAGACCACGCATACTGACTGTTTCCACGTCGATACGTCGATACTGAATGCGACCGATGGCGGCATGCTCTTTCATATAACGTTCATTCGGGTCAGGGTCAGTTCGGATAGAATATAGCAGTTGAATTCGAGCATAGCACACCCGAGTCTGACGCGTGACGGCTCAGTTTAATTCAGTGCCCACAAAAAGTGCTAAACGCGCCTAAAGAAGTTTTCACTTCAAACAGAAAAAATGTTACTTTTAGCCACTGATTTTAAAGTAAAAAATTCTTTAGGCGCGTTTAGCACTTTTGTGGGCACTGAATTAAGCTGAGCCGTCACGCGTTACCTGAGCCGTCACACGTTACGCTCGGCTGGGTTACGCTCGAATTCGACTCCTATATTCAATCCGAACTGACCCGAATGAACGTTATATGTACGCGTCAGTCGCATTCAGTATCGACGTGGAAACAGTGTGCGTTGTTTGTGTGTTTAAGATCACAAGATAGACACTTGTTGCGTCTCAGGTATGTTCTGGCATTTTTTTCAAGGGTTGTTCAATTTTAGGAAATATATTTATTCGATATTATTAATTTTACCTTGTTGAAGTTTTCACTTCTGTCTCAAGCACACACAATTTTTTTTTTAATAAACATATTAATTTTTACATTCTTCAATCAATTTTAGACATTTTTCATAAATCAAGCCCTATTTTAGGTATCTATCTTCAACCTTACAAAATATTAACACTTTAATGCTGGTATGCATACTGGAAGAAATCCTTATATTCCTTATAATAATTCACATAAGTACCCTTTATTATACCGTGCGAGCAAAAATTATTTTTATCAAAGGGGGCTTGGATTTAAAAACGTAGGGCTTGGTTTAGATCACAATGATATGGGGACGATATCTATATCTAACCGAATCTAGGTTAAAATGTTGTCAAATTCATATTATGACATGATATGCCAAATTAATGAGTAATAAAAAAACTAGACAAATACAAATTTATTTTTGTTGTTTACAAAATTAACAAAGTAAGAATATACAGAAAGAAAAAGAAAAATAATTACATAAATTGCTGAAATTGGCCACCGCCATGCTCCAAGCATAAATTCACACGTCTCATCATATTTTCGAAAGTGTTGACCAGCATCTCTGTAATAGTACCACATTCTTGGATAATCCTTTCTTGTCATTGTTCTAAATTTGCAACTGGTGTTTTAAAAATAGTGTTCTTTCAATGAGGAAAAACGAAGTAATCCATAACCGTTAAACAAGGTGATCTAGGTGGGAATTCAATGTCAATATCCAAAACGTAGTTCGTTGTCAAGTAATTGGTCCACAAATGGATTCAAAATATTGTCTCTATACCGCTGTGCTGTAACTGTGTCATGGAAAAAAATAGGACCAACAATTCTTCTTCGGGAAACAACCAACCAGACACCAATTTTTTGAAGGCGCAATGTGGACTCTACAACAAAATGGGGATTTTCACTACTCCATATGCGTGTATTCTGAGAATTCACATAACCGGAGAGGTGAAAAAATCCGAAAAAAATGTCAGGTCTAATAAATCATTTCTTTCCAATTAATTTTGGGTAAACCATTGAGAGTAATTCCTGCGTCTTTCAAAATCTGCGGCTTGTATTTCTTGGAATACTTGCACTTTATAAGGAAATAAATTTAGCTGCTTCTTAAGAATAGTCCTGCATGTTCCATAAGATCTTTCCACTTCTTGGGACAGGCGTCTTATACAATTTGTTGGCGTATTTTGCATTATTTCACGAACGTTTGCAACAAGTTCTTCTGTTCTTACAGATGGTCTTCCTGCTCCTTTTTTGTGTTTTATAGAACCTGTTTCCCTAAACACAGCCACGGTTCTTTTCAGGCAATGATAAAAATCCCCAGCAATAAAAGCAACGTTAGGAAAATGTTCGTGAAAATCGTCCATGCACAAACCCGGATTGTATTGCCACTCACCATTTACTCTAACCCCGTTTCGAAAATATGCTTCAACCATGAATGTTTTGTGCTGTTTCGTAAAGCCCATTAGGTGAATTGTTCAAGAAATTGGAAAAATTAGCGATGAATCAAATTACTTGTAACGACTGTCATAGATGACGGAATAACTGATTGATTGTTAATTTAGATAGTTACGGTATTAAGCTCTACGGCTAAGCATTACGTCCTTAGTTGCAAGACCCTCTTTGATGCAAATAATGTTTGCTCGCACAGTTAAAAGAATATCTTTTAACTGTGCTGTTAACCTATTTAAGAGTTTATCAGTTAATACCTTTACTAGACTCTATCTACTGAAAGAGTGGACTTTTTTTTGTTGTTCTCGAGCGTCCAAGTAATGATTTAGCATTAAAATGAGCTACTTACTCCATATTCCGTGCCCAGACGGCAAAACCAAAAGTAAAAATATTTTCTATCGTCTCGTTTTATCTAAGAGATAAGATGCGTTTCAAACAGTAATATATTTCAATTTACAAGATATTGAAAAAAGCCGCTGACAATTCCTATCTTGATTGATTGGAACCTGTATTAGATCTTACCGACGGCAACAGACACAATTATTATTTAAACTATTTGATATTTAAAAAAAAAATATACCTATTACATAAAACACAGGTACTTTAGTCATTTGTTAATTAGTTGTCTATAATGATATAAATCTGTTAAGATAATAAATAATATATTGTAAACCACGTGACTATAAAGCGAATCATTTAATCCCGCAAATAGAGTTGACAGTATCTACGTATAATTTTTTTGACCGTCATAATATAGCTTGTTTTCAATTTAATAGCCATTTTAGTATTTAGTTGTTTGTGAAGTCTGATGATGCCAGTTTAGGGCGAAACATGTTACCGAACTAAATATTAATAATAATAATAATAATAATAATAATAATAATAATAATAATAATAATAATAATAATAATAATAAAAGTTTATTCAAATATTTTTTTGACATTTAATGCTAATATATATTTTTTTTGTATAAACTATCAATTCCGAACTCAGAAGTAAAATACTTGTTTTGAGTTAAATAATATAATATTTATTGTCAAGAAAATATTTCATAATTATTCAGGCACAACTAGATTATAATATAAAACGGATATGACAATATTTTATTGTCACTACAGTATACAAAGATACAATACGTCATGTATTATTTATTTTATTCATTATAGCTTGGTATATTTATTATTTATTAATGACGTTCTTGAATATAGATATCTCTTGGATTGGATAATATCCAATTTTTAATTGTATTTCTATAATTATTTAATGATTTAATTATTTTAATTGACTGTGGTAGTAGTGGTAGCATATCAAAAATATATATGGATTGATGTTTAAAAAATGTTTGTGTGCTATTGTTTTGTTTACTCTATTTTTATATGTAATACTATTTTTATGACGAGTTTCATGTGTGTAATTAATATAATTTAATTTATTTTTATGTTTAAAAATATATATTAACATGTTGTAGGAAAATATTCGTTTAATATCCATTTTTTTGCTATTTTTAAATAGTAAATCAGAAGAATATCGGTTGTCTTTTTCGTAAATAATTTTAAAAATGTATTTTTGAATAGTTTCAATATTATTAAGATAATTCTTATTTATGCCTCCCCATCCTAGTATTCCATAATTTAAATGGGTTTGTACTAAAGAATAACACAATTTTTCTAATTCTTTTATATTTAAAAATTGTTTAAGATGTTTAAATTTTGGTATAAGAATTCTTAGTTTTTTTACACTATAGTCACTATGTAAATCCCATTTTAAATGTTTATCAAAAATTATTCCTAGATATTTAATGTTTTCACCTTCCTTTATATTAATATTATTGCATACCTATTATTGGGCCAATATTTGGAAGTTTATTTTTGTATGAAGTAAATGGAATGTATGTTGTTTTATTATAATTTATAGTTAATAAGTTTTTATTAAACCAGTTGCTTATTTTTATATAAGCTTTTTCAATAGTATTTTTTTAAATATTCCAATTTAGACCTTCATAAAAAATTACCGTATCATCAGCAAAACTATAAACAGACAAAAATAGTTTAAACTTGAAGCAGAGACTAACATTGAGGAAAATGATCTAATATTACCCATAATAGAGAGATTTTGAAACGCTTAAAATAACAACAGTAAAACACAGTGTTATGGTTAACTTTATTAACGATAACGATTACGGTGACAATTACAAAAATAGATTTTGAACGTCTTAAAAATAAATAATTTGGCAGATGCAAACATAACCTTTGTTTATTTCTTTAATTGTTTGACATGAGTCAATCAACAATGGAAAAGGACGAAAAGGTACAAAAATGTAAGGTTATTTTGGATTCCTGAGTTATGTTGCCAAGTCGTTTACAAAAAAATATAATTACAAAGAAAAAAGAAAAGCAAGTCTTTCTCCACAATTTTTATTAAAAAAAAACCAGGCGAACCTAGAATGATTAAAAATATATAGAATCGACATGTTTCGAGTGTAGAAACACTCATCATCAGGAAAAACAAGTAAATAATAAAAAGCTGATGGTATTAGCAATAGAGAAAATAAGTAGTGGTACTAAGCCGTAATGGAGCCTTCGATGGTATACATGAGGAGTGAAAAAACTTAATATAGCAGAAGACAGGAAATATCACAGCACACTGAAGGGTCAAAGAACAGTGTCAAGATACTCTGAGTGGGAAATGAAGAGAAAAATAAGAAATTAAAAAAAAAACTTGTAAAAGTCATTCTAAATGTATGTGATAAAATATTTTTACTTTTGATTCAGTAGGGTTGGAGACATGTGCATGGAAGTGGTCAAAAAAAGGGGAGAAAGAATTTTTTTTTGGTTTTTGTATAAAAGACGTATAGGTGCTTTCATTTAGCTTTAAACAAAATGCTGTTGGGCTGGGGTAACTGAGCCGTAACAAGCTTGGTACCCTAACAGCATTTTGTTTCAAGCTAAATGAAAGCACCTACACGTCTTTTATACAAAAACCAAAACAATTTTCTCACTCCTCATGTATACTATCGAAGGTTCCATTACGGCTTAGTACCACTACTTATTTTCTCTATTGCTCATAACATCAGCTTTTTATTATTTACTTGTTTTTCCTGATGATGAGTGTTTCTACACTCGAAACATGTCGATTCTATATATTTTGAATCATTCTAGGTTCGCCTGTTTTTTTTTTTAATAAAAATTGTGGAGAAAGACTTTATGCTTTTCTTTTTTCTTTATCATTCCACTCCACTTTGAGTATGGACTACTTCTTCAAAAATATAATTACATTTCTTACCGCAGCGTTATTTTATGATTTACATAAAGTAAAATTTTGAATTATGTATAAAAAAAACCTTTTCTGTTCGGTTTTATCTAAACTACAGTTATAAAGTTATTTCAATTTTTTTAAGTGTTTTCCGAAAAATGATCGTGTCCGAAATATGTTCTTATTAAATAATTATATAGGTAAGTATTGGCTACATGGCAAATTAAGCAAAATAAGAATAACCATAACGATAGCCTTCCTTATATCTCCGTAATTAACGAAGCTCGTTATCGTTAATAAAGGAATCGCTGCCTCGATTTAGTACTGCGCATGCTCAGAATAAGGATAACGATAACGACAGGCTAAAATAAGAGTTCCAAAATCTCTCTATTAAATAAATTGCTAGTGTGTCCAACCCGCTTTAGTGTTATATCAATTCCAGATTTGCTAGAACAGTGTTTTTATTGGTAGTAATCAGTTCCATTAGCAGCACAGTCTTGTTGAATAATGAACTCCTTTTAATACATCAATGCGACGCATTTTATTCCCAATAAAGCGCTTCCTTTACAATTAAGGAAGCAAAACAACGTCCCCAAAAACGAATTGTATCCGTTAGTACCTATAATCCACAAGACGTTGGTGTGGGTTCGTAGCGATCGGCAATCGCCGCGCGCCCTGGTATTAGTTTTAACGTATTTGTTGCGCAGGTCACATTGTTGTTCGGAGTCTTGTATATAGCTGTCCTGTCTGAATTTAAATTTTATTGATCGTACCAATATTTGTTTTAATTAATTTATTTTTACTTTGTATTTAAGTTTTTTTTTTAAACTTTATACATGTCAGATAAAGCAATAGAAGATTCTTGTTTCGCACAACCCATCATAAGTATAATCTATGGACGAATTTTACCATCTCAGTAAAGCATGTTGCATAATAGATAATCATAATATGCAATGTTAAACGACAAGAACAATATCACACAAGAAGCTATTTAAATTTTTTAGAACTACAGTACTGATTTTTAGTGGTAAGTATATGCTTTATTAACCGTAGCAAGCAAATATTATTATGATTATTATTAAGTTTTATTACAACTGCCGGTCGGAACTAATACAGTATATTTAGAACCAGATTACACACCCAATAAAACTTGATAATTACCGTGAGGATTTAGAGCAATAATGGCTATAAACCATTCTATGGTAGCATTAACTCCTATTTTTCATTGGCTAAAGTACCGTGATATTATTACTTCACAAAGGTCTAGCAATTTTCGGTGTCTTAGGCCCAGTTGTATAGGTGTCGATTAATCAGAACATTAAATAAGAGATTAATCACAATTTTAATGTTAGGGTTATTTTTGATTCTCAGTTTTATACATGCAGGTTTAAACCAATCGAAAACGCCTTCGACCTCATTTTGCGCCTATCTTCAATTAAGAGATTTTCTAACCTATTTTTTGGTTTTTAAAAGGTATAATTATTGTATTGTTTTAATTATAAAGTAATATATTTATTTTCAAACTAAAACAGCAAAATAAAGTCACATAACAAACCATAAATATAAGTCTATGTAAATAATAATAAGGGAGAGTGGGGGAATTGTGCGCACTTAAGCGGAAATCGTTATATGACTTGATGTCCTTGTAGATAATTTAAATGTAAATACCGTAATGAAAAGGCTATTTAGTTTACTCTCAGCATGTAAATCAATTTTAGGAAAAAATACAGTTTTGAAAGTACAATATTGCTGAAAGTACAAGAGTGCTCTCGAGCACCATTACCCGCTGTTGCGGGTAATCATGCGCGGAGGGTGGGGAATCGTGCGCATTCAAAGTATTAAGTACCTAAGTAAGTATTCCATAAATCAACACTAACTTTAAAAACATTTATTGAAGTTGTGGAACATAAAATAATTCATAAAAAACATAAATACATAACTCCTAATTTGAGCATAGGTCACATTTATAATTTTTCGGGGTATCTGAGCCAGTACACTCCGCATGATTCCAAGTTGAGCAAAGGACACATCTGTACCATAATTCTCCTTGTTTGCCTGACTGTTGATTCAGGAATATTGAAGGCCCTACCTCCCTTATTTTTCTGCTATCATTTCATATCGCCAATAATGCGTTTTTTAAATCTTCTGCCGTATATGCAAGAATTGTGGTTTTGCTTGTATAAGTTTTAGGCATCTATAAGAAAAAAATACTAATAGATTACGTGTGCGGGAATCGTGCGCATGCACGCGCATCATTACCCCTTTAGGTATTAAATGACAATTTTTTTATTCAGTTAGCAAACTACTTAACCTAACAATGTCAAACAAGCATCAATAGATACACAAGATCATACTTTTACATAAAATAAATATGTTCTGTCGATTAGGGAAAAAAATTGACTCACCGTCTTATTTTCCGATATAAAAAAATTATAAAAATTTGCTTGATTTCAAATAAACAGAGCTCGTTCCATGTAAATGTTTACAACTGATGTGACTAATGGCGTAGGTGCTCCACAATAGGAAGGTGACAGCGTTGCACTCGTCAGTGGCGCTTAAAAGCCCGCGAACTATGAAATAATTTGATGCGCACGATTCCCCGCTGCGCACGATTCCCCGCTGCGCACGATTCCCCGCTGCGCACGATTCCCCGCTGCGCACGATTCCCCCACTCTCCCCTACACATATAAGGCAATAAGTTTCAATAATAGCATTAAAGTAAAAATATGTCAAAATATGAAAAAATTACAGTTTTTAAAATTAGTTATTTGTTTCACTGCTAAAAACTGTGTTAACTGTTTCCTAAACTCTATATTTTGAGGTATACGCTAAACGTTGTAAAGTATCCTATAATAATAAGGTAGATAGATGATTTGGTCTAGGCCTAACCACTCGAGGTGCCCTAGGAGGCCACAATATTTATGATGTCTTCATCGTCATCATACAATAATTCTTCAATTTCATTAATCATTTTAAAGGGAAATTTATTATAAGGTTAGGTATATTGTACTTTTTCTATTTCACGTTCATAATGAGTTCAGTACGACCCTCATTTGTGGATCGTAATTAAGCTATTTCGATACGCGTTTTTTCTTTATTTGATGTTGGTAACATTTAAATGTTTTATTTCATTGACTTGCGCGGCCTTTGTGATTTACGAGAAAACCCATTTTTCGCAGAGGAAAACTAGCTTGATAATTTACTTTTTTATTCTGTGTGGATAACAGTCATGTATGTTGGTTGCATAAATCAATAAATCAATCTTTTGTAGATGCTTCAAGCTATCATTTTCAGCCAAATCCTATCCAAATTTCAATCTACTAACCTTCTAATGTCGATTTTAACTTCAACTTTATTTGAATTTTCCATCTTCCCTGTACTAAATTGCAATGCCGTGACGTAAAATCACGTCTTTTGAAATTCGAAAAAAAGTAGCAAAATTTCCCGAATTTCCGAACGCTCTGTATATGTACCAAATGTACAAGGATCACACAACGTATTCCGTCCAATTTCAAATCTCATCATAAAATAACTTTAGAATCTCGTGGTGAAAATGGGTCAATAAATCAAAAAATTACAGTTTGAAAAATAATTTTTGTTGTCCAGAGGCTCCTATGATAAAAAATAGTATTACCAACATAAAATTTAGACATAAAAATTTACAAAATTTAAAGGATTTATTTTCTTTTTAAAATGTATTTTTCTTGATTATAAAAGGTGAAATAGAAAAAAATGTATAAAGCACATGTTTCATAAGGCGTTTTAACGCCCGTGTCAATAAAAAAACTCGCCACTTCGTGGCGTTCGCTATTTCTTAAAAAAACCTATTTTTTAACATTTTAATCATTGGGGGGCTGGGGGGCTGGGGGGCTGGGGGGCTGGGGGGCTGGGGGGCTGGGGGGCTGGGGGGCTGGGGGCTGGGGGCTGGGGGCTGGGGGCTGGGGGCTGGGGGCTGGGGGCTGGGGGCTGGGGGCTGGGGGCTGGGGGCTGGGGGCTGGGGGCTGGGGGCTGGGGGCTGGGGGCTGGGGGGGGGGGGGGGCGACGCCCCCCCCCAAAGTTATCTTAAACATCAAAAGTTGGGAAAACTTGGGTAGACAAAAATGTGTGCAGCTTATTTAACTTCCATTAGTTGCCCCGGTAAGACTGACTGTAATATATAGATAGACACTTTTGGCATTTTCAGTAATTTAAAGAGTGTCGTGTATCGTACACAACCTAAGTCTTTGGAGGACCTTAAAAACAGTATTTTAGATGCTGTGCATGCTATTTCTCGTTAACATTTGCAAAACGTGCATTCCCAATTTCCCGAGAGGATTGGACACTGTCAGGTGTTTGAAGGACGACATTTTTAACATTTAATTAAATAACTTTTTTTTATATTATTGTTTATTTAAAAATTATTACCAATTTTGTTTAAATAATCAAATGTATTACATTCATTTGCCCGTAATTCCAAAACAGTTGAATTTAGTCATATGGTATGCTATACAAAAAATATTTTAAAGTTATTGAAAATTTAGAATATCTGATAATATACAGGGTGTTCCATTTTAGTCCTATACCGGGTGTCTACGGAAGATGGTTCGCCCCTCTAACTTTTTTGTTTTTCAAGATAATGAAATAAAATTTGGGGGATTGTATATGACATAAAACTGAATTTTTTAAAGTTGACTCAACATTATGAAACTTCCAGTCTAACCGAAAGTGATATAAATTTTCAATTTTTAAATGGGACACCTGATATATTTTCCTTTTTCTGACTCATATGACATTCCTAATATAACCATGACACATTTGTAACTTTTTGTTACCAAGAAAATATTTTTTTCCAAATTTATTGTTTTATCTAGAGGGCTATGAATACTACCTTAAACTCCTTATTGCACTTCGTTAATCTTGGGAAAAATACAATTTTACTATTTTTGGTCCAATGCTATGTGCTGTGTAAAATTTAATCTTTAAAGTTGTATTACCTACTCATTTTTTTTTTTAAACGGCAACATGGTGGCTCGTCGGGTAAAGAAAAAAGAGGATTTTATTACGATTATTTTGATACCATACGCTATTAGGTTTTAGAAAAGCTGCCATAAAAAAAAACTTTAAAGAATTAACTGAACCAGTTTTGGGCAATAGCACGCCGATTAGGATATCTTTGTACGTCGTGCAGCATCGATCGGTTGAATTATTTCTACATTCTCCAAACACTTATAACATATCAACTTTTTCACTCCTTGTAAAACTATTATTTTCCATATTATTTAAACAACAAACTAATTTACTTAGGCAGAAGCTGTCGGCATGTCAATTTTCTTCAAGGCATGATTTTGTTTTATCAGTTTTGCTGGTCACAGACTACTTGATGCATTTAAATCTAAATTTATTCTCAAAAGATGCTTCATTTTAGGAAAGTTTCAAGTTAACTTTTTAAAGTTTTTTCATGGCAGCTTTTCTAAAACCTAATAGTGTGTGGTATCAAAATAATTGTATTAAAATCCTCTGTTTTCTTAACCCGGCGAGCCACCATGTTGCCGTTTAAAAAAAATGAGTTATACAACTTTAAAGATTAAATTGTACACAGCACATAGCATTGGACCAAAAATAGTAAAATTGTATTTTTCCTAAGATTAAAGAACTGACATAAGTGATTTTAAGGTATTCCATAGCCCAGATAAAACAATAAATTTGGAAAAAAATATTTTCTTGGTAACAAAAAGTGTGACACATCGTTATATTAGGAATGTCATATGGAGTCAGATAAACGAAAAATATACCAGGTGTCCCATTTAAAAATCAAAAGTTTATGTCACTTCCAGTTAAACTGGAAGTTTCATAATATTGAGTCAACTATCAAAAAAGGCAGTTTTATGTCATATACAAATCCCCCAAATTTTATTCCATGATATCACTTTTAGTTCGCCTGTAATTAAGCCGTTCCGGAACATTTGCCCAACCCTGTATATGTTTTTTTATACAGTTTATTTGATAATTATGGGGAAATAAATACCTTTTGAATTGTGTTATTTTTTTAAATATTTTATAAAGTTGGGAAATTTAGGAATTTCACCCCTCCCAAACCAGAGGCCTTCGCTACGTCCCTGAATAGAAGGCTTTTTTCTCATTGCGTAGTGATACCCGTACTTAATTGGAACATCCTTTAAACAGTTAAAAGTTTTTTCTTAAAATTATTATTGTTGTAGAACAGGTTAAATAACAAAAACATATTGTCATCAACAGCAGCAAACTTTTAGTAAAATATTCCGTGGCGTCAATTGCCTTTGAAAAAATATAAAATATAAAATATTTACCTGTCATTTTGCAAACGTTGCAGAGTAAATAATTAAGCACATTATATAAGTCGTATAATTACATATTTAAAGATAGAAATACACATATCAACGTATATAACAGTATGTTTGCTCAAACAGACCACGTTGTTTATACTGTACGCACGAGCTTTCATTGTAATGCCAAGTATTTGTCTAAATTATAACAGTTAATGCAAACAAAAATTTGGAGAATGGTCGTTTTTTCTTAAATAACAACTATTTGTTCTTTTTTATTAAACATTGTAAAAGAATACTTTAACCAACTCGTTTATACGACTCGGCAAAGATAAGTTTTACGGCTTGTTTAAAATTACGAATTATGTTTGCACAGACCAACTATATACGAGATAAATGTCTTATTTTCTCAAGATAAAGTAACTCTCATTTTTATTTTGCCTCAATTCAAATTTACAGTTTTATTTATAAAACAGAAAAATTTGGAACGTTTTGAAAAATACATGTAAATTCACACGTTACCATTTTATAGGAGTAGGTAATCATTTCACAATTACAACTGTAAAATCATTATCATTAATTAAATAGGTATTACCTACTAACTAATTTCAACGCAAAGCTGCCTAAAGTTGACTATACAGTGTGAGTTTGCAACTTGGAATAAATTCAGTAAGTCCAGTACACGTTTTTTTGGTATTGTGGTATTTTTTACAAAAAAAAAACATTGATACAGTGGGTTCCAAATTAGAGATATTGTTATCGATACTTTTTTAAATGGCAACCCCATTTTGTAAGTGCATATTAAGTTATACCGTGCGAGCAAAAATTATTTGCATCAAAGAGGGCCTTGCATCTAAGGACGTAATGCTTAGCCGTAGAGCTTATTACCTATTGGGTGTCAGTAACTACCTGAATCCTGAATTAACAATCAATCAGTTATTCCGTCATCTTTGACAGTCGTTACAACTACAAGTAATTTGATTCATCGCTAATTTTTCCAATTTCTTGAACAATTCACACAATGGGCTTTACGGAACAGCACAAAACATTCATGGTTGAAGCGTATTTTCGAAACGGGGTTAGAGTAAATGGTGAGTGGCAATACAATCCTGGTTTGTGCATGGACAATTTTCACGAACATTTTCCTAACGTTGCTTTTATTGCTGGAGATTTTTATCATTGCCTGAAAAGAACCGTGGCTGTGTATAGGGAAACAGGTTCTATACAACACAAAAAAGAAGCAGGAAGACCATCTGTAAGAACAGAACATATTATGGAACATGCAGGGCTATTCTTAAGGAGCAGCTAAATTTATTTCCTTATAAAGTGCAAGTATTCCAAGAATATACAAGAAAAGATTATCCAAGAATGTAGTAACATTTCTTCAGAGATGCTGGTCAACACTTTCGAAAATATGAAGAGACGTGTAAATTTATGCTTGAGGCATGGCGGTGGCCAATTTCAGCAATTTATGTAATTATTTTTCTTTTTCTTTTTGTATATTCTTACTTTGTTAATTTTGTAAACAACAAAAATAAATTTGTATTTGTCTACTTATTTTATTACTCATTGGTTTGGCAAATCATGTCATAATATGAATTTGACAAAATCTTAACCTAGATTTGGTTAGATATATCGTCCCCATATCATTGTGATCTAAACCGAGCCCTACTTTTTTAATCCAAGCCCTCTTTGATGCAAATAATTTTTGCTCGCACGGTACATGAGTACTAAATTTTAAATTTTTATTCCTTGTCAAATTAATGTTGGGGAGTTGAAAGGCCGAATAAGACATGACTGTAGGCACAGAATATATAGCTATGCAACAAAGCTATATATTCTGTGCTGTAGGTTAATTTTCCCCGAAGTAATTAAATAAAATACAGTGTGTCCACGGATAGAATTTGGAAGAGGAAAAACTGTTTTACTAGTAGGTATATAGAAGAAAAAGTCATTCTTTATAAAAAGTTATGTTTGTGCCAAAACTACAATTTCGAATATCACATTTGCGATTACTATGCAGGGTTTGTCAGAAACAATATTTTTAGTTTTTTGAATTTTTTTTCAATTCTAATTTTCATTTCATTAAATTAATTTTGCTTGTGCTGAAACTACAATTTCAAATATCAGATTTGCGATTACTATACAGGGTTTGTCAGAAAGAATATTTTTAGTTAAGTATTTGGATTTCGTTTAAAATAAATTTAGGTAAAAACAAAAAACTATTGTCGCTTTCTTTTTTTATATCTGGCCGAGTAACGATTTTGTTGTAAGAACATCATTTTTTATTTGCCGACTTTTGAAGTATTTTTATTATTACATGTCATATTTCTTCAATTAATTTAATCATAAAGTATAGAACTATTATTTTTTAAACGTGGTACTACCATAGACAATTTACCTTTAGATAAGCAAACAATAATCACGAAAGTGGCAGATTTAAGGTCTCGCGCATGTAAACAAAGCTAGACACTATTAGACATATGCCAGTGGCGCAACCAGGGGGGGGCTGCCGGACTGCAGCCCCCCCCCCCCCCGAGCTTAGAAACTTAGCCTATTCTTTTAATTGCAAACCAATTTTTCATGTCACGCCTTTTACTAATATTTTATATTCATCCACATAATTTACATCAATCATGTTATCAATAGTGAAATTATACTACGTCTGACTGAATGGACTGACCGCAATGCTTCCACTGAGGCATCTGGATTACTGGCCAGCATTATATAAGTCCCAAATTTGTGATCGCACTAATGTGTACACAAAGAATATATGCCTACACACTGCCTTTAAGCAAGATTCTACAAACAGTCGATTTAAACCTTTGTAAAGCATTACAGTTAGCTAATGACGTAACAGATCAAGTTAAAGAAATAAGAGGCCTGGCAGATGATAATTTTCAAAATATTTTTAAGGAAGCTCAAGATCTACTTTCGGAATACGATACTGAAATCAGAGTACCTAGACTACCGCCAAGACAAACACAAAGATTGGTTATAAAAACCGATTCTGCTGCTGAGTATTTTAAAATAACAATTTTTATTCCGTTTTTAGATGGCCTCATGGCAAATTTCGAGGATCGGTTTTTAAAACACGGAGAAACCATTCAAAATTTTGAAAGCCTCTTTCCATATGATTATCAAGATTTTGATAGTCAATTTAAATGTTTTTTGAAACTTCACAGCTTCTACAAGAATAAGTTCCTTGAAGAGTTTTCCAATAAAACGATGTTAAAAGCTGAACTTGAGCTCTGTGGTATAAAAAATGCAAAAACAAAAATTGAAGGCAGATTTGGACAAAGTGTATTCCGAATGTGATGCCAATATATTTCCTAATATAAAAAGGCTTTTAAATTTTTTTTTAACTTTGCTTATTACAACCGCCACATCTGAAAGGTACTTTTCAAATTTAAAATATTAAAAGACATATCTGCGTAGCACCACGGAAGAGGACAGATTAAATGGTTTGGCAGTTCTTTATGCGAACCACGATATTGATATTACCGTGGAAGAAATTCTGGACGAAAAGGCAAAAACAAAATAAAGAATTTTACTTTAATATTAGTATTATTAGTGATTACAACTTATTGTATAAGGTTTTTGTTTTGTTTTAGTATAAGTATGATTAATATATGCGTTACTTATTTTAAATACATTTTTACTAATTAAAATGAAATCTCTAATGTTTTTTTCATAAATATTTAGTTAAGACCAGCGGCGTATTATTGCAGAAGTTTTAGGGGGCTGTAGCTATATATAGGCATACCCAAAAAAGGGCGTGGCACCCAAAAAAATTTTCGCCTGCGGCGCATAAAAGAGCGCCTTTGGCGCAAGAAGTTAAAGCCCCCCCCCGAACTAAATTTCTGGTTGCGCCACTGAGACATGCGCACTGCAACATTATCGTTTGACAAAAGGGAAAATAGACAGGTCCGGGTTTTAAAATTTAAATTCTTGCTAAAAAATTGGAATTTCTTCTCAATTTTTGATCAAGTTGGGAAAAAAGGTAGTGATTTCTGGCATTTTAAGTAGTAGCAAACCTATCAGATTTTAAGAATAGAAAATTGTTTTTAAGGTTTTGTTTTTGAAATTTGTTTAAAAATTATTCGTCGTCGTGTTTTTAGTTGTGTTAGTAAATTAAACTAGTCCTATAAAATCGAATACAAAAACAAACAAAACCAGCAAAATAACCAATATACGGTGTTATCGCATACCTAACCTCAAGTCAAATATTAGCTGGTAGATATACATATAACTGGTATTGATTTTTATAATTTGGCAAAAACTTGGGTGCGTATAAAATATTTTCAAGCACAATTTGTTGTTCAAGAACTTGAAAAAACCAGTAAATATTAAACACCTACAATAAACAACAAAGAATCTACAGAGAAAACGTAAAACACAACAACAAAAATGGCGGCCGAGCCGGTTCTGGAGTGTATTTTAAGCATGTCGCTAAAGTAGGACGTATTTTTTCACTCGTCAAACGTAACTTTTGTTTGCGCAGGAGATAAGCTGCACGTATCTAAAGGTAAATCGTCTCGACATCTGAATTCCCGATAACAGTTCCTAGCTTGCTGTATTGGGATATTTGCAATAACTACCTACTCTTATGTTTTCTTTCCAGAGACCTAAGTTATTATTGTAATTGGTTTTATACACATGTTGCTTTAGATATCCCCATAAATGAAAGTCGATAATTGTGATATCGGGACTCCTACGTGCCAACTGATTTGGTCCATAGGTATCTTCCAATCGATTTGTTCCCAAAGTGATGATTTCACCAATCATCAAAAGGAATTGAAAAAAGAATCCAAAAAACAAAACTGTAGTTTCTGACGAACCCTGTATAGTAATTGTAAATCTAATAGTTGAAATTGTAGTTTCAACACTAGCAAAATTTATTTAATAAATCAAGGAATTGAAAAAAAAAAGATCCAAAAAATTAAAAATGATGTTTGTGACAAGCCATGCATAGTAATCGCAAATCTGATATTCTTACAGATGGTCTTCCTGCTCCTTTTTTGTGTCGTATAGAACCTGTTTCCCTAAACACAGCCACGGTTCTTTTCGGGCAATGATAAAAATCCCCAGCAATAAAAGCAACGTTAGGAAAATGTTCGTGAAAATCGTCCATGCACAAACCCGGATTGTATTGCCACTCACCATTTACTCTAACCCCGTTTCGAAAATACGCTTCAACCATTAATTCAGGTAGTTACTGAAACCCAACAGATATTAAGCAATCCGGCTAAGCATTACGTCGTTAGATGCAAGGCCCTCTTTGACGCAAATAATTTTTGCTCGCACGCTAGTATATTTTGAAAACGAGAGGGTAATCGGAAAATCTGCTACATGAGAAGCGAAGTTATAAAATAATAATAATAATAATAATAATAATAATAATAATAATAATAATAATAATAATAATAATAATAATAATAATAATAATAATAATAATAATAATAATAATAATAATAATAATAATAATAATAATAATAATAATAGAAATCCTTTATTGCCAGCAAAGTTACAGATGTAATACAAAGCAACGTCAAAATGGGACTAGGTCCCGTTGTATATTCAATTCTAAGAATGATTTTATATTATTTATATACATAAATATAACCAAAATTAACCAAAATTCACAAAGTAACAATTGGTACATTACACATTATCACACGTTAAAATCATTTTAAAATAGCTCAGTACGTACATTCACAACAGACTAAAACAATATAAAATATTATTTAGACTGTACTCAATAATCTATGCAACTTCAAAGTTAAAACTATAATAGCATTTTTCTTTTACAAACCTTATGACTGCTTTTCTAAAAGTCTTAATATTCACTATGTCCTTAACAGCTTCCGGTAGCTGGCGGTAAGCACGAATAGCCATATATGATGGGCTATTCTGGAAAAAAGTTGAACTATGAGCTGGTGTTCTTAAATCGTTACAGCCTCGGGTCACCATGTCAAGGCCCGGAGCTTACAGTTTAAGGATAGGTCTATTAATAATTTTAAATTGAAGTATATCGTATGCAGTAGCGTGCCGTGGGTAAAGGGGCGGGGGGCGAGCTATTTTGGGGGCGCCCAACAATTAGTATAAAATAAAAAATAACCAAAACATTTTTAGACAGGATTGAAAGTAAACCATTCAAAAGTAAAACGTCTTACGATAAACTTAAGTTGAACTTTATTACAAAAAAAACTTACAGGTACCTACATTACCAAAAAAATATTTTGAAACAAACTTTTAACAAATAATCATGATATTACCAAACTAACTTGTGAAGTCATATTAACAACATTTTTTGCTTAAAAAAATTAAATAATATTATGAGTTAGATAAAACTATAAACAGCAAATAAAACTACCTATTATTGACGAAATTTCAATTGATTGGCTCTATTGATTGGACGAAATGGCCCAGTTTAGATTTCTGCAAAGAGCCTACAGCCAAACGTAATTTTAATTCTCTTTCTTTTTTATATGCATGTCCAGATTTTTTTCCACTTAATTTTGGTTTGTTCTGGCTCATTTTGTCATGTGCAAACGAAACCTTAGTCGTTACTCACACTCACAAGACACGTAAACGCTTTTACTTTAGCTGACTGCTAATTATTGCTAGAAGACTCGACAAGAGGCGACAGGCGACAGGCGACAGGTAACGACTCGAGGAGCGAGGAAAGCCAAAAGCGGCGCGCCGCGGCGCGACTAAGTATTGGACGAACCAGCGTTGCTAACCGCTCTTTAAAGAAATGTTGGTCAGCAAAACGCAAAAATAATAAAAAGAGTAAAGACCAGGACTCAGATTGTATGTAAGTTGAATTTTGCGGTTGCATTAGGGCGCAAAGGGCGGGTTAGAGATACGGGCGGGGGGGGGGGGGGGCAACTGCCACCCCCCCCCCCGTGCCCCCTATACGGCACGCTACTGAATTCGTATGTGCGGTTTCGGAGATATTCGGTGACAGCGAAGGTCTAAAATTGGGTTTATTTTACATACGGTGATAAACTCTTAAAACCACAACGTACCAAATAAACAAGTCAGCTTAGTTAAGTACTCATAAAAAGAAAATGAGTCTTCTAAACATCTAATTACTCGTTTCAACAAAATAATCCACCTATATAGACTACGTATTTTCTTTAGACTTGTAACAAAGTATATAACAAACAGAGTTTAATCTGTAAGTTAATCCCACAGTACCCAAATCGGGAATACGTTCCCCTGTTTTATAGTCGTGACACCTGGCGGTCTATAATAATATCTGCCTGATAAATGACTTCCTAAAATTTAAAAGGAAGGCGGGATTATAGCGGCTTTATGGGGACGTGTCATGTGGATACGAGTGAAAACATTCCCGTCTCCCGACCGAACCCGAAAAAATGTAAAACCTCATAATTTTCGAAAAAATATTAGTGGGGATAATTGGTAGAATGAAGTGTGATACGGGTAAGCATTAAAGCTTTGGAACGTGATGTTTCAACTGTTTCTGTTGGGCATAAGCATATGGTTAATATTTTAAGAACTGGCATAACAACAAAGATAAAAAGCTTAGGACTTGACAATGTTATTTGAAAAAGATTTTACACGATGCAAGGCATGGAGACAGCACACATTAAAATATATTTTTTTTAAATAATATAACAATAATTTAGTAAATATACATGATAAATAAGTACAGTGTGAGTTTTTAACTTCTAATTAATTCGGTAAATCCAGTTCACCGAAGAAAATGATCTAATAGAGACAATAGAGTTGACTTTTTCTTAAAACGACATACGACATTAGCAGCTGATCTGATTGCGTCGTTAAAGTTCCCAGATCAGCAGTTGGCCGTAGCAAGCGCCGCGTCAGGTTCATCTTAACATAGTATAAAACAAAGTCGCTATCCTGTCTTATGTGCTTAAATCTTTAAAACTACGCAACGGATTTTGAAGCGGTTTTTTTTAATAGGTAGAGTGATTCAAGAGGAAGGTTTTTATGTATAAAGCGACCCGCCCCGGCTTCGCACGGGTGCAATTTCAGAAAGTGGCATGCCGGGTACTAATATATCGGGTTTGTTCGGGTTTGTATTTATACCAGCGGGTTGCAACGCATGCCGGGTACACGCTAGTAGACAATAATTTACCTTTAGATAAGCACAATTATTATCACGAAAGTGGCAGATTTATGGCCTCGCGCATGTAAACAAAGCTAGACACTATTAGACATGCGCACTGCAACATTATCGTTTGACGAATGGGAAAATAGACAGGTCCGGGCTTTAAATTCATGCCAAAAAATTGGACTTTCTTCTTAATTTTTGATCAAGTTGGGAAAAAAGGTAGTGATTTCTGGCATTTTTAGTAGTAGCAAACCTATCAGATTTTAAGTATAGCAAATTGTTTTTAAGGTTTGGTTTTTAAAGTTTGTTTAAAAATGATTCGTCGTCGTGTTTTTAGTTCGAAAAGGAAGAGAACAAGAACAAGTGAATTAAACTAGTCTTATAAAATCAAATATAAAAACAAGCATAACCATCAAAATAACCAATCTACGGTGTTATCGCGTGCCTAACCGCAAGCCAAATATTAGTTGGTATATAACTTATATTGATTTTTAAAATTTGGCAAAAACTTGGGTATCTACGTGTAAAACATTTTCAAGCAAAATTTCTTGTTCAAGAATTTGAAAAGTGTTTGCCCGAGAACTTGACCCGTGGAATACTTATCGGGGTCGGGGTGTACCTACAGATTTTAACCAAAAAATTAACCAACCAGCAACTTTGACAGAATTAATTTTCTCACAATCAGACACAATTCGCTAAACTACACAAAAACTAGAAATCCGTAAATATTAAACACCCAAAATCCAACATAGCTAAGAAAACTACAAGGAATCCACAGAGAAACCTTAAAACACAACAACAAAAATGGCAGCGGAACCGGTTCTGGAGTGTATTTTGAGCATGTCGATAAAGTAGGACAGGCCGATAACACGAGGTTTGTGCGCATGCCCGAAGGTGCCCAGAGGGAAGGCAGCTGATTGGCGAGTCATGCGCTCGGACGTATTTTTCCACTCATAAAACGTAACTTTTGTTTGCGCAGGAGATCAGCAGTACGTATCTAAAGGTAAATTGTCTATGGTCAGGTTGCGTCATATTATTTTTTTTTTCGATTTTGTTGCTTTTTAAGTGTATTTATTAATTTTATAATGTTTTCACTTCATTATTTTGGTAGGTACGTGTCTGTCAATATTGTATTTTATAGACAAAAAATTAGTACGCTATATAGCTTTACAAAATATTAAGACTCCCCTACAAAATTTAAAAGAGGGCGAAGGCGAAGGTAAAAAACTTAGTCCGGTTCTGTTTCTTTAGCCAACCGCTTAACGTAAAATAGACCAGACTTCAACAGGGTGCCATAAATGACAATAATTGATGCGGCGAGTTCTTAGATTAATTTGACTTTACAACAGGTTTGTTAAGACATAGTATGTATTGATAGCTTATCTTTTATTAACCCATATTAAAAAAATTGCTAGTGTATCAAACCCGTTCTAATGTTATTAATTATTAATCAGTTTTTAATTCAATCAAATCAAATCTGGTTCCGATCAACTCTCACTTCGAATGATCAGTTATTGTATGCCCTACATCTTGCCACAGATATGTCATATAATTCATTTCTCTCTCGAAAAAGGACATTTTCCAAGTTTATGGAAAAATGCTATTATACAACCTATTGATAAGATTAGCAATCCTTCTCAACTATCTGATTTGCGCCCAATTAGCATATTACCAGTTCTTTCAAAAATACTTGAGAAGATAATACATAATCAGGTTACTGACTTTCTTACGCAACATAGCATCTTGCCTAAACTACAGTCAGGTTTTAAAAAGGCCCACAGCAAAGTTTCAGCACTTCTAAATGTTAGTGACGATATTCTAAAGGCAACGAATGCCGGAAAGAATACTGCACTCATTCTGTTGGACTTTTCTAAGGCCTTTGACACTGTTGATCATGGTGTGTTGAGTGCTAAATTAAAGTATATTGGTTTTGATCATATTCCTCTTAACTTTTTTAAATGCTATTTGTCGGGTAGGCAGCAAAGGGTACTGATTGATGGTAAGTATTCAGAAAGTCTAAATGTTAAAACTGGAGTACCACAGGGATCTGTTCTTGGCCCGTTATTGTTTCTAATATATACATTTGATCTGTTTAGTAAACTTGCTACTGCTCCAGTCACGGTTATGCAGATGATATACAACTATTATTAAGTTTTTTTGCTGAAACAGCTATTGAGGCCAATAATAGTATAAATCGTGATCTGGACATTATTTATGAATATTCCAAGTCTCATAATCTAACTCTAAATGCCAAAAAGTCCCTGTTTCTTTTATTTGGAAATGCCAAAAAGCGTAGATATATACTAGATACGGGTTTTAATCCAGTGGTAAATAACGAAAAAATTCCACATACCGAATCTGCTCGAAATTTGGGTTTAATATTTAACTCTAACCTACGTTTCACAGAACATGTTTCAGTACTTTTACGGCGTTCTTATTGTACGCTTAGAACATTATACGCCAACAGGCATTTTCTTAATTTTAAACTAAGAAAAATGTTATGTGAATATACTGTTTTCCCAATATTTTATTATGGTAATGTGATTTATGGGCCTTGTTTAGATGCTGTTGCCAGGTATCGAATCGAAGTCAAAGAAATTTTGGTAGATTCGTTTTTGGCCTTCGTAAATATGACACAATATCCGCAAATTTAAAAATCTTGGAATGGCTGCCAATGGCCAAAATATGGGAAATTCATTTGCTTTCCTTCACACACCGTCTTTTGTTCACAAATAAACCCTTATACCTGCGAAAAAAACTTTGTTATAGGTCCAATTTGCATGATGTCTCAGTTAGAACTCGAGGTATGTTGTCAATCCCTAAATTTAGAACTGCTATATTTAAGCGTTGTTTCTCGTACGTTTCGGTTAATTGTACAATAGCATTGACACTGAATTTAAGCGCGATTCCATCCTGTCATTTAAGTCTAAAGTTAAAAGACTTTATATGTTGGCATTTTTAGCGAACTAGTTTTTTTTTTTATTTATTGTATTATTGGTTTAATTTATTTTATTCAAAGTTTATAAATAATATTTAATTTTCTTTCTTTTTTGTATTATGGCTTGCCAAATGTATTATCTGTGGGTAGGTTATATTAGGAAACATTTTAGGACACTTAATAGAATAATTAAGTCAGTTTTAGTTACAGAGGTAATTTATCAAATATAGTTGGAATATATAGGTAATTTATTTATATAGGTTATATGCAAGAATAGCCCTACTGGCTAAATATCGCCTAATTGTATTAATCTAATTTTATGAATAAAAGTCGTTTATTATTATTATTATTATTATTATTATTATTATTATTATTATTATTATTATATCAATTCCAGATTTGCTAGAACAGTGTTTTTATTGGTAGTAATCAGTTCCATTAGCAGCACTGTCTTGTTGAATAATAAACCACTTTTAATACAGCAATTTTGTTAAGAAATTGTATCTTCTCAATGCGATGCATTTTGTTTCCAGTAAACCGCTTTTTCTACAATTAAGAAAGCAGGGCAGCGTCCCCAAAAACGAATTGTATCCGTTAGAACATACAATCCACCAAGACGTTGGTGGGGGTTCGTATAGCGATCGTCAATCGCCGCAAGCTGAATTATTGGTTTTAACGTATTTGTTGCGCAGGTCACATCGTTGTTCGGAGTCTTCCATAGAAGCAAATAAAGTCATAAAATTGGTGTTTTTTAACATTAAAATTAAAATACCGGTTGAAATAAAGTATTTAACATTATGTTAACATATATATATATATACTAGTTTAGAAAGGTAACCGTGAATATATGAGAGGATGGCGAACAAATATGTAATCATCTTTTTTGAGTCTATTACAATCCTTACAAAAGTCAAATTATTATTACTATTGTTATTGTTGGTATGACAATTTTGGCAGTTTTTATTTGTTATCATCAACTTGTTCCATAATAATAATATAATTATATGGTAGTCTTATAGATTTGTAATATAAAAAAAAAATGTAATACCAGCATTAAAACTGTACAACAAAAAGTAGTAATTCACATGAGATTAAGGGACAGGATAGATGGAAGATATATTGCTACGGCATTGAAGGTAAGCAATAAGAATAAAGTGATATCATGTAAGAAAAAAATTGAAGAATACAAAACCCCAAGTTCCAGTAGGATCTAATCGGCTTACCATAATGTAGCAGATAGGAATAGGATACAAAGGGTACCTACAGAATACATATTTACGCCTTATTTTTGGACTCGAAAATTTGATCATATTTCTCATACGTTTAAAAATCTCAAGTGGCTAGTAATGAACAAGGGTAGAACTTTACATTGGGAAATTTTTTAATTAAAACTTTAAATAACACAGCTCTACCTCTTTCTTCAAAGTTCGTTGGTTTATATTTCGTGAAAATATACATTCCCGTGACATGAGGTTTCCTAATAGGTTGTAGGTTGACGGTGCCTCAGCATCAGAGTGCCACTCCTTACAGGAGCGTATTTGAGGTAAGGGGGGGGGGGGGGTAATGGGGATAGTTACTCCCCCATGAGCCATTTTTTTTGCTCAAATTTGTTTTTTAATTGGACAGGTGGAAATCAAAAGCAATAAATCTTGATTGATTTTCTTGTAAGAAAATCTGTATCATTAAAAAAAAATTCATAACCCCCCAGAATCATTGCCCCCCCCCCCCCCCCCAAGATCAACTCCAGAAGATACGCGCCTGACTTCTTACCTAATGAAATGGTTTTCTTTGAAAGTGACAACTTTAAAGTGCAATATAAATAATATCTATTTACTCAATTTACAAAATGTTTAATTATCATTTTTATCAATGTTTTGCTGGCCATTCTTCGAATCATGTATTTGTCGTCTTCTCCATCAAGTTAAAATGTAGCGTATTTTTCCTTTTTCTAGAATGTTATAACTATTTGAACCATTTTTTTTTTATTTCTTCATTCTACGATATTTATATAATATCTGTTCATTCATAATTCGTTATATACAGGGTGATTTACGATGGATAGAATGTTAGACGTTTCTGACGAATCAGTAAAGGAATCGTTCTGAAAATTTGGTCGCGTACATAAACGGACATGCTCTACCAACCTAAAATATTTTTAACAATACAGTGTTGCCGCTTCCACACAAAAATAATAGTAACTTCGCTTTTTTAAATGCAACACCATATATTTTATTTTATTTTCGAAACCCCATTACTTTCCTTACAATTTTTATTAACTCTACTATATACTTATCTCTTACCGTTTTTAAGATATAAATTAATTTTCGTTTTTTTTGTCCGAAAACGTCACTTTTAAAAATGCTCATAATTTTGAACTCTAAAACACTGAAACCCTGAAATTTGGTAAATAGTTAACTACTACCATAGGGCTCTTTGCCCTAGTCCCAAATCTTAGTTGCAATATACAGGGTGGTTGAAAAATACACTTATTCTAGTAGCTTGAAAAAGTGACCATAAGTCCTTTTTTTCAAATGTAACACCCTGTATATTATTACGGATTTGAAAAGCTGCTAAAATTTCACTTAATTCTTGTATATCATACCTGTACAGTGTTATCAATTTAGTTTGTCCCACTTTTAAGAGCCTGTAACTTTTTTGTATTTTGAGTTAGCGAGCTCATTCAAAAAACAAGATGTACCATTTCTAGCCAAGTTTTTATGAGTGTTGTCAAAAATGACAGTAGATGTCACATGTCACATTTAAAAGCAAAAATTTAATTTTTTTAAATGGGACACCCTGTATATTAGAGGCGCATTAGATGGTCCTTTTTCTTCCGATTTCAAAAATATAACACACATATGCATTATTTTCTTCATTCCATCAAACATTGACAAAAATATGAAAAAATATATTATTGTTAAAAAGCATCAAGATAGCTATGCAACTGTTTTGGTTGCTATGGATTTTATCTTCATTTATATTTCAGTCTTTCATTTTCAGCATTATTAATCGTTTCGAATATTGAAGAAAAGTTATTTTGTATGTAAAAAGTAACTAACTTGAGATATTTTATTCGTTTCAATGTGTCGTGTTTCATTGATCATAATATAAGCTAACAACCAAAACAACTGCATAGCTATCTTGATGCTTTTTAACAATAATATATTTTTTCATATTTTTGTCAATGTTTGGTGGAATGAAGAAAATAATGCATATGTGTGTTATATTTTTGAAATCGGAAGAAAAGGGACCATCTAATGCGCCTCTAATATACAGGGTGTCCCATTTAAAAAATATAAATTTTTGCTTTTAAATGTGACATGTGACACCTACTGTCATTTTTGACAACACTCATAAAAACTTGGCTAGAAATGGTACATCTTGTTTCTTGAATGAGCTCGCTAACTCAAAATACAAAAAAGTTACAGGCTCTTAAAAGTGGGACAAACTAAATTGATAACACTGTACCTAACTAACTAGTTTAACCATTTTTTTGACTTATTAAGTATGGTTTGTAAAATTTTCTATACAATTCAATTTTTATTGGGTTATTAGTAAGTTAGCCATGACAAAAACTGATAATTACGTATGTTACTATGGTACTCGTTTTGACATTTCATTAAGTTTATAGATACAAGATAGAAATACACTTTAAAGTCATGGAAGAAAACTATACAAATGCAGTTTTTATGAATTTATTTATTTTATTTGTTATTAATGTGATAGAATTATTGCCAGGACATGTATAAAGTTTAACGAAATGTACTTTAATTTGCCGCCAATGAATCTCAGAAAATTCATAAGGATTCAGAACAATTTTATTAAATGTTAACTAGTCAAATAACAAAAGACTACTAAAATTATAACTAATAAAATGCTATTTTAACAGATGTTTAAAACGCTGACCGTTTACATCCAAACACTTTAGTATGCGGGTGTTGACTGCATAGATTTCAAGAAAAAATTAGTTTTAATGTTTTTTGCATGTTAATGCAAACACACATTGTCTAAATAAAATGAATAAATTCATAAGAACTGCATTTATAGTTTTCCTCCATGACTCTAAAGTGCATTTCTATCTATCTAAACTTAATGAAATGTCAAAACGATAACCATAGTAACATACGTAAACATCAGTTTTTGTCATGGCTAACTTACTAATAACCGAATAAAAATTAAATTGTATAGAAAATTTTACAAACCATGCTTAATACGTCAAAAAAAATGGTTAAACTAGTTAGTTAGGTACAGGTATGATATACAAGAATTAAGTAAAATTTTAGCAGCTTTTCAAACCCGTAATAATATACAGGGTGTTACATTTGAAAAAAAGGACTTATGGTCACTTTTTCAAGTTACCAGAATAAGTGTATTTTTCAACCACCTTGTATATTGCAACTAAGATTTGGTACTGGGGCAAAGAGCCCTATGGTATTAGTTAACTATTTACCAAATTTCAGGGTTCCAGTGTTTTATAGAGTTCAAAATTATGAGCATTTTTAAAAGTTACGTTTTCGGACAAAAAAAAAGGAAATTAATTTATATCTTAGACACGGTAAGAGATAAGTATAGAGTAGAGTTAATAAAAATTGTAAGGAAAGTAATGGGGGGTTTCGAAAATAAAGTAAAATATATGGTGTTGCATTTAAAAAATCGAAGTTACTATTATTTTTGTGTGGAAGCGGCACCACTGTATTGTTAAAAATATTTTAGTTTGGTAGAGCATGTCCGTTTATGTAAGCGACCAAATTTTCAGAACGATTCCTTTACTGGTTCGTCAGAAACGTCTAACGTTCCATCCACTGTGAATCACCCTGTATATTTTTTATTATTTCCGCAAGCAGTGCGGGGTTCAGTAGAGTAGCCTTTGTGGCTAGACTGCGCTTTGCTTTTGCTTGTCTGCTTATTATTATTATTATAATATCTCTAATTTTCTTTATATCGAATTTTAAGAGCACAAATAAATTTCCAACAGATATAGAACGCTATTATATTCCAACTCATTACACCCTTTTAATCATTCGTTTTATCATCTTTTTGCACCCCAAACACTTGACATCGAATAACACCACTCACAGCACCAACACAATGGGTGTTAATTTCTAATTCGGGTCATATCAGCAGCCGTACAGCTGATGATGGTAATCATAGTAACCCATGCGTAAAGAAATGTCATAAAACATTCAATACGTCAGTGATGGCTCTTTTAAGGGCGATATTGACGATCAGTCATGCAAGAGGACTGTGGGAGGAATTATTTTATTCAGAATAGGATCGTTTTCGAACAGGTTGATTTTTTGCGGAATAATATGCTAAAACGTATACAGACTGTCCGCGTATAGGGTTGACAATAGCACAAATGGATGAAAAATTTCATTTTTCGGGAAAAAGTCGTTCTTGATCTAAAGTTTTGCTTGTAAAAAAAATGCAATTCACGAAGAGAAAATTTTGATTTTTTATACAGGGTTCACAAAAACTTCAAAAACATGATTTTTCTCCAAGAGTAAACTACCTTTATTTTTCATTTTTGACCAAAATGCCAATTAGAAAACTTATTTAGAATAGCGTTTGTAATTTAAATCCGAGATTTAAAATAAATCTTCGATTTTTTTAGTTTTTTTTTTATTTTTAGAGGTAAATGGAAATTTTGCTGCTCAATAAAAATATTAATATAAAATTTTATTAGACTCTATTTTCATAATGGGTGGTGTGTATCTTATTTTAAATGCATTTCTACCACCTTTTGTAAAAACAAGGATTTTTTTACCTTTTTATTACTTTGCTGCATGGGGCAAATTTGAAGTTGTCAAACAGAATTTGATGTGTTTTGAAAATGTTGACCTTAGAACAAAGGGATTTTATTTAGTTCAATGTTACGGTGCGGGCGAAAGTTCTTACAACTTTGTGATAGAGAAATTTAATCAAAGATACCCTAACGTTTACGTCTAAAAAATGGGACTTCATAAATTATTAAGAAAATTTCAGCAAATTGGTTTATTTTCCAATTTAAAAAAAAAACTATGATTAGAATAATGCAGCTTCACTAATCGTATTGCAGTCTGTCGTTGCTGACAATAATACTACCCTTTCATTAGGAAACCGAGCTCAAGAACTTGATGTAGTAAAAAAAACCTCCTATTCAGTATATTTTAAAGCAAAAAAAATATTCCCATTTAAGCCAACTTTTAATCAAACGTTGGAAGGAGACGAAGCCAAACGTTTGGATTTTTGTCTTTGGGTCGGAAACAAAATTGTAAGTGAAAACAGGAATGTTTATAAATTTATTATGTTTTCCGATGAATCGACATTTTCAATAAACGGGAAAGTGTCTTCTGTGCATATTAGATACTGGAGCGAAAATAATCCCCGTTTTAGAATTCCTGCAAGAAGACAATATTACAAAAAAGTAAATGTCTGGTGTGCGATTTCTTATTATGGCATTATTGGTCCATACTTTTTCGAAAATACGTGTAACCGTAGGAGTTACCTTGAAATGTTGGAAACATTCCTTTCTGAAAACCTAGAAGAATTGCCTCTCCAATTTAGGAACGAGATGTACTTTCAACAAGATGGATGCCCAGGATGCCCTGCGCCTTTCGCAATTGAAGTGAGGGAATGACTTAGTAAACCTACCTACTATGTATGGGAAGGAAAAGAGGAGGAAACTCCTTTCGACTTTTAAAATCGATTTTTAATTTTTAACACTATTTAAATATTTTAACTTTGTTTTCGTTCAATTATACAACATGTTCTTGTCCTTTTCATGTTTTTAAAATTTGTTTTACATTCCTTCGTGTAAGTGGCACTTGGGCCCTTCGGTGCTGATGATGGTACTTTCTAGTACCGAAACATGTACACCCCAATAAACTGACTTTTTATATATTATTTGTGGAGACGACTGTGTGTTTTTTCCCCATAAAACTAACTTTGTCGCAAGATCTTTATTTATTATAAAAAATTGGTGATATATTTGTAAATTTCATCATTCAGTTTCCCTAATGTTTTGACATATTTTCGCCTTTCCTTCCCCACTATGTTCGTTATTTTAAACTCCATGAGACGTAAAATCGCAACAAACGAGTTCATTTTTCGAGTTTATAAGGGCGAAAAAACGTGTATGAGAATTTTGGCAAGTGCGAGATATAATACACGGGGCGAGTTTCGGGCGCGCGCCCCCTACATTTCATTATGACAGCTATCAAAACGAACCCCCCTCGTCGCTATAGATTAAGTTTCATTTTAGAAAACTCGCAGCCTCTTGGGGTTTTCCTTTATTATTTATGGAAGTGTGCAAGGTTGCATAAATAAACTCTTTCATGATTGCTCAAATTATAAAATTGTAATGTTGTTTGCTGGACGCTTAAATTATAATTAATAGTTCCTATATACTTAGGTTTTGTATTGTATGTATTTTTTGGCACTGCTCTTTAACGGGCAACTTGCCAGTCCTACTTAGGTAGCTGATGGCCAAAATAAAATAAGGAAGATTTTTTTATCGCAACAAGCTAACCTTTAAATCCAGCACGGTATGACATGACCAATGTTGCCAGAGTTGTATAACAATTGTGCCTTTTCACAAAATGTTGTACGGTTGTACGCTCGATCTAAAATGTGTACAATTCCAACATAACAGTTTTATATACTGTATTAGTTCCGACTGGCAGTTATAATGAAACTTGATATTAATCAAAATAATATTTACTTGCTACGGTTAATAAAGCATAATATACTTACCACTAAAAATCAGTAGTATAGTTCTCAAAAATTTAAATAGCTTCTAGTGTGATATTGTTTTTGTCGTTTAACATTGCATATGATTATCTGTTATGCAACATGGTTTACTGAAATGGTAAAATTCGTCCCTAGATTATAAAGTCCAATACTAATGGGTTGTGCGAAATAAGAATCTTCTATTGCTTTATCCGACATGCAAAGTTTAAAAAAACTTAAATGCAAAGTAAAAATAAATTAATTGAAACAGGTATTGGTGGGATCAATTAAATTCAAACTCAGAAAGGACAGCTAGAAGACTCCGAACAACGATGTGATATGCGCAACAAATACTATAAAACCAATAATACAGCGCGCGGCGATTGCCAATCGCTACGAACCCTCCTTCCCAACGTCTTGTGGATTATAGGTTCTAACGGATACAATTGGTTTTTGGGGACGCTGTTTTGCTTTCTTAATTGTGGAGAAAGCGCTTTACTGGGAACAAAATGCGTCGCATTGAGAAGATTTACACAAAATTTATTTCTTTAAAAAGTTGCTGTATTAAAACTCGTTCATCATTCAACAAGACAGTGCTGCTAATGGAACTGATTACTACCTACCAATAAAAACACTCTCCTAGCAACTCTGGAACTGATATAACACTAAAGCAGGTTTGATATACTGGCAATTTATTTAATATGGGTTAATAAAAAATAAGTTATCAATAGACTTAGCAAACCTGTTGTATTAGATCATTTTCCTCGGTGTGGATAGTAAAAGAACTTAGCCCGGTACTGTCTCTGTCGCCGTAAAATAGACCAGACTTCAAGAGGGTGCCATAAATGACAAGTGACTTATCCACGACGCGGCGTGTTCTTAGAGAAATTTGACTTTATCTACCTAGTTATAAATCACCTTAAAAAAGCATTAACAAAATGTAATTCAAAGGTTTGGGCTTACTAAATATGATTCCAAGCATACATCCACTTAATTTTAAGGATCAATATAAATTAAACCTTCAAAACCTTATTATAATACACCTAAGTAAAAGGCAAACGAAAAACAAGACTCTGACTCATTAACCGAGAGCTTACGGGAAAATCCGCTTGATCCGGGATTTTGCTAATGGCCACCTAAATGAGAATTTCGGATTGAGGAACGATGTCGTCAGCGAAATCGTGTACGCTGTTTAAATTGTTTATGTGAACACGGCCTTATACCTTTTTAATTATTATGTTGCTGCAATAGCAGTTACTAAGTATATTTTTAGTTTTAAATTCAAAAATAAACCATAATTTTCATGGAATTTGCTCTATTCTACATGTAAAAGGACTGCATAAAATCTGCTAATGTCATTTTTGAGATATAAACTTAAATATGTCTAAAACGCCTAGACTTAGATACAGGACACGATGTACGAAATATGGAGAACTATAGGGTAGGAGGCCGATCGACAATGGCAGCATTTTCAAATTCTGTCCCGGTTTTTTGGTTAGTTCGCTATTGGCCGATAGATGGCTCTCGCGTCCGAAGTGGGCTGATGTTGTCTTCTCCTTCTTCGTTTTTAATATGGAAAACTAGATCCTCCGTAGTTTTTAACTTTTACTTAAACCCTTTATTTTTCTGTGCTTTTACTTTTGACAATTGGCATTTTATTTTTCGAAATAACAAATAATGTTTGAAGGCAAGACAAGACAAATAACGTTGTATTGTAATTAATTTCCATATTTATAATAAATAATGGTACAATTTATAAAAGTAGAGTTTGCTTTGTGTCGGAGTGTAAGACAGAATCTTTTTCAGAGAGAAAACGCAGCCAAATAAGTCTCTTTCTAGCTCCAAAGGTATAGCTAGAATGTTTAATACCCTGTATTTTAAAAACCAAGCATCGTTGGAATTTTATACAGGCCGAGTCTACTAATAAGTATTACAAAGTAAGTGTAAATTCATATAAAAGTCCTTATTTGTTCCTTAAAGAACTAATTTAAATAAAAATAGTTATTGCGTCCATAAGAAACCATTATTTGATAGCCCACTTCGAACACGCGCGCCATCTTACAGCGACTCGTAAAGCTGAATTACCGATGCTAATTAGGGACCGAATCCAATGCATTGCGATCGGCCTCCTACCTCAAGTCCTCCATAGTACGAAATTTGCCTATAGGTGATGTTTCACAATTTTTCTTTTTGTTTTTGAAAAAGTAGTCCATACTCAAAGTGGAGTTAAATGATATAGAAAAAAGAAAAGCACAAAGTCGTTCTTCACTATTTTTATTAGAATAACTAGGCGAACCTAGAATAATTCATAATAATTCAATTCGACATGTTTCGAATGTAGAAACACTCATCATCAGAAAAACAAAGTGAAAGGTACAATGCTGATGTTGTTAACAATAGAGAAAATAATAGTGGGATTGAGCCGTAATGGAGCTTTTAATGGTGTACAAGAGGTGTAAAATTGAATAGTCAAAAGACCGACAAACAAGACATACAAGGCATACTGAAAAGTCAAGGGTTATCAAAGGCACTGTCCTGGGCAGAAAAATGAGGAGAGCAAAAGAAAAATTAGGGAATTTTAAAAAGACTTATCTGTGAAAATCATTGGCTTAAGCCAAATGGTAAGCTAATCTACCTCATTTTAATAAATTTCATTTGCTACATTCCCCTTTCTATTTTTTTACAGATGCTTCGACTTTTATGAAAAACAACTTTTTTTCTTTTTCTTTCCATCTTACTTCAATACTTTCACATGTCTCTGACAAAGCTGAATAAAACTCAAGATTTTTCACTACTTAATAATGATTTCACAGATAAGTCTTTTTAAAACTACCTAATTTTTCTTTTGCTCTCCTCATTTTTCTGCCCAGTATAGTGCCTTTGCACTAACCCTTGACTTTTCAGTATGCTGACGTCTTGATTGTCGGTCTTTTGACTATTCAATTTTACACCTCTTGTACACCATTAAAAGCTCCATTACGGCTCAATCCCACTATTATTTTCTCTATTGTTAACAACATCAGCATTGTACCTTTCACTTTGTTTTCCTGATGATGATACATTCGAAACATGTCGATTTGAATTATTATGAATTATTCTTGGTTCGCCTAGTTATTCTAATAAAAATTGTGGAGAAAGACTTTGTGCTTTTCTTTTTTCTATTTGTCTTTTATTAAAACGTTGAAATCCTACAGGAATAGCATTTTTTAGCTATACTATTTATTAATTTTAAGCATTTAAAAATATTAAATTGATGATCTTGTTATTGATTTTAGTTAGTTAACTAAAAAATGCAATGATTATCCCAATAAATGTTACATTTGTTGCAGTGGCGGATTTACAAATTTGCCGCTAGTAGGCTTTTCAATTTTTGCCGCCCTTATACCAATGACGGCTCGTGAGTTGTGAAACAGGTGAAGTGTTCGGGAAAGAAAAAGCCCGCTGTAGGCAAAATGCGCCGCAGGCGAAAAATTTTTAAGACCACGCCCAAATGTGGTCAATAATTTTTAGTAAATATTTTAAAAATTTATGATTACTTACTTATTTTATTGAAAATGAAATTTCTTTCTGCAAAGCCAGTAAAGTTCCAACTACCTTTTTTTATCCCCATTAACAGACACGGCCAACAATAAAGTTTATTTAAAAAAATACTACCCGTCGACCATGAATAAAGATTGTACCATTTATTTCTGTAAGATAAAAAAAAAATTTTGGGCCAAATTTGCCGCCCCCTAAAATCTGCCGCCCTAGGCTCCAGCCTACTCAGCCTAATGGTAAATCCAGCACTGATTTGTTGTCTAGGCAGCCGTGGACAATAATTACGAAATGAAACATAGTTCCAGGCAGTTGATAAAACAGGGATCATTGGTTTTTACTCTATTTTTCAGGTCATTAGTTAGTGAAAGGAATAAATAAATTATTTATTTAATTAAAATCATGTAAAACTTTCCTGGAATGGTGAAATCTATGAGGATACTGCATAGCATAATATTCTCTCTTTTATTTACGATTACCCCATTCACCGTCACGAGGCAAAATAATAAAAGACACAATAATTGTTATTTACAAAACCGAACTTTTAATTGTTTTTGTTATGTTATTTATTCATTCATTTGAATAATAAAATTTAAATATAAAAAAATACCTGACCTTGTAAAAGTATTTTTTGACTATTAAACTACAAATATTAATAACGTTAGCCCCCGCTCCTCCTCCCGAATCAAATTTCTGAGTACGTGCTAGCCTTCTCACAAAAGTTATTTTCTACTGCTGAAAAATAGCAATCACCGTTACCCCTTTGCACATGCACTAATTATCTCGACACTATTAAACGATGGTTTGCGAGGGTCCAGAAGACAAATTTTCGCATAGAGAGGGATTAGGGCCGTTGCACATCGACAGATGTGTACCTACGTTATTCTGACTGCACACAATCGGTGCAGCGTCAGTAGTAAAATGGAAAAGGGGTTGACCGCTATTAGTTTATTTTGTTTGCGTTTGGGAAGTCAAGATTAATGATGTTAGCTTTGTTGGGGTTTATTTTGTAATGATTCTGAAATATTTGGGTAGTATAATACGTTGTGAGGTTCGTAATACTGTCCGGATACAGTAACGGACTGGGTCGCCGGTTTACCGGTCCAAAATGCAATGAACCGCACCCATGACCGTCTGCGATTGACGTCAAGACAAAGGCATAATTTAAAATATATAAAATCTAAAAGTAAAATGTTTAAATCACACACTTCACAAAAAACAGCCACAGAAACACTTGAAAAACACTAAAATCGGAAGAAAATAGTATGACGCAACGTGACGCGTGAGCTTACTACGTCCACTGTTGATCTGGGAACTGTAACGACGAAACCAGATCAGCTGTTAATGTCAAATGTCGTTGTCTGTTGTCGAAATGCTTTATTTTAAGAAAAGTTAACTCTACTCTACAATATCGGTAATAAAGATAGCTTTTTATCAAGTCGTCGTTAATTTGACTAAGTGGCGTATATCACTTTTGTTAACTTTCCAGGAGAGCCTTTTAATGATTTTAGTATATTTGGCTTGCTCGTAATTCTGGAACTAAAACGCATATAATAACCAGCTTAGGTATATCGATAAGTCCTTTAAACACTTTGGCAAAGGTATCTATAAAGATGTAATATTACTATCTACAGAAGAGATATGGCTAAAAAAAAATATATACGCCAATCTGTAAAATTATTTTTTATTGCATTTTGATATACGCCTGTTGCATTTACCAATATCCGCCTATTTGTAAAATTATTTTTTGCTCAATTTTTATATAGGCCGGTATATTTCTTAAGCATGTATCATACATTATTATACATTAAGACTACCTACTGGTTTTAATATTTTTAAACCATTTAAATCCTTGCCACTTGAATGACCGATTTCTTCTTTCATTTCCTTACTTATTCTCTCTTTAAAATGAATTAGCGGTAACTCATTTTCCGAATCGTAATCATTTATATTTTCGACTGCCACAGCTGTTCCATAGTACCATTTTTTTTTATATAACATTTTAACCTCGCTCCCTGTTTGTAAAGTCTTATCTAAATCTAACACTACCAAGTCATTGAAATTGACTACACATTTTGTGTCCCATTCCTCCACTTAACGAGAACATCCATTTTTTTACCAATAAAGTCAATAATAATATACACTATGCAATAGAACACCAAAACAATGAAACTTTGTCACGTTAGTTTAAAATAACGGCTAATTTTGAGGTTAAAACCTTATTGGCATACGTCCTCAAACAGGCGGATATAGGCATATACGTCTCATAAAGTACAATGTTGCCATTTGACGTAGGTTTACTGATAGACGTATATGATATATGCCCGTTAGCGAAAGCGATCCTAGCGCTTATTAGTCGTATGCCTAAACGAAAAAACGGAATAACTTTTAAACCGTTAGGAATTGAAATACGCCACTTAGCGAGCGCATGCCCCATGTCAATTCACATATTATACTACTGTAAAAATCGATCGCATTTTTGCATATACGCCACTTAGTTAAATTAACGACGAAGTGATACTAACTGGATTATTTTTAAAATTTAATCAAAATCTTAGGATTTGGGGAGATTTCTCGTTTTCGCATATTTTTGTATCGTCTCACGAAATTCTCGCAGAAAATACTCTCGTCTCACAAAATGAAATGACACTTTTAAATTTTAACACTATGAACATCATTAATAACTATTAAACATTTAATATAAAAAAGTTTAAAACAAATTAATATAATTACCAATAAAACTCCAAAGATAATAAAAATGAATAAATAATTAACACTTTAAATATTAAATTATCATTACCAGTTATTAAAAAAATAAATGATCAAAAAATACCGACAAACGCCTCAACAAAATATTTTGAGAACGGCACGACAAGAAATTAGCCATGGCATTAATTTCTCTTAGATTGAGCTTACAAGTGTAATACTTTGGATTATACGGATCATTAAATTTATGCCTGGGAATTATGGTATAAAACTTGATAGCGCATCGAAGATTAGCCGGGATCAGCTCGCGTTATAAGGAAGTGCACCGTATTTTTTATTTCTACTGAAACTTTCCTTGTTTGTGTTGGATTTTCTGAGGATAATAATGGATTATGACGGCTTGTTTTTTGATCTCTAGTTTCTGATTTTAATGTTTTTAAAGGATCAGTCTGAGTAACGTCGCTTATACAAGTATGATAGGGTATTTTAGTTTTGCATTTATTTATGATCTACAGCAGTGGCGGTTCTATGAGAGGGGGGCTACTTTAGCCCCCTCTTCATGACCCCATGGCTTAGTAATAAATAAAGATAATGATCGTCAACCTTTTCAAATATACTTTGGGGTTTAAAGCATAAAAAATGCAAATTTTTCAGCACCTTTTTAGTTTTCTATAGCTATTGGTTGTAGCCAAGTGGAAGATAATGGGGGTGCTGACTCCCCCCCTCCCTTCTAAAATCCAGAAATAGTCTCAATTATCTACAAATTAAAAACTTTAATTAACAAAAACAATATTGCAGGTTTAATTTATGCACGCCGATTAAAATTATTCAGTTATACCGTGCGAGCAAAAATTATTTGCATCAAAGAGGGCCTTGCATCTAAGGACGTAATGCTTAGCCGTAGAGCTTAATACCTGTTGGGTGTCAGTAACTACCTGAATTAACAATCAATCAGTTATTCCGTCATCTTTGACAGTCGTTACAAGTAATTTGATTCATCGCCAATTTTTCCAATTTCTTGAACAATTCACGCAATGGGCTTTACGGAACAGCACAAAACATTCATGGTTGAAGCGTATTTTCGAAACGGGGTTAGAGTAAATGGTGAGTGGCAATAAAATCCTGGTTTGTGCATGAACGATTTTCCTAACGTTGCTTTTATTGCTGGGGATTTTTATCATTGCCTGAAAAGAACCGTGGCTGTGTTTAGGGAAACAGGTTCTATACAACACAAAAAAGGAGCAGGAAGACCATCTGTAAGAACAGAAGAACTTGTTGCAAACGTTCGTAAAATAATGCAAAATACGCCAACGAATTGTATAAGACGCATGTCCCAAGAAGTGGGAAGATCTTATGAAACATGCAGGACTATTCTTAAGAATTTCAGCAATTTATGTAATTATTTTTCTTTTTCTTTCTGTATATTTTTACTTTGTTAATTTTGTAAACAACAAAAATAAATTTGTATTTGTCTACTAATTTTATTACTCATTAGTTTGGCATATCATGTCATAATATGAATTTGACAAAATTTTAACCTAGATTTGGTTGGATATATCGTCCCCATATCATTGTGATCTAAACCAAGCCCTACGTTTTTTAATCCAAGCCTTTGATGCAAATAATTTTTGCTCGCACGGTATTTAATAAAGATATCTATATCTGAATAGACTTGTCTAAAATAGAGACTAGTAGCGACCATATGCGACTTTCGGTTATAATACCGGAAGTTGTGTTGAACTTGCTTATTTTAAATAGAACACCCTGTATAATATATTTTTTTGTGCTCCATTCTTTATTTCCAATAACTTTTATCAAAAGTTATTTTATCCCACTCTATCCGTTTCTGAGAAAAGAATGTCATTTTCAGTTGCAATTAACACTTTATTTATAAAAGCCTTCTTGCCAAAAATCAATAAGACTGTTTGATATTTGGGGGATTTTGGGAAAAGCCATAAATAAGATTAAAAACTATTCTAGTTAGTTATAGTAACATCTTAGATCGACTGATGGGAAATGTTCTATCTAGCCTATCGATTTAATGAAATAGCAATAGCATCGTATTAAAAAAAAATAAGGATTTTATAAATTTGTTGATGAAGATCAAAAATTATTACTTTTTCACTTCCCTGTATCTAAAATTCCATTTTCCGACATTGCAATATTGAACACAATAATATTTCTTTTACAGCCAGAATTTCGAGTTTCCCTCTGTTCCCATATTATTCAAATTTGCAGGATTCAAATTGCATTACTTTTCGAAATATCCTAATGGACGATCACCGTGAGACAGTCTGTACATAGAAGTTACGTTTTGTATAATATGTTATTCAGAGTTTTATTGGGAAGTTTTCTCTTGCCTAATAAATATATGCACTTGTTTTGAAGTAAAATTTTTTTTATTATTGTATTCACTTCTACAAACCTTTTAGGTCATGTGCTCCCCCCCCCTCCCCCTTCCCCTTAGTAAAGTTCTGGATCAGCCAGTGAAATAGACAAGGGCGCAAATATTTTACCACCTTTTGCGTGCAGCCAAAGCACCTGCCTGTGTACATTTTACAAATTAAAATTATTGAAAGTATGATTCTCACTTCTTTTATATTACAGAAAGTGCTCGTATTTTTTTTATTTCTATTTACCTATACTTTCCTTGTTTGTGTTGGATTTTCAAAGGATAATAATGGATTATGAAGGCTTTTCTTTTGATCGCTAGTTTAGGATTTCAATGTTCTTAAAGGATCAGGCGGCAACATTACTTGTGTAAATATGATAACACGTGAATTACTTTTAAATAGATGTAAGTTATGCAATTCATTATTATCTATAAATAAGGATAGTGTTACTTTTTAAGATTACAGCGAAAAAGCAGGTCTATTTGGCATATATTTTTTGCAACTATATTTAAATGATTTTAAACATACACTCAAAAAAATTAAATTCATATTTTTTTGACCGATTACCCTATTATTTTAAAAGTGTAGCAACAGCTGAAAAATATACTAAACTGGATAAAAAGATCGACAAATAAATATTGCAGTAAAAATTAATACTTTCCATTTAAGTTAATACAATTAAGTAAAGTATGACCTACACTTCTTTTTCCGTATATCAGTTTCCGTTACAACTTATAAAGGTTTGACTTGCATTTTTTATATTGTAGTAAAATTGATCTTTAGGCACGACCCAGCAAAATACCTCATTTGAGAGATAAGTAACTACAGATCTACCAAATTTTAGCTCTCTATTCATAAGCGTTCCGTCTCCTCAAATTTGATAAGAAAGATTAAAAAGTAATTACCTAGAGAGCTAAAATTTGACAGACCTATGGTTACTTATCGTTTAAAGTGGTATTTTAAAAAAATCGATTTCTCAAAATATTTAAATTCTATATCTATGTAATACGTCAACTTATCAAGTTGAATTCCTTGAAAACAAGTGAGTAATCAACTTGAAACAATGAAATTGTAAATTTCAAAATGTATTAACAAAAGCAGGGTTTTTACAATAACTGTCCCCACTACTATTGGATACCGCCACTATACGAGGTGCGCTTTTTTAGATTAGCAGAATGTTGTGCAAAGCAAACTTTTCTATTAGAAACAACTACCTAATTCCTAAAACTTTGCAGTATGTATATTATTTTCATTTGCAATGAAGCTCAAGGACTCCGCCTACATGCTTTATAGAGTGTGAAGTTTGAGCTGTTTGTTTTGAACAAGAAGAGGCTTCCAGATATTGGGGATATCTATATATGCCATCCCTGTCCAGGCAAAGCATCGTATGCGCCATTTGAGTAATTTTACAGGAAACACAAAAAACTGTTTTTTCCGTTATTTTTTTAAAGAATTTTTTTATTATTTTCGGATTATGGATTAGGAGAAATAATAATTCATGGTTTTAGGGCCAATAGCTAAAAAATATACTTATTGGGTTAAATGAAGGTCGCATACGATATTTCAAAAAGGCTTTTTAGGGATCCCGTGGAGTTTAGGATATTTTTAATGTTGCTTGAGATGTTATTTGTGTTAGAAAATTAGTGAATTGTTTTCATAATATCGTAAACGACGGGCGCATACGTTAATTTATCGATGTTTAATATTCTAAAATTACCGCGAAACAACTTAAACAAAAAATATATCGTAAGCGACGGGCGGATACAATATTTATATTGACCGTTGTGGGACTTCAGATGTTATAATCCATGCAATGTGTTAAAGGTTTTAGGACTTTGGCTATAAGTAAAACGTAAGCGACATAAGCTTATGATATTTTAAAAACCTCTGGTGGATACAAAGTGACATAATGTTGATAGTATGGGAGCTTGGGATATTTTATGATTTGTGTGTAGCATACGATATTTTTTGGGTCGACGTAGCTCAGTCAAGCGATCCCGGCAACATCAAAATCCCGCATTGGCGAAAATGTCGCTTACGATACCTTGCCTGGACAGGGACAAATTATGCTTTACTAAATATATGGGTATTTGGATTCATAAAAGCTGCTTCTTTGAATTTGCATTTTCGCCAGTGCTGTTCTTGGTCCAAAACCTTGGCTTCTGACTACTACATGTGATGTTGATGGGTCCAACATATTCCGCTATACCTGATTTCGAAGTTTCACCTTTTTCGGTATGTTTCAGATTTTCTTTAACTCGTTCGGGAAGGGACCTTTTTGTTTCTCCAATGTACGATTCGCCACACTCGCAAGGGATTCGGTAGATGAATTTTTTGTGTTTTTATTACTGCGGAGATTTTGTCAGAAAGCTTTTAAGCGTATTTCCGGATTTAAAGGCTGTTTTGATGTTATAGTTTTTGTTATCCCTTAAATATTTTCAGAAATCCCCTTAATATAAGGTATTGTAAGAAATGCCTGGTCCTCGTTCGTTTCTGTAGGTACTATAGTTTCGACTTCGCGATTTTCAGGTTTTAACATGGTATTAGTTACGAAAGATTCAGGGTAACAATTCTGTTTTACCTAAATGTTATTTAATATTTGAAATTTCAATATAAAAGTTTTCCAGGTTGTTGCAAATGTTAGATCCTCTTTAAAAAAATAGTTTAGATTATGCCCTGTTCTATGGAATTTCCGCAGTTAAGGTGTGTGAGTGAGTACACTGAAGTATTTATGCTTTTGGCACTTCGTTTGTTTCATGATGAATCTAACGAATTGTCTTATACTATTAACGTATTCCTTAAACCGTATCAGCTCTAAGTTACTGTCTATCCAGATAATAAAGGAATCATCAACCTATATAAGCTAAAGTTTAGGTTTAATCTTGACAGTGTCAATTGTTTGTGACTTGAACTATTCCATATACAGGTTCGCCATCAACGGAGAGAAAGGTGAACCCATTGGAAGATCATCATCCTGGACATAGAACCCATCTTTTACTAGAAAGTGGGAACTACAGGCATCGAGCCTCATTGCACATGGATAGTATTTAAGACAGTAGACCTCGAATTAAAATTTAGTTTACAAGTTTACACTTAAAAACAGTTAGAGATACTAACTAACTGAAACGTTGTGTTAAAAGTAACAAGATAAAGACAATGGAAAACAGACAAAGTACCTAATCCTTTTGATAATGTATAATGTTTTGAAGTATAAAAATATTATAATTAATAGAAAATAAAAATTGAGAAATGTTGGTACATCACTTATTCCGCCAATATAAAAAAACAAACGCCTCTCGTAATTTTTAAATTGATAATAAATAATTTTTATAGCATTGCGTTCAGTTATATTTTATATCCAAAGGAAAAATTTATGGATTCTAATTGACGATAAAATTTTATCAATTATGGGATTATATTTTATCAGACGATAAAATTTATTGCCCTGTGTTCGCCAACTAAGATGAGGTGCGCTTTTATGGCGGTAATTATGGTTATTAGCCATAATTTTACTTTAGGTAGACTTATTTGGAAAGAAAAAATCTTTATATAAAAATACAGCCTTATTTTTCGTGAATCCTTAAAAATTTACTAATCCACAATTTTTTTCCTAGGAACGAATAGTTAGAGCACATTAATACTTAAAATACTTAATAAATAATTATTTGGCAGAATGTTGATCCTTCATTAAAACGTCAAATACGGTTCCTGTTAAATTTATACAGGGTGTCCCGGATAAGAATAAACTCTACAGGGATATCGTAAACCCTTTGGAGATACAGAGATGGTTAAATTTAAATAAATATAGTTTAAAAAAACTAAAAAACACGCTTTAATAATTAATCAAACTAAAAAACAAAAAATAAATATAGTTTAAAATAATTCTTGAAATTCTTAATATAAGCAGAAAATAATAATGAACGATAAACATTAGTATTATTGTGATAAAAGCGTGGGGTGCTCGATATACGAAAAATATAGCACAAAGGGCCCCACGCTTTTTTCACAATAATACTAATGTTTATCGTTCATTATTATTTTCTGTCTATATTAAGAATTTCAAGAATTATTTTAAAGTATATTTATTTTTTGTGTTTATGTTTGAGTTATTGTTAAGAAAAAAACATTTTTTTTGAGTAGATAGTCATAGAGAGGTCCGGAGTAGAGATGGAATACTGTCACTAATTTAACAATGCTTTTTGAAATGGCTAGATTTAAAGCAGTGGATTCACTTTTTTTTTTAATGGCTAGATTCAAAGCATTGGATCCACAAACCCGAACGAACCCGCTCGGCCAACGGACCAACTGATAGCGAAAGAATGTACCAACACTATTAAGCCGAGTGCTCGAGCCGGAATGTAGGTAGATAGTTCGCATGCGTATACGATTAGCTCTATCTCTCTCACTCTCATACAGAGAATCTGTAAGGAAATGATTTAATTCCGGCGATCCTGATCAGGATAATGGGATAAACTTATCAAATTATTGTATTTTCAGCGGTTCTTGATAAGTCTACAAAATTTAAATTAAATCTGACCGTTTAAAGTGGGTCAAAATCGGGTTCAAAGAAGTCGGTTACAAACAAACATACATACAAACATACAGGTGAAGCTAATAAAAGCGTGTTAAAAAAAGTTGCGGCCCTACTAAATTCTGCAACGTTGTGTTTTCAAATTTTTTAAAATCCGAAACCTTTCGAAGATATTTGGCCAAAACCGAATTTTCGCGATTTCTTATTTATTTTTTTCTGACTCTATTTTAAAAGATATGTCAAAATAAGGGTTATATTCTTATTGCCATTTTTTCTCCTTTACAAGTTGGTGTAATTAGATTTTCAACCCAACGTTTCGTTTTCTTACAACCACCATCAACTTTGTTTTTTTAAATAGTCGAAACTTTTGTTTTATTAGTTTTAAATACCCATCCTCATTCCAAATTCAACGACGTATCAGTATCACATCTTGTATTAATAACACGTTTTGAACTTAAAACTCACCATCAAATTTATGTTATTTTCAGTAACCTCAGCTAAGTTTTAACTTCAAGCTGAAGTTCAAGACGCCATTAGAAGAATAACTCCAAGAATGTTAGAGAACATAATGGAATGAAATTAAATAATTTTGATTGCTGAAAACACTGTTAGGTATTTAGTAAATCTGTTGTTTGAGTTGAACTTTTTTATGGGTAGCTATACACACACAGCAGCCACGTTGCCATCTATATTGCGATGGTCAGGAAGCTAACACAAGGTGCCTCTATCCCCCCCTCCCCCTCTAAGTAGACGTCTAAAACCGACACTGAGTTAAAGTTGCTGGTTACATCAATATCCTATCGCAGGCCACTATATACCTATTACCATGATTCATCGATTTAAAATTTGTATTTTAAAAAAAGCAAAATGATCAATCAAAAGTTCAAAGAAGTAATTAAAATCAGCTATAAATTCCAAAAACAGTCGTGATTTAATCATCCTTTTAACTTTTACAATAACCGAGATGTCAATATTAAACTTGAGTTCCGGAAAAAACCTATGGCAAACAGGTATAAAATATCTGTAAACCATTAAACAAACAACATGTAACGTACTCACCACGTTTTAGTTTCTCCAACGGCTCGTGGTGCAAGGAGGGCGTGTGGGGCACTACTCCATGATGATGCGAATCGTGCGTTGTCACGTGATGGCCGAGTACGCTCGAACCCGCGCTCATAATGCCGGAAATCGCCGAACTCACGGATACCGCCGAACTAACCGAATCGTGCAAGTGATGGACGCCATGGATATCGGAATTAGCTGACGAGGTCGTCACACCAGTTACCAGTTCTTGTAAGCAAAGAGCTGGATCTGATAGTTGCTCTATCCTATCCATGAGTTTGTAGGAAGTGATATTTTCTAAAAGGGTCGTCGTGGTGAAGGCTTTTAGTTACTTCTAGGAGACATAATTTCTAATCTGAAACAGGAAAAAATTATTTGTTGTAAATTATTCAGTTTTTTTTTTTGAAATTATTCGGAAGTTCTTACCAATTGGGAAACTTTTTTATTTTTAATTTTACGAAAAAAAATTATTCTTTATAAAAAGCTCTGCATGGTCTAAAACCTAAAATGCAACCATCAAATATCGAGATTTTCCAGTCATCTACGAGGTTTGTCAAAAAATGTGAATTTTTCCCAAGAGTAAAGTACCTTTATTTTTGACATTATCAAAAATTGTTATTAAAAAAAGTTGATCAGAACTAAAAACTACGTCTAAATATTCAATAACACGCATTAAATTAATTAAATAATTAAAAAATTAAATAATTAATAATAAATCAATAAAATAATTTTTCAACATAAATGAGTATAATTGCACATTTTATTGTTCATAAAAAGTTCTGCATGGTTTAAAACCTAAAATGCAACCATCAGATATTAAATTTCTTCAGCAGTATACGAGGTTTGTCAAAAAATATGAATTTTGCCCAAAAGTAAAGTACCTTTATTTTTGACAATATCGAAAACTGTAATAATGAAAAGTTGTTCGGAATGTAAAACTATATTTCAATATGCAATTACATCTTTCTACTTATTTTTTTTTATTTTTACAATTTTTTCTCAAATTACGGATACCGAACATTTTTATCTTTTTATTTATTAAAAAAATCATGATAACCCTTCTGTTTCGTTCAGAAAATAATAAATCTCAAAACAAAATTTATGTCTAAAAATTTAATTAATACACCATTAAGTAAAATAAAAATCCATAATTTGAGACAAATTTGTAAAAATTTGTATAAGTTTGAGACGTCAAAAAAATGTCAGTAAATGTTAATTAAATTTTAATTTAGCTCTACTGGTATTACATTCAAAATACGCCTCGCTGAAGATTAACAGATTTGTTACGTAATGTAATGGTTTTTATTTTAAGATGAAATTTAAAGTTTTATTTAGCATATTTTTGTATTTGTTTATAATGTGTAAAAGTTTTATTAACTAGTCATGGAAAACATAAATTACATTAATGCGATGGCACACAATCTATTTCAATTTAAATTACGAGAGTGGATTTCGTCATAATTGGAGCATATTTATTATCTATAGAATTTCCAACTAAAAAAAAATTTGTAGTTTTACATACCTCAATGCTAAATCTATTCGGGGCACTCTATAATATCCAACACCGTGTATATTTACGTTAAACATATAAGAAGGTATATTATTTATAAATAATTACTAATTTGTATTCTTCATTTAACGCTGAAACAAATTAAGGTAAATTCTACTTTGCTAAAAAGATTAGGGATTATCTTGGATTAAAGATTAAGCAGCTGTTTACAACGGATATTTGAGATAAATAATTTATCAGTTGTAGGTACTTTAAAGTAATATCAATTGTAACACGTAATTAGGCTTGTATACACGTTTCTCAAGTTGATTTGATTGTACAGGGTGTTTGTTCATACAGTGTCACCAGTAAAGTCCGCATCATATGGGATTTTTTTTATTAATAGCTTTATTCAAAATTTGACTTTGGCATCAAGTTCTGCTTCGATCGAGATGAAAATTAAGCAAAAAAATAGTAGTCACGTGATTCGCATTATCTGTCAAATTTTAATTTTTTCCAAAAAATAATTCACAAGGGGGTTATTTCTGAAAATATCGAAAAAAAATATTGGAATAAGTTTTTTTAAATGCAGTTTTTAGCCCACGTGCAAAATTTCAGCTGCATAAAATAATTTTGATTTTTTACCTAAGTATATTTTGTAAATTGCACCACTTTTGCAAAATAAGACTCATATGCACCTACATAAAACTTCTTAGTTTTGACAATGCTTTATTTTAGATACATTTTCTTTAAACGCCATATTAAATGTGTTTTTCTACAAAATCAAAATTGGGCTATTAAAATTTGGTCGGTGGTCCTTAATATTAAGACAAAAAAGAACACACTGTCTTCAGTAAAGTGTTTTTTAAGTGGAAAATAAATTTTAGTTTAACAACGTACCTATAATTTATTATGAAGCTATGTCATAAAAACGTTAACGTGTATTACTTTCAGACAGAAACTACGTTTTCAAAAATACTTATTTTATGAAGTTACCTTATACAGGGTCAAAAACAAATAAACTTTGCACCACATGCGACCAAATTTTAATAGCCCAATTTTGATTTTGTAGAAAAACACACTGAGAAGTTTTATGTAGGTTGCGTTCAATCTTATTTTGCAAAAGTGGTGCAATATACAAAATATAGATTAAAAAAATCAAAATTATCTTCTCGTATCTTATGCAGCTGAAATTTTGCATGTGGGCTAGAAACTGCATTTAAAAAAACTTTTTCCAATAACTTTTTTCGATATTTGCAGAAATAACCCCACTTTTGAATTATTTTTTGAAAAAAATTAAAATTTGACAGATAATGCAAATCACGTGACTACTATTTTTTTTGCTTAATTTTCATCTTGATCGAAGCAGAACTTAATGCCAAAGTCAAATTTTGAATAAAGCTATTAATAAATAAAAATCCCATATGATGCGGACTTTACTGGTGACACTGTATATGACAATAATAATAATTAGTAATGCTACAAATGCGTCTTTAACGAAACGATACAAAAAATTTATCGGTCATAAAGAGGAACGATTCAAGTGGGCAATAGCTCCCCTCCCCCCCGCTCCGACACGTGACTTAACAATAGTTATGGTTTATTTGTAATTTAATTTGTAAAAAAAATAAAAATGTAACGAAGCAACCAAAAGGTGCATGGTTTAACGTGGCAAATACTGGAAATGTCTTCCACCCTCTACTTGGCAATCTTGGCATGCTCCCAGACGATGGTAAAATCCGTCGACGGAATTCCGAATGGCTTCAGCCGATATGTTATCACTTTGAGTGCGGAAAGCGCACTTGTGCGTCCAAGCTTCTCTTCTCTGGTGGCGGCGGACGCACATGTGCGCTCTCCTGTATACAGGGTGTCCCGAAATTAGCTGACAATATTTTAAGGGGATAAAGTACATTCAAAAATAAGACTAAAATCCTCTATTAATATACCTTCAAAAACGCTTCGCTATGGGGCTAGAGCCCCCCGAATTGGAGCTATGATAAGCAGTTTTTTTACAATATCTCAGAAACCGATTAGGGTATTAAAACAAAATTTGAAACATGTTTTACCCATAGCTAGACGCAATAAATGGTTTAATTAGCTTAACTGTATTTCTTCCAGTGGCGTCCCACTGGGTAGGTAGTTGTGAGAATATTGCCCTAAGTTTTTTATTTGTAAGATTTTTTAACTTTAGGTGAAATTTTTAGAAGCCTTGAAGTATTTTGTTAAAAAAAGGTACTCTTGTTTCATTGCGGTAGAATTCACCATTTTCTAGTAAAATCGATTTTAAAATTTTCGGTTTTTTGAAATCCGGTGAAAAGGCTAAGGTTTTTTTTGCATATCTCAGCAAACACTTAATATTAAAACATAAAATTTATTAGAAGTTCTACTAGCGAAATAATAACAATACATAATCAACTTGGGGATTTATTAGATAATGTGCCACTGGATTTAAGTTTAGGGCACTTCTTTCAACATGATGGGGCACCAGCTCACTACGGACGTCAAGTGAGGAATTGGCTTGAAGAAAATTATTAGGTGGATTGGTAGCCATAGCCTGGCCACCAAGATCACCTGATTTAAATCCCCTTGATTATTATTTTTGGGGACACATGACTGGTACTTGCTTAAGAATTAGATTCCCGTGTGGTTCACAATCAAATTTGATTTGCAATTTGTTATTCTTTTTTGTTTAATTTTAAAACTCTCTTAAAGTCTCCATGAAAATAAATATTTAAAAAACAAAGGAATCTAATAATATATTTAATTTGAAAACGTTAAATTCTGTCAAATTACAATAATAAAAGGTTTTATTAACAAAAAATTTAAAATTAAAAAAAAAATAACATTAAAACTATCAAATAAAAAAAAATAATAGTAATATTTACTTAACGCGACGTCACTGGAAAAATATTTTAAAGTAACATCCTTTAATACATAATATGCCTTGTCGCTAGTAAAACTTCTAATAAATTTCATGTTTTAATATTAAGTGTTTGCTGAGATCGTGAGATATATGCAAAAAAAAACCTTAGCCTTTTCACCGGATTTCAAAAAACCGAAAATTTTAAAATCGATTTTACTAGAAAATGGTGAATTCTACCGAAATGAAACAAGAGTACCTTTTTTCAACAAAAGACTTCAAGGCTTCTAAAAATTGTACCTGAAGTTAAAACATCTTAAAAATAAAAAAATTAGGGCAATATTCTCCCAACTACCTACCGAGTGGGACGCCACTGGAAGAAATAAAGTTAAGCTAATTAAATCGTTTATTGCGTCTTGTCATGGGTAAAACATGTATCAAATTTTGTTTCGATAGCCTAATCGGTTTTTGAGATATTGTGAAAAAACTGCTTATCATAGCTCCAATTCGGGGGGCTCTAGCCCCATAACGAAGCGTTTTTGAAGGTATATTAATAGAGGGTATTAGTCTTATTTTTGGATGTACTTTATCTCCTTAAAATATTGTCAGCTAATTTCGGGACACCCTGTATATTATATACGCATTATAAAGATTTTATTTCAAATTAGGTAGTTTTTTTGTCATAAAAAATTATAATAATAATGGAATGAATGAGAATAGGCGGAAAGCGCTCATGCGCGTCTTTAAAAAAAATTAGGAGACATTTTTGTTTTTTCTTTTTTAAAGTCTTCGCCCAGACGTAAGTATTGCTTGCTTTTTCAGCCCGCAGCGAAAGGGTTTTAAGAGTCTCCAACCTAATTTTGTATTTCAAAGATTTATTCTTGTTTCGTACACTCGCGTTTCGTACACCTCGAAAATTTACCTGAAAAATTCTCGTTTCGTACACCAAATAAATTAATCCACTATTGGCTTCTCGTTTCGTACACCGACCATTGTGATGACCATACCTACCCCTTAATGGGTAGACACTTTCATAATAATTATTTAATAATGGTAATAAAATAATTTAACAATAATAGATGTACGCAAATTCCGCTGTCATTAACAGATTATTGCCACAAAATATAATTTTTTTCGTATTGAGGGTTACTGGAATTTACAGGTGACAGGTACTAACTTAAGTAATTAGGGAACAAAAACTTCTCATAATAATTTCATTAAAGGATACAATAATCGATATGGTGTATATAAAGGGTGTTGAATTTGCTTCTAATATTATTGTAAAAGATTACTTACTGCGACGCTGATATTTTTTATCATGGATATTCAAGTTATTGAAACGAAAAGAGGGAAGCCAGCTATTTTGCATTCAGGACATCGTTATACTATGAAACGTACATATACCAACATCATACTGTGGATGTGCACCAAGAGACCATGCCCTGGGACGTTGACAACCTTCAAGGACTACAAGTTGAGTCAAACAAAATCAAGCCATACATGTGTTCCTGACATAGCGAAAAATGAAGTTGACTTATGCTTGCAAAAGGTCAAGAAACGTGCTCGAGAAGAACTACTTCCAATACCACAGATCTACAGGCAAGAAATGATGGTTGCAAAAGACGCTGGGCTAGACTTTGTAGTTAATATTCCTGAATTTTCCTGCGTTAAAGATCGATTCTACAGAGAACGGCACAGGGCTCTAGGCATAGATGTTCTGCCAAAAAAACGAGAAGACCTTACCTTGACTGAAACCATGAAGTCTTATTTATTAGTAGACGATGGCCAAGAAGACAGAATACTAATTTTTGCGAGCAATGGAGGACACTTGCTTGCAAACTCATCAGAATTCTTCGTGGACGAAGAAGATCATATCGGCGACGCTTGGCTAAACATAATGGAGAACGCACCAAACGAGGAAGCTGTTGTTAAATTCAACGATTATTTTGTCGAACAATGGCTGGAAAACGAGTTGTTATGGATATGCTATAATGAGCGACACCGTACTACAAACTCCGTCGAAGGCTGGCATAATAGACTGAACAGACGCATTGGCAAGTGTCACCCTAATATATTTGAGCTCTTCAACGTACTTACAGAAGAAATGCATTACTATGACATCGTACAGCAGCGGTGCGACCTACACATCTCTACGCCGAAACGTTCAAAGAAATACAGTGATTTGGACAGCCGCTTAAGCAAAATATTAAATGAATATTTACTTCAAAAAATTGAAATTCGTGAGACATTAAATCGTTTAATATATATTGTAAAATTTGATTAGGTAGCTTACCTATATAACTTATATTAATGTAATAATGTAATATAATAAAACATCTAAAAAAAATACAAATCCAAAGCAACAAAGCGTATAATTATTTTGGTATTAGGTACCTACAGGTAACCAGGCCGTCACAATGGTCGGTGTACGAAACGAGAAGCCAATAGTGGATTAATTTATTTGGTGTTACGAAACGAGAATTTTTCAGGTAAATTTTCGAGGTGTACGAAACGCGAGTGTACGAAACAAGAAAACACCATTTCAAATCTTCAATATTATTTGGCCTATTTTGGTCAACTTTTTCTTTTAAATATCCCCAAAGAAAATAGTCTAGAGGCGTTAAGTCTGGGGACCTCAGTAAAATTACCTAATACCTAAATTAATTTTACAAGTTCACAATGTCATAAAATGTCAGAAGGTGAAATAATGAAGATTTCTTACCTTGAAAGGTAAAGAAAACATCAATGATTTATCATTTCCGCTTATTTAAATAGAGATTTTTTAAAAACTTTTAACAGTCGCCATTTTGAAATAGCTCGACAGAATCGCGCCAAAATTTATGAGCATACTGTACGAGATATTATCTTTCAAATGATGTATCACAAGCTGTATGTTTATATTTAAAAAAAGATCGATGTCGTCATATCTACAGTGACCGGCAAAGAGTTCGCAACATTTGGGAAACATTTTTATTAGCGAAATATTGAAAAATCTTTTTTGGGGGATTGGATGTGCATGTCCCATAACCTTAAAATCGATTTTGACATACGTCACGTGACCAATGGTATGGCGGGAAAGTTGAAAAAACCAATATGAAATCATCATAAATCAGATAAGTTGATGAGATATCAAAAAAATCCAAAAATAAAAAGTGTTTAGAATTCCATTAGAACCTTAAATACAATGTTTGGGATATCTACTTGAAAAAACATAAAATCGAATATTTTTGTAAATATATTTTTACCGAATTAAAAATTTCCATATTTTTCCTTTCTTAAAGCTTCATTAAAGTAAAACTGACATCTGGTGACCACAACTAGAAATATTCGTTTGTTTTTCTGACAATTTGGAGCAATACTTCAAAAAATTCGTTTACACTTGGATACCAGGTGTTGCAATAGTCTATTTCTAATAACCTTATCGATATTTTTTATATCGAAATATTCTATTATGTTAAGAAATACTTAAATTCATTAATCCAAAGCAAATTTTATTTATAACCGTAAAAAATAATTTTGAATTTCGCAGAAATCTTTAAAAAAATCTAAAAATTAATAAAAATTTAAATTATTTTATTGAGCCAAATAAACAACAATTTATACATATTATACCAAACAAAAGAATGACAAAGTAGGCGTTGAAATTAAAACAAGACATTTCTAATAGGAATTATTGTAATTATCCCCACAAATTAAAATAAGTTCTATTTTTTCTGTGAGAGATAGTGATTGGGGCATTTTAAATACAAATCTTAAGTAGAAACAGTTAATAAAATACTTCACCAAGCAAAAATACCATAAAGTTGTCAAAATAATAATACATTTATGTAGAACAAAATGGCAGATTCCTATTAGAAGTGTCTTGTTTTAATTTTAACGCCTACTTTGTCATTCTATTGTTTGGTATAATATGTATAAATTGTTGTTTATTTGGCTCAATAAAATAATTTAAATTTTTATTAATTTTTAGATTTTTTTAAAGATTTCTGCGAAATTCAAATTATTTTTTACGGTTATAAATAAAATTTGCTTTGGATTAATCAATTTAAGGATTTCTTAACATAATAGAATATTTCGATATAAAAAATATCGATAAGGTTATTAGAAATAGACTATTGCAACAGCTGGTATCCAAATGTAAACGAATTTTTTGAATTATTGCTCCAAATTGTCAGAAAAACAAAAGAATATTTCTAGTTGTGGTCACCAGATGTCAGTTTTACTTTAATGAAGCTTTAAGAAAGGAAAAATATGGAAATTTTTAATTCGGTAAAAAAATATTTACAAAAATATTCGATTTTATGTTTTTTCAAGTAGATATTCCAAACATTGTATTTAAGGTTCTAATGGAATTCTAAACACTTTTTATTCTTGGAATTTTCTGATTTATGATGATTTCATATTGGTTTTTTCAACTTTCCCGCCATACCATTGGTCACGTGACGTATGTCAAAATCGATTTTAAGGTTATGGGACATGCACATCCAATACCCCAAAAAATATTTTTCAATATTCCGCTAATAAAAATTTTTCCCATATGTTGCGAACTCTTTGCCGGTCACTGTATGACAAATGTCTATAAAAAAAAACAAACGAATAAAGTCAAAATGTGAGCATATATAAAACTAAATTGACGTGTCCCAGCATTTTCCCCAAAAGTTACAGGTTAAGCCTATATTAATTTTATTCCGGACTTCTGGGCAACCCTGTATAGGATGATTTTGGTGTAAAAATTCTATACTAAATGACTTATGTTTTTTGTTTACTCAACGATAGAGGGCGTTACTTAAAAAATTGACATACAAATCTTTTTCTAAGCTGTGTTGATAGGCCATGAGCTAACAAATAAAACAAAATAAAAAAAAATAATTTTTATAGAAGTAGATAATAATATAATAATTTAAGTAATCGTCAGCAAGGAGTTACCACCCTGTATTGACATCGTGATTGATGCCTAATTTGACGATCAAAATAATTTGGTGTCGAAATTGCACATTTTAATTTAATTATTTTATTAACCTGTCTATTAAATTTACCCAATAACCTTATCATTTGATATGATGTATGTACGACGTGTGTGAATATGTATGATAAGAATAAACAAATACCTAAAAATAGAGTGCTTGACAATTCAATGTTGTTTAACTGTGGTATAGTGTAGATACTCTTTATTATTTCTATAGGCAACCAAATTTATGTCTAAGTATGTAAAAACATACCGAGAAGAAAGTTTTCTAACTTTGAAACTAATAAAGCTAAATATTTAAAATGTTAACAGCTTTTGACTAAAACATAAATCTTTAGATTCCAAGGTCGACCCGCCGGCATTTACCTGAATAATATCTCTTGTTCTTGTCTATTTAAGTTATTGAAAAAAATAATAATATAATCGACAACACGAGCGCATGTGGCAAATAAAAGAAGTGCGCGGATAATGGGACGACGTACAGTTGACGACAGATAAAGTCGCCACAGTGGATCTTTTCCCGTGCGTCATCAATCAACGATCAGGACTCAAAGTGGTTAATAACTCTGCATCCTTGTCTATTACAGTAACAAGTTTGAATAAAAGCATAAAAGAACGTCTCCAAGATTCCGCAATAATATAACGTGCTAGACAAGAATAAAACTATAAACGTCAATTCATTACTTTTTTTATTTATTTAGTTGACTACCGTTGTATTTTAGAACGTCATTGTCAACCTTATTTTGACCTGTCAATCTAATTCGTATTTTGTAAATTTTTGTGCCTTAAAACTGTTCCTTTTTCTAAAAATAGTTCTTTTTAGAGCTAATTATACCCACCATCTGTTTCGGCGGTAAGTATTTATGGATTTTTATAATACCCAATTTATTTGTTTTAAATATTCTAACCGTGAAAGTTCTTTGAAAAGTTTACGGCAGTGGCTAAATTCCCTTAAACGAAAGGATGTCAAAAATTTGACTTTTGCGATTTTAATAGTCAATAAAACACCAAACTTTTCAAGATTTTAAGCTTTAAAAATAGTATTAAATGTATTAACATTTGCTTGTCAATTTCTTTTAGATAATAGAGAATGCCGAGCAAAACTTAAAATAAATAATAATTTTTCGGGATATTATGTAGGTACGTCAAACGGTAGGCAGGCACGTCCATTTTATAAACTTAGACTTAGTTTTGACTTTTTTCGTCTCGTAATTTTGATTTGATTCATACGATTTTGATGACGTGAAAGTCATGACGCACGGGAAAAGAACCACTGTGGCGACTTTAATTTCGTACACTAAACTGTGACACTGTAAATGCAACTTTACCTTTATTACCGTTGTAACGTGTTAATTGTTATCATGATATCTGTCAAAGTATTGTCATTATATTATTTGATTTAAAAATGCCTCATTTAAGTATTATTGAAAAAGCAAGAATAATATGTTTAGTAGAAATAAGATGGTCTTATGGAAAAATAGCTGATCATTTTAGAGTATCTAGAAGTATTGTTCAAGGAATGGTAAAAAAATTGCGCTATCATCAAACACTTGAAAGGTCTGGTTTAAATATTAGAAAATCATTAAAAATGAGGAAGACCAAAATTTGGTTGAGTATTTAAAGCAAAATCCATTTGAAACTGCAGTATCCGCTATGCACATAACAGGATTCCAGCTTCATCTAGAACTGCGCAACGCCGAGTAAGACTATGTTCCGAATTAAGACATCGAGCAGCTGCATCCAAACCGCTTTTAAAAAATAGTGATAAGGAATAAAGAATTGGGTTTGCTATACAATATTTACCAGAAAATGATTTTTTTGGCAACATTTTTTATCTCTTCCGATGAGAAAACTTTTCAGTCTACATATAATGGAGGGATTCGAGTATATAGACCACCAAATTCCCGATTTGATGGAAAGTATAATCAAAAAAAGCAAACCAGTGGACGTTCCTCCGTTAATGTGTGTGGGTATGGATAAGTGTTTACGGTGCAGGTGTATGCTGGAATATTGGTGGAACACTAAACAATAATATGTATCTTCAGATTTTGGAAAATGTTTTTCTTCCTTCTGCCGCGATAGTTTTTGAAGGAAATAACATTATATTTCAGCAGGATAACTGCCCTGTGCATACTGCAAGAAATATAGGAAACTTGTTTAGACAAAACAACGTAACGTGTCTGCCTTGGTGCTCAAGAAGTCCTGATTTAAATTCAATTGAAAATGTTTGGGGATTTATTGTTAAAAAAATGTATAAAATAAATTTTAAACCACAGAATGATATTGAGTTATTTGATAAAATAGAAGAAATTAGGGAAGGGCTTAATCCGGATTACACCAGAAGTATTATTTTGTCAATGCCAAGAAGATTACGATTAGTGTTAGAATCCAATGGTGCAGCAATTAAATATTAATATTTTGTTTGTTGTTTGTTAATAAATTTACCTTTTTTGGCTTTATATTTTTGTAGTTTTCCTGGTAATATTTTATAATTTTCTTATTTCCCGGCTGTAATTTAAACACAAGAATATTTAGATATAACCATTATTACTTATGGTAAAAAACCGTACATACAATAATTTACAGCTATGTATATAGCTGGTGTTCTATCCAGGTAAGCAGCAAGGTAAGAAACCCGTTTTACTCAATTTTGTTGTAATTGAGTTATGTATGGGTGGAGCGTACGAATTTATATGTCGTCACCTGTACCTACTTAGTATCTGATATTATGTTTTTAAACTTTCTGCTTTCGCGGTGTCTTTCTAATTGTTTTTAGGAAAGGTTTCTAATCCTCTGAAAGATTTTTATTATTAAAATATACAGTGACCGCGAAAAAGTCGGCACCATACGGAAATCTTTTTTATGCGTTTTTTTTGCAAATCTGTTTTTGGCATTAGGTTCTGCGTGACCCAAAACAAAACAAAAGCTTATAACTTTTGACTTATAACGTACGTTACACCTGTCAAAGTGTCATTTTTTTAGATATACGAAAAAAAGTTATAAGAAAGTATTGCTTCTCATCATATTTTGAGTCTATATCCAAACTTTTGTTACCTATGTAATTTTTTTTTGATTTTTTTGGAAATTCAACTTAGGTATAGATAGTCACTTCTTTTAAAAATATTTTTGTGTCAGTTAGCATATATATGCATTTTTTGAATATTTTGTCAATTTTATAATAAAATTATTTTAAGAGCATATTTTAAAGATTGAATTGATTCTGCCTTTACTTGGTGGAACTCCATTTTAATATAAGAAGAAAACACTATATTGTGTTTTCTTCGCATATTTTAAAGATTTACTGTCCAGTTCGGTACTTATTTCAGGGATTTTCCAATCTGAAGATTATAATTATATTTACATTTTGGTTATACACAAGGTATTTATTGGGGGTTTCCTGGGTTTGCTGGTATACCTATTGTTACGGGTTGTTTATTGTCACTTAATAATGCGTTATTATTAACTGCTTAACAAACTGTATTTAAATTAATAGTAATTTAACAAACTAGTGTATTAATAAGGGCGATTAATAAATTAATCGCTATTTAATATACGCGTTAGTTACAATATTTTTCCGTCGATTGTCTTGTTAATAGATTATGTATTTTTTTTTAATTTAGAACCAAACTACATATTATAACAAATGTTTGAATTTCAAACTTATTGACATCGACAGAAACTATGGCAACGCCATTATGTACGCGGCAGTGCGTGCTTTGTAGTATGTTTGGTTGCCTAAAATCGTTTATTATTTTAAAAAAATCATGCATTAATTAATGTATGATTTTTTATACATTAATTAAGGTTGTAAATACACGGCCGACGGAAAAATAAATTAATTTCAAATGTAAAAAAAGTATTTCTAAAAGCACCTCTACTAAAAGTGCAGTTATATAAGGATAGATTACCAGGAGTTAGTTTACCTCCAGAACCTGTAATTACCCGGTGGGGAACATGGATTAAGGCTGCAATATTCTACGCAGCGCATTTCGAAGCCATTAAAAAACTAATTTTTGATTTTAGATGAATTAGATGACGATTCACAGTGTGTTGTGCAAAGTAAAGAAATGTTAAAAAGTGCAAGTGTAGCTAGAAATCTTGATTTTATTAAGGTTAATTTCAGTTTTATACCGGACATAATATCCTCGTTGGAGAGTAGAAATTTAAGTTTAATAGACTCCAATAGTATTGTTGAAACTTTTTCCGCCAAATGTAACAACATTCCCGGTAAAATAGGAGGTTATAAGTAAGGAACAAATTAGATTTAAATGTAAAAAAGAATTACGGATTTAAATACTTAACTGAAGTAAAATGCATTTATGAAGGTAAACCATCCAACGAAGTTGTATCTTGGCCTTATATTTTACTACCTAAGTTGTAGTATTCTCCGATTACATCAGTAGATGTTAAAAGAAGCTTCTCTTTGTACAGACATATTTTTACAAAGAAGACAATCTTTTTTAGTTGAAAATTTTGAAAATTATTTAGTAATAAATGCCTTTTAAACAATTTTAGGTTAAAAAATTGTTTACTTTTATTTTTCTTTGTTTTTTTTGCATTTTTTTTAAATAAACATATTTTTTATAACCCAATGTTTTTTTTTACCTCATTTTACTATAATAAATTAAGAAATATTGCATACCAGTATGCATAGGTATTTGGTAGAAAAATATGCAAGTAATTGCATATTTTAAAGGCAAACAAGGCGCTACTTATTTAAGAGTCTACGATCGCTTTTAATCGCATTTATTCAATCTACTCGAAACCCTCTAAACGTTTCGAATTTATTTTGAGATATATTTATTTGTTTAGAAATAATAAAGTAATGTTTGTACATTTGACTTCTATAAATACTATTAACGATCGTCAAGCTAATTATTTAAAAATAGTTGCAGACGTTCGGCTGTCACTAAATATCACCAGTAAAATTGAATTAAACGGGTATAAATTAGGTATCACTTATGGGTAGCAAAAGGTTCAAACGTTGTTTGTAACGGGTTTTTAATTTAGGTATTTCTTTGGGAGAAAAAAAAAGTTGGCCTAATAATACTAATACAAATTATAGTATATTTTGAAAACGAAAAAATAATCGGAAAATCTGCTCATTAAATATTTTTAAATTAAAGTAAATCGTTTAAGCGGTACCGGAGAAATTCGGTGACAGGCAAGTGCAAAAATGTGGCTTATTTTACATACGTGGTTAAAAAACATTCCAACAAGCAAACATGCGACAATTCAGAAACACACTAAAATTTCCAAAAATTTTAAAAAACAACAAAAAAAATTACCTGCATTTGAAATCAAAATTTAAGTAATTATAGGTATCGAAGATTTTTTTCGTAAGAATTCCTGCTAGTCTGATTATTCTTTAAATTTTCCCCCCTTGTCTTATTTATCGTACAAAATCACTGGGTCAATCATGAAAAAACCCTGAAATCACTCAGGAATCCTTTGCAAATCCAGGTGCGACGTGCAACAAAGACCAAAAGTCGGTTAAGTCCATGAAAAAAGACGCCTGGCTTAAAAACGGCTTTGGCCAGGTTTAGGTTGGATCAGCATCGCGACGCCTCGAGAGCTTTACGTCTACTAAGTCCGTGCTTTGCCCCCTCCCTTCTTCTTGGCAGTCCGCCATTTCCCCTATTCCCCCCTTTGGGTTATTTGGCCGCCGCCAATTGGTTTGATAGTCGTTCGTTTTGCCGTTAGCGGCGCGCGTACAGAATGAGGAAGCTTTCGAGGAGCTTCGCGGGGCTTTCGGGCCGCTTTGGTTGCCTTTGCGAAGATATTTATCTTGAGTGCACTTGCACTGATGTTACGAGCATCGATTGATGGGCTTTAATTAATGGTGAAATGGTTTTTATCAGCGTTTCTATTTGATTTTTTACCCATATTTTGGAAATTGCACCACTTTAACAATAAAGACTCAACGCAACCTACATAAAACTTCTTAGTTTTGACAATGCTTTATTTCAGATACATTTTCTTTAAAGTAACGCCTTAATTATTAAATGTGTGTTTTTCTAAAAAATCAAAATTGGGCTATTAAAATTCGGTCGCATGTGATGCAAAGTTTATTTGTTTTTGACCCTGTATAAGGTAACTTCACTTCATAAAATAAGTATTTTTGAACACGTAGTTTGTGTCTGAAAGTAATACACCTTAATATTAAGACAAAAAAGAACAAAGTGTAATCAGTAAAGTGTTCATTAAGTGGAATAACTATTTACCTAACAAGTGCGGAAAATGAATTTTTCCGCACGAAGCTGCAGTTTACCGAACGACGCGTAGCGGAGTTTGGTTAAGCAGCCAAGTGCAGGGAAAACATTTTCCGCCCGTGTCAGGTACAATAGTTTTTCTATAGACATGTGGAAATAAGTAACACATATTTCAAAAAAATTTAATAATTTTTAATTAACTTTAACAATCACATACATATGTAACAGTAACTAATTCTGAGAAAAAAGTAATAACTACAAGCTATAATTGATATATTATTGATTTTGACATAATCGTGGCGAAAAATTTTTCCGCACTAGTGTGGAAAAACCAATTTTCCGCACGGATTTTTGACATAATCGTGCCGAAATTTTTTTTCGCACTAGTGTGGAAAAATCAATTTTCCTCACTGATATCCGTGCGGAAAATTGGTTTTTCTACACGTCTGTAGAAAAAATAAATTTTAGTGGTGGGTAAAAAATCAAAATTATCTTATGCAGCTGAAATTTTGCACGTGGGCTAGAAACTGCATTTAAAAATAGTTTTTCTAATAACTTTTTTCGATATTTTCAGAAATAACCCCACTTTTGAATTATTTTTTGGAAAAAATTAAAATTTTACAGATAATGCGAATCATGTGACTACTATTTTCTTGGTTAATTTTCATTTCGATTGAACCAGAACTTGATGCCAAAGTTAAATTTCGAATAAAGCTGTTAATAAATAAAAATCGCATATATTGTAATATGATGCGGACTTTACCTACTGGTGACACTGTATAGGGTGTCCGAAAATGATGAGAAAACAATTTAGGGGATAATTCTAGACCAAAAATAAATGTTATCCCTTCATAAAATTTTTTTCAAAAATTGATTATTTACGGTGTTACAGGGTGTTAAAGTTAAATTTTATTTGAAGTTTTTTTTGCAATACCTTTTCCCACGCTCATAAAATTTTGACGAAATCTCGTATGGGGTTTTTTCGGGATGAGGAATATAAATTTGCCCACCGTTTTTTCGCAGTTTGTAGAGGGCGCCACATAGGAGTCCATACTTTAAATTTGAATGCTCCCCAACTTTTTTGTCCAACACTATATGCGCATTTTGACTAAATATTTGTATTCTCTTAAACTTTTGACATAAAAAAGGTATACTATTTTTGTTTCGATAAATCTAACCGTTTTCGAGAAAAAAGCTAAAATAACGTTGCTTGCATGAAGATGAAGACGAAATTATTTTAATATATTTTTAACCTTAAACATAGCATATAATAGCGATGGAAGGAATATTCCATTGAGTTCGTCGGAATTTTATAAGAAGAATTAATTTATGCATTGAAGAGGAAAGACGTCACTTTGAACCTTTGGTTTGAATAAAAAATGATATAATGTCCGCGAAAATAATTAAAGAAAGAAAATATTGTGGCATATCGGACAAGTGTATAACTATTTTTTATATTGGAATACACAGGGATCCAAGTTCAATGGATACCCTGGGGCGGGTAGACCACGACGGCCGTTTCGTCCTTGTTAGGACTCGACGGGCAGCCATAACCCAAGCAATTCCAAGAACGACGGAAAAATGTACTAAAAGCCTACTTGTAGAATCAAGGCGGCCCTTAATACACCTTAGCGCCATCCCACGGAACCAACTCCAATATAAAAGATAGTTACACTGGTAATAACGAAAGGTAGACAACTAAATAAACTACGAAGTGCATCACAATCCAGTATAGGGAACGAAACGGCCGTCGTGGTCTACCCGCCCCAGGGTATCCATTGAACTTGGATCCCTGTGTATTCCAATATAAAAAATAGTTATACACTTGTCCGATATGCCACAATATTTTCTTTCTTTGATTTGAATGTTTAATTTATTGTTCTATTAACTTATGTATTTTAAATTTTGCAAATAAAATTTAACTTTAACTCCGTCAATAATCAATTCTTGCAAAAATGTTATAGGAAAAAATAGCATTTATTTTCGGTCTTGAATTATCCCCTAAATTTTTTGCTCATTATTTCAGGACAACCTGTATAGAATAGTAAAGTACCTACATATAAACATATATTAATTTCAAGTGTATAAAAAAAATATAAATATAAGATTTCATTATTCCTCACCTGCAGTGACAGACAGGGGTGGGTTTGTTCGTCCTCCTACACCCAGCTACAAGGGTGGGTCTCCACAGTGGCGTAGCCAGAGTTTAGGAGAGGGGGGAAGACTTTATGAGGTGCCTATATTTTTCAATACACATTTTGTCATATTTTTCTCTTTGATTCCACATTTACTTAACAATTAATTTTAAAAAATTAGGCCTGTCATTAAACACTATTGAAGCCTTTTATTAAAATTATTGGTGAGTGACAAGTCCAAGAACCAAGAAGTGTTTTAATTCAGCTAAAAAAAACATAAAATTTCTACATTGGGTAAAAAAATGCATTTATATGCTTTTTGTGACATAGGTACCTACTTATTATATATTACGTTTTTTAATTAATGAAGTTTCTAATTTAAATTATTTTTATTTAAATAAAACCAAAAATAAATCATTTTATAACAAAAATAAGCAAACAATAAAAAATAATCATTAAGAGCAAACATTATTAGCGAATTTTTTTAAATTATCAACAAATTGTATAAGACGCCTGTCCCAAGAAGTGGGAAGATCTCATGGAACATGCAGGACTATTCTTAAGAAGCAGCTAAATTTATTTCCTTATAAAGTATTGGGATGCTAGTCAAAACTTTCGAAAATATGAAGAGACGTGTGAATTTATGCTTAGAGCATGGCGGTGGCCAATTTCAGCAATTTATGTAATTATTTTTCTTTTTCTTTCTGTATATTCTTACTTTGTTAATTTTTTTAACAAAAAAATTTGTATTTGTCTACTTATTTTATTACTCATTAGTTTGGCATATCATGTCACATGTCATAATATGAATTTGACAAAATTTTAACCTAGATTTGGTTAGATATATCGTCCCCATATCATTGTGATCTAAACCAAGCCCCACGTTTTTTAATCTAAGCCCTCTTTGATGCAAATAATGTTTGCTTGCACGGTATATGACGTCTCACTCACTTCTTTAAAATCGAGAAGGGTATAGTTGATATAATTGAGTGATTTGTGTAACATGATAATGACATAACAAAATTTAATTGGCTGATGGAAATGTGTTACTCCAAATTTAAAATTAATTGAAGGTTTATCATAATTTTTTTAAGCCTAAGTATATTAGAAATTCATATCAAATCAAAATGCTTCAAAAAATTTTAATGACTGCCTTCAAGAATATTACCCGGCACAAAAGAATCCGTTTTTATTGAATCCGTTCAGTAGTTAATGAATTTAATTCATTTTAATTCTGAATATCTAATATTTAAAGGCTTGACTTAATTCTGAATCGTTTTAAAACCCTTAACCGCCCGTTTTAATCGAAAGCTTAGCCTTTGGAGTTGTCGACTGAATTTCGGGCGGCTTTGCGACGGCAGCGACCCGGATTTCGAGGGATTTCAGATAAACTTGCTTTTGCTATCCTGACCCCTGCTGGTTTCGTCTTTGGCCATGTTTTAGGAAAATAAAGGAAATTAGAAAAGTTATAATCGTCAAAGTTTCAATATGATTTTAATATTTATTGGATACAATAAAGGAAGAGAAAGAATAAGGTTTCATATTAAATTTTGTGCAGGCGAAGGTCTATAAATATTTGGCGGTGTACTCACCTCTTCCACAGTTCCACAAGGTCATTTGGTCAATGACCTCCCTCAATTATTCTCTTCTTATGTAACTTAATCATTATTAAGTTTAAATTAAGTTTAGAATTCAGCCAAACTTCGTTTGTTCTTAATTACTATTACCTCTAAAATATCCCACTTATTTTACGAGAATTTTATGATTATTGCCATACTATAGCGGTACTTATCGTACGTCCCCGCAATATACCGTGCTAGCAAAAATTATTTGCATCAAAGAGGGCTTGGATTAAAAAACGTAGGGCTCGGTTTAGATCACAATGATATGGGGACGATATATCTAACCAAATCTAGGTTAAAATTTTGTCAAATTCATATTATGACATGATATGTCAAACTAATGAGTAATAAAATAAGTTGACTAATACAAATTTATTTTTGTTGTTTATAAAATTAACAAGGTGGAACCACGCCTTATCCGAAAAAAATGTCAGGTCTAATAAATCATTTATTTCTAATAAATTTTGGGTAAACCATTGAGAGTAATTCCTGCGTCTTTCAAAATCTGCGACTTGTATCTCGAGGAATGCTTGCACTTTATAAGGAAATAAATTTAGCTTCTTAAGAATAGTCCTGCATGTTCCATAAGATCTTCCCACTTTTTGGGACAGGCGTCTTACACGATTTGTTGGCGTATTTTGCATTATTTCACGAACGTTTGCAACAAGTTCTTCTGTTCTTACAGATGATCTTCCTGCTCCTTTTTTGTGTTGTATAGAACCTGTTTCCCTAAACACAGCCACAGTTCTTTTCAGGCAATGATAAAAATCCCCAGCCATAAAAGCAACGTTAGGAAAATGTTCGTGAAAATCGTCCATGCACGAACCCGGATTCTATTGCCACTCACCATTTACTCTAACCCCGTTTCGAAAATACGCTTCAACCATGAATGACTTGTGCTGTTCCGTAAAGCCCATTGTGTGAATTGTTCAAGAAATTGGAAAAATTAGCGATGAATCAAATTACTTCTTGTAACGACTGTCAAAGATGACGGAATAACTGATTGATTGTTAATTCAGGTAGTTACTGACACCCAACAGGTATTAAGCTCTACGGCTAAGCATTACGTCCTTAGATGCAAGGCCCTCTTTGATGCAAATAATTTTTGCTCGCACGGTATTTAACATAACACTCTGAGTACTATAAATAATAAAATAAACCTACACATGATCAAGCCTGGCCGGTACCAGTACGTAAATTTGATATTTAAAAATTAAATGTAAACAATTACAAATTGACAATGAATATTAATATTATATTATGTATAATTTCGTACCAATATTAAATTAATGTTGGTGCTTTAGAGTTAAATTTTACTTTTTTGCTACTGCTGTCCTTCTTGTTGTATAGGTAGGTACTCATAATTTAAGTTTGTAACTAAATTTCTATAAGGCCAAATATAATATATAATTTAAATGGTAGAAATATAAAGTATTTGTAAACCACAAATATCTTTAATACTCAATAAAACTAGAAGATATAATACATTACAGTGAAAGATCAGAAAATAAAATCTGAGGACACGTTTCGACCTGAGGGAAGGTCGTCATCAGCAATAGAACAAATGTTTAGTTCGGGATTAAGCCTATGACATAATTAAAATTGACTCGATATATAGAAGAATAAGTTTCTGAAAAAGAGCAAATAATTATATTATGACAACACAATTTTATATATTAGTATAGGTAGGTAAGTAGATTACATCATACAACGTGTTTGAAACTGCTTATATAATTTTATTTGATTGAATATGCGGATACTAAGTTACTAAACCAAATTGTAATTATTTTACGAGGTTTACAGCCTCACCTAGTTCAAATATATCTAAAACTGGTAAAATTCTTGATTTCTTAAGTCACCTTTTATCAGTATTTGTTAGTTTGTGCACTCGTAAATCACCTTATCTGGTGCCACGAATGCAATAAAATTTGGCCTACAAATAAAGGTAACTTGTCTATGAGCAAATTTCACACCACAGTTTATTTATCGACAACAAAACTACTCTTTATTTAATTTTGTAGTCGTTTGAAAAAACCTTATGGCGAGCAAAGCAAATAGGTACACACGAAATCTGCCTTTTTTAGATAAAAATATTTTTTTTTATTTGTCTTGAAACAATAATAAAACCTTTTATTAAATTATTATTCCCTTATATAATTATAATACAGGATGGTGCATGGGCTGGCGCATGAAGAAAAAATCGCGTGCAAAATTTAAGGTGAACACGAACAAACCCGAAGAAACCCAAGCAGCATTTTTCCGACGTCCGACAAATATAATAGTACTATACTTGCAACGTTACATTAGGTATAAATAATAGTCAGCACTCTGACATCGCCACAACGGCTGTATGCTGTATTGGTCATGTTTTACAACTGTAGTTTATACCAAATCCAAGGTTGTAATGTTGGCAGTACACAACTACTAAATTTCAGTAATATGATGATTACAAAACAGCCTACGTCGGCTCGACCTCGGCTTCACAGCTAAGATTAGTTATTCTTAGTTGTAAAGGTTTTTTACTCTTAAATATCAATCACACAAGACCATGGCATAGCACTAGTACTGTACCTAGACCTAGACCGAGGTAAAAAATACTGCTGTTTATTTGTGATTAGGTACAAGCCAAAAAGATTATTAACTAAATTTAATTTTTTAAAGGAAAGAAAGAAAAAATTAAATCTTCCTCCAGAAAATTTAATCGAATGTAGAAAATCTTTAGGGTTCTCTACATGTCTCGAACGTAGAAACGTTCATCATCAGGAGACAGAAATTTATATAGTCGATGGTATTAGCAGAAGAGAAAATGGTATAAAATTTGAATGGAGTTTTTATGGCATTGAAAAATGGAAATGTAGAAGTGACATATATAAAAAAGGGCCCAGGAGAGTTAAAACATGCTGAGCATGTGAAGAAAGTTAGTAAAGGAAGTCTAAACAACAAAATAAAATGAGGAAGAAGAAAAAGGCCTTCTAAAGAGAGAGAGTCTGTAAGACAGTATAAAGATAAGAATTGTCATTTGTAGAAGTCATAATCTGTAAAAATAAACTTGAAATTAAAATAGAATAGAAAAGAATTTTTATCTTTTTTAAAAAAAAAATTTGGGTAAAAAGAAAGTATCTACTTACGTCTGAGGGTTTAAAGCCCAGTAATCCCTCGAGAGGTTAATTTAAATTTGCTGAAATTAGTAATATAATCACACATTTTAGAAAATTAAAATAAAAAAATTTTAAGTTCACGTCCACGTGTAGCGGATAGTGAATTTTGTGGAGGGAGACTTTTAGTTTTTTCTTTCTTTCCTATTCATTCAACTCCACCTACTGCTTCAAATTAATTTTTTTAATTAATTATACGAAAATTGTTATCTCGTCATAAAAAGACCAGGTCAAAGCATATAAGGCAATTTGTATTTTCCCCTACGTCCGGTGATACAATAGTTTGGTAGAAAAAATACCACTAGAAGTCGTAGGTACTGACGGCTACGCCATTTTGTCTATTTTCGTCTCGCATCTATGGCAGCAATTATCGTTGATGAGCGTTTATAATTCTTGTTTAGTTTTAATATTACTGCCATTTTGTTAAAACTATGCAATAAGGCAGGGGAGGGGGATCATTCTTTTACAGCCTGAAGCAAAATTATTAATTTTTTCTAAAAAAAAGTTTTTTCCACTAAACAATTTTGCGAATTTTCCAGGCGCCCATGTTGTTCTCGAATATTAAAATTTGACCCGTATTTATCGGAAAGGTGACATATCTACGTTTTTATTTTTACCATAACCATGGATCAAATAAGGGTATTTAATTATATATAATTGGTTTATTTATGCCTACTTTCTCTGCCCTTTTTACTTGAGAATAATGGTGGGCGGTGGTGCATTAAACGCGACGCCAGGTCGGTTGCCGACGTTTTAACGACTTTAAAATGATTGACCATATTGGTGCAACTAGGAGTCGTAACCAGGTTGTAATTACGTTGGGTGCCGACGTCGGGTCGCATAGGTCAACGGTAGCCCGTCGTAATATTGCTGCTTGGACAAATATTGAATCCCTTGTTTATTTTAGACCGATAATATATTTTTATTTGTTAAACGGAATGATTTGACGAACTAACTTGATTTATTCAGTAATTAAAAGGTTATTTAGAACAATGAAAATCTGAAATTGATGAAATTAAAAAATACTGTTCTAAAACTTTATAATTAAAGCACCAGTAAAAGTCAACTTTACAGTAGCGGATCTATATACAGGGGTCCCAATTAACATTTTTCTAACTTACATACTAAATTTGTACCTATAAGGACGTTATTTTTGGTAATGTTTTGAATCACTGCTTGACTTATGCTGCTTATTACTGCCCTCTTCTGTTTCCTTTACAAGACAAATTTTAAAGCGCAAGCGTTCAATAGAGAAATAAATGCATGCTACTACTGCAAGGAAAGAAAAAGAAAAAAATCTATTGGGGCTAGGACCCAAATAAAATTTCGATGAGGTTCCGACGAACCATATGCGTAGTTAGGGGTGTACTTGGGGGTGCTAAGCACCCCGAAATCTAAATTAGCACCCCCAAAAAAATTTTACAATATATAGGCTAATTTTAGAACTAACCTATTTTTATAATATAGGTACATTATATGTAATGAATTTTTGATATTAATATTTCAAGCATTCGAATTCTGGTACAAATTCAAGTATATTTAGGTAGTTGCGGATTCTGTTCAAAATGTCTCTGCGTATACCGTGTAGTTCACGCCCAGTTTACTTGTCAGAGCGGGTCTATGATCATAAAAATCTCGTAAAATACGAGAGCGGCATAATAGCTTGTGTATGTCATGTTCTGCAATTCTGCATTAATTTGATAATTTAAATTTAACCAGTCTTAGTCGTTCAAATTCGCGGAAATTTTTAGCCGGTATTTTGACTATTTTTTTTTGTTTATTAAGGTTTAATATGGTTATATTGAACTCAGTTAAAGTTTAAAGTTAAATAAACACGAAAAAACAATGAGTGCGTCGTCGGATGTAAAATACACCGTGGAATTTTAAAAAAAAATCTTTTAGCAAGTTACCGTTGGAGCAGAAAGTGATTGTCAAGAACATTGAAAGACCTAAACCTGCTATTAACATCACATTAAAATATTTACTAAAAATGATTGACCAAATTTGGGCGTGATCTTAAAAAAAATTTCGCCTGCGGCGCATTTCGCCTGTGGCAGACTTTTTGTACACCCCCCACGTTAACATGTCAAGAGCCGCCACTGGACTTCAGCACCCCCAGTGTTGACCGTATAACTACGCCTATGCGACGAACGTTGCCGTTTTGCAGAAACGTGTAAGAAAAAGAGCGGAGTTAGATGGAGGGAGCAGTTCTTAGTTTATTTCCTAGGAATTTACACATTTAATGTTTCAAGTGCTCAAACAATTTCTGCAGTAAAGAGGATTGTATAATGTATATTGAAATATTCATTGTCAGATTGTAATTGTTTACATTTAATGTTTAATTATCGAATTTACTTACGGATGCCGGCCAGGCTTGATAATTTGTAGGTTTTTTACTATTTACAGTACTTTGTGTTAAATAGTTGCTTGTGTAAAATGTCGTGTAAGAAAAATATTAAATACTTAAAAAAACAGTAATATCTAGTTTGAATTTTGATAAATGTTTTGTGTTTAAAACAATTGGTCGTGTACAGCCCAATTTATGAATTAGACAAACAAGTAAGGACAAAAATAGGGAAGTAATACGTAATAAGTTTTTATAATTTTTTATTAGGTAAGGAAAAATTTTAGTAGGCCAAAAAATACTTTTATGGACGTAGCACGTATAAAGGGAGCTAATATTTGACCACCGTTAATTTTGCATGCGATTTCCTATACCTTTATACCCCGTTACATCCTACCCTGTATATAAAAGCGAACGTTTACCTTCTGAACTATCGGGGACCATACACAACAAACTAAGGCTAGGTACCTATTTATTGTAACGTACCTATTTACTAAATAATCAAATCTCATAAGTCATGTTAGAAATCACCAGTAATATCGGCAAAACGTAGATATAAGTAGGTATAATGATTAAAAATTGGTGCCTACCAGAGTTTACAATTTCTTATAGGAAATAATTGGAAACGGGAATTAAATAAAGTAGAAAGAAATGGAATTGAAGTTTATGTATTAAATGTAATTTTTTATAGTTTTATAGAATAGGGGGGGAGACAAAAGTACATTTCTAGGTTTAGTCAAACATAACAGTCACATTCGGAAAGGTTGTAACATCACTGGTTTAAACCGTTTTTAAAAATATACAATTTTTTTCAACTTTCCTTTTCATAAAAACTTCCGCATTAGGAAATATTTTCGTATAGGTACCTAGGTACACTATTTTTCGTCTGCAAAAATCAAGGTAATTCATTTAGTTTTTTATTTTATTTCATCAATTTTTTAATAGAAAATAATACAATGATTTATGTCTACGCATTCTAATACTTTTATTTTTAAGTTTCCCGCGCTTTATTGCGAACGTAGATTCGGCGGTTCAAAAAGTCCACAGCCAGACTCTAGACGCTCTTCTTTTCCAGCGCCGGTATCTACTTTGGTTCCGTGGGTTTCACGTCGGAGCCCAAAAACTATAAACGATATAAAAATTTCCTTTGGTCCTTGTTTCTATTGTTTTTTCGCAATGTGTACCTACCGATTTGTTATGTTTCACAAATTTAATCAGTTTCCTGACACGTGTTTCGGCCCTTGCGAGCCATTGTCAAAGGAGTACAAGAAGATAGTAAATTCTACGTGACCTTACAAAGGTATTTATATCATATGGTAGTTATAAACATGTCATAAAATTAAAATTAGAAGATTGAATGGTCAACTGTAAGTTTTCCTAATTTTAAAGGTACAGAATAGTACAGATACATATTTAGTTCTAAATTAGTGTGCTATTAAGAATTAAGGGACCGCCTGAAGGTATTTCGGTTTGATTATTAACAATATTACATTTGTTTTTTATGGCTTCTTTGATAGCTACTGTTTCTAATAAATTTTGTTTTTTGCTTTTATTGTGTATGTATAATAATATGGGTTTTATGTTGTTACAGATTGAGTGACTGTGTAATATGCAGTGATCAGCTAAACCTGTTTTATTTTGTTTCTTTAAAATAGATTATTTGTGTTCTTTAAGCCTGGTGTAATAGCTCGCAAGTGCCGAAACACGTGTCAGGAAACTGATTAACTTTGTGAAACATAACAAGTACCTACTTAGTTATTATTTTTTCTTCCTGTGCAATAATCATGTAGTTTGCTTTTATCAACTCTATAGACTGTTGTCTTTGTTAATTTCCAACGGATCCGGTTTCTTGAAATTGTCAAAACATTTCATACTGAAATCTCATTAATCTTGGTATATCGTTAAAAAGCATTTTTGATAAGCTTTCTAGAGATGTGTTACAAGCAGGTAGTGCCGTTTAATAAGTATTTTAAAATGGTTAGGGTTTGTTCGAAACGACAGCATTTACTGGAAACCCCGTTAAACCCATCGAATTTACTTCACTTACACACTTATAAGATATATATTTGTTTATTTCAAAATAAAGTAATTTTTGCACATTAATTGACTTTTATATTATTAACGATAGCGAAGATAAATATTTGAAAAATAGTTGCAAGTGTTCGGCTCTAACCAAATATCACCAGTAAAATTTAAATAAGTATAAATTTTGTATCACAAGATAGCTAAAGGTTCAAACGTTCTTTGTCTTGCACAAGATTTTGCAACAGATTATTAATTTTCTTTGGGAGAAAATAATGTTTAAAGTTGGCCTATTTACGGTAACACAATTTTTAGTATATTTTGAAAACGTAATCGGAAAAATCAGCTACATACAGAGTAACAGAGTTTAACCCACCGGCCCTTCGGGCTAGTCCGTCACTGCTTATGGCAACCGGTTATACCGTGCGAGCAAAAATTATTTGCATCAAAGAGGGCCATGCATCTAAGGACGTAATGCTTAGCCGTAGAGCTTAATACCTGTTGGGTGTCAGTAACTATCTGAATTAACAATCAATCAGTTATTCCGTCATCTTTGACAGTCGTTACAAGTAATTTGATTAATCGCTAATTTTTCCAATTTCTTGAACAATTCACACAATGGGCTTTACGGAATAGCACAAAACATTCATGGTTGAAGCGTATTTTCGAAACGGGGTTAGAGTACCTAAATGGTTAGTGCTTGGCAATACAATCCGGGTTTGGGCATGGACGATTTTCACGAACATTTTCCTAACGTTGCTTTTATTGCTGGGGATTTTTATCATTGCCTGAAAAGAACCGTGGCTGTGTTTAGGGAAACAGGTTCTATACTTACAATACAAAAAAAGGGCAGGAAGAACATGCATATGTAAGAACAGAAGAACTTGTTGCAAATTTAGAACAATTACAAGAAATAATTATCCAAGAATGTGGTAACATTTCTCCAGAGATGCTGGTCAACACTTTCGAAAATATGAAGAGACGTGTGAATTTATGCTTGGAGCATGGTGGTGGCCAATTTCAGCCATTTATGTAATTATTTTTCTTTTTCTTTCTGTATATTCTTATAGGTACCTACTTTGTTAATTTTGTAAACAACAAAAATAAATTTTTATTTGTCTACTTATTTTATTATTCATTAGTTTGGCATTGGCGTATCATGTCATAATATGAATTTAACAAAATTTTAACCTAGATTTGGTTACATATATCGTCCCCATATCATTGTGATCTAAACCAAGCCCTACGTTTTTTAATCCAAGCCCTATTTGATGCAAATAATTTTTGCTTGCACGGTACAATAATAATTTATAAATAAATATAGGGGTAGTTACCCCTCCTCAACCCCTCAGCAAAATACAGGGCAACGAGACTGCTGATGTGCTCGCCAGGGAGGGCGCAAGCAGGTCTGCCGAACTAGCAGAGAATACTGTGGCTAGACCACTGGGATCAGTCAAAGAGGATATAGATCAAATAGCTAAACAACTTGCACAAAGCAGATGGACAGGGCTGGCAACTTGTAGCATCTCCAGGCAATTGTGGCCCCTACTTGACGACAGGAAAACCGCAGTGCTATTACAACACGGTCGGAAGGACCTAAGAAACATCACTGCCGTAGTCACCGGACATTGCCTGTTCGGTAGACACGCTGAACGTATGCAAGTACCAACTAACGATTTCTGTAGAAGTTGCAAAGATGAAGAGGAGGAGGAAAGTATTCAGCATTTCTTGTGTGAATGCCCCGGCCTCGCTAGAAGAAGGTTCAATGCCCTGGGCGAACCATTCTTTAATGATCTGGAGGAAGTGAGCAGCCTGCAACTGGGTCGACTTACGAAGTTTATTAACAGCAGTGGCTGGTTTGAATGAGCTGTCAAGATTCTTCTACGATCTACGTCACGTCGCGTTAACCATCAGGAGGCTGATGCGGATAGGTTCCGCGGAACACGTGTGGTACCACAACGGTCCTACAGGACTACGTGTGACTGTTTGGTCAATGCCAGAGGTCTGCCACTCTAACCTAACCTAACCTAACCTAACCTAACCTAACCTAACCTAACCTAACCTAACCTAACCTAACCTAACTTACCCCTCCTCATTGAGACCACCATTAATGGTTTAAAGACGACGTCTACAAGCAAGATAATTTGACGGATTGTACCGATGTGGGGATAATAATGGTGGAAATAAAATATACCTACGTTTTTAATAAAAACGTGTTAGGTAAAGGGTAGAGCAATTTAAAAAATCCTAGGTACAGGGTAGCATAACATAGGAAGTCCCATGCAAAATTTAAGGTGTTCAGATATTGGCTCCCTTCATTATTTTAGACTAAGAATGTGTAATTTTATCAGTGTCAACTTTAAAAAAAGTTATACCAACCAATAGGTTTTATCGGTTTTTCAAAAGAAAATTGGTAAATCACACACATAAAAATTATGAAACTTAAAAATATTGCACAATACTACTATTTCTTGTTACAAGTTACAACCCGCCGGCCCTACGGGCCAGTCCGTCACTGCTTATGGCAACCGGTTATACAATAATTTATAAATAAATATAGGGGTAGTTACCCTGTTCCCCCTCCCCATTGAGACCACCATTAATGGTTTAAAGACGACGTCTACAAGCAAGATAATTGGACGGATTGTACCGATGTGGGGATATTAATAATATATACTTTTTTAATAAAAACGTGTTAGGTAAAGGGTGGAGCAATTGAAGGGTGCTGGCAAAGAAGGGGGAATGTCAAAATTTCCTCTTTTTAAACTTATCAAACCATCCGATAGCAAATAAGAAAATCTATCGAATAGTAACATCATAAAGGCGAAAAAGAAGAAGAGTCAAAAGATATCGTGACTTTGAAGTTTTACCATGCAGGCGAAAAAAGGGGAATGTCTGCGCGGATCAGGCTAAGAAGGTGGAATGTCGCAAAAACAGTGCCAATAAAATTACGACCTGGCTTGGCGGTAGTCTAGGTATCTGTTGTTTATTTGAGTTTTTGGACAGATGCAAACAAGTAAGTAGTGCTAAAAAAAATAGTACAATGAATTCAAGTGGCAGTGCCTGCGATGACTTTGTTTCCGAGGTTCATGGGAAAAAGAGGAAACGTTTTGGAAAACTATCTGACGATGTTTCAATAAAACTTAACAATATTCACGATTAAAAAGTGTACTCCTTTAATTTGAGCCACAGTGTATATATATATATTTGTTAAACTTAATAAACTTTGTCATTGTACTTTTGAAAATAGTTTTTGTAAAGAAAATACGAAAATACTAGGAAATTTCTTATGTGATTCTGTGAAATTCCCCCTTTTTATAAGTACGTTATGATTTGTACCACTTTAAATTTTATTACGTTTTACAAAAATTGTAAGGGAAATTTGAGTAACACATTTTTGTCTTTCAATGCCAATACCTACACATCCCAATTTATTTCATAAAAAGATTGGGCCTAAAACTAACACCTATAAAGTTATAGGGTTTTAAACTTTAAAATTGCTTTCCTGAACACTTACATTGTTTGACATTCCTCCTTCTTTGCCTGCACCCTTCAATTATTAAGAAAATCCTAGGTACAAAGTAGCATAACATAGAAAGGTCCCATGCAAAATTTAAGGTATTCAAATATTGGATAGGTATCCCTTTATTATTTTAGACTAAGAATGTGTAATTTTATCAGTGTCAATTTTAAAAAAAAGTTTAACCGACCAATACCTACCTAGGTTTTATCGGTTTTTCAAAAGAAAATTGGTAAATCATACACATAAAAATTATGAAACTGAATAATACTTATTGCACAACAAGCCTAGGTACTAGGTATTTCTGATTGTTACCAATAAGATGGTCATACCTACAAAGTAACTGAACCGATCAATTAACGACGAAAAGGTATCAATAGGTAGTTGATAATGATAATAAAAGTAACAGTTGAAATGTTTGTTTTATCACACCTACCTATATAGGTAGGTTTTAACAATCTTTAACATACTTATAGGTATTATAGGTAAGTAAAGCCATCATAATTACAATAGAGAGATTTATTTACACACTAAATATTTAGCCTGACAAGGAATTTTAAAATTCAACAGGCTGATGAAAGAGAAAATCTAAATTAAAATAATAATATTGCTTACCTTTATTATTTATCAAAAATCACTTGGTGCACCAACACTTTTTTAAGTCACAATTAGTTCACCTGGAAATTTAAAATCACCAGTTATCAAAAATTAATACCTACTTAGAATCCAATTTTTCGCGTCGCGAAAAACACTTTTTAAAAGTCAACCCGTTCGCTTTTCTTAAAACCTTACAAATCACTAACTGGGCATCAGGCGGTCTAACACGAAATCCTATAAAAGTATTAAAAAGTCTTAAACGCTTAGGTATCGGGTTAGGATTTGATACTGCAAAGTCCTTGTAATCTAGGCCACTTCCCAACGCGATTTAAGCATAAGTCGCTTCACTCTATATATCATAGCTAACTGTGGAACCTTTGCCTCCTCAGTCAGAAACGCTGAACTATTGCTCTCTCACTTTATCGCATTACCGGTGACATGTACGTCTCCCTATCAGTATAATCAGAAAGCTTCAGTTGCATGGCAACGCCCCCGCGTGATTTTCAATGGGCATGCGTGCATATGTCATGTTTTTATCGCTCCGTCTTTGTTGTCCATTTAAAAAGGGTTATGTTGCATCTCTGTGGGCTTATTGATAGGGAGGAGCTGGCAAGGCGTTAAGTCAAGGGAATCGGGAAACCGGAGTCCCTGTATTGTATTGATACAGGATTAACGTCTAGTTTTGTTTATTTGCTCTGGATAGTTTCTTAATTTTCGGCTGTTTAGATTTGGAAAAAATTATTTAGTGCTATGATGAATCAATTATTTCGTAATTTATTAAAATGATTGCTTCATTATTCATAATAGGTGGGTACTTTATTTTGATTGATAATTTATACCCAATCAGTTTGTCTATATTAATAAAATATAGCTTTACTCAAGGCGTAGCCAAACGTGGGCCGGGAGGAGGGGCAGGGGAGAGGAGCACGTGCCCCTCTTGGTCTGAGGCAAAAAGCCAAACAATATCCTGTGGGGTACTACCTCTATAAGAACGTATGTACCTACTACGTATTATAATTATACATTGTCATTAAAATACCTATTTGTACCTATAGGTATTATTTTTATAATGAAAATATGCAATGTGTGTATCGTATTAACAAAAGTAGTAGGTATTCGGCATTTTCAAACAGATTTTTTTTCTCATTATTTACATAGAATCCTATGAATTCTATAGGACAAAAAATATCTGTGGTAATGATTTTTACATAAAAATATGAATTGCCCATATTATCATTGTATTTATATATCTACCTACCTATCATAGTTAGGATACGAATTACATAAAAGTGTTCGAATAAAATTTGTAAACATCAGATAATTTACATAATACATTTTTTAATCCTATTAATTCAATAGAAATAAAATTAATTGCAGGTATGATTAAACGATTTCTATAATAAAAATATGCAATGTGTGACCTACGTGTCGTATTAACAAAAATTATACCAAAGTACCAAAACAATAGTGTTATAAATTTGCAAAAAAGGGTTATTTTACCTTAATTACATTCAGGATTTTATTAATTCTATATTAAAGACCAAAAATATCTGTTTCAATGATTTTTAAATAAAATTATGAATTGCCCATATTATCATTGTCTATATCTATACCTATCATAGTTAACTAATACAAATTACATAAAAGTGTTCCAATAAAATTTGTAAACATCAGATAATTTACATAATACATTTGAATACTATTAATTCAAAGAAACAAAATTAATTGTAGGCCTGGTTAAACGATTTCTATAATAAAAATATGGAATGTGTACGTGTCGTATTAACAAAAATCATACCAAAGTACCAAAACGAAAGTATTCTAAATTTGAAAAAAAAAGGTATTTTACTTTAATTACATTCAGGATTTTATTAATTCTATATTTAAGACGAAAAATATCTGTTTCAATGATTTTTAAATAAAATTCGGAATTGCCCATGTTATTATTGTCTAGGTATATATATATATATACCTACCTATCATAGTTAACTAATACAAATTACATGAAAGTGTTCCAATAAAATTTGAAAACATCAGATAATTTACATAATACATTTGAATCCTATTAATTCAATAGAAACAAAATTAATTGTAGGTCTGGTTAAACGATTTCTATAATAAAAATATGCAATATGTAAGTACGTATCGTATTAACAAAAATTATACCAGAGTACCAAAAGAAAAGTGTTCTAAATTTGCAAAAATAAGTTATTTTACCTTAATTACCTTCAGGATTTTATTAATTCTATATATTTAAGACCAAAAATATCTGTTTCAATGATTTTTAAATAAAATTATGAATTGCCCATATTATCATTGTCATCTATACCTATCATAGTTAACTAATACGAATTACATAAAACTGTTCCAATAAAATTTGTAAACATCAGATAATTTACATAATACATTATTTGAATCCTATTAGTTCAATAGAAACAAAATTAATTGTAGGTATGGTTAAACGATTTCTATAATAAAAATATGCAATGTGTACGTGTCGTACCTATTAACAAAAATTATACCAAACTACCAAAACAAAAGTGTTCTAAATTGCAAAAATAAGTTATTTTACCTTAATTACATTCAGGATTTTATTAATTCCATATTTAAGACCAAAAATAGCTGTTTCAATGATTTTTAAATAAAATTATGAATTGCCAAAATTATCATTGTCTAGGTATATCTATACCTATCATAGTTAACAAATTACATGAAAGTGTTCCAATAAAATTTGAAACATCAGATAATTTACATAATAGGTATATTTGAATCCTATTAATTCTATAGAAACAAAATTGATTGTAGGTATGGTTAAACCATTTGTATAATAAAAATATGCAATGTGTACGTGTCGTATTAACAAAAATGATACCAAAGTACCGAAACAAAAGTGTTCTAAATTTGCAAAAATAAGTTATTAAAATTTCACCTTAATTACATTCAGGATTTTATTAATTCTATATTTAAGACCAAAAATATGTTTCAATGATTTTTAAATAAAATTATGAATTGCCAAAATTATCATTGTCTAGGTATATCTATACCTATCATAGTTAACAAATTACATAAAAGTGTTCCAATAAAATTTGTAAACATCAGATAATTTACATAATACATTATTTGAATCCTATTAGTTAAATAGAAACAAAATTAATTGTAGGTATGGTTAAACGATTTCTAAAATAAAAATATGCAATGTGTGCGTGTCGTATACCTATTAACAAAAATTATACCAAACTAGCAAAACAAGAGTGTTCTAAATTGCAAAAATAAGTTATTTTACCTTAATTATTCAGAATTTTATTAATTCCATATTTAAGACCAAAAATAGCTGTTTCAATGATTTTTAAATAAATTTATGGCCCATATCATTATTAGGTATTGTCTAGGTATATTTTTATACCTATCATAGTTAACAAATTACATAAAAGTGTTCCAATAAAATTTGGAAACATCAGATAATTTACATAATAGGTATATTTGAATCCTATTAATTCTATAGAAACAAAATTGATTGTAGGTATGGTTAAACGATTTGTATAATAAAAATATGCAATGTGTACGTGTCCTATTAACAAAAATTATACCAAAGTACCGAAACAAAAGTGTTCTAAATTTGCAAAAATAAGTTATTAAAATTTCACCTTAATTACATTCAGGATTTTATTAATTCTATATTTAAGACCAAAAATATCTGTTTCAATGATTATTAAATAAAATTATAAATTGCCCATTATCATTATCTAGGCATACCTATATCTATACCTATCATAGTTAAATACAAATTACATGAAAGTGTTTCAATAAAATTTGAAAACATCAGATAATTTACATAATACATTTGAATTATTTTAATTCAATAGAAACAAAATTAATTGTAGGTATGGTTAAACGATTTCTATAATAAAAATATGCAATGTGAACGTGTCGTATTAACAAAAATTATACCAAAGTACCAAAACAAAAGTATTCTAAATTTGCAACAATAAGTTATTTTAGCTTAATTACATTCAGGATTTTATTAATTCTATATTTAATACCAAAAATATCTGTCTCAACGATTTTAAATAAAATTATGAATTGCCCATATTATCATTGTCTATAGGTACCTACATATCATAGTTAACTAATACAAATTACATGAAAGTGTTCCAATAAAATTTGGAAACATCAAATAATTTACATAATAGGTACATTTGAATCCTATTAATTCTATAGAAACAAAATTGATTGTATGGTTAAACGATTTTTATAATGAAAATATGCAATGTGTACGTGTCGTATTAACAAAAATTACACCAAAGTACCAAAACAAAAGTGTTCTAAATTTGTAAAAATAAGTTATTTTACCTTAATTACATTCAGGATTTTATTTATTTTATATTTAAGACCAAAAATATCTGTTTCAATGATTTTTAAATAAATTTATGGCCCATATTATTATTATTGTCTAGGTATATTTTTATACCTATCATAGTTAACTAAAACAAATTACATGAAAGTAATCCAATAAAATTTGAAAACATCAGATAATTTACATAATACATTTGAATCCTATTAATTCAATAGAAACAAAATTGTGGGTATGGTTAATCTATAATAAAAATATGCAATGTGTAGGTACGTGTCCTATTAACAAAAATTATACCAAAGTACCAAAACAAAAGTGTTCTAAATTTGCAAAAATAAGTTATTTTACCTGAATTACATTCAGGATTTTATTAATTCTATATTTAAGAAGACCCAAAATATCTGTTTTAAAGATTTTTAAATAAAATTATAAATTGCCCATGTTATCATTGTCTAGGTATATCATAGTTAACTAATACAAATTACATTAAAGTGTTCCAATAAAATTTGGAAACATCAGATAATTTACATAATACATTTGAATTCTATTAATTCTATAGAAACAAAAATTGATTGTAGGTATGATTAAACGATTTGTATAATGAAAATAGGCAATGTGTGCGTATATCGTATGAACAAACATTTTACCTATAAAGGTGACAAAACAAAAAAGTTCCAAATTAGCAAACATCAGTTTTATTTTACCCTAATTACATTCAAGATTCTATTAATTTTATATTTATGACCAAAAAGATCTGTTTCGATGATTTTTAAATAAAAATATGAAATGCCCATATTATAATTTGTCTATCTATACCTATCATCGTTAACTAATACAATTTACATAAAAGTGTTTCAATAAAATTTGTAAGCATCAGATAATTTGCATAATACATTTAAAGCTTATTAATTCTAATAGAAACAAAATTAATTGTAGATATGGTTAAACGATTTTTATAATGAAAATATGCAATGTATGCGTTTCGTATTAACCAAAATTAGGTATACCTACCTATAATATAGGTAACAAAACAAAAGTGTTTCAATAAAATATGTAAGGATCAGATAGTTTACAGAATACATTGGATCCTATTAATTCTATAGAAGCAAAATTAATGGTGGGTATATACATATAGTTAAACGATTTTTATAATCAAAATATGTACCTAATGTGTGTAGGTATCGTATTAACAAATATTGTAGCAAATGTGTCCGAAATTTAAATTTGCAAACAACAGATAATTTACATTAATACCTACATGGGATCCTAATAATTTTATAGAATCAAAGGTAATTGTTTTCTGGACATTTTTTTGAAATGAACATAATAATTTGCAACTTTATCTTAATAACAAGAATTATAACGAACGTTCCAAACACTAATTAGGTACTTAGTTCAAATTAATTAATTGGATCCTATTTGGTAATTTCAAGATTAAAAATATGTCTTTCAATGATTTTTAAAATGAAATATGCTATAATGTGTATCGTATTGACAAAAATTACAACAAAAGTGCGTTATTTAGCAAAATAACATTTTTGTAATTATATACATAAGGTAAAAGACCCAATTATCGGCACTGATCCAATTATCGGCACTTACTTCAAAGATCCTTAATTAATAAGAAACTGGTAAAGGAAATATTTTGGCAGCGTATTTCAAACCAAAGTTTACCATCTAACCCTTAATTTACCGCGGTTCCCAGATTTTTAAACCGGTCAGTTATTTGAAAACTCCCAACTATCGGTGAATGATATCAGGTGAGCTGAGCTTGGGGGTGTTTTACAGTTTGTAGTGCTAAGAACCCTCTCCAGTGAAAGTTTAACGACTTTTTAAATATCAACAGTGTATTTTCACCAATTTAAATGGTAAGCTCTTCTTTAAACATTTATGATTAGGAAAATGTATTGAAAATGTCTTTTTTGTACAGTTTTTATTCACTTTTCTCAAAAATAAAATGTGCCGGAATCTGGAGCAATGTAAAAAGGTTATGTGCCAATTACCGGCATGTGTGCCGATAATTGACGCGGTGTTGACTTTAGGTTAACGGCTTATTTTGCCGACGATTTTGGGATATTTAAATACAAATTAATTTTAAAGTGTACTTATTAAGTAACTTAATAGTGGGACCAATTATCGGCACCTTTAAATTATCATATTTAACGCTCTAGATAATATTTAAATCCTATGGGCTTATAGGAGCATCTAGGTGCCGCTAATTAGAACGTACCTTTTTTTAGTGGAAAGATGGATAAAAGGCAAAGAAATCAGTATTCTACCTCGAAGCAGAATGAAGCAATTGAAGCAATTCAGAATGGAATGCCATTTAAAACCGCCAGTAAAAGGTTCAACATTTCAAGATCAACGCCACAGGACAAGGTTAAAGGCAGATCTACACTTGGTAAGAGATGCGGTCCAACAACAATTCTAACAAACGAAGAAGAAGCATTATTGGTTAAGTGGCTGCTCCACATCTCAAATTGTGGGTTTCCTGCAACAAAAATGCAACTGCTGGACAGTGTGCAGCTTTCGGTCAAAAAGCTTCAACGTCCGAATACATTTGTAGATGGACGACCTGGTCGTAAATGGTACGAGCTTTTTTTACGGAGGCATCCGGAATTAACCACCCGAATATCTCAAAGCCTGACAACTGCCAGATCAGTTTTAACAGAACGTCGCATACGTCAATGGTTTGACGAGGTTGGCACATTCTTAAGAGAGCAAGATTACCTAGATGTTTTTCTTAACCCACAGCGGATTTATAATTGTGACGAGACGGCATTTTTTATTTTCATGAAGAGTGCGTCGGCCTCACTAAAAAGGATAAGGGTGAATTTTGATGTCCTGATTGCGAATAACATTATTATTATTTAAGAATACTTAATATAGTCATTGTTCCTTACTTTAAGAATAACATGTTTCTTTTCTTTTTTAATTCCCTTACCTATACGGGCATCAGCCTCATGACTTAACTACCCTTTAATACCTTGAACAGACCATGCCGATAATAGGGACCCATTGGTGCCGAAAATTGGAACTACACTAAAATTAATGTGCCGATAATTGGTACATCATGTATGATTTTGCAAAATATTTTTTTTCTTTTTGTACTGTTAAGCGTTATCTAATATTTTTAATCGCTTACATAAAGAATCCTTAAGGCTTGCTACATCAATTGCTACAAATTTTACCGATTTAAAAATTGGATTTTACTGAATTTCAAACTATGACTCGTTCCTTAAGGTGCCGATAATTGGGTCGTTTACCTTAATAACATTATTAGGACCTATTTATTTCGTAGGAGAAAATATCTGTTTATAGTGGTCATGATTTTTATAATGAAAATATGCAACTTTATCTTAATCTTAATTATAACGAAAGTTCCAAACACCAATAATTGTTTTACATAATTACATTGGATCCTATTTGGTAATTCCAAGATTAAAAATATGTCTTCGAAAATTATAACAAAAGTGTTACTTTGCAAAATAACATTTTTTTAATTACATAATAACATTATTAGGACCTATTGATTTCGTAGGAAAAAATATCTGTTTGGTGGTCATGATTTTTATAATGAAAATATGTAACTTTATCTTAATGACAAGAATTATAACGAAAGTTCCAGACACCAATTGTTTCACATTAATTTCATTGGATCCTATTTGGTAATTCCAAGATTAAAAATATGCTTTCACTGATTTTTAACTAAAATATGCTATAATGTGTATCGTATTGACGAAAATTATAACAAAAGTGTTACTTCGCAAAATAACATTTTTTTAATTACATAATAACATTATTAGGACCTATTGATTTCGTAGGAAAAAATATCTGTTTGGTGGTCATGATTTTTATAATGCAACTTTATCTTAATGACAAGAATTATAACGAAAGTTCCAAACACCAATTGTTTCACATTAATTACATTGGATCCTATTTGGTAATTCCAAGATTAAAAATATGCTTTCACTGATTTTTAAATAAAATATGCTATAATGTGTATCGTATTGACGAAAATTATAACAAAACTGTTACTTTGCAAAATAACATTTTTTTAATTATATTATAACATTATTAGGACCTATTGATTTCGTAGAAAAAATATCTGTTTATGTATAGTGGTCATGATTTTTATAATGAAAATATGCAACTTTATTTTAATGACAAGAATTATAACGAAAGTTCCAAACACCAATTGTTTCACATTAATTACATTGAATCCTATTGGATAATTCCAAGATTAAAAATATGTCTTTCAATGATTTTTAAATAAAATATGCCATAATGTGTATCGTATTAACGAAAATTATGACGAAAAGGTTATTTTGCAAAATAATTAATATCTATATAAATAATTTTTTCTAACAATATTTAGTAATAATTTAAGAGTACCTTCTACCTACTTTGCATCAGGTTCTAAGTACCTTATAATCTTGTATGTGAGAACCAATAATATCTTATTTCTGATCTTAAGTTTTTCATAATGGAAATGTGATTGGTAGGAAGATATCTACCTATCCAGTTATGTTATTAGATAGGTATATAGGTACCTATAACTGTAATTTTGCTAGATTTTATATTATGAACATGTGCTAATTTAAAACAAAGTAGGTAAGTATAGGTATAGGTACCTAATAGGTAGGTAGGTAGTATACCTAAGTATATAAGTAGATAATATATACCTACCTACAACAAAACCAAAAATAAAATACCTAAAACAAATGGAATAGCGGGAAAGCATCTCCGACAAAATGACAGAAATCAATTTCGCAAAGAACAAAAAAGGCACAAAACGTTCTCTCAACATCAAAATCGCCATGGAATAAGAAACAGCAGAGCATCAAAATAAAATAGTGAACAAGTGCAGCACAGTGTTATCTTCAAGCCTGTCAATCAAAGCCAACCTAACTGGCTTGTCTCCGCCCAGTAACTTTGACTATCCAATGGAATATTGGGAGGGATAGGCGTCCAATATGGCGCCGAACGACGCTCACCGACGCTACTCGAGCGCTTCGCATTCATCGACCGCGACTGAAAGCTGGTCATGGGGAACAATGCGGCTTTGTTTTTTGATTTTCGTGGGGTTTTGTTTCATAATTAAATTATTTGGATGAATTTATGTGTGTATAATGTGTAGAGTGAATGGGTGAATCAGTGTGGCAATTGAAGGTTCTATGTTTGAAAGCGTAAGTTGGTCAAGTAAATAATCATAGTTGTTGCGCTGCAACCAAATGTTTAATTACTGATTAAATTTTCCTCTGTTCTCCGATAACTTCAAATAATATTACTTTTATAATACCTACCTATGCCAAATTTATTTATTAGGTAGATAAAACCATTTAGATATTATCAAAAAACCCCAGCTAGGTTAGTTACCAAATTGTTTTTTAAACTAATTATTCCTATTTATATTTTGTCCGTTTCTATTTTTAGCTTTCTTACAGAGGAATAACATGTGTAATCATCAAACCTCTTCAGGTATTATAATAGGTAGGTATAGCAGCGCCGTATCAACAAAATCCCAACGGGCCCCGGTTCGAGGCTATGACGAGCCCAGGCCAGGCATATACTTGCACGTTTTGCAAGAAAGTTAGTAAAGGAAGTCTAAACAACCAAACTAAAAGTGAAAGAAAAAAAGGGGCCTTCCAGAAAGAACGTGTCGATGATTTTTTAAATCATTTCTATAAAAAAAATTTTAAAAACATTAGTTTGACACTATATGACCTCGACTGTAGATTCATTCATTATCTTTATATTGACTCACTGACATATCAATGTGTTTAAAAAATTTTGTATAGAAATTATTTAAAAAATCATCGACACCTTCTTTCTGGAAGGCCCCTTTTTTTCTTCCACTTTTAGTTTGGTTGTTTAGACTTCCTTTACTAACTTTCTTCGCATGCTCAGCCTCAGCATGTTTTAACTCTCCTCAATTTTCTTATATAGGTACGTAATTTCAATACCATGAAAGCTCCATTAAGGTTTATACCATTTTCTCTTCTGCTAATACAATCAGCACTACCTATATAAAAATGTTTTCTGTCTCCTGAAGATGAACGTTTCTACGTTCAAAACATGTAGATACCCCTAAAGAATCTATTTCTATTAAATTTTGTGGAGAAGGATTTTGTGTTTTTCTTTCTTTCCTAGATACAGCGATGGTTAAATTAGATAAAAGTTGCGCCCTACTAAATTCTGGAACGTTGTGTTTTCAAATTAAAGAAATTCCGAATCCTTCCAAAGATATTTAGACAAAACCGAATTTTCGCAATTTCGTTTTTATTTTTTTCTGACTCTGAAGAGTTACAAGGTTATATTCTCATTGCCATTTTTTTCTCCTTTACAAGTTGGTTCAATTAGATTTTTAATCCGACATTTCGTTTTCTCACAACCGCACCATCATCAACTTTATTTTTTTAAATAGTCGGAAAATTTTATTTTATTATTTTTAAATTTCCTTCCTCATTGCTAATTTAACGACGGCGTATCACACCTATTATTAATAACACGTTTCGCACTTAAAAATTCATCATCAATAAAACTAAGTGCAAATTTATCTTGTAGATATAGGTAGGTATAGGTATATCATTCTTTTGTTTTCAAAGCCAACTAGAAATAAGTTGCATCTGGAAAACAATAAATTTTTATGAAATTCACGGGTTTTAAATCCAAATACCTAGGTATGTATACGTACTTTGGATTTATTTCTCTATTAAAATTAAATACCATTGTATTCGTAGCTACCAATAAAAAAGTTCAACAATTACCTACCACAGATTTACTTCATTTACTAAATACCTAACAGTGTTTTCAGCAATCAAATTTATTTAAAAAGGCCACCTTCTTTTTCTAAACATAAATATAGCAGCGATATACAATTTCATCCTTTACGTTCTCTAACACTCTTTTGGTCAGTATTTTCATAGGTTTTCCAGTAGACTTCATTTTAAGGATGGCCCAGAAAAAAAATCCAAAGGTGTAAGGTCGGGAAAACGCGCAGGCCACCGTATGTGGTCGTTAGTGGCAATTAATTAAATGTGTTATTCATACATGTACACTAACTTGTAGGTAAAGGAAAAAATGGCAATGAAGCTGTAACCTTTATTTTTACTTTTGACATATCTCTTCAACTAGAGTCAGAAAGAAATAAAAACGAATTCGCAAAAATTTGGTTTTGCCTAAATATATCAGAAGGATTCGGATTTTTAAAAATCTGAATACACAACGTTGCATAAATTAGTAGGGCGCAACTTTTTTCCAGTTTAACCATCTCTGTATCTTTTAAGGTTTACAGTAGAGTGAATTCTTATCCGGGAAACCCAGTATACAGTGTGAGTTTGTAACGTCGAATAAATTCAGTAAATTCAGTAAGTACAATTTTTTTTTTAGAAAAATTATGGGGCTCGTGTTTTAACATTTTAAGTGGTATTTTTTATAAAATAAATTGATACAGTGTGTCCCAAATTAGAGATATGACGATATCGATAATTTTTTTAAATGACAATATTTTTTATGGACTATTTTTAAAGTACATATTAAGTTATACATAAGTATAGGTACCAAATTTCAACTTTTAATCCCTCTGATTTATAACATACCTACTAAAGAAATACAATTAATTTAATTGAAAAATAAAAACCTTCTATCCCTCTTTAATACTTGTTCGTGAATAAATGCTCAAAATGTTGTCCATTCACTATCTGGCAATATCCTAAAAGCAAGTAAAACTATTTTTTAGCCCTGGATTAAAGGGGGGTTTTGGGGGCTGCAGCCCCCGGGCCCCTTTTAAATACAACAAATATTCTTACATCCACTCAGCGTGCTAGGCACATGTTCAAATATCAAAAATGATTCCTTGGCTGTTTCCTTTATATTTTTGTTATTATTTTGGGGTAGTAGGTACCTAAAGACTTATTTTAATAAAAACTAACAGTTTTAATGCCAAAACGACAATGAATGTGGAATATTTGAGAAACAATACAATACATTTTATTCCAAAATTTAATGAAGCCTTTATTGATAAGTTTGCTGCAAATAAAAACAGAAGAATATACACTGAAAAAAAATGATGGAACTATACACATGTGTCACATAAAAATTTAAGGAAATTTTCTTAAAATATTATGTAATATAATGCTGTACATACAATATTAAGTATTATTAAGTTTTTTGGGCATATATAAATACAATTTTGTATTTTTTAACATTTATTGGAATTTTATTATGTAAATATCCATAACATATGGAATTTTTCCTAAAGTTGTGTACCGTTACTTTTTACGTCCTAGTTTTAACATGTAAAATTTAAAATTCCATCAAGTTGTGTGAATATCCACAATATTAGACGTAATTTACCCTCTCCCTGAAGCCCCGACCGCTTGTTTACCCTGCTTACTATTCAAACGCGACGAATAGCGATTGGCCGATTGGTGATGTTTTTATTGCAGTTGTTTACCTGCCCGTTGTCTTTGAAGCGGTTTAAAAGTGAATTGTAGTGCCTAATAAGGGATAACATAATAGAAGGTATGGTACTTTTTTGTAAAATTTGTAATTTTAAATGTGAAAACATTATGTTTTATGGCAAACACTTGTCCTTAAAATATTTCTTGACTGAAGAAGGTATTGTGTTTAAGTATGGGTCCAAACACAACATTTACCTTATCTAGATCTAAGCAAATAATTGTTTTACCTAAAAAATATTGCATTAGCTTAAGAATAAATTTTGTTTTTCTTATACCTAGTTTTAGTAATACGAAACATTTTTAAAGAAATATATTATATCTACATATTTTTTTATAATATTTATTGTACTTGCGGTATACACCACAAAAGTGGAATAAAGCTCTGCTTTTATTCTTTATTGTTTGTTGTTTGCAGATAATGTCCCAATTATTTATAAAAATCTGGTCGCTAGACCGTCAGCAAAAGACTGTTGTTCACGTTACAGAAAGCGGCGACGACGACTTAATTACCAACGTAATACTTAAAGGTATGTTAAAGCAATTATATTAATATTTTTGTTCGATCATTTTTCTGAATTTTCTTTATAAATAATATAGTTAGGCTTTAAACAGGCTATATTAGTAGTTTCTCCTCTTAATTTTGCTTAAAGTATCTTCAGTTAAAATGATTTATTTAATCTAATAGGATTTTTTGCTGATTTAACAACATACAATGCGAATCTTTAACTTGGAATAATTTCAGTAAATGAAAGAAACTTTTTTTTTGGAAATATACTCGGACATGTCTATTAGTATTTTAAATTGCGCATTTTCATGTACGAATATTTTTTACAGGGTGTCCCAAATTTTAGATATGACGTCATCGACTATTTTTTTAAATTGCAACCCTAATTTTTTTATAACTATTTTTAAAGGGTAAATCAAGTTACACATGCGTGTCAAATTTAAAATTTTTATAATTCAAAAACAGTTATAAAAAAATTAGGGGCACCCCGCATAAAATTTTCGTACATCAAAAAGAGCGCAATATAAAATACTTGTAGACGTGTCAGAGCATATTTGCGGAAAATAAACTTACTTTTTACTGAATTTATTCCAAGTTAGAGACACTGTATAAAAATCTGTTTTAGCTTCGGAAAAAATGCAAAAGAATGGATCATCATTGGTTTTAGAATCAGATGGGACTCCGTTAGATGAAGATATTGTACTTAAACATTTTAAGGATGAAATAATTATATTATTGGAACCTAATGAACAATGGCATAAAAAAAAAAGATCAGCACCATCTACAAGTTCAAACCTGTCTTCATCATCAACTTTAACACAAAAGTCTATGTTACTGGACTTTGAAACACTTGATAATGATGAGAACTCAGATGCAAATAAATCGATTTCTTTATATGATCTGGATCTGGAAAATACTGAGCCAACAACAGGAGCAAAGACAGAACCTTTTGTACATTCTAACAAGAATAATGTTGAGATTATTCAACCTATAACTTATCAAATTAATTGCAACTCAAGCTTTTTGTGGCAAATGTTTGAAGTCGATTGGACTCAATTTCCATCGCATATAATATCAGAGTGTGAAAAAGGAACAAGAGACAGGAATACTATTAACTTTATTATACACACTGTTGTAAATAAAATGAGGGAAATCAAAAAGGAACTGCCGTCTTCAGCAATAAAAATAGTGACAAAAAAACTAATTGACAAATTTCCCGAAACTTTCAGAGATGTCGATGAAGATGGAATAGTTATTGGGGACGGATCCCATTCAATTTTCAAAAAAATTCTTGATCGCAATAATTACCTTAATTGCCCTCATAAACGAAAAATGCCTGTGAATACAGAAGTACAGGAAAATAAGCGGTTAAATATGAGTCGCCGAGCTGGATGCTCGAACTGGGCGCCTGCCCTCGCAATAACAGTATTGGAAGAAGTCGACGATTCAAAAGATTTAGATTCCCAATCTGCAAAGGAAAAACATGATGAACAAAACTACGCTCTACAACGCCAATTCTTAAATAGCATTCCCAGTGTAAAAAATATTAAAGAAAATTGGCCCATTCTTCTCACAGAACAAGGAGCCAAACTTCATTTTAAAAAATTAACTGGATCTGACGTCTCAGCGTTAACAAAGTGTGCCAATGAAAAACTTGAGAAAATTGTTAAACAAAAATAATGGTAAAGACTTCTCAAACATGAATTCCAAACTAATGATGGTACTACAAATTGTAGCGAGTTATTTTAAAGAAGACTTTGAATATATTGTCCTAGATAAGAGCGGTGTAAGTATTATTCTTTTGCATTATAATTTTTTAAATAAATAATAAATAAATACCTATTTAAAAAATTTAAAAAATACTGTGCAGTGGCCAAAAAACAATTTTCAGTTCATTAAAATCTATTTTTGTACTTCCACACCATTTTGCACACTTAGAGCAAAACGGCTTACATACATGTCACTATCTTCGATTTTTATTATCTTTCCAATAGCGTCAACTTCCGGTTAAACCGGAAGTACTATATTTCTTACAACCGGTTTAACCGGAAGTTGACACTATTGGAAAGATAATAAAAATCGAAGATAGGGACATGCGTAAGCCGTTTTGCTCTAAGACGTATTGTTAGAAAGCTAGATGCTGTCAAAGTTCAAAAATCTCATTTTTCAAGAGTCAATATCTCGGAAACTGTTTAGTATAGACTAATAATGCTTTTTTTAATAAATGTTCAGAATTTTATGCAGAATCCAAAAAAATTATATAAAATAGGGGTATCCATTTAAGATTTAGATCTTACCCCCCTCTCTCCTAGGGGCTTGAAGTAACAAGATTGACAATATACGCAAAAGATGTCCCCCTCGAAATTAAAATCGACGGGTCCGAGCGATTTTCCATATTTTCATGTTAAAGCAGAAAAATCCGTGGTGGGAAGTTTTCAAATGAACACCCTGTATATTCCTTAGTGAGTTATAACTGACTTTGTTTGTTGTTTATGGACTGTTGTTATATGTATAATTTTAAGTAGACTAGCTCACTAGCTGTTCATTTCTAATATTTATTGGAATAAAAGTTTTTAAAAAAATCAGTGTTCCGACTTTTCTTAAGACCCTTGTCAAACAATAGTTATTTTTGAAAAATAGGATTTATCTGATTTCCTCAAAGCATTTAAGTGTTTCCTTAATAAAAAAATATTAATAAAATAATTTAAAAGTTTTTCTCTGAATTAGTTTTTGGTTTTAAATTAGTATTGAAATTGTTATTATTATTATTATTATTATTATTATTATTATTATTATTATACACAGTGTTTAGAAACATTAAAATACAATGAGAAGAAAAATAAGAAAAAATGTAGGTTTCAAGGTACAGGCACTATTAAAAAAATAAAAATGCAAACCAACAAGATAAAAACTAAATTTTTTTGTACAAGTTATTTTGTTTTAATTTCAAGCATTTTTTAAACTGTAAAGTGTATCTAAAAATGTTCTTATTAACCCTTTTTGTTTGAATTGTTATATCTTTTAAAAATGCAGTCCTATAAAAAGCAGGAATATTTTTTTTTATTTCCTTTGAGTTTATTTCGACACTTTTTTAAATCTTTTCAAAATACAAAAGTTTAAAAAACAGATTCTAACTCGGCAAACCTTTCTTTAAAACTTTTTTCATTTAACTAATCCCCCATATCTAAAATTAACAAAAATCTCAGTAATTTCATCATGAAAACAGGACACGCTGTAATATAAAATTCCTGTGTAAATATAATATTTATTTTTATCCTGTAAATTTAATGCTGAATAATACACACAATTGTGTAAAAATACACAAAATTGTGTAAAAATACACTGGAATGTTGCATGTAGTTTTACACGCATTATGTAATAATTCATTGAAATTTTACATGAATTATGTAGTAATTCATTGGAATTGTGTAATAATTCGATGGAAAGCTACGTACATTGTGTAAATATAATATTTAATTTTGAATTATACATAAAATGATGTGTAAGGTCAACCTGTCAATTTACACATTACTTGTAAATTCGCAGGTGAAATTTTACTGATTACTATGTACAATATAGAAGCTATGTAAAATTACGTAATGGTTTATGCTTGAAAGATGCCATAAACCATTACGTATTTTTACAATGGGTTTTTTTACAGTGTATACCTACATTACTTTTAAAAACAATGTACCCACTAATGAAAAATAAATTGACCTTTTTTTAAGTTACCTACTTCATTTTCAATAAAATAAGTAGGTAATCATATATTTTTAAAATATTTACTAAAAATTATTGACCAAATTTGGGCGTGGTCTTACAAAATTTTCGCTGCGCATTTCGCCTGCAACGGGTTTTTAGTACACCCCCAAGTTAACAAGTCACGGGCCGCCACTGTAGGTGGTCCATAATTCCAATTAGCCCCGGGCCCCTTGAAAGCTTAATCCGGCCCTGCTCTTTTTGAACATTTCCAATTACATACTTCGGGAGAAATTAACCTATTATAAGGTACACTCATGTCTTACCTATTCGTGCACTTTATGCACTTAAAAAATATACATTTAAAAGCTTAAATAACGTATCGATATGGTCGATATTATCTCTAATTTGGGACAGACTGTATTACTATTTTATTTATGGAAAATACCCCAATTTAAAATGTTAATACCCGTCTACCAGCGATTTTCCAAAAAAAAAAAATTAATGCACTAGAATTACTGATTTTATAGTTACAAACTAACACTGTACCTATGTTAAACATTTATTAAATAAATATCAATACAGGACTAACGATCGATTTAATGATATTAAAATTTTTGCTTTTTTTGTTAGTCCAATCGCGGACCGTTTGCGGTCGCGGGGCTTATTCCACCGGACTTACGGAACCGTTGTAGCTAAGGCGCTGATAGGTAGGGTAGGTGGATAGAGGTACTTAACGATAACCCTAAAGGTACATTAACAATAACAGAATAATTTGTTTTTAATTTGTGTCACAAGTTTGTGAGATGATGATTTATTTACTATCAGTATAAATTGTTTCTTATTTGTTGGTTCATAATAGATCAAGTTACGACTGCCTTTTCTTTCTAAAACAGTGGACGAACGAAATTTAGGTAGGTGGGTACCTAGGTATTTGATTAATGGAAATTTGGTGGGTTCCTAGGTATAAACCTTTTTTATACTAAAGAAAAACAAGCAAGCCTCTTCTCATATAAAGGTGTTTGGTGCCTATAAATATTTGCCACTTATAGGGGTATATATGTATATATATATATATAGGTAGTAAGTAAGTGGGTATAATGTAGAAGTATGGCGGCGCCTGCTCCGGTTTAATATTTTCCGCAATGTTCACTTATTTACAATTTTTTTATTAAAATATACTAAAGGGCTGCGCCTTGATTTTATGAGATTCATATTTAAATATGGAAATATTTTTATGTTTTTTCTCATACTTTTGATGATTTTTAGGACTTGATCAAAAAGCCCTGAAATTATAATTTTCAGGAAAACTATTTTTTTTAAAAATGCATTCATCTTCATGTTCGAATGATTTTTTAAACTTTTTCATTGTCCTTTCCTGCTTTAGCATTTAATTTGTCGGGTGATCTCATATAATATACTATATTCATTAAAGGGTGAATCATAAGCACTTAAATTAAATTCAGCCAAAATATGGGCATATATTATATGCCTTGTTTGTCTTTAAAATATGCAGTTATTTGCATTTTTTTACCAAATATGCATACTGGTATGCAATCTTTCTTAATTTATTATAGTAAAATGAGGTAAAGAAACACATTGAGTTCTAAAACATAATAATATGTTTATTTTTTTTTAAATGCAAAAAAAAACAAAAAAAAATAAAAGTACCTAAACAATTTTTTAACCTAAAATTGTATAAAAGGCATTTATTACTAAATATTTTTCAAAATTTTCAACTAAAAAAGATTCTCTTCTATTAGTAAAAATATGTTTATACAAAGAGAAGCTTCCTTCAACATCTAAGTACTAATGTAATCGGGAAATAGGTAGCAAAAGACCTAAGGCCAAGATACAACTTCGTTGGATGGTTTACCCTCATAAATGCTTAGTTAAGTATTTAAATACTTCATTCTTTTTTACAGTAACATGTGTTCCTTACTTGACCTCCTACTTGGGCATCTTGTTACATTTAGCGGAAAAAGTTTCAACAATTGAGTCTCTTAAACTTAAATATCTACTCTCCAACGAGGATATTATGTCCGGAATAAAACTGAAATTAACCTTAATACAAAAAAAATATTTTTAGCTACACTTGCACTTTTTAACAACTCTTTACTTTGCACAACACACTGCGAATCGTCATCTAAATCCAAAATTAGTTCTTTAATGACGTTGAAATGCTCTGCGTGAATATTGCAGCCTTAACCCATGTTCCCCACCGGGTAATTATAGGTTCTGGAGGTAAAATAATTACTGATAATATCTCTTTATAGGTACAACTACACTCTTAGAGGTGTTTATAAAAACATTTTTTTTACATTTGAAATTAATTTATTTACCAAAGGTTTGTTCGGGTTATTTACCAGAAGTATGTAGGAAGGTATTACAAATCGATATAAATACAGTTTGTTAAGCAGGTAATAATAACGCATTATTAAATGACAATAAACAACCCCCTAACAATATACCTGCAAACCCCGGAAACCCCCAATAAATACCTTGCGCATAACCAAAATGTAAATATAATTATTATAATCTTCAGATTGGAAAATTCCTAAAATAAGTACCGAACTGGACATTAAACCTTTAACGTATTAAATTTTTTGATAAAGCCGAAAACATAAAATTATGGTCATAAAATAATAATTTAGGAAAAATATGCATTTTAATATAAAATTGACAAAATATGCAAAATGAATGCAATATATGGAATTTTGCATATTATATTCTGCCCTTTAATAATTAGTATATATGGATAACGGTAATTATTTTATGATACATAAATAATGGATGCCCTAAAGTGCCTAAAGTAATAAAAACCTCCAGTAGAGTGACACATTCGCCATTTCATTTGCTCATCAATATTTTGTTTATTTTTCTTTTTTTCCTTCTCATCTTTGGATAGCATTTCCCTGCCTACTTAATTGATAAATTAGTAAAAGCAAAAAACGAAATGGTGTCAAATTTGCCCATTTTTATTTTTCTGCTTTTATTAACTTATAAATCCAACCTTTTTAACGTAAAACTGTAGATTGTTGTACTCCAAAGATGTATGCTTGGCCGATTATTGGATAAAATGAAAACATAGGAAAATATTTATTTAAAAAAAAATTAACTAACTTTCAAAATGCCTTTATTTTAAAATAACTTTTACAGTTCATTAGATGGAAAATGACAACATAATATAGAAAATAATAACCATTAAAAAAACAATGAAAAAAATGAAAGCTATATAATAATCCAATTTAAATTATTCATAAAATCAATTTAAAAAAAAACTAGTATAAATAATTTAATTAAGTAAACATCTCTTTATTATTTTTTAATTATTCTGATATTTTTCGGAAGATTGCTATATTTCATTATTCCGTCATATAAAAGCGATTTTTTTCCGAAATTACTTTTTACTGGTATAGTTTGATAATTAATTTATACAACGTATCTGGTGTTATGATCATGTTATGTCTTATTCTCCTGAAGTGTTATGTTTGATTTTTCTTTTAAAATAATAGAGTGAATTTATAATACAAATTTTTAATTTATAAATGTTTTGAACGTGTAAATATTCCTTCGGTCTATATAGATTGATCGTTGGTTCTAAATGTGGTAATTTGTGTATGAATTTAATAACCTTATTTTGCATTTTTGTAATGGTTTTAAATTTGATAAACAAGCAGATCCCCATACAGAAGCTAAATATTGTAATTTTGAATATAATAATGAAAAATATATATTTTTTATGTATTTCAAAGGAATATAATATTTAGCTCTGTACAAAACAGATACCAACTGATGAATAAGCCATGCATATAATTTGATCCTAACAGTACAATCCATATCTGCATGCTAAAAGACTACTTATACCAGAATTGACATACCTAATATAGATTTTTTAATCAGATACAAACATATTCTATATTTATTCGATCCTCTGTAAATATCTTAAAAAAAAATTTAAGCTTTTTTTTTTATCACCATTTTTTTTTTAACGAAAGTTGTTACTAGATGCAATCTCAACTTCCCCCTCTCCCCTACAAAGATACTAATTAATTTGCAATAAAGTAGAAAAATTGGAATATTCTGCGGTTGTGCATGACTATAGTGACTCTCCGATCGCTTTTTCTCGTCTCGTATCTTTCTCTCGGGATGAAATGAGACGACAGTTGTATGGTCTCCGACGAGACGAGAGTTTTTCTGCGAGAATCCCGTAAGACGAGACAACAAACTTAACATTTTGATTAGGATTGGCGATAAACTTTAAAAAGAATTCAGTTTGTATAACTCCATAAAAAAAGCTATGTTTCTTAACGATATTAGCAACAGTGGCGGCGATAAGGCCCCCGCAAGCCTCGCGGCGCGGGGGGCCCCACTCTGCCTGGCTAGCTGACGTATTTATAAATTTTAGATTAATATTAAAAAAAATGAATAAATTATGTTTTTTTATTTTTCATTGTTAAAAATTCTGTCATATACAAAATCTCTCTAACCTTATAACGTTATATGATCCGGGCAACCGGGGATTACCGTGCAAGACGCGGGGATTCCCCGTGATCGCCTGAGTTGTTTTTCAGTAATTTTTTAATTTTAAAGAAGTAGTCCATACTCAAAGTGGAGGTAAATGTATAGAAAAAAGAAAAGCACTTTCTCCACAATTTTTTATTAGAATAACTAGGCGGATCTAGAATAATTCATAATAATTAAATTAGACATGTTTCGAGTCTAGAAACACTCATCATCAGGAAAACAAAGCGAATGGTACAATACTGATGTTGTTAGCAATAGAGAAAATAATAGTGGGATTAAGCAGTAATGGAGCTTTTAATGGTGTACAAGAGGTGTAAAAAATTGAATAGTCAAAAACCGACAATCAAGACTTCAGCATACTGGAAAGTCAGGGTTAGTGCAAACTCCCTGTCTTAGGCAGAAAAATGAAGAGTGTAAAAGAGAAATTAGGGAGTATTAACAGACTTTGTGGAAAACATTTGTTAAGCAGTGAAAAATCTTAAGTTTTATTCAGCTTTGTTAGAGACATGTAAAAGTGCCTATAGTTATTCTAATAAAAAATTGCGGAGAAAGACTTTGTACTTTTCTTTTTTCTAATAATTTTTTTAATTTTGAAGAAACGGCGATTTGGAAAGCAGCACTAGCAGATTTTCCATTGCTTCTTAAGTTTTTTTTTTGTAACAACATTATTTTCTATATTTTTTGCATTATTTATGATTTTTAATTTTATGACCATAATAAAAATTAGTATTTATGTATATTATCTTACAATTTTGCGGGGGGTTGTTGTTTACCGCCGCCACTGATTAGTAATGTCGTACGAAATTGGATCGCCAAGTGGGTTTATCTTCTTTAGTAATACTATGATGCCCTATACCTACTTTTTTATACACATCCTAACACAAACCCTCTGCTACTATAAAAAATTAAAACCATTATCAGGTGCATAATCGGAAAACATTTAAGAGATAATCCATCTTTTGGTCTGCGGGGTGTCTATTCTTCCACCCTAATTGATCGTTTTATGGTGTTGACTGTATTGACTAATCTCAGTAGGAGGTAGTAGGGCACAATTGCATAATTGCACTATGCCCTTTTAGGTACATATTTAGTTTGGGAAGCTGAACTAAGTATATTGGAAAAAAATGATTTTTACTGTTTGAATGTCAATGTGTCGGGTAGAACGTCCAGAGTAATTTTATGTAGTGAAGACAATGAAGTAATATCAAAAAAATTACTTTGTCGGACTTCCATTGTCTTTATTTTGTTACTTAACATAACGTTTCGGTTAGTTAGTAAGTATCTCTAACCGTTTTCCAGTGTAATCTAAATTATAATTCTAAGGCTACTGTCTTAAATACTATCCTTATGCAAAGAAGCTTGATGACTCCGCCTACGTGCCTATTGGAGTGTGAAGTTTAAGCTGTTGGTTTTGGATAAGAAGAGGCTTCCGGATATTGGGGATATCTATACTTGGTTTACTAAATATTTGAGTATTTTGATTCATAAAAGCTGCTTCTTTGAATTTTCGTTTTTTCCATTGCTGTTCCGTGTCCAAAACCTTGGCTTCTGACCACTGTATATTATGTTAGTTAGTCCATACCTGCATGTTCCGCTATATCTGATCTCGAAGTTTCACCTCTTTGAGTAGGTACCTATTTTTATTATTATTTATTCATTACAAGTAATATATTTCAGAAACATATTGTATTAAATTAACTTTCTATACTTATAAGTAATCCTAACTATTATTAGTTTGGTACCTAAGTAACAGGGTTACTTGTATGTACCAGGATCTTACGCATTTTATGATTCACTATATTTTACATTTTTAACCCGAGCTCTGACGTAAATATAGTCACTTCGTGATGTGAAAGAATAATCGATATTATTTTGTTATTTATTTAAAAAGATTTTCAAATTTTTTAAATTCTGTTAATATGTAGGTATATATTTTCTACATTCATCCATTCATCTATGTAGGTTTGTTATGCTCTTAAGAGGAAGTAACCCCTTTTACCACAATGAAAATTGCCGAACGTTTGGCTGGTCAAACGAAAAGAAAAAATAAAAATTGGTATTTAGAAAATAAATTCTACTTTAAATACCCCATCCAGAAAAGTAAATGACGATCGAAAATATTCCCAAAATTCTTTTTAGAAATTTTTTTAATTTTTAGTAATTTTGTAATATCTTTAACAATTCTTTATTGATCAAAACCAAAATGGCTTTCCGGGGTGTAGAATGTTGTACCAAACAATTTTTCTTAAAGCCATTTTCAATATCGGCCGTACTTTTTTCTCAAAAACGTTGGGCGCGTAAAGTGAATTTAAGCGTGTAAAGTGGATTTACGCGCCCAACGTTTTTGAGAAAAAAGTAAGGCCGATATTGAAAAATGGCTTTAAGAAAAATTGTTTGGTACAACATTCTACACCCGGGAAAGCCATTTTGGTTTTGATCAATAAAGAATTGTTAAAGATATTACAAAATTACTAAAAATAAAAAAAAATTCTAAAAAAAATTTTGGGAATATTTTCGATCGTCATTTACTTTCTGGATGGGGTATTTAAAGTAGAATTTATTTTCTCAATACCAATTTTTATTTTTTCTTTTCGTTTGACCAGCAAAACGTTCGGCAATTTTCATTGTGGTAAAAGGGGTTACTTCCTCTTAAATCTTACTGGTATTATGTTGTAAATCTTGGGCCGTAGGTAGCAAACACTCTTTAAATTGATATTGTTATAATTTACTGGAATAATCATATCCCTATTCATTCTAGCACGAGTGTGATAACAGTGGCTAATAGTATTTTCAGCAGATTTGGTTTTATGAATAAATGTTGATATAATTACCATATAAAGAGTCCGAACATTACAAATATCATCAGAAAACAGCAATTTTGTAGGATACAATTTATTTCTTTTAAAGATAACTTTCAATATATATTTTTGAGTGATATTGAATCTGTAAAGAGCACTGTCATCCCCAGACCAGAATTCCGTACCTGATCAATGATTCAACTAGGCTCTTATACATTAGGATCTCTGACCTAAATATAGTCACTTTGTGATATGAAAGAATAATCGATATTATTTTGTTATTTATTTAAAAAGATTTTCAAATTTTTTTAATTCTGTTAATATGTAAGTATATATTTTCTACATTCATCCTTAAATCTATGTAGTTTTGTTATGCTCTTAAATCTTACTGGCATTATGTTGTAAATCTTGGGCCCTAGGTAGCAAACACTCTTTAAATTGATATTGTTATAATTTACTGGAATAATCATATCCCTATTCATTCTAGCACGAGTGTGATAACAGTGGCTAATAGTATTTTCAGCAGATTCGGTTTTATGAATAAATGTTGATATAATTACCATATAAAGAGTCCGAACATTACAAATATCATCGGAAAACGGCAATTTTGTGGGATAAAATTTATTTCTTTTAAAGATAACTTTCAATAGATATTTTTAAGTGATATTGAATCTGTAAAGAGCACTGTCATCCCCAGACCAGAATTCCGTACCTGATCAATGATTCAACTAGGCTCTTATACCTACATTAGTACAAGTAGTTTTGTATTTAAAATGTCTCTTAAAATGTAGAATTTATGAATCAAAGTTATAATTTTATTAGATAAATATTCAATGTGTGGGTACCATTTTAAAAATCGGTCTACTATTATTCCAAGATATTTTGTTTGCGTTACTTCATTAACTTGTTGATCATTAACCATGACACTTGTGAAGTCGGGTCTGTTGGCACCTGTTAAAGAGAATGCAATATAATTCGTTTTTGGTAAGTTAAGTGACAATTTAAAGCTTTCAAACCATTTTTTTGTTGGGTTTAAACCATATATTATTTTCTCCCTAACCTCTTTCTAAGTATCACCATCGGAAATCAGTACGGTATCATCAGCGTAAGATATTATTGAACCCTTAAGATCAAGCGATAACAAGCTATTTATATAAGTTTTAAATAGGATAGGGCCAAGGACTGTACCCTGTGGTACCCCAATTCTTACAACCTATTATTGATCCTCAAGACCTGACATCTCCCGTGAAGATAGCTTTGACACAATTTCAACACTGTTCCCCTGACTCCATAGTGCTCTAAAACACTAAGAAGTGTATCATGGGGAACAGTGTTAAACGCCTTTTGCCAGGTCCATAAAGACTGCAGCACATTTTCGTCCTGTATTTAAGTTATAGGTAATTTCTGATGTTAATCGATACAGGGCATCTTCCGTACTATACAACCCGGCAAAAAGCCGGCTATGTTTCAGATGTTCTTTAACTCGTACGGGAAGAGGTCTTTTTGTTTCTCCAATGTACGATTCGCCACACTCGCAAGGGATTTTCCCTTGGTTCCTTAATTTTATATACTCTCGTATCGCTTTTCTCGGCTCGTCTCGTTCTCGCGACATGAGACGAGAGTATTTTCTGTGAGAATCTCGTGAGACGAGACAAAAATATGCGAGAAAGAGAAATCTCGCAAAATCTTAAGATTTTGATTAGGATTTGAGATAAACTTTAACTGAACTCCAATTAGTATCACTCGATAAAGAAGCTATCTTTATTACCGATATTGAAAGTTTGAAAGGTTACCAGGTTGACACCCTGTATATCAAAAATGAAGCCTCTTTGACCGTATGTTTATAAAGTACCGTAATTCCGTCTTACTTTGCCCACTTTTTTTAAGTTTTTTAAAAATATATTTTTTACCTGGATGTTTTTTTACAGACAAAAAATAGCAACTTAACGTACATACTTTCTTAATTCATGTCTTCTAAGGGTAGGTCAATGACACCAGAATTTCATTAAAAAAAAATAAAAAAGTTGGTGGGCAAAGTTACCCTGAATTTTTGGTAACATTGCCCACCCCTGAAAAAAGCCTTTAAAAGCAAAGTTTGGAGATAATATAGGTAACATTGCCCAGTAAAATGTGTTTTAAAAATCTTGTATATAATTTCACCTGCAAAAAAAAAGGAAAAATATCATTAAATGCAGCTATAATCAAACTTTCTTTTATTCAGACCAACAAATAACGCCCTTTAAACTATTTTACACCTAACACTAGGTACCAAAAATAAGTTGTAACCTAAAGTGCATCAAAATAAACAAAGATAGGAAAATACAAAAAATTCAACTAATACACACATTAAAAACTTTACTTTACAAGTATTTAAAGCCGTATTTAACTTATCAAATAATATATAAACACCTCGTCGATCCACCGAAGGTGTTGGCAATTTTGTTTTAATGTCCAATGGAGATATATCCGATATATTATCTTTAATGGGAAAAATGTATCCCCCAGTTGTAGACTTCCTTAAAAATTTTACTGTTTTTGTGTTTTTTATTCATCTTACACAACAAAGTTTTTCTAGGGATCTTAAATTGTTCTTCTGCATTTCTACTACTAAGCCATCTTCTCATGGCAGCAACCGCTTCATTTAACGTTTCCTCTGTATAGTTTTTGTAGTGCCTAGCACCCAACTTTCGTTTGTACTTAACCATTACTTAACCTACAACAGATTAAAAACAGTCAATAAATGTTTTCTTTACTAAAACTTAAAAAATAATTTCATAAAAGTTTAGAAGGTTACTACATTGCCCACTTATTGTGCCTTTTTTAAAAAATACTAAGGTTTAGAATTTTACTTAACCAATAATATCAGTGCTTTCCCAAAATTCCAAAGTATACTACAATAATTTTCCAAAATATATCCTTTATTAATAACTTGTGGACAGACCTTACTCTAACGGGTAAAAAAACCGATCAAAAATGCACAAAAGTACTTACCTTTATAAAACACTTAACACGCCGGTTAGAGCTTGCAAAGAAGAATAAACGATGGCCAACTGATGTTAACTTTCAGTTTTGAATGTTGCCACACTTTCCACTGTCACCAGTTTTAACTCAACAATTAATTACTTATGAGATGTAGCTGGGCAAAGTTACCCCACGGTGGGCAAAGTAAGACGGAATTACGGTACCTATATTTTTCCTATCTTGAAGGAACCTATTATACACTCCCGTAAATATCTACGTGACAGTGCTTAACACCCTGTATAATAGTGTACAATGCACCTGATGATGGTGACCGAATGTACATTTTTTGAGAACAGAAATTATCCTCAAAAAACTAAACTCTTACCCCCCGAGTCTGATGAGAGCATGTAGGTGATAGATTGCCCTAATAAAATTTAAAAACATTATTTCTCGATTGACCATCTGTATAGGCATTGCTTAATGCTCATACCTATTATTATCCCTATACCATTGTATAAAATTGATCATATGCCATTTTATGATTAACCCCTTAAATGAGGCCAGTATAAAATTTAAACCCAGATTTAAATTATTTAAATTTATGCAACATACTGACGACCTGTCGCATAATGATTTAAGAATTATTTTAAGTTGCTGTCATCAAATTTGATTAATTACCGATGTATTTATTAAATAACGATTTTAATTAAATAAAATATTGAAACTAAGACTTAATTAAATTAATAAGTGATTAAAATGGACGAGAAGAAATGCAAAAACGCTTTCTTTATTAGTATATAATATAGGTACTGCATGCAGATAGATAAAGCCATTCGTATAATTTAAAATGTGGTTAAATAATAAATATAGGAAAATAAATGTTATGTTAGAGAAACTTCAGTGGTTAAATGTTGAAAACTTAATATTTTTTAACTTTGTACTTTATATATTAAAATAAAACATGCCTTACTGCCTTCTCATTTAAAATATTTTATAACGCAAAAATTTCAACTATAAGTATTTAACTAGATATAAAAAATATTTTTTTCTTCAAACGACATATAAGTAATAACTTTATAACTTATGTGATGTTTCTTAAAGACATTAAATGTCATTTATATGACTAGGAGTATAAGTACTTATACTAGGCGTATAAATACTTTATATAGTCGGATCTGGTCTTATCGTGCGGGTCATACAATTCAAGAGAGACATACCTCAGTTTTTGTTTTCTTTACTTGCGTTTAATTTTACCCTCTAAATAAAATACGTAAGATAAATGAGACAGACTTATGCAATTTCGACATAAAAGAAAAGGATATGTATTTACTTTCCAGCGATTCTAAAAAAGCTTATAATAGCATCAGCTACGTTTTATTTTAAATATGCCAGTTTTGTGACTTCGACAGTTTGTGACAAAATGAAACATTTTTCTGGGTTTTTGCATCCCCAATCAAAAAAAATGGTACTTAATCTGATAAACTATTTCGAAAATAAAAGAAAAAGTGGAAATTCGCCAACCAATATTCAGGAAACAGTAGCCAAAGCACTGGGAATTAGTTTAAGGACTGTGCAGAAAATTGTGCATGAAACAAAACATAACATAATACCCAAGAATACTAAAAAGTGTAAACGAAGAAAGCCAAAGACTGAGGATTTAAGCGAAAATATTAAAATGGAAGTTCGAAATGTGATTTACGATTTATACAAATCAAAAACCAATGTAGCTCTTTCAGTTTTACAAAAAACATTAAAAATTCGGGGTGTTTTGGAAATTGGACTTGAAGCGTTATCAAATTTAATAAAAAATTTAGGTTTTCGCTATAAAAAAGACTGTAACCGAAGATTTTTATGTGAGCAGCCACAGATAGTGAGTCAGCGTGTTCAGTTTTTAAAAAAATATACGGACAATTACAAATCGAAATTTAGAAAAGTGGTATTTTTAGACGAAACGTGGATATTTTCGAATGGAAGTGGTTCAAAATCTTGCCAAGGTGAGTCTGTAAAAAGTGTTAAAAGGAAAAAGGGGTGCGGTACGGGAAAGCGTTTTATTATTTTGCATGCCGGTTCTGCAATAGGATATGTTGCAGGTGCGAGTTTAATTTTTTCTTCAACATCAAAGAGTGCTGACTATCATGATAATATGAATTGCGAAATGTTTGAAAAATGGTTAAAAGTTCAATTGATACCAAATTTAGATGCTCCGTCTTTAATTGTATTAGATAATGCATCATATCATTCAAGAATTTTAAATAAACAGCCTACTTCATCTTGGAGGAAAAGTGTTATTTAGCAAAGTCTCTTATAAAACCCAAAATATACGCGGTAGATGAAATACTGCGTGAATATGGTCATGATGTTCCACGACTGCCGCCATATCATTGCCAGTTTAACGCAATAGAATTAATATGGGCTGGTGCAAAGTCTTATTATGAAAAACATGTAGGTGATGGTCTTAAATCCGACCAAGTACAAATAGTTTGGCAAGATTCGTTAGATCATATTACACAAGAGTACTGGAAGAAATCGGTGGAACATACAGAAATATTAATAAGGGATTGGTGGGATCGAGAACAAGTACTAGATGTCGAAGTATGATGATGAATAATAATTGCTCCATTCGAAGACGACTCAGACGACGAGGACTTTTCAGATTTTATAAGTGACGATGAGAGTTTTTAGGTTATAATTATAAACGGTGTTTTTCGTTTACATTCTTTAGTATTCTTGGGTATTATATTATATTATGCTTTTTTTTCATGCACATTATTCTGCATAGTCCTTAAACTAATTCCCAGTGTTTTCATTACGGTTTCCTGCATATTGGTTTGCGAATTTCCACTTTTTCTTTCATTATCGAAATAGTTTATCAGACTAAATGCCATTGTATTTTTAGGTTTTAGTAGTAAAATTGTTAAAAGAAATTGCACTGTTTATTATTGTCATTTTTAATTAAAGGGTACAGTAGGTATATAATTAACGATTATATAATTTTTTTGTAACTTTTTCAACTCCCCTGTACATAATTTTTACAAAACTAATAATATTAGGTATATGTGGCTATCTTCGCGATAGCTAAAATAATGAAACTATTTTTCCTTCCTTCGGTATATTTGTAAATAATCTCACAACATTTTGATAGCCTCTGTGTTGCCTGATTTGACGCATATGATCAGTGACCTTTGGACCCGCACGTTAAGATCAGATCTGACTATATTTAACTAGATATAAAAAATATTTTTTTCTTCAAACGACATATAAGTAATAACTTATGTGATGTTTCTCAATGACATTAAATGTCATTTATATGACTAGGAGTATAAGTACTTATACTAGGCGTATAAATACTTTATAGTACTACACATTTTTTTATTTCGTTTTATTTATGGTCTTTTAGCTTTGAGCATTGCTCATTAAATCAAAGTTTGAGTAGCTATTCTAGCTGCCTCGGAGGATCATCAGGCACTTCTAAACTTAAACTCATTTTCTGTAGATTCATCGGTCTCAACTGACGCGACACCGAATTTGAAATATTTGTTTTGATATATGCCCACAGATTACAGAAACTTAGATAGGTTACTTCGGCTTTCCCGCCAAAATATATTATTTAAATTATTTTTTATGTCAGATCGCAAATTGTAGATGGCGACAGTAGTTGGCTCCGCCCACTTTAGTTTCCGAGTTCTCGTACAGGAGACGCCATAGTCCTTTGCGATCTGCGATCATTCGTAATAAACCCTTTATTTTTCTGTGTCATTCGTTTCGTTGCTGTGGTTTCGTTCGTTATTGTCGCGCAGCTTTATTTTTGAGTTTAAATTTTGAATCTTGTGTTAAAAATTAATGTTTCGCTCCGGGAACGAAAAGGGGACTTAAAAGAAATGCTGTGCCGACTCTGCGTATACCAGGTATGTAGAAAATATTTTAGTAAAAAAGTTTGTAGTTTGAAAAGTTTTTGATTTCTGGGCTTGCCTCAGTCTGAGATTTTCGCCAGTGTAATTTTTTTTATGTTATCAGTGACATCGTTTGGGCGGTGTATGTAGCTGTCCTAATTTTTCACTCTGCTGGCTTTATTATAAGTGTCATGGCTTGTTGGGTTGCCATCCGTCCCTATCTATTACTCAAACACTGTCCACTTATGAAGAATTTTTTTGCTTTTAGGTTTTGCAGACAACATTCAAAGGGCGATTCCAACACAGTCTACAATTTCAGGAGAACTCGAACGTTAGTTAATGAAGGAATATCCGGCAAGAACAACATGGTGTTCTTGGGTATTACTTTCATTTTCAGTATTTAAGACCTTTAATTTTAAACCTGTTTTTTAATAATAATTAGGTACTTTTTGTGAGTAGTAAAAGAGTTCTTCAGCATGCAAGAAATTGTAAGTGTAAAAACATTGGGTGGAAACCAGGTTGTATTAAAAAATTACCCGTAAGTATTTAAAAAAATATTATTCACCCATTCTCACATTGGTTAATAAATACAAAAAAAAATTGTTTAGCTTAAAAAAAAGCATAATGATAATGAACGATAAACATTAGTTTTATTGAGAAAAAAGCATGGGGTGCTCGATATACGAAAAATATAGCACAAAGCGCCCCACGCTTTTTTTTACAATAATACTAATGTTTATCGTTCATTATTATTTTCTGCCTATATTAAGAATTTCAAGAATTATTTTAAACTATATTTATTTTCTGCTTTGATTAATTATTAAAGCGTTAAAGGTTTTTATTTGTCAGAAACGAGCCCTTCGAATTTTAATGCATCTAAATTATGTAGCATCATGCAGAGGAAAATTTTAAGAGTATCGACTCTTGATTGTATCTGCAATTTTTATTTAGGAATGCATGCATACTCTTCTTCTTTAAGACTCAATCGTTTTTTGTAAATATGTTAAAGCACAACAAATATATCCGACAAGAAATCTATAATATACATATCCCAGGCAGATTAGCCATGACTTAAAAGGGTGCATACTATCAATGTATTAAGCTTTGTAATCATCTACCGAATGACCTAAAAGTAAAAGACAACCTGAAAAAACTAAAGAGAAATATTTTTAACTTACTATATTTAAAATAGAACCCTCTATAATGTGGGTAAATATTATAGATATCTTGGTCATGGATAGGTTAAAGATTGTTTTTTATAGATCTAGAGAATTTACACATAATTATACTGGATATGTTATTGTGTAATACTTTTCGTCTTCGACACTATTTAATTGTATTTACTCAATTTATTATTATTATCAATTTCCTAGTAAAAGTGCACGTAACCCATCATCATTCTTCTTGTATTGCTTACTCCAACTCATCACAAAGTTCATTTTGGTTTATATCCTTACTTACTGGGAAATAATTTCAGTATAGTTTTTAACGATTTTTATACAGTATCTATGTATTTTCTGCATTTGTAATAAATATTAATAATTACTCTCTATAGTTTTCATACAAATTAATATTTGATTCCTTACTTTTTTTCAGCAAATTGTTGTATTGCTAGGTTTGAATTATTTATTTTTTCTGCTTTATATATCAGCATTTTTGGAGCCACATTATTTCTTACTTTATTATCGCTATAACCACAAATTAAAGAGTAAGGTCCAGTCAAATAAAAATTAAGCAGGACATAATACATTTTTATGGTATATTTTTATGGTATATTTTTATTTCTAATGTCTACACGATTGTACTAAAATTAATTAGAGACATTATAAAATAAAGATTACTATAAACCTGCTTAATTTTTATTCCCCTGCTCGTCCCAATTGGTAACGCCTTCGATTTCCAGTATTGTTCAAAAAATAAAGTAGCAAATAACTCTCCAAAATTCTCATACAAAGCGGCAAAAAATGAATATTCATCCCAGCAATATCAATTTTGAATTTAAAAAGCGGCAAATGGTATCCACCGATAAAATAGTAATCTACGTGATATCGATAAAACAGTTTTCTTTATTAGGTATAGAATGCAATAAACAGTTTCCTTTTATTCTTTTTGTGTTTTGGATCGCAAATACTATGACTACTAGCGACAAATATTATTTGACAATTAGAAGAGTTCAGTTTCCTATCTAAGTTCTTTTCTGTAATCTGTGTATATGCCAAACAAGTAGGTACGTATCCATGATAACGATACCAAAAAGGGAATATACAGTGAAATAAGTTAAAAATTCAATCTTGTTATCTTCATTAAAAAATTCGTTTTCTTTTATTGTTTTATCTCGAATAATATGCTGCACGTTTGAAGAAAAAAATAGTATATTATGATTATGATATTCGGAGAATGAGATACTTTATGTGCTTCGCATGAATTGTCTGACTTACTACGTTCGTCAGACAAACTTTCCACTCTCAGCACATAAAGTATCTCTTCTTCTCCTAATTTCATAATATATAGTAAGTTTGGGTGTTTGGGTAATATGGCCTATGCGGCTTATATGGCACACCAACATATTATTATATCTGATACGAATCGTCTCAGTGCCTCCAATCTTCCGTTAGTCTGTAACTACCTCAGTCACCATGTTACCGCGCATGGAGTACGGATGTGTTCGTGAGAAGCAGAAATCAATTTTAACGGTTTCTGATCTAATTTCTCGATAAGTTTTTTATTTTTATATTAATTTTCAACAATCACAAATTTAAATTTTACCGTTACAAGTTAACTTATACATATATTGTTAGATAAATCTTTGGCCATACGGTTTAGCCTGTATTAATTTTAATTCTGAGGTTATAGAATATTACCATTAACAGGTGTTCGGCGGTCAGTATAGCCTACTATAGAGTAGGCTAACAAAGCCTGGTAGGCCATATAACCGACCATTTTTTTTAAGACAATTTAGGATTTTGTAAAATAAAAAACATTATTGTAGTATTAACTTATTAACTTTATTTCAAAGTACCTATGTCTCCAAAAGTAGACTCTAAAAAAAGCGTCAAACATGGAACAAATAATCCATGAAGAAGGCAATAGAAGCTAATATGGCCCTATATGCCATAATACCCTACCATGTTTAAATCTTGCACTTTTGTAAACCTTTAAAAAATATATTTTTCCGTTTACATTTTTTAAATGTTACTCATTTATTTATTATAATAGGATAGTATAGATAGGTTACTTGACTAAATTAAGAGACTTAAAGCGATCGGTGTCACATAATATTATTTTTATTTTAATTTATTCTTATGGTGTGCCATAATACCCGAACTTAATCTACTATTGTCTATAGATAGGGTATCAAAACATTTGACATATAAATCAGTTTTCTTTAAAGGACTTTAATAAATGGAGGGGGCGAAAGTTTTACAATTTGCCTCGGGCGCCAGAAGAGCTCGATGCGGCTCTGATTTATTCGTCATGTATTTTTACGGCGCTGAGCAGGGGTTAAACTTCTCAATGAAACCAAACCTTAGGGTTAAATGTTCACTATTATTGCTTAATTTTGCTTCATATTTGTGAGCGTGTCATTGCTTACATGAAATAATCCAGCTTTAAACAGAAAGGGCACGACTAGTGCTTTAAGCAGACTGTTCTGCATATTGACACATGCATCATGTTAGCTTAGTAAATAATGTAGAGCTCCGGGATATCCAGGAAATGCAACAAGGTTGCAAATCTTTAATGCACCTATAAGGAACATGAAAGGGTAGATTGAAGGATGATTACCTGAGAGCAATTATAGGATGTCTGTGATGTGAGTGTATATTGTATACCCAAAATTTCAACAGACTAGTTTCTAACGAGGGTTTAAGTGGGTGGGTGGGTCTATCTATTTTGTAAATTAAAGAAAAATACGGAAAAGTACAATAAGATTAAGAAAATTATTCCAATTTTTAGAAAAACTATATCTATATTATGCTATTTAAAAATTATGTTTTCAGGGGATTGAACATAGAGTCGTGCACGGGTCGGGTTTTCATCTCGGGCCTCTACGCGGCCCGGCCCGACTCTCGAGTTCGGGTCGGGTCGGGTCGGGTCGGGTCGGGTCGGGTCGGGTCGGGTCGGGTCGGGTCGGGTCGGGTCGGGTCGGGTCGGGTCGGGTCGGGTCGGGTCGGGTCGGGTCGGGTCGGGTCGGGTCGGGTCGGGCCTAGGGTTTAAAGCCCGGGATCCCGGATCTCGAAAATGCCGGGATCTCGGAATCTCGGAAGATTTTTGTCCCCGAAAATCACGGGATTAAAGTATAGCAATCCCCAAAACCCCGAAAAACCACTAGAACTAAACCTAATTGGCGGCACATATCGGAAAATCCAAAAGTTCCTCTTAAAAGTCTTAACGTAATTAAAAAAGAAATGTCCCTTTTTAAAAATGGAGGATTAAGAGGTTTACATTTGCAAAAGTGTGGAAGCTAAAAGAGCCTTTTTTTCAGCAGTCACATTTGCGACCAAACTTAGATCGCGCTTGACTCAAATTTAGACACGTTGGTGTTTTTAAGAGCATATTTTATTTTTACTAAGCAAATCGTAACTGTTTAACAATTTTTTTGTTTGCGCTGTTTAATAAAAAGTTATTTCCTTTGTTTTTACTAAAAAGTTTATGCCATATGTCTGAATTTTTATTATTTCTGTTGCTACTTGCTAGTCTTAGATTTTTTAATATTAAATATTACTAATTATTAGGCCTGCTCCCGGGACATTTAATTTTTAATCCCGGGATCTCAAAACGGGATCCCGATACCGAAAATTGAACACCACACTGATAAAAAAGCCTTCTATTCCTTATAAGGATTCACATACTCTTTATACAACAAACTGATTGATACTATAAATGTGACAGCAACGCGCTTTCCTACTGTAAAACAACAAAAATTTCTAGACCGTTGTGTAGTGATAATATCACGGTAATTTAGTCAATAAGAAACAGAAGTTAATGCTACCATAGACTGGTTTATAGCCATTATTGCTCTGAATACTCACAGTAATTGTCAAGTTCTGTTGGGGGTATATTCTGGTTTTATACAGTGTAATCAGTAAAGTCCGCATCATATAAGATTTTTTTTTATTAATAGCTTTATTCGAAATTTGACTTTGGCATCAAGTTCTGCTTCGATCGAGATGAAAAGTAAGCAAAAAAATAGTAGTTACGTGATCTGCATTATCTGTCAAATTTTAATTTTTTACAAAAAATAATTCAAAAGTGGGGTTATTTCTAAAAATATTGAAAAAAGTTATTAGAAAAAGTTTTTTTAAATGCAGTTTCTAGCTTACATGCAAAATTTCAGCTGCATACGATAATTTTGATTTTTTACCCACCACTAAAATTTATTTTCCCCTTAATGAACACTTTACTGATAACACTGTGTTATTTTTTGTCTTAATATTAAGGTGTATTACTTTTTCAGACACAAACTACGTTTTCAAAAATACTTATTTTATGAAGTTACCTTATACAGGGTCAAAAACAAATAAACTTTGCATCACATGAGACCAAATTTTAATAGCCCAATTTTGATTTTGTAGAAAAACACACATTTAATATAACGCTACTTTAAAGAAAATATATCTGAAATAAAGCATTGTCAATACTAAAAAGTTTTATGTAGGTTGCGTTGAGTCTTATTTTGCAAAAGGAGTGCAATTTACAAAATTATGGGTAAAAACTGAAAATTATCTTATGCTGCATGGGGGCTAGAAACTGCATTTAAAAAAACTTTCTCTAATAACTTTTTTCGATACTTTCAGAAATAACCCTACTTTTGAATTATTCTTTGGAAAAAATTAAAATTTGACAGATAATGCGAATCACGTGACTACTATTTTTTTGCTTAATTTTCATCTCGATCGAAGCAGAACTTGATGCCAAAGTCAAATTTCGAATAAAGTTATTAATAAAAAAAAATCCCATATGATGCGGACTTTACTGGTCACACTATATACTATATTAGTTCCGACTGGCAGTTGTAATGAAACTTGACATTAATCATAATAATATTTGCTTGCTACGGTTAATAAAGCATATACTTACACCACTATAATTCAGTATTGCAAATTTAAATAGCTTCTAGTGTGATATTGTTCGTGTTGTTTAGCATTGCATAGTGCGAAATAAGAATCGCTTTATCTGACATGCAAAGTTTAAAAAAAACTTAAATACCTACAAAGTAAAAATAAATTAATTGAAATAGGTATTGGTACGATTAATAAAGTTCAAATTCGGACAGGACAGCTAGAAGACTCCGAACAACGGTGTGACCTGAGCAACAAATACGTTAAAACTAATAATCAGCGTTGCCAGATGATTTTTTTTTATTTCCCTAGATTTTTGACAAAAAATTCCTTAGATTTCCCAAGTTTATTTTATATTTTAGGGAGGAGGGGATAATAAATTTTAGTTAAGTCATTTTTGATTTTTTTTTAGCTTTATTATCTTTAAATACCTAACAAATTTTCTCTTTAAAAAAGTAACAAAAAACTTCATATAATATTACTTCTATTCCAAATAAATTAAACAAACCACCTTTTTAAAATTTGTTGGTTTTCTTTTTTCCCTTACAAATTTTCTGATTTAAATTTCTGAAACATTTCTGGGTTAATCATTAAATTAAAACAATTGCTTGTCGTTAACAAACTTTTAGTGTGTAAAATTCCACACAATATGTCCGGCGACAGCCTGTTACGTATTTTTGTTTTATTTAAATTTATTCTGAAAAAATTCTTTCAACGGTAGCACTTGAGTGTGGCAGAGACAAAATTGAAAAAATAAAAGAACAGAATTTTGGGCAAAAAGGATTATCATTGCCCAATTTTAATTTAGATATTTTTAACCAAAATTCTTGTATTGGCTCAGTATCTGAAAATTTATCGAAATCAAAATTTCTTAATAACCGCCATTCTTGATCTATTTGATTTAAGTGACTTCTTCCAAATGAGAAATTTGAGGCGAATGGAGCAATTGAACTATAAGTACATTTTTTTTGTAACAATTAGTATTTATATAATATTATAATATTTAAGAATTATTTTATCTTATTCAAAAATTCCCTAGATTTGGCATTAAACTGAATATAATTCCTTTTTTCCCTATAAGCCGCAAAATTCCCTAGAACTAGGGAAATTTCCCTAGGTCTGGCAGCCCCGCTAATAATACGGCTCGCAGCAATTGCCTCTCGCTACGAACCCCCACCAACGTCTTGTGGATTATAGGTTTAAACGGTTACAATTCGTTTTTGGGGACGCTGTTCTGCTTTCTTAATTGTAGAGAAAGCGCTTTACTGGGAACAAAATGCGTCGCTTTGAGAAGATACAATTTATTTTTTAACAACATTGCTGTATTAAAAGTGGTTCATTATTCAACAAGACTGTGCTGCTAATGGAACTGATTACTACCAATAAAAACACTGTTCTAGCAAATCTGGAATTGATATAATACTTATTTGATACACTAGCCGTTTATTTCATATGGGTTAATAAAAAATAAGTTATCAATACAAACTATGTCTTAGCAAACCTGCTGTAGGTACCGTGCGAGAAAAAATTATTTGCATCAAAGAGGGCTTGGATTAAAAAACGTAGCGTAGGGCTTGGTTTAGAACACAATGATATGGGGACGATATATCTAACCGAATCTAGGTTAAAATTTTGTTAAATTCATGTTATGACATGATATGCCAAACTAATGAGTAACAAAATAAGTAGACAAATACAAATTTATTTTTGTTGTTTACAAAATTAACAAAGTAAGAATATACCGAAAGAAAAAGAAAAATAATTACATTGGCCATCGCCATACTCCAAGCATAAATTCACACGTCTCTTCAACTTTTCGAAAGTGTTGACCAGCATCTCTGGAGAAATGTTACCACATTCTTGGATAATCCTTTCTTGTAATTGTTCTAAATTTGCAACTGGTGTTTTAAAAATAGTGTTCTTTAGAAATGAGGAAAAACGAAGTAATCCATAACCGTTAAACAAGGTGATATGGGTGGGAATTCAATGTCTGATCCAAAACTGATCAATCTGTCGTCGAAAAAATTGCGTAAGTAGTTAATAGTTTCGGCGGCTGTATAGGCGGTTGTACCGTCCTGTTGAAAATATGCAAAACGTAGTTCGTCGTCAAGTAATTGCTCCACAAATGGATTGAAAATATTATCTCTATACCGCTGTGCTGTAACTGTGTCATCCGAAAAAAATGTTAAGTCTAATAAATCATTTCTTTCCAATACATTTTGGGTAAACTATTGCGAGTAATTCCTGCGTCTTTATAAGGAAATAAATTTAGCTGCTTCTTAAGAATAGTCCTGCATGTTACATAAGATCTTCCCACTTCTTGGGACAGGCGTCTTATACAATTTGTTGGCGTATTTTGCATTATTTCACGAACGTTTGCAACAAGTTCTTCTGTTCTTACAGATGGTCTACCTGCTTTTTTTTTGTGTTGTATAGAACCTGTTTCCCTAAACACAGCCACGGTTCTTTTCAGGCAATCATAAAAATCCCCAGCAATAAAAGCAACGTTAGGAAAATGTTCGTGAAAATCGTCCATGCACAAACCCGGATTGTATTGCCACTCACCCTTTACTCTAACCCCGTTTCGAAAATACGCTTCAACCATGAATGTTTTGTGCTGTTCCGTAAAGTCCATTGTGTGAATTGTTCAAGAAATTGGAAAAATTAGCAATGAATCAAATTACTTGTAACGACTATCAAAGCTGACGGAATAACTGATTGATTGTTAATTCAGGTGGTTACTGACACCCAAGAGGTATTAAGCTCTACGGCTAAGCATTATGTCCTTAGATGCAAGGCCCTCTTTGATGCAAATAATTTTTGCTCGCACGGTATTAAATCATTTTCCTCAGTGATATGTGCCGTTTCGGAGAAATTCGGTGACTGCGGATAGCAACAATTAGGTTTATTAATACGTACGATGATTTACCCTTAATAGTTTTCGAAACTCCTTAAAATTTACATAAGTTACAGCTCTCTACTACTACTACAAGAGGTTTCAAGAAGTACCGAATGGAAATAAAGACACATCTATTCCTATTTTATCTTGAAGATTAGTCGGGAGCCGCTTTGACTTAACAAACTTAAGTTGCATTTAAAGCAGCCGATTGAAAAGTCATTGAGATAAATGTCATCGTATATAATAAATATAACCATAAACCATACCCCTTTTAAAAGGGTGTTATTTCATACCTTCATACCTAAAATAATGTTTATTTTAGCGGCTCCTGTGTATCTAAGAAAGACTTGTATTGTTGTATTTCTCTTCCTTTATTATAATGATACCATTGATGTTGGTAGTTTGTCCGAAGATTATTGTATTATGTAAAATTGGTTCTTATTTTCGAATTCAAATAAACGGTGTTTAAATATTACTTACGGTTGAGTGGTACTTCCGCGTATTAAAGATCGAAAAGGGGGAAAGTTTTTATTACATATAGACTTAATATAACTACAATATAGTTACAATTCGAAAGGAATCTTTTGTTAAGAAAAATGCCACTTAAACCTAAACGAAATGTCGAATATTATGCTATTCTCTTTGGTGCCATGCTGAAAGAGTATTATTAGATACAGAAAATTGTTCTCATGAAAAAGAACTTAAAATAGATTTTAAAATCAGGAATATACATGGTGTCCAGGAAAATGTGGGAAATCTTCCGGATATGAAAAAAATACGTGAAAAGAATAGGTACTACAAGTTCATATAAACTTCTTTCGTATCGGCCTATAATCTTCGGAGATATGGGCTCCCAAAGAGCTCCCATCGAATTAAGTTTTTGACACACAATACCAGGTAAGATCCTTCAAATTACTATCCCAGAAAGTGTTGCGAATTATAATACTTACAGCTGCAGGGACGGACTAGCTGGGACACTAATGTGCCCATTTTCTTTACGCCCTGTATGATAAAAACTTTGGACAACGTTTTTTACATACCTTTAACTATTGACTAGAAATTAAGTACTCTTCATTCATGTCACTAATCCTAACAGTTTTCGGAAAAACGTCATTTTATTGCGATCATGTATTAATATTAAGCAGTTAAAAGTGAACATTTATAATTTATAGAAACAAAGATGTATCTTTTATTGAAATACGCTAAATATACATGATGTAAATATGTTAAAAATAACGTATTTCCGAAAACGGTTAGGAAATTTTTTTAGTGGCGAAGATTGGAATTCTACCCTTATAAGTTTACCAAAGACGATTATTTCAAATGGTATCTAGAATTTCAATCTTCGCCACCAAAAAAATTAAAATTCGTTTACATACGTTGCCTTTCGAAGTTTTCTTCCTATACCTTTTTTCCTCCGGGTTTTTGTAAATTCACATATAGCAGGTAATTTACCCCTATGGGGTAGTTTACTAATGACGGTTAATCCAAATGTAAGAATTTCAATATTCGCCACTAAAAAAATTAAAATTCATTTACAAACGCCACTTTTCGAAGTTTTTATCTTGTAACTTTTTTCCTCCGGGTTTTTGGATATTCGTATATAGTACGTAATTTACCCCTATGGGGTAGTTTACTGATGACTATAAATCCAAATGGTAGAATTTCAATATTCGCCACTAAAAAAATTAAAATTTATTTACAAACGCTACAGGCAAAATTGACACATACCTACCTACCCAAAAAAATTCGTCGCTGCATAAACGGCGCGGCGCTGATAAACGTTGCTAACTTCACACATCTATTTTCTTGGTTTTCTTGCTATTGTGGATTGTGCGCGTTTATTATTTATGGATTTCTAGTATTTGTATAGTTTAGTGAATTATGTTTGTGCCGTTGGTAGCTCGGATACAATGGTCTCACATGCGGTTCTCGTACAGACCGTGTGGAGCGAATTTGGGTTCCATCAGAACCTGGCAACATTTTTTATGTCTTATCTAGCAAATAGAAACCATAAGGTCGTGGTTAGGGTTTATATTTCTCGCTCATTTATTCCAAGTTCTGGCGTACCTCAGGGCTCAAACCTAGGGTCATTGATGCTCCTTCTGTTTATTAACAGCTTGCCAAAGTAATCAAACTAAGTATCTAAACGATTATTATTTGCAGGTGACGCAGGTAAAGCTTTATGCTAGGATTAATAGCCTAGATCCTAGATAATTGCAGTGCGCTGCAGAGAGACCTCGATAAAGTAATGGATTGGTCTAAAATTAAAAAAAAATGCTGTTAATGTTAATAAGTGCTACGTGATGTCGTTTACCCGTAAAAGGAAAAAAATAAATTTTGGCTACGTAATGGATGCATGGAAGATGGAACAGTCTTGGGTGAATGAGATGAAGGACCTCGGGGTAACTTTCCACTGTATGCTTACTTTTCGTTCCCACATAATAATTGTATCTAAGAAAGCATCTAAGATGTATGGTTTTGTAGTAAGAAGTTCAAAAGAGTTCAGGAATGTAAATTGTATTAAACAACTCTATATAGCTTTAGTACGCAGTGTATACTGGATTATGCATCAATAATATGGTGTCCTTATTATCAAAATCATGTTTATGCAATTGAGAGAATACACAACAGAAACCTACTTGTATTATAAGGAAACTGGCCACTATGATAGAAATATTCCTAAAAATCAACTTTCCGTTAGATATAATATGTTAAGTTTGGCAAAAAGAAGGGTAAGGGATCTTAACATGTTGCTTTATTTACACAAACTCCTACATAATAATGTTGACGATTCAAACACACTATTCAATTTGAATATAAATATTGGGGCTTATCCAACAAGAAATACAGTAACATTTTATGTAAACAATGCCCGAACGAATTCTTACCATAATTCTCCCATTAATGCTATGTGTAATTTGTATTCTAAATTTCAAAGTGATAATATATTATTTCTGACCTATAAACAGTTAAAACAGAACATTTTAGAACTACCTACTTTAACTTAATAACTTCTCCTAACTAATTGCAGAATAAAATTGCGTATGAATCGTATTAAGTTTTATATCTTTGTAGTACTTTATTATATAGGGGTTACCTGTAAATGTACTTAAGACTAAATAACTAAAAAACTAAATAAATGACTAGTAAAGACCATTGTATGATTTTATTATGCTCAAATAGGGGTAAAATTCCGGATATCTCGTATTTTCAGTAAGTATGAAGTAGTGATAGTTCGTGACATGTAGGGGAGAGTGGGGGAATCGTGCGCAGCGGGGAATCTCGCGCATCAAATTATTTCATAGTTCGCGGGCTTTTAACCGCCACTGACGAGTGCAACGCTGTCGCCTTCCTATTGTGGAGCACCGACGCCATTAGTCACATCCAGTTGTAAACGTTTGTATGGAACGAGCTCTGTTTATTTGAAATCAAGCAAATTTTTATAATTTTTTTATATCGGAAAATAAGACGGTGAGTCAATTTTTTTCCCTAATCGACAGAACATATTTATTTTATGTAAAAGTATGATCTTGTGTATCTATTGATGCTTGTTTGACATTGTTAGGTTAAGTAGTTTGCTAACTGTATAAAATATTGTCATTTAATACCTAATGGGGTAATGATGCGCTTGCATGCGCACGATTTCCCCACACGTAATCTAATGGTAATTTTTTTGAGGAGTGAGGATAGTAAAGTCAGAGTAATTTGTAAATCTTTTGACGATGAATCATCAATTCCGTCGACTTCAAAGAAATTCAAAAGCAAACAAAAGAGACCGCCAACGCCTGAATCATTTGATTCATCAGAACATGAAGTGTCGGATATTTGTTACGACTATGAGCTAGTTGACACAAGGAGAATTATGGTACAGTTGTGTCCTTTGCTTAACTTGGAATCATGCCGAGTGTACTGGCTCAAATACCCCGAAAAATTATAAATGTGACCTATGCTCCAATTAGGAGTTATTTATTTTTTTTATGAGTTTTTTTTTGTTCCACAACTTCAATAAATGTTTTTAAAGTTAGTGTTGATTTTATGAAATACTTACTTACTTAATACTTTAAATGCGCACGATTCCCCACCCTCTGCGCACGATTACCCGCAATGGCGGTGAATGGTGCGCAAGAGCACTCTTGTACTTTCAGCAATATTGTACTTTAAAACCTTTATTTTTTCCTAAAATTGATTTACATGCTGAGAGTAAACTAAATAGCCCTTTCATTACGCTATTTACATTTAAATTATCTACAAATTCTACAATGACATCAGTGCTATAACGATTTCCGCTTAAGTGCGCACAATTCCCCCACTCTCCCATAATTTTATTTGATTATGATCATTTTAAACACATCTAACTAGGTTTAGGCCACCCAAACAAGATGTTAAAGCCCGGACCTGTCTATTTTCCAATTTGTTAAATTTTGCAGTTCGCATGCCTATTCCTGTGTGGTTTTGTTTACATGCGCAAGACCATAAATTTGTCACTTTCCTGATTATTGTTTGTTGTTTGCTTATCTAAAGGTAAATGTCTATGGTTGTACAGGGTCTTCCAACGAGGACTGAACAGGGGCTCATTTTTGAGCTTCCTTGTATTTAAAGAGAAATCCAAAATAGCCAATCGATGTACTTTTTCCTGCAGAATTCAAAAATGAAGCCAAAAATTTATTTGAACCAGAAACAAAAGAGTTACGATATGGATAAGGTGTTTTTTAAATGGAACATAGCTTTTTTTATACGATTTTTGGATCGAGTGATTTTTTTTTGTCCGTTCTGATTAAAATATTTAATATTGTGACAGCTATTTTTATTAAATTTTAATGTTTTATCCAGTATAATTTAACTTTAACCTGTTTGAAACATACACTAGGTAATAAAGGTATAATCACCTGTGAATCCTTCAAAGTCAAAAAATTTGACAAATTTACTATAATATTGACGAAATGACTTTGAAGGATTCAAAGGTGATTATACCTTTATTACCTAGTGTATGTTTCAAACAGGTTAAAGTTAAATTATACTGGATAAAACATTAAAATTTAATAAAAATAGCTGTCACAATATTAAATATTTTAATCAGAACGGACAAAAAAAATCACTCGTTCCAAAAATCGTATAAAAAAAGCTATGTTCCATTTAAAAAACACCTTATCCATAGCGTAACTCTTTTGTTTCTGGTTCAAATAAATTTTTGGCTTCATTTTTGAATTCTGCAGAAAAAAGTACATCGATTGGCTATTTTGGATTTTTCTTTAATTAAAAGGAAGCTCAAAAATGAGCCCCTGTTCAGTCCTCGTTGGAAGACCCTGTACTTGAAAACTATATTTTTTTACGACTCAACTTACTAACTTTAAACTAATTAAAAATGAAAATAAGTTAATAGTAAGTACCCACTTATCCCTATCTTCTCCCAACTCTTATAGATTTTTGGATTTGGCCTATAGTAATTCTAATTAGGGTAATAATTAATTATTAAAAAATAGCCCACCAAGCTACGCCAGTGACTCGCTCAAAATAACAAATCTATCTTGAACCAATTTTGAAATGACACCTATTCGAGGTTAGCTGACACACCCCAAACCGTAATAGATCAAAAACGATTCGAAAATATCAAATTTCCTTCTCAAATATGTTTACAATAAAAACTACATCATTCGTAAAATTTTACATGATTTTTAATAATCGGAAGCAGAAAATGTGAAACTTAAAACGAAAGAGGCCGATCCCAATTTCTCATATTATGAAGGTGTTTGTCAAGCAATAAATATAAAAACATGTCCAATAAATCGTGTGCTGGAAGCAGTTTTGTGGTGACCCGAAATTTGTTTAGGGATTAAAATATTAGTTTTCAGTTTGTCCAAGATCAAAGATGCACTTTCTGGTACTTGAACGTTGACATTGTTTTTGTATAAATTCATTAACGACTTGTCCAGATGGTGTTTCCTATATCTAGTTTCCTAATGGTAAAATTGCTATTTCTTTAATTGTCAGGTTACCTTTTCTTTCATTTGAAAACTGCGATGCATCACAATATAAAAATATGCTTTTAGTAGATTATTAACATCAATAAGTAGAATTGATACGTCGCACTATGTAGGGGAGACCGGGGCAGGTTGTAACGAAAAATATTTGAAAATTTTTTCCTTGGAGATGTTTTCACTAATCATTTTTTTTTGTCATGAATGTCTACTTACAGATGTTGTGAACAAATTGATTAAATATATGACAATATTTTCAAAAATTAAACTGTCAGCTCTTTTTAAATAGATCCGAACCTTTGTTACAAATTGCCCCGTCTCGGGGTAAAATGTAACAGTAAGCGGGGTAAGTGGTAACGCATATTTTTTTATTGGTATATTTACTTAAATAGGAACGTGAACATAAAAAACATGTTAAACAAACATAAATAAACATTATTTACCGTGATGTAGCTATTTTTGGTTATCTATTCACTATCCGAATCGCAATGATGAGAACTTCAAGTCGGTGCAAGTTTCATGTGACCACTTTTTACACTTGTGGCAACTAATCCATTTTTCGTTACGCCCATATGATTCAGTGCAAATAAACAAAAGTACTTTTCTTCTGAAAGAATCGTCTGATTATATGTAAACTTTTCTTTTCACTTTCGACTTAATAATTTTGGACTTTTTGGCCTTTCGACCATCTGTTCTTCTTCCAGTGCATCCTTCTCTAGTGTGTCAGTTAGTACCGCTGATCTTTTTTTTTTCGACCCTTAAGGAATGCCTTTCGCTGATCAGCTTTAGGAAGTGGACGAACAAACTCTGGAGAGAATGTAATATTGCCTTCCATCTGGGAAGTAACGTCAACTTAATACTGATGTTGAAGCAACGGGTTCGAGTTCAGCTATTTCAGAAGGTGCTGTTGTTATTGCATAATTTATCACATTGGGGAAAATTGTTACATTTTGCCCCAATTAGATTGTTACAATTTACCCCCGGATCGAATATTTTCGTTTTGTCTTTGCAGAAAAAAACGTAAATATATAATCATGCATAGCTTTGCCAATATAATAACCTAGACTACAATGATTCATTTATGACAAAAAAAAACTCAGCAGGCAGCTTATTGTAACATTTATTTTGAAACGAAATTATGATATCGATTTTTACTTTACGTACCACAATATAAACAATATCGGAAATAACCTTGACCACAATGTCTGTTGCTCGACTGTCTAGACATAACTGAGCTTCACAGTGTTCTTCAGAAGCCTACATAGGGTACGGGGTTGCCAGCTTTTAAATTAGGAAAATATTTGTTGTGTTACAACTTACCCCGTGTTACAACCTGCCCCGGTCTCCCCTACTATGTGTTCTTTCTGATACAAATATTGTTTGATTTTTGTAGCTTAATTATAATTAGAATGACTATATAAAGTATATTCAATGACCGCTGACCGTTAAGTCATATTATGGTATGTTCATGAATTTCGTGAAGTTGTCGTTGTCGACCATGGGATGACAAAATAGCTACATTATTGCGATTCTTAAAACCTACATCCTCCTCTTGCCTTAATTCGTTGAATGGTTGAACACGAAACTCCTAAAGCATCAGAAACTCTCTAAAGCAGATAGGTATTTATAAAAACATTGCCATATATATTTTTCATGTTTATTATTTATGTTTTCTCAATTCCTGTTTTATTTTATCTGGGTACTTACATCATAAACTGCGTTAAAGGTAAAAGAGTCTTTCCGGCATCACTTTATCTTTAAAAATAATTAAATAATTTTAAAATTAATACTTGTTCTTTTTCACAATACCCTGACATTTTTGAAATAATGTTTATTAAAAATGTTACTGTCAAAAATGACAATAAAAATTTTTGGACTGGTAAAATTATACGACATTCAATATTGACGCAAATTTACTATCTCACTTAGTTCACGAATGTTGGAACGATAATCACTAGTCGTGACGTAACGGTCAGCGGTCATTGAACAGGCTTTACCTAGTATCGAAAGGAAATTATTCGCAAAATTAACACTACAGCGTTTTTTGCCATGCCAGTGTGCCTAAGAAGAAAAACGCAAGAGACCATTTTTATGTAGAATTGATCAGGCTAATCAGAAATAATATCCACATGGAAAAATGCCAGTGGTGTACCACTTTTTTTCTAAAAAATATCAGAGGACATGTTTGCAGGGACGCCACTGGTGGGACAAAAAAATAACTTTTATAACTAAAACATGTGGTTTTATGTCCTATTAGCACATGCCAAAATTGAAAATATTATCTAAAGTACTTTCGGAGATATTACAAAAAACTCATTAAAAAAGAAAAAATTCAACACCCTGTAGCAAAAATTTTAAGCCGTTTACGACATAATAATATGTTTATATGAACTTTTCTTCATAAAATAACTTGAGGAATCACATCCTTAAATATTTGCACGTCATTAATGAATACCCTGTATAGTATTTGAATCTAGTATAATGAACCGTAATGCACTTGGATCATCATCGCTTATTATGGTCTACGTCTACATTATATTCTCGATAAATACTATACATACTAGCATTGGGAATACTGTAAAGTGTATAAAAATTTTAATTCTTTTACACCCTAACCCTTTACAAACGAGTTTAAAATAACAAAGGGCTTAAATCTAATCCTTTTAAAATGCTTTGCGATAATAGGCATATGTTTTCAACTGCTTGTAACAACATTTGATGCCACTTAAGTGTTTAAAACTTTGATTTTTAAAAACAATCGACAAGGCACACGACCAACTTATTATAAAACAGAAAAGTTTTTAAATAAATGAAAAAAATTAGGAATTATTTCTTTATGCCAGACCGCCCTGCTAGAGTGTAATATTTTGCATATCAGGGGCGAAAAGTAATAATTTTGTTTATATTGTATACCCAAAACTAATAACTTTTTTATTTTTATGAAAAACATCATTACAATGCAAAATTTTAAATTTATTCGGTTAAATTTCCTAAATTTTTAATATGTTGTAGAGAATGCATTCTCATCAAAAGTACCCATGGCCACAACAAAATTTCCCGACCAGTTTTTGAGATACAGGGTGTTCAAGTTGCAAAATATAAATATTCACTACATTATATTTTCGTAGTTTATAATATTAATTCGTTTTGTTTTTCTAGATTTTTGGTGACCCTGTCGTAGATAGAATAGAATACTATAAAAAATACTCTAATTATCTTATTATATACCGGGTGAGTGACGAAAATTATTTAATATTTTTTGTTAAATCGTTGTATTTTCAGGATTAAATTAATTGTTAACAAACTAATAATGTATATGACATTAGCTTGGAGCAAGCTATCAGAATTTTTTATATTTATACAGGGTAACTCGAAAAAGTCATAATTTTTTTTTAATACTTTTTAAAGAAATTTTGTAGATATTTCTTTTACTAGATACTTGTCGCTTATTGTATGGTTCCAAATATATATAATTATCAAGGTTATACAGGGTGTTTCCGATGATAGGCGATAGAAATCTAACATAAAAATGCTTGGATTTATAAATCACCCGGTATATTAAAAATGGATGGGTTAAATTTCGTTATTTTTTAAAATTTTTTGTTGGAAGTGTCTTACTTACATGTTTACTATTGATTTTCCTTTTCCTATGACCAGTTCTGGAGATTTACAGTGTCGAACAGACCCAAAACTCAAAAAAAGCATATAAAATAACATTTTTTTTTTTAATTTTAATAAAATTTGTTATGTTAGTTCATCTTATGGCTAAAAATAAATATATTTAATGCTATACAGGGTGTTTCGAATAATTAAGGTATTCTAACACTGTATTATGCAAATAAGAATTATATATAAGTTAATAGTATAAACAAGCAAAGTCTCGACACAAAGAATTAATTTCATACACAAATAATGAAGTTGTTAAGAAAACATAATTGCTGCATACAGAGTAATCAAATTTTGACAGACCATTCTATGGGCTATTGCCAGTTAGCATTTATATGTTACTTTTTTAAAAAGTTATTTTACATTTACCTATTGAAGAATATGGCCTACTTAATATTTGTGGATAAAATTAATTCTTTGTATTGAGACTTTGCTTGTCTATATTATTTATATTTATTTTTTATTTGTATAATAGTGGTACTTTCGGAGACGACTAAAAATTATAACGGTCGACACATCCTGTAGGTATAGCATTAAATATGGTTATTTTTCACCAAAAGATGAACTTACAGAACGAATTTTATTAAAAAAAAAAATGGTATTTTATATGCTTTTTTTTAGTTTTCTCCAGAATTGGTAATAGGAAAAGGGAAATCAATAGTCAACATGTAAGTAAGACACTTCAAGCAAACATTTTTAAAAATAACGAAATTAAACCGATCCATTTTTATTATACCGGGTGATTTATCAATACATGCATTTTTATGTTTTTCCTCTATTGCTTACCATCGGAAACACACTGTATAACCTTGGTAATTATATTTGGAACCATACGATAAGCGACAAGTAGTACCTAAAGAAATATCTACAAAATTTCTTTAAAAACGTATTATTATTATTATTATTATTATTATTATTATTATTATTATTAAAAAAATATTAACTTTTTTGAGTTACCCAGTATAAATATAAATAATATAAATTATGATAGCTTGCTCCAAGGTAATGTCATCTCGAGTATTACTCTGTTAACATTTAATTTAATGCCGAAAATACACTGATTAAAATATTAAATAATTTTCGTCACTCACCCTGTACATAATAAGATAATTAGACTATTTTTATAGTATTCTATCCTATCTACGACAGGGTCAATAAAAATCTAGAAAAACAAAACGAATTAATATTATAAACTACGAAAATATAATGTTTTGTAAATTAATATTTTACAACTTGAATCTTGAAATCTCAAAAACTGGTCGGCAGATTTTGTTGTGGCCATGGATACTTTTGATCAGAATCACATTCTCTACAACATACTAAAAATTTAGAAAATTTAACCTAGCGCCATTTTCCATAAGAGAAGTGCGGGGCAGGGACCCGGACCGGAACCGTTAACTGCAAAGAACCGGACCGGAACAGATATTATTTTTGGACCGGAATCGGAACCGAATACATATTTTACTAGCCAAACAATTTTAGGTGCAAAACCGGAACCTCTAAAAATTATAACGGTTTTTTGGGTTTATTCCGTGACTTCTGTTCTGTGGGGAACACTAACCTTAACCTAATTTATCTGTGATGAGTGTCTTTGACAATCATTTTTACCATTGACCGTTGGTTTACTTGCCTTTTTTAATTTTCTAGGAACTTACCTCTTCAAGCCACTTCAAGTACTAGGAAGTAGGAATACAACTATACAATAAAACAGGTATTTATTTATATGCCTTTGATTTTTCGGAACCGAATCGGAATCGAAATTTCCTACTTTGTATGGAACCGGATCGGAACCCCTAAAAATTGGTAAGAACCGAATCGAAATAATTATTTCGGGACCGGAACTGTAACGGAACCCAAATTATTTATTTCATCTGGAATCGAAACCGGAACGGAACCGTTATTTCATTTCGATCCGGGTCCCTGGTGCGGGGTTCTTTGCGCCTATTTCTTTCTGTTTTTATTAATTTATAAATCTAACCTTTTTTAACGGCATCAGTGGTTCCGTGGTTAACGCGGCAGTCGCTGAGAACTCTAGGACGAAAGTTTGTGGGTTCGTATCCCGCCGGCAAACTGGTTCGAGCCCGATGGATTTTAGTGGTAAGTCTTGACTTGGGTCCAGCGTAGAGCAAAAATTAGGGAAGAGTGAAAAATGTATCATCCCCCAAACCCGGCCGGATGAGATCGGATATCTCGTGGGGTGCGGGGGAAGGAACACACTCCCACGCAATCGGTAGGTCATGGAAAGCCCGAAACCAAGGGTTGATAGCCTTTGGGAGGTGCTTCTAATGACTGAGGATCGTGGTTCGGAGCCCATGTTAAACTGTAGGTCCCCTTGGGACAGTTGGGACCGGAAAAAATACGAAAATGACAACTAACCTTTTTAACGCAAGACTGTAGGCAGTGGCGGATTTAGAGGGGGGGCACAGGGGCACGTGCCCCCCCTGTCATAATAATTTCGCACGAACCAACCTAAGCGCAACACCCAAAATTTCAAACACAGTGACAAAGCATTGTACTGTAACAACCAAATATTTTTTTGATGCCAAAACTTTACAGCATTTAGAAATGGATATTAAAAATCAGGTTTTCAACGTGGTTTGATAATTAGCGAAAGATGGCGTAAAAGCACGTTAGATAAAAAGCATACATTTTAGGATTTTAGAATTTGTGTTTTGTTACAGAAAACTGTAATCTGTGGTTTTGTTTACAATGAAAGTCTATTATTTTGGGGCAGTAAGGACTTATTTTAATAAAAATAAACATGCCAAAATGGCTATGAATGTGGAATATTTGAGAAACAATTTTAGCTCATTAAGTATTGAGCAAAAAATTGAAATTAAAATTGAGGGAAGACCTAAACCCGAAATTAACTTGACACAGATCACAAAGTGTAGATCTAGGGACTTTATTGTTATTGATAAGTTTGCTGGAAATAAAACCAGAAGATTGGACTTTACTTTTAAACAATGTACCCGCTAATAAAAAATAAATTGGCCTTTTTTTAATTTTTTTTATCTTATTTCATTTTCAATAAAATAAGTAGGTAATCATACATTTTTAAAATATTTACTAAAAATTATTGACCAAATTTGGGCGTGGTCTTAAAAAATTTTCGCCTGCGGCGCGTTTCGTCCGCAGCGGGCTTTTCGTGCACCCCAAGATAACAAGTAAGTGCCCCCCCTGTCAATTTTTTCTGAATCCGCCACTGACTGTAGGCACAGAATATACCGGGTGTCCACGGAAGGTGGCTCGCCCCTCTAACTTTGTTGTTTTTCAAGATAATGAAATAATATTCGGGGGATTTGTATACGACATAAAACTGCATTTTTTGACAGGTGACTCAACATTATGGAACTTCCGGTTTAACCGGAAGTGACATAAACTTTCGATTTTTAAATGAGACACCTGGTATATTTTTCCTTTTTTGACTCCATATGACATTCTAAATACAACGATGTGTCACTTGTCACTTTTTGTTACCAAGAAATTTTTTTTTCAAATTTATTGTTTGGTCTAGAGTCTAGAGGGCTATACCTTAAAATCACTTATTTCAGTTCTTTAATCTTAGGAAAAATACGATTTTACTATTTTTGGTCCAATACTATGTGATATGTAAAATTTAATCTTTAAAGTTGTATAACTCATTTTTGTGTTCATATTGATCCCCTAATACAATCAATTAAAGAATTGGTGCCGAGATTAGATACCATTCACTTCCTCGGTGATGGACCATCGACGCAATACCGCAACAGAACAATGTTTCAGTTAATGGCTAAATATTTAGCTGAAAAATTTGAAGTTAAAACAGTTGTTTGGCACAACACAGAAAGTGGCCATGGCAAAGGTGCCCCCGATGGTATCAAGGGTTGTCTTAAAAGAACAGCTGATGCCATTGTCGCCAGAGGAATAGATATTCCAAATTTTGCAACATTTATTTTGCTGCTGTCCAAAAGTTGCAAAGGAGTAAATATTAAAACAGTTAATTCAGATTTATATGCCCACATTGACAAAATCGTAAGGAGTGACCAAGTTTGCACATTTAGTGGTACAATGTCTATTCATCAAATTACTTGGTCAGGAAATGAAAAATCCACACTCCATGCCAGAAGACTAAGCTGTCTTCAATGTAGCCCAAATAAGATTTGTGTCCACTACGAACTGGGTCAAATTCCTATCGTTCAGATAAACACTGTCCCCAAAAGTATCCTTTTTAATCGTATGATTTGTTTTTGTTTCTGTAAATACCTATATATTATTCTTAACATTACCAACAGATATTGATCAACGCCTTAAAGTTTCTGATGTTTATTCCTCTTCAGACACTGATTCAGACAACCTACCTCTTTCCTACGCATTCCAAAACACTAACGTAGCAGTTAATGACTATGTTATTGTTAAATTTGCTGGTCGCAAGTGTAATAGGTACTATGTTGGAATTATTTTGTCAAAAACCAACAATGATTGTTTAATTAAATTTATAAGAAAAACAGGAGAAAAATGTGTCTTTCCCGAACAAGATAATGTTGCCAATGTAGATGTTTTTGATATTGTTAAAGTATTAAAACAACCATTTGTGAATCAAAGACAGCACTATATATTTGACTTAAGCTTAATAAAAATTACAAATCTATTTTAATATTAAAATTTGTATTACCTTTCTTTCATTTTACCACTATTACTGTATAAATACATCACTACTTCCAAATGTTTTGTTAAAGTTTTTGCGTTACATACATCATACATCTATACTTACCTTAATAAACCTTTTTACAAAAATATTAGTTGGTTTCATTGTCGTAATCTACGAAAAAATCACTCGCGTAGACGACTCCATCACTCGAGTAGTCACTGGGATTATATTTTTTTTTTTTTTTTTTTTTTTTTTTTTTGGCTTGAGCTGTGCAGCTATTCAGCCAGTCGCATATAGATATACACTGGGATTATAAAAATACCAAAAACTGAAAAATTAGAGGCAAATGATCTCATCTCTATATTTTGCTTAACCCTGATAAATATTCTTAGATGAAAAATAAAATAAAAATATGTTTTTAAAATACTTCTTTTTTTTCAACATTCACAGCAGATAATACGCTTGCAGAAGATTGACCCAGTTATAGTCACTGAAGGTATTTACATAAACATAACCTTTAAATCAAAATTGCGCAGTCTAATTCACATAGGTATTACTATTTCATTCCGCTTTTTACCTACCACCACAGTGGAAATAAATAATTATAGTATTTTGCTATGATACTATGGATGGGAGAATGGCAGGGACATAACGAGAGGGGGCTTGAGGGGGTTAAGCCCCCATGAAATATTAATTAGCCCCGCCAAAAAATACGTACCACTGGTGATGTTTATCTCTGTCAAACAAAAATCGTTTTCATACTGTGAGGGAAGGAGAAGGCTTATTGGGTTAACATTCATAGCTCGTTATATGCATTCCTGCACGCCAATGTATATACTCGTTACGTTTTTTAGTGTTTCACGAGATGACAAATCTCGCACTTTTAATAAACTCTCGTCCCGTCAATCAAGACGAGATTTTTCAAATCTCGTCCCGCGAGAGTCTCGTAATATGACGTCATAAAAGAATCTGCACCATGTGAGTATTATTAACATCAACAGAACAACTATTGTATGATTATTCTTCTTCTTCGTATGCCTATCCGAGCCGGATGCTGGCGACCATCTGAATAATCCTAACTTTGTTAACTGCTTCTCTGAATAGTCCCGTGGTTGACTTTCCGAACCAGACCCTTAGGTTTTTCAGCCATGAGATCCTATATGATGCACTAGATAATAAAAAACCTTGTATTAGTATTTTTCTAGATTTAGCAAAAGCCTTTGATACAGTTAGCCATAATTTACTGTTAATAAAGTTTGAAAATATTGGTTTCAGAGGAAAGCAATTAGAATTAATTAAAAATTATCTGAATAATAGACTTATAGAACTTATGTTCAAATTGATAAAGAAAAAAGCTATCCAAAACTATTTAAGTATGGTGTTCCTTAAGGAACAATTTTAGGACCATTATTTTTAAATATTTATATTAACGACTTATTTAGTATAAATTGCGATGGATAAATTCATAGTTTTCAGATGATACTACATTTTTTTATACTGATACACATTGGGACAACTTAAATAATAAAATTAAAAAAGATTTTAAAATTATAAAAAATTGGTTTGATAACAATTATTTGTTAACAATTAATTTTAATAAAACAAATTATTTTTGAAGAAGTAGTCCAAAACAAATTATATTCCTTTTACTTTAAACCTAAATAACCTACCACGAAATATGAATAGTATTCAATTAAATAAAGACATTCAAATTTTTAAAGTTAATAAAATAAAATATTTAGTAATTATTTTTGACAGTAAATTAAATTGGAATTTTCACTTAGAATACTTAATTAAAAAATTAAGAAGTTTACTACCGATTTTTAAAAACATTAAAAAAATTTTAAATGTAAGACATGGAAATATTATATTACGCGTTAATTAACACTCATTTAAATTACGGAATTTTAGGTTGGGGAGGAATAAATAGAAAAATTAGAAATATTACCAAAAAGGTTTCTAAAAATTATATTCATTATCTTTATCCTTCAAAAGAATTATATTCAGAAACAAAAAAGTTGAACATAAGACAACTTTACATTTATAACATCTTAATAAGTACATATATTATATTTAAAAATAAAAACCTTATACAATTTAAAAACCATAATCATAATACACGTCATAAAAATAAAATAACCATAATATCTAAAATAAATAAGTCCATAGGACAAAAAAAAATTCAAATATTTATATTTTTATTTAAACGATTATTTACCAACAAAAATTAAAAAATTGACTTCACTAAAAAACCTAACAAATACGCACTGGAGTCGAATTCAAAGGAAAATGAACGACTCCTACTACTAATATTAAACACTTCACTAAAAAACCTAACAAATACGCACTGTAGTCGAATTCAAAGGAAAATGAACGACTCCTACTACTAATATTAAAAGTAAGTTAGAACCTTTTTGAGTATTCAAGGTACAAAACGGCCATGCTGGTTGCCTGCACGTAGCGGAACAGAATGCACACAAGTTCAAAAATAGGTCAGTTACCGGCGTCAAACTTCTAATGCTTTCGCAGCGTCTTTTTAATTGTCTCTAGGACAGGTTTGTGACCATCTAGGAAGATTTTTATTATTTTTAATAGGTTCTAATTTAGGATGTCAATGTTGAATATGTTAAATTCGATTATAGGGAAAAGGCCCATATCTCTTACCATTTTCAAGATGCACACGTATTTGTAGCACCCTGTGTAGCCGTAAAAATTTTAAAATCCCAAAAAAATACTATATTGATTTAGGAAATGGTAACAATGAATGTAAAATGCTGGAAAAGTTGGAAACAAATACAAAAATAACATTGTAAAACGTTTATTTAAATGCTCGGACACGTGCGGAAGTTATTTTTTTATTGTGTTTAAAAAACAATTAAACACAGCAATGCCAAACTGGAATTGACACGTTTTCATTAGGGCGAACATTTTTTGGAATAAGTAAACATAGATTTAAATTTTAAGGGAGCAAAAACGATGTATTTTTACAATGTGCTTTTTCACTACAATCGAATTTAACATATTCAACATCCTAGACATCCTAAATTAAACCACAAACACATAATTAGACCATAAATAGTTTTAATCATTATTTTTTGAGCAATTTCCAAAGGTTTAAGGGTATTTTCGTAAGCTTCTCCCAACGAAGTTATTCCGTAGTTTACTAGTTTAACAGAGACTGAACTAAAGCAACATACAACTTATATCAGATATTTTTTTGATATGTTTGAACTGATAAAATAACGATCGAAGTTTCTTAGTAAGTTGCTCTATATGATTATATGATTATCAAATAATATTCCTAAATAATTAACATATTCAGATTTTTCTTAGTTCCAATTTTTTCTTTTCTAAATGTAAGACGACATTTATTTACTCATTGTACGGAAGGCATAAGATATTACTTGCAAAGGGTAAACTGGGTTCTACTTAAATTGATGGTCAACAAATTATCATCCAACCACCGCATTATTGTTGTGAGCTATATTTAAACGAATGGTCCATTACTTGTCCGATTTGCTTCAGGTTTGAAACCGAACCGGCTAAACCTGATAGTGTGAAAAAGGGGCGTATGCTTTTTCGTCACCGAGGTAATAAATTTATTACACATGCATTCTCGTCACTAAGCTTAAAGGTTCGTGTTTATTATACATGCATTTTCGGCACCACCACAAAAGTTTTAAAATTAATTATATTCTCTTTTTTGGTCTCCGATTTAAAAAAGAAAGGCACTCCATTATAAAACAGAGTATTTTATTAAATTTACAGGAATAACACAAAACTTAATTACATCATGTAATAGATAAATTCTTAAGTGAATAAAAAACTAAACAGATATAGTTTTAATGCTGCAGCTATTCTAAATGGAACAATGATACGAAAGACATGTAAGAAATTGTAATATATTTATCTCTCTATCTTGATATTTTATTATAAGATTAAATAAATTGTATTTTTTAACTTTCATATCATGGATTTTACGAGGAATATGCACACTTTGAACTGTTGAAGTTCCTGTTTTATTATTTTTGAAGGTTTTTCAGTAAAATCTTCTATAGCTTTCCTTTTGCACGAATTGTTCACAATCTGCCGATTCAAACGCTTCACTTGGGTCATGGGAGTGTTCCCCATTGTGCTTGGTCACAACGATATTACTATATACAGTGAGGACCTAAAGTCTGTCCCCCCCCCCCTCTTACTTCTAAACCGTTCGGTATATTTTAATGAAATTTTGAACGATAATATTTGAGCAAGTCTTGCACTTTTTGACATACCAATGACAGCTTTAAATGTCAAGATGACAGCTGGGTCCGCTTTTGGAATATTTTTTTAAATGGAACACCCTGTATATTTTTACATTTTTAAATTCCACATAAAATTATAATTATTTTTTATTAAATGCATTATTAGTCTATACTTCATAGTTTCCGAGATATTGACTCTCAAAAAGTGACATTCTTGAACTTTGACAGCTTATAACTTTCTAACAGTACGTCTTGGAGCAAAACGGCTTACATGTCCCTATCTTCAATTTTTATTATCTTCCCAAAAAAATTAACTTCCAGTTAAATCGGAACAACTACATTTCCTGCTTTCGAGTTACATCCGGTTTAACCGGAAGTTGATTTTTTTGGGAAGATAATAAAAATTGAAGATACGGACATGTAAGCCGTTTTGCTCTAAGACGTACTGTTAGAAGGTTATAAGCTGTCAAAGTTCAAAAATGTCACTTTTCGAGAGTCAATATATCGGAAACTATGAAGTATAGACTAATAATGCATTTAATAAAAAATAATTATAATTTTATATGGAATTTAAAAAGGTAAAAATATACAGGGTGTTCCATTTAAAAAAATATTCCAAAAGCGAACCCAGCTGTCATCTTGACATTTAAAGCTGTCATTGGTATGTCAAAAAGTGCAAGACTTGCTCAAATATTATCGTTCAAAATTTCATTAAAATATACCGAACGGTTTAGAAGTTAGAGGGGGGGGGGACGGACTTTAGGTCCTCACTGTATATGATTCACGTTGAGTGACCTATTAGAAGATCTCGGAAACGAGTAAAGTTATATTTCTAAAAATTTGATGGCGGGCATGAATGGCTTTGAACTTTTAAAATATTATATTTCGAAGTTTGTATCACTTCCGGTTATGCCGGAAGTTAGGGCCAACTTTGCTATTTCAAATGGAATACCCTGTATATTTTAGCCTTTTTTGATACCTTATTGAAACCTAAGTAACTTTTATTAACAATGATCTCTACCTATCTCTAACCGTTTTTGAGATATGAATTATAAAATGCATTTTTTATGTAAAAACATTACCGGGAAGAAAGTTCAGTAATTTTTAAATTAATAAAGCTAAACATTTAAAATTTTGTAGGCTTTTAACTAACACATAGATCTTTTGACTACATTACTTAAGGTTCATGTTTTGCATACAGGGGATTTTTAAAAGTGTGCCAATGTGGCCATTTAGATAAATGTACATAAGTCAATTTTTGCAAATGGAACACCCTATTTTTTATTTTAGTACCGTGTAGAGAATCAAATTACCCATCTAAATGCTTAATATGCCAGTGTCAATATTTTTGTCGTTTTGGAATTATGAGCAATTTAAAAAAAAACATATCTTAAGATATGTGTTTGTGTTAAGTTCATAAGGCATTAATGTAAAAATGGCTTTAATTCCGATTTTGGTTTAACTTTGAGCTTTGTTACCAATTAGTAAAGTAGGCTTTGACTGAAATTGTTTTAAAGTTGACACTCACCTTAGGCCTGTTGTCATATTCTAGTTTACTTGAACTTAACACAAACACATATTTTAATATATTTTTTTTTAATTGCTCATAATTCCAAAACGACTAAAAATATTGATACTGACATATTGGACGTTTAGACAGGAAATTTGATTCTCTACACGTAACTAAAATAAAAAATATTGTGTTCCATTTGCAAAAATTGACTTATGCACATTTATCTAAATGGCCACATTGGCACACTTTTAAAAATCCCCTGTATGCAAAATATGAAACTTAATGTAGGTAGTCAAAAGATCTATGTTTTAGTAAAAAGCCTACAAAATTTTAAATGTTTAGCTTTATTAATTTCAAAATTACTGAACTTTCTTCTCGGTAATGTTTTTTACATAAAAAATGCATTTTATAATTCATATCTCAAAAACGGTTAGAGATAGGTAGAGATCATTTTTAATAAAAGTTACTTAGGTTTCAATAAGGTATCCAAAAATGCTAAAATATACAGGGCATTCCGTTTGAAATAGCAAAGTTGGCCCTAACTTCCGGTATAACCGGAAGTGATACAAACGTCGAAATATAATATTTTAAAATTTCAAAGCCAATCATGCCCGCCACCAAATTTTTAGAAATATAACTTTACTCGTTTCCGAGATCTTCTAATAGGCCACTCAACGTGAATCACCCAGTATACCGATGGTATGTGCTGTACACTTGCACTGACGTTTAACACACTTCCAAAATTTTTCACCAGTGGACTTTATGTGCTTATTGAAATTATATTTGAAATTATTAACAACCAACATTGGTTTGCCGCGAATACTTGAAATAAATTTTGTTCCGGTTCGTTTCATCTTTTTGAAATTCGGATAACAATTGAAATTAGAGCACCTTAGATGATACTTATAAATATTTACCTAGGTAATTCTTCCAGTTAATTTCAGGGAATTAATACAAATAATCCTCAGAATAATTATAATTTATTTTAATAATTTTTAATGAGCTTTTAATAGTTGGTGACGACTTTGCATGTACCATTTTTACCTGCTTGCTGCCTCGGCGACAAAAATGCATGTGTAATAAACGCCTTTAAAATTACGGATATACATTTTACCTCCTTGGTGACGACTTTGCATGCGCCCGTGAAAGAGGCCTTACTCTCAACGAACAAAACTGTGTCATCCGCAAAAGATATTAAGTCACCAGTATAATTCTGGATTAACAAATTATTTATGTGAATGTTGAACAGTTTTGGACCCAATACTGTCCCTCCCAGTACACTATACTTAATTTCCTGTAAACTACCAGATTCTTGTTTTACTTCCACTTTATGTCTACGATTTAAAAGATAGCTAGATACTTAGTAGGGAAAGTGCCGGACCTCAAATAGCTATGTTTTCTAATCGTAACAAAAGCCTGCGATGATCCACATCCATCCATGATCCATTTATGTGAGTCGAGATTTGCATTTATTTTACTAGTTAACAATGCAATAGCATCGTTATAGTAGATAGATTTTTTTGAAATCGGAATTGACAGTCTGAAAATAGTTTGTTTTTATTTAAAAATCTATTTTTTAAAGCTTTTTCAAAAATTTTGCTAATATTTGATATAAGACTAATAGGTCTAAAATTTTCCACGTTTGCATTATCCCCTTTTTATAAAACAACTTTTACAATTGCTATTTTAAAGTGGCCTGGACATCACCAGTTTATCATAAACAATTTTAAGATTTCTTTATGATAGGTATTTATAATTTATCTTAATAATAAATAATGCACCTGAGTGACCTGATATTCATTGAGCCAAATGAATAAAAATTAAGCAATTAATTGAATCAATCAATTTTTAGTAAAAGCAATTGCTTGACTAGCAAATGCTATAAGTAACAGCACTCGCTATAGATCTGGATCTGAATAAAATTTTGAAACAATTGCTGTTTTTCTTAGACCTCTGTAGCAAATGCTTATTCAACACAAGTTCAAACGTGGCTTATCCATTTGTTTAGATTATAGATTTCATGTTCAGTTTGGTGCCTAATTTGCAAAAGAGTTGACGTAAATACAACAACGTTGGTCTATTTATTTACTACAATAGTAATCTGTTACGTTTTTGTGGAAAATAGAAAACTTATATTTGTGATATGGCAGATTTCAGTGAAAATGAGGAAAGTGATAGTAGTGATGAAGACATTAAAGACAAGCAAATAATATTCGTTTACAAATTGATGGAACATAAATAAATCTCTCCGACCACAACCGTTTAGCTTCCACAACAGCTTCAGCACTTGTAGGAAATTTAATAAAATATTGGCATTCTCCAAAACTGCATCCATTACAGAAGTGTATGTCTTACAGACAGTAGTTTGGTGAACACCGAGTTCTTCACCTACAGAATTTCGAAAGCCCTGATCCGACAATTTCGGCAGAAAGACTTTAATCTTATTTAAAGGCGACAGTGCACCCCCTCGTCTTTTACCAGTATCAGTCAAAAAATAATTTGCCAACCACTCAACATTTTCGCAGTCAAATCGATATAACTTTCTGAAATCATCATATCTGCAATTTTTACGTACACTGTAGATTTTTCTTTTACGGACGTTCATATATTCAGCTATAATTGAAGACACAAATTAAGAGCAACACATGTGTATGCCGCGGAGAACTAAAGTCGACCTACCTTAAAAAGTTAAAAGCGATCGCTACACTATAAAAAGCAATTCCTTAATTTATTCATCACATTTTAAGCAAACGATAGCGATCGCTTTTATTTTTTAAGAAAAAGCACTGACTAGAAGTGATTCCTGCACTTTTAAGCAATCGCTGGACTCAAAAGCAAGTACTTTAGTTTTTATTCATTGAGCTTTCCAGAAATTACTTCGATTTTATAAGAAAAAGCAATCGCTACATTTTTATTCATTAGGCTCAGTATCATTACCAATTGAAAGATATATCCTCTGCAGCACAATTATGCACAGTGGCATCGTTAATATCTATTGTACTTATAGGTTATTGTAATAGACTTGATTGGAAGTATTGGTAGTGGTAGTTCATATTTTAACGAATAGATATGTTTTTAAATGTCCTAATTTTTTTTATTAACTAAAGCATAATAAACAAACAAAGTAAGATAAGGTTAACATATTTGTGGTTGTCGAGCCCTATTTTAAAGCCACAAGGATGCTCATAAAAAAATATATACCTAATCCTATAGGTCGCCCGACTGATCGACGCCGTTCGATCCAGACTGATGTTCTTTATTTATATTATTAATACATAATATAATGATTTAATAATAGTAAATGTATACAGGCTGTTTCGAAATTGTATTCGGAAACATGGATTTTTGTATCATCTTATAGGTAAATAAATTTTTGGCGATTTTTGTTGATTTTGTTATCTCATAAATGTACCAGTCATACATGTTACCACCTATTAACAGGTGGATTAACCAGAAACTCATTGTTATAGTAACGCTGTTAATGTGAATAATAAATTTAGTCGTTTCAGAGAACTCAACGAGTGCGTGTTTTATTTCTTAATCTCAATAGGTTATGGGCCCAGACCCACGCGGTCGCGCAGAATAGTAAAATCGCAGTATACTTGTAGTTCGGGTTCGAAATGGCGGTAAATTATATGTCTAGTGTGCCAAAGTTATTAGGCAGAGAAAATTACGACAACTGGGCGTTCGCCGTGGAACAGTTTCTTGTCATTGAAGGTTTGTCAAAGTGTATCGACGGCACGGAGACTGATGAAACCAAAATGGTGAGAGCCAAAGCCAAATTAGTCCTGACACTAGATGCATCTCTATTTGTTCATATTAGAGAAGCGAAGACGGCAGCAGAACTGTGGAATATGCTGAAAAATTTGTATGACGACAAGGGCTTTACCAGAAAAATAGGACTCCTCCGTACTCTGATATCAATACGTCTAGAAAATTCTGACTCAATGGAATCCTACGTAAATCATGTCATTGACACGTCACAGAAGCTACGTCGTACAGGATTCAAGATAGATGACGAGTGGATTGGCTCCCTCTTGTTGGCCGGCTTACCAGAAAAGTTTTCTCCTATGATAATGGCCATAGAACACTCAGGGATCACCATTAAAACGGATGCAATAAAGACCAAGTTACTTGATATGCAGATAGAAGGCGACCATAAGAAATCTGGAGGTGGCGCATTTGCAGTCAAAGGTGGTTTCAAAAAGACATTCAAAGGTGGAAACCAGCAAAATGTCAGAAAAGACATCAACGTCAAAGACTTCAACATCAAAGACATTGTGTGCTACAAATGTAAACAAAGTGGACATTTTAAGAGCAACTGTCCTGAAATAACGAAATATTATAAGGGACCAAGACAACAGAACAGTGAAAGGCAGTCAAGTGCATTTAGTGCCGTATTCTTAAATGGTGATTTTAACAATACAGATTGGTACATAGACTCAGGTGCGAGTGTCCATCTGACAGCCAGAAATGACTGGTTGAAAAATATAAAGGATAAACCTGAATTAAAGGAAATAATGGTTGCGAACAAAACGAAAATTCCAGTGATTTGTGAAGGTGACATAGAAATAACCACATTTGTTGACAGAGAGCCCCATGATGTTGTGATCAACAATGTTTTATATGTCCCGGAGTTGACTACAAACTTATTGTCTGTGAGCCAGTTGATAAGAAATGGCAATAGAGTAGTTTTTAAGAAGAAATGTTGTGAAATTTACAATGTCCAAGGTAAATTGGTTGCAGTAGCAAGTTTGCTTGATAATGTTTATAAACTAAATTTCAAGAAACCGCAACTGAATTCGTTAGTAGCAACAGTAGTAACTGGTGAAGTATGGCACCGTCGTTTTGGACATTTAAATTATAAGGACCTAAGACTGATGAATGATGGCATTGTCAATGGCCTAAACTGTCAGGGTAAATTTGAGAAAAATGAGGCGTGTGTAATATGCTGTGAAGGAAAACAAACAAGAATGCCATTCAAAAATAAAGGTACCAGAGCCACAGAATTGCTTGAAATAGTACATGGAGATTTGTGTGGACCGATGGAGATGACATCTTTGGGAGGTTCAAAATATTTTCTACTATTTGAGGATGATTTTAGCCGAATGACATTTGTCTATTTTCTAAAAAGTAAGGATGAAGCATTTGATCAGTTTAAAAATTTTAAAAGCTTTGTAGAGAATCAAAAAGGCAAACAGATTAAAATTTTTAGAACCGACAATGGTGGTGAATTTTGCAGCAATGTTTTTGAAACTTTTTTAAATAAAAATGGTATATTACATCAGAAGACAAATCCTTATACTCCAGAGCAAAATGGGATGCTGGAACGTATGAATCGTACTATCGTAGAAAAGGCAAGGTGTCTTCTTTTCGACGCTGACTTGAATAAACTTTTTTGGGCTGAAGCTGTTAGTACTGCTGTTTACTTACGTAATAGATCAGTTGTTACAGGGCTAGAAAAGAAAACCCCAATAGAAGTATGGTCAGGCAAGAAACCCGATGTAAGTAACCTACGTATATTTGGAAGTAAAGTGATGGTGCATGTACCAAAAGAAAAACGCACGAAGTGGGACAAGAAAGCCAAGCAGATGTTGCTAGTTGGTTTTAGTGACCATGTAAAAGGATATAGACTTTATGACCCAGTAAAAAGGAACGTAATCACCAGTAGGGATGTGGTTATTCTTGAAAGTGACAATAAAATAAATGTTGCAATAAATGATACTCATGCAAGCACAGAAAGGTTATCTGTTTCAGTGGGGGATGAAAATCAGCAGGATGATGAATCTGATGATACTTTAAAAAAAAGTACCTCCAGTGATAGTGAGTATGCTATACCTTATGTACCAGAAGTTGTAAGAAAGTCAGAACGACAGCGTAAAATTAAAAGCTACGACGACTATGTTACTTACATGTGTGCAGGTGAAACATCGAATAAAACTCAAATAGAAGATATGCCAGTGACAGTATCCGAGGCCTTGTCGAGACCTGATGGTGAGAAATGGAGACAGGCAATGATGAACGAGATGGATTCTTTTGAGGAAAATAATGCATGGGACCTGATGAATGTACCAGAAACAGGAACTATAGTGGACTGTAAGTGGGTATTTAAAGTAAAGTGCGACAGTGAAGGTCAACTTAATTATAGAGCTAGGTTAGTTGCGAAGGGATTTACCCAAAGAGAAGGCCTAGACTATAGTGAGACTTTTGCGCCAGTGGTCAGGCATTCTACTTTAAGGTTATTAATGGGGTTAGCAGTTAAGTTGGACTTAAATATTACACATTTAGATGTCAAAACTGCATTTCTTAATGGCATATTAGAGGAGAATGTTTATATGCGGCAGCCAGAAGGCTTTGTTGTTAAAGGTTTTGAGGACAAGGTATGTAAATTAAAAAGAGCTGTCTACGGTCTTAAGCAGTCCTCAAGAGCCTGGAACAAGAAAGTTGATGATTTTTTACAAAAATTAGGCTATAAGAAATCAGAACTAGAACCTTGCTTATACACTAAAAAACAGAATGACTTGTTAACGGTAATAACTTTATATGTTGATGATTTTTTCATTTTTTCAAACGACCCGGAAAACACTAATCATTTAAAGCAATGTTTGAGTACTGAATTTAAAATTAAAGATCTTGGTGAGGCTAAACAATGTTTGGGTGTTAGGGTTGTACGTGATAGGAAAAGAAATGTAATAACCTTGGATCAGGAAACTTATGTAGATCAGGTTTTACGAAAATTCGATATGGTAGACTGTAAAAGTGTTAGTACTCCCATGGATAAGGTTTCATTTGAGAATAATGATGACAATGTTAGTGTTTGTAATAAAGATATACCGTATCAGAAACTTATAGGAAGCCTAATGTATCTTGCTGTCTTAACACGTCCTGATATTGCTTACACTGTAAGTTTTCTTAGCCAGTATAACAACTGTTATAGTGAATTACATTGGCAATGTGCCAAAAGAGTGTTAAGGTACTTGCAAGGTACTAAAACCTATGCTTTATGTTTTTCCAAGGATGATTGTGAATTAAAGGGTTATGTTGATGCAGATTGGGCCAATGATAAAAACGATAGAAGGTCTTATACCGGTTTTGTTTTTAAGCTTTCGGGAGCATCTATTTCTTGGGAAAGCAGCAAGCAGAAGACGGTGGCTTTGTCTAGTACAGAGGCAGAGTACATGGCTCTAAGCGAAGCTTCCAAAGAAGCAATATACTTGAAAAATATATTGTTTGAACTGTTAGATTATAGTAGTAGTGTTACTGTATTCAACGATAATCAAAGTGCCCAGAAATTATCGTTGAATCCTGTATTTCATAAGAGGTCTAAACACATTGATGTCAGGCATCATTTCATCAGAGAAGTTGTTTCTAAAAAACTGTTAGAAGTTAAATATCTCTCAAGTGCTGAAATGACAGCCGACATTTTAACAAAAAGTTTGCCTAGCGTAAAGCATAAAACTTTTGTTAAGGAGTTAGGACTGGTAAATTTTTTGATATAAGTGGGGGTGTTGATTTTGTTATCTCATAAATGTACCAGTCATACATGTTACCACCTATTAACAGGTGGATTAACCAGAAACTCATTGTTATAGTAACGCTGTTAATGTGAATAATAAATTTAGTCGTTTCAGAGAACTCAACGAGTGCGTGTTTTATTTCTTAATCTCAATAATTTTTCACTTTGCTATTATGAATAACAGGTTGCAAATGCACACTTTGAATTTTGACATACGTTTCCATTTGAAATTCTTTCAACTTTTCAATAAAAACAAAAATATTTGGGTGTGTAGTATAAAAAGAATCGTTAAAACGTCGATGAAATGATTCACATGCGTTTGTAGTACGAGCCAGTGAACAAGAATTTTCTGCCCAAAATGCAGGTGGAAATAAAGGATCTTCTGATATATAATTATTATCTGTTAAATAATCAGCGTATTTATGAAGCCTCTCATCAAGAAATGACATAGATAGTAGATCAAACACAAAACAATCTCCAACTTCATCTGGATTTAAAAAATTTAATGCAAATGTAAATCGTAACCACAAACCAATTTTATTTGATTGATCTCTATATTCTTGAATTAAGCCATATTCTTGGGTCTTTCTATACCAAGCTTTTGCCAGATGAAATCTACATCCTATTATTTTTGCCGAGGGCCAAGTATTTTGAACAGCATTATGAATACTTTTTTCAAAGTCTATTATGACCTATATTTAGCTGAATACCGTAATTTTGACAAGCATTTTTAAGTATCGTAAACAGAGTATTGTAAGCACAGAATATTAACTTGGCTGTGTGTTCTCTGATTGTAAGTATCAGTTCTCTTATTAGGTAATAAACAAAACAATAAAGGAGTATAGTGTTCATTATAAAAACCCTGTACGATAAATAATAGGTAAAAAAATTAGGCGCAATAGCTAAATGTTCCATCTAAATATATTCGTGTAATTTTTTCCAAAAAAAGAAATGTTGGTTTTGTTTTAAGAAAATACAAAATATGTTGTCATTTCGGCTACTAATAAACAAAAACGATTCACCTTTGCTCGTTCTTATGTCCATATTCTCTAAGGCCAAGAAAGTTTCTGCTATATCCTTAGGCAATGGTGGCTGCAACTTCCTGCGTGCGTTATACAATTTTTTTCTTATGTAAGGAACATCTGGAGTGGTTATTGTAGATGGGAGATTCTCTTGAAGTGCACATCTGATTATTTTGGCAGGTCTCTCAGATATATCTTCCACAGCTCTTCTTTTACAAGCAGATGTCACAATTTGGCGGTTTCAAAGTTGCAAGTTGGCATTATGACAATGGTCAGAAATGTGTTTTGTAACGGTTATATTATCACTTACTGGGCCCACAGTGAATAGAGCTAACTTGCTTTTTTGAAAACTATACTTGAAATTATCTACCACAAGTAACTGTTTTCCTTTTTGACTTAAGACCACTTTCACATTCATTTTGACACCTCGTAATAGAAAGAAATAAGCATCAAAACTAAATCAGCTAATCGTTTGCAAACATAAGGTAAGCTTAATTCTATTAAAATTCCATTTTAATTTCAAGAAATTTTAAATATTGGTGTACCTGTGACCCTATCTTATTATTATGCATGCATGTTTTTACCCTTAGATAAGAGCAATAAAGTATAATTTCTTGATTCTCCTACCTGTCGGGACCGTTTTTACCAACACCACGTCACGAATAGTGATTATCTTTCTAACATTAGTGAACTAAAGTCGCCACAGTGGTTCTTTTCCCGTGCGTCATCACTTTTACGTCATCAAAATCGTATGAATCAAATCAAAATTAAGAGACGAAAAAAGTCAAAACTAAGTTAAGTTCATAAAATGGACGTGCCTGCCTACCGTTTGACGTACCTACATATTATCACGAAAAATTATTATTTATTTTAAGTTTTGCCCGGCATTCTCTATTATCTAAAAGAAATTGACAAACAAATGTTTATACATTTAATACTATTTTTAAAGCTTAAAATCTACAAAAGTTTGGTGTTTTATTGACTATTAAAATCGCAAAAGTCAAATTTTTAACATCCTTTCATTTAAGGGAATTTAGCCACTGCCGTAAACGTTTCAAAGAACTTTCACGGTTAGAATATTTAAAATAAATAAATTAGTTATTATAAAAATCCCTAAATACTTACCGCCAAAACAGATGGTGGGTATAATTACCTCTAAAAAAAATTAGAAACAGGAACAGTTCTAAGGCACACAGATTTACAAAATACGAATTAGATTGGCAGATCAAAATAAGGTTGACAATGACGTTCTAAAATACAACGGTTGTCAACTAAACAAATAAAGAAAGTAATTAACTGACGTTTATAGTTTTATCCTTGTCTAGCACGTTATATTATTGCGGAATTTTGAAGACGTTCTTTTATGCTTTTATTCAAACTTGTTACTGTAATAAACAAGGATGCAGAGTTATTAACCACGTCGAGTCCTGATCGTTGATTGATGACGCACGGGCAAAGATCCACTGTGGCAACTTTAGGTAAAGTTCGTCCAACGTCTAAAGTCCAAGTTAATAATAAAGGGAAGAGTATCTGAAGCATCGATAAATCTTTCCCGTTCCCACACATCATTTATAATTTCATTACTGTGTGTTACATAATTTTTCCATTTTTCCACTGTTACATTTTCTATGGCTTCATTCCACGGACCCAAAACTACGTCATTTGTTACAAGATGCATAGAACTTATTTTTGCATCATAATAGCGCTTAGGTACATTCCGACCAAACCATTTCAATAGGATTAAATTATGATATGGAGGAAGTCTTAAAACTCGATGTCCATGTTGCTGTCACGGAGGGTAGTTTTTGGCGCTTTCCAGTGGGATGACGCCTGGGTTCCCCCCGCTCTATGACAAACCCAATGGCTGGGCTAGAGTGGGGAGTCCGGCGTCGTCAACCCGCTGGGAAGCGACAGGCGGCAGCGGATCATCAACTATCTCGCAGCAAAGTGAGGCTGACCGGCCAGCACCCGATCCTGCTGAAATCATCGCGGTGACACATTCCCCCGACATAGACAAGAGAAGGCTAATTAAGTAAAAGGTAGGACTGGGTATTTTTGTATATATTGTTATAAATTGCTGAGTGTTATTAAATAAATAGTTATTTTAAGCATGATGACCGCCTTTTAATCAAGGAACCCGGTGCCCTCGTGACATTGCAATGCTAGTTCGTCCAACCTATTAAAGTACAATAAAGATAACTAAAAAATAAAATAATTAGCTCTTTCCAAATTACTTGTTTACATTTGGGTAGGATATGCTGCTTTACTATTATCCAGATCTGATTCTTCATTGCAAATGGTGAAACCGGAATTTGTCTTTGTTCTAATCATGCAATAAGTTATCTTTTTAACCAACTTGTATTTGGAATTATTTCAATTATCCCAGAATGATAGGTGGCGTTATCCATGATTATAAGCGACGGTGGTTTTTCCAAGTTTGGTAACAATTTTTCTTCAAACCATTTCTCAAAGTGTTTACTATTCATCGGATCATGATAATCACCAGATTTTAGGCCAGACTTGAATATCAAACTTCCATTATTTACAAATCCATTTCCTGAACCAGCATGTAGAATAATATACCGTAGGTATACACCATCTGACGATTATTTTTAACTGTATGAATAGTATCTTCTTGCCAACTTCTCCTAAAAGCCCCTTTACTGTATATCCAGGTTTCATCCAGAAAAACGGGTTTTAAGGGAAATTGAGAGTTGCCGTTATTCTTAAATTCTCTTAAAAATTCTACTCGTTTCTGGGTTATATGGGATGGGATTGCTTTATTAATAAACGCCGCTTGATACAGTGCATTTACGCCATTTAAAATTTAATTTTTCTGAACAGTCCACTAATAAACCAGTAGATTTTTCAACACCATTAATGATTTTAAAGTTAGTTGTATTGAGCGAATGGTAACGTGTTCACCTGCTCTATACATCCCATAAATACGCTCTCTTATAATATAGTATGTTCGTAAATTTTCGTCCTCATAAAAGCTTCTTTAGGTATCAGACATAATATCATTCAAATTTTGTTGTATTTCAAAACAGTAGGATCCTGCTTTATGGACGATCGAGTAAATCAATCCTATATATTTTCCCCCGAATCAACAAAGCACGCCAATGACAGAAACATTGTATTAGCATCCGATGTGAATTGTATGAAGTGTGGAGTGCTGCGGCCGCAACAAAGGGCCCATTGTAATGGAAATAGAAATATGGACTCGGGGATAGCGCACCGGGATCTTCGCATTGTCCTGCTCTACGCCCAGGATTACCGTTGTTATAACTTCTCTCTACTATTGTGTGCCTTTTACTATATTATCGGTCCGTCTTTGTGCCACTATTTAATAAATTACTGGGACTAAAATGCGTGTAACTGTTTGTGGGCTGGGCTGATGACATTGTTTGTGCGTTGTGGATAATCCCGAATGCCTGTAAACACCTAACTACACTATGAATGTCTTATGATTTATGTGAGCCGGTTAATAAACAAGTTTTGGAATATTAAAATCCAATCTACAGCAGTTTGATAGTGTTGTCTTTGTTAGCACAAACGTTAACAGGTTCCATGCAATGCTCAATTTCAAAAATCGGCATTATTAAAAATACTATCATATAAAATTGATAATACCTTGACGGTGTCATACCTTAGTCCTTCTGTCATCTAGTTTACTTATTTAAAATTACTTTCGTTATTTGTAAAAATCGCAGTCAACTGCTTTACAATAATAATGTCTTATGAACTTAACACAGAGGTTTCAAGATTTTTTTAAATTGCTCATAATTCCAAAACAACTAAAAATATGGACATATTAAGGGCACAGTTCTTATAAGGTCTATCATGTGTAAAATACCTATAAATGGCTTGAATGCAGGGATAACTTCCGGAACCTGGCAATTATTAAAAAAAATAATTAGTATCTAATTTTGGAAGGGCTGTTCAGGGAGGCTTTCGGCATGCCGGTGTTTGAGATTAGGCAATAAAATGACATAATTGTATTCATCCCAACGTATATAAAACGAAACGTTGGGATAAATACAATTGTGTCATTTCATTGCCGGCCCTCATTCCCGTTATACTAATTCGAATGCTGTTTTAATGTTCTTTTTAAATTAACAAAAGCGATTTTAATATAAATTCCAGTCAAAAGTTAGGTTAGATTCATCAATCTGACAGTTCCAATACCATTTCGATTCTGCTGCGTTTTCATGAAGTGTAGATCCCTATACAATCAGAAAATACCGAATCGATCTCAACTCGAACTCAATACCTACCCGTTTTAATGCTAGGTATTTTTAATTCGTAAAGCGGATTCAGATCTATATGGATACTTCATGAAAACGTGGTAACCATAATCTTGACCCCTTTTTACTGTAAACGTGCAACATTTGGTAAAATATTTTTAAACTAACCCTTAAAAATAAATTACTGATTTTTTTTAATCGATGAGAAATAAATTAAAACTTACCCATAGGAGGCCTCTTACGCCTGCAAAAACAAGACAGAGCAAACCAAAGTAATCCAACGCCGACTGCTCCTTTTGTGCTGGTCACGTGTCCTGTACAAAGGACGTGTCGCCTTTTATTTCGACGCCCTTCTGTTTGCTTTGGGCGTCCGTCGTGCCGCTCATTGAATTAACCGGATAATATCCGGACGGGCAATCGGAGGTGTCTGATCTTATATTATTGTAATCCGTCATGCTAGCTTGTTATCCAATAATTACCCTAAAAAGATTTAAACTGCTTATTATGTAAGATAATAACAATGCCCACCAATATACCGTGCGAGCAAAAATTATTTGCATCAAAGAGGGCCTAGCATGTAAGGACCTAATGCTTAGCCGTAGAGCTTAATACCTGTTGGGTGTCAGTAACTACCTGAATTAACAATCAATCAGTTATTCCGTCATCTTTGACAGTCGTTACAAGTAATTTGATTCATCGCTAATTTTTCCAATTTCTTGAACAATTCACACAATGGGCTTTACGGAACAGCACAAAATATTCATGGTTGAAGCGTATTTTCGAAACGGGGTTAGAGTAAATGGTTAGTGGCAATACAATCCGGGTTTGTGCATGGACGATTTTCACGAATATTTTCCTAACGTAGCTTTTATTGCTGGGGATTTTTATCATTGCCTGAAAAGAACCGTGGCTGTGTTTAGGGAAACAGGTTCTATAAAACACAAAAAAGGAGCAGGAAGACCATCTGTAAGAACAGAAGAACTTGTTGCAAACGTTCGTGAAATAATGCAAAAAAAGCCAACAAATTCTATAAGACGCCTGTCCCAAGAAGTGGGAAGATCTTATGGGACATGCAGGACTATTCTTAAGCAGCAGCTAAATTTATTTCCTTATAAAGTGCAAGTATTCCAAGAAATACGAGCCGCAGATTTTGAAAGACGCAGGAATTACTCTCAATGGTTTACCCAAAATTTATTGGAAAGAAATAATTTATTAGACCTGACAATTTTTTCGGATGAAGCCTTGTTCCACCTCTCCGGTTATGTGAATTCTCAGAATACATGTAATTATTTTTCTTTTTCTTTCTGTATATTCTTACTTTGTTAACTTTGTAAACAACAAAAATAAATGTGTATTTGTCTACTTATTTTATTACTCATTAGTTTGACATATCATGTCATAATATGAATTTGACAAAATGTTAACCTAGATTTGGTTAGATATATCGTCCCCATATCATTGTGATCTAAACCAAGCCCTACGTTTTTTAATCCAAGCCCTCTTTGATGCAAGTAATTTTTGCTCGCACGGTATATGCTGTCGCAGTCCCGCCTTTAAAATCGAGACAACTATTGTTAGTACATTAAATGTTAAATTAATGCATTAAAATATTATTCCAAATACATAATAGATACAATAGTGGTATTATTATTTATCAAATTGTGTCAGTTAATTTTCAAATTCTTCAAGTTCAGTTAAAGATAGATAAATCTGCTCCTTTTTTAAAGCCGAATTAAAAGGAAACAGAGCTGATTCAATTTTAAAAGAACCCTCCACCATGTCTCTCTGTGTATCAAAGATTTAGGAAGTTGTTTTTAATTTATCACAACCAAACTTCGTCTATGTTCGTAAATCACTCTATTAAATTTTGTGTAAAATAATTCTGCATAAATGTATACAAAAAAGTATTTATCATTTATCTATCCGTGTGGATCTGATGGAATTTACCTAATACTTCAATCCCCCAGAGTTCCTGGGTTTCCTTCAGGATTAAAAGATATTTGCGCAACATTTGATATGCATAAACATGGCATCACAACATATTTAAGTTAACACATTTTGAATTATCAAGGATTGATCCTGGCGCCTAAAAGATTACAATTTGGGCCACCAAATCAGAAGAATTTCATTCACCTGTTAAATATTTATAAATTTACAGCTTTGATATTTCAAAGATTTACGATTTGCTTGTAATGGATTAACAGTAAATTCCTTATATTTATCAGTTCGATTTTTATATGCATAATGCCAATCAAAATGATATGGCAATAAATATAAAAGTTTTAGAAAGCGTTTTATTTGATCTTGCAGCAGATGCTGCTTTATGTATTACGATAAGCAGGACCGTTATGAGGAGAAGAAGGAGTGCCTAAAATATCCAGTCAAACTGAAAAGTGTTATAGTCACCCCGGTGAAGCTTAAATGGACGATTTCGCAACACAGTAAAAAGAGAAAGAAGAGAGAGAGAGAGAGGGGTGTTAGTGTGCCCGCCGCCGGCCATCAGGGCAAATTAGCGCTGTTGTCGCCAGCTGGCCGTGTAACCGGGTTCTGTCGCATATTTTTGACGTATAGAAGAGAAGGAAAGTTATATTCTAACCTACTATAACGCTTCCCAAACTGCGCCAGGTGCTAATTGGAACAAACCAGCCAGCCGCCAGCCCGCCATCCATCCATGTCACAACTGTCAATTTTTCTTGTCCACGTTTTTTTCTGAGGAAATTAATTAATTTTTTATTATCATTTTAATATACAATTCTATTAGTTTCTATTCTAGAAAACTTCGCCGATGTGTGTAATCTTTCAGTTATTATTCCAGCTTACTATGCAGGTAATTATTTTTTGTTGTTTATGAAATTGATTTTACACTTCCTAACCTATTTTTTATATAGGAATATAGGAAATGTAAGTTCACAATAAATAAATTAACATGAAATGTTTCACATACATAATAGGTGTTGGTTAACAAGCCAATCTTAACAAAATATCACTGGGCAACCTGCAGATAACTGCAACACATTGTGCCCGAGGTAATAACTAACAATCTATCAGTTACGAACAGATAATAATAATAATAATAATAATAATAATAATATAAGTTTAGTCTCTTGAAATGATAATTTTAACATTTTTGTTTTACTGAATGGATTAAAAATTATAACATAATGCCACAAAGATAATGGTTTGAGCTAACTCGATAAGTAGATACTTGGCCATCGGCCATATTTTACAGAGAAATTGAATGTCTACCCGATACTGTTTCTTTTGTTTCAGAGAACGCTGTAAGAATCACCTGATAGTTTATGGATCTTTTAGTACGTGTCTCAATGCATCCTAGTGCTTGTGTTTATACAGTATTTGTGATAATATTATATGAATTGAGACAATTCCAGATGAGTGAGACCTGTGAGACGTAACCTAAGGACATTAGTTTATTCTAAACAGTTATTTTTTGTTATGGTTGTCAATGCAGTTTTTATTTATAAATAAACGTAGAAAACATTATTTACGATAAAGTGCTTCCATCATTATTTTCTAAATCTTGGTTAATATAAAAATGTGCATTATTTATTCCATAAAATAAAAACTTTTGTGCGTCTTTTTATTGATTTAATTCGTGATTTAATAATATTTATATTGAATCACAAATTAAATGAATAAAAACTCGTTCAAAAGTTAATAATTAAATTGAAAAGTCCTAAAACCGCTGTTCAAATTTCCCACCATTGCGCCTCTGATGGCCGACGGGCACACTAACACCCCCCTCTCTCTCTCTTCTTTCTCCCTCTACTGTGTTGCGATTTTTTAACAAGGAGTTAACATTTCTAACCCTATACATTTTCTTTGGTTATAGTGTTTCTCAAGTTAACTTAATTACATAAAAAAGTATTAAACTCCTAACCATAGGCGTCGCCAACCAAATAATTAAAACGCGTAGGGTATCGTTTTAATTTTTTAATATGCTAATAATAGATATTATTAATAAAACAACTTTAATAGGTAACACGTTTTAAACAAACATTATTGATTGAAAATGCAGTAACAATTTAATTGCTGGAATCATCAGAATATTCAGAAGTACAATCGTTTCCAGGTTGGATCACTATTGGCGCTATAGGCGATAACACAGGATATTCCTTTTCTACTTTTATAACATGAGCTTCGCAGTTTTTCCATACATCGCTACTCATGTCGCTAATTACCTGCCGAATATTATCAAGGACAGCTGCGCTTAATGTTGGTGATTCTTTTGATGATTTTAATCAATTCCTTTTTGACTGGAATCCTTTAAGGAATATCCATATTTTTATTCCTCATAAACTTTAGAATATCTTTTTTCCTAGTGCTCATGTTAGGTATTTTACTTAATATTTGCTGATGATATGAAGCATTATCCAATAAAATTACCGAATTTGGAGGAATGGTAGGTAAAAACTGTTCAGCAAACCATTTTTCAAACAAATCCGCGGTAATATCTTCATGATAATCGGCGGAAGATTGAGTGATATTTTTTGCCGACAAGAGCAACATTACACACAAAGCCATCTTTACCTCAGGCATGAAGAATAATAACACATTTTTCCCTCGAACACGGTGTATTTAAAGTACAATTTTTGGAACTGTCTACCCAACCATACTTCATAACATCATGCGTATCGAACCATGTTTCGTCTTAATAAATTATATTTTTATCTGATTCCCGGTACTCTTTTATTTTGCGCAAATACTCCTGTCGTAGTTCCACAATACGTCGAGATTCCATTATAACTATTCGATTGTCTATTTTTTTATGTTTAAAGCCACAACTCAATAAAACACCTCGCAGTGTTTCTAAAGATTGGTAATTATAATCAGGGTAACCTCTTAATTTATCACGAACTAGCTCTAAAGTTGGCATTGTAGTATCTTTATAAAAATTGCAAATAGTTCGTCGAATAGAATCCTTAGCACCATTGTCAACCGTCTTGAATTTGTGATTTATTCGTTTTCGCTTTATAGAATGATCGATTACAGTACCCAATTTAATTACGTTATAAATACTCGTAAACCCAAGTTTTGTTAATTCGTTAATTCTTGTAACTAGCGCATAATCACACGCGTAAATATTTAAAATGATACGTTGACATTGAACACGTTAATCCTTATTTCTCAATTCCGGACTTGTTTCGCTTTCGATAGTCGACTCCACCGGCACCGATAATTCACCTTGATCGGCAGTTTCAAATGGTCGCCAAAAAGCCATTGCTGATAATAAAATATACCAAGTAAAAAAAAACGTTACACACAGTACACAATTATAAACCAAAATTAAATACGTTTTGAAAACTAGCTTTCAAAGAGAGTTACTGACTAACAATTGAATACTGATATAAAAGGAACATTTTTAATAAAAAAAACTTAAAGAATTGAAGAAGATCTGACAACCCTGGTTGTGAGGTCGGTCTCTTTGAAGCCTGTTAGTCGCTTTTTTATGTCATCAATTAAGCTTGGATAAATCTTAACATATACAGGGTGTTCCGATGATCATGTTACAAAATTCTAGGGTAGATAAAACACACGAAAATAAGAAAAAAAGTTCATGTGAACATGGGTCCGGAAACGCTTCTTCAGGGAGCTAGGGCCCTTCGAAGATGACCTTCAAAAACTACTTTTCGTTTTATAGCTTCGGTACTACTGCAGCTATCGCAACCAATTTTGGGACATGAAATCTAGTTCGTAGGTTCATCAATTTGAGCCTTCCGGATTTTGTCACCTTTAACCAGGGGCGTACAAACCAAGGGGGTATTTGAGTAAATTTGACCCTACTCCTCTTAGGCTTTAATTTCTTACCATTTTTATATCTGATTATGATTCTCCAATGCCTTTTACATAAAAAAGGTACTCTTAGTAAAAATCGCTATCTGTCACAGTTTCCTCCGAAAATGGCTAAATCCAATCAATAATAAATTATTGGTCTTAAACCAATTATTACGTTGAAATATGAAAATGAGGTTCAGTACAGATAGTGAGCATTATAAGTTAGTCAAATCTTTTTCTTTAATGAAAATAAATTAGATTAGAGAGATTTATTGCCTTTTCGAAATTGGGGGTATAAAAAGTAAAAGGGAACGTATACAAAATATTTCAAAAAAAAAAACAATTAAACAGGTTTAACGAGTGAGTCAAGGATAAGGCAGAGTAAATTTTTGTCTTGAAGATGAATTTACTAACGCTGTCGTTGACTGACCCTGTACGTACCAAAATAAATTCAAAATAACAATTGTTGAAAATGCCTGCCACCACGTTCAATACATGTATTACACCTACGTAGCATATTTAAATTGACGTCAGTAAAAACATCAGGCATGGTTTGGATCATTTCAGCCGCAACAGAAATCCTAGCCACCAAATCTTCCTCCGACTGAACTGGAATTTCATATACAAGGCTTTTCATATGTCCCCAAAGAAAGAAATCCATAGGAGTTAAATCTGGGGACCGGGCTGGCCAGTTGACATCGCTTCCACGTCCAATCCAACGTCCTCTAAAACGATCATCGAGGTGCTCACGTACGACATGTGCAAAATGAGCGGGTGCTCCATCATGCTGGAACCATAGATTCCGACGTATGTCGAGGGACAGCTCATCCAATAACTCAGGTAAGGTGTATCTTAAAAAATTGAGGTACACCGTCCCAGTTAGTCGAGGAGGCAACATGATTGGTCCAATTAGACGTTCTCCAACAATTCCAGCCCACATGTTCACCGAGAATCGATGTTGGTACCCTCTTATTTGAAGAGCATGAGTGTTTTCCTCCGCCCACACATGGCTATTCCGTGAATTAAAAATACCTTCTCTCGTAAAAACAGCCTCATCAGAGAAAAGCACAAATTTCGGAAATTGGGGTTCTTGTGTACACTGTTGAAGAAACCACTCGCAAAACTCTACGCGGGGTGCATAATCATTTGGTCTCAATTCCTGTACTTTTTGGCGATGGTAAGGATGAAGAAGTTGTTCGTTAACAATCTCCCATACACGTACATGACTTACATTCATGGATTCTGCAACAGCTCGGGTACTAACACTAGGATTTTCCTCGAATTGTCGGAGTACCTCTTCCTCAAATTCTGGAGTTCGTACAGTTCTTTGAGCGCCATTATCTGGCCTCGTTATTTTCACGGAGCCAGTTTCCCTTATGTGCTGATTTACCCTCTCGAATAGCGTGTGAGCAGGTACACGCCTCTCAGGAAACCGCTCCTGATACAATCTTGAAGCGGCTCTTCCATTGCAATGAACTTCGCCATAAATTAATAGCATATCGGCATATTCGGCGAAAGTATAATCCATGATTCACTGGCGACACAATATTTTATTGACAGATTTTTGACAACTATCTGTACTGAACCTCATTTTCATATTTCAACGTAATAATTGGTTTAAGACCAATAATTTATTATTGATTGGATTTAGCCATTTTCGGAGGAAACTGTGACAGATAGCGATTTTTACTAAGAGTACCTTTTTTATGTAAAAGGCATTGGAGAATCATAATCAGATATAAAAATGGTAAGAAATTAAAGCCTAAGAGGAGTAGGGTCAAATTTACTCAAATACCCCCTTGGTTTGTACGCCCCTGGTTAAAGGTGACAAAATCCGGAAGGCTCAAATTGATGAACCTACGAACTAGATTTCATGTCCCAAAATTGGTTGCGATAGCTGCAGTAGTACCGAAGCTATAAAACGAAAAGTAGTTTTTGAAGGTCATCTTCGAAGGGCCCTAGCTCCCTGAAGAAGCGTTTCCGGACCCATGTTCACATGAACTTTTTTTCTTATTTTCGTGTGTTTTATCTACCCTAGAATTTTGTAACATGATCATCGGAACACCCTGTATAAAACAAAGTCGCTGTCGCGTCTGTCCCCAGCTACCTATATGTGCTTAAATCTTTAAAACTACGCAACGGATTTTGAAGCGGTTTTTTTAAATAGATAGAGTGATTCAAGAGGAAGGTTTTTATGTATAACTAGCGACCCGCCCCGGCTTCGCACAGGTGCAATTTCAGAAAGTGGCATGCCGGGTACTAAAATTATTATTATATTAGTTTGTATTTATACCAGCGGGTTGCAACGCATGCCGGGTACACGCTAGTTATCAGTTATATATAAATTATAAAAATTATATAATTAATAAGAAGGCGCCGATGAGGTTCAGCGCGATGCGTTGACGTTGATGTCATCAAGTCTTGGTTTCTGAATTTAACCTCTTCTTTTCTATTTACATTATCGAAACAAAGATAACATTATAATCAGCCGCTCGACTGCCAAATAAAATAATTTTTTTTAATTCGCGTCCTCTTTTTAATTGTTTTTAGTTTCTAGAACATTTTTGTGATACTTTCTACCAATGGTCGCCAACCCACCGATCGCGAGCTACTGGTTCTGGTAATTCACAACATATTTATACAAAGGTGTAAAAATCAAAGCTTATTATTTGGCCAATAATTAATTTAGAACAAATATCGCAATCGACTTACATATGAACATTTGGATAATTGTACCGTGTGAGCAAAAATTATTTGCATCAAAGAAAGCTTAGATTAAAAAACGTGGGGATTGGTTTAGATCACAATGATATGGGGACGATATATCTAACCCAATCTAGGATAAAATTTTGTCAAATTCATATTATGACATGATATGCCAAACTAATGAGTAATAAAATAAGTAGACAAATACAAATTTATTTTTGTTGTTTACAAAATTAACAAAGTAAGAATATACAGAAAGAAAAAGAAAAATAATTACATAAATTGCTGAAATTGGCCATGCTCCAAGCATAAATTCACACGTTTCTTCATATTTTATTCTTCTGTTCTTACAAATGGTCTTCCTGTTCCTTTTTTGTGTTGTATATAACCTGTGTCCCTAAACACAGCCACGGTTCTTTTCAGGCAATGATAAAAATCCCCAGCAATAAAAGCAACGGTAGAAAAATGTTCGTGAAAATCGTCCATGCACAAACCCGGATTGTAGTGCCACTCACCATTTACTCTGACCCCGTTTCGAAAATATACTTCAACCATGAATGTTTTGTGCTGTTCCGTAAAGCCCATTGTGTGAACTGTTATTGTTCACGAAATTGTAAAAATTAGCGATGAATGAAATTACTTGTAACCACTGTCAAAGATGACGGAATAACTGATTGATTGTTAATTCAGGTAGTTACTGACATTTAACAGGTATTAAGCTCTACGGCTAAGCATTACGTCCTCAGATGCAAGGCCCCCTTTGATGCAAATAATGTTTGCTCGCACGGTATTCGAATGGCTGTATTAAAGTATACTGCAAACATTTAAAAAATTATCAGAGTGTCAGCCTGCTCATTAAAAAACATTGACATCCTATAGGAAGAGCTTTTTTTAAATATATTTATTTATTTTAGGCTTTTCAAAAAAATAAAGTACCGAAGAACTTTTAGTCGTTACCCTTCTCCACTATGGTAGCTACAAAAAAATTGTTATTACAAAATTTATAGAGGATTCGAATAAGTATATAGCGGGAATGAGCCCTCATTCCCGCTATATACTTATTCGAATTATTAATACGGGCGTTATACTTATCTAACTTTATAGAGGATATTACAGAGCATATAAAATTTGGCAATATTTCATTTAGGTTGACTTACGTTGCTTACGACTAAGTAGCTCACTGTTTATTCCAAAATTATCATAGTAGTTCAACACATTGAAAAGGTTGGCGACCACTGCTTTTAGTGATGGGATCACTCGAGTGAAAAATAACCTATCATTCGGTTTTTTCAATCACTTGAATTATTCGATTATCTTCGGAAATAATTCGAGTGACGAAATGAGTGACGAACATATGGTTTTTATTTTCCAACGCGTCTCCAAAGTTGCTGCCCGCCTGTCAATCACTCACTGCGGCCAGAGCCATCTCCTAGCGAGCGGCTACACCGAGTGGTTTCGGTTATTATTGGCGATATAATTCAAATTAAAAACTGCATTACGGGTTACCTGTGTAAGATAATATGATTTATTATTTAGATTTAAATACTGCATTACGTGTTGCCTGCGTAGGATAATAGGATTTATTATTTTATTTAGATTTAAATCGTCGGCGTCTACTGAAAACTTAATGTTTAGTGGTGAGTATTCAGTATTCATAAATATCATGAGTTATGCAATATCGTGACATCTCAAGGTCAAGTAGAGTCGATTCACTCAGTAAACCTACAAGATGGCCGACATGTCATATGACAAAAGTCATATTCCAGCTAAATAAAATAAAATATGCATTTTCAATTACTTTTGTCATATGACATGTTGGCCATCTTGCAGGTTTACTGAGTGAATCGACTTTAGTCAAGTTGTTAAATTAAATTGTAAAATCTGGGAACTGGGAACCATGCCAAAAAAATCCACAAATATCTGCGCCACATTTAATAATCCGCAAAAAATCAATCGATTAACAACACCGAGTCAGTTATTCCCAATACAAATGCTGTATATCAACATGAACGATGAACCGCCAATATTAATAATAATAATAATAATTAATATTAGCATTTGAGTGAAAAAAAAATCGATTATCATTCGGTTTTTTAAATCACTCGAAAACTCGGTAGTCGATTATTAAAATAAGTCGATTTTTCCCAACACTAACTGCTTTATAGGAAATAGTCCTCTGTCATAGTCAGAGGCCCAATTATCCTAAAGTGCCCAGGGCCTCCAATAAGTTAAAGATGGCCCTGGCTATGACGGTACTGGAAAAGGGATTGGTTAACGAACTTATATATAATAATAACTAAATATATTTTGGTAAGCAACAGTTTTTATCGCTTAAGCCCGATTTGATCTTCGTAATTAAAGTGACACAAAAGTAATTCTTTAATCCCTATAAATGGGCTGGTTTGCTCCAGATTATTTAGGTAATTTTAGCTGATTGTAACTTCTGTTAAAAAAATTACTTTTTAACAATGTTTAGAAAATCTTGAAAATATATTAGGACTTTTGCAAGAAGTGGCGTTTTTAACTCGTAAGATTAAAAAATGAAGTAGGGGAGAGTCAGGTAGCCCGAAACATCGGGTAGCGGGGGACATTGCAAGCTTCAATATGTCTTGGATCAATGTAGTGATGTTAAAGAGCAGGTAAATGGCTAAACAGGTTCGAACAATTCGGTTCTCACCCGGGAACCTGTTCCGTAAACCTGTTCACCTGTTCTATTGATCATAAATGATTGTCACTTACTCACTTGGTATATTAATATTATTCTTGATAGTATGGCGAAAGCGGAAGAAAAGAGCGGATATGATTTTTAATTATCTGTACAGTTTACAATACAATTTAGTACACAGAAAAGAAATAACTGAGCCGAGCCGAGCGAACGCGAAGAAAACAGCAAGCACACCAAGATTCCCGGTAAATTTCAAAAATTTCTAACCGCGCCATCGCGTCGTTTAGCCTGCCACTCCTGCCGGTTCAGCGGTCCCCGTCACCGTGTCGGTCGAATCTCACTCTCTTAAAGAACCGAACCTACTCAAAGAACAGTTGGGTAAAAAGAACAGGCTGTTCTTTCATGCGGCGTGGAGCAGGCAGGGAACAGAGAGCAGTGAGAGCACACACACGGATGCAGCGGTGTTCTGTGAACAGAGCGCGCAGCGCCGCGTGGTCGGTTGAATAGGTTAAGCGAACGCAATCATCTGTCATAAGTCTATCTAAAGAACCGGTTCAGTTCTTTTACAAAGAACAGTTCACTGAACCTGTTCTAAAGAACCTGTTCTAAAGAACCTGTTCGGTTCTTTTCTTAACAACTCTAGATCAATGGCACATTTGCCACATGCTTGCTAATAATAACTAGTGATGGGAAAAATCGAGTTATTTCAAGAATCGATTACCGAGCATTCGAGTGATTTAAAAAACCGAATGATAATCGATTGTTCACTCAAATTCTATATGAGGGGCAATTTAAAAAAAATCATTTCTTTAATCACTTAAAACTTAAATAATCAAGCACATATATTTTTAGACTTCTAAAAAAAAAAAAAAAAAAAAAAAAAAAAAGGTCGCCAGTTCCATAAACTAACTACTTTCTAAAGCCCCACAATGAGTGATCGGTTATTTTTTAACTCGAGGGATCCCATCACTATCAAAAACCATTATGTTCATCACTCATTTCGTCACTCGAATGATTTCCGAAGATAATCGAATAATTCGAGTGATTGAAAAAACCGAGTGATCGGTCATTTTTCACTCGAGTTATCCCATCACTAATAATAACCTAACCTCAAAAATTTCGCTTTGTTTAGTAGACTCTGTTAGTTGTTTTTCCTATTTTTAAAATTTTAAAAGTGTTCCCAAGTATTTCACTTTAATTTTTAGTGTGTATCAGTAGTTCTTCGGGTAAGTTTATGTATTCGTACCACATGTGGGTCATAAATTAGGGACTATAGAAGGGATAAGTAATAAGAATTTGCTTCTATTTTGGATTTCGTAGAATTACTACTCGCTTGAATGTGTCTTCCAGTGCATTTAAAAATTGGCCACAGATTTAGCCTGAAAGGATTTTTATTAATTGATTTCTAAATCGACATCCAGAACTCGCTTTACGATTGCCGCAGAAGCCACCAGCTTTGCAAAGGCGGTTGATTTTGTAGATTTATTTTTCGACAAGCTGGAAACTTATGAATAGTTACAGTTGGCACACGAAGAATGTACTGACCAGTGGCGTAACTACCGGTGTTCAATGTGTGCGAAGCACACGGGCCCGGGTGAAAAAGGGGCCCGGGAGCGGAGCCACAGAAACATAAAAATGCAAAACAAAATATTCTCATAGAAAAAAAAATGCAATATCCGCAAAACTACTCTACTCAATACTTTTATAAATAGTAATTTTAATTCATCTTCCAGTTTTAGTGAAATTGTAACTGCCTGCATTATTTTTTTGGATCATCCCTATTTCGGTTGCATCAGCTGAACGGTCTTTTTCCAAGTTAAAGTTAATTAAAACTTATTTGAGAAATTGCATGACCGATAAAAAATTATCAGCTTTAGCAATTGTTTCTATCGAAAATGAGGAAGTTCAAAATATAGACATTTCTAACCTGATTTCAAACTTTGCGCATGCAAAAGCAAGAAAAAAAAATGTTTTTTCGGCAATCGTCCACAAACCGACATCTTTCTGGCGTGATTTGACGCCATGCACAATAGTAATTTACGTTACAAGACCGGAAAGTAGTGTTTTTCAGGTCGAGATAAGCATTTCCAGGGCGAGCCATAGGCGAGTCCTGGAAGCTTGGAGAGACCTGGAAAACACTAATTTTCGGTTGCGTGACGTACAATATTTTTTTTAAGACCGACACTTCGATATAATTTATAATCTACGCGAAACAAGTTTGACATAGAGAACAAAATTAAAAATCAACGAACTGTCACTCGACAATACATCGAAATGTTGTTGTCATAATAACGAAATCAAGGTATCTTGTATTATCAAAGAGCGATTGGAAAAACAAAAAACAGGGTGACAGTGACATTAGAGACCGGAAAAGTGACATTAGAGTCCGGAAAATATTTTTCCGGTATCTAATGTCACTTTTTCGGTCTTGCGATCGAAAAAACTTTATTTTCTGAACAAAAAATTGTCCAGAAAGTGTAAATTTTCTGGTCAGTTTTAAAAAAAGTTCATTATTCCAGTATTGTTAACCGTTGCTACGCAATGAGACATATAACGATACGGGAATATATTATTCTCGGCCTAGGCCCTAGGCCCTAGTACTACTTTCAGACATAAACTACGTTTTCAAAAATACTTATTTTATGAAGTTGTCTTATACAGGGTTAAAAGCAAATAAACTTTGCATCACATGCGAGCAAATTTTAATAGCCCAATTTTGATTTTGTAGAAAAACACACAGTTACTATGGCTCTACTTTAAAGAAAATATATCTGAAATAAAGCTTTGTCAAAACTGAGAAGTTTTATGTAGGTTGCGTTGAGTCTTATTTTGTAAAAGTGGTGCAATTTGCAAAATATAGGTAAAAAATCAAAATTATCTTATGCAGCTAAAATTTTGCATGTGGGCTAGGAACTGTATTTAAAAAAAAACTTTTTCAATAACTTTTTTCGATATTTTCAGAAATAACCCTACTTTTGAATTATTTTTTGTAAAAATTTAAAATTTGACAGCTAATGCTATTATTTTTTGCTTAATTTCATCTTGATCGAAGCAGAACTTAATGCTAAAGTCAAATTTTGAATAAAGCTATTAATAAAGAAAAAATCCCATATTATGCGGACTTTACTGGTGACACTGTATATATAAATTATAATTCTTTGTTTTTGATAATATGTACTTGCAGATATTTTTCTATGTTCAGGAATATAACTACTTAGCATAACAATAATTATTGCTTTTTTGTGTACCTACTCAAAATTCATAAATTAATATGGTTATCAATAATAATACTCCGTATCATAATGGGGGCCCGGCACAGTTTTCGCACACGGGCCCGTGGCTACGTTGTTACGCCACTGGTAGTGACATTACACTGAGCAAAACGATCTAGTACAACAGGTTTGCTAAGACATAGTTTGTATTGATAACTTATTTTTTATTAACCCATATTAAATAAATTTCTAATGTAACCAACCAGCTTTAGGATTATATCAATTCCAGATTTGCTAGAACAGTGTTTTTATTGGTAGTAATAAGTTCCATTAGCAGCACAGTCTTGTTAAATAATGAAATACTTTTAATACAGCAATTTTGTTAAGAAATAAATTGTATTTTCTCAATGAAACGCATTTTGTTCCCAGTAGGTATTGAGTTATTAAATTATATGATTCATATAATATAGTTATTTAATTCAGTTTGGTTGCTTGAGTTTGAAAGTATTCTGTATTATACAGTGATAATAAGTAAAAACAAGATTATTAGAAATGAAGTAAGTATTACTTTTTTGTTATATAAGTTTCTTCTGTTTTAATATCAGCTTACCATTTTTTTTATCCTTAAATTTTAAAACTTACACTGAGGAAAATGATCTAATACAACAGGTTTTATATTCATAACTTATTTTATTAACCCATATTAAATAAATTGCCAGTATATCAAACCCGCTTTAGTTTTATATCAATTCTAAATTTGCTAGAACAGTGTTTTTATTGGTAGTAATCAGGTCCATTAGCAGCACAGTCTTGTTGAATAATGAACTACTTTTAATACAGCAAATAAATTGTATCTTCTCAATGCGACGCATTTTGTTCCCAGTAAAGCACTTTCTCTACAATTAAGAAAGCAGAACAGCGTCTCCAAAAACAAATTTTATCCGTTGGAACCTACAATCCACAGTGCCGTCTTTCCGTACGGGCCCAGGGCAGTGGCGTAGCGTGCAGGGGGCCCGGGGGCGCCCCCCCCCCCGCCCTTTGAACTCTTTCCCAAACGGCGCCCCTTCCCACTCTCCCAGTTCAATTTCACTTCACATGATAATAATTCATAATATTGTTTACCTATCGCAGCAAGAAAAAATTTACTATGTTTATGAATATAAATAATATTTATATACCAAAACCCTCATCTTATTATTATTTTATTTTCACTACTTGATTTAATTTATAATTAAAATATTATTTGCCACGATCAATAATTTGTATTCTTTCAGTTATTTTGCTTTAACAATTAAAAATTGCTTGAAATCCCTAATTTACTAGAGACTAAATTTTATCTTTTTAAAAGTACCTAGTGTGTTATTGTCGCCAATGAGAATAATATGCTCATATTATTATGTAATATGCATAAAATATTTTATAGAGTTTTAACAAAATTCCCCTTGTCGTAAACATATTCTGTTTTCATGTGACCATTTTAGACATGACGAAACAAAAACTTTATTTCTCAGGCCAAAATTTACTAATAAACGAAATTATACATTAGCAGTGAGGCGCCCTCTGTACAAGGGCGTAGATAAGGGGGTAATTACTCCCCCCCCCCCTCCCAGGACCCATAATGAGCCATGAAAACAAAGCACTTTTTTTTAATTGATCAATTTTTTTGTGATTTTCTTAAGGATCTTGTGTATTTTATATTTTTCCTACTTGAAAATCAGGCAACATCATCGAAAAAAGGGCGTGGCACCCAAAATTGTTCGCCTGCGGCGCTATTTACGCCCCCCCTCCCCATAAAAAAATTTCTACGCCCTTACCTTTAAAGCTTCCGCCCCCTCCGCCCCTTCAACCACGCTACGCCACTGGCCCAGGGCCCCGCTGTCTTAGGGGCCCCACGCCGTTTGGCCCACGGTTCCCGCTGTCTTCGTCTTCGGGGCCCCAGCACCAAAAACCATCAATAAAACTAGTAATGATAATGATGATAACATTGATAACTGATGTCAATGGAAAAGAATTAGAGTTGGAACGCATTTTTTTGGCACAATATTTAAATTCAGACGAAAAATATAAAACCCAGGAAATCAGTTTATTGGACCTATACAATATTATAACAACTAACAAATTAGAGGATACATTTTCTAACGTTGCTATTTCATTGAGAATATTTTTTATCAATAATGATAAGTAACTGCAGTGGAGAACGTTCATTTTCTAAATTGGCTAGAATCAAAAACGAACTGAGGAATACCATGCTGCAAGAGAGACTAAATAGTCTATCCTTAATGTGCATAGAAAATGAGATCTTACTAGGAATAAATTTTGATTACATAATAGACGATTTTGCACACCTACGATCAAGAAAACAATCATTTACATAGCGCGGATTATTTACAGTTATTGTTATTAATATTAATGTTTTAGGATGAGGTTTCATCTTTATATTTTAGTTAGAATAAATAGTTTTTTCTCTACTTCCATCTGCATATTAGATATTTCTTGCACAATCTACAGAATGGATAAGTAGGCAATTCCAGTTAACTGAACGGATATAATTTCATATCCATCCTAGTTAGGACATGAAATCGACCAAACACAGTTAGCATCAGGTGTCCAGGAAACTATTCGATTTAAAAATATTATGTCAAAATTCGACTAAATTTTACGAAAATTTGACCCTGACCTTGCAAATTGAAGATTTTTCTCGTGAAACCTAATATTTAAAAATAATTATATTGCTGGTCGAATTTCTAACTATTCATTTTAAGCGGGCGCAAAAGAGCGCCTACCCTAAATGAAGAGTGGCACCCAAATTTTTATCCCAGGGCCCCATTTCCGCCTTGGGCCCTGGGCCCCAATCATATGAAAGACGGCACTGACAATCCACAAGACGTTGGTGGGGATTCGTAGCGATCGGCAATCGTCGCGCGCCGTATTATTAGTTTTAACGTATTTGTTGCGCAGGTCACATCGTTGTTCGGAGCTTTTAGCTGTCCTGTTTGAATTTGAATTCTATTGATCGTACCATGCAATACCTTTTTCAATTAATTTATTTTAACTTTGTAATAGATTCTTAATTAGCACAACCCATCATTAGTATTATATTTATAATCTATGGACGAATTTTACCATCCCAGTAAACCATGTTGCTTAATACAGTGGTTCCCAAACTTTTTCAGTTTGCGGCGCACTTACAGGTTTAGTATTTTGTCAGGGCGCCCTCACTCGCAATATGTATATAGTTGTGTCCAAGAAAGTGCTGCAACACATAAATGAAAACAACTCCAATCTAACGCTTATATTTTGTTTTATTATTTAACTATAACACACAAGAATACATTAATCATGATTAAAGAAAAAAAATCAATGTGATGGGTGAGCTTGGTGATCTCCACACATTTTTTCGAAGCGAGGAATAAGGCTTGACACTGCCACTCTCATTTCTCGCTCCACGTTGATCTTTGAACGATATTTGCTCTTTATTACAGCTACAGCTGAAAATCCGGCTTCGCATAAATATGATGTTGCAAAGGGGATTAAAATCCTCAAAGCTTTTAAACTTAGAGTTGGATATTCATTTTTAACGGTTACCCAAAACTCCACCAAATCGGAAGAAGAGAATTTTGCTTTAAGGCTGTTGTCGCAAGAGAGTTCCATAAGACTCTCTTCTTCTAGTGAAGTGAATTCAGGTGCATGTGCATGGAAAGGATCTTGGATCCATGCAAATTTTTCGACATTTTCGTATTTTGAAAACCATTCCGTGAGTTTGGAAAGATGTTCCGTGAAAAGGGACAGCAAATCTTGAGAGATAACGAGCCCATCAGAGGCTGAGCATTTATGCAATTCTGGAAAAGAATCTTGACCGCCATCTTTATTTTATATATTTTTCTTGTCCACAACAGCAGTTTTTTCCTAAATGCTGTAATTTTCTCTGATAGTTTCAAGATATATATGTTATTGCCTTGCAGAGACAGATTTAAGACATTCAGCTTTTCAAATATATGGCACAAATATACCAGTTTTAGCAAAAAGTCGGGATATTTAAAGATCTAGAGCTTGCCTGGCGGCGCCCCTGGTTACTCCTCGCGGCGCACACTTTGGGAACCACTGGCTTAATAGATAATCATATGCAATATTAAACGACATAAACAATATTACACTAGAAGCTATTTAAATTTTTGAGAACTACAGTACCTACTGATTTTTAGTGGTAAGGTAGCTTTATTAACCGTAGCAATCAAATAGTATGATTAATGTAAAGTTTCATTACAACTGCCAGTCGGAACTAATATAGTACATATATAAAACCAGATTACACTTCCCAGTGTAAGGGGTCATCTCTTTATTACACCTGTTGCTTATGTAAACCTATTTCCTAATACTTTTATTTATTTAAAGTTTTTTTACTAAGACTAGATGATTTAAAATTAAAAACGGCTTCTTCCTGAAAATATTTTTTCTGATGGTCTATGGTAATGCCTCACATCACCAATTTATTTCACGTTCACGAAAGATTAAATACGCATCGGATTTATGAAAATGTAGTGCGAAATTTTCAAATCTATGCAGCCGAATTCGAATTGAATTCTGATTAACTAATTACATTGGAGATTAAAAAGCCACCGGCCGCAAAGCCCGTTGGCAGAATTCGATTACCGACAATAATCCCGCCATTTAAAATCAATTTTGAAATAATTCCTATGATTTTTAATATTGCTGATACAAAAAACACGGGATTAGGGGGCTGTTTTGTAATCCTGAGACAATTAGACGTTATATAAGAGGTGAAAACGATGTGTTTAGAAATGTGCTATATTTAATTTTAAATTTATTAGTTTCCGTTGATTATATTTAAATCTTTGCAAATTGAAATGTGTGCAAGACTGCTGATAGATCGACGGTATGCACGTAGGTCAATCAAGATATTATCTGACAGTCAAGCTGCATTAAAAGCTCTAGAATCGGATGGTGTATTATTTATCCAATCTCAGTTTGAGGACATTCCAATCATTCCATACGGCGGTAAACAGTCTCAAAGAGACCGACCGCACAACCAGGGTTGTCAGATCTTTCTTCTTCAATTCTTTAAGTTTTTTTATTAAAGATATTTCACAACACACATCAATTGTTAGTCAGTAACTTTCTTTGAAAGCTAGTTTGCAAATATACTTTAAACCGAGGAGTTTTGAGTGTGACAGAAAAAAATAACAAGCCATTCATTGTTATAATAATACATTCTTTAGTCCTTAAGAAACAATATAACTGAAATCAAGACAAAAAGTGTTTTCAGTGTTTAAAAACAACTAATTAACAAACCCTTGTTTCTCTTATATACTTACATTGTGCTTACAAATCCGAAAATTTTGAAGAATTGGCAACAGCATGTAATTTGTTGCGATTGCAAGCGCCAGGATATAAGCTGAACCGGTACCCGGCCCGTCTGACGATCGATTCTGCCAGACAGAGATAGGCCAGTGACCGTCGATGGCGTGGAAGAGACGGAGATAAAATATACGTGGTTATGCCTTGATGAACGGGCCGGAGTCTGGTTGACGAGAATGAAGTTCTGGTAAAAAAATTAAAGCATTTTCTGAGCAGTGTCGTGCCGTGTCAGGTTTATTTTTCTGATTTTAGTTTTGTATATAGAATTTTTGAGTTACCTTATATTTATTATTTTAATATAATGTTATTATATATACAGTGGGTTTATAAAGTGTAGTATGTACAAACACCTAATGTAAAACAAACTTATAAGTGTGTATACGCATATTAATTATTTGTGTGGAACGCCTATGGTTAGGAAATTCCCACAGTTTAATGTCATTAAATTGACCTAAGAAACACTATACCTCAAAAACGGTGTGGAGCTGTCGCGAAACACTATCCGAACTAAATCTGAACAACAAAATAACCTTAATATGGATACCGGAACACATGGGTCTGGAGGGTAATGAGGCTGCCGACAAGCTCGCCAAGAGAGGTGCAGCACAAAACTTCACAGGACCCCGGTAATAAGTATATCTCATGCTACGGCCAGATAAACAATACTAGCTGAAGCAAAAAGCAAATGGGAAAGACACTGGTTGAATCTATTAGGTCTTCTAACACACTCAAAAGCATTTATAAACAGCCATATAAACCAACAACTAACTGACAAACTACTAGTGCTCAACAGATCATGCATTAAAGCACTAGGGCACTAGGGGATTGTACACCGGCCACTGCAGATTGCGACACCATATGCATAAAATTGGAATATCCCCAACTGATGAATGCCGGCTTTGCATGGAAGATGCAGAAACAGCAGAACACGTAATGTGCGCTTGCCCCGCAGCAGGAAGAATCAGATTCGCTCTATTTGGCGAGGTAACTCTGCTGCCGGATGACATGAAAAATATCTCCCCCAATACCTACCATTATTAACTTCATTAAAAAGTTATACCTATTGGGGAAATATAAACAATGTGAGCCACAATAGATCGCATGGTCGGAGTGGAGGGTTAGCTGCTCACTTTTAACCTAACCTTTTTAAAGCTTTGGAGAAGAAATCAAAATAATGATATGAAAAGGAAAGAAAAACACAAAGTCTTCCTCCACAAAATTTTATAGATAGAATAAAAAATTCTTAGTTTAAAGGTCTCTACATGTTTCGAACGTAGAAACGTTCATCATCAGGAGACAGACAAATTTATTTTATGCTGATGGTGTTAGCAAAAGAGAAAATTAAAACCTTAATGAAGCTTTTATGGACTCAAAAAACTGAAGTGCAGAAGAAACATGATATGAAGAAAATTGATAATGGTTAAACCATACTGAGTATTTGAAAACGTTATTAAAGGGGGTCTAAACCAACCAAATAAAATGAGGAAGAAGAAAAAACCTTTCTAAGAAGGTGTCGAAGATTATTTAAATTTTAAAAAACTTATCAAATATAATATATGTCTGTAAGACATTATGAGGATAAAATTGTAGTATCACAATAATATTACGTGGTAAAGAGCGTTTTTGGGGTACTGAGGAATGAGGATTAAACCTCAGTAACCCCGCGAGACAGAGGTTTAAAACCAATAAAGGCAATTAAAAAGTTACACATTTTCAAAAGTCAAAAGGTTATTCAAGTCCACGTTCCCACGTGCTGGGGCAAAAGTATTGTATCTGAAATAAAGCATTGTCAAAACTCAGAAGTTTTATGTAGGTTGCGTTGAGTCTTATTTTGCAAAAGTGGTTCAATTTACAAAATATGGGTAAAAAATCAAAATTATCTTATGCAGCTAAAATTGTATGTGGGATAGAAACTGCATTTAAAAAACTTTTTCTAATAACTTTTTCGATATTTTCAGAAATAATTAAAATTTGACAGATAATGCGAATCACCTGACTACTTGCTTAATTTTCATCTCGATCGAAGCGAACCTAATGCCAAAGTTAAATTTTGAAAAAGCTATTAATAAAAAAAAAACATATTATGATGCGGACTTTTTGAATTGTAAATTAAACAAGCATTTTGACAAGCGCCGTCTTTCTGTTTTTTTAATAGAAACGGGTCTCTTTGAGAATGGACTTGTTTAAATTTAAAAAATTTTGGATGTAGGTATTGCTTTTCATGAGGACCACTTTTAGACGAACGACTGACTAGGTATTATTCACTAACCCTTCCCTTAACGACATCGTTATCTACCGTTACTACTCGAGAGTCTTAAAAATAACGATCAATTTTAAAAAAGGTATTCTGTAAAATTCGAACAAACCCGAACAAACCCGAACGACCAGTCGGTAAAATGTAGTCGTCCATTAACAATAACCCAAAACCAGTCGTTGACAGTCGTTAAAACTATGGAGAACTAGAGGGTAGGAGGCCGATCGACAATGGCAGCATTTTCAAATTCTGTCCCGGTTTTTTGGTTAGTTCGCTATTGGCCGATAGATGGCTCTCGCGTCCGAAGTGGGCTGATGTTGTCTTCTTCTTCTTCGTTTTTAATATGGAAAACTAGATCCTCCATAGTTTTTAACTTTTACTTAAACCCTTTATTTTTCTGTGCTTTTACTTTTGACAATTGACATTTTATTTTTCGAAATAACAAATAATGTTTGAAGGCAAGACAAGACAAATAACGTTGTATTGTAATTAATTTCCATATTTATAATGAATAATGGTACAATTTATAAAAGTAGAGTTTGCTTTGTGTCGGGGTGTAAGACAGGATCTTTTTCAGAGAGAAAACGCAGCCAAATAAGTCTCTTTCTAGCTCCAAAGGTATAGCTAGAATGTTTAATACCCTGTATTTTAAAAACCAAGCATCGTTGGAACTTTATACAGGCCGAGTTTACTAATAAGTATAACAAAGTAAGTGTAAATTCATATAAAAGTCCTTATTTGTTCCTTAAAGAACTAATTTAAATAAAAATAGTTATTGCGTCCATAAGAAACCATTATTTGATAGCCCACTTCGAACACGCGCGCCATCTTACAGCGACTTGTAAAGCTGAATTACCGATGCTAATTTGGGACCGAATCCAATGCATTGCGATCGGCCTCCTACCTCAAGTCCTCCATAGTCGGGGTGTAAGGCAGGATCTTTTTCATAGAGGAAATGCAGCCAAATAAGTCTCTTTCTAGCTCCAAAGGTATACACTGAGAAAACGATTTCTTTATATTAAATAACATTTATTAACTATTAAGAAATTTCATGTTTAAATATCAGCAAACAAATATTTCTTTATTCCTAAGAAATAATTTGTTATGGACTGGTGAATAAAAATAACTTTAATAATAACAAATAATTGTTTGCCATCCTAAAATGGAGGTAACAGTTATATGGAGCATTAATTATTTATTAATAAGATTTATTATTTGGTAAGATATATTGCTTTACTGTCATAATGACAAAGTTTAGATAAACCAGTTATTTGTTAATTGTTAAGACACGTATATTTCACTTAAATATACTCCCCTAACGTTAAATTTATATCACTTTAACCAATAAAAAATATGTATAGCAAGCAGGCTTACGAAATTAGTAATAAATAAATCATATATACAGTATGTCTCCGTAAGTTTGCATCATATGGAAAAGTTTTTTATTATTCATTTTACGAAAAAAAGGTATTCTTCATAAAAAGCTCTGCATGGTCTAAAACCTAAAATGCAACCATCAAATATCGAAAATTTCCACTCATATACGAGGTTTGTCAAAAAATGTGAATTTTTCCAAAGAATGTAAATTTTTCCCAAGAGTAAAGTACCTTTATTTTTGACAATATCAAAAATTGTTATTAAAAAAAGTTGATCAGAACTAAAAACCACGTCTAAATATGCAATTATACGCATTTATGTTGAAAAATGATTTTATTAATTTATTATTAATTATTTAATTTTTTAATTATTTAATTAATTTAATGCGTGGTATTGCATATTTAGACGTGGTTTTTAGTTCTGATCAACTTTTTTTAATAGCAATTTTTGATAATGTCAAAAATAAAGGTACTTTACTCTTGGGAAAAATTTACATTCTTAGGAAAAATTCTCATTTTTTGACAAACCTCGTATATGACTGGAAAATTTCGATACTTGATGGTTGCATTTTAGGTTTTAGACCATGCAGAGGTTTTTATGAAGAATAACTTTTTTTCGTAAAATGAATAATAAAAAAGTTTTCCATATGATGCAAACTTACAGAGACATACTGTATAATTGATGAACAATAAATTTGTTGTGTCTTGGGGTAAAAAGGCGATATAAAAGTAAAGAAATATTTTTTTAATGTTAAGAAAATCAATTTAGTTAGATTTAGATAGAAAGGGGGAAAATAAAACTCTTAAACTTATATTAAAATAAATACTTTAATAAACTGAATGCTGATGTATTGTTCTAGCTGAATATAAAAATATTTTCAAAAAAAAATTTGATAAAGAACAGAACAATTACACCTTATTAAATATGTTTACCTAGTGGTTGAACATTTTACTATAAAAATTGGCATTTGACTTTCGAAGTAATAATATTAAAACTTTGTTGTAAAATTGTAACGAAAATCATTTGTTAAAAAATGTTGTCCCAAACCAGAATATATTTGTAACATTACTTTTAACTCGCTCAGAAGATTTAGCGTGGCGGCTGCAGCTGCTGGAGAAAACAACACAATTTTTTCTGCAGTGCTGGTTGAACAAGTTTGGTCAAAATTAGCACTGAAATAACAAATAAACAAAAAATAATAAAATGTTTTACTATAGGGCTTATACTACATAAAAGTTTTACATAATACGTTTTACTAGATGACCTTAATAAGCAATTATGTATGTGGTATTCTGAGGTGCATGCTGGATATTATTTCTAATTGCATTAGCAGTATTACGGGACGAGTAAAAAAATTTCTAATTTTATTATATAAAAAATACCAAACTAATAACTCACCTGACAATCACAGCCTTTTTTGTTAATAAGCACGAGGCGACGCGACCACCAACAACAGCTATTACGCAACTACTGCGGGTCGGTATGACAGGCCCCGGTCGGCGCAACGACTATTTTTTTTAATATTAAGAACAATAATTTAATGTTAAATGCTTATCCTGTTATTTAATCGGCGGCTTTAAATATTATACCAATTTTATAACTATTAAAATAAATTTTGTTAACAAATATTTTCTTTAAGAATAAAAAATCGATATCTTTATATGCAAGGGGCCTTATTAGATATTAATTTATTAACTTTATTCCAAAGGAATATTGCCCAAATAAATCCGTTTGTTATCTATAATCAGACTTTTCCCTCAGTGTAGCTAGAATGTTTTATACCCTGTATTTTAAAAACCAAGCATCGTTGGAACTTTTTACAGGCCGAGTTTACTAATAAGTATAACAAAGTAAGTGTAAATTCATATAAAAGTCCTTATTTGTTCCTTAAAGAACTAATTTAAATAAAAATAGTTATCGCGTCCATAAGAAACCATTTATTTGATAGCCCACTTCGAACACGAGCGCCATCTTACGGCGACTCGTAAAGCTGAATTACCGATGCTAATTTGGGACCGAATCCAATGCATTGCGATCGGCCTCCTACCTCAAGTCCTCCATAGTTAAAACATAACCTTTTGCGTTTTTGGAATTGTTCTTACTTTTTTTTATGTTTGTGCATGTTTTTACTACTTTTAAGCTTGTTCGTTTAATTATAATTAATTATAGTTAAATGTTATTTATTTTTCTTCTTTAAGATAAAAAAGGACAATCATAATAGGAATAGTAAAATTTGTTGACGTAGGTATGTCTTGCATTATTATTTGTGTACTATGATTTTACAAACATCCAGCAGTCCTTGAAAGGTAAGGTAGGGGAAGGTCGCCTTTGATGGCATACTTCCGATGATGGCATACCACAGGTATCTTTGGAATAAGCCGGTTTTGCGTCATCCCGCATAGTTAGACGGGCGCGCGTATTGACCATTCAATTGTGAGTTGTGAGTCGAATATCAGTCGTGACGGATGTTTTTATGTAAAGTTATTTAATAGAACAGAAATTGGTAAGTGCCGAAGTAATATTAGCCAGTTTTTAAACCAAAAATTTATTATGTTAGATGCATTAAATTAGAATGCACGATTTTTTTCCGATAACTATAGGATATAGATGTTATCTTGCTATGATTATTTTAAATCTAAGTTGTGGTTTTAATTTTCTATAATTTATTTAGAAGTGTGACATATTCCAAAGCATATATCCATTGGTGTCCTATGATGGCATATCTATAAACACATATAAATAGGTATGTATGCCATCATAGGCGTCATATTCAAAACGGCGCTGTACTGTACTGTAGACTGTACTTTCCTGATAATGTTTTCATTATCTTTTTAAAAATTTTAAGCATGTTCCCTAGAATGTAATATATTATTTTAAGTTTTGTTTAAACAGTTTTATGTGCTTGAATTTTTTAACAATAAAAGTGTGCAAACTGTAACAAAAATATTCCTTTTACATGTATTTTTGCATTTTACTGGGGTATGCCATCATAGGCAATGCAGTTGCCTATGATGGCATACTTGGTGATTTTTTCTATTTTTTTTTTACCAAAAAAATAGTTTTTGTATATTTTTAAAGTTTTATAATGAATATTTAAGTAGTAACAAATATTTGTTAAATGGGTTAAAACCTTTGAACTAAAAAATATATTAGGTGGTAAAAAAAGGTGCCATCATAGGCGACCTTCCCCTAACGGAAATTGTCGTATAACGACAACGTTACAGGATGCGATATTGCAAATTATCGTTGTTAAATCTATAACGAGAGTAGTTATTAGACGGCATCGTTGGTAAACGACTTTTCAGAGAATAGGGGGGATAGTGTAGTATTTATTGACCAAATTTGGGCGTAGCCCTAAAAAGAATTCGCCTGTGACGGGCTTTTTATGCAGCTCTACATTGAAAAGTCACGCGCCGCCGCTGTTCTAATATCTTCCTATAAAGTTCCTGCTTACAACACCTCGCTTATCAGTTTCCAATTTTAAGTAAAACTTTAATTATATTAATCGTTAAAGAATGGGGAGCAAACCCGAACGGTGGACCTCTTATTGTTAGGCCACCCTGATTAAACATAAACTAGAAGTTGGCCATTTTCTCCTTAACCCCTCAGGTAGCCACACGGCTTCGGGACAAATCCTAGTAATCCGGGACCGCAATTTACTTTAGCCCAGGCTTTGTCCGGTCCAACTCGGACGCTGAGTTTTATTATCTCCGTGGGCACCGAGCGGCCAGCTGGACTCGACGGACCGCTAAAGCTGTCCACTAACTTTATTACGGAGTTTACTGGAGAAATAACTGGCTGGAAGGAAGGCACTAGCGATCGTTGGTTGGAAGGATTTCCAAGGAAATATAAATTTTTAACGAGCTAGGTGGGTATACAGGGAGATACTGCCACAGACTTCTTATAGATAAATAAGGCAGCCAATACTGATTTCACATGCAGAAAGTTCAGTTCTCTTGTGAAATTATCATTATTAAAATTGTATCGCTAAGTTCAAAATTATTATAGTCTTGTGAGTAGAGGAGAAGGTCCGAATATGGGCCATGATGGTATTATGGGCCACCATATTATTGGCCAACTCTTGTACCAATGTTGTATCAATCATATCGGTATCTTTACAGTATTACAACCCGAACATTTTTATAGCTTCGGCTTTTAATATATAGATGTCGCAGAGAAGAAATGTGTCGGTTTTAATTCTTGAGATTTTGAATGTTTATACAATTTCGTAAATATTTTGAGTTATCATCAAGAATTTACAATATTTTAAAGTTACAGATTGTAAGTATATAAGTATATAGAAATGTTACGATTTAAGATGCTTTACAGATTTTTGCCTGAATTTGCTTTTGAGCTTGCTATTTCCGTTTTGATATTTTTGCCGTTAGGTTTCCAATATGGGCCAATCAGTTGTTCGAAATATGGGCCAGGCCCATATTCGGACCTTATTTTGTGTGTGATTCTAAAAAATTAAACTATTATTTTTTTTTAAATGAAAATGCCTCGAAAAATGAAAAAATAAATTTCAAAAAATACAAGGAAGCATTGGAATACAAATAATATGACTTCTGCAATAATTATTGTCAGCGGTTTTCGAGTAACAGGAATTTATCCATTCGACAGGAACATTTTTGTCAAGCCGATTTTATAGCTGAAGAAGCTGACGCAGTTAAAAGATGCAACAATTCTGAAGAAATAGTTTCCAAGAGCAACACGTCTCGAGATGAAAGTTCAAATCTCGTGTCCAGTCCAACTACTAACAATAATCAAGATTCTGCAGCTCTTGGCCCGCAATATGCCAATAACAATTCTCAACCTGGATGCTCTAAAAATGTCGATGGTCTACCTGCATTTTCCGAGAATATCGAGCCCCAGCCTGGATGTTCCACGAGTTCAACAAATTTATCTGACATAAATTTTAAAAATAATACCTCAATATCTTCAGACTTGCCAAGTTTAAAATCACCCAGATTTGTGACACCCGTTGACATTTTCCCAGTACCTTCCTAAAAAGAAAAATATCCAATCGTGGGAGAAAGTCTTCCAAGTCTGAGAAAATAACATCTTCTCCGTACAAAAACGAATTAGAAATGTCCGTTGAAAAATTAAAATTTAGTACTTAGTGAAAAGGGGAAACGGAATGTGTTTGGTAAAAAACTTGGTCAAAGGTAAATCAAAACCTCAAAAACGGGAGAAATTGGTTGAGTCGTCCGACTCTGAAGATGAACCATGTGAAGTATTTACTTCTGATGATGAAGACAATGATCCGGATGAATTCGGAACGCGCCCTGAAAAAGCAAGCGAGACATGCATTTATTGTGAAGGCATTTTCTCTGAAGGCACCAAGGGCGAGTTGTGGGTGTGCTGTCTTATGTGTCAAATTGTGGTCACATGAGGCTTGTGCGGACACAGAACGCGGCGAATTCATTTGCGATTTTTGTAAATAAACTTTTGTATATCAAATCCTTTTATAATATATATTTTTTATTATATTATACGATTTTTTGCTACTTTCACAGGGGGACCCATATTTCAAGCACTATTCACAATTTTTATTAATTGACATTTTTTACATTTCGCCAAACATAAAACTAATGTTAACGATTTTTGCAAAAAGGTGTTAATACCTCTAAAGTATAATATTTTAAGTATTGAATTTCCTAAATTACAGTTTTATTAGTCAATAAACAGTATTAAATATCTTTGAAAAATAAAATGTGGCCCATATTCGGACCTTCTCTTCTACTAAAGTCAGATAACTTCCATAACAACAATTATTCCAATAATGATGGTATAGATACTGATAGACGTTATCTTACAGTTATTGTTAACACGATATTAATAATTTCGGCCTAAATCAGTTACTTGACAGATCTGGTGATGTGTCATAATTTTCACACAATGAGCTTAATGAATAAATATGTAGCAATTATTGCTTTTTCTTATAAAATCGAAGTAATTTCTTGAAAGCCAATAAATAGAAACTAAAGTAATTGCTTTTGCGTCCAGCAATTGCTTAAAAGTGCAGGAATTGCTTCTATAGTCAATGCTTTTTCTTAAAAAATAGAAGCGATTGCTATCGTTTGCTTAAAATGTGATGAATAAATTAAGGAATTGCTTTTTCTAGTGTAGCAATCGCTTTCAACTTTTTAAGGTAGGTCGATTTGACTGCGAAAATGTTGAGTGGTTGGCAAATTATTTTTTAACTGATACTGGTAAAAGGCGAGGGGGTGCACGTCGCCTTATTTAAATAAGATTAAAGTATTTCTGCAGATTGTCGGATCCGGGCTTTCGAAATTCTGTAGGTGAAGAACAGTCGGTGTTCACCAAACTACTGTTTGTAAGACATACACTTTTGTAATGGATGCAGTTTTGGAGAAGGCCAATATTTTTATTACATTTCCTACAAGTGCTGAAGCTGTTGTGGAAGCTAAACAGTTGTGGTCAGAGAGATTTATTTATGTTCCTTCAATTTGTGAACGAATATCAATTGCTTCTCTTTAATTTCTTCGTCACTACTATCACTTTCCTCATTTTCACTGAAATCTGCCATATCACAAATATAAGTTTCCTATTTTTCACAAAAACGTAACAGATTACTATTGTACTAAATAAATAGACTAACGTTGTTGTATTTACGTCAACTCTTTTGCAAATTAGGCACGAAACTGAGCATGAAATCTATAATCTGAATAAGTGGATAAGCCGCGTCTGAACTTGTGTTGAATAAGCATTTATTTGCTACAAAGGTGTAAGAAAAACAACAATTGCTTCAAAATTTTATTCATATCCAGATCTAGCAATTGCTTTTATATACTGATAGCATTTGCTTCAAGTACCTAATTGCTTAATTTTTATTCATTAGGCTCAATACGTAAACCCAAAACATTTTAGTGTCTCTGTTTAAAGGTTGGAGAAAATGATGTTTCTTGAATGATAAAAGAGTTTTGAACTTTTCATTGTCGTTATTTGTTTTAAATCACAACGTTACAACTGGTATGTATATTCAATCGTCTTTAGGTGAATACTAAGTAACTACTACTCTATTTATACTAGCTAGGTGCACTGAAGCATAATTGAGCTGGGTGCAGTCACGCGTTTAAATTGTGCACCATATTATTCTAAAAATACGTCTACTTAACAAAGGTTTCCAAGGTGATATTTATCTCAAGCCGCGCAGCTGGCCACCAGAGTCAAATTAGCGCTGTCGTCGCCCAGCTGGCCGAGGAACCGGGTTCGGTCGCATATTTTTGACGTATAGAAGAAAAGGACAGTTATATTCTGACCTACTATAACGCTTCCTAAACTGACCCAGGTGTTAATTGGTACAAACCAGCCAGATCGCCATGTAAAGACTGTAAATTTTTCTTGTTCAGGTTTTGTTCTGAGGAAATCAAATTATTTTTATCATTTTAATATTTAATACAATTCTATTAGTTTCTACTCTAGAAAAGTTGGCCGATATGTGTAATTTTTCAATTATTATTCCAGCCTATGCAGGTAATTATTTTTTATTGTTTATCAAATTGATTTTTCACTTCTTGTACCAATTTTTTATATTGAAAATGCAAGTTTACAATAAATAAATTAACATGAAATGTTTCACATATTTATTATTGGTTTACAAGTCAATATTAACAAATTATCGTTGGGCAGCCGGCAGACAACTGCAACAGATTTGTGCTCAGATCTCTGAGAGAAAATAGACAGCTTCTTGGAATATGATTTTAAGTAGGTGCGCTTAGTTATGATAAGCTTTTTGGGGTTAGGTACCAAGCAATATTTTTCCAGTTAATTTGTGACTGGCAAAAAAGAGAAAAATTACCTAAGTATTATTAAGAATCTGTTGTAATATTTAATTCTTTTTAGACTTAAAGCGTAGGTTCTATTTTTATTTCCATGCATTTTCAAACATATAACAACTAAACACAACACAGCAGCGCCGTTACTCAAAATTGCAAAATATCTATATATATTAACTTATATCTTATACCTAAAACAAGAAAACTATAGAAAAGCTTCTTCGTCGTGGCTGCGCCAGCAGCAGGTGGGAGCTTACAATAAGCTTTACCAGGTGATGCTGTAATGCACCTGGTTTCTAAATTCTATCGTCTCTATTTCTGGAGCCGTTCGGATAAAGTGAACTTCGACGTTCCATCCTCTCTATCCCCTGCTTAGCGCTTATCTCTGATACATATAGATTTCGGGATAGGGTAAGTAATTGACGGATTCTAACATGGCTGTGGATATTTTTGAAGGCACTTACTTGGATAATCTTTTTTGTTTAATTAATATAGTCCGGATATCAGGTAGTGAAAGGACTCTTTAGAAAATATTATTTATTATTATTAAAGATACTAAAATTTTACAATTATTACTACTTACCACAAAGGATATACCGTGCGAGTAAAAATTATTTGCATCAAAGAGGGCCTTGCATCTAAGGACGTAGTGCTTAGCCGTAGACCTTAATACCTGCTGGATCTCAGTAACTAACTACCTGAATTAACAATCAATCAGTTATTCCGTCACCTTTGACAGTCGTTACAAGTAATTTGATTCATCGCTAATTTTTCCAATTTCTTGAACAATTCACACAATGGGCTTTACGGAACAGCACAAAACATTCATGGTTGAAGGGTATTTTTGAAACGGGTTTAGAGTAAATGGTAAGTGGCAATACAATCCGGGTTTGTGCATGGACGATTTTCACGAACATTTTCCTATCGTTGCTTTTATTGCTGGGGATTTTTATCATTGCCTGAAAAGAACCGTGGCTGTGTATAGGGAAACATGTTCTATACAACACAAAAAAAGAGCAGGAAGACCATCTGTAAGAACATAAGAACTTGCTGCAAACGTTCGTGAAATAATACAAAATACGCCAACAAATTGTAAGTATAAGACGCCTGTCCCAAGAAGTGGAAAGATGTTATGGAACATGCAGAACTATTCTTAAGAAGCAGCTAAATTTATTTCCTTATACAAGTATTCTAGAAATACAAGCCGTCGATTTTAGAAGACGCAGGAGTTTGACACTGACGCCTCATTTTGTTAAGTACCTACACATAACAATAAAATGAAAAATTACTTTACTAAAAACACGAAACATCACAAAACTTCACTACTCACGTACAAAAACGGGTATTCCGACGTCTAACTACAGAACTCACAGAAAGAAAAGAAGGGTTTGTTCGATTACTACACTTGTTTTTGTTGCTAACTGTAACTAGTGAATGGCCGACGCCTGAAAAAGGAAAGCGAGGTTGCCACTATCATTCTAGATTTTGTCACCATGGAACTAAAATAAGTAGGTACTAAATACAAAGACCTAAAATAAGTATATTTATTTTATTTAAACCAACAAAACAAAAACTTGTTCTACCTATTGTATCCTATTAACGTATGTAATTTAACTGAATTATACTAAACTTGTAAAACGTGAATTTTCTTAATTTCATCAATATAATGACTTAACAGAAGGTTTGACAACAGCGCTTTTTTTGATACACGTAACTTTAACTAAAAATGAAAAAAAAAAGTTTTTTGTACTACAATCTTCGCTTGCAATCAGTAAATCTTCGGAGGATTTATTTTGCCTTTTAGGTAAGTACAGAAGGTGCATTAATTATAGATAATAAGAATTTACTATGTTAATGAAGTAACATATCATTGTACATCATCTAGCCACTGCTAGCCAGCTATTTAGATACAGGATTAGTTCGCGTTTTTAGCTATAAGTAATGCCGATTGTAATATCCCGACGCATACTTAAAAAAATAGAGGTACCTTTTCAGAAATAACCCCACTTTTGAATTATTTTTTGAAAAAAATTAAAAGTTGACAGATATTGCGAATCACGTTACTACTATTTTTTTGCTTAATTTTCATCTCGATCGAAGCAGAACTTGATGCCAAACTCAAATTTCGAATAAAGCTATTAATAAAAAAAAATCCCATATGATGCAGACTTTACTGGTGACACTGAATATAAAAAAGTATTGTTTAAGTTTTTGCCCCCCCTGAAAAACGCTCTATGGACGCCCTTGGACCCAATGGCACTCGAGTATCATCCTCGGCTAACTGCCGTCGAGTACATCTAAATGAGGGGTATAGATTCAAAGTGTACAATCTCCATGTTTCATTAAAAATAAGATAGAGGTCGTTTACATAGTAATTGTAGCCCGGAATCGAAATAACTTATAATTTCTTGTCAAAACGGGCAAGCTCCAACGCATTTTGATGGAAGAAAATTGGGATTAAATTCAAAATGTACAACCTCCATTGACATTTAAGTTTCGAACCGTACAATCTCCTGTTCAATTTTAAAAATCAAAGTATACAATCTCCAATATAGGTTGTTTTGCTGTTAGTTTCGAATTATTTCAAAACGTGCAAAATCCTGCACAGACTTGTTGATAATAATTCCCGCCAAAGCCATTCCGAGTTTACTTTTTTAAGTTAGTTGCATGTGATGCGTGAAGCATTAAACAGTGGTTGTTTGTTGTTTGCTCTTTTTTTGTATTGTAATGTATTGTTTTTAAGATTAAACATTTTGTGAAAAATGATCCTTAAATTATTTTCAAAGTGGGCAAACTTCATATTTGCTATTTTCAAAATGGACAAACTCCAATTATTGTTATTTCCAAAACGTACAATCTCTATCTCCTTTTTCCAAATAACTTTGATATTTTTTAAAAATAATAAGGAAAAAAATAGTTTTTTTAGTCTAAGATGTGCCAAAAATACAATAAAAAAGAAAAACTATCGTAATTGTTTGTATTTAATGAATTATAAGTTTTTTCGTCTACTGATAATTTAGGAAACAAGGAGATTGTACACATTGAACCTACACCCCTCATTTTAAGTCCTAAATTTACAATTTTTTATGTTATCTAATACCACATGATTAAAGGTAGGTATTTGTCTAAAAATATTTTCCGCTCGTGCGGATTCACCCCGCTATCGATATTTTAACCCCTCTGAGTTTGGGGTCCGAGAGGTGTCATAATATCATCCCCATATTATGACAGCCCATTGTTATGACCGTAAGATAAATGATTGTAGAATAAAAAGTGTATCTATCTTACCCCTATGCATTGTCAATGTTTGATACCAAATAAATTGAAAATGTATAATGGACTTTTTTTTATTTTTTAAGAAGTTAATAAATGCTTTTTTAGGGTTCCGTAAAAGTAGAAACCGAAGTTTGTCCGTGAGCGGTCTGTCCTTTATACGTGTAAGATAAGTAGTAAGTCACTCAAAAACTGCTGAAAGGATTTTGTGAAAATATAGTAATTATAAATGCCAGTAGGCAAGGACGGATATACGGCGATGGGATAACTTTTCTTATTAAATATTTCATTCATTATTATATCAGTTATTTGACAAACAATATTAGAAAGTCAAGTCATAAATTCTATATTTTAGGGGAATTTATTGGCAAAAAACTAGTAATCTCCATATATAAGACTTTAGTAGAATCTCTAATAAGATACGGTATAATTGTGTTGGAATCTACAAAAACTCGCTAAAACCTCTGTCGGTCAAAATTATATCCTCAAAATAATCTATAAAAAAAACGCTACTCCACACATTTACTCTACAATTCAGAAATCTTAAATGTTCGATCACTGTATAGGTATATTATATACATATTATCAACTGCTGTATTAACACATAAAACCTGCATATTAAGAAATTATATTAATCACCCATATCAGACCCGCAATCATATAAACGGGCAGTTGATAATTATTCCTAACAGTAGTAAAATGTTAATTTAAAATTTATTCATTACTTAGCTCCAAAAAATGTATAATGCTTTTCCACTACAAATAAGAAATATTCCAAATAGCAAAAAGTTTAGAAAAAAATGTAGGATTTGTATAAGTAGAAATTTTAATAAATTTAGTGTATTATTTTAAAAATTAATCTTTCTCACGTATTTTGATAATAAGGTACCCAAGTGCATATAATATAGGGGAGAGTGGGGCAACTTCGACAGGCGACAGGCAAGTTCGTCAATGAGCCTGGCTCTGATTCCTTAGCCTTGGGAAATACCCCACCAAGCTCGACTGGCGCGCCGAATGAACGGTCAGTTGTGCTCTAACTTTCAACGAGGTGGTTGCAACATTTGGGCGCAAAACGTAAAAAGCGAGTTATTTACAATATCGATCTAAGAATTGACTAGTATTATTATCAAGTTTTTGATCAGATAGGGCAGTGTGCTTTATATGTTAATTTTTACCCTGTAACTTTATCAATTTCTTTTGACAGTACGACTTAGTAGGCGGTAAGTGTGACACCTATATAATATTGTGTAACATTTTTTTATATCCCGCACAGGTGGGGCAACTTTGTCAAATGTCTAGTGGGGCAAATTCGACGCTGTCGAACTTGCCCCACTTGCGTTAAGTTTTAATATTTTGTTTTCAGGTTGTAAATATGGTACGAAATTATAAAAAAAAAAGACAATCTACCATGAAGAAAAGCAGATGCAAAGTGCTGTAGCAGAAGCAAAAAAGGGCGAAATAAATCTTAGTGCAATTGCAAGAAAATTCGGCGTTCCACGAAATACAATTCGCTTTTGGTTGGACGAAGAAGACGTGCCAGACGAACACCAAAAAGGACGATACAAACCGGTTTTCAGAAATTAAATTTAAGTTTTCGTTAAAATTTCTGTCCAACTTGCCCCACGGATGGGGGCAAGTTCGCCAATTAACATTATAATATTAAAATAATTTTTTTTGTATTTTTTTTTCTTTTTCCTTTATGTGCCTATAGTAATTTGATTCCGAAATGTTTGTTCTATGCTCAAGTAACGCTTTATTTATTTTTTTCAAAAGCAATTATTTTTTAAACCCTAAAAAAGCTTAACATGTCGAAGTTGCCCCACTCTCCCCTACTACTTTACATTACTCTTATTCTTATATTATTAATATTATTATATATACTCTATGAAACACTTATATTTAAGATAGAATAAGAATAGTCATGGGCGTCATTAAACGGTTTTTTAGGGAAGGGGCAGTGGCGGCTCGTGACTTGTTAACTTGTGGGTGGACCAAAAGCCTGCCGTAGGCGAAATGCGCCGCAGGCAAAAAAAATTTAAGACCACGGCCAAATTTGGTCAATAATTATTAGTAAATATTTTTAAAATTTATGATTACCTTCTTATTTTATTGAAAATGAAATAAGATAAAAAAATAAAAAGGCCAATTTATTATACTTATTTTATTGAAAATGAAATAAGATAAAAAAATAAAAAAGCCAATTTATTTTTCATTAGTGGGTATATTCCTACATTGTTTAAAAGTAAAGTTCATTCTTCTGTTTTTTTTGCAGCAAACTTATCAATAACAATAAAGTCCCTAGATTTACACTTTGTGGTCTGTATAAAGTTAATTTCGAGTTTAGGTCTTCCCTCAATTATAATTTCAATTTTTTGCTCAATACTTAATGAGCTAAAATTGTTTCTCAAATATTCCACATTCATGGTCGCTTGGCATTAAAACTGTTAATTTTTATTGAAATAAGTCTTTACTACCCCAAAATAATAACAAAAATATCAAATATCAAACCATATTAAACCTCAAATAAATAATTACACTAAGTAAGATTACCTATTATTATTATTTTGAATTAAATTTTGCACATACAGGGATTTAGATAGTTCTCTAGGTGCAAAACTATAAAAACGTTTATATAATGTAAATCATGTGGACATTTCTTTTCAGGCATATGTAAATATGTAATATATTATTATTAGGACTGGCTTGCACCCCCCCCCCCCCATGCCAATCTTATTACGATACTGAAACTGATATGGAAATAGATTGGATATGAAACAAAATTAGAAAAAATTCAAATAAATTAAGTCTAAAATATGTGACAAATTTGTCAACATAAGGAGAAATTATTTCGAAGGGACGAAGGGACCATATCCTCCCGGGATCCGTTTAAAGACCATCTCCCCGGCGAACGTTGTTAAACACATAAACCATCTTTTTTACCACCAGATGTTACTCATTACATTACAAATGTAGTGCACAATAAAACCATCGCATTGTACCACGTAATGTGGCGGTAAATCGTCTGTCTTGTTTGGCCATTTATTATATTATCTGTTGGTTTTTGTTTGAGGGTGCATCGCTGCGGTGATTTATAGAACGCCCTGTGTCAGCATGTGTAGCGTGACACGGTGTTTGTTTTACCGCCTGATGGTTTGATAACTTGTAGATAGATTTTTTTTTTATAAATTCCTGACCCAGTATTTCAAACTTGATCATCTTAATATACTGACGCATTACACGCATAACTTTTTTTGTAAATTAAATAACGAATTTATAGGTAAATTGTATGTACACTGAGAAAAATCATTTAACAAGTTTTTTTTGAATATACAGTATGTCTCCGTAAGTTGGAACCATATGGAAAACTTTTTTATTATTAATTTTACGAAAGAAAGTTATTCCTTATAAAAAGTTCTGCATGGTCTAAAACCTAAAATGCAACTATCAGATATTCAATTCTTTTAGGCGTATACGAGGTTTGTCAAAAAATATGAATTTTGCCCAAGAGCAAAGTGCCTTTATTTTTGACAATATCAAAAATTGTTATTAAAAAAGGGGATCAGAACTAAAAACCACGTTTAAATATGTAATTCAGTGGCGCAACATACTAATATTTTATATTCAGCCACATAATTTACATCAATCATGTTATCAATAGTGAAATTATACTACGTCTGACTGAATGGACCGACCGAAATACTTCCACTGAGGCATCTGGATTACTGGCCAGCATTATATAAGTCCCAAATTTGTGATCGCACTAATGTGTACAGAAAGAATATATGCCGCAAGATTCTACAAACAGTCGATTTAAACCTTTTTTAAGCATTACAGTTAGCTAATGACGTAACAGATCAAGTTAGACTACCGCCAAGACAAACACAAAGATTGGTTATAAAAACCGATTCCGCTGCTGAGTATTTTAAAATAACAATTTTTATTCCGTTTTTAGATGGCCTCATAGCAAATCTCGAGATTCGGTTTTTAAAACATCGAGAAACCCTTCAAAATTTTGAGTGTCTCTTTCCATATGATAATCAAGATTTTGATAGTCAATTTAAATGTTTTTTGAAACTTCACAGCTTCTACAAGAATGAGTTCCTTGAAGAGTTTTCCATTAAAACGATGGTAAAAGCTGAACTTGAGCTGTGGTATAAAAAATGCAAAAACAAAAACTGAAGGAAGATTTGGACAAAGTGTATTCCGAATGTGATGCCAATATATTTCCTAATATAAAAAGGCTTTTACACATTTTTTTAACTTTGCCTATTACAACCGCCACATCTGAAAGGTCCTTTTCAAATTTAAAATATTTAAAGACATATCTGCGTAGCCCCACGGAAGAGGACAGATTAAATGGTTTGGCAGTTCTTTATGCGAACCACGATATTGATATTACCGTGGCAGAAATTCTGGACGAAAAGGCAAAAACAAAACGAAGAATTTTACTTTAATATTAGTATTATTAGTGATTACTTACAACTTATTGTATAAGGTTTTTATTTTGTTTTAGTATAAGTATGATTAATATATGCGTTACTTATTTTAAATACATTTTTACTAATTAAAATGAAATCTCTAATTTTTTTTTCATAAATATTTAGTTAGGGCCAGCGGCGTATTATTGCAGAAGTTTTAGGGGGCCATCGCTCTCATTACTCATACGTATTTTACCCAAAACAGGGCGTGGCACCCACACTTCGGCGCAAGAAGTTACAGCTCCCCCCCCCCCCCCCGAACTAAATTTCTGGTTGCGCCACTGATGTAATTACACCCAATTACGATGAAAAAATTATTTTTTCTTTTTTGAAACGTATGTGTATGTGGTACAATAACAATGCAAATTTAACTGTACAGGGTTATCCAACCAAGACTAGACAAGGCGATTTTTTGACTTTTCCTGTATTTTTATAAAAAAACTGAAATAGCCATCCTAAGTCGTTTTCTCCCGCGAATTCGAATATCTTCAGCAAAAAACAATTGAACATCAAACAAAAGTACTAGGGGTCACTTTGATATTTTTTTAAATGGAACACCCTGTATATTTTTACATTTTTAAATTCCACATAAAATTATAATTATTTTTTATTAAATGCACTATTAGTCTATACTTCATAGTTTCCGAGATATTGACTCTCGAAAAGTGACATTTTTGAACTTTTACAGCTTATAACTTTCTAACAGTACGTCTTAGAGCAAAACGGCTTACATATCCCTATCTTCAATTTTTATTATCTTCCCAAAAAAATCAACTTCCGGTTAAACCGGATGTAACTCGAAAGAAGGAAATATAGTTGTTCCGGTTTAACTGGAAGTTGATTTTTTTGGGAAGATAATAAAAATTGAAGATAGGGACATGTAAGCCGTTTTGCTCTAAGACGTACTGTTAGAAAGTTATAAGCTGTCAAAATTCAAAAATGTCACTTTTTGAGAGTCAATATCTCGGAAACTATGAAGTATAGACTAATAGTGCATTTAATAAAAAATAATTATAATTTTATGTGGAATTTAAAAATGTAACAATATACAGGGTGTTCCATTTAAAAAAATATCAAAGTGACCCCTAGTACTTTTGTTTGATGTTCAATTGTTTTTTGCTGAAGATATTCGAATTCGCGGGAGAAAATGACTTAAGATGGCTATTTCAGTTTTTTTATAAAAGTCTCTAGGATGTATATTTTCTGTTTTGCAATATAAATGCATATGTATTTATTACGGACTTGTTTAAATTGCAACATTGTTAGATAAAATTAAGAAACGAAAAGGTTATCATGTTTTTAATAATTACAAGAAATAAATGTTCATTTATAATTAATTAATAATGCAGAAAAATTATTAAAAAATAACAAAACCTATTTTTTATCGTAAATGGGTGTTATTACATATTTAAACGTGGTTTTTACTTTTATTCAACTTTTTTTAATAAGAATTTCCATATGGTTCCAACTTACGGAGACATACTGTATATGGATTAACACAAAAAGAAGTCCTTTAATCCCTAAAACATTTCATTTAGACACATATTTTTACGCCTATTCAGTGGCGTTAAAAAAACTGAGTGCCCCCCCGCAAACGTTTTCAGTTCCCCCCTCTCTATAACGAATGGAAAATGATAATTCTAATTTTCATTACTACCTATTAGGTTCAGGTTTATGAATTTTTGAATTCGTTAATCGTGTAATAATTTAATTATAGGGTTTGGTACCTACCTAGGTAGATACTATTAAACCAGCAAGCTTCGAATTTATTTTATAATTCTAGGTAGACTGGTAGACATAACATAGGTAGTATTAAGTCATTATACGTTATATTCCAGCAAATAAGATGAAAATCAAAACTTTAAAACACCACTTATAATGTTGCTTATCATGTATGGTAGTAACGGGGGTAGCAGTGATCGAGCCTCATATACAGTGTCCGCAAGAAAGTCTGCATCAAATGGGATTTTTTTTTATTATTAGGTATAGGTAAAAATTGAAAAAGCAGTTAGTTTTTGCTTACCCAAAAACAAAAAATGACGTATACTGAAGCAGCTGCACGACTTGCGTTACCTGTCAAATTTGACATTTTTAATAAAATAGATTCAAAAATGCCCTTATTTATCAAAATATCGAAAAACTTTATTCGAGAAAGTTGTTTATTTAGGCATTTTTAGCCTCTGTACGAAATTTTGACAGTCTAATATAATTTTATTTTTTGCCAGGTTCTTGAAAATTTTGATCAACCCTCGTAGATTAACTTTTATACATTGATGTAAAACCATTTGCCTTTACTTCATTTGTAATCTTAATGCAATTTTGTGTAAAATTTTTGTTTCCAATTATTTATTTTGCTTCAAAAACTGAAATTGTTATTGATCAGTATGTGATGTTTGATGCAAAGTTTATCTAATTACATCAGTTTTGTCAAAACCGACGTTTCTCATTTTTCCTAAGTTAGTAAACAGATGTACAAAAAAAATATTAGGAAGCTTTCGTTGAAATTTTACTTAATTATTATTATTAAATTAAATTAATTATATTAAACTATATTTTTGTTGAATAAAATGTTTCGAGCGATTAATATTTATCCTTTTTGATCCAATATTAATTAACTAAAATTTCAACGAAAGCTTCCTAATATTTTTTTTGTACATCTGTTTACCAACTTAAGATAAATGAGAAACGTCGGTTTTGACAAAACTGATGTAATTAGATAAACTTTGCATCAAACATTACATACTGATCAATAACAATTTCAGTTTTTGAAGCAAAATAAATAATTGGAAACAAAAATTTTACACAAAATTGCATTAGGATTACAAATAAAGTAAAGGCAAATGGTTTTACATCGATGTATAAAAGTTAATCTACGAGGGTTGATTTTTTATTAAATTTTCAAGAATCTGGCAAAAAATAAAAATTGTATTAGACTGTTAAAATTTCGTACAAAGGCTAAAAATGCCTAAATAAACAACTTTCTCGAATAAAGTTTTTCGATATTTTGATAAATAAGGGCATTTTTGAACCTATTTTATTAAAAATGTCAAATTTGACAAGTAACGCAAGTCGTGCAGCTGCTTCAGTATACGTCATTTTTGGTTTTTAGGTAAGCAAAAACTAACTGGTTTTTCAATTCTTACCTATACCTAATAATAAAAAAAAATCCCATTTGATGCGGACTTTCTTGCGGACACTGTAGAATCCAAAAGACAGAAAACAGTAAAACACATGAACAACTCAACAAGTCTGCATAAACATTATGTCACTAAGTAGGTACTATACAAGGTATTATACAAAACGACCAGATCGTCGAGAGTTTGTTTTTGCAAAATCGTTTATAATTTCGTCGATATTTAATGCTTTAACAAACTCCTGTTCGATACGGATTTCCATGGTTATGAATATGAGTTTTAATCATATGACGTCAAAGCCTCTGAATATCATATCTGGTATAATCTTTGTATCATGCACGGTACCCATATTCTCATTTCCGATATCAGATTCGTAAACATTGACAAACATTTTCAGCAGCTTGGTTAGTTCCCCCTCCTCCTCTTCCATCAAGGTCAAAATTAGTCTTGCCTTCAGTAGCAAACTTGAACCAGTACGCACGGGGGCACGGGGACCCCGTCAAAGTCATAGTAAAGTCATTAAATACTTTGTGCCCCTCCAAGGAGTGAGTCCTGATGGCCACTGTACACACAAAAAAAACTACTCTCAAAACAAGCTTATAGTAATGCTCAAACAAATAGCCTTATTTTGAAACTAACTTGCTTTATTTTGAACCTAAAAAATATTCATTTTTAAACTACTACAAGTTAATCAAAATTATGTTCATAAAGAGATTACATTATCATCATAACAAGATAATCTTATACTTGTTTTAAAAATAAGTATTGTGGTCAAAGTGAAATATACTATGATGGGTTTGAAAATAAAAATGAATTTGTATTCTCACAGCGAGCACAAAGACAGTCTCTATACACAACTTGAGTAAAATCTACACCCTTATTATTTCTTTGCTGCTATTTGCATTACTTTGCATCAAACCAATATTAACGTATACTATATCTGCAACTGCAATTATTGATAGGTTGATCATTTATTTTTATTACCCTAAAACTAAAGTAGAGTCAAGTTAAAAAATGTAGTATTAATTTAAAACTATATTTTGATGCTAAGGTGTTTTCTATTTAATTTTACTTTAGCATTGCTCCTATTTATGTCTATGATAGTTTCAGTTTGAAACTTTTAGGTTCAACTGGATACTAGATTTTTTTGTGTGTATACATACATACAAATTAGTTACCAGTTACCACCCTTTATTTGCTAAAATATGTACTTTCGACGCGTAAAACCTTGTGTGGTACCTACAACATTACAACAATATTATAGTGTCAATTCCAATGGACTTAAAACCCTTTCAATAGGGTATATACCTACTATAAAAATTATATATCAACGGCATCGGCAATTGAAAATATTACGCTCTCGATTCTCGATTATGCCTAATCCAATCTAGTTTTTATCAATCTATAAGAAATAAACATACGTATTACCATGTAAAGCGTATTGTAATGTCAAATGCAATTTTCAGCTAATATATCTGAGCAAAAGGGGGCGATAACACACCCCTACCTACAAACTGACATATACGCTTTTGCTTGTATCTTTCATCTCGACTCGACTACGCCTTTGTAAGCCAATTGTTTGATTGCTTCAGAATCGTGTGTATAACCAAATTGGATGGATATAACTGAAATTATTTAATCACAAATTTACTACAAAAGAAATACAAAAATAATAATTCAATTAGCTTTACGGGTTCAATTTTTACCTCTATAGCTTAGACTTATAGACATCTATTGTAGGTACCCCGTTCAATATTGGCTACCCCAATTCAGTGGCGGCTCGTGCCCTTTTAGTGAAGTAGGGCCAGGTAAACCCTTAGCGCCGCAGGCAAAAAAATTTTGGGTGCCACGCCCTTTTTTGTTAATAGTTCTTGCTTTTAAAGTAGGAAAAATAAGCAAAAAGGCACCTAATTTAATTTATGAATTTACAATCATATCTTGAATATACCTAAACACGATAACAAGTTGAAACACACAAGCAATGTCAGTGGTTTCATCTGCGATAACAGCGATAAACGGAGAGTCCTTTATTTCTTTTATGACTTCATCATGATACACATCTAACATACAGTCCAGAAGTTTATTTTGTAGGGGTTTTGATGTTCCTTTAAATACTTTCGATTTTTCAATATGATCTTTAAGAGTTTTGTCTAATTCTGAGCTGAAATTTATTAATTCACGAAATATGCCCCTATTTTCCGACGTCTCTTTTTCGTCATGACCTCTCAAAGCCAACTCAAATGCACCACAAAACCGAACGCAGTTTATAATTTGGTTTAATATGTATCTGTTTTTATCAATTTGTTCGTTTTTCTTCATTATTTCATTGTGATATGCAGAATTTAATTGAGTTTTAATGTTCATTTTACCAAGCATACTGAAATTAAATATATTGTTTAAATGTACCTTCGATTTTTCATGTGTCTTCATTTTGTCCCAGAAATGGACCAAATCATCTGTACCTTTTTGGGACTAAGTTTGCTTCCCACCAAATAAAACACACATAAAACAAAATAGTCTATTAGATTCATCACAACCGCACACCCAAGTATTTTTTCCATAAAGTTTTCTTTAAAAATCTAATAGTATTCATTACTTATGTATTTCTAAAATAAAAAGTTCGTTAACCCTACATTAAATCAGCCGCCGGCCGAACGAAAACAAATCGGGACGCGACGCGAACATCAGCTGTTTGAAACGTCTAACATCAAACGGTCAAACGAAGAGAGCCTGGCTACCCGTTGAGATTTTTGCCTGCTTGCATTCAAGGTCATTTTCCAACGTTTTTTTATTGAGGTGATGGCGTTTCGTCACCTCCCGTGTGCCTCGTCGCGCTTGGCGCGGAAGCTACGTTACCGTTTTACGCATAATCGCTTCCTTTTAGATGGAAATTTGCACCCGACTGTGTTCCATTTTTAAATTATTTTGCTAATTGCTTTAAAAACGAGAATATTAATTTTAATAGGTTTTGGTAATTTGTAAAGGGCAGGACGCTAGACAGGAGGGCAGGTAGTGCCATGGCACTGTGGCTCTACCCCACGAGCCGCCACTGCCCCAATTAACATTTTTCTAACTTACGACTAAATTTGTACCTATAATGACGTCATTTTCAGTAACTGCTTGATGCTTGACTTATTTCTTAATGTAATGGACCTTCAGTTGAGGTAAAATGAACGTTAAAATATTACCTCCTCTAAGCCGACGTCGTATAGTAGTCGATGCGTATATAGTTATTTTATGGTAGAGAATTTGACGTATGAGTAACGTCGGACACTTTCTTTATACATATAAGCTTGAATGGAAGATGAAATTAAAAGAACTTTTGGGGGGGGGGGGGGGGGGGGTTAACGGAACAGTTAAAGATACGATTAAAAAAATTATGCCTTATCTTATGACATTTAAGTTGTTATTCTTGAGAATTTCTACAATCCCATTTTATTGTCTATAACATCCATTGAACAATAATAAAGCTTTTTGGACTTTTAATTTTTGATATTTTTTCTCTACAGATCAACAACAAATTAAGTTATATTTTCTTTTCACCACATTTTATGGGAGCACCATATAGGTACTTCGACATGACCAACTAAAACTTTTAGTTCACATTTTTGGTTATCAAAACTTAACGTTAAATAGGTATCGTAAAATTTTGTTAAAAAGTTCTAAGTTATCGTAAATAACCGACTTCTAAAAGACCCAAATTTGTCTGCTCCATTTTAGTGCAAGAACGGGTCCACACGAAGTCGTTCCGACGTCAGTTACCGACGTCGGGTTGTCTATAGCGACGTTGGTCAGACGTCCTAATGCTATTTGAGACACCCCTCTTTTTAACCTCTAAGTGAATTTTAAAAAATGACGTGACACGCATATTATATTGTTATTTTATTATAGGAACCAATCTTAATACCTCTACCAGTTTAAGTTTCTGGAATACAGAAATTCGTATAAAAATTTCAACCCCCATTTTAACCCTCTTACGGTGGTATGGTATGTAAGGTTGTAGGATCAACTTTAATCCAGTTTAAACTCAATTTGACCGTGGTACGACAAAGGATAATCTGGATTAAAAACGGGTGCTGCATACCACTGTTTTATGTAGTAGTAGTAGTCAGTGGCGTATTTAGAATATTGCCAAGGGGGGGGTCTATACCTTTCGTTTTATCTTTCTTTCTTTCTTTCTTCCTTTCTTTCTTTCTTTCCTTCTTCCTTTCTCTCTTTAAAAAAGCGCCGCAGGCGAAAATTTTTTCGGTGCCACGCCCTATTTTGAACTATCAAAATTTATAATTTCTATGTTTTGATAGCTGAACCCAAAAAAGGAAGAAATTAAGAAATTTTTAAATATAAACGCAATAATGGGAATATATATTTTTTTAAATATTTATGTTTAAAAATATATATTTCTACATAATATGACCGATTCCGAAAATGATTGGTTTTCAAGTTATTTTTGCCATTTTTTTTTGCCAAGTTTGGCCATGTTGTTTTGTTATCTGTGACACAGTTATTTAATTATTTGTAAAAACAAAGTATTGCTAATAGTTCTAGTTTGCAAAAAAATTACAAAACTAAGTGAACATCATTTCAATTTTTTTAAATTAAATAAATTAGACACGCAGGTAAAAAACAAGAAAAAAATTGAAATAACTCGAAAACCAAGCATTTTCGGAATAGGTCATATTTAAGAAAAAATCACAAATTACCTCCTGCGAGGAATTAATCGAATTATCAATCACCATGTATATATTATTTTACTCACTTAAATTAGAAATTAAATGCAACAAGGCATCTGATCTGTTCTGAGTTTTATTTAATGTTGAGCCTACGGGGGGGGGGGGGTCCAGACCCCTCGGACCCCCCCCCCTAAATACGCCACTGGTAGTAGTAGTAAAAAGATTTATTTAGCACGTGGCTACATGATACATTTTAACAAGTTTATATCCTTTTTTTTATTTATTTTTTGAATTAAATGACCTTTTGAAACTTTATTTGTCCTGTTGAGTTAATAAGAAAGATTTTAAACTTTTTTTAAAAGATTTTAAACTTTTTTGATTTTTAATTGACTTGTTTAATTTATTAAATTCAATAAGACCCTTATGAAAAACTGATTTATATGCAATATTTTTTGAAAAACTATTAAGAAAAAAATTATTGTTATTTCTTGTTAAATAATTATGTTGATCACTATTTAGAACAGTCAATTGCTTTAAATTTAATTTAATTTATTTATAATTCTAGAATTAGGGATTTAGGCTGAGCGTTATTGGTATTCCAATAAGTCGGTCAGGACGAAGCCTTTTATATAATAGGGATTAACAAATAAAAATAATAAAATGTCCTTAAACATATTAAATATTATTTTTAAAGAGACTGTAATTTAAAAGAACTGATTTTTGCTGAGTCTTGATTTGCTTTTTAAAAGTAACTAAAAAGAAACTTTACTATTGTATCGCTCAATTCTTTCAAATCGAAAAGGTTACGGTTTAAAGTCCTTTTATGATTGACACTTGTCCCTGAATTAAATTATAAAAATATTTTTCATTATTTTATTAGATTTATTCATATAATTTATTCCGGAAATAAAACAGGTAAGTCCCAAAAATTATAAATTTACGCTCTTTAAGGATACATTTGTCAAGGTCAATCATGTATAAAAGACTGATAAATAGCTTGCATGCAGGGGTTACTTCCGGAACATTGTAATTATTTTTAAAAAATTATTAGTATATCTAATTTTGGAAGGGTTGTTCAGGGAGGCATTGACAAATAGTATGCTGCTGTTTTTTTTAAATAAATGCACAGAAACTTTAAAAAAAGCAGTTTTTTGAAACTACTAAAATTGCCACAATTTACCTTAAAATCCTTGAAAGTAAAGACGTCAATTTTCAGAACTGAAGCAAAAACAACAATTTTTACTGGTAACACGAATAACACGATATTTTCTGTGTCATCTTTCCTAAGAATTCAAGAGAATATGTGTTTGTTTTAACAGGAAAGAGGTCGTAATTGCATAAAACATGTAAGTAAACAAAACTATGACCGGCTGACTATAGTGTTTTCTATTATTGCTCTCAGAGCACTCTAGAGCAATCTGAAATTGCCCTGCCAGAGATTTGCGTGTTCCATTTACTGCTCGCTCTCGGAGTACCTGTTCTATTATCTGAAACGGGGTGCTCCGCGAGCGCTCTCAGTTGATCTGTGAAATTTCTCGGAGCAAGCGAGAGGTAAACAAGGAAGGCAACATAACCCTACTGTTTACTGTTTGTACTTTTGTGGTTTGTACTTTGTTCGGGTAAGAATGATTAGAAATAGAAAACGTCGGCTGCTACAAGTATTTCTGAGCTCTTCAGATTCTTCTGAAAATTATATTTTGTGCGTAAAACACAACATTGAGGTTATGTTGAAAATGTAACTTGGCGCGTGTTCCATTTTGATCTCGGGGCGGTCACTCTTGGCCGAATTCAGAGTGCTCTGGGGCAGATCGTTGAAGTCATAGATCGCTCTCGGAGCGATCTGAGGGCAAGATAATAGAAAACACTATAACATCTGCCTTGCTCTACCTGCTCCAGAATATGTCTATCTTTCTTCTTCGTATGCCAAAAGCATAAGAATAACTAGTCTGAACAACTTAGCACTGCAGCGCGCATGCGAATCGTCAATAGTTAGGCAAATCGAATTGACGATTAAAAATGGCGTCGTTAATCCCACCTTAAGCAAACTTTCTCATCTCTATTTAAAAAAGTGCGAGCACCGGTTGTTTAGCCAGTACGCCTGCTTAATGCTTAGATTATGCAACACCCGACACAGCAAAGGCTATTGGCTCATGTTTTGCAGCGCAAAAGCGTCGTTTTTTTGGTTATTTATTTTATGGACTCGTCTCACGGAATGGATGGGGATTATACATACGTATAGTTAACTTTTTCTTAAAACAAAGCGTTTCGACCAGTGGCGCAACCAGAAATTTTGTTCGGGGGGGGGGCTTTAACTTCTTGCGCCGAAGGCGCTCTTTTGCGCCGCAGACGAAAAATTTTTTGGGTGCCAAGCCCTTTTTTGGGTAAAATACGTATGATTGACGAGAGCGACAGCCCCCTAAAACTTCTGCAATAATACGCCGCTAGCCCTAACGAAATATTTATGAAAAAAATTTAGAGATTTTATTTTTAATTAGTAAAAATGTATTTAAAATGAGTAACGCATATATTAAGCATACTTATACTAAAACAAAACAAAAACCTTATACAATAAGTTGTAAGTAATCACTAATAATACTAATATTAAAGTAAAATTCTTCGTTTTGTTTTTGCCATTTCGTCCAGAATTTCTTTCACGGTAATATCAATATCGTGGTTCGCATAAATAGGTAGACCAGGGTCGATAATTTTTGAAACAAAAAAAAAATAGTAGGATGAAACCCATTGGAAAAGATAGAGAATATAACAAAAATGAAAGAAAAAATAATTTACTTGCGATCCGAGGTCGGGAAGTGGAAGGGGGTGAGTTTTTAAGGCTAGAAAACGATTTATCTCGATTTCCGGGAAAACTACAAGTCCTATGGAAAAATGTTAAATGGCAACGTTGTAGGTAATAAAAAGTTCTACAACTTTTGATTAACACTTTTTTCACATTACCTCAAAATTTATGTGAAAAATTCAATTAACCAAGTTTTTGTTTTTTTATTTTTATCTATTACAAAAAAAAATGATGTTTTCACGAAATTTGGTGATAACTTACCTTTTTATGTCCCAAACACACTGTAATTATTTTGATTTAAAATATTTATTTTTTCACCTTATTTTGACTTAATATCGAAAAAGCACCCTTATTTTCAATCGAAAATTCTCACGTCAAAATGTCTGCTGTTGTAAAAAAGTCGGTGGGCTTTTTGTTCGTTGAAATCTCCACTTTCTGATGGTGTAAAAAAATATATACATTACTATGGTAAATGTTCTCAAAAAATGCAAGGAAACGGAAAAAACTCGAATCCGAAATTTTTTTTTTAATCATTATGTACAATTTTGAGCTATTTATTAAAATTTATACTTTAATTACTCAAAAAACGTAAGATTCCATGTTACATTGATAAACAAAAAAATTACAAATCCATAAAACATTGAGAACGCAAAAAACATGCGAAAATAGTTCGCGTGACATGAAAAATTGGTTTGCAATTAAACGAATAGACTAAGTTTCTAAGCTCGGGGGGGGGGGGCTGCAGCCCGGCAGCCCCCCCCCCCTGGTTGCGCCACTGGTTTCGACGGAAGACAACGACATTTGACATTAACAGCTGATCTGGTTTCGTCGTTAAAGTTCCCAGATCAGCAGTGGGCAGTTCTTCCGATTTTGGTGTTTTTTAAGTGTGTCTGTGGATGTTTTTGTGTAGTGTGTGTTTCAAACATTTTACTTTAGGAATTGCCTAGTTTAAACCATTTACTTATCGTTATATACAAGATGTCTCATAACTAAGAGGCAAAGACAGCAAAGGGAGATAGTAGACTTGAAAATATGCCATTTATGCTTATGAACGCACGGTTAATTTTCAGTAAATATGTTTCGTTATGAAAGATGTTTATTTAAATGTTTCTTGCCATCTAGCATTTAAACGCAATTATCTCAAAAACGACCTTCAATATTGAAAATAATGAAGTACAACTTTTTTACGTATAAAAGATCCCTCTTTCATAATTTAGGGTAAAACGGTCAGAAATGTGAGACAAAAAATATATGCGAGAATTTATCAAACTTATATTGTGTACCAAGCGTTCTCTAGGAGATATCTTAAAACTCATTAGGGAATCCTCGTTCTTGTTCTAAAAAACATAACTACACCAAATTTAATTCATATCCGCTTAGGTAACATCAAATCATCTCCAATTTTATAAAGTAAATATTTACTTGGATCACCCTGTATCTCTTTAACCGTATAAGAACGCTATATACGCTATATCTTTACAAAATATTAAGACTCTCTTACAAAATTTAACAGATGGCGAAGGCAAAGGAGAAGGTAAAAGAACTTAGTCCGGTTCTGTTTCTGTAGCCAACCGCTTAACGTAAAATATACCAGACTTCAACAGGGTGCCATAAATGACAGGTGATGCGGCGAGTTTTTAGAGTAATTTGACTTTAGTCCTATAATTTCGATTACAGTCGAATATCAAACAAATCAATCGAACAAACCCGAACAACCTCGATCGATTTGTCAAAATTAAGGCTTGGCACCTGATCGCCTGCGGGACTTTTCTCTTATGATGATGGCAATTTTTTTTTTATCCTATGGGCGGTAAAAAGGTAAATTCGGCCCTGTACGAGATGCGGCAACTCTACTGCCGTCCTAAAATCAGATGCCGTATGTACAAAAAAAATTTTTTAAAAGATATTTTGCTTAATAGATTCGTGGCAAGCTAAAGAAACATTTTACTAAGCAGAATCGCCGTATATTTCTCCTAAGTATCAAAAATATCACATGATATTTAGACGTATCTGCAAAATTGGTCATATTCCCTAAGCTAAAATGCAGTACGTACATAGTACTAATAACAAATGCCGTATCTACTACCGCGCCCGTGTAGATACGGCGTTTCCCGTTAGGACAAGTCAGATGCGGCGTTTATTACTAGAAAACGCGCCTTAATTCACAATTCACCAACTGTAGCTTAGTAATCAGACTGCATTGCTAGTGTCAACGTGTTAGTTTAGTGCGCAGTTACAAGTGTGATTTTTACAATTTTTACACCGTTTAGGGTATGTATAAATTAAATAAAGTTGTATAATAGGTTGGATACCTTTTAATAGTGTTAATAAAGCTTACCGTACAGCAACTATATAATTATTATAATAATATGTGTATTAAGTATGTTGAACAAAATATGAAAATTTTTTTTTCGTTATGAAGGAAAGCCATAATAAATCGGCCAAGTTACTTTTTAAAATTTTTTATTAAAGTTAATGTGTAACGGATTAGCACCCTTTTATTTAGGAAAGTTTTATAAAAACAATATATAGGTAGATATCATTATACAATGCGCGAAGCACGTTCGGGTGTACCCAGATGCTTGTATAATAATACGACGATAAAGATATTTTTTAAATGCATTAAATAGTCCTTATAAATTTACTTTATTCAATGATAAGTTTTGTGCAAAAATGTAAAAATTTCTTTAAAATTATCTGGTACGTTTTGATATGTTTTAAATATTTTTTTCTAATTTTGTCTCGAAACAGATCTATTTCGAACGCGCTAGCGGGTTCGTAATAGATCTATTTCGAACTCCGAATTTGATTATTTAAAGGTTGGCCCTACATGACATGTTTTTTTTCACCGTTTAGCATAGCATTCTAGATAACTAATATTTTTTAGTCCAAATATGCAAAATACTACACGAACCCACGTATGTATGTTTGGTTGCCTAGATCTACAAATCTGTAGGTATTGTTTTAGTTAATTAAAAAACACATATTAAATAATAACTTTATTGACGGAGAACTATTTTGCTTTTGTAGATGCTTCAAGCTATCATTTTCTGCCAAATCCTATCCAAAATTTAATCTACTAACCTTCCAATGTCGATTTTAACTACAACTTTATTTGAATTTTCCATCTTCCCTATACTAAATTGCAATGCCGTGACGTAAAATCACGTCTTTTGAAATTCGAAGAAAGTAGCAACCCGAATTTCCGAACGCTCTGTACATGTACCGAATGTATAAGGATCACACAACGTATTCCGTCTAATTTCAAATCTCATATTGCTAAAATAACTTTAGAATCTCGTGGTGAAAATGGGTGAATAAATCAAAAAATGACAGTTTGCAAAATATTTTTTATTGTCCATAGGCTACTATGATAAAAAATAGTATTACCAACATAACATTTAGACATAAAAATTTACAAAATTTGAAGGATTTATTTTCTTTTTAAATATGTATTTTTTATTGAAAAAACTACAAATTAGAAAAAATAGTATAAAGTACGTGTTATATAAAGCAGTTTTAAGCACTTGTCCCGTTATAAAACTCGCCGCAAGCGGCTCGTTTTTTAACATGGACGCGTGCTATAAAATGATGCTTTATAAAACGTGTACTTTAATATACTATTAGGCTCTTATTACAAACCTGTAAACAATATAAACCCTTAAATGTATGTCATTGTTGCAAAGTATGTTTTTATTAGCACTTACATGTTCATATGCCGCATTTTTATTTAGTTTCACTAAGAAATAATGATAGTTTAAAATGCCGTATCTAACTTTCTAAATCAAAATGTATGGTTTTTAAATTTTTTTTTGGTTTAATATTTCTTTAAAACGATGTAAATAAAAAAAGTACATTTGATTTCTTTAAAATAATGTAAATACTTACAGGCCATTAAGAAAACTTTAAACTCAATTGAAGGGTACAGGAATAGAACAAGGAAAGTCACAAAAACTACTTCTGGAGTAATTCAACTTTTTAATATGAATTTGCTGTTAAAAAGCTTACAAAATGAAATAAAGTGTTCCTGTTATTGTACAGGGACAACTAAATACATGTTTTATGGAACAGAAAACAAAATTTTGTAACATAACCTAAAAATGCACATTTGTTGTCAAAAGTTCGCACATAGTAACAAAACTGCAGGAATAAAACATGGAGAGTCCATCGTTTTCACATCCTGGCGAGGAATGCGATAGGCAACCTGAAAATATAAACGTTATTACTAACCTAGAAGTGCCCATATCTACGTTTCCTGTATTCTTACCAAGCTAGCTGTCACTGAGTATGCGCAAGTCTGGTGTAAAAATCCGCTGCTTCTGGTTGCTGACAATATGAGTTTGTGACAATGTGACAAAATCGCCTTACGTTGTTTGTTTGTAGTAACCTCAAAACATTTTAAACGTTTACAGAAACATGCAGGACCTTGCTCATGGGAAGCCAATCGAACTTTCTTCATCACATCTTGAATGCGTCCAGTTCTAGGCCTCTTTTTTGGCCATTGCAGTACATTCTCACAGTCCATCTTTGCCACAAAACACAGTGAAACACTCGTTAAAACGTGTATCTGTTAGCGATAAAAAGTCACGCTCGTACCGCACCGAAAGTCGCTTAAAGACTGGCTGACTCAGTATTATTAAAGTGTTTAAAAAAAAACGGGTTTTTACTACTTTGCCGACCTTTTTTTACTAATATAGATTTCGAGTGAATAATCGATTATCATTCGGTTTTTTAAATCACTCGAATGCTCGGTAGTCGATTATTAAAATAACTCGATTTTTCCCATCACTACTCAGTAGCTTCCAATCGACCGATGTGGACTATCCTTGTTTTAAACGTGTAGCGCGTGGACCTTCCTAGTTTTAAACCTGTCAGCCGATCTTTCTGATGTGAAAATCTATGTTTCGTTTCTAGTTTTATGCCGGCAATGTTGGTCATAAGAAAATGCTAAGAGAGTAGCACCCGATAAAGGTAAAAACACAAACCGCCATATTTTGGACCCTCCTTGTTTTATTCCTGTACCCTTCAATTATCTCCGTTTGGTGCTTTCTGTAGATACGGCATCTGATTTTAGGACGGCAGTCGGTAGAGTAACGGAATATTTAATAATGCAAAGTTCTTAATACCAAACCGCTAATTCCCATTGGCGGAAATGCAAATAATCTCTTTATTTTGTAACTTTTAACTTATTTTTACATTTCCATTTCAACGCATTATAATATAAGCGGGAAACGTTATTCATACATATTATACACGGAGTTTTGTAAGTATTTAGTATTCAGATAACGCATACAGCCCGCCCCAGCATCCCGGAGGCCCGTTCATGCATATTCATCGTGTCGTAATTAATCATCCAGGGGCGGGAGACACCCTTTCAGGGGCGGCTCGTTATTTATGTGTGGTATCGTAGGTGTCACTGGTGCAGTCAGAGGGCGGCCAGGGCTTACGTAGGTATCTAGAATTTACTAAAGAAAAAAAGAAAATCTCAAAATCTGTAAAATTACCTTTGTTATCCATTACCACCCAATATCGTTCATCTTGCCTACACTTTGCCATCAGTAACTTGTTTTTGTAAATTGTTTTTCAAAGCCACCTTCAATATTTATTCAGAATAATGATTGTTGGAATAGTTGATAAAATTAGTTTTCTGCAAATAAGTCCTGATCATAGACAATTTACCTTTAGATACCTACAGCTTATCTCCTGCGCAAACAAAAGTTACGTTTTATGGGTGAAAAAATACGTCCGAGCGCATGACTCGTCGGTCAGCTGTCTTCATTCGGGGAACCTTCGTTCATGCGCACAAACCTCGTATTATCGGCCGTCCTACTTTATCGACAATAATCGACGCGCTCAAGAATACTCTCCTGGAACCGGCTCGGCCGCCATTTTTGTTGTTGTGTTTTAAGGTTTCTCTTCTCTGCGGATTCCTTGTAGTTTTCTAAAGTTTTCAGCTATCGTGGATTGTGGGACTGGTGTTTAATATTTATGGATTTCTGGTTTTTGTGTAGTTTAGTTAGTGAATTCTGTTTGTACTTTTAGTGACTCGGCTTGTAATATAAACAATGACTAGTACTAGTTGCAGCCATTGTATAATTGTATTGTGCCCAAATAGGGGTAAAATAAACCCTCTATGGTGGCATATGAGCAAGAATTTAAATTTTAAAGCCCGGACCTGTCTATTTTCCCATTTGTCAAACGATAATGTTGCAGTGCACATGTCTAATAGTTCCCAGTTTTGTTTACATGCGCGAGGCCATAAAACTGCCACATTCGTGATTATTGTTTGTAGTGTAGTGATGTTAAAGAACAGGTAAATTGCTGAACAGGTTCGAACAGTTCGGTTCTCACTCGGGAACCTGTTCCGTAAACCTGTTCCGTAAACCTGTTGACCTGTTCTTTTGATTATAAAGTATTGTCGCCCACTGAGTTGGTAACAAAAAAAGTTAAAGTGAAAGGTCGGGAATAAAAAACCACGTTTTTCTTCTAAAAAAAAAAAAAAAAAAAAAAAAAAAGGTCGCTAGTTCCGTAAAGTAACAACACGGAAAGAACACCGCTGCATTCCTGTTTCTGTTATTTTTATGTGTGATTGGTGATTTATGAAAGATGGCTAGCGGGTCGTCGTTTGAGAATAAATAAAAAGAACAGGCTGTTCTTTCTTTGTTCTTTTTTTGGAGCAGAACAGGGAACAGAGAACAGAGAACAGGGAACAGAGAACAGGGAACAGAGAACAGGGAACAGAGAACAGGGAACAGGGAACAGAGAACAGGGAACAGAGAACAGGGAACAGAGAACAGGGAACAGAGAACAGGGAACAGAGAACAGGGAACAGAGAGCAGTGAGAGCATACACGCGGACGCAGCGGTGTTCTGTGATTTGATTCTTTACGGAACTGACCTTTTTTTTTTTTTTTTAGAAAGTGATTAACAAAAAGCGGTTTTTTACTATTACGGTGACCTTTTACCTCTTTTTTTGTGACAATAGAACAGGTGAACAGGTTCCAGGGTCAGAACTGCTGAACTCCCGCAGCAATTTCCCTGCTTTTTAACATCACTCGACCGCAATCATCTGTCATAAGTCTATCTAAAGAACCGGTTCAGTTCTTTTACAAAGAACAGTTCACTGAACAGGCTATCTCTAACCTGTTCTAAAGAACCTGTTCCGTTCTTTTCTTAACAACTCTAATTGTTTGTTTACTCAGACCAAGCACTAGTGCTTGGTCTGAGTTTGTTTATTTAAAGGTAAATTGTCTATGGTCCTGATGCGTTAGAAATTGCGATAGGGTTGTAATTAGGACAAATGTTTTGATTATGTTGATGATTTTTAATTCTGCATCGACATAAAAATATACAGGGGTTCCTATTTGAAATAAGAAAAGTAAATTGCTTTAAAGTTTGCAAAGTTTGACACTTTTAGACACCCTCTACAATTTGTATTGGTCAAACTTGGTTAACGAGACTGTTAGACTTTATTTAATACGTATATTTGTATAATTTTATTAACGAGGCATTATTTTTATTTTTTATTAATTTTTAAAACCAGTGGTGCAAAACTGATATTTTTTAGTATTTAAATTTTTTCGCCTATAATACTGAATGGACTTTAATACAATTTTAGGGGTATGTAGGTAATTATAGGAGGCACCCAAATAAGTAAGAAAATATATGGCATGTAATCTAAAAAAATGCATCCTTATGACGTCACACTTTTTTGGAACACCCTGTAGAAAAAAAATATTTTCCTGAAATGCGCTCCAAGATACAGGTCAGGTCTGGCAAAATATCAAAATCCTAACTTAATTAATAAGTGAGCTATAGAAGACGGGAGGTGAGGTGCAGGACCGTGTATACGTATAGTGGCAAAACAAAAAGCAGGATTTTTTTCAAAATCCTCACAGTAACTTTATATCAAAGGTAGCATTTTTTCAATCTAATGAAAATTCTTAAGTTTTTGCTCTACCGTGTTGTTTTAGAGGGGAAGGAGGGGACTAGGTACTTGCTATGCAAAAATATTTACAACTTTAGTTTGGCTTACCTATCTGAATTTACTGGTGTGAACTTGGCAGGTAAAAGTTAGCAGATAAAATCCCGAAGATGGCCGATTGATCAGTGGCGCCGGATGTCGAATATTCCATGTGTTTTTTGTTAAAATTGTTTTTCTTTTGGACATTATCAAAATTGTATATACGAAAAAAGATTATAATATAATTTAATAAATATTGCGTTGTAAATAGGGGTTGAATTATTTCAATGACGATGTAAACCAAAACTTTAAAATATACTTATAACAAAAAAAACTACTCATACTATCTAACTAATTATTTTACTGTATGTAGCCCTTATATTGACCACCTGAATGCACCTAGTCGGATCCACTTACAAGCCGTAGGGGTGTCGAAAATAGGTGTTAAGTTATTTTGACGCTGATACCAAAACATTAAAATACACTTATACGAAAAAAACTACTCTTACTATCTAACTAATTATTTTACTGTGTGTAGCTCTTATATTGACCACCTGAATGCACCTAGTCGGATCTACTTACAAGCCGTAGGGGTGTCGAAAATAGGGGTTGAATTATTTCGACGCTGATACTAAAACTGTAAAATATACTTATACGAAAAAACTACTCATACTATCTAACTTATTATTTTACTGTATGTAGCCCTTATATTGACCACCTGAATGCACCTAGTCGGATTCACTTACAAGCCGTAGGGGTGTTAAAAATAGGGGTTGAATTATTTCGACGCTGATACCAAAATTGTAAAATATATTTATAACAAAAAATACTCATACTATCTAACTAATTATTTTACTGTATGTAGCCCTTATCTACTGAATGCATCTAGTCGGATCCACTTACAAGCCGTAGGGGTGTCGAAAATAGGGGTTGAATTATTTCGACGCTGATACCAAAATTGTAAAATATATTTATAACAAAAAATACTCATACTATCTAACTAATTATTTTATTGTATGTAGCCCTTATCTACTGAATGCATCTAGTCGGATCCACTTACAAGCCGTAGGGGTGTCGAAAATAGGGGTTGAATTATTTCGACGCTGATACCAAAACATTAAAATATACTTATACGAAAAAACTACTCCTACTATCTAACTTATTTTTTTACTGTATGTAGCCCTTATATTGGCCACCTGAATGCACTTAGTCGGATCCAGTTACAAGCCGTAGGGGTGTCGAAAATAGGGGTTGAATTATTTTGACGCTGATAAAAAATTGGTTAGATAGAATGAGTAGTTTTTTTCGTATAGGTATATTTTAAAGCTTTGGTATCAGCGTCAAAATAACTTAACCCCTATTTTCGACACCCCTACGGCTTGTAAGTGGATCCGACTACCTGCATTCAGGTGGTCAATATAAGGGCCACATGCAGTAAAATAATTAGATAGATAGTATGAGCAGTTTTTTTTTTGCGTATAAGTATATTTTACAGTTTTGGTATCAGCGCCAAAATAACTTAACCCCTATATTCGACACCCCTACGGCTTCTAAGTGGATCCGACTAGGTGCATTCAGGTGGTCAATATAAGGGCTACATACAGTAAAATAATTAGTTGGATAGTGTGAGTAGTTTTTTTGCGTATAAGTATATTTTAAAGTTTTGGTATCAGCGCCAAAATAACTTAACCCCTACTTTCGACACTCGTACGGCTTGTAAGTGGATCCGACTAGGTGCATTCAGGTGGTCAATATAAGGGCTACATACAGTAAAATAATTAGTTGGATAGTATGAGTAGTTTTTTTGCGTATAAGTATATTTTTTTTTTTTTTTTTTTTTTTTTTTTTTTTACGTCGGCCTTCCGCAACGAGGCCAAAAAAAGTATATTTTAAAGTTTTGGTATCAGCGCCAAAATAACTTAACCCCTAGTTTCGACACCCGTACGGCTTGTAAGTGGATTCGACTAGGTCCATTCAGGTAGTCAATATAAGGGCTACATACAGTAAAATAATTAGTTAGATAGTATCAGTAGTTTTTTTGTTATAAATATATTTTACAGTTTTGGTATCAGCATCGAAATAATTCAACCCCTATTTTCGACACCTTTACGGCTTGTAAGTGGATCCGACTAGGTGCAATCAGATGGTCAATATAAGGGCTACATACAGTAAAAAAAATAGTTAGATAGTATGAGTAGTTTTTTTGTTATAAATATATTTTATAGTTTTGGTATCAGCGTCAAAATAATTCAACCACTATTTTCGACACCCCTACGGCTTGTAGTAGATCCGACTAGATGCAATCAGGTGGTTAATATAAGGGCTACATACAGTAAAAAAATTAGTTAAATAGTATCAGTAGTTTTTTTGTTATAAGTATATTTTACAGTTTTGGTATCATCGTCAAAATAACTCAACCCCTATTTCCGACACCCCTACGGCTTGTAAGTGGATCCGACTAGGTGCATTTGGGTGTTCAATATAAGGGCTAGCTAGTAAAATAAATAATTAGGTAGTATGAGTATATCGTTTTTTTTGTTATAAGTATATTTTAAAGTTTTGGTTTACATCAGCGTCATTGAAATAATTCAACCCCTATTTCCAAATCAATATTTATTAAATTATATTATAATTTTTTTTCGTATATACAATCTTGTGTAATTTTGATAATGTTTAAACGAAAAACAATTTTAACAGGAAACACGTGGAATATTCGACATCCGTCGCCACTGATCAATCGACCATGTTCGGGAATTTATTTGCTTACTTTTACCTGCCAAGTTCACACCAGTTCGGAATTTGACAAATTTGAACTCGCTAAATAGAGAGATTCTTTTGTTTTATCAATTTTATAAAAAAACGAACCCATTCTGAATTCCGTCGCGACGGCTAGAGGGCGCTATTTAGCAGAATCAACAATTTCTTAATTTTCTCAAAAATTTTAAATGCAAAAATATAGGTACCTATCTTGTTTAACTTAAGCAAAAAACAGAATAAATTAGAAGAATATCTGTGAAAACCGCAAGCCAATAATATCTCTTTTAAAACCGGAGATGTGGAAAATATAATATAAAATTGAACTCTACAAGAACAAGCTCTGTGAACTCCGTACCGCTGACCGCTGACTTTAAGTCGTCACCTGTGGTGAATCTCACCCTTCGGTAATGCCCCCCCCCCCCCTTCCTGGAACCGTCAAAGTGTCTTATGAGCAAGCTAGTATAATATTATGCTGTCTTACCCAATTCTTTTAAATCTACGGCTATGGTTTTAATTAAACCCTTTTTTTTCTGTGGTTTTAATAGTTTACCCAGAACTTGGGGATAGCCGCATGGTTTTTATTTTTCGATATCCTGCTAAGTATTGTTCACTAAAATATTGGACCAATTTTATAGATTTTGATTGTTTACCCTTCTGGTCCCAGCCCATATAGTAACCCCTCAGTTAGAATTTTTCAAAAAATGTATGCAACTTGTAAGTTAAATCGCTTTTAATCCGATCTAAATAGTGTTTTCTATTATCTTGCCCTCAGATCGCTCCGAGAGCGATCTATGACGCCAACGATCTGCCCCAGAGCACTCTGAATTCGGCCAAGAGTGACCGCCCCGAGATCAAAATGGAACACGCGCCAAGTTACATTTTCAACATAACCTCAATGTTGTGTTTTACGCACAAAATATAATTTTCAGAAGAATCTGAAGAGCTCAGAAATACTTGTAGCAGCCGACGTTTTCTATTTCTAATCATTCTTACCCGAACAAAGTACAAACCACAAAAGTACAAACAGTAAACAATAGGGTTATGTTGCCTTTCTTGTTTACCTCTCGCTTGCTCCGAGAAATTTCACAGATCAACTGAGAGCGCTCGCGGAGCACCCCGTTTCAGATAATAGAACAGGTACTCCGAGAGCGAGCAGTAAATGGAACACGCAAATCTCTGGCAGGGCAATTTCAGATTGCTCTAGAGTGCTCTAAGAGCAATAATAGAAAACACTAATATAGCGTTTTCGATTTACTGCTCTCGCGCACTCTGAGAGTGCTCTCCCCGAGATTTGCGTGTTCGGTTATTAAAATCCACTGCATGCTCTCACTCGGAGTAGCATGTTCGATTTACAAATTTGGTTACTCTGAATCCGTTTGAGAGTGCTCCTTTACGATCTGAAAATTTTTACAGAGTAGAGAGGCAGCGCTTGCGCAGAACCGCAAACCATAATCATTTTCTATTCTTTTGTTGATGTGTGATCTCGTTTGTTGTGTTTTCTGTGTTTGTTTTTCGTCTAGTTCGATGAATATTGAATATTGTATACAATATGTCAATATGTCAGAAACGCGCTCAAGTGATTTAAGGTTGAATTCTCAACGTCATTCAATCTATTGCCAACCTATAACCTATTTCGCGTTGATTTTTTGAGTTTATTGTTTTAATAACTAACATTTAAAGAAAATCAATATCGTCGGTACATTATTTAGGTAGTATCCGATATATTACAAAAACATCCATTTATTTCATTGCTAATTTTGGGAGAATTGTATAGTGAAAAAACAACGAGTGACAATGACATAATAATGTTAAAAAAAATCTTACCCGATATTTTTCGCTATACAATTCTCCTAAAATGAGTTATGAAATTCCTTGATATTTATTAAATATGTGAATTATTAACTATAGAATATCAAGTCGATACTGATTTTCTTTAAATTTTGTATGGAAGCTAGAAAACATAAATAAATCTACGCGAAATAGGTTATAGGTTGGCAAGCATGTTGATACTCCCACCTTAAATTTGAAAATTAATTGTTTATTTTTGTATGTTGACATCTGTCAAATTTTCAAGCGCAATCACGTTCAATTTACACTCCGTCCGAGGGCAACCGCCTTCGGAGTGACAGCAAATCTCGGGCCGATCGATGACGTCACAGAGCGCTCTCGGAGCACTCTCGGAGTTGTAAACCGAAAACGCTGTAAGGTATCCATTTCGAAATGAGAAATATGAAGCCGCCAGCGCCACCTTTTAGGCGACTACCTAAGTTGAGATTGATTAATAGCATAGAGAGGAATGATAGAATCGATTCCTATCGTATTATTAATCGTAGCTTTCTCCATTTTAAAGGAATGAGTGAGACACATGATTCTCCCGCAGACAACACATTATAATAATATAAATATACTTTATATTTGCTTGTGTTAAACAGCAAACCAAAGTAATAGCCGAGTTCCTTTAAGTTACTTTTAAATAGCAAAACAAAGCCAACGGCTAAGTTGAGCATTCCTCTTTTAAAAATTTAACTTAGCACAGCATAAAAAAATTTTTCCATCCTTGCCGCTGTCAAGTATGACCCTCTCTATTTCCCATGCGGATAGTAGGTACCTATTAGATACTTTCCATTTGCTTCTTTTAAACAGCTAAGCAAAGTAAATATCTTTGCTGACTGCTGACTCTTGTTTTTCTGTTTATTTTTACGTTACTTTTAAATAGCGAAGCAAATCACAACAAAGATTTTTTCCTCCCCCCTTACCGCGGTTAAGTATGCCCCTCTCTATTTCCTATACGAACTATACGAAGTTGTTCGCGAAGTGTTCCTGACTTAACTGTTTAAGAAGCAAATGGAAAGTACACCTATTGCCTAAATAAATATGGTTCTCTTTTTTTTTTTAATTTGAAGATTTTTTTAAGGAAGTATTTGGCGCCCCCAAAGTGCTCGCGCCAGTGCAGCAGCGGCTTGTTACGCTCTAGTTAGGGCGCTGCCATTTTGTATTCATTTATTTACATTAAGAGCCTAAATTCAGGCTTGCCAGTACGGTATTTACCAGCATACGCTCTTACATGCCTGCACAAATCATGTTTATATTATCGCGGACGTAGTAAAACCCTGTGTGTGTACCCGATCCCCATACCCCTTAAAATAAAATACGACTCAACATAATTGGTATCGAAGTTTCTAAATATCGATAGTTGCCCGTCCCTACTGGAGTGGATGTCAAAAATATCAAACGTCAGCTTGGCCTTGTCCCCCCCTTCACTGACATCGGTGATCTGTGCTATGCAGGAACCATAAAACCATTTCTTTTCTGTGGCATGTGGCACGAACGAAAATAAAAAAACTCGATGATAAAAACGAACTACGGTACTACGGTACCAGTGTTGCCGTTTCAGTACATTTGTACTAAATCTAGTACATTTTAGACAGCAAAGTACAAAAGTACATTTAACCATAAATTACATGAATTCTAGTAAATTTTCCCATTTTCGAAGGGAAGCAAAATAATTAAAAATAAAATAATTTCATTTCATTAAAATGTTGATATATTATTTAATACCAACCAACAATTAATTTTTAAAACGATGATTTTATAACTATCATATCGTCCAACACTATCGTCTATATTCACTCCTCTGAACGCGCCTGTTTGCGGATAAAATCTAGCTTCTGTGATTGTATAAAAATGTTTCTATACCTCTGCTTAATCTTATTAAAAGAAAAAACCGAAATTTGTTGGAAACTTCCACATGCCACAATTTACTATTAACAAAAGAGTTATTAAGACAGACAATTTGCTGGGAGTGGCAACCACCGCCAGAATTAACCAAAAAAATTTAGCTAAATAATAACTATTTATTCAACTGGTCATTTTATTTTTATAATTTTTTTATTTTTAAGATTAAGATTATCATTATCATATTATAGATCTGTTAGGTATGTGTTTAATATGTAATACTAGGTTTTATGTATTTAAAACGTTAAAATAATATAAATATAGTGTGAAATACCGTATTTGTTTAAATTTCTTAAAGTTTAGGAATTTTAAATTTACAAAAAAAAGTATTTTCTGTGCCAACCCCAACGGTGCATTTTACCTGAAATTTTAGTACATTCTAGTACTTTTTCCAGCTGCTTGTCAGTACATTTTAAAATCTGGTTGCGGCGTTGCGGCAACACTTTAGGCTGGATCCACATACATCCGTGATACGCATCCGTTGTGTACCACATGATTAATATGAACCAATGAAATTGATATATGTGGTACACAACGGATGCGTATCACGGATGTATGTGGATCCGGCCTTACGGTACGGAACAACGCAAGTCAGAGTAGAGTCAGCAGTCAGCTGTTATTCCTATTCCTTTGTAATCGTGTGAGTTTGTTTTATTCATTCACTGTTCTTGTTCGTCCTTGCTGTCATTTACTTTTGCGATTGTCTAATCGGTAATTTTAGTTTTATGAAAAAAAGTGCTGTCTCAGCAATATAAGTATTTAACGGATAGAAAATTATCGGTGTTTATTGAAAGTGGTAAAAACTTTGGGGTTACCCAACTTTAGAAGAATGAAGATTTTAATCTTCATCGTTCTATACTCCTTCCTAGGTAAGTTTTAAAGTTCTCATAAATCTTTCCTTTCGCCAATAATATTATTATGTTTGTTATTGCTTTTGAATATTTTGATTTATTTTTGTCCACAAAGGAATTTTACACAATATTCTAATCCAACGGCGCAATAAAATGTATGTATTTTTATCTTTGCTGTACCTATACCTACTTAATTAAGTATTTTCAAATTTTTGTTTGTTGTTAAATTAAAGGTAATTATATATGGGCGACTGAACTGAATTGATTATGATCAGCTATGTCTATGACTCATTTTCTCAAATTGTTTAATAAATGTGTAATATTATTTAAAGCACCAAAAATTAATTTTCCTTTTGTGCAGACGATTTTACACAGGTAGTAGGTAGTTGTGGTACATTCCGAGATACATTTCCTCGGACTATTTAAGCAAAAAGACCTTTATTTCACCAGACTTTTTAAATTGGCATCATCTACCCTTCCTACTTCATTTTTTTGTTCAACTTAAACTGAACAAAAATACCAACAAGCATAAACAAAATAAAACATCATGTAAAAACACATAAAAACAGTTTGTTTAATTTAAAAAAAGGAACATTCTTATTCTCATACAAAAAAAAACAATAAAAATAACAGTTTACAAAGCTTTTTTACGTTGTTTTTTTTTCAACAAATGCTTTTATAACAGTGTCAAAATTAACACCCTGCAACACTTCACTTTCAATCGAGCATAACGATTACTAATCTGCCTTCTTCCATTGTCGATCTTAACTTATCTTTTATAAAACTTAATTTTGAAAATGATCTTTCAGATTCGTAGTTTGCAATGGGAATAGTTAAATAGATTCTTAATGCTACATATTTGGAAACACGTAAACTATATAATTTTTTATTATAATCTCTAACATTTCTTTAGCGCTAAATACATAATCAGCATCTTCAGGGCTATCTATAGAATCTTTGTAGTTTATCGTTTGTCACAGATTTTTTAAAATCTAGTAAAGATACTAAATAATCGCGAAAAATTATGATTTCGTCAGCAAACGTCAAGTCGAGGTCTTCTTCATAGGTTGATACTAATTTTTTGGCTCTTTCTACTAATTGTTCTCTTCCAATTTTTGTAATATTATATATAAATCCAAAAAGATCCGTAAATAACTGTAGGACTCACGGCGCTTTTCTAGTTCTTGGACTTGTTTATCCACTCCAAAGTAGAAAAATTCTACTTTGAATTTTTTTTTGTGCCTTCAAGTTGCAACGAGCTGCCGTCAGGACATTTTTTCTTTATATCTGCTCTTTTATACAGGGTGTTCCGATGATCATGTTACAAAATTCTAGGGTAGATAAAACACACGAAAATAAGAAAAAAAGTTCATGTGAACATGGGTCCGGAAACGCTTCTTCAGGGAGCTAGGGCCCTTCGAAGATGACCTTCAAAAACTACTTTTCGTTTTATAGCTTCGGTACTACTGCAGCTATCGCAACCAATTTTGGGACATGAAATCTAGTTCGTAGGTTCATCAATTTGAGCCTTCCGGATTTTGTCACCTTTAACCAGGGGCGTACAAACCAAGGGGGTATTTGAGTAAATTTGACCCTACTCCTCTTAGGCTTTAATTTCTTACCATTTTTATATCTGATTATGATTCTCCAATGCCTTTTACATAAAAAAGGTACTCTTAGTAAAAATCGCTATCTGTCACAGTTTCCTCCGAAAATGGCTAAATCCAATCAATAATAAATTATTGGTCTTAAACCAATTATTACGTTGAAATATGAAAATGAGGTTCAGTACAGATAGTGAGCATTATAAGTTAGTCAAATCTTTTTCTTTAATGAAAATAAATTAGATTAGAGAGATTTATTGCCTTTTCGAAATTGGGGGTATAAAAAGTAAAAGGGAACGTATACAAAATATTTAAAAAAAAAAAACAATTAAACAGGTTTAACGAGTGAGTCAAGGATAAGGCAGAGTAAATTTTTGTCTTGAAGATGAATTTACTAACGCTGTCGTTGACTGACCCTGTACGTACCAAAATAAATTCAAAATAACAATTGTTGAAAATGCCTGCCACCACGTTCAATACATGTATTACACCTACGTAGCATATTTAAATTGACGTCAGTAAAAACATCAGGCATGGTTTGGATCATTTCAGCCGCAACAGAAATCCTAGCCACCAAATCTTCCTCCGACTGAACTGGAGTTTCATATACAAGGCTTTTCATATGTCCCCAAAGAAAGAAATCCATAGGAGTTAAATCTGGGGACCGGGCTGGCCAGTTGACATCGCTTCCACGTCCAATCCAACGTCCTCTAAAACGATCATCGAGGTGCTCACGTACGACATGTGCAAAATGAGCGGGTGCTCCATCATGCTGGAACCATAGATTCCGACGTATGTCGAGGGACAGCTCATCCAATAACTCAAGTAAGGTGTATCTTAAAAAATTGAGGTACACCGTCCCAGTTAGTCGAGGAGGCAACATGATTGGTCCAATTAGACGTTCTCCAACAATTCCAGCCCACATGTTCACCGATAATCGATGTTGGTACCCTCTTATTTGAAGAGCATGAGGGTTTTCCTCCGCCCACACATGGCTATTCCGTGAATTAAAAATACCTTCTCTCGTAAAAACAGCCTCATCAGAGAAAAGCACAAATTTCGGAAATTGGGGTTCTTGTGTACACTGTTGAAGAAACCACTCGCAAAACTCTACGCGGGGTGCATAATCATTTGGTCTCAATTCCTGTACTTTTTGGCGATGGTAAGGATGAAGAAGTTGTTCGTTAACAATCTCCCATACACGTACATGACTTACATTCATGGATTCTGCAACAGCTCGGGTACTAACACTAGGATTTTCCTCGAATTGTCGGAGTACCTCTTCCTCAAATTCTGGAGTTCGTACAGTTCTTTGAGCGCCATTATCTGGCCTCGTTATTTTCACGGAGCCAGTTTCCCTTATGCGCTGATTTACCCTCTCGAATAGCGTGTGAGCAGGTACACGCCTCTCAGGAAACCGCTCCTGATACAATCTTGAAGCGGCTCTTCCATTGCAATGAACTTCGCCATAAATTAATAGCATATCGGCATATTCGGCGAAAGTATAATCCATGATTCACTGGCGACACAATATTTTATTGACAGATTTTTGACAACTATCTGTACTGAACCTCATTTTCATATTTCAACGTAATAATTGGTTTAAGACCAATAATTTATTATTGATTGGATTTAGCCATTTTCGGAGGAAACTGTGACAGATAGCGATTTTTACTAAGAGTACCTTTTTTATGTAAAAGGCATTGGAGAATCATAATCAGATATAAAAATGGTAAGAAATTAAAGCCTAAGAGGAGTAGGGTTAAATTTACTCAAATACCCCCTTGGTTTGTACGCCCCTGGTTAAAGGTGACAAAATCCGGAAGGCTCAAATTGATGAACCTACGAACTAGATTTCATGTCCCAAAATTGGTTGCGATAGATGCAGTAGTACCGAAGCTATAAAACGAAAAGTAGTTTTTGAAGGTCATCTTCGAAGGGCCCTAGCTCCCTGAAGAAGCGTTTCCGGACCCATGTTCACATGAACTTTTTTTCTTATTTTCGTGTGTTTTATCTACCCTAGAATTTTGTAACATGATCATCGGAACACCCTGTATATGTATATTTGTATTCTACAAAAGAACTGAACGTTTTGGCTTTTTCCTCGAAATATTCGAAATTTTCTCCATGCCCCTTTACGTTATTTTCCAAACTACAAGTACTGTATTTTTAGTAAAGTTTACATAATAATACCACAGGGGCCCAATAAAATTTTTTTTTAAATATAATTTTCTACAATAATTTTTAAATTAAAAAGCTATCAAAAGACTATAGAATTTGTAACTTTATTTATCGTGAATATCGTTATAGAATGGGCCAACTTTCTAGTTATCACCGCCCTGGCCGGGGCCGCTTTTGATCTTGGGGCCGGGTGCTATGGCACCCTAAGAACCCCCCTAAATCCAGGCCTGAGTTTCCATGATAGATGATATTATAGTGTCCGCGAAAATGATTAAAAGAAAATATTGTGGCATATCGGACAAGTGTGTAACTATTTATTATATTGGAATACACAGGGATCCAAGTTTACCCAGGGTATCCATTAAACTTGGATCCCTGTGTATTCCAATATAAAAAATAGTTACACACTTGTCCGATAATCCGATACCCCCAATATTTTCTTTTAATTAAGTTTCCATATAAGTTAGTTGTTGTCTAACTTGGTTTTTTTCAAAACAATATTGTTTTTCCACTTGTCTCAAACTCATTATATCGTTTTGAAGTACATACTTGCGTTTATTAAATTAGTACAATCATCTTGAATTTATTGTAAAACATGTTGAAACTAATAAAAAAGTCTATCTTGTCATTATCATAAATTGTTACTGGTGGTTTTATTGAGGTATAAATATGTACCGTGGGAGCAAAAATTATTTGCATCAAAGAGGGCTTGGATTAAAAAACGTGGGGCTTGGTTTAGATCACAATGATATGGGGACGATATATCTAACCAAATCTAGGTTAAAATTTTGTCAAATTCATATTATGACATGATATGCCAAACTAATGAGTAATAAAATAAGTAGACAAATACAAAATTATTTTTGTTCCTCACAAAATTAAGTAAGTGAGAATATACAGAAAGAAAAAGGAAAATAATCACATAAATTGCTGAAATTGGCCACCGCCATGCTCCAAGCATAAATTCATATGTCTCTTCATATTTTCATTTAATTCCTGCGTCTTTCAAAATCTGCGGCTTAAATTTCTTAGAATACTTGCACTTTTTGCATATTTTCGAAAGTGTTGACCAGCATCTCTGGAGAGATGTTACCACATTCTTGGATTCTTCTTGTAATTGTTCTAAATTTGTATTTACACAATTCATAAGTACTTGCACTTTATAAGAAAATAAATTTAGCTGCTTCTTAAAAATAGTCCTGCATGTTCCATAAGATCTTCCCAGTTCTTGGGACAGGCGTATTATACAATTTGTTGGCGTATTTTGCATTATTTCACGAACGTTTGCAACAAGTTCTTCTGTTCTTATAGATGGTCTTCCTGCTCCTATTTTGGGTTGTATAGAACCTGTTTCCCTAAACACAGCCACGGTTCTTTTCAGGCAATGATAAAAATCCCCAGCAATAAAAGCAACGTTAGGTAAATGTTCGTGAAAATCGTCCATGCACAAACCCGGATTGTATTGCCCCTCACCAGTTACTCTAACCCCGTTTCGAAAATACGCTTCAACCATGAATGTTTTGTGCTGTTCCGTAAAGCCCATTGTTCAAGAAATTGGAAAAATTATCGATGAATCAAATTACTAGTAACGACTGTCAAAGATGACGGATAATAACTGATTGATTGTTAATTCAGGTAGTTACCGATACCCAACAGGTATTAAGCTCTACGGCTAAGCATTACGTCCTTAGATGCAAGGCCCTCTTTGATGCAAATAATTTTTGCTCGCACGGTGTGCACAGTGCCCTATTTAATTTTTAAGAATTTTACAAAAGAGTTTTTCAATAACTTTTAATTGCTTTTACCTATTAGATTTAGTAGATATAACAAAATTTGATGTGAGCCCATTATACAAAGTCCTTCAAAACGGTCTTAATATAATGTTCATGGCAAGGGAGCCGATATCTGAAGTAGCAAAATTTATGTGGACATTTTTAAAAACAATAATTATTTCTCTGTATTAGTCATAATATTACTAAAATGTCTACATTATCGTAAAAACATGCGATACTTTAAAGTCATTGGTTGATAAGCCATAAAAAAGCAATAAATAAGTTTGCGTTGATGTGATTTAATCAATTTTTTAGAAAATAAAAACATATTGGCAATAATATGTACCTAGGTACCCAGGATAATAATTTTTAAATGGGTATACAGGGTACAGAGGAGAAATATCCAATTAATATCCATCCTTGACCGAAAATGAGATACCAACCTAACCCTACCATTTAAAAGTTAATGGTTAAACGGCGGAATATAATATGCAAAATGCATATACATATATGAATGTTTTGCATATTTTGTCAATAAGTCGTATAAGGAGACATTACCAGGAGTCCAGAACCTGTAATTACCCGGTGGGGAACATGAATTAAGGCCGCAATATTCTACGCAGAGCATTACGAAGGCATTAAAGAACTAGTTCTGGATTTAGATGACGATTCGCAGTGTGTTGTGAAAAATAAAGAGTTGTTAAAAAGTGCAAGTGTAGTCTAAGTTCTTGTTTTTATTAAGGTTAATATCAGTATTATTCCGGACATAATATCCAAGTTAGAGACTAGAAATTTAAGTTTAAGATACTTAAAATTAGTATTGTTTAAACTTTTTCCGGACCCAGTTTGTTTTTTGCAATTGAGAAATAAAAACAATTTAATAAATTTTATTCGCTCTAACAGGACGTTAAGACGATTCAGTGGGAAATATTTTAAAAGTGCAGAATTTATACTATTTTTATTTTTCTGTATCTCAAATATTTTGCAAGTGTAAACAAAATGACAATATCTTTTAGATGAAATCATATATGGTTCAATTACCGCTATGGATATAGGATATATCATCTCACGTTAACAGAACTTTTTAGAATTAATCATTTTCCATTTATGGACGACATCAAACTCTACGCCAAAAGCAAAACTCATTTACAGTCCCTAATTCAAGTAACTAGACATTTAGCGACGACATGTCCTAAATGTCTTAAGAGGAAAAACTAAGAAAATCAAGGACTGCTTGAAGGCATAGATATTCTAGATGAGGACAAAACATTAATACTAGAAACATTTCACAACACCAACAAATAAACCACATGAACCTAAAAATGGACTTCTTAACATAGTATAAAACAAAGTCGCTATCGCTGTCTGTCCGTCCCTACCTATATATGCTTAAATCTTTAAAACTACGCAACGGATTTTGAAGCGGTTTTTTTTAATAGATAGAGTGATTCAAGAGGAAGGTTTTCATGTATAACTAGCGACCCGCCCCGGCTTCGCACGGGTGCAATTTGAGAAAGTGGCATGCCGGGTACTAATATATCGGGTTTGTTCGGGTTTGTATTTATACCAGCGGGTTGCAACGCAGGCCGGATACACACTAGTTAAAAATAAATATCAAAGCATACTTACAAAGCTCTTTAATACTTATCTGAATGCTGGTAACCTTATTACTGCCATCAATACCTGGGCACTTTGAAAATTTGATCATATGTCTCATACGTTTAAAAATCCCAAGTGGCTAGTAATGAACAACCGTAGAACTTTACATTTGGGAAATTTTTTGGTTAAAACTCTAAATAATCCGGCTCTGCCTCTTTCTTCAAAAAGTAGGTTTGTATTTCGTGAAAATATACATTCCCGTAACATGAGGTTTCCTAATAGATTGACGGTGCCTCAGTATCAGAGTGCCATGTTTCAGAGATCATTTACCTACCTACAACTCTGTTAAATTGTATAACTCCTTACCTGATGAAATGGTTTTCCTTGACAGTAACAAATTTAAATTGCGATATAAAAATTATCTACTCAGTTTTCAAAATGAACAACTTCGTTTATTATTTTTGTTTAATTAATGTTTTGCTGATCATTCTTCGAATCATGTATTTGTCGTCTTCTCCATCAGGTTAGAATGTAGCGTATTTTTCTTTTTTCTAGAATGTTAACTATTTGAACCAATTTTTTTTTTAATTCTCCTTTCTACGATATTTATACAGGGTGTCCCAGAATATGTGGGCAATCTCCCGGGTTCGGATAGAATATGAAAAAATAATATGACAAGTTCCCATAAAAAAATTTCCTACAGGCCCTCCCTACTGAGATATAAGCCCCTGAAGGACGCCTCTGGAAATCGGTTTATCTTGAATAATTCTTAAAGTACTTGGTGTAATTTAATAATTTTTTAGTATGATGGTTGCTAGGTAAGTCTCCTCAAAATGAACCATTTTAATTTTATTCGGCTTATTTAGTTTTCCAGGGACGGACTAGCTTTAACAGAATAATGCTTATTTTTTTTACACCCTGTATGATAGAGGCATATCAATAATACTATTGAACAGCTGAAACCTTAAACTAAAAAAAAAGGTACTCTTCATCGACATCGATAAAGTAAACCGTTTACGAGAAAAATGTTTTTGTTCCATATGCCTTTTTTTATAAAATATTCGATAAATACCATATTTTTACTGATTCATTTTGTACGTCGGTTCAACATAAGCTCCTTCTACTGCAATGCATTCCCTACATCTTTTAATTGTAGATTGTTGGATCCTCCACAATGCGCCAACATTATTCCTTATTTCGCGACAATGGAAGTTAATCAGTTCCAATAAGTGTTCCCGATTTTGTATTGGATTGGCGTGTACTAAACATTTTAGATAGCCCCACAAAAAAAATCTAATGGATTTAGGTCTGGTGATCGAGGAAGCCAAGCCACTGGTCCTCCCCTTCCTATCCATTGATTTTCGAAAACCCTGTTAAGGTGTTCTCGAACTACTACACTAAAATGTGGCGGAGCCCCATCATGCATGAACCGCATATTATGTGGTAGTTGCAGAGGTAGATCATCTAAAGGTTCTGGCAGATTGTTTTGAAGAAATTCCAAATACCTTTCTCCATTTAACCTTCTTGGCAATACAAATGGTCCAATTAAGTGTTGTCTGATAATTCCGGCCCACACGTTGATGGGTTCAAATTGGTGCTGATGATGCGTTACAATAGAAGCATGGGGATTTTCCTCTGTCCATAAATGTAAATTATGAGAATTTATGATGCCGTTTTTGGAAAACCCAGCTTCGTCCGTGAAGAGAACTGAACCAATGAAATTTGCATCGTTTCTGTGCCGATCTAAAACCCAGTTACAAAATTCCATCCTTCGCGGAAAGTCTTCAGGAAGAAGCGCGTGGACTTTTTGAAGGTGGTATGGATGTAACTGTTGCTCTCTAAGGATTCTAAAGACCATTGATTTTGAACAATCAAATTCAGCAGCCAATTTTCGAACACTTGCAGCAGGATCTACTTCTACGGCATTAAGGATGTTTTCTTCAAGACCATCAACGCGATGGTTTTGATTTCCACAATTGTGACTGGCTTTGTCAAACTTTCCTAAAATTGTTTACGACCTAAATACTTTAAGTCAAATCTTTATCATCCGATAAGTACAAATTAAAAATAAAACAACTTAGTTTTTACCTGTCTCTCTTAAACGACGATCTACTCTTTCAAAGGTTTTTCTGTCAGGAATTCTTCTGTTTGGAAATCGTTCTTTATAAAGCCTTCGGGCTTCTAAGGCATTACATGATGCAAGCTCATACATTAAATGCATGTCGGCATATTCCTCAAACGTAAATTCCATACCAAAAAAAAGCAGAAGAAATAAGATCAAAAACTTAAACACACTCAATTTCCAACTGACACTGAAGTAATTATTGTTTATTTTAACCGGTACATATCAACTAAACCATATCAACAAAATAAGGTATTTATAGAATATTTTATAAAAAAAAAGGCATATGGAACAAAAAATTTTTCTCGTAAACGGTTTACTTTAGCGATGTCGATGAAGAGTACCTTTTTTTTTAGTTTAAGGTTTCAGCTGTTCAATAGTATTATTGATATGCCTCTATCATACAGGGTGTAAAAAAAAATAAGCATTATTCTGTTAAAGCTAGTCCGTCCCTGGAAAACTAAATAAGCCGAATAAAATTAAAATGGTTCATTTTGAGGAGACTTACCTAGCAACCATCGTACTGAAAAATTATTATTTTTTCATATTCTATCCGAATCCGGGAGATTGCCCACATATTCTGGGACACCCTGTATAATATCTGTACATTCATAATTCTTTATATATTTTTTTTTATTATTATTTTAGCAATTATTATTATTAGTGTAATACAGATACGAAGGCAATGTACTATGACTAACGTAGAAACAATACCTCCCAGCATACAATTTCCCTGATTTGATTGAATAAATATCTCCTAAAAAAAAGTGTTTAACATTAATATGGGTACTTAATTTTTAGAGTTCCTTATACTCTGACTACAAAGATAATTTATGAGAAATCCCATTAATTTATTATCTCTCGTAATATTTCCTATTAAATGTGTTGGTCACATTGTTTGCATGAGTAATCGTGACCACCGGGAATGATAATGCTATCAATTTTTTTTTAATTCAATCTTTCTTACTTAAACATTATGTGGGTATCATGGAAAAATAGAAAATGTATTTAGGTTTTATGCCTTGTGTTTAATGTCGTTTTAAGTACATAAATAATAGACAAATAAAGCAATTCCGAGGACAATCATCAATGGTTTGTGATTATACTAGGGGGTGTTCTGTTAATCTTGTTGACCCTGTGATACTAACTACTAGTATTCCAATTTAACAAAAATCTGTCGCAAATCACTTCATAAAATAAAATGCAAAATATTGAAAGAGTTGAAATCAAACTTGACGCACTACTTTTAAAATTGAACCAATCTAGCCATTTAGATAAATTTGTATGTATAAGTCTATTTTCGCAAAAATTGTATAAAAGGCATTTAATGCTAAATATTTTTCAAAATTTTGAGCTAAAAAGGATTGTCTTCTGTTAGTAAAAATATGTTTATATAAAGAGAAGCTGCTTTCAACATCTACTGATGTAATCGGACAATACTGCAACTTAGGTAGCAAAATAGAAGGCCAAGATACAACTTCGTTGGATGGTTTACCCTCAGAAATGCTTTTTACTGCATTTAAATATTTAAATCCTTCTTTATTTTTTACAGTTACATCCGATTTATTGCTTACTTGACCTCCTACTTTACCGGGAATGTTGTTACATTTAGCGGAAAAAGTTTCAACAATACTAATAGAATAGAGTCTCTTAAACTTAAATTTCTACTCTCCAACGAGGATATTATGTCCGGTATAAAACTGAAATTAACCTTAATAAAAACAAGATCTCTACACACTTGCACTTTTTAACAACTCTTTACTTTGCACAACACGCTGGGAATCGTCATCTAAATCCAAAATTAGTTCTTTAATGGCTTCGAAATGCTCTTCCTAGAATATTGCGGCCTTAATCCATGTTCCCCACCGGGTAATTACAGGTTCTGGATCGATATAAATACAGTTTGTTAAGCAGGTAATAATAACGCATTATTAAGAGACAATAAACAACCCCTAACAATATACCTGCAAACCCCGGAAACCCCTAATAAATACCTTGTATATAACCAAAATGTGAATATAATTATTATTATCTTCGGATTGGAAAATCCCTGAAATAAGTACCGAACTTGACATTAAACCTTTAACGTTTTAAATTTTTTGGTAAAGCCGAAAACATAAAAATATGCTCTTAAAATAATTATTTATGAAACATATGCATTTTATTATAAAATTTACAAAATATGCAAAAATGCCTATACAGGACCTAAAGTCCGTCCCCCCCCCCCCCCCCCTCTAACTTCTAGACCGTTCGGTATATTTTAATGAAATTTTGATCGATAATGTTTGAGCAAGTCTTGCACTTTTTGACATACCAATGACAGCTATAAATGTCAAGATGACAGCTGGGTCCGCTTTTGGAATATTTTTTTTAAATGGAACACCCTGTATATTTTTACATTTTTAAATTCCACATAAAATTATAATTATTTTTTATTAAATGCATTATTAGTCTATACTTCATAGTTTCCGAGATATTGACTCTCGAAAAGTGACATTTTTGAACTTTGACAGCTTATAACCTTCTAACAGTACGTCTTAGAGCAAAACGGCTTACATGTCCCTATCTTCAATTTTTATTATCTTCCCAAAAAAATCAACTTCCAGTTAAACCAGTTGCTTTCGAGTTACATCCGGTTTAACCGGAAGTTGATTTTTTTGGGAAGATAATAAAAATTGAAGATAGGGACATGTAAGCCGTTTTGCTCTAAGACGTACTGTTAGAAGGTTATAAGCTGTCAAAGTTCAAAATTGTCACTTTTCGAGAGTCAATATCTCGAAAACTATGAAGTATAGACTAATAATGCATTTAATAAAAAATAATTATAATTTTATGTGGAATTTAAAAATGTAAAAATATACAGGGTGTTCCATTTAAAAAAATATTCCAATAGCGGACCCAGCTGTCATCTTGACATTTAAAGCTGTCATTGGTATGTCAAAAAGTGCAAGACTTGCTCAATCGTTCAAAATTTCATTAAAATATACCGAACGGGTAAGAAGTTAGAGGGGGGGGGGGGGGACGGACTTTAGGTCCTCACTGTATATGCATTTTGCATATTATATTCCTCCCTTTATTAATAAGACATTATTTTTGTAAAGTATGCTTTAACTAAAATTATTAAGTAAATTTATACTTACCTTGTTGGCATATTCTACTTTATTTATCTAATATCCTTTTATTATTTGTAAAAAGTCTCAGTCAAAGCCTACTTTACAAAAATAATGTTTTATAAACAAACAGAGTTTTAGATTTTTTTTAAATTGCTCATAATGCCAAAACAATATACCTATATAGATACAGGATTAAATATTTAGATATGAAATTTGATTATCTACACGTTAGTAAGACAAATCACAGAATGTTCCATTTAAAAAAATGTATCTATGCACATGGTTAGATTGTAAAAATTTTAAAACCCCCTGTATAAAAAGCGGAAACCCTACATTATGGAATCTAGAGATCTACGTTTTAGTCAAAAGCTATCAAATTGATAACATTACTTGCTTCCTTTTAATAGGCCGCTTAACGTGAATCACCCTGTATAAATTATTTTTCTAGATTCCCTAGTAAATAATATTGAATGTAGGTACCGGAAGATTTACGTATTATTAGTGCTTGTTGTTTATTTCAACAGAACATTATCAAGATTAATTGTGAAATTGTTCGTTTGCTAATTTAATACATCATTAGGTCTATGTTTAATATAACCTTTAACATTAAGATAACTCGAACAAATACAAAAATAAAAATACATTTTAGGCCACACTTATTCATGTCACGATGATTTTATGCTACCCTTAAGGTGGGAGTATCAACATGCTTGCCAACCTATAACCTATTTCACGTATATTTATTTAATTTTTCTAGCTTTTACACAAAATTTAAATAAAATCATTATCGTCTTCATATTTTATAGGTAATAACTGATATATTAAATAAATATCAAGGAATGTCATTAAATATTTTAGGAGAATTGTATAGCGAAAAATATCGGATAAGATTTTTTTTAACATTATTATGTCATTCTTCGTTCACTATACAATTCTCCCAAAATTAGCAATGAAATAAATTGATATTTTTGTAATATGCTAGATATTACCTAAATATTGTATCGACGATATTGATTTTATTTAAATGTTAGTTAATCAAAATAATAAACTAAAAAAAGCAACGCGAAATAGGTTATAGGTTGGCAATAGATGGAATGACGTTGATAATTCCACCTTAATTTGCAAAATGTGTTTTATAAAGTTCCACAATAATCATTTTTAGTTAAGGAGAATAATTTTCAAAAATATTTATAGCATTTCATTACGCACCCATAGTAATTTTAACCCCTGATAACGATAACGATAACATAATGTAGTTGCGGTAATTTAAATATGTAGTTTCTAGTTTCTAGGTTATTTTAAGATTTTTTTTTTCAAATTTTGGTAAAGATAAATAAATTAGGTCAACAAATTATTTTGCACACATAAGTTTACATTAATAATGAAATATTAAATATGAGGTTCAAATAATATTAGGGAAGTTGCTAAAAAGTTTTATATTTTAAAGCCACAATGGACGTTTCATAGTTAAGGGCCCAGTTCTCAAGGTCAATCGTGTATAAAAGAGACCTATAAATGGCTTGAATGCAGGGGTAACGTCCGGAACCTTGCAATTATTAAAAAAAAAATTGTATCTAATTTTGGAAGGGCTGTTCAGGGAGGCATTGACGACTAGTATGCCGGTGTTTTTTTTTAAATAAATTCACAGAAACCTTAAAAAAATCAGTTTTTTGAAACCACTAAAATTGCCACAATTTACCTTAAAATCCTTGAAAGTAAACACGTCGATTTTCAGAACTGAAGTAAAAAGAACAATTTTGTCTGGTAACACGATATTTTCTAGTCTATCTAGATGTCATCTCTCCTAAGAATTCTAGAGAGTATGTGTTTGTTTTAACAGGAAAGGGGTCGTTATTGTACAAAACACGAAAGTAAACAAAACACTATAACCGGCTGACTAACATCTGCCTTGCTCTACCAGCTCCAGAATATATCTGTCTTTCTTCTCCATATACCAAAAGCATGAAAATAACTACTCTGATCAACACAGCACAGCAGTTCGCATGCGAATCGTCAATGTTCGGCAAATCAAATTGACAATTAAAAGATAGAAAATGGCAAAAGTAGTTTAGGGCCGTACCAGATGTACCCTCTATCAGGACCCTTATTCTTGAAATCCAGGGAGTAGAACTTGCGAGAGAAGTGGGTGTGGTTTTCTTAAAAATGTAAAACACTGTATTCTTGGAAAAATATTAAGGGAGGGAGTCACTCCCAAGAGAACTTGAAGTTCTCCTACTAGTGACCGAGAGAAGTAGGAAACCTAACCTAAAATTGTGTTGCGTTTGGTTGTATTTGACATATTATTTTTTTATGAAAAGTGGTTAAATATTTAAAATAGATATGGGAAATTTGAATCTAATGCTGTGGAATGAAATTTTCAACGAGGATGTTGAAGCAGCGGTGGAAGAACTGGCTATATTGGGAGGGATGTTCTTCCCCAAACAAATGCATTCCAGTTATCAGACAGAAAGTTTGTTCGGTTATTCAGGGTGGATAAGGACCTCTGTCACGATATAATTGACATGGTTACCCCCTTTTCAGCCCAACCCACAAGAACCTCTGCCCTATCATATACAAACCAAGGTAGTAGAAAACTTGTAGCTAGTCGAGGCATGCTTGCTTATGTAGACTTCTTTTAATTTGTGATCTTAGACTGGGCCATTTAAGATACAAGTTACTTCTCGCCATAAGTTAATGCCTATTGCATTGGTATAAGTGGTGGTTAATTTGCCCTTGTACATATCGGGCCGCGCGTATAGAAAATCCACTAAAATCAATTTTTGTTTAGCCCTCAACCGCCTCGATTTAAATTCCATTTTTGAATCCCGAAACCGACGATCGTGAAATCCGTTACCAAATTAAAATAAAAACAAAACAAAAGAGTGAGGTTATGTGGAATGTCAAAATTTACAGCAATGCCATTGGCTAACCAACCTGGCAACGCTGTTCTCCGATTTTGCTCCCTCCCTGATATTCCCCGGCGCGTTCGGTGTTTCAAAAATACGGCGTTTTGCTGTCGGGGAGATCAAAATGAGGGACACTCCCCGAGAGCTCCCAGGAACCACTCCCTTCTCTTACTTTTAAGAATAGACGTCCAGTACATGTTTTAAAATTGCCTCAAGGCTGCTTACTCTTTGCACATACCATACGCGCACGATACTCTGCAAAAATTATTTCACCGTTGTCGCAGAAACAAGGACAAAACTTTAGCCAGAGATTGGTACTGAACCTATTGCCAATCGATTGTATTCATATTTATTTTTTTAGGGCATATATATTTACCCATATTTTTCTATTTTCTAGCTGTAACATGGGGGGTATTCGTCCCACCAAGACCCGGTAGCAGAAAACAGCATATGCTAGGAGAAAAGGAATGTACCTATGGACCCGCTTACTGGTGTAAAAATTTGACGTAAGTTGGTTTTTAACGTTTGTGTGACGGTTAAACTTCCTCTAAAATGATATATCAATCCCATGCCGATAAACAATTTTAAATTTGCTACAATTTAAGTAATGTAAATATTTTGTCACAATCTGGCAACGCTGCCTGTTAGATCATTAAAGTAACAAGCGTCTAGTCTAGAGTCTGACTATGGACTTTTCAACCGGCCAATCATAGGCCGCCGTCTTGAATAAAGTAATTTTGAGGTTAAGCGATGTAAAGCCGGTTGTTGTAAATTAGGAAAATAAAATGCTATTTATTGATATGGGTATATGGGTATATAGGTTTCTATGAAACGTCAAGTATGCCAAAAACGCTCTTTTTCAAATTCTCAAAACTTCATCACAGAAAAAAACTACAAGTGTTGTGAATGTAATAAACAAATCAAGAATAAACAGTGTCTTTCAAGGCATGAAAGGAAGCAACATAATATTACATACGTTAGAAATACCTAATCAGATTTACAAATGTATGTACTACGAATAATATCAAAATTACAGAATAAATACAATACTTGACCATTTAACAATTATATGTTATAATTTAAATTTAACCCCAGAGGATAAACAATTGCAATGTTGTTACGTAATGACAATTGTTTAATAAAAATATTTTAAAAGAAACCGAAAATTATCATGTGTTGCTTTTTTTGTTTTATTAATTATATTGTATTTTGCAATAAAATTTCTCAAAACAAAAAAAAATCAAATCCTCTAAAAGTAGTAAGTACATTATTAACCTAGGTAAGCAGTATGTTTATTCAAACATTATAGTCACACTCTGGAAGGTTGTAATATCACTAGTCTAAACCGTTCTTAAAAATATACAATTTTTTCCAATCTAAACTATTTTTCTGAAAAAAAAACCTCCGCATTAGGAAAAATTTCCATATTATTCACTATTTTTCGTCTGCGAAATTCAAAATCAAATCTGCAATTTAATAGGAAATAATACAATGATTTATGTGCGCATTCTAATACATTTATTTTTAAGTTTCCCGCGCTTTATTGCGAACGTTGATTGAGCGGTTGAAAAGTCTTGTAGTTTTGAAGTATACCAACTTCGTATATAATTGAATAGAGAGCAACTTCGGTGCGTGAAGCTTTTCTGTAATGTGTAATCCTTGGTTGTGAGCAGAAAAGACGTTTAATACCAAAATCGAATAAAGCCGATTTCCATCTCCTATTATTTTGTTTTTGTTCACTTTTTTACCATTAAATCCGAAAGGCGGATTGTTACAAACTGCGCCAATTTAATTGGCCTCTCACTGTGTACAGAGGGATCCAATCAGTTATATACTTAGACAATCCTTGTCATTATATAATTTATAATGTAACTTACGTTTCTGTAAAAATTTAACACGTTTTGTAATTTCCTTATAGTAATGCTGCCGACTGCCATGCCACCAAACATTGCATTCAGACAGTATGGATTCATCAACAGTTTCCAGAAGATAAGACGAGCATCTGTGACACATGTAAGGAAATGGTGAAAGAAGCCAGGGACCAGTTAGAAAGTAACGAAACACAGGTAAGTAGTAGTTATAATGTTATTACCTTAGGGGGCATACTTTTTCATTAAGAAGGCGACCCTCACCATAGATTAATAACCAATAAATAAACTGTTTACACTTGAAAACGGTTAGAGACACTAATTAGAAAATGGAAGTTCGACAAGATAATTTCTCCAATATGTATGTTTTGAATAGCGATATCTAGATTCTTGGTTATCTCTGGTGAGACAATGTTCTTCATAATAATATGCCAATGTGTATCAATTAATTATATTGTGCTAAATATCAGACCATATCAAAAATATCTCATGTATACCACTAATTAATAGTTTTAATTAGAGTGAGTCTCAGGGTCTATGCCTCAAATTTCTTAATTATTATTATTTTGAGAGAAATTGAAACCACGAGATATTATTCTTTTAGGAATTAATTAAGGAAGTCTTTGAAGGATCATGTGCCCTTCTTCGCTTGAAGCCAGTTGTCAAGGAATGCGACAAAATTGCTGATGATTATATTCCAGAACTTATTGATACGTTGGCATCGCAGATGAATCCACAGACAGTATGTGCAGTAGCAGGTAAGCTGGGAAAATCCTTTTTTCATCATTATGTTTTTCAAATATATCTATCTGATTGGGAAGCTTTCCACTTGGCAGTGCTTAAAAAAATCTAGGCGAAGTAAGAACGGGGGTAGCGACTATAGGCGTACTAAAATTATTATAGGGAAATAGGGAAATATTAGAAAAATAAATAAATTACCCGCGTTGGGGCTAGTTCCCCAACAAAGCTAGAATTTTCATTTTACTAGAAAGTGTTCATAGATAGAATGTCCTCTATAAGCAGTAAGTCGCAAAAATACGTTTATGAATAACATGATTTGTCTATCTTAGTTGATCGTCGTTGGTTCATCCGATATATTATAGTAAACTAATTTGATTATTACAGGTCTTTGCAATAGCCCAAGGATACACCAACTCTTGGCGGAGGCCGAGCAACAGGTTTCTGGCAAGCACGATACATTTGTTTCAAAGAACCGATGTGACGACTGTAACACAGTCCTTGATATTGTGGAGGATAAGTTTAAGAGCATGAAAAGAGACGATTTCTTGCAATATGCATTGGAGGTAAGTTGTTTTTTTTTTTAACGGAATTTGACACTAAATTTCTCTTTCTGCCCCTATCGCATCGAGAAAGAAAATAAAACTTTCTACGATTTCAGTTTTTTTAATATCGTGTTTTTATGTGCGTAAGGTGTTTTTTTTTCTATTTCATACTTCTTGTGCATTCCAATATTTACAATTTTAAAAATTTTTTTTTACTCCCAACCAACTTTACAAGTTTATTACTGAGATAAATAAGTAGGTATATAAAAATAACTAACAAATTATTATTCATTTATTTTTATAAAGGTTTGATTAACTCATTAAGAAATAAATTTATATTAGGAAATATTTTTTTAAATGAAATTTGAATAAGGGTAGTTTTTTTTAATATTTTTAATATTTTCAGGTAAAATATTATATAATATTAATCAATTATATAACAATGACCGTTTTCCAAGTTGCTGTTTATTTTAATAGTTTGTAAAAAATTAGAAATTTTTTGTTTTAAAAGTAAAAAATGAATAAATATGCAAATTTTTAAATTATATGTATATAGGTAATAGGTACCTACGTATTTATTCGGTTTATATAAATTTGTTGTTGGTTCTAAGTGCGGAAGTCTATAAATACATTTTTCTACTGACGTTTTATAATAACCTCTTTTCGATTGTCATTATGGTTTTTAATAACCTCCTTTTAAGCGCAGCGTGCTTAAAAGTAGCGCAGGTAATTATTTACAATTAAAACGTAACCACAGACTAGGTATTATTTAATATTTTTTGGCAAGTGTCAATGAAACATAGGTAATAAAATGTTAGTAAAATTAAGTTTTTTATTATAAAACCTCAGCAGAAAAAATATTGTATACAATTCGTTACGAAACAATGTCTTTTAGTCACTTTGACGTGTCCAACTCGGCTTTGCCTCGTTGGACAATTTCACGTCGCGTGCCTAAAAGACACTCATTTCGCAACTTATTGTATAAATAGCTATTAATAATTTTATTTTGTAGTTTCTTTAAAGCTTTTAGTACTATCGAATTGGCTAAACCCCAAATAGAAATAAGATACTGCATTTTTGAATGTACTAACGCATGATAAATATTTTTTAAATAATTGAAATATATACAATGACGAATTTTAAAGAATATCCCAATTAACGAAGAAATCTAAGTTCGAATATGTTCTACGTGTTTTCTTCAGCTTAAATTTTGATCAATATATAAACCTACAAATTTTATGTTATCTTTCTAATTAATATTTTCCCCATTACATATTATTGATTGCTTCTTCATATCTAGTATTTGTTTGGCAATGTACATAAATGAAGATTTATTAAAATTTAACGTTAATTTATAAGATTCTAACCAGTCAAAATATAATTTTTTAATCTTTCTTGATATTTAATTGGATGTCCGTAATCTTTTTAGCATAATAAATAATTGTTGTGTCGTCGGCAAAAAGTTTAATTTGTTCATATAATTTTGAAATAGAATTGATATAAATAAGAAATAATGTGGGTCCTACAATGGAACCTTGTGGTACTCCAGATGTGATTGTTTGATTATTTTAACGCATTGTTTTCTATTTTAATATAATTTTTAAACCAACGATAAATTTTTCCTCTTATGCCTAGATACATCAAATAATTTAATCAATAATATATCATGGTTTACAGTATCAAAGGCTTTACACAAGGGTATATTATTTAATGTAGAGGTGCATTCGTGGGTAAACCAAACATTGCGTGAGAATTCCCTATCGTTATTTACCTACCCTTTCCATAAATCTGTAGCGCTATAAAATCTCACTTTAAATTGTAAATCAGCAATAATATATTGTAGTCATAACTTCAAAACAAATATTTCATCATCTTTCCTCAATTCCTGATGTTTTTGAGATTTAAACTTATGTAATTTGCGTAGTACTGCATGTGAAGTGATGGTTTCCTACAATTTTGCCAGAAAGCCTGGTGTTAATTCCATTACTTTACAATGGAGTAAAGTAACAGTTATAAATCTACATTCCGTACCATCGAGTACATCGCTATTTTGCTCCAAGTAGTTGCATTTATTAATTAGAGTACCTTTACTGTTAAAATCACGAACAATATTCAGGACTATTGTTTTGCTTGGAATGAGTGTCAGGAAACATCGCAGAGAACATTGCGAATACACCATATTTATCATTGATATATTTCGATTTTCTTTTATTTTTGATTATATTATGTATTGATAATGTATTACTTATACGTTAAGGTATATCAATTGCAAATATATAATAACATAAATACTAGGGCTTCACCGAACAGGGCTCGGTGCAGCCCTAATAAATACCATATTTTTGTTTTAGATTTGTGGTCATTTTGGTAGCTTCTCGGATTCCTGTAGTAATATAATCGTCAAATACTTCGCCGATATCTACGCTTACCTTCAACAGAATTTCAATGCTGGTGACTTCTGTCTACTATCTGGTGAATGTTACGCCAACTTCCATAAACACGACGTCGAAATCACACCGATGTCCAAGATTGGCTATGTTGACGTGGCGTAAGTAATTTCGTCCATAGAAAATCCCCAAAGTTTTAAAACTAAGCAGGGCCATTACTGGTGTCTTAGATTGTAATATCAAGAAAAATGAGTTCTTCAATTTTATTATAAATGTTTATTTTTTTTTTCAAACGCCACAGTTTTGAAATAGATTTATCTATATTTATTTAAAATCGATCACATACAAATTACGGTATTTTTTTAGCAATAAGGATGATCTGCCTTGTGAACTATGCGAACAACTTGTTACTCACCTAAGGGAAGTTTTGGTTGCAAATACTACCGAAGCAGAATTCAAAGAAGTCCTCGAGGGCATATGCAAACAAACAAAGTCCTTCAAAAGCGAATGCCTCAGTATCGTCGACCAGTATTATGATATGATCTACAGTGCTCTTGTTAATAATCTGAACCCCACTGCTGCGTGCCAGTTAATCAAGATCTGTCCAAATAATGCAAAGGTAAGCCCTTTTCTAAATCATGCTTAGACTCGTTTAGACATTTATCTAGATTGGGGTTTTGCCAAGTCGCTTCTCCGACTCATAACGTAAACAACTATTCATATTATAAATTAATCAATAGACTAAAGTGTACATTTTAATATTGGTTGTTAAAGTAGTTGTAAATGTACCGGGTGTTCAACTAATAGGGGCTGTATCTTGGAAACCGTTTACCGTAACATTGCGGAACAAATATTTATCGCAAGAGCGGGATTTTCTCACAAATTCTCATAGTAAACATGTATCAAAGGTGTCATTTTTCAATCTACTGAAAATTCTGGATAACTTTTGTTTTTGATTTTGAAGAAGTAGTCCATACTCAAAGTGGAGTTAAATGATACAGAAAAAGAAAAGCACGAAGTCTTTCTCCACAATCTTTATTTATCGAAAAACTAGGCGAACCTAGTATCACAACGACATGTTTCGAGTGTAGAAACACTCATCATCAGGAAACAAAGTGAAAAGTAAAATGCTGATGTTTTTAGCAAAAGAGAAAATAATGGTGAGATTAAGCCGTAATGGAGCTTTTAGTGGTGTACAACAGATGTAAAATTGAAAAATTAGGAGGTCGACAATCAAGACTCCAGCATACTGAAGAGTCGAGGGTTAAGTGTAGAAGCACACTGTGCCGTGCAGAAAATGATCGGGTAGTAAAAATTAGGGAGTTTTGAAAAACATATCTGTAAAAAGCATTAATAAATTACTGAAACATCCTGAGTTTTATTAAGCCCGGTCAGAAACATGTGAAAATGTTGGGGTGAGATGTAAAGAAAAGAAAAAGAAAAAAGTTGTTTTTTTTTGGGTCAACGCATCTTTTGGTTAAAAAGTAAAAGCAGTTGGGGTACCAGGCTTTTTACGAAGATGCGTTGACCCAAAAAAAAAAACTTTTCTTTTCTTTACATCTCACCCCAACATTTTCACATGTTTCTGACCGGGCTTAATAAAACTCAGGATGTTTCAGTAATTTATTAATGCTTTTTACAGATATGTTTTTCAAAACTCCCTAATTTTTACTACCCTATCCTTTTCTGCACGGCACAGTGTGCTTCTACACTTAACCCTCGACTCTTCAGTATGCTGGAGTCTTGATTGTCGACCTCCTAATTTTTCAATTTTACATCTGTTGTACACCACTAAAAGCTCCATTACGGCTCAATCTCACCATTATTTTCTCTTTTGCTAAAAACATCAGCATTTTACTTTTCACTTTGTTTCCTGATGATGAGTGTTTCTACACTCGAAACATGTCGTTGTGATACTAGGTTCGCCTAGTTTTTCGATAAATAAAGATTGTGGAGAAAGACTTTGTGCTTTCCTTTTTCTGTTTTGTTTTTGAGTTTTTGGTCTACCTATTTGTTTATGGCTGGTAAAAGGGCAAAAATATTCACAACTTTGGTGTTTGGCTTTTCGGAATTTAACAAATTTGAACTCGCTAAATAGGGATTCTTAAGTCGTTCTGAATTCCGTTGCGACGCAATTTCTTCATTTTTCTTTAAAAAATTTAAATACAATGATATATCTTTTTTAACTTAAGCAAAAAAGAAGAATAAATAAGAATACATGTGCAACTCGCAAGTCAATATTTTTTTTTAAAAAAACTAAAAAACACGATTTGATAAGTAATCAAACTAAAAAGCGGAAAATAAATATAGTGTAAAATAATTCTTGAAATTCTTAATATAGGCAGAAAATAATATTGAACGATAAACATTAGTCTTATTGTGAAAAAAGCGTGGGGTGCCTATATTAAGAATTTCAAGAATTATTTTAAACTATTTATTTTCCGCTTTTTAGTTTGAATAATTATCAAAGCGTTTTTTTTTGTTTTTTTAAACTACATATATTTATTTTTCATTTTTTAGTTTGAGTTAATGTTAAGAAAAAAAAATTTTTTGAGTAGATTGAGCTAGATTAGTTTGTATTGTCAGCGGTTCTTGATAAGTCTACAAAATTTAAATTAAATCTGACCGTTTAAAGTGGGTTAAAATCGGGTTCAAAGAAGTCGGTTACAAACAAACAAACATACATACATACCCGAACAAACGACAAAAATTTCCAAAAAGGTAGAATTTTTTTTTAAATTTGTCTATTTTTAGCGACAATATCTATACGACCCCACGTTTGTTTCATTACTATCGGTTATTGTAATAATTCTGACATATTGACAGGTGTCAAATTTTGACAAGATAATTTTTTGCGTATTTTTTTCAACTTTCCACCGTCAATATACATACAACCTTATGGTTTTTTCATTAATATCCTTTTTTTTAAACGATTTGACATATTGACAGCTGTCAAATTTTGACAGGAGAATTTTTTGCTTATTTTTCCCGAAGTCTCCGCATCGAATACTATACAATCCCATAATTTGTTTCGTCAAAATCGCTTCTTCGTTTTATACCTGACAGCTGTCAAAATTTGACAGGAGGATTTTTGCGTGTAGATTATTGTATTGTCAGCGGTTCTTGATAAGTCTACAAAATTAAAATTAAATCTGACCGTTTAAAGTGGGTTAAAATCGGGTTCAAAGAAGTCGGTTACAAACAAACAATCATACATACAAACCCGAACAAACGACAAAAATTTCCAAAAAGGTAGAATTTTTTTTTTAATTTGTCTCTATTTTTAGCGACAATATCTATACGACCCCACGTTTGTTTCATTACTATCGGTTATTGTAATAATTCTGACGTATTGACTGGTGTCAAATTTTGACAAGATAATTTTTTGCGTATTTTTTTCAACTTTCCACCGTCAATATACATACGACCTTATAGTTTTTTTATTAATATCCTTTTTTTTTAAACGATTTGACATATTGACAGCTGTCAAATTTTGACAGGAGAATTTTTTGCTTATTTTTCCCGAAGTCTCCGCATCGAATACTATACAACCCCATAATTTGTTTCGTCAAAATCGCTTCTTCGTTTTATACCTGACAGCTGTCAAAATTTGACAGGAGGATTTTTTGCGTGTAGATTATTGTATTGTCAGCGGTTCTTGATAAGTCTACAAAATTTAAATTAAATCTGACCGTTTAAAGTGGGTCAAAATCGGGTTCAAGGAAGTCGGTTACGGACAAACAAACATACAGGTGAAGCTAATAAAGGCGTGTTAAAATGGACTCCATAAGAACAAACTGACATTTTAATACGGTATTTGTAGGCAAGAAGGTACAAATATCATACCATTGTGTCTTCTACAAAGCTATAATTATTAACACGACACTTCTTTAAATTACTGTCCTATAGAAATTGTATTATAAAATATTTCGAAAATTATTTTTCAGAGTCATCCTTTTATTGCTCCCCTACTTCCTGTTGAGACTGCTGAAGTCGCGATTAAATTACAGCAACCCGAGCACGTATACATTCCTCAAGATGATATTGTAGTTAAAGTAAGATATTTTCATTTTATAATGTTACTTTCTGTGTTTCACGCCAAAATTGAAAAAACACATTGTCACATCCCTTTTTTAGAGACCGTTTGACATAGGAAGTTGAAATTTGGCATATTTATACAGTGTGACCAGTAAAATCCGCATCATATGAGATTTTTTTTATTAATAGCTTTATTCGAAATTTGACTTTGGCATCAAGTTCTGCTTCAATCGAGATGAAAATTAAGCAAAAAAATAGTAGTCACGTGATTCGCATTATCTGGCAAACTTTAATTTTTTCCAAAAAATAATTCAAAAGTGGGGTTATTTCTGAAAATATCGCAAAAAGTTATTAGAGAAAGTTTTTTTAAATGCAGTTTCTAGCCCACATGCAAAATTTCAGCTGCATAAGATATTTTTTATTTTAATACCTATTTCTAATTTTTTAACTAAAGTTCTATTTATTCCTCCCCAACCTAAAATTCCGTAATTTAATAGTATATTAAAGTACACGTTTCATAAGAAGCGGTTTTAGCGCACGCGTCTATTTTAAAAAACGAGCCACGAAGTGGTGAGTTTTTTAATTGACACGTGCGCTAAAGCGCCTTATGAACCACGTGCTTTATACTATTTTTTCTATTTGTAGTTTTTTCAATAAAAAATACATATTTAAAAAGAAAATAAATCCGCAAATTTTTATGTCTAAATTTTATGTTGGTAATACTATTTTTTATCATAGTAACCTCTGGACAACAAAAATTATTTTGCGAACTGTCATTTTTTGATTTATTGACCCATTTTCACCACGAGATTCTAAAGTTATTTTAGCGATATGAGATTTGAAATTGGACGGAATACGTTGTGTGATCCTTGTACATTCGGTACATATACAGAGCGTTCGGAAATTCGGGCGATTTTGCTAATTTTTTTTGAATTTCAAAAGACGTGATTTTACGTCAATTTTTCAATTTTTCAATTTCAATGTTACCAACATCAAATAAAGAAAAAACGCGTATCGAAATAGCTTCATTATGAACTTTATTTCAAGTTCATAATGAACTTATTATGAACGTCAAATAGAAAAATGAGTTTTAACTAATGCGTAATATAATATTTCCATATGTCTTACATTTAAAAAGTTTTTAATGTCGGTAGTAAACTTCTTAATTTTTTAATTAAGTATTCTAGGTGAAAATTACAATTTAATTGAGATATTTGCGTTTAAATGCTAGAATGGTAAAACAATTAATATACAGTGTGGTTGTTTAAGTGTGCAACATATGGGAATTCTTTTTATTACCGATTTCTCAGAAAATTTTATGATTGATAAAAGTTGGTGCATGTTCGATAATCATATTTGGTGCACTTGGAATGGTTGCAAGTCAAACGGCGTACAGGGTAGGCCAAAAAATATAAAACTTGTACGAAAATAAAGTACCCCTATTTCAGAAAATTCAGCAAGATGTTATTAAGAAAAGTTGTTTAGAATTAAAAGTTATGCAGAGTTTTTAAAACGTGACCTAAAATATAAAAAAAATATTTTTTTTTTAAACATTAATAATTTCCCAAAATTTTTTTTTTATATTCACCATAAAGATCTTCATAAATTAATCAAAATCAAATCAATTTCACACATCTTGGTTCAAATTCAAGCATATTTGTAAAATTTACTTGAATTTTTAATTTATTAAGGAATCACAAACTTCATGTTTGTTGCAACGATAGTAAACAGAACTTTAAAATATCCTAAAAATTCTTTTTAACAAGATAAAACATTAATAATGATAATATGCTAATTAAAAAACTATCATTTAAAGTGCAAAATTTTTGTTTTAAACGTTTATTAAAAAACGTTATTCTTGTACAAGTTTTATATTTTTTGGCCTACCCTGTACGCCGTTTGACTTGCAACCATTCCAAGTGCACCTAATATGATTATCGAACATGCGCCAACTTTTACCAAGAATAAAATTTTTTGAGAAATCGGTAATAAAAAAATGCCCATATGTACACTTAAACAACCACACTGTATAGCTCAGTTCACAAAGAATGTGTTTTCTTTGTTTGTATGTTATTAATCCTAACAATATTTTAGGTAATACAACCCAAACAAGATGCTCCTCTCATCTCAGCTCAAAAAATGCAGTTGCCGATTGATTTGATGGTACTACCCCATCAACAAGTATTCAATCAAGAATTCTGCGTTTTCTGTGAATACTTCCTCCATTATTTGCAGCAGGCTATAACCGATCCTAGAGTTGAGGTAAGTTAAATTTTACTACGAGGCACTTGAGGCGATTCCTTTTTGCCATTTTTTCAAATTAATTAGCGAATAGTTTTCTGGCCGATCGTGAATTTTTCATAAAAGTTAATACGAAAGATTTTTTAAATTAATATTAAACAAAATCGCATAAATTTCGCTATTGCTGTTGATGCAATATTTCTACATGGTTTCATTGGCTAATATTATTTTATTTGAATATTGTTTATTAATTTATTATTATTAATTCATGAAGACTATGCTCAAATCCATACTAACATTAACCACAACCTAAATATAATATGTAAATGGCTTGAAACTATTTATCTAAATTATCATTAAAGTTTAATAAACCATCTTTTATGTTTATAAGTAAATCAAAATTAAAAAATAATAATATTTCTTCACTGTCTTTCAATAATCATTTAATTAAATATACTAATACAATTAAATTTTTAAGTTTATATAGGTATTGATGAATTTAAGTTGGAAAAAACATATTAAATATTTAAGAAGTTACATGTCACCAATAATTGGCATTTTGTTTAAAGCTAAAAAATATATATCGTTAAAATATTTAAAAAAATATATATATTATTCTTTGGTTTATTCAAAATTACAGTATATGATTTCAATCTGGGGATCAGCGAATTTAACTACAATTCAGCCATTAAAAAAACTACAAAACAAAATAATTAAATGCATACATAAACTGCCTTTTTTAGAACCAACTATAAATTTATATGGACCAAATGGATATTTAAATTTAGAAAAGCTTTATAAATTAAAACTATACATTCTAATACACTCTATTATTATTAAAGAAAAACAATCGAATATAATATTTCCTTCGAGCAACATTATTTACATCACGAGGCAAAATTATCATATTCAAATGACCAAAAATCAATAATATATAAAGGAATAACAATTTATAACAGTTTGCCGAAAAAAACTAAAGATATATCAAAATTATGGATTTTTAAAAAAACACTAAAAATTTTTTTTTTAAAACTGAACTTTAAACTGAAGTTTAACGTATTATATATTAATATATTTTTTTATAAATGGTTATTATATATATATTTTTTTGAATAATTTCGATGGAGTTTTTAATAGTTACTAAACATATTTGGTGTTATATTCTCTGTAATAAACTTTTTTAAGTTTGTTGAGAATAAAGATATATATTGTTATTATTATTATTATTATTATTATTATTATTATTATTATTATTAAAGCATTTTAATATTTTACATTATATTATATTGTTTACTTGGAAATTAAAAATATTCTTATTTATGGCATAATGGCATCGTTGTAAATTGTTGATATTAAGGCCCTAAGTAAAATATTACATCTAAATTGATAAAATTTAAAAAATATAGGCGATTATACAGGGTGTCCAGAAAAAGGGCAATCCGTTAACCATATATTCTTTGAGCAAATATAATATGACTTTAATAAAGCCATTTTTTATTTTGAACCCCATGTTCGACAAGTTTGAAATTTAAAATGATTTTTTTTTAATTCAATCCCATATTTAATAAAATAATAATTCCGAATTTGGCACTGCTTTAGCATGAAGTAATCACATGTTCTGAAAAAAAAACAATCATCCATAAATTAATTAAAATGAAACAACTCAATTAAACTTACTTTAATCAAATCGAAAATAAAAAACAAACAAAACAGCAATCTTCGATGTTATCGCGTACCTAACCAGGGGAAGTAAGTGGGAACTACACCCCTTATATTGATTGACAATTGTTTTTTTCAAAAGATGTAACTTTTTACTAAAGCAGTGTGTTAAATTCAAAATTAATATCTTATGCTCGATTTATTAAAAAAAATCAGTTTTAATTTCCAAAGTTTGACGCCGTCCTGTATCTCGAACAGATGGATGAAAAAGACATAGTTTTTAAAATTTTGAAATATTTACTGAGAAAATAAGAAAAACAAAATACGCTCTCTATTAAACACTCGCGAAACCAGTGATCCACGTCACGTCACCACAAATCGACCAATCGGAGGAATTGGGGCTAAGGGTCGACCCTCCAGCATCTGCCTGACGGATATCTCGAGTATAGTATCTTTAGTAACTTGATGCGAAAGTAAAATTTCGAATAAAGCTATTAATAAAAAAAAATCCCATATGATGCGGACTTTACTGGTCACACTGTACATACAGTCGTCGTACCATCGGTTTCTTTTTCATTAACGAACATATTTGCTCTAATTTAGGATAAAATCAAGATCGCAATTGACGAGGCCTGCAGTAAACTACCAAACTCCGTTAACGAAACCTGCATTGAATTCGTAAACACTTTCGAGCCCGCCTTAGTAGCCATTCTAGCTCAAGACATTGACCCGTCCGAAGTATGTCCCCTTGCGAAAGTAAAATTTCGAATAAAGCTATTAATAAAAAAAAATCCCATATGATGCGGACTTTACTGGTCACACTGTACATACAGTCGTCGTACCATCGGTTTCTTTTTCATTAACGAACATATTTGCTCTAATTTAGGATAAAATCAAGATCGCAATTGACGAGGCCTGCAGTAAACTACCAAACTCCGTTAACGAAACCTGCATTGAATTCGTAAACACTTTCGAGCCCGCCTTAGTAGCCATTCTAGCTCAAGACATTGACCCGTCCGAAGTATGTCCCCTTGCGAAAGTAAAATTTCGAATAAAGCTATTAATAAAAAAAAATCCCATATGATGCGGACTTTACTGGTCACACTGTACATACAGTCGTCGTACCATCGGTTTCTTTTTCATTAACGAACATATTTGCTCTAATTTAGGATAAAATCAAGATCGCAATTGACGAGGCCTGCAGTAAACTACCAAACTCCGTTAACGAAACCTGCATTGAATTCGTAAACACTTTCGAGCCCGCCTTAGTAGCCATTCTAGCTCAAGACATTGACCCGTCCGAAGTATGTCCCCTGCTCCACATCTGCCCCGGAGAAGAAATTAAAGACGTCGAAATTTTCTTCAATACTAAGTCATCCGGTAGCTGTCCACTTTGTCTGTACGCTGTCACCACGCTTGAGAATATGATTAAAGGCGACAAAACCGAGGTATGTTTCGATGGATAGTCTATGTTGTAAGGTTACAGGTTCTAAAGTAATAAAAATATACATGACCAACGACGATCAGGCTAAGATAGATACCGCATTATCTTTCACGACGAGCCGACAAAACCTAAAATGCTAACGTCCACTAGTAGTCCAATAAACGAAAGTATATTAAGTTTACTACCGATTTTTAAAAACATTAAAAAAATGTTAAATGTAAGACATATGGAAATATTATATTATGCGTTAGTTAAAACTCATTTAAATTACGGAATTTTAGGTTGGGGAGGAATAAATAGAACTTTAGTTAAAAAATTAGAAATATTACAAAAAAGTTTATATTCAATAAAGATTATTTTTATCCTTCAAAAGAATTATATTCAGAAACGAAAGAGTTGAACATAAGACAACTTTACATTTATAACATTTTAATATATATTTAAAAATAAAAACCTTATACAATTTAAAAACCATACTCATAATACACGTCATAAAAATGAAATAATCATAAAACCTAAAATTATTATTTACCAACAAAAATTAAAAAATTGATTTCATTAAAAAAAGTTTAAGTCGAAATAAAAACATGGATATTAAAAACAGATAATTTGAAAATATTTTAAGAAATTCTTTAATTAATTAATATTGTTCTGAATAATTTACTACGTAATATTTTTTACTTAGAAATTATAAATTAGTAATTTTATTATAGGTAATATATTTCTTCAAAAAAAATGCGTTTATGCTACAAATTAATATTTTTACTTTAAAACTTCATTTATTTATGATTTATGATTTTACATACTAAAACAAAAAATCCTAACAAGCTCAGCTTCAGGGGATTGAAGAATAAATTTATAGAAGACCACATAAACATATTTATTATATTATTAAATTTTAAATAAACTTATTATTATTATTATTATTATTATTATTATTATTATTATTATTATTATGACGTGTATTATGATTATGGTTTTTAAATTGTATAAGGTTTGTATTTTTTAAATATATATATATTAAGATGTTATAAATGTAAAGTTGTCTTATGTTCAACTTTTTGTTTCTGAATATAATTTTTTTGAAGGATAAAGATAATCTTTATTGAATATAATTTTTAGAAACCTTTTTTGTAATATTTCTAATTTTTTAACTAAACTTCTATTTATTCCTCCCCAACCTAAAATTCCGTAATTTAAATGAGTTTTAAGTAACGCGTAATATAATATTTCCATACGTCTTACATTTAAATTTTTTTAAATGTTTTTAAAACTCGGTAGTAAACTTCTTAATTTTTTAATTAATTAAGTAAAGTGAAAATTCCAATTTAATTTACTGTCAAAAATCCTAAATATTTTATTTTCTTAACTTTAAAAATTTGAATGTCTTCATTTATTTGAATACTATTCAACTATTCATATTTCGTGGTAGGTTATTTAGGTTTAAAGTAAAAGGAATATAATTTGTGTTCAAGTTTGTAAATATGTTAATTTTTATATTTATTTACACGTAAATTACTTTACGCTAGGATTCATTTTGGTAAAACAATAACATGATTGTACCATTGCGATAAAAAAAAAGTAGTACAAGAATTAGTAGTCCCAGATAGAACTCTTGGTATATCGAGAAGTGGATATCGTCGTCACTATGAAAACAATATAATCATGCCACCTAACTTTTTAGGCGTTACCATGAATTCTGACAGTATAGTACAGTAATAAAGGTGACACTGACACAAGAATTCTGGTGACACTGAGTTATCAGTTTGAAAGAAAATATTTTATAATAGACCAGCAGATTAAATTATATTTTTTCTACTACTGTATAAATAAATTAACTTTCGGGCCCTAGCAAAACGAAAGTAAATGTTACAGTTACCTGAATATTATCCGTTGCTAGCTACGAAAGTAGGTTGCTAGCTACGAAAGTAATACTTTCGGTGCCAGGACAAAAAAATCGAACTGACAGACTCTGACAGTACTCAAATAACTAGTTGTCAACAATACTCAAATAACTAGTTGTCATGGATTATTTTAAAGGTGAAAAAAAAATTATTTTATCATTTTAATTTGAATAGAATCAAAGTTTATTTCTTAATAATATATTGATCAGAGAACAGTAGTAGAAAAAATTTAATACATTACACGATTCGAAAGCCTTTTTTGGGGGTCGGAGGTATTAAATCACCTCGGCTTTGCCTCGGCAATTCAAAAACCTCCTCACACCAAAAAATTAACTTTCGCATCTAGTAATGTAAATAACTATTGTTGTACTACTTTTTTTTATCGCAATGGTACTTCGCGCAGCAATTATAGCGCTAGTCCCTTTGACGAGCAGCCGTGTGAAATTCCAGGGTAACGTTTGTTGGTTTTTATGTTTAAGTCAGTGTCAGTCAAAAAAGTCACCTTAAAAATTGGCATGTCGCATATCTTCAATAATTGTGGGATTCGTCTTTTCTCAAGCGGCTACCGTTTTTACTTCTGTTTACTGTTGCAGTAATTGCCAATAGTGGGGCGACTTCCTTTTTATAGTGGACAGTTAGTAATTCACCGGGTTTTATAAATAACAATAAACAGGTATTCAAGATAAAATGGGTTTCATTGACTAGGAAATAGACCAGCAACATAATCAAGAAAGAGCGACGTCACATCGTTACAAAAAATGTGCCATTGCCGCACAATTTGTTTTATTAAAATTAATTGTTAACAAATTATTATCAAACCAATTTTTTATAATTTTAAAATGAAATGAAGTGTATATCTTTGCTTGATTGTCGTTGAGAAGGACGCTGCCTCTGCCCCTCTTCACACTACTATACTGTTTTGCTAGCGGAGAAGCTAAACGACAGAAACGATTCTAATTATTTTTGGACTATTTTCTCGTTAGTTAATATGTAACTTTTATATTTTGCATATAAGATACTGGGTTCGAAATTTTTAAATAATCCTTGTAAAATTAATTTTATAACTCTTAGAACCGACAGTGCAAGAAACAGAAAAGGAGAAGGTTTTTTGGTAGAATAAAGAAAATTGGACGAAGAAAACTTGCGAGGTGGCATTTTTAATAAAATTAACCAATTAAATAAATATGAATTTTGCAAAATTTCTGTATGAGATAATAATAAAGTACTTTGCTGAAAGGTTTGCGTTTTCACCTATTTAAGTTGAGTTTTAGTGATCTTCAAGTACACGGTGATCATTTATAATGTCCCCCCCTCTTAACTTTTTTGTTTTTTGCATAGATAAAAATGTTAAATATAAAAGTTGTCCAGAATCGTGTAAGCTATTTGCAGAATTACAGGGTATTGCAGAAATGAGTCACAGGTTAAAATTTTTTTTTTTTAAATGGTAAACCCTATATATTTTTAGCTTTTTAGAATCTCCTAAAACTTCTGAATATTTTTCTTATAACATGTCCTATACCTAAATATAATAGTTTTCGAAATAATCGCATTTTACCTAAGCGGCTACATTCAAATATAAATATTCTAGATTTCAGTAAAGTTCTTAAGTGGCCGTGAATTAGGCGGTCGCGGAGAAACCAAAACTATGTTTATTAGTGACAGTTACTGACATATTAAGTAAATATAACATTTTTTTTTTATAAAGATGCCTTATTCAGAAAGGAAAAAACAAGTAATTTTGCAAACATTTATTAAAGCAAACAATAGCGGTAAATTGGCTGAACGGGAACTGCATAGAATTATTCGCCGGGTCCACGTTTCAGCCAAAAAAACATTCCATCGAATCTATGAAATTAAATTTAATGTCTTAACAATAAAGAAGAACTTTTGGTAATTACAAATAAAATTGCTCAACTGGGCCACCGTTTTCTTGAATACATTTGATATACGTTTTTCGTAACCTTCGTAATGCGGCGGTGATAGATTGAGAATAATCTTCATTCAGAATTCGAATTTCTGCTCTAATAAGTTCTTTTAAATGTTCAGTGCTTTCAATGTTATTTGCATTCACTCGATCCTTTAGTGTACCCCATAAAAATGCATCCATCGGCGTCAAGTCAGGGCTGTTAGGTGGCCATTTTATTGGTGCATTCCGTCCAATCCATTCATTGAACCTTTGATTAACGTAATTTGTAACAGCTACTACACTGTGAGGTGGAGCGCCATCTTGTTGGAAGACGATGTTTTGCTCTTGTTCCAACGGAAGCACATCAAAATAGTCCTCTAGCTCGTGTTGAAGAAAATTCAAATAACCTCCATTTAAAGTACTGTTAAAAAAATGGGGACCTATTATTTTGTTGTTTAAAATAACACACCACACATTAATAGTTTGACGTCCTTGAAATTTAAATTCCCTGTAGCAGTGGGGATTTAATGTGGCCCATTGTCTGCTATTTTTTCTGTTTATCATGCCACTGGTTGAAAATGATGACTTGTCGGTCCAAAATACATTTTCGAAATAACTAGAATTTACATTAATTTTTTCCATCATAGTTTGGCAAAATTCAACCCTTTTTTCTCGCTGTCTCTGCGTTAATTTTGTTACAGGCCTAATTTTGAAAGCTTTATATCCATATTTTTTAAGAGTGTTTTGAACCCTTCTATAAGAGGTATTTTTTAAATCATCAAGCTCTTCCTTTAAACATTTCGATGCTGTTCTTAAAGAAATGTTTGGAGTTTCTTCAACTTTTAGTAGTATATTTAAATCACTATTTTCGTCTCTTTTCATTGTTCTCTTTTTTCTCGCTAGGCTGTGTTGATGTTTGTTGAAACTTTTCATAGATTCGATGGAATGTTTTTTTGTCTGGAACGTGCATCCGGGGATTAATTTTACGCAGTTCCCGTTGAGCCAATTTAACGCTATTGTTTGCTTTAATAAATGTTTGCAAAATTACTTGTTTTTCCTTTCTGAATAAGGCATCTTTATCAAAAAAAAAAAAAAAAATGTTATATTTACTTAATATGTCAGTAACTGTCACTAATAAACATAGTTTTGGTTTCTCCGCGACCGCCTAATTCACGGCCACCTAAGGACTTTACTGAAATCTAGAATATTTATCTTTGAATGTAGCCGCTTAGGTAAAATGCGATTATTTCGAAACTATTATATTTAGGTATAGGACAGGGTGGCAGCCTAGCGCAGCGATAGCGTTCTCGCATCGCATGCCGAAGGTACCTGGTTCGATCCCAGGCAGGTTTCGCGGACTTATTTAGTTTGCTTGACCAGGCCACCGTACTTCGTAGTGTTGCATTGTACAACACACACTGGCATTCTCAATGGCAAAATAAACACTGCAGGAAAAGTCGACTTCGATACGATATAGCGGTGGAGCTCTCGGGCTGCCTCCGGTATCATTCGGGTGTTCCTTCGGCATGTTGTCGAGAAGTGAGCTACTCCTGAACCAAGTAACGGATCTAGTGACCCACAAAAAGGGACGCATGTCTGTTGCCGATCCAGACGGATTGGGGGACGCCCCGAATCAGAGGATTTGGTAATACGGACGGTGTACGGTGTGTCCCGTGGAGTGATACTGGATTCCGATGGATTAAGGGGCTCTGCGGCAACATCCTTCAAGTCGCACCACGGAGACGTATTAGGCTTCCCCCGTCGGGGTATGTGGTGGACAAGAGGTGTTACAACAGGTCCGTAAAAACTGTGCCGAGAATAACATCTGCCGGTAAAAATTGTGGTTCGGAACCCACGTAAAACTGTAGGTCCCGTCTGGCTGACATTACCCAGACGTAAAATGGAGTTGGCAAAAAGGGTCGCACTGGCCTACTTGCTTGGCGCTAAGCCTCCCCTTTACTACTACTACTACTACTAGGTATAGGACATGTTATAAGAAAAATATTCAGAAGTTTTAGGAGATTCTAAAAAGCTAAAAATATATAGGGTGTACCATTTAAAAAAAAAATTAACTTGTGACTCATTTCTGCAATACCCTGTATATATTTATATTATTCTCCAAATAGCTTACATGATTCTGTACAACTTTTATATTTAACATTTTTATCTAATGCAAAAAACAAAAAAGTTAAGAGGGGGGACATTATAAATGATCACCGTGTACCTAAATTATGCACCATCAATTTCTGCGGTACGAGTTTGCCATCTTTATCTTTCATCAACTCATTCGACGATTGTTTATAAAACGAAATAATATTGTCTCAAAACTTGAACCCAGTAATTGGTTGTACACAATTTTTATTTAAAAACTGAAATATTCCCGAGACACTGACTTTTTATATCCAAGTAATAAAAATACTTTTAAGATGCTAGAACAATAGAGGCCGTTTTTCGAAACCCTCAAAAAAATTGAATTTATCATGTCTGGTACATACAACGTCTTTTGGGGAGGAAAGGGCAATATTTTGGGAATGTGTTCAGAGGGTGAAAATAAGAGAAATAAACCCATATTATGTTTTAGTTCGATTCTCAACCATTTCTGAAATAATAGGTTCCAAAGTTTTTGTAAGTTAATTTTTATTTTAAAAGCGGATAATTGCAGGTACTGCAGTACAAACTAACTTAAAGAATATTTTCAAAAACCCCTCCACCAACTTCAATACATTTTTCGGCACGTTTGTTAATCGCTCGGGTAGCACGTTGGATTGAGTGGAGATTGTTTTTTGTAAAAGCTGCAGCATTGAAAATTCGATCGCGGAGTGCTTCTCTCGTTTCCACTCGTGTTTCATATACTAGCGATTTCATCCATCCCCAAAGGCAATAATCAAGCGGGTTTAAGTCTGGTGACCTCGGTGGCCAAACTTGCGGACTACCGCTGCCAATCCAGCGATTAGGAAAACGATAATTCAAGAAATTTCGCACACGGAGACTAAAATGAGGTGGGGCGCCATCATGTTGGAAGTACATTCGTTGTCGAACATTTAACGGAACATCATCCAAAATGTGTATCAAATGGTCTTCCAAAAACCGTAAATATCCTTCTCCAGTAAGACGCCCACCAAACAACTGGTCGTTGAGCATTCCACACCAGACATTAATACTAAATCGATGTTGAAAGTTTCGTTCAAATGTAGCATGAGGGTTTTCATCTGACCGCCGATGTTCATTGTGGCAATTATTAATTCCATCACGAGTGAACTGAGCTTCATCGCTAAATAAAACGTATTTGTGCAGACTTCGATTTTGATGGATCCATTTACAAACAATTGTACCCTTGAAGCAGGATCACCATCTGAAAGATGTTGAACGTGAAAAGGTTTTAAACCGTTTTTTTTTTAAGTAACTCCCATACGGCTAGATGTGATGGTACCTATATGAAGTTAATTTGCAATCCATCTCGTACTTATTCCTGAGTTATCTCAATACCCTCTAAAAGAGAGTGTGTTTCAGAGGGTATTGGTTATCTGCGACAATATCCAGAACATTTTCTTCATTTTCCACATCTAGACCCTGCACTCTTTCAGAAATGATTCTCACGCTTGGAAACATTCCAGTTTCCCGAGCACTTGCAAATACTTTTTGAAAAACTCTTCTATTAGGAACTCTTCGATTTGGAAAACGACGTCGATATTCATTAACTGCGCGCATCGCACTACCATTACAGTAACCATACGCGACTATCATGTCGGTACACTCCCTGTGACTGAATGTGTGAAGCATTGTAAGTATGAAAATCTTGGTTCAAGTCGATACGCTCAATATGAAGCTAACTGACAACTACTATGCATGTCAAAACTATCAATCAAAATGTATCGGACGTTTAAAAGTAAAGCCTCCTTCATTATTTCAATTTTAAAAAAATTCAGAACCGATTATTTCAGAAATGGTTGAGAATCGAACTAAAATATATGGGTTTATTTCTCTTATTTTCACCCTCTGAACACATTCCCAAAATATTGCCCTCCCCCCCCCCCCCCCAAATGTCAAATTCAGTACCGCGTTGTCAAACTGTTGGTATGCTATACGTCATAGTATGGACGAAAAAGGTGCGAAAGGTCTAAGACTACATTTACTCAAAGCATAAAGCTGTACGCATTTTTGTATTTGTTGGAAACAACACCAAACGAACCAAGTTAAAGACACTTGTTTCGTTTAACATTTTACATTATAATAATTAATATTAACACATTTGATATGTCAAAATAGGCAAAAATAAAAGAAGCCCTAGCCAAGGTATGCGACCACCTTCCTGGCAAACTAAAACCACGGTGCGAGGACTTTGTCAATACCTACACCAACGAACTTGTGGATATGCTTATCGCCGACTTTAGTCCACAGGAAGTATGCGTTTACCTTAAAGCTTGTAATGATACTACACCAGTTTCTAAGGTTAAACCTCAGGAAGATGACCTCTTCGGCGGGGATATAGGTTAGTATTTTTATTCCAGACATTCTATTGATCCGAACATTACTAATGCGATTTTATAACTTTTTGTAAAGTGCTGTAAACATACATCTGGGTAACCTTACTGGCATTACATCATGTAACAAATTCTGATTCAGTTCCTCTGAATAGATAAATGCTTCTTAAACCTCCTAATCTAACTCTTCAAGACATTTTTTAATAATAATAATAATTTATATCTTTATTCTCAACCAACTTAAAAAAAGTTTATTACAGGGAATATAACACCAACTATGTTTAGTAACTATTAATAACTCCATCGAAATTATTCAAAAAAAAAAAAAAAAAAAAAAAAAAAATATATATAAGTTAACTAATTAACTTCTCGAAACAAGTTTTTAAAAAACAAATTTTTATTTTAAAAAGACAAGTTTTACGTTACAGAATTAAATTCAGACTAATTGATTTTACAAACGATTCATTTTAATTTTCTATTATGTTTATGTTGAAAAACTGCTGACGGTACCGGTCACTGTCCTCTTCATCCATTGCATGTTCATGTTGTTATTAAAGCCGGGTAATGGTATAATAAGTTAATGATGTTTATGGATCATTGGGTCCATAACTCCTCCCCTCCTAGAATGAGGCATCGCCAGGAAGATTTAGCTTAACTTCTTCGGGAGATGACCTTGTATTTTCACTTTTGCTTTTGTGTTGTATAAGATTTGCTATGTTCTTGCGTTTTCTTATTCCATAACCAATAACTGTACCTATTAGGAGTATGTACAAGGTGATGGTCCATATGCTGGGTGTATACAGCTTGTTTACAGTATTCTCATAGGGGATAATTGGGCTGAAGTGAGGTATCTCGAAATTTAATTTTTTTAGTTCAATTTCAAATTTGGGCTGGTTTACTGTTCCAAATTTCATGTGTGGTGTATTTATCACTAATGGACTTCCAAAGCTGGTTTCTTGAAAGAAGAGTTCTTGTTTTCTAAATATAAGGGTACAAGAACTTTTTTTTATAAGGAATATTCCTCTTAGTTCTTTGGTTTCTATTTGGTTTTCACAGTGGATTTGCATCTTTTCTGGGGTCGGAAAAACGGCTAAATATTGGTTCAGTTCTGGAATAATTTCTATGTGGTTTTCTGGGATTTTAAGTTTTATGAAGGTGCATTTCTCTGTGTTTTCGCTCAAAAGGATTTCTTTTTCGCATGTCACGTTATTTGTAGTCTGCAGAGAATTGGGACAGTGGTACGGTTTACCATGGGTACATATGTCGCTTAGAGGTTTAAAAATATTATCAGATTGTGAATTTAAGAGGTATTTTACGTTAGGAATAACAGTTACAAATTCTGATTCGTGTACAGTGGGGATAGGTATAAATTGATATAGGTTAAAGTTTGTTTCAAAATCAATTGGTAGCGAAAGAAAGTAAGAAATTTTGTTGTAACCGATCTTGCAGTTAATTTTTAAAATATTCTCGAAATAAAGTATATTTTCGAATATTAGTTCAAATGGTAGTTGGTTATTATAGTGTTTTTGAATTTTTTGTAATTCGTAAAACAGATCTTTTGACTTTATTATGCTTGGATGTAAGATTTTTAACTTACAAAAGGTAATAGAATTCTCGACATCTTGTAGAGTATTTAGGATTGCATTATATAATATAACAAGTTGATTTAATAGATCTTTTGCAAAGAGCAAATCTTGGCGAGTAGCACTGTCCTTAAAAATTTGGTTTAGTTGGTATATTCTAGAGGTTAAAACATATTCGTTGTGTTGTATATTTTTAATGGTTTCATTAAAGTTTTTTACAATTGCGTAATTAAGTGAGTACTGCATTTTTAGCTGGTTCTCAATGCTGTTTTCATTATTTTCAAGGTGATTAAGAATTCTGTTAATTTTTTCACCGTCATTAGCGTCTAAATTGCCTGTTATCCCTTTTATTATGGATCCTAGCCCATTAATCAACCCTCTCTTTGTACGATTACTATAATGCACTCTAATATTTTCTATTTTTTCATAAATTAGTCTTTGGTTATAGTTAGCAATAGTATAATAATCGCTAAGGTCGCTCTTAATAAGTGAATTATTACTGAAAACAAGTTTAAGGTCGTCGAATTGTAAGTTAAGGTTATTAAACTGTGCGTATAAGGGTTCTAAGTTGTAATAGTGTAAAAATGTATGTTCCGTCCTTTGAAGTTTGGCGGGCCCTAGGTTTACTGGTAAAATGCCCAGGTTTTGTGTAATGTTCGTTATTTCTGTTCCTTGTCCGATGGTGAGGAACCTGAAATATTTCGAAAAGTATAAGTTTTTTTTCTAGGCCTTTTAATATTTGATAAGTGAATTTTATTGGCAGTGTTGCCATGGGTTGTAGAGATTTTCGCGGTTTTAAGGAATTTGTCAATAGTTTTTACTTTTTCGGGTTTGTATTTATTGGACGTTTTGCTTTGTTTTTGTTTGTTACGAACAAGTACTTGTTCGGGTATGTTAGGGAGGTCTTCTCTATTTTCATTAGCCCTATTTATTACAAGTTCCTTTTGTTTTTGTATATCCGTGTTTAATTTACCGTAGATTAATTTCATTTTTTCTCGATGAGTGGAGACAAAATTATTTATAAGTTGTTTGTTTAATTCTAGATTAAAGGGCGAGTTCGTGTCCAAATGACCGTTTATAATTTCGCATGGTTTCAGTTTTGTAACAGAATGTATAGTGTTGTTATAGGCTAAAATCGAATAAGATACCTTATTGTCAATCGGTTCATTTTTGTATTCTTTTTGATTATTTAAAAGCCTAATATGTTCGATAAGGGTGGAATGAAATCTTTCAATTAAACCGTTTGATTCTGGGTGTTGAGAACTTATAAAATGGATTTTAATTTTGTGGACAGCTAATAATTCCTGAATTACAGAATTTCGGAACTCTGGTCCGTTGTCGGAGATGATTTGATCTGGAATACGATGATGCGAAAAAAATTTGATAAGTTTTGTTGCTACTTCAATACCTTGCGAAGAGTTTAGTTTATAAGCTTGGGCATATTTTGAAAATGAGTCGATAATTGTCAAAAATTTGCAGTTTTCGAGAGTAAGACTGTCAACATGTAATATTTGGAAGGGCCGGACAGCAGTGGGGGTAATATTGTATCGTAGGTTAAGAGGGTGTCTATCGTATTTAGTGATTTGACATATGTCACAAGAGTTTATATAGGTTTGAATGGATTTTTGCTGGTTAGGCCAATAATACAAGTTTTTAATTCGATTAATTGTCTCTTCTATACCGCGGTGATTTGTTTTTCCTTCGTGGTGGTTTTGTATTGTTTGTTTAATGTCGTCGTCGGAGAGAATGTCTGTTAATTTTTTCGAGCATTTAATCATTTCAACTTGTGAATTCTTAAAATATTTTTGTAAGGTGGTACTAAATTTTTCGTATATAGGGTCCTCGAAGTATAAATAATATTTAGTTTTCGGTATAATATGTTCTTTAATAAATTTTATTACATCTTGATCAAAGTTATTTTTTGAAAATTGAACAAGGATTCTTTGTTTTGTATTATATAACTTTACTATTGTCGGCTCGGCAGGGGAAAAATTTACTTCAGAAATAATAATCTGGTTTTTTCCGTAATTTACAGGACAGTCTACTATTGGGATACCTACTATCGGATGTTCATCGTTAGAATGTACAGTGGCGTCCGTATCATCCATTACGTTGTCTGGATTGTCTAGGTCTCCGGTTTCTACGATAACTGATTGGTTATCTTGTTGTGAATGTCTGTTTGTTGTTACGTTGTCATTTTGGAAATATGGTCGTGTTTGTCTAGTAAAAGATTCATTAAAATTTTGAATATAATCGTTAAGGGTAAATATGGAATCGGTTTTTGCCTGTGTCTCATTCGCGTTTATTTCAATTCTTGACAATGCGTCTGCGTTTTTGTTTAAAATCCCTTTTTTGTAAACAATCTCATAATCAAATTCCTCTAATTTTAGCCGCCATCTTATTAGTTTTGAATTGGGTTCTTTTAAGGAGAACAACCATTCCAGTGGTTTATGGTCCGTAACTATTTTGAATTTTCGCCCGAAAAGGTATGGTCTAAAATATTTGACGGACCACACGATAGCCAGAAGTTCCTTTTCTATTGTAGAATAGTTAGTTTCAGCTACGCTTAAGGTACGACTAGCATATGCGATTGGAAGATCCGAGCCTATTTTTCCTTGTGATAAAACACTACCAATGGCGTAATTGCTTGCGTCACAAGTGAGATTAAAAGGTTCAGAGAAGTTTGGGTATTGAAGAATGGGTTCGTTAATTAATAAATTTTTGCACATTTCAAAACAGGTAATATATTCGGAATCTTTTGTGTTTATAATTGCATCCTTTTTGAGGCATTTAGTTAATGGTTTTGTTATTTTTGCGAAATCTTTGATAAATTTACGATAATAACCGAGTAGTCCAAGAAAACCTTTGATAGCTTTTGTCGTTTTGGGGATGGGATATTCTTTTATAGCTTTAATTTTTTCTGGATTTGGTTTGACTCCTTCGGGGGTGACAATGTGCCCTAAATAAGCGACCTCTTTTCGAAGAAATTCAGATTTGTCTAATTGAATTTTGAAATTGGATTGACGTAATCGTTCAAAGACTTTCCTGAGCCTATCAGTATGTTCCTGTAGGCTTGTACTAAATATAATTATGTCGTCCAAGTATACAGCGCAAATTTCGTTTTGGTAACCCCTTAGGATATTATCCATTACCCTCTGGAACGTTGCGGGAGCATTCCGGAGCCCAAAAGGCATTCTTAAAAATTCAAAATGTCCGTTTTCCGTGTTAAATGCTGTTTTTGGGGTGTCTTCTTCAGACAATTCGATCTGGTGGAATCCAGAAGCTAAATCTAGAGTAGTAAAATATTGGCAACGCCCTAATTTATCGAGCAAATCACTGATATTTGGGAGGGGATACCGATCCCCAATGGTTTTTTGGTTTAATTTTCTAAAATCGCACACAATTCTCCATTTTCTTTGCCCCGAGGCATCAATTTTTTTTGGTACTACCCATATTGGAGAAGACCAGGGTGAATGAGATGGTTTTATAATATTTTGATCGAGCATTTTTTGAATTTGATTTTGAACCTCTTTTATGAATTTCAGGATATCGATAGGACTTTGTATAAATCGGTATTTCATCGGACGTTTTGATATTATGTTTTATTTTACTTGTAAAGGTTAATTGGTTACCTTCAATGTGGAAAATATCAGAATATTCTTTAATTACCCCTAAAATAGCCTTGCATTCCTCAGGATTCATATGATCTGTCCTTATTTTAGAGATATCAAATTTCACCTTTTCGGTATTAAAGTTATTATAGTTATTACATTGTTCTGTTTGAATTTCGAAGTTATTGAGATCAATTACGTCACACGGTACCGATATTTCGATTGTTTTCGGTGTTTCGGACGAGTTTAGGATTGAGCAAATGGCATGACTATTATTTACCGTGGTTATGCATTCTGGAATTTCTAATTCGCCGATTTTTGTATAAGGAATTAAAATATCGCCGTTTTGGATACCATTGATTCTAAATTTCACAATTTGTTCGCATCTCGGCTGCACCGTGATACAATTTGTCGAGACTGATAAGTCATAAAAAAGTAGTGGTATTTCCGTATTGTGTGTTATTAGAAGGTTTTTTTCTAAATCTATATTTGCATTAAGGAATGTTAAGTTATCTATTCCCAACAACCCATCAAAATATTTATGAAAATTAAAAATATAAAATTTTAGCGGCTTGTGATCTGTTTTGAAAATTTTTGAGCATGGGATAGTAGTACTAAATTTTTCGACAGAACTCCCATGAGCGGTTGTGATTTTAAAAGGATCTTGTTGAATAAATTTTCGAAAAAATTTATTAGCGATATCGGGTTTTACGAAAGATTTAGTACTGCCAGTGTCAATTAACATTTTAAGGTTAAGTTCAGGATAAATAATATATGGTAATTTACTTTCAGTATTTGACAGATTCATAAGTTCTAGGTTGTGTATTCGGGACTCGAGGCCGATGCCTGAAAAAACTGCTCATTATCGGCAAAATCGTTGTCTTCAGGGTGTTCAATAGAAGGTTGAACGTTTAATTCTTCGTATTGATTTTCAATTTCATATTGATTACTAGTATTGCTTTGATCGTCAATGTTAAAGAGTTCTTCAACAATAAATTTTGGTTGATTTTGATTGGTTGTAAAATTTTGTCGGAAATTTTGTGTTCCATTTTGAGAAAAACTATTTTGTGGTCTAAGGGTGTTTCTTGTTGATACTGTCATGGGACTAGGTTTTGGAAAATTAGTATTTTGGTTAGGCCTAAAAACGTTAGGTCTCTGTCCCAAATTTGTATTAAAATGAGGTTGGTTGTTATAATTTGGAAATTTTTGTGTGTACATAGATGAATTTTGGGTATTATTCGGAAAGTTTGTTATTTGAAATGGGGCTACTGGTCTAGGTTTAAATTGATTTACTATTTTGTTATTTTTATTCTGGGGAAATTTTATTTTTTGTAAATTGGTCGAAATAGTTTCAATTTGGAAATCATTCGTTAGCATACTTAAAGCGGTATTAAGGTTATCCGGGTTTTTAGTGCGCATTAATGACCCCACAGGCTCTTTTAACCCACGTAATAAAACCCTAAGTGCTAGATTACGACAGTATTGAGACAATATTGGAGCCTCAGTTGCATTAAAATGAGTTGAAATAAATGAAATTTGTAGATGTAATAATTGTTGTACTTTATTGTAAAAATCAAAATGGCTCTCATTTTCCTGTTTCAATTCTGTCATTTCTATATTTAATGTGTAAATATCACGCTTGTCAGCGTAAGCATTGAGAAGCGCTAATTTTAAATCATTCCAAGTGTTTATTAAACATGAAGATATATTGAGGGCGGCCTCGCCTTTAATTTTAGCTAAAATACTTGACATTAAATATTCATTTTGGAAATCTGTTAAATCATTGTTGTTATAAAATTTTGCTACTAATTTTTCACAAATACTTATAAATCGCGGCAAAAGTTCTGTTTCACCGTGAAATTCTGGGATCATACCCAGATATTCTGGTTTTAAAGACATATTTAAATTACAGTTTTTAGAATTATGATTTACAAAAATACGCCTTTTTGGCTTAGGTTTTTGTTTCAAGGGGGATCTTGTGCGATACAAGTTAGCAATTGAGTCTGAATCAGAATCTGTACTTGTGTCTGAGTAATCAGAGAAACTTGTTTTTTTTGAAAGGTTTAAAGACCCTCTAAATGACATAAATTACTTACAGTAGTACCAGTATCTTGTCCATATGCTTGGATTGTTGCTTAGATCTCCGATGTGCTTCGAGGATTTAGCCCCAAGATGCTGCTTCTCGTTAGGCTACTCAATTCACCCAACTATACCACTGTGAAACGAGTTTGCGGAACGCGACGAAAAGTCTAAAATTTCGCGAAACTCCCGAAAAATGTTCTTTACTCAATAAATCGTAGAAACGAACCGGACTTATGTGCTTAAGGCCGTTTGAGTATCCTACTAATGCGACTGCGCCAGTTAACTAATTAACTTCTCGAAACAAGTTTTTAAAAAACAAATTTTTATTTTAAAAAGACAAGTTTTACGTTACAGAATTAAATTCAGACTAATTGATTTTACAAACGATTCATTTTAATTTTCTATTATGTTTATGTTGAAAAACTGCTGACGGTACCGGTCACTGTCCTCTTCATCCATTGCATGTTCATGTTGTTATTAAAGCCGGGTAATGGTATAATAAGTTAATGATGTTTATGGATCATTGGGTCCATAACTTATATATATATTATATTATATTATAATAACCATTTATAAAACAAAAATATTAATATACAGTGATCGGCAAAGAGTTCGCAACATGTGGGAAAAAATTTTATTAGCGGAATATTGAAAAATCTTTTTTGGGGGATTGGATGTGCATGTCCCATAACCTTAAAATCGATTTTGACATACGTCACGTGACCAATGGTATGGCGGGAAAGTTGAAAAAACCAATATGAAATCATCATAAATCAGATAAATGATGTGTTTAGAATTCCATTAGAATCTTAAATACAATGTTTGGGATATCTACTTGAAAAAAACATAAAATCGAATATTTTTATAAATATTTTTTTACCGAATTAAAAATTTCCATATTTTTCCTTTCTTAAAGCTTCATTAAAGTAAAACTGACATCTGGTGACCACAACTAGAAATATTCTTTTGTTTTTCTGACAATTTGGAGCAATAATTCAAAAAATTCATTTACACTTGGACACCAGCTGTTGCAATAGTCTATTTCTAATAACCTTATCGATATTTTTTATATCGAAATATTCTATTATGTTAAGAAATCCTTAAATTCATTAGTCCAAAGCAAATTATATTTATAACCGTAAAAAATAATTTTGAATTTCGCAGAAATCTAAAATAATTTAAATTTTTATTAATTTTTAGATTTTTTTTAAGATTTCTGCGAAATTCAAAATTATTTTTTACGGTTATAAATATAATTTGCTTTGGATTAATGAATTTAAGGATTTCTTAACATAATAGAATATTTCGATATAAAAAATATCGATAAGGTTATTAGAAATAGACTATTGCAACAGCTGGTATCCAAGTGTAAACGAATTTTTTGAATTATTGCTCCAAATTGCCAGAAAAACAAAAGAATATTTCTAGTTGTGGTCACCAGATGTCAGTTTTACTTTAATGAAGCTTTAAGAAAGGAAAAATATGGAAATTTTTAATTCGGTAAAAAAATATTTACAAAAATATTCGATTTTATGTTTTTTCAAGTAGATATCCCAAACATTGTATTTTAGGTTCTAATGGAATTCTAAACACTTTTTATTCTTGGAATTTTTTCGATATCTCATCAACTTATCTGATTTATGATGATTTCATATTGGTTTTTTCAACTTTCCCGCCATACCATTGGTCACGTGACGTATGTCAAAATCGATTTTAAGGTTATGGGACATGCACATCCAATGCCCCAAAAAAGATTTTTCAATGTTCCGCTAATAAAAATTTTCCCCATATGTTGCGAACTCTTTGCCGGTCACTGTATAATACGTTAAAGTTAGTTCAGTTTTAAAAAATACTTTTTTAGTGATTTTTTAAAAGTCCATAATTTTGATATTTCTTTACTTTTTTTCGGCAACCTGTTGTAAATTGTTATTCCTTTATATAATATTGATTTTTGGCCAAAAGTACTTTTTACTAGGGCTCGGAATTGTATTCGAATAATTCGAAAATATTCGACTATTCGAAATTTGAATATTATTTGTGTTCAATAAATAATCATTTTGTTTAAGAGTTTTTTATTTATTATAGAGTTCTCAAGTTCTAAATCTTGAAATAATTTAACAGAATTATTTATTTGTCATCTTACTTTATTCCACAAAATGTACATTATTATTATTCGATAATTTGGATATTAAAAATTACTAACACTTAAAAATGTTCCTTTATTATGTTTAAGCAGTTAAACCACTTCTGCCGTGATTAAACGACTGAATTTCGATATTTAAATAGACGACTATTCGAATATTCGACTATCTAAATATTCGACTATTCGAAATTTGACTATTCGACTATTCAAATATTCGACTATTCGAATAAAATACCAAACGACTATTCGAATACTTATATCTTAAAAATTCCGAGCCCTACTTTTTACGATTGGTGTTTGAATATGATGATTTTGTCTCGTGATGTGAATAATGTTGCTCGAAGGAAATATTATATTGGATTGTTTTTCTTTAATAATAATAGAGTGTATTAGAATGCATAGTTTTAATTTATAAAGCCTTTCTAAATTTAAATATCCATTTGGTTCATATAAATTTATAGTTGGTTCTAAAAAAGGAAGTTTATGTATGCATTTAATTATTTTGTTTTGTAGTTTTTTTAATGGCTGAATTGTAGTTAAATTCGCTGATCCCCAGATTGAAATCATATACTGTAATTTTGAATAAACCAAGGTTAGGTTAGGTTGGAGTGGCAGACCTCTGGCATTGTCCAAACAGTCACACGTAGTCCTATAAGGACCGCTGTGGTACCACACATGTTCTGCGGAACCTATTTGCATCAGCTACATGATGGTTAACGCGATCGTAAAGAATCTTGACAGCTCAATCAAACTAGCCACTGCTGTTAATAAACTTAGTAAGTCGACCCAGTTGCAGGCTGCTCACTTCCTCCAGATCATTAAAAAATGGTTCGCGCAGTGCATTGAACCTTCTTCTCGCGAGGCCGGGGCATTCACACAAGAAATGCTGAATACTTTCCTCCTCTTCTTCATCTCTGCAACTTCTGCAGAAGTCGTTAGTTGGTATTTGCATACGTTCAGCGTGTCTACCAAACAGGCAATGACCGGTGATTACGGCAGTGATGTTTCTTAGGTCCTTCCGACTGTGCTGTAATAGCGCTGCGGTTTTCCTGTTATCAAGTAAGGGCCACAATTGCCTGGAGATGCTACAAGTTGTAAGCCCTCTCCATCTGCGTTGCCCAAGTTGTTCAGCTATTCGATCTATCTCTTCTTTGACTGATCCTAGTGGTCTAGCCACAGTATTCCACTCTGCTAGTTCGACAGACATGCTTGCACCCTCCCTGGCGAGCGCATCAGCAGTCTCGTTGCCATATATGTTGCTGTGTCCAGGAACCCAACACAAGGTGATTCGATGTTGAGCACCAAGTGTGCAGAGATTGTTGCGACAGCGCCTTACTAATTTTGACTTAGTACTGCTGGAGCAAATTGCCTTTATAGCTGCTTGACTGTCTATATAGATAGCTATAGACGCAGGTCCTCTCAAGTCCGGGTGATCCCGCAGGATGTTGACTGCTTTATCCACTGCAAAAATTTCTGCCTGGAAAATGCTGCAGTAGTCAGGGAGTCTACACGACCTCTGTATTAGCATGTTTTCGGAGAAGATACCAGCTCCCACCCCGACGTCCATTTTTGAACCGTCTGTGAAGATCGAGTGATCCACCTCCATTGTTTCTTGATTGCCTTTCCACTCTTCCCTACCCGGAATGAGCATAGAAAAGCTCCTTCCAAATTCTGGCAGCGAAACAGTGTAATCGGTTGGCTCTCGCAATTTTTGGCCTGGATATATCCCTAGTATGCTGCTGTGTCCGTAGTTGGTACTAGTCCAGCATTTCGACTCTTTCAGCTGTAGAGCACTTTTCGCAGCCACACTTTTTACGTAAATATCCATGGGTATCAGATGCAGCATAACTTCCAGTGCCGCCGTCGGTGCTGAGCGAAGGGCACCGGTCACTCCTAAACAAGCTGCCCGTTGTACCTTCGTTAGTTTTTTCATATGTATTGCTTCTTCCAAAGCGGTCCACCAGACCAGGACCCCGTAGGTTAGTATAGGTCTTACAATGGCTGTATAAATCCAGTGTACTATGTGGGGTTTCAATCCCCACTTCTTACCAATAGCTTTTTTGCAGGCATAGAACGCAACTGACGCCTTTTTGACTCGTTCTTGTATGTTCATGCCCCAGTTAAGCTTGGAGTCGAGTATCAATCCTAGATACTTTGCTTTTTCTTTTAGCACTAAAGTTCTGTTGTCCAGGACTGGAAGCCTGAAGTTCTCAATCACCCTTCTGCGTGTGAATAGAACCAGCTCCGTTTTTTCTTGGTTGACTCTCAGCCCACATAAATAAACCAAAGAATAATACATATTTTTTAAATATTTTAACGATATATAATTTTTAGCTTTAAACAAAATGCCAATTATTGGTGAGATGTAACTTTTCGATCAAAAGAAGTTTTAAAGATTGCTTATCTTTAATAAATGAGTTCGGATACTTATATTTAGTTTTTTTTTTTAGAAACCAATGTAATTTACGATAGTACTGTTGACGGTCACCCTATTAAACATTTCGGCGATCAAAAATGTATTTTGTGCGAATTCATTATGAAGGCAATCGACGACCAGCTAAAGGACAAGAAAACTGATGTAAGTAAAACTTGCTTATTATTATTTCCAGCAAGCGTATGTTATACTGGTATACAGTGTGACCAGTAAAGTTTGCATCATATGGGATTTTTTTTAATAATATCTTTATTCGAAATTTGACTTTGGCATCAAGTTCTCCTTCAATCGAAATGAAAATTAAGCAAAAAAATAGTACTCACGTGATTCGCATTATCTGTCAAATTTTAATTTTTTACAAAAAATAATTCAAAAATGGGGTTATTTCTGAAAATATCGAAAAAAGTTATTGAAAAAAGTTTTTTTTAAATGCAGTTTCTTGCCTATGTGCAAAAATTTCAGCTGCATAAGATAATTTTGATTTTTTACCCACCACTAAAATAAATGTTCCACTTAATGAACACTTTACTGAAGACACTGTGTTCTTTTTTGTCTTAATACTAAGGTGTATTACTTTCAGACACAAACTACGTCTTCAAAAATACTTATTTTATGAAGTTACCTTATACAGGGTCAAACACCAATAAACTTTGCATCACATGCGACCAAATTTTAATAGCCCAATTTTGATTTTGTAGAAAAACACACATTTAATATGGCGCTACTTTAAAGAATATCTGAAACAAAGCATTGTCAAAACTAAAAACTTTTATGTGGGTTGCGTTGAGTCTTATTTTGCAAAAGTGGTGCAATTTACAAAATATGGGTAAAAAATCAAAATTATCTTATGCAGCTGAAATTTTGCATGTGGGCTAGAAACTGCATTTAAAAAGACCATTTCTAATAACTTTTTTTAATACTTTTAGAAATAACCCTACTTTTGAATTATTTTTTGGAAAAAATAAAATTTTGCATGTGACTACTATTTCTTGCTTAATTTTCATCTCGATCGAAGCGGAACTTGATGCCAAAGTCAAATTTCGAATAAAGTTATTAATAAAAAAAAATCCCATATGATGCAGGCTTTACTGGTCATACTGTATAATAATAATAATAAGTATTTAAAATTTAATAATATAATAAATATGTTTATGTTGTCTTCTATAAACTTATTCTTCAATCCCCTGAAGCTGAGCTTGTTAGGGACAAATCTTATTTTTTTGTTTTAGTATGTAAAATCATAAATCATAAATATGCATTAAAAATCAAGTTTTAAAGTAAAAATGTTAATTTATAGTATAAACGCAGTTTTTTTAAGAAATATATTACATATAATAAAATTAGTAATTTATAATTTTTAAGTAAAAAATATTACTTATATAAATTATTCAGAAAAATATTAATTTATTAATTAAAGCATTTCTAAAACCTGAAAGTATGATTCGTACCAATTTATGTTTGTTTTTTTTTACTTTCAGGATGAGCTTAAAATTATTGTCCATGGCGTGTGCAACGTATTGCCCGGAACCATTAAAACTGACTGCAACAATTTCGTCAACCAGTATGCTGACGCCATTCTAATTTTACTTCAAGAGACCATGGATCCTAAATCCATTTGTACCTACTTGGAATTGTGTGCCAAGTCGCAGCATCCGCTAAAACTCGTACGAGGTAATTGCAAACCTATTATAGACATTGCTCCTTTTTTAGTAGGTATTTCGTTAAAATGGAAACCATCTAGTCAAAGACACATTGTCCGCTCACTTAAAATAGTTATCTTAAAAAGTACCAAACTGATTTTGAAGCGTATTTTCGAAACGGGGTTAGAGTAAGAGGGTTAGAGTTAGAGTAAATGGTGAGTGACAATACAATCCGGGTTTGTGCATGGCCGATTTTCACGAACATTTTCCTAACGTTGCTTTTATTGCTGGGGATTTTTATCATTGCCTGAAAAGAACCGTGGCTGTGTTTAGGGAAACAGGTTCTATACAACACAAAAAAGGAACAGGAAGACCATCTGTAAGAACAGAAGAACTTGTTGCAAACGTTCGTGAAATAATGCAAAAATCGCCAACAAATTGTATAAGACGCCTGTCCAAAGAAGTGGGAATATCTTATGGAACATGCAAGACTATTCTTAAGAAGCAGCTAAATTTATTTCCTTATAAAGTGTATTCCAAGAAATACAAGCCCCTGATTTTGAAAGACGCAGGAATTACTCTCAATGGTTTACCCAAAATTTATTGGAAACAAATGATTATATTAGACCTGACATTTTTTTCGGATGAAGCCTGGTTCCACCTCTCCGGTTATGTGAATTCTCAGAATACACGCATGTGGAGTAGTGAAAATCCCCATATTTTGTAGAGTCCACATTGCACCCTCAAAAAATTGGTGTCTATTTTTTTCCATGACACAGTTACAGTACAGCGCTATAGAGACAATATTTTGAATCCATTTGTGTAGCAATTACTTGACGAACTACGTTTTGGATATTTTCAACAGGACGGTGCAACCGCCCATCCAGCCTCCGAAACTATTAACTACTTACGCAATTTTTTCGACGACAGATTGATCAGTTTTCGATCAGACATTGGATTCCCACCTAGATCACCTTGTTTAACGGTTATGAATTACTTCGTTTTTCCTCATTTAAAGAACACTATTTTTAAAACACCAGTTGCAAATTTAGAACAATTACAAGAAAGGATTATCCAAGAATGTGGTTACATTTCTCCAGATATGCTGGTCAACACTTTCGAAAATATGATGAGACGTATGAATTTATGCTTGGAGCATGGTGGTGGCCAATTTCAGCAATTTATGTAATTATTTCTCCTTTTCTTTCTGTATATTCTTAACTTTGTTAATTTTGCAAACAACAAAAATAAATTTGTATTTGTCTACTTATTTTATTACTCATTAGTTTGGCATATCATGTCATAATATGAATTTAACAAAATTTTAACCTAGATTTGGTCAGATTCATCGTCCCCATATCATTGTGATCTAAACCAAGCCCTGCGTTTTTTAATCCAAGCCCTCTTTGATGCAAATAATTTTTGCTCGTACGGTACATACATACAATTATGTTAATCGGCGGTGAGAGAATTTCAGAGTCTCCGTAGCGTAATTGGCAGAGCGTTCGACTGGTGATCGAAAGGTTCCTGGTTCGATTCATATCCGCCGATCATAAAGCCTTGTAGGATAAACAAAGCACTGTAACTTATTTTTGGATCGTAGATTATTTATTAGATATTATGTTTATTATTATTACTTTACTTTTTAAGATATACATTTTGTGCCAATCTTGTCATTATATGCCATTCGGCTGTATCTATGTATTCACCAGTAGCGTCGGGCCCAATAGTTTCAAAAAACAAATATTGAATTTTCTCGTTTATTATAGCAAAGCGTTTTTCTGCGATGTGTTTTCATATAAGGATTTATAAATTTAAAAATAGATCATTTTCCTAACACCCTGTATTTACAGATCATTTTTCTTAATGCGGATCATAGGGTTTTGCATGGTAAACGTTAATTAAATCGTTTTTATGAAATTATTTTAATTTTTAGAAGAAATAACCAAGTGTGGAGTCTGCAGATCCGCCGCTGAAATAATCAAAACCATCTTAAGGAACCCCAAAGTAGACCAAAACATGAATCACATATTTGAAAAGACCTGCCGTGGTATGCCTCCAGACATGAAGGAATCTGTAAGTTAAATAATTCAGTGGTAAAATAACGGTCCAATTTTTTTCGAATAGTATGTGATAATCGTTTTAGTGTCATATTTCGGTTGCCGTATAGTGCATGATTGTTTGGCCTTACTCTGGTGGCTATAGCATGGCTACTTGTTCCTAGCGTTAAAATCCGAATCTATAGGACGAATGTGATGTCGAAATTAGGCAAAATTGGTGTATTTCGTCTTCATTTCAAGTTATTTTAACGCGTTGAACTTAAAATTTGTACGAAGTATTATAGAGTCTCACAGTCACACTCACTTAAATTAAATGAAAACAAAACACAAGTGTTGTTGTTTGGGAAAAACAGTAATCTGCTACAACAAAATGATGATTTTGTACTTAATTTAAATGGTTCTCTTTTAACTTTTACTGATAGTTGTCAGTTTGATTCAAACCTAAGATTCTCAGGCCATGTAAATAATTGACTTAAAAAGTCCCATTTTAAACTTACACTGTTATATGCATAAGGATATTCTTACTACTGATATCAAGCTAAAACTAAATACGCCACAGTGGATCTTTTCCCGTGCGTCATCACTTTCACGTCATCAAAATCGTATGAATCAAATCAAAATTACGAGACGAAAAAAGTCAAAACTAAGTCTAAGTTCATAAAATGGACGTGCCTGCCTACCGTTGGACGTACCTACATAATATCCCGAAAAATTATTATTTAGTTTAAGTTTTGCCCGGCATTCTCTATTATCTAAAAGAAATTGACAAACAAATGTTAATACATTTAATACTTTTTTAAAGCTTAAAATCTAGAAAAGTTTGGTGTTTTATTGACTATTAAAATCGCAAAAGTCAAATTTTTGACATCCTTTCATTTAAGGGAATTTAGCCACTGCCGTAAACTTTTCAAAGAACTTTTACGGTTAGAATATTTAAAGTAAATAAATTAGGTATTATAAAAATCCATAAATGCTTACCGCGAAAACAGATGGTGGGTATAATTAGCTCTAAAAAGAACTATTTTTAGAAAAAGGAACAGTTTTATGGCACACAAATTTACAAAATACGAATTAGATTGGCAGGTCAAAATAAGGTTGACAATGACGTTCTAAAATACAACGGTAGTCAACTAAACAAATAAAAAAAGAAATTAATTGACGTTTATAGTTTTATTCTTGTCTAGCAAGTTATATTATAGCGGAATATTGGAGACGTTATTTTATGCTTTTATTCAAACTTGTTACTGTAATAAATAAGGATGCAGAGTTATTAACCACGTTGAGTCCTGATCGTTGATTGATGACGCACGGGAAAAGATCCACTGTGGCGACTTTATGTGACTCTTTAATTCTTTCATTTGTCTCTTATTGTGATGTTGTTTTCTGGCCTGCGTTACGTCAGCCAGATCGGCATTCCTTACAAAAATTACAAAATTCCTGTGTTCGATTCTCTTACAATTTACGTAAATTTGATCACATCTCGGACTGTTTTAGAAATTCCCACTGCCTAAACCTGGATGAACGGTTTAAAGTACATATGACCTGTTTGGTTTATAAAATTAATAAGACTAAAACTCCTCCTTACCTATATCAAAAAGTCTTCAAAGGAACAGACATACATAACCGTCTAACAAGATCACCATCCCTTTACAGTATTCCCAGGCATTACACCTCCTTGTTTCGGCGATCATTTTCTTATAATGCGGCAAAAATTTATAACAATATCCCGGAAGTCATTAAGAGTTCCCCAACTTTTCAAGTTTTTAAAGGTAAGGTGGGTAAGTTTGTGCTGGGAGAGCGTGTGTGATGTTGTAACTATGTCATTGTGTAACTTGCTATGGCGGTTCATTTATTTCTGATTTTCTAATTGTTTACTTTATTACTTAGTATATATCTTAGGTTAGCAATTATTGAATTAATATTTTATTTTATACCTGATGGTTGCATGGCAGAGCATTAATTTGAACGTCGCCATCACTTTTCATTAAGTTTTTCTTTTATACATTTTTTTTTTGATATTAAATAAAGACATTTTGTATTGTATTATATTGTATTGTAAGTAGATTATCTATAAGACCTTAAGTTTCTATTTTGACTAAAAAAAAACAGGATAATAGATATTCTCAATTTTCTTAACCTGTGACAATTTGTTGAAAGTTAAGATGCGACGTTTTGAATAGAGTGCACGAAGCGAGTTTTTATGATTTGTCAAAATAAGGTAACAATTGCTTTGCTTCGTGCTTTGAAGTTGATCATTCATGTGAGTTCATGTCATTTAACTTAAAAACAAAAGATAAAATATTTTCTGTTAGATTTTGACAATTTGAGCGATGTTTCCTAATCAGTCTGCAGAAGTATAATGCAAAAAAACATTAGAAAAAAAAACATTAAAGAATGGTTAATTTTAAGCTAGGTACTAATATTAGATAGAGGCACCATCGGGTGCCAATTAGCGATAATCGGGCTACTACGCTACTACTATTTATACTAAAACACTCTACGTGTTTTTTGTTCGAATAGAATGTTAGTGACACGGAACGACGAGCCGCTCGACTTTTATTTTCGTATTTTGTATTATATTAACGCTGCTTTGCTTGCTGCTTTACCCAATACCAGCAGTGGCCAATAATTAAATAGTTTATTAGCCATGCCCATTAATGTATATACCAACGACTCTCATTATGATCATACTATTCTCCATTTCAGTGCGAAACTATCACTAAGGAAAATGGCATCTCATTGGTTGCTTCGTTTGCCCGTGGTGAGAATAAGACCGAGCCAATATGCCGTTCACTGTCCTACTGCGGCCCAACAGATCATTTGCTAACTATAAACTAAAATATATATAATATACATAGTTCTATAATATAATTAGCATATTTAACAGTTACATTCATAATAAACTAGGATAATATTTGAGGGGCAAAATCGTTTTTTCTGTGTATCGGCAGCAGTTTTTTGTGGTTACATACTTTACTTGCTACAAGCTAGTGTAGATTAAAATAATATTAAGAGCAAACGGTGGCGTTTTCGCCATTTAGTTTTTTGATCAATATTTTGTTTATTTTTCTAAAATGCGGCCGAATCCACCCCTCTTTGAATTGCAATTACCTACACTTTTAAGCAGGGTTGGCAAATATCATGATATATAAATATCCGATATATATTCAAATTTGGATATTTATTTAAATTTTTAATTATTTTTAAATTATTTCATCTGTTTTCTGTAAAGATATTATATTTTAAAAATTCAAAATCACTTAATTTAATATAAACATTTTATAAACCTGTAAATTTGTATTTCAATTCTATTCAATGATAGCTGCTATCACAATAACAAGTTTTTTAGTACTCCTATGTTAGGAATGTAAAATGTAACTAAACCCAGAATTACTAGGCTTGTTAATTAAATCAAAATGAACCCAAACTGGATTTTTTATTTTTGGCATTGTAAAATTTTTATTTCATAAAACAAACAGCAAAATATTGCTCCGTTCAATTGGAAATCGGAACTAAATAAAAATGCCACGTGGCAAAGAACAACAGGTGGTAAACGTCTCGGAAAGATGGGGAATCACCGCGTAAGCAGCATAATACGCTGTTGCCAGCTCAGCGGCAGCGGGGCCATATTTTTATACTGATGAATAGAATTTTAGAAAAAAAATATTGATATATATCATGATAAATTATATCGTCGCATAAATATCATGATACTTATCAAGATATATATCAGGATATTTATCACGGATATATATCCTGCCAACCTTGCTTTTAAGTTAAAAAAAAACATTTAGTTAATAAATTAATAAAATTAAAAAACGAAATTTTGCCAAATTTGCTTTTTTGTTTTTATTAATTTATAAATGCAACCTTTTTTAACGTAAAAAGGAGGGAATTATACTTTAGGGTCGATTTTCGGATAAAACGTAACGAAATATTGATTAATAAACAAAATGGCGAAGGCGTCACTATTGTTTGCTTATTAGTGATTTAAAATAAATTTTATTTTTAACATTTTAGCTTAGTTTTAATAATTGTAGTTGTACCCCTTTATGACAAAAATAATTATTAATATAATAATACCTAAGTATATTATTATAATTATTATTTCTTTAGTAATAATAAAACTTGGTGATTGTCACAGTTGTGGACAATTATTGGCCATAGTACTTTTAGGTTTACTGTGATAAAATGTTTTGTATATTGAATATCATTTAATAAACAAACGTATTTTAAATATTTGTCACTCATTTCAATGTGTATATCGTGTTTTATCTTACGTATTTTGGTAAAAAAAGGTAATAAACTTTGATATGTCAAAAAAAATATAGAGATCGAACTGTTAAGTTAAATAAGACTATGTCGAAAACAAGGTAAATCTTGACACAAACTACATCGGCGTAGCGAGGGAGGAAGGCCAAGGGGCCATAAAAACCATAACAAAAAAAAAGAAAACAGCTAATAATAATAATACTAATAATATAATAAGTTTATTTTAAATTTAATAATATAATAAATATGTTTATGCTCTCTTCTATAAACTTATTCTTCAACCCCCGAAAGCTGAGCTTGTTAGGGGCAAATCTTATTTTTTGTTTTAGTATGTTAAATCATAAATATGCATTAAAAATCAAGTTTTTTAAAGTAAAAATGTTAATTTATAGTATAAACGCAGCTTTTTTGAGAAATATATTACCTATAATAAAATTATTAATTTATAATTAAGTAAAAAATATTACTTCTATAAATTATTTAGAACAATATTAATTAATTAAAGAAATTCTAAAAATATTTTCAAATTGTCTGTTTTAATATCCATGTTTTTATTTCGACTTAAAATTTTTTTATTGAAATCAATTTTTTAATTTTTGGTTGGTAAATAATCGTTAAAATAAAAATATAAATATTTGAAATTTTTTTGTCCTATGGACTTTTATTTTAGGTTTTATGGTTATTTCATTTTTATGACGTGTATTATGATTATGGTTTTTAAATTGTATAAGGGTTGTATTTTTAAATATATGTATTAAGATATTATAAATGTAAAGTTGTCTTATGTTCAACTTTTTTGTTTCAGAAAATAATTTTTTGAAGGATAAAGATAATCTTTATTAAATTTAATTAATTCTGTTTTTAACCTGTTATATTACACAACCCACTTTAAACTTCAATAGCCGTATTCACTAAAGGGGTCTAAGTTAAAACCCGTTTTAAATTGACAGTTCTAGGTTTAAAATTGTCAGAATAAGTCAACTAAGTCTTGTAAATATTTTTTTGGCTTTTCTTTAAATACTTTTTGACTTAACGAATTGTATCTCCTTTTTTTATCAGAATATAGACCTTTGCTGTCTTAAATTGCAGGTATTGACACTCATTTATTATATTTTCTATAGTGTCAAGACTAAAGTTATATGAATACTAACATCCATTTTTAAATATTTAGCCTATTCCTTCAGAAATTGCTTGCACCTGTTATCATCATACATCCATGTAAATGGCGTACAAGTTACAAAAGCACTACTCAGCAATTAAAATGTAAGTATTAATATAGTATTATTTATTTTGCGTGATGTACATAATCGTTTAACGAGGATTGTTTTCAATATTGACTTTAATTTAATGCAAACTAGGGTAGGTCACAACTCCATTTATGATCAAGGTATGAAATTTTACAACGAAATACCGCAAGAATTAAAATTACAAAACGTTTTAAAGAGGTAATAAGGAGAGCAAATTATTTACATTTTGTCCCCTCAGAAATCGTTTTTAACATAAATCAATTATGATAAATTTCTGGTGATTGTCCTAGGTCCTAGATCTACCGCCTGTGTTTGAAAACGAATGTTATATTAGATGCATTTGTGATTTGTACCTATTAGGTAAAAATAATATAGTAAATATATGTGGGTTCTTTAATAAATTCTGCTAGTCAAATTATTTATAGTTTCCTAATCCAAATTATAATGCTTTAGGGAAATCACAGCGAAAACGCTTCACGGACGTTTTTACTACGAGTAACGCAGAATTTCTGATATTCATTCATTTCTAACGATACAGTGTTGCTGAGGTGTTTGTAATCAATTTTTCGATTAATGTTTAGTATTTTTTTTAAATAGAACTATTTAGTGCTATTTATTATTTTTTCTATTTCACATTCATAATAAGCTCAGTACGATACGCATTTGCGTATCGTAATTAAGCTATTTCGATACGCGTTTTTTCTTTATTTGATGTTGGTAACATTTAAATGTTTTATTTCATTGACTTGCGCGGCCTTTGTGATTTACGAGAAAACCCATTTTTCTCAGAGGAAAAATAGCTTGATACTTACTTTTTTATTAACAGTCATGTATGTTGGTTGCATAAATCTATAAATCAATCTTTTGTAGATGCTTCAAGCTATCATTTTCTGCCAAATCCTATCCAAAATTCAATCTACTAACCTTCCAATGTCGATTTTAACTTAAACTTTATTTGAATTTTCCATCTTCCTTATACTAAATTGCAATACCGTGACGTAAAATCACGTCTTTTGAAATTCGAAAAAAAATAGCATAATCTCCCGACTTTCCGAACGCTCTGTATATGTACCGAAAAGTACAAGGATCACACAACGTATTTCGTCCAATTTCAAATAACTTTAGAATCTCGTGGTGAAAATGGGTCAATAAATCAAAAAATGATTTTGCAAAATAATTTTTGTTGTCCAGAGGCTACTATGATAAAAAATAGTATTACCAACATAAAATTTAGACATAAAAATTTACAAAATTTGAAGGATTTATTTTCTTTTTAAAATGTATTTTTCTTGATTATGAAAGGTGAAATAGAAAAAAATGTATAAAGCACATGTTTCATAATGCGTTTTAGCGCACGTGTCAATAAAAAAAACTCGCCACTTTGTGGCTCGTTTTTTAAAATAGACGCGTGCGCTAAAACCGCTTCTTATGAAACGTGTACTTTAATATACTAATTTACAATGGTTCGCGAGTGCGTGGTGTGTAAGAGACCAGACTATTCCAATCCTGGATTAATATTTCGGCAAGTGAGGTTATTCAGGTTATATTTTTTAGCTTAAAAGCAATGGTGTGGATAGTTCTGTATTTTAAATAAATGTTGCAAAATATATTAATGTTTTTGATCCCAAAAAACCACATGCCAATGTACTGTAAGGATAATAGCGAGCTTACAGCATTGCCATTTTTTAAAGCCATCTCCTTCTAACGTATCTGAAACTTTGGAAGTAGGTCTGATTGTAAAAATGATTTTTGATGAATGGAACGTTTTGTCTCCTTATATTACATGTCTGTAGTTACAACCATATTTTATTTGACACAAGGCAACCATAACATATTTTACTTTCTCTAGAAAGTCATACTTTAGATTAGGTTTTTGCAAAATTCCTACATCTGGACTGATAAGTTGTTTTTAGGTTTACCCAAGCTGAAAAACTATTTTGGACCCAAATTTTTATTCAATATTTAATTTATTTCAGTGCAGAAGAACATTTTTTAAAAGCAGTGGACCTAATTACACACATTTTGTTGGTGTTGTAATGATGATTGATGACGGGAACGTAGGCCCAAATGGATTAATGGAGTGCTTCGTTTGTAAATGGATTGTTCGAACTGTAAAAGATTTTATTAACCAGGATAATGTAACTGTGGTAAATAATTTTTGTATTGTGATTTTACAACCACAACCTACTTTGAAACAGATTGGTTATTAATTTAACCTATACTGGACTTTTTTATGTTTATTTGCTCATGAATTTTTTCTGTCCTAATCGATTTTAACGATTATTTTTCTATATTACCATATGGAGAATAGGTTTCTGAAGTTAAGATTTTAAAAAATGTGGTACATACACATACCTACAGGGCAATATAAAGATATTTGCAGATGATACGACAATTATTTATTTTGCTGAATCTTTCGCAGAAATGTATTTTAATATTAATAATGATCCGAAAATACTTCTTTCTTGGCTTCAATCAAATAAACAATTTTACACAATCATCTTTTATGTTTATAATTAAAATTTTTTTTTTCCTTCGCCACTTAAAATGTAATAATGAAGATATTCAATATTCGGAAAAGAGAAAATTTTTAGGATTAGTTTTAGACGAAAATTTAAATTGGAAAGGTCATATCCTCGATATCTCCTTTGGTATCGATTTTATACATTCCTTTGAAATACTTAAAAATATATATTTTTCATTAAAATATTCAAAATTACAATTTTATTTAGCTTCTGCATTGGAATCTGCTTGGTTATCAAATTTAAAACCATTACAAAAATTGCAAAATAAAGTTATTAAATGCATAAATTACCACATCTAGGGCCAACTGTTAACCCATATATAGACTTAAAGGGTATTTACACATTAAAAACATTTATAAATTAAAAATTTGTATTCTAATTCGCTCTATTATTTTCAAAGAAAAAAAAATAAAACTTCAGGAGAATAAGATCCTAACACCAGACATTGTGTAAGTTATCAAACTATACCAGTAAAAAGTAATTTCGGATTTTCATCAAACGTTGTTTGTCTTGTAAATGATTTTTAATTTAGGCCTTTCTTTGAAGAAAATAAAAGTTGGCCATTTTTACTAACACAAGTTATTGTATATTTTAAAAACAATGTAAATGAAAATGAGCCAAATGAGAAACATAGTGTAAGAACATTGAATATCAAACTAGTAAGAAGGAAATATAAGTAGATTTCCTAAATCTGCTACGTTAAATTCATAGATGGCACCAATGAGTCATCAAGAATAAAGCGTGTTGATGCAGCCACTAACGATAAGCCTTTTCATTGCTAAATTAAAACATTGTTGCCGCCTGTCTGTTTGACTTGCTGCATGAGTTTTTTAAATTTATTTTTATAGCTTATCGTAAAAACTTGTATTCACATAAGTATCTACACCTATCCTAGATTTAAGTAGTTGTGTTGTTTATTTTCCTACCTATAGTCTATCTATAGTATAGTCTAGAGTCTAGACCTAAAAATGTCCCTATTTTTAATTGCTTAGTAGAATATAATATTTTCAACCTTTTGACGTTCCAACGTTAATTACATGAAAACATATTGGCTGCCATGTTTTCTATTTCTAACAGAATTAAATGACGACTCTCACTATTCAATACATACCTAGGCTACAACGTATATGTTGGGTAAAATATGAATGATATGCGGTTTGTATACTTAACTTGGTTTTTATTTGCAGTTATTACGACTTTTTAAAATGCTTAAAATAAGTAGGTTTTACTTTCTTACTTAAGAAATATCCAGTTTGTTTGTATTAGTGAATTACGTATTTTGCTATTTTTCGACGAAATAAAACCTATTTTAGTTATACTTGCTGTCGCTTTTTATCTACTTTTATTTGTTTGACATTTAACACCTTTATGCAACGGTTAATCGTTGTGAAAATCGGTCCAATTACCCCGGAGTAATCAGCGTACATATTATTATCAAAAACATATATTCGGCTGGAATTGAGAACCTGCTATTTTATTGTCTGTTAAAAATGCTTATATCATTAAAAATTCCAATAAAATATACGATTTGATAAATATCAAATTCACTGATGTGATGTCGTGGTGTGTCCGCATTACATCTGTTGCCGAGGCGCTGCGTTATAACGACAGATTTAAGGTTACAGTTACGATCAACTTCACAATGGCGGCCAAACCACCTCCAATACGTCTTAAACTGAGTTGTCAACTTTTCTCGGACATCCGCCATTCTTATAGTTTGATATTCAATGGTAAGAATAAGTCCCCCCCAGGCAGCACAAACCGGACTTATAGACATCTTGGCGAAGTATTTAAAAGAATATGTGACGCCTTTTATTACTTCGCAGAGAGGTCGCCAAGTAAGCTCAATCAATGCCAAATGTCCGCCACATCGATAATTTCATAGATCACTTAGAGAAGTTACAATGCGAATATCTTATTTTCGTCGCAATAATGACGATTCCGAGAAAAATCGTGGTATTCTCTAGAACGTCTTTAAGATACCTTACAGAAGTCACAATGCGAATTTCTTATTTTCATCGCAACCAGGACTCTGTGGGGATATGTTTTTGTCTGCACTAGAATATCTTTAAGATAGCTTACAGAAGTCACAAGTCACAATGCGAATTTCTTATTTTCATCGCAACCAGGACTCTATGGAGATATGTTTTTTGTCTGCACTAAAATATCTTTAAGATATCTTACAGAAGTCACAATGCGAATTTCTTATTTTCATCGCATTCAGGACACTTTGGGGATGTATTGTTTCGTCCTTTCTAGAATATCTTTAAGATAGCTGATAGAAGTCGCAATGTGAATTTCCTATTTTGATGGATAGGAGGGCGATTTTGAAAAATATTTATTGTAGTGGAGTAAAAAACAAGGCAAAAGTCGCTTCCTTCTCGATTTTTTTTTACGTTAGAACAAACTGAGACATATCTCATTTTATAAGGTAGGTCATTGTTTGTTAGAAATCACAAGATTCGACAATTGCAAAAGTATTATATTTTTAAACTAAAGTTAATCGTATCTGCGGTTTCAGAGAAATTCGGTGACAACGGAAAGCAAAAATTGGGTTTGTTTTATATGCGATCTAAAGCTCACTTTTAAAAGTTTTTTTTATTTTTTTTATCAAATTTTAATCAAGAATAATAATTGTTATAAAATTGTCATTTAAATTACATAAATATATGCCTGTAATAAACCTATAAAGTTAGTTGGAAATTAATAAATTTTAAGAAATTGTTTTAGTCATATATTATGTCTTTTCTGGCCAAAAAAGCCAATTTTGAGCATTAAAAAAATCAAAGGGGAGTGGAGTAAAGGGAGATGAAATAAAATTTATGTCAATTCGCTACGAAGAAAGCCCGCATGACTATTAAAGGGTCACAAATTAACAATACTAGACCTTTTCCTTTTTTGTTCTATACATAATTTTTGTTTGCAGGCAGAAGTCGAACATCTTCTTGATACAATTTGCGAAATGACTCCCAAGTTTATAAGAGACGTGTGTCATGATTTCGTGCATAAATATTATAATTTATTTGCCCAACTCATTATTACCATTGCTGACGAAGGCCAGATATGTTTTAATTTACATGCATGCGAGAAAAAATCCGGCGGGGCCGATATAGGTGCTCTAATAGAAGCATACAGTAATGATGTTCTTCCTGGTAAGTTCTGGACTACTCCTACTGGCTGTGATTCAATCATTAACAATGGTATTTTGCTGATATTTTCTACTTACTATTGGCCAGACGCGGATAATAGTTATTATAAAAAAATGTAGGCAAATGTAGTAATCTCCCTAGCAGCAGAATTATTACCGATATTTTTTTTAAGGTCACAAATGGTTTTGTTAATAAAAAATAATCCCGAGTCGAAGACGAGGGAAATTTTCTTTCAACAAAAACATGAGTGAAACCCATAGACAATTTACCTTTAGATAAGCAACCAATAATCACGAAAGTGGCAGTTTTATGGCCTCGCGCATGTAAACAAAGCTAGACACTATTAGACATGCGCACTGCGGCATTATCGTTTGACGAATGGGAAAATAGACAGGTCCGGGCTTTAAAATTTAAATTCTTGCCAAAAAATTGAAATTTCTTCTCAATTTTTGATATAAAGTTGGGAATTTTTGATATAAAGTTGGGAAAAAAGGTAGTGATTTTTGGCATTTTTAGTAGTTGCAAACCTAATCAGATTTTGAGGATAGAAAATTGTTTTTAAGGGTTTGTTTCTAAAATTTGTTTAAAAATGATTCGTCGTCGTGTTTTTAGTTCGAAAAAGAAGAGAACAAGAGCAAGTGAATTAAACTAGCTAGCCTTATAAAATCGAATATAAAAACAGACAAAACCAGCAAAGTAACCAATCTACGGTGTTATCGCGTACCTAACCTCAAGTCAAATATTAGTTGGTATATAACTTGTATTGATTTTTACAATTTGGCAAAAATTTGGGTACGTGTAAAACATTTTCAAGTAAAATTTCGTGTTCAAGAGTTTGAAAAGTTTTTGCCCGAGAACTTGCCCCGTGAAATACTGGCTTTATTAAAAGCTTAATGCCGGGATGTACACATTTTAACCAAAAAATTAACCAACCAGCAACTTTGACAGAGTTAATTTTCTCACAATCAGACACAATTCACTAAACTACACAAAAACTAGAAATCCATAAATATTAAACACCCACAATCCACGATAGTTAAGAAAACTACAAGGAATCCACAGAGAAACCTGAAAACTCAACAACAAAAATGGCGGTTCTGTAGAGTATCTTGTGCATGTCGATCATTGTCGATAAAGTAGGACAGGCCGATAACACGAGGTTTGTGCGCATGCACGAAGGTGTCCAGAAGGAAGCCAGCTGACCGGCGAGTCATGCGCTCGGACGTGTTTTTTCACCCATAAAACGTAACTTTTGTTTGCCCAGGAGATAAGCTGTACGTATCTAAAGGTAAATTGTCTATGGTGAAACCTAGAAAAAATTATCTGGAATTAATTCTGCTTCGTGGGAGATTCGGTAAGAAAATTTCATAAGTTGGAGTTTCTTTTAATGTTACTGAAATTTTAGTAATAAACCTTAATTACTAACAAGTAAAATCAACTTCTATTGTAAAAATACAGTGCGTCATATTAAACTAAACTCATCGGAAATATGTTTTTTTAAAGTTATATTTGAATTTAAAACTATAAAGACATTGGATTGTCTCACCTGTCACTTCAAAATTACTTTTTGAATTAAAATTAAGTTGTAGTAGTCGTACCTAAGAAAAATTATCACTTATTAACTTTATTAGGTTAATAGGCTATAGTCTATCACTTATAATATCCCTAGCAGCAGAATTATTACCGATAATTTTTTTAAGGTCAAGAATGGTTTTGTTGATAGAAAATTTTCTATCAACAAAAACATGAGTGAAACCGAGAAAAAAATTATCGGGAATTAATTCTGCTGCGTGGGAGATTCGGTAAGAAAATTTCGTAAATTGGAGTTTCTTTTAATATGATGAGATGATGAGACCTACGACCTATTCTCAATAAAAATTATAAGTTAGCAACAAAATGTATTTTGATTTTATTCTAAGTGACGTTTGCCAGAAAAATAAAGCACCTTCATTTTTGACAGAAAAATTATCACTTATTAATTTTATTAGGTTAATAGGCTATAGACTATCGCGATAGTCTCTTGTCGCTATAAGCAACGCAAACAAAAAGGAGCCTTCTAATTGGTTGAAAATAAATTTATGAAATTTTCGCGATAGTATCCCGTTGCTATAAGCAACGTAAACAAAAAGGAGTCTTCTAATTGGTTGAAAATAAATTTATGAAATTTTCTACAAAAGCATTTCTCACGCACAAGTATCCATTCTGTTGCAAAAAGCACACAATAGTTATTTGTATAACATGAGTCTTTTTACCTTTGTTATGGAATACCCTGTATATAGTTATAATATTCTATAAAAACAATTTTAATTTTTAGGAAGAGATACTTGTACACCCTGCAAACTATTGGGTAGCATAGTTAAATCCATTTTAGAAAACCAAGATATGTTAACAATGATGAGGGATGGCTTTAGGAATATATGTAATAAATTACAGGACCCTCTTAGGAATATGGTAAGTATAAAGGTTCGTCTTAATGTCGTACTCAGAAGGGGGCACACCCTCTCCCACCTTTTAAAGGAGCGATTAAAACGGCAATTTTCTTAAATTTTCTAATCATTTCTACAAAAATTTCCACCTGTCAATATGTTGATTGCCCTGATCTTTTAACTAGAGAGTTCCGCACAATTTATAGGTTTTGGATATTCCTCGACTTTGAAAGAAGAAATTGTTGACGCTTTTCCTAATGACTTTTTAATGTCATAGTGAATAAAAAAACACATTTTTGGCTAGCTTTTGAATTAAGATTTGATAAATAAATTTGTAAGCAGCAAGTAAGTATTATAATGAAAATGTGTCTGTTTTAGTGTAATTCCGAGTTAAGAACGCATTGGCAAGATTATATCAACATGCTTAAAAATTTTAGAGCAGAGCAGTTCTGTAGAAATATGAAATTGTGCGATGTTCCCAATAAATTACCTGAAATTGGAGATACTGGTAAGCAAATAACGAAACAGGTACAAACTTAAGAAGACTTAAGAAATTTGTCAGTTTGTTCAGTTACTTAAGGTGGGAGTATCAACATGCTTGCCAACCTATAACCTATTTCGCGTAGATTTATTTATGTTTTCTGGCTTTTATACAAAATTTAAAGAAAATCAGTATCGACTTGATATTCTATAGGCGATAATGGACATATTTAATAAATATTAAGGAATTTCAAAACTTATTTTAGGAGAATTGTATAGCGAAAAATATCGGGTAAGATTTTTTTTAACATTATTATGTCATTGTCACTCATTGTTCTTTCACTATACAATTCTCCCAAAATAAGCACTGAAATAAATTGATATTTTTGTAATATATCAGATACTACCTAAATAATGTAGGTACCGACGATATTGATTTTCTTTAAATGTTAGTTATTAAAACAATAAACTCAAAAAATCAACGCGAAATAGGTTATAGGTTGGCAATAGCTTGAATGACGTTGAGAATTCAACCTTAATGTTACCAAACCCAAAATTTTTACCTATAGAGGTTAATACTAATTTCATTGTGACGTTTCTTTTCGTTGTAGAAAAGTGTGGGACCTGTCAAATTGTAGCTAATATGGTGAAAACAATGTTGTCAGTAAGTCCGGACGTGGCTCAAACTATTAAAAATACAATTCTCGATTCATGTGGTCTAATGTCTCCGGAATTTAAAAAGATTGTAAGTAATAAAAGTAAAATTCTTTCAAAACAACTTTTTTGTTAAAATTTAAATGTTTTTATTCCAAAATGGCAACTATGTGTCTTTAGAACAAAGATATTAATAAGGTAAATTGGAACACATAATCCGCCTTGTTCTTTCTCTCTGATTGCTGGTTACAATAAACAAACTAATGCTAAACTAGATAGGCAGTTTTGTTGGTCATAACCTATTGTTAACTCAACTGGTGTAGTGAACAACAGGTATCACGACTTTCAATACTCGTTGGCACATTTATTTCAATTCCTTCTTTTCTTAAGTGCGAGTGAAATGTCAAAAAGTTCAATTTAGATATTATCAATATTATGCTATACTTATTGTGGTATTCAAATATATAACATTTTACAATTTTCACTTTTAGTGTAACAGTGCAATCCAGACGTATTTTGATCAAGTTATAAACATGTTAAAAACTTACAATCCACTCGATGTCTGCAAGGAAGTCGAACTGTGCTCTAGTAAAAACGAATTGATAACTTTTAATTTTGGTAAGTGAAACTACAAAAGTATATTTTATGTCAGGGGCTTTCTAACTTATTACTTTTATATTTAATTTTAACTTCTAAACATTTTTGTTTAATATCTGTACCTACAACTACATAAAGGTATAACTGATCTGGAATAACGGTTGAAGTGAATTAATATGGGACATTTTCAGTAAAACTTATTTCAAAAGCTGTGTATATATACTCTTTTACTTGGATCTATGTATTTTATGTAAATAATTTTACTTTCTAGGAAGGGATACTTGTACACCCTGCAAAATATTGGGTAGCATAGTTAAATCCATTTTGGAGAACCAAGATATCTTAACAATGATGAGGGATGGGTTTAGGAATATATGTAATAAATTACAGGACCCTCTTAGGAATATGGTAAGTATACAGGTTCGTTTCAATATCGTACACAGAAGGGGGCACACCCTCTCCAACCTTTTAAGCGAGCGATAAAAACGGCAATTTCCTTAAATTTTCTAATCATTTCTACAAAAATTTCCGCCTGTGAATATATTGATTGCCTTGTTTTTTTAACTATTCTTGGAGTTCCGCACAATTTATAGGTTTTGGATATTCCTCGACTTTGAAAGAAAAAATTGTTGACGCTTTTCCTAATGACTTTTTAATGTCATAGTGAATAAAAACACATTTTTGGCTAGCTTTTGAATTAAAATTTAATAAATAATTTTTTAAGCAGCAAGTAAGTATTATAATGGAAATGTGTCTGTTTTAGTGTAATTCCGAGTTAAGAACGCATTGGCAAGATTATATCAACATGCTTAAAAACTTTAGAGCGGAGCAGTTCTGTAGAAATGTGAAATTGTGTGATGTTCCCAATAAATTACCTGAAATTGGAGATACTGGTAAGCAAATAACGAATAATTATTGAAACAGGTACAAACTAAAGAGCTCTATTCGTCAGTTTGTTCAGTTACTTAATGTTACCAAATCCTAAATTTTTACCTATAGAGGTTAATACTAATTTCTTTGTGACGTTTCTTTTGTAGAAAAGTGTGGGACCTGTCAAATTGTAGCTAATATGGTGAAGACAATGTTGTCAGTAAGTCCTGACGTGGCTCAAACTATTAAAAATACAATTCTCGATTCATGTGGTCTAATGTCTCCGGAACTTCAAAAGGTTGTAAGTAATAAAAGTAAAATTCTTTCAAAACAATTTTTTAATTAAAATTTAAACGTGTTTATTCCAAAATGGCAACTACGTGTCTTTAGAACAAAGATATTAATAAGGTAAATTGGAACACATAATCCGCCTTGTTCTTTCTCTTTGATTGCTGGTTACAATAAACAAACTAATGCTAAACTAGATAGGCAGTTTTATTGGTCATAACCTATTGTTAACTCAACTGGTGTATTGAACAACAGGTATCACGACTTTCAATACTCGTTGGCACATTTATTTCAATTCCTTCTTTTCTTAAGTGCGAGTGAAATGTCAAAAAGTTCAATTTAGATATTATCAATATTATGCTATACTTATTGTGGTATTCAAATATATAACATTTTACAATTTTCACTTTTAGTGTAACAGTGCAATCCAGACGTATTTTGATCAAGTTATAAACATGTTAAAAACTTACAATCCACTCGATGTCTGCAAGGAAGTCGAACTGTGCTCTAGTAAAAACGAATTGATAACTTTTAATTTTGGTAAGTGAAACTACAAAAGTATATTTTATGTCGGGGGCTTTCTAACTTATTACTTTTATATTTAATTTTAACTTCTAAACATTTTTGTTTAATATCTGTACCCACAACTACATAAAGGTATAACTGATCTGGAATAACGGTTGAAGTGAATTAATATGGGACATTTTCAGTAAAACTTATTTCAAAAGCTGTGTATATATACTCTTTTACTTGGATCTATGTATTTTATGTAAATAATTTTACTTTCTAGGAAGGGATACTTGTACACCCTGCAAACTATTGGGTAGCATAGTTAAATCCATTTTGGAGAACCAAGATATGTTAACAATGATGAGGGATGGCTTTAGGAATATATGTAATAAATTACAGGACCCTCTTAGGAATATGGTAAGTATACAGGTTCGTCTCAATATCGTACACAGAAGGAGGCACACACTCTCCCACCTTTTAAGCGAGCGATAAAAACGGCAATTTCCTTAAATTTTCTAATCATTTCTACAAAAATTTCCGCCTGTGAATATATTGATTGCCTTGATTTTTTAACTATTCTTGGAGTTCCGCAGAATTTATAGGTTTTGGATATTCCTCGACTTTGAAAGAAAAAATTGTTGACGCTTTTCCTAATGACTTTTTAATGTCATAGTGAATAAAAACACATTTTTGGCTAGCTTTTGAATTAAAATTTAATAAATAATTTTTTAAGCAGCAAGTAAGTATTATAATGGAAATGTGTCTGTTTTAGTGTAATTCCGAGTTAAGAACGCATTGGCAAGATTATATCAACATGCTTAAAAACTTTAGAGCAGAGCAGTTCTGTAGAAATGTGAAATTGTGTGATGTTCCCAATAAATTACCTGAAATTGGAGATACTGGTAAGCAAATATCAAATAATTATTGAAACAGGTACAAACTAAAGAGCTCTATTCTTCAGTTTGTTCAGTTACTTAATGTTACCAAACCCTAAATTTTTACCTATAGAGGTTAATACTAATTTCTTTGTGACGTTTCTTTTGTAGAAAAGTGTGGGACCTGTCAAATTGTAGCTAATATGGTGAAGACAATGTTGTCAGTAATTCCTGACGTGGCTCAAACTATTAAAAATACAATTCTCGATTCATGTGGTCTAATGTCTCCTGAACTTCAAAAGGTTGTAAGTAATAAAAGTAAAATTCTTTCAAAACAATTTTTTTGTTAAAATTTAAACGTATTTATTCCAAAATGGCAACTACGTGTCTTTAGAACAAAGATATTAATAAGGTAAATTGGAACACATAATCCGCCTTGTTCTTTCTCTCTGATTGCTGGTTACAATAAACAAACTAATGCTAAACTAGATAGGCAGTTTTATTGGTCATAACCTATTGTTAACTCAACTGGTCAGTGGCGTAGATATGGGGGGGGGTCCAGGGGGTCTGGACCCCCCCCCCCCCCCAGAGATAGTAAGACAATATCACGATACGTAAGTTAAAGAATTACAATCAACATATTCAAAGCCACAAAGGAAAAGGATTGTTGAAAAAAAGAAAATTATCTCCTTTTAATTCCATTAGTGCTTATCAAAATAAAAACGTCAAAACGTTCGCGTTACGTTATATAAGAAACTAGCGTGTATCCGGCATGCGTTGCAACCCGCTGGTATAAATACAAACCCGAACAAACCCGATATATTAGTACCCGGCATGCCACTTTCTGAAATTGCACCCGTGCGAAGCCGGGGCGGGTCGCTATTATACATAAAAACCTTCCCCTTGAATCACTCTATCTATTAAAAAAAACCGCTTCAAAATCCGTTGCGTAGTTTTAAAGATTTAAGCATATATAGCTGGTAGGGGACGGACAGACAGCGACAGCGACAGCGACAGCGACAGCGACTTTGTTTTATACTATGTTAAGATTAAGATAGGTATATTTTTTTTTAAAATCTATCCATTTCAAAATAACAGGGAAAACTTTGTTGAATTGATACTTTAAAGCTACATTTTTGAGAGCTCAAAACAAAACTTTAGGGCGTGACACCCCAAAAAATTTTCGCCTCCGGCGGTGCGCCTCCAACGGGGAAATAGCCCGAGACCCCCCCCAGAATGAAAAGCTATCTACGCCACTGCAACTGGTGTATTGAACAACAGGTATCACGACTTTCAATACTCGTTGCTATATTTATTTCATTTCCCTCTACTCTTAGGTTCGAGTCAAATGTCAAAAAGTTCAATTTACATATTATACTGATTGTGGTGTTAAAAAATATAACATTTTACAAATTTCACTTTTAGTGTAACAGTGCAATACAGACGTATTTTGATCAAGTTATAAACATGTTAAAAACTTACAATCCACTCGATGTCTGCAAGGAAGTCGAACTGTGCTCTAGTAAAAACGAATTGATAACTTTTAATTTTGGTAAGTGAAACTACAAAAGTATATTTTATGTCAGGGGCTTTCTAACTTATTACTTTTATATTTAATTTTAACTTCTAAACATTTTTGTTTAATATCTGTACCTACAACTGCATAAAGGTATAACTGATCTGGAATAACGGTTGAAGTGAATTAATATGGGACATTTTCAGTAAAACTTATTTCAAAAGCTGTGTATATATACTCTTTTACTTGGATCTATGTATTTTATGTAAATAATTTTACTTTCTAGGAAGGGATACTTGTACACCCTGCAAACTATTGGGTAGCATAGTTAAATCCATTTTGGAGAACCAAGATATCTTAACAATGCTGAGGGATGGCTTAAGGAATATATGTAATAAATTACAGGACCCTCTTAGGAATATGGTAAGTATACAGGTTCGTCTCAATATCGTACACAGAAGGGGGCACACACTCTCCCACCTTTTAAGCGAGCGATAAAAACGGCAATTTCCTTAAATTTTCTAATCATTTCTACAAAAATTTCCGCCTGTGAATATATTGATTGCCTTGTTTTTTTAACTATTCTTGGAGTTCCGCACAATTTATAGGTTTTGGATATTCCTCGACTTTGAAAGAAAAAATTGTTGACGCTTTTCCTAATGACTTTTTAATGTCATAGTGAATAAAAACACATTTTTGGCTAGCTTTTGAATTAAAATTTAATAAATAATTTTTTAAGCAGCAAGTAAGTATTATAATGGAAATGTGTCTGTTTTAGTGTAATTCCGAGTTAAGAACGCATTGGCAAGATTATATCAACATGCTTAAAAACTTTAGAGCAGAGCAGTTCTGTAGAAATGTGAAATTGTGTGATGTTCCCAATAAATTACCTGAAATTGGAGATACTGGTAAGCAAATAACGAATAATTATTAAAACAGGTACAAACTAAAGAGCTCTATTCGTCAGTTTGTTCAGTTACTTAATATTACCAAACCCTAAATTTTTACCTATAGAGGTTAATACTAATTTCTTTGTGACGTTTCTTTTGTAGAAAAGTGTGGGACCTGTCAAATTGTAGCTAATATGGTGAAGACAATGTTGTCAGTAAGTCCTGACGTGGCTCAAACTATTAAAAATACAATTCTCGATTCATGTGGTCTAATGTCTCCGGAACTTCAAAAGGTTGTAAGTAATAAAAGTAAAATTCTTTCAAAACAATTTTTTTGTTAAAATTTAAACGTGTTTATTCCAAAATGGCAACTATGTGTCTTTAGAACAAAGATATTAATAAGGTAAATTGGAACACATAATCCACCTTGTTCTTTCTCTCTGATTGCTGGTTACAATAAACAAACTAATGCTAAACTAGATAGGCAGTTATTGGTCATAACCTATTGTTAACTCAACTGGTGTATTGAACAACAGGTATCACGACTTTTAATACTCGTTGCTATATTTATTTCATTTCCCTCTACTCTTAGGTTCGAGTCAAATGTCAAAAAGTTCAATTTACATATTATATATATATTATACTGATTGTGGTGTTAAAAAATATAACATTTTACAATTTTGACTTTTAGTGTAACAGTGCAATACAGACGTATTTTGATCAAGTTATAAACATGTTAAAAACTTACAATCCACTCGATGTCTGCAAGAAAGTCGAACTGTGCTCGAGTAGAAACGAATTGATAACTTTTAATTTTGGTAAGTGAAACTACAAAAGTATATCTTGCTGGCTTTCATTTTCCATAAAACTTACCTATTTCAAACGCTGTATGCAAAATATTATTTTACTTTGACCTCTATGTATTTTATGTAAATAATTTTACTTTTTAGAAAGAGATACTTGTACACCCTGCAAACTACTGGGTAGCATAGTTCAATCGATTTTGGAAAACCAAGATATGTTAACAATGATGAAGGATGGCTTTAAGAAAATATGTGATAAATTACCGGACCCCCTTAGGAGTACGGTAAGTATTAGAGGTTCAATGTCGTACACAGAAGGGGCACAACCTCTCCCCCCTTCTAAACGAGTGATAAAATTAAATTTCTAATCATTTCTACCAAAAATTCCGCCAGTGAATATATTGATTTTCTTGACTTTTAACAATTGTTAGAGTTCCGCACCTTAGCGCAATTTGTAGGTTTTGGATATTCCTTGACTTTAAAAAAAAACTTTCCGGCGCTTTCCTAACGACTTTTTAATGGCGTAGTAAATAAGAGCTCATTTTTAACCAGGACAAAATTTAATAAATAACTTTTTAAGTAGCAAGTAAATATTATAATGAAAATGTGTCTGTTTTAGTGTAATTCCGAGTTAAGAACACATTGGCAAGATTATATCAACATGCTTAAAAATTTTAGAGCAGAAAAGTTCTGTAGAAATATGAAATTGTGTGATGTTCCCAATAAATTACCTGAAATTGGAGATACTGGTACTGGTAAGCAGATAACGAATAATTATTGAAACAAGTATAAACTTAAGAGCTCTATTCGTCAGTTTGTTCAATTACTTAATGTTACCAAACCCAAAATTTTTACTTATAGAGGGCGTCCTCAATGCCGTACAATGTCAATTTTTTATATACCTACGCCGATTGATTATGTCTGTCGTATCACAAGCTGTATATTTCCATTTAAAAAAAAGATCGATGTCGTCATATCTTTCACAAATGTCTATAAAAAATCAAACGTATAACGTCAAAATGTGAGCATATATTAAACTAAATTGACGTGAGTGTAAGTAACATAACATAAAGAAGAAAAGTAGTCAATCATTTCATCGGATATAATATGCGTCCACTGCTCTAAAAGACTAATACGTCTTAACTTACTTTTAACTAAACCTAACGTTCGTTAGAATGATTTGAACTGTTTGTTTCTTTTCAGACATTAATATTAACATTAATAATCAGTCGTGTGCAGCGTTGAGTAGTTTGGTAAAACATCTCAAGGAAAACACCAATATAATACCAGGCATCCGCAGCGCACTCAGTTACATATGTACTCACCATAGAAATAAGGAGTGGGTGAGTAATAAAGCCAATAAACTGACCTACGGGCGTAGTACACGAAACATCCAACGAGTTCAACGACAGGGGCGCTATTTCTTTTTTCTGAAATGCACATCTAATAAACTCTTTTCTTCGTTATTCCCCAAAGAATAATAATCCTACTGATTTAGGTCATTTTAGGCCAATAAGCATCCTGCCTACGATATCCAAGGTGTTAGAGAAAATTGTCGCTCAACAACTAAATGTTTATTTAAATAGCCAACAAATTTTACCAGTGGTTCAGTCAGGATTCAGACCTCTACACAGTACCTGCACTACTCTACTTAAAGTATCAGATGATATTTTTACGACTTCTGATAGGGGGTTGAACACTTGTCTGGTACTGATTGATTTCAGTAAAGCCTTTGATACCTTGAACCATAACTTACTTTGTGATAAATTGTATTATAGTATTTGTAGAATTATACCCTTGATTTTTTGACTGCAATAAACCCTCATTATCCCTTTGACCATAAAATAAATAATGAAATCCTTTTCGAGCAGAGCCGGACCAGGTTCAAATTCAATTTATACCTATACCTGATTCATATATAAATACAAACTGATTTTTAATAATTTTAGTCTTTAGTGGTTTTCCGGCGAATAATTTTTAGTTAGGCTTAATTATTAGTGGTAGAATGTGGCGTCCTTGGAATTGTGCTGATAGGGGGGCATCTTCAAGTGTCATTTTAAAAGAAAGCATTTATCTGCCGATGCCAAACTAATAATTGAAAATGTGTATCAATCTTTGTTGAGTAGAAATTTTAATTCGATGGATGGTATAGCAGATACGTCTACTTTGACAAAAACCCCTTTATCTTCGGTAAGCATTGACGAAAATGACATGGATTTATTAAGAAAAAAGATTCACCAAATGTATGATGCACAAACTGTACCTACCCACTTTGATTTCCCTCAAAGAGCGGCTGATTAAAGACGAAACAAATATCTCCTGTTGCCTTTTAAGCCTTAGGAAAATATTGCGTAAAATGGGTTTTAAATACGTATTAATAAAAGACAAACATTAATGGAATCTCAACATTTACGGGAATGAAGACTTAAAATATTTAACAGCTGTTAAACAATTTGGAGAAGAAAATCGTCCAATTATTTACCTTGTCGAAACATGGTTCGATACCCATGACACTCCAAGAAAAGGTTGGGATGATTCTTCCAAAAAATGTCAAACCAAGGCACCATCAAATAAAGGCAAAAGAATCACAATATTACATGCTGGTTTAGAAAACGGGTTTGTTCCAAATTGTCTGTTGCTTTCAGCTAAAAACATAGCAGATTCTTCTTTAGATTACCATCAAGATACCGACGCACAACTTTTTGAAGATTGGTTTAAACATAAACTCCTTAAAAATATACCTGAAAATAGCGTCATTGTAATGGAAAATGCTAGTTATCATAGTCGGCAAGCAAAAATCATTCCCAATTCTAATAATACAAAAGCAGAAATTCAAAATTTTATGATTGAAAATGATTTATATTTTGAAGAAACTTACAAAAAGCGAGAACTGGTAGAAGTATTAAAAGCTTTTAAAATAAATAAGGAATACGAGTGTGACAAACTTGCAGCAGAAAATGGACATACAGTGTTGCGTCTTCCTCCATGCTATTGTATATTCAATCCTATTGAGCTAATATGGCACCAATTAAAATCCAATATTAGGAGAAATAATATTTCTCCTACATTAAATGCATCTGTAGTAGAATTAATCAAAAACGAAGTAAGAAAAATTTCTGCAGACAGTTGGAAAAACTGTGTACAGCATGTACTGAAGGTGGAAAATTCTTACAATTGTATGATTACAACTGTTCAACCCTTAATTATAAGTTTAGGCTTAGATGAAGATAGTGATAGTGATACAGAGTTAAATTTTGAATAAATTATCAATAGTTTTTTAGAATTTAATTAATTTTTATTGTACTTGTTATCTTAATAGTTATACTTTTAAATTATATTATTTTCAATTATCATTAATTGTTATTATTAGTTTACATTTATTATAGGTACCTACCTAAAACTAAAAATACCTATCTATTTATTTTAAATTATAAAAATAAATCATGTGGTGTAGGTACATTTTCAAGTCGACCCTGATCCCATTTAATCCCCTTTGAAGAGGTTGAGGCGTATACAATAGGGTTTAATCAGGTAGTTTATTTTTGGCAGTAAGAGTCAACGGTATACTTCTGAAATACTTTACTTTTTTTTCATCGACGGCAGTCATTTTTTAGAAATTATTTGACTGGAAGACAGCAGAAAGTTGAATGCAATGGAATAAACTCAGAATTTTTACTTATTACTCAGGGGGTTCCCCATGGTACTATTCTTGTATTTGATTTACACTTCCGATTTTTATACTTTTCTAAAGCACTGCATCCTTCATTTGTATGCTGGTGATTCTCAGGTCTACTTTTCATTTTTCCTTAAAAATTTTACAATTTACGTAAATTTGATCATATCTCGGACTGTTTTAGGAATTCCCACTGGCTAAACCTGGATCAATGGTTTAAACTACATAATATGGCCTGTTTGATTTATAAAATTAATAAGACTAAAACTCCTCCTTACCTATATCAAAAGTCTTCAAAGGAACTGACATACATAACCGTCTAACAAGATCATCATCCCTTTACAATATTCCCAGGCATTACACCTCTTTGTTTCGGCGATCGTTTTCTTATAATGCGGCAAAAATTTATAACAATATCCAGGACGTCGTTAAGAGTTCCCCAAGATTTTAAAAGTAAGGTGGGTAAGTTTGTGCTGGAAGCTGGAAGGGCATGTGTGATTTTATAACTATGTCATCGTGTAACTTGCTATAGTATTGAAACATTATTTTGTGTATTCAGCGTAATTTATTTAATATCGCCTAGCGCTTTCGGCCCATTATGAGGCCATCATCAGGGCTTAAGTTCTAAAAGAAAAACGCAAACAAGAGTAAAAAACAGCAGGAACAAACTACGTGAGAATACTTACCCGTCAAATTATGTCCAGCAGACAAGAAACGGACTAAAAAGATATTTGAAAATTTGTTTAGAAATTTTCAAATATCTATATCTAATATAATTCATTGTTAAAAGGAAAGAAAAACACAAAGTATTCCTCCACAAAATTTAATAGAATAAAATTCTTAGTTGAAGGGTCTCTACATGTTTCGAACGTAGAAACGTTCATCCTCAAGAGACAGTCATTTTTTTATTTTATGCTGATGTTGTTAGCAAAAGAGAAAATTGAAAATTAGAACTTTAATGGAGCTTTTATAATTCATTGTATTGTATTCGTGAAATAATATGACTATGGTTTTGTTTAATTTTTAAGCTCATGGATCTTAAATTTCTGTGAATGGGGTAAATGGGGGGGGGGGGGGGGTACCACCAGTGTTGATGAATATAGATAATTAACCAATCCCTTGAGTATAAATAGTAGCGATTCTTTTTTACATTTTAGTGCAACGATCAAGTTCAATTACATTTGCAAGAATGGATCACTAATCACTATAATCAAAGAAATTAATGCTGAAAATGTCTGCAAGGAAATAAAAGTGCATCAAAGCTATCAAGAAATACTGGTTGCAGCAGCTGCTTAATTCACTGCTACTCATGGCATCTTCCCTTCACTCCTCTTTTTTTGTACCAAATGGGCCTTTTCACTAAATTTTGATTTTGGTAGTAGTGTATAAAGGAACAAAAAATAAAATTTTCTGTTTTTACTTTTCTATACTTTTAAGCCGTAACTGAGAAAATAAATAAATAAAAAAACTCCTTGAATAAAAACACGGACTTAAACATACCTACGTCATCGCGCCGGAAGATTGATGCACAGAGGAATGATAGGAATAGCCGAGTCGCTGGCTTAAAATATCAAGAATTCACAAAATCAGCAGCTTGATAGTGTTGCCGATACTCTCAAAAATCATATATTATAGTACCAGTGTAATGGTAATTGACTAGCAATTAGTAATTATAATATACCAGTTTTCCATTCAATAGCTGCGGAATGAATTATTTTACCAGTATTATGTTTATATTTATTTAAAGTATCCAAATAAAGTTCTAAGAAGAAAGTATATTATTAAGATTATAAAACTTTCTACATATGGCAACAGCGGCTTAATTTGCCCATGGCAGTTCGACAGATCAGCATTTACGCGTGTGCGAGGTTAAACGCATGCGCTCTAGCAAGCTTTAAACATATCTACGTCATGAGTCGCGCCTGTTTTGAGATTTTCAAATTGGTTGAATTTTACCCGGTTTTTACTGTGCTGAAATAAATTAATGTTATGACCTAGCAATAATTTTATTGATGAAAAACACTTATTATAGCACCGACTGAACAATTCAAATGCCAAATGTATCAAACTTAAGAATAGTAAAAAGGCCCATTGCTTTTGAAGCATTGGCGCGACGAACTTTATATTCTATTGACAACAAATTTCTTTGTGAATTGTTCCAATGACACAATGAATTTTTTAAGTTCCCTTAGATTGCTCACAGGTTATGTACAACAAGCAACAATGTCGAAAATAATCGTTCAAAAATCATTTTACTGAATCAAAAGACTTACCTAATTCATCATTATTTACTTCAAAGAGTTTCTATTCTTTTTTTGAATGACCAATTTGGAAACGATATAAAATCGTAGCACTTTGTTCACGATAATCAATTTAGGAATCATTGTCTTCCTCATTGTCACTTGTTCGTTTCGATTCAACTTAAAACATAGGAGGGAACGAATCTATTTAAGTTAATGAAATAAAATAATCCATTTTTCAACATGAACGTTTCACCAGTTCATCACTACAACAATGATACATTAGTTCGAGCATGATCGCGGTTAGAGCCTCTAATATATGAAAGGGCCATTGGACATTGCTCGGCGAGCAAATAACCAAAAGTGAACGGAGGATGCTTAAAGTTTATAATCCAAGCTTGTATTTTATAAATATTTGCCACCTTATCTACTTATTATAGCCTAAATTATTAGTTAAAATACTGGTATATATTACCAGCCATACATGATCTCACGGGAGCTGTAGGACTTACATCATTGGGCATACCAAATGGTTTTAAGAATCTAGGGAGATATTTTTTCAGTGTTTTTTTATATGAATTTTTAGTCATTAAATAAGCCAAAGAATTGCCCCTTTTCGTATTTACATGATATTTAGGAACACCCTGTATAGAGCTGGACATGAAACCGATCAGCACGTTAATTTGTTGACATTACAATAGTAAATAGTTCATTATTGCATCGCTTGTCAAGGGCATTATTGCGTTGCTCGTGATTTATAAGTAACAAATGTACAATAAATAAACCAGTGAAACTAAAAGAAGTTACCTACGTTTTAATTATTTTGTATAAAGATATATAAATATTTTATTTGTTAAGGTAATAAATTATTAATTAATAAAAGAATATGTATTTTTGTGAATTATTTTTCTTTTATGTTGGCGCTAAAGCAATGTTCTTCGGGAAATTGGGTTGGAATGGATTGTGAAGAAGTAACCACTCTGCCAACGACAATATAGGGTCTATTGGTTTAGTTCGCACTATCTCGGCTAAACCGCGAAGAAGGGTAGGCTTCAGGTAAACGGTAACATAATCCTTTACCGTCTCTGAGTGAGACGGAAGCGGTTCATGAATATCTGCAAAAAATAATGAAAATCAGTTTAATTTTTTTCCCACTTATTATAGGATACTGCAACCGTACGTTTAATAAAGCATTTACCGGTTGGACTATGTGTATGACTACTACTAGCCTTGGCCTAGAAGCAGAGTGGCGGCTCGTAGATATTCGAAATAGGGAGTGGGGGGTCGTTTAGAATTCTAAGCAAATACGAAAAACGTCACAGGCCGATCGGTGAAGGGGAAAATAAAAGAAAGGGTGCCACACCCCTAAGAGATTTTTTGTCCTCTCTTGTTTATGTAATTATTTTTTATTTATTATTCGCTCGACCAACTTAAAAAAACTTTATTTCAGAGAATATAACACCTATACTACTACAATACTATAACAATATATAAATTTACAAATAGTAATAAAAACCATGTTTAGTAACTATTAATACCTCCATCGAAATTATTCAATCAAATATATATTTATAGGTATAATAACCTTTTGCAAAAAAAAATATTAATCTATAATACGTTAAAGTTTTAAAAAATATTTTTTTAGTGTTTTTAAAAGTCCATAATTTTAATATTTTTTTCGGCAAACTGTTGTAAATTGTTATTCCTTTATATAATATTGATTTTTGGCCAAAAGTACTCTTTACTATTGGTGTTTGAATAATATGATGATTTTGTCTCGTGATGTGAATAATGTTGGTCGAACGAAATATTATATTCGATTGTTTTTCTTTAATAGAGTGTATTAGAATGCATGGTTTTAATTTATAAAGTTTTTCTTAATTTAAATATCCCTTTGGTTCATACAAATTTATAGTTGGTTCTAAAAAAGGAATTTTAGGTATGCATTTAATTATTTTGTTTTGTAGTTTTTTTAATGGCTGAATTGTAGTTAAATTCGCTGATCCCCAAATTGAAGTCATATAGGTACTGTAATTTTGAATAAACCAAAGAATATTAAATTTTTTTTTAAATATTTTAACGATATACCGGGTGTCCACGAAAGGTGGTTCGCCCCTCTAACTTTTTTGTTTTTCAAGATAATGGAATAAAATTCGGGGGATTTGTATACGACAGAAAACTGTATTTTTTGACAAACTGACTCAACATTATGGAACTTTCGGTTTAACCGGAAGTGACATAAACTTTCGATTTTTTAATGGGACACCTGGTATATTTTTCCGTTTATTGACTCCATATGACATTCTAAATACAACGATGTGTCACTTGTCACTTTTTGTCACCAAGAAAATATTTTTTTTCCAAATTTATTGTTTTATCCAGAGGGCTATGAATACCTTAAAATCACTTATTTCAGTTCTTTAATCTTGGGAAAAATACAATTTTACTATTTTTGGTCCAATTCTATGTGCTATGTAAAATTTAATCTTTAAAGTTGTATAACTCATTTTTTTTAAATGGCAACATGGTGGCTCGTCGGGTTAAGAAAAAAGACGATTTTATTACGATTATTAGTGTTTATGTATTGTGTTATATATTAGTGTTTGGAGAATGTAGAAATAATTCAACCGATGCTGCACTACTTTACGCACAAAGATATTTTAATCGGCGTCATTCAATCCGGCACTTTTAGGTACCTACCCAAAACTGGTTTCGAAAATGCGAAATGAGCCTGACAATAATCACATATTAACTTTTTCACTCCTTGTAAAACTATTATTTTCCATGTTTTTTAAACAACAAACTAATTTCCTTTGACAGAAGCTGTTGGCATGTCAATTTTCTTTTTAGGCATGATTTTGCTGATCACAGGCTACTTGATGCATTTAAATCTAAATTTATTCTCAAAAGATGCTTCATTTCAGGAAAGTTCTAACTTAACTTTTTAAAGTTTTTTAATGACAGATTTTCTAAAACCTAATAGTGTATGGTATCAAAATAATCGTAATAAAATCCTCTTTTTTCTTAACTCGACGAGCCACCATGTAGCAATTTAAAAAAAAAATGAGTTATACAACTTTAAAGATTAAATTTTACATAGCACATAGCATTGGACCAAAAATAGTAAAATTGTATTTTTCCCAAGATTAAATAACTGAAATAAGTGATTTTAAGGAATTCATAGCCTTCTGGATAAAACAATAAATTTGGAAAAAAATATTTTCTTGGTGACAAAAAGTGACAAGTGACACATCGTTGTATTTAGAATGTCATATGGAGTCAACAAACGGAAAAATATACCAGGTGTCCCATTTAAAAATTGAAAGTTTATGTCACTTCCGGTTTTCATAATGTTGAGTCACTTGTCAAAAAATACAGTTTTATGTCGTATACAAATCCCCTGAATTGTATTCCATTATCTTGAAAAACAAAAAAGTTAGAGGGGCGAACCACTTTCCGTGGACACTCGGTATATTCAATATGCTTTTTCCAACTTAAATTTTCATCAATATATAAACCTAAAAATTTAATTGTACCTATTAGTATATTTAATTAAATGATTATTGAAAGATAGTGAAGAAATATTATTATTTTTTAATTTTGATTAACTTATAAACATAAAAGATGATTTATTAAAATTTAATGATATTGATTGAGCACAGTCTTCATGAAAATATACAATAGCAGTATCATCGGCAAACAATTTTATTTTATACCTTTTTAAATTTAATTTTGCTATAGAATTAATGTAGATTAAAAAAAAAGTAGGCCCTAAGGTTGATCCTTGCGGAACACCACAAGTTATGTTTTTTGTATACTTTTAACATTTTCAATTTGAACAAACTGCTTTCTATTAGGTAGGTAGGTAGGTAGGTAGGTAGGTACTTAAGTAATTTTTTAACAATAAATAAATATTTCCCCGAATTCCAATATTGTATAGGCATTTAAGTAAAATGTTGTGATTGACTGTATCAAATGCTTTACATAAATCTAGGGACAGTAGGCAGCATTTTTGGTTGCTATCAACGTTTTATTGAATATCTTTGATAATATCTGCAGCTGCAACTTCTGTATCTCTAAATTTACGAAAACCATATTGAAATGGAGAGAGTAATTTTTTTTCTTCTAAAAAATTTACTATTCTATTATTTAAAAAATTTTCAAAAATCTTTGAAAATGTGGGTAAAACAGAAATTGGGCGATAGTTACTACTAAAATATTTTTCTGCCATTTTAAAAACTGGTGATACTTTTGCTATTTTTAATTTATCTGGTCGAAATAACATTAATGATGACATTAATAACAATAATAATATTAATAAATTGCTTGTGGACGATCATTTGTTTTAAACATAAACCATTAATCAAAATTCAAACTAGGTAGTACCTACTGATTTTTAAGTTTTTAATATTTTGATCAACCGACATTTTAAACAAGCACGCATTAGTTGAATATCAATTATACAATCCTTCTCACTCCAGAAGTCGGTTGAGCACTTAAGCCAACAAATTTTCCTAGAAAATAAACTAAGAACTGCTCTCGCAATGTAACTCCGCCCTTCTATCCACACGTTTCTGCAAAATGGCAACGATTCGTCAGAACCTCATCGAAATTTTATTTGGCTTCTAGCTCCAACAGGGGCTTTTCTTTGTCTTTCCTTTCAGAAGTAGCATGCGTTTATTTCTCTCTTGCACGCTTGCGCATTAAAATTTGTCTGGTAAAGAAAACAGAGATAGTCGCGGTCAAGGCTCGCTTGGACCGAATATACTGCGAGACGGATGAATTTTATTTAATAAAAATTAAGATACATAATAAGAGAATAATTGAGGGAGGTCATTGGAAGATCCGCCACAGCTATTGAAGGGTTTTTTACGTCAAATGAAAGAAACAATTTGCCGATGATAGCTAGTAAGGAAAACTCTGAGCAATTCTTGGTAGGGGTCCACGAGGGTGTTGCCACTCTCGACAGATTTCTTTATAATACCTTACTAATTTTGAATGTGTCCAAGATTACAAGATTGGTTGGTTGTAGACCATTTTTAAGATACCTCTTTGGGGCTTAGAATAGACAAGTTACAATAATTTATCTCAAAGAGGACTTTCAGCAATTTCATAAGGAACTTAATTATTGTTGCCAAGAAATACTGACAGGTCATGTTTAAGCTTTGTGGCGAAGAATGGAATAGTTACAATAAATGATCTCAAAGACTACTTTGGGCAATTTTATGAAGAACTTAATTGTTGTCGCTTGGAACTTCTAGGTAGGGTATAGCTCAGAGTTCACTTTGTAGCTATAAAAGTGAAAGTAACAATAGGTAATCTTATAAAATACTTGGAGCGGGTTCATCGTGATTCAAACCAGCATGTATTTTTAAGACAACTTTAAAACATCGTGGAGAAGTAGAAGTAAGAAATTCTCGTAGCATTTCATAAAGTATGTATTTTAGAAGTCTTTACGAGATTCCAGAGAGAATTTCGCGTAAATACCGCTGTAAGTTGTGCGGAAGAGTTCACATTGGGATAAGACCATCTGCATGTAGAATAGAGGGTGTTACTGCATGAATTATAAACTAACCTTTGGGATAAAAGTATCTGGTCTCCTTCTTAGCCTCGTTAATACCCGCAGACGCGTGCAATACTTGGGGTATATCAGCAAACAAACCAAATCTAGTTCGCACGCTGTAGGGAAAGAACCATTCTTCTCTTAAGGTACCCATTGGTCCTATCATGTTCTTCCATTTATCAATTGCATTCCGCGCTTGTAACGCAAACACCATGATGGGTGAGAAGCTCATTGTAACAACCATATGCGGGAACGCTGGTGTCCCGTAATATTTTTCATATATCTCAGATACTTGTTCTGGTGTCAGGTGTAGGGTTCGTTGCTAATAAATAAAGAAAATGTCTTGTACAAAATATGTTTAATATTACACTATAAATAATTCGGAAGATTTAATAACTGGATACTGGATGAACCCTCCCTTTGAAATATTTTTTTGCCATCTTGCATACTAAAAGGATGCTTCTCAGTATTGCCAACGGACATTTGTTAATGTTCGTTGGTATTGCCTACCAAAATAACATGTTAAACAGTGAAAATACTTATTTTAACTATTTAAATAAGGGTTTATTATTATTTCTGGTTACAAAATCAACAAAAATAAGCTTAAGCCAGTAAAGGACAGCATTTTTCATACATTTAGGGCTGACCAAACCGTTATCAGACTTTCTCTTTCGACCAGCCTAAGAATAATAAATAATTATTGATATTACATCCCAAAAATCCTATGGACCACCTTGAAACATGTCTCTTTGTGGCCAGTAGCGGATCTCCCATTAGGCTGGGTAGGCTGAAGCCTATAGGGCCCCCGGCAAAAAGGGGCCCCGCAGAGGCATCAATGAAAAACGGTACCAAATACCGATCTCATGACCGCTTGCATTGTGTGCTTAAAAATAATTAATAAAAATCAAATTTTAAAAACACACTATACTTTTGTAAAATAAAATCATTTATTTACTATATACTTAGGCCACGCACTTGCTGCACTCAAGCCGCGTCACCAATCTTATTTGTAAGCGTAAGTTATAGGTTGTAAGTACAGAAGTTAAAGAAAATTTTAGTGATGCATATAAAAGAGTAAGAACAATATTTCCAGATGGAGAAAAACAAAAAGATAATATTCTTACCGGAAAGGAAAAATTTCGAATAGAGGTATTTAATGTTCTTTTAGATAAATTGGGGGTAGAACTTGAAAAAAGAAGTAGTGTATACAAAGAACTTGCAGACAAATTTAATTTTTTAATAAACTCGATTATGGAACCTAAATCAATGAAGTCCGTAATATCAATATATAAAAATGATATCGGGGAAGAACTCTTAAGTGAATGCACTCAATAATACAGCAGCTCTGTATTTTTTTAAAACAACGTCAAAAGTAAGCAATAAATAAAGTTTTCCTGTTGAAATATACACCATTCGCAATAAAAGTTATATTCACAAAGAAACAATCACGATTACAGCACGAGAGAGACTGATCGTAGTTTGCCAACTCACCGCGGAAGAGATATGTTTAATTGGCGCACATTTCCAAAACTGTAACGACTGTCGCATGGTGTACGTGTCTTAAAGTGTCCCACCCTCCCCTACACCAGTTTTTACTCTGGAATAATACTCTGTTGCCAAAAACCTTTTATTTTTCTGAGCTTAAATAGACTCAATTTGTAACTATAGTCAAATCTGGTCTTAACGTGCGGGTCCAAAGGTCACTGATCAAATGCGTCAAATCAGACAACACAGAGGCTATCAAAATATTGTGAGATTATTTACAAATATACCAAAGGAAGGAAAAATAGTTTCATTATTTTAGCTATCGCGAAGATAGCCACATATACCCAGTGGTGCAACCAGAAATTTTGTTCGGGGGGGGGGTTTCAATTTCTTTCCGCTTTTTTGTGCCGCAGGCGAAAAAATGTTTGGGTGCCACGCCCTTTTTTGGGTAAAATACGTATGATTGACGAGAGCGACAGCCCCCTAAAACTTCTGCAAAATACGCCGCTAGCCCTAACGAAATATTTATGAAAAAAAAATTTAAAGATTTTATTTTAATTAGTAAAAATGTATTTAAAATAAGTAACGCATATATTAAGCATACTTATACTAAAACAAAACAAAAACCTTATACAATAAGTTGTAAGTAATCACTAATAATACTAATATTAAAGTAAAATTCTTCGGTTTGTTTATCTCGATTTCCGGAAAAACTACAAGTCCTATGGAAAAACGTTAAATGGCAAAGTTGTAGGTAATAAAAAGATCTACAACTTTTGTATTAACACTTTTTTCACATTACCTCAAAATTTATGTGAAAAATTCAAATAACCAAGTTTCTGTTTTTTATTTTTATCTTTTACAAAAAAAATTATGTTTTCACGAAATTTGGTGATAACTTATGTCCCAAACACACTGTAATTATTTTGATTTAAAATATTTATTTTTTCACCTTATTTTGACTTAATATCGAAAAAGCACCCTTATTTTCAATCGAAAATTCTCACGTCAAAATATCTGCTGTTTTAAAAAAGTCGGTGGGCTTTTTGTTCGTTAAAATCTCCACTTTCTGATGGTGTAAAAAAATATATACATTACTATGGTAAATGTTCTCAAAAAATGCAAAGAAACGGAAAAAACTCGAATCCGAAATTTTTTTTGTAATCATTATGTACAATTTTGAGCTATTTATTAAAATTTATACTTTAATTACTCAAAAAACGTAAGATTCCATAATTTGATTGATTGATAAACAAAAAAATTACAAATCCATAAAACATTGAGATCGCAAAAAACATGCGAAAATAGTTCGCGTGACATGAAAAATTGGTTTGCAATTAAACGAATAGGCTAAGTTTCTAAGCTCGGGGGGGGGGGCAGCCCCCCCCCCTGGTTGCGCCACTGCATATACCTAATATTATTAGTTTTGTAAAAATTATGTACAGGGGAGTTGAAAAAGTTACAAAAAAATTATATAATCGTTAATTATATACCTACTGTACCCTTTAATTAAAAACGACAATAATAAACAGTGCAATTTTTTTTAACAATTTTACTACTAAAACCTAAAAATACAATGGCATTTAGTCTGATAAACTATTTCGATAATGAAAGAAAAAGTGGAAATTCGCAAACCAATATGCAGGAAACCGTAATGAAAACACTGGGAATTAGTTTAAGGACTATGCAGAATAATGTGCATGAAAAAAAAGCATAATATAATACTCAAGAATACTAAAAAATGTAAACGAAAAACACCGTTTATAATTATAGCCTAAAAACTCTCATCGTCACTTATAAAATCTGAAAAGTCCTCGTCGTCTGAGTCGTCTTCGAATGGAGCAATTATCATTGGCGCTACTTCGACATCTAGTACTTGTTCTCGATCTCACCAATCCCTTATTAATATTTCTGTATGTTCCACCGATTTCTTCCAGTACTCTTGTGTAATATGATCTAACGAATCTTGCCAAACTATTTGTACTTGGTCGGATTTAAGACCATCACCTACATGTTTTTCATAATAAGACTTTGCACCAGCCCATATTAATTCTATTGCGTTAAACTGGCAATGATATGGCGGCAGTCGTAGAACCTCATGACCATAATCACGTAGTATTTCATCTACCGCCTATATTTTGGGTTTTTTAAGAGACTTTGCTATTGATAGAGGAGTTCCAATTTAAGCATATCCAGCTGAAATTTTGCATGTGGGATAGAAACTGCATTTAAAGAAAATTATAACTTTTTTCGATATTTTCAGAAATAACACTTTTGAATTATTTTTTGAAAAAAAATTTTAATTTGACAGATAATGCGAATCACGTGACTACTATTTATTTGCATAATTTTCATCTCGATCGATGCAGAACTTGACGCCAAAGTAAAATTTTGCATAAAGATATTAATTTAAAAAATCCCATATGATGCGGACTTTACTGGTGACACTGTAGGTATAAGACTATTTATTTAACTTATGCCTAATATATTAATTTATTGATATTTTTTTATTATGTAATTGTTCGGTTTAGTGATTTGTTGATCTACTAACTAACTACTGTACTATTCAATATTTATACTGAATTATGAAATAAAATAGTAATGTGGGCGCCTAGGGGGGGGGGGGGGCAAGTGCCCGTTTTGCCCCCCCTATGGACGCCCTTGGATATGGCGGCGTATAAGGATGGTTTCAAAACTTTAACTTCATAGATAAAATTGACCTTGATATGATCTCCAACTATTCCTGCCCAAATATTAACCTTTTCAGGATATTGCCCAATAAACATTTTCCGTTACTTATAGTAACACCATGCAAGTTATATAATGGTTATATAAAGGTAATAGAGGTATATAAGAAGGTTTCGGAGTTTTATAATCTGTGCCTTTTGGTAACCTATTGTTATAACGGGTTTATAAAATCACTATAACCTACAAGTGTATAAGAAGGCAACGTAACTGTTTCCATCACCATTTTATAAAACTTGTAGTAATCGTTACCAATGGTTTTATAAACTGGTTATATAAGGTTTTCCGTAGCCTCATTTATACAACTTAAATACTTTTAGTTATGTAGAAGTTGATCACCATAATAAAAACTGGAAAATGGTAGTGTTGGCTATGGTATAATATGAAACTCTTGGTGATATATCAGTAACGACCGCTTCTTCTATACAACTTCGCCAACACTATAAGTAATACAAATTACCCCAATAAACCTTTTTATCTATAAAATGGCCGTATGTCATATTTAAACGCAAACACGTAAAGTTTTTGATATTTCTCTTATTTCAAAATGAATAATTGGAAAAAATAAAACACAGCACTTCATTTCGCCGTAAAATTTCGAAAAACTAAGCAAATTTTAAATTCTGTGCCATCAGGCTCTTCAACCAGGATTATTAGTGGTCATAACCTTAAAATCCGTTCGCAGTGCCAAGTTAAAAAAATAATTTCTACTGCAGATGCAAGTCCATGAAATGTCTTTGAAGATGTACCAACCAAACCGTATTTGAGAGAAAATGCTGAGACCATAGACGAAGACACCGAATATAATAATAAATGGTTGATTGAACTTGACGATGACAATTCTGTAATTTTCGAAGAGACATTATACCAAAAAAATACTGCTTAAGGAATGAACTGAAAAAATAGGCTTGTGATTTTAATATAACACAACGAAGTTTAAAAAAATTAATAGGAATTATTAATCATCGTTTACCAAATATATATTTGGATATTGCCTGTGGAACCGAGAACATTGCTGGGAACTCCAATTACAATAACAAACAATAATATCTTAAAAGCCTTCGGACTTTGTCAAGTATTTTCATAAATATAAAGCATGGACGGCTTCGACCGTTGTCAATAATTTTACTGTTATAAGTATTTAATAATTTTATTTTCATTTTTTATCAATATCTTTGTGATTAATTTGAAGTATTTTTATTAGCAATTTAAACCCGTACGGCTAATAAACACACTCAATTTTTCTGATACCAGAATAACGAAGGTTGCCTATCTAAAAGATAATGTTAAATTACTTTAAGTAACATAATGGTGTTAAATGTATAAAATGTTACTATTCGTTATATAAGGCCACCATGGGTGATATTATGCATTCCAACGTTTATATCGTTACTACATTGATTCCGCCATGATTGTTTGGTTAAATTTTGACCTATTAAAAAGGGACGTTACAAAAACACAAAATTTAACAACAATCAATACGAAATAAACGCTTACTTATCCAATAGTGGCAGTGGCGGCTTGTGCATAAGAGCACATGAGCACGTGCCCCCCTAGTTAAAATTTAAATTGTTAAAATTCAAAATAAAAAAAATCTATAGGTACTGGTTACCGTTTTGTGAATTATCATCACCCTATCTTTTACGTAACGTTAAATTGCGATATCTTTACTTTTCCTATTGTTAGATGTTGCGTCGAACAAAAAATTTCGCTTAAACCGCGGTGACTCATGCGCTTGAACGGCATAACGACCGGCAGAATACGGTGCCGCCGCATGATACAATAAATTCTTTCTTTGTATCATTGTGCCGCCGGTGCCAGAAGTTTTTAATGTTCAGAACGGCCGCAATCTTTTCACGAGTCGAGGAGCACGATAGCTCTATCTTTGTTTTATAGCTAGTTTTATTTTCGATCTCATTCTATCTTTATGGCACAAATTTCTGGTGATCATGAGGTTTAGGCACGTTATGATTAGTCAACTTTAAGCGAAAGTGCTGTTTGTTCTGAATTATGTTTTCTAATTCAATTTTTACTCTGCTGTTGTGCTGCGCCAGCTGGCTGAGCCTTTTAGTGATTTATGTAATAGTATGTCCGCGGTTTTATTTTACGGCTTCTTTAAAAAATAATAAATAATATAAAAATGACGGCAACGGTCTCGGTGCAATATTTAAATAATTGCAAAAATACAGTGAGTTTTTAAAAAAAGTCATTCTCAGGGTTAAGTTTCGATGATAAGATTATTGTAAAGAATGCGGGAAAACCAGTGCCTAACCTCCAAATAACGCAACTAAATAAAGGTCAAAAACGGGACTTTAAAAGAGTTTTTAAGACTTTAGGAGTGCATTGTATGAAAAACATGAGTGGCTGTGCGGATGTGAAAAGCAGAATAGTCTATTTTGTTTCCCGTCTTTGTTATTTGCCGGCGAAAAGGCAGAACCGTGTTGGGTTAAAAGTGGTGTTAATCGTATTGGTAAGCTATTTATTTATTTTATTGGAATCTTTTTAAGGAAGGGTTGTTAAAAATATCGGCCAGGACACAAATGCACAATATTTTGATGTTTAATAAAAAAATTACACATACATGTCAGTACCAACCTATATTATAGGTAGGTATGTACCTAATTAGGCTCATTTAAGTTCATATTAAGCGATCTTTACATCTGTGAAGTTCTTCGTGAATTTATTCATGAAGTCACTTTAGGGCTAACTTTGATAATGTAAATGGTCAACTTGGACGTCAAATAAATTCGTGAATTTCTTCGTAAAATTATTCACGAAAATTTAACATGCAAAATAATCAGCTGATGCACAGTGTACTAAATGCTACCGACTTCACGGAGAAATTCACGAATAAATTCATGAATAAATTCACGAAGAACTTCATAGATGTAAAGACTGCTTTACAAAACAACATGACCTTGAACTTCCAAAAAAAATCGCCTGCGGCGCTGTTATACGTATCCGTACCCCCTGCCGCGTTTCCCGTATTTGTGAACCCCCAGACATTCATGTCACGAGCCGCCACTGAATAGTGGCATATACAAATAACATTTGGTGTTAAATCGTCGTAAAAAAAAAAAAAAACATATATTTTTCTGAAAACTTGCCCTAAATTTGATTGTTAATGGGTATTTTAAGGGCCCCTGCATTTTTAGGAAGTATTCCTTCTATTTTTGCAGTAAATAACTGTTCCCACCTAAATTTTGGGTCATACGTGAGTACAAAGCATAAAATCAAACCACCTATATAACATTTTCTTTTATAAATTTATTATTTAATTTAGCGACCGCCATCTGTAATAGTCTGAACATCAATACCGATTTAATATTGTGGAAACAGAAAAAGACAAATAATTATTAAAGTGTGCCTAAGAGAGAGAAATATATACGCCTTCAATAAAAAGAAGTGACAGATGGGAAATGACATAACAGATAGAAGTGACAAAATTTTGGTAACGGAAATATTTCGAGAACCTTTATACCACTAATGTATCACTAAAGGTGTTAAGACGCGGTTATTTATGATGTTATATAGTGGTTACTACAACCTTTCTGTTACTTTTAGTTAGATAACTTAAATTTATATAGCGTTACTAAACAAAGGTTTCCGCAACCTTTATAAACTCCCCATTTAAGTGTTTTAAGGGTTTTATAAGCGTAACAGAAATATTTCTATTACTAAATATATCACTCTAAGTTATTTAGGGTTGGTGATATAGCATTAACTGTAAATAATATACAACCAAAAATGTTTATTGGGTGCGTATGTTCTTCTCTAATCCGGTGAGGATTTTCCTTGGACCCATAGTGGCAATTCTGACGATTAGCATGACCGTGAAGTGTAAAGGTGCACTCATCAGAAAACAAAACATGTTCTAATAATTGGATCACATTGTTATCTAACATTATATTCTTGTCATGTTCGAATAAATTAATGGCTAACATCGAACATTGGGGCTGTTTTTCGACTAAAAGTATGTGGGTTTTTCCTCAAACTCAAGCATAATATCTAATTTGGTATCATCACTTATTGCATTGGCAACTACTTCTTTTATTTGCTTTACATGTCCAAGCTAGCGAAACTGCTCTGTTCTATTTTACTAATTTTCCCTTGAGTTATAGGTATGCGGCAAATTTGGAAATTTTTCATGAAATAAGCGAGCAACTTCCATTTGTGTCCGTGTTTTATCTTCATAACCGATTATCTGTAGAATTGTTATTTTGTGCATTTCTGTTAAATAAACCATTTTTCTAATATGCAGTTAACGAAATTTAAATGACTATAACACTGACAACTACTGTCATGCAGACAGACAATAATTTGCTAAGGTCAGGAGTTTTAAACAAAAGTAAATAAAACTATCCTATTATACCTTTTTTTATTTCATATCGGTAAAAAGAAACGCTGAAATGCAATAAATCTGAAAACAGTTAATATTTCCGAAACATATGAAGATAGGTATAGAAAGATTACACATGAAATATGACTAAAATTTTCTGAAGAATCCAAAAATTGAATAATATACAGGGTGTTGTATTTAAAATAAGAAAGTTGGTATTGGCCACTGTTACATGACACACCCTGTATAAAAAGTTTTTATTGAAAAAAATGCGCAACTAGAAATACCAATCGACTTGTCCGAGCGTATTTTCGGACACGACCCCATGTATTTATTATCGAATTTATTCCAATTGGCTGATACACACTGTATATTAAGTATGTAGAAAGATGAATAAATAAATGAGTGCTTACTGTGAAAGTAATTTAATTATGAAGGTAAATCTCAACGGCAATTAAAGAAGGGTATGGTTCGCATAGTTGCTATTACTCTATAATTGAGTTATAGTTTAATAACTTTCATTTTTACAATGCGTATTCCTAGTAGCAATGCTTTAATTTTAACGGTAATAGTTTGCGATTTAGATAAGATTTATACAGCTTTTGCATCTTATAATTATTTCTCTCCATGCTGCACATCCGTATAGATTACGGATTAGTGCTGGGACATTGAAACCCATCGATGTTAACTATCGAAAGCTAACATCGATGGCTTTAAAACATCGATGTTCTCTAAACATCGAACATCGATATTTAATAATGTTGGGAATAACCGACATATTTTAATAACCGGTTTTTCACTCGTCAAATAGTAATATTGATACTGGCGGTGCCCAGAAATTTCGAAAAAAGAAAAAAGATCGTCGGTTCCCTTGAGTGAAAAATAACAACATAAAAACCAAATTTTCATCACTCGAATTATAATATTGTTGCATTGAACATCGAAAGGTAAACATCGATGTCGTCATCGATGTTTATGACCTCTAACATCGATGTCAAAAACATCGAACATCGGTACCAGAACATCGATGTTTCAAAAACATCAATGAACATCGCCCAGCACTATTACGGATGTCAATAACACGAGTACAGTAACCACTAAAATATTTGTTTCTTTATGGTTGAATTATCAGCGTCATTCAATCTATTGCCAACCTAACCTATTTCGCGTTGATTTTTTGAGTTTATTATTTTAATAACTAACATTTAAAGAAAATCAATATCGTCGGTACATTATTTAGGTAATATCTGATATATTACAAAAATATCAATTTATTTAATTGCTTATTTTGGGAGAATTGTATAGTGAAAGAATAACAATGACATAATAATGTTAAAAAAAATCTTAACCGATATTATACAATTCTCCTAAAATAAGTTATGAAATACCTTGATATTTATTAAATATGTCAATTATTACCTATAGAATATCAAGTCGATACTGATTTTCTATAAATTTTGTATAAAAGCTAGAAAACATAAATAAATCTACCCGAAATAGGTTATAGGTTGGCAAGCATGTTGATACTCCCACCTTAACAGGCAAGCGCGTAGATATAGGGAAGAGGGGCACTGGGGGAACAGTAACCCCCATGGAAACAGCGAGGTGCCCCAAAATATGAAAAAATTCAATTTAGACTTAGGTAGGGGATACCGGGGCAGGTTGTAACAAAAAATATATGAAATTTTTTTTCTTGGAGCTGTTTTCACTAATCAATTTTTTTTTGTCATGAATGTCTACTTACATATGTTGTGAACAAATTGATTAAATATATATGACAATATTTTCAAAAATTAAACTGTCAGCTTTTTTTTTAAATAGATCCGAACCTTTGTTACAAATTGCCCCGTCTCGGGGTAAAATGTAACACTAAGCGGGGTAAGTGGTAACGCATATTTTTTTATTGGTATATTTACTTAAATAGAAACCTGAACATAAAAAACATGAACGTGAACATAAAAAACATTTTAAACAAACATAAATAAACAATAGAGACTTTTTGCACCTCTTAAATTAATATCAGTTTTTAGCTCCGTTATGGTTAACTTTATTAAACATAACGAGTAGCGCCACTGTTAAAACCAGAGATTTTGCAGCGCCTATACGTTCTGTCTGTAGTTATTAAGTTGGCGCCGGCGCACCTAAACAAAATAAAATACCTAACCTAACAATAATTTGATTAAGTTGTTTATTTTAATGTAAAGCTACTATTGCTTTGGATTTTAAGTAATCGCTTATCACAATTTTAATTCATAGCAATGATGCTTGATAACTTTTGTATGTTTCGGCAACCATGCAGTTTAAGCATAACCATAAGGATAACGATAAGCTCTTCCTTATCCTTCCGTAAATAACGGAGTCCGTTATGGTTATTAACCATAGCGGATCACCTTTTTGACATTGCGCATGCTCAGAATAACCATAACCACAAACGAATGACGAATTAAGAGGTGCAAAAAGTCTCTATTATTTAACGTGATGTAGCTATTTTTGGTTTTTTATTCCCTATCCGAATCGCAATGATGGGAACTTCAAGTCAGTGCAAGTTTCATGTGACCACTTTTTACACTTGTGTCAACTAATCCATTTTTCGTTAGGTTTGCTACGCCCATATGATTCAGTGCAAATAAACGAAAGTACTTTTCTTCTGAAGAATCGTCTGATTGTATGTAAACTTTTCTTTTCACTTTCGACTTAATAATTTTGGACTTTTTGGCCTTTCGGCCATTTTGTTTTCTTCCAGTGCATCCTTCTCTGGTGTGTCAGTTAGTACCGCTGGGCGCTGATCTTCTTTTTTTCGACCCTTAACACTTTGAGTACGAAAAGCGCACTTGTGCGTCCAAGCCTCTCTTCTCTGGTGGCGGCGGACGCACATGTGGGCTCTCCTGTATATATTATATACATATTATAAAGGTTTTATTTCAAATTAGGTAGTTTTTTGTCATAAAAAATTATAATAATAATGGAATGAATGAGAATAGGAGAAAAGCGCTCATGCGCGTCTTTAAAAAAAATTAGGAGAAATTTTTGTTTTTTCTTTTTTAAATTCTCCGCCCAAACGTATTGCTTGCTTTTTCAGCCCGCAGCGAAAGGGTTAAGGGTTGCCTTTCGCTGATCTGCTTTAGGAAGTGGACGAACAAACTCTGGAGAGAATGTAATATTGCCTTCCATTTGTTAAGTAACGTCAACTTAATCCTGGTGTTGAAGCAACGGGTTCGAGTTCAGCTATTTCAGAAGCTGCTGTTGTTAATGCATAATTTATCACATTGGGGTAAATTGTAACATGTTACATTTTACCCCAATTAGATTGTTACAATTTACCCCCAGATCGAATATTTTCGTTTGGTCTTTGCAGAAAAAAAAGTAAATATATAATCATGCATAGCTTTGCCAATATAATAACCTAGACTGCAATGATTCATTTATGACAAAAAAACTCAGCAGGCCGCCTATTGTAACATTTATTTTGAAACAAAATTATGATATCGATTTTTTACTTTACGTGCCACAATATAAACAATATCGGAAATAACCTTAACCACAATGTCTGTTGCTCGACTGTCTAGACATAACTGAGCTTCACAGTGTTCTTCAGAAGCCTACATGGGGTACGGGGTTGCCAGCTTTTAAATTAGGAAAATATTTGGTGTGTTAACAACTTACCACGTGTTACAACCTGCCCCGGTCTCCCCTACCCATATCACAAGAAATGAAAATAATTTGGAAATACCAATACTTCATAAAGAAAAATATAACACTTCCTTTAAATATTATAAAAGTTCAACTGAGTCAACAAAGGTGTTCCCGTTCGATAGCACCTAATATAAGAGATTTATTACAAAGTGTTAAATAATACTTATAGGGTTTACAAAGGAGCATAACGTCAAAATATTTTATGATTTACAGGATGGCTCAAAAAATTGGAACTACATAAAAAATGTTTCTTTTAAATAAAACACCCTATATATTCTTTGTCTTTCTGATTCCGCTAGAAAGAGGCTCTACAGTCATATTACTTTTTTGAACTTGATTGCGACGTTGCCAAGTAATTAATTATTTTCTCGTATTTTAAAAAATTTAGAGTTAAAGTTATTAAAACAATCTGGTTTCTATTATTATATTTTATAACTAAACAACATTTTTACCATAAGTACTTACATAAAGTATCATTAGTTGTTCTATTTATAATGCAGCCTTGGCATATTTCGCCAATTTAAATTGGTGCTATCGATAAAGATGACAGATATGTCACTACTTTTTATCAAGTGTCCCGTTTTAGTTAGATCTCCCCTACTGAATATTAATAATAAATGATAATGAAAATCTTACGTTAATAATCTTAAGCCCAGCTGCTTGTATTGCCCTGAGAACCACGTCCTTATATTCGATGGCGTCTGGTTTAATAATTGCCAAAGTTCTTTGCAAAATATACTCATCACAGGGAACAGAGCTGGACGCCGAACTGACAGAACTGACACCCGGTTTACAATTTTCATCGCCTTGTACTAAAGGGCTGATGTAGAATTGTTGATAATCTAGATCGCCTTCGCATTCTGTTCGTGCAGCAGTACTAGCTGGTGAGAGGTAGTGAATGGTACCAGGAACATCTGTTACCTAAAAATTTGAATGATAATTTTTGTACATTGAGAATCGGCTTTTGTTGATACGACTATAGTTACTAAGTATTCTTATATCATTTTAAACACTATGCATAATGTCCTGAACTAACTGTAAAGTATAAAATAGTGTTGTGTCGTCCGCATACATTATAATTTTTCCTGGAACCAGTCAAGAACAATGCCTTTAACTCCCATACGCTTAACTTTAGTTAAAAAATAGAAAAATGTATACAGTATCAATTAGTATCAAATACCTTACAATAGTCAAGCAACATAATGACATGTGATCAAAAGATCTCTTAGTTCCTTACACCTATAGGAGCAAGCAGCAGAACTTGCATCCCTTGACACTGGAATGCGAAAGCCAAACTGCCATTAGGACAAAAACTGTACTTGATTTAACATAGCACAGTTCACCAAACGCTTATTATAGTATAGCGTTATGAAGTGCCTCAATTTTTGTTGCAGACTATAAATCTTTACCTTTGATTTTCCCAGCTTTTCTCCAAGTCGGTTTTCTTTTTCGGATAAACATTGTAACATTCAGCTATAATATAGAATAGGTATGTTTACTTACTGCACTTGAATTGAAACCAGAACTTCTCTCAGTGTTTAGTTTTGAATTGTTCGGAGTTGTCCTCGCAGAACTCTCAGTCAGTAGTCCTATATCGTCTTTTGAGGAAAATTGGAAATTCATTATGTTAGGCGAGTAAAACAAAAAAATAAAAGAGGTAAAAAAAACTTGTCAAATTTTGACTTCTTGGGTTACTGTTGTAGGTAAGGATAATGACCAGTTCTAATAATAATTTTTCGAAAACTGAACATAAAACCAGATTCATATTAAGGTGGCATCAACATTCAACAGTCTTGCCAACCTATAACCTATTTCACATAGATTTTATTTATTTTTTCTAGACTACATAAAATTTAAATCAAATCAATATCGAATGCATATTCTATACTTAGGCAATAATTGACATATAAAATAAATATCAAGGAATTTCATAAATTACACAGGCCTGCATGAAATTTGTGATGACGTGATTTTTGTTTGTCTCTATCATCCACAGATTTTTTTTTGCAAAAAAAGAAAAATATAAAAAAAACTTATAATAGGCGTTTTAATACATTTTAAAATGAATGTTGTACTTCAAATTCTAAATGATTGATGAATAAAAAATGATTTTCTGTGGCGCTACACACCTTCCGACTGGAGACTTTTTATCGACTTCAAAAAGGAGCTTTAAAGCGGTTCTTTTACATAATGACAATGTTTTTGCTTCTGTTTCGGTCGGCCATACAGTTAAGTTAAAGGAAAACTATGAAATTACTTTTAAGAATACAATATGAAAATCACAACTGGAAAGTGTGTGAAGATCTAAACATTTTAAGTCTTCTCTTAGGTCAGCAGTCTGGATTTACTAAATTTCCATGTTTCCTGGGCGAGTGGTCTAGCTAGCGAGAAAAGCAAGTCTTATTGACCTTCAAAAAGTTTTACTTCCACCACTTCACATAAAACTTGGACATATGAAACAATTTGTTAAGGCATTAAACAAAGAAGGATATTGTTTTAAATATTTGTGTTAAACATTTCCGGCTCTGTCAGAGGCAAAATTAAAGGAGGGAATCTTTGTAGGGCCGCAGATTAGCAGCTTGATGAAAGATACAGAATTTGAAAAGGTAATGGAAGATAAGGAAAAACATGCATGGAATGCTTTTCAAACCAATCAAAATCCAATCATATATTACGGCTATGAATTTTTACACAAAATTTTACCGACGTCAATAAATATAATCTACTTATTGAAAATAAAATTTCTATTAAAATGAAACCTTTTTTTTGCCTACTAGGAATCTTAATTTCAAAATTGAATTAAGTCACAACACATTAAATAATTACTAATTAAAATTTTACATATCAAACAAAATAAAATAAAAATGAAATCACACTGCACCTGTCCTACTCGAAATCATGCTCCAAGAATTCAGTACTATTATAAAAGGCATTTTGCACCAAAAGCCTCTTTACACTATTCTTAAACTGCCTCTCTGCAGTGCTGGATTTACCATTAGGCTGAGTAGGCTGGAGCCTAGAGCGGCAGATTTTAGGGGGCGGCAAATTTGGCCCAAAATTTTTTTTTTATCTTACAGAAATAAATGGTACAATCTTTATTCATGGTCGACGGGTAGTATTTTCTTAAATAAACTTTATTGTTGGCCGTGTCTGTTAATGGGATAAAAAAGAGAAATTTCATTTTCAATAAAATAAGTAGGTAATCATAAATTTGCCTCTCTGGCATATTCCTATAGTGGGCAGGAAGTTTGTTGTAGAAGAAGTTGAACATAAATTACTACTATGTTAAGATCGTTGAAAATATGCTGGAAAATTTCAGGAATTTCAGAATATGAGCATAAAAATTCACTTTTTACATTCCCATTTGGACTAATTCCCGGAAAATCTTGGGGACGTGGGTGAAGAGCAAGGTGAAAGATTTCATCAATATATTAAAGAGATGGAAAAAAGATACCAGGGGCGCTGGGACACAAAAATGATGGCCGCTTTCTGTTGGAACAGAAAAACAACCAAAAGAAGCTTTTCTAAAAAAAGAAAACATTTTTTGAAGAAGCGTAACGAATAAATAACCATTTATAATAGTTTTTATGTGTATATTTTGTATATTTTTGTATTTTTTCCCTTAATATATTAAAAAACTGGCTTAAAAATTAAATAAATCGTGTTTTTTCTATATTTTTGGATTTTACCGGTTTGAAAAATAACCTTACGTGATATAAAAAAACTGAAAGCAGATTTGAAATTAGCGCTACCCAATTACTAGAAAACAGCTAAAATTTTTAAATCAACTTTCAAAGTGTTAAAAAATGCAGGCCTGTGTTATTTTAGGAGAATTGTGTAAGTAAAAATATCGGGTAAGATTTTAAAAATATTATTAGGGGAGATCCGGGTAGCCCCGCCCAGCGCTCATCGCAATATTACTGAAATGATGCGATGTATTGGTATGCTATCTATTGGTCGGGTGCATAACTAACCAATATGTGGCTCAATATACAAGAAACAGTTTGAAAACTACATTTTAAACGTTTATTCGGCCGAAAACAGTTTTTCGAGGTCAGCTTTAAATTAACATGGACATCTTTCCTCCATATCATTGCCACTTTAATCCTATTGATACAGTTTGGTCGGAATGTAAGCGTTATTATGATGCAAAAATAAGTTCTATGCATCCTGTAACAAATAACGTAGTTTTGGGTCTGTGGAATGAAGCCATAGAAAACGTAACAGTGGAAAAATGGAAAAATTATGAAACAATAAATTATAAATGATGTGTGGGAACAGGAAAGATTTATCGATGCTTCAGATACTCCTCCTCTTATTATTAACTTGGACGAATCTGATGATGATGATCCTTGCGGAGATGATTTATTTTAATTATTACAAAACTGTATTTTGTTGTCATTTTTATTATATTTTTTCTCTTCATGATTTTATAAATAAGATGAAAATATTTGAAACAAAATTTATAGACTAATGCAATAGAGATGCACTAGACAAAAAAATATATGATTCAATTTTAAATTTTATAAATGAGTTTTTATTTTTCAGTGAATTTAAATTAATAAAAAATGTCATACTGATTTTCAAAAACAAAATCTTATCCCCATGATACCTTTGACCCTAAATAAACTACTTATTTCTGACTTCAATAACTGTATAAAAATAATAATTAAAAATTTGAAAAAACGCGCTTGTATTTTACTTGTTTACATGCATCTGTCTTTGTGTAGGTGTAGATCAAGCCTAAGAAAAATCATAACCTTTACCACCGGTAAGTCAAACTGACTGAATTAATTTACGACGTACCGCAAATATGGAGAATAGGACGTAACGGTTAGACTTTATACCGTGCGAGCAAAAATTATTTTTGCATCAAAGAGGGCTTGGATTAAAAAACGTAGGGCTTGCCCACTAAGCAAAAAAACAACCCAATTTCGTTAAATTTATGTTTTTACGTTACATTGTTACGTTGTACAAAAAGGTTTTGATACGGCGCTATTTCGAAACGTACTGGTCGTAATGTCCGCCAACATAACAAAATCGCAGTTGCATTTAGAAATCAACGTGTTTGATTCGAAAACTATAACAAACTGGTTTCGTTTTTGAGATGTTTATATTAAGGACTTTTCAAAAAGTTACAATTACGTTGCTTATAAGATGTTTTTGTTTCGAAACTATAACAAACCAATTTTGTTTTAAAAAGGCAATAAATGCAGACACAATAAACATTATTTTATTTAAAAATGTTTTTTTAAATAGACCAGACGAAACTGGTAGGGGCAGCTTAGCTCTACAATTTAGCACAATAATTTTCAATTGTAGAACAAAGCTGTCCCTACAAATTTTGTATAAGAAACTTTTTGCATTTTATATCGTTTTCGAGCTATAATAGGTCCTTCACACATCGTTGGGTTACCCTGGGTACAGCCATTAAAAATGATGAAAATAGTTGGGACTTTTTCAAGACGACGTTGATAGATTATCTCTCGAGGCATTCCCAACTAAGCCCATGTTTTAGCTTTTATTTGAAGCGTCAAAGAAAATGGTAAATTTTAATATTCGTTAACCAAATACCCCCTCCCCCAAACTCTAGATATTTTTTTGGGATAGGTATTTAATAAACTGTCTTTTAAATTTGGCATTATTCCCAATAATATTTAAAATAAATGATATTGGATTAAAAGATTATATTAAAAAAACATATACATGTAATGTTATAAATATGTAATTAAAAAAGTAATAAATCAACGTCGTGAACCTGAAAAAAAAATTATAAATTAATATACTTTACAATATAATCAGCTACAAATAAATTTGAAGAGCTTAAAAGAACCCCGCACTTCTCTTATGGAAAATGGCCCTCGGTCAAATTTTCTAAATTTTTAGTATGTTGCAGAGAGTGCCATTCTGATCAAAAGTGTTCATGGACAAAACAATATCTGCAGACCATTTTTCAGATGTCAAGTTGCAAAATATAAATTTTCACTACATTATATTTTCGTAGTTTATAATATGAATTCGTTTTGTTTTACTAAATTTTTGATGGCCCTGTCGTAGATAGAATAGAATACTATAAAAATAGTTTAAACTCTTTTATTATATACCGGGTGAGTGACGAAAATTATTTAATATTTTTTGTTAAATCATTGTATTTTCGGCATTAAATTAAATGTTTACAAAGTAATACTGTAGATGATATTAGCTTGGAGCAAGCTATCAGAATTTATATTATTTATATTTATACAGGGTAAGTTAAAAAAGTTAAAAAAAATTTTATTAGTTTTGAAAGAAATTTTGTAAATATTTCTTTATGTACTACTTGTCGCTTATCATATGTTTCCAAATATATATAATTATCAAGGTTATACAGGGTGTTTCCGATGATAAGCGATAGAAAAATAACAAAAAACTGCAAGTATTTATAAATCACCCGGTATATAAAAAATAGATCGGTTAATTTCGTTATTTTTTAATATTCTTTGCTTGAAGTGTTTTGCTAACATGTTTGCTATTGATTTCCCTTTTCCTATGACCAGTTCTTTAGTAATTTGTATTTGTTTATTTCATGTCATTACAAAAAAATTAAGATATACAGCGTCGAACAGACTCAAAACTCAAAAAATAAGCAAATAAAATAACAATTTTTTCTTAAATTTCAATAAAATTTGTTATATAAGTTTATTTTATGGTTAAAAATAAATATATTTAATGCTATACAGGGTGTTTCAAATAATTAGGGGCCTACTTATTATTTTTGGATATAATAAATTGTTCATAGTTTTTATAATAATAAACTTTATTTTTCATATTGTGTTAATACATCATAAAAAATAACATACCCAACACAAAAGAAATGGCATCAAATATATATATATTTCTTATTTGCAATACAGTATTAGAATCTCATAATTATTTGAAACACACTGTACAGAATTAAATATATTTATATTTAACCATAAAATGAACTTACATAACAAATTTTATTGAAATTAATAAAAATTGCTATTTTATTTGCTTATTTTTTGAGTTTTGAGTATGTTCGACGCTGTATATCTTCAGAACTGGTCATAGGAAAAGGGAAATCAATAGCAAACATGTAAGTAAGACACTTCATGCAAAAAATATTAAAAAATAATGAAATTTAACCGATCCATTTTTAATATACCGGGTGATTTATAAATAAATGCATTTTTATGTTATTTTTTTATCGCTTAGCATCGGAAACACGGAAACACCCTGTAAAACCTTGATAATTATATATATTTGGAAGCATACGATAGGCGACAAGTAGTACATAAAGAAATATCTACAAAATTTCTTTTAAAACTAATAAAAAAAATATAAACTTTTTTGAGTTACCCTGTAAAAAATATAAATAATATAAATTCTGATAGCTTGCTCCAAGCTAATGTCATCTACAGTATTACTTTGTAAACATTTAATTTAATGTCAAAAATACAATGATTTAACACAAAATATTAAATAATTTTCGTCACTCACCCGGTATATTATAATAAAATTTTTTTAACTATTTTTATAGTATTCTGTCCTATCTACGACAGGGCCATAAAAAATTTAAAAAAACAAAACGAATTCATATTATAAACTAGGAAAATATAATGTATTGAGAATTCATATTTTGCAACTTGGATCTCAAAAACTGGTTGGCAGATATTGTTGTGGCCATGAACACTTTTGATCAGAATGGCATTCTCAACATACTAAAAATTTAGAAAATTTAACCAAGGGCCATTTTCCATAAGAGAAGTGCGGGGTTCTTTAAGAAACTAATAAAAAAATTTAGAAAAAATACTTCGCAACCAAGATTCTATATTTTTATTATTTTACAAAATATTCCAGTGTATGACAGCTGAAGCCAATAAGATTTTGGTAAAAAAAAACGTATTTTTTTTTTATTTTAAAGTATTAACTAAAAATTAAAATTCATTAATAGTTCAAGTAAAAATATGTACTTTTAAATGGTGATTATTAGAGCAATAATTTTAAGTTTGATTAGTAAATTATATTACTTTCTTACTAACTACACATACCTCTTCTCTCTTGAGTCGTTGATTGTCGCGACGAAACCACTCCATGATGACTGACTCCCTGACTCTAGGTCCCGGTCGTTGGTTGTGAATACTTGTTGTGCTGCATCTAAATATTTGGAAATTAAAACTTATTATAATTTATGTTAACTTATTGATGAATAATTTGGCAACAACTTCTCCAAGTCAAACCTACCTATTGCTTGGCCCTGGCAAGCCTAGGCATTAATCAAATTAAAAATCTCCAGGTCAGACCAAGAGGAAACAGTAGCAACCCTCAGCCATACATGTGTACTATATATGCATATGTTTAGCAATTAATTTAAAGATAGTTTTAAAAATATTTATAGGGGCAGGGCTATTTAAGTTCAATAATTCATACATGTGGTTTATTCTTAACGAATTTTAATGGCTTTCAGTCTCGGGTCTTGGCACTTAGAATTGACCAACCTGTACGTTTACTTGCAGACCTGTACCAAACATAGAAACAGACAATTTCAAATATAAATGCAGCACTTTAGAACGAGACCTTAATTTACTAGCATAAAGTTTAAACTAAAAGAAAATTATAGACATGTATCTTGTAGCCTCGCTGGTAGTAGGTACCTATCTGTAGGCGTAGCGGCGTAGGTTGTAGGTTACAATGCAAATATGTCAATAACTTTTGTTTTATAGAAACTAATGCAATGTACTTACCTTTCTAACCATTTTTTGTTCTTTTCGGAAACCTCCAAAACCACAAAAAATAAATTATAGCACAGCCGATGACAAATAAATGCAGACGCGTGGGACACGAAAAAGTGAGGTTCGGTTAGTTCGGTGAATGGTTGGCGTCAACGGTGGAGTTCCGTTCAGGGTTGCGTTCAGAAAACGAAACTGACATGTAACTTGTTTTACATTTTTGCGACGAAATCTATCAGTTATCTCCCGAACATAACGGGTTTGAAAATAAAAAATCATTATAGTAACGGTGCAGGGGTAACGTTATCTGTTTAAACAAAATAGTTCCTGATCTGAAACGTTTAGAAAAAAGCATAACGAGCACGCAATTAAAAGAGCGTTCTTTTAATGGAAACATGTTGACGTTAATAAAAGAGTACATAAAATATACGGTTTTAATATGTTTATTTGTTCAATGAAACAAGTACAGTAACGAGATTATGTTAAAGAGACGTAAATATTAAATACGTTCCTAGAAAATGTAAAAACGATGATAAAAGAACGTTTGAACTAAAACGTTATATAAGTTACTTTTAAAAAACGTTACGAAACGTACCAAAGCTGTTTTTTGCTTAGTGGGTGGTTTAGATCACAACGATATGGGGACGATATAATATCTAACCAAAAGGTTAAAATTTTGTCAAATTCATATTATGATATGCCAAACTAATGAGTAATAAAATAAGTAGGCAAATACAAATTTATTTTTGTTGTTTACAAAATTAACATAGTAAGAATATACAGAAAGAAAAAGAAAAATAATTACATAAATTGCTGAAATCGGTCACCGCCATGCTCCAAGCATAAATTTATACGTCTCTTCATATTTTCGAAAGTGTTGACTAGCATCTCTGGAGAAATGTTACCACATTCTAGGATAATACTTTCTTGTAATCAGTGGCGGTCCCAAGGGGGGGGCTTTGGGGGCTGAAGCCCCCCCCCCCCCATGAGCCAGTTTAAAACGCATGTAATAAAAATAACTTGCAATGAATCCACTTATTTTATTTGCTGCTGCCTTATATGTATGTACATGACATATATTAGAAGTCTTTGGTTTTAACCCAAATGTAAATAGACTAAATAGTGTGATTGTTTTATGATGATTCATGTGTTAAGTGGATGCGCTTCTTTTGGTTTTTTTTGTGCATTATTTCATAGTTTATATTCCTATTTTATTAAAATAAACTCGATTGAAAATGAAGAGAAGTTGCGAAGATATCAGACATTTCTTTAAAAAGAGTGTGAAGGTTGATAATCCTAGTTCAAGTGCGGGTTCTAGTTGTTACGCTAGTTCTAGTTCTACAGAATGTACAAGAAAGCCAGAGTCTGAATTAAATAAAACTGTGTCTGCCAGTGGCGTATATAAGGGGGGTTTAGGGGGTCCGGACCCTCCCCCCCTCCCCCCATTGACGCTAAAGCCACGTGACGCTCATCTTATCATCATCATCTGGCAGTGCAAATAGATTCCGAAGAAATTATAGATAAGTTAGCAATAAGACGTAAAAAATTTGATTTAATAGTAAATGTAAATTAATGTTCCCATTTTGATTATATTAGCTTTTAATTTAAAGTCAAACTGAATGCCAAAGTCGATGCCAAACTTAATTATAAGCTTTGATTCAAATATAAAACAAATAATACTGTAGATTCAGCTTTTGATTAAACCATCACCTGTCAATTCAGCTCCGACTCCAATAACTGCTCAAAAGTAGAAATTCTCTGAAAGATAGGTAAAAATATTAAACCCCCCTTCTAAACGCACCGGGTTGTTTTTGTAACTTTCTTGAGGATTTTGTGTTGTGTTTTCTACTTTTCCCACTTCAAAACTAAGCACCTTATTGATTCAAAAAGGGGCGTGGCACCCAAAAAAAAATTCGCCTGCGGCGCAATTTTTTTTGCGCCTTCTGCGCTATTTTCTCTTATCCGCGCCTGACAGTGTTAGACCCCCCCTCTGCAGTAAGCGACCAAGCCCCCCCTTTGAGAAATCCTGGGACCGCCACTGCTTGTAATTGTTCTAAATTTGCAACTGGTGTTTTAAAAATAGCGTTCTTTAAATAAGGAAAAACGAAGTAACCATTAAACAAGGTGATCTAGGTGGGAATTCAATGTCTGATCGAAAACTGATCAATCTGTCGTCGAAAAAATTGCGTAAGTAGTTAATAGTTTCGGCGGCTGTATGGGCGGTTGCACCGTCCTGTTGAAAATATCCAAAACGTAGTTCGTCGTCAAGTAATTGCTCCACAAATGGATTCAAAATATTGTCTATTGTCTCTATACCGCTGTACTGTAACTGTGTCATGGAAAAAAAATAGGACCAACAATTCTTCTTCGGGAAGCAGCTAACCAGACACCAATTTTTTGAGGGTGCAATGTGGACTCTACAAAAAAATGGGGATTTTCACTACTCTACATGCGTGTATTCTGAGAATTCATATAACCGGAGAGGTAAAAAAATCCGAAAAAAATGTCAGGTCCAATAAATCATTTCTTTCCAATAAATGTTGGGTAAACCATTGAGAGTAATTCCGGCGTCTTTCAAAATCTGCGGCTTGTATTTCTTGGAATACTTGCATTTTATAAGGAAATAAATTTAGCTGCTTCTTAAAAATAGTGCTGCATGTTCCATAAGATCTTCCCACTTCTTGGGACAGGCGTATTATACAATTTGTTGGCGTATTTTGCATTATTTCACGAACGTTGCAACAAGTTCTTCTGTTCTTACAGATGGTCTTCCTACTCCTTTTTTGTGTTGCATAGAACCTGTTTTCCTAAACACAGTCACGGTTCTTTTCAGGCAATGATAAAAATTCCTAGTAATAAAAGCAACGTTAGGAAAATGTTCGTGAAAATCGTCCATGCACAAACCCGGATTGTATTGCAACTCACCATTTATTTACTCTAACCCCGTTTCGAAAACACGCTTCAACCATGAGTTTTTTGTGCGGTTCCGTAAAGCCCATTGTGTGAATTGTATAAGAAATTGGAAAAATTAGCGATAAATCAAATTACTTGTAACGACTGTCAAAGATGACGGATCAACTGATTGATTGTTACTTCAGGTAGTTACTGACACCCAACAGGTATTAAGCTCTACGGCTAAGCATTACGTCCTTAGATGCAAGGCCCTCTTTGATGCAAATATTTTTTACTCGCACGGTACAGCTAAAAGTTTAAAATAATACAGTGATAAAGCCGTAAAGCGGATAAACTTACTCCAGACCTTCCTCCTAACGGGGAAACATCATCATCTTTAACTAGGTATGTCTAATCTGTAATTTCATAATTTTAAAAAACATTTTCTATAAAATTGCGTCACGTTACCGTTAAAAATATATTCTGAAACATTATTTATAAACAATGATTTCTCCTACTAAAAACGGTGTTGTTCCATACGGTTTGGTTCCTCGCATGGCTGATGGCGGATCTCTAATTTGTGACTACATTTTCATAGCCTTCTATCATTCCACGATTTTTTTATCATGCAAGCGCGTATACCGGGCTCACGCGGATGAGTGACATTTTTTTATTTTTTTTTTGGGTGACATTACTGACATTGTAGTTGTATATACCGGGTGCCGTAAAAGTGATCTACAAGTCGTTGATGTTTTATTGGATGTCTTGAATGGACCAATCTGTGATTTTACTTACAAAAAAAAACATTTCAATAACGCGTGCATAATGTGATGTATTCGTTTTTCTTTATGTGTTTTACTCTATAAATTCTTGTGGTGAATCTAGTTAGTGTTGAATCCATATATGGATGCTACTTATGGAGAATACGGATCTAAATAAAAACCCCATACAGGTAAGCAAATACTAAAAATAGATGAGTATTTATTGATTTTGTGCTACCGTGCGAGCAAAAATTATTTGCATCAAAGAGGGCTTGGATTAAAAAACGTAGGGCCTGGTTTAGATCACAATGATATGGGGACGATATATCTAACCAAATCTAGGTTATAATTTTGTCAAATTCATATTATGACATGATATGCCAAACGATGAGTAATAAAATAAGTAGACAAATACAAATTTATTTTTGTTGTTGGCGTATTTTGCATTATTTCACGAATGTTCTCAACAAGTTCTTCTGTTCTTACAGATGGTCTTCCCGCTCCTTTTTTGTGTTGTATAGAACCTGTTTCCCTAAACACAGCTACGGTTATTTTCAGGCAATGATAAAAATCCCCAGCAATAAAAGCGACGTTAGGAAAATTTTCGTAAAAATCGTCCATGCACAAACCCGGATTGTATTGCCACTCACGATTTACTCTAACCCCGTTTCGAAAATACGCTTTAACCATGAGTTTTTTGTGCGGTTCCGTAAAGCCCATTGTGTGAATTGTTCAAGAAATTGGAAAAATTAGCGATGAATCAAATTACTTGTAACGACTGTCAAAGATGACGGAATAACTGATTGATTGTTAATTCAGGTAGTTACTGACACCCAACAGGTATTAAGCTCTACGGCTAAGCATTACGTCCTTAGATGCAAGCCTAGGCCCTCTTTGATGCAAATATTTTTGTTCACACGGTACAAAACCACATTTGGTAGGCATATAAAAAGCTACAGCTATCTGCCTAATCTACAATATACCCTCAGATACAGTCATGGCCGCCCGCACGGAGGGTCAAGGTGGGTCTCTTGACCCCCTCCTAAAATTGTCTCCTTTTAATAAAAAAATGCGCACTTTTAACCCTTTAAGGCAAAAATAGATTTAATTAATTTAACATTTGTAGAATAAAAAGTGATGAAATATAGAACATCATCTTGTTTTTTATTTAAAAAATTAGGTTTAAAACCTTTTCACGTTTAACCCGTTCAACATCTTCTAGATGGTGATCCTGCTTTAAGGGTACAATTTTGAATGGATCCATCAAAATCGAAGTCTGAACAAATACAATGACATTTTATTTAGCGATGAAGGTCAGTTCACTCGTGATGGAATTAATAATTGCCACAATGAACATCGGTGGTCAGATTAAAACCCTCATGCTACATTTGAACGAAACTTTCAACATCGATTCAGTATTAATGCTCAAAGGCCAGTTGTTTGGTCCATTTAAAATGGATGGGCGTTTTTTTTTACTTAAACCCTCTTGATTATTGCCTTTGGGGATGGATGACATCGCTAGTATATGAAACACGAGTGGAAACGAGAGAATCACTACGCGATCGAATTTTTAGTGCTGCAGCTTTTATAAAAAATAATCCCCATCACTCAATCCAACGTGCTACCCGGGCGATTAACAAAATGTATTAAAGTTGGTGGAGGGGTTTTTGAAAATATTCTTTAAGTAAGTTTTTACTGCAGAGAATGGAACTAAAACATATGGGTTTATTTCTCTTATTTTCACCCTCTGAACATTCCCAAAATATTGCCCTTTCCTCCACAAACACCCTGTATTTAGCAGCGGAATCGCAAAATCGTCCCGAAAAAAAATCTGTGAAACCTCAAAATTTTATAAATGTCTTTTTATTGAAATTATTTTACATGTTAATGATATGAAAAGTGCTATGAACTGTCTTGGCCTTCTTCTTTATTGCTTGTAAAACATTTTGCCATTTTCTGAAAAAATAAACAATGAAAATAGATCATAATGAATGACGCAGGAAACATCTTTCAGTGGAAGTTATTACAGTTATACGTTATACCATATATGAAGAATCTTAATATTAACATAGTATAAAACAAAGTCGCTATCGCCCGTCCTGTCCCTATATGTGCTTAAATCTTTAAAACTACGCAACGGATTTTGAAGCGGTTTTTTTAATAGATAGAGTGATTCAAGAGGAAGGTTTTTATGTATAATACATGCATAATATTATAGAGAAACACTGATAAACACTGATAAATTAGAGTAGGGAGAACGAGCGACCCAACCTAACCGGTCCCCGGCCCGTTCAATGATCGATCCGAAGCACCGAAGCCGGAATAGACGAAGACAGACTATGTTTTATGCATGGATGAGAATTGTGGACGGGCCGGCAAACGGTTAAGTTTGAGGTTTTTTCGCCTTATTATCTCACGTCGTATAATGCCGGGCTGCAACGCAGGCCGGGTACACGTTAGTTAAAGATAAAGAACAAAGCACATGGTAGTAGATACAGTGTCCGCAAGAAAGTCCGCATCAAATGGGATTTTTTTTTATTATTAGGTATAGGTAAAAATTGAAAAAGCAGTTAGTTTTTGCTTACCTAAAAACCAAAAATGACGTATACTGAAGCAGCTGCATGACTTGCGTTACCTGTCAAATTTGACATTTTTAATAAAATAGGTTCAAAAATGCCCTTATTTATAAAAATATCGAAAAACTTTATTCGAGAAAGTTGTTTATTTAGGCATTTTTAGCCTTTGTACGAAATTTTGACAGTCTAATATAATTTTTATTATTTGCCAGATTCTTGAAAATTTTGATCAACCCTCGTAGATTAACTTTTATACATCGATGTAAAACCATTTGCCTTTACTTCATTTGTAATCTTAATGCAATTTTGTGTAAAATTTTTGTTTCCAATTATTTATTTTGCTTCAAAAACTGAAATTTGGTATTGATCAGTATGTAATGTTTGATGCAAAGTTTATCTAATTACATCAGTTTTGTCAAAACCGACGTTTCTCATTTTTCTTAAGTTAGTAAACAGATGTACAAAAAGAAAATATTAGGAAGCTTTCGTTGAAATTTTACTTAATTATTATTATTAAATTAAATTAATTATATTAAACTATATTTTTGTTGAATAAAATGTTTCGAGCGATTAATATATTTTTTTTTTTGATCCAATATTAATTAAGTAAAATTTTAACGAAAGCTTCCTAATATTTTCTTTTTGTACATCTGTTTACTAACTTAAGAAAAATGAGAAACGTCGGTTTTGACAAAACTGATGTACTTAATTAGATAAACTTTGCATCAAACATTATACATACTGATCAATAACAATTTCAGTTTTTGAAGCAAAATAAATAATTGGAAACAAAAATTTTACACAAAATTGCATTAAGATTACAAATGAAGTAAAGGCAAATGGTTTTACATCGATGTATAAAAGTTAATCTACGAGGGTTGATCAAAATTTTCAAGAATCTGGCAAATAATAAAAATTGTATTAGACTGTCAAAATTTCGTACAAAGGCCAAAAATGCCTAAATAAACAACTTTCTCGAATAAAGTTTTTCGATATTTTTATAAATAAGGGCATTTTTGAACCTATTTTATTAAAAATGTCAAATTTGACAGGTAACGCAAGTCGTGCAGCTGCTTCAGTATAAGTTATTTTTGGTTTTTAGGTAAGCAAAAACTAACTGCTTTTTCAATTTTTACCTATACCTAATAATAAAAAAAAATCCCATTTGATGCGGACTTTCTTGCGGACACTGTATACCGACCAAAAGGCCTATCGGACTTTTTGGGAGCCCTATAGAGTAGCAAATTCCACAGCTTAAGAACAATAAGGCTTACCGAGTTTTTATAAATAATAAAGACCTTCATTATTTGTAAGTTTGTTGGGTTTACACGAACGACAGGCCTGTTGGATCGGCGTAGGTAAATTAGTGTTGGTAACACAGGTCAAAGCATGGCCGTCTACGATGTACTTGACGATAAAGACAGATTTTTCGGGCCATGACAAAGGATATTAGTGAGGGGAGTTGGGGGGATGAAAGACGCCCGGGGTTCGTTAATCTAAGTCAAATTGACCAGACGTTGACATCGGTTTGTTTATTAATAAAGAAATGTTTAAATAATAGTGATAAATTTAAATTGAGTAGTTTTGGAAAAGGAAACTTTTTCTTTAGATGAAACCAAACATTTTTGAGTATGACGCGTCCCGAATGTCTCAACCTCCCCAATCCGGGCGCGGTCGAAACGTCATTTTGGATTAGATTTGGTTTGTGTTTTTTTCCACCCTTTCGAACATCTTAGAGGCAGAGGCGTAACTACCGATGGAGCTACGGTCCTAAGCTTTAGGGGAACCCACCGGTCGCGCTCCCCTGAAGTTTAGAACTCAGCAGGTCCAAGCTCGGTCCCGTATAAAGTTTCAATTAGTCTGGGAAAAAAAGAGAAATCCTTAAACCCCCATAATACTGAACAGTCATCCCAAGTTTGTTTTGATACCCAATCTATCTCTCTATCTTATCTATACTATACCTACATATACAGGGTGGCGCACCGAAAACTTTCCACCCAGGTTTATTTTCTTGTTAATAAATAAATCAAAATTCGCTCGAACACGGGAAACTTAGTTTTCAGGGGGACATATTTTTTTACTATTTTCCCCCTCCTGCCGGAATCCCTACGACGGGGTGACTTCCACCTTCCACCCTTAAAATCTTAAATGGAAAGGGGGGTCGAGTGATGCCTTATTTTAAAGGGAATTGAATTGCCTTCCAAACGCGACCTTGCTCGTTTAAACCGAGTGAATAATTCCTGAGAAATAGGGCTAAAAAGAAAAGAAAATTTAAAAGTAATAAATTTTATTACCGCTGGTATCAATCAAGTAAATGTTGAAAATGTCCACCTCCAGCCTCCATGCAATTGTAAAGGCACGTTCAAAATGTTCGCGAACATTATGGAGCATATGGGGTGGCTTTCACCCTTAAAATCTTAAATAAAAAGGAAGGTCGAGCGATAGCTTATTTTAAAAGGAATTAAATTGTCTCAAAATTTACTACTTGCTCGCCTAATTATTAAAAAGTTTTAATAACATTTTCACCGATCCTTCAACAAAGATAACATTATAATCAGCTGCTCGAATGTCAAAAAAATAATAATTGCTCATAACTCAGATTACATCATCGAAAAGCTTAGACAATTCTGCCTCATTTTGGTTTAAGGCTCATTGGCCTACCGACCTTGATAAGAGTGGGGGAAGCTATTGCATGTGTAAACATTAAAATCGCTGTAACTTTTAAACGACTTATCCGATTTTACTAAATTTAAGCTTGTTTGGAAGAACCTCCAATTGTCGTATCTATGTACACGATAGTTTCTAATAAAAGGTAAAACGAAACGTTGGGATAAATACAATTGTGTCATTTCGTTGCCCGCCCTCATTCCCGCTATACTTATTCGAATTACTAACTAAGGGCGCTATACTTATCTAACTGTTTCTAATAAAATTGCTAGAGGGCGCAATTTGTATTAAAAATTATTGTTTTGGCAATAACTCTGAAACGAACAAAGATATCGAAATGCGGTCTTCACATCTTTTCTTGCAAATTTCATCTACTTTTCGATTATGATGTCATAGTTATACCGTATGATTTGAATTTTTGGGATAAAATCGAAAAAACTGTTATTATTACAAATTGCGCCCTCTAGCAATTTTATTAAACACTATCGTGTACTGTTGGATACGGCGATTGAAGATACTTACCTTTTCCTTCCAAACAAGCTTAGATTTAATAAAATCGGAGTCGTTTAGAAGTTACAGCGATTTTAATGTTTACACATTCAATAGCTTCCCCTCTTATCAAGGTCGGTACGCCAATGAGCCTTAAATCAAAATGAAGCCGAATTGTCTAAGCTTTTCGATGATGTAATCAGAGTTATACCTTAATATGGGGAATTTTCGGAGAAATTTGAAATTAAAAAAAAAAATCCAATTGTGCCCCCTTGCGGCGAAATAAGGAACTTAAAAGTAATTTCCAGAATTTTCTCATAACCGCTTTTTTCATGATTTTTCTTTCCAAGTTTCTATGCCTAGTAGTTTCCGAGATATGGCGGTGGCCACCCTTAATGAAACACCCTGTATATAATATTGCCAAACCCAGGAGTAAGTAATATATCTAGAGAGTACTTGGGGGAGAAGGAACAGTTGACGTAACTATGGGTTTAATAATAAATTTTAGTTTATTTATAAAAAGTTTATTATCAGAGTTCTCGGGATTTGGATAGGAATTTCCCCTATGCCCCTACCTCTAAATCTGCCAAATTTCACCTGACTTACACGTGCCAAGTTTTGCACTTCAATCTAGGTGTTCACTTTCAGGTGTGTTTTAAAGATTAAGGTATGGTCAACAAAAAAGTTTGGTTACACGTATTATAGAAATGTAAGATTATAACTTCAGAAACATTTTCCACAAATAAAATAATTTCTAAAAATTTCACATCTATAAGTTTTAGCCAATAAGAAGCTTTCATTTCAGCTCGTTACTATAGCAACCACAAAACGTTTCGGAAGTTTTTTCCTCCTGGTCACCTGCAGTGGTGGATCCAGGGCGGGGAGGCGTGCCCACTGAGATTATAAAGATTAAAAACCTAACAACAAACAGAGGCAATTATGTACCGGGTGTTCCACCTAAGGAGGTAATCGGCTATATCTCAGAAAGTAATAACACTAGGACTTTGGGGAAATTATATGTCGATAAAAGCGGCCAAGAGAAATTGCTGGAAATTATTTTCAAGTTTGAAAAATGACCGCTAGGGGGTGTAAGAGAACTTTCAAAATAGAAATACCGATTTTCTCTTGATTTTTCTTAATAAAAATATGTTAAAAATATAAGCATTATATTCTTCATAAAATTATGCAACTTTATGTTACGAATCGTTTTTTTCTATTTTCAATAATAAAGTGGTGGGAGAAGGTCAAACCTTTTTTCTTTCAAACGCTGATATCTTTGCTTTGGATAAACCGATTTTATTCAACTTGGTCTTGAAAAAAAGCCCTTCTTTTCCTCTACACGCTGATCTATTAACTATACCATATTGATTCTGATGGTGGCCACTAGATGGCGTTTTTTCCGTAATTCCTCAATGAATAAGGATTTTCTCAAAAAAATCAAATGTTATGATATGACTTTTTCATCATATTTTATTTTAGGCCTATAAAGGCTATTATATAGTGGAATAAAAAATCCAGGTCCGTATTTAAAATAAAAAAAATGATGGTCGCTCGAATCCGAAACGTCGGATTAAAAAACTAACCCCATCAGCTTATAGTGGAGGAAAAGTTACTATAAAAAACTAAAAATCGCAACGTGATATATTTTGTTAAACTAGAGAAATTAGGGATAATAATAATTAATATGGAAAAATAGGCCATTTTTAAAACATTCATTAATCAATTAAATCACTGGTTTAACAAAAGATATCACGTTGCGGTTTTCAGTTTCTTATGGTAACTTTTCCTCCTCTATAAGCTGATGGGGTTAGTTTTTTAATCCGACGTTTCGGATTCGAGCGACCATCATCAACTTTTTTATTTTAAATACGGACCTGGATTTTTTATTCCACTATTTAATAGCCTTTATAAGCCTAAAATAAAATATGATGAAAAATTTATATCATAACATTTGATTTTTTTGAGAAAATCCTTATTCATTGAGGAATTACGGGAATACGCCATCTAGTGGCCACCACCAGAATCAATATGGTAATGGTTAATAGATTTACGTGTAGAGGAAAAGGAGGGCTTTTTTTCAAGACCAAGTTGAATAAAATCGGTTTAACCAAAGCAGAGATATCAGCGTTTAAAAGAAAAAAGGTTTGACCTTCTCCCACCACTTTATTATTGAAAATAGAAAAAAACGATTCCTAACATAAAGTTGCATAATTTTATAAAAAATGCAATGCTTATATTTTTAACATATTTTTATTAAGAATAATCAAGAGAAAATCGGCATTTCTATTTTGAAAGTTCTCTTACGCCCCCTAGCGGTCATTTTTCGAACTTGAAAATAATTTCCAGCAATTTATCTTGGCCGCTTTTATTGATATATATTTTTTCCTAAAGTCCTAGTGGTATTACTTTCTGAGATATAGCCGATTACCTCCTTAGGTGGAACACCCGGTACATAGCTCACTTTTTTTTTAGAAATTAAACGTTCCTCACAGTGCGCTAACAATTATAAAAACAAATAAAGACGATAGCCTTTGCCATTTTTTACGCCCCCCCCCCCCCCCCCCCTGAAGAAAAGCCTGAATCCGCGCCTATACTAGTACCATGGGTGTGATTACAGCGATAGTTTTCTGTCAAACGCACAGCCATCTATTGCTTTAATAACTGTATGTTTAATATTAATAATAATTATCACAATAATAAAAGCAATAATAATAATAATAATTAATCAATTATTTTAATATGAGTCTTTTATCTTAATATAGCTCAATAAATACTTTCAATACCGGTTTTTAATATTCTCTCTTTTTTCCCCCTTTTTTTTTTGTAAAGTATATAGATATCTAGCTATATTTTGCAAAGAATCCATTAGCTATTTATCACATAAAAGAAAGATCTTTCTTGAATTTATCTTCCTTGAATTTTAGTAACTTGAAATAATTAAAGACAAATTAACAGAATCGAAAGCAATCCATTTTAATTTAAGTTTTGCTTCTAAAATTTACCAAAAATATATTTTTTGCAAATATGACACGACCATTTTTTCATTTTATAATAATTATATTGAGTCTCTATACAGCGTGTCTTCGGAAGTTCTTACCAAATGGGAAACTTTTTTATTATTAATTTTACAAAAAAAAAATTATTCTTTATAAAAAGCTCTGCTTGGTCTAAAACCTAAAATGCGACCATCAAATATCGAAATTTTCCAGTTATAAAAGTACGAGGTTTGTCAAAAAATGTGAATTTTTTCCAAGAATGTGAATTTTTCCCAAGGATAGGAATTTCCAAGAGTAAAGTACCTTTATTTTTGACATTATCAAAAATTGTTATTAAAAAAGGTTGATCAGAACTAAAAACTACGCATATACGCAATATACGCATTTATGTTGAAAAATTATTTTATTGATTTATTATTAATTATTTAATTAATTTAATGCGTGTCATTGCATATTTAGACGTGGTTTTTAGTTCTGATCAACTTTTTTTAATAACAATTTTTGATAATGTCTAAAATAAAGGTACTTTACTCTTGGGAAAAATTCATATTCTTGGGAAAAATTCACATTTTTTGACAAACCTCGTATATGACTGGAAAATTTCGATATTTGATGGTTGCATTTTAGGTTTTAGACCCTGCAGAGCTTTTTATAAAGAATAATTTTTTTACGTAAAATTAATAATAAAAAAGTTTCCCATTTGGTAAGAACTTCCGTATACACGCTGCATATGTACGGCGTGTCCAGAGAAGTTCTAGACATATGAGAATTTTCTTTATTGTTGATTTTACGAAAAAAAGTTATTTTTTATAAAAAGTTCTGCTTGATGCGCAAATATTATTGACATATCAAATCTTAATATATCATGTGCAGGGCGGCAAAAAAATATAGAAACACAGAGGGAAGTACCCTAAATTTTTATTTTAAAGCAAATTGTTATAAGAAAATTTTACTAAGGTCTACAAAACGCGGTCAGATACAATTTTTCGTTGAAATATTTTAATTTACAGGGTACCATCAAAAAGCCTTTGCAAAATATTTTTTTATTTTATTTCTTTAATTTTTACCTACAACAATTTCGCAACAACTATGTGTAATGCTATAGTAACGAATATTGACATGTTAGTCAAAAATCATTTAATATTTTCTATTATTTTGATGTGAAATTTTCTTACCGAATCTCCCACGTTCTTCAATTAATAACCGGAAATATTTCCGCGAGCATGAATTTTCTTATTATAATTCAAGTACTAGGGAAATAACTAGTGAACATTTTACTTAAATGTAAAATTTTATTGATTTTGATGTCGTTTTCGGGCTATTCCAATAAATTTTCCTAATTAGCATAATATGTAATATGAAACATATTTTTGTGTACAAATAATTACAATCTTATACTCTCAGACCAAGCACTACACAGTAGACACAGTGCTTGGTCTGAGCTTATACTCAATATTCAATTGAATCAGGGACGGATGGGACACCTCGGACCGGCGCGGGAAGTCAATTGAAACGGCGCCGCGTCGTGTCGATCCAATAAAAAAATGAAAAGACATAAATATGTGTTTTTTCATCCACTAATACGACATATTTTTTATAATAACTCATAAATAAAAAAACAAACTTAATTTTTTAACACAGGTCAGCTCATTATTTTTAAAATGGAAATACCCTTCTAATAATAGAAAAAATATTCGGAAAGCCCCAATACATACCATTTTTCAATAGCTTAACAAGACCATTTTACATTAGCAGGTAGTCAATTTAATTAGGGGACGGTTAAAATGAATGAATTTTATAACAGAAAAATTACTTGAACTGTAGGAATTTTAGTAGGACTTCAGGGAGGATTTACAAAATATTGCTGTTTTCTTTGTTTGTGGTACATTCGTGCAGTAGATCAGCATTATCTAATAAAAGATTGGCCACAAAGAAGTGAATTTCAGCCGGGATCTCAAAATGTTAAGTTTGCACCTCTTGTAGACCCCAAAAAAGTCCTTCTGCCTCCTCTTCGCATTAAACTTGGGCTGATGAAAAACTTTGTGAAAGCTATGAATAAAGACGGTGATGGATTCAAATACCTAAGACAAGTCTTTTCCCAGTTAAGTGATGCCAAATTAAAGGAAGGCATTTTTATTGGGCCACAAATCAGAAAATTGCTGGACGATGTCAACTTTACAGAGAAGCTTACCAGGCAGGAACTCAGAGCATGGAACTCATTTGTTAGTATAGTAAGAGGATTTCTGGGCAACAATATGGATGCAAACTATCAACAGTTAGTTGATGAACTTTTAGATTCCTACAAATCGCTTGGTGCCCGAATGTCATTAAAAATTCACTTCCTCCATTCCCATCTGTCATTTTTTCCTGAAAATTTGCGAGCTGTCAGTGACGAGCAGGGTGAAAGGTTCCACCAGGATATCAGGACAATGGAAATTCGCTATCAAGGACGATGGGATCCAGCCATGATGGGTGATTACTGTTGGTTTTTGAAAAGAGAAGATATGACCCCTCATAAAAGGAAAAAATAAAATTTAATTAGTGTGTTCAGTTAATATTTGTAATGTTTGTGTTTTTCTTAGATGTAAGGTATTTTTAGTAGGTGTAAAAATTTAAATATAGTCGATATACACAGTTAGAAAATTCTTAAATCATTTTTTCAATAGATATTAAATATTGTAACATTAAATGTGGTACTATAAATGTAACAAGAAAACGTTACGTGTTACAACTTTTTTTTTCTCATTTTCGTATTTGGATAGGTCCATTCTACCACAAGATGCTATTTAGCTTTGTGTTATAATAAAAAAATAATTTTTTGTCGGCCAGTGATTAGCTTCATCTGTATGTTTGTATGTATGTTTGTAACCGACTTCTTTAAACCCGATTTTGAACCACTTAAAACGGTCAGATTTAATTTAAATATTGTAGACTTATCAAGAACCGCTGACAATACAATTTTGACAGCTGTCAGGTATAAAACAAACATGCAATTTTGACGAAACAAATTATGGGGCCGTATAGTATTCGATGCGGAGACTTCGGGAAAAATAAGCAAAAAATTCTTTTGTGAAAATTTGACATCTGTCAATATGTCACGATTATTACAATAACCAATAGTAATGAAACAAACGTGGGGTCGTATAGATATTGTCGCTAAGAATAGGGAAAAATTATAAAAAAAAATTCTACCCGTCAAAATAAAATTTTGACAAATTTTTTTTTTAATTTTGAAAATTTTTGTCATTTTTTAATTTCTTGCGAATAACTCCGTTATTGTAAGTTTGAGAGAAAAATATTATATAACTATATTTATGGAGCGTTTAAAGGCGCGTCTTTTTTATTTTAAAAATTTTCGTCTAAGTATTATCAGTTTCGAGATATGAGGCCAAATATAGAAATCATATTTTGACCGATATCTCGAAAACCGTAAGAGATACGAAAAAATAATAACAAGCAGAGATGTAGATTTCTTCGAGATACAACTTTTTATCTATATTATAGACTTTTTTACTAAAGTTTATACTTTCTGCGAAAAATGGCAATTTATGAATATTACGAAATTTTCCTGAAATATGTATGGAAAATGTCGGAAAATTAAAATTTTTTAAAAATTTGCAAATATCGTTCTTTTCTTATAATTCGGCATATACGATATTTGTATGTATGTTTGTTTGTAACCAACTTCTTTGAACCCGATTCTGACCCACTTTAAATGGTCAGATTTAATTTAAATTTTGTAGACTTATCAAGAACCGCTGACAATACAATAATCTACTAATCTAGCTCAATCTACTTAAAAAAAAATTCTTAACAATAACTCAAACTAAAAAATGAAAAATAAATATAGTTTAAAGAAACTAAAAAACACGCTTTAATATAATTAATCAAACTAAAAAGCGGAAAATAAATATAGTTTAAAATAATTCTTGAAATTCTTAATATAGGCAGAAAATAATAATGAACGATAAACATTAGTATTATTATGAAAAAAGCGTGGGGCGCTTTGTGCTATATTTTTTGTATATCGAATACCCCAAGCTTTTTTCACAGTAATACTAATGTTTATCGTTCATTATTATTTTCTGCCTATATTAAGAATTTCAAGAATTATTTTAAACTATAGTTATTTTCCGCTTTTTAGTTTGATTAATTATTAAAGCGTGTTTTTTAGTTTTTTTAAACTATATTTATTACATTTAAAACACATTTAGGTGAAAAAAATATTTATTATTACTTTAGTATAAAAATTAAATAAAAAATATTTAACATAGGTAAAGATAACATAAATAAATTCTGGTTTTTTGCTTTTTCAATTATTTTCAAAATTAATTCAAATTGTTAAAAAAGAAAAAAAAAAGTTCGCAAGCAGCGGCGGCGCCTGAGTCCCGGCGGGCCCATCCGCCCCTGAATTGAATGAATTGATGGCAATCGACAAATATTAAAAAACTAACAAGTTTTGTAAATTTTTTCAAAATTATAATCAAATTATCCGTAATTTCAACAACAATTTATTTTAAACCACCGAGACAAAAAATTACATATTTTCAACTATTTCTTTTATCTTAAGTAGAATCTATTGAGCTTCTGAAAGAATTATTACCGCATCCTGTTGGTGCAACTTGTATACCGGTACTTATAAAAATAGTTGCCACTCGTGGTTCTTCCAATAAGTAGGGTCTTACCATTATATTAGTCTGAGTTTCAGCCTCACTAAAAGTTGGATGTCTACCACTGTGCATTCTGATAAGCATATCTGTACAAAAATCTGCTACTCCATCATCATCCGCTAGAGCAAGTTTTTTTAAACCTTCCTCGGAGAAGCGATTGTGGTTTACAAATTGTAACTTGGTTTTTCTTGGTAGATCTATAACTCGTATATTATGTTCTTGTATATCGTGAAACGGGCAATATCGTAGAAGACTATAGAACTGGTTACTCTGCTGAGATGCCTCTAAGGAAAGAACCGTAACAAATTTTTTATCTGAGGTAACACTAGCTCGAGCTTTATATGGATCCAAGATGAATGGGGAAACTTTAACTACAGTCTGAACGCTTTTTTCTTGAGTTTGTCCAACAGAGTCCGAAGGTAACGATTTGGAATCAAAATCACTTTTTTCATTAATTGACATTATGTTTAATGAAATGCATGTTTAAACGAAATTTTTTTTTTTAATTTTAATTTTAAGACCTAATTGTTGATGACGTTAAAATTGTCATTAATCTGACATTAGTATTTTTTTTGGCATTTCGTGATACCTGCAGAAAATTTTGGTCAGAAGAAGTTCTTTAAAAAGGGAACTGATGTCAAATTTTAGCCATAATGGGAACTTACCAGAGCATAACTCACATTCTGAAAATGAATCTAAATCTAATTGTGATAAAACCGTAGCCTTTTTAGCAGCACTTCAAGAAACTCAGAATGTGCTAAATATACTTTTACAGGCAGTACTATATAAAGAAGATGCAGAATCATATGAAGGAAACAATTTATTGACTAAAGGATTGTTAGAATCTGAACAGGAAGATCAGGATGCTTTACAACAAACCCAACATCTCAATGAAGCAGGAAACAGTTTAGATGCCATAACTTATGAAAATAAAATAAATGTTTCCTTTAAAAGAACTATTCCTCACGGGAGTTCAAATACACTACCCTCGCCTTTTGTTGACGAAAGTACTGTAAGGCTAATAAATGATATTTATTTAACCAATGAAAGAGAGGACCCTGCACAACCCCTACTTAATAACTGCGTGCATGAACGCGATACAGATTTTGTCTTAAATAGGCAAGTTTTCTCTCTTAGGAATGGTAAATTTGACTCTGACCAATCGGAAATATTTCGGGATGCAGATAAAACTGAACATAACTCAAAAACTACTAACAATAATGGCAAAGGTACTTTACCCAATCCATCCCATATGCTTACGCCGAACTATAAGGAAAGATTTGGAACAGGTACAGGAACAAGCCAGTTCCAAAAAACAAAGGATTTGAAAGAGAGGGAAGTAAATAACTCTGAACATTATGCGGGTTCATCTCGAAACATGTTTCAAGAACAATCACTCTTTACATCGGACGCAGATAAAAAGTACCTAGGTATTAAACCCATCTTATATAGTATTTAATATTAACTTATTATTTCGTCTCTATAGCGGGCCCTGGATTAGAACTATATAATTAAATTTCACGGGTGGTATAGTATGTGGATAGAGTTTCTAGTTACAGAAGTTAGTGCTATTTGACGGTGATGATTGATGTGACATATTATCTAGCGGTAACTATATAAACATAAATTTATTGAAGGCAGCAGAGCTTAGAAATTTTAAATCTTACCCATCTTTCGCTCATTTTACGACAAAACTAATCTAATTTGTTTTTGAATGATGAAAGAGTTTTGGACATCCATTGTCTTTAGTTGTTTTAAATCAAAACGTTTCAACTGGTAAGTATCTCCAGTCGTCTTCAGGTGAATACTAAATAAGTAGAGTAACTACAAGACTATTTATACTAGCTAGGTGCACCGAAGCATAACTGAGGTGGATGGTGGGTGCATGCAGTCATGCGTTCAGTTGGCACGCGATCTTATCCAAAGATTACATCTATCTAACCAGTGGCGTAGATATGGGGGGGGTCCAGGGGGTCTGGACCCCCCCCAGAGATAGTAAGACAATATCACGATACGTAAGTTAAACAATTAACAATCAACATATTCAAAGCCACAAAGAAAAAGGATTGTTGAAAAAAAGAAAATTATCTCCTTTTAATTCCATTAGTGCTTATCAAAATAAAAACGCCAAAACGCTCGCGTTACGTTATACAGTGTCCGCAAGAAAGTCCGCATCAAATGGGATTTTTTTTTTATTATTAGGTATAGGTAAAAATTGAAAAGGCAGTTCGTTTTTGCTTACCTAAAAACCAAAAATGACGTATACTGAAGCAGCTGCACGACTTGCGTTACCTGTCAAATATGATATTTTTAATAAAATAGGTTCAAAAATGCCATTATTTATCAAAATATCGAAAAACTTTATTTGAGAAAGTTGTTTATTTAGGCATTTTTAGTCTCTGTACGAAATTTTGACAGTCTAATACAATTTTTATTTTTGGCCAGGTTCTTGAAAATTTTGATCAACCCTCGTAGATTAACTTTTATACATCGAAGTAAAACCATTTGCCTTTACTTAATTTGTAATCTTAATGCAATTTTGTGTAAAGTTTTTGTTTCCTATTATTTGTTTTGCTTCAAAAACTGAAATTGTTATTGATTAGTATGTAATGTTTGCTTGATGCAAAGTTTATCTAATTACATCAGTTTTGCCAAAACAGACGTTTCTCATTTTTCTTAAGTTAGTAAACAGATGTACAAAAAGAAAATATTGGAAGCTTTCGTTGAAATTTTACTTAATGCCTAAATAATCAACTTTTTCGAATAAAGTTTTTCGATATTTTGTTAAATCAGGGCATTTTTGAACCTATTTTATTAAAAATGTAAAATTTGACAGGTAATGCAAGTCGTGCAGCTGCTTCAGTATACGTCATTTTTGGTTTTTAGGTAAGCAAAAACGAACTGCCTTTTCAATTTTTACCTATACCTAATAATAAAAAAAAAATCCCATTTGATGCGGACTTTCTTGCGGACACTGTATAAGAAATGGGTATATTTTTTAAAAAATCTATCCATTTCAAAATAACAGGGAAAACTTTGTTGAATTGATACTTTAAAGCTACATTTTTGAGAGCTCAAAACAAAATTTTAGGGCGTGGCACCCCAAAAATTTTTCGCCTCCGGCGGTGCGCCTCCAGCGGGGAAATAGCCCGAGACCCCCCCCAGAATGAAAAGCTATCTACGCCACTGTATCTAACAAAGGTTTCCAGATATTTCTTATGTCTAATGATGGTTTACTAAAGCAGCCTGGATTCTGGTGAATAGCAGCAGCTTTCTTAAACTTTCTTTTCCTCCAGTGTGGTTCATTATGTAGGATTTTAGCTTCTGACCACATGATATGGTGACCATGTTTCCAGGCATGGTCAGTGGCACCTGACTTTTCGGTCTCTCCTTTTAACGTATTCTTTTTGTGTTCTTTAATCCTTGTCTCGAGTGGTCTTAATGTCTCACCTATATAAGATTGGCCGCACTCGCAGGGGATCTGGTAGACTCAGTTTTTCCTATCTTTTTGACTTATAGGCTTTGTCATCGTCAGGTGGCTTCTTAGGGTGTCCCTCGAGTTGAATACGGTGTTGATGTTATATCGTTGTCATAGTCTTCTTATTTTCTCAGATACTGCCTTGATATACGGAATATTGAGTGTTGGTTGTGACTCTCTTCTGCTTACGATTTTCCAATATTGTGTCAACTAATCTTGTGGGGTAGCCATTTTTGTTGAGGTCGGTCTTGATGTGGTGAGCTTCCTTTTTAAGTGCTTCTTCCGAGTTATAGATTGTAATTGCTCTATCCGCAAGGGGTTTTAACTATGCCATGTTTCGTGTTGTTTGAGTGATTTGATGTAAAATTGAAATACTGACCTGTATGCGTAGGTTTTCTGTATACTGAAGTTTGGATACTGTTGCCATTTTTCTTTACGTTGACATCTAGAAACGGTAATTGGTTGTTTTTTTCTTTCTCCATGGTGAATTTGATTGTTGGTGTTAAGCTATTGAGGTAATCTAGAAAATCTCTTAGTTCGTCATCGGTTCCATTTAAAATAATGAAGGTGTCATCCACATATCTCAGCCACATTTTTGGTTTCTTCTTTGCTGTTCGCCTGTGTTAAAACATTGTGATTTAAAACAAATAAAGACAATGGCAGTCCAAAACTCTTTCATCATTCAAGAAACATCATTGTCTCCAACCTTCAGACAGTCACTAATTTGTTTTTGTTTTATTATTGCATCAGTATATTTATGATTAGCAGTACCTACACAAGCCAGCGTCCAGCACCACGTTGATAACATAAACAAAGAAATAACAACAAAAAAAGAGAAACGTATACCTACAACTTATAGAAAATCATGACATGAAAATACAACAATAATAATAATAATTAATTATTAGACGAAGTCGAGTAGGTAAACTAAAAGTCTAGATTCTATATTACTAGCTCTAACTTTTAAACCATTTTGTTAAACAGTATACCTAAATGAGAACTATTACTTTGTTTTTAATATCACCTTATTTTCTGATAAAACCGTAGACCTTGTTAAGTGAAATAAATATTAATCAGTATTTTTTTGACAGAAGCAAGGTATATTCCCAAAAAAGAACGGGGCATCTTGAACATGGAAGAAATGACAAAATTACTGCAATTTTCTACAGGAATTTATACTTCCTGCGAGAACAAAGTAAACACGATATTAAATCAAATTGAAAATAACCGTGGATCAGTAGCTGAAACTGGAAATGAGGGCGATACCAGCCAAAATTTTCTGGAACCGACATTCTCGAATCTGCAAAGAGAACAGAGCTTAAGGGGAGAATCAGAAAATAGGACAGAAACCCTTTATTTGCCACCGGAATCAATTCCCAATACTCTCGATAATTCGGGAAAGGAAATGGTCGGCGATGACGTTGCTAATACGAGAACTCACATTCTATGCGAGTGTGATCAACCTGGTGTGGCTGGCGGTGCTGTTCCTGTAGTGACTTCTTTTACTGTGACTCAGCATTACTGTCCCAAAGGTAGAGTTTTTACATAATACAATTTGCGGACAAATTATACCTTTTTTAACAGTTTTTCTACAGTGACCGGCAGAAAGTGCGCAGCATATGGGAAAGTTTTTTATCTTTAAGTTTAGAAAATTAATTTTATTTTAGATAGGTTCTGCATGTTCTTAAACCAAAATAACACCCATTAAATCCGGTAAAAGTCTTATGGTATACGAGGTAGGATCAAAAATTTGAAATTCCGCTAAGAGTAAAGTACCTCCATCTTTCATTTTAGAATATTTTTTTGCTAAGAATTATTGTTTTAATTTTAAAGTTATACCCAAATTCCAAATTTCGCTTATTTTGAACAAAAAAATGGATTTAATCGTATTTTCTGAATAACCCTGTATAAAAAATAAATGGCAACCGAATAGTACGAAAATAAGATTTTCTGCAGACATTGTTAGAGATAACCGTCGATCATAAGTCCGATTAGTTTGTTTTCATAATATTATGGCTTTTTAAAATAAAAACATAAAAATATTAAATATTTTTGCTGCACACCGTATTTTATTTTCTGAGGAATGAGGAAACAAGTTAATTTCATCTAACTGATATTTTTTGATTTACATTGACTTAAACCATCTCCTAAATAGTTTTTTATTGAAGTATGCATAGAAAGTTTCCTTTTGATTTATAAAGAAAGAAATTTAAATTAAAAATACATTTTGAACGGATTTTATTCGTCACGCAAAATAAGGATCAATAATATATTTTTAATTAAAATTTTTTTCTTTATAAATCAAAAGGAAACTTTCTATGTATACTTTAATGTATAAAAAACTATTTAGGATATGCTTTAAATTAATGTAAATCAAAAAATATTAGTTAGATGAAATTAACTTGTTCCCTCAGAAAATAAAATACGGTGTGCAGCAAAAATATTTAATATTTTTATGTTTTTATTTTAAAAAGCCATAATATTATAAAAACAAACTAATCGGATTTATGATCGACGGTTATCTCTAACAAAGTCTGCAGAAAATCTTATTTTCGTACTATTCGGTCGCCATTTATTTTTTATACAGGGTTATTCAGAAAATACGATTAAATCAATTTTTTGGTTCAAAATAATCGAAATTTTGAATTTGGGTATAACTTTAAAATTAAAACAATAATTCTTAGTAAAAAAATATTCTAAAATGAAAGATGGAGGTACTTTACTCTTAGCGGAATTTCACATTTTTGATCCTACCTCGTATACCATAAAACTTTTATCGGATTTAATGGGTGTTATTTTGGTTTGAGAACATGCAGAACCTATCTAAAATAAAATTAATTTTCTAAACTTAAAGATAAAAAACTTTCCCATATGCTGCGCACTTTCTGCCGGTCACTGTATATATCCCTAAATTTTACTTTTGATGCAGGAATGGAAACTAATCCGGCTATCATTTATCTTTGATTTTCTATTACTTATTACCTCTATCATATAAGCATAGTATTGTTTTAAAGCGATTAGAAATAAATAAAAGCAGATAGTTTTTTTACAATTTTATTATAATTTCGGAATAACAATAAACATATATAAAATTTTTAGTTATAAATAAAGGGAGGATTATATGCACTTAAGTTTAGCCCAAATATGCGCATATATATGCCTTTAAAATATGCAGTTATTTGCATTTTTTACCAAATATGCATACTGGTACCTATGCAATATTTCTTAATTTATTATAGTAAAATGAGGTAAAGAAACACATTGGGTTCTAAAAAATATTGTTTATTTAAAAAAAAAATGCAAAAAAAACAAAGAAAAATAAAAGCAAACAATTAATTTACTACGAAATATGTTTCAAAATTTTCAACTAAAAAGGATTGTCTTCTATTAGTTAAAATATGTTTATACAAAGAGAAGCTTCTTTCAACATCTACTGATGTCATCGGACAATACTGAAACTTGGGTAGCAACTGCAATTAAAGTATTTAAATCCTTTATTCTTTTTTACAGTTTCATCCAATTTGTTCCTCACTTGACCTCCTACTTTACCGGGAATGTTCTTTCATTTAGCGGGGAAAGTTTCAACAACACTAATTGAGTCTCTTAATCTTAAATTTCTACTCTCCAACGAGGATATTATGTCCGGTATAAAACTGAAATTAACCTTAATAAAAACAAGATCTTTAGCTACACTTGCACTTTTTAACAACTCTTTACTTTGCACAACACACTGCTAATCGTTATCTAAATCCAAAATTAGTTCCTTAATAGCTTCGAAATGCTCTGCGTATAAGATTGCGGCCTTAATTCATGTTCCCCACCGGGTAATTACAGGCTCTGGAGATAAACTAACTCCTAGTAATATCTCTCTATGCTTTTAGAAACACTTTTTTTACATTTGAAATTAATTTATTTAGCAAAGGTTTATTTACCAGAAGTATGTATTATGTATTACAAATCGATATAAATACAGTTTGTAACGCAATATTATATAAGTGAAAATAAACAACCCCTAACAATAAACATGCAAACCTCGGAAACCACCAATCTTGTATATAACCAAAATGTAAATATAAGTATTATAATCTTTAAATTGGAAAATCCCTAAAATAAGTACCGAACTGGACATTAAACCTTTAACGTGTTATAGTTCTAATTTGGTAGCAGGCATGATTGGCTTTGAACTTTTAAAATATTATATTGTGACGTTTGTATCACTTCCGGTTATACCGGAAGTTATGGCCAACTTTGGTATTTCAAATAGAATACCCTGTATATTTTAACATTTTTGGATACCTTATTGAAACCTAAGTAACTTGTATTAACAATAATCTATACCTATCTTTAACCGTTTTTGAGATATGAATTATAAAATGCATTTTTTATGTAAAAACCTTACCGAGAAGAAAGTTCAGTAATTTTGAAATTAATAAAGCTAAACATTTAAAATTTTGTAGGCTTTTAACTAAAACATAGATCTTTAGACTGGATTTCTTACGTTTCATGTTTTTAAAAGTGTGCCAATGTGGCCATTTAGATAAATGTGCATAAGTCAATTTTTGCAAATGGAACACCATATTTTTTATTTTAGTAACGTGTAGAGAATCAAATTTCCCATCTAAATGTTTAATATGTTTTTGTAAAGAAGGCTTTGGCTCCGATTTTTGTTTGACTTTGAGCTTTCTTACCAATTAGAAAAGTAGGCTTTGACTGAGTGAAGAACTTACTAATTTGTTTGAAGACCGGTGGATAAGACGTTTAGGTCCGTGGGGCTGGCCCCCGCGGTCACCAGATCTCATACCACTTGATGCGTATTTATGGGATGTCATAAAGGAGAGAGTTTATAAAACACTGGTAGAAACGAAACAGGATTTAGGAAACCGAGTTAGACTTGCATTCCGAGAATTGGTTGAGTGAAATTCAAAGGGCAACAATTTCCAACGTCATGCACTCCATTAAATACCTACTGCTTAAGAGCTAATGGAAGTCATTTTAAACAAAACAATTATTAAAATAACTTTAACATAGTTCTTGTTGGAAAAAATATAATAAATTGCCGTTTAATTATATTTGTTTTTGTTTTCCTGTATAAAAACTTTTAAAATATTTTGTCAGGTTACTTAGGTAATGCTATCATCAAATATTATGATAATGTAATTTAAAAAATAAGCAGAAATAGTTAAGCAACGAATAACGTAGGCACTTATATTAACAAAATGCTGCCATTATGTAAAGCATATTTTGTCAAATTGGTAACAAAGCTCAAAGTTAAACAAAAATCGGAGTCAAGGCCTTCCTTACAAAAATAATGTCTTATGAACTTAACACAAACACATATTTTAAGATATTTTTTTTTAATTGCTCATACTTCCAAAACGACTAAAAATATTGATACTGACATATTAGACGTTTAGATAGGAAATTTGATTTTCTACAAGTTAGTAAGATAAAAACAGAGTGTCCCATTTGCAAAAATTTACTTATGCACATTTATCTAAATGGCCATATTGGCACACTTTTAAAAAAACCCTGTATGCAAAACATGAAACTTAAGTAATGTAGTCTAAAGATCTATGTTTTAGTTAAAAGCCTACAAAATTTGAAATGTTTAGCTTTATTATTTTCAAAATTACTGAACTTTCTTCTCGGTAAAGTTTTTACATAAAAAATGCATTTTATAATTCATATCTCAAAAACGGTTAGAGATAGGTATAGATCATTGTTAATAAAAGTTACTTATGTTTCAATAAGGTATCCAAAAATGCTAAAACATACAGGGTATTTCATCTAAAATACCAAAGTTGGCCCTAACTTCCGGTATAACCGGAAGTTATACAAACGTCAAAATATAGTATTTTAAAAGTTTAAAGCCAATCATACCTGCTACCAAATCTTTAAAAATATAACTTTACTCGTTTCCAAGATTTTCTAATAGGCCACTCAACGTGAATCACCCTGTATTGGTACCCTGTTTTACCTGTATAGCTTGTAGAAATGATTCAAATAATTATTTTTTAGACAATGAGGAAACAAATAAAAGTCAAAATGTGGATAAGCATCCTCAAAAAGCAAAACCTAGTCATATTCCCAAATTGACGAATCCCAAGAATACCGATAAAATAAATAATTTTCTAAGTCGAACAGAGAAACAAAGATGCTTGGTCTCGTTGGAAAATGAAGAAAAGCAATCTCGTAAAGTATCATCTAAGATGTTAACCTTACAAGAAAGACTAAAAGCAACCACTTCACTTATCAGAGAAAAAATAAGTAATAGCGGAGAACAACCCGAGGATGACAAACATAAATCAGGCCAAAATGAAAAACATCAACTTCGATTCGACGAAGAAAGCGTTGACACACAAAGACGGCACAAAAAATTACGCAATGAGTTTTCCAAAAATGTTGCTAAAGTGGCGAAAGATATAGGAAATTTAAAAGAAATTAATGATTTAGCTGCTCAAACAGCAGCAGTAGATAATCTGTTTAAGTACATAACAGTACTTAAAAGGATTTCAAATGAACTCAATGATATTCAGAATGCTAGCGATGAGAAAATCCGTACCACTCAAAGATCCCAGGAAATGAATGATGGGCAGTCACAAAAAATTAAGCCTAAAGATAATAAAATTTACATCAAGTTCTTACCGACCAAGTTTGGAATTAGGAAAAGAAAAAGTTGCAATGTTGAAGTCCAAACTGAATCCTCTAAAGAATCTGTATCTAAAGTTGTACAATCAAAATCTGAGACAATGGTAAAGGTATTTTTAAATAAGCTACGGTTTTGATTGACTTTATTTAGTACCTAAACCAAATTTTGTAAAAAAGCATAATAATATACAAGACGTAAAATGTGTATAATATTATTTTATTTTTAAATTCAAATTCTAAACAATGCATTGACTTTTATAAAAGTATCAATATAAATCACAGATATCTGGCTGGTTTATTATCATTTTTTATTCGTTAGCAAATTTACATCTCATAACTCATAATATTACTAAAAATTTAATTAAAAAAATAAAATAAAATAGTAGATACCTATAGATAGATAACTCAGCAAAAATAACGAAGAAATATTGTTTTAAATTCTTGACACGGCACAATTGCAGATGTCCCCCAACCCAATATACCTGTATAAGTATTTGTACATTTCTTTAAATTCACATTTGTAAATGTTAAATCGGAAACCCTGGAGCCAGAAGTCCTATCGCAGAAGACATTTTGAAACTAATATTTTAGAGATCAAATGGAGAAAGTATTCCTAAAAATGTAGACTCAGTGGATGGTATGTTCATTCCTTCTTTTGAAGAACCACCAAATATGAAAGAGGAAGAAGATGAAGACGGCCTTGATATAACTATAACTTTTCCAGAATTTCAACAACATATTACGCATCGAGGAAGTTCCCATTTATCAGTTTGCTTTTCCGATATTTCCGCTGAAGCGCTTGGTCGACTTAAGAGATGTCCTAAAGAGTTTACATTGCGCATGGATTTTGTTCAAGGAAAAATGTTTTTTCAATCTGGAAAATCACCAGCAAATAACTTCTTAATAGGTAATATTTTTAAATAAAACATCGGCACACAACAACAGTTTCTGACCTGGGGATCCCAATATATATTTCCCATGTATTTTGTGATGTTGTGAAAATGTGCTATTAATCACTGATAAATCACATAAAACGCTGAATCAGTAATTAGAAGAAACATTGTTATTTTGAAAAAATTATGTGGGTACAGTAGATTAACAAGCCTGCATGGCTTTTAATGTAAATAAATGAATACAAAATTTGGCGTGAGTTTAACAGAGATCGATCAAGACTTGTATCGCGATTCACATTTCACTCTCGCTGCATTCCCTCCTCCATAGCAGCAAATAAGCAAATAGGTACTATCCATTTGCCTCTTTTAAACAGCAAAGCAAAGTAAAGATCATTGCTTAGCTAAGTTGTTAAAGGAACGCTTCGCGAACAACAACGTGTAGTTCGTTGGGAAGTAGAAAGACACGCGACAAGGGGAGAAGAAAAAAATTGCTGTGCTAAGTTAAATATTTAAAATAAACGCTCAACTTAGCCGTTGGCTTTGCTTTGCTATTTAAAAGAAACTTAAAGGAACTCTACTCTCTACTATCTTAGTAGAAGATATCATGTTTTGAAAGCGTCCACAGGGCTGTTTAATGTTTTCTATCTTGACTGAACTTTTCAGGTAAGCGACAGTAAGCGTACGGGAAACATCTGTTACCGTAGGAACTGCTCGGTGGCAAAAATATCTTTTCTAAACGGGTCAAGGTGCTCTTGATGGTGTTCATCTCTTCTGCTATGTCCGGCAATTTTCTTTTTCTATTTACTTCAGGCATCTTATCACTAATTGCAATACGTGTGACACATATGAAAACTCACTCTATACTCGACGGCACAAAAAAAATTAACTTATTAAGGGTATTCAGGTAGATGCGGGCGAGGGGCTGGGATCTTAATACATTTAATCGTCTGTACGTCTATTATCATTTTATGGTCAATCGACGACGTCGATTGACCATAAAATGATACCTACCTGGAACAAAATATACCGAAAATAAATGCGCGGTATAGTATTTGCAGAATTATACCGTTGACTCTTACTGCCAAAAATAAACTACCTGATTAAACCCTATTGCATACGCCTCAACCTCTTCAAAGGGGATTAAATGGAATCAGGGTCGGCTTGAAAATGTACCTACACCACATGATTTATTTTTATAATTTAAAATAAATAGATTGGTATTTTTCGTTTTAGGTAGGTACCTATAATAAATGTAAAATAATGATAACAATTATTGATAATTGAAAATAATATAATTTAAAAGTATAACTATTAGGATAACAAGTACAATAAAAATTAATTTAATTCTAAAACACTATTGATAATTTATTCAAAATTTAACTCTGTATCACTATCACTATCTTCATCTAAGCCTAAACTTATAATTAAGGGTTGAACATTTGTAATCATACAATTGTAAGAATTTTCCACCTTAAGTATACACGCGGTACACAGTTTTTCCAGCTGTCTGCAGAACTTTTTCTTACTTCGTTTTTAATTAATTCTACTACAGATGCATTTAATGTAGGAGAAATAATATTATTTCTCCTAATATTGGATTTTAATTGGTGCCATATTAGCTCAATAGGATTGAATATACAATAGTATGGAGGAAGACGCAACACTGTATGTCCATTTTTTGTTGCAAGTTTGTCACACTCGTATTCCTTATTTATTATAAAAGCTTTTAATACTTCTAGCAGTTCTCGTTTTTTGTAAGTTTCTTCAAAATATAAATCATTTTCAATCATAAAATTTTGAATTTCTGCTTTTGTATTATTAGAATTGGGAATGATTTTTGCTTGCCGACTATGATAACTAGCATTGTCCATTACAATGACGCTATTTTCAGGTATATTTTTAGGGAGTTTATGTTTAAACCAATCTTCAAAAAGTTGTGCGTCGGTATCTTGATGGTAATCGCCACATTCTACCACTAATAAGCCTAACTAAAAATTACTCGCCGGAAAACCACTAAAGACTAAAATTATTAAAAATCAATTTGTATTTGAATCAGTCATAGGTATAAATTGAATTTGTACCTGGTCCGGCTCTGCTCGAAAAGGTTTTAAAATTTGGGATTTCATTATTTATTTTATGGTCAAAGGGATAATGAGGGTTTATTGCAGTCAAAAGATCAACGGTATAATTCTACAAATACTATACAATTAATATCTTCGTATTTCCAGGGCCAGATTTTAAAATAACCGAATGTGCAATAGACAACAAAATGTCAGATATTATTAGCATCAAACCTTCAACCGAATGCATGTATACGTCGCAGTTAATTCCAGTAGAAGGAACGAAGAGGAAAAGCTCAATAAAGACTCTGAAATCAACTGATTCAGAATTATTTAATGTTGTCAGTTTACCTACAATTAACAGGAAAACATCGGGCAATACCAAATCATGTATAACTTTTAAAAATGAACGCTGTTTCTCTGCTGGTTGCCTGTTGTCGGATAGAAGATCCTATAGAAGTATGCCTCAGATACCGAGTTTGACAAAGATTTTAGAAGAGCCTGCATTGGAATCTGCTAATACAAGTAGAGCAGGTAACCGTCATATTTTATTAGATGGATACACAGTGTGAGTTTGTAACTTGGAATATATTCAGTAAATCCAGTACAGTTTTTTTTCAATGCTTGGGCACGAATTTTAACATTTTAAGTTGTGGTATTTTTTTTGATATAAAAAAAATATTGACATATTGTGTCCCAAATAGAGATCTGTCGATATGGATACGTTTTTAAATGGCAATCCTAGTTTTTATTCACTATTTTTAAAGTGCATAGGGTAGACTGGGGCAAGTGCCAAGCCTTTTTTAATAGTTTAGGTTTATTTTACTCCTACTCTGAAAATACGATATTTATAAAAGTGTTATTAAAAGAAAGTGATGGTTTAATATGTTTAGTTTTCATAACGCATGGGGCATTTATCAATAATTTTCCAGAGTTAGAGATTATAAATTTTCTATTTTTAGTCTACCGAAATTTTACACTTACCCCAAAAAGGGAATAAAGTGCAAAATTGAAATGCAACTTAAAATAACGTTCGAAAAAACGGCAAAGGGAAAGTGTAAATAAAGCTTATATTTCCCATGTCAACTTTTCTTTTTGCACAATTAAAAAAATTAATAAAAATCTGGGAAGTTATGAACTTTTTTATTTTTAGAACAGTTAGCCAACAAATCGTAAACATAAAATTAAAAAATATCTGTGAAAAATAAGTTATTCTAAATAACACTTTAGAACTTTCCCAATAACGAAAGTACTTAAAAAAAAAGACTGAAGGGGCTGTTAGCAATTTTACATTAGAGAGAGAAAAGTACCGGTGACAACGTTTAGCACACTCGGAAAACGGGGCAAGTGCAAAGTTGTTTTTACACTTGCCCCATTACAATTTTTGCACTTGCCCCCACATGATGTTTTTATGGGGAAAGTGTAAAAGTGCGTATAAGTTTTAGATTTGATCATTATATATGATTTTAGAGCTGCTACAATTAACTAAACATAAGAAAATCCAATAAAACTAAAAATATACTTTAAATTCTTACTTTTGCACAATTTTCTACGGATATATCACACACTATTCACCAGACCGATTTGGAGGTTATGGTACTAATGACCGCTCAGAAAAAAGAAAACACGTGATTTTTCGTCGGGAGTGGAAAATGTAACAGCGGCTATGCATAATTAGTTGGCTAGGAGTCTACAAACAAGAAAACTCTAACTATTGTCTGATGGGAGGTCCTATTTTACACTTACCCCGATTTTACACTTGCCCCAGTCTACCCTATTAATTTAAACATAAGTACACAATTTCAAGTTTTTATTCCTTGTAGGAAACCGGCAAATGTTGAGGAGTTAAAGCACGAATAAGACATGAGTGTAAGTTAATTTCTCCTGAAGTAATGAGGAGAAATGAAAAGTTTTACTTGCGGATATTGCCAAATAGAGTGAATGGACAACATTTTAAGCATTTATTACTGACGAAAAAGTATTAAAGATGAATAGAATAAGTTTTATTTTTCAATTAAATAAAGTTTTATTTGTTATTATATAATAGGTACTTACTTATGTTATAAATGACAAGGAATCAAAATTTGAAATTTGGTACTTATGTACTTATTATTATTCTTATTATCATTAGCAAAAGTTTTCGAAAAAATTTAAAAAGAAAGATTAGAAAATTTCTTAAATAAGAATAAAATCCGATCAAATCAGACAAACAATTTGGATTTCAAAAAAATAAATCTACACAAGATGCAATTTGTCACCTAACAAATCAAATATATTCTTCAATCGATAATAAAATAAACAGTAGGTATATATATGCATGTTTTTAGATTTAGCTAAAGCCTTCGATACTGTCAGTTATAAAATTTTTATTAACAAATTAGAAAAACTTGGATTTCGAAAACTATTTATATAACAGAGTACATCATGTTAAAATTGGTGAAAATATTAGTTCACCAAAAATATTTAATTATGGAGTACCACAAGGTACAGTCCTAGGACCAATACTTTTTAATATTTTTCTAAATGATATTTTTAATTTAAACTGTCCAGGAAAACTACATAGTTTTGCTGATGATACGGTAATTTTTTATGAAGGTCTAAATTGGAATATTTTAAAAAATACTATTGAAAAAGATTTTATAAAAATAAGCAACTGGTTTAAAAAAAAACTTATATAACAAAACAACATACATTCCATTTACTTCATACAAAAATAAACTTCCAAATATTGGTCCAATAATATGCAATAATAATATTAATATAAAGGAAGGTGAAAATATTAAATACCCTAGGAATAATTTTTGATAAACATTTAAAATGGGATTTACATAGTGACTATACATTCTAAAAAAACTAAGAATTCTTATACCAAAATTTAAACACCTTAAACAATTTTTAAATATAAAAGAATTTGAAATACTTTATTATTCTTTAGTACAAACCCATTTAAATTATTCAATACTAGGATGGGGAGGCATAAATAAGAATTATCTTAATAATATTGAAACTATTCAAAAATACATGTTACTATAATATTATATATTTTTAAACATAAAAATAAAATAACTTATATTAATCACACACATGAAACCCGTCATAAAAATACTATTACATACAGTGTCGCCAGTAAAGTCCGCATCATATGGGATTTTTTTTAATTAATAGCTTTATTAAAAATTTGACTTTGACATCAAGTTCTGCTTCGATCGAGATGAAAATTAAGCAAAAAAATAGTAGTCACGTGATTCGCATTATCTGTCAAATTTTAATTTTTTCCCAAAAATTACTCAATAGTGTGGTTATTTCTGAAAATATCGAAAAAAGTGATTGAAAAAAGTTTTTTTAAATGCAGTTTCTAGCCCACGTGCAAAGTTTCAGCTGCATAAGATAATTTTAATTTTTTACCTGTATTTTGTAAATTGCACCACTTTTGCAAAATAAGACTCAACGCAACCTACATAAAACTTCTTAGTTTTGACAATGCTTTATTTCAGATACATTTTCTTTAAAGTAGCGCCATATTAAATGTGTGTTTTTCTACAAAATCAAAATTGGGCTATTAAAATTTGGTCGCATATGTGATGCAAAGTTTATTTGTTTTTGACCCTGTATAAGGTAACTTCATAAAATAAGTATTTTTGAAAACGTACTTTGTGTCTGAAAGTAAAATAATAAAAAATAAAGTAAAGGGCTTTTAAATTAAATCGTTAAAAATAGATAAACTTTACGTTAAGTTAAACTAAAATTTATTGTCCACATAATGAACACTTTACTGATGACACTGTGTTCTTTTTTGTCTTAATATTAAGGTGTATTACTTTCAGACACAAACAACGTTTTCAAAAATACTTTTTTTATGAAGTTACCTTATACAGGGTCGAAAACAAATAAAATTTGCATCACATGCGACCAAATTTTAATAGCCCAATTTTGATTTTGTAGAAAAACACAGATTTAATATGGCGCTACTTTAAAGAAAATATATCTGAAATAAAGCATTGTCAAAACTAAGAACTTTTATGTAGTTCGCGTTGAGTATTATTTTGCAAAAGATGGTGCAATTAACAAAATATAGGTAAAAAATTAAAATTATCTTATGCAGCTGAAATTTTGCATGTGGGCTAGAAACTGCATTTAAAAAAACTTTTTCCAATAACTTTTTTCGATATTTTCAGAAATAACCCTACTTTTGAATTATTTTTTGGAAAAAAATAAAATTTGACAGATAATGCAAATCATGTGACTACTATTTTTTTGCTTAATTTTCATCTCGATCGAAGCAGAACTTGATGCCAAAGTCAAATTTTGAATAAAGCTATTAATAAAAAAAAATCCCACATGATGCGGTACTGGTGACACTGTATAAAAATAGAGTAAACAAAACAATAGCACACAACCATATATTTTTGATATGCTACCACAGTCAATTAAAATAATTAAAGCATGACTTAAATAATTATAGAAATAAATTTAAAAATTGGATATTATTTAATGCAAGAGATATATTCAAGAACATCATAAATAAATAATAAATATACCAAGTAATAATTAATAAAATAAATATTTAATATTATATAGGTACATAACGAATTGTATCTTCGTATACTAAGTAGGTATAGTGATATAAAATAAACCAATAAAATATTGTCATATACGTTTTATTATATTATAATCTAGTTGTGCCTGAATTATGAAATATATTCTTGACAAAAATATTATATTATTTAACTCAAAAAAAATATTTTACTGCAATTGATAGTTTATACAAAAAAATTATATAATCATAAAAGTTTTATGAGGTAGGTACATTTAAGGGGTTTAAACGTATTTAAAAAGAAATCAAAATGGTAACAAATGTCTTCTTCTTCTTAGCACTTTGGGTGGCCTTAGTGGTGAAAAACAAATCATAAAACAATGTTGTTTTATGAGGTATGTGATTTGAACGGAACGAACTGTAAACAATGTCTCCCTTTTCTTTCTATAGCAGTGTTGAATAGGTATAAATGAATTCGGTAAATCGGTTATACCTAATCATATAATCTTTATAGGTGTTCTGTGGTTATAATAGCCGATGAGTTGAACATAACGTAGTCAAGTACCTACGAAAATACCCATTTTTTAATTAATAAGAAATATCTTTCTAGCAATGATGAATTCAGAAAAGAAACCGAGAAATAGAACTCTGCCCAAGAAAAAAACCAATATGAGTTTAGAAAAATTGCCAGAAGCTTAAAACATGAACATAATTTGGAAGGTTTTAACAAATTATACCTCTACATGCCGCTTTGGGCTAGCTCAAATGACGAGCCACATTGAACTTTTTAACCTAAGAGTAAACTTGTCCCAGCGCCCGTAATAATATATTTTCAGCTCAAATAATTATAATTTTTACTTCTTTATTATTTACACAAACTCGAAGTAAAAGTAGTAAAAACTGCATAATATTAAAAAATTTCATATAAATACCTTAATTCTTACATACAAAAATATAAAATATTGCATAAAAGGATTTTGGGTTTTTTCAATTCTTTGTTTTTAAAACATTGTGTTTATTATTCAATGTCTTGCGCTAATGTATACTTACCATTAACATACGTAAAGCACTAGCAGCATAAAAACTACACAAAAAGAAAAGAAATAAACAAAAAGTTACTTTAATGCAATTTTTTTTCTGAGTGTAAAATCAAATTAATGTAAGAACTCGCCGCATCATTTGTCATTTATGGCATCCTGTAAAAGTCTGGTATATTTTACGTTAATCAGTTGACTACAGAAACAGAACCGGACTATCTATAATTTCTATAAGTCGGAAATAATAGTCAGTGACGTCAGTCACTAGTTCGGAAATAACACAACAAGAGCGGCTTAAAATAATAAATAAATCTGGTATGCAATGCTCGCAAAATGCCGCTTGTTCTAATATGGGGGCACCAGCGTGTCGACACAAAACGTGCATCGCTGTCAAATTCATTGTGGCCCGTATACTGGAGCTTACGTGGAGCATTTCAAGCAGCTCTATTTTAACAGAGGTTCGCGATCGGACGTAATTGTACTGGTATTTTACGACCACCAGATGGACGTTGCAACGTTGCAACAGTAAACGAGCATGAGCAATAACTCCTTATCTAGGAGTTATTGGCATGAGCCTTGTCGAGACGAGTTGAATAGGCGCGCTTGCGGGTTTAGGTTAATGTTTTGTTTTTGTATTATTAATTCAAAATATTAATTTGTAAAATGGAACAGAGCGAAGCTTCGACAAGTCTTGGCCCCCCTGCGAAAAAAGTGAAAAGACATTTAACTGTGGCCGAACATGCGTTGGTAAAAACCGTTTATGAAAGTATTCGCGCTCGAAATCCCGATTTAGGCGCGGAGGATGCAGCAGAATTGTGCGGAAATTTAACACAATTATATTGTCTTCTCGGACAGTTTTCAGATCACTTCACGTTGATAAAAAGAAGGAAAAAAAGGAAACAACAGATAGAAAGAAAGTAATTCTAGATGATGACATAAAATATGCAATTCGCCGGAAAGAGCACAGTTTTTTTTTTAGAAAAGATATGCCAACCCTAAATAAAATCAAAGATGAATTAAATGCTGGATGAATCATTACCCAAAATATCCTTTGGAGTTTTAAAGCGAACATTACGCGATTTAAACTTCCGGTATTTAAAGCGAAATCGCAAGAGCTTTTTAATCGAAAAAAATGAGATAGTGTTGTGGCGAAGAAATTTTTTAGAAGAAATACGTGACCATAGGCTTAAAGGTAAAAAAATATATTATACCGACGAAATAAATTCACGTCAAGCATTTCTTGACGGCTTTTCCACTGGTTTGAAACCTCCTTCCGGTAAGGGCCGTCGGTACTGATTATTACCCACATAGGTAGCAACTCTGGTTTTTTGGTTGGTGGTCTTAACGTTTTCGAATCTAGGAAGACTGGCGACTACCACGAGGATATGAATGCTGAAGTGTTTGAAAAGTGGTTCTCGTCCGTACTGATGCGCGTGGAGCCCGGTTCGGTAATCGTAATAGATAATGCGCCGTATCACAGTCGGCGAGTAGAAAGAATACCCACTACTGCTTGGCGAAAAGCCGACATAATCGACTGGTTAAAATCAAAACACAACGTACCATTTGGTGAAAATATGCTTAAAGTACAATTGCTTGGTCCGTGTTCATAAAGACAAATATATTAAATATGTTGTCGATGAAATGGCGCATAAACGCGGTGTTACTCTATTGCGATTACTGCCATATCATTGTGAATTAAATCCTATTGAACTTATATGGGCCCAGATAAAAGGTGAAGTTGCGAGAAAAAACACAACATTTAAATTAAATGACGTTAAAGTTTTGTTAAACGAAGCTATTGATAACGTTACAGCTGATAATTGGCAGAAATTTATCGGACATGTCAAAACAAGAACAAAAAATGTGGGATTTGGATAATACGGTCGAAGTTGTAGTTGAACCGCTTATTATCAATCTTGGTTCCGAAAGTAGTGATAGTAATGATTCTGAGTCATATTCTGATCAAACCTCCGATAACGAGTAATAATTAAACTTAAATTTTTTTTGATTTTTGATTTAAACTTTTGTTGCAACTTTTAATATGATATTTATGATAAGAAAAACCCCTTATCATCCAGGACTATTTTTTTTCCTAGGCTTAATAAATACATAGTACTACCTACTATTTTTGTTTGAATTACAATTTTGTTTCTTATTACTAGACAGACATAATTTTGAATATACTTTTTATTGCATATTTTGGACTAAAATCATGCATATTTATGCGCATAAACTTAATTTTTTTAAGTGCATATTTGCCCAATTCTACTTATTACTATTCCATTATATATAGTTATTATAAAAAATTAATTAACGAAGCAATTGATCCGCCACTGGAATTTCCTTCTCTCTTCCCTTACCCCTCTTGGCGCGCCTTAAAGCTAAGAATGAGTCACTGACTATTATTTCCGACTTATAGTATAAGTTTTTTTTATCTCGCCTTCGCCATCTTTTAAATTTTGTAAAGGAATCTTAATATTTTTTTCAAAGATATAGCGTAGGTACCTACTAATCTTATTATTTAAAAAATAAATATTGACGGGCTCGTACTTACCAAAATAATTATGTGAAAACATAAAATTAAAAGAAAAGAAGAAAACAACATTTTTTTCTTTGAGCGTTTATTTATAAAAAACAACTATACTACTACTATACTATTTAATATTTCTTGGCTTGGCCGCACAGGCCTTTTTTTTATAGGCCTGTGCTTGGCAGGCACAAAATATTAAATATCACTAGAAATAATATATTAAAATGATCACCTTGCAGTCTGATAAACAGCTGTCAGTAAAGAAATAATTCATAAACAACATTACTGATTTTAAAAAAAATACTGTACATTTACGATATCGATCATTACATTTAATCGCTTATCGATACATCGGCCATTCCTACTGCAAAAAGTGTATTTTACAAAATTTACATTTTATTGAGTATTATCTTGGGGTACCGGTAGATGGCACTACAAGGTTGAGATTGATTTTTACATTAGACATTGCCAGATGTCTTAGAAAATATTAAAATTGTGTACTACTGACCAAAGCCTAAATAATAAATGTAAAGGTGTATATTGTTTAACAAAAAAGCATAAGTAACAAAAGTACACTTTTTGTGTTTGACAATTGATTGTGATTTCAAAAATATACAAGATTATTCTAATATTAATTTTCGCATACCTTACATGAAGAAATGGGATTAGGTAATTGACATTTGCAGCAACACCGCCCATAATCAAATTTAGGGGTGGGAAAAAGCGTGATTTTCCTGTCACAGCTCCAAGCTGTGACAGCTCCATGTCTGAACCTGTGACTTGAACCTGTGACTTTGTCACAGCTCCGGACTTGCAATTTGCAGGGATGCTGGCTGCGAAAGCACAAACGAACGGCAGCGTACCAGCGCGGTAGCGGTTTCACACTTATTTATATTCCGCTCCGCCAACAAGCTCCTTCTGCGCTTCGACATAGCACGTGATTTATATTTTATAGAAGCGGCGGCGGCGACGCTCAAATGAATTCTCCGAATTACTTTTTGAACGAGTTCCGCGAATTGTTTATTTTTCTTTTATTAAATTGGTATTTTCTATTTTATTATAATATAATACGGTGTGGTACTCCTACCGATTCCAATTCCGGCATTTCCAGCGTTTCGGCAGGACCTGTTTTTACGCTCGCGTCGCTCACTCACATCCAGTCCAGTTTCTACCGCACCGTTAGGTCTTTTTTATGCCGCACCGTCGGGTCCGCGAACCTCATATCCAGCGCGGTCACGTGAGTCACGTCGTCGCAGGTCCTTTAGTCGAAGCGGAAGCCGCAGCGCGCACCGGCCGGTCCGCGAACCTCATATCTAGCGCTGTCACGTCGTCACAGCTCCTTTAGTCGAAGCGGAACTGGTCGCGACTGTGACAGGCCCGGAGCTGTGACAAAATCACAGGTCGTGAAATCACACCACACCCCTAATCAAATTAAAAAATTAGTTTTGTGTTTTTATATGACTCATGTGCAATTAACAACTTACAAGTGCTTAAATCTCTTTTAAATATTTTATTTTGATGTTCAATATATTTCTGATTATTTACAAATAATCTCTGGTATAGCGACTTAACAGTTTAACTTTTAAATACGATATCAGTGGTAGTGAAAACCTGCTGTAATCAGCTGACCTTGTGGGGGCTATTTTTTTTTTAATAAACCAATAACAGTCATAAAACCAAAGTGATAACCGTACAGGATGCGGAAAATGAGACCTCCCGACGTTGAAATCATAGGACAATAACAACCTACTTTGCAGAAACAATGGAATGGAAACCCTGACAACTTAGTTCCTGATCCAGATTGACTGTTATAATGAGTAGGGACTATTACGAGAACACAGAGACACCCTTTTTATATATGGTAAGCACTATGTTAACACAGTTGCATGTTATTCTGTGACTAAGAAATAACAGAACCATGAAAATATTATTGAATTTGTCATTTTATCTCGTAATGGTATCGTAGACCCAAGCATAGACCCTTCTATTTAAAGTATACTAAATAATTATAATTTTACAGAGTGATTACCTTAGCTTTTACTTATTCATTTTTTGACAACCTCAACGCTATTCCACTAATCATCCCAAGTACCTATGTTAGTTATGGTATAATACTTAGTTGTGTCTGACATGACATACCTACCTACCAAAAATTATTTGCAAGTCAGTCTTCTCTCAATAAGTTCTCTTCTCGTCTTATTCATTAGAGCATGTGGGATATGAGGTGGGTGTTTTTGATAGAATGGATGTGCTTTAAAAATTAACAGACATGCTTGCTTACCTATGTAATACTTACTACTTTAAAAGTTCCTAACATTTAATGCTTACCTTTGGCATTTCGGCAACTCTCTTATTGTGGCAAAACTGACCAATATTTTTAAACAAGAAACTTGTCAATTTTAAATACAGCGATAGGTGCAGATTTAGTTTTTAAATGTCCAAACTGGGAAATTTAAATATTACTATGTAAGAAGGTATTTCTATAATTTAATAATTATTTATTATTAACTAAGGCAATAGTATCTTATAATTTGTAGTTTTTTTTTAACTAAGTATGTAGGTATAGGTACCTATAATTTAGTTACCTACCTACATATTTTTCTTTGTATGATTGGCTCAAATTCTTATTTCTCAACTCAGTGTTCATGTCCCTGGTCTTAAATCACCTTAAAGTAGACATCAAATAATCCAGGCCAGATATCAAGATGCCGCAATTGCAGCAGCATTGTATATTATGATTCAAGAGGAAATGTCCTTTCCTCGGAAGTTTCACTTGTTTTTTTGCTTTTTGTGTCAAGGTGTTTCCACCCCAGTTTCCACAAAGAGTTTGTTACTTATTTCGTGAATATTTTTTCTAAACCTAATAATAAAACTGTACTTGGTACTGTATAATATTTGGGAGCAATACTTATGAAGAGTACCAAACTGTAAGTTGTATACGTAATAACAGTTTGTGTACATTGGTTCCCTCATGACGTAACTGAGGACCAGAAGGCTTGCTAAGTGAATTATAATTATTAAACTGTGTGCCGCTCTAGTATAGTAAAGTCGCTACAGTGGATCTTTGCCCGTGCGTCATCACTTTTACGTCATCAAAATCGTATGAATCAAATCAAAATTACGAGACGAAAAAAGTCAAAACTAAGTTAAGTTCATAAAATGGACGTGCCTGTTTATTTATTATTTATTTTAAGTTTTGCCCGGCATTCTCTATTATCTAAAAGAAATTGACAAACAAATGTTAATACATTTAACACTATTTTTAAAGCTTAAAATCTAGAAAAGTTTGGTGTTTTATTGACTATTAAAATCGCAAAAGTCAAATTTTTAACATCCTTTCGTTTAAGGGAATTTAGCCACTGCCGTAAACTTTTCAAAGAACTTTCACGGTTAGAATATTTAAAATAAATAAATTAGGTATTATAAAAATCCATAAATACTTACCGCCAAAACAGATGGTGGGTATAATTAGCTCTAAAAAGAACTATTTTTAAAAAAAGGAACAGTTTTAAGGCACGCAAAATACGAATTAGATTGGCAGATCAAAATAAGGTTGACAATGACGTTCTAAAATACAACGGTTGTCAACTAAACAAATAAAAAAAGTAATTAATTGACGTTTATAGTTTTATTCTTGTCTAGCACATTATATTATTGCGGATTCTTGGAGACGTTATTTTATGCTTTTATTCAAACTTGTTACTGTAATAAACAAGGATGCAGAGTTATTAACCACGTTGAGTCCTGATCGTTGATTGATGATGCACGGGCAAAGATCCACTGTAGCGACTTTAGGTTAACTGAAAGCGCGGCGCTGTCTTAAATCAGGAACGCAACACGTAAATCAGCTAATTACGTTAGCACGTATAGCAAGGTAATTTTAACGAACCTGTTCTACGTATTCTTAGCGCAGATAGATTAAATCTAGTATCCTAGATACTCCAGAACAGCAAGACTTAGGAGCGTCAGATATAAAAAAGCGATGTGCTACTAAAAAAAATATTTTTGAATGATGAAAACAAACAGAAAAAAGTAGAATTTTGTTGGGAATCTCAACCAGAATAATTTAAGAGAAAGTGTAGTATTTCCTGATGAAAAAATATTTCAATCGTGCAACAACGGTAAATTGTTCAAGGAAAAATTACGACAGGTGTTTAGCGAGATGTGTGAGGGTAATGATTCCATCAGTTTGAGTGGTGAGGATTACACCTTCCAGCAAGCATGCATGTATCATGTAAAAAAAAATTCACAGATCTTGCATCTTACGCAAGTATCATAGGCGTATTGATATTGAAAATACCTACCACATACAGTGGCGAGAAGGAAACCATTATGTCACAGCACAGATTACTCCTATCTGTGAGTATGTAACGTGCCGCTATCACGCGTTATTATGACGGCATGGATGCTCCGATTTAGTTTGAAATAATAATTAAATTATTATACTTAGAAATGTGTAAATTTGACTGTTTTGTTAAAATAGAAAATATAGGATAATCTGTATATTAGTACATATTGAAGAGAGCTCAAAACCACCTTTTCAAAAATAGCGACAAAATTATTTCTTTAGATATACATAGCCATTTACCTGCTGGTCCTTGTACTCTTTGTTCATGAAATGTGTAAATCTTAAGTCGGCTATGAAATGTTTTGGATTGGTATATCCATTCTCCCCCGACTTTCTGTGTAATACGCCAAGACCGCCGCGCTATTTCGCTTTGTTTCAGCGACATTCACTGTTTTTTTTCCAATTTTAAAATTGCGGTTACCATGATATCGACTAATATGGACACCTGAAAATTTTAAAAATTACGAAAACGCGAGGGGTGTCTCACTAGTCAAAATTTGTACACCTACTGCCAAATTTGGCAGGACTTGTCTTTTTTGCCCTTGTCCTGCCACGGTCCTGCTTGTCCTGCCAGGGTCCTGCTTGTCCTGCCACGGTCCTGTTACTGTCCTACCACGGACACACAACTTCTAAATATTTATCTTCTTTCTTAACAAAGAAATAAACTCGGAAATAAACAATATATTTTATCAATAACTTGCATGAACATAATAAATGAGACTGCAAACTCAACTAGTTGACTGTTGTGATTCACCAGTGTTTACAACGGAACTCAAACAGGAATATTATGCGGCGACGCGCGCCGAGAACTTTAAAAACTGCAACGTCTGTTACACGCACTTCCATTTATACTTTCAATTAATAAACAAAAGCAAACAAAAACATTTTTTGCTTCCCGCTATTTATCCCTACTCCTAAAGTTATTGGAGAAATCTGATTGGATCTGAAAGGTACTGCCTGTCCTGCTTTGATCCTGCCACAGTCCTGCTTCGATCCTGCCAGGTCCTATCACAGTCCTGCCAGGTCCTTCTACAGTCCTGCCACGGTCCTGCTAAGTCCTGCCTTAACATTTGTACACCTACTGCCACAGTGAGACACCCCTCGCGAAAACGTTATCTGATATCAATGAAATTTAGACAAATAAAATTTATTTGCACTGTCGTAGATTAAATTTTGAATGATACACGTTCGATATGAACTTTGATAATGAAACTTGTGCAATTAAACCACTCGGCTGACGCCTCGTGTTTTAACGTTGCACACGTTTCATTATAGTATTCATCGAACTAGTATCATTAATAACTATCTACTTACTAACTGTTCTCGGGCTTCTACTGTTCTCTCTCCCGGCCATATTATCTTAATATCAACAAATATAATAATAAATGCCGAAACCCAAAACAAAACAATATTAATACTCAGCAGATGATGTCATCGATCCTGTGCTGCTCGGATGTTTGTTTAGACTTCACCGCCGTGTTATTTATGTGCATGTCGCATGTCGCGTTCATTTTTCATGAAATATACCCGTATATACGCACCCAGTAGTATCTTTAATACTAAAACCAGAAAAGCTATTTAAAAACAGAATGCTGCAGAGCATTTTAAAATACTTCATCATTACCATATAGAGAAATAAAACCGAGAGAAAACATGCAATGAAAATATTTTACCGCTCATAATTTTGTACGACATACAAAATATGTAACGAGCTCGGTAACGAGTTACGCCAAAGGTTGTCTGTGATAAACATTTAGCAAGCGCAAATATCCGTCTAAAGGCACTTCGCTTCTTTGAATTTACATCGCGGCCTGACGCCTCGCTTTCGACCCTTTACGTGGGATGTTTAGGTTTATTTTTTACTTAGTTTATGTCTTTACACCGTATACAAACGTGGAAACACAGATTTTGATTTTTTTCCTTGTATCAGTTAAAGAAGTGTCCAATAATAGGCGTGTTCGATTCGCTGGTTTACATCGATCCGGATCGATCCAACTAATCTGGACCTGTGTTCGATTGGCACATGATGACTGATTAGATTTTTGTTGGGTATTTATAAGTATTCTTTAATTATGTCTTTTTAGAAGATAATTAACTGTGATGTAGAAGTAGAAATTAATGAATTACGTCTTTTTGAACCCATCTAGGTAAATAATATTTCCTGTACGTGAATGAGAAGAGTGCATGGAAATAAAATATGTTAAAGTTGTTTTACTTTAATTCCCCCCCTTTATAAAATACTACTACGCTACTCTCGACTTATTTTTGAACATGGAATGAGGTTAAGTCAAAATCGGAACCCAAACGAACAACTGACATAAAAATCCTTGGATCACTGAACTGATTTTTAAGATCAGATCGATCCAAATCACTTTCCCAATTGAATACGACTAATATGAAATAAAATGATTTTATTAGCAACTTGTGCTATAAATAACAATTTACAAACTATGTACAGGGTGTCCCACATAAGATCCTCTATCCCCTCATCTCGAAAGATATTCGATTTTTGAAAAAAAAGTTAAATACAAAGTGTTATTGTTTTAAGGGAACTTTTATATTATATACCTTTCACGTATACAGGGTGCTCAGTTTTTCATGGTCAGGAATCAACTCTTAAAAATTAAATGGGACACCCTGTATATTATTTTGGATATGGATTCCTCATAAAAAATAAGGGTGACTTTTAATAAGATATTATATAGCTAACTCTCGTGGTTTAGGATTTAATAGCCGTTTTATTTATTTTTTTGCTAAAAACGTATTTATTTAAGGTAGTAGGAAAAAATATAAGTACCTATATCATATTTGGTGAAACTGCCATTTTTATATTAAAGACAATACCACAATATATAATTCTGCTTGTTTACTTTGGCTACAAATTATACAGGGTGATGTCAGAAATTTATCCGATCGGGATATATAAAATCATCTGTAAGTCGATAATTTTAAATGAAACACCCTGTATATCATTGCCGATTTCGATTGTTCACAAAAAATTAAGGTAACTTGCCCATTGCCTATACGCATCTCTAGCCGTCTAGAAAATATTCGCTCTTAAACATTTTTTATGCATTAAAAAATACCTTTCGTTTAAATTTAATAAGGAAATACGTTACAAATATTTTTTTAACGAGCTGACTGTAGTAGATTTTCAACAATATACTGTAGTTTATTATTTTAACTAATTTCTATTTTCTAAATTTCCATGGCAGTTTTGATTTTGCAGCGTTAGTTGGTTTTGATTACATGCAATATTTGAATTAATTTTACGATTTCTAGTGAATTATTTTCTCAGAAAATACAGATATGTTAGTTAAAATTATAAACTACAGTATATTGTTGAAAATATACTACAGTCAGATCGTTAAAAAAATATTTGTAACGTATTTCCTCCTTAAATTTAAAGGAAAGGTATTTTTTAATGCATAAAAAATGTTTACGAGCGAATATTTTCTAGACGGCTAGAGATGGGTATAGGCAATTTTATACACAGTTACATTAATTTTTTGTGAACAATCGAAATCGGCAATGATATACAGGGTGTTTCATTTAAAATTATCCACTTACAGATGATTTTATATATCCCGATCGGATAAATTTCTGACATCACCCTGTATAATTTGTAGCCAAAGTAAACAAGCAGAATTATATATTGTGGTATTGTCTTTAATATAAAAATGGCAGTTTCACCAAATAGATATACTTATATTTTTTTCTACTACCTTAACTAAATACGTTTTTAGCAAAAAAATAAATAAAACGGCTATTAAATCCTAAACCATGAGAGTTAGCTATATAATATCTTATTAAAAGTCACCTTTATTTTTTATGAGGAATCCATATCCAAAATATTATACCCATTTAATTTTTAAGAGTTGATTCCTGACCATGAAAAACTGAGCACCCTGTATACGTGAAAGGTATATAATATAAAAGTTCCCTTAAAATAATAACACTTTGTATTTAACTTTTTTTTCATAAATCGAATATCTTTCGAGATAAGGGGATAGAGGATCTTATGTGGGACACCCTGTACACAGCAGAAATATACTTAATTCCTCTGATCAATAGTTTTCTTTCACAAATCCTATCACTAGTCTCCTAAACTCTCTTAAATTACTAGCTGCCCTAATATACAATGGAACAGTATTATACTCAACCAACCCTTCAAAAAACAAAGAACTTTTTTTTCCGCTCTTTTTAACCATTAGAATGTATATGTTTGAGGACGCTCTTGTATTATAAGTGTGTAGGTATGTCATTCACAAATTTAAGCTTTTTACTCATATAATTGGGCAACATACCATGAATTATCTTATAAATAAACAACAAATTTAAAGTTACTAGTCTCTCTGGTGAATTGACATAAAATGCAGTGTAGTCAACATATCTGATATCCTAGTGTATTTATCTACTCTTAAAATCACATGCATGGCCCTATTTTGTAAGGTCTGCAATTTATCTTTATCAGTCTTGTTAATATATAACATTATTGTTGGACAATACTCAAAATGTGGACTTATTATAGTTTTATAAACAGTTATTCTACATTGTAGAGACAATGGCTGACAAAAGTTCTCCTAAAAAAACAATTTTTTTGTTTATTTTCCTAATTATAAGTTCGTGTTACTAAATTTAGTTTATTGTCAATCATTATGCCCAGATATTTGCATTCACCAACACATTTCAATTCCTCACCAAACAACCTCAAACCTACACCACTATTTATTTTGTTATTAAATATCATAAAATTTGCTTTATCAATATTAACCAATAATTTATTTACAATTAACCACTCCTCCGCCTTCATTTTGCACTTTCCGTCGTTTCAACATTTACAGAGATACATGCATCGTCAGCAAACAAATTCAACAATGTATCATTATCAAAGCAAGCATCAAAGTCGTTAATATAAATGAGAAACAGCAATGGTCCCAGTATTGTTCCCTGCGGTACACCCAAATAAGTTTTTCTTTTTTTAGAAATGGAATCGCTAACTTTTGTCTGCTGATACCTTTCACTAAGATAGTTCTCAAACCATTTATATGCACTCCCCCCAATTCCACAATTTTTCAGTTTCTGAAGCAAGCAATATGTTGACTGAATTTCATGAAACTCATCGGTTTTTTTTTTGGGGGAAAAATCATTTAATTATACCTAACCGATACCTTATATATCTGATAATAGGGTTGTGGGTTCAAGACAAATAAAAAATATATTAAATTAAATTTATACTTTTATACAGGGTGATTCATTAAGGGTGACCACCGGCCATATCTCGGAAACTACTAAGCATAGAAACTTGAGAAAAAAAAATTATGATTAAAGCGGTCATGAGAAAATTCTGGAAATTATTTTTAAGTTCCTAATTTCGCCGCAAGAGGGCACAATTAAAATTTTTTTTTTTAAATTCTTAATTTCTCCGAAAATTCCCAGATTAGGGTATAACTCTTATTACATCATTGAAAAGCTTAGACAATTCTGCATCATTTTGTTTTAAGGCTCGTTATCGTACCGATCTTAATAAGAGTGGGGGAAGCTATTGAATGTGTAAATATTAAAATCGCTGTAACTTCTAAACGACTTATCCGATTTTACTAAATTTAAGCTTGTTTGCAAGGGAAAGGTAAGTATCTTCAATTGCCGTATCCAACAGTACACGATAGTGTTTAATAAAATTGCTAGAGGGCGCAATTTGTAATAATAACAGTTTTTTCGATTTTATCCCGAAAATTCAAATCATACGGTATAACTATGACATCATAATCGGAAAGTAGATGAAATTTTCAAGAAAAGATGTGAAGACCGCAGTTCGATATCCTTGTTCGTTTCAGAGTTATCGCCAAAATAATAATTATTAATACAAATAGCGCCCTCTAGCAACTTTATTAGAAACTATCGCATACCATTGGATACAAGAACTGAAGGTACTTCCAAACAAGCTTAAATTTAGTAAAATCGGAAAAGTCGTTTAGAAGTTACAGCCATTTTAATGTTTACACTTTCAATAGCTTCTCCCACTCTTATCAAGTGAAAGTGCAATCATTAAAATCGCTGTAAATTCTAAACGACTTATCCGATTTAACTAAATTTAAGCTTGTTTGAAAGAGAAAGGTAAGTAACTTCAATTGTTGTATCCAATGGTACACGATAGTTTCTAATAAAATTGCTAGAGGGCGCTATTTGTATTAATAATTATTATTTTGGCGATAACTCTGAAACGAACAAGGATATCGAACTGCGGTCTTCACATCTTTTCTTGCAAATTTCATCTAATTTCCGATTATGATGTCATAGTTATACCGTATGATTTGAATTTTCGGGATAAAATCGAAAAAACTGTTATTATTACAAATTGCGCCCTCTAGCAGTTTTATTAAACACTATCGTGTACTGATGGATACGGCAATTGAAGATACCTTTCCCTTCCAAACAAGCTTTAATTTAGTAAAATCGGATAAGTCGTTTACAAGTTACAGCGATTTTAATGTTTACACATTCAATAGCTTCCCCCACTCTTATCAAGGTCGGTACGCCAACGAGCCTTAAACCAAAATGATGCAGAATTGTCTAAGCTTTTCGATGATGTAATCAGAGTTATACCTTAATCTGGGAATTTTCGGAGAAATTAAGAATTAAAAAAAAAAAATTTAATTGTGCCCTCTTGCGGCGAAATTAGGAACTTAAAAATAATTTCCAGAATTTTCTCATGACCGCTTTAATCATAATTTTTTTTTCTCAAGTTTGTATGCTTAGTAGTTTCCGAGATATGGCCGGTAGTCACCCTTAATGAATCACCCTGTATAAAACCTACCTATACAAGTCAACCTTAATAATTTTTGGTAATCAAGCCAGGGTTGTGATTTTGTCCACTTTTTTTGATTTTGTCCAGGACGTGGACAAAATTGGACAAAAACGGACAATATTGGACAAAATCAAATTTCATTACATTTTATTAAATTTGTTGATTTAGGCAACCCAAAATACACGTTCGTATTGTGTATTATATAAACAATAAATACCAAATTGAAAATTCCAGAAAATGGCTATTTGTTATTTCATTATGGGGCCTTAAGGTGAATTTTCATGCGTCCGTCATCCGACGGCACGATGATCCGACGTTATCCCGTATTGGTTAAAATTTAAATAAAAGTTGGCACTAACAAATTCTAAACAGTTTTGTTTGACACCCTAATCCTAATATAATAAAGTTTTTTGAATTTTATTTGTGTTTAATTGATTTTGTACAATTTTGTCCATTTTGTCCAGAACAATTGATTTTCTCCGGACGGACATAATTGGACAAAATCGTCCAATTATGTCCCCTTGGACGAATTCAACCAACCCTGAATCAAGCCCAGAACGACTTTGGTAAAAATAATGTTAAGATTAACCTCAACAATGACACTCTACCTTATTCCGACACCTGCAAACGTCTAGGACTAATACTTGATTGTAAACTTCGTTTTAAGGAACATGTTACATCGAAACTAAGAGCTGCCTACGGAATTTTAAAATTAATTTGTAGTAAAAGACATTACCGAGGACATAACCTATCTAAGGGGGTCAGAAAGCTCCTATGCGATGCTCTCGTCCTGTCTCACTTTAACCACTGCATGGCGTATATCTTGACGCGACGGATCGATACCGGATTCAAAAAGTTCAAAACTCATGTCTCAGATGTATACTCGGATTTATACACGGCATAAGAAGAAGAAACCATATAACACCGTTTCTTGGGGCATCTAAATGGCTTAACATGTTTAACAGGTATAGATTGCATATGCCACTTTTTAGCTTCAAGATTATAACGCATAAAACACCACCTAACTTGTACGAAAAAAATATATTTTAGAGCTGATACTCATAACAGGAATTTGCGCAGTCGTTGTTTACTGACTGTACCACCACACCGGAAAAAAAATTTTGAAAGATCGTTCTCTTTTAATATTGCTTACATTCTTAATTCATTAAATAATATTAACTTTCGTTTATCCAACCCAGCGTTTAAAAGATCAGTAAAAAATCATTATCTCGGCACGCAGTAGTTTCCATCTGAGCGTTACCAGCCATGTGGATTATAAGTCACATTTACCTGCTCCCCTACCTCCTTCTCCCCTCCTTTTCCTCCCATAAAATCACAAATATCTTTAACTTTTTTTACCATGCTCCGCGCATTCGGAACATTAGATGTGTGTTACAGCACCAAAACATTGTAAATGTTCAATTAATTTAAGGCTTGAACAGTATTCAGATCCTTGGACTGGATGTCTGCCCCACTAAGGCCTATTGTTTTACTCTCATCCTTAACTAAATAACTAATCCTTTATGTAATTTACATTTGAGTAAACAATAAATGGATTATTATTATTATTTTTTCCTACTCGAAAAGATTCACCTACATAATAAATATATGCAAATCGAATTCATCTCCTTTCGCATGCCGTAGGCCAATTTAGGTTTTATTAATAAGTTTAAAGGCTATATCATTATAATCGGAGGCATCATCATCATGGCAAACCAAACCATCTAAATTTCGGCGATGTCACGAAACGCGGCCGTATCGATAAGCCTTGGGTAGGGCAGGGCGGAGACTTTCACTGCATGACACGGCCATGCCCTAAAATACAGTGCCGTTGGGTGTAGTTTAGCTGCATTTTTCTTAAAATAACTGGGTATCGACGTATCGACCTTTCAAGGTCGCCTGTACGTTGGCAATTTGTGACATCGTTTCTTTTTATTGATTTATTATTACTATCTGTTTGTCTTGATGTTTAATCGTGACTTGATAAAAACACTTTCATTCACATCAGGGATAATATGTTGTGTTGTAAGCATACTGTTAATTACCTTGTACAGCGTTATGATAAAGAAATTAATCAGCCTTTTTTATACAGGGTGTCCCACTTATATACTATGGGGTACCTCAACCTCAAGGTTCTGTACTTGGCCCGGTTTTATTCCTATTGTATGTTAATGATTTGCCTTCCATTGATTTCAGTGGCATCTTTACTTTATTCGCCGACGATACTACTATCTTGTGGCGTGGAAAAAATGTAGAAGAGTTAAGGCTAACTGTGCGGAACGATTTACTGCTTGTCAAACAATGGTGTGATGCGAACCTATTGTTTTAATATCAGCAAAACTAGTATTCTCACATTTAAGTTTTCGTCTTCTGACTTAACTTTGACAGATAATTTTGTTAAACACTCGAGCGTTGCTAAATTCTTGGGTGTTCAAATCGACGACAAACTTAAGTTTAAGGACCACATTCTTGCATTGAATGGGAGACTAGCGTCCGGTTCTTACGCAGTGAGAGTTGTCTTAAGAGAATTGGGAAAGAGTGTGCGTAGAATGGTTTATTTTTTACTAGTTGAGAATCACTTGCGGTATGGTATTGCTTTATGGGGATTTAGTAGTAAGGGCCTCTCGGGCTCTAGGTACATTGGTTTTGCAAAAGAGGGCATTAAGATACTTGTGTGGCGTTTCACTGTAAACCTTTATTTGTCAGGGAAAAGATTTTAACTTTAATTGGAATTTTTATCTTGGAAACCGTATCCATAAGAAATATAAAAATTATGCTATTAACAGCTTGTATAACATGCGTGATGTGAACGATATTCCTCTTCCTATACCAAAAACAACTCTCACCAAAAATTCGTTGATATTTGAGAGCATCAAAATTTTTAACCATATACCACTGGCGTATCGGCGTGTGATTGATGACAGGATTTTTAAGCAAAAACTAAAAAGGCAACTAATTACTAGACCCTACTATACTATCCAGGAATTTTACAATGATAATATCTAGGCATTCCCTTAATTTTTTTTTAACTTTGATTAGTGTATATTCTTGCCAGATTTTTTGTAAGATTGAGCCTCGGATTGAGCTTGTCTTCGTCTTGGATTGATTTGTGTGTAAATTTTTGACCATGACTATTTTCTGTGTCTCATAAGGTGTGATTATCTATTTATTTATCGGATTAGTTTTTCTTACTTTATATAGTGAACATTGTAATTTCCATAACAGTTTTAATACTGTCCAAAGCTTTGTTATAGATACTTCTTATAACAATAAAGTACCTCTATAAACCTAGCAGAACAAGGTGCTCAAAATTGAAAATTTTTGTATGGAAAACTAGGTGCTAGTTAGGTGCCAACTTTAAAATTTAGGTGCTCCTATGGTTTTTGAGAAAATTATATTTTTGTGTTGTTCTGCTAGATTAACGTTAAGCTAGCAGAACATTACTGTCAAATAAGCTAATCAAGAACAAAATGTAGTACCAAAATTAGGTGCTTTTTAGGTGCTTATTGAATATCTAAAAAAAAATTTAATTAGTTAAGGTTTTTAAAAAATACCGCCATGTTCTGCTAATTTTAAGAGGAACAAATTTCGTCTAAAAGGTATATCGGCAACCGGTTTGTTTGTTATTACCAGAGCATTTTTTTTTAATTAAATTTTTTCAACTAATATTATTTTATAAAATTTAAATACAAAAAAAATACTCTGGGTAACAACGAACAAACCGGTTGCCGATATACCTTTTAGACGGAATTTGTTCCTCTTAAAATTAGCAGAACATGGCGGTATTTTTTAAAAACCTTAACTAATTAAATTTTTTTTAGATATTCAATAAGCACCTAAAAAGCACCTAATTTTGGTACTACATTTTGTTCTTGATTAGCTTATTTGACAGTAATGTTCTGCTAGCTTAACGTTAATCTAGCAGAACAAAACAAAAATATAATTTTCTCAAAAACCATAGGAGCACCTAAATTTTAAAGTTGGCACCTAATTAGCACCTAATTTTCCATACAAAAATTTTCAATTTTGAGCACCTTGTTCTGCTAGGTTTATAGAGGTCAATAAAGTGTATTTTGATTTGATTTGATTGATATAATGGAAGCAAGCTTCTATTTTCGGTATTTCTAAATTGATTTTTTTTTAAATTTTGGTGTGATTACGTAGTATGATCCTAGGGTGCACTTTTCTATTGCTTAAAATTTTAGTTAACCCATTGGCGTACGGATTTTCAGGGTTTTTAAAATAATAATTTAAAGAGTAAAGTACCTTTAGCGATTCTTTTATTTCAAAACTAATCTCAAGTCGATTTGGCATCCATCAAAACGATCAAATACGAAGTTTTAATATATTGAAACCAGTGGGGTGCGTATGGCCAAATGCAATAGTATGTTAATTTTTTTTTTCAAAAGTATTGACATCTAAAACACACGCGACAAGGAACAAGGTAATTACCAAGAATGTTGACCGTTTAACGGCGTCATCTAAAAAATACCATACGATAAGGGCAGTGGGGTACCTACTGCATTTTCTGCTATAAAATTAAATTTTGTACGTAGGACATCTAATAATTTATTCTTGCAATATGAAAAATTAAAAAAGAATCAAACAGGCATAAATAAGAAAATTTGAATCAGTTGGCCATGTAAACAAAATATTATTTACATCAACGAGAAAATCATTGTTATGTCAAAGTTAAACTATTAATATTTGTGCCGTATGCAAAATAATAGCGGATATTGGCTAAAAAAGTAGAAATAGTGAGATTAGTACGAGATAATGCGCGAAATTCAATCACATTATATCGCTTAGTACAGTTTCTATAAAGTCAATCAAATGTTCAATCAACGCGGTTTGGTAGTTCAAGAAAAAGTAAAACGTCCAAGAAATCTTTGACGGGATGAAAGAATTTTAAATCATTTTCGCGTAAATCAAAATCAAGCTTGAAAAGCTTTTTGATGTTAGGCGGAAAAGTTGTGCGTCAAGATGTTTGAAAAGAAATGGTATTTAACCATTTAAACCAAGATTTTTGCACACGTTGCAACCAAGTGATGACGGGAGAAGAATGGAGGACTGCCTAACAATGCAGGCAAGATTTTATGAAGACGATTGTATTTTTGGCAAAATTTTGTTCATCGACGAGGCAACATTTTTTACAAACATCTCAAAACAGATTTTGGAATGAGGAAAATCCACATTGGGTTATTAAGTGTAAAAGTCAATATCTGCGCTTATAAATGTGTGGTGTGGTGCGGTGTATTAAAAGATCGTATTATTGAACCCTTTTTTTGATGCAACTTTAAATTATTGCACAGGAAGTAAAAATAATAACTACTTACCTGTTATGTTTCACAAATTTAATTAGTTTCCTGACACGTGTTTCGGCCCTTGCGGGTCATTATCAAAGAAGTACAAGAAGATACTTAATAATAAGATAAGAGTATAATATATTATACAACACTGTAAAATAAAGTGCTGGAAATAAATTTCCAGAGCTGGATACAACTTCTTATTAAACATGACACTTTCCATCGTAATCGATTTTTAAAGTGCAGATATTTTCTGTTCCATTATTTTTCGTTTAAATTTCCTGTCGCAGCCTTTTATTTAATTTTATTATGTACAAAAAAATGATGATCGATGATGCGGTAATCAGCATCATAACATGTAGAATTGTACAATTTCTAATTAAAATATGTTAGACACCATGCATGTATGTACTTACAAGTACCTATTCAATTTAACCATATGACATTTAAGATAATTATGAATTTCCTGCTTTGATAAAACCGAACTTGTTTACGATTTATTATATTATTATAACTGGGATTATTTATTAGTTATTGTGCAGTTATTAATTGTTCAATGCAAATGTCGGAAGAACATGATTTAAAATTTAGCTTTTGTTAATATAAATATGACGCACGCGATCTCCTGTCTTAATGACAAACGATGTATCGCGAAACAAAATACCTTATAAACCCTAGTTCTAATGTTTCATCTCCTTTTGGAGACAACGATGTTTCTTGAATTATAGAAGAGTTTGGGACTTGCATTGTCTTTATTTGTCTAAAATCACAACGTTTCAACTTGTAAGTATCACCAGTCATCGTCAATGTAACTACAGCTCTATTTAAACTAGCTAGGTGCACTTTGTCTTGGTCATGCTTCAGTAGAGGCGCAGGAGATCAGACGCATGCCAGCGACCGGTAACCCCAGGAAACAAAACCTTGATAGAATAGTAAGCGATACTATTTTAATGAAATGCATGTTGCCAGAGTGCCCGATAAGATTAGGTACAATGAGCATAATGAATAAAAAGTAAGCAATTACTTTTTAGTAAAAGCAATTTCTTGACTAGCAAATGCTATAAGTAAAAACAATTGCTAGATCTGGATATGAATAAAATTTTGAAGCAATCGCTGTTTTTCTTACACCTCTGTAGCAAATGCTTATTCAACACAAGTTCAGACGTGGCTTATCCACTTGTTCAGATTATAGATTTCATGTTCAGTTTGGTGCCTAATTTGCAAAAGAGTTGACGTAAATACAACAACGTTGGTCTATTTATTTAATAAAATAGTAATCTGTTACGTTTTTGTGGAAAATAGAAAACTTATATTTGTGATATGGCAGATTTCAGTGAAAATGAGGAAAGTGATAGTAGTGATGAAGAAAAGACAAGCAATTGATATTCGTTCACAAGTTGAAGGAACATAAATAAATCTCTCTGACCACAACCGTTTAGCTTCCACAACAGCTTCAGCACTTGTAGGAAATTTAATACAAATATTGGCCTTCTCCAAAACTGCATCCATTACAGAAGTGTATGTCTTACAGACAGTAGTTTGGTGAACACCGAGTTATTCACCATATACAGAATTTTGAAAGCCCGGATCCGACAATTTTCGCAGAAAGACTTTAATCTTATTTATAGGTGACAGTACACCCCCTCCAGTATCAGTCAAAAAATAATTTGCCAACCACTCAACATTTCGCAGTCAAATCGATATAACTTTCTGAAATCATCATATTATCTGCAATTTTTACGTACACTGTAGATTTTTCTTTAACGGACGTTCATATATTGAGCCATAATTGAAGACACAAATTAAGAGCAACGCATCGTGCATGTAGTTGACTGCCACCAAGCAAATAATGCAGGGGTCGACCTACCTTAAAAAGTTGAACGCGATCGCTACACTAGAAAAAGCAATTCCTTAATTTATTCATCGCATTTTCAGCAAACGATAGCGCAGTTGCTTCCATTTTTTAAGAAAAAGCATTGACTAGAAGCAATTCCTGCACTATTTAGCAATTGCTGGACGCAAAAGCAATTACTTCAGTTTTTATTCATTGGCTTTCAAGAAATTACTTCGATTTTATAATAAAAAGCGATTGCTACAATTTTTATTCATTAGGCTCATATAACTTTAAAAATTATCTTATTGAAGTTTTGCAAAGTAGTAGAATAATGATGATTGATTAATAAGTTTATTATGGGTATGAGAGAACTAATTACGGATTATTCTTTTATCAAAGCTATTGGAATTGGACATATTTTTGGGGGAATTTTGCGAGGTATTTTCGACAAATTTGTTATTCTGACTATGACGCAATGAAATGGGAGAGGACGGAATGATAAGGGATCGGGTAAAAATGTAAACAATTTGAAGCGTCTTTGACAGAAACCGTTTTACTGGTTTCACAGAGACCATAAACGCCGACAGAGAGTGAACTAACCGGATGAACGGAGATATAGTTTCGATCCATTAGATCTCACCAAAGAGGCTGGCTGCTTGCAGATTGTTATATGGAAATATACGTTAGGTGTCTGATGGAAAAATTATTTTACAATATTAGGGGAATGGCTGTACTTTCATATCTTGAAATTAGGTTATATCTTGTATCAAAACCCAAGGTTGGTTCCTCGACAATACTAGGATGACCAGAAATTTTTAGACAAAAAAGAGTATCCGATAACTTTAGTTTTATAATGTAACAAAATTAGGTTTAAACAAAAAAAAAGCTAATGTTTATAAGCATGTACTTTATATTAATCATATTTTACAGAAGATTTGGCTTTTATTAATAGGTTTATATCGTCCCTAATTTTTAAGCGAAATTCCTCACAACTTAAATTAATATTAAATTTTACTTTCATTAGGTACTTCTCCCAGTGTTGAAACACTCATTCGACTTTTTTCATCTGTCCAATAATTGTTAATTATACTAAAAAGTCGTTCACAGTCTACGTTTGTACCCGGTAACGTAAAAATAAACTCAATAAGTACTTTAATAATTTTTAACTCAGAGTTAGCAGCAATAAAATCCTTATAAATTGTGTTTTACTTATTTAGAACAGTTTCTTTTTCTTCAACCCACTTCTCAAAATGATTACCTATCCATACATTTGGAAATCATACAATATGTATAAAAAATCTCATTGTCGTTGAATGATATTGAAAACTGTTCTACATGTTTAAAGAAACAAAGAAAATATTCTTGAAATTCTTCATACGTAATTTTTGAATTAAGAAGAAAATGCTTCATTTCATTAATATTTTTAAAAAATCGTGCTGACCAAATTTCTAAGTAACTGACAATTTCATGGTAAAACCTTTTGGCTACAGAATAAGAAAAAAAAGAGTATAATGAGCAAAATATTACTAAAAGTAAGAGTATAGAGTCTTTGCCGACTAAAAAGAGTACATCTGGTCACCCTAGACAACACAATTTATTGTTTTACCAGAGACCTTCAAGGTTGAGAAATATACAGAGAGGACCTAAAGTCCGTCCCCCCCCCCCAGTGACATTTTTGAACTTTGACAGCTTATAACCTTCTAACAGTACGACTTAGAGCAAAACGGCTTACATGTCCCTATCTTCAATTTGTATTATCTTCCCAAAAAAATCAACTTCCAGTTAAACCGGAACAACTATATTTCCTGCTTTCGAGTTACATCCGGTTTAAGCGGAAGTTGATTTTTTTGGGAAGATAATAAAAATTGAAGATAGGGACATGTAAGCCGTTTTGCTCTAAGACGTACTGTTAGAAGGTTATAAGCTGTCAAAGTTCAAAAATGTCACTTTTCGAGAGTCAATATCTCGGAAACTATGAAGTATAGACTAATAATGCATTTAATAAAAAATAATTATAATTTTATGTGGAATTTAAAAATGTAAAAATATACAGGGTGTTCCATTTAAAAAAATATTCCAAAAGCGGACCCAGCTGTCATATTGACATTTAAAGCTGTCATTGGTATGTCAAAAAGTGCAAGACTTGCTCAAATATTATCGTTCAAAATTTCATTAAAATATACCGAACGGTTTAGAAGTTAGAGGGGGGGGGGGCGGACTTTAGGTCCTCTCTGTATAGTCTTCATTCAAATCTCTAATCTTGTCTACCCTACCCTAACCTAAATCTAAACATTGGAAGTGTACGTATAAGATATTTTATCAGGGGGCGGATCCCTCCCTTTCGCCACAAATATATTTCATTAGTTTTTGCTATTTTTAAATTAAGTAAAAAGCTTTGAAAGTAGTAATTACACCATAATTGGTCGATGCTTTGGCATTTTCATGCTCCTTTGTGGCTTCAACGTGGATAATTAATTTTTTGTGTGGCTTAAACCGTTGCAGATTGTCATTAAAGTACAATAGCAAGGTTTTGTTAGTCTTCCCATAACGGTATAGGAGGAGTTAAAAACTAAATGGATAATAAAAACGGAATGCAAACCTAGTTGCGAGTGTATGCGATGCGATGCAATTACGAATACCGACTTGGATGCATTTCGCCCAGCATTTTTACCTTACGATTTAAATACAATAATGTACAGGGTGTTTCATTATAAGCATAGACTTCTTTTAGAATATACTAAGCCATTCATTCATGAATAGCGTGTTTGTTTACATCAAACGTTAGTACGTGTGAAAGAAAGACAGAAGGGAGAGATAGCGTTAAATTTCCTACTCCGCGTGGAATTGTAATAGCTCAAAGGATTCGGAGCGATTAGTCAACACCAGCAGCGTAGGGTATGGCAAGTAGTTTTAATACAATAAATAAGTAAAAAAGTATCAGTAAATTTTTATTCAAGTGAAGATTAAACGTGATTATTAATGGATGAAATTAATGAAGTTTGGCGAGAGACTATGAAATATTTTATTTTTTTATATTTAATCATGTATAACCCCGTAGAGGATATTTGTACCGTGCGAGCAAAAATTATTTGCATTAAAGAGGGCTTGGATTAAAAATTGTAGGGCTTGGTTTAGATCACAATGATATGGGGACGATATATCTAACCAAATCTAGGTTAAAATTTTGTCAAATTCATATTATGACATGATATGCCAAACTAATAAGTAATAAAATAAGTAGACAAATACAAATTTATTTTTGTTGCTTACAAAATTAAGTAAGTGAGAATATACAGAAAGAAAAAGAAAAATAATTACATAAATTGCTGAAATTGGCCACCGCCATGCTCCAAGCATAAATTTATAATAAATAAAAATAAATAAAATAAATAATAATATTTTCGAAAGTGTTGACCAGCATCTCTGGAGAAATGTTACCACATTCTTGGATAATCCTTTCTTGTATATTCTTGGAATACTTGCACTTTATAAGGAAATAAAGTTAACTACTTCCTAAGAATAGTCCTGCATGTTCCATAAGATCTTCCCACTTCTTGGGACAGGTGTATTATACAATTTGTTGGCGTATTTTGCATTATTTCACGAACGTTTGCAACAAGCTCTTCTGTTCTTACAGATGGTCTTCCTGCTTCTTTTTTGTTTTGTATAGAATCTGCTTCCCTAAACACAGCCACGGTTCTTTTCAGGCAATGATAAAAATCCCCAGCAATAAAAGCAACGTTAGGAAAATGTTCGTGAAAATCGTCCATGCACAAACCCGGATTGTATTGCCACTCACCATTTACTCTAACCCCGTTTCGAAAATACGCTTCAACCATGAATGTTTTGTGCTGTTCCGTAAAGCCCATTGTGTGAATTGTTCAAGAAATTGGAAAAATTAGCGATGAATCAAATTACTTGTAACGACTGTTAAAGATGACGGAATAACTGATTGATTGTTAATTCAGGTAAAGTCGATTCACCCAGTAAACCTGCAAGATGGCCGACATGTCATATGACAAAAGTCATATTCCAGCTAAATAAAATGAATTTTGGCATTTTCAATGACTTTTGTCATATGACATGTCGGCCATCTTGCAGGTTTACTGGGTAAATAGACTTTAGTTACTGACACCCAACAGGTATTAAGCTCTACGGCTAAGCGTTACGTCCTTAGATGCAAGGCCCTTTTTGATGCAAATATTTTTTGCTCGCACGGTACATACTCTGGTATACAGTAACAGGTAAAAGTACTTTAATTGAAAGAGAAATATTTTTTTGTTGACATGCCAAGATATAAATATAAGTATCATTTTTTTGCTTTTTTCTTTCATGAGGGATTCCTAGGTATATGTTATTTTACACTTGAATGTTTTAAACTCCATAGAAAATAAGTGAAGTAAATGCATAATGTCCTGCTTGAACCCACATAACTATCTATACCTATCTACCATGACAAGAATAATTGTTCCACTAATAGAACAGATTATAACCTTACCTATGAAAAGATAATTCCGGATTAAAAGAATTTAATTTTTCACAAATCTGACACTGACGCACTATTTTGTTGAGTGCTTCTAAGGTTAAAACGAAAAATCCTTTACAAAAACTCAAAAAATAACACAAAACTTCACAAAACACGTACACATACGAGTATTCCGACGATTAACCATGACATCGCAAAAACAAATGCTACGATTACTCACAGAAAAAAAAAGGGTTTGCTCGATTACTACACTTGTTTGTATTGCTACCCGTGAATGGCCAACACGTGAAAAAGGAAAGCGAGGTTGCCGCTATTATTCTAGATTTTGTCACCATGGAACTAAAATAAGTAGGTAGTAAATATAAAGACCTGAAATAATCATTTATTTTATTTAAACCAACAAAACAAGAACTACTTCTATAGTATCTTATTGACGTTTGTAATTTATTTAAATTATATTTGAAAAAAATGGTGTCTTTAAAGGAACTTAAAACACTTAATAATTTTATTGTGGATTTCCATTAATTACTAATTAAGGGTTTGTGTCCGTTAAACAATGGGAATAACATATCGCACTACTAATAATAACGGGTTTCCAACATTAATGCTTTTTTAGAGCATGAAGAGCGCATAAAACCACTGACTGACTGATTAAAGTATGTCGAAATGGTTAAAATTATTATAGTTGCAAATTACAAACTCAAAACCTCATTGGTAATCAACCAAATGTTAATAGGTTGTGTTGTTAATAATATATTCATGCATGTTGCATGTGTTGTACGATGCAAATATAATATTACTCGTCCTAATTAGGTATAGATTATTGTATCATACAGGTTGTTGATATTTAATAAACATTTTGTACTATATGATGTGTAAGTTTTGGTCATAATATAGGCCGGTAGAATTCCTGTCCGACCTAGAAGTAATTGCTAGGGAAGCGTTTTTTATGTCAAATTAACGCCATGTTGGAAAAATGGCGGACAAATTCATTTCAAAATATTTTATTATATATTTCTTACTTTACCAAGCTACAGATTTTTTTTGATAAAGCTCGAAGAAAATCAGCTTGCACATTTTTATATTAGTTTGTAGTTTCTACCCAAAAATGCCATATACTCCACATAGGTATCCAAATTACACTGGCAGACTAAATTTCCGGTCGACGCGGGGTACAGGGAAATTGATGAACAAATTTTTAATTAAGTACCGGATCGAACTCGGTGCAACATATTTGTTTTGACGTGTATAATACTGTACTGTAGTGGCAGACATTTTTATCAGGCTGTTTTAGAATTTTGCTATCAAAGTGGCGAAGAATGGACTAAAACTTGAAATTTTAACTATAGAGTTAAAAATAAAAAAACAGGCCAACTTATGGTTTACAAGGCACTAAATAACCCTAACCAGACCACCTAAGATGTATTCATAGATATATTACCTGACACATTTACAAAACACTTTTCTAAAAGTGCTAGATCCGCTCTCCAAAAAGAACATTCTCAAAATATTGAGCGCGCCGGTTGAATCTTTAATATGTTTTTAAAAAGGATAATAGAAATAAATATGGACGCGGCCGTGTCATGAAGGAATGTCCACCAAAGGGAGGGGTTCTCTCGTCACTTCTGTGGAACCTAGACCTAGACAGCCTTATGGACTGGTTAAACAAAGAAGATTTTTAAACCATACACTATTTAGTCATACCATACTCGATGGTTCTCTTCACCAAAAAAAGAACACTAAAAAAAAAAGAAACGCTTAACGCTCCAAAATTCTTAGAAACCAAATTAATCTTCTTCATAGGGGTTATAATATATCTTGGTGTTACCTTTGACAGTAAGTTAACATGGAGCTCTCACCTAAAAGGCAGGATAAAGAACCATCGGGAACACCTGGGGTTTAACCCCGAAGGTATTATGGATCTACACGACAATCATAAGACCTATACTAACATACGATGCTGTAGTCTGGGGACCTAAAACAAATCAAACAGCCATATAGTGAAAATTGAAGCAAATTCAAGGAATTGCTTGCCTTATCATCACTGGCGCTATTAGAATTACACAAACGAGAGCAATGGAGTTAATTATTAATCTAACCCCCCTTGACATCTAAGTGGCCTTGATGACTTTTGCACGACTACAGGCACACTAACACGGCTTCAGAATGGAATACGATTTTGGCAATAGGTTTATTTTTTATTGTTTCATCTATATAGGTGCCAGACCATTGGCTCATAAAGGTTAGATTTCTGATGCAAAAGTTGCATTGCATTGCTGACACAAGAATTTAAAAAAAAATTGAAAAAATTTTACTTCTGGTTTTTCTTTGGGACTAAATTAAATCGAAATGTAACCTTTGGTTCCTCCAACACAACAAAATCATTTTGTACAGTAGGCTGTGACGAACTAAAAACAAAAGAATAAGAATAACTGGCCTCCTAAATATCAGAATATAACGGAATTAATTTAACACACTTGGTTTTTAAAATAAATATTTTAACTGATGAAGAAATTTTTGGGGTGGTGACCCATTAAAAGATAGCACTTTAAGAAGAAATATCTTAAAAACTAAGCGTTATTTCCAGTAAAAATCGTTGTCAGATTCGTAATATATCCGTCCCAAAATGCATCATTTCTATATATAAAACAATAATTATCTTATTTGACTTGGTGAGCGTATAATAGATATTTATCATTATTTCTTGTAATGCCAGAGGAGAGGGGGGCATAAATTCGCCCCTGATATGATAATGATAGGTATAACGCGAAAATGCGCGTTGAAGCTCGACATGACATTTTTTCCGTGAAATATGCAGAGCAACGAACCGCTTTTCTAGCAAATGAAATTTTCTCATTTTCCCATACCTCCTCTTTCTGGTATACTTACCGTTCATACCTGGCCAGAATTATTATAAAACATATTATTTAAAATTATTATTTTACGGTTTACGCTCTCGTTCATCCGGTAATAAAAACCCGGCAATAAAAATTGTTTGTATTTATAGTGTCCATGACTATTTGCTTAACTTTCTCCGTAATTTACTGTCGCCTCTGCTCTTATTATTGCTATCCACAATGAAATGATTTTTATTGTTTTAATTATTGCGGAGGCTATATTTATTAAAATAATTTACAGCTTTACAGTTAAAAGCTTGTTGACAAATTAACGATTTATTTTAATTAGTATCACATACATTAGTTCAGTAGTTTTGCTATAATAAATAACACAGTGCGACACTGGATACTGGTTCTCTGTTTTTATCAGCCTAGCATTTTCCGTAGGAATATAAACGGTACCTATTGCCAATAACTATATTCTTCAGGGTATTTCTTTGAGTAGTTAAATTCAGACATTACGTTATTGTCGTTTTTACAAGAGTAGGTACTGTGGGTCCACGGAACCACACTGAGAAAAAAATCTTCTATTCCTTATAAGAATTCACATACTCTTTATACAAGTGTTTAATATACGTGTATTACGGTAATTTAGCCAATAGGAAATAGAAGTTAATACTACCATATAGAATGGTTTTTAGCCATTATTGCTCTGAATACTCACAGTAATTATCAAGGTCTTATTGGGGGTATAATCTGATTTTATATACTGTATTAGTTCCGACTGGCAGTTGTAATGAAACTTGATACTAATCATAATAATATTTGCTTGCTACGGTTAATAAAGCATATACTTACCACTAGAAATCAGTACTATGGTTCTCAAAAATTTAAATATCTTTTAGTGTGATATTGTTCTCGTCGTTTAACATTGCATAAATATGATTATCTATTATGCAACACGGTTTACTGGGATGGTAAGATTCGTCCATAGGTTATTTATTAAGTCCAATACTAATGATTGGTTGTGCGAAATAAGAATATTCTATTGCTTTATCTGACATCATGCAAAGTTTAAAAAAAAACTTAAATACAAAGTAAAAATAAGTTAATTGAAACAGGTATTGGTACGATCAATGGAATTCAAATTCAGACAGGAGTTGAAAAATTTATTTCAACTCTAGAGTTGAAAAAAATAAAAACAATGCCCACTTACACATTTTAACTTAACCTAGATGTAAATAAAAAGAATAACTTTTTCTCCTATTTGCTTACGCACATCCGGCACATCATACCTACTATCTATGTAGGTACTGTGTATAAATTTCTTTCTGATTTTTTAGCTGCTTGCATTATTTCAATAAGACAATAATATACCATATATTATTATACAAAAACAACATTACACAAAACTAAAACATAACCTCAACATTATAGAAACATAGAGATGGAGTTAAATATCGATAGCTTGTTAATTATAAAAGTTCTATCTATATTTTTTTTGTTTTAATAAATTTCTTACATAAAGCACATTCTTGTCCCATATCCATAAACATTGTATGGATATTTTTATCCGAATAATTGTAAAATTATAAATCGGTATTTCCTAGGGTATTCTATTTCTGCTCTAGAGCTACCTTTTTTTTTCTGTGGTTCAACTCAGTTGACAGGTTTGGTGGGTTGCCCGACATATTTTCCCTTTTTGATAAATTATTATTTTTATCATAAATACTCTTAGGTTCTTAGAAATAACGAAAAGAAAAAAAGGATTTTTTTTTTATATGCAGTAATGCCCTAGTGTACTTTACCCCACCCAGCACCCCTATTCGCTTCACGGGTCCCGTAAGTTTGTTATTTTTTTAAATAGTTTTACTGTCAAATTCGTCGGCCATTTAAAATTTAAACCCCTTCAGTGGATACGATAAATTTTTGCCCGGTATTTCCTTACTTATATTAAATTTTAATTTGCTGCCAATCAAAGCTGGACCGTGATATATACAGTCATTAAAAGCGAGAAAAATTAGCTCATTGTTTATTACTGTTAAAGTATAATTTCCGTAATTTAAAATGTTTTCCTCATCTTTTCATGTACTTTCACTTAAAGTGCCCGTTACATTTTGTTGCAAAATATAAGTACATTTCTTGAAACTCTAACCGTGGTTAAAAGTGCGCAACATTATATGATTTTCCGGGTTCTCGGTCTCCTGGTAATAAGCGCTTGTGCAAAACACGTAACCCAGGAACAGGTTAATAAACCATTGGTTAAAAATGATAAATTGCTGTCACGTTTCGAGGAAACGGGCAGAATTAGTTTAGGAAGTTACTAGTTACCGTCACATGCACCTTAAATAATTGTTTCAACGTGGTCCGTTGAATATTGGGAAGGATCAGTATACTTGAACATTGATATTTACCTTCGGATAAGCAAACAATAATCACTAAAGTGGCAAATTTAAGGCCTCACGCATGTAAACAAAGATACACACGATTAGATATGCGCACTGCAACATTATCATTTGACGAATGGGAAAATAGACAGGTCCGGGCTTTAAAATTTAAGTTATTGCTCAAGAAAATGTAAAAGTTGACCTTTAATTTATTTTTACGTGTAAACAGGTTAAATTTGCCCCAGATTTTTGCCAAAAAATTGGGATTTTTTCTCAATTTAAATAAAAAGGGTAATAGGGTAAAAAGGAAATAGGGTAGTGATTTCTTGTATTTTTAGTATGCAACCCTATCAGATTTTGAGAATAAAGTACACGTTTCATAAGAAGCGGTGTTAACGCACGCGTCTATTTTAAAAAACGAGCCACAGAGTGGCGAGTTTTTTATTGACACGTGCGCTAAAACACCTTATGAAACATGTGCTTTATACATATTTTTCTATTTCACCTTTTATAATCAAGAAAAATACATTTTAAAAAGAAAATAAATCCTTCAAATTTTGTAAATTTTTATGTCTCAATTTTATGTTGGTAATACTATTTTTTTTATCATAGTAGCCTCTGGACAACAAAAATTATTTTGCGAACTGTAATTTTTTGATTTATTGGCCCATTTTCACCACGAGATTCTAAAGTTATTTTAGCGATATGAGATTTGAAATTGGACGGAATACGTTGTGTGATCCTTGTACATTCGGCACATATACAGAGTGTTCGGAAATTCGGGCGATTTTGCTACTTTTTTTCGAATTTCAAAAGACGTGATTTTACGTCACGGCATTGCAATTTAGTATAGGGAAGATGGAAAATTCCAATAAAGTTGAGGTTAAAATCGACATTGGAAGGTTAGTAGATTGAATTTTGGATAGGATTTGGGAGAAAATGATAGCTTGAAGCATCTACAAAAGATTGATTTATAGATGTATGCAACCAACATACATGACTGTTATCCACACAGAATAAAAAAGTAAGTTATCAAGCTATTTTTCCTCTGCGAAAAATGGGGGTAAATCACAAAGGCCGTGCAAGTCAATGAAATAAAACATTTAAATGTTACCAACATCAAATAAAGAAAAAACGCGTATCGATATAGCTTCATTACGATACGCAAATGCGTATCGTACTGAGCTTATTATGAACGTGAAATAGAAAAAATTGTTTTCGTGGGTTTGTTTCTAAAATTTGTTTAAAAATAATTCGTCGTGTTTTTGGTTCACAAGGGAAGAGAACAAGTCAATTAAACTATAAAACTTATAAAATCGAATATAAACAACAAACAAAACCAGCAAAATAACCAATCTTCGATGTCATCGCGTACCTGACCTTAAGTCAAATATTAGTTGGTATATAACTAGTACTTATTGATTTTTAAAATTTGGCAAAAACTTCGGTACGTGTAAAACATTTTCAAGCACAATTTTTTGTTCAAGAATCAAGAATTTGAAAAAGTTTTTGTCCGAGAACTTGGCTCGTGAAATACTTTCACCCTTGGATTAATATAAACATACCTAAGTATTTACTTTTTTCTTTTATGTAATATAAGTACCTATAGAGAATAGTGTGTTTTAAACTTTTGGAAGCAATGCAGGGTGTTAATTAATGTCATGCAGATATTTCAGTGGGTGATAGTACTCGTCAAAATAAGAAAAAAATGAAAATGTATGCATGGTCTAAAACACGTTATTTTCGTTATACAGGGTGGCAAAGTTTTAATTTTCTTTCTCGTATTTTGCGTTTTCTCTCTTATATTCTGCGATAATTGTTTCAAATTTGGAACATCAACCATTTTTTTAAATCTCTACAATAAAGTATCAAAATTGTCGGTCGCAGTATACAGGATGTTACATTTTCTTGAATCGGCTACAATTTTATCTTTCAGAACTTTTTTTTTTTGGCTCCCTGTATGAATTCCGGTATGAAATGTAAACTCTCTGTTCCTTTGTTTAGCGTTCTGGTCTCTTGCACTATTCTCGTATCTGTGACCGTTTTCGATTTATTTGCAAAAATAGCCACCAATAGAAATTAAAAGTCGGCGAAATAACGCAGAGTAAAAAGCTGTGTATCAAAACAATTTATTAGTTAATCAAATAAAAATAAAACAAAATTATAAAAACTGTTGAAACTGTCCGCCTCTTGCTAAAATGCACGAACCAAGTCTTCGCCTCATGGACTGACAGACACTCTTTTTTTTTCTCATATTTATTATTGCGTTATTTCGCCTACACTTAATTTCCATCGATGGACATTTTTACCAATAAATTGAAAACGGTCACAGATACGAGAATAGGGCAAGAGATCAAAACGCTAAACAAAGGAACAGAGAGTTCAAATTTTATACCGGAATTCATACAGGGACCAAAAAAAAAACTTCTGAAAGATAAAATTGTAGCCGATTCAAGAAAATGTAACACCCTGTATACTGCGACCGGCAATTTTGATACTTTATTGTAGAGATTTTAAAAAAGGGTTAATGTTCCAAATTTGAAACAATTATCGCAGAATATAAGAGAGAAAACGCAAAATACGAGAAAAAAAATTTGAAACTTTGCCACCCTGTATAACGAAAATAACGCGTTTTGGACCATGCATATATTTGCATTTTTTTCTTATTTTGACGAGTACTATCATCCCCTGAAATATCTGCATGACATTAATTAACACCCTGTATATTGCCCGAAAAATAGGCGTACCTAATTAGATTGCAGGGCTGCAAATAAAATATACCAAAACATGCATCGGGATAATTTGGCTGGTGTGTTCTCTTTATCTTCTGTTTTTGGGCATAATAAAATCATACAACAGCTGTTACTAGTCTTTGTTTATATTCCAATCCGAGTCATTAAAAGCACAAACACAATTTATTAAACTACATGCACAAAAACTAGAAATCCGTTAAACTATTTAAACACCCACAATAAACAACACGGAATCCACCGAGAAACCTTAAAACACAACAAAAACGGCGCCGAGTCGGTTCTGGAGTGTATTTTGAGCATGTCGATAAAAAAGGACGGGCCGATAACAAGAGATTTGTGCGCATGTCCAATTCTCCTGGGAGGGAAGGCAGCTGACCGGTGAGCCGTGAATAATAAAGCCTAATAAAATGTAAATTTTTCAGCACCTTTTTACTTTAAATGCTATCGGCTGTAGCTAAGGAGGTCTAGGTTCTTATCCCCCCCTATAATTCAGAAAGAGTCACAATTATTATCTATTTAAAAGTTTAATTAACAAAAACAATTTTCCTGGTTTAATTTATTCAATTTTACAAACTTGTCATTATGCTGACCAGCTGACCTGACGCTGTGTCATTTATAGCCGTAGCTAGGAGGGGAGGGGGATTGATGGGGTTCAATAACATCTCGCTCCCGAAACGTTTATTGGGTTTAAGGAGTAAAGACACGACTGTTTATATAATTTTACAAATAGTAATGTCCATAAGGAACCTGGCAAATATTCTGTCAGTAACCCACCCTCCCCTCCATATCCCTCCAAATTCCATCAAGAATACTGGGATAGACCATATTGAAAAGTATAATAAAGAAAACTACTGCAAGACAATGAGCCTAATGAATAAAAATTAATTACTTACAATTAATTACAATTACTTGGAGCAATTACTTTTTAGTAAAAGCAATTGCTTGACTAGCAAATGCTATAAGTAAAAGCAATTGCTAGATCTGGATATGAATAAAATTTTGAAGTAATTGCTGCTTTTCTGACACCTTTGTAGCAAATGCTTATTCAACACAGGACGTGCCTTATCCACTTCTTCAGATTATAGATTTCATGTTCAGTTTGGTGCCTAACTTGCAAAAGAGTTGACGTAAATACAACAACGTTGGTCTATTTATTTAGTACAATAGTAATCTGTTACGTTTTTGTGGAAAATAGGAAACTTATATTTGTGATATGGCAGATTTCAGTGAAAATGAGGAAAGTGATAGTGGTGATAAAGAAATTAAAGACACGCAATTGATATTCATTCACAAATTGAAGGAACATAAATAAATCTCTCTGACCACAACCGTCTAGCTTCCACCACAGCTTCAGCACTTGTAGGAAATTTAATAAAAATATTGGCCTTCTCCAAAACTGCATCCATTACAGAAATGTATGTCTTACAGACAGTAGTTTGGTGAACACCGAGTTCTTCACCTACAGAATTTTGAAAGCCCGGATCCGACAATTTCCGCAGTAAGACTTTAATCGTATTTAAAGGCGACAGTGCACCCCCTCGCCTTTTACCAGTATCAGTCAAAAAATAATTTGCCAATCACTCAACATTTTCGCAGTGAAATCGATATAACTTTCTGAAATCATCATATCTGCAATTTTTACGTACACTGTAGATTTTTCTTTTACGTACGTTCATATATTCAGCCATAATTGAAGACACAAATTAAGAGCAACGCACGTGTAAGTTGAAAGCGATCGCTACACTAGAAAAAGCAATTCCTTAATTTATTCATCACATTTAAAGCAAACGATAGCAATCGCTTCTATTTTTTAAGAAAATACATTGACTAGAAGCAATGCCTGCACTTTTAAGCAATTGCTGGACGCAAAAGCAATTATTTTAGTTTCTATTCATTGGCTTTCAAGAAATTACGTCGATTTTATAAGAAAAAGCAATTGTTACGTTTTTATTCATTAGGCTCAATAGGCAAGGTAGTTTTTTTGATTAATCCTATTTTATCAACTATAATGCAAAATTTCCCATAACAACCTCATTCTGAACTTCCCCCACCCCTGACATTTCTCGCCGGCAAACGGCCTTGATGTAGCCCTCCTTGACTTTATCCTAGAACCGCCACTGGTACAGATTACACGGCAGTCCATTATAACATTTGAAAGAGAAATCTAGTTTTTCCAATCAGCCGTCAAGCTATTAATAATAGAGTATATTTTCCTCAATTTGACTTCTTTGTGCAACACACAATAATGTTTAATAATTACCAAGGCGTACCGAAGTACCATTAAAATAATTTATAACATTGTGGCGTAAAATGCGAGTAAAACATAGAAAGTTGGACCCATCATGATTTGAAATAGTGCCCAATAATGGTTTTATTCTTTATTCCGTATATTTAATTGATTGAGTGTTAGAAATAATGTATTTAAATGTAAAATGGTAATTATATCGAATAACTATACATGTAATGAATGTATGTATTAAATTTATGTAAGATAATGTTGAGAAAATTGCTTATCTATAAATTCCTTTAAAATAGGCTAATTAATATACCTATATATAACTTACTAATTTTCGTCACATCGTTACAATCTCATTTACTATGTATTTGTATGTAAAATACCGTGCGAGCAAAAATTATTTGCATCAAAGAGGGCCTTGCATCTAAGGACGTAATGTTTAGCCGTAGAGCTTAATACCTGTTGGGTGTCAGTAACTACCTGAATTAACAATCAATCAGTTATTCCGTCATCTTTGACAGTCGTTACAAGTAATTTGATTCATCGTTAATTTTTCCAATTTCTTGAACAATTCACACAATGGGCTTTACGGAACAGCACAAAACATTCATGGTTGAAGCGTATTTTCGAAATGGGGTTAGAGTAAATGGTGAGTGGCAATACAATCCGGGTTTGCGCACGGACGATTTTCACGAACATTTTCCTAACGTTGCTTTTATTGCTGGGGATTTTTATCATTGCCTGAAAAGAACCTTGGCTGTGTTTAGGGAAACAGGTTCTATACAACACAAAAAAGGAGCAGGAAGGCCATCTGTAAGAACAGAAGAACTTGTTGCAAACGTTCGTGAAATAATGCGAAATACGCCAACAAATTGTATAAAACGCCTGTCCCAAGAAGTGGAAAGATCTTATGGAACATGCAGGACTATTCTTAAGAAGCAGCTAAATTTATTTCCTTTTAAAGTGCAAGTATTCCAAGAAATACAAGCCGCAGATTTTGAAAGACGCAGGATTTTCTCGAAAATATGAAGAGACGTGTGAATTTATGCTTGGAGCATGGCGGTGGCCAATTTCAGCAATTTATGTTATTATTATTCTTTTTCTTTCTGTATATTCTTACTTTGTTAATTTTTTAAACGACAAAAATAAATTTGTATTTGTCTACTTATTTTATTACTCATTAGTTTGGCATATCATGTCATAATATTATTATGAATTTGACAAAATTTTAACCTAGATTTGGTTAGATATATCGTCCCCATATCATTGTGATCTAATCCAAGCCCTACGTTTTTTAATCCAAGCCCTCTTTGATGCAAATAATTTTTGCTCGCACGGTATAATATGCTGTCTTGCTCACTTCTTTAAAATCGAGAAGGTTCTGGACATGCCTACCGAATTTCCCTATTTTCTAGTTAGCAGTTGAAGGAAAATAGTGCATGTAAATGTTTTTTTCTATCTGTCATTTCTGATGAGTATGATAGGTTGCATAAGTCGCCGACAACTACAACATAATGTTATTATGTACATATATCATTGATATAATCCGGAAATAGTACCTTGGTATAGGTAACCTAAAATAGGTAAGGTAATATATTTTTTATATTGTCAAATATTATTACAAAAATTTTAACTTTCAATAATAGTATGAGTAAAAACAAAAGTGAAATTTGTGTTGTTTTCTGCACCATCGCATTTTAAGAATTAAAGACAAAGAAACTGAATCACTAACAAATTAATGTTTTCGAACAGAAAGCAAAAAATAATTTGGTTTGATTAGCTTAACGGAGACAATAAAATAATAATTTATTTAGCAGGTCGAAAATTTGATCTGATTACACCGATAAAAATATTGTAATTTAAAAAAATAAATTAAGTAACAAGAGCTTACAAGTAAATGAATGTCATCAAACGCTTTTACTTTAGTCGTATAGCTTTCTTTCTCTGTAGATATCTAAACATGGTGTCAAAAAAGTGTGGATTATTGCAAATATTTTAAAGATTAGAAATTAGGAAATAACCCAGTCATGTAAAACCAGGTTGTGACATTTAACGAAGAAAGACAGGAATAGGTCAGGCAGATCCAAAACACCTGCTGGTGGTGATAAGAATAATTGATCTATAAAATAATCCAAATCGACCCCTTCGACAGTTTCCCCTGGATCACAATATTAGTCACCCTGTCACCAATAATTTAAAAATTTATTTGAAAGCGAAAAGATGCATCCTCACAAGCCCCACCTGTTCCAAAACGACTAAAAATTTGTATAGTGACATGATTTGATTTGATTGTCTACCCATTAGTAAGATAAAACACAGTTTGTTCCATTTGCAAAAATCGACACAATTTTAAAAATCCCCTGTATGAAAAACGTAAACTTAAGTTATGGAATCTAGAGATCTATGTTTCTGTCAACCGCTGTCAAAATTTTAAATGTTTAGCTTTATTAGTTTCAAAGTTATTGAACTTTTTTCTCGGTATGTTTTTATATCAAAAATTAATTTTATAATTCAATCTCAAAACGGGTTAGAGATAGGTATAGATTATTATTAACAAAAGTTACTTAGGTTTTAATAAGGTACACAGGGCATTCTATTTAAAATAATCATGTTGGCCATTTATAATCTATGGACTAATGTTAGAATCTTAGTAAACCATGTTGCATAATAGATAATCATGTGCAATGTTAAACGACAAGAACAATATCACACTGGAAGCTATTTTAATTTCTGAGAACTACAGTACTTATTTTTAATGGTAAGTAAGTATATGTTTTATTAACCGTAGCAAGCAAATGTTATTATGATTAATGTCAAGTATCATTACAAAACTGCCAGTCGGAACTAATACAGTAGATAATACCAGATTACACCCCCAATAGAACTTGATAATTACTGTGAGTATTCAAAGCAATAATGGCTATAAACCATTATATGGTAGCATTAACTCCTATTTCCTATTTGTTAAATAACCGGTATAACCGGAAGTGCCTCAAACGTGAAAATATAATATTTTAAAAGTTCGAAGTCCATAATTATACCGGTTACCTAATTGGCAAATTTATGGCCTGGCGTATGTAAACAAAGCTACACACGATTAGACATGCGCACTGCAACATTATCATTTGCCGAATGGGAAAATAAACAGATCCGGGCTTTAAAATTTAAGTTCTTGCTGAAGAAATTGTAAAAGTTGACCTTAAATTTATTTTTACGTGTAAACAGCTAAAATTTGCCCCAAATTCTTGCAAAAAAATTGGAATTTCTTCTCAATTTTTGATCAAGTTGGAAAAAAAGGTAGTGATTTCTGGTATTTTTAGTAGTTGCAAACCTAAGGAGAGAAAATTGTTTTCAAGGTTTTGTTTCTAAAATTGGTTTAAAAATGATTTGTCAAATAGTTGATATTTAATTTGTATTACAATTTGGCAAAAACTTGGGTACGTGTAAAACATTTTTAAGCACAATTTCTTGTTCAAGAATTTGAAAAAAATTTTGCCCGAGAACTTGACCCGTGAAACCTTTCACCCTTGGATTATTATAAACATACCTAGGTATTTTTTTTTATATAATATAAGTATAGAAAAGAGTATCTTTTAAACATTTTGATATATATTGCCCGAAAAATAGGCGTACCTAATTAGATTGCAGGGCTGCAAATAAAATATACCAAAACATGCATCGGGATAAGCTGTCTTGGTGTGTGTCCTCTTTATTCTCATACCTTATTTGTGTAGCCTAGGCCTAGTTAGATGTGGGTGTTTAAATTGATCATAATAAAATAAAGTTATATATCAAGATATATCACTAGTCCATTTACTGAAAATACGAAAGATCCGGTATTTTACCTCTATTTAAGTATAATAAAATCGTACAATGGTCTTAACTAGTCATTTTATCTGAGACACTAAAGGCACAAACACAATTCACTAAACTACACAAAAACTAGAAATCCGTAAATATTAAACACCCACAATAAACAACGAATCCACAGAGAAAACTTAAAACACCACAACAAAAATGGCGCCGAGCAGGTTCTGGCGAGTATTTTGAGCATGTCGATAAAGGACAGGCCGATAACAAGAGGTTTGTGCGCATGTCCAATTCTGCTGGGAGGGAAGGCATCTAACCGGCGAGAAATGCGCTCGGATGTATTTTTTCACCCATAAAACTTAATTTTTCATTGCGCACGAGATAAGCTATACGGATCTAAAGGTAAATGTCTATGGAACCAGTAGCGGCTCGTTAATGAAGGGCTCTGGGGCGCCGCCCTCCCTGCAATTATTTCAAACAGAATCCAAAAATACTTTACTTAAAAAACCAATAAGGCAATCTATGTAAGCAATCCATTAAAATAATTCAAACCAAACATAGCCCTATTCCAGCGGGTAGGTTATACTAAGCGCGGGCATAAACCAAACATAGCCCTATTCCAACGGGCAGGTTATACTCATAGACAAGCGAGTTGCGCGCACTCACTGTTATACTAAGCGCGGGCGGGCGACCGATTATCTGTCCCGATTCAACGCGGCTTCTCGATGAGTTGCCATGACGACATAGGTGTGACGTCACCTACACATCGCACAACGAGCGGCCACGGAGGAGCTCCAATTTTCCGCGCACAACAACAGCTGTTCGCGATGCCACGGTAGAATAATCGATATATTACGAGGCGACCTGTCGATGACGCTAGGCGCTAATGTTTTGTTTATTTGTTTTGATTTGATTTATTAGTTACGTAATAAAGTTGGAAAATGTCGTGTAATATGAAGGTCAGTGATTTACAGAAGCTTGTGTTTAGTTCTCTGAGCTTAAGTGAAAAACTTGATTTAAAAAATGCCACTTTAAATTGAACATAGTACAAGTGCAATCAAAATGTAAAAGTAAGGCACAGTTTACGCGTAAGTTTGACAAAAAAATATATAATAAAAAATCCTGGATATGCGGTTGTGAGGACAAAAATTATTTTTTTTTTGTTTCGTGTGTCTTCTTTTTGACGGGGATGATAATTGGACTATAAATGGGGTGCAGGACTTAAAACATCTTTCAGAGAAAATAAAAAAAACATGAAAATAGTGCAAAACATCGTTATAATGTGGTAAGTTTTGAGATGTTAGGACAAACTAATATGTTAACTTGTTTAAGTAGTGCTTATGCTGATGAAATTAAAATTCACAACGAGAAAGTTAGAAAAAACAGACACCTACTTTTGAAAATAATAAACATCTTAAATTTTTTTTTATTTAAAGCCAGCGCCCCCCCTGACTCGCTAGTCACGAGCCGCCACTGTATGAAACCTTGTATACTGGTGGCCTAATTGACCAATTCTTAAAGAATAGGTTGGCTGTCACGCTTACGCTGTCAAATTTATGCCCATGGCGACTCGGTCTTATGCGTAAGACCTTTTTAATTGGATACCTCTGAATATGTAAATATTAGACAACGTGAACAACCGTTTAAGAAACGATACCTAAATGTTTTTGATAATACATAATTTAACATTAACGCTTGGTTTGTTTTTTTCTGACGGCTGTTTCTGTGTGTCAATCAGAAGTGAGCAGGAGATCTCTTTTTTTGAGTCACGTTTTAATTTGATATACTTTTCGGGATATTACATAACGCGCAAAAGTAATTTAAATGCGATTGAGTGTGCAATATAACTTCCTTGTACATTACACGTATATAATAACATTTATTAAAGTATTTAAAATGATTTTTAAAACATAGCACCGATCATTAACTGAATTATGATGATTCGGTTCACTTTCATTTAAAGTGCAAATCCAATTATTTTAATTCAAGTGGTTTTTAGATTCACGACGAGCAATGAGAAGTAGTGTAAGACTGGTATAACAATAATTTTACTATTATATTATTTTCCTTTGCAATAATAACCGAGTTGAAAGTATAAGTCGAATCATCGAGTGCATTATTATATTATAAATTATGAGATTGAATTTGGAGCAAGTGCGGAGGCGTGTCTGCCTCTGTCTAACAGTCTCACGTCTCTTTTTAGAGATACTATTTTACATAGAAAACTGAAATTTGACAAGTATATAGTCGATTTTGGCCCAAACACAGGACTATTATAATACAGTTTGACCAGTAAAGTCGGCATCATATGGGATTTTTTAAATTAATAGCTTTATTCGAAATTTGACTTTGGCATCAAGTTCTGCTTCGATCGAGATGAAAATTAAGCAAAAAAATAGTAGTCACGTGATTCGCATTATCTGTCAAATTTTAATTTTTGCCAAAAAATAATTTAAAAGTGGAGTTATAACTGAAAATTTCGAACAAAGTTATTAAAAAAGTTTTTTTAAATGCAGTTTCTAGCCTACATGCAAAATTTCAGCTGCATAAGATAATTTTAATTTTTTACCCATATTTTGTAAATTGCATCACTTTTGAAAAATAAGACTTAACGCAACCTTCATAAAACTTCTTAGTTTTGACAATGCTTTATTTCAGATACACTTTCTTTAAAGTAGCGCCATATTGAATGTGTGTTTTTCTACGAAATCAAAATTGGGCTATTCAAATTTGGTCGCATGTGATGCAAAGTTTATTTGTTTTTGACCCTGTATAAGGTTTCTTCATAAAATAAGTATTTTTGAAAACGTAGTTTGTGCCTGAAAGTAAAAAAATTTAAAAAAAGTAAAAGGGTTTTAAATTAAATCGTTGAAAATAGATAAACTTTACGTTAAGTTAAACTAAAATTTATTTTCCACTTAATGAACACTTTACTGATGACACTGTATACTTTTTTGTCTTAATATTAAGGTGTATTACTTTCAGACACAAACTACGTTTTCAAAAATACTTATTTTCTGAAGGTATACAGGGTCAAAAACAAATAAACTTTGCATCACATGCGACCAAATTTTAATAGCCCAATTTTGATTTTGTAGAAAAACACACATTTAATATGGCGCTACTTTAAAAAAAATGTATCTGAAATAAATCATTGTACCGTACCGTATCTAAGTGGACCAATCATACCCAAAACCATGCTTTGATAAAAAAGAATGAACAAACTATTAGATACTTATAACAACTATACGTTTAATATTAGTAATAAATAAAGTTTCTAGTTTGTTAAATAAACAGTGTGTTGTTATTGTTTGCTCATGAAATAGTCTTGTCGAATATCATTCAAGAGAAAATTTTGTATCTGCCAAATTTTCTCTTGGTTTTTAAGTACCTATTCAATTTTGTTGCTTTTTGACAGGGTTGGCTGGTTTAAACCGGGATGGTTTAAACCATGATTTAAACCATATGGTTTTTTTAAAAAAACCATATGGTTTAAACCAAAACCCCATTTTATTTTTAAAATTTTTATTATTGGCATTTGAGTTTTTATTTTTAGTAAAAATGCCCTTCTTACCACTGGCAATGCGAACACGTCCCTGTGTTAAATAAAAATATCTTAGTGTTGGCAACACTGTGTGTTTATTTTACCTCCACCCCACCAGCCAGTCCAGCCCCGCTTTTGATTTGCATTCTGGTATTCCCCTATTTCCCATTTGTCGCTGATAAGTTTGGTTTATTTTTCGGCTTTCTTGCGATATAATAATGTCAGGCACCACCGGACGAAAACGCGATCTTGTGTGAAAAGCATTTGAAAGAGTTACGACTATAGTATAAGTATTATGTTATGTTGTTTAACTTTCTTTTGTTTATACTTTTTTTTTCAGGTTACCTACTATTAAAGTGCAATATTCTGCATGTTTTTGTTTTACTTCCATACTCTATCCCATATATTTTTTACATACTTAGTATTTTACATTGTTATTTAAAAATACTGGCTTAAATAAAAAAAAACTGGTTTAAACCAAAAAAACCTGGTTTAAACCAAAAAAACCCGGTTTTTTGTTTTTTTTTAGAAAAACCGGGTTTTTTTCCAACCCTGCTTTTTGGTAATTTCGCTCATGAAATTTTTGACAAAAATTTTATTTGCAAAATTGCCAAGCAACAAACTTTCATACCAGTCGAAAATTTTACCGGCAAAATTTTTTCTCCTATGATATTATAATATACGAAAATTGAATTCTACCATTTAACCAATTTTTTATAAAATTAAAATTCGTTTACAAACGCTACAAGCGGAATTGACACGTACCCCAAAAAAAACTCGTTGCTGCATAAACATTGCTAGCTTCACACATATCAAGACATTCACAGAAAAAACGTCAAACACAACCACAAAAATGGCGCCGAGCCGGTTCTGGAGTGTATTTTGAGGATGTCGCTAAGCAAATAAAACCTAATAACAAGAAGGTTGTGCGCATGCCCAAACATGTAGGGCGGTAAGGGATGTGACTGGCGAGCTGTGCGTACAACGCAATTTTTCGCCCATAAAACTTAACTTTTGTTTGCGCAGGAGATAAACTGTACGGATCTATAGGCAAATGTTGATGTTCAGCTCTTCTTCTAATTTGTGTCATAATTTTAGTTTCGAAAAATCAAATTTAATATACAAGCAAGAAAGTTCGCATCAAATGGGATTTTTTTTTATTATTAGGTATAGGTAAAAATTGAAAAAGCAGTTAGTTTTTGCTTACCTAAAAACCAAAAATGACGTATACTGAAGCAGCTGCACGACTTGCGTTACCTGTCAAATTTGACATTTAAAAAAAATAGGTTCAAAAATGTCATTATTTATCAAAATATCGAAAAACTTTATTTAAGAAAGTTGTTTATTTAGATATTTTTAGTCTCTATACGAAATTTTGACAGTCTAATACAATTTTTATTTTTTGCCAGGTTTTTGAAAATTTTGATCAACCCTCGTAAATTAACTTTTATACATCGATGTAAAACCATTTGCCTTTACTTCATTTGTAATCTTGCAATTTTGTTTAAAATTTTCTTTCCTATTATTTATTTTGCTTCAAAAACTGAAATTGTTATTGATCAGTATGTATGTAATGTTTGATGCAAAGTTTATCTCATCACATCAGTTTTGCCAAAACCGACGTCTCTCATTTCTCTTAAGTTAGTAAACAGATGTACAAAATGAAAATATTGGAAGCTTTCGTTGAAATTTTACTTAATTAATATGAAATTAAATTAATCATACTAAACTATATTTTTGTTGAATAAAATGTTTCGAGCGATTAATATATATTCTTTTTAATCCAATATTAATTAAGTAAAATTTTAACGAAAGCTTCCTAATATTTTCTTTTTGTACATCTGTTTACTAACTTAAGAAAAATGAGAAACGTCGGTTTTGGCAAAACTGATGTAATTAGATAAACTTTGCATCAAACATTACATACTAATCAATAACAATTTCAGTTTTTGAAGCAAAACAAATAATAGGAAACAAAAATTTTACACAAAATTGCATTAAGATTACAAATGAAGTAAAGGCAAATGGTTTTACATAGATGTATAAAAGTTAATCTACGAGGGTTGATCAAAATTTTCAAGAACCTGGCAAAAAATAAAAATTCTATTAGACAGTCAAAATTTCGGACAGAGACTAAAAATGCCTAAATAAACAACTTTTTCGAATAAAGTTTTTCGATATTTTGTTAAATAAGGGCATTTTTGAACCTATTTTATTAAAAATGTCAAATTTGACAGGTAACGCAAGTCGTGCAGCTGCTTCAGTATACGTCATTTTTGGTTTTTATGTAAGCAAAAACTAACTGCCTTTTCAATTTTTACCTATACCTAATAATAAAAAAAAATCCCATTTGATGCGGACTTTCTTGCGGACACTGTATGTCTTGGCAATTTACAATAAACTTATTTTTTCCACAAGTGCCGAGTTTATCAAAGACAAACTAGTACAGTGGTATTTTGTTTAAGTAAAGATTAAGACAGCATTATAAAGATATCCGTAATATAAACGCAATAAACTTATCAGTCATTTATGAATCGGATAGAGATGTACAGGGTGGCCCATTAATAAGGGACGCCGGCTATATCTCGGAAACCATTAATCGTACAGCTTTCGGGAAAAAAATTTTATGAGTAAAGCGGTCATGAGAAAATTCTGGAAAATACTTTCAAGTTCCTCATTTCGCCGCAAGGGGGCACAATTGAAAATTAGTTTTTTAAATTTTAAATTTCTCCGAAAATTCCCATATTCAGGTATAACTCTGATTATATCATTGGAAAGCTTAGACAATTCTGCATCATTTTGGTTAAAGGCTCGTTGGCGTACCGACCTTGATAAGAGTGGGGGAAGCTATTGAATGTGTAAACATTAAAATCGCCGTAACTTCTAAACAACTTATCCGATTTTACTAAATTTAAGCTTGTTTGGAAGGGAAAGGTAAGTACCTTCAATCGTCGTATCCAATGGCACACGATAGTTTCTAATCAAATTGCTAGAGGGTGCAATTTGTAATAATAACAGGTTTTCTGATTTTATCCCGAAAATTCAAATCATACGGTGTAGCTATGACATCATAATCGGAAAGTAGATCGAATTTACAAGAAAATATGTGAAAATCGCAGTTCGATATCTTTGTTCGTTTCAGAGTTATTGCCAGAACAATAATTTTTAATACAAATTGCGCCCTCTAGCAATTTTATTAGAAACTATTGTGTATCATTGGATACGACAATTGAAGGTACTTCCAAACAAGCTTAAATTTAGTAAAATCGGATAAGTCGTTTAGAAGTTACAGCGATTTTAATGTTTAGACTTTCAATAGCATCTCCCACTCTTATCAAGTGAAAGTGTAAACATTAAAATCGCTGTAACTTTTAAACAGCTTGTCCGATTTTACTAAATTTAAGCTTTTTTGGAAGAAAAAGGTAAGTACCTTTAATTGTCATATCCAATGGCACCCAATAGTTTCTAATAAAATTGCTAGAGGGCGCAATTTGAATTAAAAGTGATTGTTTTGGCAATAATTCTGAAACGAACAACAATATCGAACTGCGGTCTTTACATTTTATTTTGCGAATTTAATCTACTTTCCGATTATGATGTCATAGTTATACCGTATGATTTGAATTTTCTGGATAAAATCAAAAAAACTGTTATTATTACAAATTGCGCCCTCTAGCAATTTTATTAAACACTATCGTGTACTGCTGGATACGACGATTGAAGGTACTTACCTTAAATTTAGTAAAATCGGATACGTCGTTTAGAAGTTACAGCGATTTTAATGTTTACACATTCAATAGCTTCCCCCACTCTTAACAAGGTCGGTACGCCAACAAGCCTTAAACCAAAATGATGCGGAATTGTCTAAGCTTTCCAATGATATAATCAGAGTTATAACTTAATATGGAAATTTTCGGAGAAATTTAAAATTTAAAAAACTAATTTTCAATTTTACCCCTTTGCGGCGAAATGAGGAACTTGAAAGTAATTTCCAGAATTTTCTCATAACCGCTTTAATCATAAAAATTTTTTTCCGAAAGCTGTACGATTAATGGTTTCCGAGATATAGCCGGAGTCCCTTATTAATGGGCCACCCTGTACACATAATTTCCAGTGATTATGAGAATGTGTACATTACAACACTTCCGTGACATTTCATTGAAGGTTAACACACTTTTAACAAAAAATGTGTCAGTTACTTATAAATATTGGGACATGCCGAATAAAAATCGATTTGCATGGTTTTTGTATGCCCAGACGAGAGAAATGGTTCTTAATCTTATAGATTACGTCGAAAATTAACAGAAAAAGACTACTCGAATTCCAAGTAATTAAAGAAAACGCCATGGAAGCACTTAAACTAAGTAATTGTTCATAAAAGTAATAGAAGTATACTAATGAAGCAAACGCAACGAAATCAAGGATTTTTTTTTAAATTTTAGAAATATTTTTGGGACCTCTGCTTTCACTCACTGGCGGATCCAGAAATAAATTTTGGGGGGGCCCACCCAACAAAAATTAAAAAAATATATTTAGGTGCAAGGCAAGGCACTTAAATCTTAGATCTTGATGAATTTTTTTTTAGCCATCATTATTTTTTGAGGTCTTACATAGGGGGGGGGGGGGCGAAGGCCCCCCCTTCCCCCCTGGATCCGCCAGTGCTTTCACTGATTGACTCATAGACCATTAGGGCGCCTAGTAAAATTTTATAGATATTTACATGTCATTTTTACTTATTTGTGCATTTTTTCTGTTTCAGGTAAGTTCCTAAAATGAAGTTAATAACTGGGAAAGTGGTAAGTGAATATTAATTAAAATGAAATTCTATAACCAAACCCGAAAAACACAAAGTCGTCGTCTCGTCCAATTATTTGTTTATATTACAACGTCAAAGGTAACATGTTTCGTCCTTATATGGGTATCATCAGACCTTAAATGTATCCTTAAAATGTCTAATAGAAAAACCTACGAATTTGTTTTACCTAACATTCAAACTAAAATAAAAAATAATATGCACTCTACATTCAGTGCTACTCAAACTGTGGTCCGCGGACCAGTGCTGGTCCGCGAGCCGAGCCGATAGTAGCTGGTCCGCAGCACAGCCCACCCTAAATATACATATTATATTCTTTAAAAGATACGCTATTTACTACAAAAATGAGAAATAAACCATATTTTCAAACTAAATTTCTACTTATTTTGTTTGTAAAAGTAATCTTGGGCTCTACTCTGGTAAAAAATAGTTCTTTTGGTAGTCTTGTAAATATTCAATAGAAAAAAAAATTGCAAATACAATAATGTACACAAGAAACAATAAAAAAACAAACGTGTGTAATAATTAATATTGATTAATTAATTAAAATAAATTACATAAAAATTTTAAGGCGTGGAAGGCCCAGGGGCTTTATGTTATGATATTTTTGACTAAATATCGATATCGGATATCATTAAAACGCCCAAAAAAGGGGCGTGGCACCCAAACATTTTTTCGCCTCCGGCGGGCGGCGCCCTCACTCTGGTCCGCGGATAACATGACAAAATAATTACTGGTCCGCGACTAGAAAAGTTTGAGTAGCACTGTGGCACTGCAGCCTACATTATAGCTAAAGACAAGTAACTAACCTATGAATTTTCGGTAGGGTGAGGTGATGGTATCCCATGTTCAAAAATCCTGCTTAAAAATCAAAGAGAAGAAGAAACGTAAATTTTGTCGTACTATTTACATGAAAAAAGACGGGAAAAATACGTGGTTATGTTATGGGTATAGTTACATACACATTAATTGTTTATATTACCGTGCGAGCAAACATTATTTGCATCAAAGAGGGCTTGGATTAAAAAACGTAGGGCTTGGTTTAGATCAAAATTATATGGGGACGATATATCTAACCAAATCTAGGTTAAAATTTTGTCAAATTCATATTATGACATGATATGCCAAACTAATGAGTAATAAAATTAAAATAAGTAGACAAATACAAATTTATTTTTGTTGTTTACAAAATTAACAAAGTAAGAATATACAGAAAGAAAAAGAAAAATAATTACATAAATTGCTGAAATTGGCCACCGCCATGCTCCAAGCATAATTCGCACGTCTCTTCATATTTTCGACAGTGTTGACCAGCATCTCTGGAGAAATGTTACCACATTCTTGGACAATCCTTTCTTGTAATTGTGGTAATTGTTTGCAACAAGTTCTTCTGTTCTTACAGATGGTCTTCCTGCTCCTTTTTTGTGTTGTATAGAACCTGTTTCCCTAAACACAGCCACGGTTCTTTTCAGGCAATGATAAAAATCCTCAGCAATAAAAGCAACGGTAGGAAAATGTTCGTGAAAATCGTCCGGATTTTATTGCCACTCACCATTTACTCTAACCCCGTTTCGAAAATACGCTTCAACCATGAATGTTTTGTGCTGTTCCGTAAAGCCCATTGTGTGAATTGTTCAAGAAATTGGAAAAATTAACGATGAATCAAATTACTTGTAACGACTGTCAAAGATGACGGAATAACTGATTGATTGTTAATTCAGGTAGTTACTGACACCCAACAGGTATTAAGCTCTACGGCTAAGCATTACGTCCTTAGATGCAAGGCCCTCTTTGATGCAAATAATTTTTGCTCGCACGGTATTTTACATAAAAATGAAGTAGGGCCCGAAATCGAACATCGTTAACACAGACAAGGATAGGACACTTTCGTGAATAATGTTTATACAGTGTGTCTACGTAAGTTGGCGGCATATATGGGAAACTTTTTTTATTATTAATTTTACGAAAAAAAGTTATTCTTTATAAAAAGTTCTGCACGGTCCAAAACCTAAAACGCAACCATCAGATATCAAATTTTATCAGTCGTATACGAGGTTTGTCAAAAAATGTGATTTTTGCTCTAGAGTCGGAAAAAATATTTTTTCAATGTAAATATTTGAAAGTTATTTTTAATTCTAAACATCTTTTCTTAATAAAAATGCTCGATATTGTCAAAAATAAAGGTACTTTACTCAGAGCAAAAATCACATTTTTTGACAAACCTCGTATACGACTGATATCTGATGGTTGCGTTTTAGGTTTTGGACCGTGCAAAACTTTTTATAAAGAATAACTTTTTTTCGTAAAATCTTAACATAGTATAAAACAAAGTCGCTGTCGCGTCTGTCCCCAGCTACATGTGCTTAAATCTTTAAAACTACGCAACGGATTTTGAAGCGGTTTTTTTTTATAGATAGAGTGATTCAAGAGGAAGGTTTTATGTATAATACATGCATAATATTGTAGAGAAACACTGATAAATTTAGAGGTTTATTCGGGTTTGTATTTATAAATCTTGACGTGATGGTGAACTCGCCTTATTATTATCTCAGAGGCGTATAATGCCTGGCATTGCAACGCAGGCCGGGTACACGCTAGTTAATAATAAAAAAGTTTCCCATATGCCGCCAACTTACGTAGACACACAGTATTTTCAGGTACTGATAATAATTGACGCCCTGACTCCAATAAATGGTTTGCAAATGCTGATTTAGTGTTAGTTATATGGGTGTTTTGGTATTTGTCGACAAAACTAAGATGTTCCCGAACTCTGGTTGATATTTTCCACCCGGAGTATCCGACGTACACAGCAATAGCTGCTTTTTATTTGCATTCTCGATCAGTTCACTTTTAAATGAACTGACCTAAAATGATCTGATCCAAAATGCATCAAATAAAACTGGCTTTTATTCTGTTTCGGACTAGGCAGTGTCATTTGTCACGTAAATTTTGTTGAGGTTATGTTTATTCTCGATTTGATTATATTTTACAAGAAATAAACACTTTGATGTACTTACTATTATAGCTACTTTCCCCTCCGAATCCTCTGATTTTAAATTTTAGATTACGGGCAAATTTTTTATATTTTTATCTGTGGTTTGAGGTTAGGCTTCGCCAAGTATCTGTCAAAACAACTCCCACCTTTTACTTCTGACCAGTTCACTTTAAGTGATCTAAATTTGCGGGTGGTGCAGTTAAGGGTAAAGGGGGAAGTGACCGGGTCACTTATAAATCAGATCAGTTTGTAAATAAAACATCCTAATTGTCAAATTTTAGTGATCTGGGTCAAATTGACCTGATCCAAGATGCAAATAAAAAGCAGCTAATGTATAGAGTAAACACCGGACTTAGGAAGTGGGCCGCCCCTGTCCTTTGTTTTGACTATAATATAGTCAATACTGTGTGTTTAAATATGGAAATTTTAAGACACAATCTTAGGTCTGATGATGCCCCTATAAGGGCGAAACATGTTACCTTTGACTTTAAGCAAACAATTTGACGAGACGCCAAATTTGTGTTTTTCGTTTTGGTTATATTGTTTGTGACCAGTTAAGTCCGCGTCATATGGGATTTTTTTTTATTAATAGCTTTATTCGAAATTATACTTTGGCATCTCTCTGAGTTCCTTACACCTATAGCAGCATCGCTTCACTCGAAAGCGAAAGTCATACTGCCATTAGGAGAAAAACTGTACTTGATTTAACATAGCACAGTTTACCAAACGCATACAATGTGACCAGTAAAGTCCGCGTCATATGGGGTTTTTTTCATTAATAGCTTTATTCGAACTTTGACTTTGGCATCAAGTTTTGCTTCGATCGAGATGAAAATTAAGCAAAAAAATATTAGTCACGTGATTCGCATTATCTGTCAAATTTTATTTTTTTCCAGAAAATAATTTAAAAGTGGGGTTATTTCTGAAAGTATCGAAGAAAGTTATTAGAAAAAGATTTTTTAAATGCAGTTTCTAGCCCACATGCAAAATTTCAGCTGCATAAAATAATTTTGATTTTTTACCCATATTTTGTAAACTGAATCACTTTTGCAAAATACGACTCAACGCAACCTACCAACTTCTTAGTTTTGACAATGCTTTATTTCAGATACATTTTCTTTAAAGTAGCGCCATATTAAATGTGTGTTTTTTCTACAAAATCAAAATTGGCTATTGAAATTTGGTCGCATGTGATGCAAAGTTTATTTGTGTTTGACCCTGTATAAAGTAACTTTATAAAATAAGTATTTTTGAAAACGTAGTTTGTGTCTGAAAGTAATACACCTTAATATTAAGACAAAAAAGAATACAGTGTCATCAGTAAAGTGTTCATTAAGTGGAAAATAAATTTTAGTGGTGGGTAAAAAATCAAAATTATCTTATGCAGCTGAAATTTGGCATGTGGGCTAGAAACTGCATTTAAAAAAACTTTTTCTATAATAATATAAATCTAAATAACCGCACTTTTGAATTATTTTTTGGAAATTTTTTTAAATTGGACAGATAATGCGAATCACATGACTACTATTTTTTTTTTGCTTAATTTTCATCTCGATCGAAGCAGAACTTGATGCCAAAGTCAAATTTCGAATAAAGTTATGAATAAAAAAAATCCCATATGATGCGGACTTTACTAGTCACCCTGTAGAAACGGGTCTCTTTAAGAAATGGACTAAATACATTTTTTAAATATGAATACTATATCTATGATGAATTTATTAATGGAAATAATTTGACCAACTAACTTGTGAAAGTTTGGCGTGATTTACTTAGTAATGACAGTGTTATTTACAAAAATGTAACATTAAAATTGGTGAAATAAAAAAATTGTATGATAAATATCTATATTATGCAATAATTTGTTTTCATATCAGGATTAAAATTAATTAATGTAGTAAGTAATTTCCTACTTTGTATGTATGTATGTATGTATATATGTATGAGGAAGCGAAAGGTGCACCCTCAAAGTGAATGCCTGCCATCAACAAAAATGTCTAGTTACTAAAGTTTTTTTGTTTCATGATCTACCATCAGGATAATTTTAATAATGCTTTTAAATATTTTCCCATCGCATCTCTATGAAAAAAAAATGTTTAGTATTAAACTCGGTATTAAACTTCCTTTGTAATGATTTTGCAAAAAATTAAACTCATCAGTAGGTAATTGCAAAAAGGTGTAACGCACAATAACGCTTGTCCTCGTAAATTGTCGGTCACAAAAGATCGACCATATTAGTTAAATCCATTGAACCATTCAACAGTCATTGGTATTTTTGTCGTTTATAGGAACCTTCCGTTTTAAAAGCTAGGCACGTAAAAAGCAGTTGTTAGGAGAATGCCAAGCAGTTTTAAATTAAAAAGCTTTAGTGATATGGTTTTGGTCAACATTTTGTTTGGTGCGCCTGCATCAATGATCTACTACCTATAGATCAAACAATAACAAATGAACCTATTGACACAATCGTATTCCATTCTCCAGTAAATCAACATACAAATTTCGCCCCTCCCCCACCTTGTTTGCCAAACTTACCTTGTTAAAGGTATTAACATGATGTGGGAAATTTAAATCTTTCTCTAAAACCTTATAAAAAGTCTGCAGTATGGCAACGCAGCAGTAAGAGTTCCACGTTCCACCCTCAAAGATGTATCCGCCACGACATTGGTCTGAGGCAATGATGACGTTGTTTTATGCATTTTCGTCTACCGTCCACCGAAAATGTATCGCAGACAAACTGCGATGCATCGAAAAAAAAGTTTTAATACAGTTAGACATACAAAACAAATTACAAATCTAATTATTCTAAGCTAACACCTTAACTGAAACCAAAGATAAAAGACAAAATAACTATTTTACAAATAATATTAAGCCCTAATACATCGATGCATCGATAAACATCAAATGGCCTCGATGCATCGCTTTGAAAATATCGATATTTTTGATGCGTCGATGTATATCGAACATGCCTATTTCCGTTTGGTGGTTCTTTGACAGCGGTCTGAAATGTTCTTAAGTTTATCGGTTTTGTGTAATAATTGCTGTGTTTTTAACGTTTTGTGATATTTTTCTGAAGGCTAATTAAGATGAGTCGCAAGTACCAAGTATGCGAGAATTCGGAAAATAAAAAGGGCAAGTAAGGGCACAGTTCTCAAGATCAATCGGGTATAAAAGACTTATAAATGGCTTGAATGCAGGGGTAACTTCCGGAACCTTGCAATTATTAGAAAAAATAATTAGTATCTAATTTTGGAAGAGCTGTCCAGGGAGGCATTGACAAATAATAGTACGCCGGTTTTTTTTTAATAAATGCACAGAAACTTTAAAAAAGCAGTTTTTTGAAACCGCTAAAATTGCCACAATTTACCTTAAAATCATTGAAAGTAACCACGTCGATTTTCAGAACCGACGTAAAAACAACAATTTTGACTGGTAACACGATATTTTCTAGCCTATCTAGATGTCATCCCTCCTAAGAATTCTAGAGAATATGTGTTTGTTTTCACAGGACAGGTTTTGTAATTGCACAAAACACGAAAGTAAACAAAACTATGACCTGTTGACTAACATCTGCCTTGCTCTACCAGCTCCAGAATATGTCTGTCTTTCTTCTTCGTAAGCCAAAAGCATAAAAATAACTACTCCGATCAACACCACTGCAGTGCGCATGCGAATCGTCATTAGTTCGGCAAATCGAATTGACGATAGAAAATGGTGTCGTTAATCCCACCTTAACGCTCGGAACAGTAGATATATTATTCGGAATATTCCACACTGGTGTAAAGTCCGCAAAACGTGTAAACGTCTGCCTCCTGAAGTGAAAATAAGAAACTAAAATATGACAGTTTTGGAATTTTGACATAATAAAGATAAAAAAATGTTAGGTTATTGTAAAAAGTAAACATTATAACAAAACAATACCACAAGACAGTAGGCGAGTTCGGTTTTACCATCAGATTTGTCGGATTGCTCCGCGCCCGCTCGTTTAACGTTTCAGAGCATAGCGAAAAATCTGAACGCCGTTCGTTTATCATATTATCATATAGCAACAACAAACATAAAATAGGCGATATTTATCATCGCCGACTTGATTTCCAAAAGTAACAATGGAAAAATCGAAATCAACATGTTAAACAATACAATACATGTCTTTACTTTGTCATACATTAGCTATTTTTTAACATATTTGCATGTATGACCTTTTATTCTGTTCAGAAATGTATTGAAGATTTTAGAATCCTACAAGTAACGATATATACAGTCATGTTCAAAAAAAGTTACAGCAAATTTTAAAGTTTAACCAAGTTGAGATGTATCCGCCATTTTGTTTTTTCAACAAATTTTGAGATTGACGGTCTGTCTTGATCCATCCTCTCTCAAACAAGATAAAAATCAATAAAATCGGTCCACAAATAAAAAAGTTATTATATAAAAACTTAATTCCGGTTTTTTTTACAACCCTATATTTTCACAGCAACACTAAAAATGATCGAAAACCACAGTATGTAACAACCACTAGCTTAACAACACTGCACCGTCCGAAAATGAATGAAAATTCCTAAAATTCAGTGTCTCGGTAGCGTCACGCGTAGTAAAATGTGAGTAAAATGGAGTAAAACGCCCCTACAACGGCAACGTTGCCACATTGACGTCCCTAAAACATTATAATTTGATGTAATTTGGAAATACATTATTTTACTAGCAGTAACTTTAAAAAAACGCAGACATATTATTTAGTATAATATTTTTCCTCAATAGGAATACATGACAAATGCATATTATAATATAATTAATATAACCTTTGTTTTTAAAAATCAGCCAAACTTTGTCATCATTGATTCCGATTGTTGATCGGGACAAAATGTAAACAGTGACGTCTCCATGGTATATTACAGGTCTGTGATGCATCCTTACAAATCAAATTGAGACAATATAGGATTTAAGAGAATAATAAAAACCAAAGAAGGAAGTAAAGATACGAAATCGATAAATCAACTGGGATATATTAATATCTTGTTGCGCGTACACTTTCTAACCTAATTGAGATTTTATCATCGTAATTAATCGCAGCGAGATGCTGATAGATCTGCCAGTCCGCATGACAGATTGTGCTTGAGTACTGCCGATGTTCGTAATACATGGGGAAATTGTTTTATTAATCTAAATTTAAACTTTGCACTTTGCCAATATACATCATAATAAACGCGGTGAGGGTGGAATTTTTAACTGGAATAAATTCAGTACCTATTAGAACGACTATTTATTTGTTGAAAAAATACAGAACTACACCTGCATTTATTTTTAGTTTGGCATACTTTTTTGTGTCGTTTGAAATTTACCCCTTTTTTTCTAAATGTAAAGGTATGAAATTGTGAAAGGGCTTAAAAAAGGGAATACGACCCACTCTTTACTTTATAATTATATACAAAAATAAGGAACCAATTTAAGTAGCTTTCCAAATCAGTGATAATATACAGGGTATTACAAAAAAATATACCTTATCAAGTAACAAAATTAACTGTATTTTTAAACCAGTAAACCTGTATATCGTAACTAAGATTTGGGTTAAAAGCCCCCTGGTATTATGGAATTGTCCACCAAACGATTCGTTACCTAGTTCGTCATGTAGGTACCTAACGTATAGTACATCTCACAAGTACCGTGCCAGCAAAAATTATTTGTATCAAAGAGGGCCTTACACGTAATGCTTAGTCGTAGAGCTTAATACCTGTTGGGTGTCAGTAACTACCTGAATTAACAATCAATCAGTTATTCCGTCATCTTTGACAGTCGTTACAAGTAATTTGATTCATCGCTAATTTTTCCAATTTCTTGAATAATTCACACAATGGGCTTTACGGAACAGCACAAAACATTCATGGTTGAAGCGTATTTTCGAAACGGGGTTAGAGTAAATTGTATAAGACGCCTGTCCCAAGAAGTGGGAAGATCTTATTAAACATGCAGGACTATTCTTAAGAAGCAGCTAAATTTATTTCCTTATAAAGTGCAAGTATTCCAAGAAATACAAGCCGCAGATTTTGAAAGACGCAGGAATTACTCTCAATGGTTTACCCAAAATTTATTGGAAAGAAATGATTTATTAGACCTGATATTTTTTTCGGATGAAGTCTGGTTCCACCTCTCCGGTTATGTGAATTCTCAGAATACACGCATGTGGAGTAGTGAAAATCCCCAATCCACATTGCACCCTCAAAAAATTGGTGTCTGGTTAGCTGTTTCCCGAAGAAGAATAATTGCTGTTCCTATTTTTTTCCATGACACAGTTACAGCACAGCGGTATAGAGACAATATTTTGAATCCATTTGTGGAGCAATTACTTGACGACGAACTATGTTTTGGATATTTTCAACAGGACGGTGCAACCGCCCATACAGCCGCCGAAACTATTGACTACTTACGCAATTTTTTCGACGACCGATTGATCAGTTTTCGATCAGACATTGAATTCCCACCTAGATCACCTTGTTTAGCGGTTATGGATTACTTCGTTTTTCCTCATTTAAAGAACACTATTTTTAAAACACCAGTTGCAAATTTAGAACAATTACAAGAAAGGATTATCCAAGAATGTCGTAACGTTTCTCCAGAGATGCTGGTCAACACTTTCGAAAATATGAAGAGACGTGTGAATTTATGTTTGAGCATGGCGGTGGCCAATTTCAGCAATTTATGTAATTATTTTTCTTTCTATCTATCTTTCTGTATATTCTTACTTTGTTAATTTTGTAAACAACAAAAATAAATTTTTATTTGCCTACTTATTTTATTACTCATTAGTTTGGCATATCATGGCATAATATGAATTTGACAAAATTTTAAGCTATATAGATTTGGTAAGATATATCGTCCCCATATCATTGTGATCTAAACCAAGCCCTACGTTTTTTAATCCAAGCCCTCTTTGATGCAAATAATTTTTGCTCGCACGGTATTTCGACGGAAGAGGCTACAATTTTTCTTATTATTTTTGACTCATGGCTAAACGAAATCACATAAGAACAATTGCAATTTATACCAACCACGCTTAACAACGGTGACGTGTCGGTTTGGCAACAAACGGCAGAATCATAAATAATTATTAAGTATTACGTTATAAAAGCCGTAGCGCAATTATTACAAATAATAGGTTTTTTTTTCGAGCTGGCAAACAATGTTTGCGTGGAAGAAATCAAGGAACAACGACTAATTAGGTGCACATTTAATAGACTTCTATTGGTTAACTTCCGAAGCAGTTTTCAAAAAAATACCGTAACTTGCCGGTAGTGTACAAAGTATGTAATTGTTTGTGATAATTGTTAATAATTATTAAAGAGGTAAACATAACGGTGTATGAAAAATAAATGCATATATAGAAACGTATACGAGTACCTACATATTATGTCGATATGTTATCTTCTTTTATATCATTATTTATGGGTTGTTGTATCAAGTGCACGACAACTTATTATTAAGGCTGATATTGAAATTATAAAAAGGTGAATTAGACAAGATAAATTATAATAAAACTAAAATCACGACAGATACGGGAAGAACGGTAAATCAACGACGAACAAGTAAAGATATACAATAGTCTATTGTACAACAAGTGAGAAAAATCACATATTTCTCCCGAGCGCAGAAGTTTGTTGCACAAATCAAGTGAGGGAGAAATATGTGATTTTCTCACGTGTCGTACACTGTACTTTTTCTACGGATGCGTTGTTTTTATGTGTTCAAAACGAGGTTCAGAATTAAAATACATAATACATATTACATTAACTCATTTTTATATTTTACTTAAAATTGTAATTAACAATTATATTTGAACAATTTTGGAAAGTAATTCCTGATGATAGGTCGTTTCGCTTCAACACATTTTCGTAATTGAAATATTAGCCGGGGTTGAAGTTGATAGGGAAACGTACTGAGCCTAATAAATAAGAATTAAGCAATTACTTGGAGCAATTACTTTTTCTATAAGTAAAAGCCATTGCTAGATCTGGATATGAATAAAATTTTGAAGCAATTGCTGCTTTTCTTACACCTCTGTAGCAAATGCTTATTCAACACAAGACGTGTCTTATCCACTTGTTCAGATTATAGATTTCAGCTCTGACGACAACCGATTAGCTTCCACCACAGCTTCAGCACTTGTAGGAAATTTAATAAAAATATTGGCCTTCTCCAAAACTGCATCCATTACAGAAGTGTATATGTCTTACAGACAGTAGTTTGGTGAACACCGAGTTCTTCACCTACAGAATTTTGAAAACCCGGATCCGACAATTTCCGCAGAAAGACTTTAATCTTATTTAAAGGCGACAATGCACCCCCTCGCCTTTTACCAGTATCAGTCAAAAAATAATTTGCCAACCACTCATTATTTTCGCAGTGAACTAACTCTTCAAAATAAACTAGCAAAGTATTTTCAGAAAAAGAATCCGCCTTGGCTTGCATTTTCCAGTCCATAAAGTTACTGTAAGCGATTTCACATTTTTGCCTTGATGTGCTTGGTAGCAAATTATTACAAACATCGGATGCTTTTTGAACAATATGAGGAGGTGTATTTTCGAACTCTAAGGCTCCTTTTATACTGGGATTCTGAATCTCGGATTCCGGAATCTCGGCTTCATATTTTCGAACTCTAAGGCTCCTTTTATACTGGGATTCTGAATCTCGGATTCCGGAATCTCGGCTTCACATTTAACGTAGGGCTTAATCAAAGCGTTTAGACAGGCGTCTTCTCGGAAACAGAATCGCGATTCTAAATTTCGGAATCGCACTAATTTCAGCCGCCCGGGCAGCAACGGGATTCGAATCGGCGACAGGTCTAGCATTGGTTTATATGTAAGCATTTTCACTGCGATTCTCATTCAGTAGCCTCTTGCCAGTTCCGTATTAAGGGTCGTTTCTGTTAGGTTTACGAATAAAGAATTCAATATGGATGTTTTAAAAACTCTTTTCGACACTGACAAGTTCATATCGTCAATACAGGCACGTCCAAGCTTATGGGATACTTCGGCAGAAGACTATTCGAATAAAACAGGCACACTGGGTGGAAGTGGCTACAGAAATTTTGTCTTTGAAGATATTGTGTAGCTCTAGCTCGTCAAAAGACCGAATTGACATTCTGAAACAGTTAAAAAATTTCTCAGAGTGTTCTCTTAAACTTTTATAGTACAGTAAAGCGTATCCTCTTGCTGTATTACGTTCGCTGATTATTGGATGAACCCACATTCTACGTTTCCTAAGTTTTTCTTTTTTTTTTCACACGATCTGATAATAATATATCAACAGCGCTTCTTCTACTGCATTCATTTTAACACTGAACAGAAGCGTGCGGCCCTGGAATTAATCGCCTCTCCACAAAATTGCCTCTCCACAAAATTGCCGAAACCGCGCAAGATTAGAAAAGTATGCATTCCGAATCTCGTTAGAATTCACGTGAGATTCTGAATCCCAGATACTGAATCTCTTATTCAGAATCCCAATATAAAAGGAGCCTTGTTCTTTAGATTCTTCGTTTGGTGTATATTTTTATTTGGTTTAATTGTGGAACTCGTGAGGAACCTTATATGCGGTTAGCATCATATTGTCATATATAATATCACAAGAGATAAAATTTTGTCGGCAAAATTTTCGAAAGGTATGAAAGTTTGTTGCTTGGCAATTTCGCGAATGACATTTTTGACAAAATCACGAGCCGTCAGGCTCATGACATTTTCGACAAAATCACTTAAAAGCAACAAACTTAAATAAATCCTTGAGAACAATTTTGCTTACACAATTTTTTCTCGAGTGGTATTCGACATGACTATTTAACTAGAAAAAAGACAAAATTTTGCCGCGGCAAAAATCACATGTGAATTTTGTCCAGGTAGGTGCAGGTAGTAATTTTGCCAGTAGAAGACCGGCCGTTGCTATGACATTTTGCCAGTGTAAAACACTCTAGTTATATAGTCATATATAATATCACAAGAGATAAAATTTTGTCGGCAAAATTTTCGAAAGGTATGAAAGTTTGTTGCTTGGCAATTTCGCGAATGACATTTTTGACAAAATCACGAGCCGTCAGGCGAGTGATTTTGTCGAAAATGTCATGAGCGAAATTGCTTAAAAGCAACAAACTTAAATAAATCCTTGAGAACAATTTTGCTTACACAATTTTTTCTCGAGTGGTATTCGACATGACTATTTAACTAGAAAAAAGACAAAATTTTTCCGCGGCAAAAATCACATGTGAATTTTGTCCAGGTAGGTGCAGGTAGTAATTTTGCCAGTAGAAGACCGGCCGTTGCTATGACATTTTGCCAGTGTAAAACACTCTAGTTAAATAGTCATTAATATATGTAATAGAGGGAACATCCCCGATGTCAAATTGATATTAAGAATAGGAATTATAATGACGTTTTAAACTTTTCTTTTACCTAAATAAGTGTTGTTTCATTACTGTTAATGACATTGCAAGGCACGAGGTGGATTTAGTGATTATCCTGCAAAATAAATGAAGTGTTACATAGTTTTTATAACACTAACAACTGTGACCATTACACACTTGATATACCTACTTAAATTATCTCGATGTTATTAAGCCATTATTTTGTAATTAGTCATGTAGTAGCTAATTTGGTAACTAGTGCGTGTATAATAAACTTTCTACTTTAAAACAACAAAAAAATGCAAGACGTGCGTCACTGCGCCTTGTCGTCTTTATACAGTACAAATTAACAATTTTCACTATATCAAGATAACCAAGATTATATCGACATAAAATTATTGTCGGCTTTAATAAATACAATTATATAGAAAAAAGAAAAGCACAAAGTCTTTCTCCACAATTTTTATTTAAATTACTAGGCGAACCTAGAATCACGTCGACATGTTTCGAGTGCAGAAACACTCATCATCAGGAAAAAAGTGAAAGGCAATAAGCTGATGTTTTTAGCAATAGAGAAAATAATAGTGGGATTGAGCCGTAATGGAGCTTTTAATGGTGTACCTACAAGAGGTGTAAAATTGAATAGTCAAAAGACCGACAATCAAGACTTCAGCATACTGAAGAGTCAAGGGTTACTGCAATGGCACTGTCCTGGGCAGAAAAGTGAGGAGAGTAAAAGAAAAAATTAGGGAGTTTTTTAAAAAAAATTTATCTGTGAAAATCATTATTAAAGTAATAAAAAATGTTAAGTTTTATTAAACTTTGTCAGAGACATGTGAAATTATTGAAGTGAGATGGAAGGAAAAAGAAAAAAAGTTGTTTTTCATAAAAGTCGAAGCATCTGTAAAAAAATAGAAAGGGGAATGTAGCAAATGATATGTAATAAAATGAGGTAGATTAGCTTACCATTTGGCATAAAGTAAAAAACTGTTGGGGTACCAGGCTATTTACGGCCCAGTAACCCCCGCAGGAGTCAAAAATACACATTTTGTGAAAAATTAAAATTTATAAAAGTTTAAAATTTTGTTTGTTTTACTAGAAAATCCCCGTTGGAGAAGTTCCACTGCAACCAGCACGTGTCAGATGGGAAATGAACTTGAACTTGACATTGTAAAAGGGGGGAACAAATGACAAGTGTTTTGGCGGTCAAATTGAAGAATCTTTAAGTATGCCAGACATTTTTAAAATGTTAAATAGGAGAAAAGCTCAATTAAGGTTCAAAATTGCTTAAAAAACTAAAAATCACTAGAAATATAAGATAAAATCAATACAATCCCTACAAAACAGAAAAAATTACATTTAGAAATATGTTGTTCAAAGGTTTAAAAATAAGCGTCATAAGTATTTCTGTGGTGACCTCTGTTGGTAGGTTTACAATCAGTGGCGGATTTACAAATTTGCCGCTAGTAGGCTATTCAATTTTTGCCGCCCCTACCAGTGACGGCTCGTGAGTTGTGAAACAGGTGAAGTGTTCGGGAAAGAAACAGCCGGCTGCAGGCGAAATGCGAAGCAGGCAAAAAAAATTTAAGACCACGCCCAAATTTGATCAATAATTTTTAGTAAATATTTTAAAAATTTATGATGATTTATGAAAATGAAATTTCTTTCTGCAAAGCTAGTAAAGTTCCAACTACCTTTTTTTATCCCCATTAACAGACACGGCCAACAATAAAGTTTATTTAAAAAAATACTATCCGTCAACCATGAATAAAGATTGTTCCATTTATTTCTGTAAGATAAAAAAAAATTTTGGGCCAAATTTGCCGCCCCCTAAAATCTGCCGCCCTAGGCTCCAGCCTACTAGCCTACTGGTAAATCCAGCACTGTTTACAATTGGCAACAGAGGTCGCCACACAACTACTTATGACGCTATATACTTACGCTGGTATACTTAAAGATTCTTCAAAAACAAAAAAAAATTAAACTTTTAAAATTTTAATTTTTTACAAAATGTGTATTTTTTTACTTCTGCAGGGGTTACTGGGCCGTAAATAGCCTGGTACCCCAACAGTTTTTTACTTTAAGCCAAATGGTAAGCTAATCTACCTCATTTTATTAAATTTCATTTGCTACATTCCCCCTTCTATTTTTTTACAGATGCTTCGACTTTTATGAAAAACAACTTTTTTTCTTTTTCCTTCCATCTCACTTCAATAATTTCACATGTCTCTGACAAAGTTTAATAAAACTCAACATTTTTCATTACTTTAAGAATGATTTTCACAGATAAATTTTTTTTTAAAATCTCCCTAATTTTTTCTTTTGCTCTCCTCACTTTTCTGCCCAGGACAGTGCCATTGCAGTAGCCCTTGAATCTTCAGTATGCTAAAGTCTTGATTGTCGGTCTTTTGACTATTCAATTTTACACCTCTTGTAGGTACACCATTAAAAGCTCCATTACGGCTCAATCCCACTATTATTTTCTCTATTGCTAAAAACATCAGCATTTTGCCTTTCACTTTTTTCCTGACGATGAGTGTTTCTGCACTCGAAACATGTCGATGTGATTCTAGGTTCGCCTAGTCATTTGAATAAAAATTGTGGAGAAAGACTTTGTGCTTTTCTTTTTTCTATATCATTTAACTCCACTTTGAGTACTTATGGACTACTTCTTCAAAAACACAATTATGATACTTTTACATTATGACAATAATGTCATACCACGATGATTTGTTTCTAAAATAATTTTACATTCTTTAAAATAAGCCATAATTGGTTAAATTCGGTTAACGCAGACCGCAGTTACAGCCTTTTAAGTACTTTTAGTCGTTACCCGTATCCACGCTGTTACCATGGTAACTACAAAAAATTGTTATTAAAAAATTTATAGAGGATAATACAGAGCAAATAAAAACTTATTTTTTTACCTAAATTGTATTGCAGTTATTAGTAGAAATTAAGGACTTTGTATCATAGCATAGCGACCACGCACCCTAGCGGAAAAATTAGGAACTTAAATATTATTTCAAGTGATTTTTTAGCTCATATTTCATAATGAATTTTTTTACCCCAAAGTCGTAGCATTTATGGTTTTGGAGATACAACCAGTGGCGTAACAAACACCCGCGCAGACCCCGCTCCGCGGTAGGGGGGCCAGGGAGCCCACACCGACGGCTTCTTTAAAATTTTATGCCAGCTTTGCTTTTCATTGGTATTTAATTTCATAACTAATTTTATTTTTTTATATCCTGAAAATCTTAACTTCGTTAAGTGAAGAAGAATTATACAGGGTGTTTGATTAAGGTCGAAGAACGGCCATATCTCGGAAACTACAGGGCATAAAAACTCAGAAAAAGAAAAATGATAATAAAAGCGGCCATGAGAAAATTCTGGAAATAATTTTCAAGTTCCGCATTTTGCCGCAACTATCTTGTACCATTAGATACGACAATTGAAGGTTCTTCCAAACAAGCTTAAATTTAGTAAAATCGGATAAGTCGTTTAGAAGTTACAGCGATTTTAATGTTTAAACTTTCAATAGCTTCTCCCACTCTTATCAAGTGAAACTGTAAACATTAAAATCGCTGTAACTTGTAAACGACTTAACCAATTTCACTAAATTTAAGCTTGTTTGGCAGGGTTGTGATTTTGTCCACTTTTTTTGATTTTGTCCAGGACATAATTGGACAAAATCGGACAATATTGGACAAAATCAAATTTCATTACATTTTATTAAATTTGTTGATTTAGGCAACCCAAAATACACGTTTGTATTGTGTATTATTTAAACAATAAATACCAAATTAAAAATTCCAGAAAATGGCTATTTGTTATTTCATTATGGGGCCTTAAGGTAAATTTTCATGCGTCCGTCATCCGACGGCACGATGATCCGACGGTATCCCGTTATTGTTGTTTAAGTTTTGTTTGACACCCTAATCCTAATATAATAAAGTTTTTTTAATTTTATATGTGTTTAATTTGATTTTGTACAATTTTGTCCAGAACAATTGATTTTGTCCGGACGGACATAATTGGACGAATTCAACCAACCCTGTGTTTGGGCAATAACTCTGAAACGAACGGAGATATCGAGCTGCGGTTTTAATATTTTTTCTAGCAAATTTCATCTCCTTCTCGATCATGGTATCATAATTATACCGTATGATTTATTTTTTCGGAGGGAAATCAAAAAATGTATTGTTATTGCAAATTGCGCCCTCTAGCATTTTTTTTTAGAACTATTATGGACAACTAAATACGATTGGTCAAAGTGCATACATTTCTCTTCCAAACAGTCTTTAGTTTGCTAAAATCAGATAAGTCGTTTATAAGTTACAGCGATTTAAATGATTACACTTTCAACAGCTTCCCCCACTCTTATTATATATTATATATGTCGTAGGCTGATAGTGAAATCTACACTTTCAACAGCTTCCCCCACTCTTATTATATATTATATATGTCGTAGGCTGATAGTGAAATCCGTCATTTCATGAAAAGCCTAGTCACTTCATGAAGCGTCGGCAGATTGTGTAAAAACATGAAATTACACGATCTGCCGCGTCACTTCATGAAGAGACCTTGACGTTTCGGCGTATTATGTATAACACAATCTGCCTAATTTTAAATATCGTCACTTCATGTAGTACCTAACGATGTCATGTCAGTCGGCAGATTGTGTAATTCCATATAAAAGGTATATTGGCAACTGGTTTGTTCGCGTTGTTCCCCAGAGCATTTTTTTTTAATTAAATTTTTCAACTAATATTATTTTATAAAAATAAAAAAAATGCTCTGACAAACCCGAACAAACCAGTTGCCAATATACCTTTTAGACGGAATTACACAATATGCCTTGTTTTTGTGGCATTTCATGAAGTGACGATATTTAAAATTAGGCAGATTGTGTTATACATAATACGCCGAAACGTCAAGGTCTCTTCATGAAGTGACGCGGCAGATCGTGTAATTTCATGTTTTTACACAATCTGCCGACGCTTCATGAAGTGACTAGGCTTTTCATGAAATGACGGATTTCACTATCAGCCTACGACATATACACCAATTATACCATAGGAAAGAATTGATTGAAAAAGTGCATAATAAAACATTAAACAAAGTTTTTGATTCACATTATTTTTTAAAAGTCTAAATTTACATAAAGTGTTTCTTAACTTTTTTGTAAGGGTGTTAATTTGATGATCCCATTTTAAATTTTGGTCAATCAATATTCCTAAATATTTTATAAATTCAACTTTTTTAATTTTATTTTGGCAAGAACAGTTAGCATAATTAATTCTAACTATATCTGATATTTCTAAACAATTTAAATCATGAATTTTAATTTCTTTTAAATCATTCGGCTGAGTATCTTTATAACAAGAAAAAGTAATAAATTTTCTTTTAGATAAATTTAAGTTTAATAGGTCCATAACTCAAATTATTTTTTATTATTGAAATGTCTAGTTCCGAATTTAAAACGCATTCATTCCATGTATTGGCTGGTATTATTAATACAGTATCATCTGCATATGAAAATATTTTTCCATTTAACTCTGATTTTAATATATCATTAATATAAAGTAAGAATAAAATTGGTTCCAAAACAGTACCCTGAGGAACACCACAAATTAAAGTAGTTGTTTTACTACTGAAATAATTTATTTTTACTTTCTGTTCTCTATCTGATAAGTAACTTTTAAATAAATTATATGCGATACCTCTAACTCCATAAGATTCTAGTTTAGATAACAGTTTATTGTGTGATACTGTATCAAAAAAAAAGAATTACCATTTTTCCATTCGTTATAGAGAGGGGTCGCCTGAAAACGTTTGCGGGGGGGGGGGGGGGGGGGCACTCAATTTTTGTTACGCCACTGGATACAGCCGCTCGCCACCCGTCCTGGATCACCCTGTATACGACAGAAAATTTCGGAAAATACACATAAAAACGATATTATGTACGCGTACAGTTTTACTCAAGAGGCGTAAAATTTAATTAGTATATCTTACAGTTATTAGTAAAAACATTTAATTGCTTAATCGGAATTAAGTAACTTAATTTACTGCTTATAAAATTATATCCGGTTGCCACACGCTGAGTATTTAGTATTACCAGATGAAACCTAAATTGTGTTAATATTAGAAAATCTCCTAAATTACATTTTAATAAGGTTTCAACCGATTTAACTTAAAAGTGATCTTAATTTATTAATCCTAATTAAGAGAAATAGGTACGTATAGTCAATTTTGATCAGATAAAATACATTCAGGTATTTATAGATATAATGTGTTGTCCGTTGATATCCTTTTAATAAGGTAGAAGAATAAAAATAATAGGTAAGCATCATTTTATTGAAATTTTATAACAGACAAAAAATAATCAAAAACAAATGGTGACCTAAAAAAAATATAGATCGGAAATCACTGGCGCACGTACTAAAAAATAGGGGGGGGGGGTCAGCGTGTATTGATTAGGGGTGTGCAACAAAATCGATTATTCGATTAGAGATCATTTTAAAATCAATTAATCGATTATTAATCGAAAAAAAAAAATATTTTTCAATTAATCGATTATTCGAAAAAAAATCGATTTTTTGATTAATCGATTACATATTAAGTAATCGAAACAAAAAACCGATTTTTCGATTAATCAAAAATTAAATGAAAATCGAAAAAAAAAAGATTTTTCGATTAATCGATTAATTATGTAAGTATTCGAAAAAAAAAATTACGATGTTTTGATTAAACGATTATTAATTGAAAAAAACGATTTTTCGATTAACCAATTGACCAAAAAAACTATTTTTCGATTATTCGAAAATATACTTAGGTATGTTTTTGGATGATTGAAGTTACTTATTATTGCTGTATAAGTCTCTATATATTTATTAGCAACCCTATTACCCTGAAAATCGATTTAAAAAATATTATGGCATATTATTGCAAGACAATCAACGAAATAATTTGAACAAAGTTTCAATCTGTGCGCCTTTCATAAAATTAATATTCTTAACGATCTAATATTTGAATCGACTTTTTGATTTATTCAATCGATTATTTTCGATTAATCGATTATTTTTGATTAATCGCTTATTCACGATTAATCGATTATTATTTTCGATTAATCAGAAATAATCTATTATTCTCGATTAATCGGTTATTTTCGATTAATCGGAAATAATCTATTATTTTCGATTAATGGATGAATCGATTATTTTCAATTAATCGGATATAACTAACTATTTTCGATGAATCGATTATTTCAAATAATCGAAAATCGATCTTTGATAATCGCTCAGCCCTAGTGTTGATCCCCTTGTGCGCTCGTAACAAGGTTTTTCACTTCTAGTGGTTGATCTATTTCACATTATTTCAGCTGTATTGTAAATATCCGTGATAATATTATATCATTGCTTATAAATATCGATATCTATCGTCATTTATCAGCGATATCTATCGGTCGAACCCTGGTTTAATGTACCTACGTAAAACAAACTAGTTTGCACTGTATATTTTGTTCCGGTTGATTTTTAAATATTTGCAAATAATTGTATGCAATAGGTAGTATACATATTGTTATTATTTGAATAATATTCAGTGATAAAACGTCCAAAGTCCCCCAATTATTATAATGACAAAAAAATTCGCTTCAGTTCATAATTATGTAGATATCGGTGTTGCACTGCCTACTCGTTATTTGTAAATCATTCCATAAGGTTTCTTTTTTTTTCTTTTAAATTTAATAAAATAATGAAGTACTCCCATGCGTCCTACATAAAACTAGTAGCTAACGTGAGAAAAATGTCATGCCCACACTTTTTAATATAATTTATTAATAATAAAAGGAGGCTTGGGAAGATTTAAGAAAAATAAGTTATTAAATGATGACTGGACTTAAAAGGCGGAAAGTCTTTTATATTTTTAATAGGGTGTTCCGTTAATGGTAATGTGCTTTTTGCAATGATCTGGGTACCTATAGATGAAATAATAACAAATGAACCTATTGACAAAATCATATTCCATTCTCAGGTAAATCAACATACAAATGTCGCCTCCTCCACTTTGTTTGCCAAACTTACGCTGTTAAAAGCATTAACATGATGTGGGAAATTCAAATCTTTGTTTAAAACCTTATAAAAGTCTCCAGTATGGCAACGCAGCAGTAAGAGATCCGACCCCAAAGATGTTACCACAACGACATTGGTCTGAGGCCATGATGACGTTGTTTGATGTTGAAAAACATCGATATTTGCGATGCATCGAAAAATTTTTTTTAAAAGAATTAGAATTACAAAGCAAATCACATACTTTCAACTCCACTTCAAGCATGGACTATTTCTTCAAATTAAACTAGTTTTAGTTCTACTAAAGGAACCCTCGAGGAAACCTATCAAAATCTATTTTCTTTAAGGTGGGAGTATCAACATGCTTGCCAACCTATAACCTATTTCGCGTAGATTTATTTATGTTTTCTAGCTTTAATACAAAATTTCAAGAAAATCAGTATCGACTTGATATTCTATAGGTAATAATTGACATATTTAATAAATATCAAGGAATTTCATAACTTATTTTAGGAGAATTGTATAGCGAAAAATATCGGGTAAGATTTTTTTTAACATTATTATGTCATTGTCACTCATTGTTCTTTCACTATACAATTCTCCCAAAATTAGCAATGAAATAAATTGATATTTTTGTAATATGTCAGATACTACCTAAATAATGTACCGACGATATTGATTTTCTATAAATGTTAGTTATTAAAATAATAATAAACTCAAAAAATCAACGCGAAATAGGTTATAGGTTGGCAATAGATTGAATGACGTTGATAATTCAACCTTAAAAATTAGAAGACAAACCGAAAAAAAATTTACAAAGCAATACTTAGTTGACTTATTCTGACACTCGTCATTTCAAACCCAAAACTGTCAATTTAAGACGTTTTTAAATTTAGACCCCTTAAGGTGGGAGTATCAACATACTTGCCAACCTATAACCTATTTCGCGTAGATTTATTTATGTTTTCTAGCTTTTATACAAAATTTAAAGGAAATCAGTATCGACTTGATATTCTATAGGTAATAATTGACATATTTAATAAATATCAAGGAATTTCATAACTTATTTTAGGAGAATTGTATAGCGAAAAATATCGGGTAAGATTTTTTTTAACATTATTATTTCATTGTCACTCATTGTTCTTTTACTATACAATTCTCCCAAAATTAGCAATGAAATAAATTGATATTTTTGTAATATATCAGATAATACCTAAATAATGTACCGACGATATTGATTTTCTTTAAATGTTAGTTATTAAAATATTTTTTTTTTTGGCCTTGAGCGTAGCTCATTTAGCCACCGCAGAGTATATTAATTAAATAAATTATAGATTAAATAGTTTTTTAAGATTTAATGATAGGGATATAGGCATGTAACTTTATATTGGCGTTGACCATGAATGAGGTACAATTTGGGGGCAGTAAACTATGTTGGGCCAGTTCTGAGTAAAGAAATTTGGTTGCATTTCTGTTAAGGCCGCAACCATACATTTTGTGGTCTAGATCATCTAAAGATTGATTGTCGCAGTTGCATACGGGAGTTTCACTTAATTTTAGTTTGTGTAGGTGTTTATTAATGTTGCCATGGCCAGTAACATATCTAAAATATGAGGTAAAGCAGTGTCTTGATAGTTGTAACCTTTTTATTATGGGTTTAGTTGGGAGATTAGGGTTTATGGATGTATAGTTATTTTTATTGTTTAGTGTATAATTGTGATAAATATTTTGCCATGTTGTTCTTAATCTTGTTTCTATAAACGGGAACAGATCGCTTGCGGGAATTCCCCTCATAATTATTCCATCTTCCGTTGCTTGTTTTGCCGCCCTGTCAACTTCTTCATTGCCTTTTAATCCTGTATGTCCTTTAACCCATAGAAATACTATTTGAACATTTTTTGAATACAGGTAGTTTATAATGTTTAAAATTTTTGCAATAAGTGGATTTTTGTAATGGTATGTATTTTTTACTGCTTTTAGTACTGATTGAGAGTCGGATAAAATTACTATATTTTGGAATAATTCATGATTTGCTACGTATTCTAAGGCTTTTATAATGGCGAGGGCCTCCGCTGTAAATATGGATGCCTTGTCCTCGCATTTGTATTTACGTGTTATGTCACATTCAGGAATGATAAAAGTACTGCCCACTCCATTCAGACTTTTTGAGCCATCGGTGTATATTTTATAATAATTATGGAATTTACTTAGGTGTTGATTGAGGATTGCTCGATTGAGACCTGGGAAATCTGTATATTTTGGAATTATGACATTACCTATAATTAGCGATATTTCATAAGGGTAGTTAAATATAAAATACTTATCGCTTTTTTCGATTGTTCCTTCAAATACATTTGTATTTGTAAATGCTTCCGCTAAGGGGGGGCTATTTTTGTTGACCCAGAACGAGCATTATTAGATTGTCAATACCCAATTTTCCGATTTTATTTATAATGGAACTGTTTATAAATTGTAGGTGTTTAATAACAAATTTTTCTGCTAGCATTTGTCTTCTAAGTGATAGTGGGGGTTCGCTGCTTTCTGCTAACAGAGCTTGCGTAGGGGAAGATCTGAATGCTCCCGTAACTAGCCGTAGCGCCTTATATTGGATTATATCTAACTTTTTGAGCCTAGTTTTTGTAGCTGAACCGTAAAAAATGGACCCAACATCCAATATCGAACGAGTAAATGCTTTATAGAACATTAATGAGGTGGGTATTAAAATAATAAACTCAAAATATCAACGCGAAATAGGGTTGGCAATAGATTGAATGACGTTGAGAATTCAACCTTAAATAAAAAATTCATATTCTAATTCACTTTATTATTTTAAAAGAAAAAATCCAACATAACACGTCACGAGAATAAGACATTACATGATTATAAAACCAGACAATGTATAAACTTAAGCTATAGCAGTAAAAAGTAATTTCGAAGAAAATCGCTTTTATATGACGGAATAATGAAATATTAACAATGTTCCAAAAAGTATCATAAGAATTGAAAAGTTGGCAACTTTTAAAAAGTATTAAAGAGATATTTACTAAAATGATTTATACAATGTTTTTATTGATTTTATTAATCAATTAATTTGGATTAACTTTCTTTTTGTTTGAATGTTTTTTTTTTGTTTCTTTTTAGGGTTATTATTTTCTATATTATTTTGTCATTTTCCATATAATCAACTGTAAACGGTAGTTTGGAATAAAGGTATTTAAAGTAAAAATCGACTAATTAATGTCTAGGATACTTTTCAAAAAGTGCGCTTTTGATAAAGTTTAAATTCGCGAAATGCACAAATTGTTTCAAAAAATAGTTATGGATATTAAACAAATATTTTCTTACAACATGTTAATATATATTTTGAAACATAAAAATATAATAAATTATATTAATCACACACATGAAACTCGTCATAAAAATACTATTACATATAAAAATAGAGTAAACAAAACAATAGCACACAAACATTTTTTGAACATCAATCCATATATTTTTGATATGCTACCACAGTCAATTAAAATAATTAAATCGTTAAATAATTATAAAAATAAAATTAAAAATTGGATATTATCTAATCCAAGAGATATATTCAAGAACGTCATTAATAAATAATGAATAAAATAAAGAATATATATTTATATATATATTATATACATAACGTATTGTATCTTCGTATATTATAGTGATATAAAATACAAATAAAATATTGTCATGTTTGTTTTATATTATAATATAGTTGTGTCTGAATTATGAAATATATTCTTTACAATAAATATTATATTATTATTTAACTTTAAATTTATATTTAACTTATTATATTTAACTCAATACAAGTATTTACTTCTGAGTTTCGGAATTAAGTTTATACAAAAAAATATATATATTAACATTAAATGTAAACAAAAAATGTTGAATAAACTTTTTATTATTATTATTATTATTATTATTATTATTATTATTATTAATATCACCAGTAAAGTTCGCATCATATGGGATTTTTTTTATTAATAACTTTATTCGAAATTTGACTTTGGCATCAAGTTCTGCTTCAATCGAGATAAAAATTAAGCAAAAAAATAGTAGTAAAGTGATTCGCAAAATCCATCGCAAATTTTAATTTTTTTCAAAAAATAATTCAAAAGTGAGCTTATTTCTGTAAGTATCGACAAAAGTTATTAAAAAAAGTTTTTCTAAATGCAGTTTCTAGCCCACGTGCAAAATTTTAGCTGCATAAGATAATTTTGATTTTTTAACCACCACTAAAATTAATTTTCTACTTAATGAACACTTTACTGATGACACTGTGTTATTTTTTGTCTTAATATTAAGGTGTATTACTTTCAGACACAAACTACGTTTTCAAAAATACTTATTTTATGAAGTTGCCTTATACAGGGTCAAAAACAAATAAACTTTGCATCACATGCGACCAAATTTTAATGGCCCAATTTTGATTTTGTAGAAAAAAACACACATTTAATATGGCGCTACTTTAAAGAAAATGTATCTGAAATAAAGCCTTGTCAAAACTGAGAAGTTTTATGTAGGTTGCGTTGAGTCTTATTTTGCAAAAGTGGTGCAATTTACAAAATATAGGTAAAAAATCAAAATTCTGTTATGCAGCTGAAATTTTGCACGTGGGCTAGAAACTGCATTTAAAAAACCTTTTCTAATAACTTTTTTCGATATTTCAGAAATAACCCCACTTTTGAATTATTTTTTGAAAAAATTTAAATTTGACAGATAATGCGAATCACGTGACTACTATCTTTTTGCTTAATTTTCATCTCGATCGAAGCAGAACTTAATGCCAATATCAAGTTTTAAATAAAGCTATTAATAAAAAAAAATCCCATTTGATGCGGACTTTACTGGTGACACTGTATATACAAGTTATTCAATAAATTTATTTAGCACTTCTAATGTTTTTGGTCCGATTTTCTGACTGATCGTTTTGGGTAATTTATCCCAACCTTGTGAAAAAAATGTATTCATATGTTTTTATTGCCGACACTTTGTACAATAATTGTACCAATATTATCCTTTATATTCTATACTCCATAATTTAATTATTATTCACCAGATCAGATTAGAATTAATTAATTTAAAGTTAATTTGTAAGAATTATTGAGTAATTGGTGCGTAATCTAAGAGTACAAGTCAAACTTTCTACTGCAGTCTTGATGGATGCACATCTTGAAGGATAAAGCTTTTGTGCTTTAATAGGTTTCATTCAGTGGTGTACCCAGGCGCAGGAATATACGTCGATAGGCTTACTTATGTGCCCCATACAGGGTGTCCGGGTAAATGTGGGAAATCTCCCAGATATGAAAAAAACACGTGAAAAGAATACTCCAAGTTCATATAAACTTCTTTCGTATCGGCCTCCTCTTCGGAGATATGGGCTCCCAAAGAGCTCCCATTTAATTAAATTTTTGACACATAATTATTAAACCAACAGCTATATTTCGATTTTTTTTTATATGATATAGGTATACCAGGTATAGTGATGGGCAAATACCTGGTAAATATATTTTGGGTATTTACCCAGATATTTACCCGGACCCTTAATGGATATATAAATAGATTTAAGGTTTTTTATATATTTTATTGGAAATGCAAATTAGTAAAATCCTTTAAGTCGTATTTAAAATCAAATAAAACAACACATCAATAAAAAATAATAAAAACATAACATTAACATTACTAGGAAGCTAATAATATGAGTTAAACAAAATAAAAGAAAAACAGTGAAATTTTTTTAACATGTAAAAACATAATCTCGATTTTCTAGACTACGACTAGCAGAGATAATACTTATAGGATAGGAGTAGAACGAATAAATATATAAAAAATATTAAAATGAAAAAACAGTATAATAATATAATAATCTGCATAAATTATGTTGTTTCTTTATTTTAAGGAAAAAACCCAATCTTCCCACGGGTAAATATCTTTCGGGTTAATACCCGGTATTTACCGGGTATTTATGTATTTACCCATCGGGTAAATACCCACGGCCCATCACTAACCAGGTAAGACCCTTCAAATTAGTATCCCAGAAAGTGTCGCGAATTACTCACAGCTGCAGGGACTGACTAGCTGTGACACTGATGTGCCCATTTTTTTACGCCCTGTATGATAAAAACTTTGGACAACGTTTTTTACATCCTTTAACTTTTGACTGAAAATTAAGGACTCTTCATTCATGTCGCTAATCCTAACCGTTTTCGGAAAAAAGTCATTTTATTGCCATCATGTATTAATATTAGGCAGTTAAAAGTAAACATTTATAATTTATAGGAACAAAGATGTATCTTTTATAGAAATACGCTAAATATACATGATGTAAATATGTTAAAAATGACGTTTTTCCGAAAACGGGTCAATAGTTAAAGGTATGTAAAAAACGTTGTCCAAAGTTATTATTATACAGGGCGTAAAAAAAATGGGCACATTAGTGTCACAGCTAGTCCGTCCCTGCAGCTGTGAGTAATTTGCAACACTTTCTGGGATAGTAATTTGAAAGGTCTTACCTGGTATACATCATATGAAAATAAAATTGAAATATACCTGTTGGTTTAATAATTATGTGTCAAAAACTTAATTCCATAGGAGCCCATATCTCCGAAGAGGAGGCCGATACGAAATAAGTTTATATGAACTTGTAGTGTTCTTTTCATGTGTTTTTTTCATATCCGGGAGATTTCCCACATTTTCCCGGACACCCTATAAAACGTAGCAACAAAGTTGTCAGACGTTAGGTTAAGACCATAGACAATTTACCTTTATATAGATACCTACAGCTTATCTCCTGCGCAAACAAAAGTTACGTTTTATGGGTGAAAAAATACGTCCGAGCGCATGACTCGCCGGTCAGCTGCCTTCCCTCTGGGCACCTTCGGGCATGCGCACAAACCTCGTGTTATCGGCCTATGCTACTTTAGCGACATGCTCAAAATACACTCCAGAACCGGCTCGGCCGCCATTTTTGTTGTTGTGTGTTAAGGTTTCTCTGTGCTCGTAGTTTTCTTAGCTATTGTGGATTGTGGGTGTTTATTATTTACGCATTTCTAGTTTTTGTGTAGTTTAGTGAATTGTGTTTGTGCTTTTAGTAGACTCGGATTGGAATATAAACAATGACTTGAAAATGTGAAAATGACTAGTTTAATTTACGTGTTCTTATTCTCTTGCTTTTCGAACTAAAAACACGACTAAGTATCATTGACGGAATTTGTACGCCACGGGAACCGTATCGAGCCGATGAATGAAAGAGCGGCCAGCGAAGCGGGCGGGGCACTGCTATATATTTTAAAAGAAACATGCTTATGAGTATGTTTTTCTGTGCCCAATATATAATCTTTCGTGCCGTGTGGACAGGGCATAGACAATTTACCTTTAGATCCGTACAACCTGCGCAAACAAAAAATACGTTTTATGGGTGAAAAAATACGTCCGAGCGCATGACTCGCCGGTCAGCTGTCTTCATTCGGGGAACCTTCGTGCATGCGCACAAACCTCGTGTTATCGGCCGTCCTACTTTATCGACAATAATCGACGCGCTCAAGAATACTCTCCAGAACCGGCTCGGCCGCCATTTTTGTTGTTGTGTTTTAAGGTTTCTCTTCTCTGCGGATTCCTTGTAGTTTTCTAAAGTTTTCAGCTATCGGATCGGCTATCGTGGGACTGGTGTTTAATATTTATGGATTTCTGGTTTTTGTGTAGTTTAGTTAGTGAATTGTGTTTGTGCTTTTAGTGACTCGGATTGTAATATAAACAATGACTAGTACTAGTTGCAGCCGTTGTATAATTGTATTATGCCCAAATAGGGGTAAAATAAACCCTCTATGGTGGCATATGAGCAAGAATTTAAATTTTAAAGCCCGGACCTGTCTATTTTCCCATTCGTCAAACGATAATGTTGCAGTGCGCATGTCTAATAGTTCCCAGTTTTGTTTACATGCGCGAGGCCATAAAACTGCCACATTCGTGATTATTGTTTGTTTATCTAAAGGTAAATTGTTTATGGTTAAGACACGATATTCTATTTTCTTATAAATAAATAGTGTGCAAAAAAATCAAAATTATCTTATGCAGCTGAAATTTTGCATGTGGGCTAGAAACTGCATTTAAAAAAACTTTTTCTAATAACTTTTTTCGATATTTTCAGAAATAATCCCACTTTTGAATTATTTTTTGGAAAAAATTAAAATTTGACAGATAATGCGAATCAAGGGACTACTATTTTTTGCTGAATTTTCATCTCGATCGAGGCAGAACTTTATGCCAAAGTCAAATTTCGAATAAAGATATTAATTAAAAAAATCCCATATGATGCGGACTTTACTGGTCACACTGTATGTAATCTATAAGCTTGCTTGTTTGGGTTATCAGTTACCAATTCTCAAAAATACCTTGGCTGTATCAGACGCGCCGCCCCTTTCGGTAAGCCACTGGTCGCGTCAATTAACCACCTCTAAATTATTTCTTCACCAATTGCGTAAAGGCGTTATTTTACGCGTTACCAGGAAATGGTATAATATAAAGATACGGTAACTATGTCTGTGGGTTAAGCTATTATTTTGTCACAATTATTGTTTTAATTTAATTATGTAAGTAACGAAACGTTTGGGAAGGAAACCGCGATCGGACGAGGAGCTAGCGATCCATGTTTATAAACCGCAACCTTCTTTAGTTGATGTTTTAGGTACTAGGTACCGTGCGAGCAAAAATTATTTGCATCAAAGAGGGCCTTGCATCTAAGGACCTAATGCCTAACCGTAGAGCTGAATACCTGTTGGGTGTCAGTAACTACCTGAATTAACAATCAATCAGTTATTCCGTCTTCTTTGCCAGTCGTTAGAAGTAATTTGATTCATCGCTAATTTTTCCAATTTCTTGAACAATTCACACAATGGGCTTTACGGAATAGCACAAAACATTCATGGTTGAAGCGTATTTTCGAAAGGGGGTTAGAGTAAATGGTGAGTGCAATACAATCCGGGTTTGTGCATGGACGATTTTCACGAACATTTTCCTAACGTTGCTTTTATTGCTGGGGATTTTTATCATTTCCTAAAAAGAACCGTGGCTGTGTTTAGGAAAACAGGTTCTATACAACACCAAATAGGAGCAGGAAGATCATCTGTAAGAACAGAAGAACTTGTTGCAAACGTTCATGAAATAATGCAAAATACGCCAATAAATTGTATAAGACGCCTGTCCCAAGAAGTGGGAAGATCTAATGGAACATGCAGGACTATTCTTAAGAAGCAGCTAAATTTATTTTCTTATAAAGTGCAAGTATTCCAAGAAATACAAGCCGCAGATTCCCACCTAGATCACCTTGTTTAACTCTTATGAATTACTTCGTTTTTCCTCATTTAAAGAACACTATTTTTAAAACACCAGTTGCAAATTTAGAACAATTTCAAGAAAGGATTATCCAAGAATGTGGTAACATTTCTCCAGAGATGCTGGTCAACACTTTCGAAAATATGAAGAGACGTGCGAATTTATGCTTGAAGTATGGCGGTGGCCAATTTTAGCAATTTATGTAATTACTTTTCTTTTTCTTTCTGTATATTCTACTTTGTTAATTTTATAAACAACAAAAATAAATTTGTATTTGTCTACTTATTTTATTACTCATTAGTTTAGCATATCATGTCATCATATGAATTTGACAAAATTTTAACCTAGATTTGGTTAGATATATCGTCCCCATATCATTGTGGTCTAAACCAAGCCCTACGTTTTTTAATCCAATCCCTCTTTGATGCAAATAATTTTTGCTCGCACGGTATATACGTATTTGTACTTTTGTTCTTTGTTTTAAAGTTTTACTGTTATTGCAAATAGGAAACGAAATATTCAATGCCATTTGCCAAAAACCTTGTCACTTGAGGTACATTTTTATTTGTACAAAGTTTGACTTTCCTCTTTTGTAAATTGAAGCTTCAATGGAAATTTTAGTGACACAATGAACGGTAATATTTAACAAAAAATACTTAATCATTAACGACAGTATTTTACAAGAGATTCCGAAATAAGTTTAAAAATTATCAAAGATAATATATAGGCTGTCACCTCACACAGTTTTTACCGCCTTTGCCGTTAAACCAGGAGTTGACATTTTTGATTAATTAATGGAGATGGTAATGTAAACTGGAAAAAGATTCGGTTTAAACAAAATAAATTCATCCAATTCTAACTTTCATAGTCAACGTCAGTTTATTCTTATGGAGCGCATTTTTATATTATATTTTCCATATCTCCGGTTTAAAAGAAGATATTGGTTTGCGGTTTTTACAGAAATTCTTCTTATTTATTCTTCTTTTTGCTTAAGTTAAAAGATATATCATTGCATTTAAAATTTTTGAAAAAACTGAAAAAATTGTTAATTCTGCTGAATAGCGTCCTCTAGCTGTCGCAAGGGAATTCAGAAGGAATTTCTTTTTTATTAAAAAGAATCCCTATTAAGGGAGTTCAAATTTGTCAAATACCGATAAGCCAGAGCCAGATTTGTCCTCTCCTACTCCCGTTAAACAAAAAGCTAGAGCAAAAACTCAAATACAAGTTATCCAGGATTTTCATTAGATTGAAAAATGCCACCTTTTGATACGATCTGTTTACTATGAGGATACGCCCCCTAGCGGTCAACCTAGAAACTTGAAAATATTCCTGCAGTTTCTCTTGGTCACTTTTGTAAACACGTTTTTTTTTCTACAAGCGAGCGCAAAGTACAAATTTGCGCTTCCGAGAGTAAGCGCAAAGTTGCGCTTTTTCGATAACCGAGCATTTTGGTTACCATGGATATGGAAACCATAACAAAGGAAGGTATCTGCGATTTTTGACACAAAAGTAAGCGTTGATGGTATTTGACAGATGTCGACTATAAAATACATTTTTCTACTCCTTACTCGGTAAGTACTTCATTTTGATACTGATTTGAGGAAGGTAAGTAAATACTTACCTCCCTAGGGAAGTACAAAGTACGCCAGCATAGAATTCTCGGTGATTCTTTCATCACTTGCATTAATACTGCACCAATCCTTGAAGTCCTTGTAACACCGATTGTACCGTTCCTTCGATTTCTGAGGTAATAGAGCAGCGCAAGCTGCATTCGCAACTGCATCGATGTCCATTTTTTCGATTTCTTAAAAAAACTGACACTGACAGAACGTTTGTTTGATTATGAACATTATGAATTCCATAGCAATCAACGTGTCAAACTAGGAAACCTGTCATACATACAGGGTATTTCAGTTGGATAGCTCAAATTATAAAATTAAAAAACATTTTTCTTAAAAAAACTGACACTGACAGAACGTTTGTTTGATTATGAACATTATGAATTCCATAGCAATCAACGTGTCAAACTAGGAAACCTGTCATATACAGGGTATTTCAGTTGGATAGCTCAAATTATAAAATTAAAAAACATTTTTTTTTTAATTTGAGGGAACTGGAGTAGAAAAAATATAATACAAAACTCGGGATGCAGTATTCTTGACCAGTCTCGGACTATTTTGCAAGCCCTCGCTATCGCTCGGGCGCAAACTATGTCCTCGACTGGTAAGTGTCACCTGCCTCCCTTGTAGTGTAAATAACTATTAAATATAGGTACATATAATCGTATAAACCACAGTTACCACAATTTGCCAACTTTAATTACCAAAAGTAATACGAAATTATATAACTATTTTTATTGTACCTAATCTATCGTTTTCGGAAACTTTCATTATACTAAAGCTCGTAAAAATTTATATTTAGTAAATAATTCGCAGTATCTATAACACACATTGGTGCCCAAATTATTGCTAAATAAAATACAAACTACCAACTTTAGTTACGGAAAACAGTTGGTAGTAACTCATCTTTTATTTTTCAACAATTTTCTGCTACCAAGGGTGGTGGAAATTTAGTATTTACCAATTCAATAAAAATGTATTACAAAACTTTCGCATAGCACAAGCGAATATTATGTTTTGGACATAGGAGGCCATGCTTGCCGCTGCTGCTCAACAAAAATAAACACCTTCTTAAATTAGCTATTTGTGTCAAATAAATTTATTCTTATAATAATTATCTGCTAATGGAAAGTTTTGAAAAGTATAATTTATGCGATACTTGTAAAGAATTGGGCCATGTTCAAATACGCCATTCCAGTTTAATATACAAATGAAAACGGCGACCAATACACGTCAAAGAATATTTTGTCTAAGAAAATTCAAAGAAGTCAACAAATGTCGACCAAATATAATTATTTTCCCAGAAGAAGATTGAATATAATTGTTTCAAATAATTACATGTCATCAAACACAGACATTTAATACCATTTAATTCTTCGCACTGCCTTTCCACACTAAAGAAGGATAGTGTGTGAGTGAGAGTAAAAAATTCCAAAAATGTTCAGATCTTGTTACATATGGATGTTAATCAAAAGATGACAGTATTTAAATAAATAATTAATCGGTACGAAAGCAATTTTTATTTTGCAGTAAATACCATTTTAACAAACATTTCTACAAAAACACATGTTTAGCCCAAATTTTTCACACATTTAAATGATGCTTCCAATATGCATGGAAAAATTTGAAATTTCAAAATTTTTAACCATGAGCAGAGTTATGGAAGGTATACCACACTGGTTGTTTAAGTGTGCAACATATGGGAATTTTTTTAATCACCGATTTCTCAGAAAATTTTATTCCTCATCAAAGTTGGTGCATGTTCGATAATCATATTAGGTGCACTTGGAATGGTTGCAAGTCAAACGGCGTACAGGGTAGGCCAAAAAATATAAAACTTGTACAATAATAAAGTACCATTTCAGAAAATTCAGCAAAATGTTATGAAAAAAAGTTGTCTAGAATTAAAAGTTATGCATAGATTCAAAAACGTGACCTCCTAAAATAAAAAAAATATTTTTTTTAAAAAACATTAATAATTTGCCAAATTTTTTTTTTATATTCACCATAAAGACCTTCATAAATTAATCAATTTCACATATCTTTGTTCAAATTCAAGCATATTTGTAAAATTTACTTGAATTTTTAATTTATTAAGGAATCACAAACTTTATGACTTTGTTGCAACGATATTAAACACAACTTTAAAATATCCTAAAAATTATTTTTAACAAGATAAAACATTAGTAATGATAATATGCTAATTAAAAAACTATCATTTAACGTGCAAAATTTTTATTTTAAATGTTTATTAAAAAACTTTATTCTTGTGCAAGTTTTATATTTTTTGGCCTACCCTGTACGCCGTTTGACTTGCAACCATTCCAAGTGCACCTAATATGATTATCGAACATGCACCAACTTTTATCAAGAATAAAATTTTTTGAGGAATCGGTAATAAAAAAAAATGCCCATAATATGTTGCACACTTAAAACAACCACACTGTACAAATAGAAAATGCAATATACCTATTTCTTGACAACATGATGACGGAATTTGTACGCCACGGGAACCGTATCGAGACGATGAATGAAAGAGCGGCCAACGAAGCGGGCGGGGCACTGAATATATTTTAAAAGAAACATATGAGTATGTTTTTCTGTGCCCAATATATAATCTTTCTTACCGTGTTGACAGGGCATAGACAATTTACCTTTAGATCCGTACAACCTGCGCAAACAAAAGTTACGTTTTATGGGTGAAAAAATACGTCCGAGCGCATGACTCGCCGGTCAGCTGCCTTCCCTCTGGGCACCTTCGGGCATGCGCACAAACCTCGTGTTATCGGACTGTCCTACTTTAGCGACATGCTCAAAATACACTCCAGAACCGGCTCGGCCGCCATTTTTGTTGTTGTATTTTAAGGTTTCTCTGTGGATTCCTCGTAGTTTTCTTAGCTATTGTGGATTGTGGGTGTTTATTATTTACGCATTTCTAGTTTTTGTGTAGTTTAGTGAATTGTGTTTGTGCTTTTAGTAGACTTGGATTGGAATATAAACAATGACTTGAAAAAGTGAAAATGACTAGTTTAATTTACGTGTTCTTATTCTCTTCCTTTTCGAGCTAAAAACACGACTAAGTATTAGTAATATTTTTAAATAAGTAATATTTTTAAACAAATTTCAAAAACAAAACGTTAATAGTTATTTACATTACTAGATGCGAAAGTTAATTTTTTGGTGTGAGGTGGTTTTTGAATTGCCGAGGCAAAGCCGAGGTGATTTAATACCTCCGACCACCAAAAAAGGCTTTCGCATCGTGTAATGTATTAAATTTTTTCTACTACTGTTCTCTGATCAATATATTATTAAGTAATAAACTTTGATTTTATTCAAATTAAAATGATAAAATAAGTTTTTTTTCCACCTGTAAAATAATCCATGACAACTAGTTATTTGAGTATTGTTGACAACTAGTTATTTGAGTACTGTCAGAGTCTGCCAGTTCGATTTTTTTGTCCTGGCACCGAAAGTATTACTTTCGTAGCTAGCAACGGATAATATTCAGGTAACTGTAACATTTACTTTCGTTTTCTTTCGTGTTGCTAGGGCCCGAAAGTTAATTTATTTATACAGTAGTAGAAAAAAACAATTTTCTATCTTTAAAATCTGATTGGTTTGCTACTACTAAAAATGGCAGAAATCACTATCTTTTTTCCCAACTTGATCAAAAATTAATAAAAAATTCCAATTTTCTGGCAAGAATTTAAATTTTAAAGCCCGGACCTGTCTATTTTCCCATTCGTCAAACGATAATATTGCAGTGCGCATGTCTAATAGTGTCTAGCTTTGTTTACATGCGCGAGGCCATAAAATCTGCCACTTTCGTGATTATATTGTTTGCTTATCTGGAGGTAAATTGTTTATGGGACAGGGCAGTTGGGTTGTATATAGCGTCCAAAAACAACTAAATTCAAGACTAAAGGAACATGGCATTTATACCACTATAAAGCACAAGTAGATAGATTTATCGACGTGCGCCCAAAAGTATTCATGCATTTATTTCTGTGTAGGTGTATATTTTTAGGAAAAAGTAAAACACCAGTTAAAATCCTTACAATTTTTTAACCTTAAATCAGCTTGCGGCTTCCAACCAATCATTAAAGATGATTTATTGTTGGACTCATTTGAACAGCCTGAAATCTGTTGTTTCTCTAAAACGTGAAGGCGGACCACGGATGGCGTGAGCGAAGAAATATCGCTAAGAACAAATATAACTGAGTTTTTTTTTTTATTTTAACTGTAACGAATGACTTTGGCTAGGTTCTGCAAAGATAAAGCATACTCCATGCCTCCATGAGTCATTCCCTGGAAGCTGGAAGAGTTATTTATTGAAACTAGAACATCTTAATGTAATACCGTGCGAGCAAAAATTATTTGCATCAAAGAGGGCTTCGATTGAAAAACGTAGGGCTTGGTTTAGATCACAATGATATGGGGACGATATATCTAACCAAATCTAGATTAAAATCTTGTCAAATTCATATTATGACATAATATACCAAACTAATGAGTAGGTATTAAAATAAGTAGACAAATACAAATTAATTTTTGTTGTTTACAAAATTAACAAAGTAAGAATACACAGAAAGAAAAAGAAAAATAATTACATAAATTGCTGAAATTGGCCACCGCCATGCTCCAAGCATCAATTCACACGTCTCTTCATATTTTCGAAAGTGTTGACCAGCATCTCTGGAGAAATGTTACCACATTCTTGGATAATCCTTTCTTGTAATTGTCCTAAATTTGCAACTGGTGTTTTAAAAATAGTGTTCTTTAAATGAGGAAAAACGAAGTAATCCATAACCGTTAAACAAGGTGATCTATAGGTGGGAATGTCTGATCGAAAACTGATCAATCTGTCGTCGAAAAAATTGCGTAAATAGTTAATAGTTTCGGCGGCTGTATGGGCGGTTGCACCGTCCTGTTGAAAATATCCAAAACGTAGTTCGTCGTCAAGTAATTGCTCCACAAATGGATTCAAAATATTGTCTCTATACCGCTGTGCTGTAACTGTGTCATGGAAAAAAATATGACCGACAATTATTTTTCGGGAAACAGCTAACCAGACACCAATTTTTTGAGGGTGCAATGTGAACTTTCACTACTCCACATGCGTGTATTCTGAGAATTCACATAACCGGAGAGGTGGAACCAGGCTTCTTCCGAAAAAAGTCAGGTCTAATAAATCATTTATTTTCAATAAATTTTGGGTAAACCATTGAGAGTAATTCCTGCGTCTTTCAAAATCTGCGGCTTGTATTTCTTGGAATACTTGCACTTTATAAGGAAATAAATTTAGCTCCTTTTTAAGAATAGTCCTGCATGTTCCATAAGATCTTCCCACTTCTTGGGACAGGCGTCTTATACAATTTGTTGGGTATTTTGCATTATTTCACGAACGTTTGCAACAAGTTCTTCTGTTCTTTGATCTTCCTGCTCCTTTTTTGTGTTGTATAGAACCTGTTTCCCTAAACACAGCCACGGTTCTTTTCAGGCAATGATAAAAATCCCCAGCAATAAAAGCAACGTTAGGAAAATGTTTGTGAAATCGTCCATAAACTTGTATTACCACTCACCATTTACTCTAACCCCGTTTCGAAAATACGCTTCAACCATGAATGTTTTGTGCTGTTCCGTAAAGCCCATTGTGTGAATTGTTCATGAAATTGGATAAATTAGCGATGAATCAAATTAATTGTAACGACTGTCAAAGATGACGGAATAACTGATTGATTGTTAATTCAGGTAGTTACTGACACCCAACAGGTATTAATCTCTACGGCTAAGCATTACGTACAAATAATTTTTGCTCGCACAGTACTAAAGCTATGATGATTTACGACGACGTGTAAATATCGTATATTCGTGAACACTCTGATGTATACTGTATAGTCGTACTTAAAAAGTTATTATTCGTTCAAACTTTTGCACTTCCAAAAGGTCAATTACTTGCGAGTGTCAAATCATTTTAACATGATGATAATTAACTGGTCGTACAAAAAAGGAAAAATTTTGAAACGATCAACCCACCTGGCAGATGAACGTCCTTAATCACTTCAAAAAAATGAATAATTACCTACGCGCCCATTGTTTTGCATAAGCGATTACGTCAGGTGATCACATACACACATTATAATAATTACACACTCCGCATCCAAACGTAATTTCCTTTGCTGTTTCTGACAACAATTTAAACAAAATTAGAATTCGTCTAATGCCTACGTTAACCTCCCATTCTGAGTGGCAGCATTGAAATAATTGGATTTGAATTGAATGTTGAAGATAGCGATGTAGGTATAGTATTTGCAGAATTATACCGTTGACTCTTACTGCCAAAAATAAACTACCTGATTAAACCCTATTGTATACGCCTCAACCTCTTCAAAGGGGATTAAATGGGATCAGGGTCGGCTTGAAAATGTACCTACACCACATGATTTATCTTTATAATTTAAAATAAATAGATAGGTATTTTTAGTTTTAGGTAGGTAGGTACCTATAATAAATGTAAAATAATGATAACGATTAATGATAATTGAAAATAATATAATTTAAAAGTACATATAACTATTAGGATTACAAGTAAAATTAATTAAATTCTAAAAACTATTGATAATTTATTCAAAATTTAACTCTGTATCACTATCTTCATCTAAGCCTAAACTTATAATTAAGGGTTAAACATTTGTAATCATACAATTGTAAGAATTTTCCACCTTAAGTACATGCTGTACACAGTTTTTCCAACTGTCTACAGAATTTTTTCTTATTTCGTTTTTAATTAATTCTACCCCAGAGCATTTAATGTAGGAGAAATATTATTTCTCCTAATATTGGATTTTAATTGGTGCCATATTAGCTCAATAGGATTGAATATACAATAGTATGGAGGAAGACGCAACACTGTATGTCCATTTTCTGCTGCAAGTTTGTCACACTCGTATTCCTTATTTATTTTAAAAGCTTTTAATACTTCTAGCAGTTCTCGTTTTTTGTAGGTTTCTTCAAAAGATAAATCATTTTCAATCATAAAATTTTGAATTTCTGCTTTTGTATTATTAGAATTGGGAATGATTTTTGCTTGCCGACTATGATAACTAGCCTTTTCCATTACAATAACGCTATTTTCAGGTATATTTTTAAGGAGTTTATGTTTAAACCAATCTTCAAAAAGTTGTGCGTCTGCTATGTATACTCCTTCACGAATTAGATTTAAATCCGGCCTGATGGATATTAAGGGAGGGATATTCAGAGTCGTCGAGGACGCCTTGAAGGCTTCTTTAGCCTCTAAAATTAATAAATGCCTTCAAGGTGCCCTCGAGTAGTCTAGGCATAGAGCGTTCAGTTCATCAGTTGTATAATTTTTTTTTGTAGAATTTACCTACTTCCAACATTAAGTCAAATTAATGTAAGAACTCTCCGCATCACCTGTCATTAATGCCACCCTGTTAAAGTCTGGTATATTTTACGTTAAGCGGTTGGCTACAGAAACAGGACCGAAATAAGTTCTTTTACCTTCGCCTTCGCAATCTGATAAATTTTGTAAGGGAGTCTTATTATTTTCTGAAGATGTAGCGTAGATACTAATTTTATTATTTATAAAACAAAAATATTTACCCTTACCTATCAAAATAAGTAGATATATGGAAACATTATAAAACTAAAGGAAAATAAATAAAAAAACATTTAGTTATTTTACTATTTATTTATAAAAAGCAAAACAGGTAGGGTAGAGGCACCACTTATGGCCAGTACCCTACTTATGGCCATTTATGTGTATGTTGCCAAATATTAGCAAGTGACCTTGTTTTCCCATCACATTTGGTGCGCATATGGGTTGGTTCATTCCACTTGCATAGGGGAGGATGCATGCAAACCGCCGAAAACAAATCACAGTCTTAAAATAATTTCAAAAGTGACCGCATGTTTGATTTTCGCGAAATTCTTAAGATTTTTACTAAGAAACGAAACTAGAATTATCCCAGTTTTTGGGTAATTTTATTAATAACATTTGATGCCAGCATTTGCATACTTAAGTAAGTAACCTAGTTCCTAATAGATTTTTTATACAATTAATAAATATCAGGTTTTTAAAAAAAAAATAACTAATGGCCATTAGTGGACCCATTAAATTAATAAGTTTCTACATATGGCCAGTGTGGTGGCCATTAGTAGAACTGTCTTATCCACTTATAGCCATATATTTTAAAAGTTATAGCACGAGTATGAGAATTCCTACTCAATTTAAAAAAAATAGAATCTTCCCAACGTAATATATTTGCCACACCAAAGTCTGATATTTCAACAGTCCTAAAGAGCTGTCTGCCTTACCCAGGTGAAAAGAAGTCAAAGAAACTTAAAAATCGACAAAAACAAGATCCTTGCAGTGTAATAACGTGGCTCGATATAGAAGAAGACAAAGAAAAAAACCAAAATACAGAAGGAGCAAGAAAAACTTGAAAGAAAGCAAGCCAGAGAACTTAAAAAACAAAAAGTAGAAGAAAAACCAACAAAGAAAAAAAAGAATAAAAAAATACAACATATTGAAGCTCAGACGGAAGAAACAAGCTCCGAAGAAGAATGGCAAGCTTCTGGAGTTAGCGATGATGATGTTGTTTTTTTAGAAGCAACTGTGCCAGATATTGAACTTATGAAACCAGAAAACCTTAATCCTGGAAGTTTCATTTTGGTAGAGTTTACGGGAACAGGAAAAAGAATGACAATGATTTTTAAATATGTAGCAACTATATTGAAGGTTGTTAGCGAATAAGAATATGAGATTAAGTGTTTGAAAAGTCTCGACAAACAAAAAACAACTTTTGATTATTTAGAAACTGACGTATCAATCGTTAATAAAAAAAATATAATTGGACAGCTTCCACATCCAGTTCTATATACAGCAGGATGGACGAAGACTAGTAACAAAATTCCTAGGTTCTATTAGTCAAGTTTATGAAAAACAATAATTATAATGTAGCACTTATCTTATTTGTTCCTAATAAAATTATTTCATTTGATATATCGCACTCGGAAACTAATTTATTTTCCTGGCTATAGGTGGGTAAAACTTGTGGCGAAAAGTGGGTTGTAACTGGCCAAAAGTGGTGAATCTTGCTTTTTTCGTTTAGAACATTTATTTCTGTCACAATTTTAAAAAGTATGTATTTTTAGTAACTTAACCCAAAAGGGTAGGTCTTAGAGACCCTAAATATATATTTTAAAATTTTTTTCCTATAGTCCTAAGAATACCATTAACTGATATACTATTTTTTTTTTCTTAACCTGGCCATAAGTGGTGCCTCTACCCTATACAGGGTGGCCCTTTAGTGTGGCAAAGTACAATAGCTCCTTTACTATTTCAAATACATTAAAAATGTTAATACAAAAGTTGAAGGGCAGTAAGTGACTTATAACGTAAAATTATTTTTAACTCTATAGGGTGGCTCAAAAAAGCGGAACAATAAAAAATGTACTTTTTTCAAACGGAACACCCTGTATATTTTTTAATTTTTAAATTCCACATAAAATTATAATTATTTTTTATTAAATGCACTGTTAGTCTATACTTTATAGTTTCCGAGATATTGACTCTCGAAAAGTGACATTTTTGAACTTTGACAGCTTCTAACTTTCTAACAGTACGTCTTAGAGCAAAACGGTTTACATGTCCCTATCTTCAATTTTTATTATCTTCCCATAAAAATCAACTTCCGGTTAAACCGGATGTTACTCGAAAGAAGGAAATATAGTTGTTCCGGTTTAACTGGAAGTTGATTTTTTTTGGAAGATAATAAAAATTGAAGTTAGGGACATGTAAGCCGTTTTGCTCTAAGACGTACTGTTAGAAAGTTAGAAGCTGTCAAAGTTCAAAAATGTCACTTTTCGAGAGTCAATATCTCGGAAACTATAATGTATAGACTAATAATGTATTTAATAAAAAATAATTGTAATTTTATGTGGAATTTAAAAATGTAAAAATATACAGGGTGTTCCATTTGAAAAAAGTACATTTTTTCTTGTTCCGCTTTTTTGAGCCACCCAATAGAGTTAAAAATAATTTTACGTTATAAGTCACTTACTGCCCTTCAACTTTTGTATTAATATTTTTAATGTATTTGAAATAGTAACGGAGCTATTGTACTTTGCCACACTAAAGGGCCACCCTGTATATGTATTTATTATACAAGGAAAAAGTAATGCATTTTTTGCGAGGTGTAAGCTTGCGGTGCACGTCTAATTAAAACACCATATTGGAAACCCTTTTGGTATTGTTACTTTTATAGGAATTATATATAATTATAGGGTGTCCCGTAACTAAGGGACTTTACAGCCACAGGAAATAGTGGACTTGAAAAGATGGCATTTAATTTAATTTCTTACACGGTTAAAGAGATACAGGCTGATCCAAGTAAATATTTACTTTATCACATTCGCAATGAATTGATGTTCAGCGGATATGAATCAAATTTGGTGTAGTTATATATTTTTAAGGGCAAGAAGGAGGAGTCCATACTGAGTTTTAAGATACCTTCTAGAGAACGCCAGCTACACAATATACGTTTGATAAATTGTCGCATATATTTTTTGTCTCTTACATTTCTGACCGCTTTACCTCAAATTATGAAAGAAGGATCTTTTATACGTAAAAAAGTTGTTTCGATATTTCAATTACTTTCTGAGATAATTGCGTTTAAATGCTAGATGGCAAGAAACATTTAAATAAACACCTTTCTTAACGAAACATATTTATTAAAAATTAACCATGCGTATTTAAGCATAAATTACATATTTTTACGTCTACTATCTCCTGTTGCTGTATTTGCCCCTTAGTTATGAGATATCCTGTATATAACGATAGGTAAATGGTTTAACTAGGCACTTTATTGATTTGATAATAGAACAAAATTGTGATTGTACTCATTATTAAACTTAAATAATAAACATCAAAAAAATTTGTCTGTGAAATATAGAAAATTCAAAAGTAAAATGTTTAAAACACACACTACACAAAAATCAGCCACACAGAAACAGTTAAAAACACCAAAATCGGAAGAAAATATTATGACGCAACCTGACGCGTGAGTTTGCTACGGCCCACTGCTGATCTGGGAACTTTAACGACGAAATGTCAAATGTCGTTGTCATCTGTCAAAACGCTTTGTTTTAAGAAACAGATGACTCTAATAACCAATTGGTTTGTAAAAATATTGTTTCATTTATTTACCAAAAAGATCCATAAAATCAATGTATAATATAAATACTCAGTATACAGGGTGGCCCTTTAGTGTGGCAAAGTACAATAGCTCCGTTACTATTTCAAATACATTAAAAATATTAATACAAAAGTTGAAGGGCAGTAAGTGACTTATAACGTAAAATTATTTTTAACTCTATAGGGTGGCTCAAAAAAGCGGAACAAGAAAAAATGTACTTTTTTCAAATGGAACACCCTGTATATTTTTTCATTTTTAAATTCTACATAGAATTATAATTATTTTTTATTAAATACATTATAAGTCTATACTTTATAGTTTCCGAGATATTGACTCTTGAAAAGTGACATTTTTGAACTTTGACAGCTTCTAACTTTCTAACAGTACGTCTTAGAGCAAAACGGCTTACATGTCTCTATCTTCAATTTTTATTATCTTCCCAAAAAAATCAACTTCCAGTTAAACCGGAACAACTATATTTCCTGCTTTCGAGTAACATCCGGTTTAACCGGAAGTTGATTTTTTTGGGAAGATAATAAAAATTAAAGATAGGGACATGTAAGCCGTTTTGCTCTAAGACGTACTGTTAGAAAGCTAGAAGCTGTCAAAGTTCAAAAATGTCACTTTTCAAGAGTCAATATCTCGGAAACTATAAAGTATAGACTAATAATGTATTTAATAAAAAAAAAATAATTTTATGTGGAATTTAAAAATGAAAAAATATACAGGGTATTCCATTTGAAAAAAGTACATTTTTTATTGTTCCGCTTTTTTGAGCCACCCTATAGAGTTAAAAATAATTTTACGTTATAAGTCACTTACTGCCCTTCAACTTTTGTATTAATATTTTTAATGTATTTGAAATAGTAACGGAGCTATTGTACTTTGCCACACTAAAGGGCCACCCTGTAGATAGTACCAGGGTTGGCTGGTTTAAACCAGGGTGGTTTAAACCATGATTTAAACCACGGTTTAAACCATATGGTTTTTTTAAAAAAACCATGTGGTTCAAAACAAAAACCCATTTGTTTTTTTAAATTTTTATTATTGGCATTTGAGTTTTTATTTTTAGTAAAAATACACTTTTTACTACTGGCAATGCGAACACGTCCCTGTGTTAAATGAAAATATTTTAGTGTTGGCAACACTGTGTGTTTATTTTACCTCCACCCCATCAGCCAGTCCAGCCCCGCTTTAGATTTGCATTCGGGTATTCCCCTATTTCCCATTTCGTACGTGCTCGAGAAATAATATTATTTCTCTTTGTCGCTAATAAGTTTGGTTTATTTTTCGACTTTGTTGCGATATAATGTCAGGCACCACCAATTTCAGGTTACCTACTATTAAGGTGGCATTCTCGACGTCATTTAATGCATTACCAACCTATAACCTATTTCGCGTTGCTTTTTTTAGTTTATTATTAGATTAACTAACATTTAAATAAAATCAATATCTATCTATACAATATTTAGGTAATATCTGACATATAACAAAAATATCTATTTATTTTATTGCTAATTTTGGGATAATTGTATAGTGAAAGAACAATGACATAATAATGTTAAAAAAATCTTACCCGATATTTTTCGCTATACAATTCTCCTAAAATATTTATTGAAATTCCTTGATATTTATTTAATATGTCAATTATTACCCATAGAATATGCAGTTGATATGGATTTTATTTAAATTTTGTGTAAAATAAATAAAATCTGCGTAAAATAGGTTATAGGTTTGCAAGCATGTTGATACTGCCAAGTGCAATATTCTGCACGTTTTTGTTTTACTTCCATACTTTATACCATATATTTTTTACATACTTAGTATTTTACATTGTTATTTAAAAATACTGGCTTAAATTTAAAAAAACCGGTTTAAACCAAAAAAACCTGGTTTAAACCAAAAAAACCAGGTTTTTTGTTTTTTTTTAGAAAAACCGGGTTTTTTTCCAACCCTGGATAGTACTAAATTTTACTAAACACTATCGTTAAAACCTTTGGATAACATTAAGATAAGATGTTTGATTAGTTTTAAGTACATAATCATAATCAAAGTAGAACGCAAATTATAATTTTTAAATAAGGTGCCTTCAATAAAAGCAGCCCCGCGTTTGTTCAATGATTATTCGACCCTGTACTACGATTTCGACTGAAGACAATGAATTGATTTAAACAAACTACGTCATCGGGCAAACAATTGAATTGGCCTTACGTTGTGATTCGGTTAATTGGCGAAACTAAGCTCTATTGTTCCGTTATCCACCGATTGTATCGGCAAAAAACTGTTGTCGAATGGTGCAACGATTCCTGTATAGTATAGTATACCGATTAGGTTACCCAAATTACCCGTGCTCCAGGTGTGTGGAAACGGCACAGGTGACAATTTTTGTAGTTACCCATGCAACTAATAATCTATCTTTTTGGTGGCGCATGGCACTGAAATCTGAAATACATACGTAGTTTAGTTCATGCACTTTATGCGATAAGATCAAGATCTTAAAGTACCATCCATTAACTTCCCAAATTACAATTCCTGTGCCTGTTAAAACCTAAAGGTTCTATCAACCAGAAACAACAGATTAGGGAATAGGGGCAACTGAAAACAAGATGAACTAGCAAGAACTACGGAACTGCTTGAGCTGGTCAAAAGATGAAAGACCCGGAATCAACACCTCCTTTGAAGCCGCCTTGGAAACCGATAGTGATAGCTACAATGAATAGATTTAATTCAACAACACCTGGTTAAAGATCTGCAAAAATTGCAGTAGACAACACGTCCAAGAAAGTAACAACTGAAACGCTACATACTTCTAAGGTGCATCTAGATCTAGATGATACAGGCTTATCATTTCATTCTTAAGAAAAGGGTTTAGCTATAAATGTCTGTTATGGGACAACAATCGTGAGTTTCAGAAGGTTGACTGATGTATATTAAGAAGCGAGTTCGGTTTTGACTTCGCATGCAGATTAGACCAGAGCATAGATCATGTGGTCACGGAGGATCCAGACGAAAATTTTGGACTTATAGCATAGCTAGTTAATGTGGAATACATACACTGAGGAAAATGATCTAATACAACAGGTTTGCTAAGACATAGTTTGGATCATTGGTTTGTATTGATAGCTTATTTTTTATTAACCCATATTATGGGAAAGAAATAAAAAACCTAAAGTCTTTCTCCACAAAATTTATTAGAATAAAAATTCTCTAGGAGTCTCTACATGTTTCGAACGTAGAAACGCGCATCAGGAGACAGAAAATGTATTTAGTGCTGATGGTTTTAGCAGAAGAGAAAATGGTGTAGAACCTTAATGGAGCTTTTATGGAATTAAAAAATTGATGTGTAGAAGAGACATAATATGAAGAAAATTGATACAGGTTAAACCATACTGAAGTTATTAAAGGGGGTCTAAACCAACCAAATAAACTGGGGAAGAAGAAAAAACCTTCCTAAAAAGAAGGTGTCGAAGATTATTTAAAATTTTTTATAAAACTTTTCAAGTGCAAGTCAGTAAGACATTGAGCCTAATGAATAAAAATTAAGCAATTACTTTTTAGTAAAAGCAATTGCTTGACTAGCAAATGCTATAAGTAAAAGCAATTGCTATATCTGGATATGAATACAATTTTGAAGCAATTGCTGTTTTTCTTACACCTCTGTAGCAAATGCTTATTCAACACAAGTTCAGACGTGTCTTATCCACTTGTTCAGATTATCGATTTCATGTTCAGTTTGGTGCCTAATTTGCAAAAGAGTTGACGTAAATACAACAACGTTGGTCTATTTATTTAGTACAATAGTTACGTTTTTGTGGAAAATAGAAAACTTATATTTTTTGTGATATGGCAGATTTCAGTGAAAATAAGGAAAGTGATAGTAGTGATGAAGAAATTAAAGACAAGCAATTGATATTCGTTCACAAATTGAAGGAACATAAATAAATCTCTCTGACCACAACCGTTTAGCTTCCACAACAGCTTCAGCACCTGTAGGAAATTTAATAAAAGTATTGGCCTTCTCCAAAACTGCATCCATTACAGAAGTGTATGTCTTACAGACAGTAGTTTGGTGAACACCGAGTTCTTCACCTACAGAATTTTGAAAGCCCGGATCCGATATAACTTTCGGAAATCATCATATCTGCAATGTTTACGTACACTGTAGATTTTTCTTTTACGGACGTTTATATATTCAGCCATAATTGAAGACACAAATTAAGAGTAACGCACGTGTATGCCGGCGGAGAACTAAAGTTGACTGCTACCAAGCAAATGATGCAGGGGTCGACCTACCTTAAAAAGTTAAAAGCGATTGCTACACTAGAAAAAGCAATTCTTTAATTTATTCATCACATTTTAAGCAAACGATAGCAATTGCTTCTATTTTTAAAGAAAAAGCATTAACTAGAATCAATTCCTGTCCTTTTAAGCAATTGCTGGACGCAAAAGCCATTGCTTTAGTTTTTATTCATTGGCTTTCAAGAAACTACTTCGATTTTATAAGAAAAAGCGATCGCTACATTTTTATTCATTAGGCTCATTATCACTACACAACGGTCTAGCAATTTTCGTTGTCATACAGTAGGAAAGCGCGTTGCTATCACATATAGTATTAAACAATTTTTATGAGGAATATAAGGTTCTTTTCTCAGTGTAGCAGTTCAACTTAACCTTGTGTTTTTATATTGTCTTTACTTTAAACTATCATTGGCAAATAAAGTATTCTTCAATATCTCTAATGACTACCTTCTACCCTTTAAAACATTAATAGTAATATGATCGATCTTGATTAGAGATGCAAATTATTGTTTATATTATTATTTTGCTTAAGTGAAAGTATAATAATAGATTTTATCTTTTGGTTGTAGGCAGAGTTTAATGACCATTTTGTATCGTTTTAAAATTTAAAATTATTGCTTGTGGGATAATTTACTATTATTTGAAATAAGTTAAAAAGCGAGAAAATTAAAGAAGAGGTGTAGGTGTAATTAAAGAGACTTTTTATGCCGCTACGATGGATTGGTTTGATCGGCTTAGTTGCTTATATGGTTCGCTGATTTATATCGGTTTACGAGAAGAATTACGATGCAATTATTTTCAGATTTGCTTCATGCAAGGCTGTATTGTTGCCTAAACTGTTACTTTAATTACTACTCGTTATTTAACGGAGAAGAAATAACATTTTTATAGTCTGCCTCCTGCGGGGGATACTTGGACGTCTGTCAGTCTTATTAAATTCGTGTTTCAGTAGGTACGACCTCCTACACGTTTCAACACCTCCTGCGACCATGCTGAAGGCATACCCATTATAACTCTATGAAACAAGAGGCTAATACTAATATCTAATGACAGGCAGAGCTATTTACATTCAGTAGCTGTCACAGTATAGGAATTGAAACCACGTAGTAGGAAAAAGTTTGTGACATCACATCACCGCAGTGGCAATTGACCGAAGGTCATGAAACATGTGTGGCCTTCACACTCTTTAAGAGATTAAACTTAAATATACCCCCCACAACTAGGGATGGCTGCTCGATACTGGAACTGATCCCTGTGCCTGGACTTGTGGAACTAATCCGGATAAAAATTTTGAACAGGTAACGGGTACGAGTCCGGATAGTCCTGCGTCTTGACAAATCTCTGGAAAATAATGAAAATTCACAAAAGCTTTAACGAATAGCTTTCCAGATTCGACGTAATTCTGTTTAAGATCCGTGAACCGTCTGTTTTATTTTAGAATGCGGATCGGTCCGAATCTTTCTTAAGATCCGAGTTGTTGAACCGGCTCAGATCCGACCGCCCAACGCTATAGTTGAATGAAGAAGGTGCTATAGTTTGGACCAGAGAGCCGCGGTTGGAATTTTACAAGCAGCCATTTTTTTTTTTAATTTGTTAAAAACAGATAATGAAGTTGTTTAAGTTTAAAAAAAAAGTTATAGTTAGTAACCCAAGTTTGTTCGCCAGATATTTGGCAATGGCGCATCTAAATTGTTGCATACTTCCTGGCAAGCTGTTGAGCCTAATGAATAAAAATTAAACAATTACTTGAAGTAATTACTTTTTAGTAAAAGCAATTGCTTGACTAGCAAATGCTATAAGTAAAAGCAATTGCTAGATCTGGATATGAATAAAATTTTCTTCTCTGTAGCAAATGCTTATTCAACACAAGTTCAGTCGTGGCTTATCCACTTGTTCAGATTAAAGATTTCATGTTCAGTTTGGTGCCTAATTTGCAAAAAGTTGACGTAAATACAACAACGTTGGTCTATTTATTTAGTACAATAGTAATCTGTTACGGTTTTGTGGAAAATAGGAAACTTATATTTGTGATATGGCAGATTTCAGTGAAAATGAGTGTGAGTGATAGTAGAGATGGAGAAATTAAAGACAAGCAATTGATATTCGTTCACAAATTAAAGGAACATAAATAAATCTCTCTGACCACAACCGTTTAGCTTCCACAACAGCTTCAGCACTTGTAGGAAATTTAATAAAAATATTGGCCTTCTCCAAAACTGCATCCATTACAGAAGTGTATGTCTTAAAGAAAGTAGTTTGGTGAACATCGAGTTCTTCACCTACAGAATTTTGAAAGCCCAGATCCGACAATTTCCGCAGAAAGACTTTAATCTTATTTAAAGGCGACAGTGCACCCCCTCGCCTTTTACCAGTATCAGTCAAAAATAATTTGCCAACCACTCAACATTTTCGCAGTCAAATCGATATAACTTTCTGAAATCATCATATCTGCAATTTTGCCGTACACTGTAGATTTATCTTTTACGGACGTTCATATATTCAGCCATAATTGAAGACACAAATTAAGAGCAACGCACGTGTATGCCGCGGAAAACTAAACTTAACTGCTACCAAGCAAATGATGCAGGGGTCGACCTACCTTAAAAAGTTGAGAGCGATCGCTACACTAGAATAAGCAAATCCTTAATTTATTCATCACATTTTAAGCAATCGATAGCGATTGCTTCTATTTTTTAAGTAAAAGCATTGACTAGAAGCAATTCCTGCACTTTTAAGCAATCGCTGGACGCAAAAGCAATTACGTAGTTTTTATTCATTGGCTTTTAAGAAATTACTTCGATTCTATAAGAAAAAGCGATCGCTACATTTTTATTCATTAGGCTCCTTGTCTTAGGTATGGTACATCGCTTCCATATTTTGGTAACCTCTTAGCACAAGAGGCTTCGAGAGGCTTATTATCTTGAAAACTGCTAAAAATCGGTATAGGATATGATATGTTACATAAAATATGCTTAGAATTTTAAAACCTACAGTAATGCGCGATAAAAAAAATTTGGTCTCTGCATTTTTTTCCTTCAATTAATATCGAATTTAGGTTGTCTCTGTTTTTTTCAATAAATACTGATAAGAAACCTTAATAAACTCACAGTATAGAATCGAGGTCGATAATTTAACTGCTCCGATACAACCATCCGCAAGCGAACATGCGGGTAACTGCTATAAATAATGTCAGCTGATTGCCAAAAAATAGTAATTTTTTTATTTTAACAGCTATAAAATTGCAACAATTAAAATTAAAAAAAACAGATGTCCGTATTATGAATTAATAATGAGATGTATGGGTACGAGCTTTCTATTTTAATATTTCGCTATTGTAAATAATATTTTTACAACTCCCGTTCGTTGGTGCAAATCACCCACCGCCCGAACCCCACTAGGTCGTCGAACACGACGTCCACGGCGAATCGACTCCTCGGCGCTGCTGCCAGCAGTCAGTCCGCCGAAGCCGACGTTATGCACGATACCCGTCCGGGTGTTCCGCAAGGATCAACAACCTCCTACGAAATGCCGTATTTTCGTGTTCGTTGATTGACTCAAAACAACGCGATGTGATGCACACACTCTTCCGGATGCTCTGTTATTTTTTTTTTGTTTGTTGTTGACAACAGCCGACTCTACTCTATCGGATCGGTTTATTTGTAGATCGAGTTTAAATAACTGGCGCGCTGATGCACTTTGCATGGAAACCGAATAAGTCTTCGTATGATTGTGCAACTGACACTAATTTCTGCGTTTCGTCGTGCGAAGTGACATACGGTAAATAAATGCTAATGGAAAGTGCTTTAAGGATTACATATACGGACTTTTTATTGCTGGTGTGAATGTGGAATGAGGTTAGTAGACTTTTAAGTGGGTAATCATCGTTTTTTTCTCGTCGATTTCAGATGCCACCGAGTCTTCAGACCTACCTTTCCCTCGAGCTATGACTAAATTACCTTTTGCTTTAATCACCATTGAGGATGATTCTGCCTCGACCTAAGCTTTATAATATGCATACACCTTATAAGGTATAAATATTGGCTTCTTTACCTTCGTTTTAATTGACATTGGTTTAAATTCGCCTACTCCTACTCTCTAAAACGATTAAGTACTATAAAACCGTTACATTTTTTCACTTACCGTTTACTAACTGATCCTGCTTCATCTTGGGCTTTAGGAACAAGTACATACACAATAAAATCTTTTCTCTTGGGTAATTATTAAATTACCGTTTGCTGACTGATCCTGCTTCAATCTTGAGCTTTTTGCACAAGTACATGCTCAATAGGATTTAGTTTTAATATCAATTGTCCTAACCCAAATTGCTAGGATTGATTTAAATGCACTTCCTTTTCTCTTGATTAATTGTTGAATTACCGTTTGCTGACCTATCCTGCTTCAATCTTGGGCTTTAGGCACAAGTACATACTCAATAGGATTTAGTTTTAATATCAATTGTCCTAACCCAAATTGCTAGGATTGATTTAAATGCACTTCCTTTTCTCTTGAATAATTATTGAATTACCGTTTGATAACTGAACCTGCTTTATCTTGGGTTTTAGCGAGGGTTTTAGGCCCAAGTACATACTCAATAGGATTTAGTTTTAATACCAATTGCTAGGATTGATTTAAATGCACTTCCTTTTCTCTTGAGTAATTATTGAATTACCGTTTGCTAACTGAACCTGCATTATCTTGGGTTATAGGCCCAAGTACATACTCAATAGGATTTAGTTTTAATACCAATTGCTAGGATTGATTTAAATGCACTTCCTTTTCTCTTGAGTAATTATTGAATTACCGTCTGCTAACTGAACCTGCTTTATCTTGGGTTTTAGGCCCAAGTACATACTCAATAGGATTTAGTTTTAATATCAATTGCTAGGATTGATTTAAATGCACTTCCTTTTCTCTTGAGTAATTGTTGAATTACCTTTTGCTAATTGAGCCTGATTCATCTTCGGCTTTAAGCATAAATATATATCTAATAGATTTTATTTTGAACATCAAATATCAATAATTGTTCAAACTTAAATTGCAACGATTGATTCAAATTCACCTTCTTTTCTCCTGGGCTTTAAGCGTACGTACATACTTAACGGGTTTTAGTTTTGATATCGAATATCTATAATTGTCCTAATTTAAGTTGCAAGGATTGATTTAAATTCACCTCCTTTTTCCTTAAGTTGCCAGTAAGCCTTCTTCATTTCGAGCTTTAAGCATAAACCTTCTTATTCGTCTCATACAGAAACAAATCCAAGAAAAGGCAATTAAAAAATGTTACTGTTCATAAATTTAGAGGAGCTTCAACAATCTTAATCCGCAACTCTCATTTAGGTGGGAACTGTATAAGGTACCTACGTTTTTTTTTGTTTCCTCTAACAACCTTCGTTTGAACTAAAATTCAAGCATTGCATCAATTCTGCACCAACCTTTGCTGTTTTAATTGCAACAAATTTTACGTTAAAGGACTTTGCTATTAATTAGGCGTTTTTATGATTTATTTATTTTAACAAAATAACTATAGGCAGATACATATCACCGTCATTAACGTTTACCGAAATAATTGCAATACAACCTTGGTTGAACCTTGATGAACAACAATACCTACAATTAGATAGAATGAAATATACTTATATATATCCAATGTATCGACCAAATATTTTAATAGCATCATATTATTTATAACGATATCAAATGCCACTGGTTTAAATGTAATACATTTTTCTCGAATTGTTGTAAAATGGTCAACCTTCTACTTAAACAGATATATCTGCCTTATCCACTCTCTAAGGAAGCTAAGCGTTTTTTTCAAAGTTCTTGTAGACCCAATCTTCATGTTTAAAATTAAAAAAAAAACGTGATGCAACATCTCTAACTATACAACACAGAAAAAAAGCCTTTTATTCTTTACTAGCGTGTACCCGGCCTGCGTTGCAGCGCTTTCTCTGAGATAATAAGGCGAGTTCACCATCACGTCAAGATTTATAAATACAAACCCGAACAAACCTCTAAATTTATCAGTGTTTCTCTACAATATTATGCATGTAATATACATAAAAACCTTCCTCTTGAATCACTTATATATTAAAAAAAACCGCTTCAAAATCCGTTGCGTAGTTTTAAAGATTTAAGCACATATGAAAGGGGACAGACGGGCGACAGCGACTTTGTTTTATACTATGTTAAGATAATAATTTAGAGACTCTATACAACCGTTTAATACTATATGTGACGGCAACGCGCTTTCTTACTGTAAGACAACGAAAATTGCTAGACCGTTGTGTAGTGATAATATCACGGTAATCTAGCCAATAGGAACTATGTGTCAATGCTACCATAGAATGGTTTATAGCCATTATTGTTCTTAATACTCACAGTATTTATCAAGTTTTATTGGGGGTGTTATCTGGTTTTATATACCTACTGTATTAGTTCCGACTGGCAGTTGTAATGAAATTTGACATTAATCATAATAATATTTGCTTCCTACGGTTAATAAATCATAGACCACTAAGAATTAGTACTGTATGATATTATTCTTGTCGTTTAACATTGCATATGATTATCTATTATGCAACATGGTATACTGAGATGGTAAAATTCGTCCATGGATTATTAAGTCCAATACTAATGATGGGTTGTGCTAGATAAGAAGTTTCTATTGCTTTATCTGACATGCACAGTTTAAAAAAACTTAAATACAAAGTTAAAATAAATTAATTGAAAAATATATTGGTACGATCAATAGAATTTAAATTCAGGCAGGACAGCTAAAAGACTTCTAACAACGATGTGACCTGCTCACCAAATACGTTAAAACTAATACTACGGCGCGGCAATTGCCGATCGCTACGAACCCCCATCAATGTCTCGTGGATTATGGGGTCTAACGGATACAATTCGTTCTTGGGGACGCTGTTCTGCATTCTTAATTGTAGAGAATGCGCTTTACCGGGAACAAAGTGCGTCGCATTAAGAAGATACAATTCATTTCTTAACAAAATTGCTGTATTAAAAGTAGTTCATTATTTAACAAGGCTGTACTACCAATAAAAACACTGTTCTGGCAAATCTGGAATTAATATAATATAAAGCGGTTTTGATACACCAGCAATTTATTTTATATGGGTTAATAAAAAATAAGCTATCAAAACAAAATTATGTCTTAGCAAACCTGTTGTATTAGATCATTGTCCTCAGTGTAGGTTTCTGTGGTAAATGGAAAATTAGCTATTTTTGGGAAAACCGTACAAGATAGTTATAGGATACCATAGAATAACGAAATTTGTATTCAAACTGCCTTTCGATTAGGCATAAAAAATAGGGTTTGTATTTAAAGTAACAGACTTTTAGGACTTTTTAAGTTTTTAAAATTGTTACATTTAGATATTCCCAGAGAAATTCATTTTAAAAGGCTTAGGTAAATATTTTTATTTTTTAAAATCGCCTTAACAATCATATTTCATATCCCAAATTTTATGTATTTCTGTTGCTGTGTTCTACCGACAGGTGCATGTTTTTTAAGAGGTGCAAAACACCAAATTTTAAAAAAATCATTAATAAATAATGTCCTTAAAATTAATCAAGCAATCCAAAAATATCGTAATATACCATTTAAAAAAAGGTAGGTTTGATATGTCCCGACTATTGGTGACACCCTTTATATTTCAAAATAATTTTAATTTGTAGACCTAATGCCTCCCTACTACTCTGTTTTTGAAATTCTCACAGTGGGCCACCCTGTATATAGAGATACCGTTAGAATTAGTGCTGGGAAGTTTAGTTCATTTTGCCGATTTCAATCTTTCGTTCTCGTTCAATAAAGTGAATAGTTCAAAAGACTAGTTCGTTTAGTTCATTTAGTTCACTGATTTATACTGGCATAGTAAAGTAAAAGAAATATTTTAAAATTTAAATTATATATTAAATTAACAAAAAATACAGTAGACACCGACAATATTTTTTTATTCATTTCCATACCGAAATAGTCCGAAATCATCGCGGCATGCATCGGTCGGTCAGGTGACAAAACCTATAATCTCGGTCGTCTCGCTCTCGCTTGCATAGTTCATTCCGTTTAGACTTTAGTTCGCCTTGTTTCAATCTTTCAGTAATTACTGATTGAATCTTTTAGTTCAGTTGTCAGATTCGATCTTTTGAACTAGTTTGTTCGCGAACTACACAACTCTAGAATCTTTTGGTCAGGAGTCATTGTAGTGTTTGATTGTGATGGTGGAAAAAGCCCACTTGGCATCAGGGAAATAACAGCGAGATTCGAGACGTCAAATATTTTTTATTAATGGAAACATCGGTTTTTTTTTCAAATAAGCAAAATGTCATTAACTTTTCAGATTTCCCCATGGATCATCTCTCCACCAAGCTATTACTAGACTTTCTTTTGCGTTAATATTTTTTTATTGACCTTCATATTGTTTGATTTCTTTGCAATTGCAAGGTAATGTAACTAACACCGCACAACCTTTAAAATTCCAATTACAGCAGATAGATTTTGGAGGACTTTGCTATTGGTTTAAGTAAGTGTTTTATCTGAACTAAATTAAGAAATAAATATAACACTCGAATATTGATAACTAGGGTGCGAATATCAACAAGCATCTATAGAGTATGACTATGGACTTTTCAACCAGCCAATCATAGGCCGCCGTCTTAAAGAAAGTCATTTTGAGGTTAAGCGATTTAAAGCCGGTTGTTGTAAATTAGGAACATAAAATGCTATTTGTTAATATCGATATATAGGTTTCTTTGAAACGTCACGTATGCCAAAAACACTCCCTTTCAAAATTCTCCAAAGGTTCATCCATCACACAAAAAAACGCAAGTGTTGCGAATGCAATAAACAATTGAAAGGAAGCAACATAATATTACATACGTTAGAAATAATCATATTTACATACTACAAATATCAACATTACAGAATAAATACAATACTTGACCCTTTAACAATTATATGTCATAATTTGAATTTAACCCCAGAAAATAAACAGTTTCAATGTTGTTACGTAACGAGAATTGTTTAATAAAAATATTTTAAGAAACCGAAAATTGTCGTGTTCTTTTTTTGTTTTATTAATTACTAGCGTGTATCCGGCATGCGTTGCAACCCGCTGGTATAAATACAAACCCGATATATTAGTACCCGGCATGCCACTTTCTGAAATTGCACCCGTGCGAAGCCGGGGCGGGTCGCTAGTTATACATAAAAACCTCCCCCTTGAATCACTCTATCTATTAAATAAAAACCGCTTCAAAATCCGTTGCGTAGTTTTAAAGATTTACGCATATATAGCTGGTAGGGACGGACAGACAGCGACAGCGACTTTGTTTTATACTATGTTAAGATTAAGATTTTGTATTTTGCAATAAGATTTCTCAATACAAAAAAAATCATAACTTGTAAAATTAGTAAGTTCATTATTAACTTAGGTAAGTATTAGGTTTAGTCAAACATAATAGTCACACTCTGGAAGGTTGTAACATCAGTAGTCTAAACCGTTCTCAAAAATATACAATTTTTTCCAATCTAAACATCTAAACTATCCTCTTAAAAAAAAAACCTCCGCATCAAGAAATATTTCCATATTCACTATTGTTCTTCTGCGAAAATCAAGGTAATTCGTTTAGTATATTATTTTATTTTATCAATTTTTGCGCTACAATTTAATAGAAAATAATACAATGATTTATGTGCGCATTCTAACAAATTTATTTTTAAGTTTCCCGCGCTTTATTGCGAACGTTGATTGGGCGGTTGAAACGTTCACAGCCAGACTCTAGACGCTCGTCGGATATCTGATAGTGATGGACCTTTAAACCAGAGTTGGCATGAGGAGTTTATACAGATATGTACAAACTTGTAAAACCTTGTACACAAACTTGAACAAAGAATTACACCTCACTGGAATTGACTTGACGTCGCACAACTCGCTGCTGTCTATATGAAAGCCATGAGTGAGTTATTAGTAGTATCGTCTTTAAATCTACCTAATATTCCTCGAGCTACTACTAAATAATTTTTTTGCTTTAATCACAGATGGGAATCTGCGTCATCCATACTGTAAGCAACAATTTTTTAATAACCTTCGTGTTATTCCGTAAGGATTCATAATAAATTAACTCATTTTTTACGATAAAATGAACAGTAAAGTTTTGTTAAGGTTTTTTAAGGCTAGTACCTATTAGATAGATATCATAATTAGGATGTAGTAATAATGTAGGTGCTATATATTAATAAAAAGTTGTTTTATGCAATTAAAAACAGAGTAGAGTAGCAGGAAAATATTTATTGCATATAGGTACAATACAATAGTACGACTAGTTTAACGGTTACATGTTACATTGATTGTGGAAGTATTTTCGGAGAAAAGATAACATGTTTAATGTTTCATCTTTTAGATTTGATCTTATTTTATTGCGTAATAATATGTATCCTGCGGCGGAATAAATTTTACACAGTTATATGCAGCTTGCAAGTACATTTCTCTATTCCATCCGCATTCAAAAAGTGTCATCTCATGTTTTAGTAACTGGTTAAGAGAAGCTCGGGCGGGCACAGATACAATTGTGGCCCTCTGATTCGAATAGTTGGCGCATATCGATCGATGTGATAAACTTTCCAAAGGGTAGGTATACCATCTTTAGCTACCATTCGAGACACTCTTTCCTCCATCGAAACGTTTTCCTCAGATGAAAAAAAAATCTGTAATTTTCATTTTCTTAGGTAGCACCTCGGGTAGCACAGAAGAACCACTAACATCTGAGCGCTTAGCAATAGAACTAAACGAACTACTCGAGCTGCTGGTACTAGCTTTCAGTGCTAGCTTCGCAGGTTTGCGGGATTAAAGTTTGGGTGCGGGATTGGATTCCCTAATCATAATCACACAGATAAAATATACATTTATATTTATTAAACCGAATGTACTCCACATTTAGATATACATATTTAATTTTATATATTTTTAAAAAAGATCATTATCATTCATCATTTACAAAAAACAGGCATTTATACAATAAAGAATTAGCTTATCAGAAATAATGTCAACGAGAATGGCCAGATTACTATATAACACGATTTGTTTCACGTAGATAGGCACTTAGATTTTTTAAATATGAAGGATAATGCAATAACTAATAATAAACCTTAAAAACCACTTTTAAAGAGCAAACACTAGTAACGCATTCGCCATCTCGTTTTTTATCAATATTTCAATACTTCTTCGTTTTATCCAAAAATTGGCCAAATAGCCATCTTTGGCCATGTTATGATGTTTGGCAGTGCACCATCCAGTATAATATGATTATTTAGATTAATAAAATTATTTTAACTAAGTAACTGAAGCCAGCAAAGTGAGTAATCGTTTAAATTTAGTCATTCTATGACTTATTTATTAACTAGTTTACACTACTTAACATCTATCTAGATATCAAAATTTTGTTGGGAGGTCTTGTAAACTCTTTTAATACAACAACCTTTGATAAGTTCAAATATAAATCAGCTTTGATTATTTGTTTTGGAAGTGCTTTTATTCCCCCAATATATGTTAGGCTTTTAGTAAGTATTGTGCGATAAGAAGTTTTATTGACAACGATAAAATCGCCTCTTCTAATTTATAAGTCTTGCTGACATAAATATCAGTGATTCTGGAGTCTGACTATGGCTCGTAACTTTGGATTCCATTACAGTTGTTACAAATACAAACTCAATTAAAACTTATAAGTGCCAGAGCAAATGGAATGTTTCCGGACCGGAATGAAAATCTAAACTAACATATCGATGGTTGAATGGCAAAAGGTCATAAGCGACAGTTTAATAACTTATTCGCAGTAGAACGATTTAAAGGTTTTTTTAATTTTAAATTATTAATATTTTTATTTTCAGGCGCATTTTTTTAATTTCAAAATTGCTAAAATAAAATCTAAGAAGTTTTTGTTGTAATGACTAAAAATACACAGCAACATAGCCTTATGTAAACAAATTGCTGTCGCTTAATCAATTTAGTGACCAAATTACATTTGGGTAAAAGGTCTTAACAAACCATACATTAAAAAATGTTAGCATTTTGGTAAAACGTTTTAACCTCGTTAGATTTATATATAAATGATTAGTTAAAACGTTTTAACAACCTGATTAGTTAATATAGGCTAATAGGTTTAAATGTTTTAACATTCTCGTAAAAGAGCTCAAGCGACAATACTTGCTTGTTTTCTTTTGTAGCAAAACAGGATAACGACCAATATTAAAAATAAATTGAATAGCAAATTGGTTCAAATAAGATTTAATTGTTTTCCCAAATAATCTAAACGACAGTTGTTTCAAATTATCCTTTATTTTGGCGCTTGGTAGGAAAAAGTTGCTTGCAATTTATTATTTTTTGGTTGATTCAAGCGAAAAAATATCATAGTAGGAAAGTAGGAAGCTAAAACTTCGCTTATTCAACGCGGAAAAACAAAAAAAAAACTTTAGTGACGTTTAAATATAAATTTCACGAAATGTGTCGCTTAAGACCTTTTGCCTTTCAAGTACGGGTGGTAGCGCTGCATTGAAACGAGTCATTTCATACCGACTGAAAATCATAAAAATAATATTTTTCCCTCAATACATTAAGCTTCGGTGAATATTATTGGAAAGTAACATTACATACGATTCGATAAAATATTAGCGCACCGTCAAAAATCGTGCTTGCGCTATCTCCCAACGTACAGAGCGGCCGCTTTAGAAAATACGGTGCCGTATTTTTTGCGCTAAACGCTCTGAAGGAACATACTTTGATTTGCAAGTACATACACGGTTTTTCGTGGCGAGGCTCGCCGTCAAATTACGGCCGCTTTTTTTCGGTGCCGCTTTGTAGGAAACCGAAGCTTTAAGCTTTGGTTTCCTACAAAGCGGCCGAAGCTTTAAGCACAAAATATTTAAAAAAATAGTTGCTGCATATGTATGTACCGTGCGAGCAAAAATTATTTGTATTAAAGAAGGCATGTATTAAAAAATGTAGGGCTTGGTTTAGATCACAATGATATGGGGACGATATATCTAACCAAATCTAGGTTAAAATTTTGTCGAATTCATATTATGACATGATATACCACACTAACAAAGTAAGCTCCAAGCATAAATTCACACGTCCCTTCATATTTTCGAAAGGGTTGACCACCATCTCTGGAGAAATGTTACCACATTCTTAGATAATCCTTTATTGTAATTGTTCTAAATTTGCAACTGGTGTTTTAAAAATAGTGTTCTTTAAATGAGGAAAAACGAAAATAATTTTAAAATAAATTTCGGGTAAACCATTGAGAGTAATTCCTGCGTCTTTCAAAATCTGCGGCTTGTATTTCTTGGAATACTTGCACTTTATAAGGAAATAAATTTAGCTGCTTCTTAAGGATAGTCCTGCATGTTCCATAAGATCTTCCCACTTCTTGGGACAGTCGTCTTATACAATAATTTGTTAGCGTATTTTGCATTATTTCACGAATGTTTGTAACAAGTGCTTTTGTTCTTACAGATGGTCTTCCTGCTCCTTTTTTGTATTGTATAGAACCTGTTTCCCTAAACACAGCCACGGTTCTTTTCAGGCAATGATAAAAATCCCCAGCAATAAAAGCAACGTTAGGAAAATGTTCGTGAAAATCGTCCATGCACAAGCCCGGATTGTATTGCCACTCACCATTTACTCTAACCCCGTTTCGAAAATACGCTTCAACCATGAATGTTTTGTGCTGTTTCGTAAAGCCCATTGTGTGAATTGTTCAAGAAATTGGAAAAATTAGCAATGAATAAAATTACTTGTAACGACTGTCAAAGATGACGGAATAACTGATTGATTGTTAATTCAGGTAGTTACTGACACCCAACAGGTATTAAGCTCTACGGCTAAGCATTACGTCCTTAGATGCAAGGCCCTCTTTGATGCAAATAATTTTTGCTCGCACGGTATATTCAAATATTCGTTGTCAGTTTGTAATTGTTTTGAGCAAAATATTAACGATTTAAAAGACAGTAATACCTAGTTTGAATTTTGATAAATGTTTTATGTTTAAAAAATGTTGTAGGTATTTTATTTTTATAGCCTTAAATTTATGGTTAATTTCAAAGGTTTTACCTCGGTTTTTACATATTAAGGATTTTAAAAAATCCACGTAAACGACGTTGACAGACTTTTTAGATTTAAAAAATCTTGTCATTAATTGTAAGATTTTCCTACAAATAAAAAATTTTAAGTAGAATATCCAATAATTTAACGCCAGTTTAAAACTGTATAAGCCGGGACTTGACATTAACTTTAACTTTATAGTCATTTAAGCCAAAAAGCTTATTTTTTCAATAAATTGTGATATAAATAATTAAAGCACCCTACCACTGCAGTAAAATCTTGGGTTGTCACATTATTCACATTTATATTGTGCCCTATAGATCTATCGCCCAAGCACTCAACATTATTAATACTTAATAGGGTATTCCCCTTATTCCCTATTAATAATGTTGAGTTTATTCAGGGAGTGGCGCGAAATATTGTGTACAACAGCATAATATATACAGACTGTCCGCGGATAGGGATTACAATAGCACAACTGGATGAAAAATTTCATTTTTCGGAAAAAAGTCATTCTTGATAAAAAGTTTTGCTTGTAAAAAAAATGCAATTCACGAAGAGAAAATTTTGATTTTTTTATACAGGGTTCGCAAAAACTTCAAAAACATGATTTTTCTCCAAGAGTAAACTACCTTTTTTTTTCATTTTTGACCAAAATGCCAATTAGAAAACCTATTTAGAATCACGTTTGTAATTTAATCCGAAAATGATTTAAAACAAATCCTCGGTTTTTTTAGTTTTTTTTTTAATTTTTAGAGGTAAAAGAATTTTTTTTTGGTTAGCAGCATTAGCGGTTGAAATAATAATATATATGTCATAGGCTGATAGTGAAAAAGCCTAGTCACATCATGCTGCACGCTAAAAGGTATATTGGCAACTGGTTTGTTCGTTGTTCCCCAGAGCATTTTTTTTTAAATTTAATTTAAATTTTATTTTTATAAAATAATATTAGTTGAAAAAAATGCTCTGGGGAACAACGAACAAACCAGTTGCAATATACCTTTTAGCCACGCTTCATGATATGACTAGGCTTTTCATGAATTGACGGATTTCACTATCAGCCTACGACATATACATTATCAATGACAGAGGGGTATTAAAAAGTTTCAAAAACTGATTTTTGGTGTTACCAGAAATATGTATTTTTAATTTCACAAATGAAATGACCCCGGAAATAACACAAAAAAATCTTAAAATAACAACAAATAATAATTTCATAATTTGCTATTCAATACATTTTTCCAACTGTAAACGAATGTGGTCGAAACTTCAACAAATTTCTTCGATGGAAATTGTTTGAACAGCTTCAACAATTCGCTGTTTTAGAAGCTGTACGTCGTTCTCAATTGGACTGGAGTACACTAATTATTTAAGGTTTTTACAAAAGATGGTAGGAATGCATTTAAAATTTTAAAATAAATTACACTCCACCCATTATGAAAATAGAATCTAATAAATGTTTATATTAATAGTTTTATTGAGCAGCAAAATTTACTTCTACAAATTAAAAAAAATCAAAGATTTATTTTTAGTCTCGGATTTAAATTACAAACATTATTCTAAATGAGTTTTCTAATTGGCATTTTGGTCAAAAATGAAAAATAAAGGTAGTTTACTCTTGGAGAAAAATCATGTTTTTGAAGTGTTTGCGAACCCTGTATAAAAAATCAAAATTCTCTCTTCGTGAATTGCATTTTTTTTACAAGCAAAACTTTTTATCAAGAATTACTTTTTCCCGAAAAATGAAATTTTTCATCCATTTGTGCTATTGTAAACCCCGAGGGGTTCCTCAAGTTAAACAATTTGTACACCTACTGCGGCAATACCTTGTAACTCCAAAAATATTGCCGTAATCTCAATTGTATTATAGTATTCCCAATACTATTGCCGTTATCCCAATAGTATTGCTGTAATCCCAAAAGTATTGCCGCATTTCCTATAATATGGCCGCATTTTCTAATAATATCGCCATAACCCCCTTAGTATTCCCCGCACTTTAAATGGGTTACTCCTTGGGTGTCCTAGAGGAGCATTCTATACTTTTTTTATTATTTGACCATCTAAAATTGTTGCTAAACCCCCCCAAAATCAACGAATTTGCTGTACGCCCATGCATGGGATCCTAACATGATCGGTACAACGGTGCCACTTATCAGGCATCAACTAAGTGCCGCGCATTTTTATTAAATTTGACAACATCGCCACAAATCGAGCCCGCATTTTAAATATTGAGTTTAATATTTAATTTTCTGTTTGTCCAAAACGGTGGCAGTTGGAGAAAACTGTTAAAAAATTTATAGACCATTTAAGAGAATTTTCAGAAATAAAAAATCATAACTTTTTCAAGATTATATTTTATTAAAGATAGAAAATAGCATCCAGGAACTATAACATTCTAAAATTTCAAAAATCCATAATTAGCAAAAACAAAAAATTCTTTCACAGAAAAAATAATAAATTATAGAAAATGTCATACTTTTCTAGTGGTTGACCACCAAGATCCCATTGTTGGACCAAATTTTGGCTAGTAATTGACCAATAAGGTTTTTTTAAATAAAACAACAGTTTCTTTGAAAACAAAGTATTATTAAAGGTTACATATAATAAGGCTATATCACTAATGTTCTAATACTACCAGGGTTGGTTGAATTCGTCCAAGTGGACATAATTGGACGATTTTGTCCAATTATGTCCGTCCGGACAAAATCAATTGTTCTGGACAAAATGGACAAAATTGTACAAAATCAATTAAACACATATAAAATTAAAAAAACTCACGGGATACCGTCGGATCATCGTGCCGTCGGATGACGGACGCATGAAAATTCATCTTAAGGCCCCATTATGGAGAATTAGAGGGTAGGAGGCCGATCGACAATGGCAGCATTTTCAATTTCTGTCCCGGTTTTTTGGTTAGTTCGCTATTGGCCGATAGATGGCTCTCGCGTCCGAAGTGGGCTGATGTTGTCTTCTTCTTCTTCTTCGTTTTTAATATGGAAAACTAGATCCTCCATAGTTTTTAACTTTTACTTTTGACAGTTGACATTTTATTTTTCGAAATAACAAATAACGTTTGAATAGTTTGAAGGCAAGACAAGACAAATAACGTTGTATTGTAATTAATTTCCATATTTATAATGAATAATGGTACAATTTATAAAAGTAGAGTTTGCTTTGTGTCGGGGTGTAAGACAGGATCTTCCTCAGAGATAAAACGCAGCCAAATAAGTCTCTTTCTAGCTCCAAAGGTAAAACCCTCTAGCTAGAATGTTCCTGTATTTTAAAAACGAAGCATCGTTGGAACTTTATACAGGCCGAGTTTACTAATAAGTATAACAAAGTAAGTGTAAATTCATATAAAAGTCCTTATTTGTTACTTAAAGAACTAATTTAAATAAAAATAGTTATCGCGTCCATAAGAAACCATTTATTTGATAGCCCACTTCGAACACGAGCGCCATCTTATGGCAACTCGTAATTAATTACCGGTGCTAATTTGGGACCGAATCCAATGCATTGCGATCGGCCTCCTACCTCAAGTCCTCCATAGGCCCCATAATGAAATAACAAATAGCCATTTTCTGGAATTTTCAATTTGGTATTTATTGTTTATATAATACACAATACAAACGTGTATTTTGGGTTGCCTAAATCAACAAATTTAATAAAATGTAATGAAATTTGATTTTGTTCAATATTGTCCGTTTTTGTCCAATTTTGTCCATGTCCTGGACAAAATCAAAAAAAAGTGGACAAAATCACAACCCTGAATACTACCCAAGTCATTTCTGTTATATAAAATTTTACATTATTTCTGTAGAAACTTTGTACCTCAAACGGTCTCCAGCACATATAATTTTTGGCTGTTCGAGTTTGGATACAAGTTGGTCTCGATTAACAGTAGGTACTAACCAATGTCATTTTTATAATTTTATATGTTGATTTGTCGCCATCAACAGCTCAAAATGCTTGGACCTCTATTTCATTTGGACTAAAAATATTTTGAATGCAACAAACATTTATGAGACATCTTCTTTCCAGGAAAAATAACTAAGTAAAAATCTCCTAACTTTTTCCCGTTCAACAATTTTAGAAGGTCTCGCTTTCACTGTCACTTGCAAAGTCTTCTTCTACATCATCAATACTGCTTCCACTATCTTGCCATTCTTCATATTCTTATAAATTGAGTAGGTATATATACCGAGTACTGAGGTATGTACCTACCTTAATATCACCAGTAGTTCACCACAACAGAGTCACTAATGAACTAAAAGATATTCAAATTTAAATAATTGAATAAGCAAAATTGTGAACAATTTTCTAGTAGTAGATACAATATTGCCGTAATGCCGGCATGCATTGCCGTATTGCCGTAATGCCGGCACATACATATTGCCGTAATGCCGACAATATTGCCGTTATGCCGATAGTATTGCCGTAATGTCGAAACGTATTGCCGTAATGCCGATAATATTGCCTTACTGCTGGCAGTATTTCCTTATTGCCGAAAAAATTATCATATTTCCGACAATATTGCTGAATTGCCGATTAGTATTGCTGTGTAATGCCGACAAATTTGTACACCTACTGCCAACATGAGGAACCCCTCGGTAAATCCTATCCGCGGACAGTCTGTATATGAAAGTTTGGAGGAATCTATTTATAGAAACTATTCAACCATACTACCAGTTGACACACTGTAAATAAAAACAGATCAGGAAGTATAAAAATTTTAACACAAACAATTAAGCCTCGAATTAAGCTCATGGTAATTAATTAACTGCGAATAGGATTGTTATGTTAATGGTGTAATGTTTCTCATCTTAGCGGCTACTGATGGGAGACATGAGACTGGGTCGAAAGAAATTGGTTTTTTGATCTCTTGCTTGTCTTGCAAAGTTAAGTTGGCAAGCTTTTGTTGAAAGAATGTTCACGGGAATATTTTAAACGTTGCAATTCTTAATAGATGCTGGCCATTGAATTAAACCAAGGTCCTAAAACCAAATCACATTAAATTATTAATAAAGGTTCAGTTAAATTTACAAGTTTAATCAGTGGCGGCTCGTGCCATTTTAGTGAAGTAGGGCCAGGTAAACCCTTAGCGCCGCAGGCAAAAAAATGTTGGGTGCCACGCCCTTTTTTGTTAATAGTTCTTGCTTTTAAAGTAGGAAAAATAAGCAAAAAGGCACCTAATTTAATTTATGAATTTACAATCATATCTTGAATATACCTAAACACGATAACAAGTTGAAACACACAAGCAATGTCAGTGGTTTCATCTGCGATAACGGCGATAAACGGAGAGTCCTTTATTTCTTTTATGACTTCATCATGATACACATCTAACATACAGTCCAGAAGTTCATTTTGTAGGGGTTTTGATGTTCCTTTAAATACTTTCGATTTTTCAATATGATCTTTAAGAGTTTTGTCTAATTCTGAGCTGAAATTTATTAATTCACGAAATATGCCCCTATTTTCCGACGTCTCTTTTTCGTCATGACCTCTCAAAGCCAACTCAAATGCACCACAAAACCGAACGCAGTTTATAATTTGGTTTAATATGTATCTGTTTTTATCAATTTGTTCGTTTTTCTTCATTGTTTCATTGTGATAATATGCAGAATTTAATTGAGTTTTAATGTTAATTTTACCAAGCATACTGAAATTAAATATATTGTTTAAATGTACCTTCGATTTTTCATGTGTCTTCATTTTGTCCCAGAAATGGACCAAATCATCTGTACCTTTTTGGGACCAAGTTTGCTTCCCATCAAATAAAACACATATAAAACAAAATAGTCTATTAGATTCATCACAACCGCACACCCAAGTATTTTTTCCATAAAGTTTCCTTTAAAAATCTAATAGTATTCATTACTTATGTATTTCTAAAATAAAGAGTTCGTTAACCCTACATTAAATCAGCCGCCGGCCGAACGAAAACAAATCGGGACGCGACGCGAACATCAGCTGTTTGAAACGTCTAACATCAAACGGCCAAACGAAGAGAGCCTGGCTACGTCGTCGAGATTTTTGCCTGCTTGCATTCAAGGTCATTTTCCAACGTTTTTTTATTGAGGTGATGGCGTTTCGTCACCTCCCGTGTGCCTCGTCGCGCTTGGTGCGGAAGCTACGTTACCGTTTTACGCATAATCGCTTCCTTTTAGATGGAAATTTGCACCCGACTGTGTTCCATTTTTAAATTATTTTGCTAATTGCTTTAAAAACGAGAATATTAATTTTAATAGGTTTTGTTAATTTGTAAAGGGCAGGACGCTAGACAGGAGGGCAGGTAGTGCCATGGCACTGTGGCTCTACCCCACGAGCCGCCACTGACTGTTTAATACATAGACATTTTACCTTTAGATAAGCAAACAATAATCACGAAAGTGGCAAATTTATGGCCTCGCGCATGTAAACAAAGCTACACACGATTAGACATGCGCACTGCAACATTATCATTTGACGAATGGGAAAATAAACAGGTCCGGGCTTGAAAAATTAAGTTCTTGCTCATGAGATTGTAAAAGTTGACCTTTAATTTATTTTTACGTGTAAACAGCTAAAATTTGCCCCAAATTCTTGCCAAAAAATTGGAATTTCTTCTCAATTTTTGATCCAGTTGATAAAAAAAGGTAGTGATTTCTGGCATTTTTAATAGTTGCAAACCTATCAAATTTTGAGAATAAAAAAATTATTCGTCGTCGTGTTTTTAGTTCAAACGGAAGAGAACAAGTTAATTAAACTATAAAACTTATAAAATCGAATATAAACAACAAACAAAAACAGCAAAATAACCAATTTTCGATGTTATCGCCTACCTACATAACCTCAAGTCAAATATTAGTGGGTGTATAACTTATATTGATTTTTACAATTTGGCAAAAACTTGGGTACGTGTAATACATTTTCAAGCACAATTTCTTGTTCAAGAATTTAAAAAAGTTTTTGGCCGAGAACTTCACCCGTGGAATACTTTCACCCTTGGATTAATACAAACATTCCTATTTACTTACTTTTTTCTTTTATATAATAACATTGTCACCACAGTAAAGTCCGCATCGTGTGGGATTTTTTTTTTATTAATAGCTTTATTCAAAATTTGACTTTGGCATCAAGTTCTGCTTCGATCGAGATGAAAATAAAGCAAAAAAATAGTAGTCGCGTGATTCGCATTATCTGTCAAATTTTAATTTTTTCCAAAAAATAATTCAAAAGTGGGGTTATTTCTGAAAATATCGAAAAAAGTTATTGGAAAAAGTTTTTTTAAATGTAGTTTCTAGCCCACATGCAAAAATTTCAGCTGCATAAGATAATTTTGATTTTTTACCCATATTTTGTAAATTGCACCACTTTTGCAAAATAAGACTCAACGCAACCTACAAAAAACTTCTTAGTTTTGACAATGCTTTATTTCAGATACATTTTCTTTAAAGTAGCGCCATATTAAATGTGTGTTTTTCTACAAAATCAAAATTGGGCTATTAAAATTTGGTCGCATGCGATGTATTTTTGAAAACATAGTTTGTGTCTGAAAGTAATACACCTTAATATTAACCCATTAGGGACTGAATTATTCATTTTTATAATTTTTTATTTTTTATTTTGTTTTTGTATTTAGTATACATAAAAATAAAGTATTTACGTGTTTTTTTTAATTTGGATTTATTTATAACAAAAATATAGGCCGTGTCATATATGGCACGCTAGTACCCTAAGTAGTCACAAAGTAATGTTGAACACTAAATACTAAAAATTTATTTACACTTAATTTCTGTAATGGTAAGCAGAAAAACAACTTATACATAAGCCTACATTACATTTGTGGCATTGTGTTCTCACAGCACTTGCAGATTCATGATTTCCAGCACATCTTCTTCGTTTGTTGTTAGGAACATATTCCACAATATGATCAATTCTATCATACCTGATATCCAAAGGCACCCTGCTCTCCTGGGAATAAACGGATGGTCGGCCAGCTGATTTAGTAAAAAAAAGTAAATAATAAAGAAAATCAATTGATGTAAAGAGGTTATCAAAATAAAAACGAAGTGACAAACACTTTATTTCAGGTGGTAAATCTTCAATTAGCTGTATTAGGGGAGCAGTAGCTTTTCCAAATTTTTTTTGGTGCTCTAAATTTGAATTAGGTATGGACCCCTGGTACACTTCAAAATTTACAAGGTAGCCACTTTTAGCATTTATACACCACACCTTATAACCAAATCGTATTGGCTTGCCACGGATAAATTGTTTGCACCCGTGACGACCATAATACTCAATCATGCTCTCGTCATAGTCCAGTTCTTGGTCTGGGATGTAATTAGCGATAAACCTTTCTTTCATCATTTTCATCAGAGGCCTCAACTTTGTCATTTTATCTAAAGGGTCTAGTTGCGTATTATCTGCGCAATGCAAAAATCTCATGATTTGTATAAATCGATCCCTTCGCATGGAATTATAAACTGACACATTACGCAAATCGTCACCTGAATCCCAATAACTTTTTTTCGATGGCTTTGGGTCGTAGCCCGAAACTAATAAAATTGCAAGAAAGCATCGCATCTCATTAGATGTTATTTTAGGATCTTGGCAATTTACAAAGAGAGCATATTTATTACTTTCTTCCACAAGAAACTGTATGACATCATCAGTAACAAAAAGTTCGAATAATTCAACTGGAGACATATCTTTATACTTTGAATAATCTTTTTGTGGAAACACGTCGTCATTCCTACCTGGTAAATCAGTTTCTGGTACCCAAGAGTATGATCTAGGGCTATTTTTAACAAAATGACTAAGCGGTAGATTATCTTCATCTTCATCGTCTTGTTCAACATCTTCATCGTCTTGTTCAACATCTTCATCGTCTTGTTCAACATCTTCATTTCCAATACGACGCCCACTTTGAAAAACTACTTCAGCAGGAGCTTGTAATTGCTTTCCCGACAAATTATCAATCAGCCCACCCGTTTCGTCACCAGAATCTTCGTCAGATTGATACCTATTATCGGGAGGTTCAATATACATGGCCTGTACATTGTCTATCTCAAGGTCATTCCAAAATTCCTCGGTTTCTATTATATCCGTTAGTTCTCTCACAGATAACCTAAAAATAAAATATGTTTACATTTTCAACAAAAAAGGTTGCCCAAGAGACTAGTGTGCCATATAAGGCACACCAACCAAAACACGCTATTTACTAAAAACCTGTAAACTTTTATCAGAATTGATTATGATAGAAATTTTATATGTATAAAAAGACAGTAAACAGTTTATAAAATATTTGCATTCTAATATTACATTTGTCAAAATTCTACTTACGTTTTATTGGAACCCATGTTTCTATAATTTTGTTTTCACACGTCACAAAGCACAAATCAAATGAGACAGTAAAATCAAGTGCAACAACCCAACCTATTATTGTCATATACTTCGGATACTACCAAACGTAAAAACATTGGCAAATATTATAAAATAGTTATTCAAATAGTTATAGAGGGCGTTTAGTGATTAGGGGATTTGCGTGCCATATATGGCACGCTAGTACCTAATGGGTTAAGATAAAAAAGAACACAGTGTCATCAGTAAAGTGTTCATTAAGTGGAAAATTTAGTTTAACTTAACGTAAAGTTTATCTCGTTTCAACGATTTAATTTAAAATCCCTTTACTTTATTTTTTATTTTTTTTCTTTCAGACACAAACTACGTTTTCAAAAATACGTATTTTATGAAGTTACCTTATACATGGTCCAAAACACATAAACTTTGCATCATATTTATGCGACCAAATTTTAATAGCCCAATTTTGATTTTGTAGAAAAACACACATTTAATATGGCGCTACTTTAAAGAACATATATCTGAAATAAAACATCGTCAAAACTAAGAAGTTTTATGTAGGTTGCGTTGAGTCTTATTTTGCAAAAGCGGTGCAATTTACAAAATATAGGTAAAAAATATAAATTATCTTATGCAGCTGAAATTTTGCATGTGGGCTAAAAACTGAATTTAAAAAAACTTTTTCTAATAACTTTTTTCGATATTTTCAGAAATACCCCACTTTTGAATTATTTTTTGGAAAAAATTAAAATTTGACAGATAATGCGAATCACGTGACTACTATTTTTTTGCTTAATTTTCATCTCGATCGAAGAAGAACTTGATGCCAAAGTCAAATTTTGAATAAAGCTATTAATAAAAAAAAATCCCATATGATGCGGACTTTACTGGTGACCCTGTGTAAGTATAGAGAAAAGTGTATTTTAAACTTTTTGAAGCAATCGTGTTGTCCGAAAAATGTCAGTGCTAAAAATATGATAAATTCGGTTATAGCAAAACAGCCCATTCCGAAGAAATTTAATATTTTACTAAAACAACAAGCTGGCTTCCAAGACTTAAAGGAATACGAAGAAATGAAAAAGAATCAACCCTTTCTAGAGGAAAGGCAATTGGCCCACATCTTTGAGAAGCTCATAAACAATAATAATATGCAGTTTTAAGAGAAAAAAGTACTTTCGTAAAACTCTGGAAGATGAGATAAGGTTTACTACAAATTTACACCGTCAGGCCAGATCCTTAACTAAATCTCGTTTAAATGAAAATGCCATTGTTAAACATCTAATAATAATAATTTAATCTTAAATTAGGTGTTCCTGGGACAGCACGCAAATTTGTATTCGAGAGAACAAGTTTTTTTGTTTGTCATTCGTTTAAAAAACTTCAGCGACCCACAAATTATGTGAACAATAGGAATTTCGGTCTACTACCTTCCGTGTAATTAATGTACCCACATTTTGTACGGACATTATGACTGTATGTGCCTACTACTACCTGCCGTCAAGGCAAAATATAAATTTAATGTTGTGTTGTGAATACAATGTAAATTACGCGATAATGTTTGTTATTTATTTTATAAATCACACTTTATCCAGATATTTCACCATTTTTATTTATTGAGCCTACTGAATAAATATTAAGCAATTACTTGAAGCAATTACTTTTTAGTAAAAGCAATTGCTTGACTAGCAAATGCTATAAGTAAAAGCAATCGCTAGATCTGAATATGAATAAAATTTTGAAGCGATTGCTGTTTTTCTTACACCTCTGATAGCAAATGCTTTTTCAACACAAGTTCAGACGTGGCTTATCCACTTGTTCAGATTATAGATTTCATGTTCAGTTTAGTGCCTAATTTGCAAAAAAGTTATGACGTAAATACAACAACGTTGGTTTTTTTATTTAGTACAATAATAATCTGTTACGTTTTTGTGGAAAATAGGAAACTTATAATTGTGATGTGGCAGATTTCAGTAAAAATGAGGAAAGTGATAGTAGCGATGAAGAAATTAAAGACAAGCAATTGATATTCGTTCACAAATTGAAGGAACATTAATAAATCTCTCTGACCACAACCGTTTAGCTTCCACAACAGCGTCAGCACTTGTAGGAAATTTAATAAAAATATTAGCCTTCTCTAAAACTGCATCCATTACAGAAGTGTATATCTTACAGACAGTAGTTTGGTGAACACCGAGTTTCTACAGGATTTTGAAAGCCCGGATCCGACAATTTCCGCAGAAAGACTTTAATCTTATTTAAAGTCGACAGTGCACCCCCTCGCCTTTCACCAGTATCCGTCAAAAAATAATTTGCCAACCACTCAACATTTTCGCAGTCAAATCGATATAACTTTCTGAAATCATCATATCTGCAATTTTTACGTACACTGTAGATTTTTCTTTTACGGACGTTCATATATTCAGCCATAATTGAAGACACAAATTAAGAGCAACGCAAGTGCAGGCCGCGGAGAAGTAAAGTTGACTGCTACCAAGCAAATGATGCAGGGGTCGACCTACCTTAAAAAGCAATCGCTATACTAGACAAAGCAATTCCTTAATGTATTCATCACATATTTATGGCAAGCGTTAGCAATTGCTTCTATTTTTTAAGAAAAAGCATTGACTAGAAGCAATTCCTGCACTTTTAAGCAATTGGTGGACGCAGCAACGCAAGTGCAGGCCGCGGATAAGTAAAGTTGACTGTTACCAAGCAAATGATACAGGGGTCGACCTACCTTAAAAAGCAATCGCTATACTAGACAAAGCAATTCCTTAATGTATTCATCACATATTTAAGCAAGCGTTAGCAATTGCTTCTATTTTTTAAGAAAAAGCATTGACTAGAAGCAATTCCTGCACTTTTAAGCAATTGGTGGACGCAGCAACGCAAGTGCAGACCGCGGAGAACTAAAGTTGACTGCTACCAAGCAAATGATGCAGGGGTCGACCTACCTTAAAAAGCAATCGCTATACTAGACAAAGCAATTCCTTAATGTATTCATCACATTTTAAGCAAACGTTAGCAATTGCTTCTATTTTATAAGAAAAAGCATTGACTAGAAGCAATTCCTGCACTTTTAAGCAATTGGTGGAGGCAGCAACGCAAGTGCAGGCCGCGGAGAACTAAAGTTGACTGCTACCAAGCAAATGATGCAGGGGTCGACCTACCTTAAAAAGCGATCGCTATACTAGACAAAGCAATTCCTTAATGTATTCATCACATTTTAAGCAAACGTTAGCAATTGCTTTTATTTTTTAAGAAAAAGCATTGACTAGAAGCAATTCCTGCACTTTTAAGCAATTGCTGGACGCAAAAGCAATTACTTTAGTTTTTATTCATTGGCATTCAAGAAATAACTTTGATTTTATAAGAAAAAGCAATGGCTACATTTTTATTCCTTAGGCTCATTGTTTACATCTTTTTCCTTTTTGATTTGCATTTAATAAGCCATTAATATAAAATATTTAAAGGATTATCATTATAGGTACCTATATATATGATATATTAAACAACAGAAAATGTTAAAGTGCATTATTATTGATGCATAGATATCAGGCAACATGATAAAAATAGTAAACTCTCGCTCGGAAACTTGATTTTTGTTCAATTCTATATTTGCAAAATTATAACCACAAGCTCAAAAGCAACAATTAAATATTGAAAAGGATCGTGAAATCCTCTGTAGGCTACAATTGACGGTGAATCAAAGAATGTACTTTTCTAATTACCGCCGTGAAACCCACAGGCATCGCTTTCATAGTCTCATGTGACTTTCGGAACGTCATTAAGTTCGCCCATTCATTGAAATTTCTATAACGAAATGAACATCTGTGTGGTTAGGCTTGTAGGGATTTAACATTTTGAAAACTGTGGTTTTGAATAATTTGAATCATTCAAGAAATTAATTAAAGACTAGCGTTTATAAACCATATTGTATGTCGTGGGTACCTTGTCATCGGTCGTAAAAATAGGCACCATTTAACTGTTTTAGTCTAGTGGTCGATACTTAAAACTAGGGATTAGTGATGCCGCCGAGACGAGAAATTCTCGTGTCTCGTCTCGTCTCGACGAGACGAGAGTGAAATTTTTTCTCGAGACAAGTCACGAGACGAGACGAGAGAAGACCGTTTCTCGTCGAGAAATTTCTCGTTTTTTCTCGAATTTTCTCGTTTGTTAGAACACTGAATTTTAGGTATTGGACCAGTGCTGAAGCCTTTGAAAATGGTAAAAAGTGAAACAAAATAATAGTAGGATGAAACCCATTGGAAAAGGAAGAGAATAGAACAAAAATGAAAGGAAAAATAAATTATGGGCGATCCGAGGTCGGGAAGGGGGGGAGGGGGGGTTTTAAGGGTAGAAAACGATTTATCTCGATTTCCGGTAAAACTGCAAGTCATATGGAAAAACGTTAAATTGCAAAGTTGTAGGTAATAAACAGATCTACAACTTTTCTTTTCACACTTTTTTCATATAACCTCAAAATGTATGTAAAAAATTCAAATAACCAAGTTTTTTGTTTTTTATTTTTATCTTTTACAAACATTTTTTTTATCCACGAAATTTGGTGAAAACTTACCTTTTTATGTCCTAAACACACTGTAATTTTTTTGATTTAAAATATTTATTTTTTACCCTAATTTTGACTTAATATCGAAAAAACACCCTAATTTTCAATCGAAAATTCTCACGTCAAAATATTTGCTTTTTTAAAAAACTCGGTAGGCTTTTTGTTCCTTGAAATCTCTACTTTCTGATGGTGGTAAAAAAAATATACATTACTATGGTAAATGTTCTCAAAAAAATGCAAAGAAACGAAAAAAACTCGAATCCGATTTTTTTTTTTAGATCAATATGTACAATTTTGAGCTATTTATTAAAATTTATACTTTAATTACTCGAAAAACGTAAGATTCCATGTTACATTGATAAAAAAAAGTATAAATTTTAATAAATAGCTCAAAATTGTACATATTGATCTAAAAAAAAATTTCTGATTCGAGTTTTCTTCATTTCTTTGCATTTTTTTGAGAACATTTACCATAGTAATGTATATATTTTTTTAACACCATCAGAAAGTAGAGATTTCAACGAACAAAAAGCCCACCGACTTTTTTTAAAAAGCAGATATTTTGACGTGAGAATTTTCGATTGAAAATTAGGGTGTTTTTTCGATATTAAGTCAAAATAAGGTTAAAAAATGAATATTTTAAATCAAAAAAATTACAGTGTGTTTAGGACTTGAAAAGGTAAGTTTTCACCAAATTTCGTGGATAAAAATTTTTTTTGTAAAAGATAAAAAAATAAAAAACCAAAAACTTGGTTATTTGAATTTTTCACATAAATTTTGAGGTTATGTGAAAAAAGTGTATATACAAAAGTTGTAGATCTTTTTATTACCTACAACTTTGCGATTTAACGTTTTTCCACAGGTCTTGTAATTTACCGGAAATCGAGATAAATCGTTTTCTACCTTTAAACCCCTCCCCCCCTCCCCCCTTTCCCGACCTCGGATCGCCCGTAATTTATTTTTCCTTTAATTTTTGTTATATTCTCTTCCTTTTCCAATGGGTTTCATCCTACTATTATTTTTTTTGGTTTTAAAAATTATCGACCCTGGTCTATATCTCCTAATATATAAACAGAAAAATAATGTGTTTAACGTTCTCACTCTATCGTATTGTAAAGGCATTTACCTTAAAACAGATATTCAAGAGAACAGAATCAAATTGTCTAGCCTCTTTCTTCTGTCTACGGTTAGTAGTTGACATTTTTAAATAATTAACCAAATCTGAAAGAAAGCATTTTCGATTGAAAACACAATATCGAAAAGGACCCCAGTCAAATTTCATTCACAAGGCGAAAGGCGATAGATTTTGACTAAATTTTGTATTAAAAATTCGAAATTCGCCAAAAACTTCTCACACAAAAATCATTAATAAAAGTGTGAATTTCATTTTATATCTCTCTTACCAGTTTTAATATTTGACAATACTTTCATAACACCCGGTATATGAACCGAAACTTTATTAGCAAATCACAGATAAAGACAACGGAGGGCCATGAAACTAGTGTTATTGAAACAATAGCATTAAGTTAATAGTCTCAATTATGACATTAGTAAATAAATTAAAAATAAAAAGTCTAATATAATAGGTAAAGTGACATTCAGTACGAATGATTCAAGTGTATGCCTTATTTTGCCTCATTTTATTACACAGGTCTCAGACATAAATTTGGCTATTGAAAATAATTATTAAGTGCGGTAAATGATTCTTTTCCGCACGAGGTGGCAGTTGCATGAACGGCTCGAAGCAAGTCCGGGCATGCCACTAAGTGAGTGTGGAAACGGAACTTTTCGCACATGTTACTTACAATATTTTTCCTAATTGCGTAAAATTAAGCTTGTTCGTAATAAATTTTTGTATTTTTTGGGTAAAAGGAGCAAAAAATAAAGTGAATTTTTAAATTTTGATATGTCAAATAGAGCATTTTCGGAAATACTTCTTTAAGTTCTTTCTCTTGCACTTTCTATTAATGTAATAAAAAAATTAAGGTTTTTCCCCGGATGACATTCTGGGCTGATCCCTTTATTTAGTCGAATATTTTCCAAACTATTGCAGTTAATTATGCCCCGAATTATGCCAAAAAATAAATAATAAAAGAAGGGTAGTTCCATTATGGATCAATTATTATTATTATAAATCGTTCTCTATTCTGTATCTTTTACCACCCCGTATATTTTGGACTGAAAATACCTCGGTGCCAAGCCTATTACATTACGTGAATTATGTCTTATGGCCGCTTGCAATATTTTGTTGATCTAAGAAAAATAGTCAAAAGTCACATGACTAACAAACCGACTTATATTAAACCCTTCTGCGAGACGACCAGATACTTTTAAATGTTTACCCCCTTTAAGATTCGTATAAAAAAATATTTTTTATGATTCCCTACTCACGAGAAAAAACGAGACGAGACGAGACGAGACGAGACAATGGCACTCTCGAGCGAGAAAAACGCGTTTCTCGTCGAGACGAGATAAAAAAAAATTCTCGCCTCACGAGACGAGACGAGAATGGGCCAATTCTCGTCTCGTCTCGCGGCATCACTACTAGGGATCTGCAAGACAATAATCTTGAGTGACTATTTCTTGTCTTGTGTTGAAAACCTTAAACAATAAACCAATAATATTGTCTGGGTCTTTTCTTGACAATTTGTATAATACACAATCTTGATTCAAGAAATTTCCAGATCCATCAAAGAACCCCGCACTTCTCTTATGGAAAATGGCCCTCGGGTAAATTTCCTAAATTTTTAGTATGTTGTAGATAATGCCGTTCTGATCAAAAGTATCCATGGCCACAACAAAACCTGCCGACCAGTTTTTGAGATACAGCGTGTCCAAGTTGCAAAATATAATTTACACTTCATTATATTTTCGTAGTTTATAATATTAATTCGTTTTGTTTTCCTATATTTTTGTTGACCCTGTCGTAGATAGGATAGAATACTATAAAAATATTATTATATACCGGGTGAGTGACGAAAATTATTTAATATTTTTTGTTAAATCATTGTATTTTCGGCATTAAATTAAATGTTAACACAGTGATACTCTGGACGACACTACCTTGGAGCAAGCTATCATAATTTATATTTTTTATATTTATACAGGGTCAGTTTCGCCACCCAAATATTGTAGCTACGAGCCAATTAAGCGGTGCGCCTGCACATGTTTCGCGTTCAATGCTGCGTTGCCATATAGTATATAGTAGAAAGTCTCCAAGATGCCATGTGTTATTAAATACAAACGGCTGGATTAGTTCTCAGTAAGTTCAAGGTTTGGCCACTTATTGTAACGTAATTAAAATGGAGAAACTAATAATATTAAATGTATAATAGCAAACGATGATAAAAGAAATGTTTGTTATTGGAAATAGGAGAGTTAATTAACCTAAACTGGTATATTCTTCTTACCGTTCCACTTAAATAATAAACACCAAGAAAACTTAGTCTCTGAAACCTGACGCGTGAGCTTGCTACGGCCCACTGCTGAACTGGTAACTTTAAGGAAGTAACCAGTACTAGCTGTTAATGTCACATGTACGTGTCAACTGTCGAAATGCTTTGTTTTTAGAAAAAGTTGATTCTACACGTAAACGATAATTATTGTGTTCCAACTGTTTTGTGAATAAATTTTATGTTTAAATCATAACATGTGCCATCACTTCTCTTAATTCAAATATATCAAGATTTCTTGAATTCTTGAAAATAAATCTTCGTATTGACATAACATTTTTTGTCGTCTAAGGGCGTAGATATGGGGGAGGGTTTAGGGGGGAATTACCCCCCTCCCCTTCAGGACCATAATAACAACACCTTCCCTCGTGAGTATTGTTGTGTTATACAGTGACCGGCAGAAAGTGCGCAGCATATGGGAAAGCTTTTTATCCTTAAGTTTAGAAAATTAATTTTATTTTAGATAGGTTCTGCATGTTCTCAAACCAAAATAACACCCAATAAATCCGGTAAAAGTCTTATGGTATACGAGGTAGGATCAAAAATTTGAAATTTCGCTAAGAGTAAAGTATAATGTATCCAAAACATTCCAACCGGCGGTAAACAGTCTCAAAAAGACCGACCATTGTATGCCGTATGGAATGATTGGAATGTCATCACACTGACTTTGGAAAAACAATACCTCCATCTTTCATTTTAGAATATTTTTTACTAAGAATTATTGTTTTAATATCAAAGTTATACCCAAATTCCAAATGTTGCTTATTTTGGAGAAAAAAATGGATTTAATCGTGTTTTCTGAATAACCCTGTATAAAAAATAAATGGCAACCGAACAGTACGAAAATAAGATTTTCGGCAGACTTTGTTAGAGATAACCGTCGATCATAAGTCCACTTAGTTTGTTTTCATAATATTATGGCTTTTTAAAATAAAAACATTAAAATATTAAATATTTTTGCTGCACACCGTATTTTATTTTCTGAGGGAACAAGTTAATTTCATCTAACTGATATTTTTTGATTTACATTGACTTAAAGCATCTCATAAATAGTTTTTTATACCTACATTAAGTATGCATAGAAAGTTTCCTTTTGATTTATAAAGAAAAAAATTTTAATTAAAAATATATTTTGAACGGATTTTATTCGTCACGCAAAATAAGGAGCAATATAGGTTATTTTGATTTATCAAATACACTATTAAGATAATTCAACTAATAGGTTATACATTTTTTAACTTAAGAATAGAAAACAAAAAGAATGCTAATTAAGACTATTTACATTAACAATAATTATTATAACTTTATATTTCTACATGTCCTCCTCTATTTTCTATACATTTTATACTTATTTTGTTAAATTCTTTGGCTACGTTCCTTAAAAAAGCCAGATTGATTCTAGCGACACACTGTCTTATAACATTTTCCAGATGGTCCAAATTTCTAAAAGGTCGATACTTATACACCTGGTTTGATGATCCTTAATTTGCGTGTCGAATAAAATCCGTTCAAAATATATTTTTAATTTAAATTTTTTCTTTATAAATCAAAAGGAAACTTTCTATGCATACTTCAATGTATAAAAAACTATTTAGAAGATGCTTTAATTAAGTCAATGTAAATCAAAAAATATCACTTAGATGAAACTAACGTGTTCCCTCAGAAAATAAAATATGATGTGCAATAAAAATATTTAATATTTTTATGATTTTATTTTAAAAAGCCATAATATTATGAAAACAAACTAATCGGACTTATGATCGACGGTTTTATCTAACAAAGTCTGCAGAAAATCTTATTTTCGTACTGTTCGGTTGCCATTTATTTTTTATACAGGGTTATTCAGAAAACACGATTAAATCCATTTTTTTGTCCAAAATAAGCAAAAGTTGGAATTTGGGTATAACTTTAATAACAATAATTTTTGATAAAAAAATATTCTAAAATGAAAGATGGAGTTAATTTACTCTTAGCGGAATTTCAAATTTTTGAACCTACGTCGTATATCATAATACTTTTACCGGATTTAATGGGTGTTATTTTGGTTTGACAACATGCAGAACATATCTAAAATAAAATTTATTTTTTACACTTAGAGATAAAAAAAAACTTCCCCATATGCTGCGCACTTTCTGCTGGTCACTGTATTAGTCTTGTCTCGATTTTAGAACATATCTTTTGTTTTGTTCTTGTCTTGAAATCAAGACGAGATCAAGGCGACTTTTTTAACCGCTTATGCTTAAAGCAAATTTTATAAACATTCTATTTTCTTTCGTGCGATATGTTTTAGTTATTGGCATCTATCATATTTTTTAGGTAAGAAGAAAATGTTTGTCATTAGGCATTAATTTGTATGTCCTATGGTCGATTTTTTTTACTTAACGTAAATAATATAGTCTGATGAAGAACTGGGTTAAATCCGTTGGTTGGTGGTTTCACTATTTTCTTCTTAAATGTGAGAGTGAACTGCATAAAAAAAGTAGGAATACAGTCCATTAAAACCATAATAATAAAGTAAAGAAACAAAACGAGACTGCATGCCCAGCAATTAAATTTTTCAGCTTTCTTATCGATATTCAAATCTGGTCGTTTATCGGTTTACATCACTTTTACTTTTTGACATCTATGGAATAATAAGTTCGCGAATTTGCATTAAGCATTAACTTTCAGATAAAAACAAAGACAAGCGATTTGGTTAATTTATGAGCCTTTTTTCTCTTTCACTTCAACTTTTTTTTTTAGTTTTAGCAGTGACATCAAATTAGACTTTCTGACTTTTTTTATGTTTTTAAAATTTTCCACTGGTCAAATTAATTATAGTTTCCTAATGATATTCAATTATAAAGTTTTAGGGAAAACACAACGGAAACGCTGTACTGACGTTTTTACTACGAGTGACGCATAATTTTTGAATTTCATTCATTATCTAACGTTGCAGTGTTGGTGAGCTGTGTTTGTGATCAATAGTGTTTTTCGATGTCAGTATTTTTTCGAAATAGAACTATTTAGTGCTATTTGTTAATATTTAAAATGGTTCGCCAGTGCGTGGTGTGTAAGAGACCCGACTATTCTAACCCTTAATATTTAAGCGGTATATTCAGGTTATGTTTTTTTAGCTTAATGGTGTGAGTAAATAGTTTGGTATTTTAAGTAAATGTTACAAAATATATGGATTGTTTTTGATCTTAAAAAAAAACACATGCCACTGCACTGTAAGGATAACAGCGAGTTTTTACAGCTTACAGTGTTGCGATTTTTTCAAGCTATTTTTTAAAGCCATTTCTTTTCAACTTTTCTGAAACTTTGGAAGTATGTATGGTTGTAAACAAATGGTTTTTAATAAATGGAATGTTTTGTCTCCTTATCTTACATGTCTGTGGTTTATATAACTTCCAAAACTGGTCGAAATACTCGATTTTGACATTTTTTAACACAACAAATAAAGAAGCTTTCAAATACTGAATTTATTCTAGTTAAAATTTCCACCCTGTATAATACCGTGCGAGCAAAAATTATTTGCATCAAAGAGGGCCTTGCATCTAAGGACGTAATGCTTAGCCGTAGAGCTTAATACCTGTCGGGTGTCAGTAACTACCCGAATTAACAATCAATCAGTAATTTCGTCATCTTTGACAGTCGTTACAAGTAATTTGATTCATCGCTAATTTTCCAATTTCTTGAACAATTCACACAATGGGCTTTACGGAACAGCACAAAACATTCATGGTTGAAGCGTATTTTCGAAACGGGGTTAAAGTAAATGGTGAGTGGCAATACAATCCAGGGTTGGTGAATGGACGATTTTCACGAACATTTTCCTAACTTTGCTTTTATTGCTGGAGATTTTTATCATCGCCTGAAAAGAACCGTGGCTGTGTTTAGGGAAACAGGTTCTATATAAGACAAAAAAGGAGCAGGAAGACCATCTGTAAGAACAGAAGAACTTGTTGCAAACGTTCGTGAAATAATGCAAAATACGCCAACAAATTGTATAAGACGCCTTTCCCAAGAAGTGGGAAGATCTTATGAAACATGTAGGATTATTCTTAAGAGGCAGCTAAATTTATTTCCTTATAAAGTGCAAGTATTCCAAGAAATACGAGCCGCAGATTTTCAAAGACGCAGGAATTACTCTCAATTTACTCAAAATTTATTGGAAAGAAATGATTTATTAGACCTGACATTTTTTTCGGATGAAGCCTGTTTCCATCTCTCCGGTTATGTGAATTCTCAGAATACACGCATGTGGAGTAGTGAAAATCCCCATTTTTTTGTAGTCCACATTCCATGACACAGTTACAGAACAGCGGTATAGAGACAATAGACAATATTTTGAATCCATTTGTGGAGCAATTACTTGACGATGAACTACGTTTTGGATATTTTCAACAGAACGGTGAAACCGCCCGGCCCATACAGCCGCCGAAACTATTAACTACTTACGCAATTTTTTCGACGACAGATTGATCAGTTTTCGATCAGACATTGAATTCACCTTGTTTAACGGTTATGGATTACTTCGTTTTTCCTCATTTAAAGAACACTATTTTTAAAACATCTGTTGCAATATTAGAACAATTACAAGAAAGGATTATCCAAGAATGTGGTAACATTTCTCCAGAGATGCTGGTCAACACTTTCGAAAATATGAAGGGACGTGTGAATTTATGCTTGGAGCATGGCGGTGGCCAATTTCAGCAATTTATGTAATTATTTTTCTTTCTGTATCGCACGGTAAATGCTCGTTACTTACTTGACAAGCACTACTTCGTTGAACAGAAAATATTTATTATTTAATTCCCACATTATTAGATAAATAAATACTGTGTGACGTTAGATATAATTGAAAATTCTCTCATTATTTTTCTTCCAAAATGTTGATTCTACCCGAATCGATATTCTCAAGAGCATTGATTCGATCTACTTTTCCTTTCTCGCAAGGTATCGATTGGCGACGCTTTTAAATATCGCAATCGGGTGCAACCGTTGATAACAACCTAGCAAACATTGTTTTATCGGGTTTAGATACGTCATGGTTGGTTGCAATTTTTAAAGGTTGTTTGTGAGTTGTAATAATAATTGTTATCTAAATCTGGTTTTACTTTCAATGTACAGGTAATGTTTGTCCAATATTACGGGTTCAGTGAATACGATTTGTTTTAAAGAAAGGCCTTCTGGGATTTAAGTAGGAGTGAGTGAATCAGCATAAGAACATTTCATTAAAAAAAAAACAAGTAAATATATGACGTTGAACTCGGAGCTGATTTCGGTCACAGCATTTTACTACTCGGCCTAGTAAAGATACGAATCCACTGTATAACCGAGAGCAAACCAAGTAGGTAGTTGATTATAGAAGTTTTGACGTCTTATTATGATTTGATAAGCGACCATTTTTGTAAAAAAGGCTTTTAATACATCTTGCCGCTGTTGTTGGGATTGCTTGGGTTATGGGTGCCGGTAGAGTCCTAACAAGGACGAAACAGCCGTCGTGATCTACCCGCCCTAGGGTATTCATTGTGCTTGGATCCCTGTGTATTCCAATATAAAAAACAGTTACACACTTGTCCGATATGCCACAATATTCGCTTTTAATTATTTTTGCTGACACTATTTTCTATAACATCGTATTTTTAAAGTAAAGATCGCTACGAAGTTATAGTCAGCTGGAATGATGCTGCCAACTCAAATTAGTGGATGGTAACCTATAAAAACCAAAACCCTATTAGTAGGTAGTGTACAGGGATATTATAGTGTGTCATTTAAACAGCTTATTAAGCATTCTACTTTTTTTATAGTTCTGTGGTGGGTACGTAAGCAGCGGGAGGAGAATGTTATCGATTGGGCAGACTTATTATTTAGTTGGCCACCATACGTAAGCAGTGTTGCGGATACGAGACTATTTTCACCACAGAACACTAACAAAAATAAACGCTATAAATTCCGTGCGAGCAAAAATTATTTGCATCAAAGAGGGCTTGGATTAAAAAACGTAGGGCTTGGTTTAGATCACAATGATATGGGTACGATATATATAACCAAATCTAGGTTCAAATTTTGTCAAATTCATATTATGACATGATATGCCAAACTAATGGGTAATAAAATAAGTAGACAAATACAAATTTATTTTTGTTGTTTACAAAATTAACAAAGTAAGAATATAAGTACAGAAAGAAAAAGAAAAATAATTACTTACATAAATTGCTGAAATTGGCCACTGCCATGCTCCAAGCATAAATTCACACGTCTCTTCATATTTTCGAAAGTGTTGACCAGCATCTCTGGAGAAATGCTACCACATTCTTGGATAATTATTTCTTGTAATTGTTCTAAATTTGCAACTGGTGTTTTAAAAATAGTGTTCTTTAAATGAGGAAAAACGAAGTAATCCATAACCATAACCGTTAAACTAATCTAGGTGGCAATTCAATGTCTGATCGAAAACTGATCAATCTGTCGTCGAAGAAATTGCGTAAGAAGTTAATAGTTTTGGCGGCTGTATGGGCGTTTGCACCGTCCTGTTGAAAATATCCAAAACGTAGTTCGTCGTCAAGTAATAGCTCCACAAATGGATTCAAAATATTGTCTCTATAACGCTGTGCTGTAACTGTGTCATGGAAAAAAATAGGACCAACAATTCTTCTTCAGGAAACAGCTAACCAGACACCAATTTTTTGAGGGTGCAATGTGGATTCTACAAAAAAATGGGGATTTTCACTACTCCGCATGCGTGTATTCTGAGAATTCACCTAACCGGAGAGTGGAACCAGGCTTCATCCGAAAAAAATGTCAGGTCTAATCAATAATTTCTTTCACGAACGTTTGCAACAAGTTCTTCTGTTCTTACAGATTGTTTTCCTGCTCCTTTTTTGTGTTATATAGAACATGTTTCCCTAAACACAGCCACGGTTCTTTTCAGGCAATGATAAAAATCCCCAGCAATGAAAGCAACGTTAGGAAAATTTTCGTGAAAATCGTCCATGCACAAATCCGGATTGTATTGCCACTCACCATTTACTCTAACCCCGTTTCGAAAATATGCTTCAACCATGAATGTTTTGTGCTGTTCCGTAAAGCCCATTGTGTGAATTGTTCAAGAAATTGGAAAAATTAGCGATGAATCAAATTACTTGTAACGACTGTCAAAGATGACGGAATAACTGATTGATTGTTAATTCAGGTAGTTACTGACACCTGACACCCAAAAGGTATTAAGCTCTACGGCTAAGCATTACGTCCTTAGATGCAAGGCCCTCTTTGATGCAAATAATTTTTGCTCGCACGGTATGACGTTTTTTTGGCATTTTTTGTCGATGATGTCGATGCCACCACACGCAGTTTAGTGGTCCTGAACTAATTGTGGCGGAAGGGGGGGGGGGGGGGGGGGGGGTAGTGCAAGTCACCATGTTTTTATTTCTTGAAGGTTAAATTAATATTTTGAAAGTTTTGTTTTCAATAATTTTTAAAAAAATACGGTTTTATTACCAATAAATAGAATTCCACACTGGTGTAGAGTCCACAAAACATGGTAACATCTGCCTTCTAACGGTAGCAACTGAAAATAAGAAAATGAAATGACAGTTTTGGGTCCACGGATAGAGTTTGGAAGAGGAAAAACTTTTTATTAGTATTTATAGGAGAAAAATCATTCTTTATAAAAACATCTGCTTGCTCTAAAACTACAATTTCGAACATTAGATTGGCGATTACTATACAGGGTTCGTCAGAAACAACAGTTTTTGTTTTTTGGATTTTTTTTCAATTCCTTTTGATGATTGGCTAAATCATCCTTTTGGGAACAAATTGATTGGAAGGTACCTATGGTCCAAATCAGTTGGCACGTAGGAGTCCCGATCTCACAATAATTATCAACTGTCATTTTTGGGAATATCTGAAGCCACATGTGTATTAAACCAATTACAATAATAACTTAGATCTCTTGAAAGAAAAAATAAAAGTAGTTATTGCAAATATCCCAATACAGCAAGTTAGGAACTGTTATCGGGAATTCAGATGTCGAGTTGAACTATGCGTAAACTCGGTGGTACCACGTTTGAATAAAAGTTTTATCATTTGTGATTGAATGAATTAAAGAAATATGACATGTAATAATAAAAATACATCAAAAGTAGGCAAATAACAAATGGTTTTTTTACAACAAAATCGTTACTCGGCCAGATATAAAATCATGTTCGAAGTAAGTAAGAAACCAGTGGCGGCTCGTGACTAGCGAGTCAGGGGGGGCGCTGGCTTTAAATAAAAAAAAGTAAAATGTCTACTATTTTCGAAAGTACGTGTCTGTTTTTTCCGAGGTTTTTTCTAACTTTCTCGTTGTGAATTTTAATTTCATTAGCATAAGCACTACTTAAACAAGTTAAAATATTAGTTTGTCCTAACATCTCAAAACTTACCACATTATGACGATGTTTTGCACTATTTTCATGTTTTTTTATTTTCTCTGAAAGATGTTTTAAGTCCTGCACCCCATTTATAGTCCAATTATCATCCCCGCCAAAAAGAAGACACACGAAACAAAAAAAAATAATTTTTGTCCTCACAACCGCATATCCAGGATTTTCTATTATATATTTCTTTGTCAAACTTACGCGTAAACTGTGCCTTACTTTTACATTTTGATTGCACTTGTACTATGTTCAATTTCTAGCATTTTTCAAGTTCAAGTTTTTCACTTAAGCTCAGAGAACTAAACACAAGCTTCTGTAAATCACTGACCTTCATATTACACGACATTTTCCACTTTTATAACGTAATTAAGAAATAACTCAAAACAAATAAACAAAACGTCAGCGAGTCAACGGCATCGACAGACGACAGGTCGCATCGCGATTCGCGAACAGTGGGCGCGGAAAATTGGAGCTCTCCGTGGCCGCTCGTTGTGCGATGTGTAGGTGACGTCAGGCCTCCGTCGTCATGACAACCCATCGAGAAGGCGCGTTGAATCGGGACGGATAATCGGTCGCCCGCCGCCGCCCGCGCTTAGTACAACCTTGAGAGCGCGCAACTCGCTCGTCTATGAGTATAGCCTGCCCGTTTGAATGGGGCTACGTTTGGTTTGAATTATTTTAATTGATTGCTTACATACATTGCGTTATTGGTTTTTTAAGTAAAGTATTTTTGGATTCTGTTTGAAATAATTGCAGGGAGGTCGGCGCCCCAGAGCCCTTCATTAACCAGCCGCCACTGTAAGAAACCAACAATAGTTGTTTGTTTTTACGTAAATTTATAAAATCCAAAAAACTAAAAAATGCTGTTTCTGACGAACGTGCAAATGTGATATTTGAAATTATACTTTTAGCACCAGCAAAATTCATTTAATAAATTAAGGAATTGAAAACTATAATTTTAAAAAAAAATCCTAAATTGTAAAAATGTTGTTTTTCACGAACCCAGTGTAGTCGCAAAAATGAAAATCGCAAATCTGATATTCGAAATTGTAGTTTCAGCATAAGCAGAGGTTTTTATAAAGAATGAATTTCTTCTAAAAAGGGTTTTCCTCTTCCAAACTCTATCCGTGGACACACTGTATATAAGTTATAATAACTACCAAACAGTTAATATAAACCAGCTTTATTAAAGAAAAACAGGGAATGCGCCTTTTCACTATAGACACTATAGAAACGTATATAATTTTTAAGACAGCTAAAGATTAAAACTTTTGTGTCGCACAAGTTGTGCGTGCGTTTGTTTTTTATACCAAACAAATTACATTTGGCAGTAAATATTCAATGTTGGTGTCACGAGAAAGCAAATTAAATTTGGCAGGCTGCGGTTTATATGTTGCAGTTCTCCGGTTTCTCTTGCTCAATATATAGGTAGGTACTGAACAATTAATGAGAAAATATGAATGTGTTGACCTCGTCTGCGACCCACAAGTTCAGTCGAAGTTGCGTGGGTTTTACGTTATAGGCTTTAAACTGTCGAACTTGTTTTCTAATTTTAACCTACCAAAACTACGATTGCTAATAAAGGGGATTTATTTGGTTTACATTTAGGAGAATGCGGGAGAATGGTGCAATTTTTCTACAGGGTCCTGCACCTCACCTCCCGTATTCTATAGCTTACTTAGTAATTAAGTTAGAACTTTGATATTTTGCAGACCCTACTTTGCTGGGCGCATTTCAGGAAAATATCCTTTTTCATACAGGGTGTTCGAAAAAAGTGTGACGTCATAAGGATTAGTGATGTGAGAGGAGAATATTCTCGAGAGAATATTCTCGAGAACGGAAATATTCTCGAGAATATTCTCTGTAAGAAAATTCTCCCGAGAATATTCTCTAGAGAAGTTTTTCTACATAATTTACACCGCCTCGATTTACACTGAAAAATTTTGCAATGATTTTTAAAATTTTGAGTTTCCCTAACCTTTTCTATAACTCTGGCAACAGTGATTCAGGGAAATCCCCTGGAAGCGCCAACGTATACTCGTATGTTTTTAATAGTTAAATGTGATCTTTCTTTATTTGACTGTTTTTTTGTTTAGTTTTTAGTTATTCTTTTTTATTTCTTTACGTTTTGTTTGATTAACGCCGTTTGGCATTTGCCGAAAATAAGCAGAATAGGTAATTTTTAATTTCTTTTTATTGCTATTTCTAGCGGTTTTCTTACCATTCTCAGAAAATTCTCTTAACTTGAGAATATTCTCGAGAATATTCTCCAAAAGATTATTACCGAGAATTTTACATCACTAATAACGATGTATTTTTTTAAATTACACGCCATATATTTTCTTACTTATTTGGGTGCCTCCTATAATTACCTACGTACCCCTAAAATTTTATTAAAATCGATTCAGCATTATAGGCGAAAAAAAAATAAAAACTAAAAAATATCAGTTTTGCACCACTGGTTTTAAAAATTAATAAAAAAAATAAAAATAATGCCTCGTTAATAAAATTATACAAATATACTTATTAAATAAAGTCTAACAGTCTCGTTAACAAAGTTTGACTAATACGAATTGTACAGGGTGTCCAAAGTTTAGTGTCAAACTTTGCAAACTTTAAAGCAATTTATTTTTCTTATTTGAAACAGGAACCCCTGTATCATTTTATGTCAGTCGATGCAGAATTAAAAATCAAACATTCGCCCTAATTACAACCCCCATCGCAATTTCTAACGCATCAAGACTTATTTGCAGAAAACTCATTTTATCAACTATTTCAACAGTCATTATTATGAATAAATATCGAAGGTGGCTTCGAAAAACAATTTATTGCTATTAAAGTTTATTAAAGTAACAAGAGACCATTTTTACTTTAGTTATCTAAAAGTTTCGATTGTAAGTAATTATTTAAGCTGCTATAAGTAATTTATATTGTTTTTTGTGATGGACTAAAACCAAGAAGAACTCGTAGATGAACTATTTTTTGGTAAGCCGAGTTCACGCACAGCGTTATCCGGAACGACAAGATCCAGACATAAGGAGCCTGCAAAACATATTAGAGAGGTTTGTACAAACGGGAAATATAAACTACCCAAAACCAGTGAGAAATAAACCGGTCCGAACTAAAGAGAATCAATTGGCTGTGCTATTATCTGTTATAGAAAATCCTTCAGCATGGGCGTCGTTTGGGGGGGGGGGGGGGGGCAAGGTGAGGCATTTGCCCCCCCCCCCCTGGAAGTTGTTATTGACAATTTTATAATTTAACCAGTCAATCAAATTTGCGGAAATTTTTTGCCGGTATTTTGACTATTTTTCTTGTTTATTGAGGTTTAATATGGTTTGATTGAATGTATGAATTTATTATTTGGAGTTTTCCTTTATATTTTTGTTATTATTGTGGGGTAGTAAAGACTTATTTTAATAAAAATGAACAGTTTTAATATCAAGACGACTATGAATGTGGAATATTTGAGAAACAATTTTTCGCTCATTAAGTATTGAGCAAAAAATTGAAATTAAAATTGAGGGAAGACCTAAACTCAAAATTAACTTGATACAGACCACAAAGTGTAAATCTAGGGACTTTATTGTTAGATAAGTTTGCTGCAACAAAAAAAAAACAGAAGAAACAAATTTTAAACAATGAAAAATAAATTGGCCTTTTTATTTTTTTATCTTATTTTATTCTCAATAAAATAAGAATGTAATCATAAAATTTTAAAACATTTACTAATAATTATTAACCAAATTTGGCGTGGTCTTAAAGAATTTTCGCCTGCGGCGCATTTCGCCTGCAGCGGGCTTTTACTGCACCCCCAAATTAACAAGTCACGAACCGCCACTGCCCCGCCCCCCCCCCCCCCCCCTAAGAAAACGTTTAACGATGCCCATGTCAACCAGCAGTCGCTGATGCCGTAGATGTAAACGAAAGAACAGTTTAACGAATTTTAAAGGATAACCATATCCACGATTATCATTTTCTGTTAATAATTACATTACATAACAATTTAAAAATATTTGAAACTTTTAGATTACTAAAGTCAAAATGGTATCTTGTCACTTTAATACAAGTCAAGTTTTTAATACAGCGGCCACGTTTTTTTTGGCTGGTTACCCTTTCCCTCTCCCCTTGAAATTGGCTCTATGGGCGCTCCGATTTGCGTAACGGGCCTAGGGCCCCCTATAATCAAAAATAGGCCCTAATCGTCGATTACATTGTTGTTTTTTATGTGTACATTTTGAGGCAGGTTTAATTTTAATTTAGTCTTTTATTTACCTATCCTTGTCATTTTATGCCACGTGGCTGTACTTATTAATCCGCCAGTAGCGACGTGGCATTCCAGAAAAAAAAATTATTAATCGCTTATTATAACAATGCGTTATTTAAAAATATATAACACTCTCTATAAACATAATATGACTTTCGAAAATGAAAGGTAAATTTGAAAACACTTTACACGTAGTTTAAATATGCGTCTTTTGAAATATTCGTATTGGAGACATTCGGGAAGAGCGGGGAGCAAAAGATGGGATTTTATAGGCCACGATGAACTCGTAAGCGCCATCATTTTTTCTCATAACTGTGTGCTTTCGACCTTTTAAAACGTACAAAATTGTGTAAATTTCAGTAAATTGGCCATTCAAATATAAATATTCATATTACGACTGTTAAAAGTTTATATTTAAAATTAACATGGCTTGTTTCTGCATATTTATTCTCGTATATACTTATTAATATGTATTGGGGTCATTATACTGAATGGGTAATGATACCCAATTTTGGATACTATTAATACTGAAATGTGAACACTGTGATTCTTCGCTGTCATTTAAACAAAAAAAAAATCTGACGAGGCATTTTTTTCCAACGATAATCTAGCAAAGATAAACCAAAGAAATTACCTTGTCGGACTTCCATTGTCTTTATTTTGTTACTTTTTACCTCTTTGAATTGGCAATACCTTAATCAAGGATCGAATCATTCAAACTCCATAAAACAGGGCATAAATCAAACTCTGTAACACAGAGCATCAAACGTTTGCAACTTGCAACAATCCGGAAGACCTTAATATTGAAATTTCAAATATCAAAAAGATTTAAAACAGAATGGTTACCCTGAAACCTTTGTAACTAATACCATCTCAAAACTTAAAAATTGCGAAGTCAAAACTAATACAAAAACGAAAGAGGAGCAAGCATTTCTCACAATACCTTATGTTAAGGGGATTTCTGAATAGATTAGAAGGATAACCAAAAACTATAATATCAAAACAGCCTTCAAATCCGGAAATACGCTTAACAAAACGAAAACACAAAAAATTGTATCTATCAAATCCCTTGCGAGTGTGGCGAATCGTACATTGGAGAAACAAAAACACCCCTTCCCGTATGAGTTAAAGAACATCTGAAACATACTCAAAAAGGTGAAACTTCGAGATCAGGTATAGCGGAACATGTATGGACCAACCAACATACTATACAGTGGTCAGAAGCCAAGGTTTTGGACACGGAACAGCGCTGGAAAAAACGAAAATTCAAAGAAGCAGCTTTTATGAATCGAAATGCCCATATATTTAGTAAACCAAGTATAGATACTTTATTTAACGAATATTTCACTCGTTGAATGCATTTATTTATTTATTTATTTATTTATTAACGAGCTTAGCCCACTTTTTAAAATTACAATAATTGGCAAATAATGCATATTTTATATAGGTAAATACATAATAAAATTACCAATAGTATTAACACCTCGATCAACACCAATAAAAAAATAATATATATATCACAGTGTCAAAAAAAAAAAAAGATAAGCGTAACTACAAACTAAAGAAAAAATCAGCAGGGAGCAACTTAATATCAGGTAACCAGACGCAGGTTCCTATAAAAACCTGAAGCAGATGAAAAAAAGTCCAAATCGTTGGAGTAATAGTTAGCCATCCTGATAGACCTCTGCAGAAAAGAGTTTGAAGCATAATTTGTGCGATTAAATGACTGATAGAAAGTAAAATTGGAACGTGTGGTTCTGGGTGGAACAAAAAGTGGAATCTTCACCAACAGATCCGGACAATGGTAAACATGGTTTAAGATATTGTAAAATAATTTCAAATCATGCCTCTTACGGCGAGCCTCAAGTGAAACCAGCCCCAAAACAGACTCAAGTTCAGGATAAGACATTGCATAACCATCTGGGACTCTAAATGCTGCATATCTAAGAAACTTATGCTGGACAGTTTCCAAACTATTCACATGTGTTGCATAAAGTGGACTCCATACTGAGGATGCATACTCCAGATTGGGTCTCACCAAAGAACAGTACAGAGACTGTAAGGATTGTGGACTCTCTCGAAGATCTCTTTATAAACCCTAACATTTTTAGTGCCTTCCTCTTAATATTTGTAATATGTGGCACGAAACCAAGAGAGCGATCCAATACTATCCCCAAATCAACCACACTATCCACAAGCTTCAGTGCATCCTGCCCAATAACATATTGGTATATAGGTGGAGTGCGAGACCTAGAGAACAGCATCAAGTGACACTTTAAAGCATTAAGTTCCATTCCATTCAATTTACACCAGTTCATGAGGTTGATCAAATCCAATTGCAATAATTCATAATCTTGGGAAGAGCTGATACGAGAAAACAATTTGAGGTCATCGGCAAATAAAAGATAGTAGGAAAATTTAAAACATTTATGAATATCATTAATAAATAGGTTAAAAAGTAAGGGACCCACATGAGAACCCTGGGGCACCCCTGAAGTAACCTCAATCACCCTCGAAGTGAAGTTGTGAACCTTAACAATCTGAGTTCGATCATGTAGATAGCTTTCAAACCATTTTAGCAGAGGGCCATGAATACCAAGAGACTCAAGCTTGGCCAAAAGTACCCGATGACTGACCCTGTCAAAGGCCTTGGAAAAATCTGTGTAGATAGCATGAACCGTTCCACCATCCTGCAAGGTCTCCGACAAAAAATCAATATATGACACCAAGTTAAGCTCCGTTGACTTCCCGCGTTGGAATCCAAACTGACTGTCAATAATAACACCACTGAATTAGAGTTGTGTAGTTCGCGAACGAACTAGTTCAAAAGATCGAATCTGACAACTGAACTAAAAGATTCAATCAGTAATTACTGAGAGATTGAAACAAGGTGAACTAAAGTCTGTACTACGCAAGCGAGAGCGAGACGACCGAGATTATAGGTTTTGTCACCTGACCGACCGATGATCGGGACCGATCATAGACAATTTACCTAAATTGTCTATGGGACCGATGCATGCCGCGATGATTTCGGACTATTTCGGTATTGAAATGAATAAATATTGTCGGTGTCTACTGTATCGGCCGAGCGCTCTTCTTAGAAGGAGGCTGTGTTTTTAATATAAAAGCAACGTGATCGGTGGGTAAATCAAGAAAAATATTTATTTCTTCTGTATTCGTAGGTTTTTTGTTAAGTAATTTAATATATAATTTAAATTTTAAAATATTTCTTTTACTTCACTATGCCAGTATAAATCAGTGAACTAAATGAACTAAACGAACTAGTCTTTTGAACTATTCACTTTATTGAACGAGAACGAAAGATTGAAATCAGCAAAGTGAACTAAACTTCCCAGCACTACACTGAATGCCTCTGTCAGATAATCGGTCACAATATTCTCAAACAATTTTGGTATTGTGTTCAATATGCTCACTGGTCTATAGTTATTAACTTCTGTTTTACTGCCAGATTTGTGAATGGGTACAATGAAACTCGACTTCCAACAAAATGGCAAACAACCGGTGGACAACGACAGCTTAAAAATATAGAAAAGGGGTCTAGCCAGAATAAAACTACAGTGGTGAAGCAAACGGGGAGGTATTCCATCCGGCCCAGGACCCTTACCACAATCCAATGTACTTAACTTGCTATAAACATCAGATATAGAGAGGTTTATATTAGAAATGTTTGTATTATTTGTTGATAACTGGTTAGGAATATCACAGTGCTTATCACAGTAAACAGACGAAAAGTAGTCAGCGAAAAGATTGGCAGTTTCAGGACCCGAAGCACTCTTGACGCCATTGTAAGACACTTCATAAGGAACACCAGGAGTCTTGCGTTTGGCATTGACAAATTTCCAAAAATTCTTGGGATTATGGGTAATATCATTCTCCGTCTGGATAACATAATTGTCATAACATTCTCTAGAAAGCTGTTTACAACGAGACCTCAACCTAGCAAACTCCAGGTAATCCAAGTGATCACCATACTTCTTGAATCTAGAGTGCACTATTTTTTTAGTGATAATTAGATTTTTCAACTGTTGAGAATACCAAATGGGAAACTTTCGTGAAGATATCTTTTTTAAGGGTACAAATAAATCGATAGCATGATACAAGTACATATAAAAGTCATTAATTAATTCATCTAAGGGTCTGTTTCTAAATATGTTGTCCCAGTTAATAAGGGAAAGATACTCATTAATGGACTCGTAATCAGCCCGATTAAAGTCCCTGTAAAATTCGTCAGTGTTAATGCACTTTTTTCTCTAACACAGCTATACTCTAAGTGTGTTCCGCGGAACCCTACAGTTCCGCGATACCTCTGTAGGGGTTCCTCAAGAATTTAGAAAAAAAATCAAAACACCTCTCTCTGGTCGAACGTTTTGACTCCGCGGCCGCGCGTATGTATATTTATTTATTTATTTGTATTTGTATAAACATGTGTTACAATAGCTGGTACAATATCTCATAAGTTTGGTATCAACATGTATACTTGTATACTTGTGAGCGCGCAGTCCCTTTGATAAAAGCCGCCTCTGAATTGTTTACAACGCAATTTTTATATTTCTCTTTTTATTTTTGCTTTTTGTTTATCAAAGGCGCCGACTCGAGTATTTTCGAGAATATTCGAGATCGAGTCTAGGACTAAGTATAAAAGCGGCGATCGCGCGTCGCGCCTCGTCAGTCAGTTGACGACCACTACAATCCCGATGGTTCTCATTATTGTGTGAAGATTATGGCAGCAAACATAAAACACTGCTGCTCCATACAGAAGTGCGATGGCTGTCTCGGGGTAAAACTTTAACAAGGCTATTTGAACCTAGAGCCGAGTTACAAATGTTTCTTTCAGCAGATACTTCTTTTAATTTGAAGGACCGTTTGTATGATAAAACTTGGTTGTTCCGATTGTCTTTTATGGCGGATATCTTTCAAAAACTGAACGAATGAAATTTATCATTGCAAGGTAAACAGACAACAGTGTTTCAGGCCTATAACAAAATAACTGCCTTCAAAAGAAAATTAGATTTTTGGATTATTTGCGTTGGTAAGAAAGAAATAGAAAGCTTTACGTCACTCAGTGAGTTTGTTAGCGATAACGACTCAGAAATGTTTCAAGATTATGTGTTTGAAGAATTGGTCCAATATCTCAGTTCGATGCGCGCATCTTTTGAAAAGTATTTTCCCGAAGAACAGAATACAAAAATGAAACTGAATTCATGGATTCATAATCCTTTTTTACCCAACTTGGAAAAGCCCGAAAGTATGTCAAACGAGATATATGAATCTCTTTTAGAAATGTCATCAGACACAAGTATGGAGTCACTGTTCAAAACGACGCCTCTCAACGATTTTTGGTGCAGAATCCGTGATGAATATCCAATGCTTGGCAAAATGGCTCTGAATATTCTTCTCCCGTTCCCAACAACATATTTGTGCGAAACAGGATTCTCAACCTATGCAGCCACGAAAACAAAATATCGCAATAGACTGGACGCAGAACCTGATATGAGACTTCAACTGTCTTCTATCAAACCTGATATCAACCAATTATTGATGAAAAATAAAAAACAGTTTCATACCTCCCATTAGTTAGATTTTTTCTTTTTTAATATCTTCTATTATTGTACTTGCCATGTGGTAAAGTAAGTAATAAGTAGTAACTGTTACATTGTACTTTTATTATGCTTATTAATAAAGAATACACTTTTAAAAACTATTGTTTTATTGTAGGGTTCCATCAAGTATTTTGCTTCCCAAAAGGGTTCCGTCACCAAAAAAGTTTGAGAACCGCTGCTCTAACATATCATAGAATCGTAGATGATTGCGTAAATATATACCATATCATTCAAGTAGACACATGCATGTTTGTACCTTATATTAATAAAAGTGTGAACCACGAAGTTTATTTATGTATCAGCTGACTGTTAGGTCACCACTTTCTATGAACTACAAGGCTATAAAAAATGTTAATTTGTTGTTTTATTTATATTGTAAAGTTTCTCCGAATATAATAATTATTATTTGACAAGCTTTTATTGTAATATAAACCAGGTTAACTAGCTCTTGGCTCATTTGCAAAAATAGTATAATATGAAATATAACCGAATGAAATTGGATCTTTTAGTTATTGTTCTTTGTTTCCTTTCATTTTTAATAAGTACGAGAGGGTACTGGAAGAACTTTCTCGCTAACAATTAAATGAGTATCTTATTTTATTTTTCAACATAACCTACCCTAACTAAAATGCATGTATTTTGTCGATATTTCTGTTCCAATAAAAGTTGGTCGCTATCAATTTTATACTTTCCTTATAGCAGAAGTATTGTATTCTAAAATTTCCGCTTCAGCAAATTTTCTTATCCCTGTTTATAAAAGTTCTAGCACCGCTTAGGCCATAGACCTTTCAGATCAGCTAACATAATCACGAAAGTGGCAAATTTATGGCCTTGCGCATTATCATTTAACAAAAATGGGAAAGTAGACAGGTCCGGGCTTTAAAATTTAACTAATATACCCACAACTAAAATAAAGCCTAGTTTGATGAGGCTCTCTCCCACCCGCCCTAACCTTTCTAGGCCAATTACAAGCTGCTGATGTATAATTCTAATGCCTAAAGGCTCCAATCTTATTCAAATAAAATACTTGGTTCACACTTGGATTAATATACAGTGACCGGCAGAAAGTGCGCAGCATATGGGAAAGTTTTTTTATCGTTAAGTTTAGAAAATTAATTTTATTTTAGATAGGTTCTGCATGTTCTCAAACCAAAATAACACCCATTAAATCCGGTAAAAGTCTTATGGTATACGAGGTAGGATCAAAAATTTGAAATTCCGCTAAGAGTAAAGTACCTCCATCCTTCATTTTAGAATATTTTTTTACTAAGAATTATTGTTTTAATTTCAAAGTTATACCCAAATTCCTAATTTCGCTTATTTTGGACAAAAAAATGAATTTAATCGTGTTTTCTGAATAACCCTGTATAAAAAATAAATGGCAACCGAACAGTACGAAAATAAGATTTTCTGCAGACTTTGTTAGAGATTACCGTCGATCATAAGTCCGATTAGTTTGTTTTCATAATATTATGGCTTTTTAAAATAAAAACATAAAAATATTAAATATTTTTGCTGCACACCGTATTTTATTTTCTGAGGGAACAAGTTAATTTCATCTAACTGATATTTTTTGATTTACATTGACTTAAAGCATCTCCTAAATAGTTTTTTTTACATTGAAGTATTACAATGAAGTATGCCCCCCCCCCCCCCCCCCCCCCCCGCAGACCTCGCCCACACTGACGGCCCCTTCGAAACTTGCTGCCAAAGAGTGTATGAACTTTCGGATCATTTATTAATTAACGATTTTGTAAAAAAAACTCTCGACGATCTGCTCGTTTTGTATAATACCTTGTATAGTACTTAATGACATAATCTTTGTGCAGACTTGTTGAGTGTTCATGTGTTTTACTGTTTTCTGTCTTGGATTCTATGAGGCTTGATCACTGCTACCCCCGTTCCCGTTACTACCATACATGGTAAGCAACATTATAAGTGGTGTTTTAAAATTTTGATTTTGCATCATGTTTGCTGGAATATTACGTATATTATATCTAATGCGCACGAGATAAGCTGTTCTAGTCCAAGATCCCAGAGCGATCAGACATAACTTATTTTCACACGAATGAAACCCTAAGTTTTCAGTAGCGTCTCGTGTGCCTTGAATACCTACGCGCTTGTGGAACTTGCCGAGTGACACCTGGGCAGGTACCAGGTGAGAAAGGTAACTAAAAATAAGAATTATTTAACTTAAATTCACATGGCTGATTTTTATATATATCATATAGAATATTATTTTAAAGTAATATCATAAGTGTCAGACATTTTTGATGGACCAGATCTTTTGTCAGACGCTTTTAAGCTACCCAAAAAATAAATGAACTTTACTTATTTTTACATGTCTGATTTTTGAATATGTTATTGAAGTATTTATTTAAAAGTTATATTCAATCAGTCAGACAAATTTGAGTGACCAAACATCCCGTAAGACAAAAATTATTCAGCCAGAAGTAAGAGGGCGAGAGCACTATGCATGCGTTTCAGAGTGAGTGAGACGTCCATAATAACTCGGTTCCCCTTCTTAAACTCACCACCTGTTTCAATCTTTTGTGTATGTGCTGTTTGCGTGTAATATAACTTATAGTATACAGTATAGTTCGAGCCTGCGAGCACATGTTTTTGTTGTTTACATCGGGTTATTTGTGATTGTTTTATTAAGTTGTTTGTAATAGTGATAATCATGGAAGAAGAGAAATTGAAATGTACATTTTGTAAACAATCTCATGATAAACTTATATTATTCTCCGAAGAAATATTGAAAAAGTACAAAAACATTTTAAAACAGCGAATAATCTCTAACCTCAAATTCAAAGATGTAGTTTTACCGGATGATTTGTATGACAATGGTTACCATCGAGAATGTTATAAAAATTTTACTGCTCTGCCAAAAAAATATTTTTCTGCCATACCAGAAAAACCAAAAAATGCTGAAAAAAAATCATCGAGTATTATACACTTGGTTTGGGCATAGAATTAGCTGGGCTTGACTTTGACACTACATCTAAATCCGGAACTGTTGAATTATTTTGTTGACTTGAGGTAGACGCTGTACATAGATCATCGTTAGTACTAAGATTACAAGGTTGGCTTGATGTCGATGCAACTAATGAATTTTCAACAATACTCGATGATTTTTTTTCAGCATTTTTTGGTTTTTCTGGTATGGCAGAAAAATATTTTTTTGGCAGAGCAGTAAATTTTTTATAACATTCTCGATGGTAACCATTGTCATACAAATCATCCGGTAAAACTACATCTTTGAATTTGAGGTTAGAGATTATTCGCTGTTTTAAAATGTTTTTGTACTTTTTCAATATTTCTTCGGAGAATAATATAAGTTTATCATGAGATTGTTTACAAAATGTACATTTCAATTTCTCTTCTTCCATGATTATCACTATTACAAACAACTTAATAAAACAATCACAAATAACCCGATGTAAACAACAAAAATATGTGCTCGCATGCTCGAACTATACTGTATACTATAAGTTATATTACACGCAAACAGCACATACACAGTAGATTGAAACAGATGGTGAGTTTAAGAAGGTTAACCGAGTTATTATGGACGTCTCACTCACTCTGAAACGCATGCATAGTGCTCTCGCCCTCTTACTTCTGGCTGAATAATTTTTGTCTTACGGGATGTTTGGTCACTCAAATTTGTCTGACTGATTGAATATAACTTTTAAATAAATACTTTAATAACATATTCAAAAACCAGACATGTAAAAATAAGTAAAGTTCATTTATTTTTTGGGTAGCTTAAAAGCGTCTGACAAAAGCTCTGGTCCATCAAAAGTGTCTGACACTTATTATATTACTTTAAAATAATATTCTACATAATATATTAAAAAATCAGCCATGTGAATTTAAGTTAAATAATTCTTATTTTTAGTTACCTTTCTCACCTGGTACCTGCCCAGGTGTCACTCGGCAAGTTCCACAAGCGCGTAGGTATTCAAGGCACACGAGCCGCTACTGAAAACTTAAGGTTCCATTCGTGTGAAAATAAGTTATGTCTGATCGCTCTGGGATCTTACTCTATTCGTATCTAAAGGTAAATCTCTATGCCAGTGACTGAAGCCATATACCTAATATTACCTGTATATGCTGAAGCGTTTCTACCCGAATGATAATATCTCTAGTATTGTTTTCTGATCCTAAGCTGTCCTTTTCTATTTAGGTTATAAAAGTGATGATAGTATTATAGTCAGAAGCTAGAACGTGACGAAAGAATAAAGTATTTTCACCTAGGATCAAAAAGTCGCAGAACAAAAGTTTGGACATATTTTTTATCTCACCTTGAACCTCTAATCACACATATTGACATTAATCAATCATCGTTTCTTGACGTTGAGAGATATGACCGGTGAGCCGTGCGTACAAACGCATTTTTGCTTTTATGGTGCCTAGCAATATGAGTTGGATTTTACATGACAGTCTTCCTCCCCCCTCCTTGTACTATGGACATATGAAAACAAAAAATAATAACCTAATTAGCAGTTGTTGTGTTACCCATCATTAGTTGTTTACATTCTCACACTTAAAAAATATTTCAGATAAATTAATGTTTTTCTTTTTCTTTTCAGGTAAGCCAAGTTATCTCAAAACGATTGAGTTCTCTCTACTTTACTGTAAGTAATTGAAAGCATTACCATCAAAGAATGATTATTTCTACACACAATATGTTTCATATTGACAATGTAGTTTTAAAGTTAGAAACACCTTGGAAATTATTATATTAAATAATGTAGGTACCTATTCTAAATTGCACGTTTTTCGATCTTCTAACTAAAATATAGGTTTTCTATATCACTTCCGGCTATTCCGAAATTATCTGTCAACTTTTTAGATATAACTGTAGTTTCTAAAAATATTTTATAGGTATAGCATTCTGCACATCAAAGCTGCAGTTTTAGAGATATTTTTATTTAAAGAATGGCACACCCTAAACTGTACCTATCTTTCCAATTTAGAAAAAAACGACTTCAGCATCTTAAATTTTCGTATTTTATTTTAATTTCGGTAATACTTAACTAAAAAAAATCTTATTGCCTTCTCAGCATCATGATATGTAGGCCACGGTTTGTTGAATCTATGAAATGGCTTTGAAAACTTACATATTTGTTTTTGGAAATCATTAAAAACAAGTATAGTTGCAAAGTATTTAAATATTTTAATTAATATTCTGTTGCGTTAGTCACGCAGGTACAGTACCGTATTGACCCAGTTGAAGTACTGTTGGATTGATAAGAAATCAGACTATTAATAGGAAGTATTTATTCGAATTGTGGCATGTCGTTTTAATTAGTCTTAGCCTGTATATTCTACATTATATGAATATACAGGCTTAAACAGTGGCGTGCCGAAAGGGTCCGCAGGGCCCGCAATGCGGGGAGCCCCCGCTCAGCCTCGACCTCGACTTCTATAATATTTGTACTTTATTTTATATAGTAAAAATCTTGAATACTCTCGCAAAATGGGGGCAAAGTCACGTGACACTCTGTCAATTTTGGTCTATTAAATTTTTATAAGTTGGCATGAATTACAGGACCGGACTTGAAAATTATACATGTGATACCTTCTAAAACAATTTATGCAATAGCCTTATCGGTTCTACCGCTTTAATATTGCCAAATAATAAGTAATAGGTAGGTAATAATTTCTTTTGAAAGTTATGTTTTATAAATATTATAATTTAAGGTAGGTAATAGGTTATAAGCATAAATTTCTATATGGTTTAAAGATAAAATGTCAAAATAGATTTAAAAAGTTTATAATATTATAAATATCCAAACCTTAAAAATACTAAACTAACTGAAACACAACTTAAAATAGGATTCTGTCACTCATATTTAGAATAGATTTTTTTTTGTTTTATTTGATCAGATTATACCTATAGGTAAAATACCTACAGTTCAACATAAACTAATTGAATTCAAGTTATTACATTCACTGTCAAGAAAATCCCCATATATGACTTACGTAAGGTACGTAGACCCAAAAGTGGTTTTTATGGAATTTGTTTGTTAAAATGCAATTAATTGATACAGTTACATTTCTAAACTTGTATGTAGGCTAACTTTATGTTAAAAACTTTATTTTATTGTCATACAAACAATAATAATAGTAATATCAAATAATAATTTCACTTATGTAAGGTACGTAGACACAGAAAATAGAATTATATATTTGTTCGCTATCCTATTACATACTAATATGGTTAGCTATTTTAACTACTATAGTAACATAATGTTACTTACTATTACCTTACTATTGCCAAACAATAATAATATTTACTAATAACAATAATAAAAATAATTCCTTCAAAATCAAATAGCTGCTTTTTAAAGGTTAATAATATGGAAAGCTGTTTTGGCATATGGTAGAACTAGGCGATACCCGGTTTTATCAACCTACCCGGTTTTGTCCAACTCTCTCCTACCTACCTAAGTCAGGGAAATACTTAATTTCTACGTATTTTTCTTGAAACAGAAAAGGATACCTAGATAATGTAAAATGCGAAAATTATACATTAGAAACCTAACCTTAACGAAGAAACATTTTAAGAACAAAAATTTTACAAACTAACTTTTCGACAAAAACGGCGTTCAGATGAAATAAAACTTATTACTTATCGATGAAATCAACTTAACGAGCAAGGCACACATTAATAATTATGATCCCTAATGAAAAAGAATTAAAAATGTTTAACCTGTATCTAAATTTTTGGTCAAATGAATAATAATTGTAGGTACTTACACAAAAGTAATTAAATTAAAATTTTTAAAATGTAATTAAATGTAACAAAAACGCAATTCATAACTCGGTGTTTGGGCTCATTACGGTCCGCTACAAATCTAGGGATATTAATATGTCCCAATATCAGCTGATCGATGACAAATAACCGCTGTCATCTGTTTTAAAACGAGACTATTCGTGATATTTAGTATAGCGGCGGAATATGTGTATACCTCATAATTTTCCAAAATCAAATTAAATAAATTTTGCCTTATCAGTTTGTGTTAGTAATAAATGTTTCATTTGTTTATTTTTTTTACAGTTTTGTGTTTGTATTGCTTATTAAATAAAGTTATATATCTTATATTCTGTAGTTTTCCAAAGCTAAAACAGAACTCATATTGGCCATATACTATAGATGGAAATTGGTACGTTAATGACGCTATGAATTTTATTAATTAGAATTCTTATTCTTCAAAAAGTCGAAAGAACAAAAAAAAATATAAAGGTGAGGTCACACCTAATTTTTTCTATCTATAAACCGATTTGAAATATCACCGTAGACAGCAGTTTCGTTGTCACCCAGTATAAGCAGTATATTAATTTTTTTCATGTAGAGGGGGGGGGGCCGAATACCTTGGCACGCCACTGGGCTTAAAGACCTTTTTATTGACCCTTGATAAAGTTTTTATATAAAACGAAACGTTGGGATAAATATAATTTTATTGTGTCATTTCATTGCCTGCCCTCATTCCCGCTATACTTATTCGTATTACTTTAATTCTCCACAACTTTATAGGCGAACCTGTATATTTCAGTTTATTACAGATATGTATATTTTTAAAAGCCATACAACTTTTATATAAGACATTTTTGCTAACTCAAATATAATAGGAAAGAAAGAAAAACTAAAAGTCTTCCTCCACAAAGTTTAATTGAATGAAACAATCAAAGGTCTCTACATGTTTCGAACGTAGAAACGTTCATCATCAGGAGACAGAAAATAACATTAAAAAGTGCTGATGGTTTTAGCAAAAGAGAAAATGGTGAAGGACCTTAATGGAGCTTTCGTGAAAATAAAAATTGATGTGCAAAGCCACATAATATGGAGAAAATATTAAACTTTAAACATACTAGGTATGTAAGAAGTCGGGAAAGGGGTCTAGACCAACCCTATAAACTGGGAAAGAAGAAAATAAAACCTTTCTATAAAGAAAGTATTAAAAAATTAAAATTTGTTTAATAAAACATTTTGGATAAATGTCAGAGACATAGAAAAAGTAAATTGGTAGTAATTAACATACTTAGTGCAATCTGTAAAAGATAGAAATTAAAATTAAAATCAAAGAATAAAGTAGAAAACTTTTTGAAATCTATTTTCTTGGATAAAAGTTAGTAGGTACTTACGAAAATTGCGTTTTGAATTGTCCTTTGGGGTACTGAGGTTTAAGGCTCAGTAACCCCGCAAGAGGTTAATTTAAGTTTTATTAAATAAAATCGAAAGTTGAACATATTTTGAAAATTAATCGAGAGTTTATTCACTCTTCCACGTGTTGGGACCAAAGTGGATAAAATGAATTGATTGACAGCCATACTGACAGGTAGTAAATATAATGATTCAATAATCCACCGTTCTGGTAATTTCTCCTAACCTTGTATAATACAAGACAATAATTTAATATAATATGTTTACTTCCTATGTACACCTCGTATTTTTTCATGGGTTTATCGGTGATCGTTCCAACAGATCGCGACAAATCCGAAGATTGATGTTTTGTTTGTTTTTATTTTCGATTCGATATGTTAAGTTTAATTATTGATTTGTTCTCTTGCTTTTCGAACTAACAACACGACGGAAAATCATTTTTAAACACATTTTAGGAACAAAACATTATAAACTATTTTCTAACCACAAAATTTGATAGACTGGCCACTAAAAACACGAAATCGTAGTGATTTTTCCCCCAACTTAGCCAAAAAAAGTCCAATTTCTTGTCAATAAATTGTGGTAATAACTTGAGGCAAATTTTAGCTGTTTACACGTGAAAAGGACAACTATTACAATTTCTTGGCGAAGCACTTAGGCCGTGAAGTACAGGCTTAAAATCTGTGCACTCCTGCATTAAATTTTTAATAAGACATTTTAAAGCCTGGACTTGTACCGGGTGGCCAAATAAGAATAGACGCCGGCTATATCTCAGAAACTACTAAACATAGAAACTTGGAAAAAAAAATTATGATTAAAGCGGTCATGAGAAAATTCTGGAAATTACTTTCAAGTTCCTCATTTTGCCGCAAGGGGGCACAATTGAATATTATTTTTTTAAATTTAAAATTTCTCCGAAAATTCTTATATTAAGGTATAACTCTGATTACATCATTGGAAAGCTTAGACAATTCTGCATCATTTTGGTTTAAGGCTCGTTGACGTACCGACCTTGATAAGAGTGGGGGAAGCTATTGAATGTGTAAACATTAAAATCGCTGTAACTTCTAAACGCCTTATCCGATTTTACTAAATTTAGGCTTGTTTGGAAGGGAAAGGGAAGTACCTTCAATCGTCGTATCCAATGATACACGATAGTTTCTAATAAAATTGCTAGAGGGCGCAATTTGTAATAATAACAGTTTTTTTGATTTTATTCCGAAAATTCAAATCATACGGTATACTTATGACATCATAATCGGAAAGTAGATGAAATTTACAAGAAAAGATGTGAAAACCGCAGTTTGATATCTTTGTTTGTTTCAGAGTTATTGCCAAAACAACATTTTTAATAAAATTTGCGCCCTCTAGCAATTTTATTAGAAACTATTGTGTACCATTGGATATGGCAATTAAAGGTACTTACCTTTCTCTTTCAAACAAGCTTAAATTTAGTAAAATCGGATAAGGCGTTTAGAAGTTACAGCGATTTTAATGTTTATACATTCAATAGCTTCCCCTACTCTTGTCAAGGTCGTTACGCCATTGAGCCTTAAACCAAAATGATGCAGAATTGTCTAAGCTTTCCAATGATGTAATCAGAGTTATACCTTAATATGGGAATTTTCGGAGAAATTTAAAATTTGAAAAAATAATATTCAATTGTGCCCCCTTGCGGCGCAATAAGGATTTTGAAAGTAATTTCCAGAATTTTCTCATGACCGCTTTAATCATAATTGTTTTTTCCCCAAGTTTCTATGTTTAGTAGTTTCTGAGATATAGCCGGCGTCCATTCTTATTTGGCCACCCGGTACACCTTTCCATTCGTTAAATGACAACTTTGCAGTGCGTATGCCTATTTTTGTATGTGTTTCCATAAATTTGCCACTTTCGTGATTATTGTTTGATGTTTTGAACGAAAATTCTTTTTTTAAGCACTGCAAGATAATGCTGAAAATTAGTAGTTTGAAATTTATTATAGCTATTTGGAGCAAATTCGCATTTAGTCACTCCAAACTCCAACTGGCATCATATGATGTTTTAAATTAACAAAGGGTCATTGTGTTAATAGCCCGTGAATGTAATTCTATTTTTGTTCATCAGTCAACACACCGAACAATAACAATTGAATTTGAAAAGTGTAAATTGATTATACCGTACTGGCAAGGCTGAATATATATGGCAGCTTTTAATGTAAGTAAATTAATCGAAAATGGGCGTCTGTTCGAGCGCGATTCACATTACCATTGCCATATCGCTACATTCCCCCTACCTATCAGCAAATACGTTTCGATAGCGAAGCACCCACCGCGATGTTTTCTATATTGACTGAATTTTTCAGGTAAGCGTAGGGTGAAATATCTTTGAAATAATTTATTCGCAAGAACAAAAAAATAAAATTGGTTTAAGGTATGCGAAGGCTGAGAATGTAGAGTAAGTAGTCGTTTTGCATTTTTGTGTCCCGACCAACCTGTCCCAACCATAGGTATTAATCTTTAAATAAGCAAACAATAATCACGAAAGTGGCAAATTTATGGCCTCGCGCATGTAAACAGAGCTACACACGATGAGACATGCGCACTGCAACATTATCATTTGACGAATGGGAAAATAGACAGGTCCGGGATCTAAAATTTAAGGTATTGCTCAAGAAATTGTAAAAGTTGATCTTCAATTTATTTTTACGTGTAAACAGCTAAAATTTGAATGTATATCAAGTTAGCAAGACAACTCGCTCGAATCGAAAAACTGTCCGGCCAATAATTTGCCGCTAAATAGTCGCTAATTAGTTGTGAAAAAAAAAATTTGTCGTTTCAAATTTAAAAAAAAAATGGATGTTTTGCTAACTTGATATCAAGTTAGCAAAACACCACCTTAATTTTTAACAACAATAAACCTGCTAGGAATTTGTCGTTAATTTGCCGTGACAAAATGGTAATGCGCAAAATTAAATAGGGGCTGATCTGACTATGTATTTGCATTTAATTAATTAATTTATTACTGGAAATTATAAGAAATCCGTCCTGTATGGGCAAATAACACCCGAAAACTCTTCAGTAGTACGGCGAGACATCGTATTCACCGTTTACGTGGGGGAGTATGTGGCGGAAAATCGCAAATAACAATTAAATCTTGCAGAATAATTAGCTGAAATCAATCACAATAATTTCTCGAGTCCACAACTAATTCGTCCAGAGTAAACGGCAAATTCCCGCGAGTTTTTCGAGCACGAAAAATGAAGTTTTACCCCCACTTGGGGGGGGGGGGGGGTGCTTTGTTAGCAATTCGCAAAAACATTCGCAAAAACTCACCTTTCCAGCAAATCAGCAGGAAAATTCATCCCGACAAATTCCCCAAGTCCACAACTAATATGTTCGGAGCGAACGGCAAATTCCCACGAGTTTTTCGCACCCCAAAAATGTAGTTTTACCCTTATTTGGGGGGTGTTTTGTTAGCAATTCCCAAAAACTCACTTTTTTAGCGAATCAGCAGGAAAATTCATCGCGACAAATTCCTCAAGGCCACAACTAATTCGTCCGGAGCGAACGGCAATTTCCCACGAGTTTTTCGCGCCCGAAAAATGAAGTTTTACCCTTATATGGGGTGGTGTTTTGCTAGTAATTTTTAAAAACTCACTTTTCCCGCGAATCAGCCGGAAAATTCATCGCGACAAATTCCCCAAGTCCACAACTAATTCGTCCGGAGCAAACGGCAAATTCCCACGAGTTTTTCGCGCCCGAAAAATAAAGTTTTACCCTCATTTGGGGTGGTGTTTTGCTAGTAATTTTTAAAAACTCACTTTTCCCGCGAATCAGCCGGAAAATTCATCGCGACAAATTCCCCAAGTCCACAACTAATTCATCCGGAGCAAACGGCAAATTCCCACGAGTTTTTTGCGCCAGAAAAATGAAGTTTTACCCTTATTTGGGGTGGTGTTTTGCTAGTAATTTTTAAAAACTCACTTTTCCCGCGAATCAGCCGGAAAATTCATCGCGACAAATTCCCCAAGTCCACAACTAATTCGTCCGGAGCAAACGGCAAATTCCCACGAGTTTTTCGCGCCCGAAAAATGAAGTTTTACCCTTATTTGGGGTGGTGTTTTGCTAACTTGATATCAAGTTAGCAAAACATCCATTTTTTTTTTAAATATGAAACGACAAATTTTTTTTTTCACAACTAATTAGCGACTATTTAGCGGCAAATTATTGGCCGGAGAGTTTTTCGATTCGAGCGAGTTGTCTTGCTAACTTGATATACATAAAATTTGACACAAATTCTTCCCAAAAAATTGGAATTTCTTATCAATTTTTGATTAAGTTGGGAAATAAGGTAGGGATTTCTGGCATTTTTAGTAGTTGCAAACCTATCATATTTAGAAGATAGAAAATTGTTTTTAAGGGTTTGTGTCTAAAATTTGTTTAAAAATGATTCGTCGTTGTGTTTTAGTTTAAAAAGGAAGAGAACAAGTCAATTAAACTATAAAACTTACAAAATCGAATATAAAAAACAAACAAAACCAGCAAAATAACCAATCTTCGATGTTATCGCGTACCTAACCTCAAGTAAAATTTTAGTTGGTGTATAACTTGTATTGATTTTTACAATTTGGCAAAAACGTGTAAAACATTTTCAAGCACAATTTCTTGTTCAAGAATTTGAAAAAGTTTTTTCCCGAGATCGTGACCCGTGGAATACTTTCACCCTTGGATTAATATAAACATATCTAGGTATTTACTTTTTCCTTTTAATATATATTATAAGTATAAAGAAAGGTGTATTTTTATTTTTACCTTTTTGAAGCAATGTATTGCCTAGAAATAGGCGTACCTAATTAGATTGTAGGGCTGCAAATAAAATATACAAAACCATGCATCGGGATAATCTGTCTTGGTGTGTGTTTCTCTTTATTTTCCTAGGCCTAGTTAGATGCGTTTAATTTGATCATAATAAAATAAAGTTATATTATATCAAGATACATCATTACTCCATACTTACTGAAAATACCAAATACCCGATATTTACTCCTATTGGGATAACAAAATTATACAACGGCTGTTATAGTGTTTCTTAGGTCAATTTAATGACATTAAACTGTGGGAATTTCCTAACCATAGGCGTTCCACACAAATAATTAATATGCGTATACACACTTATAAGTTTGTTTTACATTAGGTGTTTGTACATACTACACTTTATAAACCCACTGTATATATAATAATATTATATTAAAATAATAAATATAAGGTAACTCAAAAATTCTATATACAAAACTAAAATCAGAAAAATAAACCTGACACGGCACGACACTGCTCAGAAAATGCTTTAATTTTTTTACCAGAACTTCATTCTCGTCAACCAGACTCCGGCCCGTTCATCAAGGCATAACCACGTATATTTTATCTCCGTCTCTTCCACGCCATCGGCGGTCACTAGCCTATCTCTGTCTGGCAGAATCGATCGTCAGACGGGCCGGGTACCGGTTCAGCTTATATCCTGGCGCTTGCAATCGTAACAAATTACATGCTGTTGCCAATTCTTCAAAATTTTCGGATTTGTAAGCACAATGTAAGTATATACGAGAAACAAGGGTTTGTTAATTAGTTGTTTTTAAACACTGAAAACACTTTTTGTCTTGATTTCAGTTATATTGTTTCTTAAGGACTAAAGAATGTATTATTATAACAACGAATGGCTTGTTATTTTTTATCTGTCACACTCAAAACTCCTCGGTTTAAAGTATATCTGCAAACTAGCTTTCAAAGAAAGTTACTGACTAACAATTGAATACTGATATAAATGAAATATCTTTAATAAAAAAACTTAAAGAATTGAAGAAGAAAGATCTAACAACCCTGGTTGTGCGGTCGGTCCCTTTGAGACTGTTTACCGCCGTATGGAATGATTGGAATGTCCTCAAACTGAGATTGGATAAATAATACTGTTTATATTCCAATCCGAGTAAATGCACAAACTACACAAAAACTAGAAATCCGTAAATATTAAACACCCACAATAAACAATAAGGAATCCACAGAGAAAACTTAAAACACAACAAAAAAATGTCGCCGAGCCGGTTCTGGAGTATATTTTGAGCATGTCGCTAACGAAGAACAGGCCGATAACAAGTGGTTTGTGCGCATGCCCGATGCTGCTGGGAGGGAAGGCAGCTGACCGGCGACCGTGCTAACCATTTAAATAACAATAGCTCTTTATTGTTATTACGTCACTGGGTAAAAGTTTATAAGAAATAGAAAATATCAGTTCTTTGAACGAACCCTTGTCTTGTCTTTAGAGAAAATATCCTATATGTAGGTATTTTAAAATTATTATTCAAATGGTTTATGTCCATTCCATCTTCTATAGATGATAGATTTGGGGTAGATCCTCTACTGTTAGCTATTTAGGGTTTGTCGAGCATGACTAAACTGCATGCATGCATACTAATACCGTGATCCGTGATACCATTCACCGTTTAGAAATTATTATACACTTATCCTTTCGCAAATATATATATTTTTTGCAAATCGATAATCCACTAAGCGGTATATCATACAATGGGAAAGAGAAATTATCGGCAGAAACGTATATTAATTTTAAATTGATTAAAGAATCATGCACTCAAGTTTTAATACAATGAATCTATATCTACCAGATGCTGTACGAGAATCCCTCGGTGAATACCATTAAATTATCGCGTTTAAGTTTCGCTTAACCGGCATAATAAAATCCTTTAGAGACTAATCAAATAAGTTTTAAATAAAGAAAATTGGTAGTACAATGTGTCCACTTAATAGGAACATGAGAGTCAATTATGTTTGGTGTAAAGTGAAGAAATAGTAATTTAACCAATACATTTTTTAAATGAATTTGATAGGGAAAGTTTTTCTATGAATGCCACTTGGGTATAGCCATAGTAGTGTAAAGTGCCCCACACACTATGAGACCTGACTCGAGGCACGTTGTGAGGCGAAGACTCGCACGAAACGGTATCACGTCTCAAGAGACCCTACACCTTGAAACAGTATAGTATCAGGCATACGCGCGTTGGTGGAGGTTGTATAATAAAATGTCATTCCACAATTTTTCGAAGGAAAAAAAATTGCAGTTGGTGTCGTCGTAGGTTTAGTAGTTTTTGAAGATAAACAGAAAAAAGAAAATGGTCGAAGAATTGGTATCTTGAAAGAAAAACGTTCTCTCACATACCACTCTTAGAAGAATGGCAGCAAAATGAACCCAAAGATTATTTGAACTATTTGCGTATGGACGAAGAGGGGGGGGGGGGGTTAGGGATAGAAAACGATTTATCTCGATTTTCGGTAAAACTACAAGTCCTATGGAAAAACGTTAAATCGCAAAGTTGTAGGTAATAAAAAGATCTACAACTTTTGTATTTACACTTTTTTCACATAACCTCAAAATGTATGTGAAAAATTCAAATAACCAAGTTTTTGGTTTTTTATTTTTCAAAAAAATTTCTTTATCCACGAAATTTGGTGAAAACTTACCTTTTTATGTCCTAAACACACTGTAATTTTTTTGATTTAAAATATTTATTTTTTAACCTTATTTTACTTAATATCGAAAAAACACCCTAATTTTCATTCGAAAATTCTCACGTCAAAATATCTGCTTTTTTACAAAAGTCGGTGGGCTTTTTGTTCGTTGAAATCTCTACTTTCAGATGGTGTTAAAAAATATATACTATGGTAAATGTTCTCAAAAAAATGCAAAGAAACGAAAAAAACTCGAATCCGAATTTTTTTTTTAGATCAATATGTACAATTTTGAGCTATTTATTAAAATGTATACTCTTTTTTTATCAATGTAACATGGAATCTTACGTTTTTCGAGTAATTAAAGTATAAATTTTAATAAATAGCTCAAAATTGTACATATTGATCTAAAAAAATAATTCGGATTCGAATTTTTTTCGTTTCTTTGCATTTTTTTGAGAACATTTACCATAGTAATGTATATATTTTTTAACACCATCTGAAAGTAGAGATTTCAACGAACAAAAAGCCCACCGACTTTTTTAAAAAAGCAGATATTTTGACGTGAGAATTTTCGAATGAAAATTCGGGTGTTTTTTCGATATTAAGTAAATTAAGGTTAAAAAATAAATATTTTAAATCAAAAAAATTACAGTGTGTTTAGGACATAAAAAGGTAAGTTTTCACCAAATTTCGCGGATAAAAAAAAATTTTTGTAAAAGATAAAAATAAAAAAACCAAAAACTTGGTTATTTGAATTTCACGATTATTTTTCTTATTTCCTAATGGAGTGTTTTTTTTTATAAAATAATAATAAAACAATCAGACAGTTTAACCTTGGCGTTTCGTCATCACTATATGTTCTTACGCAGGCAAACGCTGGCATTTGCACCTCAAACCTTCATCACCAATTTCGTACCAATCAACATCTATAATAACGTAATTGGTGAGTCATATGGTAATAATGCAATGCCGCAATCAATTGTAATTATGTACTAACACCAACTAATCTTACACGAAAGTTTTATATTTTAAACAGTCGCTCGCAATGAGGCATTTAAGACATAAAACTGATTATCACATAATAAAGTGCTATTTCGCAAATTGAACTAATCTACATTTTTTACAATTAAATTAATTGTACCTATACATTCATAGCGTTTACATCCTCATGTATCTTTTTGATAATTAATGATTCTGTAATGGGATCACCTTATTTCGTGGTGATATGCCTATTAATTTAGCAGTAATAAAATCAGTATCTTAACAATTTAGCCACATAGATGTGTATGAAGATGAAATTATAAGTGATTTGACGTTGAGATTTTTTTTATTTTATTTATTTATTTTCAACAAAACAGAATCTATAAGGATGAACATATAAATCTAAAAGAAAACACATGAATGAACTTACTGTTAGTTGAAAAAAAAAGGACTAGATTTAAGCAAAGGTGTATTTGCATACACACAGAGCTCACTCTTCCATGTAGCCCTAGAAACTATATCTTAAACAAAATGAACAACATCTAAGTTGCTATCTTAGCAATATACACATTAATTAATGATAATAAAATATAATCAATATTAAAATATTTATGATTAACCAATTTCAACTAATCTATTAATTCACTTCGTATTACATTTAAGCTAAATATTAAAATTAACCATAATTCTATTGTCCATCAGCTGTTTTTTTAAGGTACGCTTAAAATTGTTTGGCTCAAGCTTTTTTAGATCATTCGGTAAGACATTAAGACATTTGCAAATGGTATAAGAAAAAGCCCTCTGAAACTGTGATGTGCGATGCTGAGGAATAGTAAGCTGATCATTCCTACGAATGTTTATATTATGTACGTCCGAACGAAACAGAACCCTACGATGCAGATAAATTGGTTTACCATATTTAACGACTTTGTGAAACAGGGTGCAGCAATGTAAGAATCCCCTTTCAGAAACATTTAGCCAGGATAGCTCAGTTCATCTATCAGACACAGATGAAAGGGGGCGGCCCTTAGGTTAAGTATATAACGCACGCAGCAGTTTTGAATTTTTTGCAGACGTCGATGGTTATACTGAGTTAGGCAAGGTCCATAGACAACGTCTCCATAATTAAGATGTGACAGTACAATTCGTCACCCATTAATAGTATATCGGTGGGGACACCGATTCTGTATTATCGTCGACAATACATGCCAAGTATATTGGCAAACTCCAAGTTACAGTGGCATTTCATGTGAGTATGAGAGAAATATTTAGATGGCCGCAATAAGGAAAACCTATCAATCAGCATTGCCAGAGCGGCGTGAACAACGCATGGCTATTCCTGGCTTAAAGAAGGGATCAGTTATTTTCTGCTGACCGCGTTTTATCGACAAAAATGCGCAGTTTTCAAGTATTCGGTAATATTTGGAATTTCGTTTGCGTTGATATATCTTGTACGGTGCATTTGCGAATTATTTTACCTAGGTATTTTTCAATTAATTTTTGTTCTTGCGAATAAACCATTTCAAAATACTAGCAGAATTTCAACATATTTACCTGAAAAATTCAGCCAAGATAGAAAACAAAAAAATTAAACATCGCGGTGGTTGCTTCGTTTTTGGCACATACAGTGTCACCAGTAAAGTCCGCATCATATGTGATTTTTTTATTAATAGCTTTATTCGAAATTTGACTTTGGCATCAAGTTCTGCTTCGATCGAGATAAAAATTAAGCAAAAAAATAGTAGTCACGTGATTCGCATTATCTGTCAAATTTTAATTTTTTCCAAAAAATAATTCAAAAGTGGGGTTATTTCTGAAAATATCGAAAAAGTTATAAAAAAAGTTTTTTTTAATGGATTTTCTAGCCCACATGCAAAATTTCAGCTGCATAAGATAATTTTGATTTTTTACCTATATTTTGTAAATTGCACCACTTTTGCAAAAGAAGACTCAAAACAACCTACATAAAACTTCTACTACTACGTTTTCAAAAATATTTATTTTATGAAGTTACCTTATACAGGGTCAAAAACAAATAAACTTTGCATCACATGCGACCAAATTTTAATAGCCCAATTTTGATTTTGTAGAAAAACTCACATTTACTAGGGCGATACTTTAAAGAAAATGTATCTGAAATAAAGCATTGTCAATACTAAGAAGTTTTATGTAGGTTGCGTTGAGTCTTATTTTGCAAAAGTGGTGCAATTTACAAAATATAGGTAAAAATCAAAATTATCTTATGCAGCTGAAATTTTACATGTGGGCTAGAAAATCGATTTAAAAAAACTTTTTTTTATAACTTTTTTCGATATTTTCAGAAATAACCCCACTTTTGAATTATTTTTTGGAAAAAATTAAAATTTGACAGATAACGCGAAGTTTTGACTTCTGCGGGGGTAACTGGGCCGTAACAAGCCTGGTACCCCAACATCATTTTATTTCAAGCTAAATGGTGAGCCAATCTACCTCATTTATTACATTCCCTGTTTTTTATCTTTTACAGAAAGCATCTGCATGACTTTTTGCGCAAAACAATTTTTTTCTTTTTTCTTTCCCTCTCATTTTACCACTTACACTTAAAATAGCTATTTACCTAACAAGTGCGGAAAATGAATTTTTCCGCACGTGTCAGGTACAATAGTTTTTCTACAGACGTGTGGAAATAAGTAACACATATTTCAAAGAAATTTAATAATTTTTAATTAACTATAACAATCACATACATAATATGTAACAGTAACTAATTCTGAGAAAAAAAAGTAATCTACAAGTTATAATTGATATATTATTAATTTTGACATAATCGTGCCGAAAAATTTTTCCGCACTAGTGTGGAAAAACCAATTTTCCGCACGGATTTTTGACATAATCGTGCCGAAAAAATTTTCCGCACTAGTGTGGAAAAACCAATTTTCCACACGTCTGTAGGAAAATTACTTTTACAGAGTCTTTTAAACTCCCTAATTTTTCTTTTTTCTCTTTATTTCCCATCCAAGACAGTGCCTTTGCACTAGTCCTTAACTCTTCAGTATGCTGAAATCTTTTCTGTCTCCTGACCATTCAAATTTTTTCACTCCTCGTATGTACCATTGAAAGCTCCATTACGGCTTAGGCTCACTTGTTATTTTCTCTACTGCTAACATCAGCATTGTACCATTTACTTCGTGTTCCTGATGATGAGTGTTTCTACACTCGAAACATGTCGATTTGATTTATAATGAAGTATTCTAGGTTCGCCTAGTTTTTTTCGAATAAAAATTGTGGAGAAAGACTCTGCTTTTCTTTTTTCTATAAAATACAAATGTACAAGTCTATCCAAAGAAATCCACAACCTCAAAATGTGATTTATATCGTTTTTTACATGTCAATATATCATTAACTATTTAAGTTCATGGCTATGATAAATTATGCACGGAATCGTAATATTCAATCATGATATTAATGACAAATTAAGTTAATAAATTTTTATTGAGCCATTAGGGAACAGACATGTTCGTTTATAATGAAAATGTGCCTGTAGTTCTAAAAAATGGTTGATTAATTGACTGCGTTGAAGCTTGATGTCAAAAAATAGTTAAAAATGTTCATAGCTCGATTTTTCGGTCCCTGCATCAATTATTTTTTCATAAACTGTCAAATATAATAATTTTATGGTCAACGAAAAAGATTTAACAGGACCAATTACATTAGCAGTTGGGGGGGCTTTCTAAAATTTCTGAAACTATTTATTTAGTATGAAAACAATAAAAAAACTAGCGGAATACTGACGTCATCGTAATCCGACGAATCAACAGCGGCTGATGGCGTTCAAGATGATGCTTTATCTCCGTAGACTTCTTATAGAATAAATTGAGTTATCATTCATGAATAGCCTGTTTGTTTGCATCAAACATTCGTACGTGTGAAACAAAGACAGAAGAGAGAGATAGCGTTAAATGTTCGACTCAGCAATTGTAATGGCTCAAGGATTCGGCAAGGATTTTATACAAGAAATAAGTAATAATTAAAAAGTTTTTATTAAAGTACTAATGAATTTTTACTTAAGTGAAGATTAAATGAAGCCTTTCTAGGCTGCAAATGTGTTACTATTAATTTTTAGGCGCGAAACAATAAGAAATATTTTTTTTATATTTAATCATGTATAACCACATAGAGGATATTTGTACAATGTACATACTCTGGTATGCAGTAACAGGTAAAAGTACTTTACTTGTTGAAAGAGAAACATTTCTTGTTGACATGCCAGGATATATAAAGAACTATCATTTTTTTGCTTCCTGCTTCTATGAGGGAGCCCTAGTTATATCTTATTTTTCACTTGAATGTTTCCAATTTTATAGAAAATGAGTGAAATAAATGCACAAGGTCCAAATTATGATTATCTGACTTGAACCAACATAACTATGCCTAACTACCATAAGAATGATTGTTCTAATAATGGTATCCTTTGAAGTTATCTCGCATATAAAAATGTTAACAAGAATTATTTTTATTTACTCTTTTCCTGATTACTACACCACTGAATGTGCCACTATTCCAGATTATAACCTTACCTGTGAAAACATAATTCCGAATTAAAAGAATCTAATTTTCCACAAATATGACACTGACGCACACCATTTTGTTGAGTAGGGGGAGTGCGGGACGCATATACAGTAACAGCACATGGACTAGAAACTTCGTTTCAGCTCGGATCGCCGAAATCATAATCAGTAATGGCACGTGTGCTAGATAGCAGAATGCGTAACAGCACGCGGGCTAGAAAATCTGACTTCCTCAAGTGGTGGCTAGCAACGACATTTTTTTAAAATTTAATTAATATTTTATGAAATATTATGAAATTAATTGGATTTTTAAAAAAATGCTCTGCTAACAACGAGCAAACCGATTGCCGATATACCTTTTTATACCTCGCGTGCTATTACTGTAACTGCTGCTAGCGCGAGTGTCGTTACTAGCCAGGACTTCGGAAAGTCGGATTTTCTAGCCCGCGTGCTGTTACTGTTACTGCCCTTTAGTGTGGCAAAGTACAATAGCTCCGTTACTATTTCAAATACATTAAAAATATTAATACAAAAGTTGAAGGGCAGTAAGTGACTTATAACGTAAAATTATTTTTAACTCTATAGGGTGGCTCAAAAAAGCGGAACAAGAAAAAATGTACTTTTTTCAAATGGAATACCCTGTATATTTTTTCATTTTTAAATTCCACATAAAATTATAATTATTTTTTATTAAATACATTATTAGTCTATACTTTATAGTTTCCGAGATATTGACTCTTGAAAAGTGACATTTTTGAACTTTGACAGCTTCTAGCTTTCTAACAGTACGTCTTAGAGCAAAACGGCTTACATGTCCCTATCTTTAATTTTTATTATCTTCCCAAAAAAATCAACTTCCGGTTAAACCGGATGTTACTCGAAAGCAGGAAATATAGTTGTTCCGGTTTAACTGGAAGTTGATTTTTTTGGGAAGATAATAAAAATTGAAGATAGAGACATGTAAGCCGTTTTGCTCTAAGACGTACTGTTAGAAAGTTAGAAGCTGTCAAAGTTCAAAAATGTCACTTTTCAAGAGTCAATATCTCGGAAACTATAAAGTATAGACTTATAATGTATTTAATAAAAAATAATTATAATTCTATGTAGAATTTAAAAATGAAAAAATATACAGGGTGTTCCATTTGAAAAAAGTACATTTTTTCTTGTTCCGCTTTTTTGAGCCACCCTATAGAGTTAAAAATAATTTTACGTTATAAGTCACTTACTGCCCTTCAACTTTTGTATTAATATTTTTAATGTATTTGAAATAGTAACGGAGCTATTGTACTTTGCCACACTAAAGGGCCACCCTGTATGCGTGCGGGACAGTTGAACCACATTTCACTGAAAAAATTATTTTACCTTTAATTTTGGGTCAAGTCAAGAACTGTGGACGTTGATAAAAAGCTGTGGGATTTTTAATTCAAATGATGGTTTTGTCTGCGTTCTAAGTTGTGGGGTTCATTTTTTACAAGAAAAATTAGGACGAGGTGTTTTTGGATCAAGTCTCCCCAACCATTGGGAGACATGAACCGGGTAGTGAGGCGACTGGACCATATACGATTCGTATATCTACTTAAAATTATTTCTTTTAATAATTTGTGAGTATAGGCTTTTAAGTTGTACCTAGTCCAGTAAACAGCTAACAATAAAAAAAACATTATATTAATAATTTTAAAGATTATTAACACAAACGAAAAATTGTTTTAATTGACATAAGGAAATAAGAAAATAATTCGGTAGAAACAAACTTAAAAATAACAGATATCATTTTTTTTACTATCTGTTTCAAGTACAGTATTTAACCAGCATTTTTTCTTCGTCTTGAGAAAAAATTTGGGAGCTTTTATATTGACTGCCAAATTCATTTATTTTGTTTATTCTTGTCGGGTCTTTATAGAATCTACGTAAAGTAGTTCTATCTATATTAAACTTTAATGCTGTTTTCCTGATAGAATTTCCTTTATTTACATCTTCTATGGTAGCATGTAAGACCTCAAAACTTAAGGTATTTCTTGCTTTGCTTCCCTATTTTGATTTATATTTGAAAGGTATCGCAATCTGCAAAAATAATACGATACTAAATGAAAATTATTTGAGTGGAAGACTTGACTCGGTAACGTCTCAAGTCTCCCTCCCGGTACCCGCCATTATTTTTCTTATTTTTAAAATACTTATAAAGTTATTTTGCATACTTTGCTTAGAGAACTTTAACTGCACTAAAGACTAAAGATAACTACCTGAATATCAAATTGAACACTTACCTTATGTACAGATAGTCGAGGTAAACTAAAATGTCACGATCCTACTTTTTATATAGTGAAACATAGAAATTTGTCTAACTTATTTGCTTGACGACGATCGCTAAGATGAATTGTGGGTATACCGCCGACACGAAAGGTCATCGTTTAGGGTTGGTAGATTTCAGTTGGCGCGAAACATAAATCAAATATGGCGAGTGGTTCAAGTCTCCTCTATGGTCAACCCTCCCGCACCCCCTCTACTTATAACAATAAAATAAAAAACTCGTAAAATCCTTTACAAAAAACACAAAACCTTACAAAACACGTACAAATACGAGTATTTCGACGACTAACCACGACATTGCAAAAACAAATACTAGATACGATTATTCACAGAAAAAAAGAAAAGTTTGTTTGATTACTACACTAGTTTTTGTTGCTACCCGTGAATGACCGAAATCCCTGTGATGTAAATACATTTACATTAATTCAAGAAAGTTTTGTCTGTTTCCTTCCGCCAAACTCATCCCCAGACGCGTTTCGCCGTTTACGGCTCATCAGTGAGGCTCAGTTTGGCAGAAGGAAACAGGGCTCGAAGACAAATCACTTGTCAGGATCAATTATCGACGGGAATTATAGAACCCGGTGCGACATCTTACATTTACATTGCCTAGGGAGCTACCCCCTCTCACCACTCAGAAGGTACTTCTAGTTACGTCAATCAGCTCATAGTTAGCAGGCGGAAAGCGCGTGCCCTAAGCTGGGCATCAGCATAATTAATAGCAAATACTACCTGAAGCTGACAAGAAAGGGGCGATGGGGGGGAGGGGGCTATTTCTTCCTGTAATATTTTGTTTATAGCATATTCGTCCTTGATTGCTTTTTCAACGGGGTATATCGTATTTAAATGTTATTATAATTAACATGACATTATTGCGAATATTGCTTATTTGTTATCTTTTCTTTTTAGGAATCTGAGGCCGTGGACCACGTGGGCGTGGACCATGGCGTGGACTGCCTCGGCGGGCGGCCGCACCAGCCCGCTGGTCCTTTTCACTACCTCATCAGCGAGCAGGCGAAGTCTTTGGTCGCGTTGCAGGAGTTGCAACACGAAGTTGGCGCCCTCCTCGAGTTCCGGGATCTGGTCATGGAGACGTTTCCGAACTTGCGTTCCAAACTGCATACTAATTCGACACCTGCCACCATGACAGGTAGGTAAAAAAGGGGCCATATCCGTGGCGCACCCCAGATTTTTTTAATAACTTAATTAATCTTCCTTAACTAATGCAATGACTTGAATAATTGTCAAAGCACCTCAGGATTGGAAGTGATTGTTTAAGAAAAAATTCTTATTATCTTCGATATTGTTTTAAGTATCATAATAAGCTTATTATGCACAGTTTTTTTTTAATTTTCTAAAAGTTGGTAAGGCTATTTTAGTTAACTATTATTCTGCAGTCTTCAGGCATAATTAAAATTAACGAAGATCAGAAGAACTAGAAAATGAAATAATGAGACATTGTTAAGATACCTGAAGAAAAGGAAATTTGGTATGCACAGGTGTATTTTGATAGAAAATTACATAAATTTATTTTCAACCAATTAGAAGGCTCCTTTTTGTTTACGTTGCTTATAGCAACGGGAGATTATCGCGATATTTTTGTTATTAGTTCCTATATTAACTTAATGAAATTAATAAGTCACAATTTTTCTGTCAATAATGAAGTGCTTTATATCTATTGGCAAAAGTCAGTCAGAATAAAATCAAAATACATTTTGTTGCTAACTTATAATTTTTATTGATACTAACCAATTTGCTTTACATATCGAACACCGGGGCTAAAAGAGACACATAAAAAATTTAACTAAACGCATCGGAAATATGTTTTTTTAAGTTTCATTTTAAACTATGTAGACATGTAATATCAGATGTTATGGTTGAAAACGAATTAATGTTTTTAATGTTCCTGATATTTTAGTAATAAACCTTAGTTACTAACAAGTAAAATCAACTTCTATTGTAAAAGTACAGTGCGTAATATTAAACTAAACTCATCGGAAATTTTAAAAGTTTAAAGTTTTATTTGAATTTAAAACTATAAAGACATTGGATTTCCGATAACAAATTTGTTATTTAATGTTTCTCACATTTTAGTAATAAAAATGAGTTACTAACGGCTAAAATGAACTTCATTTCTAAAACTCTAATTATTTACAATTTACTAATGTCACCGGAATAATGTTTTTTTAGCATTTTAGCAAAAAAATTACCTTAAGAAAAAACTCCAATTTAGGAAATTTTCTTACCGAATCTCCCACGCAGCAGAATTCATTCCTAATAATTCTGCTGCTAGGGAGATTATAAGTAAAACTATCCCTCATAAGAATCACAATGGAAATTTGCCAATGACAACCTCTCAAATTTATAATCGAAAATTGATGAGTCACTGGATAACCAACAAATTGATACTCGATAATTTATCTGTCATTGATTGTCATACTATATTCTAATATTGTTGTAAATTTTTGAGAAATAATTGAAAATTTGCCTTTTTAATTTTATTTGTATTGTTTTTTTTATTCAGGATATTCTTTATTAAAATATAACTCTTGCATACTAAATTGTTTGCAAATTTTTGAAAAATTTAGTTTTCCGCCAATTTTTTAAATAAAAGCATTGCCGAGCCGTTTGATTGTGACATTTCCCCGTTTTTCAATGACTTTTAAAAACAATCTCACTGGACAAAGTGACACATTTTGGGTCGGCACATTTTTTATTTCCACCTTGTGTGGTTTTTGTGAATATCGGATTATATTCGATCCGTCCCGATTTTGCACCATTCAATTGGACTTTTTCCTTAAAAAAAACGATTTCCGCCCGTGAACGTTCGGCCCCCTTCTATGCAGGTTCATACGATAGTCTAAAAAATACCTTTTTTTGCAACCCCTCTGGGGTTTCCCGGTAACATATTTGAACAAGTCTTTTTAGATTATTAAAATTAAGAAATGATCTGAAGTTATCTCCTCTTAGCGTTTTTGGCATCGCGGGCCTTGAATTTAATTTGTACAAACGGGTTGATTTTAATATCATATTCTTTGCCGTACTGCCCCATATAGTTTTTACCGTATAGTCCTTGTATTCCTCCCCCTTTTGCTTTTTAAAGAAAAACGAGCTGAACTATCGCCGTATCTCGATCCAAAATATAACGTATGTTCACAAAACGACATAATATAAGCTGCCTTCAAATATATGCCCTACTGTTTGCGGTATTTTTTTGGCTCACTTAGTAGGATATTATTTTCAATTTCCTCATCAGAAATAATTTCAAAACGTTTCATTTTGTTAATAACTTTGAAATAAATAAAAATTTGTCAACAAAGTGACAATGACAAATATTTGAATTGCCATACTGGGTTGTACTGACGATGACGGCGCGATATTTTCGTTTTGGTGTTATCGATTTTGTACCGTGCGAGCAAAAATTATTTGTATCAAAGAGGGCTTGAATTAAAAAACGTGGGGCTTGGTTTAGATCACAATGATATGGGGACGATATATCTAACCAAATCTAGGGGAAAATTTTGTCAAATTCATATTATGACATGATATGACAAACTAATGAGTAATAAAATAAGTAGACAAATAGAAATTTATTTTTCTTGTTTACAAAATTAACAAAGTAAGAATATACAGAAAGAAAAAGAAAAATAATTACATAAATTGCTGAAATTGGCCACCGCCATGCTCCAAGCATAGATTCACACGTTTTTTCATATTTTCGAAAGTGTTGACCAGCATCTCTGGAGAAATGTTACCACATTCTTGGAAAATCCTTTCTTGTAATTGTTCTAAATTTGCAACTGGTGTTTTAAAAATAGTGTTCTTTAAATGAGGAAAAACGAAGTAATCCATAACCGGTAAACAAGGTGATCTAGATGGGAATTTTATGTCTGATCGAAAACTGATCAATCTGTCGTCGAAAAAATTGCGTAAGTAGTTAATAGTTTCGGCGGCTGTATGGGCGGTTGCACCGTCTTGTTGAAAATATCCAAAACGTAGTTCGTCGTCAAGTAGTTGCTCCACAAATGGATGGAAAATATTATCTCTATACCGCTCTAACTGTGTCATGGAAAAAAATAGGACCAACAATTCTTCTTCGGGAAACAGCTAACCAGACACCAATTTTTTGATGGTGGAATGTGGACTCTACAAAAAAATGGGGATTTTCATTACTCCACATGCGTGTATTCTGAGAATTCACATAACCGGAGAGGTGGAACCAGGCTTCATCCGAAAAAAATGTCAGGTCTAATAAATCATTTCTTTCCAATAAATTTTGGGTAAACCATTGAGAGTAATTCCTGCGTCTTTTAAAATCTGCGGCTTGTACTTCTTGGAATACTTGCACTTTATAAGGAAATAAATTTAGCTGCTTCTTAAGAATATTCCTGCATGTTCCATAGTAGTAGTAGTAATTGAGGGGAGGTTCCGAAAACCTGGCAAGTAGACCAACAGCGATCCTTTTTGCCTACCCCAGAGTCTTTCCCCAGTCACACTAACCACCTTGGCCCCCGCCTTGGCGTCCCGACCTCTTTATGAAGTTAAGTATGTCACTCCAGGCTAGGGCCGTGATTTCTACCTTTTGGAGAGCCGCCGATCCCAGGACCTGGTGCCTGAGTCTTCCCAGGGCCTCACAGGTGCCTAGAAAATGCAGCGGGGTCTCTTCCTCCTTGCCTCCTCCAAACATCCGGCACAGATTGGGTCGTCTTCGGAGCTAGGTGCTTCCTCAGCTTGCAGTGTCCTGTCAATATGTATGTTCCATACGATCTTCCCACTTCTTGGGACAGGCGTCTTATACAATTTGTTGGCGTATTTTGCACTATTTCACGAACGTTTGCAACAAGTTCTTCTGTTCTTACAGATGGTCTTCCTGCTCCTTTTTTGTGTTGTATAGAACCTGTTTCCCTAAACACAGCCACGGTTCTTTCCAGGCAATGATAAAAATCCCCAGCAATAAAAGCAACGTTAGGAAAATGTTCGTGAAAATCGTCCATGCACAAACCCGAAACTAAAATAACCGAAATACGCTTTAACCATGAATGTTTGTGCTGTTCCGTAAAGCCCATTGTGTAAATTGTTCAAGAAATTGGAAAAATTAGCGATGAATGAAATTACTTGTAACAACTGTCAAAGATGACGGAATAACTGATTGATTGTTAATTCAGGTAGTTACTGACACCCAACAGGTATTAAGCTCTACGGCTAAGCATTACGTCCTTAGATGCAAGGCCCTCTTCGATGCAAATAATTTTTGCTCGCACGGTATATCCGCTGTAAGTTTTCGAAAATACCAGTGTCCTTATGGGATTTTTATACGTGAGTGGAATATTCACCGAAATCAAGTGAAAATTGCATTGTAGTTATAATTTTAAAAGGAAATAGTTTAACCACTAGAAACCAGTGTCTAATTCTAATTGATTAAATATTTATGATTACAAGCCTAGTCATTGGTGACAATTTTAAATTTCACAGATAAAGCAAATAATCATAAGTTATATCACAAGAGGTGAATATTCTAAATAAAATATTTACCTCGAGTGGTATATGTTGAGATTATATACCAAAAAAAAAAGAAAAAATACAACGAAATGCAAGATTTTTAAAATGATTTATGTAGCTACTAGAAAAACGGACAAAACGAAACAAAACCTAAACAATTGACAAAGTAATAAAACTAACAGAAAATTAGTTATAAGTATTATTGTTAAACACACAGTTATTATAATAAACAGTAGTGGCTTGCTGGTGTTGCTGGAAACTCTTCGAGCTGCAAGAGACTGGAGCTTCGTGTTGGTCCAACCCATTAGTTGGAGGGTGACCTCTTAAACCTTGAATAGTGTTTTCGTGATGAGTTTTGTCCATCTGCAAGTATGGCTTTATGGATGCAGCACTACTATGTCCAGTTATTTTTATAAGAGTTTGTTCGCTCACACCTGCTTTGCTTAATGTAGAGACAGCTGTGGCTCGATTGGAATGGTTTGTGATTTTTTCTTTCTCAGTATCTAGTCCAATTTTTTGTGCTGCTTGTTTTGTCCAATTAGAAAAAGTATTTTTTCCAATGGGACACTTTTTGTACCAATTTCCCATTTTCCAATTTGGATTTACTGTCAGGAATAGTCTTTGGGTAGTTATATTTTGCCCTCTTTTTGAAATTAGTTTTCTGTAAAGGCGAACTGGACATAAATCGGCATCTTTTGTGTTTGCCACTAACCATTTTGAATTTGAAAGCTTCTTGTCTCCGCCTGGGGATGTTTTTGAAAAGATTGGGTTATATTCCATTCTATTACTTTTTGTACCATCGCTATAATATTCTTCTCTGAAATACGTATTTAGGCATGTCTCGGCTTCTCCTCCTCTCCATGCTAATTCCACAGCCGCTATTTGATAGAACTTTTTCTGTAAATCCTCGGGGTTATTTTCGTCAAAAATTTTTACCATCTTTTTGTACTCGTCGTAGGTTAGTGCTCTTGCACTTTTCCGGTGATTTTTTAGATCAGCCTGAAGCAGTTTTCTTTTAGAATTTCTAGCCATACGTGCTTTTTGGAATTCAGGATCTTTAAAAGGATCAAATTTAATGTTGTATTTATTGAAGTACCTTTCTTGAAGCAGTTGGGCTGTTTGGTTCCACATTGTCTTGATAACCCCTTCCTTGTAGTCAGAACCATCTTTTTTCTTCATATTAAAACTCCAGTCTTCCAATATAGCGGCAAGCTGTATTATAGTTGTATTTTTGGTCAATATATACTGCCGTGTTTCGCAGAATTTCTCGAATTGGGTCCATATATACTTTTTTGTTTTTGTTGTATTTTCTGGGATAGTCTTTTCAGCGTTTTTTCTTATATTTTCGACTGAAACATTACCGAATCGGCAAGATTCCATTTTAAAAAAAATGTGACATGAATCTGACAACATCAAAAACTTGATTTGTTGAAAGGGATTTTTGTTATTATAGGAACGGTCTATAGCAACCATCAAATATTTTAAACTTGTTATGATGTTGGTATGCATTGGCATTGTTGTGGCAGGTGGCCCGGGGTATATTCACTTATGCGGGGTATATTCAGTATAATATGCATCTGATTGGTCGCAAAACAGCGTTTAATTGGTCAGAATCGGATTAAGGTATATAATCGGAAATATCAACTGAGCTAGAGAACTTTGAAGAATATATTGTTTTAAATTGCTTTTTTAAAAATTTAATTAATACTTAATTTTAAAAATTGAATAAAACCTAACGGTGTATTCAGCTAAAACAGTAATGAACTGAGCTTGTTATGTTTTTTTGTGGTAGATCATTATTAAATGTGTAATGAGGTTTCGGTTGTATCAAAACCGCGACCTAAATGTTTAATTAATATTTTTACCTCGTTTATTTGCCAGATTTTTCAATTACCAGATTAATAAGATACCTACTTGGGTTAATTGGTTTTAACAAATATTTTTATTTTGGATGCTGCAAATTACTTTAAATATGTTTTTTCCAATATGCTTTTTCACTCAATTTTAATTTTCACCTTACCACATTGAGGAAAAAAATATTTCCTATCATTTTAAAAAATTTGTTAAAAATTTAAGTTCTTTGTAAAAGTTGACCTTTAATTTATTTTTACGTGTAAGCAGGTAAAATTTGAAGAAAGAAAAAGAAAAGAAAAAGAAAGAAAAAACAATTTTTTTTCTTTCCCTCTTATTTTACCACTTTCACATGTCGTCGTCGCCGTTACCAATGGGCGTATCTGAATTTATGAAATTGTTGAGGAGAACAGTTTAAAGATTTTTCAGGTTCATTCAAACTTGACTGGCTGCTAGTCACATCACAATTACCATTAAATGTAATATTTTTGGCTTTGTCTAGAGATTCTAAATATAATTTCATTAAAAAATATTAGAAAATCAATTAAACTGCCGCCATTTTGTCCACTTTTGTCACTTACGCCCTTTGGTGCTATAATTATATATTTTTTAGTAACTTAAGCCCTTCATTAGTTCACATTTAAAAATTCAATTTTTATTATAAACAAATATTTATTCTATATAAACTAACAAAAAATGCCATTAAATGCAAACTATTTATATATAGAAAAATACTAACTACTAAATATTATTAAAGAAAAACTTTTAAAATATTATAAATCTTAATCTGAATGGGGCAGACAACGATAAAACTCGACATGTTCCGGCAACTGAATTAAAGCGGTGGTACCGGTACAAAGAGACAATAAATCTTTATATTTTCCAGGCATTATGGAAGGAGGAACATATTATAGAGCTTCGGAATATTTGAGTTTAATACAGACTCTACCTGGCGTTTTAAACTTATTGACCGATATTCAGTTTCCAAGTGGATGGTTTTGAAGAAAAGTTTTGTTGGCTCATTTTTCCTAACTGCAAATTCAACCAATTTTGTCCAATTAAATTGGCGGGAAGAGTCATCATTTCTAAAATTCTTAAAATTCTGGAAAATGTCTTATAATCTAAGAAATCTGAATATCTTAGATTACAAACTTCGTAAGGATGTTGCCTCCTAGCAAGTCGGAAAACAGGATTAAGTTGGCTTGGTATCATGATATCGCCAGCTTTTTTTAATAGCGCGGGAAATTACACTATGAGCAGAGTCGCCCTCGTTTTGTCCATGATTTGGTGTAAAGAAGCGAAGATAGATTTCTGTCAAGTTTTTGCTATGTCCTACAGTTACAGTAGAGTGGAAGCCACAATTGAATTTTTGTTCTGTCCACTGCAGCTGTCTGCAAAGAGATACGCTTTTTGTTTCCCTTTCTCGTCATAATGTGTTAAAAATTTATGAAGTGCCGCAGAGATTTCGCAGAATCCTCGTTTTCCTTGACCCTCGTGCCAAGTAAAACATATACACTTTTTGGAAGCTATGTTGTACATTCTTTATTTCTTTATTTCTACAACACCCTGACAGCTTTTTTTCCTTAATATGAAGATCATACTGTTCCCCTAGATCTAACTTATGTTGGTCAGAACCATTTAAAAAGCTATTGCATAAACTGCATTGGTCTTTTTTGGGTCGATTAGATGATAAATTCATACCTTTAAATATTTTACTATATAATGTATAGCAAGCAGCGTCCTTATTATTTTGCAAACACTCTTCTTTAAACATTGCATTGCATACATTTTTGGCAAGGATAAATCACTATGCAAGTATTCTCTACAGGAACTCGAAAGGGAGTGAATTCACTTAAGCCCATCAGTACGTCTAGTTCAGTTCAAAATGTTGGCACCAAAAGGCTTATTTTAACTTAAGCCCTATGGTGATATAATTATTAAATAAAAATACAGTTAAGCCAAAACAAAAATAGTGCTTTGCTCACCAACCATACTACATGTAGTTACGTCCATTGGTGACAATATAATATCTACTAATACAAGTTTATTTATGGACTTAACTAAAATTTGTAAATTTTTCAGTTAAGCCCATTGGTAACGGGATCGACGATGTCTCCGACATAGTTGAATTAAACTAAAGATTTTTCATCACTTACACTTAAAAATGATTTTTACAAAGTCTTTAAAACTCCCTAATTTTTCTTTTTCTCTTCATTTCCCACCCAAGACAGTGGCTTTGCACTAGTCCTTGACTCTTCAGTATGCTGAAGTATTTTCTGTCTTTTAACTATTCAATTTTTTTCACTCCTTGTATGTACCATTGAAAGCTCCATTACGGCTTAGTCTCACTTGTTATTTTCTCTACTGCTAACAACATCAGCATTGTACCATTTACATCGTTTTCCTGATAATGAGTGTTTCTGCACTCGAAACATGTCCATTTAATTTATTATGAATCATTCTAGGTTTGCCTAGTTATTCGAATAAAAAATTGTGGAGAAAGACTTTGTCCTTTTCTTTTTTCTATATCATTTAACTCCACTTTGAGTATGGACTACTTCTTCAAAATCAAATATTATTGTATTGATTTTTACAATTTGGCAAAAACTTGGGTACGTGTAAAACATTTTTAAGCACAATTTCTTGTTCAAGAATTTGAAAAAGTTTTTGCGCGAGAACTTGACCCGTGGAATACTTTCGCCTTTGGATTATTATAAACATACCTATATAGGTATTTACCTTTTTCTTTTATATAATATATGTGTCTTTTAAACCTTTTGGGTATATTGTCCAAAAAATAGGCGTACCTATAATTAGACTGCAGGGCTGCAAATAAAATATAACAAAACATGCATCGGGATAATCTATCTTGGTGTGTGTTTCTCTTTATTTTCATACTTTGTTTGTGTAGCCTAGGCCTAGTTTGATGTGGTTAAATTGATGGTAATAAAATGGTTATATATCGAGATACATCCATACTTACTGAAAATACTAAATACCCGATATTTTACCCCTTTTTGGGCATAATAAAATCATACACCTTTAACCTCTAATCACACATATTGACATTAAAGAACTAATAACCAATAATTAGATTTTTCTTCAAAGCATAATACATATCTTAAAAATAATGTCTATATAATGTGTCTATTACACGTATACTAGTGTGTAGAAATAGTGCTCTGGATGTTGTTGTGTACACCAGGAAGGTGTCAAACTGTAGGGTAGAACAGTCGTCTGCTGCGCTAATGAGAGTAAAAAATTATTTAATATCTACTACAGAATAAAACAGGCTTAATTCACTTTTTATACTGTATATAGTCTAAAATTATGCAGTCTGTTGAGTACACCGAAGTCATCCATAATCCTTTGCAGAAAAGAAAGTTCGTCGCGTGATATTATAATTATATGTACATTTGATACTCTATCTTTTATGTCTAAGTATGTTAATGTTATAAAGTTAAAGTAAGTTAAATAAATGAATTAAAGTTAGTTCTTTACCAAACTACTTTATTGACTCTGTTACTCCCTAGGGGCCCTGGCTCTCTAAGTCCGGGTCTAATGAGGAAAGTGATGAAAATTATTTTGAAAAACGTTCTGATACACACTGCATAATTCGACTTTAACAGGCTTTTTGGTAACATCGAATATTTATTTTCATGTGACATTTTTAAATAACAATCAATTTTTCTTACAGGTCACCATCACTCAAACATTCCTATATCGATACGACCAGGGGACTGGACACCGGGAGTTCGTGTCCGCAAGAAATTGGGCGTCGGTGGTAGCAGCACTAAAGACAAGAAGGGTTGCAGCGATTCCGCGACCGGCTCTTCGGCGTCGGCTGTCCAAGACTCGGGGTTTAGCACGGAAGCGTCGAGCAAGGAGACGCACAGTGCTTCTTCTACGGCGCAACCGATTTCAACGTCTGCCACAGGTAGGAACAAACCACCAACCCAAACATAGTAGTAGACTTAAGTAGACAATTGGACAAACAAGCGTCTATATATATAGCTAGAATCTGGCTGTGAACTTTTCAACCGCCCAATCAACGTTCGCAATAAAGCGCGGGAAATTTAAAAGTAAATGTGTTAGAATGCGCACATAAATCATTATAGTTACTGAGCAATTACATCTGCGATGCGATGGATATTTTGTCACGTGACCTCGGATTGGTCGGAGAATTTTGTGATAAACGAACGGTACCTAACAGCTGACCTCTGTCAAAGTAAAAAATGTCATTTTGTTTTGTTTTGATCCAAGAAACCTAACCTATTTTTTCCCTTTTTGTATTAAAGTTACTAAAAATGAGTATTCTTGTTTTATTGGCCCTAATTGAAGGAGGCTATTAACTAATGTTTGAAGACGATAATGGGGAAGATGTCAAAATTTTGGAAAATGTAGACGGTTTTGCCTAAGAAACGGTACCCCGATTTGCACATCACCAGTTCAGACAGCACTTGTATTATATTTGTTTATAATATGTTTGTAATGTTGATATTTGTAGTATGTGCACTTGTAAATCTGATTATTCCGAAGGTAGGTATGCTGCTTCCTTTTATGCCTTGAAAGGCACTGTTTATTGTTGAATTCTTTTAACAATCTTTTTTTTTTTGTGATGAAATTTTGAGAATGTTGGAAACAGAGTGTTTTTGGGATACGTGACGTTTCAAAGAAACCTATATACCGATATTAATAAATAGCATTTTATTTTTCTAATTTACAACAACCGGCTTTACATCGCTTAACGTTAAAATTACCTTTTTTAAGATGGCGACCTATGATTGGCCAGTTGAAAAGACCATAGTCAGACTCTAGACGCTTGTGACAATTGGACGAGAGCTGGGTAATAATTTAGATGCGGCGTTGCCAAACTTCTGGCAAAATAACCTGCACAACCAACCGTGAAAAACAAATTTACAAAAACTTTAATCAACAAACCTGAACGAAGCCGTTCCAATTTACCTTTTATTGCCGACTTCGTAATTTATTTTAACAAAATTGTCATTATCAGTATTTGTACCAAGGTAATTCAGGTCTAAACTCGTGGCCAACGCGTGGCTAGTCGATTCCTCGGTTAAAGAGAGGGGATCGTTTGTGGTGGCGAAATCAGTTCGATAGAAATTCCGACAATATTCAATAATTAGAAGACGATATAGTGTCCGTGAAAATAATTAAAAGAGAGTATTGTGGCATATCGGACAAGTGTGTAACTATTTTTTATATTGGAATACACAGACATCCAAATAACTCGCGCTAAGTCCTTATATAAAAATAAGCACGTCTTAAGACTTCAATTATTAAAAAAGGCACTGTGTGAAACTCTTGTTCTCTCTCACTCTAATTATTGTAGTTATGTAGACGGGTCTTGTCTGGACTACCAATGCAAAACGAGATTACAAAGGGTTAAGAATTCTTGTATTCCTTTTATTTATGGACTGCGAACAAGAGACCATGTCAAGTTATCTGAGCTGAAATGGCTTAAAATAGTAGACCGACAAAAACTGCATTTTGCCTGTTTCTTATATCGTTTGTTCTTAAGTGGTATCCAATAACTACGTGAAAAGCTTCATTTTTGACATTCCACACATGATCGTTCAACTTGTTACAACAGTTTCTTGAATGTACCCAAACACCGAACCGCCCTTTTTTAACGTAGTTTTTTCTATATAGCTCCTAAAGTTTACAATGCTGATATATGTAACAAATTCCTTAACCTATCCTAACCAATTTAGGACCCATTATCGTAGATTTTTGCTAGGAAATTATGATTGAATTATGTTTAAAGATGTGTAGATTTAAGATCGATGTCTTATTACTTTTTAAGTTGCCATTTTTAAGTTTCTTTTATAATTAGATTTAGGTAATATTACTCGAATTTAGTATTTTTTCTTTGTAAAATTCAAATTTTTGTAAGTGTATTACATATACATAATCGTTTAAGCAAACAGCTGTGTCTGACCTTTGCCGAGTCGAAAATAAAGACGTTTCTATTATCTATCTATCTATCTATCTATCTATCTATCTAAGTCCATGTAAGTTCAGGCTTACCAGTACTGTATATTATTTTCAATCCGAATTGAAAATCGTTAAATTAACTAATAACGTGCAGGCAGGTCCGAAATCTTTGCAAAAAGGCAGTCAATCCATTTCGGTTACAGTAGTGTGAATAAGATGTCGTTGATTTGAAGCATTTAGTATTCTTATTTATGTCAATTATCTTTAGCAAGACAATACTTAAATAAACATTAAAAAATATATTTTTTTGATGAAATCCAGTGACAGCTGTAAAACTAATTATATCGTAATTTTTTTTTACTTTCAGGCACCAGTGAGACTGATGAAACAGAAGATGAATTGTGGAATCTGTTAGATATAATTCATAGGAAGGGCACCCGTTTAAAAGATGAAGTTGAAGCACTACAAGGTACCCTTAGAGATCAAACTTCGTTCGGGGATACTAGCGGCAACTTTCAAAGGGCGCTGTTCCATTCTTCCGCTGATGATGTTAGACAACTTAGGCAAGAGAGGGATCTCCTTCTTGATAGGTAAGATGATAAGTATTTTGATGCAATATATGTGGCTTTTACACCTCCTAAGTTCAAATCGAGGTTCAGATATTTCATTAGGCATCTCTGATGGTAGAATTATGTCAACGATAATACATTTTTAAGTTATAAATTATCTACAGAATGACATCAGTGGATGTAAATAAAGAAGGTATTGACCTATAACACTGCTTTAAAATATGTTAATTGGAGGAATTTTAAACACTTTTCCAGTATTTGTTTATTTAAGTTTTATGTGTTACATTTACATTTTGCTTATTTTAGAGTTACCGACCTCGGGTCTTACAGATTTGATTATTTTACAGACACTTTACGTTTTCGTTAAGGATTCGGCGATACAAGCGAAAATGCGCCTTTTTTAACATGCTTTTATTAGCTTCACCTGTATGTTTGCTTGTTTATTTGTCCGTAACCGACTTCTTTGAACCCGATTTTGACCCACTTTCAACGAGACTTATCAAGAACCGCTAACAATACAATAATCTACAGGCGAAAAATTCTCCTGTCAAATTTTGACAGCTGTCAGGTATAAAACGAAGAAGCGATTTTGACGAAACAAATTATGGGGTGGTATAGTATTCGATGCGGAGACTTCGGGAAAAATAAGCAAAAATTCTCCTGTCAAAATTTGACACCTGTCAATATGTCAGAATTATTACATTAACCGATAGCATTGAATATCAAACTATAAGAAGGCCATATGAGCCGATTTACTAAATCTACTACGTTAAATTCATAGATGGCACAATGAGTTCACCAACAAGAAAGCGACTAACCTTTTCACTGCTAAATTAAAACATTGTTGCCGCCTGTCTGTTTGACTTGCTGCATGAGTTTTTTTAATTTATTTTTATAGCTTATCGTAAAACTTGATTTCACATAAGTACCTACACCTATCCTAGATTTAAGTAGCTTATATTTATTTTCCTACCTATAGTATAGTCTAGACTTAAAAATGTCCCTATTTTTAATTGCTTTGTAGCTTATAATATTTTCAACCTTTTGACGTCCCAACGTTAATTACATGAAAACATATTGACCGCCATGTATTATATTTTTAACAGAACTAAATGACGACTCTCACTATTCAATACCTACCTAGGCTACAACGTATACCTATGTTGGGTAAAATAGGTATGATGTGGGGTTTGTTTGTATAACTTGGTTTTAATTTGCAATTATTATTAATTTTCAAAATGGTTAAAATAAGTAGGTTTTACTTTCTTACTTAAGAAACATCCAGTTTGTTTGTATTAGTGCATTACGTATTTTGCTATTTTTCGACGAAATAAAACCTATTTTAGTTATACTTGCTGTCGCTTTTTATCTACTTTTATTTGTTTAACATTTAACACCTAATGCAACGGTAAAATCATTATGAAAGTCGGTCCAATCACCCCGGAGTAATCAGCGTACATATTATTATCAAAAACATACATTCGGCTGGAATTAAGAACCTCCTATTTTATTGTCTGTTAAAAATGCTTGAATTCTTAAAAAATCCAATAAAATACGATATGCGGCAACACCACGACATCACATCAGTGAATTTGAGACATCTGTTGCCGAGGCGCTGCATTATAACGACAGACAGGCGACAGATTTAAAGTTAGAGTTACGATCAGCTCCACAATGGCGGCCAAACCAGCTCCAATACGTCAAAAAATGGGTTGTCAACTTTTCTCGGACATCCGTCATTCTTATATAGTTTGATATTCAATGCCGATAGTAATGAAACAAACGTGGGGTCGTATAGATATTGTCGCTAAGAATAGAGAAAAATTTTTTAAAAATTCTACCCGTCAAAATAACATTTTGACAAATTTTTTTAAAAAATTTTGCAAATTTTTGTCGTTTGTTCGAGTTTGTATGTATGTAGGTATGTTTGTTTGTAACCGACTTCTTTGAATCCGATTTTGATCCACTTTAAGCGGTCAGATTTAATTTAAATTTTGCAGACTTATCAAGAACCGCTGACAATACAATAATCTACTGATCTAGCTCAATCTACTCAAAAAAAATTTTTTTTCTTAACAATAACTTAAACTAAAAAATGAAAAATAAATATAGTTTAAAAAAACTAAACAACACGCTTTAATAATTTATCAAACTAAAAAGCGGAAAATAAATATAGTTTAAAATAATTCTTGAAATTCTTAATATAGGCAGAAAATAATAATGAACGATAAACATTAGTATTATTGTGAAAAAAGCGTGGGTCGCTTTGTACTATATTTTTCGTATATCGAGTACCCCACGCTTTTTTCACAATAATACTAATGTTTATCGTTCATTATTATTTTCTGCCTAGTATATTAAGAATTTCAAGAATTATTTTAAACTACCTATATTTATTTTCCGCTTTTTAGTTTGATTTGTCTTTAAATTACATTACAAAAGAAAAATATTATATGGACCAAAATTAACGCGTATTTTTTAGTTTTTTTAAACTATATTTATTTATTTGTTTGATCATGCAGTTTCTTTTCAACAAACTTTTGTCCACTAGATAGAAAAGAGCAAAGGGAGAATGCATTTACAACAACATTTTTGAAAATAATAAAAATATGTTATAAAGTTTTTATTTCGAAGCTTGCCCTGAGCGCTACGCCACTGATTATAATAGATCAATAATAAATAAAGTCAATGCACTCGAGATGCATTTTATTTTAATCTAATAATAAATATTACGGACATGTATGACCCAAGATCTGACCTTTTTATAGTAGTAAAACCCATTTAGAATTATTTTATTTTCTATGAATAGCCATAACCCGATCCTAACAATTATCATAGACAATAGTATTTACATAATATCCTGCCTCCTAATAGAATGGAAGTTTAAGTAGTATTTATATAGGGTGAACCAATATTGCGTGACATCAAATAACTCTGTTGTGATTGGAGATCAGTGAGATCACACGCACATCCTATGAAGGGAGTGTAGCAATCTATTGCAGGGTGTTCGAAAGGAGGTTCATTTGAAAGTACTTCAAATTTTGGGACTTTTTTTGCCATTTATCCTAATTCGATCCTACTCGTTTTTAAGTAAATACAAGGTTTTACAAAACACTTAATTTCTTTTGATTTTAATAGAACCATCGGTGTTCATTTTGAAGATTATTGTTGGTTTTTGAGCTCAATATAGAGTTGGCAGTTGGCTACATTGGATGTTAGAGGGTTGGTAGCATTGCTTAGTAAATAAAGTTAGTTCTTCATACTGTCATTAGGAGTACGGACGTTGTTTGTTTTTTCCACACCTTTCCTTTACAAAAACTCCAGAAAAACTGCACACTCTCTCTAACAATTATTAATACCGTGCGAGCAAAAATTATTTGCATCAAAGAGGGCTTGGATTGAAAAACGTAGGGCTTGGTTTAGATCACAATGATATGGGGATGATATATCTAACCAAATCTAGGTTAAAATTTTGTTAAATTCATATTATGACATGATATGTCAAACTAATGAGTAATAAATTAAGTAGACAAATACAAATTTATTTTTATTGTTTACAAAATTAACAAAGTAAGCATATACAGAAAGAAAAAGAAAAATAATTACATAAATTGCTGAAATTGGCCATGCTTCAAGCATAAATTCACACGTCTCTTCATATTTTCGAAAGTATTAACCAGCATCTCTGGAGAAATGTTACCACATTTCTTGGAATACTTGCACTTTATAAGGATATAAATTTAACTGCTTCTTAAGAAGAAGAAGAGTCCTGCATAAGATCTTCCTACTTCTTGGGACAGGCGTCTTATACAATTTGTTGGCGTATTTTGCATTATTTCACGAACGTTTGCAACAAGTACTTCTGTTCTTACAGATGGTCTTCCTGCTCCTTTTTTGTGTTGTATAGAACCTGTTTCCCTAAACGCAGCCACGATTCTTTTCAGGCAATGATAAAAATCCCCAGCAATAATACAACGTTAGGAAAATGTTCGTGAAAATTGTCCATGCACAAACCCCGATTGTATTACCACTCACCATTTACTCTAACCTCGTTTCGAAAATACGCTTCAATCATGAATGTTTTGTGCTGTTCCGTAAAGCCCATTGTGTGAATTGTTCAAGAAATGGAAAAATTAGTGATGAATCAAATTACTTGTAACGACTGTCAAAGATGACGGAATAACTGATTGATTGTTAATTCAGGTAGTTACTGACACCCAACAGGTATTATAAGCTCTACGGCTAAGCATTACGTCCTTAGATGCAAGGCCCTCTTTGATGCAAATAATTTTTGTTTAATTACCTGTGCTTCATCAGTGAACAACATACTTATACAGTCTTCGATTTGCATTAATTCAATTGCAGAATTGCATCCTTAACGCAAAATCACCATATAAACAATTAATGTGAAGATCCCTCCAAGCAGACGATTGTGTAATTTGATAAATATCGGCAATTCGCTTTTTTATTATTACAATTACACAGTATTAAACTGTGATGATTTACTGTCCTGTCCTTTAATCGAATTTTGGGTACCAATCAAAAAAGAATCGATTCTTTTTGGAACGAATCGTTTGCCAACGACACACCTCTACCATAAACGAATATCATCATAATATCAGCATATTGATAAAAGACTGTCGGCATAATGAAATGAATCTAATGTTTGAATTGTCAGAAAATACAAATGCTGAACACAATTTGACAGTGACAAATCTTATTTTTATTAAAACCGAATGGGGTTACTTGTTATAAATAATTTAATTAAAATTTTAATTTGAATATTGTTTACCCTTGTATTTCGGTAATGACCGGGAATAAGACCCATTCTAGGAACTTGTATGTTTATTTTGGGTCCCTGAGTACGTTCCCAAAATATTGACATTTCCTCCTGAATCACCCTGTATATCTATTCGTTTTCGAGATATTTAGGCTCTCGTAGTTTTAATTGAACCCCCCTGTATAGTATATTGAAGAATTATAAATATTGCATATTACACACTCCACAAAAATTATCGCATCACATTTATTTTGTGAACATTTTTAATTCTAGCCTAGAATAGTCAATTAAACTTTATTATAGGTAGTAACAATGTTTGAAATAATGTGAATATTATCAGTAAGAAGTAAGTTTTAGAGACTATTCGCATATACAGGGTAAATAAAAAATCATTGAATTATCATACCCTTTTTATGTAAAAACACAAAAAATATAGGAGTAAAATTCTTTATTTTAATATCGAGTATTGCCACCTCTAGCCCTTATGACTGCTTCCATTCGCCTTGGTAGACTTTCAAATAGTCTATGTATGTAGTCTTGCTCCATATTGTTCTAAATCACTTGGACTTCATTTTGAAGTTCGTTAAGGTCTCTGATCGGAGCCGGATAATGTTGAATCGCCCACCCTAAATGATCCCAAACATGCTCGATTGGATTAAGGTCCGAGCTGCGAGCTGGCCAATTCATAGTGGCAACATTCACTTCCGCCAGATAGTCTTGTACTATCCTGGCAACGTGCGGTCTTGCGTCATCGTGCATTAGTAGAAAATTCTCGCCTATAAATGGTCCGTATGGGATCACATCGGCTGTCATTCTTCCCTCATTTACAGCAACTAGCTTTGTATGCCCATGAAAAGAAATGCCTCCCCATACCATGATTGATCCACCTCCAAAATTTTCCATTTGACGAAAGTTGCATCGAAAATAACGTTCACCAGAGGCCGTCTATATACAGGCATACGTCTGTCTGATCTGTATAAACAAAACCTTGACTCATCCGTAAACATTACGTTGGACCATTCTTCAAGACCCCAATCACTGTGTTCTCTAGCAAATTGTAAGCGGGCTACTCGGTGTTCCCTGGTAAGACGGGGACCTCTGGCTGGAACCATTGGACGGATGTTCTCTTCCCGAAGACGATTTCTAACTGTTTGTAAGCATAGTTGTACATTTCGAGCTGCTAAAAGTTCAGTTTGCAGCATTCGAGCAGTGCAGTGCCGAGTTCTTAAAGCCGTAAGCCGTAAAAAACGATCATCAACAGCGGTCGTAATTCTTCTACGTCCTTGTCCTTTTCTTCTGGAATACTGTCCAGTCTCCCTGTACCGCTGAACTACTCTTGATATGGTACTTTGTTGAACACCCAACAAATTTGCAACGTACCTTTGACTTCGTCCATCCTCAATTAGAGCAACAACTCGGACCGCCTCTTCATTGCTTAAATGACGTGTTAAACGCTCAGGAACATCCATGATACACAAAATTATTACAATATTGCAGTTAACGTTCATACAAAGTAAACGCTACAGTACTAATCTTTATGTTGCAAATAAAAATCTTACATTCTTTCACTGCTTATCAGAAATAAACAATTCAAAAAACAAAGATTTTTTTTTAGACTACAAAGTATCCTTTAAACACTATTTACTCCCAAAATATACGAGGGACTTTCGTATAAATGTTATTGGGTGCCGGAAATACAGAAAAATTATGCTGATGCGATAATTTTTGTGGGGTGTGTATATGAAAATAACTATGTATTTACTCTACACCTGAGAAATGACGATTTAATTAAAACTAACTATAGGACCACAACACAAGTTATCAATCAGGCTAAAATTACATTACAAAAGAAAAAAGTTTAAAAAACGATATAAGGTATCACGTAACATGTATTTTCCTGAAATATAATAATAATTGTTATGTATTGGAGCCTTGATTTTTACATGTAAGTCACCTTCACGGGGTTCGTGCGGTAAAATTTTAATTGATCGGTTCTGGTTGAATATCAAAAGTGACAGTGGCTAACATTGATACTGGTTTTTAAACGGGTTCTACTTACACTTTACCTCTGATATTGATGGAAAATTTATTTACCTCCGTCGACAAAAAAAAAATAAAACACGCATTAAGGCGGACACGGTACGAGGGACCTCAGAAATGTCGACAGATCTCCGGGGGCGTCAAGTTAACTAATTTTAATGTTTCAAAACAGGCACGATAATAGGGAACTTTCCAATTTTTTTTTTCAATAATATGATTTAGTTAAGCCTAAAAAAAATATTCCCCAATTATTACTCCTTAAAAATCAGTAATAACTTGGTAAAAATTCTTTAAAGTTTGGCGCGTGTCAAAAGCATTTCAAACGACCTTTTAAGCGCGCCAAGCCCGATGACGTCACGACGTATGACATCCTGACCGGTGGGCGAGCTACCGAGTTTGCATTTGGATTGCCGTATGTTATTGTTATTGTATTGTTGTTTTAAGGTGGAATTCTCAACGTCGTTCAATTTATTGCCAACCTATAACCTATGTCGTGGATGTCATCATGACAAATGATACTTCGTGACGTCACGACCCGTTTTTACCCGCTTGGGATAATTCGAATTGTGGGGCAGTTTTAAATGTTTGTAGCGGTCTTTTGGGACGAAATATGTTCTTTTTTTTGCTGCAATATGTTTTATGACATTATATACTTATGATTTATAGAATTTTTCACCATTTAAAATTTTTGTCAAGTTCCCTATTGACTTAAGGGCACAGTTCTCAAGGTCAATCATGTACAAAACACTTATAAATGGCTTGAATGCAGTGGTAACTTCCGCAACCTTTCAATTATTAGAAAAAAATAATTAGTATATAATTTTGGAAGGGCTGTTCAGGGAGGCATTGACAGCTGTTAATGTCAAATGTCGGTTGTCTTGTGTCGAAACGCTTTGTTTTAAGAAAAAGTTAACTCTAATATAAATTTTTTAGAGTAGGTACAATGGCAACATTGTCAGCTGCCGTTTTCATGAATTTATGACAGCATGCGACGCGATGACGTAGGTCTGAGAAAGTCCGTGTTTTTATACAAGAACACCGAAACGGGTAAACTAAAATGGAAATTTGGTGGAAAAGTGCAATGAAACTTTTTTATCGTTTTTCTTATTGTCGTTTTGTGCGCATTAGTTTAAATAGAAGCAATAGAAGCATGCTCAATTTACTTCCTCTGCTGAGATTAAAATAGTATTAATTGGGTTTGTGCGGTCTGATAGTTTTTTTTTTAATGTTTTGCCATTATTATTTGTTATTAAATGTAATACCTAAACTCGTTTAAAAACGATTAGCAACGCTACTCTCTGTCACTACATAATATTCTTGTAGAAGTTGCTTTATCATAATTAAATTAATTGGCATTTTACATTGTAAATCCCACGAAGGTGACTCACATTTTAAGGATCAAGGCTGAACTGCATAATAGAGACTTTCTGCAGTTCTGCTCAGCAATTCTTTAAATCTTAAATGCAACCACCTGTAAAAAAATTATTATACAATAATTATTATTTATGCGCTTTATCTACAACTAGTTAATAATAGGAAGTATTAATTACACTATGCATAAGACACCTAGGACCATTATAACTTTTCATAAAGCACCTAGGACTATAATGAATCCGTAATAAATAACTAATGTGATGATATTATATCAGACAACCGTATTATCCAATCTACCGCTGCTGTTCCAGCTTCATTATAACATAAAGTTATTCATAATAACTAAAAATTGGTTGCGGCGAAATATCTGACCAAAATCGCTGTCTTGGTTTCGTGCCACATATCACAAATGTTATGAGAAAGGCACAAAAAATGCTAGCGTTTATAAAGAGATCTTCGGAAGATGTTATGAGTTCACAATTCTTAAAGTCTCTGTACTGTTCATTTGGTCAGACCCAATCTGGAATATGCATCCTCAGTATGGAGTCTCTTTTATACAATACATGTAAATAGTTTGGAAGCTGTCTAGCACAAGTTTGTTAGATATTCAGCATTTAGAGTTCCAGAGGTTTATGCAATGTCGTATCCTGAGCTTCGGTCTGTATTTGGGCTGGTTTCCCTTGAGGTTCGCCGTAAGAGGCATGATTTAAAATTATACAATATCTTAACGTAACCCATGTTAAGCATTGTCCGGATCTGTTGGTGAAAATTCCACTTTTTGTTCCACCCAGAACCACACGTTCTAATTTTACTTTTTATCAGCCATTTAATTGCACAAATTATGCTTCAAATTCTTTTCTGCAGAGGTCTATCAGGTTGGCTAACTATTATTCTAACGATTTGGACATTTTTTTTTTCATCTTCAAGTTTTTATATGAACCTGCGTCTGGTTACCTGATAATAAAGTGCTCCTTGCTGATTTTTCTTTACGTTTTACACTGTCGTATTTTGTTATTGGTGTTAATACTATTGTTAATTTCAATGTGTCTACCTATGTTATAATATGCATTAGTTGCTAATTACTGTAATTTTTAAAATGGGCTAAGCTCGTTAATAAATAAATAAAATAAAATATAATCACTCCCAGAAGAAGAATCTTTTCTTCGAAGAATTATTATTATTGTTATATTGAGAGGATAAATCTGTGTAAAAATATATAAAAAAAAATTTGATTTATTAATTACATTTTAAGTTAATAAAATGTCCACACTAAATGATTCTTTAGTATATTAGTAGAGAATAGTAGTTGGTACAACAAGAGTGAACATGGACAATCCACTCGAATTGTACAGTATATTTTTGCACTAATTAAAAATAAAGCTAAAAGTTATTTACATTAGACGACTTACTTTACCCCATGGACCAAAGCCTCCTCGTTTAATGGCACAGAAAAAGGTTAGGAAGCCTACGTTCTATTCATAATACCGCGCGAGCAAGAATTATTTGCATCAAAGAGGGCTTGGATTAAATAATGTAGGGCTTGGTTTAGATCACAATGATATGGGGACGATATATCTAACCAAATCTAGGTTAAAATTTTGTCAAATTCATAATATTTGAGTAATAAAATAAGTAGACAAATACAATAGTATATTAAAGTACGAGTTTCATAAGAAGCGGTTTTTTGCGCCCGCTTCTATTTTAAAAAACGAGTCACGAAGTGGCGAGTTTTTTTATTGACACGGGCGCTAAAACGCCTTATGAAACATGTGCTTTATACATTTTTTTCTATTTCACCTTTTATAATCAAGAAAAATACATTTTAAAAGAAAATAAATCCTTTAAATTTTGGAAATTTTTATGTCTAAATTTTATGTTGGTAATACTATTTTTTATCATAGGAGCCTCTGGACAACAAAAATTATTTTGCAAACTGTCATTTTTTGATTTATTGACCCATTTTCACCACGAGATTCTAAAGTTATTTTAGCGATATGAGATTTGAAATTGGACGGAATACGTTGTGTGATCCTTGTACATTCGGTACATATATAGAGCGTTCGGAAATTCGGGAGATTTTGCTACTTTTTTTCGAATTTCAAAAGACGTGATTTTACGTCACGGCATTGCAATTTAGTATAGGGAAGATGGAAAATTCAAATAAAGTTGAAGTTAAAATCGACATTAGAAGGTTAGTAGATTGAATTTTGGATAGGATTTGGCAGAAAATGATAGCTTGAAGCATCTACAAAAGATTGATTTATGGATTTATGCAACCAACATACATGACTGTTATCCACACAGAATAAAAAAGTAAGTTATCAAGCTAGTTTTCCTCTGCGAAAAATGGGTTTTCTCGTAAATCACAAAAGCCGCGCAAGTCAATGAAATAAAGCATTTAAATGTTACCAACATCAAATAAAGAAAAAACGCGTATCGAAATAGCTTCATTACGATCCGCAAATGAGGGTCGTACTGAACTCATTATGAACGTGAAATAGAAAAATTTATTTTTGTTGTTTACAAAATTAACAAAGTAGTAAGAATATACAGAAAGAAAAAGAAAAATAATTACATACATTTTGGGTAAACCATTGAAAGTAATTCCTGCGTCTTTCAAAATCTGCGGCTTGTATTTTTTGGAATACTTGCACTTTATAAGGAAATAAATTTAGCTGCTTCTTAAGAATAGTCCTGCATGTTCCATAAGATCTTCTCACTTCTTGGGACAGGCGTCTTATACAATTTGTTGGCGTATTTTGCATTATTTCACGAACGTTTGCAACAAGTTCTTCTGTTCTTACAGATGGTCTTCCTGCTCCTTTTTTGTGTTGTATAGAACCTGTTTCCCTAAACACAGCCACGGTTCTTTTCAGGCAATGATAAAAATCCCCAGCAATAAAAGCAACGTTAGGAAAATGTTCGTGAAAATCGTCCATGCATAAACCCGGATTGTATTTTTATTGTTATTGTATTTCGAAAATACGCTTCAACCATAAATGTTTTGTGCTGTTCCGTAAAGCCCATTGTGTGAATTGTTCAAGAAATTGGGAAAATTAGCAATCAAATTACTTGTAACCACTGTCAAAGGTAACTACTGTCAAAGATGACGGAATAACTAATTGATTGTTAATTTAGGTAGTTACTGACACCCAACAGGTATTAAGCTCTACGGCTAAGCATTACGTCCTTAGGTGCAAGGCCCTCTTTGATGCAAATAATTTTTGCTCGCACGGTATATACATATGCCAATTATATTATTTTAACTGCTAGACACGAAATCAGATTCATAAGTAGTTGAGGAACCTAAACATAATGCCAAAAAGTTTTGTTATGTTAAAAACAAGAACACAAAGTAATTGAACTGATATGATAAGGATCCTCAATCCCCATTAACCCTCATAAATCTTCAAAATTTTAATAATTAATTTTTTGAATGACAATTTTTTTTTTAGGTTGGCAGAGATGGAAGCAGAGGTCGTTGCCGGCCGCCTCCATACCTCCCGCCTACAGGAGGACCTGGAAAACCTTCTTTCCGCGAAACACGACCTGGAGGAGCAACTCAAGGCGATTGTTTCTCATCGTGGTGAGGTTAACTCGCGGATACACGATCTCCATTTACAATTCGTGGCTAAAAACGCGAGTGACGAAAAACTAAAATTATCAAGTGGTGATAGAAAAGATTCTAGTCAGACGCAATCGGTGAGGACTACAACGTTAACGGGAAGAAGATCGTCTTGTAGTGCATTGGATACTATCCTCGGGGATCGGATACCGAAAGTATCCGTACCCGACAGCAAAAAGTTTGCGGCCATTTTGAAGGAACACGATCCGTTGGTGTTGCAAAAACATTTGTTAGTGTCGACAGTGCAGAATCAGGTAAAGTTTTAATATTTACTTTACATACAGGTAATCCTTAAAACCTTATCGTTCTTACTTTTGTCAAGCCTCCCGCTTCGAATAATACTTCTCAGAACAAAAAGAAATATCGTTTTTTGGCAATATCTTAAAAACAAAGCTAATTACGAAAAATATGAAAAAAGAAAAATTAAAGAGCATAAATTTTTTTAGCAAATCACGTTTAGCAGTTATATTTTGCTTTACCAGGGGCGGAGTTTTGATATTTTTAATAACTGGGTATTTAAAAAAAATACTCTAGCCATTACTTCTTTTAATTTTCCATTAAATATACCTTACAATCTCAATAGATATTTTGCTAAATACAAAATAATATATGAAATTAGAAATATAGTAATCCACTGGTATGCTATTTATTTCTAATTTATTGACGTAAGAATGTTTTAAATGTATTTACCAAAATATCCATATACAGTGTGTTCACGGATAGAGTTTGGAGGAGGAAAAACTTTTTTATTAGTAGGTTTAGAAGAAAAGTCGTTCTTTATAAAAACGTCTGCTTGTGCTGAAACTGCAATTTCGATCATTAGATTTGGGATTACTATACAAGGTTCGTCACAACAACATTTTTAGTTTTTTGGATATTTTTTTTCAATTCCTTGGTTTATTAAATGAATTTTGCTAGTGTACTACAATTTCAACTATTAGATTTGCGATTACTATACAAGGTTCGTCAGAAACAACAGTTTTTGTTTTTGGATGTTTTTTCAATTCCTTTTGATGATTGACTAAATCATCACTTTGGGAACAAATGGATTGGAAGGTACAGGGTCATCCAACCAGGACTGAACAGGGGCCCATTTTTTGAGTTTCCCTGTATTTTTATTTAAACCAATATAGCCATTTAGTTTATGCTTTGCCATAGAATCTAAAATAACCATTTAAAAAGCGATCTGACTTAAAACAAAGGAACTGTGGCGTAAAGTTGTTGTTTTTCAATGGAACACCCTGTATATTATTTATTTTTATGAAACGCCCTTGTTTCCTGATTCCATAAATATATAGTTTGTCCATATTAGCTCAAACCTTTTTTAAGATATGAGCAATCAAACATTTAAAAAGCTGTATTTTAATGCATCGCTATTAAGAGGATTTTCTTTTCCAAGGCATTCTAGACGTATTAAGCTCAAATGAATACAGCTTTTTAAATGTTTGATTGCTCATATCATAAAAACGGTTTGAGCTAATATGGGCAAACTATATATTTATGGAATCAGGAAAGAAGGGCGTTTCATAAAAATAAATAATATACAGGGTGTTCCATTGAAAAAACAACAACTTTACGCCACAGTTCCTTTGTTGTAAGTCAGATCGCTTTTTAAATGGTAATTTTAGATTCTACGGCAAACCATAAACTAAATTGCTATATTGGTTTAAATAAAAATACAGGGGAACTAAAAAAATAAGCCCCTGTTCAGTCCTGGTTGGATGACCCTGTACATATGATGGTCCAAATCAGTTGGCACGTAGGAGTCCCGATCTCACAGTTATCGACTTTCATTTATGGGGATATATGAAGTCGCATGTGTATAAAGCCAATTTCAATAATAACTTAGATCTCTTGAAAGAAAAATAAGAGTAGTTATTGCAAATATCCCAATACAGCAAGTTAGAAACTGTTATCGGGAATTCAGATGTCGAGTTGAACTATGCGCTAACTCGGTGGTACCACGTTTGAATAAAAGTTTATAATTTATGATTGAATGAATTGAAGAAATATGACATGTAATAATAAAAATACTTCAAAAGTGGTCAATTAAAAAATGGTTTTCTTACAACAAAATAGTTACTCGGCCAGGTATAAAATCAAGAAGTAAAAAAGCAACAATAGGTGTTCGTTTTTACGTGAATTTATTTTAAACAAAATCCAAAAAACTAAAAATGCTGTTTCTGACGAACCCTGTATAGTAATCGCAAATGTGATATTTGAAATTGTAGTTTCAGCACAAGCAAAATTCATTTAATAAATCAAGGAATTGAAAATTAGAATTGAAAAAAAAATCCTAAAAAGTAAAAATGTTGTTTGTGACGAACCCTGTAGGTATAGTAATCGCAAATCTGATATTCAAAATTGTAGTTTCAGCACAAGCAGACGTTTTTATAAACAATGACTTTTTCTTCTATACCTACTAATAAAAAAAGTTTTTCCTCTTTTAGATTGTAAGGTATATTTAATATAAAAATCCAATAATGAATTGCAAGAAAGTATTTTTACAAAATACCAAGTTATTAGAAATATCATAACTCCGCCACTGGTAAAGGAAAATATAACTGCTAAACGTGATTTGCTAGAAAATTGTATGCTCTTTAATTTTTCCATCATCAAATTTTTTCGTAAATAGCTTTGTTTTTACGATATCGCCAAATACTGATAAAAAGTCCAATTTTCACCCATTTCGGGGGTTGTTTGGGGTTGACGGGCACGGCGGATTACCGGTGGGATTTGGTCGTATTTTAAGGACCCCAATACAAACTTATATACAGGGTCCTGCACCTCACCTCCCGTCTTCTATAGCTCACTTAGTAATTAAGTTAGAATTTTTATATTTTGCAGACCTTAACTGTATCTTGGGACGCATTTCAGGAAAATATTTTTTTTCATACAGGGTATTCCAAAAAAGTGTGACGTCATAAGGATGTATTTTTTTAGATTACATGCCATATATTTTCTTACCTTTTTGGGTGCCACCTATAGTTACCTACATACCCCTAAAATTTTATTGAAATCGATTCAGTATTATAGACGAAAAAAAATAAAAACTGAAAAATAATAGTTTTGCACCACTGGTTTTAAAAATTAATAAAAGATAAAAATAATGCCTCGTTAATAAAATTATACAAAGGTACTTATTAAACAAGGTATAACAGTCTCGTCAATCAAGTTTGATTAATACGAATTGTACAGGGTGTCCAAAGTTTAGTGTCAACCTTTGCAAACTTTAATCCAATTTATTATTTTTATTTTAAATAGGAGCCCCTGTATCTTTTTATGTCATTCGATGCAGAATTAAAAATCAAACATTTTTCCTAATTGCAATCCTATCGCAATTTCTAACGCATCAAGACTTATTTGCAGAAAACTCATTTTATCAACTATTCCAACAGTCATTATTATGAATAAATATCGAATGTGGCTTTGAAAAACAATTTATTGGTATTATAGTTTATTAAAGTGACAAGAGACCATTTTGACTTTAGTAGTTGTCTACGCTTGCTTTATTGATTATCGAAAGGCATTCGACCGTGTCAAGCATCAAAAGATGGTGGAAATATTATCCGTAACCGGGATTGACAAAAGAGATATTACACTGATAGCAAATCTCTACTGGAACCAGATTGCCGAAGTAAGAATAGACGGAGGAACATCTGACACTGTGTCAATCCGAAGAGGCGTACGACAGGGCTGTATATTGTCACCACTCCTATTCAACATCTATTCGGAGGCAATTTTCAAAGAAGCTTTAGCGGAGGACATGGGAGGTATCAAAATAAATGGAGTATGTATCAACAATATCAGATACGCAGACGACACCGTAGTCCTTGCCGATAACATATCAGACCTACAAAAGATGATGAATAGAATAACTGAATATAGTGAGCATCATGGATTGGACATGAATATATCAAAAACCAAACTGCTAGTCTTCTCCAAGAGAACCACTGCTGAAACAATTCTGATTAACGGCAATCAGATTGAACAAGTATCGTGTTTTAAATATCTGGGTACCATAGTCAACGCGTTGCGCGATCCGAAACGAGAGATCCGCTCCAGAATCGAACAAGCCAGGAAAACATTCATAAACATGAAAAGATTTTTTAATAGACCTGATCTGAGTTTGGAGCTCAGGGTTCGCATGATCAGATGTTATGTCTTCAGTGTGTTGCTGTACGGATGTGAATGCTGGACCCCGGACCCTGCAACTGAAAAGAAAATTGAGGCGTTTGAAATGTACTTGTACCGCCGTATGCTTCGCATCTCATGGGTCCATCGAATTACGAACGAAGAAGTGCTTAGACGAATGAAGAAGCCGAAGGAACTAATGGCCCTCATTAAAGAAAGAAAAACTACATACATAGGCCACATTATGAGAGGCAACAAGTATGAACTGCTGAGACTAATAATTGAAGGAAAGTTTCAAGGGAAAAGATCTATTGGTAGACGTCAGAACTCCTGGTTAAAGGACCTCAGAAGATGGTTTGGGTGCACTTCCATTGAAATCTTTCGAGCTGCTGTGTCCAGAACAATGCTAGCTGTGTGGATCGCCAACCTTCGAAAGGAGAGGGCGTCATAAGAAGAAGAATCTAAAAGTTTCAAATATTTATTAAATTGTTAGTAATTATTAACTGGAAATGATAATTGTGGATATGGTTATCCTTTAAAATTCGTTAAACTGTTCTTTCGATTACATCTACGGCATCAGCGACTGCTGGTTAACTAAATGAACGATTTTCTATAACAGATAATAGCACAGCCAATTGATTTTCTTTAGTTCGGACCAGTTTATTTCTCACTGGTTTTGGGTAGTTTACATTTCCCGTTTGTACAAACCTCTCTAATATGTTTTGCAGGTTCCTTTTGTCTGAATGTCGTCGTTCCGGATAACGCTGTGCGTAAACTCGGCTTGCCAAAAAAGAGTTCTTTTCGCATGCTCCTAATAAAAAAATCATATCTACGAGCTCTTCTTGGTTGTAGTCCATCACAAAAAACAATATAAAGTAATTATAAGAGCTTAAATAATTACTAACAATTTAACAATATTTGAAACTTTTAGATTACTAAATGGTCTCTGGTCACTTTAATAAACTTTAATACCAATAAATTGTTTTTCAAAGCCACCTTCGATATTTATTCATAATTATGACTGTTGGAATAGTTGATAAAATGAGTTTTCTACAAATAAGTCTTGATGCGTTAGAAATTGCGATAGGGTTGCAATTAGGAAAAATGTTTGATTTTTAATTCTGCATCGAATGACATAAAAAGCAGGGGTTCCTATTTGAAATAAGAAAAATAAATTGGTTTAAAGTTTGCAAAGTTTGACACTAAACTTTGGACACCCTGTACAATTCGTATTAATCAAACTTGGTTGACGAGACTGTTATACCTTGTTTAATAAGTTCCTTTGTATACTTTTATTAACGAGGCATTATTTTTATTTTTTTATTAATTTTTAAAACCAGTGGTGCAAATCTTATATTTTTGAGTTTTTATTTTTTTTCGTGTATAATACTGAATCGATCTCAATAAAATTGTAGGTAACTATTATAGGAGGCATCCAAAAAAGTAAGAAAATATATGGCATGTAATCTAAAAAAATACATCCTTATGACGTCACACGTTTTTGGAATACCCTGTATGAAAAAAAATATTTTCCTGAAATGCGCCCCAAGATACAAAATAAGGTCTGCATAATATGAAAATTCTAACTTAATTACTAAGTGAGCTATAGAAGTCGGGAGGTGAGGTGCAGGACCCTGTATACCAAATTTAAGCTTATCTTTAATTTGTTGTCAGGGTAGATCCTGGGCTATTATACTTGAAAGCAAGTTATTTTTTTCTAGTCAGTTACCTCATAAATTAAATAACATTAATAGCCCCCGCCGGCCAACATGCAACCTACCTAATTAACTATTATGTACAGGTGTGTAAGGTGTTGTGTTATCATAGGTTCATGTTATAAACAATGACACATTAGAATTGCTGGCAGGAACACTAAAACTCATGTTTTATGAATGCGTAATCAACTTCAACAGTTTGTTGCCGACAATAATTCCTGCTCCACAAAAAAATGGAAAGTGGATACATATTTACTGACCTTTACAAATGATTTTTATGTTTTCATTTTTTTATATATGTTGCAATCGGGCCTCTGGGATAAAGGATATTAGACAATTGAATACAATAATTTAATTATTAAAAATAAATAAGCGTTTCAAGCGTAATAATGGAACAGCCGAGAGAACAGCTGTTGTTCGTTGGCTTGGATCAATCAAAAACGATTTGCTTTGCAAATAATAAATAATAATTAATAAATAGATTTGTTAAACTCTATATCCCAGTTCAATGAGGTTAGCTGTTGCTTAGTTTAGATGATTGAGGCAAAACGTTGACATGCAATCAAGTAGAGTAATTTGTTTAAGAGTTATGAGACCCATGTTAGGTGAGGTTTAACTATAGTCAAATCTGGTCTTATCATGCGGGTCCAAAGGTCACCCATCATATGAATCAATTCGAAAATTCCAGAGCTTATCAAAATGTTGTGAGATTATGTAGGTATCAATATACCGGGAGAAAATAAACATAGTTTTATTATTTTAACTGTCGTGAAGAGCCACACATATGTATAATATTATTATTTTTGCAAAAATTATGTACATAATAGTAGGGTTGTGGATTTGACCGGTCAATTTGTTTTTGGTCAATTGACTGAAATAAATTAAAACTTAAAAATGCAGTGGATGAACCTAACTATACTTGCCAAATTTCTTATTTCGTATTCGGAAAAAATTAATTATTTATAACAAGTTTTGCTTGTTCAGAAAAGTCTATTGCCATACCTAAATTTTATACAGGGTGGTCAAATGGATGATATAGTTAGGTCCATCCAGGTACACATTCTATAAGTGTATATATCTCAATAGTTTATTTTTATATAACCATGAAAACATAAAAACATGAACATTTAAAATAAAATATCAGACTCGGGTAATTAGGTAGCTGAATTATTACGAGCAGTAAAGTATGTAGCCAATGGTAAATTTTTATCTTCGGAGTCAGATTCTAGCTGCTCGGCTTCAGAAGACGAAGAGACATCAGCTTCGGAAGATGAAGATAAATTTAAGTCGGGTTTTACTTTATTTTCTTCTCTTATTTCGGTAAAACAATTCCAAATTTTGGTTTTGGACTTCCCCAAACTCATCGTAAATGCGACATCGCGTCGTTAGTTCACAAAAATGCAATGCAAGTGCAAACCCTAACTCTGGCAAATACGAAATGAAAATAAATAGACTGAGAAGGAAATGTCTATGAAAATTGTATAAAAAGAGAGTAACAATAACTTCTCTATTCCTTTCCTTCATTGTGATTGAATCCGTTCCGGGAACCACTAACAAACGAGGCCGACTATTGGGATTCCCAGAATCGGTGTTATTGATTTCTTAAATAACGGCGCTATAACGATACACTAAACATTATCCTGGGTGGTAGGAGGTAATCTGAACAGATCACAAATGCATAAATAATAAAATAAAATTGATATATTTTGACCGAATTTGACCGGTCAAATACGTCATGGTCAGACCATGCCCAACTCTACATAATAGTACAGGGGTGGCGAACCTTTATGTATTAACGTGCCATTTTTTCTAAATAAATATTTAATGAGGCCATAGACGTGCCATCAAATTCGTAATATAATGATTCATAACTTTGTGATCGGTGGCGTGCCCAAAATTTTATGTCGCGTGCCATCAATGGCACGCGAGCCATTGGTTCGCCATCCCTGTAAATAGTATATCTACTAAATCTATTTATTAAAAACGACAATAATAAGCAGTGTAGGTAATTTATTTTAGCGATACAATTACCTAACCTAAAAATACAATGGAATTTAATCCGATTAACTATTTCAAGAAATAAAAAAAATAATGTTAATTTGTAAGCAAAAGCACTGGTAATCAATTTAAGGATTGTACAGAAAATTGTCCATGAAAGAAAGCATAATATAATACCGAAGAATACTAAAAAATGGAAACAAAGAAAACTGTTTATAATTATAGACTGAAAACTTAAAAACTGTTATCATCACTTAAAAATTCTGAGAGGTCCTCGTCATCTGAGTCGTCCTCGAATGAAGCAATGATCATAGGCACATTAATTTTTCCGAATGTTCCACCGATTTCTTCCTGTACTCCTGCGTAATATGATCCAACGAATCTTTTTTCATAAAAATATTTGGCCCCAGCCCATATTAATTCTCATTAAACTGGCAATGATATGGCGGCAGTCGTAGAACCTCATGGCCATATTCACGCAGTATTTCATCTACCGCGTATATTTTGGGTGATTTGAGAGACTTTGCCATTAATAGAAGTTCGGATTTTAACATAGTTGGGAAAAAAATTTTGGTTGTGTTTTTCAAGCCACTCATAAATATTACTTTTTCGCCAAGATGGACTAGGTTGTTTATTTAAAATTCTTGAATGATATGATGCATTGTCTAATACAATTAAAGACGGCTCATCTAAATTTGGGATTGAGCTTTTAGCCATTTCGCAATTCATATTGTCATGATAGTCAGAACTTTTTGATGTGGGAGAAAAAAATCAAGCTTGCACCTGGAACATATCCTGTTACAGAACCGGCATGTAAAATAATGAACCGCTTTCCCGTGCCACATCCCTATTTTCTTTTCACGTTTTTCACAGAATCATCTTGCCAAGATTTTCAAAAGGCTATGGTTCGAAACATTAAAATTTGATAAACAAAATTAATCAGCTGCTGCCACAATGTAAAGGCTACCAACTTCATGGAAATATTCAACAGTAAATTCACGAAAGACAAGTGTAAAGACCGCTTTAACAAACTAAGGGTATTTTTAGTAAACACACCTATGCCACTACCAATGTTTTACAACTAGGAATGTATTGTTTTTCCATGGCTTCCATTTTTTCAGTTAAACGTGACGAAGGGATGATTGGGTATATTATTAATCCTGTAAAAACATTGGATTACATTTATAAGGAATCGCTTAATAAATAATATTCCCTGAAAAAGTAGGTACACATGTTGCCCGACCCAATGCCAGTTTTGGGAAGAAATCGTTGTGAATTTGTAAATAAATTAGAATGACCATATAAATTTCTTCTTTACCTTTATAAATGATTTTTGCAATAACTGCAATGGCCATTAAATATTTAAAAACTCGTTAGTTATAAATGGCATTTCTCATTAGCACTTGGAAGTCCCCATAAAAATTAATCAATAAGATATACAGGGTGTTAAATAAGTACGTAGACAAACTTTAAGGGATAATTCCTTGTATAATTTTAAGATAAAAAGTCCATATAAACGTACATCCTAAAATGCTTGGTTTTCGATATACAGGGTGCTAAAGTTTTAATTTTTTTTTGGGTTTCTTAATATTCCTTTGGAATCTTTAGGAATAATTAATTAAAATTTTGCACAAATAATAGATTTACCAGTATCTACGAACTAACATTATTAATATTTAAATTAATCTACAGGGTCCTCGTTTTTTCTGTGGTCATGACCCCTTTACGCCCGTCCAATTTACTTAATACGACGTCACTGACTAATTTTAAGAACAAAATCTAATTTGTCATTTTATTCTCTAACATTTACCTATCTTGAAGTTTTTTAATATCTCTTACGGCTTAGAAGATATCTTGAGAAAAATAAAAGAATGCATTGTTAATATTAGATAATTTAATAAGTATTGTTTCGTCCATGAGACAACGGTATTTGATACATTTTAAACCCAAAATTATGGTAAACTGAATTAAAACTTAAGCTAAGAAATAACCTTAACCTAAAGCAACTGCTGAAAATGGCCCCCTCCGACTTCAATAGATGCATTGGTGCGCCTCACCATCGACTGGCGGACCCTCTCGAAAATACCAGGATAATTCCGTATAATTTCGCACGACTGATGTATCCTGTTTCTTAGATCTCCTTCATTCAGAACTGGAGTTATGTATACTAGCGATTTTAGGTGCCCCCAAAGAAAGAAATCAATTGGATTGAGATCGGGCGACCTGGGTGGCCAAGGTTGAGGTCCTCCACGCCCGATCCATCGATCGGCATAATTTTCATCTAAATACTGTCGTGCAACTAAACTAAAGTGTGGAGGAGCACCATCATGCATAAGCCAAATTCAAGCTCTTTCTCCTATTGGGACATCTTCTAATAGTTCGAGTAAACCATACTCCAGAAATTGCCGATAATTGTCGCCATTAAGTCTGGGAGGCAGAAAATATGGCCCAATAAGGAAATTGCCAACAATTCCAACCCAAAAACAAAATGCATATATGCTATTTCAGCGTTTGTATATTCAACCATTTTAACAAAAACAAAACTGAAAAATCTCTTACTTAAGTTGGTGCAAAAAGTGCAAAAATAAAAATTTGTAGCAAGTTTTGATAACTAAACTGTCATAATTGTTGACTTTATTATTTTTATTGTTTGTCAAAGCCGACTTTGTTATTTTTGGCTTAAGGACGCTGCCAACTTACCATTTTGCAAATTTTATATTTTTATTTTTCTCAAGATATCTTCTAAGCCATAAGAGATAGTAAAAAACTTCAAGATAGGTAAATGTTAGAGAATAAAATGACAAATTAAATTTTGTTCTTAAAATTAGTCAGTGACGTCGTTTAAGTAAATTGGACGGGCGTAAAGGGGTCATGACCACAGAAAAAACGAGGACCCTGTAGATTAATTTAAATATTAATAATGTTAGTTCGTAGATACTGGTAAATCTATTATTTGTGCAAAATTTAAATTAATTATTCTTAAAGATTCCAAAGGAATATTAAGAAAACCAAAAAAAAATTAAAACTTTAGCACCCTGTATATCGAAAACCAAGCATTTTAGAATATACGTTTATATGAACTTTTTATCTTAAAATTATACAAGGAATTATCCCTTAAAGTTTGTCTACGTACTTAATTAACACCCTGTATAATGAGAATTTTTTTATTGTTTCTCAGATAGTTAAAGGAGGCTTTCCTGGTTGGTACCTATAAATGAGTTATTTATTTACGTAACAATACATAACAATTTTATATAACAATACATATATGAGTGTAGAGGTAACAAAATGTATATTTCTATAGGTACGCCCATTTCACACCTTTATTTGAACTCACCTACGTGTTATGTAACACGTCCAATTGGTATATAAGGCGTACATAAATGAAATATAAACGTATAACATAACGAAGTTATGGCTGCTCTCTAGAAGGTTCATTGTTAATCCAAATCCACGATAATATGCAACAGTTCTTCCCTTTTTGGTAACAATTCTTCTTCAAACCATTTCTCAAAGCTTTCACTATTCATCGAATCATGATAATCGCTAGATTTCAGGCCAGACTTGAATATCAAACTTGCATTATTCACAAATCCATTTTCTGAACCAGCTTGTAGAATAATATACTGTAGATATTATAAAAACATTGCCATATATTTTTCATGTTTATTATTTATGGTTTCACAATTCTTGCTTTATTATATCTACTTACCTCGTAAACTGCGTTAAAGGGTAAAAAGAATCTTTCTCCACGACCATTACTGAATGCAATAATTCCAAAATCATTTTTGATAATAGAATGTAAAAATTCTCGCTCTTGAGTTGGAATATTTATTCTGAAACACTTGCTTCTTATGCTCGCTACGCTCGCGTTCGGAATCTTCCACTCGGATAGAGTTTTCATTCCAACCTCGTTACAGAATCTACTATTCCGGCATCACTTTTATATTACACTTATTATTTAGTAATTTCTGGACAACTTTTAAAAGACGGTCTATCGGCGACAAACAATTTATTTAAGAGTTCGTGTAGAACATTTTAGATATTATAAGATATTCCAAAAAAAAAAGTTTACTTATAGGAACTACAAAAAACTAAAAATATCAAATGCTGAAGCGGCTTCTATAGGAGAGAAATATGACGCACATAAATAACTTCTGCCTAGAGTTGTGTAGTTCGCGAACGAACTAGTTCAAAAGATCGAATCTGACAACTGAACTAAAAGATTCAATCAGTAATTACTGAGAGATTGAAACAAGGCGAACTAAAGTCTAAACAGAATGAACTACGCAAGCGAGAGCGAGACGACCGAGATGATAGGTTTTGTCACCTGACCGACCGATGCATGCCGCAATGATTTCGGACTATTTCGGTATGGAAATGAATAAAAAATATTGTCGGTGTCTACTGTATTTTTTGTTAATTTAATATATAATTTAAATTTTAAAATATTTCTTTTACTTCACTATGCCAGTATAAATCAGTGAACTAAATGAACTAAACGAACTAGTCTTTTGAACTATTCACTTTATTGAACGAGAACGAAAGATTGAAATCGGCAAAATGAACTAAACTTCCCAGCACTACTTCTGCCCCTAGCCTAGAGTATGACTTTGCCACTGTTAAGTCAATATGGTGGAAACAAATGCAGTTTTATTGTTTATACTTTTAAAAACGTTTTGATAAATTGCTTTGTCTACCGTTATGAACCGCTAAATCTTTTAACTATTTCTTTATTCACCACAGAGTTTGTGGCTGCTTTGATGGGATACGTGTTTACAGCTAATATCACGGTAAATCCGAACACTTTTATGAGGAGTCACGGTGATGAAGATGATATCTATACATTTATTATTTTTATACTTGGTTTCCGAAAGGTTTTGGTTTTGACTAATATTTCTGGTGTTAAATTCCCATTTTTCAAATTAATTTCAAGATAGTCGTGAACAAAGGTATGGAAAAGTTAAGTTCCGGCGTTTATGATGGCCAACCCATAACCCGAATTTTCTGTGCGTACAACCAGTTTTGTGATCGTCTGTTTGGGATCCCGGTCTTATAAGGAACATCAAGGACATTTGAAACATGAAACATATTTCATAAAATAAGTACATATTATTTTAAATGGAACTTCACACATCAGCGAAATGCATTTCATGTGACGACACAGCGAAACAAATCTTGAGGAATCTTATTAAAATAAAATAGATTCGGTTCTATACTTTTGTTTCACGTTGCTCTTAACTTCGTTTGAGTTTGTTCGTTCGCCAGTAACAAAATGAAAGACGATCGGGGATCTAGTAAATGTCTGCAACGACATTCCACAAAATGATATAAATTTGTCTGGGTGATCTCTTTAATCACTTAATTCTCTTGACATTCTACCTATAAGAACCATATGTTTAAGGTGGGATTAACGACGCCATTTTCCATTGTCAGTTCAATTTGCTCGACTATTGACGATTCAATGCGCACTGCAGTGCTGTGTTGATCAGAGTAGTTATTTTTATGCTTTTGGCATACGAAGAAGAAAGACAAACATATTCTTGAGCTGGTAGAGTAAGGTAGATGTTAGTCAGCCGGTCATAGTTTTGTTTGCTTTCGTGTTTTGTGCAACTACGACCCCTTTCCTGTTAGATCAAACACATATTCTCTAGAATTCTTAGGAAAGATGACATCTAGATAGACTAGAAAATATCGTGTTACCAGTATAAATTGTTGTTTTTACTGCAGTTCTGAAAATCGACGTGTTTACTTTCAAGGATTTTAAGGTAAATTGTGGCAATTTTAGTGGTTTAAAAAAAACTGCTTTTTAAAAGTTTCTGTGCATTTATTTAAAAAAAAACACCGGCATACTATTTGTTAATGCCTCCCTAAACAGCCCTTCCAAAATTAAATACTAATTATTTATTTTTAATAATTGCAAGGTTCCGGAAGTTACCCTTACATTCAAGCCATTTGTAGGTCTTTTATACATGATTGACCTTGAGGACTGTGCCCTTGAGATTTTTAACGTTATACCGTTAAATCCATTAAAGTCGTTTATTTTTCTCTATAAATAGTGTTGTGATAACAGCAGCAATAGCGTCGTCTGCGCAATCGTCGAAATACATTGACAAGTTAAATACTTTTTATATTTTTTTCTTTAATGTGTATATATCACAATAAAAAAATGTTTCATATTTCCTATTTTATGTTTCGAATTTTAAATTTCATGATTTACGTTTCTAGTTCGTTTGGCATTGTAGCAAATAATTTTCAAGAATTCGTAGATACCTACATACATTTATTTGAGCAGTAACTGTTTCATCTATTACAAGTAGAGACCGACCGAAGGTTCGGTTTCGGCTAGTTTCAGCCAAACAATCTAGTTTCGATGACAGTTTCGGTTTCGGTCGAAACTCAGTGTTCGTGAATGGTCGCGCACCGTTCGGCTAACTTTGGGTGGGTTCGTAGGCAGTGTTGTCTATATAAAAATTTTTTTTTAGTGGGAAGAGTTCAATCCGTTCCCATCGATCTCGTCCTATATAAAATAAGTTAAATTTCAGTATGCAATAAAATTTTTAACATGTCTAAATAAGTTTCGGTTTTGGCCGAAACTGAGACCAAGGCCGAAGATTCGGTTTCCTGCCGAAACTGAAAATCTTGTTTCGGTCGGACACTAATTACAAGTAAATCTGTACCAGACCGACGAAATGCACCATTACGTTGCCGTCATCATGCGGAACTCTAGGGAAGGAAACGTTTTGAGTAGAACCTCTGACTAGTGATAGTAATGTAAATACTCCTATGATCTAGATACTCGATTATGCGGAAACTCAATCGAGTCCGATTAATCCGAGTATGCCAAGTACATATTTAATACTCGGATTCAACGAATATTTTAATTCAATTTCTTGCATCACTATCTCTGACTAACCAACCCTTCTGACGTAGCCAGTATAATGATATTGTCATTACCAGTCAGATTTAACTGAATTTTGTCAAATAACACAGTAGCGGTGGTGCGGGGTGCATTTCGCCGGTTTAGCACACGAAAACTCGACCACCAAAAGAATGCTGCAAGAATGTACTAGTTTGCCAAAATTATTAGTACTTAAGTAATTCAAAATTTTAAAAAGTGAAACCGTAGAAAAGTTGATAGCTTTATGCGGTAATAACATTTCTATGTAACCTATTTGATAGGGCTTTATCTTTATAATGAGATGGCAACGTCAAAACTATGACATATTAGCTTTATTCGTACAAGCAAATTGTGAACAGATTTCAATTTTTTTTCTGTGCAAGCGTGGTTTTTAACTGATTGCGAACTGGTTGGAATTATGTGCTCTGCGAACACGTTCCCAAACCCCAAACGGATAAGAAATCCGTTTATTTTCTGTGAGGGTAACTGACAGATTACAGAAATCCGAGCAGAAATCTTATCTAATAAATAAATAATAAATTATTTGCAACAACGATTAGAGAAAGGCATTTGTTGTATGAAAAACAATACAATCAGCAAAAGGCAAATTGGAGAAGGTAGGTGTGACGTATTTAATAATGGAGAATTTCTTGTTTTTCACTCAAATGAGGAGTCGACGGCTAGTTATTCCCAATCCCAAAATCAGATTCCACAAAACAATACACAGAAATCAAATAATGTTAGAGGTCTGCATTTTCTTGGACCAGAGCAAACACACTTATTTTAATAGAACTTTATAAAAAAAATTCTGTCCAGTTTCCAAGAGTATTTTGTCAGTCTTTTCTAAACGTCATGACGTGACAGTTTTAAAAATGCAAACTCCGCAAGTCTCCACCTAAAAATTCGCTTCTCATCAGTGAATTATTCTGACAGAAACCGATCCACAACCAACAATTTGGCCTCTGCGAACACTGGATTTTCTAGCAGCGGTTTGAGATTTATCGTGTGCGAATGCTTTTAAACAGATGCGCATCCGTCGTCAGTTTGCTGACAGTTTCTGCCCGCTGGACGAACGAAGCTGTTATTATCATTTTCACAGGCGGGGCGGTTGTAACCGCCAAACTGACATTTATATCTTTAATTTTAACCCTTTTGCTCCTATCTCTTAAGAAAATCATTTAATCAAATTTCACTCTATTTGTTTTTAAAACAATTTTAAGTAAACGATAGTTATCTTGACGCAAAACATACTTTAAGTATTAAAAATCAATCAAATTACAACAATGTAACCATATAAAGTGCTGATTTATAAAAATATTTACCTACTTATAATCTTTAATCTTGTTACATTGTATTTTTAATTTTATTATATTTCGGCGATAATATCTTATTAGATGTCACCTTGGCAGAAGTCGCACCGTTGAAATATTCCTTACAGCTAAATGTCAAATCCAAGGCCTAGGGAACTTTCCAATTTTTTTTTTCAATAATATGATTTAGTTAGGCATAAAAAAAATATTCCCCAATTATTACTCCTTAAAAATCAGTAATAACTTGGTAAAAATTCTTTAAAGTTTCGCGCGTGTCAAAAGCATTTTAAATGACCTTTTAGGCGCGCCATGCCCGATGACGTCAGGAAGTATGACTTTTCCGTCATCCTGACCGGTGACCGAGCTACCGAGTTTGCATTTGGATTGCCGTGTGTTATTGTTATTGTATTGTTGTTTTAAGGTGGAATTCTCAACGTCGTTCAATTTATTGCCAACCTATAACCTATTTCGTGGATGTCACATACGAATTATACTTCTTGACGTCACGACCCGTTTTTACTCGCTTGGGAAAATTTGAAGTTTGGGGCATTTTTAAATCTTGCTAGCGGTCTTTTGGGACGAAATATGTTGTTTTTTTTTTTCTGCCATATGTTTTATGATAATATATATACTTATGATTTATAGAATTTTTTCCCCATTAAAATTTTTTGTCAAGTTCCCTATTCAGGCCTGTTCTTAAAAAAAAAATTGACGTTTTACTCGTGGAGCAAAGATACAAACCAAACTGTATGGTCGAGAAGCAAACCGAAATGGCTGTTGTATTTTGATCACAGAAAATAAAAGGTTTTTATTTTGCCAAGTCACGAATTTTTTTAAATAATTACGGTCTTTTTGTTCCAAAGTAACGAAAAGATAACTTATACCTCTCCATGCACAGTTTATTTTTTTTATCGATGTCGGTACTTTTTGGAAGAAATGGTGATAAAAAAGCTCATATATGAATTATTCAGTCGATGTTTTTTGTTGAGCGGTCTGGGAATATAAAGCTAATGTAGAAATATATTGGTTGCCACAAGCCTTTCCTTTTGGATGATCCAATAATATAGGTAATAATATAATGTGTGTTAATATAGCTTCATTAAAATTACACCCCAAAACAGAAAATGTATAATTAAATTTCTAAAGGCCTCTACCCAAATAAACTATTTACGGAAATCCAAATTATTTTATAGAATACATGCCTACTCGTTTGTAATTTATATAAGTATGTATTATATATTACCTGTATTTTTGAAAGTTAGAAGAGAAATATTTTGACCGGCATTTATAGTTGGACTTGCATGCTCCACAGGATGGCATTTTCACTATAAAACTTAAAAAACTAAACCAGTAATTAAAATAAACAAGGGACACTTATTATTTATTATGCATAAAAGAAAATCCGTGCAAATACAAAACCAACATCGAATAAATCCAGCTGATTTCGCAAGGTCACGCGCCTCAGAAATTATGGAGACAAGACGGGACGGACGGCAATGCTATGATAAAATCTCAGACCATAGTGCTTGGTCTGAGGATAAAATCTCAGACCAATGGTCTGAGGATAAAATGATAATAATATTTCAGTTGCTTGGAAATATTAAATAAATGTAGGATTTTTATAATATTTTATATAGGATTTATTTATTTATAGTAAATATAGCTGTGTCCTTCTGAAAATATGTTCTGCTTTCTTTATAAAAGTATTGCTAGAAAACGCTATTTTTAATTTTGGCAGCGTTGATTATATCTTCTCGATAACTTTCCTGATTTTGGCAATTATTTTCTACGTACCTTCATTAGATTTCATAAAAGACAACTGCCTAGTTTTATGACGTTTAAACGTTTAGTGAAGTGAAAAGTAGGTTTTATTTAAGCCTCGATTTAAGCTTAAATTGACTCAATTTGTAACTATTGGGAATTTACCAGTGCTATCCCGGTGCATAATGCCGATTTCAAGAAAATCTGTTGGCTGGTAGCCAATCTAATAAAAAAAAAAAACAAATAACTCGTTAATCATTATACCTAGTGTTAAAGCGAATAACTATACCTTCCTTTATCGATAAAAATCTAGAAGGTACCTACCTACTCCTCCCTTTTGTATTGCCCCTATGGATGATGTCATGATGTTAAATCATGAGAAGTATTTTAACATTGTTTCGAACTTTGTTAGGTAGTTTTTATATACTTACGTATAATTTACTGAAAATAGACCTTGAATTTTTTTCGCATCACGACTAATAGATATAGGAAATTGAAATTTAAAATTTGTAGTAACAAAGTAACATTAGTGGTAAACAATTTAAATGCAACAAGGAGGAACGAGAAACGACCATATAAAAAATGTTAAACAAGGGGTTCTGTTCGGAATTAAAATTAACATATTTTTTCTATTCATAAATACTATTATTTATAACTTAAATACGTAATAGCAAAAACTAGTGACGCATTTACCATTTTTCTTATCAATATTTCGTTTTCTCCAAAAACCGACCAAATAGGGCGTTTTCATATGCTTTCACACTTACCGACATATCGGTATCGTGTCGTGTCGTTGCAGGCGCAGACTTGCCGTCAAGGAGCATCCACCCCGCTCGTGTCATCGCCGATTTGTAATAATTTGTTTGGTGTTTGGTTTTATGCGTCAAAACACTAAGGTTAATTAATTTAAGTGTCTGCTTAGTTTAATGGAACTTGTGGAAGCAGTTTTTGGAGCAAAACAAATGAAAGAAGTTTAAGTAATTTTTAAATCCAATCTTCTAACGTAAAACTGTAGGTAATTGTACTCCAAAGATAGGTATTTGGCCGATTTTTGGAAAAAATAAAGAAGTAACACAATATTGATCAAAGAATGAAATGGCGAATGCGTCACGTACCTTTATAAGATTTCATAGAAAACTACAACTCCTTAGTTTTATTTGAAACTTAGAAGTTAGGCAGACGTTTAAACATTTATTGAAGTAAAAACAAACCGATGTCAACCCCTCGGAGAGACGAAGGGCTTTACCGTTTTTGAGAAATCGCTTTTTACTAATGACATTACAATAGGGGCAGCTCCACCACGCCCACGCACGGTGGGAAAATGGACAACCGTCAATGTATATATGTATGTTTGTACCGTGCGAGGAAAAATTATTTGCATCAAAGAGGGCCTTGCATCTTAGGACGTAATGCTTAGCCGTAGAGCTTAATACCTGTTGGGTGTCAGTAACTACCTGAATTAGCAATCAATCAGTTATTCCGTCATCTTTGACAGTCGTTACAAGTAATTTGATTAATTGCTAATTTTTCCAATTTCTTGAACAATTCACACGATGGGCTTTACGGAACAGCGCAAAACATTCATGATTGAAGCGTATTTTCGAAACGGGGTTAGAGTAAATGGTGAGTGGCAATACAATCCGAGTTTGTGCATGGACGATTTTCACGAACATTTTCCTAACGTTGCTTTTATTGCTGGGGATTTTTATCAGTGCCTGAAAAGAACCGTGGCTGTGTTTAGGGAAACAGTTCTATACAACACAAAAAACGAGCAGGAAGACCGTCTGTAAGAACAGAAGAACTTGTTGCAAATTTAGAACAATTACAAGAAAGGATTATCCAAGAATGTGGTAACATTTCTTTAGAGATGCTGGTCCGGCCATTCGAGATTGCATCCCGAAATGGGCAGGTGTAATTTTAACACATAAGTTGCATCCCGGGTACAACGAAATTGCATCCCGAAGGTGAATTTTATAAATAAGATTAGATTCAGCTAAATATTGACAGTGTTGTCGAACTGTTTTCTTTAGAAGATTGTATTTCTAGAAATTGTCGATAAGGAAAATCCAACTTGGACTTGACATACTCTCCAATCGGTTCTAAAAGGTGTATTGGCAACCGGTTTGTTCGTTGTTACCCAGAGAATTTGTTTAATTTTTTTCAATCAATATTTTTTTAACTGAACTGGCTCAAAAAAAGTCAAATCCTTTAGGAATTTTCTATCAATTTATATTTTATACTAAGTCTGTATATTACAGTCTTATTAGATAAATTATTTAAAAGAACTAAATTGTCGTGATAAACTTTCTATAGGGGTTTGGCAACATTGCATTGATTTTATATGGTATAATGACCACTCGACTCCAGGTGACTCTTTTCTGTTTGGGATGCAATTTCGTTGTGACCTTTTCTAGTCTATTGGTAACAACACCTTTTTCGGGATGCAACGAATGCGAATGGGGTCAACACTTTCGAAAATATGAAGGGACGTGTGAATGTATGCTTGGAGCATGGCTGTGGCCAATTTCAGCAATTTATGTAATTATTTTTCTTTTTCTTTCTGTATTCTTACTTTGTTAATTTTGTAAACAACGAAAATATATTTGTATTTGTCTACTTATTTTATTACTCATTAGTTTGGCATATCATGTCATAATATGCATTTGACAAAATGTTAACCTAGATTTGGCTAGATATATCGTCCCCATATCATTGTGATCTAAACCAAGCCCTACGTTTTTTAATCCAAGCCCTTTGATGCAAATAATTTTTGCTCGCACGGTATGTATGCCCTTTGTGGTTAGTACTAATTGCCTGTAACATAGTATCCTTATAATATTTTCCCAATGAGTCCTTATGCCGACTCTGATTTATGGTCCTTTCACTACCTGTTATCCGGACTCTATTTATTATTACTTACCTTACATGCGTCATGTTACAAAAAATTCCGTTTTTTGCTATATATTTGTTCTTAAAGTATGATTCATAACAACAGAACAAGTTTTAAATAAAAAAAACCAATCTGGTTCTGAACGATAGAGAGAAAAACGATCAGACATGCTAGTTCGTCTTTTAAGGTCATTTTATGTAAACGGGTCCAGTTGTAAACGAGGTTGTGGTTTATTTTCTTTATTTTCTCAAGACTGTGCTTTTTCTTGGTGACAATGTTTTGGCAAAATGAAAAATATCTGTCGTTTACTTGTAAATAAGCCATGTATACCGGTTTTGCTGCAGTTGTACCCTTGTAAGGTTCCTTGAATTATTTTTAATTATAAAAGGCAGTTAAGTTAATCAAAATTTAATTAATCAATCAATTGATGGTACTTAATAGTAGTTAATAGTAGAGTATAATTTTTTTTTTTAAATTGATTGATGACTGAAAATGTAGGATGTGATAATATATAGGATGACATATTTTTCAATTATTATTTTATTGTATATTTCCTATTACTGCCTAATTAATAAAATTTAACTAATTATTAATCTTTACAGGTGCTAAGGCAGCAGCTGGATATTGTGGAAGGGCTAGAAGAAAATCTTCGAGATAAGTTAAACAAATCCAGGGAAGAAAATGAGGATTTAAGGTTTCAAGTATGTAATTATGTTTTAATTTAAAACAATGGTTGTCGAAAGTTTTTTTTTTAAATCAATATAGTTTTGCAGATATGTATATGGATATCTAAAGGTTTAGTTTTGACCCAGTAATACACGAGAATAAAATTAACGAATATTTTATAATAATAATATTTCCGATACCGACATTTGTAAAAATTAAAAAAATATTTTAAAGTGTAGAAGGATATAATAATTGCATTTTAGAACATAGTTTTTCATACCGAACAACTGTTCATAATTAGTTTTCGATATTGTCACAAATATGCATATTTTTTGACAAACTTCATAAACTACTGTAAAATTTAGCATCTGGTGGTGTAAGTTTTTGACCATGCAGAACTGTTTTCAAAGAAAAAAATTTTTTCGTAAAATTAATAATAAAAAGTTTCCCATATGTCGCCAACTGACACACTGTGTATATTTTATTAAAACAGTAATCATTTTGCTCTAGATATTTGACAAGTTAAGGTTACCTATTTCTGGATGTTTAATCCATATTTCATTATTTTCTTTTTAGTTAATGTAAGGATTAGAAAAGAAGGCATATCTTCCTTCTTAATTATATTTTAAGAAAAAAATAATATACTGGGTGACAACGAAATTACTTCCCTGCTTGTCACGTCCTTATAAAATAAAACATTATTATGGTAGATTATATGGTTGTACCGTGCTAACATTTTCAATATTCAAACGTCTCACTGTCACATCCGGTTCCAGCGGAAGTGCACACAACTTTGTTATTTTAAATAGAACACCCTGCATATTAAAAAAAATATTCAATTACGAAGAATTTTAAGCATAAAATATGTATCATATCCTATACCTATCTGAGCATAAGCAAATTAATACAGAAACGAAAGAGGAGCAAGTAAAATTTAAATAAGGGTAGTTTTTTTAATGTTTTAATATTTTCGGGTAAAATATTATATAATATTAATCCATTATATATATAACAATGATCGTTTTCCAAAGTTGCTGTTTATTTTAATAGTTTGTAAAAATTAGTTTGTCTAGTATCATGTATGTGAAGATCATGAACTTTTGTAAATGGTATGTTAGAAATTTTTTGTTTTAAAAGTAAAGAATGAATAAATATGCAAATTTTTAAATTATATAAATTATTTATATCTATAGGTATTTATTCGGTTTATATAAATTGGTTGTTGGTTCTAAGTGCGGAAGTCTATGAATACCTACATTTAATAATTTTATTTTGTAGTTTCTTTAAAGGTGTTAATACTATCGAATTGGCTGAACAATAAATAGAAATAAGATACTGCATTTTTGAATGTAGGTACTAACGCATGATAAATAGTTTTAAGATATACAATGACGAATTTTAAAGAATATCCCAATTAACGGAGAAATGTAAGTTTGAATATGTACTACATGTTTTCTCCAGTTTAAATTTTGATCAATATATAAACCTAAAAATTTTATGTTATATTTAATGGGATGTCGGTAATATTTTTAGCATAATAAATAATTGTTATGTCGTTGGCAAAGAGTTTAATTTGTCCATATAATTTTAATTTTGAAAGAGAATTGATATACATAAGAAATAATGTGGGTCCTAGAATGGAACCTTGTGGTACTCCATATGTTATTTTTCGATAGAAACTAATATTACTTCATATTTTAACGAATTGTTTTCTATTTCCTATACAGTGTGTCTAGTTAAGTTGGCTGCATATGGGAAACTTTTTTATTATTAACTTTACGAAAAAAAGTTATTCTTCATAAAAAGTTCTGCATGGTCCAAAACCTAAAATGCAGCCATCAGATGTTAAATTTTTTCAGTTAAAATATATTTTTACATTTTGAACAACTTTTCATAATTACAGTTTTTGATATTGTCAAAAATAAAGGTACTTTACTCTTGGGCAAAATTCATATTTTTTCTTGTATACGACTTAAAAAATTTAACATCTGATGGTTGCATTTTAGGTTTTGGACCATGCAGAACTTTTTATGAAGAATAACTTTTTTTCGTAAAGTTAATAATAAAAAAGTTTGCCATATGTAGCCAACTTAAGTAGACACACTGTATATTTTTTAACAAGATTTACTGAAAATGTGCGCACAGTGCAACCGTAATATAACCTACCAAAACTTCATAATAATATTTTATTTCATAAGGCCGTAACAAGCTGGGTCGTAGTTTCGTTGTCCCCCTATATTACTTTCTAACCCCCACATTGCCAATGTCTCTTTTAGAAAGTAGTTACGACTTTGTTTCTTTTTAGTTGGAAGACAGAACAATCGAACTGGAAGGTACCAAAGCACGTGTAAGACTTTTTGAAGATCTCCATAAGTCAGTCAACAATCAGGTTAATTCGCCCGATATAATTCCCAATCTAGATGTTCAGGCGGACCACAGGCCATCTTCGAGAACAGAAATTAGGTAAACATTTTTAAATTGAACAAAAAAAAATTAAATTCGATCGTAGAACAAATGTTGTGCACTCAGATAGAGAAGATATACTTTTTGCACTAGTTACACAAATAACTATTGTTTTTAAACACAGGCGGTAGATCTAGGGCAATCAGCAGAAATTTGATTTTTGTTAAAAAAAAATGTAAACAATTTGGTTTCCTCCTATATTACATGTCTGTGGTATAAACAACGATAGAATCCATAGTTTGTGTGCAACAAATTGTGATTTAAATTATACAGCAACAATTTTCATGCAGTTCATAGTTTTTATAATTAAGTAAGTACCTAAATTAATTCCACATAACAATGAATTATCCTGAGAAAATGCAATTTGCTAATTACATTCGTACATTATATGGTCTTTGCAACTACTATTCATTAGTGGGAAAGTAATAAATTCCTTCTAGAAAAGGAGGGCGTAAAAATATGGCATCTCGGTTTAAATTTCTTTGTATGTTTAAATTTAGATATGTTAGATTTCGTTGTCATTTTCCTGCTATTTTCAAATGGGCCGCGAAAGCAGTTTGAACGCAAACCGATCGACATTGTCATATAACAAAGAATAATTATTTTATTGGGCAGTCGAGCGGCTGATTTTAATGTTATCTTTGTTTCGATTACCTAAATAGAACCATGAAAGAAGACTCTAAGAGTACTTTTACTAACTTTACTTTTAAAACATCTTTATTTGTTACAAATGCCATTTTAAGTGACATTCTTACAATACATATTATATACCGGGTGTCCGCGGAAGGCGGTTCGCCCTTATAATTTTTTTGTTTTTCAAGATAATGGAATAAAATTTGAAGGATTTGTATACGACATAAAACTACATTTTTTGACTCGACAATATGGAACTTCCTGAAGTAACATAAACTCTTGCTTTTTAAATCGGACACCTAGTATATTTTTCCTTTTTTTTTTAGTTTTTTTTTCTAGAGGGCTACCTTTAAACCACTTATTTCAGTTCTTTAATCTTCGGAAAAATACAATTTTACTATTTTCGGTCCAATGCAATCTGCTGTGTAAAATTTAATCTTTAAAGTTGTATAACTCATTTTTTTTAAACAGTAACATGGCTCGTCGGGTTAAGAAACAAGAGGATTTTATTAAGCTTTTATTTAAAAAAAAAATGCAAAAAAAAAACATAGAAAAATAAAAGTAAGCAATTTTTTACCTAAAATTGTATAAAAGACATTTATTACTATTAAATTTTCAACTAAAAAGGATCGTCTTCTATTAGTAAAAATATGTTTATACAAAGAGAAACTTCTTTCAACATCTACTGATTTAATCGGACAATACTGCAACTTAGGTAGCAAAATATAATGTTAAGATACTTCGTTGTACGATAACCCTCATACTGTGCAGTTAAGCGTGGACTCGTCAGGAATGGTTTGTTCACAAAATTTTTGCAAAAATCCTCTAAATTGCGGATTTTGCAACTTTTTTAAAGGTATGTTTGCTGCGTCCAAAGCCTTGCATAAGTCTTCTTGAACAATTTTCTTTTCAGATTTCGATTTTTCTTCAACATTTTGACACTCACCTGAAGTGGCCCAGATTTTTTTTTGTAACTTTGACTTATGCAGCGGTGTTTTCAAATGTTGATCGATTTGGAACTTCTTTTTACAAACAATAATTTTTGTACAAGCTTTACATAAAACTTTTTCTCCACTAAACTCTAACTCTGGGAAATTTTTAATCCACGAAGACGTTTTCGCCACCTAAGACATTCTGAACACAAATTTGAAATTACTAGTTTCACACTGAAAATACTGAAATCTATCGACAAACTAAAACAGAAGTATCTATTAGAAATCGATATAAATACAGTTTGTTAAGCAGGTAATAATAACGCATTATTAATTGACAATAAACAACCCCTAACAATATACCTGCAGACCCCGGAAACCCCCAATAAGTACCTTGTGTATAACCAAAATGTAAATATAATTATTATAATCTTCATTTTGGAAAATCGCTGAAATAACTACCGAACTGGACATTAAACCTTTACCGTTTTAAATTTTTTGATAAAGTCGAAAACATAAAAATATGCTCTTAAAATAATAATTTATGAAAAATATGCATTTTATTATAAAATTGACAAAATATGCAAAAAATGCATATACAGTGTGACCAGTAAAGTTCGCATCATATGGGATTTTTTTTATTATTAGCTTTATTCGAAATTTAACTTTGGCATCAAGTTCTGCTTTGATCGAGATGAAAATTAAGCAAAAAAATAGTAGTCACGTGATTCGCATTATCTGTCAAATTTTAATTTTTTTCCAAAATATAATTCAAAAGTGGGGTTATTTCCGAAAATATCGAAAAAAGTTATTACAAAAAGTTTTTTTTAAATGCAGTTTCTAGCCCTCCCACCACTAAAATTTATTTTCCACTTACTGATGACACTGTGTTCTTTTTTGTCTTAATATTAAGGTGTATTACTTTCAGACACAAACTACGTTTTCCAAAATACTTATTTTATGAAGTTACCTCATACAGGGTGTCAAAAACAAATAAATTTTGAATTTGTAGAAAAACACACATTTAATATGGCGCTACTTTAAAGAAAATGTATCTGAAATAAAGCATTGTCAAAACTAAAAAGTTGTATGTAGGTTGCGTTGCGTTGAGTCTTATTTTGCAAAAGTGGTGCAATTTAGAAAATATGGGTAAAAAATCAAAATGATCTTATGCAGCTAGAAACTGCATTTAAAAAAACTTTGTCTAATAACTTTGAACAACTCAGAACTTGATGCCAAAGTTAAATTTCGAATAAAGTTATTAATAAAAAAAAATCCCATATGATGCGGACTTTACTGGTGACACTGTATATGCATTTTGCATGTATTCCGCCCTTTACTTATAACAAAAACAATATTACAAGTCAGTACCAGGTCTGTAGCGTAACTGATATTGTGCCAGAATTTTCATTATACCGTATCATATGATAGAATGTTCTTTATAAACAGTGAGATTTCGGCTCTGCGCAACTGTAAGTTTAATTATGAGATGAATGAGATGCGTGGTCTATCTTTCCTATATCGTCGTTTTAAAGTCTCAACCCGTTTTGACTGTACTACTTTTTCATTGCAGCACGGCAAGCATGAAAGCAATGAGTCCCCTTCCGATCAATCTCCAAATGGATCATAGTAGCAGCACTGAATCGGCACATGATCAAGCAGAAAGCAACAGGAGCAAAGAAGGAAGCGGATCCAAGCGGCGACCCAGCAAGATACCTTTGAAAAGTTATACTGCACCTAAGCCACCTGGAGGTACGTAAATATTAGTTTTAACGGTTGTGCCCAAGTGGTTATTTTTGATGACTAGTCGAAGACTGACAATCGCTTAGTAAAAAACCGATGTCAAAGTTACTTATAAATGCGTACAGTTTTTTTGAAGCTTAGCCGGCAACTTTACAGTAGCAGATGATTCTTAACTGATTTTGAGGGGGTTTCTTAGTCCACAAAGTATCTATCCAGAGAGGTAACTGTTAAGATTTTAGCGACAAGAAGCGACACCAACAGGCTGGACCAATAACTAATAGCGTTTTCGATTTACTGCTCTCGCGCACTCTGAGAGTGCTCTCCCCGAGATTTGCATGTTCGGTTATCAAAATCCACTGCTCTCACTCGGAGTAGCACGTTCGATTTACAAATTTGGTTACTCTGAATCCGTTTGAGAGTGCTCTTTTTCGATCTGAAAATTTTTACAGAGTGGAGAGGCAGCGCTTGCGCATAACCGCAAACCACCACCATTTTCTATTTTTTGTTGATGTGTAATCTCGTTTGTTGTGTGTTCTGTGTTTGTTTTTCGTCTAGTTCGGTGAATAATGTATATGTCGTAGGCTGATAGTGAAATCCGTCATTTCATGAAAAGCCTAGTCACTTCATGAAGCGTCGACAGATTGTGTAAAAACATGAAATTACACGATCTGCCGCGTCACTTCATGAAGAGACCTTGACGTTTCGGCGTATTATGTATAACACAATCTGCCTAATTTTAAATATCGTCCCTTCATGAAATGCCACAAAAACAAGGCATATTGTGTAATTCCGTCTAAAAGGTATATTGGCAACTGGTTTGTTCGGGTTTGTCAGAGCATTTTTTTTATTTTTATAAAATAATATTAGTTGAAAAAATTTAATTAAAAAAAAATGCTCTGGGGAACAACGAACAAACCAGTTGCCAATATACCTTTTAGATGGAATTACACAATCTGCCGACTGACATGACATTGTTAGGTACTACATGAAGTGACGATATTTAAAATTAGGCAGATTGTGTTATACATAATACGCCGAAACGTCAAGGTCTCTTCATGAAGTGACGCGGCGGATCGTGTAATTTCATGTTTTTACACAATCTGCCGACGCTTCATGAAGTGACTAGGCTTTTCATGAAATGACGGATTTCACCATCAGCCTACGACATATATAATATGTCATAAACGCGCTCAAGTAGATTTAAATTTGAAAATTAACTGTTTATTGTATGTTGACATCTGTCAAATTTTCAAGCGCAATCACGTTCAATTAACACTCCGTCCGAGGGCAACCGCCTTCGGAGTGACAGCAAATCTCGGGCCGATCGATGACGTCACAGGGCGTTCTCGGAGCAGTCTTGGAGTTGTAAACCGAAAACGCTATTAAATATTGAGGCGGGTCTTTTTTCATATTTAGTGTAAAGTTCCCCATTTGTTTTGTACTTTTTAATAACTTCTTACTAATCCCATGTTTTTTTAAGAGTTTTATATTTTAAAGGTGAGATTACGGGAAATGCATACCTGCAATCAGATCTGCAAACATGGCGGACTTGCAGACGCAATATAATTTGCAGAAATTTTACATTCCAAACATTATTTGCAAATTCGCCATTTTTATCATAGATAAACCGTTTTACTACTTCTGGTTTATTGATATCGACTGTCAAATATGTGTAATAGGCTCAATAATGAATTAATGAACTTAACTCTTAACGTTTCCCTTTCTTTTATATACAAATCGGATACAATTGTAAATAACCACCAATACCATCGTCCGTCATATTCCCAAAATATAGTTTAGTTTTTAAAAAATGTTATGCATTCCGCAAGTCTGCAGCACCTTCCAACCTTCTGCAAATTTGCAGACGCAAAGTATGATAAACGTTTTCTAGAATTCCAATTTTGTCGTTTGCATCTGCAAACTGCTATTTGCAGCTGCAGACGTCAGATGCAGAGCTACTGTAATCTCACCCTAAAGCTGCAATGGACTTTTCAAAATTAACATTTTCTTAGTTTACTGAGTCCTAGCAAACCGCTTTTTTACATATTTTTTAAAATTTTAACTTAAAATGCGTTTTTCTTCCCCCACTTAAGATTAAATCAATTTCCTTCTTGTAAAAATTTTTTTTCTTATTCCTAATGGAAAAGAGCATACTCTATTGAAAGAAAAGTACTTGTTTTGTGGTTAGCGATATTATACTTTTCTACATAGCAACACTTAATATTTACCTACCTTCTTTTTTTTGTCTTATGCACTTCCATACTTGATTAAGCTGTTTAATTTATTTATTTTTCTGATTATACAGTATGTCCAAAAAAGTTGTGGGAAAGATTTTTATCACTGATTTCTCAGAAAATTTTATTCTTTATAAAAGTTGGTGCATTCCTTAAAACTATAAATGCATTATTTCATATTTCACCTGCGGCTAATAGTATGGGAGCAAATGCGATTTTTTCGAAATTGCCTTAGGAGTAAAGTACCTTAATTATTAGAAATAGGTACAGCAAAATATTATATGGAAATGTTTTGCAAATTAAAAACTTAGTCCAAATACGAAATTTGAGTTAGGTGTCAATTTTTAATTTTTTTTATATGCATTTCTTTAAAATAGGTTTTTGGAATTCAGCGTACTGGGTGAAAATGACAAATAAATTATTAATTATTTCCAGTAATATGAATAGAGTTGGATTCTATCATAATTTTGTTTAGAACATAAGTTGGTTTAAGTAGGCGTGCAACACGCTAATATCTGAACCAACTCCTAACATTGAAAGGTTTTAAAAAGTTTGCAACTACTTAATCCATTTTTATTATAAACCTACGTTTAAGTTATTTAACAAATATATTAAAATTGCGTGAACAAAAAATCGACCAGAGGTGTACCGTTTAGGGGAAAATAGAGATTAACCAAAAAAAATTAAAAATTGTGACACCTAACTCAAATTTCGTATTTGGACTAATTTACTAATTTGCAAGAACATTTTCATATAAAATTTTGCTGTATTTCTAATAATTAAGGTACTTTACTCTTAAGGCAATTTTGAAAAAATGGCATTTACTCCCTTACTATTAGCCGCAGGTGAAATATGAAATATGTATTTATAGTTTTAAGGCATGCATCAACTTTTATAAAGAATAAAATTTTCTGAGAAATCGAGGATAAAAAACTTTCCCATATGTTGCATACTTTCTTGGACACACCGTAGATGTATATCTGACGGATGTAGTATACGAGGGGCAACTATAATGATCTATGATGATTTTTATTTTAATAATTAATGCTTTTCCATTAAAAATACGAAAAAACAGCGTGTTCAATTCGTAAGAAAAGTGATTTTTTTTTATCTCGTGGAAATTTTAAAATTATATTTTTAGTCAATAGAAAACTGTCATTTTTCTTTACTTGTAGAACATTCTACTATTTTTATAATGTTTTACAAAGTCTTCTAGGCTTTCTCGTTTAAAATCTTTATAAAAAATATTCATATGTTATAATGTTATACCAACACATCATTTCATCTTCCATAAAAGATCCTTAAGGTTGGGCTTCATCTACCATTTTCTCTTCTGCTAACACCATCAGCAAAGCTTTCTTTCTTCTGATGATGAACGCTTCTACGTTGGAAACATGTTGAGACCTTTAAAAGAATACTTATTTATTCTAATAAAATTGTGGAGAAAGACTTTTGGTTTTTATTTCTTTCTCATATTGCTTTTGAGTTAAAGAATGCTAAATATTGGGGCAGATGTGTGGACAATGTTTTTGCTATTTAAATGCATTTGTTAGCCATAAAAATTAATTGCTCTTTGTTAATAACTCACGTTAATTCTAAGATTTGTTCTAATAACATAATTGCGGCAACATCCTGTGTGATTTTTTATTTGGTGCCATAAAAATACCCATAAAAACACATCATTATTAGTATTTTAGACTTGAGACATCACATCAAAATAATTGGCTTTTTCATTTATTACCGAAAATATTTATTTTGTATTAAATAAATGGTAAAATAATAAAAGTATAATTTTACAGTTTCCACAGATTTTTATTTTGACTCGACATGTTTCGCAACACAGTTGCTTCTTCAAAGGAGTACTCCTGGAGTACTACAGCAACTACTACAACAGGAGTACTACAAGTACTCCTTTGAAGAAGCAAATGTGTTGCGAAACATGTAGAGTCAAAATAAAAATCTGTGGAAAGTGTAAAATTATAATTTTTTTTTTACCATTTATTTAACTCAATTAATAATAGATTTCCACCAAGTAAAAGCCGAATCGATTCTAATTTATTTTATTTCAAAAACTACGTAAAGCTTGTTTTTTGATGAAATCGTAGTTTTATTGCATATTAACAATGATCATCTGGTACCTATAGATGGCATATGTCATTAACAACATTGTTTATAGAAGACCTAACATACAAATAACCCAACTTTCTATTTATTCGCATATGAGAAGTAATTGCAAAATTATTTTCCGAATTCTAGCATACTTGACGCTTGCGACTCATCTTAATTAGTCTCCAAAAAATATCACAAAACACTAAAACACAGCAACTATTACACAAAACCGATAAACGGAAAAATAACATTTCAGACCGCTGTTAAAGGAACACCAAACGGAAATATGGATGTTCGATATACATCGACGCATCGAACGCATCGATATTTTCAATGCGATACATCGTTTTTAAGCGTTGCATCGAGGCCATTTGATATTCGTCGATGCATCGACGTAGTAGGCCTTAATTTTATTCTTAAAATAATTATTTTGCCGTTGCCTCCTGATCTTAATTATACCTTTTACCTTTGGTTTCAGTTAAAGTGTAAGCTTAAAATAATTAGATTTGTAATTTGTTTTGTAATTCAAATTTTATTTAAAAAAATATGTCGATGCATCGAAAACATCGGTGTTTTTCCGCGATACATTTTCTGTGGACATCCCTAAACGGAAATGAATGAAACAACGTCATCATGGCCTCAAACCCATGTCATGACGGGGGCGGATCTCTTACTGCTGCGTTGCCAGACTGCAGACTTTTTATAAGGTTTTAGACAAAGATTTAAATTCCCCACGTCATACTTTTAACAGCGTAAGTTTAGGAGGGGCGAAATTTATATGTTAATTTACTTCAGGATGGAATACGATTTTGTCAAAAGGTTCATTGGTTATTGTTTCATCTATAGGTACCAGGTCATTGCATATATAGCGACGAAATACATAATTTTTATGAATATCTTGCAATCTGTAAAATCTATTATTAGCTGTTTGATTGTATAAGAACAAAAGCAGTGGCCCGTTGGTTTTAGTGGAGTCAACATTTAAATATTTTAGATGTAGAGAAAAAATATCAAGCAGTAGTCAAATATGTATTAGAATTTTACTTTACACCTATTATTTCATTATTTTATCATAATGGTTTGGTTTGTAGTCTATTTTACACCTCACGACACAATATACACCCATTCTCATTTGAACTCACGCACCCGCAGGTAAACACAGTCCCGCACCACGTAGTCGCAGCGGCGGCGAATCACCGCATCGTTCGCATTCCACGCACTCGTGGAGGAACCGGAACAGCAGCGGAGGAGGCAATGATAGTAGCCTGAAAAATTCGCTCCCAAAATCCAGAAACAGCTCCCTTGTCTCCGCCAGAGATTCCCTTTCTAGTAAGTTACGCAGCAGCGAGTCCATCTCCAAGAGCACATCGCCGAGTCAACAGAACACCCTGAAGAAATCCTCGGGTCCCAACAAATGGGCCTCATCAAAGGACGAAAAGGTACGGTCCAAAACTACTTCTTCAATCTGGAGTTTCTTCAGGCGAGACAGCAATCAATAGCTGGATGTTTTTTTTTGTTACGTGCCACATGAAAAGTGGAGTAAGTGAGGCTTTATTATTTTTATTTGCCACGGTCGCTTATTTTGCTTTTGCTTTGTAGAGTATGTTTTGGTTTGGCTTTGCGTAGTGGTTTGTAGGTGGCGTAAGTAGTGAGTAGTGGATTGATAACTATATTGGGCTTATAGGTAATGTCATGATAATTTTCTTTTAAGGGAACAGTTCTCAAGGTCAATCATGTATAAAAGACCTATAAATGGCTTGAATGCGGGGGTAACTTCCGGAACCTTACAATTAACGTATGTCCTAAAAGTTTTGGCACACCTTTTGTGGGAATAGTGAGGGGTGAAGCTTTGAGTAGTCAGAGCTATATTGATAATTGCCTGTCCAAATTACTTCAGTCTGTCCACGAACATCATGCTAATGACGATATCATGTTTTGGCCAGACCTAGCATCATGCCATTACTCAAGAGATACCCAAAACTGGCTTCGACAACACCAAATACCTTTTGTTCCCAAAAACGATAATCCTCCAAACCTGCCGCAGGCTCGCCCAATAAAGGATTTTTGGGCTTTACTGTCTAGGAAGGTTTATCATGGAGGCTGAGAAGCCCAAGATGAAGAACAATTAAAACGGCGAATTTACGAAAAACTAAGAGAAATTGATCCGAATTCCGTCCAGGGCCTCATGAGAGACATTCGAAGAAATTTGCGTCTGGTAGAGCAGAATGGGCCACTCCACATAATTCGATAGTATAGTTTAGTATTGAGTTGTAATTTATGATAACTAGTTAGTCTTCAAATAAATTTCTTCATTAAAAAAAAAATCCGATAAATATTTTGTGCAAAAACTTTTAGGATATACGTTATTAAAAAAAAAAAATAGTTTCCAATTTTGGAAGAGCTGTTCAAGGAGGCATTGACGAATAGTATGCCGGTGTTTTTTTTTTAATAAACGCACAGAAACTTTAAAAAAAGCAGTTTTTTGATACCACTAAAATTGCCACAATTTGCCTTAAAATCCTTGACAACGTAAACACGTCAATTTTCAGAACGGAAGTAATAACAACAATTTTTATTGGTAACACGATATTTTCTGGTCTATCTAGATATCATCTCTCCTAAGAATTCTAGAGAAGATGCGTTTGTTTTAACAGGAAATGGGTCGTAATTGCACAAAACACGAAAGTAAACAAAACTATGACCGGCTGACTAATATCTGCCTTGCTCTACCAGCTCCAGAATATGTCTGTCTTTCTTCTTCGTATGCCAAAAGCATAAAAATAACTACTCTGATCAACACAGCACCGCAGTGCGCATGCGAATCGTCAATAGTTAGGCAAATCGAATTGACGATAGAAAATGGCGTCGTTAATCCCATCTTAAGATTTCATCAATGAAACGTTAGTTATTCGATTTCGTTGAATCTATCTGAAATTAGCTTTTGCCGCGACATTATTTATCTAATTGGAATTGGCTTTTTCACTATAACCACACTTATATTTGGCACTAGAACAGTGGCGGCTGGTTAATGAAGGGCTCTGGGGCACCGCCCTCCCTGCAATTATTTCAAACAGAATCCAAAAATACTTTACTTAAAAAACCAATAACGCAATGTATGTAAGCAATCAATTAAAATAATTCAAACCAAACGTAGCCCTATTCTATAACGGGCAGGCTATACTCATAGACAAGCGAGTTGCGCGCTCTGAAGGTTGTACTAAGCGCGGACGGCGGCGGGCGACCGATTATCCATCCCGATTCAACGCGCCTTTTCGATGGGTTGTCATGACGACGGAGGCCTGACGTCACCTACACATCGCACAACAAGCGGCCACGGAGAGCTCCAATTTTCCGCGCCCACTGTTCGCGAATCGCGATGCGACCTGTCGTCTGTCGATGCCGTTGACTCGCTGACGTTTTGTTTATTTGTTTTGAGTTATTTATTAATTACGTTATAAAAGTGCAGGGGGCATTCAAGCTATTTCTAGGTCTTTTATACATGACTGACCTTGAGAACTGTGCCCTTAAATTATTATTAAAATTAATTTAATTACCTACTTGTCCCGTATCCTTAAACATTATAGGTATTGGTATTCTATCCTAGATGAGATAATTTAAAAATCGAACTTAAATTATAAATCGGTATTCTGTTATTTTTAAATAGTTTTGCTGTCAAATTCTGCAGCCATCAGCCGTTTTTCATTTCAACACTCGTATTAAAAAAAAAAATATTTCATCACGCCTGTGATATAAAGGCACTTTCTAACCAAGTTAATAACCGTGCTTTTTTCTCATTTTTTTTCTAGATGGTCGTAGGAAAAATATTTATCGGCACGCATAAGATTTTTTTTTTAATTTTTAATTAGAAATAAAAAAAAATGTTTGTGGGAAAAACGTTAATCCTAACTCATGGTGAAAGTCTCTTTTCCGCTTTCAACTGTTTACCCGAACTCCGCTCCGCGCCTCGTTTGGATAACGGCAGTTGCGTGCGAAAAAGTCTTTGTTTACACCCTTGTTAGGATAATAACTATGTTCAATTTTATGCTGTTAATTGTAGAAATAACTACATTCGTGTATTCTCATCCAAATACAGGGGCCAAGCAACCTTAAAGGAAAAAACTGAAAATTGATAAGTAAGAAATATTTGCAAACAATTGAATATACCAATTTTTTAAAATAAAAACTTGAAAATTTACATATGGACCTAGAGTTTAATTTTAGACAATACCTAACCGTACTTTTTGTGAACAAACCCGAACTTTTGCCGGTAACTGTATAATAAATATTTATTAAAATGAACTAAATGACAAGCTAATAAACGTCTTTGCTAGACAAATAGGTGGATAAATACCGTTTTTTAACGTCATATTTAAAAAAAAATGATCATGACATTTTAGCGAATATTTAGTAGTTATTGGTAGTGCTTAACTAAGCTTGTGCGTAAAAGCTTTTAGTTTAAATTGGCTTCCTCGAAATATGTGCTTTTTAGTATTAATGCGATAGGATGATGAAATATAAAAGTATTCATAAAGTACCTAACGTATTCAGGTTGATTTGGAGCCGATTATTTTCTATTACATACCGGGTGTCCAAATTAGGGACGATAGCAACGTATAAAGTTTTTTTTATTAAATTCCTTGCATTGTCTGCCGCTCACTTTTTATTGCTGCGTGCAGCCGTTTTTCACAGCGCGCGGTTGAAACGCTACCGCGCGCAAATTCTAACTTCATAAATAACATTCGGATTATTTTGACGATTGAAGCATTCGCTTCTGCCGTCAAAAACTTGCTTCGCTTCCTACCTGCATGCAAATTTCCACGTTGCTGTCTCAAAGAAAAAAATTGTTTAAGAAAACATATCCGGAAGCAGTGGCGGCTGGTTAATGAAGGGCTCTGGGGCGCCGCCCTCCCTGCAATTATTTCAAACAGAATCCAAAAATACTTTACTTAAAAAACCAATAACGCAATGTATGTAAGCAATCAATTAAAATAATTCAAACCAAACGTAGCCCTATTCTAACGGGCAGGCTATACTCATAGACAAGCGAGTTGCGCGCTCTGAAGGTTGTACTAAGCGCGGGCGGCGGCGGGCGACCGATTATCCGTCCCGATTCAACGCGCCTTCTCGATGGGTTGTCATGACGACGGAGGCCTGACGTCACCTACACATCGCACAACGAGCGGCCACGGAGAGCTCCAATTTTCCGCGCCCACTTTTCGCGAATCGCGATGCGACCTGTCGTCTGTCGATGCCGTTGACTCGCTGACGTTTTGTTTATTTGTTTTGAGTTATATAAAAGTGGAAAATGTCGTGTAATATGAAGGTCAGTGATTTACAGAAGCTTGTGTTTAGTTCTCTGAGCTTAAGTGAAAAACTTGAACTTGAAAAATGCTAGAAATTGAAGATAGTACAAGTGCAATCAAAATGTAAAAGTAAGGCACAGTTTACGCGTAAGTTTGACAAAGAGATATATAATAAAAAATAAAAAATCCTAGATATGCGGTTGTGAGGACAAAAATTCTTTTTTTTGTTTCGTGTGTCTTCTTTTTGACGGGGATAATAATTGGACTATAAATGGGGTGCAGGACTTAAAACATCTTTCAGAGAAAATAAAAAAACATGAAAATAGTGCAAAACATCGTCATAATGTGGTAAGTTTTGAGATGTTAGGACAAACTAATATTTTAACTTGTTTAAGTAGTGCTTATGCTAATGAAATTAAAATTCACAACAAGAAAGTTAGAAAAAACCTCGGAAAAACAGACACGTACTTTCGAAAATAATAGACATTTTAAATTTTTTTATTTATAGCCAGCGCCCCCCTGACTCGCTAGTCACGAGCCGCCACTGTCCGGAAGTATGAAAAGGATAGAAAAAACTAAAAATCTTCCTCCACAAAATTTAATAGAATAAAAATTGTTCAAAGGTCTCTACATGTTTCGAACATAGAAACGTTCATCATCAGGAGACATAAAAATGTTTTGCTGATGGTTTTAGCAGAAGAGAAAATGATAAGTGGTATAAAACCATAATGGAGCTTTAATGGAATTAAAAATTGGTGTGTGAAAAATAGAAATAAGTTAAAACATACTGAGTATGTGAAAAAGTCAATTAAAAGGGTCTAAAACAACCAAATAAACCGGGGAAGAAGAAAAAAGCACTTCTAAAAAGAAGATATCAAAAGGGTATTTTTATGTACGTATGTCTGTAAGACATACATAGAATGCATGATACTTTCTCGATACCTGTTTTCTATACATGGCAAGTTTTAAATTTGTACAATGTCCTACAGACATACTTACATAAAAATCCCATTTTGACATCGTCTCTTTAAAGGTGGTTTTTCTTCTTCCCCGGTTTATTTGGTTGTTTTTTAGACCATTTTAATTACCTTTTTCACATACTCACTATGTTTTAACTTATTTCTATGTTTCTTCACATTATGTCATTTCGACACACCAATTTTTAACTCCATAAAAGCTCCCTCAAGGTTTTATACCACTTTTCTCTGCTGCTAAAACCATCAGCAATACATTTTTCTGTCTCCTGATGATGAACGTTTCTACTTTCGAAACATGTAGATACCTCTGAATCAATTTTTGTTCTATTAAATTTTGTGAAGGAAGACTTTTCGTTTTTTCTTTCCTTTTCACACTTTCAACTCCACTTTAAGCATGAACTATTTCTTCAAAATATCCGGAAGTGCTTTAGTGTAGTGTTTATTAAATTTCCGGGCAAAAGCAGACAATATAATTTCCTGTTAATACCTACAAATAAAATAAGTCAATAAAAAATGCCTCGTGTTGCTATCTTCCTGGTTCCCGGTATAGGTTGAACTCCTCCAACTCCTGGACTAGAAGTAAGAAAAGATATGCCGAATAAATTGGTATTAAAAAAATAGGACGAGGATATAGATATTGTTGCTATCAGAGTTGGGTAGTATTCGATTACAAGGTAATCTGAATCCTATTCAAGCTACTTCACGCAGTATTCGAATACCATTCGAATACATCTCTTAACTTAGGTATTCATACTCTTACAACTACTCTTTTGACCAAGATTCTGTATTCAATACTACTTGAGTATTTAATTACATAAATAGAATAAATGAATATTTAGTATTCGTATTTCAGTATTCGAATCTTAAAATAATTTTGAATCCTAGTAGCTACTCAATTTGCCAAGCCAGGACAAAACAGTAATATGCCGGAATGCTGAGGGTATATAATGCTATTAAGCACAGTGCGATCAATACTGAGTATATCTAGGTATATATTATATAGACGTTGCAGGTAGGGTCCAGCTCAACTTACTCCAATATCTAGAATCTAGAGGATAAAATAACATCATTACATGCTGGACGATTACCCAGCAATTAAAATGATATACAGGGTGGTCCAACGAAAACTTAACACCTCGATTTTCCTGCTTTAAAATGAAAATCGCTCGGACCCGTCGATTTTTATTTCGTGGGGGACATCTTTTGCGTATATTGTCAATCTTGTTACTTCAAGGGGAGGGGGGGGGGGGAAGATCTAAATCTTAAATGGATACCCCTATTTTATATAATTTTTTTGGATTCTGCATAAAATTTTAAACATTTTTTAATAAAAGCATTATTAGTCTATACTTAACAGTTTCCGAAATATTAACTCTTGAAATATGACATTTTTGAACTTTGACAGCGTCTAGCTTTCTAACTGTACGTCTTAGAGCAAAACGGCTTACATGTCCCTATCTTCGATTTTTATTATCTTTCCAATAGTGTCAACTTTTGGTTAAACCGGATGTAAGAAATATAGTACTTCCGGTTTAAGCGGAAGTTGACACTATTGGAAAAATAATAAAAATGGAAGATAGGGACATGTAAGCCGTTTTGCTCTAAGGCGTACAGTTAGAAAGCTAGACGCTGTCAAAGTTCAAAAATGTAATTTTTCAAGAGTCAATATCTCGGAAACTGTTAAGTATAGACTAATAATGCTTTTATTAAAAAATGTTCAGAATTTTATGCAGAATCCACAAAAATTATATAAAATAGGGGTATCCATTCAAGATTTAGATTTTACCTCCCCTCCCTCCTAGGGGGTTGAAGTAACAAGATTGACAATATACGCAAAAGATGTCCCCCACGAAATAAAAATCGACGGGTCCGAGCGATTTTCCACATTTTCATTTTAAAGCAGGAAAATCGAGGTGTTAAGTTTTCGTTGGACCACCCTGTATATACGGCATAACACAATATTAACATTATCAGTACCAGTTGAAAGATTGTTTCATCTAGCGACAGCAACTTAGTGACGAGCTGTTTCAGGTATTGGTCTTATTAAAAGCAAACTGGGTTAATAATTAATGATTTTACATTATCGCATTTTATTTTTTTAGATACTAAAATAATATTCTTTAGGTTATCCTGTGTTTTTTTTGTTTTTCCAAATTTTATCCGCAATAAAAATATTATAAAGAAGTGTTTTAATAAAGTTATCTATATTTTTCCTTAGTGGCTGTAATTACTGTAGACAATATTTATTTTTTATGAATTCACAAATACTCTGCATTCGAATACCATTTTTTTAGTATTGGACCCAACACTGGTTGCTATCAAAATTTTTTGTTTTGGTGTTAAAAAATTAACCCAATTTACGTTACAGGAAAACAACTAGCTTCATTAATTGCGGTCGATTTGAAACAATACTTATTTTACTACGCAATAAAATTATACCAGGTCACAGTAAAATGTAAATGTTCGTTACGTCACGTTATGTAATTCCCTTCTTTATTTAAATTCCCAAATAACTATAACAATAAATTATTTTACAATATTCGTACCATATTATTTTCGTTGTTTATCTGGGTAAAAAAATATTTGAAATGATGATTAATGTAATAACAACCGCGTCCGCTACAGGAAACGGAACTTCAGGGTACCATTTAAAAATACAATGCGATTAAGCGCATTTCCTCTTTTCCCATCAAAAACCGTGGTTTTTGTCTACTTTAGGTTCCTGTTATATTATAATCATTATTTATGGTAAGAATGTGGAAATTATAAAAAAATATACTACAATAACGACAACAATTATTCAGCTTAGCAGCTTAGAAATATTCGAAAATTGTTATCACTTTGAGACATAATAATATGCCGAAATGTAAATAACAATAAAGAGGTGTGTTTAAAATTGCAGAACCTTTAATTCCTAAAATGAACCACTCTGTGATCGAGTTTGTCATCGTGCGAAAAATGTTACTACATTTCCTAAATCATACGATTTTTACTATCGACTTTCCTAAGAACGTAAAGCGCATAGATGACATGCCTCCGTGCGTATATCGTAAACCGGCCATCAAGTAAAGAGCGAGACTGCAAGAGTGCAAGAAAGATGTAATTATGATGAAATACTTTGTCGCTGCACTACTGAGCTAGTGGCAGAGATGCCAATAAATAATTAGTGATGGGATAACTCGAGTGAAAAATAGCCGATCACTCGATTTTTTCAATCACTTGAATTATTCGATTATCTTCGGAAATAACTCGAGTGACGAACATATGGTTTTTATTTTTCAACGCGTCTCCAAAGTTGCTGCCCGCCTGTCAATCACTCACTGCGGCCGTAGCGAGCGGCTACACCGAGTGGTTTTCGGTTATTATTGGCGATATTATTCATATTAAATACTGCATTACGGGTTGCCTGCGAAGATAATAAGTGTGATTTATTTAGATTTAAATACTGCATTACGGGTTGCCTGCGTAGGATAATAGGATTTATTATAGTGGTGAGTATTCAGTATTCATAAATATCATGAGTTATGCAATATCGTGACATCTCAAGGTCAAGTAGTCAAGTGGTTAGTTAAATTAAATTGTAAGTTGTAAGATCTGGGAACCATGCCAAAAAATCCACAAATATCTCCGCCACATTTAATAATCCGCAAAAAATCAATCGATTAACAACACCGAGTCAGTTATTGCCAATACAAATGCTGTATATCAACATGAACGATGAACCGCCAATATTAACAATTAATATTAGAATTTGAGTGAAAAAAAATCGATTATCATTCGATTTTTTAAATCACTCGAATACTCGGTAGTCGATTATTAAAATAAGTCGATTTTTCCCAACACTATAAATAATTGAATATTAGAGACTTAGAGGTAGTAAATTTATATTAGGGACGTTTCCCTAAATGTAAGTATACAGGAACAGCAACATAGTTCATATTAAAAAAAATTGTTTGAAAGCTGTATTAATATTAATTGTATTCTTATTACATTCAACGTTATAATGAAAAAACGAATCAGCCTTTTATATACAGTGTGACCAGTAAAGTCCGCATCATATGGCATTTTTTTTTATTAATAGCTTTATTCGAAATTTGACTTTGGCATCAAGTTCTGCTTCGATCGAGATGAAAATTAAGCAAAAAATAGTAGTCACGTGATTCGCATTATCTGACAAATATTAATTTTTTCCAAAAAATAATTCAAAAGTGGGGTTGTTTCTGAAAATATCGAAAAAAGTTATTAGAAAAAGTCTTTTTCTAATGCAGTTTCTAGTCCACATGAAAAATTTCAGCTGCATAAGATAATTTTGATTTTTTACGCACCACTAAATTTTTTTCCACTTAATGAACACTTTACTGATGACACTGTGTTCTTTTTTGTCTGTTTTAAGGTGTATTACTTTCAGACACAAACTACTTATTTTATAAAGTTACCTTATACAGAGTCAAAAACAAATAAACTTTGCATCACATGCGACCAAATTTTAATAGCCCAATTTTGATTTTATAGAAAAACACACATTTAATATGGCTCTACTTTAAAGAAAATGTATCTGAAATAAAGCATTGTCAAAACTAAGAAGTTTTATGTAGGTTACGTTGAGTATTATTTTGCAAAAGTGGTGCAATTTACAAAATATTGGTAAAAAATCAAAATTATCTTATACAGCTAAAACTTTTGCATGTGGGCTACAAACTGCATTTAAAAAAACTTTTTCTAATAACTTTTTTTGATACTTTCAGAAATAACCCTACTTTTGAATTATTTTTTGGAAAAAATTAAAGTTTGACAGATAATGCGTATTACGTGACTACTATTTTGTTGCTTAATTTTCATCTCGATCGAAGCAGAACTTGATGCGAAAGTCAAATCTCGAATAAAGTTATTAATAAAATAAATCCCATAATAATATGATGTGGACTTAACTGGTCGCATTGTAGAATACCGTCCACTTAATCAAGAATCACTCGGGCCGATCAAATTAATTTTTTTAATGAAACATATTGTATATTTTTACATTCTGCAATTAATTCTAGTCATTTTTCATAAATCATATCCTACACCAGAGTACATACTACCGTGCCTACACCTTTCTTCAACCGTTTACGAAATATTAACATTAAAACAAAAGCGACAAACTATGAAAAGAAACTGTTGTACATTTTGTACTACTTGTGAAGAAATTTCTCGTATTACTAAACTTGTCGAATGAACTCCTTGAACGAATCCATCGAGTTGGGTTTAGATTAATTGTAAACCAAAGTTGTGACGTAGCCCCATAAAGTAAAATCCAGTGGGTTAAGATCGGGCGATCAGGCTGGCCTCTTTTTGACCCCGTCTACCTATCCACCGCCCTTTAAAAATTGTATTACATAAGTACACATCGTACGGTAGACGAACATTTTCCGAATTTAAAACTGAAGAAAAAAGGCGTTTTTGAATTAAAAATCTAACATTTTAGATCAAAATTTATATGAGAAATCGGATAAGCGCATTAAAAATACGGCATCCCATTTAAAAAAATATCAAAGTGACCCCTAGTACTTTTGTTTGATGTTCAATTGTTTTTTGCTGAAGATATTCGAATTCGCGGGAGAAAATGACTTAAGATGGCTATTTCAGTTTTTTTTATAAAAGTACAGAAAAAGTCAAAAAATCGCCTTGTCTAGTCTTGGTTGGATAACCCTGTACAATTACTGGTTTGTAGGAATGAAACAATTATTTTTTTAAAATTTAGATATTGTGCTTTGGTGAGTATCATAGTTACGCCCAAGTTGTATGCTTGAGCTGTGAGAGTCATCCTGTAGTGGTAATAATATGATATATGATTATTTTTCTCAGGTATAATACCAGCATGACCACTTTTAACACTATCTTTAACAGTGCTGGAAGTTCTCCGCTTAATTGCTACCCTAGACACTTCCGATTGGCTAATAGGCGGGCGATTTGGGTATTTTTCATTAAACATATCACGGACTTCCCAATGACTTATCTCCACAACCCACAACGTAATCAAAATTTCTATGCGTTCATCTCCAGCGAGGCGCATTTTGCATGTGGTATCAGCAGAGCACAATTCAAATTTCATTAACATTCTTTGACGTCTCAAACTTAAGAAGATAGGTCTAGGGCATAATTTATGAAAAATGTCTACAATAAAATTGATTGTAGAATGTAAAAATATACAATGTTTCATTAAAAAAAATTGAAGTTGATACACGTAGCATTTTTTTATACAGGGTGTTCCTTAATGACGTACTAATATTTTAGGGTGTGATTCCTCAAGTCATTTTATGAAGAAAAGTTTATATAAACACATGTCGTAAACGGCTTAAATGTTTTGCTACAGGGTGTTGAATTTTTTCTTTTTTAATGAGTTTTTGTAATATCTCCGAAAGTACTTTAGATAATATTTTCAATTTTATCATGTGCTAATAGGACATAAAATCAAATGTCTTAGTTATAAAAGTTATTTTTTGTCCCACCAGTGGCGTCCTTGCAAACATGTCCTCTGATCTTTTTTTAGAAAAAAGTGGTACCTACGCCACTGACATTTTTTCATGTGGATATTATTTCTGATTAGCCAGATCAATTTTACATAAAAAATGGTCTCTTGCGTTTTTTTCCTTAGGCACACTGTTCTTAATTAAAATAATTAAATTAAATTAGCTTCATTTTGCAGTATTGACGAATAATTTTTGATCACATAAATCTAGTTATCCTGGAACGGTGACGTTCTTAAAAACATAATTAACGCCTTGACGGCAGTTTTCACTGCATTTCCTCCAAGAAGAACTACCTGTGTTACTTAAAGATGTATCATATGAGCTAAGGAATCAAATGTGGTACATGCATGATGGAGATCCTGCTCATTTCAGTGTAATCGTTCGCGACCATTTAGATGCAGTTTATCGGAATCGTTGGATAGGTCGTGGAGGAGCTCAACAATGGCCAGCAAGATCCCCTGATCTCAATAGTTCGGATTTTTTCTTGTGGGTCATCTTAAAACACTAGTGTATAAAACTCCCATTAAGATTTTAGAAAATTTAAGGAAGCGAATAATTGCGTTCACCCTGTATATCTTTTTTTTTAATCATAGCGCTGTATTTATCGCTGACTTCATCGTTTAGTCAGGCGCGTACGCAGGGGGGGGCAAAGGGGGCAATTCCCCCCCCCCCCCAACGCCCAGGCGCGCGTTGCGTTTTTATTGAAATGCCAATTATTATTGCCATTTACAGTTAGTAAACTTTTTGACTCTGAACTAAGACAGCCTAGGGTACCAGGAAGACAGACAATGCGGGGTAACTGTCCAGAAGAAACAGTAGAAGAATATCATCGATTTAATATATAATACAACCCGTTCTTGGACACTGTCCTAGCACAACTGAAAAATAGATTTATTAAACACAAAGAATTGTTAGCATCATTCGCACTATTAATTCCAAAGAAGTCGGACAGCAGCAGATTTCTAAACTTCTTGAATTGACGACATTTTACCACCAAGATATGGAATGCAATAATCAGGCAGTTTTTAGAGCAGAAATTAAATTATGGTGGGGATATCTCCAAAAACTTGATGAAGTTGAATATCCATCAAATGCGACTCAATTTTTAAAAATTTGCAACGAAAGAATATACCCCAATATATCACAACTTCTGAGAATATTCTGCACACTTCCAGTGAGCACAGCAACGGCTGAGAGGAGCTTTTCCACACTGAGATTGCTTAAGACCTATCTTAGGAATACTATGGGTGAAGAGAGGATGAACGCTGGCTCTTTTGTATGTTCACCCGAACATAAAAATTTCTGAGGAAGAAGTATTGAATGAACTTCAAAAAAAGAAAAAAAGGATTGATATAATTTTGTAAATTAATTTATAAGGTCTGCTGTTTATATGTAGCGTTTGAAAATTTTGGGATGGTGACAATTATTATTTCATATCTGTGTTTCTTATTCCAAATATTACTTAGATAAACTTCGTTTTTTTATGCATATACCAAAAATGTTAGGTTTTAAGTTCCACGACTGTGCTGTGTTTTGTGCTTTTTTTTTTGATATTTTACATTACCTATGACTATGATGTTAATAAAATGTAAAAAAAATCTTATTTAATTGACCTGACTTTGCCCCCCCCCCCCCCCCCCCCAGAACACATTTCTGCGTACGCGCCTGCGTTTAGTAGCAGGGAAAACACTGACTCCCCCGACGAGCCCGCCACTGTCTTTTACCTACACCCCTGTAAAAATCTAATTTTGTTGCATAAATCTTGTTGCGCTCTGTTTAACGTAATGCACGGTAGATTTACGGCTTCCAGATTACTTGAACGAAACGCAATAAGTTTAAAAATAACATGACTTGTAAAAAAGGTTTTCAGAAAAAACTATTTATCGTAATTATTAGAATTGTAATGTGATCAACGTCCCCTTTGGTTGTTGAGGTGTTCAAGTTAATAATGCTTTGCTTATTGTGTGTCCCTTTCAGTGGCGTAACTAGGGGGGACCAGCGGGGGCCCGCCCCCCCCCCCCCAGAGGTTTGCCTGGCCCCTCCCAGAATCCGCGAGAAACAAATTTATTCTGTCAGACCACCCAAATGCGAACGATAAGTTAAACGACAAATTGATTAATTGAATTTTTTTTTTAAATATTATATTTTTCAAGTTAATCTTTAAATTTACTGAAAAAAATATTATATAGTTCTTTGGAGGAAGGAATCGTGAACCTAAACCTAACCTCATTAAATTATTTGTTTTAATTATCTTAAATTATATGATACAATTCTGAGTCTGAGTATTTAAAGCTCAATTTAATTAAAGGTAAGATATTTATTTGTATTTTTATCTTTGAGTAGGTATGCCTTTTTTTATATTTTTATTTTTTGCTATTGACTATCACTAGGAGGTAGGGCATCAGTTAAACTGTTAAGCAATAAAAACTAAAAACAAAATACAAAATACCTACATAAATTAATTATATTTGTTCATTAATTATATTTTTAGTCTAGTCTATACCCTATACGCGCAACTAAAACTCGGAATCGGAACTCCAAGCCAGGTCTGTAAAGTTAGGAATCCAATGCTGCCTACCAAGACGCTCTCGGGATCTAATCAGAACAAACATGTCCAAATTCAACTCGAAAAATTTCCAAAAAAAGTTTTCGTGACAGCTGAAAAATCCAACCGATAAAAAACGAGGTCTTGTGATATTACTGTTGATTATTGACCAAATTTGTTAAAATTTGGGCGTGGTCCAGAAAAAATGTCGCCTTTCCACCTCTACACGAGCCGCCACTTCAAATCACTTTTTTTCCTGGCAGTCTGTTAACGATCAGGATTTTTCGAATATTTTAAGTATTTTATGAGTCAGTGCTCATTTCAACGTTTTAATAAAAGGAAATTTGCGAAACTTTGCTAAAAGCCCAAATTACACTCTTCCACTCTTTTGCGATAACTTTTAAGTAAGAAAAGGAAACGACTTGCGGTTTTTGCAGTTCTCTTTACTAACTAGTTAGCTTATAGAATTGAGTTAAAATGGTTTGATGGTTGCATTTAAATTTTTTGAGAAATCGAAGATAGAAATATATTATTTTAACGTGCTCTCTATTATTAATCACAAGAATTATTTTTAATAATACCGTGCGAGCAAAAATTATTTGCATAAAAGAGGGCCTTGCATCTAAGGACGCAATGCTTAGCCGTAGAGCTTAATACCTGTTGGGTGTCAGTAACTACCTAAATTAACAATCAATCAGTTATTCCGTCATCTTTGACAGTCGTTACAAGTAATTTGATTCATCGCTAATTTTTCCAGTTTCTTGAACAATTGCACAAAACATTCATGGTTGAAGCGTATTTTCGAAACGGGGTTCAGAGTAAATTGTGAGTGGCAATACAATCCGGGTTTGTGTATGGACGATATGTACGAACATTTTCCTAACGTTGCTTTTATTGCTGGGGATGTTTATCTTTGCCTGAAAAGAACCGTGGCTGTGTTTACGGAAACAGGTTCTATACAATACAAAAAAGGAGCAGGAAGACCATCTGTAAGAACAGAAGAACTTGTTGCAAACGTTCGTGAAATAATGCAAAATACGCCAACAAATTGTATAAGACGCCTGTCCCAAGAAGTGGGAAGATCTTATGGAACATGCAGGACTATTCTTAAGAAGCAGCTAAATTTATTTCCTTATAAAGTGCAAGTATTCCAAGAAATACAAGCCGCAGATTTTGAATTACTCTCAATGGTTTATCCAAAATTTATTGGAAAAAAATTATTTATTAGACCTTTTTTCAACACTTTCGAAAATATGAAGAGGCGTTAGAATTTATGAGTGGCCAATTTCAGCAATTTATGTAATTATTTTTCTTTTTTTCTGTATAGTCTTACTTTGTTAATTTTGTAAACAACAAAAATAAATTTGTACTTGTCTACTTATTTTATTACTCATTCGTTTGGCATATCATGTCATAATATGAATTTGACAAAATTTTAACCTAGATTTGGTTAGATATATATCGTCCCCATATAATTGTGATCTAAACCAAGCCCCACGTTTTTTAATCCAAGCCGTCTTTGATGCAAATCATTTTTGATCGCACGGTATTTATGCAAGCGTTCAAACAGAATAAAACGTTCTTTAAAATAAGCCATAGTTTGTTAAATTTGGTTAACGCAGACCGAGGTTACAGCCTTTTAAGTACTCTAGTCGTTACCCATCTGCACGCTGTTACCATACAGGAGGGTGCCCCAAGGTGGATGGCGTATTAGACGTTTATGGAGAACTAACTAACTGATAATTTTGAAAATTTGGCACCCGAGATAAACGACGATGATCTACACTTTTAAAATATTTTTGACCATGCGGTGTTGCCGCTTCTACTTTAAACCGGTAGCAACATTGCTATTTTAAATGGTACACCCTATATATTTTTAAAATTTTAGATTAAGCATAAAATTATAATTATCTTTTAATAAATGTATTATTGGTCTAGGCTTAACAGTTTCCGAGATATTGACTTTTAAAAAATTACATATTTGAACTTTGACAGCTTCTAGCAATCTAACTGTACTTCTTAGAGAAAAACGGCTTGCATGTCCCTATCTTTAATTTTCATTATTTTTCCAAAAATGAAAACTTCCGGTTAAACCGGATGTAGGAATTATAGTACTTCTGGTTTGACCGGAAGTTGACAATTTTGGGAAGATAATAAAAATTGAAGATAGGGACATGTGAGCCGTTTTGCTCTAAGACGTAAGTCGGAGAACTAGAAGCTGTCAAAGTTCAAAAATGTAATTTTTCATAAGTCAATATCTCGGAAACTATTAAGCCTAGACTAATAATGCATTTATTAAAGATAACTATAATTTTATGCTAAATCTAAAAATTTTTAAATATACAGGGTGTCCCGAAATTAGCTGACAATATTTTAAGGAGATAAAGTACATCCAAAAATAAGACTAATACCCTCTATTAATATACCTTCAAAAACGCTTCGTTATGGGGCTAGAGCCCCCCGAATTGGAGCAATGATAAGCAGTTTTTTCACAATATCTTAAAAACCGATTAGGGTATCGAAACAAAATTTGATACATGTTTTACCCATGACAAGACGCAATAAACGATTTAATTAGCTTAACTTTATTTCTTCCAGTGGCGTCCCACTCGGTAGGTAGTTGGGAGAATATTGCCCTAATTTTTTTATTTTTAAGATGTTTTAACTTCAGGTACAATTTTTAGAAGCCTTGAAGTCTTTTGTTGAAAAAAGGTACTCTTGTTTCATTGCGGTAGAATTCACCATTTTCTAGTAAAATCGATTTTAAAATTTTCTGTTTTTTGAAATCCGGTGAAAAGGCTAAGGTTTTTTTTTTGCATATATCTCACTATCTCAGCAAACACTTAATATTAAAACATGAAATTTATTAGAAGTTTTACTAGCGACAAGGCATATTATGTATTAAAGGATGTTACTTTAAAATATTTTTCCAGTGACGTCGCGTTAAGTAAATATTACTATTATTTTTTTTTATTTGATAGTTTTAATGTTATTTTTTTTTAATTTTAAATTTTTTGTTAATAAAACCTTTTATTATTGTAATTTGACAGAATTTAACGTTTTCAAATTAAACATATTATTAGATTCCTTTGTTTTTTAAATATTTATTTTCATGGAGACTTTAAGAGAGTTTTAAAATTAAACAAAAAAGAATAACAAATTGCAAATCAAATTTGATTGTGAACCACACGGGAATCTAATTCTTAAGCAAGTCCCAGTCATGTGTCCCCAAAAATAATAATCAAGGGAATTTAAATCAGGTGATCTTGGTGGCCAGGCTATGGCTACCAATCCACCTAATAATTTTCTTCAAGCCAATTCCTCACTTGACGTCCGTAGTGAGCTGGTGCCCCATCATGTTGAAAGAAGTGCCCTAAACGTAAATCCAGTGGCACATTATCTAATAAATCCCCAAGTTGATTATGTATTGTTATTATTTCGCTAGTAGAACTTTTAATAAATTTTATGTTTTAATATTAAGTGTTTGCTGAGATATGCAAAAAAAAACCTTAGCCTTTTCACCGGATTTCAAAAAACCGAAAATTTTAAAATCGATTTTACTAGAAAATGGTGAATTCTACCGCAATGAAACAAGAGTACCTCTTTTCAATAAAAGACTTCAAGGCTTCTAAAAATTTCACCTAAAGTTAAAAAATCTTACAAATAAAAAACTTAGGGCAATATTCTCCCAACTACCTACCCAGTGGGACGCCACTGGAAGAAATACAGTTAAGCTAATTAAACCATTTATTGCGTCTAGCTATGGGTAAAACATGTTTCAAATTTTGTTTTAATACCCTAATCGGTTTCTGAGATATTGTAAAAAAACTGCTTATCATAGCTCCAATTCGGGGGGCTCTAGCCCCATAGCGAAGCGTTTTTGAAGGTATATTAATAGAGGATTTTAGTCTTATTTTTGAATGTACTTTATCCCCTTAAAATATTGTCAGCTAATTTCCGGACACCCTGTATAGGGTGTTCCATTTAAAATAGCAATGTTGCTACCGGTTTAGAGTAGAAGCGGCAACACCGCATGGTCAAAAATATTTTAAAAGTGTAGATCATCGTCGTTTATCCCGACGGCCAAATTTTCATAATGATCCGTTAGTTAGTTCTCCATGAACGTCTAATACGCCATCCACCTTGGGGCACCCTGTATCAAGGGCGTCCATAGAGCGTTTTTCAGGGGGGGGGGGCAAAAACTTAAACAATACTTTTTATATACAGTGTCACCAGTAAAGTCCGCATCATATGGGATTTTTTTTTTATTAATAGCATTATTCAAAATTTGACTTTGGCATCAAGTTCTGCTTCGATCGAGATGAAAATTAAGCAAAAAAATTGTAGTAACGTGATTCGCATTATGTGTCCAATTTTAATTTTTTTCAAAAAATAATTCAAAAGTGGGGTTATTTCTGAAAATATAAAAAAAAAGTTATAGGGAAAAGTTTTTTTAAATGCAGTTTCTAGCCCACATGCAAAATTTCAGCTGGATAAGATAATTTTTATTTTTTACCCATATTTTGTAAATTGAACCACTTTTGCAAAATAACACTCAACGTAACCTACATAAAACTTCTAAGTTTTGACAATGCTTTATTTCAGATACATTTTTTTTAAAGTAGCGCCATATTAAATGTGTGTTTTTCTACGAAATCAAAATTAGGCTATTAAAATTTGGTCGCATGTGATGCAAAGTTTATTTGTTTTTGACCCTGTGTAAGGTAACTTCATAAAATAAGTATTTTTGAAAACATAGTTTGTGTCTGAAAGTAATACACCTTAATATTAAGACAAAAAGAACACAGTGTCATCAGTAACGTGTTCATTAAGTGGAAAATAAATTTTTGCTTAACCCAACGGAAAGTTTATCTATTTTCAACGATTTAATTTAAAATCTCTTTATTTTATTTTTTATTTTTTACTTTCAGTCACAAAATACGTTTTCAAAAATACGTATTTTATGAAGTTACCTTATACAGAAACTTTTGAATTATTTTTTGAAAAAAAATTAAAATTTGACAGATAATGCGAATCACGTGACTACTATTTATTTGCCTAATTTTTCATCTCGATCGATGCAGAACTTGGTGCCAAAGTCAAATTTTAAATAAAGCTATTAATAAAAAAAAATCCCATATGATGCGGACTTTACTGGTGACACTGTATAAGACTATTTATTTAACTTATTATGCCTAATGTATTAATTTATTGATATGTTTTTATTATGTAATTGTTCAGTTTAGTGATTGGTTGGTCTACTAACTAACCACTGTCCTATTCAATATTTATACTGAATTATGAAATAAAATAGTAATGTGGGCGCCTAGGGGGGGGGCAAGTGCCCGTTTTGACCTACATGGTATTGCAATTATTAGTAGAAATTAAGGACTTTGTATCATGCATAGCGACTACGCACCCTAGCGGTTAAATAAGGAACTTAAAAATTATTTCCAGTAATTTTCATATCTTAGCATGTAAGGTTTTGGAGATACAGCCGCTTACCATCCGTCGTGGGTCACCCTGTATAATGAATTTCTCTGTGTTGCTAGATATTGGTTATGACGAAAAATCGTTAAATATTGCTGCGAATTGGTCAATTTTTATCGTCCGTGTAAAATCACCTTATTATGTGTATAAAACAGACTTTGCCATCAACTTTAATTTTAATTAAAAGTAACTTACGACATATACGTTAACATTTAATATAAATGATGAATTTTTATCAAATCATGTTTTCTACCCAACTTGATAGGTATGTTAACGCATCGTGAATTTGAACAATTTGCGCTATATGTGAAAGTATGACTTATTATCTGTGATACTATCTTGATTGTACATAATCATAATTTACTAATTAGATTTCTAACTGACTTATGACCGGAAACAATTTATTTTTATGCTTCTCGAGTAATGATTGTTTAATTATACTTATAGCGTGTAATAAAGAAAAACGAAGTCATCAATGGCACAATTTTTTTTTGTAATTATTTGTTTATCAAATATTGTTTCCTAGACGTGTCCATTTTACCATAGCGTTCGAGGGCATAGAATTTATTATAATAGAAAAAAATGATTTACATTCCATTAATTAACACGAAATAATCCTTAAATGACTCTAAGAAAAATATTGAATCTCTGCAAAATATTCCAGTTTCTAATTTATATTACATTACATATGTCGGTGGGCTTTTTGTTCGTTGAAATCTCTACTTTCTGATGGTGTAAAAAAAATATACATTACTATGGTAAATGTTCTCAAAAATAAATATTAAAGGAAAAAGAAAACCATAAAGTCTTTCTCCACAATTTTAATTCAATAGCTAAGCTATAATCGACATGTTTCGAGTGTAGAAACACTCATCATCAGGATGTTGAAGTAAAAATTATGAACAGCTGATGTTGTTAGCAAAAGAGAAAATATAATAAAGTTAAAGGTGGAAGTAATCCATAATGAAGCTTTCAATAGCACGCATAGGGAGTGAAAAAATTTTGCAGTCAAGAGGCGGAAAATCTATCAGCACGCTGAAAGGTCAGGGACCAGTAAAAAGCCACTGTGGACGGGAAATGAAGAGAAAAACAGGACATATCAATACAATTCCATGTCAAATGAAGTGCTTTGTGGAAATCAGTTCAAAGTGTGTGTGATAAAAACATTATAGTTTGATTTGATTTGAAAAATTCACCTATGTCAAAGAGGTGTGAAAGAATAAGTCAGATATGAGGGGGGGAGAAAGAAAAAATGTGTTTTTTATATTTGAGTATAGATGCTTTCATTTAGCTTGAAGAAAAATGCTGTTGGGGCACTAAGCTTGTTACGGCGCAGTTACCCCAGCAGGAGTCAAAACTGACACATATTGTAAAAAAGAAAATAAAAGTTTACCACATTTTCAGAGAAAACTTTTTGATATTTTTTAAAAAATTTTTAAAAAGAAATTTTATTTGTTTTTCATGAACATCCTAGACGGAAGTTCGCTGCGACCAGCACGTGTCTAACCCAAACGGGAAATGTCACTTTGAGTATGGACTACTTCTTCAAAAATAAATATTAACTTTATTAAATATTAACTTATTTGGTTGTTAATTATAGTAGTATATTTTGACTTCCAATTTTTTGTTTATCAATGTAACATGGAATCTTACGTTTTTCGAGTAATTAAACTATAAATTTTAATAAATAGCTCAAAATTGTACATAATGATTTTTAAAAAAATTTCGGATTCGAGTTTTTTTCGTTTCTTTGCATTTTTTAAGAACATTTACCATAGTAATGTATATTTTTTTTACACCATCAGAAAGTAGATATTTCAACGAACAAAAAGCCCACCGACTTTTTTAAAAAAAGTAGATATTTTGACGTGAGAATTTTCGATTGAAAATTAGGGTGCTTTTTCGATATTAAGTCAAAATAAGGTGAAAAAATAAATATTTTAAATCAAAAAAATTACAGTGTGTTTGGGACATAAAAAGGTAAGTTTAACCAAATTTCGTGAAAAAAATTTTTCACATAAATTTTGAGGCTAGAAACTGCATTTAAAAAAACTTTTTCTAATAACTTTTTTCGATATTTTCAGAAATAACACCACTTAAATTATTTTTTGGAAAAAATTTAAATTTGACAGATAACGCATTATCTGTGACTACTATTTTTTTTGCTTAATTTTCATCTCGATCGAAGCAGAACTTGATGCCAAAGTCAAATTTCGAATAAAGCTATCAATAAAAAAAATTCCATATGATGCGGACTTTACTGGTGACACTGTATACAACAATAAGTCAATTATTTCAAAATTTTTTAAAATCTGAAACCGTACAAAATTTTATTTTTTTCTTGTTCCATGCGACGCAGTAAATATTTAAATTTAGTGTAAAATTGGGCTCGGATTTGTATTCGAATATTCGACTATTCTAAATTCGAATTTTTTGTTAGTTAAAAAATTCGAATATTTAAATATTCGACTATTCGAAATTTAAATATTTGACTATTCGAATATTCGACTATTTAAATATTCGACTATTTAAATATTCGACTATTCGAAATTCGAATATTTGACTATTCGAATATTCGACTATTCAAGTATCTATTCGACTATTTGACCATTCGAATATTTAACTATTTGACTTTGTTCGGTTATTTATATGTTCGACTATTCGTGTTTTCTATGAAACTGTAAATTTTAACGTAAAAAAGAAAGAGAAAAATAAAATTATATAGTCAGCAAGTAGTTAAATCACTTCTACCGTGATTAAACGACTGTATTTCGATATTTAAATAGACGACTATTCGAATATTCGACTATTTAAATATTCGACTATCTAAATATTCGACTATTCAAAGATTCGACTATTCGAATATTTGACTATTCGACTATTCAAGTATCTATTCGACTATATTCGAATAACATACCAAACGACTATTCGAATACTTATATTTTAAAAATTCCGAGCCCTAGTGTAAAAGCCCGTTGCAATGTATGTATCTAATACGTTATACTTCCACTATGAATTTTATTATAAGTGCATGTTGCATGGTTTTTACGATGTTCAAGTATTATTATTTTGATTTACGCAATTTACAATTCGTACCGCCAAATGCCGATGTTCATTTGTTTTGCCATTAACATAGGAAGGAATTTATGAAGGTTGGTAATAAAACTATAAAGTATGTTGCAAGTTTTTCACTGAAATTTAACGTTAGGGCTTTAATTAAAACTAGATGGGTGCTACTACTATTCCTGCAAATGCTTTTGATACTGCCGACTCTCCATAAACTTGAATTTAAACTGGTTTCTGGTAGTTTATAAAGGTTTTTCTGAACGCAGTCAGAAAAATAGCGTTTCCGTACCCTGACACCATGAGGGCAGGGCAAGGGGGGTATTGGGTTAATATTCATCATGAATTGCATGGCTGTATTTTTTATTTCGTATAAGAATTTATTTTATTCTGTTCAAAGGTTCAAAAGAAATCATTTGCCGACCATTGATTGAGATAAGTTCAGATCACACATAAAAAAATGATAAATACAGTGTGGAGTTGACAAGAGGAAGCAGATCTTTATTATTGATTTTTCGACGAAAAGTTATTCTGTATAAAAAATTCTGCTTGGCTCAGTTATTAATAAATTAAAGAGAGTACCATTACTTATTATTTTAGACAAAATGTTTATAAAACAAAGTTGTTTATAATCCAAAATAAAGCCTAAATACAAAATTTGAAATCTGAATTCTAATTTTTGTTTTTTATTTTTTACAATAGAATTTATGAACATTCAAAATGTACAATTGTGGAAAAAGTTATTATTCTACATATCCTCCTCCAACCTGCACACATTTCTCCAAATTCGAAATAAATTAAATAAATAGGTCAGCACTCTCAGGTTTTCATTTTGAATGTTCATAAATTCTATTGTAAAAAATAAAAAACAAAAATTCTAATTCAGATTTCAAATTTTGTATTTAGGCTTTATTTTGAATTATAAACAACTTTGTTTCATAAACATTTAGTCTAAAATAATAATTAATGGTACCTACTTCTCTCTTAAAGAAATTTCATGTTTTCTTAATTTATCAACCCCCCTGTACAGGGTCATCCAACGAGGACTGAACAGTGGCCTATTTTTGAGTTTCCCTGTATTTTTATTTAAACCAATATAGCCATTTAGTTTATGCTTTGCCGTAGAATCTAAAATTACCATTTAAAAAGTGATCTGACTTAAAACAAAGGAACTGTGGCGTAAAGTTGTTGTTTTTTCAATGGAACACCCTGTATATTATTAATTTTTATGAAACGCCCTTCTTTCCTGATTCCATAAATATATAGTTTGTCCATATTAGCTCAAACCGTTTTTAAGATATGAGCAATCAAAAATTTAAAAAAACTCTATCCATTTGAGCTTAATACGTCTAGAATGCCTTGGAAAAGAAAATCCCCGTAATGGCGATGCATTAAAATACAGCTTTTTAAATGTTTGATTGCTCATATCTTAAAAACGGTTTGAGCTAATATGGACAAACTATATATTTATGGAATCAGGAAAAAAGGGCGTTTCATAAGAATAAATAATATACAGGGTGTTCCATTAAAAAAACAACAACTTTACGCCACAGTTCCTTTGTTTTAAGTCAGATCGCTTTTTAAATGGTAATTTTAGATTCTACGGCAAAGCATAAACTAAATGGCTAAGTATATTGATTTAAATAAAAATACAGGGAAACTAAAAAAATAGACCACTGTTCAGTCCTGGTTGGATGACCCTGTACATTTGATCCAGAATTTTTATATGGTAAATTAATTTTCTGGACAAGCAGAATTTTTTATAAAGAATAACTTTTCGTAGTAAAATCAATAATAAAGATATTTTTTCTCTTATTGTCAACTCCATCCGGGGACACACTGTATAATGGACAATAAATGATTAAACTCGAATATACATTTTTATTTATTTTGCTTCACCTAGCCAGGAACTTGATTAAAGAGCCCAAAAACATCAGTTTTGGCGTACGTCCCTGGAACGGACACCATTGTATTTCAAAATTTGTTTATTCCTCTTGCTAGCACCATTACATACCCAGTATATTAAGTATAGGACATTATATAAATATGTATGTGTAATTGTTAGAATTAGAAAATAATTGCTTATTTTTTGCGCTCTGCTACTTTAAATAAAATCAGCTATCCTGTCAAATATTTAATTATACTCTTGGTAATATAGGTAATTTTGTAGATATTAGTGAGGATTGTAGACCTCGAGAATATAAAACTTATAAAGACTCGGCCGAATCAAAATAATAATTTAACAGTCTAATTGCAACATTGCATAATTACACCACAGAAGATTAGACATGATTAGATACATAAAGTGTATTTCATATATTGTAGAGTACCACAAAGTAACAGTGTTTGAATCAAGGTATGAACGGAGGAACCTAAGAAACTAAATTTTATTGAAAATATATTATTAACATAATAACTATTATATATATAGCGCTTTCTGGTTTCTTCCTTATTGTCTACAGAATTTACTTGGTGAAGAAATAATTTAAATAATATTTTTCCTGTAACTATATCGCATCCTTTTTACAGGTTCATTCAATATCGGCAAGCGAAAAATCTCGATCTCCATGGATTCTCTCTTCATATAGGGACGATCAATCCGAATATCCAGACTCATTAATGGATAAGAGCTCCATTCAACACACCATAACTGATTCGGGAAGTCACAGATTTCAGACGGCCAATACCTTTCTTTGGGAAACGAAAAATGCCTTCTATGACAGTATCGACAGCAATATGGCTTCTTCTAGTTGCTGCTATCGCTCTAATGGTGAAGACTTGGCGGAATGCGACTCTTTAGAAAAGGAGTTTTCGTCCGATGTATCATTCGGGAAAAAGTATTTGAATTGATGTGTGGTATAACTTTTTGGAGTGTTTGTTGCTTGGTTTAGAAAGGGAAGTGAAAAAACTCCAACTGACATGCATGTACTAAATCCATGACGTTGATAAGTAAAGGGCGAATTATATGCACTTAAGTTCAGCCAAAATATGCGCATATATATGCCTTGTTTGTCTTTAAAATATGCAGTTATTTTCATTTTTTTACCAAATATGCATACTGGTATGCAATATTTCTTAATTTATTATAGTAAAATGAGGTTAAGAAACACATTGGGTTCTAAAAAATATGTTTGTTTTTAAAAAAATACAAAAAAAAAAACAAAGAAAAATAAAAGTAAACAATTTTATTTCTGACCGGGATATTATAAGTTTATATCATCATGGTTACGCTATCGATAAAGAGGGTTATAACTCCCTTGGGATATTAAAGATTCTCTAATTCCCTCTACTTTTTACAGGTAAAAAGCATTTATTACTAAATATTTTCCAAAATTTTCAAATAAAAAGGATTGTCTTCTATTAGTAAAAATATGTTTATACAAAGAGCTTCTTTCAACATCTACTGTTGTAATTAGACAATACTGCAACTTAGGTAGCAAAGTATAAGGTCGTTGGATGGTTTACCCTCATAAATGCTTTTTAATCCTTCATTATTTTTTACATTTACATCTAATTTGTTCCTTACTTGACCTCCTACTTTACCGGGAATGTTGTTACATTTAACGGAAAAAGTTTCAACAATAACTTAACATTAACTTAAATTTCTACTCTCCAACGAGGATATTATGTCCGGTATAGAACTGAAATTAACCTTAATAAAAGCAAGATCTTTAGCTACACTTGCACTTTTTAACAACTCTTTACTTTGCACAACACACTGCGAATCGTCATTTAAATCCAAAATTAGTTCTGTAAGGGCTTCGAAACGCTCTGCGTAGAATATTGCGGCCTTTATCCATGTTCCCCTCCGGGTAATTACAGGTTCTGGAGGTAAACTAACTCCTGGTAATCTCTCCTTATACAACTGCACTCTTAGAGGTGCTTTTAGAAACACTTTTTTTACATTTGAAATTAATTTATTTACCAAAAGTTTATTTGCAGATGAGAATGTATGAAAGAAGTATGTATTATAAATCGATATAAATACAGTTTGTTAAGCAGGTAATAATAACGCATTATTAAGTGACAATAAACAACCCCTAACAATATATCTGCAAACCCCCCAACCTTGTGTATAATCAAAATGTAAATATTATTATAATCTTCAGATTAGAAAATCCCTGAAATAACTACCGAACTTGACATTAAACCTTTAACGTTTTAAATTTTTTGATAAAGCCAAAAACATAAAAATATGCTAATAATTTATGAAAAATATGCATTTTGCATATATTCCGCCCTTTATTGATAAGTAACCTAAACTTCTATATTATTACATTGTTTTTATTTAAACCATGATGGAAGAGAGAACTCCTTGGGTTCTCCCTGCATGACAACAGTGTTCAACGCTTGACGTCAGACTCGCAAACACAAATATTAAAACATAACCATACTTCTTATGGAAATAGTCCATTATCTTAGAGTGGATCTGTTTCCAACTATGGATTAATTAAAGAGGTGGTGTATATATTTCGATAATAGTTAGGACAGGACAAAAGAAATCAAAAAACTTACCTCCAGAGCCTCTTAAATGGAGGAATCTTTTTATATATTAAAAAACAGGAATAACGTAAAACATGGTTAATGGCTAAAAACGAAAAGTTAAATTTTTAGTATATTCCAAAGGAATTTCTTTTCCTTTTTAAGGATTAACAATGCATAACATACTTTATAAGTCATGTCCTAACTCAAATTAATTAGGTAAATACGTAATGTGTTGAATGCAGGACAGTAAGAAATAAACTATATTAACGTTAACTTACTCGTCGACGTCATGAATTAAGTACCATTAAGTAATAAGTTGTCTGTCTTGAAACCTATATTAATAACCAGTATTTAAGAAAAAAAAACAAATATAATCAAAGAAATACCCCAGTCCAATTGCTGTTAAACGATATATTTGTTTATCCTTTATACTATGCCAGACATAGTGAAGTTACTGTTAAGGACTAAGCATATTCCCTTGTAAAATTTTCGGATGTTCAATAACTGGAAACTATCACAGTATAGAAATTATAATATAAATGCTTTTAGAAACAATTCTCTTATAAGCTAGTTATCCCCTAAAAAATTTAACGGATTTTATTCCATCAGTTCACTGAAAACCAAGACGATACAAATTAATGGTTTTTCTATTTCTGTATATAAATTTTGTTTAATTAAACAATATGTTGATAGCCTTTTTTATGAACACTAAGGTGGAATTCACACCAAAGCAATTGACAACAAGCAATGAGCAACAAGCGATAGGCAATATCGCATTCCGTTTGTATTCACATGACTCGATAAAATATTTAGTAGACATCCAAAATGTCGGTGTGTGATGTAGTGATTGCGTTTTATATATTACGAAAAATACGAAGTAAGGTCAAGAAAAGGAAACGTCGGTATTGGGTGCGACCTTCTCATTTGTAAAATATAGTTCATTCAGTGAGTGTGGTTGCTAAAAAATTAGTAGATCCTGAGATATTTAAAAGTTTCTACAGGATGAATAAAGACAGTTTCTCAATTTTACTAAGACTTATTGTTTCTCCAATAATCTGCAAGAAGGAGTCGTTTCTTGCATAATCATACAAGCAGGGATAGTTTTCAATATTTTGCACAAACAAAATATTCTGTTTTTCTTCAGACATTTCGAAGCAATTCGCAACTAGCAACACAACCGAAATATTGCTTGCGATACAGATCGCCGTTTGTCAGGCAATATTTTGTAAGGCGATATCACTATCGTTTCAGTGTAAACAAGTTTCAATCAACACAAAGCGTTTACATTGAATATCAAACTATAAGAATTCCATATGAGCCGATTTCCTAAATCTGCTACGTTAAATTCATAGATGGCACAATAAGTCCACCAACTGGAAAGCGACTAGCCTTTTCACTGCTAAATTAAAACATTGTTGCCGCCTGTCTGTTTGACTTGCTGCATGAGTTTTTTAAATTTATTTTGATAGCTTATCATAAAACTTGATTTCACATAAGTACCTACACCTATCCTAGATTTAAGTAGCTTACATTTATTTTCCTACCTATAGTATAGTCTAGACTTAAAAATGTCCCTATTTTTAATTGCTTTGCAGCTTATAATATTTTCAACCTTTTGACGTCCCAACGTTAATTACATGAAACATATTGACCGCCATGTATTCTATTTGTAACAGAATTAAATGAAGACTCTCACTATTCAATATCTACCTAGGCTACAACGTATATGTTGGGTAAAATATGAATGATGTGCGGCTTGTTTGTATAACTTGGTTTTAATTTGCAATTATTACTACTTTTCAAAATGGTTAAAATAAGTAGGTTTTACTTTCTTACTTAAGAAACATCCAGTTTGTATGTATTAGTATATTACGTATTTTATTATTTTTCGACGAAATAAAACCTATTTTAGTTATACTTGCTGTCGCTTTTTATCTACTTTAATTTGTTTAACATTTAACATCCAATGCAACGGTATAATCATTGTGAAAATCGGTCCAATTACCCCGGAGTAATCAGCGTACATATTATTATCAAAAACATACATTCGGCTGGAATTGAGAACCTCCTATTTTATTGTCTGTTAAAAATGCTTATATTATTAAAAATTCCAATAAAATACGACATGCGGCAACACCACGACATCACATCAGTGAATTTGAGACATCTGTTGCCGAGGCACTGCATTATAACGACAGATTTAAGGTTAGAGTTACGATCAACTCCACAATGGCGGCCAAACCACCTCGAAGACGTCTAAAACTAGGTTGTCAACTTTTCTCGGACATCCGTCATTCTTATATAGTTTGATATTCAATGGCGTTTATAAGCAGAGCGCCCATTGCTTGTTGCCAATCGCTTTGGTGTTAATTCCGCCTAAAGGCATATTAAATATTGTTACAAATTGAGAATATGTGTTGACAAGGCCTCCATTTGTCAGTTTGTTACAATAGAAGTGTAAATGGTTTGTATTATTGCAATATGTATATACCGTACGGGCAAACCCAAGTTACAGTGGCATTTTATGTGATTATGAGAGAGTAAATAATATGTTTATATTGCAACAGGACAATCATTGTTGCCGGCGTGGCCATCCCTGGGTTATAGAGGGTTTATTTTTTGCTGGTCACGTTTCATTGACAGAAATGCAGTATTTAGTAATATTTGGAATTTTGTTTGGGTTGTACGTCGTATTTGCCAAACACCCAACTACTTAATCTGCATTCTCAGCCTTCGCATACCTTAAAACAATTTAAATTTTTTGTTCTTGCGAATAAACTATTTCAAAATACCAGCCGAATTTCAACGTACGCTGAAAAATTCTGCCAAGATAGAAACTATTAAATATGGTGTTGATAGATCTCTTTTACTCGCGTCAAGTCGAACCCATACTGCAGTGCTACCAACTTACATTTTTACCTGTAGGGGTCGTTCTATTCCGTACAAGGTACATGCATTCCCTATGCTGGATTGGACATGCCTGTCGTACGTGTCAACTTAGCAAACTGACAAATGCTAAAGGTCGTTTTAACATAATATATTAAATAAAATAGTGTCCAACGTGTAAAATTAATTGAACCTATGATGTAATTAAATTACTTTATTTAAGTAAAATCTTACATTGAATTTTGGCTAAAATCAGGGTATCCTAGTAGTGTGACAAAGTAAATTTATTCCTTTGTAGTTAAGGGGACGACACTATATTTTTAAAGTTTAACAAGAAATGTTTATAAAAAACTATTACTTTAGAGGTGATATCACAATGGGCTTTTTCACTATAAACGAATTTATCGTAATCGGCGCAGAGATTCCAAATTAGAACCTATTAAAAATATATCCCAATGATAAAAATATTCCCTAAAGTATCACAGAACTTTTTTAGAAACAATTAAAAAGACTAGAAAAGAAGAAGAAGAAAACTTGAAGTTTGAACACAAACCTACCTACGTCATCCCATTACTTGCAGTTCTTTTATTTGTCAGTTGGGCTTCTAATTATAATGCTATCCTTGTTTTGATAATTTAAATAGAATAGGTTAGAAGCAGGAAATAAGTTCGACGAGGTAACGCATCGCGTTGAACCCATAGACATTTACCTTTATCGTACAGCTTATCTCGTGCTCTAACAAAAGTTAAGTTTGATGGGTGAAATAATGAGTTTATACGCATAGCTCACCAGTCGCACGCCTTGCCGCCCTACAGGTATGGGCATGCGCACAACCCTCCTGTTATTAGGTTTTCCTTGTTTGGGTAGTTTACTTAAGACGATAAATCCGAATGGGGTAGTTTACTAATGACGATAAATCCAAATGGTGGAATTTCAATCGTCGCCACTACAAGAAATTAAAATTCGCTACACGAATACGAACAAACGCTATAGGCGGAATTGACACGTACCCCAAAAAGAATTCGTTGTGCATAAAGGCCAAACGGTGCCCATGAACATTGCTAACTTCACACATATGATTGTTCAAATAGGGGTAGAATACCGGATATTTCGTATTGTCAGTAAGTATGAAGTAGTGTATGAATAGTTCTTGATATCGAATTTTATTTTCTAATGATCAATTTAAACACATCTAACTAGTTTTACGTAAGTAGTCCATTATCTCAGAGTGGAGCTGTGTAGATATGGGGAAAAAACTTACAGTCATCTCCACAAATAATATATAAAAAGTCAATTTATTGGGGTGTACATGTTTCGGTACTAGAAAGTACCATCATCAGCACCGAACGGCCCAAGTGCCACTTACACGAAGGAAAATTTTAAAAACATGAAAATGACAAGAACATATTGTATAATTGGACGAAAACAAAGTTAAAATATTTAAAAAAGAGTTTGAAGGTTGGAGACAATGATGTTTCTTGAAGTATTCACCTGAAGACGACTGGAGATACTTACCAGTTGAAACGTTGTGATTTAAAACAAATAAAGACAATGGAAGTCCAAAACTCTTTCATCATTCATTTAAAAAGGTGTTAAAAATTAAAATCGATATTAAAAATCAAAAGGAGTTTGTCAAGTTGTTTACTATGTACGGGAAGGAAAAGAGGAGGAAACTCCTTTCGATTTTTAATATCAATTTTTAACACTTTTTTAAATATTTTAACTTTGTTTTCGTCCAATTATACCATATATGTTCTTGTCCTTTTCATGTTTTTAAAATTTGTTTACATTCCTTCGTGTAAGTGGCACTTGGGTCCTTTGGTGCTGATGATGGTACTTTCTAGTACCGAAACATGTACACCCCAATAAATTGACTTTTTATATATTATTTGTGGAGATGACTGTGAGTTTCTTCCCCATACATCTAACTAGGCCTAGGCCACACAAACAAGATGTTTAAGCCCGGACCTGTCTATTTTCCCCATTCATTAAATGAAAACTTTGCAGTGACTGCGCATGCCTATTCCTGTGTGGTTTTGTTTACATGCGCGAGGCCATAAATTTGCCACTCGTGATTATTGTTTGCTTATCTAAAGGTAAATATCTATGGTTGAACCCCGTCGGCGCCGAATCGTTGGTTTGCGATGACGTCGGTATTAAGGTGCTCGATAAAAATTAAAATTTAGTAAAAAAGCCCATTTTGTCCCTAGCCCAATTTGATTCTAAAAGTAATTTTGTATAAAGAAAAATGAACTTATTCGGCATTTTCATTCAAGAGCAAATTTGCAGATGTATGGCAAATTTTATTGACTTGAAAAGATGGTGCTCACACGTAGAAAATATATATTGTTTATAATGCATTTCAGTAAGTTTTGCATTTAAATTACCTGTTATCGTGTTAAGAAGCACACACTTATTGTATTATAACACATGTATTATTTTGCTCTATCATCTTACTTTTACGGTTTTGTTTTAAGTGTATTAAACGTAGGTTTTTAGCGAAATTTCTATTTATTTTTATTTAGGTAAGTAATGTATTTGTTAATTAGGACTGTGATAGGAGTATATAAGAAAAATATAGTGGCAATTAAAATGTTCGTTCCTTCCGATTAACCGAACATAACCATTAAAAGGTTATCATGTTAATTTTTAATAATAATCACGGCACTAAAAATTTCAGTTCATATTTTTATTAAATAATAACTAAGTATTGGCGTTACATGCATATTTGATATAACCTGTTTTGAGGTGGCAGTAGAAAATCAATTAACGTACCTTCCTTGGACGAAAAAGTCAGAGAGACAAAGCTAACCATTCATAAAATCATGATCGATTAAGCATTTACATACAAGCGTCTAGAGTCTGACTATGGAGTTTTCAACTGGCCAATCATAGGCCGCCGTCTTAAAGAAAGTAATTTTAAGGTTAAGCGATGTAAAACCAGTTGTTGTAAATTAGGAAAATGCTATTTATTAATATGGGCATATAGGTTTCTTTGAAACGTCACGTAAGTATACCAAAAACACTCTCCTCCTCAACATTCTCAAAAGTTCCTCACACAAAAAAACTACAAGTGTTTTGAATGTAATAAACAATTCAACAATAAACAGTGTCTTTCAAGGCATGAAAGGAAGCAACATAATATTACATACCTTACCGGATTTACAAGTGTACATACTACAAATATCAACATTACAGCATAAATGCAATACTTTGCCATTTAACAATTCTATGTCAATTTGAATTTAACCCCAGAAGATAAACAGTTTCAATGTTGTTACGTAACGAGAATAGTTTAATAAAAATATTTTAAAAGAAACCGAAAATTGTCATGTGTTACTTTTTTTGTTTTATTAATTATTATTTTGCAATAAGCTTTCTGCATTGCAAAAAGAATCAAAACCTGTTAAAGTAGTAAGCACATTATTAACTTAGGAAAGAAGTATGTTTAGTCAAACATAAAAGTCACACTCTGGAAGGTTGTAACATCACTAGTGTAAACCGTTCTTAAAAATATACAATTTTTTCCAATCTAAACTATTTTCAAAAAAACCTGTGCATTAGCACACATTTCCATATTCTCTATATTTCGTCTGCGAAAATTATAGTAATTCGTTCAGTTTTTTTATTTTATTTCATTAATTTTTTCGCCTCAATTTAATAGGAAATAATACAATGATTTATGTGCGCATTCTAACACATTTACTTTTACGTTTCCCGCGTTTTATTGCGAACGTTGATTGGGCGGTTGAAAAGTCCACAGCCAGACTCTAGACGCTTGTCATTTATAACATAACTAGGGTGCGGATATTGGGTAATGATGGACCTTTAAACTAAGGCTGCCAACTTTTAAAATGACAAATGGGGGACAGCAGGACAATATTCGCTTTTTTACCATTACATGTAAACTTGTATAGGGTTAGGGACGTTAGGGTTGTCCACCCCTTGGGCCATCAAATTATTCTTTAATTTAATTGAATAGAATAACAAAAGTAAAATATATTTAAAGAAAATGAATTTAAATACAACAAAACAAAATTACAAAAAAAAATGTAAACAACGTATTAAACAAATATTCTATTTATTTTTAAAAACAAAATTTGGGTTGGGCGAGATCCATCGATATATTTAATGTCGATAACTGCTGCATATGATGCTTTGCAAAATAATATGTTCATTCCGGGACTTGCGGGACAGATTTAACAAATGCGGGACGATTTTAGGTAAAATTTTAGAGGCGGGACAATTCTAAAAAATACGGGACTGTCCCGCAAAATGCGGGACGGTTGGCAGCCTTACTTTAAACCAGAGTCGGCATGGGAACTAATTGGAAATATTAGTACTTACCACAAAGGGTATAGATACAATAAACATACATTGACTCTTTTTTCTCCTCTTGGGGGGAGATACCCCTAATGTAATCAAAAATGATAAAGCCCAGAAAGCTGAAATTTTACAGACACTTATGTTGCATTGCACATTTAAATTATTTGCCAATAATTAACCAATCAGGCAACTTTGACTGTTACATTGACGAACATATTTTACTTACAATTAAAGTGGCTCGGTTGACTTTTGAATAATCCTTGGACAAGTTTGTACGCACTTTTACATGTTTGTACAAGTTTATACAGGTAGATACAAAAGTGTACAAACTTACAAAACCTTGTACAAAGCGGTAAAACTTGAACAAACTAGTGCAAACTTTTACAATATTGTGCAAAATTGTACAAGACGGGACAAAAGCTAACCGAGCCACTTTGATTGTGAGTAAATTAATGTTTATCAATATCATTATTATTACAAAACTTCCATTTTATATACAGGGTGTTAATTAATGTCATGCAGATATTTCAGGGTGTGATAGTACTCGTCAAAATAAGAAAAAAATGCAAATATACGCATGGTCTAAAACGCGTTATTTTTCGTTATACAGGGTGGTAGATTCAATTTTTTTTCTCGTATTTGCGTTTTCTCTTTTATATTCTGCGATAATTGTTTTAAATTTGGAACATTAACCCTTTTTTTAAATCTCTACAATAAAGTATCAAAATTGTCGGTCGCACTATACAGGGTGTTACATTTTCTTGAATCGGCTACAATTTTATATTTCAAAAACATTTTTTTTTGGCTCCCTGTATGAATTCCGGTATGAAATTTAAACTCTCTGTTCCTTTGTTTAGCGTTCTGGTCTCTTGCACTATTATCGTATCTGTGACCGTTTTCGATTTATTTGCAAAAATAGGCATCGATGGAAATTAAGTGTAGGCGAAATAACGCAATAATAAATATGAGAAAAAAATAATAGGCTGTAGTAAATACTATAATTGTCTGTAAAATTTTAGTATCTAATAATAACAAATAATATTTTCCAATTAGTCCTTATACCAACTCTGGTTTAAAGGTCCTTTCACTACCTAATATCCGCTCTCTAATCATGACTCTTTTATGAAGACTAAAATACAAATCGACTGGTAATCGAGAGGTTCTGGGTTCCATTTCCAGCGAAGGTGTAAAACTTTTTTCAATTTTCTGCACGTAACATTTTTTACTTATAAAATTTTACCTACTACATAAAAGAATTTCATAATAATATTAGAATGAAAATCATCATCTAAAACTCTACTGCGTCTTCTATCTTCTATACAATTTTTTTTATATAGATGTACTTGATGACATTAATTTCTTATTCTGTCTACCTTTTGCCGACGAACTGGTAACATCATATGTTTTGTAGTGGACACTATAATGCTAAAAATAGATACTCATATTATGACTCTGATATTTTTAGAGCCAGACACTAAATTTGCATTGGAAAGATTGTTCTCTACATAGTAATAGGAAATAATCAATACAGGGGTAGTAAAAATATTTTTGTATAAATAAAATCGTCCATGTAGTCAAATTTTAATATACTCCCCAAGAGTTATATGGAATTTTAAAACTGAAAACTCTTACTTAAAGAACAAGATTTAAATTAATCCTTCTTTAAAAGCCTAACATAAGCTAATTTTGCCTGCTTTAACAATAATTCTTGAAGCTTAGTGTTTGTTGTAAATGTGGTCTCCTCAAGATCTCTGGGCCACTTTGTTAGGTTAAGACGTACACGACCGGCAAATTTTATCGGCGCAAAGTTTTGGCCAGAGTGTTATCAACATAAAAACAGTAAAAATTTTGTAATTTTATCGTTATTTCATTGGTTTGAGATTTCGCGGTCCCTGACAGTCGATAAAAGACCGTGTCGCCCCAGTGTCTATGCCGAGGTCTATGCTGATTGAACGCGTCTGTCGTACTTGTTAACCTAACAAACTGAGACAGAGTTTTGGGTCATCTAATTTACGAAATATCTCTTTTTCTGGTCAATGTACATGCCGTATTACTCTACTGTTTTTTAAGCTTTCAAAGATATATTAAGTCGAAAATCGATTATAAATTTTCATTGTCGCCCAGCTCTACTATAAAGACCGCCGCAATCAATGGGGTAACCTTTTATTTTTCTTATATTATTTGCTATTTTTCAATAAAATTTTTAAAACGTTTTAACTATAATTACGGTGCAGTTCCGCAACAATGTGCATTCAATTTATATATATTTCAAGAAATGACTGATAGGGTGCGCCAGTGAAATGACAAGAATTTTATATTGTTTTGTTGGCAGCACGGTGTGTAGAATTAAAAACAGACAACGTCACAGAAATTGAAAAAAGAAAAACTTTTTTTTGATAATATCCATCCTGTATCGACCGCATAGGGTTGGTCAAAATAAGGTAAAAACGATTAAATAATATATGAAAAGGAGAGTCGGTTGTACGCCGTATTTTAACAAATGAAACATTCTTTTTTGTATTAAGCATTATTTAATTATTATTGTCCAAGTTGTCCAGTGGTAGGACTGACAGTATTATATAACTTAAATATCGATGATAAAAAAATATTAATTAAAAAAATATGATGCTCTATATATATGTCTTTATTAAAGAGATAGATGCCAAGAATGAAAATCGAACGTTTAGAACGTGAGAGAATATTGTTTGCAGAATAGCGTTTGAAAAAGTCGCTTAATTTATTGGTATACTTTTAAAAAAGCGAATTTGACCTCCATTAGCTATTACTGAATACATACTGTGTCTCGGTGTCTGATTTATATTTTACACACCTATTGTAAAATTACCTTTCACGTGAAGTAAGGTGATTCGAAAGAGCATTTATTATACAGGGTGTTCATTTGAAAACTTGCCACCTCGATTTTCCTGCTTTAAAATGAAAATGTGGAAAATCGCTCGGACCCGTCGATTTTTATTTCGAGGGGGGCATCTTTTGCGTATATTGTCAATCTTGTTACTTCAAGCCCCTAGGAGGGAGGGGGGTAAGATCAAAATCTTAAATGGATACCCCTATTTTATATATATTTTTTTGATTCTGCATAAAATTCTGAACATTTTTTAATAAAAGCATTATTAGTCTATACCTACTTAACAGTTTCCGAGATATTTACTCTTGAAAAATGACATTTTTGAACTTTGACAGCGCAAAACGGCTTACATGTCCCTATCTTCGATTTTTATTATCTTTCCAATAGTGTGGACTTTCGGTTAAACCGGATGTAAGAAATATAGTACTTCCGGTTTGACCGGAAGTTGACACTATTGGAAAGATAATAAAAATCGAAGATAGGGACATGTAAGCCGTTTTGCTCTAAGACGTACAGTTAGAAAGCTAGACGCTGTCAAAGTTCAAAAATGTCATTTTTCAAGAGTAAATATCTCGGAAACTGTTAAGTATAGACTAATAATGCTTTTATTAAAAAATGTTCAGAATTTTATGCAGAATCCAAAAAAATTATATAAAATAGGGGTATCCATTTAAGATTTAGATCTTACCCCCCCTCCCTCCTAGGGGCTTGAAGTAACAATTGATTTGATTGACAATATACGCAAAAGATGTCCCCCTCGAAATAAAAATCGACGGGTCCGAGCGATTTTCCGCATTTTCATTTTAAAGCAGGAAAATCAAGGTGGGAAGTTTCAAATGAACACCCTGTATATATTTTATCATTTATTTTGTTCTATTTACTCAAAAATAGAAGTATTAAAGTTGTGTTTTGCTAGCATCTGCTAAACATCTCGATGCTTTTAGGGTCGTTATAAAAATATTAAGTTAATAATCAAATGAAAAAATGCGAAACTTTTCTTTATCAACAGTGACTATCTGCAATACAGTATAGTGGATAAGTTATAAAAACAGAAATTAAATAATTGCTACAACTATACTTTTATAGAGTTTTTTTTAATTTTTAGTACAAAAGCATAAGAAATAAAATATTACACTTATAATCGAGGCTGTGGACTACCTTACTTCATTTAAATATCCAGTGTATTTATATCATTTTTTGTAACGCCACATCGTTTTGTGATATCTTAGAATGCTCATCACAAATAATGTAGCTAATTATTTCACTATTATTCATTTGTTATTATGATATTGTTAAGTTAAAACAGATTTATAAAACGTTTACCCTTTTAAGTATTGACTGATCTTATAAATCTGTATTATGCTGTGTAAAGTATTGTAAATTTTGTTTATAATAAATAAATAAATAAATAAATAAATAATATGTATTTAAGCAAGAATTTCTACCTTTTATTTGATTATTTATTGTTAACGTTTTTTTGATGGTCCTTGAATGTTTTCTATGGTTTTAAGAAGTTCATGGATTCGCTCTCCCAACGTAAGAAGGCTGTTTTCTAACTCAATCAGTTTTTCATCTTGCCTAAAAACAAAGGCATTAGGGTGGAACGAAAAAAAAAATGAATAGCGTTGCTTCATAGTTAAAAAAATATGCTTCTTACTATTAAAACCAAGTATACGAAAAATAAAACTTGTGTCATTGTATCTTGAGGTTCCTCAAAAGGACGCCATATTTAATAAAATAAGAACTTTCAGTCTCTTAACCAATTTTTATTAATTTTTGATTTTTGTGACATAAATCATCATATACATTTTAGTATGCTGTTTAAGGTTGTAAAGTCGCCACAGTGGATATTTGCCCGTGCGTCCTCAATCAACGATCAGGACTCAACGTGGTTAATAACTCTGCATCCTTGTTTATTACAGTAACAAGTTTGAATAAAAGCATAAAAGAATGTCTCCAAGATTCCGCAATAACATAACGTGCTAGACAAGAATAAAACTATAAACGTCAATTAATTACTTTTTTTATTTGTATAGTTGACAACCGTTGTATTTTAGAACGTCATTGTCAACCTTATTTTGATCTGCCAATGTAATTCGTATTTTGTAAATCTGTGTGCCTTAAAACTGTTCCTTTTTCTAAAAATAGTTCTTTTTAGAGCTAATTATACCCACCATCTGTTTTGGCGGTAAGTATTTATGGATTTTTATAATACCTAATTTATTTATTTTAAATATTCTAACCGTGAAAGTTCTTTGAAAAGTTTACGGCAGTGGCTAAATTCCCTTAAATGAAAGGATGTTAAAAATTTGACTTTTGCGATTTTAATAGTCAATAAAACACCAAAGTTTTCTAGATTTTAAGCTTTAAAAATAGTATTAAATGTATTAACATTTGTTTATCAATTTCTTTTAGATAATAGAGAATGCCGGGCAAAACTTAAAATAAATAATAATTTTTCGGGATATTATGTAGGTACGTCAAACGGTAGGCAGGCACGTCCATTTTATGAACTTAACTTAGTTTTGACTTTTCGTCTCATAATTTTGATTTGATTCATACGATTTTGATGACGTAAAAGTGATGACGCACGGGAGAAGAACCACTGTGGCGACTTTAGGAAACTACTTTTTAAATTTTAAAGCGAAATTTTAACATTTTGAGGCTATTCAAGTGCAGCCAATTGGAACAAAAATACAGGTTTTATGGCAATATTAAAAATTTTAAGGGTTTTGAGGAACCCCAGAATATTAAAATCTGTCAGCCAACTTTTGACACTTTTTTTTGTTTACTAATGCGTATATTTTAACAACTATGTCACACTACTTTGAGTAAAAAAGTTTTTTTCGTTCCATCCTAGTGAGGCACGTTCATGCGATTCAATCAAATGGTTGTTTAATTAGTAAAATTGCATCAGCTGGGCAATTACACTTGCACCTCATGTAAACAGACCATTTTTACACGGGCAACTTTTTTTGTAGCAATTACCTAGTTTAAATTTAAAAAAATTTAATTGATAAATTAGGAAAAGCAAAGAACGAAATTTTGCCAAATTTACGCGTATTCCTTTTTCTGCTTTTATTAATTTATAAATTCAACTTTTTTTACCTTAAAACTGTAGGTAATTGTACTGAAGGTATTGTAAAGATGGGAGTTTGGCCAGGTATTGTAAAGATGGGAGTTTGGCCCATTTTTGGATAAAACGAAGAAGCAATGAAATTCTGCTCAAAAAATGAAATGCAAAGGCGTCACTAGTATTTGCTCTTCTCTTACGGTAATGTCGCTTAGATCTGAGCCAGTCGTTTCGGCAACGCATGTACAGGATGTCCGGAAATTACGTACGTATATTCCAAGAAGGGAGATTCACAATATAAAAACATGAATAAAAGTAAATATAAATGTAGGTCCTTAAATGTCTTATAAGCTATACTCCATAATACACTCACCGACTTTAAATTCGATCCATCCAAAATTTTGTTCAAGTTTAATGTATGGTAACTTTTCTTTTCGTTGTCCGATTTAAATAATTTTTTTTTCAATTGTAGATACATGCTTCAGCTTTAATTAGATTTTTTCAGTTTTTTAAAAACCTGTATACTTGGTGAAATATACAGGGGAATAAAAAGTATGCATTTTCCCTTTTAAGTTTGTAACACCCTGTAGAGTGATTTTGCAATATTATTTCTAATAAAGAAGCAAATTTGCAGTATTTAATCTATTCCTAACAAATTGCTTTTTTATTTGGCTTGATATCTTTCTCGGTTCAAGAGATACGATTTTTTTAAGAAAACACTACACATTTTATTAAAAGATTTTAATTTTCACATTTTTTGCAAAATATATTTGATTTAAAAAAATAATATACCTAACGGTAAAGAACTAAAAAAAATACATCAATGACGGGTATTACCACCCCGAGCACGAACAACTGCCTCCATTCGCCGTGGCATTCCTTAAATGAGGCGTCTGATCTGATTTTGATCGATTTGACCCCATGCTTCGATTAGTGCTTCTTTTAACTGTTCTAAGTTATTCAAAACCGAAACTCGTTTTCGAATCTTTCTACTCATCATGTCCCAGACATGCTCTATGGCAGGGGTGTCAAACTCCATTTGTTTGAGTGCCATTTTTTTTTCGAGGCATGTTTGGGGGCCGGCTTCAAAAGTTTGTTTTTATATCAATACAGAAATCTTTATTAAAGGAAATCTATAAAATATAAAAAGTTATAATTATGATATACCTTTATGTATAGCAATTAGGATTAGGAATAGTAACTATTTCGATGATTCAGATACTTGACATCGCTTCAGCTTCAATATTTCGTCGAATCGCGCGGGCCGGATCCGAATGTATTGAGGGCCGTATCTTTGACACCCCTGCTCTATGGGGTTAAGGGTGAAAGTTAAAATCTTTTAATAAAATGTGTAGTCATATATGTGTGTAGTGTTTTCTTAAAAAATTCGTATCTCTTGAACCGAGGAAAATATAGAGCCAAATAAAAAAGCAATCTGTTAGCAATAGAATAAATATCGCAAATTTGCTTATTTATTAGAAATAATATTGCAAAATCTGTTTACAGGGTGTTACAAACTTAAAGGGAAAAAACATACTTTTTATTCCTCTGTATATTTCACCAAGTATACAGCTTTTTAAAAAACGGAAAAAATCTAATTAAAGCTGAAGCATGTATCTACAATTGAAAAAAAAATCATTTAAATCGGACTACGAAAAAAAAGTTACCATACATTAAACTTAAACAAAATTTTGGATGGATCGAATTTAAAGTCGGTGAGTGTAGTATAAGTAACAATTTAAATAAATCGTTTTTTTTTTCCTAAAATTTTTTTTTTAAAAATGGCATGTAAAATAATTAGGAATAAATAAACTAAACTTCATACACATTCATATAAACATTTTTTCATGTTTTTATATGTAGAAGCTCCTCTTGAAATATACGTACGAAATTTCCGGACACCCAGTATATCTACGGATACGGATAGGGGTCACAATAGAAAAATATGTTTGACCAACCAAATTTTATTTTCATTGTTAGTGAAATCTGTTCCCTGATGGCGTTTATTCGCGGATCTATTTTTTTTAATCATATCTAATATATCAAAGTTTGTATGTTCCTACAATGTACATAAGTCGCTTAAATTAAATCTACTTACTTTTGGAAATCCTTCCAAGTTACCACATTTTCTTGTATGGCCATTCGCGCTCGATCTTCTTGGGCTATAAATAACCAAGTTAAAAGGATTAATATGAAGGTACCAATTTATTTAAAGAATCTTATACAACACTTATAAAACAATTTATTAAAAGGATATATGCCAACTTGAATGAGCATTTATTATTATATGTATATATTTTATCATTTATTTTGTTCTATCTACTGAAAAGTACGCCCCTTTAAATTTTGCAATGAGCAGTTGAGCACCCCAACCAGGGATCGGATACAATATTATTATTTGGGAAAAACCAAAGACCTTATAAGATCTAAACCCAATGTTTCATTTATAAAAGGCCTAAAAATCCGATCCGTTATTGTTTGAAATGTTATTAAAAATTAGGAATGGGTGGAGGAGAGATCGAACTCCTTGAATTCTCGTTGCATGGTAATACTATTCAACGCATCACGTTTGGGGGTCAGGTCAGACTCGTGAATATAAATATTAAAACAACCATACCCGATGAAGACAAATTTTTATTAATTCGGTCCACTTTTTGCATACTATATGCATGCACCTTTATTGTTTATTACTGAACAAGATTTTTCACAAAAATAAAACATGCAAACACAAATATCACCAAAAATAACATTGAGTTTGACGAATTCAGCAATGCCGCGGCAAAAGTACCTGCCGTCAATTCCATTCGTTTAGAATTTCCAGTAGTAAGCGATACTCGTTTAATAAAATGCATGTTGCCACAGTGCCTGATGCGATTGCGATAGAAATAATTGTTAAACATCTTATTACAAAGTGGTAGAAAAGCGAAGTAAGTAGTTCTTAATTATTGATAAATAAACTTATTATGAGGGAAATAATTAGTTTGCTCTTTTATTAAGGCAGTTTCTAGAGCTATTGGAATGGGCTTTTCCACTAAATTTTGATTTTTATCCTAGCGCATAGAGAAAGAAAAAATAAAATTTTCTATGGTTTCAGTTTTTACAATTTTAAATTATTAATTATTGAGACAATAAATAAACAATGGTACACTCTTCAATAAAAACAGGGGAATAAACTCACTGACGTCACATCTGTCTCGAACTATATAGGTCCCAGTTATTCAGCTGAAGGTCGAACGCCGCGTCTACCTGAATATCGGGCGGGTTGTTTTCTATTTTTAAGCGGTTCTTGTCTATTTAGTTTATCAAAACAAAGACAACAATATTGAAGCTGACAAATAAAAGAATTGCGCGGATAATGGGATGACGTAATAAGGTTTTGATCTGATGTTTTCAAATTTTTTGCTTTCGCGACGTCTTTTTAATTGTCTCTAGAAAAGGTTTGTGACCCTCTAGGACAGTGGCGGTTGCTTTATAAGGCCGCGTGGCCGCGCGCCCCTCCTAGGAATTTTAACATAACACACAAATTAAATGTTTATTTAAATATTTATTATTACTATTCATTTTAATACTAATATTTCTAAATTTTAAAAAAACCATAGCAACTCACCAATTCTGAACTCATCTCTAATTGTCCGTTTTCGTTGACCAACGATAAGCAAGCCTCCACGTGTGAATTTCAGATAATTGAATTCCGTCGTTGAAATGCTGCGACGGACGGTAAATCTCGCCTAGCGTATATAAATTTCGCCGAACGAACCTGAACGTCACCCGGTTATATCCGATTTATTTAGGGACTCTACGGCCGCGGTATTTTAGCGCCTGCATTGCTTTATACATTTCGGACTTTGTTGTGGCGTAAGCGCGCGTCGAGTTCGAACTAATAAAAATGAATTTCGTCAATAATATAATGTGAACGACGGGCCGAAAACCGATCTTTTACTCGTCGGTTTTCAAAAGACATTTATAAATGTATGTGTTAATTTACCTAAAATTTTTTTTATAAATAGATACTTTTTCGAGCAATTTGCTTATAATATGTCATTTGATATTGGATTTCTATTGCGCCCCTCCAAACACAAACCCCACGACACGCCACTGCTCTAGGAAGATTTTTATTTTATTATTGGGATGTATTTTCAATATGTTCTAATTCAGGATGTTAATGCTGAATAGAGTAAATTCGATTATAGTGAAAAAGCCCATTGCCAAATAAGCATATTTTTTGGGGGGATTTTGAAAAGTATTTTCGACACATCTGGCTATGGCACAATGAAATGGAAGAAAAGGAAGGAGTGATGAGGCATTGGGAAAAAATGTAAACAATTGGGTCTCTTAGGTTAACTTATCATTGGTTGATCTCAGCGCCACGATGGCATTGAGTGGCGGTTTCAAGACAGGCTAGGGCCGCCCGCCAATTGAAGTTTTCCGATAACCATTGACGCCACGTCCAATGTTGAGGACCTGTCAGTTACATGAACAAACCCAAACAATCCCTAAAACATTTTTATTAACTTCCAATAAATAACTGATGTTTTCAGAAAATTTCTCATTGGCTGGCCAATGGACCTTCTAAAACAATCCATCAGAGGTCATATTCCTTATTTGTTCGGGTTTGCTTAATAAATAGCCAGTTGCAAGAAAGGAAGAATCTGGGTTAAAAAAAATAATTAATGTAAATATTATTTACCAAATTTTTCAAAAAAGCTCTCAACTTCATCTTTTGTTAAACTTTTCAACGGATCTATGTCGTACCTTGTAAAATACATTTGTATTTCACGATCATCAAAATCACATCTGCAAAATAAAATGAATAGTTTTATACCCGAGCCGTCAAAAATTTACTGTGCTCTAATATTGAATATTGTATTTTAGGTAATAGACCCAAAGGCCTACAAAAAAAAGTAGAATGCTTATTCCCTATAGGGCATGTGCTATTAAAATAGCACCTCTAGGAAAGGCTGAGGTGTTATAATAACTCATCTGGAAATAATGAAAATAAAAATGTTGTCTGATGTACATATCTATACTCTTACTCGCCTAACTAGAGCATCACGTATTCGCCCTATGCTAGTATTAAGTTTCTCTTCTTTTACAGCTTCTTTTTTAATTTTGCAACCAAGTTTTCTTAAAAATTTATAAAATTTACGGGCGATGTATTCAGTCATTTCCATCTCCTTCGGAGCTATTGCTATATCGGTTTTTACATCGGCATATGTGTCATTTATTATTGCAAGGAACATATTCTACAACAATACATATATAAACAAAGATAAATTTTTATTTGACCACATTTATGTAGCAAGATATAATGTGTATCGGGTGAGTCGACGATTGCGCGGAGTAATTTTCTGCCTTAAAGATAACATTTGTCGATAATGAGCTTTTGTATGAAGGCATGGTTGGATATCTGGCACATTTTAAAAATATTTTGAATTATACAGGGTGCCCCCAAAAAGTAGGGTGTCATAAAGTTTTTTTTTAAATGCGGGACACCCTATATTTGAATACATTTAATAATTCTACCTGTTATTTTATAAATTATTATTAATGGTTTAATATACGAAAAAGTTATAGTTTTTAAGATAATTCGACTTGTAATGAAAATTTTGCATTTGCAAGAATCTCGTTTTTGTGAAAATGCTACTTAAATTTTGACTCTAGCGATTCATAATTTTTATACTTACTAAATAAAGTCAAAAATACATAATCACCATAAAAAATTTGAAATTTCAGTTACAGGGTTTCTAGGACCAATGTCAGAAAACTTTTAATTGAAAAATATCACTTTCTATATATTTTTCTGTCATCTTATATCTCGTCATAAACTCTTCCCTGTCTCTAATAGTTATTGAAATATTTTGATATTTCGATATTAATGTCCTCGTTTATAGCATTTTTTGTCAATGGATCACAGTAGCCATGGAAAATAAATGAAAATAATGGCAGTGGATGACATTAAGAATCAGATAAATGTAAAGATTAGGCCTTTTTACTGTAAAATTTATTGTTCAGTCCAGTAATTTTATAAGTTGGTACTCAAAATGAATTAATCGATAATAATATGATGTTTTGGGTGAGGCGGATAAAAATTGTCTTTTTGCTGAACGACTATACAGGATGAAATATCCCGAGCGGCAAACATCCAGTCCTCGAAGTTTTCAAAATTTAATGGAAATTGGTTATACTTACTCGTAAAATTATTTATTTCAAAATTACATCAAATTATAATGATTAAGGGAGAGATCAACGTGGCAACGTTGTACGGGCGTTTTACTCCATTTTACTACGCGTGACGCCGAATTTTTCATATTCATTAATTTTCGAACGGTGCAGTGTTGCTCACCTGTTTTTGCTGGTTTTCTGTTAATTTTTTTTTTGCAATATATATTTAGTGGTATTTATTAGGTTTGTTTGCGTTTATTAATAATGATTTGCCAGTGCGTGGTATGTAAAAAAGTGGACTATTCTAACCCAACATCGATATATCGGTGGTAGGTGAGGTTATTCAGGTTATGTTTTTTTAGCTTAAAAGCAATAGTATAGATAGTTCTGTATTCTGTATTTTACGTAAAAGTTGCAAAATATGGATCGTTTTTGATTCTGAAAAAACCACCTGCCAGTGCACTGTAATGATAACAGCGGGCTTACAGTGTTGTCATTTTCTGAAGCCATCTCCTTCTAACTTATCTTAAACTTTGGAACTGTGTCTGATTGTAAACAAATGATGGTTTTTCATGAATGGAATATTTTGTCTCCTTATAAATTACATGTCTGTGATCAGAGTAGAATTTAATTCTTAAGAATGTTATGAAAAGTTTTTTCCAAATAATTTTTCATTGGCTTATTAGAAAATAATAAAATTTGGTGCAAGAGTAGGTACACCATACAATAAGGGCCTTCAAAAAAGTCTAATACAGTTTTTATGTCAAATTAATGGGGTATAGGCAATATTTGAATTGTAGCAAAATTTACTTGGGATTTCCCATGGCCAGTCTGCCAGTGCGCCAACCGACTTTCTTACTTACCAGCAAAATAAAAAATACCAGAATTATGTATGAAAGAAAATAAATTGGCGCGACGAGCCAGTTCGCATCGTGTATTTCACCATAGTCAAAATCTCCCAAAATAGTTCGCAGGAGGGTAAACATGGCTATTCCAAAACCTCTGAAACCGTCAACCTACAAGAAAAATTTGTCACCTCAGACGATTTATTATAATAATATAAAAACAAGAATTAAAAGAAAACTATAAATCCATTGTTAATAGAATACAAAACATATTTAACAATTATTATCACATTTAAGGTATAACTTAAACTCATTTTTATAAATGTTTACAATTAAATATTATATTACGCGTTAGTTAAAACACTTAAAACTCATTTAAATTACGGAATTTTAGGTTGGAGGAATAAATAGAACTTTAGTTAAAAAATTAGAAATATTACAAAAAAGATTCTAAAAAGTATATTCAATAAGGATTATCTTTATCCTTCAAAAGAATTATATTCAGAAACAAAAAAGTTGAACATAAGACAACTTTACATTTATAACATCTTAATATATACATATAATATACAGGGTGTTACAAATTCGAGGCTAAGTACAGGGATCTCCGAAACTACGAGAGATACAAAGTCGGTTAAATGGGGGCAAAGTTCCGCAATATGGAGCTCAAGAAAATGCCGCTATAAAAATTTCAAAGTTCCGACTACCTTCGGAGATATCCGAAAATAAACGAAAATTAGCAAATTCGTTTTTATTTTTTCCTGATTACATTTGTTGAAATAATTTCAAACAAATGTCACATATCCATTGCCACTTTTTCTCCTCTACAAGATGACATAATTAGTTTTTAATTCCGACGTTTCGTTGGCGGGCCACCATCATCAACTTCATTTTTTTAAATACGGACCTGGAATTTAAATTGCGTATTTTTGATCCTCATACCTCTGAAACCTAATATTTGATGTCTTCTAAATGTCATGCAGACGTTTCGTGTCCCAAAAATGCATCAGCAAGGTTTTTGGATTTAAAAAAAAATTCTACCCTAGTGAAAGTCAGAACAAAAACAAATTCCTATTAGACAAACTTACTTTAATACGGGATTAACGAAATTACAAATATTGCTGAGGTGTATTCATACACTGACTGAATAATTTTGGCGTTGAACCATATTTATCTTTTACCATTATTAAATTCCAACCTTTGAAACAGCAAGTATGTGTAAAATAAATAAGAGTGCCATGAAAAATTAAAAACTAATGACATTTGGGGCACTGCGGTGATAACGTTTGTGGATTTTTTATTTTAATGCCACAAAATGCCATTCTCCAACCAAGAAAAAAGTGATATGCTTCGCATTTACTTTTTATGCCAAAGAAATTGTTATAGATCCACTCAGATGTATTTTGAGCAATATCCGGAAAAACCTCAACCACACTACACATACTTTAAAAGGTTGGAGTTTAATTTGAAGGAATATGGGTCATTTATAAAACCACGAAAGAAATATGGTAATAAATTCGAAAATGGGGAAATTGATACAGTTCTAAACCAGGTTAGTATTTTTTATAAATTATGATAATATATGCTTTTTAATAAATGCTGTCTATTGTATCTACAGGTAAACCAAAACCCTTCTGTGTCCACCAGACAAATTAAGTCGGAAGCAAACTTGCACTCTTTACACCATGTTAAATGTTGGCGAATATTAAAATCAAATGACTTCAAGCCCTTCAAAATTCATATTTCTCAAACATTACATCCTGGAGATGCCGAGAGAAGAGTTACTTTTTGCCAATGGATGAGAGATCAGGCTACAATAATTCCGAATTTTTTAAATCGCATTATCTGGACGGACGAGTCAAAATTCACAAATTGTGGTTTATTTAATAGAAATAACGAAAATGTTTGGGCTGTAGAGAACCCAAGAGAAAATAGAGAACTTCGTCCTCAAATCAGGTTTTCCATTAATGTTTGGGCAGGATTGTGTGGGGACAAAATCTTGGGTCCATTTTTATATGACCATAATTTAAACGCAGATATGTATCTTAATTTTTTAAATAACCAATTTGAAGATTTTTTAATGGATGTCCCGTTGGCAACCCTTCCACATCTCTGGTTTCAACATGACGGTGCACCTCCCCATAATGGTCGATATGTGTGTGCATATTTACATCGAAATTTCCCAGAAAAGTGGATAGGAAACCGAGGTGTGGTAGAGTGGCCAGCGAGATCGCCCGATCTGACACCCCTAGATTTTTTTCTATGGGGTGCAATAAAAAATAAAGTATATAAAAATGGGCCTGTTGAAAACTTGGCGGAGTTACGTCAAAAAATTTTAACTTCATGCCGATCTTTACGCAAAAGATCAATTTTAAGGGCAGTAAGAAAAGTAAATACCAAAGCATTAAAGTGTTTAAACGTAAACGGCAATCTGTTCGAACATTTGAGATAAGTTTGAAGGATATTCTCACGTTTTCTTAATTTTGTTATGATATTACCAGTGCGTTAATCCTGTTTTAATGTGGTTATTTAAGTAAGTTTATCTAATATGAATTTGTTTTTGTTCTGTTTCCTTTACCCATAATTTATTACATTTATTATTATTAAATAAGTGTTTTAAAGACAAAAATATTTTAATTTTCTCTTATACACCTCATCTGCTCAATTTCAAATGAATACTGGTATTTTCACTAGGGTAGAATTTTTTTTTAAATCCAAAAACCTTGCTGATGCATTTTTGGGACACGAAACGTCTGCATGACATTTAGAAGACATCAAATATTAGGTTTCAGAGGTATGAGGATCAAAAATACGCAATTTAAATTCCAGGTCCGTATTTAAAAAAATGAAGTTGATGATGGTGGCCCGCCAACGAAACGTCGGAATTAAAAACTAATTATGTCATCTTGTAGAGGAGAAAAAGTGGCAATGGATATGTGACATTTGTTTGAAATTATTTCAACAAATGTAATCAGGAAAAAATAAAAACGAATTTGCTAATTTTCGTTTATTTTCGGATATCTCCGAAGGTAGTCGGAACTTTGAAATTTTTATAGCGGCATTTTCTTGAGCTCCATATTGCGGAACTTTGCCCCCATTTAACCGACTTTGTATCTCTCGTAGTTTCGGAGATCCCTGTACTTAGCCTCGAATTTGTAACACCCTGTATACTTAATGTATATATATTTAAAAATAAAAACATTATACAATTTAAAAACCATAACCATAATACACGTCATAAAAATGAAATAACCATAAAACCTAAAATAAATAAGTCCATAGGACAAAAAAATTTCAAATATTTATGTTTTTATTAATTTTATTTAAACGATTATTTACCAACAAAAATTAAAAAATTGATTTCATTAAAAAAATTTTAAGTGGAAATTAAAACATGGATATTTGGATATTAAAAAGAGACAATTTAAAAATATTTTTAGAAATGCTTTAATTAATTAATATTGTTCTAAATAATTTATACGAGTAATATTTTTTACTTAAAAATTATAAATTAATAATTTTATTATAGGTAATATATTTTTTTTAAAAAAACTGCTTTTATACTATAAATTAACATTTTTACTTTAAAACTTTATTTTTAATGCATATTTATGATTTATGATTTTACATACTAAAACAAAAAATAAGATTTGCCCCTAACAAGCTCAGCTTCAGGGGATCGGAGAATAAGTTTATCGAAGACAACATAAACATATCTTAACATAGTATAAAACAAAGTCGCTGTCGCCCGTCTGTCCCCTTTCATATCCGCTCAAATCTTTAAAACTACGCCACAGATTTTGAAGCGTTTTTTTTTAATAGATAGACTGATTCAAGGAGAAGGTTTTTATGTATAACTAGCGACCCGCCCCGGCTTCGCACGGGTGCAATTTCAGAAAGTGGCATGCCGGGTACTTATATATCGGGTTTGTTCGGGTTTGTATTTATACCAGCGGGTTGCAACGCATGCCGGGTACACGCTAGTTTATTATATTATTAAATTTTAAATAAACTTATTAATATTATTATTAAATAAAATGTTAATGTGTGGTGCCGATTTCTGCAGTTCGGGTTTTTAAAAAGTGTTTATTACCTGACTTCCAAAAACCAAATATCCAAGTTCAGCATAAGCAAAATATGCTACGAAAAACATAACGGAAAAACCGAGGATGTCCTTTGAACACTGAAAATAAAATTTACAGTATAGTGCAAGTTTAACAAGTTACATAACAGAACATGGCATTTTTAAATAAAAGAACTGTGACCTGTTAAAATGTGGATGTTGTAATTTTTTAAATAGTGCCAACAGACAGACACAGAGGCGAATTTAGGAGAAGGGCCCGAAAACTTTCATAGCTATTAAACTTTATTGTCCTTTTCTTGCTTTACCGTTAAATTTTTCGAGTGATCTCATACAATATATTGACATATAATATATTTTTTCCACTACTAACCTATGAAACGGCTATAAGCTTCAGTCGTACAGCGGTCAAGAACAGTCAGCAAAATAAACGACGCATGCGAACGTGTTTTAATAGCGTTCGCACACTACAAATCCCAAACCACTGCCAGAAAATCCGGCGTTCGCAGAAGCGAAATTGTAACGTAACCAAAGCAAAGAATTTCCAACCAGTTGAAAACATGCATACGCAGAGAAAAATTGGAAATCGGTTGAAAATTGCTTGTAGGAACGAAGCTATTATTGGCCGATTGTTAACCTTGGAGATCGTTTTTCTTTACCGTCAATCATTATTAACCATGGTTAATAATGATTGAAAAATCTACTTAAAAGCAACATAATAACTTGATTGAAGTTACAGAAGTAATCGTTTATTGCACCTACAAAATTTTTATAATTATAAATAGGTACTGTCAAAATAAAGTATTTTGTAAATGTGTTAATAGTGGAAAAAAAATTATATAAACCACGGTTTAGACAGCTTATAGCCCTATCGCGTCCTAAATCTGTAGTCGCTCCACTTCTCGTGATTTAAACTCGACACTTGGGCAATAAACAGTAGCTGTGTCTAAACCTTGGTTAATAATATATACTATTAGGATACATAAATGTTTGACAGATGCCCTTAAGTTATCAAAACCTCCCTAATGAGCAAACACTAGTGACGCATTCGCCATTTCATTTGCTTATCTATATTTCGTTTATTTTTCGTTTCTGTCGAACGCGGCCCGTTTTTGTGTAGCAGCTATAGTCAAATTTTTGCAAGAACACGCCGCATTGTGGCTAAGTCACCTGCCAAGTTATCAAAACCTTCCTAATGAGCAAACACTAGTGACGCATTCGCCATTTCATTTGCTTATCTATATTTCGTTTATTTTTCGTTTCTGCCGAACGCGGCCCGTTTTTGTGTAGCAGCTATAGTCAAATTTTTGCAAGAACACGCCGCATTGTGGCTAAGTCACCTGTCAAGTTATCAAAACCTCCCTAATGAGCAAACACTAGTGACGCATTCGCCATTTCATTTGCTTATCTATATTTCGTTTATTTTTCGTTTCTGCCGAACGCGGCCCGTTTTTGTGTAGCAGCTATAGTCAAATTTTTGCAAGAACACGCCGCATTGTGGCTAAGTCACCTGCCAAGTTATCAAAACCTTCCTAATGAGCAAACACTAGTGACGCATTCGCCATTTCATTTGCTTATCTATATTTCGTTTATTTTTCGTTTCTGCCGAACGCGGCCCGTTTTTGTGTAGCAGCTATAGTCAAATTTTTGCAAGAACACGCCGCATTGTGGCTAAGTCACCTGTCAAGTTATCAAAACCTCCCTAATGAGCAAACACTAGTGACGCATTCGCCATTTCATTTGCTTATCTATATTTCGTTTATTTTTCGTTTCTGCCGAACGCGGCCCGTTTTTGTGTAGCAGCTATAGTCAAATTTTTGCAAGAACACGCCGCATTGTGGCTAAGTCACCTGTCAAGTTATCAAAACCTCAGTAATGAGCAAACACTAGTGACGCATTCGCCATTTCATTTGCTATCTATATTTCGTTTATTTTTCGTTTCTGTCGAACGCGGCCCGTTTTTGTGTAGCAGCTATAGTCAAATTTTTGCAAGAACACGCCGCATTGTGGCTAAGTCACCTGTCAAGTTATCAAAACCTTCCTAATGAGCAAACACTAGTGACGCATTCGACATTTCATTTGCTTATCTATATTTCGTTTATTTTTCGTTTCTGTCGAACGCGGCCCGTTTTTGTGTAGCAGCTATAGTCAAATTTTTGCAAGAACACGCCGCATTGTGGCTAAGTCACCTGCCAAGTTATCAAAACCTTCCTAATGAGCAAACACTAGTGACGCATTCGCCATTTCATTTGCTTATCTATATTTCGTTTATTTTTCGTTTCTGCCGAACGCGGCCCGTTTTTGTGTAGCAGCTATAGTCAAATGTTTGCAAGAACACGCCGCATTGTGGCTAAGTCACCTGTCAAGTTATCAAAACCTCCCTAATGAGCAAACACTAGTGACGCATTCGCCATTTCATTTGCTTATCTATATTTCGTTTATTTTTCGTTTCAGCCGAACGCGGCCCGTTTTTGTGTAGCAGCTATAGTCAAATTTTTGCAAGAACACGCCGCATTGTGGCTAAGTCACCTGTCAAGTTATCAAAACCTCCCTAATGAGCAAACACTAGTGACGCATTCGCCATTTCATTTGCTTATCTATATTTCGTTTATTTTTCGTTTCTGCCGAACGCGGCCCGTTTTTGTGTAGCAGCTATAGTCAAATTTTTGCAAGAACACGCCGCATTGTGGCTAAGTCACCTGTCGAGTTATCAAAACCTCCCTAATGAGCAAACACTAGTGACGCATTCGCCATTTCATTTGCTTATCTATATTTCGTTTATTTTTCGTTTCTGCCGAACGCGGCCCGTTTTTGTGTAGCAGCTATAGTCAAATTTTTGTAAGAACACGCCGCATTGTGGCTAAGTCACCTGTCAAGTTATCAAAACCTCCCTAATGAGCAAACACTAGTGACGCAATCGTCATTTCATTTGCTTATCTATATTTCGTTTATTTTTCGTTTCTGCCGAACGCGGCCCGTTTTTGTGTAGCAGCTATAGTCAAATTTTTGCAAGAACACGCCGCATTGTGGCTAAGTCACCTGTCAAGTTATCAAAACCTCCCTAATGAGCAAACACTAGTGACGCATTCGCCATTTCATTTGCTTATCTATATTTCGTTTATTTTTCGTTTCTGCCGAACGCGGCCCGTTTTTGTGTAGCAGATATAGTCAAATTTTTGCAAGAACACGCCGCATTGTGGCTAAGTCACCTGTCAAGTTATCAAAACCTCCCTAATGAGCAAACACTAGTGACGCATTCGCCATTTCATTTGCTTATCTATATTTCGTTTATTTTTCGTTTCTGCCGAACGCGGCCCGTTTTTGTGTAGCAGCTATAGTCAAATTTTTGCAAGAACACGCCGCATTGTGGCTAAGTCACCTGTCAAGTTATCAAAACCTCCCTAATGAGCAAACACTAGTGACGCATTCGCCATTTCATTTGCTTATCTATATTTCGTTTATTTTTCGTTTCTGCCGAACGCGGCCCGTTTTTGTGTAGCAGCTATAGTCAAATTTTTGCAAGAACACGCCGCATTGTGGCTAAGTCACCTGTCAAGTTATCAAAACCTCCCTAATGAGCAAACACTAGTGACGCATTCGCCATTTCATTTGCTTATCTATATTTCGTTTATTTTTCGTTTCTGCCGAACGCGGCCCGTTTTTGTGTAGCAGCTATAGTCAAATTTTTGCAAGAACACGCCGCATTGTGGCTAAGTCACCTGTCAAATTATCAAAACCTCCCTAATGAGCAAACACTAGTGACGCATTCGCCATTTCATTTGCTTATCTATATTTCGTTTATTTTTCGTTTCTGCCGAACGCGGCCCGTTTTTGTGTAGCAGCTATAGTCAAATTTTTGCAAGAACACGCCGCATTGTGGCTAAGTCACCTGTCGAGTTATCAAAACCTCCCTAATGAGCAAACACTAGTGACGCATTCGCCATTTCATTTGCTTATCTATATTTCGTTTATTTTTCGTTTCTGCCGAACGCGGCCCGTTTTTGTGTAGCAGCTATAGTCAAATTTTTGTAAGAACACGCCGCATTGTGGCTAAGTCACCTGTCAAGTTATCAAAACCTCCCTAATGAGCAAACACTAGTGACGCAATCGTCATTTCATTTGCTTATCTATATTTCGTTTATTTTTCGTTTCTGCCGAACGCGGCCCGTTTTTGTGTAGCAGCTATAGTCAAATTTTTGCAAGAACACGCCGCATTGTTGCTAAGTCACCTGTCAAGTTATCAAAACCTCCCTAATGAGCAAACACTAGTGACGCATTCGCCATTTCATTTGCTTATCTATATTTCGTTTATTTTTCGTTTCTGCCGAACGCGGCCCGTTTTTGTGTAGCAGCTATAGTCAAATTTTTGCAAGAACACGCCGCATTGTGGCTAAGTCACCTGTCAAGTTATCAAAACCTCCCTAATGAGCAAACACTAGTGACGCATTCGCCATTTCATTTGCTTATCTATATTTCGTTTATTTTTCGTTTCTGCCGAACGCGGCCCGTTTTTGTGTAGCAGCTATAGTCAAATTTTTGCAAGAACACGCCGCATTGTGGCTAAGTCACCTGTCAAGTTATCAAAACCTCCCTAATGAGCAAACACTAGTGACGCATTCGCCATTTCATTTGCTTATCTATATTTCGTTTATTTTTCGTTTCTGCCGAACGCGGCCCGTTTTTGTGTAGCAGCTATAGTCAAATTTTTGCAAGAACACGCCGCATTGTGGCTAAGTCACCTGTCAAGTTATCAAAACCTCCCTAATGAGCAAACACTAGTGACGCATTCGCCATTTCATTTGCTTATCTATATTTCGTTTATTTTTCGTTTCTGCCGAACGAGGCCCGTTTTTGTGTAGCAGCTATAGTCAAATTTTTGCAAGAACACGCCGCATTGTGGCTAAGTCACCTGTCAAGTTATCAAAACCTCCATAATGAGCAAACACTAGTGACGCAATCGCCATTTCATTTGCTTATCTATATTTCGTTTATTTTTCGTTTCTGCCGAACGCGGCCCGTTTTTGTGTAGCAGCTATAGTCAAATTTTTGCAAGAACACGCCGCATTGTGGCTAAGTCACCTGTCAAGTTATCAAAACCTCCCTAATGAGCAAACACTAGTGACGCAATCGCCATTTCATTTGCTTATCTATATTTCGTTTATATTTCGTTTCTGCCGAACGCGGGGCCCGTCTTTGTGTAGCAGCTATAGTCAAATTTTTGCAAGAACACGCCGCATCGTGGCTAAGTCACCTGTCATTTATGGCACCCAGTTGAAGTCTGGTCTATTTTATGTTAAGATGTTGGCGGCAAAGACAGGACTGGAATAAGGTCTTTTACCATCGCATTCACCATATTTTAAACTTGTACGGGGGGGGGGCGGAATGGTTTATTAGCATTATGGCTTGCAAAAATAAAGCGTTAATTTTATTTTATTGGTAAAACATAGAAATACTTTTGACATGCACTAAACTTACCAATGGAAAACGCTATGAACAACCCTGACAACGTACAAGAGTTTCGCAGCCCAAATATTGTAGAAGAGCCAATCAAGCGGTAAGCGATACGCCTCCGATGCTGCGTTGCCATATTATTATTTACGTTCGCGGCGTAGTACAAAGCCGCCAAAATATCATGTGCTTTAAATACAATGAAATGTTTGTTATTAGAAATAAGAGAGTTATTGAACCTAAACTGGTTCCCGTTCAACTTAAATAATAAAAACCAAGAAAATGTAGTCTCCGAAACCGGACACGTGAGCTTGCAGTTTGGGGTTTGTTCAACGCTCCCACTACTGAACTGGGAAGGCTGCCGAAACGCTTTGTTTTTAGAAAAAGTTAACTCTACCGGCAGTTTTTTCTTTTAAAAAAATGTAATTGATAAATTAGGTAATAAAAGCAAACAACGAAATTTTTTGTCAAATTAGCCCATATTTCTTTAATTAACAAATCCAACCTTCTTTTTTAACCTAAAACTGTAGGTAATTGTACTCCAAAGAAAAATATTTGGCCAATTATTGGATGATATAAAAATGTAACGAAATATTGACAAATAAAAAATGAACTGGTCAATGCGCCACTAGGATTGGCTTGCCCCCCCCCCCCCCTTCCGGTGGGGACGTGGGGTAGCAACCTCCCTATTGGTAAATTTTTAACCAGTGCAAATTATTATGGCATATAATTCATTTGATCCTTATTTACAGGTTCAAAATAGAATAATTTTACGTAATTCAATTAAATTGAAGAGGTAATTATTTGTTTTATTTACCTTTTTAATTGTGTTATTCAGTTGCGCCATTCTTCTATTAAAATTAAGATACTTAAACGTTCTCAAATAAACAAAAAACAAAACGGTCGCCCCACTTATTCTCACAACGGAATGAATAACCCCAGGAGTTTCCAAATTTCCATAGAGAAGGGGATATGTTGTTATTTCGTCCAAGTAAGATTTTACCGTAAATCGCATATATTCGGTGCCTGCAATCATCAGACATGTCAACTAAAAAAGGATAATGAGAGCTAAAATTGCAGGATAACAAGACACCGTATCTAGAGGGAATAAAACACTTCAGAATTAATTTGAAGAAGTAAGTCCATGCTTAAAGTGGAGTTGAAAGTATGGGAAAGAAAGAAAAAACTAAAAGTCCAGTGGCGGCTCGTGACTAGTGAGTCAGGGGGGCGCTGGCTTTAAATAAAAAAAAATTAAAATGTCTATTATTTTCGAAAGTACGTGTGTTTTTTCTAACTTTCTTGTTGTTTTTAATTTCATCAGCATAAGCACTACTTAAACAAGTTAAAATATTAGTTTGTCCTAACATCTTAAAACTTACCACATTATTGCGTAGCTATATGTTCTGTGATTATAACGATGTTTTGCACTATTTTCATGTTTTTTATTTTCTCTGAAAGATGTTTTAAGTCCTGCACCCCATTCTTAGTATAATTATCATCCCCGCCAAAAACAATAAGACACACGAAACAAAAAAAAGAATTTTTGTCCTAACAACCGCATATCCAGAATATTTTATTATATATTTCTTTGTCAAACTTACGCGTAAACTGTGCCTTACTTTTACATTTTGATTGCACTTGTACAATGTTCAATATTGGTAGTGGCCGCCTTGCATTTTTTAAATCAAGTTTTTCACTTAAGCTCAGATAACTAAACCCAACCTTCTGTAAATCACTGACCTTCATATTAGACGAAATTTTCCAATTTTATAACAACTAATAAATAATAACTCAAAACAAATAAACAAAACGTCAGCGAGTCAGGTCGCATCGCGATTCGCGAACAGTGGGCGCGGAAAATTGGAGCTCTCCGTGGCCGCTCGTTGTGCAATGTGTAGGTGACGTCAGGCCTCCGTCGTCATGATAACCCATCGAGAAGGCGCGTTGAATCGGGACGGATAATCGGTCGCCGCGGCCGCCCGCGCTTAGTACAACCTTGAGAGCGCGCAACTCGCTTGTCTATGAGTATAGCCTGCCCGTTAGAATAGGGTTACGTTTGGTTTGAATTATTTTAATTGATTGCTTACATACATTGCGTTATTGGTTTTTTAAGTAAAGTATTTTTGGATTCTGTTTGAAATAATTGCAGGGAGGGCGGCGCCCCAGAGCCCTTCATTAACCAGCCGCCACTGTAAAAGTCTTCCTCCACAAAATGTAATAGAATATAATTCTCAAGGGTCTCTACATGTTTCGAATGTAGAAACGTTCATCATCAGGAGACAGAAAATGTAAAGATTTAAATAATTTTTGACACTTTCTTTTTAGAAAGGGTTTTCTTCTTCCCCTGTTTTCTAGTTGGTTTAGACCACATTTACTGTCTTCTCACATACTGAGTATGTTTTAACTTTTATTAATTTTCTCCATTTTATGGCTCTTTTACACGTCATTTTTAATTCCATGAAAGCTCCATTAAGGTCCTTCACCATTTTCTCTTATGCTAAAACCATCAGCATTACTTAAATACATTTTCTGTCTCCTGATGATGAACGTTTCTACGTTCGAAACATGTAGAGACCCTTGAGAATTATATTCTATTAAATTTTGTGGAGGAAGACTTTTGGTTTTTTCTTTCTTTCCCATTTCAGAATTACTAAAAGAAAGTTAATTTCGTACAGGCACAGAATATTATAGCTGTAGCTACAGCTATATATTCTGTGGTACAGGGCTCGTAAAAAAATATTTTTATAAATTTCGATATAAAAAAAATTTTCGCCTGTGGCGAAAAATTGATAAAGGGGGTATCTCAGAAACTAAAACTGGTTTTAAGTTTCCTTAATAAAATAATACGAGTTTCGTCATTTTTTTTATAATTTACTTAAAGGCTGAAAAAAGGGGTGTACCCTGTTTTGAGAGGGGTACCTATAACTCACAGGGCAACAAAAAAAAATATTTTTTTTGGTGCCTGGGATTTTAGAGCTGATTTTAACTATATTTGGGACGCTAAATCTTTACATGCAATCCGTTTTTCTCTATCAGCTCTACTTTTTTAGATACATCAACTTATCTACCAATGTGGGTTTCATTCAGTATATTCATTTATGAGAGTTCTAAAATTATTATATATTCATTAATGTAGGTACAATGGTTTTATTGTCAGTCTGTAATTGAGTAAATTTTAGGTAAATCTATAAATAGTGGAACTATTGCCTATCAGGTACCTGAACTGACCCTTTTAATCTCCTAACTCGGGTATGTCTCGTCAGTTTGTGCGTTCTTATTAATGAGAGTAGATCGAATTCGGCGTGTTATTTTATGTTAAGAAAAGAGTGTTTTTGTGTTATTGAACAGAATTAAAATGAGTTCAGGTTCCAGTTCAAGAAGAAGTTGTGTAAATCAACCTGATGTGTTTTGCTATATATGCGGAGAATACATGTTTCAAAAAAACAGACAAAATATTACTGACTTTATAAAGCGAGCGTATATTGGATACTTTGGAGTTAAGCTTGGTGATCAGGACAAAACGTGGGCCCCGCATCTCGCATGTAAAACTTGTACAGAGCATTTACGGCAGTGGACTACCGGGAAAAGAAAATGTCTAAAATTCGGCGTACCAATGGTTTGGAGAGAACCAAAAAACCACTTCAATGATTGTTATTTCTGTTTAGTAAATACTGATGGAATCAATCGAAATAACCGCAGTAAGTGAAATACCGATTCCAACATTTCATCAGCTACCAGATATCTCTGATGACGAATATTTTCCCTCTGTGTGTTGTGATGCTAATAAAAGTTCTGATGCTAATGAAACTGACAGTGACTATGAGGGGACGTCATCAGTTCCTCAACGCTTCAATCAAAATGAATTAAATGATCTCACCAGGGATCTCAATTTATCGAAAAAAGCTTCTGAAGTACTGGCTTCTAGGTTGAGCGACAAAAATTTATTGGAACAAGGAACCAAAATTACCTTTTACCGTACAAGAGAAAAAGATCTGCTACCATTCTTTTCTCAAGGAGACAATCTTGTATTTTGTCACGAAATTAGGGGACTCATGAAAGAAATGGGACTTTCTGAATATATTCAAGATGATTGGCGCCTATTTATTGACAGTTCAAAGCGAAGTTTAAAATGTGTCCTTCTACATAATGGGAATAAATATGGTTCAATACCACTAGCTCACTCAACGAAACTGAAAGAAGAATATAATACCATAGCTTTGGTCTTGCAGAAGATAAAGTATCACGAACATCAATGGATGATTTGTGTAGACTTAAAAATGGTAAACTTTCTTCTTGGGCAGCAAAGTGGTTACACGAAATATCCGTGTTTCTTGTGCCTCTGGGATAGTAGGGACAAAACACACCACTGGGTTAGAAAAGATTGGCCTCAAAGAGAAAACATGGACGTTGGGGAAAAGAATGTCATTAACGACGCTTTGGTTGAAAGAGAAAAAATCATACTTCCTCCGTTACATATAAAGTTGGGCTTAATGAAGCAATTTGTAAAGGCTCTTGATAAGAATGGGTCATGTTTTGCATATCTAGGGGTAAAATGCATCAGTTGAGCACAGAAAAACTCAAAGCAGGAATATTTGACGGCCCACAAATAAGACAATTAATTGCCTTCATAAATTCAATGAATCAAGTTGAACGAGAAGCTTGGACATCATTTGTTGCAGTTGTAGAAAATTTTCTAGGCAAACATAAAGCTCCAAACTATGTTAAAATGGTTAACAAGATGCTTAATACTTTCAAATCCTTAGGGTGCAATATGAGTATTAAAATACACTATTTACACAGCCACTTAGACCGTTTTCCAGAAAATTTAGGAGACATGAGTGAGGAACAAGGTGAAAGATTTCACCAAGATATTAAAGTTATGGAGGACCGCTACCAAGGAAGATGGGACATGCACATGATGGCAGATTACTGCTGGAGTTTAAAAAGGGACTGTTTAAAAAAACATTCAAGAATGTCGCGGAAAAGAAGCTTTTGAAGTGTTGAGTGACTATTTGATTTCTTCAATGTTTTTTTTTTGTTTGTAAGTACGACATGATATTGTATTTTGTATAACTAAAATAAAAATTTCGTCTCTACTTTTGTTTACTAGACTTACGGATTTGAGTTAAAATAATGTAACTTATATTTCTCTAAAATTGTATGTCTTAAAAATTTGAGCTCCTAGGTAAAAATGAATACGTTATTTGAATTCAGGACATCAAATTGATATAGAATCAGCTCAAAAAACCTCGACACCAAAACAGCTGTTCCCCTGTGAGTCTATAATTTTAAGCTATATTGCTGAGAATTGGTACAAGGGTTACCCTGTTAAAATAAGCAAGTACGTGTTTTGTTGATGAAGAAATTTAGCCCCTATATAGAAGGTAGAAATGTAAGGGGTAACGCAACCTCTAGAGAAAAGGTATAAGTAAAAAATATTAGGCAAATTTTTCGTCAAGTCAACATTTTTGTAGGCTTTTACGAAAATTTGGCCCCTATGGGTGTAAAAAGGGCGGTATACAGTTTATATTGGAAAAAATGTTTTTGGTCCCAATCGAGTATTAATAGGTATATAAACTAATCAAAAAAAAATTATATAAGGATATTCAGTTCCTAAAAATCATCTTAAGGGGATTTACAAGCTCAGCTTCAGGGGATTAAAGAATAAGTTTATGGAAGACAACATAAACACTTATTATATTATTAAATTTTAAATAAACTTATTATTATTATTATTATTATTATTATCTGTTTTGTTGCATTATTAGAAAATTGTATGGTTAAATCCCTTCATTAAGCATTTTTTATGTTAAACAAATGTGTTTTGTATTTTTTTTTTAAATAAAGTACATAATGTACTGTAGTTTATGGCTATTGCTACCTATCATTTATTTTAATAAAACCATTGTACCGTGCAAGCAAAAATTATTTGCATCAAAGAGGGCTTGGATTAAAAAACGTTGGGCTTGGTTTAGATCAGAATGATATGGGGACGATATATTTAACCAAATCTAGGTTAAAATTTTGTCAAATTCATATTATGACATGATATGCCAAACCAATGAGTAATAAAATAAGTAGACAAATACAAATTTATTTTTGTTGTTTACAAAATTAACAAAGTAAGAATATACAGAAAGAAAAAGAAAAATAATTACAAGCATAAATTCACATTAATCATTTATTTCCAATACATTTTAGGTAAACCATTGAGAGTAACTCCTGTGTCTTTCAAAATCTGCGGCTTGTATTTCTTGGAATACTTGCACTTTATAAGGAAATAAATTTAGCTGCTTCTTAAGAATAGTCCTGCACGTTCCATAAGATCTTCCCATTTCTTGGGACAGGCGTCTTATACAATTTGTTGGGGTATTTTGCATTATTTCACGAACGTTTGCAACAAGTTCTTCTGCTCTTACAGATGGTCTTCCTGCTCCTTTTTTTGTGTTATATAGAACCTGTTTCCCTAAACACAGCCACGGTTCTTTTCAGGCAATGATAAAAATCCCCAGCAATAAAAGCAACGTTAAGAAAATGTTCGTGAAAATCGTCCATGCACAAGCCCGGATTGTATTGCCACTCACAAGTTACTCTAACCCCGTTTCGAAAATACACTTCAACCATGAATGTTTTGTACTGTTCCGTAAAGCCCATGGTATGAATTGTTTAAGAAATTGGAAAAATTAGCGATGAATCAAATTACTTGTAACGACTGTCAAAGATGACTGAATAACTGATTGATTGTTAATTCAGGTAGTTACTGACACCCAACAGGTATTAAGCTCTACGGCTAAGCATTACGTCCTTAGATGCAAGGCCCTCTTTGTTGCAAATAATTTATACATGAACGTATGCCATAGACATTTACCTTAATTAGAACAAAGTTCCAGTTGTATGGAACAAATTTTACCTGCTTGCATGTGAAAATGAATTGAAGGTAAACTATTACAATTTCTTGAGCAAGAAGTTAGATTTTAAAGCCCGTCTGTCTATTTTTCCATTTTTTAAATGATAATTTTGAAGTGCGCATGCCTATTCCTGTCTGGCTTTGTTTACATGCGCATGGCCATAAATTTGCCACTTTCGTGATTATTGTTCGCTTATTTAAAGGTACATTTCTATGATTTTCTCAAGAACTATTTTTTTCCAGAGTATTCACAAAAACGTTTTTATTTTATTTCAAATATAAATATCGTTTTTTACCATGATAACTGTAAGATCCACATAATTCCAGAACTGGTTCAAATAATCTCCTTTAAAATAAATCATTTCCCTTATTTCTTCAAATAGACAAAACAAGGCGTAGAGTCCAAACAAATAAAGGAGCACTCGTAAAATCAGTTGTCGTGTCCCGGAAAACGGTGTTAAAGTTGCGGGAGTAAATCGGAAGCTTGGCTGGACGCCTCCTGATGGTAAGAATTCAAATATTAACCTGAAAAGATCAAAATGCAGTAAAAACAAAAGTTGATTTAATTATAATAGTCAGTGTCGTTTTTGAAACTCTAAGCGAGCTTCATTTTAAACATGAATTTATTAAAATAGGTATCAGATCTAAACTAAAGAGAAAAACACTTGTGGCGTTGTTTCCCAGATATTAATAACTAAAAAATTTTGTATAATGTTCCAAAAAATAAGAAACTTAATATCTTAGAATCAATTGAAAATTTCTCAAAACTTGACCGTGGTCCTAAAAACTAGACAGTCTCTGAAAAACTAGATCCGCCACTGGTTACATGAGTCAGGGGCACTGGCGGATCCAGGGCGGGGCCGAAGGGGCCTGCCCCCCCCTCATGTGAGACCTCAAAAAAAAATTATAGCTAAAAAAGAATTTATGAAGATCTAAGATTTAAAACGGAAATGCGCAATGAAATTTAATTATAAAGTCGATTCACCCAGTAAACCTGCAAGATGGCCGACATGTCATATGAAAAAAGTCATATTCCAGCTAAATAAAATAAATTTTTGCATTTTCAATGACTTTTGTCATATGACATGTCGGCCATCTTGCAGGTTTACTGGCTGAATAGACTATTTTTGTCCAGCAGATTAAGATAGAACGACCGAAGCGAGAAGCGACGACTCCGACAACTGGACGGGGCGCTCTAATCGGGTTTGTTCTCCAACTTTTACCTAAGATTCTATATAAAAAGCTATCCAGTGTCCGTTCGTATTTATTTTGTTAAGGATGAAAATAAAACAGCAAGTTATAAGTTATTATAACCATTTATTTTGGGGGTTTTTCCACGAATAATTTTATTTTATAGATGGATAATAGTATATATTAAAGTACACGTTTCATAAGAAGCAGTTTTAGCGCACGCGTCTATTTTAAAAAACGAGCCACAAAGTGGCGAGTTTTTTTTATTGACACGTGCGCTAAAACGCCTTATGAAACATGTGCTTTATACATTTTTTCCTATTTCACCTTTTATAATCAAGAAAACATTTTAAAAAGAAAATAAATCCTTCAAATTTTGTAAATTTTTATGTCTAAATTTTATGTTGGTAATACTATTTTTATCATAGTAGCCTCTGGACAACAAAAATTATTTTGCGAACTGTCATTTTTTTGATTTATTGACCCATTTTTACCACGAGATTCTAAAGTTATTTTAGCGATATGAGATTTGAAATTGGACGGAATACGTTATGTGTGATCCTTGTACATATACAGAGCGTTCGGAAATTCGGGCGATTTTACTACTTTTTTTCGAATATCAAAAGACGTGATTTTACGTCACGGCATTGCAATTTGTATAGGGAAGATGGAAAATTCAAATAAAGTTGAAGTTAAAATCGACATTGGAAGGTTAGTAGATTGAATTTTGGATAGAATTTGGCAGAAAATGATAGCTTGAAGCATCTACAAAAGATTCATTTATAGATTTATGCAACCAACATACATGATAGAATAAAAAAGTAGGTTATCAAGCTATTTTTCCTCTGCGAAAAATGGGTTTTATCGTAAATCACACAGGCCGCGCAAGTCAATGAAATAAAACATTTAAATGTTACCAACATCAAATAAAGAAAAAACGCGTATCGAAATAGCTTCATTACGATACGCAAATGCGTATCGTACTGAGCTTATTATGAACGTGAAATAGAAAAAAGTAAATTATTGGTCTTAATTTTAAAAAAAATAAGGATGATATCTCTTGTTCTGTGGCAAAGTTAGAAGCTGAGTTAATGTTATGGAAGCTATATTGGGAACAGAAAGGCGGAATATAATTGACACAATTATAAAAACTGATTCATACTTTCCAAATAGTAAAAAAATATTAAAAATATTAGCAACAATTCCGGTAAGCATGTTGTACACCAGAAAGATCATTTTCTTTCTTAAGATTGTTCAAATCTTATTTACAGTCAACAATGGCCGCAACTAGGTTGAATGGTTCTTGCCTTACTTTATATCCATAGAAATCAAATTGTGGCACCAGAAAAAGTTTTAGACCAATTTTCCAAAAAACACCGTAGAAGACTTCAGTTACGTGGTCTTCTGATGAGAGGTAATGCACTATTACCATTTTGTTCGTTCCTGTACATTGCCCGCGGACCGCCCTCGCGCTATTTACGAATTTTCTGTTAATAATGTAAAATAGATTATTCGATTACTTTAGTTTTAGGTGCAACTAAACCTAATTTGTTTGTCCGAGTTAATTAGTTTATTTGTATGTATATACTTTATATTGTTGATTTTGTGTCATTGTGTCTCATACCATAAACCATATCTTTATTTATACTATGGTTGACCCCCTCCCCCAATGAAAAAAGCCTTGCCTTGCACCTAAATATATTTCTTTAATTTTTGTTGGGTGGGCTCCCCCCAAAATTTATTTCTGGATCACTATTTAAAGATGAAAAATTGAACCAATTAGACAAAAGTTTGATTTGTACCTTCTGCTGGATAAACTGAAAAGGTAACTAATGCACGAATTTTAAAAAATTTCGCAAACACAAATAGGCTCCAAATGATAATCAGATTGGCTAAATACTTACTTATTAATACAGAATAAATTGAGATTGGCGTTATAAACGCTGAAGTCTACAAATATAGCTCTTGTTCCGCGGGTTACCCAAAGATTGTCATTTAATTCCTGCAAAATTTTCATAGTTCCCTCAAGATCTTCTGCCAGGTCGATATAAAATCCTCCCCCTGAGTATTGGGTTCGGGTTCCAAAGTAACTATGACTTTTTGTTTCACTAGAGTCACTGAAGCTCCACCTAAAAATTTAAAAAATTAAAAATATATTAATTGTAAACCATTTGAATAATAAAGAAGGTCCATCTATTGACATATAGTTCGCTTGCAGCTGTAGGACTGTACGATCTGAAAAAAAGATTACTCAGATAACTCAAAACTACTCAGCCCTCAGTTTGTAGACTGAGAGTTTTTGAACTGCATGGGAACTAGGGAGTTGAGAATTTACTACATACACATCAAGCGCTTTGTCAGTTGTGTTCGAACGATCCCTAGTAAAAATGTTTGCTTACCGAGGAAAAAAACTGGTAGTATACTTTGTTACTGCAAGAGACAATGACAAGGGCAACAAACGTTTTTGGATAAAAGATTGTTGGTTGCAATGTGATACATTATCTAATATGACATTGTATTGGTGCGAAAATTGAGAACTAGTGCCTTAGATTACCTTAAGAATCTAACAGCAGATACTTACGATTCCAACTGTCGTTTTTCTCTATACACATCAGTCTGTAGGGAGATTTAAGTAAACTGCAGGCTCACTCCTATTGGCGACCTGTATGTCATATAATGCCAGACATTTTTTTAACGTTTTTGATACAACCATATGTTTTTGGTGTGCTGTAATGTGTTTAACAATTGCCATAATTCCATTTTATAAATTGATTGTTTTTAACCTTTACCGACGGCTCATATAGCTCAAGCAAACAACTTGGGCGGGTCTACGATACTCAACAAACCACTGTACCTAATTTTTCATACAAAGAGAAGTATCATCCCTACAAACCAGTAAATGTACAAGAGTTGTTGGACGATGATCCCGATAAGCGAGAGCAATTTTGCGAAATAGTCATTGAGCTAATAACAGATAATGACCTAGGGATTGTCCAAAGAATTTGTTTTCCAAATGAAGCTACGTTTTATTAAAATGCCCAGGTTGATAGGTAAAAGTACAGATACTAGACAAAGGAAAATCCTCGCTGCTTTATAGAAAATACAGCCAGCATCAGAAAGTTAATGTCTCGGCCGCGGGCATTGTTGAAAATAGGGTAATCAGACCATTTTTCTTTGACGTGAGCCTCACTCCGCTAATGAACCAGTGGATGTTTCAACACCACCAATGATTTTAAGGTTTAGTTGGATTGAGCGAATGGTAACGTGTTCACCTGCTCTATACATCCCATAAATATACGCTCTCTAATGATATGTTCATGAAATTCGTGAAATTGTCGACTACAGGATGACCAAATAGCTACATTATTGCGATTCTTAAAATCTACATCCTTCTCCATCCCCTTTGCCTTAATTCATTGGATTGTTGAACACGAAACTCCCAAACCACCGTAAGCTCTCTAAAGTAGATAGGTATTTATAAAAACATTGTAACCATATATTTTTCATGTTTATTATTTTTGTTTCCACAAAAGATATCTAAATTTCTTTCGAAATGATCTAGTTCCAGCTTTTGGCACTCCAGGTTATTACGATCCTGATTTACCAAGTGTAACCTTATGGTTTCTACTGGATGATGCTCCCCCGGATTATGCTGCTCATGCGGTGAATAGGTAGACGGGGGGCCACCAGATCACCTGATCTTAACCTACTAAATCTAAATCTAAACTCAACACGATATATACGCTTAAGAAGTCGATTCGACAAGTAATAAGAGATATTTCTCCACAAGTAGTACAAAATGTACGACAGGAATTTTTAGATGGATCTACTGCAGAACGGTTGGTGGAAGACATTTTCAACATCCTAAATAAAATACTTTCTTTCATACTTTGTCGTTTGACGATTTTGTTTTAAAAGTTAATATTTCGTAAACGGTTGAAGATGGGATAGGGCATGATTTAAGAAAAAGTTCTAGAATTAATTGTAGAATGTAAAAACGTAAAAATATATAATGTTTCATATTAAAATTAAAGTTGATACGCAAAACATTTTTAGGATCTAAAAATTTTTTAAAAATGCATTTTAATTAAGTTAATTTGACGGGTCCGAGCGATTCTTGATTAAGTGGGCGGTATTCTGTATAAAAGGCTGGTCCCCGTTTCTTTATCATAACGATGTCAATCAGCCAGTGTCAGTATGACTATATGCATGGATATTAATGTTAAAACCGAAAACCCTACATTAAAGCTATCATAAGAGAAATAAATGCATTCCTCACGCAGTTGAATTTTCTGGACCAAATGCTTGTCTATCTTCTGCATCGTCGGAAAATTGATTGTAACATGAAAGGAAGAGTCTTCGAAAATATCCATGTATTTCACAGGAGCTGTTTGTAACTCTAACCTAAAAAATAATATCAGGTTATAAAATAATAAATAAAGAGTTTTATAATAAACTGGATTTTTACACATTGAAAATTAGGACAGTGAATGAGATTTTTTTGGTTTATTAACCAAAAATGAACATTCATTCGCATTCATTTTTCTGTAACAGGGAATGTGCATGACCATGACCCTAGAACTTTCTTTCTACTTCAAAACACAGGACAAATATTAGAAAGATTTGCATTCTGCATAATGGTATTAATTTGTATAACTCAATCCCAAATTTTCTAAAGAATTTTCTTGAAAAATATGGATTTTTGTTTAGCTTTTGCATTTGGTCTTAATGCTGGAGAAGCCGTGACGGCGATTTCTTGTGACTTATCAAAAGCATTTGCGAGTCATGAATTTCTGCTGCGCCAGCTCAGTATACGGCTTCAGGGAATAGGTTTTGAGTGGTTTCGATCCTTCCTTGAGAGATGTACCCAAAATGTCGTAGTGCATGGGATCTAAAACATCAAAAGCTCCTTTTCCTTCTTGATATTATAATGACCTTGCGGGCCAGTTTATGCTTTTTGCTGATGACACCAATGCCTCTGGCATGATTTAAATCCCAATATAGTAAAGGTTAAGGTTTCGTCTGATATTTCTAAAATTAGACAATCGTGTGACCTATAACCTATGGTTCCTCAACTTTTACAAGACCAACATTGAGGGTTTTTGATGTGATATGGATGATTTGTATCTTGGAGGGGCTTCACTAACAAAAAAAAGCTAACACCAATAAGTTTTTGGGACTTTTAAGTGATGACTGTCTGAAGTTTGACTCTCATATCGTGGGACTTGCTAGGAAAGTACCTACCTTCGGGATGCTACGCAATGCGATTAACATCAATGGGCGTTGGGACCAGTTTAGCTAAGCGGGTCTACTGGTGGAGTCTTACTTATTAAATCACAATAACTCCCCGGTCTCCCCTATTAATTGTCTATCTAACTGAAAAATACCTGTCTAATTCTGGGAACCCCTAAAACTCTGTTTTCATTGGAAATAAATAATATTGTTTGCTCAGTACGGTTACTTGCTGGAAATGGGGTACTAGTCGCCTGGTCAGTATCATTTGTTTGATTAATAGCATTTATAGACAACTGATCTAAAACGAATATAAAATATATTATAATATGAAAACGAATGAAATTTTGAATTTTGAATGAAAAATTGAATTTTAAAACTTCCCACCTCGATTTTCCTGCTTTAAAATGAAAATGTGGAAAATCGCTCGGACCCGTCGATTTTTATTTTGAGGGGGGACATCTTTTGCGTATATTGTCAATCTTGTTACTTCAAGCCCCCTAGGAGGGAGGGGGGGGGGTAAGATCTAAATCTTAAATGGATAAATCTATACTTAACAGTTTCCGAGATATTTACTCTTGGAAAATGACATTTTTGAACTTTGACAGCGTCTAGCTTTCTAACTGTACGTCTTAGAGCAAAACGGCTTACATGTCCCTATCCTCGATTTTTATTATCTTTCCAATAGTGTGAACTTTCGGTTAAACCGGATGTAAGAAATATAGTACTTCCGGTCTGACCGGAAGTTGACACTATTGGAAAGATAATAAAAATCGAAGATAGGGACATGTAAGCTGTTTTGCTCTAAAGCCGGATTTATAATCATTCATAAACATAACTTTAGTTGATAGTGATAACTTTAGTGCATAAGCTTAAGATTTAAATCACAGGATCATATGAACCAGTTTATAAGGATTTGTAATGCATAAAACATAACTTTATTGGCTAACATGCTACCTTGAAAGATGCTTAACTTTTAACGTTAGAGACTAAAAATTATGAAATGACAGATGTAATGACATAACTCCAAATTTTGATTTGAATGTCAACAAAAGTTCATTATTTTCATTAAAATCATTCAGAGAAAATGAATTCAAGTTCAATTGATGAGGAGGCTTTATGCAATTTGATCGAAAATTATCCCCTTTTATGGAATCAAAAAAATATCATATACAACGAAGTGATGAAGTGAATACCTAGTTGACGTTATGTCTACTGAGTGTCAAGTGTCAGTTAAAAAAAGTTAAAAATGAAAAATCATTATAAACTATCTTTGTGTCTTACGTATTACGTTACGTGTTAAGTTTCACGTTTATGAACTATGCATTAAAGTTATGAATGATTATAACCCCGGCTTAAGACGTACAGCTAGAAAGCTAGACGCTGTCAAAGTTCAAAAATGTCATTTTTCAAGAGTCAATATCTCGGAAACTGTTAAGTATAGACTAATAAGGCTTTTATTAAAAAATGTTCAGAATTTTATGCAGAATCCAAAAAAATTATATAAAATAGGGGTATCCATTTACGATTTAGATCTTACCCCCCTCCCTCTTAGGGGCTTGAAGTAACAAGATTGACAATATACGCAAAAGATGTCCCCCTCGAAATAAAAATCGACGGGTTCGAGCGATTTTCCACATTTTCATTTTAAAGCAGGAAAATCGAGGTGGGAAGTTTTCAAATGAACACCCTGTATACCTATATTTTATGTCATAAACAATAATATTTTGGAGTCAATCCGACGTCCTTCCTGATGTAAATTCCTATTATTAATAAGTTTACTTTTGCTAGAGTGGAGTGGTGGCGCATCGCGAGACGGGGAGTTGGGGGGGTTAGAACCCCTCCCATGCAGGACGTGGCAACAAAAAATATATGAAGGTGCATATTTATATTAAATTAACATAAATTTAGTACGACCAAAAATGCAGAAAATTGCGTTTCTTAAATGTAACTTCTGTATAAAAGGTTTTATCTGGGATCTGGGCATAGACAATTTACCTTTAGATACCTACAGCTTATCTCCTGCGCAAACAAAAGTTACGTTTTATGGGTGAAAAAATACGTCCGAGCGCATGACTCGTCGATCAGCTGTCTTCATTCGGGGAACCTTCGTGCATGCGCACAAACCTCGTGTTATCGGCCGTCCTACTTTATCGACAGTAATCGACGCGCTCAAAAATACTCTCCAGAACCGGCTCGGCCGCCATTTTTGTTGTTGTGTTTTGAGGTTTCTCTTATCTGCGGATTCCTTGTAGTTTTCTAAAGTTTTCAGCTATCGTGGATTGTGGGACTGGTGTTTAATATTTATGGACAGAGAACACACTAATATTCTGTGTTTATGGATTTCTGGTTTTTGTGTAGTGAATTGTGTTTGTGCTTTTAGTGACTCGGATTGTAATATAAACAATGACTAGTACTAGTTGCAGCCGTTGTATAATTGTATTATACCCAAATAGGGGTAAAATAAACCCTCTATGGTGGCATATGAGCAAAAATTTAAATTTTAAAGCCCGGACCTGTCTATTTTCCCATTCGTCAAACGATAATGTTGCAGTGCGCATGTCTAATAGTTCCCAGTTTTGTTTACATGCGCGAGGCCATAAAACTGCCACATTCGTGATTATTGTTTGTTTATCTAAAGGTAAATTGTCTATGGATCTGGGTTTGTAAATGAATCAGCGCTTTGAACCCCTCCCAGAGGAAGATTCTTGGTCCGTTATTGTGCTAGACATAAACATAATAGCAAAATTCCTTTAAGCTTCTTTTAAATAGCAAAGCAAAGCCAGCGTTCCTTTTAAAAATTTAATTCAGCACAGCAAAGATTTTTTCCTCCCCCTTATCGTGATTAAGTATGCCCCTCTCTATTTCCTATACGAAGTTGTTCGCGATGACCAATAATAATCCGCTATGGGTCGTTCGTTCGACGACAATCGTATTTGCAGAAAGTGCATTCCGCACTTGTAAGGAACATAACTATTGACTAACAGGACTAACTTTATACGACTTCAGTCAAGAGGTTAAAATAAGGAAAAATTACAACAGCTCTTTTCTTTTACCGCATGTTAATAGTTCTTGTTCATACCTACTTTGTGCTTGAAGGTAATCTTCTAAGTTATCTGGTCCGTAAATTGCTTCCATCATTGGACCCATAAGATACTAAAAATGAGGTAATTTTAAAGGCTGCAAATAATAGATTCCGTGCGTCTATTTCAAGGGGATATAGATTCTACATATTTTTTGAAAACTTGCAATATCAATATTTATTACACTAAAGATGGTACCTACAGTGGTGGATTTACCAGTAGGCTGAGTAGGCTGGAGCCTAGGGCGGCAGATTTTAGGGGGCGGCAAATTTGGCCTAAAATTTTTTTTTTATCTTACAGAAATAAAAAAAAAAACATTATTATACACAAAGAAACGAGTGACAAAATTTTCTATTTTTTAATAACTTTTTTCGATATTTTCAGAAATCCCCACTTTTGAATTATTTTTTGGAAAAAATTAAAATTTGACAGATAATGCGAATCACGTGACTACTATTTTTTTGCTTAATTTTCATCTCGATCGAATAATAATAATAATAATAATAATAATAATAATAATAATAATAATAATAATAATAATAATAACAATAACATGTGACATAGTGGTGGTGGATAGAAGAGTCAACTCAGTCCTTCTCGTCGACGTAGCCGTACCGAACACCCACAACGTTCTCAACAAACATCATGAAAAAATGGCCAAGTACGCAGATCTTGCCATTGAGATTAAACAGATGTGGCACTGCGAAAAAGTGGAAATAGTACCAGTTATTATATCAGCAACCGGCATAGTGCCTAATACCTTGCACGACAGCATCGCCAAGATGGGACTACCCAGGAACACCTTCTCTGACCTTCAGAAGGCTGTTATATTGAATACCTGCCATACAGTACGCAAGTTTATGATGTAAATTGAGCCTAATCCTTTTGATACTTAGTATCCGGGATAGGTAAATCATACCAGCTTTAAGCTACTTGTTTACTGTATTGTGGAATCCTGCTTTTATATTGTGTGTTTAACTTATAAGATTTTAATTGTAAATTTTATTTTATTTTATATGTTACCATATTTTATTGACATGTAAAAGTACAATGTACAAATTACCAAATGAATAAATTGAAAAATTGAAATTGAAATTGAAGTAATAACAATAATAATAATAATAATAATAATAATAATAATAATAATAATAATAATAATAATAATAATAATAATAATAATAATAATAATAATAATAATAATAATAATAATAATAATAAATAATATGATTGGAATACCTACATCCCATACGTCTGAAGCACTTGCCACCCCGGATAATTTATCATCGGTTTGGAATGCTGTCCTCATTGCACTTGTAAGATAGTACTCTGAGGAATGAATGTGATAAAAGATATCTAAAAAAAATCGATTTTTTTAAATTTGAGTATAAATAGATTGCCTAACAAAATGTTATTGTCCCTATAACCAGCATGGCTTCATAAAGGGAAGTTCAATAACAACAAATTTACTAATTTATTCTGATTACATTTTTAATTCCCTAGAAAATGGCTGTGTCTTCACTCTGTTTACACAATTGGATAATGAAATTATTGTTTATAAACTATTATTGTTTATAAACTATCCAGGTATGGCTCCATGGATCCCTTCTAAGCAGGTGGCTAAATTCATACCTTTCAAAATGATACAACAATTATTTATTTTGCTGAAACTCTTGCAGAAATGTATTTTGATATATATTAATGATTTAAAAATACTTCTTTCTTGGCTTCAATCAAATAAACTTACGTTTAATTTTACAAAATCTTCTTTTATGTTTATAACTAAATATAAAATAAATGCTATCATTAACCCTTAATATTCAATATTCAAAAACGACAACATTTTTAGGATTAGTTTTAGACGAAAATTTAAATTGGAAATGCCATATCCAGTATATTATCAACTCAATATATCGTTTGGTATCTGTTTTGTACAGAGCTAGATATTTCATTCCTTTAAAATACTTAAAAAATATATATTTTTCATTAATATATTCAAAATTACAATACTTAGCGTCTGTATGGGGATCTGTTTGTTTATCAAACTACAAAAATTGCAAAATAAAGTTATTAAATGTATACACAAATTACCACATTTAGAACCAACCGTTAATCTATATAGACCTAAAGGGTATTTACTTTACACGTTCAAAACATTTATAAATTAAAAATTTGTATTCTATTATTTTAAAAGAAAAACAATCAAACATAACACTTCAGGAGAATAAGACATTACATGATCATAACACCAGACGTATAAATTATCAAACTATACCAGTAAAAAGTAATTTCGGAAAAAAATCGCTTTTATATGACGGAATAATAAAATATATAACAATCTTCCAAAAAATATCCGAAAAATAAAAAATTGGCAACTTCTAAAAAACAATTAAAGATATATTTACTAAATTAAATTTTTTATACTATTTTGTTTTAATTGATTTTAAAAATGAATTAAATTGGATTAACTTCCATGTAATGAACTGTAAAAGTTAGTTTGGAATAAAGAGATGCACTTTGAAAGTTAGATAGACGAGAGTTGGCAAAAATTAATAATTATTTTTCAAAAACCATAACGAGTTACTTATTCTGGTGTGCCACAGGGTGCATGCTCACCTTGCCCCATTATTTTTTAACGTTTATATTCATGATATTAGTAGTTGCTTTTTGTACTGGAACCATGCAATTTATGCGAATGTTTTAAAAATCTTTAGAAGATTTCAAAACATGAATAATGTCAATAAGTTACAGGAAGATGTTAATAGGTTTTATAAATGGTGCATAGACAATAAACTCGTTTTAAATAGTATATTAAGGTGGGAGTATCAACATGCTTGCCAACCTATAACCTATTTCGCGTAGATTTATTTATGTTTTCTAGCTTTCATACAAAATTTAAAGAAAATCAGTATCGACTTGATATTCTATAGGTAATAATTGACATATTTAATAAATATCAAGGAATTTCATAACTTATTTTAGGAGAATTGTATAGCGAAAAATATCGGGTAAGATTTTTTTTAACATTATTATGTCATTGTCACTCATTGTTCTTTCACTATACAATTCTTCCAAAATTAGCAATGAAATAAATTGATATTTTTGTAATATATCAGATACTACCTAAATAATGTACCGACGATATTGATTTTCTTTAAATATTAGTTATTAAAATAATAAACTCATAAAATCAACGCGAAATAGGTTATAGGTTGGCAATAGATTGAATGACGTTGAGAATTCAACCTTAAAGTATAAGTGGATATTCAGGTCTTTAAAACACGCGCAATTTTGCAAGCACGACGGCGCAGCCGGAGTGCTTGAAATAGAGCAAGTGTTTTAAAGACCAGTTATCCACGAATGCTTTACATTATTTTTTTTTATTGGTACAATTATTGGTATTTATATTACAAAAAATGGAAATAATAACGTAAGTAAGTTAAATGGTCGAATTCGTGGTGTAATATACCTGTCGTTGTCAGGAAAATGAGGAGAACAAAAAATAACTTCCAATCTGTCACATAAGATTCATTGTTGTCACCGTTGACATTGGTTGTGTATTGCTTAAAAAAATATTTTATTTGACGTTAAGGTAGGAGTATCAACATGCTTGCCAACCTATAACCTATTTCGCGTAGATTTATTTAGGTTTTCTAGCTTTTATACAAAATTTAAAGAAAATCAGTATCGACTTGATATTCTATAGGTAATAATTGACATATTTAATAAAGATCAAGAAATTTCATAACTTATTTTAGGAGAATTGTATAGCGAAAAATATCGGGTAAGATTTTTTTTAACATTATTATGTCATTGTCACTCATTGTTCTTTCACTATACAATTCTTCCAAAATTAGCAATGAAATAAATTGATATTTTTGTAATATATCAGATACTACCTAAATAATGTACCGACGATATTGATTTTCTTTAAATATTAGTTATTAAAATAATAAACTCAAAAAATCAACGCGAAATAGGTTATAGGTTGGCAATAGATTGAATGACGTTGAGAATTCAACCTTAAAGTATAAGTGGATATTCAGGTCTTTAAAACACGCGCAATTTTGCAAGCACGACGGCGCAGCCGGAGTGCTTGAAATAGAGCAAGTGTTTTAAAGACCAGTTATCCACGAATGCTTTACATTATTTTTTTTTATTGGTACAATTATTGGTATTTATATTACAAAAAATGGAAATAATAACGTAAGTAAGTTAAATGGTCGAATTCGTGGTGTAATATACCTGTCGTTGTCAGGAAAATGAGGAGAACAAAAAATAACTTCCAATCTGTCACATAAGATTCATTGTTGTCACCGTTGACATTGGTTGTGTATTGCTTAAAAAAATATTTTATTTGACGTTAAGGTAGGAGTATCAACATGCTTGCCAACCTATAACCTATTTCGCGTAGATTTATTTAGGTTTTCTAGCTTTTATACAAAATTTAAAGAAAATCAGTATCGACTTGATATTCTATAGGTAATAATTGACATATTTAATAAAGATCAAGAAATTTCATAACTTATTTTAGGAGAATTGTATAGCGAAAAATATCGGGTAAGATTTTTTTTAACATTATTATGTCATTGTCACTCATTGTTCTTTCACTATACAATTCTCCCAAAATTAGCAATGAAATAAATTGATATTTTTGTAATATATCTGATACTACCTAAATAATGTACCGACGATATTGATTTTCTTTAAATGTTAGTTATTAAAACAATAAACTCAAAAAATCAACGCGAAATAGGTTATAAGTTGGCAATAGGTTGAATGACGTTGAGAATTCAACCTTAAAAAGTAATTCTGTCAAATTAATAATTAAAAAGTATTGACATATTTAGACTTCACGTTTCACGGGTTGTTGATGTTGCCATGGTAACTTTAAAACACGCGCGTTTTTGAAAGTGGGATTTAAACACGCTGAGGCGTACTTTAAATAAGCGAAAAAGGGTATCAATAAAAAAAAATTAATAAATGTAAATATATATACAGGGTGTTATTTAATAAGTGTCCGATATTGTACAGGACGATTCCCCAGTTATTTATAAGGTGAAAAGTTCATATAAGCATGGGTTCGCAAGGCCTTCATTTTTAAGATACCGGGTGTTAAAAATTTTATTTTATTTTTGTTATTCGTAAATAATTTTTAAAATAATGTCGATATTTGGGAGAAAATTAGTATTTGTGGGTTTTTTACTATGAGAAATTCAAATTTGGTCTTAGTTTGGCCCTTAATTGATTTTTCATTTAAAAAATGTGATACATACACGCACAAGAAATTGTGACTCCCAAAAAGAGAAAAAGGCCTGTGGGTGGCGCTCCATACAATTAAGGGCCAAAATAAGATCAAATTTGAATTTCTCATAGTAAAAAATCGACAAATACTTATTTTCTTCTAAATATCGACATTATTTCAAAAATTATTTACGAATAACAGAAATAAAATAAAATTTTTAACACCCTGTATCCTAAAAATGAAGGCCTTGCGAACCCATGCTTATATGAACTTTTCACCTTATAAATAACTGGGGAATCGTCCTGTACAATATCGGACACTTATTAAATAACACCCTGTATATAAATATAATGTAAGTTTTCCAAGTCCTATATTAATAATATTGCTGAAAACACTTATTGTTGTATAAATGGTCAAATAATTGAAAATGTTAATTTAATTCGTGATTTGGGAGTTTTGTTTGACTCTAAATTCTCCTTCTCACAACACGTTGAGATTGCCGTAGGGCGCCTAAGATGCTTGAATTTGTAAAAAGGAATACAAAAGATTTCACAAATATAAATGTTCTCAAAATTCTTTACACTTCACTTATATACGACCACACTTTTTTGTACTAGTGCTAGTGTTCAGTTCAGAGAAAATTTATTAGGTACTAGCATTTAAGAAACATATTATACAGTTAGAAAGTACAAATTATATTAATTTGGAACGAGAATTGGGATTACTTAAGTTGTTTAAGTAGGTAAACGTCGTGAGTGTTATCGCTGAATTTCTTGAGCCTCCGCATAAATACTCTTATATATACAATTAATAAAACACGTATATAACTAACAATGAGCGAAGCCGCTATATCCGCTAATAAAACTTTAAATGTGTATTACGGCTTCCCATGAAGAGAAGACAAAAAGCGCTTGAAACGACAAGTGCGAACCATAGACAATTTACCTTTAGATAAACAAACAATAATCACGAATGTGGCAGTTTTATGGCCTCGCGCATGTAAACAAAACTGGGAACTATTAGACATGCGCACTGCAACATTATCGTTTGACGAATGGGAAAATAGACAGGTCCGGGCTTTAAAATTTAAATTCTTGCTCATATGCCACCATAGAAGGTTTATTTTACCCCTATTTGGGCATAATACAATTATACAACGGCTGCAACTAGTACTATAGTCATTGTTTATATTACAATCCGAGTCACTATAAAAGCACAAACACAATTCACTAACTAAACTACACAAAAACCAGAAATCCATAAATATTAAACACCAGTCCCACAACCCACAATCCACGATAGCCGATCCGATAGCTGAAAACTTTAGAAAACTACAAGGAATCCGCAGAGAAATCTTAAAACACAACAACAAAAATGGCGGCCGAGCCGGTTCTGGAGAGTATTCTTGAGCGCGTCGATAAAGTAGGACGGCCGATAACACGAGGTTTGTGCGCATGCACGAAGGTTCCCCGAATGAAGACAGCTGACCGACGAGTCATGCGCCCGGACGTATTTTTTCACCCATAAAACGTAACTTTTGTTTGCGCAGGAGATAAGCTGTAGGTATCTAAAGGTAAATTGTCTATGGTGCGAACCTACTTATATAGGTTATAGGTATAAAAACACCTCAGCCTATGATTATATTGAGGTATTACAGTAGAAATATAATTTTCTTTTCTTTTATACTTACAAATACTTAAAAATACCAACGAAATTATATGAAAAATAATTTCCTTAAACGTTGCTGCCAACAATTCTTCCCTTCCAATCTTAGAGGCAATAGTTGCAGTTGTCCAAAAGGCTAAAAAATATGTAGGATGCAGGTATTGCAGGCCAAATAGAAAAAAAATAAATGGTAGAAATACCTAGTGATCGGTACAGAGACAGGGGCGAATGGGATACAGAGGGGTGCGCACGCGTGAGCCCACCATATATTTTTTTGTAAAATATACATGGTATGGGAAACTCAGGGCCGTCGAGAGCCAGGTCAGGCCTGGGGGCTGTGCGGCATCCCGGGCCCACTCCTAGAGCTGCCAGATTTAAAATATTAAAAAGCGGGAGGTAGGGTCTTAGCCAGTGGCGGCTTGTGACTTATTAACTTGGGGGTGCATTAAAAGCCCGCTTTTCATTAGTGGGTATACGTTTAAAAGTAAAGTTCATTCTTCTGTTTTTATTTGCAGCAAACTTATCAATAACAATAAAGTCCCTAGATTTACACTTTGTGGTCTGTCTCAAGTTAATTTTGAGTTTAGGTCTTCCCTCAATTTTAATTTCAATTTTTTGCTCAATACTTAATGAGCTAACATTGTTTCTTTATCTAACAGAGTATTAAACACACTGATTCTGAATTTTTCCTCTAGATTTAAATCTACAAAAACATCGTTTGGATTATTTTCGTCAAAAAAAGTAGTTGTTGAACCCAAGTTTTCAGCAACTAACAACTAACTTGCATTCATTGTGTATGGACTGCCAGTAACTTCTAATTAAACTTAAATCATCCATCAGGCTGGAAAGATTTTTAACTTCCACATCGATCGTACCCCATTTGCAACGTTTTCATTTCAAAATATAACAATTTACATACCTATGTAATGTTTATATATTATACAAAGTAATTTTTTGTCAACAGAGATTTTATATTTTTTTTTTGTAATTTATCATATTTTTTTAAATGCACAGCCCAAGCACGGGCCCTTAAAAGAGACGTGGGCCCGGGAAATTTGCCCCCCCTCTTGTCAGCCCTGTGGGAAACTGATACAAAGACATAATTAGTAGATTAGAATAAGTATAGCGGGAATGGAGGGCAGGCAATAAAATGACACAATTGTATCCCAACGTTTCGTTTTATAGGTATCAAAACTTTTTCAAGGGCCAATAGAAAGGTGTTTAAGTCGGTATATGTTTGTTCATATTGGAAGATATGAAAAAACATTTTTGTGAAAAATCAAAGAGAAAAGTCATAGGTAAAGCGAGCTAGAGTAGCGAGTCATGCCAGGGAACTCCTAGTAAAGTTCTCTGGTCAGGCCATGAAGGAAACTGCAAACAGTTCTCAATGTCAATCATGTATAAAAGACCTAAATGGCTTGAATGCAGGGGTAACTTCGGGAACCTTGCAATTATTAAAAAAAATATAATTATTATCTAATTTTGGAAGGGCTGTTCAGGGAGGCATTGACGAATAGTATGCCGGTATTTTTTTTAAATAAATGCACAGAAACTTAAAAAAAAAGCAGTTTTTTGAAATCACTAAAATTGCCACCTTATAAAATCCTTGAAAGTAATCACGTCGATTTTCAGACAACAATTTTTACTGGTAACACGATATTTTCTGGTCTATCTAGATGTCAGCTCTCCTAAGAATTTAGAGAATATGCGTTTGTTTTAACAGGAAATGGGTCGAAATTGCATAAAACACGAAAGTAAACAAAACTATATAGGGTCGAGTGGGGTAAATGTAAACAGGGGCAATGGGCATCATTGGTTTTCGATTTAAATTTGTCGCTAAATTTTCAAAAACTACGAATTTATCAACATTATATCTTCCACTGTCAACACACAAACGAATTTTGTTGCTGGGCCAACTATTTCAGTTTGCTCTCGAACTTCGTTAGAGACACTACAAAAAATTCTATTTTCAGTTTATAAGTGTTGTGTTAAAGTGAGCTTAAAATTTTTTTTGTTAACCCAAGTACTGAATTATCTTTTAAAACATGTTGAAATATGTTACTTTACTGGTTCCCACTTGTGTTAAAACTGTTTAAACAACAAAAACGCTTGTAACTCCTGTTTACATTTACCCCTTTAAAAAGTCTGTATGGGGTATGGTAAACAGCATTCAGAGCACACAGCACTCTCCTGAAAAAAAGGAAAATGTATCCACCATAGAAGAAACGACTCATTCTTCCAAAAAAATCGTAATTCCTAGGTTAAGACTGCAGAGTTATGGCGAAGTTTTAACTACTGAAGACGTCCTAAGACGATTAAAAGAAGCCCAAGAAAAAAAGATAAAGAAACCAAAAGAAGTAAAAAAAACACAGTGTGCACCAAAAAGAAAATTACAAATTGCAAAACTGAAAATAAAAAAGACTATAAAAATGAAGGAACTTTCAACGAGGAGAGTGAAAAATCCCTTTAATGATGAAAGAGTTTTGGACTTCCATTGTCTTTATTTGTTTTAAATCACAACGTTTCAACTAGTTAGTATCTTAGTAAAGAAACTTATTTACTAAAGTAACTTAGTTAGTATTCACCTGAATACGACTGGAGATACTAACCAGTTAAAACGTTGTGATTTAAAACAAATAAAGACAATGGAAGTCCAAAACTCTTTCATCATTCAAGAAACATCATTGTCTCCAACCTTTAAACAGTCAAAAATCCCTTTGTTTAAGTGGCAGTGATAGTCCCTGGGAGAAAGATTTTAACGTCACTGCATGGAGATGAAGATTTCATCTTAACAACAAAGACGACAATATCAAACTTGTCTAATGGAAATTTTGTACTTGTAGAGTTCAGGGGAGGAAAAAGGAAGACAATACTTTACAAGTAGGAAGTGTGTTCAGTTGAAAATGTTGTTGATCAGGACGTAGAAGTAGTTGGTTTGAAGAGCATAGATGATACTATGCAAAACTTTGCCATACAATCAAGCCATGTTAGTTTTGTTGCCGCAAATCAAATTATTGAAGAGTTGCCTTTTCCTACAATTAAAACCAAAGGCCAAAGAATTTAATACCATTTTGAAAAAAAGTTCCTGTTATGGGAAGATAAATTTTCTTTTCCAGTTTAGTCCCTACTTTTGTGTTTAGGTCGTTTATTTTGTATTTTTGTAATATAACTCGTAGACCTAAATGTGTTTTTAGTTTTAAATAATTATAGTACCTACCTACAGTTTTGGGGTAAATGTAAACATAATACTAAACAGCTTTGGAGGGACCGAATAAATTGAAATATGATTTGTTTACAATTTCCCCGTACACTCAACTCAAAATAATGCATGGTCTTGTGTTTAGCTGTTTACATTTACCCCAAACTAGTTGGGGTAAATTTAAACATTGCTAACTTAAACAAAAAATATAATTAAAAAAAAAATACTAACTAATTTCATTATTTCGACCATTAAAGTGTGAAATATATAGACCATAGAACATAATGCAAGAGTTGTCACTTCAAAAAACTTAATCTCCAAATTTTAGAAAGCAATTAAAACTATTTAAAAAAAAAAGTTGTCAAATCTGTTTACTTTTGCCCCACTTGACCCTATAATATATGACCGGCTGACTCTACCAGCAGTACCAGCTCCAGACTATGTCTGCATGTCTGTCTTCTTCATATGCCAAAAGCATAAAAATAACTACTCTGATCAACACAGCATTGCAGTGCGCATGCGAATCGTCAATAGTTAGGCAAATCGAATTGACAGTTAAAAGCTAGAAAATGGGGTCGTTATAATTCCACCGTACGACAGAAACTGTAACGTATGTGCCTCGGTATGTGCCAAACGCCATCAATAAACTTTTTCTACTACTGTATAGATAAGTTAACTTTCGGGCTCTAGCAACACGACAGATAACGAAAGTAAACATTCGAGTTACCTGAATATTATACGTTGCTAGCTATGTTAAGTAGCGTTGCTAGCTATGTTAAGTCTTACTTTCGGGGCTAGGACAAAAAAATCGAACTGACAGACTCTTGACAGTACTCAAATAACTAGTCAACAATACTCAAATAACTATAGTTGTCACGGATTATTTTACAGGTGGAAAAAAACTTATTTTATCATTTTAATTTGAATAAAAAAAAGTTTATTACTTAAGGTGGGAGTATCAACATGCTTGCCAACCTATAACCTATTTCGCGTAGATTTATTTATGTTTTCTAGCTTTTATACAAAATTTAAAGAAAATCAGTATCGACTTGATATTCTATAGGTAATAATTGACATATTTAATAAATATCAAGGACTTTCATAACTTATTTTAGGAGAATTGTATAGCGAAAAATACCGGGCAAGATTTTTTTTAACATTATTATGTCATTGTCACTCATTGTTCCTTCACTATACAATTCTCCCAAAATTAGCAATGAAATAAATTGATATTTTTGTAATATATCAGGTACTACCTACATAATGTAACGACGATATTTATTTTCTTTAAATGTTAGTTATTAAAATAATAAACTCAAAAAATCAACGCAAAATAGGTTATAGGTTGGCAATAGATTGAATGACGTTGAGAATTCAACCTTAATAATATATTGATCAGAGAACAGTAGTAGAAAACATTTAATACATTATACGATGCGAAAGTTTTTTTTTGGTGGTCAGAGGTATTAAATCACCAGTGGCGTAGCCAGCTAAGCGGGGCGGGAGGGGCGAACATATATGGGGGCGCTTTATGATTTTCTAGAACCACTATTATTATTATTATTAAAAATATGCTGTTTTTTATTATAAAATGTATAAAAAAACAAATAGAAATAATAAAAATCGAGTTAAGACACATCATATTATATTCTAAATAATAAACAAAAATAAATGGGATTCGTGCCATTAAAAAAATGACAAAAAACACTGTAACTTTCGAAAATAAAAATACATCATATACTTAATAGTAAATAGGTAGGTACCCTAATTTTACGCTATAATACTAAATAATTTTTACAAAATAATTCTTCTACTCTTTATGGTTTTAAATTTGTCGATTACAGATTGCAAGTCAATATTAGACGCATCATAGTCCCTTTCAATATCTAATAAATGCTATGTTTGTCAACCTGTCCTCAGGCATGGTCGACCTATTATACGTTTTAATATTTCGTAGTCTATTAAAAGATCTTTCGCCTGTTGGAGTGTTTGTAGCTATTGTTAAAAAAATTCGGTATATTTTACATAAATTAGGAAAAACTGATTCCAATTTTTTGGAAATTAAGAAAGGGCATATTTCTTCAGTTTTTAACTTATACTCCTGATTTATTTCAGTTAATAGACTGCAAAACGATTTGTATTCATCAACTAGGTAACTCCGGTTGGATAGAAGATTTGTAAAAAATACATAAATTATACAAAAATTGTTTATTTTCTTCAAAAAAAGCGATATTTTCCGCCTCTAAACATGAAATTTTTTTTTCTATCAGAAAAAAGTCATCAAATCTCTGTGTTAATGTTTGAATAAATGTGTCCAGTACAAAAAAATATACAGAAATTTTAAAATTTCGCCTAGGGCAATTTTGAGTGTTAAAATTATATTTGAGGCATTTCAAAAAAATATGGTGTTTGTTTTTCAAAATACATAATAGAATACCAACTTATTTTCAATTTCAATAAATGTTACAGAGTGTAATTAAAGTATATTTTTATTTTGCATACGGGCACCAAGCGGCAAGGGGCGCCATGCAAGGGGGGCGGGAGGGGCAGGCGCCCCCCTGGCTACGCCACTGTAAATCACCTCGGCAATTCAAAAACCCCCTCACACCAAAAAATTAACTTTCGCATCTAGTAATGTAAATAACTATTTTAAAATCAAATAATCAAAACCTTTTGTTGAAGGAGATCTAAGTAGGTATATGATATATAGAAGGCTTATTTTGCATGCAATTTAAAAATCTGAATTTATAAATACATAATAGGTAGGTATATTCGATCAGTATCTACTCACGTTTTTTCTTCTTTTTGGTAACTACAGTTGATAACCTGTCCTCCGATTTAATACTAGATTTTCTTTTCATGTTTTACTTTGTTATAGTAATAAGTAATTTATTATCACTTGCTGACTAAAATTACTTTTCAAAAAAAGCTTACACTCTGAAACTTCAAAAATCCAAGATAATTTAAGAAAAGTAATACTAATTAATTACCTAGCAACCGTATAGGATAGAATCAGGTTATAAGTTATAGGTAGATAAATAGGTAATAAGGTACCTCTACCACATATATTTATTCAAATTAATTGTTGGTTTTCAACTGGTAGAAACAGGACTCTGGAGATTAATACTTGAAGTTGAAACCTTCCGAATTAAAAAGTGCACTTTTTATAAATTAGTAGGTACAGTGTCACCAGTAAAGTCCGCATCATATGGGATTTTTTTATTAATAGCTTTATTCAAAAAAAATTTGACTTTGGCATCAAGTTCTGCTTTGAAACTAGGTTTCCAAAAATACTTATTTTATGAAGTATATACCTTACAGGGTCAAAAACAAATAAACTTTGCATCACATATATGCAGGGACGTAACTAGGGGGGGGGGGGGGGGGCTAAGCCCCCCCAAAATAATTTGACCAAATAAATATTACAAAATGCCAATCGCACAGCCTATTTAATTTTTGTTCTTATATTTTTTGTGAATTAAATCAAATGAACGTAATTATGAAAATTTAGCAATAATTATTGTAGAAGATAAGAATTTCAAAAAGGTATGTAATTTTTTATCAAAATACAACGTCGGTTTTGACCAAATTTGGGCGGGGTCTCTATAAAAATTCGCCTGCGGCGCATTTCGCCTACGGCGGGCTTTTACTGCATTCCCAAGTTAACAATTCACAAACCGCCACTGAGCTCTTCACCATTTTTTAAGACCGCGAGCCGCCACTGATTCAACCCCCCCCCCCCCCCAAAAAAGTGGCCCAGGTACGTCCCTGCGACCAAATTTTAATAGCCCAATTTTGATTTTGTAGAAAAACACACATTTAATATGGCGCTACTTTAAAGAAAATGTATCTGAACAAACTATCTGTCAAAACTAAGAAGTTTTATGTAGGTTGCGCTGAGTCGTATTTTGCAAAAGTGGTGCAATTTACAAAATATAGGTAAAAAATCAAAATTAGCTTATGCAGCTGAAATTTTGCATGTGAGCTAGAAACGGTATTTAAAAAAACTTTTTTCAATAACTTTCTTCGATACTTTCAGATATAACCCCACTTTTGAATTATTTTTTGGAAATAATTAAAATTTACCAGATAATGCGAATCACGTGACTACTATTTCCTGCTTAATTTTCATCTCGATCGAAGCAGAACTTGATGCCAAAGTCAAATTTTGAATAAAGCTCTATTAATAAAAAAAATCCCATATAATAATAATAATAATAATAACAAATTTTTATTAGTTCATTGAACTATTTAATTACATTTCAAATTTTAAATTTTTTCTTCTCTCCTGATAGATAGGTAATTACAATCTAGAAAGACTATTTTATTAGACTTTTTTACATAAAATTTGATTCTTTAATTTTTTTACAAATAGTTTTAAATTACACCTTTTAATTTCATTTCCTAACTTGTTATATTCTATAGCACCACTAAAAAATATTGATTTTTGAGTCGATTTCAAATTTGTATGATCCAAAATAAAGTTATTTTTTCCTCTTGTTTCATGAATATGAACTTCATTAAATTTTGTCAAGAAATTTTCATAATATGGTGCTGTTATATTTAAATTTATTTTATGAATAAAAATCAAAATACGAAATAATAAAAAATTTTCTATATTCATCCATTGTAAACAATTTAGCATTTCCGTTATTTTAGTGTATTTATTACATCCCAATATTATTCTCATTGCTCTATTTTGTAAAATCTGTAATCTGTTTTTATCTTGTTGTGAACATATATATAAAATTGAACTACAAAAAACAAAATGAGGTAAAATAATACAATTGAAAATCATTTTTTTACTATAAATGCTTAAGTATCTGCTTAATCTATTTAGTACTCCTATTTTTTTTGAAATTTTTTTACAAATATAATCCATATGATCATGAAATTTTAAATTTTTGTCGATAATAACTCCTAAATATTTAACTTTAGTAACAATTTCAATAGATTCGTTATTTATTTTAAAAGAAATATTTTGATTTTGAAACTCATTATACTGTTTATCAGAACTTAGTAATAAACATTTTGTTTTATCAACATTTATTTTTAATTTATTTTCACACATCCATTTATATATATGTTCTAGTATATTGTTCATGTTATTTATTAGAGATATTAAATTACAATCTGAAATATAAATTACTGTATCATCAGCAAAAAAATGATATTTACAAATGTCTAGATTGTAGGCCAAATCATTAATATAAATTATGAATAATAAAGGACCAAGTATACTGCCTTGAGGTACACCAACATTTATACCTTTTTTATTTGACACATACTCGTTACATTTAACTACCTGCCATCTATTCATTAAATAGTCATGTAACCATTTATGTGCCTGTCCACCAATTCCGTAATGTCGTAATTTTTCTAATAATTTTTTTCTATCAATTGTTTCAAATGCACGTTTCAAATCTAAAAAAATAACGGCCACCATATCACCCTTATCAATTTTAAGTTTCCAATCATTTAAAACATATTGTACAGCAGTTTCACAACTATATTTCTTCCTAAATCCTGATTGAAATTTTGATAATATTTTATTTTCCTCTACAAAATCTAATAACTGATAATAGACTATTCGTTCTAAAATTTTTTCGACAGCTACAAGTGTATTTATTGGTCTAAATTCTTCTGGTTTTGATGTATTTTTAACCTTTCTTATTGGCGTTATTGTAGTTATTTTTAAAATTTCAGGGACAATACCAAATTTCAAACTAGAATTTATAATATCCAATAGTTGAATAGATATTTCATTAAAATATGTTTTTAAAAAATTTATTGATATAGGGTGAATCGCCCAGTTGTCGGCCACTTAACTGCATTTTCACATTAAATTAACGTTTAAAAGGAGCTGATTGATTGAATTATAGTCCGGATTATTTTATCTGATAGCCTGTAGTATACTAAATTAAAATATATCATACAAAAATGTAAAATCTATTAAGTTTTTTTTCTGGCAAATAAAATATAAAGAATGTGCTTTTTGCTAGTTCTCGGTCATTTGATTATTTTCTCGGCCATTAACGTACCAGTTCTTGGCCGGGTGGTCGAAAAACACCATTTTTCGGCCATGCTATTAAAAAATTGAAATGAAAGTAGAAAATAACAACTTTATTACATAAAAATATTCTAGTGAACACAATCTTTTTAAAACTTAACAGATATCCTAAAAACAGTTACAAACCAAATAATATTCTAATTATGTAAAAGTAGGCAACAAAAAAAACAATACAAAAATAAACCAACCTACGTATTTTAAATAAGTAAGAAATACAAGAAAAAACTACCTAAAATGTATTTGCAGGAACTACATATGAAATATTTCGTTGCAGCTTCATCGTAGGGTAAAGCAGATAGCTCAGTACAAGCTAAATGAAACCAATTAGGGCATATATATCACAACCCAAGTTTTTCATGGAATCATCTTCTGCATCGCTTATTAATTCATCTTCGCAAGAAGAACACATCAGTTTGAATTTCTTAGCTACATTTTTTTTTGACTGATTTATATTTTTGTTTGCATTTTTTTTGCTCTGTTTCTTCAGTCTTTCATCTTTTTTCTTCTGCGGCCATCTGAAAAAACAGTTATATAGGTAGTAAGCAGTTTTAAGGATTCTTAATTTATTTAAAAAAAAAACACGTACCTACTTGATAGATAGGTACCTACAAACGAACCTACAAAGCAATAGTAAAAAAGCAAATCAAACGTTTACAAGTTAAAGGTATGGCCGAGAAATGGCCAAAATACCCTTTCTCGGCCGCTTGTCCAAGCCTGTTTATTTGTCGCGTTTTTGTAGATGGTCCGGCCGAAAACTGGCTATTCTGTAGTACTAACATTTTTAAGTTTATCAGAAAATAAGATATTCCCGAATTATGATATAGTATATTAAAAAGAGATAAAAAATATATTACTTTTAAGACCGGTTCTCGGCCACCCCGGTCGACAAAGGGGATGGGCGTTTTAAGTAATCCAGTTTACCGGCCACCAAAAAAAAACACTTTAAGTCCATCATTTATCACTTTTTCTAAACATAATAGGAATAGTTCAACATACTTTTTATATAAAACAATAAAACCTTACCTTTAAAACCAGTAATTTAAAAAATAATCACTATTTCTTTATGGGATGCACACTACGAAAATTTTAGTGAACGGCCACGCCACACGTCTTCCTTGAGCGACAACTTTTAACTGACTTTTTTTTTCTTAGGCAAGCTTGTAAAATGGCGTTTAGTGCAAAGTGGTGGGGAAAAGGAGTCTGAAGTAAAGTATATATTTAAAAAATGCGCGAGCCGTCAAAAACTTATAATTTATTAACCATATTCTCGAAAAATGGCCGAGAACTGGTGGTGGCCGGCTAACTGGGCGATTCACCCTATCATCTGTACTAGATTTATTTGAAAAACTAAAAATGATTTCTTTTAGTTCATTTAAGTTTAACAATTTAAATTTATCAAACCTAGTATAATTTTCTTTGAAAATAAAGTGTTCATTGTAATTTGGTATTGAATCAACTATATGGTTTATGCTTTCTATAAAAAACTTGTTAAAATTTTCTGCAATTTCAATATTATTGTTTAAATTAACTCCATTAAAATTTATTTCTTTATATTCTTCTACTTTGTTTTCCGAAATAAACAATTTTAGAGTCTTCCACATTTTTTTTGAATCATACTTACATTCATCTATTTTTAAATTAAAAAACTTTTTCTTTTCATTTCTAATTGTTGATGTTACTAAATTTCTGGATTCTTTATACGTAAGCCAGTCATCCGCCACATTTGTGAATCTAAATTTATTGAAACATTCATTTTTATATTTTATTAATTTTATAATTTCATTACTGACGTAAAATTTTTGTTTAGAATATAATAAAACTTCTTTTTTAGGGGAATATGTGTCAATTACCTTTCTTACACTATTTACAAAAAATTCACACTTTGTATTTATACTTGGTTCACTAAAATCATAATCGATATTTTTTAAAGAATTTTTAAAATTTGCAGTATCATCCATTCGTTGACGAATAGTAATTTTTTTATTATTTTTAAGGTTTTTTAAAAGAATCGTTTCAACAATACAGTGATCAGTAATTATGGGAGTTGTTAAGCTTTGTGTAACAAAATTTTTGTTATTTGAAACTATTAAATCAATTATAGTCGCATTGTTAACTGTCAAATGTGTTTCTTGATTCACCAGTTGATAAAAACCACTATCATTTAGAATGCATTTAAGTTTTTTTGTATAAAAACTATTATTGTCCTTCCAATTTATATTGAAATCTCCCATAATTATAATATCATTTTTAATTAAAATACCAAAACTTTCATACCATTCAACAAAATAATTTAAAAAATCAGCATGAGAATAATTTGGCGAGTGATAAATACCCACTAACGTATATGATTTATTTAAAATTTTAATTTCGATGTGTAATAACCAAAGGTTATTTGGAATAATTTTATGAAAAATCTTTTTGTAAAATAGATCCTTTCTTATATAAAATATTACACCCCCTGTATGTCGACTGCTGGAATTTAGTCTTTCTATATTATAATTACCTATTTCCAATTCAAAATTTTCAATATCCTCTGTTATGTGGGTCTCCGTAAAACAAAAGACTAAAGGTTTTTGTATCTTCATAAAATTTGTTATTTCATCCAAATGTCCTAACATTCCTTGAGCATTGAGTAAATATATTTTTTCTTCTTTCTTTGAAATAATCCTACTATTCTGATTTAATTGCTACTTATTATTTTTTGAATTTTCTACCTTCTTAATGTAAATATGATGCGGACTTTACTGATGGTGACACGTGACACTGATATCAATATTTTCGGGGTAGACTACCGCTGGTGCGAGGGGTACAACTAGGCCGGTGGGGGGTCGCTTAGATAAAATTTTAAGCTAAAAAGCTCGACATATTTTTTTGCTTAAAGAGTAATTTTTTGTGAAACCGAATTCAATCAACGATGGACTCGACTGATTTAAATAAGAATTTTAGTTTGGTCTACTAGATGACGCTATGTCAAAGAAAAAATCTGTTATATCTGGTTTCTTTAGAGCATAATTATTTTGTTGAGACGGCAGAGCAAGATTTAAGAATGAGGCAATGAGTAGCTAACCGCGAAAACGTGTCCCCTAAATTCCAAACGAAAATAATGGCTGAGTTCTGAGTTCCTTTTTAGTCACTTTTACGCAGCAAAGCAAAGTCATCAGCGGCTAAGTTGGGCGTTCCTCTTAAAAAATTTCCTCCCCCCTTGCCGCGTTTAAGTATGCTCCACTACACTTCTCATACTATAGGTAAGTAGGTACTTTCTTTTTGCTTCTTTTAAACAGCAATCTTTGCTGAATTAAATTGTTAAAGGAACATTTCGTAAGCGACTTCGTATAATCAGCCGAGCTCCTTTTAGGTTACTTTTAAATAGTAAACCAAAGCAATCAAAGCACAATCAGGGACCCGGACCCATAAACGTCATAAAGAACGTGCCCGGACCGAAATGAAATAAATAATTTGGGTTCCGTTACAGTTCCGGTCCCGAAATAATTATTTCGATTCGGTTCTTACCAATTTTTAGGGGTTCCGATTCGGTTCCATACAAACTAGGAAATTTCGATTCCGATTCGGTTCCGAAAAATCAAAGGCAAATAAATAAACCTGTGTATTGTATAGTTGTATTCCTAGTACTTAAAGTGGCTCGAAGAAGTAAGTTCGTAGAAAATCAAAAAAGACAAGTAAACCAACGGTAAAAATGATTGTCAAAGACACTCATCACAGATAACAAAAAAAATTGGTTTAAGGTTATAGTGTTCCCCGCAGAACAGAAGTCACGGAATAAACTCAAAATTAAACAATATCCGGCCAAGGCCCAGTATCACCCTGAAAACCGAAAAAAACCGTTAGGTATAATTTTTAGAGATTCCGGTTTTGCACCTAAAATTGTTTTGCTAGTAAAATATGTTAAATATGTGTTCAGTTTCGATTCCGGTCCAAAAATAATATCTGTTCCGGTCCGGTTCTTTGCAGTTAACGGTTCCGGTACTTCCGGTCCGGGTCCCTGAGCACAACAAAGATTTTTTTCCTCACCCCTTGCCGCGGTTAAGTACTTATGCCAGATCATTGCTCATTGCTTATGCCCCTCTATATTTCTCATCATGCGATTATACGAAGTCGTTCGCGAAGCGTTCCTTTAACAACTTCTAACAAAGAGGTTTACAACCCTATAAATTTTCTTTGATGTTTACTTTGCTTTCGTGTTTAAGAATCAAATGGAAAACACAGAAAAATAAAGGGTTTATTATGGAATTGGAAAATACCATAGGCCTCTTAAAACAAGTTTAAGAGTTCTATGAAAAATACCAATGATCTTAGCAGCTGATCATTGGAAAATACCGAAAGTACGCTAGGGATGCGCGATACGATACGATATTTTTGATTATCGATATTTTACCTTCCGATACCCGATATTTTGTATCGATATTTTTTATTCGATATATAATGAGTATCGAAATATTTTACTCTGTATCGTTCAGATAGTATCGATACATCCCAAAATTCCAAAACCCACAATTTTATTAATTTTATGATGCGGTTTCCGAAAACAGCAAACCTTGAGCGGAAAATGCCTGGTCCGACCTTGAAAAATATAATAGTATTTTCGAGTGGTAAAATCAGTTAAGCGTAAGTGTATCTCTAGTGTCTTCCTCTTTTCATGTTAAAAAAGGATGCAAATACACGCGTCGTTCGTGCTGCATTTGCTGCTCTTCTCCCTCAATCCGCGCGCACACAGAGTGTCACAGAGCAGCACAGAGCTTTGGCTATCCTTTATTGGTATACAGAATGCCCGTATTGCCTATTCTGTTGTTGTCATTCGGATTCGGGGAATTACAAATTTTTTATTATATTTACTAGTAGTAGTAGTAGGTACCAGTTACTAAGGAAAAATAACATTACCACTTATTTTTTTTTAGAAACGTTAAAAATCGTAAAACAAAAAATAACAACGCGGATCGAAAAAGTATCGATATTTTTCAAACCGATATTTTATGGCATCGATACTTTACCATACGATCCGGATCGATACAAAATATCGATACTTTCAGCGTATCGGAACATCCCTAAAGTACGCACTACCCAATTTAGGGACGTTTGATCAAGATCGATTTTTTTGAAGATCGATTTTGGAATCAATATTTTTTATATTTTCATGTTCCCTGCAGAAAGCATTTGTCTTAATTGTTTTAAATATATATTTTGTAATCGATTTTTGTTATCAATGTGACTCTGATTAACGAAATCCGGGGGTCTCTCATCGGCATCGCCCGGATCGCCATCAAATAAACGCCACCTTTAGGCGGTGTTGCTCAACTATGAAGGACTGGGGATGGAAATTCAAAATCGGCATCTTACCCACAGTCTTACCCTCACAGAAAAATAAAGGGTTTACTTACCCTCAAGTTCTCCATAGCCGAAGCACCCCCTAACCCTTTACTCTGGCCGTTCACACATCGTAGATGGCCTTTGTCCAACTTGAATTATTCCTTTGTATAATCTGTTGTAGTCTAAATGTGATTAGTGATGTTAAAGAACAGGTAAATTGCTGAACAGGTTCGAACAGTTCGGTTCTCACTCGGGAACCTGTTCCGTAAACCTGTTCACCTGTTTTTTTGATTATAAATTATTGTCCGCCCACTGACTTGGTAAAAAAAAAAGTAAAAGTGAAAGGTCGGGAGTAGTAAAAACCACGTTTTTGTTAATCACTTTCTAAAAAAAAAAAAAAAAAAGAAAAAAAAAAGGTCGCTAGTTCCGTAAACTAACAACACGGAAAGAACACCGCTGCATTCTTGTTTCCTTGTAAGAAAGAACAGCCTGTTCTTTTTATGTGTCATTGCTGATTTATGAAAGACTTGTTCTTTCTTTGTTCTTTTTTTGGAGCAGAACAGGGAACAGAGAACAGGGAACAGAGAACAGGGAACAGGGAACAGGGAACAGAGAGCAGAGAGCAGTGAGAGCATACACGCGGACGCAGCGGTGTTCTGTGATATTACTTTGTTTACGGAACTGACGACCTTTTTTTTTTTTTTTTTTAGAAAATGATTAACAAAAAGCGGTTTTTTACTACTATGGTGACCTTTTACCTCTTTTTTTGTGACAATAGAACAGGTGAACAGGTTTCCGGGTCAGAACTGCTGAACTCCCACAGCAATTTCCCTGCTCTTTAACATCACTCGACCGCCATCATCTGTCATAAGTCTATCTAAAGAACCGGTTCAGTTCTTTTACAAAGAACAGTTCACTGAACAGGCTATCTCTAACCTGTTCTAAAGAACCTGTTCCGTTCTTTTCTTAACAACTCTAAATGTGATGCTTTCCTTCTTAATTCTATAAAAGTGAATGGGACAGAAATTTCGAATCATCCAAGATCCACGTCCAATTACGAATGGAATCACCATAAGTATCGAACAAGAACAAACCCTATAAATTTTCTTTGATGAGTATGACTGACGTTTATGGATGCCATGTTTGTTGGATTTTTCTTGTAAATTAGTAAATTTCTTTTTCATTATTTTTTTAATGTGAAGATTGGTATTTAGTGATTCCTAAAAATTATTTAAAAATTTTTTACAGCATTTATTAATTTAGTAAATATGTGGAAATGCCACAAGTGCCAGAAGCCAGTTTATTTTGGTAAGAAAAGAAATAGTTCAATGGCTGTACCTTGTGTACTGTTTTGTAGGTTTCTGTTTAATTTTTATTCGAAAACTGCCTTTTTTAGCTTTCAAAAATCAACTAGTATTACCTTTTTAATTGAAGTACTATTTTGGAAGGCTGTCGTAGTTAAACAAAAAATAATGGGGTTTCCTCCCTCTTCTATCAATTGATATAATGTAAATATTTTTTTAGTTTAGTTTGCATGCAAAGCAAACACATCTTATTACGATCTATTAGCTTCATTATCACAAAACATACCTCTTTCTGTGTTCGTTAAAAAGTTACTTAAATATAAATAATACCTAGGTTTGTTAACGAGTAATATTCATAAGCGAAAGAGTAATATTTATTGAAATTTATCTATCTATGAACAATATTTAACAAACCCTGATGCAATTTTACAATATTTTCTTACTATAGTATTTTGTTTATTCATGTAAACCTTTATTTATGATAATCCTCATAATTAAGGCTTTATTTGATGCTAAAGTAGACAAAGAAAAAAATACTTTAGGTAGGTACTTTATTTTATGTAGGTATAGAAATAATTATTTGTAGAAATTACCTTATTGTTCTTATTATAGCCGAAAGAAAACATTCTTTAGGATTCAACTGGCACCCAGAATGTTTACGATGTGAAGAGTGTGGCAAAAGACTGAACCCAGGGCAGCATGCCGAACACAAGGGAGTGCCCTATTGTCATGTTCCCTGTTACGGTGCTCTATTTGGGCCCCAGTTGTTCGGCCATGGTACAAGAGTAGAATCTCATAAAAGTTTTGGACAACAAAAGGAATCTCCTAAGTTAGGAAACAAACCGATTTTACCCCGGTCTACTTTAGAGTCTAAGATTAAAGTAAGTAGGTTTATATCATTTTAGAATTTGTGGTGTTTTAGGATTGCAAACATATTTTTGCACTTCACTGTTATAAGGATGTTTGTCATTGTTATATCATGTATGTACACTAATAATAATACTTTTTTTGTTGTAAAAAACATTCACAAGTAAGTTCTTTGTTCTAATTGTATCAGTTTCTGATAAAAAAATTGTTTTTCTCAAATTTTGATCTTTAACAGGGTGTTAAACAAAATGGGATATCTTTTCAACCATTCCGGTTGTGGAATTAAATATTATGGTGCTCGATAATGAATTATCGGAATATGGAATTTTATATGTACAGGGAAGTGCAAAAGTAACACCTTTTTATCTTTATCAACATTTTTTGAAATGCTATGGTTAGGTACATTGCTGCTTCATTCAATGCATAGGCGAGAACATTTCCTATCTGTCCATATGGGGTGTCTCTATACCTAACTATAATACTTTTAAACTTATTTACAGTTTTTCGCAAAATCCTCAGAAATATTCTAACGGATGGTCACCGTGAAACACGCTGTATACCAGGTATTGTTGGTCCATGCATGGAAATAGGCAATCTATTTCAAACTCATGCTGAAACCATGATTATAAAACTCGTTCTGCGAATTTCATAATTGCAATTGTATATTATCTTACTCCAAACAGCCTATAAGTTAAGAAAAAAATTTAAATATTTCTATTTGATTATGTTAATAAGATTAAAAGTTTTTTAAAACTGACCATCTCACCTAACAACGTTGTGGGCTACTCAAATTCAAATATATTCAATATCCTTTCATTTTAATTGTAATTTTGATTCATATCTACTTGTTTGTCAATTATTAGTATTATTTTTTTTTATATATATTTTATGACTTTTTACTAGTTGTATTTTACAAAAAACGTAATTAAATAAATAATTACAAATACAAACATTTCAAATAATTAATTACAATACTGTACAGCAATATCAATATGTAGTTGCCAAAAATTTTTCATCATTGCATCCATAATAATGTGCAGCTGTATATTACTGATTAAGATTAACCTTCATATAATTTTAGAAACGTTCCAAGCAAGGTTGGCAGGATATATATCCTTGATAAATATCAAAGTCAAAGTCAAAAATGCTTTATTGTAAAAGAAACATGTTCTTATTTACAAAGCTTCCTAAAATAGGCTATACTAAATATAATTACACAGTATCTTTGATATAAACATAATAACATAAAAACATAATTAGCACAAACAGGCAAGAAACAGATAAATATAAAAAAACACAATAAAAAAAATGTCACCGACACAATGCAAAACCCATTCGAATAGCTATAATGGCGGGTCGTCATAAAATTCACGCATGTCATAGTAAGCCTTTTGCCGCAGGATTCTTTTTAAGGTTCGCTTGAACACCCTTGAGGAATTTGAGGATTTTATCCTGTCAGGTAAATTATTAAAAAAAATTTTGCCCTCATAAAAGATGGACCTCTTTGTCAACTCGTATTTTGGTATTGGCAGGGGTACATGCAACGTCTGTCGGGTTGCGCGCTCCGATTCACCACGAATGACATGGTAGTTTTTAAAAATTAATGTTGAAATTTCAAGAATAAACAATGATGTCATCGTTAAAATTTGGAGAGCTCGAAAGTATGGCCTTTTTCCTTTTCTTTTATCCTGATATATATCTTGATTATCATGATATTTATGCGACGATATTAGGGTTGGGCATGGTCAATTGACCATGACGTATTTGACCGGTCAAATTCGGTCAAAATATATTAATTTTATTTTTTTATTTATGCATTTGTGGTCTGTCCAGATTACCTCCTACCACCCAGGATAATGTTTAGTGTCTCGTTATAGCGCCGTTATTTAAGAAAACAATATATGAAGCAAGATATGAAAACAATTAAACAGACAAGAAAATGATATTTTTAGTTGCTTAATCCGAAAAAAATATAAAAATTACCAAAAACTCAGTGGCGTCTTCTTTTTTGCCAATATTATTTGTTAAGGCGCCCCCTGAGACGTCACTGGACGTAATAATTTAGCGCTACACGACCGTTTTATCACTAAAATTATCATTACCAAAATTAAATTTAAATCTGCTAAAGGATATTGAAAATATTCATCATTAAAATACTCGTTAAAATTATTTAAAAAAAAACTTAGTCCCAAATATCTCCCTTCATGTTGGATTTATCAAAAAATTCTATGGGACATAATTTGATCAAAAATTAATTATCTTTAAGAACCACAACATTTAAAAGTTCCTGTCATCGAAAAAATTCTTTGCACCGTGGTGCCACCTACATCTTGTATTATTCAAACACATTTTTTACACAGTTGTGAAGCCAATCATAGAGGCTCAAAACTGGCGTTTACAGAATTTACATGTCACTTTTAGTTTTCGAAATAATTGGCCTGAAACACCCTGTATATCAATATTTTTTTTTCTAAAATTCTATTCATCAGTATAAAAATATGGCCCCGCTGCCGCTGAGCCGGCAACAGCGTATTATGCTGCTTGCGATGCGGTGATTCCCTAGGTATCTTTCCGAGACGTATGGACCATGCACCTGTTGTTCTATGCCGCGTGGCATTTTTATTTAGTTCCGATTTCTGATTGAAGGGAGCAATATTTTGCTGTTTGTTTTATGAAATAAAAATTTTACAATGCCAAAAATAAAAAATCCAGTTTGGGTTCATTTAGATTTAATTAACAAACCCAGTAATTCTGGGTTTTAAGTTGAAGCATAGTTAGAATATATGATGTGTTCATATCATAGACAATTTACCTTAATTGTCTATGGTTCATATTCATAAACTTGTATTTTTTACCTACATTTTACATTCCTAACATAGGAGTACTAAAAAAACCTTTTTATTGTGATAGCAACTATCATTGTCACTATATTTTTCTAATTTTCATACCCACCTAAGATACGGTATATAGTGCTGGGGTAATAGTAGTCAGATAAACAGGGTTTTTCTGCTTCAAAAGTTTGCGATTAGAATATTGTGTGGGCTTTAACGTCGGGACACCTGTAAACTGGCATTTAGGCAGAATAAAATTCTTACAGTTTTCGACATATTATATACTTGAAGTTTACTCATATGTTTATAGAGATAGGCACACGTTTGAGGGTTGCCGACTTAATCATAATTATAATACTAGAGATCACTTAATATTGATGCCACCACGTCATCGCACACCTACTTACCAGAAGAACTGTTTAGATAGCAAGTAGCTCGGAAAATTCAGTTTTTCATAAAGGCTTAATTAGTTTCAGCTCCCTGCCACATGACATTAAGAATGCTAGAAACCTTAATATATTTAAGAATAAATTAAGGAAACACTTAAAGGGAGAATGATTCAATAATCATGATTGTTTTATTCGTGTTATGATGACAAATAAATATGTTAACACATTGACGGTTTTATTTTAATGTATTGTATTTTTTTGATAGTGTGTTGTTAGTATGTATTTTATTTTATTTTGTTTGTTATTTTAAATCTTGATATATTTTGTAAATCTTTACTGAAATTATTATTTTTTTGTATTAGCCAGGTGCTAAATAAAGGAATATTATTATGTCCTAGATAATAGCATAAGAGTGGCACCTAATATCAATGTTTTTAAGAGTAGACTTAAAAAGCTGATGTTTCAAAAAAACTGTTATAGTCTTAGTGAATTTTTCCTGTAGTTACTTCATTTGTCTGACGTTTTTTCCAATTATTGTAGTTCCCTGTATTCCCTTTTAATTGGAGAAATAAACGATATTATTATTATTATTATTATTATTATTATTATTATTATTATTATTATTAATAGAGTTGAAATACAAATTTACAGGTTTATAACATGTTTATATTAAATTAAGTGATTTTGAATTTTTAAAATATTATATCTTTACAGAAAACATGAAATAATGAAATAATAATTAAAAATATAAATAAATATCCAAATTTGGATAATATCGAATATATATCGATATACGGGTGTCCCAGAATATGTGGGCAATCTCCCGGATTCGGACAGAATATGAAAAAATAATATGACAAGTTCCCATAAAAAAGTTTCCTACAGGCCCTCCCTACTGAGATATAAGCCCCTGAAGGACGCCTCTGGAAATCGATTTATCTTGAATAATTCTTAAAGTACTTGGTGTAATTTAATAATTTTTCAGTATGATGGTTGCTAGGTAAGTCTCCTCAAAATGAACCATTTTAATTTTAGAAAATTCGCTGTGGCTGTGTACACGTAGAGTAGAATTGAAGAAAAGAGTTGAGTTTGTATTACGTGTAAAAACTTTTATTTTATTAAAATCACTTGTTCGTTACTTTTACCACTGTCAGCACGTTTTTTAAATCAAAGATGTTTTATGTTTTGTTTCGTGTTGTCCTTTTACAATTTTAATATCATTCTCAAAACATTGTGTGGACGTAATGCCATTCCACCTTGAGGATATCATTGTATATTGACGAATAGCACTGAAGATGGCGAAAGCCGAAAGCGCTCTGCTAAGATTTTAATAAAATAAAAGTTTTTACACGTAATACAAACTCGACTCTTTTCTTCATTTTAATTTTATTCGGCTTATTTAGTTTTCCAGGGACGGACTAGCTTTAACAGTATAATGCTTATTTTTTTTACACCCTGTATGATAGAGGCATATCAATAATACTATTGAACAGCTGAAACCTTAAACTAAAAAAAAGGTACATCGACATCGATAAAGTAAACCGTTTACGAGAAAAATTTTTTGTTCCATATGCCTTTTTTTTATAAAATATTCGATAAATACCATATTTTTACTGATTCATTTTGTACGTCGGTTCAACATGAGCTCCTTCTACTGCAATGCATTCCCTACATCTTTTAATTGTAGATTGTTGGATCCTCCACAATGCGCCAACATTATTCCTTATTTCGCGACAATGGAAGTTAATCAGTTCCAATAAGTGTTCCCGATTTTGTATTGGATTGGCGTATACTAAACATTTTAGATAGCCCCACAAAAAAAAATCTAATGGATTATTTAGGTCTGGTGATCGAGGAGGCCAAGCCACTGGTCCTCCCCTTCCTATCCATTGATTTTCGAAGACCCTGTTTAGGTGTTCTCGAAGTACTAGACTAAAATGTGGCGGAGCCCCATCATGCATGAACCACATATTATGTCGTAGTTGCAGAGGTAGCTCTTCTAAAAGGTCTGGCAAATTGTTTTGAAGAAATTCCAAATACCTTTCTCGATTTAACCTTCTTGGCAATACAAATGGTCCAATTAAGTATTGTCTGATAATTTCGGCCCACACGTTGATGGGTTCAAATTGGTGCTGATGATGCGTTACAATAGAAGCATGGGAATTTTCCTCTGCCCATAAATGTAAATTATGAGAATTTATGATGCCGTTTTTGGAAAACCCAGCTTCGTCCGTGAAGCGAACTGAACCAATGAAATTTGCATCGTTTCTGTGCCGATCTAAAACCCAGTTACAAAATTCCATCCTTCGTGGAAAGTCTTCAGGAAGAAGCGCATGGACTTTTTGAAGGTGGTATGGATGTAACTGTTGCTCTCCAAAGGATTCTAAAGACCATTGATTTTGAACAATCAAATTCGGCAGCCAATTTTCGAACACTTGCAGCAGGATCTACTTCTACGGCATTAAGGATGTTTTCTTCAAGACCATCAACGCGATGGTTTTGATTTCCATAATTGTGACTGGCTTTGTCAAACTTTCCTAAAATTATTTACGACCTAAATACTTTAAATCAAATCTTTATCATCCGATAAGTACAAACTAAAAATAAAACAACTTAGTTTTTACCTGTCTCTCTTAAACGACGATCTACTCTTTCAAAGGTTTTTCTGTCAGGAATTCTCCTGTTTGGAAATCGTTCTTCATAAAGCCTTCAGGCTTCTAAGGCATTACATGATGCAAGCCCATACATTAAATGCATGTCGGCATATTCCTCAAACGTAAATTCCATACCAAAAAGAAGCAGAAGTAATAATATCAAAAACTTAAACACACTCAATTTCCAACTGACACTTTAGTAATTATTGTTTATTTTAACTGCTACATATCAACTAAACCATATCAACAAAATAAGGTATATATCGAATATTTTATAAAAAAAGGCATATGGAACAAAAAAAATTTTCTCGTAAACGGTTTACTTTATCGATGTCGATGAAGAGTACCTTTTTTTTAGTTTAAGGTTTCAGCTGTTCAATAGTATTATTGATATGCATCAATCATGCAGGGTGTATAAAAAATAAGCATTATTCTGTTAAAGCTAGTCCGTCCCTGGAAAACCAAATAAGCCGAATAAAATTAAAATGGTTCATTTTGAGGAGACTTACCTAGCAACCATCATACTGAAAAATTATTAAATTACACCAAGTACTTTAAGAATTATTCAAATAAACCGATTTCCAGAGGCGTCCTTCAGGGGCTTATATCTCAGTAGGGAGGGCCTGTAGGCATTTTTTTTTATGGGAACTTGTCATATTATTTTTTCATATTCTATCCGAATCCGGGAGATTGCCCACATATTCTGGGACACCCTGTATATCGGATATTTGGATATTTATATAAATATCGTGATATTTGCCAACCCTGGTTCCAAGCATATCTTACATTTAAATTCATACTTCAGGTATACAATCAATTTTATGAAGGAAAAAGTGGGGAAATAAGATCACGTGAAGTCAATGGACGGTATATTCTAGAAGGACCTCTTAGAATTCACTGGGGCGTTCAAGGAGTAATTCATCTGAAGGAAAATGATGATCAAAGAACAGTTGTGACAATCAGAAAGAGAAATTCGTGTAGAGCCTCTTCTAGTCCAGAATACGACACAGATGACGACATACAAAATATATCAAGAGATACAAGCTTTAATGACATATCAACCAGTTCAAGTACTACTTTAGATATTAGCAAATCTGACACAGGTAGGTTTAAATATGATCATATTTCTATTATTTTGTTTGCTAGTATTACATTTATCAAAATGTGAATATAATTTTTAATTGGCACCTGCACTTTCACCCCAAAGAGAAGTTTGGAACTAAGAGTTCAATTGGTGTTTTTGTATGCATTTTTGATATACATATAAATAATATCTTAATATTATCATTTATATTATAGTATCTGAAACCCTTCTTTCAGGTATAGAAAGTGGTTCAGACTCCATATATTCAAGTCTGTCGGACAGTAACCCATCGTCCCCCAGAAGTAATATGCCAAAAAGCGTAACACTGCCTTCCAAATTGGATGTTAAGAATATGGAATGGGACGAATTAGATGATCTCTTACAAGTGGAAAGAAAAGTTGACGAATGCGAAAAACTTTATCAGACAATGCCTATTCCCCTACCTTCACAATTTAGTACTGACAGTGATTCTCCCAGTAGTAAAACTAGGTAAACATTTTTTGTTCGATTACATCTGTGTAGAGAGCTTGAGCTTTGTCGAAGATATAATTGTTATCAATGTTTTCTGTTGCAGTTCATCGGATCAGAGTAATAATAAGTCTTCCATAGTGACAATAACAGCTGATACGAGTACTCTAAAAGCACCAATAACTAACGGTACTACGACTGATACTAGCATAAGTGAGGATAAAATACCGCTTTTAACTAATTCATTTAGCAAAGATGATACTTGGGTAATCAACAGTAACCATCTTAACAGGTTAGTTTAGTAGTACAGCCAAATCTATTGGCTTCATAAAGAATGCATTTTTTGAGTTTTTAAAAACTTACAGATCTTGTAATTCAAATTAAATTTATTCTACTATGTCTACTAAAGTCTGGCCTGTTGGAATCTTTTCCAGTGCCATTGAAACTAACACACACACACTACTATGGATCATACATTATGATTTGAGGTTAGTCATATAAAGCTATAAAATTAACTAAGTTAGGAGGCAGTTTACCTTAAATTTCAGACTACTTGCATTAAATGTAAGAGAAAATCCAGAAGGTCAAAACCTTTTACACAAATATGACATCGATAAGGTGTTCAAAAAGTCTTTTAGTGTGTAAAATGCATTTATTTATTTATCAATTTAAATCTCACATGACATATGCATACACTACACACGCCACTGAGATTACGTCATTTATTACAAAGTTACAAATTATATATTAATAAGTTATACATTGTAAAGTTCAATTTCAAAACCATTCATAACTAAAAACCTTACATGTCCAAAAACTCGTCCACACTATATGGTTCCAGGTCAATCAATAAATTTTTAATTTTTTGCTTGAACTTCCTCTCAGTCTGTCAGTGTTATTTTTTATAAGAAAGTCCTTTAGTTTTCTTCCAACTATACCTCTTGCTATGGATTTTTTGATTTCTTCTGGTAGTCTATTAAAAATTTTGATGCAGGCATAGTGGGGAGATTTTTCATATCGTGTTGAAGTGTGTCTAGGGACTATACAGCCATTTGCGATTGTTTCTGTTTTCTTGGAATTCGTTCTTGTTCTTGTATACATATGTGGAGCACTTAAGGATGTAGGTAAATTGAAGTGACTGAGGATTTTTGTTTTTTGTATATTTCTCTGTATGTTTGTGTTGGTTTCAATCCAAAAATGAGCCTTCTGTGCTTGAAATACTCGGTGTATGTTTGCTGCTTGTCCCCACAGTAAAATATTATAGCTGAGATAAGGATAGACTAATACCTAGTAATATGTTATTTGAGTAGGGACAGGCACTGTGTATCTTAACTTTAGTATAGCCTAGTAAGCTTGTGCCAATTTTGAGCATACATGATCCAGTTGTGGTTCCCATGATAGTTTGGAATCAAGATATGTTCCCAGAAATTTGGAAGAGGATGCCGCCTGGTTTAATTGCATTTTGGGACAAGTTTTGTAGAAATGAATGTGAACCGTTTTGTCCTCGTTTAGTATTAGTTGATTCGAAAAACACCATCTGCTCACTTTTTCTGTTACTTCTTGTATTTTCCTGTGTGCTTCAGGGTCATCTAGTGCTGATATGGCAACCGTGGTATCGTCGGCAAATTTGATGGTAGATCCTGGTAGTGATAGATCGTTTACAAATAATATGAGAGGTGGGAGAACAGATCCTTGGGCAGCAAAGATATCAATTTAATTTCGTAACCTTATTTACAGATCTATGTCAGGGCCAGATTGTTTAGAACGATTACGTGATACTCAGTCCCCCGAATTTGATACAATGAGTATTACAAGCGCTGACGTAACGACGATGTCCGAGCAAAACGAAGATGTGGTGCTGCGTCGGCCCCAAAAAAGTGGTTCCACTGCCATTCGTCGGCGGCCTGGGAAGCGACTGTCTAGAAGCAAGGTATGTATCGGGTTTGTTCGGATTTGGTATTTTTTTCCCTTAAAAATGTTTAAAATTTAATAGTTGTTGGAATTTGTGCATTGCACAGGGACATGTTTTATACTAAGAAATTGTATAAACGTTAAAAGTGTTATGTTTTTGATTTTTATGAGTAAGGACCCACACACATCATTTCAAAAGCTGGGTTATCTCTTTTGGTAGTAATAATTTGAATGATACTGTTAAATAATGATTACAGATTCTGAGACTTTGCGTTTATAAACACTTTAGCGGTAGAATTTATGAAAGACATCAAGAAAGCCCGTCAAAAAATATTTATTCCAATTTTTCCCTTTAATTTTTTTTCAATTTTCGTAAATGCCCAAACACATGTTTATCTAATTCGAAAAAGGTTTTTCTGTTTCCTTCCGCCAAACCCATCCCCAGACGCGTTTCGCCGTTATTACGGCTCATCAGTGAGGCTCGGTTTGGCAGAAGGAAACAGGACTCAAAGACAAATCACTTGTCAGGATCGATCATCAACGGGATTTATAAAACCCAGTGCGACATCTTGCGTCCCAGTACGGTACCTTAGAAAAGGTCAGTCGTAAAGGGTTATTCTGTAAAAACAGAAAATTATGCAAGATGCCCTCAAAACCGGTATAAGTGCCGGACCACAGATATTAATTCGAAAAAGGTTTTTCTGTTTCCTTCCGCCAAACCCATCCCCAGACGCGTTTCGCCGTTATTACGGCTCATCAGTGAGGCTCGGTTTGGCAGAAGGAAACAGGACTCAAAGACAAATCACTTGTCAGGATCGATCATCAACGGGATTTATAAAACCCAGTGCGACATCTTGCGTCCCAGTACGGTACCTTAGAAAAGGTCAGTCGTAAAGGGTTATTCTGTAAAAACAGAAAATTATGCAAGATGCCCTCAAAACCGGTATAAGTGCCGGACCACAGATATTAATTCGAAAAAGGTTTTTCTGTTTCCTTCCGCCAAACCCATCCCCAGACGCGTTTCGCCGTTATTACGGCTCATCAGTGAGGCTCGGTTTGGCAGAAGGAAACAGGACTCAAAGACAAATCACTTGTCAGGATCGATCATCAACGGGATTTATAAAACCCAGTGCGACATCTTGCGTCCCAGTACGGTACCTTAGAAAAGGTCAGTCGTAAAGGGTTATTCTGTAAAAACAGAAAATTATGCAAGATGCCCTCAAAACCGGTATAAGTGCCGGACCACAGATATTAATTCGAAAAAGGTTTTTCTGTTTCCTTCCGCCAAACCCATCCCCAGACGCGTTTCGCCGTTATTACGGCTCATCAGTGAGGCGACCTTTTCTAAGGTACCGTACTGGGACGCAAGATGTCGCACTGGGTTTTATAAATCCCGTTGATGATCGATCCTGACAAGTGATTTGTCTTTGAGTCCTGTTTCCTTCTGCCAAACCGAGCCTCACTGATGAGCCGTAATAACGGCGAAACGCGTCTGGGGATGGGTTTGGCGGAAGGAAACAGAAAAACCTTTTTCGAATTAATATCTGTGGTCCGGCACTTATACCGGTTTTGAGGGCATCTTGCATAATTTTCTGTTTTTACAGAATAACCCTTTACGACTGACCTTTTCTAAGGTACCGTACTGGGACGCAAGATGTCGCACTGGGTTTTATAAATCCCGTTGATGATCGATCCTGACAAGTGATTTGTCTTTGAGTCCTGTTTCCTTCTGCCAAACCGAGCCTCACTGATGAGCCGTAATAACGGCGAAACGCGTCTGGGGATGGGTTTGGCGGAAGGAAACAGAAAAACCTTTTTCGAATTAATATCTGTGGTCCGGCACTTATACCGGTTTTGAGGGCATCTTGCATAATTTTCTGTTTTTACAGAATAACCCTTTACGACTGACCTTTTCTAAGGTACCGTACTGGGACGCAAGATGTCGCACTGGGTTTTATAAATCCCGTTGATGATCGATCCTGACAAGTGATTTGTCTTTGAGTCCTGTTTCCTTCTGCCAAACCGAGCCTCACTGATGAGCCGTAATAACGGCGAAACGCGTCTGGGGATGGGTTTGGCGGAAGGAAACAGAAAAACCTTTTTCGAATTAATATCTGTGGTCCGGCACTTATACCGGTTTTGAGGGCATCTTGCATAATTTTCTGTTTTTACAGAATAACCCTTTACGACTGACCTTTTCTAAGGTACCGTACTGGGACGCAAGATGTCGCACTGGGTTTTATAAATCCCGTTGATGATCGATCCTGACAAGTGATTTGTCTTTGAGTCCTGTTTCCTTCTGCCAAACCGAGCCTCACTGATGAGCCGTAATAACGGCGAAACGCGTCTGGGGATGGGTTTGGCGGAAGGAAACAGAAAAACCTTTTTCGAATTAATATCTGTGGTCCGGCACTTATACCGGTTTTGAGGGCATCTTGCATAATTTTCTGTTTTTACAGAATAACCCTTTACGACTGACCTTTTCTAAGGTACCGTACTGGGACGCAAGATGTCGCACTGGGTTTTATAAATCCCGTTGATGAACATGTTTATCTGTTTTAAGCCACGAATTGTCTAATTTTTCTTATTTATATCTTTTTCTCTAGCGGTTGCGTTGGAAACTTACCCCATTTCTACCCCCTAGGGGCAACATTTCCCTAAACATCAAGACACGTACTGGCTTATTTTAACGGAGCCACTATGTACCAATTTTTCAAGGTTGGCAGGATATATATCCGTGATAAATATCCTATATATATCTTGATAAATATCATAATATTTATGCGACGATATTTATCCTGATCTATATCAATATTTTTTTTCTAAAATTCTATTCATCAGTATAAAAATATGACGCCGCTGAGCCGGCAACAGCGTATTATGCTGCTTACGATGCGGTTCCCCATCTTCAGAGACGTTGACCACCTGTTGTTCTTTGCCGCGTGGCATTTTTATTTAGTTCCGATTGAACGGAGCAATATTTTGCTGTGTTTTAAGAAATAAAAATTGTACAATGCCAAAAATAAAAAATCCTGTTTGGGTTCATTTTGATTTAATTAACAAGCCCAGTTTTAAAAGGTGTTCTAAGGAACTACATGATCTTAATTGGGTTTGGCTGGAGCGACAAGAACAATAATTACAAAATCCCTCTACAAATGAAAATGAAGATTCATCAGATTCGGACCAACCATTAGCCAGACTGATTTCATCTTAAACTTACTTGTTACCAGTCAGCCTTTTTAATCGTTTTATTGTTTTTTGTTTTATATCAGAAATATTATTTTAGTTGTTGTTTTCTTTTGGCCGTTGTTCTGTTCTCAATTTTTGTTTTAAGTTGAACCATAGTTAAAAGCAAAAATATGTGTTCATATTCATAAACTTGATTTTTTACCTACATTTTACATTCCTAACATAGGAGCACTAAAGAAACTTGTTATTGTGATAGCTTATTATCATTGAATAGGATCGAAATACAAATTTACAGGTTTTTATATTAAATTAAGTGATTTTGAATTTATAAAATATATATTACAGAAAACAGAATAAATAATTTAAAAATATGTACTTAAAAATATAAATTAATATCCAAATTTGGATATATATCGGATATTTATATAAATATGATATTTGCCAACCCTGCAATTTTTAGACCTTCGCCAGTTTTAGTTTCTGAGATACAGAAATTCCTATAAAAAATTTACTCCTTTAGGGGTTGATTTTCGAAAAATCCCTTCTTAGTGGATGCCTATAAGTAGAAGACATCCTCGAAATTTTATCATTCTAGGATTAGTGAGTCACTTTACAATTTTATATAACAGTACCTATAGATGAACTGTAAAGTTAGTTTGGAATAAAGGCATTTTAAAGTAAAAAAAAGTTCTTACTCCACGGTAGTGTAGCATAACGTAGTGTGGTATCGTGGTTAAATTTAATTTTTCTTTCAGGTAAAACGCAGGTGCTCAATCAATGGTCACTTTTACGATAGAGAAACAAGTTTTTTCACTCCACCCCACGGCAGTCAAATGAGTGTTTGGGTCACGTCTTTGGTGAACACTCAGGAAGTGATCAAGCTTATATTGGAAAAGTACAAGGTTGAAAGCGATTCCAATAACTTTGCCTTGTTTATTATGAGAGATAATGGAGGTAAAATATATAACCACATAATAAACAATTTGTTATTTCCAGTTTAACAGTAAAACTTATAAAGTAAAAGTTATTCGTTATTGTGTTATAAATTTCCTAAAAATGCTTGTTTTTGGTGGATATGCTTAGAAAAATACAAAACATAATATACAGGGTATCCGGAAAATACGTGTACAAAATGTTAGCACAAACTCCAGAGGCTAAAATATGAGAATTTAACCCAATTTACTCTAATCCGAAAGCTGATAATTTCCAAATAGAGGGTGACAGTTATAATTTTTTAAAACTTTTTTGTAAATATTTATCTTAATAATAATAAATAAATAAATAAATAATCTCTTTATTTCAAATCATCATACAAACATGTACCTGAAATGAAAATAAATCACATTATTACTATAGATCTGGACAGAAATCGCGTAGACAATATGGCTCTAAATTTATCAATAATTTCCTACTCTCTACCTTAAATTTCTTTTCTGATGTAATACGTTTTAACTCTTTCGGTATATTATTAAATAGCTTGACACACATGTAATGTGCTGATTTTTCAGATAAAGCTAGCCTATGTGGTAAGTATTTAAAATCAAGTGTTCTTGTGTTATAGCTATTTTCTGATTTTGTGTCAAACATGTTTTGGTTGCGGAAAAAGAACATTAGGCATTCATAAATGTATATGGCATATACTGTCATAACTCCCATATTCCTAAAATCTGATCTGCAGCTTTGAAGGTACCCCATTTTTTAAATTATTCTTACTGTCCTTTTTTGTACAACAAAAACATTCTGTCCCTTCCCCAGAATATAATCCCATATTTGAGAACAGATTCAAAGTTAGCAAAATATAATATTCTTAGGGAGCTCTCGTTCATATATTTACTCACTACACGAATTCCAAAGCAAATGGAGTTAAGTTTTTTAACAAGTTGTTCTATATGATATGACCAATCCAAGTGTTCATTTATATGAATTTCTAGGAATTTTCCAGTTTCATTAAAATTTAGTTGGCTATCCCTTAATTGCATTCCCAATGGAATCCGTGTTTTAGATTGTTTAGTTCGAAATACCAGCATATTAGTTTTTGATTTGTTCATAATTAACCTATTCATGTTAAACCAGTCTGTTACCATGTCAAAAAACTCCTCAGCTTTGGCTTTTAGCGTCTCTAAAGTCTTACTTCCAATAAGGAGATTTGTATCATCTGCATATTTTATAATGTGCTGATTAGAGGATTTTATCAACATATTATGAACAGAACTGGGCCCAGTATACTGCCTTGCGCAATTCCTATATCATTGGCTTGGATTGGCTAGTTTTTCCGTTCTTTGTCACTGCAACCGTTCAAAATATATTTTTAACTAAAATTTTTTTCTTTATAAATCAAAAGAAAACTTTCTATGCATACTTCAATGTATAAAAAACTATTTAGGAGATACTTTAAGTCAATGTAAATCAAAAAATATCAGTTAGATGAAATTAACTTGTTCCCTCAGAAAATAAAATACGGTGTGCAGCAAAAATATTTAATATTTTTATGTTTTTATTTTAAAAAGTCATAATATTATGAAAACAAACTAATCGGACTTATGATCGACGGTAATCTCTAACAAAGTCTGCAGAAAATCTTATTTTCGTACTGTTCGGTTGCCATTTATTTTTTATACAGTGTTATTCAGAAAAAACTATTAAATCAATTTTTTTGTCCAAAATAAGCAAAATGTGGAATTTGTTCATAGCTTTGAAATTAAAACAATATTTCTTAGTAAAAAAATATTCTAAAATGAAAGATGGAGGTAAGTACTTTACTCTTAGCGGAATTTCAAATTTTTGATCCTACCTCGTATACCATAAGACTTTTACCGGATTTAATGGGTGTTATTTTGGTTTGAGAACATGCAGAAACTATCTAAAATAAAATTAATTTTCTAAACCTAAAGATAAAAAACTTTCCCATATGCTGCGCACTTTCTGCCGGTCACTGTATATATTTTTTGTAAATAATTTCGATGGAGTTATTAATAGTTACTAAACATGATTTTTTTTATTTGTGATTTTATATATTGTATATTTGGTGTAATGAACTTTTTAAAAGTTGGTGGAGAATAAAGATATATATTATCATTATTATTATATTTCTTTAATTTTTTTCGGCAAACTTGTAAATTGTTATGTCCTTATATAATATTGATCTTTGGCCAAAAGTACTTCATACGAAGTAAGTCAAGACAACGTAAATATTGGGGGTACGATCAATTTACTGCATCACACACTGAAACTACAATACAAATATAACAAAATTTGTATTGATCGCTCCCTATACAGATGTTCGAAGATAGTCCAAATGGACTTGACATGTCTGTCCTAATTTTTTTTTGTCTGTCTCAACTAAGACCGTATACCCTTTACCATAGGTGTTTGAATAATTATGATGATTTATTTATTTATTATATTTTTATATTTATATCCCTTTCACACATTATCCAAAGCGAAAAATTTTGGGATTAAGTGAAATTTAAAGGCAGTTGATGACAAACCTTTATCGTTTAATTTTAGATTTATCATTTATTTCTAAAAAAATTTCGCTATCGCTAAAGGGACTACGATAAGTTTTTGTACACAATAAAAATATTTAGTTTTTTTTTACTAGAAATTTAATATATCAAGTTATAAAAAAGTGCTACAGGTGGCGCCCTTTACAATGTACATTGAAACTGTGATCAGATCTCAATTTCTCATCCAAAAAGTACGAAATTTCGCTCAATTCATGCTATTATTAAGAAAATTATTTACAAGATAATTTATAAAAATTATACCTGACCCTGTATTTTGGAAACTAACATCTTTTGGTAAAATGGGCTAGATCCTGTGTTGTGCTACCGTTTTGTACTCTTATTTTGCGGACACCCTGTATAATCAAAGTCCAAAGAAAAGGAACCTATATGTATTTAACAAATTAAACGAATTCAACAACGAAACAATGTAATTTATAAAATAAAGTTTTGTGTGCGTGATTTGATTATTTAATTGTAAGAGCATTAAACCTTTTTTTTGACATATCAATGAACTGTAATTATTGTACGCATCAGTACGAAATTTTTGAACTTGCTCTTAGAAGTATGCAAAAAATTCGAAATTGGGACGCTTAGGTTGAAATTTACCATTACAAAATCCTACCCTTAAAGCAAGAAGTCAAGCATAAGAGTTTTGTATTGGAATACAAATAAAATTACTACTTTTCTAACCTATATCAAGCATACCCATTTACAAATATAAAATTTTCAGAGCAAAGACGGCTCAAAGAAGACGAATACCCTTTATTGGCTAGGGTGCTTTTGGGCCCCCACGAAGACGTCGCCAAGTTGTTTCTTATGGATGGCCTTAGCACTCAGGAAGTAAGCTGTGAAGTGGCGCAATTTTTGAATCTATCTTTGGTTGAATGTCGTGCTATATTAAACCAATATTACTCACAGGAAGAGAAAGAGGTAGCCAAAATTAAAGCGAAGTAAGTTGAAATTAAAATTTTAAACAAACTATAGTCTGTTTCTTAAAGCCTGACAGCACAGCTGAGGGTCATGAGTCATAAAACCTCAATAAACCATAAGCCTAACAATAACAGGTACCTGATGTTAAGTAATTAAATTATCTATTATTGCATAGGTATACAGGTAGGTGGCTTATGTCATAGAATATTTCCAACCTCAAGTGAGGTAGTTTAGTTTTATTTTTAACGTGAGTTATGTTAATAGAACTTTCCATATCAGCTTTCTAGAACAGACCTTCATATCACTTTCTAATATTTATGGTTATTTAGATTACTATGGTACTATAAAAGCGTTCTTGCCCTATTATATAATACTACGCATTAGCTTATCCTCATCTCAGCTATAATATTTTACTGTGAGGACAAGCAGTAAACATAAACCGAGTATTTCAAGCACAGAAACGTCTAATAAGGCTCATCTTTGGATTGAAACCAACACAAACATGCAGAGAAATATACAAAAAACACAAAATCCTCACAGTCGCTTCAATATACATCCTCAAATGCTCCATATATGTATACAACAACAAGAACGAATTCCAGGAAAACAGAAACATTCACAACTATGCTACAAGAAACGCAAATGGCCTTATAGTCTCTAGACACACTTCAACACGATATGAAAAATCTCCCCACTATCCGTGCATCAAAATTTTCAATAAACTGCCAGAAGAAATCAAACAATCCACAACAAGAGGTATATTTGGAAGAAAACTAAAACTTTCTCATAAAAAGTGCATTTTACACACTGAAAGACTTTTTGAATGCCTAAACGTTGTTATATTTGTGTGTGTAGATTTTTCTCGTACATTTAATGTTTTTAAACTTAGTTAATTTTATAGTTTTATACAGGGTGTCCCATAACTTATGGGCCGTAGAGTAACTGGAGATACTAGACATCAAACTAAGCCGATTAAGTCATATAAGTTTTTTCGGATTGTTACTCGTTCTAGAGATACAGGGTGTTGAAAGTAAAAGTTTATTCTCGAAAATAAGCCATAATTTTAAAACCGTTTAATGAATTGAATTGAAAGTTGGCAGTATTATGTTTTTATGAGCAAGAAATAAGAATTTGTAGAAATTTTTAGGTTTCACACTAGAGGGCGCTAGTTGCATACACTGGGCTTCATAAATCTATGATTTTTTTTCTTACCTGTGATATTAGGTGTTTTTCAATTAAAGTTTCTTAAAGAAGGGCATTTTCTGAGTCAAAAAGGTGTACTTGATTGATCTTAATATCCTTAACGGTTTTCGAGATATTTCCCTTTAAACATCCCAAAGCATAAAAAAACATAGTACATAATTAAATTAATATTTTAATTATCACAACGCAATAAATTCGAAACAGTGGAACAAAAACAAGAAGCTCACTTTAGTAAATGTTGAAAGTGACCACCGTTGACCTCAATACACTTTATTAAACTTTTAACCAAATAAATAATAATATTAATAATAATAATAATAAACTTTTACTTTCAACACCCTGTATCTCTAGAACGAGTAACAATCCGAAAAAACTTATATGACTTAATCGACTTAGTTTAATGTCTAGTATCTCCAGTTACTCTACGGCCCATAAGTTATGGGACACCCTGTTATATGACGAACCTCGAAATCATAATGTATGATCCTTAGTAGAATAAATTAAATTTGAATTTGAATTTATTTCTGTTACGTTAGTGTTACTTAAGATTTTGTATCGAACAAGTCATTGTATAACTAATCGTCATACAACATTATAACGAAAGAAAATTGGAAAGAAGCTATAAAACATGTAATAAAAGAGGAAAAATGTGGGACTTAGACAACCTGATGGAAGAAACGGTAGAATTAATCCTTCGAATTTAGTGATAGTGAAGACACCTTTCTAGACCTTTAATTTGTTTACTCTTTTAAGTGTGAACTGTTTTTGTATTAAGAAAATAAAATTAATTCAGTTAAGTCTCTTTTGCACACCTTAAAAACTACAAAGGAATAAATATAAATTATAAATAAAAATTACATATAGAAACCAAAAAAAAAATAAAAATAAGAACGTACCCTATTGTGACTAGGGGTGTGCAACAAAATCGATTATTCGATTAGAGATCTTTTTTTATCGATTAATTGATTATTAATCGAAAAAAAAACGATTTTTCTATTAATCGATTAATTAGGAATTCGAAAAAAAATTAAATTTACGATGTTTTAATTAATCGAAAAAAAAACGATTTTTTGATTATTCAATTGACCAAAAAAACTATTTTTCCATTATTTGAAAATATAGGTATGTTTTTGGATGATTGAAGTTGCTGGTTACATGTTATTGCTGTAAGTCTCGATATATTTATTAGCAACCCTATTACCTTGAAAATCGGTTTAAAAAATATTATAGCATATTATTACTAGGGGTGTGCAACAAAATCGATTAATCGAAAAAGACTATTTGTCGATTATTCGAAAAAAAAAGTAATCGATTATTTTCGATTAATCGATTAATAGAAAATAATCGATTATTTCAAATAATCGAAAATCGATTCTCTTTTTCGGTAATCGCACAGCCCTAATTGTGACAGGTAAAATTAGGGGTTTGCCAATCTATATAGTGTTTAAACTACCTGCATTGTTACTAAAAAGATATACGTTCATGCGAAAAATATATGTTCACCCAGTAAGCTAAAATTTGTGTTTGGCATTTTTAATGAGGGTTCTTAGCTGTCAGCCAATAGGAAACAGACTATAGTAATTTCAGGCACTATTATGCTGCAATCCACAAAAAGTTATGAAGCTTGAAGAAGTTTAAAACTCGACTATTTTTTTAAACACTGAACATACATACACGGATCTCCCTTCTCTCTGTAATCAAATTCCTAGGCGAGCCGCTGCTTCCGAGTATAACAGTGGTGGATTGACCAGTAGGCTGGAGCCTAGGGCGGCAGATTTTAGGTGGCGGCAAATTTGGCGCAAAACTTTTTTTTTATCTTACAGAAATAAAAAAAAAACATTATATACACATAGAAACGAGTGACGAATTGAAATTAAAATTGAGGGAAGGACCTAAACCCGAAATTAACTTGACACAGACCACAAAGTGTAAATCTAGGAACTTTATTGTTATTTTTTTACGAAAGTAGTCCATTATCTCAGAGTGGAGCCGTGAAGATATGGGAAAAAAAAAACACACAGTCGTCTCCACAAATAATTTATAAAAAGTCAGTTTATGCAGGTGGACATGTTTCGGCACTAGAAAGTGCCATCATCAGCACCGAAGGGCTAAAATAAATTAAGAATAGAAAAAGAATGACAAATCAGATCAATGTATGTACTTACCCCAAGTGCCACTTACTCGAATGAATGTAAACAAATTTTAAAAACATGAAAAGGACAAGAACATGTTGTATAATTGGACGAAAACAAAGTTAAAATATTTAAAAAGTGTTAAAAAATTAAAAATCGATTTTAAAAAACCGAAAGGAGTTTCCTCCTCTTTTATTTCCCGTACATAGCAAACAACTTGATTAGACGACGATGACAAGTCAAAAAGGAGGATAAGTAGTGACATCTGACAAAGTAGCGCAAAAGCAAAAAGTTCCCAATATAAATGGGAACTGGCGTGAAAACGTGGTTCTCGGGGCAAGAAACGGACATCTAGTTGTACAGTGTGCAAAGTAATTCCCTTTAATTCAAACCACCCTCCTCAACACAAATTTGCTTTTTTCAATACAGCTTTCCACAGACTTTTCTCTTTACCATTAACCCACCATCATTTTCAAAACGAATTAAACTACATTAGACAAGTCGCATTTAATAACCAATTTCCCCTCAGGATCATTAATAAAATTTATTACAAATTTACTATAAAATTTGTTAACAAAAATTTATTGACTCCAACCCCTAAAGAACCCAAAAGTTTTTGCACTTTACCTTTTTTGGGTAACATTTCTTTCACAGCCAAAAATATTCTAAATAAGTTCAATATTTCTATTGCTTTCCAAACCAACCACAATGTTGGTCAATTTTTGATAAACTCTAAAGATAAAACATCCCTACTAGATAAGTCAGGGGTTTATAAACTTTCTTGTGGGGCTCAGAACTGTAATGTTTGTTATATTGGCCAAACAGGGCGTAAACTTTCAGCCCGAGTCAACGAGCATTTTAAAGAAATAAATAAATTCCAGGGCACTGATTTCTCTAATCACAACTTTAAATCTAATTTTGCTTCTCATGTTCTCTGTGATAATCACACCTTTGACCCCTTGACTAACACTAAACTCCTTCATTCCTGTAATAAGGGCGGCAAACTGAATCTCCTCGAAATGATGGAAATTCATAAGGCTCTTCTTAATAGTAACCTTACCTGTGTGAACGACCAAATTAACTTCGCTTGCATTCCGTTTTTTGAATCTTTGAATTTTTGCTTGTAATTAATCACTCCTCATTCAACCCTTACTTATTCTCCATTTACTATGACCACTATAAAGCTTTTACTTTTCACCGACGCATGTACTTATCTAACAACCGTTACCTTCCTCCTTTCGACCTCTGATTTTGACACCGTCTACTAGGTGGCCATATTTACGTGTACCTTCCTTCTCCTTCCTTTTATTGCTGAATGTTGAGATGACTAGATGGTTTCCTACTTTACTTATTCGAGATGACCATCCATCTTGCGGGCTTTTGCCTTACCTTTGTCCCGGCGGGTTACTCGCTTTCTTACCGATAACTGTTATTTGTTACTTTGCACACTGTACAACTAAATGTCCGTTTCTTGCCCCGAGAACCACGTTTTCACGCCAGTTCCCATTTATATTGGGAACTTTTTGCTTTTGCGCTACTTTGTCAGATGTCACTACTTATCCTCCTTTTTGACTTGTCATCGTCGTCTAATCAAGTTGTTTGCTATGTACGGGAAATAAAAGAGGAGGAAACTCCTTTCGGTTTTTTAAAATCGATTTTTAATTTTTTAACACTTTTTAAATATTTTAACTTTGTTTTCGTCCAATTATACAACATGTTCTTGTCCTTTTCATGTTTTTAAAATTTGTTTACATTCATTCGAGTAAGTGGCACTTGGGGTAAGTACATACATTGATCTGATTTGTCATTCTTTTTCTATTCTTAATTTATTTTAGCCCTTCGGTGCTGATGATGGCACTTTCTAGTGCCGAAACATGTCCACCTGCATAAACTGACTTTTTATAAATTATTTGTGGAGACGACTGTGTGTTTTTTTTTCCCATTTATTGTTATTGATAAGTTTGATGCAAATAAAAACAGAAGATTGGACTTTACCTTTAAACAATGTACCCACTAATGAAAAATAAATTGGCCTTTTTTATTTTTTTTTATCTTATTTCATTTTTTATCAAATTTTAAAAATATTTACTAAAAATTATTGACCAAATTTGGGCGTGGTCTTAAAAATTTTTCTCCTGCGGCGCATTACGCCTGCAGCGGGCTTTTAGTGCACCCCCAAGTTAACAAGTCGCAAGCCGCCACTGGGGGGCGGCAAAAATTGCATAGCCTACTAGCGGCAAATTTGTAAATCCGCCACTGAGTATACCATGTCTTAATTTTTTGCAGGTTTGTTGAAATGAGGAAGAGAATGGCCAGTCGTATCGAATTGCATAAGGCAGGATCAGGATAGTTTTCAAAATTTTATAATAAGTTTTAAATACGCCTTTAAACATATTACTGTAATATTAATTAATTAGACTAGATTATGGTGCTATTTTTTTAGAAATTGTTATTCTGACATTGGAAACACCTCTCGAACATTTTTTGTACAATTGAGTTATAAAATACCACCAATTTTATTTATTATTCACATCACCAATTTTTTGCATTTCAAATAAAATTCAATTTGCATACTTGTAGTGTTAATCGTTATAAATAGTGGAATATTTTTAATTTTCGTTGCTTTTTGTCATTTTATTGCTTTCGTATATAATACGAAATTATTGTTTTTATATTTATATCTATTAGTTTAATCATACATTTTTAACATTTTAGCGACATATATTATGTAAAATTAATGACTGAACCAATTAAATTGTTTTTTTTTGAGATTATTTTTTTTTATTTGTAGTCGCCAAAAAGTTATCCTACATACAAACATAAAATTTCTTTAATGACTTGCTCTCGACAGCAATCTAATACTGCTAAAATGAGGTTAGAATTCGAACGCAAAAGTTTCGTAAAACAAAATTTATTTATTAATTCATTCACTACATGGTATACAAAATACATAAGCTTCGTTAAGTCATAGTCAGATAAAAATTAAAAAAAAAAACATGTAGGAAACATACAACACAACGAAACGCACATGGCCTTGTAGCACCCGCAACCAAGTCTCTGGACTTAATGTTAATATGATTTTCCACTTCCACTGAATGAAAAGTAATTGCGATCCTTACCACTGACATGTAATATACAGTGACCGGCAGAAAGTGCGCAGCATATGGGAAAGTTTTTTTTATCGTTAAGTTTAGAAAATTAATTTTATTTTAGATAGGTTCTGCATGTTCTCAAACCAAAATAACACCCATTAAATCCGGTAAAAGTCTTATGGTATACGAGGAAGGATAAAAAATTTGAAATTCCGCTAAGAGTAAAGTACCTCCATCTTTCATTTTAGAATGTTTTTTTACTAAGAATTATTGTTTTAATTTCAAAGTTATACTCAAATTCCAAATTTCGCTTATTTTGGACAAAAAAATGGATTTAATCGTTTTATCTGAATAACCCTGTATAAAAAATAAATGGCAACCTAACAGTACGAAAATAAGATTTTCTGCAGACTTTGTTAGAGATAACCGTCGATCATAAGTCCGATTAGTTTGTTTTCATAATATATGGATTTTAAAAATAAAAACAAAAATATTAAATATTTTTGCTGCACACCGTATTTTAATTTCTGAGGAAACAAGTTAATTTCATCTAACTGCTATTTTATGATTAACATTGACTTAAAGCATCTCCTAAATAGTTTTTATACATTGAAGTATGCATAGAAAGTTTCCTTCTAATTTTATAAATGAAACAATTTAAATTAAAAATATCTATATTTTGAACGGATTTTATTCGTCACGCGGTAATCTCTAACAAAGTCTGCAGAAAATCTTATTTTCGTACTGTTCGGTTGTTATACAGGGTTATTCAGAAAACACGATTAAATCCATTTTTTTGTCCAAAATAAGCGAAATTTGGAATGTGGGTATAACTTTGAAATTAAAACAATTCTTGGTAAAAAAATATTATAAAATGAAAGATGGAGGTACTTTACTCTCAGCGGAATTTAAAATTTTTGATCCTACCTCGTATACCTAAGACTTTTACCGGATTTAATGGGTGTTGTTTTGGTTTGAGAACATGCAGAACCTATCTAAAATAAAATTAATTTTCTAAACTTAACGATAAAAAACTTTCCCATATGCTGCGCACTTTCTGCCGGTCACAGTATAAGGAGAACAAATTGTTTAAGTTTTGTCCCGATCAGAAATCGTTTCCTACAGAAATCAATGTCGACAAATTTCTGCTAATTGCCCTAGATCTACCGCCTGTGTTTGAAAACGAAGGTTATATTAAATATATTATGTGTATTTTTAAAATTTTATCAAATTATGTTTTAGAGAAACGCTGTACGGATGTTTTTACTGCGAGTGACGCGGAATTTTTGATATTCACTCATTATCTAGGGATCAGTTGGTGAGCGGTGTTTGTAATCAATTGCGTTTTTCGATTAATTTTTAGTATTTTTTCGAAATAGAACTATTTAGTGCTATTTATTATAGTTTACAATCGTTTGCCAGTGTGTCGGATGTAAGAAACCCAACTATTCTAACTCTGGATTAATATTTCGGCGGTAAGTGAGGTTATTCAGGTTATGTTTTTTTAGCTTAACTTTCAAAATGTCTTTATTCCAAACTAACTTTTACAGTTCATTACATATGGAAAGTGACAACATAATATAGAAAATAATAACCATAAAAAAAAATAACAATAAAAAAAAATTGAAGTTAATCCAATTTAATTCATTAATAAAATCAATTTAAACAAAAATAGTATAAATAATTTAATTTAGTAAATATATCTTTTATTGTTTTTTAAAAATTGCCAATTTTTCTGATATTTTTTGGAAGATTGTTATATTTTATTATTCCGTCATATAAAAGCGATTTTTTTCCAAAATTACTTTTTACTGGTATAGTTTGATAATTTATACAATGTCTAGTGTTATGATCATGTACTGTCTTATTCTCCTGAAGTGTTGTTTGATTTTTTTTTTCTTTTAAAATAATAGAGTGAATTAGAATACAAATTTTTAATTTATAAATGTTTTGAACGTGTAAATAGTAAATACCATTTCGGTCTATATAGATTAACAGTTGGTTCTAAATGTGGTAATTTGTGTATACATTTAATAATTTCATTTTGCAAATTTTGTAATGGTTTTAAGTTTGATAAACAAGCAGATCCCCATGCAGAAGCTAAGTATTGTAATTTTGAATATATTAATGAAAAATATATATTTTTTAAGTATTTCAAAGGAATAAAATATCTACCTCGGTACCACGAACGTCATAAAGTACAAAACAGATACCAAAGGAGATATCGAGTTGATAATATACTGGATATGGCATTTCCAATTTAAATTTTCGTCTAAAACGAATCCTAAAAATTGCTTTAAAGCAATGGTGTCAATACTACTGTATTTTAAGTAAAAGTTGCAAAATATACAGATTGTTTTTGATCCAAAAAAAACATCTGCCAATGCACTGTAAGGATAAGAGCTAGTGTTTACAGCTTAAAGTGTTGCCATTCTTTTAAGCCATCTGAAACTTTGGAAGTATGTATGTAATTGAAAACAAATGGTTTTTGATGATTTTAATGTTTTGTCTCCTTATGTGATACTTACAAAGTATACAGACTCTAATAAGTAATTCACTAACAATACACCTTGTCCTTGTACAGAACGTAAATGGGACTTATTAGCGCGGGTCGGGTCATCAGCCGCACTCCGCAGCCAGCGTAGTTCACAAGGTTTGATAGTTTGATTGAGTTTCGGGTATTTTCATTGATTAAAATCAATTTTTTTTTTACTGTTTTTGGTAATAATTTCCTATTTTTATGATCCGTATGTGAATTAAAATGTCGGTATTGCAGAAAAGTAAACATTTGCGTTTTGTGACCTGTAGAAAGTGCCAACGAACTTAATTTTGCGAAAGTAATTACATTCAAGTCAACTGGTCGCCCGGTACGACAAACTATCAAAGACAAAAATAAAGATTTCATCGAAACTTTATTCACAAGAGTATGTATGATTTAGCTGACTGGATATGTGGTTGTGAAGTGTCGTAACATATTTTACTGTTTTGTTTGTTATTTTCTAAAGATATTTATTTGTATTTTAAGTATGCCTACTTTTTAAATTTGCTACTGACCTTCCGATATAATTGACACTGTTACCTACGCTTTATGAAATTAAATTGTTGAATAGATACTATGAAAAGGAATAGGTACCCTTTTGACTAAATATTATTACCGGACAAAGGTACAAAGACATTTTTGTTGCCACCACCAAGTTAACAACAACTACTGCGAACTGTTCTTTGTTTGCATCGTAGTAATCGGTTAAGCACCATAATACGCACCTACAATTCAATTTGCGGGTTAAAAAATAAAACAATATTTTAAACTCATATATATTTCAAGCATATAACAAAATATTGATAACTAGTATAAATTCGAAACTATGCTCCTTCAGTCATTTCTTCATAATCTTTTGTTATTAACTCTTCCAAATATACGGGGAATCAGAAAAACGTTAAATAATTAATATATAATATAGATAGATAATAATATAAGTTTAAAAGCCAACAATATCGTTCGCCAATTCATTTTCTTATCGATTTTTCGTTTTTTCCGAAAAGCGACCAAACACCTGTATTTGGGTAGCAGTTACCTAGTTTTTCATTAAAAAAAATTTAGTTGGTAAATTAATAAAAGCACAAAACAAAATTTGGTCAAATTTGCTCCCATTTATTTTTCTGTTTTTATTACTGATTAGTCCAAACTTTCGTTACGCAAAACTATTGGTTTTTTTACTCCAACAATGGGTATTTGTCCGATTTTTAGATAAAGCGAAGAAGTAAAGAAATATTGAAAAAAAAATGGCGAAAGCGTGACTAGTTTGCTTTTACAAAAAACAATTAAATTGTGAAGAAATTATTCGAATAAACATGAAAAAGAAGCCGCTTCATTTTTCAAATTTATAAAATATTTTAATGTATTTAGAATATTTAATAAAATTGAAAAGTGAAATTGCTTCAATATAAACAAGCACTTTAGAAAACAATGTAATAAATAGAATCTTTAGTTTTCTACGATCGTTATAAAAACTGGATGAGTTTCACCCTCATACAGGTCTGGCAACGCCTATCATGAATGCGCAATTCCATGCTAAAAATTAATGCATGATTCTTCAGTCGAAGAGAAATAAACAATTAATACCGGCCTTGCCAGTAAAATCACGTTCTTCGGTCCATAAATCATCTAGAATATAGAGCTCCCACTGTAAATGGCCAAGAACAAGCATAGGGATGTTATAAAATACCTGTCACAGGTATTTAGTAACAAGTATGAGCGTGGAACAGGTACAAGATTTGAAATTTACCTGTTACACTGTTTGAACCTAGTATTTAAGTTTACGAACATTGGAGTTTATTCTGGTATGTGTTACCTGGTATCCACTGTTAATAAAGTACTTAAACTAGTAGAATATTTTTTACTTTTACCTACGTATGATTTTTAGAACAGGTTCAACGGATATCTAACTAAAAATAAGTTGTGTTCTGTCGAAAATTTACATGAACAAGGAAATTTCCGAACTGCGCAAACTCAACCGGATGTGAATATTTTATTTACATATACAGGGTGTCCCGATATTAGCTGACAATATTTTAAGGGGATAAAGTACATTCAAAAATAAGACTAAAATCCTCTATTAATATACCTTCAAAAACGCTTCGTTATGGGGCTAGAGTCCCCCGAATTGGAGCTATGACAAGCAGTTTTTTTACAATATCTCAGAAACCGATTAGAGTATCAAAACAAATTTTGATACATGTTTTACCCATAGTTAGACGCAATAAATGGTTTAATTAGCTTAACTGTATTAGTGGCGTCCCACTGGGTAGGTAGTTGGCAGAATATTGCCCTAAGTTTTTTATTTGTAGGATTTTTTAACTTTAGGTGAAATTTTTAGAAGCCTTAAAGTCTTTTGTTCAAAAAAGGTACTCTTATTTCATTGCGCTAGGATTCACCATTTTCCAGTAAAATCGATTTTAAAATTTTCGGTTTTTTGAAATCCGGTGAAAAGGCTAAGGTTTTTTTTTGCATATCTCAGCAAACACTTAATATTAAAACATGAAATTTATTAGAATTTCTACTACTAGTGACAAGTAATAATAATACATGATCAACTTGGGGATTTATTAGATAATGTGCCACTGGATTTACGTTTAGGGCACTGCTTTCAACATGATGGGGCACCAGCTCACTACGGACGTCAAGTGAGGAATTGGCTTGAAGAAAATTACCAGGTGGATTGGTAGCCATATCCTGGCCACCAAGATCACTTGATTTAAATCCCCTTGATTATTATTTTTGGGGACACATGACTGGTACTTGCTTAAGAATTAATTTCCCGTGTGGTTCCCAATCAAATTTGATTTGCAATTTGTTAATATTTTATGTTTTATTTTAAAACTCTCTTAAAATCTTCATAAAAATAAATATTTAAAAAACAAAGGAATCTAAAAATATGTTTAATTTAAAAACGTTACATTGTGTCAAATTACAATAATGGAAGGTTTTATTAACAAAAAATTTAAAATTAAAAAAAAAATACATTAAAACTATGAAATTAAAAAAAAATAATAGTAATATTTACTTAAGGCTCCACCCCGTGCCACGTCACTGGAAAAATATTTTAAAGTAACATCCTTTAATACATATGCCTTATCGCTAGTAGAAGTTCTAATAAATTTCATGTTTTAATATTAAGTGTTTACTTAGATATGCAAAAAAACCTTAGCCTTTTCACCGGATTTCAAAAAACCGAAAATTTTAAAATCGATTTTACTGGAAATGGAAAATGGTGAATCCTACCGCAATGAAACAGGAGCACCTTTTTTCAACAAAAGACTTCAAGGCTTCTAAAAATTGTATCTGAAGTTAAAATATCCTAAAAATAAAAAACTTAGGGCAATATTCTCCCAACTACCTACCCAGTGGGACGCCACTGGAAGAAATAAAGTTAAGCTAATTAAATCGTTGATTGCGTCTTGTCATGGGTAAAACATGTATCAAATTTTGTTTCAATACCCTAATCGGTTTTTGAGATATTGTGAAAAAACTGCTTATCATGGTTCCAACTCGGGGGGCTCTAGCCCCATAACGAAGCGTTTTTGAAGGTATATTAATAGAGGGTATTAGTCTTATTTTTGAATGTACTTTATCCCCTTAAAATATTGTCAGCTAATTTCGGGACACCCTGTATAATATGCGGCTTAAATCGTCAAAATTTTTAATATAGATTAGATTATCTGCGGTCAAGGTGCTTTTTGTCCTTTTAGTCGTAAGGGCCGATCACAAGAATAAGTAAATAACTATTCGGGAATGTAAAATATAGATTTTATATATTTATTTTTGTAGGCATGTTTTATGTAAGCCAACTGCGTTGAGTGTATATTGCATGAAAGCACGTTTAACGTGAATTATCATTGGAATTAAATTTCAATGACAAATTTTGTCATTTTAAACGACATATATTATTTGATTGCACAGGAAGAAAAAATAATAACTACTTGTTATGTTTCGCAACGTTAATCAGTTCCCTGACACGTGTTTCGGCCCTTGCGGGCCATTGTCAAAGGAGTACAAGAAGATACTGAATTCTACGTGACATTACAGAGGTATTTATATCATATTATGGTAATTATAAACATGTCATAAAATTAAAATTAGAATTAGAAGATTGAATGATCAACATCAACAACTGTGGGTTTTCCTAACTTTTAAAGGTACAGATACATATTTAGTCCTAAATTAGTGTGCTATTAAGAATTAGGGAAGCGCCTGAAGGTATTTTGGTTTGATTATTAACAACATTACATTTGTTTTTATGGCTTTTTTGATCAAAAAAATATATATATTTAAATCTGGTAACGGTCGTCCTAATTCCTTAATTTCCAATTTCTGTTCTAAGGAAATGGTAGAAAATGGAGTTTCCTTTAAAAATCTAATAGTATTCATTACTTATGTATTTCTAAAATAAAAAGTTCGTTAACCCTACATTAAATCAGCCGGCCGAACGAAAAACAAATCGAGACGCGACGCGAACATCAGCGTCTAACATCAAACGGTCAAACGAAGAAAGCCTGGCTACGTGGCCGAGATTTTTGCCTGCTTGCATTCAAGGTCATTTTCCAATGTTTTTTTATTGAGGTGATGGCGTTTCGTCACCTCCCGTGTGCCTCGTCGCGCTTGGCGCGGAAGCTATGTTACCGTTTTACGCATAATCGCTTCCTTTTAGATGAAAATTTGCACCCGACTGTGTTCCATTTTTAAATTATTTTGCTAATTGCTTTAAAAACGAGAATATTAATTTTAATAGGTTTTGGTAATTTGTAAAGGGCAGGACGCTAGACAGGAGGGCAGGTAGTGCCATGGCACTGTGGCTCTACCCCACGAGCCGCCACTGTCTTTTTGTACTCCTTTGAAACACGTGTCAGGAAACTGATTAAATATGTGAAACATAACGTAATAACATAACATAAAACATATAGTTATTATTTTTTCTTCCTGTGCAATGGAACAACAGTTTCACCAAGCATGTAGCCTAACACAAATCAATTACATATTATACACTTCTTTTATACTCCTTGTACAACCGGCCCTTAGTCAAATGATTATATCGATCGTAGAAGTTCCTGCAATAAAAGGTATTTATATACTTTAACAATGAAATAACGTGAACCATTTATAACTATTAATATTTCCATCGAAACCTGAAAATACAAAGAATAATGCAGTTTTTTTGATGTTTTCTATACCATGTCTATGTTATCTTGAGAAAGATTATAGAAACCCATTTTACACCGAGCACATGTTACGCCAACGATATAAAAGAAATTGGTTTGTCTGCAGTTGCACAGAGGAATATTAGGTAAAAGATGGGAGCGTTTAAAATTATTTTTAAAGAGTTTTGGCAGAAATGCGATCCTTTTTAAAAACTCACCACCTTGGTATGTATCAATCGCAATTACTAAAGAAATTCAAAAGTTTTTTTTTATAGTTTTTACCAATTTTTTAGCGTAACTGTTCTTCAAAGACAGACAACCAACAATACGCTTGCATTAATATAACATCAACTCGCCTAGGTTTTAAAAACGATAGTTTTCCTTTTTTGTCAATAAATATATTGCTCTTTATCCATCAAATGCAAAATGTCAAATGTAACAAGGATGGAGATGAATCTTATTCCTTCAATGTGACGTAGTGTAATTTGCTCAATGGATTGACCAATGTGATGAATTTTGGTTCAATTGTTCTTCTGTCATCTTTCTCATGATAAAAACAAAAAATAGGTGCTCCATTTCAAAGAATTTAAAAAAATGGAACACAAAACTAGGTGTCAGACAGTCACGTCACACAGTGCGTTAACGAATATTCGGAGATTGAGCCGAACACGAATATTTGCCGTCTTGAGTCGGTAAACTAACACACATCAAACGACCCAATATGCAAATATTGGGTTCTAAAAGTGTAATGTGTGGATGGTCTCCATAGCGATCATTCGTACACTATTATTTGATACCAAATATTCGCAGAATTGCCGAACACTCCATACGCATGTGTGGCGCCGGGGTCAGATAGACAACTAGGGGCTGGTACTTTCAGTCCTGATTAACTCAATTGTTACGTGGTTAATTTAATATGACGTTTGGAATAGGTCAGGGTGACAGGGAAATAAACAAGTGTTGACGTATTCCAAACGTCATATTAAAGTAACCACGTATCAATTGAGTTAATCAGGACTGAAAGTACCAGCCCTAGGACTACCATTAATTGCAAAATAAAATTGTTAATAATCCAAAATAGACTTGATTGTGTGGATGGTTTTTAATGGGTTCATGGGATCTTAGGGAGCAAATGAAACCCATTATTATTTGTGGTATACAAAAATGGTATACAGTGTCCGCAAGAAAGTCCGCATCAAATGGGATTTTTTTTTATTATTAGGTATAGGTAAAAATTGAAAAAGCAGTTAGATTTTGCTTACTTAAAAACCAAAAATGACGTATACTGAAGCAGCTGCACGACTTGCGTTACCTGTCAAATTTGACATTTTTAATAAAATAGGTTCAAAAATGCCCTTATTTATAAAAATATCGAAAAACTTTATTCGAGAAAGTTGTTAATTTAGGCATTTTTAGCCTCTATACGAAGTTTTGACAGTCTAATACAATTTTTATTTTTTGCCAGATTCTTGAAAATTTTGATCAACCCTCGTAGATTAACTTTTATACATCGATGTAAAACCATTTGCCTTTACTTTATTTGTAATCTTAATGCAATTTTGTGTAAAATTTTTGTTTCCAATTATTTATTTTGCTTCAAAAACTGAAATTGTTATTGATCAGTATGTAATGTTTGATGCAAAGTTTATCTAATTACATCAGTTTTGTCAAAACCGACGTTTCTTATTTTTCTTAAGTTAGTAAACAGATGTACAAAAAGAAAATATTAGGAAGCTTTCGTTAAAATTTTACTTAATTATTATTATTAAATTAAATTAATTATATTAAACTATATTTTTGTTGAATAAAATGTTTCGAGCGATTAATATATTTTTTTTTTTGATCCAATATTAATTAAGTAAAATTTCAACGAAAGCTTCCTAATATTTTCTTTTTGTACATCTGTTTACTAACTTAAGAAAAATGAGAAACGTCGGTTTTGACAAAACTGATGTAATTAGATAAACTTTGCATCAAACATTACATACTGATCAATAACAATTTCAGTTTTTGAAGCAAAATAAATAATTGGAAACAAAAATTTTACACAAAATTGCATTAAGATTACGAATAAAGTAAAGGCAAATGGTTTTACATCGATGTATAAAAGTTAATCTACGAGGGTTGATCAAAATTTTCAAGAATCTGGCAAAAAATAAAAATTGTATTAGACTGTCAAAATTTCGTACAGAGGCTAAAAATGCATAAATAAACAACTTCTCGAATAAAGTTTTTCGATATTTTTATAAATAAGGGCATTTTTGAACCTATTTTATTAAAAATGTCAAATTTGACAGGTAACGCAAGTCGTGCAGCTGCTTCAGTATACGTCATTTTTGGTTTTTAGGTAAGCAAAAACTAACTGCTTTTTCAATTTTTACCTATACCTAATAATAAAAAAAAATCCCATTTGATGCGGACTTTCTTGCGGACACTGTTTAACACAGGTTCATCAAAAAATTGTTTTTAGTGACCGACCCCATATGAGACAAATTTTTAGTGATGAAATAGTGAAAAAACTTTTTATCATTTTGACATTTGTCAAGTAACATGCGGGAAATTGTAAGAAATATATCTTATGATAAAAATTGGTATTAGATGACGAGCTATCGAAAACAGAAAGGTGTTTAGATTTTAATTTTATACTCGTTTACAAAGTTTAGATGCTAGAATTCAAAAATGTAAGTTTAACATTTTTTTTGAAAAAGATATTTCATATTACTACTTACATTATTTAAAGATTTTTGTTGTTTCTTATTTGTTAAATTTAGCTTTTTACAACGTATTTAAGTGTGGTCAGCCCCGGGGTCCAACAACCATAATAATATTAAGTTACCATTTATAGAAATCTTGTTGAAAACAAATAAAAACTTTAAGGAACAAACAACGCTTTTTTTTACTAATACATAGATTAATATATTGGTTTTCATTAAATTTATGAAAAGACAAAAGTAATTATTATCGATATTTTTTTTTAAATGACAAAAAAAAATATTTTTCGAATTTTTGTTTCAAACTTTGTAAACAAGGATAAATTTAAAATCTTAAAAACACCTTTTTTCGATATCTTGTCATCTACTTGATTATCGTGGTAAAATATTTCTTACAATTTCTCGCCCAACGAGTAATTCCATTCCATCAATAAATTTTTTTCATATGTGACCAACTTATGCTTGTCACTGCATATTATTCGCGAAATTACATATTATTCGAAGAACTAAACGCATTTTATGTAGGTACTTATAGTTTTACAATGGCATACAAGACAAAGTAAGTACCTATTACATATTTAATTTATACCCTGTATACTAAATTATTTCTATTGTGTACCAATTTTGGCTCCTATTTTACTTAAGATTTTACGAATTATCTTTTCGTATGAATTAAATTGAGGGCAGTTTCAGACGAACAATAAATGCAGTCCTACTACATGTGATTTAAATTACTTAAATGTATCCCTGGAATAAACGTTAAAGCTGTTTGGGAGTAAAGAAATTTTTTAAAAATTTAATTTTTACTTTTTAACATTTTTCGTCTTTTCAAAAAATATTTATTATGGATCCTCCAGTCTACACTTTTTAAAAGAAGATTATATCGTGACATGGGGAGAAAGTAGTAATAAATATTCTTGCTAAATCTCTTGCTAGCTAGGAATGACTTTTAAGTTTTAATAAACAAATTAGAAGAAAACAACTCGATTTGATTTAACTCAATAACAATAATAATTTAACTTCGGAGTACCTTAATATAAAAATATTGCTTTTCTATAGATTTACCGTTGCAAGTTCAGTTCAGCTGACGCAGAGCTAATTTTGCTGCTGCTTTTTTAGCCATATTTTTATTCGACCCAAATCCATATACTTGCTGCTTCCTGCCGTTCAGCATAAACTGAAGAGGCATCATTACTTTTTCTCCCTTTACGGTTCTTGGTACTCTGGAAGTGATAACGAAAAATTAGTGAATGTAAGAAATGTATAGTCTAATATTTAGAACGGCATGTAGAATTTTAAATATATCACTTTTACCTTTAAATATTGGCGAATTTCTACAGTTTGGTAGGTACATACGATTAAGGTCAATCGAAAAATATTCAAAACCATGCTTGGTACTAGTGGTGCAAGAATTCGAATTAAAATATTTGTTGAATCCGATTATTGAAATGCTCGGATTTATTCCAGTCCGATAAAAAGTAGCGTTTGTAAACGAATTTTAATTTTTTAGTGGCGAAGATTGAAATTCTACTATTTGGATTTATCGCATAGAAGGTAAATTGTCTATGATTTATCGTCATTAGTAAGTAGTAGGGGTAAAAAAAAGTTTTTATCCAGTAACTTTTTTCTCCGGGCTTTGGAAAATTAGGAAATACCAGGTAATTTAACATCTCTGGGGTAATTTACTAATGATGATAAATCCAAATCGTAGAGTTTCAATCTTCGCCACTAAAAAAATTAAATTCATTTACAAACGCTACAGGCGGAATTGACACGTACCCCGAAAAAATGTTGCATAAACCGTGCTGATGAACGTCGCTAACTTTACACATATGATTTCTTGTCGTTTTCTTTTCTATTGTGGATTGTTGATGTTTAATATTTATGGATTTCTATTTTTGCGTAGTGAATTGTGTTTGTGCCTTTAGTGACTCGGATACAATGACTAGCAAAGAGCATTGTATGAATTTATTATGCCCAAATATGGGTAAAATACCGGGTATTTCGTATTTTCAGTAAGTATGAAGTAGTGACAGTTCTTGATATGTATTTTATTTTATTATAATCAATTTAAACACATCTAACTAGGCCTAGGCCACACAAACAAGATGTTAAAGCCCGGACTTGTATATTTTCCCATTCGTTAAACGATAATTTTGTAGTGCGCATGCCTATTCCTGTGTAGTTTTGTTTACATGCGCGAGGCCATAAATTTGCCACTTTCGTGATTATTGTTTGCTTCTCTAAAGATAAATGTCTATGCTCTCGACCATATACAGTGTGGTTGTTTAAGTGTGCAACATATGGGCATTTTTTTATTACCGATTTCTCAGAAAATTTTATTCTTGATAAAAGTTGAAGCATGTTCGATAATCATATTAGGTGCACTTGGAATGGTTGCAAGTCAAACGGCGTACAGGGTAGGCCAAAAAATATAAAACTTGTACATACAAGAATAAAGTAAGTACCCCTATTTCAGAAAATTCAGCAAAATTATTTTTTTTAAAAACATTAATAATTTTCCAATTTTTTTTTATATTCACCATAAAGTCCTTCATAAATTAATCAAAATCCAAATCAATTTCACATTTATCTTTGATCAAATCAAGCATATTTGTAAAATTTACTTGGATTTTTAATTTATTAAGGAATCATAAACTTCATGTTGGTTGCAACGATAGTAAACACAACTTTAAAATATCCTAAATATTCTTTTTAACAAGATAAAACATTAGTAATGATAATATGCTAATTAAAAAACTATCATTTAAAGTGCAAAATTTTTATTTTAAATGTTTATTAAAAAACTTTATTCTTGTACAAGTTTTATATTTTTTGGCCTACCCTGTACGCCGTTTGACTTGCAACCATTCCAAGTGCACCTAATATGATTATTAAACATGCACCAACTTTTATTAAGAATACAATTTTCTGAGAAATCGGTAATATAAAAATGCCCATATGTTGCACACTTTAACAACCGCACTGTATACGCCTTCCGATTATACCGAAGAAGTTGTCTCAAACTTGCTTATTTTAAATGGAACAACACCGTATAATATATTTTTTAGGTTCGTTTTTCATTTCCAATAACTTTTATTAAAAATTTTTCTATCCTTCCTACCCTATCCGCTAATGAAAAAAAAAGTTTTTCTCAAATTTTAACCTTTCACGTCTCCTAAAATTGAATGTCTTGAAGTGAAACTCAAAATTTCGGTTGTGTGTTTAGATATTATTGTGCCCAATAATGAATTTTCGGAAAATGAAATTTTTTATACTGATGTGGAAAATTTAACAATTTTTAATCTTATCAAAAAATTTAAAAAAAACTTCATATTTTTAAATACGATGCTACGTTGCTGTTTATTCTATGGACTACCTTTAACCCGAACACAAGCTCCACCTTGGAAAAACTTTCTTACCCGAATTTTGGATGGGGGTATGGATCCCATTCATACAGTCTTCTAATTAAATTCTTTGGAACCTTTGCACTGAAGGCCTCAATTTCCTTCCACATGATGCGGTAGAAAACTTTCCAAACAGTCTTCAGGTCCTTGCCACAATCTAAATATATAGCACCTGCAAGCGCCTCAAAAATGTCACCCAAAACCTAAAAAATATAAAATATTTTTTAAGTTGGTACCTATCTAACGAGGTTACAGAACACCTTGAAGGTGAGCAAAGATATACATTGTATTCTCTTGATCACAAGCCGACAATATAACTGTGTACGCTGTCGATATGTTTGCATGCCTATTTTGTTTTTAATACAAAGATTATTTTGATATAGATTCCAAGCATCATAAGTACAGTACAATATCATTGGATGTGCCAAAAGTTTTAAAACGAATTGGTACATAATAAGTGTTTAAAAGAGAACTAAAAACATATTTAATTGACTTTATAAAATTTATAAAAATTTAGCAGTACATATCGCTATAAAGTCGCCACAGTGGATCTTTTCCCGTGCGTCATCAATCAACGATCATGACTCAACGTGGTTAATAACTCTGCATACTTATTTATTACAGTAACAAATTTGAATAAAAGCATAAAAGAACGTCTCCAAGATTCCGCAATAATATAACGTGCTAGACAAGAATAAAACTATAAACGTCAATTAATTACTTTTTTTATTTGTTTAGTTGACTACCGTTGTATTTTAGAGCGTCATTGTCAACCTTATTTTGATCTGCCAATCTAATTCGTATTTTGTAAATTTGTGTGCCTTAAAACTGTTCCTTTTTCTAAAAATAGTTCTTTTTAGAGCTAATTATACCCACCATCTGTTTTGGCGGTAAGTATTTATGGATTTTTATAATACCCAATTTATTTGTTTTAAATATTCTAACCGTGAAAGGTCTTTGAAAAGTTTACGGCAGTGGCTAAATTCCCTTAAATGAAAGGATGTCAAAAATTTGACTTTTGCGATTTTAATAGTCAATAAAACACCAAACTTTTCTAGATTTTAAGCTTTAAAAATAGTATTAAATGTATTAAAATTTGTTTGTCAATTTCTTTTAGATAATAGAGAATGCCGGGCAAAACCTAAAATAAATAATAATTTTTTGGGATATTATGTAGGTACGTCAAACGGTAGGCAGGCACGTCCATTTTATGAACTTAGACTTAGTTTTGACTTTTTTCGTCTCGTAATTTTGATTTGATTCATACAATTTTGATGACGTGAAAGTGATGACGCACGGGAAAAGAACCACTGTGGCGACTTTAAGTTTGTTTTTCTTTAATGTGACGTCATTTCATTTGTGACCTCGACATACCTTGGGAACATCAATATATTCGGCTAAATTAAACCCAGGCTCGTCCTCTTCCAATAAAATCAGTACCTCATCATCGATCACATACTTCTTCGACTCAATGTACTCAGCAAATCGATCTATCATAGCTTGCAGCTTCGCATTAATCATCAACATATATTTGTGCAAGTTACACCTGACTACTAAGCTAGCAAAGGTGTTGTTGTTAACCAGGGCAGACCTTAAATCTGTCAATTCTCCAGGATCCAAGTTACCACATGATTCATATATGTGACAGGTTATCAAAAAGTCCAAAATGGCGTCTCCGAGGAATTCAAACTTTTCATACGATTGTGTTATTCTATTTGGCGTATAAGAAGCATGGGTAAGAGCTTGGAGTAAATACGCCCTATTTTTAAAATGATATCCCAGAATATCATCTTCAATATGTTGCCAATTCGGAATGTGGAAGTTTATATCTGCTATCGTAGATTTCGCATTGAGAATCGGGCTTCTAGGAATTGTTTTAAGAAGCTCGAGAAGGTTTTCGGACCTTGGAATAACACCTATCCATTCTAAGAATTGTATACCACCTGCAAAAGATACACATTAGTAAACTAAAATACAGGGTTTTCCATTTGCGAATATTATCTGCATGCGAGTAATATTGGGACAACTTTAAAAACTCCCCTGTATAAAAAAATATGAAACATAAGTCATAAAATCAATGAAGTTTTGGTCAATAGCTAACAATATTTTTAATGGGAAAAAGAGAAAAAACCTAGTCTTCCTCCACAAAATTTAATAGAATAAAAATTCTCTAGGGATTTCTACATGTTTCGAACGTAGAAACGTTTATCATTAGGAGGCAGAAAATTTATTTAGTGCTGATGGTTTTAGCAGAAGAGAAAATGGTGTAGAACCTCAATGAAGCTTTTATGAAAATTGATAAAGGTTAAACCATACTGAGTATGTTAAAAGTTATTAAATGGGGTCTAAAACAACCAAATAAAATGGGGAAGAAGAAAAACCTTCCTAAAAAAAAGGTGTTGAAGATTATTTAAAATTTTTTATAAAACTTTTCAAGTGTATGTCAGTCAGTTATTATAAGGATAAAATTGTCATAATTATGAAGATATCACAATAAAATTACATTGCAAAAAGTGTTTTGTGGGGTACTGAGGATTAAGGCGCAGTACCCCACAAAACACTTTTTGCAACACCAAACCAATTAATAATAATAATAATAATAATAATACGTTTATTTAAAATTTAATAATATAATAAATATGTTTATGTTGTCTTCGATAAACTTATTCTTCAATCCCCTGAAGCTGAGCTTGTTAGGGGCAAATCTTATTTTTTGTTTTAGTATGTAAAATCATAAATTATAAATATGCATTAAAAATCAAGTTTTTTAAAGTAAAAATGTTAATTTATAGTATAAACGCAGCTTTTTTGAAGAAATATATTACCTATAATAAAATTATTAATTTATAATTTTTAAGTAAAAAATATTACTTATATAAATTATTCAGAACAATATTAATTAATTACAGCATTTCTAAAAATATTTTTAAATTGTCTGTTTTTAATATCCATGTTTTTATTTCGACTTTAAATTTTTTTAATGAAATCAATTTTTTAATTTGTGTTGGTAAATAATCGTTTAAATAAAAACATAAATATTTGAAATTTTTTTGTCCTATGGACTTATTTATTTTAGGTTTTATGGTTATTTCATTTTTATGGCGTGTATTATGATTATGGTTTTTAAATTGTATAAGGTTTTTATTTTTAAATATATATATTAAGATGTTATAAATGTAAAGTTGTCTTATGTTCAACTTTTTTGTTTCTGAATATAATTCTTTTGAAGGATAAAGATAATCTTTATTGTATATAAATTATAGAAAACTTTTTGTAATATTTCTAATTTTTTAACTAAGGTTCTATTTATTCCTCCCCAACCTAAAATTCCGTAATTTAAATGACTTTTAACTAACGCGTATTATAATATTTCCATATGTCTTACATTTAAAATTTTTTTAATGTTTTTGAAAATCGGTAGTAAACTTCTTAATTTTTTAATTAAGTATTCTATGTGAAAATTCCAATTTATTTACTGTCAAAAATAATTCCTAAATATTTTATTTTATTTACTTTGATTTTAAATTAACCGCTTGCGGGGTCACTGAGCTTTAATCCTCAGTACCCTACAAAACACTTTTTGCAATGTAATTTTATTGTGATATCTTCATAGTTATGACAATTTTATCCTTATGACTTACTGACATACGCTTGAAAAGTTTTATAAAAATGTTTAAATAATCTTTGACACCTTCTTTTTAGGAAGGTTTTTCTTCTTCCCCATTTTATTTGGTTAGTTTAATAACTTTTTTAACATACTCAGTATGGTTTAACCTCTATGAATTTTCTTCATATTATGTCTCTTCTACACATTAATTTTTTAATTCCATAAAAGCTCCATTAAGGTTCTACACCATTTTCTCTTCTGCTAAAACCATCAGCATTAAATAAATTTTCTGTCTCCTGATGATGAACGTTTCTACGCTCGAAACATGTAGAGACCCCTAGAGAATTTTTATTCTATTAAATTTTGTGGAGGTTTTTTTCTTTTTTTCCTATACTTTTAACTCCACTTTAAGCATGGACTATTTCTTCAAATTAATATTTTTAATGTTAATATTCATTGCTTTGATCGCTGTATGTTTTTATCCCAAAAACGGTTGGAGATAAATAGGTATAAATAACAAAGGTTACTGAGTTATCAATAAGGTATCCAAAAATATTAAATTTTTTTTTGTAGTATTGTCAAAACAATAATAATGAATGGTACAAAATTTTTAATTACATTACTTTACTCGTTTCCGACATCTTCTTATAGGCCACTAAACTCAAACGTGAACCACCCTGTATATCCTAAATTAGCCCAGGACGACGACCACAGTACGCCACTGTATTAGAGTCGTCAAATAAAACTCACCTAAAACACCGCATTCCTGAAAATACGCTCCCAATAAAGCCTCAACACAATCGGCCAACGTTTTATCGCCAACATAATTGGATTTAAAAAGGGCGGCTAGGTTATAAATTAACCCCTCTTCACTGGGATCTTCATCAGACTGCTCCTCCATTATACGTTCGATGGTGTCGTTTGACAACTGTCCAGTTCGCTGTTCTTCAATTGGAACAGAAACTCTATATAAAGACGCTAACGATGTTTCTTTATTATCGATTCTCTGTTCAATCAAATCGGGTATTTTAAAGCCGGGTGGAAGCCATTCGGATATTTGCAAATCGTTTCCCTTCAACAGGCCGCCTATGTGTTTTCTCACTGCCAGATAATACAGGTTTTTGTTACTGACTAATCTTCCCTTCAGACTGGTCGAGAGGCCTTCGTTAAATGTAGGAAATTTCAGGTAAACGTAAAGCTAAAACAAGACGGTTGCATAAATTTAACTTTTCAAAAATAAATAAATAAATTTAATAATTAATATAAACTGCTGGAACTTTGAAACGCATAAAGAAAATTTTTAGTCTATATTTGAAATTAAATATCTCGGAAAATATTAAACATATTTGAACGCGGTTTAAAGCATATTGAAGCTTATTGTTTGGTCTAAGGGTATATTGATTAGTTTTGGTTTGAATACGTTTTAGTTTCAAGATACAGGGTGGTAAATGAAACAGTGCAAATTTAACAAAATTTCACCCCATTTCGTTGCAAATATATTTCGCTTCATTTCTTGGTTTTAAAGGAATCACTGGTTCAATTGAAAAAAACAACTTTCTGGGTCTTTGGATAAATGTCTTACATTTGCCATAATTAGAGTTTAAGCGAAAAACGACACTTTCGTATTTCATCCCCCTGTATCTGTCTCGCAATTGCTTGAAAAAAAGGGTTTTAACTTATTGTTAGTCCCAAATCCTTGGCTTTTTTACGTTGTAAAAAGATTTTATACAGGGTGAGAAAAAAGTGTCCCTCCAATAATACCCTAATAATATTAATGTTTTCATTACCCAGTACCATTTTTTCTCGGTTCAATTTGGTGACACAAGAGATTATTATGGTTCTCAAAATTAAGTGCAAGTGTTTAAAACTATGGATTAAAATACGAAGACGGTTTTTTAATTTTTAATTTTAGTCGCTTATTTGCAAACAAATTTTTTTAACTAACTTAACTAAAAATTGATGTTTAAATGATTTAAATGATACAAACTAATACTTGTAAATTAACTTAAGTAGGTAATCAAAAATAAACAACGCTATATGATACATAAAAGTCAACAATATTAGGTTCAATATTTTGTAGGCCCCCCCCTAACGCGTATTACATCTGCGCACCGGCGAGGCACTCTATCTACTAACTTGCGAATAAACTCTTGAGAAATATTTTCCCATTCCTCAAATATGGCTTCAGCTAACTCGTCAAGTTTGTGGGGTGTTGTCCCGAGATCTCACCAAATATTTTAAACGAGACAAAACATGCTCAATTATGTTAAGGTCAGGAGATTTTGCTGGCCAATCCATTCGATTAATGTTATTGGTCCGCAAAACCTCTGTTACAATATGGGCCCTATGAGGCCGAGCATTGTCATCAATATATAAAAAATTCTGACCGTAATTTGTCGCAAACGGGACTACAATTGGAAGAATAATGTCATTCCGGTGGAGTTCAGCATTAACAGTTTGACGCGTAATGTACAATACGGTTTTCCCGTTGTACATGACACCTGCCCACACTGTGATGCCTCCACCGCCAAAGGCTTCCTGTGGAGCCATGTTGTCCTCTTCTTACCGCTGGTTCGGCTCTCGCCCCACTAGAATTCTTCCATCAGAATGAATAAGATTAAACCTAGTCTCATCAGAAAACATACAGTGCATCCAATCTTCATGAACCCAGAGACGATACCGCTGTACCCACGCAAGCCGGGCAGCTCTATGAGGCTGCAATAACCTGGTACATTTAGCCCTTCTCCTAGCTCTACAACAAATAACATTTCATTAGCAACACTTATTTAAACTTACCGTCACCGACACTGGATAATTCACGTTTTTTGTGATCCGAAATCTAGCGTACCTACCTTAAGTTATTTTTGTTCAAGGTTTTTCTTATAGCTCGGTCACAAACTCGAATAGCCGTTTGTCGTCTCAAACTATCATTAAGGAGCCTAGAACATTTCGTTCGATTTTGACTGGCAATCCGCAATAAAGCCCTTTCTGATCGAATATCAACTTTTCGATTTCCTCCGCCGTACTGGTAATTGTGGTTGCCAGTGGTTTGTAATCGGGTTTTAAGCCTGGATATGCGGCTTTGGTGCACATTATAAATTTCAGCAATTTGTTGCTGGTTCAAACCTTGGTTAAGGAGCCTTAAGCAATTTTCTCTTTCTATACTAGTAAATCTACGCATTTTAAATTGAAGTTATTATTTAATAAACATTGAATTCACCACACTCTTATAAAATTAATAACTTACCTGTCATCACAACTTAAATGTCAATAAACAAAATTATCAAGGCAATCTTGATTGTATTACTTGAGGTTCAAAAATATGACTTGTGTCACCAAATTGAACCGAGAAAAAATGGTACTGGGTAATGAAAACATTAATATTATTAGGGTATTATTGGAAGTACACTTTTTTCTCACCCTGTATAAAATCTTTTTACAACGCAAAAAAGCCAAGAATTTGGGACTAACAATAAGTTAAAACCCTTTTTTTTAAGCAATTGCGAGACAGATACAGGGGGATGAAATACGAAAGTGTCGTTTTTCGCTTAAACTCTAATTATGGCAAATGTAAGACATTTATCCAAAAACCCAGAAAGTCGTTTTTTTCAATTGAACCAGTGATTCCTTTAAAACCAAGAAATGAAGCAAAAATATATTTGCAACGAAATGGGGTGTTCGTGAAATCTTGTTAAATTTGCACTGTTTCATTTACCACCATATGCTTTAAACCGCGTTCAAATATGTTTATTATTTACCGAGATATTTTATTTCAAATATAGACTAAAAATTTTCTTTATGCGTTTCAAAGTTCCAGCAGTTTATTATATATTTTTAAATATAAACCGTATAACAATTTCTGTATAAATTTTGCGTGCGCAAACAAAAGTTAAGTTTTATAGGTGAAAAATGCGTTTGTACGCATGGCTTGCCAGTCACACGCCTTGCCGCCCTACAGGGATGGGCATGCGCACGCACGACCCTTTTGTTATTAGGTTTTCCTTTTTAGCCCGACAAACCCGACGCCATTTTTGTTGTTGTGTGTTTTACGTTTTCTCTATGGAGAACTAGAGGGTAGGAGGCCGATCGACAATGGCAGCATTTTCAAATTTTGTCCCGGTTTTTGGTTAGTTCGCTATTGACCGATAGATGCTCTCGCGTCGCATGTGGGCTGGTGTAGTCTTCTTCGTTTTTTACTTTTAACAAATTGACATTTTATTTTCGAAAGAACAAATGACGTTTGAAGACAAGACGAGACAAATAACGTTGTATTGTAATTGATTTCCATATTTATAATGAATAATGGTACAATTTATAAAAGTAGAGTTTGCTTTGTGTCGGGGTGTAAGACAGGATCTTTTTCAGAGAGGAAACGCAGCCAAATAAGTCTCTTTCTAGCTCCAAAGGTATAGCTAGAATGTTTAATACCCTGTATTTTAAAAACCAAGCATCGTTGGAATTTTATACAGGCCGAGTTTACTAATAAGTATAACAAAGTAAGTGTAAATTGATATAAAAGTCCTTATTTGTTCCTTAAAGAACCAATTTAAATAAAAACAGTTATTGCGTCCAGAAGAAACCATTTATTTGATAGCCCACTTAGAACACGAGCGCCATCTTACGGCGACTCGTAAAGCTGAATTACCGATGCTAATTTGGGACCGAATCCAATACATTGCGATCGGCCTCCTACCTCAAGTCCTCCATAGTTTTCTCTGTGGATTTCTTGATATGTGTGAAGTATGGAGGACTTGAGGTAGGAGGCCGATCGCAATGCATTGGATTCGGTCCCAAATTAGCATCAGTAATTCAGCTTTACGAGTCGCTGTAAGATGGCGCGCGTGTTCGAAGTGGGCTATTAAATAATGGTTTCTTATGGACGCAATAACTATTTTTATTTAAATTAGTTCTTTAAGGAACAAATAAGGACTTTTATATGAATTTACACTTACTTTGTTATACTTATTAGTAAACGTAGTAAAAGTAAAAAGTATGAATAATAAGTTCCTTGAATTGGAAGTTCTTTTAAGCACAAAGAAGCCCGACGTTTTTTGTGTTTCGGAGCATTGGTATCAAGATAACCATATTGAAAATGTGAACCTTAGTGGATACTCACTTATAAACTATTCCTCAAGAAAACAATTTAGAGGTGGTGGTACTGCAATTTTTGCAAAAACCAATCTGGAACTATGTGCTAAAATAACTAAACTTATCTCTCTGGAAAAACAATTTGAATTCAGCATATCACAGATCTCTTTAAATGGTAAAACTTATATATTCATATGTTTGTACAGATCACCTTCGGGTATTCTTGATCTATTTTTATCTAATTTGAATGAACTGTTATCTGCAGTTTACTGTCCTAATAAGTTTTTTATAATATGTGGAGATTTTAATGTCAATTTTTATGAAAACAGTATGGAGTCCTTTTTAGTTTCACAACTACTATTGAGCTTTGGGTTATCGTCACACATAAATGGTGTTACTAGGGCTACCTCCTCCTCTCGTACTCAGGTAGATAACATATTTAGTAATTTACAAGAAAACAAAATTAAATGTAAAATAACCCTTACAAATATTTCTGATCACTATGGTCAAACTATGCTTTTTGAGATTAGTAAGAAAACTATTCCAGTAAAATACATCAAAAAGCGTTTCTTTTCTCCATCAAATATTAACACATTTGTAAACTATTTAAATAATGAAAACTGGAATGATGTGCTTGGCACTACAGATGTTAATGATAAGTATCAAGTCTTTTATAATACTTTATTTTATTATTTTGACTTATCATTTCCCTTCTGTTCATCTAGAGTGAAAAATATGGAGGACTCCTGGGTGAACACGGAGATAAAGAACTATGGTAAGTATGTTAAGGACCTATATGTTTGGTACAGAATAACAAACAGTGAAGATGTCTACCGGCAATATAAAAGTGAAAGAACCCAATACCGTAAGTTTCTGTCAAACTATAAAACAGCACTGAACGAAAACCAAATTATCAACTCAAAAAACAAAACAAAAACTGCATGGCATATATTTAACAAGGAAACAGGTAAGTCAGTAAATCGTACCGATATTTCACTTAACTACAAAGGGACGATCCGCAGGCGGTTGCCGATTTGTTCTCTCAAAAGTTTGATATACCTGCTGGCCCCACTCAGGATCAGAACATACATAACAACAACACTTTGCCGACTATATTCTTAGCTCCCGTTGACACTAATGAGATATATAGGGTTATTATGAACTTACCAAACAAATTTTCAGTTGGAATTGATGAAATTCCAACTGTGGTGCTTAAGCACTCAGCCCATAGCATATCGTATCCTATATGTTGCATTATCAACGAATGTTTTTTAACCGGAACGTTTCCAACTGCTCTTAAGTTGGCTAAAATAGTACCAATTCTTAAGAGGGGGGACAAAGAGGATATTTCCAATTATAGACCAGTCTCTCTTTTATCTTCTGTGTCGAAGGTCTTTGAGAGAGTAATTTATACAAGATTAATGAATTTTTTAAATCAAAACAATATTTTAGCTGAACAACAATACGGTTTTAGAACAAACAGGTCTACTCAGCTCGCTATATTCAATGCAATTACCTATATCGTGGATAATGTCGATAAAAATAAAAAAGTTGCGGGCCTGTTTTTTGATCTCTCAAAGGCGTTCGACACAATAGACCATAAGCTTTTAGTGCAGAGGTTGGCTGCTTATGGGATTCGAGGAGTATGTGCTTCCCTGCTAAGTTCATATCTGTCAGGCAGACAACAGGTAGTCTGCATATCAAACAACGGAAGGCAGTACTTCTCTGAGCCGACTTGCATGGAGCAGGGAGTACCACAGGGGTCGATCCTTGGGCCGGTCCTGTTCCTGCTGTATGTGAACACTCTTTCCGAGGGATTTGTTATTGGTTTACTTTGCCAGTACGCACACGATTCGACTGTGATATTGTCTGGGGATGATGAGGCTCAGCTATCGGGGGAGTGTTCGCGTGCAGCTGGAGCAATCCAGGACTGGTGCATGGAAAGCGGCTTGAGGCTAAACTGTGAGAAGACAGGGCTGGTGACATTCAGTAAAACCACAAATTCAACAGAGTCGCTGTACGTAAAATTAAATGGCAAGACCATACCCGTGGTGAACTCGGTCAAATTTTTGGGAGTCACACTCGATTCCACGTTACACTGGGATCGGCACCTGCAGGGGCTTCAATCAAGATTAAATAGCCTTTGCGCCCTAATAAGGAGAATAAGAGAGGTTCTCACGACTTCAACTTTGCGCCAATTTTACTTTGCGGCGGTACAATCAGTGCTAAGCTACAGTATAATGTTCTGGGGCTCTTCTTGTGGTGCCAAGGACATATTTCTGGTGCAGAAACGCATAATTAGATGTTTACTGAGACTTCCTCCAAGGGAATCATGTCGACCCTACTTTCAGTCTTTAGGTATTTTGAGTGCTCCATCCCTGTATTTTTTAAATTTAGTAATGTTTCTCAAAAAGCATAACAACCTATTTGAACAAAATTTCCATCATTACGCTAATTCAATGACAACCGTAACAAGAGGAAGAGGTGACCTTCATATACCAGCCCATAATTCGACCTACTTTAAAAAGGGTCCATATTATATGGCAGTCAAAGCCTATAATATGCTCCCCACAGAAGTTAGAGGTAGGGAAACATTGGCGTCATTCAGAAGAGCCACATTGGACTTCCTTCATAATAAATGTTTTTATGATTTTAACTTTAGGTTTTAAATTCATTGTTATCAGTGTGTCTCTTTTTGTTTTTGGCGTGTAGGATTGTTGTGTATACTATTTATATGTTTTTTAAAATTATTTATGGTTTTAATAGGTTTTTTAATTATTTAAGTGAAATATATTAAGATGTTTACAGACGATTAAATCGTCCTTTTGATGACGTTGCTATGTCAATATAATTTGATTTTGCTGGCAAATAAAGATATTATTATTATTATTATTATTATTATTATTATTATTATTATTATTATTATTATTATTATTATTATTATTATTATTATTATAAACTCGGACTGTATAAAGTTCCAACGATGCTTGGTTTTTAAAATACAGGGTATTAAACATTCTAGCTATACCTTTGGAGCTAGAAAGAGACTTATTTGGCTGCGTTTTCTCTCTGAAAAAGATCCTGTCTTACACCCCGACACAAAGCAAACTCTACTTTTATAAATTGTACCATTATTCATTATAAATATGGAAATTAATTACAATACAACGTTATTTGTCTTGTCTTGCCTTCAAACATTATTTGTTATTTCGAAAAATAAAATGTCAATTGTCAAAAGTAAAAGCACAGAAAAATAAAGGGTTTAAGTAAAAGTTAAAAACTATGGAGGATCTAGTTTTCCATATTAAAAACGAAGAAGAAGAAGACAACATCAGCCCACTTCGGACGCGAGAGCCATCTATCGGCCAATAGCGAACTAACCAAAAACCGGGACAGAATTTCAAAATGCTGCCATTGTCGATCGGCCTCCTACCCTATAGTCCTCCATAGTGTGAAGTTAGCAACGTTTATCCAGCAACGAGGCTTTTCTGAGAAACGTGTCAATTCCGCCTGTATCGTTTGTAAACGAATTTTAATTTTTTCAGAGGCTTGATATTTTACCCAGGGTTCGGAGGATATATATCGTGATATTTATAGTTTGATATATATCACAATATATTCAATAATTTTTTTTTTAAATTTCGATTATTCAGAATATATCAATCGACAAATCAAACAAAAAAAAGTTTCTATGTTTTTAAATCATATTAAGGGTGGGTCCGTTTTGAAAATATGTTCAGCTTTATTTTTTCTATTGGATATCTTATAATTATTAACCTTTATAATTTATCTGTTTAGTTATTTCTCATTAGTTTAGGTCATGTTTTTTAAAGTCTGTTTACTTTAATAAGTATCCTACAAAACTATTTAGTTTTCAATATAAGTAGTATGTTTTTGAATGGTGAAAGAGTTTTGGACTACCATGGTCTTTATTTGTTTTAAATCACAACGTTTCAACTGGTAAGTATCTCCAGTCGTCTTCAGGTGAATACTCAGTATACCTCAAAAAAAAATTCGTTGCTGCATAAACGGTGCTGATGAATGTTGCTAACTTCACACATATGATTTCTTGTTGTTTTCTTTGTTATTGTGGATCGATGATGTTTAATATTTATGGATTTTTTGTTGTTTAGTTAGTTAGTTAGTTAGTTTAGTAGTTAGTTTAGTAGTTTGTGTAGTTTAGTAGACAGTTTTCGTTGTCTTTTAAAAGCGATTCCGATAGCCGCTATTTGACAACTTTGACATTTGAGCTGTCATTTATCGTTATCGTTACGGATAAGTGGCGAGAGCTAACGGACGGAAGACAAAGCCATAGCGAAAACGGAACGCATGCGTAATGACCATTTTTTTGACAGATGCAATCAACATAATCTATTTTTTGTTGAGGTCTGTATTTAAAGTTTTTGGTTAGTATTTTTTGTTTTTTTGTTTTCGTCATGGATTCAACAGTAAATTCCCTCAAAAGGTCGAGAAATCGTTTCACGGATGAGGACGATATCATTTTATTAGAGGAAACATTGGCCAACAACCCATATGGCGATGCATGTAAATAGGCTTCGGTAGTAGCCAATTTTGTAAAAACCACAGGGAAAGAAGTATCATTGAGAGGGGTTAGAGAACACATATCCTAAATCATAAATAAATTCGAAAAAAAAAGAAAAAGAAAACGTATATCGGCAAGTAAATTTTCATACAACTGTGCTCGATACTGAATGTCCTGGCGATCAAGCACCTCCAAGAGAAGGGCATCATCCAAATCCGAATCACTGGATGAGTCCAACAAAAGCAACCTTTCGTCTATCATGATGTTTTAGAATTTTGGGTACTAGGAAATTAAAACCAAGCACAAAACGTATATGAAAATATAAACACAAACCATTAAATATAGGTTATGTTATATTTGTTATGTTTACTGTCGAATTCGACTTAACGTGAACGTTAAGCGAATTGAACGAAAACTATTTTTACGATCTGTCAAATAGCGGCTTCGTATTCGTATTCGTTATGGTTAACCGTTTGAATTTGCCAATACAACGAAAACTGTCTAATGACTTGTGTTTGTGCCTTTAGTGACTCGGATACAATGACTAGCAAAGAGCATTGTATGGATTTATTATGCCCAAATAGGGGTAAAATACCGGGTACTTCGTATTTTCAGTAAGTACAGGGTGTTTCATTAAGGTCGAAGAGCGGCCATATCTCGAAAACTACTGGGCATAGAAACTCAGGAAAGGAAAAATGATAATAAAAGTGGCCATGAGAAAGTTCTGGAAATAATTTTCAAGTTCCGCATTTTGCCGCAAGAGGACGTAATTGAAAAGTAAATTTTTAAATTTTACATAACTCCGAAAATTCCACATTAAGGTATATGTTTGATAACACCATTTTAAAGCTTGGACAATTATGCATCATTTTGGTCTTATGCTCATTGGCGTACCGACTTTAGTAAGTTGTAATAAGTTGAAAGTGTAATTATTTAAATCGCTGTAACTTATAAACGACTTATCCGATTTTAGCAAACTAAATACTGTTTGGAAGAGAAATGTATGTACTTTGACCAATCGTATTTAGTTGTCCATAATAGTTCTCAAAAAAAAATGCTAGAGGGCGCAATTTGCAATAACATAACATTTTTTGATTTTCCTCCGAAAAAATAAATCATACGGTATAATTATGATACCGTAATCGAAAAGTAGATGAACTTTGCTAAAAAAATATTAAAACCGCAGCTCGATATCTCCGTTCGTTTCTGAGTTATTGCCAAAACAATAATTTTTAACACAAATTGCGCCCTCTAGCAATTTTATTAGAAACTATCTTGTACCATTAGATATGACAATTGAAGGTTCTTCCAAACAAGCTTAAATTTAGTAAAATCGGATAAGTCGTTTAGAAGTTACAGCGATTTTAATGTTTAAACTTTCAATAGCTTCTCCCATTCTTATCAAGTGAAACTGTAAACATTAAAATCGCTGTAACTTCTAAACAACAACCAATTTTACTAAATTTAAGCTTGTTTGGAAAAGAAAGGTAAGTACCTTTAATTGTCGTATCCAATGTACAAGATAGTTTCTAATAAAATTGCTAGAGGGCGCAATTTGTATTAAAAATTGTTTTGGCTATAACTCTGAAACGAACGGAGATATCGAGCTGCGGTTTTAATATTTTTTCTAGCAAATTTCATCTACTTTTCGATTATGGTATCATAATTATATCGTATGATTTATTTTTTCGGAGGAAAATCAAAAAATGTATTGTTATTGCAAATTGCGCCCTCTAGCATTTGTTTTGAGAACTATTATGGACAACTAAATACGATTGGTCAAAGTGCATACATTTCTCTTCCAAACAGTCTTTAGTTTGCTAAAATCGGATAAGTCGTTTATAAGTTACAGCGATTTAAATGATTACACTTTCAACAGCTTCCCCCACTCTTATTAAAGTCGGTACGCCAATGAGCATAAGACCAAAATGATGTATAATTGTCCAAGCTTTAAAATGGTGTTATCAAACATATGTGGAATTTTCGGAGTTATGTAAAATTTAAAAATTTACTTTTCAATTACGCCCTCTTGCGGCAAAATGCGGAACTTGAAAATTATTTCCAGAATTTTCTCATGGCCACTTTTATTGTCATTTTTCTTTTCCTGAGTTTCTATGCCCAGTAGTTTCCAAGATATGGCCGCTCTTCGACCTTAATGAAACACCCTGTATGAAGTAGTGATATTTCTTGATATGTAATTTTATTTTAATATGATCAATTTAAACACATCAACTAGGCCCATAGGCCACACAAACAAGATGTTAAAGCCCGGACCTGTCGATTTTCCCATTCGTTATACGATACTTTTGCAGTGCGCATGCGTATTCCTGTGTGGTTTTGTTTACATGTGCAAGGCCATAAATTTGCAATTTTCGTGATTAGTTTGCTTATCTAAAAGTTAATGTCTACGATCAGCCAGCAAGGCAGCTGTCCTTATCTGTTTCATTATCATCGCATCATAAGTATCGCTCATCTCCATTTAATCGCGGGTTGACGAGACGATACGGAGGCATGCTTTCCATGGGCTCGACGTTTTTAAGAAAGTCAATAGTAAAACTCATATGTTTTATTAAACGTAGTGCATGATGAGAAGAGGGTTGTTAACTATATTTAATAATTTGATGGAACTAAGAAGAAACTTCCACGATATCGTAGAAGAAAAAGAAATATTAAAATAACTATTGGTCGGGCATTGATCTCCGTATATAGTTTAGTCAGCAATGCTTTGTATGAAAAAGTCACTAGTTAACGGATATACAGGGTGTTTCATTAAGGTCGAAGAGCGGCCATATCTCGGAAACTACTGGACATAGAAACTCAGGAAAAGAAAAATGATAATAAAAGTGGCCATGAGAAAATTCTGGAAATAATATTCAAGTTCCGCATTTTGCCGCAAGAGGGCGTAATTGAAAAGTAAATTTTTAAATTTTACATAACTCCGAAAATTCCACATTAAGGTATATGTTTGATAACACCATTTTAAAGCTTGGACAATTATGCATCATTTTTGTCTTATGCTCATTGGCGTACCGATGTTAATAAGAGTGGAAGAAGCTGTTAAAAGTGTAATCATTTAAATCGCTGTAACTAATAAACGACTTATCCGATTTTAGCAAACTAAAGACTGTTGGAAGAGAAATGTATGCACTTTGACCAATCGTATTTAGTTGTCCATAATAGTTCTCAAAAAAAAATGCTAGAGGGCGCAATTTGCAATAACATAACATTTTTTGATTTTCCTCCGAAAAAATAAATCATACGGTATAATTATGATACCATAATCGAGAAGGAGATGAAATTTGCTAGAAAAAATATTAAAACCGCAGCTCGATATCTCCGTTCGTTTCTGAGTTATTTCCAAAACAATAATTTTTAACACAAATTGCGCCCTCTAGCAATTTTATTAGAAACTATCTTGTACCATTAGATACGACAATTGAAGGTTCTTCCAAACAAGCCTAAATTAAGTAATATCGGATAAGTCGTTTAGAAGTTACAGCGATTTTAATGTTTAAACTTTCAATAGCTTCTCCCACTCTTATCAAGTGAAACTGTAAACATTAAAATCGCTGTAACTTCTAAACGACTTAACCAATTTTACTAAATTTAAGCTTATTTTGAAGAGAAAGGTAAGTACCTTTAATTGTCGTATCCAATGTACAAGATAGTTTCTAATAAAATTGCTAGAGGGCGCAATTTGTCTTAAAAATTATTGTTTTGGCAATAACTCTGAAACGAACGGAGATATCGAGCTGCGGTTTTAATATTTTTTCTAGCAAATTTCATCTCCTTCTCGATTATGGTATCATAATTATACCGTATGATTTATTTTTTCGGAGGAAAATCAAAAAATGTATTGTTATTGCAAATTGCGCCCTCTAGCATTTTTTTTAGAACTGTTATGGACAACTAAATACGATTGGTCAAAGTGCATACATTTCTCTTCCAAACAGTCTTTAGTTTGCTAAAATCGGATAAGTCGTTTATTAGTTACAGCGATTTAAATGATTACACTTTCAACAGCTTCCCCCACTCTTATTAAAGTCGGTACTCCAATGAGCATCAGACAAAAATGATGCATAATTGTCCAAGCTTTAAAATGGTGTTATCAAACATATACCTTAATGTGGAATTTTCGGAGTTATGTAAAATTTAAAAATTTACTTTTCAATTACGCCCTCTTGCGGCAAAATGCGGAACTTGAAAATTATTTCCAGAATTTTCTCATGGCCACTTTTATTATCATTTTTCTTTTCCTGAGTTTCTATGCCCAGTAGTTTCCGAGATATGGCCGCTCTTCGACCCTAATGAAACACCCTGTACAGGGTTAGTTGAAATAACCGGAACGGCTAATTTTCTTCAAAACTACCAAGGCTAAATCTATGAGTTTTGGTACACGTGGATAACTTAAAAAATTGAATTGAAAATTGACAATTCCGACGTTGCCAGATTTTTAGTTTTTTCTGTAAGTCAAGGAATGTTTTTTTTTTAAATGTCACACTACTCTTTTTTTATTGAATTCGATTCCTCCCATCAACATTACCATTTCCTGATAGTATCAAATTTTTATCTCAAATAGTTCTATGGGAAAAAAAGTTAATTAGTTACAACTCTAACTCTAAAAATCCAATCTATTTCCATTTAAAAACGTTTCAATTAATGTGAAAAGGAACGTTGGTAGACATAATGTACCTAATAGTATCGATAACGATAATAACAACAAACAACTACTCACAATAACATAGCTAGTAAAAATTACTTACATATTATCGGTTTCATAATCAAATTAATGTAGTGTACTATAATAATATTATAGTACAGGGTCTTCCAACGAGGACTGAACAGGGGCTTATGTTTGAGCTTCCTTGTATTTAAAGAAAAATCCAAAATAGCCAATCGATGTACTTTTTCCTGCAGAATTCAAAAATGACACCAAAAATTTATTTGAACCAGAAACAAAAGAGTTACGCTATGGATAAGGTGTTTTTTAAATGGAACATAGCTTTTTTTATACGATTTTTAGAACGAGTGCTTTTTTTTTTGTCCGTTCTGATTAAAATATTTAATATTGTGACAGCTATTTTTATTAAATTTTAATGTTTTATCCAGTATAATTTAACTTTAACCTGTTTGAAACATACACTAGGTAATAAAGGTATAATCACCTTTGAATCCTTCAAAGTCATTTCGGCAATATTACAGTAAATTTGTCAAATTTTTTGACTTTGAAGGATTCAAAGGTGATTATACCTTTATTACCTAGTGTATGTTTCAAACAGGTTAAAGTTAAATTATACTGGATAAAACATTAAAATTTAATAAAAATAGCTGTCACAATATTAAATATTTTAATCAGAACGGACAAAAAAAAAATCACTCGTTCCAAAAATCGTATAAAAAAAGCTATGTTCCATTTAAAAAACACCTTATCCATAGCGTAACTCTTTTGTTTCTGGTTCAAATAAATTTTTGGTTTCATTTTTGAATTCTGCAGGAAAAAGTACATCGATTGGCTATTTTGGATTTTTCTTTAAATACAAGGAAGCTCAAAAATGAGCCCCTGTTCAGTCCTCGTTGGAAGACCCTGTACATATTACATATTATGTAAGTAATATTTACTAGCTATGTTATTTTAGTAGTTGTTTGTTGTTATTATCGTTATCGATACTATTATTATGTCTATCAACCTTCCTTTTCACATTATTTGAAACGTTTTTTACTTTCAAAATGTCTTTATTCCAAACTAACTTTTATAGTTCATTACATGGAAAGTTACAACATAATATAGAAAATAATGTTTTTTTTTTCAAATGTAACACTATCTTTTTTTTTATTGAATTCGATTCCTCCCATAAACATTACCATTTCCTGATCAAATTTTAATTTTAAATGGAAATAGATTGGATTTTTTAGAGTTAGAGTTGTATCTAATTAACTTTTTTCCCATAGAACTATTTGAGATAAAAATTTATCAGGATTGATGGGAGGAATCGAATTCAATAAAAAAAATAGTAGTGTTACATTTGAAAAAAAAACATTTCTTGAATTACAGAAAAAACTAAAAATCTGGCAACGTCGCAACTATCAATTTTCAATTCAATTTTTTAAGTTATCCGCCTGTACCAAAATTCATTGATTTAGTCTTGGTAGTTTTTGAAGAAAATTAGCCGTTCCGGTTATTTCAACTAACCCTGTATAGTCAAACTCTAAAAAAATTGTTATGTTGGTAATGACTTTTATTTTTAAGTAGCGGGGGGAGTAAGAAGTCTGCTATTTAATGTAATTTGGTAACATCAATTAACTTGAAGCAGAACACAATGTAAATTTATAAAGGGAGTAAGAGCCTGAGGCACCTTTCCTGCTTGGTACAACAGCCTAAACGATGTTATGTTTGTGTGTGTAGATTTTTCTCGTACATTTAATGTTTTAAACTGCCTCCTAAGTTAGTTAAGTTTATTTTATTTTATAGTTTTATATGACGAACCTCAAATCATAATGTATGATCCTTAGTTGAATAAATTTAATTTGAATTTGAATTTTAAAATTGAAAAAATATTAATTTATTTTATCTAGAAATATTTATCTGTAGTAAATAACTTACCGAAGCAAAAAGCTTAAGGAAAGAATCACCCAATGTCTCCAACCTTTCCATATTGACAATGTCATTGGCCTTGGCAGTAGTCATTGCTTTATAAATCAAGCACAGTTCGGGACCATCGTTTAAGTTGTTCGTTTCGAGCAGTTTTATTGGCTTTTCCACAAAATCTATGTAATATGTAAGGGCTAACTGCCTTTGCTGTTTCTTAGGCGCTTCGTTTTTCAGCAGGACATCAGCTGCTTTTACTTTTTTTGATATAAATCTCTCATAGTAATCTATGTCCAGAATAGTAACATCCAAGACCCTTTCTATATCTTTCGGCTCCTCAGTATCCTTCCACGGGTATTCCATCTCGAGCATTTTCTTCGCGTAATCCTTATTGACATTAATGTTACTTAACATAGGGACCAGAACGTCATCTTTAGGCTCCGGAACCAAAACATTGACTGGTTTTGATTCTTCAATGTGAGGCACGTAATTTAATAAGTAATCATTCAGTTCAAGGGGTTTTTTTAATGGAACTAGCTCTCGCCCCAGGTTTGTCTCTCTGGCTATTTTAGCTCGAAATTCTTCTAAACGGAACATGAAGGATAATCTAAAAAAAAATTGCTTTTGTAATTACAAGGCAGGGCTGGGCTGGTGAGGACTTAAGGGCTTCTAAGCATTTTTAACATGGTAATTGGAGAATTTGTAATTAGGTTACTTCATATAATATAAATGATTCGTGCTTTAAAAGAAGCGCAAGCTTATAGTATTTTTTAAATGTTTACACACTTTATGTTGAAAAATAAAAATATGAACAAGTCTTCCTGTATATTTACCGTGAAAGAACTGTAGGCAACAAATTAGCTTGTATCCAAAGGGGGGCTGGAAACTCCTGTTTCACAACAAGCTCAGGAATTAAATGAATTTCCAGATCTTCGTACGTTTTCTCTCTCTTCTTTTTAGCTTGAGCTCCTTGAGGCTTTATAAAGTTAACTTTTTTGGACAAAGGTTTCACGTAAAGGAGTGGTAATCCAGGATTCAAGAGCGTCACATTATGCTTGTCCCGATAATAGTCTTCATATGAAGAGTATGTTTCGTTAGGAAAGGGAGTTTTGGCAGTTTTATTTAGAGAAATTTCTGTTACCACATAATCCTAGAAAAAAAAAACGAGTAAATCAATAATTTAGCAATTTCTACAAACAATTAGCTAATAGCCATTGAATTATTAAAGAAGAAAGTTTCGTCTTTACCTTCTCAGCCAGTAGGGCTATACATTGCCATATGAAAAAAGTAAAACGGACTTTAAAAGCTCTAACAAATAAATAACAAAAGTTTCATTTCTGATTGCTGCGGTTAATGCTTTTTGCCCAGTCCCCATTAAATCACGTGGCTTGGATTGGCTAATTGGTCAAAATTGATTTCTTTAACAACAATAAGAAGAGTGTACGCAAGACATTAATTGTGACAAGCCGGTCAAAAATTAGTCCATACACAACCTATACAGGAATAATCAAAATAAATTACCTGGCACTAGAATTTACAAACAAAAAGATAAAATACAATTAAAGTTTATTATATAGCAAAACGTTGGACTGTATAAGGTAAGTAACCTCCAGTGGAATACATTTTTCTAAACTGCCAGATACGTAGGCGGCAGTGTTGTGTAACCAATAAAGATGAAGGGCAGAACTTGCTTCTTTTATGCTTCAATATGCCTTTTAGAGAGTAGATACAATTTTGTTATATGAGTCATAAAACTACTCGTTGAAGAAGGACCATGTGTATTTCAGATAATGGTAGGTTGGTATAGTTTAGCCAAACACTTTTCTACTATCGATTGTAGAAAGGCTTAAAATATACATGAGAAAACTGGAAATAACCAAATTAACCACAATGTAGGTAGAAATGAATAATTTAAGATGAACATACACAGCATCTTTCTCCAGCGAATTAATACCGTGCGAGCAAAAATTATTTGTATCAAAGAGGGCCTTGCATCCAAGGACGTAATGCTTAGCCGTAGAGCTTAATATCTGTTGGGTGTCAGTAACTACCCGAATTAACAATCAATCAGTTATTCCGTCATCTTTGACAGTCGTTACAAGTAATTTAGTTCATCGCCGATTTTTCCAATTTCTTGAACAATTCACACAATGGGCTTTATGGAACAGCACAAAACATTCATGGTTGAAGCGTATTTTCGAAACGGGGTTAGAGTAAATGGTAAGTGGAAATACAATCTGGGTTTGTGCATGGACGATTTTCACGAACATTTTCCTAACGTTGCTGTTATTGCTGGAGATTTTTATCATTGCCTGAAAAGAACCGTGGCTGTGTTTAGGGAAACATGTTCTATACAACACAAAAAAGGAGCAGGAAGACCATCTGTAAGAACAGAAGAACTGATTGCAAACGTTCGTGAAATAATGCAAAATACGCCAACAAATTGTATAAGACGCCTATCGCAAGAAGTGGGAATATCTTATGGAACATGCAGGACTATTCTTAAGAAGCAGCTACATTTATTTCCTTCTAAAGTGCCAGTATTCCAAGCTGCAGATTTTAAAAGACGCAGGAATTATTCTCAATGGTTTACCCAAAATTTATTGGAAATAAATGATTTATTAGACCTGACATTTTTTTCGGATGAAGCCTGGTTCCACCTCTCCGGTTATGTCAATTCTCAGAATACAAGCATGTGGAGTAGTGAAAGTCCACATGCACCAAAAAATTGGTGTCTGGTTCGCTGTTTCCCGAAGAAGAATAATTGTTGATCCTATATTTTTCCATGACACAGTTACAGCACAGCGGTATAGAGACAATATTTTGAATCCATTTGTGGACCAATTACTTGACGACGAACTACGTTTTGGATATTTTGAACAGGACGGTGCAACCGCACATACAGCCGCCGAAACTATTAACTACCTACTTACACAATTTATTCGACGACAGATTGATCAGTTTTCGATAAGACATTGAATTTCCACTTAGATCACCTTGTTTAAGGACGTGTGAATGTATGCTTGGCGGTGGCCAATTTCAGCAATTTATGTAATTATTTTTCTTTTTCTTTCTGTATATTCTCACGTTGTTAATTTTGTAAACAACGAAAATAAATTTGTATTTGTCTACTTATTTTATTACTCATTAGTTTGGCATATCATGTCATAATATGAATTTGACAAAATGTTAACCTAGATTTGGTTAGATATATCGACCTCATATCATTGTGATCTAAACCAAGCCCCACGTTTTTTAATCCAAGCCCTCTTTGATGTAAATAATTTATGCTCGCACGGCATTATGATGGAAAGGACACATACACTGTCTTTTTTAGTAATTGAACTGGGAGTGTCTTCGGGAGACATTTTTAAACGCTTTGGTTCATTTTTTTCCTCCATCTCGGTAGATTTATTTTTTGGAAAATTACTTTTCGCACTTTGGTTAGACTCAACCTTTGTTACAATGTAAAGTTCTTTCTACAAAACCAATAAACAAATAATAAAGAAAAGTAAATTAATGGTGGTAGCAGTACAAAAGGGGATGATGCTTAGCATCAATAGGCAATTAGGCCAATAATGTCCTTTATGCCAACCCAATTTTTTCATCTGGATGTTAGCCAGACGTGGATTTCGAATCACATTTCGTTATCAGCATATTATGTTATTTTCTCGGCACAGTATTTTACAGTTGCCTCACTTCTTGCCCACCAAGAACCTTGAGGAACCCGGGAGGGCATTCATTTGGTATTGTGGTTAGGCTAGGAAGGCTATTGTCGCAGAACCCCTTAATCAATTGGGACAGGATATCAGACAGGTGCCCGTTTGTGGGTCACTAGCCGCAACACTAAATCCCTTAATTTGGTTTAAGAGGCTTCATCCAACAACATACTGTATACAAAATTAAAAATCCTTTATTTGCTTAAATGCCTTTGATCAATTCCAGTTCCCATCCCTACTGTATATAATATACAATATATCACTTTCCCTTGTTATTACTATTATTTTTTATAATAATAGAGTTACGAAATTTTGGTTAATAATAATAAGTTAATTATTCAGAACAATATTAATTAATTAAAGCATTTTGGTTAATAATAATAAGTTAATTATTCAGAACAATATTAATTAATTAAAGCATTTCTAAAAATATTTTCAAATTGTCTGTTTTTAATATCCATGTTTTTATTTCGACTTAAATTTTTTTTATTGAAATCAATTTTTTAGTTTTTGTTGGTAAATAATCGTTTAAATAAAAACATAAATATTTTAAATTTTTTTGTCCTATGGACTTATTTATTTTAGGTTTTATGGTTATTTTATTTTTATGACGTGTCTTATGATTATGATTTTTAAATTTTATTGTATAAGGTTTTTATTTTTAAATATATATTAAGATGTTATAAATGTAAAGTTGTCTTATATATTAAGATAATCTTTATTGAATATAATTTTTAGAAACCTTTTTTGTAATATGTATTTCTAATTTTTTAACTAAAGTTCTATTTATTCCTCCCCAACCTAAAATTCCGTAATTTAAATAAGTTTTAACTAACGCGTAATATAATATTTCCATATGACTTACATTTAAAATTTTTTTAATGTTTTTAAAAATCGGTAGTAAACTGCTTAATTTTTTTAGTTAAGTATTCTATGTGAAAATTCCAATTTAATTTACTGTCAAGAATAATTCCTAAATATTTTATTTTATTAACTTTAAAAATTTGAATGTCTTCATTTATTTGAATACTATTCATATTTTGTGGTAGGTTATTTAGGTTTAAGGTAAAAGGAATATAATTTGCTTTATTAAAATTAACTGTTAACAAATTGTTATAAAACCAATTTTTTATAATTTTAAAATCTTTTTTAATTTTATTATTTAAGTTTTCCCAATTTGTATCGGTATAAAAAATTGTAGTATCATCTGCAAAACTATGAATTTGTCCATCGCAATTTATACTAAATAAGTCGTTAATATAAATATCAAAAAATAATGGTCCTAAAATTGTTCCTTGAGGAACACCATACTTAAATACTTTTGGATAGCTTTTTTCTTTATCTATTTGAACATTAGTTGGTCTATTGTTTAGATAATTTTTAATTAATTCTAATTGCTTTCCTCTGAATCCAATAATTTCAAACTTTTTTAACAGTAAATTATGGCTTTTGCTAAATCTAGAAAAATACTAATACATGGTTTTTTATTATCTAGTGCATCATATATTTGTTCTGTTAGATAGCAAATAGCGTTTCGTGTTGATTTATTTTTTTGGAACCCAAACTGTTTATTAGAAATAAAATTTATTTTTTCCAAATAATTTTCGATTCTTAATTTTAAAACCTTTTCAAATACTTTTGCTATCGAAGATATTAATGTTATTGGTCTATAATTACTAGGTTTGCTAGAATCTCCATTTTTAAAAATAGGTTTTATTATACCAATTTTGAAAGCTTCTGGATATTGGTTTTAAAAATTAGTTAAGAAAAATTATTTATGTTAAGAAATGTTAGTGGCCTAGAAATAGTAGTTTTAATAGTTTTGAATATTTCTATTGTTATTCCGTCGGCACCAGGAGATTTCTTTAATTTTAAACTATCAATTACATTTTCAACTTCTTTATGATTAGTTTCTTCTAAATAAAATGAATTTATTTTGTTTATTTTTTATTTGAAAATGTGTTATTACCTTTATTGATTTTGTTTGCTAGCTTTTCTCCCACTTCAGAAAAATAGTCAATAAAGCTATTAGCCATACTTTTCTTATCGGTAAGTGATTCATTTTCAATTTTGATTTCGTTTATATTTTTATGTTTTTGATTTTTATTACATATTTTTTTAATAGTTTTCCACGTATCTTAATTAGAATTTTTACATTTATCAATTTCACGTTTATAAAAATTGGTTTTTGTTTCTTTAATTAGTTTAGTCAGTTTGTTTTTATAATTTTTTATAAAGTTCATTTTTGTTTTAATAGAATTAAGTAAGCCGTTCGTAATTCATTCTTTTCTCTTTTTAATTTTAATTTTATTTGTACATTGTTGTACATTATTTTGGATTTCTTTTATTAAATTATTGGATAAGTCATTCGTTTCAGAATAAGAGTAAAAATTTGTCCAATCTTTTTTTGTCATTTTTTCTTTTAATTTGTATACATTGGTAAAGGTTCATTTTTTTTTTTTTTTTTTTTTTTTTTTTTTTTTTTTTGATTTTTTGGCTTTGCACATAATGCATACAGCCACTACCGTAACTTAATTTTTATTTTTTATTTTTTAAAACATTCATACTACCTCATTCTCACTAATAGGTTCATTTTTAGTTTTATCAATAAGTCTTTTTTGTAGAATGGTTGGGTAATGATCCGTTATTTGATATTTAATGATTATTGATTGGAAATTATCTAAATTTTTTTTTGTTCTTACAAAGATATGGTCAATACAAGAGTTATGTTCTTTTATTTCTCTTGTGTTTTTATTTATAAATAATACACAATAATTATATTCACTTAATAAGTTTAAAACTTACGCCCATATCTCTGTACCACGGCGAAACAATTTTTCTTAAATAGGTTTCAGGGGAGACGTTAAGGTTCAGTTTTTCCTCGGAGGTCAACTCCGTCCACGCGCTCTTAATATCCTTGTGATCTTTCAATACATTAAAGTCAATACTTCCTAGATCTTTGTTCACTGGCACGAGCAACATGGATTCTGCATTTCTTCCATCGTCAAAGATTAAACACTCCCTTAGAGCTTTAAGTACGTCATTAAAAATCATGACGTTAAACTCTTTAATGTCTTTAATATCTTCCTGGCTTAAAGTGACTTCTGAAACGTTAACTTTAAGGTTAACTTTAAGGGTTCCTAGGGAGACGTAAATCGGAAACTCGCAAATGGTTGGCACTGTTCGAGGCGTTATTAAACCGTAACACAGGTTGGAGGTGTAAATATCATGGAATGTTGCTTGGTTGATTTCATCACGTTTTTCAAACTGAGGTTCCAAGTTTATAATATGTAGTTTGACTGTTCGGTCGGTTGTTATTGGACCCTTAAGGCACAAAGGGATCTACAAAAAATGTAATTATTGGAAAAGTAACATTATAAATAAAAAATAACATAACAGTTCAAACTTCGTGGTCTAAAGATACTAAAAATTTTAAACTGAATTGAAATTTACAGACGGATTTACTTTTAAAAAAAATACCTTATTAATATGTTTATTTAAAATTTAATAATATAATAAATATGTTTATGTTGTCTTCTATAAACTTATTCTTCAATCTCCTGAAGCTGAGCTTGTTAGGGGCAAATCTTATTTTTTGTTTTAGTATGTAAAATCATAAATCATAAATATGCATTAAAAATCAAGTTTTAAAGTAAAAATGTTAATTTATAGTATAAACGCAGTTTTTTTTTGAAGAAATATATTACCTATAATAAAATTATTAATTTATAATTTTTAAGTAAAAAATATTACTTATATAAATTATTCAGAACAATATTAATTAATTAAAGCATTTCTAAAAATAATTTCAAATTAAGCTAAAGCTACATCTCAAGAGTTATTAATAGAAATAGCCCGAAAAAAGTATGAAATAATGTATAATGAGTTTATGGGATGGCGAAGCGAAAAAACGTAGTCTTTCTCCGAAAACGTTTTACTGGCTTATTTTGGAGAGCTGGCAAACAAGTATAAAGCTTCAACACTATGGACACAATATTCTATGCTAAAAACTACTCTGGTAATTAACAATAATGTTGATATTAGCAAGTATGGCAAATTGCGGGCATTTTTGAAGCGAAGATCAGAAGGTTACATTCCGAAAAAGGCCAAAGTTTTTACACCTGAAGAGATAAATAAATTTAACCCTGTATATTGGTCATAGAAAAAGCATAGCATTTTACTCGCATGTAATAACTATAACTCATTCAGATGATTACGACCCTCGCCTTCGGCTCGTGTCGCAAACTTCATCCTTGTGAGTTATAGCTACTATTACATACTCATCAAATAATATACTATTATTTAGCAATTTTTGTAATGGTTTTAAGTTTCAACAAACAAGCAGAACCCCATGCAGAAACTAAATATTGTAATTATTTTAAACATATTAATGAAAAATATGTTTTTAAAGTATTTCAAATGTAATATCTAGCTCTGTACAAAGCAGATACCAAAGTAGAGAGATATAAGAGATTGAGTTTATAATATACTGGATGTGGCCTTTCCAATTTAAATTTTCGTCTAAAACTAATCGTAAAAAATTTGTAATTATTGAATATTTTCATTAGGTACTTAATTTTAAGGGGTTAATGAGAGAATTTATTTTGTTTTTAGTTATAAACATTAATAATGATTTTGTAAAATTTAACGTAAGTTTATTTGATTAAAATTGAAGCCAAGAAAGAAGTATTTTTAGATTATTATTAACATCAAAATACATTTCTGCGAAAGTTTCAGCAAAAGAAATAATTGTTGTATCATCTGCAAAGAGCTTTATATTGCCTTTTAAGTTCTATTCGGAAAGGGAATTAATATAAATTAAGAATAATAATGGACCTGATATTGATCAGTTCGAAAAAGGAAAGAGTCCCACAGTCCGGTTTTACCGGAAGTGACATCAACTTTCGATTTTTAAATGGAACACTCTGTATATTATTACATTTTTGAATCCTGCATGAATTTCTGAATCCAATGATACCACAAAAGTGACATTTCAAGCGTAAGAAATATCTATTATTTAATTTTCAATTTAAGTGTGCCATGACGGTTCCGATTTATTCCAATTGATCCATCTAGTGCTAGAAAAATCGAAGTCCCGTCAAAAATATTAAATTGCGTTTTTTATAAGCAAATAAAATTCATCGTAATCGTTTTTGGGGTAAAACTTAATTTTTCCAAATGGAACCATATTGGTACCGTGGTACCATTTCTTTGTACTATTAATAAGGAATTTATTCATACTTGGTAATAACATGTGCGATAAATACAATCAAAATTATAGCTAAAAGAAAATACAATTATTTTGTTCTAATTTATTTAATGCTAAGAAGTTACTAAGGTGAACAAAAATAACAACAAATTTAAAGACTTTTCCAATACACAATAAAAACACCGATATACCACCGAATACTTATTTGACAATCTGAATAATTTCATTGTTTTCAAAACCACCTTAGTAACTTCTTAGCATTAAATTCGAACAAAATTGTATTTTTTTTAGCTATAATTTTGATTGTATTTATCGCACAATGTTATTACCATTACCAGATATGAATAAATTCCTTATTAATAGTACTAAGAAATGGTACCACGGTACCAATATGGTTCCATTTGGAAAAACTAAGTTTTACCCCAAAAACGATTACGATGAATTTTATTTGCTTATAAAAAACGCAATTTAGTATTTTTGATGGGACTTCGATTTTTCTAGCATTAGACGGATCAATTGGAATAAATCGGAACCGTCATGGCACACTTAAATGGAAAATTAAAAATTAAATAATAAATATTTCTTATTCTTGAAATGCCACTTTTGTAGTATCATTGGATTCAGAAAATTATGCAGAATTTAAAAATGTAATAATATACAGGTTGTTCCATTTAAAAATCAAAAGTTGGTGTCGCTTCCGGCGAAACCGGAAGTGAAAAAAAAAATCATTTGTAGGTCAAAAAGTGCCGCTTACTATGTATATGGGATATCCCAAATTTTAATCAATTACCTTTTAAACTGACGGAGATACGGGGGGTGTACCATGATCCTGTTACACCCGGTATATTATCGATAAAACATAAAAATATTATAAATATATCAATATTTTCTTATGTGCCCTGTCTCCGTACCTTCATTTCAAGGGGAGACTCTAATTATGTAAAGACGAAGAAAAAATATTGAATTAAATATTGGTCCTTAAATATATTATAAGTAGGGCTGGACGATACTGAAATTCCAATCGAATATCGATATAGTCGATATATCGATAACATCGATATAGTTGATATATCGATTTTATTTTTTAAATATCGTTATTCGATATATCGATAAAAATATCGATATATCGAATTTTTGCCCAGCCCTAATTTGAACAAATTGTTTGCGATAGCTTAAATAAATGGAAATTCCGTTAGTCCGGATAGGTTTTAATATTCGGGATAAATTTAGGAAACGGTGCCACCATGCCATCATTTTTTTAGGGCATAATTCCTCTTAAAACATAACATTTACCTTTTTTTTGTGAAGTCGCTTATTTTTGTTGGTACCTGCCATGGGCTCCTTTTCCTTAGGATAATGGATAAATAAGAAATTAACGTCTTCATCCCGAATAACACATTTCTTGGGTAATAGGTGGTCGTCCAGCTCACCAGCTTTATGTAACAATTCACATGTCCTAAGGGCGACTGCTCTTTTTGCCAATTTTTTGTTTGTCATGAAGGGCCCCTAAAAAAGCGGACTGAGTGATTTTTTGGAATTAAATTTGTACGGGAGATTCTGACCACGAGGGTAATAAAGACCATCAAATTAATAGCCAGCTGCCTCCGCCTAATCGTATGATAACGGTGGTAATAGCAGTAAGTTGCATCTGGCGGACTGTCGTAAAAACGTAAAAATCGTGATCAGTGTAGTTTAATAACATAGCTGCAATTGCCGTGAGATTTATAGGTTCGTATTAGTATCAATTAGTGTCCGACCGAAACAAGATTTTCAGCCGAAACCGAATCTTCGGCCTTGGTCTCAGTTTCGGCCGAAACCGAAACTTTGCATTACTTACTGAAATTTAATTTATTTTATACAGTGTCACCAGTAAAGTCCGCATCACATGGGATTTTTTTTTATTAATAGCTTTATTCAAAATTTGACTTTGGCATCAAGTTCTGCTTCGATCGAGATGAAAATTAAGCAAAAAAATAGTAGTCACGTGATTCGCATTATCTGTCAAATTTAAATTTTTTCCAAAAAATAATTCAAAAGTGGGGTTATTTCTGAAAATATCGAAAAAAGTTATTAAAAAAAGTTGTTTTAAATGCAGTTTCTAGCCCACATGCAAAATTTCAGCTGCATAAGATAATTTTGATTTTTAACCTATATTTTGTACATTGCACCACTTTTGCAAAATAAGACTCAACGCAACCTACATAAACCTTCTCAGTTTTGACAATGCTTTATTTCAGATACATTTTCTTTAAAGTAGAGCCATATTAAATGTGTGTTTTTCTACAAATTCAAAATTGGGCTATTAAAATTTGGTCGCATGTGATGCAAAGTTTATTTGTTTTTGACCCTGTATAAGGTAACTTCATAAAATAAGTCTTTTTGAAAACGTAGTTTGTGTCTTAAAGTAATACACCTTAATATTAAGACAAAAAAGAACACAGTGTCATCAGTAAGGTGTTCATTAAGTGGAAAATAAATTTTAGTTTAACTTAATGTAAAGTTTATCTATTTTCAACGATTTAATTTAAAACCCCTTTACTTTATTTTTTATTTTTTTTACTTTCAGACACAAACTACGTTTTCAAAAATACTTATTTTATGAAATTACCTTATACAGGGTCAAAAACAAATAAACTTTGCATCACATGCGACCAAATTTTAATAGCCCAATTTTGAATTTGTAGAAAAACACACATTTAATATGGCGCAACTTTAAAGAAAATGTATCTGAAATAAGGCATTGTCAAAACTAAGAAGTTTTATGTAGGCTGCGTTGAGTCTTATTTTGCAAAAGTGGTGCAATTTACAAAATATAGGTAAAAAATCAAAATTATCTTATGTAGCTGAAATTTTGCATGCGGGCTAGAAACTGCATTTAAAACAACTTTTTCTTCAAACTTTTTTCGATATTTTCAGAAATAACCCCACTTTTGAATTATTTTTTGAAAAAAATTAAAATTTGACAGATAATGCGAATCACGTGACTACTACTTTTTTGCTTAATTTTTATCTCGATCGAAGCAGAACTTGATGCCAAAGTCAAATTTCGAATAAAGGTATTAATAAAAAAAAATCCCATATGATGCGGACTTTATTGGTGACACTGTATAGGACGAGATGATCGATTTTGGGAACGGATTGAACTCAACACAAAAAAAAATAATAAAAAAAAAGGTCGACAGAGAAAAATCTATTATTTATATACAGTGTGACCAGTAAAGTCCGCATCATATGAGATTTTTTTAATAATAGCTTTATTGGAAATTTGCGTTTGGCATCAAGTTCTGCTTCGATCGAGATGAAAAGTAAGCAAAAAAATAGTGACGTGATTCGCATTATCTGTCAAATTTTAATTTTTTTCAAAAAATAATTTAAAAGTGGGGTTATTTCTGAAAATGTCAAAAAAGTTATTAAAAAAGTTTTTTTAAATGCAGTTTTTAGCCTACAAGCGTTTTTCCACTTAATGAATACTTTACTGATGACACTGTGTTCTTTTTTGTCTTAATATTAAGGCGTATTACTTTCAGACACAAACTACGTTTTCAAAAATACTTATTTTATGAAGTTACCTTATACAGGGTTAAAAACAAATAAACTTTGTATCACATGCGACCAAATATTAATAGCCCAATTTTGATTTTGTTTTTTTTTGTACTTATTTTGCAAAAATGGTGCAGTTTACAAAATATGGGTAAAAAATTAAAATTATCTTATGCAGCTGAAATTTTGCATCTGGGCTAGAAACTGCATTTAAAAAAACTTTTTCTAATAACTTTTTTTGATATTTTCAGAAATAACCCCATTTTTGAATTATTTTTTGGAAAAAATTACAATTTGACAGATAATTCGAATCACGTGACTACTATTTTTTTGCTTAAATTTCATCTCGATCGAAGCAGAACTTGATGCCAAAGTCAAATTTTGAATAAAGATATTAATAAAAAAAATCCCATATGTTGTGGACTTTACTGGTGACACTGTATTTCAAAATTAGAAAATATTATTTGTTCTTGCTCTATGCAATATGATAAAAATCAAAATTTAGCGAAAAAGCGCATTCATCTAACCTCTTCTTTTACGATTTATAAAATGTATTATTTATCTTCAGACCTATAGGTTGCTAGCACACCCTATAATAACTCTTCCTTACCGTTATGGGATCTACCAAAGGACTGGCTGTTGGCAGCACTATAGTCACGCTAATAAGCACATCACCATTGGCCATTGTCTTTGTTTTAAAAAATAGCTCCGGCGCCAAAGTGGTATACTTGTCGCAAGGTAAACAATTGCAATAGGAACATACAAGGGAAACTGCTGAAACCATATCAACTCTTGCAGAGTTTGGACCGTCCACATAATAGGGCGGAAGCTCGTCTTCTTGATACATGTCATTTATAGCTCTTGCGCAAGGCTCTTTCCTTAACTGATTCTTGCCAATAAGGAACTAAAATAAAACAACATAAAAGTTTAGTGCTGTGGTTTGTATACAGTGACCGCCAAAACGTTCGCTACATTCTGTGTTTTCTTCCAACCCTATTAAAGGGGATTTAACAACTTTTAAGTTAATAACAGCAGATATTGTCAAAGATATTCATCAAAACGTTGATAGCAACCAAGAATGCTGCCTACTGTCCCTAGATTTACGTAAAGCATCATACTTAAATGCCTATACAATATTGAAATTCGGGGAAATATTTATTTATTGTTAAAAAATTACTTAAGTAATAGAAAACAGTTTGTTCGAATGAAAAATGTTAAAAGTTCACAACAAAACATAACTTGTGGTGGTCCGCAAGGATCATCCTTAGGAACTACTTTTTTTTTAATCTACATTAATTCTACAGCAAAAGTAAATTTAAAAGGTAAAATAAAATTGTTTGCTGATGATACTACTATTGTATATTTTAATGAAGAATATGCTCAAATTCAAATTCATAATAACATTAACCACGACCTAAATATAATATTATGTAAATGGCTTGAAATTAATAAATTATCATTAAATTTTAATAAATCTTCTTTTATGTTTATAAGTAAATCAAAATTAAAAAATATTAATATTTCTTCACTATCTTTCAATAATCATAGTGTCCGACCGAAACAAGATATTCAGCCGAAACCGAATCTTCGGCCTTGGTCTCAGTTTCGGCCGAAACCGAAACAAATTTATACATTTTGAAGAAGTAGTTCATACTCAAAGTGGAGTTAAATGTATAGAAAAAAGAAAAACACAAAGTCTTTCTCCACAATTTTTTATTAGAATAACTAAGTAGGCGATCCTAGAATAATTCATAATAATTAAATTCGACATGTTTCGAGTGTAGAAACACTCATCATCAGGAAAACAAAGTGAATGGTACAATGCTGATGTTGTTAGCAATAGAGAAAATAATAGTGGGATTGAGCCGTAAAATGGAGCTTTCAAAGTTGTACAAGAGGTGTAAAAAATTGAATAGTCAAAAACCGACAATCAAGACTTCAGCATACTGGAATTTCCCTTCTGACACGTGCTGGTTGCAGTGGAACTTCTCTAACAAAGATGTTCTAGTAAAACAAAAAACTTTTTTAAAACTTAATTTTGCACACGATGTGTACGTTTTAACTCCTGCCGGGGTAACTGGGCCGTAAAAACCATGGTACCCCAACAACAACAATAATATAAAACATAATTTTTATTATTTGGGATTTTATATATCGTATATTTAATGTTATATTCTCTATAATGAACTTTTTAAGTTGGTTGAGAATAAAGATATATTAATAATAATAACATATTTCGCTTTCACTGTTGGATATGTAAATATGTTCGCAGTCCATGCAACCTAACAGTACCAGCTGTTGGGGGGTAACTGCGATAGCGTAAACATCGCATCCTTCGATAAGTCGTTGAAACAAGATCGCAAGCGACATTTAACTAGGCGCGTATCGTTTGATTTGGGGTCATAGAACCAAGCTGACTTGCACTTACAGCCCCGATTTCTTTCTGTTTTGCAGTCTGTTAAAAAAAAAACGTTCGCAAACATTTCTAACTGCGAAATTTTTTTATTAAATGTTATATTTTTAAATGATCACGAAATCTTAATTCACTATCCAAAACTACTCCTAAGTTTTTTGCAGATTCAACTACTGCCAGCTTTATACCAATTAATACTGTATTTATATTATTCTTAAGATATTCAACTTTTTTTTTATTACCAAACAACATAAGGTATGACTTCGATGGGTTTAATTTCAAATTATGAGCAGAAGCAAGGCGAGTTAAAGTTAGTAAGTCTTCATTAATAAGTGATTCAGCGTTAATATTTTTTTTCAAAATCAAAACAAAAATAGTAGATCTGTGTATCATCAGCATACGCCTGGACTTTGCAGTGTTTTAATGATCTAAGAATATCGGAAGATTAGATAAGAAAAAGTAAAGGGCCCATATGGTACTTACATTTTGAAGATGCTGTTCAACCTCTTGAAATTCTTTATAGCGTACCGAAAATTTAGCGAACTGATCTCTTTCAACCATCATGTAATATAAACTACGTTGATTTCTAGCGCGACCCTTGGATTGTATGTAGGATCTATATTCCTCAGGATGATCGAATTTAACAACCAACGAGCAAGTGCTTATGTCAACTCCTTCTTCCAATACGTTCGATGCGGCCAAAACGTTTATTTGTTTATTATCGAATGATTGTAATACTTCCCTGTTTTTCTTTGATGTAAACAAGTTTTCTCTGGTATCGTTAAAAGGATTACTATTGTATCCAACCATAAAATTTGATTTTATATAAGAGAATTTGTCGCTGGAGTTGCTTAAGTTGTTAAGGATATAAAATAAAACCTTGGCAGTAAATCGACGTTTGGTAAATATTATGGCGCAAAGTTCCTCTTGTGACTGTTCTTGGTACATATCGAATATGCTGATTAATTTTAAAACCTAAAAATGAAGCAATAATAATAATAATAATAATAATAATTATTATTATTATAGTAATTATAATCTTTATTGTCTAACAGAACAGGTTCCAATTACAAGACAATGTGACATAGACAAAAAGAATAATAGGTTAAAAAAGATTAATAAATCATTCTGAAATAGTAAATGGTGAAATTTAATAAGTTAACGTTATTTTAATAGTTTGAGTTTAGTTGCATTTGTAAACTGAGTGGAGGATAGGCCGAATACAGCAATGCCATTGCAAGTATTATTGAAAATAAACGTTGATTGATAAATTGGTGTTTTAATTAAAAAGTTTGTTAAGGGAGTAGGCAGATGGAAGACGGGAGAGGATCTGACAGTGCGTGAGGGAACATGGAAGTTTATACAGGATAGTAGCATAGGGCAATCGATTAGCGACCTGCACACTTTGAACAAGAACTGAATGAACAAGTAATATCTGTAATTGAGAAGCGATGGTATCCGAAATCTTATTAAAAGGGCATTTTGATCAGTGCCTCTAGGGGGATATGTGCCATTTTCCTTAAAGGAAAGGTATTTGACAAACTTTCTTTGGACGTTTTCTAGAAGATTAATGTATTTGTGGAAAATGGGGTGCCATATAATAGCACCATATTCTAGTTTGGATCGCACAAAACTATAATAAAGGGTTTTCAATGTTTGAGTATTTGTAAAATCAGCCGAATTCCTTATAATATATCCAAGCATCTTCATTGCACTGCTGTAAGTATTACTGACGCGAAAAGTAAAGGAAAGCTTTGGGTCGAAAACCACACCAAGGTCTCTTAAAAGTGTCACACTGCTTAATGACTGTGTTATCAATGCTATAGTTGAAGTGAATAAAGTCTACCTTATAAATGTCATGGCTTACGTTCAGGGGCAAGTTGTTAATTTTGCACCACTTTTCCAGACTAAGGATTGATATCCGCGAATATCAACATACAATCTTTTAGATAGGTCTCGAGGAATAAAACAAATTGTTGGTTAAAACCTAATTGAGATAGTTTACGTAATAAAAGGGAATGATCCAACTCTTTCGAAGGCCTTTGAAAAATCAGTGTAAATGGTATCAACTTGTTTGCGATTATCCATAGTCTGTCCCACGTATTGGGTGAAGCAGGCGAGATTAGTTGCTGTACTACGGGCATTAAAGAAGCCATGTTGCGTGGGTGAAATTAGCGATTTTATTTGGCTAAAAATGCATTCGTAGGCAGACATCTCGAAGACCTTGGCAAATGGAGACAAAATAGAAATTGAGTGATTTGATATTTCACTGGAATTTCCTTTTTTAAGAACTGGGGCGATCCTTGCCTTCTTCCAAACATCTGGAGATGCATTAGTCTTAAGTGATAAATTGAAGATAAATGACAGCGGTTTAAGAAGAGGAGCAGCACAGTCTTTGACAACAAAACACATAACCTCATTAGGTCCACATGGATTGTTTTTTGTTTTCTTTAGAGATGTCATGATTAGTCCGTCGGAAAGGTGTTTGAGGATGACGGAAGTGCGTTCACTTGATAAGTTTTGTGAATAAGCTTGATTAGATGGGGTGGTGTAAGCTGATTTGAAAAAGTTTGCAAAGGCATTTACAATATCGTTAGGTTCGGAGTGTTATCCGTAAACATTTCGGTAATGCGCATGTTGCGTTTTTTGAAATAATAAACGACCAGAAATTTTTAGGATCTTTGAAGATAGAATTTTCGGCATTGTCAGTGTAGGTTTTGTAGGCAATATTAATCTTTCTTTTAATACTAGCACGGAGTTATTTATATTAAAGCTGCAATACTGGGGAGTTGGATTTTTAAATTTTTTTAAAAACCCTATGCTTACGTTTTGTATTTTTAATAATAAGGGTTCAATAAAATTGGTCACATAAAAATTTCACAAATAAACCAAACAATAGGGTTTTCATACAAGAATAAAGCTTCTAGTGCACAGCGCACTTCTCGTGATAATTCACAATCACCAAAGTTGCCTCGTCAAAATCAACGACGATCAAGCAAAGCTAGTAATCGCATTTGTTTTCACAACAAGCCGACAAGACCCAAAATCATAACGGCCACTAGATTCCTCCCGAGTTCATGAATCAAACCACGTGGAAGCACCAGCAGTAATAAGACATTGGCAAAAATTCTTCCCTTATTTTTTATATATATTTCTTTTCTGTTAAATAAGCAAATTAAAAGTTTTTTTTTTGTTTATTGTAATTATTGTACCGGGTGGCCAAATAAGCGAGGACGTCGGCTTTATCTCGGAAACCATTAATCGTACAACTTTCGGAAAGATTTTTCTATGAGTAAAGTGGTCAAGAGAAATTGCTGGAAATTACTTTTAAGTTCCTCATTTCGCCGCAAGGGGGCACAATTAAAAATTGTTTTTTTAAATTCTAAATTTCTCCGAAAATTCCCATAACTCTGATTACATCATTGCAAAACTTAGACAATTCTGCATCATTTTGGTTTAAGGCTCATTGGCGTACCGACCTTGATAAGAGTGGGAGAAGCTATTGAAAGTGTAAACATTAAAATCGCTGTAACTTCTGAACGACTTATCCGATTTCACTAAATTTAAGCTTGTTTGGAAGGGGAAAATAAGTATCTTCAATTGCCGTATCCAACAGTACACGATAGTGTTTAATAAAATTGCTAGAGGGCGCAATTTGTAATAATAACAGTTTTTTCGATTTTATCCCGAAAATTCAAATCATACGGTATAACTATGACAGCATAATCGAAAAGTAGATGAAATTTGCAAGAAAAGATGTCAAGACCGCAGTTCGATATCTTTGTTCGGTTCAGAGTTATTGCCAAAACAATAATTTTTAATACAAATTGCGCCATCTAGCAATTTTATTAGAAACTATTGTGTACCATTAGATACGACAATTGAAGGTACTTCTAAACAAGCTTAAATTTAGTAAAATCGGTTTAGTCGTTTAGAAGTTACAGCGATTTTAATGTTTACACTTTCACTTAATAAGAGTGGAAGAAGCTATTGAAAGTGTAAACATTAAAATCGCTGTAACTTCTAAACGACTAAACCGATTTTACTAAAATTAAGCTTGTTTGGAAGAAAAAGGTAAGTACCTTCAATTGTCGTATCCAATGATACAAGATAGTTTCTAATAAAATTGTTAGAGGGCGCAATTTGTATTAAAAATTATTGTTTTGGTAATAACTCTGAAACGAACAAAGATATCAAACTGCGGTCTTCACATCTTTTCTTGCAAATTTCATCTACTTTTTGATTATGCTGTCATAGTTATACCGTATGGTTTGAATTTTCGGGATAAAATCGTAAAAACCGTTATTATTATAAATTGCGCCCTCTAGCAATTTTATTAAGCACTATCGTGTACTGTTGGATCCGGCAATTGAAGATACTTATTTTCCCCTTCAAAACAAGCTTAAATTTAGTGAAATCGGATAAGTCGTTTAGAAGTTACAGCGATTTTAATGTTTACACTTTCAATAGCTTCTCCCACTCTTATCAAGGTCGGTACGCCAATGAGCCTTAAACCAAAATGATGCAGAATTGTTTAAGCTTTCCAATGATGTAATCAGAGTTATACCTTAATATGGGAATTTTCGGGGAAATTTAGAATTTAAAAAAACAATTTTTAATTGTGCCCCTTTGCGGCGAAATGAGGAAGTTAAAAGTAATTTCCAGCAATTTCTCTTGACCACTTTACTCATAAAAAAATCTTTCCGAAAGTTGTACGATTAATGGTTTCCGAGATAAAGCCGACGTCCTCGGTTATTTGACCAAAATAGACATAAGGCAAGAAATTAATTTTAAAATAAATCTTGTAAAAATTTCACGACTTAAAAACCAACGAGGAAAGAATATTATTATACAGGGTGTTAATGATAGTTGAGTTAGATTAACGTAGATATTTAAAGGAATCAGTGTTGGTAAATATCATGATATTTATATAAATATCCAAATATCCGATATATATCCAAATTTGGATATTTATTTATATTTTTAATTATTTTTAAATTATTTCATCTCTATTCTGTAGATATATTTTAAAAATTCAAAATCACTTAATTTAATATAAACATGTTATAAACCGGTAAATTTGTATTTCAATTATGTTCAATGATAGCTGCTATCACAGTAACAAGTTTTTTTAGTACTCCTATGTTAGGAATGTAAAATGTAGGTAAAAAATACAATTTACATATTTTTGGTAATGTAAAATTTTTATTTCATAAAACAAACAGCAAAATATTGCTCCGTTCAATCAGAAATCGGAACTAAATAAAAATGCCACGCGGCAAAGAACAACAGGTGGTCAACGTCTGGGAAAGATGGAGAATCACCACATCGTATTTACTTTCAAGGATTTTAAGGTAAATTGTGGCAATTTTAGTGGTGTCAAAAAACTGTTTTTTTTTTTAAGTTTCTGTACATTTATTTAAAAAAAACCACCGGCATACTATTCGTCAATGCCTTCCTGAACAACCCTTCCAAAATTAGACACTAATTTTTTTTTTTTAATAATTGCAAGGTTCTGGAAGTTACCCCTGCATTCAAGTCATTTATAGGTCTTTTATAGACGATTCACCTTGAGAACTGTGCCCTTAACGAATCAACAAGGCCCATTTTGGAAAAATTGCTAGCGAATATGATAAAACAGTAAGATCTAAAAAGTATAAAATGATAATATTTTAAGGATCAGAATAGATACTCTGATACTCACTAAAAATATGTATTATTTAACATAACCAGTCTGACAAAACTGACAACCTTGTAGTATATACTTAAATAACAATAGCGTACCTTATCAGACGAAAATCTTAATATCTTGTCTAGTTCAGAATAATCATCCATTACCTCGTCAAACATTTTTTTGATTAAAAACAAATTTGTCTGCACATAGGTTAATACCATATGAAGATTCGCATCTTCGCAGTGTTTCTTCATTCTTTCGATTTGAATAAGGTGGGCTAAAACGGTCCTGCCGCCTCCATAGGTGCCCAAAGTTTGAATATTATTTACCACATCAGTAATAGTATTGGCCAACTTCCTTAAGCCTTCTTCCTTTTCTAGCGGTTTAAGATCTGCTTTCGGTAGCACATAACAGCAATGTGGGTCTTTGACCTGATGTAAAAGCTGCGTAACGTTGTTTAAATGATTGATTGCAATATTCTCGACGCGAGAGGTAGGGTAAGGATCGACAACAATCACCTGTTCTTTGGGATTCGTAGAATAACTAAAAAGAAAAAAGTTCTACAGTGCGTTTTTCAGCAATGCACGGTGGTAAAAATGTTACCATGTGCTATTGTATAGTTAAATTAATTTTTCCATACTGGTAGTTTATCCAGTTTTTTACAAGATCTAAATACTATAGTAAACATTTTAATTCCTCTCGCAATGCTTAGCCAGAGATCTGAGGCGTATTGAGTCATGGACAAGCCAGTGGTGCATAAAGCTTAATGTATCAAAATGTACAGTATTGTATATTGGCCCAAACAACCCTTGTGGAACATATTTGCTAAATAATCTTCAACTTATTAGTGTTACAGAACAAACAGATATGGGGTTAGTGATTTCTTATGATTTAAAATGGTAAGCACATACTATTAAAATGGTAAAGAAAGCCAATAGTTTTATTTTCATGGTGCAAAAGACTTTCAAAGATCACTCTCTACAGATTGTAAAGAAATTGTACACTTCCTATATTAGACCAAATATTGAATATGGATACAATATTTGGAACCCCTACTACCTCAAAGATATTGAAATTTTGGAAAGGGTTCAAAGGCGGGTTACCAGAATTCCATTTGAATTGAGAGGATTACCTTATCCCGAAAGACTTAAAAGATTTGGGCTAACTTTTCTGAAGCAAAGAAGAACTAGGGGTGATATAATAGAAACTTATAAAATACTAACAGACTACTATTCTTGTAACTTGAGAAATTTGTTTCATTTAAATCAGAATCAACAGCTTTGGGGACACTCAAAAAAATTAAGCAAAGAAAAATCCGCGACATTTCCAAGAAAGAACTTCCTCATCAATCGGGTAGTGTACATTTATGGAAGTCGCTTGAAAAAAGTACAGTCTGCGCAAATAGTGTAAACTCCTTTAAAAACCAAGTTGCTCGTAATTTCGAGCAGTTAACTCAAAACCTTGTGCATTACGGTGCTTGATGACATTCGTTGTTAAATATTTAATGATATTTGTGCGTCCAAAATACATACCATGTTTAAATAACTTTCGCGTAAGAATTTAACAAGTAATTTAAACTAGCCAACGGACTTTCAGACATTTTAAATCACGATGAACAATTAAAGAAAAAAACAAATCAAAGAGACTAAAACAATAGCTTCATCGGACTTTCCGCTTGCTATTGATAAAATAATAATAATTATAATAATAATATGGATTCCAAGTCACGTGACACTCTGGTCTATTAAATTTTTAAAAGTTGGCATAAATTCTAGGACTGGACTTGAAAATTTAACTTGTGATACCTTCTAAAACAATTGATGCAATAATCTCATCGGTTCTACGGATTTAATATTGCCAAATAATAATAATTTCTTTTGAAAGTTTTGTTTTATAAATATTATAATTTAAGGTAGGTAATAATATCTAAACATGAGTTTTTATATAATTTAAAGATAAAGTGTCAAAATGGATTTAAAAACTATATAATATTATAATATCCAAACCTTGAAAATACTAAATTAACTAAAACGCAACTTTTGTCAATCATCTTTACAACAGATTTTTTTTTGTTTTATTTGTTCAGATTATACCTATAGGTAAAATACTATACATAAACTAATAGAATTCAGTCAGATATTACATTTACTGTCAAAAAAATACCCATATGTGACTTACGTAAGGTACTTAGACCCAAAAGCTGTTTTTATGGAATTTGTTAGTTATGATACAGTTACATTCCTAAACATGTATGTGGGCTAGCATAAAGTTAAAAGCTTCAATTTAGCCAGGGATTTAATTTTTCTGTCAATGGAAACCCTACGTTAACAGTTTTTGACTTACGTAAGGTACCTAGACCTAAAAGTGGTTTTTATGGAATTTGTTGGTTATGATGCAGTTACATTTCTAAACTTGTATGTGGGCTAACATAAAGTTAAAAGCTTCAATTTAGCCAGGGATTTAATGTTTCTGTCCATGTTGGTAAGGGTTTATCAGTTAACTTGCTGCGTTTACTGTATTGCTCCCTGGTTAGATCTCATCTGCAATACGCCTCAGTTGTGTGGTTAACACCTATAAGGACCAACTAGAGAGTTCAGAGAAAATTTATTAAATATTGTGCTTATAGGTATATATATGATTGACAAATTCGAAGATATCCAAGATATCTTCGCCTTACAACACTGAGAGAAATGAGAAATGGGACATACCGTATATTGTTATAATAAATAATAAATAAAATAAAATACATATCCCCACCATATCTCAGAAACCTAAAATAATGACAAAACACCTTCCGAAAACACTAAAAATGCACTAAAATATTCTTAAAAAACAAATTTTAAACAATCTATCCTAAACTAGGTTGTCAATTTAAAAAAAAAAATTGTTTAACATAAATTTTAAATTATGTTAAACCTATACAGGGTTAGGAAAAATTACCAGAACGATCGATTATTTCAAAATATACAGGGGTTATCAAAAAACGTCTTATATAAAAAATGTAGGACTGTTAAAAATCTACATATCGGTGATAAATTGAAATATACAGGGTCGCCCACAAAGTTGTGGAGAATGATAGTTATATTTTTTTAAATGGAACATCCTGTATATTTTTACATTTTTAAATTCCACATAAAATTATAATTATTTTTTATTAAATGCATTATTAGTCTATACTTCATAGTTTCCGAGATATTGACTCTCGAAAAGTGACATTTTTGACTTTGACAGCTTATAACCGTCTAACAGTACGTCTTAGAGCAAAACGGCTTACATGTCCCATCTTCAATTTTTATTATCTTCCCAAAAAATCAACTTCCGGTTAAACCGGATGTAAGTAGGTAAGGCGCCACTTGAGCCAGACAGTGACGTCATCGACTATGGCGCCAGCTATTGCGCAGGCACCTGTCACCTGTCATCTGTCATACGTCATCTGTCATACGTCATCTGTCAAAGTCAATGTCAGCTGTCATTTGTCATTGGCCCTAACTACTATTGGCATTAGCTGCTTGGGCCTTAGCTGCCAGTGGCCCTAACTATCTTTGACACAAACTAAAATTGGCACTAGTTACCATTGGCGCTAGTTCACCTATCATTGGTGCTAGTTACCAAGGTTGGTCAAACGTCATCTGTGTTACGCCATCTATCATATATCGCTATTACCTCACCTACCAGTGTTTTACCTTCTGTATGGGCCCAAGTCTACCATCTCTGATATGCCATCTATCAGGTATTACTGTAACCTCAATCACTTAGATATTCATTTTCGGGGCCTAAGCCTACAAGTCGGGGCTCCACCTCTAAGAACAGGTACCGCATTTATTTCTAATGAATTTAAATTATTATTATTAAAAAAAGTTTCACTTACACTTTGGTTCGAACCTCCGACCTATGGATGTATTTCCAACGTCCTACATACGGCGCCAGCTGAGCTTATTAGATAAACTCGATGACCAGTTGGTGATATAGTGACGTAGTATCTTAAGAGACGGAAAAGATTTGCACTAATTTGGCTGTGGAACAACATACAGTATTAACCTAAAAATTTGTTAATGTCAATAGGTTATATACATGTACGGGGTGATATTAATGATTGAAATTAGGTAGGCTACCATAAATACATTAGCAAGCTGCTATTTGATGCATGTTAAAAATAATTTACCACAGGAATATAGAAAACGTATAAGAACATCTAAAAGCACTTAAAAGCGGCCCTTAAACATATGAAAACAGCTATTTAACAGCCCTTGAATGGGTAAAAAATGTATAATAACGGCATCTAAAACCTATTGGGCGGTATGACAAAGGCACCTTAATCGATCTATTTTATGGGTTAATACTAGACAACTATGGCTTCATTTAGCATCTATTTTAGGCACCATACCGATAGACCTTATTGACAACAAATTCTTATATCCTATAACGTAGCACAACGATATAAGATAAACAAAGATAGCTATAATCAGGCCCCAATACAATTAGCATACTCTCAAAACGTGTTATGCCTGTTATAACTTAATGATTGTAACCAAGTTTATGCATTAGTAATTGCCCCGTGTGACGCAATAGCCCCAGTAGACTCGTGAAGAATAAGGGTAGGTTCAACCCCTACTCTAATACTTTCCTATATCAAATTAAAGGAAAAAATGGTAATAACAGGGGTTCAAATGCTATATTTCTAAACGACGGGCCGTTTAGAACCCTTGAAATAGAAAATGTTTTAGGTTTAAACTAATAAAGAAATAATTACATTACTTATATTCCTAGCAAAAACGACCAATGATTTCAATGAATTCAAGAATGGCAAAAACGAAAGGTCAGCCACTTTATCTTGCATGTATTAACAGCAAGCAGAAAATAGATGCTGTTTAGGACCTAATATTATTGAAAAATAAGAATAATAGATCTGATATTATTGAAAAAAATAAGACTAATATAAGAAAAACTAGTAATTTAAGCCCCAAATGTCTTAAATAAAGCGTGATTTAAGCCTTAGTAGTGCCCGAACTACCTTCTTGACTAGGATTCTAGGTATTTATTTTGCTTGACGTCATATTTTAAACATGGCCGCGCGACCAAAGGCTCACGAGATTTTGTAAAAATCTTGGGAGAAGGGCGTGTGGCATTTAATGTATTATACCTATACTATATGTATTCAAAGTACAAGTATATCAAATATAGAATTAAACCGGGACCCTGTTGTTGTAATACAAATACCAGCAAAATTGGGGGTTATCATGGGTTAAGTATTCAAATTAGACCTGTCATATGTTGCCAGTTACATGTCAAATGATGGAAAGAATTGAAAACTAGGTTATGTGTTGACGTAACAAGTTATTATGAAAAATTCCGAGCCCCTCAGGGCGAGGTGCACTAAGGTTATTAGGGATAGAGCAACATGTGATTCGTATTTTAGTATTTAACAAGTCCCTATGAACAATTCCGAGCCCCACAGGGGCTAGGTGTACTAGGACTATATGTTCGCCTACGGCTCGTTAAAGTTGTTGATATAAAGAAACATGTGATTCGTATTTAGGATGCAAGTAATTATGAAAAAATCCCGAGCCCTGCAGGGCGAGGTGTACTAAGGATATATGTTCACATACATAATACCAACAAAATTGGGGGCATATTGTAGGATAGGTAACCATATTAGGCCTGTTATATGGCATCAATTACGCATGATTGTACATAAAAACATTGTTTTTCACCAAAATATTTAAGCTTATATACGGGGTAAGTTAGGAGTATCACTCGCCATAATAGCATAATATAGGACCAAGACTGATTGAGCACTAATTAGCATAGTAAACAAGGCGTTATAGATAGCATTGACAAAGAGTTGGATAACATTAATCATATTATCACTAGGATGTGCGGGTTCTTTATAGTCTTTAGACAACAAATTCTCAATATTACTAATATACCTAACTTAAAGCAACTACCACCTTTGTAGGGTGGAATTACCGATGCCAATCAGTTGATACTCTCTTACTCAAAAAGGCAAGCACCGTCGTAATATGAGAATTCGTCAACCCTTGCCGCGAACGACTACCATCTACACTAGCGTTAATCTGATAAATGCACGTTGTAACATCCAACAAATTAAAACATTGAGGTTATGTATAACTAATTGACAGACGATATATTATATAAATCTCAACGTAACAGCTGAAAACTTACACGAAAAATATATAGAAAAGCTAATTAAGTACTTACTTGCCATCTAGATACATAATTAATAAAAGTACAGTTCCAGTTCTTGGTTTATGGTATACTGATTTAAATGTCTTTGAGAATATTGTCCTATCTAAAACATACAAAAATTGTAACACTAGAACGAATAGTTTAAGAATTTAGGGGACTTCCGGTTGACCTTATTTACCTAAAGTCAATAATTAATCTTGTGATATATAGAAAGTGTATTAATGAGTTAATACATTAGCTAAATAAGGTCGCAACAGGGTGCCAGAACGTGAACTGAGTCCCCTAGGCGCACCCCATTTCGATTTTTAGGGGTAAAACGAAAGTTTCAAAAGCAAAACCTTGTTATGAATCAAAATCAAAATATTTGTAAATCTCATTTATTAATACAATATATATACATTATACGGTTTTTTGTTTCTTATATCCATAAGGTTCAGAGCCACCATTAGGGAGAAATTTTCTTTTTGTGGAATTGGGTCTGTAAAGCTTGGTTTCTGTACAGGTTGTCACCACATGATCCTTCGTGCGCCGAATGTTCTTTGAGACAATTGGAATGGGATCTGCTTTTTGTAGAACCATTTGTTTAATGGAGTCGAAATTAATCAATTTAGAGGCTTCATAGGTAAGTGAGATTCCTTTTACCTTGCACGCTACTTTTTCCACCTGTTCTGTTGTCGAAAATAGCTTGTAGGCATAGTTCTTGGGTCCTCCAGAAACAAAAGCAGTAATGTAGCTTCCTGGCCCATATCCTTCCAGTTCGTCTGTCATATCACCGATGCATTCACCAGTTGGTATATCAACACCACCATTTTTTGAAACATAAACTACAGAGTCAGTGTCGTAGTACAGAACTTTGTCACCAAGCAGCTCAAGGTATGAATATAATTTAAGACGGGCCTGTGCCGTTACATAGGCTGCAATAGCTACATTAACAGTAGGTAGGGGATCATAGGCTTCATCTGTGTGTTCATAGTTGACAACCAAGGTTTTTTCATTAATAGGAAGTATACCATTAATATGTAATCCGGGGTTAACCATCATTGAAAAAAATTCCGAAGGTTCATTAATTATTTTTGTTTTAGGCTGATTTTCCCGTTGACCAAATTTTCCCCAGAAACTATTTAATATGAGTTTTGCCAGAGATCTTAACCCGGGGTTTTCCAAAATGAGGGCATATTCGAGCTTTACATCTTCCCTTTCAAAAAATTCCTCTATATACTTATTCTTTTCCTCGTCACTGTGGCATGATTTTGGCCACCCCGAAGCCTCCTGCTTAATTTTGATGAATTTGTTCATCATGCCTGTAAATAACCCACCCTCTTTAGTTTCAACGTTGTACCGTTCTACCGGATAACGCCAAATTTCGTAAACCTCTAAAATGCTATACCCCATTTCCAACGCTTTTAAAACTTCATCAACAACCCAAGTACCTACTAGCGCGCGTTCTGAGTCTAAATGTTGGCAGGAAGAGCGTTGATCCATTTCCTGACCACATTTAGAACAGAGAACAAACATTAACTTGTTGTTCATTTTCATAGGTAAAACCGGGTGGTAAAGGTTTTGAGGAGGTAAAACCATACATTTAATAAGACCGTCCGTTGCATTTAAATTTATTTTTGCACATTTTTCCCCTACAATTACTTCAGGGTGACCCACGGGAAATTTGCCGTACTTGCACACCCACGGGTATAAAGAACATACGTCGACATACTTGATTTTCTCATTACATTTGGCTTCATAATATTCCCAAACGTTGCCCGTTCTTCCTCCGTAAAAACTATCCCTAGGGTTTAAAGGGGTTAATGACAGTAGAGGGTGTGTTTTAGTGTAAGTGCCAATCTCTGGATTGTCTTTTAAAATTCTCCTAAATTCACATTCCCACATTTCTTTGACTGTATAGCCAAGTTCTTTTAATTTAGAAATTTTAGCCTGTGTTGCCTCATGCCGTAAATTTATGGTTGCTGTGGGGTCCTCCAACAACGGATCATTTCTACCAAAATGGTAACATGAGGGGCATCCATGGAAGTAACATCCTTGAAATTCGAAAATCTCATTTGTTTCGGAGCAGTATCCATCTACCTTTAAACCCTGTAACACAACCTCTTTGCCCTTTGCAACATGTAAGATGTTTATTTGCCTCTGGTTTTCTTCCCAGAGTAGCCACTCAACTGCTATTTTGCTCTGATTATCAGCCCATCTATAACCATTTTTCGGTATAATGCCAATAGTGTTGGGCTCTAAAAAGTTTCGTCTAAAAACTTTATTACATGCTGAGGCAATGGTAACAGCTTCCGTAAAGGGACAAACGTTGGTAGTACTCATCAATTGCTCTCTAAATTTCAAGCAAGCACGTGTAAGAATTTCTACATCTGACACACAGTAATCAACGAGGTCCACCTGCATATTGAATTGGTCATTTTTATGCTCTTCGTGCCACTGTAAAAATTTGGTACGTTCCTCGTCTTTCATGGTGTCTGGGGAGTAATATTCAATAGGCGGTAAAAGACCCACATAATTCTCGTTTGCCTTTGTGTTGAACAGGTGGGGAAAATACCCCTTTTTGAAATTATCGCCAAGCCCAAAAGCCTTGGGTAATTTAGATAGAGCCATTGGGAAATAATTTAGGGAGTCTATAAATTTTACGTTTCCAATTTGCATCATAAGGATTTTAGTCCCCCTCATAATAAGTTCTGGGGTTAAATCTGTTTTGGTCAATATATGGTTTAAAATAAACTGATGATCGAAAGCCTGTCCATTATGTGCAATTACAATTACTTCTTTGAAAGTTTTTCTTGAATCTAGTAAATATTGGGTAAATCTATCTATAACTTCTAAGCCTTTAAGTTTCTGTAATCTTACACAACATTTGGTACAAATGGCAACTTCCGAGTTTATACACTCATCGCAACATTGTTTAAATACACAAAGATTAGGGTGGTGAACAAGCGATCCATCTGCCAATAACTCTTCTTGTTGAGTTTCGAGATCATAGAAAACGTAGAGTACATCTTTAATTTTGGGTTTCCCTTTATCGGGCTGAATGAAACATAGATGATTCTCTGGCATGTGAGAATTACAACTCTTACAAAATATTTCCCCACAAATGTGGGCCCTCCCACTTTTAACCGTTTTAAAACACTGTTCGCAACTTCTAACCTCGACACAGACAGTACTATTTTCCCATGAACCCTCCCTTAGATGGTTTTCGAAACACAGTTTTCCCCTAAAACTTCTATGACAGTTATCACATATAATCTTAATTTGATCATCTACACATTTTGGAGACTGCAGACATCCAGGACATGTTCCACCACACCTGTGTTTGTGTTTATGATCGTATGGTACATGACACTCCTCGCAAAAATAGTGACAGCAAAAAGCGGCTGTGAGGGAGGTAATTACATTAAAATGACCCTGATGGTGTAACAAATTAAGTCTCTTGGTGGTCTCGGTAGCCCCCTCAAATATTACATCTCTCCCCTTTGACCCATAGTTGTATACCACTATTCGGTATTCCTGCAGAAAAGCTTGGAATTTCTGTAGCTCGGGAATACCGGCTCCTTCTGAAGGAATGGTAACTTGAGCATCTTCTAACAAAGAATGGACTCTTTTCGTCTGAATCTTGCCTGTATCTTTTCTGACTTTATTAAATTCGCCGTCTTTGTTGACATTAGCAATGGCAACCACTAAAGCACGAGGCAGACACAGATTATCCCTGTTCTTAATGGAGATTATGCCCCTTCTTCCGTCACACTCCTCGTCAAAACTATTATATTTGGTACCCCTCCCTTGCCCTGTAGGTAGCCGTACACTTGTTGTTTTTAAGCAAAAAGATTCCGTGTTTAAACCGGTTGAGTTGGATTGATAAACGCTGCTGATCACATTCCAAACATCTTCATAGTTTATTCCTGCAGCCTGTTTGAATGGAAGCCATCCTTCACCACGGGCAAAATCCTTGGAATAAAAACTAAAGCCCACCAGATCCAGCGGCTGAAGGCCCTCTACTGATTTTTGAATAACCTGATTAATGCCGTCTTTGACCCATTCAATAGGGTCGGTGTTATTAGGTATTGATTTCAGCTTAAATTCAATAGTACGGCCTGTATACCGGTACCCTCGAATTTTTCTAACAGCATCTTTAACTATTATAAATTTTTCCATGTTTACGGAGCTCTTACTGACACGTCTGTACTCTACAACTGACAAAACTAGAATGACTGAACCGCTGCTACGCACCTCTATTTATAACCTCGGTTCGCCAAAGTTTAGGAACTAAGGGTGCGTTCAGAAAAATTAGTAGCGCGTAGAAAATCTGCAATTCAAAGATTAGTATGCAGTAGATGTACACCGTTTGAACTTTATTATTGCTAGAATATATTACTTACCGATAACAATAATATTTTACTAGTCGAAAGCGATACCACCTGTTATCATGAAAACCTGTAACAAAATACAGTCTCTAAAGTCTACCCCCTCCACTTTTACCCCCTCCACTTTTAACCCTCTCAAACTACTATATTATTATATTATTATCCCTAAACAATTAGTCTTAGTTGATTTGTTGAAGCGAGGCATTTCGCTGTCAAACATCAAATAAGAAACATGGCCAATAAATTACAAACTATTATCAACAATGTTGAAGACGTATTTATACAGAACAAATATTACGCATCCTGTTTACCTGCAACTTTAATAGTATGGGAATTGGCTAACAAATATAACGTCAATGTAGAACCAAAATTTGGAAGTCTTGCCTATGATGCAATTGATAGCAATATTCATTTTTGGAATGTATTTGAAGGACAAATTTATGATCCAACCCTTAAAGTAATGAAAAGTATGCTGCCGGCTATAGATCTTACAAAATTTAAATATAGAGAAGGTGAATGGAGACAGGACCTAGAGGGAGAAGTAATGTTAAACATATTCCAAAAGTTTCAAGCAACAAAGACAACAGCATTTTATTTTACAGAGGCTCCAAGTAAACTAAAATATATGAGAAAAATTGTTCATAGAAATGTAGCTAGGTGTTTAAAATAAAATTTTTAGTATGTATTATGTGTATGCTTATTAAATACATTTTAAAAATATTTTAATTGCTTTTATTTCCAACTTCTAACAAATAAAATTACACCACACAACCTATGTCCTGATTGTACATGGTTCTCGAGCAACAGTTTTACTATTAGGGTCTGATTTAAATGTAATAACCAGGTACGTTGTGGTGTCCTAAAACCGTCCTATTAGTGGTTGGATGGTGGTTTGATGGGGGTTTGATGGTTGATGATTAGGGGTTGATTTATGGTCGTATAAGGGTTTGTTTAGGGTTGGTTGCTGGCCTATTAGTACTTGAACATATAAGGGTGGTAACATATGATAATAGGGATTAGTTATGCGGTTATTCTCTTTGAAGCAACATGTATGCAGACAGGATTAAATATCTTCTTTTGGAAACGCCCAATATTAAATATGGGGCCCGAAAGGATGGAGATAAAATTTTTCTAGGAAATAAGGCTGTCGAAATAGAAAATAACTACCTAATAGTAGACAATGAGCGCTTTCCATTATCGGAGGGATTGGTTAATTTAATATTTACAAACAAGCTCTGTAAATATTCACCCCAAGACCTGAAATTATATAGACAGATTCTACTCTATACTAACACACATAGAAGAGGGTATTATGCTACTGGGAAGATTATTAGCTCAAAAGGGCTGAAATATAAAAATGTTATATCCAAGTTATTTCCGCCTAAAAGAAGCTATGCTCAAAGGAAACAAAAATTAACTCTACACAAGGATCAAAGGCCAAGTGATGCTCCAGAATCTGTAGATGATGACAGTTTACCTAGTTATAGTCCAGACCAAGAAGAAAATAATGGAGAAAAAAATGGTTTGCACGACCCTAACATCTCATATAACAGCATCAACCAACTAGTGGAACGTTTCAAAACCCTAGAGGAATTTGGATCTGCCCACAGCAACCATAATAAGGAGGAGATTAATGCAATTCTCAAAGAGCTTGAAAGGCTTGGCATTATAGAATTTTATAAATAAAGATGTTATTATTAAAAATATTTTGTTTTCTTTTCTGTGAATGGATCTATAAAACAACAAAAACTACCAAGCTAAAGCGTATTCAGCATGGTTATACTGAAGAATGTGATATGGTGTGACATTTATTTACCTGCCAAAAATTATGCACATTTTCTGTTTAACATTGAATTTTTTACTAACTTTTAAAATGGGTACCTGCAAAGTCGCCACTAAAAACGCATTAAAAATAATTAAAATAATAGGATTATTTGTATTAAATTACTAAACGAACTACCTAAATAAATATTTATAAGTAATGGCTAAGGTACACCAATATCAGCTGTTATCCAGATTTTAAAAATAACTTTTTCACAAAATATACATTTAAACATTTTTAACTCAATCTGTTTTATGGACCCCTAAAATTTTTGTACAGTACTATATATATTATACCCAGTACTATTGTCGTTAGTTGACCTCGAGCCTTTAAGCAGGATGGACGTGTTACTTTTTGTTTTTTTATTAGTTGGGGGTAGTTTTGCAAATATTATAGAAGGACTGGCAGGTGTGGAACAAGAGGCTCTGCAATATTTAGTACAGTATGGATATATCAATAATTATACTGATAATAATTTAATATCCCTAAAAGAAAGTGTGTTAGCTTTTCAATCGCAATACGGTCTTTTAGCTGATGGCACATTAAATACCGAAACTTTAAACCTAATACGACGTCCTAGGTGTGGCGTCCCCGACGTAGGGTTTTACACTATAGGCAGTGGTAAATGGGCTTCTACAAATTTAACTTGGAATATATTTCCGCCTACTTATTATCCATATACAGCACTAGCTGAAAGAGCTTTTGACGTATGGGCAAAAGAATCTTCTCTTAAGTTCACCTATAGCCCCAATAGTACGGCTAATATTACAATAACTTTTAATAAATATAATCACACTTTTAGCGATGCTATTACACCTTGTTCATTAAACTTTTCTAATATTGGTACTTTAGCACATGGTTATTTACCGGGTGTAAACGTCACCCAAGTTGAAATACACATAAATTTAAACGTCGAATGGGATCTTTCTTTGGGCCATACGCCCAATAAAACAACTTTATTCACGGTTCTTATCCACGAGGTCGGCCACACATTAGGGTTATCCCACTCCGCACTGAATCACTCTATTATGTACCCCGCCTATCATCAAATAAACAGATTATCCACGGACGATATTTTAGCAATACAGTATCTTTACCCCCTTACCAATAAACAGTATGAAAAAATACCTACATTCATCCTAGAAAAATATACGCCAAGACCCCTAACAAATCATGTAGAGCCACCCTCAAGAACAACCCTTACTGAATCAACAACAAACGAAGCCCTTCCATCCCCATGTGACTTGGATTCAAAAACACGTAGTAAACTTTTACCAGTACAACGTCAGAAACACTATAAGACGTTCAGCTCCGCTGGATCGTTCATTTTTTGGAATGTACAAGAGAGAGAAGATGAAAATGTTTAATAAAATTATTGTAAATAATATTGTATCATAATACATGTATTTAACCAATAAATATAAAATATTCTTTTATTTATCCCTTTCCCTTTCAGGTTTTTAAAATTTTAGTTAAAAGAAAATATAGGCGGTCCAGATACTATGATAGTGTCCTAACAAATTAATATTCAAGTCTCACAATATCCTAAAATATTTTTGGCTACCCTGTATATCTACAAGTTAAACCGCATTAATTTTTTTATTATAGTCCAAATTATGCTTCGGTTCTGTATTTTTTTGGATACCCTGTATAAATGTTATAAATATTTACCCTGTACCCCACTCTGTATAAATGTTCCCCTGTATACATAAACACCCCTATATAAATGACTGGTATGTTACCTTGTATGTTTAAATATCATTTCTAAAAATCCTATCCTAAAATACTGAAAATACACATCTAAAATTGAAAACCTGTAGGTATAATATTTTTTGTATCTTAAATTTACCCCTTTTTTACAGTAACTATCTTTTTAAAAATAAAAATATTAGCTAAAAACATCTTGGTTGCCTGTATATCTTGTATAGATTCACTTTAACGATTTAATCATATACCTAGGGCCGCTATTTAATAGTGGCTACATATAGGCTAGAATACAAACAAGTAATTTAGAAAAATAAAAAATTGTTACTTTTTATCTAACTCTATTACCTATATGCCTAGGTACTGCAGCCGCATTAAAGAAATTCGCTAAAAAGATTCGCTTGCTACCGCTGTTTGGTGTAAAATTTCGGTCAAATCGTCAGGGAAAATTATTGTAAAACGATGGCAAAGTTCTGTGACAAGTGGATTTTACGAAAGAACGAGAACGATGTTTGAAAGTTTACATAATCTCGGTGGAGCTTAATTTATGTTTAGATAGCCTAGGGAGAGTGTACAGAACCACCCTACGTTTGAATTTTATTTTTCCAACCCCCTCGAAAGACAGGGCGAATTTTTTGAAAATTACGATTGGACTTAGAATAATTTCGATAAAAATCTAAATAAATTTATAACTCGGAACGGAACGGTCCACGGAGAAAACCGCCTGTATAAGAAAGGTGCAGCAGGATATAAGGAACAACTTTGCTATAAAGCTCGTTTAAAAATATTCACTACCTGACCTAGTAATTCCCGAATTTCTGAATTCGTGTGGACTTAGAATAATTTCGATAAAAATCAAAATAAATTTATAACTCAGAACGGGACGTTCCGTGGAGAAAACTTCCTGTATAAGAAAGGCGCGGGAGGAGACAAGGGACAACTTTGCTATAAAACTCGTTTAAAAATATTCACTGCCTGACATAGTAATCCCGAATTTCCAAATTTCTTGTGGACTTAGAATAATTTCGATAAAAATCTAAATAAATTTATAACTCGGAACGGACCGTTCCGCTGAGAAAACTTCCGGTATAAGAAAGATACAGGAGGATATAAGGAACAACTTTGCTATAAAACTCGTTTAAAAATATTCGCCGTCTGACATAGTTAATCCCGATTTCCAGGCTGACGCCGGCTGGTTAAAAATATTTGAGCTTATCTACCGAACCTTCAACCCACATTTCGACCCAGTTTATAGTTAAAAGCACCCCCAAATATAACGCCCTGATAAGTGTTTGATCTAAAAATGGTTTCCTGGTATTAAAAATCCAAACAGGTTTCGAAACACTGACCTATATTATACCATTCAAAATTATAAATCAAACCGCTTCACTACCGAGTGTACATTAAAAACGTGCAAATTTTGCGTAAATAACCCCCCAAATTATCTAAAAACACTTTGTAGATGCTATGTTATTTTTAGAGTTAACAAAGTAGCCCAAATTCCTTTTGAAAATAGAAAATAAAAACTTACCTGTTTTACAGCACACTAAAACACACTGAACAGAATTTCTTCGTTATTAGCTGGGGCACTTTTAAAGTAGTAAAGACCGAATATGTACTAGAAAGATTCTCTATTAAATAGGTCAATTTATACATGCCACCCTACTCACACACATATTACATCACCATGCCCGAGCAAACTGTTCCCGGACTTGGAGGAATAGTTACATCATACTATTTAGTATTCATACATGTAGCTTTTCGCTAACATTGTGAAACTTGGTTGAATATTAATTAGATACAAACAAAGCAAATGGTCATAAAAAGCGTTGGTTTTCTAAAAGTTAATAAAATTATTAAATAAAATTGCTATGCGTGCGGGAGAGAGAGAGGCATGGTTTAGAAGTACGTGATTTTTGGCGTAAAGCTATAGGGTACAAAAGACCCAAAAGTGTGGCCCATTATGTGGGAACGCTTCATACCCCCCATAGGTTCTTAGGAATAACCTATAGGAACCATACAGTAAAAATTTGGTTGGGATAGTGGAATAGTGGAAATACAGGCATTAAAGGGGGATGTACTACCTGGAGTACAGAAACTGTGGGCTGGTAAATTACATAGAAAGATGATAACACTAAAATCTGCCAATACAGCTCTCTTGAATTGTAATTGTGAAAATATTATACCAAAAACAATATAGTCCCGACATCTCTGATCGTTAATCTAACACGGAACTTATTGGGGAACTTATACCGTTGGTGTTAGCGGGGAGTTATTAAATAGCGTTATCGTATTAAAAATAACGTCGCTTGTGCCCTCTGGGCTATTTAGGCTTATAAAAAGTACTAACGGGTGTTCAAGGGTGGTACCTAAGTGGGTATGCGCAGTACCATTGCGCAGAAACAACTTTTTGCATCATCGCGTGTTTTCGCCATTTTTGGGGTGGGACAGTGATACCTTCCATAGAATTTTTAACGAAATTTGGTTTGGTGACCTTGAATCACCCCGGGGCAACTTTCGTGAAATTTTTCATTCGAAGTGAAAGGAATTGACCCTACAACAGTACATTCGGTGAAAAAATTTAAGGAAAACCTATAAATAGAAATATTTAGCGCGTTTAAGCTGAGAAATACCATGAAGTTTCGAAACATACATACTAACTGGGAAAAGACTTACCGAGATAGGCCATATTTCAGCGAAAAAACAAAAGTTTTTTGTATAATTGTGCGCACATGCGCAGAACTTATTTCGCTCAAAGTTGGATATTCCCTAGAACTTCGCAAGGACTTCCTCGGTAATCAATCATGGATCGTCTAACTACTGTATTTATGGCGCTAATTACCATAACTTTGTACCTATTGGTCCTACCATCCCCGTTTTTTATGTGATGTAGTTCTGAACCCTAATCACACTCATTCGACGTTTTTGCCTGGTGTCATATGTCAGACCTAATTTGGCTAACTACGATAGGCCCCTATTTTGTTGCTATTATAAGATGTTGAGCACCTGGTATAGAGATTTTACGCCTACCAACATGGTATTTGTCTAATGCATACATGCATACAACTAACCAAAGTGCTAAATACACTAATATTTTCTATTAAGGGTTGTTTTTATAAACACACCACCAAGTACCAACAGTAATTTTCGCTGGAGCACGTCTTTTTCTATAAAATAGTTTAATTAATGCATATCACGTCTGTTGTGTGCGTTAAAATTGTAAATTCAAGAGCCTGATCTTCTACAATAATATTTGACATTGATCTATTGATCGTTTTTGTTAGGAATATAAGTAATGTAATTATTTCTTTATTAGTTTAAACCTAAAACATTTTCTATTTCAAGGGTTCTAAACGGCCCGTCGTTTAGAAATATAGCATTTGAACCCCTGTTATTACCATGTTTTCCTTTAATTTGATATAGGAAAGTATTAGAGTAGGGGTTGAACCTACCCTTATTCTTCACGAGTCTACTGGGGCTATTGCGTCACACGGGGCAATTACTAATGCATAAACTTGGTTACAATCATTAAGTTATAACAGGCATAACACGTTTTGAGAGTATGCTAATTGTATTGGGGCCTGATTATAGCTATCTTTGTTTATCTTATATCGTTGTGCTACGTTATAGGATATAAGAATTTGTTGTCAATAAGGTCTATCGGTATGGTGCCTAAAATAGATGCTAAATGAAGCCATAGTTGTCTAGTATTAACCCATAAAATAGATCGATTAAGGTGCCTTTGTCATACCGCCCAATAGGTTTTAGATGCCGTTATTATACATTTTTTACCCATTCAAGGGCTGTTAAATAGCTGTTTTCATATGTTTAAGGGCCGCTTTTAAGTGCTTTTAGATGTTCTTATACGTTTTCTATATTCCTGTGGTAAATTATTTTTAACATGCATCAAATAGCAGCTTGCTAATGTATTTATGGTAGCCTACCTAATTTCAATCATTAATATCACCCCGTACATGTATATAACCTATTGACATTAACAAATTTTTAGGTTAATACTGTATGTTGTTCCACAGCCAAATTAGTGCAAATCTTTTCCGTCTCCTAAGATACTACGTCACTATATCACCAACTGGTCATCGAGTTTATCTAATAAGCTCAGCTGGCGCCGTATGTAGGACGTTGGAAATACATCCATAGGTCGGAGGTTCGAACCAAAGTGTAAGTGAAACTTTTTTTAATAATAATAATTTAAATTCATTAGAAATAAATGCGGTACCTGTTCTTAGAGGTGGAGCCCCGACTTGTAGGCTTAGGCCCCGAAAATGAATATCTAAGTGATTGAGGTTACAGTAATACCTGATAGATGGCATATCAGAGATGACCCCCACAGTAGGTAAAACACTGGTAGGTGAGGTAATAGCGATATATGATAGATGGCGTAACACAGATGACGTTTGACCAACCTTGGTAACTAGCACCAATGATAGGTGAACTAGCGCCAATGGTAACTAGTGCCAATTTTAGTTTGTGTCAAAGATAGTTAGGGCCACTGGCAGCTAAGGCCCAAGCAGCTAATGCCAATAGTAGTTAGGGCCAATGACAAATGACAGCTGACATTGACTTTGACAGATGACGTATGACAGATGACGTATGACAGATGACAGGTGACAGGCGCCTGCGCAATAGCTGGCGCCATAGTCGATGACGTCACTGTCTGGCTCAAGTGGCGCCTTACCTACTGATGTAACTCGAAAGCAGGAAATATAGTTGTTCCGATTTAACTGGAAGTTGATTTTTTGGGAAGATAATAAAAATTGAAGATAGGAACATGTAAGCCGTTTTGCTGTAAGACGTATTGTTAGTACGGTTATAAGCTGTCAAATTTCAAAAATGTCACTTTTCGAGAGTCAATATCTCGGAAACTATGAAGTATAGACTAATAATGCATTTAATAAAAAATAACTATAATTTTATGTGGAATTTAAAAATGTAAAAATATACAGGGTGTTCCATTTAAAAAAATATAACTATCATTCTCCACAACTTTGTGGGCGACCCTGTATATTTCAATTTATCACCGATATGTAGATTTTTAACAGCCCTACATTTTTTATATAAGACGTGTTCAGATAACCCCTGTATATTTTGAAATAATCGATCGTTCTGGTAATTTTTCCTAACCCTGTATAATGTGGGGGCATGATGCAGATGTGTAAAAATAATTTTCGGCGCTCTTACCCAGTTACTTGTGCAAGACCATCCACAGTGGCAACCTGACTGTGGTAGGTGACCTCCAATTTTTCAACTTCATCCAATATCTTGGAAGGTTTGCAATTACCATTAAGTAAGGTGGCAGTTAATCCAAGTATTCTTGGCGGATTTGCAATATCTCGGAATGATTTACACAGTTGCCTCATTGGTTGGTCACTTACCCCACGATGACATTCATCAAAAACAATCAGATTTACTTTGTTTAGGTCTAAAAACAATAAACGTTTTACAGAAATGTAAATTACTACAACGGAGTTTATGTTGTCTTTAATAAACTTCTTCTTTAATCCCCTGAAGCTGAGCTTGTTAGGGGCAAATCTTATTTTTTGTTTTAGTATGTAAAATCATAAATCATAAATATGCATTAAAAATCAAGTTTTAAAGTAAAAATGTTAATTTATAGTATAAACGCAGCTTTTTTGAAGAAATATATTACCTAAAGTTGCCACAGTGGATCTTTGCCCGTGCGTCATCAATCAACGATCAGGACTCGACGTGGTTAATAACTCTGCATCCTTGTTTATTACAGTAACAAGTTTGAATAAAAGCATAAAAGAACGTCTCCAAAATTCCGCAATAATATAACGTGCTAGACAAGGATAAAACTATAAACGTCAGTTAATTACTTTCTTTATTTGTTTAGTTGACAACCGTTGTATTTTAGAACGTCATTGTCAACCTTATTTTGATCTGCCAATCTAATTCGTATTTTGTAAATCTGTGTGCCTTAGAACTGTTCCTGTTTCTAAAAATAGTTCTTTTTAGAGGTAATTATACCCACCATCTGTTTTGGCGGTAAGTATTTATGGATTTTTATAATAACTAATTTATTTATTTTAAATATTCTAACCGTGAAAGTTCTTTGAAACGTTTACGGCAGTGGCTAAATTCCCTTAAATGAAAGGATGTTAAAAATTTGACTTTTGCGATTTTAATAGTCAATAAAACACCAAACTTTTGTAGATTTTAAGCTTTAAAAATAGTATTAAATGTATAAACATTTGTTTGTCAATTTCTTTTTGATAATAGAGAATGCCGGGCAAAACTTAAAATAAATAATAATTTTTCGTGATATTATGTAGGTACGTCAAACGGTAGGCAGGCACGTCCATTTTATGAACTTAACTTAGTTTTGACTTTTTTCGTCTCGTAATTTTGATTTGATTCATACGATTTTGATGACGTAAAAGTGATGACGCACGGGAAAAGAACCACTGTGGCGACTTTATAATAAAATTATTAATTTATAATTTTTAAGTAATACTTATTTACATTACTAGATGCGAAAGTTAATTTTTTGGTGTGAGGAGGTTTTTGAATTGCCGAGGCAAAGCCGAGGTGATTTAATACCTCCGACCACCAAAAAAGGCTTTCGCATCGTGTAATGTATTAACTTTTTTCTACTACTGTTCTCTGATCAATATATTATTCAGTAATAAACTTTGATTTTATTCAAATTAAAATGATAAAATACGTTTTTTTTTCCACCAGTAAAATAATCCATGACAACTAGTTATTTGAGTACTGTCAGAGTATGTCAGTTTGATTTTTTGTGTATTACTTTCGCAGCTAGCATCCTACTTTCGTAGCTAGCAACGGATAATATTCAGGTAACTGTCCCATTTACTTTCGTTTTCTTTCGTGTTGCTAGGGCCCGAAAGTTAATTTATTTATACAGTAGTAGAAAAAAAATATTACTTATACAGGGTCCTGCACCTCACCTCCCGACTTCTATAGCTTACTTAGTAACTAAGTTTGAATTTTCATATTTTGCAGACCTTATCTGTATCTTGTGGAGCATTTCAGGAAAATATTTTTTTTCATACAGGGTGTTCCAAAAAAGTGCGACGGCATGAGGATGTATTTTTTTAAATTGCATATAATTTCTTACTTTTTTGGGTGCCTTCTATAGTTACCTACATACCCTTAAAATTTTATTAAAACCGATTCAGTATTATAGACGAAAAAAATAAAAAACTAAAAAATAACAATTTTGCACCACTGGTATTAAAAATAAATAAAAAATAAAAATAATGCCTCGTTAATAAAATTATACAAAGGTATTTATTAAATAAGGTATAACAGTTTCGTTAACCAAGTTTGGTTAATTCGAATTGTACAGGGTGTCCAAAGTTTAGTGTCAAACTTTGCAAACTTTAAAGCAATTTATTTTTCTTATTTCAAATAGGAACCCCTGTATATTTTTATGTCATTCGATACAGAATTAAAAATCAAACATTTTGCCTGATTGCAACCCTATCGCAATTTCTAACGCATCAAGACTTATTTGCAGAAAACTAATTTTATCAACTATTTCAACAGTCATTATTATGAATAAAAATCGAAGGTGGCTTTGAAAGACAATTTATTGGTATTAAGGTTTATTAAAGTGACCAGAGACCATTTTGACTTTAGTAATCTAAAAGTTTCAAATATTGTTAAATTGGTGCAAAACTGATATTTTTTAGTTTTTATTTTTTTTCGTCTATAATACTGAATCTATTTTAATAAAATTTTAAAGGTATGTAGGTAACTATAGGATACACCCAAAAAGTAAGAAAATATATAGCATGCAATTTTAAAAAATACATCCTTACGCCGTCACACTTTTTTGGAACAGCCTGTATGAAAAAAAAATATTTTCCTGAAATGTCCCCCAAGATACAGATAAGGTCTGCAAAATATGAAAATTCTAACTTAATTACTAAGTGAGCTATAGAAGACGGGAGGTGAGGTGCAGGACCCTGTATAAATTATTCAGAACAATATTAATTAATTAAATCATTTCTAAAAATATTTTCAAATTGTCTGTTTTTAATATCCATGTTTTTATTTCGACTTAAAATTTTTTTAATGAAATCAATTTTTTTATTTTTGTTGGTAAATAATCGTTTAAATAAAAACATAAATATTTGAAATTTTTTTGTCCTATGGACTTATTTATTTTAGGTTTTATGGTTATTTCATTTTTATGACGTGTATTATGATTATGGTTTTTAAATTATTGTATAAGGTTTTTATTTTTAAATATATATATTAAGATGTTATAAATGTAAAGTTGTCTTATGTTCAACTTTTTTGTTTCTGAATATAATTCTTTTGAAAGATAAAGGATAAAGTCTTAATTTATTTTTATCAACTTTTTTTTACAGAAAGTTAAGTAAATATTAGACATCTTAAATTGTCAATATTGGAACACAACAGCACAGACCTATGAAAAAAAGTAGAATGCTTAATTTCCATAAAACCTGTGTTATTAAAATAGCATCTCTAGGAAAGGCTTGTCGGGGAATTAATTTTTTCCCCAGAAAAAACGTTGGCAACTATTTGAAATGATATTAACGCCAATTAAAAACGCGAGACTCGCCGACTCGCGGCGAGCCAACCAAGCATATTGCTATTAACTTTTTCGCGTGTTTATGGTGGTGTTTATTAATACTGTTGAAAAAATTGTTATTTTTATGATAATATATAAACTTTCGAAACAATAGGTATTAAAACGCCAGTGTTTAGTGCATAATCGTTTTAATAATAAAAAATGTGCGACTGAGGAAATCTGTTTCAACAGGCAATGAATCTTAATAGGTGCATTGTTTTATTAAGATATACAGGGTGAGTTTTTTGAAGTGTTACAAGGCGATATCTCGAAACGGTTCAAAATATTTTCTTGAAATTTTAGTAAAGGAATGGGGAGATGGGGGGGACATATTTAAACATATTTTTGACATCTACCCCCCTTCCCCATTTTGAGGGGGTAACTTTGGAATTTGAAATGAGACAATGTACTTTTTTTGGTAAATAGGAACCTACGTGAAAAACTACGTACGTATACAAAAAATCTTTTGATTTGTTCCCCTGGCTACGAAATTCTTTTAAAAACCAATTACCCCAATTATTAAACCAAAACATAAGTTCTGACGTATGGTTTAAATAGGAAGAAGCTCCACCGCATTATGTGATACAGGCCCGTAATAAGTTGAACGAATTGTTTGAAAACAGGTGGATAAATCGAGCTGGTTTGGTAAACGGCCTGCTAGGTCCCCGGATTTGACCCCCCTTGACTTTTTCCTTTATTTATTTTTTATTTTATAAAAGATAAAAGTGATGGCGGCTACACCTACAACTTTAGATTATATGAAATACCGAATCCGCGTTGCATGCTTAATAGTGAGGCTTAAAATGTTACAACGGGTACGATATTTATTCTGAAAAAAAGTGACAAAGTGTTTGGAAGTTGATTTTAAGCAGTTAAAAGTGAACATTTATAATTTATAGGAACAAAGATGTATCTTTTATCAAAAAACGGTAAATACATGATAATAAATAAAATGACGTTTCTCCGAAAACGGTTAGGATTAGCGACATGAAGGAAGAGTACTTAATTTTTAGCGAATAGTTAAAGGTATGTAAAAAACGTTGTCCAAAGTTTTTATCGTACAGGGCGTAAAAAAAATTGGCACATTAAGTGTCACAGCTAGTCCGTCCCTGCAGCTATGAGTAATTCGCAATACTTTCTGGGATAGTAATTTGAAGGGTCTTACCTGGTATACATCATATGAAAAAAAATTGAAATATACCGGTTGCTTTAATAATTATGTATCAAAAACTTAATTCCTATAGCTCCGAAGAGGAGGCCGATACGAAAGAAGTTTATATGAACTTGTAGTATTCTTTGCCCGTTTTTTTCATATCCGGGAGATTTCCCACATTTTCCCGGACACCCTGTATATACAGTGCGTCACGGATGAGTTTGGAACGGGAAAAACTTTTTTATTAGTAGGTATAGAAGAAAGTCATTTTTCTTTCATATTAGATTTACGATTACTATACAGGGTTCGTCACAAACATTTTTAGTTTTTTGGATTTTGTTTAAAATAAATTTATGTAAAAACAAACAACTATTGTTGCTTTCTTACTTCGAATATGATTTTATATCTGGCCGAGTAACGATTTTGTTGTAAGAAAACCATTTTTATTTGCCTACTTTTGAAGTATTTTTATTATTACATGTCATATTATTTCAATTCATTCAATCAAAAATTATAAAACTTTTATTCAGACGTGGTACCACCGAGTTGGCGCATAGTTTAACTCGACATCCCGATAACAGTTCCTAACTTCCTGTATTGGGATATTTGCAATAACTACTATTATTTTTTCTTTCAAGAGATCTAAGTTATTATTGAAATTGGTTTTATACACATGTAGCTTCAGATATCCCCATAAACGAAAGTCGATAATTGTGAGATCGGAACTCCTACCTGCCAACTCATTTGGACCATAGGTACCTTGCAATCCATTTGATCTCAAAGTGATGATTTAGCCAATCATGAAGAGGAATTGAAAAAAAATCAAAAAACAAAAACTGTTGTTTCTGACGAACCCTGTATTGTAATCGCAAATCTAATAGTTGAAATTGTAGTTTCAACACTAGCAAAAATTCACTTACTTAATAAATCAAGGATTAAAAAATAAGATCCAAAAAACTAAAAATGTTATTTGTGACGAACCCTGTATAGCAGGGTTCGAAAGTATCATATCAAAGGATAATCCGATATATATTGGATATATATCGGATATATAGGGTGTTCATTTGAAAACTTCCCACCTCGATTTTCGAGCGTTAAATTGAAAATGTGGAAAATCGCTCGGACCCGTCGATTTTTATTTCGAGGGGGACATCTTTTGCGTATATTGTCAATCTTGTTACTTCAAGCCTCTAGGAGGGAGGGGGGGTAAGATCTAAATCTTAAATGGATACCCCTATTTTATATAATTTTTTTGGATTCTGCATAAAATTCTGAACATTTTTTAATAAAAGCATTATTAGTCTATACTTAACAGTTTCCGAGATATTGACTCTTGAAAAATTACATTTTTGAACTTTGACAGCGTCTAGCTTTCTAACTGTACGTCTTAGAGCAAAACGGCTTACATGTCCCTATCTTCGATTTTTATTATCTTTCCAATAGTGTCAACTTCCGGTCAACCCGGAAGCACAATATTCCTTACATCCGGTTTAACCGAAAGTTCACACTATTGGAAAGATAATAAAAATCGACGATAGGGACATGTAAGCAGTTTTGCTCTAAGACAAGACGTACAGTTAGAAAGCTAGACGCTGTCAAAGTTCAAAAATGTAATTTTTTAAGAGTCAATATCTCGGAAACTGTTAAGTATAGACTAATAATGCTTTTATTAAAAAATGTTCAGAATTTTATGCAGAATCCAAAAAAATTATATAAAATAGGGGTATCCATTTAAGATTTAGATCTTACCCCCCTCCCTCCTAGGGGCTTGAAGTAACAAGATTGACAATATACGCAAAAGATGTCCCCCTCGAAATAAAAATCGACGGGTCCGAGCGATTTTCCACATTTTCATTTTAAAGCAGGAAAATCGAGGTGGGAAGTTTTCAAATGAACACCCTGTATATCCGACATATAAATCATTTTAAGATATTTCTTTTTAATAAAAGGACAACTATTTCGATCAAAAACATACTACTTTATCTTGAAAACTAAATATTTTTGTAGGATACTTATTAAAGAAAACTGAATTTAAAAAACATGACCAAAACTGATGAGTAATGACTAAACAGATAAATCACAAAGGTTAATAATTATAAGATATCCAATAAAAAAAAAAGGTGAACATATTTTCAAAACGGACCCACCCTTAATATTAGTTAAAAACATAAAAACTTTTTTTTTGTTTGATTTCTCGATTGATATATTTTGAATAATCGAAATTTAAAAAAATTTAATTATTGAATATATCGTGATATATATCAAACTACAAATATCATAATATATATCGCTTGATATATATCCTCCGAACCCTGCTGTATAGTAATAATAAATTTGATATTTGAAATTGTAGTTTCAGCACAAACAGATGTTTTTATATAGAAAGACTTTTTCTTCCATACCTACTAATAAAAAAGTTTTTAATCTTCCAAACTTTACCCGTGGACACACTGTATAAATGTTACGTGTATGTATAAATGTCCAGATATTATTATTTAATTTTTTTGACCTTCAACAAATAATATGAAAAAATAAAATGAATTTGAATAGGGCTTATTACCTTCTTGGATTAAAGTAGTAAGTTAACAGTTTTTACTTAATTCCTGTGGTCATTTCTAAAAATATAACTTTTTAATACATAACTACAATTAAAAAAACCCTCAACATGGCTTCAGCTTTTCAACTAAAAAAGCATAATTTAAATTTAATAAACCCTTATCAAGCATTTTAGAGAAATACAATTTGCAGATTCCTATCTTGGTTTTAAAAATAAGAAGAATTTAGCTTCTGGGACACTGATAAAAGAAAGTTATTAAAATAGACAGTGTAACGTCTAATGAGATCATGAGGCCTCAATCTTACTTACCTAAGAAATGCTGATTGGTCAGGTTGACCAATATTTGAATTGTCATAACAAATACATGGTATTTGTCAAACTCTTCATACCATTTGGATTTAGGCCAAAAATCCAAAGACATATCGCCTGTATATCTTCCCACATTTAGTGCAGTTCGTTTTTCAATACATTTTGCATGTTGATCTACTAACGCAACTGTATTAACAACTACGAAAGATATTTTCCCTCCTTCGGAGTAGCGCCTAAAAACATTATTAGTACAATACTAACAGATAGATAGATATAGTATATTGGTGCTAATATTCAGACAAAGGTACACAAGTCAATAATATGTATAAAAAATAAAATATAACTATACTTAAAGTATTATTAAAAATGACATAACATGTTTACAGGCTAAAATAAATATTAAAAAAGAATAGTTAAAACTGCAAGGCCTACACACAAAGAATTCTCACATAGTTTGGACATCACATGTTAAAAATTCAGCCAAGATCATCAAACTTTAGAAAAAGAAATATTGATATATCAGGATAAATATCGTCGCATAAATATCATGATATTTATCACGGATATACAGTGTGGTTGTTTAAGTGTGCAACATATGGGCATTTTTTTTATTACCGATTTCTCAGAAAATTTTCTTCATGATAAAAGTTGGTGCATATTCGATAATCATATAAGGTGTACTTGGAATAGTTGCAAGTCAAACGGCGTACAGGGTAGGCCAAAAAATATAAAACTTTTACAAGAATAAAATTTTTTAATATAAAAATTTTGCCCTTTAAATGATGGTTTTTTAATTAGCATATTATCATTACTAATGCTTTATCTTGTTAAAAATAATTTTTAGGATATTTTAAAGTTGTGTTTAATATCGTTGCAACAAACATGAAGTTTGTGATTCCTTAATAAATTAAAAATTCAACTAACTTTTACAAATATGCTTGAACTTGAACAAAAATATGTGAAATTGATTTGATTTTGATTAATTTATGAAGGTCTTTATGGTGAATATTAAAAAAATTTTTTTTTGGGAAATTATTAATGTTTTTTAAAAAAATATATATTTTTATTTTAGGAGGTCACGTTTTTGAATCTATGCATAACTTTTAATTCTAAACAACTTTTTTTAATAACATTTTGCTGACTTTTTTGAAATAGGGGTACGTTATTCTTGTACAAGTTTTCTATTTTTTCGCTTACCCTGTACAGGGTGTCCCATTTTCGACACTTTTGACGGGTATCTCCGTTATCGTTGATCCTATCAAAAAAGTAATATAGGTGTCATGTCCTCTTTTTGGGTCAAACTTAAAATGGTAAAATAAAAATTTGAAAATTTTCGCTCGCTTAAGAGATACGGGGGAAAATCTAAAAATTGACAATATCAAAATTACCCTATATTTTCTGATTTAAAAGAGATACATAAAAATATTTTATACAAAAGTTTCTTTATAATGATTGCTGAATAATCTACCGGTTTCAGAATAAGTATACGGGGTCAGGTAAAAAAGTTATCGGACCTAACCTCATTTTTTTAAATGGAACACCCAGTATATTTTAATCTAAAAAGATAGCATTTCAAATTGTCTTTTCAAATATATAACACATCATGGATGATATTGGTTTCCTAGGCGATTTATTTAAACTTTATTACATAAACCACAGTAGGCCATGAAACAAAAGCTAATATCCTATAGAAACAACTATGTTGACAGTCTGGTTGTTTTTAACATTTAACGTCAATTTCATTTTTACATATTCGTTTGTGAAAATGGCTTATCAACATTACGAAAAATTTGATATGATATCAGTTTACATTGAAAGTGGAAAAAACGAAGAAATAGCGCAAAATTTATATTTTGAGCGCTATCCGGAAAGACGGCAACCATTTCAGGACATATTCCGACGACTGGAACATAATTTAAAAACATACGGCTGTTTTACGATGTCGAGATCAAAAAATTATAATAAAGAAAACAAGGAAAATGAAGAAATAAGCGTGTTAGGATTTGTCGAGGCCAATAATCAGGTAATATGTGATAGCTTAATTAATAGCTTAACTTCTATTGAAGTGAAAACTTCTTTAGGCGCGTTTAGTTTAGTCGGGGAAAAAAGCAAGGTAATAAAATATGACCAAATGCATAGTGTATTTGCTTTTTATGGAAATATTCTATTATAGTCTTGAATTTGAGAATGTTAGATTCTGAAAGTTTAATGGATAATCTCGTCTTTGTGAGGTTTTCACTTCCGTCTTGTGGTCTTAATACACATCCTAATTTTATTCTCTACAATCTTTTTGTATTTTTAGGAACAAAAATCTACGTCCGTCAGAAACGTAGAAACTGAAACTGGAATTTCAAAATCTAAGGCGCAAAGAATTTTGACGTCCAATAAATATTTTCCCTATGTTGTTAAAATTACCCAATATTTGCAACCTGGTGATGATGTAAGACGATTGGAATTCTGTCACTGGTTTTTAAATAAATCTAACGAGGATCGTTCTTTTCATCAAAAAATTATTTGGTCAGATGAATGTCGAATTACAAGTTGCGGTATTCATAACCGACATAATGAAAGACATTGGAACTCCACAAATCCTCACATGGTACGACCTGTTCGCCAACAAGGTCGATTTGGGGTAAATATAAGTTGTTTCTTGTTCCGAAACAAACTGGTATATCGCATCTTTGAAGAAAATTTAAATGCAAACAGATATCTGGACATACTACAATTAAACCTTTTTGATATCCTTGACGATATTCCTTTAAATGAAGTAAGAGATATTTACCTTCAACAAGATGGCGCCCCTACCCATAACGCCCTTCGAATAAGAGATTATTTAAATACTCACTTTGAAAACCGTTGGATAGGAACATATGGACCTATAAGGTGGCCACCACGATCTCCGGATCTAACACCTCCTGATTTTTTTCTTTGGGGAGTGTTGGAAAATAAAATTTATAAAGAAGTTATTTAACCCCAGAACAACTTGATCAAAGAATCCATGAGGCCTTTGCAGAAATAAGACCATTACACATCATGAATGCCTTAAAATCCGTTCGAAAAAGATGTCAAGAGTGCATTGAAAACAACGGAGGAGCTTTCGAACATTTGCGATGATTCCAGTTAGTTTTTACCTTAATCTGAATCTTCTGTTTGGTTTCAAAGTAATAAAGTTTAAATAAATCGCCTAGGAAACCAATATCATCCATGATGTGTTATATATTTGAAAAGACAATTTGAAATGCTATCTTTTTAGATTAAAGGTGGATTCATAGTCGCCGTAACGTAAGCCGTAAGACGTAAGCCGTAAGAGTTAAGACGTAAGAGAAAACATACCATTCATAGTCAAAAGTTAAGACGTAAGAAATTTCAAAATTGTAGGTTATGATTTTTTGTTGTTCCTCAACTACCTCACTCATTTTAACCGTTAATATATTATAATATTACTGTAATAACAAAACTGGAAAATGCAAATACGCTAGACAAAAAAGCAAAATGGCGTTAAAATGAAATTACCAAAAATAAACAAAGGAAATCTCCCTCCCGTCCCGTCGACGTCATTCAAAGTTGGTAATGACGGCCGGGTATGCACGAGTAAGGCCGATCCCGATCGAAACTTAAGACGTAAGACGTAAGAAATGGAAATAAACCATTTCGTGTTACGGCTTACGTCTTACGTTACGGCGACTATGAATGCATGTATTTATAATCATATGTTTATTTTTCTTACTGCTTAACCTTACGTCTTACGGCTTACGTTACGGCGACTATGAATCCACCTTAAAATATACTGGGTGTTCCATTTAAAAAAATGAGGTTAGGTCCGATAACTTTTTTACCTGACCCCGTATACTTATTCTGAAACCGGTAGATTATTCAGCAATCATTATAAAGAAACTTTTGTATAAAATATTTTTATGTATCTCTTTTAAATCAGAAAATATAGGGTAATTTTGATATTGTCAATTTTTAGATTTTCCCCCGTATCTCTTAAGCGAGCGAAAATTTTCAAATTTTTATTTTACCATTTTAAGTTTGACCCAAAAAGAGGACATGACACCTATATTACTTTTTTGATAGGATCAACGATAACGGAGATACCCGTCAAAAGTGTCGAAAATGGGACACCCTGTACGCCGTTTGACTTGCAACCATTCCAAGTGCACCTAATATGATTATCGAACATGCACCAACTTTTATCAAGAATAAAATTTTCTGAGAAATCGTTAATAAAAAAAATTCCCATATGTTGCACACTTAAAAAACCACACTGTATAAGACGGTTAGAATATAGCGTCAACAATATGTGTAAAGGCAAAAACCTAATCAATGAGTCTCAAATCTGTATACTATACGAGGCATAGTGTAGGCCTCTTTCTTTTATCGAGTTTATAAAGAAATATTAAATTTTTCGGAATTCTGTTGCGGCAGCTAAATGGCGCTATTTAGCAGGATCAACAATTTCTTTATTTTTCCCATAAATTTTAAATGCAACGATATACTTATCTTTTTTATTTTAAGCAAAAAAAAAATAAATAAGAATATCTGTGAAAACCACAAGTCAATATATTTTTTTCAACCGGAGGTATGGAAAATCTTAACATATATAAAACAAAGTCGCTGTCTGTGTGCTTAAATCTTTAAAACTACGCAACGGATTTTGAAGCGTTTTTTTTTAATAGATAGAGTGATTTAAGAGGAAGGTTTTTATGTATAACTAGCGACCCGCCCCGGCTTCGCACGGGTGAAATTTCAGAAAATGGCATGCCGGGTACTAATATATCGGGTTTGTATTTATACAAGCGGGTTGCAACGCATGCCGGGTACACGCTAGTATAGTATAAAATCAAACATTTTGATGCACAAATTTTTAAGGAAATAAATAAAAACTTTACGTGGGTATTAAATTTTGACACACACACTATTTCATATTTTAAGTCCAAACCTTCCTGCATTTTTTTTGTTTCCAGCCCACTTAAAACTTTACTGGAGTTTGTACAGGGTGATCGCGTATAATGTTACCCCCCTTTAACATCTTTATTTCGCAATTAAGAAAAAACTGTTAAATACAAAAGTTGTAGGATTTAATGTAAACTTCTTGCAAAATATATTTTCGTAGATACAGGGTGTTGCATAAAAGCGTGACAGATCAAAGTTATATCGATGCTGTTCAAAAACTACTGCCCACCATTAAACAACTGTTATCTGCTACAGCTTCTTCAGCATCTGTCGAAAGAGTGTTTTCGACATTTGGTTTGGTACATTCCAAACTTCGAAATCGCTTGGGAACAGAAAAAGCCGCTAAATTAGTTTTTCTGTATAAGAATTACAATTGACTTATATTATATTACTATAAACTGTTCTAAGTTAAAAAAAAATTTCAATCAATAATTATGAGTAACTGTATAAAAAAAGGTATTTGAATAAATAGGTAGGTATACTCCATTTCCAAAAACATAAACAAAGAAATAATCTTACTATATATACGTATTCTATAACAATAACTATAATTATGTTCTTTACAAGTTTGGCTTTAGACGTTTGACCATTTTTTCTAAAACTCTACCTACTACATTACTTTACACTTACTCCGAAGCCTGCTGCAACTGCTTAAGAACCAATACTGCTATAAACGTTTTTCCGGACCCTGTGGGTAAATATATAATTGTATTTTTGTTTATTGCTATTTCTCGTAAAGCCTCTTGATAATTTCTAGGAGCAAAATCAATTTCATCTTCATCTGACATTGTGCTCCTCTGTATATATTACTGTTTCAACAAGAGCAAGAGCAAACACTGACGGGATGGACTGATGCAATACTAAAATGGCGACAATTTTGCGAAAGTTTTTGTTTTTATACAGTTCTGGATAAGGTCCACACCCAACCAATCAGATTCAGCTACATAAGCAATCTGGTCCAATAACAAAAAATGGGGGAATCACACAGCGAAAATGCACTTTTCGGTAAATAACCCATAAAATGAAATGCTAAAAGATAAGATTATTATTAGTATTTATAAATCTTATTTTTTTTGCAAAGGTAGAATGGTAGAGTTTGAAAAAAAATTTAATAAATAATCTTGTAGGTTAAGTTGAGAAAACTTACTTTATGCGAGGTATCGAAAATGTATTTCAAAAGAAACGATTTTATTTAGGCATATCATCCATTTTCATTGCATTGCATAAAATATAAGATGTTTTATTACAAAAAAATAAAATAAAATAAAGTTTTGTACTTTCGGTTGACTGTTCCGGAATGAAAGGAAATTTAATATTTATAGTACAAAACACCAACTATTTATAGGGTCAAAGAAAATTTATAGGGTTGTCTCCACAAAACACCAACTAAGGTTGTCTCTGTCTCTGGTTGTCCCACAGAAAAATAAAGGGTTTAGTTTAGTGTTGGGATCGCTCGAGTGAAAAACCGCTCGAGTACTCGATTATTGAAATAACCGACATCACTCGGTTATTGACACGAAAATCGTCGCTTAACAAGCAGTCAAGCACTAAGCGAAAGTTCGTTCATTCGATATCCGCTCGGCCATCGTCGCCTGACGGCTTTCAAGTTAATGCTCCGAAGTCTCACACGACATACGTCTTTGTTAACGGCACATAAACATAAAAGAGTTTCGTTTTCGTCGTTTTGGTTTGGATTTTGGATATTAAACATCTGCGACGCCTGGCCTGGCCTTCAAAAAGCAATCGGTGGTGATCGCTTGCCCTCGGCGTCATTCGCTATCGAATCGAATCGAGCGGCAAGCGATCAACCACTCGCTGAATGCGCTATTCATTCACTACTTGATACTTGAACCGAAATTTCGAGTGATAAATCGCTCGAGCGATCGCTCGATTATTGAAATCGCTCGAGTACTGACTACTCGATTATTAAAATCATCGGTTTTTCCCAACACTAGTTTAGTTCACAAAACACCAACTAAGGTTTAGTTCGTCCGGAGACAGTAAAGTCACAGAAAATGTAGAAAGAGATACAAGCAACAAGGTGCTCTCCTTTTGCTTCTTTTAAACAGCAGCAAAGTAAAAACCTACCAGCGGTATGCAGCACCCGTCCGTAAAACCATCTTTCTGGCCAAGAAGAAGAGCTTTTATAAATAAGGATAGAATGACGTTACAAAAAATTCGCTGATTGCAATTTTTATTGCTTCTACTGTAACGAACATTTGATTTTTGCAACGTGGGAGATTTTTATCATTTCAGGTTCGATGATAGATATGACGTGAAATTTACCGTTAGTGAGTCGCTTACATCAGTCATTCAACGGCTCAACATAGCCAAATTTTCAGTCGCTCCCATTCACTCAGACGGACGTGCCTTGCAGCCGCTGACAGGAATCTTCGGAGAGGCTCATCACCCCGGTGAAGCTTAAATGGACGATTTCGCAACACAGTAGAAAGAGAAAGAAGAGAGAGAGAGAGGGGTGTTAGTGTGCCCGCCGGCCATCAGGGCAAATTAGCGCTATTGTCGCCAGCTGGCCGTGTAACCGGGTTCTGTCGCATATTTTTGACGTATAAAAGAGAAGGACAGTTATATTCTAACCTACTATAACGCTTCCCAAACGGCGCCAGGTGCTAATTGGAACAAACCAGCCAGCCGCCAGCCCGCCATCCATCCATCCATGTCACAACTGTCAATTTTTCTTGTCCACGTTTTTTCTGAGGAAATTAATTAATTTTTTATTATCATTTTAATAATATACAATTACATAAGTTTCTATTCTAGAAAACTTCGCCGATGTGTGTGTAATCTTTCAGTTATTATTCCAGCCTACTATGCAGGTAATTATTTTTTATTGTTTATCAAATTGATTTTACACTTCCTTACCTATTTTTTATATAGGAATATAGGAAATGTAAGTTTACAATAAATAAATTAACATGAAATGTTTCACATACATAATAGGTGTTGGTTAACAAGCCAATCTTAACAAAATATCACTGGGCAACCTGCAGATAACTGCAACACATTGTGCCCGAGGTAATACCTAACAATCTATCAGTTACGAACAGATAAGTTTAGTCTCTTGAAATGATAATTTTAACATTTTTGTTTTACTGAGTGGATTAAAAATTATAACATAATGGCACAAAGATAATGGTTTGAGCTAACTCGATAAGTAGATACTTGGCCATCGGCCATATTTTACAGAGAAATTTAATGTCTACCCGATACTGTTTCTTTTGTTTCAGAGAACGCTGTAAGAATCACCTGATAGTTTATGGATCTTTTAGTACGTGTCTCAATGCATCCTAGTGCTTGTGTTTATACAGTATTTGTGATAATATTATATGAATTGAGGCAATTTCAGATGAGTGTGACCTGTGAGACGTAACCTAAGGACATTAGTTTATTCTAAACAGTTATTTTTTGTTATGGTTGTCATTGCAGTTTTTATTTATAAATAAACGTAGAAAACATTATTTACGATAAAGTGCTTCCATCTTTATTTTCTAAATCTTGGTTAATATAAAAATGTGCATTATTTATTCCATAAAATAAAAACTTTTGTGCGTCTTTTTATTGATTTAATTTGTGATTTAATAATATTTATATTGAATCACAAATTAAATCAATAAAAACTCGTTCAAAAGTTAATAATTAAATTGAAAAGTCCTAAAACCGCTGTTCAAATTTCCCGCCATTGCGCCTCTGATGGCCGGCGGGCACACTAACACCCCTCTCTCTCTCTTCTTTCTCCCTCTACTGTGTTGCGATTTTTTAACAAGGAGTTAACATTTCTAACCCTATAAATTTTCTTTGAGGCTCATTTAGACTACAGTATTTCAGTCGCCTGGAGACCCTCAACGTTCAACGCCCGAATTTGGAAATTCGCTTCGCCAAGAACCAGGATCTCAGGACTAGGAAATTCGCTACTGCAACGACTTTTTTAAGTCGCTTTTACAGGATTTAATCAGCTTTTCGACTTTTACAGGATAAGGAGCAACGCAGACCTTCAATCAGCGACATTTATTCCCAGTGCGTACCCTGGGAACCCCGCGATAGCGCCCGTAAAAAAGCCTTCATCGTTGGACACGGCTTGGTAAAACGTTTTTAGACAGAATAGTCACAGTTCGAAAGCCAATTAGGCAGCATTATCCTGGCATTGCAGGTGGTGTCCGGCCGACGTGGTATAGAAACCTGCCTCTTAAACTAAAAATACAGAATTTTTTCTCTTTATTTTCAGGAATCATTCTCAACAAATTTGGACTTCAGACCTTTGCAAAAGGCACGCCCTCACCGCAGTCCTATTGAAATTAGGCTCCGGTGGAACCGTGAAAGTTAGGTTATCGTTATAGTGCGACAAATACATTTTAGACTTTTAAAGTTCGTCGCGCGTATATCGATACAGTTTTAATAATAGCTAAAATATCTTAGCGCACAATCTTAGTTAGTTTGGTATATAGGATTTTTCGAAAATCTTAGAAGATTTTAATTTTGTTCATATAGGGTTTTCTTTTTTATTGTAAATAAAATAGTAGCTTATTTCTTATTTAGGGCGAACTTACTTACAACGGACAGACTTTCCCTGAAAAAAAAAAAAATTAAAATCAAACAAGACAAACAATAAGGACTAAGCCCTACGTGATATTGAATAAAATATTTTGCATTGTATTTTATTCCTGTTGGACGCGCCCGTGCCAACTTTTAAATTTTTCAACGGTTTTATTAACACAAAATAAGTTTCTACTTATCGTTAATAAATTAATTCGTTTATAAAGAAAATTAAATATCCATTAAAATTTTATTCTTAAATAAAAATGCCCCCTTTTCTTTGCGCTTGAGTGGCTGCTAGCATTTCCAGTTAGCGGGGTAAAAGGTGGTGGGACCATTCACTGACAGACTACTTGTAGCGTCAAGTAGTTTGTTTTTTCGGCTGTCTCCCGGCGGCCTGGCATCCCTGGACAATTTAGAAATTTTACAAAGCAAACAACATGAGTAACGAAAGCGTTAGCAGCAGGAGTAGCCTGCATAGTAGGGCGTCAGAATATGAATTTTTGGAAGATTTCAAAACATTAGATATTTTGAAAAATTCGGGGGAGCAAACTCCCCTTTTTAATGATCATCATAGACATGCGACTTTTAAGGCGCCAGCTGACGGCGTCATTCAAAACCGATAATAATACTGGTGTGGAAACCTTTATAATATAATAATATAACAATTTTGAAGACACTTTTAAGTCAACAAACATGCCTTTATTAAAAAATTCAGGGGTAAATATTTTCGGTGACCGTCCTTTAGACGGTAAAAAGAGCGACACCATATTATCCTTTAACTCTGCTTTTTAATGATTTCTTGGTATTTTGCACAACGTACAATATTGCATACCGATGTTAGCTGTGGTATAATCGTATGAGAAATATAATTGGCAATTAACCCTGGCAAGGGGAAAGGATAAAATTTTGCTGAGCTAAGTTAAATTTTTAAAAGGAACAGAGAATTTAGGGGTTGGCTTTTGCTTTAGGTACGTTCCATTTGATTCTTTTAAACAGCAAAACATAATAAAAATATTTGCTTAGCTAAGTTTTTAAAGGAATGGTTCGCGAACAACTTCGTATAGTTCGTATGGAAAATAGAGAGGAGCATACTTAACCGCGGCAAGGGGGGGAGGAAAAAATCTTTACTGAGCTAAGTTAAATTTTCAAAAGAAACGTGCAACTTAGCCGTTGGCTTTGCTATTTAAAAGAAGCTTAAAGGAAATCTGCTGATGTATTTAAAATGAGCAGAGAGAGAGAGGAGTGTTCGATTCGCAAGTTCAGATCGATTCGGATTAATCTAACTGATTCCAACTGATCTGATTTGTGTTCGATTGGTAAATCGGTCAAATAAGGTGCTTATTTTTAAAATCATATCGATCCAAATCTCTGTGCCAATCGAACAGACGTCTATTCTCGAAATGGGCGAATGATCATTTCAAGAAAAGTGATTAGTTTTTCTCTTAAGAATGATGAAACTGTATTCTTGAAACTTAAAATTACTATTCATTTCCATACGATGTGAGCATATGATGTGAATGGTTCCTTCTCTCGATAGAGCATTCACTTCTCTTAAGTTGGAGAATAGACGTCCTAATTAGTTTTTCTCTATTCTTGATTCTCAGTTTTATACATGCAGGTTATGCAATTAAATCAATCGAAAACTCCTTCGACCTCATTTTGCGCCTATCGTCAAGTAAGAGATTTTCTAACCTATTTTTTGATTTTTTAAAGGCGCTGATGGTAAATAAATAGTTATTGACGTATTTTTTTAAATTATAAAGTAATATGTATTTATTTCCAAACTAAAACAGCAAAAATAAGTCACATAACATAATAAACCGTAAATAACTCTGTGTAAATACCTTTTGATACACATTAATGCACAATAAGTTTCAATAATACTATTAAAGTAAAAATATGCTTTTTAAAAGCCTAAACCGATATACAAACTCCTGATCGTTCCAGATTTCTAGATGATTTGGTCTCGGCTTCCACAATATTTAATGTCTTCATCGTCATCATACAATAATAATCATTAATCATTTTAAAGGGAAAATTATTATAAGGTTATAGTTCTAGTCTTAATTACAATGGCCACCTGTCTTAGCCACAATCAGCCTGCTGTTATTATAAGGTTATATTGGATTGTTATTCCAAAGTCAGTGTGATGACATTCCATACGGCGGTAAACAGTCTCAAAGAGACCGACGTTTACCGCCGTATGGAATGATTGGAATGTCATCACACTGACATTGGATAAATTATACTATTATTAATGCTATTTCTTAAAAAGACCTATTTTTTAACATTTTAATCATGACCGGTGGATGTTAACCGGTGCTCTTTGGGCGGTTAAGTTAATTCATGGTTAAAGTGCTGGTTTGGACCTAATCATAACCTATAATTTCGCATTTCATAATTTTTACCGGTTAATCAAAGGAACTGTTGATTATCACAACCTATAAAAACGAAATGACGATTAACCGCAACCTATACAACCGGGCCTAAGAATGATTAAACTGTATTCTTTAAACTTAAAATGACTATTCATTTCCATGACGATGTGAGCATATGATGATGATGTGAATTGTCCCTTCTCGCGGGAGAGCGTTCACTTCTCTTAAATTGGAGAATAGACGTCCAGGACGTCTACTCTCGAAATAGGCGAATGATCATTTCAAGAGAAGTGATTCGTTTTTCTCTTAAGAATGATAAACTGTATTCTTGAAACTTAAAATGACTACTTATTCATTTCCATGACGATGTGAGCATATGATGTGAATTGTCCCTTCTCGCGAGAGAGCGTTCACTTCTCTTAAATTAGAGAAAATAGACGTCCAGGACGTCTATTCTCGAAATAGGCGAATGGTCATTTCAAGAGAAAGTGATTAGTTTTTCTCTTAAAAATGATTAAACTGTATTCTTGAAACTTAAAATGACTATATTCATTTCCATGACGATGTGAGCATATGATGTGAATTATATTCTCGCGAGAGAGCGTTCACTTCTCTTAAATTGGAGAAAGTCGAAATAGGCGAATGATCATTTCAAGAGAAGTGATCAGTTTTTCTCTTAAGAATGATTAAACTGTATTCTTGAAACTTAAAATGACTAATTAATTTCCATGACGATGTGAGCATATGATGTGAATTGTAACTTTTCGCGAGAGAGCGTTCACTTCCGTTAAATTGGAGAATATAGACGTCCAGGACGTCTATTCTCGAAATAGGCGAATGATCATTTCAAGAGAAAGTGATTAGTTTTTCTCTTAAGACTGATTAAACTGTATTCTTGAAACTTAAAATGACTATATTCATTTCCATGACGATGTGAGCATATGATGTGAATTGTAACTTCTCGCGAGAGAGCGTTCACTTCTCTTAAATTGGAGAATAGACGTCCTGGACGTCTATTCTCGAAATAGGCAAATGATCATTTCAAGAGAAGTGATTAGTTTTTCTCTTAAGGTGGGAGTATCAACATGCTTGGCAACCTATAACCTATTTTACGCAGATTTTATTTATTTTTCTAGCTTTTACACAAAATTTAAATAAAATCAATATCGACTGCATATTCTATAGGTAATAATTGACATATTAAATAAATATTAAGGAATTTCATAAATTATTTTAGAAGAATTGTGTAACGAAAAATATTGAGTAAGATTTTTTTAAATATTATTATGTCATTGTCATGTCATATTCTTTCACTATACAATTCTTCCAAAATAAGCAATGAAATAAATTGATGCTTTTGTAATATATCAGATATTACCTAAATAATAGACCGACGATATTGATTTTATTTAAAAGTTAGTAAATAAAATAATAAACTAAAAAAACAACGCGAAATAGGTTATAGGTTGGCAATAGATTGAATGACATTGAAAATGCAACCTTAAGAATGATTAAACTGTATTCTTAAAACTTAAAATGACTATATTCATTTCCATGACGATGTGAGCATATATACTTCTTCTTTCTTGGGTTTTAACGTGTTAGTGCCGTTGAGCACTTTTACACACTTTGGGTTTTCTGAAAATTAAAGGACAAATTGTCCTTTGGGGGGGACGTTAGTGTTTCTGTAGTGTAATTTTTTGAAATTTTTTATTTTCAAAAAAATTTTTTTTTTTTTTTTTTTACTTTTTAATTGATCAAATTTTGTTGTCATACAATCAAGCATGGCTTGACGATTAGGATGTTGTTTTTGTGTTTTTTATGTTATTGTATAATAGGAGCATTTATGCTCCTATTGCGGATTTTGAGCAGATTTGGGGCGGGATTTATGGGAAATGAATTTTGAATTAATTGATTTGGGTGAAACTGTTTTTTCCTAAAAAACTCAGTATGTCTTTTGTTTAGGAATTCTTGAATTGTTTCTACTTTAAGGTCGCGGTGGATCGCCGCTCCCCTAATGTAGTAGGGCGCGTTTGTGATGGCCCTAAGAATTTTATTTTGAAGTGTTTGAAGACGTTTTCTTCGTGTTTTAGGTGCTTGACACCATGCTATGCTTCCGTATAGTATGGAGGGGCGCACTACTTGTTTGTATAGTAGCGTCTTATTTTTAAGTGACAGTTTGCTTTTGCGACCCAGGAGAGGATATAGGCGGCCAAATGCTTGCTTTCCGCTTTTGATTTTATTGTCAAAATGGGGGGCCCATGAGAGCTTTTTGTCAAGAGTGACACCGAGGTATTTTAGGGTGTTGCTCCAAGGTATTTCAGTATTGTCTAGTTCAAGATTTTGGATATTGATGTTGTTTATTCTCTTGTTGGAAATGAGAATGGCTTGAGTTTTTTCAGCGTTAACTTTTATTTTCCATTTTTGAAAATAGTCAATAAGCGTGTTAATCTGATTTTGTAAACATCTTTGAATGTGTGCAAGGTTTTTATGGGTGCACGTCATGGCCGTATCGTCAGCAAAGATGTATTGCTCGACGAAAGGCGTTTTTGGCATGTCCGCAGTATACACAATGTATGAAACTGGGGCAATTGGGGAACCTTGGGGAACGCTCGCTTCAATATCGCGTACGTCTGACAAAACGCCGTTTACACGGGTTTGGAATTTTCTATCTTTGAGGTATGAAATAATGAATTTTGTGAAATTTATGTTTATATTGATGTGAATCGTCCCTTCTTGCGAGAGAGCGTTCACTTCTCTTAAATTGGAGAATAGACGTCCAGAAATGTCAGCTATAGGCATGTTCGATCCGGATCGACATTTCAGAAGTTCGATTTTCTGCTTCCAATTCTCCGATTTGTTGGATTACTCCGCGCCTGTTCTGTTTTAGAGAGAAATAAGAATCTGAATGTAGTGTTGGGAAAAACCGATGATTTTAATAATCGAGTAGTCACTACTCGAGCGATTTCAATAATCGAGCGATCGCTCGAGCGATTTATCACTCGAGCGATTTATCACTCGAAATTTCGGTTCAAGTATCAAGTAGTGAATGAATTCAATGAATAGCGCATTGAGCGAGTGGTTGATCGCTTGCCGCTCGATTCGATTCGATAGCGAATGACGCCGAGGGCAAGCGATCAAATACTTTAACTTTAAACTACGCCGCTGACCGCTGACGCGACAGTCAAATATCCAAAATCCAAACCAAAACGACGAAAACGAAACGCATGTCGCGATAGCGCCTTCTCTTTTATGTTTATGTGCCGTTAACAAAGACGTATGTCGTGTGAGACTTCGGAGCATTAACTTGAAAGCCGTCAAGCGACGATGGCCGAGCGGATATCGAATGAACGAACTTTCGCTCAGTGGTTAGTGCTTGACTGCTTGTTAAGCGACGATTTTCGCTTGAAATTATAACTCGAGTAGTCGTGTCAATAACCGAGTGATGTCGGTTATTTCAATAATCGAGTACTCGAGCGGTTTTTCACTCGAGCGATCCCAACACTATCTGAATGCCGTTCACATTCACAATCATTCAATCATTTATCAAACCCTTAGTTGGTGTTTTGTGATCAAACCTGCGAGTATATAGTTGACAGGTACTTACATGAATTTCGTCGGAGAATTTTGACCGATTTTTACGAGGAAATATTCGTTGTTTGGGATGAATAATTAAAATTAAACTCTTTTCGTGAAATTCGCACATTTTCATTATGTGAAAGTCTCCGATTTTCAACCGTCCGAAGGATTTCCAGGTGAAAATGGGCTTTTAAAAGTACATAAGTATATGTACATATTTTTATAAAGGTATCTAATAAAAAGGTACCCTTTTGAATTTATGGGACTATTTGACTATTATATACACAAGTCAGCAGTCATGGGAACGAACAAACCCTATAAATTTTCTTTGATGGGAACCTAATATCCTAATAAGTACAAAGAGAAACATACGCCCTTTTCAGTCTGTTTACAATCGATTTATTGAACTTTTTTCTAGACATCTGAGAAATACGAAATTAACTAAACCTTGAAATTTACTTATATATTATATAAGTGTGCAGAAAATCCAATTTACTATTGCACTAAACTAAGCTTATAAAAATTAGAGCAATAACAGTATATAGCGACTCGCTGTCTAGTTAATCGTCTTTATGACATTTTTGAATAGGCATCAGTGTTCTAGTGCCTAGTGCTGTTGTTGCAGTAAAGCGCAAGTAAATCAAGCATCATTCTAACATATAAGGCACAACTTATACATACTTATTTATATCTATATGATTCTCATGCACTAGTACGCAATTTATACTTGGAAATACGCAAAAAATGTTATAATTGGTTATTTTCATGTCGGTAATATAATTTTTTTTTATTATTTAAATAAATTATTGCATTTCTGGAATGGACCACAATATCATAGGAATTATTTCCGGACTATAGAGTTACTCATACCACAACAAGTAAAACTATTGGTAACTGCGAATAAGCGGCAACAGCGGCAGAGATAGAAATCACAAAAAAGAGATAGAAAACACCGTAGTTCTCCCTAGTCGAGTAGTCGAAGCCAAAGAACCTCGGCAGAGAAAGAAGTGTTAAATGTTTTGATAGTGCGGGAGCAGTATATCGAAAAACAATACTTTGATGATGGTTTCCTTTTAGAACCAGAGAGTAATATAACGATTTTTGCGAATCTAAAAGATCTTTTGACGACGATGCGTTCCGGTTAGAATGAGAATGGAATTCTGAAAATCAATTTCGAAAGATAGTACCTAGCTTTAAGCCAGACCCGGCGCTACACTAATATGTCGACAAGCGATTCCAAATTATTGCGCCCCCTTTCCCCAGTGGTAGGATAGTGCCTTGACTGAAAAATAATTTTATTTATCTTCCTATACCGGGTGTTTCTCAAAAGACGTTCACCCCTATAACTTTTCTGTATTTATAGATATTAAAATGAAATTTTGAGATTATGCATAAGAGATGAGTCTGCATCATAGACAATTTACCTTTAGGCCCAGTTGTATAGGTGTCGATTAATCAGAACATTAATCAAGAGATTAATCACAATTTTAATGTTAGGATTATTTTTGATTCTCAGTTTTATACATGCAGGTTATGCAATTAAACCAATCCAAAACGCCTTCGACCTCATTTTGCGCCTATCTTCAATTAAGAGATTTTCTAACCTATTTTTTGGCTTTTAAAAGGTGTTCATGGTCAATAAATAATTATTGTATTGTTTTAATTTTAAAGTAATACCGATATATTTATTTTCAAACTAAAACAGCAAAAATAAGCATAACAAACCGTAAATAAGTCTATGTAAATACCTTATTTTGATACACATAATGCAATAAGTTTCAATAATACTATTAAAGTAAAAATATGCTTTTTAAAAGCCTATATACCGCCTAACCCTAAACCGATCTACACTACAAACTCCTGATCGTTCCAGATTTCTAGATGATTTGGTCTCGGCTTCCACAATATTTAATGTCTTCATCGTCATCATACAATAATTCTTCAATTTCATTAATCTTTGAAGGGAAAATTAATATAATATATTGTACTATTATTAATGCTATTTCTTAAAAAAAACTATTTTTAAAAATTTTAATCTTGACCGGTGGATGTTAACCGGTGCTCTTTGGGCGGTTAAGTTAATTATTGGTTAAAGTGCTGGTTTGGACCTAATTATAACCTATAATTTCGCATTTCTTACTTTTTACCGGTTAATCAAAGGAACTGTTGATTATCACAACCTATAAAAACGAAATGACGATTAACCGCAACCTATACAACCGGGCATTAGATAAGCAAACAATAATCACGAAAGTGGCAGTTTTATGGCCTCGCGCATGTAAACAAAGCTGGACACTATTAGCCATGCGCACTCCGGCGGCCATTCAATAGCTCCCCTTCTTCCAATCCATCTATTTTCAAAAGTTCGCGCTTATCTTAATACTATTTTTGAAAATAGATAGATTGCAAGGAGGGGAGCTATTGAATGGCCGCGGAGGTCTCCCGACTTAACCCCCCTTGACTTTTTTCTGTGGGTTTACCTTAAAGGTAAAGTTTTTCAAATTAAGCCAATGGACATGGAGGACTGAAAGAATCGAATTGTTCAAGAAATACGGACAATCACTCCGGAAGTTGTCAGAAATGTGCAGAAAGAATTTTTCGATCGTCTAGGTTACTGCCAATTACCCTTGGGGCAACATTTTCAACATTTATTAAAATGATAAATAATTAATTGTTTTATTTATTTTCGAACTTTAACTGTCGATAAATCATAATGACATGTTAGATAAAAAATGTTCACAATTATGCACAGAATCCTAAAATTAAAAAAAAAAATGTGGGTTCCCATTTAAAAAATTAAAGTTGGTCCAAGCAGAGTGCTTGCGGAGACCCTGTATAATAAAAAATATAAAAAAAACAAAATCGACGTGTCCGAGCGATTTTTAAAAACATTCAGCGTTCTCTAAATAATGAATTTACTCCAGACTTTACGTCCTCACTGTATAATATCTAGGTATAAAGAGACTAAAGAAAGAAACAAAAAACAATTTAAGTTGAAGCAAGTATAAGAATGTCCTTAAATATTAAAATCCAATCTTGTCCTTGCTTAATGTAATTAATAATGTGGGAGTTTTTTAAAGAAAATTAGCCCTTTAATTTTTATTAGAGGTGATTTTAGGTTCTACTCCCTGTGACTGTGATTTATTACTTGTTATACGTATTGTTATGCATTATAAAAAAAATACTAGAATTTTAAGAATAAGAACCAATAAATGTTTCACTACTTCCTATTCGCATCATGTACTCCTTTTGCAGGCGCGCTTTCGGGCGCCTTCGGGGTTTTGATTTGCGCTTTGAGTTTTATACATCTAGCAACTCTATTACAATTTTATGAAATCATATTTTTTTATTATTCCTTAAAGTAGGACATACCTACTCAGTGGCGTAGCTAGGATATTGTCTTGGGGGGGGGCATATAGTTGCATAGAGGCGTAAAGCCCGCCGCGAAAAATTTTTTGGACCACGCCCAAATTTTGCTAAATTTTTCTATTATCTATAATTGTTACGTAATCGCCTAAGTACAATCCGCAACTGAAATAATCTAGAAGTCCTACAAACCAACCACAACCAAACGTAATAACCTAGGTTTTCCTACGATGTTTATATCTTACTTTGTCTTATTTACGTAAATAAAAGAGAGAAAAGGAAATTTACACCACCAGACACCGCGAATGTCACATAAAACAAGACGACGGGGATGTGATGACCAAAACAGACGCGTTGTTTCTCAAAGTAAGCCTACCTACGTTAAATTCAAAAGGGCAAAAAAATTTAATTTAAATATTGTTTTTGAAATATTGTTGATAATTACTTTTTTTCATGGCTCTTGGGGGGGGCAAATGCCCCGATGCCCCCCCCCCCCTAGCTACGCCGGTGTACCTACTAGAATGTTAGTATTTTATTTTTAGAAATCATGGATATAAGAACATTGTTTGAGACAAAACTGACAGTAGTGAAAAATCTCAATACATAGTCGATTTTAAAAATTTTGCTCTAAATTATTGACCAAATTTGTTAGAAATTTGGACGTATAGTTAAAAAAAAATGTTCGGACTTTTCGCCTACCACACCCCTATTGCCCCCCCCCCCCCTGTATCCGCGCCTGGTTATAGGGGTGAACGAATTTTAAGAAACAGCCGGTATTAGTTTGTGTTTCACTTTGTTTGACATTGCTGCCTTTACACGGCACCTCAAGCAGCTGCATGTGGTGATTGCCCCTAGCCTTTATTCTATAACTAAATTACTGCACTGACATCCTGAATTAGAATATTGAAAATATAGGTATCCCGATAATTAATAACTTATAGCAGGATAAGAATTAAAATTTAGTGAAAAAGCCTTTTTTACAGGCTTCTTGGATCTGTTCAGCTGTTCAGACCACGTGCACACGGACTAAATAACAGAAAGCGGTGTTGCCAATCCCACGGCGTATCTTTCCCTTTCCAGCTGTGGTTAACCGACACCTGTTGGTTGTTGAAAGTCGGAATGTTAAAATAATCGGTTGAAATGTTACTCGTTCTGAATTTAGTAGAATTCTTCGGCAAAGGCGAGTTTGATACGACGCGAAGTATAGTAACCTCATTATTTACGTGTTTATTAAGAAAGTATCGGATTAATTAGTGCCCTTTTTGGTGTTTTGTTTATCTACTGTACTGTAAACTTTGATGTGTATAAGAAGTTTTTGTTTCTATTTGGATTATTGAGCAGCCAGAACTTTTTTATACAGGTACTAAACTTAAAATACTTTATAGGGGTGTTGGTGTTATAAGCTGTTCTTGTCTGAACAGTTTAGTGGCAGTGAGGTAGTGTGCATCACTATAAACTGTTTTCTGTTTATACATTGTTCTGTTAGGTGCCGTCTATGGTTATTTTATAATTTGTTTTCACCTATTCACTGTACGTTCATAAAAGCACACCTTTTTTATACGTTGCCTAGAATATAGAATACCTTGATCTGAAGTTGGCTTGCTTTTAAATTTAGGCCAAAGAACGATAGTTAAAGATTTTTTTTTAATTTAAATTCATAAATTCGAAAGTTATGGATGTGACTAATTTATTTAATATGAATAATTTATAGTAGGTACCATATTTTCTTTAAACAACCCCCCAAAGTTCTGGGGATATGACTGGGGCATTCTTTGTACGTTCGTTCTGGGGTCTGAGCAGGTTTTTTTTTAAATTATAACATAAAAGTACCATCGTATTTGTATTGTTTGTCGATTGTATTGAATGGACCTATTATAGATCGTGGCACTTCTCAAGGCCATTCCGTTGTACTGGTCATCGAGAGTCGAATACCTAATTTTTGTTGTCCAAGTTTTTAGTCAATAAAACGTTAAAATTTGCTATATTTACGGAGTAATATGACGTCATTATACCTACCAAGTGAATGGGTATGGGTCATCGACTGCACGGTGCCTCCGTATTTTTTATTGTCGTTTTTTTTTGTTTTTGTTTCATGATTTTTAAATAATTTTTGAAATCGTTATCATCGAGCATTCCCCTTTTTTTTCTGTGGTTTGTCTGATGTCCGTGTGTCGTGTGTCACTACGTAAAAATATCTCAAAAGGGTTACAATTAAAATTTGCCAAATTAAAAAAAAAAGAAGTCGCAGCGAGTAAGCATTCTTCTGTGTAGTCAATTTTAAATCGTATAACCATGGCTATCTACGATGTAGGTACGTCAAGACACTAACAAAATTCTCAGGTTATGTCAAAAAACTAGTGATGGGATACGGATAACTCGAGTGAAAAATAACCGATCACTCGATTTTTTCAATCACTTGAATTATTCGGTTATCATCGGTAATAATTCGAGTGACGAAAATTCGAATTATTTTATTTTCAAACGACCCGCATGCCATTCATAAATCACCAATCACTCATTGCGGCTACACAAACTAGTTAGTTTACGGAACTGGCGACTTTTTTTTTTTTAGAAGAAAAAAAAAATATGTGGTTGATTATTGAAGTGAATCGGTTTTTTACTACTTTGGCGACCTTTATTTTCCTAATATAGCATTCGAGTGAAAAATCGCTTATAATTCGGTTTTTTAAATCACTCGAATTCTCGGTAGTCGATTATTAAAATAACAAAATAACTCGATTTCTCCCATCACTACAAAAAACGATTTAGCAGGGTGGTCAAGGCCAAGGCAATGAGAGAATATCGATATCGTTATCCTTGTCTACTCTTAAGGTGGAATTCTCAACGTCATTCCATCTATTGCCAACCTATAACCTATTTCGCGTTGCTTGTTTTAGTTTATTATTTGATTAACTAACATTTAAATAAAATCAATATCGTCGGTACAATATTTAGGTAATATCTGACATAAATATTATTACAAAAATATTTATAAATATTTATTACAAAAATATCAATTTATTTCATTGCTAATTTTGGGAGAATTGTATAGTGAAAGTACAATGACATAATAATATAAAAAAAATCTTACCCGATATTTTTCGCTATACAATTCTCCTAAAATATTTAGTGAAATTCCTTGATATTTATTTAATATCTCAATTATTACCTATAAAATATGAAGACGATAATGATTTTATTTAAATTTTGTGTAAAAGCTAGAAAAATTAAATAAATAAACGCGAAATATGTTATAGGTTGGCAAGCATTTTGGTACTCCCACCTTAAACATCTTGGATAATCTTCCTTTCCTAGGTATTCTCTCTTGCCTAATAAATAACGAAATAAATGCACTTGTTTTGGAATACTTAACATTATTTTTTATGTCCAGTTATCATATTGATCCTCTAGACTCCTAGCTCATTTCTGTCGGTGATTTATTCGACATATGAGAGGTAGGCAGCTTGGCTGCTCCTGAGCTCTAGTTAAGGCTGTAAGCCTTCTCCTTCGGATCAAAATTATTTTTTATATTATTGTATTCACTTCTTAAATCCATTTAGAATCATGTGCCCCTCTCCCCCTATTTTTTATTAAATAGCGGGTTTTGCTCATTTTACAGTCTATATATGGGTGGTTTTATGGGTGGTTTTTAGTATCTTTTAAGATCCTGATTTAATTTTGAAAAAAAAAAATCGGCCTTAGTTCAACTGACTTTTTCTTTTAGGTAACTGAGTGAAATATGCCAGAATGGTTAAGAAAGTGCTCAAGTGTCATGAAAATAAAAGTTAAAAGGGTTTTATATAGATAATAAACAGCTTATTAACATGACCGTCCCATACTTTTTTTTTAAGTGCTAGCTTTGATTTAATATCGGTTTCGACCTGTAATTTTATTTAATACACTTTATACTGCCCAAATGTGAACAGATTTTTGGTTAGTGCCATATGGTAATTCTTTAATAAACTACCAAAATGTGCCAGATTTTACAAATTTGGAAGTAAGGAGGTACGAAAAAAGCGAGGAAAAAAGTATGCGACGGCCATGTGTTTGTTACGACGGTCATGTGATTTCACTCATTTTTATTTACTTAAAATTTAGCCTATCCCCATGTTGTGAATTTTAGGTTAGAATTTCCACCGGTAAATAGCCAACAACAAAAAACCAAAGTGAGCAACTTTATTACTATAAATGTTGTTTTTTATCACTATAGACGGTCATGTTAGATACATAAATAGAAAAAATACGAAAAACTTAAACTCACCTATTTTATATCAAAATACACGACAAGAACTGTAAATAATTTCGCAAACCGAACTGCACAAGTAACTGTCGCTATTTGCAATAATAAAATATTTTAATTCACACATGCAGTATCATCTAGCATCGAAAAGACAACCTAAAAAGTCCTTCTACGGTCATGTGAAGAAAACGTCGGGACAGCGTTCAATAATTATTTTTGGCCCAAACATTAACATTAATGGCTATTCAAGACAATTTTATAACACAAAAAACCCAACATTTGTTAAATATCATTTACTTTAAGTTAAAATATATTTTTTGAAGATTGGATTTTGCTCTAGGGACATAAGTACGACGGTCATGTGAAATAGGAGTTTCAAACCCCAAATTAAAATATAAATTCATAAGATATTGCACTTTTAGTAAGTATTAATAAATCGATAAAAATATGCGTGTCTAGTCAAATATAAAAAAAAATTATGGCTAATAAAAAGGATTTTAAATTTTAAGACCCCAGGGACATGGTATCTTAAAAGTTACTGAAAACCACACATATGCCATCGCCAAGATTATAAAAATCAGTCCAGTCACTTTACAAGGAAGTAAGAAAACTTATAAATTATTTGTCGTGTGATGACAACATTTTTAGAATTCGGTTTTTAACAGAGGCAATCTCCACTCAACATTGTATGTAAAATAGAACATTTTATACTATTTTTTAAATTAACTTTCATTTCAGTCAATTAGTTCCTACTTTCATAAATTCTTAATATTTTTACGGTATTATGGTTGATTGCTCGGTTGATTGTTTCCAAAGTTAGTAGTAACGATCAAATTAGTATGTGTGAAAAGACCGTCATCTTGGAATAAATTTGATAGAAATTGCTTTTTTAGTAGAAAACTATTCAACTCATCAAATTATGTTAAATATTTGTTTAGTCGTTAGACATCTGCAGGCTGTTTTATGACGATAAGATACATAGGTAGGTAGTTGGTATACGCCAAGTAAAGTAATACTAAATACAGTGGCGGCTAATGGCTGATAGGGCTTAGCTCGTGTCTTGGAAGTGGCGTCCACGTCGCGTGCATACAAACATTTATTTTTTATATATGTATAATTAAAGCTGTATTAATATTGTATTGTTAAGAGTTATAAAATTACTAAAGTAAAGGAGGCACTACTCTGTCTAGGTCCGTAGGGGGTGGAGGGTGTGAGGGGCTCATACATAGAGGAATTTCGAAGGCTTGTGTCTTAGAAAAGTGGGGGTTGCGCTAATAAGCGACTATCTTCGACTACTTTCTTAAAATAAATTTTGTGTTTTTTTATTCCCATAATCGTTATTCTTATTCGGGTTCTTATTAAAACGTTAGAACTAAGTAATTATAACGAAAATAAATTAAGAATCACTTTATATAATCCGCGCCGGCGCATTACGTTTCGCTCAGTGATATCGAAGAGTATTAAAAAAAATTATGAAATGAAGATACTAGATAATTACTTATTTTGCTTTCCGGATATACTTTTCATTACTTTCTATCCCCAAGATTGGTGGGATTTGACGAGAGATTTTCCTTATTTCTCTCCCCCTGGAGAGAGGAGAGTAGGTAGGAAAATATAGGTAAGGGAGAGTGGGGGAATTGTGCGCACTTAAGCGGAAATCGTTATAGCACTGATGTCATTGTAGATAATTTAAATGTAAATATCGTAATGAAAAGGCTATTTAGTTTACTCTCAGCATGTAAATCAGTTTTAGGAAAAAATAAAGTTTTTAATGTACAATATTGCTGAAACTACAAGAGTGCTCTTGCGCACCATTCCCCGCCGTTGCGGGTAATCATGCGCAGAGGGTGGGGAATCGTGCGCATTTAAAGTATTAAGTAAATAAGTATTCCATAAAATCAACACTAACTTTAAAAACATTTATTGAAGTTGTGGAACATAAAAATTCATAAAAAAGAGAAATAACTCCTAATTTGAGCATATGTCACATTAATAATTTTTCGGGGAGTGTCGTTTCAGGAATATTAAAGGCCCTTCCTACCTCCCTTATTTTTCTGCTATCATTTCTTATCGCCAATAATGCGTTTTTTAAAACTTCTGCCGTTGATGCAAGAATTGTGGTTTTCCTTGTACCTATAAGTTTTAGGCATCTATTAGAAAAAAATTACCAATATATTACATGTGGGAGAATCGTGCGCATGCACGCGCATCATTTCCCTTTTAGGTATTAAATGATAATATTTTATTCAGTTAGCAAACTACTTAACCTAGCAATGTAAAACAAGCATCAGTTTGACTCACCGTCTTATTTTCCGATATCAAAAAATTATAAAAATTTGCTTAATTTCAAATAAACAGAGCTCATTCCATGCAAACGTTTACAACTGATGTGACTAATGGCGTCGGTGCTCCACAATAGGAAGGTGACAGCGTTGCACTCGTCAGTGGCGGTTAGAGTTGTGTAGTTCGCGAACGAACTAGTTCAAAAGATCGAATCTGACAACTGAACTAAAAGATTCAATCAGTAATTACTGAGAGATTGAAACAAGGCGAACTAAAGTCTAAACGGAATGAACTACGCAAGCGAGAGCGAGACGACCGAGATTATAGGTTTTGTCACCTGACCGACCGATGCATGCCGCGATGATCTCGGACTATTTCGGTATGGAAATGAATAAAAAATATTGTCGGTGTCTACTTTATTTTTTGTTAATTTAATATATAATTTAAATTTTAAAATATTTCTTTTACTTCACTATGCCAGTATAAATCAGTGAACTAAATGAACTAAACGAACTAGTCTTTTGAACTATTCACTTTATTGAACGAGAACGAAAGATTGAAATCGGCAAAATGAACTAAACTTCCCAGCACTAGTGGCGGTTAGAAGCCCGCGAACTATGAAATAATTTGATGCGCACGATTCCCCGCTGCGCACGCTTCCCCCACTCTCCCCTACCCTGTAATAATTTTGAAACATTTTCAATTTTAAAAGTGGACAAGACAAGGTACCTAACGTTTGAATTGTTGAATTGACCCCCCCCCTCCCCCACTTATTTACGGTCCTGACCCTGTCAGAGTGACTACTGAATATTTTAATGAATTACATTATTAATAAATAGTTAGTTGACGTGACGTGTGACCCCAACCAATAGCCACTTTAGATGTTCGGCTAATGGTGTTTGATTTTTGAACCTTTACCCACCCAGTGGCGTAGCAAACACCCCGCAACGAACGGGGGGGGGGGGGGGGGGCGGCAGCCGGGGGCCCCCATTTACGGCCCGTTAAAAATTTGCTGCCAGCTTTGCTTTTCATAGGTAAGTATTTCAGTTCATAATTTATTTTATTTTTTATATTCTAAGAATTTAACTTCGTTAAGTGAAGAAGAATTATACAGGGTGTCCCGAAATTAGCTGACAATATTTTAAGGGGATAAAGTACATTAAAAAATAAGACTAAAATCTTCTATTAGTATACCTTCAAAAACGCTTCGCTATGGGGCTAGAGCCCCCCGAATTGGAGCTATGACAAGCAGTTTTTTTACAATATCTCAGAAACCGTTTAGGGTATCAAAACAAAATTTGATACATGTTTTACCCATAGCTAGACGCAATAAATGGTTTAATTAGCTTAACTGTATTTCTTCCAGTGGCGTCCCACTGGGTAGGTACTTGGGAGAATATTGCCCTAAGTTTTTTATTTGTAGGATTTTTTAACTTTAGGTGAAACTTTTAGAAGCCCTGAAGTCTTTTGTTGAAAAAAGGTACTCTTGCTTTATTGCAGTAGGATTTACCATTTTTCAGTAAAATCGATTTTAAAATTTTCGGTTTTTTGAAATCCAGTGAAAAGGCTAAGGTTTTTTTTTCATATCTCAGCAAATACTTAATATTAAAGCATGAAATTTATTAGAAGTTCTACTAGCGACAAATAATAATAATAATACATAATCAACTTGGGGATTTATTAGATAATGTGCCACTGGATTTACGTTTAGGGCATTTCTTTCAACATGATGGGGCACCAGCTCACTACGGACGTAAAATGAGGAATTGGCTTGAAGAAAATTACCAGGTGGATTGGTAGCCATAGCCTGGCCACCAAGATCATTTCTTGATTTAAATCCCCTTGATTATTATTTTTGGGGGCACATGACTGGTACTTGCTTAAGAGTTAGTTTCCCGAGTGGTTCACAATCAAATTTGATTTGCAAATTGTTATTCTTTTTTGTTTTATTTTAAAACTCTCTTAAAATCTCCATGAAAATAAATATTTAAAAAACAAAGGAATCTAAAAATATGGTTAATTTAAAAACTTTACATTCTGTCAAATTACAATAATGGAAGGTTTTATTAACAAAAAATTTAAAATTAAAAAAAAATACATTAAGACCATGAAATTAAAAAAATAAATAATAGTAATATTTACTTAAGGCTCCACCCCGTGCGACGTCACTGGAAACATATTTTAAAGTAACATCCTTTAATACATTATGCCTTAGTAGACGTTCTAATAAATTTCATGTTTTAATATTAAGTGTTTGCTGAGATATGCAAAAAAAACCTTAGCCTTTTCACCGGATTTCAAAAAACCGAAAATTTTAAAATCGATTTTACTGGAAAATGGTGAATCCTACCTCAATAAAACAAGAGTACCTTTTTTCAACAAAATACTTCAAGGCTTCTAAAAATTGCACCTGAAGTTAAAAAATCCTAAAAATAAAAAACTTAGGGCAATATTCTCCCAACTACCTACCCAGTGGGACGCCACTGGAAGAAATAAAGTTAAGCTAATTAAATCGTTTATTGCGTCTTGTCATGGGTAAAATATGTGTCAAATTTTGTTTCGATACCCTAATCGGTTTTTGAGATATTGTGAAAAAACTGCTTATCATGGCTCCAATTCGGGGGGCTCTAGCCCCAAAACGAAGCGTTTTTGAAGGTATATTAATAGAGGGTATTAGTCTTATTTTTGGATGTACTTTATCTCCTTAAAATATTGTCAGCTAATTTCGGGACACCCTGTATACGTGAAAGCGCGGTAATTACAAACGATATATACAGTACAGTGATGGGCTAAAATATGGAACAAATTCATTTAAAAATCAGGTATTCATTTTTTGAAAAAACGCTTGGACACGTCGATTATAATTCTTTCTTCCGGATTTTTTGCCTCAAAAAGAAATTATACCGGGTGTGTCAAAAACTATTTTTTTTTGTTTTTTAAATAGAACCCCCCTATTTTTACTTATTACCCTAATTCTACGTCAAATTCTGCGCATAATTCATGTAGCATACTCTATCCTTATCTCTAACGGTTTTAGAGAAAAATTACATCATAAAAAAAATTCTTTAAAAAAAAGTTAAAAAATTAGTTTATTAAGTGTTGAAAATGCAAACCATTAACTTCTTGACAATATGCTAATCTACTTAAAAACCCTTTTAAAACATTATTTACAGTATTTTCATTAATTTGCCTAATTTCATATCTAATTTTAAATTTTAAGTCTTCCAAATTTTGTGGTTTATCCTTATACACTTTTGATTTCAAATAACCCCAAAGAAAGAAATCCATGGGTGTAAGATCGCGAGATCTTGCAGGCCATTCTATGGGTCCTCTTCTACCTATCCATCGTTCGAGAAATACAGTATTCAAATACTCTCGTACTTGTCGAGCAAAATGAGGCGGAGCACCATCCTGCTGAAACCAAATAGACGCTTCTGGTATATGAGGCTGATTCGGATTTGGAAAATCCGCTGCTAGTGTGGGAATTAATTCATTTTGAAGAAATTGTAAATACCGGTCTCCTGTAAGATTTCCATCGAAGAAAAAAGGTCCAATAATTCTATCATTTAATATCCCTGCCCAAACATTTACTTTTTGTGGGTATTGCGTGTGCTGTTCTCTCATCCAACGGGGATTATTTGTACTCCAATACCGAAAATTTTGTCTGTTTACCGAACCATTCAAACAAAACGTGGCTTCATCGCTAAAAAGTATGTTGCGATGGAAAAATAGATTTAAGTTGCAAATCTCCATCATAGTTTCACAAAACTGTAGTCAGCGGTCGGGATCATCTTCGTTTAGCTCGTGCAGCAACCTAATTTTGTACGGATGGTACTTTTCTTGTTTCAATACCCGCAACACAGATCGTCGGCTAACATCATTATTAAGGGCTACTTCAGTGGATGCACTATGAGGATTATCTTCAACCTCTAACAAAATGTTCAATTGTGAGTTTTCACTAATTTTTGGACGACCTGGCCGTAGACGATCCTTTACATTCCCTGTTTCCCTGAATTTTTTCTCAATTTTACTTACTGTAGATCTTGTAATCGGCCGTTCTGGATACTTAGCGTTAAACAAGTTACAAACTTCTTGTTTTGTCTCCACATCCAATTAAAATTAAAATTTCGATTCTTTGTGTTTCATTTAAATGCACCATGATCACCGTTTTTTAAAATTATACCTAAACTAATTTTTGATTGACACATGACTTGCTATCGTAGTAACAATTCATTTAAATTTTCCTGTTTACCTTTAAGTAGGTACATGTACCTTTTTTAAAGAATTTTTTTTTATGATGTAATTTTTCTCTAAAACCGTTAGAGATAAGGATAGAGTATGCTACATGAATTATGCGCAGAATTTGACGTAGAATTAAGGTAATAAGTAAAAATAGGGGGGTTCTATTTAAAAAACAAAAAAATTTTGCTACATCTACTTTTTAACACACCCGGTATAATATCTTTTTGAGGCAAAAAATCCGGAAGAAAGAATTATAATCGACGTGTCCGAGCGTTTTTTCAAAAAATGAATACCTGATTTTTAAATGAATTTGTTCCATATTTTAGCCCATCACTGTATATGTCGTAGTCTTATAGTGAAATCTGTCTTTTCATGAAGAATCTAGTCATATCATGAAGCGTCGGCATATTATGTAAAAACATGGAGCTACACAATCTGCCTAGGCTTTTCAAGAAGAGCCCGTAGCACTTCGGCATATAACGTCGTAACATAACATGGCTAAATTTAAAGAGCGGCACTTTGTGAAGTACGAGATGTCAATAGGAGGCGATAACTAGAGGAACAAATTCCGTCTAAATGGTATATTGGCAACTGGTTTGTTCGTTGTTACCCAGAGCATTTTTTAAAATTTAATTTAAATTTTATTTTTATAAAATAATATTAGTTGAAAAAATTGAATTAAAAAAAATGCTCTGGGTAACAACGAACAAACCGGTTGCCAATATACCTTTTAGACGGAATTTGTTTCTCTAGTTATCGCCTCCTATATCAATGCCTTGCCTTTGTGGAAATTTCACGAAACCGCAATATTTAAAGTTAGACAGGTTGTAGTATACACAATTCGCCGAAATGTGATGGGCTTTTCTTGAAAAGCCTAGGCATATTGTGTAGCTATATGCCGACGCTTCATGATATGACTAGATTCTTCATGAAAAGACGGATTTCACTATAAGACTACGACATATCATAAAGACTTGTCCATTGACTTTCCTAGTCAAATTTTAAGCCTCAGAACGGCACTTATAGATAGTATTTCAAAATTAAAAACAGTGTATGAACTTGCGGATCATTTATTAATAAAAAATCAGTGTGTTCTTCAAATTTTCCAGATGTAGCTAGTGCAGTAATGTTATTTCTAACTTTACCAGTTAGTGTGGCATCAGCGGAACGATCTTTTTCCAAACTTAAAATAGTAAAAACCTATGTATTGTTAAGAGTAATAGTAAAAACCTATGTATCGTAAACACCATGGGACAACAACGCCTTTCGGATTTATCCTTAATCAGTATCGAACACGAGTTTCTTAAAACATTAAATATCGACGAAATTATAAACGATTTTGCAAAAAAAAAAACTCTCGACGATGTGGTCGTTTTGTATAATACCTTGTATAGTACTTAGTGACATCATGTTTGTGCAGACTTGTTGAGCGTTCATGTGTTTTCTGTTTTCTGTCTTTTGGATTCTATGAGGCTCGATTACTGCTACCCCCGTTACTACCATACATGGTAAGCAACATTATAAGTGGTGTTTGAAAATTTTGATTTTGCATGACTTAATGTTATGTCTACCCGAGGGGTAATTCACTGGCGAAAATGGTGTACTTACAACTTCTAGAAAACACGAAAGAAAATACAGAAAATACGAGGAAAATGCAGAAAATACGAAGAAAATACGAGAAAAATACAGGCAACATAAGGAAAATATAGAAAATACGCGCGGCAATCAATTTGGCAATCGGTAAAATCGTTAACGCTGCCGGGTTTTCGACGGTTTTAATGATGGGAATAACCAACTTAAGATTCTGGAAGAACAACGCTGCTTAGTTTGTCTAAAAAAAAAACAGTTCCAAATTACTTTGACTTCTAACAAAAAAAAAAAATGGTCGCCAGTTCCGTGATTATTAAAAAATAATTTTTTTCCAATGGATGTTGATTTAGTAAAGCCAATTTTTTTTGGCGAAAATGGTGTACAAGTCCTAGAAAATACGATAAAATACAAGGAAAATACAGAAAATACGAGAAAATACAAGGAAAATACAGAAAATACGAGAAAAATTAAGAAAATACAAGGAAAATACAGAAAATACGAGAAAAATTAAGAAAATACAGAAAATACAAGAAAAATACGAAGAAAATTCGGCAATATGGAAAATGGTGTACAAATTTTTCTCAGTGAATTACCCCTCGTGTCTACCAGTCTACCTAGGATTATAAAATAAATTCGAATTGTTTGCTGTTTTAATAGTAGGTACTTAACACATAATGTGGGTTTAAGCCTAATTAAATTATTACACGATTAACGAATTCAAAAATTCATAAACCGGAACCTAATAGTAATGAAAATAAGAATTATCAATTTCCATTCGTTATAGAGAGGGGGCCCCTGAAAAGGTTTGCGGGGGGGGGGGGGGACTGTACCCACCATATTTAAACCAACGTCAGCCAACTGATGACTCACCGATAAGGCTTTTTTAGCTAACAAACTAAGGGATGATATTACCAATAGGCATTGTGCCTAGGGTTGGGCATATTTCACTTGAGCGAGGATTTCAAGTTGAAATTTTCATGAAATTTATGAAATTTTTGTGAAATTTATGAAACTTTTTAAAAAATCTTAAATGTCGTAAAAAATCATTGAAATTTATAAAATTTTTACTGAAATTTTCTTTAAATTTTATTTTCTGTTGTATCTGGTATTTTATTTTTTTAAAACTAGTAGGTACATACTAAAGTATAAGTATGAAATAAAAAAATATCTAAAGTAATCTGAAAAATTAATTTATTTGTCGTATTCGTCCATTGACATTTTGTCTTCATCATCCATTGACATTGGACCTAAGCATGGAAAGGTTTGTGAAAGTTTCAATGTAAAAATTTTTGAAATTTTTCTGAAAGTTTCGAATGTAATAAGGACATTTATCAGTTGAAAGTTTCAGGTGAAAATTTCAAAAATGTCACTGAAATTTCACTTTTTGGGTTAAGTGAAATTTTTCTGTTTTGAAAAGTTCAAAACAGAAAATTTCATTTGAAACTTTCAAATGGCCCAACCCTACTGACTTGCGTAGAAAGGTTTGTGAAAGTTTCACTGAAATTTATGAAATTTTTCTGAAAGTTTCAGGTGAAAATTTCAAAAATGTCACTGAAATTTCACTTTTTGGGTTAAGTGAAATTTTTCTTTTTTGAAAAGTTCAAAACAGAAAATTTCATTTGAAACTTTCTACCTACTGACTTGCGTAGAAAGGTTTGTGAAAGTTTCACTGAAATTTATGAAATTTTTCTGAAAGTTTGGAATTTAATAAGGACATTTATCAGTTGAAAGTTTCTGGTGAAAATTTCAAAAATTTCACTGAAATTTCACTTTTTGGGTTAAGTGAAATTTTTCTGTTTTGAAAAGTTCAAAACAGAAAATTTCAATTGAAACTTTCAAATGGCCGAACCCTAATTGTGCCAATTACCAGTCATATTATTTATGTCTTTAAATTGAGTGCAATAATTTTAAAATACAATTAGCCGAGACGACAATGGACGTGGCTGGAAAGACTCACGGCAAACCGTTGTGTTCCTTTTTCTTGCACGTGTGGCATTTCTCTTTTGATGATAGTTCTCGGATATAAACAAGGGTCTCCAGCAGCACACCTAAATTCCTGTCTAACTTTAGAATTTTATGTTTCACCCTCGCACACACGAGCCTTTTGGTTTTCGTATTTCATGTTCAATGTTCATGTTAGTTTATGTTTCGCGTCGTGTCGGTGGGTTATGTGTTTTTAATCTGTCTTTAATAATTGGGCATTGAAAGACATATTAAGCGTTAAGACAACCAGGTACTAACTGGAGCGTTGTGTGGTTTGTGTTTTGGAGTTAAGATTTTTCGTACTCAATCGAGGAATATCTTGTATATGTTTCTTTACATAGCATGAGTTTTGTTTACGTTTACTACTGTGAACACAGTAATGATCATGACGTTCACGATGGTAAGTAAGGTGACGCAGGGACGTAGCTAGGTATTTTGGTGCCCCGGGCGAATAGTAGTTCTGCGCCCTACCAGACAATCTTAAAACTAAAATTATACATCTATAAATTTTAGTTTAAAAAATATATTAACAGCAGTGGCGACTCGTGATTTGTAAACTTGGGGGGTGTACTAAAAGCCCGCTGAAAATGAAATGCGCCGCAGGCGAAAAATTTTCAAGACCATGCCCAAATTTGGTCAATAATTTTTAGTAAATATTTTAAAAATTTATGATTACCTACTTATTTTATTAAAAATTAAATAAGATAAAAAAATAAAAAAGGCCAATTTATTTTTCATTAGTGGGTACATTGTTTAAAAGTAAAGTCACTTCTTCTGTTTTTATTTGCAGCAAACTTATCAACAGATCAAACAGCTTCATTCAAGTTTGGAATAACTGTAATGTATTGTTTCTCAAATATTCCACATTCATAGTCGTTTTGGCATTAAAACTGTTCATTTTTATTAACAGTTAATCTTTTTAGATATAAAAATATATTAAGTCTTTACTACCCCAAAATACTAACAAAAATATAAAGGTAAACTCCAAATAATAAATTCATACAGCAATGAACTCAACGGCGCACATTTAATTTGTGCTAGTTTTCCTATTAGAATCGCGCTTTCCCCCACCACACCTGCTAGTACAAGATGCATAGAGAAACAGCAGAAACCAGGCCTACGTAACGCATGTGTGCGACTTATGAATTCCTACGCGCCATACGGTTGCTTTTGACAACCGGCTTGGCGAGAGCTATTACACAACGTTTCGTTCGATTGTTTGACGGTACGTTAAAATAGGAAGGTTCTAACTTATATTACGGTACACCTTAATGAGTAGATAAATTTAAATGAACATTATTTTTTCTTTATGGGGTAATTCTTGATGAAGTATGGGGGTGCACGTGCTCCTGTGCTCCTATGGAGAAACCGCCACTGATTAACAGACCTGAACTTAACATTCGTGAAAAGAAAAATTGCTTGTTTGGACTTGTGTGACTTATGTTGTGGCAACTCACAATTCACGTAGCATAGTGACGCAATCGAATCGCGGCGCCTTTTCTTCAAATATCGGCGTTGCCAAATGTCAAAAGCAATACAGCCGTAATTGCATTAGTACATTTTTAAATTCCCGTATTTCTAATGACCATTTTGGCGCCCTGTTAATATGGCGCCCCGGGCGGTCGCCCTATTCGCCCCCCCCCCCCCCCCCCCCTTGCTACGTCCCTGAGGTGACGTTAATATTGGGTTAAATTGAGCAGTGGCAGATTTAGGCTTTGGTCTTGGGGCGGCAAGCAAATCTTGAGGTATATAGAAAAAGTCCAAAAAATTTTGTTTTCGGTAAATTAAGAGATTTGCTTGAAAAACTATAGAATTTTTCTGTAGCTAATTACAAAAATTTATATTGTCAACTCTTGTATATACAGTGTGTATCAACCAAATTGAATAAATTCGATAATAGATACATGGGGGCGTGTCCATTGTTGTCTGTCTGCATGACAGTAGTTGTCAGTTTTAGTAATGCCAAAACAGATTTGCAAAACAAGACGCGTAAAAATGTTTTCCATATTATGGTGCAGATTTTCCGCGGACACTGTATAGAGTTGGTTGGATATTGGTCAATAATACAACTTACAAGATCAAATTATTTATTAATCGACGTTTCGACCTATATTAGGTCATCCTCAGAATTATAAATCTATATACAGGGTGTCCCGAAATTAGCTGACAATATTTTAAGGAGATAAAGTACATCCAAAAATAAGACTAAAACCTATTAATATACCTTCAAAAACGCTTCGTTATGGGGCTAGAGCCCCCGGAATTGGAGCTATGATAAGCAGTTTTTTCACAATATCTCAGAAACCGATTAGGGTATCGAAACAAAATTTGATACATATTTTACCCATAACAAGACGCAATAAACGGTTTAATTAGCGTAACTGTATTTCTTCCAGTGGCGTCCCACTGGGTAGGTAGTTGGAATAATATTGCCCTAAGTTTTTTATTTGTAGGATTTTTTAACTTCAGGTGAAATTTTTAGAAGCCTTGAAGTCTTTTGTTGGAAAAAGGTACTCCTGTTTCATTGCGGTAGGATTCACCATTTTCCAGTAAAATAGATTTTAAAATTTTCTGTTTTTTGAAATCCGTTGAAAAGGCTAAGGTTTTTTTTTGCATATGTCAGCAAACACTCAATATTAAAACATGAAATTTATTAGAAGTTCTACTAGCGACAAGGCATATTTATTAAAGGATGTTACTTTAAAATATTTTTCCAGTAACGTCGCACGGGGTGGAGCCTTAAGTAAATATTACCATTATTTTTTTTTATTTCCTAGTATTACTGTAGTTTTTTTTTTAATTTAAAATTTTTTGTTAATAAAACGTTCTATTATTGTAATTTGACAGAATGTAACGTTTTCAAATTAAACATATTTTTAGATTACCTACATTGTTTTTTAAATATTTATTTTCATGGAGATTTTAAGAGAGTTTTAAAATAAAACAAAAAAGAATAACAAATTGCAATTCAAATTTGATTGTGAACCACACGGGAAACTAATTTTTAAGCAAGCGTTCGAAATGATTTCCATTTTGTTGGATGCACAATCTAGACCTGCGTGTTATATTTTGTGAGGCCGGGAGAATCTGAAAATTATATTCAAAAAAAAACCTTAGCCTTTTCAACGGATTTCAAAAAACTGAAAATTTGAAAATCGATTTTACTGGAAAATGGTGAATCCTACCGAAATGAAACAAGAGTACCTTTTTTTAACAAAAGACTTTAAGGCTTCTAAAAATTGCATCTGAAGTAAAAAAATCCTACAAATAAAAAACTTAGGACAATATTATCCCAACTACCTATCCAGTGGGACGCCACTGGAAGAAATACAGTTAAGCTAATTACACCGTTTATTGCGTCTTGTCATGGGTAAAATATATATCACATTTTCTTTCGATACCCTAATCGGTTTCTGAGATATTGTGAAAAAACTGCTTATCATAGCTCCAATTCAGGGGGCTCTAGCCCCATAACGAAGTGTTTTTGAAGCTATATTAATAGAAGGTTTTAGTCTTATTTTTGGATGTACTTTATATCCTTAAAATATTGTCAGCTAATTTCGGGACACCCTGTATATAGATCTTCTGTGTTAGTATTTAAAAAATGCATACTTGGGTTTTACTATAATACGTGCCGTGTTTATGACAGTGACAGTGAGCAAGCTCGCCTGTCTTAACGACAGCATACACCAACAACTGAAATAAATAACAGCGTATTATCCTAAAACCCAATATGAATTTTTTAAAACCTATTTTAACACACACGATCTAGATTCATACTCCTGTGGATGACCTTGTACCGTGCGAGCAAAAATTATTTGCATCAAAGAGGGCCTTGAATCTAAGGACGTAATGCTTAGCCGTAGAGCTTAATACCTGTTGGGTGTCAGTAACTACCTGAATTAACAATCAATCAGTTATTCCGTCATCTTCTGGCAGTCGTTACAAGTAATTTGATTCATCGCTAATTTTTCCAATTTCTTGAACAATTCACACAATGGGCTTTACGGAACAGCACAAAACATTCATGGGTGAAGCGTATTTTCGAAACCGGGTTAGAGTAAATGGTGAGTGGCAATACAATCCGGGTTTGTGCATGGACGATTTTCACGAACATTTTCCTAACGTTGCTTTTATTGCTGGGGATTTTTATCATTGCCTGAAAAGAACCGTGGCTGTGTTTAGGGAAACAGGTTCTATACAACACAAAAAAGGAGCAGGAAGACCATCTGTAAGAACAGAAGAACTTGTTGCATACGTTCGTGAAATAATGCAAAATACGCCAACAAATTGTATAAGACGCCTGTCCCAAGAAGTGGAAAGATCTTATGGAACATGCAGGACTATTCTTAAGAGGCAGCAAAATTTATTTCCTTATAGTGCAAGTATTCCAAGAAATACAAGCCGCAGATTTTGAAAGACGCAGGAATTACTCTCAATGGTTTACCCGAAATTTATTGGAAAGAAAATATGATTTATTAGACCTGACATTTTTTTCGGATGAAGCCTGGTTCTACCTCTCCGGTTATGTGAATTCTCAGAATACATGTAGTTATTTTTCTTTTTCTTTCTGTATATTCTTATTTTGTTAATTTTGTAAACAAAAATTAATTTGTATTTGTCTACTTATTTTATTACTCATCATAGGTACCTATCATGTCATAATATGAATTTGACAACATTTTAACCTAGATTTGGTTAGATAATATTATATTGTCCCCATATCATTGTGATCTAAACCAAGCCCTACGTTTTTTAATCCAAGCCCTATTTGATGAAAATAATTTTTGCTCGCACGGTACTTATAGGTAGAAACGTCGATTAATAAATAATTTGATCCTTTAAGTTGTATTATTGCCTAATATCCAACCAACTCCACATAATATTATCTAAAATAGGTTTATATTTCTCAGGATTAGTTTACGGTAAATAGTAATATTATATAATTGATTTCGTAATAGGTACAAGGTAGGTAATTCACAGTGAATGGTAAGTGGTATATTAATTGGCAAGTCTCTAAAACGATATGCCTACAATTACATATTTTTTCTGAACCGTTGGAATTTTTCGTAATTTCACTTTTCTCCCTTCTTTTTAAATTAATGTCATGTATCTGTCGTAGGCTGATAGTGAAATCCGTCATTTCATGAAAAGCCTAGTCATATCATGAAGCGTGGCTAAAAGGTATATTGGAACTGGTTTGTTCGTTGCTCCCCAGAGCATTTTTTTCAATTTTTTCAACTAATATTATTTTATAAAAATAAAATTTAAATTAAATTTTAAAAAAATGCTCTGGGGAACAACGAACAAACCAGTTGCCAATATACCTTCTAGCGTGCAGCATGATATGACTAGGCTTTTCATGAAATGACGGATTTTACTATCAGCCTACGACATATCCATTGCCTAGTTTTAAGTTTTTCAGTAGCTATGACTGTACACGCTCTTTCTAAATCTTCTTTAAACTCTGAAGATAAAGATGAACTATTATTTAGTTACCACATTTTTTGGTTAGATCAGCGAAGCACCCCACAGCTTGTTTTTATAAAATGAATGATATGACGTCACGTGAAATAATAATAATGTGATTCTGCTTGAAACTCATGCATTCTATTTCTGGCGTGATATTATTTGAACTCACGTGATGTGATAGTAATGCGCTTCAACCTTTAATGACATTTTATCACCTCTGGCTTTTTTTGAATTAAAAGAAAAAACATTTCAACAAATAACACCTTTTTTTAATAACTATTTTCAATATCACTACAGCTAATACCAATGGGCCTGTTCACTATAATCGAATTCATCATGTTTAAAATTAACATCCTGGATTAGAACCTATTGAAAATACATCCCTATAATAAAAATCTTCCTAGAGTATTACAAACGTTTCCTAGAGACAATTAAAAATACGCCGCGAAAGCAGAAAGTTTGAAAACATGAGATCAAAACCTTATTACGTCCTCCCGTTATCCGCGGAATTCTTTTATTTGTCAGCCTCATGCCGATATTGCTATCTTTGTTAAACTAAATAGACAAGGACAGCTTAAAAATATAAAACAACCCGCCCGATATTCAGGTATAGACGCGGCGTTCGACCTTCAGCTGAATCACTGGGACTCAAGGGTCGAGGCAGATGTGACGTCAGTGAGTTTTCCCGTGTTTTTATTAAAGAGCGTGTCTTGTTTATTTGTTTTCTCAAAAAATAATTAAAAATTTAAAAACTGAAACCGTAAATTTTTTTTTTATTTTTTCTTTCTTGCGATAGGATAAAATTACAATTTAGTGGAAAAGCCGGTTTTATTCTTGCAATTAAAGGATTCGTTTATTTGAGTAATATTTAAAAAGCAGTAAAAGTTTACCACACCTTTTAAAACGTCCTAGAGAGCCGGAGCGCGAGCCACACTACATTTTATTTATTTAACTTTTGTTTCCTGTGTTGAACTTCAAAGAGGGTGAGGTTCGGTATTTCCTTTTCGGTATCGCACACATGTGTTTTTAATAAAGTCACACCTGTGAGGTTTGTACCTACTCTGTACAAATGGATATCCTGTTTAGGAGAATGTCGTTTGATAGAAATTATTTAAACCTATACAGGGTGTTTCATTAAGGATGGCCATCGGCCATATCTCGGAAACTACTAGGCATAGAAACTTGGAAAAAAAATTATCATTAAAGCGGTCATGAGAAAATTCTGGAAATTACTTTTAAGTTCCTCATTTCGCCGCAAGGGGGCAAAATTTAAAAAAATAAAATTTTAATTCTAAATTTCTCCGAAAATTCCCATATTAAGGTATAATTCTGATTACATCATCGAAAAGCTTAGATAATTCTGCATCATTTCGGCTTAAGGCTCATTGGCGTACCGACCTTGATAAGAGTGGGGGAAGCTATTGAATGTGTAAACATTAAAATCGCTGTAACTTCTAAACGATAGTTTCTAATAAAATTGCTAGAGGGCGCAATTTGTATTAAAAATAATTGTTTTGGCAATAACTCTGAAACGAACAAAGATATCGAACGATTATGATGTCATAGTTATACCGTATGATTTGAATTTTCGGGATAAAATCGAAAAAACTGTTATTATTACAAATTGCGCCCTCTAGCAATTTTATTAAACACTATCGTATACTGTTGGATACGGCCATTGAAGATACTTACCTTTCCGTTCCAAACAAGCTTAAATTTAGTAAAATCGAATAAGTCGTTTAGAAGTTACAGCGATTTTTATGTTTACACATTCAATAGCTTCCTCCACTCTTATCAAGGTCGGTACGCCAATGAGCCTTAAACCAAAATGATGCAGAATTATCTAAGCTTTTCGATGATGTAATCAGAGTTATACCTTAATATGGGAATTTTCGGAGAAATTTAGAATTTAAAAAAAAAATTTAATTGTGCCCCCTTGCGGCGAAATGAGGAACTTAAAAATAATTTCCAGAATTTTCTCATTACCTTATTATCTTGGGGCGCATTTCAGGAAAATATTTTTTTTCATACAGGGTGTTCCAAAAAAGTGACGTCATAAGGATGTACGTTTTTAGATTACATGCCATATATATTTTCTTGCTTATTTGAGTGCCTCCTATAGTTACCTATATACCCCTAAAATTTTATTAAAGTCGATTCAGTATTATAGGCGAAAAAAAATAAAAACTAAAAAATATCAGTTTTGCACCACTGGTTTAAAAAATTATTAAAAAATAAATATAATGCCTCGTTAATAAAATTATACTACTGGTTTTTGGCCGAAACCGAAACTATTTTTTGGCCGAAACTAGCCGAAACGGAACCTTCGGTCGGTCTCTACTTATTATGAATACAGGCCGAGCTGTAAGGTTTTCTGTGCATATGTATAACAGAGATAGAGCCAATAACACAAAATACTAATTAAATTCCTATAAAAAAAAACTAATTATTGTGTTGGTGATCGGCGCTGATGAAAATTAAAATAATAATTTTAATAATTTTTGGTGTAGGTATTTTACAGTTGCAAACGCGGTACCATATTTTTTTCAAACATCTCGTTTCCACTAACGACTAGAAATGGGGGAAAAAAATAGAAAAATCGTACTGAAGGCAACGATTTAATTATTATTAATCAATAGACTTATACGGACACATCTCAACCTCAACATTATTAAGGCATGGTTAGAAAGTGAATAAAATAATCTTAGCGATAATCAACAAACAACTACCAAATACAATTTACGAATCAATTTAAAATAAACAAATATATTTAATTCAGTGATTATTATTCCTTTGGCAAATTCATTAAAATCGCCTTTATATAGAATATGTAGCCCTGTAGGGGATTATACGATGAGATAATAAAATTGGATGCCAGTATTATAAGGAAAAAGCATAACAAAACTGGTTCTTAAGTAGGTGAGCTTATCGTCCGCAGAGGCTATATCTGTGTCAGTCTGGGCATTAAATAATATTACAGGTTGTCCAATTTGTTGTGGTATTTTACGGTCACCTACTACTACTAGCTATGAAACACCGAAGAACTGAAATAAAATACACACAGTACATAGAATTATTATTCATGATGGATGACAAAGACAAACATATGTATCTTACTACTTTTCGCATCATCTATAGTTCTATAACACACCGTTCTTGAGCTACGACATCTGAAGGGGCAGGTCGGTAAAATGCAATAAGTAAGGTTATAGCATGAGCGTGCGCGCTTTTATGTTTTTAGTCTTAAAAATGAAAGAAAGCGTCCATGATAGAAATCATGTTACTCCGACACTAGCAGCCAGGCGGCGGCTTAAGATTTATTGAGGTGTTCAATTAAATGAACTTTCAATTATCATTTTAATATGAGCAAGTATCGCACTACGTACTCGTTTTGTGAAACCGAATTCAACGAGACACATAAACAAGGTGAAAAATTAAATGAACTTTCAATTATCATTTTAATATGAGCAAGTACCGCACTACATACTCGTTTTGTGAAACCGAATTCAACGAGACACATAAACAAAGTGAAAAATTAAATGAACTTTCAATTATCATTTTAATATGAGCAAGTATCGCACTACGTACTCGTTTTGTGAAACCGAATTCAACGAGACACATAAACAAAGTGAAAAATTAAATGAACTTTCAATTATCATTTTAATATGAGCAAGTATCGCACTACGTACTCGTTTTGTGAAACCGAATTCAACGAGACACATAAACAAAGTGAAAAATTAAATGAACTTTCAATTATCATTTTAATATGAGCAAGTATCGCACTACGTACTCGTTTTGTGAAACCGAATTCAACGAGACACATAAACAAAGTGAAAAATTAAATGAACTTTCAATTATCATTTTAATATGAGCAAGTATCGCACTACGTACTCGTTTTGTGAAACCGAATTCAACGAGACACATAAACAAAGTGAAAAATTAAATGAACTTTCAATTATCATTTTAATATGAGCAAGTATCGCACTACGTACTCGTTTTGTGAAACCGAATTCAACGAGACACATAAACAAGGTGAAAAATTAAATGAACTTTCAATTATCATTTTAATATGAGCAAGTATCGCACTACGTACTCGTTTTGTGAAACCGAATTCAACGAGACACATAAACAAAGTGAAAAATTAAATGAACTTTCAATTATCATTTTAATATGAGCAAGTATCGCACTACGTACTCGTTTTGTGAAACCGAATTCAACGAGACACATAAACAAAGTGAAAAATTAAATGAACTTTCAATTATCATTTTAATATGAGCAAGTATCGCACTACGTACTCGTTTTGTGAAACCGAATTCAACGAGACACATAAACAAAGTGAAAAATTAAATGAACTTTCAATTATCATTTTAATATGAGCAAGTATCGCACTACGTACTCGTTTTGTGAAACCGAATTCAACGAGACACATAAACAAAGTGAAAAATTAAATGAACTTTCAATTATCATTTTAATATGAGCAAGTATCGCACTACGTACTCGTTTTGTGAAACCGAATTCAACGAGACACATAAACAAAGTGAAAAATTAAATGAACTTTCAATTATCATTTTAATATGAGCAAGTATCGCACTACGTACTCGCGCAACTTAGGGATGTTCGATTCGATCGATTTTTTTAAAGATCTTGATTTTTGTAATCGATCTTGCTCAATTTTTTTATTGCGTTTTATATTATTTGTAAGTATTTTTATTACTTAAACAAATTTTGTTGATTTGATACTCTAATCGGGATAGATTTGCGTGAGGGGAGCGAGCGAGCGAGATTTCTCTGAAAAGGGGTAGATATACCCCGTTCGGGGTAGCGTTGGCAACACTGAGCCCGATACCCTGAATATAGCTGGATTGCCAGATTTAACAAAATTACGGTTTTATCAAGATTTCTTTAAAAAAAAGTGAATTTACTTTAAACGATTGGTATCATTTTATATGTGAAAAATATAAACAGCGTATGTTACGGGCGGATGAGTATATTATGTACCTTAGTGAGATCATAGATATTTACCTTTAGATAAGCAAACAATAATCACGAAAGTGGCTAATTTATGGCCTCGCGCATGTAAACAGAGCTACACACGATTAGACATGCGCACTGCAACATTATCATTTGACGAATGGGAAAATAGACAGGTCCGGGCTTTAAAATTTAAGTTCTTGCGCAATAAATTGTAAGTCTTCAATTTATTTTTACCTGTAAACAGCTAAAATTTGCCCCAAATTCTTGCAAAAAAATTGAAATTTCTTCTCAGTTTTTGATCAAGTTGGGAATTAAGGTAGTGATTTCTGGCATTTTTAGTAGTTGCGAACCTATCAGATTTTGAAGATGGGAAATAGTTTTTAAGGGTTTATTTCTAAAATTTGTTTAAAAATGATTCGTTCTCTTGTTTTTAGTTCAAAAAGGAAAAGAACAAGTCAATTAAACTATAAAACTTATGAAATCGAATATAAATACAAACACAACCAGCAAAATAACCAATCTTCGATGTTATCGCGTACCTAATCTCAAGTCAAATATTAGTTGGTGTATAACTTGTATTTATTTTTACAATTTGGCAAAAACTTGGGTACGTGTAAATCAAGCTCAATTTCTTGTTCAAAAATTTGAAAAAGTTTTTGCCCGAGAACTTGACCCATGAAATACTTTCACCCTTGAATTAATATAAACATACCTATTTACTTTTCTCTTTTATATATTACTAGCGTGTACCCGGCATGCGTTGCAACCCGCTGGTATAAATACAAACCCGAACAAACCCGATATATTAGTACCCAGCATGCCACTTTCTGAAATTCCACCCGTGCGAAGCCGGGGCGGGTCGCTAATTATACATAAAAACCTTCCTCTTGAATCACTCTATCTATTAAAAAAAAACGCTTCAAAATCCGCGTCTCTGCGTAGTTTTAAAGATTTAAGCACATAAGACAGGATAGCGACTTTGTTTTATACTATGTTAAGATAAGTATGGGGATAGGTGTCTTTTTAACTTTTTGAAGCAATATATTGCTCGAAAAATAGGCGTACCTAATTAGATTGCAGGGCTGCAAATAAAATATACCAAAACATGCATCGGGATAATCTGTCTTGGTGTGTGTTTCTCTTAATTTTCATACCTTGTTTGTGCAGCCTAGGCCTATAGTTTGCTATGTTTAATTTGATCATAATAAAATAAGTTATATATTAAGATACATCACTACTCCATACTAATAATAGAAAATACAAAATCGGTATTTTAACCCTATTTGGGCATAATAAAATCATACAACGGCTGGCTAGTCATTTCTGTCGGTTCACGAGTGTATTTTTAGCATGTCGCTAAAGAAGGACAGGGCGATCACAAGAGATTTGTGCGCATGCCCAATCCTGCTAGGAGGGAAAGCATCTGACCTGCGAGCGGGCGACCGATTATCCGTCCCGATTCAACGCGCCTTCTCGATGGGTTGTCATGACGACGGAGGCCTGACGTCACCTACACATCGCACAACGAGCGGCCACGGACGAGCTCCAATTTTCCGCGCTCACTGTTCGCGAATCGCGATGCGACCTGTCGTCTGTCGATGTCGCTGCTGACGTTTTGTTTATTTGTTTTGAGTTATTTATTAGTTGTTATAAAGTTCGAAAATTTCGTCTACTATGAAGGTCAGTGATTTACAGAAGGTTGTGTTTAGTTCTCTGAGCTTAAGTGAAAAACTCGATTTAAAAAACGCAGGGCGGCCACTACCAATATTGAACATTGTACAAGTGCAATCAAAATGTAAGGCACAGTTTACGCGTAAGTTTGACAAATAAATATATAATAAAATATTCTGGATATGTGGTTGTGAGGACAAAAATTCTTTTTTTTGTTTCGTGTGTCTTCTTTTTGGCGGGGATGATAATTGGACTAAAAATGGGGTGCAGGACTTAAAACATCTTTCAGAGAAAATAAAAAAGATGAAAATAGTGCAAAACATCGTTATAATTGTGGTAAGTTTTAAGATGTTAGGACAAACTAATATTTTAACTTGTTTAAGTAGTGCTTATGCTGATGAAATTAAAATTCACAACGAGAAAGTTAGAAAAAAAAGACACGTACTTTCGAAAATAATAGACATTTTAATTTTTTTTAAATTTAAAGCCAGCGCCCCCCTGACTCACTAGTCACGAGCCGCCACTGTATCTAAAGGTAAATGTATATGAGTGAGATAAATAATCATGAATACACTATTTATAATTGATATTATATTAAAATTTTAACTGAGCACTACTACAACAATGTATATTTTTTGCCCGCATTCCTTCGGCAGCGGTGACGAGGACTTTCCCGTAAATTTCAACCAACTCAGACCTGACAGGACCTGATCGGATGTCCACAGTGACAGTGCATGGGAACAATCATAATTGAAGTATGGTATTACCAATATATTGTGTGTTCATGTGGTCTGAATCAGGCTAGCCGGTATCCATATTGATATCTAAACAATACAATGGACAACCTGTATAACAGCAACCCACATCCCATATGTGTAACGCATTTATTTAAAAATGGAAAAGAGTGGTCCACCAGTACGACTACCGGAAGAAATGCTGATGTCATCTTTCACCCGCAAACTCGGCGTCAATAATAATTACACTGTACACATATTAAGTCGGCTAGATGACCTACAACCATATGAATGTTTTTGAAGTAAATACCCAACCGAACCAACATTTCATCACCACCTATACACGTTTATATATTTATAACGACTTTGTTTAGATGTATAGTATTTGTAGAATTATACCGTTGATCTTTTGACTGCAATAAACCCTCATTATCCCTTTGACCATAAAATAAATAATGAAATCCCAAATTTTGAAACCTTTTCGAGCAGAGCCGGACCAGGTACAAATTCAATTAATGCCTGATTCATATGTAAATACAAACTGATTTTTAATAATTTTAGTCTTTAGTGGTTTTCCGGCGAGTAATTTTTAGTTAGGCTTATTAGTGGTAGAATGTGGTGTCCTTGGAATTTTGCTGATAGGGAGGCATCTTCAAGTGTCATTTTTAAAAGAAAGCATTTATCTACCGATGCCAAACTAATAATTATAAATGTGTATCAATCTTTGTTGAGTAGAAATTTTACTTCAATGGATGCTTCAGCAGAGACGTCTACTTTGACAAAAACTCCTTTATCTTCGGTAAGAGACATAGTACTTAAACCTGTTAATCCTAGAAAAAATCGGAGTGATTCTGGCACATTTAGAAGCATTGACGAAAATTACATGGATTTATGAAGAAGAAAGATTTACCAAATGTATGAGGCACAAACTGTACCCACTTTGATTTCCCTGAAAGAGCGGCTGATTAAAGACAAAGCAAATATCTCTTGTTGCCTTTCAAGCCTTAGGTGTATTTGTTTTAAATTATAAAAATAAATCATGTGGTGTAGGTACATTTTCAAACCGACCCTGATCTCATTTAATCCCCTTTGAAGAGGTTGAGGCGTACAGTAGGGTTTAATCAAGTAGTTTATTTTTGGCAGTAAGAGTCAACGGTATAATTCTGCAAATACTATATAAGAAGTGATGTGGCATGAGGCCCATAATGTGATCCATATTCAGCACTGATATCCTTAATTAGAAACTATTTAGAATATATCATACCGTGCGAGTAAAAATTATTTGAATCAAAGAGGGCCTTGCATCTAAGGACGTAATGCTTAGCCGTAGAGCTTAATACCTGTTGGGTGTCAGTAACTACCTGAATTAACAATCAATCAGTTATTCCGTCATCTTTGACAGTCGTTACAAGTAATTTGATTCATCGCTAATTTTTCCAATTTCTTGAACAATTCACACAATGGGCTTTACGGAACAGCACAAAACATTCATGGTTGAAGCGTATTTTCGAAACGGGGTTAGAGTAAATGGTGAGTGGCAATACAATCCGGGTTTGTGCATGGAGGATTTTTACGAACATTTTCCTAACGTTGCTTTTATGGCTGGGGATTTTTATCATTGCCTGAAAAGAACCGTGGCTGTATTTAGGGAAACAGGTTCTATACAACACAAAAAAGGAGCAGGAAGACCGTCTGTAAGAACAGAAGAACTTGTTCCAAACGTTCGTGAAATAATGCAAAATACGCCACAATACAACAAATTGTATAAGACGCCTGTCCCAAGAAGTGGGAAGATCTTATGGAACATGCAGACCTATTCCTAAGAAGCAGCAAAATTTATTTCCTTATAAAGTGCAAGTATTCCAAGAAATACAAGCCGCAGATTTTAAAAGACGCAGGAATTACTCTCAATGGTTTACCAAAAATTTATTGGAGAGAAATGATTTATTAGACCTGAAATTTTTTTCGGATGAAGCCTGGTTCCACCTCTCCGGTTATGTGAATTCTCAGAATACACGCATGTGGAGTAGTGAAAATCCCCATTTTTTTGTTACATTGCACCCTTAAAAAATTGGTGTCTGGTTAGCTGTTTTCCGAAGAATAATTGTTGGTCCTATTTTTTTCCCTGACACAGTTAACAGCGGTATAGAGACAATATTTTGAATCCATTTGTGGAGCAATTACTTGACGACGAACTACGTTTTGAATATTTTCAACAGGACGGTGCAACCGCCCATACAGCCGCCGAAACTACGCAATTTTTTCGACGACAGATTGATCAGTTTTCGATCAGACATTGAATTTCCACCTTATTTAACGGTTATGGATTACTGAGTTTTTTCTCATTTAAAGAACACTATTTTTAAAATACCAGTTGCAAATTTAGAACAATTACAAGAAAGGATTATCCAGGAATGTGGTAACCTTTCTCCAGAGATGCTGGTCAACACTTTAATCAATGAAATATGAAGAGACGTGTAAATTTATGCTTGGAGCATGGCGGTGGCCAATTTCAGCAATTTATGTAATTATTTTTCTTTTTCTTTCTGTATATTCTTACTTTGTTAATTTTGTAAACAACAAAAATAAATTTGTACGTGTCTACTTATTTTATTACTTATTAGTTTGGCATATCATGTCATAATATAAATTTGACAAAATTTTAACCTAAATAGATTTGGTTAGATATATCGTCCCCATATCATTGTGATCTAAACCAAGCACTGCGTTTTTTAATCCAAGCCCTCTTTGATGCAAATAATTTTTGCTCGCACGGTAGTAGAAGGCTGTGATCTACGTAGTACACGAGTTAAACGTCAAAATTTCACTTGTTTTTTTTTAATGAATAGGCCTGCATTCTGTTTCACTTACTCCTCCTTAAATTCCAGAATGTCTTGATCTTTCTCAAGATAAAATTGTACAGGGTGTATTGTTCGAGCTAAGAAATTAAAAAAGCAGTTTCATTAGTTAAAAACATCTAATCGAAAATCGGTTTTAGTACTTTCGGCGTTCATCTAAATAGAAGTTAATAAAACCTCGTTGATGTAACGGGCATTTCATAACGCCCATGTCCAATATACATTATTGTTATTTACCATTCGGATTATGAACACATGGTAAATTGAACAGAGTCATAAAGAAGTTAAACCCAAGACATTCTTGGAATTGCTTCGTTCGGCAAAGAACAATAACTCATTGTTATGTTTCGTTTGGCAAGTAATTAAAAATGGTTCTCTCTTTGCAATACGTGAGTACTGGGTACTGATGGGGGATAATAGCTTCTTGAACAAATCAGTCATCGTTCGAATACAGGGTGATAACAAAACAACCAGATATATCGACAAATCAACTCCAACAATAAACCACCAACCCAGTTCCAATCCCGCTTCCTACCGTGCGAGCAAAAATTATGAGGGCTTGGATTAAAAAACGTAGGGCTTGGTTTAGATCACAATGATATGGGGACGATAATATATCTATACTATATTCACGTTTGAAATACGCCCGATGTAAACACTGAACGGCGCGTGCTCTCCGCAAGCCGAACCGCCAGCTAACCTCGTGATTGCCAATTCTCGCAACACTATTGGCTGCGCGGTTCTGCTGTTCACGTGCTTTTGTTGACATTAGGCGTATTTGAAATGTGAATATAGTTTAACCAAATCTAGGTTAAAATTTTGTCAAATTCATATTATGACATGATATGCCAAACTAATGAGTAATAAAATAAGTAGACAAATACAAATTTATTTTTGTTGTTTAAAAAATTAACAAAGTAAGAATATACAGAAAGAAAAAGAAAAATAATTACATAAAACGAAGTAATTCATAACCGTTAAACGAGGTGATCTAGGTGGGAATTCAATGTCTGATCGAAAACTGATCAATCTGTCGTCGAAAAAATTGCGTAAGTAGTTAATAGTTTCGGCGGCTGTATGGGCGGTTGCACCGTCCTGTTGAAAATATCCAAAAGGTAGTTCGTCGTCAAATAATTGCTCCACAAATGGATTCAAAATATTGTCTCTATACCGCTGTGCTGTAACTGTGTCATGGAAAAAAATAGGACCAACAATTCTTCTTTAGGAAACAGCTAACCAGACACCAATTTTTTGAGGGTGCAATGTGAACTCTACAAAAAAATGGGGATTTCACTACTTCACATGCGTGTATTCTGAGAATTCACATAACCGGAGAGGTGGAACCGAAAAAAATGTCAGGTCTAATAAATCATTTCTTTCCAATAAATTTTGGGTAAATCATTGAGAGTAATTCCTGCGTCTTTCAAAATCTGCGGCTTGTATTTCTTGGAATACTTGCACTTTATAAGGAAATAAATTTAGCTGCTTCTTAAAAATAGTCCTGCATGTTCCATAAGATCTTCCCACTTCGTGGGATATGCGTCTTATACAATTTGTTGGTGTATTTTGCATTATTTCACGAACGTTTGCAACAAGTTCTTCTGTTTTGTGTTGTATAGAACCTGTCTCCCTAAACACAGCCACGGTTCTTTCAGGCAATGATAAAAATCCCCAGCAATAAAAGCAACGTTAGGAAAATGTTTGTGAAAATCGTACATGCACAAACCTGGATTGTATTGCCACTCACCATTTACTCTAACCCCGTTTCGAGAATACGCTTCAACCATGAATGTTTTGTGCTGTTCCGTAAAGCCCATTGTGTGAATTGTTCAAGAAATTGGAAAAATTAGCGATGAATCAAATTACTTGTAACGACTGTCAAAGATGACGGAATAACTGATTGATTGTTAATTCAGGTAGTTACTGACACCCAACAGGTATTAAGCTCTACAGCTAAGCATTACGTCCTTAGATGCAATCCTCCCTCCTTGATGCAAATAATTTTTGCTCGCACGGTATAAAGGTCGACTTACAATAGAAAAAACTGCTGCCCGGATTTTTATGACGGTAACTGTACCTCTAGTTGCTCGCCGATATGATAAACGAACGGCATTCAAATTTCTCTGTGCCCTCTGAAACATTAAACAAACGGGCGCGGAGCACTCTACGGATAAGCATTACGTCCTTAGATGCAAGGCCCTCTTTGATGCAAATAAGTTTTGCTCGCACGGTATAAGTATAGGTACATGGAAAGTTCGAATTTATTTTATTAGAATATTGCGGGTTCTGTTTCTCAAAAAAACAGTACGTCAAAGAGCATAAGGTTACATTCTTTTATAAGGCGTTGGTTTTTACAGAATAAAATTGGTCACGACCGGCATAGTCAATTTAATAAACTTCACCAGCATTTAACATTTGCTGATGGTCGAGAGCTTAACGAAAAATATACTTAATTGTTTTGTAACTGATTCGTGTTGTTTTACATTAGTTTATTTACACAAATGATTGTTGAAGAAGCCTAAGGTAAAACTAGCTGGAAAACAGTGCCGGATTAAGGCCTAACCCCGGTCTTCAGTCGGCAAATACCGTGCGAGCAAAAATTATTTGCATCAAAGAGGGCTTGGATTAAAAAACGTAGGGCTTGGTTTAGATCACAATGATATCGGGACGATATTTATATCTAACCAAATCTAGGTTAAAATTTTGTCAAATTCATATTATGACATGATATGCCAAACTGATGAGTAATAAAATAAGTAGACAAATACAAATTTATTTTTGTTGTTTACAAAATTAACAAAGTAAGAATATACAGAAAGAAAAAGACAAATAATTACATGTATTCTGAGAATTCACATAACCGGAGAGGTGGAACCAGGCTTCATCCGAAAAAAATGTCAGGTCTAATAAATCATTTCTCTCCAATAAATTTTGGGTAAACCATTGAGAGTAATTCCTGCGTCTTTCAAAATCTGCGGCTTGTATTTCTTGGAATACTTGCACTTTATAAGGAAAAATTTAGCTGCTTCTTAAGAATAGTCCTGCATGTTCCATAAGATCTTCCCACTTCTTGGGACAGGCGTCTTATACAATTTGTTGGCGTATTTTGCATTATTTCACGAACGTTTGCAACAAGTTTTTCTGTTCTTACAGATGGTTTTCCTGCTCCTTTTTTGTGTCGTATAGAACCTGTTTCCCTAAACACAGCCACGGTTCTTTTCAGGCAATGATAAAAATCCCCAGCAATAAAAGCAACGTTAGAAAAATGTTCGTGAAAATCGTTTATGCACAAACCCGGATTGTATTGACACTCACCATTTACTCTAACCCCGTTTCGAAAATACGCTTCAACCATGAACGTTTTGTGCTGTTCCGTAAAGCCCATTGTGTGAATTGTTCAAGAAATTGGAAAAATTAGCGATGAATCAAATTACTTGTAACGGCTGTCAAAGATGACAGGTAGTTACTGACACTCAACAGGTATTAAGCTCTACGGCTAAGCATTACGTCCTTTGGTGCAAGGCCCTCTTTGATGCAAATAATTTTTGCTCGCACGGTATGAAGAACCTTAAATCATAATGTATGATCTTTAGTAGAATTAATTTAATTTGAATTTGAATTACTGAAGTATTCTTCGACTGTTATCGCCGAAAAGAACTATTCCGTTCCAATGTGCACCCATCATAGACAATTTACCTTTAGATACCTACAGCTTATCTCCTGCGCAAACAAAAGTTACGTTTTATGGGTGAAAAAATACGTCCGAGCGCATGACTCGTCGGTCAGCTGTCTTCATTCGGGGAACCTTCGTGCATGCGCACAAACCTCGTGTTATCGGCCGTCTTACTTTATCGACAATAATCGACGCGCTCAAAAATACTCTCCAGAACCGGCTCGGCCGCCATTTTTGTTGTTGTGTTTTAAGGTTTCTCTTCTCTGCGGATTCCTTGTAGTTTTCTAAAGTTTTCAGCTATCGGATCGGCTATCGTGGATTGTGGGACTGGTGTTTAATATTTATGGATTTCTAGTTTTTGTGTATTTTAGTTAGTGAATTGTGTTTGTGCTTTAGTGACTCGGATTGTAATATAAACAATGACTAGTACTAGTTGCAGCCGTTGGATAATTGTATTATGCCCAAATAGGGGTAAAATAAACCCTCTATGGTGGCATATGAGCAAGAATTTAAATTTTAAAGCCCGGACCTGTCTATTTTCCCATTCGTCAAACGATAATGTTGCAGTGCGCATGTCTAATAGTTCCCAGTTTTGTTTACATGCGCGAGGCCATAAAACTGCCACATTCGTGATTATTGTTTGTTTATCTAAAGGTAAATTGTCTATGGCACCCATCCATTAACAATCGCCTTATTCCGCAGTCAGTACCCATCCTGACCCACTAAATTGCCAACTATGAGGAAACGTATAGCACGCCCGGCAGCGTAATTATTTTACATTCTTTACAACCTGCCCGTTGTAGGCACTAAACAAAACACGGAACGTGTGGGAATGTCGGACGGTATACATGTAGGTACTTAATGGTACCTATAATGTAGACGTGGTATTCAGGTAAAGTACACACCCACAAAGTGTGATGAGTGTTATTAACAATTAGTATTACTTTTATATGCAAATTACGGGCCCCGTTTTAAACACAGCAAGAATGTCATGGGTTGTTATGGCTAATTTGCTTATAATTATTACATAAACAAACCTGTTACTTTCTATGGCTTTCTGGGGATGTCATTAAGGTATTTGTAATCCTGTCTAAAGGCTAACAAAAATTATAAAATTGTACCTAACAGCTTAACGTTATCAGTGACCACACTGTTAATGGTCCTCATCGAACTTTGACGGTTGGGCATCTCACCAGCAGGTGTGGCACTTAGTCAGAGCCCCAACGACCCTCGGGGATGATTACCACTTTATCCGATTTGGGTAATATTTTCATGGAATTTATGGATTGTCGGGTTAGTCAGGGGGTGTGGGTGCAGAGCAGAATGTTGTAGGGCCTCTTTGCTCACCCCCCCCTCCCCCTACCTTGAATTTTTGATAACAACTGGCTCGTCTTGTCTCCCTACCAGCAATCATAACTTTGTACCATCGGCTACACGGCAACGGATCACGGAGATCTGCGCATGTACAGTACTGGTAAGAAATTAATACAAAATGGCGCGAGTTAAAAAGAGATCAATCAATATTCAACGTTGCCAAGTGTCAACTTCTGTTCGAGCTCGATTCGCATTCCGTTCTCGCTGCATTCCCCCTCCATAGCAGCAGTGGCGGATCTACGGGGGGGCCTGGGGGGCCCAGGCCCCCCCAACTTTTTTTCGATCGATCAATAATTTAATCTGCCTTGTTCAACACACACCAAACCATCGCCACATATTTTTTTACATATTATTATATTATAGGTAACATAAACTAAAAGTTCTAATAAACTAAATAACTGATAGTAATAAAAGTAAGTATACAATTTTATTATACAATTATAGAAACAAAAACACTAAACAGCAGAACAGAACGTTTTTATTTGGTTTTAAAGCGCCTTAATTGAAACGCCGCTCCGCCAAAAACCGACCGATACGAAATGCATGTGCAGATTATTCGCTTTTCTCTTTGTATGTTTATTTATAATATAAGTACCGAATTCCATTCCATTGTCATAATACCGCCGCGCCGTCGCGCGGCCGGCACCTTTGTGGAGTGTCGCGAGGCACCGCACAAAGGAGCCGCGGGACGGCGGCTTTGGTTTTACAAGCGATGTCTTTATTTTTATCCTTTTTTGTATGAAACAAAGAGAAGCCGAATTCGATCAGCGACCAATAAGCCGACTTTTTTACATTACGGCTCTCGCTTATTCTCTTGTGGTACTGTTGCCAGTGATGTTTATTTTATATTTATAGGTTAAGGTAAGCAAGGACAAAAAATATTCTTTTGTTGTAATTTCTGGTATGAATATTATACAGGGTGCATGGTGTTATTTAATAAGTGTCCGATATTTTATAGGACGATTCCTCAAGGTGAAAAGTTCGTATAAGCTGTGCTAACAAGCTCTTCATTTTTGAGATACAGGGTAGTAAAAAATTATTATTATTTTTGTTTTTTGTAAATAACTTCGAAAAACTATAATAATTTGTTTATACAAAAATTGGTATTTGGGGAATTTTCAATGAGAAATTCAAATTTGATCTTAGTTTGGCCTCTAATTGTAGGTGGCGCCACCTACAGTTTTTTTTTCTCTTTTGGAGAGTCATAAGCCATAACTTTTTCGTGCATGTAGGTATGTATCATATTTTCATTTTCTAGAAGAAAAACCGATTCCTCTATTACTTTCACGTGAAAATGGTAAGTTTATCAAAAGTCGCTACAAGCAGCAGTTTTCGAAATATCGCGATTTAAATTAATCAATAATCAATGCATGCATTTCTTATATGAACTTTTTACCTTATAAATAACTGAAACTGAGTAATCGTTCTGTAAAATATCGGACACTTATTGAATAACACACAAATATTATGTAATATGTAACTGATGGTAATTTGTAATTTGATCGCCCCTTAAAACGGGCGCTCGCTTGCCCTGCGCACCTTGCATGCTCGCTTATTGTTGCCCTAGACTGTGTTTTGAAACAAACTAAGTACGATATCTATGTTTTTTTTTATAGAAAAGATAATGTCGAAAAAACAGTCAAGTCTGCTAAATTTTTTCCGGAAAAATAATCAAGATCCTGATCCTAGTAATGGCTATTGATTGAACATGAATCTGTATCGGATATTTTACAAGAAAATGACTATATGGAACAAATCCTAAATTGTTTCATAAATAGTAGTAAGAGAAAAATGATGTTCCATTAAAGTTTATTTCTCATTTATGTTTTTTTTTGTTAAATTATAAGTGTTTTCTTTCTTTTTGTAAATTACCTATTTTGTAGTAGTCTATAATATCTGGTCTTGTGCTAATATAAATAAATTACTTGGGATTATTGTTTTAAAACATTAAGGACCTATAGGTTCTTTATTGTTACATTCTTAACGACTTTCAAAAAGTTAATTTTATTTGTACCTTATACACCTATGGATAGATTAGTTTTTAATACATTAAAAAACTTCTAATTTAGTTTTATTTTTTGGGCCCCCCCAATTTTTAGGATGTAGATCCGCCACTGCATAGCAGCACATACGTTCGGACTGAAATTTTCAGGTATAATTTATCCAAACTCAGTTTGATGACATAAAAAAGCCTTTAACAGGCTTCAAAGAGACCGACCTAACAACCAGGGTTGACAGATCTATTTTTTCAAATTCTTTAAGTTCTTGTTATTAAAAATGTTCTTTTTATATCAGTATTCAATTGTTAGTCAGTAACTCTCTTTGAAAGCTAGTTTACAAATATACTTTAAACTAAGAAGTTTTGAGTGTAAAAGAAAGGAGAACATTAATATTATTATAGGTTTTTTAGTCCTTAAGAAATATTATTTAGAAAAAATAATTAAAATTGAAATAAAAAAAGTTTTCATTGTTAAAAAACAACTAATTAACAAACAATTGTTTCTCGTATTCTTATAATATATTATATTAACAAACCCGAAAACTTGGTAGAACTGGCAATCGTGCATAATTTACGCACGTCTCGAACACTGTCTCCCAATCTGTGAATAATACTAAGACAAACGCAATTGGAAATTTATATGTTCTAGACAAGAAAGGCGGAATATTTTCAGCGAATCACAATATTTCATATCTACCTGCTAACAGATAATTGAGCCATCATCACTGTCATGTCAGGTATTAATAGTTTCTTAAGGAAAAGGGCAGTGGAGTAGGTGGTTTAACATATTTGCTATAATTTACGTATTTAATTTTGGTTTTTAACTGTATGGTTTTGGACAGATACGTTTTTACTTGGTACATTTTATTATCAGCAATGGCTTTTTAGCGATCATTTTAAACAGCAGATGAAGGTGAATTATATTGGTGCCAACATGCTCAGTGAAGTCGGCCTTCGAGAGCGTAACAAGTCCGGAATTGAGAAACAAATATTTACATGTTCAATGTCAACGTATTATTTTAATTTTAAGCGCATCTGTCCTTGATAATATTCGGCAGGTAATTAACGACATGAGTAGCGATGTATGAAAATATTGCGAAGCTCATGTTACTGTAGAAACGGAATATCCCTGTTTTATCGCCTATAGCACCAATAGTGATCCAACGTGAAAACGATTCTACTTCTAAAAATTATGATGATTCCATCAATTCAATTGTTACTGCATTTTAAATCAATAATGTTCGTTTACAACGTGTTACCTATTAAAATTGATTTATTTATATTGTACTAGCGTGTACCCGGCCTGCGTTGCAGCCCGTCATTATACGACGTGAGATAATAAGGCGAACCTCAAACTCAACCGTTTGCCGGCCCATCCACAATTTTCATGCATAAAACATAGTCTGTCTTCGTCTATTCCGGCTTCGGATCGATCGTTGAACGGGCCGGGGACCGGTTGGGTTGGGTCGTTCGTTCTCCCTACTCTAATTTATCAGTGTTTCTCTATAATATTATGCATGTATTATACATAAAAACCTTCCCCTTGAATCACTCTATCTATTAAAAAAAAAACCGCTTCAAAATCCGTTGCGTAGTTTTAAAGATTTACGCACATAAGGGGACACGAACAGGATAGCTACTTTGTTTTATACTACGTTAAGATTATCATTTTAAATATTTAAGACAATATATACCCTATGCATTTTAATTATTTGGAGATACGACGCCTATGATTAGGAGTTTAATGCTTTTTTAGGTAATTATCTATTATACGCACACCACGCCGATTTTGATGATTTTTTCAGGAATCACGTATTTCGATGCGTAGATTACGAATCCGAAAACGAAAGTTGTCGGAAAAGCTTGGTTTCCAAGATATTTCCTTCTTAAGTTATGATTTTTCATGGGTTTGTTTACATCGTGTTTACTTGGGATTTTTATCGTTTTTCAGCCACCTCTCACTACTTTTTAGGTTACACAGGATATATACTAATTTAAATCGTGGGTAAAAGAAGGAAAATGCGCGTTTTCACGCGCATTTTCCTTCTTTTACCCACGATTTTCCACTATGGGAAGCCATCGAAGAAACAAGGTTAGGGTAAGTTTAAGTTTTAGATTTTATGTTGGTAACCATGACTAATATTTTGTGCGAAACTATTTAAATTAATCTAGTGAGCGCGATTTTTTCAATTTTTTTCGTTTTTAAATGACGCTGCCAACCAATGCGGCTTTATTTTCATTATTAAGTTTGGTTTTTATTAGAATGCTATTCCAAAAAATGAATTTCACTGCATTTTTAGTATTAACTAATGCCTATTTGCCGCCTATTGATTATTTATTGGAGCTCGAAATATTTGTATCTGAAATTCCTAAATAAAAAGACTGAGACTGAAAAGTAGCGGAAAGCACTTTTAAAAACGAAAAAAATTGAAAAAAGAGCGCCCACTAGATTGATTTAAATATAAATAGTTTCGCACAAAATATTAGTCATGGTTACCAACATAAAATCTAAAACTTAAACTTACCCTAACCTCGTTTCTTCGATGGCTTCCCATAGTGGAAAATCGTGGTTAAAAGAAGGAAAATGCTCGTGAAAAAGCGCATTTTCCTTCTTTTAACCACGATTTAAATTAGTATATATACTGTGTAACCTAAAAAGTAGTGAGAGGTGGCTGAAAAACGTAAAAAATCCCAAGTAAACACGATGTAAACAAACCCATGAAAAATCGTAACTTAAGAAGGAAATATCTTGGAAACTAAGCTTTTCCGACAACTTTCATTTTCGGATTCGTAATCTACGCATCGAAATACGTGTTTCCTGAAAAAATCATCAAAATCGGCGTGGTGTGCGTATAATAGATAATTACCCTTTTTTATGTTAAAGTTGCTTTATTTATATTATTATCATCTTAAAAAATTAAAACAATACCCCACGCATTTTAATTATTTGGTTGGCGACGCCTATGGTTAGGAGTTTAATACTTTTTTATGTCATTAAATTAACCTGAGAAACATTATATTATAAGCGTACTGATGTTTTGAAATGGGTGATTTACAAAAACAAAAAATTAAAGTTATTTTATGGTGTGCGAAACATAGACAATTTACCTTTAGATGCCTACAGCTTATCTCCTGTCCAAACGAAAGTTACGTTTTATGGGTGAAAAAATACGTCCGAGCGCATGACTCGTCGGTCAGCTGTCTTCATTCGGGGAACCTTCGTGCATGCGCACAAACCTCGTGTTATCGGCCGTCCTACTTTATCGACAATAATCGACGCGTTCAAGAATACTCTCCAGAACCGGCTCGGCCGCCATTTTTGTTGTTGTGTTTTAAGGTTTCTTTTCTCTGCGGATTCGTTATAGTTTTCTAAAGTTTTCAGCTATCGGATCGGCTATCGTGGATTGTGGGACTGGTGTTTAATATTTATGGATTTTTGGTTTTTGTGTAATTTAGTTAGTGAATTGTGTTTGTGCTTTAATGACTCGGATTGTAATATAAATAATGACTAGTACTAGTTGCAGCCGTTGTATAATTGTATTATGCCCAAATAGGGGTAAAATAAACCCTCTATGGTGGCATATGAGCAAGAAATTAAATTTTAAAGCCAGGACCTGTCTATTTTCCCATTCGTCAAACGATAATGTTGCAGTGCGCATGTCTAATAGTTCCCAGTTTTGTTTACATGCGCGAGGCCATAAAACTGCCACATTCGTGATTATTGTTTGTTTATATAAATCTAAAAAATGTCTACGGTGCGAAACTGGAAGTGCGCGTTTTGCAATTTTGTATCCCGACCAACCTGTCCCAACACCCAAAAAATATCTGAAATATATTTGATAGATTTAAAAAGTCGGGGTGCATACCAGCGTTTTATTTTTCACCGCAGGCTAGTAAAAACAAACAATTTAAAATAATTGTTGCATTTTTAAATACGTGAAATATGAAATGGAAAATACGTAAAATTAGCGGCTTTTTCACTATAACTGAATTCATCATATTCAGCATTCACATCCTGAATTAGAACCTGTTAAAAATACATCCCATTCATAAAAATCTTCCTAGAGGGTCACAAACCTTTCCTAGACACAATTAAAAAGACGCCGCGAAAGCAGAAAGTTTGAAAATATGAGATCAAAACCTTATTACGTCATCCCATTATCCACGCAATTCTTTTATTCGTCAGCCTCGACGGATTATATTGCTATCTTTGTTTTGGTAAAATAAATAGAGAACAGCTTAAAAATAGAAAACGATCCGCCCGATATTCAGGTAGACCTTCAGCTGAATAACCGGGACCCATGGGTCGAGGCACATACTATGACGTGAGTGAGTTTATTCCCGTGTTTTTATTGAAGACCGTATCAATTCACAAAGAAAAATAAAAGTAAACAATTTTTTAATCTAAAATTGTATGTAAGGCATTTATCAGTCACTAAATGTTTTTCAAAATTTTCAACTAAAAAGAATTGTCTTCTATTCAGTAGTAAAAATATGTTTATACAAAGAGAAGCTTCGTTTAACATCTACTGATATAATCGGACAATACTGCAACTTAGCAAAATATAAGGCCAAGATACAACTTCGTGGGATGGTTTTGCCTCATAAATACTTTTTACTGCAGTTAAGTATTTAAATCCCTCATTCTTTTTTACAGTTACATCCAATTTGTTCCTTACTTGACCTCCTACTTTACCGGGAATATTGTTACATTTAGCGGAAAAAGTTTCAACAATACTAATTTAGTCTTTTAAACTTAAATTTCTACTCTCCAACGAAGATATCATGTCCTTTATAAAGCTGAAACTACAATTGCACTTTTTAACAACTCTTTACTTTGCACAACACACTGCGAATCGTTATCTAAATCCAAAATTAGTTCTTTAATGGCTTCGAAATGCTCTGCGTAGAATATTGCGGCCTTAATCCATGTTCCCCACCGGATAATCACAGGTTCGGGAGGTAAACTAACTCCTGGTTATCTCTCCTTATACAACTGCACTCTTAGAGGTGCTTTTAGATACACTTTTTTACATTTGAAATTAATTTATTTACCAAAGGTTTATTTTGATGATGAGAATGTATGAGTGAAGTATGTTTGTTAGGCAGGTAATAATAGTGACAGTAAGCAGGCATTATTGACAATAAACAACCCCTAACAATATACCTGCAAACCCCGGAAATCCCCAATAAATATTTTGTGTTTAACCAAAGTGTAAATATAATTATTATAATCTTGAATTTGGAAAATCCATGAAATAATTACCGAATTGGACATTAAACCTTTAACGTTTTAAATTTTTTGATAAAGCCAAAAATATGAAAATATTCTCGTAAAATAATAATTTATGAAAAATATGCATTTTAAAATTGACAAAATATGCAAAAAAATGCATATATTCCGCCCTTTAATGATATGTTATAAAATAAATCAACATTTTCTTTGTCCATCTAGTCTAAACAACAGTAATGCAAAAACTCCATGTCTAAACATTTAGTACTATTACTAACAACGTTATGTAAAATATTGTTTTCATGTGTTTTTTTTTTTCATTGCGACTATGAGAATGTTGAGAGGGATTATTGAAGTAGATTGCCTTGGCGGGCTTAAGATTCCTCCGGTCTTAAATGATTATTTCAGTGTACCAAGTACCAACATAACATAATATACTAAGAAGCTGTTAACATTTTCTTATTATTCGCTTAAAAAGAAGAGAAAAAAAACTGTGCATAAAAGCGAATAGTAGTTTATTGACTGCGGTGCCTTGGCCTGGTATTCCAGTTTTAAAACCGTATATGTGCAGAAACTCAATGAAAAGATAAATCAATGGCTTTAAAGAGGTTTAAAGTAAATTGATTGTGACATGACGCATCAAATTGCTTGTACACGTACTTAGGTAAAAGAAATTATTTTTAGAAAATATTCTAGTGGTAAGTATACAAAAAGACGTGTACAAAGTTTGATGATTAAAGGTGATTTCTCATGCATCCGTCATCCAACGGTTTTTTTTTTTATTTTGACGATAATTTTCTAAAGACTATAATGTAGAGTAGTTTCGGATTCAACCCTGATGGGGCTGCCAGTCAGGGTCGTTTTAAACATTTTTTTTAATCATCTGTTTTAAACATGTTTTAAACATTTGCCTAGGTTTAAAACATTTTTTGTTTAAAACACTTAAATTCAACAAGCGTTTTTTTTTTCATTTTTCTTTATTAATATAATGAATAAAAGTAGGAAAAATTCTCAAATACATTAACAAACTTTTTAACATACATAATATTTGAAGAAATAGTTCATACTTAAAGTGGAGTTGAAAGTATTAAAAGGAAAGAAAAACACAAAGTCTTCCTCCACAAAAATTAATAGAATAAAATTCTTAGTTCAAGGGTCTCTACATGTTTCGAACGTAGAAACGTTCATCCTCAGAAGACAGACATTTTTTTATTTTATGCTGATGTTAGCAAAAGAGAAAATTGAAAATTAGAACCTTAATGGAGCTTTTATAGACTTAAAAATTGAAGTGTAGAAGAAACATGATATGAAGAAAATTGATAATTATATAATCAAATTAATACTGAGTATTTGAAAACGTTATTAAAGAGGGTGCAAACCAACCAAATAAAATGGGGAAGAAGAAAAACCTTTCTAAAAAGGTGTCGAAGATTATTTAAAAATTTTTTAAAAACTTATCGAACATAACGCACCTTTAAAAGTTATGTGACACAACTCGAAAATTGTATATTTCTAGGTTTAATCATAAAATGGCACTAAATACCGCCCTCTATCAGCTGCCGCTGGACCTAATACCAAATCGCTTCTCCCCAATTAGAGGAACCTATTTATGCCTTTTTCATATTAACGGTATTCGCGCGTCTTTTTAATACTAAAGAGTATCATTGACACTGCTTTAAGTCTAAACTGACTTGATTCCAAACATTTTACAAAAAAGTAACTGGTCTTTAATAAAAAAGGACTTATTCTAAAATGACATCTCTGAGTACAAGGACAATTTTAATTTTAAAATGGCATAACTCCAAATAATTCGTTCGTTGTTAAAATAAATTTGGCAGTAAAAAGATCTAAGTTGGTTTTTATTTTTTATTTTTATTTTTTTACTATTAAGGGTAGGTTTTAATATCAAATTTAAATAATTGTCTTCTAGTAAAACCATTTAGCCAAGGGCGTCCGAAGGGGGGGGGGGGGCAAGGGGGTGCGCTTGCCCCCTGGCCCAAGTAGATTTGAGATATTTTATTTAACTGGGATATACATATTTATTGAGATAAAATTCAATTGGCAATATTGGTAAAACGAACTCTTGTTGCATAAAATGAAATGTGGAATTCAAAAATCTTCACTAAATAGCGAAGGAAAAATATTAGAATAGAATAAATAAAGCTTTATTTTAATTTACACAGCTAGTCATAATAGCAATATACAAATAGATATACAACCAACACATCTAATTCCCAATCCAAAAATGAACGACAAAACAAAACACAATGTGTAACAAACCGCCAATTTAACCGAAAACTAAAACATTTCTTATACTCACTGCAACGAATCCGCCAAACTGCAGATATTACAGAAGATACATCCATGTTAGAATTACTGGAACATTGCCAGTTCTATTCAGCTATTGGTCAGGCAATCGCGATAGCAATTTGTCCACCTCCAACTGCATGTACAGTCGAAAGATCATTCACTACTCTCAGAAGAGTAAAAACCTGGATTTGCTCGACTATGACTGAGCACCGATTGGACGGTTTATGTATGATGAGTGTTCATCGCAAATTTGTAAAAGAAAAAAAATACATTTAATTGAAAAAATTATTGATGAATTTGCAAAACATTCAAGAAAATTAACATTTCTTTTCTCCAATAAATCTGAATAACTTATAAGTTTTTTGTTGTATTTTTTTTTGTTATATTTGAACATTTTTAAATATTTTGTTTAGCTATTTTTTGTTATTTAATATAAGTATTAGGTGTTTTGCTCTATTCTTTTATTGAAGGTTTGTTGAAGTGCTAGAAACAAAAATAATTCCAATTATGATTTGCCCCCCCTTGGAAAAGTTCCTTCGGATGCCCTTGCATTTAGCTAATGTTTCCCCACATTTAACATTTGATTTAATTTATTACTTGGGCTTAGGAGACAAAACAGTTAGAGGGCTCCAATGTATTTTACAGTTTTTCCTGTTTTCTACAAAACTCTATTTTTTCGATTGTGTCACTTTAATTTTAAAGGTGCGATACATGTGTTTTGTATAAAATTAAAAAATACATGTTTTTTTTCAACCCTGGGCTGCCTACCGACTAAACTTCCCGTGTTCCTGCTGTTTCCGCGCCTTAGGCGTATAAACCTTCAGACCACTCGATTAGTATTTCCGCTTTGCACGCCTAGTGCGTGCTTTGCTTCGTACTCCACCTAGACCTAGGTACTGATGTACCTGTGAAGGTGTTTGTGTAGGTATAAGGATTTTGGTGCAGTGTACGTGTTTGTGCTTCAGAAGAGATAACACGTGCCCATGCTTTACGGCTATGAGGACCCTACTATTTTAGGGAGAGCACTTGCAGTGCAACACCTGAAGGTATTTCGGTTTGATTATTCACAACATGTGCAACAGGTGCTTCCCTAATTTTTAATAGCACACGTATTTAGGACTTAATATTTATCTGTACCTTTAATAAATTTGGAAAACCCGCAGTTGACCATTCAATCTTCTAATCCTAATTTTAATTTTATGACATGTTTATAGTTACCATAATATGATATAAATACCTTTGTAATGTCACGTAGAATTTAGTATCTTCTTGTATAGTATTTGTAGAATTATACCGTTTGACTGCAATAAACCCTCATTATCCCTTTGACCATAAAATAAATAATGAAGTTCCAAATTTTAAAACTATTTCGAGCAGAGCCGGACCAGGTACAAATTCAATTTATACCTATGCCTGATTCATATATAAATACAAACTGATTTTTAATAATTTTAGTCTTTAGTGGTTTTCCGGCGAGTAATTTTTAGTTAGGCTTATTAGTGGTAGAATGTGGCGTCCTTGGAATTGTGCTGATAGGGGGGCATCTTCAAGTGTAATTTTTAAAAGAAAGCATTTATCTACCGACGCCAAACTAATAATTAAAAATGTGTATCAATCTTTGTTGAGTAGAAATTTTAATTCGATGGATGCTTTAGCAGAGACGTCTACTTTGACAAAAACTCATTTATCTTCGGTAAGAGATATATATTACTTAAACCTGTTAATCCTAGAAAAAATCGAAGTGATTCTGGCACATTTAGAAGCATTGACGAAAATTACATGGATTTATTAAGAAGAAAGATTTACCAAATGTATGAGGCACAAACTGTACCCACTTTGATTTCCCTCAAAGAGCGGCTGATTAAAGACGAAACAAATATATCTTGTTGCCTTTCAAGCCTTAGGAAAATATTGCGTAAAATGGGTTTTAAATACAGAAGCATTAAAAAAAGACAAACATTAATGGAATCTCAACGTTTACGGGAATGGAGACTTAAATATTTAACAACTGTTAAACAATTTAGTGAGGGTGATTCTTCCAAAAAATGTCAAACCAAGGCACCACCATCAAATAAAGGCAAAATAATCACAATATTACATGCTGGTTCAGAGAACGGGTTTGTTCCAAATTGTCTGTTGCTTTCAGCTAAAAACATAGCAGATTATTCTTTAGATTACCATCAAGATACCGACGCACAACTTTTTAAGGATTGGTTTCAACATAAACTCCTTAAAAATATAAATAAATAAATCATGCGGTGTAGGTACATTTTCAAGCCGACCCTGATCCCATTTAATCCCCTTTGGAGAGGTTAAGGCGTATACAATAGGGTTTAATCAGGTAGTTTATTTTTGGCAGTAAAAGTCAATGGTATAATTCTGCAAATACTATACTCCATTGAAAAGGACCCGAAAGGGCCGAAACACGTGTCAGGAAACTGATTAAATATGTGAAACATAACAAGTAGTTTTTTTTTTTTTCTTCCTGTGCAATGGAACAACAGTTTTACCAAGCATGTAGCCCAACACAAATTAATGATGTAATATTTATGTTTATATTTGTAATATTGTCTTCTTCCAGGGATTATTTCCGCTCCAGTATCTAATATGCGCAGAAGACAGTTTCCCGTTTGTTGAAAGTCGATTCATCGGAGAACATGATAAATTTATGAAAATTCCTGTTTTCACTTACAATTTTGTTTCCGACCCAAAGACAAAAATCCAAACGTTTGGCTTCGTCTCCTTCTTCCAACGTTTGACTTAAATGGGAATATTTTGTTTGTCTTTAAACTATACTCTCGACTATACTGAATATGAATGAGTTTTTTTTACTACATCAAGTTCTTGAGCTCGGTTTCGTAATGAAAGGGTAGGATTGTCAGCAACAGACTGCAATACGATTAGGGAAGCTGCGTCATTTTGATCAGTTTTTCTTTTTTTTTAATTGGACACTGAACCAGTTCGCTGAAATTTTCTTAATAATTTATGAAGTCCCATTTTTGAGACGTAAACGTTAGGGTAAGTTGATTAAATTTCTCTATCGCAAAGTTGTAAGAACTTTCGCCCGCACCGTAACATTGAACTAAATAAACCATTTGTTCTAAGGTCAACATTTTCAAAACACATCAAATTCTATTTGACAACTTCAAATTTGCCCCATACGTAAAGCAAAGTAATAGAAAGATAAAAAATCTTTGTTTTTACAAAAGATGGTAGGAATGCCAAGATAAAACTTTAAAATAAGATACACACCACCCGCACACCACCCATTATGAAAATAGAGTCTAATACGGGTACCCTCTAATACAATTTCATATTAATATTTTTATTGAGCAGCAAAATTTCCATTTACATCTAAAAATTAAAAAAAAACTAATAAAATCGAAGATTTATTTTAAATCTCGGATTTAAATTACAAACGTTATTCTAAATAAGTTTTTTAATTGGCATTTTGGTCAAAAATGAAAAATAAAGGTAGTTTACTCTTGGCGAAAGATCATGTTTTTGAAGTTTTTTCGAACCTGTATAAAAAATCAAAATTTTGTCTTCGTGAATTGCATTTTTTTTACAAGCAAAACTTTTTATCAAGAATGAGTTTTCCCCGAAAAATGAAATTTTTCATCTATTTGTGGCTTGTGCTATTGTAAACCCTATCCGCGGACAGTTTAACTGGTGGAGCAAAGATACAAACCAAACTGTATAATTGAGAAGCAAACCATTAGAACATATAGCAATCTTCTATTATTTATCCGATCTCAGTTTGAGGACATTCCAATCATTCCATACGGCGGTAAACAGTCTCAAAGAGACCGATCGCACAACCAGGGTTGTCAGATCTTTCTTCTTCAATTCTTTAAGTTTTTTTATTAAAGATATTTCATTTATATCAGTATTCAATTGTTAGTCAGTAACTTTCTTTGAAAGCTAGTTTGCAAATATACTTTAAACCGAGGAGTTTTGAGTGTGACAGAAAAAAATAACAAGCCATTCATTGTTATAATAATACATTCTTTAGTCCTTAAGAAACAATATAACTGAAATCAAGACAAAAAGTGTTTTTAGTGTTTAAAACAACTAATTAACAAACCCTTGTTTCTCGTATATACTTATATTGTGCTTACAAATCCGAAAATTTTGAAGAATTGGCAACAGCATGTAATTTGTTGCGATTGCAAGCGCCAGGATATAAGCTGAACCGGTACCCGGCCCGTCTGACGATCGATTCTGCCAGACAGAGATAGGCCGGTGACCGCCGATGGCGTGGAAGAGACGGAGATAAAATATACGTGGTTATGCCTTGATGAACGGGCCGGAGTCTGGTTGACGAGAATGAAGTTCTGGTAAAAAAATTAAAGCATTTTCTGAGCAGTGTCGTGCCGTGTCAGGTTTATTTTTCTGATTTTAGTTTTGTATATAGAATTTTTGAGTTATCTTATATTTATTATTTTAATATAATATTATTATATATACAGTGGGTTTATAAAGTGTAGTATGTACAAACACCTAATGTAAAACAAACTTATAAGTGTGTATACGCATATTACTTATTTGTGTGGAACGCGTATGGTTAGGAAATTCTCACAGTTTAATGTCATTAAATTGACCTAAGAAACACTATACCAGAATGGATTAAGGATTCTACTTTTATGTCTGAAATGACTGCAGGACCGGACACGCTCCTCGTTAAAATTTATTTGTGTTATTAAATTCTATCTAATCTAATCTGCTAGGTATAAAGTGTACTTAAAATCTGATGTGCTGACCTTCGGTCTACCTTAGGGGGAGCGTAGCCCCCCCCCCCCCCCCTCCCGCCGACAATTCAAACACAAAAAAATCATTTTGCTTTAAGATACTTCGATTGTCAATTTGGGTTTGGTAGGCAGAAGTTCTTTATAACTTTGAATTTATAACTATCTGGTCGTTTATTATATCTTTTGAAATTAACATTTCAAAATTTTGTTTTTCTTATTTCGTTTTAACCGTTAAACATTTAAACTTGTGATTATTTCAGATAAAATTTAATGAAGGGTGATGACCTAACGTTTTTATTATAAACATCTGGTCATACATAACTACTGTAATAGGTTCTTAATGATCAAATGAGTATGATGAATCATACAAACTGTAAGCACATTTAGTAACTAAAAAATTATTTCCCGAAAAATAATTTTTACTAGCGGTGGAAATATAATAATGATTGTCATGTATATTATAGTTGTTTAGTTTAAATGGTAAATCTTGGCAGTTTGTGGGTACCTACAGGGTGTCCGACAAAACGAAATTAACTTTCTGGTTAGCCTTCCTTCTGATTGTCTAAGCTGGTGCAGGGTGCAGTGTACCTGGGCACAGAAAGAATATAGGTCGCTGGACCTGAGAGGACACTACACTACACAAATTTTCAATATAGCCGTTCATAAAAAAAATAGACGTTTACCCCATAGATGATGATATAGATGACGTAGGTTCAGGGGCGGATGGGACACCTCGGACCGGCGCGGGATGTCAATTGAAACGGCGCCGCGTCGTGTCGATCCAATAATTTTTTCATCCACTTACGACATATTTTTCATAATAACTCATAAATAAAAAAACAAACTTAATTTTTTAACACGCTTTTTTTTATTATTAGCTTTATCTGTATGTTTGTATGTATGTTTGTAACCGACTTCTTTAAACCCGATTTTGACCCACTTTAAACGGCCAGATATAATTTAAATTTTGTAGACTTATCAAGAACCGCTGACAATACAATTTTGACAGCTGTTAGGTATAAAACAAAGAAGCGATTTTGACGAAATTATGGGGTCGTATAGTATTCGATGTAGAGACTTCGGGAAAAATAAGCAAAAAATTCTCCTGTTAAAATTTGATAGCTGTCAATATGTCAAATCGTTTAAAAAAAATGATAATAATGAAAAAGCTATAAGGTCGTATGTATATTGACGGTGGAAAGTTGAAAAAAATACGCAAAAAATTCTCTTGTCAAAATTTGACATCTGTCAATATGTCACGATTATTACAATAACCGATAGTAATGAAACAAACGTGGGGTCGTATAGATATTGTCGCTAAGAATAGAGAAAAATTATAAAAAAAATTCTACCCGTCAAATTTTTGTCGTTTTTTTATTTCTTGCGAATAACTCCGTTATTGTAAGTTTGAGAGAAAACTGTTATATAACTATATTTATGGAACGTTTGGAGGCGCGTCTTTTTTATTTTAAAAATTTTCGTCTAAGTATTATCAGTTTCGAGATATGAGGCAAAATATAGAAATCATATTTTGGCCGATTTCTCGAAAACCGTAAGAGATACGAAATAATAAACAAGCTAAGATGTAGATTTCTTCGAGTTACAACTTTTTAGCTAAAGTCGCCACAGTGGATCTTTTCCCGTGCGTCATCACTCTCACGTCATCAAAATCGTGTGAATCAAATCAAAGTTCATAAAATGGACGTGCCTGTCTACCGTTTGACGTACCTACATAATATCCCGAAAAATTATTATTTATTTTAAGTTTTGCCCGGCATTCTCTTTTATCTAAAAGAAATTGACAAACAAATGTTATACACTTAATACATTTTTAAAGCTTAAAATCTAGAAAAGTTTGGTGTTTTATTGACTATTAAAATCGCAAAAGTCAAATTTTTTGACATCCTTTCATTTAAGGGAATTTAGCCACTGCCGTAAACTTTTCAAAGAACTTTTACGGTTAGAATATTTAAAATAAATAAATTAGGTTTTATAAAAATCCATAAATACTTACCGCCAAAACAGATGGTGGGTATAATTAGCTCTAAAAAGAACTATATTTTAGAAAAAGGAACAGTTTTAAGGCACACAAATTTACAAAATACGAATTAGATTGGCAGATCAAAATAAGGTTGACAATGACGTTCTAAAATACAACGGTAGTCAACTAAACAAATAAAAAAAGTAATTAATTGACGTTTATAGTTTTATTCTTGTCTAGCACGTTATATTATTGCGGAATCTTGGAGACGTTCTTTTATGCTTTTATTCAAACTTGTTACTGTAATAAATAAGGATGCAGAGTTATTAATCACGTTGAGTCCTGATCGTTGATTGATGACGCACGGGCAAAGATCCACTGTGGCGACTTTATATATAGACTTTTTTCCTAAAGTTTATACTTTCTGAGAAAAATGGCATTTTATGAATATTACGAAATGTTCCTGAAATATGTAGGAAAATGTCGGAAAATTAAAATTTTTAAAAAATTTGCAAATATCGTTCTTTTCTTATAATTCGGCATAGACGATCGGGTTTGTTCGGGTTTGTATGTATGTTTGTTTGTAACCAACTTCTTTGAACCCGATTTTGACCCACTTTAAAAGGTCAGATTTAATTTAAATTTTGTAGACTTATCAAGAACCGCTGACAATACAATAATCTAGCTCAATCTACTTTAAAAAAATTCTTAACAATAACTCAAACTAAAAAATTAAAAATAACTATAGTTTAAAAAAACTAAAAAACACGCTTTAATAATTAATCAAACTAAAAAGCGGAAAATAACTATATACCTATAGTTTAAAAATAATTCTTAATATAGGCAGAAAATAATAAAAAATGATAAATATTAGTATTATTGTGAAAAAAGCGTGGGGCGCTTTGTGCTATATTTTTCGTATATCGAGCACCCCATGCTTTTTCGCAGTAATACTAATGTTTATCGTTCATTATTATTTTCTGCCTATACACAGGGTGGCCCTTTAGTGTGGCAAAGTACAATAGCTCCGTTACTATTTCAAATACATTAAAAATATTAATACAAAAGTTGAAGGGCAGTAAGTGACTTATAACGTAAAATTATTTTTAACTCTATAGGGTGACTCAAAAAAGCGGAACAAGAAAAAATGTACTTTTTTCAAATGGAACACCCTGTATATTTTTTCATTTTTAAATTCTACATAGAATTATAATTATTTTTTATTAAATACATTATTAGTCTATACTTTATAGTTTCCGAGATATTGACTCTTGAAAAGTGACATTTTTGAACTTTGACAGCTTCTAACTTTCTAACAGTACGTCTTAGAGCAAAACGGCTTACATGTCCCTATCTTCAATTTTTATTATCTTCCCAAAAAAATCAACTTCCAGTTAAACCGGAACAACTATATTTCCTGCTTTCGAGTAACATCCGGTTTAACCGGAAGTTGATTTTTTTGGGAAGATAATAAAAATTAAAGATAGGGACATGTAAGCCGTTTTGCTCTAAGACGTACTGTTAGAAAGCTAGAAGCTGTCAAAGTTCAAAAATGTCACTTTTCAAGAGTCAATATCTCGGAAACTATAAAGTATAGACTAATAATGTATTTAATAAAAAATAATTATAATTTTATGTGGAATTTAAAAATGAAAAAATATACAGGGTGTTCCATTTGAAAAAAGTACATTTTTTATTGTTCCACTTTTTTGAGCCACCCTATAGAGTAAAAAATAATTTTACGTTATAAGTCACTTACTGCCCTTCAACTTTTGTATTAATATTTTTAATGTATTTGAAATAGTAACGGAGCTATTGTACTTTGCCACACTAAAGGGCCACCACCCTGTATATTAAGAATTTAAAGAATTATTTTAAACTATAGTTATTGTCCACTTTTTAGTTTGATCAATTATTAAAGCGTGTTTTTTAGTTTTCTTTAACGATATTTATTACATTTAAAACACATTTAAGTAAAAAAATATTTATTATTAATATAAAAATTAAATTAAAAAAATTTAACATAAAGAAAACATAAATAAATTCTGGTTTTTGCTTTTTCGAGGGACGGCGCACCGGGAAATCTTCCGGTGTCCCGGTGGGCCCATCCGCCCCTGCGTAGGTTACAGCTTGCTGATACTCGGGGAGTAAAGTTACAAACCAACTGTATAGCCGAGAAGCAAACCAAAATGGTAACCGATTTATCATTAACCCATAGCCCCTCTCGCCCTGAATCTCACGGGTCGCTGGATCCATATGATTTTTAATACGGCGGAAATTTAGTGATTATGAACACAAAAACAGTTAAAATCATTTATCTGCGACTATTTAATAATAGAAGCATAATGTGTTTGTTAGTACAGGGTGTCCCAACGATAGAGTAAAGTAAGTTTTCGCTTAACTGATAATCTTTGTGACAAAATCGTATCCGCCATAAGGTAAGGTATAAAAATGCGCACATTTTAAAAATATTGGAAATTATACAGGGTGCGCCCAAAAAGCGGAAAAAGAAAAAATGTACTTTTTTCAAATGGAACACCCTGTATTTTTTTACATTTTTAAATTCCACATGAAATTAAAATTATTTTTTATTAAATGCATTATTAGTCTATAGTTCATAGTTTCCGAGATATTGACTATCGAAAAGTGACATTTTTGAACTTTCACAGCTTCTAACTTTCTAACAGTACGTCTTAGAGCAAAACGGCTTACATGTCCCTATCTTCAATTTTTATTATCTTCCCGAAAAAATCAACTTCCGGTTAAACCGGATGTAACTCGAAAGCAGGAAATATAGTTGTTCCGGTTTAACCGGAAGTTGTTTTTTTTGGGAAGATAATAAAAATTGAAGATAGGGACATGTAAGTTGTTTTGCTCTAAGACGTACTGTTAGAAGGTTATAAGCTGTCAAAGTTCAAAAATGTCACTTTTCGAGAGTCAATATCTCGGAAACTATGAAGTATAGACTAATAATACATTTAATGAAAAATAATTATAATTTTATGTGGAATTTAAAAATGTAGAAATATACAGGGTGTTCCATTTTAAAAAAGTACATTTTTTCTTGTTCCGCTTTTTGGGCGCACCCTGTATAATTTATCGGGGCATTTGCCCCCCCCCCCCCCCCCAAGAGTTATGAAAAAAAGTAATTATCAACAATATTTCAAAAACAATATTTAAATTTAATTTTTTTGCCCTTTTAAATTTAACGTAGGTAGGCTTACTTTGAGAAACAACGCGTCTGTTTTGGTCATCACATCCCCGTCGTCTTGTTTTATGTGACATTCGCGGATCTGGTGTCTGGTGATGTAAATTTTCTTTTCTCTCTTTTATTTACGTAAATAAGACAAAGTAAGATATAAACATCGTAGGAAAACCTAGGTAATTACGTTTGGTTGTGGTTTGTTTGTAGGACTTCTAGATTATTTCAGTTGCGGATTGTACTTAGGCGATTACGTAACAATTATAGATAATAGCAAAATTTGGGCGTGGTCCATAAAAATTTTCGCCTGCGGCGCTTTCGCCTGCGGCGGGCTTTACGCCTCTGCAACTATACTCGAATTTATGCCCATCTACATCCACCACTGTAAATAATGTTAGCTCCGAAACTTTTTCCATTACTAATAAAAACGATATGAATATAAGTAATATTCCTGCTCCCATTCATTTTCATAATTGCTCTAATGTTACTATCAATTTCATGAAAAATTAGAAATAAGTAATTGTATTTTGTTTAATTATTGTTAACATTGTTGAATTGTATTTTTTAGTTAAGAAATATCATTAATAATATTACCTTGTTATGTATAATATATAAATTATCCTATCGTAATAAAATTTGTTGCTCTCAATGCATTTTCTAATTTTTTGAATACTGAATAGTCGTAGATAAAGTATAGTATTTGACTCGCGTATAATGGCTATATTATACGCTCGTTAAATAATATACTATTAAACTAACTGACATTGACAGCTGATTTAAATGTTATCATGTTTTATTTGATTAAGGTGCTTTTGATTTTAAAAAGCTAGGAGTGGCTCCCCGAGGTTTGAAGTTAATAGTTAATAAACAATTTTCATTAAAATTATAAAATGTAACATTCCTTATTGGATGCAAAAGGTGTCTTATTTATTCTTTCAATTATCGTATCAATTTGGTTGTCTGTCCAGATACAACGTAAAAACATACATACATATTTGTTAACTCAAATATTAATATGATAATGACAAATAATCATAAAATACATAACATTTATTGTCATACGTCAACAGCATGGTTAAAATGATAAATAAACATTTGCAAAATGTCAAGCGTTGGCGGTTATTGTTGTAGTTACAATGTAAAATTTAAAAATCAATTTGCAAAACAGAATAAAAGAGTGCTTTCACAGAATACTCAATGCAATGGGAGCTAGTACCGTGCGAGCCAAAATTATTTGCTTCAAAGATGGCTTGGATTAAAAAACGTAGGGCTTGGTTTAGATCACAATGATATGGGGATGATATTATATCTAACCAAATGTAGGTTAAAATTTTGTCACATTTATATTATAACATGATATGCCAAACTAATGAGTAATAAAATAAGTAGACAAATACAAATTTATTTTTGTTGTTTATAAAATTAACAAAGTAAGAATATACAGAAAGAAAAAGAAAAATAATTACATAAATTGCTGAAATTGGCCACCGCCATGCTCCAAGCACAAATTCACCGAACAGAAAGTGTTGACCAGCATCTCTGGAGAAATGTTACCACATTCTTGGATAATATTTTCTTGTAATTGTTCTAAATTTGCAACTGGTGTTTTAAAAATAGCGTTATTTAAATGAGGAAAAACGAAGTAATTCATAACCGTTAAACAAGGTGATCTAGATGGGAGTTCAATGTCTGAAACTGATCAATGTGTCGTCGAAAAAATTGCGTAAGTAGTTAATAGTTTCGGCGGCTGTATGGGCGGTTGCACCGTCCTGTGGAAAATATCCAAAACGTAGTTCGTCGTCAAGTAATTGCTCCACAAATGGATTCAAAATATTGTCTCTATACCGCTGTGCTGTAACTGTGTCATGGAAAAAAAATAGGACCAACAATTCTTCTTTAGGAAACAGCTAACCAGACACCAACTTTTTGAGAGTGCAATGTGGACTCTACAAAAAAATGGGGATTTTCACTACTCCACATGCATGTATTCTGAGAATTCACATAACCGGAGAGATGGAACCAGGCTTCATCCAAAAAAAATGTCAGGTCTAATAAATCATTTCTTTCCAATAAATTTTGGGTAAACCAATGAGAGTAATTCCTGCGTCTTTCAAAATCTGCGGCTTGTATTTCTTGGAATACTTGCACTTTATAAGGAAATAAATTTAGCTGCTTTTTAAGAATAGTCCTGCATGTTCCATAAGATCTTCCCACTTCTTGGGACAGGCGTCTTATACAATTTGTTGGCGTATTTTGCATTATTTCAGGAACGTTTGCAACAAGTTCTTCTGTTCTTACAGATGGTCTTCCTGCTCAGTTTTTGTATTGTATAGAACCTGTTTCCCTAAACACAGCCACGTTTTTTTTCAGGCAATGATAGAAATCTCCAGCAATAAAAGCAACGTTAGAAAAATGTTCGTGAAAATCGTCCATGCACAAACCCGGATTGTATTGCCACTCACAATTTACTCTAACCCCGTTTCGCGAAAATACGTTTTAACCATGAATGTTTTGTGCTGTTCCGTAAAGCCCATTTTGTGAATTGTTCAAGAAATTGGAAAAATTAGGGATGAATCAAATTACTTGTAACGACTGTCAAAGATGACGGAAGAACTGATTAATTGTTAATTCAGGGAGTTACTGACACCCAATAGGTATTAGGCTCTACGGCTAACCATTACGTCCTTAGATGCAAGGCCCTCTTTGATGCAAACAATTTTGCTCGCACGGTGTAATAGGAATGATTTCATATAGTCTTAAGGTTTGCCAAGCATGACACAAATTGTGTATCGCATTACATACGCCTTTATGACACTTGTCGGGTTCGTTTTTAACCTCGCAGATAAGACCATTTACCAAGACCAAGAAAATTAATCGAAAAATGCAATTGATCACAAACACAGCTCACCAACACTGTAAAGGAATATCAAAAATTCTGCGTCACTCGTAGTAAAATCGTCCGTACAGCGTTTCCGTTGTGATTTCCCTAAAACATTATAATTTGATATCATAAGGAAACTATAAATGTTTTGACTAGCAGAAAATATAAAAAACACAAATTTAGTATATTATTTTTACTTAATACGTGGAAAGGTTAGGAACTATTTACACCAAATCGTTCCTAATCGCTGAATTGGTCGTGGTCAAGGTGCTCCTGTTAAATGGACTTCCCGTTCCCCAGACCTCCCTTGGAATATTCAGTCTGAGGGTGTATTAAATATTTTGTCTATATTGTTCCGATTTTGAGCGAGATTCATTTAATAAAAATAATCTTTCAAGCTGGAGAACAGATCAGGTTGAAACCACATATTGTTCAAAGGTTAAGATTTACTTTAATAAAGAGAACTTATAACGAGCAATTTCTTTAAACTATTTTTTTTTAATTTGTGTGTTTTTTGTTACTAACGTATTTAATTCATAATGTTATGAAAATAATTGGTTTTGAATATTATGATGTTTCAAATTTATATAATAAGTAATAGTAGATTATTGTCTTAAGAACGATTGATAACAGTGGCTTTGACTGTTATTTGAAGAAGGTTAGCAAGAGTAAGTTCTTAGTAGGGTAATAAAATAATTTCATTTAACTGGTTTAGTACAACAGAATTTTAACTGTACGCCACTGTCCTTACATTATTTTTGGCTAGTCATTTGCGTTCAGTATTGTCACCTATTGCAAAGTTTTATTCAATAATATCTTTTATTTATGGTAATGCCAAAACGGCTGAATTGATTAGATAGGATTGACAATTATGAGATTACCGTAAGCCGCGTTGGGATCAGTTATAACTTTTCAACTTATCTCCAAAACGTATCATTTTATCGAAATTTAAATAAAACGAAATGATTATCTGAAAAAATATAGCTCGGAAGTCATTGGCGCACGTACTAAAAAAAGGGGAGTCAATCGGTACTGGATCCCCCCTATTTTTAATATTTGACAATTGTTGTTCGTTTTGTTTTTCAAAAGATGTAACTGTTTATGCTGAAGCAATGTACCAAATTTAAAATTAATATCTTATTAAATATTCGAATTATTAAAATAAATCCGTTTTTAATTTCAAACATCAAATATGAGGGTCAAAAGGAATAAGTATATGGTTCACGGATTGACCTCCTTTTTCCGGACACCCTGTATAATAAACGAGATAATATTATGTTGTAGTTATAAAGTTGTTAATGAACAAATTAATAGGCTGTGGTTTAATAATAGGATGCCAACATCTAATTTCAGATTGTGATATGAAGTGTAAGATTACCTGTGTATTGTATATAAAAATCACTTTGAAATCATTGTAATTAAACTACTGGTTTTTAATCAGTAATAAATACCTAATTGTAAAAAATATTTTCTGGAAACGCATCCACTTGAATTATTTTACGCAGAATAAACTGAACTTAAGACAGAGAAACATTTACTATTACAGCATATATTGCTGTAAAATAGACATAATATCCATTCTCTTTATCATAAAAAGCCGACACGACGTCAAATGCCCCCCGAAAAATCTAGCCCATTGCAACAATAGTAATTTACGTTACAAGACCGGAAAGTAGTGTTTTTCAGGTCGAGACAAGCATTTCCAGGGCGAGCCATAGGCGGGTCCTGGAAGCTTGGAGAGACCTGGAAAACACTAATTTTCGGTTGCGTGACGTACAATATTTTTTTTAAGACGACACTTCGATATATTTTATAATCTACGCGAAACAAGTTTGACATAAAGAACAAAATTAAAAGTCAACGAACTGTCACTCGACAATACATCGAAATGTTGTTGTCATAATAACGAAATCAAAGTATCTTGTATTATCAAAGAGCGATTGGAAATACAAAAAACAGGGTGACAGTGACATTAGAGACCGGAAAAGTGACATTAGAGTCCGGAAAATATTTTTCCGGTCTCTAAGTCACTTTTCCGGTCTTGCGATCGGAAAAACGTTATTTTCTAGACGAAAAATTGTCCAGAAAGTGTAAATTTTCTGGTCGGTTTTAAAAAAAGTATATTTCGAAAAAAATAGTAAAACAATACTGGCTTTTAGAAGTGTCAACATTTTTTGCTAGACGTAATTAAATTCTATTTCATCCTGCCCATTCAAATTTCTCGCACATTTTTCTTTTTCATTCTTTCGGATTCTAAGTTTATCAGAGAAATTCATTCTGAATGCAGGGATTTTACGAAGCTTTTTATGATTCGATGATCAAGTGATACTGTTATTTATTCCTAGTGGAGTATTTTTCAACCAACATCCCTTCTGCCAGTTTGAATGAACGGAAAGAAATAGTCTGTCTGTGGAAATGTTTGGTCCTCTTTTTTCCAATAATTTTAAAAATAATCTTACAGGGCATAAGTCTTTGTTTAATGAATTTCTTACCAACCATTTGCTGTTTGCCGATCCTTTTGACCCACCTTGAGCTGTCTTGGAAAATATGCTGTTATATTCAATTCGTTCGGTAAATTCTCCCATGGTATCAAACTTACTTTGAAAATATTGAATTTTGCAATTTACGGCCTCATTGCCTCTCCAAACTAATTCAAATGAGCAGAGATGGAAAAATGAGATGTTGATGACTGTTTTTGTGCTTCATCGGGGTTTTCTTCATTGTAGCTTTGCATTATTGTTAGTAAATCTTTGGTAGATAATGCTTTTGAACTTACTGTCCTCTTTTCCTGACAGCTTTGAAGCTGCTTACTCTTTGCGTCTCTTGCCATTCGCGCATTTTTAAAGGAAATATCCGTAAAATGGTCAATCTTTATTTCGTATTCTGTAAAATACATTTCTTAAATCATTTTTGCTATAGTGTTCCATAATATAGCCTTTACAGAAGATTCTTTAGTCTTCGCCATTACCCTTCTTCATATTAAAGGCGTAATCTTCGAGCATTTTCGCCAGTTCCATCACAGTAGTACATTTTTCCAGTTTATAATTTCTTACCATTAGAAACTCTGATAACTGTGTTCAAATTGAGTTTTTGGATTTCTGTGTGTTAAGTGAAATATTTTCAGCTATCGATTTTTTGATTTCTTGGATAGATTGGCACCCAAATCTTGCATTTTCGTTTAAATTGCTCATTTTGTCTTTTTCAAACCAGGATGACATTTGTCAGACTAACAATAGTTTTTTCCTGACATCTATCAAAATTTTTCCGCTGTAAAACCGTCTTGTTGATTTTGTCCAGGTGTATATAATTAAGAGTTTTTCCACTAGAAAACAGTTACTATGATATTTTGCCAGTATAAAACACTAGTGAAATAGTCATAATTATAGCACTGACGCATACCAAGTATCAAAGAAATGTTACCAACTCCTGTCAGTAGCAAGTTAAGCAAATTGCGAAATTAACTATTTATTGTAATTATCTAAACCCACGAAATCGGCGCCTTTGATTCAGATTAATTAACTAGAATGTTTGGGCGGTGTTATTATCTTAAAAGTTAATATTCATTTAATCGTGCTTTTTTTTATCATAAGTTCAAAGATTATTAACGTCTAACTTTTAGATTCATAAATGCATTACTAGCCCCAAAGTTTAGCTAATTTCTTATCAAGTAACCATTATAGTCCATGCACACTAGCACAGACACAGCTTTTTTATTTAACCAAATTTGTAGCTATAAAGTATGAGTTTGTCACTGGAATAAATCCAGTACAGTTTTTCTTTGGAAAAACGCTTCGACACGGGTAACTTGTGGTCTTTTTTTTATAAAAAAAAATATTGATACAGTTTTCCCAAATTAGAAACATGACGTAATCGATAATTTTCTTAACACGTTGGCTGCCATGTGTAGCACCGGTGTAACACATGCACACATTGCTACAAGGCCATGTGTTGCACATTGGCATTGGCAACACAGGCATCACGTATTTGAAATGATTGGTGTTTTTACCGGCTTCCTAGTAAAGCTTTTATAGTGTGATGGTGGCCTGGTAGGAATACTCACCTATCAATTTCAATATTTGTCTGACTGATTGCTTATATTTGACGCTTGTGGATGGAATATGGAATCATAGAATTGATTCGGCTTTTACTTGGTGGAAATCCATTATTAATTGTGTTAAATAAATGGTAAAAAAATATAAAAAACTTATAATTTTACACTTTCCACAGATTTTTATTTTCAACTCGACATGTTTCGCAATACAGTTGCTTCTTCAAAGGAGTAGTTAAAAATGGTATTTTAAAAGTTGTAACTTAGGTCTAACAATAAAAGTGCAGGTATTTTTCAGGTTGTTTAAAATAGTTGGAAAAACCAATAATAATCACTGGCCGACAAAAAAATTTTTTTTTGTTGTAACAGAAAGCTAAATAGCATTTTGTGGTAGAATGGACCTATCCAAATACGAAAATGAGAAAAAAAAAGTTGTAACACGTAACGTTTTCTTTTGTTACATTTATAGTACCACGTGTAATGTTACAATATTTACTATCTATTGAAAAAATAATTTAAGAATTTTCTAACTGTGTATATCGACTATATTTAAATTTTTACACCTACTAAACATACCTTACATCTAAGAAAAACACAAACATTACAAATATTAACTGAACACACTAATTAAATTTTATTTTTTCCTTTTATGAGGGGTCATATCTTCTCTTTTCAAAAACCAACAGTAATCACCCACATGGCTGGATCCCATCGTCCTTGATAGCGAATTTCCATTGTCCTGATATCCTGGTGGAACCTTTCACCCTGCTCGTCACTGACAGCTCCCAAATTTTCAGGAAAAAATGACAGATGGGAATGGAGGAAGTGAATTTTTAATGACATTCGGGCACCAAGCGATTTGTAGAAATCTAAAAGTTCATCAACTAACTGTTGATAGTTTACATTCATATTGTTGCCCAAAAATCCCCTTACTATACTAACAAATGAGTTCCATGCTCTGAGTTCCTGTCTGGTAAGCTTGTCTGTAAAGTTGACATCGTCCAGCAATTTTCTGATTTGTGGCCCAATAAAAATGCCTTTCTTTAATTTGACATCACTTAACTGGGGAAAGACTTGTCTTAGATATTTGAATCCATCACCGTCTTTATTTATAGCTTTTACAAAGTTTTTCATCAGCCCAAGTTTAATGTGAAGAGGAGGCAAAAGGACTTTTTTGGGGTCTACAAGAGGTGCAAACTTAACATTTTGAGATCCCGGCTGAAATTCACTTCTTTGTGGCCAATCTTTTATTACATAATGTTGATCTACTGCACAACTATCCCACAAACAAAGAAAACAGCAATATTTTGTAAATCCTCCCTGAAGTCCTACTAAAATTCCTACAGTTCAGGTAATTTTTCTGTTATAAAATGCATCCATTTTAACCGTCCCCTAATTAAATTGACTACCTGCTCATGTAAAATGGTCTTATTAAGCTATTGAAAAATGGTATGTATTGGGGCTTTCCGAATATTTTTTCTATTATTAGAAGGGTATTTCCATTTTAAAAATAAAGAGCTGACCTGTGTTAGAAAAGTCTTGTCGGCCAGTGTAATGTTTACAGACTAATTAAAGAGATTCAAAAGAGGGGATCCATTTAAATCTAATTGATCATTCAGAAGAGTATTATTATTTTTAAGTCTATTTATTTCTAAGGATTCAAGCAAATTTAATTTTGTACTTTTGTTTTCAATATGCAAGATATCGTATTTATGATTAAACGTATGATTTAATTCTAACAGATGGTTAGAATTCTAGAATCTGTTTTGTTTTTTATAAAACTAGCATCATGTTCATTGATCCGTTTTTTGAAGTTTCGGCATGTTTGTCCGATATAAACTTTAGAGCAATCATTACATTTTAATTTGTAAACACCAGATTTATTTCTTTTGTTTAATTTACTTTTATTATTTTTAATGTCTTTTCCTAGAGTATTGTTAGTTTTGAAAGCAATATTGATATTCGAGTTTTTTAAAACGTTTTTTATTTTAGTGCTAATATGACCTATGTAAGAAATAACTTTATAATTATTTTTATTATTGTTTGCTGTTGGAAATACTAAGTTTATAGCCTTTTTGTATAATTTTTTATTTAGTATTTTATCTATTGTCATAGCGGAATAACCATTTATTTACTGCAATTTGCTTAATAATTGAAGAAGCATCTGTGTTGCGAAACATGTCGAGTTGAAAATAAAAATCTGTGGAAAGTGTAAAATTATAATTTATTTTTATTTATTTTTTTTTTATTTTTTTTACCACAATGAATATGGAATTGTTTAAATATCGTTTAGTCAGACGCACGGGGATGAATGTGGGATTGGGCAACCCGCAACATTTCGCCACCGGATATGTCAGCCACCTGGCCATATTTGAACGTATGTGCAAAAGCAATTGAGACGTACGTGCGATTAAAATTTGACATTGTTGACGTTTCGTTTTCGTAACCTTTCTTTTTTTAGAACGCCTCCTGAAAATGTTTTATTTTTTTGTGATTTTGTGAAGTTAATTTGTTAGTTTCTATTTAGTTTATTGAATTTTGACATATTTTTTATATGATATTAAGTTTCGCCCTTGCAAGTTTACTTTCGGTTTTTCCCAGACCAAGCATTTAGTGACATTTCTACTTTCTAAATCAAGTAAAAATGTATTTTGAAGAGTCGTTTGAGGACACCTTGAAGGTATCCTGGGCCTATGCTTTTGTATATACCAAAGAAGGCACCATAGCGTCGTAAGACAACTCTGCATTATAGTTTGATAAATGTTCCTGAAAGTTTTCTATGGATGCTACACAAAATTGATGCTTTTTGGGCATACGGAACTCTTTCTATTATACTACATGTATGGATCCTGATGTGTAGATCTAATCAACGAAATAATAATACAAAGGAAGTAGGGTTTTGCATAAACCGCCTAACAAAATTTGCGACGGAAGTCGGCCATCTTCAGAACCCACAAATGACTCCATGTTTGTTTTGGTGGTTGACCGTGGTTGACAGGTTGAGCTGTGATTTCTGCTTTCTTTGCTGTTTTTGAGTTATTTTGCATTTTAATTAGTTAACAACCATATTTAACGAATTCTAGTAAACTTATAATTGCTTTAGTGTGACAGTGGAGTATACTTTTAGCGCTGGACAGCGATTAAAACATTTTAATTAGTTGGTATTCTGGGTTAATTAATAAGCTATAAATATGGTTAGTTGTGCTGCTTGTGGGTGCTCCCAAACGCTATGAAGTAAAAAACTGGGCATTACATTTCATCGGTAAGTTTATGTTTAGATATATAAACCTTTTTAATCTGTAGAGAAAAAAAATGTTATTTTAATTTAATATCAAAATACACATAACCTCCGAACCTCGCATGTCATTCATGGGCGTTCGTCTTATAAAACCAGAAAAATATTATTTATTTATTAATCGACTGGGTTACCCATTTCTACAGAAAAGCAAATTAAAAATACCTATTGGTTTTTAGTTTTCCAAATAATTACCTAAGAAAAAAGGCATGGTTGAAAATTGTAAACCGAAGTGATTGGAATCCTACACGAAATAGAGTTCTTTGCTCGGAGCATTTTTCTGAAGATTGCTTTGACAGAACTTCAAGATTGAAAGTTAGATTGGTCCCAACTGCAGTAGTGCCTACTTTTGAAGTAGCCAGGTTAAAAAATGTAAGTTTTGAAACTATTGTATCTGGTCATTACATAATATATTGGAAAATTTGTAGGTATGTACTTAGGTAAGTACTTAAGAATATGAATACAAATAATTCTGCATTATTTATGCTTCTGAGGAAGCTGCTTTGTCACTTTTTCATAAATTATGTATCGATAAAAGTTTTTAGATGTTTTATTGGTTTAATCTACTTTTAAAATTTTAAACCCATGGATAAAGAATGTAATACAATATGGGAGTGTAGGTACGATAAACAAAAAAATTCATATTTAAAGATTGAAGACAATGATGTTTCTAGAATGATAGAAACGTTTTCCCAATATTCACCTGAGGACGACTGGAGATACCATTGATTAAAAAAATAAATTCAAAGCAAGTCCCAAACCTTCTATCATTCAAAGAAATTCATATCAAAATATAAAAAAAAAATGTACAAAGAGAGGTAGTAGCACGTTATAGGTACTTTTGTGTCATTTGGTAAAGGTGCCAAACAGATAATTAAAAAACTTATATTTTTTTGGCAGGTACGTTCCTATGCAATATCTTATGAGACACCATGTCAAAACCTGCCTGAAGATAATTATCCTACTGTGAATCTAACTGGAACACCTTCTGGTTACAACATATATTGGACATGCCTCTTCCAGGACATGGCTCTTCCAGGACATGGCTCTTCCAGGACATTTTACTATCCAACAACACACCTATGATTTTAGTATCTTCCTTTAATCTTATATGACAATCATTAATGGTTACTGTTTCCGGATTCTCCAAAGTGTATCGGTTAGTCTTAAACAAGGTGATAACGTTCTTTGATTTATTTAATATCAGTTAATCTTTAGAAAACCAATAATTATTTACTTCAATCATAAATTGTTAAATATGTTGCTCGAGAAGCTCATGGTCTTTATATGATAGGATTTATTATCAGAACTTGTAAATACTTTAAAAATGTTAACGCCATAATAACTTTATATAAATCCCTGGTAGCTACAAAACTTTAGTATGCATGCACTATTTGGGATCCTCAGTATGCCAGTAAGATTGCTCTTTTAAAATCTATTCAGCGTAAATTTTTAAAATTTTTGTACAAGTCATTTTCAGTTTATCCGCCAAGAGGTACAGATCAAGGGCTTTTGTGTAATTTGTTTAATATTTCCCTTCTTTAAGACTATATTGTGTATAGAAGCAAGAATTTTTTTCGTATATAAAATAATTAGAGACAAAATAGATAATAAAGAGTTCTTAGGACTGCTTCCGTTTAGAATAGGCTTAGTCAATACTAGATCCGCTCATGTATTTTATATTCCTACACCGAGGACAAATCTATACAAAAACTCACCACTTATAAGACTGTGCTCTATTTTAATAAATATTGTGGAGACATTGACATAATATATAATTTAAACTATGAAAAATTAAAATTAAGGATTGAACTGCTTAGGCAAATGCTAATTGAATATTTATTATAGCTTAGGATAGCTTTTAGAAATGGGGTTTATGTATCTATAATTAACTTGTTAAGTTGTTGATACTACAAATAAATAAAATGTTTGTATTATCTGCATAGTTTGTCATTTGACAATTTTCTTGTATACTAGAAATCTTATTAATATTATTTAGGTACATTATATAATAAACAGGACTATATTATATTATATTTTATTATTTTTTTGTGATTTGGTTCATGAAGAAAGAGTAAGGTTTTCTTAAAATTTTATTTTTTAACATAGACGTTTTAGCAATAATTTTGCCTTCATCAGTATTTATTATCTGAAACAATTTGTTTTTTGCAATTTTTTTTAATGTATAACAATAGGTGTTTTTTAGTTATTTAACCAGATATTTACAAAGGACCCTTTCACCTCCGTTACCTTATTTAAATAAATAATTAAAAGAAATAGTTGTATTGTTTTATTACACCAACCTTAACGTATCTTATAGGTATATATGAATCTAAATATTTTTTTTCTTTTCTTAGCCAAATAAAATTTAATTAATCATTTTATTATTACCATTTTAATGATACGCCACAGAGGTGGACCGGAAACAGTCGTGCGCGCATGCGTCAAATGTTGCCGCCATCAGCACCCATCCCGGACAACTGTCAATCTACAAAACCCTACTTCCTTTGTATTATTAATTCGTTGGATCTAATGCATTAATCTCGTTGTCAATGGTTATAATAATATTCAATTGTCTTAGATCAAGTTTGACTACCAAAAGAACTACCAAAACCAAATCATAGCTATTAAAATATCACATTTGCGATTACGATCCGGGGTTAGTCAGAAACAACATTTTTAGGTTTTTGGATTTCGTTTAAAATAAATTTACGTAAAAATAAGCAACTATTGTTACTTTCTTACTTCAAATATAATTTTACATCTAGCCCGAATACCTAACGATTTTGTTGTAAGAAACCCATTTTTTATTTGCCTCTTTTTGAAGTATTTTTATTATTAACAGGTCATATTTCTTCAAATCATTCAATCATAAATTATGGTTCAACTCGACATCTGAATTTCCGATAACAGTTCCTAACTTACTGTATTGGGATAATTGCAATAACTACTTTTATTTTTTCTTTCAAGAGAACTAAGTTATTATTGAAATTGGTTTTATACACATGTGACAGATATCCCCATAAATGAAAGTCGATAATTGTTGGATCGGGGTTCCTATATGTGTCAACTGATTTGGACCATAGGTACCTTCCAATCCATTTGTTCCCAAACTGATGATTTAGCCAATCATCAAAAGGAGATACCTATCAATAAAAAAAAGTTCTCTTTCAAACTTTATTCGTAGACACACCGTACATACACAAACATACAAGTACCAAATTTTTATTCCTTGAACGAAATCGGCAAATGTGGAGGAGTTCAAAGTACGATTAAGACATGAGTGTAAGTAAGGTTAAGTTTTTCCGAAGTAATTAGAAACTAAATTGCGTTTAGGATATTGCCAAATAGTAAATGGACAACATTTTAAGCATTTATTGACGAAAAAGTATTAAAGATGGATACATTTTTTTTTAATTTTTCAATTGAATTAATTTTTGTTTGTTTAATATCAAATGACAGAGTTGCCATTTTAAAAAAAAATATCGATATCGTCATATCTCTAATTTGGAACACATTGTACTAATATTTTTTTATAAAAAATACCGTTCAAATGTTAATAACCGAGCCAAAGCATTTTTTCAAAAAAAAAAAATCTACTAGATTTACTGAATTTATTCCAAGTTACAATCTTACACTTTATGTATAAAGATTTCGAAAATGGAATGATTACTTATAATTTGAATAATTTTGACTGCGGAGGTGGTAACACTGGGTAACGAACGAAAATATCTAATTAACGGTTATTTTAATATGAGCGCTGGAGAAAACAGATTAGATTATTTATTGAAGAGAGTTATCATATTTATATAGAAACAATTCAAATTGTCGTTTAAAACAAAAAATGACGAAAACTATATTTACGTTATTTGTTTTACTTGAAGATAGATTGTCATACTTATTTTAAACTCATATGGAATTTTTCTCATTATTGCAATCATTATGGGAAAAAATATTTTTTTATATAAAATATAAAAATAGATACCTATTAATTAATGCTTAATATCAGCTCTCTATCTAACTACAAGAATAAATAAATAACCAGAGAAGCAAACACGCAATAATCTGGTACCTATAGATGAAACAATAACAACTAAACCGCATTCACCTGAAGACGACTGGAGATACTTACCAGTTGAAACGTTGTGATTTAAAACAAATAAAGACAATGGAGGTCCAAAACTCTTTCATCATTCAACAAATAACCCTGTTGACAAAATCGTATTCCATTCTAAAGTAAATCAACATACAAATTACGCCCCTCCACTTTGTTTGCCAAACTTACGCTATTAAAAGTATTAAAATGATGTGGGAAATTTAAATATTTTTCTAAAACCTTATAAAAAGTCTGCAGTATGACAACGACTTTGGTCTGAGGCCATGATGACGTTGTTTTATTTATTTCCGTTTAGGGATGTCCACAGAAAATGTATCGCGGAAAAACATTGAAGTTTGCTTCGAAAAAACTTTTTTATAGAATTAGAATTACAAAACAAACCACAAATGTAATTATTCTAAGCTCACACCTTAACTGAAACCAAAAGTAAAAGGTATAATCGAGAGGCAACGGCAAAATAATTATTTTACGAATAAAATTAAGGCCTAATACATAGATTCGAAACATGGCCTCGATGCATCGCTTAAAAACGATGTATCGCGTTGAAAATATATATCGACATCCCTATTTCCGTTTGGTGTTTCTTTGACAACGGTCTGAAAGTTTCTTCAGTTTATCGGTTTTGTGTAATATATCCTGTGTTTTTAGTAATATTTTTCGGAGACGAATTAAGATGGGTCGCAGGTGTCAAATATGCGAGAATTCGGAGAATCTGCAGTTACTTTTTATAGATGAGCAAATAGAAAGTTGGTTATTTATGGGTTAGGTTTAAACTATAGTAGCAACAAATTCAACACATTCAGGTCAATCCGCCATAATCTCTACTCCCTGCCCCATCCAGCTCTTCACCGCCTCTCTTCTACAAACGATGTTGTCAACACATTTTAATAGCGTTTACGAATGACATGTGCCATCTATAGATACCAGATCATTCCAAACACTAGAATAGTTAATAGGGTCTAAAAATAACCAACTTTAACAAACTTTTTCACATACTCAGTGTGTTTTAACTTATTTCCATTTTTCCTCACATTATGTTATTTCGACGCACCAATTTTTGATTCCATAAAAATTCGATAGAAGCTCCATTAAGGTTTTATACAAGGTTGGCAGGATATACATATATCCGTAATAAATATCCTGATATATATCTTCATAAATATCATGATATTTATGCGACGATATTTATCCTGATATATATCAATATTTTTTTTTTCTAAAATTCTATTAATCAGTATAAAAATATGGCCCCGCCGCCGCTGAGCCGGCAACAGCGTATTATGCTGCTTACGATGCGGTGATTCCCCATCTTTCCGAGACGCCGATCACCTGTTGTTCTTTGCCGCGTGGCATTTTTATTTAGTTCCGATTTCTGATTGAACCGAGCAATATTTTGCTGTTTGTTTTATGAAATAAAAATTTTACAATGCCAAAAATAAAAAATCTAGTTTGGGTTCATTTTGATTTAATTAACAAGCCCAGTAATTCTGGGTTTTAAGTTTAACCATAGTTAAAAGCAAAAATATATGATGTGTTCATTATTCATAAACTTGTATTTTTTACCTACATTTTACATTCCTAACATAGGAGTACTAAGAAAACTTGTTATTGTGATAGCATTTTTCATTGAATAGAATTGAAATACAAATTTACAGGTTTATAACATGTTTATATTAAATTAAGTGATTTTGAATTTTTAAAATATATCTTTACAGAAAACATGAAATAATTTAAAAATATAAATAAATATCCAAATTTGGATATATTATATCGATATATATATATTGGATATTTGGATATTTATATAAAAATCATGATATTTGCCAACACTGGTTTTATACCATTTATCATTTTCTCTTCTGCTAAAACCATCAGCAATACATTTTTTCTGTAGGTACTCCTGATGATGAACGTTTCTACGTTCGAAACATGCAGAGACCATTAAACATTTTTTGTCTAGTAAATTTTGTGGAGGAGGACTTTTCGTTTTTTTTTCCTTTTCATACTTTCAACTCCACTTTAAGCATGGACTATTTCTTCAAAATATGTAATCAAATTTGTTGAAACTGCAGTATATTGTGGTTCGTGCCATCGAAAGCCTAACTATAGTTTGTATAGTGTTTCTTAGGTCAATTTAATGACATTAAACTGTGGGAATTTCCTAACCATAGGCGTTCCACACAAATAATTAATGTGCGTATACACACTTATAAGTTTGTTTTACATTAGGTGTTTGTACATACTACACTTTATAAACCTACTGTATATATAATAATATTATATTAAAATAATAAATATAAGGTAACTCAAAAATTCTATAAGTATACAAAACTAAAATCAGAAAAATAAACCTGACACGGCACGACAATGCTCAGAAAATGCTTTAATTTTTTTACCAGAACTTCATTCTCGTCAACCAGACTCCGGCCCGTTCATCAAGGCATAACCACGTATATTTTATCTCCGTCTCTTCCACGCCATCGGCGGTCACTGGCCTATCTCTGTCTGGCAGAATCGATCGTTAGACGGGCCGGGTACCGGTTCAGCTTATATCCTGGCGCTTCCAACCGCAACAAATTACATGCTGTTGCCAATTCTTCAAAATTTTCGGATTTGTAAGCACAATGTAAGTACCTATATACGAGAAACAAGGGTTTGTTAATTAGTTGTTTTTAAACACTGAAAACACTTTTTGTCTTGATTTCAGTTATATTGTTTCTTAAGGACTAAAGAATGTATTATTATAACAATGAATGGCTTGTTATTTTTTTCTGTCACACTCAACACTCCTCGGTTTAAAGTATATTTGCAAACTAGCTTTCAAAGAAAGTTACTGACTAACAATTGAATACTGATATAAATGAAATATCTTTAATAAAAAAACTTAAAGAATTGAAGAAGAAAGATCTGACAACCCTGGTTGTGCGGTTGGTCTCTTTGGACACTGTTTACCGCAGTATGGAATGATTGGAATGTCCTCAAACTGAGATTGGATAAATAATACCATCAAACACTGGTTTTGTTTTTAAATCAACTTTAAAACTGAAGAAAACACCTAAGAGGATTTCTAATTTGATCACATACTGGGTAGGTACTTTATTTTTTTTTAATTCTAAGAATATCAGTTATTTTTTCCAACATTTAATATTTAGTGTAACTGATATAAATATCATTGTTTCTATTATTCCTACTAATCCGTCTATTATTATTATTACATCCCCAAATCAGATATTTCTGTCACAAGAATTAAATCATCGAGGCGACGATGATGCGCGCTGTATACATAAAAACAACCTTTAATTTGGTTGCAATCGAACGCTGATCCCGACAAAAGATAATTTTATCTCAAAATGCTGCTTGCGATAAGAATTTTTAAACATTACACCTTTAGCACGTAGCAATATTTCATGTACGTTGAGTCTGCTGATAACAGCTATTTTACAATTTTCTAAATTTATGGAATGTTGGGCGTTTTTTGGTGTATCTAATTATTCTCTTAATAAGTGAAATAAGTTGCTTTGAACTAAAATGTCTAGGAATTTTACTATAAACCAAGGGACACCGCGCCAGTTCTCGCAAGGTATGTATTATTATGATCATTTCCAGTTCCCCTATCATTTTTAATAAAGCTTTATTACACCAACGTACGTATAGATAAAAATTTAATTAGTTCTCGATATTAGGTGCTTTTTCGCTGGAGGAAAAATATAAGATAATTCTAATAATCCCTATTTAAATTATGTAAATAAACAGGGTGTCCCGTACTAATATATCATTGTTTCTATTATTCTTGCTAATCCGTCTATTATTATTATTACATCTCCAAATCAGATATTTCTGTCATGTTTATACAAAGAGAAGCTTCTTTCAACATCTACTGATGTAATCGGACAATACTGCAACTTAGGTAGCAAAATATAAGGCCAAGATACAATTTCGTTGGATGGTTTACCCTCATAAATGCTTTTTACTGCCGTTAAGTATTTAAATCTCTTATTCCTTTTTAACGTTACATCCAATTTGTTCCTTAACTTGACCTCCTACTTCATTGTTACATTTAGCGGAAAAAGTTACTAATTGAGTCTCTTAAACTTAAATTTCTACTCTCCAACGAGGATATTGTGTCCGGTATAAAACTGAAATTAACCTTAATAAAAACCCGATCTTTAGCTACACTTGCACTTTTTAACAACTCTTTACTTTGCACAACACACTGCGAATCGTCATATAAATCAAAAATTAGTTCTTTAATGGCTTCGAAATGCTCTGCGTAGAATAGTGCGGCCTTGATCCATGTTCCCCACCGAATAATTACAGGTTCTGGAGGTAAACTAACTCCTGGTTATCTCTCCTTATACAACTGCACTCTTAGAGGTGATTTTAGAGACACTTTTTTTACATTTGAAATTAATTTATTTACGAACAAACCCGTACATCAGCAACCGGAGACTTGGAAATAGGTTATGATAAAACAGGGTTGGCAAATATCATGATATTAAATATCCAAATATTCGATATATATCCAAATTGGGATATTTATTTATATTTTTAATTATTTTTAAATTATTTCATCTGTTTTCTGTAAAGATATACCGATTTTAAAAATTCAAAATCACTTAATTTAATATAAACATGGAATAAACCTGTTAATTTGTATTTCAATTCTATTCAATGATAGTTGCTATCACAATAACAAGTTTTTTTGGTACTCCCATGTTAGGAATGTAAAATGTAGGTAAAAAATACAAGTTTATGAATATGAACACATCATATATTTTTGCTTTTAACTATGGTTCAACTTAAAACCCATAATTACTGGGCTTGTTAATTAAATCTAAATGAACCCAAACTGGATTTTTTATTTTTGGCATTGTAAAATTTTTATTTCATAAGACAAACAGCAAAATATTGCTCCGTTCAATCAGAAATCGGAACTAAATGAAAATTAGTGATGGGATAACTTGAGTGAAAAATAACCGATCACTCGGTTTTTTCAATCACTCGAATTATTCGATTATCTTCGGAAATTATTCGAGTGACGAAATGAGTGATGAACATAATGGTTTTTGATAGTGATGGGATCACTCGAGTTAAAAAATAACCGATCCCTCATTGCGGGGCTATACAAAGTAGTTAGTTTATGGAACTGGCGACCTTTTTTCTAAAAATATATGTGTTTGATAATTTAAGTAATTAAAAAAATGAATTTTTTTTAAATTGACCCTCATATAGCATTTGAGTGAAAAATCGATTATAATTCGGTTTTTTAAATCACTCGAATGCTCGGTAATCGGTTATTGAAATAACTCGATTTTTCCCATCACTAATAAAAATGCCACGCGGCAAAGAACAACGGGTCGTCAACGTCTCGGAAAGATGGGGAATCACCGCGTCGTAAGCAGCATAATACGCTGTTGCCGGCTTAGCGGCAGTGGGGCGGGCCATATTTTTATACTGATAAATAGAATTTTAGAAATTTTTTTATATATATCATAACACTGACAACAATTTGCTAAGGTCAGGAGTTGTAAACAAAAGTAGACAAAACTATTTATACTAGACTTGGAATTGTATTCGAATAATTCGAATATTCGACTATTCTAAATTATATTTTTTTGTTAGTTAAAAAATTCGACTATTCGAAATTCAAATATGTGACTATTCGAATATTCGACTATTTAAATATTCAAATATTCGACTATTCGAAATTCGAATATTTGACTATTCGAAACTTAGTTCATCCTATATTATCTTTTTTTTGTATGTACTATGTACTAGGCCTCTGGCCTACTATGTAGTATGTACCTATATTATTTTTGTTATGAATTTGTTGAACTTCTTGTTCCAGTTTTTGTTGTTTCTGTTTTATGTTAAAAAAAATTGTGTGTGCTTAAGACCACACGGCAGAAGTGAAAACTTCAACAAGGTGAAATTAACAATATCAAATACAATTTTTCAATTTTGTTTCTTTTAGGTTAGGTTCGTAAGCAATCATAAAAATAACATAAACTTAAAATACGGGATAATTTTACTGCATACGAAAAAAGATATTTCCTAAAATTGAACAACCCTTAAATTTTTACATCTTCAACAGAAGTCAGAAATCATAATAAATTAGGTCCACGGAATAAGCAATTACGGTAAACCTTACTTCACCCTACGTAAATATATAATTTAAAAAATGACAGAACATACCTGAGACGCAGACGAGTGTCTATACAACGCACCAGTGTTGCCAGATGTACGATAATTATCGTATTTATACGATAATTTTACGTTAGGTACGATGTACGATATCAAGTGTACGATAATACGTAATTGTACGATAATTTGCACAAAATATATTGTTCTAAGAAAATTCGATGATGAACACTGTCTAAGGTCAACTTAGTGATAAAAAAAAAACAAAAATATAAGCCGAAAACTCCGCAACCCACAATTCTATCGTTTTAATAGGGGAAATCGAAAAATCCGCAACCCACAATTCTTTCGTTCGTCGTTCACGGTCGTTTGCTAGGGTAATCCCAGAGCCACGTGCAAGACGATTTGACCAATTGAATTGCGTATGGTATGGTGTGTTACGCGCTACTAGTACTACGTTACCATCAGTTCTCGTTATTAACAGTATTATTTAATTTTATTACCTACTTAACAAAAAAAATTACGCATTATGTCAAGTTCAGAGAGTGATGGTGAAAACAAACGAGCTTGTACGCCCGAATATAAAAAAAGATAAAGAGGCGAGAGTTCTAGACCAGTTAAACATCGAATTCAAAAATAACTGGATATGCTGGCGAAAAATTATTTTTCGACCTAAGTAACTTTGCTTTAGACGTTCTTACGCTTCCACATTCAAGCGCCAGTTGTGAACGTGTATTTTCAAAAGTTAATTTAATAAAAACAAAAATCAGAAATAAGCTTCAAACAAAATCAATAAATGCAATTTTGCTATCGTCTCAACATATAAATTTACAAAACGGTTGCGTTGACTTTAAACCGACCAAAGAGATGCTTGACAGAATGACGTCATTTCATTTATATGAAGCTAAAAAAGATTCTTCACATAAAGGCTTATTAGATGAAGAAGTATCAGATATTGTCTTTGAACAAACAATCGAAGAAGGTGTAGTCTAGTTTTTAAAATGTCTATTTTGTTAATAATATATAATATTTTAATCAATATATGTTTTTTTTTTAATGATAATATTTAAATATTTTGTAAGTACGATACAAAATATTTCTGTACGATACTCTGTACGATAATGTACGATTAAAATCACATGATCGTACGATATTTTACTACTTCACGTCTGGCAACACTGCAACGCACACTGTTTGCGGCATGCTCTTGCATATAACGTTCATTCGGGTCAGGGTCAGTTCGGATTGAATATAGCAGTTGAATTCGAGCGTTACACAGCCGAGTGTGACGCGTGACGGCTCAGTTTAATTCAGTGCCCACAAAAAGTGCTAAACGCGCCTAAAGAAGTTTTCACTTCAAAAAACAGCGGGTTTAATTTTATAATTTTATTTTCGTTGTATAAAATCTTAGATTTTTTGAAGTGAAAACTTCTTTAGGCGCGTTTAGCACTTTTTGTGGGCATTGAATTAAACTGAGCCGTCACGCGTCACACTCGGCTGTGTAACGCTCGAATTCAACTGCTATATTCAATTCGAACTGACCCTGACCCGAATGAACGTTATATGCAAGAGCATGCCGCAACCAGTGTGCGTTGTATAGACACTCGTCTGCGTCTCAGGTATGTTCTGGCATTTTTTAAATTATATATTTACGTAGGGTGAAGTAAGGTTTACCGTAATTGCTTATTCCGTGGACCTAATTTATTATGATTTCTGACTTCTGTTGAAGATGTAAAAATTTAAGGGTTGTCAATTTTAGGAAATATCTTTTTTGGTATGCAGTAAAATTATCCCATATTCCAAGTTTATGTTATTTTTATGATTGCTTACGAACCTAACCTAAAAGAAACAAGATTGAAAAATTGTATTTGATATTGTTAATTTCACCTTGTTGAAGTTTTCACTTCCGTCGTGTGGTCTTAAGCACACACAATTTTTTGTGTTCAATAAATAATCATTTTTCAAGTTCTCAAGTTCTTATATCTTGAAATAAATTAACAGAATTATTTATTTGTCATCTTACTTTATTCGACAAAATGCACATTATTATTATTCGATAATTTAGATATTAAAAATGACTAATACTTTTAAATGTTCCTTTATTATGTTTAAGCAGTTAAACCACTTCTACCGTGATTAAACGACTGTATTTCTATATTTAAATAGACGAATATTCGACTATTCAAGTATCTATTCGACTAGTCAAGTATCTATTCGACTATTCGAATTATTGGACTATTCGAATAACATACCAAACGACTATTCGAATACTAAATATTTTTAAAATTCCAAGCCCTAATTTATACCTTTTTTTTATTTCATATCAGTAAAAAAAAACGCTGAAATGCAATAAATCTGAAAACACTAAGGGTATGGTCCGAATATCACCACCAGTAACCACTGTTAACCGCGACAAATGACAGATCAACCATAAAAATCCGGTTATATTCGGGACGAAAAATCACCATGTTCGTTAAAAGCATAACCTTTAATTTTGAAAAGTCCATGACAGAGTGATAATTTACAGGAATGCTAAATACACTTACTTCTTATAATTTGATTGAGATTGATTCTCTGAAAAACTTAATAAATTACCAACCAACGGCCAAACATTTTGAAATTAAATTCATAACAAAACAAAATATTTCATAATAATGACAAGTGACAGGAGGAATCGCTTGTAACCGGGCGTTTAAGCCGGTGAGCATTTTGACATTTGGGTGACGTGATATCCGAAAACCGTGTTCCAAAATAAACCTATTTTTTGGTTACCGCTATCATTTGGTTAATTACGGAACGCTAAACCACGACACTAGTTACTTTCGGACCATACCCTAAATATTTCCGAAACAGTTGAAGATAGGTATAGGATATTATTGTACATAAAATATGTCTAAAATTTTCTGAGGAATCCAAAAATTGAATAATATACAGGGTGTTGCATTTAAAATAAGAAAGGTGGTATAAAGAGTTTTTATTGAAAAAAATGCGCACCTAGAAATACCAATCGACGTGTCCGAGCGTGTTTCGGACACGCCCCCATGTATTTATTATCGAATTTATTCGATTTGATTGATACCCCTGTATAAAAGACCCCTCAAAGCGGTCAGAAATATGTGAGAGACAAAAAATATATGCGGAAATTTACCAAACCCACATTGTGTGAATAGCGTCCTCTAGGGTTACTAACTATGACATCTTATCCTCAAATATATAAATACACCAATTTTGATTCATGGCGGCTGAACAATTTTAAAAACATCGGCAATTTTCTAAAGTAAATGTTTATATACAGGGTGTCCGGGAAAATGTGGGAAATCTCCCGAATATGAAAAAAACACGTGAAAAGAATACTACAAGTTCATATAAACTTCTTTCGTATCGGCCTCCTCTTCGGAGATATGGGCTCCCAAAGAGCTCCCATGGAATTATGTTTTTGACACGTAATTATTAATCCAACAGGTACATTTCAATTTTTCTTTTCATATAATCTATACCAGGTAAGGCCCTTCAAATTACTATCCCAGAAAGTGTTGCGAATTACTCACAGCTGCAGGGACGGGCTAGCTGTGACACTAATGTGCCCATTTTTTTCACGCCCTGTATGATAAGAACTTTGGACAACGTTTTTTACATACCTTTAACTATTGATTAAAAATTAAGTACTCCTCATTTATGTCGCTAATCCTAACCCGTTTGCGGAAAAACGTCATTTTATTGCGATCATGTATTAATATTAAGCTTTTAAAAGTGAACATTTATAAATAGGAACAAAAATGTATCTTTTATTGAAATACGCTAAATATACATGATGTAAATATGTTTAAAATGACGTTTTTCCGAAAACGGTTAGGATTAGCGACATGAATGAAGAGTACTCAATTTTTAGTCAATAGTTAAAGGTATGTAAAAAACGTTGTCCAAAGTTTATATCATACAGGGCGTAAAAAAATGGGCACATTAGTGTCACAGCTAGTCCGTCCCTGCAGCTGTGAGTAATTCGCAACAGTTTCTGGGATAGTAATTTAAAGGATCTTACCTGGTATAGATCATATGAAAAAAAAATTGAAATATACCTGTTGATTTAATAATTATGTGTCAAAAACTTAATTCCATGGAAGCTCTTTGGGAGCCCATATCTCCGAAGAGGAGGCCGATACGAAAGAAGTTTATATGAACTTGTAGTATTCTTTTCACGTGTTTTTTTCATATCCGGGAGATTTCCCACATTTTCCCGGATACCCTGTATACTTGCACTTACTGGTTAAATTATTTCCGGAAATTTATTCGAGCTTATGAATATTTTAAAAATTATCCCGAGTCGAAGACGAGGGATAATTGTGGTTACACGTAAATACAATTTTAGGTCTTAGCATAGTATATTTTTTTCATTTTACTTAATTTTGGTTTACATTATTTGGTAGAAAGTTTTTTTTTTTCAATTTTTCTAAAGTACCACTAAACGCATTGTGACGCTATAATAATAAGTTAAAATTGAGAGGCATATTTTTTTTAATATCGATTGTAGTTGCGCAAAAATGTTATTTCAATATTTAGCATAGCTCATTATGTCATATTATGTAAGATTTGTTTTACTACAGTTGGTAGAAAATTAAAATTTAATGGGTTTTTCATATAGGTAGGTACATGAAGGGATTTAGTTTGCTCCGCAGCTTCGATTAGCTTTCGGTAGCAATAACATTATACTGATTTCTACTTATTCTAGTCCCACTGAAATACAATTTTAAGACAACATAGTGTATTCTTTAATTTTACATACATTTTGAGTTACTGCAAGTGGTAGAAAATTGCTTTTTTTAGTTTTTATATCATTTTTTATACCGTGCGAGCAAAAATTATTTGCATCAAAGAGGGCTTGGATTAAAAAACGTAGAGCTTGGTTTAGATCACAATGATATGGGAACGATATATCTAACCAAATCTAGGTTAAAATTTTGTCAAATATATTATGACATGATATGCCAAACTAATGAGTAGGTATTAAAATAAGTAGACAAATACAAATTTATTTTTGTTGTTTACAAAATTAACAAAGTAAGAATATACAGAAAGAAGGAGAAAAATAATTACATAAATCGCTGAAATTGGCCACCGCCATGCTCCAAGAATAAATTCACACGTCTCTTCATATTTTCGAAAGTGTGAACCAGCATCTCTGGAGAAATGTTACCACATTCTTGGATAATCCTTTCTTGTAATTGTTCTAAATTTGCAACAAGTTCTCCTGTTTTTACACATGGTCTTCCTGCTCCTTTTTTGTGTTGTATAGAACCCGTTTCCCTAAACACAGCCACGGTTCTTTTCAGGCAATAATAAAAATCCCCAGCAATAAAAGTAACGTTAGGAAAATGTTCGTGAAAATCGTCCATGCACAAACCCGGATTGTATTGCACTCACCATTTACTCTAACCCCGTTTCGAAAATACGCTTCAACTATGAATGTTTTGTGCTGTTCCGTAAAGCCCATTGTGTGAATTGTTCAAGAAATTGGAAAAATTAGCGATTAATCAAATTACTTGTAACGACTGTCAATCTAATTAATAAAGCGATATATTCAATTCCAAGTCCAGCTTTTTCGCCTTTAAAAAGAAAGGAGGTGGCGGAAGAATACCAAAAAAAGAAGGGAAATGTATAAAAATTTTAGTTTATAAAAAATTAAGTCTTAAAACTGCGTTTTTGCGGCACTGATTTATCCTTCCTAGTTGGATTATATTATTTCATCTCATAAGTTATCATTATTCCCTGGCCCCGTTCCGAGTTTTGTGACTGCGCCACTGCTTGATACTGCATTTTATTGATTTTAAAGAAAGCTATTTTGTAAGATAGCGCATACCAAACCATAATTATTGCAATAAATTATGCGATTATCTTTATTTCTCTAAGCTTCGCTAAACTTATTGATTTATGATATTCATTTACTCACATTTTTGGATAAACCCAGGGATTCATAAAAAATTAATTGATATTGATAACTTTCGTGCACTGTAATTTTAGCGCACTAAGTCAATATTTACGACATATTGTTTTGTTTAGAGTCATATTCTCTTATATAAGACAACGCATTGTTTTAGCAACAGTTCAAACTAAACAGTAGGCGTAGAGGAAATAAGGTATTTCAAATTTGCAGCAAAATTCTTTGTTTTTATTAACAAACTGATGTAACTGATATTGCACAAAAGATACACTTGTTAGAAAGTTATATATTTCCTAATATAATAATAATACATTTAATTAATAGCGTTAATGACTACAATTTTTTAGAATAGTTTCATTTAGTTTTTGTCTTTGTCGACACGGTATCTAGTAATATTATATATACAGACCTTTAAAAAAAAGTAGAATGCCTATTCTTCATAAGACCAGAGCCGTATACGATTGGGAAGTGATTTGGAACGACCTGATCCTAAAAATCAGTTTAGTGATCCAAGGAACGTTGTCAATATGCTGAAGTGTCTCTGATGTGGTTGGAACTTGTCTTAATTCTGTACTCACAGATTCTTCATCTTCCGCCTCTTAATCGTAATCAATACAAACTGAAGAAGACACAGAAGCGGCAATGGCATCATCATCCCAGTATTCGCCACTTACAATATTATCATCAATATGAACAAATTCATTGAACTCATTTTCAGAACAAGGCAGATTGTCTAGAATATTGTTATCATCTTCCTGTTCAACTTTTTTCAGCCATTCGGCTAATGGCAGGTCATCGTCTGAATCAAAATCATTTTCCACCTTCAGGAAATCACCGTCTTGATTTTTTTTTTGTTTTGATAGCCTCTGCCATGTCATATTATGAATGCAGTTTATTCCATCCAAATGATTACTGACCCATACTTATAGATTTGGTTCGTTATCAACGAAAGTTCGCAATAAGCGCTGGCGGACATTACTTTAGTTAGCATTAAAAGGTAGGATTTTAATTAACAATTAAACACTTTATTTGGCATATTATTGATAAAAACCGATAATCTTCTTAGTCACAGGTTGAACGCTCTCTAGCGGTCTGACTTTAATCTTTAATACTTGATGTCCTTCTCATTTTGCTCTTTTTCTCTTACCTTTTAACCTTACAGCAATAATCACCACATAGTATAAAACAAAGTCGCTGTCTGTCCGTCCCTATGTATGCTTAAATCTTTAAAACTACGCAACGGATTTTGAAGCGTTTTTTTTTAATAGATAGAGTGATTCAAGAGGAATGTTTATATGTATAATACATGCATAATATTGTAGAGAAACACTGATAAATTTAGGGGTTTCTAATGTGATGTCGTAAATAAACAAATTTTTTTGCGCTTACATTGTAAACGCTGACTGAAACCCACGAGATAAATCAAAATAATGTACTACAGTATTGTACACCTTAAAAAGGTCAACAAAAAAGTCCGCGATGGTATATGTCTATCTCTTAAGGATAAATATTTGGTATCAGCATTGTACCCGTGCGAAGCCGGGGCGGGTCGCTAGTTTGAAATATTTCTTAGTGTACCTAACCCTTTCCTTTAAATGTGATAATTTCTTCTCATGTGATTTTTCTAAACTAATTTCCATAAAAACAAAGGACAATTGAAATTGAAACTAAAAATTAACCAAAAGATTAGCTACTGGTGAAAAAATTACATTTTAGCAGCATATTGATCCGAAATAAATATTACAGAAACATAGATTTAAAATAATCAACCAATTATTTAACATAGATTTAATTTTGGCGTACCTAATGTTGTAATATTATTAACTTAAGTGTTTTGTTATTTTCAATATGATTGTATTGTCTAAACAAAAATGTTATATTTAATCCGAGAACTCTTCAAGTTATCTAGTGTAAATAATTACTTACCCCTTTTACTTTCTACGATATTTTTGAAAAGATTATGACGGTCATTTAGAATTAAAACGATTTCAGTCAACAATATAGATAAGTATTTTATATTTGAACGTTAAATCACTAGTTTACAAAACCTAACTGGTTTTCCTGGAAGAAGTGCCTGAGAGGATAATTGATGCTTGTCGAAGTGTTGCAAGACATATTTTTCGGAAAGTTAGGAAGGAATTTGAAAATCAAATTTATTTTTGTTTAGAACAAAATGGAAAGCGTTTTAGCACTTAATTAACATACAGTGTGACCGGTAAAGTCCTGACTTTGGCATCAAGTTCTGCTTCGATCGAGATGAAAATTAAGCAAAAAAATGGTAGTCACGTGATTCGCATTATCTCATCATCAAATTTTAATTTTTTTCAAAAAATAATTCAAAAGTAAGGTTATTTCTGAAAATATCGAAAAAAGTTATTAGAAAAAGTTTTTTTAAATGCAGTTTCTAGCCCAAATGCAAAATTTCAGCTGCATAAGATAATTTTGTTTTTTTACCCACCACTAAAATTTATTTTCCACTTAATGGACACTTTACTGATGACACTGTGTTCTTTTTTGTCTTAATATTAAGGTGTATTACTTTCAGACACAAACTACGTTTTCAAAAATACTTATTTTATAAAGTTACCTTATACAGGGTAAAAAACAAATAAACTTTGCATCACATGCGACCAAATTTTAATAGCCCAATTTTGATTTTGTAGAAAAACACACATTTAATATGGCGCTACTTTTCAGAAAATGTTTCTGAAATTTAAAGCATTGTCAAAACTAAGAAGTTTTATGTAGGTTGCAATCAGTCTTATTTTGCAAAAGTGGTGCAATTTACAAAATATGCGTAAAAAATCAAAATTATCTTATGCAGCTGAAATTTTGCATGTGACTACCATTTTTTTTTGCTTAATTTTTATCTCGATCGAAGCAGTACTTGATGCCAAAGTCAAATTTCGAATAAAGCTATTAATTAAAAAAGAACCATATTATGTTGCGGACTTTACTGGTCACACTGTAGTTAAACAAAAAGCAAACACAGAAATATAGACTATATTTTTGCTACTACAAGTTTGTTTTTTATTATGCATTCTTTAAAAAAAAATTGACGATTTCTTATTTAAACATGTTACCACGAAGAATACTTTATTTAACAAACTAGCTTTAGTAACTCTTTTTTTAAACCGGCAAATCAAGACAAAAGGCAGATAATATGTGCAACAGAACAACGCCATAAATTGCTACATATTTTCCAAACTAGACGATTAACGGCAACTCGCGAGATATGGAGCGACATGTAATATCTATGTGTCACTTATAATCTCCCTAGAGCATTAATTATTTCCGGAAATTTTGTCTCGGTTGCGAAAATTTTAAATGAAACTCGGGGGAGATTCTGCACAACAATTTTATGCCAAAACTATTTGAAAATACAGTGCGAGCAAAAATTATTTGCATCAAAGAGGGCCTTGCATCTAAGGACGTAATGCTTAGCCGTAGAGCTTAATACCTGTTGGGTGTCAGTAACTACCTAAATTAGCAATCAATCAGTTATTCCGTCATCTTTGACAGTCGTTACAAGTAATTTGTTCCATCGCTAATTTTTCCAATTTCTTGAACAATTCACACAATGGAACAGCTAGTGATGTAAAATTCTCGGTAATAATCTTTTGGAGAATATTCTCGAGAATATTCTCAAGTTAGAGAATTTTCTGAGAATGGCAAGAAAACCGCTAGAAATGGCAATAAAAAGAAATTAAAAATTACCTATTCTGCTTATTTTCGGCAAATGTCAAACGGCAAACGGCGTTAATCAAACAAAACGTAAAGAAATAAAATTTTTATTTAAAAAACATAACATACCTTCCCAAGAATAACTAAAAACTAAACAAAAAAAAAACAGTCAAATAAAGAAAGATCACATTTAACTATTAAAAACATAGGGCACATATAGATATTATGCTTAGTGTAAATCGAGGCGGTGTAAATCATGTAGAAAAACTACTCTAGAGAATATTCTCGGGAGAATTTTCTTACAGAGAATATTCTCCTCTCACATCACTAGGAACAGCACAAAACATTCATAGTTGAAGCGTATTTTCGAATTTCGAAACGGGGTTAAAGTAAATGGTGAGTGGCAATACAATCCGGGTTTGTGCATGGATGACTTTCACGAACATTTTCCTAACGTTGCTTTTATTACTGGGGATTTTTATCATTGCCTGAAAAGAACCGTGGCTGTGTTTAGGGAAACAGGTTCTATACAACACAAAAAAGGAGCGGGAAGACCATCTGTAAGAACAGAAGAACTTGTTGCAAACGTTCGTGAAATAATGCAAAATACGCCAACAAAGAAGTGGGAAGATCTTATGGAACATGCAAGACTATTCTTAAGAAGCAGCTAAATTTATTTCCTTATAAAGTGCAAGTATTCCAAGAAATACAAGACGCAGATTTTAAAAGACGCAGAAATTACTCTCAATGGTTTACCCAAAATTTATTGGAAAAAAAAAAGATTTGTTAGGGCTGACATTTTTTTCGGATGAAGTCTGGTTCCACCTCTCCGGTTATGTGAATTCTCAGAATACACGCATATGGAGTAGTGAAAATCCACATTTTTTTGTAGAGTCCACATTGCACCCTCAAAAAATTGGTGTCTGGTTAAGTGTTTCCCGAAGAATTGTTGGTCCTATTTTTTCCATGACACAGTTATAGCACAGCGGTATAGAGACAATATTTTGAATCCATTTGTGGAGCAATTACTTGACGACGAACTACGTTTTGGATATTTTCAACAGGACGGTGCAACCGCCCATACAGCCGCCGAAACTATTAACTAATTACGCCATTTTTTCGACGACAGATTGATCAGTTTTCGATCAGACATTGAATTCCCACCTAGATCACCTTGTTTAACGGCTATGGATTACTTCGTTTTTCCTCGTTTAAAGAACACTATTTTTAAAACACCAGTTGCAAATTTAGGACAATTACAAGAAAGGATTATCCAAGAATGTGGTAACATTTCTCCAGAGATGCTGGTCAACACTTTCGAAAATATGAAGAGTCGTGTCAATTTATGCTTGGTGGCCAATTTCAACAATTTATGTAATTATTTTTCTTTTTCTTTCTGTATATTCTTACTTTGTTAATTTTGTAAACAACAAAAATAAATTTGTATTTGTCTACTTATTTGATTAAGTACTCAGTAGTTTGGCATATCATGTCATAATATGAATTTGACAAAATTTTAACCTAGATTTGGTTAGATATATCGTCCCCATATCATTGTGAACTAAACCAAGCCCTACGTTTTTTAATCCAAGCCCTCTTTGATGTTGATGCAAATAATTTTTGCTCGCACGGTATAGACTATATTTTTGCTACTACAAGTTTGTTTATTTTTATGCATTCTTTAAAAAACTCTGACGATTTCTTATTTAAACATGTTACCACGAAGAATACAAAATTTATTTAACAAACTAGCTTTAGTAACTCTTTAAACCGGCAAATCAATACAAAAGGCAGATAATATGTGCAACAGAACAACGCCATAAATTGCTACATATTTTCCAAACTCGACGATTCCCGGCTACTAGCTAGCTATGGAGCAACATGTAATATCTATGTGGAGCAATATTGTCACTTATAATCTCCCTAGAGCATTAATTATTTCCGGAAATTTTGACATCGACCCTGACTATTTTCCTACAATTGTAAATTAACTCTGGGAAAATAAACGATTTGATTTGATATAATTTGAAATTTTTGCTGCTTGCAACTTATTAAGTTTCAAGGAAATCTATATTCATTTGTCACTATTTTATCGTTTTTTATTGTAATTAATTAATATATGAAGATACTAGGTACTAACAAATATTGTGAAATTTACTTTTCGTGCTTATTATAATAATCTAAATTAAATAGTTGGTAGAAAAATCTAATCCTAATCGCTATCTTGACTTCATGACATGCATAGGTACTATATTATTTATATAGTAGAGTGCCGAATATGTAGGTGTGTAATTGAAAAATGGAATCCCGATAAGTATTTTAACGGCTGATCATGGTCTATTTTAATCATCTTACTTCAACTTTTTTTCATTGTGAATAATAGTAAATAACAATTAAGAAACAATGAAACTGAATTGATTATAACGACCAGCGTTTATGCTTTTTTAAATAAGAGCAATGAAAAGGACATTCTGTCTAATTATGCATTATTTATCAATAAATCGTTTTTTATTTTACATTTTCCTTTATTAATGTTAAAAAATAGAATTATTACGTTTTAATTTATTGACGATCATAAAAGAGAATTGCCACCAGAGTATTATTTGCATCAAAGAGGGCCTTGCATCTAAGGACGTAATGCTTAGCCGTAGAGCTTAATACCTGTTGGGTGTCAGTAACTAACTCAATTACCAATCAATCAGTTATTCCGTCATCTTTCACAGTCGTTAGAAGTAATTTGATTCATCGCTAATTTTTCCAATTTCTTGAACAATTCACACAATGGGCTTTCCGGAACAGCACAAAACATTCATGGTTGAAGCGTATTTTCGAAACGGGGTTAGAGTAAATGGTGAGTGGCAATACAATCCGGGTTTGTGCATGGACGATTTTCACGAACATTTTCCTAACGTTGCTTTTATGGTTGGGGATTTTTATCATTGCCTGAAAAGAACCGTGGCTGATGTGTTTAGGGAAACAGGTTCTATACAACACAAAAAAGGAGCAGGAAGATCATCTGTAAGAACAGAAGAACTTGTTGCAAACGTTCGTGAAATAATGCAAAATACGCCAACAAATTGTATAAGACGCCTGTCCCAAAAAGTGGGAAGATCTTATGGGACATGCAGGACTATTCTTAAGAAGCAGCTAAATGTATTTCCTTATAAAGTGCAAGTATTATAATTTTGTAAACAACAAAAATAAATTTTTATTTGTCTACTTATTTTATTACTCATTAGTTTGGCATATCATGTCATAATATGAAGTTGACAAAATTTTAACCTAGATTCGGTTAGATATATCGTCCCCATATCATTGTGATCTAAACCAAGCCCTACGTTTTTTAATCCAAGCCCTCTTTGATGCAAATAATTTTTGCTCGCACGGTACTAACTGAGCCTTATAATTTTGCCTGGGACAGAAAAATCAAATATATCCTGACCTGACGAACAAATCAGGTATAACTAGAAGTGCTACTCGGGGGTGGGGGAAGGGGGGTTTCCGAGTTTAGAAACCTATATATTGATGGGACTTTCGATTTTTCTAGGGGTTTTGGAAAAGTTTTTCTCATCTCCAAAGATGGGCAACTATCCATCCATTTTATCTTGAGAGACATCAGCAAAAACAAGTGAACTAAAATTCACCACATTGCTAAATCTACGGACTAAAATACACAATTAAACTACGTCATATTGGGTTTATAAATTAATAAAGGCAGAAAAAGAAATATGGACATGGACAAAGTTGAAAATATTTGGTTTTTTTTTTAAAAATTTTTTTTTTAAATTGTAGGTAGGTATGTAGAAACGAAAAATAAATGAAATATTGATAAGAAAATGAAATGGCGAATGCGTCACTAGTGTTTGCTCCTAAGGGAGCGGCAAATATTTCTAGCGACGCGACGGCCCGGCCTACCTCCGGTCTATCCTAAAGTCTGGCCAGTTACGAGACCTTATGCATGTCGGCCATAACTTATAACCCTACTTAAATTCTTAATAAATATTCATCATAAGAACACAAAAAGTATATTCGTCAGCTGGTAAAACACTCATAAAATTTAATAATAATACATACTTACCTAAATAGCTTTAAAACGTCCGAAAGCGAATAGATAATTTAATTAAATCAATGACCAATGTGAGGATAGACAATAATTAACATTATACGACAAAATCTAAAATGCAAACGTCCATTATAGGTTTCTCGAGAGTTCCTGAATGAAACCACGTGGAAACATCAGCCAGTTCTTACGTTAGGATAATGCGACTGGTACCTTCGTACACAATAAAATTGTGTGGATTTCACAAACCAGTTTTCAGTCTACCTAATTTTATTTCAGATTTCGATTAAAATCGTTTGATTGGAACCAAAATAGCTCATTGTGTCTTCACTTTCAAACTACTTGATATTCGAACCTAACCTAGTCATAAAATCTTGCCTCTTAATTCGTGTAAATTTTATTCATCGTTTTTTTATTTAAATAATTTTATACGATTCGACTTAAAATGTGTTATTATTAAAAATTCATAACCGCATTCGAAATAAACACCATTTTTTTCCCCCAATGTCAACGAATTTCTTCAGTTTGGTAATAACCACTACAGAGTAAAAATTCTTATTCACAATTTTCGTCTGCGAAAATCAAGGTAATTTGTTTAGTTTATTTTTATCAATTTTTTCGCCTCCATGCATTTAATAGGAAATAATACAATTATTTATGTGCGCATTCTAACACATTTTATTTTAAAGTTATCCGCGCTTTATTGCGAACGTTGATTGGACGGTTGAAAAGTCCATAGCCAGACTAGAGTAGACGCTTGTAATGTAAAAGGTATAAACAAGATCGAGATGCAACGGCAAAATAATTATTTTAAAATTAAGGCCTAATACATCGATTAAAATACATCGATGCATCGACAAATTTTAAATGGCCTTGATGCATCGATTTATATCGAACATCCCTATTTCCGTTGGTTGTTTTTTTGACAGCGATTTAAAAAAAAATTCAGTTTATGGGTTTTGTGTAATAGTTGCTGTGTTTTTAATGTTTTGTGATATTTTCTGAAGGTTAATAATTAAGATGAGTCGCAAGAATTCGGAAAATAATAATTCTGCAGTTACTTTTCATGCATGAGTAAATAGAAAGTTGGGTTATTTGTAGGTTAGGTTTCTCTTCCATAGTAGCAAAGTTACATTCAAAGGTAACTCTGAACGAATACTTACACCAGGACGAAGACAAACAAGCATGTTAATTGGTCGAAGCGAAAATGACATTAGGGAAATGTCAAAACTGTCGACCGCCTCCATCGGGTCTGGTTGGAACCTTGAGTCAAGAGGCGGGACGTTTAAACGCCCATAGTTTTGTTATTTTTTTCTGGCGAAATATTTTAAAGTACTATTTAAGCCAAAAAAACTATTCAAAATCCTAGTTGATTTTATATGTAGTAAAAATCAAATAGCAGCATTCTGAATAACCTTTTCGGCTAAATATCACTTTAAAATAAAATACTCTATATTATTAGCCTCGAAGAAAATAAAAAATAAAACTCGGAAATGAACATGACATAATTTTATTAAAATACTAGCGTGTACCCGGCCTGCGTTGCAGCCCGGCATTATACGACGTCGAAGGCAAGTTCACCATTACGTCAAGATTTATAAATACAAACCCGAACAAACCTCTAAAATATTACTGTGACTCAACCGTTTGCCACCGTCCACCATAAAACATAGTCTGTCTTCGTCTATTCCGGCTTCGGATCGATCGTTGAGCGGGCCGGGAACCGGTTAGGTTGGGTCGTTCGTTCTCCCTACTCTAATTTATCAGTGTTTCTCTACAATGTTATGCATGTATTATACATAAAAACCTTCCTCTTGAATCACTCTATCTATTAAAAAAACCGCTTCAAAATCCGTTGCGTAGTTTTAAAGATTTAAGCACAGTTAGGGACAGACAGACAGCGACAGCGACTTTGTTTTATACTATGTTAAGATTAAAAGGAAATCACAATTATTACCATTTGAGTCTGTCTTATAATTCCTCTTACTCTGCTGATCGAGTTCCTCGTTAACTGGTTTTTCATTCATTCTCTACTTGAAGCTTTCTCAGCAATGTGTGTCTTTCAATAAGAATACCTATTTCCATTGTCAGCCTGGAAAAGTGGAAAGGCCTGGGTTAAAACTTTTTATAGCTAAAGGTGACAAAATCTTATTGTCTCCAAAATTCATTCTTTACATAACGAACAGCTGATCTAAAATACCACAATGCAAAAAAACCAATGATCTGCTACCTACAGATCATTGAAAATAAAAAAAAACACTTCAGAGTACGTTAAAATAAAATTATTTCCACTTGAGTTTAGTAGGCAGAGAATCTACAAAGGTTTAAAAGATCAAAAAAATAGATCCTATAATATACATAAGTAGTAAGCAAGAATCAGCAAGATTTAAATTAGTATCGTAGGGTTTAGGAATTAAAATATGCGTATTTATACATTTACCAAAATTTAGGAGACAATAGAGACTTTTTGCACCTCCTTAATTCGTCATTCTTTTGTGGTTATCGTTATTCTGAGCATGCGCATTGTCAGAAAGGGGATCCGCTATGGTTAATAACCATAACGGACTCCGTTAGTTACGGAAGGATAAGAGCTAAGCGCTTATCGTTATCCTTATGGTTATGCTTAAACTGCATGGTTGCCGGAACATACAAAAGTTATGAAGCATCATTGCTATAAATTAAAATTGTGATAAGCAATTGATTAAAATCCAAAGCAATAGTAGCTTTACATTAAAATATACAACTTAATCAAATTATTGTTAGGTTAGGTATTTTATTTTGTTTAGGTGCGCCGGCGCCAAATTAATAACTACAGACAGAACGTATAGGCGCTGCAAAATCTCTGGTTTTAACAGTGGCACTACTCGTTATGTTTAATAAAGTTAACCATAACGGAGCTAAAAACTGATATTAATTTAAGAGGTGCAAAAAGTCTCTAATAATCAAACAAGTTTAGTGTTGGCACATTTTGCTTAATATTGAGTTATATCGTTATATGACTTATAGGTATGGGATGATTTGTATAATCATAAAAATAAAGTTAGCAAACTTACCTTTAGCAGAATGAAATATAAAAAATGAACATGAACATTAGTAATAGAAAAGATCAAGTTAATAAGTTAAACAAACTCTTTGATAAACTCTGTCAGCCATTTGAGCCATTATCATTAATATCAAGCGAGGTTGGGCTGGGCGATTCCATTGTGGCTTGTGGCCGACAAAGAGTGGCCGAGCCGAGTCCAAGAAGAACCTGAACGTTTAAGTTGCAAAATAATTTAATGGCCCGGGCCATTTGTAGCATATATCTGTCTCTGTCTGCATCAACTTACCTTCGCTACATATAAAGAGAGACAAGTATAGCTCGAGCGAAGAAAGGTCGCCTTGCTTAGTAAACACGTTCAGTTTGCGCAAATAACGACGTAGGAGTTATATTAACTATTTACTCATAAATGATGGGGACGGTAAACGTAGGGCGCCTACTAGCGACAAAAGTCTGGCTCTGACGTCAGGTGGTGACGTCACATATGCTTCCATTCCGCCAATCTTTGTTTCACCGGGCTGATCCCCACTACCTGCTCCACCCATCTCTTCTCCTCCTCTCTCCTACAAACGATGTTGTCAACACATTTTAATAGCGTTTATGAATTACATGTGCCATCTATAGGTACCAGATCATTGGTATTGCACACTGATTCAGTTTAATAATTATTTTAGTTAGCACATTTTACTCGAGTTAAAATCTGTAAGTAATTTAAATTTATACTGAACCCAAGTAACTTGTCTTTGTAATGATATACATTATTGCTATAATACCCTGAGAAATGGTTTCAATATCTCGTCGACTCATGATACGTAATATTGATTTAATTTGTACGACTTCATTAGTTAAAACTGTTGGTTTTTATCGTTCCCGCGTATATAGTTTGCGATGAACAAGGTCAGGCTGCTACAGGTAAATAAAAAGAATAAAAGTGACAAATAAGTATAAATAAATAACAATAATAATACTATAGTTTCTTTGTTCGATTATGGCTTCGAAAACTAATTACTTGTAGAAAAATTACTCGGCTAAAAATGTAGGCAATTTGTTTTGCCTATGCATAAATGTGGCATTGTAAACGTAAAAATACAACTGAATTAATATAGTAAAAAAAAACTAAAAACCACGCTTTAATACTTAATCAAACTAAAAAGCGGAAAATAAATAAAGTTTAAAATAATTCTTGAAATTCTTAATATAGGCAGAAAATAATAATGAACGATAAACATTAGCATTATTGTGAAAAAAGCGTGGGGTGCTCGATATACGAAAAATATGGCATAAAGCGCCCCACGCTTTTTTTCACTATAATACTAATGTTTATCGTTCATTATTATTTTCTGCCTATATTAAGAATTTCAAAAATTATTTTAAACTATATTTATTTTCCGCTTTTTAGTTTGATTAATTATTAAAGGGTGTTTTTTAGTTTTTTTTAACTATATTAATTTTTCAGTTTGAGTTATTGTTAAGAAAAAAAATTTTTTTGAGTAGATTGAGCTAGGTTATAGTCTATTACCAAAAATATAGGCAGTGACCTAGCTCTCATAACCATGGAAACGACCAAAATACTGTATGGTCATTGGCGGTTTGCATTAGTTTCCATGGTTTCGGAATAATACGTCACTGCCTATAATATTGGGTTTCGAGTATAGTAGATTATTGTATTGTCAGCGGTTCTTGATAAGTCTATAAAATTTAAAATAAATCTGACCGTTTAAAGTGGGTCAAAATCGGGTTCAAAGAAGTCGGTTACAAACAAACATACATACAAACCCGAACAAACAACAAAAATTTTCAAAATTTTTTTATAAAATTTGTCAATTTGTTTATTTTGATGGGTAGAATTTTTTGCCTTCGCCACGTTAAATTTTGTAAGGGAGTCTTAGTATTTTGTAAAGATATGGCATAGATACTAATTTTATTGTTTATAAAATATTGACAGACCCGTACCTACCAAAATAAGAATGTGAAAACATTATAACAAAAAAACAACATTTATTATTTTTAGTATCTATTTATAAAAAGCAAAAATAGGTATATACGTATAAGAATTGTAACTAATTTTGTGTTTTTTTTTCAGCTGGTTCCCTGCATTATGAAACAAGCTCAAGCGTTACATTCCAAGGTAGAACCAACATGACTCAAAGAGATGAGGTACAAAAATTTGAGCAGGGCCGTATTAAGGTCTTGCAAGAGGAACGTCTCTACATCCAAAAGAAAACCTTTACAAAATGGATGAACTCGTTTTTACAGAAGGTAAATATTTTCAGTAAAATGGTCGTTCTTTGTACTTTTTAAAAACGTTTCGACCCTGTTTTAAAATACATGTTTATACAACCCCGCGTAGAAAAGCAGCTGATGCCCAACATACGATTAAAATCTAAGTTATGATACCATAGATAGACTATGGTTATCGGTAGATGATTTTGTATCTTTCCCAGCAAATTTTTCTAAAGGGTGAGATAACACTTTTTTGCACTATCTAAGCACTCCATTTTGGTCTAGCTGGACGCAGCTTACATGTAACTACCTTGACTGAACAAATATCGTTGCAATGTTTAGGGCAAAGCGCCTTCTTGAATAATATTAATATTTCTAGTTCTTATGGCGTAGTTTGACTTGTTTAAAACTTATTTCTAATACAGGTATACACCCACAACATACACATAAAATTTAAATGGCCGTGACCTTTATGCTAAACTTAAAGCATCTTGAAAATTTATTAGATGATGTAAATGTCTTTTGACCGCAATAAATTCAGATGCTTAATACGTATCGTCACTCTGATCTTTTATGGGATTATTTTTTTGGAATCTGTATTATAGTTATTATAACAAGAATGTAAATTTTTCGTTACAAGATAAAGCTAATAACTAATATCAAACAAAAGATCCTAGGCAATGACGATTAAGCGATGATAGACATCGCATTATCTTTATACAACAATTCGACAAGACCTAAAATGCGGAAATATCAGTAAGCCCCACAAAAAAAAGTCCAGGGGGTTAAGATAGAGCGATCTGGGTGGCCATTCTATTGACCCCCGTCTAAAAATAATTTTAGTACTTCCTGGAAATATAGGTAGTGGCTGGAACCGAGGCTGAAACCAGATAATTTCAATGGAAATTTAGAAATCTTTCTTTAGTGAGGCTATCATCAAAGAAAAATGGTCCAATTGCCCGATTTTCATTTTTCAACAATGCGCGCCCAGACAACCTTTTTATTATATTATACTGGATGTGATTTTGTATAAACCAGTAAGAATTTTCCTGTGCCCAATCGCTGTAGTATTGTCTATTGGACAATTCGTGCGTGATTATCTGTTAGCTTAATCATTATTTCAGAAAATTGCTCTCACTTATCAGAATCATGGTCCAATACCTCCTGGACAATTAATTACGAGTTTGTAGGAATGAGACTTCTCTTTTTTTTTTAATTTCGATTCGGTAGTTTGATGAATATCGTAGTCCGAACAAGTTGTGTGCTTGAGCTATGAAAATCTTCGTGTAGTGATAATAATATGATTATTTTTGTCTCCTCGGTTATACTAGGGCGATCACTTTTAACACTACCGTGCGAGCAAAAATTATTTGCATCAAAGAGGGCTTGGTTTATATCACAATGATATGGGGACGATATATTTAACCAAATCTAGGTTAAAATTATGTTAAATTCATATTATGACATGATATGCCAAACTAATGAGTAATAAAATAAGTAGACAAATACAAATTAATTTTTGTTGTTTACAAAATTAAGAAAGTAAGAATATACAGAAAGAAAAAATAATTACATAAATTGCTGAAATTGGCCACCGCCATGCTCCAAGCATAAATTCACACGTCTCTTCATATTTTCGAAAGTGTTGACCAGCATCTCTGGAGAAATGTTATCACATTATTGGATAATCCTTTCTTGTAATTGTTCTAAATTTGCAACTGGTGTTTTAAAGATAGTGTTCTTTAAATGAGGAAAAACGAAGTAATCCATAACCGTTAAACAAGGTGGTCTAGGTGGGAATGTCAGGTCTAATTAATCATTTTTTCCAATAAATTTTGGGTAAACCATTGAGAGTAATTCCTGCGTCTTTCAAAATCTGCGGCTTGTATTTCTTCTGGAATACTTGCACTTTATAAGGAAATAAATTTAGCTGCTTCTTAAGAAAAGTCCTGCATGTTCCATAGATCTTCCCACTTCTTGGGACAGGCATCTTATACAATTTGTTGGCGTATTTTGCATTATTTCACGAACGTTTGCAACAAGTTCTTCTGTTCTTACAGATGGTCTTCCTGCTCCTTTTTTGTGTTGTATAGAACCTGTTTCCCTAAACACAGCCACGGTTCTTTTCAGGTAATGATAAAAATCTCCAGCAATAAAAGCAACGTTAGGAAAATGTTCGTGAAAATCGTCCATGCACAAACCCGGATTGTATTGCCACTCACCATTTACTCTAACCCCGTTTCTAAAATACGCTTTAACCATGAATGTTTTGTGCTGTTCCGTAAAGCCGATTGTGTGAATTGTTCAAGAAATTAGAAAAATTAGCGATGAATCAAATTACTTGTAACGACTGTCAAAGATGACGGAATAACTGATTGATTGTTAATTCAGGTAGTTACTGACACCCAACAGGTATTAAGCTCTACGGCTAAGCATTACGCCCTTAGATGCAAGGCCCTCTTTGATGCAAATAATTTTTGCTCGCACGGTATAACAGTACGGGTAGTTCTCAACTTAATTGCTACCATAGACACTGTTGATTAGGGTGGAGCGAAAAATTGATTTTCAAAATTTTGATATTGGCTAGGAGCCAAAATGTTCTATCTATAAACACTATCTTCTGCGCAAAATTTTAACTTCCTACTCATTTGTTTTGAGGTGTCACACAATCCTCAAAGTTATAGCAATTTAGGTATATTATTTTTTTTTTATATCGGTTAAATTATGTCGGAGTTTCGCTAGTTTATGGTATATTTTAAAGAAAAAAATGCAATGAACTACCCAGAACTCACCACGTGGAGGTATCTGACCTCCGAGAGAATTTAACTGATTTGCGAATATAAGGGTGGGAGGGGGGAGGGACTCTAGGTCGGATACCTCCACGTGGTGAGTTCTGGGTAGTTCATTGCATATTTCTTTTAAAATATACCATGAACTAGCGAAAGTCCAAAATAATTTAACCGATATCAAAAAGAAAATAATATACCTAAATTGCTATAACTTTGAGAATTGTGTGACCCCTTAAAACAAATGAGTAGGAAGTTAAAATTTTGCGCAGGAAATAGTGTTTATAGATAGAACATTTTGGCTCCTAGCCAATATCAAAATTTTGAAAAAAAAAAAATCAATTTTTCGCTCCACCCTACTGTTGATGTCAATTGGCTAATAAGTGGGCGATTTGGATATTTTTCATTTAACAATCACGGGCTTCCCTATGATTTTTACTCTCCACAACCCAACATAATCAAAACTGCTATCCGTTCATCTTCAGCGTGGCGTATTTTGGATTTAATATCAGCAGTAGTGTATGTAGTACCATAAATACATTTTCTGTTCTCAAGTTAACCTTTTTCTTTTTGTAAATTTGTTCACTCTAAGCCCAACAACGTTTATGAAACTGCTAATATTTTTATAATTTAGTTTCAATAATATTTTTTAGGTCCGTATGGAAGTGGAGGACCTTTTTGTGGACTTGGCAGATGGACGGAGCTTATTGAAACTTTTAGAAATTATATCAGGAGAAAAATTAGCGAAACCCAATAACGGAAAGATGCGGGTACACAAAATAGAAAATGTCAATAAAAGCTTGGCGTTTCTGCACACTAAAGTTAGATTAGAAAGTATAGGTGCCGAAGATATAGTTGATGGAAATCCTAGACTTATTTTGGGTTTAATATGGACAATTATTTTAAGGTTTCAAATTCAGGAAATCGAAATTCAGTTGGTAAGTGTTCTGTATGACAAAAGAATTGTAAAATAGTACTAATTGGTGTACATTACTGTCTATTTTGAAGATTCGGTAACAAGGAATCCAAATGTAAAAAAAATAAAAAAAAACGGTTTGGATTTTTTCAAGGAATGTATCGATGGATATTTTTTACTGAATTTATTCCAGTTGAAATATTCACCCTGTATAAAAACGCAGTGTTTTTATATATTATGTTTTATGGATTGCGGTTATTTCTATACAGGGTGCCCGGGAAAATGTGGGAAATCTCCCGGATATGAAAAAAAACGCGTGAAACTACAAGTTCATATAAACTTCTTTCGTATCGGCCTCCTCTTCGGAGATATGGGCTCCCAAAGAGCTCCCATAGAATTAAGTTTTTGACACGTAATTATTATAAACCGACAGGTATAATTCAATTTTTTTTTATATGATCTATACCAGGTAAGACCAGTGGCGGATTCAGAAAAAATTGACGGGGGGGGCACTTACTTGTTATCTTGGGGTGCACGAAAAGCCCGTTGCGGACGAAACGCGCCGCAGGCGAAAAATTTTTAAGACCACGCCCAAATTTGGTCAATAATTTTTAGTAAATATTTTAAAAACGTATGATTACCTACTTATTTCATTGAAAATGAAATAAGATAAAAAAAATAAAAAAAGGCCAATTTATTTTTCATTAGCGGGTACATTGTTTAAAAGTAAAGTTCAATCTTCTGGTTTTATTTCCAGCTAACTTATCAATAACAATAAAGTCCCTAGATCTACACTTTGTGATCTGTGTCAAGTTAATTTCGGGTTTAGGTCTTCCCTCAATTTTAATTTCAATTTTTTGCTCAATACTTAATGAGCTAAAATTGTTTCTCAAATATTCCACATTCATAGCCGTTTTGGCATGTTTATTTTTATTAAAATAAGTCCTTACTACCCCAAAATAATACACTTTCTTTGTAAACAAAACCACAGATTACAGTTTTCTGTAACAAAACACAAATTCTAAAATCCTAAAATGTATGCTTTTTATCTAACGTGCTTTTACTCCATCTTTTCGCTAATTATCAAACCACGTTGAAAACCTGATTTTTAATATCCATTTCTAAATGCTGTAAAGTTTTGGCATCAAAAAAATATTTGGTTGTTACAGTACAATGCTTTGTCACTGTGTTTGAAATTTTGGGTGTTGCGCTTAGGTTGGTTCGTGCGAAATTATTATGACAGGGGGGGCACGTGCCCCTGTGCCCCCCCTCTAAATCCGCCACTGGGTAAGACCCTTCAAATTACTATCCCAGAAAGTGTTGCGAATTACTCACAGCTGCAGGGACGGACTAGCTGTGACACTAATGTGCCCATTTTTTTACGCCCTGTATGATAAAAACGTTGGACGACGTTTTTACATACCTTTAACTATTGACTAAAAATTAAGTACTCTTCATTCATGTCGCTAATCCTAACCGTTTTCGGAAAAACGTCATTTTTAACATATTTACATCATGTATATTTAGCGTATTTCAATAAAAGATACATCTTTGTTTATTCCTATAAATTATAAATGTTCACTTGTAACTTCTTAATATTAATACATGATCGCAATAAAATTACGTTTTTCCGAAGAAAACGGTTAGGATTAGCGACATGAATGAAGAGTAGGTACTTAATTTTTAGTCAATAGTTAAAGGTATGTAAAAAACGTTGTCCAAAGTTTTTATCACACAGGGCGTAAAAAAAATGGGCACATTAGTGTCACAGCTAGTCCGTCCCTGCAGCTGTGAGTAATTCGCAACACTTTCTGGGATTTGAAGGGTCTTACCTGGTATAGATCATATAAAAAAAATTGAATTATACCTGTTGGTTTAATAATTACGTGTCAAAAACTTAATTCCATGGGAGCTCTTTGGGAGCCCATATCTCCGAAGAGGAGGCCGATACGAAAGAAGTTTATAGGAACGTGTAGTATTCTTTTCGCGTGTTTTTTCATATCCGGGAGATTTCCCACATTTTCCCGGACACCCTGTAGACTCGGTTGAGTCGAAATACAAAAAAATTCAATCCAATTCCCATTAAAACTTTAATTTTTATTAAAACTAGGTTTTTTTAGCATCTGTTCGTTGTAAGACCTAAAAATAACCTCTTTTTTATCAATAATTACTCTTCTAATTACCAACTGTCGCAATTCATACAATAGATATCAGGATTCTTTCTCATTTGCTTTTACCAACTGATGGTAATACGGTTGAGTACTTTTAGCATCAATGGTTTTCATATAATTAATTGAATAACCATTTTTACATTAACAATACGCGTTAGTCATTGTCTGCCTCGTTTGCTATATGCCTATGGCAAGGTTTTTTTTTAAATTATGTGTAAAAATGTTAAATTTAGGGAACTTGTTGGAGCTATCAATCAAACCTGATATATTTTTGATTGACTTGGTCATTGTTCTTTACCTTTATTGTACATAGTTGTAATTTTAAAAAATTGGATGTAACCTATTGTCTTTTTGATATTGGATGCGTGTTTAAGGCCCAAATTATTAATATCCTTGTTAACACTAACTGTAAGAATGCCATTATGTTGTAATTGACGCAGGGTTGGCAAATTCCAAATATTCGATATAATAATATATTAATATATATTCGATATACAGCGTGTTTAGAGAAGTTCTAGACATGTGGGAATTTTTTTTATTGTTCATTTTACGAAAAAAAGTTATTCTTTATAAAAAGTTCTGCTTGATGCGCAAATAATATTGACATATCAAAACTTAAGATATCATGTACGGGGCGGCAAAAAAATATAGAAACACAGAATTACGTTAATAAGAGGGAAGTACCCTCAATTTTTAGTTTAGAGCAAATTGTTATAAGAAAATTTTACTAAGGACTACAAAACGCGGTCAGATACAATTTTTCGTTGAAATATTTTAATTTACAGGGCATCATCAAAAAGCCTTTGCAAAATATTTTTGAAGTGAAAACTTCTTTAGGCGCGTTTAGCACTTTTTGTGGGCACTGAATTAAACTGAGCCGTCACGCGTCAGCGTCAGTCGTCAGGTTCGGCGGTGTTACGCTCGAATTCGACTCCTATATTCAATCCGAACTGACCCTGACCTTCCGGTCTGTTTATTCGTAAACGTTATATGAAAGAGCATGCCGCTGCCGCATCAGTCGACGTGGAAACAGTGTGCGACACTTGTTGCGTCTCAGGTATGTTCTGGCATTGTTTAAATTATATATTTACGTAGGGTGAAGTAAGGTAATTAGTTTTACCGTAATTGCTTATTCCGTGGACCTAATTTATTATGATTTCTGACTTCTGTTGAAGATGTAAAAATTCAAGGGTTGAAAGAGCATGCCGCCATCGGTCGCATTCAGTATCGACGTGGAAACAGTCAGTGTGCGTTGTCTAGACACTCGTCTGCGTCTCAGAGGTATGTTCTGGCATTTTTTAAATTATTAAATTATATATTTACGTAGGGTGAAGTAAGGTTTACCGTAATTGCTTATTCCGTGGACCTAATTTATTATGATTTCTGACTTCTGTTGAAGATGTAAAAATTCAAGGGTTGTTCAATTTTAGGAAATATATTTTTTCGTATGCAGTAAAATTATCCCGTATTCCAAGTTTATGTTATTTTTGAAGTGAAAACTCTTTAGGCGCGTTTAGCACTTTTTTGTGGGCACTGAATTAACCTTGTTGAGGTTTTCACTTCTGTCGTGTGGTCACACAATTTTTTTAAATTTTATTTCTTTAATTTTTACCTGCAACAATTTCGCAACAACTATGTGCAATACTATAGTAACGAATATTGACATGTTAGTCAAAAATCATTTAATATTTTTCGACTTATTAACAAGAGATTTTTTGATGGGACCCTGTAAATTAAAATATTTCAACGACTATTTAACTAGAGTGTTTTACACTGGCAAAATGTCATAGCAACGGCCGGTCTTCTACTGGCAAAATTACTACCTGCACCTACCTGGACAAAATTCACATGTGATTTTTGCCGCGGCAAAATTTTGTCTTTTTTCTAGTTAAATAGTCATGTCGAATACCACTCGAGAAAAAATTGTGTAAGCAAAATTGTTCTCAAGGATTTATTTAAGTTTGTTGCTTTTAAGCAATTTCGCCAAGCAACAAACTTTCATACCTTTCGAAAATTTTGCCGACAAAATTTTATCTCTTGTGATATTATATATGAAAAATTGTATCTGACCGCGTTTTGTAGTTCTTAGTAAAGTTTTCTTATAATAATTTGCTCTAAAATAAAAATCAAGGGTACTTCCCTCTTAACGTAATTCTGTGTTTCTATATTTTTTTGCCGCCCATGATATCTTAGGTTTTGATATGTCAATATTATTTGCGCATCAAGCAGAACTTTTTATAAAGAATAACTTTTTAAATGATCAATAAAAAAAATTCCCATATTTATGTCTAGAACTTCTGGACACGCTGTATGTATATCAAAATTTGGATATTTATTTATATTTTTAATTATTATTAAATTATTTCATCTGTTTTCTGTAAAGATATACAGTGACCGGCAAAGAGTTCGCAACATATGGGAAAAAATTTATTAGCGGAATATTGAAAAATCTTTTTTGGGGGATTGGATGTGCATGTCCCATAACCTTAAAATCGATTTTGACATACGCCACGTGACCAATGGTATGGCGGGAAAGTTGAAAAAACCAATATGAAATCATCATAAATCAGATAAATGATGAGATATCGAAAAAATTCCAAGAATAAAAAGTGTTTAGAATTCCATTAGAATCTTAAATACAATGTTTGGGATATCTACTTGAAAAAACATAAAATCGAATATTTTTATAAATATTTTTTTACCGAATTAAAAATTTCCATATTTTTCCTTTCTTAAAGCTTCATTAAAGTAAAACTGACATCTGGTGACCACAACTAGAAATATTCTTTTGTTTTTCTGACACTTTGGAGCAATAATTCAAAAAATTCGTTTACACTTGGATACCAGCTGTTGCAATAGTCTATTTCTAATAACCTTATCGATATTTTTTATATCGAAATATTCTATTATGTTAAGAAATCCTTAAGTTCATTAGTCCAAAGCAAATTATATTTATAACCGTAAAAAATAATTTTGAATTTCGCAGAAATCTAAAATAATTTAAATTTTTATTAATTTTTAGATTTTTTTAAAGATTTCTGCGAAATTCAAAATTATTTTTTACGGTTGTAAATATAATTTGCTTTGGATTAATGAATTTAAGGATTTCTTAACATAATAGAATATTTCAATATAAAAAATATCGATAAGGTTATTAGAAATAGACTATTGCAACAGCTGGTATCCAAGTGTAAACGAATTTTTTGAATTATTGCTCCAAATTGCCAGAAAAACAAAAGAATATTTCTAGTTGTGGTCACCAGATGTCAGTTTTACTTTAATAAAGCTTTAAGAAAGGAAAAATATGGAAATTTTTAATTCGGTAAAAAAATATTTACAAAAATATTCGATTTTATGTTTTTTCAAGTAGATATCCCAAACATTGTATTTTAGGTTCTAATGGAATTCTAAACACTTTTTATTCTTGGAATTTTTTCGATATCTCATCAACTTATCTGATTTATGATGATTTCATATTGGTTTTTTCAACTTTCCCGCCATACCATTGGTCACGTGACGTATGTCAAAATCGATTTTAAGGTTATGGGACATGCACATCTAATCCCCCAAAAAAGATTTTTCAATATTCCGCTAATAAAAATTTTCCCCATATGCTGCTAACTCTTTGCCGGTCACTGTATAAAAATTTAAAATCACTTAATTTAATATAAACATGTTATAAACCTGTAAATTTGTATATCAGTTCTATTCAATGATAGCTGCTATCACAATAACAAGTTTTTTTAGTACTCCTATGTTAGGAATGTAAAATGTAGGTAAAAAATACAAGTTTATGAATTTGAATACATCATATAATATTTTTGCTTTTAACTATAGTTCAACTCAAAACCGAGAACTGGGCTTGTTAATTAAATCAAAATGAACCCAAACTGGATTTTTTATTTTTGGCATTGTAAAATTTTGTTTCATAAAACAAACAGCAAAATATCGCTTCTTTAAATAAAAATGCCACGCGGCAAAGAACAACAAGTGGTCAACGTCTGGGAAAGATGGGGAATCACCGCATCGTAAGCAGCATAATACGCTGTTGCCGGCTCAACGGCAGCGGGTCCATATTTTTATATTGATGAATAGAATTTTAGAAAAAAAATATTGATATATATCAGGATAAATATCGTCGCATAAATATCATGATATTTATCAAGATATATATCAGGATATTTATCACGGATATACGAGCCCTGTCTCGGTGAAGTTGACCCAACTATCAAAACTACGTTTTTTTATGAAATTTGTCATATTAGCGAAAACGTATTAAAAACTAAAATGTATTTCTGATAACATACGATATATTTATTTAATATTAGCCTAAAATACTAGATTTTTTGGTAACAGGAAAAATATCTTACAAATCCAAAAAAAACTGTCGATTAATAAAAATCAACGAAACCAAATAGCAGCAAATCACCACTGCGTTGGGCCAATTTTACTGAGACAGGGCTCGTATATCCTGCCAACCTTGAATTGACGTTAGGTGGCTGTTAGTACTAACAGGACATTAATAATTTGAACTTTGCGCATGTAACAGGCAAATAACAACATGGGCTAATTCAAATTGGCTATTAAGTCCCTACCCGTAAATACGCTACTGATGTTGACTAGGTAAATTAAATTATTAAATTATTAATGTATTTTTTTTATAGGACGAAGAAAATGAAAGCTCCGAGAAAAAATCCGCCAAAGACGCTTTACTTTTATGGGCACAACGTAAAACCCACGGTTACGCCGGTGTAGAGATCAAAGATTTCTCCAGCTCTTGGAGAAATGGGCTCGGTTTCAACGCCCTCATTCACGCTCACAGACCGGACTTATTTGACTACAGTAGATTACCAGGAAATAAAAATGTTGACAATCTGAATCACGCTTTTGACGTGGCTACCAACGAATTGGGTATTCACAGTTTATTGGAAGCCGAAGATATTGACACTTCGAGGCCGGATGAAAAGAGTATCATGACGTACGTCGCTTCGTATTATCACACTTTCGCAAGAATGAAGAATGAGGAAAAATCAGGTCGCAGAATAGCAAAGGTAAAAAAAATGTAATTTTGTTTTTATTTAACTACGCGTCTAGTAAAGTATTTTTCAACCTAAATGGTATCGACTTATTGACTGCAATAAAACTACCAGTTTAATCCCATTGTTATACACAATCAACAAGCAAATACACTACAGGGTAGGACTTTAGATATTTAATTCGTTATTAATAATATGTTATTTAATGACATGAAATATCCTAGCACAAGATAGTTAAATATTACCTGCTATAATTACAAATTATAATCCGACCCTGACCGACAGTTTATTTGCATTTTTATGGCCGAGCTCTTGCAAAACGTCCGAGGTAGTTAAACGGAGTCAACCATTTATTGTGAAAAATACTTTACCATCCATGGCCGTGTACGATGTACTTACGTGAAGAATGTAGCTTTAACTTCGAAAACGATAAAGTAAACAAAACAAAAAACTGATCTGATTTTGGTTATAATGTACTGCAATTTCCCAGATTAATTTCTGATCACTTTGACGGTAGTGGGGGAACAGTGATCATTTGCCAATCGAACACATATCAGATCAGTTAGATCGATCCGGATCGATCTAAACCAGCGAATCGAACACGCCTCTAAGTGACGGCTTCAACGTAGCTACCTAGATAAACACTATGAAATAGTTTAAACTGAAAAAAAAACTCAAATTTACTGAAAATAACTGCGGAAATGACTTGTTGTCTAGGTTTTTGATCCATTATTTTTACATTTTTCACTACTCCACATGCGTGTATTCTGAGAATTCACATAACCGGAGAGGTGGAACCAGGATTCATCCGAAAAAAAGTCAGGTCTAATAAATCATTTCTTTTCAATAAATTTTGGGTAAACCATTGAGAGTAATTCCTGCGTCTTTCAAAATCTGCGGCTTGTATTTCTTAGAATACTTGCACTTTATAAGGAAATAAATTTAACTGCTTCTTAAGAATAATCCTTTATGTTCCATAAGATCTTCCCACTTCTTGGGACAGGCGTCTTATACAATTTGTTAGCGTATTTTGCATTATTTCACGAACGTTTGCAACAAGTTCGTCTGTTTTTAGAGATGGTCTTCCTGCTCCTTTTTTGTGTTGTATAGAACCTGTTTCCCTAAACACAGCCACGGTTCTTTTCAGGCCATGATAAAAATCCCAAGCAATAAAAGCAACGTTATGATAATGTTCGTGAAAATCGTCCATGCACAAACCCGGATTGTATTGCCACTCACCATTTACTTTAACCCCGTTTCGAAAATACGCTTCAACCATGAATTTTTGCGCTGTTCCGTAAAGCCCATTGTGTGAATAGTTCAAGAAGCTAAGCATTACATCCTTCAGATGCAAGCAGGGACCCGGACCGAAATGAAATAACGGTTCCGTTCCGGTTTCGATTCCAGATGAAATAAATAATTTGGGTTCTGTTACAGTTCCGGTCCCGAAATAATTATTTCGATTCGGTTCTTACCAATTTTTAGGGGTTCCGATCCGGTTCCATACAAACTAGGAAATTTCGATTCCGATTCGGTTCAGAAAAATCAAAGGCAAATAAATAAATTCCTGTTGTATTGTATAGTTGTATTCCTAGTACTTGAAGTGGCTTGAAAAAGTAAGTTCGTAGAAAATCAAAAAAGACAAGTAAACCAACGGTAAAAATTATTGTCAAAGACACTCATCACAGAAATAACAAAAAAAATTAGGATAAGGTTAGTGTTCCCCATAGAACAGAAGTCACGGAATAAACTCAAAATTAAACAATATCCGGCCAAGGCCAAGTATCACCCTGAAAACCGAAAAAACCCCAAGAAACCGTTATAATTTTTAGAGGTTCCGGTTTTGCACCTAAAATTGTTTTGCTAGTAAAATATGTGTTCGGTTTTGATTCCGGTCCAAAAATAATATCTGTTCCGGTCCGGTTCTTTGCAGTTAACGGTTCCGGTCCGGGTCCCTGGATGCAAGGCCCTCTTTGATGCAAATAATTTTGGCTCGCACGATATAACTTCGAAAACCATAAAATAAACCAAATAAAAAACTGATCTAATTTTGGTGATACTGCAATTTCCCACATTCATTTCGGATCACTTTGACGGCAGTGGGGGAACAGTGATCATTTGCCAATCGAACACTGGTCAGATCAGTTATATATCGATCCGGATCGATCTAAACCAGCGAATCGAACACGCCACTAAGTCTTTAACGTAGCTACCTACCTAGATAAACACTATGAAACAATTTAAATTGAAAAAAAAACACAAATTTACTGAAAATAACTGCGGAAATGGCTTGTTTCCTATGTTTTCGATCTATTATTTTTACATTAAAGTAACAGGAAGGTAAAATTCCTGTTACAAAACACAATTTAAAAAGTTTTATAATTCTATAGTTTTAACTTTTCATTTTAGATCATAAGTCAGATGGTAGAAGCTGATAAAATGAAGATCAAGTATGATGGTCTCATAACAGACCTCTTGGATTGGATAAAACTTAAAATCGTCGAGCTGGAAGACAGAAACTTGCCGAACTCGTTAGAAGGCATACAAAGTCTTTTGCTGGCCTTTGGACATTACAGAACTCAAGAAAAACCGCCAAAATATATTGAAAGAAGTGAAATTGAGGCACTTTTCTTTAACATTAACACTCAACTTAAAGAACTTCGACAACCGTCATTTACTCCAGCCGATGGAAAACTGGTCCAGGATATTGAGAGGGCTTGGGATATTCTTGAAAAGGCGGAGCATAATAGAGAAGTGGCTCTGAGAAATGAACTTCTGCGTCAACAAAGACTTGAACAACTGAATTATAAATTTGAGAAGAAGAGTATACTTAGAGAAGGTTACCTCAAAGAAATGATTCAAGTATTGTCCGATCCAAGGTACGGGTCTAACCTAGCTCAAGTTGATGCTACTGTGAAGAAACACGAAGCCATTAGCGCAGACATCTTAGCCAGGGAGGAACGAGTACACGACCTTACTCAAATGTGTAGTGAACTTGTAAGAGAGGAGTACCGAAACTCCGAAAAGGTGAAAGCGAGAGAAGCTGAGATTCTGAAGCAATGGAAAGAACTTATAACACTATTAGAGAAACACAAGGCTAACCTTAACAGAATGGGTGCTGTGATGGCTGTGCTTAGAGAAATTGATACTACCTTAGCTAGCATAGAACAACTGAAAATTGACTTGTCATCTACTGATATAGGAATTCACTTAATGGCGGTAGAAGAACTTTTGCAAAGGCACGCGCTACAAGAACTGCAAGTGTCTAGTTTGGGCGAAAGTGAAAGGAAATTAATAAGAACCGGCGAACAAATTGCGGCCCAAAATCCGAAAGAAGCAGATATTTTAAAAAACAAATTGATTGAGCTCTCCAAGGCGTATAAGGAATTGAAGGTAAGATATCTGGTAACAGTACACTAACAAATTAGACTATTTTTGAAATAATATTCGCACTGTCTGTTCGATTTGCATTCGTGCAATAAGTTTTAGTTGGAGTATATCGCTTTAAAAAGGCTATATACACTATGTATAAGTGTGGATACGTTTTCCTGACTACTTTCAACTTATACTTTTTATTATCGGTTAAGTCTATTGATTTTTGTTTTTCTTTCAAGTTAAAATAAGGCCCAATAAAGAAAAAACAAAAACTGAAAATTTCCATAGTATTTGGAAAATTTACAATTTTCTTGCATCAAATTATTAATTCCCACAATAGGAAACTTTGCTTACTATGACCACCCCGTATATTAGGATACTACTGCCACCGATCTATGGTAGTTAACGTTTATATAATATTTTTAAGGCTGTTAGTGCCCAAAGAAAAATTCTTCTGGAGGAAGCAAGAAACTTCTACCAATTTATTCAAGATCAGGAGGATGAAGAAGCTTGGCTCATTGAAAAACAAAGAATTTGCCAAGCCGGCATTACCGCAAAAGACTTGCGCGGAGTTCTTTCTTTGCAACAGAAGCACAAGGTGTTGGTAGATGAAATCAAAGCAAGACGGAATAAGTTTGATCAACTAGGGTCGACCGGAAGGCAACTAATTAAGGAAAAACATCCAAGGTAACTTTTACCAATACGTTATACTTAAAAAATAAGTTTAAAGAGTTAAATGAATCAAATATGTCATTAAGTTTTTGAGGATCTAAATATTTTTTTTACTAAATTAACCACCTGCCATTACATTTATTGCTTAATAAGAAAGTACGTGCTCGGCGGCTTGAAGTAATTGTACAACTCGTGTCCATATTGTCTGCTTTTCAACCATGGATTCTTCACCCCTACCTAGAGTGGGAATTTACCTTTCTTTGGCAATTCATTTCGAAAATAATTCGAAGAGTGTTAACAAAAGAGAGACTGTTTCATAAATACATCCCTTTGTCTCTTTCACCTTTTCTTCTACAAGGAGTAAACTGTCTGACATCAGAGTTTAACAACATTAATATATTTTCAGATCAGATGAAATTGAACAACATATGGATAGAAACAAAAAGGCATGGGAATTAGTGGAAAAGCTTGCCCTAGAAAGAACGAAACAACTCCACGATGCAGCCGAAGCGTACCAATTCTATGCGGACGCAAACGAAGCGGAGTCTTGGTTCTTGGAAAGGGAATACATTTTGGGATCAAAAGATCTTGGTACTGACGAACCCAGCGCGGCGTCGTTGCTGCAGAGACACAAAGATTTAGAAGGTGAACTGAACGCTTACCATGGCGATATTCAAAGTCTGAATTTACAGGCAAACAGACTTATCGAAGCTGGTATTTCAAATTTGGATTTGAATACGGAATTGGAGGTTGCGGAGCATATTGATGATATGCAGTATGAATATAGGTATGTTGTAAATACAAATTAATATTGTGCTGATTCCGTGTGCAGAAAAATAGAATCACTTGCAGCCAAAGACTTATTTTTATTCAAAAATTTAAAAAAGCACACGATAAATAAGTGAAAGAGGAGAAAATCTTTTGTCTCGTTATTAGGAAGGAACAAATATTTCATTTTTTTTTTTTTAGAATGATCGCGACAGAAATATTTGTTGACGAACCAGTAGAAAAAGTCGAGTACCGGAACATAGTTGAAGAAAGAAAGGTCCCCCAAGTCCGCGCGTTATATCCATTCAACGACCACGGTCTCACCATGGTCAAAGGTGAGGTTATGTTCTTACTAAATAAGAGCAATCCCGATTGGTGGTGCATAAGAAAAGCAGATGGTACCGATGGATTTGCGCCGGCCAACTATCTCGTTGAAATCGAACCTAGAATAATACAAGTTACCGTCCGTAAACCTGAAACCGTCAAATCGATTCAAAAAGTTAAAAAAACTAAAATGGTCAAAACCAAAGTACCCATAAAAGTCCATAGACCCACTCCTAGGCCAACTAAGAGGAAAATTGACGACAATAATAGTGTGCCGAAAAGACAAAAACAGCTCAATGATACATACGATAGATTAAAGCTTATGGCGGCCACTAGGCATGCCTTGTTAGAAGATTCCATTAGATTGTTTAGATTTTATAGGGAATGTGATGACTTTGAAAGGTGGATTAAGGATAAGGAAAAGATGTTATCTGTTGAGGATCCAAATGATAGCGTTTTACAGGCTAAGAGAAAATACGAGGTGAGTGCTTTAAAGATTTTAAAATTTTATATTAAATTTTGTGGATATTCATGTGAATTGGGGAAATAGAAACTCTAGGAAATAACTAATAAAGATAAATATAAATTATAGAGTGTCGGCTCTTCCTTGAGGACGTGTACCCCCCTCCCCCCCTTGTTGCCGGCCGTAATATTAACGTCAGTAAGCGCAATTTTTTTGTTCCATTCGTGCCAAACAATGTGCAAATCAATCATTTTTGTTCAGCTTTTTTCGTGTAAGTTAGTGCTTACTGCTTCAATTATACAAGATCGACACACGAGTCTGTGTCTACCGACGTGCCGGTAAAAGCAAAAGGAAGCACAATCTTTTGAAACATGACTCGTGGCCTGTCATGGACGTACTATACCGATATATTTTAAATATTATATTAAAAATAGAAAATCCAACATTAATTGCATTTCATATTTGATGGTAACTATTTTTATCAAATTTTTTAGATATTACTTTTATTATATGTGTTAGAATATAGCGTCACCAGTATGTGTAAAGGCAAAAACCTAATCGACAGTCTTTGTTGTCTTAAACATGTATTTTATGCCAGGCACAGTGTAACCATTATACCGGGTGTTTCTCAAAAGACGTTCACCCCTATAACTTTTTTATATTTATAGATAGATATTAAAATGAAATTTTGAGATTATGCATTGATTGGCATAATTTTCAATTTGTTGGCACTTCCGGTTTGACCGGTTTGACAAATTAATTAAATCTGTTAATTTATAGTCAAGTAGTATATGAAAATTAAAATTATGTCATTAATTGACTTTCTAAGTTTCACAAGCGTTTAAAAAATGAAATTTTGTTTTCTTCTCTTCCATTTTTCGAAATGGAACGATGGTGGTTCACTAGAATATTTAAAACGAGCATTTTATTTCCAACAATTTGATACCATACACTCCTATGCTATTTTAAAATTGACACTGAAAAATTTGCCTTAAATCCCAATCGCAAATTTAAAAGCGTTATGCATTATTGCCGCCCTCTTTTTTCTAAAGAAATATAAAGGCGGCTTTGAAAAACAATGGAATGGTTTTGAAAAGCAATATGGCTTTAATGTAAAGTTGTAATGTCATTAGTTTATAAAACATGCAATACATACAATCTTGCGGTTTCAGAAGAAATTTTCTAGTCACTCCAAAAATTAGAAGCATATCAATTTGTTCATTTCTAGTAAAACTAACCATTTTATCTGATTTACAATGTAAGTTTAATAAACGAATGACATTACAATTTTATTTTAAAACCATATTGGTATAGCCTATTTCCTATAATATGCAATTTTTTAGCTTGAAACAAGCAACTTTTTTTTAAATGATTTTATTATTGATTAATGGTGATTTATCAGTTAGCGCAATTTAAAAGTAATGTGTTGCGATTCTTCTTTACATACCCTATAATTATTAGCAAAACAATTTTGATACGCCAAAATAGGCTTTTTTGGGCGTTGCACCCAAAATTGTTCTTTTGTCTACTTTCGCGATTTGCCTGCTGCGCTTTTTATTTGCCCATACCTACAGTCTACGCCCTCCAATACCCATTTTCCACGAGCCGACACTGCTACTAATATAGTATATCTACTATGGATATTTGTATCTATAATATTACATATTATTGTATTTTTTTTTAGAAATTCGTTACTGATTTATCGGCCAGTACAAAACGTATGGACCAACTGGAAGCCGAATTGCGCGAATTCGAGAAACAAAACCATTCCCAAATCGAAAAAGTTCGCGCCAGATTCCGTCAAATTCAACTTGCATGGCAAAAACTTAACCGTCTGAAAGCCACCAAAGAAAAAAGCCTTGAAGGAGCTAGCAGCGTGGAACTCTACAATAAACTCTGCGAAGAAGCACGAGATTGGATGCTCGAAAAGATGATGCAGCTCGAAAGTGCCGTGCTAGGACACGACTTAAAAACTGTACAATCCCTACAGAGACGACATGATAATTTAGAAAGGGAACTAGCACCGGTGGAAGAAAAAGTCAGCAAAGTTATGCTCCTAGCGAATGACGTTCAAGGACAATATCCATCTGAGAAATACAACGTATCCCAGAAACAAAAAGAAATCGATGAGCTGTGGGCTAAAGTAAGACAAAAGGCTATTGAAAGAAGGGCTCGATTAGAAGATGCTGTTGGTCAACAGATATTTACAAACGGCGCCAAGGATCTGCTTAAATGGGTAGCTGAAGTTAAAGACAGGCTGAACGCCGATAATTTGGTAAAGGATGTACAAACTGCTGAAGCTTTGCTTAAGGACCATCAAGATTTAAAGCAAGAAGTTAAAGCTAAGGATGATGAGTAAGTAATACTTTCATTTTACAGAAAAAGAAAAGCACGAAGTATTTCTCCACAATATGTATTAATCGAAAAACTAGGCGAACCTAGGATCACATCGACGACATGTTTCGAGTGTAGAAACACTCATCATCAGGAAAACAAAGTGAAAAGTAAAATGCTGATGTTTCTAGCAAAAGAGAAAATAATGGTGAGAATGAGCCGTAATGGAGCTTTTAATGGTGTACAAGAGGTGTAAAATTGAATAGTCAGAAGGTCGACAATCAAGACTCCAGAATACTGAAGAGTCGAGGGTTAAGTGCAGAAGCACACTGTGCCATGCAGAAAATTAGGGTAGTAAAAATTAGGGAGTTTTGAAAAACTTATCTGTAAAAATCATTATTAAATTACTGAAACATCTTGAGTTTTATTAAGCCTAGTCAGAAACATGTGAAAGTGTTGGAGGAGATGTAAAGAAAAAGAAAAAAGTTGTTTTGTAGGGGTCAAAGCATCTTTTGGTTAAAAGTAAAAAACTGTTGGGGTACCAGGCTTTTTACGGCCCAGTTACCCCGCCGGAGTAAAAGCACACACATTTGGTGCAAAAAAAATTCTAAGAAATTTTTGTGTTCCCGTTCCCGAACACAAAAATTTTTTTTTTTAAATTTCTTAGAATTTTTTTTTGCACCAAATGTGTGTGCTTTGACTCCGGTGGGGTAACTGGGCCGTAAAATGCCTGGTACCCCAACAGTTTTTTACTTTTAACCAAAAGATGCTTTGACCCGTACAAAACAACTTTTTTCTTTACATCTCACTCCAACACTTTCACATGTTTCTGACTAGGCTTAAAAAAATTCAAGATGTTTCATGGCCGTTTGCATCGCTTGGATTAGATGCTACTTAATCTAAGGTTCACCTTATCTCCAGAATTTGGTTTGCACGCGTTGACTTTTGGCTAAAGCTTGGCTTCCAGTCGAACAAAGCTAAGCCCCAGAATTATTCGGCTTATCTTGGTTCGCCCTAGCTAATCTTTAACTTTAAGCAAGGCGGTGCAAACGGCCATTAGTAATTTAATAATGATTTTTACAGATAAGTTTTTCAAAACTTCCTAATTTTTACTACCCTAATTTTCTGCACGACACAGTGTGCTTCTGCACTTAACCCTCGACTCTTCAGTATGCTGGAGTCTTGATTGTCGACCTTCTGACTATTCAATTTTACACCTCTTGTACACCATTAAAAGCTCCATTACGGCTCATTCTCACCATTATTTTCTCTTTTGCTAAAAACATCAGCATTTTACTTTTCACTTTGTTTTCCTGATGATGAGTGTTTCTACACTCGAAACATGTCGTCGATGTGATCCTAGGTTCGCCTAGTTTTTCGATTAATAAATATTGTGGAGAAAGACTTCGTGCTATTCTTTTTCTGTATCATTTAACTCCACTTTGAGTATGGACTACTTCTTCAAAACTTTCATTTTAGTTTACAGTAACAAGTTTAAAACTATAACAAAAAATGTTGTATAGTAGCTTTTCATTCTCGATCATTTCTTACAGGCTTAATATCTTTCAAATTAAAAGTTCACAAAAAAGCATAACTTGTGGTGTTCCACAAGGATCAACCTTAGGACCTACTTTTTTTTAATTCTACATTAATTCTATAGCAAAATTAAATTTAAAAGGTAAAATAAAATTGTTTGCTGATGATACTACTATTGTATATTTTCATGAAGACTATGCTCAAATTCATAATAACATTAACCACGACCTAAATATAATATGTAAATGGCTTGAAATTAATAAATTATCATTCAATTTTAATAAATCATCTTTTATGTTTGTAAGTAAATCAAAATTAAAAAATAATGTTTCTTCACTATCTTTCAATAATCATATAATTAAATATACTAATACAATTAAATTTTTAGGGTTATATATTGATGGACATTTAAGTTGGAAAACATATTGAATATTTAAGAAGTTACATCTCACCAATAATTGGCATTTTGTTTAAAGCTAAAAATTATATTATCATTAAAATATTTAAAAAATATATATTATTCTTTGGTTTATTCAAAATTACAGTATATGATTTCAATTTGGGGATCAGCGAATTTAACTACAATTCAGCCATAAAAAAATTACAAAATAAAATAATTAAATCCGTACATAAACTTCCTTTTTTAGAACCAACTATATTTAAATTTAGAAAAGCTTTATAAATTAAAACTATGCATTCTAATACACTCTATTATAATTAAAGAAAAACAATCGAAAATAATATTTCCTTCAACCATTATTATTCACATCACGAGACAAAACCATCATATTCAAATATGGTAAAGAGTACCTTTGGCCAAAGATCAATGTTATTTAAAGGAATAACAATTTGCAACAGTTTGCCGAAAAAATTAAAGAAATATCAAAATTATGGACTTCAACATATTTTTTAAAACTTAAATAACTTTATCGTATTATATATTATTATTATTTTTTATATATATTTTTTTGTTTAAATAATTTTGATGGAGTTATTAATAGTTACTAAACATGATTTTTATTATTTGTGATTTTATATATTGTATATTTGGTGTTATATTCTCTGTAATAAACTTTTTAAGTTGGTTGAGAATAAAGATATACCGGGTGTTTCAATAAAAAACTTCCAGGCCAATTATTTCGAAAACGAAAAGTGACATGTAAATTCTGTAAACGCCAGTTTTTAGCCTCTATAATTGGCTTAACAACTGTTTAAAAAATGTGTTTGAATAATACAATATGTAGGTGGCGCCACGGTGCAAAGAATTTTTAAATGTTGTGGTTCTTAAAGATAATTAATTCTTGATCAAATTATGTCACACAAATTTTTTTGATAAATCCAACATGAGCGGAGATATTTGGGGTTAAGTTTTTTTTTTTAATAATTTTAACGAGGATTTTAATTATAAATATTTTTAATATCCTTTAGCAGATTTTAATTTAATTTTGGTAATGATAATTTTAGTGATAAAACGCTCGTGTCGCGCTGAATTATTACGTCCAGTGACGTATCAGGGGGCGCCTTAACAAATAATATTGGCAAAAAATAAGACGCCACTGAGTTTTTGGCAATTTTTATATTTTTTTTCGGATTAAGCAACTAAAAATATCCTTTTCTTGCCTGTTAAATTGTTTTCATATCTTGCTTTGTTTTCGAGAAATAAAAATAAAAACAATTTTATTGCATATCTCTGGAAAACCAAAATCATTAAATAATTAATACGTTGTATTTCTTGTTGTTTAATCCGAAAAAAATATAAAAATTACCAAAAACTCAGTGGCGTCTTATTTTTTGCTAATATTATCTGTCAAGGCTCTCCCTGAGACGTCACTGGACGAAATAATTTAGCGCTACATGAGCGTTTTATCACTAAAATTATCATTACCAAAATTAAATTAAAATCTGCTAAAGGATATTAAAAATATTTATAATTAAAATACTCGTTAAAATTATTTTTAAAAAAAAACTTCACCCCAAATATCTCCGTTCATGTTGGATTTAAAAAAAAAAATGTATGGGACATAATTTGATCAAGAATTAATTATCTTTAAGAACCACAACATTTAAAAGTTCCTGTCATCGAAAAAAGTCTTTGCACCGTGGCGCCACCTACATATTGTATTATTCAAACACATTTTTTACACAGTTGTGAAGCCAATCATAGAGGCTAAAAACTTGCGTTTACAGAATTTACATGTCACTTTTACTTTTCGAGATAATTGGCCTGGGAGTTTTTATTGAAACACCCTGTATATTATTATTAAATAGTTAAAGCTACTTACTAGAACACATTTTCGTAGAATCAATCGTTTGCGAGTGCGTTTTATTTAGTAAGTGAACAAAGTATGTAGAGTTTAATACATTACAAGAAACTCTTGTATGCTAGTATTGCAGCATAAACGATTAGTGAGAGAATTAGCTTTGAACTATTTCCCAAGTTTGCAGCTTCCGCATAAACTTTTTAACCTCTTATTAACAATTTAGGGAGTATGTATCAGTTTGAATGTTCATTTTATGGACTAGCTTGGGCAACGGCTATAAATTAATGCTTTGTTAAAGATAAATATAATTTTTGCAAGTATTTTTTTTTCAGATTCAAACAGCTGATAGATTTAGGTCGCCAATTGTTAAAAACCAACCCAGAACTTCGCGAACTTAAAGACTTAATAGACCGACTAGATGCCGAACAAGCTGCCATATCGCGAGGTTGGAAGGAGAAGGAGCACTGGCTGCAACAGTGCTTGCAGTTACAATTATTTAATAAAGAAGCTGATAATATTGATGCAGTCACATCAGCTCATATGGCTTTCTTGGAATTTTCGGACCTTGGAGTAAGTTCTTTTACTTTCCTCGTTTCTTAAAATCCTCTCAAAGCATCCGCACATTAACTGACGAGGTTGGATGTCACTCTTGGTGGATTTTAAGGCCGCTTGTCTATCAGAGCAGACATATACCGTTCGCTGTCCAGTGGCGGCTTCTCCTATGAGGCAGGTGAGGCAGTGCCTCACCAATAATTTTGCAAGTTAAATAAATTACAAATTTATATTACTTTACTATTTGCATAAATATATATCCATTAGAATTAATGCCGTCAATCTTAACGCGCTTCGCTAGAAATATCATCTATTATCCATCTCATTTCTGCATGCGGTCGTATATGGTAGAAGCCGGTCTCGCGCTTCCTTGTCTTTTACGATCCCTTGCGTGTTTTGTTCTTATATCATATGATATGATATTATTATGTAATAAAATAATATAAAGTAAACAAGTTAACCTAATCTACTTTTAGTACTTTTTCCTAAGACTATCCATTAACACCGTCGATAAAATCTTGTTTATTTCTTGCTTATCTTAGACCCTTAATATTTAAGAGTGCATTTGTAACAATCCTAATCCTTTTAGAATTCTTTGGACGAAGTTGAAGCATTACAGAAACAACATCGAGCATTTGCCAACACTCTCTCGGCTCAAGATGAAAGATTAGCAGCTTTTATGAAACGCGGCGACGCGCTTATCGCTGAAAGGCATTATGATAGTCGAGCGTAAGTCACTGGAATTAAATAAAAATACACGTCATGCTGCTTGCAAAAATATTTGCTGTAATCAAAAATAGGTTTTGTTTAAAAAATACAAAACCCAAAATCATTGTTTTGACATATACATGCTTAATTTTTACTTTTTTAGTATTGCTGAACGACGAGAACAAGTTTTGCATAGACGACAAGCAGTGAAAGACGCTTGCCAGCAGCGTGCCAATGCCCTAGACGCTTCCAAAAACTATCAAGAATTTTGCGCGGAAGCTCACGACCTTAAAGTGTGGATAGCGGAAAAACAACGAACGGCTTCCGATGAAAGTTATCGTGACCTTAGCAACCTCGAGAGAAAACAACAGAAACACGAAGCATTTGAAAGAGAACTTAGAGCCAACGAAGGTCAGCTCAGGACTGTAACAAAACTAGGCGCAGCCCTAATAGCTCAAGACAGTTATCAAAAAGACGATGTAGCCTTGATCCTTCAACAGTTAAACGATTATTGGAAGAACCTTGTGGGTATTTCTTTGGAAAAAGGTCGAAGATTGAACCAAGCTGTAGCCCAGGACGGGTATAACACTGCAGTGGATGACGTACAAATAAGAGTCGACGAAATTGATTCGAGCTTGCAGAGCGTCAATGTTGGTACCGACTTAAGGTCATGCAGAGATCTATTAAAGAAACATGAAGCACTTGAAGCTGAATTGTCACATGTGGGAGGAAGAGTAGGGGATTTAGGTAAGCCACAAAGAATCTCTGTATCTAATTAATAGATGTGACTGTATTCGTTATACAGGGTGTTATTTAAGTATGTGGCCAAACTCCAAGGGGTGCTTCTTTAAGTGATTTTAAGAAGAAAAGTTCATATAAATATGGGTCCGAAAATGCGGTACTTACGATACACATACAGGGTGTCAAACTTTAAAAAAATAATCGGATGTTCGTAAATTTGGCAATTCTGTTTGTAATAACAAGAGGATAATTTAGCCTCAATTAGAATAAAATTATTAAGTCCTGTGGCGTCCCGGAAGAGAGTCCAACTAATATTTTTGACAAAAAAATTGCGCGCCACTGACTTTTTTTAAAGGTATGTATTTTTTTCGAATTAAGCTACTACTAATACAACTATTTTATCTCCTGAGTTTTTTTCATATCTTGCTTTGTTTTCGAGAACAAAAATAAAAACCACTTTATTGTATGTCCCCAGGACAATAAGAGTAAAAAATTTAAACTTTAAATCCTTTAGATTTTTTCCTTTGGGGGTATTTAAAGGCTCTCGTTTACAAAACTCCAGTCAACACTGAAGAATAACTAACCCAAAGGATACGGGATTCATGTGATCTGATAAGACATACACCGGGAATATTTCAACGAGTTCGGCAATCAATGTTAAGACGAACCAATGCTTGCATTGAAGTTGAAGGAGGGCATTTACAGCAACTATTATAGGTTTCGTCTTATTTTCTGTTAAATACATAATTAAACAGTGCAGTAATAAATTATTACGTTATGCGATTATTTTATGTTAATTGCTTTCATCGAAAACAGTTTTAATCTGTGCGAAAAAATTCAAAAGAGACTTTTGTGAAATTTTAATTGCTTAATAGTTTGGTAAGTAGTAAGTTTAATTTTTTTACTCTTGTTGTCCCGGGGACATGCAATAAAGTGGTTTTTATTTTATTTTTTCTCGAAAACAAAGCAAGATATGAAAAAAACTCAGGAGATAAAATAGTTGTATTAGTAGTTGTTTAATTCGAGAAAAATACATAATTTTAAAAAAAGTCAGTGGCGCGCAATTTTTTTGTCAAAAATATTAGTTGGACTGTCTTCTGGGACGCCACTGGACTTAATAATTTTAATATAATTGAGGCTAAATTATCCTCCTGTTATTACAAACAAAATGGCCAAATTTCAACAAAATCGAATAAAAGAGTATTGAGATACAGGGTGTTTTTTTAAGGTCGACGAGCGGCCATATCTCAGAAACTACCAGGCATAGAAACTCAGGAAAAGAAAAAATGATAATTAAAGTGGCCATGAGAAAATTCTGGAAATAATTTTTAAGTTCCGCATTTTGCCGCAAGAGGGCGTAATTGAAAAGTAAATTTTAAAATTTTACATAACTCCGAAAATTCTACATTAAGGTATATGTTTGATAACACCATTTTAAAGCTTGGACAATTATGCATCATTTTGTTTCCATGCTCATTGGCGTACCGACTTTAATAAGAGTGGGGGAAGCTGTTGAAAGTGTAATCATTTAAGTCGCTGTAACTTATAAACGACTTATCCGATTTTAGCAAACTAAAGACTGTTTGGAAGAGAAATGTATGCACTTTCACCAATCGTATTTAGTTGTCTATAATAGTTCTAAAAAAAAATGCTAGAGGGCGCAATTTGCAATAACAATACATTTTTTTTATTTTACTCCGAAAAAATAAATCACACGATATAATTATGATACCATAATCGAAAAGTAGATGAAATTTGCTAGAAAAAATATTAAAACCGCAGTTTAATATCTTTGTTCGTTTCAATGTTATTGGCAAAACAATAATTTTTAATACAAATTTCGCCCTCTAGCAATTTTATTAGAAACTATCTTGTACCATTAGATACGACAATTGAAGGTACTTCCAAACAAGCTTAAATTTAGTAAAATCGGATAAGTCGTTTAGAAGTTACAGCGATTTTAATGTTTACACTTTTAATAGCTTCTCCCACTCTTATCAAGTTAAAGTGTAAACATTAAAATCGCTGTAACTTCTAAACGACTTAACCGATTTTACTTAATTTAAGCTTGTTTGGAAGAAAAAGGTAAGTGCCTTCAATTGTCGTATCCAATGGTACAAGATAGTTTCTAATAAAATTGCTAGAGGGCGCAATTTGTATTAAAAATTATTGTTTTAGCAATAACTCTGAAACGAACAAAGATATCGAACTGCGGTCTTCACATCTTTTCTTGCAAATTTCATCTACTTTTTGATTATGGTATCATAATTATACCGTATTATTTATTTTTTCGGAGTAAAATCAAAAAATGTATTGTTATTGCAAATTGCGCCGTCTAGCATTTTTTTTTGAGAACTATTATGGACAACTAAATACGATTGGTGAAAGTGCATACATTTCTTTTCCAAACAGTCTTTAGTTTGCTAAAATCGGATAAGTCGTTTATAAGTTACAGCGATTTAAATGATTACACTTTCAACAGCTTCCCCCACTCTTATTAAAGTCGGTACGCCAATGAGCATAAGACGAAAATGATGCATAATTGTCCAAGCTTTAAAGTGGTGTTATCAAACATATACCTTAATGTGGAATTTTCGGAGTTATGTAAAATTTTAAAATTTACTTTTCAATTACGCTCTCTTGCGGCAAAATGCGGAACTTAAAAATTATTTCCAGAATTTTCTCATGGCCACTTTAATTATCATTTTTCTTTTCCTGAGTTTCTATGCCTGGTAGTTTCCGAGATATGGCCGCTCGTCGACCTTAAAAAAACACCCTGTATTTACGAACATCCGATTTTTTTTTAAAGTTTGACACCCTGTATCATAAAAACTATGCATTTTTTGACACATGTTTATATGAACCCTTGGAGTTTGGCCACATACTTAAATAACACCATGTATAGAGACGACCAAAGGGTTCTATTATATTTCTAAAATTTTACCAATTCAAATAATAGTATATTAAAGTATAAGTGGATATTAAGGTGGGAGTATCAACATGCTTGCCAACCTATAACCTATTTCGCGAAGATTTATTTATGTTTTCTAGCTTTTATACAAAATTTAAAGAAAATCAGTATCGACTTGATATTCTATAGGTTATAATTGACATATTTAATAAATATCAAGGAATTTCATAACTTATTTTAGGAGAATTGTATCGCGAAAAATATCGGGTAAGATTTTTTTTTACATTATTATGTCATTGTCACTCATTGTTCTTTTACTATACAATTCTCCCAAAATTAGCAATGAAATAAATTGATATTTTTGTAATATATCAGATACTACCTAAATAATGTACCGACGATATTGATTTTCTTTAAATGTTAGTTATTAAAATAATAAACTCAGAAAATCAACGCGAAATAGGTTATAGGTTGGCAATAGATTGAATGACGTTGAGAATTCAACCTTAAGGTCTTTAAAACACGCGCGATTTTGCAAGCACGACGGCGCAGCCGGAGTGCTTGAAATAGAGCAAGTGTTTTAAAGACCAGTTATCCACGAATACTTTACATTATTTTTTTTTATTGGTATTTATATTACAAAAAATGGAAATAATAACTTAGTAAGTAAGTGAAATGGTCGAATTCGCGGTGTGATATACCTGTCGTTGTCATGAAAATGGGGAGAACAAAAAATACCTTCCAATCTGTCACATAAGATTCATTGTTGTCACCGTTGACATTGGTTGTCTATTGCTTAAAAAAATATTTTATTTGACGTTATATAAAAGGTAATTCTGTCAAATCAATAATTCAAAAGTTGACATATTTAGACTTCACGTTTCACGGGTTGTTGATGTTGCCATGGTAACTTTAAAACACGCGCGTTTTTGAAAGTGGGATTTAAACACGCTGAGGCGTACTTTAAATAAGCGAAATAGGGTATCAATAAAAAAAATTTTTTAAAGTCATTGTGTATAAAAGTGTGTATTTATTTTAGTCACACAAAGCCACGATATGAGCGATGACGGCCATTTCGATTCTGCAACAATTCGCGATAACGCTTTACAAAGTCAGGGAAAATTGAAAGACCTAGACTCCCCAGTGAGAAGGAGACGTGGCGTGTTAGAAGAAGCCCTTATATTTTACAAATTTGAGTTTGAAATCGATTCGGAAATGCAATGGATTAAAGAACACGTGCCTTTGGCCACGTCCGAAGAGGTTCCCAATAGTTTACATCAAGCGCAGAACTTCCACAAGAAGAACAAGAAATTAAGAGCGGAGATTGTAGGTCACCAACCGAGCATAAACAAAGTTTTGGAACTTGGTCAAAGTTTGATTGATCAGAAGCATCCAAAAAGCAGTGACGTGAGTATTCTTACATTTTATGTTCTCGGGTTAAAAAAAACTTCGTGTAAGCCTTACACAAGTCGCCTAGTTGCCACTAGGGCTGGGCAAAAATTCGATATATCGATAATTTTATCGATATATCGATAAACGATATTTAAAAAATAAAATATCGATATTTATCCATATTTATCGATATTCGATTGGAATTTCAATATCGTCCTTATAACACATTTAAGGACCAATATTTAATTAATCTTTTTTCTTTATATTTTCATAATTAGAGTCTCCCCTTGAAATGAAGGTACGGAGTTTTACAGGGCACGTATGAAAATATTGATATACAGTGTTACCAGTAAAGTCCGCATCATATGGGATTTTTTTTGGTTAATAGCTTTATTCAAAATTTGACTTTGGCATCAAGTTCTGCTTCGATCGAGATGAAAATTAAGCAAAAAAATAGTAGTCACATGATTCGCATTATCTGTCAAATTTTAATTTTTCCAAAAAATAATTCAAAAGTGGGGTTATTTTTAAAAATATCGAAAAAAGTTATTAGAAAAAGTTCTTTTAAATGCAGTTTCTTGCCCACATGCAAATTTCAGCTGCATAAGGTAATTTTGATTTTTTACCTATATTTTGTAAATTGCACCACTTTTGCAAAATAAGACTCAACGCAACAACCTACATAAAACTTCTTAGTTTTGCTATAATAAATGTGTGTTTTTCTACAAAATCAAAATTGGGCTATTCAAATTTGGTCGCATGTGATGCAAAGCTTATTTGTTTTTGACCCTGTATAAGGTAAATTCATAAAATAAGTATTTTGGAAAACGTAGTTTGTGTCTGAAAGTAATACACCTTAATATTAAGACAAAAAAAAACACAGTGTCTTCAGTAAAGTGTTTTTTAAGTGGAACATAAATTTTAGTTTAACAACGTAAAGTTTATCTATTTTCAACGATTTAATTTAAAACCCCTATATTATAATTTATTATTAAGCTATGCCATAATAACGTTTTTGTAGAAAAAACACACATTTACTATGGCGCTACTTTAAAGAAAATGTATTAGAAATAAAGCCTTGTTCAAACATTTGAATTATTTTTTGGAAAAAATTAAAATTTGACAGATACTACTTTTTTGCTTAATTTTTATTTCGATCGAAGCAGAACTTGATGCCAAAGTCAAATTTTGAATAAAGCTATTAATAAAAAAAAATCCCATATGATGCGGACTTTACTGGTGACACTGTATTTATAATATAATATTTTTATGTTTTATCGATAATATATATTATCGATATATCGAATAACGATATTTAAAAAAAATATATATCGATATTATCGATATTTATCGATATATCGACTATATCGATATTTTTTAAATATCGATATTCGATATTGGAATGTCAATATCGCCCAGCCCTAGTTTCCACTCGACTGCCGAGAAATTTTACATTATGTTATGTAAGTGTTAATAACTAATTGAATTAATGAACGTTTATTTTATTTTCCAGATAAGAACATTATGTGATCAACTACGGTCAGCTTGGCTACAACTTCAGGACGATTCAGGAAAAAGGGCACAGAAACTCGATCTCTCTCTCAAGGCTCAACAGTACTTCTTTGAAGCTAGTGAGGTGGAGTCTTGGCTCAATGAAAAAGCAAACATATTGGCTAGTAACGATTATGGGAGGGATAGGGATTCCGCCACCAAATTACTAACTAAACATAAGGTATGTTCATCAATGTATGTACCTACAGGTATGGAAATGTGCTGTCCGTTTATATCCTAGTAATAAGTTAAAAGAATTGTTCTCCTGGTGTCACACTCCCGCTTCGGGTTAATTAATATTAAATAAATATTCCTTCTTTCATTCGAAATGTTATTTATTTTACAACAGAATATAACTTTCATTTTCTTTCAGACGGCAAAAATGTAGGTACTAACAACAAACAAACTAAAAATAATAACTGGCCTTTACTACTTAATTTTTAAGGCATCCGTGTTCAACATCTCTCTTCGACAGCGTAAATATTATTAAAGGTTAAAATTAAGTCGAAACCATAGACGTTTACCTTTAGATAAGCAAACGAAAGTGGCAAATTTATAGCCTCGCGCATGTAAACAAAGCTAAACACGATTAAACATGCGCACTGCAACATTATCATTTGACGATTGGGAAAATAGACAGGTCCGGGGTTTAAAATTTAAGTTCTTGCTCAAGAAATTGTAAAAGTTGACCATCAATTTATTTTTGCGTGTAAACAGCGAAAATTTGCCCCAGATTCTTGCCAAAAAATTGGAATTTCTTCTCAATTTTTGATCAAGTTGGGAAAAAAGGTAGTGATTTCTGGCATTTTTAGTAGTGCAAACCCAGATTTTGAGGATAGAAAATTGTTTTTAAGGTTTTGTTTCTAAAATTTGTTTAAAAATGATTCGTCGTCGTGTTTTTACTTTAAAAAGGAAGAGAATTCAATTAAACTATAAAACTTATAAAATCGAATATAGAAACAAAAAAACCAGCAAAATAACCAATCTTCGATATTATCGCGTACCTAACCTCAAGTCAAATATTATTTGGTACATAACTTGTATTGATTTTTACAATTTGGCAAAAACTTGGGTGCGTGTAAAACATTTTCAAGCGCAATTTCTTGTTCAAGAATTTGAAAAAGTTTTTGCCCAAGAACTTGACCCGTCGAATACTTTCATCATATAATATTATAACCAAACAGTATTGTAAGATAGTACCAGCTCTGTAATGTAATTGACTTAGTGCCAGGATTTTCATTTTACATGCGCTGCTGCGCAAAAACACATAAATGTTAGTCAACCATTTTTTTAGGCATTGGAATTAGAACTCGATACCTACAATAACATAATATCGGAGATGGGTCACGGTGCCCAGGCAATGATCAAGTCTGGACATCCAGATGCAAAATTGATTGCCGAAAGGCAATCCAGCCTGGAACATCTGGTCAGGTCTTTGCAAAGAAAAGCAGCTATCAGGCAGCACAGATTGATGGAATCGCTGTTTAGACATGAATACTTTGTAGAGTCGGACGAACTGGAACGGTGGATTGCAGAAAATTTGCAGCATGCGTCGTCTGAAGATTATGGACAGGATTATGAACATTTGCTGGTAAGTTGGTGTTGTTATTACATACTCTACATCTTTTATTATTGATAATGCAATGAGCTTTTTTACTATAACCGAATTTATCATATTCAAACTAAAATCGTCGATAATTTTATTTTTTCTTTCTCTATAGATACTTAGGATAGAAATCAAAATTTAGTGAAATAGCTCATTTAAAACGTTTTTGGTGAAAAAATAATTTCGCTTTTTGCAATACTTAATTGATATGTTTCGGTTTGATTTTAGCTATTAAAGAGCAAATTTGACGACCTTAAACATAGAGTCGAAGGGGGAGCCGAAAGATACAAGCAATGTGAAACATTAGCTCAAAAATTGCTAGCCAATGAGAGTCCATACAGCTCTGATATCCAAAATAAACAGGGCCAACTTGAGTAAGTAGACACTAAAGCATGTTTTGTCTATATTTGTATATTTTGTACTATAAATACAAAATTCAGATTTAATTTAAAAAAAAAATACCTCAAATATTTGTGACTTTTTATTGAAAATCTTTTAAAGGCCTATTTATTGTTGAAGCTCCAAGAGCGCTCCAAATTTTGGTCTATGTCGTGTCTTTGTCTTTTGACAAGAAAAAATAGTTCTCACATTTAACATTTGCTCAACCAATCCTTATACCGGGTGGCCCACTCTCAACGCAGGATTCCATAGAATCTACATTGTTCAACTTTTTAATATTTTTTAAAAACAGAGTTATAGGGAGGCATTGGATCTACAATTTAAAATTATTTCAAATCATACAGGGTATCTCAAATAGTCAGGGTATATCAAACATACTTTTTTTTTAAATGGAACACCCTATATATTATGATATCTTTGGATTGGATGATCAATTCTAAGAATATTCTGTATAACATAATATGTTTAAATTGAACAGTTTTTGAGTTATTAACTATTTTTCAAAAATTTCGTGTTTGCAGCACGTAAAGAATTGTATTAAAAATGTCTTTTGATTAGGCATAAAAAATAATAGGGTACCTATTTACAACGGCGCCGACTCCATGGGGGCATCGGGGCAAGTGTACCCATTGAGGACCTCCAATGGGTGCTGCGCACCCATTGGGAACGGGAACGCGGACGCTTCAAATTAGATTATTCGATACTGTTAGCCAGCAATATTATGATATTATTAGTTTCTCCTTTGCCTTTTTGCTATATTCCGATGATCCATCATTTTGCCACCAAAAATATAAAGAAAAACATTTTTATTTAAATTATAATAATATTCTAGACACTCCTTATAAAATCCCCGCATTAAGAGTGCTCGTTTAAATTTGAGATTTCAAACTGACACCATGAACCATTTGGCCAATATGAAAAATTTGCAATTGGAAGTGATGGTGTGGATGTGGGTATAGTTACTGAAATATATAATTCCGATTTTGATATGGCACGTTTAAAACTACACCGCGATATGTTCCTGGACGTTGCTAGACAAGATAATTTAAATATTACAAATCTAAATGATGTTGAAATTTTTTTTTTAAACAGTAAAGACGGAAAAGTAATGGGTGAAATGTTGTTTGAATTTAAACGATTTATAACTTGTTTATTAACTGTTCCTACATCTACGTGTACAGCAAAAATATCGTTTTCTTGCCTTCGTAGACTAAAATCCGTCATACGATGAAGCAGGAGAGGCTAAATCATGTGTCCATGCTTCATATTCACCAAGAGGAGACCGATGAGCTTAACCTGAATACTGTAGCCGATGATTTTATAGATTGTAACGCTATAAGAAGAAACACATTTTTAAAGTTTTAAAGTTTCCTTATTTGGTCCATTAGTTTAATTTTTTTATAGTTTTTATTTTACTACTGGATAACGTTTTATATATCGTTAAATATATAATAATTTAGTAATGCGCCAGGTGGGTACCTGAATCTTGTTATGTTTTGTTTCTTACAATAAGCCATTAAATAAAAAAGAGTTTGGTTTTTATTTAGTAGGTAAAATAAGTTTTTGTTTCTGTACTGATAATTTTAGTACATAAATATATAATTGTTTAATAAAAATAAAGGAATTAAAAACTTTTTGTTATTATAATCTTACTAATATTAGTAAGGTAATGTGACATTTATATTACATGATTTAAAAAAGGGCGTGGCACCCAAAAATTTTTTCGCGGTTTTATACGACCCACCCCGGGGAGGCATCCTGTTCTCCTGCACCCATTGAGATTTTTAAAAGTCGGCGCCGCTGCCTATTTAAAATAACACTTTTAAGAATTTTTACGTTTTTAAAATTGTTACATTTAGAAACGCATTTTAAAAGACTTCGGTAAATATTTTTGTTTTTTAAAATATGCTTTAGACGCTACTGAACAATCCTATTCCATAACCCAAATTTCATTTATTTCTGTCAGTCTGTACTACCGACAGGTGCATATTCTTTACGTGCTGCAAACACGAAATTTTTGAATAATCGTTAATAACTAAAAAACTGTTAAAGTTAAACATATTATATGTTATACAGAATATTCTTAGAATTGATCATCCAATCCAAAAATATCATAATATATAGTGTGTTCCATTTAAAAAAAAGTATGTTTGATATACCCTGACTATTTTGAGATACCCTGTATAATTTAAAATATGGTTAACGGATTGACCTCCTTTTTCCGGACACCCTGTATATTATACAGCAAATTGTTTGATGAATTAAAAAAATGCATGCCCATTTATGTTTTTAATATTTACCTTAACACTTTCCTTTATTTTAATACATATTGTGCACAGTGAATGTACACTATCTCACTTTTAACAATGTTTTAAACATGGTATGCACTTAGAACACATCAAACGTACATTGTGTATAGTATAGTAGTTCTGTATGTTAAATGTTACTTAAAAGATTAAAAATTGGAAGACATTGAATGCCTGCACGAACCGAATTAGCCTTATTCGATAGTTAACGTTAAGTCTGATTATTAAAAGATCAGGAAACTTTAGTATTACACATGTCATAATACAATAATATCGTTTTTATTAGAAAAATCCTAAAACTAGTTCTGTACAAATCTCTTTTGTAAATTAAAACAAAATTTCGGGTTCTTATTTCTGTGTACATATTATACTCAAAACTTCCAGTTTTGTAAACTAGTGTAACCTTAAAAAAAATCACTTTTCACTATGGTGTTGGAACTAACTTGTTTTAGACTTGATAATCACCCTTCGGAAGCGTGTCAAGAGGTGCAGGAAAAACATCAACATGTCAGGTAATAACAATAACAGTTCACTCACAAATTCACTGTACTTGTCGTTTGTTTATAAAACTAAAGCTTAATAAATGTATTGTTTTTATTCCAATTAACACAAGCTCTATTTATCATGAGTTAATTACTTGTATTTATATAGGCAGTCGTGGGAAAATCTTCATGAGCAGGTCAAAAAACGAGAAGAACGTCTAAACGCTGCTGGAGAAATTCACAGGTTCCACAGGGACGTAGCAGAAGCATTGACACGAATACACGCCAAGAATGCTGCCCTGGGTACAGACTTAGGACGAGACCTTAACACTGCCCTTACTCTGCTTAGAAAGCACGAAGCATTTGAGAACGAGTTAGTAGTTTTAGAAGCCCAACTTCAAGTCCTTGTTGAGGATGCTTCAAAGCTCCAATTGGTCTATCCTACTAACAAAAATAACATTCAGCAACAACAAGAACTGGTAGTAAATGCTTGGAGTGGTCTTAAAGAACTTGCGGATCTACGTAAAGATCAACTACAAGCTAGTGTTGATCTTCAGAAATTCCTTGCACAAGTTAGGGATCTCACCAACTGGGCGACAAATCTCCGACTATCCATGAGCGCAGAAGAACACGTCAGAAGTGCAGCACGAGCTCAAGTCTTAAAAAGCGAGCACGAAGCGTTGAAAGGTGAAATTGAGGCTAGGGAAAATGATTTCCAAACCGCAGGTGATAATTTAGCAGCTATGGAACAAACTGGACATTATGCCGCAGCTGAAGCAATTGAACGATACAAAATTTTAATACAAGAACGTGAAAAGCTTCACACTGCCTGGCAGCTTAAAAAGATTCGTTTAGATCAATTGTGTGATTTACATATATTCCTTAGAGAAGCTAAGCTTATCGAGGATGCTACTAATGCTCAAGAAGCAGCTTTAATTAATGTAGATTTTGGAGAAACTGTAGACGAGGTGAATAACCAACTTAAAAAACACGAGGCATTTGAAAAATTGGTTGCACACCAGGATAAGAATTTGGAAGCTCTGGTTCAATCCGGAAACAAACTTCTTAATCAAAATCATTTCGAAAGTGAGCAGATAGCAAGGAAATTAGATGAAATTCAAAACAAGCGCGATCGTGTCCATCAAATGTGCATACAAAAGCAATACCTTTTATTGGATGCGTTACACTATGCCGAGTTTAACAGAGATGCTAATGAGGCTATGGTTTGGATAGCTGAAAAACAGAAGAAAATGGACACTGAAGCAAAAACAAGCGATAATATAAAATTGGAAGAAAAGATCAAAATTCTTCAAAAACATCAAGCCTTCCAGGCTGAGGTAACCGCTAACGTTGGCAGAATCGAAGAAATTCAAATTAGCGGTCAAAAATTAATAGCTAAAAAACATAAGGCTAGTCCGGAAATACAGAAGCAACTGAATGACCTTCAACGAGTTTGGGCATTATTCCTTCATGAACTTAAGCTAAGAAATCGAGGTTTAGAAGAAGCTCAGGATATATTAGCATTTACCAATCTACTCGAAAAACTGGAGGCTTGGATCAGGGAAAAGGAAGTAATGATTCAAGCTGGCGATACTGGAAGAGACTACGAACATTGCCAACTTCTGCAACGCAAGCTGGACGGTGTAGACAGCGACATGAGAATTGATGACGCCAGAATTAAAACCATAAACTCACTAGCAGATAAATTAGCAAGACAAGGTCAAATTGGAGTGGTTGAAAGAAGAGATGCCTTTATTACTAAATGGCAATCTTTACAAGGAGCATTAACCAGCTATAGAAACAAATTGGCAGCCGCATTGGAAATTCACTTGTTTGACCGAGACGTCACAGATACGGCTGAGCGTATCATCGAAAAACGCAAAGCGATGGAAGGTATGGATGTCGGTAAAGACTTAGCAGCTGTCGAAGCCCTCCAAAGAAAACAAGATGCTTTGGAAAGTGAGATTTCCGCTGTTGAAGCAAAAATAGATAATAACCATCAAGTAGTTGCTTTAGAGCTTAGTCAAAAATATCCACAAAGTGCGAATCACCTACAGAATAAGTTACAAATATTAGAAAATCTGTTAATTGAACTAAATGCCATAAGAGCTAAACGAAGGGAATTACTAGCTAAAGCCTATCTAGTAGAGAAGTTTAAAGCTGACGTTAAGGATCTTGAAATTTGGGTTAGTGAGACTATAAAGAGAATGGAAGCGTATGATAAGCCTAACAGCATATCTGACGCTGAAGCACAACTGGAACTCCATAACGAGTTAAAGGCAGAAATAAATGGCCGTCACGAAGCATTTAACGTTCTAATTCATACTGGCCAACATTGTCCAGAAAAAGACAACCCTGTCATTGTTGATAATGTCGCAAAATTACAACAACTAGAGGAAACAATTATAGCCGCGTGGGATCAGACCAAACTTGAACTCGAACATGAATATAACATCCAAGACTTTAAAGAACAGACCAATCAACTAAATGGCTGGCTCGCTACAAAGGAAGCATTCCTAAATAATGACGACTTGGGAGACACACCAAGGTCCGTAGAAACGTTGTTGCGTAAACACTCCGACTTTGAAGTTATGTTGGAAAAGCAATTGGTGAGGGTAGATGATATTTCGGCTGTAGCAGAGAGAATTGTTTTAGTCAAGCATAGCCCAGAAGTGACAGGTAAACTCAACGCTATTATTACCCGAAAAGATCGCCTGTTGGCAAAAGCAGCTGAACGAAAAGACACGTTAAATAAATCGAAGGCATTACAACAATTCCTACATAATGTAAACGATGTTGAAATTTGGCTAAGTCAAAAATTATCTATAGCTGTAGATGAGACTTACAGAGACCCTAGCAATCTTCAGAATAAAATCCAGAAGCATGCTACCTTTGCAGCCGAGGTTAATGCTAGTGGTGAGCGCATACAAAATGTCGTAGAAGAAGGCAAGGAGCTTATCGCTGCCAAACATTATGCTGGTAAAGAAATCGGTATTAGATTGGATGAACTTGAGAATGACTGGAAGCACTTGCTAGAATTATCTAATCTAAAACGAGATAGATTAAATGAAGCTTACCAAGCTCTCCTATTTAATCGATCCCTGGAAGAGTTTGAAACTTGGCTAAACGAAGTTGAGGTGCATGTTAACTCTACTGAGACTGGCAAAGATCTGGCTACCGCTAGTAATCTATTAAAACGACATACTGCTTTGGAAAATGACATTTTGCAGCACACTGAGAACTGCGATCAAATTCACGAAGCAGCCGAACAATTTGTTAAGAGTGGTCATTTTATGGCTGATGAAATTAAAGAAAATGCGGAGGCGGTTATCACAAGATTCCATCAATTAAAAGAACCTTTGCAGATCCGCCGAGACCTTCTAGAGTCTTCAACTATGCTATACCAATTTTCTAGAGATGTGGATGATGAACTTCAATGGCTTGCGGAGAGAGAAGTTATATGTTCTTCAACTGACTTGGGTGCCAACTTATCCGATGTTCAAAGTATTCACAAGAAGCACCAGGTACTTGAATCGGAATTGGCTGCCAGAGAACCGATTGTGTCAAACTTAGTTTCTCGAGCGGATAACTTGACAAGATCTAATCATCCTCTGGGTCATATCATTAAGGAAAAAGCTAACCATGTTAAGGTGCAATTGACACAAGTCCGGGATTTAGCCAGTATAAGGCGGTTGAGGCTGCAAGATGCATTAGAAGCCCAAATGGTAAGTTTTATTTAAATTTTATTTGTTTAAAATATCAAATTTACTACTATACATATAAAGTAAATTATTATTATTAAAAATATAAACAACAAAAATGTACGTCGAAAAAGTTGTTTTAGTATTTATTTATAATGAAATGTTTACTCGTTAAGTATATAGACACAACACGTTTTTTTGCTTAGTTCTATCAAGAGGTATCAGAAGCTCTAGCATGGATAAACGAAAAGAAACCCTTCTTAGCTAGTAAAGAAGTTGGTAAAGATGAAGATACCGCACAATCGTTGCAAAGAAAATTAGAAGCTATATCTATAGAAATAAAAACGTTCCAATCGAATATTGAGAGACTAAAGAAAATGGCTGATAACATAATCGAACGAGAACATTTTGACAGTGAAAACATAACAAAGAGAAAGGTTAGTCTTATAAATATATTTTAATTAATAATAATATATATCTTTATTCTCAACCAACTTAAAAAAGTTTATTACAGAGAATATAACACCGAAAAATACAATATGTATAAATTCACAAATAATAAAAACCATATCTTTAGTTACTATTAATAACTCCATCGAAATTATTAAAAAAAAAATACATATAATAACTATTTACAAAAAAAAGTATTAATAAATACGTTAAAGTTAGTTCAGTTTTAAAAAATATTTTTTTAGTGTTTTTTTTAAAGTCCATAATATTGATATTTCTTTAATTTTTTTCGGCAAACTGTTGTAAATTGTTATTCCTTTACATAATATTCATTTTTGGCCAAAAGTACTCTTTACCATTGGTGTTTGAATATGATGATTTTGTCTGGTGAAGTGAATAATGTTGGTCGAAGGAAATATTATATTCGATTGTTTTTCTTTAATAATAATAGTGTAATAGAATGCATCGTTTTAATTTATAAAGCTTTTCTAAATTTAAATAACCATTTGGTTTATACAAATTTATAGTTGGTGCTAAAAAAGGAAGTTTATGTATGCATTTAATAACTGTAATTTTGAATTAACCAAAGAATAATAAATATTTTTTAAATATTTTAACGATATATAATTTTTAGCTTTAAACAAAATGCCAATTATTGGTGAGATGTAACTTCTTAAATATTTAATATGTTTTTTCCAACTTAAATTTTCACCAATATACTTATAAACCTAAAAATTTAATTGTATTAGTATATTTAATTAAATGATTATTGAAAGACAATGAAAAAATATTATAATTTTTTAATTTTGATTTACTTATAAACATAAAAGATGATTTATTAAAATTTAATGATAATTTATTAATTTCAAGCCATTTACATATTATATTTAGGTCGTGGTTAATGTTATTATGAATTTGAGCACAGTCTTCATGAAAATATACAATAGTATCATCAGCAAACAATTTTATTTTACCTTTTAAATTTAATTTTGCTATAGAATTAATGTAGATTTAAAAAAAAGTAGGTCCTAAGGTTGATCCTTGCGGAACACAACAAGTTATGTTTTTTTTGTGAACATTATCAATTTGAACAAACTGCTTTCTATTACTTAAGTAATTTTTTAACAATAAATAAATATTTCCCCGAATTCTAATATAATTCCATTATAAATCTTGACTAATGACCAAAAATATGATTTACGTGCATTTAGAGCAGTTTTGGGCTTGACGCAAAACGGGGAGGGAACTCATTTATAACTGCTGCTTATTAAGTTCCAATGTATTTTCTATCAAGTTGTGTCAGCGCCCTCAGCAGGAATTAAAGATCAGCTGCCCTCTGAACAATAATATGACTTGTTGTATCTTGTCTCTATGTCTTGTTCCTGTTGATGTCGGCACCGCAACCAGCTGTTACATTCACTTTATTTTCTAGGCCAAGCTTGAGATGGAGTTCAATGAAATTAGGAAGCTAGTTTCCGAAAGAGAAGTCCGTCTTACCGAAGCACTACAATATTTCGGATTCATTCACGAGTGCAACGAAGTTCAAGATTGGATGCGCGACCAAATGAACAAAGCCGATTCGGAAGAATACGGTAACGACCTCGAACACGTCGAACTCTTAATCCAAGCTTTCGACACTTTCCATGCCAGTTTGTTAAACAGCGAACCCCGCGTCGTTCAGTGCATCGAAAATGGTAACGCCATTATCAATGCAAAGAGCAGCTACAGCTCCGACGTTCAGCAAAAGGTAATTGAGCTGCAGAATGCTTGGGAGGACTTAGCCGAACTTGCGAATGCTAGAAAGGAGGCTTTGAATGGCGCCAAACAAGTGCATCTGTTTGACAGAACTGCAGAAGAAATCATTTCTTGGATACAAGAGAAAGAGTCTGATCTTATATATGGTAAGTAGAAAATATTTTATCTGTTTAAAACTACCTCTATGAGAAGCAGGACAATTCTTTACTTTTGTTTAGTTGAGCAGTGATCTTTTCATAACAAAAATAACGAAAATAAATAAGTATAGAAGTTTTAATTTTAGCATCAATTAAATCCATCCAGGATGTAAATCATGTTGCAACGGGTAAGCCTTAGAAACTGTTCACTAATTTTTTTAATTTTTTAGGTGCTTACATACAGGACTCTGAAGCTATTGAACAACTGGTAAGGAAACATCAAGCTTTGGAAACAGAAATGAAAGCTATTAAAGAAAGAGTGGATTACATTGTGCAAGAGGGTGACAGGTTGATAGGAGATTTCCCAGATACTAAGGAGCATATTGACGATAAGAAAGAAGATACATTGTCTGCATGGGAAGATTTACAACTTAAGGTTGAGCGAGAGAGGATATATCTTCAGCAAAGCGAACAATTGCAGTCTTACTTTGATGAATATCAGGATCTATTGTAAGTGATTCGTTTATTTCTATACAGGATTAGTTTAAGAATAGTTAACTAATCGTAAGATAATTTTCATCTTATATTATAACTAACCATAATAATTATTTCAGAGCATGGATCAACGAAATGTTGGCTAAAATAACAGCCCCCGACTTACCTCAAGACTGTACAGAAGCCGAACTGCTCATTGAAAGACACAAAGAGTACAAAACGGAAATCGACAGTCGCGTGTCGGTATTTACCAAATTCTACGGCAACGGTCAGTCGTTCATAAGCAAAGTCCATCCACTTTCTCAAGACATTGAAGACAAAATTAACGTTTTACAGCAAAGAATGGAACTATTAGTAAATATTTGGAACCAAAGAAGTATTATTTATGAAACTAACCTTGATGTACAACTGTTTAAGAGAGAGGCTACTACATTAGAAAGTTGGTTAATTCTTAGGGAAAGTGTGTTGAGGGATGGAAAAGTCGGCGACAGTATATTGCAGGTATGTTGAGCTAGTTTTTCTTATATATCTAGATTCTTATTTGGTTTGTGTAAGGATTTTGACACTATGTTGATTGGTAGAAGAACTAAAAATTTGGCAGCTTTTGAGAAGCAATTCTTCCAAAGAGATATTTGCTGAATTAAATGATTTATACAATTTTTTCGCTTTTGTTTATGGATTAAATTCCTTTTTTTAATGTTTTTCGCTTTTTATGGCTATTGTTTTTATATAGTAATAATAATAATAAGTTTATTTAAAATGTAATAATATAATAAATATGTTTATGTTGCCTTCTATAAACTTATTCTTCAATCCCCTGAAGCTGAGCTTGTTAGGGGCAAATCTTATTTTTTGTTTTAGTATGTAAAATCATAAATATGCATTAAAAATCAAGATTTAAAATAAAAATGTTAATTTATAGTATAAACGCATTTTTTTAAAGAAATATAATTACCTATAATAAAATTATTAATTTATAATTTTTAAGTAAAAAATATTACTTATGTAAATTATTCAGAACAATATTTATTAATTAATTAAAGCATTTCTAAAAATATTTTCAAATTGTCTGTTTTCAATATCCATGTTTTTATTTCGACTTAAATTTTTTTTAATGAAATCAATTTTTTTAGTTTTTGTTGTTAAATAATCGTTTAAATAAAAACATAAATATTTGAAATTTTTTTGTCCTATGGACTTATTTATTTTAGGTTTTTTCATTTTTATGACGTGTATTATGATTATGGTTTTTAAATTTTATAAGGTTTTTATTTTTAAATATATATATATTAAGATGTTATAAATGTATATAGTTGTCTTTTGTTCAACTTTCTTGTTTCTGAATATAATTCTTTTGAAGGATAAAGATAATCTTTATTAAATATAATTTTTAGAAACCTTTTTTGTAATATTTCTAGTTTTTAACTAAAGTTCTATTTATTCCTCCCCAACCTAAAATTTCGTAATTTAAATGAGTTCTAACTAACGCGTAATATAATATTTCCATATGTCTTACATTTAAAAATTTTTTAATGTTTTTAAAAGTCGGTAGTAAACTTCTTATTTTTTTAATTAAGTATTCTAAGTGAAAATTCCAATTTAATTCACTGTCAAAAATAAATCCTAAATATTTTATTTTATTAACTTTAAAAATTTTAATGTCTTCATTTATTTGAATACTATTCATATTTCGTGGTAGGTTATTTAGGTTTAAGGCAAAAGGAATATAATTTGTTTTATTAAAATTAATTGTTAACAAATTGTTATCAAACCAATTTTTTATAATTTAAAAATCTTTTTTAATTTTATTATTTAAGTTGTCCCAATTTGTATCGATATAAAAAATTGTAGTATCATCTGCAAAACTTGTTGTCCATCGCAATTTATACTAAATAAGTCGTTAATATAAATATAAAAAAATAATGGTCCTAACACCATACTTAAATACTTTTGTTTTTTTTCTTTATCTCTTTGAACATAAGTTGGTCTATTTTTCAGATAATTTTTAATTAATTCTAATTGCTTTCCTCTGATTCCCAATATTTTCAAACTTTTTTAACAGTAAATTATGGCTAAATTATTGTTTTGTCATTTTCCATATACTGTAATAGTTTGGAATAAAGGCATTTTATATCTCAATCAATGCAGATTTATGTCTTAGATAAACCATGTTATTTTCTTAAATAGGTTGAAGAACTTATAAGAAAACATAGAGACTTTGAAGAAACCGTTAAATCGCAACAAGATAAATTCGAAGCTCTAAAACGAATGACATTACTCGAAGAATCGTTCGCTCAGCAGCTGAAACAAGAAGAGTTGGCTCGCAAGGCAGAAAAGGAACGATTGGAACAAGAGAAACTTGAGAAACGCAAACGCCAAGAAATGGATAGGATAACCAAATTGAGACGACAGGAATCTGGCGAGAGGGAACCTCGATACTCTGAAATTTCTGGTATGGGATTTATAAATTTATTTGTTATCTATTTATTAAATCAATGGGATATCCTATTTTACAACTTTGAATTGCACATACTAAGTAATTTTACACATAAAGTAAGAAGTTACACATATTCCGCCTTTAAATCCTAAATTAGCACCTATTAAAAATATATCCCAATAATAAAAATCTTCCTAAAGGTCACAAACCTTTCCTAGAGACAATTAAAAATACGCCGCGAAAACAGCAAGTTTGAAAACGTGAGATCGAAACCTTATTACGTCATCCCATTATCCGCGCAATTCTTTTATTTGTCAGCCTCGACGGATTATATTGCTATCTTTGTTTTGATAAATTAAGTAGACCAGAACAGCTTAAAATTAAAAAACAACCCATCCGATATTCAGGTAACGCGGCGTTCGACCTGCGTTCAGCTAAATCACTGGGACCTATGGGTCAAGGCAGATGTGACGTCAGATTTGATCCCTCAAATTTTAAAACTGAAACCATAGAATATTTTGTTTTTTCTTCCTCTATGCGTTAGGGTAAAAATAAAAATTTAGGGAAAAAGCCCATTTTGGCGACCTTTCTATAAAAGCTAATGTAGTGTGTAAACTTTGCAAAATTATTACTTGAGACCAATCCCAATTGTTGTATTTTATGCATTGTGATTTTAACTTTTAGAAGAACAACTTAATGGCTCATCCCACTTTGGGCCACCACCTGCAAATGGTTCTCCGCACTTTGGTGCTGAAGCAGAAATTGGTACAACTCATTTAGGACCTCAACCACCAAACTCCGCTCACTTGGGACCACCAAGAGTAGGGTCACCCCCACCTCCTACCGGTAAATATTGCTAAAAGTAACCAATAAAATGTATATTTCTTGTTCGATGATTTTACCTCAAGAATTGCAAGTTTAAATGCAAACAAACAATGAACGTTTTACATTAGTACTGAGTTTGTCTGCTAAGGAACAGGAGTAACTAATAACCTGGGTGGTCGAGTATATACCCAATATGTTCTACCCTAAATCAGCTACTTTATACACCCATTATTGTCTTATAATATTGTTGTATAATGTTCACTGAACACGTAAAAACGTTTCAATTACAATACTATTTTCATAATAACCTAACATTTATTCGATAGACTCCTTGTATTGTAATGTACATATTGATAATTATTTTTTAGGCAAACCAGCCGTTAATATAAGAAAAACAAACTCAGTAGCCCAGATGTTTGATCGGGAAAGAATTCGACGTGGTTCCGACCATGCCGTAAAGAGAGCGGAAAGTATGAAGGTTGGACCTGGTTCTAAACCAGTTAAGAGAACACCCTCTTTCACAACCAGGCGACGGGGGTCGTTTAAATCTAAAAATTCAGGTAAGAACATTAATTTAAAGAATTGTTGTAATGATTATCGCTTTGTAGAAGATACAATGCTATGATATTTGTAACTTATTGCCTATAAATACCGTATTAAAACGTCAGTTTGTTCTTATATGGAGCTCATTGTTATATTTTCCATATCACCGGTTTAAAAAAATATATTGACTTGCGAGTTTCAAAGGTATTCTTCTTATGTATTATGCTTTTTACTTAGGTTAGAAAATATACAGTGTGGTTGTTTAAGCGTGCAACCTATGGGATTTCTTTTTATTACCGATTTCTCAGAAAATTTTATTTTTGATAAAAGTTGGTGCATGTTCGATAATCTTATTAGGTGCACTTGGAATGGTTGCAAGTCAAACGGCGTACAGGGTAGGACAAAAAATATAAAATTTGTACAAGAATAAAGTACCCCCCTATTTCAGAAAATTCAGCATAATGTTATTAAGAAAAGTTGTTTAGAATTAAAAGTTATGCATAGATTCAAAAACGTGACCTCCTAAAATAAAAAAAATATATTTTTTTAAAAAACAATAATTTCCAAAATTTTTTTTTTATATTCGCCATAAAGACCTTCATAAATTAATTAAAATCAAATCAATTTCACATATCTTTGTTCAAATTCAAGCATATTTGTAAAATTTACTTGAATTTTTAATTTATTAAGGAATCACAAACCTTATGTTTGTTGCAACGAATATAAACACAATTTTAAAATATCCTAAAAAATATTTTTAACAAGGTAAAACACGAGGGGGAAATCACTAAAAAAATGTGTACACTGAAATTCCCCTTTCAGAAAAAATTCCCCGATATTACCCTAAATTCTTCGAAATTCCCTAAATTTTCAAAAATACCTTGGAAATTCCTTTAATTTTTCTGCAATTCCCCGAAATTCCCCAAAGCGCTCTTGAAATTCCCAGCAAAATTCCACTTATTTTGTGACGTCACAACTGTTTCAACTATTATTCTGTATTAAAACGCTAATATTATCATACATAATTTTCTCTGTGAATGCTTAAATGCTTACCGAGATGCTTACTCTAACCGAAAAATAATAATTAACTGAAGTAGTCCAATATACAGGGTGTCCATTTAGTGTGCCGGTGGACGATATATCGTAGAGGGTCGACTTAAGGAATAAAACTTTTATATAAAGGTTGTACAGGTTAACGTCGCGCACCTTTTAAAAATAATTTTAAATATACAGGTTAGACCGAAAATCCAGGGTGGGCCAGACATATATTTTTTTAAATGAAACACCATATATTTTTCTCATTATATTGAAGCCTTTATAAAGGCTTCAAGTAGTCCTCTATTCTACTTTAAAATTTTTTTATCATCAAATGCGACTTTGTCAAAATATGATTTTTTCAATAGATTTTTGTTTAAAAATGAGTTTACATGAAAATCGTTGAATTTTAATTATCTTTACAAATTTTTTTACGAAAACTTAGGAAGAAAAAGTTATAACATGTTAAATCACCAAACGGTTATTAGAATTGGTATAAGTACTACAGAGTGTTCAACATCTTGCTCCAAACTTAATGAATTTAAAACCAGGATTTCGTTTTTTTTTTTAAATGAAACACCCTGTATTTTAAATTTTTTTCGAAAAGATATTTTAATTCTCTTTAATTTGATACCAATATATGATACCCTATTTTAAAAACTTGTCGATAAAAACATGATTTTAAAAAATTGTGTCATAAAGGCAAGCAAAATTTCGTGATGCTTTCAATTTAATAACTAGTTGGCCATGCATTTCTGTCAAGTTTAACTTTTCTGCAAATGACAGACATAATAGTTGCTTATTATTTGACCACTTGTCTTGGCTGAGCTGACCTAAACTGACTACCTTGCCGTTTTATTTGACCAAGTAAGTCAGATTATCTCAGTCAAATTTCCTCCCCCCTTACCTACGCTAAGGTTACCGGATTTGTGACTGAGATCGTTCCTTTTGGCTGATTTATGTGTCAACACTGTCAACTTGTCAATGGTTGTTTTATTTGCAATTTAGTCAAGAAATTTCTTTTAGTTAGCTCAGCCAAGACAACTGGTCAAATAATAAGCAACTATTAATCATCAATTATTTGACGTTTTATGGTGGCTCTGTCTTCGTTAATTGTCCAAATAAATTTTAATTACACACGAGTAGAATTAGTAAATATGATTTACGCAATTGGAGAAAGTGATGGAAATTGTTTTATGGCATCACGTTTATACGCTCAGAAGTTTTTTTTATTTTCAAATTAGAACTAATTTTTCTGACACTTATTTCTGGATTCTTCCCTGTATATTGTAGTTAAAAACTATTAATTAAAATTTATACAGCAACGTTGCCAAATTTTAGAAGATATTATTAAATATTATGAATAATACGTTTAAAATGCCCCAAAATACCCCCAAATACCTTGAAATTCCTCGAAATACCTTGAAATTCCCCGAAATACCTTAAAATTCGACAAAATACCTCTAAATTCCCCGAAATACCTCGAAATGCCCCTGCAATTTCTTACTTTGTACACTAAAATACCCCAGTGATTTCCCCCTCGGTAAAACATTAGTAATGATAATATGCTAATTAAAACACTATCATTTAATGTGCAAAATTTTTATTTTAAATGTTTATTAAAGAATTTTATTCTTGAACAAGTTTTATATTTTTTGGCCTACCCTGTACGCCGTTTGACTTGCAACCATTCCAAGTGCACCTAATATGAATATCGAACTTGCACCAACTTTTATCAATAATCAAATTTTCTGAGAAATCTTAACAACCACACTGTATATCGTTGATTTTAAAATTTTTGACAAAAATATTTAGAAATTGTTGATTCTGTTAAACAGCGCCCTCTAGCTGTCGCAACGGAATTAGGAATAACTTAATTTTTTTTATTAACTTGATTAAACAAAAGAAACCCCATTTAGCAAGTTTAAATTTGTCAAGTTCTGGTAAGCCAAACAAAAGTTGTGAATTTTTTCATAGCAATATGTAAACCTTCTACCTTAAGATCAAACACTAGTGTTACATTCTTCATTTCATTTTCTTATCAATATTTCGTTTATTTTTTGTGTTCTCCAAAGAGCGGCCAAATACCCGTGTGTTTGGGTACCAATTATCTAAAGTTTTATGTTAAAAAATAAAAGCAAAAACGAAATCTGGTCAAATATACCAATATATATTTTTCTGCTTTTATTGCTATTATTTTGGAAGAAGAACAGCTGGGTATAATCCTGGATACCGAACTATGGTAGGAAGTATGTTAAAAAACGAATTTAAAAGTCATATGTCTAAGAGTATTATACAACAAACCGTCATGTCCTAAATTTTAAATTGCATAAAATGCTTTGTGAAAGTCTCGTTTGGTCCAGCTTTAACTACTGTGATTTCATTTATGGGCCATGCCTTGATGTAACAGATAGGAATAGGATACCAAGGGTACAGAATACATGCTCACGCCTTATTCTTGGACTTCGAAAATTTGATCATATTTCTCATACGTTTAAAAATCTCTAGTGGCTAGTAATGAACAACCGTAGAACTTTACATTTGGGGAATTTTTTAGTTAAAATTCTAAATAATCCGGCTCTGCCTTGTTATTTAAAAAGTAGGTTTGTGTTTCGTAAAAATATTCATTCCCGTGACATGAAGTTTGCTAATAGGTTGACGGTGCCCCAGCATTAAAATGCCATGTTTCAGAGATCATTTACCTACAACTCTGTTAAATTGTATAACTCCTTACCATCTAATGAAATGGTTTTCCTTGACAGTAACAAATTTAAACTGCAATATAAAGAATATCTACTCAATTTTCAACATGAACAACTTTGTTAATTATTATTTTTATCAATGTTTGCTGATCATTCTTATGACCCTTGCTATTGATTTATAATGTCCGTAGATTACCTATCAATGTCAAAACGTGGCACGTGTTTAATTGCTATATTCGGTTGCATTTATTAGTTTTAAAAACAAATCAAAAACGTAATTTCACAAATATATTGTCTCTTTAGATGTTGTCCTACCTCCGGTAGAAGCCGAGGGCTTTCTGGAAAGAAAACAAATCCTCCTACCCGGATCGAAGAGAGCTTCTAACCGAGCATGGAAGAACACCTACACGGTCCTGTGTGGACAACTTCTCTGCTTCTTTAAAAACAAGGACGATTTCGCTGCAAGCAAAGCGAGTGGTGCACCCATTAACATCCATAACGCTTCCTGCTCAGTGGCCGAAGATTACCACAAAAGAAAATATACCTTTAGACTTATAATCGTGGATGGATCAGAATTTTTGTTTTCCGGCAATTCTGAAGTCGACATGATGGATTGGCTGAATAAGATTACGTTTAGGGCGAGGTTGCCGCCAAGTCAACAGTTGTTACATTTCGATATTCCGAAGGTTAGTTTTGATCGAGTTTAATGTCCGTCTGTTGGTTCACCTTTTTTAAACGCTTTATTAGCTTCACCTGTATGTTTGTATGTTTGTAACCGAATTCTTTGAACCCGATTTTGACCCACTTTAAACGGTCAGATTTAATTTAAATTTTGCAGACTTATCAAGAACCGCTGACAATACAATATTCTACACGCAAAAAATTCTCCTGTCAAATTTTGAGAGCTGTCAGGTATAAAACGAAGAAGCGATTTTGACGAAATAAATTATGGGGTCGTATAGTATTCGATGCGGAGACTTCGGGAAAAATAAGCAAAAAATTCCCCTGTCAAAATTTGACAGCTGTCAATATGTCAAATCGTTTAAAAAAATGATATTAAAGAAACAACTATAAGGTCGTATGTATATTGACGGTGGAAAGTTGAAAAAAATACGCAAAAAATTATTTTGTCAAAATTTGACACCTGTCAATATGTCAGAATTAATAACATAACCGATTGTAATGAAACAAACGTGGGGTCGTATAGATATTGTCGCTAAGAATAGAGAAAAATTTTAAAAAAATTCTATCCTGTCAAAATTTAAAATAAAATTTTGAGAATTTTTTTTTTAACTTTGAAAATTTTTGTCGTTTGTTCGGGCTTGTATGTATGTTTGTTTGTAACCGACTTCTTTGAACCCGATTTTGACCCACTTTAAACCGTCAGATTTAATTTAAATTTTCCAGACTATCAAGAACCGCTGACAATACAATAATCTACTAATCTAGCTCAATCTACTCAAAAAAAAATTTTCTCTTAACAATAACTCAAACTAAAAAATGAAAAATAAATATAGTTAAAAAAAACTAAAAAACACGCTTTAATAAATTAATCAAACTAAAAAGCGGAAAATAAATCTAGTTTAAAATAAACATTAGTATTAGGTATAGTGAAAAAAAAGCGTGGGGCGCTTTGTACTATATTTTTCGTATATCGAGCACCCCACGCTTTTTTCACAATAATACTAATGTTTATCGTTCATTATTATTTTCTGCCTATACAGGGTGATTCAAAAGTACTTTGACAAACTTCGGGAGGTAATTGCTGGCAATATTTTAGCACGAAAAGTTCTTATAAACAGTGGTCCTTGGCGACTTCGTTGCGGAGATACAGGGTGTTGAAATGTTAAAAGAAATAGTAATAATTTTTAAATAACTCCTTAACGAGTTATTTTTTTTTATGAAATTTTGTGAATTAAATAAGCATCTAAGGACACTTATTTTCAAAGTACAACACGTTCGGCGTCGGTACAAAATGTTACTATCATATTTTTTGTGAAAACTATGCTACACCACTGACTTATTTTATTTTACCTTTTTTCTTATAAATCCCCCCTTTATTTAGAACAGAAAAGATCACGTGTGTTTTTTTGATACGAGGGACGGTTTAAGCGTAAATGATTATTTTATTTGAATATACACAAATATTAAAAAATGTGTTTTAAACTGATCAACCACTCAAATATTTATTACAGTATTTTAACGAATACCTACATACATACTTACTAATAAACAAATATGTATATGCCTAAGGAAGGTATCTGAGGATGCCTATTTTCTAAGTATAACACGTTTTCAGTGGCATACATATTTATTTATTAGTATGTAATTTTTTAATATTTTGTATTTTGACAAGGCGGCTTTGGAAATGCTTTTTTTGTCGATAAATTAAAATATATTTGACAGTTAGTTACCATTGAAAATAACAAAACTGAAGAAATAAAACTAAGTGGTAACTATCTGTCAAATATATTTTAATTTATCGACAAAAAAAGCATTTCCAAAGCCGCCTTGTCAAAATACAAAATATTAAAAAATAACATACTAATAAACAAATATGTATGCCACTGAAAACGTGTTATACTTAGAAAATAGGCATCCTCAGATACCTTCTTTAGGCATATACATATTTGTTTATTAGTAAGCATGTATGTAGGTATTCGTTAAAATACTGTAATAAATATTTGAGTGGTTGATCAGTTTAAAACACATTTTTTAATATTTGTGTATATTCAAATAAAATAATCATTTACGCTTAAACCGTCTTTCGTATCAAAAAAACACACGTGATCTTTTTTGTTCTAAATAAAGGGGGGATTTATAAGAAAAAAGTTAAAATAAAATAAGTCAGTGGTGTAGCATAGTTTTCACAAAAAATATTATAGTAACATTTTGTACCGACGCCGCTGGTTAAATTTACGAACGTGTTGTACTTTGAAAATAAGTGTCCTTAGATGCTTATTTAATTCACAAAATTTCATAAAAAAAAAATAACTCGTTAAGGAGTTATTTAAAAATTATTACTATTTCTTTTAACATTTCAACACCCTGTATCTCCGTAACGAAGTCGCCAAGGACCACTGTTTATAAGAACTTTTCATATTAAAATATTGCCAGCAATTACCTCCCGAAGTTTGTCAAAGTACTTTTGAATCACCCTGTATAAATAATAATTTCAAGAATTATTTTAAACTATATTTATTTTCCGCTTTTTAGTTTGATTAATTATTAAAGCGTGTTTTTTAAACTATATTTATTGAAGTCGAATGATACCTATTATTTTCTATTAGGAACACAATGACGAAATTAGTTCTCAATCCAGTAGGACGTCCAGTCCAGATGTAGCTGATTCCGTTGTCTTAAGACACGAAACACATTCAAATAATGGTAGCGTTGGATCATCACAGTCCAGTCGACATACTTTAGGTAAGTTCTCCTGCCGAGGATGGGGTTTAATATTTTGTACTTTAGAAGTACTAATACGTCGAAGGGCTTTCATCGTTTAATGGGCTAACACCATCGATATTTACCTTTAGATAAGCAAACAATAATCACGAAAGTGGCAAATTTATGGCCTCGCGCATGTAAACAAAGCTACACACGATTAGACATGCGCACTGCAAGATTATCATTTGACGAATGGGAAAATAGACAGGTCCGGGCTTTAAAATTTAAGTTCTTGCTCACGAAGTTGTAAAAGTTGACCTTTAATTTATTTTTACGTGTAAAATTTGCCCCAGATTCTTGCCAAAAAATTGGAATTTCTCCTCAATTTTTGATTAAGTTGGAAAAAAGGTAGTGATTTATGGCATTTTTAGTAGTTGCAAACGTATCTATCAGATTTTTAGGAGAGAAAATTGTTTTTAAGGGTTTGTTTCTAAAATTAGTATAGGCGTACCGTCAACCGGGGCTAAGAGGACCACAGCTGGTAAAGTGGTCCGAAGGGACATTAAAAATAATAAAAATGTGTATCTGCTAAAATACAACCGACAACAACGGTTTCGCACGCACGTGTGTATATAGGAATACCTAGCGCAGGGTTGAGTATCAAGATCGAGCGCGTTACACTTCTTTAGTCCCAGTTAGTAAGCGGAAATAAACACATGCAAATTCTTATCGTTTTTTATTTTCCGGAAAACCTCCATTGCAGTACGTTCACAGGTATGTTTTTTGAGTTTCAACTTATGTTACCCAGTTGTACGTTAAGTTTTGAAAAATAATTTAGTTTAAAAAACATTTTTAATTATTTGTGTTAGCAGTGGGGTAGTTTAATATAAAAAATATGTTTAAACTCTGGGAAAAGTGGACCGGTCAACTTACCTAAATATGTTTCCAATTTTTAATTTTTTTTGTTTTGTTTCTTGTTTTTGTTTCTATTAAAACATTTTTGTACACCTGATTAGTTGTAGAGTTCGTTTTTTGTATTTAAATTTAAAAATAAATAAAACCATTTCATATAGGTACCTTCTCGTATGTTTCTTTCCAAATGCTTTTCCGAATGCAAATACTTTTTTAAAAGTTTTAATGTGGACCACTTTCCCATCACAACGATCAAATGGGACCCTAAAGCGTAAATTAGTGGAAATCGGGCAAGTGGTCCCCTTTACCACAAAGTGTGGGGTAAGTGGACCACCTACAGAAAAAAAAATATAAAAAAAACTGGACATATTTAAAATAAAAAATTTTCACAGGCAGCTTACGGTAGATTTTATATTAAAATCTTTAAACCAAAATATTTATTAGTTTTCCAAAAATCTGCAAAAAACCGAAAATATTGGACCACTTAGCCCCGGTTGACGGTACCTAATTAGATTGCAGGGTTGCAAATAAAATATACCAAAACATGCATCAGGATATTCTGGCTTGGTGTGTGTTTCTCTTTATTTTCATACCTTGTTTGTGTAGCCTAGGCCTAGTTTGATGTGTTTAAATTGGTCATAATAAAATAAAGTTGTATATTTATCAAAATACTTACATCACCACTCCATACTAACTGAGAATACGAAATACCCGGTATTTTACTCCTATTTGGGCATAATAAAATCAAACAACGGCTGTTATTAGTCATTGTTTATATTCCAATACGAGTCACTAAAAGCACAAACACAATTCACTAAACTACACGAGAACTAGAAATCCGTAAATATTAAACACCCACAACCCACGATAGCAAAGATAACAACAAGAAATCCACAGAGAAAACTTAAAACACAACAACAAGAATGGCGTCGAGCCGGTTCTGAAGTGTATTTTGAGCATGTCGCTAAAGAAGGACAGGCCGATTACAAGAGGTTTGTGCGCATGCCCAATCCTGCTGGGAGGAAAGGCATCTGAGCGGTGAGCCGTTCGCTCGGACGTATTTTTTCACCCATAAAACTTAACTTTTGTTTGCACACGTGATAAGCTGTACGTATCTAAAGGTAAATGTATATGGCTAATACAAAATAACTACTCGTATTCAGTGTCATTTGAATAATATCTAACTTACACATTCCTAACACTTGTTAAATGTATAATTTTTAAAATGTCTTATTTCCATAAAATTTTATTAACCAATAAATCTAATTAACTGTAAATTTTAGAACCGAGATTTTGAATAACTACTTTTGTTCCTAGAATAATTTGTTAGCCCACAAGAACGCATAACCTTAATTTGTGTTGTTAATTTTTCCTAAAGAAATTGTATGTAAATTTTATACCATTTTTTTTTTCGAGTAATAAATAAATAAATATCCACTGACAACTTACTTCTATATTTTCATTAGCGTTATGATAAAGAAAGCGGATCAGCTTTTAATAGTAGGGGAGCCCACGATGCTAAATGGGGATTTACTCGAGCGTCGTGGGGACCTATTGGATCTTGAAGATTGGATGGTAGAAAGGAAAAAAGTCATATCATGTGTACCCTTTCACCGGTGGGGGGAGTTACTACAGGCTTTCAAAAATGTAAAAAAAAACAGTCACATGGATATACTCGAGCGCGTCAGATATTAATAGTGTATATGCCCCACGCGACTCTCATGACGGAGGTACATTAATCTGCCGGTTTTGATGGTGGGGGCGGCAGTACGGAAGGGTTAAAAATGGGAAAAAAAAATTACTCGAGCGTGTCAGATATTCAAAGGGGATGTTAAGGGATTTCTAAGGAAGCTCCCATTCAATAGACTGACGATTTGGATGTGACGCAAGCTCGTGGCGACTTTTCGAAAATACAAAAAAAACAACGCTATTTTGACATACTCGAGCGCGTCTGTTTTTCATACAGACGGTTCAGCTTGGTGTCCTGGTCGTGCTGATTCATAATCTGACGATTATTTTGAGGGATTTTGTTAATCTGACCATTTTAAAAAAATTTCATGATTTTTTTTTCTTAAATCTTAAAAATTTTCCGAAAAATTAAAAAAATCCCGAAATTCGGAACGAGTAATAACAATAAAAGTGACAGACTGCGATATAATTAAAGACAAAATCCATAGCAACAAAACGGTTTCATAACTATCTTGATGCTTTTTAATAATATTATTTTTACATATTTTTGATGGAATTAAGAGAAGAATGCATAAGTGTGTTATATTTTTGAAATCGGAAGAAAAGGAACCATCTAATGCGCTTCTAATTTACAGTGACTCATTTAAAAAAATTAAATGTTTGGTTTTAAATGTGACATGTGACACCTACTGTCATTTTTGACAAAACCCATAAATACTTGGCCAAAAGTTCTACATCCTACTTTTTGAGTGAACGCGCTAACTCAAAAAACAAAAAAGTTACAGGCTTTTAAAAGTGGGATAAACTAAAATGTATAATAATAACCCTGTACATATAATCCCACGAATGCTGTGATCAGCCTGTGATGGCTGACGGAAAGTAGTGTGGGGACGGTGCGAGAGAGTGATAAAGAAAGAGACATTGAGGCGCGGAGTGCTTCACTGCAGCTGCACGCGCTAATAAACTTTATTGACGATTTTTGTTACTTCGGCTTGTGGTAATCGGCAGATTATATTTTCCCGTTATCCTTGAATTATTTCCTTTAAAATAAAATAAAAAATGACCGCGCTCGAGAATGTCCATGTGACGTTTTTGACGAAGTTGTGACCCTCCCACTCTCTTACGTCAACGGATGTAACTCGAAAGCAGGAAATATAGTTGTTCCGGTTTAACTGGAAGTTGATTTTTTTGGGAAGATAATAAAAATTGAAGATAGGGACATGTAAGCCGTTTTGCTCTAAGACGTACTGTTAGAAGGTTATAAGCTGTCAAAGTTCAAAAATGTCACTTTTCGAAAGTCAATGTCTCGGAAACTATGAAGTATAGACTAATAATGCATTTAATAAAAAATAATTATAATTTTATGTGGAATTTAAAAATGTAAAAATATACAGGGTGTTCCATTTAAAAAAATATTCCAAAAGCGGACCCAGCTGTCATCTTGACATTTAAAGCTGTCATTGGTATGTCAAAAAGTGCAAGACTTGCTCAAATATTATCGTTCAAAATTTCATTAAAATATACCGAACGGTTTAGAAGTTAGAGGGGGGGGGGACGGACTTTAGGTCCTCACTGAACTTTTCTTCATAAAATTACTTGAGGCATTACACCCTAAAATATTAGCACGTCATTAAGGAACACCCTGTATCAGTATTCTATATAAAAGGCTGATCCGTTTATCATAACGCTGTATATATTTTAAAAACATTAATGTTTAATATTGTTCATTAATTGTATGTATGTAAAATAAATATCTATAAAATAATGAGGGGTCTTCATAGCATGTTTAACAATAACTTTTAAACTCATTTAATTATATCCTGTCATTTTAAAGTTCGATGACACAATAGCTTGCTGTCAGTCAGAAAAGACATTGTTGTGCTAGCTCAACAAAGGAAAACACCATAAAGTATCTACATAGATAGGATGTAATGGTAGAATTTTGGTAAAAAGAAGCGACACCACCAGGCTGAAAATGATATAAATGAAAAATTTTTTCGTTTCGTTTTTTTTTTATTAGGACATCATTATAACGATCACAAAAACACATTATTTATGATATATTAATAATATTGAAATACTTACATACAACGTATTGGTAATAAACATCCTCAGCAGATACTAATTGTATAGCTTTGGATTTCTGCACCTCGTTCAACTTTTTCACAAAGATCCGGGATTCATTTTTAATTTTATAATATAAATATTGTGAACCACACATTATATATAATCATTAAACTGACCTCATCAGGCCCACATCACAAAAATCGATATTGCAATCTTCGATTCTATAGCTCGAGAAGAATGATGTAATTTTGCCAAATACCACTCAGGATCTTTGGAGACAATGACGTAAAAATGTATTTGTATAAGTTATGTGCCATAGGCAAAGCGAATAAATATACACAAGTGTGTATTTAGTTAAAATGTGAAATTTAAAAAGTTGTTTCTATAATTTGAAGCATTTGTATTCCATTTGGCTAGTTCTCCTATTGTCAAATAATTTTCTAAATTTGTATCTAAAACTTTCACTCGAGTGTAATAATCTCGAAATTAATTTGGCAGAAAGTCCACCTCCCCTGCCAAGGACTGATCCACCCGTCAATTATGCCTCAAAGAGGTATACGTTCGAAAACAGCGGAATTTTATATGGTTAGTTATTGCATGCGAAATTTTAATGAAGGATTAACCTGCACATTTCACTAACCCATATTAATATGGAGAGCCCCCAAAAGACGTTTAATTTATGGTTTTATAAGCATCAGGTTTATTTGTGAAAATTAGGTTGAGTTTACCCAACTACCTACTTAATTTATATATATTAACACAGGCATAAGATTGTTTATCCACATATATTATGTTGACAAGAAATAGTCTCAGTGTGGAATATTCTGAATAATATACTTAGGTATAAATTGGAGATATATACTATACCAAATTCATCGTATTTAACATTAACATCCTGAATTAGAACCTATTAAAAATACATTCCACTAAGAAAAATTTTCCTCGAAGTTTAAAAACATGAGATTAAAAATTTATTACGTCATCCCATTATCCGCGCAATTCTTTTATTTGCCAGCCTCGACGGATTATATTGCTATCTTTGTTTTGATAAATTAAATAGACAAGAACAGCTTGAAAATAGAAAGCAACCCGTCCGATATTCAGGTAGACGCAGCGTTCTACCCTCAGCTGTATCACTGGGACCCATGGGTCGAGACAGATGTGACGTCAGTGAGTTTATTCCCGTGTTTTTTATTAAAAGGTGTATCTTGTTCATTTATTTTCTGAGTAAATGATTTTTTCGAAATTTCAAACACTGAAACCGTAGAATTTTTTTCCCTATGCGATAGGATAGGGCACAACTGTCTTTTTGGGGCACCTCTGTAATAAACATTCTTTGCATGCAATAGTTTTATTTGATTTGCTTTATGCATTGATACTGCACCTGTACTTAATAATTGTTTGATAATTAGGATGAATATTCGGAAGGGCCTAAGGTAAAGACGCAGTGGGATTCAATAAGTTTAATTATAATTTTAAATTTGTCGTGTTTTGAATTTTGATAACTGTAGTAGTCTTAAATAATTCGTTTGGGTCCTTTTTCGAATTATCCACGGAATTTTTATTCGTTATTTTCAGGACATCACTTTTTTTGCATGCCTATTTTGGATTAATTTTTTTTGGTAATGATGCGCCTGTCATTGGCTACAATGACTCCCGTTTTAAAACTCTAATATAATATGGTAAAAACTCTTTAGAAAGCCTTATTCTTTTGTATTTTGTTTTCACGTTTTGTTTTATTGGACAAGTAAACAATTTACTGCGGGGTCCTTAAGAAATTCGAAACCCTCTCCATTATTTGTCAGTTTGGACACATCAAACGAAAAAGTAATAGAGTTATAGGTATTTTTTGTAAATCGAGGTTTGGAGAATGCGGGGTACCTACCGGGTGTTTCTCAAAAGACATTCACGCCTATAACTTTTCTGTATTTATAGATATTAAAATGAAATTTTAAGATTATGCATAAGAGATGAGTCTGCATTCATTGGCATAATTTTCAATTTGTTAGCACTTCCGGTTTGACCGGAAGTGACCTTGACTTTGGTATTTTAAATGGGACACCTTGTATATTTTTACTTATTGGGATTCAGCATAACATTCTGAGTAAAATGACACCTTACTTTTGTCATTTTTTAACGTGTTATAACATTTTTATGTTTATTTTCAAGCTAGAGTGCTACAAATTAATTAAATCTGTTAATTTATAGTCGCGAAGTATATGAAAATTAAAATTTCATAAGCGTTTAAAATGGTTAGTTTTACTAGAAATGAACAAATTGAAAATGCTAATTTTTGGAGTGACCAGAAAAATTCTTCTGAAGCCGCAAGATTGTATGTTTTGTAAACTAATGGCATTAAAACTTTAAATTAAAGCCATATTGCTTTTCAAAATCATCCCATTGTTTTTCAAAGCCGCCTTTATATTTCTTTAGAAAAGAGAGGGCGGCAATAACGCTTTTAAATTTGCGATTGGGATTTAAGGCAAATATTTCAGTGTCAATTTTAAAATAGCATAGGAGTGTATGGTATCAAATTGTTGGAAAAGAAATGCTCGTTTTAAATATCCTGGTGAACCACCATCGTTCCATTTGGAAAAATGGAGTAAACGTCAAGAAAACAAAATTTCATTTTTTAAACGCTTGTGAAACTTAGAAAGTCAATTATTATGACAATTTTAATTTTCATATAAGTACTACGTGACTATAAATTAACAAATTTAATTAATTTGTAGCACTCTAAAAATAAACATAAAAATGTTATAACACGTCAAAAAATGACAAGTGAGGTGTCATTTTACTCAGAATGTTATGCTGAATCCCAATAAGTAAAAATATACAAGATATCCCATTTAAAATATCAAAGTCAAAGTCACTTCCGGTCAAACCGGAAGTGCCAACAAATCGAAAATGATGCCAATAAATGCAGACTCAGCTCTTATGCATAATCTCAAAATTTCATTTTAATATCTATAAATATAAAAAAGTTATAGGGGTGAACGTCTTTTGAGAAACACCCGGTATACACTCCGGTACAGGAAAGTGGATGGGTACCATTTGTCCAGCCTGTGTGTGGTATAATACTCGCCATGCAGGCAACGTAAGAATTAACTCCTGCCGATTAGAAAGATCTCAGGATGGGCAAGGGTACTACGGAGCTAAATTTTTCAATAAACTCCCCATTCGAATAAGAACTTTATCGCTGAAGCAATTAAAAGGTCGCGTTAGAAAAATACTAATTCAGAATGCCTTTTATAATAAGGCTGCTAACTTTTAAAATGACAAATGCGGGACAGCAGGACAATATTCGCTTTTTCACCATTACATGTAAACTTGTATAGGGTTAGGGTTGTCTACCCCTTGGGCCATCAAATTCTTCTTTAATTTTTAATTGAATAGAACAATAAAGCTAAAATTTATGTAAAGAAAATGAATTTAAATACAAAAAAATGTAAACAAGGTATTAAACAAACATTCTATTTATTTTTAAAATCATATTTTTCAACTCTATGAAATTTGGGTTGAGCGAGATCCATCGATATTTTTAATGTCAATAACTGCTGCATATGATGCTTTGCAAAATTATATGTTCACTGCGGGACAGATTTAACAAATGCGGGACGATTTTAGGTAAAATTTTAGAGGCAGACAATTCTAAAGAATACGGGACTGTCCCGCCGAACGCTTGGCAGCCTTATTTTATAACATTCATGAATTTTTAAATCACAAATGTTGTTTGAAGTTTTAACATTTCATTATTATAAGTATTTTAATTTATTCCATTGTATTGCTTGTGTAAACATTTGTGTCTTGACATTAATAAAACTACTGATAGCATGTTTCGAGCTAAACTGACAACACGTTGACATCTTCGTTTATCAATAAAAGTTGCTTCAAAGTTCGTGAAATATTTACCTATACAAAGTATTTACCGATACCGATTGAACAGGCCTGTTGTGTACGTGTCAAACTAACAAATGGAGAGAGTCTAAGAATATAAAACATATTTGGAAAGACATATTTTAATATTTAATAGCCAATTTTGTATCTACACCACACGTACTTCTTCTTTGTACCTCTTTACACTGCTTTGTAAATAGTAAAAAGTCAATGGTTTGGTTTTTTTTTTAATTACAACCGATTAAACACGATTGGTAAAATTATATTTTTTTAGATGGATACGGAAATACATCGAGGCAAGATTCCCAAAGTTCTCCGCCTCGGCCAAATTCAACGAGTGGACAAGATCAAAAAATGTCCCATCGTATCCGCGAATTATTCGGCAGGAAAAAAAGAAATACACAAATGTAAAACTTAGGTATACTAAAGTAGTACCTATTTAGTAATAAGGAAGCTATAAGTATTAAGAATAAACCTGTAATTGTTGCAATTTGTTTATATAAATGTAGTTTTTGTATATAGAAAAATATAATGTGTTAAACATACCAAATCAAATGTTATAGTATATTCTATATTATATTTTTAATAATTTTTATGAATTAAAGTACATTGGTAATAAATTTAATTTCCCCATTTTTATTATTGTAGATAGAAGGTTGTTATTATTATAGGTAGACGCATCTATTTGCCTTTCTAAGTACGCAGTAGGTATAAGTACATTAGACAGAGCTGAAGCATGTGCGCATAATGAATTTAATTTTAAAACTATGAATATTTTGCCTATACATTTCACTGACATTACTCATTTTGCTTACAACAAAAGTTACTGGCAAGAAAACGTAAAAAAATTTAAAATCTTTTTTATGTTTAGGTTGGAAAGGGTTTCAGCGGTTGGCATATTTTGAAAGAATCCTTTGTATTAGATATCCAATAGGTAGGGTGACCATTCGTCCGGAAAATCCCGGACATGTATCCGGAAACGCAAGCTTAATTTCAAGTCCGGGCGGAATCACAACATTCATTAAAATGTCCGGAATTTGAGTCCTAATCAAAAAAATTGGTATAATAGCAAAATAAACTTAAGCACAAGTAACGGGACGGGCGGGCAAAGAAAAAGGCACTTTCACCTTACCTTACGTAGGCTTTTGCCGTATTTATTTTCTTCCTACCGCGCCATCTCGTTACACGGTCCCACACCACAGGCACACCCCCACCATGTGGAGTCTTTTCTCTAATTAACGCCCAATGGACCAAAGAAAGAAACAAATTTACGGTAGAAAGTATAAGGGGATTGACTCTGGTCCAATTTAATTATAAGAACGTAATGTGCACTGAATTTTACAAGTACTTATTGCAAAACAAAGACATTCTTAAACAAATTGGAAGTTCAGAAAAATATGGCACATGCACACCAGCAAGTGCAACCAGTTAATGCAGATTTGAAAAGTATTATTTGTGAAGTGTCGTTCTTTGTTTAAGTCGTTTTTCTTTAATATCAATATATGAATATATTTTTATTTAGTTATTTTTTATTTTACGTTAAAAATTTAAACATGTTTTTCGTTTTTAAATACATATACCACATGTGACACATGTCACATGTATACCTCTCATTATTTATGTGTTTAGCATTTTTTTTTTTTACCGACCCAAAAAAATATACCCCCCCCCCCCCCCCCGGGGCCGGGTCCGGATTTGGTCTATGGAGTATATGGTCACCCTACCAATAGGTATTAAATTTAATTTATCCATTGAAAAAGAAAATATCAACGGCGCACTTATTACGCAAGTTCTACTCGCACTTGACCCCTTTGTAAAGAAATGAGTGAGCAATTAATTGTTTACAAATTTTTCCTGTATATTTAACCACAACAGCAATATTTTTATTTACCTAGTTTTATATTAAAATTGGAATTTTCTACTTTCCAACAAGGTTCGCTAACCTTTTAAGCCAGACTAAGACGCCGGAAACCTATTTTTTTTCTGCTATGCATAGCAAAGAACTATAATTTAGCATAGTTTTCATCCTTTCAACTACAGAACAAACCCTTAAAATTTTTCCTACAAAGGGGTTCCCCATCTCCTTGTAGGATTCATCCTGTTAGAAATGACCCCAGTCAATCGTCACTGAGGCTAACCGCAAACAAATCAGGTTCCTTGATACCAAAGAAAATTTATAGGGTGTTTGCCTGATACGGTTATCGAAGGTAGAAAGTTTAATCTAGTAGAGCGCAGACGCCCGATTCGGTACCGAACCGAACGTACTATCCGAAAGGACCAATGATTTGCTACAGATCATTGGACAGGACGGACACGCCCGTCGGTTTTGCTGCTTAGGTTAATAACCTGATTCGGTTATCCGACGACGAAGTCTATACAGGGGTGCGTTCAGGAAACAACAAGGAAAGGAATACTTTACACTGTAATGGAACTTGTTGACATTTATAAGTGGATCCCAGAGTCAGCCCAGATTTGTGAACGAATTTTGCACCTCATTTGTTCAAATGTCAAAATTCGTTTCAACATAACCTATAACTTTTGACTGTTGTTTTGTTTGTTGGTGTTCGTTGCTTTTGATTGTATTTGTATGCCGAGAACTCACAGAAAAATAAAGGGTTTATTAGAGAACTAAAATTGTGGGTTAGTTATACAACGTTTTTTTTATGAACGCTAACACAGAAGTTACAGAGTAACATGTTACATAATTTATGAACGAACTTGGTCACAAAAAAGTAAGAAATGTGTACTTTGTAACGTTTCCTGAACGCACCCCAGGGTGTCTCACGGTCGATGGTACCTTAGACGTTTACGGAAAACGGGACAGGAAATTTTTTTTATTTATTAATTATTTTCAGGTCACTTTACCTAATAAACTTTAAAAACGCGCAATTTTTTTATTATTAATGTATCAATTGTCAAATTTTCATAATGACATGTTTCATATCTTTGTATTTCATGGCTATCTAAGACAAATATGCCCTAATAATCCGATTTTTACAGAAACTTGGTTTTATTTCGAAAACCTAACTATTTAGGTATAGGAACATAATATATCATTTGGAAGGGACTTTAATTTTCTTTTAAGATATTTAACAATATATACGGGGTGTTCCATTTCAAAAAATTCACTTTTCACCATTTTTATATCAAGCGGTAAAATGATGAATTTTGAAAGACCCTGTATAACACTAAACAAATTCCCTTACACCTAACTAATACACAAGACATTGATAAACTACATCCTAAATTTCAGCTTTTTCTACAAGTCCAAATACCGCAGTAATAAACATTTTATTGGAGCTATGTTTTGAACAAAAAATATGGAAATTAATTAATTTTTCGAAAACCGCTAAAGATAGGTATAGAAAAGTATTATACAAAAATAATTAGAAAGTACTAGCGTAGCGGAAAAGGCAATAATATATAGGGTGTATTATTTAAAATATCAAAGCTGATGCTACTTTTTTGTATAAGCGGCAACGTTGCATTCTTGAAAATATTTTAAATCGATAGAGCAATGCCAATTACCCATGTTGCCAAATTTTCAGAAAATTCCTATGTCCCGTTTTCCGTAAACGTGAGACACCCTGTATATTTGTTATGAGGCAGCGCAAACAGATCATTTCATACGGTTTTGGAGCGAATTGCCTTTAGAGCTGTTAGGAATTGAAAGGCAATGGAAAATGTTAGCTAAGGGGAAAGAAAAATATGTTTTTGTCAATTCTGGGTCGATTAAGGAGTGTTACTAATTTTTAAATGGAAGTTTATTCCATACAAACATTTAATATATGACCACCAAGGACATATTTTAAAGCTTATTTCTTATCAAATAACAAATAAATACAGATACAAAAAACAAGTAAAATATTGATCATTATTAGTGGCAATTAAGCACTGAATTAGCATACACCTTCAGTGTTTTATTGTGACTGGTTTAGGTATTATTAACGCAATTGTAAAGAGTTAACGGTTTTAAGCTCTGCAAGGAAAATTATTCATAGAATATTAGCATAAAAATTGGTGTTTCACATTTAAAAACAAATATGTACTCTACTAGATTACAGAAGCAAGAAAATGCTGGAAATTGAATCCACAATATCAGATCTGTAATAACAATAAACTTATACAAACCAAGATAGTACTATAAAAATGTTTCAAGGGTTGGGTTAAATTTTTTTACAGAAATAAATTAGGTGCACTGAGTGTTTTTTTAAATAGAGAGAAGGTTAATTGTTTCGAAATTGGTTTGTTAAAGAAAGGAGTAGGTAATCAAGTAAGTTATTTAAATATATTTGGAAAAAAAGGCGGATATTTAACAAAGACTTATTTTATAAGTTAGAAACTAAATTTTTACTAGGACAGCAATTTAAAAATACTACGACTTGTAGTTATCAATGTCCGCTGGTTTTTCTGGATAGTCATTGTAAAACTCGAACATTCCTGCTGCTTTTCCAAACACAATTGTACCAAGTAAAATTGCCACTCCTGCTGCTAAATGTGCGTTGTATTTACGCTGTTGAGCATCATAGTGGGTTTGCCAACTTCCTGAAGGCGTGGGAAGATCGTTATAGGTGCTCTTTGCAGCATTAGAATGTGAAGAATGTCTGCGGCCAACTAAAAAAAAAAATGTTAGTGTTACATGCTATAAAAAACATAAATAAACATAAATTAAAGTGTGATAGTAAATCTTAGAATACTAGGTGGGTTTGTTCTAAACTTTTGATAGATTTATTCTAGTTTTAAGAAAAATTTAAAGCGATTATCTAACTTTGTATTTTATATAGAATTTAATACCTTGTCTGGCGACTGATCGCAATATGTTCACTGGGACTTGCATTTTTCACAAAAAAAAGACAAAATTAGGGTAATCCTCGAGGTTTTCGAAGCCCTTTTTCGAAGTTATGCAATGAAGATGAGGGCAAAATTAAACTGTACTGTCAATGTCAAAATTGACAAAAGAAATAGGGATGTTCTGAGTTCTGATACAATCCGATATTTTGATGTATCGATTTTTCAATTCCCAAGTTGGATCGTTTTTATCATGCAATATTTTCTTCTAAAATGCCGTTTTCTAGTATCTACATCGATTTATAAGTAAAATATAGGTATAAAAAGTCTGGTCCAGCGACCCAGCCGACCCATCATTCCTCTGTGTTCCAGTGCTTTTTGTCACAGAAAATTGAGTTTGACTTTTTTGTCACGTTATCATCATGGCCCTCTAGAATGCTCAATGTTTGATTGAGAGTGGTGTCTGGCCACTGCCAAATTGCAAATTGCATATAAACGGTTAATGGGAGCCACCCCCCCCCCCCCCCAAGACCCAAGGCCATAGCCCAGTTCACAACGAAAGCTGTAGCCGTGGTTTACCTATTTTACCTTTCTGTATGTACAAATTAAATATACCAATAGAAAATTAACAAAAATATTGCTTACAAAACTGTATAAATGTAATTTCCTATCTTGTCTTGTCACTGAATAGGCGCTCCTGACATTTTCAGAAACAGGATTTGTATCGATAGTTCGATAACAATAAAAATATCGATGGTTTACCACCTTAAATTAACCAAATTTTCATAACCTAAAAATTTCTAAAATATCATAGAGAATTGTAAAAATATTGATATAGGTACTTATATACTAGAAATTTATATTTTCTGCTTGAAGTAAGTGCCCACTGTTTGCATAGACAATATACATAAAACCAGTAGTACTTTATTTTGAATTACACATTCAAACTTGCATAATAAAGTCACACATACAGTTTGATTCTAGTTTATATTAATTTTTTTTTAATGTTCCATTTTAATATATTATAATAGATTTTCTACATTCCAGATTAGGTATATCTATTTAAATATAATTAATATAAAGCATTTTGTAGAAGATGATGCGATACGAGGAAGAAAACGAATCTTTAAAGGATAAATCAGCTTGTGCTGGGGTTCGAGCAGATTTAAAAATGTGCCTTCTTGAAAGTGAATGTTGTAGAGTGGTAGGTACTTATTTACAGGCCATTGTTTAATATTAATTAAAAAATAGGTAGGTACTTACCTAAAACCAGTTTAACAGTTAAGAGAAGATAATGAAAAACCAGAATACTTAGCTTAGCTACTTATAGTTTAAAAGTAAGTTATTATCTCAAAAACATTACATATTTGAGAAGCAGTGTAGAATGGTTTCTATTAAAATAGAGGTAGTCCCAATATGGTTAAATATATTAATTTTTAGACCTTCTGCATGTCATTGTAAATTTCAAAATAATTTTAATTCACATAAGGGTCCTGGACAATTTTTCTTTCTACATAGTAATTTAATCACCAAAGACTTTTTGTCACACTATGTCATGATAGTACCTGCATATTCAGTGTAATGAGCACTATGTTTGGTTTAATCTTAAATTTTTACAGCACAAAAAAACGCCTAGAGAATGTTTAAGGTTGAATGATGGAACAGTACCTTCAGAGTGCCAAGTATTGAGAAACACATTCTTCGAATGCAAAAGATCTATGGTAAGATAACTACCTACTTTAACAACTAAGTACAGACTTTAATAAATTTTTTTGCAGTTAGATGCGAGACAGAGGTTTAGGGGTAGAAAAGGTTATTAGTTTTTTAGTTAGTCATAAAAATATGTAGGAATATATTGTTTGTTAGGTTTAATAAAATACCAAATTTTCCAGAAATGTTTTTGTTTTGACATATTTTTTGATTAGGTTAATTCTCACTATGAATATCCTAGCTGCAGCAGAGATTGCATACACAACGATTTCAATTCAAGTTTTGGGTACTGGGCCTGCTTCCTTACTATAATCAAGCCAGGCAAAGCAAATCTTATTTTAAACCCAAATGATTATTTTAAACCCAAATGATTATTTTTAGGTAAAAAACTTGGTCTATTTTATATACTTTACAAATATTAAAATTCAAGCATTAGTTGCTATCAGAGAACTCCTAGAAGTTCTCTGGTTGCTATATCCTAAAAAGTAATACTTATATTTGAATTTTGGTAAAAAAAAACTTAATAATATACAGTGACTGGCAGAAAGTACGCACCAAAGGGGATTTTTTTTTATTTCAAAACTTACCAATTTTTTTTGGCGGAGAAAAAGTTCTGCATGTCCCTAAACAAAAAAGAACATAGACGAAACTAGTAAATATTGGGCCGTATACGAGGGCTGAGGTAAAAACTTTAAATTCACTCAAGAATAAATTGGCCTTATTTTTCACTGTGGAAAATTTTCTTATTAGGAAATGTTGTTTGCACTTAAAAGTTATCCAGAAATAGCAAATTTCAGCTCGGTGGCACAAATATAAATATTTTTCATGGCAACTAGATTTAAATGAAAACAAATTTTATTTTAAGGGTTTAAACTTTAATTCATGAACCAATGGGTTTAAGCGAGGGGCAAACCACCCCCCATTATATGTACACCAAAATTACCCTTTTGTCATAAATACCCCTTAAATACCCATAAATACCCCTTAAATTCCCCATAAATACCCCTTAAATGACCATAAATACCTTAATTTCCCATTAAATTCCCTACAGTACACCAAAATTCCAATTTGCCTCCGATAGGTATAGAGCTTTTTATCACGCCATATGGCCTATCAGCGTCTTCTCGGAAAGATAAATAAGAAAAAAAAGTTTCGTGAAAATCGTATGTACCGTTGGAGCGATCTCTTTCGCAATACGATTTGTCAAAATTTTTTTTTCGCTCTAGCTTCCATATAGTTTATCCGATTTTGACGAAATTTGGTATGGTGGCTACGCTAGTGGTATACTACAAAACGTATATCTCAGATTTGTCAAAATCTTATTGACAAGCGGTATATAGAAAACCTGTCAAAATGTCAAATTTAAAAATTTTCGAAATCTGTCTAAAGAATAGCAGGTCGTATATAAGTATAGTGACCCAAGGAATTTGGGAAAAATACGCAAAAATTTCTCCTGTCAAAATTGACAGCTGTCAATGTCAATTTAACAATTTACTATTTGGATGAACCAAAGTGGGGGGTCGTATAGATATTGATGTGGAGATTCTGGGAAAAATACGCAAAAAATTCTCCTATTTAAAATTTGACAGCTGTCAATGTCAAAAAATTACAAAAAAGGCGAAGTTGAGAAAACTAGCTATTGGGGGGTACTACGGGATACTATAGGTACCTATAAAAAAGATGTAGGTTAGTTATTTACATCACATTCTAATTTGCAGTAATTTAATGAACACTGATCATAAAACAGAAGCATTTTTGTAGGTATTTACTTTTTTAAAAATATTATCACTTTTAGATTACTTATAATTCACCTCGTAATTCACACTATCGCCGTTTAAGAAGAGCCGAGATCGTATCTCTATGATAATGAAAGTTGTAATGAGCACACAAAACATCCCCATTAGAACATAAAGTGAAATGACGACAGCCGAGCCGATAGAGGCATACGCTAGATGCGGTCTGACGCTAGATGGCGATAAGATGCACTACCAGGTTTTTGCCTAATCAAAATAGATGGCGCCACACGTAAATGGAGTAATCTGAATTCTATCGGCTATCCTATCGTATGTTCTATACGTTCTTGAAAATTCGCAGGCGCGACACCATTTGGCGCATGCGTAGAACTCGTTATATAATAATAAATTCCTCTTAACTGGCCATAAATACCCCTTAAATTCCCCTAAATACTCCTTAAATGACCATAAATACCTAAATTTCCTATTAAATTCCCTACATTGTACACCAAAATTTCTAGGTGAAATCCCCCTCGGGTTTAAGAGTTTTTGAAAAAGTGGGAACGGCAAAATATTGTTAAATGTATGAAGTAAACCCTCATTTGTTTTGCATACAGTTATTCAGCTTATCCATAGAATAATGTATGGTGTGCACCAGAAAAGTTAGATTATTTTTGACGTTATTTTATTAGACATCCAAGTCTCGCGTATTTAAACAAATTTAAGTAAGTTATGTGTCTAATTGCCCAAGAGCTGTTAAAAAATTGAATTTATAGGTTGCATAGCTTCTATCGATTCGTTATACGACGGGGCGTCAAAAAAAGTATGTATTTTAAAAAGTAAAAACACTTTTTTTGTGCTACCGAGCTGAAATTTGGTATTAATGGATAACTTTTAAGTGCAAACAACATTTCCTAATAAAAAATGTTCTACAGTGAAAAATAAGGGCACTTTATTCTTGAGTGAATTTAACGTTTTCACCTCTCCCTCGTATACAGCGCAATATTTACTAGTTTTGTCTATGCTCTTTTTTGTTTAGGAACATGCAGAACTTTTCCACCGCTAAAAAAATTTGGTAAGTTTTGAAATAAAAAAAAATCCCCTTTGGTGCGTACTTTCTGCCGGTTACTGTATATGTCTACTAAAACTTGCACTCTAATACAGAATAATTCTAACTATATTATATAAAAATATACCAAATAAAACACCGTGCTAGTTTTAATATTTTATTAAAAAATTAAATTTCTTAAAATTAACAATACCTTCAACAATACTTACAAAACTTATTGCTTTTTAGAATTTGACATCTAAAGATTAACGAGCTAAAATTCTAAGTAAATGTGCTTCAAATAGAAAATAGGTCTTAGAAAAAACGGCGGCTCGGGGGGGGGGGGGGGGGGGGCTTCTTTTAGTTCATTAGTTCATACTATGGAGGGCTTTAGGAAGAAGTCCGATCGAAAATGGCTGTTCTTTAAATTTACGTCCCTGTTTAGTAGTTAGTTCGCTGTTTCCCGGTCGCGGCGCAGCGATCGTCAAGTGTTTGACTTTTTGCAGGTTTTGATAGACGTCAGCGGTATTCTTATCCAATAATTAATAAAATAAGCTTTATTAGATATAATATATACATATTTCAGCCTGTAGAGGGTTTTAGTTAACTAAATTCAATAAAACAGTTGATTATCCCATAAGAACCCATGCATTTTACAGATTTAAAGGAACGCATGCGCCCCTGACGGCCATTTTTAAAGCTGCTTTGCCGATCCAAAACTTTGCCCGAAACCAATGTATTGCGATCGGACTCCTAACCTAAAGCCCTCCATAGTTCATACTTATCTCGCTGCCAAGCTTCAAAAATTACCTTAATTAAATCTTCGCACCTCATTAAAATAGTTAAACAAAATATGAAAGTGCAAAAGGAAGAAGCAAGAAAGTATGGAGAAATCAGTCCAAATATTCTTACAATGTTCATTTTGCCTATAAAATGCACTTCTGGCAAAACATAGCTTGGTTGTGCTTGGGCCTTAGGGCCTGTAGAAATACCTAAATGAGAATAAAATTTATGTGCTCAATAAAAACGTGCAATTTTCAACATAGCATAACACGCGCTCACATTTAGGTATCTTCTGGCATGAACATGCTCGCTCAACCAAAATTTATTTATCCAGGCGTGTATAATGGTGCATATATATGTATTATAATTACATAAACTTAAAGCTGACAAGTGATAACTAATTAGATCACGCGTGAAATCTAAGTAAAATGACTATAAAATTTCGACATTTCTATATCAATATGCTTTATTTAAATAAAATATAGGAACTACCTTAAAATAAGATCCGCATCATACGATTAACAAATATATCTAATGATAAAGTTGAAAATTGGTCTTATGTGCAATATATCACAATGCTGCTAACACAGCCATTTTTCATTTTTGCTCTAAATTAAAATATTTACAATTCTCTCATATTTACATTATTTGATTATGCTTAATATAGTAGCGGACTAGTTTTCTTCTGGCATTTATTTTTTTATTAAATTTAGCACCTGGCGAAGCAACTTCAATCAATAAAAAAAAATTGGTCCTTTGTCATCAGACTATACCAGACCATAAGGATCGAGCGGTCTTAGTCAACATTCATTTTCTACCTAGGATTTTCGAACCCATAGAATATAAGTTATTTTTTAATGACGTCAATACCCAGAGGGTTGATATTTGAAACCTACTAATAGAAAAAGTGCACTTTTTTAAAAGTACACTTAAATTAGGCGAGTTTTTGAAACAATATTCTATATACTAAACGCCAGTTCCAACCGTTGGCCTCCGCGTCGCGCCTTCTGCTTTCTGTCATTTTTATACACAATGTTGTCAGATCAATTAACAAATCGATTGTAAATTCTGTCTCAAGCCACCCTGATGTCCTAAGTCACCCGGTTCTACGGTATTATATTTTATTGTTGTTAAAATTTTTTGAAAAGCTAGTCGATAAGGTTATTTTCTTTAGGCAATACAACATTCATACTTTCTTTGATTTTGGAGGATTAAATTTTTCGAATTAATACTTATTTTTTATCATCGATTCTGTCAATTTTGTCTTAAATACAGTAATTGAATAAAACCACGTAATAGCGGATATCACCGTCATCCAAGAAGTAATTTTGTCCAAGGCTTGACGAGTTGGTGAAAAGTATGCGAATGTGACATCAAAAAGTGCACCTTTGGAATTAAAAGGTTTCTGGTATAGTCGGATCTGGTCTTATCGTGCGGGTCATACGATTCAAGAAAGACATACTCTCAATTTTTGTTTTCTTTACTTGCGTTTAATTTTACCCTCTAAATAAAATACGTAAGATAAATGAGACAGACTTATTCCATTTTGACATGAAAAAAAAAGGATATGTATTTACTTTCCAGCGATTCTAAAAAAGCTTATAATAGCACCAGCTACGTTTTATTTTAAATATGCCAGTTTTGTGACTTTGACAGTTTGTGGCAAAATGAAACAATTTTCTGGGTTTTTGCATCCCCAATCAAAAAAAAATGGTACTTAATCTGATAAACTATTTCGAAAATGAAAGAAAAAGTGGAAATTCGCCAACCAATATTCAGGAAACAGTAGCCAAAGCACTGGGAATTAGTTTAAGGACTGTGCAGAAAATTGTGCATGAAACAAAACATAACATAATACACAAGAATACTAAAAAGTGTAAACGAAGAAAGCCAAAGACTGAGGATTTAAGCGAAAATATTAAAATGGGAGTTCGAAATGTGATTACGATTTATACAAATCAAAAACCAATGTAACTCTTCCAGTTTTACAAAAAACATTAAAAATTCGGGGTGTTTTGGAAATTGGACTTGAAGCGTTATCAAAATAAAAAAAAAAATTTAGGTTTTCGCTATAAAAAAGACTGTAACCGAAGATTTTTATGTGAGCAGCCACAGATAGTTAGTCAGCGTGTTCAGTTTTTAAAAAAATATACGGACAATTACAAATCGAAATTTAGAAAAGTGGTATTTTTAGACGAAACGTGGATATTTTCGAATGGAAGTGGTTCAAAATCTTGGCAAGATGAGTCTGTAAAAAGTGTTAAAAGGAAAAGGGGGTGCGGTACGGGAAAGCGTTTTATTATTTTGCATGCCGGTTCTGCAACAGGATATGTTGCTCGTGCGAGTTTAATTTTTTCTTCAACATCAAAAAGTGCTGACTATCATGATAATATGAATTGCGAAATGTTTGAAAAATGGTTAAAAGTTCAATTGATACCAAATTTGGATGCTCCGTCTTTAATTGTATTAGATAATGCATCATATCATTCAAGAATTTTAAATAAACAGCCTACTTCATCTTGGAGGAAAAGTGATATTTATGAGTGGCTGGAAAAACACAACCAAAATCCTTTACCAAATATGCTTAAATCGGAACTCCTATCAATAGCAAAGTCTCTTAAAAAACCCAAAATATACGCGGTAGATGAAATACTGCGTGAATATGGTGATGAGGTTCTACGACTGCCGCCATATCATTGCCAGTTTAACGCAATAGAATTAATATGGGCTGGTGCAAAGTCTTATTATGAAAAACATGTAGGTGATGGTCTTAAATCCGACCAAGTACAAATCGTTTGGCAAGATTCGTTACATCATATTACACAAGAGTACTGGAAGAAATCGGTGGAACATACAGAAATATTAATAAGGGATTGGTGGGATCGAGAACAAGTACTAGATGTCGAAGTAGCGCCAATAATAATTGCTCCATTCGAAGACGACCCAGACGACGAGGACTTTTCAGATTTTATAAGTGACGATGAGAGTTTTTAGGCTATAATTATAAACGGTGTTTTTCGTTTACATTTTTTAGTATTCTTGGGTGTTATATTATGCTTTTTTTTCATGGACATTATTCTGCATAGTCCTTAAACTAATTCCCAGTGTTTTCATTACGGTTTCCTGCATATTGGTTTGCGAATTTCCACTTTTTCTTTCATTATCGAAATAGTTTATCAGACTAAATGCCATTGTATTTTTAGGTTTTAGTAGTAAAATTGTTAAAATAAATTGCACTGTTTATTATTGTCGTTTTTAATTAAAGGGTACAGTAGGTATATAATTAACGATTATATAATTTTTTTGTAACTTTTTCAACTCCCCTGTACATAATTTTTACAAAACTAATAATAATAGGTATATGTGGCTATCTTCGCGATAGCTAAAATAATGAAACTATTTTTCCTTCCTTCGGTTTATTTGTAAATAATCTCACAACATTTTGATAGCCTCTGTGTTGTCTGATTTGACGCATATGATCAGTGACCTTTGGACCCGCACGTTAAGACCAGATCTGACTATATTAGCTTCTAGAAAGTAATTCTAAAAACCGGTCTCTTAAAATTTTGAAAGTATCTTTTCAAATAGGTTAATAAAGATGGTAAACATTTAAATAGCAAAGCAGTATCAACATGCCTTCTAGTGAGGTATTTCTGCAGATAAACTCACTCCGTAGAAAAATCTACAAGGAAAATTTATAGGTTGGATGGTCCTTTACAGTACCGATAAAAACCCCTTACGATTTTAATAACCAAAGCAGCAATACAATAACCAACGAAAGCTTAGATAAAGACGTGTAAACCTATTCTAGACTCGGATTGATAAATATTTAGATGAAATTGGGAAAATATGTAATACCTACGCTACATAAAGATCATCCAAAGAAGTTATTGTTAGGGAACCAGAATTATCTTTTATATTAAGGATTCTTTCTTTGACCATGAGAATTTAACATTTGCAAATAACAGGTGTTAATTGTGGGGGTTTACAGTAATTTAGGCACTTTCTCGAACCGCTACTAAAAATGTAACCTATAATCTATGATGCTTTGACCCAGTAATCAGTTGTTGCAGTCAGCAAAACATGTTGAATTTTAATTCAAGATCGAAACAGCAAGATTTTGACCTAAGGTATTTATTTGTGTGACCATCTAGCATATCTTTATAAAATATGAGAATGTACCTTATTACAACATATACATACGGTGCACCGACATACTGGCCATGGGGTTTCCCATAGCCAGTCTGGACGTGCACCACTCGTTCTAACACGGTTAAATGTTGATGATTTACTACCTACAATAATCTTTTGATATTTTTTAACTTTGATACATCAAACAAGCTTTTTAAATTTACTTAATAATGCTATTTAACGATATATCAGACCAACCACTATATACAGTAATATACACCCATCTAGTGGTTATTTTAGGCACATGGTATGGTAAGAAACAGAAAGCATAAAGTCCCTCGTAATTCAGCTTGACCGTTACGTCAATATGAAACACCACATGTCGGTGTGTAGGTATTTTAATTTTAAACAATACCTGTCAATATGACAACGTAAAGGGTTTTCCAATAAGAACGATATGATTTTGAAACGATATGGTAACCATGGTAATAAAGTTATAACTGTCACCAGTTGTCAGTTATTGTCAGTAAACTATAACAATTTATTATGGCTAAATACGCGCTTCAAGAACGTTTGGTTATTATCCAAAAATTTTACGATCTTTTGTGAACACTTATCGCGCACTTCGCGAAAACTTTGGTGTAAATAATCGTCCTCCTTTGCTTGCCATTCGTCGCATCGTTGAGAAATTTGAAAAGAATTTTACTCTTCACGATGTAAAAACACCAAAAAGACATCGAAACGCAAGAACTGTTGAGAATATTGCTGCTGTAAGAGCTAGTGTTGCAGTGGATCCAAATTTATCAATTCCTCGTCGTGCTCAAGAGTTAAGGATTAAAAAAACGACAACTTGGCGTATTTTGAAAGAATACTTGAATTTACACCCGTATAAGATTGTTTTGACCCAAGAACTTAAGCCACTGGACCATCGTCGGCGCAGAGAATTTTCTGCTCGGAGTTTAGAACAACTTGAAAGGGATCCTAATTTTGCCAAAAAAATTATCTTTTCAGATGAAGCTCATTTTTCGTTAAGTGGATACGTTAACAAGCAAAATTGCCGTTTTTGGTGTGAAAACAATCCACAACAGATTCATGAGCAGCCTTTGTATCCGCTAAAGGTAACTGTATGGTGTGGTTTATCGTATGGTGGCATCATCGGACCATTTTTTTTCCAAAATGAGGCAGGAGATGCAGTTACAGTGAATGATGAACGATATCGACAGATGTTAAGAATTTTTTTGTGGCCAAATTTGGATGCACTTGATTTGGAGTATATGTGGTTCCAGCAAGACGGTGCCACATGTCACACTGCTCATGAAACTATCGATATAGTACTGCAAGAAAAGTTTGACGAAAGGATAATTTCAAGGAATGCTACTGTTCAGTGGCCTCCAAGAAGCTGTGATTTAACTCCTTTAGATTACTTCTTGTGGGGCTATTTGAAATCTAAGGTTTATGAAAACAGACCACAAACACTTGATGCATTAAGGTTGAACATTGAACCCTGCATTCGTCAGATCACGCCCGATTTATTGCATAAAGTCATCGAAAATTGGGTTCGTCGAATTCGCTCGTGTACACGAAGTTGCGGAGGACATTTAAACGATGTGTTATTCAAAACATAAATGTTATTGACTATACTTTAAGATAATATAAAACGTTTTGTTGTATCTGAAATTATTTTAATTTTATTTCATTTTGAAATCATCGTTCTTATTGGAAAACCCTTTATAATTAATTATTATTAGTGTCGATTTCAACGTAAACAATAATTATACTATAACAATTTAATTATATATTTCTCACAACCTAAGACGTTATTCAGCTGACGTAGTGTAATGACAATTAAAATCTAAAATATGACAATTAAAATCACTAACAACGGAGTTGCCGGAGGGGGTTCACCGAATACTTTGTTTTACCACAATATTGTGGACTTTTGGGTTTGCAATCAATCAATTAGCTGTCCTTTAAATAGGACGGTAAATATAGCTTTTTAGAGCTATATTTCTTTTTATATCAAATTTATACGAATCGGTTATTTTAATGAAGTTGTGAAGTCTGTATTAAATATTCCACTGAGAAATGTTTAGCAGACAATTTTTTTTAAATTGCCGCCGTTGGGATTCGAACCCAAAGCCTCTCGATTACCGCTCTACCAATTGGGAGACTCTGAAATTTTCTCACTAATATCGGCCATATAACTTATTCAATTTGATGTTAAGCCCGTATTTCACGTGCCAAGTTCTTGTCCAAATTCCTATTCTTGAACAATGAATTGTGCTTGAAAATGTTGTTTTATACGTTAAAACAAGTTCCAATTTTTTGACAATAAATTGCGGCAAGAATTTGGGGCAAATTTTAGTTGTTTACACGTGGAAATAAACTGAAATTCAACTTTTACAATTTCTTGACCAATAACTTGACCTGTGGAACATGGGCTTTAGCAGTTGAGAGGTTCTGGGTTGAAATCACAGCGGAGGTGTAAAACTTTTTTAATTTTAAAATGTCTGCACTTAGCTAAACATTTTTCAGTTATTTTACATTTCACTGTTCCGTTCAAACCATAGAGTTCTCATAGAATAGACTATATTGTTAACGTTTTAAATAAATGAAAGATTCCAGCGTTCACAATTTGTCTGGTTAGCTGTATATCTACAATGATAGCGGCAACCTCGCTTTTCGTTTTCACGCGTCGGCCATTCACGAGTAGCAACAAAAACAGCTGTAGTGATCGAACAAACCCTTCTTTTTTCTGTGAATAATCGTAGTATTTGTTTTTGCGATGTCGTGGTTAATCGTCGGAATACTCGTATTTATACGTGTTTAGTGAAGTTTTGTGTTTTTTTTTGAGTTTTTTGTAAAGGATTTTTCATTTTATTGTTATATAGGTAGTACTCAACAAAATGGTGCGTCAGTGTCAGATTTGTGGAAAATTAGATTCTTTTAATCCGGAATTATCTTTTCACAGGTAAGGTTATAATCTGTATTATTTGCTTATTCAGTGGTGTAGTAATCAGGAAAAGAGTAAATAATAATAATTCTTGTTAACATTTTTATTTGTGAGATAACTTCTAAGGATACCATTATTGGAACAATAATTCTTGTCATGGTAGTTAGATATAGTTATGTGGGTTCAAGTAGGACATTAATAATTTGGACCTTATGCATATATTTCACTCATTTTCTATGGAATTTGAAACATTCAAGTATAAAATAACATAGACTTATAAAAACAGGAAAAAATTAATACTTCTATTTCCCGGCATGTCAACAAAAAAATATTTCTCTTTCAACAATTATTGTACTTTTACCTATTTCTGCAATGCAGCACACCAGAGTATGCACAAATATCCTCTACGCGGTTATACAGTGTGACCAGTTAAGTCCGCATCATATGGGATTTTTTTTTATTAATAACTTTATTCGAAATTTAACATTGGCATCAAGTTCTGCTTCGATCGAGATGAAAATTAAGCAAAAAATAGTAGGCACGTGATTCGCATTATCTGTCAAATTTTAATTTTTTCCAAAAAATAATTCAAAACTAGAGTTATTTCTGAAAATATCAAAAAAAGTTATTAGAAAAAGTTTTTTTAAATGCAGTTTCTAGCCAACATGCAAAATTTCAGCTGCATAAGATAATTTTGATTTTTACCCACCACTAAAATTTATTTTCCACTTAATGAACACTTTACTGATGACACTGTGTTCTTTTTTGTCTTAATATTAAGATGTATTACTTTCAGACACAAACTACGTTTTCAAAAATACTTATATTATGAAGTTACCTTATACAGGGTCAAAAACAAATAAACTTTGCATCACATGCGACCAAATTTTAATAGCCCAATTTTGATTTTGTAGAAAAACGCACATTTAATATGGAGCTACTATAAAGAAAATGTATCTGAAATAAAGGATTGTCAAAACTAAGAAGTTTTATGTAGGTTGCGTTAAGTCTTATTTTGCAAAAGTGGTGCAATTCACAAAATATGGGTAAAAAATAAAAATTATCTCATGCAGCTAAAATTTTGCATGTGGGCTAGAAACTGTATTTAAAAAAACTTCTTCAAATAACTTTTTTCGATACTTTCAGAAATAACCCTACTTTTAAATTATTTTTTGGAAAAAATTAATATTTGACAGATAATGCGAATCACGTGACTACTATTTTTTTGCTTAATTTTCATCTCGATCGAAGCAGAACTTGATGCAAAAGTCAAATTTCGAATAAAGTTATTAATAAAAAAAAATCCCATATCATGCGGACTTTACTGGTCACACTGTATGATACTGAATATAAAAAAGAAAATATTTCTTATTGTCTCCATTCATTATAGTAGGGGAGCCTAACAGGGGATTTTGGGATTTACTCAAGCGCGGCAGATTAACATATGGGGGATACCTTGCACCCTGTTGAGTACCTCTGCCATGTCTAAGCCCTCTATATAGGGCCGCGCGTGTACGGCGGCTGATCAGAATAGTAAAAAAAAATCGATAGCTGGATTTACTCGAGCGCGCCAGATTAAGGTGTGGTGAGTTAATTACATGCTAAAGAGTCTGCATTTCAATAATCTGACGATTTGAGCGTGACGTAAGGGAGTGGGAGGGTCACAAACTTGAAAAAAAAAACGTCACATGGACATTCTCGAGCGCGGTCGATTTTTTTTATTTTGAAGGAAATAATTCAAGGATAACGGAAAAAATATAATCTGCCGATTACCACAAGCCGAAGTAACAAAAATCGTCAATAAAGTTTATTAGCGCGTGCAGCTGCAGTGAAGCACTCCGCGCCTCAATGTCTCTTTCTTTATCACTCACTCTCTCGCACCGTCCCCACACTACTTTCCGTCAGCCATCACGCCATCACAGGCTGATCACAGCATTCGTGGGATTATATGTACAGGGTTTTTACATTTTAGTTTGTTCCACTTTTAAAAGCCTGTACCTTTTTTGTTTTTTGAGTTAGCGCGTTCACTCAAAAAGTAGGATGTAGAACTTTTGGCCAAGTATTTATGAGTTTTGTCAAAAATGACAGTCGGTGTCACATGTCACATTTAAAACCAAACATTTAATTATTTTAAATGAGACACTCTGTATATTAGAAGCGCATTAGATGGTTCCTTTTCTTCCGATTTCAAAAATATAACACACTTATGCATTCTTCGCTTAATTCCATCAAAAATATGTAAAAATAATATTATTAAAAAGCATCAAGATAGTTATGAAACCGTTTTGTTGCTATGGATTTTGTCTTTATTTATATCGCAGTTTGTCACTCTTATTGTTATTACTCGTTCCGAATTTTGTACCGAAATATTTTTGTAAGTGAATTAAATTTTGTAAGATTTAAGAAAAAAAAAATCATGAAATTTTTTTTAAACGGTCAGATTAACAAAATCCCTTGAAATAATCGTCATATTATGAATCAGCATGACCATACTAAACCGTCTGTATGAAAATCTGACGCGCTCAAGTATGTCAAAATAGCGTTTTTTTTAGCATGTTCGAAAAGTCGCCACGAGCTTGCGTTACATCCGAATCGTCAGTCTATTGAATAGGAGCTTCCTTAGGGATCCCTTAATATCCCCTCTGATTATCTGACACGCTCGAGTCAATTTTTTTTCCCCCATTTTTAACCCTTCCGTACCGCCGCCCACACCATCTAAACCGGCAGATTAATGTACCTCCGTCATGAGAGTCACGTGGGGCATATACACTATTAATATCTGACGCGCTCGAGTATATCCATGTGACTGGTTTTTTTTTACATTTTTGAAAGCCTGTAGTAACTCCCCCCACCGGTGAAAGGGTACACATCATATGACATTTTTTCCTTTCTACCATCCAATCTTCAAGATCCAATAGGTCCCCACGACGCTCGGGTAAATCCCCATTTAGCATCGTGGGCTCCCCTACTATTAATAATAAAACGCAGCCTAGGCTTTTTCAAAGACTTCTTTTAAATTTCACTTACGTAAAAATTTATTAATATTTTAATGAAAACTTTTTTAATTATTACTTTTATCGTATTAAAAATCCTTAATTGCCACACCCTACGCTGCTGGTGTTGACTAATCGCTCCGAATCCTTGACCGTTACAATTCGGCACAGAGTCGGACATTTAACGCTATCTCTCTCTTCTGTCTTTGTTTCACACGTACGAATGTTTGATGCAAACAAACAGGCTATTCATAAATGAATGGCTTCGTCTATTCTATAAAAAGTCCATGGTTCAAACGTATAGTCTTTTTATGAAATCGATAAACGCCAAACAACGTTCTCATATATTTTAGAATGCTTGTAGCGGTCTAAACAGACCAGTATACCCTGTTAACCTCGCCCTAAGGGCGGGCAATAATAAAGCACAAACGGTTACGTCTTGTAGTAAGTTGGCGCATTCACATAACAATATATACATCTTGTCGCCTTTCGGGCTCAACGATTTGTGTAAGGAGATTTTTCGTAAGCCGGCCTTTTGTGGAAGGTATCTATAGATCATACGAGCCCCTAAAAAATTGTATAGTAAGACTTACAGGTTATAGTATGGGAGGTAGCGCTGCATTTGAACGAGTCATTTGATTCCGACTGAAAATCGTAACAATAATAGTTTTTTTGATAATAGACATGCAGTCTACTTGTCAGGTAGTGGTAACATGAATATTATACGAGAAAATATTTTTCTAACCACCTGAAAAAATCCTTATACAATAAGGTTGCATTTCATCTAACACAGTTAGATATTAAAATAATTACAAAGCACTACTAAGAAATTGAAAGTCAATCATCTCAATAGGATGTCACCACCTGCAGACCGGTTTCGAACTCTTTTATTCTCGTCAGTGCAGGGTAGGTGTTCATACCTTCGATCGGACAACTTTCGTACTAAAAACTAGCTTAAAAATCAATCTTTGTTGGTTGCATGGTAAAATGTTCATGTTACCACTAGCAGGGCCAAGATCGAACTAGACAAATTTAACGACATCTATTGTAATTTCTGAAAACATTACCGTTCGTTATATCAAATTAAAAGTGACATAATGTTAGCGAGTTCGGTTTTACCGTCCGATTTGTCGGATTACTCGGCGCCTGTTCGTTTAATTTTGAAGAGGACAGAGAGAAATCTGAACGCCGTTCGTTTATCATATCGACGAGCGACTGGAAGTGGAGGTACAGTCGACGACAGATAATTTCGTACACTAAACTGTGACACTGTAAATGCAACTTTATTACCTTTGTAACGTGTTAACTGTTATCATATATGATATCTATCAAAGTATTGTCATTATCTTATTTGATTTAAAAATACCTCATTTAAGTATGATTGAAAAAGCAAGAATAATATGTTTAGTAGAAATAGGATGGTCTGATGGGAAAATAGCTGATCATTTTAGAGTACCTAGAAGTAAAAAAATGGCGCTATCATCAAACACTTGAAGGGTCTGTTGGGTCTGGTTTAAATAATAGAAAATCATCAAATGAAGAAGACCGAAATTTGGTGGAGTATTTAAGGCAAAATCCATTTGAAACTGCAGTATCCGCTATGCACATAACAGGATTACCTGCTTCATCTAGGACTGCGCAACGCCGAGTAAGACAATGTTCCGAATTAACCAATCGAGCAGCTGCAACCAAACCGTTTTTAAAAAATAGTGATAATAAAAAACAAAGAATTGGGTTTGCTATGCAATATTTACCAGAAAATGATTTTCTTTGGCAAAATGTTATCTTTTCCGATAAGAAAACTTTTCAGTCTACATTATAATGGAAGGATTCGAGTATATAGACCACCAAATTCCCGATATGATAAGTATACTCAAAAAAGGCAAACCAGTGGACGTTTCTCCATTAATGTGTGGGCATGGATAAGTGTTTACGGTGCAGGTGTATGCTGGAATATTAGTGGAACACTAAACAGTAATATATATCTTCAGATTTTGGAAAATGTTTTTCTTCCTTCTACCGCGATAGTTTAGGAAATAACTTTATATTTCAGCAGGATAAGTGCCCTATGCATACTGCAAGAAATATAGGAAACTGGTTTAGACAAAACAACGTAGGTACATATCTGCCTTGGTGCTCAAGAAGTCCTGATTTAAATCCAATTCAAAATGTTTGGTAATTGATGGTAAAAAAAAATGTTCAAAATAAATTTTAAACCACAGAATGAAATAGATTTATTTGATAAATAGAAAAAAATTTGGGAAGGGCTAACTCCGGATTACACCAGAAGTATTATTTTGTCAATGCCAAGAAGATTACGATTAGTGGCGCAGCAATTAAATATTAGTATTTTGTTTGTTGTTTATCCTTTTTAAATTGGCTTTATACTTTTGTAGTTTTCCTGGTATTATTTTATAATTTTCTTATTTCGCGGCTGTAATTTAAACACAAAAATATTTAGAAATAACCATTATTACTTATGGTAACAAAATCGTACCTACAATAATTTACATATATATGTATATAGCTGGTGTTCTATCAAGGTATAAGTAGCAAGGTGAGAAACCAGTTGTACCCAATTGTGTTGTAATTGAGTATGTATGGGTGGAGTGTACGAATTTATATGTCGTCAACTGTACATCATTTTCGTCAGCTATTTTCGGTCGATTTTTAAGAGGACATTTTTAAAAGGCAGGAATTTAAAAAATCTAACTTGTTGTTTGAGGGATAATTAACTAAAAATAAGCTTGCTTATCGTGAAATTCGCCAAGCCTAGGTATATAAAAGCGGACTTTTCGTTTTGTGAAAGTGAAACGTCCCTGATTTTATTGGAATTGATAATCTTAAAATTTGGAACTGTTTCCTCGGCAAATTCTAATACTTTCTCCATTTTCCGACCCCAGCTATTATCTTCGTCATCATTAAGAAATAGATAGCGTGTAAATGGCACAGAAATTCCCAATTATTTATGATAAGGGTGTCTCCAAATTACTCCCAACCTTTGCAGGGTGGTCGGAAGTCAATGGTTTATCCCTAAATCCTGCTCAGTGTTCTATTAGTTGGTAGGCACAAGAAGGGTTCTGTGAGTACTACTCATAACATTGAGTGTCAAAAGTTAAATACTGTAAACGCAATTAAGGATTTGGGGGTATAGGTACTTTAATTCCGAAATTACTTTTAGGGATCATATTAAGTACATAACAGGAAACGATCTTCAGATATTGGGTTCTATTTCTAAGGTTGGTAAAGATTGATCAGTAAAACTTGCTGCGTCTACTGTACTGCTTGCTCCCCGGTTAGATATTATCCGGAATACGCTTCAGCAGATGTGTGGTCACCATTTTACAACATCTATACCACTAAAGAGAGTTCGGAGAAAGTTCATTAAATATTGTGCTTGTAGGCTGAATATGATTGACAGAGAGATTCGCGAAGATGTCAAACTATACTTCATCTTCCAACACTTAGAAAACACAAGAAATCCTTCGATTTGTTATTCGTTTATAAGTTGATTAAACCGGAGTCACTAACTATTGTACTAAACTCTTCAATTACCTGTCCAGTATAACCAGTTCCTTTCAAATATTTCCCTGTCATCACCTTCAAATACTTTGTAAACTGATACAAGGTATGCCGTGTGTGGATTATGGCTTTTTGGTAAGGGCATACCAATTTCATGGATGGGCGGTCTGAAAGTATAGTAATTTAACAAACTAGTGTATTAATCGCTATTTAATATACGCGTTAGTTACAATATTTTTCCGTCGATTGTCTTGTTAATAGATTATATTTTTTTTATTTAGAACCAAATTATAACAAATTTTTGAATTTCACACTTATTGACATCGACAGAAACTATGGCAACGCCATTATGTACGCGGCAGTGCATGCTTTGTAGTTTGTTTGGTTTCCTAAAATCGTTTATTAAGGTGGGAGTATCAACATGCTTGCCAACCTATAACCTATTTCGCGTAGATTTATTTATGTTTTCTAGCTTTTATACAAAATTTAAAGAAAATCAGTATCGACTTGATATTCCATAGGTAATAATTGACATATTTAATAAATATCAAGGAATTTCATAACTTATTTTAGGAGAATTGTATAGCGAAAAATATCGGGTAAGATTTTTTTTAACATTATTATGTCATTGTCACTCATTGTTCTTTCACTATACAATTCTCCCAAAATTAGCAATGAAATAAATTGATATTTTTGTAATATATCGGATACTACCTAAATAATGTACCGACGATATTGATTTTCTTTAAATGTTAGTTTTTAAAATAATAAACTCAAAAAATCAACGCGAAATAGGTTATAGGTTGGCAATAGATTAAATGACGTTGAGAATTCAACCTTAATAAAAAAAAATCATGCAATAATAGGGGCCATTAATGTATGATTTTTTATACATTAATTAAGGTTGTAAATACACGGTCGACGGAAAAATTAATTTAATACGATAAAAGCAAAACTCTTAAAAAAAACACTAGTGACGCATTCGCCATTTCGTTTTTTGATCAATATTTTCGTTACTTCTTTGCTTTATCCAAAAAACGGCCAAATATCCATCTTTGGGGTACAATAATTACCTGCAGTTTTACGTTACAAAAAGGTTGGATTTATAAATTATTGAAAACAGCAAAAGAAAGATTTTGACAATTAGAATTTGACAAAATTTCCTTAATAATATTTTTTTTTGATTTTTCACATGAAGGTCAGTCATTTTTATTGCAATTTCGGATTTTGTATAACAGGTCATTTAATCAAAAATAATAACGGGGCCACTTTGATTGTCGGAAAATATTTTTTTCCAATGTCACAGTCAAAGTTGACTGATTAGATTTTAAATTAAATTATTTCTGCAGTCTAAAAGAATATCATAGCTTGGTACCGTATATAACATTTTAAAAGTAAAATAATTTCTTACCTACAAATAGATGCTACTTCCGTGTATAGATCTAGCGTATGAGCAGCTGTGTATCTGCAAATCAGTAATCATTTATGTTAGTTTCTCGTACTGATGATACAATATAATATAGTGACTAACGCGAAAGAAAAAAAATGGTAAAATTACTCTACAGGCGGAACTTATTAACGACAACTAACCAATCATGATTGGAGAAATGAAATAATAGTAATTGATTTAACGTTTGAATTGAAACTTAGATTAGGTCTGGTCCAAGACTCGCACTCTACTCCCACTGTAAATGACCAAGGTCCTGTAATACTCTAGCGCTTCGATCGCCTTTGGGGTCATAGGTTCGGGTTAATTCGGACTTTGATTTGATAATTCGGGTTTAACGACATATTACGATCATAACCTAACAAACTTCTTAGATGGTTAGCATATTTTATATTGCATTTTAAGAACACGTGTATATAAGTATTACACAACTTGACGTCGGAACAAACGTGCAAAAGCAGCACGATTGTCGTTTTCTGCATCTAAAAAAATTGTCTGTCTACTCTACTACATAATTAAATTTGTAATATATTTACCTTGTAGCTCTTGGGTCAAACTTCGTTAAACTGGCAGTGCGTAGATTATTATAAAATATTACAGGGTTTGTTTGGGATGTATTTATCACATAGTAGCTTATAAAAGGAAATTCCGCTGAAAAGAAAATACATTACAAGTTTAGGGTAGAACATATAGGACATAGGTTTAATTCACATTGACACTGTAATTGACACTCTTTAAACAGGTTGGAATTTTTAACTGGAATAAATTCAGTATTAGGTAGCCTCTTTATTTACTGCTTTTTTGGGGTAGAAATCGGCCCCAACGTTTTTTTAAAATATAAAGGTATGTAATGTGCTCGTTAGAAAGGGGAATACGACCCACCATTTGCCTTTTGGTAATCTAGAAAGCCACAAAAAAGTTGGGGCAGTTTGTACCCCCCAAAAGACGGGTAAATTTCATAAAGACACGACAAAAGTATGCCCAGAGCTGGGCAGTAGCTACCTACTAAGTAGTTAAGCTACTAGCTAGCTACTTTTTTGGTAGCTAATAGCTTTATTCGAGCTACTTTTAAAACCAAGTAGCTTGTAGCTGTAGCTTTTACATTATTTTTAAATGTATTCATGAAGCTACTTTTAAAAGTAGCTACTTACTCGAAAAAGCTACTTTCGGTAGCTTAAGTTACTTTCGGTAGCTTAAGCTACTTTCGGTAGCTTAAGTTACCCAAAAATAATTTAAGCTACCTATTGCAAATAACTACCTACTTTACCGACAAGATGATGTCAAAAGTCAGAACTTGTCTTTTTATCGTCATCGGCGAAATGGATTGTCGGACAGCTTATTTGAAAAGCTCGTTGTACTTAAAGGAAACTCTTTTTTGTAATAATCTTATTTGCACATTCACCAAATAGTAAAAATTATTAATGTTATAATTAGTTTTAGGTATTGCCATTTTACTTATGAATTAAAAAATAAAATTAAAGGATATTATATTTTGTATATTTATTTAATAACTTAGCATTTTGCCTTTGAGATAAAAATTTGAAAAACTAAAAAAATGTATAAAACTTTGATGGTCATGTCAGTCATATTAGGTATGTCAAAAAATATCTATTACCTATAATTGTTTAAAAGTATGGCAAAAATAATTTTTTACGATGTACCCCTCATATTCTGCACTGTTGAAAACATGCTCAATAATATATTTACTTTAATAATCCTTAGTTACAGGTAGGTACCTACATTATTAAAACTTTATAATATTTTTATTACTAAACTCTTTTAATGTCGAAGAACGTAGTTTTTCAAAACTGCCATTCACTGACATAAAGTGAAGTAACCTTCGCAGAGTAGCTTATAGGAGTAGCTTTAAAAAAAGTAGCTTGTAGCTACTGCTAAGCTACTTTTATTTAAAAGTAGCTTAATTACACGGTAGCTTAACTACTTTAATTTTAAGTAGCTTGTAGCTAGCTACTTCTTTCCAGTAGCTTGCCCAGCTCTGAATGCCCAACTAAAAATAAATGCAGCCGTAGTTCTGTATTTTTTCAGCAAACAAAGAGGTTTTCTAATATTAAATTTATTCATCCAGGTAAAAATTCCACCCTTTATATTATCCCCGTCAATGTTCATCGATGACGGTAGAAAATGTTTACCCAAAACATTATTATTTATTATAATGTTTGAGGGAAATAACTGTTGCAACCAAAGACTTCTAATTAGAAGTTGTTGGTTGCAACGCTGTACGAGCGTTTTTACTAAATTTTACTACGCGTGACGTCGAATATTGGGAATTTTTCATATTCATTCATTTTCTAAAGGTACAGTGTTGGTGAGCTGTGTTTGTGACATATATTGTGGTTTTGTATTATTTTGTAGCATTATTTCGAAATAGAGTGAGACAGTGAGGTTGTTTTTTTTTTATCTTGCAATGGAGTATCTAATTCTACTTTCATGACCCCTTATGAATCATTGTTCAAAATTACAGAATAAAGGAAATTACCATTTCGTTCCATATTAGCTAATAACATCCCGGTCACAGCCGTTTTGGCCATGGCAACGTCATTTACCAATTCTCCAGCTGCAACTCTTTGTTTAAACAATGGCTGTGCTAAGGGAGATTCCAATATGGGGTCTATTGCTTCTAGGGGACTCATAAGATGACATAAGACACATAATTTCGGATCAGGTACTTCCATCACTTGAAGGTTTCCTTGGGACTTTCGATCCAACGAGTTTCCATTAGGCGGAGGTTTCTGTAACAACGCGAACGTAGGTATGTCATTTAAACTTGAAGTTTGGTTTTTGTTTTTACAAATAAAAGTTTTCTGAGAAAGTTTTAATATATCACATACAGGGAATAAGTCAATACATGAAACAATCCAAAATAAGACCCGATCCCCATGGGCTTAAATTTAACAGAGTAAAGGGTGACAGTGTACCTATCCTATAAGAAATTGATTACCGTAATTTTTTAACGCTGTCAAATTTACACCCATCCCATTGGAACCGGAGAAAGAACGCAATAACCTTATTTCTTATTGTAGAACCATGGCCCTTTAAGATGTTTACGAGCCGACAAAGATAGATATTCGGATAAGTCAAAATGGCGTTTTGACTGTTCCCGAAATGGGATGACCGACGCCAGGGGCTCGCATGTTAAACTGACAATTCAATAATCAGCAAACTGATATCAACGTCTTGTCAAGTTGACTTTGATTAACGAACCCCGGACGTCACTCATCCTTCTCCCCTTCCAAACAACGCGCTAATACGGCGTCAGAATTCTGTCTTTGTTCTTCTGACATTGTAGACGGCCATCTTTAGAATAAAAAATAAAAATACAATTTTTAATAAATTTGTAAATAATTTAAAAACAAAGTTTTTTATTATAAAGAACTTACAGATACAGGGTATCTCACGGTGACGGTCCAATAGAATATTTCGAAAAGTAAGGCGATTTTATTCCTGCGAATTTAAATAATTGAGTTTTCGGAAACGCTCTCTCTTCAAATTAAATTACAGCGACCATATGCGACTTCCGGTTATCCCGGAAGTTGTCTCAAACTTGCTTATGTTGAAAGGAGCAGTCTGTATAATATATTTTTTGTATTTTCGCGATTTCCAATACATTTTATAAACCAAATTTTGACCTTTAAAAGTGTGTCGCTTAAAATTGAATATATTTTCTAAGATAAAAGAGTGAAACTCGAAATTTCGGTTGTAAAATTACATATTATTATGTTCGATAATGAAATTTTAAATACAGGGAAGTGGAAAAATAACAATTTTCAACTTTATCAAAAAAATTTAAAATGTAATAATTTTTTTAAATACTATGCTAAAGGGAGCGTCTCCACAAGACTCCATTATCTAAATTTTGCAGGAATCAAATCGCATTTCTTTCCGAAATATTCTAAAGGACGATCACCGTGAGACACCCTGTATATCGTAATACTATAATCAATCTAAATATCTACCTACTGGCATAGGAACTCCCGCAGGAAGAAATCTTTGTAGACTATGAACAGGAATAATAAAACAGTCTTTGTCCAATCCTGACAGAGATCTGGCCACGTCTGAATTTCCATTGTTGAAGCTAACCTGCAAATACATAAAAAAAATAAGTTAATTTGTCCTGCTGGGAACTAGTTTAAGGGAATTTCACGTTTCTTGGTTCTGCTACGCTGCACATTTCCAAATTTGAGGAGGCTTATCTCGTACCTTAGAAACGGGGGCAGCAAGTGCGAAAAGCGCCGCAGGCCAGGCAGTGGCGGCTCGTGGGGTAGAGCCACAGTGCCATGGCACTACCTGCCCTCCTGTCTAGCGTCCTGCCCTTTACAAATTACCAAAACCTATTAAAATTAATATTCTCGTTTTTAAAGCAATTAGCAAAATAATTTAAAAATGGAACACAGTCGGGTGCAAATTTCCATCTAAAAGGAAGCGATTATGCGTAAAACGGTAACGTAGCTTCCGCGCCAAGCGCGACGAGGCACACGGGAGGTGACGAAACGCCATCACCTCAATAAAACGTTGGAAAATGACCTTGAATGCAAGCAGGCAAAAATCTCGACGACGTAGCCAGGCTCTCTTCGTTTGACCGTTTGATGTTAGACGTTTCACAAACAGCTGATGTTCGCGTCGCGTCCCGATTTGTTTTCGTTTGGCCGGCGGCTGATTTATTGTAGGGTTAACGAACTTTTTATTTTAGAAATACATAAGTAATGAATACTATTAGATTTTTAAAGGCAACTTTATGGAAAAAATACTTGGGTGTGCGGTTGTGATGAATCTAATAGACTATTTTGTTTTATGTGTGTTTTATTTGGTGGGAAGCAAACTTGGTCCCAAAAAGGTACAGATGATTTGGTCCATTTCTGGGACAAAATGAAGACACATGAAAAATCTAAGGTACATTTAAACAATATATTATTATTTAATTTCAGTATGCTTGGTAAAATTAACATTAAAACTCAATTAAATTCTGCATATCACAATGAAATAATGAAGAAAAACGAACAAATTGATAAAAACAGATACATATTAAACCAAATTATAAACTGCGTTCGGTTTTGTGGTGCATTTGAGTTGGCTTTGAGAGGTCATGACGAAAAAGAGACGTCGAAAAATAGGGGCATATTTCGTGAATTAATAAATTTCAGCTCAGAATTAGACAAAAATCTTAAAGATCATATTGAAAAATCGAAAGTATTTAAAGGAACATCAAAACCCCTACAAAATGAACTTCTGGACTGTATGTTAGATGTGTATCATGATGAAGTCATAAAAGAAATAAAGGACTCTCCGTTTATCGCAGATGAAACCACTGACATTGCTTGTGTGTTTCAACTTGTTATCGTGTTTAGGTATATTCAAGATATGATTGTAAATTCATAAATTAAATTTTTGCTTATTCTTCCTACTTTAAAAGCAAGAACTATTAACAAAAAAGGGCGTGGCACCCAAAATTTTTTTTACTGCGTCGCTAAGGGTTTACCTGGCCCTACTTCACTAAAATGGCACGAGCCGCCACTGAGGCCAGGCGAAAATGGCAAAACGGCCGTAAATTTACCTAATTCCTAAAATGTTATTACTTTCTACCATGGTGGGCGTGTTTGCCATCACCAGTCGCGATTTTCATTAGTTTCCAAAACATGATTTTTTTACTGTCGACTTTCCTAGAGACGTCAAGCGCAGAGGAAACATGCCTATTTGTGTATATCGTCAACCGGCGATTAAGTAAAGAGCAAGACTCTAAGATGCGTTAATAACGAAACAGAAAAAGAATTGCCGGATGCCGCCTAAATATTAAGAGAGTTGGAGGTATTAAAAAACTATTAGAGACATCTCTCAAAATGTATATACAGGAACTATAATAGCGTCAGAGCCTCCCCTGACGAGCGAGCACTGACAGACCAGTGCCATTTAAAAGGATACATAACTAGTGTCCTTTCGTACTTACGGATTATTTGCTTCCCCTTTTAACAGACTAAAGTACCCTAATAAGTCCACTTCATTGTAATATCTATACAGGGTAATTCACGGGGACATAATACAGGGTGATTCATTAAGGGTGGCGACCGGCCATATCTCGGAAACTACTAGGCATAGAAACTTGGAGAAAAAAAAATTATGATTAAAGCGGTCATGAGAAAATTCTGGAAATTACTTTTAAGTTCCTCATTTCGCCGCAAGGGGGCACAATTAAATTTTTTTTTTAAATTCTAAATTTCTCCGAAATTTCTCATATTAAGGTATAACTCTCATTACATCATCGAAAAGCTTAGACAATTCTGCATCATTTTGGTTTAAGACTCATTGGCGTACCGACCTTGATAAGAGTGGGGGAAGCTATTAAATGTGTAAACATAAAAATCGCTGTAACTTGTAAACGACTAAGGTTAAGGTTTTAATATTTCAGGATGAAAGAGTAGATATCAACATTTTTTTAAGTTAACGTTTTTCGTCAAAAAAATTGGAATTTAATCATTATTGTAGAAACGGTAAGAGATAGGTAAGTATAAGATAATGAGCCTAATATAAAAATTAAGGAATTACTTCAAGCAATTACTTTTTAGTAAAAGCAATTACTTGACTAGCAGATGCTATAAGTAAAAGCAATTGCTAGATTTGGATATGAATAAAATTTTGAAACAATTGCTGTTTTTCTTACACCTCTAGCAAATGCTGCAAATGCTTATTCAACATAAGTTCAGACGTGGCTTATCCACTTGTTCAGATTATAGATTTCATGTTCAGTTTGGTGCCTAATTTGCAAAAGAGTTGACGTAAATACAACAATGTTGGTTTACTTATTTAGTACAATAGGTATCTGTTATGTTTTTGTGGAAAATAGGAAACTTATATTTGTGATATGGCAGATTTCAGTGAAAATAAGGAAAGTGATAGTAGTGATGAAGAAATTAAATACAAGCAATTGATATTTGTTCACAAATTGAAGGAACATAAATAAATCTCTCTGACCACAACCGTTTAGCTTTCACAACAGCTTCAGCACTTGTAGGAAATTTAATAAAAATATTGGCCTTCTCCAAAACTGCATCCATTACAGAAGTGTAGGTATGTCTTACAGACAGTAGTTTGGTGAACACCGAGTCTTCACCTACAGAATTTTGAAAGCCCGGATCCGACAATTTCCGCAGAAAGACTTTAATCTTATTTAAAGGCGACAGTGCACCCTTCTCTTTTTACCAGTATCAGTCAAAAAATAATTTGCCAACCGCTCAACATTTTCGCAGTCAAATCGATATAACTTTCTGAAATCATCATATCTGCAATTTTTACGTACACTGTAGATTTTTCTTTTACGGACGTTCATATATTCAGCCATAATTGAAGGCACAAATTAAGAGCAACGCAAGTGTATGCCGCGGAGAACTAAAGTTGACTGCTACCAAGCAAATGATGCAGGGGTCTACCTACCTTGAAAGCAATCGCTACACTAGAAAAGCAATTCCTTAATTTAGTCATCACATTTTAAGCAAACGATAGCAATAGCTTCTATTTTTTAAGAAAAAGCACTGACTAGAAGCAATTCCTGCACTTTTAAGCAATTGCTGGTCGCAAAAGCAATTAGGTACTTTAGTTTTTATTCATTGGCTTTCAAGAAATTACTTCGATTTTATAAGAAAAAGCAATTGCTACATTTTTATTCATTAGGGTCATTGCCAAAGAAATAAGTTGTTAGGAAATGAATGGGGAGTTCGAAAGATAAATAGACGAGGCCCATTTATGTAAGGTTCGTAGGTGGTTCGTCATATACGTCCAACGTTCCATCCATCGTAAATCACCATTAGAATCATAAAAAAATGTGCTTGTCGCATACAAATGACCTTTATAATAAACTATATTTCAATTTTACCTGTCTGGATGGTGTATTCTTATTAGCATTTCCATGAGGCGGCCACTTTAGACTAACAGATGGACTACGCATTACCAGGGGCTGAGGAAGGTCATTTTCAGTCATCGCCGGCGATATGGTCGTCATGGGAGGAGGTTCCCCCCCTGCGCCAGTCATGGGGCCACAACGCGGCTCTATAAAATAAGGCAGGCGTTTATGTTTACCAGTTTTGTACGTTAGTTAAAAGTTAAAAAAATAAATAATTTCGTTTGTATTTGTGACTACTTAAAATGTTCTCGTCCTTTTCATGTTTTTAAAAATTTTCCTTCATGTGAGTGACACTTATTGGGCCCTATGGTGCTGATAATGATGCTTTCTAGCATCGAAACATGTCCACCCCCTTTATTCATTAACCATTAATATATTTGTGGAGACGACTTATTTGAGTCTAATTTTCCCCCGTAGCTCAACAGCTTCACTCTGAGATAATGGACTACTTCCGTAAAACAAGATTTAATGCCGCGTCTGGTGTTTCATAGCCGAGGCTAGTAAACCATTAAATTTGCTTTTCTGGGTTGTGAAACATATAATTTTCTAAATTAGTTCCAATTTCACGCAAAATAGTTTTTTTTTATATTTATTAAAAATGCGTTTCATTATCAATATCGAAATAATTAAATTATTTTAACAAAAGTAATTGGCTCTTCGTTACTATGTTCACTGATGACCTTTGTTGAATTATTGTTTGTATGAAAAGGAATTGTTTGTGTTTACTTTAACGTCATTTAAATTGTAAAAAATTGTCAAGTAACTGTTCGAAATGGATCTAATTAAAAGTGAGAAAAAATTAAGCCTTGAACGTTATGGCCTATCTACAGGGACGTAGCAAGTTACAACCGGGCCCTGGTGCAAAACCACAGCGGGCCCCCTTCATCATTAAAAAAAATAGTCTGATATGAACAAATTTTATTGCACAAAAAATGCATGGTGGGTAACATAACGTGACGAATAAACACACCTAATTCTAAATTTATTTATGCAGAAAAATCGACTTTTCTTGCCTTTTGATTTGCAAACAATGAAATAATTTTACTTAGATAATATATCCAATGTTCTGGCTGTCTGATTTTCAATGGATAAAATTGCCAAACTAGAACGTTTGCTTTGCGACATTTTATTTCTTAAATAATTCTTAATCAACTTTAAGATTGAAAATGATCTCTCCGAAGTTGCTACCGATACGGGAATCGTTAGAAAAAGTATATAAGCACAGCAGATTTCTTTAAATGAACTCGAAATCATTTCATCGCAAATAACTAATTTCGCCAAGTAATTAATTGAAATGTTGCATGGATTTGATCCTTATAAACGCGTCTGAATGACAAAATTTCCTGAGCAAGTGAATGCGATAAATCGTTGGAATAAAACTTGATTAGATTCTCAGATAGAAGTACTAGATCAGCATCAGAGGACTCTCTTAAGACATAAGGGAAAAGTGCTTTAAACCTTTGAACTACGTTGTTTAAACTTTAAATCGATTTTCCAGTTGTGATATAATAACGTCCAACGTTAAATTAAACACCGACACATAGTTTTTTTGGCATTGGATAGTCGTTCGTCACATGACAACTCATCAAATTGTTTTTTCACTTTGCGAATTCTGTAATTTTTAAAACTTGGATCAATTCCCCAACTACGAGCTAAATCAGATGCTTCATTCACAATTTCTTCAAAACTCTTCCTAATCTCTGTAATACTAATCTCTTTTAGCACTTTCCAAAAGCTTTGAAGCCCGTTGAATATCCTGGTTTTTACTCTGCAATGCATGGGATACCACTTATTATAATATATATTAAAATATTACCTAATATTTTATATTCTTTCACTATCATAACAACTGTTTCAAAATTTTCGAGTTTTTTCTTCAATTTCTTCTCTTTTTGTTCGGGTTTGTTTTCCACAGTACCGTAAAAATTTTGTAGTTTCCTCGAAATTTTTACAGAATCATTGATAACTAAATTCAAATTATGTATGTGCAGTGCAATGTACATACAAAGCATTGGACTGTTTCTCCAAAATATTTGCCTGCCCATTATAAAGTAAAGTAAAGTTAAAGGTAAAGGTAAACAAATTTTTGACTTGTGTACGTTTATATACTTAAATATTTGCACCAATAAATTGAATTGAATTGAATTGAAGAAGAAATCGAGAAATTTTTATCACAGGCCCCAGATGAACTATATTTGAGCACAAAGGTAGGAAAATACTAAAAATTATCTATTATGAATTAAAGAACTATTTTGTAATGTATATTTTAGGTTGCAGACAGGTGCCACAGAGGTGTAAAGCCTGCCCGCAGGCGAAAATTTTTTTGGACCACGTCTAAATTTTGCTAAAATTGGTCAAAAATTTAATTTTAATGAAATGTTACTTTATCATTTATAAACGAAAAAAAAAATTACCACAATAATTGATATAATTTTTTCTGACCGAAGAATTTAAAAGAAAACATTAGTGACGCATTCGTCATTTAATTTTCTTACCAATATTTCGTTTATATATATTTTTTTCAAAAACTCAGAGTAGCAATTACCACACAGTACAGTTTTAAGTTAAAAAAAATTGCAAGGAATAAAAATTTGAAATTTGCTACATTTGTGTAACTCACTTTGAAAATAGTCAATAGAAATCTAGGGTTGCCGTTTAAAAAAATTATTAATTACAATGTGACCAGTAAAGTCGGCAATATAGGGGGATTTCTTTTTATTAATAGCTTTATTCGAAATTTTACTTTGGCATCAAGTTCTGCTTCGATCGAGATAAAAAATTAAGCAAAAAAATAGTAGTCACGTGATTCGCATTATCTGTCGAATTTTAATTTTTTCCAAAAAATAATTCAAAAGTGGGGTTATTTTTGAAAATATCGAAAAAAGTTATTAGAATAAGTTTTTTTAAATGCAGTTTCTAGCCCACATGCAAAATTTCAGCTCCATAAGATAATTTTGATTTTTTACCCACCACTAAAATTTATTTTCCACTTAATAAACACTTTACTGATGACACTGTGTTCTTTTTTGTCTTAATTTAAAGGTGTATTACTTTCAGACACAAACTACGTTTTCAAACATACTTAATTTATGAAGTTCCTTATACAGGGTCAAAAACAAATAAACTTTGCATCACATGCGACCAAATTTTAATAGCCCAATTTTGATTTTATAGAAAAACACACATTTAATATGACGCAACTTTAAAGAAAATGTATCTGAAATAAAGCATTATCAAAACTAAGAAGTTTTATGTAGGTTGTGTTGAGTCTTATTTTGCAAAAGTGGTGCAATTTACAAAATATGGGTAACAAATTAAAATTATCTTATGCAGCTGAAATTTTGCATGTGGGCTAGAAACTGCATTTAAAAAAAGTTTTCTAATAACTTTTGTCGATATTTTCAGAAATAACCCCACTTTTCAATTATTTTTTGGAAAAAATTAAAATTTAACTGATAATGCGAATAACGTGACTATTATTTTTTTGCTTAATTTTCATCTCGATCGAAGCAGAACTTGATGCCAAAGTCAAATTTCGAATAAAGCTATTAATTTAAAAAAAACCCATTTGATGTTGATTTTACTGGTGACACTGTATGTATATCGTATATCTCTAATTTGGGACAACATGTATCAACATTTTTTTAAAAAAAGATCACAACTTAAATGTTTATACCCGTGCCGAAGCATTTTTCAAAAAAAAAACTGTTGGTACTGGATTAACCGCATGTATTCCAAGTTACAAACTCTCTTGCTGTATTTCATGGGATTGGACGTAGATCATGTGAAACGTCCTCATAATAAGATTTATAATATTATCGCGCCCCATGCGTGCTCATTTTAGTGAATATCATTAAAATTCCCTTGTTCTAAAAGTATGAAAATTCTAAGTCATGTAATTACTAGAGCGCTTTTAAAATATTTAACATAGTAGAAAGTCTGCCAAAACGCATCTATTAAATATATAAATTTCTTTAATCTCTTTTTAGTGATCAGATATGTCATCATGATTGATGTTTTTTTACTTCACACCCTTCGTTTTCGCCCACTTCACTTCTCTGAATAAATTACTTTGTCCAAAGACTAGTGTTCACCCACTAACTCGTTAAATAATCTTGTTTGGTAGCTGCGCCAATTAAAATAATAATTTTTGTTAAGCGTTCATATCACAGGCAATTTTTTCCTCAGAAAAAAGTTGGCAACCATGTGAAATTATATTAACGCCAACCAAAAACGTCTCGCCCAACCACAGCAAGCCAATCAACACTATTGTTTCTTTATTTTATAACTTTCAAAACAATAAGGTATTAACAATACTACTGGGTGTTGTGCATAATTGATTTAATAGTGAGAAAAGTGCGGCAGATGATATCTCTTTCAGCAAGTAATGAATCTCAATAGGTGCATTGTTTTATTAAGAAATTTTAAAAATTGTTTATGGTTGGTTATGAAATTTTTTTTAATGATACAGTTTTTTTTACAAGAAAATCAAAAATATTAATTTAAAAAAATATATTTTACTACAATTATTGCTCTCGATTTCCACCTGTCCAATTTAAAAAAAATTTAAGCAAAAAAATGGCTCATGGGAGGGGGTAACTACCCACCCATTAAACCCCCCCCCCCCCCCTCCTTAAATACGCGCCTGTGCTGCAGATTATTTTAAAAATAAGCCCGACACTATGCCTAAAGTAGTTTAATTTTTTGAAATTTTTTTTTTATTATTTTACATCACTCCAACCAACTTTACAAGTTTATTACAGGGACAAGTATATAAAAATAACTAACAATTATTACTCTAACTTAATAGCTATATATATAAAAAAAGAGTGTTAAAAAAATCGTTTTGTATTATAAACGTTTGATTAACTCGTTAAGAAAGAAAATTATATGTACAGGAAATATTTTTTTAAATGAAATTTAAATAATGGTAGTTTTTTTAATGTTTTAATATTTTCGGGTAAAATATTATATAATATTAATCCATTATATAACAATGGCCGTTTTCCAAAGTTACTGTTTACTTTAATAGTTTGTAAAAAATTAGTTTGTCTAGTATCATGTCTATGAATATCATGAACTTTTGTATGTTGTTATGTGTTATGTTGGAAATTTTTTGTTTTAGAAGTAAAGAATGAATAAATATGCAAATTCTTAAATTATATAAATTATTTATATCAAGGTATTTATTTGGTTTATATAAATTTGTTGTTGGTTCTAAGTGCGGAAATATTTTTTTTTAGTTTTAGTACTATTGAATTGGCTGAACCCCAAATAGAAATAAGATACTGGAATTTTTGAATTAATGCATGATAAATATTTTTTAAATAATTTAAAGATATACAATGACGAATTTTAAAGAATAATATCCAATTAACGGAGAAATGTAAGTTCGAATATGTTCTACGTGTTTTCTCCAGCTTAAATTTTGATCATTATATAATCCTAAAAATTTTATGTAATCTTTGTAATTAATATTTTCCCCATTAAATATTATTGGTTGCTTCTCCATATCTAGTCTTTGTTTGTCAATGTACATAAATGACGATTTATTAAAATTTAAAGTTAACTTATAAGATTGCAACTAGTCAAATATAATTTTTAAATTTTTTTTGATATTTAATTGGATGTCCGTAATATTTTTAGCTTAATAAATAATTGTTGTGTCATCGGCAAAAAAAGGTTAATTTGTCCATATAATTTTAATTTTAAAATATAATTGATATAAATAAGAAACAATGTGGGTCCTAGAATGTAACCTTGTGGTACTCCACATCTAATTGTTTGATAGGAACTAATCTTACTTCCTATTTTAACGCATTGTTTTCTATTTTTTATATAACTTTCAAACCAACGATAAATTTTTCCTCTTGTGCCTATATCAAATAAAAATCTAATAATATATCATGATGGTTTACAGTATCAAAAGCTTGACACAAGTCTATAGAGATAAAATGCCGCATTTTTGTTTTGGTATCTAGATTTAATTGAATGTTAGTAATAACATCAATAGCTGCAACTTCAGTATCTCTAGATTTGCGAAACCCATACTGCAGTGGCGTAGATATGGGGGGGGGGTCCAGGGGGTCTGGACCCCCCCCCCAGAGATAGTAAGACAATATCACGATACGTAAGTTAAACAATTACAATCAACATATTCAAAGCCACAAAGGAAAAGGATCGTTGAACAAAAGAAAATTATCTCCTTTTAATTCCATTAGTGCTTATCGAAATAAAAACGTCAAAACGTTCGCGTTACGTTATATAAGAAATAGGTATATTTTTTTAAAAAATCTATCCATTTCAAAATAACAGGGATAACTTTGTTGAATTGATACTTTAAAGCTACATTTTTGAGAGCTCAAAACAAAATTTTAGGGCGTGGCACCCCAAAAAAATTTCGCCTTCGGCGGTGCGCCTCCATCAGCGGAAAAATAGCCCAAGACCCCCCCCAGAATGAAAAGCTATCTACGCCACTGCCATACTGATTCGCGAAAAGAAAATTTTGTCTTTCTAAAAATTCGTTAATTTTATATTTATAATTTTTTCCAAAATTTTTGGACAGGCAGAACAGGCAAAACAGATATTGGACGGTAATTATTAGGATTGTTAGTGTTATCGCATTTAAAAACTGATGTCACTTGAGCAAATTAAATTTTTCCGGAAATGTTGATTTTTGTAAAGATAATTGTACCAGGTATTTTAAAATAGGAATTATTTCGATTTTAACTGCCTTTAATATTTTTACTGAAATATTGTCATAACCAGTAGGTTTATGTATATTTAAATTTTCAATTATATCCTTATAAATTCGTCCTCGTCCATATCGTTTTCATCTAAAAACACGGATTTTGGATTTACCTGTTCTTCCATTCTTTCTTTTAATGAGATAAAATATTTAATTATTAAATAAATTAATTTATGTATTCAGGAACACGGTGAACATTATGAATACTTGTTATAATAATTAAAAGTTATTTAAAATTAAAACTTTTTTCATGTTTTCTCATTCTGAATAAATGGCACATGAATTACAAGGTATCGTAAATAATTTTTTTGTAGAGAAACTAGATGTCTGGCGAAAATTTTACAAGAGACAAAAAAGTTTCAAAATGAAGTCAGCTAGTGTGAGTGAAACAATTAAAATCATTTATACGGGGGGTTACAAAAAGACAAACTTTTATTTATCAATCACACACCATTTTCAAATTTGCAGGTATTTAAAAAAGATGGCGTTTACGTCAAAACACGCTCTTAATAGTAGTTATTAGTAGTTCTTAGTGAAAATTGATAAAGGTGAAAAGAAATGATTGCGAAAAAACGATATTTATTTGAGAAATTTAGAGCCCTGTAGCGGCAAAACAAAGCAACATTGCATATAGGTAAGTTTGCTTAGATCGCCTTATTTTTGGTTAAGCGTTATACAGTGATTTCAAGGACACCCTGTATATTATTATATTCCTGCTATATCTGATTAAAAAATTATTAATTTCGAAATCTTATATGGTTATTATTATTATTATTATTATTATTATTAGGTATTATTATTATTATTATTTTTATTATTATAATTATTATTATTAAATTCCAAATTACAAGAGAGTAGAGATGCCATGGGTTTACAAGCAAAACAGTGATATAATTTTTAAAATTAAAAAAAGGTTTTACATAACACTTGCCAAACATTTAAAAATTTTATTGGCCGCTTAAAACGCAGATATAATACGGTGCCAACATATTGTTATTATTAAATTTGCTACACACATCGTATCCAGACTACACATACAATCAATCAAATTTCAAAAATAAACAGAACTTAAGGAACAAAAACATACAAATAAAAAACATACGTTATTGTTATGTGTACAAAGCCTTGGATTTTTGGCACTCAAAACTGGATATCAGCGAAAGCTTACTAAAAAAAGTGGGGGTAAGGTTTTTATATTAATAGGTACCTGTGGAGGTAAAAACAAAAGGCAAAATAACCAGAACACAAATACTGATCGGTCTGTTGGAACCGATTTTTCAAAGTTTTACCCCAACGGAGTCCGAGGCTTGCGGTTTACCGAGTTCAATACGGTGACAAAATCGACAAATATTTTCTAAAAATATAAGCTCAACGAATTTAAACAGCTACCGAGAGACTACTGAATAAGTTTAGTATTGATAGATCTGCACGAGCTGAGCGTTTATTAAAAAATATTGGATATTTTGGTAAAATGAATTTTACACTTGCCAATTTGCTATGAAAGCGTCTTTTTCGACAAGATAATTATAAAAAAACTAAACCGGTGGTATTTTCGGTTTTCTGGGTATTTCCGCATAAACTCAGTACCTACATTTTAAGTGCAAGTTAAATTTAAATTTGTTGCCGAGCGAGGCAACGGACAGAGACGATATTATTTTCAAAAATTACTTATTATTATTACGAGGGGTTCTATAGTGGTGTGACGTCGGCGTTCGTAGTTTAGGACAGTGGCGCACCCCCAAAACCTCAATTGGACCCCGTTATGCAATAAGAAACCAAAGTACATTTTGCTTAAGAATGAGTTAGTCCCTTCTTCCAAACTTTAATATGGTTTTCCACATTTCGCAACACAGAACCAAGTTCATAATCACAAGTTGCGCCATCTATTGAACCAAAGAACCAACTGAAAATTCCAAAGTGTCTGTAATTTTCAACAAAGATCCAAGTAAACTTGGTTCCTTATTGCAAAATGTCAGTTAAAACTTCTTTAATACTGGGAAACCAATGTTTCTTGGAACCTTTTTGCATAATGCATAATGTGTCATTTCAGTATTGCATCTTAGGTTGTGAAGAACTGACTGTGGGTTTTATTATATATTTTATAAAAGGCAGCTGTGGCTTTATAACTGCGGGATATTTGCAGGAAAAGAAACAAAGTCAACTTTTAACTTGTGGCTTGAAGGACAAGCGGGTCGCGGCGCCCAAGAAGTGGGTTCTTGTTTGCTTCTGTATATTGCAAATAATATCTCCAAAACCTTATATTATGGAGCGACTCCTGCGGAGGGCAAAACCGCAATATCAAAATGGTGCTTCTGTTAAAATGTGCTCTTGAAGTATCTACACATCTCGAAAGTATAGAGCTGCGCTTTTTAGTATCGGGGCATAGTTTCCTGCCCAATGACAGTGATTTTGGGGATGTAGAATGTGTTCTCAAAAGGCACACTAAACTGTATTCCCCTGAGGATTACATCCACGGTATGAAATCCTGCAGAAGGAAGCATCCCATTGAGGTAGTATCCACGGAAAAGATAAACTTTGTGAGCACCAAGATGCTCGAAAAAGAAATCATTAACAGAAAAAAAAGCTGCGAAGAAGAGAAGATCAACTGGTTCAAAATTAAAGAAATAAAGGTTTTAAAAGAAAGTACTTATAGTATTTTCATCAAAACAAACTATGAAGACTCCGACGACTATAAAGAAATAAATATTAAAAAAGGAAAAGGAAAACCACACAAAACACCTTTTTCTAGACATTTACCACCTCTTTGGCCTGACGGAAAGCCTATAGCAGAAGCTAAACTCAAAGAAATAAAGAGCTACCTACACTTAATTCCTCTGGCGGACCATCCATTTTATGTTAATCTTATTGGTGATGATACAATCGAGAAAAACCTAGAACGCACATCTAGATTTCGAAATAGAAGATGACTGATTCTCACAAAAGAATATTTTGCAATAAGGAACCAAGTGCTTTTTTTCTTGTTAAATTGAAAATTTTCTATTAATTTTTCTACTATTACCTTGATATACTCACAAGTAAATAAAATGCTAAAAAAAACAGATTTTTTCTCATAGGGGCTATTGTTTTAAGTAATAACTAAAGTACTGTTTTTGTTTTTTACTCAGAAATATGTTTTTTTTAGTTGGTCTTCTATTGCATAACGGGGTCCAATTACACTTTATATTACGCCACAATTCAATTCAAATCACCCTCGCGCATTCAGGCCCGGCTAGCCTAAGGTCCTTATGAAGCTTGTTATATTGGCGGTATCCAACCCAAAAAAAAAAAAACGATATAATGCCTTGTGCATTCAAATAAAGGCATTAGGCTAGAAAAGCTTACATACGGACGTAGCCGGGAAAATGACCAATTAAATCAGACAAGCGTCTAGAGTCTGACTATGGACTTTTCAACCGACCAATCATAGACCGCCGTCTTAAAGAACGTAATTTTGAGGGTAAGCGATGTAAAGCCGGTTGTTTTAAATTAGGAATATAAAATGCTATTTATTAATATCGGTATGTACGTTTCATTGAAAAGTCACTTATGCCAAAAACACTCCTTTTCAAAATTCTCAAAAGTTCATCACACAAAAAACTACAAGTGTTGTGAATATATTAAACAGTGTATTTCAAGGCATGGAAGGAAGCAATATAATATTAAAGAGGGCCTTGCATCTAAGGACGTAATGCTTAGCCGTAGAGCTTATCTGTTGGGTGTCAGTAACTACCTGAATTAACAATCAATTAGTTATTCCGACATCTTTGACAGTCGTTACAAGTAATTTGATTTCTCGCTAAATTTTCCAATTTCTTGAACAATTCACACAATGGGCTTTACGGAACAGCACAAAACATTCATGGTTGAAGCGTATTTTCGAAACGGGGTTAGAGTAAATGGTGAGTGGCAATACAATCCGGGATTGTGCATGGACGATTTTCACGAACATTTTCCTAACGTTGCTTTTATTGCAGGGGATTTTTATCATTGCCTGAAAAGAACCGTGGCTGTGTTTAGGGAAACAGGTTGTATACGACACAAGAAAAGGAGCAGGAAGACCATCTGTAAGAACATAAGAACTTGTTGCAAACGTTCGTGAAATAATGCAAAATACGCCAAAAAATTGTATAAGCTAAATTTATTTCCTTATAAAGTGCAAGTATTCCAAGAAATACAAGCCGCAGATTTTGAAAGACGCAGGAATTACTCTCAATGGTTTACCCAAAATTTATTGGAAATAAATGATTTATTAGACCTGACATTTTTTTCGGATGAAGCCTGGTTCCACCTCTCCGGTTATGTGAATTCTCAGAATGCATGTAATTATTTTTCTTTTTCTTTCTGTATATTATTACTTTGTTAATTTTGTAAACAACAAAAATAAATTTGTAGGTATGTGTCTACTTATTTTATTACTCATTAGTTTGGCATATCATGTCATAATATGAATCTGACAAAATTTTAACTTAGATTTGGTTAGATGTATCGTCCCCATATCATTGTGATCTAAACCAAGCCCTACGTTTTTTAATCCAAGCCCTCTTTGATGCAAATAATTTTTTCTCGCACGGTAGTATTATATATATTAAAGTTCCACTCAAAAGAAAACAGTTTTAATATATTGATATTACTTAAGATTTAACAGGGTTGGTTGGTAAAGAAAAGTCCTTTCTACCTTCTTATATATTTTTTTTCTTCTTCTTCCTTCTTTTTAAATCTTAACAATGACCCTTCTAGAGAGCAGCCATAACTTCGTTGATATTACTTATTTCATTCCTTTTTAGTGCTTGTTATTTAACTCATTCAATACCTATGGTTCGTTGGCCGAGCAGTTCTCATCGTCGTAATATTTAATCACCCAAGAAAGAAAAACCTTGTTTTATAGTAGTTGGTACTCTTGACTTTTATACAAATCTTATGGCTCTTCTGAAGAAGAGAAACAAATTTTCGTTGTACACATTTTTTTAAAGGAACGCCTGAGCACCTTGGCTTACTATTGATGCGCAAAAGAGATCCAGCTATCATACTAGAGTTAAAGACAATACGTCAGTGTTCGTGCAAACGATTGTTAGTGTGTTGAGCAACAAACAAAAATCAAACGTGAATATGGACACTGGAAATTGTGCTACAAACATTAGTCACATTAATATAAAAGCTGCATTAGATACCAAACCTCTGCCATATATATTTTTCGATCTTGGGTTACCTGGAGAACCAAGAGATCCTGTAAAGAAATACGTTTTTAGTATAAATAGTAGAAAATTAGTTAGTCACATTACTTAGTGTTAAAACAGAAGGTTATGATAAGATTTAGCACCATTTTAAAAGGAATGGTATTAAATGGTAACAAATTAGGCACAAAAAAAAACACTCTAGAGGAAAAGGTTCCCCGTAACAAAATAAAATATTGGCAGTTTAAAAAAATGTAAGGTGAAAAAATGCCATCTATGACAATGACAGGTCCGCTATACCCAATCGAAGAGTCAGTTTGGGACTATCTTGAATACATTTTTACTATATTATACAATAAACTTTGCCTTTGAGAGAATCACGAATCATACTTCTCGGTCAAAAAAAAAACGGGCAAGAAAAATATTAGAACATTTAAATTTACACTAACTTTTTGGATCTTGGACCGATATTGATGGGAAAGTTTTTGCAAATTAAAGGCACATTATTAGGTTTTCTTGCTGTAGTTATCGCAAAATAACCATCCCTTTGCTATTATACAATTAAGAACAAAATAAGTTACAGTTTTAATAATAAATGTATATACAGTGTGTGTATAAAGTCTGGAAACGGCTTAATAACATCACAATTTACTGGCCGATTTAAACCAAATTTGGTACAGTTGTGTAAGATGATCTAACGCACCGAATGACGATATTGGCGTTGTTGCCAGATTTTTAGTTTGTCTGGAATTCGAACGAATTTTATATTTTTAAATATAACACCCTGTATATTTTTACATTTTTAAATTTCACATAAAGTTATAATTATTTTTTATTAAATGCATTATTAGTCTATACTTCATAGTTTCCGAGATATTGACTCTCGAAAAGTGAAATTTTTGAACTTTGACAGCTTCTAACTTTCTAACAGTACGTCTTAGAGCAAAACGGCTTACATATCATAAATCTTCAATTTTTATTATCTTCCCAAAAAAATCAACTTCCGGTTAAACCGGATGTAACTCGAAAGCAGGAAATATAGTTGTTCCGGTTTAACTGGAAGTTGATTTTTTGTGAAGATAATAAAAATTGAAGATAGGGACATGTAAGCCGTTTTGCTCTAAGACGTACTGTTAGAAAGTTAGAAGCTGTCAAAGTTCAAAAATGTCACTTTTCGAGAGTCAATATCTCGGAAACTATGAAGTATAGACTAATAATGCATTTAATAAAAAATAATTATAATTTTATGTGGAATTTAAAAATGTAAAAATATACAGGGTGTTATATTTAAAAATATAAAATTCGTTCGAATTCCAGACAAACTAAAAAGCTGGCAACAACGCCAATATTGTCATTCGGTGCGTTAGATCCTCTTACACAACTGTACCAAATTTGGTTTAAATCGGCCAGTAAATTGTGATGTTATTAAGCCGTTTCCAGACTTTATACACACACTGTATAAACACCCTTTGGGAAAATTGGGTACTAGGATAATTTTTAAATTAGTTTTATTCTTAAATTATCATTTGTTATCTTTATATCTTGATTTATCTCAATAGTTCTTTTCTAAAGAACGATACTATTTTTATTTGTAAATTCTGCAATTTTACTAATTAAATTTAAAAACATGACAAATTCTGAAAATAACAAAAAAAAACATTAAAAGAGAATAATTGTGGCATATCGGACAAGTGTGTACCTGTTTTTTATATTGGAATACACAGGGATCCAAGCACAATGCATACCCTGGGGCGGGTAGACCACGGTGGCCGTTTCGTCCTTGTTAGGACTCTTCGGGCAGCCATAACCCAAGCAATTCCGACAACGGCGGTAAGATGTATTATAATATTGTCATTTCTCCAAACACGTTCCCGTTCCTTTGGCGAACACAAACAGAAGCACGATTGATCAGTAAATTAAATCGATCTCCATTGTTCTGCTCCACTTTAAAGTTTAATCTTTGTGTACAATGGACTGGAAGCAGAGCTAGACAAGCAACTGGTCTTCTTAATGTCAGTTCGACTTTATATACCTAACCTGCCACGGATTGTCTTAGCAGAAACTCATGTCCCTAGGGTATGTTCAATTTGATTTTCATTACTCGTTGATGATAAAACACGGTCTAGTAAACCATCGCTGGTTTGTAACCAGATACAGCAATATATTGTATATTCCGACCATTATCGCTCAGTGCAAGTGCTAAGTCTTCTGGTCGCATTTTTTGTATTTCTGAGATTAATTAACAATATACATATCTATTGTTTAAAAATATATGACGAGTGTTATGTGTTAAAAAAGTAACTTTTGTTCTGCCCTGTGAGCAAAAAGATGATTATTTTACGATAACTGGAATGCAGCAAGAAAATTTAATTAATTGTGCCTTTAATATGCAAAAAAGTAATCTAAATAGGTCTAAGATCTGATAATAATAATAAGAGTACAGAGTTACCCTCTATCAATTTTTGCGCCCGTCTCAATCTTACAATGCAACTTGTCCAATTTTACCACGAAGCAAGATGCAAGTAATGTAGCATTCAAGATGTGACGTATTACAGGGTCATTAATAATGACCATATGAGTAAAATGGATAGTCTCGCTAGTAATGATGTGAAAATCGGAATTTACATCATTACTGCCATAATCATTTATCAGTGTCATGTCCTTATCATTCATGCCATTATTAATGGTCCTATAGGCAGTATAGGGTCTGCTATAGACATTTCTGTATATATGCTTTGATTAAGTACACAAAATGAAGACACACTTTAGTTTAGTGTTATAACAATAATATTTTTCAGATCTCTTGAATTTACTGAACACACGTTATTAATTTTTTAAAACAACCTGGGGAGTGGGGGTACACAAAAACATGATAATGTAGGTACTTACATCAGCGATAGTCGGCGCAAAATATGGAACAAAAGTTTACCGTTAAAATATAATACTACTTTAATATTTTCTTATAAATTAGAACAATAGTCACTACCACTACGTCATTGCCCTCAGAAAAAAAGAAGAATGAATTTCCCTGACAATACTGTGAAATATCGGATTTATGAATCTGGGAAAGAAAATGCTTACTACTTTTGGCTTCTATAAATCTGAAGCCTTTTCAAAGCTAGATCTATATAAAGTGGTTCTAGAATTACAGTCTGACCAGTAAAGTCCGCATCATATGGGATTTTTTTTTATTAATAGCTTTATTCGAAATTTGACTTTGGCATCAAGTTCTGCTTCGATCGAGATGAAAATTAAGCAAAAAAAAATAGTATGAAAAGGAGAGTCGGTTGTACGCCGTATTTTAACAAATGAAACATTATATATATTTGTATTCAGCGTATTTTTTATTGCTATCGCCTAGCGCTTTCGGCCCATTATAAGGCCATCATCAGGGCTTAGGTTCTAAAAGAAACACACGAAAAGAGTAAAAACAGCTAGAACAAACTACATGAGACTACTTACTCGTCAAATTATGTCCAGGAGACAAGAAACATATTAAGAGAAATTCGAAAAAAATTTTTTTTATTTTTTTTTTTAAACAAAAAATTTTTAAACATGAAACCAGAAAAATTTGTTTAAAAATTTTTCGAATTTCTCTTAATATGTTTCTTGTCTCCTGGACATAATTTGACGAGTAAGTAGTCTCATGTAGTTTGTTCTAGCTGTTTTTACTCTTTTCGTGTGTTTCTTTTAGAACCTAAGCCCTGATGATGGCCTTATAATGGGCCGAAAGCGCTAGGCGATAGCAATAAAAAATACGCTGAATACAAATATATATAATGTTTCATTTCAAAAAAAATAGTAGTCACGTGATTCGCATTATCTGTCAAATTGTAATTTTTTCCAAAAAATAATTCAAAAGTGGACATAAATTATTAATTGTAGAAAAGTAAGGTAGATAGAAGAGTACTGTAACTTACCATCGGAATCGTCCTGGTTGTAACTACACCTTGGAGGAGTAAAAAACAAATGAGTTCTGTAGTGATGCTCCTCCATGGGAGTATATCCTTGCTCTCTGGTAGATCGTTTGGTAGCATGTCTACCAACTGTACCCTTCACCCCTTTTCCAACACTGGTTCCCGATTTCTGCTCCCGGAAATTTTTTCTAAACATCAAATTCATTTTGATTGTGGTTGCGCTGGTCTCTGTTCTAAAAGGAAAACCTAGAAAAATACGCAAATGTAATTTACGCCTGGAAAGTGATCTTTAGGTCGCCGTTTTTGTTGCAAACAATGCGAACATACTGATAAAAGAAGGGGGATGCACAATACCATGCCTGAGAACAATAGGGAACTTTCCAATTTTTTTTTTTCATAATATAATTTAGTTAGGCCTGAAAAAAGTATTCCCCAATTATTACTCCTTAAAAATCAGTAAACTTGGTAAAAATTCTTTAAAGTTTCGCGCGTGTCGAAAGCTTTTCAAACGACCTCTTAAGCGCGCCAAGCCCGATGACGTCACGAAGTATGACTTTTCCGTCATCCGTCATCCTGACCGGTGGCCGAGCTACCGGGTTTGCATTTGGATTGCCGTGTCTTATTGTTGTGTCGCTTGACGCGTGGATGTCATCATGACAAATAATACTTCGTGACGTCACGACCCGTTTTTACCCGCTTGGGATAATTTGAATTTTGGGGCAGTTTTAAATCTTTCTAGCGGTCTTTTGGGACGAAATATGTTGTTTTTTTTGATGCCATATGTTTTATGACAATATATAGGTACTTATGATTTATAATTTTTTCACCATTTAAAATTTTTGTCAAGTTCCCTATTATCAACGAGAAGCGACAAGGCATTTTGTGAGACAGCCCAGAACACTTTCTTGACTGTACATTCAAAAACGTGACGTGATTTTGCATCCACACTGTCGTTTTTTTTGCACGCACGTTGATGACAGTACGCTGATACAGTAAGGCCGGATCCACAAACATCCGTGATACGCATCCGTTGTGTACCACATGATTAATCTGAACCAATGAAATTTTAGGGCTCTAAAATTTCATTGGTTCATATTAATCATGTGGTACAGAACGGATGCGTATCACGGATGTATGTGGATTCAGCCTAAGTCATCTACGACCGTGTGTAGGGGGCTTACAACGCCCAGCGAGATAATTCAGTCTGCAGCAATAAAAAACAAAACAAAGACGTTAATTTAAATAATGTATTTTCAACTTTTTTACGCGAATATGGCGTCCTATAAATAACCGTGTCAAAATTGTTCTACATCACTTATGGAAAAGATACAACGTAGCTAACAGAGCCTTACAAATAACACGTCTTTTTTATTTTTTGACCTTTGCCGTTAATGTTTTATAGCAGCAACCTATTTTTAGTGCTCGAAACCTTTGATTTTTTAAGGCCGCTTCATTATTAAAAAGTGTATGGAGAATCATTAACTAAAAGAGTGGTTTTTAAGTAGTTAACAAAATATAAATAAATGTTAATTTCTTTTGTGTATTTTGTGGCCCTGATAATGACGATACTATTACTACTATTCATAGTAATACCGTACGTTCCTAAAGAAGTTTTAATCAATTAGAGTATTTTTTATGTTAATACTAAAACTGAGCATGTTGGATTCCCATGAGGGCTATTAATCTCAGCGGTCAAGGGCAATGTATAATTATATAATCCACAAACAAGGTCAAGTTAAACACAACCTATAAAAAAAGTAAACTGCTTAAAATTAAGCCCCCATAATACCTACGTTATTAAAATAGCATCCTAGGAAAGTCTGTCTTGTCGGGAACACATTTTCTTCCCCAGAAAAATTCACTAATTTGAGTTGGCAGCATTACTCTAATTGACTGTTAGTATTTTTCACAATAAATGGTTGACTCCGTTTAACTACCAAACAAGGTCAAGTTAAACACAACCTATAAAAAAAAGTAAACTGCTTAAAATTAAGCCCCCATAATACCTACGTTATTAAAATAGCATCCTAGGAAAGTCTGTCTTGTCGGGAACACATTTTCTTCCCCAGAAAAATTCACTAATTTGAGTTGGCAGCATTACTCTAATTGACTGTTAGTATTTTTCCCAATAAATGGTTGACTCCGTTTAACTACCTGGGACGTTTTGCAAGAGCTCGGCCATAAAAATGCAAATAAACTGTCGGTCAGGGTCGGATTATAATTTGTAATTATAGCAGGTAATATTTCACTATCTTGTGCTTGCGATAACATCTTTCAGTCTTTGTGTTTCTTTCATTTCATGTCATTAAATAATATATTATTAATAACGAATTAAATATCTAAAGTCCTACCCTGTAGTGTATTTGCTTGTTGATTGTGTATAACAATGGGATTAAACTGGTAGTTTTATTGCAGTCAATAAGTCGATACCGTTTAGGGTGGCGCGCCAACTTTGAAAATTCAGGGTTATGTTACTGGGGTTTGTTGAAGAGAAAAAAAATAATATCTGGACATCACCAGGCAAGCTCAACAGTTCATAAAACTTTTAATATGATATTTACAATATTAATAAAACATTCATTACCTGTTGAACAGTGCCGTACTGAGGGCGAGGCGACTGAGGCTCTTGCCTCGGGCGCAATCACCAAGGGGGCGCCAAAAATTGACAAAATAATCTGAGATTTAACAATTTTCAAATTTCGCGGACTTTTTCGCGCTTAACTTAATATAAAATAAATTTTACAAGCGCCCTCTTCCCATTTGAGTGAAAACCATATGCAATTGAAAAATTTGTCTTTGGAAAAAACTGCTCATTTGGTTGAGGAATTGAGAAATTCATTGCAAGAAATTCGTGATTGAGAATTTGAGGAAAATTTTGGACGGGCCACCACATTAGCATCTACTTTGCAACTGGAAAATACGTCGAAAAGATCAAGAAACAAGAAAAGGCTACATTCGTACGAAAGAGAAGATGATGGGCCAAACATTTCAGAAAAGCAAGGATTTCGCATCGATATCACACAGTCAGTCGGTATTTTGATTACGGAAATAAATTGGAGATTCGAAAAGTTGATGGAAGTCGTCGGGGATTTTGGATTTTTGTCTGGCGAATCCTTGCATTCTATGACCAAAACCGAGTTAGAAAAAGCAGCAACTGATTTGGCAATGAAATATGAAAGAGATATCAATGCAGCAGAATTCATTGATAAAATTTCAGACTTTAAGCATTTGGCGCTCTCAATTTTGCCCGACAATATTGAATCTACAACCACTCTAGAGTTACTTCAATTGCCCCATAATTACAATCTAAAAGAATCATACCCAAATATTGAAATTGCATTCAGGATTTTTTTGACTACTCCAATGACAACAGCCACCTATGAACACAGCTTTAGCAAGCTGAAACTCATCAAAAATTATTTAAGATCAACCCTGAGAAAAGAAAGATTGACTAACTTGGCAATTATGTCGATTGAATATGAGATTGCTCAGAGCATTGATTTTGACGATATAATTGATGAATTCGCTGCAATGAAATCTCGAAAATTTTTGTTGTGAATCAAGAAAATTGAATATATTTTGTATAATGCAATTCTACTTTTCCTGTGTACAATAATTATCCTTATTTTTGTAAATCATCATTGTAAATTGCAGCAAAATAAACATAAAAGCTTGACTTCAAAAAAGTGTTGAAAATGTTCGATTAATTTAAAATTCTGTTGAGGGAAGGGGCGAAAAATTTGTAATTCGCCTCGGGCGCCAAAATAGCTGGTTACGGCCCTGCTGTTGAAAGAGATCCTCTGCCGCACTTTTCTCAAACAATAGGCTCGCAGTGGTTCGGCGGGACTCGTGTTTTTGATTGGCGTTAATATTTCAAATGGTTGCCAACTTTTGCTGGTGCTATTTTAATAACACAGTTCTTATCGGTATTAAGTATTCTACTTTTTTTATAGGTCTCTTAGTCCGGTCAATCTAGACCAAAAAATGATAGTGAAGGTACATAAATTCGCAACAAGCTGAAAATTAGTAAAATTGTTTAAAACATAATTATAAATAAAATTTAAAAGTTCCCCATCATTCCCGTGTGTGCAAAAAATTTTACTCGAGGTCAAAGGTCAAAAAAATCAGTTTTTCGCGATTTTCAGCAAAACGGTAAGTTTTATCGTAAAAATACTCCAAACAAAAATTGTAGATCATAATATTGTCTATAAAATATGTATCAATACTTTTTTTTCTACGAGCCACCGTTTCTGAGATATAACGATTCATAAAGTTGTAAAAGTTGTTATCGTCAATATGCATGAGTACGCCACGTATATACAATATACATCTCTAGAGTTTTTATACATATATGTTGAAATATTTAATAAAATGAAACCCAAACCCTTAATTTATACGCCCCTTTCTTCTTTCTATGTACGGAGCTCCTAAAAAAACTACCTGCTTAGATAAACATCGATATGCATGTTTCGTTAAAAATACTAAAAATAAAAAACAAGTTCAATTAGCTTGTCTTCCTTCAACCTCAGTTGCTACTCATCAACATCTTTTTCGGGTATATTACCAAGTTCAAGTGTGGCTTGGTTATCAGCTAGACCCTACAGACTGGGGTTGGAAGTTGATCAACAATACATTAGAACTAGTTCGAACTTTACTCCCACCTGCGCCGGAAAAACTGCTGAACACAATTTTTTGCAACTGCAAAAAGGGATGCAGTGCTAAATGTGGTTGCAAAAAAGTCGGACTGTTTTGTTCTCTGGCATGCCCAAATTGCCAAGGCCGGTCGTGCTCTAATTGTGAATCACTAACAGTGGAGGATCCGATTGATTCCAACGAGGTGACATGCGATACATCGCTATTGACGCAATTTACTTGCACCCAGAATGAAGATGAAGATAAACAAGAAGAAGATGAAGACGAAGAAGATGATGATGATAATGAAGAAGATGAAGAAGAAGAAGAACAAGAACAAGAAGAATATCAAGAAGAATATCAAGAAGAAGAACAAGAAGAATAATTTAAAGATCACGAATCAGACAAATAAACTTTACCATTTTTTTAAAGTTTACATCGCTTTTATCTTTTCCAATCTTTGCTAATTTGCTACTTTTAAATTAAACAAGATCACAACTAACACGTGGAGTAGGCCTACTGGGGCAACCACGTTAAAAAAAAACGCGCTAAGGACACTACCTCATAGGTGGTGTGGAAACGTGTGCATATTATGACGATAACAACTTTTACAACTTTATGAATCGTTATATCTCAGAAACGGTGGCTCGTAGGAAAAAAAGTATAAATACATATTTTAAAGACAATATTATGGCCTCCAATTTTTGTCTGGCGTATTTTTATGATAAAACTTACCGTTTTGCTGAAAATCGCGAAAAACTGATTTTTTTGACCTTTGACCTCGAGTAAAATTTTTTGCACACACGGGAATGATGGGGAACTTTTAAATTTTATTTATAATTATGTTTTAAACAATTTTACTGATTTTCAGCTTGTTGCGAATTTATGTATCTTCGAATGTCTAGATTGACCGGACTATCTGTGCTTTTGAATGATATTCATACACGTTTACAGATATCGATGCGTTGCGAGCCGGTAGTTTGCTTTTCCATACCGTAGGTAGAGGGGGGGGGGGGGAGGTGTTTCCGTTTTCACAGAACTCTAAAGTATTTACGCTACTACAATAGTTTGCTATTTATTTGAACTATCCCCAGTACGTAAATACCAATATAAATTATGTATTAACGATAATCGAAATTCAATAAAAGCAATTTACAGAACGATAAATGATAGTAATCTGAAAGAGGCACGCTCATTTATTTAAATATTAATAAAATAGGGTATTTACAAAAAAAAAAACAGCTTATAAATATTTAAAAGTATACCAAGGAAAATTTACAAAAGGTTTATTTTTATTGGAAACGGGCTATTTCGTACCCTTGACGAAGCCCTATTCTCATATATTAGGTGGGTATGACAACTTTGCTTGATTAGACCAGAAGTTAGCGAGGGAAACATCAAATTGTAAAAAATAAAATTGTTTGCTGATGATACTACTATTGTATGTTTTCATGAAGACTATGCTCAAATTCATAATAACATTAACCACGACCTAAATATAATATGTAAATGGCTTGAAATTAATAAATTATCATTACATTTTAATAAATCATCTTTTATGTTTATAAGTAAATCAAAATAAAAAAATAATAATATTTGTTCACTATCTTTCAATAATCATATATAATTAAATATACTAAAACAATTACATTTTTAGGTTTATAATAATACTAGCGACCCGCCCCGGCTTCGCACGGGTGCAATATGCTGATACTAAATATACCTACCTATTGCAGAATGTCCTTATAAACAACGTTTACAGCTTTTTTGTCATTAGTCTGATGGTATACAGTGTCCGCAAGAAAGTTCGCATCAAATGGGATTTTTTTTTATTATTAGGTATATAGGTAAAAATTGAAAAAGCAGTTCGTTTTGCTTACCTAAAAACCAAAAATGACGTATACTGAAGCAGCTGCACGACTTGCGTTACCTGTCAAATTTGACATTTTTAATAAAATAGGTTCAAAAATGCCATTATTTATAAAAATATCGAAAAACTTTATTCGAGAAAGTTGTTTATTTGGACATTTTTAGCCTCTGTACGAAATTTTGACAGTCTAATACAATTTTTATTTTTTGTCAGATTATTGAAAATTTTGATCAACCCTCGTAGATTAACTTTTATCCATCGATGTAAAACCATTTGCCTTTACTTCATTTGTAATCTTAATGCAATTTTGTGTAAAATTTTTGTTTCCAATTATTTATTTTGCTTTAAACACTGAAATTGTTATTGATCAGTATGTAATGTTTGATGCAAAGTTTATCTAATTACATCAGTTTTACCAAAATCGACGTTCCTCATTTTTCTTAAGTTGGTAAACAGATGTACAAAAAGAAAATATTAGGAAGCTTTCGTTGAAATTTTACTTAATTAATATTAAATTAAATTAATTATACTAAACTATATTTTTGTTGAATAAAATGTTTCGAGTGATTAATATTATTCTTTTTGATCCAATATTAATTAAGTAAAATTTCAACGAAAGATTCCTAATATTTTCTTTTTGTACGTCTGTTTACTAACTTAAGAAAAATGAGAAACGTCGGTTTTGGTAAAACTAATGTAATTAGATAAACTTTGCATCAAACATTACATACTAATAAATAACAATTTCAGTTTTTAAAGCAAAATAAATAATTGGAAACAAAAATTTTACACAAAATTGCATTAAGATTACAAATGAAGTAAAGGCAAATGGTTTTACATCGATGTATAAAAGTTAATCTACGAGGGTTGATCAAAATTTTCAAGAATCTGACAAAAAATAAAAATTGTATTAGACTGTCAAAATTTCGTACAGAGGCTAAAAATGTCCAAATAAACAACTTTCTCGAATAAAGTTTTTCGATATTTTGATAAATAATGTCATTATTGAACCTATTTTATTAAAAATGTCAAATCTGACAGGTAACGCAAGTCGTGCAGCTGCTTCAGTATACGTCATTTTTGGTTTTTAGGTAAGCAAAAACTAACTGCTTTTTCAATTTTTACCTATACCTAATAATAAAAAAAAAACCATTTGATGCGGACTTTCTTGCGGACACTGTATTTACGACATCACATTAGAAACCTCTAAATTTATCAGTGTTTCTCTACAATATTATGCATGTATTATACATATAAACCTTCCTCATGGATCACTCTATCTATTAAAAAAAAAACGCTTCAAAATCCGTTGCGTAGTTTTAAAGATTTAAGCATACATAGGGACGGCCAGACAGCGACTTTGTTTTATACTAAGTATGTAGTGATATTGATGAAAATTTAAGCTGGAAAAAACATATTGAATCTTTAAGAAGTTACATCTCACCAATAATTGGCATTTGGGTTCAAAGCTAAAAATCCTAAAATATATAATATATTAATTTAAAAATATGTTCAGAGACGCAACTTTATAACAATACAACTTCAGCTTATTTAAGAGAGTTGTTCGAAGGGTTGGATCAGTCGCTACGCTTCCTTATCACAAAATAAAATGACCCTTTCAACACTAACATCATAAATAACTATTGTTATAGCTTAATAATTTTAATTTGTTTAAAACTAAAAATTATATATCATTAAAATATTTAAAAAATATATATTATTCTTTGGTTTATTCAAAATTACAGTATATGATTTCAATTTGGAGATAAGCGAATTTAACTACAATTCAGCCATTAAAAAACTACAAAACAAAATAATTAAATGCATACATAAACTTCCTTTTTTAGAACCAACTATAAATTTGTATGAACCAAACGGATATTTAAATTTAGAAAAACTTTATAAATTAAAACTATGCATTCTAATACACTCTATTATTATTAAAGAAAAACAATCGAATTCAAACACCTATGGTAAAGAGTACTTTTGGCCGAAGATCAATATTATATAAAGGAATAACAGTTTACAACATTTGCCGAAAAAAAAAAAGAAATATCAAAATTATGGACTTAAAAAAAAAACTAAAAAAATATTTTTTAAAACTAAAGTAACATTAACGTATTAGGTATATTGTATTATTTTTTTTGTTTAGATGGTTATTATTTATTATACATACAGTGTGTGTATAAAGTCTGGAAACGGCTTAATAACATCACAATTTACTGGCCGATTTAAACCAAATTTGGTACAGTTGTGTAAGAGGATCTAACGCACCGAATGACGATATTGGCGTTGTTGCCAGCTTTTTAGTTTGTCTGGAATTCGAACGAATTTTATATTTTTAAATATAACACCCAGTATATTTTTACATTTTTAAATTCCACATAAAATTATAATTATTTTTTATTAAATGCATTATTAGTCTATACTTCATAGTTTCCGAGATATTGACTCTCGAAAAGTGACATTTTTGAACTTTGACAGCTTATAACTTTCTAACAGTACGTCTTAGAGCAAAACGGCTTACATGTTCCTATCTTCAATTTTTATTATCTTCCCAAAAAAATCAACTTCCGGTTAAACCGGATGTAACTCGAAAGCAGGAAATATAGTTGTTCCGGTTTAACTGGAAGTTGATTTTTTGGGAAGATAATAAAAATTGAAGATAGGGACATGTAAGCCGTTTTGCTCTAAGACGTACTGTTAGAAAGTTATAAGCTGTCAAAGTTCAAAAATGTCACTTTTCGAGAGTCAATATCTCGGAAACTATGAAGTATAGACTAATAATGCATTTAATAAAAAATAATTATAATTTTATGTGGAATTTAAAAATGTAAAAATATACTGGGTGTTATATTTAAAAATATAAAATTCGTTCGAATTCCAGACAAACTAAAAAGCTGGCAACAACGCCAATATCGTCATTCGGTGCGTTAGATCCTCTTACACAACTGTACCAAATTTGGTTTAAATCGGCCAGTAAATTATGATGTTATTAGGCCGTTTCCAGACTTTATACACACACTGTATATAATTTTTTTAAAATAATTTCGATGGAGTTTAATCTACACAAATACTAGAAATCCGTAAATATTAAATACCCACAATAAACAACAAGGAATCCACAGAGAAAATTTAAAACATAACAAAAATGGCGCCGAGCCGGTTCTGGAGTGTATTTTGAGCATGTCGATAAAGAAGGACAGGCCGATAACAAGAGGTTTGTGCGCATGCCCAATTCTCCTGGAAGGGAAGGTATCGAACCGGTAAGCCGTGCGCGCTGACGCATTTTTTCACCCATAAAACGTAAGTTTTGTTTGCGCAGGAGATAAAGTGTACACGGATCTAAAGGTAAATGTCTATGTTTTGACCACAGAGTATCTGTGGTTTTGACGAAATACTACAAAAGTAATATTTAACAATCTGCTTGTAATTTATTGCTGATTTGCTGCATTCAATTCCATTTACTAGCTAGTAGTTAGACGTTAGGCTGTATTACCGAATTAAAGATACAGTTGACATTTAAAATTTCGGCCTTGCGTGTGTACTTGGATTTACATTTACATAATTACGTGTATTTCAATTCAGATTATTAAGCGCGTTGTTTATTTGTAGGGTTTATTTAAATGGGGGATAAGCAGAAAGGTTTAAATTTTAAGGCGAATAATCCGAGCATTTTGGCATACATGCTATTAAATGACGCCGTCGAGTCCACCGCATAGGCATGGTTGGCTGCATCGCATCGGTCGGCTCGTCTCGGCAATAGTCCAATAAACAAAAAGGAATTGTAGTTGGAAAGCTGCTTTTTTGAAGAAGGATAGACACTTCAGTACTATTTTGTGTCCAGCTAGAGATGTGTCATTCGTTCATTTTAGTGGGATTCTATCAATCGGCGATTGATACTGAAAATGATCGAATCTTTTCAATCGATCGTTTCAATCGATCATTTTCGGCAATCGCAGGTGAAACGATTGGTATTGACATTCGCGCGTCCGAATCGGTCCGGTCGTTGATTGTCGATCCCACTCGTGTCAATCTTTTAAACGAACGATTGACCTTCATTTGACCAGTACAGTTACAGTATTGAAACTTTGTGGTATTGAATTTAAATGTTAAATCGAGTTGATTGCTTTTTTGTGCGAACGGCACCGTCGTTCGACGTCGTTTCAATCGGTGATGCATGGGCATGCGCATTTATATTGATTTCGAAGCGAAGCCAATCTCGGCCATCGGTTCGATCGTTCGATCTCCGATCGGTCAGTGCCAGTAGTCACGTGACGATTGATAGATTTAAGCAGAGCAAGATTCGATCATTCAATACTTAAAAGTGATTGAATCCACGTGATCGAATCATTCACGAATGACACATCTCTATGTCCAGCTCTTGTACGAGAGGTAAAAAGCCCTCTTAATGAGTTTGAAAATATACTTTTGGGCTATAACCATAGACCTTTACCTTTAGATAAGCAAACGAAAGTGGCCAATTTATGGCCTCGCGCATGTAAACAAAGCTACACCGGATTAGACATGCGCACTGCAACATTATCAATTGACAAATGGAAAAATAGACAGGTCCGGGCTTTAAAATGTAAGTTCGTGCTCAAGAAATTGTAAAAGTTGACCTTCAATTTATTTTTATGTGTAAACAGCTAAAATTTGCCACAGATTCTTGCCAAAAAATAGGAATTTCTTCTCAATTTTTGATCAAGTTGGGAAAAAAGGTAGTGATTTATAGCATTTTTAGTAGTTGCAACTTGCAACCCTATCAGATTTTGAGGATAGTCTATTGTTTTTAAGGTTTTGTTTAAAAATTATTCGTTGTCGTGTTTTTAGTTCGAAAATGGAGAGAAAAAGTCAATAGTCTTATACAGGGTGTCCCGAAATTAGCTGACAATATTTTAAGGGGATAAAGTACATTCAAAAATAAGACTAAAATCCTCTATTAATATACCATCAAAAACGCTTCGCTATGGGGCTAGAGCCCCCCCAATTGGAGCTATGATAAGCAGTTCTTTTACAATATCTCAGAAACCGATTAGGGTATCAAAACAAAATTTGACACATGTTTTACCCATAGCTAGACGAAATAAATTGTTTAATTATCTTAACTGTATTTCTTCCAGTGGCGTCCTACTGGGTAGGTAGTTGGGAGAATATTCCCCTTAGTTTTTTATTTGTAGGATTTTTTAACTTTAGGTGAAATTTTTATAAGGCTTGAAGTATTTTGCTGAAAAAAGGTACTCTTGTTTCATTGCGGTAGAATTCACCATTTTCCAGTAAAATCGATTTTAAAATTTTCGGTTTTTTGAAATCCGGTGAAAAGGCTAAGGTTTTTTATGCATATCTCAGCAAACACTTAATATTAAAACATAAAATTTATTAGAAGTTCTACTAGCGACTAATAATAATACATAATCAACTTGGGGATTTATTAGATAATGTGCCACTGGATTTACGTTTAGGGCACTTCTTTCAACATGATGGGGCACCCAGCTCACTACAGACGTCAAGTGAGGAATTGGCTTGAAGAAAATTACCAGGTGGATTGGTAGCCATAGCCTGGCCACCAAGATCACCTGATTTAAATCCCCTTGATTATTATTTTTGGTGACACACACATGACTGGTACTTGCTTATGAATTAGTTTCCCGTGTGGTTTACAATCAAATTAGATATGCAATTTGTTATTCTTTTTTGTTTTATTTAAAAACTCTCTTAAAATCTCCATGAAAATAAATATTGAAAAAACAAAGGAATCTACAAATATGTGTAATTTAAAAACGTTACATTCTGTCAAATTACAATAATAGAAGGTTTTATTAACAAAAAATTTTAAATTAAAAAAAATTACATTAAAACTATGAAATTTAAAAAAATAATAGTATCTAATATTTACTTAAGGCTGTGCGACGTCACTGGAAAAATATTTTAAAGTAACATCCTTTAATGCATATGCCTTGTCGCTAGTAGAACTTCTAATAAATTTCATGTTTTCATATTAAGTGTTTGCTGAGATATTCAAAAAAAACCTTAGCCTTTTAACCGGATTTCAAAAAACCGAAAATTTTAAAATCGATTTTACTGGAAAATGGTGCATCCTACCTCAATGAATCAAGAATATCTTTTTTCAACAAAATACTTCAAGGCTTCTAAAAATTGTACCTGAAGTTAAAACATGGTAGAAATAAAAAACTTAGGGCAATATTCTCCCAACTACCTACCCAGTGGGACGCCACTGGAAGAAATAAAGTTAAGCTAATTAAATCCTTTATTGCGTCTTGTCATGGGTAAAACATGTATCAAATCTTGTTTCGATACCCCTATCGGTTTTTGAGATATTGTGAAAAAACTGCTTATCATAGCTCCAATTCGGGGGGCTCTAGCCCCATAACGAAGCGTTTTTGAAGGTATGTTAATAGAGGGTATTAGTCTTATTTTTGGATGTACTTTATCTCCCTAAAATATTGTCAGGTAATTTCGGGACACCCTGTATAATAACCAATCTTCGTTGTTATCGAGTAGGTACCTAACCTTAAGTCAAATATTAGTTGGTATAAGTATAACTTGTATTGATTTTTACAATTTGGCCAAAACTTGGGTATGTGTAAAATATTTTCATGCACAATTTATTGTTCAGGAATTTGAAAAAGTTTTTGCCTGCGAACTTTACCCGTGGAATACGTTCACCCTTGACCCTTGGATTGGAAACATACCTAGATATTTACTTTTTTCTTTTACGTAATATAAGTATAGAGAAAAGTGTCTTTTAAACTTTTTGAAGCAATATATTGCCCGAAAAATAGGCGTACCTAATTAGATTGAAGGGCTGCAAATAAAATATACCAAAACATGCATTGGTGCCCCAATGCATGTATTAGTGGTAATAAGTCTGGGTGTGAGTTTCTCTTTATTTTTATACCTTGTTTGTATAGCCTAGGCCTAGTTAGACGTGTTTAAATTGAGCATAACAAAATAATTTTGCTCAAGAAAGGTTATTACCACTCTTTTCTTATCTACAATCGTTAAGCCATCAGACGTTCGAAAATTACAAAAACAATTTTTCGGTCGGCTCTCTATGGCCATAACTATTAGAAATATCGTAAAAATCATTATAAACTTTTTCATTCAGATAAAAAAAATGTCTACAACTTTTGTTTAAAACTTTTTTCTAGTGTTTTTTATTTTGTTTTGAAGCTAAGAGTCAAAAATAGTAATTTACGTTACAAGACCGGAAAGTACTGTTTTTCAGGTCGAGACGAGCATTTCCAGGGCGAGCCATAGGCGAGTCCTGGAAGCTTGGAGAGACCTGGAAAACACTAATTTTCGGTTGCGTGACGTACAATATTTTTTTTAAGACCGACACTTCGATATATTTTATAATCTACGCAAAACAAGTTTGACATAAAGAACAAAATTAAAAATCAACGAACTGTCACTCGACAATACATCGAAATATTGTTGTCATAATAACGAAATCAAGGTATCTTGTACAGGGTTGGTTGAATTCGTCCAAGTGGACATAATTGGACGATTTTGTCCAATTATGTCCGTCCGGACAAAATCAATTGTTCTGGACAAAATGGACAAAATTGTACAAAATCAATTAAACACGTATAAAATTAAAAAAACTTTATTATATTAGGATTAGGGTGTCAAACAAAACTTAAACAACAATAACGGGATACCGTCGGATCATCGTGCCGTCGGATGACGGACGCATGAAAATTCACCTTAAGGTGGGAGTATCAACATCATGCTTGCCAACCTATAACCTATTTCGCGTAGATTTATTTATGTTTTCTAGCATTTATACAAAATTTAAAGAAAATCAGTATCGACTTGATATTCTATAAGTAATGATTGACATATTTAATAAATATCAAGGAATTTCATAACTTATTTTAGGAGAATTGTATGGCGAAAAATATCGGGTAAGATTTTTTTTAACATTATTATGTCATTGTCACTCATTGTTCTTCACTATACAATTCTCCCAAAATTAGCACTGAAATAAATTGATATTTTTGTAATATATCAGATACTACCTAAATAATGTACCGACGATATTGATTTTCTTTAAATGTTAGTTATTAAAATAATAAACTTCAAAAATCAACGCGAAATAGGTTATAGGTTGGCAATAGATTGAATGACGTTGAGAATTCAACCTTAAGGCCCCATAATGAAATAACAAATAGCCATTTTCTGGAATTTTCAATTTGGTATTTATTGTTTATATAATACACAATACAAACGTGTATTTTGGGTTGCCTAAATCAACAAATTTAATAAAATGTAATGAAATTTGATTTTGTCCAATATTGTCCGATTTTGTCCGTTTTTGTCCAATTTTGTCCATGTCCTGGACAAAATCAAAAAAAGTGGACAAAATCACAACCCTGATCTTGTATTATCAAAGAGCGATTGGAAAAACAAAAAACAGGGTGACAGTGACATTAGAGACCGGAAAAGTGACATACAGACCGGAAAAACGTTATTTTCTAAACGAAAAATTGTCCAGAAAGTGTAAATTTTCTGTTCGGTTTTAAAAAAACATATTTTAAAGTGATTTTCCATTCCTTTTGCAAGGGTTGAATACGAAATAATAACGGAGTCTTTTCAAACAATAAAATGCACCTTCAACCAAAAAAGCAGCTTTTTAACTGAAATTCCTTATTACGCGTTTTGTTTATTGAACTACAAGCTCCCAATATTCCGGAGGGAGCAATTCATTTCTGTCATATTTCATTTTCTTGTTATCATCACATTGCTACTGCTAGTAGGCAGGCGTTGCCAGGTTTTGCGGACTTTACACCAGTGTGGAATTTTCCGAATACTGATCTGTTATTTACGCGAACCGCAGACAAAAAAATTTGGCCCACGCCCAAATATTGCTAAATTTGATCAATCTTTTATAGTAAATACAGAAGGTCTTTACCGCAAAAGCGAAAGATAATTTGATTTAAAACATCCGTTTTTATCAACTTTTTCATTTTGCTTGATTATTTCTACCAAGTTTTTTCTCCTCCAAATAAAACACAGATAAAATAAAATAGTCTATTAAATACATCACACCCGCACATCCTACTATTTTTTGTATATATACCGGGTGTTGCTCAAAAGACGTTTACCCCTATACCTTTTCTGTATTTAGATATATTAAAATGAAATTTTAATGACATACACTACATTTATTGGCATAATTTTCAATTAGTTAGCACTTCCGGTTTAACCGGAAGTGCTAACTAGTGTTTTTTGAGAAACACCCGGTATTTTTTTAAATCGGGTAACGGCCGCCTTAAGTTCTACTTTTGTTCCTAATCAAACTATTGTGGAAAATGGATTGTCCATTAAAAACTTTTAAATTATAAAAAGTTGGAAAAATTACAAAGTTACTTTGTTTACGAACGAGAGCAAAGTAGAACAATACGCATTTGCGACGTACAAACCAACAACTGAATCGCGACACCGCGTGGACGGGCCGGAACGCGGAACCTTGGGCACCTGGCTCATAAAAAATTAGTTACCCGCCTATTATTGGCCGCTACGTTACCGATTTGCGCATAATCGCTTTGATAAACCGCGACCATACAACCGACTACGTTCTAGTTTTAAATATACTTTGCTCACTGCTTTAAAAATAAGAATGTAAATTGTAGGTGGTAGGACACCTGACGGGCCGCCACTGGATTTAATGCGCTTTCTGCTAGGTCACTGTTTTACCATCCAGACGTCCCTCGTACTCAAACGTTTCAAATAGCTTTAATATTAAGATTTTAAATTCAAAAACTGTTGAAAAAAGTTATAGCTTTCAAAAAGTAAAACCAAATAAACCAATGTTATACGGTAGGTGCATTATTTATAGAAATAGGTTACCTGAAAATAATATTACTGCAACCGACAAGAATACAAGGTACTTACAATGTTTACAAATTTGCGAGGTTTAATTTTAGAAATAAAAATGCTTTGTAAGACCGAGGGCGTCGAGAAAAATCGTGACATTGTTTTGTTCCAGTTTCTTCATAGCCGTACAAATCAGAATATATATTTTGGGTTGTATCCAAAACTTTGTCTTTTCCTGTATTAACTCTATTTATTTATTAGCATTAATTTTTATTAAGCACAACCTGGGATAACCATATTACCTCAAATAACGTTCAAAAGATAAACCGGTTATTAAAAATAATGAAATATAAATAATTATATTGTTATTGTTTCCATCCTAAATTTTAACGTGAATTGAAAAATGCTAGGTACAATTTAAATTGTGAATCATTATAGAATTAACTTACCTAAATGTGTTAAGCTGTTACCATCAACAAAAACATCACTTGTAAATCCAATTGCGCAAACAAAAAAGTAACGGACGATTTAATTAATTAATGCACACGTAAATCAAGGTCTGTGTCGCTATCGCGTTGTGCGATCGAAATCGATCAAAAGGGTCACACGCTGCCCTTTCCATACACTAACCACTTCACTGAACTCTCCAATTTGGGGTAATAAACTAAAAGGCCTTTGAAGTTTCTAAATAAAACAAAGAAGTAACGGTTATTACAGCATTTTCAAGGCGAGCGACGCTGGCCGGACGCTGTGTGGCCGCGTCGTGACGCTTTCTAGCGCCGCGGCGTGCGCTCCACTTTCGGTGGTCTATTTTTGCGATTTGCGCGAAGTTCATTTGGTCGACCGCTTCGGCCAAGGTGATTGCGGATAGGTAATAATGGAAACTTTTGGAGACAATTAATTATTACCTATATATAAATATTTACTAACTTTTTTATTATTCAAAAATATATTTTGAAAGACGTTATAAGACTTTTTCTTTACACATATATTTAGGTTCCCTCTTAAAAAACCTAAACTTCATATTTACCTTATTTTTTTTTTAGATAAGCTATTCATAAGCGGTTTTAATAATTTGTAAGTAATTGAGCATAGAATGTTACTCTAGAGCAGTGGCGCCTCGTGCATAGGTTGCTGCATTATTTATTTTATTCTCGTGTAGTTTTTCACTGGTAATAATAATGTCATATTTTTCGTTTTGAAAAGGTACAGAAAATGATGTTTCCTGCGACGAAAAAACCACCGTCCTACCGATGCTACATCCTACATCATATACATTTACCTTTAGATGCGTACAGCTTATCTCCTGCGCAAACAAAAGTTACGTTCTATGGGTGAAAAATACATCCGAGCGCACTTCTCGCCGGTTAGATGCCTTCCCTCCCAGCAGCATCGGGCATGGGCACAAACCTCATGTTATCGGCCTGTCCTTCTTTAGTGACATGCTCGAACTACACTCCAGAACCGGCTCGGCGCCTTTTTTGATGTTGTGTTTTAAGGTTTTTCTGTGGATTCCTTGTTGTTTATTGTGGGCGTTTAATATATACGGATTTCTAGTTTTTGTGTAGTTTAGTAAATTGTGTTTTTGCTTTTAGTGGCTCGGATTCGAATATATACAATGACTAGTAACAGCCCTTGTATGATTTTATTATGCCCAAATAGGGGTAAATACCTGGTATTTTATATTTTCAGTAAGTATGGATAGTGATATGTATCTTGATAAATAACTTTATTTTATTATGATTAATTTAAACACATCAAACTAGGTCTAGGCTACACAAACAAGGTATGAAAATAAAGAGAAACCCACAACATCCGATATCTCGTTTGGAATATTTTATTTGCATCCCTGCAACCTAATTAGATACACCTATTTTTCGGGCAATATATTGCTTCAAAAAGTTTAAAAGACACTTTTTTCTATACTTATATTTTATAAAAGAAAAAATTGTAGTTTATATTAATCCGCGGGTCACAACGGTCCTTATAGGACTACGTGTGACTGTTTGGACAATGCCAGAGGTCTGCCACTCTAACCTAACCTAATCCGCGGGTCAAGTTATCGGGCAAAAACTTTATCAAATTCTTGAATAAGAAATTGTACTTGAAAATGTTTGACTGCACGTACCGAAGTTTTTGCCAAATTGTAAAAATCAACAGTTATAGGTATACCTATCAACTAATATTTGAGTTGAGGTTAGGTAGGTACGCGATAACATCGAAGATTGGTTAATTTGTTGGTTTTGTTTGTTTTTTATATTCGATTTTATAATTTTTATAGCTTATTTGACTTGTTCTCTTCCTTTTTGAACTAAAAACACGACGACGAATAATTTTTAAACAACTTTTAGAAATAGACCCTGAAAAACAATTTTCTATCCTCAAAATCTGGTAGGTTTCCAACTACTAAAAATGCCAAAAATTACTATCTTATTCCCAACTTGATCAAAAATTGATGACATTTGACAGAAAATTATTTCTGCCAATATATTGATGTCACAATCAAAGTGGCCTGGTTACTTAATTATTTTACAACCCAAAACGTCAGAAATTAAGCAACTGGTGTTTTATATTATACATCATTAAATACTTTAAAAGATGCATACATACCTCATCATAATTAAATACATCAACAAGTTCTTATGGGACAGTGGAAAAGTGAGTAATCTATTAAAAATGTTACTTTTTGCAGATATTGCGCCAAGGCTGCTTGTACGTCTTTTCTCCGTTTTAACTACGAATGCTAAAACAAAAACAACATACTACGCAGTTACTTTAGTCTAATTTACTAAAAGAACAGATTCCCAGTCTGTTGAATAACGGGCGTTTTATAAAAAATATCTTTGCTACAAAGATATAAGAATTTTATGCCGAGCCTTTTTATATAAATATTTATAAACAGCAAAAATGGACTCCTTCAAATTTCTTTATTTTCAAAATGCCTTTATTCCAAACTAAATTTTACAGTTCATTACATGAAAAACATAATATGGAAAATAATAACCATTAAAAGAATAACAATAAAAAATGGAAGTTAATCCAATTTTACGTAGTAAATATCTTTTATATTGTTTTTTGAAATTTTTCTGATATTTTTTGGAAGATTGTTATATTTTATTATTTCGTCATATACCGTGCGAGCAAAATTATTTGCATCTAAGGACGTAATGCTTAGCCGTAGAGCTTAATACCTGTTGGGTGTCAGTAACTACCTGAATTAACAATCACTCAGTTATTCCGTCATCGTTGACAGTCGTTACAAGTAATTTGATTCATCGCTAATTTTTCCAATTTCTTGAACAATTCACACAATGGGCTTTACGGAACAGCACAAAACATTCATGGTTGAAGCGTATTTTCGAAACGGGGTTAGAGTTAATGGTGAGTGACAATACAATCCGGGTTCGTGCATGAACTGTGCCTGAAAAGAACCGTGGCTGTGTTTAGAGAAACAGGTTCTATACAACACAAAAAAGGAACAGGAAGACCATCTGTAAGAACAGAAGAACTTGTTGCAAACGTTCGTGAAATAATGCAAAATTCGCCAACAAAGTGTATAAGACGCATATCCCAAGAAGTGGGAAGATCTTATGGAACATGCAGGACTATTCTTAGGAAGCAGCTAAATTTATTTCCTTATAAAGTGCAAGGATTCCAAGAAATACAAGCCGCAGATTTTGAAAGACGCAGGAATTACCCTCAATGGTTACCCAAAATTTATTGGAAAGAAATGATTTTTTGAACCTGACGTTTTTTTGGGATGAAGCCTAGTTCCACCTCTCCGGTTATGTGAATTCTCAGAATACATGTAATTATTTTTCTTTTTCTTTCTGTATATTCTTACTTTGTTAATTTTGTAAACAACAAAAATAAATTTGTATTTGTCTACTTATTTTATTACTCATTGGTTTGGCATATCATGTCATAATATATCGTCCCCATATCATTGTGATCTAAACCAAGCCCTACGTTTTTTAATCCAAGCCCTCTTTGATGCAATTATTTTTTGCTCGCACGATAAAAGAGATTTTTTCCGAAATTACTTTTTACTGGTATAGTTTGATAATTTATACAATGTCTGGTGTTATGATCATTTAATGTCTGTATTCCCCTGAAGTGTTATGTTTGGTTTTTTTTTCTTTTAAAATAATATCGATATCGAGTTAATATACTGGATATGTCCTTTCCAACGTAAATTTTCATCTAAAACTAATCCTAAAAATGTTGTCGTTTTTGAATATTGAATATTTTTATTGTTAAATGGCACTTGGGGGGGTAAAGGGGTATATATGTCCTAAATCGACAATTTTGGGAAATTGAGTTTTATGTTTTAATACTCGCGTTTGGATAACGGTTTTTTTTTAAACTAATTTTTTTAATTAAAATAGGCATTTTTTGATCCTTAATACATTGTATATAGCAGTAATTAAAATAAAATAACTATTATGCAAAAAAAATATTACTTAAGTATACCCATTTACACATGAAAAATTCTAAAAAAACTTACATATACCTCTTTACACCAATTAAATAAAATGTTGCTATTGTACTTTCTTCAAAACTCTATTAAATATGAAAAGAAACAAATGGTAATAAACGCGGAGTTCAAAAACAAAACTTATTATTATTTTTATTCATCGCTCGACTCATTATCATTTAATTATACCCTTATCATCAATAAAAGGCCAAATAACTTTTTAGGCGAGAGGGAGATAAATATACTTATATTCCTTTCCACAAATAATTTTGTTAAAATTCAATTCGTCAGTAGGCTTTAAAAAATCTTAATCCCCTTTTCACAAAAAAATATACATTTTCTATAGTTATATCCTTTTCCACAATTAAAAAGGCACATATTTAAGGCTTAAATGACTTATATCTCTTTTCCCAGGGGTAGATAATGAATTTATAAGTATTGTGGTTGGCGACTTATCGGAATTTTGAACATTTTCAACTTATACCCCCTTACCCCCCCAAGTGCCAAATGTTAAGGGGTTAATTTATTATATCATTTATTTTATTTTTAGTTATAAACATAAAAAAAGATTTCGTAAAATTTATCGTCAGTTTATCTGATTAAAGCCAAGAATGAGGTATTTTTAAATCATTACTAATATCAAAATACATTTCTGCGAAAGTTTCAGCAAAATAAATAATTGTTGTATCATCTGCGAATAGCTTTATATTGCCCTTTAAGTCCAATTTGGAAACGAAATTAATCTAAATTAAGATTAATAATGGACCTAATATTGATCCTTGTGGAACTACCACCACCTGACTGTACCTATCAAGCCGCTCATAGACATATTGACTAGAACATACAAGATTAGTAACAGCTATTTACCACGCAGAAATCCATGCTGCCTGTCAGATGTCATACACGAGACATGCCCACTAACATAGTCATGCAAAACAGTTTCAAACAACTTGCTGACGTTGCATATTATAGAGACAGGTCGATAATTGTAGAGATCATTGCGGTCACATTTTTTAAATACTGGAGTGATACGAGAAATTTTCCAAGAATCCGGAAAACATAATGTCGATGGAATTTTTAACGGTTAACATGATAACAATCTTTAACAATAAAGGCAGGAATGAAATCCGGCCCCATTGTCATGTTTGGCTCTGTAAATGTCAAGTTCATTGATGGCTGGCAAGATACATGTGGGATATTTACATACAACAGGAGCCGCTGCAGTTTTCGGCAGATCATCCAGATCCTCGTCCTGAAATGTTCTCGATAATAAATTAGCAAAACTATCTACTGCATTCTGAGGATGGTCAACCAGTTGATCACCATACCTTATCACATGAGGTATGGAGGAACTGTTATTTTTAATGTGGAAATAAGCCTTTCCCGACTAATTGTTGATAGGTTTCAGTCGTTAGTATGCTTTAAACATTATTACTACTAATTGAAATATTCCTATTTCACAAGTATTAAACCAAATTTACGAGGAATGTGGGATAGGTACGCAAGTAACTAAATCTTTTAGTTAACAAATATTTATTTTATAATCCATCACAAGTTAACTAATTTTTAAAGTATAGACATCTAACAATTAATAAATCTCAACTTTTATAATATTTAAAAACAAACAACCTTACATATTTATGTAATACTTTTGGGTTTTAAAAATATGTACAACTTTTACTGTATACAAATTTTAAATGGTTTAAGATGGAATAAAGACTTTAAAATAAACGTAAATAATACAGGTTATTACTTTTTACCATACACACATAATGTGACCGGTAGAAAGTTCGCAACATTATGGGAAAAAAAATTATTACAAGAGTATACAGGGTGTTTCAATAAAAACTCCCAGGCCAATTATTTCGAAAACTAAAAGTGACATGTAAATTCTGTAAAAAAATACCCTTCTTACTACTGGCAATGCGAACACGTCCCTGTGTTAAATGAAAATATCTTAGTGTTGGCAACACTGTGTGTTTATTTTACCTCCACCCCACCAGCCAGTCCAGCCCCGCTTTAGATTTGCATTCGGCATTCGGGTATTCCCCTAGTTCCCATTTCGTACGTGCTCGAGAAATAATATTATTTCTCTTTGTCGCTGATAAGTCTTTTGTTTATACTTTTTTTTTCAGGTTACCTACTATTAAAGTGCAATATTCTGCATGTTTTTGTTTTACTTCCATACTCTATACCATATATTTTTTACATACTTAGTATTTTACATTGTTATTTAAAAATACTGGCTTAAATTAAAAAAAAAACGGTTTAAACCAAAAAAACCTGGTTTAAACCAAAAAAACCCGGTTTTTTTGTTTTTTTTTAGAAAAACCGGGTTTTTTTCCAACCCTGTGAATAATACAAGATGTAGGTGGCGCCACGGTGTAAAGAAATTTTTCGATGACAGGAACTTTTAAATGTTATCGTTCTTAAAGATAATTAATTTTTGATCAAATTATGTCCCATAAAATTTTTTTAAAAATCCAACATGAACGGAAACAGTAGTATAGTATCAGAGTATTTTAAGTATAAATATTTTTAATATCCTTTAGCAGATTTTAATTTAATTTTGGTAATAATAATTTTAGTGATAAACCGCTCGTGTAGCGCTAAATTATTACCTCCAGTGACGACTCCTTTTCTTGTCTGTTCAATTGTTTTCTTATCTTGCTTGGTTTTCAAAAAATAAAAATAAAAACAATTTTATTGCATATCTCGGGAAAACAAAAATCATTAAATATAATTAATACGTTGTATCTTTTGCTATTAATCGAAATACACTATTGAGAGTTTGCAGAACCGAATTATTATATCGATTTGCTATGTGTGTATATGAAAACGGCAATAATTTTGAACACCTCATTCGATCCCATTAAATAGTTTTTGGTATTGTTCTAATTTTCATTAATAATTTTGTATAATTTCTCATCAGTTCTTTCATAAAATTTAAAACATCTTTTAATTTTATTTTATAATGCTTTAATGTTTTAATGCTTTTAAACAACAAAAAATACAACGCATTAATTATTTAATGATTTTTGTTTTCCAGAGATATATGCAATAAAATTGTTTTTATTTTTATTTCTCGAAAACCAAGCAAGATAAGAAAACAATTTAATAGACAAGAAAAGGATATTTTTAGTTGCTTAATCTGAAAAAAAAATTTCAAATTTACCAAAAACTCAGTGGCGTCTTATTTTTTGCCAATATTATTTGTTAAGGCGCCCCCTGAGACGTCACTGGACGTAATAATTTAACGCTACATGAGCGGTTTAACACTAAAATTATCACTACCAAAATAAAATTAAAATCTGCTAAAGGATATTAAAAATATTTATAATTAAAATACTCGTTAAAATAATTTTTAAAAAAATTTAACCCCAAATCTCCGTTCATGTTGGATTTATCAAAATTTTTTATGGGACATAATTTGATCAAAAATTAGTTATCTTTAAGAACGATAACATTTAAAAGTTCGTCATCGAAAAATTTCTTTGCACCGTGGCGCCACCTACATCTTGTATTATTCAAACACATTTTTAAGTATATATATAACGATAATAACAACAGACAATTACTAACAATAACATAGCTAGTCAAAATTACTTACATATTATAGTACACTACATTAATTTGATTATTAAATCGATACTATTAGGTACATTATGTCTACCAACCTTCCTTTTTACATTATTTGAAACGTATTTAAATGGAAATAGATTGGATATTTTTTTTAGAGTTAGAGTTGTAACTAATTAACTTTTTTTCCCATAGAACTATTTGAGATAAAAAGTTGATACTATCAGGAAATGATAATGTTGATGGGAGGAATCGAATTCAATAAAAAAGAGTAGTGTTACATTTGAAAAAAAAACATTCCTTGAGTTACAGAAAAAACTAAAAATCTGGCAACGTCGCAATTGTCAATTTTCAATTCAATTTTTTAAGTTATCCACCTGTACCAAAATTCATTGATTTAACCTTGGTAATTTTGAAGAAAATTTCACACCTGTCATTCTAAGCCAATCACACACTTTCATTTCGACAGTTACCAATGACAACCTTCAAATTTTTCGGAAATTTTTCTCCTCCTGCCAAGCTAGGCAAACAAAATTAATAAGTGGAAATTTTTTCTTGACAGCTATCATATGATCCGAAAATCAGTATTCAGGATCAAATTTTGGTATTTAATGTTTTTATTCATTTTATAATACTAAATAAATACAAATGTTTATTTACCAAATATTTCTTTCATTAAGGCTAAATATTTTTGGAATTCTGGTTCGAACTCTTCTCTTCGTAATGGAGAATAACAAGGATAATGGTTATCTTCCCTTTCCACTTCTATCAAATGTCTATGTTTAATATAATAGATGTAATATTTGGATGCAATTTTGTTCTGCTGAATTCTGGTTTTTCTTAAAAAGGATGGGATATCTTCCTCCAAAATCTTCTGGATAGCTGAGAAAAGGTTTTCTTGATGGGGATTTAATTCAGTTTTTTCCATTAAACATTGCAAATACTTTAAATTTTTATGAGACATATTAATGTCCCCTATTTCAGAGCAAGATTTACAAACACCGTAGGGCTTAAAATTAGTTTCTTGATTGTTTACTGCCATGATTTAATTATTGTGAACTAAAGAAGCACGTTTAAGAAATAACTGTCGACGTGACGTATAGCAGAGACGATTTTGACATCACAAGCCTAAGCCTACTTGACTGTGGTATCTACTATCTACCTAGATTTTAAAAATTGTTTTATCTGGCATAACTAGCCTAAACTAGACTATACTTTCCCTTTGTTTTAGTAAATGAAATGTAGTAAAAATAAATAAAAAGGATAATTTTCACTTACATTTTTTGCATTTTGTTTAACTAAACGGTGAGGAAACTTTTTTTTGAAAGTTTAAGTATTCCCATAATTATGGATAATTTCAATAAAATAATTCAAATAAATTTTAGGTGTGAAATTTTCTTACCGAATTCCCCGCGTCCTTGAATTAATATCCGGAAATTCTTCGAGCACTAGGGAGATTATAAGTGAAAATTAGCCGTTCCGGTTATTTCAACTAACCCTGTATAAGTAGTTTATATTCTATACATTTTAAAACAATCATAAGATTTTAAAAATATAACAAAAAAAACATTACTATTTAAGAAGAAATTAAATATACATAAAAACAAAAATATTAACATCATTTTAAAACTTTACATCACTTTAGATTTATTGGTTTTAGAGGTAGAAAATACGAATAAAAGGGCCTATATCTTACATTAATTAATATCGTTTCGGGTTACTTAATTTGCAAGATGATGGACACAATGTCGAATTAAACTTTCACTAATTGCTGACACTGCTCATGTGACCACGAAGCAACGGTCATGATAGGTAGCGTCCACGACGGTCCACGTGCTTTAATTTGTTTTCCATCTCCATCTTGACAATGAAGTTACTATAGATAATATCCAAATACATACATACCTACGCCACTAATCATTCAAAGCACAAAGGAACAGAATTGAACGGCAATATTGGATTGTTTTTCTCCTCCATAAGAGCTGTAGCCATAGCATTACTCGCTTTTTCGTACTCCCCCAAGGCTTCTAATACTTTTCCCAAGTTATACCTACGAAACATTGATAAAAAATTATATTATCGACTTAACTTTCGAAATGTCTTTATTCCAAACTAACTTTTACAGTTCATAACATGAAAAGTGACAACATAATATAGAAAATAATAACCATTAAAAAAAATAGCAATAAAAAAAAATGGAAGTTAATCCAATTTAATTCATTAATAAAATCAATTTAAAAAAAATAGTATAAATAATTTAATTTAGTAAATATCTCTTTAATTGTTTTTTAAAAGCTGCCAATTTTTTAATTTTCTGATATTTTTTGGAAGATTGTTATTTAAAAGCGATTTTTTTCCGCAATCACTTTTTACTGGTATAGTTTGATAATTTCTACAATGTCGGTGATACGATCTTATTCTCCTGAAGTGTTATGGTTGATTTTTTTTTCTTTTAAAATAATAGAGTAAATTATAATACAAATTTTTAATTTATAAATATTTTGAACGTGTTAAATACCCTTTCGGTCTATATAGATTAACAGTTGGTTCTAAATGTGGTAATTTGTGTATACATTTGATAACATTTATTTTGCAATTTTTGTAATGATTTTTAAGTTTGATAAACAAGCAGATCCCCATGCAGAAGCTAAGTATTGTAATTTTGAATATATTAATGAAAAATATATATTTTTTAAGTATTTCAAAGGAATGAAATATCTAGCTCTGTACAAAACAGGTAAAGCAGTGTGTTTATATTTTTACCTGTTCTCCTCACTCTGCATTGAATTTTGAAATATTGATTCCATCAACAATAATTTAATACAGAATTAATTACTCACTGCGACAACATACAATGTAATTTCACATATTATAATGTTATAAGAATGAGAAATTTCTTAAATTAGATTTGACCGAAAACATCCGACCTTTGGGAGTGTTCCTAGCAAGCTGTCTGTATCCGCTAGTGACTAGCTTTCGTTTGTTTTGTTTTCTTTAAAAATCTGCCAAATACCCGTGTTTTGGTAGCAGTTACCTACAGTTTTAAGTTAAAACTTTAATTGATAAGCATAAAACGAAATTTTATCAAATTTGAGCACATTTCCATTCATTTAAAAAATGAAAATTATTTGCATTTAAAAAAACTTTTTCTAATAACTTTTTTCGATACTTTCCGATACTTTTGAATAGGGAACTTTCCAATTTTTTTTTTTCAATAATATGATTTAGTTAGGCCTAAAAAAAATATTCCCCAATTATTACTCCTTAAAAATCAGTAATAACTTGGTAAAAATTCTTTAAAGTTTCGCGCGTGTCAAAAGCATTTCAAACGACCGTTTAAGCGCGCCAAACCCGATGACGTCACGAAGTATGACTTTTCCGTCATCCGTCACATTGACCGGTGGCCGAGCTACCGAGTTTGCATTTGGATTGCCGTGTGTTATTGTTATTGTATTGTTGTTTTAAGGTGGAATTCTCAACGTCGTTCAATTTATTGCCAACCTATCATATAACCTATTTCGTGGATGTCATCATGACAAATAATACTTCGTGACGTCACGACACGTTTTTACCCGCTTGGGATAATTTGAATTTTGGGGCAGTTTTAAATCTTTCTAGAGGTCTTTTGGGACGAAATATGTTGTTTTTTTTGCTGCAATATGTTTTATGACAATATATACCTATGATTCATAGAATTTTTTCACCATTTAAAATTTTTGTCAAGTTTCCTATTATTTTCTGGAAAAAATTAAAATTTGACAGATAATGCGAATTACGTGACTACTATTTTTTTGCTTAATTTTCATCTCGATCGAAGCAGAACTTGATGCCAAAGTCAAATTTTGAATAAAGCTATTAATAAAAAAAAACATATGATGCGGACTTACTGGTCACACTGTACATATTATTATGTTTTTATATTAATTTATAAATCCAACCTTTTTTAACCTAAAACAGTAGGTAATTGTACTCTAAAGAGGGGTATTTGGCTAATTTTTGGATAAAACGAAACAAAAAATGCTTTATTTTCCTGACTTTACAAATAAACCATAAAACCAATAAGGGGAGAATCGTTATTAACAGCGTATTATTCTAGCGTAGAACTTGGCTGATATTTCCACGTTCATGACCTCGTAAGGAACCTAGTGGACGTTAGCATTTTAAGTATTATCGGCTTTTTGTGTACGATTTTTGGAACGAGTGATTTTTTTTTTGTCCGTTCTAATTAAAATATTTAATATTGTGACAGCTATTTTTATTAAATTTTAATGTTTTATCGAGTATAATTTAACTTTAACCTGTTTGAAACATACACTAGGTAATAAAGGTATAATCACCTTTGAATCCTTCAAAGTCATTCCGGCAATATTATAGTAAATTTGTCAAATTTTTTGAAGGATTCAAAGGTGATTATACCTTTATTACCTAGTGTATGTTTCAAACAGGTTAAAGTTAAATTATACTGGATAAAACATTAAAATTTAATAAAAATAGCTGTCACAATATTAAATATTTTAATCAGAACGGACAAAAAAAAATCACTCGTTCCAAAAATCGTATAAAAAAAGCTATGTTCCATTTAAGAAACACCTTATCCATGTCGTAACTCTTTTGTTTCTGGTTCAAATAAATTTTTGGTTTCATTTTTGAATTCTGCAGGAAAAAGTACATCGATTGGCTATTTCGGATTTTTCTTTAAATACAAGGAAGCTCAAAAATGAGCCCCTGTTCAGTCCTCGTTGGAAGACCCTGTACCGTTTAACGAGCTCTTTTGTTTGATACTTCTACCTGATTGGATGAGACATAATCATGGAATTGTTGTTAACGGACCAATAACCTTCCCTAACTTTTTGCATCAATACTCTTTTCTACGATGTACAATTTATTTTCCTTAAATAATTATATTCTTACTTGAGAAGCAACGATAATCTCTACTCACCACGTTGTAGTGTTATGTGGCTCTATTTTAGCGGCCTCTCTAAGTGTAGTCTCGGCAAGACCTTGCAGACCCAAGTAATGATAAACCAGTCCCAACTGTTGAAGCGACTTAACGTGTAATGGGTTGATGGCCGCTGCATTTTGAAAGCACATTTTTGCCTCATTCCATTCCTCATTGTGCATATGTAATAGTCCTTTCTAAAAGTACATTCATTCAGAATTATCTTAAGTGTAGGGTGCAATCGAAATATGTTGACGCAATTCACTGTCTAAACGACATTATGATATAGAATGCTTAGAATAGATCTTTAGATTGTAAATAGGGACACCTTTATCTGCTGGCCCCTTGGTTATGTTACTATTGTTATCTTTCTAAAAGTTGATTTAATGTATACAGAGTGAATCACTATTAGAAGATCTCGGAAACAAGTAAAGTTATCATTGTTAAAATTTTATATTTTTTGTAGCGAGTGATCAAACCCTTCGAACAACTCTCTTAAATAAGGTGAAGTTGTATTGTTATAAAGTTGCGTTTCTGAACATATTTTTAAATTAATATATTATACAGTGTGACCAGTAAAGTCCGCATCATATGGGATTTTTTTTTATTAATAGCTTTATTCAAAATTTGACTTTGGCATCAGGTTCTGCCTCGATCGAGATGAAAATTAAGCAAAAAAATAGTAGTCACGTGATTCGCATTATCTGTCAAATTTTAATTTTTTTCAAAATATAATTCATAGGTAGGGTTATTTCTGAAAGTATCGAAAAAAGTTATTGGAAAAAGTTTTTTTAAATGCAGTTTCTAGATTTGATTTTTTACCCATATTTTGTAAATTGCACCACTTTTAACACCTAGATAAAACTTTTTATATTTGACAATGCTTTATTTCAGATACATTTTGTTTAAAGTAGCGCCATATTAAATATGTGTTTTTCTACAAAATCAATCATGGGCTATTAAAATTTGGTCGCATGTGATGCAAAGTTTATTTGTTTTGGACCCTGTATAAGGTAACTTTATAAAATAAGTATTTTTGAAAACGTAGTTTGTGTCTGAAAGTAATATCTACACCTTAATATTAAGACAAAAAAGAACACAGTGTCATCAGTAAAGTAGTCATTAAGTGGAAAATAGTGGTGGGTAACAAATCAAAATTATCTTATGCAGCTGAAATTTTCCATGTGGGCTAGAAACTGCATTTAAAAAAACTTTTTCTAATAACTTCTTTCGATATTTTCAGAAATAACCCTACTTTTGATTTATTTTTTGGAAAAAATTAAAATTTGACAGATAATGCGAATCACGTGACTACTATTTTTTTGCTTAATTTTCATCTCGATCGAAGCAGAACTTTAAGCCAAAGTCAAATTTCGAATAAAGCTATTAATTAAAAAAAATTCCATATGATGCGGACTTTACTGGTCACACTGTATATTTTAGGATACTTTATTTACTGGACCATAGTAAATTATGTTACCATATGCATAATATGATGACTCAATGGGTAAATATGGTTTGCTTCTTGAATACATTGTTGAACATCCTGAAGTTGACCCAAGGATAAGTACAGATCGGCAAGAAGAAGCCATACTTCCACTTGCAACATCCACGCCCTCTGTGGTCCCGGTCGTGGACTAAAACTGCTCATTGAACTTGCCACTTCGCTTAAGGCTTGTTCTACTTTAGAAACGGCTGTGTTGTGTAATTGTAAAGAACCTAAAATCAACAGTTATATACAGGGTGTTCCTTAATGACGTGCTAATATTTTAGGGTGTGATTCCTTAAGTCATTCAATGAAGAAAAGTTCATATAAACATATGTCGTAAACTGCTTATTTTTTCTTTTTTAATGAGTTTTATGTAATATCTCCGAAAGTACTTTAGATAATATTTTCAATTTTGACATGTGCTAATAGGACATAAAACCACATGTTTTAGTTATAAAAGTTATTTTCTTGTCCCACCAGTGGCGTCCCTGCAAACATGTCCTCTGATACTTTTTAGAAAAAAAGTAGTACGCCACTGATATTTTCCATGTGGATATTATTTCTGATTAGCCTGATCAATTCTACATAAAAATGGTCTCTTGCGTTTTTCTCCTCAGGCACACTGTTTTTAATTAAAATAATGAAATTAAATTAGTCTAACTAGATTATAATATAAAACGAACATGACAATATTTATTTTTATTGGTATATTTTATATCACTATAATATAAATATATAATACAGTATTTATTTATTTTATTCATTATTTATTAATGACGTTATTGAATATATCTCTTGGATTAGATAATATCCAATTTTTAATTTTATTTTTATAATTATTTAACGATTTAATTATTTTAATTGACTGTGGTAGCATATCAAAAATATATGGATTGGTGTTTAAAAAATGTTTGTGTGCTATTGTTTTGTTTACTCTATTTTTATATGTAATAGTATTTTTATGACGAGTTCCATCTGTGCGATTAATATAATTTATTATATTTTTATGTTTAAAAATATATATTTTAACATTTTATAAGAAAATATTTGTTTATCTTTAAATAGTAAATCAGAAGAATATTGATGGTCTTTGTCGTAAATAATTTTTAAAATGTATTTTTGAATAGTTTCAATATTATTAAGATAATTCTTATTTATGCCTATGGAATAGTATTTATGTAAAAAGAAAAAATATGAATAACTTTTGTTCGAAAAAGTCAAAATAAAAATCTTACAAGTAGAGTTAAATCCATCAGTGGACAGACTGTATATTAAAAACAAACCTATTTGTTTTTCTTTGTGGTCAAAAATGCCCTGTAGATAATTTAAATTAAATTAAATTACAATAAAGTTAATTGGCTTACTTGAATCTTTATCAGACATTTCTGATGTATACAACTGAAATACTGATCTGGTGTCACTTTTTCTATCACATTCTGGCATATCAGAAACTGTCTGTCCTTCATAAAGATTCTTCCACAATTCAAGCATCTGTTTGGCTGTTACTAAAGCCACCTAAAAAAAATAACAGTCACTAAAGAGTTTTAAAATTAGAACAGTTGTTAATGTTAAACGCCAATTGCAAGAATGTGTGGTGACATCCTATCGACAGGAATGACTTTTAATTTATTGGTAATACTTTGCAATCTGAATATGTCTCTTAATATCTAACTGTGTTAGATCAAATAATAGAACCTTAAATGACGACATTTAAATTTTTAAAGTTAATAAAATAAAATATTTAGGAATTATTTTTGACAGTAAATTAAATTGGAATTTTCACATAGACTTAATTAAAAAATTAAGAAGTTTACTACCGATTTTTAAAAACATTAAAAATTTTTTAAATGTAAGACATATGGAAATATTATATTACGCGTTAGTTAAAACTCATTTAAATTACGGAATTTTAGGTTGGGGAGGAATAAATAGAACTTAAGTTAAAAAATTTGAAATATTACAACAAAGGTTTCTAAAAATTATATACAATAAAGATTATCTTTATCCTTCAAAAAAATTATATTCAGAAACAAAAAAGTTGAACATAAGACAACTTTACATTTATAACATCTTAATATATATATTTAAAAATAAAAACCTTATACAATTTAAAAACCATAATCATAATACACGTCATAAAAATGAAATAACCATAAAACCTAAAATAAATAAGTCCATAGGACAAAAAAATTTCAAATATTTATGTTTTTATTTAAACGATTATTTACCAACAAAAATTAAAAAATTGATTTCATTAAAAAAATTTAGTCTAAAAAAAAACATGGATATTAAAAACAGACATTTTGAAAATATTTTTAGAAATGCTTTAATTAATTAATATTGTACTGAATAATTTATATAAGTAATATTTTTTACTTAAAAATTATAAATTAATAATTTTATTATAGGTAATATATTTCATTAAAAAAAACTGCGTTTATACTATAAATTAACATTTTTACTTTAAAAAACTTGATTTTTAATGCATATTTATGATTTTACATACTAAAACAAAAAATAAGATTTGCCCCTAACAAGCTCAGCTTCAGGAGATTGAAGAATAAGTTTATTGAAGAAAAAATAAACATATTTATTATATTATTAAATTTTAAATAAACTGATTATCATTATTATTATTATTATTATTATTATTATTATTATTATTATTATTATTATTATTATTATTATTATTATTATTATTATTATTATTATTATTATTATTATTATTATTATTATTATTATTATTATTATTATTATTATTATTATTATTATTATTATTATTATTATTATTATTATTATTATTATTATTATTATTATTATTATTATTATTATTATTATTATTATTATTATTATTATTATTATTATTATTATTATTATTATTATTATTATTATTATTATTATTATTATTATTATTATTATTATTATTATTATTATTATTATTATTATTATTATTATTATTATTATTATTATTATTATTATTATTATTATTATTATTATTATTATTATTATTATTATTATTATTATTATTATTATTATTATTATTATTATTATTATTATTATTATTATTATTATTATTATTATTATTATTATTATTATTATTATTATTATTATTATTATTATTATTATTATTATTATTATTATTATTATTATTATTATTATTATTATTATTATTATTATTATTATTATTATTATTATTATTATTATTATTATTATTATTATTATTATTATTATTATTATTATTATTATTATTATTATTATTATTATTATTATTATTATTATTATTATTATTATTATTATTATTATTATTATTATTATTATTATTATTATTATTATTATTATTATTATTATTATTATTATTATTATTATTATTATTATTATTATTATTATTATTATTATTATTATTATTATTATTATTATTATTATTATTATTATTATTATTATTATTATTATTATTATTATTATTATTATTATTATTATTATTATTATTATTATTATTATTATTATTATTATTATTATATAAGGATTTTTCTGATGGTTAGAAAAACTATTTCATGAATACAATAATTATTTCTATGGTGAACCATCGTTGTTGCAGATTCAGTTATATTTTTTACCTCTATTCTTTCAAGTTTGTTTTGTGTCTTTTGCATTTTTGCATATACTTCAATACACTAATGTTCGGTTGCACTAAGGTTTCTAGTAATACCGTGCGAGCAAAAATTGTAATGCTTAGCCGTAGAGCTTAATACCTGTTGGGTGTCAATAACTACCTGAATTAACAATCAATCAGTTATTCCTTCATCTTTGACAGTCGTTACAAGTAATTTGATTCATCTCTAATTTTTCCAATTTCTTGAACAATTCACAAAATGGGGTTTACGGAACAGCAGAAAACGTTCATGGTTGAAGCGTATTTTCAAAACGGGGCTAGAGTAAATGGTGAGTGCCAATACAATCCGGGTTTGTGCATGGACGATTTTCACGAACATTTTCCTAACATTGCTTTTATTGCTGGGGATTTTTATCATTGCCTGAAAAGAACCGTGGCTGTGTTTAGGGAAACAGGTTCTATACAACACAAAAAAGGAGCAGGAAGACTATCTGTAAGAACAGAAGAACTTGTTGCAAACGTTCGTGAAATAATGCAAATACGCCAACAAATTGAATAAGACGCCTGTCCCAAGAAGTGGGAAGATCTTATGGAACATGCAGGACTATTCTTAAGAAGCAGCTAAATTTATTTCCTTATAAAGTGCAAGTATTTCAAGAAATACAAGCCGCAGATTTTGAAAGACGCAGGAATTACTCTCAATGGTTTACCCAAAATTTATTGGAAAAAAATATAAAGAGACGTGTGAATTTATGCTTAGAGCATAGGTGGCCAATTTCAGCGATTTATGTATTTTTTTTTTCTTTCTGTATATTTGATAATTTTGTAAACAACAAAAATAAATTTGTATTTGTCTACTTATTTTATTACTCATTAGTTTGGCATATCATGTCATAATATGAATTTGACAAAATTTATGTCGTCCCCATATTATTGTGATCTAAACCAAGCTCTACGTTTTTTAATCCAAGCCACAGAATATTACAGCAAACCAGAAGCGACAATACCTGTCGGTACCTTTGATATCGACTGGTCGTTTTTCAGTGAACTTCACACAACGATAACGGTCGATCCACAGCTTGATAATCCGAGAAAACTTGCTTATTTTCTACACTGAGCGACCTTACTTTTTAGGACAGATGAAAATGCAACAGAACGAGACAAAATAATATCACAATTGGCTAGGCGCAACGTCAGCTCGCGGACTAAACACAACGTAGACGAGCACATGGTTTTTAGCGATACACAACTTATTTGCCACATGCGCCTACCAAAACAGGACACGCAAAACGCCGAGCTGTCGCTTCTCGTTGGCTTTGAGTTCTCTGATCCAAGCCCTCTTTCATGCAAATAACTTTTTGCTCGCACGGTAATTAACTAACCAGCAACTTTGACGATGACATAAGTGACGGTGACAGGCATTATTTACTCACAATCAAAGCGCTTTTAATATTGTACAATAAATACTACAATAAAAAAAAAGTTTTTACTTACCTCCCCACCTTTTTCATTTAACTCCAAATGCGCCTTAACATACAACAAATTCAGACAGTCGGGATACTCTTCCAAAGCATTCTCCACGATTGTTATTGCCGATTTGTACTGTCTTTCCGATGACAAAATTAATACTAGTAAATGCAATGTCGAGGAATGTTCGGGTTGCAAGTCTAAGGCGACTCTAATGTGATTTTGTGCTTCTGCCGTGTGGCCTGCAATTGCGAGTTGCAATCCTAAATAGTAACGAGACAGGTGGTCGTTTGGTTCTAACTCTACAGCACTAAAAGAAAAATAATTGGTAGAGATATACAAAAGGTATAAAGTTGTGTTTTCATCGATATTTTAGTAGGTATCAGAGTTGTATTTTATTTTAAACCTACTTCCTTGCCAAATTCGTTTATGTTTATAAATTAAAGGTTGAATATCGCAGTGGCGATCCGTGGGTACTGAAATAGGCGAGGCTATAACCGGAGGCTGAAGTACTGCCGGCAAATTGCCTCAAGGCAGGCAAAAAAACTTTTTGAGCCACGACTAAAACGCCGAAAAAAGGTACTAAAATACATCCGAGTAACATATTTTTTATTATTTACATAGGTCGTTATGTATCCACAAGTTCATAGAACCTCGGATATTACAATGTTGTTTGTTGTTTAAAAAACATGAAATACAAGGAGTGAAAAAGTTGATATGTTATTAGTTTTTGAAGAATGTAGAAATAATTCAACCGATGCTGCACGACTTTACGCACAAAGATCATGCATCCAACCCGGCACTATTAGGTACCCGAAACTGGTTCCGAAAATGCGAAATGAGCCTGACAATAATAACATATAAACTTTTTCACTCCCTTGTAAAACTAGTATTTTCCATGTTTTTTAAACAACAAACTAATTTACTTTGGCAGAAGCTGTTGGCATGTAAATTTTCTTCAAGGCATGATTTTGTTTTATCAGTTTTGCTGGTCACAGGCTACTTGATGCATTTAAATCTAAATTTATTCTCAAAAGATGCTTCATTTTAGGAAAGTTCAAAGTTAACTTTTTAAAGTTTTTTAATGGCAGCTTTTCTAAAACCCAATAGTATCAAAATAATTGTAATAAAATCCTCTTTTTTCTTAACCCGACGAGCCACCATGTTGCCGTTTAAAAAAAAATGAGTTATACAACTTTAAAGATTAAATTTTACATAGCACATAGCATTGGACCAAAAATAGTAAAGTTGTATTTTTCTCAAGATCAAAGAACTGAAATAAGTGATTTTAGGGTATTCAGCCCTCTAGATAAAACAATAAATTTGGAAAAAAAATATTTTCTTGGTGACAAAAAGTGATAAGTGACACATGGTTGTATTTAGTCATATGGAGTCAAAAAAAGGAAAAATATACCAGGTGTCCCATTTAAAAATCGAAAGTTTATGTCACTTCCGGTTAAACCGGAAGTTCCATAATGTTGAGTCACCTGTCAAAAAATGCAGTTTCATGTCGTATACAAATCCCCCAAATTTTATTCCATTATCTTAAAAAACAAAAAAGTTAGAGGGGCGAACCACCTTCCGTGGACACCCGGTATATAAAAAAATATTCAACATTAACTGTAGAACAAAATCATGCAAGAAACCAGGTTCCGGTAGGTAGAAGAGCTCGATGGAGGATGAATGATCCTCCAAAACAGCAAGCGACTAGAAGCGTCAGATATAGACAACCGATGTTCTGTTAATAAAACATTTTTGACTGATGAAAACAAACAGAGAAGAGTAGAAATTTTGTACGAAATATTTCTACAAGAATAATTTGTGGGAAAGAGTAATATTATCTGACGAAAGAACATTCGAATCTTGCGAGAACGGCAAAATTCTGTCCAACAGTCCAGACCTCAATCCTACTGAAAACGTTTGGGGAGAAATGACGAAATATACAGTGTGTCCATGGATAGAGTTTGGAAGAGGATAACCTTATTTATTTGTAGTTATAGAGGAAAATGTCATTCTTTATAAAAACGTCTGCAAACACTATACAGGTTTCGTCACAAACAACATTTTTAGTTTTTTGGATCTTTTTTTTCAATTCCTTGATTTATTAAATGAATTTTACTAGTGTTAAAATTACAATTTTAACTATTAGATTTGCAAGTACTATACAGGGTTCGTCAGAAACAACAGTTTTTTGTCAATTCTAATTTTCAATTCCTTTTGATGATTGACTAAATCATCACTTTGGGAACAAATGGATTGGAAGGTACCTATGGTCCAAATAGATGGCAAGTTGGAGTCCCGATCTCCTAATTATCGACTTAGTTATGGGGATATCTGAAGCCACATGTGTAAAAACCAATTTCAATAATAACTTAGATCAATTGAAAGAAACAAGTAAGAGTAGTTATTGTAAATATCCTAATACAGCGAGTAAGGAACTGTTATCGAGAATTCAGATGTCGAGTTGAACTATGCGCTAACTCAGTGGTACCACGTTTGAATAAAAGTTTCATAATATAAGATTGAATTAATTAAAGAAATATGGCATGTAATAATAAAAATACCTACTCCAAAAGTAGGCAAATAAAAAATGGGTTTCTTACAACAAAATCGTTACTCGGGCTAGATGTAAAATCATATTTAAAGTAAGGAAGGAACAATAGTTGCTTATTTTTACGTAAATTTATTTTAAACGAAATCCAAAAAACTAAAAATGTCGTTTCTGACGAACCCTGTATAGTAATCGCAAATGTGATATCTAAAATTACAGTTTCAACACTAGCAAAATTCATTTAATAAATTAAGAAATTGAAAGAAAAGATCCAAAAAAACTAAAAATGTTGTGTGTGACGAACCCTGTATAGTAATCGCTAATCTGCTATTCGAAATTGTAGTTTCAGCACAAGCGGCATTGCAAGACGTTCTTATAAAGAATGACTTTTCCTACTAATAAAAAAGTTTCTCTTCTTCCAAACTCTATCCGGGGCCACACTGCATGTATAGGCATGATTAAAGATCAAGAAGGTCAGTTCATTCTTCATTTTTAAACTACTTTGCTGCCAAATTGTATTGATCTCCACTAATCATGATGCATTTAAGTTTTATTTAAGCTTTAAATCAATAAATCTCCAAAACTACTGAACTGAAGTACATGAATACACGTGTCAACGTGATTTTTTGCCAATTTTGTGTCCCCCTCGAAAACAAGATCGACGGGTCTGAGCGTTTTTCAAAAAAAAAACTGAGATGCCAGTAAATGCCTCTGTTTCGTTTTCGATGCGCCACCCTGTATAATGTATTATTTGACAACGATGGTATCTATTTTATTTAGCATATTTACCTTCTGATATTATCTGTAGCCTTACATCTTAAAATATCTTTTTCCTTTTTGAGGAGATTTGCTTCAGCTTGTAAATGATAGCCAATACCGGCATAAAGATGGCATCTACCCAGAAGACCTGACGAATTATTAAGCTCCTTTTCTCTTGCTTGTAGACTAAACTCAATACCTTAATAGAAAAAAATGTATAATTATTAACAGCATCTGTATTTATTCCAGAGTTTTAAATTTAAACCGTTTCTAAGTTGACAATTTATTATTTAAATATAAATTAAACGCTAACAAATATTTCTTTCTTTCTTTTATCAAATAATTTTCTTATCGAATTATTTTCAAGGCCCAAGCTTGGTAAGCTATCGAATTTTTTGCATGTTTGTTGGCATAAATTCCCAATTTATTCCCAAATTAAATTTACTTTTTTCGGTGCTTCGTGGAAGGAAAACAGTTGGGAATAAGAAAAAAAAAATAAAACTGAATTATGCTATTTCCAGACACTGAAAAATGAACGAATTATGCTATTTAATTGTGCAAGGTGATATACGGCCTTAATATTTTAATTTTTTGTCTAGACTATTTGTGAGTAAGAAGACTTCAATAAAAATACTTTTACTCTTTACTTATTCTTTAAACCTTTTTCAAGCACTAAAAAACTACATAATTAGTAGATAAAGTCTGTTCAATGATCGCTGACTGTTACGTCACGACTAGTGCTTATCTTTCTAACATTCGTGAACTAGGCGAGATAGTAAATTTTCCTCAATAATGAATGTCGTATAATTTTACCAGTCAAAAAAGTTTTATTGTCATTTTTGACAGTGACATTTTTAATCAACATTATTTCAAAAATGTCACGGTATTGTAAAAAAGAACAAGCATTAATTTAAAAATTATTTGATTATTTTCAAAGAGACGGAAACACTCGTTTACCCTTTAACGCAGTTTACGAGGTAAGTAGATGTAATAAAGCAGGAATTGTAAAAACATAAATAATAAACATGAAAAATATATGGCAATGTTTTATAAATACCTATCTGTTTAGGAGAGTTTCTGATGCTTTGGGAGTTTCGTCTTCAACAATCCAACAAATTAAGGCACAGGGGATAGAGAAGGATGTACATTTTAAGAATCGCAATAATGTAGGTAGCTATTTTGTCATCCCGTGGTTGACAACACGAAATTCATGAACATATCATAAGGGACCGTATTTATTGGATGTATAGAGCAGGTGAACACGTTCCCATTCGCTCAATACAACTAAACCTTAAAATCATTGATAGTGTTGAAATGTATCCACTGGTTCATTAGCGAACTGTTTAAAAAAATTAAAATTTAAATGGCGTAAATTTACTGTATCAAACATGCGTTTTTTAAAAGATCAACCACATATAGCCCAAAAACGAGTAGAATTTTAAAGAGAATTTAAGAAAACAACTCTTAATTTCTCTTAAAACCTGTTTTTCTGGAAAAAGGCGCGAGTCCAGCCTATACCAAAGAAAGGCAAGAAAACCCTGCCAAACAACTATCGACCAGTCGCATTGCTTTCAGTTATATCAAAGGTGATGGAGAAAGCTATTAACCAACAACTTATAAAATACCTGGAAGGCCTTAAAATTATCAGCGACCATCAGTATGGTTTTCGTAAGTCCAGATCAACAGGAGACCTGCTAGCCTATGTCACTCATCTTTGGAGCAACGCAATCGAACATCATGGGGAGTCCCGGGCTATTGCACTGGACATCTCTAAAGCCTTTGACCGTGTCTGGCACGAGGGGCTCCTAAGCAAACTGCGTTCTTATGGTATGCCCGGTCGATTTTGTTCATGGTTGTCTAGCTTCCTCAAGGACCGCTCTCTGCAAGTGGCGATTGACGGGTTTCTCTCAGACACCTTCACCATCAATGCTGGTGTTCCTCAAGGGTCCATATTATCTCCCACTCTCTTCTTACTGTACATTAATGACCTTCTAGCGAAAACAGAAAATCCATTATATTGCTTTGCTGACGACAGCACACTTATCTCATCTTTTACTTTGAAACCTCAAACATCGGCTACTGAGGCACATCTTCGCAGACAACATGAGGTATCACGCCTCAATAAAGGCCTGGAAGAAATTTTGTCTTGGGGTGACAGTAACCAAGTCGAATTTAACGCTCAAAAAACCCAGGCTGCAGTTTTCTCTAAGAAGGTCAACATTGCAGAACCCGATATCGTTATGGCAGGACACGCAATTCCACTGACTTCGTCTATTAATTTGCTGGGTGTCAACCTGGGAGGAAATATGTCTTGGCATAATCACGTAGTGGCAATCGCCAGGGCAGCTTCTCAGAAGCTCGGTATACTTTTCCGTACCAAAAAGTTGTATACACCTCAACAACTTTTGACACTCTATAAAGCCCAGATTCGACCATCACTGGAATACTGCTCTCATATCTGGAGTTCTGCGCCGAAGCATACCCTTCGGTTGTTGGATTCCATCCAAAGGAGAGCCGTTCGTCTAATCGGCGAACAGCAGACAGCAGAAACACACGACGAACCACTGCCGCCCATCCCTATGTGGTTCAACTTAGTACACCCCGAACATCATTGTTTCAGAACTCTTTCATTTGGAGGACGTAATCTTTGTGGAACGGCCTTTCTGAGACCGTGTTTCCAACCGAATATAACCTCCAACGATTCAAGAAAAACGTGAATCGCTTTCTTCGCACACGCACCGCTCCCAGAGCGCCTTAAAGGATTTTCCTATAGTGCTTGTGCTCGATCATAAAAAAAAAAAAAAAAAAAAAAAAGAAACCTGAATATACAAGTAAAGGGCTTTAAGGCGAAGTTGGCAAGATGATACTATTCATACATTTAAAGAAATCATCAGAGTGTGTAGGTACTACATGCAGGCTTAGAAAATGGATTTATGAATAATGCAAGTTTGATATTCAAGTCTGGCCTGAAATCTGGTGATTATCATAATTCTAGTAAAAACTTTGAGAAAGGGTTTGAAAAAAAATTGTTACCAAAGTTGGAAGAACCGTCGCTTATTATCATGGATAACGCCACCTATCATTCTGGGCTAATTGTAAAAATTCCAAATGGCCAAAAAGATTATCTATTGCATGGTTAGAACAAAGACAAATTCCGGTTTCACCATTTGTAATGAAGGATCAGATCCGGATAATAGTGAAGCAGCATATCCCACCCAAACGTTACAAAAAATCTGGAAAGCGCTATTTCTTTTATTTTTTAAATTATTTTTATTTTATTTTAATAGGTTGGACGAACTAGCATTGCAACATTGACATCGAGTTTTAAGACTCCAAATCATTGCCACTTTAATCCTATTGAAATGGTTTGGTCGGAATGTAAGCGCTATTATGATGCAAAAATAAGTTCTATGCATCCTGTAACAAATGACGTAGTTTTGGGTCTGTGGAATGAAGCCATAGAAAATGTAACAGTGGAAAAATGGAACAATTATGTAACACACACTAATAAAATTATACAGGGTGTCCCACTTATAATGGAAACAAGCTTATATTTTCGGTATTCCTGAATCGATTGTTTTGAATTTTGGTGTGGTTACGTATAATCCTAGGGCGCACTTTTCTATCGCTTGCAATTTTAGATAACCCATTGGCGTACGGATTTATAGAGGTTTTAAAATAAGAATTTAAAGAGTAAAGTACCTTTAGCGATTATTTTATTTTTAAACTAACATCAGAAGTCGATTTAGCATCCATCAAAACGACTAAATACAAAGTTTCAATAAATTGAAACAACCAGTGGCGTGGGTATGACCAAATTTATGTTTACTTCTTTGCGAAAACATTGACATCTAAAATACGCGCGATAAGCAACAAGGTAATTACCAAAAATGTTGACCGTTTAACGGCTTCATCTAAAAAAATTACATACGGTAAAAGCAGTGGCGTACTGTATTTTCTGCTATAAAATTAAATTTATAATGTGACAAATTGGAAGGTAATCGAATACCAAGAACTTCATTAAAACGCAAGTGACAAAAAAGTATAAAAACTTAGTTGGCCATGTAAATAAAACAAAATAATTATTTGAAAACAACAATAACAATCTAATGATTACCAAAATAAAATTAATATAAGCTAAACTAAACATGATTGAGTGTACAGGGTTTTTCCGTATATTTTGGAGCACCCCTGGAGCTTTTATTTGAAGACCTAGAAAAAACTTTAAATTACCAAAGTTGCATGATTTCTCCTGAACCGCCAGAATTTGTTATCGGCCAAAACAAATGAACATCGTAAATTTGTTTAATAATGCCAATGTCGATTTTTTAAAATGGAACCCCTGTATATTAATTTTTTTTAACTCCTCACTCTTTTCTGATTCCAAATATGTATATATGTTATATGTTTACTTTAGTCGTTTAGGCAAAATTTCATTTCAAAATATTGCGGATTAGAGAATCTATATTGGTGTGAGGAAAACATGCTAGAACATAATGCTTATTCAGTAACAATAATTACTATAAATAATGATAATAATTTTTGAAACAAACATATAACATATATACATATTTGGAATCAGAAAAGAGTGAGGAGTTAAAAAAAAATTAATATACAGGGTTGTTCCATTTAAAAAAATCGATATTGGCATTATTAAACAAATTTACGATGTTCATTTGTTTTGTCCGATAACAAATTCTGGCAGTTCAGGAGAAATCATGCAACTTTGGTAATTTAAAGTTTTTTCTAGGTCTTTAAATAAAAGCTCCAGGGGTGCTCCAAAATATACGGAAAAACCCTGTACAACTCTGAACTAATATCTAAATTCATTAAAAGTCAATATTTTCGACCAAACCATCATAATTTCTTATGCATTTTTCATAAATTTTTCTAACCCTTAAACAAACTTTTCGAACTTCTTGACGGGAAATTTCTGCACACGCTTGTCTTATACGGTCGTTTAAAGCTTGCAACGTCGCTGGACGAGTTTTATAAACTTTATTTTTTATATTACCCTATAGATAAAAATCCAGCGGGGTCAAGTCTGGAGCCCTAGGCGGCCAAGCTACAAAGGGGCTATTGCGACCAATCCATTTATTTTCAAAATTTTCATTAAGCCATCCTCTTACAGGTCCAAAATTATGAATTGGAGCGCCATCTAACTGAAAATACAAATTCTCCCTATATTCTAGCGGCAAACCGTGAATTGCATCCCAAAAATCATGTTTCAAGAACTCCAGAAATCTTACACCATTTAAAGTTGTATAAAAAAAAGGTCCAATAATACGATCTTTTAATACACCACACCACACATTTATACGGGCAGAGTATTGGCTTTTACAATTAATAACCCAATTTGGATTTTCCGCACTCCAAAATCTAATATTTTGAGATGACACGGTCCCGTTTGTGAAAAATGTTGCCTCGTCGGTGAACAATATTTTTCCAAAAATACCATTGTCTTCATAAAATTTTGCCTACATTGTTAGGCAGTACTCCATTCTTCTTTTGTTATCACCTGGTTGCAACGTGTGTAAAAATCTTGGTTTAAATGGTTTAATACCATTTCTCTTTAAACATCTTGACGCAGAACTTTTTCGCCTAATATCAAAGCTTCTTAAGCTTGATTTTGGATTTACGCGGAAATGATTTAAAATTCTTTCATCCCCTGGATGATTTCTTGGACGTTTTACCTTTTCTTGCACTACCAAACCGCGTTGATTGAACATTTGATTCACTTAAGAAACTGTGCTATGCGATATAAAGCGATTAGGGTGTCTTTGATTGGATTCTTGGGCGGCCTCTCTACAATTCCGCGCATTATCTCACTATTTCTACTTTCTCAGCTTAACTCAAACGCATATCTGCTATTTTTCATACAACACAAATATTAATAATTTAACTTTGACATAACAATGATTTTCCCGTTGACAATAAATAATATTTTGTTTACATGGCCAACTGATTTAAATTTTCTTATTTATGCCTGTTTGATTCTTTTTTAATTTTTTACATTGCAAGAATAATTTATTAGATGTCCTATGTATAAAATTTAATTTTATAGCAGAAAATACAGTACGCCACTGCTTCTACCGTATGTAATTTTTTTAGATGAAGCCGGTAAATGGTCAACATTGTTGGTAATTACCTTATTTCTTATTTGAGATATCAATATTTTTGCAAAGAAATAAACATAAATTTGGTCATACGCACGCCAATGGTTATTTCAATTTATTAAAACTTTGTATTTGGTCGTTTTGATGGATGCCAAATCGACTTCTGATATTGGTTTTGATATAAAATAATCGCTAAAGGTACTTTACTCTTTAAATGATTATTTTAAAACCCCTATAAATCAGTACGCTAATGGGTTACCTAAAACTTTAGGCAATAGAAAAGTGCGCCCTAGGATCATACGTAACCACACCAAAATTCGAAACAATCAATTTAAAAATACCGAAATTATAAGCTTGTTTCCATTATAAGTGGGACACCCTGTATATGATGTGTGGGAACCGGGAAAGGTGTATCGATTCTTCAAATACTCTTCCCCGTATTAGTAACGGACGGACGAATCTGATGAGGATCCTTGCGGAGATGATTTATTTTAATTATTAAAAAACTTTATTTTGTTGTGTTGTCATTTTTTATTATATTTTCTTCTTTATGATTTTATAAACAAGATGAAAATATTTGAAACAAAATTTATAGACTGATGCACTAGAGATGCACTAGACAAAAAATAAATGATTCAATTTTAAATTTTACAAACGAGTTTTATTTATTTTTCAGTAAATTTAAATTAATTAAAAATTTTATACTGATTTTCAAAATTGTTTTTTGATACCATGATACCTTTTACCCTAAATAAACTACGTATTTCTGACTTCATTAACAGTATAAAAATAATAATTAAAAATTTGAAAAAAAGCGCTTGTATTTTACTTGTTCACATGCATCCGTCTTTATGTAGATCAAGCCTAAGAAAAACCATAACCTGTACCACCAGTTAGTCAAACTGACTGAATTAATTTACTACGTACCGCAAATATGGAGAACATGACGTAACGGTCAGCGGTCATGAAACAGACTTTACATGTTTTTATAAAATATAGTGGTAAAGGTAAAATTACCTTGATCTGCCAGATTAAGATGTTCATAGCAAAGCCTAGCTGCCAAAAGGCAGTTGCTTGCATTGTTCGGTTCAAGCCTTATGACTTCTTTTAATACTGCCAAGGAGTGTTCGTAATTGCCTATGGATAACAAAGCTAGTGCGTGTTGTTTCCATAGATGGGGCTCTTCAAACGAGAACTTCATAGATCTTTCTAAAGACTAAAAAATAAAAATTTATTTATTTATTTGCAGATTTCTTTATAATAATATTAAAAATCAATAACATGTTTTTTTTAATAAAAATAAATCCAATGAAAGCATAATTACAAAACCAACGATTAACAAATCTGTCCGATTTTGCAATGAAAAAATATACACCCATTTAGATTATTAATTTTAATCATATAATTGAATTGAATTAATTTACCTAGTTTAAATCCTATTAATGAACCAAATGTGTGATGTGTAATAGTGTCTTGGATGCCAATACCAATACGATCAAGATTACTCTAAATCGGAGATACGTGTAGCTACTTGAAAATACAATGGACTTTTTCACCATTTTAAAACCTTTATTTCGTTTTCCTCTGTAATTAACCTACTATTTATGCAAAAGTATTACAAAAATCAATAATTATTAATAAATTCATTCCCGTAAATATTTAAATAAGAATTGGATTGCGTTTATTATTGTCACGCAAAAATGAAACGTATAGCAGTTATTATAAAATAGTCGACTATGTTTGAAAATGCCTGAAAAACTCGTAAAACCGGGTTGTAAGGTTTAGAAGTTAAACTTAAAATTGGCATAATTTTATTGCTGTGGGGATCATACCGTGCGAGCAAAAATTATTTGCATCAAAGAGGGTCTTGCATCTAAGGACGTAATGCTTAGCCGTAGAGCTTAACACCTGTTGGGTGTCAGTAACTACCTGAATTAACAATCAATTAGTTATTCCGTAATCTTTGACAATCGTTACAAGTAATTTGATTCATCGCTAATTTTTCCAATTTCTTGAACAATTTACACAATGGGCTTTACGGAACAGTACAAAACATTCATGGTTGAAGCGTATTTTCGAAACGGGGTTAGAGTAAATGGTGAGTGGCAATACAATCCGGGTTTGCGCATGGACCATTTTCACGAACATTTTCCTAGCGTTGCTTTTATTGCTGGGGATTTTTATCATTGCCTGAAAAGAACCATGGCTGTGTTTAGGGAAACAGGTTCTATACAACACAAAAAAGGAGCAGGAAGACCATCTGTAAGAACAGAAGAACTTGTTGCAAACGTTCGTGAAATAATGCAAAATACGCCAACAAATTGTATAAGACGCCTGTCCCAAGAAGTGGAAGATCTTATGGAACATGCAGGACTATCCTTAAGAAGCAGCTAAATGTATTTCCTTATAAAGTGCAATTATTCCAAGAAATACAAGCCGCAGATTTTGAAAGACGTAGGAATTACTCTCAATGGTTTACCCAAAATTTATTGGAAAGAAATGATTTATTAGACCTAGCATTATTTTCGGATGAAGCCTGGTTCCACCTCTCCGGTTATGTGAATTCTCAGAATACACGCATATGGAGTAGTGAAAATCCCCATTTTTTTTGTAAAGTCCACATTGCACCCTCAAAAAATTGGTGTCTGGTTATAGCTGTTTCCCGAAGAAGAATTGTTGATCCTATTTTTTTCCATGACACAGTTACAGCACAGCGGTAAAGAGACAATATATTAAATTCATTTGTGGAGCAATTACTTGACGACGAACTACGTTTTGGATATTTTCAACAGGACGGTGCAACCGCCCATACAGCCGCCGAAACTATTAATTACTTACGCAATTTTTTCGACGACTGATTGATCAGTTTTCGATCAGACATTGAATTTCCACCTAAATCACCTTGTTTACGGTTATGGATTACTTCGTTTTTCCTCATTTAAAGAACACCAGTTGCAAATTTAGAACAATTACAAGAAAGGATTATCCAAGAATGTGGTAACATTTCTCCAGAGATGCTGGTCAACACTTTCGAAAATATGAAGAGACGTGTGAATTTATGGCGGTGGCCAATTTCAGCAATTTATGTAATTATTTTTCTTTTTCTTTCTGTATATTCTTTTTTTTTTGTTTGTTTTTTATTTTACGTCGGCCTATTTCCGCAACGAGGCCAATCACCGACGCCAGGGAATTTGTCACACACTATCTGGTAATTTTGCCGAATCACTCTTTGTCGAGGGTAGGGTTCTTTAACGTGCCAACATCAATTACACGGGACCCACAGTTTAACGTCTCTTCCGAAAGACGGTGCACCTCTTAAACCAAATTCCAAATTTAACATCGACGTTGCCGGCACCGGGGATCGAACCCGGGACCATCGATCTGTAAGGCCGCTGCACTGACCACTAGACCACAACGCCGATTTCTGTATATTCTTACTTTGTTAATTTTGTAAACAACAAAAATAAATTTGTATTTGTCTACTTATTTTATTACTCATTAGTTTGGCATATCATGTCATAATATGAATTTGACAAAATTTTAACCTAGATTTGGTTAGATATATCGTCCCCATCATTGTGATCTAAACCAAGCCCCACATTTATTAAGCCCTCTTTGATGCAAATAGGTTTTGCTCGCACGGTACAAACTCCCATGTGCGGCGACTGGAATTTAGGGAAGAGTGGGATTATGTTGAACAATTCTTCTTCTTCTTCGTCGGCCTTATACGTTCCGGATGTCGGCTATCATCATGGCTATTCGCGCTTTGTTGGCTCGAACAATTAAAATTATAAAAAAAGTAGTTTATTTTATTATTAAGGTGAACACTTATCCACTGTTCCCATGAACCTTTTCAGTTGTACAAATATACTAAAATAATTTACCTCTTGCAGCAGAGCGATCTGTCCCCACCTCACTGTCGCCACCGTAAGCAAATCGTAGACCATGGTAGCATCTTGGTATGCGCTAACCCGGATTTCCTTGAATTCGGGGCTCTGAGATAACACGGCGTTTCGAACAGCCATCGATTCAGCGACTAAAAGAACCAAGATCACTTCTTCGCTGTCGCATCTCGGTATGAACTGCAAAAAAACAACAACGTTAATCGAGTATTGGATTGCACGAAGGTAACGACTTTGTTAAATATTTACAACTTATTGAATTCAAATATCCTTAATTATAGATGACAATATTGTTCTATTTAATCAAGTGTACTTTACTGGATTGTTATTTTTTTATTGCATGGCATTATTAGTCTAGTTGGAATAAATATTATACCTACATGGAAGCAGACAAAATTCGTTACTAGGGCATGTTAACGTAGATAATAGCAAAAAGGTTTATAACCTTTTATAAAGTATTCGCGGAAAAGTTTTTAAATGTTTTTGTTAAAAGGCTGCGTTTTAAAATTTAAAAATAAATGTATAAAAATGTGTTAAATGTAGCTTTTTGCTAAATAAAACAGGTTGTCACATGTCAAAATGCCATGTGTTTTTAAACACAAACAGCTGGATTAGTTCCCAGTGAGCGCAAGGTTGTAGGAACAAAGTTTGTCAAATTAATTGGCATATTAACTTGACCGAGAAGTCCATCTGCAATAGCTATCTATAATTTACATCTAACTTCGCTTTCACGTCCATTGTTTACGTTCTACTGTCAAATAGTACTGATCGTTCGGATCTATACATGGATTCAATGTGTTTCCACGAAAATATTTTTCATATCTTACAGTAGGAACACACATATACCGGCTTAAAGAACTTTCTACCTGACGTGTATCTGCGGTTTGCAGACGACCTAAAATTATACCGAGTTATAAGAAACATTCAAGACTCCAAAGAACTACAGGGTGATTTGGATGAGCTGTCTGAATGGTCTCGTGAAAATGCGCTTTATCTAAACATTTCTAAGTGTTCTGTGATAACATTTGCTAGGAACAAAAACTATCAAAGATTTGTTTATGACATTAACGATGAAAGCTTGGCACGGAGGTCGGAAGTTAAGGATTTAGGAATTATATTCGATAGCGAACTAAATTTCAGAAGTCATGTTAACCATATAACCGGCAAAGCTTTTAAACAACTTGGTTTTATTCTCCGCAATAGTAAAGATTTTTCTCCGAATACCCTAAAGCTTTTATATTGTACTTACGTCCGTCCATGTTTGGAGTATGGATCGATCGTCTGGACCCCCTATTACCCAACTCATATCTACTCTATTGAGGGAGTACAAGCTAAATTCTTGAGGTCATATGCATTTAGAACGGGAGCATATGTCTTTGACACGGGATATCTGGAAAGGTGTGAGACTTTGGGTTTTCAGCCTTTGGAAGCGCGTAGGCACTGTCAGGAACTCATGTTCCTATATAAAATTGTTAATGGCTTGATTGATGCACCGAAATTGCTCGAGCTCCTTAATTTTAACGCACCCTGCCTCAGTCACAACACACGTAACTGTGACCTTTTTAAACCTCCGTTCCACCGGACAAACTATGGAATCAACGATCCCATGACCAGAATCCAAATGAGGTATAACATGGTAGCTGGAGATTTGGATTTGTTAATGCCCATGAGCTCATACAAGAGAGCATGTTTTACTTTGTATAAATAGTGTCTAATCTGTTTTATATATATGTTTCTTTTTGTAGGTTATATTTGTTCATTTTCATTTCGTCATCTTGTAATATGTAACTTTATGTAATTTGTATCTTTATTGTAAAAATGGAGTTATTTCGTATACAAATAAATAAATAAATAAATCATATTTTTCATGTATACCTATTTTATCTAAACAATAACAATTTGTTTAATGGGAAATAAAGAAAAAAATAAAAGTCTTCCTCCACAAAATTTAATGGAATAAAATTCTTTAAGGGTCTCCACATGTTTCGAAGGTAGACACGTTCATCATCAGGAGACAGAAAATATATTTATATAGTGCTGATGGTTTAAGCAAAAGAGAAAATGGTGAAGGACCTTAATGGAGCTTTTATGGAATTAAACAATGATGTGTAAAAGAGACATAATATGGAGAAATTGATAAAAGTTAAAACATACTTAGTATTTAGGATGTGAGAAGTCAGTAAAGGGGATCTAAACCAACCAAATAACCTGGGGAAGAAGAAAAAACCTTTCTAAAGTCTCAAAGATTATTTAAATTTTTTATAAAACATTTTTAGGTATTTGTCAAAAATACATTGTGAGGATAAAATTAGTAGTAATTATCAAAGTATCACAATGAAAATCACATCCAGCATAGTGTTTAATTTAAAATCCACCCCAAAACAGTTTGCTGAATGTGATTTTCATTGTAATAATTACTACTAATTTTATACTCACAATGTCTTTTTGACAAATACCTAAAAATGTTTTATAAATAATTTAAATTATCTTTGAAACTTTTTTTTTAGAAGGGTTTTTTCTTCTTCTCCAGTTTATTTGGCTGATTTAGACCCCTTTTACTGACTTCTCACATACTAAGTATGTTTTAACTTTTATCAATTTCTCCATATTATGTCTCCTTTACACATCATTGTTTAATTCCATAAAAGCTCCAGGTCCTTCACCATTTTCTCATCTGCTAAAACCATCAGCACTAAATATATTTTCTGTCTCCTGATGATGAACGTTTCTACGTTCGAAACATGTAGCGACCCTTAAAGAATTTTATTCTATTAAATTTTGTGGAGGAAGACTTTTGGTTTTTTCTTTCTTTCCCATACTTTTAACTCCACTTTAAGCATGGACTACTTCTTCAAATTTCTTTAATGGCCAAAGTTGTGATGAAATTGTAATTTGAAAATGATTAGGGGAATTTTGCTTTATTTTATTTTTTGCTAGGACTGTATTTATAATTTGAATTTAAATCGAATTAATTTATTGTAATTGTCTTCTCTCTCTTTTCTGTCCCTTGAAAAAGTTTTGATATAAAACGAAACGTTGGGTTAAATACAATTGTGTCATTTCATTGCCTGTCCTTATTCCCGCTATACTTATTCTAATTTAGAAAATATTTTAACCAGATTTGCTCAGTCACAAAAATAACTTGACTTTGTTTTGTAGTTTTTATATAGGAACAATTGTTATTACAATTACCTCTATGGTAATAACTAAAGGCCGGATTATATGCCCTTAAATTTAGCCAAAATATGCGCATATATGCCTTGTTTGCATTTAAAATATGCAGTTATTTGCATTTTTTTACCAAACATGCATACTGCAAACAATATTGCTTAATTTATTATAGTAAAATGAGGTAAAAAACACATTTGGGTTGGTTTCCTTTTCAGATTTCGATTTTTCTCCAACATTTTGACATGCGTTTGTTACACTCAGCTGTGTGTGTGCCTCAAATTTAATTTTTTTGTAACTTTCACTTATGCAGAGGTGTTTTCTAATGTTGATCGATTTGGAACTTCTTTTCACAAACAATAATTTTTGTACAAGCTTTACAAAAGACTTTTTCTGCACTAAACTCTAACTCTGGGAAATTTTTAATCCACGAACACTTTTTCGCCACCTTAGACATTCTGAAAACCAATTTGAAATTATTAGTTCCACACTGAAAATACTGAAATCTTTGGACAAACTTACACAGAAATATGTATTACAAATCGATGTAAATACAGTTTGTTAAGCAGGTAATAATAACGCATTATTAAGTGACAATAAACAACCCCTAACAATATATCTGCTAATTTCGGAAACTCCTAAATACCTTGTGTATAACCAAAATGTAAATATAATTATTATAATCTTCAGATTGGAAAATCCCTGAAATAAGTACCGAACGGGAAATTAAACTTTCAACGTTTTAAATTTTTTGATAAAGCCGAAAACATAAAAATATGCTCTTAAAATAATAATTTATGAAACATATGTATTTTATTATAAAATGCATATTTGCATTTTGCATATAAAGGGTTTTCCAATAAAAACGATATGATTTCAAAATGAAATAAAATTAAAATAATTTTAGATACAACAAAACGTTTTATAGTATCTTAAAGTATAGTCGATAACATTTATGTTTTGAATAACACATCGTTTAAATGTCCTCCGCGACTTCGTGTACACGAGCGAATTCGACGAACCCAATTTTCGATGACTTTATGCAATAAATCGGGCGTGATCTGACGAATGCAGGGTTCAATGTTCAACCTTAATGCATCAAGTGTTTGTGGTCTGTTTTCATAAACCTTAGATTTCAAATAGCCCCACAAGAAGTAATCTAATGGAGTTAAATCACAGCTTCTTGGAGGCCACTGAACAGTAGCATTCCTTGAATTTATCCTTTCGTCAAACTTTTCTTGCAGTATATCGATAGTTTCATGAGCAGTGTGACATGTGGCACCGTCTTGCTGGAACCACATATCCTCCAAATCAAGTGCATCTAAATTTGGCCACAAAAAATTTCTTAACATCTGTCAATATCGTTCACCATTCACTGTAACTGCATCTCCTGCCTCATTTTGGAAAAAACATGGTCCGATGATGCCACCATACCATAAACCACACCATACAGTTACCTTTAGCGGATACAAAGGCTTCTCATGAATCTGTTGTGGATTGTTTTCACACCAAAAACGGCAATTTTGCTTGTTAACGTATCCACTTAACCAAAAAGGAGCTTCATCTGAAAAGATAGTTTTTTTGGCAAAATTAGGATCCCTTTCAAGTTGTTCTAAACTCCAAGCAGAAAATTCTCTGCGCCGACGATGGTCCAGTGGCTTAAGTTCTTGGGTCAAAACAATCTTATACGGGTGTAAATTCAAGTCTTCTTTCAAAATACGCCAAGTTGTCGTTTTTTTAATCCTTAACTCTTGAGCACGACGAGGAATTGATAAATTTGGATCCACTGCAACACTAGCTCTTACAGCAGCAATATTCTAAACAGTTCTTGCGTTTCGATGTATTCTTGGTGTTTTTACATCGTGAAGAGTAAAATTATTTTCAAATTTCTCAACGATGCGACGAATGGCAATCAAAGGACGATTATTTACACCAAAGTTTTCGCGAAGTGCGCGATAAGTGTTCACAAAAGATCGTCTATTTTCGTAAAATTTTTGGATAATAACCATAGACAAGCGAGTTGCGCGCTCTCAAGGATAGATAGGCAACTTAACATACTAAATTGGTTCCCTGATAGCGCCACATGCGACCGGGGGAAAAACTAAATATAGTCGTGGTGGGGGTAGGCGCCAAGCATAAAAATTTAAATTTTATTATTACTTTGAATTCAAATTTTCGCGCTTCCAACTTAACGGAAAAGTTTGAAGCGCGAAACATCTGATTCAAGTTAAAATAATTTGAGAGAACGAAAGGAAATTATAACAACGTTTCTTTGATATGGCGACAAGATTTATTAATATTAGATATTTACATAAATATGGTTTACATAAAAAAAAGCTTACATTATCATATTATTATTTTCTGTAGATTTTTCTAACAATCCCGTGTTATTTTTAAAGTTTTTATTTAATAAACTAGTTATTGTACCTTGTAGTTCATTAAGTTGTGAAGTAAAGTTTCTTTCTATATCTTTAATAGCTTTCGCTGTACTTTCCAATCGTTGGGCGACATTAATGAAGTCTTCAGGAGGTTCCACGCTCTTGTTAATTGCATTGGTTTTTCTTCCCGATTTCTTTGGTCGCGACATATTAAATATATACCTATTTACGATTCTCAAACTACCGACTGCGCCATGTTAAGTTTATAAATTATATATGAATAATTATTTAATAATAACTTTATTTTTTATATATTTTACAAATCAATCATAAAATGACAATGTCAGTCTTTCACCAGTCCAGGTAAGACTTCAGGATCTGTCACAACAAGCCATATTTTTATCTTTCTCGCACATATTATGCAGGTACAGAGAGAGAGAGAGAGGTACAGAATGTTGGCCATGCTTATTCTGAATGAATATTCTGTTCCTACCAACGTTAGGAGATGAACAACCTTATAAAACAAAATTCCTACAATAGCGCCACTAGCGACCGGGGGGCTAAATTAAACGAACAGGGGACGACCTTCACCATTTAAGTTATCCTAGCCTGATAATAACCAAACGTTCTTGAAGCGCGTATTTAGCCATAGACAAGCGAGTTGCGCACTCTCAAGGATAGATAGGCAACTTAACATACTAAATTGGTTCCCTGATAGCGCCACCCGCGACCCGCGACCGGAGGCGAAACTAAATATAGTCGTGGTGGGGGTAGGCGCCAAGCAGAAAAATTTTAATTTTATTATTACTTTGAATTCAAATTTTCGCGCTTCTAACTTAACGGAAAAGTTTGAAGCGCGAAACATCTGATTCAAGTTAAAATAATTTGGGAGAACGAAAGGAAATTATAACAACGTTTCTGATATGGCGACAAGATTTATTAATAGGTATTAGATATTTACATAAATGGGTTTTAAATAAAAAAAAAAGCTTTATATTATTAATTTCTGTAGATTTTTCTAGAGAACTACGGTAGGTAGTTCTCTGGATTTTTCTAACAATTCCGTGTTATTTTCAAAGTTTTTATTTAATAAACTAGTTATTGTACCTTGTAGTTCATTAAGTTGTGAAGGAAAGTTTCTTTCTATATCTTTAATAGCTTTCTCTGTACTTTCCAATCGTTGGGTGACATTCATGAAGTCTTCAGGAGGTTCCACGCTTTTGTTAATTGCCTTGGTTTTTCTTCCCGATTTCTTTGGTCGCGACATATTAAATATATACCTATTTACGATTCTCAAACTACCGACTGCGCCATGTTAAGTTTATAAATTATATATAAATAATTATTTAATAATAACTTTATTTTTTATATATTTTACAAATCAATCATAAAATGACAATGACAATCTTTCACCAGTCCAAGTAAGACTTTAGGATCTGTCACAACAAGCCATATTTTTATCTTTCTCGCACATATGCTGGTACAGTTTAATACAGAGAGAGAGAGGTACAGAATGTTGGCCATGCTCATTCTAAATGAATATTCTGTTCCTACCAACGTTAGGAGATGAACAACCTTATAAAACAAAATTCCTACAATAGCGCCACTAGCGACCGGAAGGCTAAATTAAACGAACAGGGGACGACCTTCACCATTTAAGTTATCCTAGCCTGTATTTAGCCATAATAAATTGTTATAGTTTACTTACAATAACTGACAACTGGTGACAGGTATAACTTTATTACCATGGTTACCATATCGTTTCAAAATCATATCGTTCTTATTGGAAAACCCGTTATTTAGCCCTTTAGGAATAACTGTAGGAATTTTTGTTTCATTTTTAAGTAAGTATATTTATTTTAGTTTTTTGTTTGCTTGTTTTTTAATGAACATGTATCCATGAAATATTTTTTATTTGCGCCTCCCCCTGAGATACATTTCTGGATCCGCTCTTGATTTACCCACAATAATAGTACAAGAGGTAACAAACATGCGTCAGTGTTTTTTATCTTTGTACAACAGTGATGTTATTAGTTAATTAAGTTAATTGTTAATAATTGCTACATAAGCTCCGAATGAATGTGTTAATATTTTACATAATAAAGCAATTTATTTGATGTTGTTTTCCAAATAATGGGCTATTTGTTTTGGTACAATATTGTATTTTGTAAGCAGTTGACTTTTAGCCATTAGAAATTAATTATGTAACTAGGTCAAAGATCACTTTTTACGGTACGCGAGGAGCGTGAATTATAGTCGAGGCGAAGCCGAGTGTAATTTTCTAAGGGTGCATTTTAAAAAAACCGTTATTATTTTATTATTAATTTTAGGACCATTATTTTTTAATATTTATATTAACGACTTCTTTAGTATAAATTGCGATGGACAAATTCATAGTTTTGCAGAGGATACTATTTTTTATACGATACAAATTGGGACAACTTAAATAATAAAATTAAAAAAAAATTTAAAATTATAAAAAATTGGTTTGATAACGATTTGTTAATAAATAATTTATTTTAATAAAACAGATTATATTCTTTTTACTTTAAACCTAAATAATCTACCACCAAATATGAATAGTAGATATTCAAATAAATGAAGGCATTCAAATTTTTAAAGTTAATAAAATAAAATATTTAGGTTTTTGACAGTAAATTAAATTGGAATGCTTAATTAAAAAATTAAGAAGTTTACTACCGATTACCGAGGTCATTAAGTTTATACCTACACTTTCTACAACTTTCTTGACCCTGAAAAAAGGTTTAAATATTAAAACGAAACGTTGGGAATGATTAAAAAGTGTTTTAATTGACGTCCTCTTCCCCACTAAATACTTTGAAAGAATTAAATTATTAAGGACGCTAAATCAACTAACATTATAAGCTAATGTTTTAGACACAAAACAATTTTAATTAGTTTTTGTTTTATAGTTATGATAGTCATGATTAAAAGAACAAAAAATGTTTAAACAATCAGGCAATAAATTATTTTTAATTTTATGTGTAAAGATACATACCTACTAAATAAAAAAAAATAATTTCTGACATTCAACCATTCTAAATTTTTTAACATAAAATTTATTTTTTTTCTATTTGTAATTTGTGAAATATTTCCTCGCTAGCACAATATAAAATGGAAGAACAATAAAGAAAATGTGGTGATATAATAGTATTAAATACAGTTTTTTTTTAGAAAACAAACTTAAATTAGATCTGATTCTTTTAAAATAACGTACTTTTTCGGCAATCTTCGATATGATACTTTTAGAATAATAAAAAAAAATTTTGAATCAATAATTATTATCCCTAAATATTTAAAACTGTTTACTAATTCCAATTTTTCACCATCAATTACAACATTTATATTTTGACAATTTATATTATTACCCATAACCATCCATTTAGTTTTTCAAATATTTAATTAAAATTTATTTACTTTTAGCCAATTTAATATTATACCGTGCGAACAAAAATTATTTGCATCAAAGAGGGCTTTGCATCTAAGGACGTAATGCTTAGCCGTAGAGCTTAATACCTGTTGGGTGTCAGTAACTACCTGAGTTAACAATCAATCAGTTATTCTGTTATCTTTGACAGTCGTTACAAGTAATTTGATTCATCGCTAATTTTTCCAATTTCTTGAACAATTCACACAATGGGCTTTACGGAACGGTGGTGAGTGGCAATACAATCCGGGTTTGTGCATGGACGATTTTCACGAACATTTTCCTAACGTTGCTTTTATTGCTGGGGATTTTTATCATTGCCTGAAAAGAACCGTGGCTGTGTTTAGGGAAACATGTTCTTCTTTACAACACAAAAAAGGAGCAGGCAGACCATATGTAAGAACAGAAGAACTTGTTGCAAACGTTCGTGAAATAATGCAAAATACGCCAACAAATTGTATAAGACGCCTGTCCCAAGAAGTGGGAAGATCTTATGAAACATGCAGGACTATTCTTAAGAAGCAGCTAAATTTATTTCCTTATAAAGTGCAAGTATAATTTTGTAAACAACAAAAATAAATTTGTATTTGTCTACTTATTTTATTACTCATTAGTTTGGCATATCATGTCATATGAATTTGACAAAACTTTAACCTATTTGGTTAGATATATCGTCCCCATATCATTATGATCTAAACCAAGCCCTACGTTTTTTAATCCAAGCAATCTTTGATGCAAATAATTTTTGCTCGCACGGTATTTATCTCAGAATTTAGAGTATTTAGATCATCAAAAATATTTAAAACATTAATGTAAATTAAGGTGTCATCAGCAAACATTTGTAACTTACACATTTTCAAGTGTCATTTGTTTTTTTCCAAGTTAAAAATTAAATCGCTAAAAATTAAAGATCGAAACTGAAAATTTCTTTCACCAAATTATTAAGCGCTAAAATACCAACTTCGTATCTCCTACCGTTCTTGAGATCCTTGTGTACGCACACAATTTTTTAGCACCTTGTCCCTTTACTGTACATTATAGGTTTCAACTTTTTTTAAAAATAAATAAAACGCGTACGCATAGCAGAAACTTTATAAAACTACTTAGTGGGTATATAAAACTTACAAGTTAAAATTTTGAAACGAATCGCCAGCGGAAACGCTAAAAACCAACTACAAAATTATTTCTTTAATTATCGTATACGCACAAAATGACATCAATTTTTGTAATTACCCCCTTAACCTGTCACGTTCAGTTCAATACTAAGTACGAACTTGGCAACATTCATAACTTTATTGCATGAAAAACTAAATATTCATGGAAAGTTCGAACACAAATTATGCAAGATCAATAAATGTTATTTCAAACAAACTAATCTTATCCACCAAGTTTAAAAAATAAATAATAGTTTAATTTGCAAATAATTTCGTTTTAAAATAACAATAATAGACAAGAAATTTAAAATTGTTGAAAGTTTTATTTAAGGAGCCGATACTATACAAAAAAAAAATATAAAAAATTTCTAAATTTTCAGTTTTTCTTGAAATCGGTATTATGTATAATATATTATTAAAATTATTTTGAAAAAATAAATTTTATTTCTAATAAACAGTTTGGGTTTCAAAAAAATAAATCAACACAAAATGCTATTTGCTATCTAACAGAACAAATATATGATGCACTAGATCATAAAAAACCTTGTATTAGTATTTTTCTAGATTTAGCAAAAGCCTTTGATACAGTTAGCCATAATTTACTGTTAAAAAAGTTTGAAAATATTGGATTCGGCAATTAGAATTAATTAAAAATTATCTGAAAAATAGACCAACTTATGTTCAAATAGATAAAGAAAAAGCATCCAAAGGTATTTAACTATGGTATTCCTCAGGGAACAATTTTAGGACCATTATTTTTTAATATTTATATTAACGACTTATTTAGTATAAATTGCGATGGACAAATTCATAGTTTTGCAGATGATACTACAATTTTTTATACCGATTCAAATTGGGAAAACTTAAATAATAAAATTAAAAGATTTTAAAACTATAAAAAATTGGTTCGATAACAATTTGTTAACAATTAATTTTAATAAAACAAATTATATTCCTTTTACTTTAAACCTAAATAACCTACCACAAAATATGAATAGTATTCAAATAAATGAAGACATTCAAATTTTTAAAGTTAATAAAATAAAATATTTAGGAATTATTTTTGACAGTAAATTAAATTGGAATTTTCACATAGAATACTTAATTAAAAAATGAAGAAGTTTTCTACCTATTTTGAAAAACATTAAAAAATTTTTAAATATAAGACATATGGAAATATTATATTACGCGTTAGTTAAAACTCATTTAAATTACGGAATTTTAGGTTGGGGAGGAATAAATAGAACTTTAGTTAAAAAATTAGAAATATTACAAAAAAGGTTTCTAAAAATTATATTCAATAAAGATTATCTTCATCCTTCAAAATAATTATATTCAGAAACAAAAAAGTTGAACATAAGAAAACTTTACATTTATAACATCTTAATATATACAGGGTTGGGCAAATGTTCCGGAACGGCTTAATTACAGGCGAACGAAAAGTGATATCGGATCCGGGTTTTGGGCAATCTATAGGACTAAAATGTTACTATTTGACTATTATACCATATGTCAGTAATGTCACCAACTGTCAAGTGTTGACGTTATTTTTATTTTTTTTTAATGGAACACATTCTATATTTTTACATTTTTAAATTCCACATAAAATTATAATTATTTTTTATTAAATGCACTATTAGTCTATACTTCATAGTTTCCGAGATATTGACTCTCGAAAAGTGACTTTTTGAACTTTAACAGCTTATAACTTTCTAACAGTACGTCTTAGAGCAAAACGGCTTACATGTCCCTATCTTCAATTTTTATTATCTTCCCAAAAAAATCAACTTCCGGTTAAACCGGATGTAACTCGAAAGCAGGAAATATAGTTGTTCCGGTTTAACTGGAAGTTGATTTTTTTGGGAAGATAATAAAAATTGAAGATAGGGACATGTAAGCCGTTTTGCTCTAAGACGTACTGTTAGAAAGTTATAAGCTGGCTGTCAAAGTTCAAAAATGTCACTTTTCGAGAGTCAATATCTCGGAAACTATGAAGTATAGACTAATAGTGCATTTAATAAAAAATAATTATAATTTTATGTGGAATTTAAAAATGTAAAAATATACAGGGCATTTAAAAAAAATAAAATACCGTCAACACTTGACAGTTGGTGACATTACTGACATATGGTATAATAGTCAAATAGTAAAATTTCAGTCCTATAGATTGCCCAAAACCCGGATCCGATATCACTTTTCGTTCGCCTGTAATTAAGCCGTTCCGGAACATTTGCCCAACCCTGTATATTTAAAAATAAAAATCTTATACAATTTAAAAACCATAATTATAATACACGTCATAAAAATGAAATAACCATAAAACCTAAAATAAATAGGTCCATAGGACAAAAAAATTTCAAATATTTATGTTTTTATTTAAACGATTATTTATCAACAAAAATTAAAAAATTGATTTCATTAAAAATTTTAAGTCGAAATAAAAACATGGATATTAAAAACAGATAATTTGAAAATATTTTTAGAAATGCTTTAATTAATTAATATTGTTCTAAATAATTTATATAAGTAATATTTTTTACTTAAAAATTATAAATTAATAATTTTATTATAGGTACCTAATATATTTCTTCAAAAAAGCTGCGTTTATATTATAAATTAACATTTTTACTTTAAAACTTGATTTTTAATGCATATTTATGATTTTACATACTAAAACAAAAAATAAGATTTGCCCCTAATAAGCTCAGCATCAGGGAATTGAAGAATAAGTTTATCGAAGACAACATAAACATATTTATTGTATTATTGAATTTTAAATAAACTTATTATTATTATTATTATTATTATTATTATTATTATTATTATTATTATTATTATTATTATCATTATTATTAATATTATTATTAATATTATTATTATTATTATTATTATTATGTGCCGTCATAGCACTTGTAAATTCCCAATAGTTACAAATTGAGTCAATTTAATTCAAAAAAAGCCCAAAAGGGATCGGTTTTTAGAGTCCTCGGCAACAGCGTATTATTTTAGAGTAAAAAATGGTGCATATTTCACGTGCTTTCATTGTGGAACTCGTGGGGAACTTGGGGAACCTTTGGATTTGACGTCTTGTAGGTGTGTTATGATAAAGAGAGTGCTATCTTGCCCTGTCGTCGTAGCAAATAAATACCCATCTTTGTATTACAATTACCTGCGTTAAAAAAGGTTGGATTTATAAATTAATTTATTTATTTATTATTTATTTATTTGCAGGTTTCTTTATAATAATATTAAAAATCAATAACATTGTTTTTTTTATTAACAAATTGGTCCGATTTTGTAATGAAAAAATATACACCCATTTATATTATTAATTTTAATCACATCATAAATATATTTAAAAATATAAGTAAGTAATTCAAAAATATTTCACCAAAAAAAAAACGAAAAATTATAAATAAGGGAGAAATTATAATAGAAAATTATAATATTTAGTATTATTATTACCTTCGGAAGTTCTTACCAAATGGGAAACTTTTTTATTATTAATATTCTTTATAAAAAGCTCTGCATGGTCTAAAACCTAAAATGCAACCATCAAATATAGAAATTTTCCGGTCATATACGAGGTTTGTCAAAAAATGTGAATTTTTCCCAAGAATGTGAATTTTCCCAAGAGTAAAGTACCTTTATTTTTGACATTATCAAAAATTGTTATTAAAAAAAGTTGATCAGAACTAAAAACTACGGCTAAATGTGCAATTATACGCATTTATGTTGAAAAATTATTTTATTGATTTATTATTAATTATTTAATTTTTTAATTAATTTAATGCGTGTTATTGCATATTTAGACGTGGTTTTTAGTTCTGATCAACTTTTTTTAATAACAATTTTTGATAATGTCAAAAATAAAGGTACTTTACTCTTGGGAAAAATTCACATTTTTTGACAAACCGCGTAGGTATATGACTGGAAAATTTCGATATTTGATGATTGCATTTTAGGTTTTAGACCATGCAGAGCTTTTTATAAAGAATAATTTTTTTTCGTAAAATTAATAATAAAAAAGTTTCCCATTTGGTAAGAACTTCCGTGTGTCCAAAAAAGTATGCAACATATGGGAAAGTTTTTATCACCGATTTCTCAGAAATTTTTATTTTTATAAAAGTTGGTGCATTCCTTAAAACCATAAATGCATATTTCATATTTCACCTGCGGCTAATAGTAGGGGAGCAAATGCCATTTTTCGAAATTGCCTTAAGAGTAAAGTCCCTTAATTATTAGAAATACAGCAAAATTTTATATGGCAATGTTTTTGAAAGTTAAAAACTTAGTCTAAATTCGAAATTTGAGTTAGGTGTCACAATTTTTAATTTTTTTTTGTTAATCTCTATTTTCCCCTAAACAGTACACATCTGTTTTTGTTTACGCAATTTTAATATATTTATGAAATAACTTAAACGTGGGTTTATAATTAAAATGGATTAAGTAGTTGCAAACTTTTTAAAACCTTTCAATGTTACGAGTTGGTTCAGATATTGCTACTTAAACGCATTTTAGCCAACTTATGTTCTAAACAAAATTATGATAGAATCCAACTCTATTCATATTACTGGAAATAATTATTAATTTATTTGTCATTTTCACCCAGTAAGCTGAAGTCCAAAAACCTTTTTTAAAGAAATGCATAGAAAAAAAATTAAAAATTGACACACCTAACTCAAATTTCGTATTTGGACTAAGTTTTTAATTTTCAAAAACATTTCCATATAAAATTTTGCTGTATTTCTAATAATTAAGGTACTTTACTCTTAAGGCAATTTAAAAAAAAACGGGATTTGCTCCCCTACTATTAGCCGCAGGTGAAATATGAAATATGCATTTATAGTTTTAAGGAATGCACCAACTTTTATAAAGAATAAAATTTTCTGAGAAATCGGTGATAAAAAAAACTTTCCTATATGTTGCATACTTTTTTTGACACACTGTATAAGTTGGCTTACCTTTATATTTGCGGATGACACCACACTGTCCTGCCAGGCGGACTCGCTTAATATGGCGACATAGATGTTGTGTGTGGCACAGTCACAGGCTAAAGATGGGTTTAAAGCCAACAAGCTTTTACTTAACAAAGACAAAACTCATGAAATGATCTTTTTCCTAAGAGACATGTCTGAATTGCTCAACAATCCAGAAAAAATAAAATTCCTTGGTATACAACTCGACAACAAACTTACTTTCAACTACCACATCGACTATGTTTGTGAAAAACTTAGAAAAGGAGCTTTTGCACTAAGAGGACTTAGCACTTCTGTATCAACCAATACGTTAAAAACTGCATATTACGCATTGATACACTCATTTCTTACATATGCGATTATTGTGTGGGGTCACTCGTGCCATACTGATAGGGTTTTTGCTATGCAGAGAAGAGCTATAAGAACTATTGCGGGGCTGTCTTTTAGGGAGGACTGCAGGGATGCCTTCCGAAATTATGGAATACTTACCTTTCCATCGGTATATATGCTTGAAACTCTACTTTACATAAAAACCAATGAAGATAAATTTAAATCTCACTCTGAGTTGCATAATTACAATACACGTAATAAAGAAAATTTAGCCATAGTTTACAAACGGTTAAAGAGATGCCAAAGACTTTCTTGGGATAAAGCTCTACAACAAAATTCCCACGAATATAAAGCTTTTACCTACTAAAGCTTTTAAGAACAGGGTTAAGTCGTTTCTCGCGAAGGGCGTATTTTATTCTGTAGATGAATTTTTAAATTGTGATGTGCAAATTATTTAAGGATTGTTTTTAAAAAAATGTTATTTGTAATGAATTAATGTTGTTTGTAATAGTATGTAATATCTGTAGTTTGTTATTTTCAGTAATTATTTTCTATTTATATGACATGTGTAAGTACAATGTACAATAACACCAATAAATTATCTTTATCTTTATCTTTATCTTATATAATTTTGCATAATCCATGATTTTAATTTTCTTTTAAATGCCAAAAACTCATAGTTTTCAAATTAGTAGGTAATATATTAAAAATTTTGATGCCAACAAATAAAGCATTATTTTTTATTTACAACCATACATGTAATGTTGACATTACAACATTTTTAAAAGTTTGGAAGTGTCACATTACCTACGTCTACTTCCCTCACCCACTTCCCTCACCCATTTCCCTCACTCATTTCTCTCATTCTTGTCATTCAACCAGCATATTTTTGTTTGGCGTCAAAACAATAAATGTCATATTTTGACATTTTTGCTACATTTTTTGAAAAAATCAAATCTTATCTAATTTTCAATTAACGGTGTGGTTGTAAATAAAATAGTATACAAATCTCAGAGGAAAGTTTTAATTACTGTCACGAGATTAAAGTTAACCTCGACGCTTCGCGTCTCGAATAGCTAACTAATCTCTCGACAGTAATGAAACACTTTCCTCTTCGGTATGTAATATACTATTAAAAGTTTTAAATTAAAATTATCATAACATAAACATAGATTTTGACATTTGATTTTTTATTTTTCTATATATAGGTATGTCTCCGTAAGTTTGCACCATATGGAAAACTTTTTTATTATTCATTTTACGAAAACAGTTATTCCTCATAAAAAGCTCTGCATGGTCTAAAACCTAAAATGCAACTTTTTTTTATAAAAATTTTTGATAATGTCAATAATAAAGGTACTTTACTCTTGGGAAAATTCACATTTTTTGACAAACCTCGTATATGATTGGAAATTTCGATATTTGATGGTTGCATTTTAGGTTTTAGACCATGCAGAGCTTCTTATGAAGAATAACTTTTTTTCGTAAAATGAATAATAAAAAAGTTTTTTTATATGGTGCAAACTTACGGAGACATACTGTATATAAAAAATGGAAGTTTTGTAATAAAGGTGTTTTAAACTCAGAATATTATTATAAATTAATAATATTTTTAAAGGAAACAAAAAATGCTTATTAAATATTATTTTTAAAACATATTTTTGTATTGTTATAAGAGGTTTCAAATTCGAGTCGTATGCACTTCCCCAACCAATTATACCATAGGAAAGAATTGATTGAAAAAGTACATAATAAAACATTAAACAAAGTTTTTGATTCCCAATATTTTTTAGAAGTGTGTTTCTTAATTTTTTTGTAAGAGTTTTAATTTTATGATCCCATTTTAAATTTTGGTCAATCAATATTCCTAAATATTTTATAAATTCAACTTTTTAAATTTTATTTTGGCAAGAAAAGTTAGCATAATTAATTCTAACTATATCTGATATTTCTAAACAATTTAAATCATGAATTTTAATTTCTTTTAAACTATTCGGCTGAGTATCTTTATAACAAGAAAAAGTCATAAATTTTCTTTTAGTTAAATTTAAGTTTAATAGGTCATAACTTAAATTATTTTTTTATTATTAAAATGTCTAGGTCTGAATTTAAAACGCATTAATTCCAAGTATTGTACCTATTATCCAGTTAGCTGGTATTATTAATACAGTATCATCTGCATATAAAAATATTTTTCCAATTAACTCTGATTTTAATATATCATTAATATAAAGTAAGAATAAAATTGGTCCCAAAACAGTACCCTGAGGAACACCACAAATTAAGGTAGTTGTTTTACTACTGAAATTATCTATTTTTACTTTCTGTTCTCTATCTGACAAGTAACTTTTAAATAAATTATATGCGATACCTCTAATTCCATAAGATTCTAGTTTAGATAACAGTTTATTGTGTGATACTGTATCAAATGCTTTTTGCAAATCTAAGAATATGCCAATAACTTTTTACCTTCACCTTCATCTAAACATTTTGATATAAAATTAGTAACATTAAAGATTGCATTCTCTGTTCCCAATTTTTCTCGAAATCCAAATTGATTAGGTGAAATTAATTTGTTAATTTCTAAAAATGAATATAATTGATCTTTAATACATTTTTCTAAAAGTTTTTCAATTGTATTTATTAAAGAAATTGGTCTATAATTATCGCACAGTGTTTTGTCTCCAGATTTATAAATAAAAATAATTGTAGATGTTTTTAACATTGTTGGAAAAGTTCCTTGAGTAAGACAAAAAGCAGAAAAAGAAATATGAACAAATTTGACAAAATTTCGTTTTATGCTTTTATTAATTTATCAATCCAACCTTTTTTAACGAAAAATTGTAGGTAACTACTGCCAAAATACGGGTGTTTTGCGGCTTTTTCGAGAAAACGAAAGATAAACGAAATATTGACAAGAAATTGAAATGGCGAATGCGTTACTAGTATTTGTTCTTAAAATTTAGTACTTAAAGTTTGTATACATACCTAATTAACACATCGCATGAAAAAAGAAACCGATGTCCTTGATTTATCGTTTTATATGTAATAAATAAGGATCCAATTATTCAACGATTTGTTTTAGGTCGGAATATAAGGCCATGTACACTGGAAAATGTCACCAAAAGAGGGATTTGCGTGTCTCGGCTTTTGCAGCTCCAGTTTTAGATTTAAAAGAAACATAGATTTTTTCAAATGTTACGAAATGCATTGATTTTCCAATTACCTTTCATGTAGACCGGTTTCCAGATGTAAAAAACTGCTGCTAATAGGAAAAACCAACATTGTCTCGGACAAAAAGTATTGGGTAAAGTGTATTTTAAGAGCAAACACTAGTGACGTATTAGCCATTTCATTTTTTTAAATCAATATTTCGTTTATTTTATGTTTTCTTTAAAAAGCGGCCAAATATCCGCCTTTGGGTAGCAATTACCTACATTTTACGTTAAAAAAATTTAGTAATTGATAAATTAATAAAAGCAAAAAAACGAAATTTGATCAAATTTGCCCATATTTCTTATTCTGCTTTTATTATACAGTGTCACCAGTAGAGTCATATGGGATTCTTTTTTATTAATAGTTTTATTCAAAATTTGACTTTGGCATCAAGTTCTGCTTCGATGGAGATGAAAATTAAGCAAAAAAATAGTAGTCACGTGATTCGCATTATCTGTCAAATTTTAATTTTTTCCAAAAAATAATTCAAAAGTGGGGTTATTTCTGAAAATATCGAAAAAGTTATTAGAAAAAGTTTTTTTAAACACAGTTTCTAGCCCACATACAAAAATTTCAGCTGCATAAGATAATTTTGATTTTTTACCTATATTTTGTAAATTGCACCACTTTTGCAAAATAAGACTCAACGCAACCTATATAAAACTTCTCAGTTTTGACAAGGCTTTATTTCAGATACATTTTCTTTAAAGTAGCGCCATATTAAATGTGTGTTTTTTTACAAAATCAAAATTGGACTATTAAAATTTGGTCGCATGTGATGCAAAGTTTATTTATTTTTGACCCTGTATAAGGTAACTTCATAAAATAAGTATTTTTGAAAACGTAGTTTGTGTCTGTCAAAATAAAAATTTTGACAATTTTCTTTTTAAATATTGAAAATTTTTGTCGTTTGTTCGGGTTTGTATGTATGCTTGTTTGTAACCGACTTCTTTGAAACCGATTTTGACCCACTTTAAACGGTCAGATTTAATTTAAATTTTGTAGACTTATCAAGAGCCGCTGACAATACAATAATCTACTAATCTAGCTCAATCTACTCAAAACACATTTTTTTTCTTAACAATAACTCAAACTAAAAAATGAAAAATAAATATAGTTTAAAAAAACTAAAAAATATGCTTTAATAATTAATCAACTAAAAAGCGGAAAATAAATATAGTTTAAAATAATTCTTGAAATTCTTAATATAGGCAGAAAATAATAATGAACGATAAACATTAGTATTATAGTGAAAAAAAAAGCGTGGGGCCCTTTGTGCTATATTTTAATAATTTCAATAATACTAATGTTTATCGTTCCTTATTATTTTCTGCCTATATTAAAAATTTCAAGAATTATTTTAAACTATATTTATTTTCCGCTTTTTAGTTTGAATAATAATTATTAAAACGTGTTTTTTAGTTTTTTTAAACTATATTTATTAAGAGTAAGATCGGTATTTTGTGCTCGGAGAGCGTATGTAAATTATGTAAGTGTACGGTATGGTAATTTATTTATTTCTTATTTTTTTTAACTGCTTTCCTAATTACTTTAGTCAGTAGTATATTTTAAGTTAGCAGTTGGCAGGATATCTGTCTTTCTCTATTTATACCCTAGAGGGTCCACTAAACAACAATCGATGTGACTGATTTTTTCTACGATATATCAGCCTACTTTCAGCTAACCCAAACAGACCACTCCCGCCGTTGTAAATCACCCTACTACCTAGTTACTACTGTTACTACTATAAAAAATTACCTGGTTCAGTGAGGAATAATATTTGGGCTTCCAAAATGATGCCTTAGGAGCCACATTCAATGGTGGCTGGTATTTTTCTCCGACCAGTCCTTGTAGGAGAAGCTCAGCCAGTTGCGTCATGAATTTGAGTCGGAGGTTGTGCACGCCTTGTGATTCAATAGCACAGAGCGAGTTCCTGCAATATAATCGGAAAAACTTTAAAACATCCAAACACCTGATTCTGTAGGGTGTCGTCCTAAAATTAGGAAAATTTTGAGGAATTTCTTCGAAATTTTTTTTGAAGTATTTGAATTTTGAGATATTTGTAACAACGCGTAGAATATAGCCACGAGTCCAAACGACCAAAAATATACAAAAGGGACGTAGCATTTTAAATATTGGAAATTTGGGTGATCAAGCTGAACCAAAAGTAAAATACAGTGCTCATAACGATATAATCCCCACAAAGCAAACGGATTTTACATTATATGGGTTAAAATTGTAACGTTTTTAAAAAACTCCAATTTTATTTCATTTAACTAAATTATCTTTTAAAACCACAATTTCTCCAGAGAAAATGAAAATTGATATGGTAACACCTATATTTTAAACTGACAAAACATACAAATGCAGCAATTATCGCCCAATAGTTGTTTTACCGATATTGTCAAAAATATTAGCAAAAATAATAAATTATGGATAGCCAACTTACTTTTTACTCATCAGAATGGCTTTGGCAAATCTAGGAATACAGAGATAGCTGTAGGAGATATCATGACAGATATTCAAGTTAATGTTGACAGCAATAAAAAAATGTTGTTTACTATCCTTAGATCTGTAGGTTTTTAAGACCACAAACCATGATATTTTATTAAGAAAATTGTACAGTATTGAGGTAAGAGGAAATACATACTAATTATTTCAAAATTATTTAAGCTATTGTAAATAATTTGTTCAAATTGGGGAAAGAAAAAGTTCGGAAAAAGAAATACTATGTGAAGTTCCACAAGGATCAATATTAGGTCCAGTAATATTCTTAATTTATATTAATTCCGTTTCTAAATTGAACCATGGAGGTAATATGGTCTATGATTGAACTTAAAGGGCAACATAAAGCTCTTTGCAGATGATACAATAATTGTTTATTATTTTGCTAAAACTTTCGTAGACATGTATTTTAATATGAATAATGATCAACAAATACCGTGCGAGCAAAAATTATTTGCATCAAAGAGGGCCTTGCATCTAAGGAGGTAATGCTTAGCCGTAGAGCTTAATACCTGTTGGGTGTCAGTAACTACCTGTATGAACAATCAATCAGTTATTCCGTCATCTTTGACAGTCGTTACAAGTAATTTGATTCATCGCTAATTTTTTCAATTTCTTGAACAATTCACACAATGGGCTTTACGGAACAGCACATTCTTGGTTTAAGCGTATTTTCGAAACGGGGTTAGAGTAAATGGTGAGTGGCAATACAATCCGGGTTTGTGCATGGACGGTTTTCACGAACATTTTCCTAACGTTGCTTTTATTGCTGGGGATTTTTATCATTGCCTGAAAAGAACCGTGGCTGTGTTTAGGGAAACAGGTTCTATACAACACAAAAAAGGAGCAGGAAGACCATCTGTAAGAACAGAAGAACTTGTTGCAAACGTTCGTAAAATAATGCAAAATACTCCAACAAATTTTATAAGACGCCTGCCCCAAGAAGTGGGAAGATCTTATAGAACATGCAGGACTATTCTTAAGAAGCAGCTAAATTTATTTCCTTATAAGTGTAAGTATTCCAAGAAATACAAGCCGCAGATTTATGAAATGTGTGAATTTATGCTTGGAGCATGGCGGTGGCCAATTTCAGCAATTTATGTAATTATTTTTCTTTTTCTTTCTGTATATTCTTACGTTGTTAATTTTGTAAACAACAAAAATAAATTTGTATTTGTCTACTTATTTTAATACTCGTTAGTTTGGCATATTATGTCATAATATGAATTTGACAAAATTTTAACCTAGATTTGGTTAGATATATCGTCCCCATATCATTGTGATCTAAACCAAGCCCTACGTTTTTTAATTCAAGCCCTCTTTGATGCAAATATTTTTTGCCCGCACGGTACTTCTTTCTTGGCTTCAATCAATAATCTTACGTTAAATTTTACAAAATCTTCTTTTATGTTTACAACTAAAAAGAAATCTATTATTCGCCCCTTAAAATTTAATAATGAGAATATTGAATACAGGGCCGATCCTAGGGTGTCGGCCGCCCGCGTGCAAAGACCTATTATGCCGCCCCTCTAAAGATTTTTTTCTATTTTGAGTAATACTTAACGTTGACGTTATAAAGTCATCTACATGTACATAAGAGTAGAAAGTTAAACATTAATTGCAAACTACAAATTAAATTTTACGAGAAAGACTTTATTTTTGAGCCAGCTAATATGTTATATTAGCGACACCTTTTTTCTTTTTACTTTAACAAAATTGTTTATAATAAACTCTTGTGCTGCCTGGTGACGTCCAGATATTATTAGCTATTTTTTTTACCTTTCAACAAACCCAAATAACATAACCCTGGTATTTTTAAATTTAGGGCGCGTCGATCACTACGAAGTTACAGTCAGTTGAAATGACGTTGCCAACTCAAATTAGTGTATACAGAGATATTATAGTGTGTCATTTATACAGCCCACTAAGGATTCTACTTTTTTCAATAGGCCTGTGGTATTTACACGTTCAAAACATTTATAAATTAAAAATTGGTGTTATTTTAAGTCAAAAAATCAAACATACACGCCTCCTTTGTCGTCGTTCCCCCTCCCGTAGGCACGCCCCTGATACCCACCTATATCTTTCAAGGGCCTTTTCAGCTTTACTCTGTTGCAAAAGGGCCAATGGTGCTGCTTGTAAGGCTTGCTCCAAAACTTCTCCAAGGGTTTTCTGAGGTCCAGGGGGTTGTGGCGAATGGCTACCTGAAATTAGAGAAAATTAGTACATTTTTTAAACAAGCAATTTATGTTATACATACTACGTTATATTAAGGTTTTAATAGCAAAAAAAAAATATCACTTTGGGTTGAAGTAAGATCCTGATAAAGCCTTTATACCGTGCGAGCAAAAATTATTTGCATCGAAGAGGGCTTGGATTAAAAAACGTAGGGCTTGGTTTAGTTTAGATGAATGGATATGGGGATGATATATCTAAACAAATCTAGGTTAAATTTTTGTCAAATTCATATTATTTACAAAATTAACAAGGTGGAACCAGGTTTCATCAATGTCAGGTCTAATAAATCATTTCTTTCCAATAAATTTTGGGTAAACCATTGAGAGTAAAATCTGCGGCTTGTATTTCTTGGAATACTTGCACTTTATAAGGAAATACATTTAGCTACTTCTTAAGAATAGTCCTGCATGTTCCATAAGATCTTCCCACTTATTTCACGAACGTTTGCAACAAGTTTTTCTGTTCTTACAGATGGTCTTCCTGCTCCTTTTTTGTGTTATATAGAACCTGTTTCCCTAAACGCAGCCACAGTTCTTTTCAGGCAACGATAAAAATCCCCAGCAATAAAAGCAACGTTAGGAAAATGTTCGTGAAAACCGTCCATGCACAAACCCGGATTGTATTGCCACTCACCATTTACTCTAACTCAGTTTTGAAAATACGCTTGAACCATGAAAGTTTTGTGCTGTTCCGTAAAGCCCATTGTGTGAATTGTTCAAAAAATTGGAAAAATTAACGATGAATCAAATTACTTGTAACGACCGGCAAAGATGACGGAATAACTCATTGATTGTTAATTCAGGTAGTTACTGACACCCAACAGGTATTAAGCTCTACGGCTAAGCATTACGTCCTTAGATGCAAGGCCCTCTTTGAAGCAAATAATTTTTTCTCGCACAGTATAATTAAATTGATTCAGCAGATGCTAGGTGGAAATCCATATTAGATTAGGCGTTGCACTAATTTCTATTTATGATAGGTACTGATAAATAATATACAGGGTGTTATTTAATAAGTGTCCGATATTGTACAGGGCGATTTCCCAGTTATTTATAAGGTGAAAAGTTCATATTATAAGCAAGGCCTTCATTTTTAAGATACAGGGTGTTAAAAATTGTGGGTGTGGGTGGCGCCTCATACAATTAAGGGCCAAACTAAGATCAAATTTGAATTTCTCATAGTAAAAAATCCACAAATACTAATTTTCTTCCAAATATCGACATTATTTCACAAATTATTTACAAATAACAAAAATAAAATGAAATTTTTAACATCGTGTATCTTAAAAATGAGGCCTTGCCAGGGGCGGATTTACAAATTTGCCGTTAGTAGGCTATTCAATTTTTGCCGCCCCTATACCAGTGACGGCTCGTGAGTTGTGAAACAGGTGAAGTGTGAGGGAAAGGAAAATTTTTTACCACCACGCCCAAATTTGGTCAATAATTTTTAGTAAATATTTTGAAAATTTATGATTACCTACTTATTTTATTGAAAATGAAATTTCTTTCTGCAAAAGCCAGTAAAGTTCCAACTACCTTTTTTTATTCCCATTAACAGACACGGCCAACAATAAAGTTTATTTAAAAAAATACTACCCGTCGACCACGAATAAAGATTGTACCATTTATTTCTGTAAGATAAAAAAAAAATTTTGGGCCAAATTTGCCGCCCCCTAAAATCTGCCGCCCTAGGCTCCAGCCTACTCAGCCTAATGGTAAATCCAGCACTGGGCCTTGCGAACCCATGCTTATATGAACTTTTCACCTTATAAATAACTGGGGAATCGTCCTGTACAATATCGGACACTTATTAAATAACACCCTGTATATTCGGTAAAGCAAACTATACCTGGATTTCCTGAATTCGTAATGGATGTATTAATTTCTTTCTCCAACTTTTGCATATAAAGCAAACTTAGATCCGATGCTAAATCAAAACATCTAGCCATCTCTTCTTCTTTTTCAGCTTTCTTGAACTTACTTGAAGCAGTTGTATCTTTTTGTAAACAGAGACCTTTTATAGCATATGATTCTGCAACTATTTTTAAACTGCGTCTAAAAATGTATAATCATTTGTCATTCAAATTTGTTTGGCTAGATATTTATGTAATTAATAAATACACCATTAACCACCATTCATGTAGCCTCCTTTAAATTGAAAAAATATCAAAAATTATATATTTTTTTTATTTTACTTTACTCCCAACCAACCAACTTTATAAGTTTATTACAGGGATAAGTATATAAAAATAACTAACAATGATTACTAACTTAGTAGGTATAGGTATATACAGGGGCGGATGGGCCCACCGGGACACCGGGAGATTTCCCGGTGCGCTGGTCCCTCAGGCGCCGATAGGCGCCGCCGCTGTCTGCGAACTTTTTTCTTTTCTTTTTTAACAATTTAAATAAATTTTGAAAATAATCGAAAAAGCAAAAACCAGAATTTATTTAATTTTTATATTAATAATAAATATTTTTTTCACTAATGTGTTTTAAATGTAAAAAATGAAGTTTGTTTTTTTATTTATGAGTTATTATAAAAAATATGTCGTAAGTGGATGAAAAATACATATTTATGTCTTTTCATTTTTTTATTGGATCGACACGACGCGGCGCCGTTTCAATTGACTTTCCGCGCCGGTCCGAGGTGTCCCATCCGCCCCTGGGTATATATATAAAAAACATTCGTTTTGTATAAACGTTTGATTAACTCCTTAAGAAAAAAAATTATACTAGGAAATACTTTTTTAAATGAAATTTAAATAAGGGTAGCTTTTTTAATGTTTTAATGTTTTCGGGTAAAATATTATATAATATTAATCCATTATATAGTGTGGTTGTTTAAGTGTGCAACTTATGGGCATTTTTTTTATTACCGATTTCTCAGAAAATTTTATTCTTGATAAAAGTTGGTGCATGTTCGATAATCATATTAGGTGCACTTGGAATGGTTGCAAGTCAAACAGCGTACAGGGTAGGCCAAAAAATATAAAACTTGCACAAGAATAAAGTTTTTTAATAAACATTTAAAATAAAAATTTTGCACGTTAAATGATAGTTTTTTTAATTAGCATATTATCATTACTAATGTTTTATATCCTGTTAAAAAGAATTTTTAGGATATTTTAAAGTTGTGTTTAATATCGTTGCAACAAACATGAAGTTTGTGATTCCTTAATAAATTAAAAATTAAAGTAAATTATACAAATATGCTTGCATTTGAACAAAGATATGTGAAATTGATTTGATTTTAATTAATTTATGAAGTTCTTTATGGTGAATATACATAAAAAAAAATTAAATTATTAGTTTTTAAAAAAAATATATTTTTTTATTTTAGGAAGTCACGTTTTTGAATCTATTTATAACTTTTAATTCTAAAACACTTTTCTTAATAACATTTTGCTGAATTTTTTGAAATAGGGGTACCTACTTTATTCTTGTACAAGTTTTATATTTTCAACCATTCCAAGTGCACCTTATATTTTAATCAAGAATAAATGTTTCTGAGAAATCGGTAATAAAAAAAATTCCCATATGTTGCACACTTAAACAACCACACTGTATAACAATGACCGATTTCCAAAGTTCCTGTTTATTTTATTAGTTTGTAAAAAATTAGTTTGTCTAGTATCATGTCTATGAATATCATGAACTTTTTTAAACGCTATGTTAGAAATTTTTTGTTTTAAAAGTAAAGAATTAATAAATATGCAAATTTTAAATTATGTAAATTATTTATATCTAGGTATTTATTCGGTTTATATAAATTTGTTGTTGGTTCTAAGTGCCGAAATCTATGATTACATTTAATAATTTTATTTTGTAATTTCTTTACAGGTCTTAGTACTATTGAATTGGCTGAATCTCAAATAGAAATAAGGTACTGAATTTTTGAATGTACAGGGTGGCCCATTAATAAGGGAGGCCGGCTTTATCTCGGAAACCATTAATCGTACAGCTTTCGGAAAAAAATTTTTATGAGTAAAGCGGTCATGAGAAAATTCTGGAAATTACTTTCAAGTTCCTCATTTCGCCGCAAGGGGGCACAATTGAAAATTAGTTTTTTAAATTTTGAATTTCTCCGAAAATTCCCATATTAAGGTATAACTCTGATTATATCATTGGAAAGCTTAGACAATTCTGCATCATTTTGGTTTAAGGCTTGTTGGCGTACCGACCTTGTTAAGAGTGGGGGAAGCTATTGAATGTGTAAACATTAAAATCGCTGTAACTTCTAAACGACTTATCCGATTTTACTAAATTTAAGCTTGTTTGGAAGGGAAAGGTAAGTACCTTCAATCGTCGTATCCAGCAGTACACGATAGTGTTTAATAAAATTTTTAGAGGGCGCAATTTGTAATAATAACAGTTTTTTTGATTTTATCCAGAAAATTCAAATCATACGGTATACCTATGACATCATATTCGGAAAGTAGATTAAATTTGCAAGAAAAAATGTAAAGACCGCAGTTCGATATTGTTGTTCGTTTCAGAATTATTGCCAAAACAATAACTTTTAATTCACATTGCGCCCTCTAGCAATTTTATTAGAAACTATTGTGTACCATTGGATATGACAATTAAAGGTACTTACCTTTTCCTTCCAAAAAAGCTTAAATTTAGTAAAATCGGATAAGTTGTTTAGAAGTTACAGCGATTTTGATGTTTACACTTTCACTTGATAAGAGTGGGAGAAGCTATTGAAAGTGTAAACATTAAAATCGCTGTAACTTCTAAACGACATCCGATTTTACTAAATTTAAGCTTGTTTGGAAGTACCTTCAATTGTCGTATCCAATGGTACACAATAGTTTCTAATAAAATTGCTAGAGGGCGCAATTTGTATTAAAAATTATTGTTCTGGCAATAACTCTGAAACGAACAAAGATATCGACCTGCGATTTTCACATCTTTTCTTGTAAATTCTTCTATCTACTTTATACCGTATGATTTGAATTTTCGGAATAAAATCAAAAAAACTGTTATTATTACAAATTGCGCCCTCTAGCAATTTTATTAGAAACTATAGTGTACCATTGGATACAACGATTGAAGGTACTTACCTTTCCCTTTCAAACAAGCTTAAATTTAGTAAAATCGGATAAGTCGTTTAGAAGTTACGGCGATTTTAATGTTTACACATTCAATAGCTTCCCCCACTCTTATCAAAGTCGGTACGCCAACGAGCCTTAAACCAAAATGATGCAGAATTGTCTAAGCTTTCCAATGATATAATCAGAGTTATACCTTAATATGGGAATTTTCGGAGAAATTTAAAATTTAAAAAACTCATTTTCAATTGTGCCCCCTTGCGGCGAAATGAGGAACTTAAAAGTAATTTCCAGAATTTTCTCATGACCGCTTTACCGTTGACCCATAATTTTTTTTTTCTGAACGCTGTACGATTAATGGTTTCCGAGATATAGCCGGCGTCCCTTATTAATGGGCCACCCTGTACTAATGCATGATAAATATTTTTTAAATAATTTAAAGATTTACAATGACGAATTTTAAAGAATATCCCAATTAACGGTGAAATGTAAGTTATGTTATATAATTTAATAAGCTATACCTTACTGGTTATGTTTTAAGACCGCCGCTGAACGGGTTACAATTATTTTTGAAATTTTATCATCTATCTTTGACTTCATTACTAGCACAAAAGTGTAATGAAATAAAACTACTTCAGATAACAAATATATTTTGTAATAAGCAGGTGGTTAAGCTTATTCATAAATTGCCATCAAACTCTATACTGCTTTGCTACAAGCTGTAATACTTTTTAACCAGAGAAAAGCAAACATTGCATCCTATTTAAGAAAGCTTAACCACTAGAGCACCATCCAGCGATCAGGGATTAAAAGTTAAAAAACCAAAACAATTTACAATACTTACAAAGGTAACTTTTTCTCAGATAAATTTTGAAGATCAGCCATTTTGTAATTTTTTAGAGCATCAGCATATTGACCACAGGAATAGTGAAGTTTTCCCAATAATAAATGAGCGTCCATCGCGACGCCAGCCTAAAAAATATATTTTAGCAAAAACTTAGTATTAAGTAATAAATGAGAAACTAAAAAAATTAAAATTAACTCATGGACTTCCTTCCTTCCCTTCAGTACCCAACAGTAACTGATTTTTAATTTACAAGCAGCACTTGGCTGGAGCTGGAAGTAAGTTTCCTCGTAAGTTTCTTTTATCACCAATCAATTGACAACGCTAAAAAATATCAAAGCACCTGTATAAGTCAAAATGGAATGCTTATGAAGTTAGCTTTGTTTAATACTCACGAATTTAATTAATATAGCAGAAGTCATTATAAACAGTATGTATCATAATTGACTATTGTAAGTTGTTGATACAACAAATAAATAAAAGGTAAATGAGGTTTTTGCAAAAAAAAAATGTGTCTCCAATCATTAGAAATCTTTCCTCAGCTATATATATAAGTACCATTACAGACGAAAATATCTGCCTTAATCAAATTAAAATCATAACATTATATTTCTTCCTTTACTTCTTCATGTTACCTGTCTTAGAATGATTTAAAAAATATTTTTCTCTGTTAATAATAGTTAATAATATTAGTTACTTATATAGGTATGTAAATTAAAATTATGCAACCCAGTATATTGGAAAACTACTTATTATATTATTTTCCTAAAAACCAAACATTACCAACCTTTATCCCTGTTTCTGTAATAACCAAATGAAGATATCTTCTAGCTTCTATGAGGCCCATCTTAGCCTTCTGAATGTTGAGTTCGATAGGAGGCCATTCTTCTAGGAAGTTTTCAAGCTTGCCTTCACCGATCAAAAAATCTGAGAGGCAGACTATAACAAAAATTAATACATCCTAGAGCAATCCAACCATAGGTCAGAAAATAGTAGACATTTTATTGCCTGCCTCTACCAGTGCAGAAATTTTCTCAAAATGCTCAACAGGTTGAGGGTTAGTTCCGGTAACAAAACCTAGTATTAATTGGAACTATGGTCATGGTCCTAAGATATTTTATTGGCGTTAGACTGAAATTTGACTTGCTTCTTGGTACCTAGATACTTATTAATAAAATCCCATTACAGTCGGAAATTATCGAAGAAATTATAATAAATTAATAATGTTTTAAATAATCTTCAAACACGAATTACTAAAATATACATATGCACACACATTGTAAATGGCACACAAAGCAATAATATTACATACAAATTATTAAATTCTTACTAAGTTCTGGCGATTTATCCTTCAGTTGCTCTGCTAACTCTATCACTTTTATCCAGCTTCCCTCTTCTCTATTTTTTTCTATGTCTACCTCTATCCTTGAAGCTCCAGATTTTGCTCTACCAGTCATATTTAATAAACTTTTACCTAACTATGACTATCCTATATGTATTTTTTACTTTGTGACTGTGACCTTTTCCTGAAAAACACTTTTAATTTAAAAAACTCTCAACCCAAAGCCCTTGTCCAGAAACAAAAATAATAAACACATAACCACAAAGGCACAACAAAAGTTGGTGTTGGTACTATGCACAGAAAAAAAGGGTTCATCAACGACAAACCCTTTATTTTTCTGTTGATAAATACCCCAAAATGTCAAACACACGAACATCTCCTTAAATAGTTAAAAATCCGATAAATATGTATAGCTTATGCACTTGCGATTTGGCGCACTCCAGAATTTTCCATTGGAAAGACTCGTGGCGGGAAAATGCACAGAGGAAAAATAGGTCTACCCATGGCTGTCTACTACATTCGCATCGCGATCACATATTTATAACCATTATATCAATGGTATGCAACCAAGCTTGTGAAAAATGAGGGCACTATGGGGAAATGGGGACCGGAACTGGGATATTGAGCATGCGCAGTATATTGTATAGTATAGTATAAACAACAAATGTCAAATTAGCTGTTGCTTCGATGCGAACTGACCATTACTTATTTTTTCATTTTATGTCTTGTGTGTTTGTGTGATTTTTAAGTATTGTTTTGTCTAGTTTATAATAGAGACACTATAATAGCGCCTTTTAATTTGTAATTGTAAACATTAAACAAGGCCGGCTTAAAATGTTTTTAATTATTTTTTGCTGCTAAATAGGATATATTATTATATACACTATATAGGATATCAAACGTAGTTTAGCTTTCTTTACCAGTGCGCTATTATAGATAGTGTTTCTATTATAAACTCGACAACACATTATTTAAAATTCAGACAAACACCTGTTCTGTCCGCATCGAAGCAACAGCTTATTAACATTTAATTTTGTTGTTTATATAGTACATATTGCGCATGCTCACTTAACCCGGCCGTTCTGGTCTGCATAATGGTCCCATTTTTCACAAGCTTGGTTGATGCATACCATTGGTAATATATTATATAAGTATGTGATGCCAAAGGACCTTTTTGTTTAGAATATATATAACAAATTATACATTATGGTTACATTTACATATACATATGTAATGTCATACTAGGTATGTAGTACATAAAGCAAATACAGAAATTTCAGGCCATGCCATGGCAAAAGACTATTATAGGGTTTGTGAGTTGAGGGATGCCCGAGGTTCGTTACCCAAAGTCAAATTAAGAAGACGTTGATTAATAAATTGTCAGTTCGACAAGGGAGCCCCGGGCGTCGCTCATCCTCACCCATTCAGTGATTAAAATTATTAGCTCATCATGTATGGACACTTTTTAGAAACATTTTAAATTGAACACAAGTTAAATTGTATTGATATGGTAAAGCGGAACATTTAATAGTTGCGGCAGGACCCATGAGAAAAATATTTTTTAAAAAAGCGGAACCGTCCCGCCCAAATCGGGACCTTAAGTAGAACAACTATTCTTGTCGGATAAGACTATACCTACACATCATATGCCTGCTATATTATGGTGGTGATCAATGATCTGAAGATCATTGGTGCGGTGATGGATAGGAGCCGACTTTTTTTCCAAGTCAATAAAATGTTTGGACGTTACGGGTTTACGACGCCAAGTCTCATCAGATCCGAGTCGAGGTATGATATTTTTTCACTAAAAACTATGTGAACTATATGTACTATAGTCTAGTCTTTTTGGTCAACTAGAACAAATGAACTCTAGAATTCCCACCACTAATCGACTGTAATATCGACCTTAGGCGCGACCCCTTTAGGTTATAATATAAAAATTAGAAGCGTAACAACAAACTGGGACAATAAAATGTATACCTACCCACAGCTGACTCTTTTTTTGAAATCAAACTCACCCCCCGCCGAAGAAGATCCGGGATCCGCGGTAACTTTATAGGTACCTACATAAAACAATATTGTACCTATATATAAATCTACCTTTAATGTTATTGTTCTATAAATAGATATAAATTATTTCGCGATTTACCTGTATGTATTATGTATAGTCGCAGTTACCTAGATTAATTAAAATTTGTGTGATTTTCTTTCTTGATTTGGCTACTAGTATAACTTTTCAATCATCAGATATATTAATACTATATCTTATACCTTTTCCTATTAAGTTTAATATTTATGAATTTGACTGTTTCTAAAAGCAGTCGTCTATAATTAACAGAGTGTTAATTCCACCTATATATTATATAGGTATTGTTCGTATATTATATTGGCATTTGGCTTATTAGGTGTTTTATACTGTAGACTGTAGACTATATAGCGTCTGTTATGTATTCTTAATTTCTGGAATTAATTCTTAAAAAGCACTAAAAGCAGGCTAGCTAAACTTCTCGGAGGAGGAATATTTAATCAACAATACGAATACCCTTTATTCGTGATAAATAATTTTGGCAAGCGATTACGCTTAGGGAGTGGTCCACTCAGCAGGCAATTTTTAAATTATGCAGGTTCTAATTATTACAAAGTTGCTTTTAGTGGCGCGGTGTGGCTCTTGGGTGTGCATGCCCAGTCCTTATTGCCGCGCTGCCGCACCCGCACAATATCAGCAGGACGACGTCGTCGAATCTAGCGTCGCGACGCTGTGAAAACGTCACGCACCGCGTGCGATTCCGATCCGTTGCCTGTTTGACGCATTGCAGGTAGCATTCAACCAATCACAAGCTACAATTCTCCGGAGAAAACGTTGTAAACAAGCCGCGCCTGACATTCAAACTTTTGACACATTCCGCAACAAAACTAAATACTTCGTTTTCACAGGGTTTTCTGCTCTCAAAAGGAACCTCCAAAGAGATTTTAAAACAAGCATACAGTTTCCGGTGGTGAAGTTAAAAATTATAGCGAAATACTTTAGAACTTTAAAGCCGGTTTTAGAACATCGCGTAGGAATATTTACTGGTTTATGTCGTAGCCGCGCCATTGCGCTTTGGCGGTAGTGTTCGCAGCAGTTTCCCCTCCCCTCTTGTGCCTAAACAAAACGAGAAAACGAAACAGTTGGCTAGTGTACTTCACGGTGAGACGTCGTTGTTCAGTGAGGCCGTGCGTCGACATTATTTCGTTTTAGTGTAATCTTAAAAAATCACAATGGTGAGTGGATATTTTCGGTCATCCTAGGTTTATAACGAACAATTATAGTGCTGACTTCCTCCTTGTTTCTGTATTTTTTGAAGAAATTGCTAAAATTTGTTTGTAAATAGCTGTCAAAATTTAGAGGCTACGTAAATACAACCGGTTTAAAATTTTTACCGCATTGCGGGTCTTTCTAGTTTGGGCTAACTAAAAATTCACTTTGATTTCGCATGAAATTACTAAATTTACTCGTCTTTTTCTTCAAATTAATAAAACCTTTACTATATTGATCTGTTGCATACCTCCAAGTAGGGTGTTTACTTTGCTGAAAGCAGTGACAAAAAAAAGGGCATAGGGTTTTTATTGCATGGTAGGATCACATTAGGTACTCAATTATGTTCGTTTCTAGGCTGACCAACTCACTGAAGAACAAATTGCTGAATTTAAAGAAGCGTTTTCATTATTTGACAAAGACGGGGATGGTACAATTACAACCAAAGAATTAGGAACTGTAATGAGATCTTTAGGTCAAAATCCAACAGAAGCCGAGTTACAGGATATGATCAATGAAGTCGACGCTGACGGTATGTAAATTTGTGTCGTTTTTAATTACACGAAACTACATAATGCTTACCTATTTAGTCATCAGTGATCCAATTTTGTCAGGAAATTTTGCACACCTAAGTAATTCAGTTTAATTTCCTGTTCCTAAGTATATTAAGAAACATCAAGTAAATTGGGTCATAGATTATACTGATTGCCCTGTTTTGTTGTTAACTAAATTAAGAAAACAATTGCTCACTTACCTATATTAAGTTAAAAGTTTTGGGGCAATTATGCTGTTGTTCATTTCCAAAATTTGTGTTTTAAATTATAAAACAGATATACGATGAACAATTCCAGAACAGCTGATTGAGTTTTTTGCCGAGGGAAGGGGCAGGAAGGTAGGCAACCCAATGCAGTAGAAGGCAGTGTTTTTGAGTTGAAGTGTTTTTTGTGAGAATAATTTATTTTAATGTAATTTGATTTATTAACTAGAGAGTTTCGTCAGCAAATACTTAAATATTGTACCTATCATTGAAATAAATTATGGATATTATCTTCCAGATTTAATAATTCTGGATTGGCTTATAGGTACCTACTGCTACTTACAGTTGTAATAATCCAGCCACAATTTAAATGTTTTGTGACTTTTGTACTTTTAATAGAAAGGCCCTAGATAAACATTTTCTCGATTTCTTATATCATTAAATTTTACTAAATTCTTATAAGTAGGTACCTTAACTAGTTCGTGGACATTTTTGATTATGTAAATTCTATTTACCATCCAGGTTTACTTAGTAGGTATACCTATTCAGATAGTAATTTTCATTTACAAAAGTTATATTATGATATGTTTCACAGAATAAAACATATTAATCTCTTAAGTGCTATTGGTTGCCTACCAGAATTCATCAAAATCAGCTGAATTGCAATACTGCATAATACCTATATAGGCATAATTTGATTAATAATACAATATAAACATACAAATAGATTTACTTTTTCTGGCTGAGCAAGGGTTGATGAAGCTGACATTGGTAGAAAAGAAAGTAATTGGATTTACTTTAAATAGAAACATCTGCCCATAGTAATATTGTTTTCCGCTGCTAAATTAATACCTACCTAAGTAAATGTTACAAGTCATGATTATTTTTTCAAATTTGCTAAAAAGATATAAACATTAATATCCTCACAAAATACACAAAATAAAAATATCAATTAAATTACTGCAGACTAATACAAACATTTACAAAGCATAAAACTCTTGTTTGGGGCAAAATTATGTTTAAGATAGCATCTTAATGACTTTTCCACACACTGGCGGCTGCTTGAGAAATAGGTTTATAATTAGAGGATGATGATGAAGGTGGAAATAATGTCAATGTTTTGTGTACGTTTTTTTGTAAGTATTTCAAATCAACAAAACTATTAGGATTGGTATTGTTAATATCAAATTCAAATAAATTTCATGCTTAGACACTACCTACTTAGGTAGGTACTTAAGGATACTTATATAGTACCTAAGAACTAAAATAATTTGATGATTGCCCTTGCTTTGAATTTTTTTATTTTGTCTGGATATGAATAAATTAGCAGAACAGGGTTTTTAAATTTATTTAAGTTTTAATTTTAAATTATCCTATTTTTTAGTGCCATTGTCATAAAATGTGTCAATAAAAATAAAATATATTTGGCACTAGGTATTTAATTCATGCAACTCTGTTTATTTAAGAACAGTAAGTAATGATGATAAATTAAAATAACAGTAGCATTTGGAATAGAAATTATGTGATATAAAATCTAATCTTGGGTGTGGTCCTACTGATGCATATTAGTTAATTATATTTTAAAGTTTCCTATCTTTTATAGTATACAGCGTGACCAGTAAAGTCCGCATAATATGGGATTTTTTTTATTAATAATTTTATTCGAAATTTGACTTTTGCATCAAGTTCTGCATCGATCGAGATAAAAATTAAGCCAAAAAATAGTAGTCACGTGATTCGCGTTATCTGCAAAATTTAATTTTTTCCAAAAAATAATTCAAAAGTGGGGTTATTTCTGAAAGTATCGAAAAAAGTTATTAGAAAAAGTTTTTTTTAATGCAGTTTCTAGCTTACATGCAAAATTTTAGCTGCCTAAGATAATTTTGATTTTTTACCCATATTTTGTAAATTGCACCACTTTTGCAAAATAAGACTCAACGCAACCTACATAAAACTTCTTAGTTTTGACAATGCTTTACTTCTTAGTTTTGACAATGCTTTATTTCAGTCTTTAAATTAGCTCCATATTAAATGTGTGATTATTGTACAAAATCAAAATTGGGCAATTAAAATTAAAATTTGATCACATGTGATGCAAAGTTTATTTGTTTTTGACCCTGTACAGGGTAACTTCATAAAATAAGTATTTTTGAAAACGTAGTTTGTGGCTGAAAGTAATACACCTTAATATTAAGACAAAAAAGAACACAGTGTCATGAGTAAATTGTTCATTAGGTAGAAAATAAATTTTAAATTATGCAGCTGTACTTTTGAATTATTTTTTAGAAAAAATTAAAATTTGACGGATAATGCGAATCATGCGACTACTATTTTTTTGCTTAATTTTCATCTCGATCGAAGCTCGAAGCAGAACTTGATGCCAAAGTCAATTTTCGACTAAAGCTATTAATAAAAAAAAATCTCATGATGCGGACTTTACTGGTCCACACTGTATATATTATATTATAGCTACTATTATTAATTGAATGCTGCTCCTCTCCTCGTGATTTAAGACGCGAGGCATATAAGCTGTCTAAACTTTGGTTAATATAATTTAAAAATTCTTATTTTCACAGTACCTATTAATAATAATTATAAAAATATTTAGGTAGCCTATATTATATTTTATTCAATTGATTCTGTAACTTTTTCAATTAAGTTACCTGTGCTTGTTCAATAATAATTGGCTGGTTGCCTAGCTATAAGAAATTACCTTCAAAGTTATTAGTGCATAATCAAAAAATCAAGTTACCTGTTTTCAAATGATTTCGTTATTAACCATGGTCAATAATAATTGACAAGATAGAGAAAAACGATTTCTAAGGTTAATAATCGGTCAATAATAGCCGTTTTATAGGTTAGCAGTGGAAAAAATTCATTATTATGAAATAAAGACATTTTTGATTTGATTTGATACACGCGTGACGAAAATAGATCACCTCTCTGCTTTGATATAACCGAATTAATTATTTGATAATTAATCATTTATCTTTTGTCCTGCGCCTATTCACTGGAAATACGTAAAATGTCATTGTCTGTTTATTGAATTTATCCAGGCATGTAATACCATGTTTTGACATTTAACCTTTACTAGTTGTACCGGATATTGATGTGCCATTAGGCAGTATTTTTATTAATTAAAAATAAGTCGGTGAAGTGAAGTTACAGTTGTATTAATAAAAAAAGCGTACACGAATTAGAATGAGAGGAAACCTTTACCATATTTGCGTAAAACCGGCTTATCGCTTGTAAAAGGTTATTAAAAATGCAAAGCATTGGCGTTGGGCGTTAGTTCAATAGAATACCAAAAATTATTTTTTTTATTTTATAATACAGTGACCTGCAAAGAGTTCGCAACATATGGGAAAAAAATTTATTAGCGGAATATTGAAAAATCTTTTTTGGGGGATTGGATGTGCATGTCCCATAACCTTAAAATTGATTTTGACATACGTCACGTGACCAATGGTATGGCGGGAAAGTTGAAAAAACCAATATGAAATCATCATAAATCAGATAAGTTGATGAGATATCGAAAAAATTCCAAGAATAAAAAGTGTTTAGAATTCCATTAGAACCTTAAATACAATGTTTGGGATATCTACTTAAAAAAACATAAAATCGAATATTTTTGTAAATATTTTTTTACCGAATTAAAAATTTCCATATTTTTCCTTTCTCAAAACTTCCTTAAAGTAAAACTGAAATCTGGTGACCACAACTAGAAATATTCTTTTGTTTTTCTGACAATTTGGTGCAATAATTCAAAAAATTCGTTTACACTTGGATACCAGCTGTTGCAATAGTCTATTTCTAATAACCTTATCGATATTTTTTATATCAAAATATTCTATTATGTTAAGAAATCCTTAAATTCATTAATCCAAAGAAAATTTTATTTATAACCGTAAAAAATAATTTTGAATTTCGCAGAAATCTTTAAAAAAATCTAAAAATTAATAAAAATTTAAATTATTTTTTACGGTTATAAATAAAATTTGCTTTGGATTAATGAATTTAAGGATTTCTTAACATAATAGAATATTTCGATATAAAAAATATCGATAAGGTTATTAGAAATAGACTATTGCAACAGCTGGTATCCAAGTGTAAACGAATTTTTTAAATTATTGCTCCAAATTGTCAGAAAAACAAAAGAATATTTCTAGTTGTGGTCACCAGATGTCAGTTTTACTTTAAGGAAGCTTTAAGAAAGGAAAAATATGGAAATTTTTAATTCGGTAAAAAAATATTTACAAAAATATTCGATTTTATGTTTTTTTAAGTAGATATCCCAAACATTGTATTGAAGGTTCTAATGGAATTCTAAACACTTTTTATTCTTGGAATTTTTTCGATATCTCATCAACTTATCTGATTTATGATGATTTCATATTGGTTTTTTCAACTTTCCCGCCATACCATTGGTCACGTGACGTATGTCAAAATTTTCAATTTCAGACAACTGAGGAGGCATTTTTATGTTCTTCTGTCAAAGTTTATCAAACGTTACCACCATGCAGATTCAAAATTAATTACACTGACGCCAGTGATTTGCATTTTTGATAACCTCCAATAAACAATCATTTAGACAAGCCGGTTTTACGCAAATATGACAAAACACCTTTCATTCTAATTCTTGTACGCTTTTTTTATGAATACAACTGTACATACTTCCAGGTAGCGTAAAAATAAATAATAATTTCATTATTTTAAGTTGTTTTTCCAAAGTCTAACCGCTATAAGTTTTTTCTGCTTCATTAGTCAAAACATGATCATATACGTAACATTAATATACCTTAGCAACCAGTGGGGCAGTCTTACAAACAAAACAATTAATAGATGATTTTATTTTTGTTATAATAAAATTCGATAATTTGAAGGGTTTGGAGTAAATGCGGGAGTAAATGATATAAATTCAAGTCAAAAGCGATTGTGGCCCCTTAAGGGGCAGTTCTGGGGCTTCAAAATTTCAACAGCATATTATACCGTGCGAGCAAAAATTATTTGCATCAAAGAGGGTCTTGCATCTAAGGACGTAATGCTTAGCCGTAGAGCTTAATACCTGTGGGGTGTCAGTAACTACCCGAATTAACAATCAATCAGTTATTCAGTCATCTTTGACAGTCGTTGCAAGTAATTTGATTCATCGCTAATTTTTCCAATTTCTTGAACAATTCACACAATGGGCTTTACGGAACAGCACAAAACATTCATGGTTGACGCGTGGTTTGGGCATGGACGATTTTCACGGAACATTTTCCTAGCGTTGCTTTTATTGCTGGGGATTTTTATCATTGCCTGAAAAGAACCGTGGCTGCGTTTAGGGAAACATGTTCTATTCAACACAAAAAAGGAGCAGGAAGACCATCTGTAAGAACAGAAGAACTTGTTGCAAACGTTCGTGAAATAATGCAAAATACGCCAACAAATTGTATAAGACGCCTGTCCCAAAAAGTGGGAAGATCTTATGGAACATGCAGGACTATTCTTAAGAAGCAGCTAAATTTATTTCCTTATAAAGTGCAAGTATTCCAAGAAATACTTTGGTAATCTTGTAAACAACAAAAATAAATTTGTGTTTGTCTATTTATTTTATTACTCATTATTTTGGCATATCATATCATGTCATAATATGAATTTGACAAAATTTTAACCTAGATTTGGTTAGATATATTGTCCCCATATTGTGATCTAAACCAAGCGCTACGTTTTTTAATCCAAGCCCTCTTTGATGCAAATATTTTCTGCTCGCACAGTACGAACATGTGAATGGTTCTCTTCCTTTATTTTTTGATAATTTTGTAAAAATATACGCGTCATAATTTTTTGGAGTTAGGCGAGTTTTGACTGACTTACATATTTTTAATGGACCTCCTATTGAATTTTTGAAAACTGGATGAAATGTGGTCTAAGTTAGAGTTAATTATAAAACATACTATATTTTTTTCAATAACATAGGATAACTAGATCAGGCCGAATTCCTCCAAATTTATACTTGTTTTTTATATTTAGTAAGAATCCTCTTAACAGTAAACACGGGTGGCGGATTCGTCATTTCGTTTTATCAATATCTCGTGCAATTAAAGAAATGGCGAATGCGCCACTAGGGTGTGCAGTTAATATAAAATTCAAGCGTTTAAGCTTTTATCCTTCACATTCTTTCTTGCCGCGGTGTCGGCACGCGACAATAGTGATAAATACAGCGAAATAAAATTTAACCGAGCTTGGCATGATTTAATATTGGAAATACGACTAAAAAAAGTAAGAATACCCTTATTAGTATATTAAAGTACACGTTTCATAAGAAGCGGTCTTAGCGCACGCGTCTATTTTAAAAAAACGAGCCACAAAGTGGCGAGTTTTTTTATTGACACGTGCGCTAAAACGCCTTATGAAACATGCGCTTTATACATTTTTTCTATTTCACCTTTTATAATCAAGAAAAATACATTTTAAAAAGAAAATAAATCCTTCAAATTTTGTAAATTTTTATGTCTAAATTTTATGTTGGTAATACTATTTTTTATCATAGTAGCCTCTGGACAACAAAAATTATTTTGCAAACTCATTTTTTGATTTATTGACCCATTTTTACCACGAGATTCTAAAGTTATTTTAGCGATATGAGATTTAAAATTGGACGGAATACGTTGTGTGATCCTTGTACATTCGGTACATATACAGAGCGTTCGGAAATTCGGGCGATTTTACTACTTTTTTTCGAATTTCAAAAGACGTGATTTTACGTCACGGCATTGCAATTTAGTATAGGGAAGATGGAAAATTCAAATAAAGTTGAAGTTAAAATCGACATTGGAAGGTTAGTAGATTGAATTTTGGATATAATTTGGCAGAAAATGATAGCTTGAAGCATCTACAAAAGATCGATTTATAGATTTATGCAACCAACATACATGACTGTTATCCACACAGAATAAAAAAGTAAGTTGTCAAGCTATTTTTCCTCTGTGAAATATGGGTTTTCTCGTAAATCACAAAGGCCGCGCAAGTCAATGAAATAAAACATTTAAATGTTACCAACATCAAATAAAGAAAAAACGCGTATCGAAATAGCTTCATTACTATACGCAAATGCGTATCGTACTGAGCTTATTATGAACGTAAAATAGAAAATAGCTATTTATACAATAAGTTGCGAAATGAGTGTCTTTTAGGCACGCGACGTGAAATTGTCCAACGAGGCAAAGCCGAGTTGGACAACACGTCAAAGTGACTAAAAGACATTGTTTCGTAACGAATTGTATACAATATTTTTTCTACTGAGGTTTTATAATAAAAAAACTTAATTTTACTAACATTTTATTACCTATGTTTCATTGACACTTGCCAAAAAATATTAAATTATACCTAGTCTGTGGTTACGTTTTAATTGTAAATAATTACCTGCGTTACTTTTAAGCACGTTGCTCCTGGTAACGTGCTTAAAAGTTTTTTAAGCACGCTGCGCTTAAAAGGAGGTTATTAAAAAACCATAATGACAATCGAAAAGAGGTTATTATAAAACGTCAGTAGAAAAAGGTAATTACACTTACTAAAACGTAAAGTCTACGACAGTGTTGGCCACAGTACATTTAAATTTATTTTTCTGCCTTTATGCAAACTTAACCTGTAGGCAAATATCCCAGTAAATGTAAATGTACTCCAAAGATGAAGGGAACCGATTTCTAGATAAAACAAAAAGATAAAGAAATATTGATCAAAAAACGAAATGACGTATATGCGTCACTAGCCCTCACAGACAATGTGAAAATGTAATTATGAATGAATAATAATTTGTAAAAGCTCAATTTGAGTACGTTTTAAATCCAGTAATTACTATTTACTATTCTAGTAATTAATAGTCTCGCTTTGGCACACAATTGATATTTTTAGAATTATTGTTACCTATTTACGATTTCGAGACACAATGTTGATATTTCTGCCGCGATGATTTGTACGCACATACCTTCCAGGTACACATAGTGATTCGTAATAAAAGATAATGGACTTGCGGGGGCCAAATTAACATTATGGTAATTATGTCACCACGACAAAATTATCGCCATTACTTTGATAAAACTAATTACTAGACCAGGGCTGAAGCCTTTGAAAATGGTAAAAAGGGAAAAAAAATAATGGGATCAAACCCATTGGAAAAGGAAGAGAATATAACAAAAATGAAAGGAAAAATAATTTACGGGCGATCCGAGGTCGGGAAGTGGAAAGGGGTGAGTTTTTAAGGATAGAAAACGATTTATCTCGATTTCCGGCAAAACTACAAGTCCTATGGAAAAACGTTAAATGGCAAAGTTGTAGGTGATAAAAAGATCTACAACTTTTATATTTACACTTTTTTCACATAACCCCAAAATGTATGTGAAAAATTCAAATAAACAAGTTTTTGGTTTTTTATTTTTATCTTTTACAAAAAAAAATTTTTTTTCATGAAATTTGGTGAAAAGTTACCTTTTTATGTCCCAAACACATTGTAATTTTTTTGATTTAAAATATTTATTTTTTAACTTTATTTTGACTTAATATCGAAAAAGCACCCTAATTTTCAATCGAAAAGTCTCACGTCAAAATATCTGCTTTTTTAAAAAAAGTCTGTGGGCTTTTTGTTCGTTGAAATCTCTACTTTCCGATGGTGTAAAAAAAATATACATTACTATGGTAAATGTTCTCAAAAAATGCAAAGAAACGAAAAAAACTCGAATCCGAATTTTTTTTTAAAATCATTATGTACAATTTTGAGCTATTTATTAAAATTTATACTTTAATTACTCGAAAAACGTAAGATTCCATGTTACATTGATGAGTAATTAAAGTATAAATTTTAATAAATAGCTCAAAATTGTACATAATGATTAAAACAAAATTTCGGATTCGAGTTTTTTTCGTTTTTTTGCATTTTTTGAGAACATTTACCATAGTAATGTATATTTTTTTTATACCATCAGAAAGTAGAGATTTCAACGAACAAAAAGCCCACCGACTTTTTTAAAAAAGCAGATATTTTGACGTGAGAATTTTCGATTGAAAATTAGGGTGCTTTTTCGATATTAAGTCAAACTAAGGTGAAAAAATAAATATTTTAAATCAAAAAAATTACAGTGTGTTTGGGACATAAAAACGTAAGTTTTCACCAAATTTCGTGAAAAACATTTTTTTTGGTTAAAGATAAAAATAAAAAACCAAAATCTTGGTTATTTGAATTTTTCACATAAATTTTGAGGTTTACATGTGTTTAAATATGAGTGCAACACGCTAATATCTAAACCCACCCGTATCATTGAAAAGTTTTAAAAGGTTTGAAACTACTTAATACATTTTTATAATAAACACATGATTAAGATATTTGATTAATATATTAAAATCGCGTAAATAAAAAATCGACCAGAGGCGTACCGTTTAGGGGAAAATAGGTATTAAGAAAAAGAAATAAAAAATTGAGACACAACTCAAATTTCGTATTTGGACTAAGTTTTTTATTTACAAAAATATTTCCATATAAAATTTTGTTGTATTTGTGCTAATTAAGGTACTTTACTCTTAAGGCCATTTCAAAGAATGGCATTTGCTCCCTTACTATTAGCCGCAGGTGAAATATGAAATATGCATTTATAGTTTTAAGGCATGCACCAACTTTTATCAAGAATACAATTTTCTGATAAATCGGTAATAAAGAAGTTTCCATATGTTGCATACTTTTTTGGACACACTGTATGTAAATAAAATCTCATTATCATAGAGACAGGACCGAACATCTACCTACGCTAATGGGATTGTGACAAAACATATTCATAACTAGAAAATATCCCTCGTCAACGTTGTTTTCTAAAAGTATACTCCAACCCACAACATGAAAATAACAACAGCATTGTGGTTATCAACCCTGACAAAGTACATTTACCCTTTCCTTGTTTAATAATTAATTGTTCCTTATACCGCAATACGAGTGAAAACAAGCGACGTAATTCGTATTTTTACCGTGTTATTGTCTTTCCGCGGCTCATTGATTTTTTTAATCGCCAGGCAAAATTCTGGAAACGGTTAAAGACTTTGGGGTGTAACCTGGAAAAAACTGACCTAGTTCCTGATATCTTGATTTAAAATTCCTGCTGCCATCTTGCATAGAAATCATTTTAATCGGATTCATAGACCTTGTTCTGTATTTAATCAATATAAGATTGCATGGTTACAAAGCGAGTTCATGTTTGCCATCTATGGCTGATGACTGATGAGTAAATAAATATTACATGTTTTTTAAATATTTTTCTAATGTAACCCGGTACAGAATATACAGGGTAAAACGTTTGGATTATTGCCAATATTTCAAAAATTACTGAATTTTTTGAAAATTGGACATCCATATAGTTAAAAAGACACACCTAGGGAAGAGGAAAACATTTTTTATTTTAAATAGAACATCCTGTCAAATTTTAAAGATTTAAATATTCTTTTAAAAGATAAATGTAACGATATAGGGTTTGATGGCTTTCTTATTCAAAATTACACAGGAAAACAAATTTTAAATAAATTAAGAGCAAACACTAGTGACGCCTTCGCCATTTAGTTTTTTGATAAATACTTCGTCATATCATTGGACAACCTAGCAAAGTAATTGGCAATTTTCTTAACACACTTGATATAAATTTGTCTTACAAAGCTAGGTAAACTTATCAAGAACAATAAAATTAACATTTTAACAAAATAATACAGGATCATTATAACAGTTTTCTATAAAAAAAAAACCTACTCAAACTATGCTTGATAATAACATAATTTCGATCCTTTAAAATCTTACATAAAACAAAGGCTTATAACTAAATTTGTTAGAATCTATGGAAATAAATAAAAACTTAAAAATACGCACCTGTTACTTAATGATCCATTAGATTTAAATAATTCACCGTTGTTAAATTTCTTCTGTTGACCATATACTTAAGATTTTGTAAATTACCTTTATTGTACCTAATCGAATTTTTTAAAGTCTCTGTTGGATTTTCCCGCTATTATAACCCTTCCACTGCTTTATTTACATCTTCAATAATTTAATTTTATTTATAAATCAAGGTAAAAAAAATTAATTGATAAATTAATAAAAGCAAAAAACGAAATTTGGTCAAGTTTGCCCATATTTCTTTTTCTGTTTTTATTAATTTATAAATCCAACCTTCTGTTAACGCTAAACAGTAGATAATTGTAGGTACTCCAAAGACGGGTATTTGGGCGATTTTTGGATAAAACGAAGAAGTAACGAAATATTGATCAAAAACGAAATGGCGAAGGCTTCACTAGTGTTTGCTTTTCAAGAAAAAAATAAACAAAAGCTATTTATTAGAGTTTACAAATTTTATTATTGTTACCGTTTTCTATCCTTTGGATATAAGCCTCTCATATTTTTCCAGTTTTCTCTGTTCTGTGCCAATTGGTACCAGTTTAGTCCGGCTATTCTTTTGATGTCATCATACCATCTTTGTTGTGGTCTGCCGGTGCTTCTTTTCTCCCACCAGGGTCTCCATCTTGTTGTTTTTCCGCTCCAATTGGTGATGTTTCGGGCAACATGTCCGGTAAGCAATAACCTAGCCTGTCTCTAAATTCCCATAAGACGTTCTCACAAGATAAATACAAGTCTTATTTTTTAAGCACCCCACAAATAAAAGTCCAAAGGGGTAAGGTCTGGTGATCTGGTAGGCCACGAAATTTCGCCTCTCCTCCCTATCTACATATTCCGTTGGTTCGTATAAAATATTTCTAATTGTGGAATAATTTGTTCACGTAACAACTGCAAGTAAAGTTCACTTTTAAGGTTTTCATCAATAAAAATGGTCCAATAATGTTATGGCCTCTTTTCTTATCTTTGTGTGTATTTAGACTATCCACCGGGGATTAACGGCAGAACAATATCAGGAGTTATGCCTATTGACGATGCCGTTCAGCATGAAGATACATACCCTCATCAGACAACAGAATCTTATGAGCAAAAGTAGGACTCGCATTACAATTTCGATCAGAATTTCGAAAAACTCATTTCGTCTATCGAAGTAATCTTCAATTAATTCTCGAACTAGGTGAGGCTTGTAAAGGGTGCATCTTTCCGCTTTCAAATTAATTTTGAACTGATTTGCGACCAACATAAGAATGTTGACCTCGGTATTTTCAGGTTAATTTTGTTTGTCAAATAATGACAGGTTTGGTATTGGTTTAAATCTTTACTTTATAGTAGTAGAAGGCTTGTGACCTATACGTATAGTGTATGAGTTAAACGTCAAAATTTCACCTGCTTTTTTTAGGTCGACGATGGCCCTATATTCTGTTTCTCTTACTCCCAAATAAAGGTCGAGAGGTGACAGCGATGTGAATAAAATATAACTTATATTTTTTGCTAGCAAGTAGATTCGAGCATCTAGGTTTACGTTATAAGTAATATTTAATTAAATTTGGTTCCTTGCTTTTAATAAAATTCGTTTTTTGTGGCATCTTTATTTGTATATATATTTAAAATAGGTAGGTACTTATGTGTTCTATTTTCATACTGATAGGGAAATGTCGTTTGTATATTTTATCTACTAGTCGCCGCAGTGTCCTTAGATAGCGATAAAGATATTGTAATCCAAATGAAATTTCCAAGTTTAGTGGTATTACATTTTCCTTGTTTTAGTCTATGAGTTCACTGCTGATAAATTATCGATATTTTTTCGATTATCTTTAGCACGTAATTGCCGCAAAATAATCACGTGGCGAATTTTCTGGGCCACGCGACCTCCTCTTCACCATGCGTCCTTTCGGTATGGGGGCGCAAAATCGATAACTACAGACGTCTTTAAGACGTGACGTGCTTGGTACGCGTTTTTGCGTGATGATAAGTATTATCCCTAATGGCAGATCTCTTGCCAACGTTATTAAATTTTTAATGGATATTTTTAGTGATTCCATTTTCAGGTTTATTACCTTTAAATCTTTTAGCTGATGCATTAATTAGGTAAATAAAGTAGAGTTGTTGCCGTACCTAAATTTGTTTTTGGTTAATAAATCATTTTTAAATTGTTTTGCGATTAACAAGATCATCTTATCATAGTATATAGGACCCGTAAATTAATGAAATAACTTTTTTATTTTGCGAGTGCCTGGTATAGTTGACTACCATAGACATATACTGATAGAATAGCAGACAAAGCAATAATCACGAGAGTGTCAAATTTATGGCATTGCGCATGTAAATAAAGCCCAGTACAAAATATGGTCTTGCGCATTGCAAAATTCTCATTTAACGAATGGAAAGATAGGGGTTTAAAATTTAACTAACAATATACCCATAACATGCATCGGGATAATCTGTCTTTGTACCGTGCGAGCAAAAATTATTTGCATCAAAGAGGGCCTTGCATCTAAGGACGTAATGCTTAGCCGTAGAGTTTAATACCTGTTGGGTGTCAGTAACTACCTGAATTAACAATCAAATCAGTTATTCCGTCATCTTTGACAGTCGTTACAAGTAATTTGATTCATCGCTAAGTTTTCCAATTTCTTGAACAATTCACACAATGGGCTTTACGGAACAGCACAAAACATTCATGGTTGAAGCGTATTTTCGAAACGGGGTTAGAGTAAATTGTGAGTGTCAATACAATCCGGGTTGTGCATGGACGATTTTCACGAACATTTTCCTAACGTTGCTTTTATTGCTGGGGATTTTTATCATTGCCTGAAAAGAACCGTGGCTGTGTTTAGGGAAACAGGTTCTATACAACACAAAAAAGGAGCAGGAAGACCATCTGTAAGAAAAGAAGAACTTGTTGCAAACGTTCGTGAAATAATGCAAAATACGCCAAGAAATTGTATAAGACGCCTGTCCCAAGAAGTGGGAAGATCTTATGGAACATGCAGGACTATTCTTAAGAAGCAGCTAAATTTATTTCCTTATAAAGTGCAAGTTTTCCAAGAAATACAAGCCGCAGATTTTGACAGACGCAGGAATTACTCCCAATGGTTTACCCAAAATTTATTGGAAAGAAATGATTTAAAACACCAGTTGCAAATTTAGAACAATTACAAGAAACGATTATCCAAGAACGTGGTAACATTTCTCCAGAGATGCTGGTCAACACTTTCGAAAATATGAAGAGACGTGTGAATTTATGCTTGGAGCATGGCGGTGGCCAATTTCAGCAATTTATGTAATTATTTTTCTTTTTCTTTCTGTATATTCTTACTTTGTTAATTTTGTAAACAACAAAAATTAATTTGTATTTGTCTACTTATTTTATTACTCATTAGTTTGGCATATCATGTCATATGAATTTGACAAAATTTTAACCTAGATTTGGTTAGATATATCGTTCCCATATCATTGTGATCTAAACCAAGCCCTACGTTTTTTAATTCAAGCCCTCTTTGATGAAAATAATTTTTGCTCGCACGGTATTTCTTATTATTTTTACATCTTGTTTGCGTGAACTTAGATTGATTGGTCATAATAAAATAAAATCACAGATCTAGTCCATACCGATGATATGGTACCTATGAATCAATAAAAAATGAACGTATTGACCAAATCGTATTCCGTTCTGAGGTAAATCAACATCACAATTGCGCCACTCCACTTTTTTTTGCCAAACTTACGCTGTTAATAGTATTAAATGATGTCGAAAATTTAAATCTTTGTCTAAAACCATATTAAAAGTAATCAGTATGGCAAGGCAGCAGTAAGAGATCCGCCCCCAAAGATGTGACTGCCACGACATTGGTCTGAGACCATGATAACGTTGTTTCATATATTTCCGTTTAGGGATGTCCATGGAAAATGTATCGCGGAAATATATCGACGTTTGCGATGCATCGAAAACAACATTTTAATAGAATTTACAAAACAAATCACAAATCTAAGCTCACACTTTAACTGAAACTAAAGGTATAAGTATAATCAAGAACAAGAGGCAACAAATAATTATTTTACGAATAATAAGGCTATTAAATAATTTCATAGACCCTACAAATTAATAATTATAGCCGTTTTATTGGCAATCCATACATTTTAAAGAATATGTATACAACACTGAATTTTGTTATTATAAAATCTTAATTGGAGAGGAATCATAATAATTAATAGTAGGTATTTACGGGAATAGTTTAATAACCACAAGATAGTTAATTTAATCTTCTCTAAGCGCCCAGTTTAGTGTTCTTAACACCCGTTATAATGATTTTACATAAATAAATTAGTACTATGTGTGATTTACATTGAAAAAACGTTCATTCAAGGTCAGATTTTACGTATATTATGTGTACTGTGTAGTGTACACAACGCACAGATGATATGATTTAAAGTGTGCAAGATAACGGGTTGGGTTTATCTTGTTCTGTTTGACAAATATAACAATTGCATTACTAAGAGGCCAATTAATAATATTGGGTGTGTTTTTAATTTTTTTTTGGACGTGTCAATTTCGCCTGTAGCGTTTGTAAACGAATTTTTTTAGTGACAGATTAAAATTCTACCATTTGGATTTATCGCTTTAGTAAACTACTCCAGAGGGGTAAATTAATTAATTTCCAAAAACCCGGAGGAAAAAAGTTACATGATAAAAACGTCGAAAAGTAGCTTTTGTAAACGAATTTTAATTTTTTTAGTGGCGAAGATTGAAATTATTCTATTTGGATGGAGGGGGGGATATGGGCAAACTTTACCAAATTTCGTTTTTTGTCTTTTGTTTTTTTTCCGAACGAAGAGTTTTTCCAAATAAATTTTAATTGACTTTTTAGGAAATAATAAAATTATAGAACGATAAAAGATTAATTTTAATATTGAAGTACCTGTATCGATGCCTGTCAAAACTCTTACCTTAAAGTTGACAAACTTTGCTTTCTGTAATTCTATAATCTTAACAGATATGATAGGTAAATATGAATATGACCCCTTAAAAAACTGATAAGATAACTTAAGATTACTTGGAATAGGTGAATAAGTGTTGATTCACATACTTAGTAAATTTAATTATTATATCGACTTTGCAACTTACCAGGCCTACCTTAAACCTTAAAATAACCCGTATGTAATTATTTATTAATTTGCAATAGGAATACGATCCCTGGTGGCAGTATTAAAAGCTCTCATGGCTGCGAAAAAATAGAAAATCTCGAAAAATTTTGCGTCAGTTGTTGCCTGTATTTACACTCAGTTTTCATGACTTTTTGCATAGAGAACGAATCAAACCCCCCAAATAAACCGTCCGATGTGATTTTACCGCTCATAATTTTATACGACGGCTCTGAAGTCATATATTTCACAATGCCTCCCATGTGCGATACTTATAATTAATCTTCTATTTATTTGATACTTGTAAATAACTTATTCTTTTTGCATTAAATAATAGAAAGGACTTGTTTTTGATATCGACGGTATGCGTGACTTGATAATATTTAAGTAACTGATATCTTGGGTAATTTTGTAGCATGTATTCTGTTTGACTCTGGTCTATTATTGATTAGATTTTTTTACGGGTGTTCAAATTGTAATAATGTTTCGTTAAAAGCAAACACTAGTGACGCATTCGCCATTTCGTTTTTTGATCTATATTTCGTTAGTTCTTTCCTTTTATAAAAAATCGGCGCATTACCGATCTTTGGAGTACAATTATCTACAGTTTTACATCAAAAAAGGTTGGATTCATAAGGTAATAAAAGCAGGAAAGAAAATTTGACAAAAATCGTTTTTTCTTTTATTAATTTATCAATTCAACCTTTTTTGACGTGTAACTGTAGGTAATTGTAGGGTTGGGATTTTGACCGTCAAAATCTTTTGTGGTCAATTGACTATTGACTAAGCCCCGGTTCAAATTCATCAGTTTTGTCAAAAGAAATGAAGCCATGAGTAGAATAGAAACGTGTCTTTATTAAACAACAGCTAAGAAAAAATAAAGAAACCATTCTGAGGTACAAAAAACACAAAAATGACACAGAAATATTATGTGTAATATTAATATTAATCTAACAATACTAAATTACTAATGAAGTAATGAGTGAGTGACTGATTGATGATGAAATAAGAGACTGCTGGCAGTACTGGCCTTGGTAGATAGCTTAGATAAAGGTACATCATCTTCGTCACTGAACTCACCCCCGGCATTGCCTTTATGTTCTTCGAATCTGAATCACTCGTTTCATCCTCACTACTGAAATTTAGCGCTGCTTCCTCCAAATTTCAATTTTTTTGATTTTCACCGCCACTTAACAGCTTTAAGTTGTACTTTATACAGTATGTGTATAAAGTCTGGAAACGGCTTAATAACATCACAGTTTACTGGCCGATTTAAACCAAATTTGGTACAGTTGTGTAAGAGGAGCTAACGCACCGAATGACGATATTGGCGTTGTTGCCAGCTTTTTAGTTTGTCTGGAATTCGAACGAATTTTATATTTTTAAATATAACACCCAGTATATTTTTACATTTTTAAATTCCACATAAAATTATAATTATTTTTTATTAAATGCATTATTAGTCTATACTTCATAGTTTCCGAGATATTCACTCTCGAAAAGTGACATTTTTGAACTTTGACAGCTTATAACTTTCTAACAGTACGTCTTAGAGCAAAACGGCTTACATGTCCCTATCTTCAATTTTTATAATCTTCCCAAAAAAATCAACTTCCAGTTAAACCGGATCAACTATATTTCCTGCTTTCGAGTTACATCCGGTTTAACATATTTCCTGCTTTCGAGTTACATCCGGTTTAACCGGAAGTTGATTTTTTGGGAAGATAATAAAAATTGAAGATAGGGACATGTAAGCCGTTTTGCTCTAAGACGTACTGTTAGAGAGTTATAAGCTGTCAAAGTTCAAAAATGTCACTTTTCGAGAGTCAATATCTCGGAAACTATGAAGTATAGACTAATAATGCATTTAATAAAAAATAATTATAATTTTATGTGGAATTTAAAAATATAAAATTCGTTCGAATTCCAGACAAACTAAAAAGCTGGCAACAACGCCAATATCGTCATTCGGTGCGTTAGATCCTCTTACACAACTGTACCAAATTTGGTTTAAATCGGCCGGTAAATTGTGATGTTATTAAGCCGTTTCCAGACTTTATACACACACTGTATAAACAAGCTTTCCTGAGCGAGTGGTTTTCAATCAGTTGCGAAGCTTGCTATGGACAATGCCGCATGAGGACCAATTTCTGTCACAAAGGCTGCAAAAGTTTTTGACCTAATTTGACCCGGTCAAAATCTCGGTCAATTGACCGTGCACAACTCTAGGTAATTGTACTCTAAAGATGGGTATTTGGCCGATGTTTGGATGAAATGTACATGTAACTAGTGTTTACTCTTAAAGCTAGGTAGAGATCGGATGGTGTAAACAGTTTTAATGACCAATTTTACCATGACCACTCACTTTGATCAGCGTGCACGTTAACAAAAGAAAATGTAATCTAACTCACGATCTAAATAAAGAATTCGCTTAATAAGAATTTAAACTGTAAATATGTTGAAAAAATACCTACCTAATTTACCGATTAAAAATGTCAAGAAATTTGCTAGATAATAAACATTTAAATGACTTTTGCAATCCTGGCAACTTACTTTATTATTTTTATTTTGAAGTTGACACGCGTAAAAAACAGGTTAATTTAAAAAAAAATTAAGTAAACTCTCTTATCAATTATGCCATTATCTTATTTTATAATACTTTCCACATAAAGCAGCAGCTCTGCTAATCGATAGAACTAAGAAAAACTTAAGTACATACTATAATAATTCCAAATTTTATCGCAAATTAAATCGGGTGTTGTAATATACGGCAATTTTCTATTAATAAACCTTTTGTTTTACATTTTGTCGAGCATAAGTCAATAAAGTTGACGCCTCACTCGTTCAAAAAAAAGCGTCCAATATTACAATAAGATTTTATTTGGAACAACTGACCACACTACTTGCAGTATCGTAGTAAAGTCTGGCTTTTGTCCAGTAATCAAGCAAGCTTTACCTTAACACTTGCACCACTTAAAATAAATTGTCATACCCATACTTATTAATGAATCACTTTGTATTTATATTGTAAACAAGACAAGGGTGTGAATCGACACTATAGAATTTATTTAATAATTATTATTTGCTAAAAATACTTGCCCTTTTGTAGTTGGACTCATAATTTGTAAGTCACGACGCTACAATGAAAAAAAAAATGACAAAAATCTTGGCATAGTCTGGCGGCAATTATTAATGTAGCACGTAAAATATAACACTATCCTATTAAATTAATGTTCATGGCACTGCATGCGAATAGGCAATAAAGGATTTGGCGTTCCGAGAACGTTTCTCTGATTTCCCTAGTAGTTGGAAAAAAAAACGGTCAAGTGCCAATAGACCAGGGTCGATAATTTTTGAAACAAAAAAAAATAATAGTAGAATGAAACCCATTGGAAAAGGAAGAGAATATAACAAAAATGAAAGAAAAAATAAATTACGGGCGATCCGAGGTCGGGAAATGGAAGGGGGTGAGTTGTTAAGCGTTCGATTTCCGGCAAAACTACAAGTCCTATGGAAAAACGTTAAATGGCAAAGTTGTAGGTAATAAAAAGATCTACAACTTTTGTATTTACACTTTTTTCACATAACCTCAAAATTTATGTAAAAAATTCAAATAACCAAGTTTTTGGTTTTTTATTTTTATCTTTTACAAAAAAAAAATTTTTTTCACGAATTTTGGTGAAAACTTACCTTTTTATGTCCCAAACACACTGTAATTTTTTTGATTTAAAGTATTTATTTTTTCACCTTATTTTGACTTAATATCGAAAAAGCACCCCAATTTTCAATCGAAAATTCTCACGTCAAAATATCTGCTTTTTTATAAAAGTCGGTGGGCTTTTTGTTCGTTGAAATCTCTACTTTCTGATGGTGTAAAAAAAATATACATTACTATGGTAAATGTGATGAAATCCCCTTTAAATCCTACCTTTAATTATATTTAGAACAACTATTTTCGCATATTTTTTGCGATCTTAATGCTTTACGGATTTGTAATTTTTTTGTTTATCAATGTAACATGGAATCTTACGTTTTTCGAGTAATTAAAGTATAAATTACCCACCGAAAAAACATTTAAGCAATAGATAAACCAAACGAAAACCTAATATTCTGGTTCCTTATACAGGCTGTCCCGAATTGATGAGCAAAAAATTTAGAGGATAATAATTCTAGACCGAAAATAAATGCTATCTCTTCCTATAACATTTTTTTCGAAAAATGATTATTAGCGGAGTTACAGGGTGTTAAAGTTAAATTTTATTTGCAGTTTTAAAATACATAAGTTACTAGAACAATAAATAAAATATTCACATCAAAGGTTTAAAGTGACGTCCATCCTCCTCAATGCATAATTTAATTCTTCTTAAAAAATCCCGACGAACTCCAGGGAATATTCCTTCCTTTGCTATGCTATGTTTAAGGTTGAAAATAAATTAAAATGATTTCGTATTCATCACATGCAAGCAATGTTATTTTAGCGTTTTCCTCGAAAACAGTGGGATATATCGAAACAAAAGTAGTATGTCTTTTTATGTCAAAAGGTTAGGAGAATAAAAATATTTAGTCAAAATGCGCATACAGTGTAGGACAAAAAAGTTGGGACCATTTAAATTAAAGAATCGGCTCCTATGTGGCGCCCTCTACAAAATGCGAAAAAATCCCCTAAATTTTTTGCTCATCATTTCCTTACAGCCTGTATATGCGATACAAATACTTATCTACAACATTGAATATCAAACTATAAGAATAGCGGATCTTCGAGAAAACTTGACAACCCTGTTTTAGACTGTATTGGAGACGGTTTGGAGTTTGGCCGCCATTGTGAAGTTGATCGTAAATCTATAGTTATAAATGCAGCGCCTCGGCAACAGATGTCTCAAATTCGCTGATGTGATGTCGTGGTGTTGCCGCATATAGTATTTTATTGGAATTTTTAAGGATTTAAGCATTTCTAACAGACGCTGATTACTCCGGGGTAATTGGACCAAATTATCACAATGATTTTACCGTTGCATTAGGTGTTAAATAAACAAATAAAAGCAGATAAAAGGCGACAGCAAGTATAACTAAAATAGGTTTTATTTCATCGAAAAATAGCAATATAAAAATCAAACTGTCATTTTAGCTATTTGTAGTTGGGTCGAAAACTCACTAAGTCACTTAATGAATTTTATTGTACATATAATAAATACTGTTTTGAAAAAATATATTGAAAAAAGTTTGTACATAATATGCACATGACAACATCGTAGGCATAACATTATTGCATATTTTTTTAATATATCACTTTGAACTCTGCCATTTCTTAAAACTGGGTTTTACTCAAAACTGTTAATTTTGACTTATGGTGCATTTACACATGCATGGATTTAGTGGCGCCAATAAAAACTGCATCCTTCTGAAATCACTGGCGCCAGTGGTGACAAATTCGTACAGAAAATCAAAATTTGCAAGTGTAAACAAGTGCTTGCACGTCGGCGTCCACTCGCCAGTTTTTAGTTTGATATCGAAGGCTTTGGAATTGCTGAAGTAATCGCATCTCTTATGTGGGTATCCATTTTTATAATACGTGGCGTCACACAATCCAGAAGAGTATCAAAATGTTGCTTTGGCATTCGAAGATGGTGTTTATAGCTTCCAGGATCCTCTGCTGCGAGTTCAACTAGAAGTTTTGCAGAAGCACCCTAAGCAGGTCGACGATCAATCCATGGTTTAACCCAGACACGGCCTTTTCGTCGTTTTTTTTTTCTGTATTTCTTTTGTCTTTTTTTCCACTAAAAGTTTAGCGACTATTTGGCAGGCTTTGGAATGTTCGCTCGACATAGTGCCTACTTTAAAAATGAAACTGGCGTGCCACTTATTTTTGATTTCTCAACAAAGTGTAAACCTTTACTGGCGTGCAAATAGAACTGGCGTGACAACTGGCGCCACTAAATCGATGCATGTGTAAATTCACCTTTAATGAATGTTTGCACTAAGCCGACGATATATTATGCCAGTGCAAGGCAGTCCAGGCACCGCGATGCGCGTGACGGTATGGTTATGGTAGTGGAGTGGGGAGAGGATCATGCAGCAAGTCAAACACATAGGCGGCAACAATGTTTTATGTTTTAATTTAGCAGCGAAAAGGCTTGTAGTGGCTGCATCAACACGCTTTATTGTTGGTGACTCATTGTGCCATCTATGTTTTTAAGTTAGCAGATTTAGGAAATCTGCTTATATAACCTTCTTACAGTTTAATATTCAATGTCTACAACTATCCATCGTATTTCAGTTTTCCTATTTTCAAAATCCATTATTACTTATTAAACACACAAAACGAAACTTAACATTTAAATCAAGATGCCTAGGTAATGGTATATTGATATTTTTTTTTTCTATAGTAATGACAATGCGGCGCGACGTGAATGACCTTAGCTTATTTTGAGTTATAATGCCTGTGGTTGAACTGCGGCTGTCAATATAAATATTTTCATATATTAATTACATAAATCACAATCCGCTATGGCCATTTTGGTTATTAAATTATAGTTGTTGCTCTTGGATTATTACGAATTTATAATAATGGCCGTAGATGTTTTACGAGAAGTTATTCCTCGGTGTATTATGCACAGCATAATGTACTCCCAAGTATTTGCCCTTATTATTAACTGGTTGTAGATAAAATTATGTAATCGGGTTTTTAGATGCTGATATCCGTCCAGTCTCAACCTGTCAGTTTCCGGGAAAAAAATCGTCACATTCAGTGACTATAAGGTGGATAGGTAATTTAGGATGTTGATTATGAAATTCGATTATTGCAAAAAAATGCCGTTGATAATCTCCTTTTTTTAGTCTGGAAAAACCCCCAAATTTTTTATTATACTTCTTGAAGAATATTTGCTTGGACGATACATTTATTAATTACACGCATCAATAATTCATATCCATTCGCAAGGTCTTTTCATCAGCTTTCAAAATCCCATGAACTGGAATATAACTGCGAAGACGTCGACGTTCAAAGTTTGATCGAAGTAGGCTTATACTATTTTTAGAAGTTGCATATTTTATGATCGGTATACGAATACAGTGCGTTCCAAAAAATGGGCTATTATCATAGATATTAAAATACTTTTGATGGATGTTTTGGGAATAGGTAATTGAAATTCCAGATCGACATTTGTTTTTCAGTAAAAGCTATTGTTACTAAAGAACTCAATATTTCCTAGGTCTGTTGTCCTAGATTCTTGCATAGTATTCATCTCCACATTACCTTTTTAATTGCTTTATATAATAATAATAATAATAATAATAATAATAATAATAAATGCCTTTATTTATAACTTAAAAGTAAACAGTTTATAAAATGTTTCTAAAAGGTGGCGGGATCTAGCGTAATCGCTACTCATCTAACCACCTACCAATAACAAGAAAAAAAAATTAAAATATAGGTAACTACTAGGTACTACATAGTAATAAAATATTAATTTAACACATATAATGAACTTAATAATTATTACAGAAAAGAGTGTTATCGATAAAGTAAATTAACTTAGATTAAAGGAAAAATACAATTCAGAGAAAACAGACTAAACAGTATATATAAGACGATTTTTTAAATAGTTTTATAATAAGGAAAAAAAAAAAACATAGCTTGGCCTAACATCAAAATATACGGATATAAGATTCTAAATAGTAATCGTAATAAAATTTTTACCAAACATGAAAGATTTATTCACTTGTGATAAACTCTTTGATGCGCCTCTTGAACACCGGAACGGTCGAACTCGCTTTCAACTCCAGAGGCAAAGAATTGTAACATTTGGTAGCATTATAGGAAAAGGAACGCTGAAATAAAGCAGTTCTGTGCCTTGGAACAGTATATAGAAAATTATATCGTGTTGTTAGTTGATGCGTATCTAACCCCCGCTTAAGCTTCTGTAAGAGGTACTCAGGCTGCTGAAACATACCGACCTTGAAAACCAAAGTACACATATGCAAAAAATATCTAGAGTCTAATCTCAACCAACCTGACTCCAGGTAACTAGGGGAGATATGGTCAAACTTCCTAACTCCGCAAGAAAATCGAAGACAACCATTTTGCAACTTTTGTAAACTACTCCTATCGCTGGCTGTCAAGGCAGGCCAAAATAATACATCACAATAAGAAACAAGAGACAAGATGAGAGATTCACAAAGTTTCAATTTAATGTTTCGACTTAAAATGTCTTTATATAGGTATAAGGTTTTTAATTTACCATAGCTTTTCTTTAAAATATAAGACACGTGATCATGAAATCTGAATTTTTTATCAAAATATACTCCCAAGTTTTTAGCAGAATCAACATCATTGATCCTTACATTATTTATTTTAATATTAAGAACATCGTCAAGACTTCTCTGTCCAAACACGAGCAGTTGCGTTTTAGCTTCATTAAGTATAAGGCCATGAGCCTTGGAAATGTCACAAATTGTGCCAAGATCATTATTGATACGTTCCTGCGCTACCAGTGCTTCGCAGCTTTTAAAGAAGTAATAAAGTTGAGTATCTTCAGCAAATTGGTGTGAGTTAAGGTATTTTAAGTATGTACTAAAATCAGCAGTGTAAACAGAAAATAACAAAGGTCCCAGGATACTACCCTGAGGAACACCCCGATTAACCTCCATAAACGACGAAGTAACTCCACCCAGTGAAGTCCTCTGACACCTTCCACTCAAGTAGCTTCTAATCAATTTAACCGACTCGGGACCTAGACCAAAATGACTGAGTTTATCACAAAGAATGGCATGATCAAGAGTATCGAAGGCCTTGCTGTAGTCAAGAAGGAGCAAACAACCATTCATTCCTTCATCTGATGCCCTTAGGAAATCATCAGTCACCTTGAGTAACGCTGTGGTAGTACTGTGTTGTGGACGAAATCCGGACTGTGTAATCGGTATCACCTTACATTCCAACAAGTAGGTAATCAGTCAGTTGTTTAAAAATTATTTTTTCTAATATTTTGGAAAAAACCGGCAAAATACTAATTGGTCTAAAATTATTGAGATTTATTGGGTTATTAATTTTGGGAATGGGTATAATATTTGCAGTTTTCCAGCTGGAAGGAAATTTTTTGGTATTCAGACAAGAGTTAACAATAAATGTAATATATTTCAGTAAATAAGGAAGCAAAAAAGATATCATTTTTAAATCAAGCCCATCTTAGCATTAGACTTAATTTGATTTATTGCTTGGCCAACCTGTTCCTCATCAACCTGAGAAAAATTGAAAGTGTACTGAAATCCTTCAAATAAAGAGTCGGAATACTTACCTAAAAACCTTTCGTTAAGTTGAGGATCAGCGTCCATGGTCGGTATGCTATCTATAAAATGTTTGTTAAATTCATCTGGAGTACCCACGAGCTCAGGTTGGCCTTCAATACCGGAATTATTAATATTTAGCCATTTTAAAGTTTTCCAGAATTCCTTAGGGTTAGTTTTAAACTTATGGTTTGATTGTTGAATTTTAAACTTATGATTTGATTGTTGAATTGATATTACCATAAAGTTTTAAAAAATGTGTAAAAAGCAGCAAAACAATTTACTTAAATTGTTATGTAGCACACTAGCATAATATTGAGAAGTTTCGTAGTTGCACATCCATTCGGGAAATATTTTGTGTTGCATATTACCGTGCGAGCAAAAATTATTTGCATCTAAGGACGTAATGCTTAGCCGTAGAGCTTAATACCTGTTGGGTGTCAGTAACTACCTGAATTAACAATCAATCAGTTACTCCCGTCATCTTTGACAGTTGTTACAAGTAATTTGATTCATCGCTAATTTTTCCAATTTCTTGAACAATTCACACGATGGGCTTTACGGAATAGCACAAAACATTCATGGTTAAAGTGTATTTTTGAAACGGGGTTAGAGTAAATGGTGAGTGGCAACACAATCCGGGTTTGTGCATGGACGATTTTCACGAACATTTTCCTAACGTTGCTTTTATTGCTGGGGATTTTTATCATTGCCTGAAAAGAACCGTAGCTGTGTTTAGGGAAACATGTTCTATACAACACAAAAAAGTAGCAGGAAGATCATCTGTAAGAACAGAAGAACTTGTTGCAAATGCAAACGTTCGTGAAATAATGCAAAATACGCCAACAAATTGTATAAGACGCCTGTCCCAAGAAGTGTGAAGATCTTATGGAACATGTAGGACTATTCTTAAGAAGCTAATAATAATTAATTAAGTTAATTTTGTAAACAACAAAAATAAATTTGTATTTGTCTACTTATTTTATTACTCATTAGTTTAGCATATCATGTCATAATATGAATTTGACAAAATTTTAACCTAGATGTGGTTAGATATATCGTCCCCATATCATTGTGATCTAAACCAAGCCATACGTTTTTTTATCCAAGCCCTCTTTGATGCAAATAATTTTTGCTCGCACGGTATTAATTATGTGGACGTTGGGATGCACTATAAAATATTTCTTTTGACGGAAACATTACATAAAGTTTGACAATGTCGTTAACTTTAACAAATTTTGAAAATTTCAATTAAATGCATCACATATTTAATTACTGTAACATTCATTGCTAATCAATTAGCAATTAATCGCTGATACAGCAATTTGAATGTTCTGTATTGTATTCCTTTAATTTATTCACTCCAGTAGACCGAATCTTTTGTTTCTTATTACACAATAGCAACCCTGGGCATCAATGACTGTTATCAAAATCGACCGCTTCGCAAAACGTGTTACTTTGCGTTTATTAAAATCCGAATTTTCTCTTTGATCAAAGAAAAACATCGTATAACTATGATGAAGTATCAAATAAGAGGTTCCGGAAAGGGTTTTTCCGAATAGAGCAAGAAAGCATAAAAGCTTTAACGGTTTCGGTTTTTAATATTTAGAATTATATACAGTGTGTGTATAAAGTCTGGAAGCGGCTTAATAACATCACAATTTACTGGCCGATTTAAACCAAATTTGGTACAGTTGTGTAAGAGGATCTAACGCACCGAATGACGATATTGGCGTTGTTGCCAGCTTTTTAGTTTGTCTGGAATTCGAACGAATTTTATATTTTTAAATATAACACCCAGTATATTTTTACATTTTTAAATTCCACATAAAATTATAATTATTTTTTATTAAATGGATTATTAGTCTATACTTCATAGTTTCCGAGATATTGACTCTCGAAAAGTGACATTTTTGAACTTTGACAGCTTATAACTTTCTAACAGTACGTCTTAGAGCAAAACGGCTTACATGTCCCTATCTTCAATTTTTATTATCTTTCCAAAAAAATCAACTTCCAGTTAAACCGGAACAACTATATTTCCTGCTTTCGAGTTACATCCGGTTTAACCGGAAGTTGATTTTTTTGGGAAGATAATAAAAATTGAAGATAGGGACATGTAAGCCGTTTTGCTCTAAGACGTACTGTTAGAAAGTTATAAGCTGTCAAAGTTCAAAAATGTCACTTTTCGAGAGTCAATATCTCGGAAAACTATGGCGTATAGACTAATAATGCATTTAATAAAAAATAATTATAATTTTATGTGGAATTTAAAAATGTAAAAATATACTGGGTGTTATATTTAAAAATATAAAATTCGTTCGAATTCCAGACAAACTAAAAAGCTGGCAACAACGCCAATATCGTCATTCGGTGCGTTAGATCCTCTTACACAACTGTACCAAATTTGGTTTAAAGCGGCCAGTAAATTGTGATGTTATTAAGCAGTTTCCAGACTTTATACACACACTGTATAATTCATCATATTCAGCATAAACATCCTGAATTAGAACCTATTGAAAAGATACCCCAATAATAAAAATCTTCCTAGAGAGTCACAAACCTTTCCTAGAGACAATTAAAAAGGCGCCGCGAAAGATTTTTATTATTGGGATAGATATATTTTCAATAGGTTCTGATTTGGAATGTCAGTGCTAAAGGTGCCATTTCGCTGGCGCGATCGTTTGCCAGTGAACGTTTACATCGTTTTTAGTTAAATCCCTTTGTTCATTTAAAAAGATCGACAAAATACACGTTTGAATTGTTTTATTTATTTTAACGTTAACGCGTATTATTCTGGTTTAAAATACATAATATGTCCAAACTTATTATAGACAGTTGCAAATTGTAAATAATTAAAAAAATATTTAGTTAGTTAAGAATGATGTAACATGAAGTACGCCAATTATTTTTCCTTAATTCTGGGATAGCAAAATATTTGTACATATTTGTATAAGGCTGAAAAAAATCGTTTTAGAATCATTACCTAAATATTTTCATATTGCAACATTAAAAAGTGTCTACAGTCTAATAAAATACTGATAAAAAAGAATTTAATCTAAACATTTTTAAACGTATCGTAAATAATATTATTTACTTTTAGCAAAAAATACTTATCTAAACATTGTCTTTTTTAATGTAATCGTGGAGCACTTGGTTATCTACATAAGTTCTAACGCTAAAAATGTTTTCATTCATTGCCTTAGAAGGCTTAAACTTTTTGAAGAAGATCTCAGGATCTATAGAGGTGTACATAAGGCCAGCAAAAAAACATTTTTAACAAACCACTAATAATAAATAACTCTTTAAACTGCTGTTTTGTTTTTGAAACCATTTTCGACAATGCAATAACAATCAGATTTGTTTTAAATAAAGTGCTTGTGCAAAATTATCTTTCATTTGTCACCGAGGCCCTATGACAGATTCGGTTAGCTGAATCATTGAATATCCAACTATAAGAATAGCGGATCTTCGAGAAATCTTGACAACACTGTTTTAGACTGTATTGGAGACGGTTTGGCCGCCATTGTGGAGTTGATCGTAAATCTATAGTTATAAATGCCGCGCCTCGGCAACAGATGTCTCAAATTCACTGATGTGATGTCGTGGTGTTGCCGCATATCGTATTTTATTGGATTTTTTAAGGATTTAAGCATTTTTAACAGACAATAAAATAGAAGGTTCTCAATTTCAGCCGAATGTATGTTTTTGATAATAATATGTACGCTGATTACTTCGGGGTAATTGGACCGATTTTCATAATGATTTTACCGTTGCATTAGGTGTTAAATGTTATACAAATAAAAGTAGATAAAAAGCGACAGCAAGTATAGTTAAAATAGGTTTTATTTCGTCGAAAAATAGCAAAATACGTAATACACTAATACAAACAAACTGGATGTTTCTTAAGTAAGAAAGTAAAACCTACTTATTTTAACCATTTTGAAAAGTAGTAATAATTGCAAATAAAAACCAAGTTATACAAACCGCACATCATTCATATTTTACCCATCACATACGTTGTAGCCTAGGTATGTATTGAATAGTGAGAGTCGTCATTTAATTCTGTTAGAAATAGAAAACATGGCAGTCAATATATTTTCATGTAATTAACGTTGGAACGTCAAAAGGCAATCCAGGCACCGCGATGCGCGTGACGGTATGGTTATGGTAGTGGGGAGAGGAGCATGCAGCAAGTGAAAAAGACAGGTGGCAACAATGTTTTAATTTAGCAGTGAAAGGGCTTGTCGTTAGTGGCTGCATCAACACGGCTTTACTGTTGGTGACTCCTTGTGCCATCTCTGAATTTAACGTAGCAGATTTAGGAAATCTGCTTATATGGCCTTCTTATAGTTTGATATTCAATGGTTGGACTGAACGGTGGGATCCCCATGCGCCCTGTCATCCACTTCTAATTCCACTGATAATTAAAGGGGCAATAATTACATAATATGGACTACCAGAAATAGTCAAGATTGTCTTTTGTAATTCAATGCCCTTTGCTACTGATGGATTATAAACACATCCGTGTGGGATGAAATGATCGTCGTTGTTAATATAATTCATTACCGAGGTTTTAACATTAGAATTTGACTTAACTTATTTTTTTTCTGCAGGTAATGGCACAATTGACTTCCCCGAATTCCTGACGATGATGGCGCGTAAAATGAAAGACACCGACAGCGAGGAGGAGATCCGCGAAGCCTTCCGCGTCTTCGACAAGGACGGTAACGGTTTCATCTCGGCGGCGGAATTGCGTCACGTGATGACCAACCTAGGGGAGAAACTGACCGACGAAGAAGTCGACGAAATGATCCGAGAGGCCGACATCGACGGCGACGGTCAAGTCAATTACGAAGGTAGGTTTTCTACTTTATAAAAGTCGCTTCTGTAGTTTTTCCTAATTATTCTGTTCTTTGGAATGTGGTGGTGGTGGTGATGGTGGATGTGGAGTGGAGTATGTGTGTAAGATTATTTATGAAGTAAGTAGAAACGATGACTGATGAGACGTTGGATAGGGAGGAGTTGAGCTCTTTGCCTTTTCATTTGATTTAAATGTGAAATTACTTAGTGATATATTTGTTACTGATCTCTAAACTAAGTAGCTTTATTAGGTTTTTAATAGATTTCTGATTTATTAACATAATTTTAATCACCATACGCAATGCTACCTAAAGGCCGAGATACAATTAAAAAAAGGGTAATATGCAATAAAAAATAGGTAATAAGAAATATAAATTAATGATGGCACAATACAGTATTGTGGCATAATGGTTGAATTGCTAACTGTCAATAAAACTGTTCGCTTTGTGGACAGAACAGGTTAGAATGTTTTGTCGTTGTTTTTTACGATTATCAAAAAAAAATGATAAGCTCATCGATTTTCTCACAAACACGTAATAAACAAATTGTTAAAATTAAATTAAAAATACCTCTCTAACCTGAAAATCAAAGCGATAAACGTCAAAATAGTCATTGGCATACAGCTTTTCATTGGCCAGTAATAAAAAGACAGAAAATCCATTTCGATATCTTAAATTTTGTGTCTTCTTATCAAATCTTATTTCTGTTGCTTATCGCTTATTTTTTAATTATGTCTCTGCCTTTATAGATACAATTGGCATGTTTTTACAAATACGAAATATTGCTTTATGTACGAACTTTTTGTAAATAATTATAAGCGTACATATACCGGGTATTTTAGAAGGAGCGCTCACCCCTATAACTTTTTTATTGTTTAAATTACAGAAATAAAATTTGAATTTTGCATTTTATCACATGACTAATGTCATTTTGTCACTTCCCGGTTAAAATAAATGTTTTACAATCTTCTAAAAAGGCTTTTTTCCCAGATAACTCCATTTTTTTAAATGGAAACATATTGACTCTTTCGGGCAAAAAGATAGATTATTTTTTTTCAACAATTTGATTACACATTCTTTTGTCAATTTAAAAAAGGAGAGATAATTTATTAACAATACCAATTCATGACAAAAAAATACAACAAGAAGCGCAAATGATTTTGCATTTATCTAGGTACCCATGACGCCATAAAGCTGACAAACAAATGAACATAATTACAAATTTATAATCCGCCATTATTGAAATTAGATTCACATAATAGTAGCTTGGTATTTTATCGTATGATTTTTGTATTATCGACACTGTTAGATACAAAATTTAGTTATTATATTGTATAGACAAAAAAAAAATTGTGTAATTTCCTCCATTAGTATAATGTTTGTTAAACATGTTAGTATCAATTTCTAACAGTAAATGTTCATTTTATGTTTTAAAAAAATATATATGTATATAAAGTACGATTACAAAAACAAAATAATTGACATAGAATTTTTAAGAAAAACCATTTATTGACATCCCATATTATATGGACACATATTTTTTCTGCGAATATACCGTAAATTAAAAGGTATACAAATATTACAATTAACTTTTTTACTCAAGTGAGTTGTTTTAAAAATTAAATTTGAAGGTACGTAGGAATACTGCTTGATATACAAAACATAGTAAAAATTTCCGAATGCTTCTAAAGAAACAGTCTGTACCACTTGTCGCTTCGTCTGTTATTTTTGAAAGTTTTGTATTTGTCTCAGTCATAAGTTTTTGAACTGAAACTGATAACTGAGTTTTTGAAATTGGAAAATGCCCGTATCCATTTGACCGATATTTATGTTCTCTTCTGGATTCTGGATCAAGAATAGTGAAAGGATTAAGGGAACAAGCAAAAGGTGATTATCCTTGGTTCCTCTACAGCCTGATCCATTTTCTAAGGGCCGTAGATTTTTCTTATTGGACACATACCTAAAAAAAAAGTGATTTCCAATTATCGACACTTTACAACCAGTTATCGACGTCCATGTTGAAAATTTATTATCAACGTGTTACAGAAAACAAACGAATGGCAGCATCGCCATAATATAAACAAGAATAATTATGTAAAACCTCAATAGAAATCCTGAAACCAATTATTGACAGGGATGTCCATAAATGGTTGAACACTATTTTGACTAATCCAATAATGGATATGCAAATTTAACCCTATATTTAACAAATAATATTATTTGTGACATAAATGTATTATTCCTGACGATCTTCTGGGCTTATGACTATAATTTGTTAGTTTTATAACGAATAGGGGAATATATACCTGCAATTTTATGCACACGCACAAGTTTTCCAAAATTTCGCCACAATATCGGTAATTCTCACACTTGTGTGGTTTAACACAGCTTTGTTAAGGTTCTTCAAGCAGTTTCAGAAGTGGGAAGTTTAAATTTAAAATAATTTTCGGCCGTTCTCTAAAAAAAAAAGCTTGGGAAAGTGGAGGGTGTCAATAAAACTGGTTAGATGTCGATAAATGGTAAATTATCTTATTACTTCTAATTTTTAAATAAAATATTAAAATGGAAACTTATAACAGAAACGAATAAATCGATATGGCACTAATTTATGGCAAATGTTTGCAAAATTTATTCAGCGGCAACGGTTTCGCGAGAGATGTCACCCTTCGAAACTTTACTTTCATAGGCTAGTTCAGAAGCTGAGGAATGAGCCCGAACTCGAAGAAGTATAAATTATTATTAACGAAGACACGGAAATTGATGTATTTAGGTTTTAGATATATTTAAATTTATAAATGTTCATTTAATTTGTTTGTTAGCATTAATCATATTAGGCGGTTCTTTTTAATATAAGTATCAAAAGTTACCTATGAATTAAATTATTTATAGTCCACTATATTGATTACCTCACCAATTATGGCGTCATAGGTATTTATTGTCATAAATTGATCTTTTTAATAAATTATCTTTCCTTGACTAACTTGACATGCGTAATATCAAAAAGTGCTCTATCTTTTTGCCCGAGTAAGTCGATATGTTTCCATTTGCAAAAAATTAAGTTCTCTGGAAAAAGTTTGTAAAAAATTTAAGACAATAAAACTTGCATTTTTTTATTAGGATTTTGGCCATTTTTTCCAAAAAATAAATCAAAAGTGGGGTTATTTCTGAAAATATCGAAAAAAAGTTATTAGAAAAAGTTTTTTAAATGCAGTTTCTAGCCCACATGCAAAATTTCAGCTGCATAAGATAATTTTGATTTTTTACCCACCACTAAAATTTTATTTTCCACTTAATGAACACTTTACTGATGACACTGTTTTTTTTTGTCTTGATGTTAAGGTGTATTACTTTCAGACACAAACTACGTTTATAAAAATATTTATTTTATAAAGTTACCTTATACTGAGTCAAAAACAAATAAACTTTGCATCACATGCGACCAAATTTTAATAGCCCAATTTTGATTTTGTAGAAAAACACATATTTAATATGGAGCTACTTTAAAGAAAATGTATCTGAAATAAAGCATTGTCAAAACTAAGAAGCTTTATGTAGGTTGCGTTGAGTCTTATTTTGCAAAAGTGGTGCAATTTACAAAATATAGGTATAAAATCAAAATTATCTTATGCAGGTAAAATTTTGCATGTGAGCTAGGAACTGCATTTAAAACATCTTTTTTTAATAACTTCTTTCGATACTTTCAGATATAACCCCACTTTTGAATTATTTTCTGGAAAAAATTAAAATTTGACAGATGATGCGAATCATGTGACTACTATTTTTTTGCTTAATTTTCATCTCGATCGAAGCAGAACTTGATGCCAAAGTCAAATTTCGAATAAAGCAATTAATTTAAAAAATCCCATATGATGCGAACTTTACTGGTCACACTGTATAAAAAACCCACCAAATTTTATTTCTGTAATTTAACAATAAAAAAATTATAGGGGTAAGCGTTCCTTCTGAAACACCCGGTATATCAGTGTAATATAACTATTATTTTCTAATGACATAATTCCTTCAATTAAATTTAAAGGATTTTACTGCTCTAGTACTTATACAAATGTTTATCGTCATGCCATAAACATTTTTTATCTGTCCTTACCTCATAATTTAATTTAAAAACATTAATCATGACATTGTGTTTAAACTCGTATTCATCTAATTAAGTCGCTTCCTATTAGCCTATCTTATCGTAGGACAGTTTGTTGACGCTTGTAATATACATTTAAGGTTTTAAGGTGTCAATATTTTTAATTAATAAGTGTCGCATTGTGACTTGTAAGATATTAAAGTGATTCAGACCTGTGATAGGACGATATTGAAATGCTGTTATAGGTGCTATAAAACCTAGCTTGTACAGCGATAAAATCACCGTTTTATTACCAGTTGGAAATAGTTTAAATTAGAAATGGAATCTTTGATCCAGTCTTTACCATATCGACGCGGACGGTTTAACGTGAAAATTACTTATTCGCCTTCCATAGGTATCACACAAAGACAATGTTATATTATTATGCAAAAAATATTTTCTCCACGATCATTACTGAATGCAATAATTCCAAAATCATTTTTGATAATAGAATGTAAAAATTCTCGCTTTTGAGTTGGAATATTTATTCTGAAACACTTGCTTCATATGCGTTTTGCGTGTATTTTCATTCCATAACAAGATACGGAATGAATATTCTGTAATTGATATAAACGACATAGGTTGTCATGAATTTCGAAACTGTCAGTGTCAGATAAAAATGGCCGCGTTGTAATAATTATTTTCAGACAAATTTTAGTGCAAGTCAAAAAATGAGTGAAAAATCCGATAAATCAGATATGGAACTGGATGGTCGTGGAGAAAATATAGTCTGCTACTCGGTTAGAATGAAAATTCGATACTCGTGGTTCCTCACGCTCACTACGCTCGCGTTCGGAATCTTCCACTCGGATCGAATTTTCATTCCAACTTCGTTACAGAATCTACCATTCTTAACAAGGATTTAAGAAACCTTTCTTTGTGAGACGACAATGGCGTTAAGTCACTTTCTCTTCCAACCGTCAATTTTTTAAATGGCCTAATTAGGCAATCCAACGACCTATCAAATATGACAGTGGTTGGCACACATGTATGTAAACAACCGTTTGAGCTTGCGTAAAAAGTAGTATTTATATTCATATTTTACAGTTTATTTTGGTGTTTGTTATCTGTTGAGTATTTTTATACTGTTTTTGAAGAGCTTTATTATTATTTTGTATTGTTGTTAACTGCGGAAGTCGGCGCGATCGTGACAATGTGTCGTTTTATAGAATTCCCACCGTACTGAATTTATCTAATAAGCCCCATAAAAATGAGATGTCGAGAGAACGTAGGGCTTTGTGGATAGCGGTATAAAGCGAGATGATTTAACTGAATCAAAGCTAAAATATCAGAGAGTCTGCAGTAAACATTTTATAACTGGTAAGTTCTAAAACTCCATAGAATAAAACCTTCAGAGTTTTGAGAATGGAAATTTCAGTGGTTTTAGTTTCTGTTTCTAATACATTTATGATTAATAGGTGAGCCTGCCATATTGGAAAACAAAGAATATCCAGATTGGGTTCCTTCTCAAAATATGGGGCATATTGCACAAAGTGTTAAAAGGAGGCCTGAAGCTTTAGAAAGAAATTAACGTCTAGAGAAAAGACGAAAGATGCTACAATGTGAAGTAAGAGGTTTTTTGATATTTTATTAGATTATTACTGAACTTAGATGTTTTAGTTTCTAAATGCATAAGTTTTTTTTGTGATATTGATTTTTGTGTGTTTAAACTTAGCTCATTACCATGAGGATATGATGCAAGTTTCATATATCAACCTTAAGCAAAAAAGCTAAAATAGTGATTTTTTTATGATTCGTTTAAAGATAATATTTGGTAAATAAATTATAACATTTGCAGGTGGAGAATATGGATTTACATCAAGGTGATATCACTGAACTAAATGTTGACTCGGAAGGGAAAGATGGAGGAACTGCAATTCAGACCGATACAACAACTTGCAGTAAAATTTGAGCAACTAAGCAAAGTGGATAATTCACCATTCGGATTGATGGATAATACTTCTAACGACGAAAAATGGAGATACATTTAAAGGATACATCCCAACTACAACTACTACAGCTCTCAGTGCCTTCAGTCAATTAGTATTAACTTTAATTAAGTTACGATTAGACCTTCATTTTAAACTAATTGCTTATAATTTCAAAATATCTCCGACAACTGCTTCTAGTTACTTTGAAAATTTAATAGATATTTTATATAGAAGGTTTAAATCACTAACAATATGGCCAGAACAAAGCGATTTAAGAAATATGATTCTATATTATTGTAATAAAAGCAGAGACTAGATGATAGTTATAGTATAGTAAGATGTGATGTGTAAAGAAATAGGTATTTATATAATTTGAAATAAAATTACTAAACAATTAGTATTGGTTTTTATCATTCTCTCACCTTTAGTTGTTTCTTTGTCTTTTATTTAATCTTGGTTAATTGTATTTTAAAAAAAATATACTTTTTAGTCGTTGATATTTATTAAAATTAAGAATAAAAATTCATGAAAATACAGTCAAAAGTAAAAAATATTTCATACATTTCATTCTCAATTTTGAATTATCACAAATATTTCAGTTCAATTCAGTATTTACATAATTTTCAACAATTTACAGAATTATTCGTAGGTATAACATTGTAAAATATGGTTCCGGGTATTTACAAATGCACCTAGGCAACTCAATGCCTGTATATGTGCACAATACTTGAAGACAATGTTTCTTTCCTGGAGTGAGCATACTCTGCAGCAAAAAGTAATGCACCTACATGGCTGCAGACCTCGCTGTTCCCTGCCATGCAAGTACAGTGGGCACTTCCATCTTTTCCAATTATTACCCAGGCCTCTAATGGTTTCAAAGTGGTTCTCTGAGAATGTTTGACCTAAAAGTTATAAGTAAAATTGTAATTAATTTACCTAATTACATTATAACATCGATCATTGGTGCAATATAACGACATTATGAGTAAAAAGCACAAAATTGGTAATGAATAAACAAACATCTTACTTTTCCAATTAGTTCCAGCTTGTACAAGAAAGCCAGACTCAAAATATTTGTATGCCTGCAAACTTTTAAATGCCTTCATTTTGTTCTTTTGAATAAAAACTATGGGAAAAACCAAATAGGCAATAATGTCCATGATTGATATAGGTGGAACACCATTAATAGTATAATCAAGGTCCTGAGAATTATTAAGAAACGGATCCAAGCTGCTTATTAATTTTAATTTCAGTTGATACCTAAAAAGGAAACAATGGTTACAAAGGTAAACAAGAAAATTGATTTCATTTAAACCTACCTTTGACCAACATCTGGATTCTCCACTAATAATTTTCGTAGATATTCACTCTCCCTTACAGAAGAATTTAGTTTATTTAAAAGAAAAAAGATACCAAAATACTTAAAAATACGATCCAAACAGTTCAATACAGAAAAATAAATGCTTTGGTTATGGATGACTGTCAGTCATGTGTGCCAACCAACGTCAGTTTTTTACCACGTGGTTTGGATTGCCTAATTCAGATATTTCTGGAATTCTGAGGTTATTCTACCACAGAAAATAAAATGGTTTGTGTGCAGTTGCACAGAGAAATAATAGGTAAAATATAATCCTTTTTAAAAACCTTCAACCTTGGATGTATCAATCGTAATTACTAATGAAAATTCATAACATGAAATTGCCTAGGTTTTAAATACGACATCGTTCCTTTTTTGGCAATAAATATATTCCTCATTCTATCGGTCAAATGCACAATGCCGAATGTAAAAAGGATGGGGATTAATCTAATTTCTTTAATGTGACCTGCAAGTAAAAGAAATGGCGAATGCTCCAAATACTGTGTGAGCAAAAATTATTTCCATCAAAGAGGGTTTGGATTAGATCACAATGATATGGGGACGATATATCTAACCAAATCTAGGTTAAAATTTTGTCAAATTCATATTATAGCATGATATGCCAAACTAATGAGTAATAAAATAAATAGACCAATACAAATTATTTATTTTTGTTGTTTACAAAATTAACAAAGTAAAAATCCTATACAGAAAGAAAAATAATTACATAAATTGCTGAAATTGGTCACCGCAATGCTCCAAGCATAAATTCACACGTTGTTCATATTTTCGAAACAACCCCATCTCTGAAGAAATGTTACCACATTCTTGGATAATCCGTTCTTGTATATTCTTGAAATACTTGCACTTTATAAGGAAATAAATTTAGCTGCTTCTTAAGAATAGTTCTGCATGTTCCATAAGATCTTCCCACTTCTTGGGAGTTGGGACAGGCGTCTTATACAATTTGTTAGCGTATTTTGCATTATTTCACGAACGTTTGCAACAAGTTCTTCTGTTTTTACAGATGGTCTTCCTGCTCATTTTTTGTGTTGTATAGAACCTGTTTCCCTAAACACAGCCACGGTTCTTTTCAGGCAATGATAAAAATCCCCAGCAATAAAAGCAACGGTAGGAAAATGTTCGTGAAAATCGTCCATGCACAAACCCGGATTATATTGCCACTCACCATTTACTCTAATCCCCTTTCGAAAAACCGCTTCAACCATGAATGTTTTGTGCTGTTCCGCAAAGCCCATTGTGTGAATTGTTCAAGAAATTGGAAAAATTAGCGATGAATCAAATAACTTGTAACGACTGTCAAAGATGACGGAAAAACTGATTGATTGTTAATTCAGGTAGTTACTGACACCCAACAGGTATTACGCTCTACGGCTAAGCATTACGTCCTTAGATGCAAGGCCTTCTTTGATGCAAACAATTTTTGCTCGCACGGTATTTGTTCTCATATTTTCAAACTTTATGTTTTCGCGGCGTTTTTTTAATTGTTAGCCGTCTCGATTTTAAAGAAGTGACTGAGCCAGCATAATACTCGTATACTAGCCTCTTCACAAAGGCACTTTGACGGATCCAAGTGGGAGGGCGTCTCCGAGTTCAACTAAATAATTTGTTAGGTTAGTTTATGACAAGACGTTGACATCCGTTTGTTTATTATTTTAATAGTTCGAGGTTAGTTTTATGACAGGACTTTAACATCGGTATAATATTTTGAGATTAGTTTTGTTTGTTCAATCTATGGAGGACTTGAGGTAGGAGGCCGATCGCAATGCATTGGATTCGGTCCCAAATTAGCATCGGTAATTCAGCTTTACGAGTCGCTGTAAGATGGCGCGCGTGTTCGAAGTGGGCTATCAAATAATGGTTTCTTATGGACGCAATAACTATTTTTATTTAAATTAGTTCTTTAAGGAACAAATAAGGACTTTTATATGAATTTACACTTACTTTGTTATACTTATTAGTTAACTCGGCCTGTATAAAGTTCCAACGATGCTTGGTTTTTAAAATACAGGGTATTAAACATTCTAGCTATACCTTTGGAGCTAGAAAGAGACTTATTTGGCTGCGTTTTCTCTCTGAAAAAGATCCTGTCTTACACCCCGACCCAAAGCAAACTCTACTTACATAAATTGTACCATTATTTATTATAAATATGAAAATTAATTACAATACAACGTTATTTGTCTTGTCTTGCCTTCAAACATTATTTGTTATTTCGAAAAATAAAATGTCAATTGTCAAAAGTAAAAGCACAGAAAAATAAAGGGTTTAAGTAAAAGTTAAAAACTATGGAGGATCTAGTTTTCCATATTAAAAACGAAGAAGAAGAAGACAACATCAGCCCACTTCGGACGCGAGAGCCATCTATCGGCCAATAGCGAACTAACCAAAAAACCGGGACAGAATTTGAAAATGCTGCCATTGTCGATCGGCCTCCTACCCTATAGTTCTCCATAGTTTAATCATGACAGGACGTTCGGTATATTTCCAGGTTAGTTTGTTTGTCAAATCAGGGCAAGATCAAAACATCAACTGCTAAATATTTTGGTTTGCTTCTCGGCTGCTATACAATTGGTTTGAATATTTACTAGCCCCAGTAGTAGAAGACTGACCTACGTAGTACACGAGTTAATAAACGTCGAAATTTCACATGCTTTTTTTAATAAACAGTCCTGTATTCTGTTTCACTTACTCCCAATTAAATCCCAGAAGGTATTGTTTTATAGGATGGCGTGTGACACTCTAGAAAGATTTTTCTTATTGGGATGCATTATTAATCAATAGATTTTATTCAGGATGTCAGTGCTGAATATAATAAATTCCGTTATAGTGAAAAGTCCCATTTTTACAGAATTAGGGCCCCAGTCACGTTCTTTACAACATAACGCAGATTACTAGTTTCCAACTAATGTTAGTGATTTTATGGCCGTACAAGCAGATCAATAGATTTCATGTTATTTTAATCATTAATATTACAGATTTTCTTAGGAGTACGTGGTTGCGTCCTTAATAAATACTTTGTAAGATGTTTTTCTGTATTAGATTTTAAAGCCTATTATATGAGACTGTGTACAAAAAAAGGCAAACGGAAGCAGGCTGGGAAAAAAGGGCCGTCCAAATCTGCGCCGCCGCCGGCCAAACCGGCGCCGCCCCCGGCCAAATCGGCGCCGCCCCCGGCTAAGAAGGGGCCTCCACCGAAAGGCAAGAAATAAAGCCGCATCGTTACGCCGTCTACTAAATATGAAAAAAATTCCTGTTTTAAAGATTGTTTAGGGTATTTGTAAAGAAAAACGACAAATTTTGGCTTTGTACTTGTGGTTAAATCGCTGTAATCAGTTGGGAAACTAGTGGTTAATGTGGGGTAGCAGAAAGATTTTAAACAATAATTACCTACATTTCAATTGTGGAATCATAGACCAGGGCTGAAGCCTTTGAAAATGGTAAAAAGTGAAAAAATATAATAGTAGGATGAACCCATTGAAAAAGGAAGAGAATATAACGAAAAATGAAAGGAAAAATAATTTACGGGCGATCCGAGGTCGGGAAGTGGAAAGGGGTGAGTTTTTAAGGGTAGAAAACGATCTATCTCGATTTCCGGCAAAACTACAAGTCCTATGGAAAAACGTTAAATGGCAAAGTTGTAGGTAATAAAAAGATCTACAACTTTTGTATTTACACTTTTTTCACATACCCTCAAAATTTATGTGAAAAATTCAAATAATATATATAATTTTTTTGATTTAAAATATTTATTTTTTCACCTTATTTTGACTTACTATCGAAAAAGCACCCTAATTTTCAATCGAAAATTCTCACGTCAATATTTGCTTTTTTAAAAAGTCGGTGGGCTCTTTGTTCGTTGAAATCTCTACTTTCTGATGGTTTAAAAAAAAATACATTACTATGGTTAAATGTTCTCAAAAAATGCAAAGAAACGAAAAAAACTCTTATCAGAATTTTTTTTTAAAATCATTATGTACAATTTTGAGCTATTGATTAAAATTTATACTTTAATTACTCGAAAAACGTAAGATGCCATGTTACATTGATAAACAAAAAATTGCAAGTCGGAATATACTACTATAATTAACAACCAAATAAGTTAATAAAGTTAATTCGGATTAGAGTTTTTTTCGTTTCTTTGCATTTTTGAGAACATTTACCATAGTAATGTATATTTTTTTTACACCATCAGAAAGTAGAGATTTCAACGAACAAAAAAGCCCACCAACTTTTAAAAAAGCAGATATTTTGACGTGAGAATTTTCGATTTAAAATTAGGGTGCTTTTTCGATATTAAGTCAAAATAAGGTGAGAAAATAAATATTTTAAATTAAAAAATTGACTGTGTTGGGGGGACATAAAAAGGTAAGTTTCGCCAAATTTCGTGAAACAAAAAATTTTTTTGTAAAAGATAAAAATAAAAAACCAAAAAAACTTGGTTATTTGAATTTGAATTTTTCACATAAATTTTGAGGTTATGTGAAAAAAGTGTAAATACAAAAGTTGTAGATCTTTTTATTACCTACAACTTTGCCATTTAACGTTTTTCCATAGGACTTGTAGTTTTGCCGGAAATCGAGATAAATCGTTTTCTACACTTAAAAACTTACCCCCTTCCACTTCCCGACCTCGGATCGCCCGTAAATTATTTTTCCTTTCATTTTTATTATATTCTCTTCCTTTTCCAATGGGTTTCATTATACTATTATTTTTTTTGGTTTCAAAAATTATCGACCCTGGTTCTATCAATGATATTAGCAGAAATGATTGACTCGAGACAAAGGTTAGTAAATCTTAAATTAATTAGGCCATTCAGGCCGCTTTGATTGTCAGAAACTCATTTATCTCGGTGCCATTGCTGTCACATAGTTTCTTCTTCTTTCTGCAACCCGACGCCGACTTAAGTGTTGTAAATGTTGAAAAATCCGAACTCAATTTTCAGAACATCTAAAACTGAAATGGCAGTGATTTTGCCGTTTTGCAAACCATCTTGGGAGGCTCTACATATTTTGTAATCATTTAACAACAATCATTTGAGCTTACATTCTAATGTTACTACTAGTTTTTAATTATGTAATAACATTTTTGCAACATTACAAAAATGTTACAAAAAGCAAGCCGATAATTACAAATAGTTTATTTTAATTATTCCTGTAACCTATAACAAAATTATACCCAAATTTGAAAGTAAGTTTGTTTTTTTAAAGAGACAGTTTTACTGTACCAGAATAGTTTTGTTTTTTACCGTTCAGGTTTTCAAAGATCGTTTTTAAAATTGTAAAATTATTTAAAATACCGTGCGAGCAAAAATTATTTGCATCAGCGAGGGCTTGGATTAAAAAACGTAGAGCTTGGTTAGATCACAATGATATGGGGACGATATATCTAACCAAATCTAGGTTAAAATTTAGTCAAATTCATATTATGACATGATACGCCACACTAATGAGTGATAAAATAAGTAGACAAATACAAATTTATTTTTGTTATTTACAAAATTAACAAAGTAAGAATATACCGAAAGAAAAAGAAAAATTGGCCACGCCATGCTCCAAGCATAAATTCACACGTCTCTTCATATTTTATTCTTCTGTTCTTACCGAACAGATGGCCTTTCTGCTACTTTTTTGTGTTGTATAGAACCTGTTTCCCTAAACACGGTCACGGTTCTTTTCAGGCAATGATAAAAATCCCCAGCAATAAAAGCAACGTTAGGAAAATGTTCGTGAAAATCGTCCATGCACAAACCCGTATTGTATTGCCACTCACCATTTACTCTAACCCCGTTTCGAAAATACGCTTCAACCATGAATGTTTTGTGCTGTTCCGTAAAGCCCATTGTGTGAATTGTTTAAGAAATTAGCGATGAATCAAATAACTTGTAACGACTGTCAAAGATGACGGAATAACTGATTGATTGTTAATTCAGGTAGTTACTGACACCCAACAGGTATTAAGCTCTACGGCTAAGCATTACGTCCTTAGATGCAAGGCCCTCTTTGATGAAAATAATTTTTGCTCGCACGGTATAATATTGTATTATCAAGATGTTTTCAAGTATGAAAGAAATGTGGTTCATTGTCATTTAAACAACGAAGTTAGCCACTATTTTTTTCCTTCTGTTAGATTTTAGATGGTTTTATATTAACGTGTTTTTAAAAAGTCAGAAGAAAAAGAAAAAAAATTGGTTGTGTTGTCTGAAAAAACGGTCGGTTCCTCCCCAACCGAAACCGGTACTTGCGGCCACTCAAACCGCACCCGTCAAAACCGCTCCCAAGTCCCAGCAGAGCCTCGAAAAAAAAGTGTCCACCGGAAAAAACCAATTTCCAACAAAAGGGAAGAAATAATTGAAATTTGTGAATCTGTACTATTATTTCTTAAATGGTATGATTGGAATAATAATATAAATGTGCCTATTTCTTCACAATATCATTGTTTTGACAATTATTATATTGTTTAGTAGGGGGTTTCACTATAATTGGGCTTTGCACTTCTTTTTGCCTATTAAATTTGATAGTATGTACCGGGTGTGCAACTAAAAAGGAACGCCGGCTGTGTCGTGGAACCGTTTACCGTATGGCTTGCGAAAAAAATATTTATTTAAAACGTGACCAAGAGAAATTGCTGGAAATGATTTTTAAGTTTTTAGGTTGACCTCTGGGAAGCGTAAAAAGCGGGATTTTCTCAAAAATTCTCATAGTAAACATGTATTAAAGGTGTCATTTTTCAATATAATGAAAATTGTGATAATTTTCGTCTTTCGAGTTTTTGCTCAAACAAAATTGTATTTTGTGTATAAATTTCTAATGACAAAAGTAGGTCTTTATTGCATACTAAGCAATAAAGTACTTTTTGCCCTAGTGCAATAAAGTAAATTACCTAGGAAACGAACATTTATAGTATGTGTATTGTGTGTTGCACACCGTCAATACCCTATCGAAATAGAATTCACGTTCACGTTGACAGGGCGCCATAATTTTATTATGTTGAAGTCAAAGGTATCTATGATCCATTCTCAAATTTGAATTACAACTTTTGCACACAAAGGAGAGGTAATACATAAACTTTTTTGTTAAATAAAAAAACGATCGTAGAAAAAATAGTGTATGTAACATGTGCAAAAAGGGTGTTTATTGCACATGGCATATTATTCACCTCGACTACGTCTCTTCTATGCCGTGTGCAATAAACATACATTTTTTGCACTAGTTGCCTAAATAACTATTTCCGCAAGCCGTACGGTTAACGGTGGTTTCCTTTTGAGTTGTACACCCGGTACAGTCACCATCATAAAGTGGGCTACATATGGAAAACATTTCTCTTGACGGAATATTGAAAAAAACTTTTTATGCCGATTATCTCTGCATAATGGGGTAACCTAAAAATTAATTTTCATTTTTGTCACTGTTGTTTCAACCGATTTTTTTAGCATCACTGCTCTTCAATGGCAGACAACCAACAATCACTTGCATTAACAAAACATCAACTTGCCTAGTTTTTAAAAACGATACTTATTGTCATCTTTCTCAAGATAAAATGGACTGTCAAAATTGGACATTCTGGATTTCGAATCGATAAAATTAAATAATATTCAAAACAATGATACTGCAAAGGAACTGACACAATGCTTAGTTTTCTTCGAATAATCATGGCCCACCATCAGTTGTAGACAGATCGATATCCGGCCACGGCAAAATTGCGTTTTGACAGATCCCGGGATCGGCTGGTTGAGTGTCAAAAGTTAAACTGACAGTTTATTAATAAAAAAAAAACCAATGTCAACGTGTTGGCGTTCATCAACGAACCCCGGGCGTCTTTTATCCCCTCAACTTCCCCGTTAATACCCTTTGTTATGGCCAGAGAAGTTTTTCTTTGTCCTGCATCGTAGACGGCCATGGTGTGTCCACAGAACTTTGCATTGAAATATATTGTTGTCTCATTCATACCACTTAAGAATTATATTTACTTTTTACTAAACTATTCAATCATTTACATTATATACAAAATTATTATACCTTATATTGGTAAAATACTATCATCGCGTCGGTCTGGCAAACTTATATTATAATTCCTGGTCCAAAATAAAGCCTTTTAAATTTAACACGTATATATTTATGATACAGCCGTCCGTCAGGTGGTTTTAGATTGAATTAACTAGGGAAATTTTGAAAGTTGATAGATATCTAGGTTTAGCTATCTACAACTAAAATCCACATTTTGCACATAGCAAACGCAGCCTCTAGCACTGCCATATTGCCAAGATAGTCACAAAACCATTTTTTAAATATCTTCTTTACCTTGCGTTTAAGAGTTGAAATACATATAACAAAAATGCAAGATAATCAAATTTCCTATAAGTTATATCATATAATATACATTTTCTTTGTAAAATCAACGACTTAGACACAAAAGCCGATGAAAGATAAACATATTCGTTTTACTTCGCCTAAAATAGCCCCCGAAAAGAGTTTTTCAAGTATCTCCGTTTCTGTACGCTCTACAGTTAAAATACCCCAGACAGAACAGAACGGAAATTAAAGACATTTTCTTTTGTATTTTCCCTAAAAATAATGGTTTAGGATAGGTAATTAAATATCAAACTATAAGGCCATATAAGCAAGATTTCCTATATCTGCTACGTTAAATTCATAGATGGCACAATGAGTCACCAACAATAAAGCGTGTTGATGCAGCCACTAACGACAACCCCTTTCACTGCTAAATTAAAACATTGTTGCCGCCTGTCTGTTTGCACAAACATAACTTTTAATTGGACCCTAAGTCGTTGAGTTTTTTAAATTTATTTTTATAGCTTATCGTAAAACTTGATTTCACATAAGTACCTACACCTATCCTAGATTTAAGTAGCTAACATTTATTTTCCTTCCTAGTATAGTCTAGATTCTAGACCTAAAAATGTCTATTTTTAATTGCTTTGTAGCATATAATATTTTCAACGTTTTGACGTTCCAACGTTAACTATATGAAAACATATTGACTGCCATGTGTTCTATTTCTAACACAGAATTCAATGACGACTCTCACTATTCAATACATACCTAGGCTACAACGTATATGATGGGTAAAATATGAATGATATGCGGTTTGTATAAAACTCGGTTTTTATTTGCAATTATTACTACTTTTCAAAATGGTTAAAATAAGTAGGTTTTACTTTCTTACTTAAGAAACATCCAGTTTGTTTGTATTACGTATTTTGCTATTTTTCGACGAAATAAAACCTATTTTAGTTATACTTGCTGTCGCTTTTTATCTACTTTTATTTGTATAACTTTTAACACCTAATGCAACGGTAAAATCATTATGAAAATCGGTCCAATTACCACGGAGTAATCAGCGTACCAGTAAAATACGATATGCGGCAACACCACGACATCACATCGGTGAATTTGAGACATCTGCTGCCGAGGCGCGGCATTTCAAATTCAAATTCAAACACAATTTATTTATCAAGAAACAATAAAAATAATACAACATGTGATTTTTAATTATAGATAAATTGGACTATACCGCGATTATATAGAACCGATATCACAGAGCACAAATAAATTGTGCCTGTGTGGTATAGCCCAAAATGATATTAATAACTAAAAAAACTATAATATGTGAATTATTGGAACCTATATTTAATTCAATCAAAGATTCAGCAAGGTAACGACCGACCCAGGCGCAAGAGAGAGAAGGACAGAGAGGACAGGTAGACAAAACTTAAAAACGACAGAAAAAAATAAAGAAAGCATTTATAACTATAGATTTACGATCAACGCCACAATGGCGGCCAAACCGTCTCCAATACAGTCTAAAACAGGGTTGTCAAGTTTTCTCGAAGATCCGCTATTCTTATGGTTTGATATTCAATGTTTAGGTCCACTGGTCACGTAAAGTTTAAAATGTTTAACAACGATTTTTAGAAATTCATGTATTTTAGGCAAAATAACTCGAATCAAATTACCTTTTATCTGCTTTGGTGTCTAAGTCATTGATTTTGCAAAGAAAATTTATATTATATAATTTCTAGAAAATTTGTTTATCGTGCATTTTTGTAGTATGTATCTTAACTCTTAAACGCAAGGAAAAGAAGAATAAAAAAAAAATACATTTTTGATGGCAATATGGCAGCGCTTGCTATGTGCAAAATGTGAATTTTAGCTTTAGGTACTTTAACCTAGAACCCTGTCAAATTTCAATACTTCCCGAATTAATTCCCGGTAAGGACTTTTTATTTAACCTGGCGCATGACTGGTGTACTATGAGTACTGTTTTAAAATCGCTAAAGTGTAAAAATTTAAGCCAACACTAAAAACTTACTTTATTATCATCTCATATTGGGTTAAAATTAAAATCTTTAACATTTAAATATTCTTTAAAACGCAGTACAGGGTGTTTATGTATTTAATTGGAAAGTTAATTTTGACATTTGTATGCACTACACCGAGTGAATGAGAATGTTGTTTTTATATGTCATCGTGAATACCGTTTATTTACAATGGTTTAGCTTTCTTGAATGTGTAGAGTTTTTTTTTCTGTATAAAATAATAATAATAAATGTATTTATTGTAATTAATAATCATGTTTAGAAGATGTTGGAAAGGGTATCCTCCAACTTGCGTACGTCCAATTTGCGTACAAGGATTATTTCTTCCAACTTGCGTACATGGATAGGTAGGTCGCGCGAACCAGGTAAAACTGCAAGAGTACATTATTCCAACTTGCGTACATACACAGGGTTTTAAACGGACCGTAATACGTAATAATACGCCCTCTTCAATCTGTTCTAAAAGGTGTATTGGCAATCGGTTTGTTCGTTGTTATCAGAGCATTTTTTTATGTCTTCACATACACAGAGTTTTAAACGGACCGTAATAATACGCCCCCTCCAATCGGTTCTAAAAGGTGTATTGGCAACCGGTTTGTTCGTTGTTATCAGAGCATTTTTTATGTCTTCACATACACAGAAATTTAAACGGACCGTAATAATACGCCCTCTCCAATCGGTTCTAAAAGGTGTATTGGCAACCGGTTTGTTCGTTGTTATCAGAGCATTTTTTATGTCCTTAGTTTGTTTATAAGCTTCTAATATTTGTGTATGTACGCAAGTTGGAATAATGTACTCTTGCAGTTTTACCTGGTTCGCGGGACCTACCTACCCGTGTACGCAAGTTGGAAGAAATAATCCTTGTACGCAAGTTGCATATATTCGTTGGAAAGGCCTAAGAAACCTAATTTTACTATTCTACATGATTTAATTATCACAATTTTTGATAATAGTGTTTATTTTTAGATAGGATGTGGCGGGGGATATTTTTAACATTTTTTGCAAAAAATATACACCTGTTTAATTACATTTTACTGGTAGTATTTAGTGACAGCCGAACGTCTGCAACTATTTTTTAAATATTTATCTTGCCGATCGTTAATTAGAAGTAAATTGTACAGAAATTACTCTATTATTTCTAAATAAACAAATATATCTTGAAATAAATTCAATAATGGTATATATAACTGCATGTCGCGAATAATAGCTGTGGGTAACTCGTTAAAAATGTATAGGTTTCATGCCATATTTTCAGTATTTTCGTTATTCAGCTATGACTGTTGAAAATCTAATAGTAAATCTAATCTAAAAGTTTCACAGTACAAAACTTAAAACTGCTATTAAATGTGTTGATTATTGTTTTAAATAGGTATCTTCTGCAACTATTTTCAAGGAGTAAATCAACATCCGTTGAGACAGAAACAGTATTTAGGGAAGATGTTAATATCGCAAACAAAAGCTTATTTCATATAGTATTACTGATTTGAACGAGAACAAGGATTTTTAAATCTTTAAAGTGAAAATGTTTGCTGGTCCCCATGATGTGGGCGGGTATGGCTGTAATGCCAAGTAGGTTTCAGTTTCAAAGCTTCTTTCAATTTCTTTATTTAAAATAAAAGCACTTTTTCTATAATTGGAACAATAAATATTTGAACTGTCATGTGACCACCCGCAATGTAGGTATTTTTAGTGTATCAGTGTTCCAGAGATATTTAAAACTTTTGTCCGTAAAATAAAATATATTCGCAATAATGTATAGTTTAGGAGTAATCCAGCAACGTCACAACTACCTGCCATAAATTCCATCCATTTAGGATTTCGAATAGTAAGCGATACTCTAACTTTTAAAATAAAAATGCGTGTTGTGATACGATTACAATATAAATAATTTTTAAAATTCTTTTATTGGCGTTTTGCAAAGTAGTAGAAAATGAGGGATTGGGTAAAAAGGTAAACAATTAGGTCCCTACTTTAAAAGATCTTTGGATACCAAATATTAAAATATTGTTGCAATAAAATATCTACATTTTATCTATCTACCTCTACTCTCACGAAGTAGAAATTAAAAAAAAAAAAACACTTCAAAAGTAGAATTGTTTATAAAAAATTATTGGTACAAAAAAAAATTAGTTAGATAGTGGTGGCTGGTACTACTAATATTTAATTAGGTATATGTATACGTAATTTAATTTTTTTAAATGCTTATTTTGACAATAACAACAAGATGAAAATTTTAGAGATAGGTAAAATATTTTAATCCGAATATAATCCAGTGTAATCTCGAATAAAACTGACACGGTGCATTCGGATGTGTCATTGTAAAGAAAGGTACAAAGTTCGATTTAAAAATAACTATTTAATGAAATAATCGCGAAAATGATAACGAGAACGTAGTGAATGCCAGATTTACCAGCAGTATCGTGTACGCTATTTTATATCCTTTTTTATAGCATTTTCAAAATTCTAATACGCCACTGACCCTGTGTGTACGTCAGTGGCGCATACACGGGGGGGGGGGGGTAATTACCCCCCCCCCCAGGATTTTTCAAAATACCCAAAATAAGGACTTAATTCTTTTAAAATTAAAATCTGAATTTACTATTTGGAGAAACATAAAAAAAGCGATACCGATGCTATGGGTTTATATTCGTCCTGCGATGAAAATATTTTTCCTTTAATAAAAAAATGCTTAAAAGTTTTGGTCACTCTACCCGTTAGTGTAGCCTCAGCTGAACGAAGTTTCTCCTGTCTGCGGCGTCTTAAAACGTGGCTTCGTTCAACAATGGGTCAGGATAGATTGGTTGGGCTGGGCTATCACTTCTGTTTGTACACAGGGACATCCACATAAATGTAAACCATGTAACAAAAAGATTTGCTAGTAATAAAAAGAGACGACTTGATTTTACTTTATAATTTTTTTATGTTATTAATTTCATGTTTTCTGACCTTGCGAAAACCTATGTTTTGTTCAAGAAAATATTTTTAATTTTTTGCTTTAACATGTTTTTATTAAATTTATAACTTTTTATAAAAGTTGCATTTTTTATTATTTTAAAACAGTGTTATTTGTTATTTATTTATTATTTGTTGTTTCTTAAATGGTTTTAAAATATGTATTTGTTAATATATCATATACAGCGCGTATTCGGACGGTTCGGCGGTTCTTACCAAATGGGAAACTTTTTTATTATTCATTTTACGAAAAAAAGTTATTCTTCATAAAAAGCTCTGCATGGTCTAAAACCTAAAATGCAACCATCAAATATCGAAATTTTCCAATCATATACGAGGTTTGTCAAAAAATGTGAATTTTTCCCAAGAATGTGAATTTTTCCCAAGAGTAAAGTACCTTTATTTTTGACATTATCAAAAATTGTTATTAAAAAAAGTTGATCAGAACTAAAAACCACGTCTAAATGGTCAAATGACACGCATTAACCTCCTGAGACCCAGCAATTTTTTTTTTAATTTTTACATTTTTTTTTTGCTTTAGTGTAATTATATTACTGTTGTTTACAGTAAAAAATAGTTTGAAAAAATATTCCAAGGAAAATATGCGTTTTCTTAATGTCATATATAAATGACATCGGGTCTTTGTTCCAACGTCAAATTTAAATATTACAATAAAATAAGATCAATAAAATATTTATCATCTAAGAATGTTTTATATTTATGACATATAAATATTGTTAGCATAATTCAAATATAAACTTAGGCTTAATTTCTGAAAAAATCATTCAAGGTCTAGTGTGAAATTGGAGAAAACAATTTCTTTTTTGTGTGCTACATAAAAATATTTTGCATTTGATGCAAAATGCGGTCGTAGTATGTTTGCAGTTAACTTTCCTGCATCTTTGTTGCTTCTCAGCATAGTCGAGTCGACCAGATGTTGAGACTTATGGTAACGTAAACTTTCGGCAGGTATAGGCTGAATTTCCACCCTTCGGTTTTTATGTTTCGGTTCTAAATCTTCGTAGTCACTGTCGCTCTCCGAGTCAGAAGACAAAGTGATATCTGAAATAAACTGTTCTCCCAAGTTTAATTTGAAAAACCTTAACTGAAGAATGTATTTGGCTGGTATGTTTTTTTCCTTTTGAGTTTCCCTGTATTGAACCCCCAATGTAATACAATCAAACTAGGACCTCATGTAATACCAATATGACATAGTAATATTAACTACTTGAAGCCAAGAACCCATGTAATACATACATGACATAAAATTGATAATTTCTATATTCACATTATGCATTTTTAGATTCAAAAAATATATATTTAGTAGCATACCCTGATCCTCAAGCTTCATTACAATCATAAAAACGTAAAGAAAAAACATAAGATGGTCGCAATATTTTAAGGTTACTTCCGGCGTGATCGAAAGCGGTCGGCCATGCTCTCACCCTATATCATTGCACACTAACCTATTTTGCACTAAACTCTATTACCACCGAAATATATAAGGTAAAAGAGTTTTTCTCTTATACCAAGACAGTAATTTACGTTCATTATACAAGATGGCGCTACCAGGCAGGTGTTATTTTTATGTCGTATATATATGACACAAAACCTCAGGAGGTTAAATTAATTAAATAATTAATAAATCAATAATATAATTTTTCAACATAAATGCGTATAATTGCACATTTAGCCGTAGTTTTTAGTTCTGATCAACTTTTTTTAATAACAATTTTTAATAATGTCAAAAATAAAGGTACTTTACTCTTGGGAAAAATAGTTAATATTTTTTTTTTAATTTCACTTGTTTTATATGCTTTTTACAAAGAATAAGAAAATTCAATTATATTTTGGCAGAAATTCTAACATTTTTTCAAAGAAAATTAGGTACGTATTTATAATTCCAAGTTTTTTGTTACGAAAATTAAATTTGGGCGCGGTTCCTAAAAATTTTCTTTATCCCGTCCAAAAAAAAATTCTGTATCCGCGCCTGCCTAAATACCGGCACTACCACCCCCAGGCTCAAACTCTGGATGCGCCACTGGTGTACGTTTCAGGTCTCGCAGGCTTCCAGAACTTGCCTGGCGTTTCGCCCTAGAAATTGCCAGCGTCGTCCTTTAAGATAGTACTTTTCGTTTAAACTATAGTCTATTCACATTTGAAATACGGTCGAAGTTATAAACAAAAGCACGTAAACACTTAAATAAAATCGGACCGTATTATGCTATGCGACGATCATGCGCTGGCTACTGTTTATATCGACCGTATTTCCAATGTGAATAGACTATAGTTCATTTTCTCAAAAATCGGCCAAATACCGGTCTTTGAATAGCAATTACATAAAGTTTTAAGTTTTAAAAAAATTAATTAATAAATTAACAAAAGAATAAAACGAAATTTTTTCAAATTTGCCCATATTTCTTTTTCTGCTTTTTATTAATATACAGTGTGTGTATAAAGTCTGGAAACGGCTTAATAACATCACAATTTACTGGCCGATTTAAACCAAATTTGGTACAGTTGTGTAAGAGGATCTAACGCACCGAATGACGATATTGGTGTTGTTGCCAGCTTTTTAGTTTGTCTGGAATTCGAACGAATTTTATATTTTTAAATATAACACCCAGTATATTTTTACATTTTTAAATTCCACATAAAATTATAATTATTTTTTATTAAATGCATTATTAGTCTATACTTCATAGTTTCCGAGATATTGACTCTCGAAAAGTGACATTTTTGAACTTTGACAGCTTATAACTTTCTAACAGTACGTCTTAGAGCAAAACGGCTTACATATCCCTATCTTCAATTTTGATTATCTTCCCAAAAAAATCAACTTCCGGTTAAACCGGATGTAACTCGAAAGCAGGAAACATAGTTGTTCCGGTTTAACTGGAAGTTGATTTTTTTGGGAAGATAATAAAAATTGAAGATAGGGACATGTAAGCCGTTTTGCTCTAAGACGTACTGTTAGAAAGTTATAAGCTGTCAAAGTTCAAAAATGTCACTTTTCGAGAGTCAATATCTCGGAAACTGTTAAGTATAGACTAATAATGCATTTAATAAAAAATAATTATAATTTTAGGTGGAATTTAAAAATGTAAAAATATACTGGGTGTTATATTTAAAAATATAAAATTCGTTCGAATTCCAGACAAACTAAAAAGCTGGCAACAACGCCAATATCGTCATTCGGTGCGTTAGATCCTCTTACACAACTGTACCAAATTTGGTTTAAATCGGCCAGTAAATTGTGATGTTATTAAGCCGTTTCCAGACTTTATACACACACTGTATAAATACAACCTTTTTTAACGTAAAAGAGTAGGTAAATTGTCCTCCAAAGATGGGTATTTGGCCGATTTTTGGATAAAACGAAGTAAGGACGTTTTGATTAAAAAACGAAAAGGCGAATTATTTCTAATATTATATTATATTCCGTATATTAGTTATTTTTCCGGCTATACAATTTTCCAACTATCTAAAGATGTATCCTATATTATATACCAAATATTAGTTGCATTTAAAATATTATCGACGAATTCTTGGGGATACAATTTCTTATCATATTTAACACCCCCCCCCCCCCCCCCCATTTTCACTACTACAAGGTGAATCATTAAATTAAGTTCTATGTATTTTCATATTTTTTTTTGTTGAGTTTGGCTAGCGTATGACTGGTAGTTTGTATTCATTTCTTTGCAGATTTCCGAGCTCTTTCGCTCATAGTTTTCAGTCAGTACTCGACTACGGTCACGCTCGCTTCAAGCTGGTCAGTTTTGTAGTCTGCTTTATATTTGAGAATGCGCTTGCTTTAGTGTTAATTGCTTTTTTTTTATACACGCGATAATTTAAAGAATCTAAAAAAATCAAAACCTACAAGAGCATTTAGCGAAAAATAAACTAATGATCCTTGGGTGTAAAGGAAAATAATTTGTAAACAATACTAAAAAAAAAACACCTGAAGGGTCAAAGAAGAGACCATTGGCATATACATTTAGATTGGCAAACAATAATTACGAAAGTAATTATTATATAGTACATATACAGTGGGTGTATAAAGTCTGGAAACGGCTTAATAACATCACAATTTACTCGCCGTTTTAATCCAAATTTGGTACAGTTGTGTAAGAGGATCTAACGCACCGAATGACGATATTGGCGTTGTTGCCAGCTTTTTAGTTTGTCTGGAATTCGAACGAATTTTATATTTTTAAATATAACACCCAGTATATTTTTACATTTTTAAATTCCACATAAAATTATAATTATTTTTTATTAAATGCATTATTAGTCTATACTTCATAGTTTCCGAGATATTGACTCTCGAAAAGTGACATTTTTGAACTTTGACAGCTTATAACTTTCTAACAGTACGCCTTAGAGCAAAACGGCTTACATGTCCCTATCTTCAATTTTTATTATCTTCCCAAAAAAATCAACTTCCGGTTAAACCGGATGTAACTCGAAAGCAGGAAATATAGTTGTTCCGGTTTAACTGGAAGTTGATTTTTTTGGGAAGATAATAAAAATTGAAGATAGGGACATGTTAGCCGTTTTGCTCTAAGACGTACTGTTAGAAAGTTATAAGCTGTCAAAGTTCAAAAATGTCACTTTTCGAGAGTCAATATCTCGGAAACTATGAAGTATAGACTAATAATGCATTTAATAAAAAATAATTATAATTTTATGTGGAATTTAAAAATGTAAAAATATACTGGGTGTTATATTTAAAAATATAAAATTCGTTGGAATTCCAGACAAACTAAAAAGCTGGCAACAACGCCAATATCGTCATTCGGTGCGTTAGATCCTCTTACACAACTGTACCAAATTTGGTTTAAATCGGCCAGTAAATTGTGATGTTATTAAGCCGTTTCCAGACTTTATACACACACTGTAGGTATGCTCTAGGGCTCGGAATTGTATTCGAATATTCGACTATTCTAAATTCGAATTTTTTGTTAGTTAAAAAATTCGACTATCCAAATATTCGACTATTCGAAATTCGAATATTTGACTATTCGAATATTCGACTATTAAAATTTATTCGACTATTCAAAATTAGAATATTTGACTATTCGAGTATTCAAGTATCTATTCGACCATTCGAATATTTAACTGTTTGACTTTGTTCGGATATTTATATGTTCGACTATTCGTGTTTTCTGTGAAACTGTAAATTTTAACGTAAAAAAGAAAAACAAAAATAAAATTATAGTCAGCAAGCAGTTAAACCACTTCTACCGTGATTAAACGACTGTATTTCGATATTTAAATAGACGACTATTCGACTATTTAAATATTCGAATATTTGACTATTCGACTATTCAAGTATCTATTCGACTATATTCGACTTTTCGAATTATTCAACTATATTCGACTATTCGAATAAAATACCAAACGACTATTCGAATACTTATATTTTAAAAATTCCTAGCCCTAGTATGCAAACGGCAAAATTATTATTTAACTAGCGTGTACCCGGCATGCGTTGCAATCCGCTGGTATAAATACAAACCCGATATATTAGTACCGGCATGCCACTTTCTGAAATTGCACCCGTGCGAAGCCGGGGCGGGTCGCTAGTTATACATAAAAACCTTCCTCTTGAATCACTCTATCTATTAAAAAAAAACCGCTTCAAAATCCGTTGCGTAGTTTTAAAGATTTAGGCACATAAGGGGACAGGAACAGGATAGCGACTTTGTTTTAAGTGTTAAGATACATTGGAAGATAAGGTCAAGGCTTTAAAATTTAATTTACAATATACCTACAGCTCTGTAAAATAAAGCCTAGTTTGGTGAGGTTTCCTCCCGCCCGCCCTTACATATCTGATAAATTTTAGCGACATTTTGTATAACATTCTATGCTTAAATTTAATAGTTTTTAGGTATTTTTCAAAAATTTGGTGTTTTGCAACTCTAAAAAAACACGCACTTGCATGTTAAAAGGATCCGGTTATTATTTTTATTTTTTAGTCGTTACTTAGCAATCATTCCATAATCTAAATTTCATGTATAGTCACATTTCTCTAAGAACACGCCGCATCGTGGCTAAGTCATCTGTCATTTATGGCACGCTGTTTAAGTCTAGGCTATTTTACGTTAGGATGCTGACGACAAGACGGGACTATACGGGGGGGGGGGGGGGGGTCTTAATGGTTTATTTTAATTGCTTGCTAAAATGAAGCGTTAATTTTATTTACAATAATTGAAACATCGAACTCAACGTGCAATATATTAAAAGTTATGGGGTTATTCATTGGTAAAACAGAAATATATTTGACATGCACTAAACTTACCAATAATTGGTAAGTAAGGTAAGTTTTCAATTATTGAAAACGCTACGAATAACCCTGATAACATACAAGAGTATCGCCGCTCAAATATTGTAGAAGAGCCAATCAAGCAGCAAGCAAAGCACCTGCGCATGTTTCGCGTTCAATGCTGCGTTGCTTTACGTTCGCTGCGTAGTACAAAGCCGCCACAATGCCATGTGTTTTTAAATATCAGCTAGATTAGTTCTCAGTAAGCGCAATGTTTGCCAATCTATTATACCGTAATTAAAACAAATAAACTAATAATATTGAATTTATAATAGGAAATGGTGATAAATTAAATGTTTGTTATTGGAAATAGGAGTTAATTAACCTAAACTGGTTTATTCTACTCACTGTTCAACTTAAATAATAAGTACCAAGAAAATTTAGTCTCTGAAACCTGTCGCGTAAGCTTGCTACGGCCGCTACTGAACCGGGAACTTTTAGCAAGAATCCGCTGTTAATGTCACATGTAGGTGTCAACTGTCGAAACGCTTAGTTTTAGAAAAAGTTGGCCCTATCACTACTGCTCTGTACTACCGACGTACATGCAGAACACCAAATTTTTGAAAAATCATTAATAACTCAAAAAATATTTAATTTAAGCATATGATATGTTATACAAAATGTTCTTAGCATTGATCTAAAAATAGCATAATATACGTTCTTTTAAAAATTAATGCTTTCTTATAACTCTATTTTTGAAAAATATTAAAAAGTTGATTAATTTAGGCGTCCTGCGTTGTGAGTCGGTATTCATTTTATACAAGATATTTGAATACACTTATTATTGTTAATTGAAGCGTCCAAGAAAAAGTAATTCGATCTATTTATCGCCCGCTGATCAGCCTGTTTTTTTTGTTATCATTAAATGCTTCTTTTTTGTATTAAAATGTTAAAATCTTTTAGGCTTTCGAGTTCTGCTTTAATCTGCTGCTTATCACGTACACTAACTTAACCACTAGAAACAATGGTCGCTGTTGCGATTCGTTGGTGGTGTTGTAACATTGTTAATCAATTGAATTAGATTAATTCCTACTTATTCTGTTTTATTTGTTATTATGACTCGTTTCTGGGGCTAAAGATTGGTAGAAAAGGTACATTTCTTATAAAACAACAATAAAAAGCTTTTATATGTTTTCGTTGGAATCATTTTTAAATTTTTTGAATTGAGCAAATTCTAAAAATACTTCTACCACTCTTTAGTGAGTCATTTTGTATGTTCAGTGTTTCAAAGTGTCTTTAAACGACAACAAAATTCTGATCGAGATTTTTTTGTTTCAGAGTTTGTCACCATGATGACCTCAAAGTGAAGAAGCCAACATTTTGCATTTCAGCTTTCCATTGTTTCACCTCGGCCCGTAAAACAAAACAAAAATCTACTACATTTTTCACACCAACTGAACTTTATGCTTGTATATTGGCAGTCGGGCCATTATGTGAATAACTTTACTGTTATTTAATTTACAAGACATACTTTAATTAATTAATTAATTATTAACATAATAAATATTTATAAATTAATTATGTGTAAATTTTTGTAATATATTTTGTTGGGTGTGTCCCCTAGCGGCACCTCTTCGTACTGTAAACAAATCTGTGCTACACGTTTTAGGTGAAGGATTTACATTTTCACAAAGTATGAAACTACTTACAAAAACTTAAATATTCTATTCATTCTATTTGATGTTAGGTAGGGGATACAAAAAACTTTAGCGAATCACTAACTTTAAAATTTCATACTTTGTGATCCGATAAACGTGCACTTATCTAGAATGTATTCCCCTAAATTCAAAGCGAAGTTTCCTCTATCCTTCATACTCCTGATAGTTAAATGAACTCTTGTTTTTATTTTTTTATTCTTTTTTAGCCGAAACTGTTTTGTTTAAAAATCAGGAGTTCAGTAACGTTAGGAATTTGTTTTAACTGTTTTTGTCCCCCATGTACTGTATTAGTAGGTTTTACATTGTTTATTATAGTATTTTCAAATATTGAAGTAAGGATTTTTTTCATTTGTTTCTTGTATTTTTTCTAGTTATTTTACATACATTACTACATAGGTCAGTAACTAAAAGTTACATGTGAAATTATTAGATGTTTAAATTAAAAATAAATGTGACTAGAAATTTTTTTTTGGTGACTTTATCAAACCCATTTACATACTATTTTATGTTAACACTTATTTTAAAAATAAAAATAAAACTTATATCTGTTTTATTTTTTGAAGATGCCTTGCCTATATAAATGAGCAAATTAAAACACTAGCTAACGCTTGATTTTGCATCTTTTAAGATTTTTTTAGAGAATAAGCTTTTTCATTGAAAACTTTGCTGCTAGGCTACCAGGAATAATACATCTTACCAGTGCTTTTGCCACTAATAATAGATTACTTAACAAGTGTATAATGTAGTGAAACTGACCCGACTCTCTGTGTGTTCATTACCTGCGGAAATCCGTCACTCTAGCTGTGATCGTCAAATCTTGTGGTACGACCCTGTCTACGTTGTGTTTATACTTAGGTTCTTTTAAAGTTTGGTACGGCCCATTCGAAATTGCATCCCGAAAAAGGTGTTGTTACCTAGACTAGAAAAGGTCACAACGAAATTGCATCCCAAACAGAAAAGAGTCACCTTAGTCTAGTGGTCATTATACCATATAAAATCAATGCAATGTTGCCAAACTCCTATAGAAAGTTTATCACGACAATTTAGTTCTTTTAAATAATTTATCTAATAAGACTGTAACATACAGATATAAAAATATAAATTGATAGAAAATTCCTAAAGGATTTGACTTTTTGAGCCAGTTCAGTTAAAACAATATTGATTGAAAAAAGTAAATTAAAAAAATGCTCTGGGTAACAACGAACAAATCGGTTACCAATACACTGTGGTGCCTGCAAAATATTGCGAGATCTTATTACGTAAGGATTACAATTTAAAGAAAGATATTCCAGACAATACCGGGAATCAATGTGACTGTTGTAAACTTTATAAACAAATAATATATCAAAAAACCTCCTTCTTAGCGCAATACTATCAATCTTATAATAGGCGAGGTTACACTCGTAAGTTCTGTGGTGCTGGTAGCTATAAAAACGGTAGTTTAAATTATTGGTAAGTCTTCTTTGCACAGATTCTATAAGTTGTACATATTTATCATAGTGGGGGTTCCACACAACACTCGCATACTCCAGCACTGATCGGACAATGGAATTATATAACAAAATAATGGAATGATAATTTTTAAAGTTTCGCGTCCCTCTCGGAATGAAACCGAGGTTTCTGAATGCTTTCCTGGTGATATTATTAATGTGATTTTCAAAACTTTGTTTATTGTCCAAAACAACACCCAGATCCCTGACCTCCTCCCTGGTTGCTAAAGAAGAGCTGTTTAAGAATAGTAGTTGTCTAGGGGGATCTACCTGTCTTGTGAATAATATAGTAAAACATTTGTCTACATTCAAAAATAAGCGGTTAATTTTGCAATAAGTGGCAAAGTTGTTAAGATCCATCTGTAGTTTATTATAATCTGTCTGATTTCTAATAGCTCTATACAACTTTATATCATCGGCATACAACAAGGCTTTAATGTAAGAAAAACACGTAAATACATCATTAATAAAAATACTGAATAACAGTGGACCAAGATGAGAACTCTGAGGTACCCCCGATGATACGCTGACCTTATTTGAAGTAAAACCGTTTACCGCAACATACTGGTATCTGTCTGTTAAGTAGGAGGTAAGCAGGGTCAGTAGGCGCCCGTGCACGCCAAACGCGTTCAATTTAGCTAGCAATGTCGAATGATGGACCTTATTAAAGGCCTTGGAAAAATCCGCGTACACGGCAGCCACCGACGCATCTCCCTCCATATGTTAAAATTACTATAACTGCCCATTTCGGGATGCAATCTCGAATGGCCGTTTGGTACAACGGTAAAATTTTGTCAGATTTAAGATTTTTTGGCTTTAATCTTATTCTGACGGTTTCCCTATGATGTGGTATATTTCGCTGCCAGTAAATGAAAATTTAAGAGGTTTTTTAAAAACAATCTATATATTATAAAAGCATTTTGGCCATGTACAATTTATGAACAATTTAATCAGATAACCCTTAAATAAAATACAGAATAAAAACCCTAATTATTACATGTTATAAAACTTAGTGTAAAATGGTTTGTCTCCCATAATTTAGCCCATTTGTACCAACATCTGTCTGCAACAGAATGGTGATACCTCTCAGATATTACCTATTAATATGTCTGCGACAAAAATAAGTAATGTTTTACCTTTTGTTACCAATTACGTCTGCAACTGTAATGGTGACACTTTACCTCCCAAAAATACCCACTTTCTTTTTTGATTACCTTTGGTCTGCGAAGACACTCTGTTTTAATTGGTTCCCCATTAATCTGCAATTTAGTTTGTTACATATCGCCCCATTTTCGTGTACGTAGGTATTATTAACATTATTTGTCATTTCAGTTACCTAGTATTGTAGATTGACGTACACGTTTTTTGGTATAAAGGTACTACGCAGTTTAGTGAAAAGCCGACCGAGGGCCTTCAGTAGGGGACATACAAGTCATTCCTACTGGCGGACATTTCGCGATGATAACGCGAGAGAAATTAAGAATAGGAATCAGAATTTTATTCATGCATAAACAAAGTCTTACAATCGTCATAAATACTGGTATAAGGTTACAATGTATAAAGAGAGACCAAAAATAGGAATATCCTGTTAATTAGCATCTTAGGTACCTACCCAGCAAGCGTCTAGAGTCTGGATGTAGACTTTTCAACCGCCCAATCAACGTTCGCAATAAAGCGCGGGAAACTTAAAAATAAATGTGTTAGAATGCGCACATAAATCATTGTATTTATTCCCTATTAAATTGAGGCGAAAAAAATTGATGATAAACGAATTACCTTGATTTTCGCAGAAAAAAAATGGTGAATATGGAAATACTTCCTAACGCGGAGGTTTTTTTGAAGAGGATAGTTTAGATTTAAAAAATTATATCTTTGAGAACGGTTTAGACTAGTGATGTTACAACCTTCCCGAGTGTGATTATTATGTTTGACTAAACCTACTACTTACCTACGTTAATAATGTTCTTACTACTTTTAGTTTTTTTTTTGCGAAATCTTATTGCAAAATACAAAATCATTAATAAAACAAAAAAAAAAGAATACATGAGAATTTGCGGTTTCTTTTAAAATATTTTTATTAAACAATAATTATTCTCGTTACGTAACAACGTTGAAACTTTGAAGAAGTAGTCCATACTCAAAGTGGAGTTAAATCAGTGGCGGCTCGTGGGGTAGAGCCACAGTGCCATGGCACTACCTGCCCTCCTGTCCAGCGTCCTGCCCTTTACAAATTACCAAAACCTATTAAAATTAATATTCTCCTTTTTAAAGCAATTAGCAAAATAATTTAAAAATGGAACACAGTCGGGTGCAAATTTCCATCTATTGAGGAAGCGATTATGCGTAAAACGGTAACGTAGCTTTCGCGCCAAAGCGACGAGGCACACGGGAGGCCCGAAGTTATGACGTAATTGCCATAACAAACCAATAAAAAACATTTGAAAATGACCTTAAATGCGAGCAGGAAAACATCCCCGTGTAGCCAGGCTCTTTGACCCCGTTTGACGTTAGACGTTTCAAATTCAAACAGTTTTTTGTCCGCGTCGTGTCGTGTAAGGTTGTTTGTAAACTAAATAATTTTCGTTCGGCCGGAGATTTAATAGAAATATTTATGGAAAAAATACTTGGGTGTGCGGTTGTGATAAATCTAATAGACTATTTTGTTTTATGTGTGTTTTATTTCATTGGGGGAGCAAACTTGGTCCCAAAAAGGTACAGATGATTTGGTCCATATCTGGGAAAAAATGAAGACACATGAAAAATCGAAGGTACATTTAAACAATATATTTAATTTCAGTATGCTTGGTAAAATTAACATTAAAACTCAATTAAATTCTGCATATCACAATGAAATAATGAAGAAAAACGAACAAATTGATAAAAACAGATACATATTAAACCAAATTATAAACTGCGTTCGGTTTGTGGTTCTTTCGGTCTATATAGTACACTCTACCTACAGTATTTTTTTTAAATTCAAGATATGATTGTAAATTCATAAATTAAATTAGGTGCCTTTTTGCTTATTTTTCCTACTTCAAAAGCAAGAACTATTAACAAAAAAGGGCGTGGCACCCAAAATTTTTTCCCTGCGGCGCTAAGGGTTTACCTGGCCCTACTTCACTAAAATGGCACGAGCCGCCACTGACTTAAATGATATAGAAAAAAGAAAAGCACGAAGTCTTTCTCCACAATTTTTATTAGAATAACTAGGCGAACCTAGAATAATTCATAATAATACAAATTGACATGTTTCGAGTGTAGAAAACACTCATCATCAGAAAAACTTTTCCTATTATATTAATAAAAACAAACCATTACAATAATTATGGTATTTTTAAACGACATTTCTCGTTTCCGTAGTAAGGGCAATGCCGCGCGACGTGAATGACCTTAGATAGTCCGGAAGTCTATGATGAATTTTGGTCAGATATTTCGCCGTACCTTATTTTTAATGAAGAATTTTATGTTATAATGAAGCTGGAACACGAGCAGCTGATTGGACTATGGCTGATGATCTTCATATTCAATATATAACTATACTCTATAGCGATTTTGGTTATTAAAATATAGTGGCATTATAGTGGATTATTACGAATTCATAATAGTCCTAATTTATGAGAATTGCCCCAGGTGTATTACGCATAGCATAATGATCTTACTATCATACGTATTATGGGCTTATTATTAACTGGTTGTAGATAAAAGTACATAGGTAAGTGTTTTGGCTTTACGAGAGAAAGCTCTTTAAGACAAACATTACAATGGCAAAATGTGAGTATCATGGCATGTATAAGTACTGAGTGATTACGATGATATATTTTAGTGTTTTCGAGACATTAAAATTCCGTTTCTTTTAAAATTTGGCCATCACAATCTCTGCGGCATTATTTTTAAATTGACAGTTTGAATTTAAGTCTAACCGTTGGCATTTTTGATTAAAAATAATAATAGAGAGTTTTCGTTGTATTGGCAAATTCAAACGGTTAACCATACCGAATACGAAGCCGCTATTTGACAGATCGTAAAAATAGTTTTCGTTCAATTCGCTTAACGTTAAGTCGAATCGACAGTAAATATAACATAACCTATCTTTACTGGTTTGTGTTCATATTTTCATATACGTTTGTGCTATCTTTTAATTTCCTAGTACCCAAAATTCTAAAACATCATGATAGATGAAAGGTTGCTTTTATTGGACTCATCCAGTGATTCGGATTTGGATGATGCCCTTCTCTTGGAGGTGCTTGATCGCCAGGACATTCAGTATCGAGCACAGTTGTATAAAAATTTCAATTTAAAAAACTATAATATTAATAATGCTGAATGCAAACTTTATTTCCGATCAAAAAAATGGTCATTACGCATGCGCTCCGTTTTCGCTATGGCTTTGTCTTCCGTCCGTTAGCTCCCGCCACTTATCCGTAACGATAACGATAAATGACAGCTCAAATGTTAAAGTTGTCAAATAGCGGCTATCGCAGTGGTGGATTTACCAATAGACTAAGTAGGCTGGAGCCTAGGGCGGCAAATTTGGCTCAAATTTTTTTTTTCTTACAGAAATAAAAAAAAAACATTATTATATAAGTACACAAAGAAACGAGTGACAAAAATTTTAATATTTTAGTAATGCACAGTATACTGAACACTTTTACGTCCGTAATCCGTATATAAACGCAATGTAATATGTAGGTTACGCGATCATGAATTTTTAAAATATTCCAATAGCGTTTCAATATTAATTACAATTTAAATTTAGTAACGTTTACCCATTTTTTAAATTAAATAGGTACTACTTTAAACTATAAAAATGATATTTAACGTGTAATATGTTTCAACATTTAAATATTTAATTCCGAAAAATGTGCAACTTATTAATCAATTTTATTGGTTTAAAATTAACCGCTTGCGGGGTACTGAGCTTTAATCCTCAGTATCCCACAAAACACTTTTTGCAATGTAATTTTATTGTGATATCTTCATAATTACGACAATTTTATCCTTAAAATGTCTTACAGACATAATATATAGGTAGGTATGTACTTGAAAAGTTTCATAAAAAATTTAAAATAATCTTCGACACCTTCTTTTTAGGAAGTTTTTTTCTTCTTCCCCAGTTTATTTGGTTGGTTTAGACCAAAGACTTCTAATAAATAAGGAGACAAAACATTTCATTCATAAAACGCGATTTGTTTACAATCATACATCCTTGGGCAAAATGGCAACGCTGTATGCTTTAGACTATATTAGGATATATTAATCCGGTTTTAGAATAATCCAGTTTTTTACACACCACTCACTGGCGGTCTATTATTGTGAGCTAAGAAATAACACTCAATACTTATATTTTTACAAAAACACACTATGTTACATAGAAAAATATTTATAAACCAACAGCCTACCAACACCGCGCGGTTCGAAAACGAATGAACCCCGCCATGATTGCTGCTACAAGGCCGCCGCGTAGTAAAAATATTCGTAAAATGGAGTAAAGCGGCCATACATTGTTGTCATATGATCTCCCTAAAACATTATAATTTGATGTACCTACCTACTTAAGTTGGAAATAAATAATTTTAGGAGTAGTAAATTTAAAAAAAACGCACACATTTAATATATTATTTTAACTTAATAGGTACGCATCACAAATGGATCTAACGTAATCAATATAACCTTCGTTTTCAAACACAGGCGGTAGATCTAAGGAAATCAGCTTAAGTTTGTCATCATTGATTTATGCTAAAACGTTTTCTGATCGGGACCAAACGTAAACACTGCGGTCTCCTTGTATTAGAAGTCGTTGGTTTAGACCCCCTTTAATAACTTTTTCACATACTCAGTATGGTTTAACCTTTATCAATTTTCTTTAAATAATTATGTCTTTTCTACACATTCATTTTTAATTCCGAAAAGGTTCTACACCATTTTCTCTCCATCAGCACTAAATAAATTTTCTGTCTCCTGATGATAAACGTTTCTACGTTCGAAACATGTAGAGATCCCTATTTTGTGGAGGAAGACTTTTGATTTTTTCTCTCTTTTCCATCTTTTTTCTTTTCTTTCTCTCCCCCTAAATTATTATATTATTTTTATGAATATAATACTGCTGTATTTTGTTTTTTTATAACGTACACATAGATATTCTTCCCCTTCTTGACAAAGTTCTTTCAATAAATTATTTTTCTTAAAAATATAACCCTAGATGTTTTATATAATTTAAACAACAAAGGTTTAAGTGCCACTTGCAACCCTATTTTTTTTCACCAGAAAGGTTCTAATCAATGAAATAATAAAGCAAGGGTTTATCTGCCACATAGAACCTTGTTAAACAAATTCAAGTGCGTTGTTGAGTTCGATAATAAGGTTATATCTGTTTTTGTCCAGACTAAAATCTAATTAATTGGTTTAACTTAGGTTGCTTGTAACTACTTGTGTTTATGTATGGTATTTACCAAGGGCGTCCATAGGGGGGGGGGGGCAAAACGGGCACTTGCCCCCCCCCTAGGCGCCCACATTACTATTTTATTTCATAATTCAGAATAGTACAGTGGTTAGTTAGTAGACCAACAAATCACTAAACTGAACAATTACATAATAAAAACATATCAATAAATTAATACATTAGGCATAAGTTAAATAAATAGTCTTATACAGTGTCACCAGTAAAGTCCGCATCATATGGGATTTTTTTATTAATATCTTTATTCAAAATTTGACTTTGGCATCAAGTTCTGCATCGATCGAGATGAAAATTAGGCAAATAAACAGTAGTCACGTGATTCGCATTATCTGTCAAATTTAAATTTTTTTTCAAAAAATAATTCAAAAGTGGGGTTATTTCTGAAAATATCGAAAAAATTTATAATTTTTTTTAAATGCAGTTTGTAGCCCACATGCAAAATTTCAGCTGGATAAGATAATTTTGATTTTTTACCTATATTTTGTAAATTGCACAACTTTTGCAAAATAAGACTCAACGCAACCTATACATAAAATTTCTTAGTTTTGAAAATGCTTTATTTCAGATACATTTTCTTTAAAGTATATATTAAATGTGTGTTTTTCTACAAAATCAAAATTGGGCTATTAAAATTTGGTCGCATATCTGATGCAAAGTTCATTTGTTTTTGACCCTGTATAAGGTAACTTCATAAAATACGTATTTTTGAAAACGTAGTTTGTGACTGAAAGTAAAAAAATAAAAAATAAAATAAAGAGATTTTAAATTAAATCGTTGAAAATAGATAAACTTTCCGTTGGGTTAAGCAAAAATTTATTTTCCACTTAATGAACACTTTACTGATGACACTGAGTTATTTTTGTCTTAATATTAAGGTGTATTACTTTCAGACACAAACTATGTTTTCAAAAATACTTATTTTATGAAGTTACCTTATACAGGGTCAATAACAAATGAACTTTGCATCACATGCGACCAAATATTAATAGCCCAATTTTGATTTCGTAGAAAAACACACATTTAATATAACGCAACTTAAAAAAAAATTATCTGAAATAAAGCATTGTCAAAACTAAGAAGTTTTATGTAGGTTACGTTGAGTGTTATTTTGCAAAAGTGGTGCAATTTACAAAATATGGGTAAAAAATAAAAATTATCTTATCCAGCTGAAATTTTGCATGTTGGCTAGAAACTGCATTTAAAAAAACTTTTTCCTATAACTTTTTTTGATATTTTCAGAAATAACCCCACTTTTGAATTATTTTTAGAAAAAAATTAAAATTTGACAAATAATGCGAATCACGCTACTACTATTTTTTTGCTTAATTTTCATCTCGATCGAAGCAGAACTTGATGCCAAAGTCAAATTTAGAATAAAGCTATTAATAAAAAAAATCCCATATGATGCGGACTTTACTGGTGACACTGTATATAAAAAAGTATTGTTTAAGTTTTTGCCCCCCCCCCCCTGAAATACGCTCTATGGACGCCCTTGGTATTTACCACTCAGTTTATGTAAAAATCGCTCTTGATTTGAGGCTAAACTAGCGAAACTACACAAAGTCAAATATTTGACAAGCGATATCTCAAAATGACTTCAGGGCCAGATAGAACTTTGATATTCTAACGCGACGAGAGGCGTAGATAATATAATAAATATATTTTGTTTGCCCTAATTTCGGTAATAAAAAAAATTCACAGATCTTGCATCTTACGCAATTATCATAGGCGTATTGAAAATAACCACATACAGTGGCGAGAAGGAAACCATTATGTCACAGCACAGATTACTCCTATCTGTGAGTATGTAACGTGCCGCTATCACGCGTTATTATGACGGCATGGATGCTCCGATTTAGTTTGAAATAATAATTAAATTATTATACTTAGAAATGTGTAAATTATACTTAGAAATGTGTAAATTTGACTGTTTTGTTAAAATAAAAAATATAGGATAATATGTATATTAGTACATATTGAAGAGAGCTCAAAACCACCTTTTCAAAAATAGCGACAAAATTATTTCTTTAGCTATACACAGCCATTTACCTGCTGGTCCTTGTACTCTTTGTTCATGAAATGTCTAAATCTTAAGTCGGCTATGAAATGTTTTGGATTGGTATATCCATTCTCCCCCGACTTTCTGTGTAATACGCCAAGACCGCCGCGTTATTTCGCTTTGTTTCAGCGACATTCACTGTTTATTTTTTTCCAATTTTATCATAATCATAATCATAAATTTTATTTGACTACGTTTTGTACATGTTAAAAATACAATTGTAGCAGGTCAGTGTATCAATAATCAAAGTCCATATGCTACTAGATTATAAATATCACAATACAATAAGGTAATAGCAACAATACTTCTCATGAACAAACAATTTTAAAAAACAATTAATTTAAAAAAAAAAAAACAGCAATGTTTCAACGTACTATGTCAATATTTTCGCATGATGAATTTATATTTTCCAAATATTCCTTGATAGAATAAAAAGCAGATTTACTAAGAATGTTTTTCATGGTATATTTAAACTTTTTTGGCTGAAGGCCTTTGATTGAATCTGGCAGAGCATTAAAGAGATCAATTTTTGGTGAGTTCTTTATTGATTTTTCTAGTCTATATTTGGGTTTTCTAATCAGGACTGCCGATCTAGTGCTGTAGCTATGAAAGTTAGAATTTAGCTTGAAGTAATCGATGTTACTGTGTATTTCAATCAGCTGATGCAAGATAAATAGAGACGGTAATGTCAATATTCCCAGACGTATAAAATGAGGTTTGCAGTGGTCTCGATGCCCTGCACCCACAATTGCTCGAACAGCCCTCTTTTGCAATTTAAACACAATATGCGAATCCGCAGAGTTACCCCACAGTTGTATTTCATATGTAACGTGGGCATGAAAAAGTGAGTAATAAACAGTCATAACAGAATCCAGTCCAATTAATGGTTTAAGCTTTCTTATTACGAAAATAGAAGAGGATAGCCTGCCCCGCAATGATCGAATGTGGGGCCCCCAATTTAAATCACTATCCAATGTAACACCAAGCATTTTAGCCTCTGAACCATTCACCACACAACGACTTGTCGAGAAAACGACTTCCTGGGTCTTATCTATATTCAGTTTCAGATTATTCTGACAGAACCATTCATTTGCTTTTTGTTTTAGATCACTACATTTGTTTTTTAGTTCATTAATGTTGTCGCAGCTGCATCGAAATTGAAACAATCAAAAATGCGGTTACAATGATATAACATATATGGACATCTGATAATTTTAAAAATTACGAAAACGTTATCTGATATCAATGAAATTTAGACGAATAAAATCTATTTGCACTGTGGTAGATTAAATTTTGAATGATACACGTTCGATATGAACTTTGTTAATGAAACTTGTGCATTAAACGTTGCACACGTTTCATTATAGTGTTCATCGAACTAGTATCATTAATCTACTAACTGTTCTCAGACTTCTACTGTTCTCTCTCCCGGCCATATTATCTTAATATCAACAAATATAATAATAAATGCCGAAACCCAAAACAAAACAATATTAATACTCAGCAGATGATGTCATCGATCCTGTGCTGCTCGGATGTTTGTTTAGACTTCACCGCCGTGTTATTTATGTGCATGTCGCGTTCATTTTTCATTAAATATACCCGTATATACGCACCCAGTAGTATTTTCAATACTAAAATTCGTCTGCAGCACTTTCGGAGTAGTAGTAAACAATTGCCTGCCTAATGAATCGATTCAAACAATCGCGTGGTTTTTGGAGGTGGTATCCCCTCCGTACCTCAGCACTTTCACCCTCGATTCCCCTCAATAATGGGAGATTTACTTGTATCGTCAAAGCTATTCAAAAAAATGTTTATAAAACAGTCCTCTTTATAAACAACTTTGTCTTCTAGTTTTTCGTCCGCGCCGGCGGAGCTAGAGAAGAAAAAAATGAACGACGTATGTGGCACTATTTTTACTTTTAATAAAAACTTTTGAACATAAATTTTAAAATATATTTTAAAAATAAAGATGTAGTTACTTAAATAACCATAAAATAAGTTACAACATAATTCTTGGGTCTAGAAATTGCACAGAACTATGCACACAGCTCTTTAAAAAGATTTAAAATTTATAAATAAATTTTAAGTAAGACTTAGAACTTAAGGCATACTTGTTTAACAGGTATTTCTGCAGTCTTTTGGTAATGGTCGGATTATGAAAAAAAGTCCATCGTTATTTTTTTTTCTTGAAACTTTCTTATAGATTGAAACTCAGCTCTCTCCTCTAGCGCTTTCTTGACTTCATCAGTTGTTATTGCTGCTGATTTGTCACTAAAAATAAATAAATAATATATACAGGGTGTCCGGAAATGATGAGCAAAAAATTTAGGGGATAATTCTAGACCGAAAATAAATGCTAAAAATTACCTAATTATTAACGGAATTACAGGGTGTTGAAGTTAAATTTTATTTGCAGTACCTTTTGCCACGCTCATAATATTTTGACGAAATCTCGTATATGGGGCTTTTTCGAGATGAGAATTACAAATTTGCCGACCAGTTTTTCGTATTTTGTAGAGGGCGCCACATAGAAGCATATACTTTAATTTGACTAGTCCCAACTTTTTTGTCCTACACTGTATGCGCATTTTGACTGAATATTTTAATTCTCCTAACCTTTTCACATAAAAAAGGTATACTACTTTTGTTTCGATAAATCTAACCGTTTTCGAGAAAAACGCCAAAATAACATTGCTTGCATGTGATGAATACGAAATCATTTTAATTTATTTTCAACCTTAAACATAGCATAGCAAAGGAAGGAATAATCCATGGAGTTCGTCGGAATTTTTTAAGAAGAATTAATTTATGCATTGAAGAGGAAGGACGTCACTTTAAACCTTTGTCGTGTTTAATTTATGGTTCTAGTAACTTATGTATTTTAAAACGACAAACAAAGTTTAACTTTAACACCCCCTGTAACTAGGGCTGTGCGATTACCGAAAAAGATAATCGATTTTCGATTATTTAAATTAATTATTATTTTCTATTAATCGATTAATCGAAAATAATCGATTATTTCCTATTAATCGATTTATTAAAAATAATCGATTAATCGAAAAATAGTTTTTTTTAGATTAATCGAAAAATAGTTTTTTTCGATTAATAATATCGATTATTAGCCGCGTTCGGCAATTACCTCAGACGTAACTCAGACCGCTTGGATTGATCTAAATCGTTCGGCAATTAAAATCGGAGCGCTCCGAGGATAATCTTTTTGCTCGGAGTATTTTGACCGAGGAAAGCGATTAATCTCAGCTGAATTTGTGAGGTTAAATTTGATGTTTATATTTAGGTTTAAAATTTTGGTAGTTTGATTGAAAAAAGCCTTTATTTTTCTATGATTTGACTGAAAATAATATGCAGGAAGTGGAACTATATGATATGGAAGAACAAAAACGCTATACCATGTTTATTTGACCATAAATACACAGAAATTAATGTTCTATATAAGACGTCCCAGCAGGTTGACTTGGTTATTCCAAATCGATCAGCGACTGATCTAAATTGAAAATACACATTAGGCAAGGCTAAGAACTCTGGTGGGTTTTACCTAAAACCTTCCATATTTGATAAACACCAGATTGCTATCATGGTCTGTTTATCCAATAACATTTCCGGATGGCCAGCACCTACAGCTATCAATATTCCCTCTGAAACTGCTTTTAATTTATTAAGCAAGTCTTCAAAGGTAGTTGGGGACAATCTAAAGTGATGTCTGAACTGGTGATGTGCAAATCGGGGTACCATTTCTTCGCCAAAACCGTCTACCTTTTCCAAAATCTTGACGTCTTCCTCATTATCGTCTTCAAACATTAGTTGATAGCCTCCTTCAATTAAGGCCAATACAACGCTAGGAATACTCATTTTTAGTAACTTTACAAAAAGGGAAAACAGGTTAGGTTTCTTAGATCAAAACAAATATTACATTTTTGACTTTGACAGAGGTCAGCTGTTAGGTACCGTTCGTTTATCACAAAATTGTTTTTTTTTCGATTAATAATCGATTAATCAAAACATCCTAAATTTTTTTTTTCGAATAGGTACCTAATTAATCGATAAATAATTTTTTTTTTTCGATTTTGATTTGATTTTTGATTAAACGATAAAAAAATTATCTCTAATCGAATAATCGATTAATTGATTTTGTTGCACACCCCTACCTGTAACTGCGTTAATAATCAATTTTCGAAAAAATGTTATAGGAAGAGATAGCATTTATTTTCGGTCTAGAATTATCCTCTAAATTTTTTCCGGACACCCTGTATATTATATATATTAAGGGGGACACCCTCCCCTCCTCCTAGCTACGCCACTGCACTGGCAACAAGTAAATTACAATGTGCAGTTTATGGATAGTTAACTATTCTAATTAGTGATGTTAAAGAGCAGGTAAATTGCTGAACAGGTTCGAACAGTTCGATTCTCACCCGGGAACCTGTTCCGTAAACCTGTTCACCTGTTCTTTTGATCATAAATTATTGTCATTACTCACTTGGTATATTAATATTATTCTTGATAGTATGGCGAAAGTGGAAGAAAAGAGCGAATATGATTTTTAATTATCTGTACAGTACAATACAATTTAGTACACAGAAAAGAAATAACTGAGCCGAGCCGAGCGAACGCGAAGAAAACAGCAAGCACACCAAGATTCCCGGTAAATTTCAAAAATTTGTAACCGCGCCATCGCGTCGTTTAGCCTGCCACTCCTGCCAGTTCAGCGGTCTCCGTTGCCCGTCACCGTGTCGGTCCCCATTCCCCGTCACCGTGTCGGTCCAATCTCACTCTCTTAAAGAACCGAACCTACTCAAAGAACAGTTGGGTAGAAAGAACAGGCTGTTCTTTTTCATGCGGCGTGGAGCAGGCAGGGAACAGAGCAGTGAGAGCACACACACGAATGCAGCGGTGTTCTGTGAACAGAGCGCGCAGCGCCGCGTGGTCGGTTGAATAGGTTAAGCGAGCGCAATCATAAGTCTATCTAAAGAACCGGTTCAGTTCTTTTACAAAGAACAGTTCACTGAACAGGCTATCTCTAACCTGTTCTAAAGGACCTGTTCGGTTCTTTTCTTAACAACTCCAATTCTAATAGGACAGAATATACTTACTTGTTCAAGTCGCTTTCACAAATCCGAAAATTCCAAGACCTCCTTATGATACTTTCAGCAAAACATTTCACAGCCTCATATATTAATCTCTCCGAAGCATTCATTGCTACGCCGCTCGTCAATTCCTCATGTTTTAGAATAATCCCAACATCTAAGGCAGAGTCTTTTACAAATGTACACTCTTGCGTCAACTTTCTATCCGATATATCCACGTAGGTATTTGAAGGATGGGTATTAGGGTAATCTGAAAAATAAATAATATCAAAATCCTATCGGAATACACCGAACGTCTGTCCATTCCATACGTTGGAGTTGTCTTATTAAATTTTTTGACCTAACTGGGACTACACTACAATAAGACAAACCCCAATGGTCAGGGTCCATACAGGGTTCCCCATTTAAAACGAAACAGGCTAAATATCTAGTTTCACGTTAATTAAAAAAAAAAAAACGCTCGGACCCGTCAATTTTTATTTCGAGGGGGACATATTTTGCGTATATTGTCAATCTTGTTACTTCAAGCCCCTAGAAGGGAGGGAGGGGGGTGTAAGATCTAAATCTTAAATGGATACCCCTATTTTATATAATTTTTTTGGATTCCGCATAAAATTCTGAACATTTTTTAATAAAAGCATTATTAGTCTATACTAAACAGTTTCCGAGATATTGACTCTTGAAAAATGAGATTTTTGAACTTTGACAGCGTCTAGCTTTCTAACTGTACGTCTTAGAGTAAAACGGCTTACATGTCCCTATCTTCGATTTTTATTATCTTTCCAATAGTGTCAACTTCCGGTTAAACCGGAAGTACTATATTTCTAACAACCGGTTTAACCGGAAGTTGACACTATTGGAAAGATAATAAAAATCGAAGATAGGGACATGTAAGCCGTTTTACTCTAAGACGTACAGTTAGAAAGCTAGACGCGCTGTCAAAGTTCAAAAATCTCATTTTTCAAGAGTCAATATCTCGGAAACTGTTTAGTATAGACTAATAATGCTTTTATTAAAAAATGTTCAGAATTTTATGCGGAATCCAAAAAAATTATATAAAATAGGGGTATCCATTTAAGATTTAGATCTTACACCCCCCTCCCTTCTAGGGGCTTGAAGTAACAAGATTGACAATATACGCAAAATATGTCCCCCTCGAAATAAAAATTGACGGGTCCGAGCGTTTTTTTTTTTAATTAACGTGGAACCAGATATTTAGCCTGTTTCGTTTTAAATGGGGAACCCTGTATATAGAAAAAGGTTCTGCTAGTATTTTATACCGTGCGAGCAAAAATTATTTGCATCAAAGAGGGCCTTGCATCTAAGGACGTAATGCTTAGCCGTAGAGCTTAATACCTGTTGGGTGTCAGTAACTACCTGAATTAACAATCAATCAGTTATTCCGTCATCTTTGACAGTCGTTACAAGTAATTTGATTCATCGCTAATTTTTCCAATTTCTTGAATAATTCACACAATGGGCTTTACGGAACAGCACCACACATTTATGGTTGATGCGTATTTTCGAAACGGGGTTAGAGTAAATGGTGAGTGGCAATACAATCCGGCTTTGTGCATGGGCGATTTTCACAAACATTTTCCTAACGTTGCTTTTATTGCTGGGGATTTTTATCATTGCTTGAAAAGAACCGTGGCTGTGTTTAGGCAAACACAAAAAAGGAGAAGGAAGACCGTCTGTAAGAACAGAACGTTCGTGAAATAATGCAAAATACGCCAACAAATCACGCCTGTCCCAAGAAGTGGGAAGATCTTCAGCAATTTATGTAATTATTTTTCTTTTTCTTTCTGTATATTCTTACTTTGTTAATTTTGTAAACAACAAAAATAAATTTGTATTTGTCTACTTAATTTATTACTCATTAGTTTGGCATATCATGTCATAATATGAATTTGACAAAATTTTAACCTAGATTTGGTTAGATATATCGTCCCCATATCATTGTGATCTAAACCAAGCCTTACGTTTTTTAATCCAAGCCCTCTTTGATGCAAATACATTTTGCTCGCACGGTATATGCTGTGTATGGAGAACTAGAGGGTAGGAGGCCGATCGCAATGCATTGGATTCGGTCCCAAATTAGGATTGGTAATTCAGCTTTACGAGTCGCCGTAAGATGGCGCTCGTGTTCGAAGTGGGCTATTAAATAAATGATTTTTTATGGACGCGAAAACTATTTTTATTTAAATTAGTTCTTTAAGGAACAAATAAGGACTGTTATATGAATTTACTTACTTTCTTATACTTATTAGTAAACTCGGCATGTATAAAGTTCCAACGATGCTTGGTTTTTAAAATACAGGGTATAAAACATTCTAGCTACAGAGGGTTTTTTAAAGTGAGCAAGTAAACAACTATTGAAGCTAGAAAGATACTTATTTAGCTGCGTTTCCTCTCTGAAGAAGATCCTGTCTTACACCCCGACACAAAGGAAACTCTACTTTTATAAATTTTACCATTATTCATTATAAATAATATGGAAATCAATTACAATACAACGTTATTTGTCTTGTCTTGTCTTCAAACCTTCGTTATTTCGAAAAATAAAATGTCAATTGTGAAAAGTAAAAGTCCAAAACGAAGAAGAAGACACCAGCCCACTTGCGAAGCGAGTCGGCCAACTAGCGAACTAACCAAAAAACCGGGACAGAAATTGAAAATGCTGCCATTGTCGATCGGCCTCCTACCCTCTAGTTCTCCATATCGCTGTCGCACACACTTCGTTAAACTCGAGAAGGCTGTGATACACACAAAAAGAGATTTATAAGGTGAGGTATTGTTGAACTAGGAATGTCGATTCGAGTCTAAATAACCTACTATTAATATACAGTGCGAGTTTGAAACTTGGAATAAATTCTGTAAATCCAGCTGGCGCAGCCCGTGAGATCTTTTGCAGATGGGGCATTTTTCCAAAAAAAAACTACTGGATTTACTAAATTTATTCCAAACTAAAAACTCACACTGTATAGACTATTTAACGTTGATGCATACCTTTGATTGGTGACATAATATTTACAGCTTCGTCGTTTCCAACTTCAGTTACCCTCGAACAACCATTTTGAAGACGATTGTTGGCAAAACAATTCAAAATTAAATGTTTCTCTAGAGATTCGTTTTGAAACAACTTGTAGCTTGATACAGGTGGCGTGTATAAATGTGATCTCCCATACATAAAAATTGCTTTGGAAGTCCATTTTTGGCTATACGATTCCCCGGATAATATCCGTCTAATCGCTTTTGCTCTTGACCACTAGAACCAGAGAATAATTTAGAAATACAACAATTTCTATTTTATCATGACATCATGTTTATTTCATCAGCACTTGACTAGCTTAGCTGTTGGTTTAATCAGCTTGTTTAGCTGTTATTGTTAGACTTTACTGCTTACGTTATACAAGGTCGAGACACGAGTCGACGTGTCAGTAAAGTAGGAAGCACATTCTTTTAAAACATGACTCAGCCTTGAGCGTGGTACTCCAAAAAAGGAAATCTTACAATAATATTTTATATTTGAAGGAATTTAATGCAACCAAATTCCTATAAAGTCCTGCAGCCTATATGTATACACTCACTACAAATAATATAACAAATGTACCGGGTGTACAACTAAAAAGGGATGCCGGCTGTATCTTGAAAACCGTTTGCTAAATTACCTGCTATACCGGGTGTTTCTCAAAAGACGTAACTATAAATTATTAAAGCCATATTGCTTTTCAAAACCATTCCACTGTTTTTCAAAGCCACCTTTATATTTCTTTAGAAAATAGGCAATAATGCATAACGCTTTTAAATTTGCGATTGGGATTTAAGGGAAACTTTTCAGTGTCAATTTTAAAATAGCCTAGGAGTGTATGGTATCAAATTGTTGGAAAAAAATGCTCGTTTTAAATATCCTAGTGAACAACCATCGTTCCATTTGGAAAAATGAAGTAAACGTCAAGAAAACAAAATTTCATTTTTTAAACGCTTGTGAAACTTCAATTATGAATTATTATGACATAATTTTAATTTTCATATACTACTTGAACAGATTTAATTAATTTCTAGCACTCTAGATTGAAAATAAAAAATAAACATAAAAATGTTATAACACGTCAAAAAATGACAAGTGAGGTGTCTTTTTACTCAGAATGTCATGCTGAATCCAAATAAGTAAAAATATATAGGAGGTCCCATTTAAAATACCAAAGTCAGTGTCACTTCCCGTCAAACCGGAAGTGCTAAAAAATTAAAAATTATGCCAACAAATGCAGACTCATCTCTTATGCATAATCCCAAAATTTTATTTTAATATCTATAAATACAAAAAAGTTATAGGGGTGAACGTCTTTTGAGAAACACCCGGTATACAAATTTTCAAAAAACCGGAGGAAAAAATTACAGAATAAACACTTTGAAAAGTAGCGTTTGTAAACGGTTTTTAATTTTTTAATTTAGTGGCGAACCCCCATGGGTAGTTTACTAAAGAAGGTAAATTTAAATGGTAGTATTTTAATCTTCGCCTCAAAAAAATTAAATTCGTTTACAAACGCTACTTTTCGAAGTTTTTATCCTGTAACTTTTTTCCTCCGGTTTTTTGGAAACGGACGATAAATCCAAATTGCAGAATTTCAATCTTCGCCACTAAAAAAATTGAAATTCGTTTACAGTTTACAAACGTTATAGACGGAATTACCCATAGACAGTTTACCTTTAGATAAGCAAACAATAATCACGAAAGTGGCAGTTTTATGGCCTCGCGCATGTAAACAAAGCTAGACACTATTAGACATGCGCACTGCAACATTCTCGTTTGACCAATGGGAAAATAGATAGGTCCGGGCTTTAAAATTTAAATTCTTGCCAAAAAATTGAAATTTCTTCTAGTGTTCTGACATTTTTAGTAGTTGCAAACCTCATCAGATTTTGAAAATTGTTTTCAAGGGTTTGTTTCTAAAATTTGTTTAAAAATAATTCGTTGTCGTGTTTTTAGTTCGAAAAGGAAGAGAACAAGAACAAGTGAATTAAACTAGTCTTATAAAATCGAATATAAAAACAAACAAAACCAGCAAAATAGCCAATCTACGGTGTTATCGCGTACCTAACCTCAAGTCAAATATTAGTTGGTAGATATATTATAACTCGTATTGATTTTTACAATTTGGCAAAAACTTGGGTACGTGTAAAATATTTTGAGGCAAAATTTCGTGTTAAAAAATTTGAAAAGTTTTTGCCCGAGAACTCTTGACCCGTTTTGGCTTTATTAAAAGCTTAATGTCGGGATGTACAGATTTTAACCAAAAAATTAACCAACCAGCAACTTTGACAGAACTAATTTTCTCACAATCAGACACAATTCACTAAACTACACAAAAACTAGAAATCCGTAAATATTAAAGACCCACAATCCACGATAGCTAAGAAAACTGAAAACTACAAGGAATCCACAGAGAAACCTTAAAACGCAACAACAAAAATGGCGGCCGAGCCGGTTCTGCAGAGTATCTTGTGCATGTCGATTATTGTCGATAAAGTAGGAGAGGCCGATAACACCAGGTTTGTGCGCATGCACGAAGGTGTCCAAAAGGAAGCCAGCTGACCGGCGAGTCATGCGCTCGGACGTATTTTTTCACCCATAAAACGTAACTTTTGTTTGCGCAGGAGATAAGCTGTACGTATCTAAAGGTAAATTGCCTATGGAATTACCCTAAAATTTCGTTGCTGCATCAACGGTGCTGTAGTAAAGACCATTGTATGATTTTATTATGCCCAAATAGGGATAAAATACCAGTTATTTCGTATTTTCAGTAAGTATGAAGTAGTGATAGTTCTTAATATGTAATTTCATTTTATTACGATAAATTTTAACCCATCTAACTAGACCTAGGCCACACAAACAAGATATTAAATCCCAGACCTGTCTATTTTCCCATTCGTTCAACGATAAATTTGCAGTGCGCATGCCTATTCCTGTGTGGTTTTGTTTACATGCGCAAGGCTATAAATTTGCCACTTTCGTGATTAGTGTTTGCTTATCTAAAGGAAAGTGCCTATCAAAAAAATGACTACCTTGTCGGACTTCCGGTTTTGGACAAGAAGAGGCTTCCAGATATTGGGGATATCTATACTTGGTTTACTAAATTTAAAAAGGGAGATCCTCATCTTCCCGATAACTACAGGCCAATCTCATGACTCCCAATTATATCAAAAGTGGAGGAGAGATGTATGGTTGCGCAGGTTGTCGATTACTTTGAGGAGAGGGGATAATTTTCTGAATGTCAGTTCGGCTTTAGAAAGGGCAAAAACACTGTATTAGCTATTTTGGACCTTGTCTCACACATCGTTGATTCCTTTCACAGGTGCGAGTACAGTGCTGTCCTGCTGTGCGATCTCAGCACTAAGGCCTTCGACTGTGTTGACCATGGCATCCTATTGAAGAAACTTGAGAGTTATAAGTTTACTCCCGATAGCATCAATTTAATACAGTCCTACCTATCAAACCGTAGGCAAAGGGTGAGGGTATCGGGGGCGGAGTCAGCGGAGAGAGTGACTAACATTGGAGTACCACAGGGCTCGGTCCTAGGACCCATACTTTTTCTCATTTATATAAATGATTTACCAAACATGGAGAACAGCGCCATGTACACACTCTTTGCTGATGACACCACGATGTCTTTCTCATCAGATACACTAGAAGGGCGCTTGAGGGTGCTTCGGGCGCATGGGAAAGGGCTGAGCGGTGGTTCAAGATGAACAAATTGCTCCTGAATGCAAGCAAAATACAACAGGTGATGTTTTCACTGAGGGATACTAGGGATATGGATGGGAATGTGGAAAAGGTTAGGTTTCTTGGTGTTCAGATCGACCCGAAGCTTCAGTGGGGACCTCACATTGATGGTTTATGCACCAAATTGGGCAGAGCGTTATTTGCACTGCGAAATTTAAAAGATTGTGTATCTCAGGATGTCACAGAAACCGCATATTTTTCCTTATTCCACTCCCACCTTTCTTACGCAATACTTGCATGGGGCCATTCTGCGGAAATACACCGACCATTCCGACTACAAGGCGAGCTATAAGAGCTCTGTCTGGACTAGGTTACAGGGATGACTGCAGACAAGCGTTCAGGGACCTTGGGATCCTCACCTTGCCATCACAGTATATTCTAGATGCTGTTTGTTACGTGAAGAACAATCTGGACAACTTCGCATCCCACGAGACTATACACAATTATAATACTAGAAACAAGAGTAATATTGTTCCGGCATATTGGAGACTAAAGAGGTGTCAAACTGGCCCGGGTTACTGGGCAAGTAAATTTTATAATTTGCTGCCCGAAAACATCAAGGGACTTGATTTTAGAAATTTTAAACGTACTGTTAAGGAAATTTTAATAAGGAATGCGTTCTATAACGTTAACGAATATATGTCCCACATCTTCTAAACAATAACACAATAAATTGCGGTTGCAACATTTATTTGTGTATCTGATTCTAAAATAATTATAATACGTATCTAGTATACATGAGACCACTGTATTGCTATTTTAAAATGTAATTTTATTTTATTATATTTTATTTTATTGTGTGAAACATTGTATCCTTAGTGTTTTCTATATTTTATATTCTGACGTATGTGAACATTTGGAAATATGTAATAACATGAATAAAGAATTTGTAATAAATATATGGGTATTTTGATTCATGAAAGCTGCTTCGTTGAACTTTCGGTTTTACACGTAGTTAGGTAATAATTTTTTTGATATTACTTCATTGTCTACCACCTTCAAACAAACACGTAAGTGTCTATGTTGTACACCCGGTATTTTTTTAAATTGAAATTTGTTTGATGAACCAAAATAGGCTTTTTTGGGCGTGGCGCTTTTTGGTTGCCCACGCCGACGGTTTGCGCCCTCCCATGCTCAATGTCACTGCATTCCTCTAACCCAGCGGTTCTCAAACTTTTTTGGTGACGGAACCCTTTTGGGAAGCAAAATACTTGATGGAACCCTACAATAAAACAATAGTTTTTAAAAGTGTATTCTTTATTAATAAGCATAATAAAAGTACAATGTAACAGTTACTAATTATTACTTACTTTACCACATGGCAAGTACAATAATAGAAGATATTAAAAAAGAAAAAATCTAACTAATGGGAGGTATAAAACTGTTTTTTATTTTTCATCAATTGGTTGATATCAGGTTTGATAGAAGACAGTTGAAGTCTCATATCAGGTTCGGCGTCCAGTCTATTGCGATATTTTGTTTTCGTGGCTGCATAGGTTGAGAATCCTGTTTCGCACAAATATGTTGTTGGGAACGGGAGAAGAATATTCAGATCCATTTTGCCAAGCATTGGATATTCATCACGGATTCTGCACCAAAAATCGTTGAGAGGCGTCGTTTTGAACAGTGACTCCATACTTGTGTCTGATGACATTTCTAAAAGAGATTCATATATCTCGTTTGACATACTTTCGGGCTTTTCCAAGTTGGGTAAAAAAGGATTATGAATCCATGAATTCAGTTTCATTTTTGTATTCTGTTCTTCGGGAAAATACTTTTTAATTTATTAAATTCTCAGCGATAGTGTGCGCTTCACCTGCTTGTGCAATGCGATAGCTAACTAAATATGATGCCTCCGTGGCCTTTTCGTTGATAGTTTTTGTTACATGCATCATATTTTTTTGACTTTCCAATAACTGATCTTTTTTACGAACAAAAAATTCTTTATTCTTGTCTTTAGACTCGGGGTGTACAGTTTGTAAATGTCGGCGCAATTTGGCAGGTGCCATGGAACTATTAGAAAGCAGTTTACTACATAGCATGCAGAGAGGTGAGCCGTTGGATTCAACAAATCCGAAACTGATATATGATTCATCATACTTCCTTTTTTTCGTCTTTGAAACCGTCGAGCTTGACGTCGTGGCATCATCGTCTGGATCGGTGATTGCTATATTCTCCGCGCGTACTGCTTTTGAACATTCAGCGTCATTAGAAGATGTTGTTGCAACACGTTTAACACCTTTAAGCCAACGTTCCATTCTTCTTTATTTATAATGTTACACGTCAGGATGGTGGGGTCTAAATAATGCAGAATCGTTACTGCGTATAAGAGACTAAGTTTAGTACAATGAAGAAATGTATAAAACTGAGACAACAGAATACAGCAGGCAGTAGAACAATAAACACTAGTTTCTCGCTAGCGAGCTTGTAAGTAGGTAGGTAGGAACTTATCGCTCCGAACGCTAATCGTCAACTGACTGACAAGGCGCGACGCGCGATCGCCGCTTTTATACTTAGTCCTAGACTCGATCTCGAATATTCTCGAAAATACTCGAGTCGGCGCCTTTGATAAACAAAAAGCAAAAATAAAAAGAGAAATATAAAAATTGCGTTGTAAACAATTCAGAGGCGGCTTTTATCAAAGGGACTGCGCGCTCACAAGTATACATGTTGATACCAAACTTATGAGATATTGTACCAGCTATTGTAACACATGTTTATACAAATACAAATAAATAAATAAATATACCTACGCGCGGCCGCGGAGTCAAAACGTTTGACCAGAGAGAGGTGTTTTGATTTTTTTTCTAAATTCTTGAGGAACCCCTACAGAGGTATCGCGGAACCCTAGGGTTCCGCGGAACACACTTAGAGTATAGCTGCTCTAACCAATGTACCCAATTACGTAAATACCAGACTTAATTTTGCTTACCTCTGCTGCTAATTTTTTCCCAACATTCCACGATTCATATTCTTTCCTCGAACAGGCCGTAAAGGGGTAAGTACACTTATAATCTACATCATTCGCCTGCACTGTCCAAAGGGGTATTCTTTTAAATAAATATGGTAACGCCTCGCCTACATTTTTAAATTTATTCTTCGGTAACTTTAATAAGTATTTCTCTTGCCTAATTAGGTCCTTTAGTCGTTTTGCACTATCGTTTTGCGTCGCCATTGGTCTACTAATACTATTGTATTTATTTTCTAAATTCAATAATCGTTTACTATTGGTCGACTTCTGCATCGAGTTTGGCGGTGATTTTAAAAACTTAACTGACACGACGTTGCCGTTACTTAGAAGTACTTGACTAAAACTTTCTGGTAAAAATCTGATAGATTGTCCGGTGACGGTCTTTAGAACTTTAAAAACAGTTTTGGGACTCTGGAAAAAAAAAATTAAATTATTAAGTAAAATTTTGACATTAAGAGCAGTAACCCCCTTTACCACAATGAAAATTGCCGAACGTTTTGCTGGTCAAACGAAAAGAAAAAATAAAAATTAATATTTAGAAAATAAATTCTACTTTAAATACCCCATCCAGAAAAGTAAATGACGATCGAAAATATTCCCAAAATTTTTTTTAGAAATTTTTTTTATTTTTAGTAATTTTGTAATATCTTAAACAATTCTTTATTGGTCAAAAGCAAAATGACTTTCCCGGGTGTAGAATGTTGTACCAAACAATTTTTCTTAAAGCCATTTTTCAATATCGGCCTTACTTTTTTCTCAAAAACTTTGGGCGCGTAAACCCACTTTACACGCTTAAATTCACTTTACGCGCCCAAAGTTTTTGAGAAAAAAGTAAGGCCGATATTGTAAAATGGCTTTAAGAAAAATTGTTTGGTACAACATTCTACACCCGGGAAAGTCATTTTGCTTTTGACCAATTAAGAATCGTTTAAAATATTACAAAATTACTAAAAATGAAAAAAATTTCTAAAAAAAATTTTGGGAAAATTTTCGATCGTCATTTACTTTTCTGGATGGGGTATTTAAAGTAGAATTTATTTTCTAAATAACAATTTTTATTTTTTCTTTTCGTTTGACCAGCAAAACGTTCGGCAATTTTCATTGTGGTAAAGGGGTTACTTCCTCTTAAGGTGGGAGTATCAACATGCTTGCCAACCTATAACCTATTTCGCGTAGATTTATTTATGTTTTCTAGCTTTTATACAAAATTTAAAGAAAATCAGTATCGACTTGATACTCTATAGGTAATAATTGACATATTTAATAAATATCCAGGAATTTCATAACTTATTTTAGGAGAATTGTATAGCGAAAAATATCGGGTAAGATTTTTTTTAACATTATTATGTCATTGTCACTCATTGTTCTTTCACTATACAATTTTCCCAAAATTAGCAATAAAATAAATTAATATTTTTGTAATATATCAGATACTACCTAAATAATGTACCGACGATATTGATTTTCTTTAAATGTTAGTTATTAAAGTAATAAACTCAAAAAATCAACGCGAAATAGGTTATAGGTTGGCAATAGATTGAATGACGTTGAGAATTCAACCTTAAGTATAGGATATTTAACAAATTACAATACATGTAATCATTGCCGATGTCTTAGTCATAGGCGTAGTTAGGGGGGCACTTGGGGGTGCTAAGCACCCCCGAAATCTAAATTAGCACCCCAAAAAAAATTTATAATATACCGGGTGTTTCTCAAAAGACGTTCACCCCTATAACTTTTTTGTATTTATAGATATTAAAATAAAATTTTGGGATTATGCATAAGAGATGAGTCTGCATTTGTTGGCATAATTTTCAATTTTTTAGCGCTTCCGGTTTGACCGGAAGTGACCCTGACTTTGGTATATTAAATGGGACCTCTTGTATATTTTTACTTATTTGGATTCAGCATGACATTCTGAGTAAAATGACACCTCACTTGTCATTTTTTGACGTTTTATAACATTTTTAAGTCTATTTTTATTTTTAATCTAGAGTGCTAGAAATTAATTAAATCTGTTAAATTTATAGTCAAGTAGTATATGAAAATTAAAATTATGTCATAATAATTGATAATTGAAGTTTCACAAGCGTTTAAAAAATGAAATTTTGTTTTCTTGACGTTTACTCCATTTTTCCAAATGCAACGATGGTTGTTCACTGGGATATTTAAAACGAGCATTTTTTTTCCAACAATTTGATACCATACACTCCTATGCTATTTTAAAATTGACAATGAAAAGTTTCCCTTAAATCCCAATCTCAAATTTAAAAGCCATATGCATTATTGCCCATTTTCTAAAGAAATATAAAGGTGGCTTTGAAAAACAGTGGAATGGTTTTGAAAAGCAATATGGCTTTAATAATTTAAAGTTGTAATGTCATTAGTTTATAAAACATACAATACATATAATCTTGCGGCTTCAGAAGAATTTTTCTGGTCAGTTCAAAAATTAGGAGCATAACAATTTGTTCATTTCTAGTAAAACTAACCATTTTATCTGATTTACAATGTAAGTTTAATAAACGAATGACATTACAATTTTAATTTAAAATTAGTTCTCAAAACTATTCTACTATTAAACTATTAAATATATTATTATTCCATTGTTTTTCAAAGCCGCCTATTTCTTTAGAAAAGACAGGGCCGGCAATGATGCTTAACGCTTTTAAATTTGCGATTGGGACAAGGTAAATTTTTCAGTGTCAATTTTAAAATAGCATAGGAGTGTATGGTATCAAATTGTTGGAAAAAAAAATGCTCGTTTTAAATATCCTAGTGAACAACCATCGTTCCATTTGGAAAAATGGAGTAAACGTCAAGAAAACAAAACTTCATTTTTTAAACGCTTGTGAAACTTCAATTATCAATTATTATGACATCATTTTAATTTTCATATACTACTTGACTATAAATTAACAGATTTAATGAATTTTTAGCACTCTAGATTAAAAATAAAAAATTAACATAAAAATGTTATAACACGTCAAAAAATGACAAGTGAGGTGTCTTTTTACTCAGAATGTCATGCTGAATCCAAATAAGTAAAAATATATAGGAGGTCATATTTAAAATACCAAAGTTGGGGTGGGGTCACTTCCGGTCCGGAAGTGCTAACAAAATAAAAATTATGTCAATAAAAGCAGACTCATCTCTTATGCATAATTCCAAAATTTTATTTTAATATCTATAAATACAAGAAAGTTATAGGGGTGAACGTCTTTTGAGAAACACCTGGTATAGGCTAATTTTAGAACTAACCTATTTTTATAATATACATTATATGTAATGAATTTTTCATATTAATATTTTAAGCATTCGAATTCTGGTACAAATTCAAGTATATTTAGGTAGTTGCGGATTCTGTTCAAAATTTCTCTCCGTGTACCGTGTAGTTCACGCCCAGTTTACTTGTCAGAGCGGGTCTATGATCATAAAAATCTCGTAAAATACGAGAGCGCCATAATAGCTTGTGTATGTCATGTTCTGCAATTCTGCATTAATTTGATAATTTAAATTTAACCAGTCATAGTCGTTCAAATTCGCGAAAATTTTTAGCCAGTATTTTGACTATTTTTTTTGTTTATTAAGGTTAAATATGGTTTTATTGAATTCAGTTAAAGTTTAAAGTTAAATAAACACGAAAAAACAATGAGTGCGTCGTCGGATATAAAGTACACCGTGGAATTTTTGAAAAAATCTTTTAGCAAGTTACCGTTGAAGGAAAAAGTGATTGTCAAGAATATTGAAAGACCTAAACCTGCTATTAACATCACATTTAAATATTTACTAAAAATTATTGACCAAATTTGGGCGTGGTCTCAAAAAGATGTTCGCCTGCGGCGGGCTTTTTGTGCACCCCCACGTTAACATGTCACGAGCCGCCACTGGACTTCAGCACCCCCAGTGTTGACCGTCTAACTACGTCTATGGTCTTAGTAAGTCGCTTTGTTTTTAAAATTGGGAGAAAATAATTCCTAGAGATGACGTATTTATACAAGCATAAATTATTACTGTGTAATTCACAGACCTGGACCTAAGCAAAATCGGAACTCTGGCAGAAGCGGACCCAGTCTACATTTGCAATTCATTTCGTGGATCGATACCTGTATAAGGTGTCTGGTAAAAGCGGAACTATTTGCCTTTGTAAGTTTTCTACACGAAGTAATAATTATTATCATCAATCCACAATTAAACAAAGTAAACGCAAATTTCGCCAATATTAGTTACACTACTGAAATAATTATCCAACCAATAACATTTATTTTAAACGCCTTAAATCAAAATATAAATATTGTAATTGATGGTGAAAAATTGGAATTACTAAACAGTTTTAAATATTTTTAGGGATAATCATTGATTCAAAATTAAAATTTTTTAATTATTTTGAAAGTATTATATCGAAGATTGCCGGAAAAGTAGGTTGTTTTAAAATAATCAGTTCTAATTTAAGTTTGTTTTCTAAAAACTGTATTTAATACTATTATATTACCACATTTCCTTTATTGTTCTTCCATTTTATATTGTGCTAGTGAGGAAATATTTGATTAATTACAAATTTTACAAAATAAGGCAATGCGGATTGTTTTAAATTGTGACAAATATACAAAAATTAATTTTATGTTGAAAAATTTAGATTGGTTGAATGTCAGAAATTTAATTTTTTATTTAGTATGTATCCTTATACATAAAATTAAAAATAACTTATTGCATGATTGTTTAAAAATTTTTTGTTCTTTTAATTATGACCATCATAATTATAAAACAAGAACTAATCAAAATTTTTATGTGTATAGAGTGTCTAAAACATTAGCTTATAAATCTATTTTTATAAAGGTTTGATAGAATATAATAATTTGGAAAATTCTATTAAATCTCAAAAATCATTAAAACTGTTTAAAAAAACTTTAAAATTACATTTAAGTAAAAAACAAAATGATACGTAATATTTGATACAATTGCAAAATGTTTAACTTTTCTGTCTGTTTTTGTTAAAAGAAGGTTGTGTTTTAAAATTTAAAAATAAATCTATAAAAATGTGTTAAAAAAATGTATTAAAAAATATTTAATTGTAGTTTTTTGCTAAATAAAACATGTTACTAATACTACTACTAATATTCAAAAATTTTATGAAAATTGTATACTTTTACTTTGTATCTTTCTGAATATAATATTAAATAACACATTAACATGCAAAACATTAAAACTAAATTTTTCTTGAAATCTATGCAGTCAACACCTGCATATTAAAGCGTTTGGATGTAAACGGCCCGCGTTTTGAACATCTGTTAAAATAGCATTTTATTGGTTATAATTTTAGTGGTCATTTGACTACCTAGTTAACATTTAATAAAATTGTTCTTGATCCTTATGAATTTTCTAAGATTCATTGGCGGTAAATTAGAGTACATTTCGTTAAACTTTATACATGTCCTGGCGATAATTCTATCACATTGTCCAAATAAAATGAATAAATTTATAAAAACTGCATTTGTATAGTTTTCTTCCATGACTTTAAGGTGGCATTCTCAACGTCATTTAATCTACTACCAACCTATAACCTATTTCGCGTTATTTTTTCAAGTTTATTATTTTATTGACTAACATTTAAATAAAATCAATATTGTCGGCACATTACTTAGGTAATATCTGATATATTACAAAAATATCTATTTATTTCCTTGCTAATTTTGGGAGAATTGTATAATGAAAGAACAATGACATAATAATGTTAAAAAAAATCTTACCCGATATTTTTCGCTATACAATTCTCCTAAAATAAGTTATGAAATTCCTTGATATTTATTAAATATGTCAATTAGTACCTATAAAATATGAAGACGGTATTGATTTTATTTAAATTTTGTGTAAAAACTAGAAAACATAAATAAACCTACGCGAAATAGGTTATAGTGGTTAAGGTGGGAGTATCAACATGCTTGCCAACCTATAACCTATTTCGCGTAGATTTATTTATGTTTTCTAGCTTTTATACAAAATTTAAAAAAAAACAGTATCGACTTGATATTATATAGGTAATAATTGACATATTTAATAAATATCAAGGAATTTCATAACTTATTTTAGGTGAATTGTATAGAGAAAAATATCGGGTAAGATTGTTTTTAACATTATTATGTCATTGTCACTCATTGTTCTTTCACTATACAATTCTCCCAAAATTAGCAATGAAATAAATTGATATTTTTGTAATATATCAGATATTACCTAAGTAATGTGCCGACGATACTGATTTTATTTAAATGTTAGTTTAAAAAATAATAAACTTGAAAAAACAAAGCGAAATAGGTTATAGGTTGGCAATAAATTGAACGACGTTGAGAATTCAACCTTAAACTGTATTTCTATCTTGTATCTAAACTTAATGAAATGTTAAAACGATAACCATAGTAATATACGTAAACATTAGTTTATGTCATGGCTAACTTACTAATAGCCGAATAAAAATTGAATTGTATAGAAAATTTTACAAATCATGCTTAATACGTCAAAAATATGGTTAAACTAGTTAGTTAGGTACAGGTATGATATACAAGAATTAAGTGAAATTTTAGCAGCTTCTCAAATCCGTAATCATATACAGGGTGTTACATTTAAAAAAAAAGGACTTATGGTCACTTTTTCAAGTTACCAGAATAAGTGTATTTTTCAACCACCCTGTATATTGCAACTAAGATTTGGGACTAGGGCAAAGAGCCCTATGGTATTAGTTAACTATTTACCAAATTTCAGGGTTTTAGTGTTTTAAAGTTCAAAATTATTAGCATTTTTAAAAGTGACATTTTCGGACAAAAAAAACGGAAATTAATTTATATCTTAGAAACGGTAAGAGATAAGTATAGAGTAGAGTTAATAAAAATTGTAAGGAAAGTAATGGGGGTTTCGAAAATAAAATAAAATATATGGTGTTGCACTTAAAAAATCGAGGTTACCATTATTTTTGTGTGGAAGCGGCAACACTGCATTGTTAAAAATATTTTAGGTTGGTAGAGCATGTCCGTTTATGAACGCGACCAAATTTTCAGAACGATTCCTTTACTGGTTCGTCAGAAACGTCTAACTAAATAATATTAATGTTTATCGTTTATTATTATTTTCTGCATTTCTTAATATACAGGGTGTTTCATTAAGGTCGAAGAGCGGCCATATCTCGGAAACTCCGAAAATTCCACATTAAGGTATATGTTTGATAACACCATTTTAAAGCTTGGACAATTATGCATCATTTTGGTCTTATGCTCATTGGCGTACCGACTTTAATAAGAGTGGGGGAAGCTGTTGAAAGTGTAATCATTTAAATCGCTGTAACTTATAAACGACTTATCCGATTTTAGCAAACTAAAGACTGTTTGGAAGAGAAATGTATGCACTTTGGCCAATCGTATTTAGTTGTCCATAATAGTTCTAAAAAAAATGCTAGAGGGCGCAATTTGCAATAACAATACATTTTTTGATTTTCCTCCGAAAAAATAAATCATACGGTATAATTATGATACCATAATCGAAAAGTAGATGAAATTTGCTAGAAAAAATATTAAAACCGCAGCTCGATATCTCCGTTCGTTTCTGAGTTATTGCCAAAACAATAATTTTTAACACAAATTGCGCCCTCTAGCAATTTTATTAGAAACTATCTTGTACCATTAGATACGACAATAATTGAAGGTTCTTCCAAACAAGCTTAAATTTAGTAAAATCGGATAAGTTTAGAAGTTACAGCGATTTTAATGTTTAAACTTTCAATAGCTTCTCCCACTCTTATCAAGTGAAACTGTAAACATTAAAATCGCTGTAACTTCTAAACGACTTAACCAATTTTACTAAATTTAAGCTTGTTTGGAAGAGAAAGGTAAGTACCTTTAATTGTCGTATCAAATGTACAAGATAGTTTCTAATAAAATTTCTAGAGGGCGCAATTTGTCTTAAAAATTATTGTTTTGGCAATAACTCTGAAACGAACGGAGATATCGAGCTGCGGTTTGAATATTTTTTCTAGCAAATTTCATCTCCTTCTCGATTATGATATCATAATTATACCGTATGATTTATTTTTTCGGAGTAAAATCAAAAAATGTATTGTTATTGCAAATTGCGCCCTCTAGCATTTTTTTTGAGAACTATTATGGACCACTAAATAAGATTGGTCAAAGTGCATACATTTCTCTTCCAAACAGTCTCTAGTTTGCTAAATTCGGATAAGTCGTTTATAAGTTACAGCGATTTAAATGATTACACTTTCAACAGCTTCCCCCACTCTTATTGAAGTCGGTACGCCAATGAGCATAAGACCAAAATGATGCATAATTGTCCAAGCTTTAAAATGGTGTTATCAAACATATACCTTAATGTGGAATTTTCGGAGTTATGGAAAATTAAAAAATTTACTTTTCAATTACGCCCTCTTGCGGCAAAATGCGGAACTTGACAATTAATTCCAGAATTTTCTCATGGCCACTTTTATTATCATTTTTCTTTTCCTGAGTTTCTATGCCCAGTAGTTTCCGAGATATGGCCGCTCTTCGACCTTAATGAAACACCCTGTATATTAAGAATTTCAAGAATTATTTTAAACTATATTTATTTTCCGCTTTTTAGTTCGATTAATTATTAAAGCGTGTTTTTTACTTTTTTTTAACTATATTTATTAACTACTAACCTTATCATCTGGAGGATTAACTTTTTCAACAACCTTTGGTTTATTCATATTCCTACTTTTAGATCGAAGCGGATCCAAATAATTTGCACCCAATCCATATATTAACTCGTTGTACGCTTGTTTCACCGGCGACTTGTGCCGTTTTGAAACCGGTTTTTGCCCCTCTTTAGAGTAAGGTAAACTATAGGAATGGTCTCGCAAACAAATATTACCATTTTCAACTACATCACATTGCTCCTTTTTAACTGGGCTGGAAAATTCGTATTCCTCGAAAACCAGGTCGGTATTTACATCTAAAATTTCTTGCTTTATAACGACGTTGTCATAACAATAGTTGTGTTCATAACTGGTCGAAGGTTCTATTGTAAAGTCTTCCAAATTTATAGAGTGACCACTGGATGTTGAAGTCGTAGTAAAACTACTTGTACTTGCATAATTGTTATTAAGTGTTTGTAAATCCAATTTTGCACCTAACTTTTTATCACTTTCTAGCTCAATATTTTCTAATGCTTCATCGTACAAAAAGATTGGCACAGTCGTTTCATTTCCTAAAAAAGATCATTAATTAATATTGTAACTTGGTAGCATATACAGTGTGACCAGTAAAGTACGCATCATATGGGATTTTTTTTTATTAATAACTTTATTCGAAATTTGACTTTGGCATCAAGTTCTGCTTCGATCGAGATAAAAAAGTAAGCAAAAAAATAGTAGTCACGTGATTCACATTATCTGTCAAATTTTAATTTTTTCCAAAAAATAATTCAAAAGTAAGGTTATTTCTGAAAGTATCGAAAAAAGTTATTAGAAAAAGTTTTTTAAATGCAGTTTCTAGCCCACATGCAAAATTTTAGCTGCATAAGATAATTTTGATTTTTTACCTATATTTTGTAAATTGCACCACTTTTGCAAAATAAGACTCAACGCAACCTACACAAAACTTCTTAGTTTTGACAATGCTTTATTTCAGATACATTTTCTTTAAAGTAGCGCCATTTTAAATGTGTGTTTTTCAACAAAATCAAAATTGGGTTATTAAAATTTGGTCGCATGTGATGCAAAGTTTGTTTTTGCCCCTGTATAAGGGAATTTCATGTAATAAGTATTTTTGGAAACGTAGTTTGTGTCTGAAAGTAATACACCTTACTATTAAGACAAAAAAAAACAGTGTCATCAGTAAAGTGTTCATTAAGTGGAAAATAAAATTTAGTGGTGGGTAAAAAATCAAAATTATCTTATGCAGCTGAAATTTTGCATGTGGGCTAGAAACTGCATTAAAAAATACTTTTTCTAATAACTTTTTTCGATATTTTCAGAAATAACCCACTTTTGAATTATTTTTTGGAAAAAAATTTGACAGATAATGCGAATCACGTCACTACTATTTTTTTGCTTAATTTTCATCTCGATCGAAGCAGAACTTGATGCCAAAGTCAAATTTCGAATAAAGCTATTAATAAAAAAAAATCCCATATGATGCGGACTTTACTGGTCACACTGTATACAGCGTGTTGAGAAAATGTATTTGTTGAACAGGTTATTCTACGTGGCAAAGTAAAGGTGGTAAGTCATGAAATAAAAAATCTAAAACTCAATATTTTCCGAGTAACAGCCCTTCAGTTCAATTTTTTCTTTCTTATTTTTAACATACCCCTAGATATACTCATCAGAACGGAGGCCAACTGCAGTGCCTCTAGGATGAAAATAAATGGGGAATGCAAACAACACCCGGAGCAATTAGGGCACACAAGACTCACGGACCTAATCAACGACGAGCTTTTGGAGATGCAAAACGATCGCATAAAGGCGATCTACACTTTACAAAACCATTTGATATTAGCTGCGACTCTGATATGGACAAAATGAACACCTCGGTCCTTAGATAAAGGTCTAAGTTTGGTACACAGAGAGGAACAACTCTTATCTAACGAGATTGGCGCGCACAATAAGCTATAGTGCAAAAAGCTTGGGCCATACACCCGGACCCCGGCCTTTATCCAACCAGCCAACATACAGCAATTAATTCTTTACCAATTGGCACAGAGACTTAACTTGGTAGTTACTATCATTCTGCTACAAAAATGTTTTACTACTATATGCCACCAGAGGGCACTTTACCTGAAAACTATTTTATTTTTATTATTTTACTTATCATAATATTTTTATTTTTTGCTACCATAGGAAAAATTGATTTAAGGTGGCATTCTCAGCGTCATTTAATCCATTACCAACCTATAACCTATTTCGCGTTCCTTTTTTTAGTTTATTATTAGATTAACTCATATTTAAATAAAATCAATATCGTCGGTACAATATTTAGGTAATATCCGACATATAACAAAAATATCTATTCATTTTATTGCTAATTTTGGGATAATTGTATAGTGAAAGAACAATTACATAATAATGTTAAAAAAATCTTACCTGATATTTTTTGCCATACAATTACAAATATTTATTTAATATGTCAATTATTACCTATAAAATATGAAGACGATAATGATTTTATTTAAATTTTGTGTAAAAGCTAGAAAAATTAAATAAATATTAGGTTATAGGTTGGCAAGCATGTTGATACTCCCACCTTAATGATAATAAACTTTTGATTCTAATTTGTGACTAAACCGTGAGATTTATCGACTTAAAGGAAACAGTTCGCGTCAAAAAACATTGCTCTTTATGAAGTTACAGGAAAACAAAAAAAATATTTACTACACAAGACTTAGTTGACTTATTCGGACACTTGTCGTTTTAAACCTAAACCTGTCAATTTAAGAAGGGTTTTAATATAGGCTCATTTAGGGCTGAGGTACAATTAAAAATTAAGGAATATTATGCAAAAAGAAATTAATATAGGTAATAATAACCTGAAAATTAAATCGACAAATGTCAAAATAGTTTTTGGGGGCGGGGCATTTTCTATACAGCTTTTCATTGGCCAGTATTAAGAAACTCGCAACAGAAAATCCAACATTTTGTTATCTTAAATTTTGTTTCTTGTTACTTAAAGCTGAATTCTGTCGCGGTTGATTTGTTTCTACGTATCAAATCTTATTTCCGTTGCTTATTGCTTATCGCCTAGTGCTTATTTTTTAACTGTGTCTCGGCCTTTAGTGTATACGGCTAACTGAGTTTAATAGGTACTTAAGTACAATAGTAAGGTGAAATTCCGAGGGTCCTAAAGTGCACCAGACTCCAATAGTAATATTAGTACCACACAGAATCAATTGGTAACAATTATTTTCAACTATTACCAAAGAGGATATTTTACTTTGACCATTTTTGAAAAACTGGTCTCAACTTACCTAAAGTTTGCCTTTCAGTAAAGGTTTTATCCAACTTTAGAAAATGAATAACATCCACTGGTTTATTTATTGAAGATTTAAAATATATTTGAACTCTTAAAGGAAACTCTCCCCAGCCTCTCCTCGAAAGATGATAAGGAGGATGGCTAAAAATAATAAGTAAGTAAAATAAGTAGCTCTCGGTGTCTCAATAGATTATAAGTAGAGTGGGGGGATGGTCAATTGACCACTAGCTATTTGACCGGTCAAATTCGTTCAAAATATTTTAGCATTTTATTTTGCTTTTAACAATTTGCTATTAACTATGAGTTTGTGATTACTTCAATTGACCTACACTCTGGACCGTCCCTAAATCCCCAAATTTCTACGATCGTGCAATATCGGCATCTTTTACGGCAGCTCGTTTACTTGGTTGTTCCCCGATCTTCCACGGCGATATTGTAGCGCTTGATGCGTAGATGTAAGATACACTGATATTTTTGTCGCCGAGTTGTTAGTTGTTTTGCGCCGGCAGAGACCGTATCAGAGCTTTTCAGCAAAATATTACTTCCATGATTATGAACAAAACTATTTGATTTTGACTTAATTTTTTTACCAGTAAATCTAAATGTATACCACAAGCCTCATACAGAGTCCGAATTTCAAAATGTGCGTTATGTATTTCCAAAAACAAAATTTCAAAAATTTGATATTACAATTTTTGCCGCTGTACTGCCCTAGAAATACTTAGGGATTTTCTGTAGCTTTTAACTGTAAGCATTTTTTGATATTTGGCATAATAACGAAGAAAAATTGGAAGTAAGAATTTACTGGTGTTCAATCCCATTAACAGTTCTGTTCATACTATTAATGTGATTATTTGTTGACGTTTTTACAAATATTAGAAGAAATAATTTATAATTACTTCTTTGTTTTGTTTTGAAATTATTGACTGGTCATTTGATCAAAAATAATTTGACCGGTCAATTCCACAACCTTAGTATAAGAAGAAATGCTTCGGTATTATCGGATGCCTTCTTTACCAGTATATTGCTAATGAGAGAAAGCTTGAAAGACAGATTTAGTATATCACGTTTCTTATTAAAAAAACAATGACCTACCTTATTTCTACTATATCATGAGGCTTATAAGATGGATGCAAATAAAAAATTACTCTACTAATTTTTGAATTAGAAATTTCAGGCCCATCTTTACAGCCTTTAAAAATTTTCACATAAACCATCCATTTATGAGTTAAATTGTCTTGCTCCAAAGATTTTTTAAAGTAGGAAATATTTCCTATAACCAGCCTATGTTGAGTTTTCTTTCTATTTGTTTGTACATCTTGTTCTACCTTTGCACTTTTATTGAATTCTGTTTTTATCGATTCAAAAGACAACACCTCATTTTGATCAGGCTGTTCAACTTTTAGTTTCTTGGATTCAGGAGGTACAAAAATACTAGTTTCAGGTTTTATTGATGCTTTTCTCTTGGTACGAGCAGTAAGAAATTTTAAATTGTTTACATTGGTACCAAGCAATTTCTTTACAGCAGGATGAATTCGATTTTGGCCAGTTAAAATGTTGGTCGACTCCAAACCTGAGGTTCCTGCAGTTTCATATTCTGAAGCTTTATTATCATAATAAGAGGATATTAATACATATCTAACTACATGGAGGAGCTTTTGGGCTCTAAATATTTTTTCTTCAATTTCCTCCAACTGTTTTTCCCTAGTTTTTAATTCTACATCAAATTCTTCTTGTATTATCGTTTTTAGTTTTTCTTCTGTTAATTTATTTTCTAAAATCAAATTATGCATTACTTAAATATATTAGGGTGGGCGCAGGTTGCCAGAATTTTTTTAAAAATATCAACAAGAAAAACAACACACATACAGTGTCAACAGTAAAGTCCGCATCATATGGGAATTTTTTTATTAATACCTTTATTCAATTTGAAGGTTGGAGACAATGATGTTTCTTGAATGATGATAGAGTTTTGGACTTTCATTGTCTTTATTTGTTTTAAATCACAACGTTTTAACTGGTAAGTATCTCCAGTCGTCTTCAGGTGAATACTAAATAACAGGCAAAGAAGAAACCAAAAATGTGGCTGAGATATGTGGATGACACCTTCATTATTTGGAATGGAACAGATGAGGAACTAAGAGATTTTCTAAATCACCTTAATAGCTTGACACCAACAATCAAATTCACCATGGAGAAAGAAGAAAATAACCAATTACCGTTCCTAGATGTCAACGTGAAAAAAAATGGCAACAGCATCCAAACGTCAGTATACAGAAAACCCACACATACAGGTCAGTATCTCAATTTTAGATCAAATCACTCAAACAGTACGAAACATGGCATAATTAAAATCCTCGTAGATAGAGCAATTACAATCTGTAACTCGGCAGAAGCACCTAAAAAAGAAACTGACCACATCAAGACCGATCTCAACAAAAATGGCTATCCCACAAGATTAGTCGACACAACATTGGAAAATCGTAAGAATCGACCCAACGCGCAAGAAGCAAACAGAGAGGCACAACCAACACTCAATATTCCATATGTCAAAGGAGTATCTGAGAAAATAAGAAGACTAGGACAACGATATAACATCAAAACCGTATTCAACTCGAGGGACCTAAGAAGCCACCTGACGAAGACGAACCCCACAAGTCAAAAAGATAGGAAAAACTACGTCTACCAGATCCCCTGCGAATGCGGCCAATCCTATATAGGTGAGACATTAAGACCATTAGAAACAAGGATTAAAGAACACAAAAACAATACGTTAAAAGGAGAGACCGAAAAGTCAGGTGCAGCTGACCATGCCTGGAACCATGGTCACCATATCATGTGGTCAGAAGCTGAAATCCTACCTAAGGAACCACACTGGAGGAAAAGAAAGTTCAAGGAAGCTGCTGCTATTCACCAGAAGCCAGGCTGCTTTAGTAAACCATCTTTAGACATAAGAAATATCTGGAAACCTTTGTTAGATAGATGTAATCTTAGGATAAGATCGCGTGCAAACTGAACGCATGACTGCACCCACCTCAGTTATGCTTTAGTGCACCTAGCTAGTATAAATAGTCCCGTAGTTACTTTACTTATTTAGTATTCACCTGAAGACGACTGGAGATACTTACCAGTTGAAACGTTGTGATTTAAAACAAATAAAGACAATGGAAGTCCAAAACTCTATCATCAACTTTATTCAAAATTTGACTTTGGCATCAAGTTCTGCTTCGATCGAGATGAAATTAAGCAAAAAAATAGTACCTAGTCACCTGATTCGCATTATTTGTCAAATTTTAATTTTATCCAAAAAATAATTCAAAAGTGGGGTTATTTCTGAAAATATCGAAAAAAGTTATTAGAAAAAGTTTTTTTTAATGCAGTTTCTAGCCCACATGGAAAATTTCTGCTGCATAAGATAATTTTGATTTTTTTTAACTATATTTTGTAAATTGCACCACTTTTGCAAAATAAGACTCAACGCAACCTACATAAAACTTCTTAGTTTTGACAATGCTTTATTTCAGATACATTTTCTTTAAAGCAGCGCCTTATTAAGTGTGTGTTTTTCTACAAAATCAAAATTGGGCTATTAAAATTTGGTCGCATGTGATGCAAAGTTTATTCGTTTTTGACCCTGTAAAAGTGTAAAAGGTAACTTTATAAAATAGGTATTTTTGAAAACGTAGTTTGTGTCTGAAAGTAATACACGTTAATATTAAGACACAAAAGAACACTGTGTCTTCAGTAAAGTGTTTTTTAAGTGGAAAATAAATTTTATATTAACAACGTAAAGTTTATCTATTTTCAACGATTTAATTTAAAACCCCTATATTATAATTTATTATTAAGCTATGTCATAATAACGTTAACGTGTATTACTTTCAGACACTTGCTACGTTTTCAAAAATACTTATTTTATGAAGTTACCTTTTACAGGGTCAAAAATAAATAAACTTTGCATCACATGTGACCAAATTTTAATGGCCCAATTTTGATTTTGTAGAAAAACACACATTTAATATGGCGCTACTTTAAAGAAAATGTATGTGAAATAAAGCCTTGTCAAAACTGAGAAGTTTTATGTAGGTTGCGCTGAGTCTTATTTTGCAAACGTGGTGCAATTTACAAAATATAGGTAAAAATCAAAATTATCTTATGCAGCTGAAATTTTGCATGTGGGCTAGAAACTGTATTTAAAGAAACTATTTCTTGAGTCTTATTTTGCAAAAGTGATACGATTTATAAAATATAGGTAAAAAAAAATCAAAATTATCTTATGCAGCTGAAATTTTGCATGTTTGCTAGGAACTGAATTTAAAAAAACTTTTTCTTATAACTTTTTCGATATTTTTTGGAAAAAATTAAAATTTGACAAATAATGCGAATCACGTGACTACTATTTTTTTGTTTAATTTTCATCTCGATCGAAGCAGAACTTGATGCCAAAGTCAAATTTCGAATAAAGTTATTAATAAAAAAAAATCCAATATGATGCGGACTTTACTGGTGACACTGTATTTATAGTCTGTTTAATTTTCGTCATTACTGGTAGAGAGGATGACAGTGGTGGTGTACTCATGAAATGGATATATCTAACAGGGTGAGATGACAGAAGCTCTGCATCGGAAGTCTGCAGCTGCAACTAACAGTTTGAAGATGCAAATGACAAAATTGGAATTCCAGAAAACATTTATCATACTTTGCGTCTGTAAATTTGCAGAAGGTTGGAAGGTCCTACAGACATGCAGAATGTATAAAATTTGTTAAAAACTAACTAACTAACTAACCTATATTTTGGGGATTTGACGGACGATGGTATTGGTGGTTATTTACAATTTTTATCCGATTTTTATACAGGGTCCTGCAATAGTGCGTCAGGCTTATACGAATTTAGTTAGGAATTTCATTCATACGCTAACTTATACTGTATTATACGGGGTACTTTAGGAAAATATTTTTTCATATACAGGGTGGCCCAAAAAAGTGTGGTAATAAAAAGTTGTGATTTTTTAAATGGGATACCCCATATTTTTTTGCATATTTAGATTTATGCTATTGTCCTTTATAAATGCCTAAAATTTTGTTTGATTTGCTTTGGTAGTTTAAGATCAATCAATTAAAAACTAAAAAAAAATTATTTTAAAGTCGGGTTACACAGGGTGTTCATAATAAGGTTTCAAAAATGACACATTTCAAACCTATTTTTCTCAACTTTTTCAAATGGAACACCCTGTATATTATTTCGGTATTTTATATAAAATAAACAAGCAATTTTTTTTTGTAGTTGAAGCATATAAGTTATTTCCAGCCGTTTTCGAAATAAATGCAAATTTCATAAATTATGTTGATTAAACAGAGTTTATTTTTGAAATTAAGCGTAGGCGACTAGACTAATAATTAAAAACTACAGTAATTGTTCAAAATGTCTTCCATTTTGTTCTGTGCACAAGCCAACATGTTTTTGAAAAGATCTGTTTACTTTCCTTTTAACATTTCAATTGCAATACCAGCAAAGAGGTTCATTAGTAAGGTTTATCCCTAAAACCCATAGAAGGCTTTGAAATAAAACATGGATTCTTATACTTAGTTTGACAAGTTCTTTAATTCATTTTAAAAAGGTGTAGGTAATATCGGGCGAATAAATTATAAGAAATTCATTTTAATTTATGTTGTGTGTAATTTAATAAAATGAATTTCTTATAATTTATTCGCCCGATATTACCTACACCTTTTTATAATGAATTAAAGAACTTGTCAAAAAAAACCTAATTAAGTATTAGGTACTTCTTGACCTGTTAAATAACTATTTTCTAATAATACAGCATTAAACTAGCATAATCAATCTAAACTAACTAGGTTGCTTCATGGAGCAGCATTCATGTAAGAGGTATGGGCGAATAGGACAAAAGCTTTAGGCGGCCGTTAACGAGCGTAGAAGAGAGAACGACGATGCGGGCCGCCTTGTTGAGGTACGTCAGCCTCGAATGAAATAACCTAGTTAGTTTACAGGCAGTGTTGCCAACAATAATTTTTAAATTCCGTTAAGTTTACTGTAGTTTTCTGTCAAAAATCAATTAAATTTTTTTTTCCTGTCAATAAAATCCGTCTGAATAAAAAATGCGCTAAACCAATAAATCTAGGTAGGTATATCCTATTAAATTTCATTAAATATTGGCAAACAAAAGTTAAAAAACGAAACAAACAAAAGCTAATTTTAGAACTCCAAATATCTTCATCACTGTCCCTACTTCTATCAACAGGTTGATTTGGAAACCAATCAATTTTAATAATTTAAGAAACTTAATTAAGTATCCTAATGTTTTTCCATCCAATAAAACTGTTTTTCTTCCATACCTCTCTTCACAAAAACCCGTTAGATCCGACGGGAAATCGCGTTAAGTGGCAACACTGTTTACAGGTCTTTGCTTCATAGATAGAGCAGCATTCGGGTGAGGGTTAGAGGATGGGGTTAGGTGACAGTAGGGTGGAAGAAGGGACGTCGCCTGGCGGCCGTTAACGCGAGTAGAAGAGAGAGAGGGAGATAGAGAACATAGTTAGTTGATAGATCTTGGAACCAACGAACAATATTTTATAACCCTTAACAATATTTTTTTTGGGTAATATCACCTACTTAATACTAATATATAATTTAAGCTTGTTTAGTTCAGTATTAGTCCTGACTCCTGACTGTTAGTGCTGTCTTAACATTAAGCCAGCAGGAATAAGAAAATAGCATTTTCTTCAAAACTTCAAGAGAACCTATATTTTGATGTTACTACTGCTAAATACCATTTAATTCTTCTGGTTCTGCTGGGCTTATTATGTAGTTTCAGAACCCATTAAAACTGTGGGTTTAGTTTACACTGGTATTTTTATGATTGAAAATGAAATACCTACCGAGATACCTACTAAAAAATTTATGATGGTTTGAAAGATAGGTATAAATAAAATACAACCACAAATAGTAAGTAGATAACAGTAGCATATAAACAAAAATAACAAACAAAATGGTAAGTACCAATAAAGCAAAACAAGAAGAAAATAAGTATGCAGGTAAGAGCAACCAATTCACAAGAAAACAAGTACTCTATGGTAGGTAGCCAATACATAAGGGGCCTTTTAAAATGAAAGTAAGTAAGGGTCAAACAAAATTCATTTCATTTGCAGAAAAGCAATATTTAAGTTGCATGAAACAATTAATACAGTGTGTCCATTCCCATGGTGTCAGAATACAAGGTATTATTTGGTGTTAAACGTATAAAGACACGGTAAACAAGTTTAAGTCATAAGTAGATATAACAATATAAGAGAACTTGGTTTAATTTTTATTTTTATGCAGTCATTAGCTAAAATAATTTCATGGCTGTTGTCCCCTCTTTTCTAGATCCTTTAAGGAAGGTAACACTTTAGAGCCTGCTTGTCTGACTACTAAAATTAGTGTTCAATATCAAACTCTACATACCCTCTTCCTCTTTCAATTCTACATTCCTTATAGCTGTATTAGTGCTTTCATAATCGGGGTCTATTTGGATTATAGAATCAGTATTTGTGTTTTCATTTTGATCCATAATAATTTTTACTGTGCTTTAAAATCCTAACCTAAATTTTGTCAAGATTCACAAGATTGGCAGTCATACCACAAAAAAAAAAGTAAAAGTTGTGACAGTGACGTGTTTTGGTTGTGACAGTAAATACCAGGTACATGAGGAAAGTTGCTTGTTTTAAAAAATTTCTCAAGTGTAATATTTTCGAATTGTCACGAAATTTTAGAATTTCAATAAATGATACTTTTCTAAATACATAAAATCCCGCTCTATAAATCGATTTTCAGTTTGGTAAACGATAATTTCAATTTTTTCATGGATATAAATTAAGTTTTGGGCAACCAGACATTCATCTTTTATTTGACATTTGATCATCGATGAAAACGGAATAATCCGAAACCCGAATAGGAAAAAAAAAACAAAAATTTGACAATTTAGTTTGACTTGACACATCGGGATTCGGACCGTATTTTTGGCCGATAGAAAAGTTTAAGAAAATTGATGCATTTTGATTTGTGATTTCTTAAAGTTTTTTGCACATATTATAATCAAACGATTTATTTTCGAGGTAACATACAAGGCTTTAATGTCTCTGTATCAATTCCTATAACAATTTAATATATTATTATAATTTGCTTACCTTCTCTGAGAGGTAAAAGATAAATACGCATTTAACCAGGTTTTTAATTTACCCACGTTAAATTGCAGCATTTTCCTTTTGGAAATTTCGTTTACAGTGTTTAAAAACTCTGTAAAATTGCCTTGAAAAGCTGCCTAAAGAATAAAGGTAAGTTGTGTTTAAGGTTATATTTACATAAGACCTTTAAATGTTAACTTTATTTAAAATATAGCACCAACGCACCAAGCACGAAGTCCCATCATAGAAATAGTATAAAATTTTTATTGTCTAAAATTCTTTATCAAATTACAATACGAAAAAGTACCCAAGTTACATTATTTTTTTAGATACTTAGGTTTACACGTCTACTCACTTACCTATAATACTTATAATATGTAAAGTCATGTATATCCCTTATACTTAATGCCATCTTATATTTTAATTTCCTCTAGAAAGAATGTCTGATCGATTTTCCTATCCAGGAGATAATTCAATTATTATTCAAGATGGGAGTATAATCTGGAACGATCAGTCCCATGATCAGTCCTCATTACAGTATATGGATGCTAACGATACCATTATCAGTGATTCTAATATGCATGAAAGCTATGTTACTGCTGTAGATTCCAATGAAACTCAGTACTTCTCTATATTAGAACATTCAAATGATATTACATTAGAGGATTTACACAATTTGACAATAGGTAAGATACCTTATATTTTATATAATCTAGGTACTTAATTCTATTTTTTATCAATCTTCGTTAACTTCAGGACATTTGCCACGTAATTGCTACTGTCAAAATTAATATTTATTAGATCAAAATTGCTGCTTGAGCTGTTTCATATCATTATTGCTTCTTGTGTTTTAAATATTTCTGAATCTTAATATGTACTCTAGTATGTACTCATTAATTTATGTTTAATTTTGTTCAGTGATTTTTCGGTCCAGTGGGTCATACCTAGTCAATATTGTTTGTAATTTGTGAATATTATAAGAAAGTTATTAGCCAGGTTCATTACACTTTTTATTGCTAATCCTTAATTCCAGTATATTTATAAATTCATAGCTGTATTTTTTATTTCTTAATAAAATTAGTATTTACACATTTTATTCTTAATTCCTAATTTGTTCTTCTTCTACTTCGTTTGGGTGGCCTTAGTGGTGAAACTCTCCGGCCAAAATCACAGCTTGGAGATTGGAGATCTATGAGAAATATGTTTTTGAGGTTATATAACATATTTTTTTTGATTTTCTTTGTACTTTGTGCCTCTTGCATTTTAGATAAGTGATATTATAACATAATGCTGCCAACTTTTAAAATGATAAATGCGGGATAGCAGGGCAATATTCGCTTTTTCACCATGTAAACTTGTATAGGGTTAGGGTTGTCCACCCCTTCGGCCATTAAATTCTTCTTTAATTTAATTGAATAGAACTACGAAAGTAAAATTTATATAAAGAAAATGAATTTAAATACAATAAAATGTAAACAAGGTTCTACTATTCTATTCTATTCAAGGTTCTCCATAAAATTTGGGTTGGGCGAGATCCATCGATATTTTTAATGTCTATAACTGCTGCATATGATGCTTTGCAAAGTAATATGTTAATTCCGGGACTTGCGGGATAGATTCAACAAATGCTGGACGATTTTAGGTAAAATTTTAGAGGGGGGACAATTTTAAAGAATACGGCACTGTCCCGCAAAATGCGGGACGGTTGGCAGTCTTATAACATAACCGCCAAAAATTTTCTCTACTGTCAAGTTACAGCTGATTTGACAGATAAGGCACATTGACGTCATTTAATTTTTTCATATTAGGAGTGACGCATTCGCCATTTCGTTTTTTGATCAATATTTTATTACTTACAGTTTTACATTAAAAAAGGTTGGATTTATTAAATAATAAAAGTAGAAAAATGGGCAAATTGGCGGCTTCGAATTGCGCACTCAGTCAGTTCCTCGGTCAGTTCCTAGTCCTAGTACCAAGTATTGACTACTTTTCATTTCACTTAACTTATGTTTGTAGTTTTTAAAATAATTAGGTAAGTACTTATCAAATATATGTACATTTTAGGAAATACAGAGGCTCAGGACAATGCAGTTTTTTCTGAAGATGACACTCCCGCAATAGAAGAAGAAATTGCTCAAGAAAATAGGGCAGACGATGAAGGTTCACAAGTTCTAGTATTTACAGTAAATGGATCTGACGATTTATATGGTATACAGTTTACCCAGGATGAAGAGGGAAACACCCAAAAATATCAGTTTAAATTTAGGTAAATAGTTTTGTTATAGAGTTATAAGAAATATTTGTGCCAGGGACAATAAAGTTAATAAAATAAAATATTTAGGAATTATTATTGACAGTAAATTAAATTGGAATTTTCACATAGAATACTTAATTAAAAAATTAAGAAGTTTACTACCGATTTTTAAAAACATTAAAATTTGTTAAGTAAATGTAAGACATATGGAAATATTATATTACGCGTTAGTAAAAACTCATTTAAATTACGGAATTTTAGGTTGGGGAGGAATAAATAGAACTTTAGTTAAAAAATTAGAAATATTACAAAAAAGGTTTCTATAAATTATATTCAATAAAGATTATCTTTATCCTTCAAAAGAATTATATTCAGAAACAAATAAGTTGAACATAAGACAACTTTACATTTAGAACATCTTAATACTTATATATATTTAAAAATAAAAACCTTACAAGGGGTGATTCATTTAGACCTTTGTTTTTAAATTCTAAATAAAACATATAAAATGGAATTGAATGGTGGAATCTTTATTATGAGCTGAAAGAACAATCTTTGACATTTATTTTTTGAAAATAATTTCATTTAAATGCTGGCCGCGACTGCGCCGTACGTGGTCCATTCGGAAGGTCCAATTTTCGATCACGCTTTCTAGCATTGCGACCGGTATCTGCCTAATTACGCAAGTAATGCTGGCTTCTTAGTCCTGAATCGTAGCTGGCTTATCGACGAAGACTTTTGATTTGACATAAGCCGAAAGAAAAAAGTCCAAGGGTGTGATATCGCACGATCTAGGCGGCCAGTTTACAGATCCAAAACGCGAAATTATCTGCTCACCAAACTGATTTCCTCAATAAAGCTATTGTTTCGCGCGCTGTGTGTGCCGCGTAATGTCGGCGACATTTGGTTTCAGCAAGACGGAGCTACGGCACACACAGCGCGCGAAACAATAGCTTTATTGAAGAAATCAGTTTGGTGAGCAGATAATTTCGCGTTTTGGACCTGTCAACTGGCCGCCTAGATCATGTGATATCACACCCTTGGACTTTTTTCTTTCGGGTTATGTCAAATCAACTGTCTTCGTCGATAAGCCAGCTACGATTCAGGACTTAGAAGCCAACATTACTCGCTTAATTCGGCAGATACCGGTCGCAATGCTAGAAAGCGTGATCGAAAATTGGACCTTCCGAATGGATCACGTACGGCGAAGTCGCGGCTAGCATTTAAATGAAATTATTTTCAAAAAATAAATGTCAAAGATTGTTCTCTCAGCTCATAATAAAGATTCCACTATTCAGTTCCATTTTATATGTTTTATTTAGAATTTAAAAACAAAGGTCTAAATGAATCACCCTTTACAATTTAAGAACCACAATCATAATACACATCATAAAAATGAAATAACCATAAAACCTAAAATAAAGAAGTCCATAGGAAAAAAAAATTTCAAATATTTATGTTTTTATTTTAACGATTATTTACCAACAAAAATTAAAAAATTGATTTCATTAAAAAAATTTTAAGTCGAAATAAAAACATGGATATTAAAAACAGACAATTTGAAAATATTTTTAGAAATGCTTTAATTAATTAATATTGTTCTGAATAATTTATTTACTTAAGTAATATTTTTTACTTACAAATTATAAATTAATTATTTTATTATAGGTAATATATTTCTTCAAAGAAGCTGCGTTTATACTATAAATTAACATTTTTACTTTAAAACTTGATTTTTAATGCATATTTATGATTTATGATTTTTCTTACTAAAACAAAAAATAAGATTTGCCCCTAACAAGCTCAGCTTCAGGGGAGTGAAGAATAAGTTTATTGAAGACAACATAAACATATTAAATATTTATTACATTATTAAATTTTAAATAAACTTTTTTTTTTTAAAGATTATGGTTTACATTTATTTTAGTTTAAATGTAATTGTGCATTATTCGTTTAATACATTAAAATATTTTCTTGTTTATATTAGAACAACACCTGATGGTCAATTAGAAGCAATTCCAGAAACAATCGAATTGCTTGCAAGCGACGACCAAGAAATAACCGAGACTGAAAATGTACAAGTGGAAAATGAGGACTTGCAAGAAGACCAACCACAACAATATTTTCTGGTTCAGACCGAAGTTGAATCGGAAACTGTGAATAATCAATTGGATCAGGCGCATGAATCAACTGACGCACCTCAGGATGATGTTGAAGTACCTCACGGACATGTTCAGGTTAAAGGTAAATAAAAACGTTTAAGGTTAAGGTTCCATGTTGTTTCTCATGGTTTACATTTATGACGTTACTAAAATCGGGTAAAACTAAGATGGGAATATGCAAGCGGTTTTTCTCCAAGGTATAACATAAATTTATCATCTGTAGAATCTAAAATAATTAGGAGTTCCTTCAAGTTTTATTTTTAATAACACCAAGGTTGGCAGGATATATATCCGTGATAAATCTTGATCCTGATATATATCTTGAGAAATATCATGATATTTATGCGACGATATTTATCCTGATATATATATCAATATTTTTTTTTTAATTCTATTCATCAGTATAAAAATATGGCCCCGCTGCCGCTGAGCCGGCAACAGCGTATTATGCTGCTTATGGTGGTGATTCCCCATCTTTCCGAGACGTTGACCACCTGTTGTTCTTTGCCGCGTGGCGTCGCATTTTTATTTAGTTCCCATTTCTGATTGAACGGAGCAATATTTTTCTGTTTGTTTAATGAATTAAAAATTTTACGCCACAAATAAAAAATCCAGTTTGGGTTCATTTTGATTTAATTAACAAGCCCAGTAATTCTGGGTTTTAAGTTGAACCATAGTTAAAAGCAAAAATATATGATGTGTTCATATTCATAAACTTGTATTTTTATCTACATTTTACATTCCTAACAAGGTAGTACTAAAAAAACTTGTTATTGTGATAGCAACTATCATTGAATAGAATTGAAGTACAAATTTACAGGTTTATAACATGTTTATATTCAATTAAGTGATTTTGAATTTTTAAAATATATCTTTACAGAAAACAGATGAAATAATTTTAAAATAATTAAAATATAAATAAATATCCAAATTTGAATTTAAATTAATTAAATAATTAATAATAAATTAATAAAATAATTTTTCAACATAAATGCGTATAATTGCATATTTAGACGTGGTTTTTAGTTCTGATCAACTTTTTTTAATAACAATTTTTGATTATGTCAAAAATAAAGGTACTTTACTCATGGAAAAAATTCACATTCTAGGGAAAAATTCACATTTTTTGACAAACCTCGTAGATGGCTGGAAAATTTCGATATTTGATGGTTGCATTTTAGGTTTTAGACCATGCAGACCTTTTTATGAAGAATAACTTTTTTTCGTAAAATGAATAATAAAAAAGTTTTCCATATGGTGCAAACTTACGGAGACACTGGTATATCGAATATTTATTTATTTATTTATTTATTTATCCTTAAATACTCTACGGAATAAAATATTCCAATTGGTACATCTTATATCTTATATCTTTATATAAATATCATGATATTTGCCAACCCTGAATAACACGCATAGTGTAACCCAAAAAAAACCTGAGCGTGATTTTTTATCAAATCAATTTTAATTTAAACATGAATAAACAAATAAACCAAAATAAAATATAGAAACCTTATAAATTTATATGACAGGGCGGATTGACGACTCTCATTCCAGCTGACCCTTGGCATAGTTTACCTGGAAATAATGAAAACATCGTTTGACCATTCTTTTTCTACAAATTTCCACTTGTTAAAATAAAAAAACAACTTAGTGACTTTTAAATAAATCTTTCTTTAAAACGTGGCTTAATTATATCTGATGGTTTAATAACCAAATAACATATCTGTATATAAATAACTTGATACAACAACCTCCGGTCAAGACCAACTTGGCAATACTACACTTTGAACTGAGACGTCCAATGGACACCAAAACGCCAGGGTCTGCTCCAGATACAAAGCTTGTAATATATGTTCATGAGACGTGCAATGATCCCAGACCCGCTCCAGATATTTAACAAAGACAATAAAAACTTCCACAGACAAGACAGTAACCAAATAATTTAAATATCAAAAACTATGAAAAATATACACAAGAGAATATGTAGAAAAAGCATGCTCAGTGATTCAACTCACCCTTTCTTGTCTTTAATATCTCTCCCACAGCACAAATACAAAATGATTTATAATTATATCTTATAAAGGGTTGGGCAAATGTTCCGGAACGGCTTAATTACAGGCGAACGAAAAGTGATATCGGATCCGGGTTTTGGGCAATCTATAGGACTAAAATTTTACTATTTAACTATTATACCATATGTCAGTAATGTCACCAACTGTCGTGTTGACGTAATTTTTTTTTTTTTAATGGAATACCCTGTATATTTTTACATTTTTAAATTCCACATAAAATTATAATTATTTTTTATTAAATGCACTATTAGTCTATACTTCATAGTTTCCCAGATATTGACTCTCGAAAAGTGACATTTTTGAACTTTGACAGCTTATAACTTTCTAACAGTACGTCTTAGAGCAAAACGGCTTACATATCCCTATCTTCAATTTTTATTATCTTCCCAAAAAAAATCAACTTCCAGTTAAACCGGAACAACTATATTTCCTGCTTTCGAGTTACATCCGGTTTAACCGGAAGTTGATTTTTTGGGAAGATAATAAAAATTGAAGATAGGGACATGTAAGCAGTTTTGCTCTAAGACGTACTGTTAGAAAGTTCAAAAATGCCACTTTTCAAGAGTCAATATCTCGGAAACTATGAAGTATAGACTAATAGTGCATTTAATAAAAAATAATTATAATTTTATGTGGAATTTAAAAACATACAGGGTGTTCCATTTAAAAAAAATAAAAAAAATAACGTCAACACTTGACAGTTGGTGACATTACTGACATATGGTATAATAGTCAAATAGTAACATTTTAGTCCTATAGATTGCCCAAAACCCGGATCCGATATCACTTTTCGTTCGCCTGTAATTAAGCCGTTCCGGAACATTTGCCCAACCCTGTATATGATATCTCACACACTTTACTTCAATACATTCAAGTCTATAATCAAACATAATAAAAGTCTAAGAAAGCTCTTGAATATTTGTACCAAAGGCAATTTCTCTAACATGCCTGTGTCAACTATAAACAAACCGTATTCCAAAAGATATCGTCAAAGTACCTCGATCAGCAGAGCTTTTATCAAATCAAATCAAGATACACTTTATTGTTATAAGCTTACATCTTGTTAACAAAGCTTTGGACAGTATTAAAACTGTTAGGGAAATTACAATGTTCACTATATAAAGTACGAAAAAGTAATCCAATAAATAGATAAATAAATAAATAGATAATCACACCTTATGAGACAACAAATAGACATGGTCAAAAATGTACACACAAATCAGTCTAAGACGAAGACAAGCTCAATCTTACAAAAAAATCTGGCAAGAATATACACTAATCAAAGTTTAAAAAAAAATAAAAAATTTAAAGGGAACATTTTTTTTAAGGGGGTATAAACATCCTCGCGGTCTGGAGCTATAAAAACAAATAAATAGGTACGCTTCTTAACTCATTTTGATAACCAACTCTCGGGGTAATAAATAACGTTAGTTCTTATTTAATTTATCTTTTGCATAAATACAGAGTATTCAAAAAAAAATATAGGTGCGTACTTTGCAAACTTTAAAAAAAATTCCCCATTGAAATATGTTCTTTACGACGAGGAAAGTAAAATATACCTATTTTAGTTTTTTATTCTTTTACTTAGGTGAGGCACAATCGTCACTTCTCTTCGAAAGATGCATAGAATCAGAAAGTGCTGGTCAAGATACTTTGGAGGAGAGTGAGGATTTTGTTGCAATGCAAGATTCAGAAACAATACAAAATGCCAACATTAAAAGTGGTATGAAGTAGTATATTAAAGTACAAGTTTCATAAGACCATTCTTTAAGTAGGAAATATCATAACAGATATTCCAGTTAATGGAAAAATTGCTGTTTACTATCCTTAGACCTGTGTAAGGTTTTGACACCGTCAACCATAATATAAGAAAATTGTACCGGGTGTCCCACTAAGAATAGCTCTCGGCCGTACCTCAGAAAGGGTTAGTCGTATGGCTTGCGGAAAATTTTTTTTTTAGTAAAAGTGGCTATGAGAAATTGCTGGAAATTATTTTTAGGTTCCTTATTTCGCCGCAAGAGGGCACAATTAAATTTTTTTTTTAAATTCTAAATTTCTCCGAAAATTCCCATATTAAGGTAGAACTCTGATTACATCATCGAAAAGCTTAGACAATTCTGCATCATTTTGGTTTAAGGCTCGTTGGCGTACCGACCTTGATAAGAGTGGGGGAAGCTATTGAATGTGTAAACATTAAAATCGCTGTAACTTCTAAACGACTTATCCGATTTTACTAAATTTAAGCCTGTTTGGAAGTACCTTCAATTGTCGTATCCAATGGTACACGATAGTTTCTAATAAAATTGCTAGAGGGCGCAATTTGTATTAATAATTATTATTTTGGCGATAACTCTGAAACAACCAAGGATATCGAACTGCGGTGTTCACATCTTTTCTTGCAAATTTCATCTAATTTCCGATTATGATGTCATAGTTATACCGTATGATTTGAATTTTCGGGAAAAAAACGAAAAAACTGTTATTATTACAAATTGCGCCCTCTAGCAATTTTATTAAACACTATCGTGTACTGTTAGATACGGCGATTGAAGATACTTACCTTTATCTTCCAAACAAGCGCACAATTAGTAAAATCGGATAAGTCGTTTAGAAGTTACAGCGATTTTAATGTTTACACATTCAATAGCTTCCTCCACTCTTATCAAGGTCGGTACGCCAACGAGCCTTTAACCAAAATGATGCAGAATTGTCTAAGCTTTTCGATGATGTAATCAGAGTTATACCTTAATATGGGAATTTTCGGAGAAATTTAGAATTAAAAAAAAAATTTTTAATTGTGCCCTTTTGCGGCAAAATGAGGAACTTAAAAATAATTTCCAGCAATTTATCATGGCCGCTTTTACTAAAAAAAAAATTCCGCAAACCATACGACTAACCCTTTCTGAGATACGGCCGAGAGCTATTCTTAGTGGGACACCCGGTACAGTATTGGGATAAGGGGAGATACACACAAATTACTTCAAAATTATTGAAGCTATTGTAAACAATTTGTTCAAATTGACTAATCCTAAAATTTAAATTTTTAGGATTAGTTTTAGACGAAAATTTAAATTGGAAAAGCAAAATCCAGTATATTATGAACTCGATATTTCCCTTGGTATCTGTTTTGTACAGACCTATACAGTGTGTGTATAAAGTCTGGAAACGGCTTAATAACATCACAATTTACTGGCCGATTTAAACCAAATTTGGTACAGTTGTGTAAGAGGATCTAACGCACCGAATGACGATATTGGCGTTGTTGCCAGCTTTTTAGTTTGTCTGGAGTTAGAACGAATTTTATATTTTTAAATATAACACCCAGTATATTTTTACATTTTTAAATTCCACATAAAATTATAATTATTTTTTATTAAATGCATTATTAGTCTATACTTCATAGTTACCGAGATATTGACTCTCGAAAAGTGACATTTTTTAACTTTGACAGCTTATAACTTTCTAACAGTACGTCTTAGAGAAAACGGCTTACATGTCCCTATCTTCAATTTTTATTATCTTCCCAAAAAATCAACTTCCAGTTAAACCGGAACAACTATATTTCCTGCTTTCGAGTTACATCCGGTTTAACCGGAAGTTGATTTTTTTGGGAAGATAATAAAAATTGAAGATAGGGACATGTAAGCCGTTTTGCTCTAAGACGTACTGTTAGAAAGTTATAAGCTGTCAAAGTTCAAAAATGTCACTTTTCGAGAGTCAATATCTCGGAAACTATGAAGTATAGACTAATAATGCATTTAATAAAAAATAATTATAATTTTATGTGGAATTTAAAAATGTAAAAATATACTGGGTGTTATATTTAAAAATATAAAATTCGTTCGAATTCCAGACAAACTAAAAAGCTGGCAACAACGCCAATATCGTCATTCGGTGCGTTAGATCCTCTTACACTACTGTACCAAATTTGGTTTAAATCGGCCAGTAAATTGTGATGTTATTAAGCCGTTTCCAGACTTTATACACACACTGTATATATTACATTTCTTTGAAATACTTAAAAAGTAGATATTTTCATTCAAAATTACAATATTTAGTTTCTACTTGGGGATCTGATTGTTTATCAAACCTAAAACCATGACAACAATTGCAAGATAAGGTTGTTCTATGCATACACAAATTGTGTTTATTCATTAATTAAATTGTTCCTTTTTTAAATATTTGTTTTATTATTATTTTTTCTATAAAAAATGTATAAATGTTTTTCATTTGTATTCATTAAAGCATATTCTATTTAAAAGATCCCTAGAATTTAAAACTGATTTTGAAATTTTTTTCAGAACTATTGGAACCGACAGTTCAGGAACAAAACAATGTGCCTTATATATCTCATATAGTAAATATTAAACAAGAGCATTTTACAGAGGGAGTGGAAGACTGTCAAGAAGAAGAACTAAATGATGAAACCATGCAACGCCAAGATGAATATGAGGAAATAAACGAATCGCATGTTATTAAACAGGTAATGAAACTGTGATTCTTTATTCCTACTAGTAGACCAGGGTAGATAATTTTTGAAACCAAAAAAAATAATAGTAGGATGAAACCCTTCGGAAAAGGAAGAGAATATAACAAAAATGAAAGGAAAAATAATTTACGGGCGATCCGAGGTCGGGAAGTGGAAGGGGGTGAGTTTTTAAGGGTAGAAAACGATTTATCTCGATTTCCAGCAAAACCACAAGTCCTATGAAAAAACGTTAAATGGAAAAGTTGTAGGTAATAAAAAGATCTACAACTTTTGTATTTACTATTTTTTCACATATCCTTAAAATTTATGTGAAAAATTCAAATAACCAAGTTTTTGGTTTTTATTTTTATCTATTACAAGAAAAAAAAAATTTTCACGAAATTTGGTGAGAACTTACCTTTTTATGTCACAAACACACTGTAATTTTTTTGATTTAAAATATTTATTTTTTCACCTTATTTTGACTCAATATCGAAAAAGCACCCTAATTTTCAATCGAAAATTCACGTTAAAATATCTGCTTTTTTAAAAAAGTCGATGGGCTTTTTGTTCGTTGAAATCTCTACTTTCTGATGGTGTAAAAAAATATATACATTACTATGGTAAATGTTCTCAAAAAATGCAAAGAAACGAAAAAAACTCGAATCCGAATTTTGTTTTTAAATTATTATCTAAAGTCGCCACAGTGGATCTTTTCCCGTGCGTCATCACTTTCACGTCATCAAAATCGTATAAATCAAATCAAAATTACGAGACGAAAAAAGTCAAAACTAAGTCTAAGTTCATAAAATGGACGTGCCTGCCTACCGTTTGACGTACCTACATAATATCCCGAAAAATTATTATTTATTTTAAGTTTTGCCCGGCATTCTCTATTATCTAAAAGAAATTGACAAACAAATGTTAATACACTTAATACTATTTTTAAAGCTTAAAATCTAGAAAAGTTTGGTGTTTTATTGACTATTAAAATCGCAAAAGTCAAATTTTTGACATCCTTTCATTTAAGGGAATTTAGCCACTGTCGTAAACTTTTCAAAGAACTTTCACGGTTAGAATATTTAAAATAAATAAATTAGGTATTATAAAAATCCATAAATACTTACCGTCAAAACAGATGGTGGGTATAATTAGCTCTAAAAAGAACTATTTTTAGAAAAACGAACAGTTTTAAGGCACACAAATTTACAAAATACGAATTAGATTGGCAGATCAAAATAAGGTTGACAATGACGTTCTAAAATACAACGGTAGTCAACTAAACAAATAAAAAAAGTAATTAATTGACGTTTATAGTTTTATTCTTTTCTAGCACGTTATATTATTGCGGAATCTTGTAGACGGTTCTTTTATGCTTTTATTCAAACTTGTTACTGTAATAAATAAGGATGCAGAGTTATTAACCACGTTGAGTCCTGATTGTTGATTGATGACGCACGGGCAAAGATCCACTGAGGCGACTTTACAATTTTGAGCTATTTATTAAAATGTATACTTTAATTACTCGAAAAACGTAAGATTTCATGTTACATTGATAAACAAAAAAAATACAAATCCATAAAACATAAAGATCGCAAAAAATATGCGAAAATAGTTGTTCTAAATATAATTAAAGGTAGGATTTAAAGGGGATGTCATCACATTTACCATAGTAATGTATATTTTTATACACCATCAGAAAGTAGAGATTTCAACGAACAAAAAGCCCACCGAGTTTTTTAAAAAAGCAGATATTTTGACGTGAGAATTTTCGATTGAAAATGAGGGTGCTTTTTCGATATTAAGTTAAAATAAGGTGAAAAAATAAATATTTTAAATCAAAAAAATTTCAGTGTGTTTGGGACATAAAAAGGTAAGTTTTCACAAAATTTCGTGAAAAAAAAAATAAAAAACCAAAAACTTATTGGTTATTTGAATTTTTCACATAAATTTTGAAGTTATGTGAAAAAAGTGTAAATACAAAAGTTTTAGATCTTTTTATTACCTACAACTTTGCCATTTAACGCTTTTCCATAGGACTTGTAGTTTTGCCGGAAATCGAGATAAATCGTTTTCTACCCTTTCCACTTCCCGACCTCGGATCGCCCGTAAATTATTTTTCCTTTCATTTTTGTTATATTCTCTTCCTTTTCCAATGGGTTTCATCCTACTATTATTTTTTCACTTTTTACCATTTTCAAATACTTCAGCCCTGGTCTATAGATGGCTTATAAGCAACCAATACTTTATCGATTGATGCTTGTTAATTTAGCAACCTGAAGAGTCATTATCAGAGGAAGAAATTGCAGAGGACCACAATGATATTACCATTAGCCAGCATAGAGAATATTTCGAGGAATATGCCAGCCAAGCTAATCAAGAAGAAGAACAAATAGTAAACACTGTTCAAAGTCCACTGAACCAGGAGGAGCTAGTTCAGCAGTTTATACATGAAAGTTGTCAGATAGAAGTGGAGTATGAAGCTGAATCTGAAGAGCAAGAGAGGTATTGCAATTTCAGGGGTATACAATTTTAGGACCGTTATTTTTTAATATTTATATTAACGACTTATTTAGTATAAATTGCGATGGACAAATTCATAGTTTTGCAGATGATACTACAATTTTTTATACCGATACAAATTGGGACAACTTAAATAATAAAATTAAAAAAGATTTTAAAATTTTAAAAAATTGGTTTGATAACTATTTGTTAACAATTAATTTTAATAAAACAAATTATATTCCTTTTACTTTAAATCTAAATTACCTACCACGAAATATAAATAGTATTCAAATAAATGAAGACATTCAATTTTTAAAGTTAATAAAATAAAATATTTAGGAATTATTTTTGACAGTAAATTAAATTGTAATTTTTACTTAGAATACTTAATTAAAAAATTAAGAAGATTACTACCGACTTTTAAAAACATTAAAAAAAATTTTAATTTCATTTCATCAAATGTTAGACATATGGAAATATTATATTATGCGTTAGTTAAAACTCATTTAAGTTATGGAATTTTAGGTTGGGGAGGAATAAATAGAACTTTAGTTAAAAAATTAGAAATATTACGAAAAAGGTTTCTAAAAATTATATTCAATAAAGATTATCTTTCCCCTTCAAAAGAATTATATTTAGAAACAAAAAAGTTGAACATAAGACAACTTTACATTGATAACATCGTAATAATATATAATAATAATAATAAGTTTATTTAAAAATTTAATAATATAATAAATATGTTTATGTTGTCTTCGATAAACTTATTCTTCAATCCCCTGAAGCTGAGCTTGTTATTGTGCGGCAAATCTTATTTTTAATTTTAGTATGTAAAATCATAAATCATAAATATGCATTAAAAATCAGGTTTTAAAGTAAAAAATAAAAAAAATAATAAAAACCTTATAATATACCTAATTTAAAAACCATAATCATAATACACCTCAATAAAAATTAAATAACCATAAATATTTATTTTTTATTTAAACGATTATTTACCAACAATTTGAAAATATTTTTAGAAATGCTTTAATTAATTAATATTGTTCTGAATAATTTATATAAGTAATATTTTTTACTTAAAAATTATAAATTAATAATTTTATTATAGGTAATATATTTCTTCAAAAAAAACAACGTTTATACTATAAATTGACTTTTTTACTTTAAAACTTGATTTTTAATGCATATTTATGATTTATGATTTTACATACTAAAACAAAAAACAAGACTTGCCCTTAACAAGCTCAGCTTCAGGGGATTGAAGAATAAGTTTATAGAAGACAACATATACATATTTATTATATTATTAAATTTTAAATATTCTTATTATTATTATTATTAATATTTTTTATTTATAGGATATTGCTTAACAGTAAACGGAGGACTGTTTGAGCATCTGATTAAAAACATTAAGTGTCCATTTAAATTAGTTATTTTTTCAAAGTGTTGTTTTTCCACTTGTCTCCAAGTAAAGTTCTTATTATTTCGTTTTTAGTAATTGCGTTTATTAAATTAGTGTAGGCATCATTTTTTCTTGAATACCGTAAAACATGTTGGGACTTTTTAAAAGCTCCAAATACACGGGATTAATTTTACTTTAGACGCACTTGTGCGCGATATCTTATAAATATTTATTAAAATAATACTTAATTTAATTTTTTTTTATGATTTTTTTACAGGTCAGAAGAATATCAATTTAAAGAAGCCTATAATGTGGACGAGAACCAGCAAGAGTATGATGATAATTACACGGAGGATTCAAATTTAAATGAGAACCACGATTCTGACAGTGAACAATACGAAATTGTCGAGGGATTACATGTCACGGGTAAATATTATTTAAAAGTTTAAATCATTCGTCAACATGGTGGCTGCAAATAATACATCAAAGGCAAAGTGAAAGACTGGATATTCATGATTTAAGGATTTTTAGAGGAGGAAATTTAAGACCGATTCCCCACGGACGTAAATATGACAGCGTAAGTGTGGCGTGATTGGCCATTTTCATGGCGGCTAATAAACCAATCGATTCTTCGAAAATGGGTACGCTGTCAAATGTACGCCCGTGGTAATCCGGTCTTATTAAATAATGTTTTCCACTCCTGGCTGTGTAAATCATTATTATGTCACTATTACGACATAAATTTGACACTACTTACTTTCCTAGGGATTAAAGTGATTTACTTATAACAAAGATAGTCTGCGAGGATAGTAAGTAAATAAGCTTGGGACATAATTAATTTATCTTATGAAAGTACAATTATTTTTTAATTTACCAACAAAACTTGGTGACTGTTCTTGAAGCTTATTTCTGTCTTCTCCGTTATTGTCATTTCTATCAAATTCCGTAATTGTGGGATTTGTTGACATAGAGGAGGTAGAGTTGACGACATAAATTCGTACACTCCACCCATACATAACTCAATTACAACAAAATTTGGTAAAACGGGTTTCTCACCTTGCTGCTTATATCTGGATAGAACTCCAGCTATATACATAGCTGTAAATTATTGTATGTACGATTTTTTACCATAAGTAAAAATGGTTATTTTAAAATATTTTTGTGTTTAAATTACAGCCGCGAAATAAGAAAATTATAAAATAATACTAGGAAAACTACAAAAGTATAAAGCCAATAAGGGTAAATTTATTAACAAACAACAAACAAAATACTAATATTTAATTGCTGCGCCATTGGATTCTAACACTAATCGTAATATTCTTGGCATTGACACAATAATACTTCTGGTGTAATCCGGAGTTAGCCCTTCCCAAATTTCTTTAATTTTATCAAATAACTTTATTTCATTCTGTGGTTTAAAATTTATTTTGTACATTTTTTTACCATCAATTCTCAAACATTTTCAATTGGATTTAAATCAGGACTTTTAGAGCACCAAGGCAGACATGTTACGTTGTTTTGTCTAAACCACTTTCCTATATTTGTTGCAGTATGCGCAGGACAGTGTTATCCTGCTGAAATATAAAGTTATTTCCTTCAAAAACTGTCGCGGCAGAAGGAAGAAAAACATTTTCCAAAATCTGAAGATTTATATTACTGTTTAGTGTTCCACCAATATTCCAGTATACACCTGCACCGTAAACACTTATCCATGCTGACACATTAACGGAGAAACGTCAACTGTTTTTTTTTTTAATATAGTTCTCATCATATCGGGAATTTGGTGGTCTATATACTCGAATCCTTCCATTACATGTATACTGAAAAGTTTTCTCATCGGAAAAGATAAAATTTTGCCAATAAAAATCATTTTCTGGTAAATATTGCATAGCAAACCCAATACTTTGTTCCTTATCACAATTTTTTAAAAACGGTTTGGATGCAGCTGCTCGATTTCTTAATTCGGAACATTGTCTTACTCGGCGTTGCGCAGTTCTAGATGAAGCAGGGAATCCTGTTATGTGCATAGCGGATACTACAGTTTCAAATGGATTTTGCCTTAAATACTCCACCAAATTTCGGTCTTCTTTATTTAATGATTTTCTATTATTTAAACCAGACCCAACAGACCTTTCAAGTGTTTGATGATGGCGCCATTTTTTTACAATTCCTTGAACAGTACTTCTAGGTACTCTAAAATGATCACCTATTTTTCCATAAGACCATCTTATTTCTACTAAACATATTATTCTTGCTTTTTCAATAATACTTAAATGAGACATTTTTAAATCAAACAACACTTTTACAGATATCATGATAACAATTTACACGTTACAAAGGTAATAATATATATTTTATAATAAATTAGTTAAGAAACAAATTAGATTAGACAAGCAAGGATACTATAAGAAAAAATTTAAAAGTAGTGATCCTAAACAAATATGGGAAAGCATAAATTTTTTACTTACGTCTAAATCAAAAAGAAAGCAATCTTGTATAGAGCATCTTACAATAAATAACAAAGAAATCAAAAACCATCAGATGATTTGTGAGGAAATGAACAACCATTTTACAAGTATAGGTCAAAAATTAGCTGATAAGATTTCCCTAAAAGAAAGAATGCCAGAAGAAATAAATTCAAAATCCATGTTTTTAGATACGATATTGATGAGGAAGAAAGTAAAAATATAATTGAGAACTTAAATATAAATAAAGCTACTGGGGTTGATAATATATCAGTAAAAATAGTAAAGACAGTGAACATTGAATTAATTCCTATTTTAAAATATCTGATAGAATTATCTTTACGAGAATCAATATTTCCGGAAAAAATGAAATTTGCTCAAGTAACACCAGTTTTTAAAAGCGATAAAGCTAGTAATCCTAATAACTACCTTCCAATATCTGTTTTACCCGTCCTGTCAAAAATTTTGGAAAAATTTATAAATATAAAATTAACACATTTTTTAGAAAGTCAAAATTTACTTTTTGAAAATCAGTATGGCTTCCGCAAGTCTAGAGATACTGAAGTTGCAACTATGGATATTATTACTAATATTCAATTGAATATAGATAACCATCAAAAATGTGGCATTTTATCTTTAGACTTGTGTAATGCTTTTGATACTGTAAACCATGACATATTATTAATTAAATTATTTGATATTGGCATACGAGGTAAAATTTATCGTTGGTTGGAAAGTTATATTAAAAATAGGAAACAATGCGTTAAAATAGAAAGTAACGTTAGTTCCTATAAAACAATTACCTGTGGAGTACCTCAGGGTTCCATTCTAGGACCAACATTGTTTCTTATTTATATTAATTCTATATCAAAATTAAAATTATATGGACAAATTAAACTTTTTGCCGATGATACAACAATCAACAATTTTGGAAAACGTTCGTTGTTATAATATAATGGATTAATATTATATAATAATTTACCTGGACACAAAAAAACAATTAAAAAAACTTCCATTATTTAAACTTCATTTAAAAAAATATTTCCTAAGATAATTTTTATCTTTGAATTTATACGTTTTACGTTCAAAATATACTTTACTATTTTTAACTGTTTTTTTTTTATTATAGAATAATATTGTTTTAAATTGTTATTTAAGTTAGGAAGTTACATTTTATCCCTGTAATAAACTTGTATAGTTGGTTGAAACTCATGGAAGAGTACCGAGAATGGGGAAATTTAACATATACGAGACAATGGTAAAAAGCAGTCTTCTGTATGGAGCAGAAACTTGGAGAATTACAGACAGACAAAAGAAGAAAGTAGAGGCAGTTGAAATGGATGCTATTAGAAGATCCATGCGAATCTCACGAAGAGACAGAATAAGGAACGACCATATAAAACAACAAATGGGAATAGAAGGTACGATAGTTCAGGACATTGAAAAAAAACAACTTACCTGGTACGGATACATAGAGTGATAGAGCGAATGCCAAATAACAGGTGGCCAAGAAGAATACTGCATTGGCAACCAACAGGTAGAAGAAAACGAGGAAGACCAATACTGGAATGGCAGAAAACCATACAAAAGTCCATGAGTGAAAGAAACCTCTCACCAGAAGATTGCGAGGATAGAAGAGGATGGAGATTAGGTGTCGGACAACGAAGAAAGACGTTCTAGACCGACATATATATATATATATAGTTGGTTGGGAATATATATATACAAAAAAAAGTTGCATTTACAGTGTCACAGTTTAGTGTACGAAATTATCTGTCGTCAACTGTACTTATACGCGATATTTACATTGACGTACTGGGTATTTCTGATATGTGTGACTGATTATATTGTATAAAATTTTGTTAGCTACCTTATTTTTATTGGAGATTTTATCGGCAATGTAGCCCTCAGCATTAGTATCCGATTTCCAACCTGGGTATCTTTATCTAGTTAAGTAAAAAAATGATGATTTACTATTTTGTAATTTATAAATAATATATTTTAGGTGAACTAAATGACGAACCTCAAGAAGAAATTGTGACCACAACTGGTTCCGAACCCGTTCTTCATGAGGTCATTGAGAGATATCGGGAACAAAAAATTGAACGGACGAACATTTTAAAACATCCAGCGGTGAATACAAGTAAGGATCCAAAAACAAAGAAACCGTTTGTTAGTGTAAAATATTATGTTGTTTACCCAGAAAAGGAAAATGTTAATTCTTTGGCAGGTAAGAAACTTGGTAGGTACGTCAATTTTAATCAAATAAAAAAAAAATCCGTGTTAAATCCTTTTTTGTGAAAGCGTTTCGAAATAGACATATTTCGATATTGATTAGAATTTCGAAATGGCACTCTTTTAGGCACAAGTGTATAAATGTGACAGTTTTAGGCACTAGTGCCTAAAAGTAAAAATGAAACATTAAAATCAATGAAAATATCTATTTATTACATATGCGAGGGCAAATGCGTAAGACAAAGATGCACAATGCACATACTAATGGCATATATGAGCGATGCTGTGCTTTTGACGAGTTTGAGCTCATTGAAGGGCAACATATTAAACTGTGTAGTGTGCATCTTCGTCATGTACATGTAACTATACGGTCAGTTATATATCCATCTCTTGTTAATCTATGCCCGTGTCTGAAAGCCGTTTATAGAATTAGGGATTTTAAAATCACATGTTGCCTACTATGTTTGACAAGACTGACAAGAGATACGTCAAAGCATTAAAAACTAAGGTGAAATTTACTATATAAAGGGACGGGTCTCGAAACAATAAAATACGAAACATCTGCCAGTGGAGGTCGTTTGTATAATATATAGTAGATTTTACTAAGTTCCCAAACCTCTATAATATAAGAATATTTTTCACAAAATGCCCAAGTGTCAGATAGAAGTTTTGAAGACACTTACAAATATGAATAAAAAGCAATAGAGTTTACGCCTTGGTGTATGGTATACAATACCGTATGTGAGTGCATTCTAGTCGCTTTCTCAGCGCTCTACTCCGGAAACGGTTAATTTTACAGAAAAATACAAGAGCCATTTTTTGTAGATAATTGTACGATAAACAATTTTTATAATGACCTCTATTGACCTACGAGCAATAGGTCTCGAGATATTTGCGAAAAACTGATTTTCGTGACTTTTTGACCTTTATAACTTTTTTAGCCGGCACGATATCAATGTCGATTTTTCACATCTTTATTACAACGCCATAATAAAGGTGTATACAAAAATTCAGCTAACTAGGAATTTTTCCGCAGACAAAACCTTAAATTATTGGATTATTAGCCAAGCTTTCTAAATAAAAATGGAAATTTGCAAATGGAAAAAAAAAATTATATTGTATTTTATTATGTTCCTAGAATGCAATTCTAAACAACATCTTTAAATATAAATCGTCACTTGACCGCACTGTTCGTAAATTCACATTTTTTTTTAATTAACCGCTATACTAGTAGTCACATGACATATTATTTCAAAATCGACTTTAGGTTGTCGGACATGCAAAACCGATCCTCCACAAAATTGTTTTCGGTACTCTGCTAATAAAATTTTTTCCCATTATGTTGCGGACTTCTTGCCGTTCCCTGTATAAAAACATTATTTTTTTTAGATAATACGTCTTCTCAGTTACCAGTACCAAAGTTGTCGCGCCCCAATCCCAGAAGCGTGTTAAGAACTTCGTTTGTGAAACCGAAAAAGCCAGAGAAACTGGAAAAAGTAACAATAAATACTTTTCCCGAATGTGATTTGTTCCACAAGAGATTTGCCAAAAATAAGGACGCCATGAGGGCGAAGCTTTTTCATAATTTTTTAAATAGGTATTATATTCTACATTTATCAAACCCACAAGTCGATAAAAAAGTAGAATGCTTAATAGGCTGTATAAATGGAATACCACAATATCACAATTCACTCATTTGAGTTGGCAGCATCATTTTAACTGACTGTACCTTCGTAGCTATCGACGAGCGCCAATTTTGAAAATAAAGGGTTATGTTATTTGGGTTTGTTGAAAGGTAAACAAAACTAATAATATCTAGACACCACAGTTTATCATAAACAATTTCTTAAACGATGTCTTAATAAAACAATGCACCTATTGAGATTAATTACCTGTTGAAAGAGATATCCTCTGCCGCAATTTTCTCACTATAACAATTAAGTACTTAACACAATGGCATTGTTAATAAAGTCGCCACAGTGGTTCTTTTCCCGGGCGTCATCACTTTCACGTCATCAAAATCGTATGAATCAAATCAAAATTACGAGACGAAAAAAGTCAAAACTAAGTCTAAGTTCATAAAATGGACGTGCCTGCCTACCGTTTGACGTACCTACATAATATCCCGAAAAATTATTATTTATTTTAAGTTTTGCCCGGCTTCTCTATTATATCTGAAAGAAATTGACAAACAAATGTTAATACATTTAATACTATTTTTAAAGCTTAAAATCTAGAAAAGTTTGGTGTTTTATTGACTATTAAAATCGCAAAAGTCAAATTTTGGACATCCTTTCATTTAAGGGAATTTAGCCACAGCCGTAAACTTTTCAAAGAACTTTCACGGTTAGAATATTTAAAACAAATAAATTGGGTATTATAAAAATCCATAAATACTTACCGCCAAAACAGATGGTGGGTATAATTAGCTCTAAAAAGAACTATTTTTAGAAAAAGGAACAGTTTTAAGACACACAAATTTACAAAATACGAATTAGATTGGCAGATCAAAATAAGGTTGACAATGACGTTCTAAAATACAACGGTAGTCAACTAAACAAATAAAAAAAGTAATTAATTGACGTTTATAGTTTTATTCTTGTCTAGCACGTTATATTATTGCGGAATCTTGGAGACGTTATTTTATGCTTTTATTCAAACTTGTTACTGTAATAAATATTAAGGATGCAGAGTTATTAACCACGTTGAGTCCTGATCGTTGATTGATGACGCACGGGAAAAGATCCACTGTGGCGACTTTACCTATTGTTTTGAAAGTTTCTACAGTGTGTATCAGCCAAATGGAATAAATTCGGTAATAAATACATTGGGGCGTGTCCGAAAAAACGCTCGGACACGTCGATTGGTATTTCTAGTTGCGCATTTTTTTTTCAATAATTTTTTTTTATACAGATTGTGTCATGTAACAGTGGCCAATACCAACTTCTTATTTTAAATACAATACCCTGTATGTATATTATTCAATTTTTGTATTCTTCAGAAAATTTTAGACATATTTCATGTTGTCCCATTTTCGATACTTTTAGTGGATATTGGAGTAATTATAATAATTATTATCAAAGAAAGAGATTTGCGGTTTTCGCGTCACTGTGCTACTTTTTAACGAAACGAATTATTCCGGTGTCAAATATGTCATGGCATTCTTAGATTTTAATCTGCAAGGCGATTTTGAAAATCTTTCCTTTTTAGGCACCCCTCGTAATTCCGTTATGCGTCAACGTATTAAAAAAGTAAAAACTGATATTCGTAGAACTTTTTACGTAGAGCTCAGTGGCGTAATGAGTTTTTTTCTAAAAATGTTAGTTTTCCAGATATTAACCCAACCTATGTTTTTTTAAATAGGACACCCTGTATATTATTTTTTATATTGATTAAGTATCATTTGGGCTTTTCAAAAATGTATAGATGTTTATATATATTTTAAAAATCAAGCTCAAAATTTGATGTTTTTAATTATTTACTTTATTTGTAACAGTAGGCCATGGCCAAACGCAACAATAATTAACACAATAACATTTAATAAACATATAAAACTTAGATGGAAACTGTATAACAAAGAAACAAACACAACATTAATAGATACATAAAAGTGCCAATAATAGAAAATAAAATAAAATTAAAAATAACGACCCAGGGTTTTTTAAAGAAGATTTTCAAAATGCCGCCCGTTTTCTTGAATGCAATATTGGCACAATTTTGGTATTCTTCCAATTGCATTAAAAAGAATAATATATCTATTCTGAAGAGTTTGAAAGGCCAACTCAATTGCCTCACGAAGTTCCGCTAGAGATTCATGTCGTGTCTTATATACTTGATTTTTCATAAAACCCCACAAACAAAAATCCAAAATGGAAAGATCAGGAGATCGTGCGGGCCACCTCACAGGCCCATTTGTATCTATCCATCTTTGAGGAAAGTTATTGTCCAGAAATGGCCTTATTAGCAGAGAGTTGTGACCCGGAGCACCGTCTTGTTGGAGATAGACGGAATTGAAATGGGCCAATGGAATATTTTTCAGCAATTCGGGAATAACTTCCTCCCCCATCATACATCCGGTAGACTATGTGGCGGCCCAAAATGAAACATAATACACCAATCCCGAAGCGCCCTTGTTGTGCCCTTTCGAAAATTAAATGGTGATTTTCTGCAGAACAACGCCTCGTGTTATGACGATTAAAAATTCCTGCGCTTGAAAAATAACATTCGTCATACCAGATGACAAGTCTGCCAAAAGATGCGTTAGTGCGGATTTGTTCTAAATACCATTGGCAAAAAGTTATTCGACGCTCGGCATCTCCGGGGTGTAAATGTTGCACTATCTTAAATTTATATGGATAGTAATTATATTTTTTCAATATTCTCTGAGCGTCAGAACTTGTTACACCAATTTCTTCCTCTATTTTTCTACAGGAAGATGAAGTCGTTGCTTCTGCGTAAGATAAAACATTTATTTCTTTTCTCTCCCTGTCTTCTTTGAAGTATGTTTTGGGACGTGGCTGAATAAACGACCCGTGCTCAACTAGATTGGTTTTCAAACGAGCAAATATTTTTGAAAATGGTTGCCTTCTTTCTGGATGCCTAATATGAATGAAAACAATCGTCAGATAAGAGAAATTATCATAATGAAAGCACTTTTAAATACATTACCTACCTATTGAAATATAATTCGGAAGCTTCTTGGGAATTTTCATTGCATTGTATAAAACATACCAATATGTCATACTTTTCATAATTCTCATAAACAGCCATTGATAAAAATAAGTAAAATAAAATGACCTACGTATAAAAGTATTTCATTAAATGACAATAGTCTGACAAATCTTTCAATTTTTGGTCATTTCAATTTGTTTCTAATAAATTGGCCATAGCCTAGAGTTACAAATAAAGTAAATAATTAAAAACATCAAATTTTGAGCTTGTTTTTCAAAATAAATATAAACATCTATACCTTTTTAAAAAAGCCGAAATGATACTTAATCAATATAAAAAATAATATACAGGGTGTCCTATTTAAAAAAAACAGGTTGGATTAATATCTGGAAAACTAACATTTTTAGAAAAAAACTGATTACGCCACTGAGCTCTACGTAAAAAGTTCTACGAATATCAGTTTTTACTTTTTTAATAAGTTGACGCATAACGGAATTACGAGGGGTGCCTAAAAAGGAAGGACTTTCAAAATCGCCTTGTAGATTAAAATCTAAGAATGCCATGACATATTTGACACCGGAATAATACGTTTCGTTAAAAAGTAGCACAGTGACGCGAAAACCGCAAATCTCTATCTTTGATAATAACTCCAATATCCACTAAAAGTATCGAAAATGGGACACCCTGTACAATATCCTATGTAGGTACCTCTCTTTAAATGTTTCGGAAATATTAAGTGTTTTCAGATTTATTGCATTTCAGCGTTTCTTTTTACTGATATGAAATTAGTAAAAAAGGTACACATAGTTTTGTTTACTTTTGTTTAGGACCTTAGCAAATTGTTGTCTGTCTGCATGACAGTAGTTGTCAGTGTTATAGTCGTTTGAATTTCGTTAACTGCATATCAGAAAAATGGTTTATTTAACAGAAATGCATAAAATAACAATTCCACAGATGATTGGTTATGGAGATAAAACACGGACACAAATGGAAGTTGCTCGCTTATTTTATGAAAAATTTCCAAATTTGCCGCCTATAAATTAAAGGAAAAATTAGGAAAATAGAAAGGCTGTTTCGCCAGCTTGGACATGTAAAGCAGATAAAAAAAGTAGCTGCCAATGCAATAAGTGATAATTCAAAATTAGCTATTATGCTTCAGTTTGAGGAAAACCCACATACTTCTAGTCGAAAAACAGCCCCAATGTTCGGTGTTAGCCATTCATCGATTATTCAAACATTACAAAAAAATAAAATGTATCCCTATAAAATGATACCTACTCATGGAATACGATTTTGATAGGAAAACCTATTTTTGTGAACAAATGATGGTATGTTAGATAACAATGTGATCCAATTAGATCATGTTTTGTTTTCTGATGAGTGCACCTTTACACTTCACGGTTATGCTAATCGTCAGACCTAGCTGACTTAAGAAGACAAATAACGCTTGCGATTAGATCGGTAACGCCAGAAATATTCAGTAATATTAGAAGAAATTTCTATTTAAGATTAGGATGTTGCCAAGACGTTCGCGGCGAGAATTTTCAACATATCCTACATTAATGTTTTTTTTTTTGTTTTTTACATTATCAAGAAATAAACAGTATAGTCAGATCTGGTCTTAACGTGCGGGTCCAAAGGTCACTGATCATATGCGTCAAATCAGACAACATAGAGGCTATCAAAATGTTGTGAGATTATTTACAAATATACCGAAGGAAGGAAAAATAGTTTCATTATTTTAGCTATCGCGAAGATAGCCACATATACCTAATATTATTAGTTTTGTAAAAATTATGTACAGGGGAGTTGAAAAAGTTACAAAAAAATTATATAATCGTTAATTATATACCTACTGTACCCTTTAATTAAAAACGACAATAATAAACAGTGCAATTTATTTTAACAATTTTACTACTAAAACCTAAAAGTACAATGGCATTTAGTCTGATAAACTATTTCGATAATGAAAGAAAAAGTGGAAATTCGCAAAGCCATATGCAGGAAACCGTAATGAAAACACTGGGAATTAGTTTAAGGACTATGCAGAATAATGTGCATGAAAAAAAAGCATAATATAATACCCAAGAATACTAAAAAAATGTAGACGAAAACCACCGTTTATAATTATAGCCTTAAAACTCTCATCGTCACTTATAAAATCTGAAAAGTCCTCGTCGTCTGAGTCGTCTTCGAATGGAGCAATTATCATTGGCGCTACTTCGACAATTAGTACTTGTTCTCGATCCCACAAATCCCTTATTAATATTTCTGTATGTTCCACCGATTTCTTCCAGTACTCTTGTGTAATATGATCTAACGAATCTTGCCAAACTATTTGTACTTGGTCGGATTTAAGACCATCACCTACATGTTTTTCATAATAAGACTTTGCACCAGCCCATATTAATTCTATTGCGTTAAACTGGCAATGATATGGCGGCAGTCGTAGAACCTCATGACCATATTCACGCAGTATTTCATTTACCGCGTATATTTTGGGTTTTTTAAGAGACTTTGCTATTGATAGGAGTTCCGATTTAAGCATATTTGGTAAAGGATTTTGGTTGTGTTTTTCCAGCCACTCATAAATATCACTTTTCCTCCAAGATGAAGTAGGCTGTTTATTTAAAATTCTTGAATGATATGATGCATTATCTAATACAATTAAAGACGGAGCATCCAAATTTGGTATCAATTGAACTTTTAACCATTTTTCAAACATTTCGCAATTCATATTATCATGATATTCAGCACTTTTTGATGTTGAAGAAAAAATTAAACTCGCACCTGCAACATATCCTGTTGCAGAACCGGCATGCAAAATAATAAAACGCTTTCCCGTACCGCACCCCTTTTTCCTTTTAACACTTTTTACAGACTCATCTTGCCAAGATTTTGAACCACTTCCATGCGAAAATATCCACGTTTCGTCTAAAAATACCACTTTTCTAAATTTCGATTTATAATTGTCCGTATATTTTTTTAAAAACTGAACACAAGTCCAATTTCCAAAACACCCCGAATTTTTAATGTTTTTTGTAAAACTGGAAGAGTTACATTGGTTTTTGATTTGTATAAATCGTAAATCACGTTTCGAACTCCCATTTTAATATTTTCGCTTAAATCCTCAGTCTTTGGCTTTCTTCGTTTACACTTTTTAGTATTCTTGGGTATTATGTTATGTTTTGTTTCATGCACAGTTTTCTGCACAGTCCTTAAACTAATTCCCAGTGCTTTGGCTACTGTTTCCTGAATATTGGTTGGCGAATTTCCACTTTTTCTTTCATTTTCGAAATAGTTTATCAGATTAAGTACCATTTTTTTTGATTGGGGATGCAAAAACCCAGAAAATTGTTTCATTTTGTCACAAACTGTCAAAGTCACAAAACTAGCATATTTATTTAAAATAAAACGTAGCTGGTGCTATTATAAGTTTTTTTAGAATCGCTGGAAAGTAAATACATATCCTTTTTTTTTCATGTCAAAATGGAATAAGTCTGTCTCATTTATCTTACGTATTTTATTTAGAGGGTAAAATTAAACGCAAGTAAAGAAAACAAAAACTGAGAGTACGTCTTTCTTGAATCGTATGACCCGCACGATAAGACCAGATCCGACTATATTAATTATTAGTAGAGACCGACCGAAGATTCGGTTTCGGCTAGTTTCGCCCAAAAAATCTATTATCGGTGTCAGTTTCGGTTTCGTCCAAAAATCGGCGGAAACTTCGGGTCAGCGGCGGATTTAGGGGAGGGGCGACGGGGGTTTCGCCCCCCCCCCTGAGCCTTCTTAACCACACCTAAAGTCAAATACATCATTCGCGAATTCCTGTGAAATAAATATAAGAAAAACCTTAATTTCAACTTCACATAATTAATAATAGAAATAATAGAATATTTTATAAAACAAGCCAGCCAATGATATAAATAAATTTATTGTCATGTTTTAAAAATAAAAGAAAAGATCATCACTGTTATTTTATAATAAATGCATATGGCTTAACTGGTAGCAGCGGCGGATTTAGGGGGGGGGGGCTGTAAGGACTGTAGCCCAGGGCGGCAAATATTAGGGGGCGGCATTTACAACATTAAAATTAAAACAAACCAAACACCCAGACCTTCGCAGAAACTTCATTATAAGCAGCTTTTCAATGATATTTTAGATACTACAAAAGGCCAGATTGAACTAAGATATGCAGATTTGCATGAATTAGGTACAATTTTTTGACTTAATGAATAAAAATCTTTTTTTAAGTTTTTCAGAAAATTTCCCAAATAATCTTTCAGATAGTTTATATCTAAGGTACAACTTTATAAAAAAAGAGTTTTTAGTTTAACTTATTTTTAACAGTTTTTTATAGTGAATTTTTGAGAAATTTTGGGCGTGGTCAAGAAAATTTTTCTCCCGACACTATCCTGCTCGTCTCTTCGTAGGTAGGTAGATATTACAGTTTTTAGTTTAACTTATTTTTAACATTTCTTTTCAGAGTGAATTTTTGATTTTGGGCGTGGTCGCGAAAATTTTTCGCCTGCGGCGCATTTTCGCGCCTGCGGGGCTTCATTTCTAGAACTTAGTCGCCCCCCCCTCAGCAAAATCCTGGATCCGCTACTGCTTCGGGTGCGTCGAAAATCAGTGTTTGTGAATTGTCGCGCACCGTTCGGCTAACTTTGGGTGAGTTCGTAGGCAGTCGTTATATCCAAGTGTTGATTTTTGACAAATTTTACTGACAACAGTAAGTCTTTAACATGTTAATTATTTTTGTTCGTATTAAATTGTTAATATAACATGATTAAATAGATATCTTTGTTACATATTTCAATTATCGTTTTTTATTTCATTTAACACGAGTTCACGGTCCGTATATGTGTAAAAAATACAATAGATTTCAGTATACAATAGAATTTTTAACATCTATAAATAAGTTTCGGCTTCGGCCGAAACTGAGACCAAGGTCGAGGATTCGGTTTCGGCTGAAAATCTTGTTTCGGTCGGACACTAATTCACTGGCCGACAAGATTTTTCTAACACAGGTCAGCTCTTTATTTTTATAATGGAAATACCCTTCTAATAATAGAAAAAATATTGGGAAAGCCCCAATACATGCCATTTTCCAATAGCTTAATAAGACCATTTTACATTAGCAGGTAGTCAATTTAATTAGGGGCGGTAAAAATGGATGCATTTTATAACAGAAAAATTACCTGAACTGTAGGAATTTTAGTAGGACTTCAGGGAGGATTTACAAAATATTGCTGTTTTCTTTGTTTGTGGGACAGTCGTGCAGTAGATCAGCATTATGTAATAAAAGATTGGCCACAAAGAAGTGAATTTCAGCCGGGATCTCAAAATGTTAAGTTTGCACTTCTTGTAGACCCCAAAAAAGTCCTTCTGCCTCCTCTTCACATTAAACTTGAGCTGATGAAAAACTTTGTGAAAGCTATGAATAAAGACGGTGATGGATTCAAATACCTAAGACAAGTCTTTCCCCAGTTAAGTGATGCCAAATTAAAGGAAGGTATTTTTATTGGGCCACAAATCAGAAAATTGCTGGACGATGTCAACTTTACAGAGAAGCTTACCAGGCAGGAACTCAGAGCATGGAACTCATTTGTTAGTATAGTAAGGGGATTTTTGGGCAACAATATGGATGCAAACTATCAACAGTTAGTTGATGAACTTTTAGATTCCTACAAATCGCTTGGTGCCCGAATGTCATTAAAAATTCACTTTCTCCATTCCCATCTGTAATTTTTTCCTGAAAATTTGGGAGCTGTCAGTGACGAGCAGGGTAAAAAGTTCCACCAGGATATCAGGACAATGGAAATTCGCTATCAAGGACGATGGGATCCAGCCATGATGGGTGATTCCTGTTGGTTTTTGAAAAGAGAAGATATGACCCCTCATAAAAGTAAAAAATAAAATTTAATTAGTGTGTTCCGTTAATATTTGTAATGTTTGTGTTTTTTCTAGATGTAAGGTATGTTTAGTAGGTGTAAAAATTTAAATATAGTCGATATACACAGTTAGAAAATTCTTAAATTATTTTTTCAATAGATATTAAATATTGTAACATTAAATGTGGTTCTAATGTAACAAGAAAACGTTACGTGTTACAACTTTTTTTTTCTCATTTTCGTATTTGGATAGGTCCATTCTACCACAAGATGCTATTTAGCTTTGTGTTACAACAAAAAAAAAATTTTTGTCGGCCAGTGTTATTAGTTTTTGAATGTGTTGTTAATTTTTGCAATAAATCTGAAAGCACTTAATATTTCCGAAACAGTGAGAAGTATAAGATATTGTGCATTAAATATGTCTAAAATTTTCTTAAGAATCCAAAAATTGAATAATATACAGGGTGTTGCATTTAAAATAAGAAAGTTGGTATTGGCCACTGTTACAAGACACAATCAGTATAAAAAGTTTTTATTAAAAATAATGCGCAACTAGAAATACCAATGAACGTGTCCGAGCGTTTTTTCGGATACGCCCCCATGTATTTATTATCGAATTTATTCCATTTGGCTGATAGGTACACAATTTATATCACAAAAATAACAATAAATTGTTCAACAAAATAAATGAACACCACAATAAATACTCGAACAAAGTTAATAACAATAGGCTTGATTGTCTAGCCGGCTTGCTGTGGTTCGGCAAGACTAGTGTTTTTTGGTTGGCGTTAATATAATTTCAAATGGTGGCCAATTTTTTTTCTGGGAAAAAAAATTTCCTACCAGACAGCATTTCCTAGAGGTGCTATTTTGATAACACATGGAATATGCATTCTACTTTTTCTTTATAGGCTTGTGATCAAACCCAAACAACTTTCATGAGTTTTCAATTAGATAATAGGTAGTTTCCTTTTGCTTCCTTTAAACTGCATCGCAAAGTAAAAATCTTTGCTTACCCGCTACTAGCTTAATTGTAAATGGAACGACTTGACCTATATTGAACGTTTAAACAAACTATAGGAAAAGTGTACTTAACCGCGGCAAGGAGGAAGGAAAAAATCTTTGCTGAACAAAGTTAAATTTTTAAAAGCAGCGCTCCACTTGACTTTGCTATGCTATTTAAAAGTAATTAAAAGAAATTCGGCTAATGTATTATGTCTATACTATAGTCGAGTTTCTTTTTATTTTTAAGCAAGATTTCCCCCTCCCCCCCTCGCCGCCTTGAAGTATGCCCCTCTATATATCTTATACCTACAAATTATACGAAGTTGTTCGCGAAGCGTTCTTTTAACAACTTACCTAAGCGAATATATTATACTTTCCTTTTCTTTCTTTTAAATACCAAAGCAAAGTAAATATTTTAGCTTAGCTAACTACGTATATTGTTATGAGGAATATACAGTGTGACCAGTAAAGTCCGCATAATATGGAATTTTTTTTTTATTCTTTATTCGAAATTGGAGTTTGGCATCAAGTTCTGCTTCGATCGAGATGAAAATTTAGCAAAAAAATAGTAGTCACGTGATTCGCATTATCTGTCAAAAAATAATTCAAAAGTGGGGTAATTTCTGAAAGTATCGAAAAAAGTTATTAGAAAAAGTTTTTAAATGCTGTTTCTAGCCCACATGCAAAATTTCAGCTGCATAAGATAATTTTTATTTTTTAGCCACCATGAAATTTTATTTTCCACTTAAGGTGGCATTCTCAACGTCATTTAATCCATTACCAACCTATAACCTATTTCGCGTTATTTTTTCAAGTTTATTATTTCATTGACTAACATTTAAATAAAATCAGTACCTATTGTTGGCACATTACTTAGGTAATATCTGATATATTACAAAAATATCTAAGCTAATTTTGGGAGAATTGTATAGTGAAAGAACAATGACATAATAATGCTAAAAAAAAATCTTACCCGATATTTTTCGCTATACAGTTCTCCTAAAATAAGTTATGAAATTCCTTGATATTTATTAAATATGTCAATTATTACCTATAGAATATCAAGTCGATACTGATTTTATTTAAATTTTGTGTAAAAGCTAGAAAACGTAAATAAATCTACGCGAAATGGGTTACATGTTGGCAAGCATGTTGATACTCCCACCGTAATGAACACTTTACTGATGCTGTGTTCTTTTTTGTCCTAATATTAAGGTGTATTACTTTCAGACGCAAACTACGTTTTTAAAAATACCTATTTTATGAAGTTACCTTATACAGGGTCAAAAACAAATGAATTTTGCATCACATGCGACCAAATTTTAATATCCAAATTTTGATTTTGTAGACATTTAATATGGCGCTACTTTAAAGAAACTGTATCTGAAATAAATCATTGTCAAAACTAAGAAGTTTTATGTAGGTTGCGTTGAGTCTTATTTTGCAAAAGTGGTGCAATTTACAAAATATGGGTAAAAATCAAAATTATCTTATGAAGCTTAAATTTTGCATGTGGGCTAGAAACTGCATTTAAAAAAAACTTTTTTCGATACTTTCAGAAATTTATTTTTATTTATTTTATTTATTGAATTATTTTTTGAAAAAAATAAAAATTTGACGGATAATGCGAATGACGTGACTACTATTTTTTTGCTTAATTTTTATCTCGATCTAAGCAGAACTTGATGTCAAAGTCAAATTTTGTATAAAACTATTAATAAAAAAAATCCCATATGATGCGGACTTTACTGGTCACACTGTAGAGGGGCATACTTAACCGCTGCAAGGAGCGAGGAAAAAGTATTTGCTTTAAGATTAACTAAAAAAGCTATTTACTTTGCTTTGCTGTTTCAAAGAAAGTACGTATTGTTCAGATTTCATTTACACTGGGGTAAACATGCCTTGGCCCATAACAGCAGAAGGAGGAAGGGCTGTTATTGGCCAAGACGTGTTTACCGTGAACCGTCTAAAATACCGTGCCAACTTCTATGTGGTTAGTAGCTTAGCAAGTTACGAATGTAAGAATGGTGGGAGCATTTTGGAGTTTATATATTTTTATTTTATTTTTTTATTAGGACTACAATACCACATGCCCCTGTACGCCAACAACGGCAACCGAGGAAACAAGAAATAAAACCTGTTACTGAGAGAAGTGATGAAGAAATTATTGTCCAAGAAGTTATGGTTTCCTCAAATGGTTTTATTGAAAGTTTAAATCAAAGAATGAACAATAAGCTCCAGGTAGGTTTAAATCTAAGAATATAAACTGATCGATTATCTAGCTCCTTGATGGAGAATTAATTTCAATTTTATGAAAATATTAATAACATTTTTAAAAAATCATTATTTAAAAAAAATTAAGACTATATGGGCCGTGTTGCCAACTATAAAAAGCTAAATGTCGCCACGCCGCTTCGAAAATTCCGCTACGCGCCTCTACACATAAATTTACTAATATGACGTCATCCTTGTGGTTTGTCACTTATAACTAATTATTTTTAGTCCATTTTCATCTTGTATGCTTTCATGATTATTAATAAAATAAAATAAACAAATTACACAAAAAAATCATAATGACTTCTAAGGGAAGTTAATTAAAAACATTAGTTTTTTTTTAATTTAGTTTAACCCTGATTAGTCGTAATGGTCGTACAGGCATTAAAGATGTGTTCCACTTTACCACTAAAAATAGCAATTCAACTTTATGGGTTCAAAAGGCGCTACGTAATACGTATCCACTAAAAGTCGTATGTCGCCGCTACGTCATTTCAGAAAGCAAATTCCACCACGGTTGGTAGCATTGCATGTGGGTTGGAATAGAATTCTGTGACCAGTGCTCTCTATGGGTAGGTAGGCAACCAGTCATGTAAAATAAATTTAATGAATAGTTTTTGATATCACCCCGTATTAAAGTATGTGTATGTTTGGTTGCGTACACATTAGTTTTTGACAGTTACAGTTATTTTTAAATTCTAAGGCGTTGTTGTCTACAAATTTTCCAAAATAATTATTTAAACATTATACAAACATTTTTTAGTTTTATACAGAGTATTTAATTAACAATATATAGGTAAGTGTTTTACCCAAGTTTTGTTTGTGGGTTACATTTACAGGCTGCTTAATAAGTAAATTTGTTGCTTGATAACCTCAAATAGGTTATATTTATTTTTAGAAAGTTAAAGAAATTACCTGAAAATATGCTGAAAATCGCCATAAAATTTTCACGTTAGAAATTAAAGCCCCGCAGCAGGGCTTGGAGGTCTAACAAATTTAGGCAAGAATAGAATAGACATATTATATCGATAGATTTATCTTAGTATATTGGGCCCTTACATCCGGTCTTCAAATCGATCAAACATATTTTGATTTCATGGCACAGGCTGTAATTTTTATTGAAATAAATTATTTATTTATTTATTTATTACTACACTACCTAACAGGAAAAATTCCCAATTACAAGTCAGGAAAATACAAAACTACAAAATACCTATGAAGAATTTAAAAATGCATGCATAACGTAACAGTACATACTTAAAATTTACATAAGGCTAACAAAAAAAAAGTAATAATAAGGAAGTAAATATCACAATCATTCACCTATAACTAGAAAATTAAGAAATTAAATTTAAATTACACAATAATGTCACAGTACAATATAATAGTAAAGGTATTGGGGAGTGGTAGTGAAAAGGATGTTATTTGCCATTAGGGGAGGACGTGCAGAAAATATTTGCGGATTTGTGGAATTGTGGTATTAAAGATATCAAGGTCTCTGTTATGGTTATTATGAGTTCTGCACATAACATGAATCGGTGAAAATTTCAGTTTGTTTGTCCGAGCTCTTGGAAGAGAAAAGCTTAAGTTCTGTCTCGAGGAAAAGCAAGGGACTAGGAAATTTATTTTATTTAATATGTCAGAACAGTCGATCTGGTAATGGAGTACTTAAACAGAAACACTTGAGAGAAATATCTTCTCCTGCGGGACAAGGACTGCATATCGAACATACTTAGTAAATTCTCTTCTGGATATCCCTGAGGAGGGTATGTGCCACGCGTTTTTAAATATATAGAATAATTAAAAAATTTTATTATAATAAAATCTTACCCCTATTAAATACATATTTCTACTGAATATACCTACATTAATTACTAATTCAGGCATTTCCCCCATTTCCATTAATTGGGATATTCTTTCAAATTCGTCATTACTTTTATATCTTTAAATTATTTAAAAAATATTTGTCATGATTGCATTAGTAAGTAAGTACATTTAAAAATTCAGTATCTTATTTATTTCTATTTGGGGTTCACCCAATTCGATAGTATTAAAACCTTTAAAGAAACTGCAGAATAAAATTATTAAATGTAACGAAGGTTATATTAATTATATTAGAGCATTTTTGTGATGAGTACCAGACCTTATTACGTAAAAATATTATACTAAATATATGTGTTCTTTTTAAATTTTCTACTAAGTACCTAGTCAAATTATTTATGGTTTTCTAATAATATCGAATTATAATGTTTTAGTGAAATCACTATGACAACGCTGTATGGAGCTGTGTTTGTGATCAATTGCGTTTTTCTATTAATTTTTACTATTTTTTCGAAATAAAACTATTTATTGCTATTTATTATTATTAGCAATGGTTCGCCAGCAGGTACCGGGTGAGTCAACGATTGCGAGGAGTAATTTTATGCCCTGAAGATAAGATTTGTCGATAATAAGCTTTTGCATTGACATTTAAAAAAGTTAAATCATTGATAAACTAATCACCGTGTTAGTTCTTGAGTCCTATATTTTCTTCTGCTACCATTTAAAGCTTACTTATATGATTTGTTTGTGTGTTTGTGATGTTACAAGCAAATTGTCAACCAATTTGCAATTTTCATCTGTGCATGCATGGTTTCTAAGTGGTTGCACTGGTTGGAAATTTTTTGCTTTGCGAAAACGTTAGAAACGGATCCACAACCAACAATTTGGCTTCTGCGAACGTCGGATTTTCTGGCACTTCTGGCAGCGGTTTGGGATTTATCGTGTGCGAATGCTTTTAAACACCTGCGCATGCGTCGTTAATTTACTGACGGTTTCTGATCTCTGTTCGAACGAAGCTATTATGTCCACACAATTCCAATTTTTTTTTTTTTTGCAATAATATGATTTAGTTAGGCCTAAAAAAAATATTCCCCAATTATTACTCCTTAAAAATCAGTAATAACTTGGTAAAAATTCTTTAAAGTTTCGCGCGTGTCAAAAGCATTTCAAACACCCTTTTAAGCGCGCCAAGCCCGATGACGTCAGGAAGTATGACTTTTCCGTCATCCGTCATCTTGACCGGTGGCCGAGCTACCGAGTTTGCATTTGGATTGCCGTGTGTTATTGTTATTGTATTGTTGTTTTAAGGTGGAATTCTCAACGTCGTTCAATTTATTGCCAACCTATAACCTATTTCGTGGATGTCACACACGAATTATACTTCTTGACGTCACGACCCGTTTTTACCCGCTTGGGATAATTTGAATTTTGGGGCATTTTTAAATCTTGCTAGTGGTCTTTTGGGACGAAATATGTTGTTTTTTTTGCTGCCATATATTTTATGACAATACAGTGTCACCAGTAAAGTCGCATCATATGGGATTTTTTTTTATTAATAGCTTTATTCGAAATTTGACTTTGGCATCAAGCTCTGCTTCGATCGAGATGAAAATTAAGCAAAAAAATAGTAGTCACGTGATTCGCATTATCTGTCAAATTTTAATTTTTTCAAAAAAATAATTTAAAAGTGGGGTTATTTTTGACAATGCTTTATTTCAGATACATTTTCTTTAAAGTAGCGCCATATTAAATGTGTGTTTACTACAAAATCAAAATTGACAGTTTGTGTCTGAAAGTAATACACCTTAATATTAAGACAAAAAAGAACATAGTGTCTTCAGTAAAGTGTTTTTTAAGTGGAAAATAAATTTTTGTTTAACAACGTAAAGTTTATCTATTTTCAACGATTTAATTTAAAACCCCTATATTATAATTTATTATTAAGCTATGTCCTAATAACGTTAACGTGTATTACTTTCAACCACAAACTACGTTTTCAAAAATACCTATTTTATGGAGTTACCTTATACAGGGTCAAAAACAAATAAACTTTGCATCACATACGACCAAATTTTAATAGCCCAATTTTGATTTTGTAGAAAAACACACATTTAATATGGCGCTACTTTAAAGAAAATGTATCTGAAATAAAGCATTGTCAAAACTAAGACGTTTTATGTAAGTTGCGTTGAGTCTTATTTTGCAAAAGTGGTGCAATTTACAAAATATAGGTAAAAAATGAAAATTATCTTATGCGGCTGAAATTTTGCATGTCGGCTAGAAACTGCATTTAAAAAAACTTTTTCTAATAACTTTTTTCGATATTTTCAAAAATAACCCCACTTTTAAATTATTTTTTTGAAAAAATTAAAATTTGACAGATAATGCGAATCACGTGACTACTATTTTTTTGCTTAATTTTCATCTCGATCGAAGCAGAGCTTGATGCCAAAGTCAAATTTCGAATAAAGCTATTAATAAAAAAAAATCCCATATGATGCGGACTTTACTGGTGACACTGTATACAGGGTGTCCCAGATAAGAATGCACTCTACAGGGATCTCGTAAACCATAGGAGATACAGAGATGGTTAAATTAGAGAAAAGTTGCGCATTACTGAATCCTGTAACGTCATGTTTTTAAATTTAAAAAAATTCCGAATGCTTCCGAAGATATTTGGATAAAACCGAATTTTTGCGATTTCGTTTTAATTGATTTATGATTCTATTTGAAGTGACATGTCAAAATAAATTTTACATTCTTATTGCCACTTTTTCTCCCCTACAAAATGGTTTAATTACATTTTTGATCCGACGTTTCGTTTAGTCACAACCATCATCAACTTTGTTATTTTAAATAGTGGGAAAATTTTATTTTATGCTTAATAAATTCTACGTTTTATTTTAAATCTAACGGTGTATCACACTTATTATTTATTAGACGTTTCGATATAGAAAAACACATCATCAATGAAAATAGGCACATTATCGAAAATATTTTTGTTTTTATTGTTGTATTTAAACACTAGTTGGATTTTAAAACATTTTTTTAAAAGAAACTTATAACAAAACATAATATCTAACAGGGTTCGGAGGATATATATCAAGCGATATATATATATATCATGATATATATCATGATCATGATATTTATAGTTTGATATATATCACGATATATTCAATAATTATTTTTTTTTTAATTTCGATTATTCAGAATATATCAATCGACAAATCAAACAAAAAAAAAGTTTTTATGTTTTTAATAAATATTAAGGGTGGCTCCGTTTTGAAAATATGTTCACCTTTTTTTATTGGATATCTTATAGGAAATATTAACCTTTGTGATTTATCTGTTTAGTCATTACTCATTAGTTTAGGTCATGTTTTTTAAAGTCGGTTTACTTTAATAAGTATCCTACAAAAATATTTAGTTTTCAAGATAAGTAGTATGTTTTTGATCGAAATAGTTGTCCTTTCATTAAAAAAAAAGATATCGTAAAATGATTTATATGTCGGATATATATCCGATATATATCTGATATACTCGCGGATATATATCCTTTGATATGATAGTTTCGAAAATATCATGATATTTTCGAACCCTGATATCTAATAAAACTTACCTGAAAAATGCAACAAGTAATAATTATTAAGTTTAATAATTATTAATTTTAATAATTATTAAATACAATTATTTTTTATTTAAAAAAAATGCATGATAATATTCAAACATAATGTACCATTTAAATTCGGCATCATATGGGTGGCTATGAAATTGATTGATGTTCGCAATTATTGAAAATAGTTTCTTTAGATCTGTCACTTAGTTACAGAGACCTGTTAGTTTTAAATTTGGTAATTATTATTATGTTTTTGCGCACAATTCTTATGACTCTCGATGTAACAGCAAATCAGGTGAAATATTTCTTCGTTAGAATAATGTTCCATTATTTTAAATTTTACTGCACAATGCAACAGTTAAAAATTAAAAAAAAAACAATAATAATAATTATCAAATTTAAAACTAGCAGGTCTCTGTAACTAAGTGACAGATCTAAAGAAAATATTTAAACAATTGCGAACGTCAATCAATTTCATAGCCACCCATATGATGCCGAATTCAAATGGTACGTTATGTTTGAATATTATCATGCATTTTTTTAAAATAAAAAATAATTGTATTTAATAATTAAAATGAATTATTACGTGTTGCATCTTTCAGATAAGTTTTATTAGATGTTATGTTTTGTTATAAGTTTATTAAAAAAAAAAAAAATGTTTTAAAATCCAACTAGTGTTTAAATACAACAATAAAAACGAAAATATTTTCGATAATGTGCCTATTTTCATTGATGATGTGTTTTTCTAAATCAAAACGTCTAAATAATAAGTGTGATACACCGTTAGATTTAGAATAAAACGTAGAATTTATTAAGCATAAAATAAAATTTTCCGACTATTTAAAATAACAAAGTTGATGATGGTTGTGACTAAACGAAACGTCGGATCAAAAATGTAATTAAACCATCTTGTAGGGGAGAAAAAGTGGCAATCAGAATGTAAAATTTATTTTGCAATGTCTCTTCAAATAGAATCATAAATCAATTAAAACGAAATCGCGAAAATTCGGTTTTATCCAAATATCTTCGGAAACATTAGGAATTTTTTAAATTTGAAAACATGACGTTACAGGATTCAGTAATGGGCAACTTTTCTCTAATTTAACCATCTCTGTATCTCCTATGGTTTACGAGATCCCTGTAGAGTGCATTCTTATCTGGGACACCCTGTATACTTATGATTTATAGAATTTTTTCCCCATTTAAAATTATTGTCAAGTTTCCTATTGGTTTGACTAAATAGTAATGAAGTTATCTGGTTTATTATATTTGAACTGTTTAATTCTGCAGGAAAACAATAATACAGATATAATGTCTCGAATCCACTTTATTTCAGGAGCTGTAGACTCGTGAGGCAGAATATAATTTAATAGATCACAACTGAGAGTCTGTGAGACAAATTTAGTTGCAAATGGACAAAGCAACATTTTTTAAAATTTATATGTACTTAAACACAAGTTTTATTATCTTTTAGGTGACTGCAGTTGTTGAATTGTCCGACTCAGAGGACGAATCTAGTGTAAAACCCAACAGGCACCGTAGGAAAACCCACCATATTCCCAGACAAACTAGCGAATCAGATTTGAGTGTTATAGAAATTCATTCTGATGAGGAATCTTATTTATCCAAAAACGACAACACAGGAGGTGCAGTGAAAAGAGGAAAAAGACTACCCAAGAAAAGTAATGCAGAGAGTGGAACTTTAACTCTGAAAAGAAGACGCGGTAGGCCTCCAAAAAAAAGTTTACCTTTAAAACAAACCCCACTAGATCTGGAATTGTCTCCAAGTAAACGGAACCGGACTCACTGTGACGTAGTCGAGCCTAATAAAGAGAGTGCTACTTTGGGTAAAAGTGAGATCAGTGTTGATAAGCAAGAAATTGCTTGTCCAAAGTGTCCCAAAACATTTCCTAGTAAAAATAGCCTTAATACACATATATATCATCATAACTTAGAAAATAGGTTAAAGAATAAAGCGACAATGTCTCAGCCCATTTTTAAACCACGCCAATCTACTATACCCAAAATAGCATATAGTCATCAATGTCTGTCTTGCCAAGAAACTTTTAAAAACAGTATTTTGCTACAAAGACATAATTGTACCAAAAAACAAACTTCCCTTAATTGCTCTGTGTGCCTTAAACAATTCCGAGACATAACAATGTTAAATATTCATAAGAAAACTCATATTAAATCCAACTTAGTTACCAATACCAGTGTAGCGAAAATTTCCCCGAGAAAAAGCTCATATAGACCTTCCACTAGTTTATTTAAGTCCCCTAGAACAAAATCGTTAAAGACTGTAGCGACAAATATTTTTAAATGTAAGCAGTGTTCGAAAGTTTGCGACTCTGAGCAGAGTTTAGCTAATCACACAAAAATGCACAAGAAATTTCTGTGTTCATCTTGCTCAGCTACATTTTCGTCTAGACTGTTACTCGATACTCATGTTCGAACCAATTGTGTCAAAATCAAATCTCCCATAAACAAACGACTATCCTTTAAAATTAGAAAATCCTTTATCCATACCCCTCCGAAACGTATGTCCATTTGTAAACCTACCGAAATCGGTTGTAATACAACGGTAAATCAGTCGATTGTGTCAAATACAACCTTAAATCAGTCTATTGCCTCGAACACGACGTTAAATAGGTCAGTATCATCCTTAAAATTGGACTGTGACGTTTGTCATACGAAGTTTTCAACATTCCGTACATTGTATACGCATAAAGTGCAGAAACATGGTTTAAGTACTCCCGACAAAAGTCTCTTGAACAAACCCAAAAAAAGCATTTACAAGCCTCGGGCCGCACATGGTGGTATTCCTGCCAATGACCGAATGAAAAAAGCGTATGCTGCGTTACGTCAAAAATTGGCAGAAATGCAGGACGAAAATAACGTCGCTCAATAGCATTTTTAATTATAATCCTATAGGCTATATGTACATAAATAATAATTTTTAGAAGTTTAGTACAAATTATTTTAGATTTAAATAATTCTTACAATACTTTATCAATCTTTAAGAAATGATAATAGGTACCTAATTTAAAAAATTACTTTGTTTTTTTTTAGTTTTTTTTTCTTTAAAAGTGTATATTTTTTTTATAGCAACGGCACAAGTTTGTCATTGGCATTAACTTATTGTAGATACAGTCGTGTGAACAAATTTTGTTCCTATCGATAAGATAAGAGTACCGGATCAGTAATTTCGGTTTAAAAATATATCTGTTTTTACTTTAAATGGTTTCTAAAGTCTAAGTACTTATCAAAAACAAAATATTTGTTATAAAAAATGGCTTTATTTTATACAGGGTGTTTCAGGACGAACGGTCACCCCTATAACTTGTTTATTGTTTAAATTACATGGCGGATGTCATTTTGTCACTTCCAGTTTAACCGGAAATGACCTTAACTTTAGATTTTTAAATAGATCACCCTGTATTTTTTTTTATCTATATCGATTCAGAACACCATTCCAAATTCAACGACAACCATTTTTATGTTTTCATCATAATTGCTATGAACTCTAAAATGGTTTACTTACTACAATTTAAAATTCGCCATCATTCAAAATTTTAAAATTAAATATTAAATTAATCATGTTCATTTGTTTGTTAGCATTAGTGTCCGACCGAAACAAGATTTTCAGCCGAAACCGAAACCGAATCTTCGGCCTTGGTCTCGGTTTCGGCCGAAACCGAAACTTATTTATACATGTTAAAAAATTTTATTGTATAAGTACTGAAATTTAATATATTTTATATAAGACGAGATCGATCTTGGGAACGGATTGAACTCTTCCCACTAAAAAAAAATAAAAGGTCGACAGCAGAGAAACAATCTATTTATATAGACAACACTGCCTACGAACCCACCCAAAGTTAGCCGAACGGTGCGCGACAATTCACAAACACTGAGTTTCGGCATGGCCGAAGATTCGACCGGTTTTGGGCCGAAACTAGCCGAAACCGAACCTTCGGTCGGTCTCTAGTCAGCATTATGGCGTCATGGGTACCTAGATAAATGCAAAGCCATTTGCGCTTTTTGTTGTATTTTTTGTCGTGAATTGTTTTTTTTAAATTGACATAAGAGTGTGCGATATCAAATTATTGCAAAAAAGTGCTCTATCTTTGAGGCTCGAGTGAGCCAATATGTTTCCATTTGAAAAAATTGAATTCTGGGAAAAAGCATTTTTAAAAAGTTTGTAAAAAATTTAAAACAATAAAACTTGAAAATTGCATTATCAAGATTTGGGCTTATAATTACAGTAGACTACCGATTATCCGAAATAATGTGGACCCGACTGATTTCGGATAATGCAAAGATTAAGGAAAATCATTAACTATAGGAAAAGTAACCATATCTATGTACTTTTATAGATGTACCGGGTGTTCCACCTAAGGAGGCAATCGGCTATATCTCAGAAAGTAATAACACTAGGACTTTGGGAAAAATATATAGCCACAAAAACGGCCAAGAGAAATTGCTGGAAAATATTTTCAAGTTCGAAAAATGACCGCTAGGGGGCGTAAGAGAACTTTCAAAATAGAAATGCCGATTTTCTCTTGATTTTTCCTAATAAAAATATGTTAAAAATATAAGAATTGCATTCTTTATAAAATTATGCAACTTTGTGTTAGAAATCGTTTTTTTTTTTATATTTTCAATAATAAAGTGGTGGGGGAAGGTCAAACTTTTTTCTTTCAAACGCTGATATCTCTGCTTTGGATAAACCGATTTTATTCAACTTGGTCTTGAAAAAAAGCCCTTCTTTTCCTCTACACGTAGATCTATTAAATATACCATATTGATTCTGATAGTGGCCACTAGATGGCGTTTTTCCGTAATTCCTCAATAAATAAGGATTTTCTCAAAAAAATTAAATGTTATGATATGACTTTTTCATCATATTTTATTTTAGGCTTATAAAGGCTATTAAATAGTGGAATAAAAAATCCAGGTCCGTATTTAAAATAAAAAAGTTGATGATGGTCGCTCAAATCCGAAACGTCGGATTAGAAAACTAACCCCATCAGCTTGTAGAGGAGGAACTGAAAACCGCAACGTGATATATTTTCAAAATATATGAAATGTGATGAAAAATATGAAATGAAAATATATCACGTTGCGGTTTTCAGTTCTTTATAGTAACTTTTCCTCCTCTACAAGCTGATGGGGTTAGTTTTTTAATCCGACGTTTCGGATTCGAGCGACCATCATCAACTTTTTTATTTTAAATACGGACCTGGATTTTTTATTCCACTATTTAATAGCCTTTATAAGCCTAAAATAAAATATGATGAAAAAGTCATATCATAACATTTGATTTTTTTGAGAAAATCCTTATTCATTGAGGAATTACGGAAAAACGCCATCTAGTGGCCACCATCAGAATCAATATGGTATAGTTAATAGATCTACGTGTAGAGAAAAAGAAGGGCTTTTTTTCAAGACCAAGTTGAATAAAATCGGTTTATCCAATGCAGAGATATCAGCGTTTGAAAGAAAAAAAGTTTGACCTTCTCCCACCACTTTATTATTGAAAATAGAAAAAAAAAACGATTTCTAACACAAAGTTGCATAATTTTATAAAGAATGCAATGCTTATATTTTTAACATATTTTTATTAAGAAAAATCAAGATAAAATCGGCATTTCTATTTTGAAAGTTCTCTTACGCCCCCTAGCGGTAATGTTTCGAACTTGAAAATAATTTCGAGCAATTTCTCTTGGCCGTTTTTATGGCTAAGTATATATTTTTTCCCAAAGTCCTAGTGTTCTTACGTTGTGAGATATAGCCGATTACCTCCTTAGGTGGAACACCCGGTACATACATACATAATAAATTCTAATACTTACGTATGTACATTAGTATGTATTCATATTCATAAATTCAAGAAAGAGGTACATAATTGGTACTCGTTTTAATTTTAAAGTCTGTCGATTTTTGGCCGCAGTAACAAAACCAATAAAACATTTCTTAGACATTCGAATAATGCGGAGGCATATCAAGAATCATTTCGGATAATCCGGTTCATGGGTCGTTTCGGATAATGCGAAGTTCGCATAATCGAGTTTCGGATAATTGGGAGTCTACTGTGTAAGTAAACCCATTTTAGAGAGTTCATAGCAATCTAGATGAAAAAAGAAAAAATTTGGAATGGTGTGGCCAAAAATACAGACTGTTCCATTTAAAAACTTAAAGTTGAGGTCATTTGGAAATGACAGAATGACATCCGTCATGTCATAAAATGCAAAATAATATCACATAACCCACCAAATTTTATTTCTATACTTTAAACGACAAAAAAGTTATAGAAACACGAAACACCCGTTAGAATGGTATGGATATCATAAGTTCAAATTTTATTCTATTATTATATAAAGATTTTTATTGGTCAACTTTAATCGAATGACCGCCATCGACCTTGGGTCCTTCAGCCAAAGAATCTCCTACAACTAGTTTTGTATACGTTTGACTTTTGTTCCATAATATTTTAAAATAAAGCCAATGAAACCCTTTCAAGGTGTCCTCCAAGGACTCTGCAAGCTTGTAAGTCGTGCATTTTAAATTTTAAAGCCAGGACTTTTCTATCACCCCATAAGTTAAATGAAAATTTTGCAGTGCGCGTGCCCACGCATTCTGGATTTTATTTACAGGCACTAGGCCATAAATTTGCCACTATGCTGATTTAAAGGTATACAGGGTGGATGGAACGTTAGACGTTTCTGACGAACCAGTAAAGGAATCGTTCTGAAAATTTGGTCCCGTACATAAACGGACATGCTCTACCAATCTAAAATATTTTTAACAATACAGTGTTGCCGCTTCCACACAAAAATAATAGTAACTTCGATTTTTTAAATGCAACACCATATATTTTATTTTATTTTCGAATCCCCCATTACTTTCCTTACAATTTTTATTAACTCTTATTATCTCTTACCGTTTCTAAGATATAAATTAATTTCCGTTTTTTTTTTGTCCGAAAACGTCACTTTTAAAAATGCTGATAATTTTGAACTCTAAAACACTGAAACCCTGAAATTTGGTAAATAGTTAATTAATACCATAGGGCTCTTTGCACTAGTCCCAAATCTTAGTTGCGATATACAGGGTGGTTGAAAAATACACTTATTCTGGTAACTTGAAAAAGTGACCAGAAGTCCTTTTTTTCAAATGTAACACCCTGTATATTATTACGGATTTGAAAAGCTGCTAAAATTTCACTTCATTCTTGTATATCATACCCTGTACCTAACTGGTTTAACCATTTTTTTGACGTATTAAGCATAATTTGTTAAATTTTCTATACAATTCAATTTTTATTCGGTTATTAGTAAGTTAGCCATGACAACAACTGATGTTTACGTATGTTACTATGGTTATCGTTTTGACATTTCATTAAGTTTACATACAAGATAGAAATACCGTTTAAAGTCATGGAAGAAAACTATACAAATACAAATGCAGTTCTTATGAATTTATTTATTTTATTTGGACAATGTGTGTTTGCATTAACATGCAAAAAACATTAAAACTAAATTTTTCTTGAAATCCATGCAGTCAACATCCGCATATTAAAGTGTTTGGATGTAAACGGTTAGCGTTTTGAACATCTGTTAAAATAGCATTTTATTAGTTATAATTTTAGTAGTATTTTATTATTTGACTACCTAGTTAACATTTAATAAAATTGTTCTGGATCCTTATGAATTTTCTAAGATTCATTGGCGGTAAATTAGAGTACATTTCGTTAAACTTTATACATGTCCTGGCGATAATCATTGTCCAAATAAAATAAATAAATTTATAAAAACTGCATTTGTATAGTTTTCTTCCATGACTTTAAACTGTATTTCTATCTTGTATCTAAACTTAATGAAATGTCAAAACGATAACCATAGTAACATACGTAAACATTAGTTTTTGTCATGGCTAACTTACTAATAACCGAATAAAAATTGAATTGTATAGAAAATTTAACAAATCATGCTTAATACGTCAAAAAAATGGTTAAACTAGTTAGTTAGGTACAGGTATGATATACAAGAATGAAGTGAAATTTTAGCAGCTTTTCAAATCCGTAATAATATATAGGGTGTTACGTTTGAAAAAAATGACTTATGGTCACTTTTTCAAGTTACCAGAATAAGTGTATTTTTCAACCACCCTGTATATTGCAACTAAGATTTGGGACTATGGCAAACTATGGTATTAGTTAACTATTTACCAAATTTCAGGATTTCACTGTTTTAGAGTTCAAAATTATCAGCATTTTCAAAAGTGACGTTCTCGGACAAAAAAAAACTGAAATTAATTTATATCTTAGAAACGGTAAGAGATAAGTATAGAGTAGAGTTAATAAAAATTGTAAGGAAAGTAATGGGGGATTCGAAAATAAAATAAAATATGTGGTGTTACATTTAAAAAATCGAAGTTACTATTATTTTTGTATGGAAGCGGCAACACTGTATTGTTAAAAATATTTTAGGTTGGTAGAGCATGTCCGTTTATGCACGCGACCAAATTTTCAGAACGATTCTTTTACTGGTTCGTCAGAAACGCCTAACGTTCCATCCACCGTGAATCACCCTGTATATGGTTACAACTTACAACCATACGAAATAACCTTATATTTCGGTTTGTTTTTAATACTGTTTGTTCTCTTTTCTAATAAATAGCAACGCAATATTGCCCTAGCTTGAATAATTTTATGTCTTAACCATCAGTAAAATCCATTTTAAAACAGACGTGCACCAAAAATTTAACCTAAAAATGTTAACCATTCTTAACTAATTCGCAACTATGAATGGGTTTCTCGTAACATCGACTACTATTTACTTCTTACTGCTTACGTTCCTGCAACTCTAAAGGTGGAAACACATTTTTACACGTGCTCAGATTTTCTGTTTAAACATGAACTTCGTGCAGCGTGAGTTTAGAAAAATTGAGGAAGTTTTTAACGACACTACATCTTAAAACGATCTTCATCACCTTGTAATAACTCTTGGAATAAAGTGTAAAATTCACTTTTCTCCCTTCTTTATAAATAATTGTTATGTGTGGCATGTGAGTGCATATGCTCTTTCTAAATCTTCTTCATCTGCTGAAGATGAACTATTATTTAGTTTCCACCTTTTCTGGTTACGATTAGCTAAGCACCCCATAGCTTGTTATTATAAAATGAAGGATATGACTTCACGTGAAATAATTATGTGATTCTGCTTGAAACTCATGCATTTTATTTCTGACTTGATAGGACGTGAACTCACGTGAGGTACTCACGTGAGGTCATAGTAATGTGTTTTCACCTTAAGCATACCTTTTAAAACGCTGACAAGTATGCAAAGAAAGTTTAAACGGACAGTTAGCACAACAGAAAATTTTAAATTATACCGTTATTTCTTATTATTTGACAATTTAATTTTATAAAAATTATGTTAGATTACTCTCTATGGTGTACAATGTATTTAATGCCAAAATATTTATATACACTTTTGGCAAGGCATAGATTGGGTGAACATTTTCATTTTACTGACCTGTTAGTTCTCATCTCGCCGTTACGTCTAAACTGAATTGATTTTTGTCTTTGTTGAGTATTTATTATATATTAAATGTTAGGCGAATTTTACTACTTTACCCTCAAATATCTACCCAAGCTTTGTTTTACCGATCGTGAATACCTAACTAGTCAGTAATTCAACTTAACGTGATGTTCGGCGGCCCCATCTTTAACTTTACCTAATTTATCTTCTGCACATGAATACAATTATTTGATTTATTTTTTCTGCTGGGCAGCAAAAATATTCTAAATTTTATTTATTTTCCTGTTGTAGTATAATCATAATTTGACAAAACCTTTTGTAACTCATGTGAAATAAAACGTTTTATACTGATTACTAAAAATAGCATTTTATTTTGGTATGCACGAATGACATAACCGCCCAAGAAGGTGTTTTCAGGGTTGTCAAAATAATTCTCGCCGCATAAACTCGTTTATTTTTTGGGGTACGTCAGTGGCGGCTCGTGGGGTAGAGCCACAGTGCCATGGCACTACCTGCCCTCCTGTCTAGCGTCCTGCCCTTTACAAATTACCAAAACCTATTAAAATTAATATTCTCGTTTTTAAAGCAATTAGCAAAATAATTTAAAAATGGAACACAGTCGGGTGCAAATTTCCATCTAAAAGGAAGCGATTATGCGTAAAACGGTAACGTAGCTTCAGCGCCAAGCGCGACGAGGCACACGGGAGGTGACAAAACGCCATCACCTCAATAAAAAAACGTTGAAAAATGACCTTGAATGCAAGCAGGCAAAAATCTCGACGGGTAGCCAGGCTCTCTTCGTTTGACCGTTTGATGTTAGACGTTTCAAACAGCTGATGTTCGCGTCGCGTCCCGATTTGTTTTCGTTCGGCCGGCGGCTGATTTAATGTAGGGTTAACGAACTTTTTATTTTAGAAATACATAAGTAATGAATACTATTAGATTTTTAAAGGAAACTTTATGGAAAAAATACTTGGGTGTGCGGTTGTGATGAATCTAATAGACTATTTTGTTTTATGTGTGTTTTATTTGGTGGGAAGCAAACTTGGTCCCAAAAAGGTACAGATGATTTGGTCCATTTCTGGGACAAAATGAAGACACATGAAAAATCGAAGGTACATTTAAACAATATATTATTATTTAATTTCAGTATGCTTGGTAAAATTAACATTAAAACTCAATTAAATTCTGCATATCACAATGAAATAATGAAGAAAAACGAACAAATTGATAAAAACAGATACATATTAAACCAAATTATAAACTGCGTTCGGTTTTGTGGTGCATTTGAGTTGGCTTTGAGAGGTCATGACGAAAAAGAGACGTCGAAAAATAAGGGCATATTTCGTGAATTAATAAATTTCAGCTCAGAATTAGACAAAACTCTTAAAGATCATATTGAAAAATCGAAAGTATTTGAAGGAACATCAAAACCCCTACAAAATGAACTTCTGGACTGTATGTTAGATGTGTATCATGATGAAGTCATAAAAGAAATAAAGGACTCTCCGTTTATCGCAGATGAAACCACTGACATTGCTTGTGTGTTTCAATTTGTTATCGTGTTTAGGTATATTCAAGATATGATTGTAAATTCATAAATTAAATTAGGTGCCTTTTTGCTTATTTTTCCTACTTTAAAAGCAAGAACTATTAACAAAAAAGGGCGTGGCACCCAAAAAAATTTTGCCTGCGGCGCTAAGGGTTTACCTGGCCCTACTTCACTTAAATGGCACGAGCCGCCACTGTGACCAATACTCAAGAACACTACCTTCAGAATCAGAATATGAATTAAATGAAATTATATTTGAACAGATTATTAATAAATTTGGTAAACTTGAATATTTAAATACTAAATGTGAGAACTACTATTCATGGCACCCAGATCCAGGTTCTTTAGAAATTGCAATAAAAAAAAGATTACAAGACTTAGTAGTCCCAGTCCCTCGGCGAAGTTTTGAACAGATGTGATACAGGGGGAAGATATTTAAAAAATAAATTCACTAAGAAGTAAATGTAAATGAATGTATAATAGTAATGTAACAAACTAGTGTATTAATCGCTATTTAATATACGCGTTAGTTACAATATTTTTCCGTCGATTGTCTTGTTAATGGATTATATTTTTTTTTATTGAGAACCAAACTACATATTATAACAAATTTTTGAATTTCAAACTTTTTGACATCGACAGAAACTATGGCAACGCCATTATGTACGCGGCAGTGCGTGCTTTGTAGTATGTTTGGTTGCCTAAAATCGTTTATTAATAAAAAAAAATTATGCATTAATAGGGGCCATTGATGTGTAATTTTTTATACAGTAATTAAGGTTGTAAATACACGGTCGACGGAAAAATGGATTAAAGATCAATTATATTAATTTTTAGAAATTAACAAATTAATTTCACCTAATCAATTTGGATTTCGAGAAAATTAGGAACATTGAATGCAATCTTTAATGTTACTCATTTTATATCAAAATGTTAATATAAGTTATTAAAATATTCTTAGATTTGCAAAAAGCATTTGATACAGTATCACACAATAAACTGTTATCTAAACTATAATCTTATGGAGTTAGAGGTATCGCATATAATTTATTTAAAAGTTACTTATCAGATAGAGAACAGAAAGTAAAAATAGATAATTTAAGTAGTAAAACAACTACTTTAATTTGTGGTGTTCCTCAGGGTACTGTTTTGGGACCAATTTTATTCTTACTTTATATTAATGATTTATTAAAATTAGAGTTAAATGGAAAAATATTTTCATATGCAGATGATACTGTATTAATAATACCAGCTAATACTTGGAATGAATGCGTTTTAAATTCAGAACTAGACATTTCAATATTAAAAAATAATTTGAGTTATGACCTATTAAACATAAATTTTACTAAAACAAAATTTATTACTTTCTTGTTATAAAGATACTCAGCCGAATAGTTTAAAAGAAATTAAAATTCATGATTTAAATTGTTTAGAAATATCAGATATATAGCTATTTCTGCCAAAATGAAATTAAAAAAGGTGAATTTCTAAAATATTTAGGAATATTGATTGACCAACATTTAATTTGTCGGCATCAACATTTTTAATATATTATCTACGAATTTGAAAACTATGAGCTTTTTGGCATTTAAAAGAAAATTAAAATCATGGATTATGCAAAATTATATAAAGGTAAGCCAACTTATATATACGTAATAATAATACTAAATATTACAATTTTTCTATTATAATTTCTCACTTATTTATAATTTGTCTCTTTTTTTTGGGTGAAATATTTTCGAATTACTTATAAATATATTTATGATGTGATTAAAATTAATAATCTAAATGGGTGTATATTTTTTCATTACAAAATCGGACAGATTTGTTAATCTATGGTTTTGTAATAATGCTTTCATTGGATTTATTTTTATTAAAAAAAAACAACGTTATTGATTTTTAATATTATAAAGAAACCTAATAAATAAAATAAAATAAACTTGCTAAATGTAAAGATCACCTACATGGTAGTGAGTAGATAATTAATTGGTAAAGAGCATGATACAAAGATAACAAGGGTCTTGTTCGATTCGCTGGTTTAGATCGATCCGGATCGAATACTATCAATGGTTTATAATTATTACTTTTCTGACTCCCTTTTTATTTGAACTAACTTTAAACTGATTTTTACATTTTTTTTTTGATAATTTTCAGTGCTTTCAAAGTTTAATAAATTGACAGCCTTTAACTGGAGTTTATGGGGTATGCTATATTTCTGTTAAATGTTGATGACGGCGTTTCAGAACCCACATTAAAGTATATACTGAGTCGAGGCTTTGATGATCGTTGGCATCTTCAATAAAACACAATAAAATAAAGACGATTGTTTACTTGAAGTTTATAAATCAGTTTTAAATTATATATTAAAATAATAATCTTCAGAACTTCCTAAACATGTATCGTATTTAACGCTTTCGTCACAAATTACAATTAACATACAGGTACATCTAGAAGCAATCACATAGATCTTTCTTCGGTCTTCTTGGTCGTCCTTGTCGAATTGATCTTCATCAATAACCATGACCACAACTTTAAATTCCAATCCTTTAACTCTTAAAGCCCATGCAATCAAAAACTTATTAGATTGTTCAACGTTTACGGCCTCTTCTTCATCGTCGCTTACGGCCTCTCCTTTCAGCAAAAATCTTTCAACGTCGCTCACGGCCTCTGGTTGAAAAGCATTCTCCACAAACTTATGGGAAATCTGAGAGTTTATTGCTTCTTTGGAGAGCCATTCGTTTTGCAGGAAAGGTATAACGCAAATCTCATGAGGCTCGACACCTTTTGTAGAGCATAAATCTATGATGACCTCTGATACAGTTTGAGAAATATTTATATTTCTTGGAACCCAAAATATTGGCGGTTCTTTATCCGATTTAGGAAAGTTTGTTTGGTTTTGTAAAGGAGTTTGGTTGGTAAGAGCACTAAAAAAGGTGCAAATTTGTTTAGTGGATCTTATGAGTTTGTTGAGGACTATTTGAGGCGTCTTTAGAATGGCTGGAGAGTGTTTTGGTGAGAACATGAGAGCTTGGTTGGTATCTACCATAAACCACAGATCACCCCAAGAAACTTTCGTTCCCATTGCCTCATGTATTTCTAAAAGTTTCGGTATTGAATGTCGTTTAAACGCATGTAGATCGGCGAGGGAACAGTTTTTTACAGAACAATTTCCATCGTGGTATGCCTTGTATATTCTGTAAAAAGTATTCTGGACTATCTCTGCTGTAAAACCTAGGATTATGGCCTCTGATTCGTCCATAAAGACATGTTTGTATTTGTTTGTGTTACCTTTCATGAAATTTTCCAAACTTATGTAAAAACGAGTTGTATCTACGAATTGTTCGAGTCCCAACAGCTTTAGATTTTTGATTACTTCACATCTACAAGAAATATTACATTACATTTTAAGCATTTTTTGTCAAAATTTCAATTAGCCCCCCCCCCCCCCCCCCCATACACCAACATATAAGTTGGACCGATTTGATCCGTTCGGTTTGGTCTGCGAACTAGGCCCGGCATGTATCAAAACTCTCGTAATTTTTGGGCAGCCGAATTTGGCTCGTCGACTTCAAAAAATGACTTTGACTTTCAGACATTTGTTAAGTATGGTTATATGCCTTCTTTTTTTAAAATTTTTGTTCATGTAAGCTTTGCATTTTACTTGCCACAAACATGGATAACTTTGGTAAATATGTTAATAAATTTCGTTATAAACTCTTTTGATAAGTAACGTGAATCGGCAAACATTATTTGTTATTATTATTATTTTAATTTAACCTCAAACCAAGTTGGATGACTTTTTATGATGATGACAAATTAACCAAGCTGACAGTATTGACGGGTTAAAACCGGCTGATTTCATCCGTGGCAGATATAACACGGCCCGAGGAAGCTCGGCTCGCCACATACACGTAAAGTTTTATCGGCGTATTTGGCTCGTGCCATATCAAATTCGTTAAGTTATCCGCTGGTGTATGGGGGGCTATTTATTGCTACTTTGATGGCGCATTACACAAAAATCGACCGACAGAAATGACTGCAACTACCAGTACAGTTAGTAATAATAATATTATAACAACACAACAAACCTGAACAAATATTTTTATGATGTACAGGTATTGATAATGTCACTGTGTTAATAGTCTGAGATATTTTATTTCACCCTTAAGAAATTTTGTGTAAATTTTTTACGCGAAAAACAACCCCTGGTGTGGATCGTTTAAATATGTTTACTACCATACCTATTAACTATAGAGATCATTTGGAAATTTTATTGAAAAACGATTAAAGTTTGAAACGTTATTTCAAATAAAATTAAATTTAAACTTAGTTTTCATAACTAACCTGATTCCTGGCCAGTAACAAATGTAAAGAGCTTTATTATCCGCACTCAGTTCGCCTTGTTCATGTAAAAGTTGAAGTTTTTTTAGGATCAGTAATGTTTTTCCTGTACCAGCTATCCCGTGGACAACCTTAAACATTACAAATGACATCGCCTTTATGTATATTTACATTTAACAAATTTGTGCTACTATTTACTGTAAATATTTTCAAACATTGGATATACATATCTGTTCATTAAAAAACCGTACACCTACTTTGTCCTGGTGTAAGTAATTATTTTTATTTTTGGCATATACTTACCGTGCGAGCAAAAATTATTTGCATCAAAGAGGGCTTGGATTAAAAAACGTAGGGCTTGGTTTAGATCACAATGATATATGGGAACGATATATCTAACCAAATCTAGGTGAACATTTTGTAAAGTTAATATTACCTCCGACATGATATGCCAAACTAATGAGTAATAAAATAAGTAGACAAATACAAATTTATTTTTGTTGTTTACAAAATTAACAAAGTAAGAATATACAGAAAGAAAAATAAAAATAATTACATAAATTGCTGAAATTGGCCACCGCCATGCTCCAAGCATAAAGTCACACGTCTCTTCATATTTTCGAAAGTGTTGACCAGCATCTCTAGCGAAATGTTACACATTCTTGGATAATCCTTTCTTGTAATTGTTCTAAATTTGCAACTGGTGTTTTAAAAATAGTGTTCTTTAAATGAGGAAAAACGAAGTAATCCATAATCGCTAAACAAGGTGATCTAGGTGGGAATTCAATGTCTGATCGAAAACTGATCAATCTGTCGTCGAAAAAATTGCGTAAGTAGTTAATAGTTTCGGCGGCTGTATGGGCGGTTGCACCGTCCTGTTGAAAATATCCAAAACGTAGTTCGTCGTCAAGTAATTGCTCCACAAATTCATTCAAAATATTGTCTCTATACCACTGTGCCGTAACTGTGTCATGGAAAAAAATAGGACCAACAATTCTTCGGGAAACAGCTAACCAAACACCAATTTTTTGAGGGTGTAATGTGGACTCTACAAGAAAATGGGGATTTTTTACTACTCCACATGCGTGTATTCTGAGAATTCACATAACCGGAGAGGTGGAACCAGGATTCATCCGAAAAAAATGTCAGGTCTAATAAATCATTTCGTTCCAATACATTTTGGGTAAACCATTAAGAGTAATTCCTGCGTCTTTCAAAATCTGCGGCTTGTATTTCTTGGAATACTTGCACTTTATAAGGAAATAAATTTAGCTGCTTCTTAAGAATAGTCCTGCATATTATGTTCCATAAGATCTTCCCACTTCTTGGGACAGGCGTCTTATACAATTTGTTGGCGTATTTTGCATTATTTCACGAACGTTTGCAACAAGTTCTTCTTTTCTTGCGGATGGTCTTCCTGCTCCATTTTTTGTGTTGTATAGAACCTGTTTCCCTAAACACAGCCACGGTTCTTTTCAGGCAATGATAAAAATCCCCAGCAATATAGGAAAATGTTCGTGAAAATCGTCCATGCACAAACCCGGATTGTATTGCCACTCACCATTTACTCTAACCCCGTTTCGAAAATACGCTTCAACCGTGAATGTTTTGTGCTGTTCCGTAAAGCCCACTGTGTGAATTGTTCAAGAATGGAAAAATTAGCGATGAATCAATAAATTACTTGTAACGACTGTCAAAGATGACGGAATAACTGATTGATTGTTAATTCAGGTAGTTACTGACACCCAACAGGTATTAAGCTCTACGGCTAAGTATTACGTCCTTAGATGCAAGGCCCTCATCTTTGATGCAAATAATTTTATCTCGCACGGTATAATATTATGCTGTTTCACCCACTTCTTTAAAATCGAGAAGGCTATGCTATTAACGATAGCCAAGATAAAAGTTTCAAAAATAGTTGTTTGGCTGCATCACCAGGAAAATTTAATTAAATAGGTATAAATTTGGCATCGCTGGATAGCTAAAGGTTTAAACGTTGTTTGGCGTAACAGATTTTTAATTTAGGCCCTTTTACGATACTCATCCTGTATACAGGGTGGTCCTTAAGTACATCAAGAAAATCTAGGATATGATTCCTGGCATCAATTTAAGTTGAAAAGTTCATATGGACTTATGCCCTAAAATGCTTACCCTCTAAGATACAGGGTGTTAAAATATTTAAAAAAAATAATTGTTTTTTTAAAATTTCGAAACTCCTTGAAGATACGGTATTGAAAATTGATGTCGATTGATTTCGTATTAAACTGCACTTTTTAGTTAAAAAAGGGTTTGCCTACTTCCACCAGTGGCGTGCATGAAGATACCATCAATATTTTTTTTGTGAAAATATGTGATACGCCACTGTTTTTTTTAACTCTGATGCATTTTTATGCATTACTGATATAAGCGGAACAAAAGTTGTCTCTACTATGTTTTTGAAAAAAATGGTAGTTTTAAAGGAAAATGGAAAATATTTTAACACTCTGTATCTTAGCATTTTAGGGCATAAGTCCATATGAACTTTTCAACTTAAATTGATGCCAGGAATCATATCCTAGATTTTCTTGATGTACTTAAGGACCACCCTGTATATAGCAAACCCAAAGTATTCCCGGTTTTGAGATGGATTAATAACTAATATACAGTGTGACCAGTAAAGTCCGCATCATATAGGATTTTTTTTTATTAATAACTTTATTCGAAATTTGACTTTGGCATGAAAATTAAGCAAAAAAAAATAGTAGTCACGTGATTCGCATTATCTGTCAAATTTTAATTTTTTCCCAAAAATAATTCAAAAGTGGGGTTATTTCTGAAAGTATCAAAAAAAAGTTGTTAGAAAAAGTTTTTTTTAATGCAGTTTCTAGCCTACATGCAAAATTTCAGCTGCATAAGATAATTTTGATTTTTACCCATATTTTGTAAATTGCACCACTTTTGCAAAATAAGACTCAACGCAACCTACATAAAACTTCTTAGTTTTGACAATGCTTTATTTCAGATACATTTTCTTAAAAGTATAAATAAATAAATATTAAATGTGTGTTTTTCTACAAAATCAAAATTGGGCTATTAAAATTTGGTCGCATGTCGTATGTGATGCAAAGTTTATTTGTTTTTGACCCTGTATAAGGAACTTCATAAAATAAGTATTTTTGAAAACGTTGTTTGTCTTTAAAAGTAATACACCTTAATATTAAGACAAAAAAGAACACAGTGTCATCAGTAAAGTGTTCATAAAGTGGAAAATCAATTTTAGTGGTGGGTAAAAAATCAAAATCATCTTATGCAGCTGAAATTTTGCATGTGAGCTAGAAACTGCATTTAAAAAAACTTTTTCTAATAACTTTTTTCGATATTTTCAGAAATAACCCCACTTTTGAATTATTTTTGGAAAAAAATTAAAATTTGGCAGATAATGCGAATCACGTGACTACTATCTTTTTCCTTAATTTTCATCTCGATCGAAGCAGAACTTGATGCCAAAGTCAAATTTTGAATAAAGCTATTAATAAAAGAAAATCCCATATGATGCGGACTTTACTGGTCACACTCTATATAAAAAATATTGTAGTTAATTTGTAAAACTATTTTATTCTGTGCGTGAGAATTTAAATACTTACCAGAGAACCACCCGATTTGCAAATATCGGTTCTCAGCAATTCTAATTGTTGTTGGGTGAGTAGAGCTAGCATGTTATTATCTATCTCATCCATGAAGATACCACAGCTTAAAATAACGTGCCTAAAAAACACAATCGTTTCAGGCAATATTGACTGTGACATGAATTATGAATTGTCATAATACAGTGACCGGCAGAAAGTGCGCAGCATATGGGAAAGTTTTTTTTTTAAACCGACCAGAAAATATACACTTTCTGGACAATTTTTCGTCCAGAAAATAACCTTTTTCCGATCGCAAGACCGGAAAAGTAACATTAGAGACCGGAAAAGATTTTTCCGGTCCCTGTTTTTTGTTTTTCCAATCGCTCTTTGATAATACAAGCTACCTTGATTTTGTTACTATGACAACAACATTTCGATGTATTGTCGAGTGACAGTTCGTTGATTTTTAATTTGTTGTTTATGTCAAACTTGTTCCGCTAGTTCGCAAATTTAACAATAAGAATTCAGATTTTGAGTTATCCAACACGGAAAATGAGATTTCAGAAGAAATTTTGGAAGCAGCAAGGAAAGCGACTTACGATATATTGCCAGTAAAATCAAAAGCCCGTTACGAGAAATAATACGACGCATTTAAAAATAACATAAAATAATTTAATGTAAATATCAAAGTGTCGGTCTTGAAAAAAATGTTGTACGTCACGCAACCGAAAAATTAGTGTTTTCCAGGTCTCTCCAACCTTACAGCTGGAAATATTTGTCTCGACCTGAAAAACACTACTTTCCGGTCTTGTAACGTAAATTACTATATCTTTAAGTTTAGAAAATTAATTTTATTTTAGATGGGTTCTGCATGCTCTCAAACCAAAATAACACCCATTAAATCTGGTAAAAGTCTTATTGTATACGAGGTAGGATCAAAAATTTGAAATTCCGCTAAGAGTAAAGTACCTCCATCTTTTATTTTAGAATATTTTTTTACTAAGAATTATTGTTTTAATTTCAAAGTTATACACAAATCCAAAATTTCGCTTATTTTGGAAAAAAAATGGATTTAATCGTGTTTTCTGAATAACCCTTTATAAAAAATGAATGGCAACCGAACAGTACGAAAATAAGATTTTCTGCAGACTTTGTTAGAGATAACCGTCGATCATAAGTCCGATTAGTTTGTTTTCATAATATTATGGCTTTTTAAAATAAAAACATAAAAATATTAAACATTTTTGCTGCACACCGTATTTTATTTTCTGAGGGAACAAGTTAATTTCATCCAACTGATATTTTTTGATTTACATTGACTTAAAGCATCTTCTAAGTAATTTTTTATACATTGAAGTTTGCATAGAAAGTTTCCTTCTGATTTATAAAGAAAAAAAATTTCAGAGAAAAGAAGTCTAGATATGTATTTTTAATTTAATTTTTTTTCTTTATAAATCAAATGGAAACTTTCTATGCATACTTCAATGTATAAAAAACTATTTAGGAGATGCTTTAAGTCAATGTAAATCAGAAAATATCAGTTAGATGAAATTAACTTGTTCCCTCAGAAAATTAAATACGGTGTGCAGCAAAAATGTTTAATATTTTTATGTAAGTAAAAAAATATTCTAAAATGAAAGATGGAGGTACTTTACTCTTAGCGGAATTTCAAATTTTTGATCCTACCTCGTATACAATAAGACTTTTACCAGATTTAATGGGTGTTATTTTGGTTTGAGAGCATGCAGAACCCATCTAAAATAAAATTAATTTTCTAAACTTAAAGATAAAGAACTTTCCCATATGCTGCGCACTTTCTGCCGGTCACTGTATACAAGATGTCTCATGGTGATCCATTAGAACAATTCGGAAAGTAATGCGATCTTCATCCTGCAAACATGGACAACGATGTTTTTAGAGACACTCTCTTAAAATGAGATAACAGCGACCATATGCGACTTCCACCAAACTTACTTATTTTAAATAAAACACCCTGTATAATATATTTTTTTGTGTTCCATTTTTCATCTCCAATAACTTTTAAAAGTTTTTTGGTCTTCCTCTATCCGTTTCTGAGAAAAAAATTGTTTTCCGGTATAACCGGAAGTTGCATAATATCACGTTACTTTCCAAAATATTCTAATGAATGGTCACCATGGTATATGGTATTTTTTTAGTGCGTTTCCACTTTTTATGTACTTTCCCTTTTGCATCTTGTTGGTGTGATCAGAGGCGGATCCAGGGGGGGGGGGGGCAATGGGGCCCGGGCCCCCCCTAAAGCCCGTTGAAACATTGAAAATTCTTTTTTAGTTGAATAGAATACCTGTTACAAAAATTTGTGCTACTTTTTCACAATATAAAATATAAATATACTGATTTATTTTGATTTTTTGCATACGGGCCCCCCCTTAGGAGTATTTCTGGATCCGCCAGTGGGTGTGATGTACCTTCAATTAAAATAAATATAATCAGAGAAGAGGCTTCCAGATATGGGGATATCTATACTTGGTTTACTAAATATATGGGTATTTTGATTCATGAAAGCTGATTCTTTGAATTTTCGTTTTCTCCAGTACTGTTCCGTGTCCAAAACCTTGGCTTCTGACCACTGAATATTATGTTGGTTGGTATACATGTTCCGCTATACCTGATCTCGAAGTTTCACCTCTTTGAGTATGTTTCAGATGTTCTTTAACCTCGTACGGGAAGAGGTCTTTTGATAGATACAATTTTTTGTGTTTTTATTACAAGGGGGTTTTACTTTTGTAAGAAAGCTTCTTGTCCAAAACCAACAGCTCAAACTTCACAATCCAATAAGGACGTAGGCGGAGTCATCAAGGTTCATTGCACATGGATAGTATTTAAGACAGTAGCCTTAGAATTATAATTTAGTTTACACTTAAAAACGGTTAGAGATACTAACTAACCGAAACTTGTGTTAAGTAACAAAATAAAGACAGTCCGACAAGGTATTTTTTTTCATATTACTTCATTATCTGCCATGCACATTAGTTGCAGGTATTAATAAAATAATTTAACAAAAAGCTTAAAATCAATTAAGTATGCCTGTAATGCCAAGTTTTTAAAAAGATAGTGTCAGTAATTTCCGAGATTGTCTAATAGGGCCCATAGGCGTAGTTAGGGGGGTACTTGGGGGTGCTAAAAGCACCCCCGGAATCTAAATTAGCACCTCCAAAAAAAAATTACAATATACAGGGTGTTCCTAAATATAATGTAAATACGAAAAGGGGTAATTCTTTGGCGTATTTAATGACTAAAAATTCATATAAACATAGGTCTGCAAACGCTTCGTTGCCGTTCTACAGGGTGTTGAAATTTCAAGATTTTTTTAGTTTTTTCTTTATAGCTCTTGTAGTTTTTGAGATATTTAGCTCTAATTTGGAATATAGGTTAGGCTGTAGGACTTACATCATTGGGCATACCAGATATTTTTTCAGGGGTCATGCCTCTTTTCTCCCCATGAACTTTTTTTCGGTGCGCCGCTGGTGGATTCTAAAATACAAAATGGATTTTTTGTTTTGTTCTAAAGCATTTTAATCTCTTGTAGTTTTTTCGTATTTACCACCGTTATGGAGAAAAACAAATAAAAGGATTTATCTGTTTCGCTAGATGAAATTTTTTTAAATAATTGGTCTAGTATATGCCTTGGCTTTATTTGGGTAATCTCTTATTACCTATTATTAATTTTGACAGTTCGCATTTGAAATATTAATTTTTGTACACAAGTGTTTGTAAATTAAATTAAAATAATTGCGCCCCAGCACATTTTTCTATTTTGGCTCGGGAGTATTTAAATGAAGTGTATGAGAACAAGTGGATAGGTCGGGGTGGGCCTCAGACATGGCCCCCTATCCCCTGACTTAAATAGTCTAGATTTTTTCCTATGGGGGCACCTTAAAACTCTAGTGTATACAACAGTGGCGGATCTACGGGGGGGCCTGGGGGGGCCCAGGCCCCCCCAACTTTTTTTCGATCGATCAATAATTTAATCTGCCTTGTTCAACACACGCCAAACCATCGCCACATATTTTTTTACATATTATTATATTATAGGTAACATAAACTAAAAGTTCTAATAAACTAAATAACTGATAGTAATAAAAGTAAGTATACAATTTTATTATACAATTATAGAAACAAAAACACTAATTAGCAGAACAGAACGTTTTTATTTGGTTTTAAAGCACCTTAATTGAAACGCCGCTCCGCCAAAAACCGACCGATACGAAATGCATGTGCAGATTATTCGCTTTTCTCTTTGTATGTTTATTTATAATATAAGTACCGAATTCCATTCCATTGTCATAATACCGCCGCGCCGTCGCGCGGCCGGCACCTTTGTGGAGTGTCGCGAGGCACCGCACAAAGGAGCCGCAGGACGGCGGCTTTGGTTTTACAAGCGATGTCTTTATTTTTATCCTTTTTTGTATGAAACAAAGAGAAGCCGAATTCGATCAGCGACCAATAAGCCGACTTTTTTACATTACGGCTCTCGCTTATTCGCTTGTGGTACTGTTGCCAGTGATGTTTATTTTATATTTATAGGTTAAGGCACCGAACATATACATAGACGTATATGTTCGGTGGTTAAGGTAAGCAAGGACAAAAAATATTCTTTTGTTGTAATTTCTGGTATGAATATTATACAGGGTGCATGGTGTTATTTAATAAGTGTCCGATATTTTATAGGACGATTCCTCAAGGTGAAGAGTTCGTATAAGCTGTGCTAACAAGCTCTTCATTTTTGAGATACAGGGTAGTAAAAAATTATTATTATTTTTGTTTTTTGTAAATAACTTCGAAAAACTATAATAATTTGTTTGTACAAAAATTGGTATTTGGGGAATTTTCAATATGAGAAATTCAAATTTGATTTTAGTTTGGCCTCTAATTATAGGTGGCGCCACCTACAGTTTTTTTTCTCTTTTGGAGAGTCATAAGCCATAACTTTTTCGTGCATGTAGGTATGTATCGCATTTTTATTTTCTAGAAGAAAAACCGATTCCTCTATTACTTTCACGTGAAAATGGTAAGTTTATCAAAAGTCGCTACAAGCAGCAGTTTTCGAAATATCGTGATTTAAATTAATCAATAATCAATGCATGCATTTCTTATATGAACTTTTTACCTTATAAATAACTGAAACTGAGTAATCGTTCTGTAAAATATCGGACACTTATTGAATAACACACAAATATTATGTAATATGTAACTGGTAATTTGATCGCCCCTTAAAACGGGCGCTCGCTTGCCCTGCGCACCTTGCATGCTCGCTTATTGTTGCCCTAGACTGTGTTTTAAAACAAACTAAGTACGATATCTATGGTTTTTTTTATAGAAAAGATAATGTCGAAAAAACAGTCAAGTCTGCTAAATTTTTTCCGGAAAAATAATCAAGATCCTGATCCTAGTAATGGCTATTGAACATGAATCTGTATCGGATATTTTACAAGAAAATGACTATATGGAACAAATCCTAAATTGTTTCATAAATAGTAGTAACAGAAAAATGATGTTCCATTAAAGTTTATTTCTCATTTATGTTTTTTTTTTGTTAAATTATAAGTGTTTTCTTTCTTTTTGTAAATTACCTATTTTGTAGTAGTCTATAATATCTGGTCTTGTGCTAATATAAATAAATTACTTGGGATTATTGTTTTAAAACATTTCGAGGTTCTTTATTGTTACATTCTTAACGACTTTCAAAAAGTTAATTTTATTTGTACCTTATACACCATAAACCTATGGATAGATTAGTTTTTAATACATTAAAAAACTTCTAATTTAGTTTTATTTTTTGGGCCCCCCCAATTTTTAGGATGTAGATCCGCCACTGGTATACAACACCAGTGAATACCGTTGATGATTTACGAAATTGAACATTAGATGGATTTGAAACCATAAGAAATACTCTTTGAAGAAGTACGGGCATCAATGAGAAGAAGAGCGAGCGCATGCATAAGAGTAGGCGGTAGGTCACTTTCAACAATTTTTATAACGTAGTTTCCTTGTTATTGTTATTATTTGATATTTTAAAAATAAATACAAACAAAAGTTTATCTAAATCAAGCCAGAGCTTATTAGGCTATTTAAAAAATTTTAATTTCATCTAGCGAAACACAGAAAACCTTTTTTTTTTTTCTCGATGATAAATACAAGAGGAGATTAAAATGCTTTAGAACAAAACAAAAAATGTATTTTGTATTTTAGAAGCCACCAGCGGCGCACCGAAAAAAACTTCATGGGGAGAAAAGGAGGCATGACCCCTGAAAAAATATCTCCCTGTAGATTCTTAAAACCATTTGGTATGCCCAATGATTTAGGTAAGTCCTACAGCGTAACCTATATTCCAAATTAGAGCTAAATATCTTAAAAACTACAAGAGCTATAAAGAAAAAACTAAAAAAATCTTGAAATTTCAACATCCTGTAGATCGGCAACGAAGCGTTTGCGGACCTATGTTTATATGAATTTTTAGTCATTAAATAAGCCAAAGAATTACCCCTTTTCGTATTTACATGATATTTAGGAACACCCTGTATATGCTAATTTTAGAACTATAATAACCTATTTTTATAATATACATTATATAGGTATGTAATGAATTTTTCATATTAATATTTCAAGCATTCGAATTCTGGTACAAATTCAAGTAGTATATTTAGGTACTTGCGGATTCTGTTCAAAATTTCTCTCCGTGTACCGTGTAGTTCACGCCCAGTTTACTTGTCAGAGCGGGTCTATGATCATAAAAATCTCGTAAAATACGAGAGCGGCATAGTAGCTTGTGTAGGTATGTCATGTTCTGCAATTCTGCATTAATTTGATAATTTAAATTTAACCAGTCGTAGTCGTTCAAATTCGCGGAAATTTTTAGCCGGTGTTTTGACTATTTTTTTTTTGTTTATTAAGGTTTTATATGGTTTTCTTGAATTCAGTTAAAGTTTAAAGTTAAATAAACACGAAAAAACATTGAGTGCGTCGTCGGATATAAAATGCACCGTGGAATTTTTGAAAAAATCTTTTAGCAAGTTACCGTTGGAGGAGAAAGTGATTGTCAAGAACATTGAAAAACCTAAACCTGCTATTAACATGACATTAAAATATTTACTAAAAATTATTGACCAAATTTGGGCGTGGTCTTAAAAATTTTTGGGCTTTTTGTGCACCCCCACGTTAACATGTCACGAGCCGCCACTGGACTTCAGCACCCCCAGTGTTGACCGTCTAACTACGCCTATTAGGGCCACATACTGAACATGAATCACCCTGTATTCCTTGCATCTATAACATCCATCATACTTTATTTATCTGATGGTAGATAGGCAATTAAACTTATACATTTTTACAGAAGCTTCTAATGCTGCAAACAACTTTTTATTTTAATGATATAAATCGTTAAGCACGCATTATCCGTTCCCCATAAAGCTTTACAGCTTGGTTTTTTCAACCCATCCTCGACATTAAATTTGACTTTTATAGTTCGCCACTATTTGGACAGCCACTTTTAAAGTAAACGATAATTAATGCCTTTTTTTATTTGTCGAGAACAAACTCCTCTAGAATTTTTCCTGGTCTTTTTGCCGTTTCCGAGAAGAACCATATAGAAGCTTTTAAACGGCTTCTTAAACGTGTTTTTTTAACGATTGATTGAAGTACCTAATAGTAATTTATTTTTACTGGGTACTAAGAGCAATTGTTCGATGAAGGAATGTGTGTGTGTGTACGGTGTGTTTTTTAAGCACCGCGTCTAAGAAAAATGCCTTACCTTTTGTCTGCCTTCGCGGATATAATGACAATGGAATGTTTAAGTAATATGAACTAGGATACATGGATAAAGTAAAAAATATAAGGAATGGCGAGCTGCATGCAACTAAGTTAAATAGAGCCCAAAATGCACAAACCATCTGCAAATGCACAAAGAAGGGAAATACAACATTTGCTCGATAATAAAATAACACCTCTGCCAGATCCGATCTTATCGTGCGGGTCTTATGATTTAACAAAGACATACTTACAATTTTTCTTTTCTTTTATTGCGTTTAATCATACTATCCAAATAAAATCCGTTTGTAAGACAAATATGACAGACTTATGCAATTTTGACATGAAAGAAAAGGATATTATGTAGTTAATTTTCAGCGATTCAGAAAAGTTTGTACCTGCATCCTGAATGTGACAATATGAACGATAAAAAGCAATTTTCTGGTTTTTTGCATCCCCAAACAAAAAAAAGTGGTTGAAAAACACAACCAAAATCCTTTACCAAATATGTTAAAATCCGAACTCATATCAATGACAAAGTCTCTCAAATCACCCAAAATATACGCTGTATATAGATGCCGCCATATCTTTTTATAAAAAACATGTAGGTACGGTCTTAAATCCTTACAAGTAGAAATAGTTTGGCAAGATTCGTTGGATCATATTACGCAGTAGTACTGGAAGAAATCGGTGGAACATACAGAAAAATTAATAAGGAATTGGTGGGATCGAGAACAAGTATTATAGATGTCGAAGTAGCGCCGATGATCATTGCTCCATTCGAGGACGACTCAGATGAAGAGGACTTTTCAGAATTTCTAAGTGATGATGACAGTTTTTAAGTTTTTAGTCTATAATTATAAACGGTTTTCTTTGTTTACCTACATTTTTTAGTATTCTTCGGTATTATATTATGCTTTCTTTCATGGACAATTTTCTGTACAATTCTTAAATTAATTACCACTGCTTTTGCTACTATTTTCTACTTATTGGTTGGCAAATTACCATATTTTCTTTTTTTTTCTTGAAATAGTTAATCGGATTAAATTCCATTGTATGCTTAGGTTAGGTAATTTTATTGCTAAAATAAATTACACTGTTTGTTTCTAATATAAAATAAATTACACTTTTGTTTGTTTGTAATATCGTCGTTTTTAATAAATAGATTTAGTAGATATACTACTGACAGGGATGACGAACCAATGGCTCGCGTGTAATTGAAGGCACGCGACATAAAATTTTGGGCATGCCACCGATAACAAAGTTTACTATGAATTATTATATTACGAATTTGACGGCACGTCTATGGCATCATTAAACATTTCTTTAGAAAAAATGGCACGTTAATACATAAAGGTTCGCCACCCCTGTTCTATTATATGTACATAATTTATGCAAAAATAATAATATTCCCTATATATGTGCAGGGGCGGATGGGACACCTCGGACCGGCGCGGGAAGTCAATTGAAACGGCGCCGCGTCGTGTCGATCCAATAAAAAAATGAAAAGACATAAATATGTATTTATTCATCCACTTATACGACATATTTTTTATAATAACTCATAAATAAAAAAACAAACTTAATTTTTTAACACGCTTTTTTTTTTTAATTAATAGATTCATCTGCATGTTTGTATGTATGTTTGTAACCGACTTCTTTAAACCCGATTTTGACCCACTTTAACTTTAAACGGTCAGATTTAATTTAAATATTCTAGACTTATCAAGAACCGCTGAAATACAATTTTGACAGCTGTCAGGTATAAAACAAAGATGCGATTTTGACGAAACAAATTATGGAGTCGTATAATAATAATAATAATAATAATAATACTTCTTTATTTCAAATGACATTTCCCACATACAGCAAGTAATATACAAATGAAATGACGTCATTAGCAAAATCAGAAACTATACAATATCATGCTCAAAAAAGTATTCGATGCGGAGACTTCGGGAAAAATAAGCAAAAAATTCTCCTGTAAAAATTTGACAGCTGTCAATATGTCAAATCGTTTAAAAAAAAATGATAATAATGAAAAAACTATAAGGTCGTATGTATATTGACGGTGGAAAGTTGAAAAAAATACGCAAAAAATTCTCTTGTCAAAATTTGATATCTGTCAATATGTCACGATTATTACAATAACCGATAGTAATGAAACTATGGAGAACTAGAGAGTAGGAGGCCGATCGACAATGGCAGCATTTTCAATTTCTGTCCCGGTTTTTTGGTTAGTTCGCTATTGGCCGATAGATGGCTCTCGCGTCCGAAGTGGGCTGATGTTGTCTTCTTCTTCGTTTTTAATATGGAAAACTAGATCCTCCATAGTTTTTAACTTTTACTTAAACCCTTTATTTTTCTGTGCTTTTACTTTTGACAATTGACATTTTATTTTTCGAGATAACAAATAACGTTTAAAGGCAAGACAAGACAAATAACGTTGTATTGTAATTAATTTCCATATTTATAATGAATAATGGTACAATTTATAAAAGTAGAGTTTGCTTTGTGTCGGGGTGTAAGACAGGATCTTCTTCAAAGAGAAAACGAAGCCAAATAAGTCTCTTTCTAGCTCCAAAGGTAAGCTCACTTTAAAAAAACCTCTGTAGCTAGAATGTTTAATACCCTGTATTTTAAAAACCAAGCATCGTTGGAACTTTATACAGGCCGAGTTTACTAATAAGTATAACAAAGTAAGTGTAAATTCATATAAAAGTCCTTCTTTGTTCCTTAAAGAACTAATTTAAATAAAAATAGTTATCGCGTCCATAAGAAACCATTTATTTGATAGCCCACTTCGAACACGAGCGCCATCATATGGCAACTCGTAAAGCTGAATTACCGATTCTAATTTGGGACCGAATCCAATGCATTGCGATCGGCCTCCTACCTCAAGTCCTCCATAAATGAAACAAACGTGGGGTCGTATAGATATTGTCGCTAAGAATAGAGAAAAATTATAAAAAAAATTCTACCCGTCAAAATAAAATTTTGACAAATTTTTTTTTTAATTTTGAAAATTTTTGAATTTCTTGCGAATAACTCCGTTATTGTAAGTTTGAGAGAAAAATGTTATATAACTATATTTATGGAACGTTTGAAGGCGCGTCTTTTTTTATTTTAAAAATTTTCGTCTAAGTATTATCAGTTTCGAGATATGAGGCAAAATATAGAAATCATATTTTGGCCGATATCTCGAAAACCGTAAGAGATACGAAAAAATAATAACAAGCTGAGATGTAGATTTCTTCGAGATACAACTTTTTATCTATATTATAGACTTTTTTACTTAAGTTTATACTTTCTGCGAAAAATGGCAATTTATGAATATTACGAAATTTTCCTGAAATATGTATGGAAAATGTCGGAAAATTAAAATTTTTAAAAAAATTGCAAATATCGTTCTTTTCTTATAATTCGGCATATACGATCGGGTTTGTATGTATGTTTGTTTGTAACCAACTTCTTTGAACCCGATTCTGACCCACTTTAAATGGTCAGATTTAATTTAAATTTTGTAGACTTATCAAGAACCGCTGACAATACAATAATCTACTAATCTAGCTCAATCTTCTTTAAAAAAAATTCTTAACAATAACTCAAACTAAAAAATGAAAAATAAATATAGTTTAAAAAAACTAAAAAACACGCTTTAATATAATTTATCAAACTAAAAAGCGGAAAATAAATATAGTTTAAAATAATTCTTGAAATTCTTAAAACATATAAGTAGGCAGAAAATAATAATGAACGATAAACATTAGTATTATTATGAAAAAAGCGTGGGGCGCTTTGTGCTATATTTTTCGTATATCGAACACCCCATGCTTTTTTCACAGTAATACTAATGTTTATCGTTCATTATTATTTTCTGCCTATATTAAGAATTTCAAGAATTATTTTAAACTATAGTTATTTTCCGCTTTTTAGTTTGATTAATCACATATTAAAGCGTGTTTTTTAGTTTTTTTTAACTATATTTATTACATTTAAAACACATTTAGGTGAAAAAAATATTTATTATTACTTTAATATAAAAATTAAATAAAAAATATTTAACATAAAGATAACATAAATAAATTCTGGTTTTTTGGTTTCTCGATTATTTTCAAAATTAATTCAAATTGTTAAAATATAAAAGAAAAAAGTTCGCAAGCAGCGGCGGCGCCTGATTGACCGGCGCACCGGGAAATCTCCCGGTGTCCCGGCGGGCCCATCCGCCCCTGTATATGTGGCTATCTTCACGACAGTTAAAATAATAAAACTATGTATATATTCTCCGGGTATATTGATGCCTACATAATCTCACAACATTTTGATAAGCTCTGGAATTTTCGAATTGATTCATATGATCGGTGACCTTTGGACCCGCATGATAAGACCAGATTTGACTTATACAGCATGGATTCGTGCCAAAATTGTCAACTAAGTTTTGAAGAAATAGTCCATGCTTAAAGTGGAGTTGAAAGTATGAAAAGGAAAGAAAAACCTAAAAGTCTCCACAAAATTTAATAGAACAAAAATGTTCAGAGGTCTTTACATGTTTCGAACGTAGAAACGTGCATCATCAGGAGACAGAAAAATGTATTGCTGATATGGTTTTAGCAGAAGAGAAAATGATAAAACCTTATGGAGCTTTTATGGAATCAAAAATTAGTGTGTCAAAATAACATAATGTGAAAAAGTCGATTAAAAGGGTCTAATACAACCAAATAAAACGGCGAAGCAGAAAAACCACTTCTAAAAAGAAGATGTCAAAAGGTTTTAGTATTGAAAATACTATTAGGATCGTGTTTACGCAAACTTTGCATTGCATGTCGATGTCGCTCATGTCGATGTCGCTCTGCCGTCTGTCGCGGCCAACAGCGCAATATCTAGATCGGTCTTGTAACATAATACTCTGATAATACTTGGTAGAAATATAAATATGAATCAGCGTAAAGTCGGCAAGTAAATAATGAATAATGTTTAGTTTAGTTTGTGTGTTTAAAGAACGCCATAGTAACTTTGTTAAAAAGTGTTTTATTGAGATAAGTTATATTGGTTATAACTAAGGTAAGTTCACGTTATTTAAATCGGAATATTATATCGAAAAAAAAAAGCGGGAGGCAAAAAGTTGGAGCGCAATAATTGCATATTACAGAGTCCGCCCAAATTTGGTTAACAAATGGGATAATTTTTTTATTATTGATTTCTCAGAAAATGTTATTGTACCGGGTGATTGGTTATATTTTGCACCCCTACCTATCTCATGAAAATCTTCATGGTCTATTTTGAACGCTTGGGTAAATAAGTATAATTTAAAAACATAGCATAAGTAGGCTTAGACAATATGACCGATTGAATATAAGGCAATTGTTCACCTTGGTTGGTCTGCTATGTGAATATTATTGTTTATAAACAAATTAATATTAATTATTCTTAGAAATAAAACCATACAGTTAATATAATATGTTTTAGTTAATATACAGGGTGTCCCAAACGTAATGGGACACAGAGCAACAGCAGGCTCCTTAAGGCGAAATAATGCGATTTATTTAAACTTGCATTATCCCAAAATTGATAACAACCAAGATAAAGGGTGTCAAACTTTTATTTTTGTTTTCGTTTTTTTCGGATTATTTATAGTTCACCTTGGTTGGTCTGCTATGTGAATATTATTGTTTATAAACAAATTTATATGAATTATTCTTAGAAATAAATTTTTTATTATTGTTTTCTCAGAAAATGTTATTCTACATAAAAGTTTTGCATCTTGAGTAAATCATTTTGACGTATTCAAATCTTCTGTGGCATAAACAAGGTGACTATAAAATAGAAAAATATGACGTCAGTGACTCAAAATTTTTTTTAAATTTAAAAACTGAAACAGCCATATTAAAGAACTAATAAATCCAAGATAAAAAGTTAAATAAAGTTTTTTTCTAGTGCTAATAGTTTTCAAGAAAAGTCAAGTTAAAAATCAAATTTTTGCCCTTATTGAATTTTTATACTTTTCATATTAACTTTCCACATTGTTAATTTGGCTGTTTCAGTTTTTAAATTTTTAAAATTTTTTGAGTCACTGACGTCATATTTTTCTCTTTTATATTCACCCTGTCTATGCCACAGAAGATTTGAATACGTCAAAACGATTTACTCAAGATGCAAAACGTTTATGTAGAATAAAATTTTCTGAGAAATCAATAATAAAAAATTATCCCATTTGTTAAAACCAAATTTGGGCGGACCCTGTAAAATTAAAGAACATTTTTTAAACTTTTACAAAATCCAACTTAGAATGTGGGCTTTAATTACATGACATAGGTCATTAAAATTTTAAAGCTGTGTCAGGTATTTTCAATACATAGGATGCTTGCGTAAGGTGCAAGATCTGTGAATTTTTTTCTATATGTAGGTATGTATGTGTATGTCTGTAAGACATACTGTAAAACATAAAGCTTGTCAAGTCAAATCCTGGTGTTTTTGTTCGAAATAGAGATGTTTATGATAACATTCAAACTAGGGGTAGAAATTACTTGCTAACACCGGCTCACCGAACATCTCTGTTTCATAAGGGTCCTCTCATGAGTTGCATTAAGGTATATAACTCTTTACCTGATAATCTTAGGGCCATCAGGGGCAGTGAATTGTTTAAGCGTCACTTAAAGACCTTTTTAATTAACAAAGAATTTTACACGCTTAATGATTTTCTTCTTCTGAACACATAATTAGTGAAGTGTCAGTTTGCTGCTCCGGTTTTTGTTTTTGAACTGTTACTTTTATTGTTTATTTTGTCTTAAAGTTTTTATTTTTTGTCTTGATTGTCTTATTGACTTTTTGTGTATGTGTAGGTATATATTATATATAATAGGGTATTCTTCAGTTTGAATATAATTGTTGTTTGACTATGTACTGTGAGATTATTAGTTATCTTAGTAATTTTTTCCACTGACGTTGTCAATGTTCACTCGTGAATGATTTATTATGACAATAAAGATATTATTATTATTATTATTATTATTATTATTGTTAAATGGTTTGTGACCCTCTAGGAAGATTTTTATTATTGGGATATATTTTCAATAGGTTCTAATTCAGGATATATGTTAATGATGAATTCGGCTACAGTGAAATGGCCCATTTTATAAGAATAAAAATGATTTTGCATCAGTCTCGACATGTTTCGAATTTAGAAACGTCCATCATCAGGAGACAGAAAAAGATTATGCTGATGCTGTTAGCAGAAGAAAAAATGATAGATGGTATCCAACCTTAGTGGAGCTTTTATGGAAGACAAAAATGATGTATTGATATACATTTTTATGAGTAGTGAAGAAACATTGTCAGCGTACTAAGTTTGTAGAAAAGTATTTCAAAACATTTGTTAAGTAAGAACACAACTGAACAGATGGGGAAGAAAAATTTAGACCCGTAAAAAGAAGATTTCTTATAAACTTTTCTTCTTAAAATTTCTTCTTTACCGCTAATTGTGTTTAGCAATACTTTATTGTATATGTGTTCGGACTTCTGTAATAGATCAATTCTGTGTTACCGATATTATTCCAGTTAAAAGATGCACTCTGTAGAGGATACAAACCTTTGTAGTAGATCTGCGAATATACTTTCACGACAGCTTTTTGTTGAAGTTACATTCCGTAAAAACCATTCATTAAACAGGTTCTGGTCAGATAATTGATGTTCGAATACATGTAAATTTCCGTCTTCAGCCCATCGTTTTACAGTCTAAAAAATGTTGCCGACATAAATTATATTAGAAATAGTCTAAAATGTATTTAATACGAGGGATAAGAGAAAAGAAATAACTAACAGTAAGTGCTTTGCCTATATGGAATGACGACAGAGCAAGATAGCCGTATAACAAACTGACAAGCAGTGCTGGATTTACCATTAGGCTGAGTAGGCTGGAGCCTAGGGCGGCAGGTGGCAGGTTTTAGGGGGCTGCAAATTTGGCCCAAAAATTTTGTTTTGTCTTACAGAAATAAATGGTACAATCTTTATTCATGGTCGACGGGTAGTATTTTTTTAAATAAACTTTATTGTTGGCCGTGTCTGTTAATGGGGATAAAAAAGGTAGTTGGAACTTTACTGGCTTTGCAGAAATAAATTTCATTTTCAATAAAATAAGTAGGTAATCATAAATTTTTAAAATATTTACTAAAAATTATTGACCAAATTTGGGCGTGGTCTTAAAAAATTTTCGGCTGCGGCACATTTCGTCTGCAGCGAGCTTTTTCTTTCACGAACACTTTACCTGTTTCACAACTCACGAGCCGTCACTGATATAGGGGCGGCAAAAATTGAATAGCCTCCTACTAGCGGCAAATTTGTAAATCCGCCACTGCTGACAAGACGTCAAGTAACTATAGACACTAGATTCCTCGCGAGTTCTACCGTGCGAGCAAAAATTATTAATTTGCATTAAGGAGGGCCTTGCATCTAAAAACGTAATGCTTAGCCGTAGAGCTTAATACCTGTTGGGTGTCAGTAACTACCTGAATTAACAATCAATCAGTTATTACGTCATCTTTGACAGTCGTTACAAGTAATTTGATTCATCGCTAATTTTTCCAATTTCTTGAACAATTCACACAAGGGGCTTTACGGAACAGCACAAAACATTCATGGTTGAGGCGTATTTTCGAGACGGGGTTAAACGGTGAGTGGCAATACAATCCGGGTTTGTGCATGGACGATTTTCACGAACATTTTCCTAACGTTGCTTTTATTGCTGGGAATTTTTATCATTGCCTGAAAAGAACCGTGGCTGTGTCAGGGAAACAGGTTCTATACAACACAAAAAAGGAGCAGGAAGACCATCTGTAAGAACAGAAGAACTTGTTGCAAACGTTTTGTTGCAAACACCTTGTTTAACGGTTATGGATTACTTCGTTTTTCCTCATTTAAAGAACACTATTTTTAAAACACCAGTTGCAAATTTAGAACAATTACAAGAAAGGATTATCCAAGAATGGTAACATTTCTCCAGAGATGCTGGTTAACACTTTCGAAAATATGAAGAGACGTGAATTTATGCTTGGAGCATGGCGGTGGCCAATTTCAGCAATTTATGTAATTATTTTTCTTTCTGTATATTCTTACTTTGTTAATTTTGTTAACAACAAAAATAAATTTGTATTTGTCTACTTATTTTATTACTCATTATAGTTTGGCATATCATGTCATAATACGAATTTGACAAAATTTTAACCTAGATTTGGTTAGATATATATCGTCTCCATATCATTGTGATCTAAACCAAGCCCCACGTTTTTTAATCCAAGCCCTCTTTGATGCAAATAATTTTTGCTCGCACGGTATAATATATCAATTTTTACTATAGATATATACAGGGTGTCCGGTAAGTATATGGCATACTCCCAGGAGCGTATAGGGGAGGTCAAATAACTCTACTTTGTCATATAAAAAAACCTAAAGTGTCTCTTAACGGAGATACAGGGCCCCAAAGGGGTACTCAGCGACTTACCTCTTCGGCTCTAACTTTTGAACCGACATCGACACGTATAATTTAATGAAATTTTAGTATTTTGTGTAGGCCATAGAGACTCATAAAACCGTACTACATTAGATGTTTTACCTCGTCAGGGAAGTCAGGAACTGACTTGCCACCACTCTCGTTGAGCCAAAATTTGGACAGGTGTCATTTTACAGAGCTAAAAACTGATTTTTTAAATACCTTAGGTATTTTTATTTTAAAAAAGGTACTCTACATTTGTCTCGATGGAATTAGCGGTTTTCCAGAAAAATAACGTTTTTGTATATACAGTGAAGTCCGCTTATAACGAACCCGTTTATAACGAACTTCCGGTTAATACGAACCTTTTTCCCTTACATGAAAAATGAAACAAAATGTATTCATTACTGGATATAACGAACTTCGGATATAACGAACCATATTCTGTTCATTTTTGAAGTTCGTTATATGCGGACATTACTGTATATTACGTTTAAGGTAGGAGTATCAACATGCTTGCCAACCTATAACCTATTTCGCGTAGATTTATTTATGTTTTCTAGCATTTATACAAAATTTAAAGAAAATCAGTATCGACTTGATATTCTATAGGTAATAATTGACATATTTAAAAAATATCAAGGAATTTCATAACTTATTTTAGGAGAATTGTATAACGCAAAATATCGTGTAAGATTTTTTTAACATTATTATGTCATTACAATGACATGTTCTTTCATTATACATATCTCCCAAAATTAGCAATGAAATAAATTGATATTTTTGTAATATATCAGATATTACCTAAGTAATGTGCCGACGATACTGATTTTATGTAAATGTTTTTTAAAAAATAATAAACTTGAAAAAACAAAGCGAAATAAATAGGTTATAGGTTGGCAATAAATTGAATGACGTTGAGAATTCAACGTTAAGGTGGGAGTATCAACATGCTGACCAACCTATAACCTATTTCGCGTAGATTTATTTATGTTTTCTAGCTTTTATACAAAATTTAAACAAAATCAGTATCGACTTTATATTCTATAGGTAATAATTGACATATTTAATAAATATCAAGTAATTTCATCACTTATTTTAGGAGAATTGTATAGCGAAAAATATCGGGTAAGATTTTTTTTTACATTATTATGTCATTGTCACTCATTGTTCTTTCACTGTACAATTTTCCCAAAATTAGCAATGAAATAAATTGATATTTTTGTAATATATCAGATACTACCTAAATAATGTACCGACGATATTGATTTTCTTTAAATGTTAGTTATTAAAATTATAAACTCAAAAAATCAACGCGAAATAGGTTATAGGTTGGCAATAGATTGAATGACGTTGAGAATTCAACCTTAAGCATTGATTCGAAATTTATTTAATAATCAAGTTTATTAACATAAGCTTTTTGAACACAATAACTAATCAAATAACTTTAAGATTAATAGAAAAAAGAAAAGCACAAAGACATTCTCCATAATAATACAAATCGACATGTTTCGAGTGTAGAAACACTCATCATCAGGAAAACAAAGTGAAAGGTATATGTACAATGCTGATGTTGTTAGCAATAGAGAAAATAATAGTGGGATTGAGCCGTAATGGAGCTTTTAATGGTGTACAAGAAGTGGAAAATTGAATTGTCAAAAGACCGACAATCAAGATTTCAGCATACTGAAAAGTCAAGTGTTGGTGCAAAGTCAAAGGCACTGTCCTGTGCAGAAAAATGAGGAGAGCAAAAGAAAAATTAGGGAGTTTTCATTTCGCTTAAAGTAAAAAACTGTTGGGGTACCAGGCTTTTTACGACCCAGTTACCCCGGCAGGAGTCAGAACATACACATTTACTGCAAAATTAATATTTTAAAAAAGTTTTAATTTTTTTTTTGTTTTACTAGAACATCTTTGTTGGAGAAGTTCCACTGCAACCAGCACGTGTCAGATGTCAGATTTTTCCATCTGAAACGTGCTGGTTCACTACTTAATAATGATTTTCACAGATAATTTTTTTTAAAACTCCCTCATTTTTATTTTGCTCTCCTTATTTTTCTGCTCAGGACAGTGCCTTTGCACCAACCCTTGACTTTTCACTTTTCAGTATGCTGAAGTCTTGATTGTCGGTCTTTTGACTATTCAATTTTCCACTTCGTGTACACCCAGTGGCGTAGCGTGCAGGGGGCCAGGGGGGGCGACCGCCCCCCCCGCCCTTTGAGTCCTTTGCCAAACGGCGCCCCCTTTCCACTCTCCCAGTAGTTTCCAGTTCAATTTCACTTCACATGATAATTGATAATATTGTTTACCTATCGACTATCGCAGCAAGAGGAAATTTACTATGTTTATGAATATAAATAATAATTATACAACAAAACCCTCATCTTATCCGACTGAAAGTTTATATTGCCGACAGCCTTGTCCTGCAGTCAATATTACGGTCGTCTCTTCGCTCTTCGTCAGAAAAACAAAAATTTCATTTTAACAAACAATTCCCGCCCATGAAAATATATGCTCCTATTATTATGTAATATGCATAAAATATTTGATAGAGTTTTCACAAAATTCCCCTTGCCGTGTCATATTCTGTTTTCATGTGACCATTTTAGACATGACGAAACAAAAACTTTATTTCTTAGGCCAAAATTTACTAAAGAAACGAAATTATACAATAGCAGTGAGGCGCCCTTTGAACAAGGGCGTAGATAAGGGGGTAATTACCCTCCCCCCCATGACCCATAATGAGCCATGAAAACGAAGCACTTTTTTTTACTTGATCAATTTTTTTTGGATTTCTTGATGATCTTGTGTATTTTATATTTTTCCTACTTGAAAATCAGGTAACATCAGTGAAAAAAGGGCGTGGCACCCAAAAAATTTTCGCCTACGGCGCTATTTTTTCCCCTCTTTTAACTCATAAAAAAAATTTACGCCCTTACCTTTGAAGCTTTCGCCCCCTCCGCCCCTTTAACCACGCTACGCCACTGTGTACACCATTGAAAGCTCCATTACGGCTCAATCCCACTATTATTTTCTCTATTGCTAACAACATCAGCATTATACCTTTCACTTTGTTTTTCTGATGATGAGTGTTTCTACACTCGAAACATGTCGATTTGTATTATTATGAATTATTCTAGGTTCGCCTAGTTTTTCTAATAAAAATTGTGGAGAAAGACTTTGTGCTTTTCTTTTTTCTATATCATTTAACTCCTCTTTGAGTATGGACTACTTCTTCAAAATTTAAGATTAATACTCACTGAGAAAATTGTTTTACTAAATTATCTTGTTAAATAAATATTAGTTATCTTGACAAGAAATATAGTTAATATAACAACAGTTCGCAGTAATCTAAAAATTCTTCTCTTGTAAAACTAAATAAAGAAATCTTGTTAAAATATTATAGTAGCCGCTAATAAGCTTCTCATTTGTTTTCACTAATGTGTGAATTTTTATTAACTAAGTTTTTCGTTCTTCTTAAAATAAAATATTTTCCTATTTAATTTTACTAGCATGTCTATTTAAAATAGCATGCGATTTAGTAAAATCTAATAATACATGTTTTAATAAGAAATTAATGTCGGTTTAAATTGACAACTTAGTAATATTAGGCAACCACTTATTTATAATAGCATGCGACCTTAATAAAACACTTTAAAACAACGGCTAAACTGACCAATCAGATGGTTTGGCGCTAGTCACATTACCGATTTCACGGTTTTTTTTTTACCGGATTTTTAGTTTCATTTGTGTTTTATCCTTCTAAGAGGTGCGTGGTGTTATCCTTTTTCTTTATAATATAAAATATTCGTCGCCGTCGACAGGTTACCAGTGTTTTGTTTTGTGATTATAAATATAAAAGTTAAAATTGTGTTATAGTGTGTAAAAAAAATGTTATAGTGTAAAACGTGTAGAAAATAGTTCATTGTTATATGATTTAAAAGTTGTTTTTAAGTTTAAGTTTTTTTTTATTGGGCAGTTTTTGCCATCGAGAAAAATCCCGCTAATAGAATTTCCAAGAGCCAATATATTGTCATTCGATAAATCATGAAACATAATTTTTGATCTACTAGAAAGAATGACGTTTGCCACTAAATAAAAATAGGCATTTATCAAATTGTTTGTGTAGCTTTGAAGAATTTGGTGTTTTAAAAATCGATTAGCGGGTTTTTAGTGCTTGGAAAAAACTGACCATTATTAAATAAGAATTTAAGTTTTTTACTTTACATACAGCATAATATATCATTATTGAAAAAAGTTCCCATTAAAATTGCAAATTTAAATGTTTAGAGCATACCTACATCAGCTCTACCAGAGTGAGAATCGCCAAGCGTTCTGCTGATTAAACGAGAGAGAAAAAAAATTAATATTTAGAAAATAATTTCTACTTTATATACCCCACCCAGAAAAGTCCATAACGATCGAAAATATTTTCAAAATTATTTTTGAAAAATTTTTTTGTTTTTAGTAACTTTGTAATATCTTAAACAATTATTTATTGATCAAAACTAAAATGATTTTCCCTCATGTAGAATGTTGTACCAAACAATTTTTCCATATCGGCCTTACTTTTTTCTCAAAAACTTGCGCCGTGTAAAGTCAATTTAGGCTCCTAAATTCACTTTACATTCTACATGAGGGAAAGTCATTTTGGTTTTGATCAATAAATAATTGTTTAAGATATTACAAAATTACTAAAAACAAAAAAAAAATTGAAAATATTTTTGATCATTATGGACTTTTCTGGGTGGGGTATATAAAGTAGAAATTATTTTCTAAATACTAATTTTTATTTTTTCTTCTCGTTTAATCAGCATAACGTTTAGCGATTTTCACTCTGGTAGAGCTGATGCATGTACGCTCTTAAGTATATTTAAATGTTTTCATATTTGAGTCCTTTGGTCAATTATATCTGCTACGAAAGGTTTCTGTGTTCAGGAGAAGAAAACATAAAAAGAAAAATATTTGTCGTGCCAAAGTTTCGGTGGCTACATGTTCCACCACATTTCCTATTTTAGCCGTACCTTTTTAAAATTAAATTTTAGTGTTAAACTTAAAAACAAACTGTTGTAATTTTACTTCTGAAGAAAGTGAAATATAGAAAAAACTAAATTTATTTGTTCTTACTTCCAACAAAGTAGGTCGAACATGTCAATTCAAAATATAGCCACCGAAACGTTGACAATACAAATATCTTTGTTTAGATGTTAAAAATTTAGTTCTTTATTTAATATTTGACTTTCGTAATGCGTTGAAAGTTTTATTTTTACAGGTTTGTTCGTTAACTCAATAATTTAAGTCATGTTTCTGTTTTACCATATCACAACTTTATTGGAGAAAGTTGCTTGTTAAAAGTTTTAAATTTAATTAATACATGTTCCTATTTGAAAATGATTTTTTCTTTTATTTCCATTGTAGTCACCTAGGTATTTGTATAAGTCAAAAAATATCCCAATACTTTAAATACCTACTCGTTTAAATATAAACTTGACTGGTAGTATAGTTTTGTAAGAAGTGGAATATATTTTTGCTATTGATTTCTATTAATGATTATGTTTTTACAGAATATATTTTCAAACAGTATGTTATCATGCAGGCCTAATTTTTTCCTAATAGCGTAAATAAAAGTATAAGATTCTGATTGTACAATTCTTATGATTTTTTGTCGCATTAGGAAAAACTTATAAAATATGATAATATATTGAGAGAGAGAACACAATTTCAACAATCACATCAATATTTAAAATGCTTTTCATTTCTTCCAAGATTGAATCACCCTGTAGGTATATTCAACTGGGTATCTTTGCACGGCTAGAATTACAAGATTGTTTAGTGTATTTTACTAAGGTTGCTTAGTGCATGTAACTAACTTTGCATGGCTAGAATTACAAGATTGTTTAGTGCACTTTACTAAGGTGGCTTAGTGCATGTAACTAACTTTGCATGGCTAGAATTACAAGATTGTTTAGTGTACTTTACTAAGGTTGCTTAGTGCATGTAACTAAATATCTGGTTGTTTTTATTAAGATATTTTAGTGGTTTTTACATACATATTAGTAACTTTAAATATTACCACTTAGTAGGAACAAATCTGCTACTAAGATGTCTTAGTAATAACAACAATTTGTATTATTAAAAATAAAGGGGTTTACTTGTTAGTATTAATATACCGCTGCCATATTTAATAAACAACATAGTTATTTATAATAAGATAAACATTCTGAAATAACTATTCAATTTAGTACCCTTAACAAGTTTTAATTTATTTTTTCTATTGGAGAACTACTAAATCTCTTAGTTGTTTTTACTAAATATTTTTAACAAGATTTTTTTAGTAAGAATAACAAGACATCTAGGCTGAGGCCTATTCTACTAAGAATTTTTAGTTAATTTAACTAAAATTTTAGTTAAAACTACTAAAAAATTTTCTCAGTGACGCACTAAAATAATTAAATAAATTATTACATCTTATTAATGCTCACATGCATCTAACTTATGGACAAGCACTCGGTAATTGTGTGGACGCAAGAAGAATTTATTCTGATACATTTCTAAATCGGCGTTTACCGCATCGAAAAACTTTTGAAAGGGTCGATCGTAGCTTAAGAGGAACAGGTAACAGTTAAATTATGAAAAGCACTTAAAACTGAACTTTTTGACATTTCGGAAATCACTTAAGTAATCGCAAGAATGTTTTTAAAAATTAAAAGCTTGGCTTCTTATTTACTCGAACAGATTTTCAACAAAAAACCAAAACGACATTTAAAAATATTTTTCTGCAAATATCAGGATTTTCGAGTTTAAATATAAGTTAGTTCCTAATATCCTGTACACAAATAATAAGGCTTTTATTACAAACCCACCTGATTCCGAGGATCTATCGTATAAGCACCCAAGAAGGGCCACATTATATGGCACTGTATATCCTGGCTGACGTTCAATTTCAGACTATTTTCTAATAATTCTACATGATCTCTTAGTTGATGTTGAGCGGTTCTCTTGCAGTTTTTAATAGTTTTAGCGTCGGCTTTTACTTCTATATTTTCCTTCGTAGTCAATCGATCGCTTGTTGATTTTACTTCTATGAAAAAGACCAAATATTTTCCTGAAAAGTATTTTATTAGTGGTATGTTCAAACAGTGGCGGCTTGCTAATGAAGGACTCTGGGGCGCCGCCCTCCCTGCAATTATTTCAAACAGAATCCAAAAATACTTTACTTAAAAAACCAACAAAGCAATGTATGTAAGCAATCCATTAAAATAATTCAAACCAAACATAGCCCTATTCCAGCGGGTAGGTTATACTAAGCGCGGGCATAATTGAAGCGTTTTTCCCAAAAACAGCCCATGTCATAAATTCAGGTTTTATTTAAAAATGCCTTCACGGGATGGCGCCACCGGTAGTGCATTGATTCCAAGTAAGATATTCCACAAAACGGTCTATGTATCAAATACAAGAAGGTTAAAGATTTGCCGATTCCGCAAATATTTTCTATATATAATTCTTTAGTTGTTGTTTATATCTCGCCAAAGGCAGATGTGCAGTAAAAAAAATGATACCCAAAATTACCAATTTTTTTTTTAAATGTTACCAATGCTTATGATTTAAAAAATTTTAAGCTATCTTTTACATATTTAGTTTTTCTCGTTTTTCTCAATTTTTTTTTATATGGGCTGTTTTTGAGAAAAACGCTTCAATTCAAACCAAACATAGCCCTATTCCAGCGGGCAGGCTATACTCATAGACAAGCGAGTTGCGCGCTCTCAAGATTACTAAGCGCGGGCGACCGATTATTCGTCTCGATTCAACGCGACTTCTCGTTATGACTACGGAGGCGTGACGTCACCTACATATCGCACAACGAGGAGCTCAACATTTTCCGCCCAACAGCTGTTCGCGACTCGCGGTTCGACCTGTCGATGCCACTCACGTTTTGTTTATTTGTTTTGATTTATTTATTAGTTACATACATTATAAAGTTGGAAAATTTCGTCTAATATGAAGGTCATTGATTTACAGAAGCTTGTGTTTAGTAGTTCTCTGAGCTTAAGTGAAAAACTTGATTTAAAAAATACAGGGCGGCCACTACCAATATTGAATATATTATAGTATTGTTATTCCAAAGTCAGTGTGATGACATTCCATACGGCGGTAAACAGTCTCAAAGAGACCGACGTTTAACGCCGTATGGAATGATTGGAATGTCATCACACTGACATTGGATAAATTATACCTACAAGTACAATCAAAATGCAAAAGTAAGGCACAGTTTACGCGTAAGTTTGGCAAATAAATATATAATAAAAAATCCTGGATATGGGGTTGTGAGGACAAAAATTCTTTTTTTTTTTGTTTCGTGTGTCTTCTTTTTGACGGGGATGATAATTGGACTATAAATGGGGTGCAGGACTTAAAACATCTTTCAGAGAAAATAAAAAACATGAAAATAGTGCAAAACATCATTATAATGTGGTAAGTTTTGAGATGTCAGGACAAACTAATGTTTTAACTTGTTTAAGTAGTGCTTATGCCGATGAAATTAAAATTCACAACGAGAAAGTTACAAAAAATAGACACGTACTTTCGAAAATAATAGACATTTTAATTTTTTTTTAAATTTAAAGCCAGCGCCCCCCCTGACTCACTAGTCACGAGCCGCCACTGTGTTCAAATTAGATATATCTCATTATAACATAAACAACTGGATGGCGTTGGCGTTAGTAGGAATACTTTCGGGGGGAGGGGGGATTGGTTAGTGGTGTAACTATGATGATTTGAATCCTGCAATCCAGGATATTCATCTTACTAGTGTTCATATGTCAAACAACGTCCTCTAGAAATGGTGAGTTCTTGGCACGGTGCAAAAGTAAGTTTTTCTCCCTGTATAATAGTCAAGTGGGATTAGAACAAAGTAGTTAAGTAAGTTATAAAATATCACCTTCATATTTAGCAAAAACTACGAAATCATGTTCTCGTATTATCAGTTTTCCCAGTCTCTGATTTCTGTTTGAATAACCTGCATACGAGGTACTATGAAAAAATGCTATCCATAAATTAGGTATTTCTAATAGAGCTAAGTTTTTGAATCGTTGAAAAACAAGTTCTTCAGCTAAACTTGCTTGTCTCTCAGCCTTTTTCGAAAATGTTTTTGGTATACTGTAGACGGCCGTATTTACGTCACTGATTGGGAATTCAGTTTCGAGGTACCTGAAAATAAAGAAAATATCCGTAGTTATTCTACAATTTAATTCAGAAAACCAGTGTTAGGCTGGTGGCCCACAGGACGGTAACGGCACGATTGGTCGCGCGCGATAAATCGTACGCGATATCGCAACGAGCAAAATTCACAAATGTGTCATACAATTAAATACAGTGTTCGCCCACTGGCCGCGAAAATATCTAATACCGTCGCGGCAGGACGTTGCCGCACAAACTCGCGATTTGGCGGTCAAAAAACGCGCGAATTTGTGTCGCCTGACTTTTGAACGCCAATAGGATTAAATGATTTCTAGCCAACACGACGATATTACCAACGATATTTTTAGAGCTGTGTTGTCATTCAGTGAGTGCAGTCTATAAAAGTACAGGTTGTGTTTGCATCAAAAATATGCCACCGAAGAGCACTCTCTAATTTTTGCAAATAATGTATAAAACGCCCCTTCCACAAATCTGAGCCTCAAAATGGGATGGACCCAATATTGCCTTTGTCTTTTGATAGCCTTCTTCGGCGCCTACGTGAAACCATCGCTAATAAAATTACTTTTCTTCGATCCTTCACTTCTAAGCTCATATAGCAACAACTGACCAGAATTGATCTGGCAACACGGAATATTAATCTAAACAAGTTTCGCACGATATACCGTTTAGTGGGCGAGCGCTCAGCGGATGCGGCGCGATATACCGCGCGCGACAAATCGTGCCGTTACCGTCCTGTGGGCAACCAGCCTTAGTCAAGCGACCTTCAATAATTAAAATTATTAAGGGTTTTTTGGGTTTGTGGTACATATATATATACAGGGTGATCCACGACGGGTGGCGAGCGGCTGTATCTCCAAAATCATACATGGTACGACTTTGAGGACAAAAATTCATTATGGCCTACAGTGTCACCAGTAAAGTCCGCATCATATGGGATTTTTTTTATTAATAGCTTTATTCGAAATTTGACTTTGGCATCAACTTCTGCTTTGATCGAGATGAAAATTAAGCAAAAAAATAGTAGTCACGTGATTCGCATTATCTGTCAAATTTTAATTTTTTCCAAAAAATAATTCAAAAGTGGGGTTATTTCTGAAAATTTAAAAAAAAGTTATTAGAAAAAGTTTTTAAATGCAGTTTCTAGCCCACGTGCAAAATTTCAGCTGCATAAGATAACTTTGATTTTTTACCTATATTTTGTAAATTGCACCACTTTTGCAAATTAAGACTCAACGCAACCTACATAAAACTTCTTAGTTTTGACAATGCTTTATTTCAGATACATTTTCTTTAAAGTAGCGCCTTATTAAATGTTTGTTTTTCTACAAAATCAAAATTGGGCTATTAAAATTTGGTCGCATGTGATGCAAAGTTTATTTGTTTTTGACCCTGTATAAGGTAACTTCATGAAATAAGTATTTTTGAAAACGTAGTGTGACATATTATGAAGAAAATTGAGGAAAGTTAAAACATACTGAGTACCTATGTGAAAAAGTCAGTAAAAGGGGTCTACCAAATAAACTGGGGAAGAAGAAAAACCCTTTCTAAAAAGTAAAGAATTTATACCCTTTATTAAAACTTTTTACCTTAATATACCATCAGTGATAGAAGACTAAGGCTGGTTGCCCACAGGACGGTAACGGCACGATTTATCGCGCGCGATATATCGCGCCGCATCCGCTGAGCGCTCGCCCACTACACGGTATATCGTGCGAAACTTGTTAAGATTAATATTCCGTGTTGCCTCAGATTTGTGGAAGAGGCGTTTTATACTAGAGAAACTCCTCTTCGGTGGCATATTTTTGATGCAAACACAACCTGTACTTTTATAGACTGCACGCACTGAATGACAACACAGCACTAAAAAAATCGTTAGTAATATCGTCGTGTGGGCTAGAAATCAATTAGTCCTATTGGCGTTCAAAAGTCAGGCAACACAAATTCGCGCACTTTTTGACCGCCAACTCCCGAGTTTGCGCGGCAACGTCCTGCCGACGGTATTAAATATTTTCGCGACCAGTGGGCGAACACTGTATTTAATTGTATGATAAATTTGTGAATTTTGGTCGTTGTGATATCGCGTACGACAAATCGTGCCGTTACCGTCCTGTGGGCAACCAGCCTTAAAGTGTCTTATTTCTTTCCTTTCAACTAAATAATTATTTTACGTCAGTTTCCCTGCTCTACGCCACTGCAGGATATTTCTTGTAGACTTTTGACTGATCTACAAGTTATAATTATTATCCCAAGGTTTAACGTTACAACGTAATTATAATAAAGCGACGCATATATGGAAAGTAATCAATATAATCCTTCGCCGAATTAAAAATTCACCACGGACGTAACCTAAAAAAACTGCCAGACACTGAAGAGGAATTTATACTTCATCCATCATGAAGGTTCGCCACCGCCCATCGGTAATAGCGAGCGAACACTTCAATAAGATGGCTGTAGAGTCGGCAATTTTTTATTATATGTAATTTTTTTTATTGCAGTTGGTATACCAATCAGGACGTAACTTTAAATCACCTGTGACATTTTATTATTAGTATCTACCTATACAGGGTCCTGCACCTCACCTCCCGTCTTCTATAGCTCACTTGGTAATTAAGTTAGGATTTTGATATTTTGCAGACCTGACCTGTATCTTGGGGCGCATTTTAGGAAAATATTTTTTTTCATACAGGGTGTTCCAAAAAAGTGTGACATCATAAGGATGCATTTTTTTAGATTACATGCCATATGTTTTCTTACTTATTTAAGTGCCTCCTATAGTTACCTACATAACCCTAAAATTTTATTAAAATCAAATCAGTATTATAGGCGAAAAAAAATAAAAACTGAAATATTTCAGTTTTGCACCACTGTTTTGAAAAATTAATAAAAAATAAAAATAGTGCCTCGTTAATAAAATAATGGTCTTATTAAAGGTACTTATTAAATGAAGTTTAACAGTCTCGTTAACTAAGTTTGATTAATAGGAATTGTACAGGGTGTCCAAAGTTTAGTGTCAAACTTTGCAAACTTTAAAGCAATTTATTTTTCTTATTTCAAATAGGAACCCCTGTATATTTTAATATCATTCGATACAAAATTAAAAATCAAACATTTGTCCTAATTACAACCCTATCGCAATTTCTAACGCATAGGAGCATGCGAAAAGAACTATTTTTTGGCAAGCCTACGCACAGCGTTATCCGGAACGACGACATCCAGACAAAAGGAGCCTGCAAAACATATTAGATAGGTTTGTACAAACGGGAAATGTAAACAACCCAAAACCAGTGAGAAGTAAACCGGTCCGAACTGAAGAAAATCAATTGGCTGTGCTAGTATCTGTCATAGAAAATCCTTCAGTTAGTCAACAAGCAGTCGCTGATGCCGTTGATGTAAGCGGAAAACCGTTCAAAGAATTTTAAAGGATAACCATCTTCACGATTATCATTCCCAGTTAATAATTACTAACAATTTAACCATATTTGAAACTTTTAGATTACTAAAGTCAAAATGGTATTTTGTCACTTTAATAAACTTTAATACCAATAAATTGTTTTTCAAAGCCACCTTCGATATTTATTCATAATAATGACTGTTGGAATAGTTGATAAAATGAGTTTTTTGCAAATAAGTCATGATGCGTTAGAAATTGCGAAAGGATTATTGTAATTAGGTCAAATGTTTGATTTTTAATTCTGCATCGAATGACATTAAAATATACAGGGGTTCCTATTTAAAATAAGAAAAATAAATTGCTTTAAAGTTTGCAAAGTTTCACACTAAACTTTGGACACCCTGTATAATTCGTAATAATCAAACTTGGTTAACGAGACTGTAAGACTTTATTTAATAAGTACCTTTGTATAATTTTATTAACGAGGTATTACTTTTATTTTTTATTAATTTTTCAAACCAGTGGTGCAAAACTGATATTTTTCAGTTTTTATTTTTTTTCGCCTATAATACTGAATCGTTTTTAATAAAATTTCAGGGGTATTTAGGTAATTATAGGAGGCACCCAAATAAGTAAGAAAATAAATGGCGTGTAATCTAAAAAATAGATCCTTATGACGTCACACTTTTTTGGAACATGAAAAAAAATATTTTCCTGAAATGCGCACCAAGATACAGATAAGGTCTGCAAAATATCAAAATCCTAACTTAATTAATAAGTGTGCTATAGAAGACGGGAGGAAATACGGTATATGCCCCCCTACCAAATAAAATTCTTGCTACGTCACTGATACAATACATGTAAAAACATTGTCAATACCCAAATGTTGGTACGCCATTGACTTTCATTCGCCCCTTTGGTAGCTTCTTTTTTAAAACTAAGAAAAAGCGACAAGACAACATTTTATTTTCATCGCTCTCACTGGATTTGCATAAATATGCACGCCCATATGTTGCAATTAAATGTAAAAGTGGTGCAAAAATCGTTATAATGCTGGTAGACAGGACTGTATCTTGAAAATGAAAACTGTTTCTAATTTTTATTTACTTAGATTTATTTGTATCTGATAAACTGAACTGATATCGGTAACCGTTCGGTCCACCATACCAAAAATTTCCAGAGAGAAAAAGGTTTGTATTTACACGTTTATTTCGATTACCTACCGACTGGCAGACGGCAACCTTTCATCGTCGAATATACGCGCCATTTCCCTGACTATACACCTTTCACATTTTACAAGAAGTTGGAAATCCCCCCCCCCCCCCCCCCTCTCTAACCGAATTCCTAAAATGTTATTGGTTTAGAACACGATAGGCGTAGTACCTAGACGCGGTTTTCATCATGCGAAAAAGATAATCCGTTTCTTAAAACATATGATTTTTACTATTGGCTTTCCTAAAAACGTCGAGCCCAGGGGAAGCATGCCTCCGTGTGTATTTTGCCAACCGGCGATCAAGATGGACTTCAAGATGCCATAATAAGGAAATAGATTTAGGTTGCTGCGCGGCTGGCCGAGACGTTATGAATAATTGAATATTAGAGAGAAAATAGCTATTTATGATATAAGTGTGAAAATAACTCGTTTAAGGCACGCACATGCGGAACGAGCGCAGCGAGTTTCGCAATTCATATGAGTGCCTTAAACGAGATATTTTCTTACGTATATCATACAAGATTTTTTCTACGAGCGTGTGAAAAGTTAGACTTTTCACCCGGCGTGTGAAAAGTAATTTACTTTTTACATTAGAACGTAAAAGTAAAACTTTTCACACTGAATTGGGTGTGAAAAGTCTAACGGTCGTAGAAAAATGTATTTGTAAATTAACTTGCTCCCATGTTTATTGTGGTGTTCATTAATTTTGTGAAACTACTTGTTGTTATTTTTGTGATATATATGTGTTTAGTGCATAATTGTTTTAATAGTGAGAAACGTGCGGCAGAGGCTATCTCTTTCAACAGGTAATGAATCTCAATAATAGGTGTATTATTTTATTAAGATAAATAAACAAATTGTTTATGCCAAACTGATGACGTCCAGATATTATTAGCTATTTTGTTGTTTTGGCCTTTCAACAAACCCAAATAACGTAGCCCTGTATTTCCAAAGTAGGCGCGCGTCGATCGCTACGAATTTACAGTTAGTTGGAATGATGCTGCCAACCAAGACCGTAGCCTGGGGGAGGGGGAACAAAGGGGATTTATTCCCCCCCCCCTCCGAAATTAAAAAAAAAATATATTTTTTTTTCTCCCTATATTGTAAACAACGCATTTTGACACTGTTTTGAAGAACGTAAGTAACAATTACCAAAAATGTATCGAATGCCCTTGACGACGGTTTGAAAGTCAACTTACTACCCTTGGGTGGTAATAATTTATGCCATATAAAAACAATGATTTATAAAAATTGAGTAATATTAAGTGATATATAAATATTAATAGTCCAATTATTACAATTATGAACATTATTTACAAAATTTGGATAAATGTTTTCTCGTTTTTTCTCTATTTGTATGAAATGTTCTGACTCCATAATTTCTCCATTTCTAACCAAGTTTTCTGTTACTTTTGAAGTACTGCAGGAGACTTCAGGCTTCGTTATATTGTATAAAGTTTTATTTGCAACTTCCTTTTTATTGTTGACGCTCTCCGCTACACAGTGGCGCACCCAGGGGAGGGGCCAAGGGGGCCTTGCCCCCCCCCCCAAAACCCCCAATAAAATTGACTTCAACTTACTATACCCACTAAAAACACTTTAATTTCCAGGCGCGATACAAAGAACGATATAATTTTTATTACTTCTGTTCAGTATAATAAGTAGAAAATTTGCAAAGCTTTCTCAGCCTTCATTCTTCTTATGCAAATTATTAATTTTTTGAAAATTTTTATAATGAAAGCATTCTAATATGCGAATTTAAATTATGGAACGACAAGTTTACAGATAGCAAAGAAATACCCTCCGATATGTTTAAGCTATATATTCAATGTAATGGTATGATATTTCCCAATATAAAAACTTTTGCAAATTTTTGTTACCCTTCCCGTCACCGCCAGTACCTCTGAAAGGTCATTTTCCACATTAAAGTACTTAAAATCGTACTTAAGAAATTCCACCGGGCAAGTAAGACTTAATGGTTTGCCAAATTTATTTATTCATAAGAATGTTCCTGTTTCTTGTGAAGAAATTTTAAATAAACTTTCTAAGGGTCGATGAAAGATTGACATATTTAACAAATGCAAAGGTGTTATAAAAAAGTTTTGGTTTCTATTATTTATAAAATATTGTTTATTGTTGTGCTTTGTACTAATTTATATTTTTAAATAAATATATTTGTGTTATGGATATGTCGTCATTACTATTACCTATATTTTATTTGGTAAAAAGAGTGGTATGTTTTGTCCGGAATAATTATTAAAGTGGATATTTTAAAAAGTCAATTTTTTTAGATATTTACTTGAACTTGAATTGAACTAGGCTATTGCGATCTTCTGAGAATACCTGTTAAAAAGCTACAAAGTTCTAGAAAAATGCGTAACTTAAAAGTTTATTAAAAAAATTTGCTTCCGGCACTGATTGGCGGGCCCCCCCTAACATAAAATCCTGTGTGCGCCGCTGCCGCTACATAACTTTCCGCAATAGTTGCAGATTTCCATCCGACATGTCGCTTGAGGGCTAAGACATCAACTCCAGTATTCGCTAATAAAGTGACCGGCGTTCTTCTAAGGGAGTATAATTCTGAATGTTCAGAAATTTAGCAATTTTACTTGGAATTGAAGAAATCAAGTGTTTCCCATCAGGCTGGTTTGAGCACTCTTTCCATTTTGATATCGCATGAAGAAGCGAGGATTAAAATTCGCCATGTGGGAATTGATATGAATGTAATTTCGAACCATTTTGAAATAACAAACCTTCTCATCTTCACTATACATTTACGTGCCATTCCATTTTTGAAATCAGGAATAGTAACAAATATGACTTCATACCTTAATTCAACATTGTCCATTTTCATTGCACAGAGTTGACTAGAACGACATGCACGCTCCAGCAATTCCCATTATCATTACAACTTTCATCATTAAATAAATATCATCGGGGGCTTTAAACAGGAATTTATTTACATCTTCCCTGTCAAACACATTTGATTTTTTGGGTTTATATCCGTCATATTTTCTTTTTAAAAATGCTCGAAATTTAGGATACTTGGAAATACTTATCTATGTTTTCCTTTATGAAAAGGGTGACTTCAGCATGGAATATTCACATTATAAGTTTGATGGAGACTTTATTACAGCAAATTTTTCGTGAAAGTACGCCAAAAGCACGGTTTCTGAAACTGCAGAAGCAGTCTTTGTTTGGCACCATTTCTTGAAGTATTGATACGTTGCTTTATACCTCTTCCTCGATTCCAGCAGCGACAAACAAGCGATATTTGCTGATTCTTCTATATCCATTTGGCTGTTATACAAATCAAAAATTTCAATTTCTCTCAATTATTTATAATAAACAGCTCACTCAAACTTATTTAAGAAACTCCACAGGTTAGGAAAGACTAAACGTGTCGAACCAGCGCAGTATTGACATCGACACCGAGGAGGTAATTGATTTGTTCGCTGCAAAGAAAGCTAGGACTACATTTAATATTGTGATAAGGTATTAATATTTCTGTAATGGTTTTCTAATAAATATATTTTCTTTCATTAAATTTGTTTTTATGTTTTTCTACTGTTCCACCAAACCCCCCGCCTGCCGAAATTGTTTTCTGGCTACGGCTACAGAAATAATATTATTGTGACGCATTTAATAACGAATGGTATTACTTTCGTCATTTAAGGATTGACATTAGTAATACGCGTAGGGTCCCCAATGAAATGTTTTTATTCAATTCGGACCTGCATACGCATCCTATCAACTACCGACTTTAGAATTTCAACTTTTTGCGCGGCGCTTGACCAGACAAATTCCATCTCTTCGTGGTTTTCCTTTCTTTTAACGTTTGGCTCCCTTCGCTGTTGCTAGCTGCCTCGGGCAACCAAAAGAAGTTACTAAACTTACGTATAGGTATACTTTGTATCATGGATATAATCTGCAAATGTAAGAAGTTGTTTTGTTTCATTCGTGGCTTCACATGATTTAGCGCAAACATCGGTCGAAAATAGATATATCTAGAAGAAGCAGTATAAATTAATAATTATTGTATATAAAGCTGCTATTAATCTTCCCCACTTGCGATATACAATTTTAAAATAAATATTCTCTCGTTTCGATCGTGTCTTCATTCCAACACAAGAGCTCGCGCGTACCTACATTTAGAGGCGTAGCAAGAAAGAGGGGGGCGGTCCTCCCCTCGTTACATACCAAGGGGGGTGCCATCAGCAATATTAACCCCAATGGCAATCATTTTGCCAATAATATTTTTTTTTAAATTGCCTACGTTGTTGTATTTACGCAACCTTTTGCAAATTAGGCACCAAACTGAACATGACATCTATATAATCTGAACACGTGGATAAGCCACGTCTGAACTTGTGTTGAATAAGCATTTGCTACAAAGGTGCAAAAAAACAGCGATTGCTTCAAAATTTTATTCATATACAGATCTAGCGATTACTTTTACTTATAGCATCCTTCTACTAAAAAGTAATTGCTTCAAGTAATTGCTTAATTTTTATTCATTAGGCTCATTGTACCGGGTGGCCAAATAAGAATGGACGCCGGCTATATCTCAGAAACTACTAAACATAGAAACTTGGGGGAAAAAAAATTATGATTAAAGCGGTCATGAGAAAATTCTGGAAATTACTTTCAAGTTCCACATTTCGCCGCAAGGGGGCACAATTGAAAATTGTTTTTTTAAATTCTAAATTTCTCCGAAAATTCCCATGTTAAGGTATAACTCTGATTATATCATTGGAAAGCTTAGATAATTCTGCATCATTTTGGTTTAAGGCTCGTTGGCGTACCGACCTTAATAAGAGTGGGGGAAGCTATTGAATGTGTAAACATTAAAATCGCCGTAACTTCTAAACGACTTATCCGATTTCACTAAATTTAAGCTAGTTTGGAAGGGAAAGGTAAGTACCTTCAATCGCCGTATCCAATGGTACACGATAGTTTCTAATAAAATTGCTAGAGGGCGCAATTTGTAATAATAACAGTTTTTTTGATTTTATTCCGAAAATTCAAATCATACGGTATACCTATGACATCATAATCGGAAAGTAGATGAAATTTACAAGAAGACATGTGAAAACCGCAGTTCGATATCTTTCTTCGTTTCAGAGTTATTGCCAGAACAATAATTTTTAATACAAATTGCGCCCTCTAGCCGTTTTATTAGAAACTATTATGTACCACTGGATAAGACAATTGAAGGTACTTCCAAACAAGCTTAAATTTAGTAAAGTCGGATAAGTCGTTTAGAAGCGATTTTAATGTTTACACTTTCAATAGCTTCTCCCACTCGTATTAAGTGAAAGTGTAAACGTTAAGATCGCTGTAACTTCTAAACAACTTATCCGATTTTACTAAATTTAAGCTTTTTTGGAAGGAAAAGGTAAGTACCTTTAGGTTGGTTGGTTTAAAAGGTCTTTATTTCTTACAAGTATTTAACATGTCAGTTACTTAACAATACATTTTATAATACATAATATATGAAATATAAATATACTATAATGTAGTAAAGTTGTCCATAGGATAGGTCAGTTTTCCAACTGTCTCTACCTAGGACAGGCACTGGCACCGCCAGCAGGGTTGGTGTTGACCCTTTGGTTAATTAAACTGACGCTTGTTTGCAATTGGAATGGTCGGTTCCGTGATCTCTTTACCGCCATGAGAGAATATTTTGTTCATAAAATGAACTTAAAATGACGTATTGTTGTTTGAATGTTTAAGGCTTCTGAATAATTGTTGACTGGAAAAATGTATTAAAAAACCAGCTTGATTTTAAACAGGTACAGGGCCGGAGGTAGCGCGATCTTTGCCATAATATGACTTAAAATGTTTAGTAGACAGGTCTCACAGGTCACAAATTTGTGGGCTGAGTTTAATCTCCGCGCCATTTCAGTGGATGATGTGTTATATTATGTACTTGTTATTTATTATTTATTGGAAATATAGGGATAGTCTTGAGTGTAAAGGTTTATGCACAGGGTTGTCGTCATGTCTTATTTGTAGTATGTTTCGAGTCATGTTTGTTTGTTGGGGTTGCGTTTGATAAAATTTCGTTGAAATGTCTTGTACATAGTCAAAAATATACGGAGTTTGAGTAGCCTGGTGTAGATAACGGATCGGTGCATATCTAGTTTCTTTTAGTATTTGTCTTAAGACTTTGTTTTGTAAACGTTGGATTTTTCTGAAATGCCAGTCCGTCATACTACACCAGACTGGTGCTGCATAAGTCAAAGTCGGTTTAATTATTTGATTGTAAATTGTTAGTTTGTTATGTGGGGAAAGTGGTGAGTTTTTATTTAATAGTTTGTTTAGTACGTGAGTTGTTAATATGAATTTTGCCATTATTTGATTTGTATTTTGTCTAAAGTAAAGTTTGTCGTCAAGTACTACCCCCAAATATTTTAGTGTCTGTGATGGTTCTATTTCTTTTCTGTTTATTATGATATTTTGATTTATTTTATTATTTGTTCTTTTTCTGGTTAGTATTACACATTCGCATTTATTTTCATTTATTTCAAGCTTCCATTTCTGGTACCAAGGTAATAGTACCGCCAGGTGGCTCGATATCAATTGCCTTGCCGCATTGGCATAAAAAGAGCTAGCGTATAATAACACATCATCCACAAAAATGGCGAGATTTGTATTATGGTAGAATGGTATATCTGCCGTATATAAATTGAACAAGGGAGCTGCAAGATTAGTGCCCTGTTGTAATCCGGCATGTAGAGCTACTGGTTCGGAGACAGTGCCATTGATTTTAACTTTTAAGGTGCGGTTTGTAATGTAAGAATATATTAATGAAATTAGATGTAATGGAAAATGATGCACTGTAATTAATTTAAAGATTAGCCCATTGTACCAAACATTATCAAATGCTTGTCTTATGTCAAGTGACAGGAGTACTGTTGTTTGCTGTTGGTTGAACTTTTTAATGGCTTGTTGCGCAACATGCGCTACCAACAGCACAGCACCCCTGCCAGTTCGGAAGCCAAACTGTTGTTCAGGGATGTTTCGGTCCAATCGGCCAATCTTTAATCTTTTATAAATAATTTTCTCTGCTACTTTCCCGAGCGAACTTAGGAGAGCTATTGGTCTGTACGACTGCGGTTCGTTATCTGGTTTTCCGGATTTTAAAATTGGTACAATAATAGCTCTCTTCCATTGGCTCGGGAAATGCTGTAGCAAGAAAACTGAATTTATTATATGTGTAAATTGTACAAGAGTTTTGCGCGGGATATTTTTTATTAAGATGTTAGCAACTTCGTCCTCCCCAGGTGCCTTTTTATTTTGCAGCTCCCTTATAACCCCTTTAACCTCTATTGGTTTGGTAAAAAGTTTTTGTAATACTGTCGGTGGTATTGCGTATTTGTTTTTTGTGAATTTGTTTGTAAGGTTTGTTATCTCGTCTTGTTCAATGGTAATGTTTGGTTTTCCTGCGCATGTCTGTCCATAATGATCTACCTTTAATTGTCATATCCAATGGTACACAATAGTTTCTAATAAAATTGCTAGAGGGCGCAATTTGAATTAAAAGTTATTGTTTTGGCAATAACTCTGAAACAAACAACAATATCGAACTGCGGTCTTTACATTTTTTCTTGCAAATTTAATCTACTTTCCGAATATGATGTTATAGTTATACCGTATTATTTGAATTTTCTGGATAAAATAAAAAAAAACTGTTATTATTACAAATTGCGCCCTCTAGCAATTTTATTAAACACTATCGTGTACTGCTGGATACGACGATTGAAGGTACTTACCTTTCCCTTCCAAACAAGCTTAAATTTAGTAAAATCGAATAAGTCGTTTAGAAGTTACGGCGATTTTAATGTTTACACATTCCACTCTTATCAAGGTCGGTACGCCAACGAGCCTTAAACCAAAATGATGCAGAATTGTCTAACCTTTCCAATGATATAATCAGAGTTATACCTTAATATGGGAATTTTCGGAAAAATTTTAAATTTAAAAAACTAATTTTCAATTGTGCCCCCTTGCGGCGAAATGAGGAACTTGAAGGTAATTTCCAGAATTTTCTCATGACCGCTTTACTCATAACATTTTTTTTCCGAAAGCTGTACGATTAATGGTTTCCGAGATATAGTAGGCGTCCCTTATTAATGGGCCACCCTGTACATCGAGCAGCATGATGGCACAAGAATAATGGTTTGAGTTAACTCAATGAGTACATATTTGGCCACTGGCCCTATTTTACATAAAAATTTAATGTCAACCCGATACTGTTTCGGTTTCTTTTGTTTCAGAGAATGCTTTAAGAATAACCTGATAGCTTATGGATGTTTTAGTACGTTTCTCGTTGCAGCCTAGTGCTTGTGTTTTGTACAGTATTTGTGATATATGATATGAATTGAGACAATACTTGATGAGTGAGAGACCTGTGAGACGTAACCTAAGGATTTTTTTTTCTACTAGACTAAACTCCCCGTGTTTCTGCGGTTTCCGCGCCTTACTTAGGCATATAAACCTTCAGACCACTCGATTAGTATTTCTCTGCTTTGCTTCGTACTTCACCTAGACCTAGGTACCGGTGTACCTAGGTTTCAGTTTTGTTATATTACTTTGTTTACAGCTTACTGTGAAGGTGTTTGTGTAGGTGTTAGAATGTTGGTGCAGTGTACGTGTTTGTGCTTCAGAAGAGATAACATGTGCCCATGCTTCACGGCTATGAGGATGAGGACCCCACAGGGTGAGTACTTGCAATGCTGATCTGTAGCTGTGGTAAGCTATTGCAGAAGTATTAGTTGTGTTTGTTGTTACCTACTTACTGTAATAGTGTCTGTGTAGGTGTCTGACTTGGTGCAGTGTAGGTGTTTGTGCTTCAGAAGAGGTACACGTGCGCATGCTTCACAGCTATGAGGATCCCATTGTTTCGGGGAGAGAATTTGCAGTGCTGATCTGAAGCTGTAGTAAGTAGCTGTTAAGAACTTACTGGTGTTAGTGTAAGTGTGTGTGTGTGTGTGTTGGTGCAGTGTTGTGTGTAGTAAGTTCTTGTGTGGTAGGTAATTTTTTTTGTAGGCTTTCTTGTTTACTAACTACTAAACTAGGTATGGCAGCGTTTAGTTTAACGACTCCTTACTGGGTCTAATACCTCTAGTTTCTTTTTTCTTTATTAACCTAAGGACATTAGCTGGTTTGTTCCAAACAGTTATTTTTTGTTATGGTTGTCCATGCAGTTTTTATTTATAAATAAACATAAAAAAAATTCTACAATAAAGTGTTTCCTTATTTATTTTCCAAATCTTGGTTAATATAAAAGTGTGTTTTTATTCCATAAAACAAAAACTTTTGTACGTCCTTTTATTGATTCAATTTTTGATTCGATAATATTAATATTGAATCACGAATTAACTCAATAAAAACTCGTTCAAAAGGTAATAATAAAATTCAAAAGTTCTAAAACCGCCGCTCAATTTTCCCGCCATTGCGCCACTAGTGGCCAGCAGGCACACTAACACTCTCTCCATTTTGTTGCGATTGTTTAACATGGAGTTAAGATTTCTAACCCTATGAATTTTCTTTGGTAAAAACTTTTGTGCAAGCAAGAGCATTAACAAAAAAAATTAATAACAGGAACAAAAGCAACTGAAAGTGGTTCGTTTGGGCGTGACGCTCAACAATGCCCGCGTCGCTTTTTTCTGTTTGTTGTACCATGCATAAGGCGATATAACTTAGATACCCACCCCGGGTGTCATCAACGCTTACTACGCCACTGCCTACATCATTTTAGCCAGTTCCACATTTTTTCCGCCGTGACGCTCACACGCTGGCAACTTCATGGTCTGACGATGCCTTAAGACACATAGAATATTGAGTTGCGTTGCGTTTAAGACTATTATTTCCGTCAAACTTTTTAGTTTGGTGTTTTTAAAAATCTGTTAATAACACTAGGCAACAAATTTAAAGTTTTTTTAAAGGTCTTGGGAAAAAATATGATTTTTGGATTGTACATGACTGAACAAACCCAAAATGTTTTTAAAAAAATATCCGAGGTCGTAAATAAAAAATTATATATACCTATATGTAATTTTTTAATAATATTCCGACTTCATGAACTATTATATTAATTACTAACTGCATAATGATTATTCTAATTAATCGATTATTTACTTTTCTTTAGTTTTTTAATCTCTCTCTTATACACAGACTCTGGTTCATCTCGAAGAAGTGTCCAACGACTTACGCAATTTTTTCGACTACAGATTGATCGGTTTTCGATCAGACATTGAATTCCCACCTAGATCACCTTGTTTAACGGTTATGGATTATTTCGTTTTTCCTCATTTAAAGAACACTATTTTTAAAACACCAGTTGCAAATTTAGAACAATTACAAGAAAGGATTATCCAAGAATGTGGTAACAATTTCAGCAATTTATGTAATTATTTTTCTTTCTGTATATTCTTACTTTGTTAATTTTGTAAACAACAAAAATAAATTTGTATTTGTCTACTTATTTTATTACTCATTAGTTTGGCATATCATCTCATAATATAAATTTAACATAATTTTAACCTAGATTTGGTTAAATAAGATATATCGTCCCCATATCATTGTGATCTAAACTAAGCCCCACGTTTTTTAATCCAAGCCTTCTTGATGCAAATAATTTTTGCTCGCACGGTATATTATAAATAGATATATTTTTTAATAATGATGATGAATCTATATTATTTGGTATTACTTTCACGAACAAAGTTAAAAATAACTTAAAGATAGATGAAAGATGTATTAATATCTCGGATGCACTTGACAACATGACAAGCCATGCAACCTACACGACAGGTTCCTAATCGTTCATCATTAGTATTCTCATTATCACAAGGAAGAAATAAACTAAAACATGTAAGATATGCAAAAAAAAACCAGCCCCGTTGATCAAGTTTGAATTTACCTTTTTGATATCGTTAACGACGCCAGCCTGTCGCAATTTTAAGACAAAAGCGTACATCTATATACGGTTTTATTACAAAATAAAAGCGGCCAAGCCGGAATACGACAGGAATTTTAAGCACCCCGTTTAAGCTCAGTGGCGTGCACTTATGCCTCTACTAGAAATTCTTAAAGGTCCATCACAGATGGCAGTTTGTACATTCACCTGGCCCATTGGATTATCCAGATCATTTGAGCAGGGTACAGCTGCGCACCCAGGATTTTATGTTAGGGGGGGCCCGCCAACCAGTGCTGGAAGCAAATTTTTTAATAAACTTTGAAGTTACGCATTTTTCTAGAACTTTGGAGCTTTTTTAACAGGTACTCTTGCAGGGAAGATCGCAATAGCCTAGTCATGGGAGTCGTTAAACGGTTTCTTAGGGGGGGGGGGCATTGGCGACTTGTGACTTGTTAACTTGGGGGTGTACTAAAAGCCTGCTGTAGGCGAAATGCGCCGCAGGCGAAATTTTTTTAAGACCACGCCCAAATTTGGTTAATAATTATTATAGTAAATATTTTAAAAATGTATGATTACCTTTTTATTCTATTGAAAATGAAATAAGATAAAAAATAGAAAGGCTAATTTATTTTTTATTAGTGGGTACATTGTTTAAAAGTAAAGTTCATTTATCTGTTTTTATTTGCAGCAAACTTATCAATAACAATAAAGTCCCTAGATTTACACTTTGTGGTATGTATCAAGTTAATTTCGAGAGTTTAGGTCTTCCCTTAATTTTAATTTCAATTTTTTGCTCAATACTTAATGAGCTAAAATTGTTTTTCAAACATTCATAGTCGTTTTGGCATTAAAACTGTTTATTTTTATTAAAATAAGTCTTTACTACCCCAAAATAATAACAAAAATATAAAGGAAAACTCGAAATAATAAATTCATAAATTCAATCAAACCATAATAAACCTCAATAAGTCAACTTTTGTCAATAAGTCAACTTCCAGGGGGGGGGGGGCAAATGCCCCACCTGGCCCCCCTCAAACAAGGCCCGTGAGGTAAATCTAAGAAAATTTACTTTTTAAAATACCTATCCACTTTCATAATTTTTATTTCATTGGGGGTTTGGGGGGGGGGGCCAAGGCCCCCTGGGTGCGCCACTGGCAGGGTAGAAGTTAGGACAGCATTTAAATATGATTGATCAAAAATGATCTTTACAGATTTACGATAGTTTGTGTTTGCAAAATACCATGGCTTCTAAGGCACTTTCCCTTCATCCCTTTATAGATATTTACCTTTGGATAAGCAAACAAACAATAATCTCACGAAAGTGGCAAATTAATGGGCCTCGCGCATGTATGTAAACAAAGCTACACCGGATTAGGCATGCGCACTGCAACATTATCATTTGACGAGTGGGAAAATAGACAGGTTCGGGCTTTATAAAATTTAAGTTATTGCCTACTAAATTGTAAAAGTTGACCTTCAATTTATTTTTACGTGTAAACAGCTAAAATTTGCCCCAAATTCTTGCCAAAAAATTGGAATTTCTTCTCAATTTTTGATGAAGTTGGGAAAAATGGTAGTGATTTCTGGCATTTTTAGTAGTCACAAACCACAAATCTTTTACCTCTAAAAATTAAAAAAACTAAAAAATCGAAGATTTATTTTAAATCTCGGATTTAAATTACAAACGTTATTCTAAATAAGTTTTCTAATTGACATTTTGGTCAAAACTGAAAAATAAAGGTAGTTTACTCTTGGAGAAAAATCATGTTTTTGAAGTTTTTGCGAACCCTGTATCAAAAATCAAAATTTTCTCTTCGTGAATTGCACTTTTTTTACAAGCAAACCTTTTTATCAAGAATGACTTTTTCCCGAAAAATGAAATTTTTCATCCATTTGCGCTATTGTAAACCCTATATCCGCGGACAGTCTCTGAATCAGAATTCTCGTTCCATATGGAAAACTCTTTTATTATTGATTTTATTCTGCGTTCGCTTAAACTAAAAAAAGCGCACATTAAAATTTAAAAAAACTGCAGAGCATACGAGGGTAGATTCAATTTTTTTAAAGTGGCTCAAGTGTAAAGTACTCTTCCTTTTTGTTTCAGATAAAATTTTTATTTGTAAAAGTTGTTTAGAATTTAGAAAGTTAGAAGGAGATGGCTTTAAAAAATAGTAACACTGTAAGATGTAAAAGCTCGCTATTATATATTACTGCTTACAGCGCATTGGCATGTGATTTTTTTAGGGGTAAAAACTGTCCATATGCAGTGTGACCAGTATAGTCCGCATCATCGGCATCATATGGGATTTTTTTTTAAATAATAACTTTATTCGAAGTTTGACTTTGGCATTAAGTTCTGCTTCGATCGAGATGAAAATTAAGCAAAAAAATAGTAGTCATGGGATTCGCATTATTTCTCAAATTTTAATTTTTTCCAAAAAATAATTCAAAAGTAGGGTTATTTCTGAAAATATCGAAAAAAAGTTATTAGAAAAAGTTTTTCTAAATTCAGTTTCTAGTTCACATGCAAAATTTTAGCTGCATAAGATAATTTTGATTTTTTACCCATATTTTGTAAATTGCACCACTTTTGCAAAATAAAACTCAACGCAACCTACATAAAACTTCTTAGTTTTGACAATGCTTTATTTCAGATACATTTTCTTTAAAGTAGCCCCATATTAAATGTGTGTTTTTCTACAAAATCAAAATTGGGCTATTAATATTTGGTCGCATGTGATGCAAAGTTTATTTGTTTTTGACCCTGTATATGTATAAGGTAACTTCATAAAATAAGTATTTTTGAAAACGTAGTTTGTGTCTGAAAGTAATACACCTTAATATAAAGACAAAAAAGAACACAGTGTCATCAGTAAAGTGTTCATTACGTGGAAATAACTTTTTCTAATAACTTTTTTCGATATTTTCAGAAATAACCCCACTTTTGAATTATTTTTTGGAAAAAAATAAAATTTGACAGATAATGCGAATCACGTGTGACTACTATTTTTTTTTGCTTAATTTTCATCTCGATTGAAGCAGAACTTGATGCCAAAGTCAAATTTCGAATAAAGCTATTAATAAAAAATCCCATATGTTGCGGACTTTACTGGTCACACTGTATTTTGCAACATTTACATAAAATACAGAACTATCTAATGTCCGAAGCACCGTTCTTGAACAGCGATGTCTGAGGAAGCAGGGACGTAAAATACGGTAAAAACCGCCCATTTACTATGTGGGCATAGGCGTAGTATAGATTAATTTTTATATTTTGTTCGATGGTTAGTAGTAGTAGTAGTAACATGTTTTATTTAGCAAAAAGCTACAATTAAATATTTGTTAATAAATTTTTTTTAACACATTTTTATAGATTTATTTTTAAATTTTAAAACGCAACCTTCTTTTAACAAAAACAGACAGAAAAGTTAAACATTTTGCAAATTGTATCAAATTTTACGTATCATTTTGTTTTTTAATTAAATGTAATTTTAAAGTTTTTTTTAAACAGTTTTAATGATTTTTGAGATTTAATAGAATTTTTGAAATTATTATATTCTATCAAACCTTTATAATGTTTTAGACACTCTATCCACATAAAAATTTTGATTAGTTCCTGTTTTATAATTATGATGGTCATAATTAAAAGAACAAAAAGTTTTTAAACAATCAAGCAATAAATTATTTTTGATTTTATGTATAAAGATACATACTAAATAAATAATTTAATTTCTGACATTGAATCAATCTAAATTTTTCAACATAAAATTCATTTTTGTATATTTGTCACAATTTAAAATAATCCGCATTGTCTTATTTTGTAAAATTTGTAATTTATCAACTCACTAGCACAATATAAAATGGAAGAACAATAAAGAAAATGTGGTAATATTATAGTATTAAATACATTTTTTTTTAGAAAACAAACTTAAATTAGAACTGATTCTTTTAAAATAACCTCTACTTTTCCGGCAATCTTTGATATAATATTTTCAAAATAATTAAAAAATTTTAATTTTGAATCAATGATTATCCCTAAATATTTAAAACTGTTTACTAATTCCAATTTTTCACCAAAAATAATTTAAAAGTGGGGTTATTTCTGAAAATATCGAAAAAGTTATTAGAAAAAGTTTTTTTAAATGCAGTTTCTAGCCAAAATGCAAAATTTCAGCTTCATAAGATAATTTTGATTTTTAACCCACCACTAAAATTTATTTTCCACCTAATGAACATTTTACTGATGACACTGTGTTCTTTTTTGCCTTAATATTAAGGTGTTTTACTTTCAGACACAAACTATATTTTCAAAAATACTTATTTTATGAAGTTACCTTATACAGGGTCAAAAACAAATAAACTTTGCATCACATGCGACCAAATTTTAATAGCCCAATTTTGATTTTGTAGAAAAACACACATTTAATATGGTGATACTTTAAAGAAAATGTATTTTTTGAAAAAAATTTAAATTTGACAGATAATGCGAATCACGTGACTACTATTTTTTTGCTTAATTTTCATCTCGACCGAAGCAGAACTTGATGCCAAAGTCAAATTTCATAAAGCTATTAATAAAAAAAAATCCCATATGATGCGGACTTTACTGGTCACCCTGTATAAAAGCGATTTTATTCCGAAATTACTTTGTGCTGGTATAGTTTATACAACGTCTGGTGTTATGATCTTGTAATGTCTTATTCTCCTGAAGTGTTATGTTTGATTTTTTTTCTTTTAAAATAATAGAGTGAATTAGAATACAAATTTTTAATTTATAAATGTTTTGAACGTGTAAATACCCTTTCGGTCTATATAGATTAACAGTTGGTTCTAAATGTGGTAATTTGTGTATACATTTGATAACTTTATTTTGCAATTTTTGTAATGGTTTTAAGTTTACAAGCAGATCCCCATGCAGAAGCTAACTATTGTAATTTTGAATATATTAATGAAATAATATTACATAATATTACATGTCTGTCGATCAACCCTATCTTTGCTTTTAGCTACATCTCGACTCTCAACAATCAACAGCTAGATTGCTTCTAGCACAGGTGCGTTTTTTTATTGCCTAAGGATTTCTTAGGAAACATAAAAATGCATTCCTGCAAGTAATTTAAAAGTATTCCTTCAAGTACAAATTAAAACCCTAACATAGCGAAAGACAATTTAACCGATTCTAGTGGTACCCGTTCGAAGGTAATAAAATATAATGCCTCTCTTGCCATTTGCAGTCCGACAGCAGTCAACTTGTTGAGAGATTGCGTTTCTTCTCACCGCACGCAATTATTCAAAAAATATTATTCTTCGGAAAAGAAAAAGTCGTCACTCTCCTGATACTGGTTCTTAAATAACAGGTTCTACTATGCGGTTGCTCTTCCGATGCACGAGGTGCTTGCACATAGCACAGTAGCGTAGCAAGGTCGAGGTAGGACGACTCGTATTTAATTAGCCCTCGAAGATTATGCTAAGATAGACAAATCATTTCATTCATAAACATACTTCTACGTCACGCATACATCTCACTATTTAATAGACGCATGCATCGCAAATCACATGACATGTCTATGAACACTTCTTTGTATATAAACTGAAAATCCTTGCACTAACTCATAGACATGTGCCGTGCGAGCCAAAATTATTTGCATCAAAGAGGGCCTTGCATCTAAGGACGCAATGCTTAGCCGTAGAGCTTAATACCTGTTGGGTGTCGGTAACTACCTGAATTAACAATCAATCACGGACGATTTTCACGAACATTTTCCTAACGTTGCTTTTATTGCCGAGGATTTTTATCATTGCCTGAAAAGAACCGTGGCTGTGTTTAGGGAAACAGGTTCTATACAACACAAAAAAGGAGCAGGAAGACCATCTGTAAGAACCGAAGAACTTGTTGCAAACGTTCGTGAAATAATGCAAAATACGCCAACAAATTGTATAAGACGCCTGTCCCCAAGAAGTGGGAAGATCTTATGAAACATGCAGGACTATTCTTAAGAAGCAGCTAAATTTATTTCCTTATAAAGTGCAAGTATTATAATTTTGTAAACAACAAAAATAAATTTGTATTTGTCTACTTATTTTATTACTCATTAGTTTGGCATATCGTGTCATAATATGAATTTGACAAAATTTTAACCTAGATTTGGTTAGATATATCGTCCCCATATCATTTTGATCTAAACCAAGCCCTACGTTTTTTAATCCAAGCCCTCTTTGATGCAAATAATTTTTGCTCGCACAGTAGCTTTAGATAAGTAGACAATAATCACGAACGAGGAGGCAAATTTATGGCGTTACGCATGTAAACAAAACCACACAGGAATAGGCATGCGCACTGCAAAATTATCGTTTAACGAATGGGAAAAATAGACAGGTCCGGGCTTAAACATCTTGTTTGTGTGGCCTAGACCAAGTTAGATGTGTTTAAATTGATCATAATAAGATAAAATTACATATCAAGAACTATCACTACTTCATATTTAATGAAAATACCAATTACCCGGTATTTTACCTCTATTTTGGGCTTAATAAAATCATATAGTGGTCTTTACTAGTCATGTATCCGAGTCACTAAAGGCAGAAACACAATTCACTAAACTACACGAAAACTAGAAATCCATAAATATTAAACACCCACAATCTACAATAGCAAAAATCATATTTGTGAAGCAACGTTAATACAGTGACGAATTTTTTTTGGGCTACGTGTTAATTCCGCCTGTAGCGTTTTTAAACGAATTTAAATTTTCTTAGTGGCGAAGATTGAAATTCTACCATTTGGAATTATCGTCATTAGTAAACTAGCCCATAGTGGTAAATTTAAATTACCTGCTATATACTAATTTCCAATAACCCGGAGGAAAAAGTTACAGGATAAAAACTTCGAAAAGTAGCGTTTGTTAACGAATTTTAATTTTCTTAGTGGCGAATATTGAAATTCTACCATTTGGAATTATGGTCATTAGTAAATTAGCCCATAGGGGTAAATTACCTGCTATATATCCGAATTTCCAAAAACCTGGAGGAAAAACGTTGCAGGATAAAAACTTCGAAAAGTAGCATTTGTTAACGAATTTTAATTTTCACAGTGGCGTAGATTGAAATTCTACCATTTGGAATTATCGTCATTAGTAAACTAGCCCATAGGGGTAAATTACCTGCTATATATCCGAATTTCCAAAAACCTGGAGGAAAAACGTTGCAGGATAAAAACTTCGAAAAGTAGCATTTGTTAACGAATTTTAATTTTCTTAGTGGCGAATATTGAAATTCTACCATTTGGAATTATGGTGATTAGTAAACTAGCCCATAGGGGTAAATTACCTGCTATATATCCGAATTTCCAAAAACCTGGAGGAAAAACGTTGCAGGATAAAAACTTCGAAAAGTAGCATTTGTTAACGAATTTTAATTTTCTTAGTGGCGAAGATTGAAATTCTACCATTTGGAATCATGGTCATTAGTAAACTAGCCCATAGGGGTAAATTACCTGCTATATATCCGAATTTCCAAAAACCTGGAGGAAAAACGTTGCAGGATAAAAACTTCGAAAAGTAGCATTTGTTAACGAATTTTAATGTTCTTAGTGGCGAAGATTGAAATTCTACCATTTGGAATTATGGTCATTAGTAAACTAGCCCATAGGGGTAAATTACCTGCTATATATCCGAATTTCCAAAAACCTGGAGGAAAAACGTTGCAGGATAAAAACTTCGAAAAGTAGCATTTGTTAACGAATTTTAATGTTCTTAGTGGCGAAGATTGAAATTCTACCATTTGGAATTATGGTCATTAGTAAACTAGCCCATAGGGGTAAATTACCTGCTATATATCCGAATTTCCAAAAACCTGGAGGAAAAACGTTGCAGGATAAAAACTTCGAAAAGTAGCATTTGTTAACGAATTTTAATTTTCACAGTGGCGTAGATTGAAATTCTACCATTTGGAATTATGGTGATTAGTAAACTAGCCCATAGGGGTAAATTACCTGCTATATATCCGAATTTCCAAAAACCTGGAGGAAAAACGTTGCAGGATAAAAACTTCGAAAAGTAGCATTTGTTAACGAATTTTAATTTTCACAGTGGCGTAGATTGAAATTCTACCATTTGGAATTATGGTCATTAGTAAATTAGCCCATAGGGGTAAATTACCTGCTATATATCCGAATTTCCAAAAACCTGGAGGAAAAACGTTGCAGGATAAAAACTTCGAAAAGTAGCATTTGTTAACGAATTTTAATGTTCTTAGTGGCGAAGATTGAAATTCTACCATTTGGAATTATGGTCATTAGTAAACTAGCCCATAGGGGTAAATTACCTGCTATATATCCGAATTTCCAAAAACCTGGAGGAAAAACGTTGCAGGATAAAAACTTCGAAAAGTAGCATTTGTTAACGAATTTTAATTTTCACAGTGGCGTAGATTGAAATTCTACCATTTGGAATTATGGTGATTAGTAAACTAGCCCATAGGGGTAAATTACCTGCTATATATCCGAATTTCCAAAAACCTGGAGGAAAAACGTTGCAGGATAAAAACTTCGAAAAGTAGCATTTGTTAACGAATTTTAATGTTCTTAGTGGCGAAGATTGAAATTCTACCATTTGGAATTATGGTCATTAGTAAACTAGCCCATAGGGGTAAATTACCTGCTATATATCCGAATTTCCAAAAACCTGGAGGAAAAACGTTGCAGGATAAAAACTTCGAAAAGTAGCATTTGTTAACGAATTTTAATTTTCTTAGTGGCGAAGATTGAAATTCTACCATTTGGAATCATGGTCATTAGTAAACTAGCCCATAGGGGTAAATTACCTGCTATATATCCGAATTTCCAAAAACCTGGAGGAAAAACGTTGCAGGATAAAAACTTCGAAAAGTAGCATTTGTTAACGAATTTTAATGTTCTTAGTGGCGAAGATTGAAATTCTACCATTTGGAATTATGGTCATTAGTAAACTAGCCCATAGGGGTAAATTACCTGCTATATATCCGAATTTCCAAAAACCTGGAGGAAAAACGTTGCAGGATAAAAACTTCGAAAAGTAGCATTTGTTAACGAATTTTAATGTTCTTAGTGGCGAAGATTGAAATTCTACCATTTGGAATTATGGTCATTAGTAAACTAGCCCATAGGGGTAAATTACCTGCTATATATCCGAATTTCCAAAAACCTGGAGGAAAAACGTTGCAGGATAAAAACTTCGAAAAGTAGCATTTGTTAACGAATTTTAATTTTCACAGTGGCGAAGATTGAAATTCTACCATTTGGAATTATGGTGATTAGTAAACTAGCCCATAGGGGTAAATTACCTGCTTTATACGAATTTCCAAAAACATGGAGAAAAAAAGTTACAGGATAAAAACTTCGAAAAATATCGTATGGTACCGTAACGAATGGGAAAATTCTACCCCTATTTGGGCGTAATAAAATCATACAATGGTCTTTACTAGTCATTGTATCCGAGTCACTAAAGGCACAAAGCTTTTCACTAATTCACTAAACTAAACAAATACTAGAAATCCATAAATATTAAACACCCTCAATCCGCAATAGCAAAAAAAAAACAAGAAATCATATGTGAGAAGTTAGCAACGTTTATACAGTGAGGAAATTTTTTTGAGCTACGTGTCAATTCCGCCTGTAGCGTTTTTAAACGAATTTAAATTTTCTTAGTGGCGAAGATTGAAATTCTACCATTTGGAATTATCGTCATTAGTAAACTAGCCCATAGGGGTAAATTACCTGCTTTATACGAATTTCCAAAAACACGGAGAAAAAAGTTACAGGATAAAAACTTCGAAAAATAGCGTTTGTTAACGAATTTTAATTTTTTTAGTGGCGAAGATTGAAATTCTACCATTTGGAATTATCGTCATTAGTAAACTAGCCCATAGGGGTAAATTACCTGCTTTATACGAATTTCCAAAAACCCGGAGAAAAAGTTACAGGATAAAAACTTCGAAAAATAGCGTTTGTTAACGAATTTTAATTTTTTTAGTGGCGAAGATTGAAATTCTACCATTTGGAATTATCGTCATTAGTAAACTAGCCCATAGGGGTAAATTACCTGCTTTATACGAATTTCCAAAAACCCGGAGAAAAAGTTACAGGATAAAAACTTCGAAAAATAGCGTTTGTTAACGAATTTTAATTTTTTTAGTGGCGAAGATTGAAATTCTACCATTTGGAATTATCGTCATTAGTAAACTAGCCCATAGGGGTAAATTACCTGCTTTATACGAATTTCCAAAAACCCGGAGAAAAAGTTACAGGATAAAAACTTCGAAAAATAGCGTTTGTTAACGAATTTTAATTTTTTTAGTGGCGAAGATTGAAATTCTACCATTTGGAATTATCGTCATTAGTAAACTAGCCCATAGGGGTAAATTACCTGCTTTATACGAATTTCCAAAAACCCGGAGAAAAAGTTACAGGATAAAAACTTCGAAAAATAGCGTTTGTTAACGAATTTTAATTTTTTTAGTGGCGAAGATTGAAATTCTACCATTTGGAATTATCGTCATTAGTAAACTACTCCTTAGGAAGAAATTACCTGCTATATACAAATTTTTAAAAACCCGGAGGAAAAAAGTTACAGGATAAAAACTTCGAAAAATATCGTATGGTACCGTAACGAATGGGAAAATTCTACCCCTTTTTGGGCGTAATAAAATCATATAATGGTCTTTACTAATCATGTATCCGAGTCACTATAAAGGCACAAACACATTTCACTAAACTACTAGAAATCCGTAAATATTAAACACCCGGCCACAATCCACAATAGCAAAGAAAACAAGAAATTTTATGTGTGAAGTTAGCAACGTTCATCAGCGACGAAATTATATTTGGGGTACGTGTCAATTCCGACTGTAGCGTTTTGTTCGTATTCGTGTAGGGAATTTTAATTTTTTTAGAGTATCGAAAATTGAAATTCTACCATTTAGATTTATTGTTTTTGGTTTTTGTCACTAAAAAAAAATTCCTTAACAAACGCTACTTTTCGAAGTTTTTATCCTGGTATTTTTTTCCTCCGGGTTTGGGGAAATTCGTTTATAGCAGGTAATTTAACCTCTATGGGTAGTTTACTAATGATGATAAATCCAAATAAATTTCAATCTTCCCCGTTAAAAAATTAAAATTTTTTTACAAACGTTACAGGCGAATTGATACGTACCCCAAAAAAAATTCGTTGCTGCATAAACATTGTTAACTTCATACATATCAAGAAATCCACAGAGAAAACGTAAAACACAACAACAAAAATTGCGCCGAGCCAGTTCTGGAGTGTATTTTGAGGAAGTCGCTAAACAAGGAAAACCTAATATAACAAGAGGGTTGTGCGCGTGCCCATACCCGTAGGGCGGCAAGGGATGTGACTGGCGAGGTGTGCGTGCAAACGCATTTTTTCACCCATAAAACTTTTGTTTGCACACGAGATAAGCTGTATGGATGTAGAGATACATGTCTATGTACAAACTCAGTTACTTTTTAGGACATCTGGTAATGTTTAACACAGATTGTTTTGTTGTAAATTTCACATAAGGCTGCGGTTACACACTGGATGCGACCGCGTGCGATTTTTTATCGTCCGATGTCGTGCAACAGATTGCGATTTGTTGCGTTTGTATAATATAGTTTTGCCCATTATTTCTTACTACTACTACACTACTAGTATAAATAAACATATACAGTGTGTGTATAAAGTCTGGAAACGGCTTAATAACATCACAATTTACTGGCCGATTTAAACCAAATTTGGTACAGTTGTGTAAGAGGATCTAACGCACCGAATGACGATATTGGCGTTGTTGCCAGCTTTTTAGTTTGTCTGGAATTCGAACGAATTTTATATTTTTAAACATAACACCCAGTATATTTTTTCATTTGTAGTTTTTACATTAAATTTGTTACACTTTTGATATAACATACTTTGTTCATAATATCAGTAGTTTTCGAAATAACGACGTGTTTTGAAAATATCAACAAATTGTGTTTTATTTATTAATAAATACTTAAAACACCAGTTCAGTTTTGATGTTAGGTCATAAAAGCTGTCATTTTTACATGCAAAAATGTCTTTAACTGAAAGTGAAAGAATTAAAATTCTTATGATGAGAGGATATGGCGATAGGGTCAGATCTTACGAAGAGGTTAAAAATCTATTTAATGACGCATTTCCAAACCGAAATCCAATTTCAAAAGCAACTGTTCTAAAAACTGTCCGACGGTTCGAAGAAACTGGAAATTGTAGAGATAGGCGACGATCAGGACGACCAGTAGTAGTAGATGAAGAGAAAAGTTTAGAAATTTTACAACATGTTGTTGAAACCCCTGTTTCTTCATTAAGAAAAATTTCTCAAGTAAGTGACGTCTGCTTCAAATCCGTCCATAATGTTTTAATAAAACATAAATATCACCCTTTCAAAATACATGTAGTTCAAGAGTTATCAGAAGATGATTATGAGCGAAGAATTGAATTTTGTGATATTATGATGTCAAGGTTTGACCAAAATAACCAGTTTTTCAAATTTATAGTATTTTTGGATGAAGCAACATTTATGTTAAATGGTAAAGTCAATAGACACAACTGTAGGTTTTGGGCAAATGAAAATCCCCACTGGATGATAGAAGGTCATACACAACGCCCTGGAAAATTGAATGTGTGGGCTGGGCTTCTGGGTAACCACAAGATCGGTCCATTTTTTATTGATGGAAATTTGACATCACAACTTTACCTTGAGCTTTTGGAAACGCAAATAGTGCCTACTATACGAAATGTGATGGGTCCAAATTATGCAAGTACATTCTTCCAACAGGACGGAGCTCCTCCCCATTTTGGTCGAAACGTGCGCGAATTTTTGGACAACACTTTTCCGAATAGGTGGATCGGAAGAGGGGGTACAATCGAGTGGCCACCTAGGTCCCCTGATTTGTCGCCTAACGACTATTTTTTATGGGGACACTAGAAGAACAGAGTTTATACCACAAAACCTCAAGATTTGGCCGATTTGCAGCGTCGAATTTTGGACGAATTTGAATTAATAACGCCAGAAACGATTTACAACACAATTGAAAAATTTTATTTTCAATAAGTCTAATCTGGTAATATGTCTTAAAAGGTCCTTGCAATTTTTTTTGTTTTTGGTTTTATATCAATAAGTCTTTAACTATTTGAAAGAACAGCACTTTCTTTGAACTAACAAAAAAATTTTTTGTTGAATAATTTACATTTTTAATTGTAGTACATTATTATAGACCAGTGCATTTTTATATAAGGAATATACAGTTTTTTTACTTTTGCGCGATACATTTTTATGTTAAACTTTTGCAGCCAGCTCTTTGTTTAAAAAATGCTTACATAAGGATATAATAATAAATATATAACAACTTCAATTTGATTTAGTCCTTTTTTTATACATATACTTAAAAAACATGTCGGGTCAGAATTGACACGACTTTACCAGTTACGACTACTAAAATGACGATACCAGTTAAGAGTTAAATTAATTCTACTATTTCCAAATTAGCATTAACCTACAGTTAATTGTGAGGTATGTCTTAGCTTAGAATTAACTACATCACAATAATATGGCAACAGAGCATTTTTGTTAGAAACGTGGGTAAATTTGCAAAAGCCCGTGCAAAGACTAAAAGAAAGAAGAACATTAAGGTTAAGAATGAGCTGAGGTTATAAAAACAATCATATTATTGGCGGACCCAGGTTATCTGGCCATTATATTTTTAATTCGCAATTGATGGTCGCAGGCAACCATAACATTTAATTATTGAAAAATATCCTTTTCTGTTGCAAAACCATTCGGCTTCATCAGGGTATGGAGAACTCCATGCAGAAGTCCCCCATACATCTTTTTGTTTTTTTCATTTATTGGTGTTCTGTGAGCTTCATTACCACCAGGGCTTTGAATCCTGATATGTGTGCCATCGACTACTAACAGTACTCTAGGGAAAGATGCCATATTAAAAAACCTTTGTTGCACTGCAATAAGTTCATTCTTCTTAAGGTATATTTACATAATTGAGCTTCAGGCGACAAAGTGCTGTGGTGACTCTTTTTAAAATTTTTAAGGGGTTATAACTGGGGAATATGTTTTTTGGCCTAACTAAATCATATTATTGAAAAAAAAATTCACAGATCTTGCACCTTACGCAAGCATCCTATGTATTGAAAATACCTGACACTATTAACTAAAACATATTATATTAAATGTATGGTTTTATTTCTAAGAATAATTAATCTTAAAAAAGTAGTCGACTGATGTACTCCACTATTGTCACCCACTAACCTTTGAAAATATCCTGCGGCGTAAAAACGTAGAGTTAACAGCACTTACTTTTACCAATTCGAGTCAGGTCTCGGTAGTTTTTAAAAGTTTACTTTACAAATCAAAATATACCTTTTTGTTAAGTATTGAATTTCTTCTTGTATTTAATTTAATAAAACTTGAACAGTATTTTTTAATAGCCAAAATCTGTAAAAAAAATCCAAATCGTCCCAACAGTTGATGTGTTGGTCGGAGCATACGAGATATTCTAAACACAATATTTACATAATCTTCTATGTCACTATCAGAGTAGGAAAAGATATTTACATCTGCTGGAATGTCGCCTGGGGCTTCCATTATAAATAAATTCAAAAATATTAAAACTTGAAATAGTTTTGCTGTATATAACTAAACTTTAGGTTATTTACATCCTTTATCCTGCAGTTTAATAGACACCAGCCAAAAAATGCTACTTCTGATATACCTCGTACCTATATGACTTGGAAATTTCGATAACTGAAGGTTGCATTTTGAGTTTTAGATCATGCAGAACTTTTTATGAATGATAATAAAAAAGTTTTCCATATTATTATGGTTCCAACTTACAGTAGACACACTGTATACATTGTCACCAGTAAAGTCCGCATCATATGGGATTTTTTTTATAAATAGCTTTATTCAAAATTTAACTTTGGCGTCAAGTTCTGCTTCGATCGAGATGAAAATCAAGCAAAAAAATAGAAGTCACCTGATTCGCATTATCTGTCAAATTTTAATTTTTTCCAAAAAATAATTCAAAAGTGGGGTTATTTCTAAAAATATTTAAAAAAGTTATTAGAAAAAGTTTTTTTAAATGCAGTTTCTAGCCCACATGCAAAATTTCAGCTGCATAAGATAATTTTGATTTTTTACTTATATTTGTAAATTGCACCACTTTTGCAAAATAAGACTCAACGCAACCTACATAAAACTTCTTAGTTTTGACAATGCTTTATTTCAGATACATTTTCTTTAAAGTAGCGCCATATTAAATGTGTGTTTTTCTGCAAAATCAAAATTGGGCTATTAAAATTTGGTCGCATATGTGATGCAAAGTTTATTTGTTTTGGACCCTGTATAAGGTAACTTCATAAAATAAGTATTTTTGAAAACGTTGTTTGTGTCTGAAAGTAATACACCTTAATATTAAGACAAAAAAAAAACACAGTGTCATCAGTAAAGTGTTCTTTAAGTGGAAAATAAATTTTAGTTTAACTTAACGTAAAGTTTATCTATTTTCAACGATTTAATTTAAAACTCCTTTACATTATTTTTTATTTTTTTACTTTAAGACACAAACTACGTTTTCAAAAATATTTATTTTGTGAAGTTAGGATAAGGTACCTAAAATAAAGCCTTGTCAAAACTAAGAAGTTTTATGTAAGTTGCGTTGAGTCTTATTTTGCAAAAGTGGTGCAATTTACAAAATATAGGTAAAAAATCAAAATTATCTTATGCAGCTGAAATTTTGCATGTGTGCTAGAAACTGCATTAAAAAAAAATTTCTAATAACTTTTTTCGATATTTTCAGAAAGAACCCCACTTTTGAATTATTTTTTGGAAAAAATTAAAATTTGACAGATAATGCGAATCACGTGACTACTATTTTTTTGCTTAATTTTCATCTCGATCGAAGCAGAACTTGATGCCAAAGTCAAATTTTGAATAAAGCTATTAATAAAAAAAAATCCCATATGATGCGGACTTTACTGGTGACACTGTATATAGGGGAGAGTCGGGTAGCCCGGGACATCGGGTAGAGTGGGACATTGCAAGATTCAATTCTTCTTGGATCAGTGTGGTAGGTACATTCGCCACATGTTTGATAAGCGCGTCGTCTAATAATAATCTAACCCCAAAAATTTTGCGTTGTTTAACGGACTCTGTTCGTCGTTTTTCTTAGTTTTAAAATTTGTAAAGTGTTTCTAAGTATTTTACTTAGATACAGTGCAGTGGATAAGTAATTAGAATTCGCTTCGATTTTGGATTTCGTAGAAATACTACTAGCTGGAATGTGTTTTGTAATTTGGGTAGCTTGGGACACTTTAATTTCGGGTATTTCGGGACAGCTTGACATTTATTTGCATGCAGAATGCCGCAATTTAAGGGCAGAACAACTAATCGTGGTTCCTGGATCAAACATAACCTCATTTAAGCTGTAAAATATAATAATAATAATAAAGACTTTTATTAGCAAAAAATATGTACATAGCTGAGAAAAGAAAAGAAATTGACCAAACTCAGAGTGGCGAAGTCTAGCTAACAGGGCTACTCCAACTCAACCACTAAACTGAGAAGGTAGTCGTCTTGAAATATATTAATATAAAAAATAAATAACTAATATTATAATGCATAGCAGCGGATGTATTGGTCTGATAAATATGACATTTATTATAAACTAATGGTAAAACTAAATTAAACGACAAAAACGATTCCGTCCCCGTAAGCGCGGTCCCGGGCAGCAAAAGTGGTGAAACAATTAATGTATTACTTCTTATTGAACAGGTACGCACGAAGTTTAAACTTAAACTTATTAATATTATACAACTTAAATTCGTTTGGAATTGAGTTATAAAATTTTATAGCATTATAAGTGAAACTTCTTTGAAATAATGATGTTTTATATTGGGGTATGGTAAAACTGTTCTTGTATCTGATATTTCTTTTGTGAATGTTGTCCCTGGAAACGAACTTATTTTTAAGTTTTTTTGATGTATTCTCCATGGTAAGAACTTTATGAATAAAATTACCCAGATGAAAATTACATCTATTTCTCATATTAAGCCATTTGCACTCATTTATTTTATGGGTTATATGCTCGCGTTTTCTTATTCCGTAAATCAGTCTACAACAGGAATTTTGCATTTTTTGTATTCTATTCTTTTCAATTTCATGTAAACAAGGCATATAAATGAAGTCGCAGTAGGAGTAGTGTGACAGAACTAGACTGTCGCAGAGCATTCTTTTAAGTTTTTGATCGAGGATATGTCTATTATTGTAAATTAATTTTAAGGAATAAAATGCTTTTTTATTAATATTTTTTACGTGTTCTTTGAAGCGCAGCTCCTCATCCAAAACAATACCAAGATTTTTCGCTGAATGTACATAAGGAAGATGAACGCCGTTTAGGGAAATGTTCACATTATTTTTTACAGTGTCACGATTACCTTTGTTTGCAAAGCACAAAATTTTGGATTTTTCCGAATTTAATTTAAGGTTATGAGTATTAGATAGGGAAATAATGGTTTCCAAGTCGAAATTAATTTGCTGGATCGCATCCAAGTAGTTTGTTGGGGAGAAGCTCAGGTGAAGTTGAGTATCGTCCGCGTAAGCGTCTGACTGACAGAATAGCGTAGAAGTTATTATCTCTGCTGTATAAATAATGAATAATAGTGGAGATAGAATGGAGCCTTGCGGAACCCCTGAAAGAATGTCAATCGGATTGGAGTGTATGTTGTCAACAACGACTTTTTGAGCACGGTTGGTTAAAAAAGATGATATTAGTTTAACAGAATCCACGTCAAACCCATAATAATGTAATTTAGAGGACAAAAGCCTATGATCAAGTGTATCGAAAGCTTTGGAGAAATCCAACAAGATCAACAGGCTGGCCTGGCCTTTATCATAGGCGGTCATAATATCATCTATAACTGAACTTAATGCTGTGGCCGTACTGAAATTTTTTCGAAAACCACATTGGTTGTCAGGAAGAAGTTGATTTTCTATAAAAAAAGAGTACATTTGGTCGTGCAAAATTTTTTCTAGAATTTTAGACATTGCCGGAAGAATACTAATTATTCTTAAATCCGAAAAAGTTTTAGGGTTATTACTTTTAGCAAGGGGTTTCCCCATGGCAACCTTCCACGAGTCTGGAAAATATTTGTGCTCTATACAACAATTAACGATATGTAGAATATAAACATCAATAAACGGACTGCAAAGTTTTAGCATCCCCATTGAAATATTGTCAGTACCCACGCAGTCAGTTTTAATAGAATGTATGACTTTATTGATATCCTCCACTGTGCTTAACTGAAACCTAAAGGCGATATTTTCTTTATACCTATTATTGTTGTAGAAATTTATTTTATCGTTACCTTTGTTAGATACGTTTTGCAGAAAAGAGCCAAAATAGTTGTTAATGTTATCGGGGTTGGATAAGTTTGGGGGTAAACTATGATTTTGGCAAGTACGAATATTAAGGTCTCTTAATGTACTCCAAGTCTTAAAACTATTGTTTTCAGAACATACATTTTCAAGGTAGCGTTTTTTAGCTCTTCTGACAAGTGTAACTAAATGATTGCGAAGTTGTTTATATCTATTTCTATTGTCGTCGCTCCGATTTTTTTTAAATTTCTGTAAAGCCTTAGATCTTAGTTTTTTTACTTGTTTTATCTCATCAGTTAACCAGGGTGCTTTTGGTTTGGTAATGCGAGCTTCTTTAACTGGAGCATGTTTGTTAAATAAATTTGTTAGCGACTGGTTAAATAAATTAATTTTTAAGTCGATATCTTTTGTTCTTAAAATTGCGAGCCAATTAATACTATATAGGTCTGCTAGAAAGTTTTGGTGGTCAAAATTGTTGTAACAGCGGTAGTTTATAATTTTTGGACCCGGTTTAACTGATTTAAAATTCATATTTACATATACTAGGTTGTGATCTGATATATCATCGGTTGTTATGGTACCTTGAGATTCTACTAATTCTGGATTACTTACAAAAATAGGATCTATAAGCGAGCTACTCCTGTCTGTTATTCTGGTAGGTTCGTTTAAAATTTGAGAGAGTCCATAAGACTCAAAGCATTCAGAAACTGGTGTATTTATATTAAAGAAATTAACGTTTAAATCGCCTAAAATAACTACGTGATCAAATATAGGACAAGCGAAAGATAGGACAGAGTCGAAATCCGGAATAAAATTATTAGCATTGGAGTGTGTAGGATTTACTATCAAATTGAGGGTTATTAGTTCAGCGGACAAACTTTGCTTGGAGAACGCACATATTCCCCCACCCCGACCCTGCCGCCTATCCATTCTATGCAGATTATAACCAGGAATATTAACTGCCTGGTTAGGGATGTTAGCAGTGAGTCAAGTTTCAGTAACCGTATATGTAATACAGGAACATCACAGTATAAGAGAAGCTGAGAAGCAGCAAAAATTAAAAAAGTAAACGGTAGCCAACGTTTAGGTAATCTATTTATTACATTACACCTGTGACTTATATGAACCTTCGTCCTAATTATTGTGTTTAATTATGCTTTTTACGAAAATCTGTCCAATTTTTGTAGTGTCCCGGGTTACCCTCAACAATTAGATAAATAAAGCTCTTTTTTAAATGTATGTATAAGTTAACGTATTTGATTGAAATTCTGTTCCATCTATTTAAATCATTAACTAGGTTTCAGATTTTATTTTTCGCACTCGTTTTTAAAAAAATAAAAGCTTAGGTATCCCGTCCTACACGACCCTAATAATAAGGTGGGTTCACCATCGCTCCAAGAAATATTTTACAGAATTATTTTATTTATTAGTATCCGGCATGCGTTGCAATGTCACTTTTTTATGCAGAGACCTTCATAGGCGTGCGCACAACTCAAAGTTTAATCGCGATCGGATGAATGGTATAGTCAATTTTTTCTAAAAACAAAGCTATTCGACAGTTGCCATGCCCTTTTTTGTACTATTAAAACTTATTAATTTGATTCTACGTTTCGATAGCCCGACCCGAACAATGTAGAAATAAAGAAATCTTGCACAAATAAAACGAGATTTTAAATACTTAATGCTAAATACATTTTATCAAAAATTTAAAAATTAAACACATTATGATTTATTAAAGTATTTATTACCAACACAAAACACAAATATACTGTAGGATTTATGCCCGTTTCGTCGACTTTAAGAAATTTTCCCGTTTCGTCGACTGGCCTTTGCAGGTATAAATCGGTGTTATTAATAATTCCCGTTTCGTCGACTCAATAAACCTTTTTTTCGGAAGTGAATAATTATATATATCTATTAATGGTCGGTACCTGTTAATTATTCCTTAAATTTTATTCTTTGCATAAGTCGGTACGCAAGTATTTTCTTCACACTTTTATACAGACTTAGGACTGTCAAAGGAACAGATTATGAATAATATCCTGTTTGCGTAAAATTCACAAGCTGTTACTTTGGTGTGTTTAAAAGTTTCAGTGCTACAGTTTTGCTTCGTCATAATAATTTGTTAATATAATATACATATAGTATGTACAAAAAGTCAATCTGTAAATACAGATTTTGTCAAATTCAAGCTGGTGCAGCTTAGTCAAAATTAACTATGTACATTAATCTTCCAAGAGTTTCACCTACTCTCGCACGATCATCCAAAAGATCTTCGAGGATCTGGAATAACCTTTGATCCAAATCTCTGCAAACCCAAATGTGATCGCTTTCAAGCCACTGACTCACAAAATAATCGTTAAATTTGACTATGGCTTCGATTGTAGGTGTTGTTTCCATGATATATAAAAATCCATCTTCGACGTATTCCGGTGGTAAATGTGCAAGGGCAGCACACATTTCTATATGGTCTCGAATTTGCTTCTCCTCTCTGTATAGGTGAATAAGCCCCTGTTCTTGAGTCTTTCTCCAGATGGTTTGATTAAAGTGGAAATTACAGCCTTTGATTGCCACATTCAAAAAAACAGTTTTTAGTGCGTTGATTGCTGCCGTTTCAAAATCAATGTGGAACTTTTGAGGGTTAAATTGTGGCATTTTTTCTTTTAATAATCTACCTGTTGCAGGTGACCTGCAATTTAATCCCTTGAATTGGCGAGTCGACGAAACGGAAGGGTTCAAAATGAGTCAAGCCTCAATCGACGAAACGGTAACAAAACAGGTAAAATTGTCCAGTCGACGAAACGGTCAATCGACGAAACGGGAATTTACCTACTGTAGTACCTATACTAGGTAGGTATTGTGTAATATCAACATTAAACCACAGAATACTAAACAATAACTAAACAATACTAATTGAGTCTCTTAAACTTAAATTTCTACTCTCCAACGAGGATATCCTGTGCGGTAAAAAACTGAAATTAACCTTAATAAAAACAAGATCTTTGGCTACACTTGCACTTTTTAACAACTCTTTACTTAGCACAACACAGTGCGAATCGTCATCTAAATCCAAAATTAGTTCTTTAATGGCTTCGAAATGCTCTGCGTAGATCGATATAAATACAGTTTGTTAAGCAGGTGATAATAACGCATTATTAAGTGACAATAAACAGCCCCTAACAATATACCTGCAAACCCCGGAAACCCCCAATAAATACCTTATTGTGTATAACCAAAAAGTAAATATAATTATTAATCTTCAGATTGGAGAATCCCTGAAATAAGTACCGAACTGGACATTAAACTTTTAACGTTTTAAAGTTTTTGATAAAGCCGAAAACAAAATAATATGCTCTTAAAATAATAATTTATTAAAAAATGCATTTTATTATAAAATTAACAAAATATGCAAAAATGCATATGCATGTTGCCTCGGCCCTTAATGTATGATAATTGGAAGTGTCCGACCGAAACAAGATTTTCAGCCGAAACCGAATCTTCGGCCTTGGTCTCAGTTTCGGCCGAAACCGAAACTTATTTATAGGTACATGTTAGAAATTTTATTGTATACTGAAATCTAATTTATTTTATATAGGACGAGATCGATTTTGGGAACGGATTGAACTCTTCCCACCAAAAAAAAAAAAAAAAAAAGATCGACAGAGAATTTTTTTTTTATTTATACATGTGGTTGTTTAAGTGTGCAACATATGGGAATTTTTTTTATTAACGATTTCTCAGAAAATTTTATTCTTGATAAAAGTTGGTGCATGTTCTATAATCATATTAGGTCCACTTGGATTGGTTGCAAGTCAAATGGCGTACAGGATAGGCCAAAAAATATAAAACTTTTACAAGAATAAAAATGTTTAATAAACATTTAAAATAAAAATGTTGCACTTTAAATGATGGTTTTTTAATTAGCATATTATCATTACTAATGCTTTATCTTGTTAAAACTAATTTTTAGGATATTTTAAAGTTATGTTTAATGTCGTTGCAACAAACATAAAGTTTGTGATTCCTTAATAAATTAAAAATTCAAGTAACTTTTACAAATATGCTTAAACTTGAACAAAAATATGCGAAATTGATTTGATTGGCCTTTATGGTGAATATTAAAAAAAAAATTTTGGGAATTATTAATGTTTTTTAAAAAAATATATTTTTTTATTTTAGGAGGTCACGTTTTTGAATCTATGCATAACTTTTAATTCTAAACAACTTTTTTTAGTAACATTTTGCTGAATTTTTTGAAATAGGGGTACTTTATTCTTGTACAAGTTTTATATTTTTTGGCCTACCCTGTACACCGTTTGACTTGCAACCATTCCAAGTGCACCTAATATTTGTAATTAATAGTTTCGGCGCGGTCGAAGGTTCAGCCGATTTTTGGCCGAAACCGAAACTGTCACCGAAACTAGATTGGTTGGCCGAAACTAGCCGAAACCGAACCTTCGGTCGGTCTCTAATAATTGGCTTAGGGGCGACCAGGAATTTGCGTAGGCAACGCAAAGGGCGCTCATAATCTTTCCGCACTACAAAGTAGTTATAATTATTATAGTATAATGTGAGTATCTTGTGACCATAGTCAGTATGTTTCCGCGGTAGAAAATAAATATATATAGCTGTGTAGTGTCTGTGCCTTTCTTTGCTTATTAGCTGGTCAGCTAGCAGATATGATAAAATTTCGCTATGAAAAAATACAACTATGACACCATACCGTACTGAGAAATACAAAAATAATATAGCTGAGTTCCTTTTTAGTTACTTTTAACTAGCAAAGCAAAGATTTTCTCGTCTCGTCTCGCTCTCGTGAGACGAGACGATAGTTTCTTAAAAGTGCGAGATTTCTCGTCTCGGGAAACACTAGTTAAGTATGCCTCTTTGTATATCTCCGATCTATACGAAGTTATTCGCGAAGCGATCCTTTCACAACTAAGCTAAACAAAGATATTTACTTTGCTTTGCTGTTTAAAAGAAGCAAAAGGAAACTACCTAATGTTAATTATATTTTGAAGTAGTCCATACTCAAAGTGGAGTTGAATGATATAGGGAAAAGAAAAGAATAAAGTCTTTCTCCACAATTTTAATTCAATAGCTCTAGAATCGACATGTTTCTACACTCGAAACATGTCGATTCTAGCCTAGCTATTGAATTAAAATTGTGGAGAAAGACTTTATGCTTTTCTTTTCCTTAGTTAATTATATTGTTAAGCAGATACATACCTTAAGAGCATATCTTTAAGATACGGCACATCTCTACTGAGGGAAGGCGGCAAATAAAACTTTAAATTTTCAAAATTTAAATGATTTTCTAATTGCACTTCTTCGGCCATACCGACACACCGTTCTGTATCTGTGTCCATAGAAAAATAAGAAATATAAACGCCAGACCATAGATATTTACCTTTATATAAGCAAACAATAATCACGAAAGTGGAAAATTTATGGCTAGCTACACACGATTAGACATGTTTACTGTAACATATTTGACGAATGGGAAAATAGACAGGTCCAGGTTTTAAAATTTAAGTTCTTGCTCAAGAAATTTTAAAAATTGACCTTTAATTAATTTTTACGTGTAAACAGCTAAAATTTGCCCCAATATCTTGCCAAAAAATTGGAATGTCTTCTAAATTTTAGATCTAATTGGGAAATAAGGTAGTGATTTCTTGCATTTTAAATAGTTGCAAACCTATCAGATTTAGAGGATAGAAAATGGTTTTTAAGGGTTTGTTTCTAAAATTGATTTAAAATTGATTCGTCTTTATATTTTTAGTTTAAAAAGAAAGGAAACAAGTCAATTAAACTATAAAACTTATAAAATCGAATATAAAAAGTAAAAAAAAACCAGCAAAATAATTAATCTTTGATGTTATCGCGTACCTAACCTTAAGTCAAATATTTATTGGTATATAACTTGTATTGATTTTTACAATTTGGCAAAAACTTGGGTACACGCGTAAAACATTTTTAAGCACAATTTCTTGTTCAAGAATTTGAAAAAGTTTTGGCCCGAGAACTTGACCTATGGAATACTGGCTTTATTAAAAGCTTAATGTCGGGGTGCACAGATTTTAACCAAAAAATTAACTATCCAGCACTTAACTTTTGTTTCGCACGAGACAAGCTGTACGTATTTAAAGGTACAAGTCTATGCGCCAGACCTGTTAAATATTGCTTCTAAATCTAATCTAATTGCCTTTAACAATGTATGTTTACCTAAAAAGTGTTCCTATCATTGGACTTCCCTTAAACACCAAAGTTAAATAAAAAACAAGGTTGTAAAAGTAATAGTGCAAACTGCAATACAATGCAAACTAAATACCTAATGATTACACAAATCTAATCCATATAGCGACTGATATGATAAAATTAATTTATTTATTTGTCAAGGCCTTACGTGTGTATAGTGGCGCAGCCAATAAAATAATTATAGCATATTATTTTATTAGACAATATTTAAAGAAAATAAAAATAAATATTTTATTTAAACAATCACGTTAATCGATAATCAAATATAAAATACGTCAAACGCTCCGGTTAGTAGAAACCTAAATAAAACTTTGAAGAAATAGCCCATGCTTAAAGTGGAGTTGAAAGTATGGGAAAGAAAGAAAAAACCAAAAGTCTTCCTCCACAAAATTTAATAGAATAAAAATTCTCTGGAGGTCTCTACATGTTTCGAACGTAGAAACGTTTATCATCAGGAGACAGAAAATTTATTATTATTTAGTGCTGATGGTTTTAGCAGAAGAGAAAATGGTGTAGAACCTTAATGGAGCTTTTATGGAATTGAAAATTGATGTGTGGAAGAGACATAATATGAAGAAAATTGATAAAGGTTAAACTGTACTGAGTATGTGAAAAAGTTATTAAAGGGGGTCTAAACCAGCCAAATAAACTGGGTAAGAAGAAAAAACCTTCCTAAAAAGAAGGTGTCGAAGAATATTTAAAAATTTTTTATAAAACTTTTCAAGTATTTATCGTGCGAGCAAAAATTATTTGCATCAAAGATGAAAGAGGGCCTTGCCTAAGGACGTAATGCTTAGCCGTAGAGCCTAATACCTGTTGGGTGTCAGTAACTACCTGAATTAACAATCAGTTATTCCGTCATCTTTGACAGTCGCAATAAAAATAAATTTGTATTTGTCTACTTATTTTATTACTCATTAGTTTGGCATATCATGTCATAATATGAATTTGACAAAATTTTAACCTAGATTTGGTTAGATATATATCGTCCCCAGATCATTGTGATCTAAACCAAGCTCTACGTTTTTTAATCCAAGCCCTCTTTGATGCAAATAATTTTTGCTCGCACAGTACCTAATATGTCTGTAAGACATTATAAGGATAAATTGTCATAATTATGAAGATATCACAATAAAATTACATTGCAAAAAGTGTTTTGTGGGGTACTGAGGATTAAAGCTCAGTAACCGCTTGCGGGGTTTGTTCGAGAGAGTAGAGTAACTGAAACGGGTTACGTATCTGACTACATGGGTTGGCTATTACACGTGATTTCATTAAGGGCAAACATAATCGCCATTTCGTTTTTTGGTCAATATATCGTTACTTCTTCGTTTTATTAAAAAGTCTATCGAGTACAATTACTTATACCGTTTTACGTTAAAAAAGGTTGGATTTATAAATTAATTAAAGTAGAAAAAAAAATATATTGTTGAACATTTATGGCGTGGTGAGGCGGAGCACCATCCTGCTGTATAACCATTTTCGACCATCATGAAAATCTGCACTGCCGAACTGAGCCGTATTCGATTGGGAAAGTGATTTGGAACGACCGGATCTTAAAATCAGTTCTCTGTGATCCAAGGTGAAACACGGTTTTTTATGTCAGTTGTTAGTTTGAGTTTCGATTTTGACTTAACCTCATTTCATGTTCAAAAGTTAGTCGTCGAGAGTAGCGTAGTACTCGTAGTATTTTATTTATAAAGCGGGGGACTAAAGTAAAACAACTATTTTATTTCCACTCATCTCATTCACGCACAGAAAATATTATTTAGATACCTAGTGGATGGGTTCAAAAAGACGTAAGTAATTGATCCATTTCTACTTCTACATCACAGTTAATGTTCTTGAAAAAAGACATACTTAATCAAAAATACTAATAAATACCCAACGAAAATCTAAAAACAGGGACAAGATGGAACTATAACTTCCAAAACCGTAAAGTAAACAAAACAAACAACTGATCTGATTTTGATGATTCTGCAATTTTACAGGTTCACTTGGGATCACTTTGACGGTAGTACCCAGACGGCACGAACATATTCCAGGAATAAGCTAAGAATATGCAAAAGGAATATTGGAATATTCCAGGAATATGCTATATCCCCCTGGGAATATTCCTAGAATATTCTATGCTTAAACAAAAGTCACCATGAAAGATATGCTGGGAATATGCTTGGGGATCCTTAGGGATACTTATAGAATATGCTAGGAAGATTTAGGGAACAAGGAATAGAAGATTATAAAAAAAATTCCTTTATTAAAAAAATATAACTTAACAGCGGTCGGCGATCTTATATCTCATTAATTTTGAGTAAGCTGAAGATCTTCATCGGCTTGGTCCCCAGCTTGTTTCTTTCTAAAAATCAGTGCAAAATTAGTTATTTTTCCTAACAAGTGCAGCGTGTGCAGAAAAAGGTAGGTACTTTACAGTAAAAATGTACTTTACTGCACGATCGTAGAAAAGGTATTCAAGACTTTCTTGGCAAAAAATTATACGGTAAAGTTATTTTGTTTTGTATTTTAAACCGGCATTTTGTAATTATACTCAACTTTGCCAAATTTAAAGTAGGTACACCTTTATCGCATACTGTTTTCGAAATCCCCATATGAGCATCAAATTGAAAATACTGTCTATACCTACCTACCTACTTATTTGAATTTATGAACTGTAAATTCTTTTTATACTTACAATTTTCCGTTACAACGATCCGTCGCCTTTGACAGGTATATCGAGATGATGCCTTCTATAGTTTTTTCGCTACATTTTTGGCTTCTTTGGTTAGCTTGCAAACATCTAAAATCAAGGCAATACAGAATAATCGTTTTGGACTTTTCTAAAATAGGATTTTTTTCATAGTAATAAAATTGAGGGCAAAAATTTAACACAATTGATTTTTAGGTTAGGTACCTATTTTACCAAAACCTTATTTTATGAGGCAGGAAATTACAAATAACCACACAATCCAAGAAATATGCTATTTCGAAAAGCAAATAAAAGAATAGTAACACAAATTATGTTATTTATTACTTACCAAAATACCAAAAAAGATCCTGGCTATTAGTTAGTAGTTGAAACACAACCTGCAACACCCTACACAAAAAAATTCCTCAAACAACACGTGCTAGATTCAAGATGATTTTATAGTTATATTATAGTTACTTTATATTATTATTTATAGGTAGGTAGTTCGTAATAATAAAATTATTTCTATTTCGTTGGCATGGCGTGGGTTTTATTAAAAAATATCTAGAAATTATTGTCAACTGTCAATCTCATAACATGACGCAGTGTTGCCGGCTCAAACTTAAAATTAAAAGAGCGCCATTTTTAGAAAAAAAAACTCTGATGTTTTCTACAAAAAACTTATACATATATAAATTATTGTGGTAGATGAAACTTTGACATTAGTAAACTTAGATATAAGATATTAGGGTGTTTACTTAAAAATGCAAAGTCGTTTGTCTTGTTAGAAATCGTTTACCAAAAAGTAAATTTGGCACTGCTGTCTCTTACAAAAAGGATACAAAATCGTAACCGATACCGATAGACTGATAAAGGGTGCTGAGCTGAACCGAATGCCCATTTTTCAAAGTTTTTTATAAGTTCTAAACATTTGATACCTAATAAATAAAATAATAAATTCCAAAAATATTTGGAATATGTATTGTTCACAAATTTTGAACTTTAAAGAGCTCAAAATGTTACCAACATATTTATCTTCCCAAAAACATATTCAAGCATATGCCAAATGACATATGTAACAGCATATTCCTAGTATCACACGCGGGGAATATTCTACTGAGAATGTGAATATGCCAGATATCCGTAGCATATGCGTGGAATATTCGGATATCCCTGGGCAAATAGGCAGATTGTAGGCATATTCAACGGATATTCGGTGCCGTCTGGGTAGGGGAACAGTGATCATTTGCCAATCGAACACAGGTCAGATCAGTCAGTCATCATTAAATTTTTGATTTTGTGTGATTCAGTTAAATAACTTATTTTAGTACAGTAAGTACAGTAAGTACAGCAAAACTACTTCTAGATAAAATGACGGTTTAAACAGCACAAATTACTACAACATATAAGTATAGAAGAAATAAATACTAATTTAAAATAAATATAGTTTAAAAAAAACTAAAAAAACACGCTTTAATAATTAATCAAACTAAAAAAACGGAAAATAAATAAAAACAATTCTTGAAATTCTTAATAAGTATAGGCAGAAAATAATAATGAACGATAAACATTAAATATTATTGTGAAAAAGCGTGGGGCGCTTTGTGCTATATTTTTCATATATCGAGCACCCCACGCTTTTTTTTAAATATTTTTAAAAGCAATACGTTTAAATAGTGACAATATGAATGAAGTTGAACTTTGAAAAAAATTTCAAGCGCTTAAAACAATATCTCTAATAGTTAGCAATACGCAAAAAATAATAATGAACGATAAACATTAGAATTATTGTGAAAAAAGCGTGGGGTGCTCGATATACGAAAAATATAGCACAAAGCGCCCCACGCTTTTTTCACAATAATACTAATGTTTATCGTTCATTATTATTTTCTGCCCATATTAAGAATTTCAAGAATTATTTTAAACTATATTTATTTTCCGCTTTTCAGTTTTTAAACTACTTATATCTATTTTTAAACAGTCTGCGCTGGCAAAACCCAAATTGTAGTATCCGTTTGTGGGCGATTTCTACCCCTAAAAGAGGGTTAAGTTTCATGAAAACGCGAAAAAAGTATGCCAAACTAAAAATAAACGCAGCTGTAGTTCTTTATTTATTCAGCAAATAAAGAGGCTTCCTAAAACTAAATTTATTCTAGTTAAAATTCCACCCAGTATTGTAGGTGATGTTCATTTATTACTTAAAATTTATTTTAGGATATAATAATTTTATTTCTCTCAAATTTATTAGGTACTTACATAGTATGTATAAGTAATGAACCATGTTTTGACCGTTTGTAATAATTGATTCCCTTTCACAAATCATATCTATGACTTCATAATATAGTAATGTAAATATTAAAAATCCTTGATTTTTTATTTAAACAAAAGCTATCAAAATAAGTATTAAAAGTATATAATAAAAAAATAATACTAAATGTCAGTAATTACTACTAATTACTCATTTTTCAACAGCTTTTATTGTCCATAGATATTATTTCCTGTTAAGAAAAGTTAAGAGCAAACACTATGAACGCCTTCGCCATTTCGTTTTTTAATCAATTTTGTTTGTTTTTAATCATATTGTTACTTCTTCGTTTCATCCAAAAATCGGCCAAACACCCCTCTTTGGAGTACAGTTTAATATTAGTTATACCTTAAAACAGGTTGGATATAGAAATTAATAAAGCAGAAAAAGAAATATGCGCAGATTTAACAAAATATCGTTTTAAGGTTTTATTAATTTACTAGCGTGTACCCGGCATGCGTTGCAACCCGCTGGTATAAATACAAACCCGAACAAACCCGATATATTAGTACCCGGCATGCCACTTTCTGAAATTGCACCCGTGCGAAGCCGGGGCGGGTCGCTAGTTATACATAAAAACCTTCCTCTTGAATCACTCTATCTATTAAAAAAAACCGCTTCAAAATCTGTTGCGTAGTTTTAAAGATTTAAGCACACAGACAGCGACAGCGACTTTGTTTTATATATGTTAAGAAAATAAGATAAGTAAATTGTAATCTAAGATTTGATTTTGAGAAACGATTGATTGATTAAATTTAAAAAAATCTAAATATACAAGGAGGGGGTGGAAATTGCCCCCCCCCCTCCGGGACCTGCCACTGAATTACTATCTATAAATAAAAATATAAAGAACAACCCCTGGTATAAGTATTCGTTGGAACAACCCCGAATAACAAAATATTACATTAATTAACAGGCCACAGATTCAACGGAGCAGTAAAATAAGTATCTACAATAAAGGGCCGTTCTCATTTAGTGTAGTAAAGTAGATGTAATTCAAGTCTTGAATAATAATTGTGTTCCAATATATTCAAGTTAATGAAGTCCAGAACAGTTTTAAAATGACGTCAAATGGTGTTGTGCGTATTGTATAAACATCATATTATTCGTAAATTTCAAGAAAGTAAAGGTGGGATTAACGACGCCATTTCGTCCGTCAGTTCGATTTAACTTTCAAAATGTCTTTATTCAAACTAACTTTTACAGTTCATTACATGGAAAGTGACAACATAATATAGAAAATTATAACCATTCAAAAAAAAAAAATAAAAAAAATAAAATAAATGGAAGTTAATTCAATTTAAATCTTTAATAAAATCAATTTAAAAAAAATAATATAAATAATTTAATTTAATAAATATCTCTTTAATTGTTTTTTAAAAGTTGCCAATTTTTTAATTTTTCTGATATTTTTTGGAAGATTGTTATATTTTATTATTCCGTCATATAAAAGCGATTTTTTTCCGAAATTACTTTTTTTTAAAACCGACCAGAAAATTTACACTTTCTGGACAATTTTTCGTCTAGAAAATAACGTTTTTCCGATCGCAAGACCGGAAAAGTGACATTAGAGACCGGAAAATTCTTTTCCGGACTCTAATGTCACTTTTCCTGTCTCTAATGCCACTGTCACCCTGTTTTTTGTTTTTCCAATCGCTCTTTGATAATACAAGATACCTTGATTTCGTTATTATGACAACAACATTTCGATGTATTGTCGAGTGACAGTTCGTTGATTTTTAATTTTGTTCTTTATGTCAAACTTGTTTCGCGTAGATTATAAAATATATCGAAGTGTCGGTCTTAAAAAAAATATTGTACGTCACGCAACCGAAAATTAGTGTTTTCCAGGTCTCTCCAAGCTTCCAGGACTCGCCTATGGCTCGCCCTGGAAATGCTTGTCTCGACCTGAAAAACACTACTTTCCGGTCTTGTAACGTAAATTACTATTTACTGTTACAGTTTGATAATTTATACAATGTCTGGTGTTGGTGTTATGATCATGTAATGTCTTATTCTCCTGAAGTGTTATGTTTGATTTTTTTTCTTTTAAAATAATAGAGTGAATTAGAATACAAATTTTTAATTTATAAATGTTTTGAACGTGTAAATACCCTTTCGGTCTATATAGAGTAACAGTTGGTTCTAAATGTGGTAATTTGGGTATACATTTAATAATTTTATTTTGCAATTTTTGCAATGGTTTTAAGTTTGATAAACAAGCAGATCCCCATGCAGAAGCTAACTATTGTAATTTTGAATATATTAATGAAAAATATATATTTTTTAAGTATTTCAAAGGAATGATATATCTAGCTCTGTACAAAACAGATACCTAACTATTGACGATTCGTATGTGCACTGCAGTGCTGTGTTGATCAGAGTAGTAATTTTTATGCTTTTCGCATACGAAGAAGAAATGACAGACATATTCTGGAGCTGGTAGAGCAAGGCAGATGTTAGTCAGCCGGTCATAGTTTTGTTTACTTTCGTGTTTTGTGCAATTACGGAACCTCTTTCCTGATAAAACAAACACATATTCTATAGAATTCTTAGGATAGATGACATCTAGATAGACTAGAAGATATCGTGTTACCAGTAAAAATTGTTGTTTTTACTTCAGTTCTGAAAATTCACTTTCAAGGATTTTAAGGTAAATTGTGGCTATTTTAGTGGTTTCAAAAAACTTTTTTTTTTAAGTTTCTGTGCATTTATTTAAAAAAAAACACCGGCATACTATTCGTCAATGCCTCCCTGAGCAGCCGTTCCAAAATTAGATAATAATTATTTTTTAAAAATAATTGCAAGGTTCCGGAAGTTACCCTACATTCAAGCCATTTATAGGTCTTTTATACATGATTGACCTTGAGAACTGTGCCCTTAAGCAAATTGTAAGTAAATAATTATAAATCTATCGGCGTTGTGGTCTAGTGGTCAGTGCAGCGGCCTCACAGATCGAGGTCCCGGGTTCGATCCCCGGTGCCGGCAACGTCGATGTTAAATTTGGAATTTGGTTTAAGAGGTGCGCCGTCTTTCGGAAGAGACGTTAAACTGTGGGTCCCGTGTCATGGATGTTGTCACCGGTAAAGAACCCTACCCTCGACAAAGAGGGATTCGGCAAAATTACCAGATAGTGTGTGACAAATTCCCTGGCGTCGGTGATTGGCCTCGTTGCGGAAATAGGCCGACGTAAAATAGAGAAAAAAAAATTATCAATCTGACATGAACTTAAAAATTAGAGGTTATGTTTGTAACGAACATGGTAATTTTACGCCGCGAATATAACCAAATTTTATGGTTTATCTGTCATTTGTCGCTGTTAACCGTGGTTACTGGTGGTAATATTCAAACCATTAATCGACTACAACACTATATATAACCCTACTTCGGCCGCCAGCGTTCTACTAAAATTGAACAGTTTCATCAAGTAGGTAGTGGTTCAGGGCAACTAAAAAGTTGAAAGGAAATCTACACGGATAAAAATCCCAATCTGATCTGAAAATTATTCTATTCTTGAAAAATTAGCCTAACATAAAGCGCTACTATACTTGAATTAAAATAAAATTGTTAGTCCAAGAAAAGGATAAACTTGAATGTAAAATTGTTCTACTTTTGGCAGTTAAGACAACCATAATTTTGGTTTAATTACGGCTACTTTTAAGTCAATAAGAGAGATTAGTTTAAAATAAAGAATAGGAATAAGGTTAGATTAAATTTTACTTTAAATTGTTTCAAGAATTACTTAACTTAAAACAACTAGTCTATATGAATTGGCATAACTGTTGTCAACTTTTTAATAAAAACAAGGTTATCTTTATGGGGATGACACATATATATTTAAACAAATTGTTATTATACACTAACTGGAAAATATATTAATTTTGAATTGATTTTTCAGTTCGAAACAAATAGACATAAGCTTGTATTAATTTTGGCTATACTTGCCACCACTTGCCATTTGACTGTTGACCTCGACGCCTTGACCAATCGGCATCGTTAGCCTTATTTGTGATTTTGTTTAGTTTAGTGCGTAAGTTATGGAAGAAATCCTGCAAGAGTGTTCTATATAAGTACCTACCTAAGTAAGAGTTTTTTATTTTATCTAATAAAATTTAATAGTTAAGATATTTTGTTAGTTAATGTAGTTAATATGGATTGGAATATATTCATGTTAATAAAAGTAATCTAAAAATATACGTTTGCACTGAATTTTTTTCCTTACTATTCCTCGTACTAATCTAAACGGAATGTACTTTGTTTTAATAATTGTTAGCTTTCTTCTGCAAGAAATATGCTAAATTTCATATAACACGTGGTCCTCACAACCAGAGGCAAAATAACAAAGTTTTGCTTTTGTTAGTGATTTATAATCTTATATACTTATTAGAAGTCTTTGTTTATAATCCATAAAAATAAGGTGTGCAATACGGGGAAGTTTTCGTAACTTATGTCGATATGAATCGCGTAATGTTAATGTTACTTATATATTTTTTTTTTAAATTGCTTTGCAGTCGGCCTGGTGTTTCCGAATCTTAAACCATAGACTTACCAGATTTGTGTTTGCAGCTAAGTCTAGCTGACTTGCACATGGGTCAACTAAAGGCAGCCATTAGATAAAAGATTAATAATGTTACTTTAAGTGTATACTCGCTATTAAACCAAGGAACAGTAGTGGTTCATTTTAATATTACTATACTTAATGAAAGATTATTTGATGTTGAATTAAATTTTTAATTATTTAATTTCAAGAATAGCTGTATTTGTCCTATATTTGCTTACTTTCAGCATTAGGTTAGAATTAAATTGAGATAAGGATAACGAATACTCTCCTCAAGTTTACTTGCTTTTACATTATGATAACTTAATATTGTTTAAAATACTAGTACACTTATGCCAGGGTTACTTACTCTTGTTTTAAGTTAAGGCATGCTTTGATGTATGGATTACAATAATCACTTTAAGCTTGTTGACCCTTAAAAGAAGTAGTGGTGACTGTGTCATTTTAAGAATACCATGCTTTGAATAACAAGCATACTTGCTCTTGCGGATATACGAAACTATAGTGTATCCTTAATTGAAGCCTATCACTCTTGGTTGTAGTATATTTTTTTTCCGTGTACTTTTCTTGAAACTTGAAACATCATATAGTACTAGAAAACAGATTTCAAAAAATTTATTTAATAGGTTCATATTGGCACGCATGAGAAATATAGAGGGGCATACTTCACCGTGGCGAGGGGGAGGAAAAATCTTTGTGCTTTGCTTTGCTATATAAAAGTAACGTAAAAGGAACTCGGCTATACTGTGCCTATTTAGGCGTCTTCTTATTTTCTTAGTTTTGTAGTGTACAAACAAGTACCGGTTATAACTTTGGCTATGCCTGTATTGGTCTCTTCACTCTCTTCGGCGGACCGCTGCGAGGTCGAGGAACTCCTCAACCGCTGGCTGTTAAAAATACGCCAACGGTGGTGGAGTTACCACTACTCACTGCATTCCACTGTTTTGACATTTTGCCGCGTTGGTGCCCCTGGATGGTTGTGCCGGAGGAACTGATAATGATTGTCTTTTAGAAACAAATAATCCTGAGCCCCCTTATTTGTTGGTTGGTGTCCTTTTTTATTTTATTTTGGCTGCCGTGTTTCTTCTTCTTTCCTGTTTTCTTGATGCTTATTGGTAATAATTTCAGGACATCTAAGGTTTCATCGGCATAGAAGAACCCTAAAAAAGTTAATAGTTTAACTTACATAAAAACAAAAACAAATCGGTAAGATGTGAAGAAGCAGTGAATTTTTTAAGGGGCCCTTAATTAAATTTAGGTCATCAAGTAGAAATCTAACAGAGGATATCTGTATTTGCATGTCTACTCTTAACACGTTGACTGCCGAAGCCTTATTCGCTTTTTTGTCCATGACGCCATGCCAAAAAAAAAATTAGTCCGAGAGGCCGCTTGTGACATTGCATAAAGTAGGACAAAAATGGAATGGGCTCTGGCGTCAATTTAAAAAAAAAATCGCTTTGCGGACTCAGCATTTCTGACTGAGTGGTGCAAACTTGTCCCATGGCCCATGCGCCAGCCTTGTCTATATATCACAGCGAATATTCCCCGATGAGAACAGACCGTTGGCCCTGGGGAACTAAAAATGATTTCGGTCCAGTGGACCTAGTTGGCGCGTGCGACAAATTGCATCATGGTCAAATGGGCCGCGTTTTTAAAGTTGGAACCTTTTATTCTCGGTCCTATAGACCGGCATGGCAGTCAACGTGTTAAACATCCTAGAGGGCCATTAATTGTCTTTAAACGGTACCAGTGACCTGTGAGTTGTACTACATGTATTTTCCAGATACCCTGTATATATAGAGTTGTTTTTTTAGGTACACATGAATTAACAATAAATCTTTATTTGTATATTCGTGCATTAATTATTAACATAAGGCATAGGTATAAAAACGTTAAAACCTGTTTTATTCTCATGTAATAAGTCGATGACCAGATAAAGGACGGCAAATAACCATCAAGGTCAAGATAGAACAGTGAAAAAATAATGAAGAGACTTAAATGCTGGTAGCTATGCACGATCGTTTATTAATAATGCGGGTAAATAATAACAATGATATACATCAACGGTAATCACGCCCTGGCATTGATATAAAACAACTCTAGAAGAAACCAGAACGCCAGAACAGAACTTATACATTTGCACGAAAATAACAGTCTTTCATTTACCAGTCAACTATATTTATCTAAAATTATTTCAAACTGTAAATTTTATTAAAATCCAAACGCGCTATTCTGCATCTTTATTGGAATTATAATTTGATTGTTGAACTGTGAACGCTGAAACGTTTTTAACAATGTTATACATCGCTTCGGTACGAAATCTAGAATCCCTGATCGCCTATTGAAATTTCCGTCTATATAGGCGCCTCGGTGAAAATGATGTGTGTATGTTGTCGTCGTCGTTGTTGTCAGTTTCGACATTTTCACATTTGCGATTTTTTTTTTTGCGGAAACGGTTAGAGTGGGACGATTGACATTTTTTGGTTTTAGAGAGGAATAATGGGGGTACGTTGTGTGAAAATTTCGAATATACAGGGTGTACGGGAAAAAAGTTATTTTTTTTTGGTCCACTATATCAACGGATAAACAAGCTTTAGTCTGTATAGTAAGCGCGCTCAGGGAAAATATATTTTGTGGCTCAAAAAAATTAATTTATGATTTTTTTACAGGTTTCTTCACCAGACGTTTTACTATATCGACTGTAGCTTATTCAATTTTTAACAAAACCGTTTTATTTTTCTCCCAAAACCAACCCAAAGGTTATATACCTTAGCGGAAAGAGCTCGTCAAACTAAAATAAAAAGTAATTTTTTTTGTTTCTTCATCTTTAATACGGCAATAATATTCTATATTATAATTTATTTTCAAAGTGTTCGGTGGCCTAGTGGTATAATATAATAGGTTACTACTTGTGGTCACGATGATCCCGGGTTCAATTCCAGGCGCATCTTTTTATTTTTTTAATATTTCGTTATTTAGGTACTGAAAGTTTTTTAAATTTCGGATTCTTACAGCGACAATCCTTGGTACGAAAAAAACGAACTTGGGTTGTGAAGAAACTAAATTTATTTTTTATCGCGAATTGAAATGCTTTACAATAATTAGAGGTTGCTAACAAATGTTTGTCAAAAGTATGAAATGAAATGAACGAACTCGAACAGTGCCGTGCCCGAAGGGCTCGGCACAATAACATTTTCATCAATTTATTAGCTATCAATGTAAGAATAGTTTCTTTTCCTTATGTTTAAATTGATTGAATACATATTTTTATACGACAAACTTGGAAAGTATATCCCACATTGTACACCTTTGCTGTGCGATTTTAAAGAGCCGGTGCTGACAGGTTCAATGTCATAATATTAAATATCATATGTTTCAGTAACGAAAAGTCGTAGCAAATCGAGCGAGACATCAGCTTTGCAAATAGGACGTTGAGCACTATACGATGCCGTCGCCAAAAACTACCGATCTATACGAGAAAACGGAAATTTTGCACCATTTCTTTTTATTTTCTAGTTTTGGTCAGTTGTTATAATGACAATTTGGCGATATGTTTTCCCTTCACGTTCCGCAGGAATGTGAAGCAAAAAGAGCAATAGAAAACATAAAAAAACAAAGAAAATAAGAAAAATATTTTTAATACAAATTTTTAGTACTAATATTAGATGCACTATCGGCTGACGATTAGCGATATGTACCCAGTCTAGTTTAAATAGTCCTTGCCAATGATCTGGTACCTATAGATGAAACAATGAATCTATTGACCAAATCGTATTACGTTATGAATTAAATCAACATACAAATCTCGCCCCTCCAGTTTGTTTGCCAACTAACGCTGTTAAAAGTGTTATTATGGCTTGGGAAATTTAAATCTTTGTCTAAAACCTTAAAAATCTAAGCTCGGTACGATTTTTTTCTTCCCCTTATTGCCGCGGTTAAATATGGCCTCTATATTTCTCATACGATTCTACGAAGTTGTTCGAGATGCGCATCTTTAACAACTTAGCTAAGCAAAGATATTTTGCTGTTTAAAAGAAGCAAAAGGAAGCTAGTAGCAGGGGCGGCTCGTGGTATTTGAAAGTGGTGAGGCACAGTTGAAAAACATTTTTTTAGCAAGGTTAGACTTTAAAGTTTAGACAAGTTTTTTAAATCGCTATAACCACATTTCGACCAAACTTTGTCGCTATTATTTGTTGCAAACAAAATACACGGCCAGCAAAATAATTTGTTTAACGTTACACTACCAGTAAGCCAGTCGTACTTTTCGTACCAAGTGTTTTGAAAGCTCCGATTTGATTTCCCCACCCCACCGATAGTAACAAGACGTTTACTCAAATCTGGAACAGGTCGCTTTACTTCTTTTACTATGTACAATTTATCTTCATAGGAATTACTTGAAAAATTCTGCTCATTTACTAAAAAATTAACAAGATCACAAGTAGGATTGCGAATGTTTACATTTACCTGGGGAAGTTGTGACGCTGTGCTAGGTCCCGCTGAATTCATTTTCCGCTAATAAGCACAAAACAAATAAACTAATAAGTAATAAAAGTAATGTAATATTAATATTTTAGAAAAATCACTGCCCGGCCACTGTTGGAAAAAAAGCAAAACACAAATCAGTACGGAAAACCACATAAGTATTTACCGAAAACTATAATAAAATACAATGCACTATGTACTCTCTCTAAACTTTCAACGGAGAACATGTTAATCTAAGGCCCAATACAGACGGAACAACATGACATCAACACGACACCCGAGCAACATGTCGCTCGAATGTCGCCTCCATGTATATAAACGCAACTATTCACACGACGCGATATGACATGAAAGGGATACGATAGCTCGGCAACATGTTTCCAATCGACATTTTTATTTAGTCGCCAGTCAACAGTTGCCGAGTGACATAGGTTCGTTTTTTGGAAATGGCCGCCGAACGAGACGCTAATTTAAAAATCGTTTTTCAAGTCGAGAAATGTCCGTGCTTGTATAATTTCAAACGGTCGGACTATTCAAGAAAGGATGTAACTGAGAAAGCATGGAGCGCAATTTTGAAGATAAGGTGTTAAAACTCCTAATAATTCACCGAAACTTTCTTTGGACATTCTGTAAAAGGCCTGAAATTTTCTATCATTCTGTTTTAATTCTTTGGCTGCAACAAACAGTATTTTCCTTTTATTCCTCGCGATATACGGATGTACCCAATATATTCTCTTTCTTCTTTTTCTCCGATTTCGCAAATATAAATAGATCAGCATGTCTTCCTCTTCACTAGAGCCTTCCTCACTGCTATATATCTCTCTACAATATGTCAATTTGGTCTTGTGTTCTAGCTGATTACGTTTTATCGTGTCGCTTCGTCTGAATATCAACACACGTCAAGCGACATGTTGCTCGGGTGTCGTGTTGATGTCGTGTTGTTCCGTCTGTATTGGGCCTAATAATAGCATTTCTCCAAATACCGTGTCGCGGCGTTCATCTTTATAGATTAGATTAGTCCCTTCGCGTTCGCATTAAATTTACGTAGAGAGTTGAGGCTGGCCTCAAAAGAATGTTTTTATGCGCTATTTAAAGCTAGATTCGACTGGACTATTACGGTATCATACAAGACATTAGATATTTTCACTAATATGCTAGACAAGGAAGCGGGAGGCTGGGCCTCTAACCATATACGACCGCATGCAGAAATGAGATGGATAATATAAGAACAAAACACGCAACGGTTCAGGAAAGACAAGGAAGGGCGAGACCGGCTTCTACCATATACGACCGCATGCAGAAATGAGATGGATGATAGATGATACCTATTTCTAGCGAAACGCGTTAGGATTGATGGCATTAATTCTTAATCTGCATTAAAAGAAATTTTTTATGTAAATTTTAATCATTGAAAGGGATAACCTTTATTTTTATGGTGCAATTAAGACAGCATAAAAATAATCATAAATAAATAAAGGTGTGAAGTAAAAGGAAAAATATCTTCTTGCACTATAACTACTTTTATACCACTCTATGTAATCGGCGTCATGTAACATTAACATTGTAATCATTGTATAATATTAGAATAAAAGCAAACTAGCAACGCATTCGCCATTTTCTTTTTTGGTCAATATTTCGTTACTACTTCTTTTTATCCAAACATCAGTCAAATACTTATATTTGAAGTACAATTAGGTACCTACCATTTTACGTTAAAAAATGTTGGATTTATTAATTAATAAAACCTGAGAAAAAAATAGATACTCACAGTAGACTCCCGATTATCCGAAATAATGTGGACCGGGCCGATTTCGGATAATCGAAATTTCGGATAATGCGGAGCTTGAGGAAAATCATTACCTAACTATAGGAAAAGTAATATATATCAATGTACTTTTATAGATGTACCGGGTGGTAAAATAAGCGAGGACGTCGGCTTTATCTCGGAAACCATTAATCGTACAACTTTCGGAAAGATTAAGCTCAAGCTTAAATTTAGTAAAATCGGTTAAGTCGTTTAGAAGTTACATCGATTTTAATGTTTACACTTTCACTTGATAAGACTGGGAGAAGCTATTGAAAGTGTAAACATTAAAATCGCTGTAACTTCTAAACGACTTATCCGATTTTACTAAATTTAAGCTTGTTTGGAAGTACCGTCAATTGTCGGATCTAATGGTACACGATAGTTTCTAATAAAATTGCTAGAGAACGCAATTTGTATTAAAAATTATTGTTTTGGCAATAACTCTGAAACGAACAAAGATATCGAACTGCGGTCTTCACATTTTTTCTTGCAAATTTCATCTACGTTTCGATTATGATGTCATAGTTATACCGTATGATTTGAATTTTTGGGATAAAATCGAAAAAACTGTTATTATTACAAATTGCGCCCTCTAGCAATTTTATTAAACACTATCGTGTACTGTTGGATACGACAAATGAAGATACTTATTTTTCCCTTTTAAACAAGCTTAAATTTAGTAAAATCGGTTAAGTCGTTTAGAAGTTACAGCGATTTTAATGTTTACACTTTCAATAGCTTCTCCCACTCTTATTATGGTCGAAGGTCGGTACACCAATGAGCCTTAAATAAAAATGATGCAGAATTGCCTAAGCTTTCCCATGATGTAATCAGAGTTATATACCTTAATATGGGAATTTTCGGAGAAATTTAGAATTTAAAAAAACAATTTTTAATTGTGCCCCCTTGCGGCGAAATGAGGAACTTAAAAGTAAATTCCAGCAACTTCTCTTGACCACTTTACTCATAAAAAAATATTTCCGAAAGTTCTACGATTAATGGTTTCCGAGATAAAGCCGACGTCCTCGCTTATTTGACCACCCGGTACATACATACATAATAAATTCTAATACTTATTTATGTAGATACATCAGTATGTATTCATATTCATAAATTGAAGAAAGAGGTAGTAATTGGTTTGCAGCAATTTTCGATGTTATCGCCTACAACCTACAGTAAAATATTAGTTGGTAACATTGCATTGATTTTAACAACTTGCCAAGAACTTGGGTACATGTAAGACAACATTTTTCATGTTGAAGAATTTGAAAAAGTTTTTGGGCAAGAATTGGGCCCGTGAAATACGGGCGGGCTTAAAAATTGTAATCGAGATCTCAGATTATTAATTATTACGAATTCATAACATAATACACTCTTTGTGTATAAGAAGTTATATACTTGGTCTTGTATTATGCGCATTCGGTTGATTTTAGGGGTCCTTATTCCTTATGTTATACCCAAATAATCTATCTCTTAATGTTAGAATATAGTTAAACAGAAAACAACATACCTAATTAAACATGTATTAATATACACTAGGTCTTAAAACTGGTTCAAAATACATCCATGTCTGATTTAAATTTAATAATTTTATATTTCAAAATAGCAACCGGTCCCCAACTATAGATTGTTGAACCTGATGCCATTTACCTTGGCCATGAAGCGGAATAAAGGTAAAAGAATATCCTTTCACATAAGGACAGAATGTCAGCGTGAATTAAATCCGATCATAAAAATATATTGTTTATTAGTGTTGTTTAATTAATTTGATTTATTTGCTTTTTAACTAAATATAGATGTACCAGATAAAATTGAACATCTTTTTTAATTAAACTAAAAATATATTGCTGTTCATTTATGATTACATTATTTGGTAAAACCTAGCTCTTTGCATTATATTAGAGAAACAAGGCAACTTTCTAAAACATGGAATGGAAATCATCATCAGGGATATAATAATAATAATTGATTTATATTAACGATCATTACTGCTCGTGAAAGACTTATTTTATTTTGCTTTCTATTAAACAGCAAAGCAAAGTAAAAATCTTTGCTTAGCTAAGTTGTTAACGGAACGCTTCGCAAGAAACTTCGTATGATCGTATAGGAAATAGAGGGTCATGTCATACCACAGAATATATAGCTACGCATTGCGTAGCTATATATTCTGTGGCAAGGGGAATGAAAAAATCCTCGCTGAGCCGAGTTAACTTTTTAAAAGGAACGGTCAACATGTTGACTTGAACTTAGGGTTGCCAGATATCCTGGATTTAGAAGGATGTCCTGGATTTGAGACTTAAATTTAGCGTCCTTCGAAGACCTTTGGAAGGACGCCTAATGTCCTGGATTTCTTAAATAGTTTTTCTCTAAAAAGCCCCTTCGACTTTGATTAAATGGTGGAAATCGTAACTAACTTATCCATAGACATAAATATTGATAATTTGTCTGAAGAATATTGTATATTAAAACATACCCTTGACAAAGCTTGCGCCTTACCTGAGGAATCCATTATCCAGAAATGGAACAAAATCTTTTTAGCTAACCCCGAAATTCATTCTTTTTTAAAAATAATACCGTTTGTCTTCAATATACGGGTCAAACGCTGACTCCGAAAGAATTTTTCTTTATGCAATGCAGCTTGGAGCGACAGCCGAAATAAACTTTTGGATGACCACGTAAAAGCAGAGCTTCAGATAAAAACAAATTTTAATTTAACCTCTAAAGAATTTTATAATATGGCAGTTAGAAACAAAAAGCTCTTGGAAGCCGTCCGTTCTAATCAGTGGCGTATTTAGAATATTGCCACGGGGGGGTCTATACCTTTCGTTTTATCTTTCTTTCTTTTTTTCTTTCTTTCTTTCTTTCTTTCTTTCTTTCTTTCTTTCTTTCTTTCTTTCTTTCTTTCTTTCTTTCTTTCTTTCTTTCTTTCTATTTTCTTTCTGTAAAAAAGCGCAGCAGGCGAAAATTTTTTTGGTGCCACGCCCTATTTTGAACATTTCAAAATTTATAATTTCTATGTTTTGATAGCTGAACCCAAAAAAGGAAGAAATTAAGAAATTTTTAAATATAAACGCAATAATGGGAATAATAAATTTTTTTAAATATTTATGTTTAAAAATATATATTTCTACATAATATGACCGATTCCGAAAATTATTGGTTTTCAAGTTATTTTTGCCATTTTTTTTTTGCCAAGTTTGGCCATGTTGTTTTGTTATCTGTGACACAGTTACTTAATTATTTGTAAAAACAAAGTATTGCTAATCGTTTTAGTTTGCAAAAAAATTACAAAACTAAGTGAACATCATTTAAATTTTTTTAAATTAAATTAATTAGACACGCAGGTAAAAAACAAGAAAAAAATTGAATGATGAATAATTTTATTAAATAATAATAATAATAATAAAGGTCTTTATTCAAAAATTGTAAAATAAAAAATTATTACATTTTGTTATCGGGCGAGGTTCAGTTCACCCTGTCTACATTAAATGCAACAAGGCATCTGATATGTTCTGAGTTTTTTTAATGTTGAGCCCACGGGGGGGGGTCCAGACCCCTCGGACCCCCCCCCCCCCTAAATACGCCACTGGTTCTAATAAAAAATATTCTGTATAATAATACATTTTTTAAAGCATTTTTAAGTTGTTATTTTGTTAGAAAAAACTTTTTTACATAAAATAAATTTTGTTTTAGTTTTAAAAAAATATCCTTTTTTATTTGTGTCAGTTCTTCCTTTTTTAAACTTGTGTCCTGCGATTTGCAGATTTCAACCTGGCAACCCTACTTGTACTCTGCTATTATTTCACAATAAAAACATTTATTTTTGTTTTAACATTTTTTTATAGAAACTATACCTTATTGCCATTTTGTATAACTAAGTTAAATTTTTTAAAGGAACGCTCGCAACTGAGCCGTTGACTTTGCTTGTTTATGAGTATCTAAAAAAAACTCAATTATTAGCCGAGTTCCTTTTTAGTTTCTTTTAAATAGCCAAGCAAAGCTCAGAAAAGATTTTTTTTTCTCCCCCCTTGCCGCGGTTAAGGTGGGAGTATCAACATGCTTGCCAACCTATAACCTATTTCGCGTATATTTATTTAATTTTTCTAGCTTTTACACAAAATTTAAATAAAATCATTATCGTCTTCATATTTTATAGGTAATAATTGACATATTAAATAAATATCAAGGAATATCATTAAATATTTTAGGAGAATTGTATAGCGAAAAATATCGGGTAAGATTTTTTTTAACATTATTATGTCATTGTTCTTTCACTATACAATTATCCCAAAATTAGCAATAAAATGAATAGATATTTTTGTTATATGTCAGATATGTTTTACCTAAATATTGTACCGACATTATTGATTTTATTTAAATGTTAGTTAATCTAATAATAAACTAAAAAAGCAACGCGAAATAGGTTATCGGTTGGCAATAGATGGAATGACGTTAAGAATTCCACCTTAAGTATGCCCCTCTACATTCCTCATACGATTATAGGTATACGAATTTGTTCGCGAAGCGTTATTCCTTTAACAACTTAGCTAAGCAACATTTTTTGGCCGCACTGTATATGGGAAAATATTATCCGAAAATACAAGCTGTGAAACAGTATAAGTCAACATAAGAATGAAGTTCTTAACTTAATTCGTATAGGAGTTATGGAAGCCTGACGCACTATTGCATTTTGTATTTCTTACCTTAACTCTAATAAACCATCAAGGAATAAGGAATTGTTCAAGACTGTCTATGAATAGGTGTTCTACGTCTTTTTCTGCAACAAAAAAAAATATTTAAGGATTCGTAATATCACGGTTGTTGTCTCATTACTAATTTTTAATAACTATTAAATATTAACGGCCGTTTGCTCACTTTTATTGTTGGCAGACGTTTATTAAGCATAAATTACTAAATAGTAAATCAAATTCTTGCTCTTATGCATCAAATCACAATAATTAGTTACTGATATGACTTGTATAGTTAGTTCAATCAGCATTTGACAAGATCGCAATTTTCTAGGGATTTTCTGTTTTTCCCTAATCATTGACAGCTGTGATAGAAATAAAATTATGTGTATAGTAGATTTGAAAAGTTAATCAGAACGTGGGCTGCAGATCACTTCTTCATTTATGGTAAGTATTAATTTTAAACATAAATTCCAAATTATTTTATCCTGTTGACACTATATAGCTACTGTAAGAAAACTTCTCTTCTAAGGATACCATTATTTGAACAATTATTGTCATGGAAGTTATGTGGCTATTAGTTCTAACAAGACATTAATAATTTAGGCCTTAAGCTTATACTAAGACGTATATGTCAAATTTTAAAGCCCGGACCTGTCTATCTTCCCATTGGTTAAATAAGAATTTTGCAGTGTGCATATGCCCATGTAAACTGGACTTTTCAACCGGCCAATCATAGGCCGCCGTCTTAAAGAAAGTAATTTTGAGGTTAAGTGATGTAAAGCCGGTTGTTGTATAAAATGCTATTTATTAATATCGATATAGGTATAATAGGTCTCTTTGAAACGCCACGTATGCCAAAACACTCCATTTGAAAATTCTCAAAAGTTCATAACACGAAAAAACTACATACAAGAAGTGTTGTGAATATAATAAACAACTCAACAATAAACAGTGTACCTATATCGAAGCATGAAAGGAAGCATCATAATATTACATAACTACGTTAGGAATTATCAGATTTACAAGTGTACATATTACAAATATCAACATTACAGAATAAATACAATACTTGACCATTTAACAAATTATTATAATAAGTATGTCATAATTTGAATTTAACCCCAGAAGATAAACAGTTTCAATGTTGTTACGTAACGAGAATTGTTTAATAAAAATATTTTAAAAGAAACCGAAAATCTCTCAATACAAAAAAAAATCAAAACCTGTAAAAGTAGTATAGGTAACTACATTATTAATGTAGGTAAGTAGGCTTAGTCAAACATAATAGTCACACTCGGGAAGGTTGTAACGTCACTTACTAGTCTAAGCCGTTCTCAAAAATATACAATTTTTTCCAATCTAAACTATCCTCCTCAAAAAACCTGCGCATCAGGAAATATTTCCATATTTACTATATTTTTATGTCTGCGAAAATCAAGGTAATTCGTTTAGTTTATTATTTTATTTCATCAATTTTTTTGCCTCGATTTAATAGGAAATAATACAATGATTTATGTGCGCATTCTAACACATTTATTTTTAAGTTTCCCGCTCTTTATTGCGAACGTTGATTGGGCGGTTGAAAAGTCCACAGCCAGACTCTAGACCAGTGGTTCTCAACCTTTTTGTGGTAGCGGAACAAGGTCTCTATACTATAGGTTGCCTGGTAACTTTGGGCCAATCAGATGTTCGCATTTTATGCGCGGGAATACGTCATCCAGACGACACATTTAAAATATTTTCATGGTCAGCATATAAAGGATGGCAATTAAATAGTTTCCACACAGAATTCCTGTGGTTTTGATATGTAAATTCAATTGATTTTGTTTAAATATCATTTTTTGACAAACTTTAAATGATTTTAGCCCTTATGAAAGGAATATTTCTTATATATTTTAATATTTTCCTAATTATGGCTTGGGTGGAAGAACAGGCACTTTTATTCTATTATCAATATTCTGATTATTAATTAGGCCTATCAGAAAATAGACAGTATTGTATTACTAATAGGTAGGTAAGTGCTAAAAGCATTTAAAATTTTGCATATAATGTTAAATATTATATTTTGGAAAACCATGTTTTATCTATTATTAAAAAATATTGGGAATTGTGAGAAATAATAACAATAATAATTTCTTTATTTCAAATTATACTTTACAATGGGGAATAAAATGAAATGATGTCACAAAATAAAATAGGTTTACCATTCATTACCTAAGAAGTTCAATAATGATTAGGGTTAATGTCTATTAACACTTTTTTTAAATGTTTTTGCTATTCCCATAATGTGCAAAATATCATCTATAATTCCATTTCTTAAATTGATATTAATTTGCAGCCCACTGTTGTAAAGTGGATATTCCAGGCAGCGGATAATGCAAAGTTTGTCTTAAATATAGGTATATGGCCGTTTACCAAAATATTTTAACGTAAGCTTTTAAGAGTTCATCCTGTGTCCAGCGAGCTTTAGATTTAATTTTTAAGGCAATGTCCACTTGGTTTGGAGACAAAACATCTTGTTCATCTAAGTTGGAGCAACTTTGTTTTAAAATCGTTTCTTTATTTTCATGATCTGCAATTTTTTTTGAGCTTCTCATTTTCCTGTCTCAATAATGAAAATTTTCTTTCCCAAATAATATCATAATCTGTTTTTTTGCTCGTTGATGTAACCTCCGAAATATCCATGGAAATGTTATCAATGGCTTTTAGCTTTTCTGTTTCTAACTGTAATAAACCTTCCACAGTTGCTTTGTTTTCTTTTCGATTTATCTGACAAGCTCTTTTCGATAACACAGTAGGTATCTTTATTTTCTATCAAAGGTAAAAATAATGTCGGGACAGCTATAAAAAATAAATAAAATAAGGGTTTACTAAACCTACAAACTTCTGTCTTAATAATAATAATAATTATGATTATCATTAGATGATACTTCAAGAGCCCTCACAAATATTCTTATTATTATTGTTATAAATACATTAACTCAACCCTTACTTTGGAATCTTTTACCCCTGAATAATATAAGTTTATTTACTTTGGGCTTGGTTGTCACTTTATTAATAGAGAACTGCCTATTTATTTACTCTTTTTCACTTACCATCTTTGTTTAAAACCATTGGTTGGAAATTCATTAAGCGAGCTTGCAGTTCATCTTTGTAGTCAGTAAACAGAAAATGCTTGCTGCGTATCCTCTTATTTTTGGGCGTCCAATTATCCTTTCAGCAACATTTTCGTTCCCATTCTTTTGAAACGATGGGGTTTTTTGGGAATGTAAAAAACATGATATGTTTTCGCCTGGATCTGGCTTCTTCTTTGAATTACTGTTACATCTAGCTATGCTACAAATATTGCCACCACTCATATCTAAATAAATATTCAAACAATAATTTGTTTTAAAATTAGAACATAGAGAAGAATCAAGTTTAATAAACAAACCTTGAAATTCACACAATGAAAATCGCTGAAAATTTACAATTTGTGATAGTTTTCTCACAAAATAATATTGTAAGTTCGCAAAAATATGTCCACACTTCACAACTGTTTAAAATTTAACCACCTAAATAACAAAATAACACTACAAAAGCAATAATTCAGTGAAAACCGCTATGTGCACCATGTAAACAAATCAACTTTGTCGTCTCGATGACGTAGACACCCCGCTCACGTCGCTTCGGCCATAGAGTTACCAGGCAACCTACCCTTTAGAGACCTTGGTAGCGGAACACTTTTGGTAGCAATAGGAAAATGGCGGAACACCAACTTTGTCAAAATATTTGTGTTGAACTGGTGAAGTAATCAGTTTATCAAATACTATCTCATGATTTAGATTAGTTGATATTACTAAATTATTTCGCGGAACACCTGGAAGAGGTTTAAGGAACACCCGGGAACACCGGTGTTCCGCGGAACGGCGGTTGAGAACCACTGCTCTAGACGCTTGTCCCCAGCAAGGGTTTAATATCCTTTTTCTTTCTCTTACAACTAAATTCGTCATAAGGCGATATTAATTATTTTGTATTTTGCAATAAGATTTCTCAATACAAAAAAAAATCAAAACCTGTAAAAATATAGTAACTATTAATGTTGCATTATTAATGTAGGTAAGTAGTAAAGTAGTATAGGTTTAGTCAAACATAATAGTCACACTCGGGATCGGGAAGGTTGTAACGTCACTAGTCTATCTAAGCCGTTCTCAAAAATATACAATTTTTTCCAATAAACTATCCTCTTCAAAAAAACCTGCGCATTAGGAAATATTTCCATTTTCAGTTATTTTTCGTCTGCGAAAATCAAGGTAATTCGTTTAGTTTATTATTTTATTTTATCAATTTTTTCGCCTCAATTTATTAGGAAATAATACAATGATTTATGTGCGCATTCTAACACATTTATTTTGAAGTTTCCCGCGCTTTATTGCGAATATTGATTGGGCGGTTGAAAAATCCACAGCCAGACTCTAGACGCTTGTGGCCATAAATTTTCGTAATTTACTGATCTACAGCTACAGGTATATATATATATACAGTGACCGGCAAAGAGTTCGCAACATATGGGAAAAAATTTTATTAGCGGAATATTGAAAAATCTTTCTTGGGGGATTGGATGTGCATGTCCCATAACCTTAAAATCGATTTTGACATACGTCACGTGACCAATGGTATGGCGGGAAAGTTGAAAAAACCAATATGAAAACATCATAAATCAGATAAGTTGATGAGATATCGAAAAAATTCCAAGAATAAAAAGTGTTTAGAATTTCATTAGAACCTTAAATACAATAGAAAAGAAAGAAAAACTAAAAGTCTTCCTCCACAAAGTTTAATTGAATGAAACAATTAAAGGTCTCTACATGTTTCGAACGTAGAAACGTTCATCATCAGGAGACAAAAAATATCATTAAAGGTGCTGATGGATTTAGCAAAAGAGAAAATGGTGAAGGACCTTAATGGAGCTTTCGTGAAAAATAAAAATAAAAGTTGATGTGCAAAGCCACATAATATGGAGAAAATATTAAACTTTAAAACATACTAGGTATGTAAAAAGTCAGTGAAGGGAGTCTAGACCAACCCTATAAACTGGGAAAGAAGAAAATAAAACCTTTCTATAAAGAAAGTGTGAAAAATTAAAGTTTGTTTAGATAAAACATTTTGGATAAATGTCAGAGACATAGAAAAAGTAAATTGGTAGTAATTAACATAATTAGTGCAATGAAAAATTACGTTTTGAAGTGGTCTGTGGGGTACTGAGGTTTACCTCAGTACCCCACAGACCACTTCAAAACGTAAACCTCAGTACCCCACAGACCACTTCAAAACGTAATTTTTCATTGCACTAATTATGTTAATTACTACCAATTTACTTTTTCTATGTCTCTGACATTTATCCAAAATGTTTTATCTAAACAAACTTTAATTTTTCACACTTTCTTTATAGAAAGGTTTTATTTTCTTCTTTTCCAGTTTATAGGGTTGGTCTAGACTCCCTTCACTGACTTTTTACATACCTAGTATGTTTTAAAGTTTAATATTTTCTCCATATTATGTGGCTTTGCACATCAACTTTTATTTTTATTTTTCACGAAAGCTCCATTAAGGTCCTTCACCATTTTCTCTTTTGCTAAATCCATCAGCACCTTTAATGATATTTTTTGTCTCCTGATGATGAACGTTTCTACGTTCGAAACATGTAGAGACCTTTAATTGTTTCATTCAATTAAACTTTGTGGAGGAAGACTTTTAGTTTTTCTTTCTTTCCTATCCTATAACTCCACTTTAAGCATGGACTACTTTTTCAACTTAAATACAATGTTTGGGATATCTACTTAAAAAAACATAAAATCGAATATTTTTGTAAATATTTTTTTACCGAATTAAAAATTTCCATATTTTTCCTTTCTTAAAGCTTCATTAAAGTAAAACTGACATCTGGTGACCACAACTAGAAATATTCTTTTGTTTTTCTGACAATTTGGAGCAATAATTCAAAAAATTCGTTTACACTTGGATACCAGCTGTTGCAGTAGTCGTCTATTTCTAATAACCTTATCGATATTTTTTATATCGAAATATTCTATTATGTTAAGAAATCCTTAAATTCATTAATCCAAAGCAAATTTTATTTATAACCGTAAAAAATAATTTAAATTTTTATTCATTTTTAGATTTTTTTTAAGATTTCTGCGAAATTCAAAACTATTTTTTACGGTTATAAATAAAATTTTCTTTGGATTAATGAATTTAAGGATTTCTTAACATAATAGAATATTTCGATATAAAAAATATCGATAAGGTTATTAGAAATAGACTATTGCAACAGCTGGTATCCAAGTGTAAACGAATTTTTTGAATTATTGCTCCAAATTGTCAGAAAAACAAAAGAATATTTCTAGTTGTGGTCACCAGATGTCAGTTTTACTTAAATGAAGCTTTAAGAAAGGAAAAATATAGAAATTTTTAATTCGGTAAAAAAATATTTACAAAAATATTCGATTTTATGTTTTTTGAAGTATATATCCCAAACATTGTATTTAAGGTTCTAATGGAATTCTAAACACTTTTTATTCTTGGAATTTTTTCGATATCTCATCAACTTATCTGATTTATGATGATTTCATATTGGTTTTTTCAACTTTCCCGCCATACCATTGGTCACGTGACGTATGTCAAAATCGATTTTAAGGTTATGGGACATGCACATCCAATCCCCCAAAAAAGATTTTTCAATATTCCGCTAATAAAATTTTTTCCCATATGTTGCGAACTCTTTGCCGGTCACTGTATATATGTCGATGACTTACAAGAAATATTTGCGACAAACTGACAACAAAAAAATACCTTTGAGTGGTTCGCAACCACCCATACTTATCCACCATAATATAATTAATGTTTTTAAATGTTTGTTAGATTTTAACTAGAACTTGTCACACAATAGGGAACTTGACAAAAATTTTAAATGGGGAAAAAATTCTATAAATCATAAGTGTACTTATATTGTCATAAAACATATGGCAGCAAAAAAAAAAACATATTTCGTCCCAAAAGACCGCTAGCAAGATTTAAAAATGCCCCAAAATTCAAATTATCCCAAGAGGGTAAAAACGGGTCGTGACGTCAAGAAGTATAATTCGTGTGTGACATCCACGAAATAGGTTATAGGTTGGCAATAAATTGAACGACGTTGAGAATTCCACCTTAAAACAACAATACAATAACACACGGCAATCCAAATGCAAACTCGGTAGCTCGGCCACCGGTCAGGATGACGGATGACGGAAAAGTCATACTTCCTGACGTCATAAGGCTTGGCGCGCTTAAAAGGTCGTTTGAAATGCTTTTGACACGCGCGAAACTTTAAAGAATGTTTACCAAGTTATTACTGATTTTTAAGGTGTACTAATTGGGGAATATTTTTTTTAGGCCTAACTAAATCATATTATTAAAGAAAAAAAAAATTGGAAAGTTCCCTATAAACAAAATAACCGTCGCGTGCGATGTTCAATCAAATTGATATTGACAGCGCCGCGACCTTCGGCATATTTGGTTCGTCGCGTCGCCGTCGATTGACTGGGTTTACGTAGTAGTAGTAATAAACTATGTTTCCGCCATTACCGTTTTTTCTGTCGCAAACCCCCAATTAGGCGTTCGCGAACCACCGGTTGGGAACCGCTGTGTTAGATGATATGCCCCTATTTAAAACAAGGCACGGCCTGTGTATTCCACGCAAGACTTACCAACGGTGCCCCTCATATTAAAACCAAGTCTTGTAGTTGACTTAGCTTAGCATAAAACCCTAGACAACGGAATTTTTGGCCTTGAAAGGTTACCCCACCTGATTAATGCGAAGCAACCGACGATGACCGTCAACCTGCAGCCTGTCTACTTCGTTGTGACTTTTTGCATTTAACCGTTATTAAGAAGATTACGTTAAAAAATGTGTTCCCTCTGTAAGTTGTAATAATCGTATAAATATCGATTATAAAAGCTTTTCTGTTATTCTACATAGACCAGGCTGCAACAGGGTGCCATAAATGACAGGCGACTTGGCCACGATGCGGCGTTTTCTTAAATTTGACTTTATACCGTGCGAGCAAAAATTATTTGCATCAAAGAGGGCATTGCATCTAAGGACGTAATGCTTAGCCGTAGAGCTTAATACCTGTTGGGTGTCAGTAACTACCTGAATTAACAATCAATCAGTTATTCCGTTATCTTTGACAGTCGTTACAAGTAATTTGATTCATCTCCAATTTTTCCAATTTCTTGAACAATTCATACAATGGGCTTTACGGAACAGCACAAAACATTCATGGTTGAAGCGTATTTTCGAAACGGGGTTAGAGTAAATGGTAAGTGGCAATACAATCCGGGTTTGTGCATGGACGATTTTCACGAACATTTTCCTTACGTTGCTTTTATTGCTGGGGATTTTTATCATTGCCTGAAAAGAACCGTGGCTGTGTTTAGGGAAACAGGTTCTATACAACACAAAAAGGAGCAGGAAGACCATCGGTAAGAACAGAAGAACTTGTTGCAAATGTTCGTGAAATATGAAGAGACGTGTGAATTTATGCTTGGAGTATGGTGGTGGCCAATTTCAGCAATTTATGTAATTATTTTTCTTTCTGTATATTCTTACTTTGTTAATTTTGTAAACAAAAAAAATAAATTTGTACTTGTCTACTTATTTTATTACTCATTACTTTGGCATATCATGTCATAATATGAATTTGACAAAATTTTAACCTAGATTTGGTTAGATATATCGTCCCCATATCATTGTGATCTAAACCAAGCTCAACGTTTTTTAATCCAAGCCCTCTTTGATGCAAAAGCGTCCGCTCTGCTACACTTTTTGTGGATTTTCACATTCGATTCGTGAAAGTATTTTCTCATAGAGGTATCTTGTATCAAATTATCAAATTATATAGGTATATATTAATGATACCTCTTCTTCAGTCCTTTCGTACAGAGCGGAAGTAGTGGAATCTAAATTTTGTCAACAGCCTGCGCATAAGTCTATCTAGTTCATGCAAATAGGTACCTATCTGAGTACTCCAGAATTCCGAATGAGTACCTTTTTGGAATATGAAAGAAAAAGTGAAAATTCGCCAACCGGACTGCAGAAAATTGTGCATGAAAAAAAGCATAATATATAATACCGAAGAATACTAAAAAATGTAAACGAAGAAAGCCAAAGACTGAAGATTTGAGCGAAAATATTAAAATGAGAGTTCGAAACGTGATTTATCATTTATACGGATCAAAAACCAATGTACCACTTCCAGTTTTAAAAGAAAATTTAAAAATTCGAGGTGTTTTGGAAATAGGACTTGAAGCGTTATCAAAATTAATAAAAAAGTTGGGTTTTCGCTATAAAAAAGACTGAAACCGGAGATTTTTATGTGAGCAGCCACAGATAGTGAGTAATCTTTTTATGAAAAACTAAGTGATGGTCCTAAATCCTCGCAAGTAAAGATAGTTTAGCAAGATTCGTTTGATCATATTAGGAATACTGGAAGAAATCGGTGGAACATACAGAAAAATTAATAAGGAATTGGTGGGATCGAGAACAAGTATTAGATGTCAAAGTAGCGCCGATAATCATTGCTCCATTCGGAACGACTCAGATGACGAGGACTTTTCAGAATTTCTAAGTGATGATGACAGTTTTTTAATTTTTAGGCTATAATTATATACCTACGGTTTTCTTAGTTTACATTTTTTTAGTATTCTTCGGTATTACATTATGCTTTCTTTCATCGACAATTTTCTGTACAATCCTTAAATTGATTACCAGTGCTTTTGCTACTGTTTCCTACTTATTGGTTGGCAAATTAAAATTTTTTCTTTTTATTTCTTGAAATAGTTAATCGGATTAAATTCCATTGTATTTTTAGGTTAGGTAATTTTATTGCTAAAATAAATTACACTGCTTATTATTGTCCTTTTTTTTATAAATAGATTTAGTAGATATACTATTGACAGGGATGGCGAACCAATGGCTCTCGTGCCATTGATGGCACGCAGACGCGACATAAAATTTTGGGCACGCCGCCGATTACAAAGTTTACTATGAATTATTATATTACGAATTTGACGGCACGTCTATGGCCTCATTAAACATTTCTTTACATAAAGGTTCGCCACCCCTGTACTATTATGTACATACATAATTTTTGCCAAAATAATAATATTATAATATGTGGCTATCTTCACGACAGTTAAAATAATAAAATTATGTTTATTTTCTTCGGGTATATTGATACCTACATAATCTCACAATAATTTGATAAGCTCTGGAATTTTCGATATGATTCATATGATCGGTGACCTTTGGACCCGCATCATAAGACCAGATTTGACTATATCTATGCCTTCAAGCAGTCTTTAATTTTCTTCGGTTTTTCTCTTAATACATTTGGGATTGCGCACTGGCGACATTTTGATGTCGTCGCTAAATGTCTTAGTTACTTGAATTAGGGACTGTAAATGAGTTGCTTTCAGCGTAGAATTTGATGCCGTCCATAAATAGAAGGTGATTATTAATTCTAAAAAGTTTTGTTAAGTTGAGATGATATCCATAGGTTATTGATTTCAGTTGTGAGGAGTAGGTTCATGGCCAAAATGAACCAAAGTAAAGGGGACTTAACGAGTCGCCTTGAAATATACCTATTGATATATTTATAGTTCCTATGTTTTCTTGGTGCCTGGGTTATTATTATGGTAAAGTTAAATGTTATAAGTATATTTTTTTATGCCTGTCCTGTAGTAAGCATATACATTTATGTTCAACAACGATAAGTGGTAATTGAACCATATAGGATTTCATCTAAAAGATATTGTCATTTTGTTTACAATTGCAAAATATTCCGGATACATAAAGATAAAATAGTATAAATTCTGCACATTTCAAATATTTCCCACTGAATCGTCTTAACGTCCTGTTAGAGTGAATAAAATCTATGAAATTGTTTTTATTTCCCAATAACAATGCCTAGCTATACAGGGTGTCCTAAAAGTAATGGGACACAGAGCAACAGCAGACTCCTTAATGCGATTTATTTAAACTTGCCTTATCCCAAAATTAATAACAACCAAGATACAGGGTGTCAAAGTTTTAATTTTGCTTTCGTTTTTTGCGATTATTTCTTAACGAAACGACATAGCAGCACAAACTTGGGAGTTTTGGGGGTTTTGGGAGGTAAGGAATTCAAAATTATCCAGAGTTTTTGTGTAACCAGTAGAGGGCGCTGCCTACGGCATGGCATTTAGAAAAACTTTTTCTTATAACTTTTTTCGATATTTTCAGAAATAACCCCACTTTTGAATTATTTGTTGGAAAAAATTAAAATTTGGCTGATAATGCGAATCACATGACTGCTATTTTTTTGCTTAATTTTTATATCGATCAAAGCAGAACTGTCAAATTTCGAATAAAGCTATTAATAAAATAAATTCCCATATATGATGCGGACTGGGCCACACTGCATATAACTATAAATAATTTTACTAAAAACACACTTATATTTAGTTTATTATTTTTACTTTATATACTTACCTATGCATCACAAATAGGGCTGGGGGATATAGAAATTCCAATATTGAATATCGATATTAAAAAAATATCGATATAGTCGATATGTCGATAAATATCGATATATCGATAAATATCGATAATATCGACATCCATATTTTATTTTTTAAATATCGTTATTCGATATATCGATAAAAATATCGATATATCGAATTTTTGCCCAGCCCTAATCACAAATACATCTAATATAGGTAATTAATATAACCTTTGTTTTTAAACAAAGGCGGTAGATCTAGGGCAATCAGCAGAAATTTGTCATCATTGTAAAAACGATTTCTGATCACGACAAAATGTAAACAATTTCGTCTTCTTATACAGGGTGTCCTGAAATTAGCTGACAATATTTTAAGGAGATAAAGTACATTCAAAAATAAGACTAAAATCGTCTATTAATATACCTTCAAAAACGCTTCGCTATGGGGCTAGAGCCCCCCGAATTGGAGCTATGACAAGCAGTTTTTTTACAATATCTCAGAAACCGTTTAGGGTATCAAAACAAAATTTGGTACATGTTTTACCCATAGCTAGACGCAATAAATGGTTTAATTAGCTTAACTGTATTTCTTCCAGTGGCGTCCCACTGGGTAGGTAGTTGGGAGAATATCGTCCTAAGTTTTTTATTTGTGGGATTTTTTAACTTTAGGTGAAATTTTTAGAAGCCCTGAAGTATTTTGTTGAAAAAAGGTACTCTTGTTTTATTGCGGTAGGATTCACCATTTTCCAGTAAAATCGATTTTAAAATTTTCGGTTTTTTGAAATCCAATGAAAAGGCTAAGGTTTTTTTTGCATATCTCAGCAAACACTTGATATTAAAACATGAAATTTATTAGAAGTTCTACTAGCGACAAAAAATAATAATAATACATATAATCAACTTGGGGATTTATTAGATAATGTGCCACTGGATTTATGTTTAGGGCACTTCTTTCAACATGATGCGGCACCAGCTCACTACGGACGTCAAGTGAGGAATTGGCTTGAAGAAAATTACCAGGTGGATTGGTAGCCATAGCCTGGCTACCAAGATCCCCTTGCTTATTATTTTTGGGGCACATGACTGGTACTTGCTTAAGAATTAGTTTCCCGAGTGGTTCACAATCAAATTTGATTTGCAATTTGTTACTCTTTTTTCTTTTATTTTAAAACTCTCTTAAAATCTCCATGAAAATAAATATTTAAAAAACAAAGGAATCTAAAAATATGTTTAATTTAAAGCCGTTACATTCTGTGAAATTACAATAATGAAAGGTTTTATTAACAAAAAATTTAAAATAAAAAAAAATACATTAAAACTATGAAATTAAAAAAATAAATAATAGTAATATTTACTTAAGACTGAAAAAATATTTTAAAGTAACATTCTTTAATACATATGCCTTATCACTAGTAGAAGTTCTAATAAATTTCATGCTTTAATTTTAAGTGTTTGCTGAGATATGCAAAAAAAAAACCTTCTTTTCACTGGATTTCAAAAACCCGAAAATTTTAAAATCGATTTTACTGGAAAATGGTGAATCCTACCTCAATGAAACAAGAGTACCTTTTTTCAACAAAAGACTTCAAGGCTTCTAAAAATTGCACCTGAAGTTAAAAAATCCTAAAAATAAAAAATTTAGGGCAATATTCTCCCAACTACCTACCCAGTGGGACGCCACTGAAAGAAATAAAGTTAAGCTAATTAAATCGTTTATTTCGTCTTGTCATGGGTAAAACATGTATCAAATTTTGTTTCGATACCCTAATCGGTTTTTGAGATATTGTGAAAAAACAGCTTTTATCATGGCTCCAATTCGCGGGGCTCTAGCCCCATAACGAAGCGTTTTTGAAGGTATATTAATAGAGGGTATTAGTCTTATTTTTGGATGTACTTTATCTTCTTGAAATATTGTCAGCTAATTTCGGGACACCCTGTATATTATATGTCTGTGACTTAATTCGACGTGGGGGCTTATTTAAAAACATTCAACGAAAATTACTGATCTATAAAAAATTTAAATACGATGCTTGGGCGGTGGTGCCCTTTAAATTTTTATGATATTAAAAGGGGTAAGACAAGAATCCTATAATTTTGACACCTTATTAAAAAATGAAAGTTGTAACTTAACAAAGGCTACCGACAAAATATCTCATTAAAGTAATTTAAAACAAATCGTTTTTTGTTTCTTTTCTGTAATATTAAATTCGTTTATAAGTTTCGTTCCGGTTTTATATCGAGTAGAAAAAAAATGAAAGGACTCGACCATGACTTTCAAATGCCGATTGTTTTCAAGAGTGTAATATATTTGCGTTTTTAATTACTCCGCTGTAATCACTTCAATATAATCTTCTATTTAAAATACGACGGGCAGAGGAGATGTGCTGCTTCATGAAATAAATTTGTATATCAGTGGCGATGCGTCGATCCGTTGCCAATAAAATCGGTGAGGCTAAAGCAGCCCACAGACAACGGTTTTGTTGGCAGATTTGTTCGACGAGTCGCTCGACGACACGCAGAGTGTTGCAGTATAAATAGCAGTACCGCAAAACCCCACAGACTAAAGATTTAAACCATGTACTTACATTTACTTGTAGATAACCGAACAAACAATAATTACGAAAGTGGCAAATTTATGGCCTTGCGCTTTTTAAAAAACCAGGGTTGGCAAATATCATGATATTTATATAAATATCCAAATATCCGATACCTATATATCCAAATTTGGATATTTATTTATATTATTTTTCATTATTTTTAAATTATTTTCATCTGTTTTCTGTAAAGATATATTTTAAAAATTCAAAATCACTTAATTTAATATAAACATGTTATAAACCTGTAAATTTGTAGTTCAATTCTATTCAATGATAGTTGCTATTACAATAACAAGTTTTTTTAGTACTCCTATGTTAGGAATGTTTCCGAATGTAAAATGTAGGTAAAAAATACAAGTTTATGAATATGAACATCATATATTTTTACTTTAGCTATGGTTCAACTTAAAACCCAGAATTACTGGGCTTGTTAATTAAATCAAAATTAACCCAAACTAGATTTTTTATTTTTGGCATTGTAAAATTTTTATATCATAAAACAAACAGCAAAATATTGCTCCGTTCAATCAGAAATCGGATGAAAATGCCACGCGGCAAAGAACAACAGGTGCTCAATGTCCCGGAAAGATGGGGAATCACCGCATCGTAAGAAGCATAACACGCTGCTGCCGGCTCAGCGGCAGCGGGGCGGGCCATATTTTTATACCGTATAAATAATATCGTCGCATAAATATCATGCTATTTATCAAGATATATATATCAGGATATTTATCACGGATATATATCCTGCCAACCTTGAAAAAAACCACACAGAAATAAGCATGCGCACTGCAAAATTATCGTTTTAACGAATGGGAAAATAGACAGGTCCGGGCTTTAACATCTTGTTTGTGTGGCGTAGGCGGGTAGGCACAAACACAATTCACTAAACAACACAAAAATCCATAAATATTAAACATCATCAATAGTAAAGAAAACAACAAGAAATCATGTGAAGTTAGCAACGTTCATCAGCACCGTTTATGCAGAAACGATTTTTTTTTGGGGTACGAGTCAATTCCGCCTGTAGCGTTTGTAAGCGAATTTTAATTTTGTTACTGGTGAAGATTGAAATTCTACTATTTGGATTTATCATCATTAGTAAACTATCCTATAGGAGTAAATTACCTGCCATATACAAAGTTCCACAAACCAGCAGGAAAAAAGTTACAGGATAAAAACTTCGAAAAGCAGCGTTTGTAAACGAATTTTATTTTTTTTTGGTGGCGAAGATTGAAATTCAACCATTTGGATTTATTATCTTTAGTAAACCACTTCATAGAAGTAAATTACCTACTAAATACGAATTTTCAAAAACCAGGAGGAAAAAATTACAGGATAGAAACTTAAACCCAAATGGTAGAATTTTAATCGTCGTCACTAAATGAATTAAAATTCGTTTAAAAACGCTACAGGCGGAACGACTTGTACCCCAAAAATGTTTCATTGCAGCATATAAACGTTGCTCATAAACATTGCCAACTTCACACATATCAAGAATTTCACAGAGGAAACGTAAAACACAACAACAAAAATAGCGCCGTTCCGGTTCTGGAGTGTATTTTGAGGATGTCGCTAAACAAGAAAACCCACTAACAAGATAGTTGTGCGCATGCCCATACCTGTAGGGCCGAAGGCGTGTGAATGACGAGCTATGCGTACAAACGCATTATATATGCGTTATATATACAGGGTGTTTCAATAAAAACTCCCAGGCCAATTATTTCGAAAACTAAAAGTAACATTTAAATTCTGTAACGCCAGTGTTTAGCCTCTATGATTGGCTTCACAACTGTGTAAAAAATGTGTTTGAATAATACAAGATATAGGTGGTGTCACGGTGCAAAGAATTTTTTCGATGAGAGGACCTTTTAAATATTCTGATTCTTAAAGATAATTAATTTTTGATCAAATAATGTCCTATGAAAATTTTTGATAAATCCAACATGAACGGAGATATTTGGGGTAAAGTTTTTTCTAAAAATAATTCTAACGAATATTTTAATTATAAATATTTTTAATATCCTTAGCAGATTTTAATTTAATTTTGGTAATGACAATTTTAGTGATAAAACGCTCATGTAGCGCTAAATTATTACGTCTAGTGACGCCTTAACAAGTAATTTTGGTAATTTTTATATTTTTTATACCAAAAACTAACTAATGGGGTCGAATGAGGTGTTCAAAATTATTGCCGTTTTCATACACATACATAGCAAGATATGAAAACGATTTAACAGACAAGAAAAGGATATTTTTAGTTGCTTAATCCGAAAAAAATATAAAAATTATATTACCAAATACTCAGTGGCGTCTTATTTTTTGCCAATATTATTTGTTAAAGTGCCCCCTGAGACGTCACTGGACGTAACAATTTAGCGCTACACGAGTGTTTTATCACTAAAATTATCATTAACAAAATTAAATTAAAATCTGCTAAAGGATATTAAAAATATTTATAATTAAAATACTCGTTAAAATTATTTAAAAAAAAAATTAACCCCAAATACATCCGTTTATGTTGGATTTATCAAAAATTTCTATAGGGCATAATTTGATCAAAAATTAATTATCTTTAAGAAACACAACATTTAAAAATTCCTGTCATCGAAAAAATGCTTTGCACCGTGGCGCCACCTACATCTTGTATTATTCAAATACATTTTTTATACAGTTGTGAAGGCTAAAACTGGCGTTTACAGAATTTAAATGTCACTTTTAGTTTTTGAAATAATTGCCGTGGGAGTTTTTATTGAAACACCCGGTATATAAAACTTAACTTTTGTTTGCGCACGAGATAAATAAGCTGTAAGGATCTAAAGGTAAATGTTAATATGTAGAGTGCATTATGTTTATTTAAAAAATGCTAAAGTGTTTCTTTAAACGTTATGAACCCGACTGCCCCTCAAGAGGATTAGAAACTTTAGAGAACTTTTATTATTTCCACATATTAATTCTTTGTAGTAAGGAGAAGTACAGACTGCCCTCTGGAAACTTTGACACTAACCTAGCGATCAGTGTTTCATCTCTCGTCTCGCGATGTCTCGTCTCCTCGCGAGAACGAGAGTGGTCCGGCAGGGGCGGATGGGACACCTCGGACCGGCGCGGAAAGTCAATTGAAACGGCGCCGCGTCGTGTCGATCCAATAAAAAAATGAAAAGACATAAATATGTATTTTTTCATCCACTTACGACATAATTTTTATAATAACTCATAAATAAAAAAACAAACTTCATTTTTTAACACGCTTTTGTTACCTTCACCTGTATGTTTGTATGTATGGTTTGTAACCGACATCTTTAAACCCGATTTTGACCCACTTTAAAAGGTCAGATTTAATTTAAATTTTGTATACTTATCAAGAACCGCTGACAATACAATAATCTATACGCAAAAAATTCTCCTGTCAAATTTTGACAGCTGTCAGGTATAAAACAAAGAAGCGATTTTCACGAAACAAATTATGGGGTCGTATAGTATTCGATGCGGAGACTTCGGGAAAAAGAGGCAAAAAATTCTCCTGTTGAAAAAATACGCAAAAAATTCTCTTGTCAAAATTTGACACCTGTTAATATGTCACAATTATTACAATAACCGATAGTAATGAAACAAACATGGGGTCGTATAGATATTGTCGCTAAGAATAAAGAAAAATTATAAAAAAATTCTACCCGTCAAAATGAAATTTTCACAAATTTTTTTTTTAATTTTGAAAATTATTATCGTTTTTTTATTTCTTGCGAATAACTCCGTTATTGTAAGTTTGAGAGAAACATGTTATATAACTATATATATGGAACGTTTGAAGACGCGTCTTTTTTATTTTAAAAATTTTCGTCTAAGTATTATCAGTTTCGAGATATGAGGCAAAATATAGAAATCATATTTTGCCCGATAAAATAATAAGAAGCTGAGATGTAGATTTCCTAGAGATACAACTTTTTAGCTATATAAACTTTTTTCCTAAAGTTTATACTTTCTAAGAAAAATGGCAATTTATGAATATTACGAAATTTTCCTGTATGGAAAATGTCGGAAATTTAAAATTTTTAAAAAATTTGCATATATTGTTCTTTTCTTATAATTTGGCATAGACGATCGGGTTTGTACGTATGTTTGTTTGTAACCAACTTCCTTGAACCCGATTTTGACCCACTTTAAATGGTCAGATTTAATTTAACTTTTGTAGACTTATCAAGAACAGCTTACAATAAAATAATCCACTAATCTAGCTCAATCGACTAAAAAAAAAACAATATTATATAATTATAACAATAACTCAAACTAAAAAATGAAAAATAAATATAGTTAAAAAAAAACTAAAAAACACGCTTTAATAATTAATTAAACTAAAAAGCGAAAAATAAATATAGTTTAAAATAATTCTTGAAATTCTTAATATAGGCGGAAAATAATAATGAACGACAAACATTAGTATTATTGTGAAAAAAGCATGGGGTGCTCGATATTCGGAAAATATAGCACAAAGCGCACCACGCTTTTTTCGCAATAATACTAATGTTTATGGTTCATTATTATTTTCTGCCTATATTAAGAATTTCAAGAATTATTTTCAACTATAGTTATTTTCCGCGTTTTAGTTTGATTAATTATTAAAGCGTGTTTTTTAGTTTTTTTAAACTATATTTATTACATTTAAAACACATTTAGGTGAAAAACATATTTATTATTAATATAAAAATTAAATAAATAAAATGTTTAACATAAAGATAACATAAATAAATTCTGGTTTTTTGCTTTTTCGATTATTGTCAAAATTAATTCAAATTGTTAAAAAAGAAAAGAAAAAAGTTCGCAAACAGCGGCGGCGCCTATCGGCGCCTGAGGGACCGGCGCACCGGGATATCTCCTGGTGTCCCGGTGGGCCCATCCGCTCCTGTGGTCCGGTCTCCTGCGAGACACGAGAGTTTTTTTTTGCGAGAATCTCGTGAGACGAAACAAAAATATGCAAGAACGAGAAATCTCGCAAAATATTAAGATTTTGATTAGGATTTGATATAAACTTTAAAAAGAATCCAGCCTCGTGAAACACTATAGCGATTTTAGCAACTCTGTTTTTGATTAAAAGTATGTAAGGTTTATTATTATTATTATACATCATTTATGGTAATAGGAGTATCTGTATTTTGTTATTTTCGTAAAAAATACTTCTAATCCATCGAGTTTTCCTTGGGTACATTTATATTTAATTTTTTTTAACTGGTTTTCGTATAAAAACACATCAGGTTTCTTTTAATGAGTTATTTACGCACATTTAATGGTTTATCTTCATTTACATAAATTCGTCATTGTATACTTCTGGTCCCTACTTCCTTCAAAGGATATTTTTGTGGGAATTTTTGTTAAATTAATAATAAAGACTAGATACTTTGACAACCTGTCTGCCCAGGCAGAGGCCCGATATTGGAAACCTCAGTGTTAAAAAATGCACTTTTTGAATTAGGATGCGTTTCAATTAACGAATAGGAAGGAAAATAGACCGGTCCGGGCTTTAAAATTTAAGTTCTTGCTCAAGAAATTGTATAAGTTGACCTTATCAAATCGAAAATAAAAAACAAACAAAACAGCAATCTTCGATGTTATTGCGTAAACATCGATTCAAAGATGAAAAGTACAGGGCAGTCATACCTGACAGAGTCCGCATCTATTGTCTTCGTACTCAGTGCCCGCCCGTTTTTGAATAACAAAGCGTCACAAGCGTACACTACGATTTTTATTTATCCATAACATAGAAATGCGTTAGTTAAATGATTTGACAACGCTGCTCAACGCTTACGTGCCAAAATCAGAAGGCAAAGAGAAGCGGTCGCCTGAACATGCATCCCATTATTATTAAGTCTCAGAAAGCATCTCTTCAACATTGCCAACTTTACGGTTTTTACCTATATGTCCTACAAAGTAAAGATATTTTATTTTTTAACCTTTGTAATTTTATAGAATCGGTCGATTCTGGATACCCATAATAATAAAATTGGAGCTTAAAATTGTAAATTAATTTTGTGTTTGGTGGTATGCGTAGGTAATGTAAAATTTACATTTAAATAAATATGTTTTAAGTAGGTTTGGTACCTGCTATAGAAAACCCATAATTTAGTTATTAAATAATTAATATTAAGGTAAGTAGGTACATCTATTACTCAAGATACATCATTGTCTACAACCTTCAAACAAACACTAGGTACATATATAATGTGGTTCATGTTACCATAGTTACTCATAATCTACAACCGTGAATTATGACATTTCATAATCCACGGTCCCAACAAAACATAGTTACCGGAATTACGGTAAAAACGCACCAGATCTAGTTTAAGCAGACGTGTATGTTATTAATAACATAGCAACCGAAGAGATTGACAAGTAAACAAATCTTTATAGCTCCGAAACTTTTTCCATTACATATACTAATAAAAACTAAATGAATATTAAGTAATATTCCTGCTCCCAATCATTTTTATAATTGCTCTAATGTTACAATCAATTTAATGAAAAATTAGAAATAAGTAATTGTATTTTCTTTAATTATTGTTTACATTGTTGAATTGTATTTTTTATTTAAAAAATACCATTAATAATATTACCTTGTTATGTAAAAATATCCTATTGTAATAAAATTTGTTGCTCTGAATGCATTTTCTAATTTTTTTGAATACTGAATAGTCGTAGATAAAGTATAGTATTTGACCCGCGTATAATGGCTATATTATATGACGCTCGTTAAATAATATACTATTAAACCACATAATCTATTTAATTGTTAAATTATTTTCACTTTTATCTGCTTCTTCCTAATAAATTAATATTTTATTAAAGAAAAAAGAAAAGCACAAAGTCTTTCTCCACATATTTTATTGTTATATTATTTGTTTCATTGGTTTTCACAGGGACTACGCCACTGGCGTATCGATCGCGACCGGCTATTTTCGAGTGCGATAGAACACGTTGTCCTTTTTCAAGTTGATGACGTAACTATGAGCGCTCTGTACCTTTCATCTTTGAATTTATTTCTACCTAACCTCAAGTCAAACATTATTTGGTAACATTTAACAATTATTAAGGGGGGTACAGCAAAAATGTTTTTTAAAGTTTTATTAATATCACACAGGAATATTGTCTATTTGTTGGTTGTGAATTGTATTTCTTACTATTACGGTCCGGGGGGTTAATTACCCCCTCCATATCTACGTCCTTGATTTATATAAATATTTACTTAAACAGAAACATTTTGGGCATTTATAGTTGGACTTGCATCCACAGGAACGCAACAACACTATGGCATTGTCACTAATAAAACTTGAAAAACTAAACCAGGAATTAATATATAGACAAGGGAGATGCACTTATTATTTAATATGCTTAAAAGGAAATCCGGGCAAATGAAAAACAAACATCGAATAAATCCAGCTGATTTCGTAAGGTCACGAGCCATAGAATTGATTGAGACGAGACGGGACCATAGATAATTTACCTTTAGATACGTATAGCTTATCTCCTGCGCAAACAAAAGTTACGTTTTATGGGTGAAAAAATACGTGCGAGCGCATGACTCGCCGGTCAGCTGGCTTCCTTCTGGACACCTTCGTGCATGCGCACAAACCTCGTGTTATCGGCCTCTCCTACTTTATCGGCAATAATCGACATGCTCAAGATACTCTGCAGAACCGGCTCGGCCGCCATTTTTGTTGTTGCGTTTTAAGGTTTCTCTGTGGATTCCTTGTAGTTTTCTTAGCTACCGTGGATTGTGGGTGTTTAATATTTACGGATTTCAAGTTTTTGTGTAGTTTACTGAATTGTGTCTGATTGTGAGAAAATTAGTTCTGTCAAAGTTGCTGGTTGGTTAATTTTTTGGTTAAAATCTGTACATCCCGACATTAAGCTTTTAATAAAGCCAAAACGGGCCAAGTTCTCGGACAAAACCTTTTCAAATTTTTGAACACGAAATTTTGCTTGAAAATGTTTTACGTGTACCCAAGTTTTTGCCAAATTGTAAAAATCAATACATGTTATGTACCAACTAATATTTGACTTGAGGTTATATAGGCACGCGATAACACCGTAGATTGGTTATTTTGCTGGTTTTGTTTGTTTTTATATTCGATTTTATAAGACTTTCACTTGTTCTTGTTCTCTTCCTTTACGAACTAAAAACACGACGACGAATTCTTTTTGAACAAATTTTAAAAACAAACCCTTAAAAACAATTTTCTATCCTCAAAATCTGATGAGGTTTGCAACTACTAAAAATGTCAGAAATCACTAGAAGAAATTTTAATTTTTTGGCAAGAATTTAAATTTTAGCCCGGACCTGTCTATTTTCCCATTCGTCAAACGATACTGTTGCAGTGCGCATGTCTAATAGTGTCTAATAGCTTTGTTTACATGCGCGAGGCCATAAAACTGCCACTTTCGTGATTATTGTTTGCTTATCTAAAGGTAAATTGTCTATGTTTCATTCACTTGAAAATATAAAATATAAGATTTTATATAGTAAGTATCCGAGTAAATATCACTGTGTCCTTCTTAAAATATGTTATGCTTTCTTAATACAAATGTTGCTAGAAAACACTGATTTTAATTTTGCCAGCGTTGATTATATATTCTCGACTATTTAACTAGAGTGTTTTACACTGGCAAAATGTCATAGCAACGGCCGGTCTTCTACTGGCAAAATTACTACCTGCACCTACCTGGACAAAATTCACATGTGATTTTTGCCGCGGCAAAATTTTGTCTTTTTTCTAGTTAAATAGTCATGTCGAATACCACTCGAGAAAAAATTGTGTAAGCAAAATTGTTCTCAAGGATTTATTTAAGTTTGTTGCTTTTAAGCAATTTCGCTCATGACATTTTCGACAAAATCACTCGCCTGACGGCTCGTGATTTTGTCAAAAATGTCATTCGCGAAATTGCCAAGCAACAAACTTTCATACCTTTCGAAAATTTTGCCGACAAAATTTTATCTCTTGTGATATTATATATGACTATTTAACTAGAGTGTTTTACACTGGCAAAATGTCATAGCAACGGCCGGTCTTCTACTGGCAAAATTACTACCTGCACCTACCTGGACAAAATTCACATGTGATTTTTGCCGCGGCAAAATTTTGTCTTTTTTCTAGTTAAATAGTCATGTCGAATACCACTCGAGAAAAAATTGTGTAAGCAAAATTGTTCTCAAGGATTTATTTAAGTTTGTTGCTTTTAAGCAATTTCGCTCATGACATTTTCGACAAAATCACTCGCCTGAATAAAAATTTATTTGTAATAAAAAAAAGAAGTCAACGTGATGTCACGATCTGGCAAGCAAATCCAACCTAACCTCCAATTATTTAGTTGAAAGTTTAAAGTCAGCGGCACAGAATTCAACTAAATAATTTGATGTTAGTTTTGCTCATCAAAATATTGCACGACGTGTGCGAGCAAAAATTATTTGCATCAAAGAGGGCCTTGCATCTAAGGACGTAATGCTTAGCCGTAGAGCTTAATATCTGTTGGGTGTCAGTAACTACCTGAACTAACAATCAATCAGTTATTCCGTCATCTTTGACAGTCATTACAAGTAATTTTATTCATCGATAATTTTTCCAATTTCTTGAACAATTCACACAATGGGCTTTACGGAACAGCACAAAACATTTATGGTTGAAGCGTATTTTCGAAACGGGGTTAGAGTAAATGGTGAGTGGCAATACAATCCGGGTTTGTGCATGGACGATTTTCACGAACATTTTCTTGACGTTGCTTTTATCGCAGGGGATTTTTATCATTGCCTGAAAAGAACCATGGCTGTGTTTAGGAAAACAGGTTCACAACACAAAAAAGGAGCTGGAAGACCATCTGTAAGAACAGAAGAACTTGTTGCAAACGTTCGTGAAATAATGCAAAAGACGCCTGTCACAAGAAGTGGGAAGATCTTATGGAACATGTAGGACTATTCTTAAGAAGCAGCTAAATTTATTTCCTTATAAAGTGAAAGTATTCCAAGAAATACAAGCCGCATCAGATTTTAAAAGACGCAGGAATTACTCTTAATGGTTTACCCAAAATTTATTGGAAATTAATGATTTATTAGACTTGACTTTTTTTCGGATGAAGCCTGGTTTCACCTCTCCGGTTATGTGAATTCTCAGAATACACGCATGTGGAGTAGTAAAAAATCCCCATTTTCTTGTAGAGTCCACATTACACCCTCAAAAAATTGGTGTTTGGTTAGCTGTTTCCCGAAGAATTGTTGGTCCTATTTTTTTCCATGACACAGTTACGGCACAGTGGTATAGAGACAATATTTTGAATGAATTTGTGGAGCAATTACTTGACGACGAACTACGTTTTGGATATTTTCAACAGGACGGTGCAACCGCCCGTACATCCGCCGAAACTATTAACTACTTACGCAATTTTTTCGATGACAGATTGATCAGTTTTCGATCAGACATTAAATTCCCACCTAGATCACCTTGTTTAACGGTTATGGATTACTTTGTTTTTCCTCATTTAAAGAACACTATTTTTAAAACACCAGTTGCAAATTTAGAACAATTACAAGAAAGGATTATCCAAGAATGTGGTAACATTTCTCTAGAGATGCTGGTCAACACTTTCGAAAATATGAAGAGACGTGTGAATTTATGCTTGGAGCATTTATGCAGTTATTTTTCAATTTATGTAATTATTTTTCTTTTTTCTTTCTGTATATTCTTACTTTGGTAATTTTGTAAACAACAAAAATAAATTTGTATTTGTCTAATTATTTTATTACTAATTATAGTTTGGCATATCATGTCATACTATGAATTTGACAAAATGTTAACCTACATTTGGTTAGATATAGCGTCCCCTTATCATTGTGATCTAAACCAAGCCCTACGTTTTTTTATTTCAAGCCCTCTTTGATGCGAATAATTTTTGCTCGCACAATATATATATATATTATATAGTGACCGGCAAAGAGTTCGCAACATATGGGAAAATTTTTTATTAGCGGAATATTGAAAAATCTTTTTTGGGGGATTGGATGTGCATGTCCCATAACCTTAAAATCGATTTTGACATACGTCACGTGACCAATGGTATGGCGGGAAAGTTGAAAAACCCAATATGAAATCATCATAAATCAGATAAGTTGATGAGATATCGAAAAAATTCCCAGAATAAAAAGTGTTTAGAATTCCATTAGAACATTAAATACCATGTTTCGGATATCTACTTGAAAAATCATAAAATCGAATATTTTTGTAAATATTTTTTTACCGAATTAAAAATTTCCATATTTTTCCTTTCTTAAAGCTTCAATAAAGTAAAACTGACATCTGGTGACCACAACTAGAAATATTCTTTTGTTTTTCTGACAATTTGGAGCAATAATTCAAAAAATTCGTTTACACTTGGATACCAGCTGTTGCAATAGTCTATTTCTAATAACCTTATCGATATTTTTTATATCGAAATATTCTATTATGTTAAGAAATCCTTAAATTCATTAATCCAAAACAAATTTTATTTATAACCGTAAAAAATGATTTTGAATTTCGCAGAAAACTTAAAAAATCCGAAAAAATCTAAAAATTAATAAAAATTTAAATTATTTTTTACGGTTATAAATAAAATTTGCTTTGAATTAATGAATTTAAGGATTTCTTAACATAATAGAATATTTCGATATAAAAAGTATCGATAAGGTTATTAGAAATAGACTATTGCAACAGCTGGTATCCAAGTGTAAACGATTTTTTTGAATTATTGCTCCAAATTGTCAGAAAAACAAAATAATATTTCTAGTTGTGGTCACCAGATGTCAGTTTTACTTTAATGAAGGTTTAAGAAAGGAAAAATATGGAAATTTTTAAATCGGTAAAAAATTATTTACAAAAATATTCGATTTTATGTTATGTTAAGTAGATATCCCAAACATGGTATTTAAGGTTCTAATGGAATTCTAAACACTTTTTATTCTTGGAATTTTTTCGATATCTCATCAACTTATCTGATTTATGATGATTTCATATTGGTTTTTTCAACTTTCCCACCATACCATTGGTCACGTGACGTATGTCAAAATCGATCTTAAGGTTATGGGACATGCACATCCAATCCCCCAAATAAGATTTTTCAATATTCCGCTAATAAAAATGTTTCCCATATGTTGCGAACTCTTTGCCGGTCACTGTATATATTATTATCTGTGACGTGCTACAAACGATTTGTGTAAAGCAGCAAACAAGAACTTTGACTTTAACTTTGACTTTATAAAAGTTGATGTTTATCGTAATTCACAAACTGCAGGTAAGTGAGGTAAGTATAAAATGACCTTAACCTGTTATTAAATTGAGACTTATATTATAAATATATCAGATAAAAAGTTGGTAAGATGCAATACAAAGATACATTTTAACGGACGCATCCGAAGGGCCTCGAAAAGAAAGACCTTAAAGAAGTCGACCGAGATCGCCTCGTCTGGTGCTATGGTAACCACCAAGCTAGAGCAAGGCTACGGGGTCATTCTTGCAATAAGGGGCAAATTTGTTAATAATATTATTCAGTGTATCAGAAATAAATTCTATAATAAATACACGTGTCGACGTGTCCGAAAAAACGCTCGGACACGTCGATTGGTATTTCTAGTTGCGCATTTTTTTCTATAAAAACTTTTTATACAGGGTGTGTCATGTAACTGTGGCCAATACCAACTTTCTTATTTTAAATACAAAACCTTGTATATTATTCAATTTTTGGATTCTTTAGAAAATTTTACATACAGTTTGTGTATAAAGTCTGGAAACGGCTTAATAACATTACAATTTACTGGCCGATTTAAACCAAATTTGGTACAGTTGTGTAAGAGGATCTAACGCACCGAATGACGATATTGGCGTTGTTGCCAGCTTTTGAGTTTGTCTGGAATTCGAACGAATTTTATATTTTTAAATATAACACCCAGTATATTTTTACATTTTTAAATTCCACATAAAATTATAATTATTTTTTATTAAATGCATTATTAGTCTATACTTCATAGTTTCCGAGATATTGACTCTCGAAAAGTGACATTTTTGAACTTTGACAGCTTATAACTTTCTAACAGTACGTCTTAGAGCAAAACGGCTTACATGACCCTATCTTCAATTTTTATTATCTTCCCAAAAAAATCAACTTCCGGTTAAACCGGATGTAACTCGAAAGCAGGAAATATAGTTGTTCCGGTTTAACTGGAAGTTGATTTTTTTGGGAAGATAATAAAAATTGAAGATAGGGACATGTAAGCCGTTTTGCTCTAAGACGTACTGTTAGAAAGTTATAAGCTGTCAAAGTTCAAAAATGTCACTTTTCGAGAGTCAATATCTCGGAAACTATGAAGTATAGACTAATAATGCAATTAATAAAAAATAATTATAATTTTATGTGGAATTTAAAAATGTGAAAATATACTGGGTGTTATATTTAAAAATATAAAATTCGTTCGAATTCCAGACAAACTAAAAAGCTGGCAACAACGCCAATATCGTCATTCGGTGCGTTAGATCCTCTTACACAACTGTACCAAATTTGCTTTAAATCGGCCAGTAAATTGTGATGTTATTAAGCCGTTTCCAGACATTATACACACACTGTGTATTCATTTACAATATCCTATACCTATCTTCAACTGTTTCGGAAATATTAAGTGTTTTCAGATTTATTGCAAAAATTAACTACACACTCAAAAACTAATAAGTAATATTGTTTATTTCTTGATAATGTAAAAAACAAAAAAAAACATTAATGTAGGAGATGTTGAAAATGCTCGCCGCGAACATCTTGGCAACATCCTAATCTTAAATAGAAATTTCTTCTAATGTGACTGAACATCTCAGGCGTGACTTTTCATGATATTGTGTATGTTCTTCTCTAATCCAGTGAAGATTTTCCCTAGACCAATAGCGGCAATTCTGACGATAAGCATGACCGTGAAGTGTAAAGGTGCACTCATCAGAAAACAAAACATGTTCTAATTGGATCACATTGTTATCTAAACATTGTCATCATTTGTTCACAAAAATATATTCTCCTATCAAAATCGTCTTCCATGAGCTCATTTTATTTTCTTGTAATGTTCGAATAATCGATGAATGGCTAACATCGAACATTATGGCTGTTTTTCGACTTAATTAAGATGTCAGGTCATCATCGCCAAGTTCGTTTATAGTTATTAATGATACTAGTTCGATATGAACACTATAAGGAAAAGTGTGCAACGTTAAACCACGAGTCGTCAGCCGAGTGGTTTAATTGCACAAGTTTCATTAACAAAGTTCATATCGAATGCGTATCATACAAAATTTAATCTGCGACAGTGCAAATAGATTTTATTCGTCTAAATTTCATTGATATCAGATAACGTTTTCGTAATTTTTAAAATTTTCAGGTGTCCATATTAGTCGATATCGTGGTAACCGCATTTTTGATTGTTTCAATTTCGATTTTGACAACGTCATTATTGCCGTCTAATTTTCTATTGAATGCAAAGTGTTGGCCAAAAATAATTTAAATATGGGAGATTCTGAATCCGAAAGTATCCCTTCGGATGTTTACAATAAATAAATGCAATCCGTTTTTCTAAGTAATAATAACAAATAAATAGTTTGCACCGACTTTCTTTTTGTTTTTGTATCTTAACATTTGGATGTTATTATGAATTCATAATGGCACTGAGTGCTATTATGAAGGTCATAATGACATCTAAATGATAATGCTAAATACGTAATAATGGCATTGTCGTAGATTATAGTATATTATTTAACGAGCGTATAATGTAGGCCATAATAAAACGAGGATAAAGTTTACGGCACGAGCCAAAGGCGAGTGTTGTAAATCATCCGAGTGTATTATGGTGCATTAGACGCGAGTCAAAAATACTATACTTTATCTAAAACCATCCATTTATACAGTGCCTGAAAAAAAGTTGAGTTCATATGCGAAATATAATAATTACACCTGTTGTTTTATGATAATTACACTTGTTGTATATATTATGGATAGCATAATGCTCTTATTATCAGAAAAAAAGTTGAGTTCATATGGGAAATATAATAAATTCAATTGTTGTATTATGGATAGCATAATGCTCTTATTATCAGAAGTATTATGCACCTATTATTGTCGATAAAATATACAGGGTGTCCGGAAAATACGTGTACAACGTTTGACGACATACTCCTGACGTCAAAATACGTCGATCTAAGCCGACTTAGTTATATTCAAAATTGTCTCGTTTAGCCGGTAGAGGGCGTCAAAAATTTGTAAAAATATTGGTTTTTCCTAAATTACGTGAAAACCTGCTAATCGATTTTAATGATTTTTGGTATGTAGACTAATACTATAAAATGACGTTTTCTAGTAGTATAGTCACCGGCTGTAAATAAGTGGAAGTGTTATAAAAGTGATATAATACGTCAACATTTCTCCTCATTTTTTATATGAACGGCGTTATGACAACCCAGATATTTTTGTAGAGTGACTGGATGTATTTGGAAGCTATTTTACCTCTTTAATATTTTTCGTTGAATGAGCTGTTTTGCCAGAAGAAAATATTTACAATATTTAGTATTATTAGTAATAATATTAAAATCAAATTACCTGTAACAATAATTTTTTAAGTGACCTTGTTGCTATGGCATTTAATAATTTGACAATTATTGACAAATTGTCACCAGTCTATGAAATTTAATTTAATTATTTAATTTAATTTAATGTAATTGTAAATATTTTCTTCTGGCAAAACAGCTCCTTCAACGAAAAATATTAAAGAGGTAAAATAGCTTCCAAATACATCCAGTCACTCTACAAAAATATCTGGGTTGTCATAACGCCGTTCATATAAAAAATGAGGAGAAATGTTGACGTATTATATCACTTTTATAACAGTTTCACTTATTTACAGCCGGTGACTATACTACTAGAAAACGTCATTTTATAGTATTAGTCTACATACCAAAAATCATTAAAATCGATTTGCAGGTTTGCACGGAATTTAGGAAAAACCAATATTTTTACAAATTTTTGACGCCCTCTACCGGCTAAACGAGACAATTTTGGATATAACTAAGTCGGCTTAGATCGGCCTATTTTGACGTCAGGACTCTGTCGTCAAACGTTGTACACGTATTTTCCGGACACCCTGTATAATATCACTACTTGTAGCTTTTTATCGAAGGGAGCTCAACAGTCGATAAAGACTGTAACCCGTCTCTTATAGTAACAATAACAGCCCGAACACACAGTTCCAAAGTAGTAGAAGGGAAAAAACGATTTCCAAAGTGTATAATACTTTCTTTAGGACTAAGACCCCCACCTCCCCAATCTACTCTTTGTTTTGTAGGGATATTTCGTTTTTGTATTTCTTATTTTTGATGAAATTTTTTAGCCATGTCTTATTTACTATTTTTTTATAAGCGCACCTTCTAAAAGTAAAACTAATAAACGATAGTAGGTATGTGTTTAAGAGCGGACACTAGTGACGCATTAGCCATTTCGTTTTTATCAATATTTCTTTAATTTAATTTTTCTAATAATAATTCTCCAAAAAGCGTACCAGTACCCATCTTTGGGTATCAATTAGGTACCTACCACAGATCTATAAAAAAGTATAATGCTTATTCCCCATAACCTGGTGACCTGTATTATAGCACCTCTAAGCACGGCTGTCTGGTGCCGGAATTATTTTTTTTTCCTAGAAAAATGTTAGCAACCATTTTACATTATATGGAAGCCAATCAAACCTATTGTTATTAATTTCTTTGCGCGTTTATTGTGGAGTTTATTAATTTTGGTGAACAATTTGTTGTTATTTTTGTAATATATAAATTTAAAACATATATTATTAATACCTCTGTGTTTAGTGCATAACTGTTTTAATAGCGACAGACGATATCTTTTTCCACAGGTAATGAATTCAATATGTACAGGGTGACCACCGGCCATATCTGGGAAACTACTAAGCATTGAAACTTAGAAAAAAAAATATGATTAAAGCGGCCATGAGAAAATTCTGGAAATTATTTGTAAGTTCCACATTTCGCCACAAGGGGGCACAATTGAAAATTTATTTTTAAAACTCTAAATTTCTCCGAAAATTCCCATATTATGGTAAACCTCTGGTTACATCATTAAAAAGACTAGACAATTGTGCATCATTTTGGTTCAAGGCTCATTGGTGTACCGACCTTGATAAGAGTGGAGGAAGCTATTGAAAGTGTAATCATTAACTGTAACTTTTAAACAAATTATCCGATTTTCCTAAATTTAAGCTTGTTTGGAAGAGAAAGGTAAGTACTTTTAATTTAATTGCCGTATCCAACGATACACGGTAGTTTCTAATAAAATTCCTAGAGGGCGCAGTTTGTAATAATAACAGGTTTTTCGATTTTATCCCGAAAATTCAAATCATACGGTATAACTATGACATCATAATCGGAAAGTAGATTAAATTTGCAAGAAAAAATGTAAAGACCGCAGTTCGATATCTTTGTTCGTTTTAGAGTTATTGCCAAAACAATCATTTTTAACACTTTTATCGAAGGATTATTAATCCTCCAAGTTTCTATGCTTAGTAGTTTCCGAGATATAGCCGGTGGCCACTCTTAATGAAACACCCTGTATATTTTTTTATTAAGATATATATAAATATCATAAAGAAATATTTTAAAAAATTTATCATAAATTGTTGTGCTGTCTGGCGAAGTCAAACAAAATGTTTTTTGACCTTTCAACCAACCGAAATAACATAACCCTGAATTTTCAAAGTTGGCGCGCGTCTATCGCTATAAAGTTAGTCAGTTGAAACGATGCTGCCAACTCAAATTAGTGGATAGCAACCTATAAAAACCAAAACCCCATTCGTACAGAGATATTGTAGTGTGCCATTTATACAGCCTACTAAGAATTCTACTTTTTTTAAGCCGTGGTACCTATCTATAGTTTTAAGTTAAAAAATAATTCATTGATAAATTCATAAAAGCAAAAACAAAATTTTGTCAAATTTTGCCATATTTTTTTTTCTGGTTTAAATAATTTATAAATCCATCCTTTTTTTATGTAAAACTGTAGGTATTATATATACCTATTTCAGCGATGGGTATTTGGCCGATTTTTGGATAAAACGAAGAAGAAACGAAAAAAACGAAATAATTAATTAATATCGTAAAAGTGTTAAAAAATTGCGTTATCTTAAAAAATTTCGCCTTCAGCGCATTTAAAGTTGGATTTTACTGTTATGGGGCTTAAGTCACCAAAAAACTTACGGTAGTTGCCCTCTGTATAAAACTATAAACACCCCATGTTTGTTTGAAGGTGGTACGTTTGCAACAATCCGGAAGACCTAAATATTGAAATTTCAAACATCAAAAAAGATTTAAAACAAAATGGTTACCCTGAAACTTTTGCAACTAATACCATCTCAAAACTTAAAAATCGCGAAGTAAAAACTAATACAGAAGCGAGAGAGGAGCAAGCATTTCTTACAATACCGTATGTTAAGGGGATTTCTGAAAAGATTAGAAGGATAACCAAAAACTATAATATACAAACTGCCTTTAAATCCGGAAATACGCTTAGAAGCTATCTTACAAAAGTAAAACCCCCCAAGAATAAAAACACAAAAAATTGTATCTATCAAATCCCTTGCGAGTGTGGCGAATCGTACATTGGAGAAACAAAAAGACCTCTTCCCGTACGAGTTAAAGAACATCTGAAACATGAAACATACTCAAAGAGGTAAAACTTCGAGATCAGGTATTGCGGAACATGAATGGACCAACATATACATCAGGGGTCAGAAGCCAAGGTTTTGGACACGGAACAGCACTGGAAAAAACGAAAATTCAAGGAAGCAGGTTTCATGAATCAAAATACACATACATTTGAAAACTTCCCACCTCGATTTTCCTGCTTTAAAATGGAAATGTGGAAAATCGCTCGGACCCGTCGATTTTTATTTCGAGGGGGACATCTTTTGCGGATATTTTCAATCTTGTTACTTCAAGCTCCTAGGAGGGAGGGGGGGGGGGGTAAGATATAAATCTTAAATGGATACCCCTATTTTATATAATTTTTTTGGATTCTACATAAAATTCTGAACATTTTTTAATAAAAGCATTATTAGTCTATACTTAACAGTTTCCGAGATATTTACTCTTAAAAAAATGACATTTTTGAACTTTGACAGCGTCTAGCTTTCTAACTATACGTCTTAGAGCAAAACGGCTTACATGTCCCTATCTTCGATTTTTATTATCTTTCCAATAGTGTCAACTTCCGGTCAAACCGGAAGTACTATATTTCTTACATCCGGTTTAACCGAAAGTTTACACTATTGGAAAAATAATAAAAATCGAAGATAGGGACATGTAAGCCGTTTTGCTCTAAGACGTACAGTTAGAAAGCTAGACGCTGTCAAAGTTCAAAAATGTAATTTTCAAGAGTAAATATCTCGGAAACTGTTAAGTATAATGCTTTTATTAAAAAATGTTCAGAATTTTATGCAGAATCCAAAAAAATTATATAAAATAGGGGTATCCATTTAAGATTTAGATCTTACCCCCCCTACCTCCTAGGGGCTTGAAGTAACAAGATTGACAATATACGCAAAAGATGTCCCTCTCGAAATAAAAATCAACGGGTCCGAGCGATTTTCCCCATTTTCATTTTAAAGCAGGAAAATCGAGGTGGGAAGTTTTCAAATGAACACCCTGTATATTCAGTAAACCAAGTATAGATATCCCCAATATCTGGAAGCCTCTTCTTGTCCAAAACCAACAGCTCAAACTTCACACTCCAATAAGCACGTAGGCGGAGTCATCAAGCTTCATTGCACATGAATGGTATTTAAGACAGTACTTAGAATTATAATTTAGTTTACACTTCAAAACGGTTAGAGATACTAACTAACCGAAACGTTGTATATAAGACAATGAAAGTCCGGCAGGGTAATTTTTTTGATATAAACACCCCTCTATGTATACCTATTATACTATAAGTGGATATCTATTAATCCATTTTCCCAATTTTAGTATGGAACTCTACAAATATCACTAATATCAGGATAAAACAATTTTTTTTAAATCGATCCAGTTATCAAGGAGGACTTAAATCTAACAAACAACTCGTTTGGAAACAACTTCATCGACCTTGCTTTTGAGAATGACCCTGTAAAATCGCAACATAAAAGAGTTAACTCACCTTGGCTTCGGGTTCCTTTGCATAATTGAGTTAATCTCAACTTAAAAAGAAAACGTAGGCTTCGCGACCGTTAGCACAAGATTTTTCGAAATTTTTTTTTTCTGATCGCCCCGGTTGGTCATTTCGGTAGAGGACGCGCCGTTTTGTTCGTGGTGATAGCACCCGTAAAAATCATTACGAAAGGCCAGACTGGTCACAGACGAACTGGTCGATTCACTTCACACAGGTATCGGTGCCTCGGTGGCGAACAAGCGTGGTACCGACAGGTGGGGGTACCATGTACAAGGAGTTTTAGCAGAGATAGATTATTTTAAAAGTTTTCTTAAAGTAAAGCATGTTTCACGAAAAATGGATACGACTTAATGACTGCAGTAAAAGTACCTGGGGTGATCCCATTATTTATGGCCGTTTGGTATAATTATTTAAAAGGACCGGATTGTAAGAATTATAATTATTGTAAATATAGGCACATCAGGTAGGTTGGGTTGCTTAATTTATATTTAAATACCTTTTTGTGGTAAAATTTGTTAGTTTTTATTTCTTGCTGGAAGAGTTTACTTGTATTACCGATATCATTTTACCAAACGTATTAAAAAACAGTATGTGGCGTCCGTGGAAAAACATTGATGGTGCTTCTTCTAGTGTTGCAGCGAAGAAAATGCATTTATCTCTCGGCTAGGGAAATTGTAAAAAAAGTATATACTTCTTTACTCAACAGACGACTTAATGCTAGTGCTGCTGCGACTGAAACGTCTGATTTGACTAAGATACCTCTGACTACATATCATTACTTGTTTTCCTTAGAAACTCATCCTTATTAAATTATATAAATTAAATATCTACATTATTATCTACAGTCCGTCCCTTTATACTTCACTTGTTTATTGCCAAGCTCTTGTCGACACAATATGGGACCGACCCAGGTAGTTTTACTGCAGTCATTAAGTCGTATCCATTTTTCGTGAAACATGCTTTACCGTGCGAGCAAAAATTATTTGCATCAAAGAGGGCTTGGATAAAAAAAACGTAGGGCTTGGTTAAATCACAATGATATGGGGACGATATATCTAACCAAATCTAGGTTAAAACTTTGTCAAATTCATATTATGACATGATATGCCAAACTATAATGAGTAATAAAATAAGTAGATAAATATAAATTTATTTTTGTTGTTTACAAAATTAACAAAGTAAGTAGGATACAAAAAGAAAAAGAAAAATAATTACATAAATTGCTGAAATTGGCCACCAAGCATAAATTCACACGTCTCTTCATATTTTCGAAAGTGTTGACCAGCGTCTCTGGAGAAATGTGACAGCATTCTTGGATAATCCTTTTTTGTAATTGTTCTAAATTTGCAACTGGTGTTTTAAAAATAGTGTTCTTTAAATGAGGAAAAACGAAGTAATCCATAACCGCTAAACAAGGTGATCTAGGTGGGAATTCAATGTCTGATCGAAAACTGATCAATCTGTCGTCGAAAAAATTGCGTAAGTACCTAGTTAATAGTTTCGGCGGCTGTATGGGCGGTTGCACCGTCCTGTTGAAAATATCCAAAACGTAGTTCGTCGTCAAGTAATTGCTCCACAAATGGATTCAAAATATTGTCTCTATACCGCTGTGCTGTAACTGTGTCATGGAAAAAAAATAGGACCAACAATTCTTCTTCGGGAAACAGCTAACCAGACACCAACTTTTTGAGGGTGCAATGTGGACTCTACAAAAAAATGGGGATTTTCACTACTCCACATGCGTGTATTTTGAGAATTCACATAACCGGAGAGGTGGAACCAGGCTTCATCCGAAAAAAATGTCAGGTCTAATAAATCATTTCTTTCCAATAAATTTTGGGTAAACCATTACGCGTAATTCCTGCGTCTTTCAAAATCTGCGGCTTGTATTTGTTGGAATACTTGCACTTTATAAGGAAATACATTTAGCTGCTTCTTAAGAATAGTCCTGCATGTTCCATAAGATCTTCCCACTTCTTGGAACAGGCGTCTTATACAATTTGTTGGCGTATTTTGCATTATTTCACGAACGTTTGCAACAAGTTCTTCTGTTCTTACAGATGGTCTTCCTACTCCTTTTTTGTATTGTATAGAACCTGTTTCCCTAAACAGAGCCACGGTTCTTTTCAGGCAATGATAAAAATCCCCAGCAATAAAAGCAAAGTCAGGAAAATGTTCGTGAAAATCGTCATCATTTACTCTAACCCCGTTTCGAAAATACGCTTCAACCATGAATGTTTTGTGCTGTTCCGTAAAGCCCATTGTGTGCATTGTTCAAGAAATTGGAAAAATTAGCGATGAATCAAATTACTTGTAACGACTGTCAAAGATGACGGAATAACTGATTGATTGTTAATTCAGGTAGTTACTGACAACAAACCCGAACAAACCCAACAGGTATTAATCTCTACGGGTAAGCATTACGTCCTTAGATGCAAGGCCCTCTTTGGTGCAAATAATTTTTGCTCGCACGGTAAAGTGTGTACCAAGGTATACCGTTTTTTTACATCTCAAAGTATAGCGTCTTGGCTTTGGCTACTTGTCATTTATTTGAATAAAACCTCATTGTTGTATATACCTGAAAGGTCTGTAGGGTGAAAATTTTAATAATGTAACTTTTTACCATTATTTTGCATAAAAATGTGGTCCTTGTTATCAAGAGCAGGTAGGTCCACCCCGTATTTCATAAGTTTATGGCGTTTGCAATCATTATTTAAGTTAGGCACTCTTGTTGATTGACCTCAGGGCCGGGCCGGGGCAATTAGAAGTCTTGAGAAAGCCTGTGTATTGTGCGTTTGAGAAATTTGTCGATGTGTTGATTCTGTGGTGCATATAAATATTAGTGTTCACCTAGATTTTTATTATGTGGTGCCCGTGGGAAAATTATTACACTTTTAGTGAGACCTTTTAACTTTTAACTCTTAGAAGGGCAGTGGTACCTACGTAAAATGTACCCAGAAAAGAAGACGTGTAGTGGGGCGTTGATACACAAAGTATAGGTACCACTTGCACAATGTTTTTTTATCGTAACGGGCGGCGGTTTAATTAGTGTACCGGTGTAATATAAGTTGCCTATGATGTGATGTTGATGTTAAGGATATTCCAGGTTATTCCTTCGCAGATTTCCACACTTCCCAATAAAACGTAGTGATACTTAAAATGTTCCACCCTGTATTTTTTAACATTTTTTCTTTTTAAATTTTATTTTATATTTTTATGTTCACTTTAAGCCTACGAATGAGTTTATATAAAAAAAAAGCTACAATAATAAAATATTTTTCTTTGCCCCACTAAGTAGGATTTTTATTTAGCATAATTGTCTGCCCCTGAAAGAGTTAAAGCCCGGACCTGTCTATTCTTCCCATTCGTTAATTCAAAATTTTGCAGTGCGCATGCCCATATACGTTAGGCTTGTAAACAACATGCGCAAGGCCAAAAATTTGCCACTTTCGTGATTATTATTTGCTGATCTAAAGGTCGGAACGCTAAAAATAACAATTTACTAATATTGTAGTTTGTGACTACGCTAAAACTCCTTGATAAGTACTTGAGTGGCCGCAGTCGCCGCCAAGAAAAGAATGAAATAAAAGAAGCTCACGTTAAAAAGTCACGCGGGTTGCGACGGGGACGGGGTGCAGTCTGCGAGACCGGTTTCGTGAGATGACTTCGACGTTGCCAAAGGGGCACTCTAATGCCACTAATCACTAATGAAGTATATATTACTTACTACCTCTATACTGCCAACAGTACGAACCTAGATCAACAAACTTGACAAATATTTACACACGTAATTAGAGGTACCCCTCTGCCTTTTTTTAGTGATTCCCCAAAAGGGGTGGCCTACAATCTTAAAATTTTAGGTAAACATCTATTATACGCTGACCACCGAGCCAAAATTGATGATTTATTCAGGAATGATGAATTTTGAGGCGTAGATTCTGGACCAGAAAACGATTTTCGCCGAAAACGCTTTGTTTTTGAGATATTCCTTGTTAAAGTGCCTGGTGCTAAAGTCAAATTTATCTAAGAACACGCCACATCGTGGCTAAGCCACTTGTCATTTATGGCACCCTGTTGACGTCTGGTCTATTTTACTCATGGAACTAAAAATAAGTTTTAGTTCTACGATTTTACTTTAGGATGTTGGCGACAGAGACAGGACTGGGCTGGGGAAGTTCTTTTACCTTTGCATTCACCATATTTTAACCTTGTAAGGGTTATCGTTTATTAGCCGAACTCAACGTGCGATAATTTAGAAGTAATGGCGTTATTCATTGGGAAAACTTAGAAATACATTTACATGCATTAAACTTACCAATGGAAAACAGTATAAACAACCTTGACAAAATACAAGAGTTTCGCAACCCAAATATTGTACCGTGCGAGCAAAAATTATTTGCATCAAAGAGGGCCTTGCATCTAAGGACTTAATGCTTAGCCGTAGAGCTTCATACCTGTTGGGTGTCAGTAACTACCTGAATTAACAATCAATCAGTTATTCCGTCATCTTGGACAGTCGTTACAAGTAATTTGATTCATCGCTAATTTTTCCAATTTCTTAAACAATTCACACAATGGGCTTTACGGAACAGCACAAAACATTCATGGTTGAAGCGTATTTTCGAAACGGGGTTAGAGTAAATGGTGAGTGGCAATACCAATACAATCCGGGTTTGTGCATGGACGATTTTCACGAACATTTTCCTAACGTTGCTTTTATTGCTGGGGATTTTTATCATTGCCTGAAAAGAACCGTGGCTGTGTTTAGGGAAACATGTTCTATACAACACAAAAAAGGAGCAGGAAGACCATCTGTAAGAACAGAAGAACTTGTTGCAAACGTTCGTGAAATAATGCAAAATACGCCAACAAATTGTATAAGACGCCTGTCCCAAGAAGTGGGAAGATCTTATGGAACATGCAGAACTATTCTTAAGAAGCAGCTAAATTCATTTCCTTATAAAGTGCAAGTATTCCAAGAAATACAGGCCGCAGATTTTGAAAGAGGCAGGAATTACTCTCAATGGATTACCCAAAATGTATTGGAAAGAAATGATTTATTAGACCTGACATTTTTTTCGGATGAAGCCTGGTTCCACCTCTCCGGTTATGTGAATTATCAGAATACACGCATGTGGAGTAGTGAAAGAAAGTCCACATTGCACCCTAAAAAATTGGTATCTGGTTAGCTGTTTCCCATTGGTCCTATTTTTTTCCATAACACAGTTACAGCACAGCGGTATAGAGACAATATTTTGAATCCATTTGTGGAGCAATTACTTGACGACAAACTACGTTTTGTATATTTTTAACAGGACGGTGCAACCGTCTATACAGCCGCTGAAACTATTAACTACTTACGCAATTTTTTCGACGACAGATTGATCAGTTTTCGATCAGACATTGAATTCCCACCTAGATCACCTTGTTTAACGGTTATGCATTACTTCGTTTTTCCTCATTTAAAAAACACTATTTTTAAAACACCAGTTGCAAATTTAGAACAATTACAAGAAAGGATTATCCAAGAATGTGGTAACATTTCTCCAGAGATGCTGGTCAACACTTTCGAAAATATGAAGAGACGTGTGAATTTATGCTTGGAGCATGGCGGTGGCCAATTTCAGCAATTTATGTAATTATTTTTCTTTTTCTTTCTGTATATTCTTACTTTGTTAATTTTGTAAACATTAAAAATAGATTTGTATTTGTCTACTTATTTTATTACTCATTAGTTTGGCACATCATGTCATAATATGAATTTGAAAAAATTTTAGTGGTGGGTAAAAAATCAAAATTATCTTATGCAGGTGAAACTTTGCATGTGGGCTAGAAACTGCATTAAAAAAAACTTTTTCTTATAACTTTTTTCGATATTTTCAGAAATAATCCCACTTTTGAATTATTTTTTGGAAAAAATTAAAATTTGACAGATAATGCGAATCACGTGACTACAATTTTTTTGCTTAATTTTCATCTCGATCGAAGCAGAACTTGATGCCAAAGTCAAATTTTAAATAAAGCTATTAATAAAAAAAAATCCCATATGATGCGGACTTTATAGGTGACACTGTATAATAATAATATGAACTATGTAAAACATTTTGCCTTTAGATTTGTTGCCTAAAAACAGCATTCATTAATTAATGCCCAAATTGGGCACTTTTTGTCAACAATATATATCAACAGGCAACAACAAATCTTCAGGCAAAATATTCGACAAGTTCCTATGCCTTTGACATATTACTACAGACTATGATAAATTCGATTATAGTGAAAATGCCCATTCCCTATCGTTAATTAACCTTTCCATAACTTTAAAACAAAAGTTTGCTCGTTGTATCAGAGCCATATACCCATTATATTTTTTTACTTTTTTTGTGCCTTGGTCGTTCAAGCTAAGGCTCTGTTATTTCATTTTAAAATGAAGACTTGAACTTGAGCGAAGCTGAGAAAATTTACACCCCCCTCCCCCCCACCGAAATAAAATCCTAGTTATACGGCCATGCTTTGTATGTCATAACCTTTTCCCTTCATTTTGAGACTTGGCTGCACTTTGTTAATACTTAATACCATGATGCGTCAGTGTGACTGACATTTTTCAATCAATGCCAAATTATGACAGTAAAAATGTAATATTAAAAATTTGAAAAATACTTTAAAAAACATCTTATTAGCTCCAAACTCATTATGGACCTTGTGCACAATTTTATTAAATGTATGCAGGTAAGTAACAGTTGACCCATAAACTAAGTATACCTAGACATCCCACGTAAATGGACGAAAGCGAGGCTTACCTTTACTGCCGCCTAGGGACGTAGCGAAGGCCTCTGTTCTGGGAGGGGTGAAATTCCTAAATTACCCAACTTTATAAAATATAAAAAAAAGAACACAATTCAAAAAGTATTTATTTCAGACCTACCCATAATTATCAAATAAACTGTATAAAAAACATATACAGGGTTTGTTGGGCAAATATTCCGGAACGGCTTAATTACAGGCGAACTAAAAGTGATATCGGATCCGGGTTTTGGGCAATCCATAGGACTAAAATTTAACTATTTAACTATTATACCATACAGTGTCCGCAAGAAAGTCCGCAAGAAAGTCCGCATCAAATGGGATTTTTTTTTATTATTAGGTATAGGTAAAAATTGAAAAAGCAGTTAGTTTTTGCTTACCTAAAAACCAAAAATGACGTATACTGAAGCAGCCACACGACTTGCGTTACCTGTCAAATTTGGCATTTTTAATAAAATATGCCCTTATTTATAAAAATATCGAAAAACTTTATTCGAGAAAGTTGTTTATTTAGGCATTTTTAACCTCTGTAAGAAATTTTGACAGTCTAATACAATTTTAATTTTTTGCCAGATTCTTGAAAATTTTAATCAACCCTCGTAGATTAACTTTTATACATCGATGTAAAACCATTTGCCTTTACTTCATTTGTAATCTTAATGCAATTTTGTGTAAAATTTTTGTTTCCAATTATTTATTTTGCTTCAAAAACTGAAATTATTATTGACCAGTATGTAATGTTTGATGCAAAGTTTATCTAATTACATCAGTTTTGTCAAAACCGACGTTTCTTATTTTTCTTAAGTTAGTAAACAGATGTACAAATAAAAAATATTAGGAAGCTTTCTTTGAAATTTTACTTAATTAATATTGGATCAAAAAGAATAACTATTAATCGCTCGAAACATTTTATTCAACAAAAATATAGTTAAATATAATTAATTTAATTTAATATTAATTAAGTAAAATTTCAACAAAAGCTCTCTAATATTTTCTTTTTGTACATCTGTTTAATAACTTAAGAAAAATGAGAAACGTCGGTTTTGACAAAACTGATGTAATTAGATAAACTTTGCATCAAACATTACATACTGATCAATAACAATTTCAGTTTTTGAAGCAAAATAAATAATTGGAAACAAAAATTTTACACAAAATTGCATTAAGATTACAAATGAAGTAAAGGCAAACGGTTTTACATCAATGTATAAAAGTTCATCTACGAGGGTTGATCAAAATTTTCAAGAATCTGGCAAAAAATTAAAATTGTATTAGACTGTCAAAATTTCGTCCAGAGGTTAAAAATGCCCAAATAAACAACTTTCTCGAATAAAGTTTTTCGATATTTTTATAAATAAGGGCATTTTTGAAGATATTTTATTAAAAATGTCAAATTTGACAGGTAACGCAAGTCGTGCAGCTGCTTCAGTATACGTCATTTTTGGTTTTTAGGTAAGCAAAAACTAACTGCTTTTTCAATTTTTACCTATACCTAATAATAAAAAAAAATCCCATTTGATGCGGACTTTCTTGCGGACACTGTATGTCAATAATGTCACCAACTGTCAAGTGTTGATATTATTATTTTTTTAAATGGAACACCCTGTATATTATCAGATATTCTAAATCCTCAAAAAATTTAAAATATTTTTCGTATGATTATCATTCATATGACTAAATTCAACTGTTTCGGAAATAGGGGCAAATGAATATTACTTACATTTTATTTAAACAAAATTGGTAATAATTTTTAAATAAACAATAATATAAAATAAAAGTTATTTATGTTCAAAATGTCGTCCTTCAGTCACCTAAACAGTGTTCAATCCTCTCGGAAAATTGGGAAAGCACGTTTTGAAAATGTTCACGAGAAATAACATGCACAGCATCTAAAATACTGCTTTTAAGATCCTCCAAAGACTTAGGTTGTGTACGATAAACGACAGTCTTTAAATGACTGAAAATGCCAAATGTGTCTATCTATACAGGGTGATTCGGGGTGAATGAGCCAAACTCTAAGGTGTAATCATTGCATAAAAATAATAAGAAAAAACTCAAATGTTGTTATCCAATATTTATTTGTTTTCAAATTTTAGCGTTAAATAAAATAATAGTATTGTTAAACCAAAATAATATGCAACATTAATATTGTTTTAAATAAATGATTGGTTTAATAATTTTTCAAATATACCGCAATTGACTTCCAAACATTTCCTGCTTCGTTTACGAGGGGCGCGCGTGGCTCTTCTAATTGATTCGTGCCTTTCTTTAATATTGAGCGCAGCATTTCTAATGCGTCTAATTAATGCATTCCTATAGTAATCTACTTTTACTTTGTATACCTAATTTTTTAACCAACCCCATAAATTATAGTCCAACGGTGTGCGGTCTGGCGATCTAGGAGGCCAACTAATAGGACCACCGCGACCAATCCAAACCTCTAAAAAAAGCCAATGATTTATTTAAAACAATGTTAATGTTGCATATTTTGGTTAAACATTATTATTTTATTTAACGCTGTAATTTGAAAACAAATGAATATTGGATAACAACATTTGAGTTTTTTCTTATTATTTTGATGCATAGATTACACCCTTAGAGTTTGGCCCATTCCTCCCGACTCACCCTGTATATTACAGTCGGTCTTAACTTGAATTGTGTAGTGTGCGACGCAAGCAAAGCGATAGGCGATAGCTGCGCCCAATGATCTAGTACAGGTCATTGGCTGCGCCGCAGTCAGGATTTCGTCCTCCTCAAAGACTTCTAATATATTAGAAGTCCGGTAACTTTGGAATTTAATACGAGACGATCCCATGTTAGTCCGGGCAACTAATGGAAGTTAAATAAGCTGCACACATTTTTGTGTACCAAATTTTCCCAACTTTTGATGTTTAAGATAACTTTACCGGGGGGCTTCGCCCCCCCCCCCCCCCCCCCCTTGACCCCGTCCCTGCTGCCGCCATAAGTAAGAAGGCGGCAATTGCACAATCGTTGTTTCGAGATAAATTCAGAAAACCATTTATATTCTTTTAAAAGATTTGATAAAATTTTGGGCGATTTTTTTGTAATTTATTGATAGAATAAATGCGTATATGTTTATTTAACGCAAAATCCCGGTTTTTACCATACTTTAAAAAAATATATGTTCATTACTGTCTTCTTGCCACTACTTTATCACTACGCACTGCCGCATTTGTAAGTTAAAAGGCGGCAAGTAACAAAAAGCAGCTTACTTACCGCCTTTTAACTTATACTTGTTTGAAGTGCCGCTATTGTCGCTTATGACAAGAAGAAGTTTTTTCTAATGACAAAAAAAGATGTTGTTATTAAATTTTTGGGTTTTTTTGATTACAAATATTATTAAAATATTACTTTCTTTAGTTTTTATTATTTTGGCTACTGTGATATGTTAGGATTTTTTTTTCGCTCTTTCTGTTCCGGTGTTTCTGAATCTATTTGTATTAAAACTAATACCATTTTAATAATAAAATATATGTTTATTAGTATAATAATAGTATTATTACACGAGCTGTAGGTATTGCTATAAATTCATTAAAATATTATATAAAATTTTGTATTTAAGTATATAGATATAAAAGAATGTAATTTAATATATTATCATGGTAACTTAAGTTTTAAAATTAAGATATTAATATAGGAAGGTACAAAATTAATAGTATAGTATGATAAAATTAATATTTATATATAAAAACAAAAACAAACAAACAAGATAAAAATAAACCATTTCAAATTCTAATCAAAGGATTCACCTTTGGCACAGAAAATATAGCTTAGCTATATTTTCTGTGACTTTGGCTTCTTTAATATTTCTCCAAAAAGTTCTTCGAGATTCTTCCATTAAAGGACATACATTTTTTATTATAGCTTGCTTCTTAGCAGTTGCTATACCCCGCGCGTCTTTGTGAGTTTCAGGAAGGGAAATACCGTTCTTAAATTCTGATATTTTAAAAAAATCCATTTCAATCGGCTCTTTCAAATCAAAATCTGTCCAATATTTCAATGTTCGTGTACCTCTTTTTGCTACTATCTTCACAATGTCGCTTAAATATGGTCTGGGGTTTAGTTTTTTAACTTTTATTTGACTTGTACAATACTTAGCTTTGTCGCCTTTTTACTTAGTTGTGTGTTCTTATCGCCTTTTAACTTTGGAGTTTAATGATAATTTTGAATTAATTTCTTAATAAAAAAGAAGTAATTAAATAAATGTTAAGGTTTGGTCAATACCGCCTTCTAACTTAGAGAAGCGATTACGTGGCATACTTAGTGCTAATTTGTTTTTCTGTTTTGTTGATAAAAAAAAAGGTTTTTGTCTCTAAACTAATTTTTTTGGGATAGACGACATCGGGGACAACCGAAAAATGCCAAAAACGTAAAATGTCCAAAAATGCATTTACCGCCTTTTGTCTTATGACGGCAGTTTAGATAAGCAAGCAATAATCACGAAAGTGGCAAATTTATGGCCTCGCGCATGTAAAAAGAGCTACACACGATTATACATGCGCACTGCAACATTATCATTTGACAAGTGGGAAAATAGACAGGTTCGGGCTTAAAAATTGAAGTTCTTGCTCGAGAAATTGTAAAAGTTGACCTTTAATTTATTTTTACGTGTAAACAGCTCTAAAATTTGCCCCAAATTCTTGCCAAAAAATTGGAATTTATTCTCAATTTTTTATCAAGTTGAAGAATAAGGTAGTGATTTCTGGCATTTTTAGTAGTTGCAAACCTATCAGAATTTGAGGATAGAAAATTGTTGTTACGGTTTGTTTCTAAAATTTGTTTACAAATTATTCGTCGTCGTGTTTTTAGTTCGAAAAGGAAATTAACAAGTCAGTTAAACTAGTTTTATAAAAAATATAATAATATATACAGTACCTATATGTCTCTATAGATAGCAAGAAATGATTAACAGCGACCGTCAAAACGCGTTAAAATTTATAAAGTACCTACCTACATTAAAATGGTGTTATTACTTAAGCTGTGAAGAAAAAATTGAAATTGTTTGGATTGTGGGAGAGAACTATAAAACGAATAGAGAAGCAGCAATTATTTTTTTTAAAATACTTTTATTTGTTTCAGGTGTAACCGAGGGTTTAACTCAAGCTGCGAACATATTTTTTGCCCATGCCGCCAACCTATTGTTTTTCTTACTTGTTTTACTATCTTACCCCGTACGGATATTAATTTCTCTGATCTTAATAGCATTACACATTTTTCTAATCCCTATATATCTTCTCTTATTACCTTTCAAAGTTTTAATTTATATTTTAACATCTCCGCTAAGACTTTTTATATTACTTTTAAAGATTGTTATACTGATTTTATTTTTTCTGTTATCCCCCGATTACTTTTATCAAATATTTACTGCGATTTATTCTAGAAATAATAGGCTCATGAGCAGCCGTAGTCCTTATCCTGGAACAGTTTAAAAAGTATTAAATATAATATGGTTTGTAAGAGCTAAATAATTGTGTTATTTATAATTTATTATAATAATTTTAATTATAATATGTTTCGGAACTGTTCAGTAAATTATTACCCAAACAACACATACAGTGGCGGCTTCTGTATAAAACTACGTGAGCGTACATCAATTTATTAACATATCGCAGAAATTCTCTATAAGCGCGTTCGTGAAAATAATGTATGTATGTTGTCGTTGTAGTAGTTGTCAGTTTCGACATTTTCACATTTGCGATTTTTTTTTCGGAAACGGTTAGAGTTGGACGATTGAAACTTTTTGGTTTTAGAGAGGAATAGTGGGGTACGTTGTGCGAATATACAGGGTGTACCGGAAAAAGGTTATTAAACGTCAAAATCGAAAAATATCGGGTTTCACGTGTGCCACACCGTGGTCCCAGAAATGAACTTAATCGATTCAAACTCTTTTGACGTGTAGACGACCATGAATTACATAACCCTATTGTTTGTGAGCGCGATCGAGAGATTGGAAGTAATTTCGAAAATTGGTCGAAAAAGGTACCTATTGGATCGCTAATAAGTTGAATTGGGTGCATCCGATCGACATTCGGTTTGGATAATCGTTTAGGCCATCTCAAAAACTACCTTTTTCCAATATATCGTTCTATACCTAACTGGAATGGAAATTGTAGAAAATTGTAAGAAAGTGGAAACTACGATTTAAGGCATGATTTTTTTACGGTTTTTATTTTTTTTGTACGGAAAACGACTTTCGATCGAAATGTTGTATACTTTAGCGGGTAGAGCTCGTCAAATTGTATTGAATAGACATTTTTTAGTTCCTTTATCTTTAATACGGAAAAAACGGCAAGCTTTTCAATTTTCATTTTCTTATTTTCTGTTGGCGTCGCACTGGTTCGCTTAAACACGTCAGCAAGTGTCTGTATATAACTTTATGAATTTTTTCTTATTCCACTCTATCAACGGATAAACAAGCTTTAATTTGCATGGTAAGCGCTATCTGCGAAAACATATTTTGTGGCTCACAAAAAATAATGTATGATTTTTTCAGAGATATTTTCATCCGACGTTTTATTATATCGACTGTAACTTTTTCAATTTTTAATAAAACCGTTTTATTTTTCTCCCCAAAACACGCGCTAATATCTTCTCAACACTCCTGCATATCCAAACTTATCAAAATATATTTGCAAAATTGAGAAAAGTCGCCTTTTGAGTGCGAAAACAAGCAAAATTTACAAATTCTAATACCATTCTCTTTTGACTAGTGGGCTTTGGTTTTCATGAAATTTAATTCTAAAAATCCGGCTGTCAGAAATGGGTGAAAAATAAGATTTTCAACTTGACTTTCTAGAGTAATAAGAACATTTCGAGACTATTTATTGGATGGAATACCTACCTTCTAATTTTATTGACCAAAATTTTTGCCCAAAATGTTTCAGAAATAGTGGTAATCTCGATTTTAAAGATAGGGTTCCGACATTGATAATCCGTCGCCAAGTGGACGACATCGACATTACAATATTCGCGAATTTTTTTTTTTGGAAACGGTTAGAGTCACAAGATTCAAACTTTCTGGATGTGGAGAGGAATCCAATGTACCGGAAAAATGTTATTGAACGTCAAAGTCGAAAAATATTGTTTTCTTCGTTGTCGCTAGATACAGTTAGCAAAAATAATTTTAAACGATTTAAATTTTTTTGACGTGTAGATGACGATGGGCTACAGAACACTGTTGCTTGCGAAGGTGATCGAAAGTTGGGAAGTCAATTTTTTGATTTTTTTAAAATCAATGTAGGGTCATGTTGGATCGTTGATAAATCGAATTGGGTGCGTCCGACCCACTTTTGGTTTGGATATTCGTTTAGGCCATCTCAAATTCTATTTCTTGTCAATATACTGTTCTATACCTAAACAGCATAGAAATGGTCGAAAATTGTAAGAAAGTGAAAATTTACCATTTTAGACACGATTCTTTTACGGTTTTTATTGTTTTTCGTACGGAAAACCACTTTTGATTGAAATGTTATATACCTTAGCCAAAAGAGCTCGTCAAACTAAAATAAAAAGTAATTTTTTTTGTTTCTTCATCTTTAATATGGCAATAATATTCTATAATATAATTTATTTTCAAAGTGGTCGGTGGCCTAGTGGTTTATAATAGGTTACGACTTGTGGTCACGATGATCCCGGGTTCAATTCCAGGCGCTTCTTTTTTTTTTTTTAATATTTCGTTATTTAGGTAGGTACTGAAAGTTTTTTAAATTTCGGATTCTTACAGCGACAATCCTCGGTACGAAAAAAACGAACTTGGGTTGTAAAGAAACTAAATTAATTTTTTATCGCGAATTGAAACGCTTTACAATTATTATAGGATGCTAACAAATGGTTTTGTCAAAAGTATGAAATTAAATGAACGAACTCGAACAATGCCGTGCCCGAAGGGCTCGGCACAATAATAGTTTCATCAATTTATCAGCTATCAATGTAAGAATATAGTTTCTTTCCTTATGTTTAAATTGATTGAATACATATTTTTATAGGACAAACTTGGAAAGTATATCCCACATTGCACACCTTTACTGTGCGATTTAAAGAGCCGGTGCTGACAGGTTCAATGTCAATATCAATGTCATAATATTAAATAATATATTTCAGTAACGAAAAGTCGTAGCAAATCCAGCGAGACGGCATTGGAAATAATACGTCGAGCACTAGGTATACGATGCCATCTCCAAAAACTACCTATCTATACGAGAAAACAGAAATTTTGCACCATTTTCTTTTTATGTTCTAGTTTTGGTCAGTTGTTATAATGACAATTTGGCGATATGTTTTCCCTTCACGTTCCGCAGGAATCAAGGGCGTCCGTAGAGCGTTTTTCAAGGGGGGGGGGCAAAAACTTAAACAATACTTTTTTATATACAGTGTCACCAGTAAAGTCCGCATCATATGGGATTTTTTTTATTAATAGCTTTATTCGAAATTTGACGTTGGCATCAAGTTGTGCTTTGATCGAGATGAAAATTAAGCAAAAAAATAGTAGTCACGTGATTCGCATTATCTGTCAAATTTTAATTTTTTTCAAAAAATAATTCAATAGTGGGGTTGGTTCTGAAAAAATCAAAAAAGTTATAGGAAAAAGTTTTTTTAAACGCAGTTTCTAGCCCACATGCAAAACTTCAGCTGGATAAGATAATTTTTATTTTTTACCCATATTTTGTAAATTGCACCACTTTTGCAAAATAACACTCAACGCAACCTACATAAAACTTCTTAGTTTTGACAATGCTTTATTTCAGATACATTTTTTTAAAGTAGCGTTATATTAAATGTGTGTTTTTCTACGAAATCAAAATTGGGCTATTAAAATTTGGTCGCATGTGATGCAAAGTTCATTTGTTATTGACCCTGTATAAGGTAACTTCATAAAATAAGTATTTTTGAAAACATAGTTTGTGTCTGAAAGTGATACACCTTAATATTAAGACTAAAAAGAACACAGTGTCATCAGTAAAGTGTTCATTAAGTGGAAAATAAATTTTTGCTTAACCCAACGGAAAGTTTATCTATTTTCAACGATTTAATTTAAAATCTCTTTATTTTATTTTTTGTTTTTTTACTTTCAGTCACAAACTACGTTTTTAAAAATACGTATTTTATGAAGTTACCTTATACAGGGTCAAAAACAAATGAACTTTGCATCACATGCGACCAAATTTTAATAGCCCAATTGAATGACGCTAGTTTAAAGAAAATGTATCTGAAATAAAGCATTGTCAAAACTAAGAAATTTTATGTATAGGTTGCGTTGAGTCTTATTTTGCAAAAGTGGTGCAATTTACAAAATTAGGAAAAAAATCAAAATTATCTTATCCAGCTGAAATTTTGCATGTTTGCTAGAAACTGCATTTAAAAAAATTATAACTTTTTCGATATTTTCAGAAATAACCCCACTTTTGAATTATTTTTTGGAAAAAATTAAAATTTGACAGATAATGCGAATCACGTGACTACTATTTATTTGCCCAATTTTCATCTCGATCGATGCAGAACTTGATGCCAAAGTCAAATTTTGAATAGATATTAATAAAAAAAAATCCCATATGATGCGGACTTTACTGGTGACACTGTATAAGACTATTTATTTAACTTATGCCTAATGTATTAATTTATTGATATGTTTTTATTATGTAATTGTTCAGTTTAGTGATTTGTTGGTCTACTAACTAACCACTGTAGTATTCAATATTTATACTAAATTATGAAATAAAATAGTAAGATGGGCGCCTAGGGGGGGGCAAGTGCCCGTTTTGCCTCCCCCCCCCCCCCCTATGGACGCCCTTGGCAGGAATGTGAGACAAAAAAAAAAGCAATAGTAAACATAAAAAACAAGATTATAAGAAAACATTTTTTTTAATACAAGTTTTTAGTAGGTACTAAAATTAGATGCACCCTCGACTGCATGACGATTAGCGATATGTATACCGTAAAATGGGGCCGGTGAATATAGGATCAATTTTCAACTTTGAAAGCTTGTAACTTGAAAACTATCTGCCTGAATACATTTCTCAATACCTTAAAACATGAGTTAAGGTTGGTACTTTTAAATGGTGGTATGTTTTTATACAGGGTGTAGGTACCCTGTTGTAAATATATATTTTTTTGTGCACAACTCCTATTCACCATGCAGGCGGTGTCAATATAGTATCATTGATTGATTTATTGACTGTATCGCATTGAAACAACCGCGGGGTGTATAGAATTTTGCACACAAATTTATCTTAAGTAAGTAATATAAAAGAGTATTAAAAATAATATTACCTAATTTTTATAAGTGCTGCAGAGTTGTAGAGATATAAAGTTTGTAAGACAAAAGCAAAGATAATATGACAACAGTTTAACCGCTAAATTTGACATTTTAGGTCATGGTATTCAGCCTGCGATGTGGCTAAGTTATTTTAAATGTAATGTCATAAAAATTACTTTTAACAACCGTTACTTGAAATCTGTACATTGAAAAGACCTACCCTTTAAAATTGCAATTATTACAGAGATATTTGAAATTTGAAGGTAACTTCAATCCTATTCGCCCCGCTAATCATATCCACCCCGTTTTACGGTACCCAGTCTAGTTAATGCTCTCCATGATAAAAATTCTCTTTAATTAACGTCCCACACAGTGTTGCCAATGACATTAGGTGAAAAGGTCCGCCCAGTGGCACGAAAAAGTCCGATTTAGTCCGCGTCGAAATGAAAATGCTTCGTCTGGCGCATTCGCCATAAGTGATATTTATTTTTTACTGTTGGAGGTATATTATACAGGGTTAGGAAAAATTACCAGAACGGTCGATTATTTCAAAATATACAGGGGTTATCAAAAAACGTCTTATATAAAAAATGTAGGGCTGTTAAAAATCTACATATCGGTGATAAACTGAAATATACAGGGTCGCCCACAAAGTTGTGGAGAATGATATTTATATTTTTTTAAATGGAACACCCTGTATGTTTTTACATTTTTCAGTTCCACATAAAATTATAATTATTTTTTATTAAATGCATTATTAGTATATACTTCATAGTTTCCGAGATATTGACTCTCGAAAAGTGACATTTTTGAACTTTGACAGCTTATAACTTTCTAACAGTACGTCTTAGAGCAAAAAGGCTTACATGACATGTCCCTCATCATGTTACACGAAAGCAGGAAATATAGTTGTTCCGGTTTAACTTGAAGTTGATTTTTTTGGGAAGATAATAAAAATTGAAGATAGGGACATGTAAGCCGTTTTGCTCTAAGACGTACTGTTAGAAAGTTAGAAGCTGTCAAAGTTCAAAAATGTCACTTTTCGAGAATCAATATCTCGGAAACTATGAAGTATAGACTAATAATGCATTTAATAAAAAATAATTATAATTTTATGTGGAACTGAAAAATGTAAAAATATACAGGGTGTTCCATTTAAAAAAATATAACTATCATTCTCCACAAAACTTTGTGGGCGACCCTGTATATTTCAATTTATCACCGATATGTAGATTTTTAACAGCCCTACATTTTTTATATAAGACGTTTTTTGAAATAATTGACCGTTCTGGTAATTTTTCCAAACCTGGATAATGAAAAAGACTGATAACTCTATAAACATTTACTTTTTAATAACAAAAAAAAACAATAATAAAAAAGTTAATGTAATAAGTAATAAGACAACCCAACACTGGGTAAATAAACAATAAGTTACCTGCCGATTTTATTTCCAAATTTGTGCATTTAGCATATTTTCGTCAGGTATCAAAAAGTCCGAAATAGTTTCAAAGTCCGACAAAAGTCCATAGCCTTAAAAAAAGTCCGAAAATCGGACTAAAGTCCGCCGATTGGCAACACTGGTCCCGCGCTATATTATAATATTTTTAAAAATTTCCCTATAATAATCCCGCTCTTGACCCCTGTACCCAGTGTCGGACTGGGCCGCCGGTCCACCGATCAAAAGACCGGTAGGCCCCCAGAGAAAAGACGGGTGGGGCCCTGAGCCGGCCGGAGGTCTATGCAGACCTGCATCAAATTATTTGCAAACAAAAGGACTAGATTTGAATCAAGCATTCCACATAATAAAAAATTCACAGCAAGACATTAATAAGATGTATGATTCGTATCATTAAATAAATGATGGTGTTAAAAAATTTATTACTTATTATGTTGACAACAAAAATTGCTTAGAAAATACTAATATTGTTATTGAAGCAGATGATGTGTGATTCGCCAACGTAGAAAGAAATTAATGCCTGGGGAGGAATGCAGGGATGAAGTTTATATTTTAGATAAAAAAAAGGTGCATTTAAGAAATTCGAAATCGAGGTTTACAAAGTAGTGGTTAATCAAATAAATCAAAGCTTGACTAATCGATTTTCTGATCATAAAGTTCTTTATAATGATTTTTTAAATTTTGATCCTCGAAATTTTAAATTAATTAATGAGGAAGATATTAAAAAAATCTCATTTCTCTCTGTTTCCAACTTAACGGGAATTTCTCCAAATGTTATTAAAAATTAATTTATAAGTTTCTCAAAACATTTCCAGTCGTTAAAAAACCAGTCGATTGTGGATTCTAGCATAAACCGAATTGTCACTGACGTTCAGTGTTGCCAGATGATTTTTTCAGAAATCAGGAGACACTGCCTTTAAAAATCAGTAGAAATCAGTAGATGACTTTAGTCACAGAATAGGAGGGATTGTGAAGCGGATTGTTAAAAAAGGTACCAAGAATACAACAAAAACATATATTTAAACCATTGTTTAAAGATAATAACAGGCAAAAACAGAAACAAAGTAAATGAGATCATGCGCATTCTTTAAAAACATAACTAACTCGATCGATAACTAATCCAGTATCTCCGGAATCAGAATCAGAAATAATATTTCAATTTTACAATATCTTTGTTAAAGTCTATATTGAAACAGTTTTTATCTCGGTTTATTAAATAATGTTTTGCATGCAAATGACCCACAATGCTCGCTGAAGATAGACGGTTTTGGAGTTTCGGGTAATTCCCCTATTTAAAAACAGACCCAGACGTCAAAAAAGCACCTGTCTTCTGTCACGTCAAATAATAGAATTGGGGAGAGTCGATAATAATAATTTATATTCAATTATCTATAAATAAATTTGCTATTTTGATAATGTGCTATTTAATCTAATTTAAATTAAAAAATAAAATATTAATAATAAAATATCACTAATCGGACCTTTTCCCTAACAATTAGTAGATCTGTGGTTCAAATCAGTATATCAGTAGACTAAGAGCAAAATCAGTAGATCTACTGATTTATCAGTAGATATGGTAACACTGCTGACGTTGATGGTAGTAGCAACAGCGAAAATGATAGCTTTAATTCCTCTTCCTTATTAGAGTACTTTGCAGTACATTCTAACAAGCAGTTTTGCACTGGTTGTCTAATTTGTTGTTTTAAGTTGATGCATAGGTATAATTTGCATGCCCTAACTTATAGTGACTTGTATATTATTTACAAATGTCTCATAACTGTATATCGTGCACACAAGTTGCTTGTGAGAGGGTATTCTTTAAGTTAAAAATAATTTTGACACGCCTACGATCCTTATTAGGACAGGAGAATTTAGAGGCTTTTATGCTTCCGAGTGTTGAAGCAGACCTAATAAAAAAATTAGATTATGAGATCATAATCGACACACTTGCCAAAAAATCTCCCCTTCTGAAAGCTAAACTCGCCATTTAAGTGTTTTTGTGTAATTCTTTAGGGCAACTGTACAGAGTGGTCGGAATTGGTCTGTTTTAACAGGGAAAACCTATTTCCCTATTTTGCTTTATCTAGTCAGTAATAGATATTTACGTTATAAGTCCGGTAAATCAACTTTTACAGTATGAGTGAAATGTTTCGAGACGAGGCGACGAAGGAGGAAGTTTGAAACGAATACTGTAAAGGATTTGCCGGACGAATGACGTACAATATTTTATTTCATACTGTTCTGTTGAAAATTATGTTGTGGAATTTTCGGAGTTATGTAAAATTTTAAAATTTACTTTTCATTTACGCCCTCTTGCGGCAAAATGCGGAACTTAAAAATTATTTACAGAATTTTCTCATGTCTACTTTAATTATCATTTTTCTTTTCGTGAGTTTCTATGCATGCCCAGTAGTTTCCGAGATATAGCCGCTCGTCGACCTTAAAAAAACACCCTGTATATGGTGAAGGCGACCACATCGAGCAGGCAGACGGGCGTTTTACATTTAACTTTGGGCTATTATATTCTAATACCAAACCTTTGGTATCTTATGAGGCAGGTGATTTTACTCCCAGCTCTAGGACTATTATATAGGAAGCGAGTTTTCTTACAATTGTGTCCGCCGTCTTTTGTCTATTTGGAGAAAACTCCAAATAGACAAAAGACGGCGTTTCGACGGATCGGGCGACTGTTGAAGGAACGCCCGGGGATCGCTTGTCAAACTCTGGCATTTTATCAATAAACAAACGAGTGTAAACGTCATGTCACTTTGCTTGTTATTAACAAACCCCAAAGGTATCTCATCCCCTTACCAACCCGCTGATTCCCTATGCTATGGCATGACCTGAGAATCTCGTTTTCCCGTACGTCGTAAACGGCCTTGGATAGACTTGAAATATCGAATTTCGCAATACTTCGATAATCATGACCCATACCTAGTAATAGTGAGCCTTGGAAAATGACAGAAGACGTCAGTCGTCACTGACGTAGAATACGAAAACTATGACATAAGATAAAAAGGATTTTTGGGCATGACAAAAAATCTCTTCTATTTTAACAACAGGTTTGTGTGCTAACTGATTACATTTACAAAAAATTAAGGTATGTGTTAGGCAACTCTTTAATTTAATATTTTGCAATCTCTAACCTCTCCCAAATTTGTATATCTAACAGCTGATTGATTACCTATGTGATAGCCTAGTTATAACTTCTTTGTTTACACGAATACCTACTTACAGCCTTTTAAACGAATTTTGTTTTCCTTTGCTATTAGTTTAGTCGATTAAATACCAGTTTCTGCCCCCAGTATTATTTCTAGCTCACTCTCCACAATTTTTAAAGACAGAAATCTGGTTTTTAGGACGTTTAACTATGTGTAACAGTCAAATATTACAAGAGGTTTTTTAGAGAAATGGATGGTATACACTGTGCTCAATTTATATTTTATAATGATTTCGATTCTGCAAATCTGTTACGAGTAGAATTTGTGCCACAAAGTGAATCTGGTAAGTTAGAATACTTTTGCCCTAAAATATTGGTTAATTTTCTAGTCACTTTCACATATTTCACCCCCCATGTTCTTATAGAAGTCAGTATAATAGTAAATATTTGTCATGCAACTTGTGACTAGCGGAGCGACAATGCTCTTAATTTTATTGTGATTTTGTTATAATTCAGGTCAAAGAGTTATGCTGAAGCTCAATATGCATTACATTCAATTTTTGTTTTTAATTTTTTACGAGAAATTACTGATTAGTATATTGAAAAACTCATAGCACTTTCTTAAGGCACTTTTTTTTGCTCTAAGAAAATAATATTTTTTAAATACAATGTTTCGTTCATTAGATGTAGGTACCCAAGATACTCAAATTAGTTTTTTAAATACTCACCTGAACTTTTTTTAAAATTTTTGAGTAGCTTTTGACCTCCCAAAACTAATGATGTGTCTCACACTTGTCCTAAATTATTTGCTTTAGGAGTTATTTAAAGGTTTTAAACATTGAAGAGTAGGCATTGACTTGAAAAACAAAGTGTGCCTTAAGTTTGACAAAAGACAATAGCTTTTCTTACCTTTTTTTAAACTTTGACATGACTTAAATTAGTTTTGTATTATAAGTGTTATGGACATAAACAAATTAATTCCCACTCTGATACCTTTTTTGGAAAATTTTGAAAATTAGGTTTCAACAACATCCTTACTCCATTAGTTTTGAATGGAAAGAAATCGGAGATAAATAGGCCTAATATCTTAAAAGTTTATGCAGCTTCCTGATTCCAATAAAAAAGAACATTTCGGTAACCACACCGCCTAGAGTCAACTTTTTCCAAAAACAAAGCTTTTCGACAGTTAACACCCACATGTGACATTAACGTCTGACACGGGTTTCTTCCTAAAAGTTCCCAATTCAGTAGTGGGCCAGGCCAGAGCAAGCTCACGCGTCAGGTTTCAGAAACTAAATTTTCTTGATGTTTATTATTCTAAGTCGAATGGTGGGTAGAATCAAACAGTTTAGGTTAATTAACTCTCCTATTCCCAATAACAAACATTTAATTTATCATCATTTGCTATTATAAATTTAATATTATTATTAATAAGTTTATTCATTTTAATTAGGGTGCAATAGGTTGCCAAACCTTGCGCTCACTGATAACTAATCCAGCTGTTTGTATTTAAACACCCATGGCGGCTCTGTGCTACGCCGCGAATGTAAGTTATAATATGGCAAGGCAGCATTAAACGCGAAACATGTGCAGGCGCACCACTTAATTGGCTTTTTTTACGTTGTCAGGATTGTTCATAGCGTTTTTCATTGATAAGATTAGTGCATGACAAATGTATTTCTATATTTTACCAATGAATAACGGCATAGCTTTAATATATCGCACGTTAAGTTCGATGTTTCATTTGTAAATAAAATTGACGCTGTATTTTTGCAATCCCTTATGCTAATAAAGGAATAAACCATTAAGACGCCGCCCGGAAAGTTAGAGAAGTTAGTCCAGTTGTGTCTCTGTCACCAACATCTAAACGTAAAATAGGCCAGACTTAAACAGGGTGCTATAAATGACAGCTGGCTTAGCCACAATGCGGCTTGTTCTTAAAAAAATTGGACCTTACTTAGTAAACATTAAGCATAATAAGGCCTTTTTCTTCATGTCAAAGTTAAGAAAATAAGAAACAATATTGTCTTCTGTAAAACTTAAGGCACACTTTGTTATTTTTCAAAGTCAGTGCCTATATACTCTACAATTTTTAAAAGCTTTAAATAGCTCCTATAGCAAACAATCCAGTGACAAGTGTGACACATCATTAGTTATGGGAGGTCAAAAGCTACGTACTCCAAATTAAAAAAAAAAAGTTCAGGTCCATATTTAAAAAAACTAATTTGATGCGAGTATCTAATCAACGAAACGTCGTATCGGAAAAATTAAATTGTTTTCTTAAAGAGCATACAGAAAAATCAAAATTATCTTATGCAGCTGAAATTTTGCATGTGGGCTAGAAACTGCATTTAAAAAAACTTTTTCTAATAACTTTTTTCGATATTTTCAGAAAAATTTTTTGGAAAAAATTAAAATTTGACAGATAATGCGAATCACGTGACTACTATTTTTTTGCTTAATTATTATCTCGATCGAAGCAGAACTTGATGCCAAAGTCAAATTTTGAATAAAGCTAGTAATAAAAAAAAATCCCAAATGATGCGGACTTTACTGGTTACAATGTACTTATATAAAATGGAAGTTTTGTAATAAAGTTGTTTTAAACTCAGAATATTATTATTAACAAATAGTATTTTTGAAGGAAACAAAATATGTTTATTAAATATTATTTTTAAAACATATTTTTGTATTGTTATAAGCGGTTTCAAATTCGAGTCGTATGCACTTCCCCAACCAATTATACTATATTATATACTATATACAGGGTGTTCTCAAAGTTGAGTCATTTATTTTACCAGGTTGTAGACCTCGTAAAAATAAGTAATTGTACCAAAAATCATTTATATAAAAGTTGCAGAATAAAGAAGTCATTAACAATTGAAAAAATGTAAAATTTAAAAACTTAAGACCTGCTCTTTGGTATTCTCGAGCACTAAAACCCGTAAAATGAATGAATGATAAGTAATTTGTATCCTACAAAAAAAATAAGCCATACCCAGTATCGCCAGTAAAAAAAACATTGATAACGCAGTGGTCGAGAATATCAAAAAACCAGGTCTTACAGTTTTTAAATTTTACATTTTTTCAATTGTTAATAACTTCTTTATTCTGCAACTTTTATATAAATGATTTTTCGTACAATTACTTATTTTTGCGAGTTCTACAACCTGGTAAAATAAATGACTCAACTTTGAGAACACCCTGTATATAAAGAATTGATTGAAAAAGTGCATAATAAAACATTAAACAAAGTTTTTGATTCGCAATATTTTTTAAACGTCTAAATTTACATAAAGTGTTTCTTAATTTTTTTGCGATGCATCGAAAAAAAATTTAATAGAATTAGAATTAGAAAATAAATCACAAATCTAATTAGTCTAAGGTCACTCCTACACTGAAACCAAAGGTAATCAAGATCAAGAGGCAACGGCAAAATAATTATCTTACGAATAATAGATCGATGCATCGGCAAATATCAATGGTGTTTCTTTGACAGCGATCTGAAATGTTCTTCAGTTTTTCGGTTTTGTGTAATAATTGCTGTTTCATGTGATATTTTTTGGAGACTAATTAATATGAGTCGCAAGTGCCAAGTATGCGAGAATGCGGAAAATAATAATTCTGCAGTTACTTTTCATAGTTGAGTAATAGCTATTTACCTAACAAGTGCGGAAAATTAATTTTTCCGCACGAGTCTGCCGTTCACCGAACGACGCATAGCGGAGTTCGGTGAAGCAGCCGAGTGCAGGGAAAACATTTTTCGCACGTGTTAGGTACAATAGTTTTTCTACAGACGTGTGGAAATAAGTAACATATATTTCAAAGAAATTTAATAATTTTTAATTAACTATAACAATCACATACATATGTAACCGTAACTAATTCTGAGAAAAAAAGTAATAACTACAAGTTATAATTGATATATTATTGATATTGACATAATCGTGCCGAAAAATTTTTCCGCACTAGTGTGGAAAAACCAATTTTCCGCACGGATTTTTGACATAATCGTGCCGAAAAATTTTTCCGCAGTGGTGTGGAAAAACTTATGCATCAGTGCGGAAAATTGATTTTTCCACACGTCTGTAGGAAAAGTACTTTTCGCAACAAATGGTTGACTCCGTTTAACTACCTGGGACGTTTTGCAAGAGCTCGGCCATAAAAATGCAAATAAACTGTCGGTCGGGGTCGGATTATAATTTGTAATTATTAGGTAAGAGTGTTAATTTGATGATCTCATTTTAAATTTTGGTCAATCAATACTCCTAAATATTTTATAAATTCAACTTTTTCAATTTTATTTTTGCAAGAACAGTTAGCATAATTAATTCTAACTAGATCTGATATTTCTAAACAATTTAAATCATGAATTTTAATTTTTTTTAAACTATTCATTCGGCTAGTATCTTTATAACAAGACAATGTCATCAATTTTGTTTTAGTTAAATTTAAGTTTAATAGGTCATAACTCAAATTATTTTTTATTATTGAATTCCAAGTATTAGGTAGGTATTATTAATACTGTATCATCTGCATATGAAAATATTTTCTATATTGATACATTTTTTACATGACAACCCTAGTTTTTTGTTAGCTATTTTTAAAGTGTACGTACCTACCAAATTTTATATTATTATACCTCGTCAAATGATGAGGAGTTGAAAGCACAATATTTTGAGCATGACGAAATTCAAATCCTAATTCAAATTACAAAACTATAAAATTAACTAACTTAGTTTACCTTAAATTTTATTAAAAAACGTCTTATATAAAAAATGTAGGGCTGTTAAAAATCTATATATCGGTTATAAATTGAAATATATAGGGTCGCCCACAAAGTTGTGGAGAATGATAGTTATATTTTTTTAAATGGAACACCCTGTATATTTTTACATTTTTAAATTCCACATAAAATTATAATAATTTTTTATTAAATACATTATTAGTCTATACTTCATAGTTTCCGAGATATTGACTCTTGAAAAGTGACATTTTTGAAATTTGACAGCTTATAACCTTCTAACAGTACGTCTTAGAGCCAAACGGCTTACATGTCCCTATCTTAAATTTTTATGATCTTCCCAAAAAAATCAACTTCCAGTTAAACCGGAACAACTATATTTCCTGCTTTCGAGTTACATCCGGTTTAACCGGAAGTTGATTTTTTTGGGAAGATAATAAAAATTGAAAATAGGGACATGTAAGCCGTTTTGCTCTAAGACGTACTGTTAGAAAGTTATAAGCTATAAAAGTTCAAAAATGTCACTTTTCGAGAGTCAATATCTCGGAAACTATGAAGTATAGACTAATAATGCATTTAATAAAAAATAATTATAATTTTGTGTGGAATTTAAAAATGTAGAAATATACAGGGTGTTCCATTTAAAAAAATATAACTATCATTCTCCACAACTTTGTGGGCGACCCTGTATATTTCAATTTATCACCGATGTGTAGATTTTTAACAGCCCTACATTTTTTATATAAGACGTTTTTTGATAACCCCTGTATATTTTGAAATAATCGACCGTTCTGGTAATTTTTCCTAACCCTGTATATGACTTAATAAGCAATGCAAATAGTCAATAAAAAAAATTGGTTGTCATTTAAACAATGATCGATATTGTCATATTTCTAATTTGGGACACACTGTATCAATATTTTTTTTTATAAAAAAAACTACTGAAATTATGCCAAGTTACGAAGTCGCACTATATTGTCTTTGCTTTATTGAATTGAAATATGTTTTTTTTTTAATTTTAGCTGTAACAAAATCTTCAAATTCATCAAATAACAACAAAACAATTGAAATAGCCGATGCAGAATTTAATATATGGACGAAACCTGATTGTTATGCAACAGAATTTGAAAATGGCAATAGAACTTGGTTTTATTTTGGAATTAAAGGTAAATATTTTGATTTCGATTAAAACTTGTCCTTAGATATTCACTATACCATCAGTAAATTGTTTAGGATTTAAAAAATGACCGGTTAAGAATAATGTTTGCTTGTAGAAAAATTTTAGGAGAATCAAATTCGCTAGTAGTTTAAAATAATTTTTCAGCACGTTAGAAGTTTACAGCCATAACAGTCAAGCTATGGTAATTGAGGCCATTATTTGCAAAACTCGCTCTTTGCTATTTGGTTTACTTTTCCGGAGCAACAAAAAACTTTCTAGCTTGAACGCAAATTATTTTTTCGGTTCAATTAATTTTTTTTCCAATACATTAATAGGCATGACTAATAAATATGATAATCGTAAATACGAATCTCCTATAGTTTTTCGGAAAAAGAAATATGTTTTTTGCAAATAGTGAGTGAAATAAACGTTAATTAAATTTATTAACCAACTTGTAACATTAAAACGATTTTTTGAACACAAACAAAAATTAGGAATGTACGAAAATAATTTGAAGAAATAGTCCATGCTTAAAGTGGAGTTGAAAGTATGAAAAAGAAAGAAAAAACTAAAAGTCTTTCTCCATAAAATTAAATAGAATAAAAATTCTTTACTCGAACGTAGAAACGTTCATCATCAGGAGACAGAAAAGTTATGAATGAATGCAATGTTTAAAAAAATAATTTTTTAATTTGTAATTAAAAATACTTTGCAACAAAATTTTCAGTCAACCTTGACGAAATATTATATTTTTCGACATAAGGTAAAGTCAGGTAACTGGGACCTAGTTTTACAACTTTTTATATTTGAAGATTTACCAAAATTTCAATATTTAAGATAATTTAGCCATTTTTGGACTAAGATAGGTTTGTTTGTATGCCTTACATTTGCTTTAAAAAGAGTTGATTGAATTTTATTATTTTTGGGAATATAATTTAAAAAAAAAAACACTACGTGTGGTCCCAGTTACCCAGATAATTGGGGTGACTGGGACCCCCGGGAAATATTTTTCTTTATATCGTTAAGAAAGTTTCTGCGAGTAACTGGGACATACTTTGGGGTTTAAATTTTTTCGTCTTCAAGTTTGGTTATTCTATTCTTACTGGTTTGGAAAGAGCATAGTTTTGTAACAGGGACTGTCCGTAAAGTTACAAATTGTATTTAATTTATTAACAAATTAATACAAAAACACATAAAAAAATTAAGTACCTATTTATTAAATTTCCATCATAGCATTAAACTTAATGCTAACCATACTTTGGTTTTACCAAATGGTTAGTAGGTTGCAGAGGTAAATATAAGTATTTTTTTTAATAAAAAAAAGGATGTTTGTCCTATAAACTAGAAACTAAATTCGAGAATGACTTGAGTTGTAAGTATTAAGTAAACCTTGGTAAGTATTGCAAATTATTTCAATTTTACATTACAGGCACGTTGTATATACCCCTGTTGTTCATCATGACCAGTCTTTCGGATGTACGTTCTTACCATCTAATAAAATAAAAATCGATTAGCACGTAAGAGAGGTAACTAGAACAGGGCGGTCCCAGTTACACTTAGCAGGGTGTCCCTGTTGCCCCATGTTGGAAAATATCTGGGGGAAGTGGGACCTTGGCCACCAAATTTAACTGATTAAAAACTACAGTGTATTTCATATTTTTTATACAACATATATAATCGGACTTACCTTTTTATTATTTATTACATTAATAACTTTAGATTTTTGAATTTAACTGATATTCGCATAATTGCGCGTTCCGTGTTGTAAAAGACCGTTACAATGACAAATGACTATTATTGTGTCAAATTTCAAATTTAATAAATATCAAGGAAGTGGCTATTGATACGTAAACGGACCTTAGTAAAGATAAGCTTCTAGCCAATAAACTCTAAATAGTTAATTGTGTGAAAATAAGGAGCAGTGGGCCCAGTTTCCCCATGGTCCCAGTTACCTGACTACCTTATTAAATTTTAAATAAAAACATGTTTCATCCCGTAACGCGATGGGTGAAGGTCGTTCTATGGTAGGATCTTAGACTATATGCATTTATTTAAAAAAAAACACCGGCACACTGTTCGTCAACGCCTCCCTGAACAGTCCTTCCAAAATTAGATACTAATTTGTTTTTTTAATAATTGCAAGGTTCCGGAAATTACCCCTGCATTCAAGCCATTTATAGGTCTTTTATACGTTATTGATCTTGAGAACTGTGCCCTTTAACAGTTTTATTTTAAAATAATAAGTTCAGCAGTAGTTTAAATATTTATTGAATTAAAAACAAAGCGTTGTGAACGTGTTGTCATGATTTGACAAGCAAAACTAACCTAACGTCAAATCATTTAGTTGAACTCCGTGCCGCTGACTTTAAGACGCCCCCCACCTGGATCCGTCAAAGTGCTTTTATGAACAGGCTATTAAAATCGAGAATAAGGCTATGTATTATTCTAATAATTATTATTTTTTACATAGGTGATGTTATACAGGACTAAATTAAAATGCTGTTTTTTGTCTGTGTTGATCATAATTTTAAAACATCCGGAGGAAAAGTTGATCTAGATCGTTTTGTGTAAAAACTATTAAATCTTAGATGTATTCCTAACATTTTGTAGGTACTTTGAATCATTATCTAATTTTATTTAAGAACTGTCCAATTTTAAATAAACAAAAATTCTGATTTTAAAGATTTTATTGGAAAACAAAACCCAATAAATCCATATCTAAAACTAATAGCTTCGTTCGTAGTTAGCAAAAACATGAACTTTTTTTAATAGGTTGTATGCTGTTATTAGCAAAATTAAATAAAATGGGATTTCGAGGAATCTGCCAAAAACTCCTAAAGTCGTACTCAATCAATCGAAGACAGTGTAGGATCATCAATAACATCTCAAGTGATGAAAAGGAAATTAACGTGGGTGTAGCCCAAGGCTCCGTCCTTGGTCCACTGCAATACCTTCTATATGTTCATAATTTAAAATATGCTGGTTTGAACTGTAAATATTTTATGTTCGCGGATGTGTGTACTAGTTTTTACCTCGGATAACCGAAACTCCCTTGAGCACACTATAAATAGTGAATTAGAAACTTATTATAAATGGCTGTGTCAAAAGAAACTTACTATTAATATCGAAAAGACAGTGTAAATGATTTTAAAACAAAAAAATAAACAGCAAATCAGGCTAAACATCAAACTAAATAACGCAGTTCTAAAAGAAGTTACACAGTATAAATACCTAGGCCTAATTATTTCAAATTACTTAAGTTTTAATGCACACATAGATCACGTCATTAAAAAACTGTCTCCCATTATTGGAAATATTAGAAGATGCATCAATTAAACAAAAATACACAATACCTCTTATACAATTGTTTTGTTCAACCACATTTAAGGTACTTAATACCATATTGGGGGAACACGACGACTAGCTATATTTATAAACGTTATCCGTTCCTAAACATCAGACAATTAAAAGAACTAGAACAAGCAAAATTAATACATTGTTTAGAAAATAAATTACTAAAAAGTGTAGTGTTGAGCAAAAATTTGGACTTTCATAAGTACAACTTGAGAACAAACATAAAACAAAAACCTTAGAAATAAGTTCTCTAGAACCAAAAAGTGCGAGACTCCAATTTTCCGAAGCATCCAGGTGTATAATGAAATACCGAAAGTCATCATTAGTAAAGCAGCCAAAAGACTTACGTAAATTTTAAAAATGATATTAAGACTAAAGACCCTCCAAAGAATTAACATAATTATTTTTCATTATGTGTACTATCTAAATTTTAGCGACTATTACCTATGAAAGATTTTTTATTTTGGTTTTAAGTGTAGGCCTCGGTGCCAGTATCTCTGTACTGATTTGAGGTCATAAATAAATACATAAATAAAAAAAAATGTCTACCTTTCGCTACAATACCAGCTCGCAGTCTTCTTGACATCGAATGAATAAGGTTTCTTATGCTTTCTCAAGGAACAGCCTGATATTTCTCTGTCTATCTAAGTCAATCTTAGCCCTTGTAACGTTTGTGGTAGCACAGGGCGTCTAACACCAGTACCGAAATACATCCCAGAAATGTTCGATAGGATTGAGATCCCGGCTATATGCGGGCCATTTCAATCTTCGCGATTCCACTTCATCCAGACAGTAAATTAAATCAGTTTTTATTTAAACTTGTGCAGCTATTACAAGAAATGAAATAATGACATGATTCAAAGTACAAAATGTTAGGAGCAACGAATTTTTAAACAACAATATTGCTTTCATAAATAACGATACTTTTTTGTAGCTCCTCGATCTGGTCTGTTGGTTAGACTTAACCTAGTCGACCTAAATCGTCAAGGAAAAATGTACAGTCAGGGTATGGCTCCGGTATGTAGGACCCTGCCTGGGAAACCAAAATGGGAAAGGATTCTTGACAAACCTACATATGGTGTATGTACAGTTTATTTATAGACATAAATTATGGGACTCGAAAAGCGCGTGTAAAAAACATTTAGTTGCTTCATACAGTCCTTGCTTTAATTCGAATGGTACAAATGACATTTATGACCAATTACAGTCAACTAAGGTAGACATATATCATTTGATTTATAAATGTGCTTTTGCGCCGATGGTGGTTTAGGATATCTCAAAATTTCATTTTAATATCTATAAATACAGAAAAGTTATAGGGGTGAACTTCTTTTAAGAAACACCCGGTATAATAATAAAGAAATTTTAAAAATAGTTTATGATAAACTAGTAATGTCCAGATATTATTAGTTGGCGCGCGTCGATCGCAATGAAGTTACAGTCAGTTGGAATGATGCTGCCAACTCAAATAGGGAACTTTCCAATTTTTTTTTTCAATAATATGATTCAGTTAGGCCTAAAAAAAATATTTCCCAATTATTACTCCTTAAAAATCAGTAACAACTTGGTAAAAATTCTTAAAAGTTTCGCGCGTGTCAAAAGCATTTTAAGCGACCTTTTAAGCGCGCCAAGCCCGATGACGTCATGAAGTATGACTTTTCCGTCATCCTGACCGGTGGCCGAGCTACCGAGTTTGCATTTGGATTGCCGTGTGTTATTGTTATTGTATTGTTGTTTTAAGGTGGAATTTTCAACGTCGTTGAATTTATTGCCAACCTATAACCCATTTCGTGGATCTCATCATGACAAATAATACTTCGTGACGTCATGACCCGTTTTTACCCGCTTGGGATAATTTGAATTTTGGGGCAGTTTTAAATCTTTCTAGCGGTCTTTTGGGACGAAATATGTTGTTTTTTTGCTGCCGTATGTTTTATGACAATATATACTTATGATTTATAGAATTTTTTCATCATTTAAAATTTTTGTCAAGTTCCCTATTAGTGGATGGCAAGCTATAAAAACCAAAACCCCGTTAGAGAGATATTATTATGTGCCATTTATACAGCCTATAAAGCATTCTATTTTTTTTATAGGCCCGTTGTGAATCCATATTATGGAACATTGTTAAAAAATACATTTTTTTCTATTTCACGTTCATAATGAGTTCAGTACGACCCTCATTTGCGGATCATAATGAAGCTATTTCGATACGCGTTTTTTCTTTATTTGATGTTGGTAACATTTAAATGTTTTATTTCATTGACTTGCGCGGCCTTTGTGATTTACGAGAAAACCCATTTTTCGCAGAGGAAAAGTAGCTTGATGACTTACTTTTTTATTCTGTGTGGATAACAGTCATGTATGTTGGTTGCATAAATCTATAAATCAATCTTTTATAGATGCTTCAAGCTATCATTTTCTGCCAAATCCTATCCAAAATTCAATCTACTAACCTTCTAATGTCGATTTTAACTTCAACTTTATTTGAATTTTCCATCTTCCCTATACTGAATTGCAATGCCGTGACGTAAAATCACGTCTTTTGAAATTCGAAAAAAAGTAGCAAAATCTCCCGAATTTCCGAACGCTCTGTATATGTACCGAATGTACAAGGATCACACAACGTATTCCGTCCAATTTCAAATCTCATATCGCTAAAATAACTTTAGAATCTCGTGGTGAAAATGGGTCAATAAATCAAAAAATGACAGTTTGCAAAATAATTTTTGTTGTCCAGAGGCTCCTATGATAAAAAATAGTATTACCAACATAAAATTTAGACATAAAAATTTACAAAATTTGAAGGATTTATTTTCTTTTTAAAATGTATTTTTCTTAATTATAAAAGGTGAAATAGAAAGAAATGTATAAAGCACATGTTTCATAAGGCGTTTTAGCGCCCGTGTCAATAAAAAAACTCGCCACTTCGTGGCTCGTTTTTTAAAATAGACGCGGGCGCTAAAACCGCTTCTTATGAAACTCGTACTTTAATATACTATTATAACCCATTATTATCCTTTATTTTATTTACGTGGGTACTTTAAACATCTTATATTATTTTTAGTTAAACGAAGATATATTTACTTTATCTTTTAAGTACCGTACGCCAGAGCACCCGGACAGTTGTTCATATTTCGCCTTTACTTATCCATTTTCATATACCGATCTGCAAAAAATGCTCATCAATATCGACACCAAATACCTAAGTATCCAACCGGTGTGTGAAGATGACATATATTATGTCCGAGAAACTGCCTGTAGAACCTTGGAGGGAAGAAACGTCGACTTGATCACTATCTCTTCTTATCATGGCATAACTATGGAAAGAGAAGATCGGTTGACGAACCTATTTCCGAGTAAGGAGATTCCGCGACCTCACAAGTTTGTAGGGAAGAAGGTAAGTTTTGTTCGATCCTTTTAAATATTGCGATTAAAAATGCATGTACCATATACAGTGACCTTGCTACTACAGGAGGCGATAACTAGAGGAACAAATTCCGTCTAAAAGGTATATTGGCAACCGGTTTGTTCGTTGTTACCCAGAGCATATTTTTTAATTCAATTTTTTCAACTAATATTATTTTATAAAAATAAAATTTAAAGTAAATTTAAAAAAATGCTCTGGGTAACAACGAACAAACCAGTTGCCAATATACCTTTTAGACAGAATTTGTTCCTCTAGTTATCGCCTCCTGCTACTATAGAAGTAACTTAATCTACAAATAACCCAACTTTCTATTTACTCACCCAGGAAAAGTATTTGCAGAATTATTATTTGCCGAATTCTCACATACGAGTTATTGGACAGAAAGCTGAAGGCAATGATGCCAGTCCTCCCGATTTATCAGTAAATCCACGGAATTTATTTATCGTCTCCCGATAAACTAACGTGGTATCATGATGAAATAAAATTTATAGTATCGGCAGGCGGCAGAGGTGGCGCGCAACCTCTAGGAAAATACCCCATTGAATTGGCGTATTAAAATAATAATGACACGGTGAAAACACAACTGGGAAACTACAGTGTGACCAGTAAAGTCCGCATCATATGGGATTTTTTTTATTAATAACTTTATTTGATATTTGACTTTGGCATCAAGTTCTGCTTCGATCGAGATGAAAATTAAGCAAAAAAATATTAGGCACGTGATTCGCATTATCTGTCAAATTTAAATATTTTCCAAAAAATAATTCAAAACTGGGGTTATTTCTGAAAATATCGACAAAAGTTATTAGAAAAAGTTTTTTTAAATGCAGTTTCTGACCCACATGCAAAATTTTAGCTGCATAAGATAATTTTGATTTTTTACCCTTATTTTGTAAATTGCACCCCACTTTTGCAAAATAAGACTCAACGCAACCTACATAAAACTTCTTAGTTTTGACAAGGCTTTATTTCAGATACATTTTCTTTAAATTAGCGCCATATTAAATGTGTGTTTTTCTACAAAATCAAATTTGGGCTATTAAAATTTGGTCGCATGTGATGCAAAGTTTATTTGTTTTTGACCCTGTATAAGGTAACATAATAAAATAAGTATTTTTGAAAACGTAGTTTGTGTCTGAAAGTAATAGGTACACTTTAATATTAAGACAAAAAAAAAACAGTGTCATCAGTAAATATTAAGTGAAAAATAAATTTTAGTGGTGGGTAAAAAATCAAAATTATCTTATGCAGCTGAAATTTTTCATGTGGGCTAGAAACTGCATTTAACAAAACTTTTTCTAATAACTTTTTTCGATATTTTCAGAAATAACCCCAGTTTTGAATTATTTTTTGGAAAAAATTAAAATTTGACAGATAATGCGAATCACGTGACTACTATTTTTTTTGCTTAATTATCATCTCGATCGAAACAGAACTTAATGCCAAAGTCAAATTTTAAATAAAGCTATTAATAAAAAAAGTCCCATATGCTGCGGACTTTACTGGTTACACTGTACTTGGTACTTGCGACTCATTTTAATTAGCCTTCAGAAAATATCACAAAACACTAAAAACACAGCAATTATTACACAAAACCGATAAACTGAAAGAAAATTCAATCCGCTGTCAAAGAAACAGCAAACGGAAACAGAGGGATGTTCGATATACATCGATTCATCGAAAACATCGATATTTTCAATGCGATGTATCATTTTTAAGCGATGAATCGAGGTCATTTTTGATATTTGTCGGTGCATCGATATATTAGGCCTCAATTTTATCTGTAAAATAATTATTCTGCCGTTGCCTCTCGATCTTGATTATACCTTTTACCTTTGGTTTCACTTAAGGTGTGAGCTTAGAATAATTATATTTGTGATTTGTTTTGTAATTCTAATTCTATTAAAGTGTTTTTTCAATGCATCGCAAACGATGTTTTTTCTGCGATACATTTTCTGTGGACATCCCTAAACGGAAACGAATGAAACAACGTCATCATGGCTTAATCTTTGGGGGCGGATCTCTTACTGCTGCGTTGCCATACTGCATAGTTTTTATAAGGTTTTGGACCAAGATTTAAATTTCCCACATCATAACACGTTTTACAGCGTAAGTTTGGCAAGCAATGTGAGAATGGAATACGATTTTGTTAATATGTTCATTTGTTATTGTTTCATTTATAGGTATCAGATCATTGGTGTCTATGGTTAACCCTTGAAAAATATACTTTTTTTCTTATTTTTAGCATACGGCAATTATTTCTTTACCAATCAAATTGATGTTTGTCATAGATACATAACTTGGTGATTTCTATCATTCTATTACAAATATGTTGCTCTACTGGGCCGCCAGAGGGCACTTTACCTGAAAACCATATTTTATTTTTCTTATTTGCTTTCACAGATATTACAAAAGCAAATGTGTAGTATTAGAGAAAATAAAAAATCGATAAATCTCACCGTTTAGTAATTTTGAACTCCGGAAACATACGTGCATTAAGTGCAAACACTAGTGACGCATTCGCCACTTCATTTTCTTATCAATATTTCGTTTTCTCTAAAAAGCGATCGAATGCCCTTCTTTGGGTAGCAATAACCGTGTTTTAATTTTTTAAAAAAATTAATTAACTCATTAAAAAAAGCAAGAAACGATATTTGGTCAAATTTACCCATATTTCTTTTTCTGCTTTTATTAATTTTTAAATCCAACCCTTTTTAACGTGAAACTGTAGGTTACTGTGTTTTAAAGATGGGTATTCGGTCAATTTTGGAATAAAACAAAGAAGTAACGAAATATTGATCAAAAAACGAAATGGTGAATGCGTCACTAGTGTTTGCTCTTAATATTTTAACTTTTAAATCTATAGAGCAATAATTGTACAATCTTGTGCGGCTTGTACCAGGTACCTTAAATACCAAATTACTGTTTTTTTGAAAATAAATGTTCATTATTTTTTGCTACATTAACCTCGATTTAAAGCTATCGATTCATTTCTTACGATAAAACTAGTTATTATAGAATTATGTATTGAAACAGATTGTATTGTATAGATGGCCTCAATATAATAATAAACCTTTATTGGGCCAAATGAATACAAAGTAGTAAACTATTTAGTGTTAAGTAAAGTATTGCCTGATAAGCGGAAGTAACATTTACTACTGACTTAAGGGCGGATTATATGCAAAATGCAGCCAAAATATATGCCTTGTTTGGCTTTAAAATATGCAGTTATTTGCACTTTTTTTACCAAATAAATATACATACTGGTATGCAATATTTCTTAATTTATTATAGTAAAATGAGGTAAAGAAACACATTGGGTTCTAAAAAATATGTTTATTTTTAACAAAATGCAACTTAGTGCCGTTTTACGCAGACGTAATTTTAACACAAATTTTGTGCTTAAATTTATGATAAATTTTATTAGTAAAAATTTATAACAAAAACGGTACAAAATTACATAGAATTTTAATGTGTATGACACAGTAACAAATTTGGATGCAATTTTTGCAAGAAATCATGACCAGTGACCCATTGTTAAATGTCAATGTCAAATTATATCTAACCCAGCATTTCGGTAAATAAAAATAAAGTAATTTAGGAAATAGCAAATATAACCTGTGAATGCCAATTTCAATCAAACGTAACCTTTCTTTTTCGGCTTTTCTTAAAAGATTTTGACAAAGTGGTATTTTAAATTACTGCGCATATTTTGGCGCACTTTTATTAATTTTTTTGATAAAATATGCAAATGTTTCTATATTTTCGTAAAATATTATAATATTTTTCTAATAAAATTTGTAAAGTGTGTATTACACGTTAAAATTTAGTTGTAAACAAATTTCTGCTTAAATTTGTCGTCAAATTTGCTACTGTGTAAAACGATACTAAAACAAAAAAAAATAAAAGTAAACAATTTTTTAACCTAAAATTGTATAAAAGGCATTTATTTATTACTAAATATTTTTCAAAACTTTTAACTAAAAAGGATTGTCTTCCTATTAGTGATGATAAAAATATGTTTATACAAAGAGAAGCTTCTACATCTACTGATATAATCGAATAATACTGCAACATAGGTAGCAAAATATAAGGCCAAGATAAAACTTGGTGGAATGGTTTACCCTCATAAATGCTTTTTACTGCAGTTAAGTATTTAAATCCTTCATTCTTTTTTCCAGTTACATCCAATTTGTTCCTTACTCGACCTCCTACTTTAACGGGAATGTTGTTACATTTAGCCGAAAAAGTTTCAATAATACTAATCGAGTCTCTTAAACTTAAATTTCTACTCTGTTTGCTGCGACCAAAGCTTTGCATTTGCAAGTCTTCTTGAAAAATTTCCTTTTCAGATTTCGGTTTTTCTTCAACATTTTGAAATGCGTTTGTTACACTCAGCTGAAGTGGATCAGATTTTATTTTTTGTAACTTTGACTTATGCAGCGCAGCGGTGTTTTCAAATATTGATCGATTTGGAACTTCTTTTCACAAACAATGATTTTTGTACAAGCTTTACAGAAGACTTTTTCTTCACTAAGCTCTAACTCTGGAAATTTTTTAATCCACGAAGACGTTTTCGTCACCTTAGACATTCTGAACACAAATTTGAAATTACTAGTTTCACACTGAAAATACTGATCTTTCGACAAACTAAAACAGAAGTATGTATTACAAATCGATATAAATACAGTTTTTAGGCAGGTAATAATAACGCATTATTAAGTGACATAAACAACCCCTAACAATATACCTGCAAACCCCGGAAACCCCCAATAACACCTTGTGTATAACCAAAATGTAAATATAATTATTGTAATCTTCAGATTGGAAAATCCCTGAAATAAGTACGGAACTGGACATTAAAATTTGAACGTTTTAAATTTTTTGATAAAGCCGAATAAAACTGACAGAATATGCAAAAAATGCATATACAGTGTGTCCAAGAAAGTATGCAACATATGGGAAATTTTTTTATCACCAATTTCTCGGAAAATTTTATTCTTTATAAAAGTTGGTGCATGCCTTAAAACTTTAAATGCATATTTCATATTTCACCTGCGGCTAATAGTAGGGGAGCAAATGCCATTTTTTCGAAATTGCCTTAAGAGTAAAGTACCTTAATTATTAGAAATACAGCAAAATTTTATATGGAAATGTTCTTGCAAATTAGTAAGTTAGTCCAAATACGAAATTTGAGTTAGGTGTTACATTTTTTAATTTTTTTTGGTTAATCTCTATTTTTTCCTAAACGGTACACCTCTGGTCGATTTTTTGTTTACACAATTTTAATACATTTATTAAATAACTTAAACGGAAGTTTATAATAAAAATGGATTAAGTGGTTGCAAACTTTTTAAAACCTTTCAATGTTACGAGTTGGTTCAGATATTAGCGTGTTGCACGCCTACTTAAACACATTTTAGCCAACTTATGTTCTAAACAAAATTATCACAGAATCCCACTCTATTCATATTACTGGAAATAATTAATAATTTTTTTGTCATTTTCACCCAGTACGCTGAAGTCCAAAAACCTATTTTAAAGAAATGCATATAAAAAAAAAATTGATACACCTAACTCAAATTTCGTATTTGGACTAAGTTTTTAATTTGCAAAAACATTTCCATATAAAATTTTGCTGTATTTCTAATAATTAAGGTACTTTACTCTTAAGGCAATTTCGAAAAAATGGCATTTGCTCCCCTACTATTAGCCGCAGGTGAAATATGAAATATGCATTTATAGTTTTAAGGACTGCACCAACTTTTATAAAGAATAAAATTTTCTGAGAAATCGGTAATAAAAATCGTTCCCATATGTTGCATCCTTTTTTGGACACACTGTGTATGCATTTAGCATAATATATTCGGCTCTTTACTGACGCCTGAAGATGTCTTTTCGCTGACGCGATCCTTAACAAAAACAAGAATTGAATAATTTTTATTTTATGGCAAGAGTGGCAAATACCCCTAACGACGATAACGAATGAATCCTCAATAGTTGTTTATTATTTTAGGTTATTTTCATATCTGCCAGGGTACACCCAGGAGAAACGCCCTCGTCGTTTGTGTTCAACGGCATATTAAATTTACTCTTAAATAGAGATGACTTGCAAGCACAGTGTCTCAGGAAACTTTATGTGTTCAAACTTATTCCGTTCTTAAATCCGGATGGTGTGGCCAAAGGTCATTACAGAACTGACAACAGGGGTGTTAATTTGAACAGGATTTACTTGATTCCGAAATATTCGGAACATCCCTCAATTTATGCTGCCAGAGCTTTAATTAGGTAAGCATTTTTTTTCCAAAACATGTTTATTTTAAGAGAATTGACGCTTTATAACTCATATGTCAGTCAGTCAACTGTGCAATGAGAAGCACCCCCACCGCAACAGTGGAAATCATACTAGGTTCTAACACCCCTAGATATACACATCAGAATGAAGATCCAGTGCAGCGCCTCTAGGATGAAAATTAGAGACCGAATTTGGTTTCGGCTAGTTTCTGCCAAAAAAACTAGTTTCGGTGACAGTTTCGGTTTCGTCCAAAAATCGGCGGAAACTTCGGGTGTGCCGAAACTCAGTGTTCGTGAATTGTCGCGCACCTTTCGGCTAACTTTGGGTGAGTTCGTAGGCAGTGTTGTCTATAAAAATAGAAAAAATTATTGTTTTTTTAATTTCATTTAACATGAGTTCACTGTCCGTATACAGTGAGGACGTAACGTCTGGAATAAATTCATTATTTAGGAAACGCTGAATGTTTTTAAAAATCGCTCGGACACGTCGATTTTGTTTTTTTAATACGAATTTTTTTCAATATTTTTTATTATACAGGGTGTCTCCGAAAGCACTCTGCTTGGACCAACTTTAATTTTTTAAATGAGAACCCCCATTTTTTTTTAATTTTAGGATTCTGTGCATAATTGTGAACATTTATTATCTAACATGTCATTATGATTTATCGACAGTTAAAGTTCGAAAATAAATACAACAATTAAATCAGTATCAGCATAACTCAGTGAATAATTACTTGTTACATTATTTGGTCAAATTAGACAGTTTTATGCTTCGTGTCAAAATATCGTAATATTGTGTCATTATTTTAAAGATAGATTATTTTAACTCTAACGTTTTTCTAATTTTTGAAGTTTATTAAGTAATAGTTATTGTGAAATTTATTTTTAACGAAATTAATGAAGCACAGAGGATAGAAATTCTATTGATGATAAGATATGGTGACAGGGTAAGAACCCAACAAGAAGTGTGTCAGTTATTTAATGAAAAATATCATAATCGTCCGCCAATTTCACAATCAGCTGTAATTAATATCGAGCATAAATTTCTTCAGCTTGGTCATGTTCGAGATGCCCCAAGAAGTGGTCGGAAAGCATTGAATGATGACAAAAAGATGGACGTATTATTAAGTGTTCAAGAAAATAACCATATTAACTCTAGGAACGTGGCTACAAACTTAAATATTTCGAAAACAACGGTTTTAAAAGTATTGCATGAAAATAAGTACCATCATCCTGTTAAGATTAAAGTCCTTTAAGAACTTTATGAAGAGGATTTTGACAGGCGGCTTGAATTTTGTGAAATTTTACAAGAAATGTGCATTAGGAATCCCAATTTTGTTAAAAACATTGTTTTTCTGATGAATCCACATTTTGCTTGAATGGTGAGGTCCACACACAAAATTATAGGTATTGGCGGATATAAACCCAAATTGGATAAGGGAGGGACATACTCAGTATAGACAAAAAATAAATGTATGGACAGGCATTGTGGGTGATATCGTGATAGGACCGTTTTTTTTTTAATGAGGATCTAAACGGTCAACGATATTTAAGTTTTCTACAAGATGATCTTACTCCAGCTCTTTCGACGATTTTTCCTGATAAAGAAAATCCCGATATACCACATCAAAATATTTGGTTCCAACAAGATGGTGCCCCGCCTCATTATTCAGCAGAATTTCGCGCTTATTTTAATACTATTTTTGAAAATAGATGGATTGGAAGAAGGGGAGCTATTGAATGGCCGCCAAGGTCTCCCGACTTAACCCCCCTTGACTTTTTTCTGTGGGGTTACCTTAAAAGTAAATTTTTCCAAACTAAGCCAATGTACAGGGTCTTCCAACGAGGACTGAACAGGGGCTCATTTTTGAGCTTCCTTGTATTTAAAGAAAAATCCAAAATAGCCAACGATGTACTTTTTCCTGCAGAATTCAAAAATGAAACCAAAAATTTATTTGAACCAGAAACAAAAGAGTTACGCTATGGATAAGGTGTTTTTTAAATGGAACATAGCTTTTTTTATACGATTTTTGGAACGAGTGATTTTTTTTTTGTCCGTTCTGATTAAAATATTTAATATTGTGGCAGCTATTTTTATTAAATTTTAATGTTTTATCCAGTATAATTTAACTTTAACCTGTTTGAAACATACACTAGGTAATAAAGGTATAATCACCTTTGAATCCTTCAAAGTCAAAAGTTTGACAAATTTACTATAATATTGCCGAAATGACTTTGAAGGATTTAAAGGTGATTATACCTTTATTACCTAGTGTATGTTTCAAACAGGTTAATATTATAATATTATAATATTTTTCTAATTTAATTTGTAAAGTGTGTATTACACGTTAAAATTTAGTTGTAAACAAATTTCTGCTTAAATTAATCATCAAATTTGCTACTGTGTAAAACGATACTTAGGAAAATGTTCGTGAAAATCGTCCATGCACAAACCCGGATTGTATTGCCACTCTAACCCCGTTTCGAAAATACAATTCAACCATGAATGTTTTGTGCTGTTCCGTAAAGCTCATTGTGTGAATTGTTCAAGAAATTGGAAAAATTAGCGATGAATCAAATTACTTGTAACGACTGTCAAAGATGACTGAATAACTGATTGATTGTCAATTCAGGTAGTAGATACCCAACAGGTATTAAGCTCTACGGCTAATCATTACGTCCTTAGATGCAAGCCCCTCTTTGATGCAAATAATGTTTGCTCGCACGGTAATTGCCACCAACTAAAGCCCCTCTTTAATTATGTAAATTTATTTTAGATATTATCATTTTGGATTTGAAAAAGAAGACAAAATTCCAAGATGCGATTCTTGCCAGAAGGAGCCGATAGCGTTAATCCGTACTAGCGAAAATGACAACGTGAATAAACTGTCACACATGACACTAAACGAGGAAGGAGGCGATCACAGTCACAGCACGTTTTGGTGCACGAAATGTAAGGCCAGCATTTTAAAATTAGAGAAAACCATGCCGGGCATATCAACTCTTGTACCGACTTTTAACTTAGTACATTCGCGTTCTTTAGGGCACAATTTTTGTCGTCAGTGCGGCTGCAAGCTGACCCACACGGAAAGTAAAGAAGAGGTGAAATTTGAGACTGTGACGGTCGGCAACCATGGCGACGTCAATTCCAACGAGTCCGGACTGTTTTTGTATCTAGATCTGCACGGACACGCTTCCAAAAAAGGCATATTTATGTATGGGAATCATTTCGATGACCTTGATAGGAGAGTGGAGTGTATGTTGCTTCCTAAATTGATGGGATTAAACAACCACCATTTTCATTTCCAAGGTTGTAATTTTACGGAGAGGAATATGTATCTCAGGTAAGTCAACCCATGCGAAACTAATTTTTATTATTTTTTCTAATTTTGTATCATAACAAATCTATTACGATACGCATTTACGTATCGTAATGAAGCTATTTCGATACGCGTTTTTTCTTTATTTGATGTTGGTAACATTTAAATGTTTTATTTCATTGACTTGCGCGGCCTTTGTGATTTACGAGAAAACCCATTTTTCGCAGAGGAAAAATAGCTTGATAACCTACTTTTTTATTCTGTGTGGATAACAGTCATTTATGTTGGTTGCATAAATCTATAAATCAATCTTTTGTAGATGCTTCAAGCTATCATTTTCTGCCAAATCCTATCCAAAATTCAATCTACTAACCTTCCAATGTCGATTTTAACTTCAACTTTATTTGAATTTTCCATCTTCCCTATACTAAATTGCAATGCCGTGGCGTAAAATCACGTCTTTTGAAATTCGAAAAAAAGTAGCAAAATCGCTCGAATTTCCGAACGCTCTGTATATGTACCGAATGTACAAGGATCACACAGCGTATTCCGTCCAATTTCAAATCTCATATCGCTAAAATAACTTTAGAATCTCGTGGCGAAAATGGGTCAATAAATCAAAAAATGACAGTTCGCAAAATAATTTTTGTTGTCCAGAGGCTACTATGATAAAAAAAATAGTATTACCAACATAAAATTTAGACATAAAGGATTTATTTTCTTTTTAAATATGTGTTTTTTATTGAAAAAACTACAAATTAGAAAAAATAGTATAACGTACGTGTTATATAAAGCAGTTTTAAGCACTTGTCCCGTTATAAAACTCGCCGCAAGCGGCTCGCAGAGGTATACCATAATATAGGAATTTTCGGAGAAATTTATGACCGTATGCACCATTTTACCCATTAGGCATGATTAGGTGATCGTGATTAACCAGGTAACCGTGATTAAATAAAACAGCCTATGCACCAACTAAAAGGATATGTGGGTTTTGTAATCAGGGTAAAGTTAAAACCTCGATTTGGCAACATAGCTCAGATGCAAAAATTCGTGCCATTAACCAGAAAAATATACCCTTTATTTTTCTGTGACCAGAAACACCAAGCAGATTGACAGTTGTGGTTATGTTTTCTTTTTGTTGTTTTTTCAACTTTTCCGAGAACTTTTTCCAGTTTGGCTGTTTTGCGCATTAAACCCCCAATTTCACACTTCGGCATCTAGCTAGAGTCATGGAGTTTGACTCACAGAAAAAAAAGGGTTTGACTGGGTGAGGAAGAAAATAATATATTAGATGCGAAAAAGAAAAGAACTGTTAGCTGAACAAACCCTATTTATCTATCAAATCAAAATAATTTTGTCTCCGAGGTCTTTCTAGCTCTCGGAAAGCCATCATTAAAAATATCCATTACATTAAAATCATCATCGAAGATGATTTCGTCTCCCATTTTAATTTTATTATTGAAAATTCGAGACAAATTTCAAAACAAAACAGGAAAATAATAATAATAATATAATAATAATAATCTTTATTGTCTAACAGATACATGACGTCCATTTAAAAGACAATTTATAATATTTACAATAGTACGTAGTGACAAAGTAGGAATAAAAGTTACAGCAATTGAGTACGTATTATTTATTGTAGCAAGAACTTGTGTTTTAGTACTTTGTTGAGTTGGATAGTAGACAGCTCGTGAATGTCAATGTTACCACAGGTATTGTTAACTAGCTCCATTCCCCTGTATATTGGTGTTTTAATTAAAAAGTTAGTAGTGGGGGTAGGTAGGAAAAATGTAGGAGGAGATCTTGTAGGGCGCGTTGGAACATACAAGCTGATTTGAGCTAGTAGCTCAGGGCAGTCAATATGGGACTTAAGTATGTTGAGTAGAAATTGTGTGGAAGTAAAGTTCCTGCGATTAATTAGGGAGGGTAATTGAAATCTTTGTAAAAGTTGGTTTTGTTCGATTCCTCTACGAGGGAAGACTCCATCGCTTCTGAATGCCAGGTATTAAGCAAACTTCCTTTGCACGTTCTCAAGTTGACCTATGTAGCGGTTGTATATAGGGTGCCAGATAAGGGAGCCGTATTCTAATTTAGATCTGACATAGCTAAAATATAGAGTTTTGAGCACTTGAATGTTTTTAAACTCCCTACAATTTCTCATTATAAATCCCAGTACCTTTATGGCACTTGAACAGATTGAGTCGATATGGGTAGCAAATGATAGTTTTGAGTCATAAGTAATACCAAGATCTTTTACTGTGTTGCATTTTTCGATGGCGGAGCCGCCCAGTCCATAGTTAAAGTTTATATTGTTAAATTTATTTGAAAAGGTCATGCAGCAGCATTTATTGATATTTAGTGGCAATTTATTAGCCGCGCACCAATGCTCGATAGCTATCAAGTCTTTCTGGAGCGCCAGACAGTCTGCAACAGTATGCACCACTCTATATATTTTAAGATCATCGGCAAAAATTAAACCTTAACCTTTTAATCATGATTAAATATATAACCCATCAATATTGGCTGGTTAACTTTAATCTTGATTAAGTTCCTGAGCAGTGCTGGCGCATTGGAAATTTTCTTAATTGAGATATTTAATCATGATTATAAGCTAATCATGATTAACTGGCCTTGGTGCATACGGTCATTAGAATTTTAAAAATTAATTTTCAATTGTGCCCCCTTGTGGCGAAATGTGGAACTTAAAAATAATTTCCAGAATTTTCTCATTACCACTTTAATCATAATTTTTTTTCCCCAAGTTTCAATTCTTAGTAGTTTTCGAGATATGGCCGGTGGCCACCCTTAATAAAACACCCTGTATATTGAAACTTACAAAATAATAACCAGTTATTTAATTTAGTAAATATCTCTTTGCTTTTTAAAAGCTGCCAATTTTTTAAATTCTTCTGATATTTTTTGGAAAATTGTTATATTTCATTATTCAAATATCAATCATTCAATATATCAAAAGTTAAGTTTTATGGGCAAAAAAATACGTCTGAGCGCACGGCTCGTCGGTCAGATGCTTTCCCTCCCAGCTGGATTGGGCATGCGCACAAACCTCTTGTTATGGGCCTGTCCTTCTTTAGCGACATGCTCAAGATACACTCCAGAACCGGCTTGGCGCCATTTTTGTTGTTGTGTTTTAAGTTTTCTTTGTGGATTCCTTTGCTATTGTGGATTGTGGATGTTTAATATTTACGGATTTCTGGTATTTGTGTAGTTTAGTGAATTGTGTTTGTGCTTTTAGTGACTCGGATACTTGGATTGGAATATAAACAATGAAGTAAAAACCGTTGTATGATTTTATTATGCCCAAATACGTGTAAAATACCGGGTATTTTGCATATGTTGGTAAATTTTATTTGCTGCCCTGCAATCTAATTAGGTACGCCTATTTTTCGAGCAATATATTGCTTCAAACATTTTAAAAGACAATTTTCTTTTTACTTATATTATATAAACGAAAAAAGTAAATACCAAGGTATGTTTATATTAATCCAATCGCTACCTTTTTTTCCAACTTGATCAAAAATTTATAAGAAATTACAATTTTTTGCTATTTACACGTAAAAATAAATTGAAGGTCAATTTTTACAATTTCTGGGGCAAGAACTTAAATTTTAAAGCCCGAACCTGTCTATATATTCCCATTCGTCAAATGATAATGTTGCAGTGCGCATGTCTAATCCGGTGTAGCTTTGTTTACCGCCGAGGCCATAAACTTTGACCCGTATCAATTTTTTTGTCTACAATTGTATTTTATTTCTGAAAAGCAAGGCACAGCAGAAAAAAATAAGCATAAAAACTAAATAAAATATAGAGTATGGTATGAACGAATAGGTAATCCAATATCCATAAAATAATTTGAAAATATAGTAAAAATACAGCTCCGTTGTTTCAATTCACTACATAGACACACAAGTAAATCTAATTTTGGTATTTTTAGGGATAAACGGGATGGCATGAGCAGAGCCGGCTCAGGAAGGGTGGCAGTACTGTCCATTACTGGTATTATAAAAAGTTACACGCTTGAATGTAACTATAACACTGGTAGATTGGTGAATGTGTTACCGCCGACCGTGAGAGAATCTGCCGGTAAAGTACACACTTTACCTGTGCCTCCCAAGTACACACCAGCAATATTTGAAGAGGTAAGTACTCCTATACAATTTATACATGATACAAAGATTACCAGATATGATATTTAGAGGCTCTGGCGTCATGTGATGATTATAATTTATATTCGCAACCATGACAACACAATGAAAAAGGCCAAGTGTTTCTATGGTTGCTTACTCACCACGTGACGTCACAGCCTTTACATATTCTTGTTAGAAACAAAAAAAAATAGCGAAAAATGTCGGTTTTCCAATTATTATAATAATTTATATAAGTAATATTTTTTACTTAAAAATTATAAATTAATAATTTTATGATAGGTAATATATTTCTTCAAAAAAGCTGCGTTTATACTATAATGTTACTTTAAAAAACTTAATTTTTAATACATATTTATGATTTATGATTTTACATACTAATACAAAAAATAAGATTTTCCCCTAACAAGCTCGGCTTCAAGGGATTGAGAATAAGTTTATCCAAGACAGCATAAACATATTTATTATATTATTAAATTTTAAATAAACTTATTATTATTATATTATTATTATTACTTTTTACTTGCCATTTGTATGCCAATCTGAAGATATGGTTACGTGGTAAAGTCTGTTCAATGACCGCTGACCGTTACGTCATATGCTCCATATTTGCGGTACGTCGTAAATTAATTCAGTCAGTTTGACTTACCGGTGGTAAAGGTTATGATTTTTCTTAGGCTTGATTTACATAGGGACGGGTGCATGTGAACAAGTAAAATACAAGTGCGTTTTTTCAAATTTTTAATTATTGTTTTTATACTGTTAATGGAGTCAGAAATAAGTAGTTTTTATAGGGTAAAAGGTATCATGGGGATAAAACATTTTGTTTTTAAAAATCAGTATGAAATTTTTAATTAATTTAAATTTACTGACTGAAAAATAAATACTTAACTAATCTACAAATTTAAAATTGAATCATATATTTTTTGTCTAGTCTATAAATTTTGTTTCAAATATTTTCATCTTATTTATAAAATATAATAAAAAATGACAAGACAACAAGATAACGTTTGTTTTTTTTTATAGATTATTTTTAGGATATAATTTTGAACGACATTTAGTGGTTTTAGTGAGTTTTTGTAGGTCCCACCCCACGCAATTATACCGTATCTTATTAGAGATTCTACTAAAGCCTTATATATAGAGAGTACTTACTAGTTTTCTGCCAATAATTTCCGTTAAAATATAGAATATATGAATTAATTTTCTAATATTGTTTGTCAAATAATTGATATGTGCTCCCCACTTAAGATGTTTATCAATAGTAATTCCTAAATATTTTGTTGAGTATACCTCACAGATAACTTCTTCAAGATTTTCAATTTGTATGTTGTTAAACTTGGGACGATTGGAAGAAGTAAGAGAGAATGCTATGAAATTAGTTTTGGAAGTATTCAAGGTTAATTTAAAGAAATCTAGCCAGATTTTATTTTTTTTTCATACCATCCATAGCCGGCTCTTTTACTTGAGTCCAAGTTTCACCTTCGAATACCACAACTGTGTCGTCTGCATATGATATGACTATTCCGTTATTAATACTTAAATTAGCTAAGGAATTTATATAGGTAATAAATAAAATTGGTCCTAAGACAGTCCCCTGAGGTATTCCAATTTTTACGGTTAGCGGATCACTGTGTATATTATCGATTTTCACTACTTGTTGACGATCCTTAAGGTAGCTCTCAAAGACATTTAACACGGTGCCCCTTACGCCATATGAATGTAACACATTTAAGAGCAGATCTTGTGGCACCGTATCAAATGCCTTTGCTATATCAAGGAATACGGCAATGCTCTTTTTACTATTATCTAATTGTTTGGTTATTTGGCTAGTCAATTCATATATGGCATTTTCAATACTTAACCCACTTGCAAACCCATATTGATTACGAGAAAGAATGTTGTTGTTTTGAAGAAAATTAATCAGTCTTTCTTTAAGACATTTTTCAAAAATTTTTGAAAAGTTATTTATTACACTTATTGGCCGATAACTATTTATATTAGCTTTATCGCCGGCTTTATAGATAGGTGTAACAACAGATGTCTTAAAATGTTCTGGTACTTTACCAGTTTTAAAAATTAAGTTTATGATATGGGTTAAGGGTTCCAATAAATATTGATGAAATGACTTTATTAGCCGGACACCAATAAAATCTATACCTGAAGCGGGCGACAATAATTATTCTTAAGAGAGTTACTCTGTTTAATAATTTCGTTTTTATGAACGGATCTTAGAAACATGGATGAAACGGTGTTTATGTTAACATCTGGTTCAATAGATGGTGCAGTAACTTTATTGTGCATTTTAAAGCCAATATTTACATAAAAATCATTGCAAAAGTTAGCCACAGCTTTGTCATTAGAAAATTCTGTGTCATTGTTCTTAATTTGTATTTTCGTATTTGATTTTGATATATTTTGATCAGTTGCTTCAGATATAATTTTATATGATATGTTCTTTTAATATTGTTTTTATTGAACAAACCCGAACAAACAAAAACAATCCTTCTTACTGCAGAAATCGGCTGAGCACTCAGACCAAATACCATTGGTATTGGTCTGAGGTTGTGTACTTGACCCAACAATTTTGCAGAGCCGCGGTCAAGGCTCGCTGCTTCGCTAATACCGAAACAAACGAAGTTTGCTGATAATTTTTGCCTCTTATGGCTATATTAAATAACTTAATGATGTATTTTTCTAGGTCGGCAAATCCTTAGGATCTTCTATATTGGATTTAACAGGCCAAAATCCGTTTTCCCGATTGCCAAATTCAGAATTTCACAATTTAGCCGGTCTCAGGGAGTGGTTGCAAAATAGTTGTTGTTCGAATAATTTTGGTGAAGCCCGCCCGAAAATGACAAGAATGCGTGTGTGTTCAGGCGCCGGCCCCCAAACACAGGTAGGCCTTGACTGTGATAATGTTGATTGTAATGACATTCCTGTGTCTATCACTACATGTTCAGTGTGTTGAATTTGGCCACTAAGCCTTTAAAAGTGTGGTTTGGTCATTTGTTACGATCTTATAACAAGAGAATCTAATAAATTTCGGTATATTTTCTGTACAAATAATTAAACTTCGACCAGTTTTTGGAATGTTCATTGTAATAGCACAGCAGGCACAAAAATCTGATACGCAGAAAAAAAACGCCTTGCTCATTTTTATCTTTCATTATTTTTTACAATGTTAATGATGTTTTTTGAAAAAATTAGTAGAGAAAAAAAATACTGCTACAGCCACTATTAACTAGAACTAACTACTAGTTACTAATATATATCATTTATTTAGCTATTAGTATCAAAATCATCAAATTGTACTATTACAACGGTTATATTTTATTGCAATTTGCACTATTTTTGTACTATTTAATGGCAGCGTTGCCACAGTTACCCCGAACGGGGTAGATCTACCCCTTTTTAAAACAATCTCGCTCAAACAAATCTACCCGGATATCCAGTATCAGCTAAAACAAAACTTGTTTCTTTGTTTGTGTTTTGTGACTTATTGTTTAGATAGAAAAAAAAATGCTTACAAAATATATTAAAAAGCAATTAAGATTTTTAACATTTTCTGCGGCTTGAACATGAAAAGATCGATTCAAAAATCAACAATGGCAAGTACAAAGATCGATCTTCAAAAAAATCGATCTAGATCGAACGTCCCTAGGTTGCGGTAGTGCGTAGTGTGATACTTGATTACTAGATGGCGCAACGTAACGATCATCTCGTTAGAAACAGTTCCTAGTTGTTTTATGCAGTAGACGGCATTGAAAACAGCTTAGAAAATGTATATCGGTAAAGCGTACTTGAGCTATTTCAGAATTAAACAATGAATCCTGTTGATAATAATGACTACGCATTACTGGCGTTACAATAGGGGCGGGAAGGGGAGAGACTGCTCCCCCTAACTGAAAAAAAAAACTGAAATCTCATTGACGCAACATTTCAAAAACATAAGTAGTTATTAATTTCTTCGCTTACCATAATATAAATAACCGTCTGTTTATTTCCAATTTTTCTCTGCGCATGAGTGGTTTACGTTATATTTTGGCTTCTGCGAACGCTGGATTTTCTGCCAGCGGTTTGGAATTTGTCGTGTGCGAACGCTTTTAAAACACATTCGTATGCCTCGTTAAGGTGGAATTATCAACGTCATTCAAGCTATTGCCAACCTATAACCTATTTCGCGTTATTTTTTCAAGTTTATTATTTTATTGACTAATTTTATAAATTATAAAATTCCTTGATATTTATTAAATATGTCAATTATTACCTATAGAATATCAAGACGATATTGATTTTATTTAAATTTTGTGTAAAAGCTAGAAAACATAAATAAATCTACGCGAAATAGGTTATATGTTGGCAAGCATGTTGATACTCCCACCTTAAGTTTAAAATTTTATCTTCGCGACCCTGATCTACCCCTCTCACTGGCGGTAGTCTACCCTGATAAAAGAAGAGCTTGTGGCAACGCTGTTTAATAGCCTAGTTTGACTATCTAGGAAGTTTTAGGGGTATGTTGGCCTCTGCCGTTTTTCCTATAGTCTATTTCAGAAAGGTGTAGAGTAATAAAAGCTCATTAGGTATGCAAATGAACTACAGAGTGACCCAACGAATATTTAAGTCACTTTCATAATTTGGCATTGATTTCATTGCAAAATTCTTTCTTTTCATCAAGTGCAGGTAGTGCCACCCGGGTTTGGGTCAATTTATGGGTTTTGCCTATTGTTGTCCATTCACAAACACTGAAAATGGTGAGACAAAGGAAATAATTTTATTTTAACAGAATAAAAATGAGGCATTATGTACATGGTATTAGCTACACTTATTTTTTTATTAAACATTATAAAAAGAATACAAAATACAAAAAATACATTATACAGAAATTAAATTATAAAAAATCATAATATTCTTCGTCATCTGAGGAACTGTCATCTCCTCTTGACGTTATAATTAACGGGTCGACGGTCCAATCTTATCTAGGGTGGGTATTTCTTTTTTAAAATAAAAAGAGTGAACTTTTCTTCGAACTACACCTTTGGTTTCAAGGACTTTAACTGGTCTGCCTGGACTTTTCTTGGGAAGTTCTACTTGACCTGCTGTCTTTCTCTCCCGCAATAATTTTAAAATGGTGGACTTTCCAACTCCAGTCATTCGAAAACATCGGTCGACAGTTTCTTGTACAGTAAAAGTCGGGTAATCGTATTTTATGCAATCATGTACACTTAAAATAATAACTTTTTCACTTACTGATAGTGGAGAATTCTTGGAACATCTTTTTCTTGGTGTGAATGTCGCCATTTGATTACTAATCTTAATACTGTGAACACTATATACGATCTAACAGCAAATACTGATGCGTTAAACTAAACAAATATACTTATTAAGGTCATACACACACACGATATATGAAGTTTATTCCAAATTACCACCTATTTATATGATCAGCCAATAAGGCCAAAGCCAATCTCGGTACCTGTTAAATGGTACCTGCAAAACGTAACTTTATAATCTACTAATTAACTAATCCCTACACAATATTTCAATTTTGACACTTCAGGCCAGAAAATATATCTTTTCTAATCCTCTTACGCAATTACTTGAAATTTTAATTTTATAAACAATACTATTTTTTCTCTGACATTTTTGGTTAGTTATCATAAATAATTTAATGCACAAAGTTTACCTGCGCCTATGGCCGACACCGAAATTGGACGGAATTTCCCATTTTATTACTCTACACCTTTCTCAAATAGACTATAGTTTTTTTTATGCAGTAAACGGAATTGAGAACAGCTTAGAAAATGTATATTGGTAAAGCGTACTTGAGCTATTTCAGAACTAAACAATGAATCATGTCGAAAATAATGACTACGCATCACTGGCGTTACAATAGGAGCGGGGAGAGACTGCTCCGCCCTAACTGAAAAAAAAAACTGAAATCTCATTGACAATCCCGTGTCAACGCGCAACGTTTCAAAAACATAAGTGGTTATTAATTTCTTCGCTTACCATAATATAAATAACCGTCTATTTATTTCCAATTTTTCTCTGCGCATGCGTGGTTTTTAAATGATTGGTAGTTTTTGCTTTGCGTTTACATTATATTTTGGCTTCTGCGAACGCCGGATTTTCTGTCAGCGGTTTGGGATTTATCGTGTGCGAACCCTTTTAAAACACGCATGCGTCGTTAATTTGCTGACGGTTTCTGACCGCTGTACTAACGAAGCTATTATACATCCTCAATTTTATGTGTGCCTGCAAAGAGAACGATTAAAACACTTATAGTGATAAACTGATCTGTTTTCTAACGGTCAGGCCAGGCCTACCAAATTAACTTTTTTTATCCTATATCAACCATTATTTAAGAAAGTAAAATGAATTTGACCAAACCATATTTTTAGAGGTTGTGTAGTAATTCACTACTAATCCGTATTGAACCTTAAAGACTGAAAAATACCTAAATTTTATTTTACAATTCCATTTTCAATTTAAATTTTTCATTTCAGTAATAGACCAGGGTCGATAATTTTTGAAACCAAAAAAAAATAATAGTAGGATGAAACCCATTGGAAAAGGAAGAGAATATAACAAAAATGAAAGGAAAAATAATTTACGGGCGATCCGAGGTCGGGAAGTGGAAGGGGGTGAGTTTTTAAGGGTAGAAAACGATTTATCTCGATTTCCGGCAAAACTACAAGTCGTATGGAAAAACGTTAAATAGCAAAGTTGTAGGTAATAAAAAGATCTACAACTTTTTTATTTGCACTTTTTTCACATAACCTCAAAATTTATGTGAAAAATTCAAATAACCAAGTTTTTGGTTTTTTATTTTTATCTTTTACAAGAAAAATTTTTGTTTCACGAAATTTGGTGAAAACTTACCTTTTTATGTCCCAAACACACTGTAATTTTTTTGATTTAAAATATTTATTTTTTTACCTTATTTTGACTTAATATCGAAAAAGCACCCTAATTTTCAATCGAAAATTCTCACGTCAAAATATCTGCTTTTTTTAAAAAAAGTCTGTGGGCTTTTTGTTCGTTGAAATCTCTACTTTCTGATGGTGTAAAAAAAATATACATTACTATGGTAAATGTTCTCAAAAATGCAAAGAAACGAAAAAACTCGAATCCGAGATTCCATGTTACATTGATAAACAAAAAAATTACAAATCCATAAAACATAAAGGTCGCAAAAAATATGCGAGAATAATTGTTCTAAATATAAATAAAGGTAGGATTTAAAGGGGATTTCATCAAATTTACCATAGTAATGTATATTTTTTTACACCATCAGAAAATAATTTCAACGAACACAAAGCCCACCGACTTTTTTAAAAAAGCAGATATTTTGACGTGAGAATTTTCGATTGAAAATTGGGGTGCTTTTTCGATATTAAGTCAAAATAAGGTGAAAAAATAAATATTTTAAATCAAAAAAATTACAGTGTGTTTGGGACATAAAAAGGTAAGTTTTCACCAAATGTCGTGAAAAAAATATTTTTCTTGTAAAAGATAAAGATAAAAAACCAAAAACTTGGTTATTTGAATTTTTCACATAAATTTTGAGGTTATGTGAAAAAAGTGTAAATACAAAAGTTGTAGATCTTTTTATTACCTACAACTTTGGCATTTAACATTTTTCCATAGGACTTGTAGTTTTGCCGGAAATCGAGATAAATCGTTTTCTACCCTTAACAACTCACCCCCTTCCACTTCCTGACCTCGGATCGCCCGTAATTTATTTTTCCTTTCATTTTTATTATATTCTCTGCCTTTTCCAATGGGTTTCATCCTACTATTATTGTTTTTTCACTTTTTACCATTTTCAAAGGCTTAAGCCCTGGTGACCCTGGTGACCCTGGTCTATAAATGTTATGCTAGTTGTTGCCATTGCTTTTATTTTGTAATATTTTACTTCATATTGCCAGTTAATCGAGAAAGTATTGTGGTGATAAAAGCGCGACTATAATATTTTAAACAAGTCTGTGATTCAATTTTTGTATATAGGTCAGTTAGATAATAGAATTTTAATACTCATGCACATTCTTATGATTTATTATATTTTATACTTATATAAAATATTGTATTTTTTAATGACAATCATATAATTAAATACTTTATACACCCACTTGTTTTGCTTTGACTGATTTATTTTTCATATTATGTTCTATGTTTATTGTTCTTTTTTCAGCTTTTTGTATCGTTACTGCAGAAAACCCAGATTAAAAATATTTTATTGAGATTATTGGTAATATGTCATGATTCAAAAACGCACATCTTTTTATTGAATATTGAGGTACACGTCTAAAAGTCTACAATCACACAATCATTAATAATAATATTATAATTAATGACATTACTTGCTGCCACTCCTTTCATTGCCATGCTAGGAGCTTCCCGACGCAACTTGTCCAGTATTACGAAGCATGATCAAGTTATAGACAATATACCTTTAGATCAACAAACAATAATCACAAAAGTGGTAAATTTATGGCATGCGCATGCGCATGCAGAAGTTTTATTTAACGGACGTGAAGGGGCTTGCAAATTATACTTACAATACTGGGTGTTTCTCAAAAGACGTTCACCCCTATAACTTTTTTATATTTATTGATATTAATATGAAATTTTGAGATTATACATAAGAGATGAGTCTGCATTTATTGTCATAATTTTCAATTTGTTAGCACTTCCGGTTTCACCGGAAGTGACCTTGACTTTGATATTTTAAATGGGAGATCTTGTATATTTTTACTTATTTGGGTTCAGCATAACATTATGAGTGAAATGACACCTCCCTTGTCATTTTTTGACGTGTTATACATTTTTATGTTTATTTTTTATTTTCAATCTAGAGTGCTACAAAGTAATTAAATCTGTTAATTTATAGTCAAGTAGTATATGAAAATTAAAATTATGTCATAATAATTGACTTTCTAAATGCGGGTTTTCCTTCACCTTCGCCAGTTTTCGACGACTACGACCGATTCGTCAAGACATCTCCTATGCATTTTAAACCTGCCTGGTTTCCAACCCGCTACGCAGTCGCTACTACTAGCGAGCGGTCGCCATTCGTCCGATCTCCTAAAGGGGTGCTGCGACTAATTTCGTCAACGAAAGCGCATTGTTTTCCAGTTTCCTGTGGGTGTTATTGGAAATTTCACACGATTACAGGATGGCTTAACAAGTTCATCTTCTATGAGCCGCAATAGATAGTTATATTGATGCTGTGAAATTCGGAAAAACTCTTTGAACTTTGTTTCATTGTCTGTCGAGTGGTTTTTTTTTATTAAAATGGCCTGAAATCCTTCAGACCGTCTATTTTTAAACATGACTAATTCTTTGCTCCTATGTTTTTCAGATTCTAATGTTTAAAGAAGAAGCAGATTTTCCTCCTGCTCTTGATAACTTAACAGTAGTAGTAATGACTTTTTAGAAATAGTCATATTTCTTCAGGCTAGAACAAACCCGAAACACTTGAAATTGGCTGCAGTAGGAACACGGGTTGACGGAAAATGATCGCGGCTATAGTGAATTTCACCTTAGTTTTTAATGGCCGCCGCTGACACATGTCATTTATAACATTTCTTTTTACAGAACTTAAGGATTGGCCAGGGCCGGACTTAAAAATTATGTGTGAACATGGGTCAATTTATTTGTAGTTGTAATTATGGATGGAAACGAGAATTACCTAAGCAATTTTTAAGATATTTCAAAAAAAAAAAATTGTTTACTTTTTTATTTTCTTATTCACGGGTAGATATTTTTTCTTTAGACTAGATTCTAAAGAGTTTGAAGTTTACAATAGGTCTAACTTTTCGTTGGTTTATAATAAAACAACAAAAGTTTGTAATGTTATCGAATTAGGTATTTTTTTTTAATGAATAAAGAAAAAATAATGTAAGTAGATACTACAAAAAAATATTTTTGTCCATGCGTTTGCAGAACAGATACCTCAAGCACTCTTCAATACAACTGTATGTAAAACGTATTTTAGCATAATGGTTCACTGTGGTTTTCAAATTTAATTTTGTTGCAAGTTCCCTATTATTTTTGGTCTTCATCTGACAAGCTGTCGATGTCGTAGTCACCGTCCGATACATTAATAATTATTTACTTACTTTTGCATAAAAAGAAACACGTCACAGATACACACAGTCCGGCAGTTTAAAACCAAAAAGTCTAATACGCACAAAATATAAGCAAAATGCTGTCTGAAAAATACCAAAAACAATAAAAGGAACGACAGCAGAATGCACGCGGTGCGCGGTGTGCGGTGTGTCCCAATGCGGCTCTGTGATATTTAAAGAACGCGACGAGACAATCGAATTAATGAAGTACGAAAAGAGATATGCGAGAGCAAATGCGTAAGACAAAGATGCACATACTAGCGGCATATACGAGCGATGTTGTGCTTTTGACGAGTTTGAGCTCATTGAAGGGCAACGTATTGAACTGTGTAGTGTGCTCTTCGTCATGTACATGTAACTATGCGGTCAGTTATATATCCATCTCTTGTTAATCTAGCCAATGCCCGTGCCTGAAAGCCGTTTATAGAATTAGGGTTTTTAAAATCACATGTTGGCTAATATGTTTGACAAGAGAGACGTCAAAGCATTAAAAACTAAGGTGAAATCCACTATACTACCCCGGTCGCATCTAGACATTCCGCTATAGGATTCGGCACCCCTCTATTCTGATTGGATGATTTCAAATTCCGTCTAAAAGGTATATTGGCAACCGGTTTGTTCGTTGTTACCCAGAGCATTTTTTTTAATTCAATTTTTTCAATTAATATTATTTTATAAAAATAAAATTTAAAAAAAATGCTCTGGGTAACAACGAACAAACCGGTTGTCAATATACCTTTTAGAGGGAATTTGAATTCATCCAATCAGAATAGAGACGGGTGCCGAATCCTATAGCGGAACGTCTAGATGCCCCCAGTCAAAGCTACTCAGTCGCAGTCGTCGACGACTGGCGAAGGTGTAGGAAAACCCGCCTTAAGTTTCACAAGCGTTTAAAAAATGAAATTTTGTTTTCTTGACTTTTACTCCATTTTTCCAAATGGAACGATGGTGGTTCACTAGAATATTTAAAACGAGCATTGTTTTCTAACAATTTGATACACTCCTATGCTATTTTAAAATTGACACTGAATAATTTGCCTTAAATCCCAATCGCAAATTTTAAAGCTTTATGCACTGCAAGAATAAATATAAAGACGGCTTTGAAAAACTATGGAATGGTTTTGAAAAGCTATATGGCTTTAATTTAAAGTTGTCATTGGTTTATAAAACATACAATACATACAATCTTGCGGCTTCAGAAGAATTTTTCTGGTCACTCCAAAAATTAGGAGCATATCAATTTGCGATTGGAAATTAAAGCAAATTTTTTCGTGTCAATTTTAAAATAGCATAGGAGTGTATGGTATCAAATTGTTGGAAAAAAAGGCTCGTTTTAAATATCCTAGTGAACTACCATCGTTCCATTTGGAAAAATGGAGTAAACGTCAAAAAAACAAAATTTTATTTTTTAAACGCCTGTGAAATTTAGAAAGTCAATTATTATAACATAATTTTCATTTTCATATACTACTTGACTATAAATTAACAGATTTAATTAATTTGTAGCACTCTAGCTTGAAAATAAAAAATTAACATAAAAATGTTATAACACGTCAAAAAATGACAAGTGAGGTGTCATTTCACTCATAATGTTGTGCTGAACCCAAATACAGTAGACTCCCGATTATCCGAAATGATGTGGACCGGACCGATTTCGGATAATCGAAATTTCGGATAATGCGGAGATTGAGGAAAATTATTAGCTATAGGAAAAGTAACTATATCTATGTACTTTTATAGATGTACATACGTACATAATAAATTCTAATACTTATGTATGTACATTAGTATGTATTCATATTCATTTAAATTATGTTTGTTAATTTATTTAAAATCTCGGAAAGTATACAGTATATTCTATTCAAAATAAAAAAGAAAGAATACTAATTTTTCCATCTAATCCTGTCTATCAGAAACAGTTTCGTGTCGATTTTCAAAAAATTGTATTCAGTATTTAAAATATTTGCAATATTCCAGTATTTCTTAACACTCTGTATAAAGATTTGTTATACTTTAAAATTTTAGTACCGATTAGTGTCATTCACAACAGGTTTATTTAAGCCAGTTAATTAACAATTAATACTTTTGTGGTATTACAAGGTAAGTAGTACGTGATTTATATTTTAATAATAAGTATTATTACGTTTTGCAGTAATGGAATGGGTAAAGCCACAGACTTAACTACTGTTATTGTAATGTATATCTTAAAGTATATCGTATTGCCTTTTTTGACATCAATTAACAAAATGCAAATTTCTAGCCAAAATTTAATATTTACAACAGGCTGACAGGTATTTTAGGAGACGAAATCAGTAACGTATTAAAAAAATTCCACTTTTAACTCCATTTTTAATTTACACGTCTTAAAAATATACTTATAACATGTGTCCTAACTAATTTATTAATTTTTAATAACAAATAAAATAATACATAATTAATAAATTTGTTCAATCTAAACCTAATTCTGTTTCACTGTCAGAGTCGTCATTTTTCATCGACTGAAGAATAAGTTTATAGAAGACAACATACATAAACATATTTATTATATTATATTATTAAATTTTAAATAAACTTATTATTATTATTATTTAAGTTAATAACAATAGGTTATATATTAGTTTGTATATAAATATACAAATCTTCGACTTTTAAAATATGATTTAGAGCCGTTTCACACACGACTGATGGTCAGTGCTGATGATCGGTCGTAAAAAAATTAACTGATCATCAGTCGTTTATCTTGTCTTCACATAGATGCGATTGATCAGTTGTAAATATGTATTTGCAAAGCCCAGAGCAACGCGTTGTTGTCGCTTTGTGCGTGAGAAGGTTATCAAAGCGAAAAAGAAAAAGCTTTAGAAATTTTTAGGTACAGGGTCTTCCAACGAGGACTGAACAGTGGCTCATTTTTGAGCTTCCTTGTATTTAAAGAAAAATCCAAAATAGCCAATCGATGTACTTTTTCCTGCAGAATTCAAAAATGAAACCAAAAATTTATTTGAACCAGAAACAAAAGAGTTACGCTATCGATAAGGCGTTTTTTTAAATGGAACATAGCTTTTTTTATACGATTTTTGGAACGAGTGATTTTTTTTTTGTCCGTTCTGATTAAAATATTTAATATTGTGACAGCTATTTTTATTAAATTTTGATGTTTTATCCAGTATAATTTAACTTTAACCTGTTTAAAACATACACTAGGTAATAAAGGTATAATCACCTTTGAATCCTTCAAAGTCAAAAAATTTGACAAATTTACTATAATATTGCCGAAATGACTTTGAAGGATTCAAAGGTGATTATACCTTTATTACCTAGTGTATGTTTCAAACAGGTTAAAGTTAAATTATACTGGATAAAACATTAAAATTTAATAAAAATAGCTGTCACAATATTAAATATTTTAATCAGAACGGACAAAAAAAAATCACTTGTTCCAAAAATCGTATAAAAAAAGCTATGTTCCATTTAAAAAACACCTTATCCATATCGTAACTCTTTTGTTTCTGGTTCAAATAAATTTTTGGTTTCATTTTTGAATTATGCAGGAAAAAGTACATCGCTTGGCTATTTTGGATTTTTCTTTAAATACAAGGAAGCTCAAAAATGAGCCCCTGTTCAGTCCTCGTTGGAAGACCCTGTACATCCATTATGTCTAGAGAGGCCCATAAAAGGTGCATTTGTCACCCTATACTCAAATTGAAGGGACGATCCAAAGAAGTTTTTTACGAATTTTGGAATGCCCAGCACCTCATTTGATGAACTGCATAGCAAACTGGAAAATGAGTTAAAATTTTCAAACAACCTTTGAGTTTCTATTTCAACAAACTTCTCTATTAATATGTCAGCTACCTCGGCGCATGCGTTATCTTTTAAATGGCGATTTTTGTAATCTTCTGACGATGTATCCCAGAGTAGTTGTCGCTGCTCTATGGCGCTAATTAATATTTCGGTATCAAGCCGATATTTTGAGCGGCCATTTGCCATTTCACCGGACTTAGAATGAGGCAAAAACTAAATGGCAGCTCAGCACCAAATACGCAACTGACGGCACGCATGCATGTGAAACGTTAGCTTTAAAACAACAGCTCCAAGTAATCCTGATGATACGGACACGCACGGGCTCGACCGATGAACCAGAATAACAATGCAAACGCCATAAACTTATCGAATACGGGGTGGGCCTACCTGCTCTTGACAACAAGAACAACATTTTTTTGCAAAATAATGGTAAACAAGTGACATTATTAAAATTGTAAATATGTCATCCTGTAGACCTTTCAGGCATACAACAATAAAGTTTTATTAAAATTAATGACAGGCAGCAAAAGCCAAGACGATATACTTTGAGATGTACTTTTACTGTTGTCAAATAAAGCCTACACTTAAGGTGGAATTCTCAGCGTCATTCAATCTATTGCCCACCTAGAACCTATTTCGTGTTGTTTTTCTGGAGTTTATTATTTTATTAATATAATATAAATATCACATAATAAAAGTAATATCTGACATATTACAAAAATATCAATTTATTTCATTGCTAGTTTTGGGAGAATTGTATAGTGAAAGAGCAATGACATAATAATGTTTAAAAAATCTTATCCGATATTTTTCGCTTTACAATTCTAAAACAAGTTATAAAATTCCTTGATATTTATTTAATATGTCAATTATTACCTATAGAATATGCAGTCGATATTGGTTTTATCCAAATTTTGTGTAAAAGCTAGAAAAAATAAACAATTCTATGCGAAATAGGTGATAGGTTGGCAAGCATATTGATACTTCCACCTTAATTTTAATGATTTTTCTTTTTACTGATTTTGCTTTCATATAGAAAAATAAACTTTTAAATCGATATCAATGTCATTATTAATACTACTACCTACCACAGACATTTACCTTTAGATCCAATAATCACGAAAGTAGAAATTTAAGGCATTGCGCGTGTAAACAAAGCCATACAGGAATAATAGGCATGCGCACTGCAAAATTATCATTTAAAGAATGGAAAAAAAGACGGGTGCTGGCTTTAAAATGTCTTACTAAACGCTTAATGCTGGAGTGCACAGATTTGAAGCCGGTATTTCACGGGCCAAGTTCTTGGTCAAGAAATTGTAATAGTTGATACCTTCAATTTATTTTCACGGCTAAAATTTGCCCCAAGCTATTGCCACAATTTATTGACAGGAAATTGGAACTTGTTCTAATGTATTGACCAAGTTAGGGGAAGGTTGTGATTTCTGGTGTTTTTAGTGGCTGCCAATCTATCAGATTTTGAGGTTAGAAAATCGTTTTTAATGTTTTTTTTTGTTTAAAAATTATTCGCCACATTTTCAAGTACCATTTCTTGATCAAGAATTTGAACAAGTATTCGGTAAAGTATTTTTCACCCTAAATGTTATCGACTTATTGAATGCAATAAAACTACCGGTTTAATCCCATTATTATACACAATCAACAAGCAAATACTAATATTACCTGCTATAATTACAAATTATAATCCGACCCTGACCGACAGTTTATTTGCATTTTTATGGCCCAGCTCTTACAAAACGTCCCAGGTAGCTACGGAGTCAACCATTTGTTGTGAAAAATACTTTACCAGTCAGTATTTATAGCACAAACTACACAAGTACACAGAAACTAGAAATCCGAAATAGTAAACCCCCACAATCAACAATAAGAGAGTTCCTTTTAGTTACTTTTAAATAGAGGGTTGTGCGCATGCCCATCCCTGTTGGGCGTTAGAGGATCTGACCGGTGTACAATCGAATTTTTTCACCCATAATACTTAACTTTTGTTTGCGCACGAGATAAGCTATACAGATCTAAAGGTATATGTCTATGCTCCCTACTCACTACTACATATTACCAATAATTAATTTTCATCTGGGGTACATTATTAGTACAGCAGTATTTTATATTTTCCAATATTTATATTTTTTTCTTTGGCAGCTCCCCCTGAGGTATTAAAACAACCAACCCTTGCACTCTACGTAAGGTTACATCCCCCGCTTAGTATAAGTCTAAATGTAGAAGGAAAAACACCAGAGCATTTTTTTGTAACGCACAATAAATAAAGTTGGTAAGTTTATTATTGCTTTAGGGGAAAAACCGATGTGCTGTGACACACAAGAACCGAGCTCCAGTCATAAAATCCGTAAAGAAATTGACTAAATCTCGAACGACAATCTCGGCGGAACGTAAGGAGAACCTGGTTTGTCATCCCACTTTAAGCCAGCCGAGCTCTTCAAAGTCGTCTGCTAAACTGAACAGACCGTTCAAAGCGAAAGGTCGCAAGGATCTTTCGTTGAAAACCAAAAATGTTACCACAAATACAGAAAGGCTATCTAAAGCTGCTCTTATCAGAAGTAAAAAAATGCCAATCCCGATTGCGCCGCAAAAACTCAAGGCGGATGTAAATGCTAAAGAACCAGAGAAGAAGGAAAAGGATGGATCTGAAATACATTTGGGAGAAATATGTTTTATTAAAAACACCGATGGTAAAACGATGATCGCCAAATACAAAAACAAAGAAGGTGAAGATTTCGACGACAGTTTGGTCGTGTCTTGGGACGCCCCGACTGCGAAAGCGACAGTGTTTACTCACAAGGTTAGGGCTTCAAGCGCGCCTCATTTTATTCGCAACAAGTCTCCGTCGGAGCCGAGCACAAGCAAACAAGGTCTGTTTCGGGTACATAATTTTGCGAAAAATCCGCTTAGGGCGAAATTTAAAAAGCAAGCTTTGAGAAGGCTGGTGAGTGCGACGGAACTTGGTAAAATTGAAAAAAAGAAGAAGAAAAAGTTACGTGTAAAATAACTCTAAATAACAAATGAGGTAGTTGCGTATTTTGCGAATTTCTGGCGTGCAAATGACAGTGTTTGAAAGTAACTAATTTTTGAATACAGTTTGACCAGTAAAGTCCGCATCAAATGGGATTTTTTTTTATTAATAACTTTATTCGAAATTTGACTTTGGCACCAAGTTCTGCTTCGATCGACATGAAAATTAAGCGAAAAATAGTAGTCACGTGATTCGCATTATGTGTCAAATTTTTATTTTTTTCAAAAAATAGTTCAAAAGTGGGGTTATTTCTGAATATATCGAAAAAAGTTATTAGAAAAAGTTTTTTTAAATGCAGTTTCTAGCCCACATGCAAAATTTCAGCTGCATAAGATAATTTTGATTTTTTTACCTATATTTGTAAATTGCACCACTTTTGCAAAATAAGACTCAACGCAACCTACATAAAATTTCTTAGTTTTGACAATGCTTTATTTTGGATACATTTTCTTTAAAGTAGCGCCATATTAAATGTGTGTTTTTCTACAAAATTAAAATTGGGCTATTAAAACTTGGTCGCATGTGATGCAAAGTTCATATGTTTTTAACCCTGTTTTAAGGTAACTTCATAAAATAAGTATTGTTGAAAACGTAGTTTGTGTCTGAAAGTAATACACCTTAATATTAAGACAAAAAAGAACACAGTGTCATCAGTAAAGTGTTCGTTAAGTGAAAAATAAATTTTAGTAGTGGGTAAAAAATCAAAATTATCTTATGCAGCTGAAATTTTGCATGTAGGCTAGAAACTGCGTTTAAAAATATTTTTTCTTATAACTTTTTTCGATATTTTCAGAAATAACCCCACTTTCGAATTATTTTTTGGAAAAAATTAAAATTTGACAGATAATGCGAATCACGTGACTACTATTTTTTTGCTTAGTTTTCATCTCGATCGAAGCAGAACTTAATGCCAACGTCAAATTTCGAATGAAGCTATTAATAAAAAAAATCCCATATGATGCGTACTTTACTGGTCACACTGTATAAAATTTTATGAAATATTGTGGTCCTTCACAGCATATACAGGGTGATTCACGGTGGGTACGTTAGACGTATATTACGAACGAGGTAACGAATCGATCTGAAAGTTTGGTTATTTTCATATTTATTTAAAACATTTTTGACGATACAATGTGGCCACTTCAACCAAAATTTAGTAGCAACTTCGAGATTTTAAATCGTCACCCTGTATTTTATTTTATTTTCGAACCTCCCTATTAATTTCTTAACAACTTTCTCCAACACTATCTCTTAGCGTTTCCACAATAATAATTAATTAAATCAGTTTTTTTGGCGGAAAGCAACTTAAAAAAATTTAACTCCGAAATATTAAAACCCTGTATAAAGAGCCAATTTAAGTAGCTTTTCAAATCAGTTATAATATACAGAGTGTTACATTTAAAAAAAACCTACTTATAGTCACTTTTTCAACTAACCAAATTAACTGTATTTTTAAACCACCCTGTATATCGCAACTAAGAATTGGGCATGGGGTAAAAAGCACCCTTGTATTATTTATTTGTCCAACAAATTTTAGGGTCTTAATATTTCAGGGTTAAAAAATATCAACATTTTTTGAAGTTAACATTTTCTGTGAAAAAAATTGGAATTTAATTATTATTTTAGAAACGGTAAAAGATTGGTGTAGAATAATATTAAAGAAAACAAAATAAAATATAGAGTGTTCCATTTAAAATACCGAAGTTGCTACTTTTTTTGTTGCAATGGCAACGCTGTATCGTTACAATTTTTTTTAGATAAATAGAGCATATTTGTTACGAATCGTTACCTGGATCGTCGTATACGTCTAACGTACCATTCACCGTGAATCACCCTGTATAGTACTAGGGCAAAAGTTTGGAAATATTTGACAGGGATATTAAAAACCAAAAAAATCACTTTAAAAATCAAAGGCAATTTATTTTCGTCCATTAAAAATATAAAGTAAGAGGTATTTGCCAATAAGGGTTGTGCATCATTACGCATAAGTCTGAAAACAAGTTTGTAAATGACAGACAAAAAAATTGTTTAGTACTTGGTAGCAAAACCTTGCTTTTAACAAAGCTCTACGTCTATTTTGCAAACTTATTTTGTACGTTTTATTTTTACCCACTACATTCTGATAGCTTCAAATAAGATTCCAAACTTTTGTAGAGTACTGTATGGGCTTATTTCGTTATTTTTATAGTATTGTTTGTGGCTCGGCAACCTGACATTTTATTGGATAAAAATATCTTAAAATTTGCAATTTTTCAAAAATGACTGTTTGCAGCAGTATAAAGCGTTAAACTGACATTAAAACTGCAACAGCAGCTTACTGAAGGTTTTTAAAATGTTTAGAAATACGAAATGTGGAACTACTTTTTACTGCATTGTTTTTAAAGTGCTATCTCCTGATAACTCTTCGATGTTAATCCTGTTCTGTTTTTAGTATTACACTTTCGAAAATGCGCAAATTTCCATAATTTTTGTAATGTAACGCACAAAAAGTCGCAAAATACGCTCGTACCAGCCTGATATTCTATAAAGTATGTTTTTAAAATATACATTTTTTTATATTGGACTTTTTATATTTATGATCTGGGAAAAGTAAAAAAAAATGAATGAAAATCGAGTTAATTTTTTGAGTGATTGAAAATAAAAGAGGGCTAATTGTATGGGGATGTTAATAGTAGAGGAGCCCAAATTGGGATTTACTCGAGGTTCGTGGGGACCTATTGGATTTGAGAGAGAGAGGGAATACATGCTTCATTGCAGCTGCACGCACTAAACTTTATTGACGATTTTTGTTACTTCGGCTTGTGGAAATCGGCAGATTATATATTTTTCCCGTTATCCTTGACTTATTTCCTTCAACATAAAAAAAAAAACTCGAACGCGCTCGAGAATGTATAGGCGACGTTTTTTTGCAAGTTTGTGACCCTCCCACTTCCTTACGTCACGCTCAAATCGTGAGATTATTAAAATGCACACTTTTTAGCATGTAATTAACCCACCATACCTTAATTTAACGCGCTCGAGTATTTGCAGCTATCGATTTTTTTACTACTCTAATCGGCTGTCCTACACGCGCGACCCTATATAGAGGGCTAAGATTTGGTAGGGGTATTGAACAGGGTGCAAGGTATCCCCCCCCCCCCCCCATATGGTAATCTGACGCGCTTGAGTAAATCCCAAAATTCCCCGTTGGGCTCTCCTACTATAAGGTCGGCCGTGAAAATTTAAAAATTTGTTAAATTGATTTTATTTTCCAATAATTAATGTTGCAGTATTTTGTTTTGAAATATCGACCGTGTAAGTAAAGTACCTTAAAATCATTTAATGTTCTCTGAGACTAGATCTAGTTGGTGACAGTTTTACCTGCCTCACTTCTGCAAAGACCTCGACGCGTAACTTTAGGCTCCCTAGAGTTTGTTTCTGTGTCCAAGCTTTACTTAGGTTCAAGTTAAGTTGAGACAAAAAAAACATTTATTGCTTTACTTACATTAGTCGATACTGTCGAAAGCTTAATTTATTGTAAAATTGTGAAATAAAAATCACTTTAATTTTTTATTTATACGGCAGTACCTACCATTACATAAATTCCGATAGGATTGTATGGTATACATACATGGTGTCCTGAAAGGTATGGTCAATAATATGGGATAAAGTAGATTGGTTAAAAATAAAGTAAGAACTTCATATAAAATTATGTCCTATGTCCACTTAATACAAAGCTACAGCCTCCCTAAAGGGTGTAGGTACTCTGAAGATGTTTTTATTTTCGAATTTAAATTTAAATATTTTGGTAAACTTTGTACGCCGAATAGAACTGTGGTTATAAAAATGTCGATTTAAGAAATGTGACCAGAAATACGGGATGGTGTGGTAAAAATAGGCATAACTTTTTTTACAATAACATTTATACTTTTTTATGTCAAACTAGAAAAAACCTGACATATTTTACGAAACAAATGTACTATTGGTAAGACATAATTAGATGCCGTTTTCTAGATCAATTTATTTAAAAATTACTAGAGACCTATCGAAGATTCGGTTTCGGCCAAAAAATCTAGTTTCGGTGACAGTTTCGATTTCGTCCAAAACCGGAAACTTCGGGTGCGCCGAAACTCAGTGTTCGTGAATTGTCGTAGGCAGTGTTGTCTATACAGGGTGACTCGGATCTAAATGTACATACGTCACCAGGAGATAGTGGACATCTTGGGGGTTCTAAATAATCTAACTTTAGTGGGTCAATCTTTCCTCGTTACCTAGATACAGAGTGTTTTGTCATGTTTGGCTCATTTTTGTTTTTCCCATCATTCTTTTAGCACCTGGTATAATATGTTCATACTCGGTGGAAATATTTTAAGTACCTATCGCTTCAAGATGCCGTATAAACTTTTTTTGAAATTCAGGTCCGGACTTAAAAAAATAGACTGATTTTATTTTTGTTTAATTCCATATCTTATATCTTATTTTTAAAAATTTTATTTTTTATTTGAAAGACACATAAAAAACTACTTCTAATGATATACCTATCAAAAGTGCCGCACTCACCACTTAATCATAATAAATAGCTGTTCTTTAGATATTGAAAAAAATATTAACTGTTTTTATAACGACAATAATAAGACAAATAACAATAAAATAATTATTTGAGAATATTTTCAAAATGCCCTACATTAACTTCTTCACATTTTCTTCCTCTGATATTTAAATTTGAAACTGCACTTCTGATTACATGTGGTCTATTTTTTATTTCCTGAAATGAAGTGATAATGAGTTGCATGAGCTGGTCACGTGTGTTAATTTCATTCTTGTAAACTAAATTTTTCATATACCCCCAAAAAAAGAAGTCCAATGGGTTAAAGTCAGGGGACCTTGCTGGCCAAGAATGGGGCCCCCCGCGACCTATCCATCTGTTGGGACATCTATTGTTTAAAAATCCGGAAACAGGTCTTGCATAATGAAGAGGGGCTCCATCGTGTTGGAAATACATTCCTCTTAAAATAGCATTCTCATTTTAAAAATGTTTTCTAAAAAGTGTAAATATTGGTTTCCATCTAACCTTCCTTCAAAGAAGTGTGGGCCAATCAATTTACTATTCATTATACCCGCCCAAACAATTACTGAAAATCTGTGTTGCGAATGCGACTGCTTAAAATAGCATTTGGATTTTCTAGAGACCATAGATGACAATTTCTGGAATTGTTGACGCCATCTCTGGTAAACTGAGCTTCATCGGTCCACAAAGTCCGATAAAGATCTCTTCGGTGCCTTCCAATCCACTGACAAAAGACCAACCTGTTAGCATAGTCACCTGATTCCAACCTTTGTACCTCTTGAATATGATAAGGATAAAGGCCTTCCTTTCGTATTGTTAAATGGGTTATTTTTGCGTTATATGCAGACGTCTAGCAATTTTTCTTGTTGATATTTTTGGATTTTCTTCAATCTAATTTCAAATGTCTTCTTCTTGTTGAACTGGTTGTCTCACAGGCTGATCAATATTATTTTGTGTCGGAAAATGTACTGACGACACGAACAAAAGGAAATACATTTGAAAATGTTTGATGGTTTGGACATCTTCTTCCAGGAAACCTTAATTCATATTCTCGAGAAGCGGCTCGTCCGTTGCCGTCGCAAAAACCATATACAAATATTATGTCAGCGTATTCTTGGTTTGAAAATTGATGGGGCATTTTAAACGAGAAATAAATGTTTATTAAAAATGTCTTAATAACACCCAAAAATCTGACAGGTTACAACTGGCAATGACTTTTTATTATGGTTGGTTGCCCCCCAATATTTTGTTTTTTCTTAGGTGACTTAGCCATATGCATGGAGTCCAATTAAATTGAACATTTCCAAAATTTTTACAAGCCGCTATTTTATTACTTTTGTTTTTTTCTTATTATTGTTATTCTTAGTAGTAATAGTACCTAGTAACAAGATTTATTTTATTATTGTCGTTATAAAAACAGTTAATATTTTTTATTTTTTTTAAATATCTAAAGAACAGCTATTTATTATGATTGAGTGGTGAGTGCGGCACTTTTGATAGGTATATCTTTAGAAGTAGTTTTTTATGCGTCTTTCAAATAAAAAATAAAATTTTCAAAAATAAGATATACAGGGTGTTGTGATTAAACAAAAATAAAATTAGATTCCAGTATACAATAGAATTTTTTACTTAAAGTGAGACCAAGGTCGAAGATTCGGTTTCTGCTGAAAATTTTGTTTCGGTCGGACACTAAAAATTACCTTTAATTTATGTTATTTACTAGTATTAACAAATCCTCAAATTGTATCAATTATTTACTACTTTTAAAGTTTATTTTAAAATAGCAGGAAATTAGTAAATAAATTAAAATAAATTGAATTAAATTTTAGGATTTGTTAATACATACTAGTAAATAATATAAATTAGCGATTTTTTTAATTGCAAGGTAATTTTAAAATAATTTCATATAAAAACGGCGCAATCAATCCTGTCTTGCCAATAGTACCTTTTTTTCGTAAAATATGTCAAGTTTTTCTAATTTGACATAAAAAATATAAATGTTAGCGTACAAAAAGTTATGTCTCTTTTTACCCTACAATCCCCCATTTTTTGGCTATATTTTTTAAATTAACCATTTTGAGATGACAGTGCTATTCAACGTAGAAAGTTTACCAACCTATCTAAATTTCAAATTTGTATCTACGACATAGGTTTCAAAAATAATTGGAAAAAAAAACCAAATTTTAGATTGCCTCCTTTAGGGGGCTGTAGCTTCGTAGTAAGTAGACATAAAGTCGATTCACTCAGTAAACCTGCAAGATGGCCGACATGTCATATGACAAAAGTCATTGAAAATGCAAAAATTTATTTTATTTAGCTGGAATATATGACTTTTGTCATATGACATGTCGGCCATCTCGCAGGTTTACAGAGTGAATCGACTCTAGCACACAATTTTATATGAAGTTCTTACTTTATTTTTAACCAATCTACTCAATAATATTAAATTATTTATACCTTAGGACACCCTATATACAGTCAGCGGCAAAAAGTTTGCATAAGGGAAAAAGTTATTAATATAGTATCGAAAAAACTTTTCCGGGGGGATCGATAACCTAAAAATCGATTTTGACATACGCCACGTGGCAACTGGTATAGCGGCTAAATCAAGGAAATGTGAATTAACAAAAAGTGAGGAGATATCTATAAAATTTATTTGAAAAAGTTGTTTAGAATTGATGATTTCAAACTTTGTTGCTGAACCACATGTCAGCATGCTTGGAATTTTTCTCCTTAAATGTTCATATTTTTAACCATTATAAAGAGCATTACACGTCTTTCTAAACCATTAAAGTTGCACACCACCCATTTTCTTATTTTCTCTTTTGCTAACAAAGGCAAAAAATATTTATATTTTATTTATTTTTGCCATCTCCTGATGATAAGCTTTTCTACGTTCAAAACGTATTATTATTCCAAAGTTAACTTTTTCTAAAAACAAGGTGTTTCGACAGTTTGTTGACACCCACATGTGACATTAACAGCTAATACTGGTTTCTTCCTAAAAATTCCGGGTAGTGGGCCATAGCAAGCTCACGCGTCAGGTTTCAGAGACCAAATTTTCTTGGTGTTTTTAATTCAAGTTGAACGGCGGGAAGAATAAACCAGTTTAGGTTAATGAACTCCTATTTCCAATAACAAACATTTCATTTATTCATTTAAATTACGGTTACCAAAACTTGCGCTCACTGAGAACTAATCCAGCTGTTTGTATTCAAAAACACATGACATTTTGACGACTTGTTAACCGCCGAGAACGTAAATTATATGGTAACGCAGCATTGAACGCGAAACATGCGCAGGCGCACTGCTTGGTGCTTGATTGGCTCGTAGCTACAATATTTGGGCGGCGAACACTTAACGCTGTATTTTTGCAAGCCATCCTAATAAACCATTATGATCCCCCTTACAAATTTAAAATATGGTGAATGTGATGGTAAAAGAAATTCCCCCAGTCCTGTTTCGGTCTTCCGTTCTTAGAGAATTTTTTTCGCTACTCTGCTTATAAAATTTTTCCAATTATATTGCAAACGTTTGGCCGGTCACTGTATATGATTCTGTTTGCGTTCGGATTTTGTTAGAAAATTTAGAATCTTGTGTGTTATTGTTGCATAAGTTCAGTATTAAAATTGACTATTACGTCTATCCTGTCTAAAAGTTTGAAGGGCATTGAGATTCCTGCGATGAAAATATTTTCGAAACTACTGTGGATCACCATGTAATTGAAGCACATAATATCGCTTTCTTCTATCATAACAATATTTGAGTGAGTCTGTGAGTGAGATTTGGTCCACCGTTAAAAGCAAACACTAGTGACGCATTCATTATTTCATTGTCTCAATATTTCGTTTATTTTTTCCAAAAAGCTGCCAAATACCTGTTTTAAGTTAAAAAAAATTAAGTAATAAGTGAATAAAAGCATAAATCGAAATTTTGTCAAATTACCCCTGACACCACACAACAAATGAAAACTCGAATAAATGTGAAAAACCTCATAGTAAGGAATTGCCAACTTTAAAAGGCCATAACTCAGAAACTAGTCATATGATTGGATTACGGCCATTGACACTTTTACTCAGGACGTCAACATCTACAAAATACTAAAAATTCAGAAAAATTAGCGGAAATTCGTTTTCCCTAAGTGGTGTAAGGGGTCCTTTGCGCATATTTCTTTTCTGCTTTTATTAATTTTTAAATCCAACCGCTAGCTAAATTAGGAATTTCAATTAGGTTACCTACATTGTCTCACTTACACGATCCATATTTAAGGTATTTTCTTCTTGGGAATCCGAATGTACAAGGAATATTACAAAGTTTTCTACTTAAGAATGAAACTAAATACTTTTTTCTAATTTTGTTTCATATCAAATAATCTATTTCGATCTCGTTCTCAGCATGGCCGTCTACGATGTAAGTGACGACAAAGATAGAGTTCTGGAGCCATGGCAAAGGCTATTCGCGGGGCGGTTGGGGGAATGAGAGACGCCCGTGGTGCGTTAATCAATGTCAACTTGACAAGACGTTGAGGTCAGTTTGTTTATTATTAAATTGTCAGTTGGACAAGCGAGCCATGGGCGTCGCCGCTCCTTTCCCCAACATCACCGATCCCAGTCAAAACGCCATTTATGTTGCCGTGCCCGGATATAATATGTCTTTGTCGACTCCTAAACATCTAAGAAGGCACAATAATAAATCATACCTGCTATACTTACGGGTTTTTGCATGGTTGGACTATAATTGGTGTTTTGTTTTTGTTTACAAATGATTGAAGAATTAATTAAAACTAATAAATAACTTTTTTAGGTTAGAGATGTATATTTGGTTTATCACTTACACATTTAATGCAATTAGTGTGACAGAAATATTTATTATGTACCACTTGTAGTAAACCATGACAATTTTATAATATAATATAAAATTATATGGGGTTTTTGGTACTTTAAACAGAAAAGCAAACCAAAGTATACCCTATTTTTAAGGATATCAAAGTTTACGAAATAAAACATACCGAACAGAACTGGTTTTTTTGGAACTGAATATTTGCAAAATAAGCAAAACAGACACTTTTTCCGATTTATCTAAATAACCGTTGGTTTTGCGAAAAAAGTTTATTACAAACAATAAAACACATTAATTTTATACAGAAAAGGTTATTACAAATTTTTATGTAGGATTAACCGTTTTCTCAAAAAGTTTGCTTTTATAGGGTCCTGCAATAGTGCGTCATAGCTCCTATACGAATTTAGTTAGGAATTTCATTCAAACGCTAACTTATACTGTATCATACGGGGTACTTCAGGAAAATATTTTTTCATATACAGGGTGGCCCAAAAAAGTGTGGTCATAAATAGTTGTGATTTTTTAAATGGGATACCCCATATTTTTTGCATATTTAGATTTATGCTATTGTCCTTTATTAATGCCTAAAATTTTGTTTGATTTGCTTTGGTAGTTTAAGAGCAATCAATTAAAAACTAAAAAACAATCTAAAATTAGTTTTTCAACCACGGTAATAAGTGAGTTTAATTACAAGAGGTTTAAAGATACTATGCATCGAATAGTATTTATTTATTTTATACAGGGTGTTCATAATAAGGTTTCAAAAATGACACATTTCAAACCTATTTTTCTCAACTTTTTCAAATGGAACACCCTGTATATTATTTCGGTATCTTATATAAAATAAACAAGCAATTTTTTTTGTAGTTGAAGCATATAAGTTATTTCCAGCCGTTTTCGAAATAAATGCAAATTTCATAAATTATGTTAAAATTAAGCGTAGGCGACTAGACTAATAATTAAAAACTACAGTAATTGTTCAAAATGTCTTCCATTTTGTTCTGTGCACAAGCCAACATGTTTTTGAAAAGATCTGTTTACTTTTTAACATTTCAATTGCAATACTAGCAAAGAGGTTCGTAGTAAGGTTTATCCCTAAAACCCATAGTAGGCTTTGAAATAAAACATGGATTCTTATACTTAGTTTGACAAGTTCTTTAATTCATTTTAAAAGGGTAATATCGGGCGAATAAATTATAAGAAATTCATTTTATTAAATTACACACAACATAAATTAAAATGAATTTCTTATAATTTATTCGCCCGATATTACCTACACCTTTTTAAAATGAATTAAATAACTTGTCAAACTAAGTATAAGAATCCATGTTTTATTTCAAAGCCTACTATGGGTTTTAGGGATAAACCTTACTACGAACCTCTTTGCTGGTATTGCAATTGAAATATTAAAAGGAAAGTGAACAGATCTTTTCAAAAACATGTTGGCTTGTGCACAGAACAAAATGGAAGACATTTTGAACAATTACTGTAGTTTTTAATTATTAGTCTAGTCGCCTAAGCTTAATTTTAAAAATAAACTCTGTTTAATCAACATAATTTATGAAATTTGCATTTATTTCGAAAACGGCTGGAAATAACTTTTATGCTTCAACTACAAAAAAAATTGCTTGTTTATTTTATATACGATACCGAAATAATATACAGGGTGTTCCATTTGAAAAAGTTGAGAAAAATAGGTTTGAAATGTGTAATTTTTGAAACCTTATTATGAACACCCTGTATAAAATAAATAAATACTATTCGATTCATAGTATCTTTAAACCTCTTGTCATTAAACTCACTTAATACCGTGGTTGAAAAACTAATTTTAGATTGTTTTTTTGATATTTTTTCCCCGACTTTAAAATAATTTTTTTTTAGTTTTTAATTGATTGCTCTTAAACTACCAAAGCAAATCAAACAAAATTTTAGGCATTTATAAAGGACAATAGCATAAATCTAAATATGCAAAAAAATATGGGGTGTCCCATTTAAAAAATCACAACTTTTTATGACCACACTTTTTTGGGCCACCCTGTATATGAAAAAATATTTTCCTGAAGTACCCCGTATGATACAGTATAAGTTAGCGTATGAATGAAATTCCTAACTAAATTCGTATAGGAGCTATGGAAGCCTGACGAACTATTGCAGGACCCTGTATAGTTAGGTCTGTTATCAAAATATCACCACATAACATAATTATTCAAAAGTAAAAAAATAACAACCCTTAGTAATTGGTAATAAAAAAATGCATTTTTTTTTATAACAATAAGGTATTTCGTCTGCGTTATCGTATGGTAAGCATGGAAAAACACCGCATTATTTTGTACAGCGGAAAACTGCAATGTAATAAACTATTTTTGTTATGATGATAAATTTGTTTCGATTCGATATGTTGAAAATTGAAACAATAGGTATGTTCTTGTTTTCTCTTATAATTGTAGTTTTTTAAAATTATTTTCTGGATGAGTTGTGGTTTGGGGTTGATCGATTTCCTAAAGAAAATTGTCATATATGGTTTACCATAAGAGGGACATATTTTAGTGAGTACTTTATGAAACAGAAGAGTGATATGATTTTGTGATTTTATTACAGAGAATTTTTATTTCGCCTATTTTGACTAATTGTAAAAATAAAGGATATAATAATACTAATTCAACGTGTTTCATTTAAAAATAAGTCAATTTATTTTCAGGGTGGAGTTTACTAAAGCTGTTAATAAGCAATTTTAAATTAATTGTATACTAAAATTATCAGTAATAAATTTAATCAGCAGTACCTATACCTACCTACCTACCTGGTTGGTATAGACGTTTTCTCTGCCATAATACATTTTCTAATTTTTGTCATAGGATCGTACAAAAGTTTAAAAATCAGTCTATATTTTCGTTGTGGTGAAAATATCAAATTTGTTATAGCCACATTGTAAGTTTTCAAAGTCACCCTACCCGGTATAGGGCTAGTGAGACAACATGTCAAAAAATGACTACCATAATATAAAGATTACCAGATAAGTTAATTAGAGGCTCTCTGACGTCATGTAGTGATTATATTCAATGAAAATGATCAGCTGTTTCTATGGTTACTGACTCACCACGTGACGTCACAGTCTTTAACCCCCTCTCGAGTGATCCCAACACTAGTCTTAATATTAAGGTGTATTCCTTTCAGACACAAACTACGTTTTCAAAGATACTTATTTTTTGAAGTTTTACCTTATACTTACAGGGTCAAAGACAAATAAACTTTGCATCACATGCGACCAAACTTGAATAGCCCAATTTTGATTTTGTAGAAAAACACACATTTAATATGGCGCTACTCTAAAGAAAATGTATCTGAAATTCTGAAATAAAGCATTGTCAAAACTAAGAAGTTTTATGTAGGTTGCGTTGTGTCTTATTTTCCAAAAGTGGTGCAATTTACAAAATATGGGTAAAAATCAAAATTATCTTATGCAGCTAAAATTTTGCATGTGGGCTGGAAACTGCATTTAAAAAAGCTTTTTCTTATAACTTTTTTCGATACTTTCAGAAATAACCCCACTTTTGAATTATTTTTTGGAAAAAATTAAAATTTGACAGATAATGCGAATCACGTGAGTACTATTTTTTTGCTTAATTTTCATCTCGATCGAAGCAGAACTTGATGCCAAAGTCAAATTTTGAATAAATTTAAGTTATTAATAAAAAAAACCATATTATGATGCTGTGGAACTATAGCTACTGCTTTGAGGCATGCTTTCAACAAGTGTCTATCACAGAAAAATAAAGGGTTTATGTGTCTATAGAGTCTGGCTGTGGACTTTTCAACCGCCCAATAAACGTTCACAATAAAGCGCGGGAAACTTTAAAATAAATGTGTTAAATGCGCACATATAAATCATTGTATTATTTCCTATTAAATTGAGGAGAAAAAATTGATAAAATAAAATAATAAACTAAACGAATTACCTTGATTTTCGCAGACGAAAAATAGTGAATATGCAAATATTTCCTAATGCGGATAGGTTTTTTTGAAGAGGATCGCCTTAACCTCAATAATTTTGGCATTGCTGAAAAGCATTTTTGCGAGGGGTAAACCACCCCCCAAAATGTGTACACTAATTGCCTATTTGCGAAAATACTTCTGGTATTTCTATGGTAATTCCAAGTATTGCCAGGTATTTCCATGTGTTCCCAAAATTTGCAGGTAATACTTGGAATTACCATAGAAATACCAGAAGTATTTTCGCAAATAGGAAATTAGTGTACAAATATTCTATTATATTTCTAGATATTTCCAAATATTCCCTTATATTTCTAGGTATTCCCAAATATTTCCTTGTATTTCTAGGTATTCCTAGGTATTACCAAGTATTCCTTGTATTCGGACTTATTCTATAAACCGCTCGCAAAATCACCGAAAATATTACACGTCCATATTATTTTGAAAAGTTAATCTTGGCACCGTTTTTGCTACACAAAAAAAATATAACTTAGAACAACCTGCTGAACGCGCATACCACATATAACAAACCGTCCCAGGTCTGATCCCCACTCCTCATATTCCCAAGTATTTCCAAGTATTTCCTCATGTATTCCCATATATTTCCAAGTACTCCCCATATATTTCCAAGTACTCCCCATATGTTTCCATGTTTTTACAAATATTCCCTTGTATTTCCAAGTATTCCCAGATATTTCCATGGATTTCCTTTAATTTGTACACTGATTTCCAGGGGTGGTTTACCCCCTCGCATTTTTGATAAGAAAGGTGTTAAGTGGGGTACTGCCATTTAAGATTTTAAACTGGACGAGGGTAGTGCTTCAGGGGGGTGGGTAAGGATCCGCAAAGAAAATATCCTATTTTTATTCCTCCGCGTTTTTGTTATTATATTTATTCTTGTTCAGAAAATATAGCCACATTGTAATAAGATTTCAAAGTCACCCTACCCCCTGGTGTAAGTATTCGTTGCCCTACCCGGTATAGGGCTAGTGAGCCAACATGTCAAATATTACAAGTTTTTCTCTTGTGAACTTGTATGAACATGCAGGGCGCCAAATTAATTTTCATTTGTACTTTGTAGTTTCATGCAGCACAAAGACCAAATCAGTAAGATTGTCGTTTCATCGTAATTTGAAATTTGAACCTGGAAACTAAGCAACCATTACAACACCTTTGTCACACCGCGGATTGGCGACACACCTGTTGAGTTCATAATAAATTTTTACCTGCAAAGAAGTAGCCAAGGTCTTCATTTAAATAAAAATAAATTAAGCACATGAAAACAAACAAGTTTCGTAATTGAAAGTGCATTTTAAAATTCTTCTCAGTACTTAAACTAGTTTAACTAGTGATATCTATTTAAAGTTGCATTTAGGTAAGTTTAAACTAAAATTTTGTATTTACAACCAGTAAACAAAAGATGTCATGTTAATATTTATTGGAAATTCCAAATTTGGAAATCCCCAGTACTTACAAGGATTTCTTAATAATTATTAACATCTTGGTAATTTAGTAGTAGGTATATGTAGGTACCATATTTTCGTTTTATTACGTCTAGCTGGGTTTGCAGAAACTTTAAATATTTGATATTCAATGACAAAAGGTATTAGACCTAATTACAAAGGTAATATATTTTTATTGAGTGAAAAGCTAATACATTTTTTGCACTCTATAGCTTTAAATTTCTTTTATGGACTAAATAAGTGTCACTTTTATTCAGGGATAATTTTTAATTAGAATACTTGACCCTCGGGGTATTAATAATTCGTTTGTCAACAGCACCTCTAGAAACTAGAAATAATATAATTCTAATCAAACCTATATATAGGTAGGTACTCAATATATCAAAAAAACTAACGCTGCTACATACCTAAGCCTTATGATGTCTTAATTTTAAATGTTTTCTTAAAAGTTTTACTGTCAATCCTAACATAACAAATATTACTTTAGTCGTTTTAGGATTGACATCTAGTACATACATTATGGTAATATACTTATAGTTTGAGTTTCCCTTACATTTATAAGTAAGTGTATGTATTAGGTTGGTACCTATTTTGCATTTTTTAGCATGAAGACATTTTTTATAAGTGCCTTTTTCCTTGCATCACTTATTTCGACTTTACAAGCCAGGATAAATAAATGTGAACATGAGAAACTGGAAGCCTGTGTCTGTGGGGACCATTACATAGATCACACCACAATGTTTGTTGTCAACTGTACCAATACGGGATTTACTGATATCGATATGCTGCAGTATTTACCAGAAGAAACGAACATATTAATATTTACAGGTAACCATATTAATACTTTACCCTCAAATATTTTTGGAGAAGACGCAGATTTAAGTGAATTACAAGTAATCGATATGAGTAATAATGGTATAAGAGAAATAAAAGGAAAGTCCTTTCATCATGTTACGAATGTTGAAAGGCTTATATTAAATCACAACAACATATCAATTGCAGAAGAGTACGATAGAAATTTTCATCATCCTAGAGTGTTTTCAAATTTTCTTAATTTACAAGAGTTACATTTGACCAATGCTTTTGCTGATAACACTGATGCTGAGCTAGCTGACGATTTACATGATATATTTGTAAATAGTAATCTTACCAAATTATATAAGTTACATTTGGAGCAAAATGAAATTAGAAATTGGAAAGACGAAAGGGTATTTTGTGACTTGCCAAACTTGCATGATTTATACCTCGGAGATAACAAGATTCCCAGTCTAAATTTTAACATAAATTGTCTAAAAAAACTCAGATATTTAGATCTTGAATACAATAATATTTCAAAGTTAACTCAAAAGGATTTAGATACTTTTGATACATTGGCAAATGATCCTGGTCGAACTGAGAGCCTCGTATTGGAAATTGGTAATAATCCTTTTAAATGTGATTCAGCAACGAGGAACTTTTATAGTTGGATTCAAAAGACCAGCGTAAAAATCAGAAATGAAGAAAAATTAGAGTGTACGAATGCAAAGTATGGTAAGAGATACATAGTTAATCTGAAAAGTTTGGCTGACTCGAAGCAGGCAAAAATATCTCAGGCCCTAACGGTTTTACTTGTAGTTTTGGTTTGTATTTTGCTAACGTTAATGAGCGCTTATGTATATCTTAAAAAAGATAGTGTGAGGACAAAACTATCACCAGTTTTTGAATCTATTACGAGAAAGGTTCAATATACCACTATTGAATCTCAAGCAGATGTTTAATATGGTTATTCCTAAAAACAAATTGGTGCTGAAGTGGTGCTAACTGCTAACTTATTACTTTGATACACTGCTCGACATTTAAATTGCCTTCCTGGCAAATTCTAATATCGGTACAGTGAGCGGCAAAAAATTTGCAATATATTATGGTAAACCATTTTATTAATTTTTCCGAGGGTGTTCGATAACCTGAAAATCTATTTGACTACTGATATAGGGACAAATTTTAAAAAAATTATGGATTTACAAAAAGTGAAGTTAGGTGATGAGATACCAAAAAAAAATATTTGAAAAAATTGTTTACAATTACTTACATTCTAGGCCCATCTAGGTCCATATTATGCAAAATTTGAAGAAAAAATTTAAAAACGTCAATCTATTAAAAAGAACCGCTTCAAAATCCGTTGCGTTTAAAGATTTAAGCATATATAGGGACGGACAGACAGCGACAGCGACTTTGTTTTATACTATTTATATCTGTCACTGACTGAATGAAAAACAAAATGATAATCGATAATTTATCTGTCATTGATGGTCATACTATTCAAATAATGTTGTGTAAAGTTTTGACAGCCGTTTAAATTTTATTTGTATTGTTTTTTATTAGGTATATTTTCGGAAAATTAAGTTAGTAAATTTTTTAAAATAAAAGCATTCATTGCCAGACAATATCCGTCGCCGTGGTTTTTTCAGGAAATAGGAATTTATGCTTTTATTAAATAATTGGATTTTGTTTGAACAAAAGTCTCAAAAACTTCCGAATTTGTATGCACTTGTTATAGTACTACTAAGAATAAACGAATGTAGTGGTTTTTTTCTATAACTGACGGGAAAAAACGAAAAACTAATGTTTCGCCTGACGCTTGCTGTTTCAATGAATTGTATCTCATGACTATCAAATGTTTTTAAAGATTTTTGTGCTAAAGTGTCTAGAAAGAGATTATTTTTTCGGAATCAATTTTCATCGATAGTCGCGAATAAATATTCTACTCGCACAGAATCTTAAAAACTAAGTCTATTTAGTTTAAAAAAACTTAATAGTCGTTATAGATATAGAAACCATTGCGTCAATCATTGTAAAAAAAAATTAAACATTTATTTATTTTGATCCAAATACTTTACATTAAGCCAAGCTAGTTATAAAAGGCAAAAACTGGGAATTTGTTAATTGATAAAAAAATGCTTTTTTTATTTTATTAAATAAAATCTTTAAATGTTATGTCAATTAAGGTACATTTTTTGGATATCTCGTCACCTAACCTCGCATAAATTCAGATTTTTTTTATTTTGCCGCTATACCACATGACTTCAACATGAACAATCAATTTCGAAAAGGTTTTTCGATACTCAGTTAACAAATTTTTTTTGCAAACTTTTTGCCGGTCACTGTATTTTGTACTAAGTATGCAAAAAATAAAAATGTAGGAAAATCATTTTATATTAAATTATATATTATTATATTATGTAAATATAATAATCTTGTACTTTGCCGTGCTCTGTCAAATAACTTTGCCCATAATACAAAGATCGAGTGCATTAAAATTGGAAATTATCAAATTATTTAGAGCTCGCCGCGTCTATGTTTTTACATAGTAAAATTTTGAAACGTATTTTGTGTTTAAATAATGATGTCGAAATTATTCGTAACAGCTCAACAGGCATAAATCACTACATATATGGAAAAATTCCACAGATCGCCATAAAAGGTAAAACAATATAAATGTTAAGCAGTGTAATTTATAAGTGTCGCTTAATTTACTTTACTAATGTTATGTAAATTTTATGTTCACTTCTTATCTAAGGTAAGAAACAGACTAAAAATTAGGTAGGTATACTTTATATTACAAAATATCGAGTTTTCACTTTACTGCTCTCGGGCGCTAGCTATAGTATGGGTATCATATGTATATAGAGTCGTCTGAAGATGCCTTCAATTATTTCCTATTTATACAAAGTGATAGGACAAGGAAGCCTTCAGGGCGACCCCGCATTATCACCCTATGTTTTGTAGGTCATACATACTGATACACTGACGTAGTAAACAAATTAACAAACTAATAAATATACAGATATATCTAATATCTTTAAAGTGAGAGGTGTAAAAACATACCCACATATGCCACACATAATATGGGACGTTTTTTTTATTTGATGGAATATTAAAAAAAAATTTTAAAACCGACCAGAAAATTTACACTTTCTGGACAATTTTTCGTCTAGAAAATAACGTTTTTCCGGTCTCTAATGTCCCTGTCACCCTGTTTTTTGATTTTCCAATCGCTCTTTGATAATACAAGATACCTTGATTTCGTTATTATGACAAGAATATTTCGATGTATTGTCGAGTGACAGTTCGTTGATTTTTAATTTTGTTCTTTATGTCAAACTTGTTTCGCGTAGATTATAAAATATATCGAAGTGTCGGTCTTAAAAAAAATATTGTACGTCACGCAACCGAAAATTAGTGTTTTCCAGGTCTCTCCAATGCTTGTCTCGACCTGAAAAACACTACTTTCCGGTCTTGTAACGTAAATTACTATTTTTAAAACCGACCAGAAAATTTACACTTTCTGGACAATTTTTCGTCTAGAAAATAACGTTTTTCCGATCGCAAGACCTTTTCCGGTCCCTAATGTCCCTGTCACCCTGTTTTTTGATTTTCCAATCGCTCTTTGATAATACAAGATACCTTGATTTCGTTATTATGACAAAAACATTTCGATGTATTGTCGAGTGACAGTTCGTTGATTTTTAATTTTGTTCTTTATGTCAAACTTGTTTCGCGTAGATTATAAAATATATCGAAGTGTCGGTCTTAAAAAAAATATTGTACGTCACGCAACCGAAAATTAGTGTTTTCCAGGTCTCTCCAATGCTTGTCTCGACCTGAAAAACACTACTTTCCGGTCTTGTAACGTAAATTACTATTTTTAAAACCGACCAGAAAATTTACACTTTCTGGACAATTTTTCGTCTAGAAAATAACGTTTTTCCGATCGCAAGACCTTTTCCGGTCCCTAATGTCCCTGTCACCCTGTTTTTTGATTTTCCAATCGCTCTTTGATAATAAAAGATACCTTGATTTCGTTATTATGACAAAAACATTTCGATGTATTGTCGAGTGACAGTTCGTTGATTTTTAATTTTGTTCTTTATGTCAAACTTGTTTCGCGTAGATTATAAAATATATCGAAGTGTCGGTCTTAAAAAAAATATTGTACGTCACGCAACCGAAAATTAGTGTTTTCCAGGTCTCTCCAATGCTTGTCTCGACCTGAAAAACACTACTTTCCGGTCTTGTAACGTAAATTACTATTTTTAAAACCGACCAGAAAATTTACACTTTCTGGACAATTTTTCGTCTAGAAAATAACGTTTTTCCGATCGCAAGACCTTTTCCGGTCCCTAATGTCCCTGTCACCCTGTTTTTTGATTTTCCAATCGCTCTTTGATAATACAAGATACCTTGATTTCGTTATTATGACAAAAACATTTCGATGTATTGTCGAGTGACAGTTCGTTGATTTTTAATTTTGTTCTTTATGTCAAACTTGTTTCGCGTAGATTATAAAATATATCGAAGTGTCGGTCTTAAAAAAAATATTGTACGTCACGCAACCGAAAATTAGTGTTTTCCAGGTCTCTCCAATGCTTGTCTCGACCTGAAAAACACTACTTTCCGGTCTTGTAACGTAAATTACTATTTTTAAAACCGACCAGAAAATTTACACTTTCTGGACAATTTTTCGTCTAGAAAATAACGTTTTTCCGATCGCAAGACCTTTTCCGGTCTCTAATGTCACTGTCACTCTGTTTTTTGTTTTTCCAATCGCTCTTTGATAATACAAGATACCTTGATTTCGTTATTATGACAACAACATTTCGATGTATTGTCGAGTGACAGTTCGTTGATTTTTAATTTTGTTCTTTATGTCAAACTTGTTTCGCGTAGATTATAAAATATATCGAAGTGTCGGTCTTAAAAAAAATATTGCACGTCACGCAACCGAAAATTAGTGTTTTCCAGGTCTCTTCAAGCTTCCAGGACTCGCCTATGGCTCGCCCTGGAAATGCTTGTCTCGACCTGAAAAACACTACTTTCCGGTCTTGTAACGTAAATTACTATTTCGGCAACCGTTCTGAAAGTACCCACTTTCCGAATACTTTTTCTTTAAGAAAGTAGCACTTTTCCGGCCTAGTCTAGAACATAATACAGTGTCACCAGTAAAGTCCGCATATGGGATTTTTTTATTATTAGCTTTATTCAAAATTTGACTTTGGCATCAAGTTCTGCTTCGATCGAGATGAAAATTAAGCAAAAAAATAGTAGTCACATGATTTGCATTATCTGTCAAATTTTAATTTTTTCCAAAAAATAATTCAAAAGTAGGGTTATTTCTGAAAATATCGAAAAAACACACATTCCCAAATTTCCTTATTATACTCTCCTGATGATGAATGCCTTGAATGCTACTGCATTCGAAACATGTAAATAATTTACCCTGTGTTAATAAACATAAACCTTTTAATATACCAGTGGAGGAAGACTTAAAGTGTCTTATTTCTTTCCCTTCAAACATATACACTCCACTTAAAGTATGGACTATTTCTTCAAGTTCATATCGAAAAACATTATTAAAAAGAGTTTTTTTAAATGCAGTTTCTGGCCCACATGCAAAATTTCAGCTGCATAAGATAATTTTGATTTTTTACATTACATTGCACCACTTTTGCAAAATAAGACTCAACGCAACCTACATATAAAACTTATTAGTTTTGACAATGCTTTATTTCAGACACATTTTCTTTAAAGTTTTAATATTAAATATGTGTTTTTCTACAAAATCAAAATTGGTCTATTAAAATTTGGTCGCATGTGATGCAAAGTTTATTTGTTTTTGACCCTGTATAAGGGTATAAAACAAAAATTATCTTATGCAGCTGAAATTTTGCATGTGGGCTAGAAACTGCATTTAAAAAAACTTTTTCTAATAACTTTTTTCGATATTTTCAGAAATAACCACACTTTTGAATTATTTTTTGGAAAAAAATAAAATTTGACAGATAATGCGAATTACGTGACTACTATTTTTTTGCTTAATTTTCATCTCGATCGAAGCAGAACTTGATGCCAAAGTCAAATTTTGAATAGTTATTTAAAAAAAAAAATCCCATATGATGCGGAGTTTACTGGTGACACTATAAAATAAAGCGTCCGGGAAGTGGGTACTGACCGGGCGGTTACCGAAAAAATAGTGCCCCCCTCCTCCCTGTCTCTGTACGCCACTGGTCACGTGACTATACTATACCTATTGTTTTATTGTTTGGCGTAAAAATAAATTTTACATGACATCGAAAAAGGTGATTTGAATTTTATGTTTGTTTACAAAGTTTGATGCCAAAATTACAAAAAAAAAATTTTGAAAAAAATATCCAATGAATTTTAAATTCCCATGAATTTAATGAAACTGTCTTAAATGATCGACAACCAAGGTTTTAATTCGTGGTGTTAATATATCTATTACTTAAAACATGCTTGTTGTTTCTTTTTATATTTGTTAAAATTTTAAATTTAGCTTTTTACCATGTACTTGAGCATGGTCAGTCCCTCTATCTGACAACCATATTTACCATTTATAGTTATTTTTGGAACAATAAGCTTACAAAGAACCGTTTTTCTAATTTTGTCCAAGAAGTTTTTGCAATATGCCATCAATAAAATGTTTTCCATATGTAGCCAACTTTATGTCGGTCACTGTATACGCCCCAAACTCTTGAAAGCAAACACTAGTGACGCATTCGCCGTTTCATTTTTTGATCAATATTCCTTTTATTAACCAGCCAAATGCCTGTGTTTGGGTAGGAATTATCTAAAATTTTGAGTAAAAAAAAATTAATTAATAGATTAATAAAAGCATAAAAAAAAATTTGTCAAATTTACCCATATTTCTTTCTATAATTTTATAAATTTTTAAATCAAACTTTTTTCAACGTACAACTGTAGGTAATTGTACTCCAAAGAGGGGCACTAGGCCGAGTTTTGAATAGAACGAAGAAGTAACAAAATAATGATCAAAAACCGAAATAGCGAAGGCGCCGCTAGTGTTTGCTCTTAACGTTATTTGACAAACTATTACAAGTGTTTTTAGTTTCGCTACTAGTATTTTACACCCTATTTTGTTCTATTTTCATAGAATATGGGAATAAACCATACTTGCTAGATTTAGAAACGTTATTCACAAAATAAAATATTAATATTTAGGACAACACTGTTCATATTAGCTTGTTATTTTTATTTTATTAGGCGTTTTTTACTCGTAAGTAGATATTAGATGGAAACTATCTTTTTTTAGAATTTTGCTTTATATGTTTATAAATTATTCACAATTATTTTGGCTTTCTATAAATTTATTGTAATGTTGTATTTTGTCCACTTTACTTTTACATTCCTTTTTATTTTATTTGTACATAGTTTTTATACATTATGTCGTAATTTATATCAAATATAGCGAATAAGTGGCAATTTAGTTATAAAAAAAGTATTTATATACATTTCTCGTAAACTATACCCTCATTGTTAACAAGAGAGGGTAATTCCATAATTATTATGCTTCTTTTTGCTGTGTAAGAAATAATGGGGCCGAGCTGGTCCAAAACGGAAAGTTGTTTTATTGTTTTTTTTTTTAATTCTGCTGGGCTGTAGGTACAGTGTTGTATTCATTAAAACAGCGTACACGAATTAGAATGAGAGGAAACCTTAACCATATTTACGTAGGACCGGCTTATCGCATGTTAAAGGTTATTAAAAATGCAAAGCATTGGCGTTGGGCGTTAGTTCAATAGAATAACAAAATTAATTTTTATATTTTATAATATATCTTAACAGTTTTATAAAAATTACAATAGAAACAAAAACGTTTAACAAGAATAAATAAAATCGTAATATTTGGTCACATATCCCTGTTTTTCTATTACTTGAGTCAGTCTATTCGGAATTCACTGAATTATATTTGATACACAATATTTGGATCAAGATCTTCCCAGCACGCATGTATTTATTTCCCATAAATTTTCTGAATTTTGTGGCCTAAAATTTCGATTATATATTTCTTTTACGATTATACCTCAAATATTTTCAATTGGATTGATATCGGGACTATAAGCGACCCAAGGCAGCACTTCCACATTATGGGTTTGAAACCATCAGTGGGTTACAAGCATTGGCAGTGTGGACTGGACAATTATCTTGTTGAAATATGAAAGTAATATTGGGATATATTTGCTCAGCAGACAGTAACAATGTTTTCTAAAATGTTAATGTAATTTCCGGCATTAAATCTTCCCTCTATTAGCCAGCAAACACCAGGTCCACGAACACTTATCCAGCCCCATACATTTACAGAGAAACGCCCATGTCTAGAAGTGACCTGGTATTGTTTGGACGGTACACACGAATTTGTCTGTTATAAGTCGACTGGAACGTCTTTTCATCAGTAAAAATGACCCTGTTCCAAAATTGAGGATTGCGGTATATAAAAATTAAAGCAAAAATAATCCTTGATTTGTCGCTGTTTTTCGGTAAGAAACATTTTTTTCGCAGCTGGGCGACATTGTAGATTCCTTGATTCTCCTGCTGGCGGTAGGTTGGGAGGCAGGAAATGCTGTATCAATAACAACATCCTTTGCAGTTGCAAATGAATTATTTCTTAAATATCCCAAAAAAGCAGCATCCTGTTCAGGGTTGGAACCTTTGGGACGACCTGAACCAATTTTCCCTTTAGAGATTCTTCTTGTTCCCAGCTTTGCTTAATTTTCAATATAGTTTTTTTATTTCTAATATACTAAATATACAACTGCACTACAGCACGGATTGACCATCCTTCTTCGATTCTTGATACAATTTGAGCCTTTTCAACTTCAGACAACTGACTAGGCATTTTTATGTTCTTCTGTCAAAGTTTATCAAACGTTATAACCATGCAGTTTCAAAATTGATTACACCGACTCCAATGCTTTGCATTTTTGATATAATATGACGTGTGATAACCTCCAATAAACAATCATTTAGACAAGCCGGTTTTACGCAAGTATGACAAAACTTACCTCTCATTCTAACTCTTGTACGCTTTGTTTTATGAATACAACTGTACGTATTTCGCCATTTCATTTTTTTTTAGTCAGTATTTTCGTTTTATCCTAAAAGCGGCCATGTAACCGTCTGTTAATTGCTTTCAATCGCAACCCAATTCACCTTTCTGGACCTTTCATCTGGTAAACTAAATAATCGCTCGATAACCAAAATATCGCTTGCAATGTGATTGACGTCGTCTACTAAAGCGCGATCTTTTGAATATCGATCGCATGCGACGAGATTGTCAATCTGGTTGCTCGATACTCGCCTACTGAATGGACACCTTTATTAGTTTATAAATCCAAGTTTTTTTTTTAATTTGAAACTGTAGGTGAAAGTGCTCCAAAGATCTCATATTCGGCTGATTTTTATATAAAACAAAAAGTAATGAAAATATTGATCAAAATGAAATGGCGAATATTTAACTAATGTTAGCTTTTCAGAAAAATATATACAGTGTGTCCACGGATGGACCTAACTATACTTGTAAAAAACTTTATTTTCAATTCAGTGTGCACAAAAAATGTAGATTTGCAAAATTAAAAATTTTTGATCCAACTTTTCTGAATGATCAAAATAAAAGAGATTGGAAAGAGAATTCGAAAAGCCGAATAAAGTTTTGAGATATAAACCTGTGGTAACTACGATATTTTATATTAAAACTTTAATCTGAAGGAAAATATCAATAATTTATTTAACTTTAATATAAAATATCGTAGTTACCACGTCATATCTCAAAACTTTATTCGGCTTTTCGAATTATCTTTCTAATATCTTTTATTTTGATCCATCAAAAAAGTTGGATCAAAATTTTTTTTATTTTGCAAATCTACATTTTTTGTGCACCCTGTATAAAAAAAATGGAAATTTTCTTACGTGAATTATATTTATTTAATAAGCAAAAGAAATGATGAAGAATGACTTTTTTCGAAAAATTGAAAATAAAGTTTTTTACAAGTATAGTTAGGTCCATCCGTGGACACACTGTATATAAATTTAATTAAAAAATCTACGTTGATCTGAACTTCCTGTATTACCGGAACGATATATAAATATAATGCGAAATATTTTTAAAAGAGCGCGGAACCCATCCTTATTTTAAAATGTTTACTAGCCAAAAAGGACTCTGAAATGGAAAATAAAACAATGTAAATTTTACAGTCATATTCACTAAAAGTTTTAAAATCTAAAACTAAGGAAATGGCTGAGTAAAATAATTAAAATGTTCTATACAAATGTATAAGTAGTTAGATCACAAATAACCCAATTAAATTCACTACCTACTATATTATATTAAATTTTTTAAAAAGCAATTTTCAGATAAATCGGTATATATATACAGACTGTTCGCGGATCGGGTTTACAATAGATAAGATGTAAAACTTCATTTTTCGGGAAAAAGTCAAATCTTGTTCAAAACTTTTGCTTGTAAAATAATGCAATTAACAAGGAGAAAATTTTGATTTTTTATAAGTACAGTGTTCGCAAAAACTTCAAAAACATGATTTTTCTCCAACTACCTTTATTTTTCATTTTTGACCAAAATGCCAATTAGAAAACTTATTTAGAATAACGTTTGTAATTTAAATCCGAGATTTAAAATAAATCTTCGATTTATTTAGTTTTTTTAATTTTTAGAGATAAAAAAAATCCGTGTTTTTACAAAAGATGGTAGGAATGCATTTAAAATTTTAAAATAAAATACACACCACCCATTATGAAAATAGAGTCTAATAAAATTTTATATTAATATTTTTATTGAGCAGTAAAATTTCCATTTACCTACCTCTAAAAATTAAAAAAAACTAAAAAAATCGAAGATTTATTTTAAATCTCGGATTTAAATTACAAACGTTATTCTAAATAGGTTTTCTAATTGGCATTTTGGTCAAAAATTAAAAATAAAGGTAGTTTACTATTGGAGAAAAATCATGTTTTTGAAGTTTTTGCGAAACCCTGTATAAAAAATCGAAATTTTCTCTTCGTGAATTGGATTTTCTTACAAGCAAAACTTTTTATCAAGAATGACTTTTTCACGAAAAATTAATTTTTTCATTCATTTGTGCTATTGTGAACCCTATATCCGCGGACAGTCTGTATAAAAAAAAAATTCCATTTTTACGTCCTGACAAAAATTTGAACTTTGTTTCTTTCAGTTTAATGTGCAATTTTTGTTTTATTAGTTTAGGTTTTAATTTTCTATTCGTTTTATAAAAAAACTGAACAAAAAAAAATGTGATATTTTAGAGGATGCTTTTAAAGTGCATTTATATTCGTGTTGTCACGACTTTTATTATAATAAATAATAAATTTGTTAACAAAGAAGCTTGGTTTTTATTAACTTCTAGTGTTAGTGATAATTACATATAGTAGCCGACATATTGCAGGTTCAAACAAGGTGGCATGCTAATCGGCCCAAAAGGGTGCCTTATAGTAACTACCTAAAAAATTATATTTTAGCTGTTTTTTTAATTGTCTTTTATATCACGCTCCTGCGGTCTGTGATTAAGAAACATATCGCACAGATTGTCGTCTCTTGTTGGATGATAACTGACTTGTGTTGACGCATTTTATCACCCGGTCTTCTCGGGCGTCGTAGCCACAGACTCTTAAGGTGGACTGTATTTATCAACAAACCCGAACAAACCTATAAGTTTTCTTTGGTATTTATGAAGGTATTAGGTACTTTCCATTTGTTTCTTTTAAACAGCAAAGTAAAAATCTTTGCTTAGCTAAGTTGTTAAAGGAACGCTTCGCGAACAGTTTCTTATAGTTCGTATGGGAAATAGAAAACGCGGCTAGGGGGGAGGAAAAATCTTTGCTGTGCTAAGTTAAATTTTTAGAAGAAACGCTTATTAACTTAACCGTTGGCTTTGCTTTGCTATTTAAAAGAAACTTAAAGGAACTCTGCCAGTTAAAGAAACACTCTTCGCGAACAACTTCGTATAATCGCAAGAGAAATATAGAGGGGCATACTTAACCGCGGCAAGGGGGAAGGAAAAAAAACTTTGTTGTGCCTTGCCTTGCTATTAAAAAATAACTTAAAAGGAACTCTGCTATTTATTATTCCTTTATTTTAGGGACTTTTTTTAATAGTCGTCGCTTTTCTAATAACGCTTTAAAAATTGGGAAAGTATTTTTTATTTTTTTTTATTTAAAACGATAAACATATTAGGGGCAATATTATTGGCCAAAAAATGTTTGGGGGACCCAGTGGGTATTAGACACCGTCCACCTAGTCGGCGGCAAGAAAGAAAACGTGAGGGATATCGACGAGTAAATGTTGTTGATTTTACAACTAATCAATTTTCAAAATTGTTTCATGTATATCGGCTATGATGGTTCAGACCACCAAACTAGACACGCCACTTTTTTCTGTACAGACCCCACAGTAGGACTAGTAGCGAGAGAGGGAACCTATCATTTCTCTGTGGTACTATTGTGGGCTTGTCGTTGCCCTTTGTTTGTGTTCTGCTAAGATGTTGACAGTTGACATAACCTCCTTCTTATGTTTACATTTTTTTATGATAATTTGTTTACAGTTATTTGTTATTCGCTTTCACTTTTCAAAGGAACGACTATTTCTGTTCTGTTACGTTATATTAATTAAAATTCATAAGTGTTTATTAGGAAGGAAACAAGTTTTAGAATGGAATGTGTTCCACCTTATGTCTTTGCTGCTTCTTATTAAAAAATTACCTGGCAGTTGTAACATTGTTTTTGTAGTAAGTGGGAATCTCTATAAACTTTATTCATTCTTTACATTCCAACTAAATAACTCACCTACCTGTTTGGTATTCTGAGAAGTGGTAAAAGAAAACTGCATCCACACCTTAGCCTATAAATGTATATATTGTAGAAATAGTGAAAATGCCTGATACTGTAGAATCAAACTTACAAAAAGTCCTTAAAGGATTACCTTTGGAAGGGGAGGAAGCCGAAATATGTGACTATTCATTGGAGGAGCAAAATGAAGCTCTGGAATCTCAAGGAATTCAACCAAATGTTGATCCTAAGTATAAACCAATTGTGGGAGAGACTATTACTTACATTGTGGCTTGTGTTATATTAAATGAACATGGAGAGGTATTAATGATGCAGGAAGCAAAGCAGTCTTGTGCTGGTAAATGGTAAGAGTACTTTATTTTTTAAAAAACCCATTACGCTGTTACTTATAATTATGGCTATATATAACACATATCACAGTCATAAAATAAATAGTTTACTGTAAGGGAATTCTTACTTTTTTCTCCTTCTCTTCTTCAAACAATTTGCGCTTATTTCTTAAGGTATTTGCCTGCGGGACGAATGGAAAAAGGAGAGACTATTATGGAGGCCTGTGAACGGGAAGTCTTGGAGGAAACTGGATTACAAATGCAATGTAAAACTCTGCTGATGGTTGAAACTGCTGGAGGAACATGGATAAGGTAGGACAAACATTGTGACAAAACATTTTATCATAGCTTATGGTCTTTGACAGTTAAAAACAGGATTTTAATGTTTTTTAATAAATTAAACGTCAGGTTAACATTTTCACTAAAATTTGTAATATTTTTAGATTTGTTATGACTGGCAAAATTACAGGTGGAAGCCTTAAAACCCCTGCACAAGCTGATAAGGAATCTCTTCAAGCTAAATGGATAGGAAACTTAAATGAACTTACCTTAAGAGCCACTGATATAACCCATCTAATTGATAAAGCCAGGTGGGTTTACTACATTAAAACATACAAGTTTGTAAGTAAATCATAAATTATTTCCAACTTTAAATGGTTTTGTTGCTGCACAATTGTACATTTACAAGTTCTACCCAAATGACCTGTATACTGTGACATACTTAATTAGACAAAGTGTGCACCAGTGCACATTTTATATTTGTAAATGGTATGGCATAAAAATATTGAAAGGACAGTACCTACCTACTATATCTTGGCAACTATTAAGATTTAACAAAAATAACTAGATATATACATAGTATTTGCAGAATTATACCCTTGACTCTTACTGCCAAAAATAAACTACCTGATTAAACCCTATTGTATAGGCCTCAACTTCTTCAAAGGGGATTAAATGGGATCAGGGTCGGCTTGAAAATGTAAGTACCTACACCACATAATTTATTTTTATAATTTAAAATAAATAGATAGGTATTTTTAGTTTTATAATAAATGTAAAATAATGATAACAATTATTAATGATAATTGAAAATAATATAATTTAAAAGTATAACTATTAGGATAACAAGTACAATAAAAATTAATTAAATTCTAAAAAACTATTGATAATTTATTCAAAATTTAACTCCGTATCACTATCTTCATCTAAGCCTAAACTTATAATTAAGGGTTGAACATTTGTAATCATACAATTGTAAGAATTTTCCACCTTAAGTACATGCTGTACTGCTGTACACAGTTTTTCCAGCTGTCTGCAGAAATCTTTCTTACTTCGTTTTTAATAAATTCTACTATAGATGCATTTAATGTAGGAGAAATATTATTTCTCCTAATATTGGATTTTAATTGGTGCCATATTAGCTCAATAGGATTGAATATAGAATAGTATAGAGGAAGACGCAACACTGTATGTCTATTTTATGCTGCAAGTTTGTCACACTCGTATTCCTTATTTATTTTAAAAGCTTTTAATACTTCTAGCAGTTTTCGTTTTTTGTAAGTTTCTTCAAAATATAAATCATTTTCAATCATAAAATTTTGAATTTCTGCTTTTGTATTATCAGAATTGGGAATGTTTGACATCGGTAGATAAATGCTTTCTTTTAAAAATGACACTTGAAGATGCCCCCCTATCGGCATAATTCCAAGGACGCCACATTCTACCACTAATAAGCCTAACTAAAAATTACTCGCCGGAAAACCACTAAAAACTAAAATTAATAAAAATCAATCTGTATTTATATATGAATCAGGCATAGGTATAAATTGAATTTGTACCTGGTCCGGCTCTGCTCGAAAAGGTTTTAAAATTTGGATTTCATTATTTATTTTATGGTCAAAGGGATAATGAGGTTGCAGTCAAAAGATCAATGGTATAATTCTACAAATACTATACCACTTTTTATCCCACAGAATTAGATATCCTTTTAAGTTTTCTGCTCGGTTTTCTGACATATTTTATGATGACTGTATAACTATACAATATTTTAGAATTTTTTCAAATGTTTTAAATATAGGATCGAGTCCTTTTTGTGTGCTAATCAGTATTAAATACTGGTTGCATTACTTATATTTCTAAATTACTACCATAATATGTTTTAAAAAGCATAATTTTTTAAATTCTGACAATACAATACTGATTGTGCAAAAAAGGTTGTCAAATAATTGGGTTTATGCTTTTTATTAGTAGGTCTTCTTATAATTCATACAAATAATAATTAATTAACCTCACTACTACTACTACAATACTTCTATTGTTCTGCCAAAATAATGATTTGCATTTTGTGAGAATCATTATTTTTAACAATGATTTTACTAATGCGAATAATAATTATCTTAAACATGTAGTTAAAAAAATATTTCCACCAACAAGCCTACAAAATAATTACGATTTTTATAAATATATTTACGTACAAATTAAATACCCTAAGTGGTACTAGTACCTACTAATATAAGATTACTCGATCAAATCTTGTGTTTCTTCTTCTATAATGCATAATATATGACATAAATATTGGTACCTATTATTATTTTTTAAATAATAGGATAAGTATCTAAATTAAACAATTGCATATAATATAATTATAACAAGAAATAGAAAACTCAACCTTAGAGACATTAAATTAGGTTCAATAAACATTGAACAACTTTTTTCTTGTTTCAAGTACCTAGTGCTCCTTATTAATGAGATTTCTTTCTAACAGTTACAGCAAGGTTGTAGGTAGGTTTTCCAGCCCGGATCTCGAAAATCCCGGGATCCCGGAAGATTTTTGTCCCCGAAAATCCCGGGATTAATATATAGGCATACCGAAAAACCATTAGAACTAAACCTAATTGGCGGCAAATATCGGAAAATCCAAAAGTTCATCTTAAAAGTCTTAACGTAATTAAAAAAGAAATGTCCATTTTTGAAAATGGAGGATTAAGAGGTTTATATTTGCAAAAGTGTTACGAATATTTACTGACAGTACCACCTACAAGTGTGGAAGCTGAAAGAGCCTTTTCTTCAGCAGTCACATTTGCGACCAAACTTAGATCGCGCTTAAGTGATTCAAATTTAGACACGTTGGTGTTTTTAAGAGCATATTTTATTTTTACTAAGGAAATCGTAAATGTGTAACAATTTTTTTGTTTGCGCTGTTTAATAAAAAGTTCTTTCCTTTGTTTTACGTACGTACGCATAACTTCATTTTTATTTACAAAACGAAAATCTATAAAAATGGTTTTTATTTTTGAGTTTTTTACTAAAAAGTTTTTTGCCATGTGTCTGCATTTTTATTATTTCTGTGGCTATTTGTTAGTCTTAGATTTTTTAATATCAAATATTATTAATTATTAGGGCTGATCCCGGGATACCGGGACATTTGATTTTTAATCGCGGGATCTCAAAACGGGATCCCGATCCCGAAAATTGGAAACCCTAGTTGTAGGGTTAACTATTCTAATCTGGTTTAAATTTATTTTTTCAACATACCAAAAAATTATTTAACGCCGGATTAAAAGATAATCTGAAAATAGTATTATATTATTGAAAATACTTATTTTTTTTAATAACGTCCTAGTGTTCCCCATTATTCCTCGGAAGGGGAAAAGGTTCCATTAATGACAAGTTATATTTGTCTTTCAGGTTTAGTTTTTGTGTTTAGAGTGTTTGATAACTTTACTAACCTAATATATTAGATAATGCAGGTCATTTTTCTAGATCTACTATTAGGAAATAATAGAGAATGGCTTCTCTAAATTTTTCTTAAAAAGTAACATTTTTGACAGCATATAATGCCACAACTTTCACAATAATTTTGTGCAAAGGTGCATGTAAGGTTATTTGAGTATTCTAGCCGCGGGTCCCCCCCGCTTTGGCTATATCTAAAAACAAAAATATTTTTTCATTTTCATTTTATACAGCAAAATTTAGTTACAAATTAATATAGTTAAAAAAAACTAAAAAACACGCTTTAAAATCAAAAAAAAATCAAACTAAAAAGCGGAAAATAAATATGGTTTAAGGTAGGAGTATCAACATGCTTGCCAACCTATAACCTATTTCGCGTAGATTTCTTTATGTTTTCTAGCTTTTATACAAAATTTAAAGAAAATCAGTATCGACTTGATATTCCCTAGGTAATAATTGACATATTTAATAAATACCAAGGAATTTCATTACTTATTTTAGGAGAATTGTATAGCGAAAAATATCGGGTAAGATTTTTTTTAACATTATTATGTCATTGTCAATCATTGTTCTTTCACTATACAATTCTCCCAAAATTAGCAATGAAATAAATTGATATTTTTGTAATATATCAGATACTACCTAAATAATATACCGACGATATTGATTTTCTTTAAATATTAGTTATTAAAATAATAAACTCAAAAAATCAACGCAAAATAGGTTATAGGTTGGCAATAGATTGAATGACGTTGAGAATTCAACCTTAAAATAATTCTTGAAATTCTTAATATAGGCAGAAAATAATAATGAACGATAAACATTAGTATTATAGTGAAAAAAAAGCGTGGGGCGCTTTGTGCTATATTTTTCGTATATCGAGCACCCCACGTTTTTTTCACAATAATGCTAATGTTTATCGTTCATTATTATGTTCTGCCTATATTAAGAATTTAAAGAATTATTTTAAACTATATTTATTTTCCGCTTTTTAGTTTGATTAATTATTAAAGCGTGTTTTTAGGTTTTTTAAACTGTATTTATTTTTCATTTTTTAGTTTGAGTTACCTATTGTTAAGAAAAAAAAATTTTGTTGAGTAGATTGAGCTAGATTAGTAGATTATTGTATTGTCAGCGGTTCTACAAAATTTAAATTTAATCTGACCGTTTAAAGTGGGTCAAAATCGGGTGTAAAGAAGTCGGTTACAAACAAACATACATACAAACCCGAACAAACGACAAAAATTTTATTTATCCAAATTTTATTTTGACGGGTAGAATTTTTTTTTAATTTTTCCCTATTCTTAGCGACAATATCTATACAACCCCACACGTTTGTTTCATTACTATCGGTTATTGTAATAATTCTGACATTTTGACAAGAGCATTTTTTGCGTATTTTTTTCAACTTTCCACCGTCAATATACATACGACCTTATAGTTTTTTCATTAATATCATTTTTTTAAACGATTTGACATATTGACAGCTGTCAAATTTTAACGGGAGAATTTTTTGCTTATTTTTCCCGAAGTCTCCGCATCGAATACTATACGACCCCATAATTTGTTTCGTCAAATTCGCTTCTTCATTTTATACCTGACAGCTGTCAAAATTTGACAGGAGAATTTTTTGCGTGTAGATTATTGTATTGTCAGCGGTTCTTGATAAGTCTACAAAATTTAAATTAAATCTGACCGTTTAAAGTGGGTCAAAATCGGGTTCAAAGAAGTCGGTTACAAACATACATACAAATAAACATACAGGTGAAGCTAATATTAAAAAAAAAAAAATAAATAAAAAAAAAATGTTAAAAAGCATGTTAAAAGAAACTTTATACCACTAAACTTATACAGCAATGGCAAGCCTAAACTTTAGTTTAACATAGCAAATTAACCAGAATATTGTTTAAATTAATATGTTATACCTAAAACTTACTTGTTAATCTTAAGTGTGTATAATACTGACTGTATATCGGAACTTCTGTAATCGGTTAGTTGCTCAAGTTGAGAGGTCCATATCATTAATCCACAGTCCTGTCTACTTGCCGCAATTAAACCGGCAGCTAAATGAGAAGGTTTGAAGTCTTGCATGTAATGAATATCTAAAAAAAAACTTGAAAGAAGCTTTTATTGCTTTAACTGCCCAAGAAAGAGACCGGTTATTTTTACTGTCATGTAATAGAAATCAAATCAAATCAAATCGTTTATTTTGTCAGAGACAATTTACAATTATTGTAGGGGAATAGTCATGGGTACATTTTCAATTTTAAAACTAGAAACTTAAGTAACTATTTAAAAATGAACAACAACAAACAAAACATTTCAATACGCAATATATATAAAACGTGTACAAGCGTTAAGACAGACAATTAAAAAACGCATCCAAGCTGTAGAAACATTCAGATATTAAAAATGATTTTAATGACTTATACTACTACAATCCTTAATTTTTTCGGGCAAAACATTGTAGACTCTAGTGTGACCACGACGGTCGTTTCGTCCTTGTTAAGACTCTACGGCTACGGGCAGCCATAACCCAAGCAATTCCGACAACGGCGGTTCGATACATTAAAAGCCTTTTTGCAAAAGCAAAGCGGCTATCAATACACCGTAATAATCGAAAGGTAGACAACCTAATAAACCACGAAGTGCATCACAATCCAGTATAAGGAACGCTATTTGCGTTTTCACCGAAACTAAAGGTGGGATTAACGACGCCATTTTCTAACTTTTAACTGTCAATTCGATTTGCCTAACTATTGACGATTCGCATGCGCACTGCAGTGCTGTGTTGATCAGAGTAGTTATTTTTATGCTTTTGGCGTACGAAGAAGAAAGACAGACATATTCTGGAGCTGGTAGAGCAAGGCTGATGTTAATCAGCCGGTCATAGTTTTGTTTATTTTCGTGTTTTGTGCAATTACGACCCCTTTTCTGTTAAAACAAACACATATTCTCTAGAATTCTTAGGAGAGATGACATCTAGATAGACTAGAAAATATCGTGTTACCAGTAAAAATTGTTGTTTTTACTTCAGTTTTGAAAATCGACGTGTTTACTTTCAAGGACTTTAAGGTAAATTGTGGCAATTTTAGTGGTTTAAAAAAACTGCTTTTTTTTTAAAGTATCTGTGCATTCATTTAAAAAAAACATCGGCATACTATTCGTCCATGCCTCCCTGAACAGCCCTTCCAAAATTAGATACTAATTATTTTTTTTAAAATAATCACAAGGTTCCGAAAGTTACCCCTGCATTCCAGCCATCTTTTTTTATACATGATTGACCGTGAGAACTGGGCCCTTAACGATTGTGACTTGAGTTCGATTTATGAAAAATGTCTATAGAATTGATTGTAGAATGTAAAAATATACAGTATGTTTCATAATAAGGTACTTACTCTCAATTATCTGATCTAGATATTCCACAACTGCATCATGTATTTTATAGAATAAAGTCCTTAAACTTTCAGATTTCGCTTTCAAATCGTCATGTGATATCACAGCTTGCATGTAGTAATGGGTATAGTGTCCTACAGTGGGAAACATGATGTACCAACAGAAGTAGTCTAAAACCATCACTTCCCAATCTTTATACTCTTTTAATGTGTACCGATAGTCGACCAGAGCGTTTAACTCTGATATTTTTGGAACGTTGGCTATGTTTTCTTCAAATTTAGCTGGAAATAAGGATGCGGAATTTACAACAAACTTATTTGAATATGTTTATTCCCATCCAACTTTAACAAATTAAAATTCTAATTAGAGCAGAATATTTATGGTTGGTATTGTTTTCTCGGATTTCGCACAACCCTCTGCTCTCTGTATTAGTCTGTATGGAAGCGATGAGCCACTCACAGAACATTTAGACTTATTTATAGTACCGTGCGAGCAAAAATTATTTGCATCAAAGAGGGCCTTGCATCTAAGGACGTAATGCCTAGCCGTAGAGCTTAATACCTGTTGGGTGTCAGTAACTACCTGAATTAACAATCAATCAGTTATTCCGTCATCTTTGACAGTCGTTACAAGTAATTTGATTCATCGCTAATTTTTCCAATTTCTTGAACAATTCACACAATGGGCTTTACGGAACAGCGCAAAACATTCATGGTTCAAGCGTATTTTCGAAACGGGGGAGTAAATTGTGAGTGGCAATACAATCCGGGTTTGTGCCAGGACGGTTTTCACGAACATGTTCCTATCATTGCCTGAAAAGAACCGTGGCTGTGTTTACGGAAACAGGTTCTATACAACACAAAAAAGGAGCAGGAAGACCATCTGTAAGAACAGAAGAACTTGTTGCAAACGTTCGTGAAATAATGCAAAATACGTACATTGGAGCATGGCGTGGCCAATTTCAGCAATTTATGTAATTATTTTTCTTTTTCGTTCTGTATATTCTTACTTTGTTAATTTTGTAAACAACAAAAATTAATTTGTATTTGTCTACTTATTTTATTACTTATTAGTTTGGCATATCATGTCATAATATGAATTTGACAAAATTTTAACCTAGATTTGGTTAGATATATCGTCCCCATATCATTGTGATCTAAACCAAGCCCTACGTTTTTTAATCCAAGCCCTGCTCTTTGATGCAAATAATTTTTGCTCGCACGGTATATCGTCCCCATATCATTGTGATCTAAACCAATCCCTACGTTTTTTAATCCAAGCCATCTTTGATGCAAATAATTTTTGCTCGCACGGTATATAATTTTTCGAGGAAAATATTTTTTTTTACTTTAAATTTGAAATTCAATTGATATAAATAAGAAAAAGTAGTGAACTTAAAGTAGATAAAAGTTCACGTGATATCAGCTAAAAAAAAGCCACTGAATTTTTTTACCTGCTAGAAGTAGACACACATTTGCCAGCAGTAGAATTTTGTCTGGTCCAATATTATGGCAATCCATGAATGTGTCCAAAAGGTACACTGCCAAGTGCAAACAGCAATAGCTAAATTTTTTGTCCTGACAGATTTTTCTCAAATAATTGATCACGCCCGGTCTGTAAGCAAGCTAAAAATGAACATTTTATTGCTGTGATACTCACTGCCAGTCACAAGTCTACTAGAATCACGCGGCCGGGGGGCCGTATTCTGGTAAAAGAACGATAAATGTCGCTACATCAGAAATAGGATATTGTCGCGAAATGTCAATAATCAGCGGGAAACTACTAAGCTAAACATTTTCTTCTATTCTGTAATGTTAAGAAAACCAGCTATGAAAAACGCTTAATTTCTTTAGAACCCAATTTTTCATAATTTATCGGCTATTTAAGTCAGTACAGGAACTCTTGCATTAGGTAGGTACAAAAAAAATTCTTAAAGTTGGTTTGCAAGATCGTAGGAATGTCGTCAATTTCCACCATTTAAGGTGGGATAATCAACATGCTTGCCAACCTATAACCTATTTCGCGTATTATATTTATTTAATTTTTCTAGCTTTTACACAAAATTTAAATAAAATCATTATCGTCTTCATATTTGATAGGTAATAATTGACATACTAAATAAATATCAAGGAATTTCATTAAATATTTTAGGATAATTGTATAGCAAAAAATATCGGGTAAGATTTTTACATTATTATGTCATTCTTCTTTCACTATACAATTCTCCCAAAATTAGCAATGAAATAAATTGATATTTTTGTAATATGTCAGATATTACCTAAATATTGTACCGAGGATATTGATTTTATTTTAATGTTATATAGTTAATCAAATAATAAACTAAAAAAAGCAACGCGAAATAGATTATAGATGGAATGACGTTGAGAATTCCACCTTCAGCCACGCTCTAGGACTTCTAAGAATAGACAAAGACGGATATCCAGCCACGGCAAAATGGCATTGCCAGGTCCCCGAATCCGCGAGGTTGGGGGGGGGGGGGTAAGCGTCGCCCAGGGGTTGTTCAACTGACAATTCAATAACAAACAAACTGATGTCAGTATCTTGTCAATTTGATTTTAGTTAACGAACCTAGGGAGTCTTCCATCAGTCCAACCACCCCGCTCATACCATTTCCCATGACCTGAGAATCCTGTCTTTGTCTTCCATTAAATCGTAGACGGCTAATTCTAATCATAATCATAACTCCTGTATAAAAGATTAATTGTCACTGAATACAAAGCAATTCATTGGCATTGCTATTTACAAGGGTTACATTGAGGACGTTTTTTTCTCATCTTACGTTTTGATATGGCATTTACATAACTTTGACAGCAATTCGATTAATCGGATCGTTCCCGTACTAACTGCATAAACGAAGTTTATTATCTTTTTTCTCCAGAATACAGCCAAGTGGTTTTTAGTCACCCATAAGTGTCAAAAACAAATTGAATTCTAGCTAGAGTTATAAAAAAACTAAGTTAGTCATTTCGGTCAATGCATTTTATGACTATTAGTCAATTAGTCTTTAAAAACAATGTCTGACTACTTTTATTTTTTTTAAATAGTTAGTTACCTGGGGTGACGTGTGTAAGAAAGGTATTTGATTATTCTCTCTTTGTCGAATAACTCCTTTAAAAGTTTCGCTGTATTCCTTGGTATCGTCCCAAACTTCTTTTTGTATCTGTAAATAGTGATGGGAAAGGAAATACTTAGTTAGGAAATGCTTTATCCGCCCATATTCTAGTAATAAATTAGAAGAGAAAAATATTAAGTACCTATCGCAAAGTAAATAGAAATAGATATATTATGTTTCCCCCTTACTCATATTTTTACTCTTCCAACTTATTACTAGAATATGGGCAGACAAAGCATTTATATACCTGTATATCCGAGATATTTAGTGACCACACTGATTACAAGCGTGCAGAGTATGGCTGTGGACTTTTCAACCTTCGCAATATAACGCGGGAAACTTAAAAATAAATGTTAGAATGAGCACATAAATAATTGTATTATTTCCTATTAAATTGATGCGAAAAAATTGATGAAATAAAATAATCAACTTAACGAATTATGTACCTTAATTTTCGCAGACGAAAAACAGTGAATATGGAGTAATAATGCGGAGATTTTTTTGAAGAGGATAGTTTAGATTGGAAAAAATTGTATATTTTTAAGAACGGTTTAGACTAGTAATGTTACAACCTTTCCGAGTGTGTCCATTATGTTTGACTAAACGTACTACTCACTACCTACGTTAATAATGTACTTACTACTTTTACAGGTTTTGATTTATTTTTATTGAGAAATCTTATTGCAAAATACAAAATAATTAATAAAACAAAAAAAAGGTACACATGACAACTTTCGTATTCTTTTAAAATATTTTTATTAAACAATTCTCGTTACGTAACAATACTGAAACTTTATCTTTTGCGTTTAAATTCAAATTATAAAATATAGTTGTTAAATGGTCAAGTATTGTGTTTATTCTGTAATGGTAATTTTTGTAGTACCTATGTACACTTGTAAATCTGATTATTCCTAACGTATGTAATATTATGTTGCTTCCTTTAATGCCTTGAAAAACACTGTTTATTGTTGAATTGTTTATTATATTCACAACACTTGTAGTTTTTTTGTGTGAACTTTTGAGAATTTTGAAAAGGAGTGTTTTTGGGAAACGTGACGCTTTAAAGAAACCTATATACCGATATTAATAAATAGCATTTTATGTTCCTAATTTACAACGACCGGCTTTACATCGCCTAACCTCAAAATTATTTTCTTTAAGACGGCGGCCTATGATTGGTCGGTTGAAAAGTCGATAGTCAGACTCTAGATACGCTTGTACACTTCAAATGGATTGCGGTCAGTTAAACAAACGCAGACGATCAAATGTTGTATTTGCCGCTAACGTTTCGACCTCCATAAAGTAATCCTTAGGACGATACAGAACGACCTACTAATAGCAATAAATACATAACTTTGTACATAATTAAGCAATAATACTAGCATTAATATAAAATTAATGACTATATTAACTGGCGATGTTTCAAATATACCTATTTAAAAATAAATCTGTATCCGAATAAGAATTAATCATTAAAATTCGTTGTCAAAGCGAATAATATAAGAAAAAGTAAACGTCATCATGCTGTTTGAATGAAAACTATTTGGTACTTACATAAAATAATGAATCTTTGTTCATTAAATATTTCATACTTTTGTCTCTTGTTTACTTTGAAGGTTTTGCAGTATGTTTGGTTCGCAGATAACTGACCAAATGAAATTTTGATATAGAAAACGTTGCAAATGTTTTTTTTTCGTTAAATATCGTTCGGTAAAATAATTTTAAAAAATATTAAATAGGTATTCTAAAATTAATTTTTTGCTCCTAAAATACGAAGTTCATCAGTTCTCGTTCAGCAAAAATTTGAAAAAAAAACTATATTTGTTTACATATGGGTTTTGCACGCGTTTCTTTTCTTTTTTTTTTTGTTAACTACCTATACAAAAACCTGATAATAATATCTCTTATTAATGTCATTTATGGCGAAAAATACAGGGTGTTATGGTTATGATAACGTTTTCAGAACACCGTGTATAAATTACAAATGGAGAGTAGAGGGAAAAAATGGTATGTCTAAAAACAAAAGAGCTCGAGGCCTTTTGCACACACTCACACCGTCCTAACGGCACCGTTTACGCGATCTACCGCGTTCCTGTTATCCTTGCTCACATGCACGGTTTTCGTCAGTTTGATTATATTTTGATTGAATATGGATCATAGACGTGCTATGGCGATTTTAATGTCTTACATGAGTATCAAAAAACGAAGAAAGGCACGAAACAGAATTTTGTGGGTTCATCCCATCAATATGGGAAGGAAACAATTCGGTGCATTATTTGTACTATTTGGTCAGTTGAGGGAAGACGAAAAAAAACTTTTTCAACTATTTTAGGATGTCCATATCCAGCTTTGATGACCTACGCGAACGATTAAAAAATTCGTTTCAACGTCAAGATACATTTATGAGAGAGTGCATACAGCCTATGGAAATATTGGCTGTTACAATCCGGTTTCTCCAAAAACCAACCAAATACCCTTTACCTACAGTTTTAAGTTTAACGAAAAAGAATTGATAAATTAAGAGAAGCAAAGAACCGAAATTTTGTCAAATTTGCCCATATTTATTTTTCTGTTTTTATTAATTTATAGATTTTTAACGTAAAACTATAGGTGATTGCACCCCAAAATATTTGGCCGATTTTTGGATAAAACGTGGAAGGAAGCGAAATGGCGAATGCGTCACTAGTGTTTGCTCGTAACCTACATTCCTATTATAATTGCCATTAAACCTATACAGGGTGTCGTTGAAATAACTGTACAACGCTTAACCACAAATTCCTTAACCAAAAATAAGGCGATCTGGGCAAACTTACCTATATATGCAATGATGCTTTGTTTCGCCGCTACGACAGGGCGCTAAATTTCTCAAATTAATATAGTTTTCGTAAACGACATCTTTTTTAACACCTGCAAATTTAAAAATGGCGTGCGATTGGTAAATAAAAGTTCGTCTTTTTGTAGCCTCCCGTATAAACTACTTTAATTGTTTCCCTGACACTAGCCGACTTCATTTAGAAACTTTTTTGTCTCTTGTAAAATTTTAGCCAAACATGCAGTTTCTCTACCAAAAAAAATATTTACGATACCTTGTAATTCATCATTGCTGTTGATTCAAACGAGAAAACATGAAAACATTTTTGTAATTCTAAATAACTACTAACTACCGGGCCTTGCATCTAAGGACGTAATGCTTAGCCGTAGAGCTTAATACCTGTTGGGTGTCAGTAACTACCTGAATTAACAATCAACCAGCTATTCCGTCATCTTTGACAGTCGTTACAAGTAATTTCATTCATCGCTAATTTTTCCAATTTTTTGAACAATTCACACAATGGGCTTTACGGAACAGCACAAAACATTCATGGTTAAAGCGTATTTTCGAAACGGGGTTAGAGTAAATGGTAAGTGGCAATACAATCCGGGTTTGTCATGGACGATTTTCACGAACATTTTCCTAACGTTGTTTTTATCATTGCCTGAAAAGGACCGTGTTTAGGGAAACAGGTTCTATACAACACAAAAAAGGAGCAGGAAGACCATCTGTAAGAACAGAAGAACTTGTTGCAAACGTTCGTGAAATAATGCAAAATACGCCAACACATTGTATAAGACGCCTGTCCCAAGAAGTGGGAAGATCTTATGGAACATGCAGGACTATTCTTAAAAAGCAGCTAAATTTATTTTCTCATAAAGTGCAAGTATTCCAAGAAATACAAGCCGCAGATTTTGAAAGACGCAAGAATTACTCTCAATGGATTACCCAAAATTTATTGGAAAGAAATGATTTATTAGACCTGACATTTTTTTCGGATGAAGCCTAGTTCCACCTCTCTGGTTATATGAATTCTCAGAATACACGCATGTGGAGTAGTGAAAATCCCCATTTTATTGTAGTGTCCACATTGCACCCTCAAAAAATTGGTGTCTGGTTAGCTGTTTCCTGAAGAATTGTTCGTCCTATTTTTTCCATGACACGGTTACAGCACAGCGGTATAGACAATATTTTGAATCCATTTGTGGAGCAATTTCTTGACGACGAACTACGTTTTGGATATTTTCAACAGAATTTATGCTTGGAGCATGGCGGTGGCCAATAATTATAGCAATTTATGTAATTCTTTTTCTTTCTCTATATTCTTACTTTGTTAATTTTTTAAACAACAAAAATAAATTTGTATTTGTCTACTTATTTTATTACTCATTAGTTTGGCATATAACGTCATAATATGAATTTGACAAAATTTTAACCTAGATTTGGTTAGATATATCGTCCCCATATCATTGTGATCTAAACCAAGCCCCCCGTTTTTTAATCCAAGCCCTCTTTGACGCAAATAATTTTTGCTCGCACGGTATAGTTTAACCAAAATATATTACATACCTATTTCTCCTATATCTTTTGTAAATATAATAATATGTTGTATTCATGTTTTAGAGCCTATACAGACGCCAGGAAAACTAAGGACACCACTTGGTTTTCAGACCAGCTGCCAGCTTTAAGACCATACTCTCGACTTCTCTTGCGATTGGTGATCGTCATTAAGAAAAAGGCAACTAACAGAGTACATATTTTGCTTAGCGAACGTACTTCTTGGCATTTGCCTACTTGTGAAATAAATCCAGGAAAAAGTTTCCATTCCACGTTGAGAAAGTTTATGGTAGATCTATTTGGAGCGGAAGTACCACCACATAAGCCACATGGATTACTATCGGTAAGTTAAAATATGTATGTTGGGCCCATATAGATATATAATACAGAGATAAAACACTTCATTCATAAAACCATTTGTTTACAATCATTCATACGTCTACATTCAGATAAGTTAGAAGGAGATGGCCTGAAAAAATGGCAACGCTGTAAGTTGCGCGTCCACTCGCTGTTATCCTAGTCAGTGCGGTGGCATGTGGAGAAGAGCCAATTGTGGTAGCTGTTTAAATCAGTGATAATATACAGGGTGTTACATTAAAACAAATATAACTATGGTCACCTTTTCAAGTAATCAAATTAATTGTATTTTTTAAACCACCCTTGTTATATTGCAACTAAGATTTGAGCATGGGGTAAAAAGCCCCCTGTTCACTAAATTTTAGGGTCTCAATATTTCAGAGTTAAAAAATATTAACATTTTTTCAGTTAACGTTGTCCGTAAAAAAATAGGAATTTAATTATTATTTCCGGTTTCAAACGGTAAGAGATAGGTATAGGATAATGTTAATGAAAGTTGTTAGGAATATAAACAGGAACAAAATAATATTAAAGTCTGGAATATTGCAAATATTTGAAAAAAACTAATATGTTGTTTTATACAGGGTCGCTTTTATGTATGGAAACGGTCGATTATTTGCTAAAGTAAGATAGCTAGCGAAGAATGTTAAATACAAAACTTTTAGGGTTTTTAGAAATCTATTACACTGCACATAAACTAAGTATACAGGATCAGTCCAAAAACCATGGGAGAACAAAGTTACTTTATTTTAAATGGAACCCCCTGTATTATTTACAAGATTCTAAAGAAAAAATGTTAAGCACACCACATACCCAATCTTAACCGTTTTCGAGATATCGAGTTTCGAATATCGTTTTCAAATAAATCTAATAACAATAATAAAAAAGACAAACTAAGTTTTAGTAAACAACAATTTAAAATCCTATTTTATAAGGTGCTCAAAGTGTCCACCGTTTACTTCCTGGCAGTAATGAATTCGGTGAACAAAATTTTGTAGCGAATCTAGAAGGATATTGGGAGCAATACTGGAAATTTCATGCATTATTCTTTGTTGCAAATCTTCGATATTTTGTGACAACGTGGCACTTTTCGCTCTGTTTACATAGTTTACTTTATTTTAGGTTGAACATAACCCCCGAGAAAGTAAAGATGGAGCGTGCCTGACATTATTAGTTGCTTTTAGATCGCCATTAGAGGAAGTGCCAATAATAGGAAAGTGCGTTTGGCACGAAGTGTCAAAGGAACTAGGAGAAAAACTATTACAAAGAGTGGTTTCTCGTAACTCTACATTCCAGTTTCATAACATTAGATAAATGAAATATTTTACAATATTAAGCTTGTTACATAACTGTTGAAATTTTAGAGTTTATATCTACATATACGATGAATAATTTATTGTTTTATAATATGCGCTCTTTTTACAAATAATTTTTATAAACGCAAACCTTTATACACTGGAAAATGTTGTTTTATTTGTTAACTTAAATTAAATTGATGCAGCTTTCGGTGCTACTAGTTTTTACAGTATTATTTCGAAAAAAAGTAGATTAAATTTATTACCAGTCATGATAGAAACAACTATACTATAAATTCAACAGTATATTACATTATTACCTACCGAGGTGGCAAGTGTTTCATTATTGTCAAGAGATTTACATAGTTAACTGAAGCGCGGAGCGCCGAGGTTAACTAAAAAATATCGAGACGAATGAAATTTCCTACCGAGGTTTGTATACGAGTTTGTTTACCATCGACATATTGTAAAAGTAATAACATTTACAACACTTAATTTATTAATTAATTAATTTGTGGTGAAAGATTAAGAGCAGTTATCACTTGCCGCATTTAGGTAAAAAGAAGTGACAAACTACAAGAAAACTATTGGATAGAATTGGTTAAAATTTGGAATTTAGCTTCGAAATTTGATACTACATGACAGTATCACCTCCATCTTATCAATTTTGAAAAAAATAATTAATTTTGAAAATTTGTTTTTTAATTGAAAAAGATTGAAGGCGATGATATAGTCATGTAGTATAAAATTTCGGAGCTAAATTCCAAATTTTAACCAATTCTATCCAATAGTTTTATTGTAGTTTGTCACTCCTTTTTACCTAAATGCGGCAAGTGATAACTGCTCTTAAAGAAAATATACTAAGTGACATAGAAACCCGAACACCCAGTAAAAATGATTTAATTTTGATAATATTTTGTATACAAGTTTATCATCACAAAAGGAAGGTATGATTAAATTTTTAGCCTTATCAGTTTCACATTCCACAAACCCGAACAATAAGTCCGTCTTTAAAGATGGATTGAAATTTTAATCATTTCCTTACTATGACCCTCCGGATGTTTATCTAAAATATTACTGAAGTTAAATGATTTTTAACGGGTGTTCGGGTTTCTACTTTCTATGTCACTTAGTATATGTCTAGCGATGGTGAAGAAGACGTGAATTGAACCCCCCAGTTGTTAAAGAAAAAGCTGGGAAAGAGGATGAACGTTTAATTGCTGAAAAACGCCGTAAACGCTACGAAGTGTTTCAAAATTTATGAAGACTGGTGTACGTAGAAAAAAAGCCTTGCTGGCATATTTTGGCGACATGAGCAAAAATAAGTAACTCTCTGCACTATTTTTAATATAATCATTGTTACCCACGATGCAGCCAAGTCTTTAGAGAAATTTGACTTTATATTCTGCTATGTTGCTGCTATACATTGACCAAACTGTAGACGGTTTCTTATTTTTATCAACATTTTATTATATTCCCGTCCACGGGAAGGGAAGAAAGTAAACTTTCTTCATATTGCAAATGTTCAAGTATAGCTCATATAACGTGTCTGACGGATAATCCCCTCTCTTCAATACCTACATCTATTTTTTTGTTGAAAATGATTTTAAACATCATCCCATAAATTTTGGCATGGTATGAATTGTTATTTGAATTATTATTATTATTAAGAGGATCTAAACCAACCAAATACAATGGGGAAGGAGAAAACCCCTTTCTAAGAAGGTGTCGAAGATTATTTAAATTTAAAAAAAAAATAAGTATGTCTGTAAGACATTATAAGGATAAAAGTGCAGTATCACAATCTGTAAAGAATAGAATTGGTCGTATTCACCGATTGCTCCGTAAAGGCAACTATGCCGACCAATTTCTATTCTTTACAAATTGTGATACTGCACTTTTATCCTCATAATGTCTTACATACATACTTATGCTTGATATTTTTTTAAAAACTTAAATAATCTTCGACACCTTAGAAAGGTTTTTTCTTCTCCATTCTATTTGGTTGGTTTAGATAACGTTTTCAAATACTCAGTAGGTATGGTTTAACCATTATCAATTTTTTTCATAGCATAATTCTTCTACATTTAAATTTTTTTAAGTCCATAAAAGCTCCATTAAGGTTCTAATTTTCTCTTTTGCTAAACCATCAGCACCATTTAAATACATTTTCTGTCTCCTGATGATGAACGTTTCTACGTTCGGAACATGTAACTAATATTTATTCTATTAATTAAATTTTGTGAAGGAAGACTTTGTGTTTTTCTTTCCTTTTCATACTTTCAACTCCACTTTAAGTATGGACTAAGTATTTCTTCATATTATTGTTATGATTTTCAATGGCAATAATACAACTATTAAAACTAACTTTCATCGAATTTATACAATAAAACTATTAAATAAAAAACTTAATACAAACTTTAATCTTTTGGCATATTTACAAAAATGTACAAAAATAAATTAATATTTATATCATACTCCGACGAGGTATTATAAAGCTTATGGCAACATAGAACAAACATAACAATAGGTTAAAGTGCACCCAATATATCAGAGTTTATTGTATGGGGCCGATCAAGGCATGGAGAATGGATCAAATAATAAAATTTAAGAAGGTTTCGGGATGTGGAAGATACAAAATATCCTTATTTGGTTGATCAAGAACATCTCAATCGATCAAAAAATTAATGGTGGCAGTAGGCACTTTTTCTAAATAGAGGTTACAATGGTAATACATACTGAAACAGATCTTACTGAACTAAATTTATGGAACATTCAGGTCTTAAATATTAAATCTACCTCCGTATACGTCAAATCTTGCTACTTCGGCTTGTTTCTATGTATTAAAGATCACTGGGACGAAGCACGCGCCGATCTTCCAGAAGAAAAATATAAGAGCATTTGTAATGATTGGTTTGTTTGTATACAGAAGTGTGATCTCTATACAGTGAGGACGTAAAGTCTGGAATAAATTCATTATTTAGGAAACGCTGAATGTTTTTAAAAATCGCTCGGAGATGTCGATTTTGTTTTTTTAATACGATTTTTTTCAATATTTTTTATTATACAGGGTGTCTCCGAAAGCACTCTGCTTGGACCAAATTTAATTTTTTAAATGGGAACCCCAATTTTTTTTTAAATTTTAGGATTCTGTGCATAATTGTGAAATTTTTTTTATCTAACATGTCATTATGATTTATCGACAGTTAAAGTTCGAAAATAAATACAATTAATTATTTATCATTTTAATAAATGTTGAAAATGTTGCCAAAAGGTTAATTGGCAGTAACCTAGACGATCGAAAAATTCTTTCTGCACATTTCTGACAATTTCCGGACTGATTGACCGTATTTCTTGAACAATTCAATTCTTTAAGTCCTCCATGTCCATTGGCTTAGTTTGGAAAACTTTACCTTTAAGATAACCCCACAGAAAAAAGTCAAGGGGGGTTAAGTCGGGAGACCTCGGCGGCCTATCACGATATCACCCACAATGCCTGCCCATACATTTATTTTTTGTCTATACTGAGTATGTCCCTCCCTCATCCAATTTGGGTTTTTATCCGACCAATACCTATAATTTTGTGTGTTGACCTCACCATTCAAGCAAAATGTGGATTCATCAGAAAAAATAATGTTTTTAACAAAATTGGGATTCCTAATGCACATTTCTTGTAAAATTTTACAAAATTCAAGCTGCCTGTCAAAATCCTCTTCATAAAGTTCTTGAAGGACTTTCATCTTAAAAGGATGGTACTTTTTCATGCAATACTTTTAAAACCGTTGTTTTCGAAATATTTAAGTTTGTAGCCACGTTCCTAGAGTTAATATGGTTATTTTCTTGAACACTTAATAATACGTCCATCTTTTTGTCATCATTCAATGCTTTCCGACTACTTCTTGGGGCATCTCGAACATTACCAAGCTAAAGAAATTTATGCTCGATCTTACTTACAGCTGATTGTGAAATTGGCGGACGATTAAGATATTTTCATTAAATAACTGACACTTCTTGTTGGGTTCTTACCCTGTCACCATATCCTATCATCATTAGAATTTCTATCCTCTGTGCTTCATCATAAATTAGAAAAACGTTAGAGTAAAAATAATCTATCTTGAAAATAATGACACAATATTACGATATTTTGACACGAAGCATAAAACTGTCTAATTTGACCAAATGTAACAATGTGACAAGAAATTATTCACCGAGTTATGCTGATACTGATTTATTTTCGAACTTTAACTGTCGATAAATCATAATGACATGTTAGATAAAAAAATGTTTACAATTATGCAGAATCCTAAAATTAAAAAAAAAAATGGGGGTTCCCATTTAAAAAATTAAAGTTGGTCCATGCAGAGTGCTTTCGGAGACACACTGTATAATAAAAAATATTGAAAACAATTCGTATTAAAAAAACAAAATCGACGTGTCCGAGCGATTTTTAAAAACATTCAGCGTTTCCTAAATAATGAATTTATTCCAGAATTTACGTCCTCACTGTATAAGCATCGATTAAACAAAAAATAAGAGCAAATTGAAAATCCAATTATTGGTGCACTTTAAACCTATTTTAAAACAGCATAACCTTATTCTAAACATAAAACTAAGACTAGCTGGGATTCATTAGCAATTTTATTTGCATTTTGTATCTCTCAACTTCTATTTCCTTTTTCCTTAATTTGATTTTATATTCTTCGATCGTTTTTTTAGCTTCTGCTAATTGGTCCATGTAATATTCTAATTCAGTCTTATTGTTATTGGATTTATTAACGACAGTTTGTACCTGCAAGTAAAAGAAAAAATATATTTTCTTTAAATTTGTTTTCTATTCTGTTCAAAACCGTATACATATTTTAATGGGCTTTTTCACTATAATCGATTGCTGTTTTATGTTATCTTTTTCAACTTTTATTAGAGAGCGTATTTTGTTTATAATTATTTCCTCAGCAAATAATTGAAAATTTTAAAAACTGAAAACTTAAGACTTTTTTTCCGTTCTATAATTATTATTACAATCCACTTATAACAAAGCACCAGGATTGCCTATTTATCTAAACCCGACCGTACACCAATGTATGTTACTAAGGTATCTTATTTTCCAGGGTTGGGAGATATATATATATCCGATATATATCCAAATTTGGATATTTATTTATATTTTTAATTATTTTTAAATTATTTCATCTGTTTTCTGTAAAAATATATTTTAAAAATCAAAATCACTTAATTTAATATAAACATGTTATAAACCAGTAAATTTGTACTTCAATTCTATTCAATGATAGTTGCTATCACAATAACACGTTTTTTTTAGTACTCCTATGTTAGGAATGTAAAATGTAGGTAAAAAATACAAGTTTATGAATATATGAACACATATATTTTTGCTTTTAACTATGGTTCAACTTAAAACCCAGAATTACTGGGCTTGTTAATTAAATCAAAATGAACCCAAACAGGATTTTATATTTTTGGCATTGTAAAATTTTTATTTCATAAAACAAACAGCAAAATATTGCTCCGTTCACTCAGAAATCGGAACTAGTTAAAAATGCCACGCGGCAAAGAAGTCAAAGATCAAAAGGTGGTCACCGTCTCGGAAAGATGGGGAATCACCGCATCGTAAGCAGCATAATACGCTGTTGCCGGCTCAGCGGCAGAGGGCCGTATTTTTATACTGATGAATAGAATTTTAGAAAAAAATATATTGATATATATCAGAATAAATATCGTCGCATAAATATCATGATATTTATCAAGATATATATCAGGATATTTATCACGGATATATATCCTGCCAACCTTGCTATTTTCATATTGTCATATTTGTCACTTACTTTTATCATATTACCAAACGGAGTTGGCCTATTTTTCTTCATAACTACCCTTCTGGTATTCGGCTTTACTGGTATTATTTTAAATTTCCCTGGTATAGACATATTTTTTATAAACTGGCCATTCGTCATTGATAAAAATTCTTCAGGGGTAACTGTAATAATTTTCTTAGGTTTGCTAGTGTGTGCCGCTGGCTTTTCTTCGTCTTGTTTGACAGAGTTTAAAACCTGTTTTCCAACATCTACAATGTATAGTGTTTCAAAAGCAAAAATACAACACACAGTATATAAACAATAATTTAAATTTACGAATTTACACATTTACACCCATGATTGGCATCTTCTCACACGACCGATAGCGGCCGGTTACTGCTAAAAAATTTCATTGCTAAGCAAAATGAATCAATTCCTTTTCTTATATAACTTAAATAAATCGATAATATTTAAGACGTTTCTAACAATAGATAAAATAAAATTACTTATAACCCTTACAAATATGGACAAAATTACAATACAAAATTTTATAAAAACTTAAGAATGTAGGTGAGACTGAGATTCCTGTCGTGATTATTAAAAGAGCGGCGCACGTACAGTTGACAGATAATTTCGTACACTAAACTGTGACACTGTAAATTGTAAATGCAACTTTTTTACCTTTGTAACGTGTTAATTGTTATCATATCTGTCAAAGATTGTCATTATCTTATTTGATTTAAAAATGCTCATGCTCATTTAAGGTGGGAGTATCAACATGCTTGCCAACCTATAACCTATTTCGCGTAGATTTATTTATGTTTTCTAGCTTTTATACAAAATTTAAAGAAAATCAGTATCGACTTGATATTCTACACGTAGGGAAAATGTTTGTCCGCCCATCTCTTAGTAATAAGTTAGAATAGTACAAATATGAAGTATCGCAAAGCAAACAGGTAGGTAGATTATGTTTCCCCCGCTCCATCGTATTGCACCTCGCTCATGGCACTCCCTGGTGGCACACCGCGACGCTTCGATTCTATTAATATCAAATAAATATTCATTCTTTCGTACGTTGCCGCCTGAATGAAAGGATCAGGATCAAGCAAAACGCATCGAGCCAGCCAGATCCGATGCGATGGAGTGGGGGAAACATAATCTACCTAATTCTGTTTACCTTGCGATACTTCATATTTGTACTATTCTAACTTATTACTAAGAGATGGGCGGACAAACACTTTCCCTACGTGTATAGGTAATAATTGACAGATTTAATAAATATCAAGGAATTTCATAACTTATTTTAGGAGAATTGTATAGCGAAAAATATCGGGTAAGATTTTTTTTTTAACATTATTATGTCATTGTCACTCATTGTTCTTTCACTATACAATTCTCCCAAAATTAGCAATGAAATAAATTGATATTTTTGTAATATATCAGATACTACCTAAATAATGTACCGACGATATTGATTTTCTTTAAATGTTAGTTATTAAAATAATAAACTCAAAAAATCAACGCGAAATAGGTTATAGGTTGGCAATAGATTGAATGACGTTGAGAATTCAACCTTAAGTATGTATTATTGAAAAAGCAAGAATATGTTTAGTAGAAATAAGGTGGTCTTATTGAAAAATAGCTGATCATTTTAGAGTACCTAGAAGTACTGTTCAAGGAATTGTAAAAAATGGCGCTATCATCAAACACTTGAAAGGTCTGTTAGGTCTGGTTTAAATAATAGAAAATCATCAAATGAAGAAGACCGAAATTTGGTGGAGTATTTAAGGCAAAATCCATTTCAAACTGCAGTATCCGCTATGCACATAACAGGATTCTCTGCTTCATCTAAAACTGCGCAACGCCGAGTAAGACAATGTTCCGAATTAAGAAATCGGGCAGCTGCACCCAATCCGTTTTTAAAAAATAGTGATAAGGAACAAAGAATTGGGTTTGCTATGCAAAATTTTTTTGGCAAAATGTTATCTTTTCCGATGAGAAAACTTTTCAGTCTACATATAATGGAAGGATTCGAGTATAGAGACCACCAAATTCCCGATATGATGAGAAGTATACTCAAAAAAAGCAAACCAGTGGACGTTTCTCCGTTAATGTGTGGGCATGGATAAGTGTTTACGGTGCAGATGTATGCTGGAATATTGGTGGAACACTACACAGTAATATATATCTTCAGATTTTGGAAAATGTTTTTCTTCCTTCTGTCGCGATAGTTCTTGAAGGAAATAGGTAACTTTATATTTCAGCAGGATAACTGCCCTGTGCATACTGCAAGAAATATAGGAAACTGGTTTAGACAAAACAACGTAACATGTCAGCCTTGGTGCTCAAGAAGTCCTGATTTAAATCCAATTGAAAATGTTTGGGGATTGATGGCATGATGGTAAAAAAAATGTACAAAATAAATTTTAAACCACAGAATGAAATAGAGTTATTTGATAAAATAGAAGAAATTTGGGATGGGCTAACTCCGGATTACACCAGAAGTATGATTTTGTCAATGCCAAGAAGATTACGATTAGTGTTAGAATCCAATGGCGCAGCAATTTAATATTAGTATTTTGTTTGTTGTTTGTTAATAAATTTACCCTTTTTGGCTTTATACTTTTGTAGTTTTTCTGGTATTATTTTATAATTTTCTTATTTCGCGGATGTATTTTTAACACAAAAATATTTAAAAATAACCATTATTACTTATGGTAAAAAATCGTACATACAATAATTTACAGCTATGTATATAGCTGGTGTTCTATCCAGGTATAAGCATCAAGGTGAGAAACCCGTTTTACCCAATTTTGTTGTAATCGAGTTATGTATGTGTGGAGTGTACGAATTTATATGTCGTCAACTGTACATTGGTGCGTAAAAAGATTTTTTAAATGACAAATCTTCCCCCCTTCTAGTTAAATATGCAGATTTCCGCCATCTTGAATCACAAAATAACCATTATTGTGCGGAAGTATTTTAGGTACTTTCCATTTGCTTATTGTAAACAGCAAAGCAAAGTAAACATCTTTGCTTAGCTAAGTTGTTAAAAGGAACGCTTCGCGAACAAATTCGTATAGTCCGCGTGGGAAATAGAGAGGGGCATTCTGAACCGCGGCAAGGGGGGAGGAAAAATCTTTGCTGTGCTAAGTTAAATTTTTAAAAGGAACATTCGACTTAGCCTTTGGTTTGTTTGCTATTTAAAAGTAACTTAAAGGAACTCGGCTTTTACTTATCATTTACACAATATCCTGTAAGTCTCAGGCCATTCCCGAGTAAGCGGAGGGCAAGTACTGTATGTACATGTGGTTTATACGTCCATATGATGAATATCACATCTAGTGATGTAAATTTAAAAAAAACGTTTTGTTTTTTTTAAAGAAAAAAAACAATGCGTGTTTTTTTTCCGAATCATTGTTTTTGCTTTATAGAAAAGAGTAAACTTTTTTTTAATGTAATAATTTTATAAAATATAATAAAGTAATCTCTATTCTATTCTCTATTTATTAATAAAGGTACATATTACATATTTTCATTTTATAATTCCTATTTTTAAGAAAAAGGGTTTTCCCCGAAAATAGTTCCGGCTCCGGCAGATGACGGCAGAAGGCGCTATAGTTTGCTTTGTTGCGCAAATTCATCTCATGAAAGAAAACATTGTTTTGCTGGTTGCTGAAATACTTAACCTTAACAGTAGCTGTCGCTGTCGTATGATGATTTTTAATAATTTTATTAGAAATATAAAATCTCCCATTTTTCTTGGGTATGCTCAAGAATTTTGGTCCAACCGGGCACAACGCACAATCAATAAATATGTTTATTTATTTTTTTCATAAAAAACAAAATAATAATTTCTTTTTTAATTAATATGATTTTTTTTTTAATTTGAGGAAAAAAAAACGTTTTTTTTTTCAAATTTGAAAAAAAACCGTTTTTTTTACATCACTAATCACATCCCTTACCTGTTAACACCACCGAATGTCCACTTTCCATTACAGTATTTAAAATGTTCGTTTCTTCGGCGTCATTTGGTATCATGGTTATCCCGTGTTCCTGTAATAATTGTGCTGCCGAAAAGCTATTCTGTGTGTCATCAACGGCCGGGTGAAATACCCCATCGATTATTTTAAAATTTGCTGAAGATTTGCCACTTATTAACGGCGATATTTCATTATCTGTAAAAAAATGTATGATTATTTATCTAATAATAATAAGTTTATTTAAAATTTAATAATATAATAAAGTAGCGTGTACCCGGCATGCGTTGCAATCCGCTGGTATAAATACAAACCCGATATATTAGTACCCGGCATGCCACTTTCTGAAATTGCACCCGTGCGAAGCCGGAGCGGGTCGCTGGTTATACATAAAAACCTTCCCCTTGAATCACTCTATCTATTAAAAAAAAACGCTTTAAAATCCGTTGCGTAGTTTTAAAGATTTACGCACATAAGGGGACAGACGGGCGACAGCGACTTTGTTTTATACTATGTTAAGATATGTTTATGTTGTTTTCGATAAACTTATTCTTCAATCCCCCGAAGCTGAGCTTGTTTGGGGCAAATCTTATTTTTTGTTTTAGTACTTATGTGTAATCATAAATCATAAATATGCATTAAAAATCAAGTTTTTTAAAGTAAAAATGTTAATTTATAGTATAAACGTAGCTTTTTTGAAGAAATATATTACCTATAATAAAATTATTAATTTATAATTTTTAAGTAAAAAATATTAATTAGGTATATAAATTATTCAGAACAATATTAATTAATTAAAGCATTTCTAAAAATATTTTCAAATTGTCTGTTTTTAATATCCATGTTATTATTTCGACTTTAAATTTAATATTAATTAAATATTAATATTTAATTTAAACATAATATGTCAAGACAGTATGTATGTAGTATGTAGTATGTATCTTAAATTTTAAAAGCGATTTCCAAATTTGCGCCAGCCGAAGCACACACCCTGTATATTAAATCGTGCAAAGATCGCAACAAATCCTAAATTAGTCAAGAGCGGATTTAACTTTTAAAATGCCTTTATTCCAAACCTAACTTTACAGGTCATTACTGAAAAATGACAATACAATATAGAAAATAATAACCATTAAAAAAAATAACAATAAAAAAATGGAAGTTAATCCAATTAAATTCATTAATGAATTAAATTTAATAAAAATAGTATAAATAATTTAATTTAGTAAATATCTCCCTAATTGTTTTTTAAGTCGCCAATTTTTAAATTTTTCTAATAATTTTTGGAAGGAGTGTGTGTATTTTATTATTCCGTCATATAAAAGCGATTTTTTTCCCGAAATTACTTTTTACTGGTATAGTTTGATAATTTATACGTCTGGTGTTATGATCATGTAATGTCTTATTCTCCTGAATTGTTGTTTGATTTTTTTTTCTTTTAAAATAATAGAGTGAATTAAAATACAAATTTTTAATTTATAAATGTTTTGAACGTGTAAATACCCTTTCGGTTTATATAGATTAACAGTTGGTTCTAAATGTGGTAATTTGTGTATACATGTAATAACCCTATTTTGCAATTTTTGTAATGGTTTTAAGTTTAATAAACTAGCAGATCCCCATACAGAAGCTAAGTATTGTAATTTTGAATATATTAATAAGAGATATATATTTTTTAAGTATTTCAAAGGAATGTAATATCGAGCTCTGTACAAAACAGACACCAAAGGAGATATCGAGTTGATAATATACTGGATATCGTCGGCTTAACCTGCTAAACCCGTAAGTCCACATTTGATCAAATTTTACATTTTAACGCCATCTTTTGTAAAAAAAAATAATCTATTTATCTAAGACATTCTAAGAAATTTAAGTAACTCCAAAGAAATCCTTACTGTGTGGCTCTCGTATTGACTTAACCCGTAAGTCCAAACCTGGCTAAACTCATAAGACAAACGCCATAAGTCCGCCAGTATGCATTAGGAAAAACATGTATCTCCGTTTTTCTTATTTTATTTGTAAATTAATTATAACGCGTTTTTGGTCTCCCCTGTAAAATTTTGATTTCTGGACTTACTGGTTTAGCAGGTTAAGCCGACGATATGGCCTTTCCAATGAAGTTTAAAAACTATGAAAGTTCTTTCGAGTCATGAAAGTTTTCCTTTTAAATTTTATATTTTTTTCTGAAAATTGTATTAATTAACAGCTTTTTTATCAAAATTCTTAAAAATCAGCAAGATTAATAGATGGATTAATGGGTATTTTAATAAAACGTGCATAAATAGGTAAATATTGCAAAATACTATACCATAAAAGTATGTACCTATATAAATGGCATTTTTTTTTAAACGTATTAATCACTATACAATTATTATCGTTTATGCAACCCCTAGCGCCCCCCCTTTTAAATTCGTCACTGGCTGTATCATCAATTTCGTTGCGTGTCGCCGAAAAGAAAGAATGCATGTGAAGGATATAGGCGTAAACGATTGGATTTTACATTAAAAACAATCAATTAAAGAAATGAAATTATAGCTATTCTAACGCATCAATTTCTTATTACAGTGAAGTCCGCTTATAACGAACCCGTTTATAACGAACTTCCGGTTAATACGAACCATTTTCCCTTACATGAAAAATGAAACAAAATGTATTCATTACTGGATATAACGAACATCGGATATAACGAACCATATTCTGTTCAATAGAGACTTTTTGCACCTCTTAATTCGTCATTCTTTTGTGGTTATGGTTATTCTGAGCATGCGCAATGTCAGAAAGGTGATCCGCTATGGTTAATAACCATAACGGACTCCGTTAGTTACGGAAGGATAAGGAAGAGCTTATCGTTATCCTTATGGTTATGCTTAAACTGCATGGTTGCCGGAACATACAAAAGTTATGAAGCATCATTGCTATGAATCAAAATTGTGATAAGCAATTAATTAAAATCCAAAGTAAATAGTAGCTGTACATGGCAATAAACGATCATAACAAAAAAAGTGGATTCTTTGAAAGAAATCAAATGGACCTGGGTGTACTGGGTAGATTTTTCTTTTTTTTATATATTTACGGATTTATACACTTGACTCAATCTGGCACACCTGCTTTTGGTGCAACCTAACCTTACTTTTTTTATTGTTTACGAAATTAAATGGCACTGTTTTTCGTCAAATTAATGCTTATACTTCTTTGTTCTTTGAATTAATGTACCGAGAGTGAAGGGTGGTCTTTGTTCTGTTTTTTTTAGGGCGTGTCTTTCTCAGGTTATTCATTTTAAGTATGCACATACCACTACCCAGAAATATCCTTATGCCTATAAAACGAAGACTTCGTTTTACTGAAGAAGATGATTTAAATCTCCTTCAAGAAGTTGCAGGGCAAAACCCTTTTAAAAACACAGCTGTGTGGGCAGATATCAAAGAAAATTTATTTATTTTATGCCATAAAGACTTTTTAATCAAATCATGAAAAGATCATGTAGACCTCTTTTAATAAAAGCCTGGCTTGGTTAGGTATTTTATTTTGTTTAGGCGCGCCGGCGCCAAATTAATAACTACAGACAGAACGTAGGCACTGCAAAATCTCTGGTTTTAACAGTGGCGCTACTCGTTATGTTTAATAAAGTTAACCATAACGGAGCTAAAAACTGATATTAATTTAAGAGGTGCAAAAAGTCTCTATTTTTGAAGTTCGTTATATGCGGACATTACTGTATTTCAGTATATTAGGAAAATATGTTAAAAAAGCCTTAATTTATTTTCTGATAATTCGTAAAAATATACCAGTGATTATTTTTTGAAGCTGAGCGCATTTTGGCCTACTTTCACTTGTTTTAATAGGCATCCTATTAATATTTTGAAAATTCTGAATAAAGAGCAGTTATTTATACAACATGTATTTCTTTTCAATGCCATTGAATTAACTAGATCAGTTACAATTCCTTTTCAAAAATCTTTAAAACATATCCATTTTAAAAAGTAAGAATCCCCCATAACAATGAAAAACATACATACCCTTTTCACCGTCCTCCTGGCTGTCCTTGCTACCATCATCATTAAGCAAATTAATAATTACTGGATCTAGAACAAAAAAACGTGTATAAACGAAGCAAAATTTCTAAAATAAAGAGTAGATACATATAGTTGGTGCGCGTCGATCGATACGAAGTAATGGTCAGTTGGAATGATGCTGCGAACTCAAATTAGTGGATGGCAACCGATAAAAATCAAAACCCCATTAGTACAGGGATGTGTGCCATTTATATAACCTCCTGATGAGTATACAGGGTGTCCCAGATACGAATGCACTCTACAGGGATCTCGTAAACTATAGTTGATACAGAGATGGTTAAATTAGAGAAAAGTTGCGCATTACTGAATCCTGTAACGTCATGTTTTCAAATTTAAAAAATTCTGAATGCTTCCGAAGATATTTGGATAAAACAGAATTTTCGCGATTTCGTTTTAATTGATTTATGATTTTATTTGAGGAGACATGTCAAAATAAATTTGAAATTTTCATTGCCAGTTTTTCTCCCCTACAAGATGGTTTAGTTACATTTTTGATCCGACGTTTCGTTTAGTCACAACCATCATCAACATTGTTATTTTAAATAGTAGGAAAATTTTATTGTATGCTTAATAAATTCTACGTTTTATTCTTAATCTAAGGGTGTATCACACTTATTATTTATTAGACGTTTCGATATAGAAAAACACATCATCAATGAAAATAGGCACATGATCGAAAATATTTTTGTTTTTATTGTTTATTTAAACACTAGTTTGATTTGAAAACCTTTTTTTAAAAGAAACTTAATAACAAAATATAATATCTAATAAAACTTATCTGAAAAATGCAACAAGTAAGAATTAATTTTAATAATTAAATACAATTATTTTATAATAAAATATTTTTTATTTTCAAAAATGCCACCCTCTTCAACCCATTCTCCAAACATAAATAACACCGGTAAACAATTTCTTCCATAACGTTATTTAACATTTCTGGAGTTATTTTTTTTTTAAACATAATAATAATTACCAAATTTAAAACTAACAGGTCTCTGTAACTAAGTGACAGATCTAAAGAAACTATTTAAACAATTGCGAACGTCAATGTCGTCAATCAATTTCATAGCCACCCATATGATGCCGAATTTAAATGGTACGTTATGTTTGAATATTATCATGCATTTTTAAAAAATAAAAAATAATTGTATATAATAATTAAAATTAATTATTACTTGTTGCATTTTTCAGATAAGTTTTATTAGATATTATGATTTGTTATAAGTTTCTTTTAAAAAAATGTTTTAAAATCCTAGTAAAACTAGTGTTTAAATAAACAATAAAAACAAAAATATTTTCGATAATGTGCCTATTTTCATTGATGATGTGTTTTTTCTATATCGAAACGTCTAATAAATAATAAGTGTGATACACCGTTAGATTAAGAATAAAACGTAGAATTTATTAAGCATACAATAAAATTTTCCTACTATTTAAAATAACAAAGTTGATGATGGTTGTGACTAAACGAAACGTCGGATCAAAAATGTAATTAAACCATCTTGTAGGGGAGAAAAACTGGCAATGAGAATGTCAAATTTATTTTGACATGTCTCCTCAAATAAAATCATAAATCAATTAAAACGAAATCGCGAAAATTCGGTTTTATCCAAATATCTTCGGAAGCATTCGGAATTTTTTAAATTTGAAAACATGACGTTACAGGATTCATTAATGCGCAACTTTTCTCTAATTTAACCATCTCTGTATCTCCTATGGTTTACGAGATCCCTGTAGAGTGCATTCTTATCTGGGACACCCTGTATACGTACGGAAATCAATAAGGAAGTCCAATTTTCAAGTAGACCACTTGTGGGCGGACTTGCGCACTGAAATTACCACTCACCATTGGTTTCACTTTGCTGATCACTTATTCCTGTAATGTGGTTGTCATCTAAATTAATAATAACTGGATCTGAAAAAAATGTAGAAATCCTTTATATTAATGAAACAAATAATTATTATAGAAACAAAAGAAAAACTAAAAGTCTTCCTATATAAATTTATCAAAAATATTTAATTAAGGTCTCTACATGTTTCGAACGTAGAAACGTTCATCATCAGGAGACAGAAAAAGCTTTTCTGATGATGTTAGCAGAGGAGAAAATGGTAGAAGGTATACAACCTTAATGGAGCTTTCATGGAATATGAAAAAAAGGTGTGAACGATTTTTAAAGGGTTTTTTGAATGTTTGTATGTTTTTCTAAGGATGTCCGTCTGGGGTCACTGAGTCTTAGTAAAACTCAGCACCCTAAACAGATCATTATTTTGGGTAAGTACAACTTCATAGAGTCTGAACTTTTCTGATTTCAACCTCTTTCTTTATTTTAAACAAATTTAAAAACTTACCTATTGTATTTGTTATGTCATTAGTGTCATTGCTACTATTGCTATTATCATACACTTCAACCACATCATTGTCCAATCCTTCAGTTTCCAATTGCATTATCAAATTTTGAGCAGCAGCTTGGGGGTCTCCTTCATAGGCTGTAATGACAGGTAGTTAAAAATACATATTCAAAAATGCTAAGAATTTTTTTATAAATAAAGGTTTTTAACTTCAAAGATATTATAATAGTATATTAAAGTACACGTTTCATAAGAAGCGGTTTTAGCGCACGCGTCTATTTTAAAAAACGAGCCACGAAGTGGCAAGTTTTTTAATTGACACGTGCGCTAAAACGCCTTATGAACCACGTGCTTTATACTATTTTTTCTATTTGTAGTTTTTTTAATATAAAATACATATTTAAATAGTATATTAAAGTACGAGTTTCATAAGAAGGGGTTTTAGCTCCCGTGTCTATTTTAAAAAACGAGCCACGAAGTGGCGAGTTTTTTTATTGACACGGGCGCTAAAACGCCATATTATGAAACATGTGCTTTATACATTTTTTTCTATTTCACCTTTTATAATCAAGAAAAATACATTTTAAAAAGAAAATAAATCCTTCAAATTTTGTAAATTTTTATGTCTAAATTTTATGTTGGTAATACTATTTTTTATCATAGGAGCCTCTGGACAACAAAAATTATTTTGCAAACTGTCATTTTTTGATTTATTGACCCATTTTCACCACGAGATTCTAAAGTTATTTTAGCGATATGAGATTTGAAATTGGACGGAATACGTTGTGTGATCCTTGTACATTCGGTACATATACAGAGCGTTCGGAAATTCGGGAGATTTTGCTACTTTTTTTCGAATTTCAAAAGACGTGATTTTACGTCACGGCATTGCAATTTAGTATAGGGAAGATGGAAAATTCAAATAAAGTTGAAGTTAAAATCGACATTAAAAGGTTAGTAGATTGAATTTTGGATAGGATTTGGCAGAAAATGATAGCTTGAAGCATCTACAAAAGATTGATTTATAGATTTATGCAACCAACATACATGACTGTTATCCACACAGAATAAAAAAGTAAGTTATCAAGCTAGCTTTTCTCTGCGAAAAATGGGTTTTCTCGTAAATCACAAAGGCCGCGCAAGTCAATGAAATAAAACATTTAAATGTTACCAACATCAAATAAAGAAAAAACGCGTATCGAAATAGCTTCATTACGATCCGCAAATGAGGGTCGTACTCATTATGAACGTGAAATAGAAAAAAGAAAATAAATCCTTTAAATTTTTATGTCTAAATTTTATGTTGGTAATACTATTTTTTATCATAGTAACCTCTGGACAACAAAAATTATTTTGCGAACTGTAATTTTTTGATTTATTGACCCATTTTCACCACGAGATTCTAAAGTTATTTTAGCGATGAGATTTGAAATTGGACGGAATACGTTGTGTGATCCTTGTACATTCCGTACATATACAGAGCGTTCGGAAATTCGGGCGACTTTGCTAATTTTTTTTGAATTTCAAAAGACGTGATTTTACGTCAATTTTTCAATTTTTCAATTTCAATGTTACCAACATCAAATAAAGAAAAAACGCGTATCGAAATAGCTTCATTATGAACTTCATTTCAAGTTCATAATGAACTTATTATGAACGTCAAATAGAAAAACAAATTTTGCTTACTTTGGACAAAAAATAGGAGTTACTATTTTTTTCTGAATTACCCTGTATAAAAAGTAGACCACAATTAAATTGTATGCAAATCCTATTTTCTATAGATTTTACTAGAGATAACAGTAAATATTATGTTAGATTAGCCAGTTTCAAAAATATTATGGCCTTAAAATATATCACAATAATGTATCTAAAAACATCACTTATATACTCTATATATTAATTAATTCCTCATTTATTTAAGTTATTATACATTATTCATGGCATCCTGAAATATTTGTCCTGGATTAGATAATATCCAATTTTTAATTTTATTTTATTTAATGGCTTAATTATTTTAATTGACTATGGTAGTATATCAAAAACATATGGATTGATGATTAAAAAACGTTTGTGTCCTATTGTTTTGTTCACTCTGTTTTTATATGTAATTGTATTTTTATGACGCGTTTTATGTGCGTGATTATTATAATTAATTTTATTTTTATTTCTGAAAATATATATTAACATATTAACATTATAAGAAAATAGTTGTCCATTTTTTTAAATACTTTTTTGTATAGTAAGTCAGAAGAATAGTGGTAGTCTTTACCTTGTAATAATTCCACAATTTCTAATTTATTAATTTGAACTGCAATATCTTCTGGTGTTAAATCAAATTTATTCTTTACACTGATTAGTGCTCCATTTCTTATCAGAAGTTCTACTAAAGCCGTATGCCCATTTTGAACCGCCCAGTGCAGTGGAGTCATATTCAACTGAAATTTTAAAAGATGTATGTAAATAGAAACTCAAGGTCTCTTGAACGGTGTATATTAGAAAAAAATCAGTTTTCACATTCCTATCTTCGTTAGGTACTGATGCTATATACAGGAATTCTAGCTTCAGGTTATACAGAAGACATTTAAGCAACGTAAATTAACAAAAAACAGTATCCCTTTACTGAACATATTGATGTGAAAATCAAAATTCACAGTAGCTATTTATTACTGCTATTAAAAATTGTCGCTAAGACAGGTGGCCATTGTAATTAAGACTAAGACTATAGATCTTGGGAACGGATTGAACTCTTCCCACTAAAAAAAAAAAGGCGACAAAGAAAAATCTATTATTTATATAGACAACACTGCGCGACAATTCACGAACACTGAGTTTTGGCCGTTGGCCGAAACTGGCACCGAAACTAGATTTTTTGGCCGAAACTAGCCGAAACCGGTCTTGTCGGTATCGGCCGATATACGGAAGGTGACCGATTTATTTTACCTAATATACATGTAGTAAAATTGTAATGCAAAAAAAAATGGTTATCATACTTTTTATTACAAAATAACGAGCAAAATAGAAAACAGAATATTATAAAAATGTTAGAGGACTGACAATAAAGCAAGCTGTTATCAACAACGGAAAAAGAACTTGGGTAAAAAAGAAAAGTTGAAAGTTAACTTAACTTTCAAAATGCCTTTATTCCAAACTAACTTTTACAGTTCATTACATGGAAAGTGACAACATAATGTAGAAAATAATAACCATTAAAAAAAAAAAAAAAAACTATTGAAGTTAATCCAATTTAATTCATTAATAAAATCAATTAAAAAAAAATAGTATAAATAATTTAATTTAGTAAATATCTCTTTAATTGTTTTTTAAAAGTTGCCAATTTTTTTATTTTTTTGATATTTTTTGGAAGATTGTTATATTTTATTATTCCGTCATATAAAAGCGATTTTTTTCCGAAATTACTTTTTACTGGTATAGTTTGATAATTTATACAATGTCTGGTGTTATGATCGTGTAATGTCTTATTCTCCTGAAGTGTTGTTTGATTTTTTTTCTTTTAAAATGATAATAATAGTTACAATAAGCCATTTTCAGTAAACACTAATATGAGGAACTAAGTTGAGGCAAACTGTCATGCAAAAATATCAAAGTTTCCGCCTTCTCACGTTTCAGCCTATATGAATATAACTGCTTGAGCAAATAATAGAAGCAACCTATCTTGTTTTTTTTTTAACATATAATATGACTTTACAGAATACAGAAGAAAATAGAAAACAAACTTAAATGAAGGAAGCGTTCAAGTATAAGCTTCGCTGTACATGTTGAGGATGGCACCACCTCTGCGAAAATAAGGTATGGATTTTCTCTGTGATATTTCAGATGCTTGTAAACCCTTTATTTTTCTGTGGTTTTTTCTTTCGTTTAAGTTACAGTACAGAGGTTATGTTATGTTGTTATTATGTTTATGTATAGTAGGCTTTTTACGAAAAAACTAGTTATATTTAAAATACTGTTAAATCTGTGTTTATTACACGCTGCAGAGGCTGTTCAAAAAGTGTATACTGTTTATATCGTTATGTTAAAGTTAAAAATAGTGTTATTAGTAGAAACATTTATACAAGTAATGTGTGAGGTAAAATTAGGTTAGCTTTTCTTAGTTGTATTAATAAATGAAAGAATAGCATGAGAAAAGTGAAAAAGAGCTCAGTGTAAATACAAAAACAAGACGCCGTCAGAGTTTTAAAGAACATAAATTGTACAATTCAAGATGCCGCTGCCATCAGAGTACATCTTATGCAAACAATTAGTGTTTTACTTATAGGTACCTACATTTTTGTCCAAGACTAATTGTATAAAGTGTCCATTATGTGTTTTGCTTAATATAATAATACCCATTATTCGCAATAATGAAATCTTATTCACTATTCACTGCTTTTAATGATTTCCTAAAACAAGCAGGGCGAATACCTTTAAAAGTTTATAATAAAAAAGCAAATCGTGCTAGGTATAAACTTTTTTTTTTAATTACAAATTCAGGGGGCTACTTTTCAGCCCCCTCGAACCTATATAATATTTTTTTATAACCAAATTTGTTTCTTCTTAATATCCAATTGATAAGCAAAGCAAACACTAGTCCTACCAAGTATTATTTGTTAACTTTGCAAATAAAGTAAGAATTTTCTACAATCACATTTTTTTATTTATCCTTTTCGTTACTCTTTCATTTTTTCCAAAAATCAGTCAAAAAGTGGTCTGCAGGAACTAAACCTAAAGTTTAATAAATTTCAAACCAGAAATGCTTTTAATAATGTACTTTTTTAAGCTTTAGGTAACCTAAATAATAGGGCTCCACAGACGACTATTTAGCTGAGTTTTGGATAAAACGATTACCGCAATGAAATTTTCATGGAAAAAACGAAATGCCGGATGCGCCAGGCCAGCTATGCGATAATATTATTTTCTTGACCAATTGGCGAACGGAAGAAAATATTTTAAAATGTAGTTTCCTGTAACCGATTCTGTTCCTTCCTTAGTTTCCTGTACATGCACGGCATTCCGTGGCGCATTATCGCTACAAACTTTAGTGTACAGTTTGCGTTCTATTTCTTCCGTATTCTGTGTATGACTTCCTTGAAATAACAGGTAGATTTTTATATAGCTCAACTTGGGGAAACATTCATATCAGTCATGGACATTTACTTTAAAATAAGCAAACAATAATCACGAAAGTGGCAAATTTATGGCCTTGCCCATGTAAACATAACTACACAGCAAACGAATGGGAAAATATACAGGTCTGGGCTTAACATCTTGGTTTGTGTGGCCCAAGCCTAGTTGGATGTGTTTGAATTGATAATAATAACATAAAATTACATATTTCAAGAATTATCACTACTTCATACTTATTAAAAATACGAAATACCCGGTATTCTACCCCTATTTGGGCATAAAAAAACATCAAAAACGTTGCTGATCAACATCGCTAACTTCACACATATTAAATCAAATCAAAATACACTTTATTGTAATAAGAAGTACATCTTGTTAACAAAGCTTTGGGCAGTATTAAAAAAACTATTATGGAAATTACAATGTTCACTATATAAAGTAAGAATAAGTAATCCAATAAATAGATAATCACACCTTATGAGACAATAAAATAGTCATGGTCAAAAATTTACACACAAATCAATCTAAGACGAAGACAAGCTCAATCTTACAAAAAATCTGGCCAGAATACTATACAGCGTGTGCGTGGATTTGCTGGCCAAATGGAAAACTTCTTTATTATCAATTTTTCAAAAAAAAGTTATTTTTTATAAAAAGTTTTGCTTTTAAAATTATTAAGATTGGCATAGGAATTTCTTTATAATGTTGTACATGGTGTCTCAAAAACGAAAAACTTTAATTCTAAATGTGAAAAAACTTTATTCCAATATTTATTAACCGGAAAATTGGAAAAGCGCATTAAATCGTCAACTAATTTGTAGTATACAGGGCAAAGATATAGTAATTTACGTTACAAGACCGGAAAGTAGTGTTTTTCAGGTCGAGACAAGCATTTCCAGGGCGAGCCATAGGCGAGTCCTGGAAGCTTGGAGAGACCTGGAAAACACTAATTTTGGGTTGCGTGACGTACAATATTTTTTTTAAGACCGACACTTCGATATATTTTATAATCTACGCGAAACAAGTTTGACATAAAGAACAAAATTAAAAATCAACGAACTGTCACTCGACAATACATCGAAATGTTGTCATAATAACGAAATCAAGGTATCCTGTATTATCAAAGAGCGATTGGAAAAACAAAAAACAGGGTGACAGTGACATTAGAGACCGGAAAAGTGACATTAGAGTCCGGAAAAGATTTTTCCGGTCTCTAATGTCACTTTTCCGGTCTTGCGATCGGAAAAACATTATTTTCTAGACGAAAAATTGTCCAGAAAGTGTAAATTTTCTGGTCAGTTTTAAAAAAAAGTTTTTTTTTTTGAATAGTTACTTAACCTTTTTGGATAAAAATTATTAGGTGTATGATGAACAACGGGGGGCTTATTGAAATTTAATCTTCTATGTATATTTGTTCGTGTTTACTGTGTACCTAATTACCTTACTAGTAAGTAATTAAAAAACTTGTTATGTGTAAATATGTTTATATGATTGTTTAATAAATTTTCAATTAGGTTGTAAATTATCTAAATATTTTAATCACTCTGTATACTAAATTAACCTGCAAATAGTACATTGATGGCTTAATAATAAATATTGCGATGATACACTGGCGAGCAAAAAATTTAGGTCACTTAGTAAATTTGGAAAAAATTAGGAAGTAAATTCAATTTCGAAATATTTGGTCTAGTAGGCGGTGAATCATTTGTACTGCTGTATCATGTAAGCTAAATTTAACATTAAATAATGAATTAAAAGCCTTCTTTTGGTTTTTATAATTTATTAAGAAAGAAACAATAATTTCACATTTTCAACTTATTGCTATTCGCAACTAAAAAAATTGATGAAACTTAACCTAAACAAAAAAAAAAAAAATTAGTAACGTGTATTCCCTCCCCTTGCATTAATGACTGCTTGAAGTCGACGAGGCATACTCTGAATTAAGTTAAGGATCACATTCTGGTCGATGTTATTCCATTCATGCAATAACAACTCTTTCAGCTCCTGTGAAGCCCTTGGGGCTGGTGTGTGCGTTTGGATACGTCGCGTCGTCCTAATTCATCCCAGACATGTTCAATGGGATTCATGTCTGGACTAAGCGCTGGCCAATCAATTCGCCTAATTCCTACCTGATCCAGATATTCTCGAACTATTCTGGCTGCGTGGGGTCTAGCATTATCGTGCATAAAATTGCCATGTTCGCCCATGGTAACCATAAAAGGCATCGCATGATCTTCGAGAATTTCTGTAATGTACCTGTAAGATGTTAGGGAGCCATTTTGTACGAAGACCAATTCTGTGCGGGCTTGTGCAGTGATTCCTGCCCAAACCATTACAGAACCACCGCCAAATGGAAGACGCTGGTCAATACAAACTGCAGCATATCTTTCTCCTGATCTTTTCCATACTCGTCGACGTCCGTCTAAGCCAGTGAGGCAAAAACGTGACTCATCTGTAAACAGTACATTGCTCCAATCATCATCATTCCATGCCAAGTGATTTCGGGCAAAAGCCAATCTTGCAATTCGATGCCTCCGTTGCCATAGTGGCCCTGTGGCCATCCTTCTACAAGACAATCCATTACTACGGAGCCTTCTTCTAACGGTCCACTCGCTAACATTAACATTTCTAACCTCTTGAAGTTGATTTCGCAAAAAAAAACCGCAGAAGCTGTTCTATTCCGCAAACTTGTGGACACCGAAAACCGGTCATCTCTTTGGGTGGTCACTCTTTTTCTTCCAGATCCCGATCTTCTGGTTATCAAGCCAGTCTCCTAATAGCGTTGATACACATTTTGTACAGCACATAGGCTTTTGCCAACAATTCTTGCAGTTTCACGTTTTCCCCTACCATCCTGTATCAGCGCTACAATTCTTGCCACAACAATAGGATCTAAGGGCATTATGGGTTGGTTAAGATATACTACAAACAGTACACCATACAACTGACAAGTAATAAAAAGAGAAATCAACACTGAACTAAGAAATAAGCAACGATATTTTGAATTTTTAATTGGACCGAATTAACGCTATATCTTCAAAGTCGTAAATACAGTGACAATTTGACAATCTGTGACAGATAACACAATATGAAAAATAACATTACTCGGGAAATAAATGATTCATCGCCTACTAGACCAAATATTTCGAAATTGAATTTATTTCCTTATTTTTTTCAAATTTCCTAAGTGACCTAAATTCTTTGCTCGCTAGTGTATTTATCCATATCCATATTGTTTATCAAAAATGTTAAGTAACTATTCAAAAAAATATTTATCATTAACCTGTATACTACAAATTAGTTGACGATTTAATGCGCTTTTCGCGCTTTCCAATTTGCCGGTTAATGAATATTGGTATAAAGTTTTTTCAAATTTAGAATTAAAGTTTTTCGTTTTTTGAGACACCATGTACAGCATTAAAAAGAAATTCTTATGCCAATCTTAATAATTTTAAAAGCAAAACTTTTTATAAATAATAACTTTTTTTCGAAAAATTGATAATAAAGAAGTTTTCCATTTGGCAAGCAAATCCACGCACACGCTGTATAATTAAAGTTTTAAAAAAAAATCCAAGGAAATGCCTAGAAATCAAGAAATCCACAGAGAAAACGTATAACATTACAAACAATTCTTTTATTGGGTGATTATAATGTTATCTTTATTTTGATAACCTAAATAAAAAAAAAACAAAGCTTAGTAGAAACAGAAACAAGATTCGACGAGTTAGACATCGCGCTAAACCACATCAAAAAAATACTCGAGGAGGAAGCACATCTTTCAGGACGCCATCGGCCGTTGTCGACTCGTTGGTTTGCGATGACGTCGGTATTAGCTTGTCCATAAATTTTATCCGCGAGCGTATTTTGTATTATTATTTTCTCAGTAACTAATCCAAAATTTTAAAAACTAAAACCGTCGAAAATTGTATTTTTTTCTTGCTTTATGATGTATATGAAGTTAGCAAAACAACTCCGGACAACCAAGTTAAGTGTAACGGTAAAATTTACCGCTAATTAGCCGCTAATTAACCGTAAAAAAATTAATTTTGCCCCTCGTATTTTTTAAAAAATAGGAGGTGCTTTGCCAAGGTCATATAAAGTTGGCAAAACAACTTTGGATCATGCAATATTTTTGGGTGGTCAATACTATGAAAATTTACCGTTAATTAACCGTAAAAAAATTAATTTTGCCGCTCGTCTTTTTTAAAAAATACGAGGTGTTTTGCCAAGTTCTCGAGAAGTTGGCAAAACAACTTTTTTAGACTAGCTAGTTAAGTTTTATTTTTATACTACCTGAACAAACCTGAACAAACCTGAACATCCAAAAATATTGCACGTTCCAAAGTTGTTTTACCAACTTTATATGAACTTGGCAAAACACCTCGTATTTTTTAAAAAAGACAAGCGGCAAAATTAATTTTTTTACGGTTAATTAGCGGTAAATTTTAACGTTACACTTAACTTGGTTGTCTGGAGTTGTTTTGCTAACTTCATATACTTGGTTTGTTCGGGTTTGTTCAGGTAGTATAAAAATAAATCTGAACTAGCTAGTCTAAAAAAGTTGTTTTGCCAACTTCTCGAGAACTTGGCAAAACACCTCATATTTTTTAAAAAAGACGAGCGGCAAAATTAATTTTTTTACGGTTAATTAGCGGTTAATTAACGGTAAATTTTCATAGTATTGAACACCCAAGAATATTGCATGATCCAAAGTTGTTTTGCCAACTTTATATGAACTTGGCAAAACACCTCGTATTTTTTAAAAAAGACGAGGGGCAAAATTAATTTTTTTACGGTTAATTAACGGTAAATTTTCATAGTATTGACCACCCAAAAATATTGCATGATCCAAAGTTGTTTTGCCAACTTTATATGAACTTGGCAAAACACCTCGTATTTTTTAAAAAAGACGAGGGGCAAAATTAATTTTTTTACGGTTAATTAGCGGCTAATTAGCTGTAAATTTTACCGTTACACTTAACTTGGTTGTCCGGAGTTGTTTTGCTAACTTCATATACATTGCTTTATGCTGTATCAAACTAAAAATTCCTATTGCCCCTAAGAGTTCATAATGAATGTCATTGCTTTATCAGAATCATTTCCAAGAGCTTTAGGCTACTGGGTTTCATAAAGCGACACACAAAACATATTTCGGACATCAAGGCTTTGACAGCCCTCTACAACTGTTTGATGCGCAGTATTATGGAATATTGCTCTGTAATTTTGAGTCCACATTATCAATGTCATATTAACAGACTGGAAAGGGTACAGAATAAATTTGCGAAATATCTGCTTTTTAAATTAAATTTTCCATATCAAGGCGTTCCTTATGAAACTAGGCTCCTTCTATGTGGTCTACAAACGTTTGAATATCGCAGAAGGAAGGCTCTGTTAATTTTTTTATACAAGGTGATAAATGGTCATGTGAACTGCGAGTGGTTACTGCATATGGTCTCATTGCGCGTCCCAGTAAGGAAAACCAGACAACTCCAATTCTTCCTGGAACGGACACATCGGACAAATTACGGTAGAAGTGCTTTTGTTGAAAGGATGTTAAGTAATTACAACAGACACTTTTCAGATTGTGATATTTTTGGGATCAGTCTCGGGGCGCTAAAGAGACATTGAATTTATACAATATATGTACCATTTAGAACTTCTGTAGAGTACATTGTAAATAAATAAATAAATAATGATTACTTACCATATCCTTGCAATTTACATCAGCCTTGTGTTTAATAAGTGCTTCAGCAACTTGATAGTGACCTTCATAGGCCGCCAAATGTAAGGGGGTCCTATCGACTTTGTTCCTGGCATCCTTGGAGATTCCACCTCGAAGAAGCACCTCGCACACAGTGACATTGTTATTTTGTGCGGCCAAGTGAAGAGGGCTAGTACCCAGCTGTAAATTATATTATTTAATAGACGTCATGTAAAAAAAATTTTGAAAGAAAAGTTCATGTTAAAAGAGTTTAGTGAAGTTTATTAAATTGGTAAAGTATTGACAACTGATTGCGCCAGTGAAAGGGCACCTTTACAAACCATTTTATTCAACATAAAAATTGATTAACGTTCATACACTTACCCAATCAGAAGTGAATGGTGATCCTTGGCTTAAAAGATTTTTGACTTCTAGAGCCTTGCCGTCCGCAGCAGCATTAAGTAATTTTTTTCCAAGCTCATTAATTGAATGGAATTCGGTTGTAATTAAAGGAGAATTATCAACTGTAAAATCCTAAAAATGAGATCAGGTTTACGAAGAGTAGATAGGTAGTTAAATAATTCATTTTTGCAGAGTAAGAGTGATTGTGTTAGTTCCCCATATGTGCTGTGCTGGAAAAACTGAAAGTCTTTTGCCAATTTTAATAAATTTACACTGCAATACAACACATATTTGACAATAGATGATACCCTATATACATATATTATAATAAATGCCCAGAGCAACCAATCTTAGGTGGTGGATATACAGAGCCCTCTTAGAACATGTCAACGCAAATAAAATACTGGGAATTGAGTTGTCTTCCAGGTATTGATGCCTTAGGTAAAATCTAAAATGTAGGCACTATTGAACCGAGCATAGGATCCACTAGTAAGTAAATAATGCCTTGTGATTAGAACAGGATGGTCTAAAAGTCTACCACAAAAATTAACAATAGTATTTTTTTCTCGGAGAGTAAACCTAAATGCAGTCCCTATTAGTAGATTGAAATATTTATTTTCTGCCGAACTGATTAGACAAAGAATGCAATATCAAATAAGAACAAACTTAATTGGTACAAAGAGTACATTTTTAAATATTTACCACAATATCTGTAACTGTTTGTAGCTGATTATCCGGCGTCAAAATGTACTTCATATGCTGCAAAGGGCGGTCCAAAGACAATTTGATCATGTCCTAAAATAAGTACACCATTATTCATTTTTATTGTTATAAATAAATATTGAAAAGTTGGGTTATATTATTATTTTGACTTTTCTGTTCCAAAACAGGAAAACGAGAAGATCTCCATTTTGGACAGAGAGGTTTCCTGTTCCTGTGCAGGGCGGAAGTTGATCACATTTAAAATCGATCATTTTAAATTTGAAACCCATGAAGAATAAAATATCCTACTTACGATTTATTTAGGTCACTTAATAAATACGAGATAGGAAAATCGGTAGATTTATTATGAACAATCACATAAACAGAGTGACAATTAATTTTTTCCATCTGAATCATCTGTCAAATTTATCAACCGCCCAGCTGGACAAAGGCGCCAAATTTAAAATGGCAAACATATGACCACGTTTTTATTTATTAAAATAAATATGTAGCAGCATTTAAGTAACCATAGGTATAAAATATTTTATAAAATTTAAAAATATATAATAATTAAGAACTTTAACAATCTACAATAACTAGTCTAATAAATAATAATAAATATATTTTGTTTTCAATCCATCTGCTGGCGTCCATGATCTGCCGGCACGCGCGCCCCCTTTTACACGATTATTCTAGCGCATTCACCGTTTCCTAGGGACAAACCTGCTATATTTTTTTATCTACGCATATCACCAATACCCTCTGTGTATTTCAGAGGGTATTGATATCACGCACAGACAGAGACAGAACTATGAAAAAAAGGCCTGTGATGACTAATATGAATATGGACCACAGAACTAAAAAATAGTTATTCCCTCGTACCCAGTGGCGTAGATATGGGGGGGGTCCAGGGGGTCTGGACCCCCCCCAGAGATAGTAAGACAATATCACGATACGTAAGTTAAACAATTAACAATCAACATATTCAAAGCCACAAAGAAAAAGGATTGTTGAAAAAAAGAAAATTATCTCCTTTTAATTCCATTAGTGCTTATCAAAATAAAAACGCCAAAACGCTCGCGTTACGTTATACAGTGTCCGCAAGAAAGTTCGAATCAAATGGGATTTTTTTTTATTATTAGGTATAGGTAAAAATTGAAAAAGCAGTTAGTTTTTGCTTACCTAAAAACCAAAAATGACGTATACTGAAGCAGCTGCACGACTTGCGTTACCTGTCAAATATGACATTTTTAATAAAATAGGTTCAAAAATGCCATTATTTATCAAAATATCGAAAAACTTTATTTGAGAAAGTTGTTTATTTAGGCATTTTTAGTCTCTGTACGAAATTTTGACAGTCTAATACAATTTTTATTTTTTGCCAGGTTCTTGAAAATTTTGATCAACCCTCGTAGATTAACTTTTATACATCGAAGTAAAACCATTTGCCTTTACTTAATTTAAAGTTTTTGTTTCCTATTATTTGTTTTGCTTCAAAAACTGAAATTGTTATTGATTAGTATGTAATGTTTGCTTGATGCAAAGTTTATCTAATTACATCAGTTTTGCCAAAACAGACGTTTCTCATTTTTCTTAAGTTAGTAAACAGATGTACAAAAAGAAAATATTGGAAGCTTTCGTTGAAATTTTACTTAATGCCTAAATAATCAACTTTTTCGAATAAAGTTTTTCGATATTTTGTTAAATCAGGGCATTTTTGAACCTATTTTATTAAAAATGTAAAATTTGACAGGTAACGCAAGTCGTGCAGCTGCTTCAGTATACGTCATTTTTGGTTTTTAGGTAAGCAAAAACGAACTGCCTTTTCAATTTTTACCTATACCTAATAATAAAAAAAAATCCCATTTGATGCGGACTTTCTTGCGGACACTGTATAAGAAATGGGTATATTTTTTAAAAAATCTATCCATTTCAAAATAACAGGGAAAACTTTGTTGAATTGATACTTTAAAGCTACATTTTTGAGAGCTCAAAACAAAATTTTAGGGCGTGGCACCCCAAAAATTGTTCGCCTCCGGCGGTGCGCCTCCAGCGGGGAAATAGCCCGAGACCCCCCCCAGAATGAAAAGCTATCTACGCCACTGCTCGTACCAAATACCATGCCAGATATTTGGTCTGAGGTTATTCCCACAGACATGTAATATATAAGATCAAATTGTTTACATTTTGTCCCGATCAGAAATCGCTTTAACAGGAATCAATGATGACAAATTTTGGCTGATTGCCCTAGATCTACCGCCTGTATTTAAAAACAAAGTAATATTTTATTAAGATGCATTTGTCATGTATATGTCGTAGGGATAGTGAAATCCGTCATTTCATGAAAAGCCTAGTCATATCATGAAGCGTGGCTAAAAGGTATATTACAACTGGTTTGTTCGTTGTTCCCCAGAGCATTTTTTTCAACTAAGATTATTTTATAAAAATAAAATTTAAATTAAATTTAAAAAAATGCTCTGGGGAACAACGGACAAACCAGTTGCCAATATACATTTTAGCGTGCAGCATGATATGACTAGGCTTTTCATAAAATGACGGATTTCACTATCAGCCTACGACATATACATATTAAGTAAAAATATTATACTATAAATATGTGTGCGTTTTTTGAAGTTACTATATACTCGTAAAATTATCTATTTTCAAATTATAATGTATTATAGGGAGATCAATGTGGCAACGTCGTACGGGCGTTTCACTCTATTTTACTCACATTCTACTACTACGCGTGACGCCACCGTGGCGCTGAATTTTAGGAATTTCTCATGTTCATTCATTTTCAGACGGTGCAGTGCTGTTAAACTGGTGGTTGTTACACATGCACTGTGGTTCTCGATTCATTTTTAGTCTTTATTTGTGAAAATATAACTATTTATTATTAGCATACAATAATGATTCGCCATTGCGTGGTGTGTAAAAACGACTATTCTAACCCCGTACTGATATATCGGCGGTGAGTGAGGTTATTCAGAGGTTATATTTTTCAACTTAAGCAGTGGGTATACGCGCAGCCATTTTGTAAAGCCATCTCCTTCTAACTTAATTAACTGTGTACTACTGTGTATAGGTATGTATGTTGTAAACAAATGGCATTTCATGAATGAAATGGTTTGTCTCCTTTATACAGGGTGAGTTTTTTTAAGTGTTACAAGGCGATATCTCGAAAACGGTTCAAAATATTTTCTTAAAATTTTAGTGGGAGAATAGGGAGATGGGGGGACATATTTAAACATATTTTTGACGTCTACCCCCCCTTCCCCATTTTGAGGGGTGGGGGGTAACTTTGGAATTTTAAATGAGACAATGTACTTTTTTTTGGTAAATACGAACCTACGTAAAAAACTACGTACGTATACAAAAAATGTTTTAATTTGCTCCCCTAGTTACGAAATTCTTTTAAAAACCAATTACCCTAATTATTAAACCAAAACATAAGTTTTGACATGTGGTTTCAATAGGACGAATAAGTTCCACCGCATTATGTGATACAGGCCCGTAATGAGTTGAACGAATTGTTTGAAAACAGGTGGATAAGTCGAGCTGGTTCGGTAAACGGCCTGCTAGGTCTCCGGATTTGACCCCCCTTGACTTTTTCCTTTATTTATTTTTTATTTTATAAAAGATAAAGTGGTGGCGGCTTCACCTACAACTTTAGATGATATGAAATACCGAATCCGCGTTGCATGCTTATTAGTGAGACTTAAAATGTTACAACGGGTACGATATGTATTCTGAAAAAAGTGACAACGTGTTTGAAAGTTGAAGGGAGACATTTTGAACACCTTCTGAAGCGCGACAGACGATAAATAAGTTGAAATTAAATAGTAAAGTATTTTTTGTTTTATAACCTAATAAATCATAATTTCGTAACCAGGGGAGCAAATCAAAAGATTTTTTGTATACGAACGTAGTTTTTTACGTAGGTTCGTATTTAGCAAAAAAAGTACATTGTCTCATTTAAAATTCCAAAGTTACCCCCACCCCTCAAAATCGGAAAAGGGGGTAGACATCAAAAATATGTTTAAATATGTCCCCCCATATATCCCTATTCCCTCACTAAAATTTCAAGAAAATATTTTGAACCGTTTTCGAGATATCGCCTTGTAACACTTTGAAAAACTCACCCTGTATATTACAGGTCTATGTTTATAATATCCATAGCTTACCTCAGCTGGATCAGTGAATCTTTCTTTGAATCCTTTTGTATATATGAGCATAAAATAATTGTATGCTAGGTGTGACTGTGACATCTGACACATGTACCTACTAATAATACCAATAAATAAAACTCTTTAAGTGTATTAGCTTAGCTTAATAATTGAAGCCTCCCATCAATCTTTGTTGTTTGAATATTTTATTTCACAACGTTATACCGTGACACTGTTTGTGTTACCCACCCTAATATAAAAGCAACTTTTATGGCTAATAATTGTTACTTATTTTAAGATATCATTATATATAAGGTTTTGTGACTACTGCATGATTACCCTATACTATAGGATATAGCAATTTCTGACATGGCGAAGAAGAATTTACAATTATTCATGACTTTTAATATTTGGGTATTAAAAATGTGCTTCTTGTGGCATAACGATAAAGACTACAAATACGATAAAGCAAAATTTTTTAGAGATATAGCAATAATCTTATCCTTAATGCCGTGTACTCTTGCTATTGTGGGAGACTTTGTTTTGCAGCTCTATGGTAAATAAAACGAACAAAGCATTTGTCTAATTTTATTTTATGTTGTATATTATATACATATACAATATAAAATAATTAGGAATTAATATGGTCGAGGACGCGTTGCATCTATGGAAAGGCTCGGCGAATCAGACGGGAATTTGTTAGTAGAATTATCGAAAGTAAATAAATATGAAGTATAGGTAATAAAATGATTATTTTTTTTAGATGGTGTTCACAATTTAACAGCAGTGGTAGAAAACATGATCGCTTTAAATTGCATTATTGGCATGATTTATATGGTTATATGCTTCATATGTAACCGAAGAACGATTATTAAATTAGTGGTAACAATTTATAATATGTAAAACATACATCCCATTTTATTCGGCCTCATTCCATGGACCTACCTATGCAATCATCATTTCTAAGTTTCAATTTTTGTTTCTATCAAAAATAACTTCAAATATCAAAAAATCAACTGCCATTTTTTTTTATAATACTTGGTTTGTATAGCCTAATAGAAGAAGAAGGCTATGACCTACGTCGTCCACGGGGTAAACGTCAACATTTCACAATAATCAACAGGCCTCTATAAACTCAAATATAACTGTTTCACTTTCTCCTCCAAATCCAAAAGGTCTTGGCACCGGTCGACGTTTAGCGTTCGATACATCACGTTTCGATATATCGACAGTTATGCTATATTGCTACATCCTACATCCCTTGATGGTGGTCATATGCTATAATCAGAGACATAAAAAACTGAGTTCCTTTTAAACAGCACAGCAAAGCCACCGGCTAAGTTAAAAGCGTTCCTTTTAAAAATTTGACTTAGCTAAGCAAAGTTTTTACTTTGCTTTGATGTTTAAAAGAAGTACCTGCCTAAAAATCAATAAACCTGGGATGTTTTATTAATGGATAAAGAAATCTATATCCGGACACGCAATGACATTTTAACGGATCCCTCCGGGATCTGAGTAGTCGACAGGCTGATGCCGGGCCTGTATATTATACACCATAAATTATTACGACTAATTAGGGTTAAACTTAAACCGTGATGTAAATGCCAAAAATCGCTATGGACCAGTCAAAATCGTCGCGGGTCAATTATAATCACGGTCAATTCTATAACTTGCAGGTCCATATATACAGTACGTGTGTCCAAAAAAGTATGCAACATATGGGAAAGTTATTTATTATCGATTTCTCAGAAAATTTTATTCCTGATAAAAGTTGGTGCATGCCTCAAAACTATAAATGCATATTTCCTATTTCACCTGCGGCTAATAGTAAGGGGGCAAATGCCATTTTTTCGAAATTGCCTTAAGAGTAAAGTACCTTAATTATTAAAAATACAGCAAAATTTTATATGAAAATGTTTTTGCAAATTAAAAACATAGTCCAAATACGAAATTTAATTCAGGTGTCTCGATTTTTAAGTTTTTTTCCCTAATCTCTAATTTCTCCTAAACGGTACGCCTCTGGTTGATTTTTTGTTTACGCATTTTAATATATTTATCAAATAACCTAAACGTGAGTTTATAATAAAAATGCATTAAGTAGTTGCAAACTTTTTAAAACTTTTCAATGAACCGGGTCGGTTTAGATATAAGCGTGTTGCACGCCTACTTAAACACATTTTAGCCAACTTCTGTTCGAAACTAAATTAAAATAGAATTCAACCCTATTCATAATACTGGAAATAACTAATAATTTATTTGTCATTTTCACTCAGTACGCTGAAGTCCAAAAACCTACTTTAAAAAAATGCATATAAAATAGGTATTTTGCCCTCTCGTAATTATTTATTTATTTATTATGACAAATAAATTATTACTTATTTCCAGTATTATGAATAGGGTTGAATTCTATTATAATTTAGTTTCGAGCAGAAGTTGGCTAAAATGTGTTTAAGTAGGCGTGCAACACGCTTTTATATCTAAACCGACCCGGTTCATTGAAAAGTTTGCAACTACTTAATGCATTTTTATTATAAACCCACGTTTAAGTTATTTGATAAATATATTAAAATTGCGTAAACAAAAAATCGACCAGAGGCGTACCGTTTAGGGAAAATTAGAGATTAGGGAAAAAAAAAATTGAGACACCTAACTCAAATTTCGTATTTGGAATATGTTTTTAATTTGCAAAAACATTTCCATATAAAAGTTTGCTGTATTTTTAATAATTAAGGTACTTTATATACTTTTAAGGCAATTTCGAAAAAATGGCATTTGCTCCCTTACTATTAGCCGCAGGTGAAATATGAAATATGCATTTATAGTTTTAAGGCATGCACCAACTTTTATCAAGAATAAAATTTTCTGAGAAATCGGTAATAAATAACTTTCCCATATGTTGCATACTTTTTTGGACACACTGTATAGCGATTTTTGTCATAAATCACGGTTAAAGTTTAACCCTGATCAAGTCGCGTAATGGTAATGGCGCATACAGGCATAAGCGACGCCCGGGGCTCGCTTGTCAAACTGACAATTTAGTGATAAACAAGCCGATGTCAACGTACCCCCTACCCCTCCAAACCGCCACGTTAATACCCCTTTGCCTAGGCCCTTTTTGTAGACTACTATGATCAGCAGAGTCGTTTTAAGTTTCTTTTAAATAGCAAAGCAAAGCTGAATAAGTTGAGAGATCCTTTTAAAAATTTAACTAAGCACACAAAGATTTTTTCCTCCGCCGTTGCCGCGGTATGCCCGTCTCTATTTCCCATACGGATATGGACTATCGAAGTTGTTCGCGATCAGAGCTGGGCAAGCTACTGGAAAAAGTAGCTAGCTACAAGCTACTTTTAAATAAAAGTAGCTTAGCTACTGGTAGCTAAGCTACAAGCTACTTCTATAAGCTACTCTGCGAAGGTTACTTCACTTTATGTCAGTGAATGCAGTTTTAAAAAACTACGTTCTTCGACATTAAAAGAGTTTAGTAATAAAAATATTATAAAGTTTTAATAATGTATAGGTACCTACCTGTAACTAAGTATTATTATAAGTAAATATATTATTGAGCATGTTTTCAACAGTGCATAATATGAGGGGTACATCGTAAAAAAATATTTTTGCCATACTTTTAAACAATTATAGGTAATAGATATTTTTTGATATAATATGACTGACATGACTGTCAAAGTTTTATAAATTTTTTTAGTTTTTCAAATTTTTATCTGAAAGGCAAAATGCTAAGTTATTAAATAAATTATTACATAAATATACAAAATATAATATCCTTTAAATTAACCAAAAGTAGCTTAAGCTACCGAAAGTAGCTTTTTCGACTAACTAGCTACCTACTTTTAAAAGTAGCTTCATGAATACACAAAAAAATAATGTAAAAGCTACTTGGTTTTAAAAGTAGCTCGAATAAAGCTATTAGCTACCAAAAAAGTAGCTAGCTAGTAGCTTAACTACTTAGTATAGTGGATTTCACCTTAGTTTTTAATGCTTTGACGTCTCTCTTGTTAAACATGTTAGCCAACACGTGATTTTAAAATCCCTAATTCTATAAACGGATTTCAGGCACGGGCATTGGCTAGATTAACAAGAGATGGATATATAACTGACCGTATAGTTACATGTATATGACGAAGATGCACACTACACAGTTCAATACGTTGCCCTTCAATGAGCTCAAACTCGTCAAAAGCACAGCATCGCTCGTATATGCCGTTAGTATGTGCATCTTTGTCTTACGCATTTGCTCTCGCATATCTCTTTTCGTACTTCATTAATTCGATTGTCTCCTCGCGTTCTTTAAATATCACAGAGCCGCATTGGGACTTGGGACACACCGCGCACCGCGTGCATTCTGCTGTTAATTCTTAGAGTCTTTAATTCTTGATCGTTCGTGTTATTGTTTTTGGTATTTTTCAGACAGCATTTTGCTTATATTTTGTGCGTATTAGACTTTTTGGTTTTAAACTGCCGGACTGTGTGTATCTGTGACGTGTTTCTTTTTATGCAAAAGTAAGTAAATAATTATTAATGTCTCGGACGGTGACGACGACATCGACAGCTTGTCAGATGAAGACCAAAAATAATAGGGAACTTGCAACAAAATTAAATTTGAAAACCACAGTGAACCATTATGCTAAAATAAGTTTTACATACAGTTGTATTGAAGAGTGCTTGAGGTATCTGTTCTGCAAACGCATGGACAAAAATCTTTTTTTGTAGTATCTACTTACATTATTTTTTCTTTATTCATTAAAAAAAATACCTAATTCGATAACATTACAACCTAGAACCTAGTCTAAAGAAAAAACCCAGACAGCACACAATGTCTTAAAGACGTCGATTTTAGGTCTTAATTATGTCTGAACGCCTGCAGACCTACAAAAGACATCTTAAAGACGTCTTTTTCAAGACATACATAAGATGTTGTAAGATGACGTCCATAAGATGTCGCTAAAATATCGTAAATATGACGTTCGTGTTTTTTTAGGTTATAGCACAGAAAGAGATTTGTCTCTCTTCTGTCTTTGTAGTATCCCTGTCTTTCTCTAGCTTATATATTTTTTAAATGGACACTTTGGGTTGCCGCCATCTCGGATCGTCAGCCCGAACAAACCCGACCGTCGCCTTTCTCAGAACTTTTATTATTTTTTTGTATACTTGTCTAATCGAATTTAAATGATTGTTACCAATTCGGACGTTTTCTTGAATAGTTTTTTTTTGTAAACGACAAACAATAGAGTTAAATTTTAGAATCGGTAAATTTGGCAACATCGCGAACAACTTAGGATTGGCAACAAAGCGCTTCCCTTTGCCATTTGAAATTGACGCAAGGTCAACACTGTCAACTGTCGATGGGCTTGATTTTTGATAGTTTTGCTGATGATGACTTGCAGTTTTTTACTTTCTACTTAGTGGTGAACCGTTAAAAGAAAACGAATTGTAGATTAAAAAACGTTTTGTATGGGTACATATTTTTCTGTGGTGTGGTGTTTGTTTTTAGTTTTCGAATAATTAAAATTGGTCTATAATCAGTGAATGCAGTGTCAATAAATCTGCTGACAAAACATGGCTTCAAAACAGTAGAAAAGATGCCGAGGATGCCATCGCGACGTGGCTAAGAAGAGCCACAGATAGGCGAAATTCATTATTAAAAAAGTTTTAATTATGTAATACGTTAATAAAACCAATTATTAAGCAATATGATGTTTCATGTTTAACAAACAAAACAAAATGTTTTAGGGCTATTCATAAGACATTTATAAGATGTTCATAAGACATATATAAGGTATACATGAGACATCTATAAGGTGTCCATAAGATATCTGTAAGCCGTCCATAAGATGTGGTATAGACGTTGGGTTTTGTAACATACGACCTTTTTAAGATATCCATAAGATGTCTTGATGGCGTTAAGAAACGTCCATAAGACGTCATGAATGTCTATTGTTGACATCTTTTGGATATCTTTAAGATGTCTTCGTGCTGTCTGGGAAATATCTACCCGTGAATAAGAAAATAAAAAAGTAAACAATAAGCTATTAAATAGAATATAGATTTTTTCAACTTAACACTGCATGGTCTAAAATCAAATTAAAAAACAAAATAATTCTTTAATAAAAAACGTAGTTAATTATTGATGATACTAGATTCACGACTGTCCCTTGTATATTTTTTATTGTACTAAATTAAGAGTGTGTTTTTATCAAAATAACAGCACTTTATTATATTATGAATAAAAATTAAATGAAATTGTTTTTCTGATATTCTATCCTATTTCCATTCCCCTTTAGTGTTTTTTTTTTAATTATCTTAAAAATTGCTTAGGTAATTCTCGTTTCCATCCATAATTACAACTACAAATAAATTGACCCATGTTCACACATAATTTTTAAGTCCGGCCCTGGCCAATCCTTAAGTTCTGTAAAAAGAAATGTTATAAATGACATGTGTCAGCGGCGGCCATTAAAAACTAAGGTGAAATGGGTGAAACTCTCTTCCCTTATCTAAGGGTGAAATCCACTATAGGTAGCTACTGCCCAGCTATGTTCGCGAGAAACAAATATTTGTACTTTGCTATGCTGTTTAAAAGAAGCAAATGGAAAGTACCTATATGAGAAATAAGGCATACTTAACCGCGGCAAGGGCGAAGGGCAGGGGCGGATGGGACACCCCGGACCGGCGCGGGAAGTCATTTGAAATGGCGCCGCGTCGTGTCGATCCAATAAAAAAATTAAAAGACATAAATATGTATTTTTTCATCCACTTACTTTGCTTTTTCGATTATTTTCAAAATTAATTCAAATTGTTAAAAAAGAAAAGAAAAAAGTTCGCAAACAGAGCGGCGCGCCTGAGGGACCGGCGCACCGGGAAATTTCCCGGTGTCCTGGTGGGCCCATCCGCCCTTGGGCGAAGGAAAAAATCGTTGCTGAGCTAAGTTAAAGTTTGAAAAGTAACGCTCAACTTATAGCCGTCGGCTTTGCTTTGCTGTACTAAAAGGAACTGGACGTCATTATTGCACAAAATACTCTGGCACGATTGAGTTGTGAGAGAAATATTTCTGAGAACATAAATTTATTTAAACCATTTTATATATATTCATTCATGGTGTGACGCGAGTTTTCCGATTGCCTATTACGTCATTATATCAAAATTGTTCCTTATATATATCAGCTGAGTTGTAATAAAAATATTGTATCTGGAAAGTACCTTTACAGGACTAGCGGACTTTTAGGACTCGCATCTCGGCTCGTTCTGGAAATTGCTTGCCTGCTTCGTCCTGTAAAGTACTACCTATTATACCAGGAACGGAAATTCCCGGAAATTACTATCTTTCACTAATGCTGATACCTAACAACAATCGTTAACAAAAATACATTTTTAGGTATCGATCAACCGCTTTAAAAAGTATGGAAATTGGCCAAATGTAAAAGAAATCGATGACCGGGCCAACTTATTTAGCAAAATATTTATGTTTTATGGAATTCTAGGCAATTTTATGTACATGCTAATGCCACAACTAAGCGTTGATAAATGTAATAGACGACGAACCGCTAAAATGATGATTGACGGGGTACCCTGTGGTCTTGTAAGTTGTTGTTCAGAAGTCAAAACAAGTGATTTAGTAAAATTACATTTTTTACACTTAAGCAGTAGACAGTTTATTTATGTGAGAACTCGAAAAAAATATTACATAACATACATTATAAATAAAACACAAACATGTCCTATTTCACTTCATATGTAGAAACAATCTAAACCTCAACGCCTTTCGACCCCAAAGGTCATCATCAGGAAAGAAAATCTGTCCCCCCCCCCCTTCCTTTTTTGGAGTATGTTGAAGTTGACAATTTACGTGCCATCACCTTGTGGTTATATAAGTATATTATGTAAGTGAATTTTATTTAATTTATGGATTAATAACTGTACCTACCTACACAACCACAATTTTACCTTTCGAACGCTGTGACGCACTGTTTCCTATGGCTTTGTTTTTCTTTACAGATTTCCTCTCCTGTTGATGACTTTTGGGGTCGAAACACGTTGAGGTTTAGATAGTTTCAATATATGAAGTGAAACCGGACATTTTTGTCTTTTATTTATAATGTATGCAGCACTTCATCCTGGAGATTTACTAGCACAATATTACATAACATACATTACTTAAAACTAACTGTTAATCTTAAAATAGTGATACATAAACATAATTTTCAATGGCTAACATTAATTTATTTGTGTAAAAGTATACCGTTTCATTAATTTTTTTCAAAGAAAATAAAGGAAAACTGAAACTTTTATACATACCGCCCTCTGTAAAACAAAATACGAATTAGCGATTATCAACAAAATTACTTTTTTATAGTAGCCAACTCCATTTTTCGTGTACGTAATGTCAAATGTCATCAACCATTCAACCAGATACGGACATGGCAAAGTTTCTATATACAGGGTGTTACAAATTCGACATACCAGCATTGGAATCTCGGAAACCATAGGAGTTAGAGAAACGGTTAAATGGGGGCAAAGTTGTGCAATTCGGTGCTGATTATAATGCCGCTTTAAAAGTTTTCAAATTCCGAATACTTCCGATTTTATTCGAAAAAAACCGAAATTTTGCTAAATCGTTTTTATTTTTCCTGAGCTCATTTGACCAGCTATTTAAAAATAAATGACACTTTGTCATTGCCGCTTTTTCTCCTCTACAAAATGACGTTACTAAACTAAAGATCCATCGTTTCGTCTCCGAGCGGCCATCACCAACTTTACTTTTTTAAATACGGATCTGGATTTTTTTAAACCGATTTTTAAACCCTCCTACCCCCAAAATGTAATGGCGATATTACTTTCTCATAATGATGAATTGTTTTAATTTTTTTAAATTCATATTTTTCAGTCAGTCCGGTCCATAGACAATTTACCTTTAGATAAACAAACAATAATCACGAAAGTGGCAGTTTTATAGCCTCGCGCATGTAAATAAAACTGGGAACTATTAGACATGCGCACTGCAACATTATCGTTTGACGAATGGGAAAATAGACAGGTCCGGGCTTTAAAATTTAAATTCTTGCTCATATGCCACCATAGAGGGTTTATTTTACCCCTATTTGGGCATAATACAATTATACAAAGGCTGCAACTAGTACTACTCATTGTTTATATTACAATCCGAGTCACTAAAAGCACGAACACAATTCACTAACTAAACTACACAAAAACCAGAAATCCATAAATATTAAACACCAGTCCCACAATCCACGATAGCCGATCCGATAGCTGAAAACTTTAGAAAACTACAAGGAATCCGCAGAGAAGAGAAACCTTAAAACACAACAACAAAAATGGCGGCCGAGCCGGTTCTGGAGAGTATTCTTGAGCGGGTCGATAAAGTAGGACGGCCGATAACACGAGGTTTGTGCGCATGCACGAAGGTTCCCCGAATGAAGACAGCTGACCGACGAGTCATGCGCTCGGACGTATTTTTTCACCCATAAAACGTAACTTTTGTTTGCGCAGGAGATAAGCTGTAGGTATCTAAAGGTAAATTGTCTATGGTCCGGTCCTGGCAACTAATCACAATATTAATTAAAAACTTTATTTTATTTAAAATATTCATACGTAAGTAATATATACCTAATTTATTTTATAAGAATTTTCTAATAATTCTAAATTTACTAATAATTACAAATTCTAATTTTCTAAATGTTCAAATAGTCAAAATTCTTTTTGGGTAGGTATTACATGTATTACTTAAATACCTAACATGAACTTTAGACAAGCTTTTTCATGAAACTTATTTGTTAAGGTTTTAAATAAAATAAAGTTTTTAATTAATATTGTGATTCGCTGCCAGGACCGGACTGACAAGAAGTGTAAAAAATATGAATTTAAAAAATAAGCAAGGACAATTCATAATTATGAAAAAGTAATATCGCCATAACATTTTGAGGGTAGGAGGGTTTAAAAATCGGTTTAAAAAAATCCAGGTCCGTATTTAAAAAAGTAAAGTTGGTGATGGCCGCTCGGAGACGAAACGGCGGATCTTTAGTTTAGTAACGTCATTTTGTAGAGGAGAAAAAGTGGCAATGACAAAGTGTCATTTATTTTTAAATAGCTAGTCAAATGAGGAAAAAATAAAAACGATTTTGCAAAATTTCTGTTTTCTTCGAATAAAATCGTAAGTATTTGAAAACTTTTAAAGCGGCATTATAATCAGCACCGAATTGCACAACTTTGCCCCCATTTAACCGTTTCTCTAACTTCTATAGTTTCCGAGATTCCCATGCTGGTATGTCGAATTTGTAACACCCTGTATAGAGCTAGAAACATTTTAATTATAAATTAATGTACTCTTTAAGAAATATTTTTTTTTGTAAACTAACGTAATTACGTTATTAACAATTCAATTTAATTTTAGGTGGTAAGAACGCGTTTTCCATTCAAATTCGACTATTCGCCAGTGTTTGAACTTGTATTTATAAACCAAATATATACCTGCACTATAGTTTCCATAGTGGTTCTAGTATTAACGATGTTGTTATGTGGATTTCTTATGCATATTGTAAATCAACTAAACAATTTGAAACGTTATATAGCTGATATTAATCAAGGCTCAAAAGAGAAGATATTGGAAAAGTTGATATTTGTTATTCGGTATCATATTGATATTATTAAGTAAGCTAAATATTTTATATATTATACAGTAAGTCCAAAAAAGTATTGAACATATATGGGAAAGATTTCTATTACTGATCACTCAGAAAATTTTATTCTTGATAAAAGTTATTGGTGCATGCCTTAAAATTATAAACGCATATTTTATATTTCACCTGCGGCTAAAAGTAAGGGAGCAAATGCCATTTTTTCTAAATTGCTCTAAGACTGGACTTGTTGACCGTACTAGGTGAAAATGACAAATAAATTATTAGTAATTTCCACTCGTATAAATAGAGTTGGATTCTGTTATAATTTTTATTAGAACCCAAGCTGGCTAACATGTGTTTAAATATGTGTGCAACACGCTAATATCTAAACCCACCCTTATCATTAAAAAGTTTTAAAAGGTTTGCAACTAGGTACTTAATACATTTTTATAATAAACACATGATTAAGATATTTGATTAATATATTAAAATCGCGTAAATAAAAAATCGACCAGAGGCGTACCGTTTAGGGGAAAATAGATATTAAGAAAAAAAAATTGAGACACATAACTTAAATTTCGTATTTGGACCAAGTTTTTTTTATTTGCAAAAACATTTCCATATAAAATTTTGTTGTATTTGTACTAATTAAGGTACTTTAAGGCCATTTCGAAAAAATGGCATTTGCTCCCTTACTATTAGCCGCAGGGAAAATATGAAATATATGCATTTATAGTTTTAAGGCATGCACCAACTTTTATCAAGAATAAAATTTTCTGAGAAATAAAGAAGTTTCCCATATGTTGCATACTTTTTTGGACACACTGTATATAGTTATGTTATTTTTCAGTATATTAAGACCCATATATGGTCTGTCAATTTTATCATGACCACAACGTGTAAGATGTCTCCGGTTACAGTATTTTTTATAGCGAAAACCCAACTTTTTTATTAATTTTGATAACGATTCAAGTTCGATTTCCAAAACACCTCGAATTTTTAAATTTTCACTCCTAATTCAATATTTTCGCTCAAATCTTCAGTCTTTGGCTTTCTTCGTTTACATTTTTTGGTATTCTTTGGTATTATATTATGCTTTCTTTCATGCACACTTTTCTGCACAGTCCTTAAACTAATTCCCAGTGCTTTTGCTACGGTTTTCTCTATATTGGTTGGCGATTTTTCACTTTTTCTTACATTCAATAGTTTAAAAAATTAAGCACCATTTTTTTTTGCTTGGGGATGCAAAAAACCAGAAAATTGCTTTTTATCGTTCATATTGTCACATTAAATTAATTGTCATGTCACGTCACAAAACTGACATCTTTAAATCAAGACAAAGGTGGCAGGCTGGCAGGTACAAACTTTTGTGAATCGCTGAAAATTAAATATATATATCCTTTTCTTTCATGTCAAAATTGCATAAGTCTGTCATATTTGTCTTACGGATTTTATTTGGATGGTATGATTAAACGCAATAAAAGAAAAGAAAAATTGAAAGTACTTATGTGTTTGTTAAATCGTAAGACCCGCACGATAAGACCGGATCTGACTTTACCAGTCAGCCAGTTTTTATGTTTGTTTCATTAAAATGCAGCCAGAAATGTAAAAATCTATTTTTTGTTTATTTGCAGATATTCTCAGGACACAGCTCGGGCTTTCAGTACAATGCTGCTGTTTTACATAACACTAACATCGGTGGTGCTTAGTGTATTGTGTTTTGAAATAATTATGGTCGATGCCTTTGAGGATGCTGTAAGATTCTCTTTGCACTTGGTTGGATGGTTGGTTATTTTGTTATCTATTTGTTATAATGGACAACTTCTTATTGATAAGGTATATACAGAGGGATGGGCAAAAGTTCGGGTTTATTTCGTCTAAAAATATTACTTTTCTAAATTTTTATTTGTAATTTTCCGTATATTTTTTTAAAAACCAAACACGCAGACTTACTAAAGTCGATTCACTCAGTAAACCTGCAAGATGGCCGACATGTCATATGACAAAAGTCATTGAAAATGCAAAAATTTACTTTATTTAGCTGGAATATGACTTTTGTCATATGACATGTCGGCCATCTTGCAGGTTTACTGAGTGAATCGACTCTATCTATGGCTGCTCACATAAGAATCTCCGGTTACAGTATTTTTTATAGCGAAAACCCAACTTTTTTATTAATTTTGATAAAGATTCAAGTCCGATTTCCAAAACACCACAAATTTTTCAATTTTCTTTTAAAACTGGAAGAGTTACATTGGTTTTTGATCTGTATAAATCATAAATCACGTTCCGAGCTCCCATTTTAATATTTTCGTTCAATTCTTCGGTCTTTGGCTTTCTTCGTTTACATTTTTTAGTATTCTTCGGTATTATATTATGCTTTCTTTCAAGCACAATTTTCTGCACAGTACTTAAACTAATTCCCAGTGCTTTTGCTACGGTTTCCTGCATATTAATTGGCGAATTTTTACTTTTTCTTTCATTCTCGAAATAGTTTAACAAATTATATAAGCACCATTTTTTTTGCTTGGGGATGCAAAAAAACAGAAAATTGCTTTTTATCGTTCATATTGTCACATTAATTAATTGTCAAAGTCACAAAACTGACATCTTTAAATCAAGACGAAGGTGGCAGGTACATACTTTTGTGAATCGCTGAAAATTAAGTGAAATACATAATATGTGTGAAATATATATTATATGAAAAGGATATTATATCCTTTTCTTTCATATCAAAATTGCATAAGCAGCATAAGTCTGTCATATTTGTCTTACGGATTTTATTTAAATAGTATGAATAATAAAACGCAATAAAAGAAAGGAAAAATTTAAAGTATGTCTTTGTTAAATCGTAAGACCCGCACGATAAGACCGGATCCGACTATATCATTGTTAACAAAAGTTATTTGGGTTTCAATAAGGTGTCCAAAAATGCTAAAATATATAGGGTATTCCATTTGAAATACCAAAGTTGGCCATTACTTCCGGTATAACCGGAAGTGATACAGACGTCAAAATATAATATTTTAAAAGTTCAAAGCAAATTATGCCTGCTACCAAATTTTTAGAAATATAATTTTACTCGTTTCCGAGATCTTGTAATAGGCCACTCAACGTGAATCATCCTGTATATATATATTTTATTTTTCCCTAAAACACCATTTTGTATTTCAGAGTATAGAAATTGCAGATGATATTTATTCCATTCAATGGTTTGAATTCCCTGCAGACCTGCAAGAAAAAATCCAAATGATCATCATGAGATCCCACAAACCTTTTGTAATGAGCGCTGCCGGTATGGGTATCGTGTCCTTGCCAGCGTTTTTAAAGGTAAAATGGAAAGAATGTACTTTCACACTGTAATTTCAAGTAGTTCAACAGCCCATGCTAAGTTCCAAATTTATTTGATATACTGGTTAAATGATGAGTGGAAACAAAGCATTAGTATAACCTCCTCTACTTCAGTTATTTAGACTAACAAGTAGGACAGACCGTTTCAGTAAGTAAAAAATATTTTGTACTTCAAGGAGGCCCAATAGCTGGACTCTCTGAATTGTAATCGATATAAAATGTGAGGGAGAGGGAGTGTTAAAATTTAATGCTAGGCTACTGTCAGTCACCAACCCTACATTTCTATTGAAGACGGCGTCCTCCCATGGTAACCATGGGAAATATGATACAAATTGACACATTATCGATGACGATATTAAACTCCCATGTTTTATCTTTGTTTAAAAGTCTGTTATTTCTATTTTATTTTTAGGTTCTCAGTTCAGCGTATTCCTTTTTTACACTATTATTAAAATTTAAGGTGTAGGTAAGGAGAAATATGGTTATTATATGATTATATGACTAATGGATACAAAACCTATTAAATTATAGCCCACCGGTCCATAACACACCATAATAAATTAATAGCAGTATTATTTAATGCAGCACAATTATATTTTAGCCATATGTATAAGAAATATACAGTGTGTGTATAAAGTCTGGAAACGGCTTAATAACATCACAATTTACTGGCCGATTTAAACCAAATTTGGTACAGTTGTGTAAGAGGATCTAACGCACCGAATGACGATATTGGCGTTGTTGCCAGCTTTTTAGTTTGTCTGGAATTCGAACGAATTTTATATTTTTAAATATAACACCCAGTATATTTTTTCATTTGTAGTTTTTACATTAAATTTGTTACACGTTTGGTAAAACATACTTTGTTCATAATATCAGTAGTTTTTGAAATAACTAGTACAATTTAGAAAAAAAATATTTTTTATATCAAATGTTCAAACTGTTTTCCCTGTACAGCTTGACAGTTTGCTAATTGAAAATAAAATTTTTCAATTCTGTTGTAAATCATTCCTGGCGTTATTAATTCAAATTCGTCCAAAATTCGGCGCTGCAAATCTGCCAAATCTTGAGGTTTTGTGGTATAAACTCTGTTCTTCAACTGTCCCGTCTTCAACTGTGTCGTTAGGCGACAAATCAGGGGACCTAGGTGGCCACTCGATTGTACCCCCTCTACCGATCCACCTATTCGGAAAAGTGTTGTTCAAAACTTCGCGCACGTTTCGACCAAAATGGGGAGGAGCTCCGTCCTGTTGGAAGAATGTACTTGCATAATTTGGACCCATCACATTTCGTATAGTAGGCACTATTTGCGTTTCCAAGAGCTCAAGGTAAAGTTGTGATGTCAAATTTCCATCAATAAAAAATGGACCGATCTTGTGGTTACCCAGAAGCCCAGCCCACACATTCAATTTTCCAGGGCGTTGTGTATGACCTTCTATCATCCAGTGGGGATTTTCATTTGCCTAAAACCTACAGTTGTGTCTATTGACTTTACCATTTAACATAAATATTGCTTCATCCGAAAATACTATAAATTTGAAAAACTGGTTATTTTGGTCAAACCTTGACATCATAATATCACAAAATTCAATTCTTCGCTCATAATAATCTTTTGATAACTCTTGAACTACATGTATTTTGAAAGGGTGATATTTATGTTTTATTAAAACATTATGGACGGATTTGAAGCAGACGTCACTTACTTGGGAAATTTTTCTTCATGAAGAAACAGGGGTTTCAACAACGGTTGTAAAATTTCTAAACTTTTCTCTTCATCTACTACTACTGGTCGTCCTGATCGTCGCCTATCTCTACAATTTCCAGTTTCTTCGAACCGTCGGACAGTTTTTAGAACAGTTGCTTTTGAAATTGGATTTCGGTTTGGAAATGCGTCATTAAATAGATTTTTAACCTCTTCGTAAGATCTGACCCTATCGCCATATCCTCTCATCATAAGAATTTTAATTCTTTCACTTTCTGTTAAAGACATTTTTGCATGTAAAAATGACAGCTTTTATGACATCAAAACTGAACTGGTGTTTTATTTATTAATAAATAAAACACAATTTGTTGATATTTTCAAAACATGTCGTTATTTCGAAAACTACTGATATTATGAACAAAGTATGTTATACCAAAAGTGTAACAAATTTAATGTAAAAACTACAAATGAAAAAATATACTGGGTGTTATATTTAAAAATATAAAATTCGTTCGAATTCCAGACAAACTAAAAAGCTGGCAACAACGCCAATATCGTCATTCGGTGCGTTAGATCCTCTTACACAACTGTACCAAATTTGGTTTAAATCGGCCAGCAAATTGTGATGTTATTAAGCCGTTTCCAGACTTTATACACACACTGTATAAATATGCAGAACATATTATTTCACATGGTGAAATTATTGGAAACTTTACTATAGTTCTCCACTGGGAATTTACCAGATTACCCTAACGATGATGCCGGTTCCAATCTAAGAACCTTGCGTTCCAATAACGCTGTTAATGGCTATCTGCCAATCAAAAACTTTCCGGCCTTTATTGCTATAGATAGACTTAATAGACTCTTTGTTCCGTTAACACGAATAAAAGCCGAGTTCCTTTTACGTTAATTTTAAATAGCAAGGCAAAGCATAACAAAGATTTTTTTTTCAAACCGACCAGAAAATTTACACTTTCTGGACAATTTTTCGTCTAGAAAATAACGTTTTTCCGATCGGAAAAATCTTTTCCGGACTCTAATGTCACTTTTCCGGTCTCTAATGTCACTGTCACCCTGTTTTTTGTTTTTCCAATCGCTCTTTGATAATACAAGATACCTTGATTTCGTTATTATGACAACATTTCGATGTATTGTCGAGTGACAGTTCGTTGATTTTTAATTTTGTTCTTTATGTCAAACTTGTTTCGCGTAGATTATAAAATATATCGAAGTGTCGGTCTTAAAAAAAATATTGTACGTCACGCAACCGAAAATTAGTGTTTTCCAGGTCTCTCCAAGCTTCCAGGACTCGCCTATGGCTCGCCCTGGAAATGCTTGTCTCAACCTGAAGAACACTACTTTCCGGTCTTGTAACGTAAATTACTATTTCCTCCCCCCTTGCTGCGGTTAAGTATATATTTCTTATGCTATGATACGCAGTTGTTCGCGAAGCGTTTCATTAAGAACTTAGTTCAGCAAAGATATTTTTTTTAAGACCGACCAGAAAATATACACGTCCCGAAAATAACGTTTTGTCGATCAAAACCGGAAAATGGACGTGAAGGACCGGCAAAAGATTTTTCCAGTCCCTGTTTTTTAATTTTTCCAATCGCTCTTTGATAATACAATCTACCTTGATTTCGTTACTATGATAACAATATTTCGATGTATTGTCAAGTGACAGTTCGTAGATTTTTAATTTGTTGTTTATGTCACTTTTGTTTCGCGAGTGCGCAAATTTAAAAATATGAATTCACATTTTGAATTATCCGACACGGAAAATGAGATGCCAGAAGAAATTTTGGAAGCAGCAAGGAAAGCGACTTACGATTATATTACCAGTAAAATCAAAAGCCCGTTACGAGAAGTCATACGACGCATTTAAAAATAATATAAATTAAAATAAAGAATTAAATGTATATCGAAGTGTCTGTCTTAAAAGAAATATTGTACGTCACACAACCGAAAATTAGTGTTTTGCAGGTCTCTTAAAGCTTCCAGGATTCGCCTACGGTTCGCCCTGGAAATGCTCGTCTCGACCTGAAAAACACTACGTTCCGGTATTGTAACGTAAATTACTATACTTTGCCTAGCTGTTTAAATAAAGTAAATGGAAAGTTAAAGTTTTAAAAGAAACGCTCAACTTATCCGTTGGCTTTGTTTTGTATTTAAACGTAACTTTATTTATCAAAATTTTTAGGATTAATTTTAGACGAAAATTTAAATTGGAAATGCCATATCCAGTATATTATCAACTCGATATCTCCTTTGGTATCTGTTTTGTACAGAGCTAGATAGTTCATTCCTTTGAAATACTTTTAAAAAATATATTTTTCATTAATATATTTAAAATTTCAATACTTAGCTTCTGCATGGGGATCTGCTTGTTTAACAAACTTAAAACCATTACAAAAATTGCAAAATAAAGTTATTAAATGTATACACAAATTACCACATTTAGAACCAACTATTAATCTATATAGACCAAAAGGGTATTTACACGTTCAAAACATTTATAAATTAAAAATTTGTATTCTAAGGGCCGGTATTTTCATCCTCGGTTAAAACTCGGTTATTTTTATTGCTTAGTTAAACTTGTTTTGTGACACATAAAGCATGTTATAAACATCAAATGTCAAGTTTAACCGAGGAATTAAAATAACCGAGCTTTAACCGAGGATGAAAATACCGGCCCTAATTCACTCTATTATTTTAAAAGAAAAAAAATCAAACATAACACTTCAGTAGAATAAGATATTACATGATCATAACACCAGACATTGTCAATTATCAAACTATACCAGTAAAAAGTAATTTCGGAAAAAAATCGCTTTATATGGCGGAATAATAAAATATAACAATCTTCCAAAAAATATCAGAAAAATAAAAAAATTGGCAACTTTTAAAAAACAATTAAAAATAAAAATTAAATTATTTATACTGTTTTTTTAAAAATTGGATTAACTTCCATTTTTTTTAATTGTTGTTTTTTTAATGGTTATTATTTTCTATATTATGTTGTCACTTTCCATGTAATGAACTGTAAAAGTTAGTTTGGAATAAAGACATTTTGAAAGTTAACTTAAAGGAACTTGGCTATTCGATTGGTTGTCGAGGTACTTTTCATTTGTTTCTTTTAAACAGCAAGCAACGTAAAAATGTTTGCTTAGCTAAGTTGTTAAAGGAACGTTTCGCGAACAACTTCGTGTAGTTCATAATATGGGAAATAGAGAGGGGCATACTTAACCGCGGCAAAGGGGGAGGAAAGCCTTCAATAAGCCTTCCTTAGTTTACATTTTCGTACATGATTACGACAGATGTTATTATACTACCTAAACCTGGAAATTCTGCTCTTTGGAACTAGCAGTTTGTCTCCATAGAAAAAAGTGGCTAGTATTGCAACATGCACATACACGTGTCCAGATAGGTAAGTATACAGTAATACATTTTTGCTGAAAAGTTAATATTTTAATATGTATCTCTCTTGTTGCGGAAAATAACATTTAAGTAAAAATATCACTAGCTCTTACAGACGATATACATTAACCTCATATAAATCTCACAAACCATCAGCATTGCTCCAGGCACAGAATATATAGCTTGCTCCAGGTATGTTCAGTTGGTACTTAAATTAACTAATACTTTTTTTTAGAGCGTTCTTTTTTTCTCTTGATCGAATTTCGAACATCTCTGCTTCTTCTACTGTATCGGGTAATTTACAATCCAACGTTTCCGGCAGCTTAAAACAAAGGATTGCTCCTACAAGTGGTGTCACCCCAAAAATTACGGGGGGAATCCATGGTTCAACGGAGACCAGTGAAGCTACAAATGGAGCTACCATCGACCCTGTAAAATATAGTAGGTGTAGGTATGTACTTACTTAAAATGGAAGATCTTGAAAAATTCACGACCGCTCCGGAAAGAAACGCACCAGAACTACTAACCGTTCATTTTAAATAATACACAAAGGTATCTTTTCGCTTCCACATCATATATTACGTTTTAAATTTTAAACTTCAACGCGGTCATTATAAGGAGAAAACATTTGCACAGAAGAAAACAATGCCATAGAAAATGAAAATAATCATATATATACAGGGTTAGTTGAAATAACTGGAACGGAAAATTTTCTTCAAAACTACCAAGGCTGAATCAATAAATTTTGGTACAGGTGGATAACTAAAAAAATTGAATTGAAAATTGACAATTGCGACGTTGCCAGATTTTTAGTTTTTTCTGTAACTCAAGGAATATTTTTTTTTTCAAATGTATGTAACACGACTCATAGTTCTATGGGAAAAAAATTTAATTAGTTAGAACTCTAACTCTAAAAAAAATCAATCTATTTCCATTTAAAAACTTTTGAAATAACGTGAAAAAGGAAGGTTGGTAGACATAATGTACCTAATAGTATCGATAACGATAATAACAACAAACAACTACTAACAATAACATAGCTAGTAAAAATGATTTACATATTATAGTACACTACAGTAATATGATTATGAAACCGATAATATATAAGTATAATTTTTACTAGCTATGTTATTGTTAGTAGTTGTTTGTTGTTATTATCGTTATCGATACTATAAGGTACAATATCGACCAACCTTCATTTTCACATTATTTGAAACGTTTTTAAATGGAAATAGATTGGATTTTTTTAGAGTTAGAGTTGTAACTAATTAACTTTTTTTCCCATAGAACTATTTGAGATAAAATTTGATACTATCATGAAATGGTAATGTTGATGGGAGGAATCGAATTCAATAAAAAAAAAAGAGTACCTAGTGCTACATTTGAAAAAAAAAACATTCCTTGAGTTACAGAAAAAACTAAAAATCTGGAAACGTCGCAATCGTCAATTATCAATTCAATTTTTTAAGTTTTTTTTTTTTTTTTATGGGGAAAATATATTTTTTATTTATTACAAATAATATATTTACAGAAACATATTGTATTATATTAGCTTTCTATACCCATAAGTAATCCTAACTATTATTAGTTCAGCAAAAAGTTAAAACAAATCAACTTTTTGCGGATTTTCGGCGGAACTGTCATTTATCAATGATGACTGACTGCTGGCCAATCACATTGCTTATATATTGACAGTTTCGCTGTCCGCCTTTCCGCCCATGCGAATTAACCATTACGCGTAACTCTTGGAGGTAGCAATGAAGGAACTTATAGGGTGGCAATGTTATCAAACATGAAGATGTCCAACCAAAGACCCCAGATATATATGTCGTCGTTAATTGAACTAAGTGGCGTATATGCAAAAATGCGATATTTCGATTTTTACGGTAGTATATGTGAATTGACATGGGGCATGCGCTCGCTAAATGGCTTATTTCAATTCCCAACGGTTTAAAAGTAATTCCGTTTTTTCGTTTAGGCGTACGACTAATAAGCGCTAGGATCGCTTTCGCTAACGGCCATATATGATATACGTCTATCAGTAAACCTACGTAATATGGCAACATTGTACTTAATGAGACGTATATGGCTATATCCATCTGTTTGAGGACGTATGCCAATAAGGTTTTAACCTCAAAATTAGCCGTTATTTTAAATTAACGTGACAAAGTTTCATTGTTTTGGTGTTCTATTGCATAGTACCTATATATTGACTTTATTGGTAAAAAAATGGATGTACTCGTTAAGTGGAGGAATGGGACACAAAATGTAGTCAACTTCAATGAATTGGTAGTGTTAGATAAGACTTTACGAGAAGGGAGCCAGATTAAAATGTTATATACAAAAAATGGTACTATGGCACTATGGAACAGCTGTGGTAGTCGAAAATATAAACTAGACTGGGTACATATCGCTAATCAGCCGAGAGTGCATCTAATATTAGTACTAAAAAGATTTACAAAAATTTACAATAAAAAAATAATTTTCTTTTCTTTTTTTCTATTTACTATTGTTTTTTTTGCCTCAACTTCCTGCGGAACGTGAAGGGAAAACATATCGCCAAATTGTCATTATAACAACTGACTAAAACTACACAATGGTGCAAAATTTCCGTTTTCTCGTATAGGTAGGTAGTTTTCTGAGACGGCGCCGTATAGGTGCTCTTTAAACTCGCACACCTTTGTGCAATGTGGGATATACTTTCCATATTTGCTCTATAAAAATATGTAAGTATTTAATCGATTAAAACATAAGCAAAAAATTATTCTTACATGGAAGCTATCAATTATCAGCTAATAAATTTGTAGAAATATTATTGTGCCGAGCCCTTCGGGCACGGCACTGTTCTACTTCGTTCGTTTAATTATACGAGAGCTGTCACTTTGACAGGTAGGTGTCATTTTTTTTAGCCTTTTCGTAGCGAGGGTTATAGCTGTAAGAATTCGAAATTAAAAAATTTTCAGGTATCTAAATAAGAATGTTTTATACGATAGCTGTCAAATTTTGACAGGTAGGAGTCATTTTTTAATCCTTTTCGTAGCGAGGGTTATCGCTGTAAAAATCCTAAAGTGAAAAATTTTTCAGATCCTAAATAACAAAGTTCTATACGACAGCTGTCATTTTTACAGGTAAATGTCAATTTTTTTAAAGCTTTTCTTGTATCTAGGATTAAAGCTGTAAGAATCCAAAATTTAAAAAAAATTCAGTAGTTAAATAACAAAGTTCTATACGACAGCTGTCAAATTTTGACAGGTAAGTTTAAATTTTTTTTTTAGATTTTTCGTAGCGAGATTTATAGCTGTAAGAATCCTAAATGAAAAAATTTTCAGTTCCTAAATAACAAAGTTATATACGGCAGCTGTCATTTTGACAGGTAAATTGCAAGTTTTTTTTAAGCTTTTCTTGTATCTAGGATTATAGCTGTAAGAATTCGAAATTTAAAAAAAATTCAGTACCTAAATAACAAAGTTCTATACGACAGCTGTCAGATTTTGACAGGTAAGTGTCAATTTTTTTTTAGCTTTTTCGTAGCGACGGTTATAGCTATAAGAATCCTAAATGAAAAATTTTTCAGTTCCTAAATAACAAAGTTATATACGACAGCTGTCATTTTGACAGGTAAATTGCAAGTTTTTTTTAAGCTTTTCTTGTATCTAGGATTATAGCTGTAAGAATTCGAAATTTAAAAAAAATTCAGTACCTAAATAACAAAGTTCTATACGACAGCTGTCAGATTTTGACAGGTAAGTGTCAATTTTTTTTTAGCTTTTTCATAGCGACGGTTATAGCTGTAAGAATCCCAAATTTAAAAAAAATTCAGTACCTAGTTAACAAAGTTTTATACGACACCTGTCAGATTTTGACAGGTAAGTGTCAATTTATTTTAACTTTTTTCGTAGCGAGGGTTAAAGCTGTAATTAAACTAAATTAAAAAAATTTTCAGTACCAAAATAACAAAGTTCTATACGACAGCTGTCAAATTATATATACTTAAATAGTAATTCTTCTTTTTTATAATTTGCTACCATTTCTATACTGTTTAGGTATAGAACAATATATTTGAAAAAAGTAGTATTTGAGATGACCTAAACGAATATCCAAACCAAAAGTATATCGGACGCACCCAATTCGATTTATTAACGATCCAATATGACCCTACATTGATTTTAAAAAAATCAAAAAAATTACTTCCCAACTTTCGATCGCGTTCGCAAACAACAGTGTTTTGTAGCCCAACGTCGTCTACATGTCGAAAAAGTTTAAATCGATTAAAATGATTTTTGCCACCTGTATCGCCCTACAACGAAAAAAAACATATTTTTTAACTTTGACTTTAATAACTTTTTTCCGGTACACCCTGTATATTTAAAATTGTTCCCAGAACGTGCCCCGACTATTCCTCTCTACGTCCAGAAAGTTTGAATCGTTTTGCTCTAACCGTTTCCGAAAAAAAAATTCGCGAATATCGAAATGTCGAATAACCTTCTACCACGTGGCGACGGATTATCAATGTCGAAACGCCATCTTTAAAATCGAGATTACAACCATTTCTGAAACATTTTGGGCAAATATTTTGGTCAGTAAAATTAGAAGAAGGTTCAAGGTAGATATTCCACCCGATTTAAAATCTGGAAATGTTCTTATTATTCTAGCAAGTCACGCTGAAAACACCCATTTTTCGCCATTTTTGACAGCCGGATTTTTAGAATTAATAATTAATTTAGATACATCAATATCAAGGCACTCTTAGTCAAAAGTGAATGGTGTTAGAATTTGTAAAGATTGCCTGTTTCCGCACCCAAAAAAGCGACTTTTCTCAATTTTGCGAATATATTTTAATGATTTTGAATATGTAGAGGTGTTGCGAAGTAATCAGCGCATTTTTTGAGAAAAAAACGGTTTTGTTAAAAATTGAATAAGCTACAGTCGATATAGTAAAAAAAAAGCTGCCGTTTTTTCCGTATTAAAGATAAAGAAACGAAAAAATATCTCTTAAATACAATTTGACGAGCTCTATCCGCTAAAGTTTACAACGTTTCGATCAAAAGTCGTTTTCAGTACGAAAAAAAATAAAAACCGTGAAAAAATCAGGCCTAACTTTATGATTTCCACTTTCTTACAATTTTCGGCAATTTCCATTCCAGTTAGGTATAGAACGATATATTGGAAAAAGGTAGATTTTGAGATTGCCTAACCGATTATCCAAACCGAATGTCGATTGGATGCACCCAATTCGACTTATTAGCGATCCAAGAGGTACCATTTTCGACCAAATTTTGACTTTGGAAAAATCTAAAAAATTACTTCCAAACTTTCGATCGTGCTCACAAACAATAGGCTTCTGTAACTCGCGGTCCTCTACACGTCCAAAAAGTTTCAATTGATCAAGTTCATTCCTGGGACCACGGTGTGGGCCGCGTGAAACCCGACTTTTTTCGACTTTGACGTTTAATAACTTTTTTCCGGCACACCCGGTATATTCGAAATTTTCACACAACGTACCCCCACTATTCCTCTATAAACCCAAAAAGTTTCAATCGTCCCACTCTAACCGTTTCCGAGAAAAAAAATCGCAAATGTGAAAATGTCGAAACTGACGGCGGCGACGCCAACATACATACATATTTCAAATGTAGAGGACGATATAATGCAAAATTTTCTAGAGTCGATCGGGGTTGCCATGATTCCGCGTGAAGGGGACGAATAACATATCGCAGAAAGCGATATGTTAACTAGACTGGGTACATATCGCTAATCGTCACCCGAGAGTGCATCTAATATTAGTACTAAAAAGATTTACAAAAATTTACAATAAAAAAATACTTTTCTTTTCTTTTTTTCTATTTACTATTGTTTTTTTTGCCTCACCTTCCTGCGGAACGTGAAGGGAAAACATATCGCCAAATTGTCATTATAACAACTGACCAAAACTACACAATGGTGCAAAATTTCCGTTTTTTCGTATAGATAGGTAGTTTTCTGAGACGGCGCCGTATAGGTGCTCTTTAAACTCGCACACCTTTGTGCAATGTGGGATATACTTTCCATATTTGCTCTATAAAAATATGTAAGTATTCAATCGATTAAAACATAAGCAAAAAATTATTCTTACATGGAAGCTATCAATTATCAGCTAATAAATTTGTAGAAATATTATTGTGCCGAGCCCTTCGGCACGGCACTGTTCTAGTTCGTTCGTTTAATTATACGAGAGCTGTCACTTTGACAGGTAAGTGTAATTTTTTTTAGCTTTTTCGTAGCGAGGGTTATAGCTGTAAGAATTCGAAATTAAAAAATTTTCAGGTACCTAAATAAGAATGTTTTATACGATAGCTGTCAAATCTTGACAGGTAGGAGTCAGTTTTTTTTTATCCTTTTCGTAGCGAGGGTTATCGCTGTAAAAATCCTAAAGTGAAAAATTTTTCAGATCCTAAATAACAAAGTTCTATACGACAGCTGTCATTTTGACAGGTAAATGTCATTTTTTTAAAGCTTTTCTTGTATCTAGGATTAAAGCTGTAAGAATCCAAAATTTAAAAAAAAATTCAGTAGTTAAATAACAAAGTTCTATACGACAGCTGTCAAATTTTGACAGGTAAGTTTAAATTTTTTTTTTAGATTTTTCGTAGCGAGATTTATAGCTGTAAGAATCCTAAATGAAAAATTTTTCAGATCCTAAATAACAAAGTTATATACGACAGCTGTAATTTTGACAGGTAAATTGCAAGTTTTTTTTAAGCTATTCTTGTATCTAGGATTATAGCTGTAAGAATTCGAAATTTAAAAAAAAATTCAGTACCTAAATAACAAAGTTCTATACGACAGCTGTCAAATTTTGACAGGTAAGTTAAAAATTTTTTTTTAGATTTTTCGTAGCGAGATTTATAGCTGTAAGAATCCTAAATAAAAAAATTTTCAGTTCCTAAATAATAAAGTTATATACGACAGCTGTCATTTTGACAGGTAAATTGCAAGTTTTTTTTAAGCTTTTCTTGTATCTAGGATTAAACCTGTAAGAATTCGAAATTTAAAAAAAATTCAGTACCTAAATAACAAAGTTCTATACGACAGCTGTCAGATTTTGACAGGTAAGTGTCAATTTTTTTTAAGCCTTTTCGTAGCGACGGTTATAGCTGTAAGAATCCCAAATTTAAAAAAAATTCAGTACCTAGATAACAAAGTTTTATACGATACCTGTCAGATTTTGACAGGTAAGTGTCAATTTATTTTAACTTTTTTCGTAGCGAGGGTTAAAGCTGTAATAAAACTAAATTAAAAAAATTTTCAGTACCAAAATAACAAAGTTCTATACGACAGCTGTCAAATTATATATACTTAAATAGTAATTCTTATTTTTTATAATTTGCTACCATTTCTATGCTGATTAGGTATAGAACAATATATTTGAAAAAAGTAGTATTTGAGATGACCTAAACGAATATTCAAACCAAAAGTATATCGGACGCACCCAATTCGATTTATTAACGATCCAATATGACCCTACATTGATTTTAAAAAAATCAAAAAAATGACTTCCCAACTTTCGATCGCGTTCGCAAACAACAGTGTTTTGTAGCCCAACGTCGTCTACATGTCGAAAAAGTTTAAATCGATTAAAATGATTTTTGCCACCTGTATCGCCCTACAACGAAAAAAATATATTTTTTAACTTTAACTTTAATAACTTTTTTCCGGTACACCCTGTATATTTGAAATTGTTCCCAGAACGTGCCCCGACTATTCCTCTCTACGTCTAGAAAGTTTGAATCGTTTTGCTCTAACCGTTTCCGAAAAAAAAATTCGCGAATATCGAAATGTCGAATAACCTTCTACCACGTGGCGACGGATTATCAATGTCGAAACGCCATCTTTAAAATCGAGATTACAACCATTTTTGAAACATTTTGGGCAAATATTTTGGTCAGTAAAATTAGAAGAAGGTTCAAGGTAGATATTCCACCCGATTTAAAATCTGGAAATGTTCTTATTATTCTAGCAAGTCACGCTGAAAACACCCATTTTTCGCCATTTTTGACAGCCGGATTTTTAGAATTAATAATTAATTTAGATACATCAATATCAAGGCACTCTTAGTCAAAAGTGAATGGTGTTAGAATTTGTAAAGATTGCCTGTTTCCGCACCCAAAAAAGCGACTTTTCTCAATTTTGCGAATATATTTTAATGATTTTGAATATGTAGAGGTGTTGCGAAGTAATCAGCGCATTTTTTGAGAAAAAAATAAAACGGTTTTGTTGAAAATTGAATAAGCTACAGTCGATATAGTAAAAAAAAAGCTGCCGTTTTTTCCGTATTAAAGATAAAGAAACGAAAAAATATCTCTTAAATACAATTTGACGAGCTCTATCCGCTAAAGTTTACAACGTTTCGATCAAAAGTCGTTTTCAGTACGAAAAAAAATAAAAACCGTGAAAAAATCAGGCCTAACTTTATGATTTCCACTTTCTTACAATTTTCGGCGATTTCCATTCCAGTTAGGTATAGAACGATATATTGGAAAAAGGTAGATTTTGAGATGGCCTAACCGATTATCCAAACCGCATGTCGATTGGATGCACCCAATTCGACTTATTAGCGATCCAAGAGGTACCATTTTCGACCAAATTTTGACTTTGAAAAAATCAAAAAAATTACTTTCAATCTCTCGATCGTGCTCACAAACAATAGGCTTCTGTAACTCGCGGTCCTCTGCACGTCCAAAAAGTTTCAATCGATCAAATTCATTCCTGGGACCACGGTGTGGGCCGCGTGAAACCCGACTTTTTTCGACTTTGACGTTTAATAACTTTTTCCCGGCACACCCTGTATATTCCAAATTTTTACACAACGTACCCCCACTATTCCTCTGTAAACCCAAAAAGTTTCAATCGTCCCACTCTAACCGTTTCCGAGAAAAAAAATCGCAAATGTGAAAATGTCGAAAGTGACAACGACGACGACGCCGACAACATACATACATTATTTTCACCGAAGCGCCGTATAACATATCGCGGTGTAGCGCGATATGTAATGATTACGATTCGGAAGATGAGTTACCGCTAATTCATTTTAAAGAGATAATAAGTGAGGAAATTAAAGAAGAAATCGGTCATTCAAGTGGCAAGGATTTAAATGGATTTAAAAATATTAAAACCAGTAGTCTTAATGTATAATAATGTATGATACCTACATGCCTGGCCTATATGAAAATTGAGCAATAAATTATTTTACTAATAGGCGTATATATTGGTAAATGCAATAGGTGTATATCAAAATGCAATAAAAAATAATTTTACAAAGTGGCGTATATATTTTTTTTAGCCATAACTCTTCTGTAGATAGTAACATTACATCTTCATAGATACCTTTGTCAAAGTGTTCAATGGACTCATCGATATTTCTAAGCTGATTATTATATGCGTTTTAGTTCCAGAATTATGAGCAAGTCAAATATACTAAAATCTTTAAAAGGCTCTCCTGGAAAGTTAACGAAGCCACTTAGTCAAATTAACGACGATGTGACACATCATATTTTATAAAGCTTATATAATTGATATTTAGCCTATCTTTAATCGTATTCTTACCTATACGCGCGCTCATAGACGAGGTTCCTACTCCAACGTTGCGCACCATTGTTGGAAAAAGTTCTCCAGAGTAGATATAAACTGTTGGAAATGCTAATGCTAATCCAAACATTCCTAAAATTGATCAAACAAAAGCAGTTAAAAATGGAGAATTGAAACTTATTTGGATTACATGAATTAATTAATTTAATGAATAAATAAAAGAGTAAAAGGTCTTGTTAATGCAGTTCTTTTAAATTATGTAGCTAAAGCTTAGTTTTGAAGGTGGTGAATGCATATTGTAGCTAATACTGGAGGAATAAATTATATACACAATACACCTATATGGGCGATTATACTATTATACGACACTAAAATGTGGAAGTTGGCCTGAAATCAGACACATTATTAAACATTATATAAAAGCAATGCGCAGGTGAAAAAATGCCCATCAATAGCAATTATGGCCTATTAAATATTGGTATGTGAAAATAAAAGGTGAATTTTAATTTTCTTAAAGTTTCTCTTTCCATAACTTTAATATTTTGTGCTGTATTACTTACTTACCAGCAAAACTTAAAGCTGCTTTCATCCAAGTTGGGTCAGAAGGGACACAACCAGTCAATAGAAGTGAAACACCCGCTAAAATATTAGCGATTATTAAAGTTTTTCTTCTCCCCCATACCTTGGTAGTCCAACAAGCAAAAAATGTACTTGGCAGCTGAATAATTGCTGATAATGCTACATTTAAAAAGATGTTTCCTGCAACATAGAAAAGTAGGTATTGTAATTTGTAATAAGATGAAACGAGATTAACGAGAACCCTGGTTCTCTAATCTGCTCGAATTTCTTAATATTTTTGGATTTTTTGAAAAGCTTACTTTAAATAAATTAAAGCTAAAAATTGTTGGATAAGCACTTTTTTCAAAAAAACAATTTGCAGGAACTGTTTCATTTAATTTATCAATCATAAATTATATTATATTATCAAAACAAAACTATCTTCAAGTTCTTCAACTTCAAACTTCAACCACAAACTTTTTTTGACAACCTGTCGATTATAACTAGGAATGGACACGATATATCGATATATTTGGCAAATATGCTATAACAATCCGGATTACTCGGAAAAATATTCCAAATCCCATTATTTTAATTATTTTTATGCAGTTTGTAAAAAGTAAAACTGAAGCGGAATGCTTGAATGATTTATATCTCCCCCAGGATATGGATTGACAATCCAGGCTCGTGAAAACGGTCCTCCTGCGGGAATTTTCTTTTGATCTACAAGAGATCACCATTCTCCAAGCTGTGATTTTGGCCGGATAGTTTCACCACTAAACTAAGGCAAGGCCACCCAAACGAAGAAGAAGAAGAAGCGGAATGCTCGGCCCGTTGGAGATTGGAGACAAATATACTGAATTAGTCCCTTTTAAACGGCAAACCAAAGCCAACGGCTAAAATTGAGCGTTCCTTTCAAAAATTTAGCTCAGCAAAGATTTTTTCCTGCTCCCTTCTCCCTTGCCGCGGTTAAGTGTGCTGTGCTCCCCCCTCTCTCATACGATTATACGGATTTGTTCGCGAAGTGGGGTCTAGTGCTAGTGCACTTTAGGACCTTTGGAATTTCACAATTTTTGTTTGTTTAGAACACCTTAGGCAAAAAAATTATGGACGAGACTGTTTTCTGATCTAAAAAAAAAGGGAAAAGAAATTGGTCTTCGACAGCTATAGGTATATTTATATGGAAACTTCCCGATCCCGATATTAGTCATTTCTAACAATGTTGCCAGACTTGATATAAAATATAAATTGATAGGAAATTCACGAAGGATTTGACTTTTGTTTTGGGCCAATTCCCAATTCAGTTAAAAAAATATTGGTTGAAAAAAATTAAATTAAAAAGAAATGTTCTGGGTAACAACAAACAAACCGGTTACCAATAAACCTTTTAGAACCGATTAGTCGAGTAGGTATATGCATTGAATATCAAACTATAAGAAGGCCATATGAGCCGATTTCCTAAATCTGCTACGTTAAATTCATAGATGGCACAATGAGTTCACCAACAAGAAAGCGACTAACCTTTTCACTGCTAAATTAAAACATTGTTGCCGCCTGTCTGTTTGACTTGCTGCATGAGTTTTTTAAATTTATTTTTATAGCTTATCGTAAAACTTGATTTCACATAAGCACCTACACCTATCCTAGATTTAAGTAGCTTACATTTATTTTCCTACCAATATAGTCTAGACCTAAAAATGTACCTATTTTTAATTGCTTTGTAGCATATAATATTTTCAATCTTTTGACGTCCCAACGTTAATGAAAACATATTGACCGCCATGTATTCTATTTCTAACAGAACTAAATGACGAATCTCACTGTTCAATACCTACCTAGGCTACAACGTATATGTTGAGTAAAATATGAATGATATGCGGTTTGTATAACTTGGTTTTTATTTGCAATTATTACTACTTTTCAAAATGGTTAAAATACGTAGGTTTTACTAATTTACTTTCTTCTTAGGAAACATTCAGTTTGTTTGTATTAGTGTATTACGTATTTTGCTATTTTTCGACGAAATAAAACCTATTTTAGTTATACTTGCTGTCGCCTTTTATCTACTTTTATTTGTTTAACATTTAACACCTAATGCAACGGTAAAATCATTATGAAAGTCTGCCCAATTACCCCGGAGTAATCAGCGTACATATTATTATCAAAAACATACATTCGGCTGGAATTAAGAACCTCCTATTTTATTGTCTGTTAAAAAGGCTTGAATTCTTAAAAATTCCAATAAAATACGATATGCGGCAACACCACGACATCACATCAGTGAATTTGAGACATCTGTTGCCGAGGCGCTGCATTATAACGACCGACAGGCGACAGATTTAAGGTTAGAGTTACGATCAACTCCACAATGGCGGCCAAACCAGCTTCAATGTCAAAAAATGGGTTGTCAACTTTTCTCGGACATCCGTCATTCTTATATCGTTTGATATTCAATGGTATATGTTATAATGAAAAATCTTTATTTGTCCAATATGTATACATACAACACAAAATTTTGCCCATAAGTCTCTTTCAATTTATAAATTGAATACCTACGTCGCTTCTTTAATATGACAATAAATCGACAAGCTGTCGAAACAGTTGATATTTTGTGGTTAACAGAAAAGCAGAATGATAAATTACTACCAATGTCGAAATTTTATATTATCAAAACGAGTTTTTTATTAATTATCAGCCCTTTTTTATCTAATTTTTGTTTTGCATATACTTTAGTCACCCTTGGGATAGGAAATGGTTAAGAATTATTATTCCATAATAAAACGCTTGTTGTAAAATAAAGCATCACATGCATACACAAACACATCTTTCCCCTTTGTATCACAAAATGATTTTTTGCTAATAACTTTGTAAAAAACGGTTCATCCAAAAGTTTTTTCTTATGTAGAATTACTCGATCTTTTAGTTTTTCTTTTAAAAATTGTGAATTTTCGAAGCTCCTACAGTCTAGAGTTTACAGCACAAAACACCAACTAAGGTTTACAGTACACCGCACTCCGCAGTGCACCATCACCGAGAAGCGTTCCTTTAACAACTCCTAAGCACAAATTTTTACTTTGCTTTGGTGTTTAAAAGAAAGCAAAAGTAGAATGTAATAGCGTTTTCCATTGGTAAAACTAAAATTACTTAAGCACAAGTGTATCTAAAGTACGTATCTCTCAATGATCTGCTACCTAGTATCTTTACTGCCATTCTATTATTATGTTAAAAAATATTGCAGTTAAAATTTAACACTGATTGTGATTAGTCTTAAGGGTGCATATAGCATAAATGTTAATCGATTAATCCTATAAACAGCATTAGTGAGTTATTGATGGACGGGTGCTGCATGCCGCTGTCACTGTTCTTCTCCAATCCTAAACAGAAAAAAGGGTTTGTTCGTAATCCCCAATTAGATAATAGAATAGACAAACGTCTACGCTTTTCGTTTTTGTTCCGTGCGTCAATAGGCGACGATCGTCGCGAGAAGCACGCACATGAAGGTCGTTATGTTATCACCATCTGGTTATCACAGAACTCAAAGTTGTTTTAATAAGATTGCCACTACTGCCTATTCTGTTGATATTAAAATAACATATAATCCAAATAGAAAAAGTATGGATATTTTCCAAACTGATACTTTATAAGATCCGGATCGATATAGTATCGATACTTTCAGGGGCATCGGACATCCCTAGAGTGCATATTTGCATAATTTAGTTCTTAACCATTGGCAACACTGGATATAAGTATTCGTTGGTTGTTCCCGGGGAAAATCAGCTGTTTGGAAATGAAAAAGTAACCAATCAGTTTGTAAGTTTTTGGTTGGTGTTGGTGTTTTATTTTCAAAACGTGGAATAAGGAAAATGTCGTGGGAACGAGAAAAACGAAATTTTCTATCTATGACTGGTGAACAAAAAAGAAAGGATTGCATTAAATGGCAGAGCATTCCCACTTGGAAACAGTTTATTGCTCAGGCTCAGGATAGAGTCTTAATACCAACAATAAGCGCTCTTCCAGGGAATACCATCAGCAGTTCTAAAAACAGTGCATTGGCGGATAAAATTTCAATTTTTTTCGGAGACATTACATCATTGGAGGTAATATTGATATATGATTTTAATTTTTATTACAATGTTTCTTCTATTATCTCAAAAATAATAGAGACTTTGAAACGGCACACACACTATAGTTTTGTTAATCTACGACGGTGTCACATTTTGAGTCCTCATTTGGATGTCATGGCCTTGACTTTTTGAAACGGCACACTATAGTTTTATTAATCTACGACGGTGTCACATTTTGAGTCCTCATTTGGATGTCATTATGGCCTTCATAATGACACTCAGTGCTATTATGAATTCATATTAACATACAAATGTTAAAATACCTCTAGTTTTTCATAGGTTTACTCCTCGGTTTACTTGTAGGTTACCTCTGTCTTGTTTTTTCAGGAAGTAGGGACAACATTTTGCGCAATGCCTTCGTTATCCGAAGGAATCAGAATCACCCATATTAATATTATTTTTCACTAAAACTTAATGTATGACACAAAATTGAAAGAAGTTGCCAAAGTCAAAATTAAAACAATCAACATTAAGCACGTTACCATGACATTTAAATTTTAATTTATGAAAACGTTTCTGGTATTTTAGGATCGAATCTATGCAAATAAAATCTATTTGGATTGTCCTAGATTAAATTTTGAATGATGCATGTTCAGTATGAAAGATAGCGAACATGATTAATTTAATAAGGGTATTATCCAAGATTCGATATTGTGTGCAACGAGAACTATTTAAAAATAGGGATTTACTTTATAATGCCTAATGCTATACTACTTTACTTTAGTGTTCATAAAAAGCAGTGTAAAGATGCAGAAGTTGTAACTTTATCTTCATCCGTACAAGCAAATTGTCAACCGATATAAAAAAATTTTCTAAGCAAGCATGGTACTTAACTGGTTGGAAATTTCGTACTCGCGAACACGTTCCCAAACCCCAATCCTATTTTTTTTGTCAGGATAACTGACAGATAACAGAAATCTAACCTAAGAAATAAATGATAAATTATTTGCGACAATTAGAAAAAGGTATATTTTGTTGTATGAAAAGCAATACAATCTGCAAAACGCCAGTTAGTCCTAGTTTTTCACTCTAATGCGGAGTCGACGGCTAGTTATTCCCAATCCCAAAATCAGAATCCACAAAACAACACACAGAAGCTGAATTCAAATAATATTATTGGTCTGCATAAGATTTATAATCATCTGCCAAATATCTTAAAACGATTACCCACACTTAGAGTTTTTAAAAGAAAGATCAGGGAGATATTGCTTGATAAGGCATACTACGATATAACTGAATATTACAATGATACTCTGTAACTTATGTAGGTAATTTGTAATTTAATATTACTTGTCGCACAACTTAGTCTGCCCTCATCATTCTGTTTTGTTCTTTTCCCTGTGTGAGCATTTAATTTAACTTAATTTGATTTATTTTATTTTATTTTATTTACTGTAACTTTCTTGTTAAGTACAACATTTTTTTTTTTACTTACTTTTATCATATTTTGTTTTTGTGATTTTAGTATTATGATGTAAACACACCTTATTGTGATTGACTTGTATTTCTTGACTTTCTCTTTTTGGATATTTTATGTTCTGATGCTTCGGTTATTTATCTTAGTATTGTAACATCATCTTATGTTATGTTTATATTGCAACTGCTTTGTAAATGAGATCTTGTATCTTTATACAATAAAGCATACTTTGACTTTGACTTTGACATATTTTCTTGGATCAGAGCAAACACTTATTCTACTAGGCGACCTTTATAAAAAAAGTTCTGTTTATTGTCCAAGTTTCCAATAGTATTTTGAAGATTTTGTCTTTCTTTTCTAAACGTCACGACATGACAGTTTCAAAAATGCAAACTGCGCAAGTCTCCACCTAAAAAATTCGCTTCCAATCAGTGAATAATTATTCTGACAGTTAGAAACCGACCCACAACCAACAATTTGGCTCCTGCCAACGCAGGATTCTCTGCCAGCAGTTTGGGATTTGTCGTTTGCGAATGCTTTCAAATACATGCGCGTGCGTCGTCAGTTTGCTAAAGCTATTAAGCCAAAATAGGGTACTTTACTTTAGGTTAGGTACTAAAAATTGTTTTTTTTTTTTTTTGTTTTTTTTAATGATCGAGCACAAGCACTATAGGAAAAATCCTTTAAGGCGCTCTGGGTGCGGTGCGCGTGCGAAGAAAGCGATTCACGTTTTTCTTGAATCGTTGGAGGTTATATTCGGTTGAAAACACGGTCTCAGAAAGGCCGTTCCACAAAGATGACGTCCTCCAAATGAAAGAGTTCTGAAACAATGATGTTCGGGGTGTACTAAGTTGAACCACATAGGGATGGGCGGCAGTGGTTCGTCGTGTGTTTCTGCTATGCATTACTCTAGGTGGAATCGAGCGGGCAATATCTGTCGAACACTTACCATGGAAATATCTGTAGAAGAGAGTCAAATCACCAACCTGTCTTCGATGTTCTAAGCTGTCGAGGTTCTTAGTCAGCTCGTGGTCGCCGATTAGACGAACGGCTCTCCTTTGGATGGAATCCAACAACCGAAGGGTATGCTTCGGTGCAGAACTCCAGATATGAGAGCAGTATTCCAGTAATGGTCGAATATGGGCTTTATGGAGTGTCAAAAGTTGTTGAGGTGTATACAACTTTTTGGTACGGAAAAGTATACCGAGCTTCTGAGAAGCTGCCCTGGCGATTGCCACAACGTGATTGTGCCAAGACATATTTCCTCCCAGGTTCACACCCAGCAAATTAATAGACGAAGTCAGTGGAATTGCGTGTCCTGTCATAACGATATCGGGTTCTGCAGTGTTAACCTTTTTAGAGAAAACTGCTGCATGGGTTTTTCCAATAACCATTTCTTTATTACCTACCTATTATATTTTTCTAAATATCTTCTTTCAATTAGATTATCTTTGTCTATACTATAAGTAGGAAATAATAGTCAGTGACGTCAGTCACTAGTTCGGAAATAACACAACAAGAGTAGTGATGGGATAACTCGAGTGAAAAATAACCGATCACTCGGTTTTTTCAATCACTCGAATTATTCGAGTATCTTCGGAAATCATTCGAGTGACGAAATGAGTGATGAACATAATGGTTTTTCATAGTGATGGGATAACTCGAGTTAAAAAATAACCGATCACTCATTGCGGGACTATACAAAGTAGTTAGTTTATGGAACTGGCGACCTTTTTTTTTTTTTTAGAAGTCTAAAAATATATGTGGTTTATTATTTAAGTGATTATTATCATTCGGTTTTTTAAATCACTCGAATTCTCGGTTATCGGTTATTGAAATAACTCGATTTTTCCCATCACTAAACAAGAGCGGCTTAAAATAATAAATAAATCTGGTATGAAATGCTCGCAAAATGCCGCTTGTTCTAATGGGGGCACGGCGTGTCGACACAAAACGTGCACCCGCTGCCAAATTTATTGTGGCCCGTATACTGGAGCTTACGCGGAGCATTTCAAGCAGCTCTATTTTAACAGAGGTTCGCGATCGGCAGACGTAACTGTACTGATATTTTACGACTACCAGATGGACGTTGCAACAGTAAGTCAGGACTGTCAGGAGTCACACTGAGCGACCATGATCGACCGTCCGCGATCGACCGGCTACGACCAACAATCAAAATAGCTTAAATTCAGGGTTCTAGTCACACTGGTCGACCGACCACAACTGTCGACCGCTCGTACGAAAATGTCAAACCTGTCAAATGTCAAGCTTCTTTTGTAGATAATACTTTGTCTATATAAACACAAATGACCAAGAGCAAATAAAACCAACGTGAAAAAGTAGGGCTAGGTTTTAGAGTTGCACGCCACTTCCACTTGGTGTAAAATAAAAAAAAATAAAAAAATTTGTCATGCGCATTAAGTGGGATGGTCCGAGACCGACCAAAATTTCCAGCAGGTTGGAATTTCAAACCGGGTCGACGTAGATCGGTCGAGGACGATCGTTCAGTGTGATTTTTGTGGTAAGAATGTTCGTGTTGGAAATTTGATCGTCACTGGTCGATCGCGAACGGTCGATCATGGTCGCTCAGTGTGATTCTTCCCTTTTTTTTTTTTTAAACGAGCATGAGCCTTGTCGAGGCCCGTTGAATAGGCGCGCTTGCGAGTTTAGGTTATTGTTTTGTTTTTGTATTATTAATTCAAAATATTAATTTGTAAAATGGAACAGAGCGAAGCTTCGACAAGTCTTGGCCTCCCTGCAAAAAAGGTGAAAAGACATTTAACTGTGGTCGAACATGCGTTGGTAAAAACCGTTTATGAAAGTATTCGCGCTCGAAATCCCGGTTTAGGCGCGGAGGATGCAGCAGAATTGTGCGGAAATTGAACACAATTGTCTTCTTGGGCAGTTTTCAGATCACTTCACGTTAATAAAAAGAAGGAAAAAAAGGAAACAAGAGGTAGAAAGAAAGTAATTCTAGATTATGACGTAAAATATGCAATTCGTCGGAAATTGCACCGTTTTTTTTTAGAAACGAAATGCTAACCCTAAATAAAATCAAAGCTGAATTAAATGCCGATGAATCTTTACCCAAAATATCCTTTGAAGTTTTAAAGCGAACATTACGCGATTTAAACTTCCGGTATTTAAAGCGAAATCGCAAGAGCTTTTTAATCGAAAAAAATGAGATAGTGTTGTGGCGAAGAAAATTTTAGAAGAAATACGTGACCATAGGCTTAAAGGTAAAAAATATATTATACCGACGAAACATGGTTAAATGAGGGACACACCCGCTCCAAAGTATGGCAGGACTTAAATATATCAAATTCACGTCAAGCATTTCTTGACGGGTTTTCCACTGGTTTGAAATCTCCTTCCGGTAAGGGCCGTCGACTGATTATTACCCACATAGGTAGCAACTCTGGTTTTTTGGTTGGTGGTCTTAACGTTTTCGAATCTAGGAAGACTGGCGACTACCATAAGGATATGAATGCTGAAGTGTTTGAAAAGTGGTTCTCGTCCGTACTGATGCGCGTGAAGCCCTGTTCGGCAATCGTAATAGATAATGCGCCGTATCACAGTCGGCGAGTAGAAAGAATACCCACTACTGCTTGGCGAAAAGCCGACATAATCGACTGGTTAAAATCAAAACACAACATACCATTTGGTGAAAATATGCTTAAAGTACAATTGCTTGATATTAGAGAGTTTTCGTTGTATTGGCAAATTCAAACGGTTAACCATAACGAATACGAAGCCACTATTTGACAGATCGTAAAAATAGTTTTCGTTTAATTCGCTTAAGCCTTCTTGACATGGAGCAAGACAACCTGCAAGGCAATGCAAGACGCAATTTGTCTTGACCACAGGCATGCGCAGTTGAAGCCCAGCTGATTGATTTTTGCAAGATATTGCCATTGCAACTTTATCGGTTTGGCGCCATTTCTATTGCCTGCAAGTTGCAATTCTAGGGAAAAATCTAGTTACTTTTGGTTTACCAACCAACCAAATGTCAGTCAGATCAGCTGATTTAGATTGTATTGTTGTTTTATTTGTTCTGCTGGAAATGAAGTTTATTAAAAACGTTTTTTTTTTGTATTTTGCTTGCTGTGATAAAAATGGATAAAGTACCCTGCAGAAAGTAAGCATACATTTTTTGGGGGGATTGGTAGCAGTGTTGTAATGGCAAGAGACTTGCATAATGTCAAACAACATGAATCGGCAATATTTTGACCTTGCAAGAAATTGCTGCAATTTCTTGCAGGTTGTCTTGCTCCATGTCGAGCAGGCTTTAACGTTAAGTCGAATTCGACAGTAAACATAACAAATATAAAATAACCTATCTTTAATGGTTTATGTTCATATTTTCATATACGTTTTGTGCTATATTTTTTGCTTGGTTTTAATTTCCTAGTATACCCAAAATTCTAAAACATCATGATAGACGAAACGTTGCTTTTATTGGACTCATCCAGTGATTCGGATGATGCCCTTCTCTTGGAGGTGCTTGATCGCCAGGACATTCAGTATCGAGCACAGTTGTATGGAAATTTCAATTTAGAAAACTGTAATAATGCTGAATGCAAACTTTATTTCCGATTTGGTCATTGAAAATGGTCATTACGCATGCGTTCCGTTTTCGCTATGGCTTTGTCTTCCGTCCGTTAGCTCCCGCCACTTATCCGTAACGATAACGATAAATGACAGCTCAAATGTCAAAGTTGTCAAATAGCGGCTATCGGAATCGCTTTTAAAAGACAACGAAAACTGTCTAATGTCCGTGTTCATAAAGACAAGTATATTAAATATGTTGTCGATGAAATGGCGCATAAACGTGGTGTTACTCTATTGCGATTACCGCCATATCATTGTGAATTAAACCCTATTGAACTTATATGGGCCCCGATAAAAGGTGAAGTTGCGAGAAAAAACACAACATATAAATTAAATGACGTTAAAGTTTTGTTAAACGAAGCTATTGATAACGTTACAGCTGATAATTGGCGAAGTGTATCGGACATGTCATTGTGATAAAACAAGAACAAAAAATGTGGGATTTGGATAATACGGTCGAAGTTGTAGTTGAACCTCTTATTATCAATCTTGGTTCCGAAAGTAGTGATAGTAATGATTCTGAGTCAAATTCTGATAAACCTCCGATAACGAGTAATAATTAAACTTAAAATTTTTTTGATTTTTGATTTACTTTTGTTGCAACTTTTAATATGATGTTTTATGATAAGAAAAACCCCTTATCATCCAGGACTATTTTTTCCTAGGCTTAATAAATACATAGTACTACCTCTACTATTTTTGTTTGTATTACAATTTTGTTTCTTATTACTAGACAGACATAATTTTGAAAATACTTTTTTTTTGCATATTTTAGACTAAAATCATGCATATTTATGCGCATAAACTTAATTTTTTTAAGTGCATATTTGCCTAATTCTACTTACTATTCCATTATATAGTTATTATAAAAAATTAATTAACAAAGCAATTGATCCGCCACTGGACTTTCCTTCTCTCTTCCCTTACCCCTCTTGGCGCGCCCTAAAGCTAAGAATGAGTCACTGACTATTATTTCCGACTTATAGTATAGACATAGACGATCTACTTATTTCTAAATTCTTAAAATACAAATATACGTCTTATTTTTATTAACGTAATTCCGGGCGTAATTCCCTTCTTACAATTTATTTTAATCCCTTAAGATCTGCAGACTGTAGTTATGCTAATGTAATTTAGTACTTAACTATAATTTGTTTATGGCCTCTGCCAAAATTTCTTAATTAGTTGCTTCTTATTTTTGTACCGCCCATTTTTGGTAGTGGAAACCAATAAATGACCGTTTTGGATTAATGAATAGTTTAGCACGTAAGAACCTAGATTTAAGAAGAGTTAGTTAACGTTTAGAATTGTTACCTTTTAGTCGTTTCCCAAATCTAAAAGTGTATTACAGAAGAGTCTAAAATAGAAGTATTAAAGTTGAAAGTTGTTTTCTTACTCTATAATTTTAAATTCATGTTTGGCAGTGTCAAGACGCTCTAGACACTGGCCCATAACATTGGCGGCAGCGGAAAACCATAACATCTAACTTGACAGCAGGGTTGGCAAATATCATGATATTTATATAAATATCCAAATATCCGATATATATCCGATTGTACCTGATTAGACTAAGGTTTTTTCCCCAATTTTTCCAGTAAGCATTAACCTCAAACATTCACATTTAAACAATAGCAGCAAATTACATTCAAATTTTTTACAAAAATAAAAAAGACTATTTCATGGCGGTAAAGGATTACAGAACCGACCAATCCAAGCGTAGCTATACATCAATTGATCATACCACAGCGTCAACACCAACCCCACGGGCGTTCGCCAGTGCGTATCCTGGGCAGGAACAGTTATGAAAAACTGATCCTTTAGCCCGGTGTAAAGCAAGTTAATATTATACTACTGTAATATTTATTATATTATAAATGTAATAAGTAGGATAAATTGACATGTAAACATATCGAAATAATAAAGACCTTTAAAGAGAAGAGAGAATAAGATATATATATCCGATATATATCCAAATTTGGATATTTATTTATATTTTTAATTATTTTAAAATTATTTAATTTGTTTTCTGTAAAGATATATTTTAAAAATTCAAAATAATTTAATTTAATATAAACATGTTATAAACCTGTAAATTTGTATTGCAATATTATTCAATGATAGTTGCTATCACAATAACAAGGTTTTTTAGTCAGTGGCGGAACAACGTAGCCACGGGCCCGTGTGCGAAAACTTTGCCTGGCCCCCATTATGATACGGAGTATTATTATTGATAACTATATTAATTTATGAATTTTGAATTTTCCTACGAGGTGCACATACTATTTCTTTTGCAATCGAAAATAAAATAGAACAAATACAAAAATAAAATGATTGTGCCTAATAAAAACTTAATTAAAAGTCACTATTCCAGTATTGTTAACCGTTGCTAAGCAATGAGCCATAATATATCGATACGAGAATATTATATTCTCGGCCTAGGCCGGGAATAATATATTCCCGTATCGTTATATGTCTCATTGCGTAGCAACGGTTAACAATACTGGAATAATGAACTTTTTGGCGTCAAATCACGCCAGAAAGATGTCAGTTTGTGGACGATTGCAGAAAAAAATATTTTTTTCTTGCTTTTGCATGCGCAAAGTTTGAAATCAGATCAGAAATGTCTATTTTTTGAGCTTCCTCATTTTCGATAGAAATAATTGCCAAAGCTGATAATTTTTTATCGGTCATGCAATTTCTCAAATAAGTTTTAATGAACTTTAACTTGGAAAAAGACCGTTCAGCTGATGCAACCGAAATAGGGATGGTCAAAAAAATAATGCAGGCAGTTACAATTTTACTAAAACTGGAAGATGAATAATAATTTTTTACCAATATAAAATCTAATAAATCAAAAATAGAAGTTAAATTATCTAAATCATTCTTAAAATATTCTCTAAATGAAAGCACTTGCGATGAAATTGTATCAGCGATATCTTCTAGATATTGAAGATGCAGTGCTTGAATCATAGCGTAAATATCCTTATCAGAAAGAGAAGGATCTCGTGTAACGTTGGGGAACAAAACGCGAAAATAAGAATACATTTTGTAAAAGCCAGAACTTCGATTTTTTAATTGAGGCTGTAATTATATCTATTGTTTTTAAAAACACATTTATTCTAAACCAATCATCACTTGTTTGAACTTGATAATGGTTATTAATATCCTCAAAAATTATTTTTGGTCTTGATATCCTTTTGTTTTCGAATTCAGGAGTAGTGCCCCATTGCCTAGCCAAAATAACAGCGTCCGTTTTAATTACATCAAAATTATTTTTCATTAGATTTATGATTTCAGTGGAGGTGGTAAACATTTTAGACGCAGCATCAATATTTTGCTCTTTTTTTTTGTAAAAGTTTTGACAATGCATCAATACAATAAAACAATAAAATTTTATTTTAAAAAACAATAAGAAAAACGGTTTCAAATTTTTCCAAGTGTTTTCTTAAAGACTTTGCTTCATTAACTTCCGCTTTATTTGTAGAGGTTAAAATTATTTTTGCCATTGTTTTTAAAATATCCACATATCTAAAACGAAGAGCTTCTAATGCATCGTGTCTCGATGACCATCGAGTGGGTGTCAATTTTTTAATTTTATTTGGCATTAGTAACATTTTGCAAAAGTGCCCACCGTTTAATGCTTTGTCCAAAAAAAAAACATAGACACTTTCAACTAAATCGTAGAAATTCCTAATCCTAAAACTAAAAATAAAGGCCGTTTTATGTGATTATTTCAGTTAGGTTTTTATCTATAAAAGAATTGAGTAGAGTAGTTTTGCGGATACGTTTCCGGAGTATTGCATTTTTTTTTCTATGAGAACATTTTGTTTTGCATTTTTATGTTTTTGTGGCTCCGCTCCCGGGCCCCTTTTTAGCCCGGGCCCGTGTGCTTCGCACACATTGAACACCAGTAGTTCCGCCACTGTTTTTAGTACTCCTATGTTATAGGAATGTAAAATGTAGGTAAAACATACAAGTTTATGAATATGAACACATCATATATTTTTGCTTTTAACTGGTTGGTTCAACTTAAAACCCAGAACTACTGAGCTTGTTAATTAAATCAAAATGAACCCAAACTAGATTTTTTATTTTTGGCATTGCAAAATTTTTATTTCATAAAACAAACAGCAAAATATTGCTCCGTTCAATCAGAAATCGGAATTAAATAAAAATGCCACGCGGCAAAGAACAACAGGTGGTCAACGTCTCGGAAAGATGGGGAATCACCGCATCGTAAGCAGCATAATATGCTGTTGCCGGCTCAGCGGGGCCATATTTTTATACTGATTAGTAGAATTTTAGAAAAAAAATTATGATATATATTAGGATAAATATCGTCCCATAAATATCATGATATATATCAGGATATTTATCACGGATATATATCCTGCCAACCTTGCTTGACAGTACTTATATTTTATCCGAATTTTATCTATAGGTTGATGCCATTGTAAATTCAACAAATAAGAGACTTCTTGTTGGTGGTGGAGTAAGCAAGGCTATACACAAAGCCGCTGGAGGGTCATTAAAACAGGAATGTAAAACTCTAGAAGGCTGCAGGACTGGAGAAGCCAAAATTAGTGGCGGCTATAATTTACCGTCGAAATGTATGTATCTTAGACTTTACATTAGTAAAAACATATTCTAAGGAGTACATTTTTATTACTTTACTTACTTTAAATGGAACACCCTTTTTATTTTTCCATAATAAAATTCTGCTTACTTTTTTGATTTGATATAGGGTTTAATAATACCTAATAATAGGTAATAATTCAAATTAATTACATGTTAGCAATAAACTGAAATGACGTCAAATAAAAGATAATCTTAAAAACTATAAGTACTTTCCATAATTTAAAATATGCTGGTTTGAAGTGTGCATTTTATGTTTGCGGGTGACATTGTACTAGTTTTTACCTCGGATAACCGAAACTCCATTGAGCACACTATAAATAGAATTAGAAACTTATTATAAACGGCTGTGTCAAAATAAACTTACTATTATTACCGAAAAGACAGTGTATATGATTTTAAAACAGAAAAATAAACAGCAAATCAAGCAAATAAACAGCAAATCAAGCTAAACATCAAACTAAATAACGCAGTTCTAAAAGAAGTTACACACAGTACAAATACCTAGGCCTAATCATTTCAAGTCGGTTTGGTCTCCCATTATTGGAAATATTAGAAGATGCGCTTATCAATAATTAAACAAAAATACACAATACCTCTTATACAGTTGTTTTGTTGAACCACATTATAGGTACTTAATACCATGCTGGGGGAACATAGGCGAATATATGTTGGACAAGGTGCAGAGGTATTAAAATAATACTATAAAAAGTATTTTTTCTTTAAACTACTACACGACAACTAGCTATATTTATAAACATTATCCGTTCCTAAACATCGGACAATTAAAAGAACTAGAACAAACAAAACTAATACACCGTTTAGAAAATAAATTTCTAAAATCAAATGTAGTGTTGAGCAAAAATTTGGACTTTCATAAGTACAACTTAAGAACAAATACGAACCTTAGAAACAAGTTCTCTAGAACCAAAAAGTGTACAGACTCTCCAATTTTCCGAAGCATCCAGATGTATAATGAAATACCGAAAGTCATCATTAGTAAAGAAGCCAAAAAGACTTACGTAAATTTTAAAAATTATATTAAAACTAAAGACCCTCCAAAGAATTAACATAATTATGTATTATATACTATTTATATTTTAGCGACTGTTACCTATAAAAGATTTTTTTTTAATTGTACGTGTAGGCCTCGGTGCCAGTATCTCTGTACTACTGATTTGAGATCATAAATAAATAAATAAAAAAAATTTTTTCTTTTAAACAGCAAAGCAAAGTAAAAATCTTTGCTGTGCTAAGCCAAATTTTTAAAAGGAACGCTCAACTTAGCCGTTGGCTTTGCTTTGCTATTTAAAAGAAGCTTTAAGCAACTGCTTATTCTCAAAACTCTGCTATTGAAAACGGATCAATGTTAAGTAGCATTCGAAATAGTTTTTATTGACTGCGGAAGTTTATTAAACAACTTTACATACATACAGTGTCCGCAAGAAAGTCCGCATCAAATGGGATTTTTTTTATTATTAGGTATAGGTAATAATTGAAAAAGCAGTTAGTTTTTGCTTACCTAAAAACCAAAAATGACGTATACTGAAGCAGCTACACGACTTGCGTTACCTGTCAAATTTGACATTTTTAATAAAATAGGTTCAAAAATGCCCTTATTTATAAAAATATCGAAAAACTTTATTCGAGAAAGTTATTTATTTAGGCATTTTTAGCCTCTGTACGAAATTTTGACAGTCTAATACAATTTTTATTTTTTGCCAGATTCTTGAAAATTTTGAGCAACCCTCGTAGATTAACTTTTATACATCGATGTAAAACCATTTGCCTTTACTTTATTTGTAATCTTAATGCAATTTTGTGTAAAATTTTTGTTTCCAATTATTTATTTTGCTTCAAAAACTGAAATTGTTATTGATCAGTATGTAGTGTTTGATGCAAAGTTTATCTAATTACATCAGTTTTGTCAAAACCGACATTTCTCATTTTTCTTAAGTTAATGAACAGATGTACAAAAAAATATTAGGAAGCTTTCGTTGAAATTTTACTTAATTATTAATATTAAATTAAATTAATTATATTAAACTATATTTTTGTTGAATAAAATGTTTCGAGCGATTAATATTTATTCTTTTTGATCCAATAATAATTAAGTAAAATTTCAACGAAAGCTTTCTAATATTTTCTTTTTGTACATCTGTTTACTAACTTAAGAAAAATGAGAAACGTCGGTTTTGACAAAACTGATGTAATTAGATAAACTTTGCATCAAACATTACATACTGATCAATAACAATTTCAGTTTTTGAAGCAAAATAAATAATTGGAAACAAAAATTTTACACAAAATTGCATTAAGATTACAAATGAAGTAAAGGCAAATGGTTTTACATCGATGTATAAAAGTTAATCTACGAGGTTGATCAAAATATTCAAGAATCTGGCAAAAAATAAAAATTGTATTAGACTGTCAAAATTTCGTACAAAGGCTAAAAATGCATAAATAAACAACTTTCTCGAATAAAGTTTTTCGATATTTTGATAAATAAGGGCATTTTTGAACCTATTTTATTAAAAATGTCAAATTTGACAAGTAACGCAAGTCGTGCAGCTGCTTCAGTATACGTCATTTTTGGTTTTCAGGCAAGCAAAAACTAACTGCTTTTTCAATTTTTACCTATACCTAATAATAAAAAAAAATCCCATTTAATGCGGACTTTCTTGCGGACACTGTATACCTAGTATGAATTTTTTTCGGTAATTACCAAACGATGTATTGGATATAGAAAATTTTGGTTTCTTGTATTATAGCTGTGTTCGTTGATGCTATAAAACTTATCTCTGTTCTTTAAAATAAACACAATACATTCAAAAATATATACCTAAAGCATATACCGTCATATTAAGGGTGTTCCATTTAAAAAAATATATGTTTTATATGTCCTCGATTTACGAAAGACGCTGTATATCGCAATATATTTTTAAAATGTGCTTCTTATAGGATCCTGTACAATTCAAAACATTTTTTCTACCCAACACTATAACGAGATGAAAGACAATTTATTTTGTCAAACTTCCACTTTTATTGAAATTTTTTTTTCTTTACACGATACGTTTCGCTACATTGTAGCTTCTTCGGGTGTATGCAACTAATTTTATTTCAGTACAATAACAAAATGGTCTAGATACTTAATTACTCAATTCAGGTTAAAAAAATAAAACAAAATATAAAATTATGTTACCTACAAAAATGAAAAACCAACCTTTTAAGAAAAGACTGAATTGCATAACTGGTAAATAAATGGAACAATCATTTTAGTTTATTTAGGTATAAAAATTGTTTATACAGGGTGTCCGGTAAGTATATGGCATACTCTCGGTAGCTTATATAGGGAGGTCGAAATAACTCTACTTTGTCATATAAAAAACCTAAAGTGTCCCTTAACGGAGATACAGGGCCCCACAGCCGTACCCAGTGACTTACCTTTTCGGCTCTAACTTTTAAACCGACACGTATAATTTAATAAAATTGTAGTATTTTCTGTAGGCCATATACCGGGTGTCAACGAGATTATTGTACATAGCACCACAGTGTTATGTTAAGAGATATTTTAATCAAATTTGGGTTACTGTAATGTTTGAAAGGGATCTTTATTTTTACCTAGAAACCAACTGAATTTCACTTCCGGTTTAACCGGAACTACGCCATTTTTTTTTTTTAAATGACAACCTGTATATTATATTGCACAGTCAAATTCTCCTCAAAATTCTCTTTTCAACGACTTACAACAAGTTGACATTTACTTTCAAAATGGCGGCGTAGGACTCATTTTACCAAAAACACAATGGTGTCTATAAAACAACGTATGCAATTGATACGGAAAAAATAGTGATAAAATCTTTTAAATTGGTCCCTTTTGTAATTCTTTAAGCACTGACATTTACATTTTCTTCGTTTTTAAAGAAAGGTATTTTTTTATTGTTAAAAGAAATCTTAACTTTAACCCTATTTTACAGAGTTTTTTTAAATGTTATCATATACTTTTTATTATTTAGTATGAAAGTCTAAAGTATCCTTAAGCACCTAGGGATATTTTCGAAATCAGAATACGTTTTGCTTCAGTTTTAAACAAGAAAAAAAAAACCGTGCATTTTTCAATAAAAACTGAATAACTTATTTTCACCTAAGTTGGCTTTGGATAACAAAATTGGTATTTATCAACGCCATTATCAGACTATTAGTTTGTAATGAAAATTTTGTAGTGTATTGTGCTTTTGGTCGTGGGTCTGATTCATATTTCGTTAAATAGGAATAAAATGGTTAAGTTTACAAGAGAAGAACAAATTGATATGTTAATTATTTACGGAGAAAGTCACAAAAATGCCCGTCGTGCTGAAACATTGTATAGGGAGCGCTATCCAGCTCGTGAATTGCCTTCTTCAAGTTATTTCCATAGACAATTTACCTTTAGATAAACAAACAATAATCACGAATGTGGCAGTTTTATGGCCTCGCGCATGTAAACAAAACTGGGAACTATTAGACATGCGCACTGCAACATTATCGTTTGACGAATGGGAAAATAGACAGGTCCGGGCTTTAAAATTTAAATTCTTGCTCATATGCCACCATAGAGGGTTTATTTTACCCCTATTTGGGCATAATACAATTATACAACGGCTGCAACTAGTACTAGTCATTGTTTATATTACAATCCGAGTCACTAAAAGCACAAACACAATTCACTAACTAAACTACACAAAAACCAGAAATCCATAAATATTAAACACCAGTCCCACAATCCACGATAGCCGATCCGATAGCTGAAAACTTTAGAAAACTACAAGGAATCCGCAGAGAAGAGAAACCTTAAAACACAACAAAAATGGCGGCCGAGCCGGTTGTCGATAAAGTAGGACGGCCGATAACACGAGGTTTGTGCGCATGCACGAAGGTTCCCCGAATGAAGACAGCTGACCGACGAGTCATGCGCTCGGACGTATTTTTTCACCCATAAAACGTAACTTTTGTTTGCGCAGGAGATAAGCTGTAGGTATCTAAAGGTAAATTGTCTATGGTTATTTCCCGTGGCTAGAAAATAAATTAAAATCGGAAAAAAACGATAATCAAGACGCTAATGATAACTTTGTTGTAAGCGAGGAAGCTGAAATAAATGTATTGGCTTGCATTGCTGTTGATCCTACGTCATCTTTGCGAGAAATAGGAAAACAATGTAATATTAGCCACGAAAGTGTAAGAAAAATATTTAAAAAACATGGATTTAAGTCGTTTAAATACCAAGTTCACCACCACTTGGGAGAAAACGATCCTGTCAGAAGGCTACAATACTGCAATTGGTTTTTGGAAGAGAATAATGTGGATAACGGTTTCCATCGAAACATACTTTTTTCCGATGAGGCAAGATTTACAAAGATGTGTATGTTTAATAGGAATAATACAAGACTTTGGGCCGTTCAAAATCCCCACTTAGTAAGAGAAGGCGCCTTTCAGGAGCGTTTTGGTGTAAATGTCTGGATTGGAATAATGGGAACTAGAATCGTTGGTCCTGTATTATTTTTTCATCATTTAAACTCTGAACAATATGTAAATATTCTTCAAACCGCTGTCGAAGAATTTGTGGACAGCTTAACTTTAATTGAAATAAACAAAATTTATTACCAGCAAGACGGCGCCCCTGCTCACAACTCTAGGATTGTAGTAAACTATTTGAATGAAATGTTTCGTGATTGATGGATTGGGACAAACGGACCAATAAGGTGGCCTGCCCGATCACCTGACCTAACCCCGCTCGATTTCTTTCTATGGGGATACGTAAAATCAAAAGTTTATGCCACTGCACCGACATCATTGGAAGACCTAATGGCGAGAATTCGAAGAGCAGTTAACACTATTAATGAAAATAATTTAGAAAATGTTTTGCGAGAAAATGTCGAAAGAATAAACTTGTGTCGTGACCAAAATGGTGATCGTTTTGAACATTTAATTTATGGTTAATTTGTTTGTATTTTTTAATTTGTTGTTATTATTTTACTGTTTACCTTTTAATTTGTTCTATGCCGTTGTTAATTATTTAATAATTAAATTTTTATTATTGAAGCAAAACGCATTCTGATTTCGAAAATATCCCTAGGTGCGTAAGGATACTTTAGACTTTCATACTAAATAACAAAAAGTATATGATAACATTTAAAAAAACTCTGTAAAATAGGGTTAAAGTTAAGATTTTTTTAAACAATAAAAAAATTCCTTCCTTTAAAAACAAAAGAAGAAAATGTAAATGTCAGTGCTTTAAGAATTACAAAAAGGACCAATTTAAAAGATTTTATCACTATTTTTTCCGTATCAATTGCATACATTGTTTTATAGACACCATTTTGTTTTTGGTAAAATGAGTCCTACGCTGCCATTTTGAAAGTACATGTCAACTTGTTGTATGTCGTTAAAAAGAGAATTTTGGGGAGAATTTGACTGTGCAATATAATATACAGGTTGTCATTTAAAAAAAACATAAATGGCGTAGTTCCGGTTAAACCGGAAGTGAAATTCAGTTGGTTTCTAGGTAAAAATAAAGATCCCTTTCAAACATTACAGTAACCCAAATTTGATTAAAATATCTCTTAACATAACACTGTGGTGCTATGTACAATAATCTCGTTGACACCCGGTATAGAGACTCGTAAAACCGTACATTAGATGTTTTACATCGCCAGGGAAGTCATGAACGGACTTACCACCACACTCGTTGGGCCAAAATATCAAATAACTTTATCTCATAACGTCTTACAGACATACTTATGCCGGATAAGTTTTTCAAAATTTAAATAATCTTCGACACCTTCTTAGAAAGGGTTTTTCTTCTTCCCCATTTTATTTGGTTGGTTTAGACCCCTTAATAACGTTTTATCAAATACTCAGTATGGTTTAACCATTATCAATTTTCTTCATATCATGTTTCTTCTACTTTTAAAAATTTTTTTAAGTCCGTATAAAAGCTCCATTAAGGTTCTAATTTTCTCTTTTGCTAACATCATAAGCATAAAATAAATTTCTGTCTCCTGATGATGAACGTTTCTACCTTTAAACTAGAGTTTTTTATTCTATTAAATTTTGTGGAGGAAGACTTTGTGTTTTTCTTTCCTTTTCATACTTTCAACTCCACTTTGAGGATGGACTATTTCTTCAAATTAAATAACTTTAAGATTAATACTACGCACTAAAACAATTAAATAAATTATTACATCTCATTAATGCTCACATGCATCTAACTTATGGACAAGCACTCGGGCACTCGGTAATTGTGTGGAGGCAAGAAGAATTTATTCTGATGCATTTCTAAATCGGCGTTTACCGCATCGAAAAACTTTTGAAAGGGTCGATCGTAGCTTAAGAGGAACAGGTAACAGTTAAATTATGAAAAGCACTTAAAACTTAACTTTTTGACATTGCGGAAATCACTTAAACGCAAGAATGTTAAAAATGTAAAAGCTTTGCTTCTTATTTACTTCAGCAGATTTTTGAAATGTACCTATATACATTTTCTTATCCGACTGATGTTTTAGTAGTATGATTCATTATTCTATTAACGTGATATACAAAAACTTTATTTTTCTCGAAAACCGCTAATTCCATCGAGGCAAGAGGACTTGGATTAAAAAACGTGGGGCTTGGTTTAGATCACAATGATATGGCGACGATATATCTAACCAAATCTAGGTTAAAACTTTGTCAAATTCATATTATGACATGAAGTTTTGACCAGTATCTCTGGAGAAATGTTACCACATTTCACATTTCTTGAAATACTTACACTTTATAAGGAAATAAATTTAGCTGCTTCTTAAGAATAGTCCTGCATGTTCCATAAGATCCTCCCACTTCTTGGGACAGGCGTCTTATACAATTCATTGGCGTATTTTGCATTATTTCACGAACGTTTGCAACAAGTTCTTACAGATGGTCTTCCTGCTCATTTTTTGTCTTGTATAGAACCTGTTTCCCTAAACACAGCCACGGTTCTTTTCAGGCAATGATAAAAATCCCCAGCAATAAAAGCAACGTTAGGAAAATGTTCGTGAAAATCGTCCATGCACTAACCCGGATTGTATTGCCACTCACCATTTACTCTAACCCCGTTTCGAAAATACGCTTCAACCATGAATGTTTTGTGCTGTTTCGTAAAGCCCATTGTGGTTCAAGAAAATGCAAAAATTAGCGATGAATCAAATTACTTGTAACGACTGTCAAAGATGACGGAATAACTGATTTATTGTTAATTCAGGTAGTTACTGACACCCAACAGGTATTAAGCTCTACGGCTAAGCATTACGTATTCAAATGCAAGGCCCTCTTTGATGCAAATAAGTTTTGCTCGCACGGTATAAAGGTCTTTCGCGAGTGGATATCCAAAAGCAATGTTTTACTCTTAGGGAAGATTATGTTTAAAAAACAAATACAGACGAAATCGTAATTCTTTTGTTGTAACGTTAAAAAGAAAACATTACACGCTTACACAGTGCCCCTTGTACGTAAGTCAAACTTTTATAATTTTTTTTAGACGTAATTCATACTGTTGGCCCAGTTGGAGAAAAACCCAAAAGTCTTAAAAAATGCTACACAAACAGCTTGAAATTAGCCAAGGAGAATAATCTGCGAACAATTGCTTTTCCATGCATAGCTACTGCCGTCTATGGATACCCGAACGAATCGGCAGCCCACGTAGCCTCTTTCGCCGTCAGAAAGTACTTGGAAGAACATGCCGATTCATTCGATCGAGTAATTTTTTGTGTATTTCTAAATGTCGATAAAAAGGTTTATGAGGGTGTTGTGCAGTCATATTATCCTATAAATTAAGTAGGATTAAAATTTTTGTAAATTTTAAATGTTATTTTTTTAGTGACATGTCGCCTTCACAAGAACTCGTTTGAAAATAAATGGTTCCTCCACAATTTAAGTTTTAGGCGACTGTAATTAAGTGTTTTTTTCTTTAAAACTCCTAAACCCAAAATCAAGTTCATTATTTTACGCTTTTTATGCCGATGACAAGAAACTCTATGCTCGTATCTATAACCTGGCAGACAGTGAAAAACTTCAATTGTCTATTGACACGATATGGTTTGTTCAAAATAAATTGCCCTGCAAGTGTAACGTAATGACATTTTCATTAGAACGACTTACCCTTGTGTATAATTACAAAATTAATAACATTACAGTGGACAGAGCTGAGACCTTTCGCGATTTGGGTGTATTATTTGACAGTAAAATACATTTTCAAAAAAATTACCTTGTCGGATTTCCATTGTCTTTATTTTGTGACTTAACACAACGTCTCTGTTAGTTAGTATCTTTAACCGTTTACAAGTGTTAACTAAACTATAATTCTAAGGCTACTGTCTTAAACACTATCCGTGTGGAATGAAGCTTGATGACTCCGCCTACGTGCTTATTGGAATGTAAAGTTTAAGCTGTTGGTTTTGGACAAGAAGAGGCTTCCAGATATTGGGGATATCTATACTTGGTTTACTAAATATATGGGTATTTTGATTTATGAAAGCTGCTTCTTTGAATTTTCGTTTTCTCCAGTGCTGTTTCGTGTCCAAAACGCGTATTTCCGGATTTGAAGGCTGTTTTGATATTATAGTTTTTGGTTATCCTTCAAATCTTTTCAGAGGGGAAGGTATTGTAAGAAATGCTTGCTCCTCTTTCATTTCTGTATTAGTTTTTACTTCGCGATTTTTAAGTTTTGAAATTGTATTAGTTACTTACAGGGTAACCTAAAACTTGAAAACGGTTAGAGATACTAACTAACCGAAACTTTGTGTTAAGTAACAAAATAAAGACAATGGAAGTCCGACATGGTAATTTTTTGATATTACTTTATTATCTACCACCTTCAAACAAGCAAAATATCTTTTGTTCCTCGTATAAATGACCTTATTGCGGCCTGTCATAGATCCCTAGGTTTTATAATAAGACATTCGCGTGATTTTTTAAATTGTCATACACTAAAAATACTTTTTTATGCAGTTGTAAGCTCTAAATTGGAGTGCGTCTCGGTTGTATGGGCTCCATATTATCAAGTGCACCTTAATCGCATTGAAAGGGTCCAACGATGTTTTCTAAAATATCGTAACTTGTAAATTTAATCAATATCCTAAAATCAGTATTATAAAAGAAGCTCTATTGCAAAGGCATTCGTTTTGCTCCTTAGAGGATCGACGTACAGCTTCTCAACTTAAATTTCTTCCTAATTGAGTGGAAAATGCAGTGATATATTAGAAAACCTGCAATTCCTCGACCCTAGAACACGTCATTCCCACATTTTTTATGTACCAACCGCGCGAATATATTTATCGATTGTGCAACACATACAACCTGCACCAAAATAGATTTGACATTTTTAGCTTTGGCTTATCCAGTATAAATCAATCAAGTATCAATTCAATATAATATCCTACGTTTAACTTTCTTGTTATCAAATAATTTTTTGAAATGTTATAATACGGTGTCACCAGTAAAGTACGCATCATATGGGATTTTTTTTTATTAATAACTTTATTCAAAATTTGACTTTGGCATCAAGTTCTGCTTCGATCGAGATGAAAATTAAGCAAAAAAATAGTAGTCACGTGATTCGCATTATCTGTCAAATTTTAATTTTTTCCAAAAAATAATTCAAAAGTGGGGTTATTTCTGAAAATATCGAAAAAAGTTATTAGAAAACGTTTTTTTAAATGCAGTTTCTAGCCCACATGCAAAATTTCAGCTGCATAAGATAATTTTGATTTTTTACCTATATTTTGTAAATTGCACCACTTTTGCAAAATAAGACTCAACGCAACCTACATAAAACTTCTCAGTTTTGACAAGGCTTTATTTCATATACATTTTCTTTAAAGTAGCGCCATATTAAATCTGTGTTTTTCTACAAAATCAAAATTGGGCTATTAAAATTTGGTCGCATGTGATGCAAAATTTATTTGTTTTTGACCCTGTATAACTTCATAAAAAAAGTATTTTTGAAAACGTAGTTTGTGTGTGAAAGTAATACACGTTAACGTTATTATGACATAGCTTAATAATAAATTATAATATAGGGGTTTCAAATTAAATCGTTGAAAATAGATAAACTTTACGTTGTTAAAATAAAATTTATTTTCCACTTAAAAACACTTTACTGAAGACACTATGTTCTTTTTTGTCTTAATATTACGGTGTTTTACTTTCAGACACAAACTACGTTTTCAAAAATACTTATTTTATGAAGTTACCTTATACAGGGTCAAAAACAAATAAACTTTGCATCACATGCGACCAAATTTTAATTGCCCAATTTTGATTTTGTAGGAAATCGCACATTTAATATGGCGCTACTTTAAAGAAAATGTATCTGCAGTGCTGGATTTACCATTAGGCTGGGTAGGCTGGAGCCTAGGGCGGCAGATTTTAGGGGGCGGCAAATTTGGTCCAAAAAATTTTTTTTATCCTACAGAAATAAATGGTACAATCTTTATTCATGGTCGACGGGTAGTATTTTTTTAAATAAACTTTATTGTTGGCCGTGTCTGTTAATGGGGAACTTTACCGGCTTTGCAGAAAGAAATTTCATTTTCAATAAAATAAGTAGGTAATCATAAATTTTTAAAATATTTAGTAAAAATTATTGACCAAATTTGAACACTTCACCTGTTTCACATCTCACGAGCCGTCACTGGTAAGGGGCGGCAAATATTGAATAGCCTACTAGCGGCAAATTTGTAAATCCGCCACTGTGTATCTGAAATAAAGCCTTGTCAAAACTGAGAAGCTTTATGTAGGTTGCGTTGAGTCTTATTTTGCAAAAGTGGTGCAATTTACAAAATATAGGTAAAAAATCAAAATTATCTTATGCAGCTGAAATTTTGCATCTGGGCTAGAAACTGATTAAAAAAAACATGTGGGTTGAAAACTGCATTTAAAAAAACTTTTTCTAATAACTTTTTTCGATATTTTCAGAAATAACCCCACTTTTGAATTATTTTTTGGAAAAAATTAAAATTTGACAGATAATGCGAATCACGAGAATACTATTTTTTTGCTTAATTTTCATCTCGATCGAAGCAGAACTTGATGCCAAAGTCAAATTTTGAATAAAGCTATTAATAAAAAAATCCCATATGATGCGGAGTTTACTGGTGACACTGTATTAGGTACGTACCGATTTTATTTTGAATAGTTTAAGTTAACGGAATAACAAACAACCTATAACAACATTTAAAAGATACTAAACACAACAGGTGATCAGTTTCATTGTCATTGTTTCATATCCCAACAAGGGTGGATATGATGGTATTTATATCCGTTCACTTCAGCTGAAATAGTATATTCATCCATTCAGTAAAAATATGTGAGAGTAAAAAAAATATTTAAAATTATGGTTACCTCCAAGTTGTCCAATGAACTGCGAAACACCAAAGAAACACAAGCCGCAGACTATCCAATTAAAACAAATAGCTATGGTATACATCCTTATGATCGGCGTTCTAATCAAGTCCATAACGTTGCCCTTGCTCTTATTCGTGTCTTCCATATTGCCTTTGTGTTCCAAATACTGCTCGACTTCATTTTTTATATTTGCCGTGGGTAGCTTGTTGTGGGCAGCAGCCTTTTCTAGTACAGCAATTGCTTCTTCTTTTTTTCCACCTGAATAGCAATATATAATGTGAATAGTAATATGCAAGGTATGGAAATAACCTATTATGTATATTTAAATGGGTAACTCCTGTGATGAGTGTGATGTCCTGTCTAAAGTTGGGTTAGGAAGGGATATATTATGTCGAATATACCCTCCGTATATAGGGGTTGGAAAAAACACTGAATGGATTGTTTTTTCAATACCCTTCTCGTCTCTAAACATTTATATACAGTGTGTCCACGGATAGAGTTTGGAAGAGGAAAAACTTTTTTTATTAAAAGGTATAGAAGTAAAAGTCATTCTTTATAAAAATGTCTGCTTTTGCTTAACTACAATTTTGAATATTTGTTTTGCGATTACTATACAGGGTTCGTCAAAAACAGCACTTTTAGTTTCTTGGATTTTGTTTAAAATAAATTTACATAAAAACAAACAGCTATTGTTGCTTTTTTACTTCGAATATGTTTTTATATCTGGCCCGAGTAACGATTTTGTTGTAAGAAGACCATTTTTTATTTGCCTACTTTTAATAGTAATTTAACAAACTATAGTGTATATTAATCGCTATTTAATATACGCGTTAGTTACAATATTTTTCCGTCGATTGTCTTGTTAATAGATTATAGTTTTTTTAAATTTAGAACCATATAACAAATTTTTGAATTTCAAACTTATTGAAATCGACAGAAACTATGGCAACGCCATTATGTACGCGGCAGTGCGTGCTTTGTAGTATGCTTGGTTGCCTAAAATCGTTTATTAATAAAAAAAAGATCATGCATTAATAGGGGCCATTAATGTATGATTTTTTATACATTAATTAAGGTTGTAAATACACGGTCGACGGAAAAGTATTTTTATTATTACATGTCATAGTTCTTCAATCATAAACAATAAAGTTTTTATTCAAACGTGGTACCACCAAGTTAGCGCATAGTTCAACTCGACATATTAATTCCCGATAACAGTTCCTAACTTGCTGTATTGGGATATTCGCAATAACAACTCTTATTTATTCTTTCAAGAGATAAGAGAATAATTTATTCTTGAAATTGGTTTTATACACTTGTGGTTTGAGATATTCCCATAAATGAAAGTGGATAATTGTGAGATCAGGACTTCTATGCCAAAACTGATTGGGACCATAGATATACCTTCCAATCAATTTGTTTCCCTAGTGATGATTTAGCCAATCATCAGACGGAATTTAAAATTATAATTAAAAAAAACCAAAAAAACAAAAACTGTTGTTTCTGACAAATCCTGTATAGTAATTGCAAATCAAATAATTGAGATTGTAGTTTCAGCACAAGCAAAATTCATTTAATAAATCAAGGAATTGAAAAAACAATATACCAAAAACTGTTGTTTCTGACGAACCCTGTATAGTAGTGATGCCGCGAGACGAGACGAGACGAGAATTGGCCCATTCTCGTCTCGTCTCGTGAGGCGAGAATTTTTTTTTATCTCGTCTCGACGAGAAACGCGTTTTTCTCGCTCGAGAGTGCCATTCTCTCGTCTCGTCTCGTTTTTTCTCGTGAGTAGGGAATCTTAAAAATATTTTTTTCTAATTTTGTCTCGAAACAGATCTATTTCGAAATCCGAATTTTATTATTTAAAGGTTGGCCCTACATGACATGTTTTTTTTCACCGTTTAGCATAGCATTCTAGATAACTAATATTTTTTAGTCTAAATATGCAAAATACTACACGAACCCACGTGTGTATGTTTGGTTGCCTAGATCTACAAATCTGTATGTATTGTTTTAGTTCATTAAAAAACACATATTAAATAATAACTTTATTGACGCAGAACTATTTTGCCTTAGATGCTTCAAGCTATCATTTTCTGCCAAATCCTATCCAAAATTGATAGCCGTTTGCACCAACATAATTTGAGGAATACTTAACGCTAAGGAATCCTTAAATTGCTTTTACGACTTGCACCAACCTTAAGGACGCCTTAAACGTCTCCTTAAGTGTCCTTTTCTTGAGTGCCGAAAATGGAGCACTTAAATGCTCCCTTACGATTTTTTTGAGGTTATCTTTCAATTTGTTGGTTATTTCTGCTGTCGTATTTTTGTTCAGTGCAGCTTAATTTGATATATTTTGCCTAAAAATGGAATATGTAGAAGATTTTGCGGATTTCGGTTATATAGACGATGATGCTGAGCTCATAGATTTAATTGAATATGGTTTTCCAAAAAAAATCTATCAAAGAACGAATTATTTCCAAACTATGGATGAATTAACTTTTTTTCGGCGTTTTCGACTTTATAAGGAGACTGTTTATTACATATTAACTCCAATTGAACATGATCTGGAGTATACCCATAATAGGTAAAGTTAACAACCAATGATCTGCTAGTCCACACTTCTTGTGTGTTCTCCGGACAACTAGCATTAAAAGCATTTGCCACCTTTTGCCAGGCTTCAGCCTTTTGCAAATTTGTGACTCCATCCGTTTTTTTGTTTTCTAGGATTCCCTTTAATTGGCTAATTAGGGACATGAGCGCTATTGCCTCCTTATCCGTAAAATTTTTACCCCTTCTATTTTTATCACTCATTATAAATAAAAATATTCTCACGAACACAGATCAAATACCTGGAATAAGGATTTTATCGGCCCAGCCAAAAATCCAAAAAAATTATAAACGTAAAATGTAAATAACAAAATAAAAACAAAATGAGATGTCATCTGTCAACAAAATCAGTGTCGCCAACAGAATAATGAGAAATTGTATAAAAAACCAACGTTGCCATCTCCTAAATTTCATTTATAGAGGTCGCCACTACTTTAAGTCCTCCTTTGTTGAGTGGTTGTCAAAATCTTTTGGTGCAAGTGAACCATTCCTTAAAAAATATCTGTTCCTCAACTAATCATTCCTTAAGAAAAGTTTGGTGCAATGGGCCATCAATCTACTAACCTTCCAATGTCGATTTTAACTACAACTTTATTTGAATTTTCCATCTTCCCTATACTAAATTGCAATGCCCTGACATAAAATCACGTCTTTTGAAATTCGAAAAAAAGTAGCAAAATTGCCCGAATTTCCGAACGTTCTGTATATGTAACGAATGTACAAGGATCACACAACGTATTCCGTCCAATTTCAAATCTCATATCGCTAAAATAACTTTAGAACCTCGTGGTGAAAATGGGTCAATAAATCAAAAAATGACAGTTCGCAAAATAATTTTTGTTGCCCAGAGGCTACTATGATAAAAAAATAGTATTACCAACATAAAATTTAGACATAAAAATTTACAAAATTTGAAGGATTTATTTTCTTTTTAAATATGTGTGTTTATTGAAAAAACTACAAATTAGAAAAAATAGTATAACGTACGTGTTATATAAAGCAGTTTTAAGCACTTGTCCCGTTATAAAACTCGCCGCGAGCGGCTCGTTTTTTAACATGGACGCGTGCTATAAAATGATGCTTTATAAAACGTGTACGTTAATATACTATTTTATACAAATCTTAAAGGGGGTAAACATTTAAAAGTATCTTGTCGTCTCGCAGAAGGGTTTAATATACCTAAGTCGGTTTGTTAGTCATGTGACTTAGAAACTATTTTTCTTAGATCAACAAAATATTGCAAGCGGCCATAAGACATAATTCACGTAATGTAATAGGCTTGGCACCGAGGTATTTTCAGTCCAAAATATACGGAGTGGTAAAAGATACAGAATAGAGAACGATTTATAATAATAATAATTGATTCATAATGGAACTACCCTTCTTTTATTATTTATTTTTTGGCATAATTCGGGGCATAATTAACTGCAATAGTTTGGAAAATATTCGACTAAATAAAGGGATCAGCCCAGGCCCAGAATGTCATCCGGGGAAGAACCTTAATTTTTTATTACATTAATAGAAAGTGCAAGAGAAAGAACTTAAAGAAGTATTTCCGTATTGCTCTATTTGACATGTCAATCTCTCATAGTTTATGAAATATTCGGACTAAATCGCGGTAACATTAGATAATTAATTATTGTGTCCTTCTTTTACGTATGAAATTTGACTGAGGTCCTTTTCGATATTGTGTTTTCAATCGAAAATGCTTTCTTTCAGATTTGGTTAATTATTTAAAAATGTCAACTACTAACCGTAGACAGAAGAAAGAGGCTAGACAATTTGATTCTGTTCTCTCGAATATCTGTTTTAAGGTAAATGCCTTCACAATACGATAGAGTGAGAACGTTAAACACATTATTTTTCTGTCTATATATTAGGAGATACCTAAAATTCAGTGTTCTAACAAACGAGAAAATTCGAGAAAAAACGAGAAATTTCTCGACGAGAAACGGTCTTCTCTCGTCTCGTCTCGTGACTTCTCTCGAGAAAAAAATTTCACTCTCGTCTCGTCGAGACGAGACGAGACACGAGAATTTCTCGTCTCGGCGGCATCACTACTGTATAGTGATCGCAAATCTGATATTCGAAATTGTAGTTTCAGCACAACCAGACGGTATTATGAAGAATGACTTTTTTCTATATATACTTATACCTACTAATAAATCCTCTTCCAAACTACATCCGTGGACACGTTGTATGCCGCCTGCTGATGCCGCAAAAAGTTACGGACAAATTACTGATAAAGGAAAAAACTCGATTTTTCGTGTAAATTTTTAGCTTCGATTATTTTTAGTACTAAAAATGAAAAAAATTGCTTTGAGAACGTATTTCGGTGTTATTTTGAAAATTAAAAACGGAGCATTTTCGGTCGTTCCTAAAAAACACACCTCGGAATTTAGTAGCACTTTGTGATTTTATCATTCTTTGATATGTCCAACTAACATATTTATTAAACTATAAAAACCCGCCAATCCAATTGCTTCTTACTCAATATCAATAGCCGATGAGGTCATTTAGTGAAAACGAAATAAAGTGAGTTTTGACTACATAATTATAAAAATATGTATATGCCTAATATAAATTATATTTTTTATTGTTGATAATCAATAAGGTTATCTGTAATTTTTTAATGAACATTGAACCACGAAACATATATTAATCTGCCTTGTTTCAGCGATCAGTAACAATCGAAATGTCTAAAAATATTTCATAGCAAAAACACATTATTTGATTATTGATAATATCATATATTGATATTATGAATGTTCATATTTTTACAGACTATAAAGAACGCCAGAAAAAATATTATCACACATTTGCGATAATTCTCTGCGACTTGAAAAAAATAAAAACGAGATTGTTGAAAAATTAATTGGACCTAGTCCCGGATGCAGCAAATCTCAAAAAACAGACAAAACATCTCGTTATTGAAACCATAATTATTATTGTTCTTGGGCGACGAGAGTTAGTCCGCGTGGACATCACGATAGCGGTAAAATAGTTATTCGAAATGATTTAACTGGGCCAAACGAAGGTAATTTTACAGCTCTATTAGTGTATATAGAGCCTCAGACCAAATACTATGGTCTGAGTATAGAGCCAAGGGGGATCGACTTCTTCATAGCCATTTAAAAGGTCCAGGTATACATAATAAATATAAAACATTTAATAATGAAAATATTCAATATTCTAAAACGACAAAATTTTTAGGATTAGTTTTAGACGAAAATTTAAATTGGAAATGCCATATCCAGTATATTATTATCAACTCGATATCTCCTTTGTTATCTGCTAGATATTTCATTCCTTTGAAATACTTAAAGATATATTTTTTTTCATTAATATATTCAAAATTACAATACTTAGCTTCTGCATGGGAATCTGCTTGTTTATCAAACTTAAAACCATTACAAAAATTGCAAAATAAAGTTATTAAATGTATACACAAATTATCATATTTAGAACCAACGGTTAATCTATAGGTATAGACCGAAAGGGTATATAGGTCGTAGGCTGATAGTGAAATCCGTCATTTCATGAAACGCCTAGTCATATCATGAAGCGTGGCTAAAAGGTATATTGCAACTGGTTTGTTCGTTGTTCCCCAGAGCATTTTTTTCAATTTTTTTTTTAATTTAATTTAAATTTTATTTTTATAAAATAATATTAGTTGAAAAAAATGCTCTGGGGAACAACGAACAAACCAGTTGCAAATATACCTTTTAGCGTGCAGCATGAAATGACGGATTTCACTATCAGCCTACGACATATACACGTTAAAAACATAAAGAACATACCAGCAAGTAACCATCTTGGACTTTCTGGTAAGGCCCAATAGTAAAATACTAAAACTAGAGAAGGCAATGAAATGGCAGCTTGGAAATATCGCCAGTCCCGCAAAAAGTAGGAGAATGCTGGTAAAAGTAAGTGACCCAAGTTAAATGGTATCTGATAAAGGATTCCTAAAATTGTCCTCCATTCGGTTCCTGAAAGTAATAAAGTAGATTTTAATATTTTGACAATTTTTAAGTTATATCTATAATGTATAATATAAAAGCTTTTCTTTACATCTGTAAAGTTGTTGGTGAATTTCTTCCTAAAGTTGGTTACATTGTGCATCAGCTAAGGCGCGAGGGGCCGGGTTACTTTCAGACACAAACTACGTGTTCAAAAATACTTATTTTATGAAGTTACCTTATACAGGGTCAAAAACAAATAAACTTTGCATCACATGCGACCAAATTTTAATAGTTCAATTTTGATTTTGTAGAAAAACACACATTTAATATGGCGCTACTTTAAAGAAAATGTATCTGAAATAAAGCCTTGTCAAAACTGAGAAGTTTTATATAGGTTGCGTTGAGTCTTATTTTGCAAAATTGGTGCAATTTACGAAGTATAGGTCAAAATCAAAATTATCTTATGCAGCTGAAATTTTGCATGTGGGCTAGAAACTGTATTTAAAAAACTTTTTCTTATAACTTCTTTCGATATTTTCAGAAAAAAATTTTTTGGAAAAAATTAAAATTTGACAGATAATGCGACGTGACTACTATTTTTTTGCTTAATTTTCATCTCGATCGAAGCAGAACTTGATGTCAAAGTCAAATTTTGAATAATCTATTAGTAAAAAAAAATCCCATATGATGCGGACTTTACTGGTGACACTGTATATGAAAAACCAATAAAATGTTAATTTTCTGTCAATTGCACTAAAACAAATCTTACATAATATGAAATAATGAGCTATGTTAAATACTGAAATAATATATATACTATAATTAGTAGAAATAGAAATATAATACATTAAAATTGCATAGGGTCAGAAGTGTTACAGAACATATCTTCAATCTCAAGAGAGGGAATGTTAATATTCTGTTATCAAATTTAATTTCAGGGCTGACAAATTCTTAGTTGGTCGTGTAGAAAATGAGTTAGGTAAATATAGTCAAAGTCAAATACAGCTTTATTATCACAAGAACATACTCTCATTGACAAAGCAAGGTTTAAAATTGAAGGTAAAATTATAATTAAAAGTCTTTAATTAATTGGGTACAAACATTTTTAAAATCAACACAACTATAACTATATTTACAATTTTTCAATATATAGCAGATGGAAGCTGGCCATTTAGTTTCAACCAGCACCACAGAACACACACACACAATAATAATTGTCGACGTAATCTAGTTAAAAACACCGTACAAATACAACAGAACATAATATACCTACTTTAAGTTAGTGATAACTCGAAATATTCAGTTATCAAATAGAATGATTTCTTAATTAATAACTTTTTTAGCACTCTCCGAAACTTCTTGTCGCTAATAATATTCCGTAAACGAAGGGGCAGATGATTATAGTATATTATTAACCAAGGTTTAGACAGCCATCATTATTGCCCGAGCGTCAAGTTTAAATCACGAGGAGCGGAGCGACGAGGGATTTAGGGCGCGAGGGCTATAGGCTGTCTAAACCGTGGGTAATATAATTTTTTTTCCACTACTAACACTTTTATTTTGTACAGGGTGTCCAGTTTTCGTGTGTTTTCATATACCAGCTCCCTTATTATAAAAGATAGAAAGATGGGGTTTGCGGCTTACTGTTCTATTTTTTTATGAAACTTTCATTGCCGTAAACAAAATTTTCATAGCCCTCTCAGTTTCTGACATACAGGGACATTTTCAAATTTTGTCATTTTTGACGCTCCCCTGTATCTCGATTATTTGATAACTTATCAATAAGGTAAAAATGGATTGTTATATAGTTTTTTATGTTGAATTCAGTGGCGTAGTTAGTTTTTTTCTAAAAAGTTTTGTTTATGAGTTATGACCCAAACTTATATTTTTTTTAATGGGACACCCTATATATTATTTATTTTTCTTGTTCCTCTTTTTAAGAGCTTTTCAAAAATATATAATAGTCCATATTTTTTTTTTCTTTTAAAAAGGGACAATTTTAACTTTTTTTGTAAAATTTATCATTTTTCGAATAGAGGGCTATGCCCGCAAATAAAAAAAAATTAACAACTGGATATCTACGAAAAATTTAAATATGTATCAAAAAGCTAATAATCGATAAAAATAATTATGATTAAAACTTTTTTATTTTTATTATAAACATAATGGTATCTAAATAACAAATGGTTTTGAAACTTACCTATTAAAATACAGTTCCGAGGCTGCGTTCGCGTCTTCATTAGCTCGGATAAAACAAACATACATATCGTGATTTTCATAATTTTCATAATATCTATTTTTTTTTGCCATGTTAAATAATTAAATGATTTTTCACAGAAATATCAAATAAACTAACAAAATCAAACAAATACCTTTAATATTTGACAATAATCCGTAATGGCGCATTTACAAACCTTTGTTTTCTGTCATGTCTATCCATGATTGATCATGGCCTTCTGGATTCTAGATAAAAAATGATTAATTTTACAAAAAAAGTTAAAATTGTCCCTTTTTAAAAGAAATAAATATGGACTATTATATATTTTTGAAAAGCTCTTAAAAAGAGGAACAAGAAAAATAAATAATATATAGGGTGTCCCATTAAAAAAATATAAGTTTGGGTCATTACTCATAAACAAAACTTTTTAGAAAAAAACTAACTACGCCACTGAATTCAACATAAAAAACTATATAACAATCCATTTTTACCATATTGATAAGTTATCAAATAATCGAGATACAGGAGAGCGTCAAAAATGACAACATTTGAAAATTACCCTGTATGTTAGAAACTGAGAGGGCTATGAAAATATCGTTTACGCTAATGAAAGTTTCATAAAAAAATAGAACAGTAAGCCGCAAACCCCATCTTTCTATCTTTTATAATAAGGGAGCTGGTATATGAAAACACACGAAAACTGGACACCCTGTACAGTGTTAATAAATTATAAAAAATATTAGGTAGGTATAAATATATATTTTAATCAAGTTACCTGCTTTGGCATATTGGCAAGATAATTTGTTTTCTTGTCAGTTGGCTTGGCGTCACCTTTCATGTTATTTATTGGGGAATTAACAAATCAAGTTACCTGGTTTTAAATAGATCGGTCAATAATGGATTTCAATGCTTTATTATTGACCGTCGTCAATAGCAACTGAGAAGGGAGAGAAAAACGATTTCTGGCGTTAATTAATCGGTCAATAATGGCGATGTTATAGGTTAGTAGTGGAAAAAATAATTTCTTGCTGTTATATAGGATAGGTAGGTACCGTAAAACGGGGTGGATAGGATCAACGGGGTGAATAGGATTGAAGTTACCTTCAAATTTCAAAAATCTGTATCGGTTGTTAAAAGACATTTTTATGACATTAAACAACAGGGTATACCCTGTATAAAAACTTATACCACCATTTAAAAGTACCAAAACCTTAACTCATGTTTTAAGCTATTGAGAAATGTATTCGGGCAGATAGTTTTCAAGTTACAAGCTTTCAAACTTGAAAATTGATCCTATTCAGTCACCCCGTTTTACGGTACCCAAGAGAGTTTTTGGTTAAAGTATAGAAGAAGAAGAGATTACCCCTTTTTTTACAGAATGTGCGTCCACACTAAACATCGGAAATTACTTTATCAATTAAATCAAAATGACTGAATTAATTAAAGATAGAGATTAAAAAGATCGATGTCCGTTAATTAGACTCGCATTCATTAATTCATAATCAAAGTAATAATGATGAGCCATGACCTAGTCAATGCCTATTCGAGCACTTTTCTCGCATTGCTGCACATGAATGGTGTCGTAAAAATATAAGCATAATAATGATAATCATTAGCAAACAATAATTAATTTATTATAAATAATATTAATATTAGAAACGTTAGATACTGTTAAGTTTATTATGCCTATTTTTTATACAGTGCTGTGTGGCTGTGGTTGATTCTATGCAGCAAATGGGAAATTTTGTTGTTAGTTGCACAACCGAAATTGAATTATCGCCAAAAGTTGTCCAATAACCATAGTAGGTCGTAGGTGCACTTAGAATGGCTTCAAGGCAAACAGTATACAGAGTAGGGCAAAACATATGTTTTTAAAAACTTTAAATTAACCCCTTATAATGTTTTTTTATACCGTGTGAGCAAAAATTATTTGCATCAAAGAGGGCTTGGATTAAAAAACGTAGGGCTTGGTTTAGATCACAATGATATGGGGACCAGGGCCGTCGAGAGCCAGGTCAGGCCCGGGGGCTGTGCGGCATCCCGGGCCCAATCCTTGGGCTGCCAGATTTAAAATATAAAGCGGGAGGTAGGATCCTAGCCAGTGGCGGCTTGTGACTTATTAACTTGGGGGTGCACTAAAAGCCCGTTGCAGGCAAAATGCGTCACAGGCGAAATTTTTTTAAGACCACGCCCAAATTTGGTCAATAATTTTTAATAAATATTTTAAAAATTTATGATTACCTACTTATTTTATTGAAAATTAAATAAGATAAAAAAAATAAAAAAGGCCAATTTATTTTTCATTAGTGGGTACGTTATTTAAAAGTAAAGTTCATTCTTCTGTTTTTATTTGCAGCAAAATTATCAATAACAATAAAGTCCCTAGATTTACACTTTGTGCTCTGTGTCAAGTTAATTTCGAGTTTAGGTCTTCCCTCAATTTTAAATTTAATTTTTTGCTCAATACTTAATGAGTTAAAATTGTTTTTCAAATATTCCACATTCATAGTCGTTTTGGCATTAAAACTGTTCATTTTTATTAAAATAAGTGTTTACTACCCCAAAATAATAACAAAAATATAATTTTTAAATAAGAAACCCATTGTTGGTCAATTCTAAAATGTACAAAATTTTCGGGTAGGTTCTCCAAAAAAGATGAAAGTTTCATAAATTCTTCGATTAATAATACAAATATTGGGCTGGACGGGCGAGGACAAAATGTATCGATATTTGATACTTAGAACATTAATTATTCGCCAACTCGCCTAACAATTTACATCTATGTAATGTTTACAAAGTAATTTTTTGTCAACAGAAATTTTATATTTTTTTTATAATTTATCATATTTTTTTAACTGCGCAGCCCGAGCACGGGCCCTTAAAAGAGACGTGGGCCCGGGAAATTTGCCCCCCCCCCAGCCCCCCCCCTCTTGTCAGCCCTGATGGGGACGATATATCTAACCAAATCTATAGGTTAAAATTTTGTCAAATTCATATTATGACATGATATGCCAAACTAATGAGTAATAAAATAAGTAGGTAGACAAATACAAATTTATTTTTGTTGTTTACAAAATTAACAAAGTAAGAATATACACAAAGAAAAATAATAACATAAATTGCTGAAATTGGCCACCGCCATGCCATGCTCCAAGCATAAATTCACACGTCTCTTCATATTTTCGAAAGTGTTGACCAGCATCTCTGGAGAAATGTTACCACATTCTTGGATAATCCTTTCTTTTAATTGTTCTAAATTTGCAACTGGTGTTTTAAAAATAGTATTCTTTAAATGAGGAAAACCGAAGTAATCCATAACCGTTAAACAAGGTGATCTAGGTGGGAATTCAATGTCTGATCGAAAACTGATCAATCTGTCGTCGAAAAAATTGCGTAAGTTAATAGTTTCACCGGCTGTATGGGCGGTTGCACCGTCCCGTTGAAAATATCCAAAACGTAGTTCGTCGTCAAGTAATTTCTCCATAAATGGATTAAAAATATTGTCTCTATACCGCTGTGCTGATGTAACTGTGTCATGGAAAAAATAGGACCAACAATTCTTCTTCGGGAAACAGCTAACCAGACACCAATTTTTTGAGGGTGCAATGTGGACTCTTTCACTACTCCACAAGCGTGTATTCTGAGAATTCACATAACCGAAGAGGTGGAACCAGGCTTCATCCGAAAAAAATGTCAGGTCTAATAAATCATTTTTTTTCAATAAATTTTGGGTAAACCATTGAGAGTAATTCCTGCGCCTTTCAAAATCTGCGGTTTGTATTTCTTGGAATACTTGCACTTTATAAGGAAATAAATTTAGCTGCTTCTTAAGAATAGTCCTGCATGTTCCATAAGATCTTCCCACTTCTTGGGACAGGCGTCTTATATAATTTGTTGGCGTATTTTACATTATTTCGCGAACGTTTGCAACAAGTTATTCTGTTCTTACAGATGTTCTATCTGCTTCTTTTTTGTGTTGTATAGAACCAGTTTCCCTAAATACAGCCACGGTTATTTTCAGGCAATGATAAAAATCCCCAGCAATAAAAGCAACGTTAGGAAAATGTTCGTGAAAATCGTCCATGCACAAACCCGGATTGTATTGTCACTCACCATTTACTGTAACCTCGTTTCGAAAAGACGCTTCAACCATGAATGTTTTCTGCTGTTCCGTAAAGCCCATTGTGTGAATTGTTCAAGAAATTGGAAAAATTAGCGATGAATCAAATTACTTGTAACGACTGGCAAAGATGACGGAATAACTGATTGATTGTTAATTCAGGTAGTTACTGACACCCAACAGGTATTAAGCTTTACGGCTAAGCATTACGTCCTTAGATGCAAGGCCCTCTTTGATGCAAATAATTTTTGGTCGCACGGTAGGTACAGAGTTCACAATTGTCAAAATATAGATTTATTTGCTCTTCTTTATTTTTCCATGCCTATATATCCGGGATACTTTTAGTAGGTTGATATTTGCCCGTCTTATTTGTATTTTTACGCCGCTCTCCCTATAGGGTCCCCAACAATCGGGCAGCAGGACTGTTAATTATATTATTCAAATTCTGGTGTTTAATTATTGGAGTGAGCAAAACAGAACACTTTGAACGTCTTGTAATGAGTATTCCAGACATAAAAGGTGCTAAAAAATACTCATAACATACTACCAAGGTTGAATTTGACGTGAATAACACATTTAAAACTATCTTTAAAAGGCCAGACAAAAATAGCCGTCTGAAGGTTATGCCAGATCATAATTTCCTATAAGTTGAGTAATACAGGGTGTCATATATGTATATACAAATACAATAACGCAATCGTAACGTCGGCCCATTGTCATTTTTTTGTATTTTCCTAAAGAATCTAAAAAAGGCGGTTTGCAAATCCAGTTAATAAACGTAATTGATTTCGGATATTGCAAAAGAACTAAAAAGCTTACCAACAAGTTCCATAATTAACACGAAACTGGTGACCATGGTACCACCAGTTGCTAAAGCTGCCAAGAACCTCATTAAAAGAAACAATGGAAACCATGGGGAAAATCCGGCTATTGTTCCAGAAGTTGCTTGTAAAATAACTGCCCATACTAGTGGATTTTTTCTGCCATATCTAAAAACACAAATAAGAAAATGATTATACCTAGACACGTTTTATGTACAGGGTACAAGGCCTCGATGAGGATTATAGGAGAAGTGGAACAGGAAATGTTGTATCACTCACTTTTAAATCGATAAGGACGCCTTGGTTACCGAATATAGATGTGATATAAGTATACCTACCGTGCGAGCAAAAATTATTTGCATCAAAGAGGGCCTTGCATCTAAGGACGTAATGCTTAGCCGCAGAGCTGTTGGGTGTCAGTAACTACCTGAATTAACAATCAATCAGTTGTTCCGTCATCTTTGACAGTCGTTACATCGTTACAAGTAATTTGATTCATCGCTAATTTTTCCAATTTCCTGAACAATTCACACAATGGGCTTTACGGAACAGCACAAAACATTCATGGTTGAAGCATATTTTCAAATATATACAATCCTGGTTTGTGCATGCATGGACGATTTTTACGAACATTTTTCTAACGTTGCTTTTATTGCTGGGGATTTTTATCATTGCCTGAAAAGAACCGTGGCTGCGGTTAGGGAAACAGGTTCTATACAACATAAAAAAGGAGCAGGAAGACCATCTGTAAGAACAGAAGAACTTGTTGCAAACGTTCGTGAAATAATGCAAAATACGCCAACAAATTGTATAAGACGCCTGTCCCAAGAAGTGGGAAGATCTTATGGAACATGCAGGACTATTCTTAAGAAGCAGCTAAATTTATTTCTTTATAAAGTGCAAGTATTCCAAGAAATACAAGCCGCCGATTTTAAAAGACGCAGGACTCTCAATGGTTTACCCAAAATTTATTGGAAATGAATGATTTATTAGACCTGACATTTTTTTCGGATGAAGCGTGGTTCCACCTCTCCGGTTATGTGAATTCTCAGGATACACGCATGTGGAGTAGTAAAAATCCCCACGACGACGAACTACTTTTTGGATATTTTCAACAGGACGGTGCAACCGCCCATACAGCCGCCGAAACTATTAACTACTTACGCAATTTTTTTGACGACAGATTGATCAGTTTTCGATCAGACATTAATTCCCACCTATAGATCACCTTGTTTAACGGTTATGGATTACTTTTCCTCATTTAAAGAACACCTTTTTACAACACCAGTTGCAAATTTAGAACAATTACAAGAAAGGATTATCCAAGAATGTGGTAACATTTCTCCAGAAATGCTGGTCAACACTTTCTAAATTATAAAGAGACGTGTGAATTTATGCTTGGAGCATGGCGGTGACCAATTCAGCAATTTATGTAATTATTTTTCTTTCTGTATATTCTTACTTTGTTAATTTTGTAAATAACTAAAATAAATTTGTATTTGTCCACTTATTTTATTATCTACTCATATTAGTTTGGCATATCATGTCATAATATGAATTTGACAAAATTTTAACCTAGATTTGGTTAGATATATCGTTCCCATATCTTTGTGATCTAAACCAAGCCCTACGTTTTTTAATCCAAGCCCTCTTTGATGCAAATAATTCTTGCTCGCACAGTATATTTTTTAAAATTTGGTAACAATAATTATTATTTTTTCGGAAGATTGCCTTGCCTTGCCGTGTCCAGAATTTTAACCAATCCTGTATGTATATTATGCACTATATGCCACATAAAATTAGCATATTTACGATAGATTTTCACTTACTTGTCGGACAGATATCCAAAAACCATATTTCCAAAAAGTATCCCTAACATGGTCACCGTTTGGGCAAGATCTGCCAGGTATTGTCTGTCGCACACTAAATCCCATTCTGAAATGATCGTTTCAGAAAAAAGTAACCTGAAAATCAAAGTTACAACGTAAAATATGCATCATTCATATTCTGTAAAAAAGGGTATCAAGTATACACATTCGTAATTAAATTTTTTTACCGTTTTACACGCTAGCAAAGTTCACTACTTTGTCAAGAAATATATTGCAGATTGATTCCTACATAATGGTTAACATTATCTAGATACCAACGTGGAAAATTTGATTTTCATACCGCATCTGGGACAAATATAGTTATAGGCTCTCTCTCTCGTTATTGCCGACAAAAATATAGGCACAAGCCAAATAAAACCTTAGTCGCGTATAGCTAAACCTACCGGGTGAAGCACTTAATTTTCCTAAGCTCAAATATTTTTAAATATTAAATATTTCTCTAGATGTTTGCAAAGCTGATACAGTAAAATTTTCTATTCTTTTAAGAAAACTTGTGATGGGTATTTCGGGTGTAGTTTTTGACTTGTTTAGAAACTATTTGAATCAGCGGAAACAACAATTTCGTTTCAAAAATAAATATAGCAGCAAATTTCTCCATATTAATTGTGGTGTTCCGCAAGGTTCGATTCTGGCCCCTTTATTTTTCCTTATTTATATTAATTCTATATTTAAATTAAAATTGAAAGGGAAAATTAGATTGTTTGCTAATGATACAACTATTTTATACATCGCTGATTCATATGAAATTATACAAAATTTTACAAATCATGATATGAAAATCATTGAATTATTTAGGACTACTACATTAAATTTGGAAAAATCCTCTTTTTATGTACCTAGAGAAAAGAAACCCAATTTATACAGAAGTGATTTAAAATTAAAAGTCGGGCATTTAAAACTATCAAATATAATTAAATTTTTGGGGCTGATAATAGATGAAGCTATTAATTGGAGTGAACACATTGAATATATTAAACAGAAAATAATTGCACCAGTGGGGATTTTAAAAAAACCCGGTTTTTTTACTCCAAATTATATGTTACGTCCTATTTATTTTGCTATTATTCACTGTCATTTACAATATTTAACTTTAATATGGAGATCAACTTTTCAAAATTTGCTTAACCCTGTACAAGTTCTAGAAAATAAAGCAATTAAAAATATATATTGCTTGGGATAGACAATATTTAACTAAACTTTTATATAAAAATTTTAATATTAGGTATGTTAATTAAGGATATTCACTCAATGCAAAATATTGTTTTTGTGCACCAAATTATATCAAAAAATAAACATTCAAATATAAAGTTCAATTACGGACGTGACGTTTTCAATATTGATTTACCTTTAATACACACGAGGGCAGGTCAGAACTCCATTTATTATCAAGGTATGAAATTTTACAACGAATTACCCCAGGAATTAAAAATTTTAAATATAAAACGTTTTAAAATGATAACTAAGAAAATACTTAAAAAATGGGAAGCTAAATTTTAAACTAAAAAATATTAAAAGGTGCACTTATTTTATTATTAATTATTCTTTTCAACATTATTTATAAATTATATCTAAACGATATTATAGTCCGGTCAATCTAGACCAAAAAATCATACTGAAGGTACATAAATTAACAACAAGCTGAAAAGCAGTAAAATTGTTTAAAATATAATTATAAATAAAATTTATAAGTTCCCCATCATTCCCGTGTTTGGAAAAAATTTTACTCAAGGTCAAAGGTCAAAAAAATTAGTTTTTCGCGATTTTCAGCAAAACGGTACGTTTTATCATAAAAATAGTCTAGACAAAAATTGTAAATCATAAAATTATCTATAAAATATGTATCAAAACTTTTTTCCTACGCGCCACCGGTTCTGAGATATAACGATTCAAAAAGTTGTAAAAGTTGTTATTGTCATAATATGCACACGTTATTTTTTCTAATAATTTTACCGCATAGATCTCTGCGAGTACTTCTGTCATGCCGCTTCCTTGCATAATATGACCCATTTCTCCCAGAAAAGACATCAGTAGATAACATCCTCCGAGTCTGATGATAATTTTTAATACTTCAGAGCCCTCAGGTGTGGCTGATGCTGTGATGCTGATACCATTTCTCGAGCTTTAGCATACAGGGTACAGGGGCTGGTCGAAAGTCACGATGCATACAGTGTGGTCATACCGTTTTGCATTCTCTAATGCACAAAGTAAAGTCGTATAGATAGTATTATAGTTACTGGCTGGTTGGTGAATAAATGGTAAAAATTAAATTTGAGATTTAGAATAATTCATAATAATATGGTTATTTGTTAAACGTTCAATAAAACCATTCCAACCGGGTAAAGACTAGTGATGGGATAACTCGAGTGAAAAATAACCGATCACTCGATTTTTTCAATCACTTGAATTATTCGATTATCTTCGGAAATAACTCGAGTGACGATCATAATGGTTTTTATTTTTCAACGCGTCTCCAAAGTTGCTGCCCGCCATCACTCACTGCGGCCAGAGCCATCTCGTAGCGAGCGGCTACACCGAGTGGTTTTCGGTTATTATTGGCGATATTATTCATATTAAATACTGCATTACGGGTTGCCTGCGTAAGATAATAAATATGATTTATTTAGATTTAAATACTGCATTACGGGTTGCCTGCGTAGGATAATAGGATTTATTATAGTGGTGAGTATTAAGTATTCATAAATATCATGAGTTATGCAATATCGTGACATCTCAAGGTCAAGTAGTCAAGTTGTTAGTTAAATTAAATTGTAAGTTGTAAGATCTGGGAACCATGCCAAAAAATCCACAAATATCTCCGCCACATTTAATAATCCGCAAAAAATCAATCGATTAACAACACCGAGTCAGTTATTCCCAATACAAATGCTGTATATCAACATGAACGATGAACCGCCAATATTAATAATTTATATTAGAATTTGAGTGAAAAAAAATCGATTATCATTCGATTTTTTAAATCACTCGAATTCTCGGTAGTCGATTATTAAAATAAGTCGATTTTTCCCAACACTAGTTTTAACATAGCAACATTGTATGCCGCGAGCGACATGTTTAGTTCGGCAAAGAACCACAAACGTGTTTATCGTTGTGCCGATCTTTTTTTTTACTCGTGAAAAATTAAGCGGTAAATATTTTATTTTTCTTAATAAGAAAAATGTCTCACTGCATGCCTAATTATATATTAGTTACTTATGTTGTCATGTAACGTTTTTATAAGAAAAATAATAACAGGAAAAATAAATGGAGGTTAAAAACTGAAACTCAGATGCGCAAAGCAGCTGTAAGAAAATCAGTTATGCTGTAAACGAACGTGACACTACTACAAAAAATGACATTCCTGAACCACATTCACCTCAACCGTCATGTAGCGGCCTCCAGCAAAAAAAAATCATCTTCAACACAATCATGTTAGCGTTAAAGTGGTTTCACCAGTGCCAGCACCACAGAAGAAAAGAGTTCAGCAAAAGAATAGTCGTGCAAAGCAGCGGCGCATTCTGAAATATTGACGGCTACTCCTTTGAAAACAATGCTGAATTTTAAAAATCTAAGAAAATTCAAAAAATTGACCTAAAGGCTAAAAAGAAAGTTAAAAAAAAAGTATTTATAGAAACCGACAGCGAAAGTGAAGAAGAAAGTTTGAGTGAAAAGGACCTGTGCTATGATGATGAATTGGACGATATTGATAATGGAGAAGCTAAAAACTGTTGCAATATTTGTGGAGAATTTGGCAAATCTGGGGAAATATGGTATCGATGTGTGTCATGTGGTGATTGGTCTCATAAAGCCTGCGGTGGTCAGTCCACTACAAAAAAATATATCTGTGACTTTTGTAGACATTAAACGTATTTAATAATAGTTAGTTTAGTATGTGACTTACAAAAGATAATACATACCTATTAAAGTTTTGGAACCTTAAACCATAACTTATTTTTTTTTAATTTCCCACGCGACATAATTATGCTACTTTATTTGTAGACATTAAACGTATTTAATAATAGTTAGTTTAGTATGTGACTTACAAAAGATAATACATACCTATTAAAGTTTTGGAACCTTAAACCATAACTTATTTTTTTTAATTTCCCACGCGACATAATTATGCTACTTTATGCGCCATCTTTCCCGACTATATGCGTCATATTTCCCGCATAAGAGGAAAAGATGGCGCAAAGACACATAAATGAAATATTTGTGCTTTTTCTTTTTTTTGTAAAGATTCATCAGATTAACACGGTTACATCGATAGTAAACATATAAAGCTACAATTTAACCAAATAAAATTATTGCCTGTAGGTATAATCTTTATGTAATACAGTATTTCGCTTAGGTGCGCCATCTTCGACGCCTCTCCCCTACTCCAATATCTGTAATTTCGAACACTTGGTTCACCCCCTTTCCTCAATTCCTGATGTTTATGATATTTATGCTGTCATTTGCCTCGATTATATGGAATCCTTTACCTATAGTTTACACCCACCAGACGTCTTAAAGCAGTCCAGAAAAAAAATCTTAAATCTGTTGCCTTTAAGGCTAACTGTACTGTCGATACCGCAGTAAGGACCTATAAATTGCTCTCCCTTTCTGATGTCATGAACTCACAGACCTTACTTTCTTGTTTAAGTTAAGTAATGCTCTTATTGATGTACCTCCATTGTTAGAACAAATTAATTTTAACGTCCCTGCAAGGGATCTAAGAAGATTTCATTTATTTAATTTGCCTTATCAAAGAACTAATTTAGGACTGAACACCCCTCTGACCAGGCTACAAAAGAACCTATAACCAACACTGTGAGAACATCGATTTGTTTAATCTAAATTTATGCCAATTTAAATTAAGAGTAAGAAGATATTTCTTACATTTCTTATATTACTTATATAATATAGTAACAATTGATGTTATCATGGTGGCACAGGACACAGGATGCGTAGCTGTATTATACTCTGTGATGGAGGTTTCATTGAGGTACCTATAGGTGTGTATCACAGCCATTTTTAATTTTTAATAATTTTGAGAAGAGTTTTTTTAAAAGTTTTAATTAGTTTTATTAGAAAATAATAAAATCAAAAGTGCGAGCCACACAGAACCTTCAAAAAGTATAATACAATTTTCATGTAAAATTAATAGGGGGCCAATATTATTTATTATTTATTTATTCCAAATAAAATTCCAAAAACATCTGTTCATGCGGGATTCTCTACTAAGTAATAACAACATCAAAAATATAATTGTTAAATATAACTAATTAAAATACAAGGTAAGTCAAAATAATACGTAAAATGTTAATATTCAATAAAAAAATAAAAATATTTAAATATGTATAAAATTATTTAAATATTATTTCTTTTAATAAAATAATATAACTAATAATAGTCCGGTCAATCTAGACAATCGAATGTACCTACGTAAATTAACAACAAGCTGAAAATCAGTATAATTGTTCAAAATGTAATTATAAATATAATTTATAAGTTCCCCATCATTCCCGTGTTTGGAAAAAGTTTTACTCAAGGTCAAAGGTCAAAAAAATGAGTTTTTCGCGATTTTCAGCAAAACGGTACGTTTTATCATAAAAATACTTCGGACAAAAATTGTAGAGCATAAAATTATCTAAAAAAAAAGTATTGATACATTTTTTTTAGATAATTTTATGCTCTACAATTTTTGTCCGAAGTATTTTTATGATAAAACGTACCGTTTTGCTGAAAATCGCGAAAAACTCATTTTTTTGACCTTTGACCTTGAGTAAAACTTTTTCCAAACACGGGAATGATGGGGAACTTATAAATTATATTTATAATTACATTTTGAACAATTATACTGATTTTCAGCTTGTTGTTAATTTACGTAGGTACATTCGATTGTCTAGATTGACCGGACTATTATTAGTTATATTATTTTATTAAAAGAAATAATATTTAAATAATTTTATACATATTTAAATATTTTTATTTTTTTATTGAATATTAACATTTTACGTATTATTTTGACTTACCTTGTATTTTAATTAGTTATATTTAACAATTATATTTTTGATGTTGTTATTACTTAGTAGAGAATCCCGCATGAACAGATGTTTTTGGAATTTTATTTGGAATAAATAAATAATAAATAATATTGGCCCCCTATTAATTTTACATGAAAATTGTATTATACTTTTTGAAGGTTCTGTGTGGCTCGCACTTTTGATTTTATTATTTTCTAATAAAACTAATTAAAACTTTAAAAAAAACTCTTCTCAAAATTATTAAAAATTAAAAATGGCTGTGATACACACCTATAGGTACCTCAATGAAACCTCCATCACAGAGTATAATACAGCTACGCATCCTGTGTCCTGTGCCACCATGATAACATCAAATGTTACTATATTATATAAGTAATATAAGAAATGTAAGAAATATCTTCTTACTCTTAATTTAAATTGGCATAAATTTAGATTAAACAAATCGATGTTCTCACAGTGTTGGTTATAGGTTCTTTTGTAGCCTGGTCAGAGGGGTGTTCAGTCCTAAATTAGTTCTTTGATAAGGCAAATTAAATAAATGAAATCTTCTTAGATCCCTTGCAGGGACGTTAAAATTAATTTGTTCTAACAATGGAGGTACATCAATAAGAGCATTACTTAACTTAAACAAGAAAGTAAGGTCTGTGAGTTCATGACATCAGAAAGGGAGAGCAATTTATAGGTCCTTACTGCGGTATCGACAGTACAGTTAGCCTTAAAGGCAACAGATTTAAGATTTTTTTTCTGGACTGCTTTAAGACGTCTGGTGGGTGTAAACTATAGGTAAAGGATTCCATATAATCGAGGCAAATGACAGCATAAATATCATAAACATCAGGAATTGAGGAAAGGGGGTGAACCAAGTGTTCGAAATTACAGATATTGGAGTAGGGGAGAGGCGTCGAAGATGGCGCACCTAAGCGAAATACTGTATTACATAAAGATTATACCTACAGGCAATAATTTTATTTGGTTAAATTGTAGCTTTATATGTTTACTATCGATGTAACCGTGTTAATCTGATGAATCTTTACAAAAAAAAGAAAAAGCACAAATATTTCATTTATGTGTCTTTGCGCCATCTTTTCCTCTTATGCGGGAAATATGACGCATATAGTCAGGAAAGATGGCGCATAAAGTAGCATAATTATGTCGCGTGGGAAATTAAAAAAAATAAGTTATGGTTTAAGGTTCCAAAACTTTAATAGGTATGTATTATCTTTTGTAAGTCACATACTAAACTAACTATTATTAAATACGTTTAATGTCTACAAATAAAGTAGCATAATTATGTCGCGTGGGAAATTAAAAAAAAATAAGTTATGGTTTAAGGTTCCAAAACTTTAATAGGTATGTATTATCTTTTGTAAGTCACATACTAAACTAACTATTATTAAATACGTTTAATGTCTACAAAAGTCACAGATATATTTTTTTGTAGTGGACTGACCACCGCAGGCTTTATGAGACCAATCACCACATGACACACATCGATACCATATTTCCCCAGATTTGCCAAATTCTCCACAAATATTGCAACAGTTTTTAGCTTCTCCATTATCAATATCGTCCAATTCATCATCATAGCACAGGTCCTTTTCACTCAAACTTTCTTCTTCACTTTCGCTGTCGGTTTCTATAAATACTTTTTTTTTAACTTTCTTTTTAGCCTTTAGGTCAATTTTTTGAATTTTCTTAGATTTTTAAAATTCAGCATTGTTTTCAAAGGAGTAGCCGTCAATATTTCAGAATGCGCCGCTGCTTTGCACGACTATTCTTTTGCTGAACTCTTTTCTTCTGTGGTGCTGGCACTGGTGAAACCACTTTAACGCTAACATGATTGTGTTGAAGATGATTTTTTTTTGCTGGAGGCCGCTACATGACGGTTGAGGTGAATGTGGTTCAGGAATGTCATTTTTTGTAGTAGTGTCACGTTCGTTTACAGCATAACTGATTTTCTTACAGCTGCTTTGCGCATCTGAGTTTCAGTTTTTAACCTCCATTTATTTTTCCTGTTATTATTTTTCTTATAAAAACGTTACATGACAACATAAGTAACTAATATATAATTAGGCATGCAGTGAGACATTTTTCTTATTAAGAAAAATAAAATATTTACCGCTTAATTTTTCACGAGTAAAAAAAAAGATCGGCACAACGATAAACACGTTTGTGGTTCTTTGCCGAACTAAACATGTCGCTCGCGGCATACAATGTTGCTATGTTAAAACATAGTATTGGAATAAAATTTAAATTAATTTTTTAAACCTTTAAACAGACAAGTTATTGGGGTGCGTCATCTTTCCCTCTGCTCCATCTTTGACGCCTCTCCCCTACCTACAGAATAAACCCTGATTTGTATAAATAAGGACTCAATACATTCAAAATGTAAATGTTTGGACACCGGATTATTGGACTTTTATTATTTAAATAAAAGAAATTTTTTGGAACTCTTACAAAATCAAATTAAACCTGCATTGCCCCTGAGAATAAAGATATTTGGTTTCAAATGGATGTGCTCAACACGTTTTCGATGGACAACAATAGGACTAAATTCAAATTTAAATAAAATTGATTCTACTAAGGATCATACATTATGATTTGAGGGTCGTCATATAAACTATAAAATTAACTAACTTAGGAGGCAGTTTACCCTAAATTTCAGACTACAAGCATTAAATGTACGAGAAAAATCTATAAGGTCAAACCCTTTTACACAAATATGACATCGTTTAGGCATTCAAAAAGTCATTTATAGCGTGTAAAATGCATTTTTTATTAAGAAAGTCCTTTCGTTTTCTTCCAAATATACATACCTCTTTTTATGGATTGTTTGATTTTTTTTCTGGCAGTTTATTAAAAATTTTGATGCAGGCATAGAGATTTTTCATATCGTGTTTAAGTGTGTATAGGGACTATATAAGGCCATTTGCGTTTCTTGTAGGATAGTTGTGATTGTTTCTGTTTCCTTGGAATTCGTTTTTGTTCTTGAATACATGTGTGGAGCACTTAAGGATGTATATTGAAGTGACTGTGAGGATTTTGTGTTTTTTTTATATATTTTTCTGCATGTTTGTGTTGGTTTCAATCCAAATTAGACGTTTCTGTGCTTAAAATACTCGGTTTATGTTTACTACTTGTCCCAACAGTAACAGTAAAATATTATAGCTGAGATGAGGATAAGCTACATTGCATTGTAAGATGTTATTTGAGTATATAGGGACTTAACTTTTTTTATTTTTTATTTACTTTAATTACTCCTGATATTTCATCAAGCGATGTTTTTCTGTGTTGTGCTGTTTTCCCATTTGTTTTCAAATGTAGAAATAAGACTAGAAAATGCATGGCATTTTACAATGTTAAAATATACATCAAAGAGAATCACAACTGGCACGTGTTAAAAATTTATTCTTAAATCGTTGCGCCCTGTGTTATCAAACGTTGTAGTACATATTTTTCGGATTCACCCTGTATAATTTAATAATATCAAAGAAAAAAAACAGTTTCTGTCATATTATTTATATAACTATATATAGTACGTGCAGGGTTTATAGTTTTATCTATAAACCTATTTGGTATTTAGGCTAGACGAAACCAATTAAAATAATGAAATCTACATATATTTGTAAATATAGACTGTTATTTGCTATACATTTTTTAGTAATATAATAATTAAGTATGTGCGTTTAATTTATATAAATCCAAACAATAAACGTTTATGGCACATGCTATATATAGGTCCTGTTGCGTGAGTGTGTAAAGACGACATTGGACTATTGGCCAGAATATGAGCAATAAAGATGACAAACAGAGAAAGCCAATGACATTTTTAAAACTGCAATCGACATGCGTTACATTAATTTCCTTTTTATGTTGCTCATAGAAAAGCTAATAAAGCATTTTTATTTGTTATTAGTGAGCATATAGGATTATAACTACCTGCTCATCCTTTTACAATAATGTAGGTAAGCCAATTATTGTATAGTATAGGTATAGTATTTGTAGAATTATATCGTTGATCTTTTGACTGCAATAAACCCTTATTATCCCTTTGACCATAAAATAAATAATGAAATCCCAAATTTTAAAACCTTTTCGAGCAGAGCCGGACCAGGTACAAATTCAAATTATACCTATGCCTGATTCATATATAAATACAAACTGATTTTTAATAATTTTAGTCTTTAGTGGTTTTCCGGCGAGTAATTTTTAGTTAGGTTTATTAGTGGTAGAATGTGGCGTCCTTGGGATTGTGCTGTTAGGGCGGTATCTTCAAGTGTAATTTTTAAAAGAAAGCATTTATCTACCGACTAATAATTAAAAATGTGTATCAATCTTTGTTGAGTAGAAATTTAAATTCGATGGATGCTTTAGCAGAGACATCTACTTTGACAAAAACTCCTTTATCTTCGGTAAGAGACATAGTACTTAACCTGGTAATCCTAGAAAATATCGGAGTGATTCTGGCACATTTAGAAGCATTGACGAAAATGACATGGATTTATTAAGAAGAAAGATTTACCAAATGTATGAGGCACAAACTGTACCCATTTTGATTTCCCTCAAAGAGCGGCTGATTAAAGACGAAACAAATATCTCTTGTTGCCTTTCAAGCCTTAGGAAAATATTGCGTAAAATGGGTTTTTAATACCGAAGCATTAATAAAAGACAAACATTAATGGAATCTTAACGTTAACGGAGTTTACGGGAATGGAGACTTAAATGTTTAACAGCTGTTAAACAATTTAGAGAAGAAAGTCGTCCAATTATTTACCTGGACAAAACATGGTTTGATACCCATGACACTCCAAGAAAAGGTTGGGATGATTCTTCCAAAAAATGTCAAACCAAGGCACCATCAAATAAAGGCAAAATAATCACAATATTACATGCTGGTTCAGAGAACGGGTTTGTTCCAAATTGTCTGTTATTGCTTTCAGCTAAAAACATAGCAGATTCTTCTTTAGATTACCATCAAGATACCGACGCACAAATCATATGTTTTAACAAATAGTAAAATCAAGACTTATATATCTTTTACCCTTTTGGAAATAACCAATCAAATGTCGTTTTTCTTAAATCTCTCTGTTCTTTAATTTTGGCACTTAGCCTGTTTGTACCGAACACCTTTCAATTATAGCTATTAAGATTAAGTAAAAATACTAACGCTTTCGCTTAGATTGTTTGGAAAAATTCTAGATTAAAATTAAATAATATATTATATAGGTTAAATAAATCTTGCTTCTTCATTGCATTATTTTTTGTTATCTTGCATTTTGCATTTTTTAACATTATTTCATTTAGGATCATAGGAAATTAAAATTTTGTTGACATCAAAACTGTTCATATACGACTTCTTCTAATAATTTCTCAACATCCCATAAAACATTTACTGGCCTCATCTCATATCATCTTTTAGTGTTATTTTACTTTTGGCACTGGTGTAATATAAGAAAATTTTAATTTAATTCATCAGGCATATTTCCATATTTTAAACAAGAATTTATAAAATTTAATAATGGGTACCTAACCAATGCTGCCAAATGTTTCTTTTAACACCTTTTTATTCAATATTTCTCCATAGTTGTTATTTAAATTTAATTTTGAAATTACTATAGTTTTAATTTATTTAATGATATTTCATTGAAATCTTCAAAAAAATTATTACTTCTATTAACTATTTGGCATAGTTCTTCATTTCCTGAATTTATTGACTGAACAATAAAAATAGTACCTTGATTTGAAATCTAAAATTATTATACACTGCTGCCAAAATTATTATATTTTACCAGAATATACGTAGGTATTTTTGAAATTTATTTAGCTAGAAAAAACTTAAAACAAAATAAATTTTAAAAAATTTACATTTTAAAAGAGAAATGCAGGGACGCCATATTACTAAGGGGGCGCGAGCTCCCTACGGCACGCCACTGATATCAATAATAAAAATCTTCCAAGGGCGTCACAATACCTACGTCACCCGATAAAACACGTAGAATTGATTTATTTGCCAGTTGAACGGCCGATTATAACGCTATATATCTTTTTTTGATAAGTTAAATACAGTGTGACTAGTAAAGTCCGCATCATATGATTCATATGGGATTTTTTTTATTAATAATTTTATTCGAAATTTGGCTTTGGCATCAAGTTCTGCTTCGATCGAGATGAAAATTAAGCAAAAAAATAGTAGTCACGTGATTCGCATTATCTGACAAATTTTGTTTTTTCCAAAAAATAATTCAAAAGTGGGGTTATTTCTGAAAGTATCGAAAAAAGTTATAAGAAAAAGTTTTGTTAAATGCAGTTTCTAGCCCACATGCAAAATTTTAGCTGCATAAGATAATATTGATTTTTATCCATATTTTGTAAATTGCACCACTTTTGCAAAATAAGATTCAACGCAACCTACATAAAACGTTATAGTTTTGACAATGCTTTATTTCAGATACATTTTCTTTAAAGTAGCGCCATATTAAATGTGTGTTTTTCTACAAAATCAAAATTGGGCTATTAAAATTTGGTCGCATGTGATGCAAAGTTTATTTGTTTTTTACCCTGTATAAGGTAATAAGTATTTTTGAAAACGTAAAGTTTGTGTCTGAAAGTAAAACACCTTAAATTTAAAACAAAAAAGAACACAGTCTCATCAGTAAAATGTTCATTACTTAAGTGGAAAATAAATTAGAGTGGTGGGTAAAAAATCAAAATTATCTTATGCAGCTGAAATTTTGCATGTGGGCTAGAAACTGCATTTAAAAAAAACTTCTTTCGATATTTTCAGAAATAACCCCACTTTTGAATTATTTTTTGGAAAAAATTAAAATTTGACAGATAATGCGAATCACGTGACTACTATTTTTTTTGCTTAATTTTCATCTCGATCGAAGCAGAACTTAACGCCAAAGACAAATTTCGAGTCGGCCTAGACCACGCGTGCTTCGGACTGGTCAAAGCGATTCATTACGTGGGTCAATTTTTTCGTGTATGTTTATTAGAGGGCATCCGTATTTGGTGTAATTATTTTTCCAGTAAATACTTTCAGATTTTAACTGAAACTAGAAAATTTTATTTAAACCGTGGTCAAAACCAAAATACATAATATCTTCTCTAGTGGATATGATAAATTATATGATAGGAGCCTATCTTTAAGTGTCTTGTTAGGTATACCTAGACAAAAGGGAAAAGTAAAATTTCCTCGAACATTATTAGATAAATGAAATATGCATGGGTTCATTAAAAATCAATTATAACTAGATATTACTCACTTAAATTAACGTTTACTGTCAGTACCTTATCTCTTTTTAAAGGGGCGGATGCGCAGCTTTCCTTCCAAATTTCTTAATAAACTAGGGTGTAAGTAAATCTATATTTTTTTTATTAAGACAATATTACATATTGCAAATTGCAAGGATAAAAGCACCTACAGTACTTATACGTACATAATAAACTTTAAAATAAAATAATTGATTGATTGATTAAGTAAGTAACTTTTTTATTAGTCGGTATAGAAGAAAAAGTCATTCTTTATAAAAACGATTGCTTGTGCTACAACTACAATTTCCACTATTAGATTTGCAATTACTATACAGGGTTCGTCAGAAACTATAGTTTTTGTTTTTTGGATTTTTTTTTAATTCCTTTTAATGATTGGCCAAATCATCACTTTGGGAACAAATGGATTGGAAGGTACCTATGGTCCAAATCAGTTGGCATGTAGGAGTCCCGATCTCACAATTATCGACTCTCATTTATGGGGATATTTGAAGCCACATGTGTATAAAACCAATTTCAGTAATAACTTAGAAAGAAAAAATAGTAGTTATTGCAAATATCCCAATACAGCAAGTTAGGCACTGTTACCGGGAATTCAGATGTAGAGTTGAACTCGGTGGCACCACGTTTGAATAATAGTATATTAAAGTATAAGTGGATATTAAGGTCTTTAAAACACGCGCGATTTTGCAACCACGACGGCCCAGCCGGAGTGCTTGAAATAGAGCAAGTGTTTTAAAGACCAGTTATCCACGAATACTTTACATTATTTTTTTTTATTGGTATTTATATTACAAAAAATGGAAATAATAACTTAGTAAGTAAGTGAAATGGTCGAATTCGCGATGTGATATACCTATCGTTGTCATGAAAATGAGGAGAATAAAAAATACCTTCCAATCTGTCACAAAAGATTCATTGTTGTCACCGTTGACATTGGTTGTCTATTGCTTAAAAAAATATTTTATTTGACGTTAAAAGGTAATTCTGTCAAATCAATAATTCAAAAGTTGACATATTTAGACTTCACGTTTCACGGGTTGTTGATGTTGCCATGGTAACTTTAAAACACGCGCGTTTTTGAAAGTGGGATTTAAACACGCTGAGGCGTACTTTAAATAAGCGAAATAGGGTATCAATAAAAAAAAAGTTTTATAATTTATGTTTGAAAGAATTGAAGAAATATTACATGTAATAATAAAAATACTTCAAAAGTAGGCAAATAAAATGGTTTTCTTACAACAAAATCGTTACTCGGGCCAGATATAAGAAAGCAACAATAGTTGTTAGTTATTTTAAGCGAAATCCAAAAAACTAATAATGTTGTTCTGACGAAACCCTGTATAGTAATCGTAAGTGTGGTATTTAAAATTGTGGTTTCAGCACAAGCAAAATTTATTTAATAAATCAAGGAGTTGAAAATTATTAGAATTGAAAAAAAATCCTAAAAAGTAAAAATGTTGTTTTTGACGAACCCTGTATAGTAAATCTGACATTCGAAATTGTAGTTTTGGTACAAGCAGACGTTTTTATAAAGAATTACTTTTTCTTCTATACCTACTAATAAAAAAGTTTCTCCTCTTTCAACTCTATTCGTGGTATGTGGTATTCTATATTTATATAGAAAAGGCTAATTCGTCCGAATTTCTTCCCTAATTGGAAACCTTAACTTATAGATTATAGACAATATTATACAATAAACCCTTAGTTTAAAAATGTACCCTGAGGAACCGGTCGTCCTATATTAAACTATATAATTTATATTATAACTATTAAACGGGTCTACCTAACAAACTGTCATATTATAGTATGGAGAAAGGGCATTAAATTGCATACCAATAAAACAAAGCAAAAAACACCTACCCACCTATCAAAAACGTGTGATGAACAATTTACATCGCATTTATCTAAACTGGTATTTGTGCAGCTAAATTCTGGTTTGGGGGCCACAAAAACTATACTCAATTGATGCCACGCCACTGGAAATTTTACTAAAAATATTGCCAAGCATATGCAGATGTGCCATCGTCCCAGCACGCCTATGGTTTTTTGGACTACGTCAGTGTGTTCGTGATTAGTTTTCTCTTTGCCTGTGGATTCTGTGGAGCCATTTTCCACTAAAATATAAAACAAACGTTTTTATTCTATTCTATTCGGAAAAATCGAAAATTTTAGTTTCGATTTTTATTTTTTTCCTTGCTTTATTTACAGTAATGGCGAAAACCAAATGTTTCAATGTCATTGCTACTTCTTATTTTCTATAACATGTTGTTATTAGTTATTTATTCTAACGTTTCGTCTTTTCGGTACAATCATCGGGTAAGTATTTGTAAATACGGGCCTGTATTTTTATTGCAGTTTCGCAGACCATGTGTTTAATAAAATAATAATGCGATTCTACTCTAACCAAATATCAACGTTTCGGCCCTATATAACATCTTCAATATTTCTCTTCGTAAACGATATAGGAGATATTATATATTACATTGTGCATCTAAGATTAAATAGCGCAAAGTCGACTAACATGCTGTACATGATTCGTCAGAAACAACATTTTTAGTTTTTTGGATTTCGTTTAAAATAATTTTTTTTCTTTTTTACTTTGAATATGATTTTATATCTGGCCGAGTAACGATTTTGTTGTAAGAAAATCATTTTTTATTTGCCTACTTTTAATGTATTTTTATTATTACCTACATGTCATATTTCTTCAATTCATTCAATCATAAATTATAAAACTTTTATTCAAACGTGGTACCACCGAGTTAGCGCAGTTCAACTCGACATCTGAATTCCCGATAACAGTTCCTAACTTGGTGTATTGGGATATTTGCAATAACTACTCCTATTTTTTCTTTCAAGAGATCTAAGTTATTATTGAAATTGGTTTTATCACATGGGGCTTTAGATATCCCCATAAATGAAAGTCGATAATTGTGAGATCGGGACTTCTACGTGCCAACCCAACTGATTTGGACCATGAGTACCTTTCAATCCATTTGATCCCAAAGTGATAAATTAGCCAATCATCAAAAGAAATTTAAAAAAGAAACAAAAAATGTAGTTTCTGACGAACCCTGTATAGTAATCGTAATTCTAATAGTTGAAATTGTGTTTCAACACTAGCAAAATCCATTTAATAAATCAAGGAATTGAAAGAAAGATCCAAAAAACTAAAAATGTTGTTTGTGACGAACCCTGTATAGTTATCGCAAATCTGATATTCGAAACTGTAGTTTCAGCACAAGCAGACGTTTTTATAAAGCATGACTTTTTCTTCTGTACCTATACTAATAAAAACAATTTTCCTCTTCCAAACTCTATGTGGACACCTTCTTAATATGCACTTAAAAAGTAGTCAATATACAGTATGTCTCCGTAAGTTCGCATCATATGGAAAGCTTTTTTATTATTGAATTCTCAGAAAATTTTATTCTTTGTAAAAAGCTCTGCATGATCTAAAACCTAAAATGCAACTATCAGATATTAAATTTTCCCAGACATATACGGGGTTTGTCAAAAAATATGAATTTTGCCCAAGAGTAAAGTACCTTTATTTTTGACAATATTGAAAATTGTTATTAAAAAAAGTTGATCAGAACTAAAAACCACGTTTAGATATGCAATTACACCTATTTACGATAAAAAAAAAATATTTTTTCTTTTTTGAAACTTATGTGTACAATAACAATGCAAATTTAACTCTACTTACATGTAATCTAGGGTGCTTTGGCATACAAATGCGATGATAGCAAGAAATGTTGGACAGGGACCGTCAAAACGCGTTAAAATTTATAAAGTACCATTGCGATAAAAAAAAAAGTAGTACAAGAATTAGCAGTCCCAGATAGAACTCTTGGTCTATAAGGATATCGTCGTCACTATAAAAACAATATAATTATGCCACCTAACTTTTTAGGCGTTACCATGAAGAATTCTGGTGACAGTATTTTAGTAAAGGTGACACTGACACAATAATTCTGGTGACACTAAGTTATCAGTTTGAAAGAAAATATGTTATAATAGACCAGCAGATTAAATTATATTTTCTTGTACTACTTTTTTTTTATCGCAATGGTACATAAAAATGGTGTTGAAAGTCGATTCACCCAGTAAACCAGCAAGATGGACATGTCATATGACAAAACTCATATTCCAGCTAAATAAAATAAATGTTTGCATTTTCAATGACTTTTGTCATATGACATGTCGGCCATCTTGCAGGTTTACTGGCTGAATAGACTCTATTAAGTTGTGAAAAAAAAATTGAAATTGTTTTGATTGTGGGAGAAAACTTTAAAACGCATAGAGAAGCAGCAATTGAAGACATAAGTGGAAAAAGGTGTTATGTCGCATTTTTTTTTTAAACTACTTTTTCTACTTTTTGAGCATCCCTGGTATAGATCTTACTATTAGTAAACCTTAGATGCAGCTTTCTTCATAATAAAATATTTTTTTTAAGGATAAAGGTGTTAAGTCACTTAAACATCTAGCATGTCGTAGTGAATAAAGGTGTCATGTTACAATTTTGTTACATGACACTATGAAAAAAACTATGAATTTGCTTTTATTATTAAAGTGCACTAAATAAAATTAGTTAATTTTACCTAATTTATGCAGTGTTAGTAAATAAAATTAAATAAAAATTAAAAAAGTTTTAAGTCATAACGCGTTTTATTGAATAACTTCGAAGTTTAAAAATGTGACATGACACCTTTATCCACTTATGTCTTCAATTATTTTTAATAATAGACATCCCAATAAAAATATTTATCAATCAACTGTAACAAGAATAATGAATAAATTTAAGACTACTGGAAGTTTAAACAATAACTTTAATGGAAAACGCCGAAAACTGGTTGCCAATGAGAACACGTAGTTAGAAGTAATGCTGTCTGTTGTAGAATATCCAAAAGTGTCATTGCGCAAAAGAAAGTCGTTAATGCAGCAAAATGTAAGTAAAGATACAGTGGGAAGAATTTTTAAACGAAATAATTTCAGACCATTCAAACCAAAAATCGTTCACACATTGAAAAAAAGGGACTATGATAGGCGCTTTGATTTTTGCTCTCTCATCCAAGGAGAGTTAGAAGAGGACCGTTTTTTCCGAGACTTATTATTTTTTCCGATGAGGCAACATTTTCTTCAAATGGAACTGTCTCGTCACAACATTGTCGCTGGTAGTCTGAGGAAAATCCCAATTTTACAATAAAGTCTCGTGACCAATATTCATTTAAAACGAACGTATGGTGTGGTATTTACAAGAGCAGATTAATAGGACCATATTTTTTCACCAATCTATGAACGCCGAACGTTATTTACAATTTTTGCAAAATCAAATCAGTGACTTTATGGACGAACTACCTTTACAAGAACGCCAATGTGTTTGGTTCCAACAAGACGGTGCAACATGCAACAGTACATTAAATGTTAGGGCATATCTTGAACATTTGTTCAATGGAAAAGTTATGCACAGATATTCAGATATTTTTTGGCCTGCTAGATCCCCTGACCTAACCCGTCTATTACTACTTCTTATGGGGTTACTTAAAACAAAAAGTTTACCAGCAATGGCCTTTTCATGATGGTAATCATTTGGAGAGGATAATTACACAATCATGCCGGGAAATTTCTTCACAAATGATAATAAAAGTATTAAGGAAATTTGCCAATAGAACGATGAAATGTATTGAACGAGATGGTGGATATGTTGAGGCATTAGTGGAATAAGTGAAAATTAAATTTCTATTATTATTATGTTAGTTACACAATTTATTATTTGTATGTGTTTTCTTATTTGCAATATAAAAAATTATTTAAAAAAACAAAACATATTTTTTCATCGTAAATAGATGTAATTGCATATTTAAACTTGGTTTTTAGTTCTGATCGACTTTTTTTAATAACAATTTTTGATATTGTCAAAAATAAAGGTACTTTACTCCTGGGCAAAATTCATATTTTTTGACAACCCCCGTATATGTCCGGGAAAATTTATTATCTGATAGTTGCATTTTAGGTTTAAGACCATGCAGAGCTTTTTATAAAGAATAAAATTTTCTAAGAAATCAATAATAAAAAAGTTTTCCATATGATGCGAACTTACGGAGACATACTGTATATAAAAACTAGGGTTGCTAATTAAAAGAATTATTGATATTGTCATATCTAATTTAGGACAGATTGTACAATATTTTTTTTATAAAAAATACAACAACTTAAAATGTTAATACCCGTATTCGAGGATTTTTCTAAAAAAACTATACCTACTGGACTTACTGAATTTATTCCAAATTACAAACTTTCACTGTACCTATATACAGGGTGTTCCTAAATTAATGATACATACGAAAGTGGGCAATTCTTTGGCTTATTTCATAAAAAATGTTATATAAACATGGGACCGAAAAAGCTTCGTTTCCGAGATATAAAAATATTTTTTCATTGCCATTTTCAAACCACTCTAGATATTTTTATGAAATTTGGTACACGTCTTTTGAGCATCGAAAGGCATTTTTTGGTGTAAAATAATTTTTTAAAATTTTAGCAGTGGCGTCCGTGCGGGGCTTGCATTTAATATTTTTAAAGAAAAAAATGGTGCGCTACTGCTTTTTCTTTAAATAAAAATTATTTTTGAAATTCCCGTCTAATTTAGAGCAAATTCGGTCTCTTGACTTATTTTCTTACGATGCACCGTTTTCGAGTAAAAAATAAAAACATTTTAATGCACATTCCTGGAAACACATAACCCATTTAATTACCATTAACACCCTGTATTTCGGAAACGAAGCTTTTTCGGTCCCATGTTTATATAACATTTTATTTATGAAATAAGCCAAAGAATCGCCTACTTTCGGATGTACCATTAATTTAGGAACACCCTGTATAGCTTTTTTTGACTATAATTACCAATACAGTGTGGCGGATAAAGGGGGAAAACCTTCCTTACCGAACGAGAAAATAAGCAAATTCTTTAAATTTATGGTAATTGAAGCACAAACCCGAACGTTTGCAAAATTATTAAAAGATTCTAATACTATTGTTACAAAACATAAATTTAAAACTAAAAGAGCATTTATATGATTTAAAACACAAAAAGTTCCATGAATCTCATAATTTCGCGCATTTTAATTTTGAATTTTCTTTGCTTACTTATAATCAAAAACTAATAAAATCACTTACTTATATGGGTTAGCAGGTAAATAAACTCGTTCTAAACCTTCACACAACTCTTTTCAAAGTAAGTAATAATAAGTACACAGCACAACTTAAATAACAAATGGATGCATATAAAATTATCAGTTTCTGTCATAAAATTATAAAAACATAAAATGCAAGTACTCGCAGCCTCCCCAATCACTTTGGAAGGAATGTCTGTGCTTTAACAGGTACTGCAACATGCATCCGTATAGCACCAAACAAACTGATAAAAGTTGACCGTGGTTCCGCTTTAAAATCAATGAAAGTTTTAAGGATCCTAATCCTCGTCCCTCAGTGAATAGTTAATTGTTTTTATTGTTATTGACAGTTTAAGTTTCAGATATTTCGCACTCCAATATTTAAGTAATGGTACCCTGCGAGCAAAAATGATTTGCATCAAAGAGGGCCTTGCATCTAAGGACGTAATGCTTAGTCGTAGAGCTTAATACCTGTTGGGCGTCAGTAACTACCTGAATTAACAATCAATTCGGGTTATTCCGTCATCTTTGACAGTCGTTACAAGTAATTTGACCCATCGCTAATTTTTCCAATTTCATGAAACAATTCACACAATGGGCTTTACGGAACAGCACAAAACATTCATGGTTGATGCGTATTTATGAAACGGTTAGAGTAAATTGTGAGTGGCAATACAATCCGGGTTTGTGCATGTACGATTTTCACGAACATTTTCCTAACGTTGCTTTTATTGCTGGGGATTTTTGTTATTGCCTGAAAAAAACCGTGGCTGTGTTTAGGGAAACAGGTTCTATACAACACAAAAAAGGAGCAGGAAGAACGTGTTGCAAACGTTCGTGAAATAATGCAAAATACGCCAACAAATTGTATAAGACGCCTGTCCCAAGAAGTGGGAAGATCTTATGGAACATGCAGGACTATTCTTAAGAAGCAGCTAAATTTATTTCCTTATAAAGTGCAAGTATTCCTAGAAATACAAGCCTCAGATTTTGAAAGACGCAGGAATGACTCTCAATGGTTTACCCAAAATTTATTGGAAATAAATGATTTATTAGACCTGACATTTTTTTCGGATGAAGCCTAGTTCCACCTCACCGGTTATGTGAATTCACAGAATACATGTAATTATTTTTCTTTTTCTTTCTGTATTCTGTACTTTGTTAATTTTGTAAACAACACGCTACTTATTTTATTACTCATTATAGTTTGGCATATCATGTCATAATATGAATTTGACAAAATTTTAACCTAGATTTGGTTAGATATATCGTCCCCATATCATTGTGCATGATCTAAACCAAGCCCTACGTTTTTTAATCCAAGCCCTTTGATGCAAATAATTTTGCTGTATATTAGGAGTCTGCAACGCCACTGCTCCGTGCATGCATGTCCGTTTGGTTCAAAAGCTTAAAAACTAATGGCTCGCTCTTTATTTACTATACAGGATGGAATTTTTAACTGGAATAAATTCAGTATTAGGAAAGCCTCTTTATTTACTTGGCGAATTTCCTGAGAAATACAAGCCGCAGATTTTGAAAGACGCAGGAATGGTTAGATATACGCTAGCGTTAGATATATCGTCCCCATATCATTGTGTTCTAAACCAAGCTCTACGTTTTTTAATCCAAGCCCTCTTTGATGCAAATAATTTTTGCTCGCACGGTAAAAAAGATGCCTGTGCCATGAACCTATATCTATGACGCTGTCTATAGTGACGGTACATTATTTCAATAGACATGTATAAGAGCTAGGTACCTATATTTAATTTTTAAGATTTTACTTACTTTTTTCTGAATTACTCTCAATAAAATTTGGTGTGGCCGTCATACAAGAGCTTCAAAAAAGTCTAATACAATTTGGCCTGTCAGGCGGTAGGTACCTAAACCAACCGGTATTTTTACACAATAAAATACGAGATGTTATCCTGTAGCGATATGACATCATTTTTGCAAAAAAATCTGGTAGATTTTGGTAACCAAGTATTTGTTATTTCCTAATTACTTTTGCGTGATGGAATGTGGTTTTCATTGCGCAACATATTGTTTTAAAAGAAATTTATTTAGATTTAGCAGTCATAAACGGACCGGGCTAACTTAAAATTTACTATAAATACCTGCATGCCATGCATGATCGTCCAAATAAAAGGAGGAGAGAACTTGGAACGGCCATAGTAAATAAGAAATTATATATTTAAATATTTATTTTATATACTTAGTTTATTTAATCAATATTTCTTTCGACGAAAATTAAATAGGGGTTTTTTCTTTTATTAAAGTTCATTTACTTATTTCTTAACCCTCGAAAAAATGACCACTCAACCCTATATTTATTACAAAAAAATATGTGTAAAAATATTTCTTCAGACGGGGCGGGACGCCCATGATCCATCTTGCTATACGTGAAAAATTAAAACTGCAATTACTGGTTTTACCAACAAAACCAGTTTAATTTACGGTCCAATTAATCGCGCGTATTGCATTTTAATTTTTCTTTAAAAATACATATTAGTGTATACAGCTAGGGTGCCCACGGATAGGGTTTGGAAGAGGAAAAACTTTTTTATTAGTAACAGAAGAAAAAGTCATTCTTTATAAAAACGTCTGCTTATGCTGAAACAACAATTTCGAATATCATATTTGTGATTACTATACAGGGTTCGTCAAAAACAACATTATAGTATTATGGGATATAGTAAAACGAAGTTAAACTTGTAAATTTCCACTATATTATATAACTTATTCTTACTGTATCCCATAATACTATAATTATTATACTATAATGATGGATTTCCACCTAGTATCGGCTGAATCAATTAAAAACAACATTTTTATTTTTTATGATTTTTTTCAATTCCTTGATTTATTAAATGAATTTTGCTTGTGCTGAAACTACAATTTCAAATATCACATTTGCGATCACTATACAGGGTTCGTCAGAAACAGCATTTTTAGTTTTTTGAATTTTGTTTAAAATAAATTTACGTAAAAGCAAACAACTCTTGTCGCTTTCTTACTTCGAATATAATTTTATATTTGGCCGAGTAACGATTTTGTTGTAAGGAAACCATTTTTTATTTGCCTACTTCTGAAGTATTTTTATTATTACATGTCATATACAGGGCCGATCCTAGGGTGTCGGCCGCCCGCGTGCAAAGACCTATTATGCCGCCCCTATAAAGAATTTTTCCTATTTTGAGTAATAGGTACTTAACGTTGACGTTATAAACTCATCTAGATGTACATAAGAGTAAAAAGTGAAAAATTAATAAAAATGCAAACTACAAATAAAATTTTACGGGAAAGACTTTATTTTTGGGCTAGCTAAAATACCCAAGAAACACATAAATTTTAATTATAGTTTAATATACTTGTATTCAACAATATTTTGGTATTTTTTTGGTTATGGTGTACTAATAAAACGTTTCTTGTCAACGTCTATGTTTTAAACCGTGTAATACAGGTGGACGGTATACCATTTTCTGAGGTTACATTATAAATATTGTGATTTTTTCTGGATATCTTACAACATTATTGTTTACTTTTGTTATTATAACTTGTTTACCAAATTATTATTATTCAAAGTCTTATGTGAAAAAAATTAAGTGTTTTTGTCGTATACGTTTTTCGTATTTTATACCAAATTCAACAACTGTTATTAAACGGTAATGAAAATACGGGTAAAGTCCATATTATTCGGAAGTAAAATATTCAAAGGTTGCTGTTTTTATAAAATTTGCCAAACTTTTTAGTGACGACAACAAAAGAAAAGGAAAAATCAATTATTGGTTTCGGAAATTAAAATATTTTCATTGTTTTGTAGAACTATAATTTTAGTATTAATTAACGATAATATTCAATAAGTTGTTAAACCTCCAATAAACGTTCACAGTGTTCATATAAAATTACCAGCACCTGCAACGCTTGCAAGCGCCACGCAGCTATGTGCGTGATTTTCAAGAACTTGCCAGTCTACGTCACGTCTTGCGTCCGACGTTGCCAGGTCTGGGGAAAATCACCCTTGCAGACATTGTCGTCGACTGAAGGCCATCATTATTCACGAATATTCTCTAGAATTTCCTACAATGCCATATAAAAAAAGAACTTTATCAATACTTAATGTAGGTAGGACCTGCCATTTTTATTTATAATTATTTTTTTTTCTTTTAATGCTTACATTTTAAATTTTAATAAGTGCCTTAAGGTCGTTAAGTTTAATGACAAGATATATTTAGTTCCTCATGGCACGGTATAACTCTCACGGCACGGCTAAGATTGATGAAAATAAATTTAGGACTTTTGTATCCATCCGAAGAATTTAAGTGTTTGGATGTGACAACACTGCTTGAATTCGTTACGAAATAGCAGCGAGTAATGGCGGACGTGACTGTGTTTTTATTGTTTTGAGTTTTGTTGAATTGCGTGAAATAATTCTCAATATAAGGTAAGAATATCTGTTTTTTATTTTTGATCCCAATTTTTTTAAACATAATGCCCTGGTTAAATTTATGAACGAAGGAATTGTGGGCCATTTTGCTGGACAAACCGTTGAACAAATGATTAGGTTATTATTGAGGTTATTATATGGTTTTTATAGGGTCTAGGTATTTTTTAGTATAAAAGCCTTTAAAATTCTACGTTTGGTGGGTATATTTATTGATATCGATATCCGCGATTATAGGTACGACGATACTAACTAATTTTTATGTTTTTAGTTTAATAAACGTTTAATACACCTAAAATACCTACTGGTTATACCAACCACGCCATGTTGATAAAGGGAAAATAATAGTTGAATAAATGTTTAATATTTATTTTGTCTAATAAATAGCCATTGTGCGTATAATATCTAAAAATGCTTACTTCCGAAACTGGCTGAAATTTAATTAAATTTTTAGTTCTGATTAAACTGGAAGTTGTTGTCGAATAGAAAATAAAAAAATTAGTACAGGGACTGGCAAGTCGTTTCTCATATCAATTATATCTCTAAAGCAGTACAACAGTAATAAATCCATATAAAGAGATATAAACAATTCAGATTCACTATCCCACCATACTATCTTTTCCTTTCCCAAACCATACTGTAGTTGGTTATTAATTAAAGCTGTTTTCAACGATTGAACCTTTTTTAGAGAACCCGTCTAGCCTCCATTGGAGGAACCACTGTAAGAGCTTGTGTAATGAACATGATGAAATATCTCATAACTAATAAATTGGGTATGGCATTTAATTGGGCCGGTAGTGCCCCGAAATCTGCTAATCAACATAAGAAATACCCATTCAAAGAAACAAATGCATACAAAGCAATTAATGGTAAGTCATAAATTATACTTTACTTCTATAATTAACATGAATCTAAATCAATTTGTCCCTTGTGAATTTGACAAAAATGACAGTGTATGATAACTTTTTTTAGCAGGCTGTGTTGTAGTAATTTTTTTTTACAGAAGCTGTCAAGATAGCCTTTCAGGGCAAAGACCACGGAAAAGCACTTTTTGGGGAAACGACTGATACAGCAATAAATCAAACGTGCCAAGATTGGCTTAAACAAGCGAAACATAGGTACCAAAACAGTCAAGTAAAAAGTTAGCTTGGGCTACTATTACAGCACTTTACTGTACTTACCTAAAAATAAATGTTTTTTATACTTTTATATTTTACATTCATACGTTTTTTTACCTATATTAACCTCTATCCATTTTCATTAGCAATTTATTTGCATTTAAATTTTTATTGTATTTATTTACTGTGTATACAGTACAGGTCTACGGTAATATAGTAAATAGTGACCGGCAGAATTTTGGTTCTATATGGAACACTTTTTTCTTATTGATTTGTCAGAAAATTTTATTCTTGATTAAAGTTTCTGCGTTCCCTTAAACTTAAAAAGCCCTCTTTAAATTGGAAAATTTGTGGTGCATACGAGGGGAATTTAATTTTTTAAAGGTTGTCCAAGAAAACGAACGGAAAATAAGAGTACTTTACTCTTAAGCAACTTTTAAAAAATTTAATCTCTCTCGTATACGCTACAATTTTTTTCAATTTTAATGACGTCTTTTTTAGTTTAAGGGGACGCAGAAACTTTTAGCAAGAATAAAATTTTCTGGAAAATCGATAAAAAAAAGTTTTTCATTTGGACCAGAATTCTGCAGGTCACTGTATATACTGTATATATTCTAAAATTAAGTAAGAGCGATCAATAACCATTTTCAATTAATATTGAAAAAACGTATCACAAAGACGTTTCTAATTCTTACTTTTTATACTAATAATAGCCATTTTTCGTCAAATGTTAATTAAAGTATTTCGTAAACGTTAATAACTGATGTTTGGTATACTATATTTAAGCGTCGAATGGATACCTGGCATTTTCATTCCGTATCAAAGAGTATTAAACGTAAATTGTAAACGTTGATATCTTCCCTTTATACACTATATATAAACATTGACGAGGCGGACATTTTATCCTATATTAAAGGTTTATTAACAACCATAATTATACTTGCGGTATAAACGAAAATTAAACTTTTATTTAACCATTTTGTGTTTCTTGGGTATGTTATATTACCGACACCTTTTTTTCTTTTTACTTTAACAAAATAATAAACCAACAAAAATATTACTTTTAAAACAAAAATAGACATTTTATTATTAGAAATGTAAAACAACAGCATTTACCAGAAAATATAAAATAACAAAAAGTACTAAAGCATAAATCTCGCGAAACGAAAAGTATATAAATCAGTCCTTCCTCGAAGACTACCTAATAATTAACTATAAAATAATTTTTCTGGCTTTCTGAGAAGCAAATTTGTCAATAATTGCGGTGAGATCAATTTTTTCAAAGATTTCGGATTCAATAGAGATGATGGCCAAATCTGAAAGTCTTTCTTGTGTCATATTATTTATTTCTCAAGTAATTTTTTATTTACTGAAACTTCTTTCACCTGAAGCCACAGAAACAGGTAAGGTTAAAAAAAATCATTATTGCTAGAGCAAAATTTGGAAAACAAGGAATGAGATCATTTTTGACTAAAATTTCTAATATCTTAATTGGCTGTTTTTTACCTGGAAAAATATCTTTAAGTAAATGAAATTATTTCATTAAAGAAGTTGTATACCGTCTATATCTTTCACAATAGTTCCTTCTTCCTTCCTCCTGTACCTGTAACTTAATATCTAAGTCAATGCAGGCTTTCATGAGGTCATCATTAGAAATGGTGTGAAACTCATACAGAAAGCAGAATATTGAATAGCGCTCAGATAATAAGGTAAATCTTTCATTTATCGAAGAGATCGCGTAATCAAGAAATGCAAAATAGAAAGCAATCTTGAATTATTGCAGGAAGGGATTTAAAACTAGTTCATCACTGCCCTCGTAATCAAATAAACGAACTTTTTTTCTGAGCTTTCTGATCTGCAAGCCGCGTGCCGTCGGCCGACCGCGGCCATTTGATTGAAAATCTTTAATAAATAAATCCATTTGAAATAATTCACAAAAATATAGTTTTCTTCTTCGACGTTAATTTAAAGTTATCTTTTATAGTTTGATAAATGTCACTTTATTTTTATTTCGAGAAATTCGTAAAAAGTTTTGCTTGATTGACAGAACTATCTGCGGCCTCTTGTTTTGGCCGCCCGCGTGTGGTGCACTCGCTGCACACCTGCTAGGATCGGCCCTGGTCATATATTTCTTTAAAATCATTCAATCATTAATTATAAAACTTTTATTCAAACGTATTACCAGAGGCGGATCCAGGGGGGGGGGCAATGCATGGGGCCCGCCCCCCCCCCCCCTAAAGCCCGTTGAAAGATTGAAAATTATTTTTTGTTTGAATTAGCGCAATTTGTTTTTACCCAGCATAAATCAGCGCCACCTGCGAACCAAAGTTTTAATACTAAATAGATCAAAAGGTATTTTTTAATAAGTTTATTTGTATCGATAAAAGCAAGGAAATAAGTTAAGTACAAAAACAAATTTTGATAATTCTGTACTTTGTTAAACTTGATTTTAGATTGTTAAAATAAAGCCAAATATAAAGCTATTATGTTGCGTTTATAAAAAAGGTTAGTTTATATTCGGTTCATTAGCTTCGGCATCAGGCCGATGGTAAACTGGCCTGGTCCGATTTTGTTCTGTTCTTTTAGTTTTTTATGTTTCACCAATATTATTCAGAACATATAAAGAATATTCCTGTTTTACCTTTTGGAAATTTCTATATAATAATAGGTATACACTTTATTTCAGCGTGGGGTATCTGCCCAGAACCCGAAAATATGACAAAAAAAAAGATAGCTATATTTTTAATTTTAAACCGAAAATGAATGATTATTTTAAGTTCCTTTTAAACCAAAAGTATTTTTAGTTGAATAGAATACCTGTTACAAAAAATTGTGTTACGTTTTTCACAATATAAAATATAAATATAGTGATTTATTTTGATTTTATGCATACGCGGGCCCCCCCTTAGGAGTATTTCTGGATCCGCCAGTGCGTGTTATACCGAGTTAGCGCATTGTTTAACTCGACATCTGAATTCCCGATATCAGTTCCTAACTTGCTGTATTGGGATATTTGCAATAACTACTCTTATTTTTTCTTTCAAGAGATCTAAAAGTTATTATTGAAATTGGATTTATACACATGTGTTTTCAGATATCCCTATAAAAGAAAGTCGATAATTGTAAGGTCGGGAGTCCTACGAGCCAACGGATTTGGACCATATAATAATCCATTTGTTCCCGAAGTGATGATCTAGCCAATCATCAACAGGAATTGAAAAAATCCAAAAAATAAAAACTGTTTTTCTGACGAACACTTTATAGTAATCGCAAATCTAATAGGTATATATAGGTACCTACTTAGTTGAAATTGTAGTTTCAACACTAGCAAAATTCATATAATAAATCAAGGAATTGAAAAAAAATATCCAAAAAACTAAAAATGTTGTCTGTGACGAACTCTGTATAGTAATCGGAAAGAGTTTCAGCACGAGCAGACGTTTTTATAAAGAATGACTTTTTCTTCTATAACTACTAATAAAAAAGTTTTTCCTCTTCCAAACTCTATCCGTGGACACACATGTAGGTACCGTAAAATGGGGTGAATAGGATCAATTTTACCCTTTGAAAGCTTGTAACTTGAAAACTATCTGTCTGAATAAATTTCTCAATAGCTTAAAACATGAGTTAAGGTTGGTACTTTTAAATAGTGGTATAAGTTTTTATACAGGGTGTACCCTGTTGTATATATATATTTTTTTGTGCACAAATCCTATTCACCCCGCAGGCGGTGTCAATAGGATCATTGAATGATTTATTGACTGTATCGCATTTAAACAACCGCGGGGTGTATAGAATTCTGCACACAAATTTATGTCAAGTAATATAAAAGAGTACTAAAAATAATATTACCTAAATTTTATAAGTGCTGCAGAGTTGTAGAGATATGAAGTTTGTAAGACAAAAGCAATGATAATATGACAATAGTTTAACCGCTAAATTTGGCGTTTTAGGTCATGGTATTCAGCCTGCGATGTGGCCAAGTTATTTTAAGTTTAATGTCATAAAAATTTCTTTTAACGACCGTTACTTAAAATCTGTACATTGAAATGACCCACACTTTAAAATTACAATTATTACAGATTTTTGAAATTTGAAGTTAACTTTCAATCCTATTTACCCCGCTGATCCTATTCACCCCATTTTACGGTATATATTCAGACCAAGCACTTGGTCTGAGGGTATATATACGAGAATATTATTTGCAACCATAGGCGTCCAAAAACATATTTACACGACTATGGCGTGTGGTATTTCCACAACAACATATTACGCGTCGGTTTTGTTGACACTCGTTGGCCTATTCTGATCAATCAGGAACATTCTTGCTTACCGCAGTAAGAACTAGTTGTAGTATCCCTCGGATGTAAATGGCTACCAAACAAAGTAGAAGCAAAATTCGGTAAAATATTCGAATAAGTATAGCCAGTGACATACCTACAGGGGGGGCTGGGATGGTCCCCCGAAATCGATCAAGGGAATCGATTTCTTTATTTTTATAGGGACTAAGTGCGCCACTGTGTAACGTAGCCCAAAATATCCTGTATGGGTACGCCATTGCATTTAGTCAACCCTTTTTTTCTGTGGTTAAAACTAAAAACTAGTAGAAGTGATTGCATGTTCGTGACACATACCTATAGTATATCCATCAGAATTTCTAGTGAATGTGTATTAGACCCCTTAATAAATAGTTACAAATTAAACGATTTTGAAACCCAATGATATAATGAAAACTTCCTGATTGTAGGAACGAATCATTTATAGAGAGACAATCATTTGTAAAACAAAACATTGGATTAATGAACTATAGAGGCAGGACAATTTCGTTTTATAAAGATGGGTGGGAAAAATGGTTTCTTAATTGGCAAATAAGCGGGTAATAAAAGAATGTAATCAGCGTTGCTGGCCACAACCTCCTCTTTTATCGGGGTGGACTACCGCCGGTGAGAGGGGCAACACTGGGTCGGTGGGGGGTAGCTCAGGACTATTTTGTGCAATCGAATTTAATCTTCAGTCAACGAGGTAACGTAAGAATTTTAGTTTAGTCTACTATAGATGGCGCTAATGTCAAAGAAAAATCTGTACAGGGATGTTTTCTAGGGCATAATTATTTATTTTATTTAATAGCCGCAAATTAAATACCTTTGCTGAGTTAAGTTTAATAGAACGCTTCGCAAAAACTTCGTATAATCGCATGAGAAATATAGAGCGGCATACTTAACGGCGACAAGGGGGAGGAAAAATCTTGGTTGTGCTTTGCTTATTTGTTATTTAAAAGTAACGTAAAAGGAACTAAGCTAATGTGTCCTTTGAAAAAAAAAAGTTATTCCATTTAGTTACTTTTAAATAGCGAAACAAAGTTAAGCAAACATTGTTCCTCCCCCCTTTCCGCGGTTAAGAGTGAATGCCCCTATATCTACATTTATCATACGTACTTTTATTTTACTTCTTTTAAATAGTAACGCAAAGTAAATAATATATTTGCTGGGGGAAGGAAAACATTTTTGCTGAGGTTTTTTGCTTTGCTATTTGAAAGTTACTAAAAAGGAACTCGTCTGGATTACATGAAGATGTTCGCGAAGCGTTCCTTTAACAACTTAGCTATATAAGCAAAGATGTTTACTTTGCTTTGCTGTTTAAAAGAAGCAAAAGGAATAAAGTACCAAGTACGAAATACACCGCAATTTAGGAACGTCCGATCAAGATCGCTTTTTTTGACCATCGATCTTTTATACTTGCTATTCTTGATTTTGGAATCAATCTTTTCATGTTCGCTGCAGAAAACTTTAGTATTAATAGTAATAATATCTTTCCTAATAATTTTTTTTTTATCGAAACGAGATTTAGTATAGCTAATACTGGATTTGGGGAACGGGGTAGATTTGCTTGAGGGGAGGTATATAGGGAGTGAGATTTTTTTGAGAAGGGGTAGATCTGTGGCGACGCTGAATGTGATATGTAATATGCCTATAACCCAACGAATACTTACACCAGCTTTATAACCTATATTCCTCCACTCTTTTTTGAAAGAGATTCAAATTTATATTTAAGGTGGAATTTTCAATGTCATTCAATCTATTGCCAACCTATAACCTATTTCGCGTTGTTTTTTTTAGTTTATTATTTTATTTACTAACTTTTAAATAAAATCAATATTGTCGGCCTGTTATTTAGGTAATATCTGATATATTACAAAAGTATCAATTTATTTCATTGCTTATTTTGGGAGAATTGTATAGTGAAAGAATATGACATGACAATGACATAATAATATTTAAAAAAATCTTACTCAATATTTTTCGTTACACAATTCTTCTAAAATAATTTATGAAATTCCTTGATATTTATTTAATATGTCAATTTATTACCTATAGAATATGCAGTCGATATTGATTTTATTTAAATTTTGTGTAAAAGCTAGAAAAATAAATAAAATCTGCGTAAAATAGGTTATAGGTTGGCAAGCATCTTGATACTCCCACTCGTTGACTCCCAACCGTATACCTATAATAATAAATTTTTAAAACATTTGCAAAACGTGCGGCCATTATTATGATATGTCAAATGTTATATACCCACTATCAGACGTTTTATTTTTTATTTCAACATGTTTAATTGGGAGTTTACATTAGGTGTAAGTTCTGCGTGCAAGTTCATGATGATCCTATAAGTTCATGCAAGTCAACAAAAGCACGCATGCTTATCGGCAATTTTGCTTGCATTTGCACCAATGTAAACCGGTTATTACAGTATTCAAGAAAAAATAATTATTGTACAAATTTAATAAACGCAAGTAGAGTCGACTTTTTCTTAAAACAAAGCATTTTACTAAACTAAACATCGATTGAAGTAAATTATTTAGTTGTCGGACCGTGGGGCGTGGGGCCGTGGGTGCAAATACTATCCCTTAAAGGGGACTCTTGGCAACGTCGGATTTCATTTCTATTCATAAGCACAGAGAAATGACTTTATCAGTCTTGGCGTCAATTAACGACCTCGCGCCTGTAGTAATGCGATAATATCTTCTTTGCTAATGCTCGGCATCAACAAACGAGGTCTTGTGATTGAATCCAATGCGTGATGTCACAATAGTTATCTGTCAAAATTAACGTCAAATTGTTCGTTCACGCAAGCAGACATATTTGTTTATATATTTTTTCTTGGCAAATTATATTTTTTCAAGGGTTTCCAAGCTTCCCAAAAATCGTTTGATAAAAAAGAACTTTGTTTGACCTAGTAAAGAATAAAATGGTTATATAACACACTACAAGACTATTACGAATCTTTATTTTATCAATTGCGTTGTGTAATTTTTTCAATATTACTCATGTGGTGGTTCAACCTTTGAAGAGAAGAAGTCATATCTGTTGGTGCTTTTATCTATAAACTTGTTTGTAATATACTTATTTGTGTGTTATCGTTTGTTGTACACAGCTATTTGTATTTATTAAAATGCCTGCCCCGAAGCAACGTAAAATTGCTGTTATGGGATACAGATCTGTTGGAAAATCATCCTTAAGTATTCAATTTATTGAAGGTCAGTTTGTGGATTCTTATGACCCTACAATAGAAAACACCTTTACAAAAACTGTTCGAGTAAATTCCCAAGATTATGAGATTAAACTCATGGATACTGCTGGTTTGGATGAGTATTCACTGTTCCCATCACAATACAGCATAGATGTACATGGATATGTTTTAGTTTATAGCATTACTAGCTTGAAATCTTTTGATGTAGTAAAATCTATATACGACAAGCTTCTTGACATAACAGGAAAACTACAAGTTCCAGTTGTTTTGGTAGGAAACAAAACGGATCTTCATTTAGAAAGACAAGTGTCTTCAAGTGATGGTAAAAAACTTGCTGAAGAATGGAATGCAATTTTTTTGGAAACTTCTGCTAAAGAAAATTTATCAGTCTCTGATGTTTTCCACTTATTGTTAAGTGAGATTGAAAAAGCAAATGGAAACACAGGTGATAAATCTAATTGTTCGGTATGTTAATATTCTATAATGTTAGGAGAATGCTAGTCTTAAGTGCAAATAACTTGTACAATTTTTGAGGATGTAAATGTGTAGGTATGTCAAGTGTAAATATTTGCTCAGCATGAATAAGGGTAATTCCGTTTATTTATAGAGCCAATCCTTACTTATGCCAATAATTTTGTTTTCAGAGTTGTAGTAAGTAGTGATTTCAATAGGTACTGCGAATAATTACAAAAATTTGCAAAAAGACAAGTTATACTTATATTTCATGTTTTATTGTCATTTAACGTGAAATATGTATGTATTGTATCCAATCTTATCGAATATTTGCAAGTTTATTTAAAATATTTGCAAGACTTAGGTACATCATTATTTAAAAAATAATAGCTGTACCTACTCTACCTAACTACATATTTAAAAAAATAGAGGCATGTTATACAATATAAGGGTATAGGTACCTACTGGGCTTTTGTCCCATTATTTTCTTGTAAATTTATGGTAGCTCCATTCTGTAAAAAGAATTATTGACATGAAAGTATTTAATTAGCAGGATTAACATAACAGTTTACTCACTCACAATGTTCACCTGTCCAGTAGTATTTCATATTTTGGACAGAATTTAAAAAATTATTTTAACAATACTTACATTATCTCTCTAACTATGATTTTTGAATTTTTAATATCAAACGGACATATTATTATATCATTCAAATACTTAAGAGTAACTTGGAGAAAAATGGTTAGAAGGTCATTCCTACTTAGATTTTAATTCTCCACTCAAAAAATTAATTTTTTGGTTGACTAAGATAAGACTGGTGTTATGGTTCTGAAGGAACCCACAGACTGGGTTTTTGTTGGCTGCCAACACCCAAAACTGAAAGTTATTAATACTAATTATGATACACCTAAAGTGGACCACCTGGAAGGTATGATTTTTAATAAATGTTCTTTTTTTCTTATCTAATCTAAAACTAAATCAAAATTTAGTTAATTTCAAAAGAAAATTATTCATAATACCACCCAAACTGAGTGTTAGCAAAGAGAAAAAATAGTGTGAAATTGTATATCTCTTATAAAAAAGGTATTTGGGAATGTGCATAATTTTTATTTAATAAAATTATTATCATTTTTCTGTTGTACCAAATTATGACTCCCTTGTAAACAACATGCAAAATGTGACACTATTATTATTGGTGCAAAATTTTTTTGTACTTGGTATGCACCACACGTCCTTAATAGAGATTATCTTTTAATTCCACTTCAAATAATTTGTTGCTATGTTATACCACCGTACAAATAATTTTAAATCAGAAAAAAGTTCCTACAACCTTGCATACCTCTGTAATGGATTGCACATCCTTGGTAGATTGTTTATAGATGCCAGCCGTTGTTCTCTAATTATTGTACAATGCACTGTTATAAAACATACAGCCTATTAATTTTTAAATGTTATTGTTTTAATTAAAAATAGGTTTCAAATGTGAGTTAATAAAAATGTTAAATTCCTTTAAAAAAAATTTATTAAAATTGATATGATATATCAATTTTATTATACAGTGTCACCAGTCAAAGTCCGCATCATATGGGATTTTTTTTTATTAATAGCTTTATTGAAAATTTGACTTTGGCATCAAGTTCTGCTTCGATCGAGATGAAAATTAAGCAAAAAAATAGTAGTCACGTGATTCGCATTATCTGTCAAATTTTAATTTTTTCCAAAAAATAATTCAAAAGTGGGGTTGTTTCTGAAAATATCGAAAAAAGTTATTAGAAAAAGTTTTTTAAAATGCGGTTTCTAGCAAACGCAAAATTTCAGCTGCATACGATAAGTTTGATTTTTTACCTATATTTTGTAAATTGCACGACTTTTGCAAAATAAAACTCAACGCAACCTACATAAAACGTCTTAGTTTTGACAATTGCTTTATTTCAGATACATTTTCTTTAAAGTAGCGCCTTATTAAATGTGTGTTTTTCTACAAAATCAAAATTGGGCTATAACTTCATAAAATAAGTATTTTTGAAAACATAGTTTGTGTCTAAAAGTAAAAAAAAATAAAATAAAGGGGTTTTAAATTAAATCGTTGAAAATAGATAAACTTTACGAATTACGTTAAGTTAAACTAAAATTTGTTTTCCACTTAATGAACACTTTACTGATGACACTGTATTTTTTTTATCTTAATATTAAGGTGTATTACTTTCAGACACAAACTACGTTTTCAAAAATACTTATTTTATGAAGTTACCTTATGCAGGGTCAAAAACAAATGAACTTTGCATCACATGCGACCAAATTTTAATAGCCCAATTTTGATTTTGTAGAAAAACATACATTTAATAAGGCGCTACTTTAAAGAAAATGTATCTGAAATAAAGCATTGTCAAAACTAAGAAGTTCTATGTAGGTTGCGTTGAGTCTTATTTTGCAAAAGTGGTGCAATTTACAAAATATCGGTAAAAAATCAAAATTATCTTATGTAGCTGAAATTTTGCATGTGGGCTAGAAACTGCATTTAAAAAAACATTTTTCAATAACTTTTTTCGATATTTTCAGAAATAACCCCACCCAGATTTTGAATTATTTTTTGGAAAAAAATAAAATTTGACAGATAATGCGAATCACGTGACTACTATTTTTTTTTTATTTTCATCTCGATTGAAGCAGAACTTGATGCCAAAGTCAAATTTCGAATAAAGCTATTAATAAAAAAAAATCCCATATGATGCGGACTTTACTGGTACCAAGTGGCAAAAAAAGTATTTACCCCTCCCCATATTTTTCGGTAATTCTTAAATTAATGTTAAAAACTTTTTAAAATTAAAGAAGGTAATAAGGGAATTTCCTGTGTAAAAGCCTGTTTACATTAGGTGCAATCACTGCATGCAAGTTATAGCGAGGCAATTCATTGCATTGCATGATTGTTCACATATAAAGCAATTATCTTGACAACAGATGTAACCAATTTTTAAAATCGTTCCTATATCAGCTGATATTATTGTAAAAGTGTGTTTCTGTTATTTTTGTTAATTAAAACAATGGATACAGAAGTGGCGATGTCCGTGTTATATTTACCTTTTTTAGGTTGGTAATGAAAATATTTCTAGAGAAACCACTTAAATTGCATGCTATATATAATACTTTAAAATTTACGGAAAAGACACTGGGGATAATTACTTTTAGTGTCACGTTGTATATTGTATAGCTACTGTGACAGGGAAGCAAAAATATAATTTCTTACTTTCCGAGGTAAAATTGATAACACCAAGATTACTGTGCTCTGTAGAAAAGATGTTAATTTCTCCACATCACTTATACATTGTGGGTTTTTAGTGACATTAGTTTATGTTAGTTTTCTCTTGGCTCTGGCAAAGTTACAAACAATAATTATTATTATTTGTATTTATTTTTATGTAGTTGCATTTAAGATCAAAGATATATTTTTTATTTATTTACTTGCTTTATAAAATACTTACCTAACATTAAATAAAACACAACACAATCAGTAATGAAGCAATGTTTTACATTAAACACCCCCTAAGCGGGAAGCCTAATATAAGTGATACTGTGTGAGGGCTGTGTATAGTAACAAAAACATATACCTAAGTACCAAATGCTTTGGTATACAGTTTGTCTCAAATTCGATGCTTAGTATTGGGACCGCTTTTATCTATACATATTTATTTTTATTTATTTTAAGATGTTTATTGGTCAACTGTAATAAAAAAATTACATTAATTAAATGGCCATTGTAAAGCTGAATGGAACAAAAAACCTATAGATATTTGAAAAATCCGAAAAAGGTTGATATTTCATTGGTAGCTTGTGTCTTTGACAGCTGTCAAATTGTCACGTTAGCTGTATTTGTGAGGAATGATTTGTTATTTGTTTCCTAGTTAATATCTACCTAGGGGTCGATGCTACTTGAAACCTCCATATCGGCGATACGGAGTTTATAATTATATAATTTAAGGTCAATTTTGTTTGTCAAAACGTATTCCGGTATTCAAAACAAAATACATTGACATTAGTGTGTTTAATAAATAAATATTTTGAGGTTAGGTTTGTTTGTCAATTTATTACAAGGCGTTGTATTCTGTTCCACTCATTTTCCACTAACTCAGTCTGTAGGCATTTGTCAAAAATACGTTTTGCTAAACAAATACTTTTTGGATGACGATCTTTGCTGTGCTAAGTTAAATTATTAAAAAGATCGCTCAACTTAGCCGTTACCGAGACTACAATAGTAAGCATCGAATTCGAGGTCGAGACACACTGTATTTGGCAAAAAATCTTTATTAAATAATAAGTATGTAAGGTCCGTCTTACGACTATGTGGCTATCAAAAGAATGCGGTTAAAAATATACTGCTATATGCCTATGCCTCAACAGGTAAAATTGAATTGTTTAGCCTTTTATCGCCCCGTCTCTTCAAGTATCGTAGCTACAGACTTGTAAGGCGGACTATAGCTATTGTCGTAGACATAGACTTGTAGGGCGGACTATAGCTATGTACAAATTTTAAGGGTGTGTATAATTAACGTTTATTATTTATACTTACTGACTTATAGTTTATATACATTCAGATGGCTACTTTTACAACTAAATGTCTATATTACGTGCAAGTACACATAATACTATATTTTTGTCAATTTACGTGATAGATGTTAAAATTTTGTTTTGTAATTATGTTCCACTTTTATTGGGTTATATTGTTTTTAATAAGTTTATTTGTATTGTCTTATTTAATATTTTAGAAATATGTATTGTTTAATGTTTATACTCTAATCAATAATTGCAAAATAGGTGTCGTCATATATGCTCTGTTCATTATTTATTAAGACTTACTAGGTGACATGTGACCATTTTATTAATGTTTCGTTCCTTTTTTCATTTTATTCTACAGTGTGACCCGTAAAGTCCGCATCATATGAGATTTTTTTTTATTAATAGCTTTATTCGAAATTTGACTTTGGCATCAAGTTCTGCTTCGATCGGGTTTGTTAGGCAAAAAATAATAGTCACGTGATTCGCATAACCTGTCAAATTTTAATTTTTTTCAAAAAATAATTCAAAAGTGAGGTTATTTCTGAAAATATCGAAAAAAGTTATTAGAAAAAGTTTTTTTAAATGCAGTTTCTAGCCCACTTGTAAAATTTCAGCTGCATAAGATAACTTTTTTCGATACTTTCAGAAATAACCCCACTTTTGAATTATTTTCTGGAAAAAATTAAAATTTTACAGATTGCGAATCACGTGATTACTATTTTTTTGCTTAATTTTCATCTCGATCGAAGCAAAACTTGATGCCAAAGTCAAATTTCGAATATTATTCTATTAATAAATAAAACCCATATGATGCGGACTTTACTGGTCACACTGTATAATATCTGCTTCTCCAACTCAAGTGATAATAATACGTGAAAATTTATAGATTTTATTTTATTTTATTTGTAATTGTAATGCAATAAAATTGAATACTGCAAATTTGGATAATGTGGTTTTCGTAGACGACGCTATCGTCAAATAAAATGACAGCGACCATATTCGGTTATGTTATACCTACCCACAGAACTTATATTATAATATCTCATCTGTACTAACGGGGTTTTGGTATTTATAGGTTGCCATCCACTAATTTGTTTTAAACAGAAGAAATTATAGTACATTGAAATATATATTGGAGCTATCCTCTCTTAGCTCATGAAATAATGTTAAAAATTCTCCCATCAATTCTCTGTTTGCAAGTAGTGGATGAATCCAAAATTTTCTTGTTTTTCTGCGATCATACGAAACTGGCGAAGTTTCTGCGCGATCTACTAAAAACCGTGTGCCGTGTGAACGCGAAGCAAATTACATTACGGCACGGTTACCGTTAGAAAACCTTCAAGTGTGAAAAGGGCCGAAGTCTCATATGGTCGCTGTTATTTAATTCATCTAAAGAGAGCGTGTCAGAAAACCCCAATATCCAAATTTGCAGATGGTTACCGTGAGACACGTCCTGTATAACTGAAAAATATCAAGCGGCGTACTTGCAGTTTTTTAAAATTGAAAAAGAAGCCTCCGCTCCGAATTGAACCTGTCGATCTTGGCTACACATTTCAGTTTATAAGTAACTGTATCATATTATCCAAAAGGTTATTAAAGAAAGGGTAATGAAATATTAATAAAAAAGATGGTGGAATTGACCCTGATATAATTTAAAACTTTTGTTTTTTTTTCTATCATCAGCTTGAATCAGAAAATGTAGGTACCATCAATCCTTTGACTAATGTCACAGAATATACAGCTACGCAAAGCTATATATTCTGTGCTAATTTCCTCTATAGTAAAACGTAAGAAATTAATTTTTGTACCTGATTAAATTACATTTATAGCTACCTATGATTTAAAAATTCAAATGAGCTGATGATAATTAGCTACACACTGGCTTGTAAAATTTCATTAGGTATAACCAAAACAGATGTACTCTTATTGTCTAAAATAAACATATTTTGAGTTATTTTGTTACTTTGATTAATTAAATCTTTCTGCAATCTATCCTGTTCCTTAATGACTTGCTAATATTTTAGGGTGGGATTCCTTAAGTCATTTTATGAAGAAAAGTTCATATAAACATAATATGTCGTAAACGGCTTACATTTTTTGTTACAGGGTGTTGAATTTTTCTTTTTTAATGAGTTTTTTGTAATATCTCCGAAAGTACTTTAGATAATATTTTCAATTTTGGCATGTGCTAATAGGACATGAAAGCACATGTTTTAGTTATAAAATTAATTTTTTTGTCCCACCAGTGGCGTCCCTGCAAACATGTCCTCTGATATTTTTTAGAAAAAAAGTGGTACGCCACTGACATTTTTCCATGTGGATATTATTTCTGATTAGCCTGATCAATTCTACATAAAAATGGTCTCTTGCGTTTTTCTCCTCAGGCACACCGTTCTTAATTAAAATATTTAAATTAAATAAGTTTCATTTTGCAGTATTGGCGAATAATTTTTGATCACATAAATCTAATTATCCTGGAACGGTGACGTTCTTAAAAACATAATTAACGCCTTAACGGCAGTCTTATCTGCATTTCCTCCAAGAAGAACTACCTGTGTTACTTGAAGTGTACCATAAGCGATAAGGAATCAAATGTGGTACATGCATGATGGAGCTCCTGCTCATTTCAGTGTAATCGTTCGCGACCATTTTGATGCAGTTTATCCGAATCGTTAGATAGGTCGCGGAGGAGCTCAACAATGGCCAGCAAGATCCCCTGATCTCAATTGTTTGGATTTTTTCTTGTGGGTCATCTTAAAACTCTAGTGTATAAAACTGCCAATAACACTTTAGAAAATTTAAGGGAGCGAATAATTGCCATCTGTAAAACAATACGGAATTCGCCTGGAATATTTGAACGAGTGCGCTATTCGGTGCAAAGACGGACGAAAGCATGCCTATTAAGTGAAGGTGGTCATTTCCAACAATTTTTATAAAACAAAATTTTGCATTAACAATGTTAATGCCTGCTTTATACCTCCCATTTAACATTTAATTTAATTTAAGATTTAAGCTAAACTAAGAATTTAAAAGTTGAAAGTTAATTTTCTTATGCATGCGTTTATACCTCTCATTTAAACTAATTTATTTAATTTAATTTAAGAGTTGACCAACTTTCAACTTAAGGTAAAAGATCGTGCCAGATCGTGCTAAATCGCGTTAGATCGTTCTCCACAACTGTCCGTGATTGGCCAGGAAGAAAGATGAATATTTTGATGGGTGACAATAACCTAAAATTTTTGTTGGAATTTTTATTTTTATCAACAAATAAAGTGCTTTTTCTCTATTTATTTTGACTGCTTGTGATTTGTAATGGAAGACTACGATTTGTTTTTTACTACTTGCTTTTTGTTGTAACAACAGCTGGAAAAATCTTCTTTTTTTTGCACTTCATTTAATTTAATTTAGTGGCACGTTTTCGAGGTATAAATTAACAAAATTATTTCTTAGCTTAGTTTAAATGATAAATTAAATCTTAAATTAACTTAAATCTTAAATGAGAGGTATAAAGCAAGCATAATAATAAGTACTAAATAGGTAGTAGAGCTAATTTAACTTAATTATTTTAATTAAGAACGGTGTGCCTGAGGAGAAAAACTCAAGAGACCATTTTTATGAAGAATTGACCAGGCTAATCAGAAATAATATCCACATGGAAAAATGTCAGTGGTGTACCATTTTTTTCCTAAAAAATATCATAGGACATTTTTGCAGGGACGCCACCGGTGGGACAAAAAAATAACTTTTATAACTAAAACACGTGGTTTTGTGTCCTATTACAAAAAACGCATTAAAAAAAAAAAAATTCAACACCCTGTAGCAAAAAATTTACAGCCGTTTGGGACATATATGTTTATAATAATATGAACTTTTCTTCATTAAATGACTTGAGGGATCACACCCTAAAATATTAGCACGTCTTAAGGAACACCCTGTATATAAAAATGAATGTTTGTCTGTCTGTATGTCCCGTATGCGTTCCTATACCATTTATCCGATTACGATAAAAATTCGGTGAGTTGTGTGCAGGCCGAGGAAAGGTTTCGGTATAAGTACTAATAAGTAGCGTAGCAACGCGCGCAGGGTATAGCTAATACATTATAAAAAGTTCTTAAAAAAGATAAAGCTTTATGGCGACAGCCTAGTAGAGTAGAGGTCGGAGACTCGGTAGTGAGCACTAACTATCTATATTTAATCAACATTATCTTTACCAAGATCCGAAGAAACGCTTTGTAAATAAACTATTAAAAAGACTACCGGCAAATAATATTGATTGTGGACCTATAATGTCGTGGTCGGATATCTGTCTTTGTCTACTCTTAAACATTCTAGAAGGCCATGATTTTTGCCATCAAACGTTTTGGTTTTAAATGGTGCACGATCATGAGGCGTTAAGATTGGTACAGAGATTTGGATCGAATCAGTTCAGATAACTTTGACCGTGCGAGCATTTACCAATCGACCACAAATCAGATCAGTTGGAATCAGTTAGATCGATCTGAATCCGCGAATCTAACACGCCTATGATATGGTATCAAACTTTGTAAGTGTATCGTGGACTGATAGTGGCGCAAAGGTATCTGTTATTAGAGGGTCTCAACGATAGTGGCGTGCGTCCCTCTGTATACTATCCAACGAAATAAGAATTATTTCGTTGATACTATCGTATAGTGAGTGAAGTGCTTTGCATGCTGAACAGTAGATACGTGGCAACCTCGGATTGAGATTAAGTAAATAAACAACTCATTTAGCACGTAAGTATTCGTTGATTTAGCATGTAGTCACATGTCATTCCTGTTCTGTGGTGTTCGAATATTAAAATGTAAACAACCGAAATTCGAGTTTTCACTTCAGCTTCAGAATTATATGCTATTTAAATTGATTGGAACTGTTGGCATATCTTTTTATTATCCCAAACGGCCTAAACTAATACCCTCTAGGGTATTGCCTAAACATGATCCTAAAGAAAGTAACACGCATACGACCCCCATCATTTATTAGGGAAGCTACCAGCAAAGCTGCTTTAGATGAAATTATTAGAGTGGATCATGCCGGTGAATTGGGGTTTGTATTTTTGGTACCGTATTTTTAATTAATGAATTAGGAACTCATTATAACGTGGACATTCTTCTATCTCAAAAACCTATTTTTTTTAGAGCAGACAGAATATACGCTGGTCAAATGACAGTGCTAGGGAGCTCATCAAAAGGCCCTCTTATCCAGCACATGTGGGATCAGGAAAAAGGACATAGAGCTAAATTTGAAGAACTTATTAAAAAACACCGAGTACGACCAACTGTTATGACACCAATTTGGAATATTGCTGGTTTTATGTTGGGAGCTGGTAAGCATAAACTTATTCACTTCGGTTCTTACAGATTACTCACCGAGGTTCATTCAGTGTTTTTATTCAGAAGATGCAACTCTATTCCACCTACCCTCTCTACACATTATCTTTCAAAATAACTAAGATTTGTGGGATGAGACCTAACAAGAAGTTTTCAAATATATTTTTTTTATTAGCTTAATAAGGATTATATTCAACTATAATTGTAGGTACTGCCTTATTAGGAGAAAAAGCTGCTATGGCTTGTACAGTGGCAGTAGAAACAGTTATTGTGGAACATTATAATGATCAATTAAGGACATTATTAGAAGATCCAGAATGTAACAAAGAATTGATGGAAGTTATTACAAAGTTTAGAGATGAGGAACAGGAGCACCACGATACAGGTTAAGTATAGTGATATTGGGCAATATAAAATTACACCATAATAATAGATTGATAAGATAAATCGCAGAGGAAATTTTTTTCACATTGATTATTGATCAAAATCACTTTTAATTTCAAATTTATTTTTAGGAATTGACCATGGAGCAGAACAAGCTCCCTTATATTCCTTATTATCTGATGCTATAAAGGGTGGTTGTAAAATAGCTATTGCCATTTCGAAAGTCGTTTAGAATTTATTTTTGTAATATTGTTAATAAATTGTTTATTTTCATCATTTGCGTTTACAATTTATATTTCCTCAATTTTGTCATATTTTTCACAGATGGCAAATAAATAATACACATCTACTGAGTGATTAACTACAAATATACATAGTGCTAGTGCAAAGCATGTTGTCCTAGCAGCAGTTTCGATGACCTTACCCTTTTTTAAAAAGACCAATTTGGGCAATTATCAAATATACGGTTGGATGCATGAATAGGTGAAAAATAATGAATTTTTTTAGTTGGGGGTTTTCTGGGCTTCAGCCTTGCTTAGAAACTAATTTGTGTCATAATTTTAGTTTCGAAAAATCAACTATGTTTTGTAAATTTACAAATATAGTATATTATTTAACCAAGGTTTAGACAGCTACTATTATGGGCTATAAGCTGTCTAAACCGTGGTTAATATGATTTTGTTCCACTACAAACATTTACTAGGTATTTGAAGATATTAAAAAAATTATTTTTTATTACCATAAGGGGTGGTATGAAAATAATTTAAAATATCAAAGTAGGCACAGAATTTTCCAATATTACTCAGTTTTTCTGTGTCGTTTTTTGTATTTCCTAGAAAAAAAGGACTATACTAGTGGAAAAAATAAGTGTTTTGTCAATTAGGTACATTCTTGATTTTGCGAAACTAAAATTACGACAAAAACTAGTTTCTACCCAAGAATTTTCAGCTCAAAAAATGTGCATCTATTCATGCGTCGATCCGGGGACACCACGCCAAAATTGATAATTTATTTGAGGAATGATACATTTTGAGGCGTAATTTTCTTAGGGTATGTCACCACTGCAGAATTTTCCAATTTCTTCTATATTGCCATGATCACTATTTTACAGTAGGTACCTACACAATAAAAAAATTGTGAGTGCTTAAGACCACACGACAGAAGTGAAACGTTTCAACAAGGTTAATTCAGTGCCCACAAAAAAGTGCTAAACGCGCCTAAAGAAGTTTTCACTTCAAAAATAACATAAACTTGGAATACGGGATAATTTTACTGCATACGAAAAAAGATATTTCCTAAAATTGAACAACCCTTGAATTTTTACATCTTTAACAGAAGTCAGAATAAATTAGGTCCACGGAATAAGCAATTACGGTAAACCTTACTTCACCCTACGTAAATATATAATTTTAAAAATGCCAGAACATACCTGAGACGCAGACGAGTGTCTATACCACGCACACTGTTGTGGAATGGGACTGGTGGCGGCATGCTCTTTCATATAACGTTCATTCGGGTCAGGGTCAGTTCAGATTGAATATAGCAGTTGAATTCGAGCGTAGCACAGCCGAACCTGACGCGTGACGGCTCAGTTTAATTCAGTGCCCACAAAAAGTGCTAAACGCGCCTAAAAAAGTTTTCACTTCAATAATTAAACTTCTTCCACCTTGAAAAAAAGTCAAAGAAAAGATCACATTGATTTTGTTGTGTGGGAGGAACCGAAGGTTATTTATATTTTTGGTTAAAAATAGCATTAAAAGTAACCCTAGTGGCGCATCCGCCATATTTCATCGTCTCCAAAAAGCGGTCGTCCGTGGGTAGCAGTTGCCTAGTTTTACGTTTAAAAAAGTTGAATTTATAAAAGCAAAAAACGAAATTGGATCAAATTATGTGCCCATATCTATTTTTCTGCTCTTAATAATTTATAAATCCGCAACATTTTTTAACGTAAAACTGTAGGTAATTATTGTACTCCAAAGACGGTCGAAACTCGTGGGGAAAAGTACCAAACTGCATGTTATTAATTTTTTCTTAATTCGTGTGTGTTTCGGACGAAACCGATTATTTATACATGTTAAAAATTTTATGGTATACTGAAATCTCATCAGAAATATTATAGGTTGAGATCCGATTTGAACGAACACTGAGTTTCGGTGCACCCTAAGGTTCGGCCGAAACCGAAACTAGATTTTTTGGCCGAAACCAAATCTTCGGTCGGTCTCTAATTTATTATATTACCCACTTATTTGGGACCCCCAGAACTTTGTAAGTAATACAGGGTAGAGGTAACAATTATGTATATATTTTCGAGCAGCACCTGTTCTCTTGTATCCCTAAGGCTGGATCCACATACGTCCGTGATCACGGTCCTATTTTGAATAAATATAAAATAAAACTATGTTGGAGTGACAATTTTTTTTATTTATTTTTCTATATTTTCTTAAAAAAATATTTACAAAGCTAAAAATAATGACCTAAATTAAACCTAAAAAGAATACTTAAATATACTTACATAATTACAAGTTATCAATCATTATATAAGACTCAATATTTACAAAAATTCAGTAAAGAAGGTACTCAGATTATTAGCTTTAAACACTGGCACTGAATGATAACACGTGAAAAATTGGTACCTTCCCACCAGAAGATACATTCTACTAGAATTTTGCAACATTTTCAATCATAAGTTTTTCTTTTTAGGCCGAAGATATAAGTGCAATAAAGAAGCATACTTTGTGTATAATTACTTGTTGAAAGATATTAATTAAGCGTATTTTTCCTAATATTTTAACATTTTGCAGCTCACCTATATTGTTGCAATCAAGGCAATTGATTCGCACGAATTTGGTGTCGAAAAATAGCCCAGATTCAAATGTGTAAAAAGAATTACCTATTTCAAGAATCGCATAGACTTTCAAAATAGCCACACTATTTATATACAGTGACCGGCAGAAAGTGCGCAGCATATGGGAAAGTTTCTTATCGTTAAGTTTAGAAAATTAATTTTATTTTAGAAAGGTTCTGCATGTTCTCAAACCAAAATAACACCCTTTAAATCTGGTAAAAGTCTTATGGTATACGAGGTAGGATCAAAAATTTAAAATTCCGCTAAGAGTAAAGTACCTCCATCTTTCATTTTACAATATTTTTTTACTAAGAATTATGGTTTTAATTTCAAAGTTATACCCAAATTCCGCTTATTTTGGACAAAAGAAATGGATTTAATCGTGTTTTCTGAATAACACTGTATAAAAAATAAATGGCAACCGAACAGTACGAAAATGAGATTTTCTGCAGACTTTGTTAGAGATTACCATCGATCATAAGTATGATTAGTTTGTTTTCATAATATTATGGCTTTTTAAAATAAAAACATAAAAATATTAAATATTTTTTCTGCACACCGTATTTTATTTTCTGATGGATTAAGTTAATTTAATCTAACTGATATTTTTTGATTTACATTGACTTAAAGCATCTCCTAAATAGTTTTTTATACATTGAAGTATGCATAGAAAGTTTCCTTATTTTGCGTGACGAATAAAATCCGTTCAAAATATATTTTTAATTAAAATTTTTTTCTTTATAAATCAAAAGGAAACCTTCTATGCATACTTTAATGTATAAAAAACTATTTAGGAGATGTTTTAAGTTAATGTAAATCAAAAAATATCAGTTAGATGAAATTAAGTTGTTCAAACTAATCAAACTAATCGGACTTATGATCGACGGTAATCTCTAACAAAGTCTGCAGAAAATCTTATTTTGGTACTGTTCGGTTGCCATTTATTTTTTATACAGTGTTATTCAGAAAACACGATTAAATCCATTTTTTTGTCCAAAATAAGCGAAATTTGGATATAATTTTGAAATTAAAACAATTCTTCTTAGTAAAAAAAATATTCCAAAATGAAAGAGGGAGGTACTTTACTCTTAGCGGAATTTCAAATTTTTGATCCTACCTCGTATACCATAATACTTTTACCGGATTTAATGGGTGTTATTTTGGTTTGAGAACATGCAGAACCTTTCTAAAATAAAATTAATTTTCTTAACTTAAAGATAAAAAAACTTTTCCATATGCTGCGCACTTTCTGCCGGTCACTGTATAAAGGCATAGTTCTTAAGGTCAATTATGTATAAAAGAGACCTATAAACGGCTTGAATGCAGGGGTAACTTCCGGAACCTTGCAATTATTATTAAAAAAAAAATTAGTATCTAATTTTGGAAGGGCTGTTCAGGGCGGCATTGACGAATAGTATACCGGTGTTTTTTTTTTTAAATAAATGTACAGAAACTTTTAAACAGCAGTTTTTTGAAACCACTAAAATTGCCACAATTTACCTTAAAATTCTTGAAAGTAAACACGTCGATTTTCAGAACAGAAGTAAAAACAACAATTTTCACTGGTAACACGATATTTTTTAGTCTATCTAGATGTCATCTCTCCTAAGAATTCTAAAGAATATGTGTTTGTTTTAACAGAAAAGGGGTCGTAATTGCACAAAACACGAAAGTAAAAAAAAATTACCGGCTGACTAACATCTGTCTTGCTCTACCAGCTCCAGAATATGTCTGTCTTTCTTCTTCGTATGCCAAAAGCATAAAAATTACTACTCTAATCAATCGATGAATAGTTAGGCAAATCGAATTTAACAGTTAAAAGCTAGAAAATGGCGTCGCTATTCCCACCCTAAGGGTATTTTTGATTCATATTTATCCCATAATATTCAGACGATCCCACATCTAGTTTTGTTCCAACACAGTAAGAAATTCGAAGTTAAGAATTAAATTCTAGGCTCATATTATGTAAAATTTCAGGATTTTATTTAAATAAATTCGATAACGCATTTTTTTTTAAATATTTTTTTATCAATTTAAGTTTCCAGTTTTCTTTTCTTTTAGATATCCTGGCGAATGAAAAGACCATGTATTTGGATAAAAATAATCGATTGGAAAAGTATTTTCTTCAATTGATAGGACCATGGATTAATGGCTATTAAATTTTCTTTAACTAAACTCAGTTTTTAAAGCGGTTTTTACAGTCGGCAATACTTCCTGCAAGTTGCAATTCTCTTGCTTGTAAGCTTGCGCAGTTACTATCCAACTGATCAGATTTGGCAGATATGATCAGCTGGCTCATAACTGCGCATGCTTACAAGCAAGAGAATTGCGACTTGCACGTAAATATTGCCGACTGTAAAAAGGCCTTAAAATATGTTAACTATTGCTAGTGAGCGTGCGGCGAAAACTTATTTTTTTTAAAACCGACCAGAAAATTTACACTTTCTGGACAATTTTTCGTCTAGAAAATAACGTTTTTCCGATCGCAAGACCGGAAAAGCGACATTGGAGACAGGAAAAATCTTTTTCTATTTCACGTTCATAATGAGTTCAGTACGACCCTCATTTGCGGATCGTAATGAAGCTATTTCGATACGCGTTTTTTCTTTATTTGGTGTTGGTAACATTTAAATGTTTTATTTCATTGACTTGCGCGGCCTTTGTGATTTACGAGAAAACCCATTTTTCGCAGAGGAAAACTAGCTTGATAACTTACTTTTTTATTCTGTGTGGATAACAGTCATGTATGTTGGTTGCATAAATCTATAAATCAATCTTTTGTAGATGCTTCAAGCTATCATTTTCTGCCAAATCCTATCCAAAATTCAATCTACTAACCTTCTAATGTCGATTTTAACTTCAACTTTATTTGAATTTTCCATCTTCCCTATACTAAATTGCAATGCCGTGACGTAAAATCACGTCTTTTGAAATTCGAAAAAAAGTAGCAAAATCTCCCGAATTTCCGAACGCTCTGTATATGTACCGAATGTACAAGGATCACACAACGTATTCCGTCCAATTTCAAATCTCATATCGCTAAAATAACTTTAGAATCTCGTGGTGAAAATGGGTCAATAAATCAAAAAATGACAGTTTGCCAAATAATTTTTGTTGTCCAGAGGCTCCTATGATAAAAAATAGTATTACCAACATAGAATTTAGACATAAAAATTTACAAAATTTGAAGGATTTATTTTCTTTTTAAAATGTATTTTTCTTGATTATAAAAGGTGAAATAGAAAAAAATGTATAAAGCACATGTTTCGTAAGGCGTTTTAGCGCCCGTGTCAATAAAAAAACTCGCCACTTCGTGGCTCGTTTTTTAAGATAGACGCGGCCGCAAAAACCGCTTCTTATGAAACTCGTACTTTAATATACTATTTCCGGACTCTAATGTCACTTTTCCGGTCTCTAAAGTCAGTGTCACCCTGTTTTTTGTTTTTCCAATCGCTCTTTGATAATACAAGATACCTTGATTTCGTTATTATAACAACATTTCGATGTATTAGAGACTTTTTGCACCTCTTAATTCGTCATTCTTTTGTGGTTATCGTTATTCTGAGCATGCGCAATGTCAGAAAGGTGATCCGCTATGGTTAATAACCATAACGGACTCCGTTAGTTACGGAAGGATAAGGAAGAGCTTATCGTTATCCTTATGGTTATGCTTAAACTGCATGGTTGCCGGAACATCCAAAAGTTATGAAGCATCATTGCTATGAATTAAAATTGTGATAAGCAATTAATTAAAATCCAAAGCAATAGTAGCTTTACATTAAAATATACAACTTAATCAAATTATTTTTAGGTTAGGTATTTTATTTTGTTTAGGTGCGCCTGCGCCAAATTAATAACTACAGACAGAACGTATAGGCGCTGCAAAATCTCTGGTTTTAACAGTGGCGCTACTCGTTATGTTTAATAAAGTTAACCATAACGGAGCTAAAAACTGACATTAATTTAAGAGGTGCAAAAAGTCTCTATTGTCGAGTGACAGTTCGTTGATTTTTAATTTTGTTCTTTATGTCAAACTTGTTTCGCGTAGATTATAAAATATTTCGAAGTGTCGGTCTTAAAAAAAATATTGTACGTCACGCAACCGAAAATTAGTGTTTTCCAGGTCTCTCCAAGCTTCCAGGACTCGCCTATGGCTCGCCCTGGAAATGCTCGTCTCGACCTGAAAAACACTACTTTCCGGTCTTGTAACGTAAATTACTATTTCGATTTTGTCCTGTCAATTGCAGAAAAACTACTACAGTGTGACCCGTAAAGTCCGCATCATGTGGGATTTTTTTTATTAATAACTTTATTCGAAATTTGACTTGGCATCAAGTTTTGCTGCGATCGAGATGGAAATTAAGCAAAAAAATAGTAGTCACGTCACATTATCTGTCAAATTTTAATTTTTTCCTAAAAATAATTCAAAAGTAGGGTTATTTTTGAAAGTATCGAAAAAAGTTTTTTTAAATGCAGTTTCTAGCCAACATGCAAAACTTTAGCTGTATAAGATAATTTTGATTTTTTTATCCATATTTTGTAAATTGCACCACTTTTGCAAAATAAGACTCAACGCAACCTACATAAAACTTGTTAGTTTTCACAATGCTTTATTTCGGATACATTTTCTTTAAAGTAGCGCCATATTAAATGTGTGTTTTTCTACAAAATCAAAATTGGACTATTAAAATTTGGTCGCATGTGATGCAAAGTTTATTTGTTTTTGATCCTATATAACGTAACTTCATAAAATAAGTATTTTTGAAAACGTAGTTTGTATCTGAAAGTAATACACCTTAATATTAACACAAAAAGAACACAGTGTAATCTGATCAGTAAAGCGTTCATTAAGTGGATAATAAATTTTAGTGGTGGGTAAAAAATCAAAATTATCTTATGCAGCTGAAATTTTGCATGTGGGCTAGAAACTGCATTTAAAAAAAACTTTTTCTAATAACTTTTTTCGATATTTTCAGAAATAACCCCACTTTTGAATTATTTTTTGGAAAAAATTAAAATTTGACAGAAAATGCGAATCATGTGACTACTATTTTTTTGCTTAATTTTCATCTCGATCGAAGCAGAACTTATGTCAAAGTCAAATTTCGAATAAAGCTATTAATAAAAAAAAATCACATATGATGCGGACTTTACTGGTCACACTGTATATTCGATTATTTGCATCCAAATACATGGGCCCATTAGCAAAGCTACCTAAATGGAAAAAGTGGAAGTTTATAAATTGATAAAAAAGACCTATTTAAAAAAAACTTTTAATTTAAAAATTTTGCATAGTGGCCTAGAATTTAATTCTAAACAACTTTTGTAAATATATTTTTTGGATATCTCGTCACCTAACGCTTACTTTTTGTAAATCCAGTTTTATTTTAATTTGCCGCTATACCAGTAGTCACGTGACGTATCTCAAAATCGATTTTTAGGTTATTGGACATGCAGAACCGATCTCTCTAAAAAGTTGTTTCCTACAAGCGTGCGCAATTTGAAAAAAAGTATTTTTCCGCACGCATAAAATTAAAAAAAAAAAAAAAAATTTAATGCTTTTAGGATAAATGTTGATCCTAACTCATGCGGAAAGTTACTTTTCGCTCTCAACAGCTTACCCGAACTGCGCTGAAAGTGTCTCTTACCGCACTTGTTAGGATAATAACTATGGGTGAAATTACAAAAAAACGCTTACCTGCAACTTGGCAGATCTGCAAATATGGCGGACTTGCAGACGCAAAATAATTTGCAGAAAGCTGCTTGCTATCAGAATTTATATTATTTATATTTATACAGGGTAACTCAAAAAAGTTAATATTTTTTTTATTAGTTTTGAAAGAAATTTTGTAGATATTTCTTTATGTACTACTTGTCGCTTATCGTATGCTTCCAAATATATATAATTAATCAAGGTTCTACAGGGTGTTTCCGATGATAAGCGATAGAAAAATAACATAAAAATGCATGCATTTATAAATCACCCGGTATATTAAAAATGGATCGGTTAAATTTCGTTATTTTTTAATATTTTTTGCTTGAAGTGTCTTACTTACATGTTTGCTATTGATTTCCCTTTTTCTATGACCAGTTCTGGAGATATACAGCGTCGAACAGACTCAAAACTCAAAAAATAAGCAAATAAAATAACATTTTTTTTTATTTCAATAAAATTTGTTATGTAAGTAGGGTTATTTTATGGTTAAAAATAAATGTATTTTGCCATACAGGGTGTTTCGAATAATTAAGGGCACAAAAAATATTAAATAATTTTCGTCACTCACCCGGTATATAATAAATTTTTTTTTACTATTTTTATAATATTCTATCCTATCTACCACAGGGCCATCAGAAATTTAGAAAAACAAAACGAATTAATATTATAAACTACGAAAATATAATGTATTGAGAGTTCATATTTTACAACTTAGTATCTCAAAAACTGGTCGGCAGATATTGTTGTGGCCATGAACACATTTGATCAGAATGGCATTTTCTAGAACATACTAAAAATTTAGAAAATTTAACCGAGGGCCATTTTCCATAAGAGAAGTGCGGGGTTCTTTGACATTCCAAAAACTATTTGCAAATCCGCCATTTTTACCGTAGTTAAACCGTTTTACTACTTCTGTACTTCTGATTTATTGATATAGACTGCTAAATATGTGAAATATGCCCAAATCCATGGCAATAATGAATGAATGAACTTAACTTTCTTAATGTTTCCTTATTTTTTTTTATATATAAAAATCGGATACAAATTGTAAATAACGTCAAATCCCCAAAATATAGGTTGGGTTTTAACAACTTTTATACATTTTGCAAGGCTTCAGATGCAGTGCTTCTGTAATTTCACCCTATTTCGGTACTTTACTAATAATTTTTTTTCAAACTTTTAGCTGGTCATTGTATAAAACATTTTATGACAGGTAATAATTTGGCCCAAAAATAGAAAACTGCCATCCAGATTATAAAATGATAAATCCTCAGATAACGTTTCAGATTGCTAAAAGTTAGATTAACATATTTATATAAATGATAATTTAAGTAAACTTTTTGTTTGCGATTTCTTTTTAAGTTAGAAACTATTTTTTATTCTTCTTCTTCACTTCTTTATGGCGCCGCCGGCTGCGGTAAGCGACATTCGCCAGATTTTTATTATCCTGATTTGATAATTTTGGGAGTAGCAAAATGTTTACGGAAAATATTGCTACAAGTTCTTAAATTATAGTTGCAAAAATTAACCCTTATTAGATAATGGCCAGATTTTGTCAACCAGCTCCTGTTAATCGAAACTTTAAAGGCCAATATCTATATCGAAATGGTTTTTAAACCTTATATCTTTTTATAAACAGGCCAAGGTTTTTCGACGGTGTCCATGTCTTTTGCTATGTCCGGCAATTTCCTTTTGCTATTTACTTTAAGCATCTTACTAATTTCAGCATGTGTGAAACAAAAAACTCACTTTGCATTCAACGGCACAATAAAATGAACTGAGTAAGGGTAGATGCGCGCGAGGGGCTGAGATATTTTTTTTACTTAACATATTTTCTTCGTCTGTCCGTCGATAGGCCATAAAGTGAGACCTACCATAGAAGTACGGTATATAGAGTACAGTTCACAAGTCTATACCTATAATAGGCGTCTATATTTCTGTAAAATTTATAAAAAACGAGTTTAAATGAATTTGACCCAGTAAATATGCTTAATTATAAAAACATTTAAAATTAGTAAAATATGGTAAATTTTTAAATTGTATTTTAAATATCTACCGCAATATATTAAAAAAAAAAAATTGTTTATGGAAACCACACGTTATTTGGAAAAGGAGTTACACAAGTACTTTTGATACACAAGAAACCCTTACCAAATAATACTACTAGCGAAAAATATTTTTAAATGCGCAAGCTAATAAAGCTTGTTATAAGAACTTTAAATTTTATCAGCAGCAATTTTCAAAACTTTTCTGAATGCCTTCTTTACTTTTCCCTTAAAATTAAAATTGCAATAAAGGCAGCCCTAATCGACTATCTTTTGTTTTTTCACATTATCGTTACTCTCGATCAAAGCCTTTCGCTTAGCTGCCTTTTTTTCCTGGACAGTTTTTTTCAGACCCTTCATTTTACGAGTCTGAAGACCATTAATGTCTTGTTTACCCATGTGAATACGACCATGAGTGGTACCAAGTGCGTCGGTGGAAATGTTCTTCTTTTTAGTGACTTTCAGTTCTTTTGGTTTGCGACAAGCTTCTTTCATAAGGTCATCGGTTGGCAGCTTGGTGCGTCTGAGGGTAAAATCCATTCGGGGACCTATTAGAGAAAAGGGTTTTAAATTGTACGTTGAAATATACAGGGTTATCCTTAAGTACATCAAGAAAATCTAGGATATGATTCCTGGCATCAATTTAAGATGAAAAGTTCATATGGACTTATGCCCTAAAATGCTTACCCTCTAAGATACAGCGTGTTAAAATATTTTTTTTAAATATTTATTTTAGTTAAATTTCGAAAATCCCTAAAGATTCGGTATTGAAAATTCGTGCCTATCTATTTTGGATCAAACTACACCTTTTCATTAAAAAATGTTTTGCTTCCTTCCACCAGTGGCGTGCGTACCAGATACCATCAATATTGTTTTGGTGAAAATATTTGATACGCCACTGATTTTTTAAACTCTAATGCATTTGTATGCATTATTGATACAAGCTGAACAAGAGTTGTCTCTACTATGTTTTTGAAAAAAGCAGTAGATTTAAAGACGACAATTTTTTTTTATTTGTTCTAAGAATGTATATTTTTTAACCCCATCCGTGGTTCATTATTTGCCCTTTTTAACCTTTATTGGTTACATCATTAAAAATAAACTTTTCAAACTTTTCATTTATTTTTATTTTATTACCCCTTAATACTATACTGTATTAGGTATGATTATATTTCGATGTCAATTCCTTTTTAAAAAACAATTAAAATATTTGCTTGTACTTTTTTAAGTTTACCAATGTTTTTACATGTTTTAAATAGATCTAAATAAACAAAAATTCTTTTTTTAATTTCCTACTACAATATTTTATATAGCGTTTTGATTTTTATATTTGATTGCGAATCTGTTACATAGCTATATCTAATTGTAGAATTAATTAACTTATAATACGTGTTTAGTTGACAATAAAATGTATTATTCATAATGAGTTTTATTTTTTTATCTTTACGCACCTTTTTTCTATTTCCATATTTTGTAACAAAATATCTCACGCATAAACGGTTTCGTATAATAATTACTGACAATTACTTTTTTATACGACGTCTGCTATTAATTATGAATATTTCTACAATTACATAAAACTCAGGTGTGTTATACTTGTTTATATCCCATTAGATCAATTTTTCAAATGATTTAAAAATAATATTTTATTTTTTATTTTAGGGGGTTTAAGAGTTAACTAGGTACTCTGCTTAAATATATAATAATCCTGTTGTTGTCTATATTAAAAATAGTTACTACCTATCTGGTATGGTAATTTTTTAATCCTTATTGCTTATTGATTGTTATTTAGTGCCCCTAACGGACTCTCCTAAAATTTTACTAACGTAAAATTTAATGAGCCCGTTCGGGTCTTTAGAGTAGTTATATCATATATTTCACACTTATTAAATCGTAAATTTGATTAATTTAGGGAGTTTAAATGATTGTTAGGTTAGAAAAATAATCTATGTACCCTTGTTATTTGCAATTACATCTTTAATTAGATACCAAATATGCATGGAATGTTAATAACCTACCCCTATTTTTATTAGTGTACAGAAGCTCTTGAGATACACAGCAAATTATTAATGTATGATGACTGCCGAAATTGGATACAATCATTAAGTTATCATAATAGGTTTTGATAGTTTGCTAATTGAATTGGAATCTAATTATGGCTATTCTTATCATCTTATATCCTGGTAATATCATCTGCTCATTCGTTCTACCGATTTAAGAATTTGTTGATAATACAGCCTATATGGATATGTTAAAAAAATTAAAAATAGATCCGTTTTAATCAGTTTTCTAGCTATTAAACATAATTTTAAGCGTTTTTACCCTTACAAGGGCTGCTAAGTATAAGTTTTCATTTGTTTAAGGGTTGTTTTTATGTGTTTTTAGATGTTTTCTGTATGTTTCTATACCGTTCAAGAACAATTCAGAGAAATTTTTGTAAAATATTTCCCCTATGTTTTAATATCCTTATTACTCCGACTTCTCCTTTACAAATTAAGTATTATCATCAGGTGTGACCAGGCTACCGGTGATTACCTAATGCAGCATTTCTATCTATAAACGTAGAAAGTAGTTTTAAACTGTAAATTTGATCAATTTAAGGAACCTAAATGATTGCACGGTTAGAAAAATAATCGATGTATCTATATTATTTGAATTTGTATCGTTCATTTGATACCAAGAAGTAATAGTACAGGGGTTGAACCTACCCCTGGTGGTAAATTATATTTTTGGTATACAAGTATAGAGAAATACATACTCATGTATGTATGGTAGCCTACCGAAATTAATTTTGATCGTTAATATCACATTATGAGTAACTATTCTGTCTATTATTGTTAATTGCAATGGAATTTAATTATAACCATCCTTTTCTATCTTATATTCGTGTATTAGTTCCTTATGTTATAGTTTAAACCTTAGCTGTGCAATTCTATGATGTTGTGATGCATACCTACATCTAATAAAAAGCCTAGTAAAGTTCCGATAGCTCAGTGGTAAGAGAGGATAATTAGTAATCCGATGGTTGGCAGATCGATTCCTGCCAAATGTTTGAACTTTTTTTCTAATGAAAATTAAAATTATTAGGATACGATGACGTAGCCAGATTTACTAAGCGCCCTCTGACGCTTCAGCCGCTAGACTAGTACTCTAGTAAGGGGCATTGACCCGAGCTCTCGCGAGTTATACCGATGATCCGCTAGGTGTCACCGCCAAATGGTACCACGCGAGGGTAAGGCGTGGTCCTTAAAATGTGCCAGTTTTTGCAAATGGAAGCTTAAGTTTTCCTTATGGAGATTTACATGTAAAAAGAGCTCCAAATAGCCAGGATCCGTATAACCTCATCTACTACTTACTGTAATTTTAAATAAACCAAAGAATAATATATATTATTTAAATATTTAAATATATATTATTATATAATTATATTATAATTTTTAGCTTTAAACAAAATGCCAATTATTGGTGAGATGTAACTTCTTAAATATTCAATATGTTTTTTCCAACTTAAATTTTATCAATATATAAACCTAAAAATTTAATTTATTAGTATACTTATTTAATATAGTGATTATTATTTTTTTAATTTTGATTTACTTATAAACATGATTTATTAAAATTTAATGATAATTTATTAATTTCAAGTCATTTACATACTATATTTAGGTCGTGGCTAATGTTATTATGAATTTGAGCATAGTCTTCATGAAAATATACAATAGTAGTAGTATCATCAGCAAACAATTTAATTTTACCTTTTAAATTTAATTTTGCTATAGAATTAATGGAGATTTTAAAAAAATACTAGGTCCTAAACATCACTATATTCAGTGCCAGATTTACTGGAGGCAACACATCGGTGTTTAAGGACAAAATTATAATACGTTACAATAAAAAACTTGAAAATAAATAAATTCTTGTTTGATGCACTTCAAAATTTTGTGTCATAGTATCTAGTGGTGCGACATGTTTTTCTTCAAAAATAGCCCCGCACGGACGCCGCTGCTAAAATTAAAAAAAAATATTTTACACCAAAGAATGCCTTTCGATGCTCAAAAGACGTGTACCAAATTTCATAAAAATATCTAGAGTGGTTTGAAAATGGCAATGAAAATATATTTTTTTTTTTAAATGTTAACACCCTGTGGGTATCTCCCCAAAAAAAGTGTCTGCCTTTTTGTAATTATTTTTTATTATACTTATGTAATTAAGACACTGTTAAAATGTCAGCGTGAATCAAACACTTCATATTGTATTTTTAAAAAAACAACTTGGGGGTGTTTTTATTAAATGTTAACCCCCTCAAAAGTGTCTGCCTTATTAATTTTTGTGTTTTGTGTCATTTTAAATTTTGATTTCTGTTTGTTGGCCTCTGAAACAAATACTTTTTTTGGCCAAAATTGTTGGACACCTTTCTCCTATGCGCAGTACCTGGTGTCCCCAGGTAGAGCTAGCCAACACTTGCTTACCTGCTCATCTATCCAGTAGATACTATGACACAAAATTTTGAAGTGCATCAAACACTTCATGAAACGGGTGTTACTAGCTCTCAGACTATTATCTATACCTACTATTATCTAAAAATTTTAGTGACTCACTGCCTAATTCATCAACCTAGAATCTCAAATTTCGAGGATGTCCTCTCTTTATAACGTTGGCATCCACTAATAAGGGATTTTTCGAAAATCATTCCCTTAAGGGGGTAAAAACGGGGGTTCAAAGTTTTATACAAATTTCTGTTTTTCAGGAACTAAGATTGGTGGAGGTCTAAGAATTAGTATACAATTTCATTTAATAAAACAAGAATACCATAAGTATTGTCATTTTTACAAAATTCACTTAGGGGTTGAAAAAAGGGATGTAAAACCTATTTTGAGGGAGGCACCTATAACTGATAAATAATAGGCTATTTTACTTAGTTGAATTAATAATAATAATAATAATAATAATAATAAATGTCTTTATTGTAATTAAGGATAAAATTACAAAAGGCGAAGTTGAAGCTAGGCTTCCTCACTTAACCTAATGATGAATGCTTTAAATAACACCTTAATTGCGCAGAAATACATTTTAAAAATTATCTTGTTTAAGCCGAAACGCTTTTCTACGGAAATCTTGTTTGAACGGACTGGCGTGATGACACTTTCACAATTGTACATCAAAAACATGATTATAAAAGTATCAAAAACGTATTGCGATTTTCGCTGAGCAGTCGGGTATTTCAAAAGTATATAAATCACAACATTATGACAAGAGCAAATACTAATGATCAATTAATATTACCCAACACGCATTATCATGCTGCTCAGAGATGTATTGCATATGTTGCTCCAAGAATCCTAAATTTACTACCAGCAGATTATAGAAATGGTCCTTATGTGAGATGCAAAAATAAATGAAATGCATGGGTAAGAAATAACATGCAAAGAATTACAAATATTATAGGATTTTTGTAACTATCTGGCACTAATATATATAAGTAGGTATAATTAAGTATTATGATTCAGGTTTGTTGTGTAAAATGTTGAGGAGTGTTTGGGATTGCCTGTTTAGGTTAGAGAGGTTCAGCTGGGATTAGTAAATGGCAGGGTGGATGCTCACACAAACTTCATGTTCATTGGGCACCTACCTATCGCTATTTCTCTTTTCCCTTTTTTTTTTGCTTTGTTTGTAATAGTGGTTAGGGACTTTACACTATGCTTTCTTAATAATGTTATCTGTTCTGGATGTCCGGTAATTGCTGCGATATTGTTGCATCCAAATGCCTAACAGTTTGTATGGTGTGGAGGCCCTTTGTGAAAGTGCCTACCTATTGTATAGGATAGTTTTCTATTGTATATTCAATTGTATTGTATTGTATTGTATTGAACGAAATAAATAAATAAATAAATAAAGTTTTGTTAAGTGGAGGTATTAAAAATGAAAATAAAATGACAATTTATTTAGGGTATAAGAGTAATTAACACAAATTAAATTAAATAGGCATAGGCACAGGTTTCCTCTTTTAATTTAAGGAAACAAAATATATCATAATACAAGCTTCTTCACTTTAGACTTAAATCTAGATTTTGAGGTGGTAAAAAAGTCCAAATCTGTAGTTAGAGTGTTACATAATATTGGCATTCTAGTGAAAGCAGAATCCTGAGCATAACTTGTTCAGTGAAACTGAACATTAAATAGGTTTTTTTTATCGTATTGCCCTTGGAGAAGCCATAATGCCCACAGAAACCAACAAGTCTGGAACCTTTACATGGTAATTTAGAAGCTCATGAAACAAGCAAAAAACTGGGTAATTTCTTCTATTTGTCAATAAAGGGATATTTAGGGAGCTGCAGATATAATCATAATTAATGTTGTCAGTAGATACCTAGCTTGTAAGCTAACAATCTTAGAAAATTACATATATTAACAATCATATTCCAGTTTGGTCCAAATCCTCCTGCAACTTTGTATGAATAATTAGCCCCAAGCAGCAGTGGATCTAAACCAGCACTATCAGTAGTTATAGGTAACAATAAAAAGAACACAAAGGGGAGTGAAGCAATACCAAAAAAGTGTTGCCAAAATTTTTAGGTAGGTAGGTACATAGTTATAAATACTTATTAAGTAGGTAGTTGATCCACTAGGATTACAAAAACTAAATAGTAAACAATAAAGCCAAGCCATTAATGAAAAAAATACATAAGCAAGTAGCCGAGACACAAGGTAAAAAATGTCTAATGCTGGTCAACCAGGACACTTCCTTAAACATGATGATGGTGATATTTAGAACAAAATAATATTTTAATTCTGCTGTTACAAACAGGTCTTGAACATTCGACTAAAACTATTATTATTGCATGGCAATAGTAAGTATAGTGGACCCCATGATACTATTCCAGTATTACAAGACAAGACTTGTAAATGTTGACCACAACATGTAATAGATGTATAAAATAGTTGAATAATTGAAAAGAACACTAAATAGAAATATATAGGTACGTTAAAAGTAACTTATAGAAATTTTATGAAATAAAAGAAATTTTATGTTTGTAGTTAGCCCTATTGACGATCTCATTCTAAATTAAAAAATATCAGTATAATTTACAAAACTTACCAATTTCTTCTAGTTCCACCCGTGGTGTTCTTAACCCAGACTTCTTTAGCAAAACTTTATAAGACCTAAGACAAATTTTTCCATCAGAAGTGGCATTAAAACTAATGGTGTGTTCCAAACCCTGAAGCCTCACAGTATCGACATGTTCTCTATGAAAGAAATCTATGAAAATTGATTTTAGGTGTTTTAGTTCATCTGATTGTTCCCATTGAGGTCCATTAAATATTAAACAAGGTTTAACACCTAAAGTAATTTTTGAATTGGCGAATTCCTTAAGACCTGCGAAGGATTCTACGTTCAATTCAATCATATCCAGTATGGAGTAGTTAAACATTCTACCTACAACCAGGTTATCTGGACGTTTTTTGCTGTGACTTCCCATCATAAAAAGACCAGTATCATGCTTTCTGCAAAAGGCCTCGACAGGGGTACTGTTTTCAAAGATAGTTATATCATTGTTTCTAGAGAGCATTTGAGCATCTGGCTTTTTAATGTCATACATGTCTTTTAAAACTTTTCTAATCTTTTCCGAAGTTTTTCGTCCCTTGAAAAAGAGAGCTCGCTTTGGTCCTTCAATAACTTGTGGCTCTTTTTTGAGTAGCACTTTTTTCCCCTTATGTGTGGTGGGTTTCCTACAAAAACAAACGTTAAATACATTTAAAACATACCGAAAATTAGCGGTAGTGGAAAAAGGATGGTTAAACTTACACCACACGTTGTAAAACAGACATTTTAAAGGATTTTTTCACCAATATTCTGTTTTATTTATGGAACACTTTTCTACACAAAATTTTCAACACGTGTTGACAAGAAATTTTCTGTGCGGTTTCTTTTGCCAACCTAAAAACCAGATGATTGTCATTTGAAATTAGCGGCCAGTTTAAATTTGAATGATTTAATCCCGAGATTAAATTCAAAATATTATAATTATTTTATAATTATTTTCATTACAGTATCAATAAAAATCTAATGCAACATTATACATAGGTAAAATCTGTATATTACTTTATAATCTTTATTTATTTACAAATATAACAATCTAATTTTAAAAAGGCCACATTAAGAATCTGTCATTCTTGCAATACCAATATGGTACTAAGAAAATCCCTAAAAATAAAAACAAATGGGTGACGTCTTTACCTTCGAATTTGACATTTTTCCAGTTTTTGCTAAATTTTGGAAAATAATTCCAAAAATATTTAATTATACACCAAGTGAGTAGAAGCAATATGGTTAAAAACTTTTAAAATATAAAAAGTAAGTAAAATAATATTCATAACCGCTGTACAATCTAAATTTCCTTTAGAGAGACGTCTCACAATAATTTTTAGATTATGGAAAAAAAATTGGAGAAAGCTAGATCCCGAAAAAACCTTATAAAGCTTTTGCAGTATCGCGAAGGCAACACAGAAGGCTCAAAATATGTAAAACAGCATTGCCAGTTCACTGATAACCTAATTAAGAGATTGGGGCTTGAGTATGAACTCCAGGGACATCAAGGATGTGTGAATTGTTTACAGTGGACTTCTGATGGAAGGTAAGGTTGACCTAATTTAATATTTAATGCTACTTATACTTCATATAGACCTCATTTCTTTATAAGGCAATAAGAAAGGACAATAACAAAGGTTAGGGCCAATCTTTAGGGTGTTTTGTATTTTATTCTATTAGGAAGGGCCTAAGGTACTACTACAAACTACAAGGCAGTGCTGCAATAGGTTAGCCCATAGACAATTTACCTTAAATTGTCTATGGGTTAGCCCTAAATCTGCTGCACAAAGTTTCAAGTTTTGTTCTCATAGAACTCATAGAAGTTTGTTTTAAATTTTATCAAATTTACAACACATCTTGTCAACCAACCTTAACCCAGGGAAAGCATTGGTTTAGGCCAGAGAACTACCTGGTAGTTCTCTGGTTTAGGCCTGCCTACTATTTAATTTTTAACTCATCCCTATATTGCTTTCTCACTTCATTAATATTTGTATGTCATTTGGTTTTATATGCTTGGATAAAAAGCTCTTTTAATTTGTCGATATTGGAGCTTTGCAACCCTTTATTTGAAGACATACATCAGTGATGTAAAGTTACTTCTCTAGATTTCTGTAAATGTCTTGTTCATAGGTATGGAATAAAAAAAATGTTTTCTTATCTTGTTTCAGACACTTAGCTTCAGGCTCGGATGACACAAATGTAATTATTTGGGATCCATTTCGACACAAACAACTCCAAGTTGTTCCTACCAATCACATTGGTAACATCTTTTCTGTAAAGGTAATGTGTGATTAAATTAATTCAAATAATTTATTTTATTTACAAATCATTTTAGCTGTGCCATAGGCTGAACATAATATCGCTCTATCATAAAAATATAAGATGTACCTTCTGTATAAAGTATGCCTGAAGTAAAAAGACTAAATGGAGCTATACATTGTCTGTAAAAAATTATGTATTGCTGCGTTTTTACAAAATAATCTAATACGTACCTATTATTTTTCATTTATTAAACATGATATAACTAATTTGACAAATATTAATTGCTACTAATTACTCTATTTTAAATAAAGCCTAACTAAAGAAGAAGTACTTTAAAGAGCCTTAACAAATTTAAAAATCTCATCACAGAGCTTTTATTTTTTTATTGCTGCTTCTATCTGATCTTTTCCAAAACAAACAAAAAAGATAAGAGAAGGTAATTCATCAAAAATATATACCCTTTCTACTCTTTGAATTTTAATACCTGTAGGTATAAGATGTAATAAACCTATATTTAATTTAATTTAATTTACCTACCTATTTATAATTTATTATTTATTTATCATTTATTTTTCTGTTACCTGTTATATATTATTCTCTAAGGCCTCGGTGCCAGTTTGTAACTGATTTGAGGTCTGTAATAAATTGATTTAAAATTAATTTAAAAAAAAAATAAAAATAAATAAAAATAAAATTTTTAGGTAGGTAGACCTTTTATTTATTTGTTTTTGTTTTTAGTTTTTAGGTACTAATAATAGCATTATAGCAACTGCAGCCGGGGATTGTAGAGTGTTGGTGCAATCGACGCAGGATGCACCTATTTTAGATTGTAATTGTCACAAAAACAGAGTGAAAAGATTGACAACTTCACCAATTGAGCCTACTTTGTTTTGGTCTGCTGGAGAAGATGGTCTGGTTATGTAAGTGTGACTTGATTTTTTTTTTACGATTTTACTGTCAACATAATTTTGCTAAATAATTTGCAATACTAAGGATGAGTCCGCCACACCGTTTTCGCAAGAGATAATCAAATCAAAATACACTTTATTGTTATAAGAAAAACATCTTGTTAACAAAGCTCTGGGCAGTATTAAAACTGCTATGAAAATTACAATGTTCACTTGTTTAAGTGTGCAACATATGGGCATTTTTTTTATTACCGATTTCTTAGAAAATTTTATTCTTGATAAACGTTGGTGTATATTCGATAATCATATTAGGTGCACTTGGAATGGTTGCAAGTCAACCGGCGTACAGGGTAGGTCAAAAAATATAAACCTTGTACAAGAATAAAGTTTTTTAATAAACATTTAAAATAAAAATGTTGCACTTTAAATAAGAGTTTTTTAATTTGCATATTATATGTTTTATCTTGTTAAAAAGAATTTTTAGGATATTTTAAAGTTGTGTTTAATGTCGTTGCAACAAACATGAAGTTTGTGATTCCTTAATAAATTAAAAATTCAAGTAAATTTTACAAATATGCTTGAATTTGAACAAATATATGTGAATCTGATTTGATTTTGATAAATTTATGGAGGTCTTTATTATGAATATAAAAAAAAAATTTGGGAAATTATTACTTAATGTTTTTAAGAAAATATATTTTTTTATTTTAGGAGGTCATGTTTTTGAATCTACGTATAACTTTTAATTCTAAACAATTTTTCTTAATAACATTTTGCTGAATTTTCTGAAATATGGGTTTATTCTTGTACAAGTTTTATATTTTTTGGCCTACCCTGTACGCCGTTTGACTTGCAACCATTCCAAGTGCACCTAATATGATTATCGAACATGCACCAACTTTTATCAAGAATAAAATTTTCTGAGAAATGGGTAATAAAAAAATGCCCATATGTTGCACACTTAAACAACCACACTGTATAAAGTAAGAAAAAGTAATCCAATAAATACATAAATAAATAAATAGATAATCACACCTTATGAGACAACAAAATAGTCATAGTCAAAAATTTACACAAATCAATCCAAGACTAAGACAAACGCAATTTTAAAATCTGGCAAGAATATACACCAATCAAAAGTTTTACAAAACTACAAGCAAATGCCTAAATTATCATTCTAAAATTCCTGAAGAGTATTCAGTATAGTAGGGTCTAGTAATTAGTTGCCTTTTTTGTCTTTGCTTAAAAATCCTGTCATCAATCACCTGCCGATAAGCCAGTGGTATGTGGTTATAAACTTTGATGCTCTCAAATATCAAGGAATTTTTGGTGAGAGTTGTTTTTGGTATAGGAAGATGAATATCATTCATAGTACGCATGTTATAGGAGCTGTTAATAGCATCATTTTTATATTTTTTTTATGGATAAGGTTTCCACCATAAAAATTCCAAAGTTAAAATATTTTCCCTGACAAATAAAGGTTTACAGTGAGTATGACAATTAACACTACACAAGTATCTTAATGCCTTCTTTTGCAAAACCAACATAGAGCCCAATAGGTCTTTACTCTAATCCCCAAAAAGCAATACCGAGAACAATACCATACCTCAAGTGACTTTCAACAAGTGAAAAATAAACCATTCTACCCACACTCTTCCCCAATTCTTTTGAGACAAATCGCACTGCGTAAGAACCCGACGCTAGTCTCCCATTCATTGCAAGAATGTGCTCCTTAAACTTAAGTTTGTCCTCGATTTGAACACCCAAGAATTTAGCAACGCCCGAGTTTTTAACAACATTATTTGCTGGAGTTAAGTCAGAAAACGAAAAAATAAAGGTGAGAATACTAGTTTTGCTGATATTAAACCATAATAGGTTCGCATCACACCATTGTTTAACAAGCCGTAAATCGTTCTGCACAATTAGCCTTAACTCTTCTGCATTTTTTCCACGCCACAAGATAGTAGTATCGTCGGCGAATAAGTAAAGATACCACCAATATCAATGCAAGGCAAATCATTAACATACAATAGGAATAAAACCGGGCCAAGTACAGAATCTAATGACACTTGAGATCATAACCAGGGAAACCTAGCACAATTGGTAGAGCTTTCAACTGGTAATCGAGAGGTTGAGAGCCCAGGATTAAATTTTAAAATCTTTTCCTGGCGCACTCCAAATAACAGATTTAGTATATATTATTATATGTATGAGATGGCACTCCTAACTTTTTTTTTGAAATTGTTCTTAGGCAGTACGACCTTAGAGAACAGCACGAATGTGGGACCAACAAAGCTAATTTATTGATAAGTTATCGAATACCTTATGAAGTCAAATGTGTGGCTGTCAATCCCACTAAACCCCATTATATTGCAGTTGGAGCGAATGACGCTTTTGTCCGATTATACGATAGGAGGATGATTAAAACGTGTCCTATAACTCAGGTATTAGCAATTTATATGTTCTTTTACTCGTGATTTCATCCAAACATCGTGCAGTGTTTTTGTATTAATTTGTATGTACAGGGTGGCCCATTAATAAGGGAGGCCGGCTTTATCTCGGAAACCATTAATCGTACAGCTTTCGGAAAAAAATTTTAAGTAAAGCGGTCATGAGAAAATTCTGGAAATTACATTCAAGTTCCTCATTTCGCCGCAAGGGGGCACAATTGAAAATTAGTTTTTTAAATTTTAAATTTCTCCGAAAATTCTCATATTAAGGTATAACTCTGATTATATCATTGGAAAGCTTATACAATTCTGCATCATTTTGGTTTAAGGCTTGTTGGCGTACCGACCTTGATAAGAGTGGGGGAAGCTATTGAATGTGTAAACATTAAAATCGCTGTAACTTCTAAACGACTTATCATCCGATTTTACTAAATTTAAGTTGGAAGGGAAAGGTCAATCGTCGTATCCAGCAGTACACGATAGTGTTTAATAAAATTGCTAGAGGGCGCAATTTGTAATAATAACATTTTTTTTTATTTTATCCAAAAAATTCAAATCATACGGTATAACTATGACATCATATTCGGAAAGTAGATTAAATTTGCAAGAAAAAATGTAAAGACCGCAGTTTGATATTGTTGTTCGTTTCAGAATTATTGCCAAAACAATAACTTTTAATTCAAATTGCGCCCTCTAGCAATTTTATTAGAAACTATTGTGTACCATTGGATATGACAATTAAAGGCACTTACCTTTTCCTTCCAAAAAAGCTTAAATTTAGTAAAATCGGATAAACTGTTTAGAAGTTACAGCGATTTTAATGTTTACACTCTTACTTGATAAGAGTGGGAGAAGCTGTAAACATTAAAACCGCTGTAACTTCTAAACGACTTATCCGATTTTACTAAATTTAAGCTTGTTTGGAAGTACCTTCAATTGTCGTATCCAGTGGTACACAATAGTTTCTAATAAAATTGCTAGAGGGCGCAATTTGTATTAAAAATTATTGTTCTGGCAATAACTCTGAAACGAACAAAGATATTGAACTGCGGTTTTCACAACTTTTCTTGTAAATTCCATCTACTTTCCGATTATGATGTCATTGGTATACAGTATGATTTGAATTTTCGGGATAAAATCAAAAAAACTGTTACTATTACAAATTGCGCCCTCTAGCAATTTTATTAGAAACTATCGTGTACCATTGGATACGACGATTGAAGGTACTTACCATTCCCTTCCAAACAAGCTTAAATTTAGCAAAATCGGATAAGTCGTTTAGAAGTACGGCGATTTTAATGTTTACACATTCAATAGCTTCCCCCACTCTTATCAAGGTCGGTACGCCAACGAGCCTTAAACCAAAATGATGCAGAATTTTCTAAGCTTTCCAATGATATAATCAGAGTTATACCTTAATATGGGAATTTTCGGAGAAATTTAAAATTTAAAAAACTAATTTTCAATTGTGCCCCCTTGCGGCGAAATGAGGAACTTGAAAGTAATTTCCACAATTTTCTCATGACCGCTTTACTCATAAATTTTTTTTTCCGAAAGCTGTACGATTAATGGTTTCCGAGATATAGCCGGCGTCCCTTATTAATGGGCCACCCTGTACTTATCTTGAATCAGCTTTTTTTTTTAATTTAGATGAATGACAACGAATTTGTTTACCCACCGAAACAACGTCTCTCCGACCAAAATTGCGTTCAATATTACTCTCCCGGTCATCTGGCAATAGACAACTCCAATGTTGCCAACTTTAGATTTGCTGCAACATATGTATCCTTTAACTCTGCGGGGTCGGAGATGTTGGTCAACATGGGCGGAGAACAGATTTACCTGTTTGATGTCAATCAGGAACGACCCATTAACGAAATTAGAATGCCGTCTATAGCGGAAAGAAAAAGGAAACTCAACAAATATAAATGCAGGTGCTGTCCTGTAAGTATCCAATTTTGAAAACAAGATTTAATCAAAAATATTTATCTATATTATTATACAGGGTTAGGAAAAATTACCAGAACGGTCGATTATTTCAAAATATACAGGGGTTATCAAAAAACGTCTTATATAAAAAATGTAGGGCTGTTAAAAATCTACATATCGTTGAGAAATTGAACTATACAGGGTCGCCCACAAAGTTGTGGAGAATGATAGTTATATTTTTTAAATGGAACAACTTGTATATTTTTACATTTTTAAATTCCACATGAAATTATAATTATTTTTTATTAAATGCATTATTAGTCTATACTTCATAGTTTCCGAGATATTGACTCTCGAAAAGTGACATTTTTGAACTTTGACAGCTTATAACTTTCTAACAGTACGTCTTAGAGCAAAACGGCTTACATGTCCCTATCTTCAATTTTTATTATCTTTCCAAAAAAATCAACTTTCTGTTAAACCGGATGTAACTCGAAAGCAGGAAATATAGTTGTTCCGGTTTAACTGGAAGTTGATTTTTTGGGAAGATAATAAAAATTGAAGATAGGGACATGTAAGCCGTTTTGCTCTAAGACGTACTGTTAGAAGGTCATAAGCTGTCAAAGTTCAAAAATGTCACTTTTCGAGAGTCAATATCTCGGAAACTATGAAGTATAGACTAATAATGCATTTAATAAAAAATAATTATAATTTTATGTGGAATTTAAAAATGTAAAAATATACAGGGTGTTCCATTTAAAAAAATATAACTATCATTCTCCACAACTTTGTGAGCGACCCTGTATATTTCAATTTATCACCGATATGTAGATTTTTAACAGCCCTACATTTTTTATATAAGACGTTTTTTGATAACCCCTGTATATTTTGAAATAATCGACCGTTCTGGTAATTTTTCCTAACCCTATAAAATTGTAAAGTGACCGACTAACTGACTGATTCAACATCGCCGAGCTTAAGGTGGAATTATCAACGTCATTCAATCTATTGCCAACCTATTTTGCGTTATTTTTTCAAGTTTATTATTTTATTGACTAACGTTTAAATAAAATCAGTATCGTCGGCACATTACTTAGGTAATATCTGATATACTACAAAAATATCAATTTATTTCATTGCTAATTTTGGGAGAATTGTTTAGTGAAAGAACAACGACATAATAATGTTAAAAAAATCTTACCCGATATTTTTCGCTATACAAATCTCCTAAAATAAGTTATGAAATTCCTTGATATTTATTAAATATGTCAATTATTACCTATAGAATATCAAGTAGATACTGATTTTATTTAAATTTTGTGTAAAAGCTAGAAAACATAAATAAATCTACGCGAGATAGGTTACCTTAAACCCCTAATCCTAGAATCATGAAACTTCGAGAATGTCTTCTCCTTATAACGTAAACCTCCACTAAGAAGGGCTTTTTTGAATGTTTACAAACTAAAACTGGTGGAGGTCTAAAAATTGCGATATAAGGTCCTTTAATACAATAATAATATATGTATGTGTTTAGTAATTATTTGAAAGTTCATTTAGGGGCTGAATCCTATTTTTAGAGGGTACCTATTATTATAGCTGTCTATAATAATTGTAGACAAATTCATCGCTTGCAACAAATAGATTAAAAAATTAGAAATATTACAAAAAAGGTTTCTAAAAATTATATTCAATAAAGATTATATTTATCCTTCAAAAGAATTATATTCAGAAACAAAAAAGTTGAACATAAGACAACTTTACATTTATAACATCTTCTATCTATATATTTAAAAATAAAAACCTAATACAATTTAAAAACCATAATTATAATACACGTCATAAAATAAAAAAATAACCATAAAACTAAAATAAATAAGTCCATAGGACAAAAAAATTTCAAATATTTATGTTTTTATTTAAACGATTATTTACCAACAAAAGTTAAAAAATTGATTTCAATAAAAAAATTTTAAGTCGAAATAAAAACATGGATATTAAAAACAGACAATTTGAAAATATTTTTAGAAATGCTTTAATTAATCAATATTGTTCTGAATAATTTATATAAGTAATATTTTTTACTTAAAAATTATAAATTAATAATTTTATTATATTTCTATATCAGGTGAAATTTATTAGCATACTGCAAGACACTTTTATTTGACCGCTGAAATACATGTCACTTGTTCCCCCCCTTTCAATGTCAAGTTCAAGTTCATTTCCCGTTTGGGTTAGACACGTGCTGGTCGCAGCGAACTTCTTTTTAAGATGTTCATAAAAAACGAAAATTTTTTTTTAAAATCTTTTTAAAAGCTTTAAAAAATTTTTCTCTGAAAATGTAGTAAACTTTTTATTTCTTTTCTAAACCATATGTGTCAGTTTTGACTCCTGCTGGGGTAACTGGGCCGTAACAAGCTTGGTGCCCCAACAGCATTTTACTTCAAGCTAAATGGTAAGCTAATCTAACCTATTTTATTACATTTCATTCATTACATCCCTTTTTTCTTTATCTTTTACAGAAAGCATCTACCCTACTTTAATATAAAAAACACATTTTTATTTTCTCTCCCCCTCATATCTGACATCTTTCACACCTCTTCGACATAGTTGAATCAAACTAAAATGTTTTTATCACACACACTTGAACTGATTTTTACAAAGTCCTTCATTTGATATGTCCTGTTTTTTCTCTTCATTTCCCGCCCACAGTGGCTTCTTACTGGTCCCTGACCTTTCAGCGTGCTGATATATTTTCCGCCTTTTGACTGCAAAAGTTTTTTCACTCCCCATGCGTGCCGTGCCATTGAAAGCTCCATTATGGATTAGTTCCACCTTTAATTTTATTATATTTTCTCTTTTGCTAACAACATCAGCTGTTCATTATTTTTGCTTCAATTTCCTGATGATGAGTGTTTCTACACTCGAAACATGTCGATTCTAGCCTAGCTATTGAATTAAAATTGTGGAGAAAGACTTTATGCTTTTCTTTTCCCTATAATATTTTTTACTTAAAAATGAAATAACCATGAAACCTAAAATAAATAAGTCCATAAGACAAAAAAATGTCAAATATTTATGTTTTTATTTAAACGATTATTTACCAACAAAAATTAAAAAATTGATTTCAATAAAAAAATTTTAAGTCAAAATAAAAACATGGATATTAAAAACAGACAATTTGAAAATATTTTTAGAAATGCTTTAATTAATTAATATTGTTCTGAATAATTTATATAAGTAATATTTTTTACTTAAAAATTATAAATTAATAATTTTATTATATTTCAGGGTATTGAAAAATAACTTTGTAGAAGACAACATACAAATATTTATTCTATTATTTGTTATGTATTAAAAATGTTTTTTATTCTACCACTTGTGTATTTTCTGTTTTCTTTACAATCTACTGAATTGACAAATAGGCTATTTCTTAATTTCCACCCTTCTTAGGATACAAAACTGACCAATCACGGTTTGCGTTTTCAAAAAAATGTGCTTAGGTTAAATTTGGCATTGTGTGAAGTCGCGCGCAAGTTTACTATTTTCTGTCGCATAGAAACGTAAAATGAATATAATTTTGTATTAAGAGGTTAAAAGATTATTTATATCATAAAGTTACTACAACTGAAAGCTAAATAAGACTTCATAATTAGCACATTCATATTTATGAAATATTTAAAAAAACTTTTTATGTCTAATGGGTAGGTAACCTAGCTTAGACGAGGTAAAGGAGGGGACGCGGCATGCGCATCTACCGCGACAGAAGCAAAGTGTGACCAAAAATTCGGTAGGCGGCCATTATTCTGGTGCCAAACATCCAAGCGGGTTTTTGTGTTTTTGATTGCAAAGTGAATGAAACATAGTAGTATTTATCGTTGAATAAAATGGTAGTTTGTTCATCTTACGGGTGCAAAAGTCGTAGCTATCGAAAGGAGCCAGGAATAAGCTTCACAGGTAATAATATATTTTTGCAAACCGCCATTTTCTTGGTGCCAAACAGTAAATTCTGGTCACAATCGCTGTTTATGATGCCGCGTCCCCTCCTTTACCTCGTCTAAGTAACCTAGAAATTCATTTTCACGTTTATCATGTGACAATTGTCTCGTTTGGCGGGAAAATTGTAAATATTATATAGTATACTGTCATGAAAATTGGTATCGGATGATGAAAATTAAAAAAGGTGTTTAGAATTTAATTTTATGTTCGTTTACAAAGTTTGATAAAAAAATTCAAAAAATATTTTTTAGCATTTTTTGAAAAAAATATCCAATATTACTTTTATATTTAATATGCATTTTTAGGCTCAATTTGTAGTTTATTTTAAATTTTAGGAAGGGAACGGTTATGTCAAGAACAATCATCATAGTAATAAATTAGAAGTGTCTGAAGAAAAATGTGCTTGTTTTTATATGAGGCGCGCTTACACGTGTTTTCGACGAAGATGGTAGGTAAAGTCGCCACAGTGGTTCTTTTCCCGTGCGTCATCACTTTTACGTCATCAAAATCGTATGAATCAAATCAAAATTACGAGACGAAAAAAGTCAAAACTAAGTTAAGTTCATAAAATGGACGTGCCTGCCTACCGTTTGACGTACCTACATAATATCCCGAAAAATTATTATTTATTTAAAGTTTTGCCCGGCATTCTCTATTATCTAAAAGAAATTGACAAACAAATGTTTATACATTTAATACTATTTTTAAAGCTTAAAATCTACAAAAGTTTGGTGTTTTATTGACTATTAAAATCGCAAAAGTCAAATTTTTAACATCCTTTCATTTAAGGGAATTTAGCCACTGCCGTAAACGTTTCAAAGAACTTTCACGGTTAAAATATTTAAAATAAATAAATTAGTTATTATAAAAATCCATAAATACTTACCGCCAAAACAGATGGTGGGTATAATTACCTCTAAAAAGAACTATTTTTAGAAACAGGAACAGTTCTAAGGCATACAGATTTACAAAATACGAATTAGATTGGCAGATCAAAATAAGGTTGACAATGACGTTCTAAAATACAACGGTTGTCAACTAAACAAATAAAGAAAGTAATTAACTGACGTTTATAGTTTTATCCTTGTCTAGCACGTTATATTATTGCGGAATTTTGGAGACGTTCTTTTATGCTTTTATTCAAACTTGTTACTGTAATAAACAAGGATGCAGAGTTATTAACCACGTCGAGTCCTGATCGTTGATTGATGACGCACGGGCAAAGATCCACTGTGGCAACTTTATATACGTTTATGCAGCTCACTATACCTTATTGACCCTAAATCAATTTTATTTTTTCATCTAGATTGCTATGAACTTTCTAAAATGGTTTAGTTCTAATCCAAAATCCAAATAAAATGAATTTTTCAAGTTCTATGGAGTTTAAAATTTTTTTACAAATTTTTTAACTTTTTAAAAATTGTTTTTCCCAGAGAACTCAGTCTTTTCAAATGGAAACAAATTGGCTTACTTGTGCAAAAAGAGCACTTTTTTTCCAACAATTTGCTATCACACACTTTTATGTCAAGTTAAAAAAGAAGATATACAGTGTCCTCAAGAAAGTTCGCATCAAATGGGATTTTTTTTTATTTTTAGGTATAGGTAAAAATTGAAAAAGCAGTTGGTTTTTGCTTACCTAAAAACCAAAAATGACGTATACTGAAGCACCTGTCAAATTTGACATTTTTAATAAAATAGGTTCAAAAATGCCCTTATTTATCAAAATATCAAAAAACTTTATTTGAGAAAGTTATTTATTTAGGCGTTTTTAGCCTCTGTACGAAATTTTGACAGTCTAATACAATTTTTATTTTTTGCCAGGTTCTTGAAAATTTTGATCAACCCTCGTAGATTAACTTTTATACATCGATGTAAAACCATTTGCCTTTACTTCATTTGTAATCTTAATGCTATTTTGTGTAAAATTTTTGTTTCCAATTATTTATTTTGCTTCAAAAACTAAAATTGTTATGGATCAGTATGTAATGTTTGATGCAAAGTTTATCTAATTACATCAGTTTTGCCAAAACCGACGTTTCTCATTTTTCTTAAGTTAGTAAAAAGATGTACAAAAAGAAAATATTAGGAAGCTTTCGTTGAAATTTTGATCAAAAAGAATAATAATCGCTCGAAATATTTTATTCAACAAAAATATAGTTTACAAGTAGTAATATAGGCGATGCATTAATAATTATTATTCTTTTTGATCCAATATTAATTAAGTAAAATTTCAACGAAAGCTTCCTAATATTTTCTTTTTGTACATCTATTTACTAACTTAAGAAAAATGAGAAACGTCGGTTTTGGCAAAACTGATGTAATTAGACAAACTTTGCATCAAACATTACATACTGATCAATAACAATTTCAGTTTTTGAAGCAAAATAAATAATTGGAAACAAAAATTTTACACAAAATTGCATTAAGACTACAAATAAACTAAAGGCAAATGGTTTTACATCGATGTATAAAAGTTAATCTACGAGGGTTGATCAAAATTTTCAAGAACCTGGCAAAAAATAAAAATTGTATTAGACTATTAAAATTTCGTACAGAGGCTAAAAATGCCTAAATGAACAACTTTCTCAAATAAAGTTTTTTGATATTTTAATAAATAAGGGCATTTTTGAACCTATTTTATTAAAAATGTCAAATTTGACAGGTAACGCAAGTCGTGCAACTGCTTCAGTATACGTCATTTTTGGTTTTCAGGTAAGCAAAAACTAACTGCTTTTTCAATTTTTACCTATACCTAATAATAAAAAAAAATCCCATTTGATGCGGACTTTCTTGCGGACACTGTAGGTAAGTTATTAAAAATTCTAATTTATGACAAAAATACAAGAAGCACTAACAGCTTTGCATTTATCTAGGTACCCATGACGTCATAATGCTAACGTACAAATGAACTTAATCACAAATTTAAAAGCCGCCGCCATTGAAATTAGTTTGATAGCTTGATATTTTATTTTAGTTCATAGCAATCTAGATAAAAAAATAAAAACAAAGATGATTTGGGGGTGTTCAATTTAAAAATCTCATCCAGGTAATTTCCGCTTAAACCGGAAGTGTCAGGGAGTCTATACGACCTCTGTATTTGCATGCTCTCGGAGAAGACACCATCTCCCACCCTGACGTCAATTTTTGAACCGTCCGTGATAGATATGATAAATTGCATATTTTAGGATGGGTGATTTGTACAGTGCAGCCAGAGATTATCTTTACGTGACTCAAAATTGGCCTGACCAAGTTAAGGCCTATATTGGACTAATCAAGTGTTTAATAGCTCTTAAGTGGGCTGAAGATGCTCAGCGGTGGTATGACTATCTTACTAACATGAATGGTGATTTCCCTTCAACAAACCAGGTTGGTAGTAAGTTAAGAGCTTTAAAAATTTCTTTTTCGTGCTTTTTAGATAAATCTATAATAATAATAGATATTTATTTTCCACAATTTTACAATAAAACCATTAATACATATATTCCTTATACGAAAAGCAAATATAACACCCACTGACTAACTATCAGGTGTATGTGGGGATGATCTAAGAGAGAGCACCCGTCTATTAAATTAAAAAGTAATATAAATAGTAAAAGTAAAAAATAGAAATCGGTTTTGCATCCACTGGCAAATATTTTTATTACATCTACAAAAATATTAAATAGAATCCTGAAAATAACTTAATTTTTGTATACCTTTACGTATTTTTTCAAATTAAAAAATTGGGAGGCAATGAGCCTAATGAATAAAAATGTAGCAATTGCATTTTCTTATAAAATCGAAGTAATTTCTTGAAAGCCAATTAAAAACTAAAGAAATTGCTTTTGCGTCCAGAATTGCTTCTAGTCAATGCTTTTTCTTAAAAAATAGAAGCAATTGCTATCGTTTGCTTAAAATGTGATGAATACATTAAGGAATCGCTTTTTCTAGTGTAGCGATTGCTTTCAACTTTTTAAGGTAGGTCGATCCCTGCATCATTTTCTTGGTAGCAGTGAACTTTAGTTCTCCGCGGCATACACGTGCGTTGCTCTTAATTTGTTTTTTCAATTATGGCTGAATATATGAACATCCGTAAAAGAAAAATCTACAGTGTACGTAAAAATTGCAGATATGATGATTTCAGAAAGTTATATCGATTTGACTGCGAAAATGTTGAGTGGTTGGCAAATTATTTTTTGACTGATACTGGTGAAAGGCGAGGGGGTGCACTGTCGCCTTTAAATAAGATGAAAGACTGTCGGATCTGGGCTTTCAAAATGTTGTGGGTGAACAGCTCGATGGTCACCAACTACTGTCTGTAAGACATACACTTTTGTAATGGATGCAGTTTTGGAGAAAGCCAATATTTTTATTAAATTTCCTACAAGTGCTGAAGGTGTTGTGGAAGCTAAACGGTTGTGGTCAGAGAGATTTATTTATGTTCCTTCAATTTGTGAACGAATATCAATTGCTTGTCTTTAATTTCTTCATCACTACTATCACTTTCCTCATTTTCACTGAAATCTGCCATATCACAAATATGTTTTCTATTTTCCACAAAAACGTAACAAATTACTATTTTACTAAATAAATAGACCAACGTTGTTGTATTTATGTCAACTATTTTGCAAATTAGGCACCAAACTGAACATGAAATCTATAATCTGAACAAGTGGATAAGCCACGTCTGAACTTGTGTTGAATAAGCATTTGCTACAGAGGTGTAAGAAAAACTGCAATTGCTTTAAAATTTTATTCATATCCAGATCTAGCAATTGCTTTTACTTATAGTCAAGTAATTGCTTTTACTAAAAAGTAATTGCTTCAAGTAATTGCTTAATTTTTATTCATTAGGCTCATTAAGTCTTACTGACTGTTATAATCAATAGACATTTGATCATAATCATCAAATTACAAATTATTCTTGTGATAAGATATTTTCTACTCGTCTATTTCATGTCATTTATGCATCAAGGTCCTTTCTGTGTCTTATTCTTGTCTGATAGATGGCGCTTTTTCTAAGAATACGAAAATAAAATTAAACTAGTACTTACCTAATATAACGTAACATAAATATAATAAATAACAAAAAAATTGTCCTGAAAGTTGGCTTTGCATGTCGTAAGTTACCACTATTTACCCTGATTCCTGTCGAAATAATAAATGTCACTGAATAAGGAGCAATTCAGGATTTGCAGTGCTATTTTCAAGGCTGATTTTGCTAACGATTTTTTTTTGATCATACGAATTGATCTTTAATACTTTAATGAATCTTAAGTATAGTAGATATTCTTCGGTATAACATTATAAATATTTTTATAGGCTAGACTATTACGAGAAGGTATACAATCTGCTAAAACCAGTCCAAAAGACAACAGCGATTCTGAGAGAAAAGATGTTTTCTTAAGAATCGAAGAGGAAGAAAAAAAGAAAAGATTAGATTCACGAGACTATGAACTGAGGTTTCTCGGGCATTGCAACACTACTACTGATATTAAGGAAGCAAATTTTTTAGGTAAATTTTTGGACAAGTAAATATCAAACTCAAAACACTGCGCCGCGAACGTAAATTCAAATATGGCAACGCAGCATTGAACGCGAAACATCCACAGGCGCAATATTTGGGCGGCGAAACTCTTGTATGTTATCAGGGTTGTTCATAGTGTTTTCCGTTGGTAAATTTATTGCATGTCAAATGTATTTCTATGTTTTACCAATAAATAACGCCATAACTTTTAATCTATCGCACGTTGAGTTCGATGTTTCAACTGTAAATATATATTAACGCAGTATTTTTGCAAGCCATTATGCTAATAAACCGATTAGACCCCGTATAAACTTAAAATATGGCGAATGCGATGAATACAAGAACTTAGCCCAGTCCTGTCTTTGTCGCCAACATCTTAACGTAAAATACAGTGTGTCCCCGGATGGAGTTGACAACAGGAAAACGATCTTTATTATTGATATTACGACGAAAAGTTATTCTTTATAAAAAATTCTGCTTGTCAAGAAAATTAATTTACCATATAAAAATTTTGATCAGATGTAAATGATAAACTAAGAAAACATGAAAATGCTTTAAGAAAGAAGTAGGTACCATTAATTATTATTTTAGACTAAATGTTTATGAAACAAAGTTGTTTATAATCCAAAATAAAGCCTAAATAGAAAATTTGAAATCTGAATTATAATTTTTGTTTTTTACAATAGAATTTATGAACATTCAAAATGAAAACCTGATAGTGCTGACCTATTTATTCAATTTATTTCTATTTTGGAGAAATGTGTGCAGGTTGGAGGAGGATATGTAGAATAATAACTTTTTCCACAATAGGGAACTTTCCAATTTTTTTTTCAATAATATGATTTAGTTAGGCCTAAAAAAAGTATTCCCCAATTATTACTCCTTAAAAATCAAAAATAACTTGGTAAAAATTCTTTAAAGTTTCGTGCGTGTTGGAAGCATTTCAAACGATCTCTAAAGCGCGCGAAGCCCGATGACGTCAGGGGGTATGACTTTTGGTCATCCGTCATCCTGACACTCCTGACAGGTGCCGAGCGACCCAATTTGCATTTGGATTGCCGTGTGTTTGTGTATTGTTGTTTTAAGGTCGTGTCGCTTGACGCGTGGATGTCAAATCTGACAAATCATCAAATTTATTGAAAACCTATAACCTATTTCGTGGATGTCACACACAAATCTGACAAATGATACCCCTTGACTATATAACTATATAACTACTAGCAGCGCGTTTTTACCCGCTTGGAATAATTTGAATTTTGGGGCATTTTTAAATCTTTCTAGCGGTCGTTTGGGTCGAAATATGTTGTTTTTTTTGCTGCCATATGTTTTATGACAATATGTACTTATGATTTATAGAATTTTTTCCCCATTTAAAATTTTTGTCAAGTTCCCTATTGTACATTTTGAATGTTCATAAATCTATTGTAAAAAATAAAAAACAAAAATTAGAATTCAGATTTCGAATTTTGTATTTAGGCTTTATTTTGGATTATAAACTACTTTATTCCTTAAACATTTTGTCTAAAATAATAAATAATGGTACTTTTCTCTTAAAGCATTTTTGAGACCCCATTCCTTGGACCAGAACCGGCTATAGGAATAACAAAAAAACAGGTAGGATCCGCACTCAACGAGTGGGCTGAACGCCGCTCTAAGGAGCAATGGCGGACGATCCAAGGGTGCAGACAAGCTAAGGACTTTATAGCTTGGCCAAGCAAGGCTAAGCTGGACTGGATTCTAAATAGAAGACGATGTGTCCTAAATCCCCTGATTGGGATACTGACAGGACACTGCAAGCTGAAGAAGCACCTAGCACTGATTGGTGTCGAAGACGACCCAATCTGTGCCGGATGCCTGGAGGAGGAAGAGACTCCGCTGCATTTTCTGGGTACCTGCGAGGCCTTGGGATGACTCAGGCACCAGGTCCTGGGATCGGCGGCTCTCCAGAAGGAAGAAATCACAGCCCTGGCCTGGAGCGACATACTCGACTTCATAAAGAGGTCGGGATGCTTTGGCGGGGGCCAAGGTGGTTAGTGTGATTGGGGGAAGACTCTGGGGTAGGCAAAAAGGATCGTGGTTGGTCTACTTGCCAGGTTTTCAGAACCTCCCCTCAATTACTACTACTACTACTACTACTACCCCTTGACGTCACGACTACTAGCAGTGCGTTTTTACCCGCTTGGAATAATTTGAATTTTGGGGCATTTTTAAATCTTTCTAGCGGTCTTTTGGGTCGAAATATGTTGTTTTTTTTGCTGCCATATGTTTTATGACAATATGTACTTATGATTTATAGAATTTTTTCCCCATTTAAAATTTTTGTCAAGTTCCCTATTGTACATTTTGAATGTTCATAAATCTATTGTAAAAAATAAAAAACAAAAATTAGAATTCAGATTTCAAATTTTGTATTTAGGCTTTATTTTGGATTATAAACAACTCTATTCCTTAAACATTTTGTCTAAAATAATAAATAATGGTACTTTTCTCTTAAAGCATTTTCATATTTTCTTAATTTATCAACATGTGATCTAAAATTTTTATATGGTAAATTCATTTTCTCGACAAGCAGAATTTTTTATAAAGAATAACTTTTCGTCGTAAAATTAATAATAAAGATCTTTTTCCTCTTGTCAACTCCATCTGGGGACACACTGTATACCATACTTCGACAGGGTGCCATAAATGACAGGTTCTTAGAGAAATTTGACGATATACGTTGTTGGCATTTTTGTAAATAATTAATCTTCATTTTGTTTTATTTAGGGGAAGACGGAAACTACGTTTGTGCAGGTTCGGATGAAGGCATCATATTTATATGGGAGAGAAAAAGATCTTCAATAGTTACGGCCCTGTTTGGAGACGTGTCGATTGTTAATTGCGTTCAACCACATCCGAGTGCCTGCTTTGTAGCTTCTAGTGGCATCGATCCTGTTGTAAAATTGTGGTCACCCATGCCAGAAGTAAGTTTTTAAAATCAAATATTGAATAGCAAAACTAACCTAATTTGAATACTAAAAGTTAAAAAAGAATGGTCTGGTCTAAGGTAAGTCATGCTTTTCACTCTGGGGCTTAACGTGTGTATGGTGTTCCTCAAGGAACAATTTTAGAACCATTATTTTTTAATATTTATATTAACGACTTATTTAGTATAAATTGCGATGGACAAATTCATAGTTTTGCAATTTTTTATACCGATACAAATTGGGACAACTTAAATATTAAAATTAAAAAAGATTTTAAAATTATAAAAAATTGGTTTGATAACAATTAATTTTAATAAAACAAATTATATTCCTTTTACTTTAAACCTAAATAACCTATCACGAAATATGAATAGTATTCAAATAAATGAAGACATTTAAATTTTTAAAGTTAATAAAATAAAATAATTAGGAAATATTTTTGACAGTAAATTAAATTGGAATTTTTACTTAGAATACTTAATTAAAAAATTAAGAAGTTTACTACCGATTTTTAAAAACATTAAAAAAATTCTAAATGTAAGACATGGAAATATTATATTACGCGTTAGTTAAAACTCATTTAAATTAAAAAATTTTTGGTTGGGGAGGAATAAATAGAACTTTAGTTAAAAAATTAGAAACATTACAAAAAAGGTTTTTAAAAATTATATTCAATAAATATTATCTTTATCCTTCAAAAGAATTATATTCAGAAACAAAAAAGTTGAACATAAAACAACTTTACATTTATAACATCTTAATATATATATTAAACTACAGTAGATTTATATTTTTCTTCTTTTTTTCATTGTTTCCACTCCTTTTTTTGACCTTTTTTTGGTATTACGTGTTATTATTTTGTTTGTTTTTTTTTTGTTTTTTTCTTTAGTGTCGTATGTTATAAGCTGTAGGTTAAATATTGTAAACTTTTATTGATGAACCCAATGTGCATTCACACAGACGCTTTTGTCCATGATATGCATATTGTTTCATCTTCATTTCCTGGCTTTTTGTTATTGTTATTGTTGATGATAATAAATAAATAAAATAAATAAATAAATAAAATATTTAAAAATAAAAACCTTATACAATTTAAAAACCATAATCATAATACACGTCATAAAAATGAAATAACCATAAAACCTAAAATAAATAAGACAAAAAAATTTCAAATATTTAGGTATGTTTTTATTTAAACGATTATTTACCAACAAAAATAAAAAAATTGATTTCATTAAAAAAATTTAAAAGTCGAAATAAAAACATGGATATTAAAGACAGACAATTTGAAAATATTTTCAGAATTTCTTTAATTAATTAATATTGTTCTGAATAATTTATAGAAGTAATATTTTTTACTTAAAAATTATGAATTAATAATTTTATTATAGGTAATATATTTCTTCAAAAAAAAACTGCGTTTATACTATAAATTAACATTTTTACTTTAAAACTTGATTTTTAATGCATATTTATGATTTATGATTTTACATACTAAAACAAAAAACAAGATTTGCCTCTAACAAGCTCAGCTTCAGGGGATTGAAGAATAAGTTTATAGAAGGCAACATAAACATATTTATTATATTATTAAATTTTAAATAAACTTTCATTTTTCGGGAAAAAGTCATTCTTGATAAAAAGTTTTGCTTGTAAAAAAAATGCAATTCACGAGGGGAAAATTTGATTTTTTATACAGGGTTCGCAAAAACTTAAAAAACATGATTTTTCTCCAAGAGTAAATAAACTACCTTTATTTTTAATTTTTGACCAAAATGCCAATTAGAAAACTTATTTAGAATACCGTTTGTAATTTTAAGAAACCGAGCTCAAGAACTTGATGTAGTAAAAAAACTCATATTCAGTATATTTTAAAGGCAAACAAAATATTCCCATTAAAGCCAACTTTTATAATTAATTAATATTGTTAATAATTTATAGAAGTTTACTTAAAAATTATAAATTAATAATTTTGTTATAGGTAGGTAATATAGTTCTTCAAAAAAAACTGCGTTTATACTATAAATTAACGTTTTTACTTTAAAACTTGATTTTTAATGCATATTTATGATTTGTGATTTTACATACTAAAACAAAAAACAAGATTTGCCCCTAACAAGCTCAGCTTCAGGGGATTGAAGAATAAGTTTATAGAAGACAACATAAACATATTTATTATATTATTAAATTTTAAATAAACTTATTATTATTATTATTTAGATAGACTAGGAAATATCGTGTTATAGTGTTTCTTAGGTCAATTTAATGACATAAAACAGTATGAAACTCCTAGCCATAGGCGTCCCAAACAAATAATTAAAATGCGTATACACACTTATAAGTTTGTTTAACATTAGGTGTTTGTACATACTACACTTTATAAACCCACTGTATATATATAATAATATTATATTAAAATAATAAATATAAGGTAACTCAAAGATTCTATACACAAAACTAAAACCAGAAAAATAAACCTGACACGGCACGACACTGCTCAGAAAATGCTTTAATTTTTTTACCAGAACTCCATTCTGGGACCATTCCCCGGCCCGTCCATAAGTTCCAAATCACGTATATTTTATCTTCGTCTCTTCCACGCCATCGGCGGTCACTGGCCTATCTCTGTCTGACATAATCGATCGTTGAACGGGCTGGAAACCGCTTCAGCTTATACCAGCCGCTTTAACTGGCGCTTATCACCCCTGACAACGTGCATAAATTGTGAACGGTTGCCAGTTCTACCAAATTTTCTGGTTTGTTAGTATATTATGTATAAGTATACGAGAAACAAGGGTTTGTTAATTAGTTGTTTTTAAACACTGAAAACACTTTTTGTCTTGATTTCAGTTATATTGTTTCTTAAGGACTAAAGAATGTATTATTATAACATTGAATGGCTTGTTATTTTTTTCTGTCACACTTAAAACTCCTCGGTTTAAAGTATATTTGCAAACTAGCTTTCAAAGAAAGTTACTGACTAACAATTGAATACTGATACAAATGAAACATCTTTAATAAAAAAACTTAAAGAATTGAAGAAGAAAGATCTGACAACCCTGGTTGTGAGGTCGGTCTCTTTGAGACTGTTTACCGCCGTATGGAATGATTGGAATGTCCTCAAACTGAGTTTGGATAAATTACCAGTAAAAATTGTTGTTTTTACTTCAGTTCTAAAAATAGACGTGTTTACTTTCAAGGATTTAAAAAAAAACACCGGCATTAAAATTAGAAACTAATTATTTTTTTTAGTAACTGCAAGGTTCCGGAAGTTACCCATGCATTCAAGCCATTTATAGGTCCTTTTTATATAATTGACCTTGAGAACTGTGCCCTTAAACCCATTTAGTGAATACGGCTATCAATATTTTGTTGTTCAATGTGCGAATCACTGTCACTACTAGTCGTAGGAACAAACTTTCAATTCCAACTTAACTTAAACAATAATTAACTAACCAGATAACTTTGGCTATGAGATACATGTTCTTACAATCACAGCCCAATACAAATATTTATCAAGTTTTTTTTTTTTCACATTTGTAAACCATTAACTCATTTAATTAACACCATCTTTAATACAGGAATATATCAAACTGCTTTTAAAATAGGTATAATAAAACCAATTTATAAAAGCGGAAATAAAGTTGAATTTCAAAATTACAGACCTGTAACATTAATTTCATCATTAGCAAAAGTTTTCGAAAAAGTTTTAAAAGAAAGATTAGAAAATTTCTTAAACAAAAATAACATCCTATCAGACAAACAATTTCGATTTCAAAAAACTAAATCTACACAAGATGCAATTTGTCACCTAACAAATCAAATATATAATTCAATTGATAATAAAATGAACAGTATATGCATATTTTTGGATTTGGCTAAAGCCTTCGATACTGTCAGTCATAAAATTCTTATTAACAAATTAGAAAAACTTGGATTTTGTGGTCAAATATTAACTTTATTTAAAAACTATTTATATAACAGAGTACAATATGTTAAAATTGGTGAAAATATTAGTTCACCAAAAATATTTAATTATGGAGTACCACAAGGTACAGTCCTAGGACCAATACTTTTTAATATTTATCTAAATGATATTTTTAATTTAAATTGTCAAGGAAAACTACATAGTTTTGCTGATGATACCGTAATTTTTTATGAAGGTATAAATTGGAATATTTTAAAAAATACTATTGAAAAAGATTTTATAAAAATAAGCAGCTGGTTTAATAAAAACTTATTAACTATAAATTATAACAAAACAACATACATTCCATTTACTTCATACAAAACTAAACTTCCAAATATTGGTCCAATAATATGCAATAATAACCTTAACATAGTATAAAACAAAGTCGCTGTCGCCCGTCTGTCCCCTTTCATATCCGCTTAAATCTCTAAAACTACTCAACGGATTTTGAAGCGGTTTTTTTAATAGATAGAGTGATTCAAGGGGAAGGTTTTTATGTATAACTAGCGACCCGCCCCGGCTTCGCACGGGTGCAATTTCAGAAAGTGGCATGCCGGGTACTAATATATCGGGTTTGTTCGGGTTTGTATTTATACCAGCGGGTTGCAACGCATGCCGGGTACACGCTAGTATTAACATAAAGGAAGGTGAAAATATTAAATATCTAGGAATAATTTTTGATAAGCATTTAAATGGGATTTACATAGTGACTACATTATAAAAAAACTAAGAATTCTTATACCAAAATTTAAACATCTTAAACAATTTTTAAATATAAAAGAATTAAAACTACTTTATTATTCTTTAGTACAAACACATTTAAATTATGGAATACTAGGATGGGGAGGCATAAATAAGAATTATCTTAATAATATTGAAACTATTCAAAAATACATTTTAAAAATTATTTACGAAAAAGACCACCAATATTCTTCAGATTTACTTTTTAAAGATAGCAAAAAAATTGATATTAAACAAATATTTTCTTACAACATGTTAATATATATTTTTAAACATAAAAATATAATAAATTATATTAATCACACACATGAAACTCGTCATAAAAATACTATTACATATAAAAATAGAGTAAACAAAACAATAGCACACAAACATTTTTTGAACATCAATCCATATATTTTTGATATGCTACCAGAGTCAATTAAAATAATTAAATCGTTAAATAATTATAAAAATAAAATTAAAAATTGGATATTATCTAATCCAAGAGATATATTCAAGAACGTCATTAATAAATAATGAATAAAATAAAGAATATATATATTTATATATTATATACATAAGTATTGTATCTTCCTATATATTATAGTGATATAAAATACAAATAAAATATTGTCATGTTCGTTTTATGTTATAATATAGTTGTGTCTGAATTATGAAATATATTCTTTACAATAAATATTATATTATTATTTAACTTTAAATTTATATTTAACTCAATACAAGTATTTTACTTCTGAGTTTCGGAATTAAGTTTATACAAAAAAGTATATTATATTAACATTAAATGTAAAAAAAAATTTTGAATAAACTTTTTATTATTATATTATTATTATTTAAAGGATGGTTCTTCAAATTCACGTGTCGTTAAAGAAGTTAACTCGGTGATAGAAGCCAACCAACAACGTATGGCAATGGATCCTTTTGAATCGTTGCTTGTCAACATGGGTTATCAGATACAAGGAACGTATATAAACACAGGTAATCTCTTTTTATAATGGGACAACTGGTGCTGTTCGCTATGGCAAAGTTTAGTAATTGCGTTTTTAATTAAAATATACATAAAGAATGATGATAAATTAAATAAGATATGTATCACGCATTTCCATCAGTTTTATTAATTAGTATGACATTCTCTACCCAAAAATTTAATTTTTAGTTTTATTATTCATCAAAAAATAAACATAACCAAGTTAATGTGCTGGTTAAATCACAGAATTGAAAATTAAGTAGATTACTGGACTATGAATGAATAGCATAAAAAAATTTTTATGATAAGTTGTTCTGCTGCTTGGTAATGTCCAGACATCATTAGTTATTTTTTTTTACCTTTCAATAAATCGAAATAACATTACCTTGTATTTTCGTAGTTGACACCCGACGATCTCTACTCAAATTAGTGTATGGCAACTATGGAGGGCTTTAGGTTAGGAGTCCGATCGCAATACAATGGTTTCGGGCAAAGTTTTGGATCAGTAAAGCAGCTTTAGAAATGGCCGTCAGGGGCGCATGTGTTCCTTTAAATCTGTAAAATGCATGGGTTCTTATGGGATAATCAACTGTTTTATTGAATTTAATTAACTAAAACCCTCTACAGGCTGAGATATGTATCTAATTTATCTAATAAAGCTTATTTTATTAATTATTGGACAAAAATACCTCAGACGTCTATCAAAACCTGTCAAAAGTAAAACACTTGACGATCACTGCGCCGCGACCGGGAAACAGCGAACTAACTACTAAACAGGGACGTAAATTTAAAGAACAGCCATTTTCGATCGGACTCCTTCTTAAAGCCCTCCATAATGGCAACCTAACCTAAACCCATAGTCTGTATGTTTAGTTAGAAACCAAATTACGTAATATACAGCAAAAATATACCAAATAACCGAACCGTCTTAAGCCTTATGGTCTTACACATGTGTTACAAACAACGACAAAGCAAGAAAGACATCATTAAAGGGCGGATTATATGCAATTAAATTCAGCCAAAATATGCGCATATATATGCGTTGTTTGACTTTAAAATATGCAGTTATTTATATTTTTTACCAAATATGCATACTGGTATGCAATATTTCTTAATTTATTATAGTAAAACAAGGTAAAGAAACACATTGGGTTTTAAAAATATGTTTATTTAAAAAAAAATGCAAAAAAAAACAAAGAAAAATAAAAGTAAACAATTTTTGAACCTAAAATTGTATAAAAGGCATTTGTTACTAAATAACTTTTAAAATTTTTAACTGAAAAGGGTGGTCCTCTATTAGTAAACATATTTTTATACAAATAGAAGCTTTTTCAACATCTACTGATGTATTCGAACAATACTGCAACTAAGGTAGCAAAAATTCTTTTTACAGTTAGGTACAGGGTCTTCCAACGAGGAGTGAACAGGAGCTCATTTTTGAGCTTCCTTGTATTTAAAGAAAAATCCAAAATAGCCAATCGATGTACTTTTTCCTGCAGAATTCAAAAATAAAACCAAAAATTTATTTGAACCAGAAACAAAAGAGTTACGATATGGATAAGGTGTTTTTTAAATGGAACATAGCTTTTTTTATACGATTTTTGGAACGAGTGATTTTTTTTTGTCCGTTCTGATTAAAAAAATTTAATATTGTGACAGCTATTTTTATTAAATTTTAATGTTTTATCCAGTATAGTTTAACTTTAACCTGTTTGAAACATACACTAGGTAATAAAACTATAATCACCTTTGAATCCTTCAAAGTCATTTCGGCAATATTATAGTAAATTTGTCAAATTTTTTGACTTTGAAGGATTCAAAGGTGATTATACCTTTATTACCTAGTGTATGTTTCAAACAGGTTAAAGTTAAATTATACTGGATAAAACATTAAAATTTAATAAAAATAGCTGTCACAATATTAAGTATTTTAATCAGAACGGACAAAAAAAAAATCACTCGTCCCAAAAATCGTAAAAAAAAGCTGTGGTGTTCCATTTAAAAAACACCTTATCCATAGCGTAACTCTTTTGTTTCTGGTTCAAATAAATTTTTGGTTTCATTTTTGAATTCTGCAGGAAAAAGTACATCGATTGGCTATTTTGGATTTTTCTTTAAATACAAGGAAGCTCAAAAATGAGCCCCTGTTCAGTCCTCGTTGGAAGACCCTGTACATCCAATTTGTTCCTTACTTGACCTCCTACTTTACCGGGAATGTTGTTACCTTTAGCGGAAAAAGTTTCAACAATACTAATTGAGTCTCTTAAACCTAAATTTCTACTCTCCTACGAGGATATTATGTCCGGTATAAAACTGAAATTAACCTTAATAAAACAAGATCTTTAGCTACACTTGCGCTTTTTAACAACTCTTTACTTTGCACAACACACTGCGAATCGTCATCTAAATCCAAAATTAGTTCTTTAATGGCTTCGAAATGCTCTGCGTAGAATATTGCGGCCTTAATCCATGTTCCCCACCGGGTAATTACAGGTTCTGGAGGTAAACTAACTCCTGGTAATCTCTCTTTATACAACTGCACTCTTAGAGGTGCTTTTAGAAACACTCTTTTTACATTTGAAATTAATTTATTTACCAAAGCTTTATTTACCAGAAGTATGTATTACAAATCAATATAAATACAGTTTGTTAAGCAGGTAATAATATCGCATTATTAAGTGACAATAAACATCCCCCAACAATATACCTGTAAACCCCGGAAACCCCCAATAAATACCTTGTGTATAACAAAAATGTAAATATAATTATTATAATCTTCAGATTGGAAAATCATGTTATATTTGAATATTATATTGTTCCTTTACAGCAGCTAACATTTTTGTATATTTTCATTAACAACAGATTATTGAACTTTACCACGCTAAATGTATATTAATTATTTTAAAAATATATTCGTAAACGAATTGACACTAACAAAATATTGTTTAACCAAAACTAATCTACAGATATTTTTATTGAAAAAACGGCATTTTAAACTTATTTTACGTATCATTTTTGGAGGATAACTATTCTAAACTTGAACTGGAGGTTAGTTATTCTAAAACTCTTAGAGTCCATTCCTACGGGAGCTATTTCAATCTTGAGTTGTCGGCACAATGCCTACAGAAATCAAGAATTGTGACTTTACTCTTTTTTACAGATACATTTCCTCTATTCGGCTGACTTAGCTCTAATTCACCCAGAGCGGTACATCGTTAGGAGTACGATACGATCTCGAATGTATTAGTCTGAAATAAGAGTTTTAAGTCCATCTTCGATGAATAATATCCTACGTCACTTGCCGTTTTGGTAGACAAATAGCTTCCGGAATGCCTAAGGATTTTTTTTTAGCGATAGGGTTGTAACCATAAAGAAATGTGGACAGTTAGTTGTATAATATGCAAAAACAAGTTGCGATCACATATACAGTGTGACCAGTACCTAAAGTGCGCATCATATGGGATTTTTCTTTATTATAAAGCTTTATTCGAAATTTGACTTTGGCATTAAGTTCTGCTTCGATCGAAATGAAAATTTAGCAAAAAATAGTAGTCACGTGATTTACATTAGCTGTCAAGTCTTAGGTTTTTCCAAAAAATAATTCAAAAGTGGGGTTATTTCTGAAAATATCGAAAAAAGTTTTTAGTAAAAGGTTTTTAAATGCAGTTTCCAGCCCACATGCAAAAATTTCAGCTGCATAAGATAATTTTGATTTTTTACCCACCACTAAAATTTATTTTCCACTTAATGAACACTAACTAAATAACTGACACTGTGTTCTTTTTTGTCTTAATATTAAGGTGTATTACTTTCAGACACAAACTACGTTTTCAAAAATACTTATTTTATGAAGTTACCTTATACAGGGTCAAAAACAAATAAACTTTGCATCACATGCGACCAAATTTTAATAGCCCAATTTTGATTTTGTAAAAAAACACACATTTAATATGGCGCTACTTTAACTATCTAAAATAAAGCGTTGTCAAAACTAAGAAGTTTTATGTACGTTGCGTTGAGTCTTATTTTGCAAAAGTGGTGCAATTTACAAAATATGGGTAAAAAATCAAAATTATCTTATGCAGCTGAAATTTTGCATGTGGGCTAAGAAACATTTAAAAAACTTTTACTAATAAATTTTTTCGATATTTTCAGAAATAACACATCTTTTGAGTTATTTTTTGGAAATAATTAAAATTTGACAGATAATGCGAATCAAGTGACTACCAGTTTTTTGCTTAATTTTCATCTCGATCGAAGCAGAACTTGATGCCAAAGTCAAATTTCGTATAAAGCTATTAATAAAAAAATCCCATATGATGCGGACTTTACTGGTTACACTGTATATATACATAACCAGTATATTGCTAATAACATATTACAAGATTGTGACCAGATGGAGGACTAAAACGGGATACAGAGTTTGCGCAGTTCATATAATTTTGTGGATCATGTAAACATTGAACAGGACCGGCTTAACATTTATTTAATTATTTTTTGGTGCTAAATTTTTAAAACACCAATTTATTACATAGGATATAAAGCAATTATTAAATATATAACTAAATTTGTATGTGTGCCGTATAGGTTTTTTTTTAGCTTTTTGTATAGATCAGGTTATAAGAAAATAAACAATTTTACCAATTAATTTTTAAAGTAAATTAAAATGGGGATACTATTTCTACGAAATACTAAAACTGTCATTATAGCGTGAAGTGACTTTAAAAATTATTTTCGAATACGGTGGTCTTATAACAACATAACATACGAATTGCGGCCAACAAACCGTTCCCACATTATCATCGCCAAATCGCACAGCCCCAGTAGGTACAGTTGTATTAATAAAAAAAGCGTACACGAATTAGAATGAGAGGAAACCTTAACCATATTTGGGTAGAACCGGCTTATCGCATGTTAAATGCAAAGCATTGGCATTGGGCGTTAGTTCAAGAGAATAACAAAAATTACTTTTTTTATTTTATAATATATTTTAACAGTTTTATAAAAATTACTATAGAAACAAGAAACGTTTAACAAGAATAAATAAAATCCAATATTTGGTCATATATCCCTGTTTTTCTATTACTGGAGCCAGTCTATTCGGAATTGACTGAATTATATTTGATACAATATTTGGATCAAGCTCTTCCCAGCACGCATGTATTATTTCCCATAAATCTTCTGAATTTTGTGGCCTAAAATTTCGATTATATATTTTTTTATGATTATACCCCAAATATTTTCAATTGAATTGATATCGGGACTATAAGCGACCCAAGGCAGCACCTTCACATTATGGGTTTGAAACCAGTGGGTTACAGCATTGGCAGTGTAGACTAGACAATTATCTTGTTAAAATATGATAGTATTATTGGGATATATTGGCTCAGCAGATGGTAAGAATATGTTTTCTAAAATGTTAATGTAATTTCCGGCATTACATCTTCCCTCTATTCGCCAGCAAACACCAGGTCCAGCCCCATACATTTACAGAGAAACGCCCATGTCTAGAAGTGAGCGCGTTAGTATATCGCTCTTCAAACCTGATATTGTTTGGACGGTACACACTAATTTGTCCGTTATAAGTCGTCTTTTTATCAGTAAAAATGACCCTGTTCCAAAATTGAGGATTGCGGTATATATAATTTAAAACAAAAATAATTCTTTATTGTCGCTGTTCTTCGGTAAGAAACATTTTTTTTGCAGCTGGGCGACATTTTAGGTCAGATTCCTTGACTCTCCTGCTGGCGGTAAATTGGGAGGCAGGAAATGCTGTATCAATAACAGCATCCCTTGCAGTTGCAAACGGATTGTTTTTTAAATATCCTCCTAAAACAGCATCCTGTTCAAGGTTGGAACGCTTGGGACGACCTGAACCAATGCTTCTGTTTAGGGATTCTTCTTGTTCCCAGCGTTGCTTAATTTTCAATATAGTTTTTCATTTCTATTATACAACTGCGCTACAGAACGGATTGACCATCCTTCTTCGATTCTTGATACAATTTTAGCCTTTTCAATTTCAGACAACTGACGAGGCATTTTTATGTTCTTCTGTCAAAGTTTATCAAACGTTACCACCCTGCAGTTTCAAAATATTACACCGACGCCAATGCTTTGCATTTTTGATCATCTATGACGTGTGATAGCCTCCAATAAACAATTATTTAGACAAGCCGGTTTTACGCAAATATGACAAAACTTACCTCTCATTCTTGTACGCTTTTTTTATGAATACAACGGTACCTACTTACCTATTTAAAAAAACCAGTCATGATAAAACCCTTCTAAAATTAGATACCTGCAATAAAAGCAATGCAAGACAACTTTTGTAGTCTTTAAGGGGAAATACTTACCACCTGAAACAATAAACTCCTGGAATCACGCCTCAATTCGTGCAAAACAACATCATACTAGGTATGACAACCATGGTGGGTAGGTAAATGCACATAATACACAACACTAACAAAGCAAATGTGGTTTACCACAGTTAAAAATTAAAAGACGCTATATAGTGCCTGTTTTACCGTCCGAGTAAAAATTATTTGCATCAACGAGGGCTTGGATTAAAAAACGTAGAGCTTGGTTTAGGTCACAATGATATAGGGACGATATATCTAACCAAATCTAGGTTAAAATTTTGTCAAATTCATATTATGACATGATATGCCAAACTAATGAGTAATAAAATGAGTAGACAAATACAAAATGTATCTTTGTTGTTTACAAAATTAACAAAGTAATAATATACAGAAAGAAAAAGGAAAATAATTACATGTGTTTTGAGAATTCACATAACCAGAGCGGTGGGACCAGGCTTTATCCGAAAAAAATGTCAGGTCTAATAAATCATTTCTTTCCAATAAATTTTGGGTAAACCTATGAGAGTAGTTCCTGCGTCTTTCAAAATCTGCGGCTTGTATTTCTTGGAATCCTTGCACTTTATGAGGAAATAAATTTAGCTGCTTTTTAAGAATAGTCTTGCATGTTCCATAAAATCTTCCCACTTCTTGGGACAGGCGTCTTATCCAATTTGTTGGCGTATTTTGCATTATTTCACGAACGTTTGCAACAAGTTCTTTTGCTCCTTTTTTGTGTTGTATAGAACCTGTTTCCCTAAACACAGCCACAGTTCTTTTCAGGCAATGATAAAAATCCCCAGCAATAAAAGCAACGTTAGGAAAATGTTCGTGAAAATCGTCCATGCATAAACCCGGATTGTATTGCCACTCACCATTTATTCTAACCCCGTTTCGAAAATACGCTTCAACCATGAATGTTTTGTGCTGTTTCGTAAAGCCCATTGTGTGAACTGTTCAAGAAATGGAAAAATGAGCGATGAATCAAATTACTTGTAACGATTGTCAAAGATGACGGAATAACTGATTGATTGTTAATTCAGGTAGTTACTGACACCCAACAGGTATTAAGCTCTACGGCTAAGCATTACGTCCTTGGATGCAAGGCCCTCTTTGATGCAAATAATTTTTGCTCGCACGGTATAACTACATACTTGAAAAGCACAGAAATACTGTAAGACATAAAATGAAAACATTGAGTGACGGGTTCTGTTCGCATCGAAGCAAAAAACAGCTTATTAAAATTTGTTTTGTTGTTTATACTACATATTGTTCACACTCACTATCCCGGTTACGAGCTGCATAGTGGCCTCATTTTTCAAAAGCCTAGTTGCATATCATTGGCAATATACTGGTTGCATATACAGCTTGCGATTGATATAAATACAATTTTGTTTTTTTTACGCATCTTAATGAGAACTTACAGATAACCGACTAAGGCCATACCTTTTTTTTCTTGTTTACTAAATTATTGGACTTGTATCGTTCAAAGTGCATATATAGTTTGCTGATAATTTTCTATGCTTCCCAGGCTTCCCTCTGCTACCCAAAGAAACCTTAGAAAATCGAATCCATTTAAAATTCTTACATTTCATATATTTTCACAATTTTAACAAACCGACAACTGAAGGTCGTCCCTGCTTGAGAAATTAAAATATGTGTTTAAAAATTCAAAAAAAAACTGATTGTTTCAAATGATGTCGGGATGAACGAATTTCCATTATTTTCCAGGAAACGAATTATGACTACAAAGGTAGTTATTTATGCACCAAGGGCGTAAAGTAAGTTTGTGTCTTGCGGGATGCAGCAGGTTGTTACCCGCGAGCTAGCAAGGGCCACTATTCATCTAACAATCTAATGCCTGCCAGTGGTACATACCAATGACGACCAAGGAAAGATAGACATCGCATTCTCTTTATCACAACAGGCCGACAAGACCTAACATGCTAAAGTCCGCCAGTTCTTTGACGAGTTCATGAATGACACCACGTGGAAAGATTTCAGCAAAAAAAATTTTTTTGCTCCCAACCAACTTTACAAGTTACAGAGATAAATAAGTATACATGGTGTCCGGGAAAATGTGGGAAATCTCCCTGATATGAAAAAAACACGTGAAAAGAATACTACAAGTTCATATAAACTTCTTTCGTATCGGCCTCCTCTTCGAAAATATGGGCTCCCAAAGAGCTCCCATGGAATTAAGTTCTTGACACATAATTATTAAACCAACAGGTGTTTTTCAAATTTTTTTTATATAATGTATACCCTTCAAATTACTATCCCAGAAAGTGTTGCGAATTATTCACAGCTGCAGGGACGGCCTAGCTGTGACACTAATGTGTCTATTTTTTTTACGCCCTGTATCATAAAAACTTTGGACAACGTTTTTTACATACCTTTAACTATTGACTAAAAATTAAGTACTCTTCATTCATGTCGCTAATCTTAACCGTTTTCGAAAAAACGTCATTTTATTTATGTCGTAGGCTGATAGTAAAATCCGTCATTTCATGAAAAGCCTAGTCACTTCATGAAGCGTCGGCAGATTGTGTAAAAACATGAAATTACACGATCTGCCGCGTCACTTCATGAAAGACCTTGACGTTTCGGCGTATTATGTATAACACAATCTGCCTAATTTTAAATATCGTCACTTCATGTAGTACCTAACGATGTCATGTCAGTCGGCAGATTGTGTAATTCCGCCTAAAAGGTATATTGGCAACTGGTTTGTTCGTTGTTCCCCAGAGCATTTCTTTTTTAATTAAACTTTTTCAACTAATATTATTTTATAAAAATAAAAAAATGCTCTGACAAACCCGAACAAACCAGTTGCCAATATACCTTTTAGACGGAATTACACAATATGCCTTGTTTTTGTGGCATTTCATGAAGTGACGATATTTAAAATTAGGCAGATTGTGTTATACATAATACGCCGAAACGTCAAGGTCTCTTCATGAAGTGACGCGGCAGATCGTGTAATTTCATGTTTTTACACAATCTGCCGACGCTTCATGAAGTGACTAGGCTTTTCATGAAATGACGGATTTCACTATCAGCCTACGACATTTACATCATGTATTTAGAGTATTTCGATAAAAGATACATCTTTTTTCCTATCAAATGTTCAACCTTCAACCTTATGATGAAACTTTGATCTAAAATTAGAGTTTAACTTTTTTGTTATGTTAAACTCACTTACAAAGTTTTTAACTAAGCAGGTAAAGTTTAAATTTTTATTTTTTGCAAAGATGTATCGTTTATCGAAATACGCTAAATACATGATGTAAATAAAATGACGTTTATCCGAAAACGGTTAGGATTAGCGACATGAATGAAGAGTACTTAATTTAGGGGTAAGGGTCTTACCTGGTATACATCATATGAAAAAAAAATTGAAATATATCTGTTGGTTTAATAATTATGTGTCATAAACTTATTTTCATGGGTGCTCTTTGGGAGCCCATATCTTGGAAGAGGAGGCCGATACGAAAGAAGTTTATATGAACTTGTAGTATTCTGTTCACGTGTTTTTTTTTTTCATATCCGGGAAATTTCCCACATTTTCCCGGACACCCTGTATAAAAATACTACGCTAGAGTAGTGGCAAAAACCAAAGATAATAAATCTAAATGGTAGAATTTCAATCTTGGCCACTAAAAAAATTAAAATTCGTTAACAAACGCTACTTTTTGAAGTTTTTATCATGTAACTGTTTACCTCCGGGTTTTTGAAAATTCGTATATAGCAGGTAATTAACTTCTTTGGGGGTAGTTTACTGAAGACGATAAATCTAAATAGAAGAAAAAAATTTAGTTGCTGCCAGGGTTGCGAAAATTTGATTTTTATTAAAAAAATCAAAAATCATTGATTTTTTTGATTTTTATTGATTTTATTAAAAATTTAACATTTTTCTCTCTTGCTAAATTAATACAAATTATTTTAATGTCTGACAACATAGTAGATCTAAATTCTATTTATTATACCCAAAATATTGTCAGCACGCACTTCTAAAGTGTATACAGTGACCGGCAAAAAGTGCGCAGCATATGGGAAAGTTTTTATCTTTAAGTTTAGAAAATTAATTTTATTTTAGATAGGTTCTGCATGTTCTCAAACCAAAATAACACCCATTAAATCCGGTAAAAGTCTTATGGTATACGAGGTAGGATCAAAAATCTGAAATTCCGCTAAGAATAAAGTACCTCCATCTTTCATTTTAGAATATTTTTTTACCAAGAATTATTGTTTTAATTTCAAAGTTATACCCAAATTTCGTTTATCTTGAACAAAAAAATGGATTTAATCGTATTTTCTGAATAACCCTGTATAAAAAATAAATGGCAACCGAATAGTACGAAAATAAGGTTTTCTGCAGACTTTGTTAGAGATAACCGTCGATCATAAGTCCGATTAGTTTGGTTTCATAATATTATGGCTTTTTAAAATAAAAACATAAAAATATTAAATATTTTTGCTGCACACCGTATTTTATTTTCTGAGGGAACAAGTTAATTTCATCTAACTGATATTTTTTGATTTACATTGACTTAAAGCATCTCCTAAATAGTTTTTTATACATTGAAGTATGCATAGAAAGTTTCCTTTTAATTTATAAAGAAAAAAATTTTAATTAAAAATATATTTTCCTCCTTATTTTGCGTTACGAATAAAATCCGTTCAAAATATATTTTTAATTTAAATTTTTTTCTTTATAAATCAAAAGGAAACTTTCTATGCATACTTCAATGTATAGAAAACTATTTAGGAGATGCTTTAAGTCAATGTAAATCAAAAAATATCAGTTAGATAAAATTAACTTGTTCCCTCAGAAAATAAAATACGGTGTGCAGCAAAAATATTTAATGTTTTTATGTTTTTATTTTAAAAAGCCATAATATTATAAAAACAAACTAATCGGACTTATGATCGACGGTTATCTCTAACAAAGTCTGCAGAAAATCTTGTTTTTGTACTATTCGGTTGCCATTTATTTTTTATACAGGGTTATTCAGAAAATACGATTAAATCCATTTTTTTGTTCAAGATAAGCGAAATTTGGAATTTGGGTATAACTTTGAAATTAAAACAATAATTCTTGGTAAAAAAATATTCTAAAATGAAAGATGGAGGTACTTTACTCTTAGCGGAATTTCAAATTTTTGATCCTACCTCGTATATCATAAGACTTTTACCGGATTTAATGGGTGTTATTTTGGTTTGAGAACATGCAGAACCTATCTAAAATAAAATTAATTTTCTAAACTTAAAGATAAAAAACTTTTCCATATGCTGCGCACTTTCTGCCGGTCACTGTATTATGTATTATATAGGTACACCTACTAATTTTTTATTTCTTAAAAGCGCGAGTTCTATAAATACTTATACTGTTGATTTTTGAAAATATTTTTTTAATGTTATATTGTTCATTGTTCTGAATTAAAAATATATAGGATCATTAAATCATGATTAAAAAAAAATAAGTGATAAGTACCTAAGTGATTTAAATCATGATTTTTTTTTAAATCAAGTGATTTAAATTATGATTTAAATCACTTGATTTAAATCAGCCCAACCCTGGTGGCTGCATAAACGTTGCTAACTTCTTACAAAGGAATTCTTGTTTTTTTTTTGCTATTGTGGATTAAGGGTGTTTAATGTTTATGGATTTCTAGTTTTGCTGTAGTTTAGTGAATTGTGTTTGTGCCTTTAGTGACTCGGATACAATAACTAGTAAATACCATTGTATAATTATATTATGCTCAAATAGGGGTGAAAATACCGGGTATTTCGTATTTTCAGTAAGCATGAAGTAGTGATAGTTCTTGATATGCAATTTTATTTTATTATGATCAATTCAAACACATCTAACTAGGCCTAGGCCACACAAACAAGATGTTAAAGCCCGGACCTGTCTATTTTCCCCGTTCGTTAAATAATAATTTTGCAGTGCGCATGCCTATTCCTGTGTGGTTTGGTTTACATGCGCACGACAATAAATTTGCCACTTTCGTAAATACATTTTTTGCTTATTTAAAGGCAGTGGCGCAACCAGAAATTTTGTTCTGGGGGGGCTTTAATTTCTTGCGCCGCAGGCGAAAATTTTTTTGGGTGCCACGCCCTTTTTTGGGTAAAAAACGTATGATTGACGAGAGCGACAGCCCCCTAAAACTTCTGCGATAATACGCCGCTAGCCCTAACGAAATATTTATGAAAAAAAATTTAGAGATTTTATTTTAATTAGTAAAAATGTATTTAAAATAAGTAACGCATATATTAAGCATACTTATACTAAAACAAAACAAAAACCTTATACAATAAGTTGTAAGTAATCACTAATAATACTAATATTAAAGTAAAATTCTTCGTTTTGTTTTTGCCATTTCGTCCAGAATTTCTTCCACGGTAATATCAATATCGTGGTTCGCATAAATAGGTAGACCAGGGTCGATAATTTTTGAAACAAAAAAAATAATAGTAGGATGAAACCCATTGGAAAAGAAAGAGAACATAACAAAAATAAAAGAAAAAATAATTTACGGGCGATCCGAGGTCGGGAAGTGAAAGGGGGTGAGTTTTTAAGGCTAGAAAACGATTTATCTCGATTTCCGGGAAAACTACAAGTCCTATGGAAAAACGTTAAATGGCAAAGTTGTAGGTAATAAAAAGATCTACAACTTTTGTATTAACACTTTTTTCACATTGCCTCAAAATTTATGTGAAAAATTCAAATAACCAAGTTTTTGTTTTTTTTTATTTTTATCTTTTACAAAAAAAATTATGTTTTCACGAAATTTGGTGATAACTTACCTTTTTATGTCCCAAACACACTGTAATTATTTTGATTTAAAATATTTATTTTTTCACCTTATTTTGACTTAATATCGAAAAAGCACCCTTATTTTCAATCGAAAATTCTCACGTCAAAATATCTGCTGTTTTAAAAAAGTCGGTGGGCTTTTTGTTCGTTGAAATCTCCACTTTCTGATGGTGTAAAAAAATATATACATTACTATGGTAAATGTTCTCAAAAAATGCAAAGAAACGGAAAAAACTCGAATCCGAAATTTTTTTTTTAATCATGTACAATTTTGACCTATTTATTAAAATGTATACTTTAATTACTCAAAAAACGTAAGAATCCATGTTACATTAATAAACAAAAAAATTACAAATCCATAAAACATTGAGATCGCAAAAAACATGCGAAAATCGTTCGCGAGACATGAAAAATTGGTTTGCAATTAAACGAATAGGCTAAGTTTCTAAGCTCGGAGGGGGCTGCAGCCCGGCAGCCCCCCCCTGGTTGCGCCACTGTCTAAAGGTTAATATCTATGCTTGATTTTACACAATTGACAATTTATTTTGAAATTATTTTCTTGCTCTTGTTATACATATTTATTTTTTTATTTAAAACCAAAATGCTTTATTTTACTGACAAAAGAAAAACACACAAGGGGATAATCATTGGGGATAGCGTTAAACTTTGCTAATATTTCCAAGTGATTTCATTCGAACTCGCATTAAACCCGGAGGACGCTAGCATTTTATGTGTTGTCAGCTTGTTGTGATAACGAGAAAACTCGATCGTCGTTGAGTGTTGTGGTGTGCATTTACTTTTCATCTATCTGTGACGAGCAAATAACATAAATCGTGACTCAATGTTACAGTACAGATGTTATTGTTAGGAAATGTAATAGGTAGTTTTAAAAATAATCTATAATGTATTTTTTAGGCGAAGGTAACTTACAAGAAGTGCCAAATTGCCGGACTTGCTAACGCTAGATTAATCCACCTTTAGAACCTTTTTATATATTTAAAAAAAGTTTGTATTTTAACGGATCTATATTATCTTGTTAGATTAAGTATTTAATTATACACATCTTTTATAAATTTCTTGTAATTGCTTATCAAAAGCGAACGAGGGTCTTTTTTAGGTTTCATGTACCTACTTTCTATACACCATAGTTGACTTAATAGCGAATCTGATAATTAGTAGTAGTTCAATTTATATGAGTAATTGCTAATGGCAATGATCTGCTACCTATAGATGGCACATGTCATTTCTAAACGGTATTAAAATTTGTTTTTAACATCGTCTGCAGTGTTGCCAACACTCCACGTCGCATTCCCGCTGGGTTGGTAGTTGGTATTTTAAAACCGCTAGAATCCTCCAAAAGTGAAATTGAAACTATACGTGTGAGTATATAAAGATCAGCAGTCGGCATATGCATACCCTTTTAATGTGAAACGTGCAGTGAAATAAATAACTACTATTACGACCTATCCTATAACCTTAAATGACCTATATACCGCCACAACCTATAAATATATCAGCGGTCGGTGAATCCCTGTTTGAAGTCTTAGGTCATAGACACGCGAATTTGCAGGTTTTGATGTTTAACCAATGATTTTTGTGTCTATTTTATTTTAGTATACTTTTCACTTTAAACCGCTAACGGGAAAATCGCTAAAGGTACGGTTTCCTAGGACTGTCGGTCGGCCGAAACCGATATTTACCGTCGTCGGTCGGATACAATCGTGTACGTTTTCCTATTCCTATCCATTCGACCGACGACCGCGACTATCGGTTTCCGCTGACCGACAGGTCTAGGAAACCGTACCTTTAGCTGGGTGGGAATTACGCTGGACGTACCTTTGGATGTGACCTTGCTACTATAAGATAACATGGTTTCTTATCAGTGGCGACTCTTTTCAGGGTTCAATATAATTTAATCTGGGATTAATTTTTTTAACCTTTTTGAAAAAAGGGTCCGTAAAAAAAATTTCATATTACTTGTAGTATTCTTTTCACGCGTTTTTTCATATCCGGGAGATTTCCCACATTTTCCCGAATACACTGTATATTAATATTTAGCATTATAAAATAAAAGAGTTGGTCCAACCATATTATCTTTATATTGAAAATCATATTTCTTTGATTATTTTACTCATGGCATGGGGGGAATTATTAATATATATATTAAATGGAAATTATTTCAGATATACATTTAAAAATTAAATTGCAGAAGAGGTTTGTATGCATTCATCCAAAATTGTTTAATTTTTTTACATTTATGCGTTGAATAGTACAATTTTTTGCCTAAAATGTTATAAAATAAATATTTTTGCCACCTACCCACGTCTATGAATAGCTAAACCTAACCTACAAATAACCAAACTTTCTATCACCTATGAAAAGTAACTGCAGAATTATTATATTCCGAATTCTCGCACTTGCGATTCATCTTAATTAGTATTCGAACAAACCCGAACGAAAATGAATAAAACAACGTAATCATGGCATAAAACCAATATCATGGCGATCACATATTTGGGGGCGGATCTCTTACTGCTGCGTTGCCATACTGTAGATTTTTTACAAGGTTTTAAACAATAATTTATATTTCTCACATCATGTTAATACTTTTAACGGCGTAAGTTTGTCAAACAAAATGAAGGGGTGCAATTTGAATATTGATTTACTTCAGATTGGAATACGATTATGTCAATAGGTTTAGCTGTTATTGTTGAATCTATAGGTAGCAGAACATTGACTATTGGTCATTGTATTTATTCATATAGGATCTCAGAACTTTTAAATGCTTTCACAATATTATAAATTGGATAATGAACTAGACAACTTAACAAAGAAAAGTAATGTTCTTAAAGGTACAAAGAGGCAAATATTAGTAAATTTAATTTTTAAAGAATAAGTAGGTTAATCTGACAAGATAATAGGGACATATAGACCAGGGTCGATAATTTTTGAAACCAAAAAAAAATAATAGTAGGATGAAACCCATTGGAAAAGAAAGAGAATATAACAAAAATGAAAGGAAAAATAATTTACGGGCGATCCGAGGTCGGGAAGTGGAAAGGGGTGAGTTTTTAAGGGTAGAAGACGATTTATCTCGATTTCCAGCACACTAATTTTTTGTTGATTTAAAATATTTATTTTTTCACCTTATTTTTACTTAATATCGAAAAAGCTCACGTTAAAAAATCTGCTTTTTTAAAAAAGTCGGTGGGCTTTTTGTTCGTTGAAATCTCTACTTTCTGATGGTGTAAAAAAATATATTCATTACTATGGTAAATGTTCTCAAAAAATGCAAAGAAACGAAAAAAATTCGAATCCGAAATTTTTTTTAAAATTTATTATGTACAATTTTGAGCTATTTATTAAAATTTATAGTTTAATTACTCGAAAAACGTAAAATTCCATGTTACATTGATAAAAAAATTACAAATCCATAAAACATAAAGATCGCAAAAAATATGCGAAAATAGTTGTTCTAAAGGTAGGATTTAAAGGGGATTTCATCACATTTACCATAGTAATATATATATTTTTTTACACCATCAGAAAGTAGAGATTTCAACGAACAAAAAGCCCACCGGCTTTTTTAAAAAAGCAGATATTTTGACGTGAGAATTTTCGATTGAAAATTAGGGTGCTTTTTCGATATTAAGTCAAAATAAGGCGAAAAAATAAATATTTTAAATAAAAAAAATTACATTGTGTTTGGGACATAAAAAGGTAAGTTTTCACCAAATTTCGTGAAAAAAAAAATTTCTTGTAAAAGATAAAAATAAAAAACCAAAAACTTGGTTATTTGAATTTTTCACATAAATTTTGAGGTTATGTGAAAAAGTGTAGATACAAAAGTTGTAGATCTTTTCATTACCTACAACTTTGCCATTTAACGTTTTTCCATAGGACTTGTAGTTTTGCCGAAAATCGAGATAAATCGTTTTCTACCCTTAAAAACTCACCCCTTTCCACTTCCCGACCTCGGATCGCCCGTAAATTATTTTTCCTTTCATTTTTGTTATATTCTCTTCCTTTTCCAATGGGTTTCATCCTACTATTATTTTTTTTCACTTCTTACCATTTTCAAAGGCTTCTTGCCCTGGTCTAATAACAAAAATAATATTTTATTTTGTACACGACTGAAATAATTTATTTATGTTGCTTTACCGATTTGCCAGGTTTAGTTTAAACTGTGATATAAAGTACGTTTTATCGATATTAAATATCTTACTTAGACTTTGAAGAGTAATTTTTAATTTATTGCAAATCAGCTCAATATTTATAAATTAAAAGAATATTTTATTTTAGAAAGTTATAAATTAAAATTGTAGCGTGCAAAAGTAACATGGGTGTAAATATATACATACATTAATATAGTGTAGTATACACAACAATCTTACATAGAGGGTATTATATAGGCATCGTTATTTTTTATACCATAGCGATCTTTAGATAATCGGAAGGTTTTAAAAGACCTTGTAAACTCTAGATTCATAAAACGTCTGAAAAGTCGATGCGTTATTGCATGAAATGTTATTAAAAATCAGTAATGGGTAGAAGAGATAACTCCTTGGGTTTTCCCTGCATGGCAACACTGTTAAACGCTTGACGTTTGGCGTCAGACTCGCACTCGCAGACATAATTATTAAAACATAACCATACTTACCAATAAAAAGATAAATTCTTATTAATTTGGTCAACTTTTTTGTATTCTACACATGCATGCACCATGTTTACAGTGTGTGTATAAAGTCTGGAAACGGCTTAATAACATCACAATTTACTGGCCGATTTAAACCAAATTTGGTACAGTTGTGTAAGAGGATCTAACGCACCGAATGACGATATTGGCGTTGTTGCCAGCTTTTTAGTTTGTCTGGAATTCGAACGAATTTTATATTTTTAAATATAACACCCAGTATATTTTTACATTTTTAAGTTCCACATAAAATTATAATTATTTTTTATTAAATGCATTATTAGTCTATACTTCATAGTTTCCGAGATATTGACTCTCGAAAAGTGACATTTTTGAACTTTGACAGCTTATAACTTTCTAACAGTACGTCTTAGAGCAAAACGGCTTACATGTCCCTATCTTCAAATTTTATTATCTTCCCAAAAAAATCGACTTCCAGTTAAACCGGAACAACTATATTTCCTGCTTTCGAGTTACATCCGGTTTAACCGGAAGTTGATTTTTTTTTGGGAAGATAATAAAAATTGAAGATAGGGACATGTAAGCCGTTTTGCTCTAAGACGTACTGTTAGAAAGTTATAAGCTGTCAAAGTTCAAAAATGTCACTTTTCGAGAGTCAATATCTCGGAAAATATGAAGTATAGACTAATAATGCATTTATTAAAAAATAATTATAATTTTATGTGGAATTTAAAAATGTAAAAATATACTGGGTGTTATATTTAAAAATATAAAATTCGTTCGAATTCCAGACAAACTAAAAAGCTGGCAACAACGCCAATATCGTCATTCGGTGCGTTAGATCCTCTTACACAACTGTACCAAATTTGGTTTAAATCGGCCAGTAAATTGTGATGTTATTAAGCCGTTTCCAGACTTTATACACACACTGTATGACTGTATAAGATTTTTTACAAAAATCACAAAAATAGCCGCTATACAGGGTGTCCGGAAACGATGAGCAAAAAGTTTAGAGGATAATTCTAGACCGAAAATAAATACTATGTCTTCCTATAACATTTTTTCGAAAACAGAGTTACATGGTGTTAAAGTAAAATTTTTTTTGCAGTTTTTTTTGCAATACCTTTTGCCACGCTCATAATATTTTGACGAAATTTCGTATATGGGGCTTTTTCGGGATGAGGAATACAAATTTGCCCACCGTTTTTTCGCATTTTGTAGAGGGCGCCACATAGGAGCCCATAATTTAATTTGACTAGTCCCAACTTTTTTGTCCTACACTGTATGCGCATTTTGACTGAATATTTTTATTCTTCTAACCTTTTCACATAAAAAAGGTATATTACTTTTGTTTCGATAAATCTAACCGTTTTCGAGAAAACGATAACATTGCTTGCATGTGATGAAAACGAAATCATTTTAATTTATTTTCAACCTTATTAATTTATGCATTGAAGAGGAAGGACGTCACCTTGAACCTTTGATTTGAATGTTTAATTTATTGTTCTAGTAACTTATGTAGAGATAGCATTTATTTTCGGTCTAGAAATATCCTCTAAGTTTTTTGCTCATCCTTTCCGGACACCCTGTATAACTTAAATTGCGTTAGAGTAATCCAGCAATACATTTTTCACCGGAACCCTATTTCCTGCAAAGTTTACAACGTTCTATTTTCACTGTTCAGATGTAGTTGTATTGTTGTATACGACAAAGAGCTTGAGGTTAAGAAAAGAAAAACCTATGTGTACCGTCGAGAAGAAACAAACCCGACGCGTCGGGAGGTCTCCTGTTTAACTAAAGATCGCTATGGTTACCTCACTGGTTTAATTCTAGGGAATGATTGTTTTATTGTTATTTAATATATTTATATGGATTGAATTTCGTAGTTTTTATTTCAAATTAATTCTTGCTTTGGAGCGGTTAAATTTTTTCCCACTGATTATTTAATATTTAAATTTTTAACTGTAGTTATACTTCCTACTACTGAGCTTTCAATTTGAAAGATAATTGGAAAAATAATCTTTCGGCTTGTATGCTCATTTCGGACATTTTATACTTTTTGTCTCAACATATTATAGTATTTATAGTAAATTCTAGTCTACTGGTATACTACATAGACATTAACCTTTAGATAAGCAAACAATTATCACGAAAGTAGCTATGCTCTTGCGCTTGTAAAGAGCAGCGGCGCACCCAGGATTTTATGTTAGGGGGGGGCCGCCAATCAGTGCCGGAAGCAAATTTTTTAATAAACTTTTAAGTTACGCATTTTTCTAGAACTTTGTAGCTTTTTAACAGGAATTCTTAGAAGATCGCAATAGCCTAGTTCAATTCAAGTTCAAGTTTCAAGTAAATATCTAAAAAAATAGACTTTAAAATATCCACTTTAATAATTATTCCGGACAAAACATACCAGTCTTTTTACCAAATAAAATACAGGTAATAGTAATGACGACATATCCATAACACAGATATATTTATTTAAAAATATAAATTAGTACAAAGCACAACAATAAACAATATTTTATAAATAATAGAAACCAAAACTTTTTTATAACACCTTTGCATTTGTTAAATATGTCAATCTAATTTTCATCGACCCTTAGAAAGTTTATTTAAAATTTCTTCACAAGAAACAGGAACATTCTTATGAATAAATAAATTTGCCAAACCATTAAGTCTTACTTGCCCGGTGGAATTTCTTAAGTACGATTTTAAGTACTTTAATGTGGAAAATGACCTTTCAGAGGTACTGGCGGTGACTGGAAGGGTAACAAAAATTTGCAAAAGTTTTTATATTGGGAAATATTATACCATTACATTGAATATATAGCTTAAACATATCGGAGGGTATTTCTTTGCTATCTGTAAACTTGTCGTTCCATAATTTAAATTCGCATATTAGAATGCTTTCATTATAAAAATTTTCAAAAAATGAATAATTTGCATAAGAAGAATGAAGGCTGAGAAAGCTTTGCAAATTTTCTACTTATAATACTGAACAAAAGTAATAAAAATGATATCGTTCTTTGTATCGCGCCTGGAAATTAAAGTTTTTTTAGTGGGTATAGTAAGTTGAAGTCAATTTCATTGGGGATTTTGGGGGGGGGCCAAGGCCCCCTTGGCGCCCCCCCCCCTGGGTGCGCCACTGGTAAAGAGAATCAAACAAGAATAGGCATGCGCACTGCAAAATAATCGTTAAACGAATGGGAAAATAGACAGCTGCGGGCTTTAACATGTCGTTTGTGGGGCGTAGGCCTAGTTAAATGTGATTATAAAATAAAATTACATATCAAGAACCATCACTACTTCTGAAAACTTACTAAAAATACGAAATTTACCCCTATTTGGACAATGGTCTTTACTCGTCATTGTATCCGTGTCACTAAAGGCACAAACACAATTCACTAAACTACACACGAACTAGAAATCTATAAATATTAAACACCCACAATCCACAAAAGCAAAATTTTCAAGTGGTAAAACTCTACTTTCCGGTACCTTCCGCCCCGTCACATCACAAGTGGCTTTGTCACGTCTTAAAAAAGTTAAGAATAACTTTTTTAATTTGAAGAAATAGTGCATGCTTAAAGTGGAGTTAAAAGTACGAAAAAGAAAGAAAAAATCAAAAGTCTTCCTCCACAAAATTTACTAGAACAAAATGTTCAAGGTCTCTATATGTTTCGAACGTAGAAACGTTCATCATCAGGAGACAGAAAAATGTATTGCTGATGATTTTAGCAGAAGAGAAAATTATAAAATAATGGTATACAACCTTAATGGAGCTTTTATGGAATCAAATTGGTGTGTCGAAATAACATAATGTGAAGAAAAATAGAAATACGTGAAAACATACTGAGTATGTTAAAAAGTTAGTCAAAAGGGCCTAAAACAACCAAATAAAACAGAGAAATAGAAAAATCACTCCTAAAAAGAAGATGTCAAAAGGTTTTTCTTTTATAAATATGTCTGTAAGACATTGTAAACCATAAACCTTGTTATGTATAGAAATATTTTAAAAATTAGGTACCTACTTATTAAGAAAGAATTATGTAGCTTTTAGAAATGATCTTTTCATTTTTAGGTTTAATAATTAGGTTCAAATTAAGGTTTTATACCATTTATCATTTTCTCTTCTGCTGAAACCATCAGCAATACATTTTTTCTGTCTCCTGATGATGGACGTTTCTACGTTCGAAATATGTAGAGACCTTTGAACATTTTGTTCTAGTAAATTTTGTGGAGGAAGACTTTTAGTTTTTCTTTCCTTTTTTGTCTAATTACCTAATAAATCTTTTAAATAAAGCATTAACAAATTTGGAAAAGGCACGGTAAAACAGGCACCTTTCTCTTTTAAAACTTAATGCAATTAAAAATATAAGTACCTACTTAACTGGAATTACTAAAAAAAAAACGTTCCTTTTTTTTCGGTTTATTTAAATAGTTCTTTTTTATAATAAGGTTTGAGAGATATCTACTATAGGAGTCCACTGCAAAAATGCTGAATGTTACTTGTACATAGAATTTTTTTCATTGAGAATGCAATTTTTTTATATAATTACAGTAATCCATACAAGAAAATATTAAGGTTTTTAATAACTATTTCTTCTTGAAAATTGGTTAACATAGGTACACCCCATAATTTTGCAGCGAGCTCCTTTTATAATGGCTCAAGTTAAAAATATTCATCTTTAAAATACATAATTCTCTAATATTTCAGCCTTTGTCTATCTTACCGTATTCCTGCCCGATATTTGTACTTAAAGTAAGTTAATAAATATATTTATATACAAAAGTAGCTTATACATACAAATTATACACTAAGTAAACAATACAAGAACAATTATTAGCAACAGGGTTAGTCTTTTAAAGTATCTATAACTTTTTTACATAAAACTATGAGTAAACGTACTTACATTAACTAAAATTATTGTTCATAATAACTAGAATAATTTAAAAAGAATTTAAGGAAACTTGAAACAATTTAAAACACTTTTTGTCCTAATTAAGAATAGTGTGATTCCTTGTTTTCTTTGTCCTACATATCCTTCTTGTGTGATAGGTACTTCATTTGGAGGAAATGGCGAATGCGACACTAGTATTTGCTCTTAGGTCTACTACCATTCTTTACGCTTTTTCAATGGTTAGGCGCAAAAAAATACCTTTGTTTAAAATTTAAAGACCAATATGGTCCACGTCTTTGAATTACTTGTTCTAAAGTAATTTAAAGCTATCTGTAAATTTTTTCGTCCGATGGGTAAGTTGCTATAAAGTAGGGCTGTACATTGCTTTGTTGGTAGGGTCCTCGGCCCATAGTTGAGTAGGCGGCAGCAGGAACTCTCATGGCACCTAAGAAATGTTTAAAAATTATATATTTATCTATCTTACTGGAATACCAAAAAAAAAGTTGTTTTAGTGTACTATCTTCCTTTCATACTAACCAGGATGATATGCAGGCACTTTGTGTGGTAACGTAGCGGCATAGCTGGGAGGTATTGCATAAAGTGCAGTCCCTGCGGAAGCTGAACCTTGTGGTGCCCCTTTTACGCTACAAGCACAGCTGCTCCCTGACCCGATCATACCTGGGGCGACCATTGAACCGGCAGTTACAGGACCGCCTCTGTATTGGTTGCTGGTCATTCGTAATCTGAAATGGAAAGTAAATTTAAGCGAAATGATCGAATCGAAGCATCGAATTTTAAACATCATCCTTGACTTAACAGATTTACACGTGCTTGTCTCTTCGCACACTGGCCAGTTATGCATGGCCTCAAAGATAAATCGGCATGGTAGAACATGCTACCAATAATGATTGAGGCCTAAAATGTATTTAAACCTTAACGAGCCCGAAAAAGCTGGAATAAAACATGGGTGTCTGACAATATTTAAATATTTTTTGTATCGTCGGTAAAAATGAAGTGAATTTATAAAACGTTTTAAAAGAAAATGAACAGCAACGACCCTAAAAGTGATCCTTGTGGAGCACCACTTGCAGATCCGTAACCAAGGGTGCTTTATCGTAGATACGGCAGCATTTTGCCACACCGGGTAACTCGATTTATTTGAAAATTATGAAACGATCGGGAGTCAAATTGAGTGATTGACCTAGTTTTCTTGAGTATATCCGTTTTGCAGAGATGTTTTTTTTTATAACAACAGGTTCCTTGGAAAAGAAAAGAATAAGCAAAAACTCATTGTCTTTTTGTCGTTTCTACCCTATAATGTAGAAAAAATATTAATCCCCCAAAATGTTTCCTGTTGACACTTTGAAATAATCTGTTCAATTATTACTTAAAGAAGTAGTAGTTGGTCGGACCAATACTAAAAAGTACGCATATGACTTACCTGATTATACAAATTATAATAATAAGTATAGCAATAAAAGCCACCACTCCACCAACAATTCCAATAATTAACGTATCGTCGTTATTTAATGTCGACTGGCCGGTGGATGCAGTTTTCACCTTGGGCTGGGTTTTCTCCGTGGGCGGCATAGACCAGATAATATCGGGTTCTGTGGTTTTCTTCTGAAGTCTTGTGGAACCCGTTAATATGGACGTTGTAGACAGAGTTGTAGTTCTTTGCATCATTTTATTCGGATCGCACGTTAGTTCGTCATCACCAATTTCGACAAGTAGTTTTCCTATAGGAAAGATAAAAGTTGGTTGATTACCTTTAACGATCATATCACGTGGTATATAGACGTGATATACCGAGTTCTCGTCTGTCAGGTTAGATTGGTTTTTTCAACGCTTATCCAACAAAATTTCCATTAACCTTTATTCTTATTCCAGAAATTCTGCCCAGTTATTCACCCAGTACCGGAAAAAGTAGCGATCAATCATATAATTAATTAACTTTGCCGCTCTTCTTTATAGTGGGCCGATTGGAAGCTCGGCGTTGTCATTTATACATCGGGAGCGCCAAACAGCAATAAATCTATTACAGTTAAAATAGCAAGGTAATTCTGATAAACCTGTACTTAGGGTTAACCCCACACACAGCCATAATAACGATATATAATTGTGTAATAGCACAAAATATATAGCTACTACAAAGCTATATATTCGGTGTAATAGTAATAATAAAAGAACATGATATGTAATTAAGTAATTATTGTAAGTACCTACATGTGACGTATTTTTTAAAACATATTTGTATAAACTCAACCTAGTTTTTTTTTTGTTTTATTCAGTACTAACTACTAACCAGCTAAATAGGGAGGTCCAGAACACCTTATCGTCGTCATATGGAAAGGCAACCATCTTCTCAAAGCTCTGGAGTTACAATCACACATGATAGGATTGGATTGCAAACCCAAAAGTTTTAAGTCGCCACGTCTATCTTCTAGAGTTGTCAGCAGTTGGGTACTTAAAGTTGTCAGTTGATTTCCAGTTACATCTAGGGTTGTCTTTGAAGACCTGGGTACCGGGAAAAACAGTGCTGGAGGTAGGGATGTTAAGGATGTGTTAATAAATCGGATTATAACTTCTGGACCTAAAAGATATTGTAAATAAATTTCTTAAAATAAATACACTATATTGTTTAATCTAGCACGAATAGAAAGTTGGTACCAAAAATTTAAATCATGGATTTCACAAGGCTACATTTGGAGCTCTAAGTATTTTTTTATTTCAATTATATACAAGTTAAAAGTAAAATACATCAGTTATTTATTGATGATAAACAATACCTGTACTATTTTAAAGATATTTTTGGTTTAATCCAGAAATTATTGATATATATTTTCAAATCATTGTACGTAAATAATGGAATATAATATTACCTTTAATTCCTGATAATGTTCCCGAGGACACACTTCTTAATCTCGATCCTCTTATACCAAGTTCCTTGAGTCTTGGATGAAGCATAGATTGTATTTGATCTTTACCAATTGCAGCATCTTTAGTTTCAATATTTACTTTCTCCAGTAGTGGCATGTTCTGGAGAACTCCATTTAGATCAAGGTAGCCAAGCTTGGGATAGCCGTATGCATCTAACTGAGACAGATTTGGTACCGATTTAAAGGCACTTTTTTCTATTTTTGTACATTCGTTTAATGAATGAAGACTAAAATACCTAAAAAAATCAATTTCTTAGGCCATGGCCAAGGTTATTAGCGGGGTAGTTGGGAGGATGATAGACGCCCGCATGGCCGGATGTCTGTCTTTGTCTACTCTTAAATATCTTGGCGGGCCAAGATTAGAACTTACCTTAATTTAGTTAACCCATCAAAATCATCGTGCGAGATAAATTCAATAGGATTATTGGAAATATTCAGCATCTTTAAATTGCGTAAAAAGGCCCATATTTTCGAGTATCCTTTTATATCTGTAATGCCATTGTTCGATAAATCCAACTCTTCCAATAATGTCGTTCTCTCAAATGTACTATCTGCTAGGTTGGAAATATTATTATAGGATAAATTTAAAACTTTTAAAAACGGAGTTTCTATGCGTGTGACCTTTCTTACTCCTGAACCGGCCAAATTTAACTCCCTTACGGTTTTTGGTTCGCTCAAAATGTTTCTTATAGCTTCTTGGGATAACGGATTGTAGGACAAATCAAGTTTTTTAATATTAACCATAATTCCATCTTCCGGAGGTATTTCCTCAATGTTGTTATGTGACAGATCAACCGAGTTCAAAAAGAAGTACTGGCGCTGTAGGGATTTTAGAGGAGGAATGTCGAACTTATTTCTTGCTAAGTTTATGTTCTCTAGCATTGTGAGCTTCGCTCTTTCAAAAATATTTTCTGGCAAATCCACGAGGTTGTTGCGTTCCAAATTCAACATTTCCAATCTAACTAGGCCTTCAAATGTTCGATCTCCCAGTCTGTCTAAATTGTTGCTGCTAAGGTCTAGTATTTGAAGTTGCGTGCTGTTGTGAAAGGCCATTTCGCTTAAACTTTCCAGACTGTTGTTCGATAGTATTAACGACCGTAGGCGCGGTAATCGTGCAAAATCCAATTCATCGATAGCCTTTAGCTCGTTGTTGGATAAATCTATGTATTCCAGAAATTGAAGATTAGCTATGAGTTCAGCGGGGAAGAAATTAAATTTGTTTTTACAGGCGACAATTCTTTTAAGCCTAGGATGAATTCTGAACGATGAAGGAAACAGATAACTAAGCTGATTTTCGGATATATCCAAAACTTCCAAGCTAGTACCAGTATTAAAATATTCTCCTTTGAAAGAAGTCAGGTGGTTTCTTTTAAGATTTAGAACCTTAATATTCATAACAAAAGCAAATGCTGCTTGCTTAATGGTACTGATATTGTTATATGACAGATCAACCGTAGTTAAGTTAGGCATATTAATAAAAGTATTTTCAAAAATTTCCGAAAGTGAGTTATGAGCTAAATGAATTTCTCTAAGGACATTTGACTTCATGAAGAAATCTACCGGAAGCGACTTGAGTCCACAGTAGCTCAGGTCAAAAACTTCCAAAGTAACAAGTTCATGAAGCAAGTTGGCAGGAATATTCGACAAGTGAATGTTGTGGCTCAGATTAAGATTTTGCAAGGAAGGTAAAGAATTAAACGTCACTTTTGACAGTTCTGTCAAATGATTGTCACTGATATCCAAAGTTTTAAGTCGGTTTAAAGGCAAGAGAGGATCGAAGAGCGACATAATGCGGTTCTGTGATAAGATTAGATGTTCCAGTGTATTCTCCAATCCAGCAAATGCATCAGTTGATAAACTAGTTATTAAATTGCTTTTAAGATCCAAATAGTGTAAATTTTTAAAATACTGGAATGTTGCGCTGGGAAGTTCTCTGACGACGTTAGTAGAAATTACAAGCTTAGTTACTTTTTCGGCTATGGAACGTAAAATGTCTCCTGATAATGCCGTTATTCTATTGTAATCCAACTGTAGTGAGGTTAGGCGTGGTAGCCTGCCTAGAGCTGACGCTGGAATTAATAGAATATTGTTGTCTTTTAGGTTGAGGTGTTCCAAATTATCAAGACCTTCAAACGCATCATCCTCAACCTAAAAAAAATAAATAGTGTTAGAAAAGTATTAAATATTATCGGTCACGTAGGTACCTCTAAGCATACAGTAATGGTAACCCTGTGCCGACCAATGAGAATCATGTAGGCGTGGCTTTCAAGGCGCCAAATTAATTTCTATTGCAGTATGATCATCGAGGTAGAATATTATTCTGTTGGTTCCAGCGCATTCACCATTTATTTGATTCTGCACTGTATGAAAATTTAAATTTCGAATAACTTGTTTATCTCGGTTAATCATACGAGTATATCTGATTATGTTACTAAATTATCGGTTTTTATTTATTTATATTAAAACAAGATAAATACTTTTTTTTAAACCTTATTATAACCAGGTAGGTATTACCTAGTGTTGTCATTTCATATCTACCATATAGCCGTCTTTACAAATTCACCAGTAGTGCGCTTGCCATAAATTTCAAAACACAAATTAGTGAATTTTTCGCTTAATACATTATATCTAGGCGACTTTTATAAATATTTTTCAGCAATTTGTCGTCTTAACATGATATGTACAATAAATAATTTCCATAACACTTAGTAAAATATAGTATATATTACCGTTCTTAAGGAATTTACACTGATATCCAGCCTCCTTAATTGCTTTAGTCCCAAAAATGTTCCTGGAACGATGTTGGCCAAATTATTTCTGCTTAAATCCAAGTCGTATAGATTTGAGAGAAAGACCAAATTGTAATTATCCAAATTCTAAAATTAAAGCTAATTTTAATTAAAGATTTCACCTCGTATTTTTTCTTTTCTATGTTAATTTCTTCTAATTCATTTAATGTTACATGTCAACAACGTTTTTACATGTTATCTGAACATTATATTCGACTCCAAAATGTCGGAAATACCTACTAAGAAAATTTTCGATTGTTTCAAACACTGGTGTTGCCAAAGTTAGAATATGCTAGTATTACATGGTCCCCTTACTATAATGTTTGAGTTAATTTTATCAACAGTGTACAGGGTGAGTTAACCATAGAGTAAAGTTCATTATCTCATTTTTTTCGGGAATTACCAAATAACGTTACATACTCGTTATCGTTTTTTGGTAATTCCCGAAACAAATGATGTAATGAACTTCTTATTCAAATAATATTAATAAATGCTTTTAGTTAACAATTAGGTACCTAAATAAGTTTAACAACTATTTTATAAAAATGGAGGCGGTATCTAAACATGCGCTGCTCATACAACCACCCTTATTCAAATTACCTTAAGAAAAAAGAAATTAAGTAAGAAACATACGGCTAATATAATGTTAGCCTAAATAGAGGCTGTGATCAGGTACATTTTACAAATTAAAAAATGACATTATTTAGGTTATTAAACGAAAAAATTGATAATCTTAAGTTGTTAAGCCAGCTCTTTCTGTTTCAATAAATCGAGTCAACACTAGATCTAATAAAGTGTTCTATTTGGATTTTCCCAGGACAAATCTGTTCTAGAACTTAACAATTTATCAAATGTGTAACTTGTTTAATGAGTATGCATCTAACATTGACATAGATATTACCAGCTTAAACAAATTTAAGAAAGTATGAGACAGCAGATTAACTATGAAATAGTATAGCTTGATTGTATATTATCTAGTTATAGTATAACTGTAGAGACTTTAATTGTATCTGTTAATGACTGTTGCTACTGATACTTGAATGAATAAATATATTATTATGATAAAAAAATATTATCAGATACAGAACCAGGTCTGTAAATAAGTAACAGGGTTGGTTTATTGATAGTCGTTTCCTAAAATGATGGTTATTGACTACCTCAATAAATAATGTTCCGACATCACAATAAAAAACTTCAGATTGTTTGACTGCAATATCAAATAATAATCTTACCTGTATTAAGTTTGATGACAAATTCAAATATCTTAAATTTTCAAATACTTTAAGCGCCGCAGTAGGAAATTCTGTCATGACATTTTCTGACAAATCCAGATGCATAAGACTTTCGGCTCCATGAAATATATCACTATTGAATTTCGTCAAACGATTGTGCGATAATTTTAAAACTTTAATCTTTTGCAAATTCGAAAACGCTCCTCTTTCTATTGACGAAATTAGATTATTATTTAGATCGATGCTTTCCAAATTTGGCTGAGAGCTAAACGAATCGATTTTAACGTTATCTAAAACATAAAAATACAATTTTCTTAAAAATTGTAGACTGGCTAGAAAAATTTCATGTTTCTATTCTACTACAGTATTTAAAATATACAGGGTGACGTTTGAAAACTTACAATGGCTATATTAAAATTGAAATAATTCCTATTTTAAAATACCTGATACAAAAATCGACATTTCCGGAAAAAATTAAATTCGTGACATCAGTTTTAAAAAGCGATAAAACTAATAATCCTAATAATTACCGTCCAATATCTGTTTTGCCTGTTCTGTCAAAAATTTTGGAAAAAATTATAAATATAAAATTAACGAAGTTTTTAGAAAGACAAAATTTACTTTTCGATAATCAATATGGGTTTCGCAAATCTAGAGATACTGAAGTTGCAACTATGGATGTTATTACTAACATTCAATTAAATCTAGATACCAAAAAAAATGCGACATTTTATTACTAGACTTGTGTAAAGCCTTTGATACCAGTGGCGGCTCGTGGGGTAGAGCCACAGTGCCATGGCACTACCTGCCCTCCTGTCTAGCGTCCTGCCCTTTACAAATTACCAAAACCTATTAAAATTAATATTCTCGTTTTTAAAGCAATTAGCAAAATAATTTAAAAATGGAACACAGTCGGGTGCAAATTTCCATCTAAAAGGAAGCGATTATGCGTAAAACGGTAACGTAGCTTCCGCGCCAAGCGCGACGAGGCACACGGGAGGTGACGAAACGCCATCACCTCAATAAAAAAACGTTGGAAAATGACCTTGAATGCAAGCAGGCAAAAATCTCGTTCAGGCTCTCTTCGTTTGACCGTTTGATGTTAGACGTTTCAAACAGCTGATGTTCGCGTCGCGTCCCGATTTGTTTTCGTTCGGCCGGCGGCTGATTTAATGTAGGGTTAACGAACTTTTTATTTTAGAAATACATAAGTAATGAACTATTAGATTTTTAAAGGAAACTTTATGGAAAAAATACTTGGGTGTGCGGTTGTGATGAATCTAATAGACTATTTTGTTTTATGTGTGTTTTATTTGGTGGGAAGCAAACTTGGTCCCAAAAAGGTACAGATGATTTGGTCCATTTCTGGGACAAAATGAAGACACATGAAAAATCGAAGGTACATTTAAACAATATATTTAATTTCAGTATGCTTGGTAAAATTAACATTAAAACTCAATTAAATTCTGCATATCACAATGAAATAATGAAGAAAAACGAACAAATTGATAAAAACAGATACATATTAAACCAAATTATAAACTGCGTTCGGTTTTGTGGTGCATTTGAGTTGGCTTTGAGAGGTCATGACGAAAAAGAGACGTCGGAAAATAGGGGCATATTTCGTGAATTAATAAATTTCAGCTCAGAATTAGACAAAACTCTTAACGATCATATTGAAAAATCGAAAGTATTTAAAGGAACATCAAAACCCCTACAAAATGAACTTCTGGACTGTATGTTAGATGTGTATCATGATGAAGTCATAAAAGAAATAAAGGACTCTCCGTTTATCGCTGTTATCGCAGATGAAACCACTGACATTGCTTGTGTGTTTCAACTTGTTATCGTGTTTAGGTATATTCAAGATATGATTGTAAATTCATAAATTAAATTAGGTGCCTTTTTGCTTATTTTTCCTACTTTAAAAGCAAGAACTATTAACAAAAAAGGGCGTGGCACCCAAAAAGGGTTTACCTGGCCCTACTTCACTAAAATGGCACGAGCCGCCACTGTTTGATACTGTAAACCATAATATATTATTAATTAAATTATTTGATATTGGCATAGGACGAAAAATTTATCGTTGGTTTTAAAGTTATATAAAAAAATAACAATGCGTTAAAATACGAACAATTACATGTGGAGTACGACAAAGTTCCATTCTAGGACCCACATATAGTAATCGCAAATCTAATAGTTGAAATTGTAGTTTCAACACTAGCAAAATTTTAATTTAAATTATAATATTATTTATTTGATTTAATAAATCAAGGAATTGAAAAAAAAGATCCTAAAAACTGAAAATGTTATTTGTGACGAACCCTCTGTATAGTAATCGCAAATCTAATAATTGAAATTGTAGTTTCAGCACAAGCAGACGTTTTTATAAAGAATTACTTTTTCTTCTATACCTACCAATAAAAAAGTTTTTCCTCTTCCAAAATCTATCCGTGGACATACTGTATATATACCTCCTAAGTTAGAGTAATGAATTAGCTATTTTTATATTCTTATGGTTCGGTTGGGAGTAAAAAAAAAGTATATTTGCTACCCTAGAGAATATATCAAAAAACCAATACATAAGTAAATACCATTTCTACAAAAACGTGAGAGGGTAAAAATTTAAGATTTTAAAGTGGATGAGGATAGTGCTTTAGGGGTAGGTGAGGGTGGTGTAGAAGTGGTATTTTTGGTTTCTTGACTTCTTTAGTGTAAAAAATGGATTCATTGTAAGTTATCCAAAAGTCGCCCATAGTTTAAATGCATGTATAAGTATAGTATATAGCGATAGGGTGGTGGTTGGTGACTAGTTAGGAATAATCTAGAAAACAGTGGGTTATGCAGCAAATGAAAGAGTACTCTTTAAAGTTGATGCAATAAGCTTTCGGAAATATTTATTTCCATCTTCAGGGAGAAACTTTGTTGAGGTTGCTCATGTGGATCATCTAAATTATATAAATGGACATAGAATAAAAAGCCTCGGTTTGGAAAACCAGCATAATATTAAAATGACAAAACTACATATTAAAATTTAGTTTTAAAGAACTAATTTACAAACTTTCCACATGTGCATGGGGTAAAATTTTGACAAAATACTCAATTTTGCGATGGTTTATATATAGTTCAATATAATCAAGGCACCAACTTAGTAAAATAAAAAATATGCCTAATTATATAAGTAAATCATTTTTTAGTATAAAACAACATTTTTAGTGTCATTATACGAACAAGAATTTAAATCTGGAATTTTAATATTGAAATTTGTATACATTTTGTAGACTGGTTTAGTTATTCATCTCTTCCGTGATTTAACGACAAACCTAGGAATGTATAATATGTACAGGGTGGTAAATACACGGGCTGGCCGAACAGGGAAAGTCGCATTTGTCTATTTTAGACCGATCATTTATTTTTGATGTATGAAAATTAAAGGAAATAAGTGACAAAGAAATTACCTTGTCGGACTTACATTGTCTTTATTTTGTTATTTAACACAACGTTTCGGTTAGTTAGTATCTCTAACCGTTTTCAAGTGTAAACTAACTAAACGGTTAGAGATACTAACTAACCAGGGCCATAGCCAGGGGGGGGGGTTGGGGGGGCTGTAACCCCCCCCCCGAAATGTTAACAAATAATCTTATTTACGGGCTACAATGGCTGCAGATGGCCTTAATGGTCTGGCTTTCCTATATGTCCACCGTGATATAAACGTAGACGTAAACAAAATCATAAATATTTTCTCTTCTAAGAACAGGAAACTTGATTTTGTAATTTAGTACAAAGTAAGTAAGGTTAGGTGGGGTATCTGGATCCACGGGGTATCTGGGCCATGGGTCTCTTGTGTTTGTGGCAAGTTCCAAATCCGCTTCGCAACAACTGGCAACGTTGTTGTGATTCGTTCACTCAACGGAACAACGATCCTAACCGCATTTTGTAACCTGTGTTCAATGTGAGTGGATCATAAAGTTTTTTGCTCCTGTTTCTGCAAACAACGTGGTGCACTTGTGCAGTTTAGTGGGCTTTGTATGAAAACGGTAAGTATTTTTGACACGGAATCTACTAGTTTATAAAAAATAAGTGTAAATCAAACTAATTATCGGTGTTTTGGGCCATGTGGTATTTGTTTATTAATGTAAGCATGGGTGGCCCAGTTACCCCGATTTGTTTCATAAAATGGGGTTACTGGACCATGAGTCTGGGGTAACTGGATCTTCGCCTGGTCCAGTTACCCCAAGCCTTGTCCAGTTACCCCAAATACCTAAAACACAATTTATAAATACCTATTTATTATTATCTAATATTTCTTTTATTTTGTAGGCAATACACAGTAGATATGGTTCGAACATACGTTCGGAAAACCCAAAAAGGGGCAGGATTTAGTTATAGTAGGGAAGACCTAGAAAAAGCTGTTGCTGATGTGCAAAATGGTAATAAAGCAACCAGAGGTGCAGCGATTCACTACAATATCCCTAGAAGCACATTGAAGCATTACGTAAGAGGGACGAGAGGAACGGGTAATGTTTCAGATGACAGTAGGGGTGGTGGTGGCGTAAAGTCGTACTTATCATCTCTCGATGAAGAGGAAATTGCCAGTTGCGTAAGGGTGATGGAAAAAAACGGATTTGGCCTATCACGCGAAGATGTATTGGACTTAGTGCAAGCGTACATTAGACAGAATAATTTTCAGACCAGATTTAAAGAACAACGTCCTGGTACCGACTGGTTTATTGCATTTAGAAAACGGCATCGTTTATCTATTAAAAAGCCCCAAAGTATTGAATACGTTAGATGTGACCAGGTGAATCCTTGGGTAATTTATGATTTTTATGACAAGTTAAGCCAGGTCATTAATGATTTAAACCTACAAGAACGTCCAGGCCAAATTTTTAATTGTGACGAGACCTCTTTTTGTCATGATCCGTCAAAAACAAAAATTGTTGGAGCTATCGGTGCTAAATGTCAACGGATAACTAGTTCCACGGGACGAGAAAACACTTCCGTCTTACTTTGCTGCTCTGCTGATGGAAAAACACTTCCGATGCTATGTGTTTTCAAGGGAAAGTATGTAATGGAAAATTGGATTGACCAGGAAGTTGCCACACAAACCGCAGTTTCCGTAACGGAGAGAGGATGGATGGAAACATTATTTTACAACTGGTTTAGAGATGTGTTTCTACTAAATATCGGCACTAATAGACCTGTTTTATTAGTGTATGACGGACACGTGACACATATTTCGACAAAACTGATCCAACTAGCACAAGAAAATGACATTACTATCATGAAATTACCACCTCATACGACCCATGTTTTACAACCCCTCGATGTGGCCGTATTTAAAGGTTTAAAATCAAATTGGGATAAAGAACTATGTAAATGGCAGCGCGACAACCCTAGAAAGAAAATTCTCAAACCTGAATTTACAGCTATACTGACTAGAGTTGTTGGTGAAATACCTAAGTCGAGTATCATAAACGGATTTAAGGCAACAGGAGTATATGATTTAGAAAAAAGAGGTCCAAACAGAGATGCTCTCCCCATTTCAATTTTTAAACCGGATGACTTAAATAGATATAGAAACCACTTGTCTCTCGTTACCGCTGAAGACGAAATCGAGGCCCTCCCGTCTACAGGCTATAACACTGAATCGAAAAGCAATGACGACAATCCACAACCGAGTACATCTAAAGCTAATTCAACATTAATAGAACAGGAATCGCAAAACAACGATGACAATCCACAACCGAGTACATCTAAATCAACTTCAACATTAGTAGAACAGGCAGAAGACACTGAACATTCTTATGAAATAAAGTCAGAGAAAACAACAAAAAAATGTTTTGAAGATGTTCTATTAGATATGTTCAAGAAAGATAAAAAAAAAAGTCCAGAGAGGAAACGTAGAAGGCTCGTGACAAATTGTGAAATAATAACCACTTCAGAATATCTAAAGAAGAAACAAGAAGAAGACAAAAAGAAGCAGCAGAATTTGGAAAAAAAAGCAAAGTTCCTAGATAAAAAAGCAAAAAAGCAAACTAATACGAAGAATTTGAAAAGTGATAAAAAAAAGTTCAATAATTCGTCCAGTGATAGCGAAAGTAACTACTCCCTGCATGAAAGCGACGATAGCCTAACTCTCAATTTTTCAAACAGTGAAGAAGAAGTAAGTGTGAATATTTTACCTCCTTGTCAAACCTGGCATGTTGAAGACTTCGCTGTTGTTAAAGTTTTTGGCAAGGATAACGTATCATTTAGAATGTACGTTGTACGAATCCAAACTATCGATGCCATTGGCTTCGGGGTTAAATTTTTAAAAAGACACGAGCAGACCATGAAATTTAAAGACACAGAAGAACAATCCTACGTTAAAAAGACCGATATAGTCCGAAAATTATCCCGTCCTTTACAAAATAAATCAGCACGGTATAAGGACATGGTTTTCTTTAACACAGATCTGACCGATTTAAGTAACCTTATTGACTAAATAATTTTTTTAGCCATAAAAACAGTTTTATACAATATTAAACTTATTTTAAGCGAATTAAAAAAGTAGTTTTAAGTTTAGGTATGCTTAAAGTATTTTTCTTTCTATGCTAAGTTGTTAAAAGTAAATAAAACCCTTTTAAGTTGTTATATAAATAGGACTACTTGGGAAATGTTCAGTTGCAATTGCCCTTAATGGCCGAAATAAAAAAAATATTTTGCATCTGTATTTTTTTTATGAAAATATAAATGTTCTAGATTTGGCCCAGACACCCCAAATCAAATACCTGCATTTTACATACAAAACTTATGCTTATGGCCCAGTTACCCCATTTTAATGAGGTAACTGGACCCACCGGCAAACCAAATATTAAAAATAAAAAAATGATATTTTCTATTTTAGAATCAAATCTTATATAACGTAAATAGTTTCTAGAAACCTTGCTTAAGATACTCCCGTCATCAAACACTAATTGATTTTAAGCTTGCTACTTTATTACAAGCACAAAACTTTTAAAATAATAATCCTGTTGTAAAATCATGACCCAGTTACCCCACCTAACCTTAGGTACTTCAGATATTTTTTTTGTTCTTATTGTTTATTTTTTGTTTTTATTCTTATTTTGTTTTTGATCTTATTATACATAATATAATTTATTATAATAATTATTATAATTAGATACAATTATGACTTAATATAAGAGACATGTTAATTAGTAAAATAAATAGTTTATTGTTTATTTTGTCGACCGACCTTTCAAATTTCGAATTTCTTTTAAATTAAAGAGTGTTTTAAAGTCTGGCATATTGCCGCAGATTAAGCTTTACGATTATTTTACCCAAAAAAGGGCGTGGCACCCAAGAATTTTTCGCGCAAAAGAGCGCCTTCGGCGCAGTTCCCTTTCACGCCCCCCCCCCCCTAGAACAAATCCTAAATCCGCCACTGGAACAAACCCCCCCCCGAAATTATTTTCTGGCTACGGCCTTTGTAACTAGGGGTGCGCAAAATAATCGATTAATCGATTGTTCGATTATGGATATATTTTTAATCGATTAATCGAAAAATCGATTATTAATCGATTAATCGAAAAATCGATTATTAATCGATTAATCGATTCTTTTTCGATTAATCGATTATTTTTCGATTAATAAATTTAAAATCCAATAAAGGACAATTGATTATGAAAACTTATAATTGCTTATTACACATATATTACATTGTATGTCAATCAGAAGGACTATACATAAATAAACAACATACTACAGCTTAACAAATATTTTATTCATTGCAAGAAACACAAGTTGCTCTACGTGGTCCCCTGAAAGCGATGACCTTAGATCACTTACAATATGACCGCCTTTACTGAATACTCTTTTGTTGATCTACTTCCAATTGCTTTCTAATTCCCTACTAATTCCACCATTGTGGGGTGCACAAAATAATCGATTAATCGATTGTTCGATTATGGATATATTTTTAATCGATTATTCTTCGATTAATCGATTATTTTTTGATTAAATCGAAAAAATCGATTATTTTCAATAATCGACAATCGATTATGAATTTTCATAATCGCCCAGCCCTACTTGTAACTAACCGAAACGTTGTGTTACGTAACAAAATATAGACAATGGAAGTTCCACAAGGTAATTTTTTGATATTAGGTACTTCATTGTCTTCCACCTTCAAACAAACAAAAGGAAATAAGTGACGAACTAACAAGCGAAATTTTAACGTGACTTATTTAGTAATTTAGCAAAGTAAAAGAAGTTACACAGTGCAAATACCTAAGCCTAATCATTTCAAATGACTTAACTTTTAACGCACACATAGATCACGTCATTAAAAAACTGTCTCCCATTATTGGAAATATTAGAAGATGCACTCATCAATTAAACAAAAATACACAATACCTCTTATGCAATTGTTTTGTTGAACCACATTTAAGGTACTTAATACCATGTTGAGGGAACAATAAAGGCGAATAATATGTTGGACATGCTGCAGAGGTATCAAAATAAGACTATAAAAAGTATTTTTTCTTTAAACTACTATACGACAACTAGCTATATTTATAAACATTATCCGTTCCTAAACATCAAACAATTAAAAGAACTAGAACAAACAAAACGAATACACTGTTTAGAAAATAAATTACTAAAATCAAATGTACCTAGTGTTGAGCAAAAATTTGGACTTTCATAAGTAGGTACAACTTAAAAACAAACATGAACCTTAGAAATAAGTTCTCTAGAACCAAAAAGTGTCAAGACTCTCCAATTTCCGAAGCATTCAAGTGTATAATGAAATACCAAAAGTCATCTAAAGAAGCCAAAAAGACTTACGTAAATTTTAAAAACTATATTAAAACTAAAGACCCTCCAAAGACTTAACATAATTATGTTACATTATGTGTAATAAAAGATTTTTTTTACTTTTGATTGTACGTGTAGGCCTCGGTGCCAGTATTTCTGTACTGATTTGAGGTCATAAATAAATAAAATTAAGGGTTTTTTTAGAAAAATATAAATCTAAAATTGGCAAAATTAAAAAATAATGTTCTGAAACTTTATACATACACCCCCGGCAAAAAAAACGGACAAGAATAGTATATTTTAATTTGCCATAACTTTGTCAATCTTGAACCGATTTTGACAATTTTTTTTTGCTGCATTCCAGTTATCGTAAAATAATAATCACTTTGCTCTTATACAAGGAAGAACAGACGCTACATTTTTAGCACTAAATTTTAAACACCCAGTGGGAAAATTCGATAGTTGGATGGTGTTTAAATTAGCTTGGGAAGTTTTATTATTTTTTAACGTTATGTTCTTCTTAATGAATCTCGATATTTATTTTCTATCTTCATCCCAAAGAATTGATTGGTTGTGCTAATAAATGTTTTATAGGTGGTAGAAACTGTCCATTCTTACCCTGTGTCATATGTATCATTAAAAGCAATCACAACTAAGAAAAAAACTAAAAAAAGTAATATATAAAAATGTGTCCACTGTGACCCGTTCTCCCCTACTTTTAGCACTTACCTATATTGTTTCCACTTAATGACAACACTTTAAGAGCCTTTGGTCCATTTAAAGATGTGCTAGGAATGGTGTTAAAATCATTATAATCCAAATTCAGTTCCTAAAAATGTGTATATCACTAGGTATAGATAACCAATCCCCCCCCCCCCCCCCTCCTCTCCCACACACACATCAGTTTACTATTCTCTTTAAATTATTGAAAAAAATATAACATTATTATTGGCCCACTCCCCTGAGAATATAAACCTAACAATTATTACAAACACAACAAAGGCAATAATGTACCGGGTGGTCAAATAAGCGAGGACGTCGGCTTTATCTCGGAAACTATTAATCGTATAACTTTCGGAAAGATTGTTTATGAGTAAAGTGGTCAAGAGAAATTGCTGGAAATTACTTTTAAGTTCCTCATTTCGCCGCAAGGGGGCACAATTAAAAATTGTTTTTTTAAATTCTAAATTTCTCCGAAAATTTCCATATTAAGGTATAACTTTGATAACATCATTGAAAAGCTTAGACAATTCTGCACCATTTTGGTTTAAGGCTCATTGGCGTACCGACCTTGATAAGAGTGGGAGAAGAAAGTGTAAACATTAAAATCGCTGTAACTTTTAAACGATTTATCCGATTTTACTAAATTTAAGCTTGTGGGGAAAATAAGTATCTTTAATTTGCCGTATCCAACAGCACACGATAGTGTTTAATAAAATTGCTAGAGGGCGCAATTTATAATAATAACAATTTTTTCGATTTTGACCCGAAAATTCAAATCATACGGTATAACTATGACATCATAATCGAAAAGTAGATGAAGTTTGCAAGAAAAGATATAAAGACCGCAGTTCGATATCTTTGTTCGTTTCAGAGTTATTGCCAAAACAATAATTTTTAATACAAATTGCGCCCTCTAGCAATTTTATTAGAAACTATCTTGTACCATTGGATACGGCAATTGAAGGTACTTACCTTTTTCTTCCAAACAAGCTTAAATTTAGTAAAATCGGATAAGTCGTTTAGATTAGATTTTTATCCTATCGCATAGAAGAAGATACGTTCTTTAATAAAAATCACTGGAATAAACTCACTGACGTCACATCTGCCTCGACCCTTGAAACCGAATTATTCAGCTGAAAGTCGAACGCCGCGTCTACCTGAATATTGGGTGAATTGTTTTCTATTTTTAACGTCCCATTGTAATATTTCATTAACTTAAACCAGAGCAACTTATTTACATGCAAACTCTGTTTACCTGTAAATTATCACAGCCTTCTAAAATGCCTTCTTCAATAGATTTAATACCATTTCCTTGCAAGTCCAGTAGCTGCACGTGTTTTAGGCCTCTAAATTCGCTGCTTGAAAAAATGGGATTTAATGTATCTCCAAGCAAGTTATTAGCCAATCGTAGTTCGACTAAGGTTGTTTGTACGCCTTGGAGCATTCTCTCAGTTAATTTCCGTAGATAATTGTCAGATAGGTCTAGACTTCTAAGCGGTAAGCTTGATGAAAATACCTGAAACACGCAATTGAAGTTGTGTAATTAGACAATTATTGTTTAAAATATTTTTGTGGAAACCAACTTTATTTTACGTAAGAATCTACAATGTTAGGTATCATTAGGTAATTTATTACCAACCTGTAACCTATTTCATTCCCACCCTCAATAATTAATTGTCTCTTCTGGAAAGCAGTCACGACTTCGTTAGAGAAGAGGGATACCGTGCGAGCAATAATTATTTGCATCAAAGGAGGGCCTTGCATCTAAGGACGTAAAGCTTAGCCGTAGAGCTTAATACCTGTTGAGTGTCAGTAACTACCTAAATTAACAATCGATCAGTTATTCCGTCATCTTTGACAGTCGTTACAAGTAATTTGATTCATCGCTAACTTTTCCAATTTCTTGAACAATTCACACAATGGATTTTACGGAACAGCACAAAACATTCATGGTTGAAGCGTATTTTCGAAACGGGATTAGAGTAAATTGTGAGTGGCAATACAATCCGGGTTTGTGCATGGACGATTTTCACGAACATTTTCCTAACGTTGCTTTTATTGCTGGGGATTTTTATCATTGCCTGAAAAGAGCCGTGGCTGTGTTTAGGGAAACAGGTTCTATACAACACAAAAAATAAGGAGCAGGAAGACCATCTGTTAGAACAGAAGAACTTGTTGGTCAACACTTTCGAAAATATGAAGAAACGTGTGAATTTATGCTTGGAGCATGGCGGTGGCCAATTTCAGCAATTTATGTAATTATTTTTCTTTCTGTATATTCTTACTTTTGTTAATTTTGTAAACAACAAAAATAAATTTGTATTTGTCTACTTATTTTATTACTCATTAGTTTGGAATATCATGTCATAATATGAATTTGACAAAATTTTAACCATCATTGTGATCTAAACCAAGCCCTACGTTTTTTTAAGCCAAGCTGCGCTTTTGCTCTTTGATGCAAATAATTTTTGCTAGCACGGTAGAATTTTGTAAAAAATATATCGACCAGAATAATTTGTGGGAAAGAGTAATATTTTCTGACAAAAAAATATTCCAATCGTGCAACAAGGGCAGAATTCGTGTAGACCCAGAAATAGGAGGTATGACGGGAGATTCTGAAACTAATCAAAGTGGACGTTTTTTTGATTAATATTTGAGGCTGGATTAGTGCTGGGGGCCCAGGAGTTTTGCAAATTTTTCAGGGAAGACTGACTGCTACTTTTTTTTGAGATATTCCTCTTCCAGTCATGATTCCATCGGCTGCAGTGGTATATCGAGAAGATTACATCTTCCAGCACGATTCACCAATCCACGCAGCAAGAATTGTTCAATAATTCATCCGAGACGTAGGTACTGTATCAAGCAGGCGTTTTTTAATAGAGCAACCCCGTATAGCCCAAAAACGAATTTTTAAGAGAATTTAAGAATAACAGCAACTATCAATTTCCCTTAAAACCTGTTTTTCTGGATGGGATCTTGATATACAGGGCTTTTAGGCGAAGTTGGCAAGATGATACTCTTCATATACAGTTAAAAAAACAACGTTAGAGGGTGTACGGTATATTATTCTACATGCTAGTTCAAAAAATTGATGTGCGAATAATATCGCATATAGATTAATATTCAAGTCTGGCCTAAAATCTGGTGATTATTATATGATTCGATGAATGGTGAAGACTTTGAGAAATGGTTAGAAGAAAAATTGTTACCAAACTTAGAAGAACCGTCGCTTCTTGTCATGGATAACGCCACCTATCATTCTGGGCTAATTGAAAAAAATTCCAAATACAAGTTGGTCAAAAAGATTACTTATTGCATGGTTAGAACAATGACAAATTCCGGTTTAAACATTTGCAATAAAGGATCAAATCTGGATAATTGTGAAGCAGCATATCCCACCCAAACGTTACACGTAATCTGGAAAGTCCTATTTATTTTATTTTTAATTATTTTTATTTTATTTTAATAGGTTGGACGAACTAGCATTGCAACATGGACATCGAGTTTTAAGACTTCCTCCATATCATTGCCACTTTCATTGCGCTATTAATGATGCAAAAATAAGTTCTATGCATCCTGTAACAAAAGAGGTAGTTTTGGGTCTGTCAAATGAAACTATAGAAAATCTAACAGTGGAAAAATGGAAAAATTATGTAACACACACTAAGAAAATTATAAATGATGTGTGGGAACGGGAAAGATTTATTAATGCTTCAGATACTCTTCCCCTTATTATTAACTTGGACGAATCTGATGATATGATCCTTGCGGAGATGATTTATTTTAATTATCAAAAACTGTATTTTGGTATGTTGTCATTTTTATGTTCTTCTTTATGATTTTATAGATAAGATGAAAATATTTGAAATAAAATTTATAGACTGATGCACTAGAAATGCACTAGACAAAAAATATATGATGCAATTTTAAATTTTATAAATGAGTTTCATTTATTTTTCAGTAAATTTAAATTAATTAAAAATTTCATACCGATTTTCACTTATAATATCACAAGAGCTTAAATTATTTCCAGGAATAATTTAAGCTCGCGTGGGATTCGGTAAGAAAATTTCAGACCACTTCACACCATAATTTGGAAAAAAAATTATTAATCAAACTTGACATTTTAAACTAATTTCACTGCTTGTCAAGTTGGCCAGGGTATTTTGACATAATATGTTGAATTGTCATTTTTGTTTAACCGGTTCTGTCACAAAGCTTAATAGTATATTAAAGTATAAGTGGATATTACGACGGCGCAGCCGGAGTGCTTGAAAAAGAGCAAGTGTTTTAAAGACCAGTTATCCACGAATACTTTACATTCTTTTTTTTTATTGGTACACCCTTTGGTATTTATATTACAAAAAATGGAAATAATAACTTAGTAAGTAAGTGAAATGGTCGAATTCGTGATGTGATATACCTGCCGTTGTCATGAAAATGAGGAGAACAAAAAATAACTTCCAATCTGTCACATAAGATTCATTGTTGTCACCGTTGACATTGGTTGTGTATTGTTATATAAAAAATATTTTATTTGACGTTAAAAGGTAATTCTGTCAAATCAATAATTAAAAAGTTGACATATTTAGACTTTACGTTTCACGGGTTGTTGATGTTGCCATGGTAACTTTAAAACACGCGCGTTTTTGAAAGTGGAATTTAAACACGCTGAGGCGTACTTTAAATAAGCGAAATAGGGTATCAATAAAAAAATAATAATTACTAGGTATATAGTTTAAAACGTCTTGTTATAGTAATTCTTGTTTTCTAAAATGTATTTAAATTTGGGCGCGAGATTTCGCGCTTGCGCCTGTCCAGTGACAGGATACGGGCCGGCCGGCAAGGCGAGAGAGACCGCAGGAGAACGAAAACAGGTGGTCGGAACAAAAAAGTAAAGTTAAGTTTGTTTTTAGTGGCGCAACCACGAAAGGAAAAGTGTCAGAAATTTTGAATAAAGACCATGACAAAAAACGCTCTGAGTTTATGTGAATGTGCATTTAATAAAGTCGCTAGCCGGCGTGATTAAATCGGAAATTAACCAAATCTACAACATGGCGCCCAATACGTGGGTCTCGATCTGGCGTCGAAGTTTTTGTTAGGAAACACCTCGGGAAAATAAGTGCCTAAAGGTTATTCATAAAACGAAAAATATATACAATAATATACAATTTGATTGTAGCGGCGGACTATAGTGCAGAAAAACTGAGACTAGCAGTGAATATACTTTACATTCCGTTGAAAAAAACGCGAATATAGTGCGAACGGACTAGAAAAAATATCACATACCTACTTATAAATATTTACAATGAATCCTAATAATGAGTTACCTAATCTGAAACCATACTGGGAGGGTCAAGACGAGACACCAGCACACCAAAATCGAGGTAGGCCCTTTCTTGATTTTAATTTCGATGCCAGTGGACATTCGGATGAATGTGCGGACCAAAATATTCCAACACAGCTATCTCGCTCATTAACAAATCCTTTTTCACCCTATTATGTAAATACCGAACAAGACAAAGAAAATAGACCAGACAAATTTTTGTTTAATAAACAACAAAATGATCAAAAAGCTACCAACCAACAATTTACTTTACAAAACAATGCTTTTATCGAGGACAATCTTAGATTTATTTCTTTAGCTTTTAAAGATGCTGTACCGGGTGTCCCACCTAAGGAGGTAATCGGCTATATCTCAGAAAGTAATCACACTAGAACTTTGGGAAAAAAAATATATCGATAAAAGCGGCCAAGAGAAATTGCTGGAAATTATTTTCAAGTTCCAAAAATGACCGCTAGGGGGCGTAAGAGAACTTTCAAAATAGAAATGTCGATTTCCTCTTGATTTTTCTTAATAAAAATATGATAAAAATATAAGCATTGTATTCTTCATAAAATTTTGCAACTTTATGTTAGGAATCGTTTTTTTCTATTTTCAATAATTAAGTGGTGGGAGAAGGTCAAACTTTTTTACTTTCAAACGCTGATATCTCTGCTTTGGATGAACCGATTTTACTCAACTTGGTCTTGAAAAAAAGCCCTTCTTTTACTCTACACGTAGATCTATTACCTATATCATGTTTATTCTGATGGTGGCCACTAGATGGCGTTTTTCCGTAATTCCTCAATGAATAAGGATTTTCTCAAAAATATCAAATGTTATGGTATGACTTTTTCATCATATTATATTTTAGCCTTATAAAGGCTATTAAATAGTGAAATAAAAAATCCAGGTCCGTATTTAAAATAAAAAAGTTGATAATGGTCGCTCGAATCCGAAACGTCGGATTAAAAAACTAACCCCATCAGCTTGTAGAGGAGGAAAAGTTACTATAATAAACTGAAAACCGCAACGTGATATCTTTTGTTAAACTAGAGAAATTAGGGATAATAATAATTAATATGGAAAAATAGATCATTTTCCAAAACATTAATTAATCAATTAAAACTCTGGTTTAATGACGTCCAAGATGCTCGAACTGTCTCCCATCATATTTAATGCATAATTCCAATCGTTCCCTCGTCGATAAGACAGCTGTTTCTATTTCCGCTCTTGATATGCTTCGAACAGCGTTTAAGATCCGTTGAATCATATCCTCCCTTGTTATAGGTCTTGTAGTGAAAACGAGATCCTTAATTCGACCCCATAAATAGAAATCTAGACAGGTTAGATCCGGTGACCTGCAACAAAAACGTAGGTAGGAAAATTTGTGATTATTAGTAGGTAGGTGACCACCTAAGAACAACATGTTAACTTTACCTCGGGGGCCACGGAAATAAGCTACCTCTCCCGATCCACCTATCAGGAAACGCCTGATCCAGAAACCTACGCACGTTTACTGCGAAATGGGCTGGACACCCATCATGTTGGAGGAACATGGTCCTTCTGGTTTCCAATGGTACGTCTTCCAGAAGGACTGGTAAATTATTTCGTAAAAAATTCAAATAATTTTCTCCTCTAAGCGGTTCATTCCAAATAAAAGGGCCTATAATTTTATTGCCCAAAATTCCGCACCAAACATTGACGCTCCACCTTCCCTGGTGTTGCACTTCTTGCATCCAGCGTGGATTATTTGCTGCCCAATAATGCATATTATGGGTATTAACTCCACCGTCACTACGGAAAGTAGCTTCGTCCGTCCAGAGAATGCGCGATAAGAGATTTCGGTTTTCTGCCATCATATTTATCAACCAATGACAGTAATCTAGCCTTCTATCGTAGTCTGCGACGGTCAGAGCTTGATGCAACACAATATGATAGGGATGTAACCTATACGGAAAATATTAATTAGTACTATTTAGGCGGACGCGTTATTATAACCTGGCATGCTATAATACCTAAGCGAAAAACAACTGTTTCTTTCAAAAACAATAATGAGTAGTTAATATTCCTATCAAATGTCAAAAATATCAATCATCCATAAAATTTTACCATTGTAAATGGTAGATGCTGGCCCACCCGGCATCGCCCGGTGAGATACCATTGCATCGGCTTAGGCGGCGTGAAGTTGCTCTTGAGTTATTCTTTGAGTCAACGTTTCGTCGCTGTGCCGATGTTCCCGGTTTCCAGGGTGGGAAGAAAAAGCATGATGGAAGCTCCAGGACCAAAATACTCCGGAGGTAAACTCGCCCCCCGATCGGATCTCCGGGTGGGGGCTGATCCTGTGGCCTCATCAAGCGATATTAACCGAACATCCACTGTCTCCGACAATATATTGGGTTCCCCTAACAACACTCAACGGAGAAATAGTGTGGCACCTACAGTTGCTGACACACCCAAAAACAGCAGCTTCAAAATTGATTTCTGCAATATCAGAGGGCTTAATACCAACATCAATTCAGTCCACCAGCACTTACAATCATCCAAGCCCCATGTGCTCGCACTGACCGAGACAAAGGTCAGATCGTCAACGAACACCGTCAGCTATTTATATCCTGGATACGATTTTCATTTCCGATTTAGACGCAACTTTGGGGTCTGTCTCTTTATCCGAGATGATCTTTGCTGCCAACGAGAGGACACACTTGAACCAGCAGAGTTTGATGTAATGTGGTTTAAAATATCAACGCAGAAAATCACCAAGTTTATCTGCTGCCTTTACCGTCCTCCAAGTGACACCCATTACAGAGCACTTTTCTCGTCACTAGCAAACACAATTGACTTCTTGCAAACCAACCATCCTAATGCCGAAGTCGCTATCTTTGGTGACTTTAACGTCCACAATATCAACTGGCTCAAATACTCAAATACCAACGATGAACAGGGTCGTGAGGCGGAATCTTTTGCGATCAGTTCTGGTCTAACTCAACTCGTGGAAGAACCAACGCGAATTCCAGACCGAGATGGAGATGTTGCTAGTCTTTTAGATCTCTTTTTGACATCCAACCCTGACCTATACACAGTCACCGTTCATCCTCCATTAGGATCTTCCGATCACAAACTTATTTCAACTCTAAGCGAGCTGCCAATTTGTTCTGAACAACCTCCTAAACCTCGTAAAATTTGGCACTACACATCAGCTAGTTGGGAAGACCTAAGGGACCATTTTCGCACTTTTCCTTGGCTGGAAGTATGCTTCTCTTCAGATGATCCATCCGCTTGTGCTCAAGAGGTCTCCGATGTCATTCTTACTGGCATGGAAGCATTTATTCCTTTCTCCAAGAAGCGCCCTTCTAAAGGCAAGCCCTGGTTTAGCAAGAACTGCGAGCGTGCTGTCAGAGCTAAAAATCTAGCTTACCGACAATGGCGTAAAAATCCTACCGATGTGAATCGCACCATCTTTGTTACCGCTCGAAACCAGTGCAAGCAAACGATAGATCAAAACAAAGAGGCTCACAACATGAGGATCAAAAATAAACTTCTCGCCAGTCCTAACGGATCTAGGTCCTTTTGGTCAGTCGCTAAGGCCGTCAGTCAAAATTTTACCAAATCAAATATTCCACCGCTAACACGTTCTGACGGCACAATAGCAACCACGGCTGAAGATAAAGCGAACGTACTCGCAGAACTCTTTGCTTCACACTCCACGGTAGACTTTCAGGGAAAAACACCCCCGAACATTCCAGCAGTTCGATCGGAAATGACTGATATCGTATTCCGTCAGCGTCCTGTCAAACGAATTCTGAAGGGGCTCGATGCCAAAAAAGCTTCTGGTCCAGATGAAATTCCTATTATAGTGCTCAAGAAATGCGCCGATGAACTAACACCAGTATTTTGTAGACTTTTTAACTTATCCTACAAAAAAGGAATATTTCCATCTTGCTGGAAAAAGGCGCGAGTCCAGCCTATACCAAAGAAAGGCAAGAAAACCCTGCCAAACAACTATCGACCAGTCGCATTGCTTTCAGTTATATCAAAGGTGATGGAGAAAGCTATTAACCAACAACTTATAAAATACCTGGAAGGCCTTAAAATTATCAGCGACCATCAGTATGGTTTTCGTAAGTCCAGATCAACAGGAGACCTGCTAGCCTATGTCACTCATCTTTGGAGCAACGCAATCGAACATCATGGGGAGTCCCGGGCTATTGCACTGGACATCTCTAAAGCCTTTGACCGTGTCTGGCACGAGGGGCTCCTAAGCAAACTGCGTTCTTATGGTATGCCCGGTCGATTTTGTTCATGGTTGTCTAGCTTCCTCAAGGACCGCTCTCTGCAAGTGGCGATTGACGGGTTTCTCTCAGACACCTTCACCATCAATGCTGGTGTTCCTCAAGGGTCCATATTATCTCCCACTCTCTTCTTACTGTACATTAACGACCTTCTAGCGAAAACAGAAAATCCATTATATTGCTTTGCTGACGACAGCACACTTATCTCATCTTTTACTTTGAAACCTCAAACATCGGCTACTGACGCACATCTTCGCAGACAACATGAGGTATCACGCCTCAATAAAGACCTGGAAGAAATTTTGTCTTGGGGTGACAGTAACCAAGTCGAATTTAACGCTCAAAAAACCCAGGCTGCAGTTTTCTCTAAGAAGGTCAACATTGCAGAACCCGATATCGTTATGGCAGGACACGCAATTCCACTGACTTCGTCTATTAATTTGCTGGGTGTCAACCTGGGAGGAAATATGTCTTGGCATAATCACGTAGTGGCAATCGCCAGGGCAGCTTCTCAGAAGCTCGGTATACTTTTCCGTACCAAAAAGTTGTATACACCTCAACAACTTTTGACACTCTATAAAGCCCAGATTCGACCATCACTGGAATACTGCTCTCATATCTGGAGTTCTGCACCAAAGCATACCCTTCGGTTGTTGGATTCCATCCAAAGGAGAGCCGTTCGTCTAATCGGCGACCACGAGCTGACTAAGAACCTCGACAGCTTAGAACATCGAAGACAGGTTGGTGATTTGACTCTCTTCTACAGATATTTTCATGGCAAGTGTTCGACAGATATTGCCCGCTCGATTCCACCTAGAGTAATGCATAGCAGAAACACACGACGAACCACTGCCGCCCATCCCTATGTGGTTCAACTTAGTACACCCCGAACATCATTGTTTCAGAACTCTTTTATTTGGAGGACGTCATCTTTGTGGAACGGCCTTTCTGAGACCGTGTTTCCAACCGAATATAACCTCCAACGATTCAAGAAAAACGTGAATCGCTTTCTTCGCACACGCACCGCTCCCAGAGCGCCTTAAAGGATTTTTCCTATAGTGCTTGTGCTCGATCATAAAAAAAAAAAAAAAAAAAAAAAAAAAAAAAAGTTTTTTATGCATTGCGATTATCAATAGATGGTTTAATATCTATACCTACATTAGGTAGCTACTAATAACAAGAATCTAATGATTACCTGTGGTCCTTCAATATTCGAAATACTGTTGACTTGGTAATATCTAAATCTACTGAAATTAGCCGAACGCTTAGCTGAGGATTGAACTCTACATACGCTAAAACGTTGATAATATTTTCCTCAGTTCTGGCGGCACGACTCCTTCTGCGGCGTAACGGACGAACACTTCCTGTAGTACGGAAGCGATTGACTAGGCAAGTGAACATTCTGCTTCCGTACCGGCGCCTTTCAGGATATCTAAGAGCGTATATCCTTGCAGCAACAGTCGCATTTTGAAAACACTCAAAATAAACTGCGATAATATCAACCGATACTTGAAGCGACAAAGGCATTTTCAAAAATTATAAACTAAACAACAACTAACACTATAATTAACTAACACTATAACAATTTACTGACACAAAATAACAATAACCCAATCAATAATCTAACTGCGAATGTGGTTATTAATTATTTTGGCATAAAATGTCTTTTGACATTAGGAAATTTGTTTTGTTTCCAAAGCTAACTTGATATAGGTAAATTTACATGCTCATTGGATCTTGGTGTTTTGCTTGTTTCCAAAGTTTACTTGATAAAAGGCAACTCGCTCAATGAATTCTTGTTTTGGTTTATCCAAGGCAGAGATATCAGCGTTTGAAAGAAAAAAGTTTGACCTTCCCCCACCACTTATATTGAAAAAAAAAACATTCCTATCAAAAATTTGCACAATTTTATGAATACAATGCTTATATTTTTAACATAATATTTTTATTAAGAAAAATCAAAATTAAAAAAAAATGATGGGAGACAGTTCGAGCATCTTGGACGTCATTAAACCAGAGTTTTAATTGATTAATTAATGTTTTGGAAAATGACCTATTTTTCCATATTAATTATTATTATCCCTAATTTCTCTAGTTTAACAAAAGATATCACGTTGCGGTTTTCAGTTTATTATAGTAACTTTTCCTCCTCTACAAGCTGATGGGGTTAGTTTTTTAATCCGACGTTTCGGATTCGAGCGACCATTATCAACTTTTTTATTTTAAATACGGACCTGGATTTTTTATTTCACTATTTAATAGCCTTTATAAGGCTAAAATATAATATGATGAAAAAGTCATACCATAACATTTGATATTTTTGAGAAAATCCTTATTCATTGAGGAATTACGGAAAAACGCCATCTAGTGGCCACCATCAGAATAAACATGATATAGGTAATAGATCTACGTGTAGAGTAAAAGAAGGGCTTTTTTTCAAGACCAAGTTGAGTAAAATCGGTTCATCCAAAGCAGAGATATCAGCGTTTGAAAGTAAAAAAGTTTGACCTTCTCCCACCACTTAATTATTGAAAATAGAAAAAAACGATTCCTAACATAAAGTTGCAAAATTTTATGAAGAATACAATGCTTATATTTTTATCATATTTTTATTAAGAAAAATCAAGAGGAAATCGACATTTCTATTTTGAAAGTTCTCTTACGCCCCCTAGCGGTCATTTTTGGAACTTGAAAATAATTTCCAGCAATTTCTCTTGGCCGCTTTTATCGATATATTTTTTTTCCCAAAGTTCTAGTGTGATTACTTTCTGAGATATAGCCGATTACCTCCTTAGGTGGGACACCCGGTACAAGAAATTGCTAGAAATGTTTCTAGACCTAGTAATAGCTCTGGTATGCCTTATATGTTTTACGGCTTTGAACATGAAGATCCTTTAAAATTTTTGTCGCAACTAAATTCTTATTTTTTCGAAAATAAAATTTATGAAGATTATTGTAAAGTTGATTTTGCTATAAACAAATTACGGGGCGACGCGTTACAATGGGTGGAACCATATAAGTATTTAAATATTTCCTTCGAAAATTTTTGTCAAAGATTTTTAAATAAATTTAATTCCAGTGACGTTATAGCAGAAACAGCTGTAAAACTATATGGGGAAAAACAACAAGCTAATGAATTAGTAGAGGTTTTTATTTCAAAAAAATTAGCTTTTTTTCAAAGATTGCTCCCCAACACTGAGGAGTATGACAAAACTGCAATTATCTTAAATTTGTTAAAACCGGAGCTTCGAGCTAATTTACGCAGTACAAAAAAATTTTCAAATACAGAAGAACTAACCATGGTTGCCACAAAGATAGAAAAGGATTTAAAAGAAATTTCAAAAAATTGTACTTATACGGCCCCTCCTTTAAGGAATAACGTACAAAATTTTAAGTTACAAAATAGACAGGAACCATACGATCAAATACCAAATAGGGGTAATGCGGAGCAAAAATATCCTATGACACCTTGTAAATTTTGTAAAGAAATGCATTTCCATAAAGATTGCCCATATAATCCTTATTTACAGGGAAACCAACAAAGGCCGGCTACGCTCGGGACGCATCAGCAGATGAGGCCTTTATAAATAATGACATTATTAACAATCAAGTCCCGTTTCCTCTTCAAGGTTCTTTATGTAATGATTTTGTTCCCCTATTTAATACAAACAATTTACAAAAAACTAACCAAATATCTCTAAATACAACGCGCCCGGTTCTATTACCTAGAATAAAGTTAAAGTTAGGCGATATAACCGTCATAGCCTTAGTTGATTCAGGCTCTGCTGTGAATATCATACGTACTACCATTCTTCCACAAAAAATTTTTGAAAGTATTTCTATAAAAAGTAAATTAGACAGTCAAGATATACTCGCAGCGTTTGGACCAAACTCAGTGACATCTATGGGCTCCTTACCCCTTGACTTTGCTATTGAAAATGTATATTTTCGTTCTGATTTTCAAGTTATTTCTGAACTTCAAGAAGAAGTTATTCTTGGAGCTCCATTTTTGGACGAAAATGAAGTTATTTTAGATTACCCACGTCGTTGTTTGTATGCAGGGGGTACAAGTAGAAAAACATTTTATTGGACAAATTTTTTTCCACATATTAATTATCAAAAAAAATTTCCATCTGACCTTAAACTTCCCGAGGAACATAAGCAAGAACTTACCAATTTATTTTCAGAGTTCTGTGAAATTATTTCTGAGGATTTTACGCAATCCACTACTAGTACAGTACAACATACTATACGTTTGAAAGAAAATAAAGTTATACAACAACGCCCTTATCCGGTGTCCCCAAAATATAAAGATATTTTATATAGCCAAATTAACGACATGTTACATGCTAGTGTAATTGAGCCCAGCGACTCAGATTACTGTTCCCCCATCGTTCTTGTCGATAAAAAAGATACTAAGACTCGATTTTGCATTGATTTTCGTGCTCTCAACGCCATTACGGTCGATGAAGCATCAACCTTACCAAAAATATCAGATACTATGAAAGATATAGGCGGCGCGAAAATTTTTTCAGTATTTGACCTAAAAAGCGGGTACTGGCAAATACCTTTATCAGAAGATTCAAAGAAGTTTACTGCTTTTTGTACACCCGACGGATCGCTTTATCAATTTAGAGTAATGCCTTTTGGCGTCAAGAATGGGCCTTCAACTTTTCAGAAATTGATGACTCACGAGGTGCTTGCCGGTTATCTGCACAAATTTGTAAAAGTCTACTTAGATGATATCATAATTTACAGTTCCGATTATCAATCTCATTTCAAACATATTCGTCTAGTTCTTGAAAGATTGAGGATTCATAACCTTCACTTGTCACCTGCCAAATGTCAGATTGCGGTTAAGGAAATCGATTATTTTATCACATAAATCAAGATACTAACACCCCTCAATCCAAACATATTTCTGCTATTCTTGAACGCCCCTCTCCAAAAACCAAAAAAGAGCTTCAGTCTCTTTTAGGTGTTTGTAATTGGTTGAGAGAGTATATTCCTAACATGGCCGACTCTACTATTCCCATGACCAAACTTTTACAAAAAAATGTCAGGTTTAGGTGGGGTAAGGAACAAGATGATGCTTTTAAATATTTAAAATCGGTGGTGTCAAAGCCTTTGATTTTACATAGGCCTGATTTCGATAAAGTTTTTTGTTTACAGACGGACAGTAGTGAAAAGGGCATGGGTTGTGTTTTATATCAAGAAGGTCCAAATAATGCTAAGTATATTTTGTCATATGCCAGTGCTACATTCACACAAACCGAATTACATTACCATATAAACGAAAAGGAATGTCTTAGTATAGTATGGGCCGTCAAAAGATTTCGACATTATTTACAAGATAAACCCTTTATTCTCAGAACTGATAACAGGTCCTTGGTATGGCTTGATAAAAATAAAGATGCAAAAACTAAACTTACTCGATGGTCTCTTTTATTACAAGAGTTTTCCTTTAAAATAGAACATGTTTCAGGCATACTAAATGAGTTACCTGACTTTCTTTCCCGTCAACCAACTGACGCACATGACCTTCCTGATAACCTTGAAGAACGACTATGTATCCCTGACTTGACATTTAATCGTAATCAAGACAGTACTGACTTAAATGAGCAAATTACAGTCAACCAAATAGCTAACACTTTTGACTTGTTTACGGAAGTCACCAGTGAACAAAGACAGTCAGCCGAAATTGGACAAAAAATCAATAAGTGGAATCGTATTCGCGAAAACGGACCAAATTCATCCAAAGACAGGACTTTTTTAAATAAACATTGTGTCCGTGATAATTTGTTTTGGAAAAGACTATCTCAAGGGAATAGACTATACGTACCACGCGATAAAGTGCCTCATGTAATTTTTTATCATCATGACACGCCAACAGCCGCGCATCCGGGTCGAGATGAGACGATTCGGGTAATTTCGCAAAAGTATTACTGGAAAAACTTACCGAAATCCGTCGACGATTACGTAAAAAACTGTATTGTGTGCGCTACGGTAAAAAATACTCGTCAAAAAAAGGCTCCGTTTCGGTCATATGCTCCTTCGCGACCCTTCGAAATGATTAGTATTGACATTCTCGGATATTATACGCCGTCATATGGACATCAATATATTGTAGTTGTTGAAGATGTGTTTACACGATGGGTTGAGGCCAAATCATATAAAAACATTAATGGTCAACGCGTTGTGGATTTTTTGGAAAACGAAATTTTTCGGCGGTACGGCACTGTCTGCACCATTGTATCCGACAATGGCCCCCAATTTATCAGTAACCAATATAAAGAAATGGCCCGAAAGAACCATATTAAACTATCGTATACAGCGATTTACCATGCCCGAGCTAATCCAGTTGAACGTCGCAACCAAGAACTGAAAAAGGTTATGCGCACGTTATTAGCAAACGAAAAAAAAAACCAATGGCAACAGGTTATTAGTCAATCCCTGTTTGTGCTAAGAACAAGAAAAAACGCCGCCACTAATAAGACCCCTAGCATGGCATTGTTAGGTTATGAGTTACCCGTACCTGGAGACTGGCAACTTCCCGAAGAGTTACAGCCAAAACGTCCTGGAAATGACCAGGATCGACAAGGCCTACATGAACAAATTAGACGCTGTCAGGCACGCTATCAAGCTAAGTATAGTAGTCCTGAGTCAGCCCCACCTATTCAGTTGAATATTGGAGATAATGTTTTCGCACGGGACAACAGGCAACTGAAACACGCTTTTGATCCTCCCTGGACTGGGCCTTACAAGATAGTAGGAAAAAGAAGCGATGTCGTGTTCGATATTTTGCGAGAAGACAGAAGAATCCCCGTCCATATTGATGATCTCAGACCTGCTCGTTCTGGGAATCGCATTCCTTCTTTAGTGCAAAAAATTCCAGTAGTCGAAACAAAGTGCAACGGTAACGAAGTTGAAGTAGCCAATTCACTCCGGCCTTTACCACAACTGCTGGAAAGACCCTGGGTCCCTTGGACACCTGAGTCACGTACTAAGAATTTATCGAATGTATCATCCGCACCGTCTTTAAATGATATTTCAGAGATCGGCCCTGGTTTAAACAGAAGCCGCCAATTCGATCTGTTAGACCAAAGTTCATCCTCCAAAAATATTGTAGAACTCAAAGTACCACTTATTTTTCCAGATACGACAGCCTGTAGCTCCAGTAGAATCCCAAGGAAACGACCTATTAAAACTAAACGCTGTTATTGTTGCAAGGACTAAAGGACTAAATAGAACGCGAAATTTTTTTTTAATATCTAAATATGTCTTAATGCAGTACTAGTTATTTAAAACTTTTTCATTAGTTATTAAGAGTTATGTTTTCAAGATCATATTTTTCAACGGTATGTTCTAATAATTTTTCTACTTATATTTAGGTTTCACGTAATTTTGTTTTGTAATTAGAGATTAGTTTTGTAAGCGTCGTTGCGCCACTCTTTGAAAAGGGGGAGTGTTATAGTAATTCTTGTTTTCTAAAATGTATTTAAATTTGGGCGCGAGATTTCGCGCTTGCGCCTGTCCAGTGACAGGATACGGGCCGGCCGGCAAGGAAGGCGAGAGAGACCGCAGGAGAACGAAAACAGGTGGTCGGAACAAAAAAGTAAAGTTAAGTTAAGTTTGTTTTTAGTGGCGCAACCACGAAAGGAAAAGTGTCAGAAATTTTGAATAAATACCATGACAAAAAACGCTCTGAGTTTATGTGAATGTGCATTTAATAAAGTCGCTAGCCGGCGTGATTAAATCGGAAATTAACCAAATCTACAACAGTCTGTACGTTGAGTGTTGAGTTTAATAAGTGTATAGCGAAATGTCGCGATTTGGTAAAGAAAATCAACAAGTAATTAGACAAAAAATTCAAAATATAACACCAGATAACACCTGAAAATCAAAACCAAGTGTATGGAAACAGTTTGTTGAATTTTGTGACGAAAAGCTGTATTATATTCATGAGTGAATAAGTGTAGTACAGGTGGCTACTATACTGGAGGACTACGCATTTAATATGAAAAAGCAAAATTTTGAAGATTATAAGGAAAGTGTGGTCAAAGTGATGTGAAATGTTACATAATGCAGATATTTTGCATTATTCATTGGTATATGTACAGGGTGGCCCATTAATAAGGGAGGCCGGCTTTATCTCGGAAACCATTAATCGTTTTCGGAAAAAAAATTATATGAGTAAAGCGGTCATGAGAAAATTCTGAAAATTACTTTCAAGTTCCTCATTTCGCCGCAAGGGGGCACAATTGAAAATTAGTTTTTTTAATTTTAAATTTCTCCGAAAATTCCCATATTAAGGTATAACTCTGATTATATCATTGGAAAGCTTAGACAATTCTGCATCATTTTGGTTTAAGGCTCATTGGCGTACCGACCTTGATAAGAGTGGGAGAAGCTATTGAATGGGTAAACATTAAAATCGCTGTAACTTCTAAACGACTTATCCGATTTTACTAAATTTAAGCTTGTTTGGAAGGGAAAGGTAAGTACCTTCAATCGTCGTATCCAGCAATACACGATAGTGTTTAATAAAATTGCTAGAGGGCGCAATTTGTAATAATAACAGTTTTTTGATTTTATCCAGAAAATTCAAATCATACGGTATAACTATGGCATCATATTCGGAAAGTAGATTAAATTTGCAAGAAAAAATGTAAATACCGCAGTTCGATATTGTTGTTCGTTTCAGAATTATTGCCAAAACAATAACTTTTAATTCAAATTGCGGCCTCTAGCAATTTTATTAGAAACTATTGTGTACCATTGGATATGACAATTAAAGGTACTTACGACGATTGAAGGTACTTACCTTTCCCTTCCAAAAAAGCTTAAATTTAGTAAAATCGGATAAGTCGTTTAGAAGTTACGGCGATTTAAATGTTTACACATTCAATAGCTTCCCCCACTCTTATCAATGTCGGTACGCCAACGAGCCTTAAACCAAAATGATGCAGAATTGTCTAAGCTTTCCAATGATATAATCAGAGTTATACCTTAATATGGGATTTTCGGAGAAATTTAAAATTTAAAAAACTAATTTTCAATTGTGCCCCTTGCGGCGAAATGAGGAACTTGACATTAATTTCCAGAATTTTCTCATGACTGCTTTACTAATAAAAAATTTTTCCGAATGCTGTACGATTAATGGTTTCCGAGATATAGCCGGCATCCCTTATTAATGGGCCACCCTGTACATTATTTAATGGTTGTAGATCATATGTTTACCTTTTCAACTGTCAAAAAATTTCCACTTAAATATCGTGGCGCCTCGACAAAATTTCCGGAAATTCTTTTAGTTGCCATGGTAACTAGTCATAATGAAGGTATCTTATTGGTTAAAAAGTACAGGTGTGAAATTTTCAAAAAAAAATGTTTCATCCCACGATACTTTTTATCCTAAATAAACTACTTATTTCTAACTTCATTTACAGTATAAAAATAATGATTAAAAATTTGAAAAAACGCACTTGTATTTTACTTGTTCACGTGCACCCGTCTTTTATGTCGATTAAACATAAGAAGAATCAAAACCTTTACCACCGGTAAGTCAAACCGACTGAATTAAGTCTTACTGAACGGACTTTATTATGATTTTTTTGTTCGCAATGGTAACTAAATTATTTATTATTAACTTAACTTACTTGACTTGGAAGTGATTGATGCCCAGCATGTCGTTGCCTAAACGATATCACAGGTGCACCATAAGGTATGAAAGATGCATCGCTAGGAAACACCATTCTGTCACAGTCTATCGACAAAGACGGACTTCCATCGAGGACGTCTTCTACCGGACCCAAAGCGCATTTGCAAGGAAACCGGAGCTCTGGAGATATTTCTTGGCACGGAACAAAGTCCAGCGATTCGATTTGCGTCAGTATGGATACCACTACGAGGATCTTTATATGACGCCTCATCTGAAATAAAACAAATTATTGCTTTTCAATATTCTAACCTGACCTATTGTGACGTAGTTTATTGGCCCGCTCTATTACAGAAAGATAAAAACAGTCTACAGAAAATTCAGAACGCCTGTTTGAGATTTGCTTATGATTTAAGAAAATTTGATCACATCACTCCTAGTCTTATCGACTCTGGCTGGCTTAACATTAATAAGCGCTTCGAGTTACATTTGGCCGGGTTAGTTTTTCGCATTGGTTCGTCTGGTATCCCAATTTATTAATTTAAGCGATCTTTTAACCAAAGGCTTTGATGTGCACAATCGCGAAACCAGGAGAGAACTTTTTAATGTTCCAAGGCATCACTCCTCTTTATTTCAACGATCTTTTAGCTATAACGCCGCCCTAATTTACAACCGCCTGCCCATCGACGTAAAGATTGCACCCAGCCCAGCAGCGTTTAACCGAGCATTAAAAAAATATATTATGAATAGAAGAGATCCTTATATTATTATGTTCCATCAGGTTTTTAAGAAAATGTTCTTAAAAAATACTATTTTCTTTTTAGATTTTTAGTATTATAGTATAATTTCTTTTATTTTCTCTCCTTTCTTAGCTTAGGATTTTATTATGGATTTGTTTACATATTTTAAATATTTTAGTTTTCGGTGGTTGTATATGAGCAACCATGTTGGATACCGCCACCCGATGTCATTATTTCGTTATATTTATTTTGTCAATATGAAATAAAGACATTTTTGATTTGATTTGATATCGATCTACTACTCAGTCTCGTAGCTAGGGGGGGGCTGAGCAATATGTTGCGATACCATATATATATCAATAGAAAAGCAAACTGCCAGAAAAGATGATTTCTATGAAATAATCCTTGACTTCGCAACTAAAGGCAGAAAAGCCGCTTTTAATTCTTTCTTTAAACCCTATTATGTATACATAGGTACTAATATCTAAATGTTTCAAGCAAGAATGTTTATCTACATGTAAACTTTTATACAGCGTGTAACCAGTAAAGTCCGCATCATATGTGATTTTTTTTATTAATAGTTTTATTCGAAATTTGACTTTAACATCAAGTTCTGCTTCGATCGAGATGAAAATTAAGCAAAAAAATACAGTGGCGTAGCCAGCCTTGCGGGGCGGGAGGGGCGAACATATATGGGGGCGCTTTATGATTTTTTAGAACCACTATTATTATTATAATTAAAAATATGGTGTTTTTTATTATAAAATGTATTAAAAAAAACAAATAGAAATAATAAAAGTCGAGTTAAGACACATCATAATATATTCTAAATAATAAACAAAAATAAATGGGATTCATGCCATTAAAAAAATACGGACAAAAAACACTGTAACGTGCGTAAATAAAAATACATCATATTAATAGTAAATAGGTAGGTACTCTAATTTTACGCTATACTACTATACTACATAATTTTCACAAAATAATTCTTCTACCCTTTATGGTTTTAAATTTGTCGATTACAGATTGCAAATCAATATTAGACGCATAGTCCCTTTCAATATTTAATAATGCTATGTTTGTCAACCTGTCCTCAGACATGGTCGACCTATTATACGTTTTAATATTTCGTATAGTCTATTAAAAGATGTTTCGCCTGTTGCAGTGTTTGTATACTCAAAACCCAATATTATATGCAGTGACGTGTAGCAGTCGAAACCATGGAAATCAAGGCAAACCGCCAATGATAACACAGTATTTTGGCAGTTTCCATGGTTTCGACTGCTACGTCACTGCATATAATATTGGGTTTTAAGTATAGCTATTGTTAAAAAAATTCGGTTACTTTACATAAATTAGGAAAAACTGATTCCAATTTTTTGGAAATTAAGAAAGGGTATACCTATTTCTTCAGTTTTTAACTTATATTCCTGATTTAGACTTCACTATTGCAGATATAAACAAAAAATCCTCTTCTCGGCAACACAATAATGAACATTTGCCGCCGCGACTCAAACGCCGCGCCGCCGCAGTGTGCCGCATTGCCTTTGAAGAAATCATTCGTATATAGGTAATCATTTATTTTAACTCATAAAATAAAAATAGTTCTTTTACTTTTAATTGAAAATTATATTTGAGGCATTTCAAAAAATATGGTGTTTGTTTTTCAAAATACATATAATAGAATACCAAATTATTTTCAATTTTAATAAATGTTACAGGGTGTAAGTAATTAAAGTATATTTTTATTTATGAAAGGGGGGCGGGGGGGGGGGGGAGGCAGGCGCCCCCCCTGGCCCCCACCTGGCTACTCCACTGAAAAAATAGTAGTCACGTGATTCGCATTATCTGTCAAATTTTAATTTTTTCCAAAAAATAATTCAAAAGTAGGGTTATTTCTGAAAATATCGAAAAAAATGATTAAAAAAAGTTTTTTTAAATGCAGTTTCTAGCTACTAAAATTTATTTTTCACTTAATGAACACTTTGCTGATGACACTGTGTTCTTTTTGTCTTAATATTAAGGTGTATTACTTTCAGACACAAACTACGTTTTCAAAAATACTTATTTTATGAAGTTACCTTATACAGGGTCAAAAACAAATAAACTTTGCATCACATGCGACCAAATTTTAATAGCCTGATATTGTAGAAAAACACACATTTAATATGACCCTACTTTAAAGAAAATGTACCTATCTGAAATAAATCATTGTCAAAACTAAGTTTTATGTAGGTTGCGTTGAGTCTTATTTTGCAAAAGTGGTGCAATTTACAAAATATGTATGGTTATACAGATAGTATAGATTATTGTATGACTCTAGGTATTACATAACTTTTGTTCCACCCCCCTAGCAAATTATCTATGGGCGCCTTGACCATAGCCTTTACCTATATTTTCAGTAATTTATACAAATGTATTAAAATATTTCCTGTAAGACTAGACTGCCTTGCGTCTTCCCACGTCTCCAGGACTGCTATTTTATTTATACAGTATTTTAGAAATAAAACACTTCTTCTAATTTGAATCTTAATGAACCGATGAAAATCATAATTAACAAGTTATTTCAAAAACTATTTTGATTATTATCGAATATAATTAAATCACAGGAAGTAATTAGCCATAACATTGTTTCGCTCTTAGTCGAATCTGACATAAAACCCATTTTTTAAAGGGTGTGGTATTGTTTATCTTAACATAGTATAAAACAAAGTCGCTGTTGCGTCTGTCCCCAGCTATATATGTGCTTAAATCTTTAAAACTACGCAACGGGGTTTGAAGGTTTTTTTTTAATAGATAGAGTGATTCAAGAGGCAGGTTTTTATGTATAATACATGCATAATATTGTAGAGAAACACTGATAAATTTAGAGGTTTGTTCGGGTTTGTATTTATAAATCTTGACGTGATGGTGAACTCGCCTTATTATTATCTCAAAGGCGTATAATAGGCATTGCAACGCAGGCCGGGTACACGCTAGTATACACATAAAAGACCATGCCATAACAGTACCTACTACAGTATGCAGGGTGCCTCACGCAGCTCACGCTAACCGTCCATAATAACTATTTCTCCATCAGCAGCTATACACTACCTACTCTTAAGATTCATTGATAAAATATAAATTGTGAACTTTAATACAGAGTGAAAGTGAAATTCAATTTACAATTTGAGTCCGTTAATAAAATTAAAAATGTTTCGGTTCTATATTTATTTCCAATGAGAAATCCTGGTTACGGGCCTGACAAGTCTTTATGTTTGTTGATAGGAACCTAATTAAAACTTGCTACAGGCTATGGTAAACCAGGTAGAGGTATGAGAAAAAAACGTTTTTTTAAATTCTTTAATGTACAGTTAGGTACGTACACAGACGTAAATGGGATTTAAAATAACCGATGTCTCATTTATTTCGTGGTTAGAATTTATGATGATAATCTTGGTTTAACAGTTTTGACCGACTTTTGAAGATCTGGTTTTTGTTTTATTATAATGATAATAGTTATTTAAAAAGGGGTTTGGTATATACTATATACCTACTTTGAATATCAATAGGTTGTTATTCAAAGAAAGATACCTAGGTATAATAAAATAAATGTTCATATGTTGCAAACAATGCCTTTCTTTGTTACAAAGGACATATAGGTATCTCAAGTTGGGAACAACCACCCTGGTGGCTTGTGGAGATTTTAATTTTTTAAATTTTTATTTATAATTACAATACCATTTTATTTATATATCATTTTAAAAGTTTCAATATGTTTGAAACAATGAGCCTAATGAATAAAAATTAAGCAATTAGGTACTTGAAGCAATTACTTTTTAGTAAAAGCAATCGCTTGAGTAGCAAATGCTATAAGTAAAAGCGATCGCTAGGACTGGATTTGAATAAAATTTTGAAGCGATTGCTGTTTTTCTTACACCTCTGTTCTGTAGCAAATGCTTATTCAGCACAAGTTCAGACGTGTCCTATCCACTTGTTCAGATTATAGATTTGATGTTCAGTTTAATGCCTAAATTGCAAAAGAGTTGACGTAAATAAAACAACGTTGGTCTATACTTATATTTAGTCCAATAGTAATCTGTTACGTTTTTGTGGAAAATAGGAAACTTATATTTGTGATATGGCAGATTTCAGTAAAAACGAGGAAAGTGATAGTAGTGATGAAGAAATTAAAGACAAGCAATTGATATTCGTTCACAAATTGAAGGAACATAAATAAATCTCTCTGACCACAACCGTTTAGCTTCCACAACAGCTTCAGCACTTGTAGTAAATTTAATAAAAATATTGGCCTACTCCAAAACTGCATCCATTACAGAAGTGTATGTCTTACAGACAGTAATTTGGTGAACACAGAGTTCTTCACCGACAGAATTTTGAAAGCCCGGATCCGACAATTTCCGCAGAAATACTTTAATCTTATTTAACAGCGACAGTGCACCCCCTTGCCTTTTACCAGTCAAAAATAATTTGCCAACCACTCAACATTTTCGCAGTCAAATCGATATATAACTTTCTGAAATTATCATATCTGCAATTTTTACGTACACTGTAGATTTTTCTTTTACGGACGTTCATATATTCAGCCATAATTGAAGACACAAATTAAAAGCCACGCGCGTGTATGCCGCGGAGAACTAAAGTTGACTGCTACCAAGCAAATGATGCGGGGGTCGACCTACCTTAAAAAGTTGAAAGCGATTGCAACACTAGAAAAAGCAATTCCTTAATTTATTCATCACATTTTAAGCAAACGATAGCGATCGCTTCTATTTTTTAAGAAAAAGCATTGACTAGAAGCAATTCCTGCACTTTTAAGCAATCGCTGGACGCAAAAGCGATTACTTTAGTTTTTTTCATTGGCTTTCAAGAAATTACTTCGATTTTATAAGAAAAAGCAATTGCTACATTTTTATTCATTAGGCTTAATGTCCCGTTTTTTTCTGCTTGTCCCGTATTATTGCATGCGTCTTGCCAATATTACGTTAAACCAGATACAGATTGATCAATATTAGTTAAATTAAAATAATAAGAACAATAATTTATCATTTTTAAACATCAATGTACTAAAAGTTTTGTTAAAATGTCGTTTTAATCAGACTAATATCGTAAAATAATGTCATTTAAACGCCAACAAATGTCCAGTATAAGTTCCCCCATAAAATTTTAACACTGTTAATGAAGGCAGAAATAAGTAGTTTATTTAGGGTAAAAGGTATCATGGGATGAAACATTTTGTTTTTGGAAATCAGTGTGAAATTTTTAATTAATTTAAACTTACTCTGAAAAATAAATAAAACTCATTTATGAAATGTAAAATTGAATCATATTTTTTGTCTAGTACATCAGTCTATAAATATTTTCACCTCATAAAATCATTAAGAAGAAAATATAATAAAAAATGACAACACAACAAAATCCATTTTTTTAATACTTAAAATAAATCATCTCCGCAAGGATCATCATTATCATTAGATTCATCCAAGTTAATAATAAGGGGAAGAGTATCTGAAGCATCGATAAATCTTTCTCGTTCCCGTTGCACTATTCACTATTCATCCAATCATGATAATCACCAGATTTCAGGTCAAACTTAAATATTAAACTTGCATTATTCACAAATCCATTTTCTGAACCAGCATATAGAATAATATACCATACACCCTCTGACGATTTTTTTGAACTGTATGAATAGTATCATCTTGCCGTTATTCTTAAATTTTCTTTAAAATTCTACTCATTTTTGGGATATATGAGATTGATCTATTAAAAAACGCCCGTTTAATACAGTACATTTAGTGGATATTTCAACACCATCAAGATTAGTTGTATTGAGCGAATGGTAACGTTTTCACCTACTCTATACATCCCATAAATACGCTCTCTTATGGTATGTTCATGAATTTCGTGAAGTTGTCGACCACGGGATGAAAAAATAGCTTACATTATTGCGATTCTTAAAATCTACATCTTTCTCTATACTCTATTCCCATGGCCTTAATTCGTTGGATTGTTAAACATGAAACTCCCAAAACATCAGAAACACTCTAAAATAGATAGGTAGTTATAAAAACATTGCCATATATTTTTCATGTTTATACTATATAATATTTTTTCACAATTCCTGCTTTATTATATCTACTTACCTCGTAACCTGCGTAAAAGGGTAAAATACTTTTTCCGGAATCACTTTCTCTTTGAAAATAATGAAATGATTTTAAAATTAATGCTTGTTCTCTTTCACAATACCGTGACATTTTTGAAATATTGTTGATTAAAAATTTAACAATAAAACTTTTTTGACTGGTAAAATTTTCACCACATTCATTATTGACGCAAATTTTCTCTCTCACCCAGCTCACGAATGTTAGAAAGATAAGCACTAGTCGTGACATAACGGTCAGCGGTCATTGAACAGACCCTATCTAATTTTTCCGAAAAAAGTAGAAAAAAACTCTCATTATTAATATTTTTAACATGCTTTTTGTTTAAAAAATATTACTTAGCATTCAAAAAACAAAATGTAGGTGTGAAATTTTCTTACCGAACCCCATACGAAGTAGACAAGCACAATTTTTTAAACCTATGGTATAATATTTTAGGCAGGTACTACCTATGATGTCCTAATAAAATAGTTCTGCAGAAAAAAGTGTTTATTAAAATTAGAAAAAAGTAAGAGAAAAGGTACTTCTAGACCAGGGCTGAAGCCTTTGAAAATGGTAAAAAGTAAAAAAAAATAATAGTATGATAAAACCCATTGGAAAAGAAAGAGAATATAACAAAAATGAAAGGAAAAATAAATTACGGGCGATCCGAGGTCGGGAAGGGGGGGGGGGGGAGTTTTTAAGGGTAGAAATCGATTTATCTCGATTTCCGGCAAAACTACAGGTTTTATGGAAAAACGTTAAATGGCAAAGTTGTAGGTAATAAAAAGATTTACATTTTTTGTATTTGCACTTTTTTCACATAACCTCAAAATTTATGTGAAAAATTCAAATAACCAAGTTTTTGGTTTTTTATTTTTATCTTTTACAAAAAATTTTTTTTATACACGAAATTTGCTGAAAACTTTCCTTTTTATGTCTCAAAGACACTTTTATTTTTTTGATTTAAAATATTTATTTTTTAACCTTATTTTGACTTAATATCGAAAAAGCAACCTAATTTTCAATCGAAAATTCTTACGTCAAAATATCGGTTTTTTTTAAAAAGTCGGTGGGCTTTTGTTCGTTAAAATCTCTACTTTCTGATGGTGTAAAAAAAGATATACATTACTATGGTAAATGTTCTCAATTCAATTCAATTCCCCTTTAAATCCTACCTTTAATTATATTTAGATCAACTATTTACGCATGTTTTTTGCGATCTTTATGTTTTATGGATTTGTAATTTTTTTGCTTATCAATGTAACATGGAATCTTACGTTTTTCGAGTAATTAAAGTATAAATTTTAATAAATAGCTCAAAATTGTACATAATGATAAAAAAAAAATTTCGGATTCGAGTTTTTTTGCATTTTTTTTTTCATTTTCCCGATCTCGGATCGCCCGTAATTTATTTTTCCTTTAATTTTTGTTATATTCTCTTTCTTTTCCAATGGGTTTCATCCTACTATTATTTTTTTTTTGTTTCAAAAATTATCGACCCTGGTCTATTCTTCCTGTATTCCCTAGTAAGTACCGTACCATCTATAGGTACTTTCGATATATTATATAATTCATAACATTACGTAATATAATTTATTTATAACGGAAATTCTTCCGTTTTCATTTATTCGACAAACAATTATTATTCATTCAATACTTATATCCTAAAATCATTTCTTTGGTTTGACTAAAATTTTTTCGTTACGGAATTATGGGTAGGTGTAAGAGGAACTTATTAATTTATAATACCTACCGAAAGAAACGCACAAATCAGGCGTGAAATATGATTATAGGTTCTATAGAAAACAAATTAATTTTGGTTACGTAAAAAATGTTGTAGAAATAAATCTTGGCCGAAACAAGTGAGAGTAGCTGATGCTTAACTAAAGGAAAAAGATTTACAATAATTTTATTATCAATAAAGAAAATGATTTATCATTAGCTGTGCAATAATACATTTCGTTTTAAAACCTAATCAAAACGAAATGGCATAATAACAAGTTTTATAAGTCTATGATCTTGGCTTGAAACAAGAAAAAAGCTTTTAAAATATCCTTTTTTTAATTCATGAAGACACGAAGACCTTGAGTTTGAATTGAATCATCCTTTTCTACTTGAAATTCTTTAACCACATTCCTGATGGACGCCTCATCTTGAGATAAAGCTATAAATATGTCCATTATTGTCCAGTTTACCTTTGACATTTCAGCTCGTATATAAGGCTTATTGTTGTTTGTTTAAACTGTTCGTTTTATAATAATAGCAATTTAAATGTGTCATAAAACAGGTGATCAAAAAAATTGTCTTTTCCTGGCTCATTTTATGGGTGATATCAGTGGCAGATCCATAAGGAGGGGGGGGTCTTACCATGGCCTAATAATAATACATAACAATGATGATAAATTCACTCTATGAAATGTGTTTTCCGAAATAATAAATAATATTTTATACAGCTCAATTTTAGGCTATTGAAATTTAAGAAAATGTAAATTTTTCAGCAGCTCGCTTTATAGGCACAGAATTGTGTGCAATTCTGTGCAATAGGGTTTAACCTAAAAAAATACAAAATGTGTCCATGAAAATGAAAAAAATTCAAAAATACACTTGAGAAGGACTCGTTTCTGCCAACGAAGTAAAGATACTTATAACATGATAAAACAGAAAATTCCAAGATTAATAAAAAAAATTTTAGGAGAAGGTTCCTGTGGTGGTCCACAGTATATCACGGTGTACCTCAAGGAAGTACGCTTGGCCCGTTACTATTTTTACTTTATATTAATGATTTCAGTAGTGCACATCTGTTCTATACATTTGTTTGCAGATCTATCTTAATTTTAAAGAGCACATTTTATACATTATAAACAATGTAACAAAAGGAATGTTAACTTTTTATCCAGGGTCGCTGCATCTTTATCCCAGTAGACAAAAATTACTGTTTTTAATACTTTTTTGCATCTTGTTTTTAGTTCATCTGTATTGTATTTGGCTAACAAAAATGAGATTAATAGGTTACAAAAACTACAAAATAGGGCGATGCGGATAATTTTGGGGGAAAGAAGAGACACACCTGTGAGAGATATGTTAAATAGAGTAAATTGGCTTTCTATTGAGGATTTTCTTAAATTTTGGACACTGGTTCTTATATTTAAAATAAACAATGGGTTGACACCAGGATACTTAACAGAACGGTTACTGACTAACGAATCAGTTCATTCATACCCGACAAGAAACAAAACGAATTTTTATATACATTACAACAAAGAATAAAAGTAGCTCGGAAAATTCAGTTTATCATAAAGGCTTAATTAGTTTTAATTCCCTGCCACAAGACATTAAGAATGCTAGGAACCTTAATATATTTAAGAATAAATTAAAGAAACACTTAAAGGAAGAATAATTCAATAACCATGATTGTTTTATTCGTGTTATGACAAATAAATATGTTAACACATTGACGGTTTTATTTTATTGTATTGTATTTTTTGACAGTGTCTGTTGTTAGTATGTAGTTTATTTTATTTTTTATTTTAAATCTTGATTGCTTTTGTAAATTTTTACTGAAATTGTTGTGTATTAGCCAGGTGCTAAATAAATAAAAATAAGAAATCCTTCCATCAATAAAATTGATGGTGCAATTAAAAAAGGTAACGAACTTTTCAGCTTGACAACTTTTGGTGGTCCATATTATAAATTAATAATACTTGTCATTGTCAAAATAAATTGAAATATTTTTAGTACAAATCGTATTCTTATAATACTTGTCATGTAGTTCTTCTAGCTCAAATGTAGGTATACCTATGTAATATATATTTTTTAGTAATTTAAATAAAAATTTATTTTAATTATTCTAATTTCAATATCAATAATTATATAGTAAAATAAAGCTACTTTATGTCCGCTAAACTATCCGTTACTACAAAAGCAATCGGACATAAATATATAGTTCCTATTTTGTAAATTACCGACTATACAATTAAATCCGTTAATCTACGTAAACATATAATAGCTATATATTAGATCAAAAAAATTAACTCATCAAACAGATGATACCCATTGATTTGCAGGTTTTTATTCCTGCAGTCTGGTTTTACAGGTGACCGACATTTTAAGTAGACTACTCACTTACTTTATTTTTGGCAATTCGTTTAAAATATTTATATGAGAATGTAGGTATACATTAAAGTAATTATATGTTTTGATACACATGCTTGTTGGCCTGTGAAGTTTGCTTCATACCGCGATCATGAAATATAACCGTAGATTAAAAACTTATTTTAATGAAAACAGCCCAATAAGATAGGAAGGTAGATGGATTTTGCACACGTTATAATTTTAGTCAGTAGGATTTGGTCGATGTTTCATCAGAAAATACAATAGGGTACTTGCACGAAATTTAAATATTAAAATTTTTAATATTTTTTCATAGTAAATGGATAAATATTGTATACATATTTTTTATTTTGCCTTAAATCCAAATACTTTTTAAAATATTCAAGATTGAAATTCACTAAAATTTTAAATATTCAAAAACGATTTTGATTGGTTTTACGTCACTAATAAGTAAAACGTTGCCAAATATATAACAATAATTGTACAGTTTTGACGTTGCCAAACGTTTCACATTTTAATTGTACAGTTTCTTTATAAAAGGTATCGTAGTTAAAATAATTATTAATATCAAGTCATACTCGGCCTTACATTGATAAGGTGAATAATTTTTAAAATATAAAAATAACTATAACAATCATCAATAATTGTTTACAAATTCTTCATGTCGGGAAGAAAAAAATATTCCCATGTCGATAATTTGATTTGGCAACACTGTAAGTGGCATTGAAGACCGGAATTTCGGCATCTGCGACCACAGAGAAGAAAATGTTTTAAGTCCGACAGTTTTAACATATCGACACTTTAAAAACCCGTCAACCAATTTCAATAAATCATGTATTAATAAAGGATAATTTAACAAGATGTAAAAAATTAAACAGCATAGCTAATATTAGCCTTACTGTAAAATAAATAAGTTTTATTTTAATAGATAATTCAACATAATCACGTTTAAGGATGTACAGATTGCTTTTTCACGATCGGTGTAAGCTATAGTCATTGCCAAATGAGGTTAGATCAGATCCTGTCAAACAAAAATCAAAATACTCTTTTGATATTTAAGTAATTTTTATTCCTAGTCTTTGGTATTAATTTACAAAAGTACAACTGAAGCCCGAACAGTTTGCTAAAACTGAAAGCTTTGTGCTAAGAGGTGTGAAAGCCATGTATTTCATAATGCTGCTAAAACTTTTATAAAGACAGATAAGTAGGTAGGTATGTGCATTTTTATATTATATATAATATATTGTAATATATTATTCTTTACATTTAAATGTTAATGAAGGGTATATAATTCTTGATTTTTTTTAAAGGAAATTAGGCTTACTAAATATTATATTATGAACTGGAACATTAAAGTCATAATAATTCTGTTCGATAAATACTGATAGTGAGTAAAATTGGAATATAAATTAGGTACAATATCAATAATTATTTTTTAGTGATAAAAAAACCGTGATTCTACTATTGAATACTGGAAAAGCAAGAGGAAAACATGGATAATAATAAACAATGGCAAAATGTGTTCCGAGCATAGGGTTAGAGCCAAGACAATGAAAGACAGTAGGAAATGAGTGTTTTATCATGATTTTACTGCCCTATCAGTTCTTACAGTAATTATTTTTTAAAGTAATTTACTGAAGAAGAATGGATTGTCCCATATTGAATTGTAAATAACTAGTTGATCTACTCTTCTTTCCACATCAGTACATTGCTATTTAGTTTATTTAAAATTAGATGATAAAGGTGCAGTAACTCTGAGGAATACCCAGGTCTAACGAGGAACCATTATAAACTGAGACTCGATGCTACTAGGAATAATATAAATTGGATGTTGTGCTCCTGGAACTTATTACAGTTATTATACATTATTATTTTAGTGTCATTATATTTTTTCACGTTATTTGAGTTTAAAATACCATTAGGCGTTTAATTAAGTACGGCCAGTAATAATACATGTACCTACCTACTTAGTAATATTGGTGAAATAGGTAAAAAAAAATATTTTATCTGAAAAAATAACCTGTAATGAATCTCTACAAGCGATATCTTAAAAATATTAAAGATTAAATATTTGTAGTTTATCTTTTAATTATTCTTGACAATATTAGTTTCCACCTAGAAATGAAACTGGCAGCAATAATTCAAGAAATCAAACTAAAGTGGAATGGAATAATCTTTTCTTCTGTTTTGTTTCTTACGGTGAAATAAGGTAGAAATGATACAAATGTAAAAAATATTTTTTATCTTTATTCTTCTAAAGGTATTTTACCTACTTCAGTTTGTTAATACTTAAATTTAGTTAATCAATTTTTTTTTATTTGATTAGTATGCTAAAGCTTACATTGGTAGTTTTATAAACACAAATTTTTGGGGCAAAAATTTTTGAGGAATTTTACTTTAAACATTAAAAAACACTAGAAACAAACATTATTAATGGTTCGTTCAAATTAATTTCTCAGTCATCTAGCATAAAGAATCTTATGTCCAGTGTCCGTTGAAATCTTTTGATTTGTATTATTCTTAGGGTAATGTACTAGCATCCTTAAATATTTTCCTGCCTCTTAAGAAGTCGCTTTCCAATCACCAGACCACACAGGGAAAAATATGTTTCAAACGACTGATGCGAAGAACTTCTAAGCTATATTATCTTAATCAGTGATCTTCTTAACTATCTTGATAAGTAACTTTAGATTTCATATTCCGTATTATGTCAAAATTGAGAGGCGATACCTCGGTACATCTTTTTAAAAAAAATTTCTTATGTGGCTCATAAATTTCCATATCTTCGGATAACCTAAAACAATTTTTTTTAAATTGAATTGAATTTTTATTATTGTTACTCTACAGCAATACCTATTTGTAAAATATTTCAAAAAATGGAAACAGATTTAATATAAATTAATTTATACTTACAAAATCAAAGAACTTGTGGATAAAAAGCCTGGAAGAACAACTAGCTGCTGACTGTGGGTTTAGTCAACGAACCATTTCAGATGGAACTTGAATAAATACGTTTTCCGATAGAAAGACCAGGAATAAGTACTTTTACGTTTTACAGAGAATTTTAAATGCAATTAGGCAATCCAAACCACGTGGTAAAAAACTGACGTTGGTTGGCACACATGAATGACAGTCATCCATAACCAAAGCATTTATTTTTCTGTATTGAACTGTTTGGATCGTATTTTTAAGTATTTTGGTATCTTTTTTCTTTTAAATAAACTAAATTCTTCTGTAAGGGAGAGTGAATATCTACGAAAATTATTAGTGGAGAATCCAGATGTTGGTCAAAGGTAGGTTTAAATGCAATCAATTTTCTTGTTTACCTTTGTAACCATTGTTTTCTTTTTAGGTATCAACTGAAATTAAAATTAATAAGCAGCTTGGATCCGTTTCTTAATAATTCTCAGGACCTTGATTATACTATTAATGGTGTTCCACCTATATCAATCATGGACATTATTGCCTATTTGGTTTTTCCCATAGTTTTTATTCAAAAGAACAAAATGAAGGCATTTAAAAGTTTGCAGGCATACAAATATTTTGAGTCTGGCTTTCTTGTACAAGCTGGAACTAATTGGAAAAGTAAGATGTTTGTTTATTCATTACCAATTTTGTGCTTTTTACTCATAATGTCGTTATATTGCTTCAAAAATTGAACACCAATGATCGATGTTATAATGTAATTAGGTAAATTAATTACAATTTTACTTATAACTTTTAGGTCAAACATTCTCAGAGAACCACTTTGAAACCATTAGAGGCCTGGGTAATAATTGGAAAATATGGAAGTGCCCACTGTACTTGCATGGCAGGGAACAGCGAGGTCTGCAGCCATGTAGGTGCATTACTTTTTGCTGCAGAGTATGCTCACTCCAGGAAAGAAGCATTGTCTTCAAGTATTGTGCACATATACAGGCATTGAGTTGCCTAGGTGCATTTGTAAATACCCGGAACCATATTTTACAATGTTATACCTACGAATAATTCTGTAAATTGTTGAAAATTATGTAAATACTGAATTGAACTGAAATATTTGTGACAAAATTGAGAATGAAATGTATGAAATATTTTTTACTTTTGACTGTATTTTCATGAATTTTTATTCTTAATTTTAATAAATATCAACGACTAAAAAGTATTTTTTTATTAAAATACAATTAACCAAGATTAAATAAAAGACAAAGAAACAACTAAAGGTGAGAGAATGATAAAAACCAATACTAATTGTTTAGTAATTTTATTTCAAATTATATAAATACCTATTTCTTTACACATCACATCTTACTATACTATAACTATCATCTAGTCTCTGCTTTTATTACAATAATATAGAATCATATTTCTTAAATCGCTTTGTTCTGGCCATATTGTTAGTGATTTAAACCTTCTATATAAAATATCTATTAAATTTTCAAAGTAACTAGAAGCAGTTGTCGGAGATATTTTGAAATTATAAGCAATTAGTTTAAAATGAAGGTCTAATCGTAACTTAATTAAAGTTAATACTAATTGACTGAAGGCACTGAGAGCTGTAGTAGTTGTAGTTGGGATGTATCCTTTAAATGTATCTCCATTTTTCGTCGTTAGAAGTATTATCCATCAATCCGAATGGTGAATTATCCACTTTGCTTAGTTGCTCAAATTTTACTGCAAGTTTTTGTATCGGTCTGAATTGCAGTTCCTCCATCTTTCCCTTCCGAGTCAACATTTAGTTCAGTGATATCACCTTGATGTAAATCCATATTCTCCACCTGCAAATGTTATAATTTATTTATCAAATATTATCTTTAAACGAATCATAAAAAAATCACTATTTTAGCTTTTTTGCTTAAGGTTGATATATGAAACTTGCATCATATCCTCATGGTAATGAGCTAAGTTTAAACACACAAAAATTAATATCACAAAAAAAAACTTATGCATTTAGAAAGTAAAACATCTAAGTTCAGTAATAATCTAATAAAATATCAAAAAACCTCTTACTTCACATTGTAGCATCTTTCGTCTTTTCTCTAGACATTAATTTCTTTCTAAAGCTTCAGGCCTCCTTTTAACACTTTGTGCAATATGCCCCATATTTTGAGAAGGAACCCAATCTGGATATTCTTTGTTTTCCAATATGGCAGGCTCACCTATTAATCATAAATGTATTAGAAACAGAAACTAAAACCACTGAAATTTCCATTCTCAAAACTCTGAAGGTTTTATTCTATGGAGTTTTAGAACTTACCAGTTATAAAATGTTTACTGCAGACTCTCTGATATTTTAGCTTTGATTCAGTTAAATCATCTCGCTTTATACCGCTATCCACAAAGCCCTACGTTCTCTCGACATCTCATTTTTATGGGGCTTATTAGATAAATTCAGTACGGTGGGAATTCTATAAAACGACACATTGTCACGATCGCGCCGACTTCCGCAGTTAACAACAATACAAAATAATAATAAAGCTCTTCAAAAACCGTATAAAAATACTCAACAGATAACAAACACCAAAATAAACTGTAAAATATGAATATAAATACTACTTTTTACGCAAGCTCAAACGGTTGTTTACATACATGTGTGCCAACCACTGTCATATTTGATAGGTCGTTGGATTGCCTAATAGAAAAAATATTCAATAAAAAGTATGGTTATGATGTTATGAATCACTCCGGTACATTTATTTTATTTAAAATTGTATTGTACAGCGGAATTAAATTGTACCATCGGCGTATTTGGCAACATCGCTATTTCCTTATTATTGACGTCACGAAAAAGGAAGCGTTTTGGCGCGTGTTTAAAAAAGAGGAATTTTATTTGACGATATCTGCTAATATTTTGGTTTTTATGAAAAAAGAAAAATGGGGGGCGTAATATGAGCCTATAATGAGTTAAATTAAATTAAAAAAAAAAAATGTGCAAGGACCCTATTATGAAATAATCATAATCAATCTCTCGCACTTATTGCTAATGCGTCCCTTTCAGTATCAGTCCCAACCTTAGATATTTACCTTTAGATAAGCAAACAATAATCACGAAAATGGCCTGCTCGCTCATGTAAACAAAGCTACACACGATTAGACATGCGCACTGCAACATTATCGTTTGACGATTGGGAAAATAGACAGGTCCGGGCTTAAAATTTTAAGTTCTTGCTCAAGAAATTGTAAAAGTTGAAATTCAATTTATTTTTTACGTTTACACAACTAAAATTTGCCCCAAATTCTTGCCACAAAATTGTTTCTTCTCAATTTTTGATCAAATTGGGAAATAAGATAGTAAGTTCTGGCATTTTTAGTATGCAAACCTATCAGATTTTGAGGATAGAAAATTGTTTTTAAGGGTTTGTTTCTAAAATTTGTTTAAAAATGCTTTGTCGTCGTGTTTTTAGTTCAAAAAGGAAGAGACCAAGTCAAATAAACTATAAAACTTATAAAATCCAATATAAAAAGCAAACAAAACCAGCAAAATAACCAATCTTCGATATTATCGCGTACGTAACCTCAAGTAAAATATTAGTTGGTATATAACTTGAATTGGTTTTTACAATTTGGCAAAAACTTGGATACGTGTAAAACCTTTTCAAGCACAATTTCTTGTGTTTGTTTGAAGGTTGTAGACAATGATGTATCTTGAGTAATAGATGTGTTTTGGACTTCCATTGCCTTTAGTTTTTCATATCACAACGTTTCAACTGGTAAGTATCTCCAGTCGTCTTCAGGTGAATACACAATTTCTTGTTCAAGAGTTTAAAAAAGTTTTTGACCAAGAACTTGACCCGTGGATTAATATAAACTACCTAGGTATTTACATTTTTTCTTTTTATAATAAAGGTATAGAGAAAAGTGTCTTGTAAACTTTTTGAAGCAATATATTATTGCCCGAAAAATTGGCATACCTAATTTTTATATCACGTAGAATTTAGTCACCTAAATTTGTAATATCCCGTAGAATTTAAGAATTTAGTATCTTCTTGTACTCCTTTGACAATGACCAGCAAGGGCCGAAACGCGTGTCAGGAAACTGATTAAAATTGTGAAACATTACAAGTAGTTATTATTTTTACCTCCTGTGCAATGGAACAACAGTTTTACCAATCATGTAGGCCAACACAAATTAATTATAAACCTATGTAATGTTCAAAATTGTAGATATTGGAGTACAGAAATTGTACAGATTTATACGAACCAGGACTCGATACCCTCAAAAGGTAAAATGTTTGAGTTGGCATATTTTTACATCGCATTATTGGACCTTTCTTGGAACTTTTAAATATTATATAAAATAAATTCATTTATTTTTTAAAAGGGAAGGAACTCTGCTTCCCCTGACAAGCCGCCACAGAGCTCCTTATTTTATCGCTAAGTGTTGTTAGGCAAAAATAACAAATGTAATTAAAGTTATTATGCTTTCTTCGTTAATTTAATTGACCGTGGGCAACGTTTTAATTCTTGTAAGATTTCACTTTTCAGTTTGACAGATTTGTTTTTTTTATCGATTTTGCAACAATTTTAAATAAATATTTTAAATGCGTGTCGTTTATTTTCAGCTCTCTAAAATGAAAAAAAATGCTTAATATAACGTTTTACCATGTTAAAATTAATGAATATTTTAGGATTGATGAATATTGCGGCGTAGATTATTGCCGAAAATAAGCTTAGTTTTGGAGATATTCCTTTTAAAAGTGCTATTTTTAATAGGTCGTCACCGCAGAATTTTTCAATTTTTCTTCATTTCAAATAATTTTTTTTTTAGGCTACACAATGATATTTAAACTTCTTTAAATGTAAAAATTTGAAAGAAAGGGACACTTTATTAATATTTATTTAAAAAAACTGAGTATCAAATTAATTCCTTCATATTATAAGCTAGGAGGTTCTGCCTTAACTAACGCCTTTCGTAACTTATTATAAAAAGTATTTTATTATTATTATTATTATTATTATTATTATTATTATTATTATTATTATTATTATTATTATTATCTTCTTTTTTTCTCACTTAATCTTAATCAAGTGGTGTTTCTTTTCTGGGATGACGGGCTGTACCAAGTCGTCTCAGAGTCTATTGCTTGAATTGAGGAATAATCGCACTATATTGCACGTTTTAAGGATGACAGACTTTTGTATGTTTGTATGGATATTTGGGTCGAGACCGAGTTCCTCAAGATGTGTCTTAAAGATGTATGGGGTGATGCCTGTTTTAATTAATTTATTATTATTATTATTATTATTATTATTATTATTATTATTATTATTATATTCTGGCATTTAGGAGGCCGGTTATTCATTTGTTTTAAGCTTGCCATATCATTTTTTGTACGACTTGTATATTTTTGATTGTTTACCGAGTCTGGTATGTTGTATTTACTGGTTGCTAAGGTTAAGACGATGGTAAGTAAATTACTTACCGTTCAGTGAACGATGCATTATCACATTAGACATGAACTCTGAAATTTATCTAAATAAATCAGAACCTTTACGAGAATTAACAATTTTACAATTCTATTACAATTCAATGTTTTAGCCAATGGGACAGGGAGTGGGGATTACGGTGGGGCACACATAAGTTATTAGATAATAAATTATGAATGCACGACGATTTAAAAAAAAATTGCGTAGTTCTTCACATCAGTTGTACAATAGGGAACTTGACAAAAATTTTAAACGGGGAAAAAATTCTATAAATCATAAGTATATATTGTCATAAAACATATGGCAGCAAAAAAAAAACAACATATTTCGTCCCAAAAGACCGCTAGCAAGATTTAAAAAATTCCCCAAAATTCAAATTATCCCAAGCGGGTAAAAACGGGTCGTGACGTCAAGAAGTATAATTCGTGTGTGACATCCACGAAATAGGTTGGCAATAAATTGAACGACGTTGAGAATTCCACCTTAAAACAACAATACAATGACAATAACACACGGCAATCCAAATGCAAACTCGGTAGCTCGGCCACCGGTCAGGATGACGGATAAGTCATACTTCGTGACGTCATCGGGCTTGGCGCGCTTAAAAGGTCGTTTGAAATGCTTTTGACACGCGCGAAACTTTAAAGAATTTTTACCAAGTTATTACTGATTTTTAAGGAGTAATAATGGGAGAATATTTTTTTTAGGCCTAACTAAATCATATTATTGAAAAAAAAAATTGGAAAGTTCCCTATTGTATAAGCATTACGAACGGTAAGAATTTACTGATCTCAGACAATATAACAAACATTCTCATCGATCAGTAAATCGTCCCGTACCGTTGTTAATACTGAATATACTTACTATTGATACTGCCTAAGAATAACCCATGTTTTAATAACAATAAATAAGCCACGCCATTATTTATTCTTCATATGTATAAAAAAATAGCATTATTTTTGTATTTACTGTATATTTACATAAGTAGTTATGTGCCTACCCGGAAGGTCCGTTACCGCTAGAACGACGTTCTTCAGCATCAAAGTAGGTCTCTTCATTTTCTCAGAATTCTTCTACACTTGCGGTCTAGGTATTCCTATTTGTGTAAATTATTGTATGTCATGTGATGTGGTACGTTTTATTGTAAAAGAGCAAGATAACAAAACGTAAATATTTAGAAATATAAAAATTGTATTTTCTAAATTAACTGTGTACAAGTATTTACGTCCAGATTTTTATTTAAGTACCTAGTATCTTTTACCTACCTAACCAATGAGCCTAATTAATATAAATTAAACAATTACTTGAAGCAATAACTTTTTAGTAAAAGCAATTGCTTGATTAGCAAATGCTATAAGAAAAAGCAATTGCTAGAACTGGATCGATATGAATAAAATTTTGAAGCAATTGCTGTTTTTCTTACACCTTTGTAGCAAATGCTTATTCAACAAAAGTTCAGACGTGTCTTATCCACTTGTTCAAATTATAGATTTCATGTTCAGTTTGGTGCCTAATTTGCAAAAGAGTTGACGTAAATACAACAACGTTGGTTTACTTATTTAGTACAATAGTAATCTGTTGCGTTTTTGTGGAAAATAGGAAACTTATATTTGTGATATGGCAGATTTCAGTGAAAATGAGGAAAGTGATAGTAGCAGTGCAAATGAGGAAAGTGATAGTAGTGATGAAGAAATTCAAGACAAGAAATTGATATTCGTTCACAAATTGAAGGAACATAAATAAATCTCTCTGACCACAACCGTTTAGCTTCCACAACAGCTTCAGCACTTGTAGGAAGTTTAATAAAAATATTGGCCTTCTCCAATACTGCATCCATTACAGAAGTGTATATGTCTTACAGACAGTAGTTTGGTGAACACCTACAGAATTTTGAAAGCCCGGATCCGACAGTTTCCGCAGAAATACTTTAATCTTATTTAAAGGCGACAGTGCACCCCTCGCTTTTTACCAGTATCAGTCAAAAAATAATTTGCCAACCACTCAACATTTTCGCAGTCAAATAGATATTACTTTCTGAAATCATCATATTTGCAATTTTTTTACGGACGTTCATCATATATTCAGCCATAATAATTGAAGACACAAATTAAGAGCAACGCACGTGTATGCCGCAGAGAACTAAAGTTGACTGCTACCAAGTAAATGATGCAGGGGTCGACCTACCTTAAAAAGTTGAAAGCAATTAATCGCTACACTAGAAAAAGCAGTTCCTTAATGTATTCATCACATTTAAAGCAAACGATAGCAATATCGCTTCTATTTTGTAAGAAAAAGTATTGACTAGAAGCAATTGCTGGACGCAAAAGCAATTACTTTAGTTTTTATTCATCGGCTTTCAAGAAATTCCTTCGATTTTATAAGAAAAGGCAATTGCTACATTTTTATTCATTAGGCTCATTAACTTTGTCTAATGAACTCAAGAACAAATGTTTTGGAACAAATGGTAAATGCCAGAGACTTCTGATAGAATAGACTAAGCTATTCTCATGAATAGACTGTTTGCTTGCATCTAACATTCGTACGTGTTAAATAAAGACAGAATAGAGAGATAGCGTTAAAATTCCGACTTCGCGACGAGTTAGTTAGTCAACACCAACGGCGTAGGGTGTGGCAAGGATTTTTAATACAATAAATAAGTAATAATTAAAAAAGTTTTTATTAAAGTGTTAATAATTTTTTACTTTAGTAAAGATTAAAAGAAGCCATTGAAAAAAGCCTAGGCTGTGAATGTATAGTGTTACTATTAATGAATGAAAGTTTAGGCGAGAGACAATAAGAAATATTTTTTTTTATATTTAATCATGCATAATAACCACGTAGTGGATATTTGTACATACTCTAGTATGCTGCATTAAAATAATAGATAAAAGTACCTACTTTAATCGTTAAAAAAGAAATATTTTTTGTTGACATGCCAGATATAAATAGAAGTATCATTTAATTTTGCTTCCTGCTTTTATGAGGGAGCTCTGGGTATATTTTATTTTACACTTGAATATTTCAAATTCCATAGAACTATACCTAACTACCATGACAATATAATATTGTGCCAAAATGTTTTCCTTAGAAGCTATCTCACAGATAAAAATTTTAACAAAAGCTTTTTTTATTTACAATAATCTATTCGATAAGAAAGTCTATGGTGATTTTTCATTTATCTTTTGCCACCCTCCACCCCTAATTTGACCATGAGATAAAAATGCATGGGAATAAGGTTGTAGTGATAATTATTAAAACAAATTTATGCAAAACGAAAGTGTTATATAATAAGTCAATGATAACACACTTATTTTAAAATGTGCATAATTCAAACAAGGCTTGTTTTCAGGTATTATTAAATATTTATTTTAATGTGGTGGCATTGAATTAATTTGAACAAACCCGACACGACAGCGTTGTTTCACTTATGAATTTAATATTAATATGCCTGCTGCAACAGGTGGAATATAAATTCAAGTTAATTAATTATGACTGCTGGTTGCTGCGGAGTCTTACGTATTCTCTGTAAAAACTTTTAACAGTTTTATTACTTCACTAGGGCTAGCCTCGGCTTTGCTCGAGTAAATCAAGTGTTATACAGGGTCCTGCAATAGTGCGTCAGGCCTCCATAGCTCCTATACGAATGGGGTTAGGAATTTTATTAATATGCCGACTTAAACCGCATAGTACGGGGTACTTCCGGAAAATATTTTCTCATATACAGGGTGGCCCAAAAAAGTGTGGTCACATAAAGTTGTGATTTTTTAAATGGAATACCCTGTATATTATTAAATTTCCACACTCTACATAAAATTACAATAATTTTTTTATAAATGCATTACTGGTCTATATTTAATAGTTTCCGTGATATCGATATTTGAAAAATGACGTTTTTGAACTTTGACAACTTTTAGCTTTCTAACTGTACGTCTTAGAGCAAAACGGCTTACATGTTCCTATCTTCGATTTTTATTATCTTTCCAATAGTGTCAACTTCCGGTCAAACCGGATGTAACTCGAAAGCAGGAAATATAGTACTTCCGGTTTGACCGGAAGTTAATTTTTTTGGAAAGATAACAAAAATCGAAGATATGAACATGTAAGCCGTTTTGCTCTAAGACGTACAGTTAGAAAGCTGGAAGCTGTCAAAGTTCAAAAACCTCATTTTTCAAATATCGATATCTCGGAAACTATTAAATATAGACCAGTAATGCATTTATAAAAAAATTATTATAATTTTATGTAGAGTGTGAAAATTTAATAATATACAGGGTATTCCATTTAAAAAATCACAACTTTATGTGACCACACTTTTTTGGGCCACCCTGTATATGAGAAAATATTTTCCGGAAGTACCCCGTACTATGCGGTTTAAGTCGGCATATTAATAAAATTCGTAACCCCATTCGTATAGGAGCTATGGAAGCCTGATGCACTATTGCAGGACCCTGTATATGTACTATTTTTTCCAATGTAAACTTTTATACCCCTTTCTCCACCCCCTAGAGACAAAATTTTGGTAAATGCCTAATCACACGTTTATTTCTTTCAAGCGAAGAATTTGTCAAATTTTTTTTTCTTATATCGTTTTTTCTAGTACATAGTTGCTTTGGAACATAGTACCAATTTTAGCAATATAACTTAAAATTATAGATGCCCCCTCAAAATAGGCTGCACCCCTTTTCTCAACCTCCAAATAAATTAAGAAAAATGACGAAACACCTATATTATTTTTTTATTAAGGGAACTTATACACACATTATTATATATTTCCACCAGCTTTAGTTTCTGAGATACAGAAATTCCTATAAAAATGTGTAAACCCTTTGGGGTGGATTTTTAAAGAATCCTTTCTTAATCATGCATTATGCATCCCCGAAATTTTCACTAAGTCACAATTTTATAATAGTATACGACCAGTACACTTCCGCATCATATGGGATTTTTTTTATTAATAGCTTTATTCGAAATTTGACTTTGGCATCACGTTCTGCTTCGATCGAGAAGAAGAAATTAAGCAAAAAAATAGTAGTCACGTGATTCGCATTATCTGTCAAATTTTAGTTTTTTCCAAAAATAATTCAACAGTGGGATTATTTCTGAAAATGTTATTATATATTATTAAAAGTTATTAGAAAAAGTTTTTTTTAATGCAGTTTCTAGCCCACATGCAAAATTTCAGCTGCATAAGATAATTTTGATTTTTTACCCACCACTAAAATTTATTTTCCACTTAATGCATGAACAATTTACAAATGACACTGTGTTCTTTTTTGTCTTAATATTAAGGTGCACTATACTTTCAGACAGAAACTACGTTTTCAAAAATACTTATTTTATGAAGTTACCTTATATACAGGCTCAAAAACAAATAAACTTTGCATCACATGCGACCAAATTTTAATAGCCCAATTTTGATTTTGTAGAAAACACACATTTAATATGGCGCTACTTTAAAAGAAAATGTATCTGAAATACAGCGTCGTCAAAACTACGAAGTTTTATGTAGGTTGCGTTGAGTCTTATTTTGCAAAAGTGGTGCAATTTACAAAATATGTGTAAAAAATCAAAATTATCTTATGCAGCTGAAATTTTGCATGTGGGCTAGAAACTGCATTAAAAAAAACTTTTTCTAATAACTTTTCCCGATACTTTTAGAAGTAACACCACTTTTGAATTATTTTTTGGAAAAAATTAAAATTTGACAGATAATGCGATCACGTGACTACTATTTTTTTTGCTTAATTTTCATCTCGATCGAAGCAGAACTTGAAGCCAAAGTCAAATGTTATTAATAAAAAAAAAAATCCAATATGATCCGGACTTTACTGGTCACAATGTAGGTAGATAACAAAATGCTTCGACTGAGCTGTCGATCAAGTAAAATTCAGAATGAATTTTGCCCTAACCTGGGCTCCTGGGCTCTGTAACATAGGTGACAAAGCAGTAAAAAAACTTTGCTTTTGGAAAAAAAAATTAAATTAATGCGCTTAATAACGTTTTGGATTTTTACGGATGTATTATTGTAGTGCCTTTTTATAATCGGCAACCCATGTACAGCGAGAAGTGTACAAAAACCTTTAAATAAGGTATACTCAGGGGCGTAGATATGTGGGTAAAGAGGTTAATTACCCCCTTACCCCAGGACCATAATAATAAAACATATTCTTGTGTTAAATTAATATAACTTAAAAAAAAAAAATTTTTTGGTTTACCCCCCCCCCCCCCCCCCCGTTCCCAGAAAAAAAAAAATCTACGTCCTTGGCAGTGTACTTTACTATACAGTATTTAAAGTTTATTATAATTTTTTGTACCATTCAATAAATATAATCCCAGCAGCATTCGGTACCAACAAGACATCCGACACTTGCAGCAGACTCTGCATCTTAGAGAATAATACCTATATGTATATACCCTAAATGTGTATCGTTTATTGGTTCAGCAACAAATTTTAAGCATGAAAGTATAAACCCTTTTGGTAATGACATTCAGTACATTATTTTTCAGAATCATCTAATATATCGGTTTCAGAACTATGTACCTGGCGCATAGGGTTGACAACCGTCCTTTATTTGAAAATTATATCCTTTGTCCTTTTGAAAGGTGTGAAAGGACTGCAAATGTTAAAATTCGAAAATAAATAAATGCATTTAAGAAACCACAAATAAACTAAAAAATAAAAGACCCAACTCATACACAATCCATCACATAAATAAGCTAAGCGACTATAACGTTGTAATCTAAAATGTAAAATATAAGTTTAAAAAAGTAACTGAGAATTAATGTGCACAAATTTTGATTTTTTAGTTACTATTACCTACTAGGTTAGTAATTTGTTAGTTTCTACGTTATTTTTTGTGAAAATTTTTTACTTAAAATTTATAATGAAGATTTGTTTGATTGCATATTTTACAGTTTTTAATTATTTTTATAGTTACCTACTTAGTTTAGTAATATGTTAGTTTCTGCGTAAATTTTTTCTAGCCCCTAATTTAATAGCCCAAAAATGTTATTAGAGAGCACAAAATGAAGGTTTTTAGAAGTAGTACCAGTAGTACTTACAGTGGCACCCAAAAATATTTCCGATTGTGTCCTTTATTTCAATATCCGAAAGTTGGCAACCCTCTGGAGCACCCCTCTAGAATGTGGACAGTTTAAAAATATGTGTTCATTATTTTTTCATATTTATTTTTATCACTTTCATTAAAATATTATAGGTCTGTCGGTCCTTACTCCTTCCTTGTAAGTTTTAAATAATTAATACGTGCAGCATCTGTCATTTTTTTTATTGCATAAAAGGTATAACATGTTATGTATATAATATGTACACTCTCTAGCTAACATGATTTTACAGAAGATAAATTAGCTAAAATACAGTCAATGGCAATATTGATGAGATTATAATAAACAATTCTCCTAGAATAAATTATAAAAACTTTCCCTTATGAGAAATGGATGATGTCTTCATATCTTTTACCGTATGGAAATGAAAAAAATATATTATAGATTCAGATTATATTAATAACTTTATATTAAACCCGTAGGAACGTCTGACTGATTTATCATCATTTATCACCCCCAATCCTAGAATCATGAAATTTCGAGGATGTCGTCTCCTTATAACGTAGGCATCCACTATAAGAAGGGATTTTTCAATGATTAACCCCCAAGGTGCTAAAAACGGGGTTAAAATTTTTATAGGAATTTCTGTAGGCATCTCAGAAACTAAAACTGTCGGAGGTCTAAAAATTGGTATAAAAGTTTGTTTAATACAATAATGTGTTTCCTCATTTTTTCAAAATTCACTTAGGAGCTGAAAATACAGCATAAATAGCCTATTTTAAAGGGGGTACCTGTAACTGTCTATAATTTTAAACTATATACAGGGTGTCCGGGAAAATGTGGGAAATCTCCCGGATCCCGGAAGTTCATATAAACTTCTTTCGTATCGGCCTCCTCTTCGGGGATATGGGCTCCCAAAGAGCTCCCATGGAATTAAGTTTTTGACACATAATTATTAAACCAACAGGTATTATTTCAATTTTTTTTCATATGATGTATACCAGGTAAGACCCTTCAAATTACTATCCCAGCAAGTGTTGCGAATTACTCACAGCTGCAGGGACGGACTAGCTGTGACAATAATTTGCCCATTTTTTTACGCCCTGTATGATAAAAACTTTGGACAACATTTTTTACATACCTTTAACTATTGACTAAAAATTAAGTACTCTTCATTCATATCGCTAATCCTAACCGTTTTTTGAAAAACGTCATTTTATTGCGATCATTTATTAATATTAAGCAGTTAAAAGAAAAGTGAACATTTATAATTTATATAGGAACATCTTTTATTGAAATACGCTAAATATACATAAATATGTTAAAAATTACGTTTTTCCGAAAACGGTTAGGATTAGCGATATGAATGAAGAGTACTTAATTTTTAGTCAATAGTTAAAGGTATGTAAAAAACGTTTTCCAAAGTTTTTATCATACAGGGCGTAAAAAAAAAATGGGCACATTAGTGTCACAGCTAGTCCATCCCTGCAGCTGTGAGTAATTCGCAACACTTTCTGGGATAGTAATTTGAAGGGTCTTACCTGGTATACATCATATGAAAAAAAAATTGACATATACCTGTTGGTTTAATAATTATGTGTCAAAAACTTAATTCCATGGGAGCTTGGGAGCCCATCTCCGAAGAGGAGGCCGATACGAAAGAAGTTTATATGAACTTGTAGTATTCTTTTCACGTGTTTTTTTCATATCCGGGAGATTTCCCACATTTTCCCGGACACCCTGTATTTATGAAAATTGGTACCATCTATGTTTACTCTGTTAAAATAAGTAAGTACCTACCTACGTGTTTTCATGTTTTGAGAAATTTTACCCCTATGGTGAGTTTCCACTTTTATACACAAGCTTATATTGGAAAACATATTTTGTGTCCGGAATTTCTTGAAACTCAGCATAAATGCCAAAAAATACCTCTTATAGTATAAGAAGTATTTGATAAATACAATTATTAGTAAAACACGAAATTTTTTTTTTTGAAAATCGGGAAGGGGTCAGAAATATTAAAAAAAATATTTTTGTAGGATTTTTTTGAAACTTATATTATATTATTTATTTATTCCCTAAAGGGACGAAAAGGGGGGTGTAAAAATATTTTTGGATCAAGGATTTCTTGACGTATTTCAATAAATTTACCCTTAAGAGGTAACGTAAACGCAAAGTCCGTGGAAAGAGGTTCTGTGACGGATATTATCTGTCTGTATAGGATTTATGGTCATATGCGAACTTGAGAAATTCGCTTGTAGAAATACCCTGTATATTATTATAAAGTTGTCTTAAAAAGGCAATATCAAAAATCCTTATTGTTTACAAATATTTCGGATAGATAAAAATCGGTTTTAAACGCATTCAAAGTTTGAATGTATTAAATTAATTGAATGATCTGTAAAACTTACTTTTAATCTTTGATGGTGCTTAAAAATCCATACGATAGACCTAAACCCAGTCGAAAAATAATTCTCTTTAAGGTGCGCCGCAAGTATCACATTCACAAAAACAACTAATTACTTTTCTAATTCCGCGTTTTCACTTAATCAAATAAGGATAATTAGTCTTGAAAATGTTTTCACTTATGTAATGTCAATTTGTAAGATATTAGCAGAAAGTTGTCTAGTTAGAACAAAAAATTCTTTCAAAGGTCAACCGCAGAAAAAGATCGAAGGCTCGCACCCACAAACTACACAATTCACAGTCAAAATGCCCGCCAAGTCAAGGTCTGTTTCGATACTGGTATCAATTGGAAGCTGGGAATTGAAAATTCTCCTAAAGAGATAGATAATTTAGCTCAAGACTTACGTTCTTCCAGTTCTTGTAACCATCTGTGTGATATTTTCAAGACAACGACCCGCGAGCTTGTCTGAGATTAACAGTAAAAGTATCATTATTATTTGTTACAAGTTACCTTTCTCTTTGGCGCAAAGTTGAAGACCTGTTATTCACTTCGGCATTCTTTATACATAGATATCATTAAAGAATACACCTTTTTACCGCCGTCCCGATGGATTCCGTTTCATCATGGTTCAGTTGAAACGCACAACACACGGATGAAGTTGTCCGATGATGAATAAATTGTGTTCCGCAATATCATGTAACATATTTTTTCAAAAAATGTTTTGCGTTGTTTTATGGTATTCCATTTACAAAATATACAGGGTGTTCATTTGAAAACTTCCCACCTCGATTTTCCTGCTTTAAAATGAAAATGTGGAAAATCGCTCGGACCAGTCGATTTTTATTTCGAGGGGGACATCTTTTGCGTATATTGTCAATCTTGTTACTTCAAGCCCCCTAGGAGGGAGGTGGGGTAAGATCTAAATCTTAAATGGATACCCCTATTTTTATATAATTTTTTTTGGATTCTGCATAAAATTCTGAACATTTTTTAATAAAAGCATTATATATTAGTCTATACTTAACAGTTTCCGAGATATTGACTCTTGAAAAATGACATTTGACTTGACAACTTTGACAGCGTCTAGCTTTCTAACTGTACGTTTTAGAGCAAAACGGCTTACATGTATATCTTCGATTTTTATTATCTTTCCAATAGTGTCAACTTCCGGTCAAACCGGAAGTACTATATTTCTTACATCAATATGCAATAACACGCATTAAATAATTAATAATAAATTAATAAAATAATTTTTCAACATAAATGCGTATAATTGCACATTTAGCCGTAGTTTTTAGTTCTGATCAACTTTTTTTAATACCAATTTTTGATAATGTCAAAAATAAAGGTACTTTACTCTTGGGAAAAATTCACGTTTTTTGATAAACCTTGTATATGACTGGAAAATATCGATATTTGATGGTTGCATTTTAGGTTTTGGACCATGCAGAACTTTTTATGAAGGAAGAATAACTTTTTTTCGTAAAATTAATAATAAAAAACTTTCCCATATGCCGCCAACTTACGTAGACACACTGTATATACCGCAATCCTCAATTTTGGAACAGGGTCATTTTTACTGATGAAAAGACGTTCCAGTCGACTTATAACGGACAAATTCGTGTGTACCGTCCAAACAATACCAGGTTTAAAGAGCGATATACTAACCCCCTCACTTCTAGACATGGACGTTTCTCTGTAAATATATGGGGCTGGATCTGGTGGCGAATAGAGGAAAGATTTAATGCCGGAAATTACAGTAACATTTTAGAAAACATATTGTTACCATCTGCTGAGCCAATATATCCCAATAATACTATCATATTTTAACAAGATAATTGTCTAGTCTACACTGCCAATGCTGTAACCCACTGGTTTCAAACCCATAATGTCGAAGTGCTGCCTTGGGTCGCTTATTTACCAAGTTTATACGATACCAATCCAATTGAAAATATTTGGGGTATAATCGTAAAAAAAACATATAATCGAAATTTTAGGCCACAAAATTCAGAAGATTTATGGGAAATAATACATGCGTGCTGGGAAGAGCTTGATCCAAATATTGTATCAAATATAATTCAGTCAATTCCGAATAGACTGGCTCAATTTAAGTAATAAAAAAACAGGGGTATTTGACCAAATATTAGGTTTTATTTATTCTTGTTAAACGTTTCTTGTTTCTGTTGTAATTTTTATAAAACTGTTAATATATATTATAAAATAAAAAAATGAATTTTTGTTATTCTATTGAACTAACGCCCAACGCCAATGCTTTGCATTTTTAATAACCTTTAACATGCGACAAGCTGGTTTTACGCAAATATGGTTAAGGTTTCCTCTCATTCTAATTCGTGTACGCTTTTTTTATGAATACAACTGTACATATCTTTGAGGGTACTAAGTCTCTGTTTATACAAATCTGTGTTCATTTTCTGTACTCCAATATTTACAATTTTGAACATTTGCTTCATTGCTCATTCTCTATTGTCATTTACCCTTCTCCTAACTTTAAAACAAAAGTTCGCTCTTCGTATTTCATCACCTTCCTTAATCACTGATGGTTATACGGATGATATTTATTTATTGAGGTATGTATATTAATTGGCTTATTAGAAAATATTCAAAGTGTACGAGTATACCGTACAATGACCTTTAAAAAAAGTCTAATGTAATTTAAAAATTACTAGGGGAACCAATATTTGACAGTAATAAAATGCACATAGGATTTCCCAGTCTGGGTGTGCATAACTGCACTATTGTAATTATTACAAAAATAACAGCAGTTTAAATTTATACAACCTATTAACGATAAAAACAAACAAAAACTAATTTATTATTAGGTATTAGAAATTTAATTAATAGACTTTGAAACTATTTACATAATATTGTATTAGCTATGGTTAAGTAGGTAATTAAATTATTGATAGAAATAATTGAAATATAACAAAAGTATGGAAACTTCTATCTCCTCAACATCAATTTTACGGTATGCAAACAGTTTATAACACATTTACCCATAGTATTATCTATAAACATTTTAACTATTATAATAAACGTATAAACATTTCTGCAACGAATAGTTTTTTCTTGACAAGAAACGCAGTGTTTATTGCGTGGTACTTTATTTAATACTTATGTACACCAGAGGCCTATGAAAACACGTAGAATGCTTAATAGGCTGTATAAATGGCACTGTAGGATAGCTCAAAATATGTACTTCCCACAATGAAACACGTTTCGCCGGTCTAGTATAGATATACTTGTAAAAAGTAGATGGAAAATGAATGCACAAATATATGAACAGATCATTGAAAATCACTTTCTATAATACGAAAAAGATCTTCCATTGTTGTTGCTTATTTAACAAGACAGCGATCCCATACAATCACGATTGGTAAGTACTAAACTGGTTGGCGTCTCAGAAAAATTGGGTAATGGATTGTGGCCATCACAATCCCCAGACGCGAACCCGATAAAGAATCTGTGGAGAAAAAATAGGAAAAGAAATATTAAAAACAGAGGCGATATGGACTATTTAAAAAGAAGAATGGCAAAACATTTCGTCCGACTATTATTGTGTTAAATTTACTGACTCCATGAACGGAAGATGTCAAGATGACTGCAAAAGGATATTAGTAAAGTAAAAACTTTTATACATAGTATTTATTTTTTCAACTACAAATTATTTTCTATATTATGAAAACCAAAGTTTCCATACTTTTATTATGTATGTATTATGCCATATATAGTGTATCCCTGGATAGAGTTTGGAAGAGGAACAACTTTTTTTTATAGTAGGTATAGGAATCATTCTTTATAAAAAAAAATTGCTCGTGCTGAAACTACAATTTCAACTATTAAATTTGCGAATACTAACAAGGTTCGTCAGAAACAACAGTTTTTGTTTTTTGGATTTTTTCTTCAATTCCTTTTGATGATTGTCTAAATAATCACTTTGGAAACAAATGGATTGGAAGGTACCTATGGTCCAAATCAGTTGGCACGTAGAAGTCCCGATCTCACAATTATCGACTTTCATTTATGAGGATATCTGAAGCTACATATGTATAAAATCAATTTCAATAATAACTTAGATCTCTTGAAAGAAAAATAAGAGTAGTAACTGCAAATATCTCAAAACAGCAAGTTAGGAACTGTTATCGGGAATTCAGATGTAGAGTTGAACTATGCGCTAACTAGGTGGTACCACGTTTGAATAAAAGTTTTATAATTTATGATTGAATGAATTGAAGGAATATGACATGTAATAATAAAAATACTTCAAAAGTAGGCAAATAAAAAATTGTTTTCTTACAAGAAACTCGTTACTCGGCCAGATATAAAATCATATTCGAAGTAAGAAAGCAACAATAGTTGTTTGTTTTTACGTAAATTTATTTTAAACTTTAAACGAAATCCAAAAAACTGTTATTTTGTGACGAACCCTGTATAGTAATCGCAAATCTGGTATTCGAAATTGTAGTTTCAGCACAAGCAGACATTTTTTAAAGAATGATTGCGGCCTCAACGTCGGTAACTCAGCTTTACGAATTTGCCGCAAGTGTTCTGTGAGTGGTATTTCAAATACATGATTTCTTATGGGCACGATAACTATTTTTACTTAAATTAATTCTTTAAGGAACTAATAAGGATTTTTATCTGAATTTAAAGTTACTTTGTATGCTTATTGGAAAACTCTGTCTGTATGAAGTTCCAACGACGCTTCTTATCGTAAAAAATTAATTGCAAAGTTATTTCGATAAAGAAAATTTAAAAAAAAATCCACTTTCTATGAAAAACGAGTAAAATTCACTAACGAAGAGAAAGCCTCTGTCGACCACCTAGTACAATATTCAAAGAACAGGGACAGAAATTTAAAATGCTGCCATTGCCGATCGACCTCCTACCATAGACACGTAGACCAAATATTAAAAAAGTGTGTTTTCTTGTACACAAAAACTCTGTGTTATAAACTTTGTAAAATTTATGTTGGGGAGTTAATAGTTTGCATACTACGAACTATATTTCTTTAATTCGTCGTAAAAGTTTAATTTTGGAACTTGTACTTTTGTTCTCATGAATTCACTAATTATTGTCGTGTGCAGTAAAAAGTTGGGTGCAACCTTAAATCAAATTGTGGCAACTTATTAATTCTTTAGACATCATGCGCCAGGCATTGTTGATTTAACAGCTCCATTGACGTTGGCAATAACTATTTTTTTTATCAGACCAGTTCATTGTAACCAAGTACTGTTTGAACGGTCTGGTTACTAATGGCAGTTCTACAAGGTTTTGTAAAACATTACGCTATTGATGGGAGAAAATTGTAAAAAACAATAAAGATAAAACATTTATTCATATTTGATAATAAAAGTAGTAAAAGATAAAATATTTTATATTACAACGTTAATACCTAAGAAAAAAAATCTATTAAATTAACACTGGTAAATTATATTCTACTAATAGCGTTTTTACCTATACTTAAATTCTATAACTAAAAAACTAAATAGTAAGTACTTTGACATATAAAATGTTATTATTATTTATATTTTCTCTCCAAATCCTCATAATAATAATATACTAAGTGCCTCGTACTTTCATTTTATAAAGCAAAGTAGATACTACACTTTTCTAATATAAACTAAATTAAAAATGTATTTTATCACAGGATATCTTTGTTATAAATTCTGTAACAACTGTGGCACAAAAACTAAAACTACATAATCTAATTCTAAGAAAATTTTAAAATCTTATTTAACCTATCGTAAAAATAATATTTAAAAGAATGGTTGTTTTTAAAATAAAAGGTGTAATATTTTCGGTCTCTCGTTAAATACAATTTATTGTAAGAATCATTTTTGGATATGCAGGGTTTCTACACATAAAAAAACAATCTCTTAAGCCTCTAAAGGCTTCTGAAAGAATGCTGATTGAAAACATACCATTGCTATATTAACGTCGATTATTTAATTGAAGACTTCTGATGAACATCTAAATCATTACCTCTGCCTCCTCAGGCGACATCGCTGTAGAACCGAATATAGTTCTAAGTTTGATTCGTCATGCGCGTTTCCATAGCAACGGCAATGCCAACGCAATAACATTAGTCTGGGATACCGCGAAAATATATAAATCACAATCCGCTATGGCGAGTTTGGTTGTGACTCTCGGATTATTATAATAGTTCTAGACGTTTTATGATTTAAGTATAACCACAACGACCGTGAAAGAAGCCGTGAAACAAAAACATCGACAACACCGCTTGAAGATCCATGTGTCACATGACTTTTTTGAGGTTATCCATGCTTTAGTATGTAATTTACGCGCGACGAAGGTGTAACCTTTGCGGTTTTTCGTATTAATTTGTATTTTTATCCGGTTTTCGATTGATATCTAATAGAAAATTTAAGTGACATGATTGCTAAGAACCTCTACAAAATACTAGTGAACATTTTTGGTGCGGGTTTCCTCTATGGCATTAATAAAGTGAGGAATCGAACAGCCTGGCCGGCCGGCGGTTTGTTTACGGGTCTTTATAATGGTGGCAGAATTTTATTTGTTTTAATTTAAAAGTTGTGTTTTTTGTATTCTAGTTAGCTCTTTGGGATAAACTTTATTGTTTTGTGGCTATAGTTAATTTATTAAATATTGAAGTGTTTATTTAGCTTGAAGGTATATGTGAATTAGTTTTAAAATATCACTAGTAGAGACAGTTCGTAAGTAGGTAGGATACCTCTAGATACCTACGTACTTAGGTAAGTATTATTTGTTTCTTTTAGTTTGTTTATTTATCAACATGCCAAGCCCTTGCTGTATTCCTAGGTGTAACTCTAACTATAAAAGTGTTTTAAAAGCAGGCGAAGAGTGTATTAGTTTTTTACTTCCCAAAAGATTAAAATCTAAAAATTCTACGGCTGAAAGCCATATTCCAAGAGCTAATTGGTCGCCCACACAGTATTCTGTAGTTTGTGCTAAGCATTTTGTATCCAGTGATATACTGCCTGATGGCACCACAAAAAAAATTCCAACTAAAGTGAGACTGAATTTAACAGCTGTTCCGTGCTTTTATCCCAATTTGCCTGCTTACTTGTCAAAAACTGTTCTCATTCCTAGAAAAAATCCAGCGGAGCTCAACTTAATCAAGCTTTCGAGCAATCAGATTTTATAAAAAGTTTTGACGATCTCAGTAATTATTCACAAAAAATTAATACTTCTGAATTTTGGGAATAAAAAAGTGACTCAAAAATTTTTTTTTTATAGTTTAGTTTTGACCAATAACTGTATAAATATTGTTAATCAGGTTTCAGTGGACATTGATATGAAGGTAAAGGTTTTTTTAAAGGTAATGAACTGGCTTACAATGATTTGAAATGGGTTTTACCCTTTGAAAGAACACTGGCCCGTTGCCGCGCGTCATAATAATAGCTTGTGGACCCGTAACTCCCAGCTGATGCGGCGTTGCCCGATGTCACTTCATGGCTTCTTTTTAAGGTGGTTGTGGTATAACTGCCCTTGTTGTATTACGCATAGCTGTTCGCTATCAGCGAATTACTCCGAAACCGCACATACGATTTATTTCAATTTAAAAGTACTGAAAGACCAATCCTTAAATTATGTTTATCATGTAGCGGATTTTTTGATTACCCTTTCGTTTTCAAAATATATTATAATTTGTGAGGGCATGAAACTTTTTAAATTATTTTCTCTCCAAGAAAGGCCTAAATTAAAAATGTGTTACAAGACAAACAACGTTTGAACATTTGGCTACCCAGTGATACCAAATATACACCTGTTGAATTAAATTTTACTGGTGATATTTAGTGACAGCCCAACGCCTGCAACTATTTTCGAAATATTTATCTTAGCGATCGTTAATAGTATAGAAGTCTCAAATGTATAAAATTACTTTATTATTTCTGAATAAACTAATATATCTTGAAATAAATTTAATAGGTTTAAGAGAGAGGGTTTCGAGTAAATTGTATAAATGCATGTCGCGAGTAAAAGCGACGGTAGACTCTTACGAGCAAACTCATTCGCCATCCATTTCATTTTCATAATTTAATTCGAAAGTGGTGTTATTTCTGAATAAATATATCGAAAAGTTATTAGAAAAAGTTTTTTTAAATGCAGTTTCTACTCTAGCCCACATGCAAAATTTTAGCTGCATAAGATAATTTTGATTTTTTACCTATATTTTGTAAATTGCACCACTTTTGGAAAATAAGACTCGACGCAACCTATATAAAATTTCTCAGTTTTGACAAGGCTTTATTTCAGATATATTTTCTTTTAAAGTAGCGCCATATTAAATGTGTGTTTTTTAACTAAATCAAAATTGGGCTATTAAAATTTGGTCGCATGTGATGCAAAGTTTATTTGTTTTTGACCCTGTATAAGGTAACTTCATAAAATGAGTATTTTTGAAAACGTAGTTTGTGTCTGAAAGTAATACACCTTAATATTAAGACAAAAAAGAACACAGTGTCTTCAGTAAAGTGTTTTTAAGTGGAAAATAAATTTTAGTTTAACAACGTAAAGTATTATTATTTTCAACGATTTAATTTAAAACCCCTATATTATAATTTATTATTAAGCTATGTCATAATAACGTTAACGTGTATTACTTTCAGACACAAACTACGTTTTCAAAAATACTCATTTTATGAAGTTACCTTATACAGGGCCAAAAAAAAAATAAACTTTGCATCACATGCGACCAAATTTTAATAGCCCAATTTTGATTTAGTAGAAAAACACACATTTATTATGGTACTACTTTAAAGAAAATGTATCTGAAATAAAGCATTGTCAAAACTAAGAAGTTTTATGTAGGTTGCATTGTGTCTTATTTTGCAAAAGTGGTGCAATTTACAAAATATAGGTAAAAAATCAAAATTATCTTATGCAGCTGAAATTTTGCATGTGGGCTAGAAAATGCATTAAAAAAACTTTTTCTAATAACTTTTTCGATATAACCCCACTTTTGAATTATTTTTTGGAAAAAATTAAAATTTGACAGATAATGCGAATCACGTAACTACTATTTTTTTGCTTAATTTTCATCTCGATCGAAGCAGAACTTGATGTCAAAGTCAAATTTGGAATAAAGCTATTAATAAAAAATATCCCATATGATGCGGACTTTACTGGTGACACTGACATAGTCAAATTTGTCAATACTTCTTTTTCTGCTTTCATTAATTTATAAATCCGATCTTTTTTAACGTAAAACTGTTGGTAATTCTACTCCAAAGATGGCTATTTGGCCGATTTTTGGATAAAACGAAGAAGTAACGAAATATTGATTCACTGAGAATTACACCGCGAACACCGGGGTTATCGCAAACAGACGCCGCGACGTCGATGGAGTTCAACGTGATGCGTTACCTCGTCGGATCTTGTTTCCTGTTTCTAAGCTGTTCTTTTCTATTTAGATGATCGAAAAAAATATGACATAATCGCTTGACTGCCAAAAACAATAATCGTTTCTAAAAGAGGTTTGTTTTTATAGTCTCCTGTTTTTGCCTATTTAAGTTACTAAAACAAAGATAACGATAATCCCGGCAGCAAGTGGCAAATAAAAGAATGGCGCTGATAACGGGATGACATACCAAGTATCTGATCTCTTGTTTTTAAACTGTCTGTTTTCGCGGCGTCTTTTTAATTGTCTCTAGGAAAGGTTTGTGACCCTCTGGGAATTTTTTTATTAGTGGAATATATTTTCAATAGGTTCTAATCATAGACAATTTACCTTCAGATAAGCAAACAATAATCCCGAAAGTGGCAGATTCATGGCCTCGCGCATGTAAACAATGCTAGACACTATTAGACATGCGCACTGCAACATTATCGTTCGACGAATGGGAAAATAGACAGGTCCGGGCTTTAAAATTTAAATTCTTGCCAAAAAATTTGACTTTCTTCTCCTCAATTTTTGATAAAGTTGGGAGAAAAGGTAGTGATTTCTGGCATTTTTATTTAGTAGATTTTAAGGATAGAAAATTGTTTTTAAGGTTTTGTTTTTAAAATTTGTTTAAAAATGATTCGTCGTCGTGTTTTTAGTTCGAAAAGGAAGAGAACAAGAACAAGTGAATTAAACTAGTCTTATAAAATCGAATATAAAAACAAACAAAACCAGCAAAATAACCAATCTACGATGTTATCGCGTACCTAACCTCAAGTCAAATATTAGTTGGTATATAACTTGTATTGATTTTTACAATTTGGCAAAAACTTGGGTACACGCGTTAAACATTTTCAAGCAAAATTTCTTGTTCAAGAATTTGAAAAGTGTTTGCCCGATAACTTGACCCGTGAAATACTGGCTTTATTAAAAGCTTAATGTCGGGGTGTACAGGTTTTAACCAAAAAATTAACCAACCAGCAACTTTGACAGAATTAATTTTCTCACGATCAGACATAATTCACTAAACTACACAAAAACTAGAAATCCGTACATATTAAACACCCACAATCCACAATAGCTAAGAAAACTACAAGGAATCCACAGGGAAACCTTAAAACACAACAACAAAAATGGCGGCCGAGCCGGTTCTGGAGTGTATTTTGAGCATGTCGCTAAAATAGGACAGGCCGATAACACGAGGTTTGTGCGCATGCCCGAAGGTGCCCAGACGCGCTCGGACGTATTTTTTCACCCATAAAACGTAACTTTTGTTTGCGCAGGAGATAAGTTGTACGTACCTATCTAAAGGCAAATTGTCTATGGTTCTAATTCAGGATGTCAGGGCCAAATATGATAAATTCGGTTATAGTAAACAAGCCCATTTAAAGTTATAAAAAAAATAATTAGAACACCTTCACTCCACACTACTTTCTTTAGTAGAAAATGTAAATTTATACGTCAGTTCTAAAAAGTTAAATGACCTTCTTTTTTGAGTTTAAATGTAGGAAAATATGTAAAAATATGAATAACTTAAAACTAAAAAAAATATGAGCAGTCATCAAACAAATTTTATGTTTTGAACCTTACAGCAATAAAAAAATATATTCTAAAATTAAACAAAACTAAATTCTACTTTTTTGCCGCCTTCAACTCACGTGCCATCTGGTCCATCACTCCTACTGCTCTAAACTCATCTAAATTTTCCAGGAAATTTCTGATATCCAAAATGTTAACATTATCTTTCTGAAAATAAAAAAAAATGTTTTTTATGGTTACTCCTAGTGAAAGTTTATATACCGCAATTTTTCTATACGAGGTGCTACACATTTGTATGGGGATCTCGAAAACGGTAACGGATACAAAGATTAGGATAGAGTTAAATTGAGGCAAAGTTGCCTAATTTAAGGTTTAATAATTTGATATCCGAAAGAAATACAACGAAATTTTCAGTTTTGGTTTTCAATTTTTTGCGCCGTAATTTTTTACTTGGAAAACACCTTTATAAAGCAGTTTTTATGTTCTACAAGATGGCGTTATTAGATTCCAAATTCGACGTTTTTCAGTTACCGAAATTAAATTTTTTAAATACGGACCTGCAATTTTAAATACGGATTTACGAGACTTCTACAATTTAGAAATTTAAAACAAGAATTTTTTAAAATTTTACCGTTGTTATCACAACACAATACACCTATACACGTCAATAATCTGAATACAGTACAATCGCGATAATATGAATATGCATTCTTATGAACGACTCAGTAATATGAACATTATATTTTTTGCATTGACCACTCTGTAGTATAAACAGTGTTTAATAGCGGTAGTATGAACAACTTGTTAAATCTTGTTTGTTTTTGTTTCGCCGCCTTAGCATTTCTTTCTTGATTCATGATTCATTGTAGTATAATATGTAGCTTGTGAAAGTGAACATTACATTAGTGTAGTGTTTATCTTCAGTGCTAAAGAGTGTTATACCTTGAATCGTACTTAATTTTGTGCATTAATCAGTTCAAAATGGTTAAAGTAAAATCAAAATGCCTTTCTCTTTCCGAAAAAACAAAAATCATAGAGGATGTTAATAAAAGCTGAAGAGATAGAAGCTTGGAACAAGTATGCAATTGAAGACGCAAACCTGGAAGAAGGCGTAAATGAGAATGAAGAAGATGAAAGTGATCTTGAAATCCAAGACCAGTCAAGTGTTAAAATTAAGCATGGTGAAGCAGTTGAAGCCCTCAGGATAGCAATAGAATAGGCTAAGCAGAATGGCTTAAACTCTTAAACATAACGGAAATTGCGAGTTTTAAAAACATTCATGAGTAAGCTGTTTTAGCAAACATTTCTTCTAAAAAACACAATCTAAATTAACATCTTATTTTGCTATTAAAGATTAGTTAAGTATCTTAAGTTAGGTTACTGTATCAATAAACACTATGTAGTATGCTAGGTACAATAATAACAATTTCTTACATATTATGTATTTACATGTATTTTTTGTAAACTTCGCTAATATAAATGTTCCGTTAATATGAGCGCCTTAGATTTTTTGTGTTCACGTTACCGAGATTGTACTGTACGTACTTTATTTTGCCTTCAAGCATAACTGCCTTGTCTTTTTAGTATTTTTTTAAACTTTATTTTGTTTGTAAAATATTTGAAATTTTTTTTATATGTAGTATGTAAAGACCTATTTTAATTTACTTTAAGGATTTTTTCCTGTTCGTTTACATAACATAAATATTTGAAATTTTTTTGTATTTATTTTATTTATTGTAGGTTTTATGATTATTTCATTTTTATGACGTGTATTATGATTATGGTTTTTAAATTGTATAACGTTTTAATTTTTAAATATATCATATCAAGATGTTATAAATGTAAAGTTGTCTTATGTTCAACTTTTTTGTTTCTGAATATAATTCTTTTGAATGATAAGGATAATCTTTATTGAATATAATTTTTAGAAACCTTTTTTGTAATATTTCTAATTTTTTAACTAAAGTTCTATTTATTCCTCCCCAACATAAAATTCCGTAATTTAAATGAGTTTTAACTAACGCGTAATATAATATTTCCATATATCTTACATTTAAAATTTTTTTAATGTTTTTAAAAATCGGTAGAAAACTTCTTAATTATTTAATTAAGTATTCTAAGTGAAAATTCCAATCTAATTTAATATCAAAAATAATTCCTAAATATTTCATTTTATTAACTTTAAAAATTTGAATGTCTTCATTTATTTTAATACTATTCATATATATTTCGTGGTAGGTTATTTAGGTTTAAAGTAAAAGGAATATAATTTGTTTTGGAACGAAAGAAAAAAGTCTTCCTCCACAAAGTTTAATAATAAAATTATTTAGGAAAAGTCTCTACATGTTTCGAACGTAGTGACGTTCATCATCAGGAGATAGAAATAAAACTTAGTGCTGATGGCTTTAGCAGGAGAGAAAAAGGTGTCGAACCTTAATGGAGCTTTTATGGAATTAAAAATTTGATATGCAAATCAAACATAATATTATGAAGAAATTGATGAAATTTAAAAAACATACTGAGTATGTGAGAAGTCAGTAACTAAGGTCTAAACCAACCAAATAAACTGGGGGGGAAAGAAAAAATTTTTTTCTAAAAAGGTGTCGAAGAATATTTAAAATTTTTTTTTAAAAAACATAATTAGGTAGGAAATTGTCATTGTGAGGACAAAATTTACCAGAATTACATGTAGGTAATGAAAGTTATATTCCAAAAATTTGTTTAGTGGGGTACTGAGGTAAATTTTGTCCTCACAATGACAATTTCCTACCTAATTATGTTTTTTAAAAAAATTTTTTAAATATTCTTCGACACCTTTTTAGAAAATTTTTTTTTCTTTCCCCCCAAGTTTATTTGGTTGGTTTAGACCTTAGTTACTGACTTCTCACATACTCAGTATGTTTTTTAAATTTCATCAATTTCTTCATAATATTATGTTTGATTTGCATATCAAATTTTTAATTCCATAAAAGCTCCATTAAGGTTCGACACCATTTTCTCTCCTGCTAAAACCATCAGCACTAAGTTTTATTTCTGTCTCCTGATGATGAACGTCACTACGTTCGAAACATGTAGAGACTTTTCCTAAATAATTTTATTATTAAACTTTGTGGAGGAAGACTTTGAGTTTTTTCATTCGTTCCTATACTTTCAACTCCACTTTAAGCATGGACTATTTCATCAAAATAATTTGTTTTATTAAAATTAATTGTTAACAAATAACAATCAAACCAATTTTTTATAATTTTAAAATATTTTTTAATTTTATTATTTAAGTTGTCCCAATCTGTATCGGTATAAAAAGTTGTGGTATCATCTGCAAAACTATGAATTTGTCCATTGCAATTTATACTAAATAAGTCGTTAATATAAATATTAAAAAATAATGGTCCTAAAATTGTTCCTTGAGGAACACCATACTTAAATACTTTTGGACAGTTATTTTCTTTATCTATTTGAACATAAGTTGGTCTATTTTTCAGATAATTTTTAATTAATTCTAATTGCCTTCCTCTGAATCCAATCTTTTCAAACCTTTTTAACAGTAAATTATGGCTAACAGTATCAAAGGATTTTGCTAAATCTAGAAAAATACTAAAATACAAGGTTTTTTATTATATAGCGCATCATATGTTTGTTCTGTTAGATAGCAAATAGCGTTTTGTGTTGATTTATTTTTTTGAAACCCAAACTGTTTATTAGAAATAAAATGTATTTTTTCCAAATAATTTTCAATTCTTTTTTAAAAATTTTTCGAATACTTTTGCTATCGAAGATATTAATGTTATTGGTATATAATTACTAGGTTTACTAGAATCTCCATTTTTAAAAATAGGTTTTATTATACCAATTTTGAAAGCTTGTACTTGTACCAATGTGACACACGAAGTGATAAAATCTAAACCTGACCGCGCGAGTGAAGAAAGGTTTTTGCCAAAACATTATTCTTTGAATAAATCGTATTTTCTTCCATATTTACAACAAACTTTCAAGTGAGGTCCAGTTTTAACAATAAAAATATGCTCATACACCATTGTTTATATACAGCAGAGGAATATTTAAACACCAACATTCAAGATTTATTTTGCCTCCAAGCATAACTGCCTTGTCTTTTTAGCATTTTTTAAAACTTTATTTTGTTTGTAAAATATTTGATTTTTTGATATGTATTATGTATATACCTATTTTAATTCACTTTAAGAATTTTTTTCCTTCGTTCGCTACCAGGGCCATTCCCGAGGGGACCTACGGTTTAACGTGGGCTCCAAACCACGATCCTCAGTCATTAGAAGCACCCCCAAAGACTATAAACCCTTGGTTTCGCGCTTTCTTTGACCTACCGATTGGGGAGTGTGTTCCTTCCCCCGCACCCCACGAGATATCCGATCTTATCATGGGGTGGTTTAATTTAAAAAAGCACATTCTCCGAAAAATAATGTTCACTGGTCATCATTATATTCTAAAACAATGCATTCACCATATAAATATTTTGGGTTTAAACTCAAAAATCATCTAATATTTAAATTATAAAGTATGCTTGCTTGAATCCTCATATATTTAAAAGCGCTGGACCGAACCATCTGACGTTACAATGTGGTAGAGATAGAGATAACTTATGTGCCTCGGCATGTATTGGTGTATCGTGGTTGTCATCAAATAACAGACAGTATTTTTTTCAACTTATTCTTAATCATTACGGCCGACCCTGCGATCATGTAGAACACGGAAAACTTGTCCTGTTAAAAAGAACGCCCGTAATTAATTTTTTTTTAGGTTATTATAATGCCAATAGCAATCAAACCAACAACAAATTAACCTAAACTTGGATAAAAAATATGTTTGGGCATAACTTTTTTTAAAAACCGAGCTTTGTACTTTATCGTAAATCATTTATTAAAAAGATTTAAAAAAAATAATTTATAGAATTTTACATTAAGCTTACCTCAATAGCATACAGCAATAGGTTCTTGCTGACACTTTGCTCGCTTGAAATTATTCCTGTATGGAGCAAGTGACTGAGATCTAACAGCTCCGCCAAGTGGTAGTATTTTCCACTTTCGTCCAATATAGACGCCACCTCGTCCAAACATTTTTGGGTTAGTTTTTTAACATCTTTGAAAAGGGTCTCGGAATCTTCCGTTGGAATTAATATTTCGGGTTTAAGTTCAATTTCCTAAAAAGTAAATTGTTTCCAATTAAAACAGTATAATACAGTGACCGGCATAAAGTAGGCCACATAATAATGGAATATCGTAGAAACTTTTTATGCCTATTATCTCTGCATAATTGGTAACATAAAAATTGATTGTGACATCCTATTGAGATGATTGATTTTCAATTTCTTAATAGTACTTTGCAATCTGTTTTTTGTTTTTGTTTTGACCAAGATTTTAGCAAATGGTAAATATGGTTGTCAGATACACGGGCTGACCACATAAAAAGTGTTTTCTATATTCCATCAACACATGTTTGCTGCCTCACCTACCTCTTCCATCTCTTCATCAGAATCATCGTCATCTTCATCTATTTCCTTTTTTACTTCTATAATAATGCCCTTTTCAGCCTGCAAATCAAACAATAGGTTTTTAATATTGCTTTATCCGATTATGTAGGGTTTGTTAGTAACACGTTTGGAGCACGCAGCATTAATTCCTTTGCCAGCCAAACGTAACAGCTCTTTCTTCGTTTTGCTAACTGGTTAATTTACACAAGATTATTAATTTTGGTCTATCAGTCACAACAAAACACAAATTAACCTATATAAACCTACCGCCCTTTTAAAAGGACGGAGAAAACATAGTCATCTCAGCTAAGTATCTAACATAAAATCAAGATTGCGCCACCGAGATTCGACGTTTGTTAATAGTAACTACCTGCCAGTGCACTGCTTTGCACGCCATTACGGTTTTTGGTGTTTTATTTTAGGTGATATTATTTCTGTGTTTTACATCCCTTTGCAATGAATAATTTGAGGTAAGTTTTTTTTTTACAATTAATTTATTTAAGAACTTTTTACACAATTTTTTGTTTACCTATAATCTTAAAATGTATCCAGTAAACATAACCTGAGATTACTTTGTATAGTTTGGTTAAACTATGAGAAAATGTCACTGTGTCCTTTTAAAAGGACGGTAGGGGGTATATACTACTATTTGCTAATTATATTTTTTTCTTGTTTTAAGATATTGGAAAAGACCGCTGACGCTATGTGAATTACTGGAAAAAATAGAAAATGATGATACCGTTGATGTTCCAGAACAAATAGCAATATTTCCACCGGAAAATGCAAAAAATAGCAGTGGTGACACGGGTGAAGATTCCGGGGATGAAGCTTTGGTGGATATGAATAATCTGCCTGGATCCCAACTAAGAGCGGAAGTATTTGCTCAAGGACCACTGGAACAAACCTTAGAAGATAACTGGGACATTGATGACGAGAAACCACTTCCTATATGGCAGCCTGTAACGTCACTTTCATATAACATTTATCCAGTTACTGCGTTTCAACTATTTTTTGACAAAGAGGTTATCAATCTTATATTGAATTTCACGAATATTTATGCTCATCAGAAAAATCGTCTTGGAGATATTACCGAGGATGAGTTGCTTTGTTTTATAGGGGTATTGCTTGTGAGCGGTTATTCGACGCTGCCTCGAAAACATATGTATTGGCAAAATTTTCCGCACGGATTTTTGACATAATCGTGCCGAAAAAATTTTCCGCACTAGTGTGGAAAAATCAATTTTCCTCACTGATATTCGTGCGGAAAATTGGGTTTTCCGCACGTCTGTAGAAAAAAAGTTCCAGGGTTATATGGGTTAAAAATCAAGTAGAATGCTTAAAACTTCTGTTATCAAAATAGCATCGCTAGGAAATGCCGTCTTGACGGGGAATTAATATTTTTTCATAGAAAAAGTTGGCAACCCTTTTGAAATTATATTAACGCCAACCAAAAACCGAACTGCAGCGAGTCATTCAAATCTATTGTTATTAATTTGTTCACGTGTTTATTAGATAAGAACAATGCCACTGTGTTTACTGAATAATTGTTTTAATAGTGGCACAAATGCGGCAGAGGATACCTCTTTCAACAGGTAATAAATCTCAATAGGTGCATTGTTATCATAAAGAAATTTTACAAAACTGTTTATGATAAAATATTGTTGTTCACCAAGCCTAAATAACATAACCCTTTATTTGCAAAGTTGGCGCGCGTCGATCGCTACGAACTTACAGTCAGTTGGAATGATGCTGCCAACTCAAATTATTGAATGGCAACCTATAAAAACCAAAACCCCGTTAGTTCAGAGATACTATAGTGTGCCATTTATACAGCCTATTAAGCAGTCCACCATATAGTTCTGTGTTAAAAATAAATAGGTCATTTAAAACACAAAATCACATAGTAAAATAGAAAAAGCTTGAACCAAAAAAAAATAATTAGGAATTGAAAGGTTATGTCAAAGTTCACCTTTCGAAATCAAATTAACAGACATTCTAAAAGAAAATCCAGAAATCTTACCGTGAATTGTTTTATAAGTTCCATAATATCTTTGGTAGATTGCTTCATATCGGCAGCCTCGAATGGAGATACGTTTTTAAAATCATGTTGCATGTTAAGATCCAGGTTGGGATGTTCCAAAATGTATTTAACCGCATCAGCATACTGATTTTCGATTGCAATCCTAAGTGGAGTAAAGCCGTTTTTTTGGTGCTTTTTGTTCACATCTGCTCCATTTTTGCACAGCATTTTTATGGCGGTCATGTTTCTTTTTTCGATTGCGAAGTACAAAGGAGTCTCACCATCTAAAATAATAACATCAGAAATTAATTGACTATTTAACAGGTAAAACCAATGATCTGCTACGGTAAAACTACCAGGCTACAAACAAAATTCGTCTTCTTCGGTTATGTTTTTAGCAAAATTAGCTACTTGTTTCAGATTTTTAAAGTTAATAAAATAAAATATTTAGGAATTATTATACATTAAATTAAATTGGAATTTTCACTTAGAATACTTAATTAAAAAATTAAGAAGTTTACTACCGATTTTTAAAAATATTAAAATGTTTTTAAATGTAAGACATGAAAATACTATATTACGCGTTAGTTAAAACTCATTTAAATTACGGAATTTTAGGTTGGGGAGGAATAAATAGAACTTTAGTTAAAATTTTACAAATATTACAAAAAAGGTTTCTAAAAATAAAATTCAATAAAGATTAACTTTATCCTCAAAAGAATTATTATATTCAGAAACAAAAAAGTTCAACATAAGACAACTTTACATTTATAACATCTCAATATACAGTGTGGTTGTATAAGTGTGCAACATATGGGCATTTTTTTTATTACCAATTTCTCCAGAAATTTTATTCTTGATAAAAGTTGGTGCATGTTCGATAATCATATTAGGTGCACTTGGAATGGTTGCAAGTCAAACGGCATAGGATTGAAGAATAAGTTTATAGAAAACAACATAAACATATTTATTATATTATTAAATTTTAAATAAACTTATTATTATTATTAATTGTATTATATATTTTATGAAATTAATTATTACATTTTGTAGCAAGGGAGGCAGTCCCGCCACAAAAAAAAACTTATTTATCCCCGATTAAAAACTACTTACCATAATTTTCCAAATCAATCAATTTGTTCAAATGTTTCGTCGCTAGTAAAATCTCTAAAATTTTGGGTCCGGAGGCCGTTTCCACCCCAATGTGGAGAGCCGTTTTACCCGATCTATCCGCGCAGCACGGATCCGCCTCGCATTGCAGTAAATAAGCCATAAATTCCTCATTTCGACATTGAACAGCGATGTGAAGCGGCGTTAAAGAATCTGCGTTGGAAACATTCGTTAGGTTATATTGTTTCGACAGAACAATCATTTTTAGCAAAAATGTAACTTCTTCTTTCCGGTTCAGCCCAATAAAAACATGAAGAGCACTAAAAAGTGTCACATATTACTAAGTTTTTGTTCTTAAAATAATAATAGTATAATAAACATTATAGATAGACCAGGATCGATAATTTTTGAAACCAAAAAAAATAATAGTAGGATGAAACCCATTGGAAAAGGAAGAGAATATAACAAAAATTAAAAATGAAAAGAAAAATAATTTACGGGCGATCCGAGGTCGGGAAGTGGAAGGGGGTGAGTTTTTAACGGTAGAAAACGATTTATCTCGATTTCCGGCAAAACTACAAGTCCTATGGAAAACCGTTAAATGGCAAAGTTGTAGGTAATAAAAAGATCTACAACTTTTGTATTTACACTTTTTTCACATAACCTCAAAATTTATGTGAAAAATTCAAATAATCAAGTTTTTGGTTTTTTAATTTTCTTTTACAAAAAAAAATTTCACGAAATTTGTTAAAAACTTACCTTTTTATGTCCCAAATACACTGTAATTTTTTTGATTTAAAATATTTGTTTTTTCACCTTATTTTGACTTAATATCGAAAAAGCACCCTAATTTTCAATCGAAAATTCTCACGTCAAATAATCTGTTTTTTTAAAAAAGTCGGTGGGCTTTTTGTTCGGTGAAATCTCTACTTTCTGATGGTGTAAAAAAAATATACACTACTATGGTAAATGTTCTCAAAAAATGGAAAATATTGTAGATGTCTTATTAAAAATTAACTTTATTAACTTATTTGGTTGTTAATTATAGTAGTATATTTCGACTTGCAATTTTTTCAGGGTTGGCAAATATCATGATATTTATATAAATATCCAAATATCCGATATATATCGATATATATCCAAATTTGGATATTTATTTATATTTTTAATTATGTTAAAATTATTTCATCTGTTTTCTGTAAAGATATATTTTAAAAATTCAAAATCACTTAATTTAATATAAACATGTTATAAACCAGTAATTTGTATTTCAATTCTATTTAATGATAGTTGCTATCACAATGACAAGTTTTTTTAGTTAGTTTGTGGGGAGGGGGGGGGGGGGGGGGGGGTAATGATTCTGGTGGGGGGTTATGACATTTTTTTTTGATAGTTTTTTTAAAGAAAATCAATCAAAATTTATTGCTTATTTTCACCTGTCCAATTTTATACCCCCCTCCCTCAAATACGCGCCTGAACCCAGAATTACTGGGCTTGTTAATTAAATTAAAAATAACCCAAACTGGATTTATTTTTGGCATTGTAACATTTTTATTTCATAAAACAAACAGCAAAATATTGCTCCGTTCAATCAGAAATCGGAATAAAAAATGCCACGCGGCAAAGAACAACAGGTGGTCAACGTCTCGGAAAGATGGGGAATCACCGCATCGTAAGCAGCATAATACGCTGTTGCCGGCTCAGCAGCAGCGGGGCCATATTTTTATGCTGATGAATAGAATTTTAGAAAAAAAAAATATTGATATATATCAGGATAAATATCGTCGCATAAATATGATATTTATCAAGATATATATCAGGATATTTATTACGGATATATATCCTGCCAACCCTGAATTTTTTGCTTATCAATGTAACATCTAACGTTTTTCGAGAAATTAAAGTATACCTAAATTTTAATAAATAGCTCAAAATTGTACATAATGATTAAAAAAAAAAATTCGGGTTCGATTTTTTTTCGTTTCTTTACATTTTTTGAGAATATTTACCATAGTAATGTATATTTTTTTACACTATCAGAAAGTAGAGATTTCAACGAACAAAAAAAGCAGATATTTTGACGTGAGAATTTTCGATTGAAAATTAGGGTGCTTTTTCGATATTAGTCAAAAGAAGGTTAAAAAATAAATATTTTAAATCAAAAAAATTACAGTGTGTTTGGGACATAAAAAGATAAGTTTTCACCGAATTTCGCGTATAAAGATAATTTTTGTAAAAGATAAAAATAAAAAACCAAAAACTTGGTTATTTGAATTTTTCACATCAATTTTGAGTTTATGTGAAAAAAGTGTAAATACAAAAGTTGTATATCTTTTTATTACCTACATTTAACGTTTTTCCATAGGACTTGTAGTTTTGCCGGAAATCGAGATAAATCGTTTTCTACCCTTAAAATCTCACTCCTTTCCACTTCCCGACCTCGGATCGCCCGTAAATTATTTTTCCTTTCATTTTTGTTATATTCTCTTCCTTTTCCAATGGGTTTCATCCTACTATTATTTTTTTTTCACTTTTTACCATTTTCAAAGGCTTCAGCCCTGGTCTATTAATTTCACAATACAACCTTTAACACGCGGTAAAAAATACTTACTTGGTTTTATTAAATTCTCCCAAATAATGCTGAAGCATCTGAGGAGCGCGTTTATGGGCATCTTTGGATTTAATAAAACTTTTTAGTTCATTATACGTGCGATCGGCGTAGGTAAGATCTTCACTGGAAACTTCCATTTTTATAATGGCGCTTGATACAACCGGCTGTGTAGGCATTCGTGGTACTATTCTACTGTGTATTCTAAAAGATTCAAATTTTTAATACATTTACCATAAAATAATACCGATGTATCTTTAAACCTATGTATTTTCTAGTTTAATAATTTAGAAAGCGGATATTTTTAAGCTAAGAAACTATTATACAGTGACCGGTATAAACTTCTTTTAAAAATAACATTTTTGATATCTCGTCATCTAATACCAATTTTCATGACAACTTATATTCTTTAGAATTTTTCCGCCAAAAGAGTAGTCACATATTATGACAAATGTCAAAATAAATTTTTAGGTTACCGAATATAAAGATTATATTATTATTACGTATACATTTTTTTCCTAATATTCAATCAATAAAAAAATTCCCCTCTCCGCGGATACGGTTTACAATAGCGCAAATGGATGAAAAATTTCATTTTTCGGGAAAAAGTCATTCTTGATAAAAAATTTTGCTTGTAAAAAAAAATGCAATTCACTAAGAGAAAATTTTGATTTTTTATACAGGGTTTGCAAAAACTTCAAAAAATGATTTTTCTCCAAGATTAAACTACATACCTTTATTTTTCATTTTTGACCAAAATGCCAATTAGAAAACTTATTTAGAATAACGTTTATAATCTAAATCCGAGATTTAAAATAAATCTTCGATTTTTTTTTGGATAACAGCATTAGCGGTCGAAATACATACATTTATCATGACATCATTCATAATTTGCTATTCAAACACTCCCCCTCTATATTCAACACATTTTTCCAGCTGTAAACGAATGTGGTCAAAACTTTTTCGAATTTCTTCAATGGAAATTGTTTGAACAGCTTCAACAATTCGCTGTTTTATAAGCTGTACGTCGTTCTCAATTGGACGGGAGTACACTAATTGTTTGAGGCGCCGCCCCCAAAGATAGGCTTCTTCTTGGGGCCACAGAACCGGACCATTCCGACCAATCCATCTGTGGCCAAATATATTATTAAGCCATTCCATCACTTCAATTGCGAAATGCGCAGGGCATCCATCTTGTTGAAAGTACATTTCGTTTCAAAATTGGAGAGGCAATTCTTCTAGGTTGTCAGAAAGGAATGTTTCCAACATTTCAAGGTAACTTATAGTAGATTAAATTTCGCTAGTGTTATATGGAATCCATATTATGAAAAAAATAAAGTTAGACTTGAACGTTTGCAAGGTAAATTCTTAAGATTTTTAAGTTGGAGAGTTAATGGGGTGTACAATGTACCTAGTATTTCTGCTGTAAGAGAACAATTTAGATTTGCAACTCTGGAAACCCGAAGAATACAATCAGATTTAGTTTCTGTTTATAAATTGATGAATAATCTTTACAACGCGCCTTATCTCCTCCAACAGTTTTCTCTGCATGTACCTTCTAGAACCACTAGACAGCAGTTTTATTTTCATTTGACCCAAACAAATACTGATCTAGGCGTAAACGCCCCCATAGTTAGACTAAGTTTTTTCTATAATATGTATTGTCAAAACATTGATCTGTTCTCTACTTCATTACTACTGTTCAAGAAATACCTTAAGTTAGTATAATTTAAAGCTTTAGGTTATAATTTATTAAGATCTTGTGCAATTTAATAATTATAGATAAATAGTTTTATGAAGAACTCTAGTAAACAGTGGATACTGTTTTTGGGTAGTTCTACCTGTTTGTATCCTTAATTTCTAAATAAATAAATAAATAAACTCCTACGGTTACACGTGTTTTCGAAAAAGTATGGGCCAATAATGCCATAATAAGAAATCGCACACCAGACATTTACTTTTTTGTAATATTGTCTTCTTGCAGGAACTCTAAAACGGGGATTATTTTCGCTCCAGTATCTATCTAATATATGTCGATTCATCGGAGAACATGATAAATTTATGAGAATTCCTGTTTTCACTAACAATTTTGTTTCCGACACAAAAACAAAAATCCAAACATCTGGCTTCGTCTCCTTCTTCCAACGTTTGATTAAAAGTTGGCTTAAATGGGAATATTTTGTTTGCCTTTAAAATATACTGAATATGAGTTTTTTTACTACAAGTTCTTGAGCTCGGTTTCTTAATGAAAGGGTAGGATTGTCAGCAACAGACTGCAATACGATTAAGGAAGCTGCGTCATTTTGATCATAATTTTTTTTTAAATTGGAAACTGAACCAGTTTCTCTATCACAAAGTTGTAAGAACTTTCGCCCGCACCGTAACATTGAACTAAATAAACCCTTTGTTCTAAGGTCAACATTTTCAAAACACATCAAATTTTATTGACAACTTTAAATTTGCCCCATAGTAAACAAAGTAATAAAAAGGTTAAAAAAATCCTTGTTTTTACAAAGATGGTAGGAATACATTTAAAATTTTAAAATAAGATACACATCACCCATTATGAAAATAGTCTAATAAAATTTTATATTAATATTTTTATTGAGCAGCAAAATTTCCATTTACCTCTAAAAATTAAAAAAACTAAAAAAATCGAAGATTTAGTTGCAATCTCGGATTTAAATTACAAACGTTATTCTAAATAAGTTTTCTAATTGGCATTTTGATCAAAAATGAAAAATAAAGGTAGTTTACTCTTGGAGAAAAATCATGTTTTTGAAGTTTTTGCAAATCCTGTATTAAAAAGCAAAATTTTCTTTTAGCGAATTACATTTTTTTTTACAAGCGAAACTTTTTATCAAGAATGACTTTATGAATATGATATTTTTGGTATCTTAAAATCTTATCAGATTGACAGAAAGTAAGTTTTGGATATGTTAGTTTTATAAAATCATTTTTGGATATCAAAAAACAGCAGCGCCGTGCCCCTAACGGCACGGCACGCCCCTGAAAAATAGCATGTTATTTGGTCAACATAATTGATGATAAAAATTAAAATATTTACCGTCCGGGATAATTATAACCAATATGCACATCGCTGAGCTGATTGCAAATTTCCATCGGCGAATCTTTGGTATTACTTGCTATATCTTGCGGTATCTCGTTTTCAAACATGTCGAAAAGCCTCTGAAATTCATCAGAATCCATATCGTTCATCGCGACAGCCATCTGTTCATCTGTCATGGGGACCTTGTTATTCCAACTGTCCAATGCCGGGTCTGCGTAAATTGGATAGGTCGCCATGTCAAGAGTGTTAATCGTTGCAGGGAGTTCACCACTACCCAAACTAAAAAGAATCGATTTGGTTAATTACACAGGCCTGCATGTTTTAACACTTTGAACGTTGATTTAAAAATTTTAACTGTTTTCTAGTAATTGGATAGCGCTGATTTCAAATCTGCTGCAATTTTTTTATATCAAGTTAGGTTATTTTTCAAACCAGTAAAATCCAAAAATATAGAAAAAACATAATTTATTTTATTTATAAGCTAGTTTTATAACATATTAAGAAAAAAAAATACAAAATATAAACATATTATACACATTACAACATACATTACAACTTCTTTAAAAGCATTCCATGCATTTCTTCCTTATCTTTCATTACATTTTCAAATTCTGTATCTTTCATCAAGCTCCTAATCTGCAGTCCTACAAATATTCCTTTCTTTAATTTTGCCTTTGACAGAGCCGGAAATGCTTAACACAAATATTTAAAACAATTTCCTTCTTTGTTTAATGGCTAAACAAATTATTGTTTCATAAGTCCAAGTTTTATGTGAAGTGGTAGAAGTAAAACGTTTTGAGGGTCAATAAGACTTTCGCAAAAACATTTTTGGTTCCAGGTGTTCAAGTCTCTCTTTGTGGCCAGCCTCTTTTCATCCAATGCTGTTCTCGATTCCTGCTATCAGTGCTATCCCACTCGCACAGGAAACATGGAAATTTTGTAAATCCAGACTGCTGACCCAATAGAAGGCACACCATTTTTAGAACTCCACACACTTCCCAGTTGTGATTTTCATATTGTATTCTTAAAAGTAATTCCTCTAAATTTTCATAATTTTCCTTTAAATGAACTGGATGGTCAACCGAAACAGAAGCATAAAACATTGCCATTATGTAAAAGAACAGTTTTAAAGCTCCTTTTTGAAGGGTCGATGAAATGTCTCCAGTCAGAAGGTGTGTAGCACTACAGGATATCATTTTTTCGTTAATACCTAGAATTTGAAGTACTAGCCCTCGATATAGGAATTCTCGAGGGAATTCTCTATAGCTTTTATCTGTAAGCATTTTTTGATGTTGCATAATAACGAAGAAAAAGTAAAAAATTACTGGTGTTCAATTCTCTTAAACAGTTTTTCATATTATTGATGTGATTATTTGTTGGCGTTTTTACAAATAATAACAGAAATAATTTATAAATACTTCTTTGTTTTATTCTGAAAATTATTTTGGTCAATTGACCAAAAAGAATTTGACCGGTCAATTCCACAACCCTAGTATTTACTAACGATTATTTTTTCGAAGGCTGTATAAGGATAACGGTTTGGCCACCCGGTACAACCAAAATTAAAATTTATTGAAAAGCCCATATGAAAAGAGGATGTTTGGCACAAAAAGAGTTTCAAACGTTACTTTTGTGTTTTGTGAGATTAAAAGTTCTCTAGGTCTAAAACTAGAAACTAAATAGCGTAATCAATGTCCTTACCTTCCACTAGTATAACTGGAAGAAGTGTAAAGGCTCGATCTAGGCCTTTTTGCGCCCGGTTTAAATTCATTGTTTGGCACGTATCTAAACTCTTTCCATTCGCTTCTTGCATTGTCGGATGGTCTGACTAGTTCCATGTAAACTCTAACGGGTGACGTAATATTTACGTCTCGGTCATATGCAGGAGTTCTAGAGAAAAACAAAATATTTACTACACATGAAATGTCAGTGACAGAACTTAGAAGGTCAAACGTTATTAAATTAAAGGTTTTCGGAATAGCCAATCGTTTGTAAATTGGACTATATTATACTTGCATCCTACACAGAAATTATGTGTAAAACGCATATAAAAAATGTGTAAGTGTGTCAAAATAAGTCGATTCCACAGTTAAACTTCTTAAATTAAAAAACACTCGCTCTTAAAATTTATTTTTTTTTAGAGAATCAGGTGGTTTTAAAATAAGTTTACCTCCTTTATTTATATTTTATTTACGGGGTTAACATTCCCGATTTCCGCGACAAATTTTAATTTAAATGCTACTTAGCTATTCATAAATATTCAATCATTGCAAGTCAATAGGTATAAATACTTTTAGATATATATACATATATATATACTTTCCATTTGCTCCTTTTAAACAGCATAGCAAAGTAAAAATCTTTGCTTAGCTACATACTTAACCGCGGCAAGGGAGGAGGAAAAATCGATGCTGTGGCGAGTTAAATTTTTAAAAGAAACGTTCAACTTAGGTTTTGGCTTTGCTATTTGAGAGCAACTAAAAGGAACTCCGTTATTGTTGTTTGTGGGTGTTTAATATCTCGGATTTCTAGTTTTTGTGTAATGTGTAGTTTGCGCTATAAACGATGACTGCTACCGAAAACACTACGAACTACGATTGTTTAATTCTCTATCAGCCATTGTAGTTTTTAAAACGACGTATGTATTAGCTGACATTCTATAATAATAATCAGACCCAGACCTTTCCTGTTTAGCTTTCGTTCTTTATAATCAACACCTATGTGCAGGTGCTGATATCAAAAATGTTTTACTGAGTTCATATAACCACATAATCTATTATTATTCCATTTCTTATCATATATGTACTTAATATGAAGCAGTATGATAAAATTAACAGCCCTACTTTGCAAATTGAGTACTTACTTGAATACAATAGCGTATTGGTGATGGACATCTAGTTCACTGAACTTTCCATATCCCTCCCATACTTCTTGTTCGTCATCGTCAAGCTCAAAGAATCGGATTCTAATATTTTCTAAAAAAACAAGTTTTTTTTTTAATGAAACAGAAAAAATTCTTTCCAAAATTATGTTTTTTCCTTTCAAATGACCAGCTACAAGACATTTAATTTCTTATATTATGTCGAAATTACGTAGTAACGATATAGTATTTAACGAACGTAAAATGTAGCATAGAAAGGAAACATTGGAAGTGTAATATAGATAGAAATGATGAACATAACGTTGCCGGTTTCAAACCTGTAAGTTTTTCGGAACTAAAAAAAATGTTTTTGGATTCAAAAATAAAAGTACCAGTGATGAATCAATAAACATTAAATTGGTTAAGGACCTTTTCTGTGTAATAGGATATCCTCTTCCTTACTTAGTTAATACCCCCTTACAAGCTGGAAAGATACCAGATGAAATAAAAAATAGTGTTATAATTCCTATACCTAAAGTTTCTAGACCTAAAACTCCATCTGCATTTAGGCCAATTAACTCACTGCCCGTGGTAGATAAGATCATTGAAACAATTGCCCGTCAACATTTAAGGAACTATTTTGAAAGTAATCAATTATTGTTTGTGGGACAGTCTGGATTTAGGAGTGGCCATTCTTGCGAGTCAGCACTGCAATATGTATGTGCAACATGGCGAAAAGAGCTAAATGAAGGAAAAGTGGTGCTTAGTGTATTTGTAGATTTGCAGCGTGCGTTTAAAACAATCGATCGTGGAATTCTAATAAAAAAATTACGACGATATAGTGTAAATGGCAGGGGATTAGATTGGATTAACGATTATTTAAGTGATAATGACCAGAGTAGACGATAAACAATCAACTAAAAGGGAAAATAAACGAGGCGTTCCACACGGAAGTGTGCTAGGTCCCTTATTGTTTGTTATTTATGTTAATGATATCTATATAGGCCTAAAAAATCGTTTGTTAATTTATTTGCTGATGATACCCTTATTTGTATATCAGGAAATAATTTTAACTGATATTTTGTACGGGGAACTTAAAATATTCCATGACTGGGTTAGTCAAAATAAATTAAAACTGAACACATCAAAGACGACAATGGTAATAGGTTCAAAAGTAAATTGTAAGAAATATGCTGAATCAGGCTTAGCCCTTAACATAAATGAATCTGATATTACCTTTGTGTCTGAAATAAAATATTTGGGAGTTTTTTTTAGATCTTCAGCTTACTTTTGCTAATCAAGTGGATTATCTTTGTAAAAAATTAGGAAAAAAGATTGGTTTCTTCTGTCGCATTTAAAATTATTTGTCCCAGTGGATCAGAACACTTCAATTATTTTGTCTCACTTTATTTACTGTTGTTCCTTATTAATATCGTGTACTCAGGAAAATATATGTAGACTATTGTAGACTGTAGATTCGGAAAAATAAGATTATGCGAATTATTCTCAAATGCAATAGGTATACCCCAGTAAGAAGCATGTGTTACATAGCTTGAAATGGTTGTCTGTCGAACAGAGCATCAGAAGGGAGAATTTACTTCTAATATATAAAATAGAACATGAGCAGTTACCAAGATATTTTAATGATTTTCTTAAGAAAATATCAAATTTTCACAATATTATAACATTCGCTCTGGGCACCACTACAACATTGAGACGTTTAAGACTACATCTTTACAAAACTCGTTGTTTTTTGAGGGAGTTCGCCTTTTTAATGACGTCCCGGAGAGTAATATAAATGCAAATAGTTTTGCTGATTTTACCAGAAAGGTATTTCATTATTTAAGGGACATATAGATTAGGATTTATATTTTTGTCACTAACATGTACACACTATTTTATAGTTTTTTTCTTAGCAATAACTAGCCAAGTGCTAAATAAAGATTATTATTATTATAGTTCTGTCCCTTAGAAATCCGATACTTTATTTTATTATTATTGTTCACCCTGCACTTATTACTTTATTATTAAAATTCTAGAATTAGAATAATAAAAATCTTCCTGGAGTGGCACAAACCTTTCCCAGAAACAATTAAAGACGCATTGAAAGCAGAAAGTTTAAAAACATACAATCAGCACGTCGCGTCGTCCCATTATCCGCGCAATTCTTTTATTTGCCACTCTTGCGGGCGAGTATATCGTTATCTTTGTCTCGATAACTTAAATCGACAAGAACAGGAGACTAGATGCGAGATATTATTCAGGTAGATGCCGGCGGGTCGACTTTCAGTCCAAATCCCTGCGACTGATAAATTTGTAATAACGTAGATCGCTGGTTTCGCGACTTTTTATTAAAGAGCTCTTTTGTGTAATTATTTTATTAGTAAACCAAACGCCAATGTTTATTAAATAGTCAAAGTTAAACCTGAGGATATATGATAATAAATAAAAAGCTTATCATGGTGGTTTCCGCTCAATGCTAAAAAACGATTTGTTTAGACATGATAAATTTATTTAAATAAAAGCAAACATTTAGTAGCTTTTAAAATACTGTAACCTAATAAGAGCAGTTTAAATATTTTATCCTAAAACTTGCAACTGCAAAAACAAATCAATACAACAGCAAATTTTAATCTCTGGAAGCCGAAAAAGGTCTAAAGATCATCGCTTAAATATTTATGTGTATGAAATTTATGCACATTGTGCTAATTACAATACATATTATATACAGTATACAGTGTCACTAGTAGTCCGCATCATATGGGATTTTTTTTTATTAATAGCTTTATTCAAAATTTGACTCTGGCATCAAGTTCTGCTTCGATCGAGATGAAAATTAAGCAAAAAAATAGTAGTCACGTGATTCGCATTATCTGTCAAATTTTAATTTTTTTCAAAAAATAATTCAAAAGTGGGGTTATTTCTGAAAATAGCGAAAAAAGTTATTAGAAAAAGTTTTTTTAAATGCAGTTTTTAGCCCACATACAAAATTTCAGCTGCATAAGATAATTTTGATTTTTTACCAATATTTTGTAAATTGCACCACTTTTGCAAAATAAGACTCAACGCAACCTACATAAAACTTTTTAGTTTTGAGACAATGCTTTATTTCAGATACATTTTCTTTAGAGCAGCGCCATATTAAATGTGTGTTTTTCTACAAAATCTAAATTGGGCTATTAAAATTTGGTCGCATGTGATGCAAAGTTTATTTGTTTTTGACCCTGTATAAGGTAACTTCATAAAATATCTGCGAGAATTTATCAAACATATATTGTGTAGCTAGCGTTCTCTAGGAGGTACCTTAAAACTCATAGAATCCTTCTTCTTGCCCTCAAAACATAACTACACCAAATTTGATTCATACCCGCTTAACATCAAAATTTGATCATCGCCAGTTTTATAAAGTAAATATTTACTTGCATCACCCTGTATGTCTTTAACCTGCTCCTGTATATAGCCCCTTTGTACGAGGCACCTCGCAAAAAATGTATTTACTTTTTTGCTTGTATAATAAATACCTTAATACTTATTTTTGCTTTTTATAAATAAATACTAAAAGAAATAAATGTTGTTTTTTTTTCCCTTAGTTTTATAATGTTTTCACATTCCTATTTTGGTAGGTACGGGTCTGTCAATATTTTATTTTATAAATAATAAAATTAGTATCTACGCTATATCTTTACAAAATATTAGGACTCCCTTACAAAATTTAACAGATGGCGAAGGCGATGGTAAAATAACTTAGTCCGGTTCTGTTTCTGCAGCCAACCGCTTAACGTAAAATATACCAGACTTCAACAGGATGCCATTAATGACAGGTGATGCGGCAAGTTATTAGATTAATTTTACTCTACCAAAGGAATACGTTGATACACGTGGAAAGCGGACGTTGTTGCCAGATATTTATTTAATACCAGCGTGTACCCGGCATGCGTTGCAACCCGCTGGTATAAATACAAACCCGATATATTAGTACCCGGCATGCCACTTTCTGAAATTGCACCCGTGCGAAGCCGGGGCGGGTCGCTAGTTATACATAAAAACCTTCCCCTTGAATCACTCTATCTATTAAAAAAACCGCTTTAAAATCCGTTGCGTAGTTTTAAAGATTTAAGCACATATGAATAGGGACAGACGGGCGACAGCGACTTTGTTTTATACTATGTTAAGATGTTAAGATTGCAGTTTCTCTTCAGCCATAAATATTAATACAAAATCAGAGATTTGGTAAAACAGCCAACACCGTTTTGTGCACTTAACATACTATATTTATTGTTAAAAATTATGATAAAATATTATTAAAATAATGCACGATAATACCTTACTCAAGAGTGTTACAGAACAGTCCACGGAACGGACTTTTGGGTTATAAAATAAGTAAAAATTCCTTAAATAGGCGCTACTGATAAAGATGAGTTTGTTTAAATTTATGCCACACCAAGTTTATATAAAAATATGTTTACATTCTATTTAAAATTAAAGGTTACTCAGTTTTATTTCATATACAGAGAATGACCGATAATATGTAGTTTTAAGAAAAAAAAATACAGGAAACTTACTTTTGGTGACTCTCTCAACCAAGAGAAATACTTCTTTGCCTCCCTTTGCCGGACTGGTGCAATGATCCATTCTCACAATCTTTAAATCACCCGTCAGGGCACATTCTGGTGTAAAGACAAACATATTAGAAATATACAATTACATTTTCCTAATTTAAAACAGCATGCTATTTAAAAAAAAGCTGCAAGCAATAACAATATACAAAACTGAGAAGGCCTTTTTTGACTGATAGAAGTTTTTATACTACTTTTTTTATCGGACGAAAACATTCTCAACGATTCTAAAATCAAAAAGAGCATTATTCTTAACAGTTTTATAAACAAAAAAAAACGTAAGTGTGTGCTTAAGAACTACGAACTACAAACATTTTATAGGTTGTTTTCATATTTTTTATATGTATACACATATTATATTTCTTACAAAATCTGGTCATTTCATTTTCCAAAGTATCCACTTTGCTGATCTGAATTTAAATTTAAGAGTGTTTTGATCCTGTCTACGTGTTTATTTCTGGGTCTTTAGAAAACTATATGTTTCATATATTATAGATAAAAGAGGTTAAAGTTGTTGCGAATGTATTTTCATAAAATATAATTAATATGGAATAATGTTTATCATATACTATACATTATACATAATTAAAAATTTCAATACAGGGTGTTTCTTTAAGGTCGACGAGCGGCCATATATCGGAAACTACTGGGCATAGAAACTCAGGAAAAGAAAAATGATAATTAAAGTGGCCATGAGAAAATTCTGGAAATAATTTTTAAGTTCCGCATTTTGCCGCAAGAGGGCGTAATTAAAAAGTAAATTTTAAAATTTTACATAACTCCGAAAATTCCACATTAAGGTATATGTTTGATAACACCATTTTTAAGCTTGGACAATTATGCATCATTTTGGTCTTATGCTCATTGGCGTACCGACTTTAATAAGAGTGGGGGAAGCTGTTGAAAGTGTAATTATTTAAATCGCTGTAACTTATAAACGACTTATCCGATTTTAGCAAACTAAAGAGTGTTTGGAAGAGAAATGTATTCACTTTCACCAATCGTATTTAGTTGTCCATAATAGTTCTCAAAAAAAAATGCTAGAGGGCGCAATTTGCAATAACAATACATTTTTTGATTTTACTCCGATAAAATAAACCATACGGTATAATTATGATACCATAATCGAAAAATTTGCTAGAAAAAATATTAAAACTGCAGCTCGATATCTCCGTTCGTTTCAGAGTTATTGCCAAAACAATAATTTTTAATACAAATTGCGCCCTGTAGCAATTTTATTAGAAACTATATTGTACCATTGGATACGACAATTGAAGGTTCTTCCAAACAAGCTTAAATTCAGTAAAATCGGTTAAGTCGTTTAGAAGTTACAGGGATTTTAATGTTTTCACTTTCACTTGCATTGAAAGTGTAAAGATTAAAATCACTGTAACTTCTAAACGACTTAACCGACTTTACTAAATTTAAGCTTGTTTGGAAGAACCTTCAATTGTCGTATCCAATGGTACAATATAGTTTCTAATAAAATTGCCTAGAGGGCGCAATTTATATTAAAAATTATTGTTTTGGCAATAACTCTGAAACGAACGGAGATATCGAGCTGCGGTTTTAATATTCTTTTTAGCAAATTTCATCTACTTTTCGATTATGGTATCATAATTATACCGTATGATTTATTTTTTCGGAGTAAAATCTAAAAATGTATTGTTATTGCAAATTGCGCCCTCTAGCATTTTTTTTTAGAACTATTATGGACAACTAAGTACGATTGGTGAAAGTGCATACATTTCTCTTCCAGACAGTCTTTAGTTTGCTAAAATCGGATAAGTCGTTTATAAGTTACAGCGATTTAAATGATTACACTTTCAACAGCTTCCCCCACTCTTATTAAAGTCGGTACACCAATGAGCATAATACCAAAATGATGCATAATTGTCCAAGCTTTAAAATGGTGTTATTAAACATATACCTTAATATGGAATTTTCGGAGTTATGTAAAATTTTAAAATTTACTTTTCAATTACGCCCTCTTGCGGCAAAATGCGGAACTTAAAAAATATTTCCAGAATTTTCTCATGGCCACTTTAATTATCGTTTTTCTTTTCCTGAGTTTCTATGCCCAGTAGTTTCCGAGATATGGCCGCTCGTCGACCTTAAAAAAACACCCTGTATGTACCTATACAAAGTGTATCAGCCAAATGGAATAAATTCAATAATAAATACATGGGGGAGTGTCCGAAAAAACGCTCGGACACGTCGATTGGTATTTCTAGTTGTGCATTTTTCTCAATAAACACTTTTTTACAGGGTGTTTTAACAGTGGCTAATACCAACTTTCTTATTTTAAATGCAACATCCTGTATATTATTCAATTTTTGGATTCGTCAGAAAATTTTAGACATATTTCATGTACCGGGTGGTCAAATAAGCGAGGACGTCGTCTTTATCTCGGAAACCATTAATCGTACAACTTTCGGAAAGATTTTTTTATGAGTAAAGTGGTCAAGAGATATTGCTGGAAATTACTTTTAATAATAATAAAATTAATTTTAATCAAAAATCGTTTTTTTTTTAATTCTAAATTTCTCCGAAAATTCCCATATTAAGGTATAACTCTGATTACATCATTGGAAAGCTTAGACAATTCTGCATCATTTTGGTTTAAGGCTCATTGGCGTACCGACCTTGATAAGAGTGGGAGAAGCTATTGAAAGTGTACACATTAAAATCGCTGTAACTTCTAAACGACTTATCCGATTTTATTAAATTTAAGCTTGTTTGGAAGGGGAAAATAAGTATCTTTAATTGCCGTATCCAACAGTACACGATAGTGTTTAATAAAATTGCTAGAGGGCGCAATTTGTAATAACAGTTTTTTCGATTTTATCCCGAAAATTCAAACCATACGGTATAACTATGACATCATAATCGAAAAGTAGATGAAATTTGCAAGAAAAGATGTGAAGACCGCAGTTCGATATCTTTGTTCGTTTCAGAGTTATTGCCAAAACAATAATTTTTAATACAAATTGCGCCCTCTAGCAATTTTATTAGTACTAGTATTTTTATTTGTACCATTGGATACGACAATTGAAGGTACTTACCTTTTTCTTCCAAACAGGCTTAAATTTAGTAAAATCGGTTAAGTCGTTTAGAAGTTACAGCGATTTTAATGTTTACACTTTCACTTGATAAGAGTGGGAGAAGCTATTGAAAGTAGTGTAAACATTAAAATCGCTGTAACTTCTAAACGACTTATCCGATTTTACTAAATTTAAGCTCGTTTGGAAGTACCTTCAATTGTCGTATCTAATGGTACACGATAGTTTCTAATAAAATTGCTAGAGGGCGCAATTTGTATTAAAAATTGTTTTGGCAATAACTATGAAACGAACAAAGATATCGAACTGCGATCTTTACATCTTTGCTTGCAAATTTCATCTACTTTTCGATTATGATGTCATAGTTATACCGTATGATTTGAATTTTCGGGATAAAATCGAAAAAACTGTTATTATTACAAATTGCGCCATCTAGCAATTTTATTAAACACTATCGTGTACTGTTGGATACGGCAATTGAAGATGCTTATTTTCCCCTTCCAAACAAGCTTAAATTTAGTAAAATCGGATAAGTCGTTTAGAAGTTACAGCGATTTTAATGTTTACACTTTCAATAGCTTCTCCCACTCTTATCAAGGTCGGTACGCCAATGAGCCTTAAACCAAAATGATGCAGAATTGTCTAAGCTTTCCAATGATGTAAGCAGAGTTATACCTTAATATGGGAATTTTCGGAGAAATTTAGAATTTAAAAAAACAATTTTTAATTGTGCCCCCTTGCGGCGAAATGAGGAACTTAAAAGTAATTTCCAGCAATTTCTCTTGACCACTTTACTAAAAAAAAATCTTTCCGAAAGTTGTACGATTAATGGTTTCCGAGATAAAGCCGACGTCCTCGCTTATTTGACCACCCGGTACAATATCCTATCTTCAACTGTTTCGGAAATATTAAGTGTTTTCAGATTTATTGTATTTCAGCGTTTCTTTTTACTGATAGGAAATAAAAAAAAAAGTATAAATAGTTTTGTTTACTATTAATTGTTTAAAACTCCTGACCCACTATTAGTCTAGGGAAAATCCTCCCTGGATTAGAGAAGAACATACGCAATATCCTGAAAAGGGTAATGTTTGGGCAGGAATATTTGGAGATCATATCATAGGTCCCTTTTTCATTAATGGCAATTTAAATGGCGATAATTATTTAGCACTGCTCCAAAATAATGTCTAGCCAACTTTGACAAACTTATATCCTGATCCAGCAAACTCACAACTTCCAGCGAATATGATATGGTTTCAGCAAGATGGAGCACCGCCCCATTACCAAATCAATCTCCGGCAGTACCTCAACCGAGTATTTCCAAATCGGTATCGGTGGATAGGGAGGCGTGGATCGATGGAATGGCCAGCACGATTCCCTGATCTGACGCCATTAGACTTCTTCTTATGGGGTTATTTCAAAAATATTGTATACAAAACTAAACCCCTGGACTTAGCTGACTTAAGAAGACGAATAACGCTTGCGATTAGATCGGTCACGCCTGAGATGTTTAGCAACATTAGAAGATATTTCTATTTAAGATTAGGATGTTGCAAAGACGTTCGCGGCGAGCATTTTCAACATCTCCTACATTATTGTTTTTTTTTTGTTTAAATAAACAGTATTATTTATTAGTTTTTGAGTGTGTTGTTAATTTTTGCAATAAATCTGAAGACACTTGATATTTCCGAAACAGTTGAAGATATGTTTAGGATATTGAACATAAAATATGTCTAAAATTTTCTGAAGAATCCAAAAATTGAATAATATACAGGGTATTGCATTTAAAATAAGAAAGGTGATATTGGCCACTGTTTTTTTTTTATAATTTATTTATTAATGACCTTTAAACAGACGAATCTGGTATAATAATAAGGCCTATGATTAAACAATACATAGTTCATAGTAGTATTATAAAAATAATTATAACAATAATAATAATAATAAGTGCATAATATGGCATTTTATTTTTTAAACTTAGTTGACTGCTTGAATATGCTTTTTGATGTGGCTTTTTAGCTCTTGCAACATTCTTCTTTGAGGTTGATCCAACAAAATATCAGGAAAACCATTATATGCTTGGATGTTTCATAAGAAGTGTTGTTTTTTCTTTGTACGGGCAAGTGTATTTCTTAGTGCGTCTTTAATCTTACGTCATAGTTATGGTAGTCCTTGTTTTGCTTTAGTGCGTTATTTGTCTTGAGTAATTTGTTCTTTATACAATAAATCAATTTCGTTTGTTCAATTATTTTAAGTTGTTTAATAGTTAAAAATGGGTATGTTTTATACAAGTCTTCACTAGATGTATAATAGTTTAATGAGAATAATGCTTTAATAGATTTGTTTTGCAGCCTTTGTATTTTTTTTATTAAGTAGTCACATGACCACCCTGTATAGTTTTTATTGTCCGAGAGTTTTTTCGGACACGCCTTCATGCATTTATTATCGAATTTATTCCATTTGGCTGATACACACTGTATGTATATTAATAAAATTATATGAATATTTTATTAGTAATTGATTTGAAACAACGTAGTTTCTTTCTCGTAAAACATTCACGATTTTGAAATCTTAGATTCTAAGAAAAAGTCCTTCTATTCTAATGATAATGAACAACGTAGGTACGGGACATACAACATTGTCGTGATCAATCAAAAGCTACTATAATACATACATACCTACTTTCATAAGATAACATGAAAAGGCGTATAGGTGAAATTTTAAAAGTAAACAATCATTCGTTAGTTATTTTATATTATAAAAAAGGGGCGAAGCAATGCATGTAAAGCAATTAAAACGTAATAAACAAATTTTCTTCTTTGAGGTTGAATACTTAACGTCATTCAATCTACTGCCAACATATAACCTATTTCACGTTGTTCTTTTAAGATTATTATTTTAATAACTCACATTTAAATAAAATCAATATCGCCGGCACATTATTTAGGCAATATGTAGCATATTTGAAAAATATCAATTTATTTTATTGCTAACTTTGGAAGAATTGTATAGTAAAGGCGGAATTTATGCAAAATGCATAATATATATGCATTTTTCGCATATTTTGGTTATACACAAGGTATTTATTGGGGGTTTCCGGGGTTTGCAGGTATATTGTTAGGGGTTGTTTATTGTCACTTAAAAATGCGTTATTATTACCTTTTATCTCGATTTGTAATACATACTTCTGTAGAAATGTAAGTTTGAGAGACTCAGTTAGTTTTGTTGAAACTTTTTCCGCTAAACGTAACATTTCCGCGAAAGTAGGAGGTCAAGTACGGAACAAATTGGATGTAACTGTAAAAAATAATGAAGGATTTAAATACTTAACTGCAGTAAAAAGCATTTATGAGGGTAAACCATCCAACAAAGTTGTATCTTGGCCTTATATTTTGCTACCTAAGTTGCAGTATTGTCCGATGTTAAAAGAAGCTTCTCTTTGTATAAATAAACATATTTTTACTAATAGAAGACAATTCTTTTTAGTTGAAAATTTAGAAAAATATGTAGTAATAAATGCCTTTTATACAATTTTAGGTTAAAAAATTGTTTGTTTTTCTTTGTTTTTTTTTTGCATTTTTTGGCATATGCGCATATTTTGGCTGAATTTAAGTGCATATAATCCGCCCTTTACTAATGACATAAGGTTAAAAAAATCTTACCCGATATTTTTCGCTCCTAAAATAATTTATGAAATTCCTTAATATTTATTTAATGTGTCAATTATTACCTATAGAATGTGAAGTCTATATTGATTTTATTTAAATGTATTTTTCTTTTATTAACATCGTTGAGTTCAATAAATGAAATTAGGTACACAACATACAAGTTCCGAAACAAAGCAAATATGCCACACACCTAATATATTACATACACTTACCCACTACAAAACCAACGACAATAGGGTAATAAACATTTTCTACTTACTTAGGTTATTGATTCCGTGACTGAATATCGGCTCACAAATGGGACTTCGAATGCCATTTTTGACGATAAAAGCGTCAAATCTGAGACAAACAATATTCAAATTAATGGATTTGCTTTCCTGATCGGCTAATCCCTTAATCTGAAAGGCGTTACAATAATAACTATGCAAATGTAAACACAACCAGATAGCTCCCGGATTTATGTTTTCTTACGCGGGAGATATCCGCTTATATTTAACGTTAAAAGCGAATTATTTCAACTAGGGAGAAGTAAAAGTGTACCTTCCGACCTCACGCTACTGACGCTACCTTCATCGTCAGTGTCAGGCATATCACTATCACTGTCACTGTCACTATCGGCTATTTCGACTGAAAGTGAAAATTTGTGTTAAACAAAACTTCACACTTTTGTATAATAAGTATACTTATTTGCGGAATACAAAATACAAGTTTTTTTGGACTTAGGACTTAAACTAATCAATGTCATTAGGACAATGTAAACATTTTAAACAACATAATAGTTTTAGTACGTTTCTATTTCTTCTGATATTAATGGATAGATAATGTAAACCGCAAGTACGAAATACAATAAACACAGACTTTGCAGGAACTGAACGCATTAGTAAATCATATCAGGCTACAAGTTAACGTTGCCGGGAAAGTGGGGAGGGTTGTTTTTCCTGACTGACGGTCGCAGGCAATAATCCAGGAAAGTATTAGCAAGTACCGTGCGAGCAAAAATTATTTGCATCAAAGAGGGCCTTGCATCTAAGGACGTAATGCTTAGCCGTAGAGCTTAATACCTGTTGGGTGTCAGTAACTACCTAAATTCAATGAATCAGTTATTCCGTCATCTTTGACAGTCATTACAAGTAATTTGATTCATCGCTAATTTTTCCAATTTCTTGAACAATTCACATTCATGGTTGAAGCGTTTTTTTTGAAACGGTGTGAGTGACAATACAATCCGGGTTTGTGCATGGACGATTTTCACGAACATTTTCCTAACGTTGCTTTTATTGCTGGGGATGTTTAGTATTGCCTGAAAAGAACCGTGGCTGTGTTTAGGGAAACAGGTTCTATACAACACAAAAATGGAGCAGGAAGACCATCTGTAAGAACAGAAGAACTTGTTGCAAACGTTCGTGAAATAATGCAAAATAAGCCACAAATTGTTTAAGACGCCTGTCCCAAGAAGTGGGAAGATCTTATGGAACATGCAGGACTATTCTTAAGAAGCAGCTAAATGTATTTCCTTATAAAGTGCAAGTATTCTTAATAATAAATTTGTATTTGACTACTTATTTTATTACTCATTAGTTTGGCATATCATGTCATAATATGAATTTGACAAAATTTTAACCTAGATTTGGTTAGATATATCGTCCCCATATCATTGTGATCTAAACCAAGCCCTACGTTTTTTAATCCAAGCTCTCTTTGATGCAAATAATTTTTGCTCGCACGGTACATCTCAAAGTATATCGTCGTCTTGGCTATAAGGTCGTTTATTTTACTAAAACCTCATTGTTGTATACCTGAAAGGTGTACAGGGTGACATATTTACAATTTTAATAATGTCACGTGTTTACCATTATTTTGCATAGAAATGTTGTCCTTGTTATCAAGAGCAGGTAGGTCCACCCCGTATTCGATAAGTTTATGGTGTATGCATTTGTTATTTAGGGTAGGCACCATTGTTAATTGACCCCAGAGCCGGGCCTGCAAGACGATATACTTTAATATAATTTAGACTATCTAGGTAAGATTTTAATAAAAGTTTTATCTTATGCGTAGTCTTGGCAGCTTTAACTGATTTATATGGTAAAATTTAGATCAAATATTTGCACAAAAAAACTAAAATAAAGTCTGGATTTAAAAATTGGGTACTTATACTAATTTAAGAACTACCTTTACTTTACAGTCCGTTATGTTTGAAGTAAAAAATACCCAAAAAACATCAAAGCTTTATTAATAATTGTTAGTAGCTAATATAGATACCTACCAAGATATATTTCTAATATCTAAAACCAACTTAAACTTATACGATGCATCTTTATATTGTCAACAAAGAAACAATGGCATGTCCACTTAAAGAATGCAACATTTAACAATGTTTAAGAGTTGTGTATTTAAAAACACATCCAACGCAGCGTAAGAAAAAAAATTAACTTCGTGTATAGGACTGTTACTTCAAAAACAACGGAGAGCAAAATTGGAAAAATAATTATATTCTAGCCTTTATTTTGTTCACACTAAAACATGTTTCTTGGTTATAAGCAACGACCATCAATCAAAGATAGACTTCGCATTCTCTTTGTCACAACAAGCCGACAAGACTGAACATGATTAACGTCCACTAGGTTCCTTACGACTCATGACATTGACATTGACATTTACCTTTAGATACGTACAGCTTATCTCCTGCGCAAACAAAAGTTACGTTTTATGGGCGAAAAAAAACTTCCGAGCGCACGACTCGCCGGTCAGCTGCCTTCCATACCAGCAGCATCGGGCATGCGCACAAACCTCTTGTTATCGGTCTGTTCTTCTTTAGCGATATGCTCAAAATATGCTCCAAAACCGACTCGGCGTCATTTTTGTTGTTGTGTTTTGAGATTTCTCTGTGGATTCCTTGTTGTTTATTGTAGGTGTTTAAATATTTACGGGTTTCTAGTTCTTGTATAGTTTGGTCAATTGAAATGGAAAAAATTGTGCTTTTAGTGACTTGGATTGGAATATAAACAATGACTAGTAACTAGGGCTCGGAATTGTATTCGAATAATTCGAATATTCGACTATTCTAAATTCGAATTTTTTGTTAGTTAAAAAATTCGACTATTCGAAATTTGAATATATATGTTCGGCTATTCGTGTTTTCTGTGAAACTGTAACTAAATATTCGACTATTCAAATATTCGACTATTTGAAATTCGAATATTTGACTATTCGACTATTCAAGTATCTATTCGACTATTCGAATTATTCGACTATATTCGACTATTCGAATTATTCGACTATTCGAATAACATACCAAACGACTATTCGAATACTTATATTTTAAAAATTCCGAGCCCTACTAGTAACAGCCGTTATATGATTTTATTATGCCCAGATAGGGGTAAAATACCTGGTATTTCGTATTTTCAGTAAGTATGGAGTAAACCAATTTGTCAAGTATGGAATAGTTGTAGCATATAACTTTATTCGAGTTTGAGTAGTAGCTGATAACTTTATTTTATTATGATCAATTTATTAACACATCAAACTAGGGCTAGAGTACACAAACAAGGTATGAAAATAAAGTGAAACAAACCCCAAGACAGATTATCCCGATGCATGTTTTGGTATATTTTATTTGCAGCCCTGCAATCTAATTAGGTACGCCAATTTTTCGGGCAATATATGTATTGGTTCAAAAAATGTAAAAGACACTTTTCTCTACACTTATATTATATAAAAGAAAAAATGTAAATACCTAGGTATATATATAGTATATTAATCCACGGGTCAAGTTCTCGGGCCAAAACTTTTTCAAATTCTTAAACAATAAATTGTGCTTGAAAATGTTTTACACCTAGCCAAGTTTATGCCAAATTGTAAAAATCAATGCAAGTTATATACCAACTAATATTTGACTTGAGGTTACGTACGCAATAACATCAAAGATTGGTTATTTTGCTGGTTTTGTTTGTTTTTTATATTCGATTTTATAAGTGTTATAGTTTAATTGACTTGTTCTCTTCCTTTTTGAACTAAAAACACGACGAAGAATCATTTTTAAACAAATTTTAGAAACAAAACCTTAAAATAAATTTTCTATCCTCAAAATCTGATAGGTTTGCAACTACTAAGAATGCCAGAAATTGAGAAAAAAAAAATTAGAAGAAACTCCAAGTTTTTGGCAACAATTTGGGACAAATTTTAGCTGTTTACACATAAAACTAAATTGAAGATAAACTTTTACATAGTATTGAGAAAGAACTTAAAATTTTAAGCCCGGACCTGTCTATTTTCCCATTCGACGAATGATAATGTTGCAGTGCGCATGTCTAATCCTGTGTAGCTTTGTTTACATGCGCGAGGCCATAAATTTGCCACTCGTGATTATTGTTTGCTTATCTAAAGGTAAATATCTATGGTTCATGAATCAAAACACGTGGAAATATTACCAAAGTAGGTAGAGTGGTAAAATAAAGCAAATTAAAATGACGAATAATATCTTTAATTAATAACATAATATGGTAAAAAGTTTCACAATCGCTTGAAAATCACAAAACGTGGCAACGCCGAGTAACGCTAGTCTTTTTACAGACAAACAAAACTTAATTACGCCACGTAGTTAGAGCAGGCAACCAAAAATACAAGGGCTCTAAGAAATGTTAGGTTGTTGTAAAAATAGTGGTGAAATTTCAACGTTTTAACGTCTTGTGTGAACATTTGAACATAAGTCTATCTTTGCTTCATCGTAGTTGGTTATAAGAATAAAAAAATACTCATATCGAGATGTAAATAAAAATAAATAGTATTTTTTATAAAAACATTTTTACATACCTATTACTACCCTATTCAACGAAGCAAAGCCCGAACCCTCGCCTAAACCAAACGCAAGTCTTGGAACAAGTTTCATAGTTAAGAGAATCAATTCTTAAACTGTAAATAAAACAAATAATATTTGATAACTTTGTCAATGACCAAAACACATAATTAATTTAAATACTCTGATAAATGTTAAGATAAATAATAACATAATGGATTGATTTGATGACAGTAATATTTTTTCGTAACTCTTGCAAGGATCCGACTTTTTTAAATAATCAAATAAATCTTCAAAAATAAAACATTTAGCCTGGGTACTGGTACTAGTGGGTACATCGGAATATACTTTATGTATAGTCACATAATATATAGCTACGCAATATATATTCTGTGGTATAGTCTAAATATCTAAAGTATGCTTGACAGATTAACGATTATGTCCACACTATAAAACGAAGGCTTAAAATAAAATATAGTCAGTGCCGGATTTAGACCTACGGTCGTCGGGGGCTGATTATTTATTCATGATACCGCGTCTTAACATAACTAAGTAAAATAGCCTATTATACTTCGATAGCCCCGTCCTCGAGATCACACTGTAGTGTATGCTTCTCAGCACGTATCGGCGTAATGTTTACAGATAGAAAGATTTATGGTGGTTCCCTGTCGCCCTCTGTTACCCGCCAGGCTCTATTCATTATGTTTCTTACGCTCGAGTCGGCAAGTGTGTGTTAAAAATTTTGTGTTTAAACTTTGTGCGACAAGAATGCCTAAATCAAACAAAAGAAAATTAAAAGACTTTAAAAATAAAATTAGGAAGAAAATGAAGAAAATTGAGAAATTAATGGATAATTTTTCCTCAAGTAAGTAACATAGTTCATACTTTAATTTTAGGTGGTGCAAGGCTACATCAAGAAATATAAATAGTACCGAGTTGTTGTACACATGGCCAGTCTTCAGTCCCGGGTAGTGTTCTCACATAATGAGTCAAATCTTATTGAGAACCCCATTTCTTGTTAAGGGACAGTCCCAGGTTGTGTTCTCACATAATGAGTCAAATCTTATTGAGAACCCCATTTCTGGTTAAGGGACGGGACAGTTCCAGGTAGTGTTCTCGCATAATGAGTCAAATCTTATCGAGAACCCCAATTATTAATAGGAACAGTCCCAGGCTGTGTTCTCACATAATGAGTCATATCTTATTGAGAACCCCATACATTTTTTAAGGGATATTACTCTGCCCTTGAGTACATTGGCATGCATCATAAGAAACTCTTTATATCTATTACACAGACAATTTTTTCCCCTATGGAAAATAACATATTTCTACCAGTTTCAATACACTAAAGTCTTAGTTATCAAGGTTTGGTAATTAAAATGCCTAAACTGTTTTTGTCGTCTATAAGAACACCATTACTTTTTATATTTATGACCGGGGTTGGCTGGCGGCGACGACGACTAGTTTAATGACTTAAGTTTATTTAGCCGTTGCCGATTTTTGAAGTTGTTAAACTTTAGAAATAACAATACCAACGCCTCGATTACAAATACATGAGCCACAAAATTAAAGAACCTGCACAAATAATACAATTAAACTCACATAAAAAGTAACGGTGCAGGACAATGTAATTTCCAATATTAAATTCACATGTTTTATTCCACTAGGTGACGGTGACTCTGAAAGTTCAGAGAGAGCATCAGAAATTTCAGATTCAGAAAAATCTGATGTGCCTGATACCAACCTGGAAGCAGCTACACAATCCTCGCATCAAACCCAAAACCCCAATGAAACACCCGAGGATCCATGGGAAGGTTTTTTAGGGTCACGCCCCTCCAAAGAAAGCACGGAGGGCCCTGACCTAGCCCCAGACCTTGCAGTTCGCTGGGAGTCTTATTTGTCTTTGGGGCTAGACAAAGAGACAAGAAAGAATTTGGCGGAAGAGTGGAACGCGCCTAAAAATTGCAATTTTCTAAATGCTCCCGTTCTTAACCCAGAGGTCCAAGCACTGGTATCACCAGCTGACATCAAAAGAGACACATTCCTTGAAAACCTTCAGGGAATGCTGGGAAAAGGAATTACTGCTGAGGGCGCAGCAATAACAAAAATTATGACAAGAAAAGACATGTTAGATGCCTCAATTACTCAAGCTTTAGTAGCCTCCGGAAAAATCCTCACTGATATGTTCCACAACCTGTCAGTGCATCGGAAATTCCATTTATATAAATACCTAGATGAAAAAATTCAAAAGATTGCCCTACACCAACCTATTGATACCCTTCTCTTCGGCTCCGACTTCGCAGAAAAATGCAAATCTTCAAAAACTTTAGAATCGACGGCATTGGAATTAGCCGCTAAAAAAGATCAAAAACCAAAACCTTCAACAAGTCGTTTTTTAATCCAACGGCCCTCCTTCAAAAATCGGGTGAAGTCAATGAAGACGGCACAAAAGAGGGGGGGAGGGGCCCAATACTCACAGTTCCGACAACAGAAGAGGACATTCAGAACCAACAGGAGGGAGACAGAATCATACCAAAGACACAACAACAGCAAGAATCGACCATCTTACTAGAGGTAGGCTATGCAGGCAGGATATCTAAATTCTATCAAAATTGGGAACTTATTACAAAAGACAAAAAAATTTTAGAATGGGTCAAAGGTTATAAAATTCCTCTTATTCGACACCCTGTGCAGAAAAAAATTCCTAAGGTCCAATCTGATCCAAAATTTCAAAAATGCATAGCCGAGCTTATAAGAATTGGCGCAATTAAAAAAAGCAGACACTGCAAAAACGAATATATATCGTCATATTTCCTAAGAAAAAAACCAAATGGCAACGACCGCTTTATTTTAAACCTTAAAAAACTTAACACTTATTTAAATTGTCCACATTTTAAATTAGAAGACTTCCGAACAGTAAAAAATCTCATACATTATAACTGTTACATGGCAAACATAGATCTCAAAGACGCCTATTTCCTCTTACCCATAAACAAAAATTACAGAAAATATTTAAAATTTCAATACAAAAATGTACTTTATGAATTTACAGTCTTACCTTTTGGTTTATCTACAGCTCCATTTTTATTTACTAAAATTTTTAAACCTATTGCCAACCATTTAAGGTCATTGGGTTTTATCTCCGTAATATACCTGGATGATATTTTATTAATTGGTAACGACAGACATAACTGTATTAGTAACATAAATCATACCCTTAAACTACTCACCTCGTTGGGTTTTTTAATAAACAGGGAAAAAAGTAACTTAGAACCAACCCAAAATTTAACATATTTAGGTTTCCAATACAACAGTAAGGAAATGACAATGACGCTTCCAAATGAGAAATCTAAAAAATTAATTTCCTTATTAAAAACCATAAAAAGAAATTCAAAAATTAAAATTAGAGAGTTTGCAAAATTTATAGGTACTCTGGTATCGGTTTGTCCTGCCGTCCCATACAGCTGGGTCCACATTAAAAACTTTGAAAGACAAAAATACAAGGCCCTAAAGCAGTGCGACGGTGATTACGACAGGACAATGAAACTACCAAAATACCTACAAAATGATTTCTCTTGGTGGCTATCAAATGTTACAAAAAACAAAACAACATTAAAAGAATGTTCATACATATTAACCATCTTTACCGATGCTAGTGGTTCGGGATGGGGAGCATCTTGTGAAAAAAGAGTAACTTGGGGTTTTTGGAGCACTGAGGAAAAAACTCATCATATTAATTATTTAGAATTATTAGCAGCGTTTAACGGTCTAAAATCTTTTGGAAGGGATTATAAAAATTGTCACATTTTATTAAGAATAGATAACATAACTGCCATATCATACATAAATCGCATGGGAGGTATAAAATTTCTCGAATTAAACGACATAACCCGTCAAATCTGGAACTGGTGTGAAGGACGAAAAATCATTATCTTTGCTTCTTACATAAACACAAAACTTAACCTACTAGCGGACAGAGCCTCCAGACAAAAAAATATGGAAACCGAATATTCTTTAAACCAAAACGCCTTTAAACAAATCGTAAAAATATTCGGCACACCAAATATCGATCTTTTTGCATCGTATCAAAATACAAAATCTAACTTATTTTTTTCTTGGCACCCAGACCCGCAGTCCTACGGCGTCGATGCCTTTACAACTAGCTGGGCAAACATATATTTTTACGCTTTCCCACCGTTTCCTCTTTTGCCAAGGGTCATAAATAAAATCAAGACCGAAAAAGCAAAAGGTATCATAATATACCCCATTTGGAAATCCCAACCCTGGTATCCTAAGTTAAAAAATCTAATGGTATCTAAACCAATAATATTCTCTCCACACCAATCTTTATTACTTTCCCCTTGCAGAGAACCACATCCACTATGGAAAAGCCTTACCCTGGGTGCCGCGGTATTATCAGGTTAGCATATCAGAACACAGGGATTCCAGAAAACGCCATTGACGTCTTAATAGCCTCTCTTGCAGAAAACACTTTAAAACAATATAATAGCACTTACAAAAAATGGTGGATGTTCTGCCAAGGAAACAAAGTATTTAATGCAAATCCAAATAAAATAATTAAATTTCTAAATACAGAACTATCACAGGGGGTTAACTACAATACTCTTCACCAACACAGATCTGCACTAAATACATTGTTACAAATAACAGATCACCCCATTGTAACAAGGTTTATGAAAGGAGCATTCCGAATTAAACCGGTTTTTCCAAGATATAATGAGATATGGGACCCAAATCCCGTTTTACGTTATCTAGAAACTCAAACACCGCCTAACTCATTATCCCTGGAAAAACTGACCTATAAACTTATTGTCTTGTTGGCTCGTATATCAAGTCAAAGAGTTCAAACTTTCACAAAAATTAAATTAAGTAACATATATTATTTTGATGACAGAATAGAGATAACGATTACCGATATCATAAAAACATCCAACCCAAAAAGATGTCAACCAAAAATAATTGTTCCCTACTTTAAGGAAAACCCAAATTTGTGCATAGCGTCGCTATTAAAACATTATATAAACATTACTGACAACCTAAGGACAACACATGATCAACTTCTTATTACAATAAAGAGGCCTCACCACCCTGCTTCTTCACAAACCGTGTCAAAGTGGATAAAAAAGGGCTTAACCTTAGGGGGCGTGGACACATCAATCTTTAAAGCACATAGCACCCGCCACGCCTCCACATCAACAGTTTTCAAACGCGGATTAAATATTGAAAATATTAGACGGGCGGCAGGGTGGAGTGAAAAATCAAATACTTTTAATAAGTTTTACAACAGACCCGTAATAGAACACTCAAAGTTCGCAAATCACCTACTAAACAGAACAACTATTTAGTTAAGACCTAGTTTTGATTAAGAAAATAAAATACCCAAACATACTTACCGATTTTTAAAATTATTTTAGATTTGCAAATAGCATTTACTTTACATTAAGTGTTATAAAGTAGCATATAATACTAAAGTGGTTATTAAGAACATAAAAAACAAAATTTTATTTGTATTGTACACAAAATAATAAGTATCAGAAAAATTATAATTAAAAAATAAATTTAAATTAGTTATTTGTTTAGTTTCTTACGAAACCATTGAAATAAACAATTTTGGTTCTAAAAATTATTTATTTAAACCTTTTAAAAAAAAAAAAAACTCAAATCATGGAATAACCTTTAAACATCTACAGTGTGATCTCGAGGACGGGGCTATCGAAGTATAATTAGAGGTTAAACGACTTACCTGTAAGGAAGTTCAATCCTCAATTATACGAGATAGCCCCGTCCGAAGAGATCACACCCGCCCACCACCAAAGGCCCGTAAAAAGAACATGATTTGAGAAGAAACATAATGAATAGAGCCTGGCGGGTAACAGAGGGCGACAGGGAACCACCATAAATCTTTCTATCTGTAAACATTACGCCGATACGTGCTGAGAAGCATACACTACAGTGTGATCTCTTCGGACGGGGCTATCTCGTATAATTGAGGATTGAACTTCCTTACAGGTAAGTCGTTTAACCTCTAATTATTTATGGTTAAAATCAAAAATAGGTGTGTTAAAGAACAAAGCATGTTTATTTATGACAATTTTATAAAAATATTAGAAATTAAATCTAAAATTGTGATTTTAATGTTTTGGATTATCACGGTTTTGTGATTTTTGATTTATATGGTCATATTATAGTCAGAAAATACTTAAGGGCTTGAATAGCTTTTATTTAATAAATAATTATTACTATGAAATTTTATATTAATATTAAATTACAAAAAATAGTAAAATACATTACAAACACACTGTTGCTAGACTTTTCCCTGCAAACTCATCAATTACTCTTATTTTATTGATTTACAGGTAAAATTATTATGGAAATTATGAATATAGGTTTATAAAAGAATTTAAGAAGAAATAGTTTTTATTGTAATTTACAATTCTTTTTTCAGGGCCGATCTGCTGCCTCCAAAATTTTACCGCCCGGGGCTATTAGCACCATTAGCCTCCAGGTAAATCTGGCACTGGATATGGTTGAGGAATAATAATATCTAATTCTGTAAACCTCTTTACAAAATATCTAATGGTAAGAAAATTTAGGAAGCCATTAAATTAAAGAAAAACTTTAGAATATTAAACAAAAGCTATTTAAACAGAATCGACTTTGCATTTGAAAACTATAATGAAATGTAAACATTGCATTGCTTTAAATTAATTAATAATATCATAGTAGCTACTGTAACCTTGAATTAGCAATCGAAATAATCGTGTTGTGCAGTTAACTGTTTGCATATTAATTGTCATATATTTTTACTGAATATTTTAAAAACTACATTCCCGGAAGGTTCTATCAATGTATTGTTAACTTATCATTGAGATGAGATGAGGACGTACGAAGGCGTAGAGGCCACGTAATTTCGCTCAAATTGTCAAACTAACAGCTGTGAAAATGAACCGATATCTTAAATCTTCTTAACTTCTGTCTGTAGCAAGGAATCTTAAAGTCGCTCGCTCATGTGTTGTAATTTGTTAAGGTTACTTATTAATTTTAAAAGAGTACAATAGATTTCGTAATCCATTCGTAAATAAATAAACCAATCTTCCGGTTACAGTTTCAGCTCTTTTGATAGATTAATATGATAAAACTGGTTTCTTTCTTTCTTGTTTTTACGGATTGATAATAGCCGTAAACAAGTAGGTGATCATCAAACAAAAAACCCTATTCTTTTGACATTTTGAGCGGTATGTTTCAGTTTTAGATAGTTACTAATATTAGAGGCACCCTTGGGTGCTAATTGGCATGCCACCTAGTTTAAACCTTCCTCCTTAAATTGAAGAAATAGTCCATGCTTAAAGTGCATTTGAAAGTATGGAAAAGAAAGAAAAAACTAAAATTCTTCCTCCACAAAATTTAATAGAATAAAAATTCTTTAGGGGTCTATACATGTTTCGAACGTAGAAACGTTCATCATCAGGAGACAGAAAATTTATTTAATGCCGATGGTTTTAGCAGAAGAGAAAATGGTGTAGAACCTTAATGGAGCTTTTATGGAATTAAAAAATCGATGGGTAGAAGTGACATGATATGAAGAAAATTGAGAAAAGTTAAAACATACTGAGTATGTGAAAAAGTCAGTAAAGGGGGTCTTTTTTAAAACTACTCTTGCTAATTTACCTAAGTGAATAAGTTATGGGAAGGTAACAGTCTTACAAGTACTGGGGTAGATCACGCTACACCCATGCAATGTAGATTAGACAAATTCATTAACATTATTATATAATATTGAAAATTAAATGTTAACGTCACGTCTGGCCACACCCAAGTGGGCAAGGTTCAATTACCACCTTATAAAATATTCTTTTATCTGTCTTTACTGCATTCCAAGTTTAAAGTAAACAATCAATGTTATTGTCATTGTCATTACTGAAATAATAATATATGTTGCTAAATATCTTATCAACAATAATAATGGTATTAAAACATAATTATTTGTAATGAGATGTGATACTGGTCTTGTATGGTCAGGTAATAACTACACAAGGAAAGTTATTAATTAAACTTTTAACAGTATCCTCCATTTTTCCATTTATCAAAAATGGCATAATGGTATGTTGGGTTGTTGCACAAAGAATTTAAAAAATAATCTACTAGAACTAGCTAGACAACTTTGATTGTGACATCATAATAATATGTATATCAATGGCTTCGGTAGAAATGATTTACTCACAACTAGGGTTTCCAATTTTCGGGATCGGAATCCCGTTTTGAGATCCCGGGATTAAAAATGAAATCCCGGGATCCCGGTATCAACCCTAATAATTACCAATATTTAATATTAAAAAATCCAGCAAGTAGCAACAGAAATAATAAAAATGTAGACTTATAGCACAAAACTTTTTATTAAAAAACTCAAAAATAAAAAGCATTTTTATAGATTTACGTTTTGTAAATGAAAAAATTAAGTTGTGCGAACGTACGTAAAACAAAGGAAAGAACTTTTTAAGCGCAAACAAAAAAATTGTTAAACATTTACGATCTGCTTAGTAAAAATAAAATATGCTCTTAAAAATAAAAACGTGTCTAAAGTTGAGTCACTTAAGTGCGATCTAAGTTTGGTCGCAAATGTCACTGCTGAAGAAAAGGCTCTATCAGCTTCCACACTTGTAGGTGGTACTGTCAGTAAATATTCGTAACACTTTTGCAAATGTAAATCTCTTAATCCTCCATTTTCAAAAAGGGACATTTCTTTTTTAATTAGGTACGTTAAGACTTTTAAGAGGAACTTTTGGATTTTCCGATATTTGCCGCCAATTAGGTTTAGTTCTAGTGGTAACAGAGCCAATGGCTCCTTAAAGGTTTTGCTTTAAAGTTAAAATCTCAGTCGGCTTTTCTCTTATTTCAGACAGAGGCATATTGTCTTCATCGTCCGATTCCAAATCTGAAGTAATATATTTTTTTAGATGTTCTGATATATTTTTGACAAATTGAGCTATGGTTTCAGAATTTGGGTGTCTAAATAAATTGCTTCCATGATGGGTGCTAGGATTTTGAAGGTATGAGATAACCTCAGACATTATAGTTCGACGTTCATTTATAGGATTTGTAAGCGCTTGTTGAAAGTTGGGCGAAAGTAAATCACAGTTTGTATCATCTTATAATAATATAATAATTAACAATAGATCTATAAATAATAAATAACTTGGGTAAAACGAAATAAAACGCCTCCAAAAGAACATATAAATACATGTTAACCGAGAACCATCGAGAGCAGATTGAAATTTGATCGTTTAAAAAAATCGGAATTTTCGGGATTGCTATACTTCAGTCCCGGGATTTTCTTGACAGAAATCGTCCGGGATCCCGGGATTTTCGAGATCCGGGATGCAAACCCTACTCACAACCGCAGTTGTCTAATTAGTAGAGAGACCGACCGAAGGTTCGGTTTCGGCTAGAAGATCTAGTTTCGGTTCAGGCCAAAAACCGGCCGAACCTTCGGCCATGCCGAAACTCAGTGTTCGTGAATTGTCGCGCACCGTTCGGCTAACTTTTGAGTGGGTTCCGTAGGCAGTGTTGTCTATATAAATAGATTTTTTTCTCTGTCGACCTTTTTTTTTTAGTGGGAAGAGTTCAATCCGTTCCCAAGATCGATCTCGTCCTATATAAAATACATTTCAGCATACAATAGAATTTTTAACATGTATAAATAAGTTTCGGTTTCGGCCGAAACTGAGACCAAGGCCAAAGATTCGGTTTCGGCCGAAACTGAAAATCTTGTTTCGGTCGGACACTACTAATTAGTAATCAGGGTTCGAAAATATCATGATATTTTCGAAAGTATCATATCAAAGGGTATATTATCCGACATATAAATCATTTTAAGATATTTATTTTTAATGAAAGAACAACTATTTCGATCAAAAACATACTACTTATCTTGAAAACTCAATATTTTTGTAGGATACTTATTAAAGTAAACTGACTTTTAAAAATTAATTACTGAATATATCGTGATATATATCACACTATAAATACCATGATATATATCACGATATATATCGCTTGATATATATCCTCCGAACACTGTTAGTAATAATTGTTTAATCGCCGGGCCAGTTTGATGGTGAAATATTCATTCCGGCCAATGCAATGACGTTAATGTCAGGGTCAAAATTGCAGGTTGTTTAATTTTTTTATATTCAAACCACTAAAACCCATCTTGCTAAACAATCTTCAATATGTTATTTAACTTCATTTTGCAGCTATATTTAGGTTATCTAAAGATTGTAAACGTTATTTCCTAGAAAAAAGGATTCTTTATAAAAATATTTAATTAGGTACCTATTAGGAAATATTTTTTTGCGTTTTCGCTTAAGATAAAAACAAATATTTTTTTGTAATTATTAAAAGCCACTGCCTTTCAACATACAAAACATACAGAATAGGTACTATTTTTGATAAACAAATAATAAAACTACATACAGCAGGTATAAATAAAGGGAAAATGTGTCAAAATATTACAAACTTAGCCGTTCTTCAATAATATTCAACTAGTCATGATTTTCCAGTTATGTTGTTGATTAGAAGGAATAGTAGCCATACAAACAACAATGAAAATGACAAAGTGGCAAAGAAACAGCTTTTGAAGAGAAACCGGTTCTATCATATTAACAGGGTTGGCATGATATATATCATGATATTTATTATTAAAAAATTACTTTTTCTTAAGTGCTGAAAAAACTGTTAACGATATTAAACAAATTTTTGGAAATTTGAATTTACCGCCGAATGTTGTATGGTTTGGGTTGGTATTACGATTGGTATCCCCTATTTATTTCATTATTATTTTTCATTACTGAAGCGTTCGTCGACGCGACTGTGCATTGTGTGTGCTTTTTTTTTTATTACAACGTTGATCCGTAATAAAATTTAAATTTAAAATGCCAAAATAAAAATATAATATTTACTTAAATATCTAGTTCCTTGATTTTACTTGGTACTCTACTATAGTGTGATTTTACCTGTTTCAGCTGAAAAAAATTATTTGATATATATCCGATATTTGATATTTATATAAATATCATGATATTTGTCAACCCTGCATATTAACCTATCAAAAGAGCTGAAACTGGAACCGGGAGATGGGTTTATTTATTTACGAATGAATTACGAAATATTGTACTCTTTTAAAATTACTAAGTAACCCATCTTAACAAATTACAACACATGAGCGAGCGACTTTAGCATTCCTTGCTACAAACAGAAGTTAAGAAGATTTAAAAAATCGGTTAATTTTGACAGCTGTTAGTTTAACAATTTGAGCAATATGTTTCCTAACTACAGTATGCAGGAGTATGATACAAAGTAAATGAAAAATATAAAAATATTTATTTTTTTTAAATGTAGGTACCTAGTACTTGTAGGTAGGTACTAATACTACTAATAAAGGTACCCTCGGAAACCGACATGCCACGTAGTTTAAACCTGCAGTCTGTAGGTTACTACTATTGACACAAACGATACTTCATGGTATGGTATCGATACTTTGTTTTTGATTTGAGAGGAGGGCCAGAGATGGAAGGAATCATTATGGTATTAGATTTCTTAGAAATGCTGATATAAAACCATTTGAAATAAAACTAAAGAGATACCTTAAAAGTAAAGCTTTTTATAGGGAGGAGGAATATCTCCTTAGGTCCGTTTGCATCATTACGACTTAATCAGTGTTAAACTTTGTCCACGTGATGTATGGCAAAAATCGCTGTGGTCCAGCAAGTTATAGAATTTACCGTGATTATAATTGATCCGGCCATTTTAGCTGGTACATAGCACTTCTTCTCATAAATCACGGGTCAAGTTTAACCCTGATTAGTCTTAATGGTGCACAGGCATTAATGACTTTCTATTTAACTTGGACGTGCCCTCTTGTCTTAAGATATTTGTCTTTAGGATATTTGCTGTTAGTCTTGCTTTCCTTTAGTTAGGTACAATTAATTGTGAAGTTTATGTGCTTTATTGTGTAGTGTTATTTTTTATTTTTTTAAATTACCTACATATTTTGTAAAATTACTTTTTTTAAATTTACTTGACTTGTGAAATTACTTTGTGTGTTAGGTTGCAAAACATGCACTGTATGCTGTTTTTCTTATCGGCAATGCATTAGCACAGCTTTCCTTAACATATATTAGTGGGTCGTGGTCAAGTTTTGGCTAGTCACAAGTAAAAAACTAAGCAATTGAATATGGAGTAAAAGAAAATAAACATTATACAAGTCTGTTTGTTTTTTAAATTAATTTTAGGGCTCAGTGATAACCTTTACAATTTACATCTCAGAACTCATTATAATCCTATTAAGTTTTAAGAAATGCCTGAATGTAAGATTTTGCATCAGTCTTATCAAACAAAGTTTAAAATTATCCTTTCAACTAGAAAAAGGTTGCTCTGAACTTGTAATATATTAGACAAAAGTAATGTACCAATACACATTATAGTAAATAAAAAAGGTAACAAGATCACTAAAATATACTTAAATTATTATCTAAAAGCTCTTACCCGCCAATAAATAGAAATATCACTTTAATAGCACAGAACAATAAACAGGAAAACAAACTTTCCTGAAACAAATTGCAACAACAAGCAACAAAAAGTAACCACGAACTAAAACTGACAACGAATACTTACACCAGCAAAACTGACGTTTTTGCCAATGCCCAATACATAGGATATAGGATAAGATGACCGTGGGTAATTTGAATTATGTAGCACGTCTTTCTACTGTTTATCTAGTCTTGTAGATAGTTTTCTTTTTTGCGCTTCTTAAATTTCCGATATTTATCTCTCTCAAAACAATAATCCCCGATATTCCGATAAAATAGCGTACAAGCAGCAATATGACCCAGCGTTGCCAGTGTTAGTTACGACTATTGTTTGTTTTACGAGGCACTTTCAAAGACGTTTTTAAATAGTAGGCAGAAAACAAATACGAATTATTTTTATCACAGAACATAATACCTAGAATATTTTTGAAGGCCATCACAAATTAGATTTTTTATCTAATCGCATGTTATGTTTTTAATAAATTGGTGATGAAGGTGTATACATACATGATGCATGTCTATCAGGCGAAACTGTTTCAGTACACTACACTTTTTGCGCTAAACGCGTCTGGCGAAGGGACGTGAAAAAGGCTGCTGAAAATAGGTTATCTGTAATTTTATACAATTTTTGTATTTCGGAGGCTGTAAGGTACTTTACTTCTCCCTGGTTAAAAAAAATCGTTTCTTTTTCAACACATAATATAAACATTTAATACTATAGTATACAGGGTGTTATAAATTCGACGCTCACTATTGGAATCTTGTAAATGGGAAAATGAGTACATGATATTATGCAAAACTCGGTGTTTGACAATTTGTAAAAAATTACATTTTTTAGTATGTCGTAAGAATACATTAATGCATTGTCTATTATAGCATACTCAAGAAAACTAAATGCAAAAGTCGGTCTTTTATAGAATAAAATACATTTAAAAACATAACGTAAATGCAAAACTCAGTTTTTGTTTAGACCTGTCAGATGCAAAACTCGGTATTTGCCATTGACCAATCATTATATATTATACTCATCACGTGACAATAGCCTGTTGATTTATCTGCTGCCTTCTAGGTCAGATTTCAGATTTTTGTTCCGATTGTATAGTAAAAAGATGGAAACAACTTTCAGGACTAAACCCTAAGAAAGTTATAACGGGAAACTCTTTGAGGGGAGACAAATCGTCAATTGCTAGTCTTTTGCAGAAGCACTATGGCTCTGACTGGAGAGAAATTCCAGAACTAAAGTTCTACAAACTTGTCGATTCTCCAGGCGATCTGAGTAGCCACTTAAGTGATACTGAGGATTTAGAGGACACAACGCCCGAAACGTCATTTTTTAGAGTTTAGGAAGTTAAACTTTGTTAACGTGTTTTTATTAAACATTGTAAGTAATGAAGCAATTATTTTTATTATTCCTCTAGTATTTTGCATTTCTTAGTTGCAAAACTTGTTCTTTGAACGAGAAAGATGCAAAACTTTGTTTTTGAATAATTTGATTTGAATTATTTACTAAATTAGTTAATTCTAAAGGATTTTTTTTATTTTTTTGGATAAAAGGAACTAATAACGTACTTTTATAGAATTTTTGCAATTTTTTTTTTTTAAATAAACTTATCAGCGGTTTTTCACGTTTCTCTTAAAACAACTTATCCTGCAAAAACCGAGTTTTGCATATAATGTACTCAAATATATTATACGACATTCGGAAAAAGCTAGCTTTAGTTATAGAGATGGCGAAAGATTTTAATTTTCACTTTTTATTTCCTATCAGTTGGCGAGCAGAGATTTTAAATCCGACGTTTCGTCTTCTGGGCGCTATCAGGTTTTTTGTTGAAACAAGTTCTTATTTTTGTAAATCTCAGGTCTGTTCATTCAACTTAAACGCACGTCATCTTTGTAAATAACGTCACAGAAAAATACAAAACGTTAATTTGTTTTTTTTTGGAAATATCAAAATTTCTCCGAATTGTACAGCTTTGCCGCCATTTAATACCAGATGTATCGGTCACCGTGAGGAAAGATTATTGAAGATATTATTACTAAGATCGAAACGTTGATATTTGGTTAAAGTAGTATAGAATTACTATTTTATTAGACACGAGGTTCAAAAAATTGCATTAAAAAACACATGTCCGTATTTAAAAATGCATACCTGATGATGGTATTCGAAAGACGAAACGGTCGGAATTAGTATTTGTTAACAACATGTTATAGAACATAAAAAATGGCAATGGAAATGTAAAACTAATCTTTCGTTATTTCTGTAAATAAAACTAGAAAAAATAAAAAGGTCTGTTTTTCACGAATATCGTTGGAAGTAAGGTCAGAATTTTCCAGATTTTTTCACTGCTTGTCAGTCCTGTCCGAATTGCGCAATTTACTCCAATGTAAACCTAGCTGTATCTATATCGAATTTGTAACACTGCGTATACCCATTGGAATGTTAAAGCTAAAGAATGAACAGCATCTATAAAAAATATATTGTTTTGAATCCGCTTATTATTATTAACTTACAGCACATATAAACTAATCTGTGCTAACAGATATTTTTAGTGCCGTTGATCAGGTTTGTTGTGGCTTTAATGATCTGATCCCACAATTTTTATATAAATTTAAATATTACAAACCTGTCGCGAGACCATTCTTTAGCTTAAACATTTTCAGTATAAAACAAGGACAGTCTGGACGGTCTATCCAAAGCCAAATTGCCTATCGTCAAAAGCCCACTCACGAGTCGGCATTTTCGGAATGGTCTTAGTCAGGCCGACATATTATAATATTATTAATTATTTCATTGACACTAATCCAAAATCACCAAATTTTAAATTAAAAAAAAACTTACCTCCATAAGTTCTTTGTGCGTTAATTCTCTAGTTTGGCCATCCATTCTGGCATTAAATTCTTTTTTTAACTGGGACTTTTTCCTTAGTAACTCGCTCACAATATTCTTTCTTGCTGTATGAATTATACCCATACTGTGGAAACTAAAAAAAAACCTTTTTCATTATTACGTCTATAAACACCTTGAGAGACTTTATTCAAATATAAACTTTTATAACCACTCTGGTTAACGCGGCAGTCGGCAAACTGGTTCGAGCCCGGTGGATTTTAGTGGTCTTGACGTGGGTCCAGCGTCGAGCAAAAATTAGGGAAGAGTGAAAAATGTATCATCCCCCAAACCCACCCCATTCACGCCGGTAACCAGGCCGGATGAGATCGGATATCTCATGGGGTGTGGGGGAAGGAACACACTCCCCAATCGGTAGGTCATAGAAAGCGCGAAACCAAGGGTTTATAGCCCTTGGGGGGTGCTTCTGACAGGATCGTGGTTCGGAGGCCACGTTAAACCGTAGGTCCCCTCGGGAATGGCCCTGGCAGCGAACGAAGAGGAAAAAAGTTGGAAACAACAACACTTTCATCCTTGTAGGCTGTAACCATAGACAATTTACCTTTAGATACGTACAGCTTATCTCCTGCGCAAACAAAAGTTACGTTTTATGGGTGAAAAAATACGTCCGAGCGCATGAATCGCCGGTCAGCTGGCTTCCTTTTGGTTTTTGGTTTTAAGGTTTCTCTGTGGATTCCTTATAGTTTTCTTAGCTATCGTGGATTGTGGGTGTTTAATATTTACGGATTTCTAGTTTTTGTGTGGTTTAGTGAATTGTGTCTGATTGTGAGAAAATTAGTTCGGTCAAAGTTGCTGGTTGGTTAATTTTTTGGTTAAAATCTGTACATTTCGACATTAAGCTTTTAATAAAGCCAAAACGGGTCAAGTTCTCGGGCAAAAACTTTTCAAATTCTTGAACACGAAATTTTGCTTGAAAATGTTTTACACGTACCCAAGTTTCTGCCAAATTGTAAAAATCAATACAAGTTATACCAACTAATATTTGACTTGAGATTACGTACGCGATAACACCGTAGATTGGCTATTTTGCTGGTTTTGTTTGTTTTTATATTCGATTTTATAAGACTAGTTTAATTCACTTGTTCTTGTTCTCTTCCTTTTCGAACTAAAAATACAACGAATTATTTTTGAACAAATTTTAGAAACAAACCCTTGAAAACAATTTTCTATCCTCAAAATCTGATGAGGTTTGCAACTACTAAAAATGTCAGAAATCACTTGAAGAAATTTCAATTTTTTGGCAAAAATTTAAATTTTAAAGCCCGGACCTGTCTATTTTCCCATTCGTCAAACGATAATGTTGCAGTGCGCATGTCTAATAGTGTCTAGCTTTGTTTACATGCGCGAGGCCATAAAACTGTCACTTTCGTGATTGTTTGCTTATCTAGAGGTAAATTGTCTATGGCTGTAACTCGTACGGGAAGAGGTCTTTTTATTTCTCCAATGTACGAATCGCCACACTCGCAAGGGATTTGATAGATACAATTTTTTAAGTTTTCATGACGGGAGGGTTTTACTTTTGTAAGAGAGCTTCTAAGCGAATTTCCGGATTTGAAGGGTGTTTTGATATTATAGTTTTTGGTTATCCTTATAATCTTTTCAGAAATCTCCTTGACATAAGGTTTGTAAGAAATGCTCCAAGACCACTGGGATCGGTTAAAAAGGAATTAGATCGTAAAGCTAAATAACTTGCACAGTACAGAACTAACAACCCCTAGTATTTCCAAGCAATTGTGCACAGTCGGAAAGACATAAGAAATATCACTGCCGTAGTCACAAGACATTGCGTTTTTGGTAGACACGCCGAACGTATGCAAATTCTTCTCTTCTTCATCTCTGCAGAAGTTGCAGAGATGAAGAGAAGAAAAGTATTCAAAATTTTGTATCTGAACGCCCTGGCCTCGCGAGAAGAAGGTTCGATGCCTTGGGTGAACCATTCTTTAATGATCTGGAGGAAGTTATTAACAATAGTGGCTGGTAAATTACTTGCTATATACGAATTTCCAAAAAGCCGGAGGAAAAAAGTTACAGGATAAAAACTTCGAAAAGTAGCGTTTATAAACGAATTTTAATTTTTTCTACCCGTTTTGGGGTACTTTCCTAAAGACTATAAATCGAAATGGTAAAATTTTAATCTTCGCCACTAAAAAAATTAAAATTCGATTACAAACGCTACAGGCGGAATTGACATGTACCCCAAAAAAAATTCGTTACTGCATAAACGGAGCTGATGAACGTTGCTAACTTCACACATATATGATTTCTTGTTGTTTTCTTTGCTATTGTGGGTGTTTAGTATTTATGGATTTCTGGTTTGACTCGGATACAATGACTAGTAAGGACCATTGTATGATTTTATTATGCTCAAATAGGGGGTAAAATACCGCGGGTATTTCGTATTTTCAGTAAGCATGAAAAGTAGTAATAGTTCTTGGTATTATGTTATTTTATTTTATTGAGATCAATTTAAACACAAGTAACTAGGCCTTAGCCACACAAACAAGATGTTAAAGCCCTTGCCCATTCGTTAAACGATAATATTGCAATGCGCATGCCTATCTCTGTGTGGTTTTGTTTACATGAGCAAAGCCATGAATTTGCGACTTTCGTGTTTAGCAGTTTTATCTAGAGGTAAATGTCCAAACAGACGTAACTTATTATTTAAAAAAATTAAACTATTTTCTATAAAAATTTCGACCGCGTTATTACTTACGTCGCTACAAATCCTTCATCAGGTCCAACTTGAATATCGTGGGGGTCATCGAACTCATCTCTTCCCCGTTTCATTATTAGCCTGTGCGGGTGAGGCTTAAAATCCTCCTCTATGTTGTATTGGTAAATCGAACATCTTATTAAAGCCTTTTCGGAACAGTGCATTAACTATAATCAAATGATATGCGTTTTTAATTTTTTTGTGTCTGTATTAAAAAACAAGTTTTTCAAAAATTTAAGAAATTGAATCGCCGTTAAGAAAGTCCTATAATACCAGGGTACCTTTACCTTTAAGTTACTTTTAAACAGCAAAGCAAAGCAAAGCCAACGACTAAGTGGAGCGTTCCCTTTAAAAATTTAACTTAGCACAGCAAAGATTTTATCCTCCCCCCTTGCTGCAGTTAAGTATACCCCTCTGCATTTCCCATGCGAACTATATACGAAGTTGTTCGCGAAGCGTTCCTTTAAAAACTTAGATAAGCAAAGATTTTTACTTCGCTTTGCTGTTTAAAAGAAGCAAATGGAAAGTACCTATCATGTATAGGACAGCAGGCTCCCACCTACCTACTTAACTATAAACCAAACTATTCATTCACACTCATAATTATTATTATTTTGTCTCCCGATGTTTAATTTTTTTTGTAAATAATTTAAAATTTAAGACGTTGATGCCTACGGGCTAAGGCCTCTTTCACACTATCAGGTTCGCCGGTCAGGTTCTAAACCGGACAGAATCCTGATGTAAAAATAAAAATATCCGGACCCGATCACGTTTTCATCAGGTCCGGTATTGTTCTTATTAATAAACTTTAGTCCACGTTTCGATGATGGATCTTAATGCTGTTGTAGCTTTTTGTGGTATCTGTATAGAAAGCGTAAAAAGCAAAGAAATGGTAAAAGGGGACTTTGGGGGTACACCCTCTACTTCAAACACGTGACGAGATTGGTGCTTTTCCAATTTTGTATGAGGAATAAAGAAGCGACGAAAAAATTTTTTTTAATACTTTAGAATGTCTGTTTCGTCTTTTGAAGAACTGCATACCTACTAAATTATAGCCAGTTTTACAGCGTCAAAATACAAAAATGAGGAATTGCATCAGTCCAAAAGAAATGCTTAGCTTATGCTTAGCTTAAATATCAGGTAAGTGTTCGCACCTTCCTCGCCAGAGTTAAAACAAATAATAAACTATCACAGACTAAACCTGAAGACCATAATCGGACAAGTGTGAACGCGCACATAAGCTGCAATACCCCACCATTTAGGGTTGCCATATTTGAAATGGAAAAATAACGGACAGTGGTGCAACCAGAAAATAAGTTGGGGGGGGTTAAAACAAATGGCGAAAATTTTTTGGGTGCCACGCCCTTTTCTCAATGATGGTGCTTGGTTTTCAAGAAGGAAAAATAAAAAACGTACCAAAACCTTCTGGCACAAATTTTTTTTTCGTAAAATAATAAAGTAGGTAGGTACCATGCATCTATTTTCATTACCAACCAATACAAAAAAAAATTTAAATATGTACCTATAAGTACCTATAAAATATTATTGCATATTTTCACATCTAGATTCTAAATCAACACACGAACAATTAATTAAAAACAAGATAGAACTTAAACAAAATTTTCTCTCATTTCGCTTCCCCATTTTTACGTCTAAAAAAATGGTTTAAAATAATTTCCGTCCATTCAGTTACACTTGTAGTTTATTTATACTTTATACATACAGGAAACTAATAACTAATTAAACCTTTTTATTTACATGCCTCTCAAGTCCAATTTAAGTTTAAGTTTCTATATTGTAATTATTATACCCCAGCCAAAGACTCTGCAAAGAAACTAATCGATAGACCGAGCGATCGTTGCATCCAAAGAAAATATTGTAGGTTAGGTTTAGGGGTGTTACAGTGGAACTGGACCTGTTTCTTTTGGAATAGGTATAATCTGCCTATTCCGCGTACCTATTACCAGGTACCTATTCCAGGTCCGTTGGCACTGTCACATGTTTGATTCTCTGGTTTCATTGTTATTCATTTTTCAAGTTGTCAGGTACAGGTACGATATAGGGAATGGAACGGCTACAGGTTTTGCTTTAAATTCATATAATATGTTTATAATATGGCGAATTTGCAGTTGAGAGTTTTAAACGTTGTCGTTACAAGCACATTGCAATAATTAAAATAATCTCACTTAATAAATATTTCTAAAAATATTGTAATAATTTATTGGGCAAGAAAATATAGCGTATTTAATGTAGGATATGCAACCAGCAATGAGGAATTAATTAAAAAGGCAACATATATGGTGGATGTACCTATGCCTATTCTTCATGTTTCTTTAAATAATAGGCCTCCGTTACAATCATGTGTTCCAAAAAAGTCTGGTGCGAAAAATATTAATCTGTTACAAAAATTTATAACGAAATTTAATTATAACAATCGGAAACTGCTGGCCACGCTGGAGTTCTAGCGGCCTTCTTTAAAAACTCGTGTCGGCCATGCAGCCGGAATAGCGCCAATCGGCGGAGCGGCGTTTAAGTTTGACCTGTAATAGGTATTTGGAATAGGTTCGGGTTTGGAATAGGTACAGGTCTAACTAGGTACGAGAAAAAGCTATTCCGTAACATCCCTAGTTAGGTTATAGTTGCATCGGTCAGTTCAGTGGTGTCTAAACAACCGACGCACGGGCACATTTTGGTAAATGTCCAGCTATCCATTAAATAATTTAAATGTTAAATATTTAAAATGCGATTGAATCTCATGTTATGTTTTATGGCAAATGTTAAAATAACGGACGCGGGAATATAACGGACCGGACAAACGGACGGCCTGAAAAGAACGGACTGTCCGTTGAAAAAACGGACGTATGGCAACCCTACCACCATTACCTCGTCCGGCGTCAGGGAACCGGATGCTCCAGTCGACCCATCCGGCTGCAACCGGTCGCCGAACCTGAACCTGATAGTGTGAAGAGCTATATTTAAACGAATGGTCCATTACTTGTCCGGTTTGCTTCAGGGTTGAAACCGGACCGGCTAAACCTGATAGTGTGAAAGAGGCCTTACGGTGCAAAACCTTCCGGGCGCTGCGAAAATACCAGGGTTGGCAAATATCATGATATTTATATAAATATCCAAATATTCGATATATATCCGATATATATCCATATTTGGATATTTATTTATATTTTTAATTATTTTTAAATTATTTCATCTGTTTTCTGTAAAGATGCAGTGTGACCAGTAAAGTCCGCATCATATGGGATTTTTTAAAATTAATAGTTCTATTCGAAATTTGACTTTGGCATCAAGTTCTGCTTCGATCGAGATGAAAATTAAGCTAAAAAATAGTAGTCACGTGATTCGCATGATCTGTAATTTTTTTCAAAAAATAATTCAAAAGTCGGGTTTTTTCTAAAAGTTTCCAAAAAGTTATTAGAAAAAGTTTTTTTAATGCAGTTTCTAGCCCACATGCAAAATTTTAGCTCCATAAGATAATTTTGGTTTTTTACCTATATTTTGTAGATTGCACTACTTCTGCAAAATAAGACTCAACGCAACCTACATAAAACTTCTTATTTTTGACAATGCTTTATTTCAGATACCTTTTCTTTAAAGTAGCGCCATATTAAATGTGTGTTTTTCTACAAAATCAAAATTAGGCTATTAAAATTTGGTTTCATGTATAAGGTAACTTCATAAAATAAGTATTTTTGAAAACGTAGTTTGTGTCTGAAAGTATTGAGACAAAAAATAACACAGTGTCATCAGTAAAGTGTTCATTAAGTGGAAAATAAATTTTAGTGGTGGGTAAAAAAATCAAAATTATCTTATGCAGCTGAAATTTTGCATGTGGGCTAGAAACTGCATTTTAAAAAACTTTTTCTAATAACTTTTCTTGATACTTTCAGAAATAACCCCACTTTTAAATTTAAAAAAAAATTAAAACTTGACAGATAATGCGAATCACATGACTACTATTTTTTTATTTAAATTTCCTCTCTATCGAAGCAGAACTTGATGTCAAAGCCAAATTTCAAATAAAGCTATTAATAAAAAAAATCCCATATGATGCGGTCTTTACTGGTCACACTGTATATTTTACACTGATGAATAGAATTTAAAAAAAATATTAATATATATATCAGCATAAATATCGTCGCATAAATATCATGATATTTATCAAGATATATATTAGGATATTTATCACGGATATCTATCCTGCCAACCCTGGAAAATACCCTGGCGCTTCGCCGTGCAGAAAAAAGTCCATATACCCATAGACACCTTATGTCTATGCATATACCTAGGCCTGGTCAGGCTGTCGCATAAAACAGAGAAAGAGAGAGAGATAAATATATCTCCCACTCTTACTGGCTCATGGGAATTTTGTGCCTTGGCCAGATCCCCAAATCACCGCGATTGCCGGATTTTCACGAGTATCAATTGGGTTAGTCCTTCGTCTTTGCTACCGGTACCAACTACCAGATGGTATTTAATGCGGTTTTCCTTGTCGAAATATTAAATATATTTCTAGCATAATTTAGTTATTTTGCAGGTTGGACGAACCCTGTTTTTTCTGTTGTTGGAAATTAGGTTAGGTCGGTGTGTTATTAGGGGGTTTGTTTTAATCCTTTATCGCGTTTCAAAATCAATAAAATCAGTTTTTTAAAACGTTTGCGACTTTCAGAGCTTTCCTTGGAAAAAATGCAGGTAAAAGAATTGGGTTTGTTCGGGTTTGTTTATAACAAACGATCAAAGTGGGCAAAAATCACGGCTCGAAATTTCATGGGAATGATTGTTTATTCTATCTATGTTTTTTTTTTTGAAATATCGAGAAATACACTTTATTTTATGTGTTGTGATTTAGGACAATGTTTTTATTATGCTACATTAAATTGTTCGGTAAGTTTTTTTTCTTTTTTTTTTATAGATTTAAAAAAAAATGTTTGATCCTAGCTGTTTCAATTGATAGTCATCATCAGCCACCACTATATCATAATAAAACAATGTAGTGTTTTGGTTTATCTACTGTACTGTCTTTTCGAGTTATTTGTTGCATCCTCGAGAAACCCAATAGGAAAAACCGCACATAGTAAACAATTAAGTGACGAGGTCATATAAGCGACCATATTTACAATAAAATTCCAATGGCATTTTTATAAACTTTATAAGTGGCAGAAAGGACCACAATACATCCTATTATTCTTCGAAAATGGCACGGAAAACCGATATAACAATAACCAAGGGCCTTTGGCATTACAGTAGAATATTAAACATCATAATCAAGGTTTAATTTAAATAAATAACGACAATACTTACCTCCAACATAAACTAGGCTGACAAAAACGTTTTTATTTCAGACTTTTCCCACAAAAGTAAAAATTCTTGCTTGCAAAATAAATAAAATTGACATTGATTCGTTTTGCCTAAAATGTACAGGTTGACAAGAAAACACAAAAGCATAAAAACTTTATTGATTTTAAAAGTTCCCTAGAATTTTCATACTTATTCATCTGAGGCAAGATGCAAATCTAATTTATTTTACAAGCAAAAATATTTATGAATACATTTTTATCATGGAGCCACCTGTATCATAATAACATAAGTTGTAAACAAGTTCAACAAGTTTGTACTTTTCATGTTTTTATCTGGATCATAGTAGAAATAGAAATGAATGGGTATCAAGAGTTATCAAAAAAAAAACCCAACACACATTTAGGAAAAACAATAATTATAAGGTAAAATACACTTAATTTGATATCTTAGATACAAATAAATTTGTTTTCTTATCATATTATCAATAAATAATTAAATTAATTTATTAGGATAAGTTAGGTACTAATTAGCTGACATCTTAACAATATTCAAGATTGTCAACAATATGTCCAATTCCCCCAACATTCTCTCTAAAATTCATTTTAATGTACCTGCTCGAGCACTCCGAAACCATGACCTATTTCTTATTCCATACTGCAGAACTAATTACTATCAGAACGCCCCTTTAATTAGGATGGTAAGGGCTGTCAATTTATATTGTACTGGCAGTGATTTGGACTTATTTGCAACTAATCTGTTAACACTCAAAAAGAAACTTAAAGTTAAATTCCTAAACGGACCAGACGCGTAGTGTTTTGTTGTTTTGTTTGCAGTATCTGCTGTTGTAATCCTTAACTAATAGATTTAGTTTATATTGGGTTAGACTTAGGTGATGTTTAAATTGTATTATTTTCGTAATTTTATCTAGATATTGCTCTAGCAATATCAGGATACTATTTTTGGAATTTATTCTGTTTGTATCCTAAAGACCTAAATAAATAAATAAATAAATAATTATAACGTCAATAATTTTGGAATGTGTTTTAGCCACTTTCTTAAACTGCTCCAATCATTACAACATATACTAGGAAAGTTTTATTTTTCAGATTTCTTGCACAATAGAGTATATAGCAGGAGTTTAATGATTTTATAGTTTAATTTAAATTCATAGAACTGTTCATAAATACCCAAATATAAAAAAATAACTAAAAATCCAGCGTATTCAAGTCACATAATACTTTAAAAATTATCATAACTATAGCTCTCGTTACATGCCAACCATCAGAAATGTTGCGACGCGCAGTTAGGAAATTTCCTTAGTCAAAGTAAAAAAAAAGTAACGTTTTCACCAACAGCCTTCCAAAAAGTAAGAAAAAAAGAAGCATCGGGCGGAAATAAAAAAAATAAATAATTTTGAAGCCAAATTTCGATTGATTAAGTTTATGGTTTCTCCAGTTTCATTTTGTGGTTTCATTTCCGCCTTTTAAACATTAATAGTTATGTTATTACAAAGCTGACTCATCTTTTGAATATGGGAACCAAATAACAACCAATAAAATAACAAATGTATGTAAATAAATTAAAAGAACATGTGAACTAACAAACGAATTTATCTGTTCTGAGAAGTGAAAATTAAAATAAATTATTTAAATTAAACCACAGAAAACGAAAAAGGGGATTCACAAAGATCAAGGATTGGCTTCATTGAAGGCAGTGTTGCCATGTGCCATAATGTACGCTCGATTTTTAGTTAAAATCATGAGCGCAATAAGTCTTCCAGACAAATAATTTACACTGCAAAGTCTATACCTATCTTCTGGGTCAAATAAATGGTAAAGTATTTGAGGGGTATAGATTTAAAGTGTACAAAATCTCCATGATCAGTAGACGAAGAAAACTTATAATTCATTAAATAGAAACACAATAGTTTTTCTTTTTTATTGTATTTATGGCACATCTTAGACTAAAAAAACAATTTTTTTCCTTAACATTTTTAAAAAATATCAAAGTTATTTGGAAAAAGGAGATGGATAGATTGTACGTTTTGGAAATAACAATTGGAGTGTGTCCATTTTGAAAATAGCAAATATGGAGTTTGTTCACTTTGAAAATAATTTAAGGATCATTTTTCACAACATTTTTAATCTTAAAAACAATACAATACATTAAAAAAAAATGGTAAACAACCACTGTGTTTAATGCTTTACGCAATCACATGCAACTAACTTAAAAAAGTAAACTCTGAATGGTTTTGGCGCGAATTATTATCAACTTATCAACAAGTCTGTGCAGGATTTTGCACGCTTTGAAATAATTCGAAATTAACAGCAGAACAACCCATTGGAGATTATACACTTTCGATTTTTAAAATTGAACAGGAGATTGTACGGTTCAAAACTTAAATATATGTCAATGGAGCTTGTACATTTTGAATTTAATCCCAATTTTCTGCCATCAAAATCCGTTGGAGCTTGCCCGTTTTGACAAGAAATTATGAGTTATTTCGATTTAGGGCTACAATTACTATGTAAAACGCCATCTACATATATCATTTTGAAACATGGAGATTGTACACTTTGAATCTATAGGTACCCCTTATTTCTGAAAGCCTCTGCCTTGGGTTGATTTAAATTCGGATTCTAACAAAGTATTTATTTAAAATCGTATGTATTTATTCTTGGCACAAGGTAACCCTATCACAAAGGACAGAGAATGTGATAATAAAAATAATAAAATTACTTATACAGGGTGTTATCAATTCTAGTAGTTCTAAAATAAGAAAATGCACAAAGCTATTCAAATCTTAAGAACACAACTTATACATTTTTAATTTTAAATATATTTTTAACTGTTCACAAAAAATAAACTTACCTCAACTGTAGGATAAGTTTGTTTTCTTGATTTATCTGATGTCATACCACACAGGCTTCCATGTGTACCAGCCATTTCTGATTTGTATCTAAATCTAAATTTATTGGTTGGCTGCTCAATAAATCTTAAGAAAGGAGCTATAATTTAAAAGAGAAAATACATCAAATTCAGGTAATCCAAAATGGCATGTATAGTTATAGTAAAGTAAAATGTGTAATAAACTAACCATGCAAAATGCAGCACCCTTATTTGCTGGCCTAGCAACAATTTAACACCCAATCTATAGTTTCTTATATTAAGTAGTACATTATGTGTTATTGGACTCTTGTATAACAGTGAATAATTAATTGACAATCATAAAACTTAGATAATTTGGGAAATTTCAACTCTAAACTGTAGGTAATAAAGGTGAAGTACCAAAAGTTAACTTCATCTCTACTGTAGAAAGTATGATTTATTATTTTCCAATCTTCATAAAGCAAAGAAAACTATAATAACTACATTTATTTTTCAACTTTTGTAAGAAAAAATATGTAGGTATACTGTTTTTGCATCAAAAGTTTTAAACCTTCTTTAAAATAATTTTTCCTATAAAACAAACTTATAACCTTACATTTGTCCAATTTCACAGTTGTGATATTCATCATGTTTGTATCTGGAGGCAATATTTGGGCTTGAATATAGTGCTGGGGCATATCTGGGGATGCAACAGAAAAACTATTTGAGGTGGGTGAAGCAACAAAATATATGGGCTGTGGAGAATCACCACTGCTGGAAGGTGGGGTTGGATATGTGGTCATATCTGTAAAAAAAATAAAAGTGTTATTTTAAAACTTTTATGGTACCTACATAGGTATATTATAGTGAAAAGCATAAATATAAAAACGATCTAGACTGTAGACATTTTTTAATTAAGTATTTAATATTAAGTGCTTAAGGCTACCATTCACCAAACATTGCATTTTTATGGAAGTATGCAGAAAAATTAATATCAGAGATCAGAGTGGCCACTAATATTTTCATATTAGACTAGGTGGGTATATTATGTTTAATTTTATTTTAAAAACTGAGCATTCAACATTTAAGTATTCTAAAATAACATACAGGGTGTTTCTAAACAAAATGCTGTTTGGTGTGACCTGACTTTTTGACATATCCATACCCTGGAAAGTAAATAATATAAAATTGTAGCTTACAAGACTCTGTGTAACTTTTTTTAACCTTTATATAATGGAACCCTGCAGACTGGCAGTACCATGCACCCTGTATAATATTGTAACAGATCCATGAAAATTCATAGCTACTTTTAGGTAGGCCAACTTATAGGATTTTTCACCAGAATTACTTGCTCAAGATACTCAAGAATACCAAAAAAAAATGATTTCATACAGTAGGGTCAGTAGGTATATTATAAGTACTTAAAAAGTTTTAGGTTATGTTTTAGTATCTGCAGAAAGACTACACACCCTGAGTTCTCCATGATAATATACACTTACTGGGCTCCAGCATTTGCAGAGAAATGTTTTCAACAGAGTGTAATAATGGCACAGAAGGAAGAATTTGTGGTTCAAACATCATGTTTATAGTAGGTTATATAAAAATCACTATCAAAACGATGCAGACTTTAAACTTGCTGTTGCAAGGTCTTCACAAAAACTACATAAAGTTTAAATACATCTTACAAAACAGAGTAAACCAACGGTAAACACATCAAAAGTAAATTTAGTAAAGTACCCACCTCTTTTCCACTTTAGTCACAATTTTCAGAACTCGGTTATTCCCCTTGTACAAAGATGGGCCATCTAAGGGGAAAGAGACGCGAGGGAAATAATAAGAAAAATCCCCGGATAGGATGGCGCACTGTGATCATAAATACTTATTGCGCAAACGTAAAATTAGGTTTTTTCTAGCTTTTTACCTTATCTTATCTTCAGGGTTACAAAAAACTTGTTTATCCAAAGGGGAAAGACGAAATTATTTAAATAAATAACTTAAATAACATAAAAGTATTTATTTACTATATTTACGGTAATTTACAAATGGCCATGGAAATATTGATAATCGACAAATGACTCATAGCTAATATATCGTATAAAGTGTATGTGTGTGCTGTATTTAAATAGATGTAATAAACAAAGACAGAAATACGCTGGACATGTCAATTGATTTGATCTGCTCACTATTTAGCACTGTGACCAACCTAACGACATGGGGGGGGGGGACAGTAGTAATAAAACGTAAATTCTGAAATTCAGGTTATGGTTTATTACCAATGATCTGATACAGATCTTGAGATCTTTGATACCGATCATTGTTTTTTTCTAGTAAAAATCTTTTATGGTATAGTTGGCAACTAGTCCAGGAATAACAGAAGCCAGCGTTGTCAAATTTCACCATATTAAGGATTTTTAATATGCGGGATGTGCAAGAAGTAGCATTGCAATTTCATGTTTGTTTCAGACAGTAGTAGCGTCATCACGCGGTAATTTCGATTGGTAGTTCCATCCCATGGGCCATCATCTTCATTTACATCGTAGACGGCCATACGTAACACCTATACCACAGAAGAATAATAGGTGGAACGTAGATTTAATAGGATTAATTATATAGGTCCGTTCTACTCTACCCTATAAACTCCATACCCTAACCTAACCTCCAAAGATAAACAAAACGTCAAATTGGTCAATAATAATTTTGATCTTGTTTTTTGAAATTGGTTTATAATTATTAATTACCTTCTTATAAAATGTCTACTGCGTTAATAACTGCTGATTGGTTCCTTCTAGGAAGAGATTTATATTTTAGGTAAGTTTCAAAGCTCTGTGCTGCCCAGCAAACTAGAATCCTTATGTTTTTATGTTTTAAGTTAAATTTTGGTCAACGCCTAAATTTGAATGCCAATAACATACCTTTTTAATTTCAATTCTTGATAATATTGTATTATGTTTAAGGAAATTTGAAATATATTCTATGGAGTGGAATAACGACATCAGGCTTGAAAATTTTATTGTATCTTTTGCCTCTTATGGTGGCCCTTTAGCTATAAGACGAGACGACAGGAAGGTTGTTAAAGTTCATGGAACTGGGCAGCCAGTTATATCCATATTTTCTGGATCAGGTGTTTCAATAACATCATTTAAAGTAAGTATTTATAACCATGGGTTTGACAAAAATCTATATTAAAGCCGTGCCTTAGTTTTAATAGACTTTAATATTCAATATTTAATTTGAAATACCTTTTTTCTAATTATCAAATGTATACACTCGTTTATACATAAATTATAGTACTTATATTAAACCAACGATTAATTTGTACTAACCACTTGGGTATTTGGATATTAAATTTATATTTAAATTAAAAATATATTATGTATTCTTAACCCTTAAAAATGAAATTCATGGACATAATACCATACATTATTAACGACTATTTCAATAAAAATTAATTTTTGAGCTGTTATCATTAGTCTAGGTATACCAGATTCACAATTTTTATATTTAAAGTTCATTTGAAGAAGTAGGTATTCTTACAAAATTGACTATTTTAGTAATTTTATTTAGTATATCCTACCTATAAGTACTTTTTTTTTTAATTTGAAATTAAGTAATGTACAGTTACTATCAGGTTTAATTAGTTTTCTTATGTTCTCTGTAGTAAACTTTTGGTTACTTGGAAATAAAAAGAATTTAACAAGAAAAATGGGCATACTTACCTACTTAGTGGTTTTGACATATTTTTAAAGTTGTACTTATCGTTGTAAGAAAACTGAAATAAAGTTGCAGACAAAAAATTTACTTCATGGAGTTATACAAAAGGGTACTTGGTACTATGTAAAAAAAATTATTTTAATTATTAGGTAGGTACCTACCAATGGTACCATAGACAATAATTGTCTATGGTAGGTACCTACCTACCTAGTATGAAACCTTTATAAAAATATTTTAATATTATATTATATTTCGGAATTATTTTTGACAGTAAAATAAATTAAATTGGAATTTTCACTTAGAATACTTAATTAAAAAATTAAGAAGTTTACTACCGATTTTTAAAAACATTAAAAAAATTTTAAATGTAAGACATATGGAAATATATTACGCGTTAGTTAAAACTCATTTAAATTACGGAATTTTAGGTTAGGGAGGAATAAATAGAACTTTAGTTGAATAATTAGAAATATTACAAAAAAGGTTTCAAAAAATTATATTCAATAGGGATTATCTTTATCCTTCAAAATAATTATATTTAGAAACAAAAAAGTTGAATAGACAACTTTACATTTATAACATCTTAATATACAGTGTGTCTACGTAAGTTGGCGGCACATGGGAAACTTTTTTATTATTAATTTTACGAAAAAAAGTTATTCTTCATAAAAAGTCCTGCATGGTCCAAAACCTAAAATGCAACCATCAAATATCGAAATTTTCCAGTCATCTACGAGGTTTGTCAAAAAACGTGAATTTTTCCCAAGAATGTGAATTTTTCCCAAAAGTAAAGTACCTTTATTTTTGACAATATCAAAAATTGTTATTAAAAAAAGTTGATCAGAACTAAAAACTACGGCTAAATATGCAATAACACGCATTAAATTAATTAAATAATTAAAAAATTAAAAAAGTAATTAATAATAAATCAATAAAATAATTTTTCAACATAAATTTTATTTTATTTTATTTATTTATTTACGGGCAAGCCCATTTTACACATTAAATCAACATTGTGAATTGAATGATTAGTACAATAAGTGTACATAAGTATAAATACTATAATATATACCTATCCTAAGCGTAATACTGAAAGTAAGTAGGTAAGAATAAGAATTGAAAAGTAATAGCAAAGATGAACAAACAAAAGAAATAAGGTTATTAAAAGAGTCTAAGTTAAATTTACAGATCTGAGTTGCCTATTAAAAGAAGTGTAGCTATTGCTGAAGAAATTAATATTGTGGTTTAGGTTGGCCATTTTTGAAGCCCTTGTGATAAAGTTGTTAAGTCCGTAATTTGTCCTATGGAATGGTTGAGCAAAAGTCGCCGTTGATCTGGTGCTCCTTGTAGGAGCCTGTAATCCTATTCGCGATAGCAGTTCACTACAATCAACCAGGGAATTAACGATCTTGAAAAAAAGTCTTAAATCTTTCTGCCTGCGTCTACTGATCATTGGTTCGATGTTAAACAAAAGATATAAATTATTATAGTCGTACACGTAATCTTCGGGTGGGGGAATATTGGCTTTATATGCCAAATATCTCGCAAATTTTCGTTGTACCTGCTCAATAGTGTGCATATGTCTAGCATAGAAAGGACTCCATACAGACGAGCAATATTCCAAATATGGCCTAAAGAGTGCACAGTAAAGAAGTCTTATTGAGGAGATGTTAATAAAACTGCGAGTGCAGCGCTTTAAGAAACCCAGCATTTTTAGTGACTTTGAAACTATATCAGTTATATGGGGAATAAATGATAGTGTTGAGTCAAAGGTAACACCCAAGTCCCTGATCTCAGTTACTGAAGACAATTGGATATCGTTGATAAGATAGTTCCAGACAAGTGGATTGCGGCCCCTTGAGAAGCAGACTACCTTACATTTTGAAGCATTAAGCTCCATAGCATTAGCTCTACACCAGTCGACCAACCTGTTTAGGTCCGCTTGAATGTTAAGACAGTCATCAAGCCCCGAAACCATTGCAAAAAACTTAAGATCATCAGCAAAGCACAAAAATTTACTAAACAGAAAGCACGAAGATATATCGTTAATAAAAATATTAAATAATAGAGGTCCCAAGTGGGAGCCTTGGGGCACCCCTGAAGGTACTTTGATATTTACAGAGTAATAATTGTTCACTTTCACGATTTGAGATCGATCAGTCAAGTAGCTTTTGACCCAGGCCAAAAGAGTACCCGTCACTCCAAGCTTCTGCAGTTTCGATATGAGAAGAGTGTGATTTACTTTATCAAAGGCCTTGGAAAAGTCGGTATATAAATGCTTATAATTGCACATTTAGCCGTAGTTTTTAGTTCTGATCAACTTTTTTTAATAACATTTTTTGATAATGTCAAAAATAAAGGTACTTTACGCTTGGGAAAAATTCACGTTTTTTGACAAACCTCGTATATGACTGGAAAATTTCGATATTTGATGGTTGCATTTTAGGTTTTGGACCATGCAGAACTTTTTATGAAGAATAACTTTTTTTTGTAAAATTAATAATAAAAAACTTTCCCATATGCCGCCAACTTACGTAGACACACTGTATATATGTAAAAATAAAAACCTTATACATAATACAAGTGAAATAACCATAAAACCTAAAATAAATAAGTTCATAGGACAAAAAAAATTCAAATATTTATGTTTTTATTTAAACGATTATTTACCAACCAAAATAAAAAAATTGATTTCATTAAAAAAATTTAAAGTCAATATAAAAACATGGATATTAAAAACAGACAATTTGAAAATATTTTTAGAAATGCTTTAATTAATAAAATTAATAGTGTTCTGAATAATTTATATAATATAACCTACCTAAGTAATATTTTTTTCTTAAAAATTATAAATTAAGAATTTTATTATAGGTAATATATTTCTTCAAAAAAAACTGCGTTACTATAAATTAACATATTTACTTTAAAATTTGGTTTGTAATGCATATTTATGATTTTACATACTAAAACAAAAAAATAAGATTTGCCCCTAACAAGCTCAGCTTCAGGGGATTGAAGAATAAGTTTATAGAAGACAATATAAATATATTTATTAGGTATATTATTAAATTTTAAATAAACTTATTATTATTAATACTCACAGATTTTAGATATTTACTGATATAAACATCCAACTTTCATAACTAACAAAATATTATTTGTGTTATTTTAATAGAAAAATAGGTACCTATCTACACATATTGGACTAATTAGCAATATTTCTTTTTAATTACGCACTTCATAATATTACAAGCACATACCTACATAGAAAAGTATAAATCAAAAATAAATATTTAATTTAATGATGGTTTATTAAAAATTATAAAAGTACCTATTTGTTTATATGTCAAGCAAACCAAAAATAAACTATTTTAATAATTTTTTTTACATTTTAAAGTGCAAAGTTTCAATAACTGTTATTTGCATTATGGAAGAATTTTTTATTAGTTTATTTGCTGAACAGATTCAAAATGATTTCTTACTTAGTTGCCTTTTGCAAACACACTTAAGTATCTTTATTCTTCAATTTTATGTTTTTGATTAAAAGGACTAGGTACAGTTTCTTGAATGATAAAATAGTTTTGGACTTGCATTGTTGTGTGGATACTAAATAAGCAAAGTATTTTTAGCTATTATAGCTTTATTTATACTAGCTAGGTGCACTGAAGCACAAATGAGATGGGTGCAGTAATGCGTTTAATTGGTGCGCGGTATTATTCTAAAATTACATTTACTTAACAAAGATTCCCAGATATTTCTTATATGTAATGAGGGCTCAGTTCTGCTTCAGTGCACCTAGCTAGTATAAGTAAAGCTATAGTTACTTTGCTTGTTTAGTATTCACCTGAAGGCGACTGGAGATACATACCAGTTGAAACGTTGTGATTTAAACAAATAAAGAGACAATACAAGTCCAACACTTTTATATCATTCAAGAAACATCATTGTCTGTAACCTATAACAGACACTATAGACCAGGGTCGATAATTTTTGTAACCAAAAAAAAAATAATAGTAGGATGAAACCCATTGGAAAAGGAAGAGAATATACCTAACAAAAATGAAAGGAAAAATAATTTACGTTTACCTTATTTTGACCTAATATCGAAAAATCACCCTAATTTTCAATCGAAAATTCTCACGACAAAATCTCTGCTTTTTTAAAAAAGTCTGTGGGCTTTGTGTTCGTTGAAATCTCTACTTTCTGATGGTGTAAAAAAATATACATTACTATGGTAAATGTTCTCAAAAAATGCAAAGAAACGAAAAAAACTCGAATCCGAAATTCTTTTTTTTAATCATTATGTACAATTTTGAGCTATTTATTAAAATTTATACTTTAATTACTCGAAAAACGTAAGATTCCATGTTACAATTTTCGATTGAAAATTAGGGTGCTTTTTCGATATTAAGTCAAAATAAGGTGAAAAAATAAATATTTTAAATCAAAAAAATTACAGTGTGTTTGGGACATAAAAAGGTAAGTTTTCACGAAATTTCGTGAAAAAAAAATTTTTTTGTAAAAGATAAAAATAAAAAACCAAAAACTTGGTTATTTGAATTTTTCACATAAATTTTGAGGTTATGGTTGTGAAAAAAGTGTTAATACAAAAGTTGTACCTAGATCTTTTTATTACCTACAACTTTGCCGTTTAACGTTTTTCCATAGGACTTGTAGTTTTGCCGGAAATCGAGATAAATCGTTTTCTACCCTTAAAAACTCACCCCTTTCCATTTCCCGACCTCGGATCGCCCGTAAATTATTTTTCCTTTCATTTTTGTTATATTCTCTTCGTTTTCCAATGGGTTTCATCTTACTATTATTTTTTTTCACTTACCATTTTCAAAGGTTTCAAGCGCTGGTCTACTAGGACTACAGTTTAGTTAGGATTAGTTGTTTAACTAAAAATGATACTAGGGCAACTTGGCGTAGTAAAAACGGCACTTTTTCGCCTTAACGACTACGTATTTTGGACTTGTGTTCGTAAACTTACGTTTTTAATCGAAACTGCTTGAACTACATTATTAATCAATTTTACCTACCACTTCTCCATAGTATAGGCATATGCTGGGTCCTTTGATGGGAAATTTAAACAACTAAAATAACTTTGCTCTTGACTTTGCTCTTCCAAAGGCAAACCTGACGTTGTGTTCCTTTGGGTGAAAGATCTCAATGTTTGTGCCAATCCATCTTGATGTTTAATAAAATGAAAAAGTCTTCTCTCCCACAAAATTTTTATTGGTTTGCCTGTTTCGAATATGTAATGTTTTTCATCAGAACCGTTACAAAATGTATATTATAAGAATAAGGACAATTATTAAATTAACCAAGTTGTCATGCAAAGGTTGAAAATTAGTACCTTGTTTTAATAAGACAATAAGTCTTAAAGCCTGTTTACATTAGATGCAATTGCTAGTAAAATTGCCTGTAAGCATGCGCTTTGATGACTTTAATCAGCTGATCCAATTTTGGTAATTTAAAAACGACCATTTAATTGAATCACATAAAGTTGCATGCAGTCATTGCACCTAATGTAAACAGGCAATTAATAAGTATATGTAATTCATCTTTGCCACCTCACTATGTCGGTGAAAATTTGCCAGAGTAGGTTGGGTAAACTAGGTGGTATGGTCTGGCCATGCAAACCTAATACCGTGCGAGCAAAAATTATTTGCATCAAAGAGGGCTTGGATTAAAAAACGTAGGACTTGGTTTAGAACACAATGATATGGGGACGATATATCTAACCAAATATAGGTTAAAATTTTGTCAAATTTATATTATGACATGATATGCCAAACTAATGAGTAATAAAATAAGTAGACAAATAGGTACAAATTTATTTTTGTTTTTTACAAAATTAACAAAGTAAGAATGGGTTCTTAAGAATAGTCTTGCATGTTCCATAAGATCTTCCCACTTCTTGGGACAGGCGTCGTATACAATTTGTTGGCGTATTTTGCATTATTTCACGAACGTTTGCAACAAGTTCTTCTGTTCTTACAGATGGTCTTCCTGCTCCTTTTTTGTGTTGAATAGAACCTGTTTCCCTAAACACAGCCACAGTTCTTTTCAGGCAATGATAAAAATCCCCAGCAATAAAAGCAACGTTAGGAAAATATTCGTGAAAATCGTCCATGCACAAACCCGGATTGTATTGCCACTTACCATTTACTCTAACCCTGTTTTGAAAATACGCTTCAACCATGAATGTTTTGTGCTGTTTCGTAAAGCCCATTGTGTGAATTTTATTGTTCAAGAAATTGGAAAAATTAGCGATGAATCAAATTACTTGTAACGACTGTCAAAGATGACGGAATAACTGATTGATTGTCAATTCAGGTAGTTACTGACACCCAACAGGTATTAGGCTCTACGGCTAAACAATACGTCCTTAGGTGCAAGGCCGTCTTTGATGCAAATAATTTTTGCTCGCACGGTATAATCATCCTGCTGTCTGGAATAAAATGGGCCCAGGGATGTTTGCTGGCTGTACGAAAACGCTCTACCATATATTTATTTAACTGAGTATTACTAATTTTAGTGGGCCCAAAAACCCATTGTTCATATGGGATGGTCGAATGACGAGAAGCTAATATGCATTCAAGATGACGGCAACGTGATTATTTACGACATGTTTGGGAAACTGATCCACAAATTTAATATTTTTCAAAAAGTACAAGACTCGAAAGTTGTTGATGCTAAAATTTTTACCAACACTAAAAATGTAACTGGAATTGCTGTTATGAACTCGAATTATAAAGTATTTGTGGTGAATAGTATTAAAGATATTAAAACGAGACAACTAAGTGAAATACCAAGTAAGTATTATCAAAAAAAAAGAAAAAAAGAATGTTTAAATATTTTTTAATTTAAAATTTTGCTTCTCCTTTTTTAGGTATATTTTTATATTTTGGCACAAATAAAAACTTTATTATTATTATTATTACTTCTTAATTAATTCACCTACTAAGAATAAATAACTTCATCATTGTTGATTGACGTTAAGGGCATATTATCGATACCGTAAGTTTAATCTGTCCTTCTCCGTTAACAATCCTTGATTCACATTCTTGTATTTAATAGCAGCGCTTAATTATTTTGGAAGTTACAAGTAACGACACAAATATTTATTTTAGAATCTCCCAGTGAACCAACAAGTTGGGAGGTGGTATCAGAGGAATTATCCACAGAAGTCCTTCTGGCTAGAGATAAAGAATTATATAGGTTAAAGCAGGACGAGCATCACACTAGTGCTATGGTAAGAAGTTATTGGTTTTTTAAAAAGGTTATGTTTGAGAGAATGATGGCTCTTTTCGAAAGACATTGAATAATTACTGATAAACTTCAGAAGAGGAAAATCCACAATAAGAGCAATTTATCAAGCACTAGAAAAGGTTTTAAACTCATTAAACAACAAAAATCAAACAATGTTAATGTGTATGGACCTCTCAAAAGCCTTCAATTCTGTGAATCACGATTTGTTATATAGAAAACTTGAGATGTATGGGGTGCGTGGTACGGCTATGTGTCTGATTGAATCCTATTTTAAAAAGATAGTTGAATGTGATGAACCTGTGGGCCCAATTGTATCCAGAGGAGTTCCCTAGGGATCAATTTTGGGACCTCTTTTTATATATTTTATACACGAATGAGCTCTCGGATGTCTCTGATGAATACACTGTAATGTATGCCAATGATATATCTCTCATATTTTGTGAAGAAAATAATGAAATCCTTATTTATAAAGTCAATACTGCTATGGCGGCCCTAAATCCATATTTTTCATAGAATGATCTGTTGCTGAATGTGATAAAAATGCAGACTGTCGTCGGTTAAATTGGAAGACGTACATTTCGAACTTAACAAGCAGTATCTCTAGATACTGTTATGCTCTGCGTGTAATTTCGGATCAAGTAGGTACTGGGGTTACCATAACTGCTTTTCGTGCATATACCGGGTGTCCACGGAAGGTGGCTCGCCCCTCTAACTTTTTTGTTTTTCAAGATAATGAAATAAAATTCGGGGGATTTGTATACGACATAAAACTGCATTTTTTGACACGTGACTCAACATTATGGAACTTCCGGTTTAACCGGAAGTGACATAAACTTTCGATTTTTAAATGGGACACCTGGTATATTTTTACTTTTTTTGACTCCATATGACATTCTAAATACAACGATGTGTCACTTGTCACTTTTTGTCACCAAGAAAATATTTTTTTCAACTTTTTCACTCCTTGTAAAATTTATTTCCATGTTTTTTAAACAACAAACTAATTTACTTTGGCAGAAGCTGTCAGCATGTCAATTTTCTTCAAGGCATGATTTTGTTTTATCAGTTTTGCTGGTCACAGGCTACTTGATGCATTTAAATTTAAATTTATTCTCAAAAGATGCTTTATTTTAGGAAAGTTCTAAGTTAACTTTTTAAAGTTTTTTAATGGCAGCTTTTCTAAAACCTAATAGTGTATGGTATCAAAATAATCGTAATAAAATCCTTTTTTTTTTCTTAACCGGACGAGCCACGATGTTGCCATTTAAAAAAAATGAGTTATACAACTTTAAAGATTAAATTTTGCATAGCACATAGCATTGGATCAAAAATAGTAAAATTGTATTTTTCCCAAGATTAGAGAACTGAAATAAGTGATTTTAAGGTATTCATAGCCCTCTAGATAAAACAATAAATTTGGAAAAAAAAATATTTTTTTGGTGACAAAAAGTGACAAGTGACACATCGTTGTATTTAGAATGTAATATGGAGTCAAAAAAAGGAAAAATATATCAGGTGTCCCATTTAAAAATCGAAAGTTTATGTCACTTCCGGTTAAACCGGAAGTTCCATAATGTTGAGTCACCTGTCAAATAATGCAGTTTTATGTCGTATACAAATCCCCCGAATTTTATTTCATTACCTTGAAAAACAAAAAAATTAGAGGGGCGAGCCACCTTCCGTGGACACCCGGTATACAGTGTAGATTGAGATATGGTGTGATATTTTGGGGTGATTCAATTAGTGATTAACAAAGCTGTAGTCTGTGGGTTACTTTAGAGAACGTTATTTGTTTACTTAAAATTTTAAAAACCGAAACCGTAAAAAAAAATTTTCTTCCTCTATACGTGAAACAGCCCATCCCTGGCATTGGGCCATGACTGGTAGGATCCTTTATTCCCGGAAAATTCCAGTTATTTATTGGTAAAACGGCAACACTGAGTACCATACCCTAATTACTAATAACAATATTTTAGCTCCAACCGGATATTTCTATCCCTTACACTGCAATATTGGAAATGACTGTATCTCTCAATGCTCGGCATTTATGTTTTTTTACTGATTCCGGACATCTCTGGCTTGGATCGACGGATTTAAGGCACAAATATTGTGAAATTGATACCAATATTATTCACAGACCCAAACAGCTTGTGTGGTAAGGGATATTTATTGTTTACAATATGTTGTAGTATATTTTAGTACATATGAAATATTTAAGCCTAAAATGCAAATGCACAACTAAAAAATTTTTTATCGGAAAAGTATTGGCTTGGAAAATATATCGCAGAATTGTTGTGCCTAGTCATTACGTTATTTTTGCCATGCTAAAATAAAAACTAGCACGTTGTAAAAAGTTTTTTTTTAAATTTGATAAAAATAGTTAGCTTCATATACAGTGTCACCAATAAAGTCCGCATCATATGGGATTTTTTTTTATTAAAAGCTTTATTCAAAATTTGACCTTGGCATCAAGTTCTGCTTCGATTGAGATGAAAATTAAGCAAAAAAATAGTAGTCACGTGATTCGCATTATCTGTCAAATTTTAATTTTTTCCAAAAAATAATTCAAAAGTGGGGTTATTTCTGAAAATACCGAAAAAAGCTATTAGAAAAAGTTTTTTTAAATGCAGTTTCTAGCCCACATGCAAAAAATTTCAGCTGCATAAGATAATTTTAATTTTTTACCCATATTTTGTAAATTGCACCACTTTTGCAAAATAAGACTCAACGCAACCCACATAAAACTTCTTAGTATTGACAATGCTTTATTTCAGATACATTTTCTTTAAAGTAGCGCCATATTAAATGTGTGTTTTTCTACAAAATCAAAATTGGGCTATTAAAATTTGGTCGCATGTGATGCAAAGTTTATTTGTTTTTGACCCTGTATAAGGTAACTTCATAAAATAAGTATTTTTGGAAACGTAGTTTGTGTCTGAAAGTAAGACACCTTAATATTAGGACAAAAAAGAACACAGTGTCATCGGTAAAGTGTTCATTAAGTCGAAAATAAATTTTAGTTTAACTTAACGTAAAGTTTATCTATTTTCAACGATTTAATTTAAAACCCCTTATTTACTTTATTTTTTTACTTTCAGACACAAACTACGTTTTCAAAAATACTTATTTTATGAAGTTACCTTGTACAGGGTCAAAAACAAATAAACTTTGCATCACATGCGACCAAATTTTAATAGCCCAACTTTGATTTTGTAGAAAAACACACATTTATGTGGCGCTACTTTAAAGAAAATGTATCTGAAATAAAGCATCGTCAAAACTGAGCAGTTTTATGTAGGTTGCGTTGAGTCTTATTTTGCAAAAGTGGTGCAATTTACAAAATATAGGTAAAAAATCAAAATTATCTTATGCAGCTGAAATTTTGCATGTGAGCTAAAAACTACATTTAAAAAAACTTTTTCTAATAACGTTTTTCGATATTTTCAAAAATAACCCTAGTTTTGAATTATTTTTTGGAAAAAATTAAAATTTGACAGATAATGCGAATCACGTGACTACTATTTTTTTTGCTTAATTTTCATCTCGATCGAAGCAGAACTTGATGTCAAAGTCAAATTTTGAATAAAGCTATTAATAAAAAAAAATCCCATATGATGCGGACTTTATTGGTGACACTGCATAAAATGCAATGACTGTAGGATTTTCCACTTTTAATACATTTAAAAAGTATCTGACTGACTCAAGTTTGAAAGATTGTGTGCTTCCCCCTTACACACGTCGTAGATAGACTAGTGTGTCGACCTCGTATTGTGTAAGCAAGCAGTAAGCACTACTTACACTGGAAACAATAACAGCTAAACAAACTGATTGCTTTGCAATTTATTTACCGCGACAAATTACGATCTCCGGTTTTAATATTTCAACTGGCAACAAGGTATAGCCGGAGTCACTGATCTTATATGAACGAAGCCGTAAACACTTTCACGGCACGTGGGTTATCATCTGGACGTCCATTCTCGAAAAAGGCGAATGATCATTTCAAGAGAAGTGATTAGTTTTTCTCTTAAGAATGATTAAACTGTATTCTTGAAACTTAAAATGACTATTAATTTCCATGACACTGTGAGCATATGATGTGAATTGTCCCTTCTCGCGAGAGAGCGTTCACTTATCTTAAATTGGAGAATAGACGTCCAGTTATCTTATCTCGAAGCGCGTACATGAGAGTTGGAAAAAGCCGCAGGCACTGGTGCCAATCTTCCTGATTTATCGGTATGATAAAATAAAATTTATTGTATCGGCACGCGGCAGGGAGGGGGCGAGCTGCCACTCAGCCTCGTGGATATTCCACCACTGGTAGAAAACTATCCTATCTATGCCACTTAGTTTTCATTGTTCAGTAGGTACAAGGAGGAAAAAAATCCCTCATTCCTGTCTGTTTTTATCCACTATTTAAAATTAAAATAAAAACAAAAAAGGCAATTTTAGGTGTGGAAATGAAGCTGTTGTTGTTTACTGGGAAAACGATCAAACCGTACTAGTGGTGGGAAAAAATGGACAAACCCAAAGTTATATCTATGATAGTGCCATACACTTAGTGTCAGAAATTGATGGCGTAAGGATAATATCCGCCGCTCACCACGAGTTACTGCAAAAAGTTCCAGAAGTTGTACAGAAAATATTTAGAATTAATAGTACCGAGCCTGGTAGTTTTCTCCTTGAAGCGTCGAAACAATTTCAGGTGAAATAAATGTGAAATTTAGTTGTTTTAGTATAGGTGTTTTTTTATTTGTTTTTTACAGGATTTTTTGTTTGCAACTCAGTAAGACAAGTTTTAACTCATTGCCCAAAACCGCCCTTTTTTAAAAGGATCGTTTATTTTAAATGCTTGATACTTGTTTTCTATACATGGCAAGTTTTAAATTTTTACAATGTCTTACAGACATTCTTACATAAAAGTACCATTTTGACATATTCTTTTTAAAAGTGATTTTTTCTTCTTCCCCGGTTTATTTGGTTGTTTTAGACCCTTTTAATTAACTTTTTCACATACTCAGTATGTTTTAACTTATTTCTATTGCTCTTCACATTATGTCATTTCGACACACCAATTTTTAATTCCATAAAAGCTCCATTAAGGTTTTATACCACTTATCATTTTCTCTTCTGCTAAAACCATCAGCAATACTTTTTTCTGTCTCCTGATGATGAACGTTTTACATTCGAAAGATGTAGAGACCTCTGAACAAATTTTTGTTCTATTAAATTTTGTGAAGGAAGTTTTTCTTTCCTTTTCATACTTTCAACTCCACTTTAAGCATAGACTATTTCTTCAAACTTTAACTAAACGATTAATACCTTGGTTTTCAATCATTTAACACATTTTCATTAAATCCATGGGGAGGAAATATGAAAGCAATATACTATTGCTAATATTCTTCACATAACTGTAATTTTATCAGAAAATTCAATGGCCATTAATTTTTACTATTTCTTCAATACAGACTGCCCGATTTACTTGATGCTTTGTCTCTCTAGTGATTAAAAAAAATAATACGAAATATTTGGTTTCGACTAGGCTAGCTTCTTCTCATTTTGCTAGAATTGTTAGGAATTATTTACCAAATATTTCCTAATCGCTAGATTAATCAGAGCCAAATGCTCCTGTTAAATGGCCACCCCGTTCCCCAGACCATTCATCCTTGGACTATTTAGTTTGGGGGTGTATGAAAGAATGATTTTGTAATATGATTCCGATATTTAGCAAGAATCATTTAATAGAAATAATTTTTCAAACTGGAGACCAGTTCAGGTTGAAACCACATATTTTTTAAAGGTTGAGATTTTTTTTATCCAAAAATGGAGGTTATATTCAGCAATTTTTTTAGATTATTTTTTTAAAAGTAAAAAAAAATATTTTTCGAATTTTTACATCAATCTTTATAAACAAGTATGAAAATAAAATCTAAACACCTTTTTCAACTAACTTTCTTCGATATATCGTCATCTAATACCAATTTTGCATGCCAAAATATGTTCTAATACAGTGTCACCAGTAAAGTCCGCATCATATGGGATTTTTTTTTATTAATAGCTTTATTCAAAATTTGACTTTGGCATCAAGTTCTGCTTGGATCGAGATGAAAGTTAAGCAAAAAAATAGTAGTCAGGTGATTCGCATTATCTGTAAAATTTTAATTTTTTCCAAAAATAATTCAAATGTGGGGTTATTTCTGAAAACATCGAAAAAAGTTATTAGAAAAAGTTTTTTTAAATGCAGTTTCTAGCCCACATGCAAAATTTCAGCTGAATAAGATAATTTTGATTTTTTACCTACAAACTCAAAATTGGGCTATTAAAAGTTGGTCGCATGTGATGCAAAGTTTATTTGTTTTGGACCCTGTATAAGGTAACTTCATAAAATAAGTATTGCTGAAAACGTAGTTTGTGTCTGAAAGTAATACACCCTAATATTAAGACAAAAAAGAACACAGTGTCATCAGTAAAGTGTTCATTAAGTGGAAAATAAATTTTAGTTTAACTTAACGTAAAGTTTATCCATTTTCAACGATTTAATTTAAAACCCTCTTTACTTTATTTTTTATTTTTTTACTTTCAGACACAAACTGCGGTTTCAAAAATACTTATTTTATGAAGTTACCTTATACAGGGTCCAAAACAAATAAACTTTGCATCACATGCGACCAAATTTTAATAGCCCAATTTTAATTTTGTAGAAAAACACATTTAATATGGCACTACTTTAAAGAAAATGTATCTGAAATAAAGCATTGCCAAAACTAAGAAGTTTTATGTAGGCTGCGTTGAGTCTTATTTTGCAAAAGTGGCAATTTACAAAATATAGGTAAAACATCAAAATTATCTTATGCAGCTGAAATTTTACATGTGGACTAGAAACTGCATTTGAAAAAACTTTTTCTAATAACTTTTTTCGATGTTTTCAAAAATACCCCACTTTTGAATTATTTTTTGGAAAAAATCAAAATTTGACAAATAATGCGAATCACCTGACTACTATTTTTTTGCTTAATTTTCATCTCGATCAAAGCAGAACTTGATGCCAAAGTCAAATTTTGAATAAAGCTATTAATAAAAAAAAACCCATATGATGCTGACTTTACTGGTGACACTGTATAAAACTTGCATCGCTTTCGTTCACGTCCCTCTCCCGCAATCCCGCATTGATTTGAGTGGTATTAATTTAAGACGTGCGAGATCGATTCAACGGATTACTTTTGGGGACGATTTTTTTTATCGTACGATGTTAATAATATAACTTTTTTAGAAAGGAAGTCACAAAGCTAATGAATACATATGCCTCGTTAAAAACAATCTGGAAGATGCCGTCAACCAATGTTTGGATGCAGTGGGCTACGAGTTCGACCCGGAAATCCAAAAAATGCTTATCAGAGCCGCGCAGTTTGGAAAATGTTTTGTGTCAGACATAAACTCGGACAAATACGTAAAAATGTGCCGGCTACTTAGAGTCTTGAATGCGGTTAGGGAACCCAAAGTGGGAATTCCTTTAACAATTGCTCAGTATCCTTTTTAACTGACAATCACTAACTGTTATGATAATACAATCTACCTATTACACTAAATAAGGGTACCGATGCCATTTCCGTACCAAATTACCTTCCAACCTTCACTCCTTTTCCCATTACCTCACTTACCTTTCACCACTTCACTCCTCTTTCCTTCTTTTTCCATACTTTCCAAACTATATACAGAGTTATGATTAAAGCCAAATGCGCATATATATGCCTTGTTTGCCTTTAAAATATGCAGTTATTCGCATTTTTTTACGAAATATGCATACTGGTATGCAATATTTCTTAATTTATTAAAGTAAAATGAGGCAAAGAAACACATCGGATTCTAAAAAATATGTTTATTTTTTTTAAAATGCAAAAAAAAACAAAGAAAAATAAAAGAAAACAATTTTTAACCTAAAATTGTATGAAAGGCATTTATTACTACCTAAATATTTTTCAAAATTTTCAACTAAAAAGGATTGTCTTCTATTAGCAAAAATATGTTTATACAAAGAGAAGCTTCTTCCAACATCTACTGATGTAATCGGACAATACGGCAAATTAGGTAGCAAGATATAAGGCCGCTTCGTTGGATGGTTTACCCTCATAATTCCTTTTATTGCAGTTAAGTATTTAAATCCTTCATTCTTTTTTACAGTTACATCCAATTTGTTCCTTACTTGACCTCCTACTTTACTGGGAATGTTGTTACATTTTTCTCCACTAAACTCTAACTCTGGGAAAATTTTAATCCACGAACTGTACAATGGAACAAGAGTTTCACCAAGCATGTAGCCCAACACAAATTAATTATTGATTGTAGAATGTAAGAATATACAAATATACAATATGTTTCATTAAAACAAAATAAAGTTGATACACGAATATCGGTTTTCTAGAAAAATGCATATGAAAAAGAAATAATTTGACGGGTCCGAGTGATTTTTGATTAAGTGGGCGGTATTCTATATAAAAGTCTGGTCCGTTTCTTTATCATAACGCTGTAGATTCACTAAAAAATCCTATAATGCACTTTTGTAATGAATAAATCATGTTTTAATATGTTTATATGTAAGTATAGTTTATGTTTATAGGTACATTTTTCTTAACATTTATTAAGATTAAAATATATGAAGTTAAAAGATAGCAGTGGTCACGAGGAAGATGAATCCTTGAAGAATTTACTAAATCGACTAATAACTAGAAACATGTACTTCTTAGCCCTGCAAATAGCAAAATATCTAAAACTGCCCGAGAAGGACGGAAGTAGTTATATCCTTGTTCACTGGGCGAAATATAAGGTAAGCTTGAAAAATAAGGGAAAGAGAAATGCTTCCCAATTTCGGTATTGCTACATCGGGAACATTTTTTGAATTTGTGAAATATAATTTTTTTCTACGAAATAATTAAAGGCTTTTGAAAGAATATATTTTTTTTTAGGTTAGCCAACATCACGTTGAAGAAGAAATAGTGGCACGAGAAATAGCCGAAAAATTAGGATACTCTTCAGGCGTTTCCTACAGGGAAATTGCTGAAAAAGCTTCTGAATATGGAAAGAAAAAATTAGCTATAAAAGTAAGCTAATTATATATTTTCTTTACAAAAAATAGATTTTGTACTCGTTCGGCAACCGAAATATAGTGTTGGTTATGTTGTTTAACCCGTTAACTATAGTCAATTTCGGCATGAGAAAAAGGGATAAACTTATAATCTTCAGCGGTTCTAAAAAGTTTTGATTCAAAGATGTCCGTCCGTTTTGTGGTGAATTTGACAAGTTACCTAAGGAAAAAACCAATAAGGTCACGTTTTTGAATCTATGCATAACTTTTAATTCTAAACAACTTTTCTTAATAACATTTTGCTGAATTTTCTGAAATAGGGGTACTTTATTCTTGTACAAGTTTTATATTTTTTGGCCTACCCTGTACGCCGTTTGACTTGCAACCATTCCAAGTGCACCTAATATGATTATCGAACATGCACCAACTTTTATCAAGAATAACATTTTCTGAGAAATCGGTAATAAAAAAACTGCCCATATGTTGCACTCTTAAACAACCACACTGTACAGGGTGTTTCATTAAGGTCGAAGAGCGGCCATATATCGGAAACTATTGGGCATAGAAATTCAGGGAAAAAAAAATTAATAACTAAAGTGGCTATGAGAAAATCCTGGAAATAATTTTTAAGTTCCTCATTTTGCCGCAAGAGGGCACAATTGAAAAGTAAATTTTAACATTTTAGATATCTCCGAAAATTGCACGTTAAGGTATATTTTTAATAACACCATTAAAAAGCTTGAACAATTTTGCATAATTTTGGTCCCGTGTTTGTTGGCGTAGCGACTTTAGTAAGAGTGGGGGAAGCTGTTGAAAGTGTAAACATTTAACTCGCTGTAACTTATAAACCACTTATCCGATTTTAGCAAACTAAAGACTGTTTGGAAGAGAAATGTATGCACTTTCACCAATCGTATTTAGTTGTCAATAATAGTTCTCAATAAAATTGCTAGAGGGCGCAATTTGTAATAATAATAGTTTTTTTGATTTTATCCCGAAAATTTAAATCATACGGTATAATTATGATACCATAATCGAAAAGTAAATTAAATTTGCTAGAAAAAATATAAAAACCGCTGCTCGATATCTTTGTTCGTTTCAGAGTTATTGCCAAAACATTAATTTTTAATACAAATTGCGCCCTCTAGCAATTTTATTTGAAACTATTGTGTACCATTGAATATAACAATTAAAGGTACTTACCTTACTTCTAAACGACTTATCCGATTTCACTCAATTTAAGCTTGTTTGGAAGAGAAAGGTAAGTACCTTTAATTGCCTTATCCAATGGTACACAATAGCTTCAAATAAAATTGCTAGAGGGCGCAATTTGTATTAAAAATTACTGTTTTGGCAATAACTCTGAAACGAACAAAGATATCGAGCAGCGGTTTTTATATTTTTTCTAGCAAATTTAATCTACTTTTTGATTATGGTATTATAATTATACCGTATGATTTGAATTTTCGGGATAAAATCAAAAAAACTATTATTATTACAAATTGCGCCCTCTAGCAATTTTATTGAGAACTATTATTGACAACTAAATACGATTGGTGAAAGTGCATACATTTCTCTTCCAAACAGTCTTTAGTTTGCTAAAATCGGATAAGTGGTTTATAAGTTACAGCGAGTTAAATGTTTACATTTTCAACAGCTTCCCCCACTCTTACTAAAGTCGGTACGCCAACAAGCACGGGACCAAAATTATGCAAAATTGTCCAAGCTTTTTAATGGTGTTATTAAAAATATACCTTAACGTGCAATTTTCGGAGATATCTAAAATGTTAAAATTTACTTTTTAATTGCGCCCCCTTGCGGCAAAATGCGCAACTTAAAAATTATTTCCAGGATTTTCTCATAGCCACTTTAGTTATTAATTTTTTTTTCCTGAATTTCTATGCCCAATAGTTTCCGAGATATGGCCGCTCTTCGACCTTAATGAAACACCCTGTATATATATATTTATATACCTTTTGTAAAAATAAAGTTATATGACCTTCATAACACTACATAAATGAATAAAACTATTTTTTCTTTTTCCGGATATATTTTTTTGCGATTACATTTTTCGAGACATTTTTGAATTTTCTGTGTTTTTTGATTTGATTCATATAGCGACCTTTGGACCCGTACGTTATTACCAGATATAAGATATAAATAAAAGCTAGGGACTGGGGCGTATTGGCTACACTTTACATTTATTTTATACATCAAATTTTTTTACCCCGTGCACGCCGATAGAACAGGCCTGTATTGAGTGTTATTTTTTAGTTGTTGGATTACGAATCTAAGGCCAGTGAACAAGTAGAATTATTACTAAAATTAGGAGAAAATCAACCTGCCTTACTGAAAGCTATCGAGAGCGGTGATACCGATTTAGTTTATATGGTTATTTTAAAGTTAAGAGAGAAGATGTCGCTGGGAGATTTTAAGGTCAGTTTGAAACAAAAATGTATTCTGTTAACCTTTTTATATTTATTTAAATTTAAAAAGGTTATATTTGTATGTTCGTAACTTGTGATTTCTAGATGACTATTCGAAACTTTCCAGTAGCACAATCCTTGTATATTAAGTATTGCAAGGAATATAATACTTCAGCGCTGAGTGAAATTTATATTCAGGAGGACGATTTTTCTTCTCAAGCACAGATGTTTATAGCTGACAGTCTTGATGAAAGCGTAAGTATCCTCTTATTATTTTGTTTTGTAGTTTTTTTAATGGATGAATTGTAGTTAAATTAGCTGATCCCCAAATTGAAATCATATACTTACTGTAATTTAAAAAAATAATTTAATAATAAATAGCCATGATCCTTTATTACTTTGGGAACATTAAACCGGGTTTCGTGACGTTACAAACTTTTTTTTTTAAATACCAATGTTTTTGAAGATATATTTTATTATTTCCAGAAATCGCACATGAGAGATTCCTTGTTGACATCAGCTCTTGATGCTTATAAAAAGGGAAGGAAGGACTTATATGCCGGAATGTGCGATGAAGCTCTGAAACTTTTAAAATTGCAGAGAGAATTAGAAGACAAACTACAAGAAAGAAATAAACTTGTTGGAAAATCAGTTCATGACACTTGTAAAATTTTATTGGAACTGAAGGAACCAAAGTTGGCAGAAAAAGTGAAAAACGATTTTAAGATTCCCGACAAAAGGTAAAAAAACTTTATACTAAACTAAAACGTTTTCGCAATTTCTTTTTATAAATAAATGTACAGGGTGTCCGGGAAAATGTGGGAAATCTCCCGGATATGAAAAAAGCACATGAAAAGAATACTACAAGTTCATATAAACTTCTTTCGTATCGGCCTCCTCTTCGGAGATATGGGCTCCCAAAGAGCTCCCATGGAATTAAGTTTTTGACACATAATTATTAAACCAACAGATATATTTCAATTTTTTTTTCATATGATCTATACCAGAACAGACCCTTCAAATTACTATCCCAGAAAGTGTTGCGAATTACTCACAGCTGCAGGGACGGACTAACTGTGACACTAATGTGTCCATTTTTTTTACGCCCTGTATGATAAAAACTTTGGACAACGTTTTTTACATACCTTTAACTATTGACTAAAAATTAAGTACTCTTCATTCATGTCGCTAATCCTAACCGTTTTCGGAAAAACGTCATTTTATTGCGATCATGTATTAATATTAAGCAGTTAAAAGTGAACATTTATAATTTATATTAACAAAGATGTATCTTTTATTGAAATACGCTAAACATACATGCTGTAAATACAAAAGTAAATGTTAAAAATGACGTTTTTTCCGAAAACGGTTAGGATTAGCGACATGAATGAAGAGTACTTAATTTTTAGTAAATAGTTAAAGGTATGTAAAAAACGTTGTCCAAAGTTTTTATCATACAGGGCGTAAAAAAATGGGCACATCAGTGTCACAGCTAGTCCGTCCCTGCAGCTGTGAGTAATTCGCAACACTTTCTAGGATAGTAATTTGAAGGGTCTTACCTGGTATAGATCATATGAAAAAAAAATTGAAATATATCTGTTGGTTTAATAATTTTGTGTCAAAAACTTAATTCCATGGGAGCTCTTTGGGAGCCCATATCTCCGAAGAGGAAGTCGATACGAAAGAAGTTTATATGAACTTGTAGTATTCTTTTCACGTGTTTTTTTCATATCCGGGAGATTTCCCACATTTTCCCGGACACCCTGTATAGTTAATTTATGTTTTAAAGGTATTGGTGGATTAAAATAACTGCCCTTGCAACCCAAGGGGATTGGATCGAATTGGAGAAACTTTCAAAGATTAAAAAATCGCCCATTGGATACGCACCCTTCGTCGATGTTTGTTTGACCAATAATAAGAAGGACGAAGCAATGAAGTATTTGCCTAAAGTTGGTGACGATTTGAAAGTTAAATATTATCTAAAAGTTGGGTAAGTGTATTAGACTTAGGCTGTTGAAAGGGAATGGGTTACGTTTACACCTCCACTGCGACCATACGATCCATTGTCGCTCACACCTTATCCATATACAGTACAATCGCGATAATATGAATATGCACTCTTATGAACGACTCAGTAATATGAACATACTATTTTTTGCATTGACCACTCTGTAGTATGAACAGTGTTTAATAACCGTAATAAGAACAACTTGGTGTTATACCTTGAATCGTACTTAATTTTATGCATTAATCAGTTCAAAATGGTTAAAGTAAATGGAAAATCAAAATGCCTTTCTCTTTCCGAAAAAGCAAAAATCATATAGGATGTTAATAAAAGCTGAAGAGATAGAAGATTGGAAGCAGGACGCAATTAAAGACTCAAACTTGGAAGAAGGCGTAAATGAGAATGAAGAGGATGAAAGTGATCTTGAAATTCAAGACCAGTCAAGTGCTGAAATTAAGCATGGTGAAGCAGTTGAAGCCCTCACAATAGCAATAGAATAGGCTAAGTAGCTTAAACATAACGGAAATCGCGAGTTTAAAAAACATTCATGAGTAAGCTGTTTTAGCAAACATTTCTGCTAAAAGAACACAATCTAAATTAATATCTTATTTTGCTATAAAAGATTAGTTAAGTATCTTAAGTTAGATTATTGTATCAATACACACTATGTAGTATGCTAGGTACAATAATAATAATTTGTTACATATTATATGTATTTTTTGTAAACTTCGCTAATATAAACTTTTAATTGAAAAGTTACTGACTGCTTCATCATCGCCCAGCCTGAACCCCCAATCCTAGAATCATAAAATTTCAAGGAGGTCTTCTCCCTATAACGTTGGGTTTGTTCGTTCTAAGAAGAGACTTCGAAAATCAACCCCCGGGGGGTAAGAACGGGGGGTTGAAATTTTTATAGGAATTTCTGTATCTTAGAAACTAAGACTGGTAGAGGTCTAAAAATTGGTATAGAAGATCCATTAATTAAATAATAATATAGGTGTTTCGTCAGTTTTCAAAATTCACTTAGGGGTTAAAAAAAGTGGTGTTGCCTATTTTGAGGGGCGTACCGATAACTACAGTGTGTCCACGAATAGAGTTTGGAAGAGGAAAAACTTTTTAATTAGTAGGTATAGAAGAAAAAGTAATTCCTTATAAATGTCTGCTTCTGCTGAAACTATAATTTTGAATATCAGATTTGCGTTTACTATACAGGGTTCGTCAAAAACAACGTCTACTTTTTGAGATTTTTTTTTCTATTCTATAATAATTTAAGGGCTTTGCGTCGCTTTTGGGGATTTCAACTCGCGACTTTTTAAAGTTATTACTAATTTATGATCTACATAATAGGTACCATACAAAATGTAATAAACTAGTAGTTAAAGCCAGTTTTATTTTTTTAAGTAGGTACTTAAGTACCTGTATATTTTTTATTTACAAGATAGAGGAAAAACTTTTTTATTAGTAGGTACCTATAGAAGAAAAAATCATTCTTTATAAAAATGTCTGCTTCTGCTGAAACTACAATTTCGAATATCAGATTTGCGTTTACTATACAGGGTTCGTCAAAAACAACGTCTACTTTTTAGGATTTTTTTTCAATTCCTTGATTTATTAAATGAATTTTGATTGTGCTGAAACTACAATTTCAAATATCACATTTGCGATTACCATACAGGGTTCGTCAGAAACAACATTTTTAGTTTTTTGGATTTTGTTTAAAATAAATTTACGTAAAAACAAACAACTATTGTTGCTTTCTTACTTCGAATATGATTTTATATCTGGCCTAGTAACGATTTTGTTGTAAGAAAATCATTTTTTATTTGCCTACTTTTGAAGTATTTTTTATAATTTATGTCATATTTCTTTAATTCATTCAATCATAAATTATGAAACTTTTATTCAAACGTGTGGTACCAACGAGTTAACGCATAATTTAACTCGACATCTAAATTCCCGATAACAGATCCTAACTTGGGATATTTGCAATAACTACTCTTATTTTTTCTTTCAAGAGATCTAAGTTATTATTGAAATCGGTTTTATACACTTGTAGCTTCAGATATCCCCATAAATAAAAGTCGATAATTGTGCGATCGGGACTCCTACGTGCCAACTGATTTGGACCATAGGTTCCTTCCAATCCATTTGTTCCCGAAGTGATGATTTAGCCAATCATCAACAGAAATTGAAAATTATAATTGAAAAAATCCGGAAAACAAAAACTTTTGTTTCTGTCGAACCGTGTATACTAATCGCAAATCTAATAGTTAAAATTTTAGTTTCAACACTAGCAAAATTCATTTAATAAATCAAGGACTTGAAAAAAAAGATCCAAAAAACTAAGAATTCTGTTTGTAATGAACCCTGTATAGTAACTGCAAATCTGTTATTCGAAACTGTAGTTTCAGCACAAGCAGATGTTTTTATAAAGAGTGACTTTTTCTTTTATATCTACTAATAGAAAAGTTTTTCCTCTTTCAAACTCTATCCGTATAATTGTAAGCGAAAATTGATACTATTCTTACTCTGTTAAAATAACAAAGTACGTGTTTTAATGTTTTAGGAAATTTTGCTCCTAGGGGGTAGAAATGGAGGGGGTAAGTTTCCAACGCAACTACAAGAGAAAAAGGTATATAAGTAAAAAAATTCTTTGCTTAGAACGAATACACATGTGTTAAGGCATTTACAAAAAATTTGCCCCCAGGGGGTGGAATAAGGGGTATACAAGTTTATATTTGAAATAATATTTTTGGTCCGAATTTCTTGAAACTCAGCATAAGTACTCTAATACCGTGTGACCAGTATAGTCCGGAAGTCCGCATCATATGGGATTTTTTTTTATTAATAACTTTATTCGAAATTTGACTTTGGCATCAAGTTATACTTCGATCGAGATGAAAATTAAGCAAAAAAAAATAGTAGTCACGTGATTCGCATTATCTGTCAAATTTTAATTTTTTCCAAAAAATAATTCAAAAGTGGGGTTATTTCTAAAAGTATCGAAAAAACTTATTAGAAAAAGTTTTTTTAAAAGCAGTTTCTAGCCCACATGCAAAATTTCAGCTGCATAAGAATTTTTATTTTTTACCCAATTTTGTAAATTGCACCACTTTTGCAAAATAAGACTCAACGCAACCAACATACAACTTCTTAGTTTTAACAATGCTTTATTTCAGAATGTGTGTTTTTCTACAAAATTAAAATTGGGCTATTAAAATTTGGTCGCATGTGATGCAAAGTTTATTTGTTTTTGACCCTGTATAAGCTAACTTCATAAAATAAGTATTTTTGAAAACGTAGTTTGTGTCTGAAAGTATTACACCTTATTAAATTATTATCAAAATTACCTTATGCATTTGAAATTTTGCATGTGGTCTAGAAACTACATTCAAAAAAACTTTTTCTAATAATTTTTTTTTAGGTGCCACGCCCCTTTTTGGACTATTAAAACCTACCAATTTTACATTTTGATCGATAGCCCAACCCAAAAAAACGTAGAATCATTTTTATTTTAAATGTAATTTTTTCAAAGGTTAGCAGGTATTTTTTATTTGTATTAATTTCAAAGGTTTTTTGCTTTATTGCAAAAAAAGATTGTGACACGTTAAGGGGATCATATTTTAATGTTAAGAATTTGAGTCAAAAAAATGTAATTGTTTTAAGGACAAAACATCCGAAAAAAAAATGCCGTGCAAAGAAAGTTCAAAGAACATGTAATTTTTTTCTTTCAATATAAAATATAATATAAATTTGTTGATTGAAGTTAAATTGGCACATTTTAACATTATTTAAAATTGGGGATTTTCAACATGCAAATCTCCTCAAAAATCGGGATTTTCGACGTGTAGATCGGAAAAATCGGGATTTTTGACGTGCAATCGGAAAGCGGGACAAATCGAGTCATATCGGGACGTCTGGCAACCCTGATTTATAACAATGGAATTGCGTAAGCGAAGCCGCGGATACTCGCTGGTTTTATATAAACTTTGATGCATGGGTAGGTGTCTGTTTCCGATTGGTACGCTATATTTAATTCTAGGAATAAACAAATACAGTCGTATTTTTATCTGCTTATCTGTTTGCCATGATATTTCCAATTTCTAATAACTGATTAGATGAAGCGTTTGTTATTCATTCTGTTATACAATACACCCGATTTTTTTATTAACGTCTATGAGATTAAAACCTTACTTTCACCAAAATAATTGTAGCAGTATCTTCCCAACCAATTAATGAATCAATATGCACGTCATCAACTTTATTAAAGAGGGAGCACCGGGAAGAAAAGTAGACATATGCCTATTAAATATCGGATGACAACGAAATTACTATCCAGCTTGTTATTTCCTTATAAAATAAAACATGTGCGCACATTTTCAGTATTCAAACTTCTGACCGTCACTTCCGGTTGAACCGGAAGTGCACACAATTTGGTTATTTTAAATATAACACCCTGTATATTTACTTTACCTATTTTTACCAATGATCTGGTACCTATTGACAAAATCGTATTCCATTCTGAAGTAAATCAGCATACAAATTTCGCCCCTTCACTTTGTATGCTAAACTTACGCTGTTAAAATTATTAACATGACGTGGAAAATTTAAATCCTTGTCTACAACCTTATAAAAAGTCTGCAGTATGGTTACGCAGCAGTAAGAGATCCGCCCGCAAAGATGTGACCGCCACGACATTGGTCTGAGGCCATGATGACGTTGTTCCATTCATTTCCGTTTAGAAGAAAAGTCCACGGAAAAACATCTGTTTGCGATGCATCGAAATAAAATGTTTAATAGAATTAGAATGACCAAACAAACCACAAATCTAATTATTCTAAGCTCACACCTTAACTGAAACCAAAATTAAAAGGTATATTCAAGATTGAAAGGCAACGGCAAAATAATTATTTTACGAATAAATTAATAAAATAATTAAGGGCGATTAAAATACATCGATGCATCGGCAAAATATCAGATGGCCTCGATGCATCGCTTAAAAACGATGTATCGCCTTGAAAATATCGATGTTTTTGATGTGTCGATATATATCGAACATCCCTATTTCCGTTTGATGTTTCTTTGACAGTGGTCTGAAATTTTCTTCAGTTTATCGGTTTTGTGTAATAATTGATGTGTTTTTAGTGTTTTGCGATATTTTTTAGAGACTAATAATTAAGATGAATCGCAAGCATCAAGTATGCCAGAACTCTGAAAATAATGATTCTGCGGTTGGTTTTCATGGGTGAGTAAATAGAAAGTTGGGGTATTTGAAGGTTAGGTTTAAACTAGAGTAGCAAGGTCATTTTCAAAGGTAAATTTACCGTAATCCCTGCTCCCTGCCCCACCAAGCTCTTCACAGCCTCTCTCCTACAAACGATGTTGGCAACACATTTTAGTATGCTGCGATTCTATTTTGAATGTTTGGCGTGAGGTTGGTTTATTTGGCGCTGCGACTATTAATAGGCCATATAAATAACCAAACCATTTTGTAATTGACTTCCTCTGCGGATACGTATACTGTGTGACCATTAAAGTCCGCATTATATGGGAATTTTTTTTTTCATAACTATTCGAAATTTGACTTTGGCATTAAATTCTGCTTCGATCGAGATGAAAATTAAGCAAAAAATAGTAGTCACGTGATTCGCATTATCTGTCAAATTTTAATTTTTTCCAAAATATAATTTAAAAGTAGGATTATTTCTGAAAGTATCGAAAAAAGTTATTAGAAAAAGTTTTTTAAATGCAGTTTCTAGCCCACATGCAACATTTTAGCTGAATAAGATAATTTTGATTTTTTACCCATATTTTGTAAATTGCACCACTTTTGCAAAATAAGACTCAACGCAACCTACATAAAACTTCTTAGTTTTGACAATGCTTTATTTCAGATAGATTTTCTTTAAAGTAGCGCCATATTAAATGTGTGTTTTTCTGAAAAATCAAAATTGGGCTATTAAAATTTGGTCGCATGTGATGCAAAGTTTATTTGTTTTTTACCCTGTATAAGGTAACGTCATAAAATAAGTATTTTTAAAAACGTAGCTGTAAGTAATACACCTTAATATTAAGACAAAAAAGAACACAGTGTCATCAGTAAAGTGTTCATTAAGTGGCAAATAAATTTTAGTGGTGGGTAAAAAATCAAAATTATCTTATGCAGCTGAAATTTTGCATGTGGGCTAGAAACTGCATTTAAAAAAAAATTCTTATAACTTTTTTTCGATATTTTCAGAAATAAACCCACTTTTGAATTATTTTTTGAAAAAAATTAAAATTTGACAGATAATGCGAATCACGTCACTACTATTTTTTGCTTAATTTTCATCTCGATCAAAGCAGAACTTGATGCCAAAGTCAAATTTCGAATAAAACTATTAATAAAAAAAAATCCCATATGATGCGGAATTTACTGGTCACACTGTATAGGGATGCAACTGCCATGTCAATGGTCATGGATATTTTAAACTCTGATAGCATTATTAAGTTTTTGGTTAGTTAAAATACGTGCCAACTAAAAACCAACAAAAAGATAATAATCACTCTAGCAAAAGCTATATAGACGGTGGACCAAAATCACATTATTCCTGTTTCAATAACTTTCTTGTTTAAAATCATTTTGAAACCAAAACAGGAAATATTTACAAAAGTATAAGTTTTCGTAAAATGAATTTAAAAGTAATAAGATTAAATTAGAATATGAATATATCATATATAGTCGCAAAAATATCTTTTTGTTAAAGAATATTCTCAACAAAAAAGATCTTTTCAGATTTTTTATATTTCATTCGGTTCAGCATTTATGATCAATTTTCTGACCAGATGTTCTATGCAGTTAATAACTGAATATCACTGTTTTTAGTCAGTTAGCCATATAATCAATTTAGGTCTGGTTTATCAGTACACAGTTATGTACTTTAGTTGTGGGTCAAACCAGTTATAGTTGATTGGCAGCTATGAAGCCGACAGATTAGCCGTCCTTAAGTGTGATGAATTTTAACTTGACAGTTGTCATAGTTACAGTGGAAAGACACGAAATAAACTATGGTGCAAGAAAAATAGTGCGTGAATTTCCCAACAGAAATTGTAAAATAACGAGAATTTTTAGGGAAACGATCCAGAGGAGCATTGAAATAGTAAGAAACAATATAAAAAGTCATGTTAATTTTTCAGGAAGTAGCCCCAAAATGAATAATAGTTATTTATGTACCAAGGCGGTAAAGTGATTCTTTATCGAACGAGTCTGAAATTATGAGATGAGCGAGCGAGGCGAATAACAGGCGAGTCGATAAAGACACTTTACTGACGTGGTGCATACAACATTTTATCGCCAACCGCTTAGAATTTATAATATAAAAAATTGAGGTATAACTCATCGAATTTTATTATAAAGGGAGAGGCGTGACAGTGACAGACGATTTTTAAATAATAAATGTCAAAATTGTCAAAGTCACTAATTTGCGGCAGATAAAAGTATTTATCTGCCGCATTTGCGGCAGGTAAAGTATTTTATTTTACAATAAAATAAAGTGTTCGTTTACTTCCGGAAATCACTCTGATAATGTACGACTTTACTGACGGTTGACGATAATAGTTATTTATGTACCAAGGCAGTAAAGTGATTCTTTATCGGATGAGTCTGAAATTATGAGATGAGCGAGCGAAGCGAGCAAGGCGAATAACAGGCGAGTCGATAAAGACACTTTACTGACGTGGTGCATACAAAATTTTATCGCCAATCGTTCAGAATTTATAATATAAAAAATTAAGGTATAACTCATCGCATTTTATTATAACAAAGAAAACAGCAAATATACACGTCAAAAATGACACGTCAGAAAATTTCGGCTGACCACGTGCGTATTCCAAAGCACCCCTCAAAATTTTGACCTACTATTTATCGAGCTGTAATAGGGAAAGGCGTGACAGTGATAGACGATTTTTTATGACATGTCAGAAAATTTCTGCCGACCACGTGCGTATTCCAAAGCACCCCTCAAGAAAAAAGTTGCGGCAGGTAAAAGTATTTATCTGCCGCCTTTGCGGCAGGTAAAGTATTTTATTTTACAATAAAATAAAGTGTTCCTTTACTTCCGGAAATCACTCTGATAATGTAAGGCTTTACTGCCGGTTGACGATAAAAAATATTATCTTATAAAAAGATCTTCAGTAAATATCAAAAAAGATTTAAAAATTATATTTGACTGGTTAGAATCTTATAAATTAACTTTAAATTTTAATAAATCGTTATTTATGTCCATTGCCAAACAAAGACTAGATATGGAGAAGCAACCAATAATATTTAATGGGGAAAATATTAATTACAAAGATAACATAAAATTTTTAGGTTTATATATTGATCAAAATTTAAGCTGGAGAAAACACGTAGAACATATTCGAACTTACATTTCTACGTCAATTCTTTAAAATTTGTCATTGTATATCTTTAAATTATTTAAAAAATATTTATCATGCGTTAGTACATTCAAAAATTCAGTATCCTATTTCTATCTGGTGTTCAGCCAATTCGATAGTACTAAAACCTTTAAAGAAAATATAAAATAAAATTATTAAATGTATTCATAGACTTCCGCACTTACAACAACAAATTTATATAAACCGAATAAATACCTAGATAAGTAATTTATATAATTAAAAAATTTGCATATTTATTCATTCTTTACTTTTAAAACAAAAAATGTCTAACATAACATTTACAAAAGTTCATGATCTTCACAGACATGATACTAGACAAACTAATTTTTTACAAACTATTAAAATCAACAGCAACTTTGGAAAACGGTCATTGTTATAATATAATGGATTAATATTATATAATATTTTACCCGAAAATAATAAAACATTAAAAAAACTACCCTTATTTAAATTTCATTTAAAAAAATTTTTCCTAAAATAAAGTTAGAGTAACAATTTAAGTTATTTTTATATATTGTACTTGGAAAAGACGTTTGTAGAAATGCATTGAACAAAGGACATATTAAACAATTTTTCAAATAATTTTTTTTGTTAGATTGTTATGTACTAGTAAGCTATTCTTTTGATATTAATAATGTTTTTTACGTGTGTTTTAACAAATTAAAGATGGAATACCTTTCTACCATCAACATATTATTTTTGTTTCATTTTATAAAATTGTTTTCATGACTAAAAACAGTAATATTCAGTTATTAACTGCATAGAAACTCTGGTCAGAAAAATGACCATAAATGCTGAACCGAATGAAATATAAAAAAAAATCTCAACAGATAAGAGTCTTTAACACGTAAGTCCCAATGATTTGAAGGAAATAAGAACTTATCTTTGCGACTTCTTCAAAGTTACTTCTTCTTTTAACCTGCCCTTTATGATATTCTAATTCAATATTATTACTTTTACGAAAACTTGTACTTTGGTAAATATTTCCTGCAAATTTGGTTTAAAAATGATGTTAAACAAGAAAATTATTCAAAAAAGAATAATGTGGTCACTTTTTTGACCCACCGTGTACATAGGTATTATAAATTATAACCTGGTTTATGGAGAAAGTTATATGCTCTTAATTTTTTTAGTAGGATTAATACGATTATCTACAGATCATTGGATTAAATTCGTTTCTTAATGTTGAATAATTGGCATAAACGTAATATAAATCTTGATGATTATGGTTGAAGGGTATATTTTTATCAACAAGTTCATTGAAATATTAGTAAAAAGCGTTTATTTATAGTTATTACACAAGTGATTATTTCAATTCCAAAAACACTTCAATTAAATAATGTGTAAGATATTTCTTACGGGTGGTCAAGATTAAAGTTTCCAACGTTAGACGATAGATAAGTTTGCTAGTAGGCTGTCGCCTAGATCTACCGATACCGTTTTGATAGTCTATCTACCGTTTTACCGAAATGGCACGTAATTCTACCGTAAAATTGAAAGTAAAAATACTCCTTTTATAATAAAGTTTCTGATTCTTTATTTTTGATGTACTTTTGTAACTTTAAAAATTAACTTTTTTTGTTTTAAATTTTCCTTTATCAAAAAAATGACCACCATAAAGTATGCTGAATGTTCTTAATATGGAGGGGCCCTACCGCTAATCCGGCCCTGAGTATACAGTGTGACCAGTAAAGTCCGCATCATATGGGATTTTTTTTTATATTAATATAAAGCTATTAAGCTTTATTCGAAATTTGACTTTGGCATCAAGTTCTGCTTCGATCGAGATGAAAATTAAGCAAAAAAATAGTAGTCAAGTGATTCGCATTACCTGTCAAATTTTAATTTTTTCCAATAAATAATTCAAAAGTGGGGTTATTTCTGAAAATATCGAAAAAAGTTATAAGAAAAAGTATTATTTTTTGGAAAAAATTTAAATTTGACAGATAATGCGAATCACGTGACTACTATTTTTTTTTGCTTAATTTTCATCTCGATCGAAGCAGAACTTGATGCCAAAGTCAAATTTCGAATAAAGTTAATAATAAAAAAAATCCCATATGATGCGGACTTTACTGGTCACACTGTATATACGAATAAGTAATGTATAGACGGTGACCAGTGGGGTTTCCGCAAGTACGTAAAAGCGGACTCGGTTCAAAGTAATCATATTTATTTTATACCTGTTTAAAAAGGAAATAGGGAACTTGCATGAAAAATAATGCTCTTAAGCGAAAGCTACGCCATGAAAAGAAAGGTTTTTATAATACTCTGGATTAAATAGAAGCGATTAAAGTTTGATTGTGACGTCAAAGCGCACTACAATAAATAGAGCGAGTGCGGGCTATTCATACTAAGTGACGTCACACGGCGAACTTTAATTATTTATAAAAAAAATAAGGAGTGATATTTAAGAGGTAATATTTTGTTTATATCAACGAAAAATATTCTTGGCTAGCGGACTTTAAAGTATGAAAATATCTGCATTTTGCATTGAAGTACACAGGGATGCCAAAAACAATGGACTCCCTGGGGCCGAGTAGACAATCAGCCCTATGCAGTAAGTACATTGACTTTAAAGTCAATGTTGAAATTATTTCAATAAACATTGACTTTCATTTCAATATTGGAATAAATTAGTATGCAGTATCGACACTTGATTAAAGATTATTGAAATGAAAATTTATTGAAATGAATGTCAAGTTTAGATTTGGCAACATTGTTTTTAAATGCTAATTAATTAAAACAGAAGAATATTTGTCTACATAACCTCAGAATTTTTGAATTCGATTTATTTTTGTGTGCATTTTTTATTTGTGAATTATTTAAAGTTTAAAGTTAAAACCCAAAAAAAACAAGGAAGGTACGTTTTACATGGGTTTTATAACTATTATTAAAAAATATAAACCAATTAGGGTCTTTGAGACCTCCTGATTAAATAATAATAAAGCAGATTTCCTATAGTGACCCATCAGCCCAGTTTTACCAAGCTGATTTGGTAATAAATAAAATGTTTTGGTGCTGCACAAAAACATTCATAATTTTTGCTTGTTATGATTGTTAATGATAAAGGATCATTTCTATCTCTTGCTGTCGTCTGTCGTCGTTGTAAATTTAAATAATTCCTATAAAAAGTATGGTAGAGTAGGGTTTTCTTTTATTACTAAGAAAAAATCTTTATATAGATCAAAAAAAATTTTTAATATGGAACACCCCTGTATGAAATCATTTTTTATTAATTTAGTTTAAACCGCGCCGGCAGATCTGTTTAAAGCATAATAATTACCAAAAAAAGATTAGTTTTTTATATTTAAAAAGTATAGGTAAGAAACTTAAGTTTAAAAATATGTGTTTTTATATACCGTAAAATGGGGTGAATAGGATCAGCGGGGTGAATAGGATTGAAAGTTATCTTCAAATTTCAAAAATCTGTAATGATTGTAATTTTAAAGTGTAGGTCTTTTTAATGTACAGATTTTAAGTAACGGTTGTAAAAAGTAATTTTTGTGACATTGAACTTAAAATAACTTGGCGACATCGCAGGCTGAATACAATTATTGTCTAATAAAAAGAAGTTTTGTTCCTTTATTATTATATATTATAATTATATAGGATTTATATTACGTGTATACCTGTTCTGAAATATATATGTTTATTTCTTTAAAATATTTGGTTCTTTTCTGAGTAGGTTTTTTGATTCTATACTCCCCGCGGTTGTTTAAATGCGATCCAGTTAATAAATCAATCAGTTAACCTATTGACACCGCCTGCGGTGTGAATAGGATCAGTGCACAAAAAAAATATATTTACACCCTGTATAAAAAACTTATACCATCATTTAAAGTACGGACCTTAACTCATGTTTTAAACTATTGAGAAATTTACTCTGGCTAATAGTTTTCAAGTTACAAACTTTCAAAGTGGAAAATTGATCCTATTCACCCTATTTTACGGTACCTACCTGGAGAAATATCTAATTCGATTTGGGCATTTAATTTTATTTATCTTACCTTCGAATTTCCTTTTGAAGTAATTCCACAAATAATACTAAATCCATTTTCACGGAGATTTAAAATATCTAAACTAGACAAAAAACATTAGGGAATTATTGGAAACGCTATAAGGTGAAGGCCTTATTATAGTCGTTCTTAAAATGACAGCTAAGCATGCGCACTAAAAAATATTTAATATGGGAACCATAATAAAATACTGCCTTCCCCTATTTGCGTCTACTTACCGTAAGTAAAATAACGTTTCCTTATTTGCCTTAATTCGGCAAACCGAGCCTCAAAAAACAGATGGTTACATTATAACAGATTAAGGTTTACCTATAATGACGATTTGGCCCTTATAAGAGAATTTGTGGGACAAAATCCCTTATCAAATCCTGAAGGATGGGAGGTCATTAGACTTTAGGTTAAAAATAACGGTCGTAAACAGGAAAGCGTTCCAATAAGTCTTTATTTTTAGAGAAATAAGGTTAAGACCTTATTAAAATAGGGCATTCCCTTATTAGTGTTGACGTAAAAATTATCTTTTCAATAATTCCCTACTAACTTTTTAAAACAACAAAATGTTTTAGGTGTTGTTCCTTAAATTGACATCATTTCAAGTTCGCTACCGGGCAAGTTTTCGTTCACGTTAGAATTCTTGGCTTTTTTCAATCTTGACTTGAATTTATTTCAATTTTTTCCCTTAGTGCATACCGATTATTGATTAGAGTGCCTTCCTGTATACCAACCTGCCATGTTTATTATTTTTTATGTCATAATTTCAACCTTAACATCAAGTCAAGGTACTGCATAGGGCTGATTAACAGCTGTTTCGTCCTTGTTAGGAACTCATCAGAATGCCCCAACCCGAAGCAACTCCACTGATAACACGGCAGCGCATTTAAACCCTGTCTAATAAAATAGCAAGTTGTAATACAGGTACCGGTATTTTGCATTGTAGTTGATTCCAACGTGATGAACGTTCTCTATAAAGGCTCGGCGCAAAAGTACCTTTATGAATGAGATACGTGGTCTATCTTTGCTTGATCGTCAAAGAACCTAACGCCCTGATGATGGCCTGCTAAGGCCGAAACGCGGAGGCTTAATATATACCTTTGAGAAATAAGACTCAAGACAGGACTTTAATTTCTACACTTAATTTTTTTTTTTTTTGCGAACTAGTTACGACAACTTTGTTATGGCATTTGTTTTATTACTTTCAGATGTTATGAAGAAGCTGCAGATGTAGCGTACCAACAAAGGGACATTCAAAATTTAATGAACATCCAGTACAGAGTATCCGGGCAACCAGAACTTTTACAAAAAATTATTGATATGATAAATCAATTAGATTATAAGAAATAAATCGTATGTTATGGTAAATATTGTATTCCTTATCTAAGTCTATAAACACTTGTGATATATCTTTAATTTTAATTTAACATTTTACATAAAAAAGTGTCCTGTATTTGCTTCTCTTATAGGCAATGTCCTTCATATACAATATAATTATATTTATTAAACCAAAAATTAAAATTATTGTTTTTTTACAGCCAGGTAACTGGACTGAACTCTGTGTTTAACTAGTAAGGTGGGATTAACGACCCCATTTTCTATCGTCAATTCGGTTTGCCTAACTATGGACGATTCGCATGCGCACTGCAGTGCTGTGTTGATCAGAGTAGTTATTTTTTTGCTTTTGGCAAACGAAGAAGGAAGACAGGCATATTCTGGAGCTGGTAGAGCAAGGCAGATGTTAGTCAGCCGGTCATAGTTTTGTTTACTTTCGTGTTTTGTGCAATTACGACCCCTTTCCTGTTAAAACAACCACTTATTTTCTGGAATTCTTAGGAGAGATGACATCAAGATAGACTAGAAAATATCGTGTTACCAGTAAAAAATTGTTGTTTTCACTTCAGTTCTGAAAATCGACGTGTTTACTTTCGAGCATTTTAAGGTAAATTGTGGCAATTTTAGTGGTTTTCAAAAACTACGATTTTTAAAGTTTTTGTGCATTTATTTAAAAAAAAACAGCGGCATACTATTTGTCAATGCCTTCTTGAACAGCCCTTTCAAAATTGCATACTAATTATTTTTTTTAATAATTGCAAGGTTCCGGAAGTTACCCCTGCGCACACCATACATACTTTCAAACTAGAAAAAGGCAATAATTAATTTAAAAATATAGGATAATATTATCTTTGGGTACACGATTAAAATGGCTACCAGGAATGGAAATAACATTTGTTTGGGATGTAAAAAAAGTCAGGAAATGCTTAAGTAGAAAAGGTGTAAACTTAAAAAAAAAAAAGTAATATATACGGTCTGATTTATCGATGATCGTGGTGTTTTCATTCTCAAACTTAGGAGTAATAATTGAAAATAAGATTAATTTTTGAGTTCGTACTTTTAAGTTAGTAATAAGTATATGGATTACTTTTTATTCAATGAACATACAGTGTGAGTTTGTAACTTGGAATAAATCCAGTACAGTTTTTTTTTGGAAATATGTTTGGGCACGGGTATATTAATATTTTAGGTTGTGGTATTTTCTATAAAAAAAAATATTGATACAGTGCATGTGTACAGGGTCTTCCAACGAGGACTGAACAGGGGCTCATTTTTGAGCTTCCTTGTATTTAAAGAAAAATCCAAAATAGCCAATCGATGTACTTTTTCCTGCATAATTCAAAAATGAAACCAAAAATTTATTTGAACCAGAAACAAAAGAGTTATGGATAAGGTGTTTTTTAAATGGAACATAGCTTTTTTTATACGATTTTTGGAACGAGTGATTTTTTTTTGTCCGTTCTGATTAAAATATTTAATATTGTGACAGCTGTTTTTATTAAATTTTAATGTTTTATCCAGTATAATTTAACTTTAACCTGTTTGAAACATACACTAGGTAATAAAGGTATAATCACCTTTGAATCCTTCAAAGTCATTTCGGCAATATTATAGTAAATTTGTCAAATTTTTTGACTTTGAAGGATTCAAAGGTGATTATACCTTTATTACCTAGTGTATGTTTCAAACAGGTTAAAGTTAAATTATACTGGATAAAACATTAAAATTTAATAAAAATAGCTGTCACAATATTAAATCTTTTAATCAGAACGGACAAAAAAAAAATCACTCGTTCCAAAAATCGTATAAAAAAGCTATGTTCCATTTAAAAAACACCTTATCCATATCGTAACTCTTTTGTTTCTGGTTCAAATAAATTTTTGGTTTCATTTTTGAATTCTGCAGGAAAAAGTACATCGATTGGCTATTTTGGATTTATCTTTAAATACAAGGAAGCTCAAAAATGAGCCCCTGTTCAGTCCTCGTTGGAAGACCCTGTATCAACCGCGCATACCAATATATGTAAATACTCCCCTATTTATCGATTGTGCAACACATACAATTTGCACCAAAATAGATTTGACATTTTAAGCTGTGGTTTATCCAGTATAAATCTAAGTTAGCGTGTTAGTGTCTTTTTAGGCATAATTATTCCGTTTCAATATCATAATTTAAGTCTAAATTTGTTGTTATTCTTCTAGGCGAAAACAGAAAATCCAATATATAGCTTTGCTGACGACAGCATACTTATCTCATCTTTTACTTTGAAATCTCAAACATCGGCTGCTGACGCGCATCTTCGCAGACATCATAAGGTATCACGCCTCAATAAAGAACTGGAAGAAATTTTGTCTTGGGGTGACAGTAACCAAGTCAAATTTAACGCTCAAAAAACCCAGGCAGCAGTTTTCTCTAAGAAGGTTAACATTGCAAAACCCGATATCGTTATGGCAGGGCACGCAATTCCACTGACTTCGTCTATTAATTTGCTGGGTGTCAACCTGGGAGGAAATATGTCTTGGCATAATCACGTGGCAATCGCCAGGGCAGCTTCTCAGAAGCTCAGTATACTTTTCCGTACCAAAATGTTGTATACACCTCAACAACTTTTGACATTCCATGAAGCCCAGATTCGACCATCACTGGAATACTGCTCTCATATCTGGAGTTCTGCACCGAAGCATACCCTTCGGTTGTTGGATTCCATCCAAAGGAGAGCCGTTCGTCTAATCGGCGACCACGAGCTGACTAAGAACCTCGACAGCTTAGAACATCGAGGACAGGTTGGTGATTTGACTCTCTTCTACAGATATTTCCACGGCAAGTGTTCGACAGATATTGCCCGCTCGATTCCACCTAGAGTAATGCATAGCAGAAACACACGACGAACCACTGCCGCCCATCCCTATGTGGTTCAACTTAGTACACCCCGAACATCATTGTTTCAGAACTCTTTCATCTGGAGGACGTCATCTTTGTGGAACGGCCTTTCTGAGACCGTGTTTCCAACCGAATATAACCTCCAACGATTCAAGAAAAACGTGAATCGCTTTCTTCCTATAGTGCTGCACTTGTGCTCGATCATAAAAAAAAAATTACAAAATTTTTGAATTATTCCTCGTCCCTAGAACACGTCATTCCCACACTTTTTATGTACAGGGTCTTCCAACGAGGACTGAACAGGGGCTCATTTTGGAGCTTCCTTGTATTTAAAGAAAAATCCAAAATAGCCAATCGATGTACTTTTTCCTGCATAATTCAAAAATGAAACCAAAAATTTATTTGAACCAGAAACAAAAGAGTTACGCTATGGATAAGGTGTTTTTTAAATGGAACATAGCTTTTTTTATACGATTTTTGGAACGAGTGATTTTTTTTTGTCCGCTCTGATTAAAATATTTAATATTGTGACAGCTATTTTTATTAAATTTTAATGTTTTATCCAGTATAATTTACCTTTAACCTGTTTGAAACATACACTAGGTAATAAAGGTATAATCACCTTTGAATCCTTCAAAGTCATTTCGGCAATATTATAGTAAATTTGTCAAATTTTTTGACTTTGAAGGATTCAAAGGTGATTATACCTTTATTACCTAGTGTATGTTTCAAACAGGTTAAAGTTAAATTATACTGGATAAAACATTAAAATTTAATAAAAATAGCTGTCACAATATTAAATATTTTAATCAGAACGGACAAAAAAAAATCACTCGTTCCAAAAATCGTATAAAAAAAGCTATGTTCCATTTAAAAAACACTTTATCCATATCGTAACTCTTTTGTTTCTGGTTCAAATAAATTTTTGGTTTCATTTTTGAATTCTGCAGGAAAAAGTACATCGATTGGCTATTTTGGATTTTTCTTTAAATACAAGGAAGCTCAAAAATGAGCCCCTGTTCAGTCCTCGTTGGAAGACCCTGTACCTATACCTACAGTTTTATTCTTTGCGAAACCCGCAAATGTTGAGGCACAACCACCTTAAAAAGAAGCCATGAAGTGTCATCGGGCAACGCCGCATCAGCTGGTAATTGCGGATCCACAAGCTATTATTATGACGCGCGGCAACGGGTGAGTTTTTTTATTCTTTCAAAGGGTAAAACCCATTTCCAATCATTGTAAGCCAATTCGTTACCTTTTAAAAAAACCTTTACCTTCATATCATCCATCTATCCATCATCATATCCACTGAAACCTGATCAACAATATTTATACAGTCATTGGTCAAATCTAAACTATAAAAATATATTTTTGAGTCACTTACAATTTTTACTTCCCAAAATTCAGAAGTATTAATTTTTTGTGAATACCTAATTACTGAGATCGTCAAAACTTTTTATAAAATCTGATTGCTCGAAAGCTTGATTAAGTTGAGAGGTACGCTCTTGTTGTTCCTCGTTTCTCTCCGCTGGACTTTTTCTAGGAATGAGAACAGTTTTTTGACAAGTAAAGCAGGCAAATTGGGATAAAAGCAGCTGTTAAATTTTTAGTCTCACTTTAGTTGGAATTTTTTTTGTGGTGCCATCAAGCAATATATCACTGGGGACAAAATGCTTAGCACAAACTACAGAATACTGTGTGGGCGACTAATTAGCTCTTGGAATGGCTTTCAGCCATAGAATTTTCAGATTTTCATCTTTTTGCGTTGAAGTGAAAAGCTGATACACTCTTCACCTGCTTTTAAAACACTCTTATAGTTAGAGTTACACCTAGGAATACAGCAGGGGCTTGGCATGTTGATAAATAAACAAACTAATAGTGTTGCCTTGCCCCCCCCCCCCCCCCGCAAACGTTTTCAGGGGCCCCTCTCTATAACGAATGGAAAATGATAATTCTTATTTTCATTACTATTAGGTTTAGGTTTATGAATTTTTGAATTCGTTAATCGTGTAATAATTTAATTAGGCTTAAACCCACATTATGTGTTAAGTACCTATACTATTAAAACAGCAAACAATTCGATTTTATTTTATAATCCTAGGTAGACTGGTAGACATAACATAGGTAGTTATTAAGTCATTATACGTAATATTCCAGCAAACATGATGCAAAATCAAAATTTTAAAACACCGCTTATAATGTTGCTTACCATGTTATGGTAGTAACGGGGATAGCAGTGATCGAGCCTCATAGAATCCAAAAGACAGAAAACAGTAAAACACATGAACACTCAGCAAGTCTGCACAAACATTATGTATCTAAGTATACAAGGTATTATACAAAACGACCAGATCGTCGACAGTTTTTTTTGCAAAATCGTTTATAATTTCGTCGATATTTAATGTTTTAACAAACTCGTGTTCGATACTGATTAAGGATAAATCCGAAGGGCGTTGTTGTGTCATGGTGTTACGTAAATATGTTTTTACTATTTTAAGTTTGAAAAAAGATCGTTCCGCTGATGCCTAGTGATGTAAAATTCTCGGTAATAATCTTTTGGAGAATATTCTGTGGGTGTGGGTTGTGTGTTTCCAGGAATGTGCATTAAAATGATTTTTATTTTTACTCGAAAACGGTGCACCGTACGAAAATAAGTCAAGAGACCGAATTTGCTGTAAATTAGACGGGAATTTCAAAAATAATTTTTATTTAAAGAAAAAGCAGTGGTGCACCATTTTTTTTTTCAAAAATATTAAATGCAAGCCCCGCACGGACGCCACTGCTAAAATTTAAAAAAATTATTTTACACCGAAAAATGCCTTTCGATGCTTAAAAGACGTGTACCAAATTTCATAAAAATATCTAGAGTGGTTTGAAAATGGCAATGAAAAAATATTTTTTTAATTAAAATGTTAACACCCTGTAAACCCCAAAAAAAGTGTCCGCCTTTTTGTAATTATTTTTAATTATATGTAATTAAGACACTGTTAAAATGTCAGCGTGAATCAAACACTTTATTTTGTATTTTTAAGAAACAACTTGGGGGTGTTTTTATTAAATGTTAACCCCCTCAAAAGTGTCTGCCTTTTTGTAATTATTTTTTATTATATGTAATTAAAACACTGTTAAAATGTCAGCGTGAATCAAACACTTCATTTTGTATTTTTAAAAAAACAACTTGGGGGTGTTTTTATTAAATGTTAACCCCCTCAAAAGTGTCTGCCTTATTAATTTTTGTGTTTTGTGTCATTTTAAATTTTGATTTCTGTTTGTTGGCCTCTGAATCAAACACTTTTTTTGGGCAAAATTTCTGGACACCTTTCTCCTATGCGCAGTACCTGGTGTCCCCAGGTAGAGCAGGCCAACACTTGCTTACCTTTTCATCTATCCAAATGATACTATTTTGAAGTGCATCAAACACTTCATGAAACTGGTGTTACTAGCTCTCGGATTATTATTTTCGGCAAATGTCAAACGGCGTTAATCAAACAAAACGTAAAGAAATAAAAGTCTCACCACCACCACACCATTTACAATTCACACCGCTTCTAGGGGATTTCCCTGAATCACTGTTGCCAGACGTAAAACACTGTTGCCAGAGTTATAGAAAGGGTTAGAGAAACTAAAAATTTTAAAAATCATTGCAAAATTTTTCAGTGTAAATCGAGGCGGTGTAAATTATGTAGAAAAACTTCTCTAGAGAATATTCTCGGGAGAATATTACAGAGAATATTCTCTCGAGAATATTCTCCTCTCACATCACTACTGATGCCACACTAACTGGTAAAGTTAGAAATAACATCACTGCACTATCTGGAAAATTTGAGGAAACACACTGATTTTTTATTAATAAATGATCCGCAAGTCATACACTGTTTTTAATTTTGAAATACTATCACCCAGTCCCTTTGTGAGGCTTAGAACTTGACAAGGAAAGTCAATGGACAAGTCTTTATGGTAAATCGTTTATAAATTCCGCGCTTTTACGTATATTTCTTCTTCACTTTACGAGTTAAATTCTTAGGATATAAAAAAATAAAATTAATTATGAAATGAAATACCTATGAAAAGCAAAGCTGGCAGTAAGTTTTGAAGTGTCCGTCAATGTGCCCACCACCACCCCCCCCCCTCCGGAGGTGTTTGTTACACCACTGTCCCAGCTCCAAGTAAGAGGAATTAAATCAAACCATCAACCCTAAGTCAAGAAGGTTGTGGCAAAACACTTAGTACTATGTTTATTTAAATTTGTCAATTTTTTCAGGACGTGAGTAATGCCCTTATAGTGTATAACCCATCAATCAGTTAATTTACTTAACAAATCTATTAGATCATCCCGTAAGGATTTCCTCACATAGTAACATGTATACGGGTCTCTTTTCAAGTACTTTGTCAACAAAGGTAAGTAGGGTTCACAGTTTGGTTTTTTCAGTGTGTGTTCTGTGTATAGATAAGATTAAATAACTTATATAAAAGTTAGTTAATTGATTTATTTTTCTAGTCTTATTTCCATTCCGTTTTATACGATTTGGCTTATCGAATCTTAAAAATGGCAGGTATGTGGATTATATTTTTATTTATTTTATTTGGAAACGGATTAGTTTTAGTTTTACTATGTCAGCAATGACTTTACACATTGAATCCCTCGTTATGCGTTTACACATATTTTTCATTGCTATACCGGGTATTTCTCAAAAGACGTTCACCCCTATATAACTTTTTTATATTTATAGATATTAAAATGGAATTTTGAGATTATGCATAAGAGAATAAGAAGATGAGTCTGCATTTATTGGCATAATTTTCAATTTGTTAGCACTTTCGGTTTGACCGGAAGTGACCTTGACTTTGGTATTTTAAATGGGACATCTTGTATATTTTTACTTATTTGGGTTCAGCATAACATTATCAGTGAAATGACACATCACTTGTCATTTTTTGACGTGTTATAACATTTTTATGTTTATTTTTTATTTTCAATCTAGAGTGCTACAAATTAATTAAATCTGTTAATTTATAGGCAAGTAGTATAATATATGAAAATTAAAATTATGTCATTATAATTGACTTTCTAAGTTTCACAAGCGTTTAAAAAATGAAATTTTGTTTTCTTGACGTTTACTCCATTTTTCTATATGGAACAATGGTAGTTCACTAGGATATATTTGAAACAAGCATTTCTTTTCCAACAATTTGATACCATACACTCCTATGCTATTTTAAAATTGACACTGAAAAATTTGCCTCAAGTCCCATTCCAATTGTTGGAAAAGAAATGCTTGTTTTAAATATATTCTAGTGAACTACTATTGTTGCATTTAGAAAAATGGAGTAAACGTCAAGAAAACAAAATTTAATTTTTTAAACGCTTGTGAAACTTAGAAAGTCAATTATTATGACATAATTTAAATTTTTATATACTACTTGACTATAAATTAACAGTTTATCAATTTTCGAAAAATGTTATAGGGAGAGATATCATTTATTTTCGGTCTAGAATAATCCCCTAGATTTTTGCTCATCATTTCCATAAGATAGATCCATCCATATTCACACTTTAGTAAACGTTATCCTTTTTTAGCTTACTACTGGGTAGATACTCAATCCCGTGGACTAATTCCAACAACAGCTCTCCGTGGAGGAACTGACCTTGACGGCGCAGCAATCTACGTTGGCAGAGCTTTCCACGCTGGTGACTGGATCCCAGCTAAAGTTATCCCAGCAAGACATGTTGCCTATGTAGCTTATGGTGGTGACGAAGTTCCAGTCCAGAAATTCCAGGTAATATATTACCTAATTTGTTAGGGTTAAGAGTTTAGGTAGGTACTTAAATTTCTTATCAGGTAAAAGAAACTATTATAAGCTGTAAACAATTCGACAATGGGTTATGTGATGATTAAAAGTTTTCTCTCTCCTAAACTATTAGCCCTACTATTTTTAAAAAAAATACCTTTGTTGTATAAAAAAATCATGGGAATCATAATTTTTGTGTAAAATGTTTTGAAAGTGTCATGTAAAAAAATTAGGAATAAGTAAACTAAGGAGGCCCCTCCCTAGGTACGCCCCTGACTCACATTAACTCTCAATATCAAAAAAAAAAAAAAAAATACCTGACTTAAAAGGATATCAAAAACATTGTTAGACCACGGCCATGGGGTTTGTTCATCTCTTGACGTATTAATTTAATTTTTTTGTAGGTTTTATGCGAACAACAATTTGACTGGATTCCAGCACATGCTGGACAAGTTCCCGAAAACGCTGTTATTGGAGGAAAGACCTCCGATGGTGAAAACTTGTACATTGGCAGGGCACAAGAAGGAGGATCTCAGACAGTAGGAAAAGTAAGTATTGTTCGAGGTATCTCTATAAAAGCACCGATCCACAATATTATTATACACATACCTGATAGTACCTACACAGTGTGACCGCAGTAAAGTCGCATCATATGGGATTTTTTTTTATTAATAGCTTTATTTGAAATTTGACTTTGGCATCAAGTTCTGCTTCGATCGAGATGAAAATTAAGCAAAAAAATAGTAGTCACGTGATTCGCATTATCTGTCAAATTTTAATTTTCTCCAAAAAATAATTCAAAAGTGGGGTTATTTCTGAAAGTATCGAAAAAAGTGATTAGAAAAAGTTTTTTTTAAGCCCACATGCAAATGTTCAGCTGCATAAGATAATTTTGATTTTTTACACACCACTAAAATTTATTTTCCAGTTAATGAACACTTTACTGATGACACTGTGTTCTTTTTGTCTTAGTATTAAGGTGTATTTCTTCCAGACACAAACTACGTTTTCAAAAATACTTATATTATGAAGTAACCTTACAAAAACAAATAAACTTTGCATCACATGCGACCAAATTTTAATAGCCCAATTTTGATTTTGTAGAAAAACACACATTTAATATGGCGCGACTTTAAAGGAAATGTATCTGAAATAAAGCATTGTAAAAACCAAGAAGTTTTATGTAGGTTGCGTCGAGTCTTATTTTGCAAAAGTGGTGCAATTTACAAAATATGGGTAAAGAATCAAAATTATCTTATGCAGCTAAAGTTTTGCATGTGGGCTAGAAACTGCATTAAAAAATACTTTTTCTAATAACTTTTCCGATACTTTCAGAAATAACCCCACTTTTGAATTTATATGATAATACGGGTGGGGGAAGCTTGAAAAAAATATTTTTTTCTTCGCTGTATCTTCCATACCCTTTGTCCAAATTTAATCAGCACATTTTAAAGATAATTTTACACTTATTACAAATCCGACTATGGTCGTGATAGCTAGTTCTCACTGCGCCTTCTAAATGGCGCTGCTTATCCAAGATTTAGTTTCCTAAGGAAACCTTTAGGGCGTGCATAGATGATGCGCAGTTACTGCGCTGCTGAGGACCTTCGAAACTGGTTTATTAGAAGGCGTTAAAGTAAACACAAGATACGGAAAAACTACATCGACGTGCGCGTCTGCTATCCGCGTATGTTGGTTGTGAGGCACAGTTTTAACAAATCGTAGCTTTTTAGAGTAACCGAATTCGAAAATCGGATCAAATCCAAGAAAATATTTTTTTAAATGAATTTCTTCTCAATTTTTGTAGGTTCATCCCAGCCATGGAACTTGCTACATTCCCTTTAATGGAAAAGAAGTTGCCCACAAGAGCTACGAAATCCTTGTCCTAAGGCCTTAAATTTTTTTTTACTTTTTTTTACGTTAACATCTAACAATAAATAGGAACTAATTTTAAGTACTATTGTGTTTTATTAAAATAATATACGCTTAAGATCCGAGTAGTAGTCATATAAATAAATTACCTACTAGTAAAACTAGTAATTATAGACCAATAACATTAATATCTTCGATAGCAAAAGTATTCGAAAAAATTTTAATATTAAGAATTGAAAATTATTTGGAAAAAATACATTTTATTTCTAATAAACAGTTTGGGTTTCAAAAAAATAAATCAACACAAAACGCTATTTGCTATCTAACAGAACAAATAGAATATGATGCACAGGATGCACTAGATAATAAAAAACCTTGTATTAGTATTTTTCTAGATTTAGCAAAACCCTATACAGTTTTAGCCATAATTTACTGTTAAAAAAGTTTGAAAATATTGGGTTCAGAGGAAAGCAATTAGAGTTAATTAAAAATTATCTGAAAAATAGACCAACTTATGTTCAAATAGGTAAAAAAAAATCTATCCAAAAGTATTTTAAGTATGGCGTTCCTTAAGGAACAATTTTAGGACCATTATTTTTTATTATTTATATTAACGACTTACTTAGTATAAATTGCGATGGACAAATTCATAGTTTTGCAGATGATACTACAATTTTTTATACCGATACAAATTGGGACAACTTAAATAATAAAATTAAAAAAGATTTTAAAATTATAAAAAATTGGTTTGATAACAATTTGTTAACAATTAATTTGAATAAAACAAATTATATTCCTTTTACTATAAACCTTAATAACCTTCCACGAAATATGAATATATAGTATTCAACTAAATAAAGACATTCAAATCTTTAAAGTTAATAAAATATTTAGGAATTATTTTTGACAGTAAATTAAATTCGAATTTTCACTTAGAATACTTAATTAAAAAATTAAGAAGTTTAGTATCGATTTTTAAAAACATAAAAAAAATTTTAAATGTAAAAGATATATGGAAATATTATATTACGCGTTAGGTAAAACTCATTTAAATTACGGAATTTTAGGTTGGGGAGGAATAAATAGAACATTAGTTAAAAAATTAGAAATATTACAAAAAAGGTTTCTAAAAATTATATTCAATAAAGGTTATCTTTATCCTTCAAAAGAAATATATTCAAATACAAAAAAGTTAAACATAAGACAACTTTACATTTATAACATCTTAATATACAGTGTGTCCAAAAAAGTATGCAACATATGGGAAAGTTTTTTATCACCGATTTCTCAGAAAATTTTATTCTTTATAAAAGTTGGTGCATTTCTTAAAACTATAAATGCATATTTCACCTGCGGCTAATTGTAGGGGAGTAAATGCCATTTTTTCGAAATTGCCTTAAGAGTAAAAAAAAAACTTTAATTATTAGAAATACAGCAAAATTGTATATGGAAATGTTTTTGCAAATTAATAACTTAGTCTAAATACAAGATTTGAATTAGGTGTGTCAAGTTTTTAATTTTTTTTATAGGCATTTTTTTAAAATAGGTTTTTGGACTTCAGCGTACTGGGTGAAAATGACAAATAAATTATTAATTATTTCCAGTAATATGAATAGAGTTGGATTCTATCATAATTTTCTTTAGAACATTAGTTGGCTAAAATGGGTTTAAGTAGGCGTGCAACATGCTAATATCTGAACCAACTCGTAACATTGAAAGGTTTTAAAAGTTTGCAACTACTTAATCCATTTTTATTATAAACCCACGTTTAAGTTATTTAATAAATATATTAAAATTGCGTAAACAAAAAATCAGAAAACCAGAGGTGTACTGTTAGGGGAAAATAGAGATTAACAAAAAAAAATTAAAAATTGTGACACCTAACTCAAATTTCGTATTTGGACTAACTTTCTAATTTGCAAGAACATTCCACGTAAAATTTTGCTGTATTCCTAATAATTAAGGTACTTTATTCTTAAGGCAATTTCGAAAAAATGGCATTTACTCCCTTACTATTAGCCGCAGGTGAAATATGCATTTATAGTTTTAAGGCATGAATCACCAACTTTTCTAAAGAATAAAATTTTCTGAGAAATCGGTGATAAAAAACTGACCCGGACACTAGGTATATAATTATGTTTAAAAATAAAAACCTTATACCATTTAAAAACCATAATCATAATACACGTCATAAAAATGAAATAACCATAAAACCTAAAATAAATAAGTCCATAGGACAAAAAAATTTCAAATATTTATGTTTTTACTAAAACGATTACCAACAAAAATTAAAAAATTGATTTCATTAAAAAAATTTAAACTCGAAATAAAAACATGGATATTAAAACAGACAATTTGAAAATATTTTTAGAATTAATTAATATTGTTCTGAATAAATTATATAAGTAATATTTTTTTTGACAAAAAGCGATACCAGTTTATTTATCAATTATTAGCACATTAAATGTTATCTCTCACAAACATCTTACCAACAGATAGTAAATCATTATTAAAGATTATCCCTATAATTTTCCGTGTCTCGTATGATTCTACAGAACAGCCAATGAAAAATTAAAAAAAAAAAATATCACCACGAAAAAATTGTTTGCAAATCAAATAAGATCTAAATGGTATTTATTACATATTATGTTTACATTACCTATTTTACATAGTTACCAAGTGCCAAGTGCACCGCCAGACTTTCAATGGAAAATCACATAACATCTTTAATTGTTTTCACAGATTCTTTTGCCCATTTTGTATGTATAAGAGAAAAATGTTCGTAAAATTATTAAAAATCGCTGTATACATAGGTAGGTACCTCAATTCTCAATGAAACCATTAATAGTATTTTTATTAGTTTCAATATGTTTTTCAGTATTCAAGATAATTAATAATACTTAAGTGGCAGGTACTACATGGAAAATAGTTCTCGAAGAGTAATCCGAAACGTTCTCTTCGATGTTTCCTGACAAACCTATTCCAAGCAAAATAGCAGTCCAGAGCCGTATTATAATCGGAAAGTGATTTGGATCCACAGATCTCTTAAACAAGAGGGGGATCACTTTGACGGGAGGGGGAAAAGTGATCATTAGCCAATTGAACACATCAGGTCAGATCAGTTAGAATCAGGTAGATCGATCCGAGAGTAAGGGACTGTGACTAATGCATTTCCGTAACTGCTTAGAGCAAACTATAATGATGTAGGTCTATGATAGAGCACAAGAAAATAATGCAGAACTTTACTTGATGTAGAAAAAATAATGGAATTAGTATCAGGCTTCTTGATAAAACTGTAGGAAAGCATCACTCCACAGTACTGCGCAACATAAACTTTAAATATCGCATCCGTATAAATATCAAAATCATCGGGATTTGAGGATGAGGAAAGCTGATGATATACGAAGAGTACCTAAACTTTTGTTTCAAGGTTATGGAAAGGGTAAATAACAATAGGGAATTCTCACGCAATATTTGTTTTATTGGTAAATGCCCATTAACATTAAGGTTGAATTCTCAACGTCATTCAATCTATTGCCAACCTATAACCTATTTCGCGTTGATTTTTTGAGTTTATTATTTTAATAACTAACATTTAAAGAAAATCAATATCGTCGGTACATTATTTAGGTAGTATCTGATATATTACAAAAATATCAATTTATTTCATTGCTAATTTTGGAAGAATTGTATAGTGAAAGAACAATGAGTGACAATGACATAATAATGTTAAAAAAAATTTTACCCGATATTTTTCGCTATACAATTATCCTAAAATAAGTTATAAAATTCCTTGATATTTATTAAATATGTCAATTATTACCTATAGAATATCAAGTCGATACTGATTTTCTTTAAATTTTGTATAAAAGCTAGAAAACATAAATAAATCTATGCGAAATAGGTTATAGGTTGGCAAGCATGTTGATACTCCCACCTTAAAGAATTAACGAAATGCTCAAAATTCTAGATAGTGAAATACAGAAAACGAACACAGATTTTTACATACACTAGATGTGATCCTTTATTGTAATAGATAGTAATGAAAATTAAAATCTGTGTAATGGTCAATGCCTAGAGGACGAGGATAGAATCCATATACAGGGTGTTTCAGAATAAGATGCTGATCCTTAACGGTGTGAATCCTTAGGTGATTTTAAGAAGAAAAGTTTATATTAATATATATCCTTAACCTATCAACTTTCGAACTACAGGGCGTTAAAGTTTTAAGAAAAAAATCGTTTTTCTATCATAACTTTAAAAACTTTCTAACTATTTTTATGAATTTTTCACACATGCCCTCTAAGCATCAATAGCCATTTTTTGGTGTAGAAATTTTTTTAAAAATTTTAACCAGTGGCGTCCTGAAAGGGTTTGGACTAGACATTTTGGAAAAATATTATGTACGCCACTGCTTTTTCTCAAGATAAAAATTATTTTTAAAATACTCATTCATTTTAGGCCAAATTTAATATATTGCCTTTTTATCTTCCGACAAACAGTTTCCGACAAAAAAAATAAAAAGCATTAAATGCGCATTCTCTATGTGCCTATGGTTTATTTTTAACAATAAATTAAAACAACCAACATTAAATAACGTGTGAATAAAAACGAAAATAATTTAGATTAGCTGTTGAAAGTGGCCACCACCTGCAAGATTGCATGCTTCAGCTCTTCTCCTCATTGAGTCTCGTACCGTTTGAAAAATTCCTGGAGTATTCCTGATAGTGTCAAAACAAACCATAGGCACATAGCGAATGCGCATTTAATGTTTTTATTTTTTTGGTCGGAAACTGTTTGTCGGACGATAAAAAGGCAAGAAATTAAATTTGGCCTAAAATGAATGAGTATTTTAAAAATAATTTTTATCTTTAGAAAAAGCAGTGGCGTACATAATATTTTTCCAAAATGTCTAGTCCAAACCCTTTCAGGACGCCACTGGTTAAAATTTTTTAAAAATTTTCTACACCAAAAAATGGCTATTGATGCTTAGAGGGCATGTGTGAAAAATTCATAAAAATAGCTAGAAAGTTTTTAAAGTTATGATAGAAAAACGAATTTTTTCTTAAAACCTTAACGCCCTGTAGTTCGAAAGTTGATAGGTTAAGGATATATGTTAATTTGAACTTTTCTTCTTAAAATCACCTTAGGATTCACACCGTTAAGGATCAGCATCTTATTCTGAAACACCCTGTATATGTTACAAAGGAAAGAGAATTTTCTCTGCACCTTCAACACACAACACTTACATATTCTTTTAAGCAATATTATAGCGTCAAAAAAATTAATTGGCTAAGTGGAATGGGCTATATCTTTTATGTATGTTTGGTTTCTTGGAGGAAGTAGGAAGAGGATCAAAAGTCAAAGAAGAATTTCATGTTTTCTGCAAACCTACTCAAGAACTTTTTTTGTCATCAACTGTACAATATGAATAATAGACACTATGCCAACAAAGATAGGTTGTATCCACAGTCTTAGTTGGTAATGTGTATTAGGGATGATTTATGAGATGGAGATAAGATAAAAAGTTTATTATAAAAATTTATAATGCATGCAGTTGTACAGTCAGTTGTTTCATCGAACTTGATGCACACACTTGATATTTACTTAAGCTAGTTATAAACAATGGCAGGTATGTAAATAACATGTTCACGTCGGAATAGGTTGCAACAAGAAATTTTTGACCACGGTTTTCATTTTGAATAACTTGAATGCGTAAGGTGTCCTTTCGCGCTGACGCGGTCGCGAGTCGCGGCAATCCATCGCGCCAATTGAAAGGGCATTATGCAAACCTTTAATAAGACACAGCATACTTAACCCGCGACAAGGGGGGAGGAAAATAGTAATTTACGTTACAAGACCGGAAAGTAGTGTTTTTCAGGTCGAGACAAGCATTTCCAGGGCGAGCCATAGGCAAGTCCTGGAAGCTTGGAGAGACCTGGAAAACACTTATTTTCGGTTGCGTGACATACAATATTTTTTTTAAGACCGACACTTCGATATATTTTATAATCTACGCGAAACAAGTTTGACATAAAGAACAAAATTAAAAATCAACGAACTGTCACTCGACAATACATCGAAATGTTGTTGTCATAATAACGAAATCAAGGTATCTTGTATTAGAGACTTTTTGCACCACTTAAATTAATATCAGTTTTTAGCTCCGTTATGGTTAACTTTATTAAACATAACGAGTAGCGCCACTGTTAAAACCAGAGATTTTGCAGCGCCTATACGTTCTGTCTGTAGTTATTAAGTTGGCGCCGGCGCACCTAAACAAAATAAAATACCTAACCTAACAATAATTTGATTAAGTTGTATATTTTAATGTAAAGCTACTATTGCTTTGGATTTTAAGTAATCGCTTATCACAATTTTAATTCATAGCAATGATGCTTGATAACTTTTGTATGTTTCGGCATTCGGCAACCATGCAGTTTAAGCATAACCATAAGGATAACGATAAGCTCTTCCTTATCCCTCCGTAAATAACGGAGTCCGTTATGGTTATTAACCATAGCGGATCACCTTTCTGACATTGCGCATGCTCAGAATAACCATAACGACAAACGAATGACGAATTAAGAGGTGCAAAAAGTCTCTATTATCAAAGAGCGATTGGAAAAACAAAAAACAGGGTGACAGTGACATTATACAGGAAAAGTGACATTAGAGTCCGAAAAAGATTTTTCCGGTCTCTAATGTCACTTTTCCGGTCTTGCGATCGGAAAAACGTTATTTCCTAGACAAAAAATTGTCCAGAAAGTGTAAATTTTTTGGTCGGTTTTAAAAAAAATCTTTTGCTCTGCTAACATAAGAGAGTTTCTCTAAGCTTCCCTTAACTTAAATAGCAAAGCAAAGCCAACGACTGTTATAAGTGTTCCTTTTAAAAATTTAACTTAGCACAGAGCACAGCAAAGATTTTTTTCCTCCCCCCTTGTGACGGGTTAAGTACGTCCCTCTTTATTTCCCATGCGAACTATACCGGGTGTCCACGGAAGGTGCATGGTTCGCCCCTCTAACTATGTTGTTTTTCAAGATAATGGAATAAAATTAGGGGGATTTATATACGACATAAAACTGCATTTTTTGACAGGTGACTCAACATTATGGAAGTTCCGGTTTAACCGGAAGTGACATAAACTTTCGATTTTTAAATGGGACACGTATAAGTGATTTAAAGGTATTCATAGCCCTAGCTCTATATAAAACAATATATTTAGAATGGAGTCAAAAAAAGGAAAAATATACCAGGTGTCCCATTTAGAAATCGAAAATTTATGTAACTTCCGGTTAAACCGGAACTTAACATAATGTTGAGTCACCTGTCAAAAAATGCAGTTTTAAGTCGTATACAAATCCCCCAAATTTTATTCCATTATATCTTGAAAAACAAAAAAGTTAGAGGGGCGAACCACATTCCGTGGACACCCGGTATATACGAAGTTATTCGCGAAGCATTCCTTTAACAACTTATAGCTAAGCAAATATTTTTTACTTTACTTTGCTGTTTAAAAAAAACAAATGGAAAGTACCTAACAATTTTTTACTAAAATCAATTTTTTTAAATTTTAGCTTATTACTGGGTAGATACTCAAAGACGGGGATTGATACCCGGCACTGCTCTTAGAGGCGGGACAGACGTTGACGGTGCAGAAATTTTCGTTGGTAGAGCTTTCCACGAAGGAGACTGGATCCCAGCTAAAGTTATTCCGTCAAGACAAGTAGCCTATGTTGCTTATGGCGGTGACGAAATTCCAGTTCATAATTATCAGGTAAATATATAAATATTTCCTTCTCTGAATCAGGGTAGACCCATGCATTAGCATACAAATATATAATGAAACAAAATGCCTGAGAATAAAATTATTCATTAGCTTGTGTGCCTAGGCAGTATATGGTGTTTTTTGTATAACCAAAACGCTATTCGTGATGGGATACTCATGCAATGGTAGACTAGTAGATTTAATTGCATTTAGTGCTAAAGTTTTATTAATAGCGGAATGTAGCACCCGTAAGTCTACTATATACTCTCCAAGATCTTCTATTGAGTAGGTCACTTCATGAATCGTAAATCACTCACTTTTAATGTGTAAGATATATCTTCAGTCTTTACACCCGTGAAGTTCTTCCTGAATTTATTCACGCATCAGAACAAGTTACACTGTGTAAATGCTACCGACTTCACGAAGAACCACAGGTGCAAAGACCGCTTTATTAAAACTGAACTAATAACAAAGAAAATATGGAGGTCACCACGCCACCGTCCATGATGGCCTCACCCTATCAATTTAAATTATTTCTTAGGCGGTAAAAGTATATTGTTTTATCCACGTCTATATACGCCAACCTATCATTCCTCTATGACTAACTTGTTTTTGTAGGTTTTGTGCGAACAACAATTTGATTGGATACCGGCCAGTGATGGTGAAGTTCCTGAAAGCGCAGTAATTGGAGGAAGGACATCTGACGGTGAAAATTTGTACATTGGCAGGGCTTACCATAACGGATCTCATACAGTAGGAAAAGTAAGTTGTGTGATGTATTAATAATTAATAGACTTTCTTACTTCCTGCCCATATTTATTTTTGATAATAGAAGAGAAAAAGAGTGGAACCAAAGAGCCAATAGTTGTGTACCTAAACACCACTTAAGTGGTATCATCGGCAACACTAGGTAGGTTCGCTTTTCTTTTAAATAGCATAGAAATGATCTTTGTTTAGCTAGGTTGTTAAAGGAACGCTTCGCCAACAACATCGTATAGTTCGTATGGAAAATAGAGAGGGACATACTTAACCGCGGCAAGGGGGGAGGAAAAAACTTCGCCGTGTAAGTTAAATTTTTAAAAGGAACGCTTAGCCGTTGGCGTTGCTTTGCTATTTAAAGGAAGCTTAAATGAATTAAGCTATTAATCGAGTTCCTTTTACGTTACTTTTAAATAGCAAAGCAAAGCACAACAAAGATTTTTTCTTACCGCAGTTAAGTATGCTCCTCTATATTTCTCATGCGATTATACGATTAGTTCTGCAAAGATATTTACTTTGCTATGCTGTTTAAAAGAAGCAAATGGAAAGTACCTATTATGTTGTTTTAGGTCTTCCTATTTCCACATTTCTGTTGGTGTTGGGACTCATTTGATATCTTCTTGAAGACGTTGATTATCCATTCTCAGAATACGTGTAACGTTTGGGTGGGATATGCCGCTTCACTATTATCCAGATCTGATCCTACATTGCAAATGGTGAAACTGGAATTTGTCTTTGTTCTAACCATGCAATAAGTAACTTTTTAACCAACTTGTATTTGGAATTTTTTCAATTAGCCCAGAATGATAGGTGGCGTTATCCATGATAATAAAGCGACGATGTTTCTTCCAAGTTTGGTAACAATTTTTCTTCAAACCATTTCTCAAAGTTTTCACTATTAATCGAATCATGGTACTTAATCACCAGATTTCAAGCCAGACTTGAATATCAAACTTATTGCATTATTCACAAATCCATTTTCTGAACCAGCATGTAGAATAATATTACCGTACACCCTATGACGATTTTTTTAACTGATGACCGGGTATCATCTTGCCAACTTCGTCTAAAAATCCCTTTCTGCTTTCTGTATATCCAGATTTCATCCAGAAAAACTGATTTTAAGGGAAATTGAGAGTTGACGTTATTCTTAAAAATTCTCTTAAAAATTCTACACATTTTTGGGCTATATATCGGGTTGCTATATTAAAGAACGCCTGTTTGATACAGTAGGTACATTTATGACATTAAAATGTTACTGTAAAAAATGGCAATAAAACTTTTTTGACTGGTAAAATTATAAGACGTTCATTATTGACGCAAATTTACTATCTCACCTATAGTTCACGAATGTTAGAAAGATTAGCACTAGTCGTGACGTAACGGTCAACAGTCCTTGAACAGACTTTATGTGTATTCGGTAGAGGCTCCAATTCTATTTGGTAATATTTGGGGTTGTTCTGGATTCCCTCCAATGTAGAGGCATTTAGTTTTAGGCTGGTTTACGTTTCTATTTTATTGTTTAAATCGATGAGGTGTATCGGGCCGGCGCACCTTGCAAATAAAAGATAATTTTATATTGCCTCTATAAAACTTTTGCCGTAGTAAAACGGATTATCTTAACCCTATATAAGTATCTAAAAAAAATATAAATTATTCCCAGGGGGGCTTAAGTAGGTATACAGTATACCAGTATTACGTTTTAAAAAAATAAAAAAAATTTCATATCTTGTTATTTGTATAGAAATGTGCTCTACACACATAAAGGTACTTCAAAATATTGTTTTTCCATGAAAAAAAAATATGCTGTTTTAGAGAACTTATTTACTAAATAATTGTTTTTTTTTTGTATATTTTATAGGTTCATCCCAGTCATGGAACTTGCTACATTCCTTTCGGTGGACAAGAAATTGCTCACAAGAACTACGAAATTCTAGTCCTTAGGCCTTAAATAATTACTCCTATAGGTTTTTATATTTTACAATTTATTAATATATTATATTTAGCAAGTAAAACTCAGTTTTTTTTAATTTTAATTAGTCCTACTTATTTACTTAAATGAAGTTTGTAATATTTACATAAGCATATTTTCAAAAACTGAAAAGTAGCACATTATATAATATATTATAACTTAAAAGCATTATAGCGTTCTAGGTTCTAGGATGTTGAGAGGAGTAGACAGATAGCCGGCAACAACAACATTTCGTTTTGGCGGATCCCAGAATCGGAAGGGGGGGGGGGGGTGTTAAGTCACCCCCATTGCTAGCTTTACGCTTGGACAAACTGACAATTCAATAATAAACATTCGGATATCAACGATGTCAAGTTGACTTTGAATAATTCTGTCTTCGTGTCTTCATTTACATCGTAGATGGTCATCATGAAGGAATTCGCTATTAAATAAGCTATGTGATTGGCCATCTCTAATAAATGACAGGTACTCCGATCATCCGTCAAAAGTTGAATTTGCGAAACCGTCAACTGCAAGTTTTAACGTTTAATAAATTAAAACCGCGAGAAATTTCATAACCGAATTTCCCTTGATTTGTATTTAATTATTTCAAATTAGAAATGAGCAGACGACTAGAAAAAAGTAAGTTTTGTTAACCGCATATCTGAATAAAATCAGTAGCAATAGCAAACGTGTATCTCCAAAAGACAGTATATTTGCATCAATGCAATAAATATGAGTTATTTATTTGTCCAAGGCGACCCCAAATACATCCGCTTTTTATCTAAAGGTGAATTCTCACACAGAAAAATAAAAGGTTTATCATACGAACCGAAATTGCTCCTATCCTATTTAGAAGTAGAAATATCATGACGCCAAATTTCATTAAATTTTTTAAAAATTATCCGACGACGGATACCTAAAGGTAAACATATTTTAACTTTCTTCCGATATAGGGAGTTTTCTAACCTTTTAAGTTTTTTTTTAAGACTGAGCCCGGGTCCCCATATGCATAACAAACCCAAACAAACCCTATAAATTTTCTTTGATATGCAAGTACACTGGTATCCGGATCCGGAAAGCCGTCGGGCATGCCGAGCCCGTGACCACCTAACACTGTTCAATTTAAGCTATAACGCAGAGATATGCGGCAAATACAAAAACTAATAAATGAGCCAAAATAAATATCCAAGAAGTGGAAGATCCACCGGATGAACACAGTACCCTGAACCGCCACCGAAACGACGACGGGTGAAAAAGGGGTATAAAGGTTTATATTGTAAACTTTCCATTTCTACCCACTATAGGGTCAAAATTTCCCAAAACATCAAAACACGTACCTACTTGCTTATTTTAACAGAGTAACTGGGTAGTTTTTTAAAGAATGACGAAGCACGTATAATAATATTTATTTTATTAAAGGAAAATTGATACCAATAATTTTTAAACCTCCACCTGGTAGTTTCTGAAATACAGAAATTCTCATAAAAATTTCAACCCCCTTAAGCTTCGGTTTCCTACAAAGCGGCACCGCAAAAGAGCGGCCGTAATTTGACAAGCCTCGCCGCGAAAAAACGTGTAGCGTAGACCGGGGCAGGAGCCCGCACCAACGAATAAATGACGAAATGTCCGCTATTTTGTAAAAATTTAATGATGTTTTTTTATGTGTTTGCCCAAGCAACAATCCGACGTTGTTACAACGTTGCTTTAAGCAACCACGACGTTGCTATGCAACGTCGGTCCGGCGACGTTACGACCCACTTTTGCACTAATGTGGTCAATCAAATATGAGTTGGTACGACGTTGGATCCAACTTGATAGTTCAACCAAATAACCAAATTTCGAGTCGTGTTGACGTTGGCTATATTCACTATTTCCGACAGATCTAGTCGACCGAAGTCGGGCGTGCTACATTTTTCTGTACTAATGTTTTGTTGGTATATCTTTAGTAAAAATAAATCAACTAAGATTGAATGATGCTTATACTCTCTCTTACATTTTACATTTAAAAGAAATAGATGACAAGAAAGGAAACCGCGTAAATAAACGTTATATTATTATGTGGTATTTTATAATATTCGAAAATAATTTTCTATGGATTGAAAACCCAAACGAAAGTAATTTTATTGATAAACATGGATGTGCTTGCTTTAAAAACGGAAAGCGCCGCTCAAAAAGTGATAATTAATAAAATATTAGTAATTATTCCGAATCTGCTATTTTTCTTTAAATTATATTCTTCGTTAAAACAGTAATTTATTTAACATAATTAGTAACTGTTTAAAGCAGTTCATTGTGTTTCCTAAAAAAAAACACTGAAATAATAAAAAAAAACAGTAATTTTAAGCAATGGCTACCGAGTTCATCTCCCTATAACGTTTGAACAATGGCGTGGTTGGAAACATTCCTAAAATATTTCCACTTTGGACCAGGAGTCGGGCAAGTCAAAGAAACTATACTATCTACGACCTTTTAGTAGGCTTTGGTTATATTTTTAATAACATTTTACTAACTGCAGACTTCGGTCAGAAATGATACGTAAACTAGACTGCGGACGACCGGTTGTGCAAGGAAATACACTAACAGTTGACCTTAACCGACTTGTCGGTAAAAAACTGCCTTCGTTACCAACCCGCTAACATCTGTCACTTTTTAATTTAACCGAACTTCATTTCCAAAAAAACTGTTTTTAACCAATGTTTTTAACGGCTCTAATATATTATTAAATAGATAATTATTATAATATAAAATGGAATTCACTCACCATTTTAAAGTGGTGCAAATTCGCGAAATTAATGAAATTGAACCGGTTCCTTACCAGTGGGAAAATAAAGGCATTCTTTACTCGTCCCCCTCGAAAAGGTATGTTCGACTATTTCAGTCAAAAGTGGAAAGCACTCCCAACAAAGAAATATGGATAAACATTTAGTCTGTTACCAACGTTGTATGAACATTGCCCATGTGCCCAACAGTGTACTTGCTCATAGCTGGTCAGTAACCGACGTTTTACCAACGTCGGTTAGTATCCAAATCTTTGGGGTCGGGTATGCAAGGTTGGAACAACGTCGATTAGACGTCGGTTTACATCTTACCGTATTTAAGTGATATTTCGACTAAATCTGTAACTACCACAACGTCGCGCTTAGTAAAACTATAGCTGGAAGTCAGAAAAATGCTGCTTGGGTGTAGTTAATTTATATTACTACCTTATTCTATAGGTCACAGTAAAAAAATATATATATACATTTATTATTTCTTAAGTTTAATTTTTTTGTAAAATAGGACTTTTGCCCCATGGGCTGGGGTAAAAGTCCGATGTCTATGGGGCAAAATTCTGTTCATGGGGTAAAAGTCCTAATGTGAAACAAATGTTTCTTTAAATATCTTTTTATTTAGAACAAGCATACACTTCATTTTTATACTAAAATAATAAACCATTCGGAAGAACCAACATAAGTTTTTAACTAATTGGAAAAAATAAAACACAACTTTTTTTAAATAAAAAAAAAACTTTTGCATGTTTATGTTTAAATTTGATATGGGGCAAATGTCCGCAACCATGAGGTAAAAATCCGCAATGTAGGGACGAAAGTCCGCAGCCGCGGACTTTTGCCTCGAACTATCACAACTTTAATCGTAAATTATTAACTCACAAACGGCAACAGCGCCGACAAAATCAACAACATGGATAAATAGCCTACTAAAACGGTAATAAATCTCCCCATATTGTATTTGCCTAAATGTTTACATCTAAGTTAAATTTCTTAAGTAGTCCACTGAAGAAATTAAAGTAAAAATATAATTTTTAAACTTACCTCATTTTTAAGGTTATGTTTAACGAAATTCGCGAACCAATTTATCGATCGAAAGGGTAATACGAACTGCTGCTCAGAACGTCGGTTGCTTTTTTAGGAACTGCTCAATACAAAAATGGACTTTTACCCCGCAGCGGGCTTTTGCCCCGATCTACACTATATGTACTTGCAAATCGAAGTGTGTTCCTCCAGAGCTTCGACGCAAAAATACGGCACCGTATTTTCTAAAGCGGTCGCTCTGTTACGTTGGGATAGTGCAAGCACGATTTTTGACGGTGCGCCGTTTGGCGCTCTTGCCGCCGTATTTTATCGAATCGTCCGTGTTTAATGTTACTTTCCAATAATATTCACCGTCCAAAGCCAGTGCACTACTGTTGGTAATTACGGCCGCTCTTTTGCGGTGCCGCTTTGTAGGAAACCAAAGCTTAAGGGGTTGATTCTCGAAACATCCCTTCTAGTGGATGCCTACGTTAAGGAGCCCACTAAACGACACGTTACAGCAACATTACGTAACGTTAATAAAAATTAGCTTATTTAATGTTTTCTTTGAACGTTTTTTTTCTGTTATAATAACGTAATGACGCCTAAGATATAAATTGTTATTTGGAAAACGTGATTTTCACGTTAATATTATTAATTTGTATTGCGTATTTGAAATGTTACAAAAACATTACATTTTTGCAAATATTATGTTTTTTGTGAATATAGCAATTTGTTGAGTTCTTTACATCTTTTAATCGCAGTACGAATATATTTTTATCTATTGATTAATAATATGCAGTATACATGATAATATATTGATCAATCAATTGACCGTGTGCGATAATAATCTGTTGATCCGGAAATTTTTTGTACTAACTTTCATGTTTTTCAATAATTAGGTACTATTATTGGAATGTTAATCATATTTGCCATATTTCCGTTTCTATGGGTTATCAACAGAATTTAATAAAACTGTAGGTTGCCTACATAATATATTTTCTAACCACCACGTAAATTTATGCTTGTATAAATTGCAATAAATTATTGACTATTATTACATTACATGGATAATATGACATGTGGGACATACCTACTGACGAAGGTGTGCAAGCAGGAGGCCGAGCAGGATTTGTTACAGGATAACCGGGAGGATGTGTGTGTGTAACACGGGTCTATTCGGATTACTAAACCCTACATTAGGTGGCGATGCATGGTGCCGAGGCATGCCAGTGGACGCTTATATTGCATTGGCTTGATTAATGCATCTGGGACACTGCTGACGGGTTACGACGGGTTTGTGGTAGCAGGTATTGTGGAGGTTCCGAAGAGGGCAGAGGTGGATACACACCTTTCCTTTGTATTCATATATTTACGTTGTACAATAAAGGAATGGAGATTGGATGTTAGAAAGTTTAGATATAGACGTAATTTTTGTTATCCTTTGTTGTTAGTACTTGTATACCCTGTGTTGGGTTCCTGGACATAGCAAAATGCAGGGCAACGAGACTGCTGTTGTGCTCGCCAGGGAGGGCGCAAGCAGGTCTGCCGAACTAGCAGAGAATATACTGTGGCTAGACCACTGGGATCAGTCAAAGAGGATATAGATCAAATAGCTAAACAACTTGCACAAAGCAGATGGACAGGGCTGGCAACTTGTAGCATCTCCAGGCAATTGTAGCCCCTACTTGATTACAGGAAAACCGCAGTGCTATTACAACACAGTCGGAAGGACCTAAGAAACATCACAGCCGTAGTCACCGGACATTGCCTGTCCGGTAGACACGCCGAACGTATGCAAATACCAACTACCGATTTTTGTAGAAGTTGCAGAGATGAAGAAGAGGAGGAAAGTATTCAGCATTTCTTGTGTGAATCCCCGGCCTCGCTAGAACAAGGTTCAATGCGCTGGGCGAACCATTCTTTAATGATCTGGAGGAAGTGAGCAGTCTGCAACTGGGTCGAGTTACGAAGTTTACTAACAGCAGTGGCTGGTTTGAATGAGCTGTCAAGATTCTTCTACGATCTACGTCACGTCGCGTTAACCATCAGGAGGCTGATGCGGATAGGTTCCGCGGAACACGTGTGGTACCACAACGGTCCTACAGGACTACGTGTGACTGTTTGGTCAATGCCAGAGGTCTGCCACTCTAACCTAACCTTACCTAGTACTTTTATGCTGTGCCCCCTATTTCCAAAGAGAAAAACATTGCGTGACACCCAGGAGCAGACGGTTCTAACTTCTCGTGTATTACTATAGGCCATTGTAAAAAGCGAGCAAAAAATAACCTACATAATATATTTTCAAACCACCACATAAATGCATATATGCTTGTATAAATTGCAATAAATTATTTCATCAAAATTATTTATTTACAACAGTTAAGTTTAAAACAATTAGTATGCAAAAACCTAGTCATACAATTATTTACAAAGATAAGATAAAACCTTTTTATTAATACGCCCAGCGACAGCTGGATTAACTTATTTATCAGTAAGTACCGATCTCGTGATCAAGCAGTGTAGTGTTAAAATATGGCTGGTAAATTTTCTGTTTTTCTAAATAATTTAATAATAAATCCGGTAGTAGGTATATATAGGGTGTCCGGGAAAATGTGGGAAATCTCTTGGATATGAAAAAAACACGTGAAAAGAATACTACAAGTTCATATAAACTTCTTTCGTATCCTCTTCGGAGATATGGGCTCCCAAAGAGCTTCCAGGAAATTAAGTTTTTGACAAATAATTATTAAACCAACAGATATATTTCAATTTTTTTTCATATGATCTATACCAGGTAAGACCCTTCAAATTACTATCCCAGAAAGTGTTGCGAATTACTCACAGCTGCAGGACCGGACTAGCTGTGACACTAATGTGTCCATTTTTTTACGCCCTGTATGATAAAAACTTTGGACAACGTTTTTTACATACTTAACGTTAACTATTGACTAAAAATTAAGTACTCTTCATTCATGTCCCTAATCCTAACCGTTTTCGGAAAAACGTCATTTTATTGCGATCATGTATTAATATTAAGCAGTTAAAAGTGAACATTTATAATTTATAGGAACAAAGATGTATCTTTTATTGAAATCTGTTTGCATTATACCCTTTAATTAATAATAAATTAAACCAGATATTGTACAGGGTTATCCAACCAAGACTAGACAAGGCGATTTTTTGACTTTTCCTGTACTTTTATAAAAAAACTGAAATAGCCATCTTAAGTCATTTTCTCCCGCGAATTCGAATATCTTCAGCAAAAAACAATTGAACATCAAACAAAAGTACTAGGGGTCACATTGATATTTTTTTAAATGGAACACCCTGTATATTTTTACATTTTTAAATTCCACATAAAATTATAATTATTTTTTATTAAATGCACTATTAATCTATACTTCATAGTTTCCGAGATATTGACTCTCGAAAAGTGACATTTTTGAACTTTGACAGCTTATAACTTTCTAACAGTACGTCTTAGAGCAAAACGGCTTACATGTCCCTATCTTCAATTTTTATTATCTTCCCAAAAAAATCAACTTCCAGTTAAACCGGAACAACTATATTTCCTTCTTTCGAGTTACATCCGGTTTAACCGGAAGTTGATTTTTTTGGAAAGATAATAAAAATTGAAGATAGGGACATGTAAGCCGTTTTGCTCTAAGACGTACTGTTAGAAAGTTATAAGCTGTCAAAGTTCAAAAATGTCACTTTTCGAGAGTCAATATCTCGGAAACTATGAAGTATAGACTAATAGTGCATTTAATAAAAAATAATTATAATTTTATGTGGAATTTAAAAATGTAAAAATATACAGGGTGTTCCATTTAAAAAAATATCAAAGTGACCCCTAGTACTTTTGTTTGATGTTCAATTGTTTTTTGCTGAAGATATTCGAATTCGCGGGAGAAAATGACTTAAGATGGCTATTTCAGTTTTTTTATAAAAGTACAAGAAAAGTCAAAAAATCGCCTTGTCTAGTCTTGGTTGGATAACCCTGTACATGATGTAAATATGTTAAAAATTACGTTTTTCGGAAAACGGTTAGGATTAGCGACATGAATGAAGAGTACCCACATAATTTTTACTCAATAGTTAAAGGTATGTAAAAAACGTTGTCCAAAGTTTTTATCATATAAGGCGTAAAAAAAATGGGCACATTATAGTGTCACAGCTAGTCCGGCCCTGCAGCTGTGAGTAATTCGCAACACTTTCTGGGATAGTAATTTGAAGGGTCTTACATATAGATCATAAAATGAAAAAAAAAATTGAAATATACCTGTTGGTTTAATAATTATGTGTCAAAAACTTAATTCCATGGGAGCTCTTTGGGAGCCCGTATCTCCGAAGAGGAGGCCGATACGAAAGAAGTTTATATGAACTTGTAGTATTTTTTTACGTGTTTTTTTTTATATCCGGGAGATTTCCCACATTTTCCCGGACACCCTCTGTATAGGGAAAAATAAATATGTAGAATTAAATGATTATACCAATAGAAGTGTTCCTGAAAGTAGAAAAAGATTCACATTGATGCCAATTGACACTTTTAAATAAATATTAAAAATTTACTTTAAAAAAAAGGGAGGGGGGTTGCGTCCTTCAGGAATCCGCCTCTATGACTATGCTAAAATTACACCTTTTAGTCTTCGCTTTTTCTTCCGCTGCTACTTTTCTTGCAATTTGATAGAAGTAAGCATTTTTTCATGGTGAAGTGACATGCCACTTGTATAGTATCTAAATAAGGGATTGATCAAATTTCTATATGTATCAGATCGACACTAAATTATAAAATTGTTTATAAAATTTTACTTTTTAAAATGTTTTAGTTTATATTTTTTCTAATTTGGTATCATAACAAGTCTATTACGATACGCATTTGCGTATCGTAATGAAGCTATTTCGATACGCGTTTTTTCTTTATTTGATGTTGGTAACATTTAAATGTTTTATTTTATTGACTTGCGCGGCCTTTGTGATTTACGAGAAAACCCATTTTTCGCAGAGGAAAAATAGCTTGATAACCTACTTTTTTATTCTGCGTGGATAACAGTCATGTATGTTGGTTGCATAAATCTATAAATCAATCTTTTGTAGATGCTTCAAGCTATCATTTTCTGCCAAATCCTATCCAAAATGCAATCTACTAACCTTCCAATGTCGATTTTAACTTTAACTTTATTTGAATTTTCCATCTTCCCTATACTAAATTGCAATGCCGTGACGTAAAATCACGTCTTTTGAAATTCGAAAAAAAGTAGCAAAATCGCCCGAATTTCCGAACGCTCTGTATATGTACCGAATGTACAAGGATCACACAACGTATTCAGTCCAATTTCAAATCTTATATCGCTAAAATAACTTTAGAATCTTGTGGTGAAAATGGGTCAATAAATCAAAAAATTACAGTTCGCAAAATAATTTTTGTTGTCCAGAGGCTACTATGATAAAAAATAATATTACCAACATAAAATTTAGACATAAACATTTACAAAATTTGAAGGATTTATTTTCTTTTTAAATATGTGTTTTTTATTGAAAAAAACTACAAATTAGAAAAAATAGTATAACGTACGTGTTATATAAAGCAGTTTTAAGCACTTGTCCCGTTATAAAACTCGCCGCAAGCGGCTCGTTATTTAACGCGTGCTATAAAATGTTGCTTTATAAAACGTGTACCTACGTTAATATACTATTCTACAACACTTTCTATATATACACATGTCAACACGCATAAATTCTATAGATATTTACCTTTAGATAAGCAAATAATAATAATCACGAAAGTGGCAAATGTATGGCCTCGCGCTTGTAAACAAAGCTACACCGGATTAGGCATGCGCACTGCAATATTATCATTTGACAAATGGGAAAATAGACAGGCCGACGCCCGATTTTATTGGTCTTTGTCTTATTGCAATAACCACCTGTCTTAGCGACAATCAGCCAGTTGTGGCCGATTTTAAACATAATAATGTAAATAATATTTCCTTTTGTAAATACCTAATAGCTTTTAACTCGACTAATGCATGCTAATACGTCCAATAAGTTTGCAACTTCTCCATGTACCTATATTATATAGTTTAACAATATTAACCTATCCGAAATCCACAAACGAGCAATTACTATACACCACATACACTAATATCCTAATCCTTATTAAAGACACATCAAACATACTTACGCACAGCATAAAACAACAATGTTTAACAATAATGACTTATATGTATATCTTAAACTCCCTAACATCCAATCTCCATTCCTTTATAGCACCACATAAATATGAATACAAAGGAAAGGTGTATCCACCCCCGCCCTCTTCGGAACCTCCACAGTGTACCTGCTACCACAACCCCGTCGTAACCCGTCAGCAGTGTCCCAGATGCATTAATCACCCTAATATAAACGTCCACTGGCCTGCCTCGGCACCATCGCCACCTAATGTAGGATTTAGTCATCCGAATAGACCCGTGTATCACCATCCTCCTGGTTATCCTGTAACAAATCCTGCTCGGCCTCCTGCTTGGCCTCCTGCTTACACACCTTCGTCAGTATGTCCCACCTGTCATACTTATCCATGTAATGGTCACGTGTTTCGCCCAAATAAGCCAGTCATTTCTAGGCCTCCTAATCAACAACCTAATAGGGGAGGTTCAAAATGTAAGTAAATATTTAATAGATATTATGTAATTATGTTATGGACAGTTACACAATATATATACCGGGTGATAACAAAATTACTACCCAGCTTGTCAACGTCCTTATTATATAAAACATTATGAAATTTGGGTAGGTGATATGGTTGCACTGTGTGCACATTTTCAGTATTCAAATGTGTGACTGTCACCTCCTGTTGAACCGGAAGTGCACACGACTTTGTTATTTTAAATAGAACATCCTGTATATTTTTAAAAATATGCATTCTGCGGAGAATTCTAAGAAAAAAACGTATTATTATCATCATATTTTATTATTTTAAGACAGTTTCCGAGAAATTGTCAATTAGTCACACATGCTATTGTTTTTAACAAAAACAAATGAATAAGTAGAAAATTTTATATTATTTTTTTACTTTAGGTATTTCGTATGAATGAGTCACAACCATTTCACTTCCGGTTTAATCGGAAGTGCTGCAAAATTTGACATTTAAATCTTAAACTTCTCCAATAATTTTAATGGCACTTCCCCTTTTAAATCTAATTTTTAAAATTATCTTACTTTCCTAAATATTTTTGATTTATGGTAAGAAAAATTAAAAATATACTTTTTTTTACGTGTGAGCATCAAAACTGACATGCTGCTAATCTACGGAGAGGCTAGGAAAAAATCCTAAAGCAGTTGAAATTACTAAACAGATCTGTAGGGATCCCTAGCTACAGTCAAATTAATCTAAGAACTCGCCGCATCACTTGTCATTTATGGCACCCTGTTGAAGTCTGGTATATTTTACGTTAAGCGGTTGGCTACAGAAACAGAACCGGACTAACTAAGTTCTTTTACCTTCGCCTTCGCATTTTTTAAAATTTTGTAAGGGAGTCTTATTTAATTATTTATACAATAAAATATTAACAGACCCGTACCTACCAAAATAATTATGTAAAAACATTATAAAATTAAAGGAAAAGAACAAAACAAGATTAATTTTCCTTAGTACTTAAAAACACGTGTTTATTTATAAAAAGCAAAAATAGTTAGATATTTATGTTGACCCCGATCTTAGACACGGGGCACTTTTTAGTAAATATTACAGCAATAAATTAAAATTATTGGTGTACATCACCTTATTTCCTTCAACATTATCATCGGGACCATTGAGCATACAATCACAACAACCTTGAAAGAAGCCCTGAAACAGAAACATAGACAACACTGCTTGAAGATCCATGTGTCACGTGACTTTTTTGAGGTTAGCCATGCTTTAGTATGTAATTTACGCGCGAAGTAGGTGTTAACCTTGCGGTTTTTCGTATTTATTTGTATTTTTATCCGGTTTTCGATTGACATATATAATAGAAAATTTAAGTGACATGATTGCTAAGAAACTCTAAAAAAAATTAGTCAAAATTTTTGGTGCGGGTTTGCGGTAATAGCATTAATAAAGTGAGAAATCGAACAGCCCGGCCGGCCAGGGCGGTTTGTTTACGGGTCTTTATAATGGTGGCAGAATTTTGTTTGTTTTAATTTAAAAGTTGTGTTTTTTGTATTCTAGTTAGCTCTTGAGGCAGAATTTCCTTAATTCTTACCTTTGGTTTGGCTTTCCTTGTTTTATAAGCCTGGACAATGTTTGTTGTCATTTTGCTTGCAAATATACCGTTGACTTGTTTTGGTTTTCTACCATTTTGAACTAACAACTAACGTCAAGTGAACGGGAATCTACTATCTACTTTCTGTTCACGTTGCAGTTTTCTTTTCGGTCAACAGGTAGGATTTCTTTTTAATGTTTCTCAAGGTTTAACTACTCTCTTCTAGGGGGCGTTGTTGCGGATAGCTGAAATTACACCGAGTTTGTAGGTTACCTTCCTGGTTGGTTTTGGCGCTTGGAAGAATAGACACCAGAGGGGCCTATGAGTACTAGTTTTGAATAATTACAGTGTAGCGCGCGTTTTATCTCACCTTATCCTGTACTTTTTTTGCGACCTTTTTGCACTATTTGTTCACTGCGAGTACTACGTTGATACCTACCAAAATCGACAAATTCCTTTCTTTCTTGAACCTTTGGCAAAGCTAGTAGCTGTTCGGCTTTGAAAACTTATTTAATTATTTTACCCTAATTAAAAGTTTCACGCTAAGTACCAGGTAGGTGAATTTCCTTATTATATCTAATTCTCAAATAAAGTGTTGCAGTTCATGATATTGAGGTATTTTATTGAGTTTTAAATTTCTCTGTAATTAAGTTGATATTAAAAATGCTTACTCTTTATTATGTTCTTAGAAAAATGGTTACCTATCTGGGACTTACCTTATTTTTATATGTGTTTCCAGATTTACCAAAAAGGTAAAAGAAGCAAGAAAGCCTGTCTCCAATTAAAAGTAAATTTACTGGCATGCTCTGAGTTTTATTGGTCTAAACCCACGTAAAATATACCCTGAGAAAAAACCGTCACACTCTTTGGGATAAACTTTAATGTTTTGTGGCTACAGTTAATTTATTAAATATTGAAGTGTTTATTTAGCCTAAAGGTATATGTGAATTAGTTTAAAAATATCACTATAGTAGAGATAGTTCGTAAGTAGGTACGATATCTCTAGATACCTACGTACTTAGGTAAGTATTATTTTTTTCTTTTAGTTTGTTTATTTATCAACATGCCAAGTTCCTGCTGTATTCCTGGGTGTGACTCTAACTATAAAAGTGTTTTAAAAGCAGGTGAAGAGAGTGTATCAGTTTTTCACTTCGCAAAAGATGAAAGTCTGAAAATTCTATGGCTAAAAGCCATTCCAAGAGCTAATTGGTCGCCCACACAGTATTCTGTAGTTTGTGCTAAGCATTTTTTCCCCAGTGACATTATTCGTGAGGATAGTTATCTTTTGCTTGATGGCACCACAAAAAAAATTCCAACTAAAGTAGACTAAATTTAACAGCTGTTCCGTGCTTTTATCCCAATTTGCCTGCTTACTTGTCAAAAACTGTTCTCATTCCTAGAAAAAGTCCAGCGGAGAGAAACAAGGAACAACAACAGAGTACCTCTCGACTTAATCAAGCTTTCGAGCCATCAGATTTTATAAAAAGTTTTGACAATCTCAGTTATTCACAAAAAACAAATACTTCTGAATATCTGAATTTTGGGCAGTAAAAATGTAAGTGACTCGAAAATATATTTTTAGTTTAGATTTGACCAATGATGTATAAATATTGTTAATCAGGTTTCAGTGGACATTGATATGAAGGTAAAGGTTTTTTTAAAAGGCAATGAATTGGCTTACAATGATTTGAAATGGATTTTACCCTTTGAAGTGAAACTAAGCAGGTGGTCTCAGCTTGAAAACTTATTGTCTCGGTACCAATTCATACATTGTGAAAGTAACGAAGTTACCGAGATAGTAGGTGACTTTCTTAAGACAAGCGTAGATTTTTTAAACAAAGCCTTAAGCTTACTAAATTTTGAGAAGCTGATAGTCAATTCTGTAATTTAAACGCAGAAGATAATAATTTCTATAATAGAATATACTTTTGAACGATCAAATAAATCTACTCGTAGTGAAACAAAAACATTACTCACCGTCAACAATAGTAATGTCTTTTATGTTGTATACGCTTTCTCCCTGTGCTTATGATCTAATGCGAGATTATATAAATCTAACCGCTAAAAGGTACCTACTTACGGTATCTCTCGACAGCTTCTCAACGCAATATTACTATTATTTAATAGTTAGGTAAGTTGTTCTTGTTATCCAAGTTAACTATTTATTACTTTTTTGTGCATTTTTCAATATCAATATAGTGGCAACAGAGCCAAAAACTACAAAAAATATTATCAAAAATAATAAAAAACTCGCCCGTTGCCGCGCGTCATAATGTGGATTCGCGACTCCCAGCTGATGCGGCGTTGCCCGATGTCACTTCATGGCTTCTTTTTTAGGTAGTTGTGATACAATAATCATGATCCATAATCATCGCAATTCAAAAATATAGATAACTACGCCCCACTGCTGTTCTGGGAACTTTTACGACGCAAAATTTTTCGTAGAATGCATATTTTTCTAAATATACATGCAGAGTGTTCTATTTGAAAATAACAAAGTTACGTGCATTTCCGGTTCGACCGGAAGTCACAGTCAAACGTTTCACTACTGAATATGTGCGCACACTGCGCACAGTGCAACCATATAACTTGCCAAAATTTCATGTTTTATTTTATAAGGACGATATAAGCTGGGTAAGTAGTAATTACGTTGTCACCCAGTATTTTAGTAACGTTTTTGTTTTCTTGGGTTTTAAAAAAATTGTTTCACTTTAAAACTAATCTCTGATGGGCTTCGTTGTTGTCTCTTTTTAATTAAAAAATAGTGAGAAGGCAAATAGATCGAGGAGGTTCGGGGGATGAGCGCCGCCCGGGAGTCACTTGTCAACGTCTAATCAAGTTGACTTTGATTAACGATTTCCGAGCGTCTCTCTTTCCCTAACCCCGTTAACACCCTTTGTCATGGCATGAGAATTATGTCTTTGTTTTTACTTACATCCGGCCATGTCCAAAACAAACGAGTTCCGCAAAAAAATGGCGGATAACTTTATAAGGACTTATCGTCAAATACTTTTTTAGTAAAAATGTATTTTGTCGTAAAACTGGTCCCGATGTTGTAAATAAAACCATCCCCATGTTTATTAATAGTACAGATGCTTTTCTGTATCGTTTCCCCTCTTATAGTAGTTTTCCATCTACAAGAAATTTGTCATGTCAATTTGTTTTTCATTATACCGTTAAGGAAATTCCCTGTTTTCATTTCATATGCTTTACTGGGCGCTATTTGTAAGATGCTAGGTTGTGAGAGTATATAATACTACCATCGCTTACAGTATATATATTAATAAATATTACCTACATGTCATTGTATTAAATTTTTAAGAATAACCAAAACTTATTTTGATCTGATGTGTAGGTGTACTGTATATTTGATCCTATTCTTCATTTGCGTAAAAAAGAACTTTTGAAAGTCATGTGCATCAACTTACTCGGTATCGTTTTTATATCACCACATCGTCTCATCCTAATAAAAATACAAGTAGATACATTTCCCTAGTATTAAGTTTCTGGAGCCAGGGGAGTAACGACTTTTATTTTTTGTTAGCATACTATTGGGTAGATACGTTCTCTCACGGAGCAGTCCCGTCCACAGCTATTCGGGGAGGACATGACGTAGATGGCGCTCCTATCTACGTAGGAAGAGCTTTTCACGAAGGAGATTGGATCCCTGCAAAAGTTATACCAGACAGAAATGTTGCTTATGTAGCTTATGGTGGAGGGGAGCATGCCAAACATCAATACCAGGTACTACCGATTAGAGTTTTGTATTTTTTTGGGGACAATTAAATAAATAGTATCATAGTTGGTTTGCACATTTATCACAATCTGAACTTACATAAATATGTATTTTTTTGTATTATTTATGTACTCACAATATACTTAAATAGTTTTCCAAAAAAATTACTAATTGGGCATCTGAAAAAATCTGTAGGGACTGATCAACCTCAACATAAAACTTACGATTCTGTAGATATTGTTGTAATAAAATGCACAGCAAAGTACTCTACGGTTCAATCATATCTAAGATGGGTCAGTAAGAAAACAAGTACCACATACACATGAAATAAATAAAGCATATCTTTGCTGTTGAGCACAATGAACAAATTATCAACCCCACCATGCTATATAGAGCATCTTTAAACACTTTCACAGGTAGCAATTGTTCTCTTTCCGGCGATCTTTGATTGAAATAAAACACAGTCAATACTAAAGACAAAAATAAAATGCAATAAAATGTTTTAAGAGAGCTGAAAGAAACCTCTAGTATTAAAGTTGCATTTATGCATGGTGATTAATAATATTATATATTTTGGCATCTAATATTTTATAAAAGGTATATTTCTATATTTAAAAATAGATTTTAGGTATTTAAAGTTTCTAAAACTAATTTAAACAGTTTTTAAATCATTTAACATTTTCATCAGATTTTCATCGATACTTTGTCCATTTACTTTTCTGGCCAACAGTTCAAAATCAGCCGTTTCTATCTCATGACAGGGATCAGTTTTGCGATCGGGCAGTCTTGGGCAATAGAATGGAGCCATCAAACGCTCACAAAGTGCTGCGATGCCACAGAAAGTCTTAAAGTCAAAGACATCAGAGTCTTTCCAAGCCATAATGATCCCAAAATGAATTTTCTCAGTTGGTCTCATGGGTCTACCCATTAGGAGGTCCAACGCGTCTTGCATTGTTTGACCGGACAACTTCCTTTCGTGTTCATTTTCTAACTCGGCTTCCATCTTAAACTTGTTGAAAATACAATTAAAAAGTAGTTTTCTTCCTGAAGAAATGCTTACGTGGTCTTTGGCATAATCCAGAGGTGTCATTCTTGATAGTGATCCGCCATCCATGGGTAATTCAAATCTTGCACTCGAACGGCTAAAGGTTCTAGGCAATGAAATCCATAATTCAGTGTTTAAAGGGGCTAGATTAAGCTCCTTCTGCAAATTCACTAATTCTTCACAGTCCGTTTTATCTTTAGATACTGCTTTTAGAGCTTCTTCCAAAGCCTGCCTCCTCTTCAGATTTAACTCGTTATCTACTACTTCTTCATTTAATTCTCGTCTAAGTTGCTTTAATATTTCAGCGTCTAAATAGGAATCAATATCCAAACTTTTATGAGATAATAGGTAAGCATTCTTATTAGCCGATAAATGCCTAACATTTTCTATACCTTCTTGGGAAGTATTGGCAGGAACTAAAGAACCTCTTGCACTTTGATTTGCAGAGTCAGTTCCGATAGCTGCTACTTGCGTCTCCGGATCCTGTGAGACTTGAAATGCTGGCGGGCCTCTAGAAGCATCTCTTTCTTTTTTCTTCTTTTTCTTTCCCCTCCTTTTAATGTATTCTTCCTCTTCATCTACATTTCCAGTGGCATCTTTAGATTTTTGATCTACCCCGTCAATACTTTCTTGCTTGTCAGATTTTACTACGGTTAAGTTAATTTTAGGATTTGTAACAGCAGTTTTGGATTTTCTCGGCGAGTGTACTGGTAGACTCTGCCTGGATGAAGATGGGTCATTACGTGGTATCTCTTCTAGGCTTGTCGCCCTGGTAGGAACATGTTGAATTCGAATTAATGGAGGCTCATGCAGAGAAATACTGTACGATATAGTTTCTTGACTGTGAGTCCTTCTTAAATCCAGGACTAACCTTGCTTTCGGATGTCGGGAACCGGCTTCTGGAGTAACACATCGCCTAGAACCTGAAGCTCGAGTTGCTCCACTAGCTAACGTAGGTGCCGGAGTCAATGGACGAGAATCTGTTTCTGTATATCTTCTAAATAGTTCTTCTGGTACACTTTCAATTTGCGATAAAAGGTGTCTCGGCGTTTTATCTCTAAATGTGTATTGACTTAATCCAGCTTTAATTGCTTCAATCTCTTCAGCAAGTAATACATTTCTCATTCCTTCATTTGACCAGTTTTCTTTGGCCTTTTTTAGTAATTCTTTAGTGTCCTTGTCTACAGGATGATTGCAAAGCAACGAACAACCAGCGGAATATGGATTATACAGACCAGAAAATGGTTTTAAAATAAAAGGAGCTGGCTTTGCTATAGCTTTTAATTGTACAGCATTGGAAGTATTTCTATTAATGTATGGTACCTTCTTTGTTGGACTAGCAATCAGGCCTGTTTTACTAGTTTGTTTCATATTTAACCACTTTAAAGTAAAAACTCAAATTTTTAATAAAACATATAAATATGTAATTGTTTAAACAAATTATAAAGATAAGCATTTGTAAATACCAGCGATCGCGATGGTGTTGTGATGATAAGTGTGACACATTATCTAGATTTGTAGGACCAAAAAAGGTGTTTATTCGAAGCAGATTTATTGATCAAACAATAAACGTGTTGTCGTCGCCACCGGTGTCGGTCGAGAGTAATCGTTATTCTTTCCCTTATTTCAAAAAAGAGGGGGTTCTATATTAATTTAAGGGCTTAGCGTCGCTTTTGGGGATTTCAACTCGCGACTTTTTAAAATTATTACTAATTTATGATCTACATACCATACAAAATGTATTAAACTAGTAGGTAGTTGAAGCAAGCATTCTTTTTTTTAAGTATAGGTAATAAGTACCTGTATATTTTTTATTTACATCAAGAGAAAAAACTTTTTTATTAGTAGGTATAGAAGAAAACGTCATTCTTTATAAAAGCGTCTGCTTGTGCTGGAAATATAATTTCGAATATCAGATTTGCGATTACTATACCAGGTTCGTCACAAACAACATTTTTAATTTTGTGGAACTTTTTTTTCCAATTCCTTGATTTATTAAATAAAGTTTGCTTATTAGATTTGCGATTACTATACAGGGTTCGTCACAAACAAAATTTTTAGTTTTTTGGATCTTTTTTTTTTTTTAATTTCTTGATTTATTAAATAAATTTTGCTAGTGTTGAAACTACAATATCAACTATTAGATTTGCGATTACTAAACAGGGTTCGTCAGAAACAACAGTTTTTGTTTTTTGTATTTTTTTTTCAATTCCTTTTGATGATTGGCTAAATCATCACTTTGGAAACAAATGGATTGGAAGGTAGCTATGGTCCAAATCAATTGGCACGTAAAAGTCCTGGTCTCACAATTATCGACTTTCATTTATGGGGATATCTGAAGTCACATGTGTATAAAACCAATTTCAATAATAACTTATAAGAGTAGTTATTGCAAATATCCCAATAGAGCAAGTTAGGAACTGTTATCGGGAATTCAGATGTCGAGTTCAACTATGCGCTAAGTCGGTGGTACCACGTTTAAATAAAAGTTTTATAATTTATGATTGAATGAATTGACGAAATATGACATGTAATAATAAAAATATCAAATATCAAAAGTAGGCAAATAAAAAATGGTTTTTTCACAACAAAATCATTACTCGGCCAGATATAAAATCACATTCGAAGTAAGAAAGCAACAGTAGTTGTTTGTTTAACGTAAATTTATTTTAAACGAAATCCAAAAAAAAAAAATGTTGTTTCTGATGAACCCTGTATAGTAATCGCAAATGTGATATTTGAAATTGTAGTTTCAGTACCAGCAGACGTTTTTATAAAGAATGCCTTTTTCTTCTATACCTACTAATAAAAAAAATTTTCCTCTTCTAAACTCTATCCGTGGACACACTGTATATTGTTGAGTCTTACATAGTACTTCTACAAATATCATACGTTGATAAAAAATTCACAGATCTTGCACCTTACGCAAGCATCCTATGTATTGAAAATACCTGACACAGCTTTAAAATTTTAATGACCTATGTCATGTAATTAAAGCCCACATTCTAATTTGGATTTTGTAAAAGTTTAAAAAATGTTCTTTAATTTTACAGGGTCCGCCCAAATTTGGTTTTAACAAATGGGATAATTTTTTATTATTGATTTCTCAGAAAATTTTATTCTACATAAAAGTTTTGCATCTTGAGTAAATCGTTTTGACGTATTCAAATCTTCTGTGGCATAGACAGGGTGAATATAAAAGAAAAAAATATGACGTCAGTGACTCAAAAAATTTTAAAAATTTAAAAACTGAAACAGCCATATTAACAGTTAATGTGGAAAGTTAATATGAAAAGTGTAAAAATTCAATAAGGGCAAAAATTTGATTTTTAACTTGACTTTTCTTGAAAACTATTAGCACTAGAAAAAAACTTTATTTAACTTTTTATCTTGGATTTATTAGTTCTTTAATATGGCTGTTTCAGTTTTTAAATTTTAAAAAATTTTTGAGTCACTGACGTCATATTTTTCTATTTTATAGTCACCTTGTTTATGCCACAGAAGATTTGAATACGTCAAAATGATTTACTCAAGATGCAAAACTTTTATGTAGAATAACATTTTCTGAGAAAACAATAATAAAAAATTTATTTCTAAGAATAATTCATATAAATTTGTTTATAAACAATAATATTCACATAGCAGACCAACCAAGGTGAACTATAAATAATCCCAAAAAAACGAAAACAAAAATAAAAATCTTGGTTGTTATAAATTTTGGGATAATGCAAGTTTAAATAAATCGCATTATTTCGCCTTAAGGAGCCTGCTGTTGCTCTGTGTCCCATTACGTTTGGGACACCCTGTATATTAACTAAAACATATTATATTAACTGTATGGTTTTATTTCTAAGAATAATTAATATTAATTTGTTTATAAACAATAATATTCACATAGCAGACCAACCAAGGTGAACAATTGCCTTATATTCAATCGGTCATATTGTCTAAGCCTACTTATGCTATGTTTTTAAATTATACTTATTTACCCAAGCGTTCAAAATAGACCATGAAGATTTTCATGAGATAGGTAGGGGTGCAAAATATAACCAATCACCCGGTACAATAACATTTTCTGAGAAATCAATAATAAAAAAATTATCCCATTTGTTAACCAACTTTGGGCGGACCCTGTAATATGCAATTATTGTGCTCCAACTTTTTGCCTCCCGCTTTTTTTTTTCGATATAATATTCCGATTTAAATAACGTGAACTTACCTTAGTTATAACTTATCTCAATAAAACACTTTTTAACAAAGTTACTATGGCGTTCTTTAAAACACAAACTAAACATTATTCATTATTTACTTGCCGACTTTACGCTGATATTATGTTACAAGACCGTTCTAGATATTGCGCTGTTGGCCGCGACAGACGGCAGAGCGACATCGACATGAGCGACATCGACATGCAATGCAAAGTTTGCGTAAACACGATCCTAATAGTATTTTCAATACTAAAAAATACACAATTTTGGTAGGCACAAAATTTTGAAATAATTGATATATTATGTAGGTATTGTCAAAGCTATCTATAAGGAAAAAAAATGAATTTCTAAAAAATATTTTATAAGTGGACCTACTTATTTTTCATTACCGCCATAATTTAATCACTTAAATAACAATAAAAATATACGAGTTATTCATTTTAATTACAAATTATAATGTATAATAATTTTCGACAAAGTTATGAGAAACCGACCAAATATCTTGGTAAACCATTTTTACATTAATTCTAATCAAATAATTCTTAACCACTGCATAATACTTAATTATTCTTGGGTGAATTGAAAACACATACTATGTAAAACAACAAGGTAGGGGGATTGTGTTAATTAAAAAGGGATACAAAGTAATACAAAGAAGAGGTGACCAGCGAGATCAAGACCTAAAGGCCTCCATAGACTTCGTTCTTTTCCAGCAGTTTTGCTCGTACGGTTACAACCGCCCGGTTATGAACGAACAACGTCTGACAATCAGTGGCGTAGCCAGGATTGTGGGGCGGGGGGGGGGGGGCGAAGTCCTTTTGGGGCGCCTATATTTTTAAATACACATTTTGTCATATTGTTTTTCTTTTATCCAGATTCAGTTAAACATTGACAAAAAAATAAGGCATGGTATTCAGCACCATTAAAGCCTTTTATTAAATTATTGGTGAGTGACAATAGAAGTATATTTTTCCAAACTAAGACGTGTTTTAAATTTCAGCTAAAAAAACATAAGATTTCAACATCGGGTAAAAAAATGCATTGTATGCTTTTTGTGATATATTATTATATTATATTACGTTTTTTTTCATTTGACACAGTTAAACTATTTTAATTTTAATAAAACAAAAAATAAATCCTTTTATAATAAAAACAAGTACTATAAACAATCAAAAATAAACACAAAACTAAAAATATTTTAATATTCTGACCTTACACAACTTCAATCAATAATTTAAAAAATGTTCTTATATAACTATAAAGCTATTCGACGAGTCTTAAGGTGGGAGTATCAACATGCTCGCCAACCTATAACCTATTTCGCGTAGATTTATTTATGTTTTTTAGCTTTTATAAAAAATTTAAAGAAAATCAGTATCGACTTGATATTCTATAGATAATAATTAACAGATTTAATAAATATCAAGGAATTTCATAAGTTATTTTAGGAGAATTGTATAGCGAAAAATATCGGGTAAGATTTTTTTTAACATTATTATGTCATTGTCACACATTGTTCTTTCGCTATACAATTCTCCCAAAATTAACAATGAAATAAATTGATATTTTTGTAATATATCAGATACTACCTAAATAGTGTACCGACGATATTGATTTTCTTTAAATGTTAGTTATTAAAATAATAAACTCAAAAAATCAACGCGAAATAGGTTATAAGTTGGCAATAGATTGAATGACGTTGAGAATTCAACCTTAAGGCTTCTGAAATCATCTAAAACATTAGAAATATCTAAATTTTTGACATAATCACTCTTATGTTTATTATCGCTACTTATGTCATTTAATCGTTGTTCCGTCATTGTCGAGCGATTATAAGTTTTAATATTTTTTAACCAATTAAAGGACCGTTCCGCATTGGCATTGTTCGTTGCAATAGTAAGGTATACCGTGTAAATAATGCATATATTTGGGAATGAACTTTCAAGCTTATTTGAAATAAGATACGGAAGTATCTCATCTGTTTTTAGGGTAATCTTTTCTTTTTTTAATTGTTGAAACAAAGAGCAAAATGATTTATATTCATCGATTATTAAATTGCCATTTCCGTGTTAAGTATATTAAAATTCAAATAAGACCGATTTTTTAATTTTATTTAAGTAGCAAAGGGGGCGCCAAGCCAGAGGGGGCGGGGGGGGTCAACCGCCCCCCCCCCCTTTGACCCCCCTATGGCTACGCCACTGCTGACAATATCCACACACTTCGCGTTCTTTCCGTTCAGTTGGTTTAAAACTTCCGCGTTTCCAAAATGAAGTCCACGATTAGTGGCGGCGGCATTAGCTGTACAAGTACGAAATTAAAAACAAAACGTTCAAAATGGGCTAAAGAGTGGTTGCTTAAATGAACACAATTTTCCCACGTAAATCTATTAAATTAGTTACGAGTATTACCAGATGATATTGTTTTAATTATCTTTTTTTGTCTTGACCTTTCATGGCTTCTATAAATTGAATTATAATATCTTTACTATAATAATTGATAATCTCTCTGGCTTTTAAAACAAAGCAAATTACGACGCGAACAAAATATGTACACAAAAATCCCGCTCCCGACACTGATAAAATTTGGAGTTTCTTACTGGGTATGCCCCACAGGCCTAAAAAAAAGTAGAAATATTTCTTGATAACTAATTTACCAATGGGGAACTTGACAAAAATTTTAAATGGGGAAAAAATTCTATAAATCATAACCTATATATTGTCATAAAACATATGGCAGCAAAAAAACAACATATTTCGTCCCAAAAGACCGTTAGCAAGATTTTAAAATGCCCCAAATTTCAAATTATCCTAAGCGGGTAAAAACGGGTCGTGACGTCAAGAAGTATAATTCGTGTGTGACATCCACGAAATAGGTTATAGGTTGGCAATAAATTGAACGACGTTGAGAATTCCACCTTAAAACAACAATAACACACGGCAATCCAAATGCAAACTCGGTAGCTCGGTCACCGGTCAGGATGACGGAAAAGTCATACTTCGTGACGTCATCGGGCTTGGCGCGCTTAAAAGGTCGTTTGAAATGCTTTTGACACGCGCGAAACTTTAAAGTTATTACTGATTTTTAAGGAGTAATAATTGGGAAATATTTTTTTTAGGCCTAACTAAATCATATTGAAAAAAATAAAAATTGGAAAGTTCCCTATTGTATTTGAATCACCTTCTTGTCAAAATTAAAATTAACTGCAGTTTGGATAAAAAGATAAAGTTCCAAATTATATGATGAACCCAATTAAATACTAAATAAAAAAAGAAATTAAAAGATCTTCATCATGCATCTTTTTGATTCCTGGCATTAACGTACCTTTTGTGATAAACTGTTTGTCATAAACATAAATTCTTTATGACAACAATAAAATTTTATTGATTGTAAAGCTATTTTTAGACATTTTACGTTAAACCATAATAATTGGTTTATAAATTTATCAATAATAAACAAGTAGGTTAATCTAGTGTTCTGTCGGTTAATGTGAGTGTCAGATAATTTGAAGACATTTCCCCTATTTAAAAATTGTACCTACCTACAAATGAATGCATTTATAACTAAAGGGCGGATTATATGCACTTAAATTCAGTCAAAATATGCGCTTGTTTTACCTTTAAAATATGCAGATATTTGCCAGTTTTACCATATATGCATACTGGCAGTATGCATATATGGTAAAACTATACTGGTATGCAATATTTCCTAATTTATTATACTAAAATGTAAAATGAGGGTTCTAAAAAATATGTTTATTTTTAAAAAAATACACATTTTGAAATGCGTTTGTTACACTTAGCTGAAGTGGCTCAGATTTAATTTTTTGTAGCTATGACTTATGCAGCGGTGTTTCTAAATATTTATCGATTTGGAACTTCTTTTACAAACAATTTTTGTACAAGCTTTACAGAAGACTTTTTCTCCACTAAACTCTAACTCTGGGAAATTTTAAATCCATGAAGACGTTTTCGCCACCTTAGACATTCTGAACACAAATTTGAAATTACTAATTTCAGTAGTTTCACACTGAAAATACTGAAAGTTTTAAACAGAAGTATGTATTACAAATCGAATAGTCTGTTAAGCAGGTAATAATAACGCATTATTAAGTGACAATAAACAACCCCTAATAATATACTTGCAAACCCCGGAAATCCCCAATAAATACATTATGTATAACCAAAATGTGAATGTAATTATCATAATCTTCAGATTGGAAAATCTCTGAAATAAGTACAGAACTGGACATTAATAAACCTTTAACGCTTTAATTTTTTTTTTTTTGATAATAAAGCCGAAAACATAAAAATATGCCTTAAAATAATAAATTATGATAAATACTCATTTTATTATAAAATTAGGATAATATGCAAAAAATTCATATACAGTAACCGGCAGAAAGTGCGCAGCCTATGGAAAAGTTTTTTTATCTTTAAGTTTAGAAAATTAATTTTATTTTCGATAGGTTCTGCATGTTCTCAAACCAACATAACACCCATTAAATCCGGTAAAAGTCTTATGGTATACGAGGTAGGATCAAAAATTTGAAATTCCGCTAAAAGTAAAGTAGGTACCTCCATCTTTCATTTTAGAATATTTTTTTACTAAGAATTATTGTTTTAATTTCAAAGTTAGATATACCCAAATTTCAAATTTCGCTTATTTTGGACAAAAAAATAGATTTAATCGTGTTTTCTGAATAACCATGTATAAAAAATCAATGGAAACCGAACAGTACGAAAATAAGATTTTCTGCAGACTTTGTTAGAGATAACCGACGATCATAAGTCCGATTAGTTTGATTTCATTATATTATGGCTTTTTAAAATAAAAACATAAAAATATTAATCATTTTTGCTGCACACCGTATTTTACTTTCTGAGGGAACAAGTTAATTTGATCTTACTGATATTTTTTAATTTACATTGACTTAAAGCATCTCCTAAATAGTTTTTATACATTGAAGTATGCATAAAAAGTTTCCTTTTGATTTATAAAGAAAAAAATTAAAATTAAAAATATATTATTGATCCTTATTTTGCGTGACGAATAAAATCCGTTCAAAATATATTTTTAATTTATCGTTAATTTTAGATTTATCAGATAACACCCGGTATTTCGGAAACTATCAACTTTTGGACTGAGGTAAATTGGGCTATATCCTCATATTTTAGCCTCAGGAATTTGTGCTGGAGTTTTGTACATTTGCGGACACCCTGTATAATCTAATGCAATAGGCGAAAATATAACATAACTTTTTTTGTGTAGATGTTATGCGAACAAAGATTTGATTGGGTATCAAGCTCTGGTGGTCATGTACCATCAGGAGCCGTTGAAGGAGGTAAAACCGCAGATGGTGAACCTCTGTACGTTGGAAGAGTGCATCATTCAGGAGCGTGCACTGTAGGAAAGGTATGTGTATGCTATTTTAGAATTACTAACACTTTATTGTTAACATTTTGGTTACATATGTATACACTTTTAAAGATTTGATAAGAAATATGTATCCTAATTTTGGACAATTATTCTACGATTGTCCACACGTTTTTACTAAAATTTTAGCTTTTTCAATTTTTCGTAGAGGCATTTTGGTTTTTTTCATTGTGTCTATGGAGCAAACACTAGTGACGCATTCGCCATTTCGTTTTTTGAACAATATTTCGTTACTTCTTCATTTAGTTCAAAAATCGACCGAATGCCCATCTCTCGAGCACAATTCCCTACAGTTTTACGTTAAATAAGGTTGGATTCAAGGGCGGATCCAGAAATGAATCCTGGGGGGGGGGGGGGTCGAACATAAATAGCGTTTTTTTAGAGTTTTTTAGAGGAAGAAGATGAAACAATTAAAAATATGATAAACCTTATTTGTGCCGAAGCTGAAATGATATCCGCAGGCCGACCATTAGTTGAGAATCTCTTCGGTTCAGAGAAAGTGTCCAATTTTGCGACATCCGTGTGTGATTGCTGGCCTTTAATTCAAGAAATTTCATACATTGATACTCCCGATGAAGGCACCAGACTTGCTAATAAATTAAGAAAACTTATAGTTTGCACTAAGGATATATTACAAAAGCTTTTAGTCTCGTTATTGCTAATAAGTCCTCATTCAATGAGTACTGAGAGGATTATTTCCCATTACAACAAATTAAAAACGCCAGGAAGAATTTCATTAAATGGAGATACAATGAATGATCGCCTCTTAGTGTCATTGAATGGAGTTGGAACAGCCCATTTTGATCCAAGACCGGCAGTCGCCGAGTTTTTAATGAAAAAAGAACGTAGGTTTAGAGAACCAACTCCTGAAATTTACAAAACTAGAGATTTTATTAGTACATTTTTTAGAGATAATCCTAAATTATAATCTTATTAATGAAGTTCGTTTTACAATGAAAATAAGTAGGTAACGAGTTCCTTTTTGCACGACGCCGTAAAATAACAGTGTTTTCAATTTGTAGAAAAAATGTGCACTGGGTTATGAACTCACTCTTTTTGACTCCACAATAGTTTTTACGTATGTTGAAATGTAAACCGCCCAGGGGGGGGGGTCATGACCCCCCCCCCCCTGGATCCGCCCTTGGTTGGATTTATAAATTAATAATAGCAGAAAATTAAATATGGGGAACTTTGAGAAAAAATCGTTTTTGCTTTTATTAATTCACCAATTAAATGTTGTTTACCTTAAACTGTAGATAATTGTTACCCAGGCGCGTATTTGGCTGCTTTTTGGAGAACACGAAAAATAAACCAAATATTGATTTTGCAAAATGAAATGGCGAATGCGCCACTAGTGATCTTCCTTTCTCTTCTAGCTTCACGCGTGTTCCCGTTCGTTCTGCTATTACATATCGGATGATCCGTTTACTTTTAAGAATAAAGTTACATAGCTTAGTAACAATATCTATTTTTTATACTATTCTTATAATTAATAACAAACTATAGGTAATACTAAGGTTCAAAGTGTCGACAATTTTTGTCAATACATCGCTGACACATTTTTTTATCGACAGATCTGAATACAATGATGAATGGTATTTACCGTTACTGTGATTAAAAATATCCTGAGTTGCTTGCTCAAAAACTTGGCGGGTTTCAGGAAAATTAAATTCGTACACACCTCATTTTTGACAAATTCCAAAAATAAAAGTCTAATGGGTTGGGATTTTGACCGGCCAAATCTTTTGTGGTCAATTGACCGTGAGTCCTGGTCAAATTCCTCAGTTTTGTCAAAAGAAATGAAGCCATGAGCAATTACATAGAAACGTGTATTTATTAAAAAACAGCTAACAAAAGATATAGAAACCATTCTGAGGTACAAAAATGACACATAAATATTATGTAGGTATAATAGTAATCTAACAATACTAAATTATTAATGGAGTAATGAGTGAGTGACTGATTGATGATGACATGAGAAACTGTTAGCAGTGCTGGCTTGGTAGATAAAGGTACATCATCTTCGTCACTGAACTCACCCCCGACATTGCCTTTATGTTCTTCAGAATCTGAATCACTCGTTTCGTCCTCACTACTGAAATTTAGCGCTGGTTCCTCTGAATTTTCATATTTTTTTATTTCCACTGCCACTTAACAGCTTTAAGTTGTACTTTATATAAACAAGCTTTCACAAGCGAGTGGTTTTCAATTGGTTGCGACTATGGACAATGCCCCATGAGGACCAATTTCTCTCACAAGAGGCTGAAAAAATGCACTTCAAACTTTCCACAATCAAAACACACCCACACACGACACAATTACATTAATTAAAACACTAACGTACGTAGCACGTTCGGACTTGTTAGCCGCATGAAGACTAATCGTGGTGTCTCCGCTAAAAATGTTTGTACTTGTCTGGAAGTAGACGCGGGGCAACCATCTTGCTGAAACCCCACGTTATTAAATGATCATTTGTAAATTAGTTTTACTTTAATAATTAAAGTATAAACAGATATTGTTATTAAGTTAACTTTATTCAATCATCCGATATGTCGATCTTGCCAAATATGTTGTTAAAAATGTTATTTGCCCCCCCCCCCCCCCCCCCATCCAAAAATAATTCTGGTTACGCCTCTGCTTGTCACCCAAAACGATCCCCAAGCTTCTTTGTAAAATTATGACTACATTTTTTGTGTATTTATTTTTTAGGTTCACCCAAGTCACGGAGTTTGTTACATTCCATTTGATGGCAAGGAGATTGGACACCACAACTACGAAATACTTATACTCAGAAGTTAAGGCACAATTTAATTAATTCAAACACTTTAATGACTTGCAACGTCAAATTTATTTTACAATTTTTAAACTGATTTAAGTATAATTTGAATTTAAAAAAATAAGAAGTTTATATAATATTACAATGTATCATAACGTTTAATAATTTTAAAGCATTAATAAACCTAGTTTTCATTCTTCATGTTTGGTATTTTCTATTGATAATACGCAATGCAGTTTACATTAACGTTACCAGGAACAAGTTAATAGAACTTATTTATTAGTATGTCAATCCGCATAAAGAGACGGTTTTTAAAGGGTATGACAAACTAATAATACAAAAAACAGTTTTACCAATAAGTACTTTATTCTTAAACTAGATAAAACTCGTCTATTCAATAGAAACAGTGGAAAAACTATCTTGCATACTAACATCCTCCTTAATTATACCCGTCATTTCCGCGTCTTCTTCTTCATCCTCCTCGCATTCCATCTCGAAAAGCTTTACTTTTCTTTTGTTTTCAGCCAAAACTATACTGACCCTTCTGCTTCCCGAAACAGAAAATTGGGATACGGACATTTCGACATTTTTATAAATTTTCTGCCCTAAATTCGAACCATTAATAGAGACAATACTGTTCACTTTTAAGTTGTCATTATAGGTAATTTCTTTCAGTTGCTCTATAGCTGACGCGAGCGGTAACTGTAAAATAAATCCCCTACGAGGGCCGACGTTCTCTTGAAGTAAAACCGATAAAATATTTGCCGAATAAAATTTAGTATCTATAACATCAAACTTTTCGTCAGTCGGTTCAGTTTCGTTGCCTAAGTTTTGACAAAAGTAAAAGTTGGCGCATCTCACTTGACATTTACAGCTTTCGTCTATGTGTACTTGAAGCAAGTAAACACTTCTACATGGTTTCAAAAATGCAAATAACAACATATCACTGGATATGTTAATGGATGAGATAACTAGGGAGCTTGTATTAAAATTAAAACAATTAAATGTATTAACAGGAACTACCTGTTTCTTAATCGCTTCTAGCGGAGATTCAAATACCTTGTTTACGTTACTTTTGAGATCGTTAAAAACCTGTATTAAAGATTTGTTCACGTAATGCGTCAAAATATTAGGATTGTCTTTGAGACATTCATTTTCTTCTAAAAACTGCGTCCAATCGTTCCCCGTCATATCGGGCTTAATAGTCAAATCAGCATCAACAAGATATTGTCCCAATCTCTCCATTATAAATTTTGTATCCTTTTTATCTTGACCATAGTTGTCGAAATTTTGTAGGAATTCGGTAATACAAGCAAGATCCTGTTGCGTCATTTTTTGTATGTCTGATGGAATCGGTTCGTCCATTAAATGCATGATGGATGCATACAACCACCTGAAGAAAGCCTTGTAGTTTATAACGGAATGGTTGATGATTTGTTGCATTTCTCCAGCTTTAATTACAAATGCACCATTGGATTGTATTGCTTTTTGAATTTGTTCTTCGCTTAAGCCAATAACCTAAAACATAGATTTTTAGAAATTAGGTACAGTGGACGACAAATAAATTCTTACGGCTGTTGCGGTTTAGTGTAAATATTAATTGAATGTAATAAAAAATGTTTGAATAAACTTTTATTATTATTACTTTTTACGTCCATAATACCTTTATTAAATGACAAATTATTTTACCTTCTCAGGTACTTGAATTTGTCAAAAATAGTTAGATTAGTGGGGGAAGGATGGTCTTTACAAAAAGTAGCAGATCAAGTTGGAAAAGATTATTTGCCGAATAATCCATCTGCTGTAGTGCTGGGAAGTTTAGTTCACTTTGCCGATTTCAATCTTTCGATCTCGTTCAATAAAGTGAATAGTTCAAAAGACTAGTTCGTTTAGTTCGGTAGGTAGGTCGGTCAGGTGACAAAACCTATAATCTCGGTCGTCTCGCTCTCGCTTGCGTAGTACATTCCGTTTAGACTTTAGTTCGCCTTGTTTCAATCTTTTAGTAATTACTGATTGAATCTTTTAGTTCAGTTGCCAGATTCGATCTTTTGAACTAGTTCGTTCGCGAACTACACAACTCTAATCTGCTGCACATTACACAGAGTTTTCCGCTTTATTCAGAACAGCGCAGATACGGGTGGATTGGCGTTCTTAAAGCTAAATATAAAGGCTCTTAAGGTGGCGGAGCTTATCAAAAAAGATGTAATTAAAAACTAGTAAATGAAACAAAGACATTTAAGTTTAGTAGGAGAAGTCGCTCTAAGAATGTTTACAAAAATATTTATTTCTAATTGGTTGGAATAAAGGGTTCGATTTTGAATAGCATCCAGGAAAATCCCCTCCGCCAGGTTTGGAAAATAATTTCTGACGCAGCAAAAAGGAACCCCTTCTTACACTTGGTAGGGGTTATAAAACTTTATTCGAGAAAGTTGTTTATTTGGACATTTTTAGCCTCTGTACGAAATTTTGTCAGTCTAATACAATTTTTATTTTTTGTCAGATTCTTGAAAATTTTGATCAACCCTCGTAGATTAACTTTTATACATCGATGTAAAACCATTTGCCTTTACTTCATTTGTAATCTTAATGCAATTTTGTGTAAAATTTTTGTTTCCAATTATTTATTTGGCCTCAAAAACTAAAATTGTTATTGATCAGTATGTAATGTTTGATGCAAAGTTTATCTAATTACATCAGTTTTGCCAAAACCGACGTTTCTCATTTTTCTTAAGTTAGTAAACAGATGTACAAGAAGAAAATATTAGGAAGCTTTCGTTGAAATTTTACTTAATTAATATTGGATCAAAAAGAATAAATATTAATCGCTCGAAACATTTTATTCAACAAAAATATAGTTTAATATAATTAATTTAATTTAATATTAATTAAGTAAAATTTCAACGAAAGCTTCCTAATATTTTCTTTTTGTACATCTGTTTACTAACTTAAGAAAAATGAGAAACGTCGGTTTTGGCAAAACTGATGTAATTAGATAAACTTTGCATCAAACATTACATACTGATCAATAACAATTTCAGTTTTTGAAGCAAAATAAATAATTGGAAACAAAAATTTTACACAAAATTGCATTAAGATTACAAATGAAGTAAAGGCAAATGATTTTACATCGATGTATAAAAGTTAATCTACGAGGGTTGATCAAAATTTTCAAGAATCTGGCAAAAAATAAAAATTGTATTAGACTATCAAAATTTCGTACAGAGGCTAAAAATGCCTAAATAAACAACTTTCTCGAATAAAGTTTTTCGATATTTTGATAAATAATGGCATTTTTGAACCTATTTTATTAAAAATGTCAAATTTGACAGGTAACGCAAGTCGTGCAGCTGCTTCAGTATACGTCATTTTTGGTTTTTAGGTAAGCAAAAACTAACTGCTTTTTCAATTTTTACCTATACCTAATCATAAAAAAAAATCCCATTTGATGCGAACTTTCTTGCGGACACTGTATGTAGAAATTTTAAACAATGTTTTGCTTCCAACCACGGATCTAATGTTTGATAGAAATAACTTTATTTCGACAAGATAATTGCCTTGCACATACCGCTAGAATAGCAAAAAACTGGTTGAGCAAAATAAAAATCGCCTGCATTCTGCATTCGCGGCATTCTAAAAGTCCTGATTTAAACCAAAGACTTCTACTTATATTAGAAGTCTTTGATTTAAACCCTATAGAAAACGTTTGGGAACATATGGTGAAGAAAATAGAAGATATTTGGGAGGAGCTAACTTCACATTATACAAATGTTAATTATTCTTTTAGTTAGTTTTTTAAATTAAACTTAATAAAATATGTTAATTATATGATATCTTTAATATTTTATAATATAATTTTATTTGAAGGTTGTAGACAATGATACTGAATTCAGTATTTACCTGAAGACGACTGGATATACTGACCAGTTGAAACGTTGTGATATGAAAAACTAAAGGCAATGGAAGTCCAAAACACATATATTACTCATAATTTTATTTAAATTGGACAAGTCTTCTTTTTAAACCATCAGAAGCCTTGTCAGCAATTTCCTAATTTTAAGTTGATGTCATTAACAACTCATGAAGTTAGAAGTACGACTTACCAAAGGGGAAACGTACGGATTTATCTGTCATACACCGTACCTATGTAAAGCTGCTGCTAAATCGAAAGAATTAGGAATATGATATTGCCTAAACAACACCCATATAGCTGCTTAAAAAAAGCTAGAGTTTGTAATAAAGACAAATATTTCGTAAATCAGACCATGGCATTGCATGTATCAACGACTTAAAAATCTATGCATCAGAGGTAAACTTGCATCCATAAACGAACTATAAAAGGCATAGGTTTTATTATGCCGCTTCCAAACTTATAACAAATAGACAGGTTTTCGGATTGGGACAGTTTGTCCGAATTTCTTACCGTTATAATGTTTAAGGGCTTATTAGAAACGACGCAGGACTGGGCACTACAGAAAGTATTATGGCTCACTCCCAGTGAATACTTAACGGAACAGAGTAATCAGAAATTGGTCGCCATTTTACACGACAGACTCACCAAAATTCGAATCATTAGAATAACTAGAAATAATGTAATAAGCAACTGGAAGATCATTACGTTTCTCCTTCTAACAAACGCCATGGCAAAGTAAGAGAACCAACACCTGTTCATACTCAACCTAAACAAACGTCTTCTACCGATAATGGACCTATCGACCAGTTACCTGCTGGAACTGCAAGAGGACCGATCATTTAAACCGACCAGCCGATCTTGCCCAAATTGTGCAGCGGCTCTCGGAAAAGTCGATAGGTCCTAAAATCCCTTCCCCAACCCCTGTTTTCAAGATCAACCATGTATACAGGGTGTTAGGGTCATAGACAAAAAAACTACCCTACTTTTCACATATGTATGTATATTATTGCCTTATTTACAATACAGATAATCTAAATAGCATAAATTTGAACATAATCTACCATCAAGTGAGAATCATCGGTCCCCAAGTTCCACGTAGACTCCCATTGGCTCTTGCCCTTCCAAAAATCAGTAGAAGCAGTAGGAGATGTGTTCGACCAAGGCTTTCCACCGGCATTATTAAATTCGTCTGCGAAAAAGCTTATTCCCCCGACAGCTAAATTTATAAGCACATAGAACTCCTGATCAAAAGGAGCCATTTTCGTGGCACCTTTCCATGGATTGTCTACATTACCGAAACCTCCAAGACTCCAGAAACCACCGTCCGGAGGTGCAACAGATCCAATCTGTTCATTGTCAATATAAAAGGTAATGCCAGCAGAATTCCATACCAGTTTGTAGATGTGAAAGTCTGAGTCATAGCCAGCATTGTTGTTCTTCTCCCAATGAGTCTTAGCCCATTGGTTGGCAGCGTAATAAGGTCCCCAATGAAGGGTTTGAGAAATTTGTTGTGTTCCTACGTTTACTCCTTGCCCATTAACAAGATTTTTATTACCACGACTTTCCACTAAATCAATTTCTCCAGAAGCTGGCCACGTACCGTAAGAATTGTCTCGGGGCAATAACCAAATGGCTGGCCATAACCAATCGCCTGCAGGCAATTTCGCTCTGATCACCACTGACCCATATTTAAATGACAGGGATTCTACGGTCCTTACTCTTGCACTTTTGATTGGATTTATAGCGTTAGCGGCTGTACCAGTACGATGGCAACCATAATCGCTTGGGTTGGTACACTGATCCGCTGGGCTTCCACCATTACAATCCAAAGTACCGGAGTAAAGAAAATCTTCTCCAGTAGCGTCAGATAAGTATGTGGGTTTAATATGTAAAACCCCATTATCTACGTAACTATTTGTCCTGTTATTATTATAGTATTCAAATTCCCAGTTTCCGCCCCCTGCCAGCGTAATTTCATGTTGCCATTTTTTTAAGTTGAAAGTGTCAAAGTTATCTTCAAAAATAAGATCTCCGGGACACAATTTTTCTTTGGGTTCGTAGAATGTGCCACTCGCCGTAGTTTCACTTGGTACATCACAATCTGCCTTTAAAATATGAACATTATAAGCGAACAAAAGTACGAAATAAAAAACCGTCTTCATGATGGTTACTTTACAAAACTCTCTTTGCAACAATATGTTTATAGTTTCTAACTTTTTATAACAAATTTACGTCTTACGTGTACAATTATTATCTCCATTTCTATTATGTAAGGATTACACAAATCTGTGATTAAAATATTATGGATTGATTGATGATTCTTTTAAGTTTTATAATTTATCCTAGATGGTTGCAATCATTTATATTAGACCGGTTACCAGTTCTTTAAACTAAAAAATAGTTCCAAATGGATTTATTTAATAAAAGGTTGACCTTGTGTTCAACAATTAAATTTGAAAGCGTGTGCAGTGAAGCAGTGTTCAATTATAAGTATATTTTAAAATCACAGTATTTCCCAAGCGCCAGACACATATGGCAACTATCACCGGTATAAGGTTTAAAATTTTAGATACAACTTTTTGCTAGAGACACAGATACCAGAGACGAAAAAATCCGGACACTTGAGGGCGAAGGTAATAAAGGAATATTGTTTTCTTGCATCCAATCGAAAAACCTTCTTGCCGTGTGAACAGGACAGTTGTCGTGTTGATAAATTAAATTTCTCTGATGAAAGATATTGTTTACTGAAGGCAGCATAACGTTTTCTAAAAGATCTATACAGTGTCACCAGTAAAGTCCGCATCATATGGGATTTTTTTTATTAATAGCTTTATTCAAAATTTGACTTTGGCATCAAGTTCTGCTTCGATCGAGATGAAAATTAAGCAAAAAAATAGTAGTCACGTGATTCGCATTATCTGTCAAATTCTAATTTTTTTCAAAAAATAATTCAAAAGTGGGGTTATTTCTGAAAATATCGAAAAAATTTATTAGAAAAAGTTTTTTTAAATGCAGTTTCTAGCCCACATCTAAAATTTCAGCTGCATAAGATAATTTTGATTTTTTACCTATATTTTGCAAATTGCACCACTTTTGCAAAATAAGACTCAACGCAACCTACATAAAACTTCTTAGTTTTGACAATGCTTTATTTCAGATACATTTTCTTTAAAGTAGCGCCATATTAAATGTGTTTTTCTACAAAATCAAAATTGGGCTATTAAAATTTGGTCGCATGTGATTGTGATGCAAAGTTTATTTGTTTTTGACCCTGTATAAAGTAACTTCATAAAATAAGTATTTTTGAAAACGTAGTTTGTGTCTGAAAATAATACTACTACTACAGCTCCACTTTAAGATAATGGACTACTTCCGCAAAAAAAACTATTTTTTTGCTTAATTTTCATCTTGATCGAAGCAGAAGTTGATGCCAAAGTCAAATTTTAAATAAAGCTATTAATAAAAAAAAATCCCATATGATGCGGACTTTACTGGTGACACTGTAAACAATCAAGATATACTATTTCACTGTTAACCTTCTGTACAATACTTTCTTAAATTTATTTAAAATGGTAGTATCTATGTCAATACCAGACCCATACTATATGGCTATCAAAAACAATAAAGGACCCAAATTAGAGCCTTGTGTCACTCCAAAGGTGCTTTTATGCTTAGCCGATTTAGTACCTTCCAGTTCCACACTCGCCTACCGCTGAAAATCTTCCATTAATGCGTTGGCAAAGGCCAAGCCGTCTTGAAGTCATACACCCCCAGACATTAACTAAAAATCTACCACTGGTTTCCATCCTTTGTGTGTATTTTTCTAGAAATGTGGTAGTTGGGAGGTCGATAAACTCTTACCCGCCCTGCACTGTTAAAAGACTGAACGGTCTTTTCATCTGTGAAAACAACATTATTCCAATACTCGAAACCTTCCTTTAAATATTGCAAAGCAAATCCTACTCTCTGCTCTTTGTGAAAGAGTAGTTAAAAATGGCTTCTTAACAGCAGCACGATTACTTAAATTAGATTTTTATTTTACGCGTCGTCGTGTTGCTATCCACAGAGCAGCGAAAGTTTATTTTGTTATGCGCATCCACGGCCTTTTGGGATGAATGGTTCTTCAAAAAATTTATTATCTTGTTGTTCATTTATTCTTCCTTACACTTGCAGGGATTTAGGTGTGTGGAGAAAACCTTTGAGAATAAAATTAGGCTTTTATTAACTTTTTACAACTGACAGTGACAAATAATAACAAAAGAATATTCAAACAAACAAACAGGTATAAATTATCACATTCTTCCCTGCTCATTCCTTAACATAATCTTTCAGGTGGTTAGGTGGTTTCTTATTTCGAACTGGACGACTGCTTATCCCTAATGGTACTACAGGACTGTCACTATAGTCATGTTCTGCCGTAAGTGAGTCACTGGCCGATCCATTTATCGAGGTATTTTCTTGGGGAACTATAGTACTTTTCTCTTCAGTCCCGTTTTCTTCATAAACTGTTGTTTGCTGGGAATCATCATTTAACGATACATCACCAAGTGGTGCTAAATGCCGAACGGACACAGTCGTTTCATTTCCATTGGGTAATCTAACAAATGCATAATCAGAGTTTGAGTCTAACAGTTCGACTTCTTCTACCAGAGGCTCGTATTTGTTGTGTCGAATATGTTTTTTTAGAAAAACAGGTCCGGGGTGACAGAGCCATGTGGGTATTGATGATCCGTTAGACGATCTTCTTGCAAAGCTAAACATACGTTCATGAGGCGTGCAATTAGTGGCGGTACACAATAGTGATCGTATTGAGTGTAAAGCGTCTTGTAATACTAACTCCCATTGATTTATAGAAATATTCTTTGATTTTAAAACCAGTTGAATAGTTTTCCATATAATTCCATTATACCTTTCACACTGCCCATTCCCTTGTGGATTATATGCTGTTGTACGACTTCTTGCTATACCATGTGTGTCCAAAAATGATTTCAGTTCATCCGATAGAAAAGAAGTACCTCGATCTGAGTGTATGTAGGATGGAGTCCCAAAAATGGAAAATAATTGACGAAGACATTTTATTACAGTAGATGAAGTCATATCGGAGCAGGCAAATGCAAATGGAAATCTTGAGTACTCATCAATTATGGATAAAATATAGCGATTATTGGACGATGATGGCAAAGGTCCCTTGAAATCTATATTAAGTCTTTCGAAAGGTGATGTTGCTTTAATCAGGATACCTTGATTCTTATGAAACCTTGGTTTTAGTTCGGCACAAATTGGACACTTGGATGTCACCCTTCGAACATCTTCCACTGAAAATGACATATTTTTGCAGCGAATCCAATGATACAGGCGAGTAACCCCTGGATGGCAGAGAGAATTATGTAAATTATATAAGGTTCTGTCGACTTCAGTGGCGGAACATACTCTTGAAAAGGTATCTGCCACAGTATTTAGGGATCCTGGTCTATATATGATATCGTACTTATAGCATGAAAGATCAAGACGCCATCTCATAATTTTTTCATTCTTAATTTTTCCATGGTTCCTGTTATCAAACATAAAAGCAACTGACCTTTGGTCCGTAATGAGTTTAAAGTGGCGACCAATTAGAAAATGTCTCCATTTTCTGAGAGCTTCTACAATGGCATATGCTTCTTTTTCTATTGACGAGTGCATTTGCTCTGATTTTTATAACGTTCTCGAAAAAAAATGCTACTGGTTTACCACGTTGGGAGAGTTGAGCGGCAATTGCAAAATTTGAGGCATCTGTTTCTACAGTAAACATTTCATTATCATCAATTGTTGTTACAATAGCATCAGCTATGTCTGCCTTTAATGTTTTAAAAGCATTCACAGAATTTTCGCCCATTGGAAATTCTTTGCATTGAACAAGTGCTTGGATCTTCTCAGAAAATTTTGGAACCCATTTAGAATAATGAGCGAACATGCCCATAATGCGCCGAAGAGAAGTCGAGTCAGTAGGAACAGGAAGTTCTAGAAGTGGTCGAAGTCTTTCTGGATCTGGCTTAATTTTCGTCTGAGTTATGCTATAACCAAGGATATTTATAGCGTTCAAAGAAAACTTGCATTTTCTTTCGTTCAGTGTTAAATTGTATTTAGCTACAGCATTCATAAACAGTTGTAAATTGTGGTCATGGTGTACCTTATCTATTCCACAAACGGTAACATCGTCCAAATAAGCATATGTGTCTTCTAGTCCTTCTTTTTTAATAATACCATCTATGGTACGCTGAAAACAAGCAACTCCGTTGGTAACACCAAATGGAATTCTCCGGAACTGGTACAACCCACCACAGGCTTCAAAAGCTGTATAGATCTTCTCACTTTCTTTAATTGGTATTTGATGATAAGCGCTGTGTAAATCAATTGTACTAAATACTCCATATTTAGCAACTTTATTTACTATCTCTTCTATTTTAGGCAGAGGATATGCATCAAGTTGTGTACATTTATTTATTGTTTGCGAATAGTCAATTACCATGCGCTTTTTATGGGTTTCACTGCTTGTAATTAATACTTGAGCCCTCCAAGGAGAATCACTTGGCTCAATCACATTTTCACTTAAAAGTCTTTGAATCTCTTCTTCTATAAACTTGGTATCTTCTATAGTATATCGACGTGATTTAATGGCAATAGGTTTACAATCAGTTGAAAGATTTGAAAATAATGAAATTGGTTCAACATTGGCTAAAGCTAAGCTGCATATTGATAATGAAGATCTTTTCCCGCCAAAAACCATTTCAATTATATTGTGTTGACTAAGTATATCATGTCCCACAATCATATCTGAACATAAGTTTTCTAAGACAAGAAGTTTTATGTCTTTATAGGTATGCTGCATAATTTTGATATTTACAACACAGTAGCCTAATACTGATGAAATTAGCGATGTTGTGGCCATAGATATATCTGCTCTTGTAGGAAATATCTTCATTTTCCGATCGTTAACTACTTTATTTGACAAATAACTATCCGAGCTCCCTGTATCAATTAGTGCATCTGTCATAATTCCGTCAACTTCAACTTGAAGTATTGCTTTTGACAAGCATCCAGGTGATGCAGCAGATATTGTGGGAAGAGTGGCAGCTGATGTTTGCTTTGTTGAACTGTCATTTGATTTACACACCTTTGAAAAATGCCCCTTCTTACAAAAATGACACGTTGAGTTTCTTGCTGGACATTTAAAACGAGGATGACGATCATTTCCACAGAAGTAGCACTTTGAGGCAACACCTGCGCATATAGGTTCATCTTGTGTAGACTGAGGTTGGTTCATGTCAAAAGATTTAGATGTAGCAGCGTTAACAATACCAAAAGAAGACGAATATGATTCAGACTGATGTTGAGCCATCTCAAGCGATCTTGCTTTATTAAATGCTTCCTCCAAAGTCAAGTTATTAGATTCCAGTAGACGTTGACGAATGTGAGGTGAGTTTAATCCACTAATAAATGAGTCTCTAATGAAGTCATCTCTGTTTTGATTTGCAGTAACAGATTGAAAGTTACAATCCTTACTCATTTGCTTGAGAATTTGTAGATACTGGTCGATAGCTTCCCCAGCTTCTTGTCGTCTGGTTGACAGAGAATGACGAGCAAATACCTCATTTTTGGGTTTGATATATATAGTTTTTAATATATCTATAGCATCTGTATAAGTACTACATTCACTTATATATTCATAAACAGTAGGGCAAAGATAATTTATAAGAAGATTTAGTTGCTTTTTATCTTCAGTTGCTTTCGCAGCTTCAAGAAAATTTACAAATGATCTGTACCAATGTTTCCAGTTTTGAGCTGCATTATTCGAGTTGGGTTCTGCTTCTAGCTTTTCTGGACGCAATAGTTTATCCATAGAAAAAAAAAGTTAATAAAATAGTGGAGAAAACCTTTGAGAATAAAATTAGGCTTTTATTAACTTTTTACAACTGACAGTGACAAATAATAACAAAAGAATATTCAAACAAACAAACAGGTATAAATTATCACAAGGTGTTTTGCCTGTTTTGTTTTAAATCTTAAATGGTATTTTTTAGTGCACGAGCCTCTTCAAATAGGGCTGTCAACCTTGGTCTTTGTAACTCGTTTAATCTGCTTCTTTTATGAAAAATATATGTGTCATACGTATTTGAAATCTGTTTGACATTCATGTCCACGAAAACTTTAAGGAGATACAAGGTATACAAAGGTTGAATTACATTAAGAATAAAGCCGTATCCGGGATTTTTCGTCCGATCATATTGTTTCTATATGACACATAATGCAATTGGATAAATTTATTGTAATAGGATATTTGATTACAGTCTTACCCTTAATAAAAAATATTCAAATTTAACATATATTGCTTTAGGTATTACAATACAAAATCTAAGCTGCAAAAATTTGAACAAAATCTACAATTAAATGAGAATCGTCGGTTCCTAAATTCCACGTGGACTCCCATTGGCTCTTACCCCACCAAAAGTCAGTATAAGCTTGAGGAGATGTGTTAGACCAAGGCTTTCCACCAGGATTGGTCCAGTCGTCTGAAAAATAGTTTGTTCCTCCGATGGCCAAATTTATAATCAAATAGAACTCCTGATCAAAGGGAGCCATTTTCGTGCCAGCTTGCCATGGATTATTAAGATTACCAAAACCACCAAGCTCCCAGAAACCACCATCGGGAGGATAAACAGATCCAACCGGTTGATCGTCAATGGTAAAGGCAATGCCGTCAGGAGTCCAATACATTTTATAAACGTGAAAGTCTGAGTCATAGCCAGCACTATTGGTCTGCTCAAAATGAGTTTGATAATACCGGTTATAAGCGTAATTAGGTCCCCAATGTAGAGTGTGAAAAACTAGTTGTGTTCCAACATTTGCTCCTTGCTGATTATAAAGATTTTTATTACCACGACTCTCTAGCAAGTCAATTTCTCCAGAAGATGGCCACCCACTGTAAGAATTGGCTCGGGGCATTAGCCAAACGGCTGGCCATAACCAATCGCCGGCCGGCATTTTGGCTCTGACCACCAGCGTCCCATACTTAAATGAAAAGGATTCCAAGGTCCGGATCCTTGCACTTTTGATTGGATTTAGAATGTTAGTGGATGTACCAGTACGACTGCAACCAGAATAGCTTGGGTTGGTACACTGATCCGCTGGGCTTCCACCATAACACTCCAAAGTACCGTAGTAAAGAAAATCTTCTCCAGTATCATCAGATAAGAATGTGGGTTTAATGTGTAAATTCCCATTATCTACGTAACTATTTGTCCTGTTATTAAGATAGTATTGAAACTCCCAATTTCCACCCCCTGCCAACGTTATTTCGTGTTGCCATTTTTTAAGGTCGAAATCGTCAAAGTAGTCTTCAAAAATAAGATCTCCGGGACACATTTTTTCTGTAGACGCGAATGTGCCACTCGCCGTAGTTACACTTGCTACATCACACTGTGCTTTCAAAATATGAACATTATAAGCGAACACAAGTGCAAAATAAAACACCTTCTTTATGATGGTCATTTTGTAAAACTTTCTGTGTGGCATTCAACAGTTTTAGCTTTTTATAATTGCTTTTTGTTTACGTGTACTCTCACTATCTCTACTTCAATTATTTTAAGATTACTTACATAAGTATTATCTCATAACATGCTTACTAATAGTGTACTCCATTAAAAACTCTTAAATTCTGTAAAGGTGGTTAAATATTTTTTCTAGGCCGGTTGCCAGACGCTTCACTTCGGAAAAAAATTACACAGGGAATTTTCTACTTGGAATTCTTCAAGCTTGGTTTAGCTAGTCTGTATTTAGAAACTTTATAAGGTCGTGAAAGAAGATAATAATATGTAAAAATGTCTACTAACTAATTAGGTTAACCACACTTAACCATTGCGGTGCAAATGGGGTAAACAATTTGATAAGTTTCTCCTCGCTAGAATTGGACTACGTAAAAACTTTGAACGCTACAAAACATTTGATATGATGTGTGTATACATACAGGGGGCCAAAACAAACCTTTTATATTGTTTTACTTGCCATGTACATTTTTTGATAACTATGCAGTAATTTTAACATTAGAAATTGGCTAATGTTTCGATTTTTTGTGACGGGTCTACATACAAAACAAGGAACAGAACATGCCTAGAGTATTCCAATACAACGACAATCGAGCTGGTCAGACATCCTATTATCTTTATCATAACAAGCCGACAAGACGTTAAATGCAAAGATCCACCAGGTTCCTCGCGGGTTCCACAATGACACCACGTGACAATATACACCAATTTTTACTGTAGAATAATACGCTGTTGCCGAAGAATCAAAATAATCACACTTCTTGGGTTTTATTTGAGCTTACATTGACTCAAGTCGTAACTATTGGGAATTTAGCAGTGCCATGGAAACGCATAATGCTGATTTCAAGAAAAGCTGTTGACTAGAGCCAATCAAAAATGTAATTTAATAGTCAGAACAGTTGTAGGTACCTATATTATTCGGAAAATTCCACATTGGCAACGTCTGCCTCCTAGCGGTAGCAAGTGAAAATAAGAAAACGAAATATGACAATTTTGGAATTTTGACATTAGAAATGTTAGGTTGTTGTAAAAATAGCAATGAAATTTAAACGTTTTCACGTGTTGCATAAACGTAATAACAAAACAATATTATAATACTGTTTGAAGGTTGGAGACAATGATGTTTCTTGAATGATAAAAGAGTTTTGGACTTCCATTGTCTTTAATTGTTTAAAATCACAACGTTTCAACTGGTAAGTATCTCCAGTCGTCTTCAGGTGAATACTAAATATGTAAAGTAACTACAGGACTATTTATACTAGCTAGGTGCACTAAAGCATAACTGAGGTGGGTGTAGTCATTCGTTCAGTTGCACGCGATCTTATCCTAAGATTACATCTATCTAACAAAGGTTTCCAGATATTTTTTATGTCTAAATGCCATCTTGGAACTATTAAAATGCTGCCTCAACAATTCCTACTTTCAAGAAAAGGATAGATTCTTCAATAGATGGACTACCGATGGGCTCATCTCTCTCGCCAATAATCGCCAACATTTACATGGAATGGTTTGAATCCAAAGCAATGAAACAGGCAAAGAAGAAACCAAAAATGTGGCTGAGATATGTGGATGACACCTTCATTATTTGGAATGGAACCGATGAGGAACTAAGATATTTTCTAAATCACCTTAATAGCTTAACACCAACAATCCAATTCGCCATGGAGAAAGAAGAAAATAACCAATTTCCGTTCCTAGATGTCAACGTGAAGAAAAATGGCAACAGCATCCAAACGTCAGTATACAGAAAACCCACACATACAGGTCAGTATCTCAATTTTAGATCAAATCACTCAAACAGTACGAAACATGGCATAGTTAAAACCCTCGTAGATAGAGCAATTACAATCTATAACTCAGAAGAAGCACTTAAAAAAGAAACTGACCACATCAAGACCGATCTCAACAAAAATGGCTACCTCACAAGATTAGTCGACACAATATTGGAAAATCGTAAGAATCGACCCAACGCGCAAGAAGCAAACAGAGAGGCACAACCAACACTCAATATTCCGTATGTCAAAGGAGTATCTGAGAAAATAAGAAGACTAGGACAACGATATAACATCAACACCGTATTCAACTCGAGGGACACCCTAAGAAGCCACCTGACGAAGACAAAGCCCACAAGTCAAAAAGATAGGAAAAACTGCGTCTACCAGATCCCCTGCGAATGCGGCCAATCCTATATAGGTGAGACATTAAGACCATTAGAAACAAGGATTAAAGAGCACAAAAACAATACGTTAAAAGGAGAGACCGAAAAGTCAGGTGCAGCTGACCATGCCTGGAAACATGGTCACCATATCATGTGGTCAGAAGCTGAAATTCTACATAAGGAACCACACTGGAGGAAAAGAAAGTTCAAGGAAGCTGCTGCTATTCACCGGAATCCAGGCTGCTTTAGTAAACCATTAGACATAAGAAATATCTGGAAACCTTTGTTAGATAGATGTAATCTTAGGATAAGATCGCGTGCCAACTGAACGCATGACTGCACCCACCTCAGTTATGCTTTAGTGCACCTAGCTAGTATAAATAGTCCTGTAGTTACTTTACATATTTAGTATTCACCTGAATACGACTGGAGATACTTACCAGTTGAAACGTTGTGATTTAAAACAAATAAAGGCAATGGAAGTCCAAAACTCTTTCATCATACAATATTATAATACAGTATACTTCATACAAAGTCAGTTGAGAAAACGTAAATATTGGGGGTACGATCAATTTACTGCATCACACACTGAAACTACAATACAGATATAACAAAATTTGTATTGATCGCTTCCTATACAGGTATTCGAAGATAGTCCACGTGGACTTGACAAGTCTGTCTGCCAAAATTTTTCATTTTACAAGTAAGTGTCACGATAGAATGTCCTCTTTAAACAGTCAGATGTTGGCTCAGCGCAAAAATACGTTAATAAATTAAATGATTTGTCATTATTTGCTTGATCCGCGTTGTACCAATACGTCTGCACCATCAATTATTCATAGCAACACAAGCAAGAAACATGGCCTAAGAGCACACTTTCGTAATTTCGTTTTTGGATCAATATTTCATTACTTTTTTGTTTTATCCAAAAATTGACCAAATACCCATATTTCGAGTACAATTCCCTACAGTTTTACGTTAAATAAGGTTGGATTTATAAATTGATAAAAGCAGAAAAAGAAATATGGGCAAATTTCTCCAAATTTCGTACGGCATCAGTGGCTCCATCCGTCGTTAACGCGTCAGTCGCTGAAAACTCTAGGACGAGAGTTTGTGGGTTCGTATCCCACTGCCGGCAAACTGGTTCGAGCCCGGTGAATTTTAGTGGTATAAGTCTTGACGTGGGTCCAGCGCGAGCAAAAATTAGGGAAGAGTGAAAAATTTATCATCCCTCAAACAAAAACCCATTCACGCCGGTAACCAGGCCGAATCAGATCGGATATCTCGTGGGGTGCGGGGGAAGGAACACACTCCCCAATCGGTAGGTCATAGAAACAGCAAAACCAAGGGTTGATAGCCCTTGGGGGGTGCTTCTAATGACTGAGGATCGTGGCCCACGTTAAACCGTAGGTCCCCTCGGGAATGGCCCTGGCAGCGAACGAAGAGGGAAAAATCCGAAAATAAAATAATTTTTATTAATAATTTATCAATTAAACGAAATATTGATTAAAAAACGAAATTACGAAGGAGTTACTAGTGTTTGCTGTTAATACTGGACTGGGAACTTTAACTTTGGACACAAAACTAAGTAAAGTAAGGGTAGCTTCTTTAGAAATTAATGAAATAACCCCCAACGCAACAGTATTTAAAAAATTAAGGTATTAATTTTTTGAAGATTTTAGGTCTGGATACCGGCCTATTAATTATTGTGTTTAAGGTATAATAACAATCGATTCGGTTGTGCAAATATATTATTATGATCGATGGCCTTGTTATGATTTTTAAAAATAGATTTTTACATTTTTCTGTATAAAGTGGCCTTTTCAAAATTATAATATTATGTAGTATCTAAGCCCTTTTCAAACCACAAAGCCAATATTCAGCCAGCATATTTTTTTTTAAATTGACCTGGCAAAATATACAAGCTACAAAGCTAAAAAATATATTTCACAATATTAAATTTAAAATATAATATAGAAAAGCTTAAAATATGAATTTAAAATTGATTTTATATACAGGGTGGTTGTTTAGTGCGAGGAAATCCAATATCTCCGTTGTTCTTACAAATATCGAAATTTATTAAATACAAAGGTTCTAGGATAATCAAAAGCGCAAATTTAAAAAATATTTTTGGATATACAGGATGCGCCAAAAAAGCGGGGCATCATGAATGTTTTTTTTTTTAAATGGTACCACCCATTTTTTTTTATCTCATTGAAATCGGCATAAAATTGTACATAAGATACGCTATTTTATTTTGGTAATTTATACAACGTTGCCAGATTATTCAATTTTTCCTAAAATTTTCGCGGAAAACATCATATCAAAAAAATGATTTTAAAATATTACTAATCTGAACTAAAAAATAAAATTTTATATTTTTTTAAACCTTAAAGGTGTCCGAATAATTCTACCAAAACAAAGCTGTGCTCCCCTTCCATCGACAAGTGACATTGTCAGATCATCCATAATTCCTGATATATTTGGAAATAGGTTTTCTTATGTAATGTCTTTACACTATTTTTGCTTATAACATAACATTATAACTATGTTACCAGATTTAGGTATTTTATTGGGAATATTTTGTTAAATAAAAAAATAAATAGCGAACGTGCAGTAGGACATGCGAAACGCTCGAGGCAATCTGGCAAGGTAACCTGTTTGTTATTTTGTTTGGTTAATAATAGCGTTCGCAATTACGCCAGTGTGTTTTAATTTCTGTGTATTTAGTGAAAAATATAGTGTTTTCCGGTTCAAATAGTGTTTGAAATAATGTTTTAAAATGCCGTATCCATGTTGTGTAGTCGGTTGTAAGGGTAATTATACCACCGGTTCTACAGTGCGTGTGTTTTGGCTCCCCAAAAATGAGAAAGATAACCTACAATGGCGCCGTACGATTCATCGTGAACTTTTTATTCCTAACGAAAATAGTAGGGTTTGTGAGTACCTACCATTTTACAGAAGAGGATTTTATTTCGACGATTTCCCACCAGGACACGAAAACGGGTGAGATCGTTTCTGTTAAATTAAATTTACCAAGATTAAAAGATAACAGCGTACCTTCTAGATTTCCCAATTGTCCAAATTACTTATAAAAGCTTTAACGCATCGAAAAAGTAGGGAAGAAAAGCTTAAAGAACGAGACGAAAAACAATTTCAACAAGGTATTAAAGAAAGTAAGCGTGAAATTTTTAAACATAAAGAACTAACAAGTTATAAATCATTTGAACAATTTAATAACTGTACAAATTGATGAACAAAAAACGCCGTTTTTGTCAAATAGTTTGGATGAATTGCGAAGTTTACTGGAAATCATTGATTGTTCGATGGATATTCCTTCTCTAGACTCCGAACAAGACAATAATTCTGAGAATAATTTTTATCCCGACTAAGAACCCGAAGATAACAACAGGAAAAAAAACACAGATATGTCACAAATTAATAAAATCTTAAACTTTGTTTCAGATTTGTTAAAAAACTTAAAAGTAGACAATGATACTTTGCCAAAGGAACGTCACAGATTTTTAATATCTTGGAGACCGTTAATAGTATAGAATGTACCAAAATTAGTTTATTAGTTTTAAGTATATATATCTTGAAATAAATTCGATAGGTGGTGCATGTCGCGAGTAAAAGCGATGGTAGAAATTCGATAGGTGGTGCATGTCGCGAGTAAAAGCGATGGTAGAAATTCGATAGGTGGTGCATGTCGCGAGTAAAAGCGATGGTAGACTCCTTGGTAGTCACTTTAACGAATTATTATTTTTTATAAATTGTATAAATATTTACCCTAACATAATAGGTATTTATCTAAAAAAAAGACAGTAAAACATTTAAGACATTAGACAAATTAGGTAGTTAAGTAAATTTATCTATCTAAATATAGGTTTTCTCACTTATGTTATGTTTTGAGTAACGCATAATTTACTTAAATGCCAGCTTAAATATACAAATAACGATAGTTTCAAGTGTATAGGAAATTTAAAAGTCACACAAAAATATAAATCCTTGTATAAATCCCGAAAAACATAATATAATAGGTATAGTGTATTCATCTATTTATAGGACTACAGATGCTGACGTCACAAATAAGCACTGTGCTCTTGTATATAGGCGTTGTTGCTAGAGCCCTCCGCTCTTCTCGACATTTACATCGCGACCTTGCGCCTCGCTTTCGCCCTGTTAGGTGGGACGTCTAGCTTTACTTGGTTTATGGTTTAACTAAAAAGTCTGATCTTTTGTTTTTTGCTCTCGTCAAATAGTCATGTCGAATACCACTCGAAAAAAAAATTTTGTAGGTAAATTTTTTCCTTGTAGTATTCAAGTTTGTTGCAATTTATGTCACAGACAAAGTTGCTGGTTAGTTAATTTTATTATTGTTGAAAATCTTTGTGCAACCAGACGTTAAAGTTTTAATTATGTTGATTAATAATTTCTGTACAATCCAATGCAAAACTGTTTGTAGTGCGTCACGCTTTTTTTATAATAATAAATGATGAAAACTTGATTCGTATATAATTATTTATTAATAGACACTCTGTACTTAATCACTTTTTTATCCGCTAACAATAATAGAAAATGTTATGTCGGTAAATTAAAATGTATTCAGGTCCGTCAAAATTTAAGGGATGTGGTGAAATTTTGTACAACAAATTGACAGGCTCTTTAGAATTTACATGGCCTTCAACGATGTACGGGAAGACAAAGACGTAATTCTCAGGCCATGGTAAAAGATATTAGCCGGGTGGTTGAAGGGATGAGAGACGCCTCTTTTATTAATAATATTAATTGTCAGTTTGACAAGAGAACCCCAAGCGTCGCTCCGCCCCTCAACCCCCGGATCTGTAAAAAGCCCTTTTACAGTGGCCGGATATTATCTGCCTTTGTCTACTCTTAAACATCCTAGAGGGCTATGGAAATTTACTAAATCATATATGCTGGCGCTGAGTGACGCTTTCGAGAAATGCTACTGCGAACCCCCCCCCCCCTAATTCGCACCTTTTCAAACTTTTGTTGTTATCCTTGTTTAGTTATAGCCAATAGACAAGGTTAACCATTAGTTGCCAAAATATCACGTCAAATTTTTTAAATTTTGTCAGCTACGTACAAAAAGTTATGAAAACGTCATTTCCATCCTTTGTGTGTATTTTTCTTTAAATCTGGTATTTAAAGGTCGATAACCCGATTACCCGCCCACTGTAAAAATATTGAACTGTCTTTTCATCTGTGAAAGCAATATTATTTCAATACTCGAAACCTTTCTTTAAATATTGCAAAGTAAATCCTACTCTCTGCTCTTTGTGAAAGAGTAGTTAAAAATGGCTTCTTAACAGCAGCACGATTACTTATTTAACTTAGATTTTTATTTTACGCGTCGTCGTCTTGCTACCCACGTCCAACAGAGACAACGTTTGTTTCGTTATGCGCGTCCACGACCTTTTGGGATGAATGGTTCTCCAAAAAAGTTATTTTCTTGTTGTTCATTTAAAAAGTTATTTTCTTGTTGTTCATTTATTCTTCCTTCCACTCCCAGGGATTTAGGTGTTTTGCCAGTTTTGTTTTAAATCTTGAATGGTACTTTTTGGTAAACCGGATATTGTCCTTAGTGCACGAGCCTCTTCAAATGCCAACCTTGCTCTTTTATGAAAAATATATGTAGCTGGGTTCGGGATTGTTTACGGAGCTGGATTAGAGTTAGAGTGGCGTTTTAATCACGTGACCTTAGAGTTTTAGGTGTATGAATGGTCTGTCCCGAACGCTCGAGAGTTTTTAGAGTTAATCACCATAACCTCAATCGCTTGTTTCGTCTTTGTGGTTTATTATTTTATATTATGTAAATATTTTGTGTTTTTTGTACCTTTATTATTTAATTTAAAATATGGATTTTTCTCGTCATCTGGTGCCAATACTTAATTTTGTCGGAGAAATATTTTTTGAAGATTTTTCTGATGAAGAGAATGTTGAAGTAGTTGAGAATTTTGCAGAGATTACAGTACCTCTCATGTCCAATCAATAAACAATTTTTTCATTTCCGGAAGACAAATAAGCTAAACTCATAACCTATGAATATGTAAAATACTAAAAACACGATCAATGCGCATGCCCGCTCCGGAGTTCTTCTCTCGCGAGGTGGAACTCTTGGAGTGAGCTCCTTTAACTCCGTGTCGCAATACCCGACCGCACTTCGAGTCACACCTTTTAGTCGAAAGGACAATACCCGAACGGATCGGGAGCGTTTTGTGCACATAGAGTTAAAAGAGTGAGCATCCCGAACCCATCTTGTGTCGTACGTATTTGAAATCTGTTTGACATTTATTTTTATGTCCACGAAAACTTTAAGGAGATACAAGAGCTGGGTTCGGGATTGTTTACGGAGCTGGAGTAGAGTTAGAGTGGCGTTTTAATCACGTGACCTTAGAGTTTTAGGTGTATGAATGGTCTGTCCCGAACGCTCGAGAGTTTTTAGAGTTAATCACCATAACCTCAATCGCTTGTTTCGTCTTTGTGCTTCATCACTTATTGTGGTTTATTATTTTATATTATGTAAATATTTTGTGTTTTTTGTAGCTGTATTATTTAATTTACAATATGAATTTCTTTCGTCATCTGGTGCCAATACTTTTTTTTTTTTTTTTATTTATTTATTTTACGTCGGCCTTTTTCCGCAACGAGGCCAATCACCGACGCCAGGGAATTTGTCACACACTATCTGGTAATTTTGCCGAATCCCTCTTTGTCGAGGGTAGGGTTCTTTAACGTGCCAACATCCATGACACGGGGCCCACAGTTTAACGTCTCTTCCGAAAGACGGCGCCACCTCTTAAACCAAATTCCAAATTTAACATCGACGTTGCCGGCACCGGGAATGGAACGGTGCCAATACTTAATTTGTCAGAGAAATAATTTTTGAAGATGTTTCTGATGATAACAATAAGTTATTATCCGTAATAATTGGTTTTCCGTCTTGGTCCACTACTGCGGAATGTGTTTCTGATGATATTTTTTGCGCATTCATGTTTGATTGAAGACAAATAAGCTAAACTTATAACCTATGAATATGTAAACTACTAAAAACACGATCACTGCGCATGCCCGCTCCAGAGTTCTTATTGTCTCGCGAGGTGGAACTCTTGGAGTGAGTCCGAGTGAGCTCCTTTAACTCCGTGTCGCAATACCCGACCGCACTTCGAGTCACACCTTTTACTCGAAAGGACAATACCCGAACGGATCGGGAGCGTTTTGTGCACATAGAGTTAAAAGAGTGAGCATCCCGAACCCACCTGTATACAAAGATTGAATTACATTAGGAATAAAGCTGTGTCCGGGATTTCTCGTCCACAACTGTACCTATATCCATAGTTAAAAAAACTTATGGGTTTGTGACTTAAAATCAGACTATATTACTATTGAGGTGGGAGTATCAACATGCTTCCCAACCAATGATCTGCTAGCTACAGATCATTGTTCCCAACCCATAACCTATTTCGCGTAGATTTGTTTATTTTTCTAGTTTTTTACACAAAATTTAAATAAAATCAATATCGACTGCATTTTCTATAGGTAGGTACTAAACATTAAATCAATATTAAGGAATTACATAAATAAAATTATTTTAGGACAACTGTTTAGCGAAAAATATCGGGTAAGATTTTTTTAACATTGGTTCTTTTACTATACAATTCTCCCAAAATTAGCAATTAAATAAATCGATATTTTTGTAATATGTCAGATATTTCCTACGATATTGATTTTATTTAAATTTTAGTTAATAAAATAATAAACTAAAAAAAACAAGGCGAAATAGGTTATAGGTTGGCAATCGATTGAATGACGTTGAAAATTCCATCTGAAGTGCGTTAGAAAATGGGTCTTTCGTTTTTATTTATATGTGTAGGCGTGTGTGATGTTTATGTGTTCTTAACGTATATTTTATAGTCTGTGAGGGCGTTTCTATCATATTAAACCAAAAGCAAAATAAATCACAAACAAGACCTAACGTAGAGATGTCATTGTTTCAATTCACAAAGTAATATTACATTGTGTTGACAAATTATGATCATATTGTTTCTTTATGACACATAATGCAATTGGATAAATTGATTGTAATAGGATATTTGATATAAGTCTTACACTTAATAAAAAATATTTAAATTTAACATAATGTATTTTAATAGAAAATCTAAGCAGCAAAAATTTGAACAAAATCTACAACCAAATGAGAATCGTCGGTTCCTAAATTCCACGTGGACTCCCATTGGCTCTTGCCTTGCCAAAAGTCAGTATAAGCGTGAGGAGATTGGTTAGACCAAGGCTTTCCACCAGGATTGGTATCGTCGTCTGAGAAATAATAGTTTGTTCCTCCGACTGCCAAATTCATAATTAAATAGAACTCCTGATCAAAGGGAGCCATTTTCGTGCCAGCTTGCCATGGATTATTAAGATTAAGATTACCAAAACCACCAAGCTCCCAGAAACCACCATCGGGAGGATAAAAAGATCCAACCGGTTGATCGTCAATGGTAAAGGCAATGCCGTCAGGAGTCCAATACATTTTATAAACGTGAAACTCTGAGTCATAGCCAGCACTATTGGTCTGCTCCGAATGAGTTAGATAATACCGGTTATAACCGTAATTAGGTCCCCAATGTAGAGTGTTAAAAACTAGTTGTGTTCCAACATTTGCTCCTTGCTGATTAACAAGATTTTTATTACCACGACTCTCTACCATGTCAATTTCTCCAGAAGCTGGCCACCCACTATAAGAATTGTATCGGGGCATTAGCCATATGGCTGGCCATAACCAATCGCCGGCCGGCATTTTGGCTCTGACCACCAGCGTCCCATATTTAAATGAAAATGATTCCAGGGTCCGGATCCTTGCACTTTTGATTGGATTTAGAATGTTAGTGGATGTACCAGTACGACTGCAACCAGAATAGCTTGGGTTGGTACACTGATCCGCTGGGCTTCCACCATAACACTCTAACGTACCGTAGTAAAGATAATCTTCTCCTGTATCGTCAGATAAGAATGTCGGTTTAATGTGTAAATTCCCATTATCTACGTAACTATTTGTCCTGTTATTAAGATAGTATTGAAACTCCCAATTTCCACCCCCTGCCAACGTTATTTCGTGTTGCCATTTTTTAAGGTCGAATTCGTCAAAGTAGTCTTCAAAAATAAGATCTCCGGGACACATTTTTTCTGTGGAGGCGAATGTGCCACTCGCCGTAGTTACACTTGCTACATCACACTGTGCTTTCAAAATATGAACATTATAAGCGAACACAAGTGCAAAATAAAACACCTTCTTCATGATGGTGATTTTGTAAAACTTTCTGTGTGGCATTCAACAGTTTTAGCTTTTTATAATTGCTTTTTGTTTACGTGCACTCTCGCTATCTCTACTTCAATTATTTTAAAATTACCTACTTACATAAGTATTATCACATTACTAATTGTGTACTCCATTAAAAACTCTTAAATTCTGTAAAGGTGGTTAAATATTTTTTCTAGGCCGGCTGCCAGACGCTTCACTTCGGAAAAAAATTACACAGGGAATTTTCTACTTGGAATTCTTTAAGCTTGGTTTAGCTAGTCTGTATTTAAAAACTTTATTAGGTCTCGTGTAAGAAGATAATAATATGTAAAACCACAAGAATAAATAATTGTTATTTATTCTTGTGGTAAAACTTTCTACTAACTAACTAGGCATACTAAACCATTGCGGTGCATATGGGGTAAGATTCTCCTCGTTAGAATTGAACTATTTAAACTTTTAGAGCTCGCGCGTTAACGCGTCAGTCGCTGAGGACTCTAGGACGGGAGTTTGTGGGTTCGTATCCCACTGCCGGCCAACTGGTTCGAGCCCGGTGGATTTTAGTGGTATAAGCCTTGACGTGGGTCCAGCGCGAGCAAAAAATAGGGAAGAGTAAAAAATTTATTATCCCTCAAACAAAAACCCATTCACGTCGGTAACCAGGTCGAATCAGATCAGATATCTCGTGGGGTGCGGGGGAATGAACACACTCCCCAATCGGTAGGTCATAGAAACCGCGAAACCAAGGGTTGATAGCCCTTGGGGGGTGCTTCTAATGACTGAGGATCGTGGTTTGGAGTTCACGTTAAACCGTAGGTCCCCTCGGGAATATTGGCAGCGAACGATGAGGAAAAAAATCCGAAAATAAAATAAATAAACAAATTTCGTTTCTTGTTTTTATTAATAATTTATCAATTAAACAAAATATTGATTAAAAAACGAAATAACAAAGGAGCCACTAGTGCTTGCTCTTAATACTGCACTGGGAACTTTAACTTTGGACACAAAACTAAGTAAAGTAAGGGTAGCTTCTTTAAAATTTAATGAAATTACCCCCAACCCCCAACGCAACAGTATTTAAAAAATTAAGGTATTAATTTTTTAAAGATTTTAGTTCTGGATACCGGGCTATTAATTATTGTGTTTAAGAGATAATAACAATCGATTCGGCTGTGCAAATATATTATGATCGATGGCCTTGTTATGATTTTTAAAAATAGATTTTTACATTTTTCTGTATGAAGTGGCCTTTTTAAAATTATAATATTATGTAGTATCTAACTAAGCCCTTTTTAAACCACAAAATCAATATTCAGCCAGCATTTTTTTTAAATTGACCTGGCAAAATATACAAGCTACAAAGCTAAAAAATATATCTTACAATATTAAATTTAAAATATAATAAATATAAAAGCTGAAAATATCAATTTAAAATTGATTTTATGTAAGTAATGATAGCAAAATATATTCAAAACGTTCACACGATGCTTACTTACCAAAAAAATAATTTCTTAAAAACTGTTGAAAAACTTTTTTCGAGGAGGAAACCACCCCCCATAATTTGTACACTAAAATACCAAGTTGACAAAGGAATACCAACATTTTCAGAAATATTACCTAAGTAATACCAGATATTACTAAAATGTACCAAATAATTACTACTTACAGAATACCTAGTAATAACTGCGAAATACCTAATAATACCCACGCACTGGAAGCCAGTGCGTTGGTGTTGGCCGTATAGTTCCAGTAATCAGTCTCATTGTTTGGTTTAGTTGCACATCTACTTTTGTGGTGTGTGCACTGTCGATCCAAACAGGACAGCAATATTATGCGACAGAGTATACTAAGGCCAGAGCCGCTGTTCGGAGTACTGCCGCTGTAGCTGCCCATGTTGTTCCAGCAAGGTTGGCTATGATGTTATTGCGCGTTCTCAGTTTACCAGCCACGTTTCCAAGATGTGTATTCAATGTTAGTGATCGATCGAGTGTCACGCCTAAATACATTGGGTTTTTATTGTGGTTAAGGGTTCTGCCATTAAATTCTACCCGCAGGGTATCATTTGCTTGCCGGTTCGATAGATGGAAGCAGCAGACTTCTGTTTTAGACGGACTTGGGCATAGTCTCCATTTTCTGAAGTAGTCGTTGAGCTTGGCAACTGTACTTATATCCATAGTTAAAAAACTTAATGGTTTTGTGACTTAAAATCAGACTATATTACTATTAAGGTGGGAGTATCAACATGCTTTCCAACCCATAACCTCTTTCGCGTAGATTTGTTTATTTTTCTAACATTTTACACAAAATTTAAATAAAATCAATATCGACTGCATTGGTGGTACTAGACATATTTAATAAATATTAAGGAATTACATAAATAAGATTATTTTAGGAGGACAACTGTTTAGCGAAAAATATCGCGTAAGATTTTTTTTAACATTATGTCATTGTTCTTTTACTATGCAATTATCCCAAAATTAGCAATGAAATAAATCGATATTTTTGTAATGTCAGATATTTCCTACGATATTGATTTTATTTAAATTTTATTTAATAAAATAATAAACTAAAGAAAACAAGGCGAAATAGGTTATATTTGCAATCGATTGAATGACGTTAAAAATTCCATCTTAAGTGGGTTAGAAAATGGGTCTTTCGTTTTTATCTATATGTGTAGTAGGCGTGTGTGATGTTTATGTGTTTTTAACGTATATTTAATAGTCTGTGAGGGCGTTTCTATCATATTAAACCGGAAGCAAAATAAATCACAAACAAGACATAACGTAGAGATATCAGTGTTTAAATTCACAAAGTAATATTACATTGTGTTGATAAATTATGATCATATTGTTTCTTTATGACACATAATGCAATTATTGGATAAATTGATTGTAATAGGATATTTGATTTAAGTCTTACCCTTAATAAAAAAATATTCAAATTTAACATATATTGCTTTAAGTATTACAATAGAAAATCTAAGCTGCAAAAATTTGAACAAAATCTACAACCAAATGAGAATCGTCGGTTCCTAAATTCCATGTGGACTCCCATTGGCTCTTGCCCCACCAAAAGTCAGTATAAGCTTGAGGAGATGTGTTAGACCAAGGCTTTCCACCAGGATTAGTACAGTCGTCTGGAAAAAAGTTTGTTCCTCCGACTGCCAAATTTATAATTAAATAGAACTCCTGATCAAAGGGAGCCATTTTCGTGCCAGCTTGCCATGGATTATTAATATTAAGATTACCAAAACCACCAAGCTCCCAGAAACCACCATCGGGAGGATAAACAGATCCAACCGGTTGATCGTCAATGGTAAATGCAATGCCGTCAGGAGTCCAATACAGTTTATAAACGTGAAAGTCTGAGTCATAGCCAGCACTATTGGTCTGCTCCCAATGAGTTTGATAATAACGGTTATAACCGTAATTAGGTCCCCAATGTAGAGTGTGAGAAACTAGTTGTGTTCCAACATTTGCTCCTTGCTGATTAACAAGATTTCTATTACCACGACTCTCTATCAAGTCAATTTCTCCAGAAGATGGCCACCCACTATAAGAATTGGCTCGGGGCATTAGCCAAACGGCTGGCCATAACCAATCGCCGGCCGGCATTTTGGCTCTGACCACCACCGTCCCATATTTAAATGAAAAGGATTCCAGGGTCCGGATCCTTGCACTTTTGATTGGATTTAGAATGTTAGTGGATGTACCAGTACGACTGCAACCAGAATAGCTTGGGTTGGTACACTGATCCGCTGGGCTTCCACCATAACACTCCAAAGTACCGTAGTAAAGAAAATCTTCTCCATAATCGTCAGATAAGTATGTGGGTTTTATGTGTAAATTCCCATTATTTACGTAACTATTTGTCCTATTGTTAAGATAGTATTGAAACTCCCAATTTCCACCCCCTGCCAACGTTATTTCGTGTTGCCATTTTTTAAGGTCGAAATCGTCAAAGTAGTCCTCAAAAATGAGATCTCCGGGACACATTTTTTCTGTGGACGCGAATGTGCCACTCGCCGTAGTTACACTTGCTACATCACACTGTGCTTTCAAAATATGAACATTATAAGCGAACACAAGTGCAAAATAAAACACCTTCTTCATGATGATCATTTTGTAAAACTTTCTGTGTGGCATTCAACAGTTTTAGCTTTTTATAATTGCTTTTTGTTTACGTGCACTCTCGCTATCTCTACTTCAATTATTTTAAAATTACCTACTTACATAAGTATTATCTCATTACTAAGTGTGTACTCCATTAAAACTCTTAAATTCTGTAAAAGGTGGTTAAATATTTTTTCTAGGCCGGCTGCCAGACGCTTCACTTCAGGGAATTTTTACTTGGAATTCTTTAAGCTTGGTTTAGCTAGTCTGTGTTTAGAAACTTTATTAGGTCGTGAAAGAAGATAATAATATGTAAAAATGTCTACTAACTAATTAGGTTAACCACACTTAACCATTGCGGTGCAAATGGGGTAAATAATTTGATGTTTCCCCTCGCTAGAATTGGACTACTTAAACTTTTAGCGCTCCAAAACATTTAATATGATGTATGTGTATACATACCTACAGGGGGCCAAAACAAACCTCTTATATGGTTTTACTTCCATGTACACTTTTTGATACCTCTGCAGTAATTTTAACATTAGAAATTGGGTAATATTTCGATATTTAGTGACGGGTCTACATACAAAACATGCCTAGAATGTTCCAATACAACGACAATCAAGCAAGACAGACATCTCATTATCTTTATCATAACAAGGCGACAGGACGTCAAATGCAAAGATTCACCAGGTTCCTCGCGGGTTCCACAATGACGCCACGTGATAATATACACCAATTTTTACTCTAGAATCACACTTTTGGGGTTTTATTTGAGCTTAAATTGACTCAAGTCGTAACTATTGGGAATTTAGCAGTGCTATGGAAGCGCATAATGCTGCTGACTGACACTGTTAAGTGTCGATAGAATGTCCTCTACAAACAGTGAGATGGTGGCTCAGCGCAAAAATACATTAAGGAATGAAATGATTTGTGATTATTTGCTTGATCCGCGTTGCTCCAATACATCTGCACCAAACCCATTCACGCCGGTAACCAGGCCGAATCAGATCGGATATGTCGTGGGGTGCAGGGGAAGGAACACACTCCCCAATCGGTAGGTAATTTTTTTTTTTTTTATTTATTTATTTTACGTCGGCCTTTTTCCGCAACGAGGCCAATCACCGACGCCAGGGAATTTGTCACACACTATCTGGTAATTTTGCCGAATCTCTCTTTGTCGAGGGTAGGGTTCTTTAACGTGCCAACATCCATGACACGGGGCCCACAGTTTAACGTCTCTTCCGAAAGACGGGCCTCTTAAACCAAATTCCAAATTTAACATCGACGTTGCCGGCACCGGGAATGGAACCCGGGCCTTCGATCTGTGAGGCCGCTGCGCTGACCACTAGACCACAACGCCGATCAATCGGTAGGTCATAAAAACCGCGACGACACCAAGGGTTGATAGCCCTTGGGGGGAGCTTCTAATGACTGAGGATCGTGGTATGGAGTTCACGTTAAACCGTAGGTCCCCTCGGGAATGACCCTGGCAGCGAACGAAGAGGGAAAAAACAGAAAATAAAATAAATAAACAAATTTCGTTTCTTGTTTTTATTAATAACTTATCAATTAAACGAAATATTGATTAAAAAACGAAATAAGGAAGGGAGTCACAAGTGTTTGCTCTTAATACTGGACTGGAAACTTTAAATTTGGACACAAAAGTAAGTAAGGTAAGGATAGCTTCTTTAGAAATTAATGAAATTACCCCCAACACAACAGTAGAGTAAAGTAGCCGTATGTGGAATACTGCCTAAAATGTGGAATACCTCCTTTGCGGCCAAACTAATATCGCCATCTCACTTCCAATAGCCTAATCAGAAGCTCTTTCTATTATGTTTCACCCCTACCAACACCATGGAGCATGTCGCGGTTGTCGTTTGCCGGTATTGGTTCGAACACAAATTGGAACGGTCGCTTTATTTTTGCACGTGTTTAAATAAACATCTAATGCGACTCCGTTTATCGAAATTTTCGCAAAATTGGTGTATAACCGTAAAGGTAGGTAGTGGATGATTGTGAAATATTTTAATTATTTTATTAATATTTTGTTTTTAATATTTTACAAACATTTTTTATAAATATTTGAAAGGTCGGTATTGTGGAATACTAAGTAGGGTCTGAATGTGGAATATTCCACATAAGGCTTCTTTGAAAATATTTTCCCTAGTTCAGAAAATGCCTCTGAGAAATGTAAAAGAACACAAATGGACTGAAGAAAACATGAGAATGGCGGTACACACAAGTCTATTAATTCAGTAATGGAGAAACGGAAAATGATAAAGAAAAAAGTTTTTGATGCAGAACCAGGATGCATTGGAATGCAAAATAAACTAAAAAAACAAAAGAAGCTGAAAATAGTTTCATCTTCATCAAGCTCAGAATCTAACGAAAGTATTTCCTTGTAAAATTCTTCAGGCGATGAAGAAAACTTTCCGCTAGAAACGTGCCCTGATGACACAATTTGTCTTTTTTGTGAAAAAGATTTTCAAATGATACTCGTGGTGAAATATGGGTTATGTGCGTCATGTGCAACTGCTGGGCACACAAAGAATGTGGAGGTGCCGAAAAAGATCCATATGTCTGTGATTTTTGTTCTTGGGTATTTTGTTCTAAGTTATTCTTGTTCTTACTAACTTTTATGTTCATTTATTGTTTGGTTTTTCTTATATTATAATGGAATAAAATAAATGTATGTTATTTTCCAATAATCTTTTGCTTCACTTAAAAAAAACAAATTATTTTATTATCAATAAGTCTAATATTTAACCTATTCCACATTACCCACCCATTTTTCAGTTGGAAAAAAAGTGCACTTTTTTGTAAATTGTTTTTCATACATACATTTATCAATTTATAATTTTTATTTTTTCAGTATTTTTGTTTATAATACTTAAGCTATTTATTTTCCAAAATGTGGATAATAATGTTAAAGTGTTCATTTTTATTTTTTCAAAAAACAAAACAGTATTCCACAATCGGTTACTTTACTCTATTTAAAAAATTAAGGTATTAATTTTTTGAAGATTTAGGTCTGAATACCGGCCTATTAATTATTGTGTTTAAGAGATAATAACAATCGACTCGGCTGTGCAAATATATTATTATGATCGATGGCCTTGTATGATTTTTAAAAATAGATTTTTACATTTTTCTGTATGAAGTGGCTTTTCCAAAATTATACTATTATGTAATATCTAAGCTCTTTTCAAACAAACTCAATATTTAGCCAGCATATTTTTTTTTAATTTACCTGGCAAAATATACAAGCTACAAAGTACAAAGCTAAAAAATATATTTCACAATATCAAATTTAAAATATAATAAATATAAAAGCTGAAAATATCAATTTAAAATTGATTTTATGTAAGAACTGATAGCAAAATATATTCAAAACGTTCACACGATGCTTACTTACCAAAAAAATAATTTCTTAAAAACTTTTGAAAAACTTTTTTCGAGGAGGAAACCACCCCCAATAATTTGTACACTAAAATACCAACTAGACAAAGGAATACCAAAATTTTCAGAAATATTACCTTAGGAATACCAGATATTACTAAAATGTACCAAATAATTACTACAGAATACCTAGTAATAACTGCGGAATACCTAATAATACCCATGAAATACCTGGTTATGCCTAGTAATATCCATTATAAATATCACCCAAATCCCAAATGTCCATATCAATGTCTATACGACCCCGCACTTGCCTTGAATAGCTCAAATTTATAACCGTTAAAGTAGGAAGGTCACATTTTCCACATGTCTTTCCTACACCAACGATGAAATAAAATAACCCATACATGGGCTCTGTGACGCCACTCACGATGGATAGAAGGCCGCAACAAAGTTAGTGGAACATTGGATATCTCGATTCTCGCTAGACCGCTCTCGAACATTCAAGTGGCCATTCACGCGCATATAAGAAAGTCGAGTCGGCATTTACATCGCAACTTTGCGCCTCGCTTTCGCCCGGTTAGATGGGATGTCTAGCGTTTACTTGGTTTATGGTTCAACTAAAAATGTATGATCTTTTGTTTTTTGTTCTCGTCAAATAGTCATGTCGAATACCACTCGAAAAAAACAATTTTGTAGGTAAATTTTTTTTCTTGTATTATTCAAGTTTGTTGCTATTTATGTCACAGACAAAGTTGCTGGTTAATTAATTATTGTTGAAATTCTTCGTGCAACCAGACGTTAAAGTTTTAATTATGTTGATTAATAATTTCCGTACAATCCAATGCAAAACTGTCTGTAGTGCGTCACGCTTTTTTTATAATATTAAATGATGAAAACTTGATTTGAATATAATTATTTATTAATAGAGACTCTGTATTTAATCACTCTTTTATCCGCTAACAATAATAGATAATGTTACATCGGTAAATTAAAATGTATTCAGGTCCGTCAAAATTTAATGGATGTGGTGAAACTTTGTACAACAAACTGTCAGGCTTTTTAGAATTTACATGGCCATCTACGATGTACGGGAAGACAAAGACCTAATACTAAAGCCATGGTAATAGTAATTTACGTTACAAGACCGGAAAGTAGTGTTTTTCAGGTCAAGACAAGCATTGTCTCGCCTACGGCTCGCCCTGGAAGCTTGGAGAGACCTGGAAAACACTAATTTTCGGTTGCGTGACGTACAATATTTCTTTTAATACCGACACTTCGATATACTTACATTAAATAATTTAATATTATTTTTAAATGCGTCGTATGACTTCTCGTAACGGGCTTTTGATTTTACTGGCAATATATCGTAAGTCGCTTTCCTTGCTGCTTCCAAAATTTCTTCTGAAATCTTATTTTCCGTGTAGGATAATTCAAAATCTGAATTCATATTGTTAAATTTGCGAACTCGCGAAACAAGTTTGATATAAACAACAAATTAAAAATCAACGAACTCGACAATACATCGAAATGTTGTTGTCATAGTAACGAAATCAAGGTAGCTTGTATAATTAAAGAGCGATTGGAAAAACAAAAAACAGGGACCGGAAAAATCTTTTCCGGTCTCTAACGTCACTTTTCCGGTCTTGCGATCGGAAAAAGGTTATTTTCTAGACGAAAAATTGTCCAGAAAGTGTATATTTTCTGGTCGGTTTAAAAAAAAATATATTACAGGACCTATTTTATTGTATTATACAATCCCAAAAAAATGAACCACAATAAATATATTGTAATTTCATACATTGAAAAGAAAAGTTAACGGTATAAAAATTATTTTATTGCTGCATTCTTTAAATATTAAGATATTTGATATTCAATGCTGTATTTGATCAATTCACCCTTGTATATCTGTAAGTATTGATAAAATATTGGAGATTTAGAACTTTGAATCGAATACTTAAGGATTTAGAACTTTGAATCGAACACTTAAAACTTATTTATGAAAAATGTAATGACAATATTAGAATCACTCAAAAGTTCTTTAACAACTAGAAATTATTTTCAATGTTACAAAAAGAGTACCCACTGAAAAACAGTTTGCTTTCCAAAAAAATAATCGGTACCCACTGACTTTACTGATTAAAAATTGCTATAGTATATATAAGGCGGCCAAAAAATGGACGCAGAAGTATACAAGTAGGTACTCCAATTGTCTAATACCTAATATTCTGTGATCCCAATGCGTTAAATGATTTTCACCTGATAATTGCGTATTACAACATTCATTTTGGCTTATTTGAGTTACGTAATAAGAGACATAAATCATTTTTTTAATAAAAGCTGGAACTTGAAAACATTTATTTAGAATAATTACAACACCTACAAGCTATATTTATTTAAAATCTGGCCATAAAGTCATCATTTGCACACAAAATTCATCCGATGTTCCCTTTAAAAATGCTGGACGTTGGGTATATGTACTTGCTTATATCAGCATAGAACAGAAAACTCAAAGACTGGATGATGTACCTGTGTGCTAAAACTTGAAAATAGGCAAGGAATACCTTCTCTTGCAATGATTTACTTTTTAACGGCACACCATTCAACAAAACGAGTATAAACCTTTTCGTATTTTGCTCGGGATTTGGACGCCAACAGTGAATACACTATAATGGCCGCAGTTTCTTCAATGTCTGAAGGTATAAATAGGCATTGTAGATCGTCCATCTCGATTTTCTCCACTTTTCTCAATGAAAACGCACAATTCTTTTGATGACACGAGACGACAATAGGATGAATATTTACAAAACAATAAAATCTTTACTAGCGTAGTAGTAGAAGGCTGTGACTATGGAGGACTTGAGGTAGGAGGCCGATTGCAATGCATTGGATTCGGTCCCAAATTAGCATCGGCAATTCAGCTTTACGAGTTGCCGTAAGATGGCGCTCGTGTTTGAGGTGGGCTATCAAATAAATGGTTTCTTATGGACGCGATAACTATTTTTTTCCACTACTAACCTACAACATCGCCATTATTGACCGATTAATTAACGCCAGAAATCGTTTTTCTCTCCCTTCTCAGTTGCTATTGACAACGGTCAATAATAAAGCATTGAAATCCATTATTGACCGATCTATTTAAAACCAGGTAACTTGATTTGTTAATTCCCCAACAAATAACATGAAAGGTGACGCCAAGCCAACTGACAAGAAAACAAATTATCTTGCCAATATGCCCAAGCAGGTAACTTGATTAAAATATATATTTATACCTACCAAATAGGATTTTTTATAATTTATTAATACTGTACAAAATAAAAGTGTTAAGTAGTAGTGGAAAAAAAATTATATTAACCACGGTTTAGACAGCCTATAGCCCTCGCGCCCTAAATCCCTCGTCGCTCCGCTCCTCGTGATTTAAACTTGACGCTCGGGCAATAATGATGGCTGTCTAAACCTTGGTTAATAATATACTATTATTTAAATTAGTTCTTTAAGGAACAAATAAGGACTTTTATATGAATTTACACTTACTTTGTTATACTTATTAGTAAACTCGGCCTGTATAAAGTTCCAACGATGCTTGGTTTTTAAACTACAGGGTATTAAACATTCTAGCTATACCTTTGGAGCTGGAAAGATACTTATTTGGCTGCGTTTCCTCTCTGAAAAATATTCCTGTCTTACACCCCGACACAAAGTAAACTCTACTTTTATAAATTGTACCATTATTCATTATAAATATGGAAATCAATTACAATGCAACGTTATTTATCTCGTCTTGTCTTCAAAAGTCCTCCATACTTCAAACGTTATTTGTTATTTCGAAAATAAAATGTCAATTTGTCAAAAATAAAAGTAAAAAACGAAGAAGAAGACGACACCAGCCCACTTGCGATGCGAGAGCATCCATCTGCCAATAGCGAACTAACCAAAAAACCGGGACAGAAATTGAAAATGCTGCCATTGTCGATCGGCCTCCTACCCTCTAGTTCTCCATAGCTGTGACCTACGTAGTCCACGAGTTAAACGTCAAAGTTTCACCTGCTTTTTTTTTAATGAACATCAGGCCTGTATTCTGTTTCACTTACTCCTCTTTAAATTCCAGGTGTGTTGAATAGGCCTGGGCAAAAATTCGATACATCGATGTTTTTATCGATATATCGATAAACGATATTTAAAAAAGAAAATATCGATATATCGATATTCGATTGGAATTTCAATATCGTCCTTATAACACATTTAAGGGCTTATATTTAATTTAATCGTTTTTATTCATGTTTTCATAATTAGAGTCTCCCCTTGAAATAAAGGTACGGAGTTTTACAGGGCACATAAGAAAATATTGATATACAGTGTCACCAGTAAAGTCCGCATCATATGGGATTTTTTTATTAATAGCTTTATTTACAAAATCAAAATTGGGGTATTAAAATTTGGTCACATGTGATGCAAAGTTTATTTGTTTTTGACACTGTATAAGGTAACTTCACAAAATAAGTGTTTTTAAAAACATAGTTTGTGTCTAAAAGTAATACACCTTAATATTAAGACAAAAAAGAACAGTGTCTTCAGTAAAGTGTTTTTTAAGTGGAAAATAAATTTTAGTTTAACAACGTAAAGTTTCTATTTTCAACGATTTAATTTAAAACCCCTATATTATAATTTAATATTAAGCTATGTCATAATAACGTTTTTGTAGAAAAACACACATTTAATATGGCGCTACTTTAAAGAAAATGTATCTGAAATAAAGCATTGTCAAAACTAAGAAGTTTTATGTAGGTCGCGTTGAGTCTTATTTTGCAAAAGTGGTACCTACAATTTACAAAATATAGGTAAAAAATTAAAATTATCTTATGCAGCTGAAATTTTGCATGTGAGCTAGAAACTGCATTTAGAAAAACTTGTTCCAATGACTTTTCGCTTTTTTTAGAAATAACCCCACAATTGAATTATCTTTTGAAAAAAATTAAAATTTGATTGAAGCAGAACTTGATGCCAACGTCAAATTTTGAATAAAGCTATTAATAAAAAAAAAATCCCTTATGATGCGGACTTTACTGGTGACACTGTATTTATAATATCGTCGTCAACGAACACCGTCAGCTATTTATATCCTGGATACGATTTTCATTTCCGATTTAGACGCAACTTTGGGGTCTGTCTCTTTATCCGAGATGATCTTTGCTGCCAACGAGAGGACACACTTGAACCAGCAGAGTTTGATGTAATGTAGTTTAAAATATCAACGCAGAAAATCACCAAGTTTATCTGCTGCCTTTACCGTCCTCCAAGTGACACCCATTACAGAGCACTCTTCTCGTCACTAGCAAACACAATTGACTTCTTGCAAACCAACCATCCTAATGCCGAAGTCGCTATCTTTGGTGACTTTAACGTCCACAATATCAACTGGCTCAAATACTCAAATACCAACGATGAACAGGGTCGTGAGGCGGAATCTTTTGCGATCAGTTCTGGTCTAACTCAACTCGTGGAAGAACCAACGCGAATTCCAGACCGAGATGGAGATTTTGCTAGTCTTTTAGATCTCTTTTTGACATCCAACCCTGACCTATACACAGTCACCGTTCATCCTCCATTAGGATCTTCCGATCACAAACTTATTTCAACTCTAAGCGAGCTGCCAATTTGTTCTGAACAACCTCCTAAACCTCGTAAAATTTGGCACTACACATCAGCTAGTTGGGAAGACCTAAGGGACCATTTTCGCACTTTTCCTTGGCTGGAAGTATGCTTCTCTTCAGATGATCCATCCGCTTGTGCTCAAGAGGTCTCCGATGTCATTCTTACTGGCATGGAAGCCTTTATTCCTTTCTCCAAGAAGCGCCCTTCAAATGGCAAGCCCTGGTTTAGCAAGAACTGCGAGCGTGCTGTCAGAGCTAAAAATCTAGCTTACCGACAATGGCGTAAAAATCCTACCGATGTGAATCGCACCATCTTTGTTACCGCTCGAAACCAGTGCAAGCAAACGATAGATCAAAACAAAGAGGCTCACAACATGAGGATCAAAAATAAACTTCTCGCCAGTCCTAACGGATCTAGGTCCTTTTGGTCAGTCGCTAAGGCCATCAGTCAAAATTTTACCAAATCAAATATTCCACCGCTAACACGTTCTGACGGCACAATAGCAACCACGGCTGAAGATAAAGCGAACTTACTCGCAGAACTCTTTGCTTCACACTCCACGGTAGACTTTCAGGGAAAAACACCCCCGAACATTCCAGCAGTTCGATCGGAAATGACTGATATCGTATTCCGTCAGCGTCCTGTCAAACGAATTCTGAAGGGGCTCGATGCCAAAAAAGCTTCTGGTCCAGATGAAATTCCTATTATAGTGCTCAAGAAATGCGCCGATGAACTCACTCCAGTATTTTGTAGACTTTTTAACTTATCCTACAAAAAAGGAATATTTCCATCTTGCTGGAAAAAGGCGCGAGTCCAGCCTATACCAAAGAAAGGCAAGAAAACCCTGCCAAACAACTATCGACCAGTCGCATTGCTTTCAGTTATATCAAAGGTGATGGAGAAAGCTATTAACCAACAACTTATAAAATACCTGGAAGGCCTTAAAATTATCAGCGACCATCAGTATGGTTTTCGTAAGTCCAGATCAACAGGAGACCTGCTAGCCTATGTCACTCATCTTTGGAGCAACGCAATCGAACATCATGGGGAGTCCCGGGCTATTGCACTGGACATCTCTAAAGCCTTTGACCGTGTCTGGCACGAGGGGCTCCTAAGCAAACTGCGTTCTTATGGTATGCCCGGTCGATTTTGTTCATGGTTGTCTAGCTTCCTCAAGGACCGCTCTCTGCAAGTGGCGATTGACGGGTTTCTCTCAGACACCTTCACCATCAATGCTGGTGTTCCTCAAGGGTCCATATTATCTCCCACTCTCTTCTTACTGTACATTAACGACCTTCTAGCGAAAACAGAAAATCCATTATATTGCTTTGCTGACGACAGCACACTTATCTCATCTTTTACTTTGAAACCTCAAACATCGGCTACTGACGCACATCTTCGCAGACAACATGAGGTATCACGCCTCAATAAAGACCTGGAAGAAATTTTGTCTTGGGGTGACAGTAACCAAGTCGAATTTAACGCTCAAAAAACCCAGGCTGCAGTTTTCTCTAAGAAGGTCAACATTGCAGAACCCGATATCGTTATGGCAGGACACGCAATTCCACTGACTTCGTCTATTAATTTGCTGGGTGTCAACCTGGGAGGAAATATGTCTTGGCATAATCACGTAGTGGCAATCGCCAGGGCAGCTTCTCAGAAGCTCGGTATACTTTTCCGTACCAAAAAGTTGTATACACCTCAACAACTTTTGACACTTTATAAAGCCCAGATTCGACCATCACTGGAATACTGCTCTCATATCTGGAGTTCTGCACCGAAGCATACCCTTCGGTTGTTGGATTCCATCCAAAGGAGAGCCGTTCGTCTAATCGGCGACCACGAGCTGACTAAGAACCTCGACAGCTTAGAACATCGAAGACAGGTTGGTGATTTGACTCTCTTCTACAGATATTTTCATGGCAAGTGTTCGACAGATATTGCCCGCTCGATTCCACCTAGAGTAATGCATAGCAGAAACACACGACGAACCACTGCCGCCCATCCCTATGTGGTTCAACTTAGTACACCCCGAACATCATTGTTTCAGAACTCTTTCATTTGGAGGACGTCATCTTTGTGGAACGGCCTTTCTGAGACCGTGTTTCCAACCGAATATAACCTCCAACGATTCAAGAAAAACGTGAATCGCTTTCTTCGCACACGCACCGCTCCCAGAGCGCCTTAAAGGATTTTCCTATAGTGCTTGTGCTCGATCATAAAAAAAAAAAAAAAAAAAATATAATATTTTTATGTTTTATCGATATATCGAATAACGATATTTAAAAAATAAAATATCGATATTTATCGATATATCGACTATATCTGCGCAACATCCTAAATATACTCTGAAAACTATTCGCGAAAGGTACCTAATATTATATAATTAATTAAAATGTTAAAAGCTAGAAACGTAGTAGTTTTATAAAAATGTGGCGTGCAGTTTGTGTAATCTTCTTTAGCTTTAATATTTCGAATTTAAAGGCAAATTGTAACATAACAATAAGCCCAACGATAACGAGTGGGACAACACGAGCAAACGCCGAGAATATATATTCGGGAGACCTCATTTTTACCGACGAATTCGACAATTTCGATTTAAAAAGGTGGCAGCATGAGATTACTTTAGCTGGAGGCGGCAACTGGGAATTCCAATATTACACCAACAATAGATCGAACAGTTACGTAGACGATGGCTATTTACACATAAAACCAACCTTTGTAGTAGACGATTACGGCGAGAACTTTTTATCGTCTGGAACCTTAGATATCAACGGCGGATCCCCAGCCGATCAATGCACAAATCCATCGTATTACGGTTGCGCGAGAGCTGGCACATCAACTAATTATGTGAATCCCATAAAGAGCGCGCGTATCAGAACAGCTGAATCTTTTTCTTTCAGATACGGCAAGGTGGTCCTAAGAGCCAAAATGCCCGCTGGCGATTGGTTATGGCCTGCAGTTTGGCTACAACCACGCTATAATGCCTATGGGAAATGGCCTTCGTCAGGGGAAATTGATATACTAGAAAGTAGAGGGAACAGAAATCTTACTGATGGTAACGGTACTTGTATAGGAACCCAACAAATATCTAGTACGTTGCATTGGGGGCCCTATACTGAAGCCGATCAATGGCCGAAAACACATTTTGTCAATCACAATTCTTTAGGGTTTGACGAAGACTTTCACGAGTTTGAATTTTTGTGGACCCCTCAGAAAATATCCTTTTCCATCGATAACAATCTAGTAGGATCAGTTGAACCTCCAGAGGAAGGATTTTGGCACCTAGGGGAATTTCAAGACTCCGAATTGGATAATCCTTGGAAGGGTGCATCAAAAATGGCTCCGTTTGACCAAGAATTTTATATAACTATAAATTTAGCTGTTGGTGGCATATCGTTTTTTGGTGATGACAATGTCAATCCTGGAGGTAAACCTTGGAATAACACGTCTCCTATAGCCTATAAAGACTTTTGGGTGGGAAGAAGTCAGTGGCTGCCCACCTGGAATACGAAAACTGATGAAACGCATTTAATTATAGATTATATTAAAGTGTACGCAATTTAAATCAATTTTTCTCTTGCATAATTTGTACTCTTTCGTAATATTCTGCTTCTGTACTGTCATATTATGTACATTTCTCTACAGGCATTTATAGTATAAAAATAAATTTAATTTTTTGTTAATTTCATGCAAGTGAATTGTTTATAATTGATGTAGTGTGTGTTGTCCTCTTTATTTAGAATAATTTTATTAAAACAACATAAGAATGTACAAGGTGGTTTAGATATAAGTAAGCAAAGCAGATAGAAAGCACGTAAATTATTTTTAGCTTTCCAGAATTTTATAACCGAAAAATACTTCAATGCATTCTGAGTTCTGCATCGTTATACAGGGTATTTGTAAAAACTGACTACATAATTCTTAGTCCGAAATAAGCCAATTTAATTAATTTACTTTAGTATAAAGTTGCGTAGACAATTTAAAAATATTTTTATTTATTATAACTTTCAAATGGCTTACATATGCGATTTTGCTAGAGTTTGGGGCGTTGATGTAGTTTTATGGGACAAAAATCCCCAAAATAGAACTATGATTCCATGATGAATTCATAGACATACAGGGTGTCCCAATACTGTGACAACGAAAAATAACTTTCCTATAGTGAAATTTTTTTTTATAAGAATTGTAAGGAACACATTTTAAGGTGGAATTCTCAACGTCATTCCATCTATTGCCAACCTATAACCTATTTCGCGTTGCTTTTTTTAGTTTATTATTTAATTAACTAACATTTAAATAAAATCAATATCGTCGGTACAATATTTAGGTAATATCTGACATATTACAAAAATATCAATTTATTTCATTGCTAATTTTGGGAGAATTGTATAGTGAAAGAACAATTACATAATAATGTTAAAAAAATCTTCCCCGATATTTTCCGCTATACAATTCTCCTAAAATATTTAATGAAATTCCTTGATATTTATTTAATATTATGTCAATTATTATCTATAAAATATGAAGTCGATGACTAGACTCGGTACATATTGCTAATCGTCAGCCGAGAGTGCATCTAATATTAGTACTAAAAATTTTTATTAAAAAATATTTTTTTCTACTACCGTGCGTAAAACACTAACTTTACACACTATGGAAGGTGTCTAAAATTTAACTTTTTTTAACTAGTGCGTAAAGTAAATTACTTTACGCACTAGTTAAAAAAAGTAAAAAATATGAATGATTACATTGATATGGATACCTGCATTTTTACTTAAAATTGGTCTGGTTGGCCATGGACAAATGGCGATTTCTGTTTGACGTATCTGAATGTTAACAATTTGTGATTTATGCCAGGTGGTTTAATGATTTTAGGAATTAGTGAAGATTTTAATATGGTAAGTTTTGAGTTGTGATATCAAATGTGTTATATTGTTATGATTTCGTTTAATTTTATTTCAGATTTTTAAATCTCAACATTATGGACAGTGATTTATCGGATTTTGAGAACACTCCGCCGAATATTGCAGATTCTGCACAGGAAGCTACTTGCAATTTGCTTCCCAACAAGTCTCGGTTAATTTACGAGCAAAAATATACATTGTTTATAAGTTGGTGCAAGAAAAATAAAGTGACAAGGTACTCAGAAAATGTTTTGCTAGCTTATTTTTCAGATGAATTAAAAAGCTATAAATCATCGACAATGTGGTCAATATTTTCCATACCTTGAAAATTAAAAATTCAGTAGATATTTCAACCTACCACAAGTTAATTGCCTTTCTTAAACAGAGAAGCAAAGGCTACGAAGCAAAGAAATCAGGAATATTTGAGAAAAATCATTTCATCAAGTTTATTTTGGAGGCTCCGGATTCGAAGTTTTTAATGATAAAGGTAACGTTACATCAATTTAATTCTATTGGTAAGGTAAAATATCGTATCAAAATTATAGAAGTTTTACCTTAGTTCTTAATACTTTTAGATTCTCTATAAAATATTTGTATTTAATAGTTATTATAGATTTTATATCGACGCGATTTATTATTTTAGGTTGCATTTATTATTGGCATTTCTGGGGCTTGTCGCAGAGAAGAACTGATGAAAATGACAATAAATGATGTTGAGAACAAGGAAACAGTCCTTATTATAAGAATTCCTGATTCAAAAAATGGTATGGAAAGAATTTTTACAGTTCTAAACCCAAATAATTCCATAAATTATTTATCGTACATTATAAAATATATGACATTAAGACCTAATATTGAATCATCCAGATTATTTTTAAAATATGCCCAAAATAAATGTTCGAAACAACCTGTGGGCATAAACACATTTGGTAAGATGCCTTCTGTAATAGCTGAATATCTGAAATTGCCAAATCCAACATGTTATACTGGTCACTCTTTTCGAAGGTCATCTGCCACTATGTTGGCAAATTCTGGAGGAGACCTTATAACAGTACAGAAGCATGGGGGATGGAAATCATCTGCAGTCGCAGAGGGTTACATTGACAGTACACTGAGCAAAAAAATTGACATATCGAATAAAATATTAACAAATGATGCTTCCTCTAGTACGTTTGACAATATTCCTGAAATCGAAATAAGTAATATTACATCAAATTTGTCTTCTGAAGTTTCAACCAATATAAATAAGCTAACTGATACACCATTTACATATAGTTGTAATGTGGCTTGTAACAGCAGACGTGTGGATTGTGAAGGTTCACAAGTAAATTCTAGACTTAAGAGCCAAGGATTAACTTTTAATAATTCTAATAGCTGTACATTTAATATTCATATAGTCCACAATTAAATTGAATATAAATCCGTATTTGTAAGTACATATATGAAATTTTATTATTGTTATTGTTCCTATAACTTTTGTTCTTAATATTTTTTCCTTTAAGAAATAATCGACCATTTCAATACATAACAGCGACCCTGTATAACGTCCGGTAGTAGAAAAAATTGTGTATGCAATTCGTGCGTAAAGTGCCTTTTTTTTACTCATGTGATTTGCGCACTCGCCTGCGGCTCGTGCGAAAAATTTCCCAATCGTAAAAAAAATGCTACTTTACACCCTTGTTGCATAAATAACTATTCTTATTAACTTTGTTTTTTATGTTTTCTATTGCTTTTTTTGCCTCACCTTCCTGCGGAATGTAAAGGGGAAACATATCGCCAAATTGTCATTATAACAACTGACAAAAACTAATAAAATTAAATAAATATACGCGAAATAGGTTATAGGTTCGCAAGCATGTTGATACTCCCACCTTAAGGTGGGAGTATCAATATTAAGGAATTTCATTAAATATTTTAGGAGAATTGTATAGCGAAAAATATCGGATAAGATTTTTTTTAACATTATTATGTCATTGTTCTTTCACTATACAATTATTCCAAAACTAGCAATAAAATGAATAGATATTTTTGTTATATGTCAGATATTACCTAAATATTGTACCGACGATATTGATTTTATTTAAATGTTAGTTAATCTAATAATAAACTAAAAAAAGCAACGCGAAATAAGTTATAGGTTGGCAATAGATGGAATGACGTTGAGAATTCCACCTTAAAACTATATTGCGATATACAGGGTCTTTTGTAAATCAAGGCCATATCAAACATAATTTTTTTTTTTAATGTCTTTCTATATAGGGTTTAATTAATCTATACAAGAAACTTTACAATTTATGGCCAATTTTATAGCAAAATTATTATGATTTTATGGCATTGTATCTTTGTGGTAAATTGCAATAAGATAGTTATTTTATTATTATAAGATTTATAATATGGTATAATTTTATAATTTTTAGTGAGCATTTGAAATTGTTATCTTACGTGTACAGGTTAGGGCAAAAGTCAAAACTCTCATTTCGTCATTTTTTAAAACACCCTATACAGGGTCACTGCTATATACCATGTGTGGTGCGGTCAAATACCGGGGCGGCTAAAGCAGACCCCACTGATAATACTTTTTTCCTAAACAACGAAAAAAATTAATTTAAATTAAAAAATAATGATTCTGTAAACTGTAATATTCACTTATAATCGCCCTAGTAGCAGAATTATTACCGATAAATTTTTTTAAGGTCAAAAATGGTTTCGTTGATAGAAAATTATCCCGAGTCGAAGACGTGGGAGATTCGGTAAGAAAATTTCATAAATTGGAGTTCCTTTTAATGTTCCTGAAATTTTAGTTATAAACCTTAGTTACTAACAAGTAAAATCAACTTCTATTGTAAAAATACAGTGCGTCATAATGTCATATCAAACTAAACTCATCGGAAATATGTTTTTTAAAGTTATATTTAAATTTAAAACTATAAAGACATCGGATTTCAGATAACAAATTTGTTATTTAATATTTCTCACATTTCAAAAATAAAAATGAGTTACTAACTGCTCAATTTCTTTAGCAATCGAACTTGCTGATTCATTACCAAAACGAATCATTTTTTACACAATATTATTGTAACAATAAATAGCACTCTGCCACTTCGACTTGACATTTGAATTAAAATTAAGTCGTAGTACCTAGTATACCTAATAAAAATTATCACTTATTAATTTCATTAGGTTAATAGGCTATAGACTATCGCGATAGTCTCCCGTTGCTATAAGCAACGTAAACAAAAAGGAGCCTTCTAATTGGTTGAAAAGACATTTATGAAATTTTCCTTACAATAATTATTTTATAGCCAAATATTCAGATAAACATTTTCATATTTTTTTAATCGATCGAGAGAGATAACTACAAAAGCTAGCATTGAACACGCATTCCCCAGTTTACCTACCCAACGAATTAGAAGAAAAAAATGCATTTTGAGTATAAAGGGCCTGATGAACTTATTCTCCTGAATTGTCATTTAAAGTCAATTTTTACTTTAAGATTTTGGATGCTGCCATAACGGCAATTAAAGAACGGTTCCAATTACTTCAACAATACATAGATATTTTTAATGTAATACAGTAATGTCCGGTTATAACGAACCTCATGGGACCGACGAAAACGGTTCGTTATAAGCGAAGTTAGCAATAAGCGATGAATGCTGATACCTATCAAAAATGTGGTATTTTTAATTATATACGTACCTACATACATACATATGTACATATATTGTACATGTGAAGGCACATAAAAAAGTTTTGTTATAAGTAGATACATTAACAACTATTTTTAAGAGTCTGTAGACCAGGGCTGAAGCCTTTGCAAATGTTAAAAAGTGAAAAAAAAAAATAATAGTAGAATGAAACCCATTGAAAAAGGAAGAGAATATAACAAAAATGAAAGGAAATATAAATTACGGGCGATCTGAGGTAGGGAAGTGGGGGGCGGTGAGTTTTTAAGGTTAGAAAACGATTTATCTTGATTTTCGGCAAAACTACAAGTCCTATGGAAAAACGTTAAATGGCAAAGTTGTAGGTAATAAAAAGATCTGCAACTTTTGTATTTGCACTTTTTTCACATAACCTTAAAATTTCTGTGAAAAGTTCAAATAACCAAGTTTTTGGTTTTTAATTTTTATCTTTTACAAAAAAATTTTTTTATACACGAAATTTGGTGAAAACTTACCTTTTTATGTCCCAAACACACTGTAATTTTTTTGATTTAAAATATTTATTTTTCAACCTTATTTTGACTTAATATCGAAAAAACACCCTAATTTTCATTCGAAAATTCTTACGTCAAAATATCTGCTTTTTTAAAAAAGTCGGTGGGCTTTTTGTTCGTTGAAATCTCTACTTTCTGATGGTGTAAAAAAATATACATTACTATGGTAAATATTCTCAGAAAATGCAAAGAAACAAAAAAAAATCGAATCCGAACTTTTTTTTAATCATTATGTACAATTTTGAGCTATTTATTAAAATTTATACTTTAATTACTCGAAAAACGTAAGATTCCATGTTACATTGATAAACAAAAAAATTACAAATCCATAAAACATAAAGATCGCAAAAAATATGCGAAAATAGTTGTTCTAAATATAATCAAAGGTAGGATTTAAAGGCGATTTCATCACATTTACCATAGTAATGTATATTTTTTTTACACCATCAGAAAGTAGAGATTTCAACGAACAAAAAGCCTACCAACTTTTTAAAAAAAGCAGATATTTTGACGTGAGAATTTTCGATTGAAAATTAGGGTGCTTTTTCGATGTTAAGTCAAAATAAGGTTATAAATAAATATTTTAAATCAAAAAAATTAGTGTGTTTGGGACATAAAAAGGTAAGTTTTCACCAAATTTCGTGTATAAAAAAAAATTTTGGTAAAAGATAAAAATAAAAAACCAAAAACTTGGTTATTTGAATTTTTCACATAAATTTTGAGGTTATTTGAAAAAAGTGCAAACACAAAAGTTGTAGATCGTTTTATTACCTACAACTTTGCCATTTAACGTTTTTCCATAGGACTTGTAGTTTTGCCGAAAATCGAGATAAATCGTTTTCTAACCTTAAAAACTCACCACTTCCCGACGGATCGCCCGTAATTTGAAAACGATTTATCTCGATTTTCGGCAAAACTATGAAAAAACGTTAAATGACAAAGTTGTAGGTAATAAAACGATCTACAACTTTTGTGTTTGCACTTTTTTCACATAACCTCAAAATTTATGTGAAAAATTCAAATAACCAAGTTTTTGGTTTTTTATTTTTATCCTTTACAAAATTTTTTCTTTATACACGAAATTTGGTGAAAGCTTACCTTTTTATGTCCCAAACACACTGTAATTTTTATGATTTAAAATATTTATTTCTTAACCTTATTTTGAATTAACATCGAAAAAGCACCCTAATTTTCAATCGAAAATTCTTACGTCAAAATATCTGCTTTTTTAAAAAAAGTTGGTGGGCTTTTTGTTCGTTAAAATCTCTACTTTCTGATGGTGTAAAAAAAATATACATTACTATGGTAAATGTGATGAAATCCCCTTTAAATCCTACCTTTGATTATATTTAGAACAACTATTTTCGCATATTTTTTGCGATCTTTATGTTTTATGGATTTGTAATTTTTTTGTTTATCAATGTAACATGGAATCTTACGTTTTTCGAGTAATTAAAGTATTTTTTTTTTTTTATTTATTTATTTTACGTCGGCCTTTTTCCGCAACGAGGCCAATCACCGACGCCAGGGAATTTGTCACACACTATCTGGTAATTTTGCCGAATCCCTCTTTGTCGAGGGTAGGGTTCTTTAACGTGCCAACATCCATGACACGGGGCCCACAGTTTAACGTCTCTTCCGAAAGACGGCGCCACCTCTTAAACCAAATTCCAAATTTAACATCGACGTTGTCGGCACCGGGAATGGAACTCGGGCCTACGATCTGTAAGGCTGCTGCGCTAACCACTAGACCACAACGTCGACTAATTAAAGTATAAATTTTAATAAATAGCTCAAAATTGTACATAATGATTAAAAAAAAATTCGGATTCGATTTTTTTTTGTTTCTTTGCATTTTCTGAGAATATTTACCATAGTAATGTATATTTTTTTACACCATCAGAAAGTAGAGATTTCAACGAACAAAAAGCCCACCGACTTTTTTAAAAAAGCAGATATTTTGACGTGAGAAAGCGCTTTTAAAGAAATACTGTCCCAACCAGACGTTTTATTTTTTATTTCCGAGAATATCTCTTATTTCGTCCGTGCTTGTAGGGTAAAAATAGAAAGTATCACTTATAGAAACATCTTGTAAGAATTCTAAATCACTTTTCGGAGGACTAACACAATTCGACAGGTTGGAAGCAACTGTACAGTAAAAATAGTTAAGTGCATCCGAAGTGAGTCCTGAATCCACGGGGGCTACTCTTCTTTCACTTACCTCATTGACAATATTCCATGTTTCTTTTTGTTTGTTATAAGAGTTATTTATTCGATTATTAAAATATAAGCGTTTAGCATCATTAATGCATTTGCGGTACATGCTGCAATATTTCCTGTAATATTCCATGAAGTTAGGCCGATCAAGAGAGTATTTGCGAATATAGTGCAAGGACCGCATATTTTGAGAAGAAATTCTCAATCCCTTAGTAATTCATGGCTTACTCCTTTTTTGTTTTATAAACCTATTCGGGAAAGCAGTATTGACATGTTTTAATAAAACGTTATGAAAACTCGTGATTGGGTCTGTAGAAAGAAGAATTTTATTCCAACGTTCAGCAACGCATAACTAAGAAAACCTTCCATAATTCTGTCTACTATAAATTTTACCACGTCATCATTCAAAACAGGAATATTTCCACAATGCTTAAAAATTGCAAAAGTTATTCCACTATTTAAAGGTGGAGATAATGAATCACCCACCAATTATAGACCAGTATCGCTATTGCCCACCATAGCTAAGATCATTGAGAAGATTATCAAGAGGCGCATGTTAAATTTTTTTATCTAATAATAATAATAATAATAAGTTTTTTTATTTCAAATTTAATAATATAGGTAATAAATATTATGTTGTCTTCTATAAACTTATTCTTCAATCCCCTGAAGCTGAGCTTGTTAAATTAATTATCTAAGTACAGTATACTGGCAGCGCTCTTAACAAAGAGCAGAGGGTACGATTTGCTGGATTTAGGCCAATTCGGCGCGATGACATTCTTCGTGTAGGTTAAAATCTAACTTAAAAAAAAAACAAATGAAAAATAAGTATTACAAAAATATATTTTAACTTCGTTAAAAAAAAATTAATTATTAAACGGAAGTATAAAAATAAAACGTATATTTACATGACAAATAGAAAAGTACATAATTACTTATGTAACATTTCAAAATTTTGAGTAAGCCCCCTCAAAAAGTCTAAAATATTCAATATTCTATCATCGGCTTCTTGATACTTTCTTAATTTTATAGGGCGCTCATGTCCTGCAACAATTTGTTCTAAGTATAAATCACGACTCCTCTGTATTTTTTTGTAAGGAGTCGATGAACCTGCATATTATTGGGTGGTCCATACCCAATTCATTTTGTAGTCTCCTGTTGGCCGGTTCGGAATGGTTATTTGTTCGACCAACTCTTTCCAACACCCTTTCGTAAAGATTCCACATGGAAATAGGAAATAAAGGTGGGCGTCTTGCTTTTCCTCTTCTACCTGGCCTGCCAACATAATTATCTTCGAACCAATTCATCAGGTCTTGCAAATCATTTGGTAATTTTGCAGAGAGCTGATCTACTGATCTAATTATCGTAATAGTAAAATTATAATAACCCTTTAGAAAAAGGTTTAAGTAAGACCTAAATATTACTAATTATCTTAATAGTAAAATTATAATAACCTTTTTGAAAAAGGATTAAAGCAAAACCAAACTACCCTTAATAAAAGTATTAATATTTAATTATAAGTTTCTATCATGGATTAAGATAAAATGTTAAGAACATATAGAATTAAATAATGTAAGACAAACATGTTCTTTTGTTATTTTTATATATATATAAAATTTATTAACATCTGACCAAATCGGCCGTGGCAAGTCGCGGCGCCGAATTGGCTTCGCGCCGAATTGACGTTGCGCCGAGTAGTACCTTTCCCCGATTTTCTTTGCAATATTTACAGGAAGATTTCGAATATTGGGAAAATGTTGTTTTCACGGATGAAAAGACCTTTCAATCTTTTTACAGTTTGCGGGTAATCGGTTTATCGACCTTTAAACACCAGATTTAAAGAAAAATACACACAAAGGAAGAAAACCGGCGGTACATTTTTAGTTAATGTATAGGGGTATATGATTTTAAGAGAGCTTGGCCTTTGCCATTACATTAATGGAAGATTTACAGCGGTAGTCTATATATAGATCTTTTAGAAAACGCTATGCTGCCTTCAGTAAACAACATCCTTTGTCACAAAAATGTGTAGCTTGTAATAGTATCCGTAATGATGGATTATTCATCTCATACTTCGCTGTGGTGCTAAGACTCTTAGTGGGTGTTGAATTTGACAAGAATAGGTGTAGTGGAAAGATAGTGTATAGAACAAGGACAAGGACATTTATAGTTTCGTAGGAGTCAGTAGACGAATGTTGATAAGAAATAATTGTTTGTAATTGGTTGGGATAAAGGGTTCCAATTCTAATAGTACATCCAGGGAATCCCCTCTTTTATTAACGTGCAAAATTATTGCTGACATAGCAAAACGGAACCCCTTCTTCCAGTTGATAAGGGTTGCAAAACTGTATAAAAACTCGAAAGATCACTTACTCAGAGAGTTGTACCAATTATTCAAGTGTAAGGGTAACCTCTGTCCGTTTGTCTATTTACTTTGAGGTCAAGATTAAATTCCATATTTGTTGAAGTCATCAAGAGTTCTGCACCAGACCCATTATATTTTGCTCCCATCGCGTAAGTGTTCTTTGAGTAATTTATTTAACTGTTTATTGTATAAATTTTGTATAATTTTCATTTTGGTCAGTTATTTATTAAATGAAAATTGTTTCTTTAAACTTACTGGAATAACACCTTCCTAAAGTGAGTAAAAAGGGGCAATCTCTCTTCTTATTAGGAAACTTTTTAAATTCGCCATTTTATACTCTCAAGTCGTTAATTTTTATTTTATTCGCAATACTTATTGTAATTTTTCATTATCTTATTGCTTTGCTGTTCATCAAATAAATCTCCTAAAAAGTCCTTAGTGCTTCAGTGATTAAATAGCGCACCATAAGGGCACAGTAAATAATAAGCATACCATCTAAGCTACACAACCTAGTCGCCTACCATTTTGATACGCGACATTTTTTTTTTTTAAATAAATAAGTAATTATTTATCAATAAATGAAGGTTTAAACTGGATATAAATTCATTGGCTCTTTGCACTGAATCTCCTAAAAAAACATACTACAAAAAGAAAGGGAAAATTTACAATTTTTACCAGTTTATTTACCTAAGTACCTAGTTAAAGGTAAAAAACCCAAATTTACCATTTTCAAAATTTTACAGAAAACTTAAACCCAAGTGTCCGTAAAACTATACTTACTAAATTTACAACTTACCCCATATCTTTCTTCAAACTTCGACATGCCTTTTAGCTCAGCCAAATGAAAGGTTCCATTTTGGGAAAATTTAATAATGTGGCGAAACAGATATGACTGAATATTTGAGTAGCTGACTTCCATCGTTTGTCCAAATTTTTCTAGACCCTTTTTGGTCAAGTCATGAATTAAAAACTCCTCTATTTTTTCTGAACATACACCAAACATCAACAGATCCAAAAAGTCAGCTGTTACACCTAGGGAAATTTAATACACTATTAGTACATAGTGATAATAATACATTTTATCTATAACTAGAGGCCGACCGAAGATTCGGTTTCGGCCAAAAAATATTGTTTCGGTTTCGTCCAAAAATGGGCGGAAACTTCGGGTGCGCCGAAACTCAGTGTTCGTGAATTGTCGCGCACCGTTCGGCTAACTTTGGGTAGTTCGTAGTCATTAGTTTATATCTAAGTGTTGATTTTTAACAAAGTTTACTTACAAGAGTAGATAAGTCTTTAACATGTTCATTATTTTTGTTCATATTAAATTGTTAATATAACATGAATAAATAGATATCTTTGTTATATATAGTAGACGCTCGTTTATGTGAACATATTTTATATGAATTATCCATTACAATGAACAGCAAAAACTTAACATGGCAGATTCTATAGAGTGAACAGTAGCAACCTCGATTATATGAACAACACATACGACATGCATGCGGTATTTCGCGGTATTTCCTCGTCGCTGTCGGTGATTCCCTACGTCGTCATCTATTCTTCTATTGGAATTCATAGGTTATTACTACATTGTGATGACATAGGAGCGTGTTAGTGATTGTGATTCCTGTTTCTATATTTTGTTTCTAAAAGGAAAATATGAAACGAAAAGTGTTGATATTGTAAAAAAAAAGCGATATTATAAAAAGTTTGGAAAATGGGGTGAGTGTTACTTATCTTGCAAGAAAATATAATATTGTCAAATCTACTGTGTTTCCAATAAAAAATAATAAAGCGAATATTCTAAGTGTAGTAATGAGGAGTGCAAGCAAGATTAAAAGAAATACTTTGAAATCGGGAGAAAATCCCAGAATGGAGAAGCAAAGATCAAAGAATCTTCCAGTGACTTCTGAACTGTTAAAGCAAAATCTTTAAATGCAATTCTAAAGGAAATCTCAAGGGTTTTCTTCAAGCGATGGTTGGTTACAAAAATTTAAACAGAGATTTGGCATTCGATTTTTAAAACTATCTGGTGAAAAGTTATCTCCAAATTCCTTTCCAACAAAATCTTCATTCTACATAAATGATCTAGGCCTAACAAATGGCCAAATCTATAACGCAGATGAAACTGGACTCTTCTGGAAGTTGCTTCCCGAGGAAACACTAGTATTGAGTCATAAAAAAAAACGGCACCAGGAAGGAAAGCTGAAAAAGCAAGACTTACTTTTCTGGCACGTACAAATGCAACTGGAGACCATAAGGTTAGACCGCTCGTATTAGGCAAAGCTAAAAATCCCAGGTGTTTCAAGAACTTTGCTCTTCATGTCGATTAAGATTATTCGAAAAATGCATGGATGACTTCTGCAATTTTTGACAATTGGTTTCATAAATCTTTCGTTAATAACGCAGTATTTTATTAAGCTATAAATATTGATTTTTAATATTAAAAATACATGTTCGATTATATGAACAATTTGATTATATGAATACACCTTGTTTTCATTAGTTCACATAATACGTGCGTGTACTGTATTTTAATTATTGTTTTTTATTTCATTTAACACGAGTTTACTGTCCGTATGTGTAAAAATACATTAGATTTCAGTATACAATAGAATTTTTAACATGTATAAATAGTTTCGGTTTCGGCCGAAACTGAGACCAAGGTCGATGATTCGGTTTCAGCTGAAAATCTTGTTTCGGTCGGACACTATCTATAACTATCTATTTCAGACCTCCAAACAGTTTACAGAGAACTGGTAAACATTACTCAACAGAAATTGTTCTACCTCTTAAATTTCATTATTTTTAGCATTTTGATCAATGACGTTGCTGGTTGTTTTCATTTTTGCTATTTTCTTTTATATGTTGACGACATTAAACTCTTTTACCGTTACTTAATGTTCTTTCAGTATTTAAACTACACAGTGTAAAGTATAGTGTGTAAATAGTGTTGTAAATAGCTATCGTTTTAATAATAACATATTAGAAAACGTGAAATTATTAGAGATCTTGGAGTGCGCTTTGATCATAAATGAAGTTTCAATCAACACATTGACATTTCTAGAACTAGGCAATGAAAATGTTAGGATTTCAGAGATTATCATTAAATGTTTATATGTATTTTGTAAGTTATGATACCGCCAATACTGTGTTATTATGGACACCTATATAAATTGGATATGATTTTAAATTTATACATTGTATTTTTCATTATTATTATGGAAGCGGAAGACCGGTAAACTGTAGTAACTTATAATTACGCGGTAAGTATCTTAACACATCATAAAACTGTCACTATCACTATCAATATCCTATGTTTCTTTCAGCTGGGCAATGCCCGTTGGTGTGAAAATATTTGAAAATAAATATGAAAAATAATTTATGGTACCTAGGTATAATCTTATACTTACCACCCTCAGGTACTTGGCTTGCATACTTCGATAGTTTTTTATCAATTTCTAATAAAATACTCTCCCAGGTCTCCGTTATGCTCGTCAAAATTTTTCCCAAGTAAAGTATCAACTCATACATCTTTATATACTTCATGGTAACATGATATAATTCAGCACTATGCGTTTTGAAAATTTGGGTATTATATAGGATAGTATTTACGTTGTTTTCTTTGTCGGTTAAAGTAACAAATAGTTTACTTAGGTCTTCGGTAAAGTGAACGTTGTGAATGGAGCACTGATAACCAAGACTCTCGTTAACATTTAGGGTTAAACATTTCCAACAGCCAAAAACTCGTAAATGTATCATACCTAAAAAAATCAACCGAATAATAAATCCAAAAATGTCATTAATTAAAATCTTTGGGAAAACTTATAGTAGTAAGTTAAGGATTTATGCTAAGTAATAATAAATAACAAATATATTTAAGATCACGCTGCGGTACCCACTAGGGTGCGCGCCAATCCGTTACAGGCCATGTAAAAATATTAGAAGGTAGAGTCAAGGTTCGTGAAAATAATGAAAACTAAAAATGTAGTTTCAAATAGGACAACAATATAACTGCTCTTACAAGGCCGCTTTGAATGCGTGGTGCAGTTTTCTGTGGAGCTGCATTGAGTTATGGCTTATCTTAGAGTCTTAATAAGGACGAAAAGGCCGTTGTTGTCTACCCGCACCAGGGAATCCATTGTTTTGGCTTCCCTGTGTATTTTAATACAAAATACATACTTGTCTGGTTTACCACTACATCTTATATTATTCTATATTCTATTATTTTACAGATTATTATTATTGCATGCCTCTTATTGGTATAACAATAAAAAAAACTAAATATATATTCGAATAAGTATAGCGGGAATGAGGGCAGGCAATGAACCTGTGTACCACAGGTATCCAATGTGTGTTCGAGAAAATGTGTTGTCATGTGATCCATTATAAATGTCCCCCCCCCCCCCTATTAAGTAACTCTTTTATTTCAGGTTTTAGGAAAAAGTGTTAAATTAAAAAGTTGTAGGATATTGTCCGGAGAATTTTTGTATGCCTATTGAAATTTATACAGGGTGTCCCAAATAAGTGTGGCGAAATAAAGTTAAGTTTTTTAAATGGGATACCCTGTAGATTATATCATTATGAGGAAGCCCTTTAAATGCTGATTTCAAAAACATATGACACATTATAGTTATGTTTAATATTTGGCCCAAAATACGCGATAAACAAAATTTTTACTTAGTTGGACGTGCATCGCCATCTTGTCATGAATCGTCTTGTATTTTGTTTAATTTTGACATTGAAGATGCCTTTAAAGCCTGATTTCGGCGAGAATTAAATAGTTAAACTGTTTAATTATGGTGTTTTCTGAAGACGAAAAATTTGAAATTGTTTCTTTATACAGTATGTCTCCGTAAGTTTGCATCATATGGAAAACTTTTTTATTATTCATTTTACGAAAAAAAGTTATTCTTCATAAAAAGCTCTGCATGGTCTAAAACCTAAAATGCAACCATCAAATATCGAAATTTTCCAGTCATATACGAGGTTTGTCTAAAAATGTGATTTTTCCCAAGAATGTAAATTTTTCCCAAGAGTAAAATACCTTTATTTTTGACATTATCAAAAATTGTTATTAAAAAAAGTTGTTCAGAACTAAAAACCACGTCTAAATATGCAATTATACGCATTTATGTTGAAAAATTATTTAATTAATTTATTATTAATTATTTAATTTTTTAATTATTTAATTAATTTACTGCGTGTTATTGCATATTTAGACGTGGTTTTTAGTTTTGATCAACTTTTTTTAATAACAATTTTTGATAATGTCAAAAATAAAGGTACTTTACTCTTGGGAAAAATTTACATTCTTGGGAAAAATTAACATTTTTTGACAAACCTCGTATATGACTGGAAAATTTCGATATTTGATTGTTGCATTTTAGGTTTTAGACCATGCAGAGCTTTTTATGAGGAATAACTTTTTTCGTAAAATGAATAATAAAAAAGTTTTCCATATGATGCAAACTTACAGAGACATACTGTATATTAAAAATAATAAAAATGCAGCTCAAGCAAGACGTGAATATATAGAAATCCATAGAGAAGATGGTAATAGACACGCGCCATCTAGAAAGGCGTTTAAACGTATTTATGTATCATTTCAAAGGAATAAATCCTTAAAGCGAAAAAAGAGAAATACTATTTCAACCGAAGATGAAAAATTGCAAGTCTATTTATATTATATTGGTATGATACATCTTTTGTTTTAATAATTTTGCTTGGTTAACTATGCAATATTTTTTCGCTTTAGGGATTTATTTCTTTGAAATGATACATAATAGTATATTAAAGTACACGTTTCATAAGAAGCGGTTTTAGCGCAGGCGTCTATTTAGTGGCGAGTTTTTTATTGACACGTGCGCTAAAACGCCTTATGAAACATGTGCTTTATACATTTTTTCCTATTTCACCTTTTATAATCAAGAAAAATACATTTTAAAAAGAAAATAAATCCTTCAAATTTTGTAAATTTTTATGTCTAAATTTTATGTCGGTAATACTATTTTTTATCATAGTAGCCTCTGGACAACAAAAATCATTTTGCAAACTGTCATTTTTTGATTTATTGACCCATTTTCACCACGAGATTCTAAAGTTATTTTAGCAATATGAGATTTGAAATTGAACGGAATACGTTGTGTGATCCTCGTACATTCGGTACATATACAGAGCGTTCGGAAATTCGGGAGATTTTACTACTTTTTTTCGAATTTCAAAAGACGTGATTTTACGTCACGGCATTGCAATTTAGTATAGGAAAGATGGAAAATTCAAATAAAGTTGAAGTTAAAATCGACATTGGAAGGTTAGTAGATTGAATTTTGGATAGGATTTGGCAGAAAATGATAGATTGAAGCATCCACAAAAGATTGATTTATAGATTTATGCAACCAACATACATGACTGTTATCCACACAATAAAAAAGTAGGTTATCAAGCTATTTTTCCTCTGCGAAAAATGGGTTTTCTCGTAAATCACAAAGGCCGCGCAAGTCAATGAAATAAAACAATTAAATGTTACCAACATCAAATAAAGAAAAAAACGCGTATCAAAATAGCTTCATTACGATACGCAAATGCGTATCGTACTGAGCTTATTATGAACATGAAATAGAAAAATACGTTTAAACGCCTTTCTAGATGGCGCGTGTCTATTGCCATCTTCTCTATGGATTTCTATATATTCACGTCTTGCTTGAGCTGCATTTTAATTATTTTTAATATATAAAGAAACAATTTTCGTCTTCAGAAAACACCATAATTAAACAGTTTTACTATTTAATTCTCGCCGAAATCAGGCTTGAAAGGCATCTTTAATGTCAAAATTAAACAAAATACAAGACGATTCATGACAAGATGGCGATGCACGGCCAACTAAGTAAAAATTTTGTTTATGGCGTATTCTGGGCGAAATATTAAACATAACTATAATGTGTCATATATTTTTGAAATCAGCATTTAAAGGGCTTCCTCATAATGGTATAATATACAGGGTATCCCATTTAAAAAGACATAACTTTATTTCGCCACACTTATTTGGGACACCCTGTATAAATTTCAATAGGCATAGAAAATTCTCCGGAAAATATCCTACAACTTTTAAATTTAACACTTTTACCTGAAATAAAAGAGTTAATGGGGGGGGGGGGGCATTTATAATGGATCACCCGGTACATGTCAAAGTTTAAAGTTAAAAACGGATTTTTTTGAACAATTCGAGTATTTAAGAAGATATAAATTTCAAATTTAGTACATTGCTTCGCCATAAAGAGTTACATCTTATGGGAAAAACAAAACAAAAAAACAATTTTTAAATATTCAAAATAGGGGGGTGGGGGGGTTAAGTACCCGCTGACCCACCTATTTTTTAGTACGTGCGCCAGTGACATTATTTGTTTTTGTTTAATTTTTGACTCTACTCTACAGAACGCATCATTTGATCGAAATTCTATAGGAGTCAAAAAATAATCAAAAACAAATGATTACCTGAAAAAATATAGTTTGGAAGTCACTGGCGCACGTACTAAAAAATAGTTGGGGGTCGATGGGTACTGGACTTCCCCTATATTGATTATTTCACAATTGTTTTTTGTTTTGTCTTGTTATTCTCAAAAGATGTAACTCTTTATGGTGAAGCAAGGTACCAAATTTGAAATTTATATAATATTAAATACTCGAATTATTCAAAAAAATCAGTTTTTAATTTCAAACTTCGACCTGTATATCGAACATGAGGGTCAAAAATGAAAAATGGCATTATAAAAGTCATAATAAGGAATATCTGGTTAATGGATTGACCTACTTTTTCCGGACACCCTGTATATAAAATGTTGGTTCAACCAATGCAATGGTGGAGTATGGACAAATAATTTTCAGGTCTTGTTAAAAACCTGCTGTTAATATTTTTATGATCGAGCACAAGCACTATAGGAAAAATCCTTTAAGACGCTCTGGGAGCGGTACGTGTGCGAAGAAAGCGATTCACGTTTTTCTTGAATCGTTGGAGGTTATATTCGGTTGGAAACACGGTCTCAGAAAGGCCGTTCCACAAAGATGACGTCCTCCAAATGAAAGAGTTCTGAAACAATGATGTTCGGGGTGTACTAAGTTGAACCACATAGGGATGGGCGGCAGTGGTTCGTCGTGTGTTTCTGCTATGCATTACTCTAGGTGGAACGGAGCGGGAATATCTGTCGAACACTTGCCATGGAAATATCTGTAGAAGAGAGTCAAACCACCAACCTGTCTTCGATGTTCTAAGCTGTCGAGGTTCTTAGTCAGCTAGACGAACGACTCTCCTTTGGATGGAATCCAACAACCGAAGGGTATGCTTCGGTGCAGAACTCCAGATATGAGAGCAGTATTCCAGTGATGGTCGAACCTGGGCTTTATAGAGTGTCAAAAGTTGTTGAGGTGTATACAACCTTTTGGTATGGAAAAGTATACCGAGCTTCTGAGAAGCTGCCCTGGCGATTGCCACAACGTGATTATGCCAAGACATATTTCCTCCCAGGTTGACACCCAGCAAATTAATAGACGAAGTCAGTGGAATTGCGAGTCCTGCCATAACGATATCGGGTTCTGCAATGTTAACCTTCTTAGAGAAAAATGCTGCCTGGGTTTTTTGAGCGTTAAATTCGACTTGGTTACTGTCACCCCAAGACAAAATTTCTTCCAGGTCTTTATTGAGGCGTGATACCTCATGTTGTCTGCGAAGATGTGCGTCAGTAGCCGATGTTTGAGCTTTTAAAGTAAAAGATGAGATAAGTGTGCTGTCGTCAGCAAAGCTATATATTAGATTTTCTGTTTTCGCTAGAAGGTCGTTAATGTACAGTAAGAAGAGAGTGGGGGATAATATGGACCCTTGAGGAACACCAGCATTGATGGTCGATATTATAGAAATAGCCGAAAAAACAAGTCTTCCCAAATTTACAAGGATGAGACATCCTGCCAATACACTAACTACACAACCCATCTAGTGAATGCCTATATGAAAAAACAAAAGTTGAACCTATTATCCAGCGATTTCACAGACTTACTGAAAAAGTTACCAGCAGGTGGCTCGCCCCTCTAACTTTTTTGTTTTTCAAGATATATAAATAAAATTTGGAGGATTTGTATACGACATAAAACTGCATTTTTTGACAGGTGACTCAACATTATGGAGCTTCCGGTTTAACCGCAAGTGACATAAACTTTCGATTTTTAAATGGGACACCTGGTATATTTTGACTTTTTTGGATTACACATGACATTCTAAATACAACGATGTGTCACTTGTCACTTTTTGTCACCAAGAAATTTTTTTTTCCAAATTTATTGTTTTATCTAGAGTGCTATGAATACCTTAAAATCACTTATTTCAGTTTTTTAATCTTGGGAAAAATATAATTTTACTATTTTTGGTCCAATGCTATGTGCTATGTAAAATTTAATTTTTAAAGTTGTATAACTCATTTTTTTTAAATGGCAACATGGTGGCTCGTCGGGTTAAGAAAAAAAAGGATTTTATTACGATTATTATGATACCATACACTATTGGGTTTTAGAAAAGCTGCCATTAAAAAACTTTAAAAAGTTAACTTAGAACTTTCCTAAAATGAAGCATCTTTTGAGAATAAATTTAGTTTTAAATGCATCAAGTAGCCTGTGACCAGCAAAACTAATAAAACAAAATCATGCCTTGAATAAGAAAATTGAAATGCCAACAGCTTCTGCCAAAGTAAATTAGTTTGTTGTTTAAAAAACATGGAAAATAATAGTTTTAAAAGGAGTGAAAAAGTTGATATGTTATTAGTGTTTGGAGAATGTAGAAATAATTTAACCGATGCTGCACGACTTTACGCACAAAGATATTTTAATCGGCGTCATTGATCCCGGCACTATTAGGTACCCAAAACTGATGGTTCCGAAAATGTGAAATGAGCCTGACAATAATAACATATCAACTTTTTCACTCCTTGTAAAACTACTATTTTCCATGTTTTTTAAACAACAAACTAATTTACTTTGGCAGAAGCTGTTGGCATTTCAATTTTCTCAAAGTTAACTTTAGTTAACCTAATAGTGTATGGTATCAAAATAATCGTAATAAAATCCTCTTTTTCATTAACCCGACGAGCCACCATGTTGTCATTTAAAAAAAATGAGTTATACAACTTTAAAAATTAAATTTTACATAGCACATAGCATTGGACCAAAAATAGTAAAATTGTATTTTTCCCAAGATTAAAGAACTGAAACAAGTATTATATTTCCTACATCCGGTTTAACCGGAAATTGAGACTTTTGGAAAGATAATAAAAATCGAAGATAGGGACATGTAAGCCGTTTTGCTCTCAGACGTACAGTTAAAAAGCTAGAAGCTGTCAAAGTTCAAAAATGTCATTTTTCAAGAGACAATATCTCGGAAACCATTAAGCATAGACTAATAATGCTTTTATTAAAAAATAATTATAATTTTATGTAGAATTTAAAAATTTAATAATATATTAAGGTGTTCCATTTAAAATATCGAAGTGGCTATTATTTTTGTGTGGAAGCGGCAACACTGTATTGGTAAAAATATTTTAGATAGGTAGAGCGTGTCCGTTTATGTAAACGACCAAATTTTCAGAACGATTCCTTTACTGGTTTGTCAGAAACGTCTAACGTTCCATCCACCGTGAATCACCCTGTATAACACCTAATATCACGTATTTTAAAAGAGAATATTTTTCTGATTTACTATCTTTAATGTTAATTAAGGACTGGAAGAGCTAGATCGATCGCCTTTTAAACTTGTGTCTAATAAAGATGTGTTAATAAAAAAAATGTTACTACTTTCAGTAGAATTTGTGGAGAGAAAACACAAAAAGCATCTTACCTTCATTTGTTCCAATTGTAAGTAAATTAAATTCAGCCTGTTCTTGTAAAAAACTTGCAAGGCCTTTAATTTCTTCAAAATTTATTGAACCTTCTAGATGCGATACTGGCGGTGGATCTCGAAGGTATGGTTTTGATAGATCCTAAACAAAATGTAGATTTTATGTAATCTACATCATGAAGCATCAGAAACTATACAGGGTGTCCGCAAAATACGTGTACAAAACGCTAGCACAAATTACTGAGGCTAAAATATGAGTATCTGGTCAAATTTACCTTTTTAATAATAATAATAATAATAATATATCGATGGCCTATTGCTAATAGAACGTATATCTGCAAAATTAGGCATTTCAATGTTTTGGTTAAAACAAATAGAACGGTATGTTTCCTATCCGTGTTACCGCCATATTATTACCACCGACCAATAAAATTCGCTGTAGTTTGCTCGAAACAATAACACGTTATGAAGCATCTCTAAATGGGCCTTTTCACTAAATTTTGATTTTGGTAGTAGTGTATAAAGGAACAAAAAATAAAATTTTCTGTGTTTTTACTTTTCTATACTTTTAAGCCATAACTGAGAAAATAAATAAATAAAAAAACTCCTTGAATAAAAACACGGACTTAAACATACCTACGTCATCGCGCCGGAAGATTGATGCACAGAGGAATGATAGGAATAGCCGAGTCGCTGGCTTAAAATATCAAGAATTCACAAAATCAGCAGCTTGACAGTGTTGCCGATACTCTCAAAAATCTAATTATAATATACCAGTTTTCCATTCAATAGCTGCGGAATGAATTATTTTACCAGTATTATGTTTATATTTATTTAAAGTATCCAAATAAAGTTCTAAGAAGAAAGTATATTATTAAGATTATAAAACTTTCTACATATGGCAACAGCGGCTTAATTTGCCGATGGCAGTTCGACAGATCATTATTTACGCGTGTGCGAGGTTAAACGCATGCGCTCTAGCAAGCTTTAAACATATCTACGTCATGAGTCGCGCCTGTTTTGAGATTTTCAAATTGGTTGAATTTTACCCGGTTTTTACTGTGCTGAAATAAATTAATGTTATGACCTAGCAATAGTTTTATTGATGAAAAACACTTATTATAGCACCGACTAAACAATTCATATGCCAAATGTATCAAATTTAAGAATAGTGAAAAGGCCCATTGTGCTGCTAATAGAACGTATCTGCTTTATTTACACGCACAACACGCTCCCGAACGCATAATTTTTTTATTCCTGTTCTAAATCGATATTTCTATGTAAATGTAAGTACTATTATAGTAGTTTGATATTATAAGTAAAGTAGCATTGTTATTATACCGGATACATATATTTATAATTGTTTTTAAAGTTATTTTCTAAATTTAAATCGCTTGATTAGTTTACATTTACGATAAGTCTTGTTGCTTTTATACAAAAAACCGATATATTTTTAAAAACTTTCAAGTTACGTTCTATTATTTTAATAATATCTTGAAATGTAATAAACGATAATGTGTTTCGCTTGTAGATTAAATATTGAGGTAAAAATTATAACAGAATTTTACACGCTTAATGATTTTCTTCTTCTGAACACATAATTAGTGAAGTGTCAGTTTGCTGCTCCGGTTTTTGTTTTTGAACTGTTACTTTTATTGTTTATTTTGTCTTAAAGTTTTTATTTTTTGTCTTGATTGTCTTATTGACTTTTTGTGTATGTGTAGGTATATATTATATATAATAGGGTATTCTTCAGTTTGAATATAATTGTTGTTTGACTATGTACTGTGAGATTGTTAGTTATCTTAGTAATTTTTTCCACTGACGTTGTCAATGTTCACTCGTGAATGATTTATTATGACAATAAAGATATTATTATTATTATTATTATTATTATTATTAAATATGTGCAGTCATTTCAATTCATCGGTAAAAACTTGGAAACTTAAAACTGTTCAAATTCAACGATATAGGTTTTTCGTTGTTCTTTAAAAACTACCAAATAGTAGATACGTTCTATTAGCAATAGGCCATCGATATATCTTTATTCTCAACCAACTTAAAAAAAAAAGTTTATTACAGAGAATATAACACCAACTATGTTTAGTAACTATTAATAACTCCATCGAAATTATTCAAAAAAAATATATATATAATAACCATTTATAAAAAAAATATTAATATATAATAGGTATGTTAAAGTTAGTTCAGTTTTAAAAAATATTTTTTTAGTGATTTTTTAAAAGTCCATAATTTTGATATTTCTTTAATTTTTTTCGGCAAACTGTTATAAATTGTTATTCCCTTATATAATATTGATTTTTGGCCAAAAGTACTCTTTACCATTGGTGTTTGAATATGATGATTTTGTCTCGTGATGTGAATAATGTTGCTCGAAGGAAATATTATATTCGATTGTTTTTCTTTTATAATAATAGAGTGTATTAGAATGCATAGTTCTAATTTATAGAGCTTTTCTCCGTTTGGTTCATGTAAATTTATAGTTGGTTCTAAAAAAGGCGGTTTATGTATGCATTTAATTATTTTGTTTTGTAGTTTCTTTAATGGCTGAATTGTAGTTAAATTCGCTGATCCCCAGATTGAAATTATATACTGTAATTTTGAATAAACCAAAGAATAATATATATTTTTTAAATATTTTAATGATATATAATTTTTAGCTTTAAACAAACCTTAGTCCGGACACCCTGTATAAAGGTTGATACAAAATTGAGCGCCAAAGCAAAATTTACTCACAACAAATTTGGGCACCTCATTTTCATCTTCGTTTGATTTAAAGATATTTTTAGGCTTTACATCAGGCTTTTCTTGAACCCAAGAAATAAAAGACACCTGTCCTGGAATTTCAAAGGTGTTCAAAATAGCCTTTGTCTCGATATTAATAAGCAAAATGGTGCCATGACTGTATGCGACTGCAAGGACTTTTCCATCTGGCCTCCATGCTATACCAGTTACGGTGACTCCTTCTTTTGGCGGGTTTAGTATCCAAGCTCTTGTCCAAGTGAGCCGATGTAATGCTACTTCACCTAGCAGAAGGAAAACCATTATTATTGTACAACAATGAGCACTGATTGTTATTATTATTATTATTATTATTATTTAGCAATAGTGAGCGGTAAAACCGATGAGACTATTGCATCTATTCTATTGTCACATGTAAAAATTACAAAATATCACAGCGTATAATGGACGAATGAATTGTTCCATTGTTTAATGTCTTTGTCCAGTCTATTCTTAAATTGGTTTATAGAGGTTGCACTGACTGTGTCTTGACTTAGTCGATTCCAGTTGTACACCACACGGTTTGAGAGAAAGTTTCTTCTTAGAAGTTTGGCACATCTTTCCTTTGATAATTTCTTATTATGGCCCCTGAGTTGTTGGTTTTCCGATGGCTGAAAGATTTCTAGGTTGCAGGAATAATGACCGGTGATCAATTTAAAGGTCTCAATTAGGTCGCCTCGAAGCCTTCTTTGGTGAAGGGTTGGTAGGTTTAGTCTTTGCAGTCTTTCTTGATAGGGTAGATTTTTCAATTCCATGGCTAGCTTGGTGGCTCTACGTTGAACTCTTTCCAAAGATTCGATATCCTTTACATAGTATGGGTTCCAAATACTCTGAGCATACTCAAGTCTTGGCCTTATATGTGATTTATACAGTTTTAGAAACATTTCAGGAGTAAGATTCTTAAAGGATTTGGACACCAGGTATATAAGGCTGTTGGCTTTCTTAATTATGCTATTTATATGTGTTTCCCATTTGAAGTCTTGGTGAATAATGACTCCTAGGTCTTTATGTTCCTTCACTTTGGATATCTGAGTGGGTCCTAGGGTATATGGAACTTTGGGGTTGTTTTTTCCCAAGTGGAGTACGGAGCACTTTGAGTCGTTCAGAGGCATCTGCCAAGTAACTGACCAGGTTTTTATAGTTTGTATGTCTTGCTGTAGATCTTCAGATTCAGTTGTAGGATTGCAGTAGCAGTTAGTGTCATCAGCAAAAGAGAATTTTTTAGTTTTTAAATTTTTTGGCAAATCGCTAATGTAGACTAAAAAAAGCAAGGGACCCAGCACTGATCCCTGGGGCACACCACTGAATACCTCGCGCAGTCTTGATGTTGACAGGCCTATCCTGACATGGAAGTGTCTATCCTTCAAGAAGTCCTCTATTAACCTTAGCAAATGACCTCTCACACCATAATGATTAAGTTTGTGTATAAGTTTAGTAAGGGGTACCTTGTCAAAAGCTTTTTCAAAATCTAAATAGAAAACATCTATAGGTTCTCCGTTGTCATCTGCATTCGTCCAGTCGTCGATTCTTGCCAACAGGTTGGTAAATGTTGATCGTCCAGGCAAAAAACCGTGCTGCGATTGAGGAATGATGTTGTTCTCTACAAGGAAGGGGGTCATTTCTTTGACTATAATTTTCTCCATGCATTTACAAAGTGTGCTTGTTAAACTAATAGGTCTGAAATTCTCAGGAAGCTGTTTGTTGCCTTTCTTGTATATGGGCACAACAATTGCGATTTTCCACTCCTTCGGTAGTTGACCCCGATCAAGTATTTCATTCATCATGGAGGCAAGTGGTTCGGACAAACTTGTCACACATTTTTGCAGGAAGATTACAGGAATCTCATCTTCGCCGGGGGTGGAGCCTCTTTTTAGCGATTTTATAGCGGTTTCAACCTTCTCTGCTGTAAAGTTGACTCGTTCCAGTGCTAGAGGACAAAATGCAGTTGGATCCAAGGTAGGTCTGATGTTAGAGTCTTCCTTAGTGAATACACTTTGGAATTGATCTGCAAATGATTCAGCTATGTCCACCTCACTACTGATAATTTCGTTAGTGTCAGTATTCTTAAGTGAAAAGTGGGAGAGGCGTGAGTTTAAAGAACGATTTATGTAGGCATAAAATTGTTTATCTGAGGAATTTAGCAGATCATGCTCGTAGTTTCGCCGTGCCTCATCGATTTTCTTTTTGAGAGCGTTGTTATGTGTTCTGTAATTCGAGTAATTGGTTTCACTTTTGTCCGCTCTATATTTGTGCCAAAGTGTCCTTTTCTTTTGGATATTTTTAAAAATTTCTCTGTTCAGCCAAGGTTTTTGTGGGTTAACTGATTTGGGTTTTAAGGGTATATATCGATTGATGACAGATCCCAAAACATTCATAACCTGCTCGTGGATGTTGTTAAGATTTGTGATGTGGAGGTTATTGTTTATGTATTCATTTATTGCCTCATAGTCAGCTGACCAAAAATGTCTTTTATAGATCTTGTGTGTTGGTTTGGGGATTACTTGAATTTGTGACTTTGCTGTAATGACAATATGATCGCTTTTTCCAATTGGAGGGTGTTGTTGGATGTCGTAGACTAACTTTTTGTCATTAACAAGCAGTAGGTCAAGCAAAGATTGTTCATCCCCTCTAAATCTAGTTGGGAAAGAGATTAACTGATATGCATTCATTTCTTTATAGGCAGCTACGAAATCCTGACAGTACTGGTTGTTTGGATGAATTGTAAGGGTATCCCAACTGATTTGCCTGTAGTTGAAATCTCCAAAGATATAGGTAGATGTAGGGGAATTGCATGCTTCCTTTATAGTATTTATGAGCTCCTGGTTGTCTTCTATGTTAGTTTCTCGCTCAGACCGATAGATGCAAGATATTAGAAATTGTCGGTTAAGTATTGATATGTCCACCCATAGTGATTCAACATTCTGTGTGGAAAAGGTGCTACTAATGGTGGACTTTATTTGGTGACCAGATGTTGTTTCCCGTACAAGTATACACACACCACCACCCCTTTGAATTATTCTATCCTTGCGGTATAATTGATAACCTGATATGTGTAAGAGGACATCGGGTATTGGTTCACGTAACCATGTTTCTGTTAATAGTATTATTGTTGGTTTGTGATACTGGATACTTGCCTTCCATTCATCTATCTTAGTCATTATGGAGCTTACGTTACTGTACCAAAAGGAGATTTCAATAGTATTGGCAGTAGTTAGTTTTTTGGTCTGTGGGCCGTGTATTCGGAAGTTTTAACTATCTTAGGGGTACTATTTATGTATTTGATTCGTAAATCAGTCTCACCACCTTTTTTCCGTTCTTCACACTCCTTAATAACTTGTTGGAGATACTCTCGTTGACTTGGGGTTTGGTCATATTTAATATAAACATTGGGTACATTTAACTTATTTTTCTGACGTAACACTAGCAATGCTTCCTCCTTTGTTCTAAAAGTTACCTTGATAGGCCTTTTCTTGTTTTCTATGGGTGCACCCAGTCTTATACACTTGATCATTGATGGCTGGACATCACCATTAATCTGGTGGATTATACTTATAGCTTTCTCACTGTCTAGCTTTTGTGACTCTTCTTTGTCATTTGGTGTTGATTCCTCGACCCCAAAAACCAGAACATTTAAAGATCTTTTTTCCCTCTCCTGTATTTCTAGAATGGCTGGTTCGATAGTGTATAACATTGTAAGGAAGAGTTTAGAAAGTACTTATCAAGCATTGTACATTTAGACTAGTGCAGACCATTCTATAAGTAAAGCTTCCAAAAAATGTTTTGCAACTTTGCCAAACTGATGTTCACAAAAGGTAACTAAACACTAAAGCGCTATTCCCACTATGTCAGCCTTTCGTCACGTCAAAGAAAATATTCTTATATTGCAAGCAATGGACATGATCATACGATCCGACGCCGTTCATTGCTTACAATATTAAAAAATTCCGGTGATATTTGAAAGTAATGGAATGGTGGCATTATGTACAGTGGTAATAGTGCTCACAGATAGTGCTTTAGTGTTAAACACAGCTAAACCATAGGGGGTATTTCTACAATCACCGTATGGCTCCTCTCAAGCAAATCTAATCCACTCTACAAAAAGTACCTAATTTGTTGTAGTAGAACAGTTAAATATTACCTTTTATATTGGAAAAAGCTACCAAATCCATGCGATTACTCCATACCATACAATTTACTTCACTGGCCACGTTTTTTTCTTCTAATTGTTTAATTGTATGAAACATTATAGATATAATAGTTTTGTATTTTACAGTTTCAAAACTTTCAATTTTTAAAATGTTTTAAAAGAAGTATCAAAATATTCAAAATCTAGCCGGCATAAACAAAAACAAACCGAAAATGTAGGTTATGTCACAGAGGAAAATAGGGGAGAAATTCTCCCTCTTCTTAATACTAATGGCCACTTGTCGTTTATAACATTCAGCCAGCTTGCCGGTGGAATAGTGTCGTAAAGCCATCTTTCTGGCCAAGAAGAAGAATGTCATAAAACCATCTTTCTGGCCAAGAAGAAGAGATTTTTATAAATAAAATAAACAAAATAAATAATAACGTTAGCAAAAAAAGGAATAAACATAATTAAGACGTTTTGTAGAGTAAGCTGGGGGACCGACCCACACGTTCTACAGATGGCTTTTAATGGACTGGTTATGTCACACCTAGACTATGGAGCCTTTATGCTCAAACCTATAAATAAACAAAACAATAACAAAATTAACAACATTTTTCACCAAGGCCTAAGAATCATACTAGGGTGCATGAAATCAACCCCTACCAACGCCCTGGTAGCCGAAGCTATGACTCTTGACATCGAACATAGACGTCACTGGCTGGCTACAAAATTTCTAGCTAAAATCGTCAACTGTACAAACCACCCGTTAATCCCCATTTTAAAAGAGATTAAACACTACAAATCTCTAAATGCCAACTACTGGAGAGGGGAACACTTACCTTACCTAGTGCAAGCTTATGACTACTTCCACCAGTGTTTCCAATGACATTAGGTGAAAAGGTCCGCCCAGTGGCACGAAAAAGTCCGATTTAGTCCGCGTCGAAATGAAAATGCTTCGTCTGGCGCATTCGCCATAAGTGATATTATTATTTACTGTTGGATGTATATTATATAATGAAAAAGACTGATAACTCTATAAACATTTATTTTTTAATAACAAAAAAAAAACAATAATAAAAAATGAAAAGGAAAGAAAAACACAAAGTCTTCCTCCACAAAATTTAATAGAATAAAATTCTAGTTCGAAAGGTCTCTACATGTTTCGAACGTAGAAACGTTCATCATCAGGAGACAGAAATCTATTTTATGCTGATGCAGCAAAAGAGAAAATTAGAACCTTAATGGAGCTTTTATGGACGTAAAATTTTTAAATGTAGAAGAAACATGGCTTAAAAATTTTACGTCCATAAAAGCTCCATTAAGGTTCTAATTTTCTCTTTTGCTAACAACATCAGCATAAAATAGATTTCTGTCTCCTGATGATGAACGTTTCTACGTTCGAAACATGTAGAGACCTTTCGAACTAGAATTTTATTCTATTAAATTTTGTGGAGGAAGACTTTGTGTTTTTCTTTCCTTTTCATACTTTCAACTCCACTTTAAGTATGGACTATTTCTTCAAATTAATAATAAAAAAGTTAATGTAATAAGTAATAAGACAACCCAACACTTGGTAAATAAACAATAAGTTTCCTGCCGATTTTATTTCCAAACTTTGTGCATTTAGCATTTTTTTCCTTAGGTATCAAAAAGTCCGAAATAGTTTCAAAGTCCGACAAAAGTCCATAGCCTTAAAAAAAGTCCGAAAATCGGACTAAAGTCCGCCGATTGGCAACACTGACTTCCACCCATTTTTAAATTCAATTTCCACCCACAACATTTTACCCTGCTACAAATTTGAACATCAAACACAGATTAAAAAACTGGACATTCTTAACCTTAATATAGAAAAAGGGGACCCCTTTGCCACCAACCTCTTTAGGAAAAAAACAGACAACCTTAAAAATCTATATACCTTTATCTACACCGATGGATCCAGACGTGACGGTAGAACAGGTTATGGGGTCCATTGCCCGGATACACAATATAGCTTCTCCTCCAGACTCCCTGATGATATAGATGTGTGTTCGACTGAGATAGTTGCTATATATATGAAGGTGTATGCTATGCACTAAAAAATAATATTAAAAATGCGATTATATTCACGGACTCCAGGAGTGCCCTAGATAAATTAAATAGAATTACTATTAACCCGGACAACGAACATATTACCTTGACTACCAAAAGACTAATCATTGAAGCAAATGAAGCAAATAATATCAAACTGACCTGATGGATTCCTGGACATTCCAAAAACGAAAAGGCAGATAAACTCGCAAATCTAGGACGACTACTAAATGTTCCCAGAAACCTTCCTTTGGAATCCTCACATATTTAATCAACTCCCTAAAACAAACTAAAAAAACAGTATGCCACAACCTGGAAACAGTCACTAAATAAAAAAGGAAGATGGTATGCACAGGTTCAACCGGAGTACCCGACCTCAAAATGGTACCAAACCCTCCCTCCCATATATAGACCGCAAACATATAAGCACGATTATCCGAATGAGAACTGGATATTGTCTAACTAAGGAGCACCTATGGAGACTTGGACTCAAAGAATCACCTAACTGCAAGTGTTGCCAAATTGAAAACCTTAATCATATATTCTTTGAATGCCCCATAAACCAAATACCCCAATTTGATTTATACAATATTTTTAGATTACAGGGTATCCCAACACCAGTTAATATTACATTAAATTAGTACTAGCAAAACCCAACAATAATATAATAAAGCCTATTATTAATTTCCTTAAGTATAACAAAATTGTCTTGTAATAATTAATCCACATACAACCCATAACATATCAAAAATGTATGATTGAAACCTCGAAACCCAGGGATAAATTTGTTACGAGCAATTTACGGTTCACCTAAACTCTTGTTTCTCCTTTGGAATCTCGAATAAAGCTCTTTAATAAAAACACGGACCCACTGTTACTCCTCCTGGAACAAACACACCCCGAAAGAGAACGCCTTCCTTACTTTATTACTTTTTTCCGATAGGGACTTACCAAGTTTCAACTCCTACTCCCACCCGGGGCAATTCCACCGGTGTGTAGATCTTCTATTGCCCGAGATCGAGAAAAGTTTATTTTTCTCCGGTGTTGTGTATGTCTGACTAACACCCTCAACGCCCGAAGAAAAGGCAGGAAAGAGCAGTGAAAAACACACAAACAGCACTTAACACTTAAGAACACTCGAGACCAGAGTATGACCAAGAGTCAGACCCCCTCTGGCCTCACAAAAAATGAGCTGGCAAATTGATTTTTAAAGATCAGAAGCCAATAACCCACGCAAGACAAGAAGACAACGTTACAAAATATTCGCTGATCGCAATGTTTATTGCTTCTACGAAAATTTGGTTTTTGCAACGTGGGAGATTTTTATCATTTCAGGGTTCGATGAGAGATATTGACGAAAAATTTACCGTTAGTCGATTACAGTGATTCAACGGCTCAACATAGAAAATTCCAAATTTTCAGTCGCTCCCATTCATTCAGACGGACGTGCCTTGCAGTCGCTGATATAACGAAGAGGCTTATTTGGACTACGGAATTAACTGGAGACCCTCTACGTGTTCATTCGCCCGAATTTGGAAATTCGCTTCGCCAAGGACTGTACTACAGGACCAGGAATTCGCTACTCTACCGACTTTTTTAAGTCGCTATACAGGTCGAGCTAATCAATTTTTGACTTTTCAGAATTAGGAGCACCGCAGACCTTCAATCAGCGTCATTATTTCCAGTGCGTACCCTGGAACCACGCGATTTGTCCGTTGCTTTTCTTTGAATATCGAAAACTGATAAGTATCTTTCTTATACTTGTTAGCTTTTCTTTCTTTATTGAAGAAGTAACGAGGGTTTAATTTTACCATTGGGGCATCCCTCATGATCCACAGGGCTGTCGATAACCCCTAGGTCTCTAACAAATTAAATTCTTAACGATCTATATAAAGTGCGTTTTTATATAGAGTGAAGAAAAGAAGCAAGAAGAGCCTTTTGGCGAAATAGTAAAAATAAAGAACTACGGCCGTGTTGTCAGACTAGTCTAACACAGAATTTTTTCTCTTTATTTCAGGAAATTTTCTCTTTAAAATTAAATTTAAGACCTTTGCAAAAGGCACGCCGTCACCGCAGACTTATAGAAATTAGGCTCCGGTGTACACTCGAAAAGTTAGGTAATCGTTATATATAGTGTGACATAAATTTTAGACTTCGTCGCGCGTACATAGCGATACAGTTTTAATAATAGCTAAAATATCTTAGCGGACAATCTTAGTTAGTTTGGTACACTTATAGGATTTTTGAAAATCTTAGAAGATTTTAATTTTGTTCAGATAGGGTTTCGTTTTTATTTTGTAAATAAAATAGTAGCTTATTTAGGGCGAACTTACTTACAACGGACAGACTTACCCTGAAAACATTAAAATTAAAATCAAACGACAAACAAAATAAGGACTAAATCCTCCGTGTTATATATCGAATAAAATATTTTGAATTGTATTTTATTCCTGTTGGACGTACCCGTGCCAACTTTAAAGATTTTCAACGGTTTTATTAACAAAAAATAAGTTTCCGCTTATAGTTAATAAATTAATTCCGTTGTTAATAAAATTAAATTTCCCTTAAATTTTATTACCTATTTTTAAAATAAATGCCCCGTTTTCTTTGCGCTTGAGTGGCTGCTAGCATTTCCAGTTAGCGGGGTAAAAGGTGGTGGGACCATTCACTGACAGACTACTTGTAGCGTCAAGTAGTTTGTTTTTTCGGCCATCTCCCGGCGGCCTGGCATCCCTGGACAATTAAAAATTTTACAGAATAAACAAAAATGAGTAACGAAAGTGTTAGCAGCAGGAGTAGCCTGCACTGTAGGGCGTCGGAGTATGAATTTTTGGAGTATTTCAAAACATTAGATATTTTAAAAAATTCGGGGGAGCAAACTCCCCCCCCCAAATATTTCATGACAGGCATGTGACTTTAAGGCGTCAGCTGACGGCGTCATTCATAACCGATAATAATACTGGTGGGCCCAGATGGGGTTTGTTCGGGTTTGTTTTGAGATATTGCGCCCAGTCTCTATATTTACCACTTAAGGTGGGAGTATCAACATGCTTGCCAACCTATAACCTATTTCGCATAGATTTATTTATGTTTTCTAGCTTTTATACAAAATTTAAAGAAAATCAGTATCGACTTGATATTCTATAGGTAATAATTGACATATTTAACAAATATCTAGGAATTTCATAAGTTATTTTAGGAGAATTGTATAGCGAAAAATATGGGGTAAGATTTTTTTAAACATTATTATGTCATTGTCACCCATTGTTCTTTCACTATACAATTCTCCCAAAATTAGCAATGATATAAATTGATATTTTTGTAATATATCAGATACTACCTAAATAATGTACCGACGATATTGATTTTCTTTAAATGTTAGTTATTAAAATAATAAACTCAAAAAATCAACGCAAAATAGGTTATAGGTTGGCAATAGATTGAATGACGTTGAGTATTTAATAAATCATTAAGGTTGGGTGAGTTTCCTGCTTTCTGGAGAAAATCATTTGTTGTACCGATCTTTAAATCGGAGGACAAAGGGAATGTAAATAATTATCGACCTGTTAGTATCCTTTAATTCGGCTCTTCCTAAATTGTTTAAACATTGTGTTGAGATAAAACTTAAGAGCTTTTTTGAGAAAATTACATCACGGCAACATGGTTTCGCCTCTGGTCGTTCCGTTGACACTAATCTTTTCTTATACACTAATTTTATTTTTTCTGCAATGGCGAAAGGTGTCGAGGTCCATGCTATTTACATGGACTTCAGTAAAGCTTTTGATAGAGTTAACCATGATGTTTTGATGTCAAAGTTAAGTAAATATGGCATCACTGGTCCGTTATGGAAATGGATAAAGTCTTATTTATCAGATCGGTCTCAGCAAGTAAAGGTCGAGGGCTACCTGTCCAATACTTTCTTCGTAACATCGGGGGTCCCCCAAGGGTCACATTTGGGACCTCCTTTGTTTAATATCTTTATAAATGAAATTTGTTCTTGTTTGGATATTGATCATTTATTGTTTGATGATGACTTGAAGATGTATTCCGGGATTGAGTCACGGCAGGACCAAATCCGAATCCAAAATAATTTAAATTAAATAGATAGGCGGTGTACTCTGAATGGTATGACATTGAACACTAAAAAATGTCAAGTTGTGAGATTTAGTAGACTTAAAAACAATTTCCCTATAACTTATATGTTGGGTAACGAACTATTGAAAGAGGTATCTGTTGTGAGAGATCTCGGTGTATTTCTTGATTCAAAACTGACATTCTCTGAGCACTATGAAAAAATCATAGGCCGTGCCAATAGAATGTTAGGATTTATAATGAGATCTTGCCATGATTTTACGAATGTAAACACATTGAAAATTCTATTTGTAAGTTTTGCTAGGTCGATTCTTGAGTTTTCTAATATCATATGGTCGTTATTTTTTAATATTTACATAGATCGGCTTGAGAATGTTCAGCGTAAGTTTATAAAATTTGCGCGCTATAAACTTGGTAGAAATGGCATTTTTCTCTCAATAGAAAATACATATAAGTACTTGCAATTAAATTTTCTGAGGAACAGAAGGGAGTATTATGATGTGTGTTTTGCTTTTAATATTATTAATATTTTTGTATGTAGTTCTGAATGTCTCTCTGCCTTGAAGTTTTATGTTCCAGGTTACATAACTCGTAATGCTCCGCACTGTTACATGTCCCTCAGTGTCGTACTTATTATTTTATGTTTAATCCATATACTTCTTCTTTCTTGGGTTTTAACGTGTTATAGTGCCGTTAAGCACTTTTACACACTTTGGGTTTTCTGAAATTAAAAGACAATTGTCCTTTGGGGGGGACGATAGTGTTTCTGTAGAGTGTAATTTTTTTAAAATAATTTTTTTTTTCCGAAGAAAGAATTATTTTTATTTTTACTTTTTGAAAATTGATCAAATTTTTTGGGTTTCATCAATTTTTGTTGTCATACAATCAAGCATGGCTTGACGATTAAGATGTTGTTTTTGTGTTTTTTATGTTATTGTATAATAGGAGCATTTATGCTCCTATTGCGGATTTTGAGCAGATTTGGGGCGGGATTTATGGGAAATGAATTTTGAATTAATTGATTTGGGTGAAACTGTTTTTTTCTAAAAAACTCAGTATGTCTTTTGTTTAGGAATTCTTGAATATGCTCATTGGCGTACTGACTTTAATAAGAGTGGGGGAAGCTGTTGAAAGTGTAATCATTTAAATCGCTGTAACTTATAAACGACTTATCCGATTTTAGCAAACTATAAAGACTGTTTGGAAGAGAAATGTATGCACTTTGACCAATCGTATTTAGTTGTCCATAATAGTTCTAAAAAAAATGCTAGAGGGCGCAATTTGCAATAACGATACATTTTTTGATTTTCCTCCGAAAAAATAAATCATACGGTATAATTATGATACCATAATCGAAAAGTAGATGAAATTTGCTAGAAAAAATATTAAAACCGCAGCTCGATATCTCCGTTCGTTTCTGACCCAAGCAACAATCCGACGTTGTTACAACGTTGCTGTAAGCAACCACGACGTTGCTATGCAACGTCGGTCCGGCGACGTTACGACCCACTTTTGCACTATTGTGATCAATCAAATATGAGTTGGAACGACGTTGGATCCGACTTGATAGTTCAACCAAATAACCAAATTTGGAGTCGAGTTGACGTATATTCACTATTTCCGACAGATCTAGTCGACCAAAGTCGGGCGTGCTACAATTTTCTGTACTAATGTTTTGTTGGTATATTTTTAGTAAAAATAAAACAACTAAGATTAAATTATGCTTATACTCTCTCTTACATTTAAAAGAAATAGATGACGAGAAAGCAAACCGCGTAAGTAAACGTTATATTATTATGTGGTATTTTATAATATTCGAAAATAATTTTCTATGGATTGAAAACCCAAACGGAAGTAATTTTATTGATAAACATGGATGTGTTGGCTTTGAAAACGGGAAGCGCCGCTCAAAAAGTGATAATTAATAAAATATTAGTAATTATTCCGAATCTGCTATTTTTTTTAATCATATTCTTCGTTAAAACAGTAAAGCAGTAATTTATTTAACATAATTAGTAAATGTTTAAAGCAGTTCATTGTGTTTCGTAAAAAAAAACACTCAAATAATAAAAAAAAACAGCAATTTTAAGCAATGGCTACCGAGTTCATCAACGTTTGAACAACGGCATGGTTGGAAACATTCCTAAAATATTTCCACTTTGGACCAGGAGTCGGGCAAGTCAAAGAAACTATTCTATCTACTACCTTTTAGTAGGCTTTGGTTAAAATATTTTTAATAACATTTTACTAACTGCAGACTTCGGTCAGAAATGATACGTAAACTAGACTGCGAACGACCGGTTGTACAAGGAAATACACTAACAGTTGACCTTAACCGACTTGTCGTAAAAAAACTGCCTTCGTTACCAACCCGCTGTCATCTGTCACTTTTTAATTTTTATTATTATTTAATTTGTAGATGAGATATCAATGTCCATGTCATTTTCTGGTTCAGGATTAGAGTCATATTTATCCAAGTATTTATCAGAATCTGAAGATTCACAAGGAACTTCTTTACTTGTAGAGGGGATTTCTTTACTCGTGGAGGGGAGTTCTATATCTGTTACCGAAGGTTCAAGTATTTTGTGCGACTTTTTTTTCTTCTTTCTTTCTAATTTTAACCTTCTGTAATAGGTGGTCGAATATTTAAACTCGCGACGAGTAGAGGTAAGCAGTTTTTTTGTTTCCATATTATCAATTATAAAATAAACAGAACCAAAACAAAACCTCACTTTTAAGTAGGAATAAGACTGCTGTGCTGACGTACGGTCCAACGACTAGCAGCAACTAAATACTTACCAAAAACATTTAGTCTGTTACCAACGTTGTATGAACGTTGCCCATGTGCCCAACAGTGTACTTGCTCATAGCTGGTCAGTAACCGACGTTTTACCAACGTCGGTTAGTATCCAAATCTTTGGGGTCGGGTATGCAAGGTTGGAACAACGTCGATTAGACGTCGGTTTACATCTTACCGTATTTAAGTGATATTTCGACTAAATCTGTAACTACCACAACGTCGCGCTTAGTAAAACTATAGCTGGAAGTCAGAAAAATGCTGCTTGGGGAGTTATTGCCAAAACAATAATTTTTAACACAAATTGCGCCCTCTAGCAATTTTATTAGAAACTATCTTGTACCATTAGATACGGCAATTAAAGGTTCTTCCAAACAAGCTTAAATTTAGTAAAATCGGATAAGTCGTTTAGAAGTTACAGCGATTTTAATGTTTAAACTTTCAATAGCTTCTCCCACTCTTATCAAGTGAAACTGTAAACATTAAAATCGCTGTAACTTCTAAACGACTTAGCCAATTTTACTAAATTTAAGCTTGTTTGGAAGAGAAAGGTAAGTAAAGTTTTACTAATTGGCGATGATTTGATGTTATGTTTTTGAGGGCAAGAAGGAGGTTTTCCATAATTAGTTTAAGATACCTCCTAGAGAACGCCAGCTACACAATATGAGTTCGATAAATTCTCGCATATATTTTTTGTCTCTCAAATTTCTGACCGCTTTACCTCAAATTATGAAAGAGGGATCTTTTATACGTAAAAAATTATATTTTATTAATCTCGATATTTCAATTAGTTTTTGAAATAATTTCGCTTAAATGCTAGATGGCAAGAAACATTTAAATAAACATCTTTCATCTTTCCTAACGAAAGGTATTTATTGAAAATTAACCGTGCGTTCTTAACCATAAATGACATATTTTCATGTCTACTATCTCCTGTTGCTGTATTTGCCTATTAGTTATGAGACATCCTGTATCCCAGCAAACACAACTTCATCGTATCAATGCCGGGCCATAACATTTTTGCCTTAACTAGATCTCCGGGCCTTCACTGTAAAAAACCATCGGCCCGAACCGTATATGTCCGCCTAGCCGATTGTCGAGCCGCCAGTCGGCCGCATGCAGTTTAGACGTCGGGCCTGCTAAACTAAAAATATTGTATTAACCGACGTGTCGGGCCGTAGCAGAAGGATACGCAATTTCTGAGAATAATCTGATGTGGCCCTGCGACGGATATGCGCAGTATTTCCACTGGTATAAGCGAGTAGACCACGGCGATCCGCAGGCGGATTTGTGCTTTTTTTCATATGGCCCTGCATAGGCAATACTAAAAAAAACTGTGTTGGGAAAAGTTAAATTTATTTAAAAAGATACAATAAACTTCATTAAGAGTCATGTTTTTGAAATTCTCTTTGTACTCTCCCGATCTGTGGCGTTCCTAAACCATGATTTAATGGCCCCTTGAATTTCGTCATTCGTACCTGGTTCTTGAATTTGGATTTCTTCTTACCGCAGCTAAAAGTAATTCAACATGATAAGGTGAGCTCATAATCATATAAAATAAATTTTATCATTACAATCATAATGGTATGCGAATTCTATACTTCCATAACTTATAGAAAATTTGCGACCTATAAGAGTTTTTCCACAGAAAAAAAACCCATATATGCCATCATCATAACCAAATGATATAAATTTTTGCAGAAAAGGGATAAAGAAATAACCTATTCAAGATAGTCATTATTCATTAGTTATATGGTTATATTTTTTGATTGTCAATCATTTGGTAAAACAATGGCCCACTCAGACAGGTCAAAAGTAATCTAGAAGTTATACGTGTAGAAATTTATAAGACCACAATATCTTCTACCTACGAATTTTTAATGGTATATTGTAAACAGCTCAATAAACAGAAAACAGGGTGAGAACTTACTTGTAATATACATTTAATAAAAGAAAGTACTATTATTGAAGGCGGAAAAAACGTTCAAAGTTAATAAAAAGGGTCCAAAACATAAAGAATAATGCAAGAAAACTGCCAGATCAAAATGGCGTTTCATGAATATCAAAAATAAATGAGATTATGATATCGGCATGTAGGTGGGTACATGTAACAAATAAAAATCAACAAATTAAAATATTTCACCTACCTACCTGCTAATTACAGCACATACAGCACAGGTATAAATTGAAAAAAACGTTGCTAATTGCTAGACACAGGCCATCACATCACGCCACAAACCGACATGAGATAAATATCAAACGTCATAATTTATAATTTACACTTGCTGCCAATGGGAAAAAAGCGCGCTGCCAACTACAACTAATGTCACTAGAAAAAGGAGCGATTTTTAAATCCCGGCACAAGAAAAGAACTAAAATCGATGTTACTGCACCGAAAACAAACCGGCTAGATGCTGCTTATCCAGAGCAAAATTTTATGCTGCTTGCCGATGCATTATAGTTTAGGGATTATCGCCGTCCGGATCCACATCTACTAGCCGCAACCGGGCCTACTATAATCAACCGGGGCGCGGCTCGATAGCTACTGACAGTTAATGGCCCTACATTTATAAGCCGTAATAAGCTATTCGCCGACGATTCCAGCAGTAGGCCGATGATATGCCAGCAGTTGGTGTTTGTTGGGATATAACGATAAGAAAATGGTTTAACTAGGCACTTTATTGATTTGATAATAGATGGAGTTAACTAAAATGGTGTTTGTACTCGCTATTAAACTTAAATAATAAACACCATAAAATCTGTCTCTGAAATATATAAAATCCAAAAGTAAACTGTTTAAAACACACATTACATAAAAAAACAGCCACAAAAACACTTAAAAAACACCATAATCGGAAGAAAATAGTATGACACAACCTGGCGAGTGAGCTTGTTACGGCCCACTGCTTATCTGGGAACTTTAACGAGGAAACCAGATCAGCTGTTAATGTCATTCCATTGTTTTAAGGAAAAATTAACTATACAGGGTGATTCACGGTGGATGGAACGTTAGACGTTTCTGACGAACCAGTAAAGGAATCGTTCTGAAAATTTGGTCGAGAACTGCATTTGTATAGTTTTCTTCCATGACTTTAAAGTATATTTCTATCTTGTATCTAAACTTAATGAAATGTCAAAACGATAACCATAGTAACATACGTAAACATCAGTTTTTGTCATGGCTAACTTACTAATAACCGAATGAAAATTGAATTGTATAGAAAATTTTACAAATTATGATTAATACGTCAAAAAAATGGTTAAACTAGTTAGTTAGGTATGGGTATGATATACAAGAATTAAGTGAAATTTTAGCAGCTTTTCAAATCCGTAATAATATACAGGGTGTTACATTTAAAAAAAAGGACTTATGATCACTTTTTCAAGTTACCAGAAAAATTGTATTTTTCAACCACCCTGTATATAATAATAATAATAATAATAATAATAATAATAATAATAATAATAATAATAATAATAATAATAAATGTCTTTATTTCAGAATAAAAAAATAAAAAAAAAATTTCTAGTACAGGTTCAAAATAAAAAAAATTAAGGGTACTACTCTGAAATAGGCGAAGTCCAGATGGGGCATCCTAAGATGCCCCCCTGATCAACTTAACCTATAGTTGTTCCTAACTTATTTGACCTAACCTAGCGGTGTATGGGTACCTAACTGATATAACGGAATAACAGGATGTATGGGGAACATGTTAATCATAGACGTTTATTCAAGATGTATTTAGTATAACTTAACCTAAATGCAGTGGGTGATAGATTTTTAAATTTATCTGGCAACGAGTTATAGAACTTAGCAATATTATATGTAAAGCTTCGCTCGAAGATTACAGTGTGGTGATGTGGCGGTGTTATTCTATCTTTAAATCTAGTATTAAGAGTATGTACATCAGATCGAAAGTTAATACGATTATACAGATATGCAGGGCATTTTAAACATATAAGATCTTATAAAAGAAACAGGCCTGGTGCAGCTCCCTCCTCTCCGCCATATTCAACCAGTGCGACTCGTCCAGCTTATGAGAGATGTGTTCATATTTCCTTACTCCATGAATAAGTCTTAGACAAGAATTCTGAACAAGTTGTATTCGTCGTTTGTCGACTGCGGTAAGACAGTTTCCGTACACAACGTCGCCATGGTTAAACAATGAGAGCACGAGGGAGTCGCACAGAAGTGTTTTAACCTTATGTGACAAAAAGTGTCGCATATGATATAGGAATTTTAGTCTAATAAAGGCTTTTTGTATACAACTTGACACATGCGCATTAAATCTTAAGGAACTGTCAAAAGTCACACCCAAATTTCGCACATTCTCCTTCACTGGCAGGATAGTGTCATCAATCACAATTTTAATGTCATCTTTGACCGAGTCTAGATCGGCCTTGCGTCCAAAAACCATCACACAGCACTTCGTAGGGTTTAATATAAGGGAATGTTCTAAGGACAGTTTAATATTGCAACTAAGATTTGGGACTAGCGCAAGGAGCCCTATGGTATTAGTTAGCTATTTACCAAATTTTAGGGTTTCAGTGTTTTAGAGTTCAAAATTATCAGCATTTTTAAAAGTGACGTTTTCGGACAAAAAAACGGAAATTAATTTATATCTTAGAAACGGTAAAAGATAAGTATAGAGTAGAGTTAATAAAAATTGTAAGAAAAGTAATGGGGGTTTCGAAAATAAAAATAAAATATATAGTGTTGCATTTAAAAAATCGAAGTTACTATTATTTTTGTGTGGAAGCGGCAACACTGTATTGTTAAAAATATTTTAGGTTGGTAGAGCATGTCCGGTTATGTATGCAACCATTTTCAGAACGATTCCTTTACTGGTTCGTCAGAAACGTCTAACGTTCTATCCACCGTGAATCACCCTGTATATGCCCCACTCTCCCCTAGTGCTTTTAAAAGTCATTTAAAAAAAACATCTTAGGGTCGGATTGAAAGACTGATTAATTGTTAATCAAAATCCTACCTTTTTGTATCAATATAGTATGCAACTGTCACCGACAGTTATTTTTAGTTATTACATTTTATAATTTTCAAAAATTTATTTTATATTACGTGTAAACGTAGAGGTATTACCAATGATCTGCTACCTACAGATCATTGTACCGGCCTATTAAATATTGCGTTTAATAGATAAATAGTACCGGCTAAGTTAAACAAATAATATGATTATGATCTTGTTATTGTTATTTGTATGAAGTGGTCGTTTTAAAAATGTACGATTCTTTTTCAAACCACTTTAATTTTTCAATGAGCTGAATTGTTATTAATTTACCTTAATTTTACCTCAAAATTGTAATATTAGACTTTTTTGAAGGTCCTTGTATGATGGCTTCGCATACCAAGTTATTTAGAATACCTACCTTAATAAAACCACCCGTAATAATAACTAAAATTCTTTAAAGATTCGCGCGTGTCAAAAGCATTTCAAACGACCTTTTAAGCGCGCCAAGCCCGATGACGTCAGGAAGTATGACTTTTCCGTCATCCTGACCGGTGGCCTAGCTACCGAGTTTGCATTTGAATTGCCGTGTGTTATTGTTTATTGAATTGTTGTTTTAAGGTGGAATTCTCAACGTCGTTCAATTTATTGCCAACCTATTATAATCTCGTAGATGTCACACACGAATTATACTTCTTGACGTCACGACCCGTTTTTACCCGCTTGGGATAATTTGAATTTTGGGGCATTTTTAAATCTTGCTAGTGGTCTTTTGGGACGAAATATGTTGTTTTTTTTGCTGCCATATGTTTTATGACAATATATACTTATGATTTATAGAATTTTTTTCCCATTTAAAATTTTTGTCAAGTTCCTTATTCTCATGCATTGTTTGTTTTACAGAGGAATGCACGTTCACATTAAACTATTAAACAATAAACCAAATGTTCAAATTTGTAGATATTGGAGTAAAGAAAATGAATCCATATTTGTATAAACAAGGACTCAATACCCTCAAAAGGTTAATGTTTATAGGCGGACATATTTGTACAGGGTCATCCAACCAGGACTGAACAGGGGCCTATTTTTTTAGTTTCCCTGTATTTATATTTAAACTAATATAGCCATTTAGTTTATGCTTTGCCGAAGAATCTTAAATTACCATTTAAAATGCGATCTGACTTAAAACAAAGGAACTGTGGCGTAAAGTTGTTGTTTTTTCAATGGAACACCCTGTATATTATTTAGTTTTATGAAACGCCCTTCTTTCCTGATTCCATAAATATATAGTTTGTCCATATTAGCTCAAACCGTTTTTAAGATATGAGCAATCAAACATTTAAAAAGCTGTATTTTAATGCATCGCCATTACGGGGATTTTCTTTTCCAAGGCATTCTAGACGTATTAAGCTCAAATGAATGCAGCTTTTTAAATGTTTGATTGCTCATATCTTAAAAACAAGTTGAGCTAATATGGACAAACTATATATTTATGGAATCAGGAAAGAAGGGCGTTTCATAAAAATAAATAATATACAGGGTGTTCCATTAAAAAAACAACAACTTTACGCCACAGTTCCTGTGTTTTGTCAGATCGCTTTTTAAATGGTAATTTTAGATTCTACGGCAAAGCATAAACTAAATGGCTATATTGATTTAAATAAAAATACAGGGAAACTAAAAAAATAGGCCCCTCTTCAGTCCTGGTTGGATGACCCTGTACATCGGACATCTGGAACTTTTTTGGAACAAAATTTGCGAAAAGAAAATATTATTTGGAACTTCTTTCTTTACAAAGAACCATTAGAAGAAGTTGCTGAACTAAAATATACATATAATTTACAAGAACTATAAGGATCATAATTCCAGGGGCACGCATATGAAGGGTACGGGGTAAAAAAGATTGAATGTCACAAAAACAGTTATCGAGAAAATCGAATTTTAGTGTTTAGAGACTCCTACACTTATATGAGAATATTTCAAACTCTTTTTTTTTGCCAATATAGCATAAGGTCTCCCTTTAATTATTTATAGCTGCATATCTGTAGGTTGATGTCATAGACATACAATATTTTTTTTTATGGGTAAATGCAAAAACGATGAATGTCATATTATAACTATTGTGCAAAAGTCGGTAATAAGCAGAACTTCTTGGAAAAGGAAAATAAAAAATAGTTGGATGATAAAAGAGGCCAACCATCAACAGTGGATCACACACTGGGGTTGGAAGGAAGAGTTGAGGTGGCTGAGCCCTTCTCCCCCTCCCGATAATATGGACATTCATCCTTTTTTCTCTGAAAGCTAGGACATTCATCTTTTTTCCCCTGTACTGCGATATTTAATCTTGGTGTAGTGTCTATGTCTCATCGTTTTTGCTCGGTTTACATGGTAAATTAAATTCTACCGTTATTAAGCTACACATTCCAGCCTTAACCTTAAATTCGATTTTTTTGGACATTCATCTTTTTTACTCTGTACCCTTCATATCGAATCTCTGCGTATGAACTTAATAATGTAAGAATAGAATATTATGACCGTTTGGGATATTGCTATCGGTAGTGAAGGGAGGACTGTTTGAATATCTGATTAAAAAACATTAATTAAGTTTCCATTTAAATTAGTATTTACCTTTTATATAACAGCTTCATCGAACCCCACCTGAGATATCTCATTCCATGCTGGGGCAACGCAAGTGACTACTTAATAAAAAAATTACTAAGGCTGCAAAATAAATCTATTAAAGCATTATTCTCATTAAACCATTATACATCTAGTGAAGACTTGTATAAAAGATACCCATTTTTAACTATTAAACAACTTAAAATATTTGAACAAACGAAATTGATTTATTGTATAAAGAATAAATTACTCAAGACAAATAACAAGCAAAACAAAGGACTACCATAACTATGATGTAAGATCAAAAAACGCACTAAGAAATATACACTTGCCCATACAAAAAAAAACAAGACTCTCCTTATTAAAGAAGCATCCCAAATGGTTTTCCTAAAATTTTGTTGGATCAATCTCAAAGAAGAATGTTGCAAGAGCAGCAAGAGCTAAAAAGCCACATCAAAAAGCATATTCAAGAGACAGTCAACCAAGTTTAAAAAATAAAATGCCATATTATGAATGCACTTATTATTATTGTTAGGTATAATTATTTTTGTAATACTACTATGAATTGTTTAATCATAGGCCATATTACCAGATTCGTCTGTTTAAAGGACATTAATAAATAAATTATAAAAAAAATCAAACAAAAACTTTTCAGCAGTATAGCTAATAAATATGTTTTATTTAGATTAGACAATCTATAACATTTAAATGGCAAAAATTTGAACATAATCTACAATCAAATGGGAATCTTCGGTCTCTAAGTTCCACGTGGGCTCCCATTGCTGTCTGCCGTTCCAAAAATCAGTAAGAGCGGAATAACGAGATTCATCTGACCAAGGCTTTTTATCAGGATTAGTATATTTGTCTGAAAAGTAACCGCTTATCCCCCCGACGGCCAATTTTATAACTACATAGAACTCCTGATCGAAGGGGGCCATTTTTGTGGCATATTTCCATGGATTTCTTAAATCACCGAACCCTCCGATACTCCATAAACCATCGTCTGGAGCTACAATAGATCCAATTTGTTCGTTGTCAATGTAAAAAGAAATGCCATTAGAATCCCATACCAGTTTATAGTCGTGAAAGTGAGAGTCATAGCCAGCATAGCTGTTCTTCTCCCAATGAGTCTTAGCCCATTGGTTGACAGCATAAAAAGGTCCCCAATGAAGAGTGTGAGAAATTTGTTGTGTTCCTACGTTTAGTCCTTGCTCATTGACGAGATTTTTATTACCACGACTTTGCATTAGGTCGATTTCTCCAGAAGCTGGCCACCCACCATAACAATTGTCTCGGGGCAGTAACAAAATCGATGGCCATAACCAATCGCCGGCCGGCATTTTGGCTCTGACCACCACCGTCCCATATTTAAATGACAGGGATTCCACGGTCCTTATGCTTGCACTTTTAATGGGATTTAGAATATTACCTTGACTAAGGAATGAGGATATACGACTACACCCTTGCGACCCGGGGTTGGTACACTGATCTGCAGGAGCTCCACCATAACACGCTAAAATACCATAATATATATCATCTCCCACATCATCAGACAAGTAAGAGGGTTCAATATGTAAAGACCCATTATATACGTAACTATTTGTCCTGTTGTTACTATAGTATTGAAACTCAGGGTCCATGATATTCCCTGTCATCGTTATTTCGTGTTGCCATTTTTTAAAGTCGAAAGTGTCAAAGTTATCTTCAAAAATAATATCTCCGGAGCACAATTTATCTTGAGGTTTATAGAATGTGCCACTTGCAGTAGTTTCACTTGGTACTTCACAATCTGATGCTTTCAAAATATGAACATTATAAGCGAACACAAGTACGAAATAAAAAACAGTCTTCATGATGGTTATTTTTTTAAAAATTCATGGCATTTAGCGACAGTTCTATCCTTTTATAGTAGCTTCTATTCATTTATCATCTTACGTACATCATGCACACACACACTTGATCACTATCTCTGCAACTATTATTTTGGAATTACTTAAGTTTTATCTTATAAAAACACTTTATGTAAAATTCTTAAATAATAGACCAGATATAAGCCGAGTTCTTTTAGGCATGTTTTAAATAGCAAAGCAACGCCAACGGCTAAGCTGAGCGTTCCTTTTAAAAATTTAACTTAGCACAGCAAAGATTTTTCCTCCCCCCTTGCCGCGGCGCGGTTAAGTATGCCCCTCTCTCTATATCCCATATGAACTAAGTATACGAAGTTGTTCGCGAAGCGTTCTCTTAACAACTTAATAGCAGCAACGATTTTTACTTTGCTTTGCTGTTTAAAAGAAACAAATGGACAGTATTATACTCACGCTGTGGCTAAACGACACTTAACCATTGCGGTGCAAAAGAAATAAATTAGATAATTTGGAAGGCTCTCTTCGTTAGCACTACTTACTCCTTACACTTAGAAACGAACCAATAATTTAAAAAAACAATTTTTAAAATTTCCTTTCGATATTATAATTTGTATTTTTATTTCTACGTAAGATTCTAGGCAGATTTTGTATATCATGTCCTATATACCTAATTCCGAGGGAGAAACCACCCTAGGTATTTTAGTATAGGTACAAGTTGAAAGTAGTGAAGGAATTCATTGGATACTTAAATAGGGGTATTACTTGGGTAATCCCATGGTAATAAAGAGGTATTATCTGGTTTTACCGAGGTATTCCAGGGGTATTCCAAGGTAATCTTGTGGTATTACACAGGTATTCCATCGGTATTACGAGAAATATATACAGGGTGTTCATTTGAAAACTTCCCACCTCGATTTTCCTGCTTTAAAATGAAAATGTGGAAAATCGCTCGGACCCGTCGATTTTTATTTCGAGGGAGACATATTTTGCGTATATTGTCAATCTTGTTACTTCAAGCCCCTAGGAAGGAGGGGGGGTAAGATCTAAATCTTAAATGGATACCCCTATTTTATATAATTCTTTTGGATTCTGCATAAAATTCTGAACATTTTTTAATAAAAGCATTATTAGTCTATTCTTAACAGTTTCCGAGATATTTACTCTTGAAAAATGACATTTTTGAACTTTGACAGCGTCTAGCTTTCTAACTGTACGTCTTAGAGCAAAACGGCTTACATGTCCCTATCTTCGATTTTTATTATCTTTCCAATAGTGTGAACTTTAGGTTAAACCGGATGTAAGAAATATAGTACTTCTATAGTAAGCACTTGAACGTGGAGATTTCGGGAAAAATACGCAAAAATTTCGACTGTTATAACAGCTATCAATGACAAATATTTAATTTTAAAACAAAATTTCAAAAATCGTTCGACGGTATACCGTTGAAATTTTGGGGTTTGAAATGCAAATAAATTTTTTTGGAAAAATAGTTTGTACCGTGTGCTTCGTAGGCTTTATACTAAGACTTGTCAAAACTTTCTTTTCGGTCTAGCTTCGTTATAATTTGTTCGATTTTAACGAAATTTGGTATGGTGACTATGGTAATGGTATACTATAAAACGTATATACCTAGGGCAGATTTGCAGAATGTCCTTGACATAGGATACCTGTCAAAATGACAATTTTGAGAAATTGATGCTATTTTCGTAAAATAAAACGTTAAGTGTCTTGTTGACACCAGTAAATGTTAAATTTAAAATGTGCTTTCGATGAAACAAAGTACGGGGTAGTATAGACATTAATGTGGGACATTTGGGGAAACATTGCAGAAAATTCTATTGTGAAAATTTGAAACTTGTCAATGTGACAAAATGTGAAATTTATTAGGAATAAGCGATATTAACAGCTGGCTTTTTCTGATAAGAATCCTCAAATTGTTAAAATTAGTTGAAGTTGAGGTTTAAGTATTATTGTATAAAAACAAGAGAGCAAAGTTCCCTTAGGTATTTTTGGTGATATTTATAATGAATATCGACAGCCTAGTTCTAATACGACGTAACCCACAAATTTATGAAATTGACTTTTTGATTAATATCAATAAATAACCCCATTTTCTATCTTGTGACAATATGACGTAGACCAAATTTATATTATTAATATTTTTTTCGGCTTGTTCTAACATGTCGTATCAGAGTCACCTGATATCTTTAGTTCGAATTTGGCGTATCCCTCAGTCTGCAACGGTTTTTTGGCCGCGCACAATGCCATGCATTTTGCGTGTTTAGTAGTAAGCACATTTATTGAAAAAGTATTTTAAGGTAAGTACTAGTATTAAAACTTTATTTTCCATATTGATTTGTTAATTATATATTATAATTGTGTTAATTACCAAAAAGTGTGAATATAAAATTATAAATGGATACATCTTATTAGATCTTATTACCAAAGTTACGACAAATTAGAATTCATACAAGACGAACAGTTTTATTCCTCTACTGAACATTTACATTTTAAGGGATACCATATTAGAACTAGGCTATCGATATTACTAGGCATTCCATAGGCATATACCCAGGTTTGATTATGTACTTTCATAAGATTTTATAACTTTATATAGCAATAAGACACTCTTAGATTGTCTTAATATACATTTTCGGATTATAAAAATTGCGCTAAATCGTTATGTTTTGAAGTGAATAATTTACTGCTGCTCTGTGTCCCATTACTTAAGGACCACCCTGTATAAGTTTGCTTACCTTTATATAATTTTGATGAAATATTGATAATCTATGATTTTAATTTTCTTTTAAATGTCAAAAAACTCATAGTTTTTAAATTAGTAGATAATACATTAAAAATTTTGATGCCAACAAATAAAGCATTGTTTTTTAAGTGTTAAATTAAAATTATCATAACATAAACATAGATTTGTTTTTTGTCTTGTTTGGTATATACAGGGTGGCCTTTTAGTGTGGCAAAGTACAATAGCTCCGTTACTATTTCAAATACATTAAAAATATTAATACAAAAGTTGAAGGGCAGTAAGTGACTTATAACGTAAAATTATTTTTAACTCTATAGGGTGGCTCAAAAAAGCGGAACAATAAAAAATGTACTTTTTTTAAATGGAACACCCTGTATATTTTTTCATTTTTAAATTCTAGATAAAATTGTAATTATTTTTTATTAAATACATTATTAGTCTATACTTTATAGTTTCCGAGATATTGACTCTTGAAAAGTGACATTTTTGAACTTTGACAGCTTCTAACTTTCTAACAGTACGTCTTAGAGCAAAACGGCTTACATGTCCCTATCTTCAATTTTTATTATCTTCCCAAAAAAATCAACTTCCGGTTAAACCGGATGTTACTCGAAAGCAGGAAATATAGTTGTTCCGGTTTAACTGGAAGTTGATTTTTTTGGGAAGATAATAAAAATTGAAGATAGGGACATGTAAGCCGTTTTGCTCTAAGACGTAGTGTTAGAAAGTTAGAAGCTGTCAAAGTTCAAAAATGTCACTTTTCAAGAGTCAATATCTCGGAAACTATAAAGTATAGACTAATAATGTATTTGATAAAAAATAATTGTAATTTTATGTGGAATTTAAAAATGTAAAAATATACAGGGTGTTCCATTTGAAAAAAGTACATTTTTTCTTGTTCCGCTTTTTTGAGCCACCCTATAGAGTTAAAAATAATTTTACGTTATAAGTCACTTACTGCCCTTCAACTTTTGTATTAATATTTTTAATGTATTTGAAATAGTAACGGAGCTATTGTACTTTGCCACACTAAAGGGCCACCCTGTATGAGTAATGTTATTAATAATTTTTTAATTTTATGTATATATAAAATGGAAGTTTTGTAATAAAGTTGTTTTAAACTCAGAATATTATTAGGTATAAACAAATAATATTTTTGAAGTTAACAAAATAATATTTTCTTTATTATGTATACAGGGTGTTTCATTAAGGTCGAAGAGCGGCCATATCTCGGAAACTACTGGGCATAGAAACTCAGGAAGAGAAAAATGATAATAAAAGTGGCCATGAGAAAATTCTGGAAATAATTTTTAAGTTCCGTATTTTGCCGCAAGAGGGCGTAATTAAAAAGTAAATTTTAAAATTTTACATAACTCCGAAAATTCCACATTAAGGTATATGTTTGATAACACCATTTTAAAGCTTGGACAATTATGCATCATTTTGGTCTTATGCTCATTGGCGTATCGACTTTAATAAGAGTGGGGGAAGCTGTTGAAAGTGTAATCATTTAAATCGCTGTAACTTATAAGCGACTTATCCGATTTTAGCAAACTAAAGACTGTTTGGAAGCGAAATGTATGCACTTTGACCAATCGTATTTAGTTGTCCAAAATAGTTCTAAAAAAAATGCTAGAGGGCGCAATTTGCAATAACAATACATTTTTTGATTTTCCTCCGAAAAAATAAATCATACGGTATAATTATGATACCATAATCAAAAAGTAGATGAAATTTGCTAGAAAAAATATTAAAACCGCAGCTCGATATCTCCGTTCGTTTCTGAGTTATTGCCAAAACAATAATTTTTAACACAAATTGCGCCCTCTAGCAATTTTATTAGAAACTATCTTGTACATTGGATACGACAATTAAAGGTACTTACCTTTCTCTTAAAAATTTACTTTTCAATTACGCCCTCTTGCGGCAAAATGCGGAACTTGACAATTATTTCCAGAATTTTCTCATGGCCACTTTTATTATAATTTTTCTTTTCCTGAGTTTTTATGCCCAGTAGTTTCCGAGATATGGCCGCTCTTCGACCTTAATGAAACACCCTGTATTTAATATGTATTATATTTTAGTATTTGCATATTATGTTTATTAAATATTATTTTTAAAACATATTTTTGTATTGTTATAACTGGTTTCAAATTCGAGTCGTATGCACTTCCCCAAGCAATTATACCATAGGAACAAAGTGATTGAAAAAGTGCATAATAAAACATTAAACAAAGTTTTTGATTCACAATATTTTTTAAAAGTCTAAATTTACATAAAGTGTTTCTTATTTTAAATTTTGGTCATTTAATATTCCTATTTTATAAATTCAACTTTTTTAATTTTATTTTGGCAAGAACAGTTAGCATAATTATTAATTCTAACTATATCTGATATTTCTAAACAATTTAAACCATGAATTTTAATTTCTTTTAAACTATTTGGCTGAGTATCTGTATAACGAGAAAAAGTCATAAATTTTGTTTTAGTTAAATTCAAGTTTAATAGGTCATAACTCAAATTATTTTTTATTATTGAAATGTCTAGTTCTGAATTTAAAATGCATTCATTTCAAGTATTAGCTGGTATTATTCTCTGCATATGAAAATATTTTTCTTTTAACTCTGATTGTAAGATATCATTAATATAAAGTAAGATTATATAAGCTATTTTTTTTGAAAAGTGTTATTTTTCCACTTGTCTCGAGATGTTGAAATAGATAAAGATCTGATTAGGTATTTCGTTAGAAGTACTTAATTAGATTATACTTAGAAGCTATTTTTTTTTTAAAGTGTTATTTTTCCACTTGTCTCGAGATGTTGAAATAGATAAAGATCTGATTAGGTATTTCGTTACAAGTACTTGCGTACTTAATTAGTACAATCATCATTATCACAGACGCACCTAATTTTAAAGTATTTTACGAAGTGTTTTTCCTAAATAACTGTAATTGGCTTATTACAGGAAAAATAATTGGTGTGCGAGCCAATTATACAAGGACCTTCAAAAAACTCAATGTAGGGTGAGTTCGGGAAAATGCGTTCTCCGACCAATATTTCTAAGCACTAGGTACGCTTTTTAATCAGTCTGGCAACAGCCCTTCAACGTTTTTGAGGTAACCTCGGTCGGTTCGCAGTTGACGAACCTCCCGCAATGTCCCGCATTAGAGCGTCGACAGTAAGGTAAGGTGTTAGATGAAGCGACCGTATAGTTGCGCATTAGGTCAATTGGTGGCACATGTGTCATAAAATTTTAAAAAAATAATAGGAAAAAACCATATAGAGGTAAGTAACAGTTGCTAATGTCATGGATTTTGACTAATGTTTAAGTAAACAATCTCTTTTTATACAGTTAGTTGCGGGGGCGCATTTACCCCGAGGTTGTCCTTGCTAGGGTTAAATGGGTGTGCATTATAAGGTAAAGTGCGCCCCAGGGAACAAGAACAAACCAGACTGTTGATATTGAAACAGACATCTCTCTACACGACAGTACCAGCAGCAATATGGATTTTAGCGAAGACGAAAATAGCGATTCCGGCGAAATATCCGTAAACAGTTTTTGTCTTGTGAAATTCACCATGAAAAACCAAATTAAATACTTTGCTGGGAAGGTTTTGAATAAAGTGGGAGCCGACGATTACGAAATTAAGTTCTTGCGATGTAAAAATAAAAGATTGGGACAGTTTAGATGGCCAGATGTAGAAGAAATATGTGTTGTCCCTGAAGCTGACATTGAACGGAAGCTCCCGCTTCCGATTGAAAAAAGAGGCATTCTAACTATCTAAGTTGATTTTGGTGCTTATTATTTGTCTTAGCTAATAGGATTTGTCATATTGCTTTAGAAATTAGTTTTTAAGTTTTTATTTCCTTTTCACAAAGAATATTTTTTCTACTATATTTTTTGAGTTACCGTATGTTTCTGTAATGTTAATTGTTATTTTCCTAAAAAAGATTTTAAATAAAATTTCAACAAGATTTTTTATATTTTTTTTTAACACACGGATATATATTTATTTCACAGATTTAAAAAAATACAGGATAAAATTTATATAGCATAATCGATAGCATGTTCCCCATTCCTATATAAACGTAAACACCTAATAAAATAGACCCGCGGTGGGCACTTACTCCGTATTCTGCCCCCTTGACAACCAAAAAAAATATAGCTGTAAAATATTTTAAAAACTTATCAAAATTGGTTATATAAATACAATTGATTGGTCTTTAGCTCATATATCATACTCTAAAGCCAAAAAGTTCTCAACTTATTTCTAAGATAAGATATGATGTGGTTAAGTCAAATTAGCGCGTTTTGGGGGTGAATTTGCCCCACTTCACCCTAATTGATGTAAAATGAATAGAGGAGTCAATATGAACTTTGGACGTGGCCCGGAAAACTCGCCTGTGACGCTTTTCCACCATTCTCTCGTCCATTTATCCAGAAAATATGGGGCATACTTCATTACTCCGTACTCCGAATGTGACACCCCTAAAAAGCGTTCAACTTATCAAGGTTGACTTCGTGAAACGGTTGCAGACAAAATAACCCTTTCTGGGGCCCCCTTTCAAGGGGCTTTAATCTCCTTAGGAAAAAGTTTTCGAAATAGACTTTTCGTCATATTTTGACAAGTATACAATAATTATGTGCAAAGTTTAAAAGATAAAGTAAAGACATTGTTAAATTTGATACCATGTCCCTAGGGTCTTAAAACTCAATCCTTATTATTAGCCATCATTTTTTTTTATATTTGACTAGACACGCATTTTTTTATCGATTTATTAGTACTAAAAGTGCAATACCTATCTTATGAATTTATATTTTAATTTGGGGTTTAAAACTCCCATTTCACATGACCGCCGTGTGTCCCTGGAGCAAAATCCAATATTTGCGAACTTTCAAAAAATATTTTTTAACTTTTAAGTTGCTAAAGTAAATGACAAATGTTGGGTTTTTTGTGTTATAAAATTGTCTTGAATAGTGTTTGGGCTAAAAATAATTATTGAACGCTGTCCCGACATTTTCTGCACATGACCGTAGAAGGACTTTTTAGGTTGTCTTTTCGATGCTAGATGATATACTGCATGTGTGAATAAAAATATTTTATTATTGCAAGAGGCAGACATAACATAGTAATAAAGTTGCTCGCTTTGGTTTTTTCTTGTTGGTTATTCACCGGTAGAAATTCTAACCTAAAATTCACAACATGGGGATAGGCTCAATTTTAAGTAAATAAAAATGAGTGAAATCACATGACCGTCGATCTCATATGACTGTCGCATGAAAAACATAACCGTCGCAAACGAAAACATGACCGTCGTAACAAAACATGACCGTCGCATACTTTTTTCGTACCTCCTTACTTCCAAATTTGTAAAATCTGGCACATTTTTGTAGTTTATTAAAGAGTTAGGTACCATATGGCACTAACCAAAAATCTGTTTTCGGACTTTTTAAATTTATCTTATTGGTCATGGTAGGTACAATATCATAGAGGACATATTCTAACTATTAGGTTTTATTAAACTTGCCTTATGGTGGCATTATCTTACGCCTAAATAGTTTAGATGCTTCTTAAATTCACAGTTTGGCAGACTGGCAGTATAAATTAAGTGTATTAAATAAAATTAAAGGTCGAAACCGACATTAAATCAAAGCTAGCACTTAAAAGAAATATGTATAGGAAAAAAAAAATGTTTATTTTCTATATAAAACTCTTTAACTTTTATTTTCATGATACTCGAGCACTTCCTTAACCATTCTGGCATATTTCACTCAAGTTACCTAAAAGAAAAAGTCAGTTGAACTAAACCCGAATTTTTTTTATTTTTTTTTCAAAATTAAATCAGAATCTTAAGATACTGAAAACCACCCATTAACTATAATCGCAAATACAGGGAGGCACTTAAAAACGGCTAGAAACGATTTATCACGACGACATAAGGAACAATGCCCTGAATAAATCCTAAGCCATGTGGTCTGTGATAAATAGCATAAGGAAGTCGAGTGCGGCTAGAACAAATATTGTTATAACCCGAAATAATGTGGTGCTCTCCGATGAGACAGTGGCTGGTGGTTTTACTGAGACATGGTTGACTCAGATAATGCGGATGTGACTACGATTTTTTAACTAAAAATATTCCAAATGAAACATCTTTTTTGTATCAATAAGCGTTACCTACCTTTTTATACAATTTTATTCATTATGACTTATTTGAAGTTTTTGTACCACCTAACCACCTTTCTGTTTTCTATTATTCGTCATTTTGTGTATAGTAACTACGTTTTTTGAAATGTCCCTCACCACTTTGTGTCTATGTCCCATGTGTCAAATGTCAGTAAGGTGTTGTTTATATTGGAAAATTTGTTAAGAAATTTTCAAATAGCTTTTGAGTATGTTTCTTGTCTCCTGGACTTAATTTGACGGGTAAGTATTCTTACGTAGTGTGTTCCTGCTGTTTTTTACCCTTGTTTGTGTTTTTCTTTTAGAAACCTAAGCCCTGCATGATGATGGCCTCATAATGGGCCGAAAGCGCTAGGCAATAGCAATTAAATTACGCTTAATACAAAAAAGATGTTTCATTTGTTAAAATACGGCGTACAACCGACTCTCATTTTCATAAAAATGTTCCCTTTAATTAATGTCTCATTTTTCCTTAATCCGGTGACCGGACTAAAAAACTGCAAACCGGAACTGACTGATTTCAGTTCTGACTTTCTTGATAAACTTAATGTTTTCCACTGGAATTTTTCCCGATAAACTTAAGTTAGGATGTATAATACCTGTTTACAAGAAGGGAGATTCTAATGACCACAGTAACTATAAAGACCTATTAGTCTTTTATCCAGCATTTCTAAAGTTTTCGAGCTTGCGATACTTGAACAACTGATAGATTTTTTTTAATGGACACAAACTGCTTTCATCGTGTCACGTGTCAGCACGGATTCACTAAAAATCTCAGTACCGAAACAGCCCTCTCTTCTTATGTCAAGTCCATTGTGGATAACCTGGCAGGGCTTGTTTGTGGATTTTTCGCGGGCTTTTGATTGTATTAACCATGCTCTATTATTAGAGACATTGCATCGGTATGGAATTAGGGGTGTTCCCAAGGGCGTCCATAGAGCGTTTTTCAGGAGGGGGCTTAAACTTAAACAATATTTTTTTATATATGACTAATTATTTAACAAATAGGTACCTTATGCCTAACGGAACCTACAGAATTCGTAAAAAATAAACACAAAATTACAATTTATAAGTTTTTATCATAAAATAAAAATGTTAAATTCCTAGACGTCTTGCCAAACTCGTTGATTGCTTTTTTTAATAAATTTTCTTTATTTTTTTGTAAATAATCATAACCAGTTTAGTGATTTGTTGGTCTCTCCTAACTAACCACTGTACTATTCAATATTTACAGGCGCGGATCCAGAACTTTGCTTTGGGGGGGAGGGTCATCATGATATAAATGAAGCTAAAAAGCGCCGCAGGCGAAAAATTTTTGCGACTAGGCCCAAAATTTGACAGCGAATGCGCTATAGGCAAGAAAATTTTCGTTAACGCTGCCGGGTTTTCGTAACCAACTTAAGATTCTGGAACAACGCTGCTTAGTTTGACTTCTAAAAAAAAATTTAGTAATGCCAATTTGTTTTTGGCGAAAATGGTGTACAAGTTCTAGAAAATACGAGGAAATACAAGGAAAATACAGAAAATACGAGAAAAATTAAGAAATTACATGGAAAATACAGAAAATACGAGAAAATACAGAAAATATGAGAAAAATTAGGAACATACAAGGAAAATACGGGAAATACAAGGAAAATACGAAGAAAATTCGGCAATATGGAAAATGGTGTACAAATTTTTCTCAGTGAATTACCCCTCGATTTATACTGAATTATGAAATAAAATAGTAATGTGGCCGCCTAGGGGGGGGCAAGTGCCCGTTTTGCCCCCCCCCCCCCCCTATGGACGCCCTTGGTAGTTCCCCTAATCTAATAAAATGTTACTTGAATAACCGGTACCAATTTGTGAAAGTTAACGAGGGTAAAAGAGCCACTAAGCTGATTTCACGGGGTGTTCCCCAAGAATCAAACTTGAGACCTTTTTCTATATTGTCTATGCGAATGATTTAAGTCCTTATATCACCACAGAAAAAGTTAGAGATGCGGACGATACTAACATCCTAATAATTGCAGACGATCGGTCGATACCGTGAGACGAATGTGAGAATGTTTACAGTCAAGTACAGCTGTGGGCTGATAAGAATTTTCTAAAACTGAATAAAGAAAAAACGATATTGCTTTGCTTTACATTAGCAAGCCGAAACACCGAAAGTGATTTTAAGTTGTTTGAGGGATCTCTGGACGAACTTGGGTGTCAGGAAAGTACGAAGATGTTAGGGTTTGGGGATTGATTATAAGCTTAAATGGGGATTCCATGTTGACAACTTATGCTCAAGATTGCGCAGCACCTGCTATGGACTACACTTTGGGCAGTGTGTGGCTTGCCTACTCTTATGTCACTATATTTTTTTAATATTTATAGCCACCTAAGATACGGTATATTGTGCTAGGGTAATAGTAGTCAGATAAACAGGGTTTTTCTGCGTAGGGAAACCTGTGAACTGGCTTTTAGGCAGAATAAAATTCTTACAGTTTTCGACATATACAGTGACCGGCAGAAAGTGCGCAGCATATGGGAAACTTTTTTATCTTTAAGTTTAGAAACTAAATTTTATTTTAGATAGGTTCTGCATATTCTCAAACCAAAATAACACCCATTAAATCCGGTAAAAGTCTAACGGTATACGAGGTAGGACCAAAAATTTGAAATTCTGCTAAGAGTAAACTACCTTCATCTTTCATTTTAGAATATTTTTTTACTAAGAATTATTATTTTAATTTCGAAGTTATACCCAAATTCCAAATTTCGCCTATTTTGGACAAAAAAATGGATTTAATCGTGTTTTCTGAATAACCCTGTATATAAAATAAATGGCAACCAAACAGTACGAAAATAAGATTTTCTGCAGACTTTGTTAGAGATAACCGTCGATTATAAGTCCGATTAGTTTGTTTTCATAATATTATAGCTTTTTAAAATAAAAATATAAAATTATTAAATATTTTTGCTGCACACCGTATTTTATTTTCTGAGGGAACAAGTTAATTTCATCTAATTGATATTTTTTTATTTACATTGACTTAAAGCATCTCCTAAATAGTTTTTTATACATTGAAGTATGCATAAAAAGTTTCCTTTTGCGTGACGAATGAAATCCGTTCAAAATATATTTTTAATTTAAATTTTTTTCTTTATAAATCAAAAGGAAAATTTCTATGCATACTTCAATGTATAAAAACTATTTAGGAGATGCTTTAAGTCAATGTAAATCAAAAAATATCAGTTAGATGAAATTAACTTGTTCTCTCAGAAAATAAAACACGGTGTGCAGCAAAAATATTTAATATTTTTATGTTTTTATTTTAAAAAGCCATAATATTATGAAAACAAACTAATCGGACTTATGATCGACGCTAATCTCTAACAAAGTCCGCAAAAAATCTTATTTTCGTACTGTTCGGTTGCCATTTATTTTTAATACAGGGTTATTCAGAAAACACGATTAAATCCATTTTTTTTGTCCAAAATAAGCGAAATTTGGAATTTGGGTATAACTTTGAAATTAAAACAATAATTCTTAGTAAAAAAATATTCTAAAATGAAAGATGGAGGTAGTTTACTCTTAGCAGAATTTCACATTTTTGACCCTACCTCGTATATCATAATTTTACCGGATTTAATGGGTGTTATTTTGGTTTGAGAACATGCAGAACCTATCTAAAATAAAATTAATTTTCTAAATTTAAAGATAAAAAACTTTCCCATGTGCTGCGCACTTTCTGCCGGTCACTGTTTACAGTGCGTCCATAAAGTCTTGCACAAATTCATTTAACATTCAGGGATTTACTATTTTTTAAAACGCTCGCACACGTCAATCAGGGGTTTTATTTGCGCATTTTTTAAGGTAAAATGTTTTGATACAGGATGTCCCACGTAGGAGGTATGACGTCATCGATGATTTTTTTAAATGGAACACCCTGTATATTATATCAATTTTGAATTCTATGATGAAAACTTAAAACTTTTTATTTAACCAACCATACCTCTGGAAATCACGGTTTCTGACATATTGACGTTTGAAAATTTATTTTAAAAACGTTTATTGAAACAATGCTTATTTTCAATATTTTACAATAGTGGTATTTTATTTTATATTAAGATCAATTAATTAGATGCTGAAATTGCCCGCCATTGACTTGCTGACAATATCCTAAACGATAATAAAACTCTTCTTTAACATTTTGAAGCATATCCCTGGTTATAATAGACATTTCCAGCGAAATTCTTTCTTTCAGGCTGTTCAAATTTTCAGGACTATTTACATACACCATTGACTTCAAATATTCCCATAAAAAATAATCCAAAATGGTCAGGTCCGGCGACCTAGCTGGCCATTCGATCGCTCCTCTTCTCCCAATCCATTTATTTGGAAAAACGGCATCTAAATAATTTTGTACCGCTCTATAATAATGCGGCGGTGCCCCATCCTGTTGAAACCATAGTAAATTATTCAACTGATTTCTATTATTACTTTCCAGAAATAAGTTAATTAGGTCGGGAATTAGCTGATTTTGTAAAAACTCTAAATACAATTGCCCAGTTAAATTTTGGTCGAAAAAATATGGCCCAACTAATCGATTTTGAACTATTCTCACCCAGACGTTTAATTTTTTAGGGTGTTGTGTATGGCAAGTTTGTATCCAATGTGGGTTTGTGTTCGACCAATATCGAACATTTTGTCGATTAACATGGCCAAAAAGAAAGAAGGTGGCTTCATCTGAAAAAATTATATTTTTGGAGAAGTCCGGAGTTTTAACGCACTTTGCCATCATGATCTCACAAAATTCAGTTCTGCGGTCGAAGTCATCTTCAGCTAACGCATGGACTAATTTGACTTTATATGGGTGATATTTGGCAGCATTAAAAATATTGGAAATACTCGATTTTCCAACGTTATATTGATCACCTGTACTTCTTACATGTATATGCGGATTTTCTATGGCCGAAAGTAACACATTTGTCTTAGTTTCTCCGTCAATTGTTGGCCTTCCAGTTCTCAGTTTATCTTTAACAAATCCAGTTTCTCTAAACTTTTTATCAATGCGACTGACAGTCGATCTAGATATCTGATGTTCTGGATGAGTAGCATTAAATAAATTACGTACTTCTTCATGCGTACGAACTCGATCTCCGTATCCAATCATGATTAAAATGGTAATTCGATCTTTTTCACTAAGATAATGTGCCATTGCTATATAATTGATAATCGTTAACTATTTCACAGATCAACTTTGACTTTTTAAAAATACAAAAACAATGACACCTGATTATAGCATCATGGCCGTCCATAGCCTACTTACTTATTTTCAATCAGTTTTAACAAAATTAGTATGTTTGATAATAATTATTGTTGTTATACCTTTAAACGTCAATATTTCAGAAACCGTGATTTCCAGAGGTATGGTTGGTTATATAAAAAGTTTTAGGTTTTCATCATAGAATTCAAAATTGATATAATATACAGGGTGTCCCATTTAAAAAAAATCATCGATGACGTCATACCTACTACGTGGAACATCCTGCATAAAAACATTTTACCTAAAAAAATGCGCAAATAAAAACACTAATTGACGTGTCCGAGCGTTTTGGAAAATAGTAAATCCCTGAATTTTAAATGAATTTGTGCAAGACTTTATGGACGCACGTATACTTGAAGTTTGCTCATATTATTATGTTTATAGAGATAGGCACACGTTTGAGGGTTTCCGACTTAATCATAATTATAATACTAGAGGTCACTTAAGATTGATGCCGCCACCTCATCGCACAGCTACTTACCAGAAGAGTTTTTATTTTAACTGTTTCAGATTTTATTATGTCCTAGATTCTAGATAATAGCATAAAAGTGGCACCTAATATCAATGTTTTTAAAATTAGACTTAAAAAGCTGCTGTTTCAAAAAAACTTTTATAGTCTTAGTGAATTTTTCTTGTAGTTACTTCATTTGTCTGACGTTTTTTCCAATTATTGTAGTGCCCTAGAAAAATATTGCCTACTAATTTCGGGATACATTGTAATATTACAAAAACTGGTTTGAATTAAAGCTATATTTATTTTATATTACAAATTATATTATACAATGTCATCTTGAATTTTACACATGTATTTACAGGACATAGAAAAAGGTAAATCATCATACTAAAAGGTCTAAACCCTATAAAGCGATTATAAAAAATAAATAACAGCATAAACGAAATATTCCTATCGGAAAATAACAACTTACATTTAGTCAATAGGTGTGTGTTAGAAGCTTAAATATGGCAAAAAAATATTAGAGCTAATTTATTGTCTACAATATTCTGTAAATTTGAAATTAGACGTGCTAAAAATAGGCACTTAAGACACATTGTCAAATTATAAAACAATTTAGGTTAAGGGTATAAATTGGCTGTAAGTGTGGTCGGTATCATTTATGAAACTCAGGATTTAATTAACAATTTAACCTAAGATCACTTTAAAATTAATGCAGCCTAAACAATTTTATGTTTCTTTTCACTTTCTTTTGCTCTTGATGGTGATGATTAAAGGGCGGAATATATGCAAAATGCATATACCTATATGCATTTTTTTTTGCATATTTTGTCAATTTTATAATAAAACGCATATTTTTCATAAATTATTATTTTAAGAGCATATTTTTATGTTTTCGGCTTTATTAAAAAATTAAAACGTTAAAGGTTTAATGTCCAGTTCGGTACTTATTTCAGGGATTTTTCAATCTGAAGATTATAATAATTATATTTACATTTTAAAAATACACAAGGTATTTACTGGAGTTTTCCAGGTATATTGTTAGGGATTGTTTATCGTCAATTAATAACGCGTTATTATTACCTGCTTAACAAACTGTATTTATATCGATCCAGAACCTGTAATTACCCGGTGGGGAACATGGATTAGGGCCGCAATATTCCACGCAGAGCATTTCGACGCCATTAAAGACCACTAATTTTGGATTTAGACGACGATTCGCAGTGTGTTGTGCAAAGTAAAGAGTTGTTACAAAGTGCAAGTGTAGCTAAAGATCTTTTTTTTATTAGGGTTAATTTCAGTTTTATACCGGACATAATATCCTCCGTTGTTGGAGAGTAGAAATTTAAGTTTAAGAGACTCAATTAGTATTGTCGATACTTTTTCCGCTAAATGTAACAACATTTCCGGTAAAGTAGGAGGTCAAGTAAGGAAGAAATTGGACGTAACTGTAAAAAAGAATGAAGGATTTAAATACTTAACTGCAGTAAAAAGCATTTATGGGGGTAAACCATCCAACGAAGTTGTATCTTGGATTTATATTTTGCTACCTAAGTTGCAGTATAGTCCGATTACATTAGTAGATGTTGTCGCTTCTCTTTGTATAAACATATTTTTACTAATACAATACAATCCTTTTTAGTTGAAAATTTGAAAAGTATTTTGTAATACCTTTTATACAATTGTAGGTTAAAAAATTGTTTACTTTTATTTTTCTTGCATTTTTTTTTTAAATAAACATATTTTTTAGAACCCAATATGTTTCTTTACCTCATTTTACTATAATAAAATTAAGAAATATTGCATACCAGTATACATATTTGGTAAAAAAAGTTAAATAACTGCATATTTTAAATGCAAACAAGGCATATATATGCGCATATTTTGGTGCATATAATCCGCCCTTTAGTGATGATATAACATTTTCTAGGTGGTTATATATCTGCCATTGATGAAAGAACAGGAACATTTTAGTAAGTTAAGGTTTTAAAAAGTATATATATCAGGAACTTGATAAGAATAGTCAAATAAAACACTGTTTAGTGACTTCTGTATATGGGAAGGTAGCCATATTAAACGGATAAAAATAACGCGAATGCGACAGTTCTTTCTATTCGATTAGCGGCTATTGATAAGAAATACTACGTTCCTAGTAAATCTACACAAGTAACAATTTAAACTAAAGGTTATAAACAAAAATGTAACAGGAATCATGCGGACGACATTCTTTTAGTTTAATGACACGAAAGTAGGCATAAAAATATTTAAAAACTAAGTATACACATGCATAAAATTCTACCAAGTAATTCTGATTCTTAACTGGGTTTTACATATATATCTTTTCCGGATATAATTTTGTTTGTAACGAGTTCTTGATTTATAATAAAATTGACTTTACTACTAAATTTCTTTGAAATCTTTATGCGTTTTATGTTATGTAAACTGTTTTTGAAACAAGACAGCTTTAGCTTTAAAATTAGTAAAAATGTTGTAACCACTTAATGATTTCTATAATATAAAAAAGGTAAGGTCAATTATAACCTGTTTTACTAATTTTAATTTTGACACAAAAAAAATATTCTAAGGTTTCAGGTTTTTTAAATTTTGAATTACTTACTGAGAAAATTAAAACAGGTGAAAATCGAATACCGTCAAGTGTTATTTGTTATTTCTAAACTGTTCTTTTCTATTTCAACTATCAAAACAAAGATAACATTATAATCGGCCGTTGGACTGTGGACTGCCAAATTAAATAAGTGTTTGTAATGGGATGACATGACGTTGGTCTGGTTGTGTTCAAACTTTATGCTTTCGCGGCGTCTTTTTAATTCTAGAAAAGTTTTGTGATACTAGCAAAAATTTTATTATTGGGATAGATATATTTTCAAATTTTCAATAGGTTCTTATTACAGATGTCAGTGCTGAATATGACAAATTCGGTTATAGGGAAAAAGTTCATTGGATTGGGTCAAAATAAGGTCATAAGGAAAATATAAAGGTTTTGTATAGTAACCAGTATAAAACACACAACCACATAAAAATATGAGAAAAATTCTGATTGACGGAATATTGAAAATTTGTTTATGCATAATACTTTAAATTAATTTTGACTTTTTTCAAGTGACTCGTTTGACAGGAAAATTGTAAATGACGAGACATCGAAAAAAGTTATTTGAAAATTAAATTTTACATTATTTTAAATTCGAAAAATAATTTTTTTGTGTGTTCCATCCCCCGCACCCTACGATATCCGATCTCATCCGGTCTGGTTACCGGCGTGAATGGGGGATGATCCCACTCTTCTCTAATTTTTGCTCGACGCTGGACCCACGTCAAGAGTTATTCCGCTAATATCCACCAGGTTCGAACCATTTTCCGGCCGTGGGAAACGAACCCAAAAACCCTTGTCCTAGATTTTTTAAATGTTCAATATTACTTTCATATTTCCATGAATTTAATAAAAAAATGCGCTTAATAGTTAAATGATTGAAAACCCAAGGTATTAATCAAATATGATGTCATGCAAACAATATTTGGATAATTTTAATCACTCATCTAAACAAAATTTATTCAAAAAATGGTGGTGTCTATTGGTCTATTGCATAATGAGGGAAAAACCCATTATATAGATTTTTGTTGTTTCTTAATATTTTTATTTATAAAAATTTTTAATTTTCCTTTGTACCATGTACTTGAGTGTGGTCAGCTCCTTTATTTAACAACCATATAATAACTAGTGTCCGCCTGAAACAAGATTTTCAGCCGAAACCGAATCTTCAGCCTTGGTCTCAGTTTCGGGCGAAACCGAAACTTATTTATACATTTGTTTGAAGGTTGTAGGCAATGATGTATCTTGCGTAATAGATTTGTTTTGGACTTCCATTGCCTTTAGTTTTTCATATCACAACGTTTCAACTGGTAAGTATCTCCAGTCGTCTTCAGGTGAATACTATTATACATGTTAAAAATTTTATTGTATACTGAAATCTAATTTATGTTATGTAGGTTGGGAACGGATTGAACTCTTCCCACCTAAAAAAAAAGGTCGACAGAGAAAAATTATATTATGAGATCCCCAAAGTGTTAGCCGAACGGTGCGCGACAACTCACGAACACTGAGTTTCGGCACAGCCGAAGGTTCGGCCGATTGTTGGCCGAAACAGAAACTGTCACCATACCTAATTTTTTGGCCGAAACCGAATCTTCGGTCGGTCTCTAAAAATAACTAAAAATGGTAAATTATAGCTGGGTTCGGGATTGTTTACGGAGCTGGAGTAGAGTTAGAGTGGCGTTTTAATCACGTGACCTTAGAGTTTTAGGTGTATGAATGGTCTGTCCCGAACGCTCGAGAGTTTTTACAGTTAATCACCATAACCTCAATCGCTTGTTTCGTCTTTGTGGTTTATTATTTGATATTATGTAAATATTTCGTGTTTTTTGTACCTTTATTATTTAATTTACAATATGGATTTCTTTCGTCATCTGGTGCCAATACTTAATTTTGTCAGAGAAATATTTTTTAAAGATTTTTCTGATGATAACAATAAATTATTGTCCGTAATAATTGGTTTTCCGTCTTGGTCCACTACTGCGGAATGTGTTTCTGATTTCTTGCGCGTTCATGTTTGATTGAAGACAAATAAGCTAAACTCATAACCTATGAATATGTAAAATACTAAAAACACGATCACTGCGCATGCCCGCTCCGGAGTTCTTCTCTCGCGAGGTGGAACTCTTGGAGTGAGCTCCTTTAACTCCGTGTCGCAATACCCGACCGCACTTCGAGTCACACCTTTTACTCGAAAGGACAATATCCGAACGGATCTGGAGCGTTTTGTGCACATAGAGTTAAAAGAGTGAGCATCCCGAACCCACCATGGTTGCCAGATACAGCGACTGAAAATTTTAACAAATAAAGACCCAAAGAAATAACAAATATCTTTAACTAATTGATGATAACATGGTTTTCAAATATTTAATACAATTTCATTAAATTCACGGGAATATGAAAGTAAAAGTCCCCCCACCCCATGGGCAACCTTGAAGATGTTATTCAAAACCAATAATTAACCTTATTTTGATCTAAGCTACTATAAAACTAGAAACTTAATAATTATTGACGGTACCTTTTTACCAGGTTTTACAAGCCAATATTAAATATCACCTTACATAAGGCTGCGCTGATAAAAAAAAGGGAAAAATATATTTTGGTATGTGAAATAGAACATTAAAAAAAAATCCCCGCATCGTTGCAACTACGAGGCAGTGATTCAATAGATGGCAGGACTTAAGCATTTAGTTGTTGCACACTTTATTCACATTTAGTGTTCACGGTATTCAGCAAAAAATATCAATATTTATTGATTTTTTTTAATTTGGTTGTTAAATTGAAGCTATATTGCTAACAACATAACCAGAAAACAAAAAAAACAGTTACCAACTGCGTTTAGAAATATTATGACTATAAATATGTTCAGAAACTTAAAAAGGTTATTAAAAATTCCATTTGTCATTAAATTAAAATCAACATTCTGGCATAACCAGAAGTGACAGAAACATGAAATTTTTTTGCCAATATCAAAGTTCCAAAAAGAAAAATCTACCCGTTTCCGAAATTATCTAATAGACCAAGGCCACTCATTCATGAATGACCCGGTAGCTTATTTAAAAAACATACTTAAGCGTAACACCAGACACATTCATGACAGCATAGAGTCACAATATGAGACGTCAAATGACGTCAAACGTCAATGAGAACAGTGTTGCCTGTTGTCTTGAAGACGCTCAGCCTGGTTCCAGCACGTCTCTGAAGTATAGTTACCACAATTTCTGACAAGGACTATTTTTGGATTGGATTTGGAGTAGAAGTGCTGCTTCAAATCTTGTCGGTAGTAATCTTTTTTAACTTTTGGTAAAAAAGAATATGAAGTCTTGCACTAGAGGGTGAATTGGACAGGTTAATTTACATATTTAGGTTTGTTGATTTATGTTGTAAATATTTTGTTGCTGGTAGTATTTAGCGATGGTTTTTCTGTTTGCCCTCAAGCCGCCATTAAGTCACGTATTTTGAATTGGCTAAAAACAGCGCCGTATAGTGCAATCGTTTTGGGATGCGCTGTAACCGCGTATGTTTTGAAAGATAACATTGTGCTCAAGTATATTTTAAAATAACCAATACAGCGATCGGTGTACGTGTTGGTGTTGTGCTTAAGTAGGTTTTGAAAATACGCGACCCGGTATAGGTTAGTAATTCTTTAGAAATCACATTGGGTATCATTTTATTCATAGAATAGTGTAAACATTTTTATTATACAGGGCGATTGACGACGAATGCCCGTTAGATAGATCGTTTAGAAAAAATATTAAATTAATTTTTGAGACTTTACACTTATATGTTCATCGATCATGTCTGGTAAAACCAGAATAGCTGTAATTTTTAGGTTTTGAGACATCTGTAACTATTTAGCAGCCTATAGCTTTCTAGCCACGCCATTAAAAGTGTTTGCATATTCCTATCAGATTATCACCTTGTATTGATTTCTAACAAAAAACATCATAAGTTCTGATTTAACCAGGCGAAGGCGATTTTCTGAGTAGAAAATGTGCAAGGCATTTTTCTAGGATACACATAACCGGAAGTGACGGAACAACGTCAATCCTTTGTATATAAATATAAACAAGGAGATTTCAAAGACATCTCTAAAAGGTCCGACGAACAGTCGACGTAAATTACCATGTATATCTTTTGGTCGATCTTTGTAAATATGGTCTATACGACCACTGCATTTAAACATATTTAAGTAACAAATATCAAAGAAACAGAGAGAGAGTCCAACCTTATAGATGACAATTTAAACGTTATAACGATTTGTGTACTCTAACATAGATATCAAGCAGTCCTAAAACTGAAATCCTCCCATAGGAACAGATTGATCAGCACTAAACTGGTACTGTTCGTGATTGGTATCTATTGAGGGTGCAATATTGGTATCTTCCTCTTCCGTTCCAAAGAAGTGCTCTATGATGTCGAAGGCTTTTTGGTATATTTCCATATTCTCGTGAGATTGCAGAAATTCTATTTTGTCCAAACCTGTAAAGAAATAGATGCTGCAACCGTCATAGGATTTACCACGATACACCTACAAGGGTATGCAGATTAGCACGCCAAAATTTGAACACCGCTGCGCATTGAGTCACACTCAGGCGACGATTCTAACATCATACTATGGAGAACTAGAGGGTAGGAGGCCGATCGACAATGGCAGCATTTTCAATTTCTGTCCCGGTTTTTTGGTTAGTTCGCTATTGGCCGATAGATGGCTCTCGCGTCCGAAGTGGGCTGATGTTGTCGTCTTCTTCTTCTTCGTTTTTAATATGGAAAACTAGATTCTCCATAGTTTTTAACTTTTACTTAAACCCTTTATTTTTCTGTGCTTTTACTTTTGACAATTGACATTTTATTTTTCCAAATAACAAATAACGTTTGAGGGCAAGACAAGACAAATAACGTTGTATTGTAATTAATTTCCATATTTATAATGAATAATGGTACCATTTATAAAAGTAGAGTTTGCTTTGTGTCGGGGTGTAAGACAGGATCTTCTTCAAAGAGGAAACGAAGCCAAATAAGTCTCTTTCTAGCTCCAAAGGTAAGCTCACTTTAAAAAAAAACTCTGTAGCTAGAATGTTTAATACCCTGTATTTTAAAAACCAAGCATCGTTGGAACTTTATACAGGCCGAGTTTACTAATAAGTATAACAAAGTAAGTGTAAATTCATATAAAAGTCCTTATTTGTTCCTTAAAAAACTAATTTAAATAAAAATAGTTATCGCGTCCATAAGAAACCATTTATTTGATAGCCCACTTCGAACACGAGCGCCATCTTATGGCAACTCGTAAAGCTGAATTACCGATTCTAATTTGGGACCGAATCCAATGCATTGCGATCGGCCTCCTACCTCAAGTCCTCCATACATCATACATAACCAGACTAATGTAAAAAGCGCGCAAATTTACTTTTATTTGTGGCTGTAGTTTTTATTTTCAGTTCGGGTATAGTCAAAATTTTAATTCCTCTAGCAAGATGGATTCCAAGTCACGTGACACTCTGTCAATTCTGGTCTATTGAATTTTTATAAGTTCGTATGATTTTTGGTCAAATGAATATTAATTGTTGGTACTGGCCACACAAAACTAATAATTAAACTCAATCAAAGTAAAAATAAAAGGCACCATAACCACTAAATATTTTGAAAACCTAATCAAGAGATCATCCCATTTCTAAATCAACTGCGAATAGTATACAATCTTGGTAACGTGAACACAAAAAATTCTAAGGAGTTCATGTTAACGGAACGTTTATATTAGCGAAGTTTACAAAAAATACATATAAATACATAATATGCAACAAATTAATCGATTTGGAGCGATGGACCGGTAATAACTGTGGTTATACCCTTGGTTAACCTTGAATTTGCCCTTTTGAAGATATTACGTCACGCGACAAAATAAACGCTTGAAAGAGAAAAAGTTTTTACCGGTTATAACTGTCAAATTTGTTTTTGATTATACATAACCACATTTTTTTTTGGCGCTTGGTAAGCGGTTTTGTGCAGGTGCAAGCAAAAGGCAGTATAAAGTATATTTCTTTGTCAAAAAGCGTATCTATAAATGATATATCAGTGTAATGGATCCTTTACCATTAAGCGTGATTAGTGATTGGGACCGAGAAGAGGGCATAATTTTAACCGTTTATTATTAGATTAGCCGTATTTAAGTCGTCCACGACTATGGTATAATAATTTCCTTCGAAATTTATGTTAAGCTGACAGGTATTGTTCCATATTATTTATTGGCATTTAAAACGCTGATAAACACAACACTACAAATAAAAAGAGACGGAGAATAAAAAACACCTCTCCAGCAAGGTTATTACCCGTCCAAGAAATGACAACACATGACGTAGCGAAGGCTTAGTTATGACGTTATTTATCACCGAAAAGTTATAACCACAGCCGCTACAACGCCAGTGGTAAAAACCAATTTGGAATATTTATAACCGGTCCATCGCTCCAAATCGATTATTATTATTATTATTGTATCTAGCATAGTGTGTATTGATACAATAAGATACAATAACCTAACTTAAGATACTTAACTAATCTTTTATAGCAAAATAAGATGTTAATTTAGATTGTGTTTTTTAGCAGAAATGTTTGCTAAAACAGCTTACTCATGAATGTTATTAAACTCGCGATTTCCGTTATGTTTAAGCCATTCTGCTTAGACCATTCTATTGCTATCCTGAGGGCTTCAACTGCTTCACCATGCTTAATTTTAACACTTGGCTAGTCTTGGATTTCAAGATCACTTTCATCCTCTTCATTCTCATTTACGCCTTCTTCCAAGTTTGAGCCTTCTTCCAATCTTCTATCTCTTCAGCTTTTATTAACATCCCCTATGATTTTTGCTTTTTCGGAAAGAGAAAGGCATTTTGATTTTCCTTTTACTTTAACCATTTTGAACTGATTAATGCATAAAATTAAGTACGATTCAAGGTATAACACTCTTTAGCACTGAAGATAAACACTACACTAATCTAATGTTCCCTTTCACAAGCTACATATTATACTACAATGAATCAAGAAAGAAATGCTAAAGCGGCGAAACAAAAACATTGTTCATACCACCGTTATTAAACACTGTTTATACTACAGAGCGGTCAATGCAAAAAATATTATGTTCATATTACTGAGTCGTTCATAAGAGTGCATATTCATATTATCGCGATTGTACTCTATTGTAGTATATTAGTACATAATTTTGAGCATAAGGGTAAGATAAAAAAAAAACTTGCCAAAAACAGCTACAAAGCAGTCTTTTACTTACCATAACATTCTTCAATAAGAACTGCATAAGGATTTGTACCAGCGTGTGTTTTTGCTTCTTGTTCTCCCAATCGTAAAATGTTTTCCAAGCCATTGAGGGCAACTTGAACAATTTTTGCATCCATTACAGTTAGAAGGTCGCAAAGTGGACCAATACAACCCTGGTTAACCAAGTACCTAAATAATACTTTTATTAGTTAATAATTAAAAATTTATATTAAGGTGGGAGTAGCAACATGCTTGCCAACCTATAACCTATTTCGCGTAGATTTATTTATTTTTTCTAACTTTTACACAAAATTCAAATAAAATCAATATCGTCTTTATATTCTACACGTAATAATTAACATGTTAAATAAGTAATATAATATAAGGAATTTCCTAAGTTATTTAAGGAGAATTGTATATCGAAAAATATCGGTTAAGATTTTTTTTAACATTATTATGTCATTGTTCTTTCACTATACAATTCTCACAAAATAAGCAATGAAATAATAATAATAATATAATAATAAAGTTTATTTAAAATTTAATAATATAATAAAATTAATAAATATGTTTATGTTGTCTTCGATAAACTTATTCTTCAATCCCCTGAAGCTGAGCTTGTTAGGGGCAAATCTTATTTTTTGTTTTAGTATGTAAAATTATTAAAAAAAATAAATCATAAATATGCATTAAAAATCAAGTTATTTAAAGTAAAAATGTTAATTTATAGTATAAACGCAGCTTTTTTGAAGAAATATATTACCTATAATAAAATTATTAATTTATAATTTTTAAGTAAAAAATATTACTTATATAGATTATTCAGAACAATATTAATTAATTAAAGCATTTCTAAAAATATTTTCAAATTTCTATTTTTTCACCGAGAATAGTAACTGTAAGAATCTGAAATCAAAAAAAATTTATCTCTTTAAATAAGGAAGTTGATGTGACACCTGTCAAATTTTGACAGATTGACATATAATTTTTTTCAACTTTTTTTTTATCAAAAAATAAAAAAATTGACGTGTTTTTTGTTTTTTTCTTAAATTAATTCTAGAACCAGCTCATGTTTTAAAATTTGATATTTATGTAATATATCAGATATTACCTAAATAATGTGCAGACGATATTAATTTATATTATGATAGGTAATTTTTCGCCACAAAATTACAGAACGTTGTATAGATGTCTATTTGAAAACTAGTTACCTTATTTGATCTGGTGTTCCTCCACTTGTAGCATTTGTAATCGCCCATGCAGCCTCCTTTCTTGTTTTAAATTCGGCTTTACATAAAATTTCTATCAACACTGGAAAAATATTGGCATCGATAACAGCCTAAAAAAGAAAAAGTTCAGATTGCACCAAAAAATATTTCTTTTAATCTAGCTATAATGGGGGAGCTAAGCTCACCCAAGCTGCTCGATTACCCCCTCCAAATATATTTATTTATTTATCTTATTACCTCACAGAAAAAGTATAATATATTATTATATAATCCCGAAAAAAAATTTTTGAGATATTCACAGGGAATTTCGAAAACAATAAGAAATATGAAAATGGTTACAGTGAGGCAAAGTAGCGTATTTTGGGGCCTTATAATTTGGTGAAAACTACTCTATATGGGACATGTCATGAGGGGAGAAAAATATAGAATGTTGCAAATCGTTATGCAGGGAAAAATCCAAGGAAAGAGATCTATACGAAGGAGACGAAACTCATGGCTGAAGAATCTTAGGGAATGGTTTGGATGTAGTAATAATGAATTATTTAGAGCTGCGGTTTAAAAAATAAGAATCGCCCTGATGATTGCCAACCTTCGTAGCGGAGACGGTACCTAGAGAAGAAGAAGAATTTGGTGAAAGAATATTGTAAATATTCCGAATTCGTTCGAATACATATTATATCGAAAAACCAAAAATCTTACAGTTCTGGTTTTTAATTTTTTGAACCTTAATTTTTTACTTGGGGAGAAAACAAAAACCCTTAAATGTCTCCAACCTTCAAACAGTCAAAAAACACTTGTTCATACCCCTTTTTATGTTCCACAAGATGACGTTATTAGTTTCAAAATTCGATGTTTCGTTCTGTAATTACCACTGTCAAGTCAATTTTTTCAAATACGGACCTAACTTTAAAATGTCTTTATTCCAAACTAACTTTTACAGTTCATTACATGGAAAGTGACAACATAATATACAAAATAATAACCATTAAAAAAAAATAACAATAAAAAAAATAGAAGTTAATCCAATTTAATTCATTAATAAAATCAATTTAAAAAAAATAGTATAAATAATTTAATTTAGTAAGTATCTCTTTAATTGTTTTTTAAAAGTTGTCAATTTTTTAATTTTTGTGATATTATTTTGGAAGATTGTTATGTTTTATTATACCGTCATATAAAAGCGATTTTTTTCCGAAATTACTTTTTACTGGTATAGTTTGATAATTTATACAACGTCTGGTGTTATGATCATGCAATGTCTTATTCTCCTGAAGTGTTATGTTTGATTTTTTTTCTTTTAAAATAATAGAGTGAATTAGAATACAAATTTTTACTTTATAATATAATGTTTTGAACAGAGAACTCACAGCCAACGAGAAGCGACAGCTCGGCGTTTTGCGGGTCCTGTTTTGGTACGCGCATGTGGCAAAGATGTTGTGTATCGCTAAAAAACATGTGCTCGTCTAAATTGTGTTTAGTCCGCGAGCTGACGTTGCGCCTAGCTAATTGTGATATTATTTTGTTTTCGTTCTGTGTTGTAAAAGGTCTGGATATTATTGTGCCTACCCGTATTGTTCAGTCAAAACCGGCCAAGGATTAAGTTTATTTAGTTTTCCAAAGGAGTACGAACGGTAATTATTATGATAATCAATTAATTATAATATGGATAATAGATTTAAAATTTTTAATCTTAAAGTTTTTTGAGATGTAGGTACATATTTTTAACAGACTTGATAAATAAAGATGGAGCTTAATAGTTTCCTTATGTTTTTATGTTTAATCGCGAATAAATTGTTGATATGATAAAATAAAATAATAAGATATAAGTTGTAAAGGTCTGGTTAAAATAGTTTTTGGGTAGATTTATTTCAAAAGGGGTAGAAATAATGGATATTATGTTGCTTTAAATACAATATTTTGTTATAGTGCAAAATTGTGGATAGACGCCTGCAGTAGGCCAGATTTATTGCCAAAGATTATAAATGCACATAAAAACTATCGGCTTTGTGAAAACCATTTCGAAGAAAAATATTTTTCAAGAAGTGCAACTATTAAAAAAACCTTATTTCCGCAAGCAGTGCCCACAAAGTTTTCTAACCTTTCGCCAACATGTGAAGAAATGCCTGAAGAAATTATTCCTTCATTAGGAGAGCCTCTCAAAAAAATTAATATATTGTCAGGTTTGTATGCTTTATACAGTGAAAGGAAGAAAGTTCGCACCAAAGGGTTTTTTTTATTTAAAAACTTACCAAATTTTTTTGGCGGTTGAAAAGTTCTGCATGTCCTTAAGCAAAAAAGAGCATAGACAAAACTAGTAAATATTGCGCCGTATACGAGGAAGAGGTGAAAACGTTAAATTCACTCAAGAAAAAATTGCCCTTATTTTTCACTGTGGAATTTTTTTTTATTAGGAAATGTTGTTTGCACTTAAAACTTATCCATATATACCAAATTTTAGCTCGGTAGCACAAATATAAATAATTTTCATGGCTACTAGATTTAAATGAAAACGAATTTTATTGTAAGGGTTTAAACACCAGAAAAGTTTAATTATTTTTGACGTTATTTTATTAAACGTCCAGTTCTCGCGTATTTAAACAAATTTAAGTAAGTTATGTGTCTAATTGCCCAAGAGGTGTTAAAAAATTGAATTTATAGGTTGCATAGCTTCTATCGATTCGTTATACGAGGGGGCGTAAAAAAAAGTAAAAACACTTTTTTTGTGGTACCGAGCTGAAATTTGGTATTTATGGATAACTTTTAAGTGCAAACAACATTTCCTTATAACAAAATTTTCTACAGTGAAAAATAAGGGCACTTTATTCTTGAATGAATTTATTGTTTTCACCTCTCCCTCGTATACAGCGCAATATTTACTAGTTTTGCCTATGCTCTTTTTTGTTTAAGGACATGCAGAACTTAAAAAATTATACGAAAGCTACGAATTTTATCACATATATATAAGTTTTTTTAAATAGGCAAATGTAAAACAATATGTAATTATTATTCCTCTAGTAATTTCAGAATTAACATGTATTTCTGAATAAAATTTTTGTTTTTTTACAACAGCTTTTTATTCAGGATGAATTAACTTTTTTTTAATCCCCGAAGGACCACATTTTTTTTTATCCATGGGTAAGTAACTATGACACTAAAGCAATTGTCAAAAACGTCACTGTAGTTTTTAAAGCGCAAAAAACTGTGTAACAAATTACTGACGTTTTAATAAAATTATATTTATCTCACGCCACCCTATATCTACGTATACCTAGTCACGATATATTTTGACGTCCTAATAGTGTTCTATAATTTATGTTATAACATGTTTATAATATATAAGTACATATTTTTGCCCATCACAAATCGAAGGAAGCTCAAACAAATCTGTAAAAGCGTTAGAAATTTAAAAGTTTTTTAATATAATAATTTTTTTTAATTTTCTACTTCAATAATATTCTTAATTCCCAAGACTACCAAATTTACAACTTTTTTTAAATTTTTATGTTTGAAAAATAAATCAAGTTATAACATTTGCACCTATACTAAAAAGTAATGTCGTTCAGTGTAGAAAATAAGCAAGTTTTCTCGGAGTATTAAGTTGTGGATCGACCGTTATCGTTGTGTGAAGGTCACTGAAAAACGACCAGTCGATATCAAAGGTACCGACAGGTATTGTCGCTTCTGCTTGCTGTTAATATTCTGTGGTTTTGAACGTGTAAATAAATACCCTTTCGGTCTATATAGATTAACAGTTGGTTCTAAATGTGGTAATTTGTGTATACATTTAATAACTTCATTTTGCAATTTTTATAATGGTTTTAAGTTTGATAAACAAGCAGATCCCCATACAGTAGCTAAGTATTGTAATTTTGAATATACTAATGAAAAATATATATTTTTTAAGTATTTCAAAGGAATGAAATATAGCTCTGTACAAAACAGATACCAAAGGAGATCTGAAAAAGACCTGGAATCTTAAACACGGTTTTACGGACTTCTAAGATTTAGAAATTTAAAACAATAAAAATTTGAAATTTGGTACTTATGTATAACAATTATAGGGTTGCCATTTAAAAAAAAATGATCGATATCGTCATATCTAATTTGGGACACACTATCAATATTTTTTTTATAAAAAATACAACAACTTAAAATATTAATACCAGTGGCCAATTTTTTTCAAAAAAAAAAACTGTACTGGATTTACAGAATTTAAATGCAAACGATTTCATAGTATTTTTTTTCTATAGAAGCAGTAATTGAGAAGAGGCTTAGCGCCAAGCAAGTAGCGCATTTTTTTTCTCTGGCTTAAATTAAGATATCGACATGCGGTTTTTACCAGTTTTCTTCGTTTCTAAGTGTTTTTGTATCTAAACAAATATTTATATATGGTTCCATTTCCATATATAACACATACTTAACATGTTTTTTTGTAAACTCTTGAAAATTTTTGGGAGATTTTTTTTTAGTTTAAATGACACTCAGATATTAAATTCATACGCAAAAAAAAACATTGTATTAGTACCTGAATCTGTGAACGATTCCCCGCAGTTATATTACTGATGGTCCAGCATGCTTCTTTTCTAACACTTTCTTTGGATGAGGAAAGCAGGTGTAACAGGCACGGTAACGCAGCACAATTTAATACTACTTGAGTTTGTAGATCGTCTCCTGTAACTATGTTACCGACCGCCCTGAGCGCTGCAGATACCACATTTGGTTGGGGCGCCATTAAATGTTCCACCAGTCTTCGGCAAACTCCCGCATCTATGACAGCCTAAAACAATTGAAAGCATTTTAAAATTAGTTCAGATGGAAATAAGTTTCTTGTGGAAAGGAAGATGATAATTCTAAGTATTAAGTAAATACAGTAATGTTCGCCTGTAACGAACCCGCTGATTGCGAACTTTCGTTTATAACGAACCAAATCTATAAGTACGAACTTCAGTATCACTAGACGTGTGTTAATTTTTTCGCAAATAACGAACCCTTTTATAACGAACTTTCGGTTAAAACGGATCTTAAATTTTGATATGATCGTACGATTTTTCTTTTATAACGAACCTAAAACGGTATTTTACCGCTCGCTTAACCAGGGGATTCACCGAATTCTTTCGATGGCACATATTATTATGGGCCTGTGGGCGGCCGCCGTCGGTTCGTTTAGTCAGTAATCATTTGGATGGAATAAACTTCATTCATATATTCCAACGAGGACTGAACAGGGGCTCATTTTTGAGCTTCCCTGTATTTAAAGAAAAATCCAAAATAGCCAATCGACGTACTTTTTCCTGCAGAATTCAAAAATGAAACCAAAAATTTATTTGAACCAGAAACAAAAGAGTTACGATATGGATAACGTGTTTTTTAAATGAAACATAGCTTTTTTTATACGATTTTTGGAACGAGTGATTTTTTTTTGTCCGTTCTGATTAAAATATTTAATATTGTGACAGCTATTTTTATTAAATTTTAATGTTTTATCCAGTATAATTTAACCTGTTTGAAACATACACTAGGTAATAAAGGTATAATCACCTTTGAATCCTTCAAAGTTATTTCGGCAATATTATAGTAAATTTGTCAAATTTTTTGACTTTGAAGGATTCAAAGGTGATTATACCTTTATTACCTAGTGTATGTTTCAAACAGGTTAAAGTTAAATTATACTGGATAAAACATTAAAATTTAATAAAAATAGCTGTCACAATATTAAATATTTTAATCAGAACGGACAAAAAAAAATCACTCGTTCCAAAAATCGTATAAAAAAAGCTATGTTCCATTTAAAAAACACCTTATCCATAACGTAACTCTTTTGTTTCTGGTTCAAATAAATTTTTGGTTTCATTTTTGAATTCTGCAGAAAAAAGTACATCGATTGGCTATTTTGGATTTTTCTTTAAATACAAGGAAGCTCAAAAATGAGCCCCTGTTCAGTCCTCGTTGGAAGACCCTGTACTTACTAGCTACCCTGATACCATAGCATATGGAGTTCAACTTTTTCACTAAATTATTTACATGATTAGACCAGCTTAAATGTTCATTTAAATGAATGCCCAAGAACTTGGCAGTTTCCATTAATTTCAGATCCTGATCATCAAACTCCGTATCTAAAGGTTTTACTATCTTTGATTGCTCCGTTCTAAATAAAAGCATGCTGGTCTTATCCTTATTTAAAACTAGCCTATTGGCAGTGAACCATTCTGTGACCAAACGCAAAAATTCCCTTGCTTTTATTACATATTAATGATATTCATTTCACAAAAATAAAACAAACTAAAATAAAAGATTTTTTTAAATTAGACTCTTAAAAACAGTTGTTAATATAGTATCTACTTATTACAAAATATTTTTATGTACATATGTATGTACGAGGGGCGGCTCGTGGAATTTGAAAGTGGTGAGGCACAGTTGAAACATTTTTTTTTTTATAGCAAGGTTAGATTTTAAAGTTTAGACAAGTTTTTTAAATCGCTATAACCACATTTTGACCAAACTTTGTCGCTATTATTTGTTGCAAACAGAATACACGGCCAGCAAAATAATTTGTTTAACGTTACACTACCAGTAAGCCAGTCGTACTTTTCGTACCAAGTGTTTTAAAAGCTCCGATTTGATTTCCCCACCCCACCGATAGTAACAAGACGTTTACTCAAATCTGGAACAGGTCGCTTTACTTCTTTTACTATGTACAATTACACAGGCCTGCATTTTTTAACACTTTGAAAGTTGATTTAAAAACTTTAACTGTTTTCTAGTAATTGGGTAGCGCTGATTTCAAATCTGCTTTCAGTTTTTTTATATCACGTAAGGTTATTTTTCAAACCGGTAAAATCCAAAAATATAGAAAAAACACGATTTATTTCATTTATAAGCTAGTTTTTTAATATATTAAGGAAAAAAATACAAAAATATATACATATAAACTATTATAAATGGTTATTTATTCGTAACGCTTCTTCAAAAAATGTTTTCTTTTTTCAGAAAAGCTTCTTTTGGTTGTTTTTCTGTTCCAACAGAAATCGGCCATCATTTTTGTGCCTAGCGCCCCTGGTATCTGTTTTCCATCTCTTTTATATATTGATGAAATCTTTCACCTTGCTCTTCACCCACGTCCCCAAGATTTTCCGGGAATAAGTCCAAATGGGAATGTAAAAAGTGAATTTTTATGCTCATATTCTGAAATTCCTGAAATTTTCCAGCATATTTTCAACGATCTCAACATAGTAGTAATTTATGTTCAACTTCTTTAAAAGCATTCCATGCATGTTTTTCCTTATGTTCCATTACCTTTTCAAATTCTGTATATTTCATCAAGCTGCTAATCTGCGGCCCTACAAAGATTCCCTCCTTTAATTTTGCCTCTGAGCCGGAAATGTTTTACACAAATATTTAAAACAATATCCTTCTTTGTTTAATGCCTTAACAAATTGTTTCATAAGTCCAAGTTTTATGTTAAGTGGTGGAAGTAAAACTTTTTGAGGGTCAATAAGACTTTCGCGAATTACATTTTTGTTTCCAGGTGTTAAAGTCTCTCTTTGTGACCAGTCTCTTTTTATCCAATGCTGTTCTCGCTAGCTAGACCACTCGCACAGGAAACATGAAAATTTAGTAAATCCAGACTGCTGACCTAAGAGAAGACTTAAAATGTTTAGATCTTCACACACTTCCCAGTTGTGATTTTCATATTGTATTCTTAAAAGTAATTCCTCTAAATTTTCATAGTTTTCCTTTAACTTAACTGTATGGCCGACCGAAACAGAAGCAAAAACATTGTCATTATGTAAAAGAACAGCTTTAAAGCTCCTTTTTGAAGCCGATAAAAAGTCTTCAGTCGGAAGCGTGTAGCACACCAGAAAATCATTTTTTATTCATCAATCATTTAGAATTTGAAGTACTACATTCATTTTAAAATGTATTAAAACGCCTATTATAAGTTTTTTTTTTATATTTTTTCTTTTTTTTTGCAAAAAAAAAATCTGTGGGTGATAGAGACCAATTGTATTTTAATTAGTTATTTCTATATAAAAACTAAGCTCAACAAACAAAAATCACGTCATCACAAATTTTATGCAGGCCTGTGTTATTTATCTTCATAGGAATTACTTGAAAAATTCTGCTCATTTACTAAAAAATTAACAAGATCACAAGTAGGATTGCGAATGTTTACATTTACCTGGGGAAGTTGTGACGCTGTGCTAGGTCCCGCTGAATCCATCTTTCGCTAATAAGCACAAAACAAACAAACTAATAAGTAATAAAAGTAATGTAATATTAATATTTTAGAAAAATCACTGCCCACTGTTGGAAAAAAAGCAAAACAAAAATCAGTACGGAAAACCACAAAAGTATTTACCGAAAACTATAATAAAATACAATGCAGGTGTAAAGGTCAAATTCAAATTCACTATGCACTTTAATCTTTCAACGGACAACCTGTTGATCTAATAATAGCATTTCTCCAAATACCGTGTCGCGGCATTCATCTAATAATTCTAATAGATTAGATTAGTCCCCTCGCGTTCGCATTAAATTTACGTAGAGTCGTAGAGAAATGAGGCTGGCCTCAAAAGAATGTTTTTATGCGCTATTTAAAGCTAGATTCGACTGGACTATTACGGGTATCATACATCACATTAGATATTTTCACTAATACGCTAGACAAGGAAGCGGGAGGTCGGGCCTCTAACCATATACGGCCGCATGCAGAAATAAGATGGATGATATAAGAACAAAACACGCAACGGATCGTAAAAGACAAGGACGCGCGAGACCGGCTTCTACCATATACGACCGCATGCAGAAATGAGATGGAGGATAGATGATATTTCTAGCGAAGCGCGTTAAGATTGACGGCATTAATTCTAATGGATATATATTTATGCTAATAGTAAAATAATATAAATTTGTAATTTATTTATTTGCAAAATTATTGGTGAGGCACTGCCTCACCTGCCTCATAGGAGAAGCCGCCACTGGTATGTATAATGTATGTATGTATTAATAAAAATACCATATTTTTGATATGTATCAGCATTCATCGTTTATTGTGAACTTCGCTTATAACGAACTGTTTTCGTCGGTCCCATGAGGTTCGTTATAACCGGACATTACTGTAAATGGAAATATCTCGCAATACCGTCACGTCCAGGTTAACGTTCCTGTTATTTTAACCCGTTATAACGTAGTTAAGACTAAAATTCTGCCAAATTTGATACATATTTTAAATGAAACAAGTTGGTAAGTTGTTAATAAATATACGAACACGTGCACATCGATGTTACTGTCGCGTATACTAACGTACCTGAATGTTCTGGTTTGGTCCGTCTGACAAGTAACTTAAAGCCCAACAAGCATCCGAAAGAACATCTGGATCTGTATGAAAAAGAAGTCTAGCTAAAATCGGCAGGCACGGAGACACCTTGGAAAACTCGGGAGGAGGATTCTTCCCTCTGCATAAATTTGAGAGAGCCCAAACCGCATTCCTGATCATGGTCAAGCGAGTTGATTTACCGAGTAACCTGTTGAAATCAAAATTTTAACACTACGAATCATATTATGACCTGCGAGTGAAGAAAAAAAAGGTAAAATTGTAAGAATTTCTTTTTGTATAAAATTAAACATTCTCACACAGTATATTATTCAGGATTGTAATTTATTAATAAATAAAGACATTCAAATTTTTAAAGTTAATAAAATAAAATATTTAGGAATTATTTTTGACAGTAAATTAAATTGGAATTTTCACTTAGAATACTTAATTAAAAAATTAAGTTTACTACCGATTTTTAAAAACATTAAAAATTTTTTATATGTAAGACATATGGAAATATTATACAGGGTCCTGCAATAGTGCGTCAGGCTTCCATAGCTCCTATACGAATTTAGTTAGGAATTTCATTCATACGCTAACTTATACTGTATCATACGGGGTACTTCAGGAAAATATTTTCTCATATACAGGATGGCCCAAAAAAGTGTGGTCATAAAAAGTTGTAATTTTTTTAAATGGAACACCCTGTATATTTTAACATTTTTAAATTCCACATAAAATTATAATTATTTTTTATTAAATGCATTATTAGCCTATACTTCATAGTTTCCGAGATATTGACTCTCGAAAAGTGACATTTTTGAACTTTGACAGCTTCTAACTTTCTAACAGTACGTCTTAGAGCAAAACGGCTTACATGTCCCTATCTTCAATTTTTATTATCTTCCCAAACAAATCAACTTCCAGTTAAACCGGAACAACAATATTTCCTGCGTTCGAGTTACATCCGGTTTAACCGGAAGTTGATTTTTTGGGAAGATAATAAAAATTGAAGATAGGGACATGTAAGCCGTTTTGCTCTAAGACGTACTGTTAGAAAGTTAGAAGTTGTCAAAGTTCAAAAATGTCACCTTTCGAAAGTCAATATCTCGGAAACTATAAAGTATAGACTAATAATGCATTTAATAAAAAATAATTATAATTTTATGTGGAGTTTGAAAATGTAAAAATATACAGGGTGTTCCATTAAAAAAATTACAACTTTTTATGACCACACTTTTTTGGGCTACCCTGTATATGAAAAAATATTTTCCTGAAGTACCCCGTATGATACAGTATAAGTTAGCATATAAATGAAATTCCTAACTAAATTCGTATAGGAGCTATGGAAGCTTGACGCACTATTGCAGGACCCTGTATTACGCGTTAGTTAAAACTCATTTAAATTACGGAATTTTAGGTTGGGGAGGAATAAATAGAACTTTAGTTAAAAAACTAGAAATATTACAAAAAAGGTTTATAAAAATTATATTCAACAAAGATTATCTTTATCCTTCAAAAGAATTATATTCAGAAACAAAAAAGTTGAACATACGACAACTTTACATTATTAACATCTTAAAATATATATTTAAAAATAAAAACCTTATACAATTTAAAAACCATAATCATAATACACGTCATAAAAATGAAATAACCATAAAACCTAAAATAAATAAGTTCATAGGACGAAAAAATTCAAATACTTATGTTTTTATTTAAACCAACAAAAACTAAAAAATTGATTTCATTAAAAAAATTTTAAGTCGAAATAAAAACATGGATATTAAAAACAGACAATTTGAAAGTATTTTTAGAAATGCTTTAATTAATTAATATTGTTCTGAATAATTTATATAAGTAGATATTTTTTAAATTTTTTAAAAATTATAAACTAATAATTTTATTATAGGTAATATATTTCTTCAAAAAGAACTGCGATTATACTATAAATTAAGATTTTTACTTTAAAACTTGATTTTAATGCATATTTATGATTTTACATACTAAAACAAAAAAATTATATTTGCCCCTAACAAGCGCAGCTTCGGGGGATTGAAGAATAAGTTTATAGAAGACAACATAAATATATTTATTATATTATTAAATTTTAAATAAACTTATTATTATTATTATTATTATTTAAAAAATACTTACTGTAACAAAGGAACTAAGATTCCAGAATCCAAAACATGGTCTCTGCATTCTGGAGAATCGCCAGCGATATTGCCAAGAGCCCATACAGCCTGTTCCTAATAAACGCAAAGAAAATATTTTAACAAAAAGGAATACAGTTACTCAAACTCAAATTAAATTTAGTTTTTCAGTAAAAGTTCTAAAAACTGACCCAAAATTAAGGATTTTTTTACTCGTGTAAAATGTTTGTTTCTTTGAATATTAATATTATAATTTATTTAATTAGGTCTATGACCATTGTCAGAGTTTTGTCAATTTTTAAACAGGTTTTATTTTTATAAGGGACAAGGTGCTACACCGAGTTTCAGTAACAGGCCAATAAAAAAAGGTTCCAGTTTATTTACAGGTTTTTAAAAAACAGACCCAATAACTATTTCTGAAAAGTTTTTTAAATATTATTATAAATACCTGTACATCTTCATATTGACTGTCCAGCAGAGCAATAAAAATGGATACAGCCCCAGCATCGATCACCATTCGAGTTTGTTGGGAGGTTCCAGAAGCAATATTTGTCAATGCCCATGCTGCTTCAAACTGAAAAATAATATTGCAATATATAATTTAACTAGACAGTTTACAAAATTTAATTTGTTAAAGTTGCTGTGATTTTTCCAACATTGAAGCACAGTGCATTCTAGCTCTAAACTCCGAGCTGAGTAGATGATGGAAAAGGAAAGTGTATATACGACAGAGATACCTAATTTCAGTAAAGTACACTCCACGTAGAAAATAAAAGTCGCATTTCAACTACTTTTTGCATAAATTGTATAAGTCTACAAATTATTTCACGGCTTTGATCTTAACATTGGCTTTATAAGGTTACTTTTAAAAGGCATTATTATAAAAGTCTGATTTGAAATGAACATACAATTCTTATCGCATACTGTGTGCACTTGTTTACTGAACACCTGAGGGACGGGGCTTTGGTCAGGGACATTTTATTCTGACGTGTTGTGTTGTGATCATAGACAATTTACCTTTAGATACGTACAGCTTATCTCCTGCGCAAACAAAAGTTACGTTCTATGGGTGAAAAAATACGTCCGAGCGCATGACTCGCCGGTCAGCTGCCTTCCCTCTGGGCACCATCGGACATGCGCACAAACCTCGTGTTATAGGTCTGTCCTACTTTAGCGACATGCTCAAAATACACTCCAGAACCGGCTCGGCCGCCATTTTTGATATTGCGTTTTAAGGTCGCTCTGTGGATTCCTTGTAGCTATTGTGGATTGTGGGTGTTTAATATTTAAGGATTGCTAGTTTTTGTGTAGTTTAGTGAATTGTGTTTGTGCTTTTAGTGACTCGAATTGGAATATAAACAATGACTAGTAGCAGCCGTTGTATAATTTTATAATGCCCAAATAGGGGTAAAATACCTGGTATTTTGTATTTTCGGTAAGTATGGAGTAGTGATGTATCTTGATATATAACTTTATTTTATTACGATCAATTTAAACACATCAAACTAGGCCTAGGCTACACAAGCACGGTATGAAAATGAAGATAAACCCACACCAAGACAGATTATCCCAATGCATAGATTTGGTATAGTTTATTTGCAGCCCTGCAATCTAATTACGTACGCAATTTTTCGGGCAATATCTTGAACAAGAAATTTTGCTTCAAAATGTTTTACACCTACCCAAGTTTTTGGCCAAATTGTAAAAATCAATACAACTTATATACCAACTAATATTTGACTTGAGGCTAGGTACGCGATAACACCGTAGATTGGTTATTTTGCTAGTTTTGTTTGTTTTTATATTCGATTTTATAAGACTAGTTTAATTCACTTCTTCTTGTTCTCTTCCTTTTCGAACTAAAAACACGACGACAAATCATTTTTAAACAAATTTTAGAAACAAAACAATTTTCTATCTTTAAAATCTGATAGGTTTGCTACTACTAAAAATGACAGAAATCATTACCTTTTTTCCCAACTTGATCAAAAATTGAGAAGAAATGCCAATTATTTGGCAAAAATCTAATTTTAAAGCCCGGGCCTGTCTATTTTCCCATTTGTCAAACGATAATGTCGCAGTGCGCATGTCTAATAGTGTCTAGCTTTGTTTACATGCGCGAGGCCATAAATCTGCCACTTTCGTGATTATTGTTTGTTTATCTAAAGGTAAATTGTCTATGGTTGTGATGCGATGCTACAAAAATCATACAGATTATTTCTCGTCTATTTAAATGAGCTGTGCACACTCTTCTGATGCTACGTCAAACCGCCTATAAATAATTTAATTGAATAATGAATCTGAAAATGTATTATCCGTCATCCACATGTTATATTTTACCTGTAGGGTGCAATTCGTCGTATTTTGTAAAAACTCCACAAATCTGGGTACAATTCCCGTTTGAATGACTTCATCAATAGGCGGATTGGGCTCACGACTTAGCAGTTTTCTGAACTTTTGAGTAGCTGCCAATTGAAGCTCCGGATCTAAACTGTATAAATCTTGAACCATATCTTGAGAGATGCCAGGAGTAACTGGCGACGACATATCTCCTTCAATCTGTAAATTAATATTAAAGCAAAAATTAATGGTAAAAGAAAAACCTACCAAAAATATACTCGAACGAGAATGAAATAGGATATAATAACACTTAGGCTCCTTTTATACTAAGATTCTGAATGGGAGATTCAGTATCTGGGATAAAGAATCTCACGTGAATTCTAACGAGATTCGGAATGCAAAGTTTTCTAATCTTGCGCGGTTTCGGCAATTTTGTGGAGAGGCGAATAATTCCAGGGCCGCACGCTTCTGTTCAGTGTTCAAAATAAATGCAGTTGCAGTTGCTATATTATTATCAGATCGTGTGTAAAAAAAAGAAAACTTAGGAAACGTAGAATGTGGGTTCATCCAATAATCAGCGAACGTAATACAGCAAGAGGATACGCTTTACTGTACTATAAAAGTTTAAGAGAACACTCTGAGAAATTTTTAACTATTTCAGAATGTCAATTCGGTCTTTTGACAAGCTACACAATATCTTAAAAGACAAAATTTCTTTAGCCACTTCCCAGTCTGCCTGTTTTATTGTTTTATTCAAATACTCTTCGAAGTATCCCATAAGCTTGGACGTGCCTGTATTGACGATATGAACTTGTCAGTGTCGAAAAGTTTTTAAAACATCCATATTGAATTCTTTATTCGGAAACGACCCTTAATACGGAGCGGGCAAGAGGCTACTGAACGAGAATCGGGAATTGCAGTGAAAATGCTTATATAAACCAATGCTACACCTGTCGCCGATTCGAATCCCGTAGCCGGGCGGCTGAAATTAGTGCGATTCCGAAATTTAGAATAGCGATTCTGTTTCCGAGAAGACGCCCGTCTAAACGCTTCGCTTAAGCGCTACGTGAAATGTGAAGCCGAGATTCCGGATTCAGAGATTCAGAATCCCAGTATAAAAGGAGCCTAAATGCTTAACTTTATAATTTTTTATGCTTTTCGATATTATATTCTTATCCGGGTCAGATTTATCAGTCCTTCGTGTACTTACTTGCAAAGGATCATCGTCTGGCAGCAATTGATTAACATTAACGTTTCGTCGTTTACTCAACTGTTGTTCCCTCTTTTGCTTTCGAAGCTGTATTCCTTCCTCTTCTCTACGTCTCCGTAATTCGACACTGTCCAAAGCAGTGTTCTTGTAACGGTGTTTGTGCCCCGAGCCTGACATCTGAAAAACACAATCACAATTCAATAATTGATATTTTTCGTATCTATTTCTAAAAGCACATTGATCATAATTTATTATTTTATATATTAAGCCTAGGTAGATATTATGCTGTAGAGGAGGTCACCCTCATTATAAGGGTTAAAGAAGTTTACGTGAAGAGCTGCAATTTTATAGACAATCGCTCTTAGTTAAACATACAAACTTTTAATACAAAAGTTGAATGATAACAATTGGCCTATACCTTAAAATTATTTTTGATTCTACAGGGTGGCTTAAAAAATTAGGACGAGAATATACAGTGACTGGCAAAAACTTCGGAACATATGAAAAAAAGATTTATTACCGGATTACCAAAAATCTTTTCGGGGCGATCAGATTTCGGGATTTCAAGAAATTGGAAACCTCAATTTTGTTAAAATATTTTTTATCATATTGCAAATCTCCAGTTTTTTCCTTTCGGGTTACTTGGCTAATGTAAAATAAACGAATGCATTATGTTTTTCTACAATTCACAGGACAAAATCGTCCAGTCAATGAGGTAAGTAACCAAAAATTTGAAAATAACATAAAACAAAGAAGTAATTTTAAATTATTTGTATTATTATTTATAAAAACGCCCACAAATAATCCCAACAACAATATTAACAGAACTGTTACAGCTGCGATGTCGTCGTGGAAGATCGGGAGCACAAATAATAATAATAATAAGTTTATTTAAAATTTAATATTATAATAAATATGTTTATGTTGTCTTCTATAAACTTATTCTTCAATCCCCTGAAGCTGAGCTTGTTAAGGGCAAATCTTATTTTTGTTTTAGTATGTAAAATCATAAATCATAAATATGCATTAAAAATCAAATTTTAAAGGAAAAATGTTAATTTATAGTATAAATAAAAAAAATTTTAAGAAATATACTACCTATAATAAAATTATTAATTTATAATTTTTAAGTAAAAAATATTACTTATATAAATTATTCACAACAATATTAATTAATTAAAGCATTTCTAAAAATATTTTCAAATTGTCTGTTTTTAATACTTATCCATGTTTTTATTTCGACATAAATTTTCTTAATTAAATCAATTTTTTAATTTTTGTTGGTAAATAATCGTTTAAATAAAAACATAAACATTTGAAAATTTTTTGTCCTATAGACTTTATATTTATTTTAGGTTTTATGGTTATTTCATTTTTATGACGTGTATTATGATTATGGTTTTTAAATTGCATAAGGTTTTTATTTTTAAATATATATATTAAGATGTTATAAATGTAAAGTTGTCGTGTGTTCAACTTTTTTGTTTCTGAATATAATTCTTTTGAAGGATAAAGATAATCTTTATTGAATATAATTTTTAGAAACCTTTTTTGGAATATTTCTAATATTTTAACTAAAGTTCTATTTATTCCTGCCCAACCTAAAATTCCGTAATTAAAATGAGTTTTAACTAACGCGTAATATAAGATTTCCATGTAAGTACATTTAAAAAATTTTTAATGTTTTTAAAAATCGGTAGTAAACTTCTTAATTTTTTAATTAAGTATTCTAAGTAAAAATTCTAATTAAAAAAAAATATAAAATATAATAAAATAAAACACATTTTATTTTATAGCGGTTTTAAATTCTGGGGAGCAAACCAAGTAAAGCAGCTTTAATGTTTTTTAAATGCTTCTATGGGATTGATTCTGTAGAGGACTGTGAGACTTTACAGAATGACTTTCGCAGTCTGACAGATTGGTGTGATTCAAAAGGCTTTAATTTAAATGTAAGTAAATGTGCGTGTATGTCTTTTACATTGAATCGTAATATTATTGCCTATGACTATTCCTTAAATGAAACCAATTTGCGGCGGGTGAATCAACATACGGACTTCGGTGTGGTCTTTGACCCAACTTTTCTCCAGCCATATAATATCTAAAATTGATAGTGCACAAAAATAGCAGGTTTTATCGTTAGGAACACCAAAGACTTTAGCATTGGTGTTAGCTGGCATCTTTTTGATAGCCTAGTGTTGCCTGTTTTAGAGTACGGAAGCATAATTTGGTCCCCCCAGTATAACGTATGGGTTACACTCATTGAAAGAGTGCAGAAAAAAGTAATGAGAAAGTTTGTTAAATGTATGTATTATAGGAAATATGGTATATATCCTCAGAAAGGGTGTGACAACGAATATCTTTTGGGTGTATTTGGCAGACTTTCATTGAATAAAAGAAGATTATGTACTTTGTTTAGAATTTTGAAAGGTGAAATTGACTGCCCGGTATTCTTGGATTTGCTGTCAATAGAGTCAACTCGCGAACCTCAAATATTTTTTATCTGACCTATCCTCGAACAAACCTTTACAAAAATTCTATAATTTCCAAAATGTGTCACTTTTTTAATCTTTATGCATCTGATATTGATGTAGATACAATTATAGTCTTGGTCAGTTCAAGGATTTGGTCGAGAGAAAACTGAGATCTAATTAACAGACATAATATTGTTTGTACCCACTTTTATGGGGTTTTGATACTTGTTCTCCTCATAGGCTTTTCTTTTGTATTTTTTTTTTGTTATATTTACTAGCTTTAAGATGTATCTGTAATTGGCACCAGTGTTGTTGATACTAATAAATAAATAAATGTTTTCTATGTGTGTTAACGAGATATAGACATCAGTGAGATTTAAAAAATTACACATTTTTCTAGGGTTGTGGATTTGACCGGTCAATTTGTTTTTGGTCAATTGACCGGTCAAATGACCAGTCAATTGACTGAAATAAATTAAAATTTAAAAATGCAGTGGATGAACCTAACTATACTTGCCAAATTTCTTATTTTGTATTTTGGAAAAAATTAATTTTTATAACAAGTTTGCTTGTTCTGAAAAGTCTATTGCCATACCTAAATTTTATACAGGGTGGTCAAATGGATGATATAGTTAGGTCCATCCAGGTACACATTCTATAAGTGTATATCAAAATAGTTGCTTCACAGTAGATACATTTCCCTTTTACTTTGTTTTCTTCTCTTATTCCAGTAAAACAATTCCAAATTTTGGGTTTGGACTTCCCCAAACTCATCCTAAATGCGACGTCGCGTCGTTAGTTCACAAAAATGCAATGCAAGTGGAAACCCTAACTTTGGCAAATACGAAATGAAAATAAATAGACTGAGAAGGAAATGTCTATGAAAATGGTATAAAAAGAGAAATACAATAACTTCTCAATTCCTTTCCTTCATTGTGATCATAGATAAATGTTTATATTGTGATTGAATCCGTTTCGGGAACCGGGCCGAATATTGGGATTCCCAGAATCAGGTGTTATTGTTTTCTTAAATAATGGCGCTATAACGATACACTAAACATTATCCTGGGTGGTAGGAGGTAATCTGGACAGATCACAAATGCATAAATAAGAAAATAAAATTGATATATTTTGACCGAATTTGACCGGTCAAATACGTCATGGTCAATTGACCAGGCCCAATATTTTGACCGAATTTGACCGGTCAAATACGTCATGGTCAATTGACGGTCAATTGACCATGCCCAACTCTACATTTTTCACATTTTGACATCAAACTGCTTATTGATGGTATAACTTGAAGAAAAACCGTTTGCAAACACATTCCTATGTTAGCAATTTATTGTATATTCAATTCCAAGTGTTTGATTGAATATAATTTTTTTTTAATTTAAAATGATTCTTTGGGTTTATTATTTTAGTTATTAAATTATCCTTTATATTTCAAAAAGCTAGTCTATAGTCTATTCGATACATGGTTGAACAACTAAAAATTTATAAAAAAATTGATATATTAGGAGGAAAGTCCTGGGCAAATATTGTATTTGCGGAATTTATAAAGAACTATTTTCATAGTTAGTACTACTAGTCTTACTAAGTTTATATAGGTAGTAGGTACTACTAGTGTACTATGTTTCTTAATTCGTATTTATTCTTGATAGTTTCCACAGCAGTTCATGGGGAATAAATTTAATTTTTATAATAATTGTGCATAACATTGTGGTGTCCCAGAACAGTGTGGATGTTTTTATAATATTACTTGTATGTGTAGATGATATGCCTGCTTATTTATTTTTATATTTGGCTTGATGTTGTCAATGTTTAAACAATTTTTCTATTTTTATGGCATTAAACAGATTATTAATAATTATTGAACAGCCCACTTTCTAAATGACAGAATATAGGTAACGGGTTTAATTTTAAAAATTCGATTGTTAAAATAAATATGTATTTTCATTGGAAATCAGTTATAAGTGGTCCCTTTTCTTATTTTCTGATCTATAAGAAGGTTAAATTTCTTTGTGTACCTATCATAAAAAGGAGAAATAAATCCCAATAAAGAAAAAAAAAAGTGATATATTGAACTCAATCCTCTAAGAAATTCCTTACTTACTCAAAGAAATAACATCTCAAAAAATGGGCTTTGCAAAGAACAAGATTTTAAATCTGTAATCATAAATTTTGGAGTAGGTACTATAGCTATTTGTTTGCTAAGATGTTAATTTTTTATTATGTAGGCACACCCGTGGAAGTTATGTTATATGCTAAGTACCTAACAGGGGTGACTATTATTCTATAGTAAAGTTATTTAAATTTGCTTCTAAAATTCAACCTGTATCAACTTTTGCAAAACATTTGTAATGTGTTCATTAAGTATGGTATTGCTAACCTTACATAATTAGGTCAACATAATCAAGTATTTTAGCAGGCTTAAGTATTTTATAAAACTACTTATTATAATATTGAAATCACATTGTGTGTGTGTTGTTCAACTTAGCTATATATTAAATACTTACTGTGATCTTGTGATTAATTTTTCAAAATATTACTAAACTGACCCGAAAGATAAATATTTAGTGCACAAGTAACAGTATAATAAGAGTTTTGTTGTAAGTAGGTAACAGATAGCCCTTGTATCATAATACTTAACCAGGATAAAATTAAAAAATTAGGAGATTTCCAGAAAAATCCAAACAAAATTTTTTACTGCATTAATCAGTCTATAGAAAATCAGTGGAATAAAAAACAATATAATTCTAGTAGTATTCTTCACGTTACTTATTTAAAACGTGATAAAGAACCTTTTAATTTGTTGCAGGGGCAAGATTTAAGTCATTGTAATATGGAAGGTCAAATGATTCATCCAAGGGGGAACTGTTCTTACATACATGTGAAATAAAAGTATCGACGAAGACCATGCAGTCGTTAATAAAACAATTATGTTTTAATCAGAGCTTTATCTAAAATATATTTCACAAATCGAAGTTATAATGACATGCACCAAAAATGTGCACTTTATGAACTTAGTCATGGCATTAAATAAGTATGCAAATTATACAATAAATAACGAATAAGTACTTACTTTTGATCGAGTATATTTAAACTTCCTAATAAATTTAATGACTTAGAAGTCCATTACCTTTTAAAATTAGGATATTTTTTGACTAAAAATGATTTTTTTCGAGTACAAAATCGACAAATGTCAAATATTTCCTGGCTAATTGACAGATGACAGCTTATGATTTGACACATGGCGTTAACAACTCAAGGCACGAGCAAAGTTCCCCAATTATGCCAATTCACAGAGAATAAAGAGGCTGTACATTATTCCTCCCTCTTTACTTCCTCTGTGCCAATGATTGTTGGACAAAGAATTATTCAATTTTCCTCTCTGTGCATTCTTTTCGGGCAAATAATTCTTCGGGTTTTTAGGATTTTACAGAAATCTATAATAAATAAAAAATAATTTTGAGGTTGAAGTTTTTGACGACAGATGGTCACTTTTAACAAACGAGGAAAAGGAAAGGAAAACAACAAATGGAACGATAATTTAAATACAAAAGGCGCACTCCAAAAATCAATAGGGGTAATAAACATTTTATCAATGATATTTCTGAAAATAAGTAAATAGTTATTTTAGAATCGTGTTATATAACAACTAAGGACATAGAAAATCCAGAAATAAAAATGACCTCAGCACAAAGTGACTCCAATTCTACAGATGTAAGTAAATCTTATTCCACTTAAAAACATTTTACAGGAAAATTTGATAAAACATTTACTACAAACAACACAAACAATAAATTCTAAACACAGTATTTTATTTTGTAGAAATTGTCAAGCAATGAGTCAGTACAGGTGATCGTAAGATGTAGGCCCTTAAGCTTTAGGGAAATCGAGCAGCAAAATACCAGTGTTGTCAGAATATATTCCAATAGAGGCGTAATCGAAGTTGAAAATCCTAAAGCCAGGAGTGAAAATGAGAGAAGTAAAATGTTTACATATGATGCTGTGTATGATGAAAGGTATATTAGCTTGTATGAGTAACAGTACGAAGTTTACATTATTTACTATAATAAAAAATGTTAAAGGAATTTGCAAGGTTAATGAACAAGATTTTTGCAGCCATGTAACTATGTAATTCTTTAGCCTATTCCGATTAGGTGGTGCTTACGAGCTACCAGTTCCTACCGCCCCAAATTCTTGACACAAACCACTTTAATAAGATTGGTAATGTAGGTATAACTAAATTATGTCTGTATATTAAATTGCAGGGACCATAGTCAAGACTTACTATATTACCTGATTACAGGCCTAATTATACCGTAAGTAAAAGCCCGGCGGCCGAGCTCTTGCAAAACGTCCCAGGTAGTTAAACGGAGTCAACCATTTATTGTGAAACATACTTTACCTACTTAATAATTATTTCATTTATTGATTTCTTTTAACCTGGTGAGATCTACTATTTAGATATGGATGAGACCAAAAATTCACAGATATAAAGCCATGCTCACTATTGCTCATTTATAGAGCTATAATAACTATTTAATTAATTTCCTAACAGGAAACCTGGTCCTTAATTAACTTCTAATTGATTTGATAGTTCTACTTAAGTTTGATCTTTGATCATCAAGAACCTCTATTTTTCGGTGTCAATTAAAAGATTAGGTATCTAATCCTCAGAGATATTTTAAATGTTTTGAGAGATTGCATATTATATGAGTATATTATAATGTACCTACTAAAAATGTACACTACAATTTTTAAAACCAACTAATGTACTATCATCAGCATTAGGTATACCCAAAGACTTCTAATATATATTAGAAGTCTTTGGGTATACAATTTTTAAATTCTAAATATTTATTTGGTACATTTCCAATTTCGGTATAGAACACTCGTATTAGTATTTTAAAATACATGTACCGGGTGGTCAAATAAGCGAGGACGTCGATTTTTTTATGAGTAAAGTGGTCAAGAGAAATTGCTGGAAATTACTTTTAAGTTCCTCATTTCGCCGCAAGGGGGCACAATTAAAAATTGTTTTTTTAAATTCTAAATTTTTCCGAAAATTCCCATATTAAGGTATAACTCTGATTACATCATTGGAAAGCTTAGACCAGCGGTTCTCAAACTTTTTTGGTGACGGAACCCTTTTGGGAAGCAAAATACTTGATGGAACCCTACAATAAAACAATAGTTTTTAAAAGTGTATTCTTTATTAATAAGCATAATAAAAGTACAATGTAACAGTTACTAATTATTACTTACTTTACCACATGGCAAGTACAATAATAGAAGATATTAAAAAAGAAAAAATCTAACTAATGGGAGGTATGAAACTGTTTTTTATTTTTCATCAATTGGTTGATATCAGGTTTGATAGAAGACAGTTGAAGTCTCATATCAGGTTTGGCGTCCAGTCTATTGCGATATTTTGTTTTCGTGGCTGCATAGGTTGAGAATCCTGTTTCGCACAAATATGTTGTTGGGAACGGTAGAAGAATATTCAGAGCCATTTTGCCAAGCATTGGATATTCATCACGGATTCTGCACCAAAAATCGTTGAGAGGCGTCGTTTTGAACAGTGACTCCATACTTGTGTCTGATGACATTTCTAAAAGAGATTCATATATCTCGTTTGACATACTTTCGGGCTTTTCCAAGTTGGGTAAAAAAGGATTATGAATCCATGAATTCAGTTTCATTTTTGTATTCTGTTCTTCGGGAAAATACTTTTCAAAAGATGCGCGCATCGAACTGAGATATTGGACCAATTCTTCAAACACATCATCTTGAAACATTTCTTAGTCGTTATCGCTAACAAACTCACTGAGTGACGTAAAGCTTTCTATTTCTTTCTTACCAACGCAAATAATCCAAAAATCTAATTTTCTTTTGAAGGCAGTTATTTTGTTATAGGCCTGAAACACTGTTGTCTGTTTACCTTGCAATGATAAATTCAATTCGTTCAGTTTTTGAAAGATATCCGCCATAAAAGACAATCGGAACAACCAAGTTTTATCATACAAACGGTCCTTCAAATTAAAAGAAGTATCTGCTGTAAGAAATATTTGTAACTCGGCTCTAAGTTCAAATAGCCTTGTTAAAGTTTTACCCCGAGACAGCCATCGCACTTCTGTATGGAGCAGCAGTGTTTTATGTTTGCTGCCATAATCTTCACACAATAATGAGAACAATCGGGATTGTAGTGGTCGTGATTTGATAAAATTAATTATTTTTACCGCTTCATCCATAACTAATTTTAGATTTGACGGCATTTGCTTCATCGCAAGTGCTTGTCTATGCAGAATACAATGGCTGGGAACTATAATTAGGCGCTTTATTTTTTATTCGTGATACTGCTCCTGCTGTTTTACCTGTCATCGCCTTGGCCCCATCTGTACAAATGTCAATGCAATTGTTCCAACTGAGATTATTTTCTTCAAAAAATATATTTATTTTATTAAAAATTTCTTCCCCGGTAGTGTTTGTGAGCAGCGGTGAACACATAAGCATGTCTTCTTCAAAAGAACTTTCATATGGATATCTCACGATAACCAGCAAGATAGCCAAACCAGCGACATCAGTTGACTCGTCCATTTGCAAGGCGAATCGTGTTTTTTGTAGACGTGTAACTAGTTCTTGTTTGACGTAGCTTGCCAGATCATGGATTCGCCGTGAAACAGTATCGTTTGATAGCGGCACAGTAGAAAGATGCTTTGCAGATTTTTCATCGAGCATACATTTTGTTATGTCTAATACACATGGCTTTATTAAATTCTCAGCGATAGTGTGCGCTTCACCTGCTTGTGCAATGCGATAGCTAACTAAATATGATGCGTCCGTGGCCTTTTCGTTAATAGTTTTTGTTACATGCATCATATTTTTTTAACTTTCCAATAACTGATCTTTTTTACGAACAAAAAATTCTTTATTCTTGTCTTTAGACTCGGGGTGTATAGTTTGTAAATGTCGGCGCAATTTGGCAGGTGCCATGGAACTATTAGGAAGCAGTTTACTTCATAGCATGCAGAGAGGTGAGCCGTTGGAATCAACAAATCCGAAACTGATATATGATTCATCATACTTCCTTTTTTTCGTCTTTGAAACCGTCGAGCGTTTCTCGCTAGCGAGCTTGTAAGTAGGTAGGTAGGAACTTATCGCTCCGAACGCTAATCGTCAACTGACTGACGAGGCGCGACGCGCGATCGCCGCTTTTATACTTAGTCCTAGACTCGATCTCGAATATTTTCGAAAATACTCGAGTCGGCGCCTTTGATAAACAAAAAGCAAAAATAAAAAGATAAATATAAAAATTGCGTTGTAAACAATTCAGAGGCGGCTTTTATCAAAGGGACTGCGCGCTCACAAGTATACAAGTATACATGTTGATACCAAACTTATGAGATATTGTACCAGCTATTGTAACACATGTTTATACAAATACAAATAAATAAATAAATATACCTACGCGCGGCCGCGGAGTCAAAACGTTCGACCAGAGAGAGGTGTTTTGATTTTTTTTCTAAATTCTTGAGGAACCCCTACAGAGGTATCGCGGAACCCTAGGGTTCCGCGGAACACACTTAGAGTATAGCTGGCTTAGACAATTCTACATCATTTTGGTTTGGCTCATTGGCGTACCGACCTTGATAAGAGTGGGAGAAGCTATTGAAAGTGTAAACATTAAAATCGCTGTAACTTCTAAACGACTTATCCGATTTTACTAAATTTAAGCTTGTTTGGAAGTACCTTTAATTGTCGTATCTAATGGTACACGATAGTTTTTAATAAAATTGCTAGAGGGCGCAATTTGTATTAAAAATTATTGTTTTGGCAATTACTCTGAAACAACCAAAGATATCGAACTGCGGTCTTCACATCTTTTCTTGCAAATTTCATCTACTTTTCGATTATGATGTCATAGTTATACCGTATGATTTGAATTTTCGGGATAAAATCGAAAAAACTGTAATTATTACAAATTGCGCCCTCTAGCAATTTTATTAAACACTATCGTGTACTGTTGGATACGGCAATTGAAGATGCTTATTTTCCCCTTCCAAACAAGTTTAAATTTAGTAAAATCGGTTTACTCGTTTAGAAGTTACAGCGATTTTAATGTTTACACTTTCAATAGCTTCTCCCACTCTTATCAAGGTCGGTACGCCAATGAGCCTTAAACCAAAATGATGCAGAATTGTCTAAGCTTTCCAATGATGTAATCAGAGTTATACCTTAATATGGGAATTTTCGGAAAAATTTAGAATTTAAAAAAACAATTTTTAATTGTGCCTTGCGGCGAAATGAGAAACTTAAAAGTAATTTCCAGTAATTTCTCTTGACCACTTTACTCATAAAAAAATCTTTCCGAAAGTTGTACGATTAATGGTTTCCGAGATAAAGCCGACGTCCTCGCTTCTTTGACCACCCGGTACATTCAGGTAAAATATACCTACAACAATAAGATAGGTATGTAGGACATGCCTTATGTACCTACTACATAAGTATCCTGGCATTTAAAACACAATATTATAATTTATTATTTATTATTACATATATGGGTATTTACTGATTTATTATTTGTTCAAATATTTACTCTAAGTGAAACTCTGTTAATTCTTATATAAATAGATATTGCGTAGTGTTTTTACTATAATAAAATACTATTAGTTTATGGTAAATCCGTACTTAGTAAAATGTTATCCTTTATTAATTTATCACTTTATCAGATGTTGGATCGCAAAAACCTTCAGTTTATTTTATTCAATCAACACTCGGTCTGAATTTAAATAAATAAAGTACATAAGTTAAGGCTGGCCTGAGTATATATATATAGCGTTTCCTGTTTAATTTGGGTAGGTAATTTTAGACAGGAAACAGTGTCGGATCATTCAAACTCCAAAATTGGTTAAATTACGCTCTATATAACACAGAAAAAAATTGTTATTTACATGGTAAAGACCTAGTTTAAGTTTTCTTTCGATTTTGTAGAGTAGGGACGTATTAAAAATTAAAATAACGTCATGGAGGTAAAGTTTCCATATGTCTAGAATGCCTTGAAAGACGCAACCATGTGAATAATAATAATAATCATCAATGTCTAGAGTTTTTATAATATGTATAACAATGATAATAAATACTTATACTACAAGTCTAGAGTACTACAGTTTATAAAAACTATTAGACTTTGACATATTTTTAATATTTACATGGTTTTGTTTTTAAAGGCGTTCTAGATATATCGGCCGGGGGCCCACGTTGACGGCCCCTTGGAAACTTGCTGCCAGTTTTGCTTTTCATAGGTATTTCAAAATTAATTTTATTTTTTTATATCCTAAGAATCTAACTTCGTTAAGTGAAGAAGAGTAATTATACGTGAAAGCGCGGAATTTACAAACGATTTACCATAAAGACTTGTCCATTGAGTTTCCTAGTCATCAAATTTTAAGCCTCAGAAAAGGGACCTGGAGATAGTATTTCAAAATTAAAAACAGTGTATGAACTTGCGGTTCATTTGTTATTAAAAAATCAGTGTGTTTTTCAAATTTTCCAGATGTATCTAGTGCAGTAATGTTATTTCTAACTTTACCAGTTAGTGTGACATCAGCGGAACGATCTTTTTCCAAACTTAAAATTGTAAAAAACTATGGGACAACAACGCCTTTCGGATTTATCCTTAATCAGTATCGAACACAAGTTTGTTAAAACATTAAATATCGACGAAATTATAAACGATTTTGCAAAAAAAAAGTCTTGACGATCAGGTCGTTTTGTATAATACCTTGTATATTAGGTACTTAGTGACATAATGTTTATGCAGACTTGTTGAGTGTTTATGCATGTGTTTTGCTGTTGTCTGTCTTTTGAATTCTATGAGTCTCGATCACTGCTACCCCTGTTACTACCATACATGGTAAGCAACATAGTAAGTGGTGTTTTAAAATTTTGATTTTTTTATTATGTTTGCTGGAATTTACGTATAATGACTTAATAACTACCTATGGTATATCTACCAGTCTACCTAGGATTAAAAAGTAAATTCGAATTGTTTGCAGTTTTAATAGTAGGTACTTAGCACATAAAATAAAATTCATAAACCTGAACCTAATAGGTAGTAATGAAAATAAGAATTATCATTTTCCATTCGTTGCCCCTGAAAACGTTTGCGGGGGGCGGGGGGCACTCAGTTTTTGTTACGTCACTGTTCCAATGTATATCTTAAAAACGGTTTGAGCTAATATAGACAAACTATATATTTATGGAATGCAGGAAAGAAAGAACTTTTATAAACATTAAAAACTTAAAAAGTGTTCCATTGAAAAAACAACAACGTTACGCCACAGTTCCTGTGTTTTAAGCCAATTGGCTTTTTGAATGGCAATTTTAGATTCTACGGTAAAACATAAACCAAATGGCTATATTGGTTTTAATGAAAATATAATGAAACTCAAAAAATAGGCCACTGTTTAGTCCTAGTTGGATGACCCTGTACATATGTACTTGGACCGTCTGACAACAATTATTGCAAATAGAATTTTTGCTTCACATTGTGAATAATTATGTAAATGTTTTTATAAATATTTTAATTAGCAAGGGAGGGTCTACAACAATTTGGCGGTTCTTATTTAAATTTGGACAGAGGAACACCCACGAGACGAAATGGGAACACTAGAAAATTTGAATATTTAGTTTGATAAGTGACTGAACAGGTTTTATCGATACATGTAGTTAAAAGTAAAACTTCAAATTTCTAATTTCAACACAGACATTTTCCCTTGTCGAATCTTTCTTGCTCTATATCTATCAAAAACTAGCAACATGTTTTTTTTAACAATACCTATCTACAAAACCTTATTCGCTGAAGAGCAAACACTAGTAACGCCTTACGTTACTTCTTCGTTTTATCCAATAATCGGTCAAATAATAAATTATTAAAAACAAAAAAAGAAATGTGCACAAATTTGACAACTAGACCAGAGCTGAAGCCTTTGAAAATGGTAAAAAGTGAAAAAAAAAATAGTAGGATGAAACCCATTGGAAAAGGAAGAGAATATAACAAAAAGAAAGGAAAAATAATTTACGGGCGATCCGATCCGAGGTCGGAAAGTGGAAAGGGGTGAGTTTTTAAGGGTACAAAACGATTTATCTCGATTTCCGGCAAAACTACAAGTCCTATGGAAAAACGTTAAATGGCAAAGTTGTAGATACTTAATAAAAAGATCTACAACTTTTGTATTTACACTTTTTTCACATAACATCAAAATTTATATGAAAAATTCAAATAACCAAGTTTTTGGTTTTTTATTTTTATCTTTTACAAAAAAAAAATTTTTTCACGAAATTTGGCGAGAACTTACCTTTTTATGTCCCAAACACACTGTAATTTTTTTGATTTAAAATATTTATTTTTTCACCTTATTTTGACTTAATATCGAAAAAGCACCCTAATCAAAATATCTGCTTTTTAAAAAAGTCGGTGGGCTTTTTGTTCGTTGAAATCTCTACTTTCTGATGGTGTAAAAAAAAATATACATCTTACTATGGTAAATGTTCTCAAAAAATGCAAAGAAACGAAAAAAACTCGAATCCAAATTTTTTTTTTAATCATTATGTACAATTTTGAGCTATTTATTAAAATTTATACTTTAATTACCTGAAAAACGTAAGATTCCATGTTACATTGATAAACAAAAAATTGCAAGTCGAAATACACTACTTACTATAATTAACAACCAAATAAGTTAATAAAGTTAATATTTAATAAGACATCTACAATATTTTGCATTTTTTTAGAACATTTACCATAATAATGTATATTTTTTTACACCATCAGAAAGTAGAGATTTCAACGAACAAAAAGCCCACCGACTTTTTTTAAAAAAGCAGATATTTTGACGTGAGAATTTTCGATTGAAAATTAGGGTGCTTTTTCGATATTAAGTCAAAATAAGGTGAAAAAATAAATACTTCAAATCAAAAAAATTACAGTGTATTTGGGACATAAAAAGGTAAGTTTTCACCAAATTTCGTAAAAAAAAATTTTTTGTAAAAGATAAAAATAAAAACCAAAAACTTGGTTATTTGAATTTTTGAAAAGTGTAAATACAAAAGTTGTAGATCTTTTTATTACCTACAACTTTGCTATTTAACGTTTTTCCATAGGACTTGTAGTTTTGCCGGAAATCGAGATAAATCGTTTTCTACCCTTAAAAACTCACCCCCTTCCACTTCCCGACCTCGGATCGCCCGTTAATTATTTTTCCTTTCATTTTTGTTATATTCTCTTCCTTTTCCAATGGGTTGCATCCTACTGTTATTTTTTTGGTTTCAAAAATTATCGACCCTGGTCTAAACATTTCGTTTTATGCTTTTATTACTTTATATATTTTTTTTTAACCCTTAACTACTATCATCACATATTCATTTCACTACTACTATAAGTGGGTCTGTAAGACACCCGGAATTAAGTTTCACAAAAAATAGTTTTTTATGGATTAAAAAAAAATATTTGCAAAATAAATTGAATTTTGTAAGGATAGTTTGTTTTTCGGTCTTTTTTGGGGGACACATTCCACATCGCTTTCTCTTTCTTTGTACTTCATTTTGTGGAGATTCCAACTGACTAACAATTTTTATTGAAATTATTTCCGCTTCAAGATTTCGAATCTGTCGAGGAATATTGTTGTAAATTCTTAGTTTCATATACGACAAATACAAATATCTTCCCAATTTCTTAAAAAATATATCACGGGATAATTTTTCTCCGTCTTTGGCGAATTGATAAATAATTCTGCTGTTGACACCAGCTATATTTAAAATAGCATAAAACAAAGTCATTGGCCATCTGCGGGTACGCCGACAAGTTGAATAATTTGAATTGTAAAATAAGTTTATATCGGGTTTTCTTGTATCATTTGTAGGTATCAACTTTATTGTCATTGTGCATAGTACAGACCTTAATAATGTTATACAATCGTTATATCTGAGATAAATGCAAAAATAGATGAACCTGTTGGGTAAAAACTCAGGTGGGATCTGCATTTTTTTTTAATGTTCCGACATTATGTAAGACCTTTCTTTTTTAGTACGACCAACAATTTCATCTATCGTTTCAGCAGTGACAAGTAACCTCCAAGAATCTAGAGGACTATTGAGAGGATTTAACCTAGCTGTACCTTTCAGTCTACGCAAAATCATAACAATATTTTCTTTAGTGGTTTTGCCTCTTGATGCTGAGTTTTTGGACAATTTCATTTTGTCTTTACCATAAAAATAAATAGAGTTAAAAAAAACTAAAAAACACGCTTTAATAATTAATCAAACTAAAAAGCGGAAAATAAATATAGTTTAAAATAATTCTTGAAATTCTTAATATAGGCAGAAAATAATAATGAACGATAAACATTAGTATTATTGTGAAAAAGCGCGGGGTGCTCGATATACGAAAAATATAGCACAAAGCGCCCCACGCTTTTTTTCACTATAATGCTAATGTTTATCGTTCATTATTATTTTCTGCCTATATTAAGAATTTCAAGAATTATTTTAAACTATATTTATTTTCCGCTTTTTAGGTTGATTAATTATTACAGCGTGTTTTTTAGTTTTTTTAAACTATATTTATTTTTCATTTTTTAGTTTGAGTTATTGTTAAGAAAAAAAAAATTTTTAAGTAGATTGTTCTAGATTAGTAGATTATTGTATTGTTAGCAGTTCTTGATAAGTCTACAAAATTTAAATTAAATCTGACCGTTTAAAGTGGGTCAAAATCGGGTTCAAAGAAGTCGGTTACAAATAGAGATGCGCCGAATAGTAGTTTGGGCCATTGGCCGAGTAACGAATATTCGGCCAATATGTTGACCAAATCTTGGCCGAATATTCGGCTATTATTCGGCCGAATATTCGGCCAATGTGTATTGTTGGTTGTATATATTTTTAGGGTTTTACGCTATTAAAAGTTGGTACGACGGATTTTATTTGACAGTGCTGTTTAAACTTAAAAAGTTGTTGTGAATTATCTATTGTTAGGACTTGTTTATTTTTAAAGGCGCGAGTTGAGTTATAGTTTTCTTTTAGTTCTTAAATAAAACAAGGTAAACATGGAAGACTTTGGGGAACCAAAGGGTAAAAAGAAAAGCTGGATCTGGGAACATTTTAGTTTGAAGAATCAAAATGAAACAAAAGCGGTGTGCGCTATTTGTTCGGTAAAAATATCGCGTGGTGGTGTGGGAAAAGCGGCGACTAATAATATTCTATGGTTAACCATCTAAAACACAACTATCCCCGTGTATATAAAATTCATATCAATTCAGTATCAGTTGCAGGCAGTTCACAGGAGACACATGTTAGGGAAACTAACGTAGCTAAACAAAAAACCTTTGAAGATAGTTTTGCTGTTAAAAATAATTACTCCATTACCGATTTAAGGGCGACAAGAATTCATTATGCCATCGGCGAATGATTGCCTTCTTAGATAATCAACCGTTTAGCCTATGACTGATACAGGTTATATAAAATAAATGTCTATTGTTAAGCGTATTTTTTATTTAGATATAATTTTTTTTCTTCTTTAGTTTATTTTGTCGGCAAAGGGGCGACTGATGTTTGGCCGAATATTCGGCGAATACATCAGTTCTACTTGCCGAATAACGAATATTCGGCCTTTGGTTAAAAGTGGCCGAATATTCGGTCATTATTCGGCAAAACGAATATTCGGCGCATCTCTAGTTACAAACATACACATACAAACATACAGGTGTAGCTAATAAATGCGTGTTAATAAGACTTCTACTGTTTCTGTATCTTCTAATCTAGGTAGGTCCAATTCGTCATCAGATGGATGCCTTTTGATATCGCTAGTCGAATCATGATCATCACTTTCAATCTCGCGATCACTTTCATCCTGATTGCTTTCTTACGCATGTTTCATCAGTTCGATACCAGTTTTTACCTCATTGCAAGTCACCGAAAGAATTTGTGTGTAGAAGTGCTTGGTCCAGCCTTTTCTGAATCGTCTCTCCAAAAATGTTCAGATGCACCGATTGTTCAATTTGGTTTCATTATTCTCCATGTTGACTAAAATAAAATAAAACACTTATAACAAGTCCACACTACAGAAAATTTAGCAAAAAAAACACTCGTAAATATTTACCTGGAAACATGGATACATTTTATACAGATTATAAAGATCTATTGAGCATCTTTAACATACACGGGATCGGAATACTCAACTGCGTTTGGGTAAGAAAGAGAAAAGAGTGGGGTTAACGGATATGCGATTATAGTAGTTAAGGGTTAAAACTGTAGGTACCTAATTGCTACCCAAATGTGGTATTTGGCCGCTGAAACGAAACGAAATATTGATAAGAAAATGAAATGGCAAATACGTCACTAGTGTTTGTTCTGAATGTAAAATAGTAAAATTTCTTTGTTAAAAATTTGATGACACTGCAATGTTCCCAAAAATAAATGCTTAATATTTGTTTTTATAGGTCTACACAGCAAGCTCTCTATGACGAAACAATTCGTCCTTTAGTTGCTTCCGTCCTTGAAGGTTACAATGGCTGTGTATTCGCTTACGGACAAACCGGAACTGGGAAGACTTATACAATGGAAGGTAATATAACACACTCCTTTATCTATTCTTATTTCATGAAACCGCTTTATGCAACGGGGTTTGGTTAAAAACATTTAACTTTATACCACTGAAATTAAATTTTTTCATGTTGACAGTAATAAATAAATAAATAAATAATGCCTTTATTTTACCAAGAAGAAAAAAAAATATAAAACAATAAAAATTAGAATTTTTATAATTTTTTACGGTATTTGCTGCAGCATGACGCAGTCTAGCTGTAAATAGTTACTCTACTGACATGACAACAAGTTTAAGAAAAAATATATTATCATCAACTACTAATTTAAAACTATAAATTATAATTAGAACAACACCAAAGTAACATAAATGCTAATAAGAAAACTTTTGACTAAATATGTTAAAAAGAAACATCGTATATTGACTGCCTCTCAATGTCTAAATAAAAATTAAAGATAGACACTTTACGGTCATTTTAGTATAATAGTTTTCTAACAACCCAGCAAATTAAAATACAAAATTACTTACTTTCTACTCCCAAAAGAAATAATTGTTTATGCCTTTTTTTAAATAGTACATCATTAGAGACAGTAGTTAATTTTCCAGGCAAGGAATTATAAGAGACGACAGCATTATAAGTAAAAGACCTCTGAAACAAGGCACTCTGATGGTGAGGTAAAGTTAACTTATCCCCATAGCGAATGTTAACATTATGGATATTAGAGCGAGGAGTTAGGCGAAGAGTGGTGGGAGAGTCAGGTTCATTTAAAATATTATATATAAAACTATTAAAATGCAGAAGCCTACTGTTATCCATCTTTAGCCAATTTAGTTCCGAGAATGTATGCGAAATATGGTCATATTTCCTAAGACCATAAATAAACCTTGCGCAAGCGTTCTGCACTTTTTGAATGCGGGACTTACCAATATTGTCTATACAATAACCATAAACAAAATCGCAATAATTAAAGTTTGAAAGTACTAGTGATTCGCAAAGCATATTTTTTTAATTTAACGTCCAGAATAGAATAGGTAATATGTATGTTATTATATAAAAATTTTAACGCGAGATAAGATCTTTGAAATATTTTTTTTTAAATGGTCTCGAAACCGTAATTTACTATCTAAAACTATTCCCAAGTTTCTTGTAGAATGAACCATTGTAAGCCTAATTTTATTTATTTTCAGAGTACCTAATATTATCCCTAACATAAGAAACCTTATTTTTATTGCCAAAAAACATCAAATGTGATTTAATGGGGTTTAATTTTAAATTATGATTAGACGCCAGACTAGTTAGAGTTTGCAAGTCATCATTTATAAGCTGTTCAGACTCCAAATATTCATCAAAATCAAAACAAAAATAAATCTGAGTGTCATCAGCATAGGCTTTGTACTTTACAGTATTTTAAAGATTTAAGAATATTGGACGTGTAGATGAGAAAAAGTAACGGCCCTAATATGCAGCCTTGTGGCACGCCAGATCATATGCTAACCGTCTGAATACCGTCATGTACAGTTGACGACATATAAATTCGTAGACTCCACCCATACATAACTCAATTACAACAAAACTGTGGTTTAAAATTTATTTTGTACATTTTTTTTACCATCAATTCCCAAACATTTTCAATTGGATTTAAATCAGGAATTCTTGAGCACCAAGTCAGACATGTTACGTTGTTTTGTTTAAACCAGTTTCCTATATTTCTTGCAGTATGCACAGGGCAGTTATCCTGCTGAAATATAAAGTTATTTTCTTCAAAAACTATCGCGGCAGAAGGAACAAAAACATTTTCCAAAATATGAAGATATATATTACTGCTTAGTGTTCCACCAATATTCCAGCATACACCTGTACCGTAAACACTTATCCATGCCCACACATTAACGGAGAAACGTCCACTGGTTTGCTTTTTTTGAGAATACCATCATATCGGGAATTTGGTGGTCTATATACTCGAATCCTTCCATTATATGTAGACTTAAAGTTCTCTTATCGGAAAAGATAACATTTTGCCAAAAAAAATCATTTTCTGGTAAATATTGCATAACAAACCCAATTCTCGGCGTTGTGCAGTTCTAGATGAAGCAGGGTATCCTGTTATGTGCATAGCGGATACTGCAGTTTCAAATGGATTTTGCCTTAAATACTCCACCAAATTTCGGTCTTCTTCGTTTGATGATTTTCTATTATTTAAACCAGATCAAACAGACCTTTTAAGTGTTTGATGATAGCGCCATTTTTTTACAATTTCTTAAACAGTACTTCTAGGTACTCTAAAATGATCAGCTATTTTTCCATAAGACCATCCTATTTCTACTAAACATATTAACTTTAAACAAAATTTGGCTATTCGTTCAGTAATAATTTTAAAAAGGTAATCATTAATAAATTAATAAATTTAGGTTGTGGTGATGAAGAAATGGGTATCATTCCGAGAGCTTTTGATCAAATATGGTCTCACATAGCAAGGAAAACTGGAGTGGAATTTTTGGTCAGCGTGAGATATTTGGAAATTTATATGGAGGACATAAGGTAAAAAAATAATCTTTTAGATTTTTTATTTGTAAAAAAGATACACGCATGGCCAAAGATACCGCGCGAGCAAAAATTATTTTCATCAAAGAGGACTTTGATTAAAAAAGGTAGGGCTTGGTTTAGATCACAATGATATGGGAACGATATATTATCTAACCAAATCTAGGTTAAAATTTTGTCAAATTCATATTATGACATGATATGCCAAACTAATGAGTAATAAAAAAAGTAGACAAATACAAATTAATTTTTGTCGTTTACAAAATTAACAAAGTAAGAATATACAGAAAGAAAAAGAAAAATAATTATATGTATTCTGAGAATTCACATCACCGGAGAGGTGGAACCAGGCTTCATCCGAAAAAAAGTCAGGTCTAATAGATCATTTATTTCCAATAAATTTTGGGTAAACCATTAGAGTAATTCCTGCGTCTTTCAAAATCTGCGGCTTGTATTTCTTGGAATACTTGCACTTTATAAGGAAATAAATTTAGCTGCTTCTTAAGAATAGTCCTGCATGTTCCATAAGATCCTCCCACTTCTTGGGACAGGCGTCTTATACAATTTGTTGGCGTATTTTGCATTATTTCACGAACGTTTGCAACAAGTTCTTCTGTTCTTACAGATGGTCTTCCTGCTCCTTTTTTGTGTTGTATAGAACCTGTTTCCCTAAACACAGCCACGGTTCTTTTCAGGCAATGATAAAAATTCCCAGCAATAAAAGCAACGTTAGGAAAATGTTCGTGAAAGTCGTCCATGCACAAACCCGGATTGTATTGCCACTCACCATTTACTCTAACCCCGTTTCGAAAATACGCTTTAACCATGAATGTTTTGTGCTGTTCCGTAAAGCCCATTGTGTGAATTGTTCAAGAAATTGGAAAAATTAGCGATGAATCAAATTACTTGTAACGACTGTCCAAGATGACGGAATAACTGATTGATTGTTAATTCAGGTAGTTACTGACACCCAACAGGTATTAAGCTCTACTGCTAAGCATTACGTCCTTAGATGCAAGGCCCTCTTTGATGCAAATAATTTTTGCTCGCACGGTATTTCAAGTCGACGTTAAATAGACAAAGGTGGTTGTTGTTATTGTCATTGTTGTATGCTGTCTTACCGCGTCGATAAATCAGTATATTTTTGACATCCTAAGAGCAGACTATTTCATTAAATTCAACATTAAATAAGCCACAAAATAAATTTATATACACAAAAAACTATCTATGCACTTGCATGTTTCAAGTCAAAAATCTAAATAAAAACAATAAATTGAAATAGTGAGTTTTTAGCGCTGTTTGCTAGGTCAATGATGCAACTTTGTCGGCGCTAAAAATTGCGATTCAGTTTCATTAAAATCGTATTGCTCTTTTAAATGTAATCAGCCGATTGATATTTTGCGCTCCTGATCTAAGTCAGTTTGTCCATTATACAGAAGAGCTGCACAGTTTATTTATTATAATTGTTTTAAGGTGCGACAACAATATAAGTTTTATTATGCCATTGTTTTCTGAACAACTTTCTAATAAATTTGAATTGTAATAATTTTTAAACATCCAACTATAAAATTTTACATCATATTTTTTTTACTTTCATTAAAGACTTTTTTTAAATTTTAATACTGTTTTGTAAGGCTTGGCGAACCATGGAAAGTAAAAGTTATTTTTTTTTCACAATCTTATAAAATACCTACTTTGTTAATATTATACAGTGCTCGGCATATTTTGGCCACATATGGAAAACATTTTTATTGATGCAATATTGAAAAAACTTTTTATGACGATCATCTCTGTTTTTTTATTATTTTGTATTTATTTATTAACGTGCTTAGCCCATTTTTTAACGTACAAAAATTAGCAAGTACCTACTGCATATTATAACATACCTAGTTAGATACATTGTAATTAACAAACTCAAAATTAACAATAGTATAAACCAATAACAAAATATTGCAATGTAAAAAAAGATAAACGTAAAGAAAAATTAAAGAAAAATCAGCAAAGAGGATTACACACATTGGTATCAGGTAACCAGACGCAGGTACATACAATAAAACTTAAAGAAGATGAAAAAAGTCCAAATCGTTAGAATAATAGTTAGCCAACCTGATTGACCTCTGCAGAAAATAATTTGAAGCATAATTTGTGCTATTAAATGGTTAATAAACAGTAAAATTATAATGTGTGCTTCTGGCTGGGACAAGAAGTGGAATTTTCACCAACAGATTCGGTCAATGGTAAAGATGGTTTAAGATATTGTATAATAATTTCAAATCAAGCCTCTTACGGCGAACCTCAAATGAAACTAGCCCCAATACACTAATACAGACTGGTCGTCGGCAACTAAAAGATAGTTGGAAAAGCTAAAGCATTTATGAATATCATTAATAAATAGGTTAAAAAATAACGGGGTCCTCATGAGAGCCCTGGGGTACCCCTGAAGTAACCTTAATCACTCTCGAAGGGAAGTTATGGACCTTCACAATCTGAGTTCGATTATAGATAGCTTTAAAACCATTTCAGCAGAGGGCCATGAATACCAAGAGCCTCAAGCTTGGCCAAAAGTACCCGATGACTGACCCTGTCAAGGCTTTGGAGAAATCTATGTAGATAGCATAAACCGTTCCACCAACCTGCAAGGTTTCCGACAGAATATCAACATGGAACTGACTGTCAATAATAACACCACTGCAAGACTCTGTCTGATATTCCTAGATATGCTCACTGGTCTATAGTTATTAACTTCTGTTTTACTGCCAGGTTTGTGAATGGGTACAATGAAACTTGACTTCCAACAAAATTGCAAACCAGTGGACTATCGCCGCTTAAAAATACAGAAAATGGGTCTAGCCAGAATAAAATTACAGTAATGAAGCAACTGCATGATGATGAAGGAAAAAGCAATTTAATGGATAATCTAAAAATTCATTTTGATATTTGTCACGTGACGCTCGTTTGGCGGGAAAATTTAAAAAAATATATTTTGTTATAAAATGGGGTAGTAGATGACGAGATATCGAAAAAAAGTTATTTGATAAAGGGGTTTAGATTCCAATTTTATGATCGTTAACATGCAAAGTGTGCAAAAATCTGAAAAATGTTTTTAATTATTTTTTGAAAAAATACCCAATATTACCTTCATATTCTCGTAAATTTATAAAAATGTGTTAAATGGTTGAAAACCTAGTTGTTAATCTATTAGCTAAAGCTTTTGTTGTTTTTTATTAAAGTTTTTATTTTTAAAATTTAGCTTTTTACTATGTTACATGGTCTTCCAACGAGGACTGAACAGGGACTCATTTTTGAGCTTCCTTGTATTTAAAGAAAAATCCAAAATAGCCAATCGATGTACTTTTTCCTGCAGAATTCAAAAATGAAACCAAAAATTTATTTGAACCAGAAACAAAATAGTTAAGCTATTGATAAGGTGTTTTTTAAATGGAACATAGCTTTTTTTATACGATTTTTGGAACGAGTGATTTTTTTTTGTCCGTTCTGATTAAAATATTTAATATTGTGACAGCTATTTTTATTAAATTTTAAAGTTTTATCCAGTATAATTTAACTTTAACCTGTTTGAAACATACACTAGGTAATAAAGGTAAAATCACCTTTGAATCCTTCAAAGTCATTTCGGCAATATTATAGTAAATTTGTCAAATTCTTTGACTTTGAAGGATTCAAAGGTGATTATACCTTTATTACCTAGTGTATGTTTCAAACAGGTTAAAGTTAAATTATACTGGATAAAACATTAAAATTTAATAAAAATAGCTGTCACAATATTAAATATTTTAATCAGAACGGACAAAAAAAAATCACTCGTTCCAAAAATCGTATAAAAAAAGCTATGTTCCATTTAAAAAACACCTTATCCATAGCGTAACTCTTTTGTTTCTGGTTCAAATAAATTTTTGGTTTTATTTTTGAATTCTGCAGGAAAAAGTACATCGATTGGCTATTTTGGATTTTTCTTTAAATACAAGGAAGCTCAAAAATGAGCCCCTGTTCAGTCCTCGTTGGAAGACCCTGTACTTGAGTATGGTATAGTATAGTATCCGACAAGCATATTATTCCGAAAATAACCATAAATGGTTGGTAGATACAGGGGCTGACCACACTCAAGTATGTACATGGTAAAAGGGCTGAATTTTAAATTTTAACAAATAAAAACTTTAAGAAGCGAGAAAGAGCTTTAACCGATAGATTAATACCTCCTAAATTCAAAGGAATATTTGATTTTTTGTTTAGTGTAAAAAAAATTATACTGCGAATTTTTGCAAGCAACTTTGTAAACAAGCATATAATTCAATTCTAAAGACCTTTTTCAAATAACCTTTTTCGATATCTCATCATCTAATAGTAATATAATACCAATTTGCATGACAAAATATATTTCTTATAGCCTGTTTACTAAGTGCGGTCAATAGGCAATTGCAATAAAAAATTGCCTCAAGGCATGAGCTTTGGTAACTTTCTGATCAGCTGATGCAATTTTATTTGCATCGCACAAAATTAGGAAATGTTCTAAATTGATTGCAAGTAAAATGACTACACAAATGTCGGAATGGACTTCAGTATTCATTGTTTTGATTAACAAAAGTTGCAGAAACATACTTTTACCATAAAATAAGCTGTTATTGGATGGATTGTAAAAGTTGGTTACATCTGTTGTCAAGATACTTGCATAAAAATAATTGCTTCATGTGTAAACGGTCACGCCATGCAATTAATTGCCGGGCTATAACTTGCATGCAGTGATTGCACGTAATGTAAACAGGCTTTTACAATTTTCCCGTCAAACGAGTAGTCACGTGACTAATGTCAAAATTAATTTTTAGGTTACCCATTATGCAGAGGTAATCGATAAAAAGTTTTTTTAATATTTTAGGAAAACATTTAAAACGACTTTCTAATCTCAAAATCTGATAGGTGGGTAGCACCACACAATTAAGACCTTGGGGCAAGTTTTAGCTGTTTACACGTGAAAATAGATTGTAGGTCAACTTTTACAATTTTTTGGAATACAGACTTAACATTTTTTTTCCAATGTGACCAACTTTATGACGGTCACTGTATATTATGCAACATGGTCTTCACCTTATGATTGTATATTAGTTCGCCTTAAATGTATGTGAAAAAAAATTGTAACTATAATCTGTACCAGTATGTATTATGATTTAAGATTTTTATAAAACATTTTAGAGACTTATTAAAAATAAAAAATTCAAAACCTCTGGAGTTACGTGAGCAAGCAGGCGATGGGGTAATGGTGACGAACCTGCACTCGCACACATGTCAGAGCGCCAAAGATATGACGAAAGCGATGAAAACGGGGAATGTTAATCGAACGACTGGTGCTACGAATATGAACGAACACAGTTCTAGATCGCACGCCATTTTTCAGGTAAGTGTAGTGTAAGGTTTGCACGCATAAATTTGGGAACCCGGGCAATACCTTTTTTGGTACTTGTGCTTATAGGCGTAGTTAGGGGGTACTTGGGGGTGCTAAGCACCCCCAAATCTAAATTAGCACCCCCAAAAAAAATTCGCACTTTATCACGCATACAAAAATTTCAAAATATAAATAAAAAAAGAAATTACAAAAAATAAACATATTAACACCTATTTTCTATTTTTTACTAAACTAACCGGGGTCCGTTAAAAAAAAAGTTAACTAGTCCTTAAAGCTAGTATATACAGGGTGTTAATTAATGTCATGCAGATATTTCAGGGGATGATAGAACTCGTCAAAATAAGAAAAAAATGCAAATATATGCATGGTCCAAAACGCCTTATTTTCGTTATACAGGGTGGCAAAGTTTCAATTTTTTTTTTCTTATTTTGCGTTTTCTCTCTTATATTCTGCGATAATTGTTTGAAATTTGGAACATTAACCCTTTTTTAAAATATCTACAATAAAGTATTAAAATTGCCGGTCGCAGTATACAGGGTGTTACATTTTCTTGAATCAGCTACAATTTTATCTTTCAGAACTTTTTTTTTTGGCTCCCTGTATGAATTCCGGTATTAAATTTGAAATCTCTGTTCCTTTGTTTAGCGTTCTGGTCTCTTGCACTATTCTCGTATCTGTGACCGTTTTCAATTTATTTGCAAAAATATCCATCGATGAAAATTAAGTGTAGGCGAAATAACGCAATAATGAATATAAAAAAAAAATATAGTGTCTGTCAGTCCATGAGGCGAAGACTTGATTCGTGCATCTTAGCAAGAGGCGGCCATTTTCAACAGTTTTTATAATTTTGTTTTATTTTTATTTGATTGTTTTGATACACAGCTTTTTACTCTGCGTTATTTCGCCGACACTTAATTTCCATCGATGGCTATTTTTGCAAATAAATCGAAAACGGTCACAGATACGAGAATAGTGCAAGAGACTAGAACGCTAAACAAAGAAACGGAGAGTTAAAATTTCATACCGGAATTCATACAGGGAGCCAAAAAAAAAAGTTCTGAAAGATAAAATTGTAGCCGATTCAAGAAAATGTAACACCCTGTATACTACGACCGACAATTTTGATACTTTATTGTAGAGATCTAAAAAAAGGGTTGATGTTCCAAATTTGAAACAATTATCGCAGAATATAAGAGAGAAAACGCAAAATACGAGAAAAAAAATTGAAACTTTGCCACCCTGTATAACGAAAATAAGGCGTTTTGGACCATGCATATATTTGCATTTTTTTCTTATTTTGACGAGTACTATCACCCCCTAAAATATCTGCATGACACTAATTAACACCCTGTATATATTCCATAATTTTTACTGCACCGCCAGGGATTGGCTACCAAGCTCGGTTGCAATGAGAAGTCCACTAAGGCAGGCGATAAATTTAGCGCCTTTTATGTTGTATACCGCACGATACGCATCACGCTAGCTCTGGTTGACGTCACGAATATTGGAAACCAATTAAACGAGACGCGAGCTCTACCTTCTCGCCAAGGCAAACGATTCGGCGCCTTCCGTAACCCATCGGAGCACGTGACTCGGTTGATCAATAGAAATCGATTCCAAGAGAGAGCCTGCCTCGTCAAACCGGACGGAGTATTAACGAGGTTTGTTTAAGCGCCATAACTGTACAGGGTCTTTGATTATATTTACGTGGCTTCTGGAGTCTTTGTTTTTAAAGATAGAAAAAATGTTTTATATAAAAATTGTAGTTTGTCTTTTATGTTATCTTTTGAAATTATCATTAAAGAAATATCGCTTTTGAAAAATGGGGAAATATAGGCAATTTCAATTTTTTTTAATGGAACACCCTGTATATTATGCGTTACAATGAAAGATCTTTTTTTTGTGATTTCAAATATATCTATATTGATGCTATTTGGGTAAACCATTTTTAAGATATTTAAGCTTAAACTATAAATAAATTGCAAATAAATTTCATATTTTGTATCAAGAAAGCCATGGAAACAATAAAATTGTTATGTTTTATAAATTTATAACTTAGGTATTTTCCACATAATATCCTCCTTGATTTGTTATTGTTGACATAAAAAAGACGCACAATAGTGAGTTTTTGTTCTTCTGGATAGCCCATCGACAAGAAAGCAATATAAATTATTCTTAACAGTTAAAATAATAAACTTCAACAATATCGAGACGTCAAATTTATCAAACATACAATATAACAATTTTATTGTTTCCATGGCTTTCTTGATACGAAATATGAAATTTATTTGCAATTTATTTATAGTTTAAGCTAAAATATCTCAAAAATGGTTCACCCAAATAGCATCAATATATATATATTTGAAATCAGAAAAAAAAGATCTTTCATTGTAATGCATAATATACAGCGTGTTCCATTTAAAAAAATTGAAATTGCCTATATTTTCCCATTTTTCAACAGCGATATTTCTTTAATGATAATTTCAAAAGATAACATAAAAGACAAACTACAATTTTTATATAAAACATTTTTTTCTATCTTCAAAAACAAAGACTCCAGCAGCCACGTAAATATAATCAAAGACCCTGTACACAAAATAGATTTTTATGATTTTATGCAGAACGACTTTTTTGGTCGTCGCACCCCTGTCGTCATGTTTAATGCCATTTTATGTTCGTTGCGTGGTGTGGTCTAAATTTCCTTTTCTTTCTTTTTATTTACCGTAAATAAAACAAAGTAAGATAATATGATAATCATAGGAAAAATTAGGTACTATATCAGGTAATTCCGTTTGGTTGTAGGTTGTAGGACTTCTAGGTTATTTCAGTCGCGGTCGCTTACGTATATAGGCGATTACGATTATAGATAATAGAAAAATTATACGTACATTTTAAACGTTTTAAGGTGGTTGTTGGGTTTTTTAAAATTATTCATTGTTTCAATAATAATAATAATAAACGGTTTAAAAAAATTATATTAATTATTATTGTGTTATTTTTCGTTTATAAGTGACCCTGCGCGCTTTGCTACGCCCATAATAATAAGGCGGGTTCACTATCGCGTCGACAAACATTTTATATTATTATTTATTAGTACCCGGCATGCGTTGCGCCACCGCAACCCGAACGCATACGGGACATACAGACAAACATTCATTTTTATATATATATATATATATATATAGATAAAGTAATAATTTATTAACATTAAATTATTGACCAAATCTGGGCGTGGTCCAAAAAAATTTTCTCATTCGCCTGCGGCGGGCTTTAGCCCCCCCCTGATCTGATGACCTAACTTCGCCTATGCTTGTGCTACAGGTAACAGATGCATGATACGCGCTATTCTCTAGAACTCTAGACAGAGAGGACACTATAAGGAATTTTCTTGGTTTTCCTGAAAACACTTTGTTTTTAAGATATTCGTTCTTAAAGTACCTGTTCGTAGATGTTAGGTTTCTGATGCAAAATGACTATTTTGTATGATTAACTGAAAATAAATGAACAAGCAGTCTCCTAAATGCAAAAATATAAAGGAATTAATTTAATAGCCCACGTTTTTAAAATAAATGAATCGCAATATGCAGAAACAACACAGACTTGTCCAAAAAATCAATTTTAGAGGAAATGAAACAAAACACCTCACATGTCCGGGACGGGACGTATGCTGTTTCTGTGTAGTATCTTTGAAATACAGGGTGGTCCAACGAAAACTTAACACCTCGATTTTTCTGCTTTCAAATGAAAATGTGGAAAATCGCTCGGACCCGTCGATTTTTATTTCGAGGGGGACATATTTTGCGTATATTGTCAATCTTTTTACTTCAAGCCCCTAGGAGGGAGGAGGGTTAGGATCTAAATTTTAAATGGATACCCCTATTTTATATAATTTTTTTGGATTCTGCATAAAATTGTGAACATTTTTTAATAAAAGCATTATTAGTCTATACTTAACAGTTTCCGAGATATTGACTCTTGAAAAATTACATTTTTGAACTTTGACAGCGTCTAGCTTTCTAACTGTACGTCTTAGAGCAAAACGGCTTACATGTCCCTATCTTCGATTTTTATTATCTTTCCAATAGTGTAAACTTCCGGCTAAACCGGAACTACTATTTCTTAAATCCGGTTTAACCAAATAGAGATATTTTATAATTTTTGTAAGAACAATGTGAATAATTTAAATTATGGAATACTAGGATGGGGAGGCATAAATAAGAATTATCTTAATGATATTGAAACTATTCAAAAATACATTTTGAAAATTATTTACGAAAAATACCACCAATATTTCTCTGATTTACTATTTAAAGATGGCAAAAAAATAGATATTAAACAAATATTTTCTTACAACATGTTAATATATATTTTTAAACATTAAAATAAAATAAATTATATTAATCACACACATGAAACTCGTCATAAAAATACTATTACATATAAAAATAGAGTAAACAAAACAATAGCACACAAACATTTTTTAAACATCAATTCATATATTTTTGATATGCTACACCAGTCAATTAAAATAATTAAATGATGATAAAAAAATGAATAAAATAAATAAATATATATATATTATATACATGACGTATTGTGTCTTTGTATACTGTAGTGATATAAAATATACCAATAAAATATTGTTTTATATTATAATCTAGTTGTGCCTGAATTATGAAATATATTCTTGATAATAAATATTATATTACTTAACTCAAAACAAGTATTTTACTTCTGAGTTCGGAATTGATAGTTTATACAAAAAAATTATATATTAGCATTAAATGTCAAAAAAATATTTGAATAAACTTATACTATTATCTTCATAACTCACGCCCCAAAATTTATTATTCCTGAAAAAACGATCAATTTTGATGTGATGAGAGTACCTATATGTATGTATTTACCATTATTTTTAGCCAAGGGTATTTTAAAAACCTAACACATAATTTGTTTTTAGATTATTATCGAAATGGTAGAAGGCGACTCGAAATCAATGAAAGTAGGAAAATTAAACTTAGTGGATTTAGCCGGTAGCGAACGGCAATCAAAAACCGGGGCTACTGGAGATAGATTAAGGGAAGCCACAAAAATTAACAAAGCTTTGTCGTCTTTAGGTAAGATATACATTTTGTTTTGTAGTTTTTTTAATGGCTGAATTGTAGTTAAATTCGCTTATCACCAAATTGAAATCATATACTGTAATTTTGAATAAACCAAAGAATAATATATATTTTTTAAATATTTTAATGATATATAATTTTTAACTTTAAACAAAATGCCAATTATTGGTTAACTTCTTAACGATTTAATATTATGTTTTTTCCAACTTAAATTTTCATCAATATATAAACCTAAAAATTTAATTGTACCTATTAGTATATTTAACTAAATAATTATTAAAAGACAGTGAAGAAATATCATTATTTTTTAATTTTGATTTACTTATAAACATAAAAGATGATTTATTAAAATTTAATGATAATTTATTAATTGGAAGCCATTTACATATTATCTTTAGGTCGTAGTTAATGTTATTATGAATTTGAGCATAGTCTTCATGAAAATATACAATAATAGTGTCATCAGCAAATAATTTTATTTTAAATTTAATTTTGCTATATTAATAACGTAGATTAAAAAAAAGTAGGTCGTAAGGTTAATCCTTGCGGTTTGCGGAACACCGCAAGTTATGTTTTTTTTGTGATTTTTTAACATTTTCCATTTGAACAAACTGTTTTTTATTACTTAAGCAATTTTTTAACAACAAGTAAATATTTCCCCGAATTCTAATATTGTATAGGCATTTAAGTAAAATATTCTGATTGACTAAATGCTTTACATAAATCTAGGGACATTAGGCAGCATTTTCGGTTGCTATCAACGTTTTGTTGAATATCTTTGATAATATCTGGCTGCAACTTCTGTATCTCTAAATTTACGAAAACCATATTGAAATGTAGAGGGTAATTTTTTTTTTTTTTTAATTTACTATTCTATTAGGATTTAAAAAATTTTCAAAAATCTTTGAAAATGTGGGTAAAACAGAAAGTGAGCGATAGTTACTACTAAAATATTTTTCAGCATTTTTAAAAATATAAAATACTTTTGCTATTTTTAATTTATCTGGAAATAACCCGGTTTTAAAAGAAATTTTATATCTTTTAAATAATTCAATAAACCAACTCACTTACAAAATTTTAATAATTTTCATGCGGCGCTTTTATTATAAAGTTTTAGAACCGTATGTTTAATTTCACCAAAAATTTAATTAAGAAAAACCACATTTTGTTATAATTGCCTCTTTTTCTTTTTCTGCTTTTATTAATAAATAAATCCAGCCGTTTTTAATGCAAAATAATACGGGTATTTGACAGATTTTTTGATAAAACGAAAATGTAACGACATATTGATCAAAAAACGAAATGCAGAATGCGTCACTACTGTTTTCTCTTAAAACTTATTCATATTTTTAATTTCAAGGTAATGTTATTTACGCGCTTGCTGAAAACTCCGCTCATATTCCGTATCGAGATTCGAAACTCACACGACTTCTGCAAGATTCTTTGGGTGGAAACAGCAAGACTATAATGATAGCAAACATCGGCCCGGCAAGTATGAACTACGAGGAAACAATAACGACGTTAAGATATTCCTACCGAGCTAAATCGATCAAAAATAAACCGATTAAGAACGAAGATATTAAGGATGGTAAATTATTAGTGCTACAGCAAGAAATTGAAAGACTAAAGGCCCTAATCAACGATAAAAATAATGGTGCTATAATTAACGGGTAAGAAAATCGTAACTACTTATTGGGCATATTGTACATGTACAGCGACCATAGACAATTATTTACCTTTAGATAAGCAAACAATAATCACGAAAGTGGCAGTTTTATGGCCTGGCGCATGTAAACAAAGCTAGACACTATTAGACAGGCGCACTGCAACATTATTGACGAATGGAAAAATAGACAGGTCCGGGCTTTAAAATTTAAATTCTTGCCAAAAAATTGGAATTTCTTCTCAATTTTTGATCAAGTTGGGAAAAAGGTAGTGATTTCTGGCATTTTTAGTAGTAACAAACCTATCAGATTTTAAGGATAAAAAATAGTTTTTAAGGTTTTGTTTTTAAAATTTGTTTAAAAATGATTCGTCGTCGTGTTTTTAGTTCGAAAAAGAAGAGAACAAGAACAAGTGAATTCAACTAGCTATAAAATCGAATATAAAAACAAAAATAACCAATCTACGGTGTTATCGCGTGCCTAATCTCACGTCAAATATTAGTTGGTATATAACTTGTATTGATTTTTACAATTTGGCAAAAACTTGGGTACGTGTAAAACATTTCCAACCAAAATTTCTTGTTCAAGAATTTGAAAAGTGTTTGCCCGAGAACTTGACCCGTGGAATACTGGCTTTATTAAAAGCTTAATGTCGGGGTGTACAGATTTTAACCAAAAAATTAACCAACCAGCAACTTTGACAGAATTAATTTTCTCACAATCAGACACAATTCACTAAACTACACAAAAACTAGAAATCCGTAAATATTAAACACCCACAATCCACAATAGCTAAAATAAAACTAAATGGAATCCACAGAGAAAACTTAAAATACAACAAAAATAGCAGCCGAGCCGGTTCTGCATGTATTTTGAGCATGTCGATAAAGTAGGACAGGCCGATAACACGAGGTTTGTGCGCATGCCCGAAGGTGCCCAGAGGGAAGGCAGCTTTCACCCATAAAACGTAACTTTTGTTTGCGCAGGAGATAAGCTGTACGTATCTAAAGGTAAATTGTCTATGACAGCGACAGGTAAAAAGTTCGGGCTTGTTCGATACAACACTTAAAAATCACACAAACACCACAAGACATAAAATGAAAATAATAAGTAACCGCCGACCGGTTCTGTTCGAATGAAGCAACAGCTGATTAACGTTAAAATTTGTTGTTTGCGCATGCTCACTATCCCTATAACAAGCCGCATAGTGGTCTCACTTTTCAATAGCCTGGTTGCATACCATTGGCGATATACTGGTTATGTGGTTGCAATGGGTTGTACTGTGCGAGCAAAAATTATTTGCATCAAAGAGGGGTTCGATTAAAAAAACGTAGGGCTTGGTTTAGATCACAATGATATGGGGACGATATAAATATTTAACCAAATCTAGGTTAAAATTTTGTCAAATTCATATTATGACATGATATGCCAAACTAATGAATAATAAAATAAGTAGACAAATACAAATTTCTTTTTGTTGTTTACAAAATTAACAAAGTAAGAATATACAGAAAGATAAAGAAAAATAATTACATAAATTGCTGAAATTGGCCACCGCCATGCTCCAAGCATAAATTCACACGTCTCTTCATATTTTCGAAAGTGTTGACCAGCATCTCTGGAGAAATGTTACCACATTCTTGGATAATCCTTTCTTGTAATTGTTGTAAATTTGCAACTGGTGTTTTAAAAATAACTGCTTCTTAAGAATAGTCCTGCATGTTCCATAAGATCTTCCCACTTCTTGGGACAGGCGTCTTATACAATTTGTTGGCGTATTTTGCATTATTTCACGAACGTTTGCAACAAGTTCTTCTGTTCGTACAGATGGTATTCCTGCTCCTTTTTTGTGTTGTATGGAACCTGTTTCCCTAAACACAGCCACGGTTCTTTTCAGGCAATGATAAAAATCCCCAGCAATAAAAGCAATAAAAGCAACATTAGGAAAATGTTCGTGAAAATCGTCCATGCACAAACCCGGATTGTTTTCCCACTCACCATTTACTCTAACCCCGTTTCGAAAATACGCTTCAACCATGAATGTTTTGTGCTGTTCCGTAAAGCCCATTGTGTGAATTGTTCAAGAAATTACAAAAATTAGCGATGAATCAAATTACTTGTAACGACTGTCAAAGATGACGGAATAACTGATTGATTGTTAATTCAGGTAGTTACTATAGCTCTACGGCTAAGCATTACGTCCTTAGATGCAAGGCCCTCTTTGATGCAAATAATTTTTGCTCGCACGGTACCTAATGACTATCAAAATTTTCCAATATTTTTGGGTAAAGTACCTACACAGTATGCTGAAGTCTTGTCGGTCTCTTCTGACTATTAAATTTTTACACCTCTTGTACACCATTGACGCCCGTTTGCATCACTTCCACTAAGGTTGACCGTAACTATAAGTATAACTTAAGTGTAAGAATTGGTTTGTACAAGTTGTACTTAATCGTTAAGTGACACTTAAGTTAAAATATTTTTAAGCCCAGGATATTCTGGAGCTTAAGTGATACTTAACAGATTAACCTCAAACAAAATCAGACAATTTGACATTTCACAAAATTACAAATACACAAATCAACTTATTTTATTTAAACGTAGGTTTCCTGTCCTAGCATATGGTTGCCGATTAAAAATAGATACAATTTTAACGTTAATAATAGCCACCGCCGTACTTTGTAATATGTAGAATTAATAATGAGAGAGAACCACCAGATCCAGGAGACATAGAGCGTTTTGTACAGATAATGGAAGAAGATGAAGTACCAAACATTACTCCTTTGAATGAGGGGGTTTTGCCATTGGCAAACCAAGTCAGAAGAACTTTAATTGATACTTATTTTAGATTCATTGAGAAATAAAACTGTACGTACTGCGTAAATGCTGAAATACTTCTGTGTAAATATAACTTCTTGTTTTGTGTTTCAATACTGTTAACATTTTTTAGAGCAAGGTTTAAAGTATTATCATCAATTATGCTATTTCTGTATGAAAATTGCTTTATGTGACAATAAAACAAGTAATTACTGATTATGAAATTTCTTTAATAATTGTTGTTTCTTTAATTCAATATCTAATAACAAGTTTTCCTTTTTTAATTCAAGCAAGGCTCACTCGGGTTCTCTGCGTGCTTGAATATTTAAGAATTCCTCTTCAAAGCATTGCCTTTTCACTTTTGAGTTTCAGAATACTCTTTATTTAAATCTGGCTTCACCTGCTGTGTTGGTCTTCTCCTCAGGTTTTCAGATGAATCTTCTCCGATCTTGTCGCCCTCATCATACCGTTCTGTATAGCTATGTTTCTCAGTCAAAAGATATTCTCCTAAAACTATATTAGACAAAGATGGTTCCACAAGCTTCTCAACACCTGCAGTTGTACTGTCTCTATCACCGTTTTTTTATTCATAAGATTTAATGCCAATTCCTTTATGGGATTGTCTTTTTTTATATAAGTTCCTCCTCCGGTTTTTTTTTCTTCTGCTACGTCTTTTCTAATGGTCTTTTAATATTTTCATAATACCTTTTTAGAGCTTCTTTGGTCCTATGGTGCCCTTCCTGGTTTTGGGAATTAAAAGAAGCCGTAACTTTTGTCGATGCTAGGTCCTTTTCACGCCATGTTGTTGCATTTATTTGCTTATTTTCAATAATGTTTTTAAAGTTGCTAATAACATTTAATAGCAGCGTTTTTTCCGTAATAGAAAAGTTGGGTGCCCGTTTTCTCAGACTATCGTCCTTAACGTAACTCATACTCTCTTATGTTCGCCACAAATCAAATAAAAATTATACTTTTGTTAGCACAACCGTACAACCAACGAAATATAAAGACCAAACATAAACCCTTTGACTTTGACATAAACATATACCTACGCTTTCTTAGGTTATAGCCGATGAAATAATCCAGGTAAAATACAATGTTTACAAGTTATTTTAAATCTTTGCTAAGAATTTGATAAGTGGCACTTGTGCAAAGCTTTTGGAGATAAGGGTTACTCTTATCCTAAGGTTTCCCTTATCTAAGGTACAGTTTTAAGTAGTAGTGGTGCAAACAGGCGTGAAAGCTCCATTACGGCTCAATCCCACTTAATATTTTCTCTATTGCTAACAACATCAGCATTGTACTACTTACTTTGTTTTCCTGATGATGAGTGTTTCTACACTCGAAATATGGTGAATTGAATTATTATGAATCATGCTAGGTTCGCCTAGTTATTCTAATAATAAAATTGTGGAGAAAGACTTTATGCTTTTCTTTTTTCTATACATTTAACTCCACTTTGAGTATGGACTCTTCAAAATTAAATAGGAAACAGTAAATACTACTTGACAAAGTAACGCATCACGCTAAACCCCATCGACGACCATCGATTCGTTGGTTTGCGATGACGTCGGTATTAGTTTTTACGATTTTCTTTGTATCAGGGAGCGTATTTTGTTTTTATTATTCTCTCAGTAAGTGATTCAAGATTTAAAGAACTAAAACCATAAAAAAATTTATTTCTTCTTCCTTTATGCGGTAGGATGAAAATATAAATTTAAATTAAAGGTCGAGTATGTCTCCATAATACAGATTAAAATTCTACACCTCTGCTTAATTTCAGCGTGGATGTGCAGGAAGAGGAGGATGAATCAGAGAGCGAGAGCGATAAGGTAGAAAAAGAAAAACAGTTGGAAATGGGTAAAATGGAAGTGGACGACCTGGCCAAAAAACTTAAAGCTTTAGAAAAACAAATGGTGCACGGTGGCAAAGACATCGTAGATAGTGTAAATGAGAATGAACTAAGACTGGAACAACAAAGGGCAGAAATAGCTGAAAGAAAGGTGAGTGATGATTTGATAAAATACAGGAAGGCAAAAAATAAATAAATAAATAAATAAATAAAATAACAAATAAACTTTACGTATAAATAAACTATACTTTACGTATACACAGTTAGACACATAACGTATTCCTATTAGAACGATTTAAAATGGGTCATGGCCATAGATATTTAACTTTAGATAAGCAAACAATAATCACGAAAGGGCCAAATTTATAGCCTCGCGCATGTACGAACAAACCCGATTAGACATGCGCACTGCAGCAATATAATTTGGCGAATGGAAAAATAGACAGGTCCGGACGTTAAAGTTTAAGTTCTTGTTCAAGAAATTGTAAAAGTTGACCTTTAATTTCTTTTTACGTGTAAACAACTAAAATTTGCCCCAAATTCTTGCCAAAAAATTGGAATTTCTTCACAATTTTTGTTGTTGTCAAGTTGGGAAACAAGGTAGTGATTTCTGAAATTTTTAGTAGTGGCAAACCTATCAGATTTTGAGGATAGAAAATTGTTTTTAAGGTATTGTTTCTAAAATTTGTTTAAAAATAATTCGTCGTCGTGTTTTTAGTTCGAAAAGGAAGAGAACAAGTCAATTAACAAAAATAATAATAATAATCAAATACACACAAACTACTTTAAAGTTATTTAAGCTATCGTAAACAATTTGTTCAAATTGGGGAAAGAAAAAGTTCGGAAAAAGAAATATGTGGAGTTCCACAAGGATCAATATTAGGTCCGTTATTATTCTTAATTTACATTAATTCCGTTTCCAAATTGAACTTAAAGGGCAATATAAAGCTATTTGCAGATGATACGACACTTATTTATTTTGCTGAAACTCTTGCAGAAATGTATTTTGATATTAATAACGATTTAAAAATACTTCTTTTCTTGGCTTCAATCAAATAAACTTACGTTAAATTTTAAAAAATCTTCTTTTATGTTTATAACTAAAAATAAAATAAATTCCATCATTAACCCCTTAACATTTAATAATGAAAATATTCAATATTCAAAAAAGACAAAATTTTTAGGATTGGTTTTAGATGAAAATTTAAATTGGAAATGCCATATCCAGTATATTATCAACTCAATATCTCCTTTGGTATCTGTTTTGTACAGAGCTAGATATTTTATTCCTTTGAAATATTTAAAAAATATATATTTTTCATTAATATATTCAAAATTACAATACTTAGCTTCTGCATGGGGATCTGCTTGTTTATCAAACTTAAAACCATTACAAAAATTGCAAAATAAAGTTATTAAATGTATACACAAATTACCACATTTAGAACCAACTGTTAATCTATATAGACCGAAAGGGTATTTACACGTTCAAAACATTTATAAATTAAAAATTTGTATTCTAATTCACTCTATTATTTTAAAAGAAAAAAAATCAAACATAACACTTCAGGAGAATAAGACATTACATGATCATAACACCAGACATTGTATAAATTATCAAACTATACCAGTAAAAAGTAATTTTGGAAAAAAATCGCTTTTATATGACGGAATAATACAATATAACAATCTTCCAAAAAATATCAGAAAAATTAAAAAATTGGCAATTTTTAAAAAACAATTAAAGAGATATTTACTAAATTAAATTATTTATATTTTTTTTTTTTAAATTGATTTTATTAATGAATTAAATTGGATTAACTTCCATTTTTTTTTATTGTTATTTTTTTTTATGGTTATTATTTTATATATTATGTTGTCACTTTCCATGTAATGAACTGTAAAAGTTAGATTGGAATAAAGACATTTAATTAAACTAGTCTTTTAATATCGAATATAATAACAAAAAACCAGCAAAATAACCAATCTTCGATGTTATCGCGTACCTGACCTCAAGTCAAATATTAGTTGGTATATAATTTGCATTGATTTTTACAATTTGACAAAAACTTGGGTGCGTGTAAAACATTTTCAGGCACAATTCAAGAATTTGAAAGAGTTTTTGCCCGAGAACTTGACCCGTGGATTAATATAAACGTACCTAGGTATTTACTTTTTTCTTTTATATAATATAAGTATGTATAGAGAAAAGTGTCTTTTAAACTTTTTGAAGCAATATATTGCGCGAAAAATAGGCGTACCTAATTAGATTGCAGGGCTGCAAATAAAATATACCAAAACATGCATCGGGATAATCTGTCTTGGTGTGTGTTTCTCTTTATTTTCATACCTTATTGTTTGTGTAACCTAGGCATAGTTTTATGTGTTTAAATTGATCATTATAAAATAAAGTTATATATCAACATACATCACTACTTTTACTGAAAATACCCGGTATTTTACACCTATTTTGGCATGATAAAATCATACAATGGCTATTACTAGTCGTTGTTTATATTCCAGTCTGAGTATCCGAGTCACTAAAAGAACAAACACAATTCACTAAACTACGCAAAAACTAGAAATCCCTAAATATTAAACACATTCAATCCACAATAGCAAAGAAAACAACAAGGAATCCTCAGAGAAAACTTAAAACACAACAACAAAAATGGCGCGGAGCCGGTTCTGAAGTGTATTTTGAGCATGTCGCTAAAGATGGACAGTCCGATTACAAGAGGTTTGTGCGCATGCCCCATCCTGCTGGGAGGGAAGGCATCTGACCGACGAGCCGTGCGCTCAGACACATTTTTTCACCCATAAAACATAAATTTATTTGCGCACGATATAAGCTGTACGTATCCAAATGTAAATGTCTATGGTCATGGCACTCTGAATGAAAAAATAAAAATAATTTCAAAAATGTTTAATTGACACAAAAATTAATAAAAAAAAAATAGTGCAGTTGTACGTAAAATGATCTCTAGATTCCAAAAAAAAATATATAGTGTGACCCATTTGAAAATCCAAAGTTGAGGTATACTTCCGGTTAAACCGGAAGTTACTAAAACTTGACAAGTACCTTCAAAAGTGTCTTTTTGTGAGCCTTTGGCTCCTGCAAAGTTTCATCTTGTTCGATTAAATTAAAAAATAATGGTAGCCGGAAAGTGATCTCATGGTATAAAACATTTTTATTAGAAATTCAAAAATTTTTTGTAAATTCTCCCAGAACAATGTGTCTTCATTTATGGCGATGATAAAGTAAGCCAATATGCCTGGACTAGCTGTAAACGCGTACGTTTAGTTGCCGATTAATATTTTTTTTAAAGTTTTTATACATTTTTTACCACACAAAAACTTTTAACAAATAAATCTCTAACAGGAAACACATTCAGTTTACATACGAAGTTAAAGAATATCTTTCGTTTAAATAGCTTAAAATGTCCACCAAATCATATGATTTGTTAAATATCATAATAAGGCAAAGTGATCACATACGGGAAGAAGTGGAAATTATTAAACAGGAAATGATTTTAATTGAAAGTCAAGTTGACAGAAAATTTTTTCACTTAGAAACTGAAAATGTGGCCCTTAAAACAGATAACATAATGCTAAAGAAGACATTATTACGTGTATGTAAATAAGTCTTTCTAATGGTGACGCTTTTTCCATTTGTTTTTTGATCATTATTTTGTTTTTTTACTATAGTTTCGAGTTTATTTTTAATCTTTATTCTCAACCAACTTAAAAAAGTTTATTACAGAGAATATAACACCAAATATGTTAAGTAACTATTAATAACTCCATCGAAATTATTCAAAAAAAACTATAATTATATAATAACCATTTATAAAAAAAATATTAATATACCGGGTGTCCACGGAAGGTGGTTCGCCCCTCTAACTTTTTTTGTTTTTCAAGATAATGAAATAAAATTAGGGGGATTTGTATACGACATAAAACTGCATTATTTGACATGTGACTCAACATTATGGAACTTCCGGTTTAACCGGAAGTGACATAAACTTTCAATTTTTAATGGGACACTTGGTATATTTTTACTTTTTTGACTCCATATGACATTCTAAATACAACGATGTGTCACTTGTCACTTTTTATTATATTTTTTTTTCCAAATTTATTGTTTTATCCAGAGGGCTATGAATACCTTAAAATCACTTATTTCAGTTCTCTAATCTTGGGAAAAATACAATTTTACTATTTTTGATCCAATGCTATGTGCTATGTAAAATTTAATCTTTAAAGTTGCATAACTCATTTTTTTTAAATGGCAACATGGTGGCTCGTCGGATGATTTTATTACGATTATTTTGATACCATACACTATTAGGTTTTAGAAAAGCTGCCATTAAAATACTTTAAAAAGTTAACTTAGAATTTTCCTAAAATGAAGCATCTTTTGAGAATAAATTTAGATTTAAATGCATCAAGTAGCCTGTGACCAGCAAAACTGATAAAACAAAATCATGCCTTGAAGAAAATTGAAATGCCAACAGCTTCTGCCAAAGTAAATTAGTTTGTTGTTTAAAAAACATGGAAAATAATATATTTATAAGGAGTAAAAAAGTTGATATGTTATTAGTGTTTGGAGAATGTAGAAATAATTCAACCGATGCTGCACGACTTTACGAACAAAGATATTTTAATCGGCGTCATCCAACCCGGCACTATTAGGTACCCAAAACTGGTTCCGAAAATGCGAAATGAGCCTGACAATAATAACATATCAACTTTTTCTTTCCTTATAAAACTATTACTTTCCATGCTTTTTAAACAACAAACTAATTTACTTTGGCAGAAGCTGTTGGCATTTCAATTTTCTTCAAGGCATGATTTTGTTTTATCAGTTTTGCTGGTCACAGGCTACTTGATGCACTTAAATCTAAATTTATTCTCAAAAGATGCTTCATTTTAGGAAAGTTCTAAGTTAACTTTTTAAAGTTTTTTATTGGCAGCTTTTCTAAAACCTAATAGTGTATGGTATCAAAATAATTGTAATAAAATCATCTTTTTTCTTAACCCGACGAGCCACCATCTTGCCATTTAAAAAAAATGAGTTATACAACTTTAAAGATTAAATTTTACATAGCACATAGCATTGGATCAAAAATAGTAAAATTGTATTTTTCCAAAGATTAGAGAACTGAAATAAGTGATTTTAAGGTATTCATAGCCCTCTAGATAAAACAATAAATTTGGAAAAAAAATATTTTCTTGGTGACAAAAAGTGACAAGTGACACATCGTTGTATTTAGAATGTCATATGGAGTCAAAAAAAGTAAAAATATACCAGGTGTCCCATTTAAAAATCGAAAGTTTATGTCACTTCCGGTTAAACCGGAAGTTCCATAATGTTGAGTCACATGTCAAATAATGCAGTTTTATGTCGTATACAAATCCCCGAATTTTATTTCATTATCTTGAAAAACAAAAAAGTTAGAGGGGCGAGCCGAGCCACTTTTGCTGGACACACGGTATATACTTAATACGTTAAACTTAGTTCACTTTTAAAAAATATTCTTTTAGTGTTTTTTAAAAGTCCATAATTTTGATATTTCTTTAATTTTTTTCGGCAAACTGTAATAAATTGTTATTCCTTTATATATCATTGATTTTTGGCCAAAAGTACTCTTTACCATTGGTGTTTGAATAAATATGATGCTTTTGTCTCGTGATGTGAATAATGTTGCTCGAAGGAAATATTATGTTCGATTGTTTTTCTTTAATAATAATAAAGTGTATTAGAATGCATAGTTTTAATTTATAAAGCTTTTCTAACTTTAAATATCCATTTGGTTCATATACATTTATAGTTGGTTCTAAAAAAGGCAGTTTATGTATGCATTTAATTATTTTGTTTTGTAGTTTTTTTAATGGCTGAATTGTAGTAGAATTCGTTGATCCCCAAATTGAAATCATATAAGTACTGAAATTTTGAATAAACAAAAGAATAATATATATTTTTTAAATATTTTAACGATATATTATAATTTTTAGCTTTAAACTAAATGCTAATTATTGGTGAGATGTAACTTCTTAAATATTCAATATGTTTTTTCCAACTTAAATTTTCATCAATATATAAACCTAAAAATTTAATTGTATTAGTATATTTAATTAAATGATTATTAAAGAACAGTGAAGAAATATTATTATTTTTTAATTTTGATTTACTTATAAACATAAAAGATGATTTATTAAAATGTAATGATAATTTATTAGTTTCAAGCCATTTACATATTATATTTAGGTCGTGGTTAATGTTATTATGAATTTGTGCATAGTATTCATGAAAATATACAATAGTAGTATCATTGGCAAACAATTTTATTTTACCTTTTAAATTTAATTTTGCTATAAAATTAATGTAGTTTAAAAAAAAATAGGTCTTAAGGTTGATCCTTGCGGAACGCCACAAGTTATGTTTTTTGTGAACTTTGAATATTTTCAATTTGAACAAACTGCTTTCTATTACTTAAGTAATTTTTCAACAATAAATAAATATTTCCCCGAATTTCAATATTGTATAGGCATTTAAGTAAAATGGTGTGATTGACTCTGTCAATAAATGCTTTACATAAATCTAGGGACAGTAGGCAGCATTTTTGGTTGCTATCAACGTTTTGTTGAATATCTTTGATAATATCTGCAGCTGCAACTTCTGTATCTCTAAATTTACGAAAACCATATTGAAATGGAGAGTAATTCTTTTTCTTCTAAAAAAATTTACTATTCTATTTAGGTAAATTTTTTTCAAAAATTGAAAAAAAGTTGAAGATATATTGTACTAGTTGGAAAAAAAATAACTCGAGATTTGTCCCTTTTAAACGTTTAACTAACGGCGAGTCAAAATTTTAAATTATTACACTTTTTAGAAACGAGAAATCGAAATGCAACAAAAAATCGAACTGGAAGAGGAAACGTGCACAGAGTTGAAACAAGTATTTGCCAGTTTACAACAGCAAGTCGATTTTAAGAGAGAAAAACTAAAACGATTGAATAACAAATTGCAATCTATCAGGCAAGAAATTAAAGACAACCATGAAGTTTATCTGAAAGATAGACAGGAAATTGAAAACGCAAACGATGAGGCAGCTATGTAAGTTGTTATTTGAACACCCACATTTTTAGTCGTTTTGGAATTATGAACAATTAAAAATAAATCTTAAAATCTCTGTTTGTTCATAAGACATTATTTTTGTAAATTTGGCTTTAACTGCGATTTTTGTAAGTCAACTTAATAACTTTAGTCAAAGCCTACTTTACAAAAATAATGTCTTACTAACACAAAAAAAGATTTAAAATTTTTTTTAAATTGCTTGTAATCCCAGAACGACTAATAATATTGATAGAGACATATTGGCCATTTAGATAGAAATGTTGATTTTAGATGAAACACAGGGTGTTCCATTTACGAATATTGACTTACGCACATTTATCTAAATGGCTGGATTGGCACAATTTTAAAAACCCCCTGTATAAAAAACCTAAGTTAATAATAATTAATAATAATAATAATAATAATAATAATAATAATAATAATAATAATAATAATAATAATAATAAGTTTATTTAAAATTTAATAATATAATAATTATGTTTATGTTGTCTTCGATAAACTTATTCTTCAATCCCCTGAAGCTGAGCTTGTTAGGGGCAAATCTTATTTTTTGTTTTAGTATGTAAAATCATAAATATGCATTAAAAATTAAGTTTTTTAAAGTAAAAATGTTAATTTATAGTATAAACGCAGCTTTTTTGAAGAAATATATTACCTATAATAAAATGATTAATTAATAATTTTTAAGTAAAAAATATTACTTATATAAATTATTCAAAACAATAATTAATTAAAGCATTTCTAAAAATATTTTCAAATTGTCTGTTTTTAATATCCATGTTTTTATTTTGACTTTAAATTTTTTTAATGAAATCAATTTTTTAATTTTGGTTGGTAAATAATCGTTTAAATAAAAATATAAATATTTGAAATTTTTTTGTCCTATGGACTTATTTATTTTAGGTTTTATGGGTATTTCATTTTTATGACGTGTATTATGATTATGGTTTTTAAATTGTATAAAGTTTTTATTTTTAAATATATATATTAAGATGTTATAAATGTAAAGTTGTCTTATGTTCAACTTTTTTGTTTCTGAATATAATTCTTTTGAAGGATAAAAATAATCTTTATTATACAGTATGTCTCCGTAAGTTTGCATCATATGAAAAACTTTTTTATTATTCATTTTACGAAAAAAAGTTATTCTTCATAAAAAGCTCTGCATGGTCTAGAACCTAAAATGCAACTATCAAATATCGAAATTTTCCAGTCATGTACGAGGTTTGTCAAAAAATGTGAATTTTTTCCAAGAATGTGAATTTTTCCCAAGAGTAAAGTACCTTTATTTTTAATATTATCAAAAATTGTTATTAAAAAAAGTTGATCAGAAGTAAAAACCACGTCTAAATGTGCAATTATACTTATTTATGTTGAAAAATTATTTTATTAATTTATTTTTAATTATTTAATTTTTTCATTATTTAATTAATTAAATGCGTGTTATTGCATATTTAGACGTGGTTTTTACTTCTTATCAACTTTATTTAATAACAATTTTTGATAATGTCAAAAATAAAGGTACTTTACTCTTGGAAAAAATTCACATTCTTGGAAAAAAATCACATTTTTTGACAAACCTCGTATATGACTGGAAAATTTCGATATTTGATAGTTGCATTTTAGGTTTTAGACCATGCAGAGCTTTTTATGAAGAATAACTTTTTTTCGTAAAATGAATAATAAAAAAGTTTTTCATAGGATGCAAACTTACGGAGACATACTGTATATAAGTTATGGAATGTAAAGATCTATATTTTAGAAAAAAGAAAAGCTCAAAGTCTTTCTCCACAATTTTTCATTAGAATAACTAGGCAAACCTAGAATAATTCATAATAATTCAATTTGACATATTTCGAGTGTAGAAACACTCATCATCAGGAAAATAAAGTAAATGGTACAATGCTGATGTTGTTAGCAATAGAGAAAATAATAAGTGGGATTGAGCCGTAATGGAGCTTTCAATGGTGTACACGAGGTGTAAAAATTGAAATGATTTTCACAAAGTCTGTTAAAACTCCCTAATTTTTCTTTTGCCCTCTTCATTTTTCTGCCCAAGATAGGGCCTTTGCACTAACCCTTGACTTTCCAGTATGCTGAAGTCTTGTTAGTCTTCTGACTTTTAATTGAATTATTGCTAACAACATCAGCATTTACTTTGTTTTTCTGATGATGAATGCTTCTACACTCGAAACATGTCGAATTGAACTATTATGAATTATTCTAGGTTCGCCTAGTTATTCTAATAAAAAATTGTGGAGAAAGACTTTGTGCTTTTCTTTTTTCTATACATTTAATTCCACTTTGAGTATGGACTACTTCTTCAAAATCTATATTTTAGTTAGTAGTAATGTTTAGTAAATCTGTTTGTTTGTTTTTTCAGGAATTTAAGACAGTCTTTCCTCATTATCGATAATTTCGTACCTGCTGAAGAAAGGAGCAGAATTATTAGTTTGGCACAGTTCGATGAAAATATAGATAATTGGGTGGTTAAAAAAGAAACAGTAAGGATATTGCCGTCGGAAAGACCTATCGCCCATAATTATAGGCGGCCCATATCTGACTATGCGATACAACAGGCACAAAATAGTCCTAAATATCGGGTAAGAGATGGATAACGTTAGTTTAGATATCTACTTTTAGAAGCTTGCGTGGTTCTAGGTGTATTTCATTTCATAATTAATTAAATTTTTTTATATCCTGAGAATTTAACTTAGTGAAGAATAATTATACTTGCAAGCGCGGAATTTACAAACGATATACGATAAAGACTTGTCCATTAACTTTCCTTGTAAAATTTTAAACCTCAGAAAGGGACTTGAAGATAGCATGTAAAAATTTAAAAAAGTGTATGAACTTGCGGATAATTTATTAATAAAAATCAGTGTTTCTTCAAATTTTCCAGATGTATCTAGTGCAGTGATGTTATTTCTAACTTTACCAGTTGGTGTGGCATCAGCGGAACGATATTTTTCCAAACTTAAAATAGTATATTTACGTAATACGTGGGGCGTGGGGCAACAACGCCTTTCGGATTTATCCTAAATCAGTATCGAACACGAGTTTGTTAATAGTACATTACGTATCAAGTTTAGAAAAGTGGAACTTTACTTGACGAGTAGGGTTAGTTTGAATCCGAGCGAAGCGAGGATTTAATTTCCATACGAGTCAAGTAAAATCACTTTTCTGACGAGGTGCGTATACTATTTTTTCGCATTTTGTAAGTAATTAATTATTTTGCATTTCATATTAAAATCTAAAAAGAATAGTTACTGAAGAAAATCTACAAAAACTTAGTAGTATGACTTCTCGGTAACTTAGCAATATAAACGACTATTGACAGCATCCAAATAAAATCATATTTGAAGAGTGAATTTCACAAGAATTATGGAAATGGCTAATGAAAACGACTTGGAAGATATCCTGAATGCGGCCCGCAAAGCTTCTTCAAGTTTGCTTCCAGTAAAATCCAAGGAAAGATACGAGAAAGCATATAATATGTAAAATTGTGTTTTGAATGACATTGACATTTTATGCAGTAATGGTTGCTATGCTGTAAAGTGACCCATTACTGTACGATTTTGAGGTCATTAATCTAATGCATTACTGTATAATATGCGAAAAAACAATAAATATCGACGAAATTATAAATGATTTTGCAAAAAAAAACTCTCGACGATCTGGTCGTTTTGTATAATACCTTGTATATTACTTAGTAATATAATGTTTGTGCAGACTTGTTGAGTGTTCATGTGTTTTACTGTTTTCTGTCTTTTGGATTCTATGAGGCTCGTCACTGCTTTTTGACTGCTTATATTAGGAATGATTCTTTTTTAGGGAGAAAACGTTCTCGACTTAAAACTAGATATGCCGCTGAGAACCACCCAAGATTACACTGCTCCAGCCATCTGTCCACAGATTAAAGCCTTAGTTCATGACGTAATAAAAAGGGAAATGGAACACAGCCATATAACTATCAAAATGCCCCCGCATTCGGTTGGTAGAAATACCTCATCCAAGTTAGAGCAAGAGGGAAAGTATAAACAGGCCGTCAAGAGCCTTGTTGACGTCAATAGTTTGAAGTAAGTGTTTTAAAGAGTAATCATTTATATTTCTATGGCGTTTAACAAGACTCGAGGTGGTAACGCGTATCAGAATGTTAGGCGACTGGGTTGTGTAGCTTAGATGGTTTTGATTTATGTTTTTATTTTCTACAGAAATTGATTCTTTATTATTTACTGTGCCCTTAACACCAAGGGTTTTTTTAAGAGATTTATTTGATGAACAGCAATACAGCCAAGCAATGAAAGAATGAAAAATTACAATAAATAGTGCGAATAAAATAAAAAATTAACGAGACTTAAGAGTATAAAACGGTTAAAAAGTTCTCTAATACGGAGAGAGATTGTCCCTTTTTACTCACTTTAGGAAGGTGTTATTTCAGCAAGTTTAAAGAAACAATTTCCACTTAATAGACAACTCTGACCAAAATAAGAATTATACAATTTTACACAATAATGAATTACTCAAAGAACACTTACGCAATTGGAGCAAAATATATTGGTTCTGGTGCAGTACTCTTCATGACTTCAAAATTGTTGAATGTAGTCTAGACTTTTAAGTGAGTAGACAAAAGGGCAGGGGTAACCCTTACACTTGAACAATTGTTACAACTCTCTGAGTAAATGTTCCTTCGAGTTTTTATACAGTTTTGCAACCCTTACCAACTGGAAGCAGAATGGGTTCCATTTTGCTATGTCAGCAATAATTTTGCACGTTAAAAGAGGGGATTTCCCTGGAAGTGCTATTCGTAGTGGGAACCCTTTATCCCAACCAATTACAAACAATTATTTTTTATCAACATTCGTCTACTGACTCCTACGAAACTAGAAATGTTCTTGTTCTATATACTATCTTTCCACTACACCTATTCTTGTCAAACTGAACACCCACTAAGAGTCTTAGCACCACAGCGAAGTACGAGATGAGTAATCCATCCTTAAGAATACCAATCCATATTCGACAATATAAGTATAGAGAAAAAAGTATCTTTTAAACTTTTTGAAGCAACATACTTACTGCAAGGAAAATAGATGCATTGGGATAATCTGCCTTTGTATTTCTCTTTATTTTGACATCTTGTATGTGTGGCCTATTAGGCATTAGATGTGTTTAAATTGGCTATAACAAAATAAAATTACATATCAAGGTCTATCACTACTCCATACTTACAGAAAATACCGTGCGAGCAAAAATTATTTGCAACAAAGATGGCTTGGATTGAAAAGCGTAGAGCCTGGTTTAGATTACAATGATATGGGGACGATATATCTAACCAAATCTAGGTTAACATTTTGTCAAATTCATATTATGACATGATATGCCAAACTAATGAGTAATAAAATAAATAGACAAATACAAATTTATTTTTGTTGTTTACAAAATTAATAAAGTAAGAATATACAGAAAGAAAAAGAAAAATAATTACATAAATTGCTGAAATTGGCCACCGCCATGCTCCAACCATAAATTCACACGTCTCTTCATATTTTCGAAAGTGTTGACCAGCATCTCTGGAGAAATGTTACCAAATTCTTGAATAATCCTTTCTTGTAATTGTTCTAAATTTGCAACTGGTGTTTCAAAAATAGTGTCCTTTAAATGAGGAAAAACGAAGTAATCCATAGCCGTTAAACAAGATGATCTAGGTGGGAATTCAATGGCTGATCAAAAACTGATCAATCATCAATCTGTCGTCGAAAAAATTGCGTAAGTGGTTAATAGTTTCGGCGGCTGTATAGGCGGTTGCACCGTCCTGTTGAAAATATCCAAAAAGTAGTTCGTCGTCAAGTAATTGCTCCACAAATGGATACAAAATATTGTCTCTATACCGCTGTGCTGTAACTGTGTCATGGAAAAAAATAGGACCAACAATTCTTCTTCGGGAAACAGCTAACCAGACACCAATTTTTTGAGGGTGCAATGTGGACTCAAAAAAATGGGGATTTTTACTACTCCACATGCGTGTATTCTGAGAATTCACATAACCGGAGAGGTGGAACCAGGCTTCATCCGAAAAAAATGTCAGGTTTAATAAATCATTTCTGTCCAATAAATTTTGGGTAAACCATTGAGAGTAATAATTCCTGCGTCTTTCAAAATCTGCGGCTTGTATTTCTTGGAATAATTGCACTTTATAAGGAAATAAATTTAGCTGCTTCTTAAGAATAGTCCTGCATGTTTCATAAGATCTTCCCACTTCTTGGAACAGGCGTCTTATACAATTTGTTGGCGTATTTTGTATTATTTCACGAACGTTTGCAACAAGTTCTTCTGTTCTTACAGATGGTGTTCCTGCTCCTTTTTTGTGTTGTATAGAACCTGTTTCCCTAAACACGGCTACGGTTCTTTTCAGGCAATAATAAAAATCCCCAGCAATAAAAGCAACGTTAGGAAAATGTTCGTGAAAATCGTCCATGCACAAACTCGGATTGTATTGCCACTCACCATTTACTCTAACCCCGTTTCGAAAATACGCTTCAACCATGAATGTTTTGTGCTGTTCCGTAAAGCCCATTGTGTGAATTGTTCAAGAAATTGGAAAAATTAGCGATGAATCAAATTTAACGACTGTCAAAGATGACGTTGATTGAATGTTAATTCAGGTAGTTACTGACACCCAACAGGTATTACGCTCTGCGGCTAAGCATTACGTCCTTAGGTGCAAGGCCCTCTTTGATGCCAAAAAAAATCATTGCCATTGCCTTGCCAAAAAAAATCATTTTCTGGTAAATATTGCATATCAAACCCAATTCTTTGTTCCTTATCACTATTTTTTTAAAACGGTTTGGATGCAGCTGCTCGATTTCTTAATTCGGAACATTGTCTTACTCGGCGTTGCGCAGTTCTAGGATGAAGCAGGGAATCCTGTTATGTGCATAGCGGATATTGCAGTTTCAATTTGCCTTAAATACTCCACCAAATTTCTGTCTTCTTCATTTGATAATTTTCTATTATTTAAACCAGACCCAACTGACCTTTCAAGTGTTTGATGATAGCGCCATTTTTTGTCAATTCCTTGAACAGTACTTCTAGGTACTCTAAAATGATCAGCTATTTTTCCATAATACCACCCTATTTCTACTAAACATATTATTCTTACTTTTTAAATAATACTTAAACGAGGCATTTTTAAATCAAATAAGATAATGACAATATTTTGACAGATATCATGATAACAATTAACACGTTACAAAGGTAAAAATGTTGCATTTACAGTGTCAAAGGTTTGTGTACGAAAGTATCTGTCGTCAACTGTACTTATTTTAGTATTGCCATAGGAACTACTGTCAGTCCGACTAATTGTGGACTCCATTATTTTTTTAAATCACGTGCAACTGACAGATTTTTGTTATAGGGCCGCGTCTGCCAGCAGGCCACTACCTCCTAGATCAGCTAAATCGTCATACCAGTTAAAACAGGCCTAAGTATTTTACTAGTATTTTATCGTTTTTTGTGATACTTTTTAAGTTACCTTTTATTGTACTTGTTGCTTTATTTATATTTTATATAGTATTTATTTTTATATAATTTATTTTTGAGACTGCTTAAGATTATTATTGTGATGCGAATGATTCCAGATGAATAGCAGTGTGATCATAAAATTGGAAATTAGTTTGAGGGTTTTTTGAAGATGGACACGAGTCGGAAATTTATTTAAATTATTGGGGAAGTAGATATAATTTTTGTAGACGCCATAAAACACTAAAGGGCGCCACACATGTAGCAAAGTATCCGTATTCAAAAATAACTTGACGGTGGTATCTGAAGAACGAAACGTCGAATTTCGAAACTAATACCGCCATCTGGTAAAACATAAAAAAACGGCTATGAAAAAGTTTTTTTATTTTTTCCCAAAATTAAAAACAAAACTGAAAATATCGGCTTTTTTGCCCTCACGTTAAGCCCCAATATACTCAACTTCGCCTCGATTTAACCATCTTCGTATCTATAAAAAGATCTTTGTGGTTTTTAGCATACTTTGCGCCCGCTAGCGCCGAAACTTGTCATAGGGTGTAATTGTGTCTATCGACAAAATTGTTCCTTTTTTTTGAAATAACGTCAATATACAGGGTATTCCCTACTCGATGGTACATTAGAAGTATCTGGAGAACAAAAAGAAAAATAATTTTGAAATTTTCACTACGGCCATAGGAGACTGCGCTCTAGCTTTTAAAAATAATTTCGCGGTTGCAGTGTTGCCAGATCTATTGATTACTGACATCAACTTTGGAATTTTAAATGAGACACCCTGTATATTTTTACATTTTTAAATTCCACATAAAATTATAATTATTTTTTATTAAATGCATTATTAGTCTATACTTCATAGTTTCCGAGATATTGACTCTCGAAAAGTGACATTTTTGAACTTTGACAGCTTCTAACTTTCTAACAGTACGTCCTAGAGCAAAACGGCTTACATGTCCCTATCTTCAATTTTTATTATCTTCCCAAAAAAATCAACTTCCGGTTAAACCGGATGTAACTCGAAAGCAGGAAATATAGTTGTTCCGGTTTAACCGGAAGTTGTTTTTTTTGGGAAGATAATAAAAATTGAAGATAAAGGCATGTAAGCCGTTTTGCTCTAGGACGTACTGTTAGAAAGTTAGAAGCTGTCAAAGTTCAAAAATGTCACTTTTCGAGAGTCAATATCTCGGAAACTATGAAGTATAGACTAATAATGCATTTAATAAAAAATAATTATAATTTTATGTGGAATTTAAAAATGTAAAAATATACAGGGTCTCATTTAAAATTCCAAAGTTGATGTCAGTAATCAATAGATCTGGCAACACTGCAACCGCGAAATTATTTTAAAAAGCTAGAGCGCAGTCTCCTATGGCCGTAGTGAAAATTTCAAAATTATTTTTCTTTTCGTTCTCCAGATACTTCTAATGTACCATCGAGTAGGGAATACCCTGTATAGTAATACTGTTGCGGATTAATTTTATAGAATTGTGTATAGTCTTACTAATCTACAGTGTGTCCACGGATAGAGCTAGTTTGGAAGAGGAAAAGCTTTTTTAATTATAAAAACGTCTGCTTCTGCTGAAACTACAATTTCGAATATCAGATTTGCGATTACTATACAGGGTTCGTCAGAAAAACATTTTTAGTTTTTTGAATTCCGTTCAAAATAAATTTACGTAAAAACAAATAACTATTGTTGCTTTGCTTTCTTACTTCGAATATGATTTTATATCTGGCCGAGTAACGAATTTGTTGTAAGAAAACCATTTTTTAAGTATGTTTATTATTACATGTCATATTTCTTTCTTCCCTTCATTCAATCACAAATTCTAAAACTTTTATTCAAATGTGGTACCATCGAGTTGGTGTATAGTTCAACTCGACATCTGAATTCCCGATAACAGTTCCTAACTTGCTGTATTGGGATATTTGCAATAACCACTCTTATTTTTCTTTCAAGAGATCTAAATTATTATTGAAATTGGTTTTATACACATATGTGGCTTCAGATATCACCATAAATGAAAATCGATAATTGTGATATCGGGACTCCTACGTGCCGACTGATTTGAACCATAGGTACCTTCCAATCCATTTGTTCCCAAAGTGATGATTTAGCCAATCTTCAAAAGGGATTGAAAAAAAAAATCCAAAAAACAAAAACTGTTGTTTATGACGAACCCTGCACAGTAATCGCAAATCTAATAGTTGAAATTGTAGTTTCAACACTAGCAAAATTCATTTAATAAATTAAGGAATTGAAAAAATAAGATCCAAATAACTAAAAATGTTATTTGTGACGAACCCTGTATAGTAATGGCAAATCTGATATTTGAAACTGTAGTTTCAGCACAAGCAGACGTTTTTATAAAGAACGACTTTCTCTTCTATACCTACTAATAAAAAAGTTTTTCCTCTTCCAAACTCTATTCGTGGACACACTGTATATCTCAAGATCGAATTTGATTTTTTTTTCACTCAAGCCCTGTATATTTTGGGGTATGTAACAATAATTTTATTTTTAAAATTCATGATTTTTAATTCGTTGGAGGAATTATTAAAATTTAGTGTTTTGTTAACTTATCTATACTTCGTCCATTGATCGACAGTGTTATCAAGACAATTCAAAAACTTTAGGGAGGGAAACCTCCAAGGATTAAAGTTATGACCTTTACAAATCGTAAAAATAAACAGCGAAAATATAAATTTTTTTAAAATTTGCAATGTTTTTTAATATCATGTCAACAAAATACAGCGGTTTTTTTGCAATTCGTGCTTTTGGCTATTGCTATCAAAATGACCTATTCAAATTGACCTTACCATTCGCCTAGGTTAAATAACACCAAAGTTATTAAACATTAAAATGGTGTAAAAAGTTCTAATGTTCCTATCAATCGTTATTTATTCAAAGTTCAATTTTATGGACAATTGCATTTTTGTTTTCATTCAAACTATCATGTTTTGTGGACCTGATAATGATCTGTTTTGTACATATATTTTGGGAGCCACTATTTCTCTATAAGGGGTTTGGCGATTAGAGGAATATTACGCAAAGTAGAATACTTTTTCTAGTCAAGGTAAAAAGAGAATCATAAAAGCTTTACTTAGTATAAACGCATTTTAGTAACAAATCAAACACCCACATGACAAATGACAATTATGTGCAATGATGTCGACTTGTTTTGCAGCAAATATTTAAATAAACTGTACAATATCTGTTATTAGAAAATTTTAGGGTCTATCCTGGTTATACAGCTTAGTTTTATATTAGCTCCTTTAAATTAAATTTTATAAAATGTATTAAGCACGTTTTCCACTGGTCAAGTTCTTGCCGAAAAACTTTTTCAACTTCTTGAACAAGAAATTGTGCTTGAAAATGTCGTTTCACACATACCCAAGTTTTTGGCAAATTGTTATAATCAATACAATGATACCAACTAATACTTGACTTGGGATTTTTTTTTCTATTAGATAAAGTTAGTTTGGACTTTTTCTCTTGGTTTTCAAACTAAAAACACGACGACGAACACTTTTTAAACAAAGCAGAGTTCCTTTTACGTTACTTTTAAATATCAAAGCAAAGCACAACAAAAAATGTTTCCTACCCCCTTGCTGCGGTTAAGTATGCCCCTCTACATGTATCATGCGATGCTCAGCAAAGATTGAAAAACAAGAAGAAAGATTGTTTAAAACAAGCAAATGGAAGTGGCAAGAACTTGTGGCAAATATTAGCTGTTTACACGTGAAAATAAATTGAAGGTAAACTTTTAATATTTCTTGACCAAGAACTTGGCCCGTGGAATAGGGGCTTTAGAGTTCTGCATCGCCCCAAACCAAAATGGCACCAATCAAACCCAGTGCAATGGAAATTCTTGCCCGTTCATCTAAACATCTTCCTCTTGAATTAAGTTTGACAAAGTAAACCCCGGTTAAGGTCTCGGTTTTTTAAAGCTTAACTTTTCATTAAAATTATCCAAACTTTTGTTTTCTCTCTTTAATTTTAACCCCGTATTTATTAAAGAGTTTAAATTAAGTTCTAGTCTCCGAGTCGTGTTTCCCCGTGTTATTGTTTAAGGACGTTTTTGCTTTAAGGTGGGAGTATCAACATGCTTGCCAACCTATAACCTATTTCGCGTAGATTTATTTATGTTTTCTAGCTTTTATACAAAATTTAAAGAAAAATAGTATCGACTTGATATTTTATAGGTAATAATTGACATATTTAATAAATATCAAGGAATTTCATAACTTATTTTAGGAGAATTGTATAGCGAAAAATATCGGATAAGATTTTTTTAAACATTATTATGTCATTGTCACTCATTGTTCTTTCACTATACAATTCTCCCAAAATTAGCAATGAAATAAATTGATATTTTTGTAATATATCAGATACTACCTAAATAATGTACCGACGATATTGATTTTCTTTAAATGTTAGTTATTAAAATAATAAACCCAAAAAATCAACGCGAAATAGGTTATCGGTTGGCAATAGATTGAATGACGTTGAGAATTCAACCTTAAGAGCAAACCTTAGTGACGCATTCGCCATTTAATTTTCTTATCAATATCTCCTTTAATATTCGTTTTCTCCAAAAAGCGGCCAAATACCCGCCTTCGGGTACCAGTTACCTACAGTTTTAAGTTTAACAAACTTTAATTGATTAATTAATAAAGACAAAAAACGAAATTTGGTCAATTTTGCCCATATTTCTTTTTCTGGTTTTATTTATTCATAAATTGTAGTCTGGGATGGTCGATTTTTGGATAAAATGAAGGAATAACGAAATACTGATCAAAAAACGAAATTACGAAGGCGTTATATACAGGGTGTCCATTTAGTGTGTAATTCTTCGATATCTCAAATACTATTCTATATAGAGATAAACTTTAAATGTAAAAAATAGAGGACTGTTGAAGGTGTATATTATAAAAATATTTTTAAATATACAGTGTGTTTCACAAAAGCCGGACCACTAAAACTTAAATATTTTTAAACGGAACACCCTATATTTTTTTCTTGCAAATAGTGCCCCTCCCTATTGTTTATGTAATCTCAATTTTTTGTTCAATCTGTTGCATTGTTGCCAAGATATTCATTATTTTCCTAGTTTTTTTGCTTTTGTACAGTCGCATAAAATATGCCACAGATTTTTTATTGATTTTAATGTAATTATAATTTTTACAGACGGTTTCATCTGAGTCCTATGAGTAGTATTTATAAGATTATATCCGATTTTTTTATACAGGGTGCTTCAATTTTACTTCCAAATTTCGGGAATTTAAAATTAAATTTACTCAATATTCTTAAATGAAACACCCTGTATATTTTGTCAACAATTGAAACTTCTACTAGGTTCCCTTTTAACTGTAAAATATTTTTATAATATACACCTTCAACAGTCCTCTATTTTTTACATTTAAAGTTTTTCTCTATAGGATAGTATTTGAGATATCGAAGAATTACACACTAAATGGACACCCTGAATACTAGTGTTTGCTCTTAAATCATTTTACCAATAATTAACATTACCAAAATAGTTTTAGTTCTAAGAAACAGTAAGTATCAAAAAACTTTGTTTCCTTAAAAAGTTTAAAGAGAACCCCAAAACAATTTAAAGTTAGGGATATAGGGAACTTTCCAATTTTTTTTTTCAATAATATGATTTAGTTAGGCCTAAAAAAAATATTCCCCAATTATTATTCCTTAAAAATCAGTAATAACTTGGTAAAAATTCTTTAAAGTTTCGCGCGTGTCAAAAGCATTTCAAACGACCTTTTAAGCGCGCCAAGCCCGATGACGTCACGAGGTATGACTTTTCCGTCATCCGTCATCCTGACTGGTGGCCGAGCTACCGAGTTTGCATTTGGATTGCCGTGTGTTATTGTATTGTTGTTTTAAGGTGGAATTCTCAACGTCGTTCAATTTATTGCCAATCATATAACCTATTTCGTGAATGTCATCATGACAAATAATACTTCGTGACGTCACGACCCGTTTTTACCCGCTTAGGATAATTTGAATTTTGGGGCAGTATTAAATCTTTCTAGCGGTCTTTTGGGACGAAATATGTTGTTTTTTTTGCTGCCATATGTTTTATGACAATATATACTTATGATTTATAGAATTTTTTCACCATTTAAAATTTTTGTCAAGTTCCCTATTGTAATTTTAAACCTAGAACTGTCATTTAGGACGGTTTTAAATTTGGACCCTTCAATGAATACGGCCGTATATTTTCCCAGTGTGGGTGCTATTTTAGTTTGACGACTGCCGAACTTTTTTTTACAAAAATAAAAACCATTTATTATAGATTAAAAATGTTCCCTCTGATTATTTTTTGACTAATAGAAGTGTTTTAAGTTAAAATTGTTGCTCTGAAACATTTATATATTATTAACATATACAAATAGGTAATTTATAGTATTGCTGTGTATGGTGAATGGAATATACAGGGTTGCCCAGAAGTCCGGAATAAAATTAATATAGCCTTAACATGTAACTTTTGGGGAAAACGCTGGGACACGTCAATTTAGTTTTATATACCGGGTGTCCACGGTAGGTGACTCGCCCCTTTAACTTTTTTGTTTTTCAAGATAATGAAATAAAATTCGGGGGATTTGTATACGACATAAAACTGCATTATTTGACAGGTGACTCAACATTATGGAACTTCCGGTTTAACCGGAAGTGACATAAACTTTCGATTTTTAAATGGGACACCTGGTATATTTTTACTTTTCTTGACTCCATATAATATTCTTAATACAACGATGTGTCACTTGTCACTTTTTGTCACCAAGAAAATATTTTTTTTCCAAATTTATTTGTTTTATCTAGAGGGCTATAAATACCTTAAAATCACTTATTTCAGTTCTTTAATCTTGGGAAAAATACAATTTTACTATTTTTGGTCCAATGCTATGTGCTATGTAAAATTTAATCTTTAAAGTTGTATAACTCATTTTTTTTAAATGGCAACATGGTGGCTCGTGTCGGGTTAAGAAAAAAGAGGATTTTATTACGATTATTTTGATACCATATACACTATTAGGTTTTAGAAAAGCTGCCATTAAAAAACTTTAAAAAGTTAACTTAGAACTCTCCTAAAATGAAGCATCTTTTGAGAATAAATTTAGATTTAAATGCATTAAGTAGCCTGTGACCAGCAAAACTGATAAAACAAGATCATGCCTTGAAAAAAATTGAAATGCCAACAGCTTCTGCCAAAGTAGGTAAATTAATTTGTTGTTTAAAAAACATGGAAAATATTAGTTTTACAAGGAGTGAAAAAGTTGATATGTTACATATTATTGTCAGGCTTTCGCATTTTCGGAACCAGTTTTGGGTACCTCATAGTGCTGGGTTGGATGACAACGATTAAAATATCTTTGTGCGCAAAGTCGTGCAGCATCGGTTGAATTATTTCTACATTCTCCAAACACTAATAACATATCAACTTTTTCACTCCTTGTAAGACTATTATTTTCCATGTTTTTTTAAACAACAAACTAATTTACTTTGGCAGAAGCTGTTAAAATTTCAATTTTCTTCAAGGCATGATTTTGTTTTATCAGTTTTGCTGGTCACAAGCTACTTGATGCATGTAAATCTAAATTTATTCTCAAAAGATGCTTCATGTTAGGAAAGTTGTAAGTTAACTTTTTAAAGTTTTTTAATGGCAGCTTTTCTAAAACCTAATAGTGTATGGTATCAAAATATTCGTAATAAAATCCTCTTTTTTCTTAACCCGACGAGCCACCATGTTGCCATTTAAAAAAAATGAGTTATACAACTTTAAAGATTAAATTTTACATAGCACATTGCATTGGACCAAAAATAGTAAAATTATATTTTTCCCAAGATTAAAGAACTGAAATAAGTGATTTTAAGGTATTCATAGCCCTTTAGATAAAACAATAAATTTGGAAAAAAATATTTTCTTGGTGACAAAAAGTGACAAGTGACACATCGTTGTATTAAGAATGTTATATGGAGTCAAAAAAAGTAAAAATATACCAGGTGTTCCATTTAAAAATCGAAAGTTTATGTCACTTCCGGTTTAACCGGAAGTTCCATAATGTTGAGTCACCTGTCAAAAAATGAAGTTTTATGTCGTATACAAAACCCCGAATTTTATTTCATTATCTTAAAAAACGAAAAAGTTAGAGGGGCGAGCCACCTTCCGTGGACACCCGGTATGCTCACATTTTGACGTTATCCGTTTGTTTTTTATAGACATTTGTCGAAGATATGACGACATCAATCTTTTTTTTAAATGGAAATATACAGCTTGTGATACATCATTTGAAAGCTAATATCTCGTACAGTATGTTTATAAATTTTGGCGCGATTCTGTCGCGCTATTTCAAAATGGCGACTTAAAAGTTTTAAAAAAATCTGTATTTACTTTAGAAACGATAATAATTATGTCTGTTAATCACCCCGTTTAAATAGAAAGCAGCTTCATCCGAAAATAATATGTTCTGTGGACACCTATTGGCAACCCTGTATACTTGTTGTCAGTAGTAATTAATTTTTCCGTCGACCGTGTATTTACAACCTTAATTAATGTATAAAAAATCATACATTAATGGCCCCTATTAATGCATGTTTTTTTTTTATTAATAAACGATTTTAGGCAACCAAACATACTACAAAGCACGCACTGCCGTGTACATAATGGCGTTGCCATAGTTTCTGTCGATGTCAATAAGTTTGAAATTCAAAAATTTGTTATAATATGTAGTTTGGTTCTAAATAAAAAAAAAATATAATCTATTAACAAGACAATCGACGGAAAAATATTGTAACTAACGCGTATATTAAATAGCGATTAATACACTAGTTTGTTAAATTACTATTTGATTTATCACCGTGTCTTCCGAAATATGAACTTTGATTTTAACGCACTACCTTTTAAAGGAACCTTTATAAACCCAGGAATTGGAAAATAAGTTGTAAACAACTTTTAGCGACATTAAACTAAGATATATATAGGATTATCTTTAGGGGTAAGAAGTATTTTTCAAAAACTAGAAACATTGTTGGTTTTTATAAATGCCAAGGTTTAAACGCGTTGAACTCGGGACTTGATGAAAATATTTAAAAAATAAGGAAAGAAATATTTTTAAGTTCGAATGTTGTGTTCAAATTAGTAACCAGTACTTATTTTTATTTAAAATGTAACTACCAGAATGTAGGGATTTATTCCTTTTAAAACATGGGTACATTTTGCAAATATCAATAAGACTAATGAGATTCAGAGCAAACACTTTCGTTTTTTAATCAGTAGTTTGTGTTTGCTCTTCATATAGGTAAAAACTATATTAGGTATTTATCGGGAGATCTCACTTCACCGTGCAAATATTATTTTTTTAGGTCAATGCATGGTTCAAATTCTAATATACTTACCTATTATTTTATTTATTTTTTTAAATATAAGTAGTATAAATACAGGGTGGTCGGAAAATGCGTTAGAAAATTTTAAGGGGTGATTCTGCATACAAAAATAATGCTAGTAGATCATTTGGCAAAATGTCGAAATCTCCATGGTTACCAAGATACAGGGGTTTAAATTTGATCTTTTAGTTTAAGTTTTTCGTCATACTACATTTATTTTCGAACCAAATCGTTTGATATTCGGCACACATACTAATCTCGAGCGACTATGCAATTTAAACATAAGAGTATTTTTTTTTTAAACCGCTAGAGGGCACTTTACCTGAAACATAAATATTATTTCCGTCATAACTTTTTTCTTTTGGTAGCTGGAGCAAAACCGAAGGTGCCATTTTAGTGACAATTAAGAACACAAAAAATAAGTTACTCTTGATCAAAGTCGATAAAATCCACCGTTTAGCCACACTAATCGATATCAAAGCTTTCATTGCTCTCAACCAAATGCCTACGTACATAAATTGAATCGCGTCAAATCAAGTGGCCTGGTTTCAAATTATGCGAAATTTGACAACTAAATAATTTAATTACTGTCAAGTTTAGATAGGGAGAGTTTTTGTCATAAAAAGACAAAGTTAAAATGAAACGAGAATATTCAAATGTTGAGTACCAAAAAACTCTCCCTATCTAAACTTGACAGTAATCAAATTATTTAGTTGTCAAATTTCGCATAATTTGAAACCAGGCCACTTGATTTGACGCGATTCCACTTATGTACGTAGGCATTTGGTTGAGAGCAATGAAGGCTTTGATATCGATTAGTGGCTAAACGGTAGGGTTTATCGACCTTGATTAAGAGTAACTTATTTTTTGTGTTCTTAATTGTCACTAAAATGGCACCTTCGGTTTTGCTCCAGCTACCAAAAGAAAAAAGTTATGATGGAAATAATATTTATGTTTTAGGTAAAGTGCCCTCTAGCGGTTTAAAAAAAAAGCACTCTTTATTATGTTTAAATTGTATAGTCGCTCGAGATTAGTATGTGTGCCGAATATCAAATGATTTGGTTCGAAAATAAATGTAGTATGACGAAAAACTAAAACTAAAAGATCAAGTATCTTGGTAACCATGGAGATTTCGACATTTTGCCAAATGATCTACTAGCATTATTTTTGCATGCAGAATCACCCCTTAAAATTTCCTAACGCATTTTCCAACACCCTGTATATCTCGCCTTATTTCTTTTAAATAAAGTCTTAAATCATTTGTTATTATATTAATTTTTGCAATTTTGATAAAGTTAGAATAAGCTATAGAAATAAGCCACATTGTAGCACAGTGGAACGCAGGTTAGATTTTATTTAAAAGAATATAATTAGGGGAGGAAGATGTAAAAAATTGATTGTTTGTGTTGTACGTGGGTTAGGTTTGTTCAATACTGTTGGACAAACCTGCATTTTCGCTGTATATATTAGGAACCATGTGAGCGGATGCCTAGCCGCGTCTATTCTATATAATTATAAATATAATAAGATGTTGTTTAAAGCAATGATCTGGTACGTTGATTTTAAAATGCCATAATACCGAACATGTATTCATATATTTCATTTTCCATTTTTGCATCTTCCTGCTTACTAAAAATTTATTGAAAGTTTACATTTTTTGTTAATGTTTTGCAATGCATTCTAGTCTTTTAAATGTATTATGAAATTTGTTCTGTGATTTAAGGTAAACTGTATAGTTTAAACAATAAAGCTAGCTTAGCATATTACGGTTATTTTATTTCTAACAGAAACATAAAACCTATTTTATTGCTTTAGCACGTCAGCGTGGTTAAGAGGTGCATAAATTATTTGAAAATAATAATTTCATAGGGATTAATATATTTTATACAATTTTTTAAAAATCTGCTATTTATAGGTACGTTGCATTATACAGTGTCACCAGTAAAGTCCGCATCATATGGGATTTTTTTTATTGATAGCTTTATTCAAAATTTGACTTTGGCATCAAGTTCTGCTTCGATCGAGATGGAAATTAAGCAAAAAAATAGTAGTCACGTAATTCGCATCATCTGTCAAATTTTAATATTTTCCAAAAATTAATTCAAAAGTTGGGTTATTTCTGAAAATATCGAAAAAAGTTATTAGAAAAAGTTTTTTTAAATGCAGTTTTTACCCCACATGCAAAATTTCAGCTGCATAAGATAATTTTGATTTTTTACCTGTATTTTGAAAATTGCGCCACTTTTGCAAAATAAGACTCAACGCAACCTACATAAAACTTCTCAGTTTTGACAAGGCTTTATTTCAGATACATTTTCTTTAAAGTAGTGCCATATTAAATGTGTGTTTTTCTACAAAATCAAAATTGGGCTATTAAAATTTGGTCGCATCTGATGCAAAGTTTATTTGTTTTTGACCCTGTATAGGTAACTTCATAAAATTGGTATTTTTGAAAACGTAGTTTGTGTCTGAAAGTAATAAGTACACCTTAATATTAAGACAAAAAAAAAACACAGTGTCATCAGGAAAGTGTTCATTAAATCGTTGAAAATAGATAAACTGTGCGTTGTTAAACTAAAATTTATTTTCCACTTAAAAAACTCTTTACTAAAGACACTGTGTTCTTTTTTGTCTTACTATTAAGGTGTATTACTTTTAGACACAACCTACGTTTTCGAAAATACTTATTTTATGAAGTTACCTTATACAGGGTCAAAAACAAATAAACTTTGCGCGACATGCGACCAGATTTTAATAGCCCATTTTTTATTTTGTAGAAAAACACACATTTAATATGGCGCTACTTTAAAGAAAATGTATCTGAAATAAAGCCTTGTCAAAACTGAGAAGTTTTATGTAGGTTGCGTTGAGTCTTATTTTGCAAAAGTGGTGCAATTTACAAATTATAGGTAAAAAATCAAAATTATCTTATGCAGCTGAAATTTTGCATGTGGGGTAAAATTGCATTTAAAAAAACTTTTTCTAATAACTTTTTTTGATATTTTCAGAAATAACCTAACTTTTGAATTATTTTTTAGAAAAAAAATAATTTTGACAGATACTGCGAATCACGTGACTACTATTTTTTTGCTTAATTTTCATCTCGATCGAAGCAGAACTTGATGCCAAAGTCAAATTTTGAATACAGCTATTAATAAAAAAAAAATCCCATATGATGCGGACTTTACTGGTGACACTGTATAAGGACGTGACAAATAGAAATGTCTAGGTTTGACATGACATTGACATAGCCTGTGAAAAAGTAAATATTTCAAAAATCGTAGGTTTTAGGTATATAATATGCTACAACAGCGGTTTTGGCAATGGAACGAATACATAATATGCTATAAAATGTTATATTTAAAAAGTACCTGTACTTATCGTTGATCCACATTTTTGGATATCTGTCGTAATTTTAAAATATGCCGGGTAAAATTCGACATAAAGTCGCCACAGTGGTTCTTTTCCCGTGCGTCTTCACTTTTGCGTCATCAAAATCGTATGAATGAAATCAAAATTACGAGACGAAAAAAGTCAAAACTAAGTTAAGTTCATAAAATGGACGTACCTGCCTACCGTTTGACGTACCTACATATATCCCGAAAAATTATTATTTATTTTAAGTTTTGCCCGGCATTCTCTATTATCTAAAAGAAATTGACAAGCAAATGTTAATACATTTAATACTATTTTTAAAGCTTAAAATCTACAAAAGTTTGGTGTTTTATTGACTATTAAAATCGCAAAAGTCAAATTTTTAACATCCTTTCGTTTAAGGGAATTTAGCCACTGCCGTAAACTTTTCAAAGAACTTTCACGGTTAGAATATTTAAAATAAATAAATTAGGTATTATAAAAATCCATAAATACTTACCACCAAAACAGATGGTGGGTATAATTAGCTCTAAAAAGAACTATTTTTAGAAAAAGGAACAGTTTTAAGGCACACAGATTTACAAAATACGAATTAGATTGGCAGATCAAAATAAGGTTGACAATGACGTTCTAAAATACAACGGTTGTCAACTAAACAAATAAAAAAAGTAATTAATTGACGTTTATAGTTTTATTCTTGTCTAGCACATTATATTATTGCGGAATCTTGGAGACGTTCTTTTATGCCTTTATTCAAACTTGTTACTGTAATAAACAAGGATGCAGAGTTATTAACCACGTTGAGTCCTGATCGTTGATTGATGACGCACGGGCAAAGATCCACTGTGGCGACTTTATTTTTCTTATCATCTGCCGTTGACATAAAAATAAAATAGAAACTGTTTTTAATAAATTTAAGATTTTATTTTTCTTTGGAAACATGTAACAACTTAAAATAAATGAATTCACTAACAACTCAAATTACAGCAAAGTTTTAAAATATTAACATCATAATATTATTAATTACCTATTAAATTAACTATAAAGCGTAAATGACAAGTTTTTACAGTGTTTACACAAATAAATAGGTAATTTTTGAAAAATTTCAAATAATATTCCGCACTTAAAATTCATAAATAATAAAATTGATACCGAGAATATTTTTATGAGCGACTTAAGTACCACAGATCGATAAATTGAATTACAAAAGTGTATTAATAATTTTGTTTATTTTTATAAAATTGATTATCACTTTTAAATCTCGATTTCACTACCTACTAAAACATAAAGTGATCAAAAGAAAAAAAAACTGAAAAAATTCGAATCAATTTGTAGTTAGAAGTGCCAATTCGGGAAAGACATCAATTTGTTCATTTCAAATAACCATTTACGCCGACGACGATCAACCAAGATTGACAAATCAAATTCTCAAACGTACTTTAACGCCACACGGGCAGCGTTGTCAAGTTTTGTAGATTTCCAAGCGATGTGAACTTTTCATTAGATGATAGGGAGATGGGAGATCGTAATATATTATTCGTCATTTTTCATAAATTACTGAGCTTTTAGTAGACATACTGAACAAGTATTTCATTAACTTAAGATAAAATCTATTAAGGGATGCTTTGGCAAACGCGGTGAATTGCGGAAGTGTAGAAAATCTACTACGTTTACACGTGAGTTCTTTTCTACAGGCCTATAAAAAAAGGAGAATGCTTATAATCCCCATAAGACCTGTGTTATTAAAATAGCATCTCTAGAAAAGGCTGGTCGAGGAATTAATTTTTTTCCATAGAAAAAGGTTTGCAACCATTTGAAATTATACGGCAAACCAAAAACACGAGTCTGACGATAACTTTCCTGAATTGACATCTCTAGAAGACTCTTCTTACTCTTCCAACATACTGGATTGATCTTATGATATCCATACTTTATAAAAATTTATTTTTGAAACTAGCACGACCACGAAAACTTACAGTCCACAAAAAAAAATGGAAGTGATATTTACAACAGTACTGGCAATTCGGTAAACGTTACAAAATAGCGTGCGATACAGCGTATGAGAAATAGCTCTACAACCATATACATAACAAGTCAAATAAAAGTAGAATAATATATTTTTAAACTTCTGTAAATGAAGTTTCTTTATAGTCCAAAAAACGAAAGGAATTTAGTTAGAAAGCTGCTTTTTTGAAGGATATGTTTTATTATGTGAAATAACACTATCCAGCCCTTGCACAAGAGTTAAAAACCCTCCAAATAAGATAATCCATATAGACGGTTCGCAAAGAACCCCGCACTTCTCTTATGGAAAATGGCGCTCGGTTAAATTTCCTAAATTTGTAGTATGTTGTAGAGAATGCCATTCTGATTAAAAGTATCCATGGCCACAACAAAATCTGCCGACCAGTTTTTCAGATACCAGATGTCCAAGTTGCAAAATATTAATTTACACTACATTATATTTTCGTAGTTTATAATATTAATTCGTTTTGTTTTTCTAGCTTTTTGTTGACCCTGTCGTAGATAGAATAGAACACTATAAAAATAGGTTAATTATCTTATTATATACCGGGTGAGTGACGAAAATTATTTAATATTTTTTGTTAAACCATTGTATTTTCGGCATTAATTAAATGTATAACCTTGATAATTATATATATTTCGAACCATACGATAAGTGACAAGTAAGTAATACACAAAGAAATATCTACAAAATTTCTTTAAAAACTAATAAAAAAATTATGACTTTTTTGAGTTACCCTGTATAAATATAAAAAATATAAATTCTGATAGCTTGCTTTAAGATAATGTCATATACAGTATCACGTTGTTAACAATTAATTTAATCCCGAAAATACGATTTAACAAAAAATATGAAATAATTCTCGTCACTCACCCGGTATATAATAAGAAATATTAGACTACTTTTATAGTATTCTGTTCTATTTACGACAGGGTCAACAAAAATCCAGAAAAACAACACGAATTAATATTATAAACTACGAAAATATAATGTAGTGAAAATTTATATTTTGCAACTTGAACACCCTCCTGTATCTCAAAAACTGGTCGACAGAGTTTGTTGTGGCAAGGGATACTTTTGATCAGAATGGCATTCTCTACAGCATACTAAAAATTTAGGAAATTTAACCGAGGGCCATTTTCCATAAGAGAAGTTCTTTAAATGGGATTTAAATGTCGATATGGCATCACTGTCGTCTTTGGAGTAGAGTTTCAGCGTAAGTGCGGCATTTTAAAGATATACAGGGTGGTGATTTAATAACGGATAAATTCAATACCAATTAAATGGGGACGTGTTTGGAGAAACGCTCGAACCCGTCGATTTTGTTTTTAAATTGCGCATGTTTTGACATAAAATGTAGGTATACAGGGTGTACCAGAAAAGTGTGGCAGAAAAATTTTTTTTTTCTTAAATGGAAACCCCTGTATGTTATTGTATTTTCAGATTGTCCGTAAAAATCTAACCATGTTTTATGCATAATGTCAAAATGTTCAAATATTAAAATAACACTTTAATATATTGATTTCTAAATTACATTTTTTATTTACAGTTATTTAGTATTTTTCATCGGCTGGGGTACTGCAGAGCTGTTAATGGCGGACACTTCCAACATTTGCTAAAGTAATTTTTGAGATTTTTAAAAATGTAATTTAGAAATCAATTTAATAAAGTATTATTTTAATATTTGAATTTCAATATTTCGTGAACAGTTGAAGATATGGTTAGGACATTATGCATAAAACATGGCTAGATTTTTACGGACAATCTGAAAATGCAATAACATACAGGGGTTTCCATTTAAGAAAAAAAAATTTTTTCTGCCACACTTTTGTGGTACACCCTGTATACCTACATTTTATGTCAAAACATGCGCAATTTAAAAACAAAATCGACGGGTTCGAGCGTTTCTCCAAACACGTCCCCATTTAATTTGTATTGAATTTATCCGTTATTAAATCACCACCCTACCCTGTATAATAAATATAATCGGATTTTCAGATGCTGAATGTTGATGCAGTGTTGCCAAGTTCAAAATGTAATGAATGCGTGAAGTTTCGACGACGCCGATCAACCCTCAAAATTCACATGATTCTATGGCCATAACTATTAAAGTAATAATCAACATTTTTATTCAGATTTAAAAGCTCTACAACTTTTCTCTGAAACTTTTTTTCTAGTGTTTTTTTGATTTAAAGCTAAAGGTAAGAACCACATTTTTTAAAGTAATTTTTCGTCTCTTATGCAAGGGTTGAATATAAAATAACAACCAAGTGTCTTTTCAAACAATAAACTGTACCTTCCACCAAAAAAACAGCTTTCTTGGACTATTACTGATGAAAATACATTAAAAAAAAAACAGAAATGTCTTTAATTCTTGTATATTTAATCGTTTACGCTTACGCCACCCAGTTTCATTCCTTAATATTTTCAGGTCTACTCTCGAATATGAACATGGGAGATGTTATATTTTGTTGGTATGTTTGTTAGTGTAGATTTAAATAAATTTAAAAATCGTATTATATACAAATCACAGTACAACGATAAGGAAGTCCACAAGGTTAATAATAAAAAAGCAAATGTAGAGTTGTACGAGGATAAAAGTATGGTGGGCTTTTACATGGACCGCGTACCTGTCCGTTCAACACATGCTCGTATCTCCTACGCCCTGACTGTCAGGGCGTACCATTCATACGCTCCATGTGAAACGGCACTTAGAGCCGCGTTTTGTAGCGTCAGTTACAAAGATGGCGAAAAATTAATCTTACATTTTCATTGAACTAACAAACCTGACGTTTACATAAATGCAGTGGGCGGCTCGTGCCATTTTAGTGAAGTAGGGCCAGGTAAACTCTTAGCGCCGCAGGCAAAAAATTTTTGGGTGCCACGCCCTTTTTTGTTAATAGTTCTTGCTTTTGAAGTAGGAAAAATAAGCAAAAAGGCACCTAATTTAATTTATGAATTTACAATCATATCTTGAATAGGTATACCTAAACACGATAACAAGTTGAAACACACAAGCAATGTCAGTGGTTTCATCTGCGATAACAGCGATAAACGGAGAGTCCTTTATTTCTTTTATGACTTCATCATGATACACATCTAACATACAGTCCAGAAGTTCATTTTGTATGGTTTTTGATGTTCCTTTAAATACTTTTGATTTTTCAATATGATCTTTAAGAGTTTTGTCTAATTCTGAGCTGAAATTTATTAATTCACGAAATATGCCCCTATTTTCCGAAGTCTCTTTTTCGTCATGACCTCTCAAAGCCAACTCAAATGCACCACAAAACCGAACGCAGTTTATAATTTGGTTTAATATGTATCTGTTTTTATCAATTTGTTCGTTTTTCTTCATTATTTCATTGTGATAATATGCAGAATTTAATTGAGTTTTAATGTTAATTTTACCAAGCATACTGAAATTAAATATATTGTTTGAATGTACCTTCGATTTTTCATGTGTCTTCATTTTGTCCCAGATATGGACCAAATCATCTGTACCTTTTTGGGACCAAGTTTGCTTCCAACCAAATAAAACAAAATAGTCTATTAGATTCGTCACAACCGCACACCCAAGTATTTTTTCCATAAATATTTCTATTAAATTAACGCAAACGCACTTTCTGCCCGCCCTGAGTTTTTTCTATATTTAAATCTGGTAACGGTCGTCCTAATTCCTTAATTTCCAATTTCTGTTCTAAGGAAATGGTAGAAAATGGAGTTTCCTTTAAAAATCTAATAGTATTCATTACTTATGTATTTCTAAAATAAAAAGTTCGTTAACCCTACATTAAATCAGCCGGCCGAAAGAAAAACAAATCGAGACGCGACGCGAACATCAGCTGTTTGAAACGTCTAACATCAAACGGTCAAACGAAGAGAGCCTGGCTACGTGGCCGAGATTTTTGCCTGCTTGCATTCAAGGTCATTTTCCAATATTTTTTTATTGAGGTGATGGCGTTTCGTCACCTCCCGTGTGCCTCGTCGCGCTTGGCGCGGAAGCTACGTTACCGTTTTACGCATAATCGCTTCCTTTTAGATGGAAATTTGCACCCGACTGTGTTCCATTTTTAAATTATTTTGCTTATTGCTTTAAAAACGAGAATATTAATTTTAATAGGTTTTGGTAATTTGTAAAGGGCATGACGCTAGACAGGAGGGCAGGTAGTGCCATGGCACTGTGGCTCTACCCCACGAGCCGCCACTGCATAAATGTAACAAAACCTTATTTAATTAAAACAAACCTGGGTGATAGCACCCAGTAGACGACAGATCGGACTCAAAATCGCGGCACGTCAACTGATAGTAAATGAAAAGTGACAAAGAAAATGTACGTATGCGTCATCTTGTTAATAATACCATAACAAAACACAAACGATAATTTTCGATGGGAATTTTTCGACAGCTTAGTCATGGCTAAATAGCGCAACTTTGCCCCAATTTAACCCCTCGCTGTATCTCTTAACATTTACGAAATCCCAATGGTGGGCATAGAATTTGCAACACACTGTATAAGTACTTAAAGTTTTCTCATAGCTGATCGCAGTCACTAGTATCACATTACCTTCAACTAACAAAACCTAGCGACCCACAAGGGGTCGTTTTTCCGAAAAGAAGTTCTTTAAAATCATGGTCTGACTGCAAGCTATTATAATGACAGAGAGAGTTTCCAATATGGACCACCAGAGGACTCGTTCGTTCAGTTCTTCCGCTCGTTTGCGACCTTGGGTTTCCCGCAAACGGTGATGCGTTTGTAAGTCGATTATTAAATTGAGATATTTGTGGATATCAGCGGCAGATGTTTCCATCTGGAACAAAAGGATTACAATTGTAAACACTAAAACAAATTAGTTGATAAAGTAATTTTACCTGAGTTAGGGCCGTAACATGTTCTCCAATGCCTGGTAAAGGCTCTTCGTCTCCGACTTGGAAATCCATATAAACCAATTTATGTGAAAAAGTGGAGAATTCGTTGCTGAAACAAGCTGCGTAAACGCCTGTACTTTGAGCAGTGAACGTGTGAGAATCGAACTGCATTTTCACTTGTTGATAAAGAATGTTTTTTCTTGGATCTAGTAAAGCTACATCTACATCATACTGGCCACCAGTTACTACCTGTAAATTTAAATGTAATGGATATTAAACAAATATTTTCTTACATGTTAAGGTAGTAGTATCAACATGCTTGCCAACCTATAACCTATTTTGCGTATATTTATTTATGTTTTATAGCTTTTACACAAAATTTAAATAAAATCATTATTGACTTGATATTCTATAGGTAATAATTGACATATTTAATAAATATCAAGGAATTTCATAGCTTATTTTAGGAGAATTGTATAGCGAAAAATATCGGGTAAGATTTTTTTTAACATTATTATGTCATTGTCACTCATTGTTCTTTCACTATACAATTCTCTCAAAATTAGCAATGAAATAAATTGATATTCTTGTAATATATCAGATATTACCTAAGTAATGTGCCGACGATACTGATTTTATTTAAATGTTAGTCAATAAAATAATAAACTCGAAAAAATAACGCGAAATAGGTTATAGGTTGGTAATGGATTAAATGACGTTGAGAATGCCACCTTAAGTAATATATATTTTTAAACATAAAATATAATAAATCATATTAATCATACACATGAAACTCGTCATAAAAATACTATTACATATAAAAATAGAGTAGGTAAACAAAACAATAGCACACAAACATTTTTTAAACATCAATCCATATATTTTTGATATGCTACCACAGTCAATTAAAATAAATAAATCGTTAAATAATTATAAAAATAAAAATTGGAAATTATCTAATCCAAGAGATATATTCAAGAACGTCATTAATAAATAATGAATAAAATAAATAAATATATATATATTATATACATAACGTATTGTATTTTCGTATACTATAGTGATATAAAATATACCAATAAAATATTGTCATATTCCTTTTATATTATAATCTAGTTGTGCCTGAATTATGAAATATATTTTTGACAAAAATATTATATTATTTAACTCAAAACAAGTATTTTACTTCTGAGTTCGGAATTGATAGTTTCGAGGAAAGTTTATACAAAAAAAAATTATATACAGGGTGTCCCGAAATTAGCGTGCAATATTTCTAGGGCGTTAACTATATCCAAAAATATGACAAAAATATCCTATAAACATACCCCGAGAAATGCTCCTTTAGGGGGCTAGAGCCCCTCAAAGATGGTCGGGAAGGAAATATTTTTTTATAATAGTATGGAAACCCTTAAAGATAATGACATGAAAATTAGTACGTGCGTTCCAACCGATAAACTGTACATAACAGTTAGTTTAGAGTGAAAATATTTCTTCCAGTGGCGTCGCACGGAGTGGGGCTGAGGGTAAATATTATCCTATATTTTTTATTTCCAGATTTTTTTAATTTTAAGTACAATATTTTAAGAACCTCGAGTTTTTTCTTTAAAAAAGTACACCTTGTTTTATTTCGATAGGAGGCACCGTTTTCAAGTAAAATTAATTTTAAAATAAAACGTATTTTTCAAAAGAAAGGTTAGTCCATATGAGTTCAGGTAAATCCGAAAGTTAGCGTGCAATATTCCTAGGGCGTAAAGTACATCCAAAAATATTACAAAAATGTTCTATAAACATACCCTCAGAAATGCTCCTTTAGGGGACTGGAGCCTCTCAAAAGGAGGCAACAGAGAACTCACAGATAGGTATTCATTTTGTGTATGGATTTTGTAATGGTAGTTCTACTGCCGCTGTAATAGAGTACAGGAGGCGATTTCCGCATAGAAGAATACCTAGCCGTAGAATTTGCTACGGTCCATCGAAATTTAATAGAAAATGGATCATTTCAAAGACTTCATGCTATTACGAAAAAAAAATTTGCCCCCCTTTGAGAGGCTCTAGTCCCCTAAAGGAGCATTTCTGAGGGTATGTTTATAGAACATTTTTGTAATATTTTTGGATGTACTTTACGCCCTAGGAATATTGCACGCTAACTTTCGGATTTACCTGAAGTCATATGGACTAACGTTTCTTTTGAATAATACGTTTTATTTTAAAATTAATTTTACTTGAAAACGGTGCCTCCTATCGAAATAAAACAAGGGGTACTTTTTTAAAGAAAAAACTCGAGGTTCTTAAAATATTGTACTTAAAATTTAAAAATTCTAGAAATAAAAAATATAGGATAAATTTACCCTCAGCCCCACTCCGTGCGACGCCACTGGAAGAAATATTTTTACTCTAAACTAACTGTTATGTACACCTTATCGGTTGTAAGGCACGTACCAATTTTCATGTCATTATCTTTAAGGGTTTTCATTCTATTATAAAAAAAGACCCTCTTCGAGGGGCTCTAGCCCCCTAAAGGAGCATTTCTCGGGGTATGTTTATACGACAGTTTTGTCATATTTTTGGATATAGTTTACGCCCTAGAAATATTGCACGCTAATTTCGGGACACCCTGTATTAGCATAAATGTCAAAAAAAATTTGAATCAACTTTTATTATTATTATTAATTAAATATATTTGAGATTATAAGATTAAATTATGATATTAGAGCTTTATTGCTAGTGTTTAGACCCTAAGGAACATCTGTAATAAATTTTTATTGATTGTGTTAAAATTTCCACAAAAGAGGTTTATGAAAAGATTGAAACAAAATTTAGATATTAAGTTCTTCAAAATATCAGGAACAGTACAAATAGTGACTATATTAATAATGTATAATTATTACTTTAAAATAATGATTTTTACTTGTAACTAAAAAGCGACATGTCGACGACATGTACTTTAAGGGCAAATTCTAAAAGTAAGCACAACAACTTGCCTCCCACTGTGTAAAGAATAGTTTACGAACTCTCCTCGAATATGAAATTAAACAAATTGTAATGCACATAAAGAAATTTAATTTACCAATAGTTTTAAAGAAAAGCTGTTTTAGAATAAGTAAGTAATATTTTATTTCAAGACATTTCCATTCATAAATTTAATATGTATGAAGCAAATAAAACTGATAATTTCTGAATAATTTACAAGTAATCAACATATGCAATATGCAGTGATATTATCTTTATTATGTTTATAAATTGATGGATAAAAAAATTGTGAGAATTTTCCAATTAAATAAATACTAACCAATTAACTTAATATTGTGTACCAAGGTACAAGGCACAAATGTGAAAGTTAATAATATTTTTAGTGATTAAAAACAATTCTGCAAAATGAAAAATGTCATTACTAAATCATCATAATATCCTATAATTAAAAAATAATATTAAACACAGTGCTGGAAAAGTGAAACCTCAAATTTTATTAACATTGGATTGGGATTACTTGGTTGTGTATGCTGGTGAAGATACATTGATATAGGGTTGTGCCTGGTCAATTGACTGCGGTCAATTAACCGAGATTTTGACCGGGTCAAATTCGGTCAAAATCTTTTGCTGCCTTTTGTGAGAGAAATTGGTCCTCATGGAGCATTGTCCATAGCAAGCTTCGCAAATGGAAATTCGGAGGAACCAGCGCTAAATTTTAGTAGTGAGGAATTTGACCGGGGCTTGTTTAATTGACCACAAAAGATTTTGACGGTCAAAATCCCAACCCTACATTGATAGGTAGCTAATTTAACAACAAATACTGCCAGGTTGAACACTCAAGTTGGTTGGAAAGTTCTTTTAAAAGACGACAGACTTTTTAATATCTAGTTACCTATCTACCTTGGTAGGTACTGGATATTAGAAGGAAGCACTTGAAACAGCAATATTTTGCCTTAAAGTTTATTTCTATCACAGAACGAATACAATGGGAGTGTCAAAATTAAAATATTAACACTTCCATCTGTACCTAACTACTCAAGTCCGAGTAACCTACACTAATATAATTTAAGTAGGTATTTCACTGCCATAAAAAAAATTTGAATTTTCATTACAAATTACTACCATGGCACCCACATTGCTCAGTAACTTAATGGTTGGAAATAATTGCAGTACTTAAGTCAGGTTCCATAAAGATTTTTAATAATAATTAACTAACCAGCAACATTGACGGAGACATACATGACATTGGCAGAACTAATTTTCTCACAATCAAAGTGCCTCAGTTAGCGTAATTTTTGACTTGCTAATCAGGCGCTTTGTTTATGAGTAAATAATGTCTGCCAATGTCACTTATGTCCCCGTCAAAGTTGCTGGTTAGTTAATTATTATTAAAAACCTGTGTGCAACCTAAAATTACTATTTTGGAGAAACTATGTAGGTACGTGTTATAGGACAAAGCACTGTTTAAACTTACAGTAGTAAATGTAAAAGTAAACGGGTGAATATAAAACAGTATAGAGGTGTTTTTTCAAAAAATGTTGTATTAGCTGTTGCACCCACAAGCTGTTGTTGCAACTATGAATAACTGACGAGGATATTGAGTCTTAGTAAATTATACACTACAGATTGATTTAGATGGGTTTGGTAATTAGTAATTGTTACCTGAAATTCTAAAGTTGCTGTGGTATTCGCTTTAATTTCCTGATAAAAACATTCCTTCCCATTGTCAGGAAGCTCAAATGTAAGTTCCGAACCGAATATTCCTAAAATTGCTGACAAAAACGATAAACAAATAAAAAGCACGGAAACCATTTTTGACGAAATCACCACTTTAATTACTTCTGTACTAAATTTCAAGTTTCATTTCGATGAAAAAGAAATAAATTCAAAACCGTTCTGACGTATTCATCATCTATTTTGACATAACCTAAAATGATGATGTGTTCAATGTGTCCCAAAATCCCAAAAGTTAAACGTTGTATTTTTCCGAATAAGACATATGCCTACTCTGTGTTAGGATTTAGTGAACACGGCCCGAGTCTGCACGGGAGTAATGGTGAGTTCACATGGGGGAAAAAGTAGACAAGCGAAACATTAAAAATATTTAAGCAGTGTGATTGACCAGCAGTAAAGCCATCTTTTATAAATGACAGTTACGCCCAACGACTTCTAATACTAATATTTATTAGAAGTCTTTGGTTACGCCCAAGGTTTCTCTAAAAACTTTGCTCTGCTGTGAAGCAAATGGAAAGTACCCAACCCAAGACATCATGACATCCACAAAACATTCCTTAACAAACCCTTTATTTTTCTGTGCATTCCTTCCATTCCAAATTTAAGTTAAATGTATGGAGAACTACCCTCTAGTTCTACATAGTTAAGTGGAAGCGTCCGGACATGGTCCAGGCGGCATCTAGACATTCCGCTATCTATAGGATTCGGCACCCGTCTCTATTCTGATTGGATGATTTCAAATTCCGTCTAAAAGGTATATTGGCAACCGGTTTGTTCGTTGTTACCCAGAGCATTTTTTTTTAATTTTATTTTTATAAAATAATATTAGTTGAAATTTTTTTTTTTTATTTATTTTACGTCGGCCTTTTTCCGCAACGAGGCCAATCACCGACGCCAGGGAATTTGTCACACACTATCAGGTAATTTTGCCGAATCCCTCCTTGTCGAGGGTAGGGTTCTTGAATTAAAAAAAATTCTCTGGGTAACAACGAACAAACCGGTTGCCAATATACCTTTTAGACGGAATTTGAAATCATCCAATCAGAATAGAGGGTGCCGAATCCTATAGCGGAATGTCTAGATGCGTCCGGGCGCAATAAGGTCTCTATAGAGACCTTGGTCCGGCGAATGTTTTTAGTTTTGCCGACAATTAAGAGGTGGCGCCAGTAGTTATGCACACAAGCTTACTTCGCGCACAAAATTAAAAATATGAGTGTCCGACCGAATTAGTGCTGGGAAGTTTAGTTCACTTTGCCGATTTCAATCTTTCGATCTCGTTCAATAAAGTGAATAGTTCAAAAGACTAGTTCGTTTAGTTCGGTAGGTAGGTCGGTCAGGTGACAAAACCTATAATCTCGGTCGTCTCGCTCTCGCTTGCGTAGTACATTCCGTTTAGACTTTAGTTCGCCTTGTTTCAATCTTTTAGTAATTACTGATTGAATCTTTTAGTTCAGTTGCCAGATTCGATCTTTTGAACTAGTTCGTTCGCGAACTACACAACTCTAGACCGAATCAAGATTTTCAGTAGTGTTGGGAAAAATCGACTTATTTTAATAATCGACTACCGAGTATTCGAGTGATTTAAAAAATCGAATGATAATCGATTTTTTTTCACTCAAATGCTAATATTAATTATTAATATTGGCGGTTCATCGTTCATGTTGATATACAGCATTTGTATTGGGAATAACTGACTCTGTGTTGTTAATCGATTGATTTTTTGCGGATTATTAAATGTGGCGGAGATATTTGTGGATTTTTTGGCATGGTTCCCAGATCTTACAACTTACAATTTAATTTAACTAACCACTTCACTACTTGACCTTGAGATGTCACGATATTGCATAACTCATGATATTTATGAATACTGAATATTCACCACTATAATAAATCCTATTATCCTACGCAGGCAACCCGTAATGCAGTATTTAAATCTAAATAAATCATATTTATTATCTTACGCAGGCAACCCGTAATGCAGTATTTAATATGAATAATATCGCCAATAATAACCGAAAACCACTCGGTGTAGCCGCTCGCTACGAGATGGCTCTGGCCGCAGTAAGTGATTGACAGGCGGGCAGCAACTTTGGAGACGCGTTGAAAAATAAAAACCATATGTTCGTCACTCATTTCGTCACTCGAGTTATTTCCGAAGATAATCGAATAATTCAAGTGATTGAAAAAATCGAGTGATCGGTTATTTTTCACTCGAGTTATCCCATCACTAATTTTCAGTTTCGGCCGAAACCGAAACTTTATTTATACATGTTAAAAAATTTTATTGTAAATTATACTGAAATTTAATTTATTTTATATAGGACGAGATCGATCTTGGAAAAGGATTGAACTCTTTCCTACTAAAAAAAAATCTATTTATCTAGACAACACTGCCTACTACCCACCGAAAGTTAGCCGAACGGTGCGCGACAATTCACGAACACTGAGTTTGGGCATGGCCGAAGGTTCGGCCGGTTTTTGGCCGAAACCGAAACTGTCACCGAAACCAAAGAGTAATGTACTAACAAGAGACGAAAGAGGACCGTTTCGCGAAAACCAAATTTCTATGCGCATGCGCGAAATTGACGATTCTCTAGTGGTATTTCAATCAAATTTGCTGTGTCAGACACTGTCAGATTCTACTGTCAATCGTGTTTTGGCTACGATTATTTTTGTATTTTGTTATACCTCATACGAAGTCAGTTGAGACAACTGAAATATTGGGGGTACGATCAATTTACTGCATCACACACTGAAACTACAATACAAATATAACAAAATTTGTACTGATCGCTCCCTATACAGATGTTCGAAGATAGTCCACGTGGACTTGACAAGTCTGTCATTAAATTTTTTTTAGTTTTTTTGTCTGTCTCAACTAAGATCGTTTACACTTTACGTGCTTTTGAATGTTGAATTGTCGGTTATGTCGGAAACGAAGCGAAAAGGTGGCACATCGTGTGCTTACCGTGGGTGTCGTAACAGAACCGGCGAAGGAACTTCATTGTTTCGATTTCCCAAGGATGCAGGCAGGTATGTGAAAGGATTTTTGTTTATAAAAATGTAATTTATTGGCATTAATTATTACAGTTGATATTTACAGTAACTGATCATTCGATGGCTTAAGGACGAGATGGCTCCATCGGGCCTGCCTAAAACTAGTGATGGGATAACTCGAGTGAAAAATGACCGATCACTCGGTTTTTTCAATCACTCGAATTATTCGATTATCTTCGGAAATCATTCGAGTGACGAAATGAGTGATGAACATAATGGTTTTTGATAGTGATGGGATCACTCGAGTTAAAAAATAACCGATCACTCATTGTGGGGCTTTAGAAAGTAGTTAGTTTATGGAAGTGGCGACCTTTTTTTTTTTTTTTTTAGAAGTCAAAAAATATATGTGCTTGATTATTTAAGTTTTAAGTGATTAAAGAAATGAATTTTTTTAAATTGCCCCTCATATAGCATTTGAGTGAACAATCGATTATCATTCGGTTTTTTAAATCACTCGAATGCTCGGTAATCGATTCTTGAAATAACTCGATTTTTCCCATCACTGCCTAAAACCCAAATGGCCTAAAGTTCAACTGGCCTACACTCGGGTGTAGTCGGCGGGCGTTCGGTTAAGCTCGTGTGGCCTAATCTGTTGTCACGTGGTTTTACACCCATGTGGCCTAAATATTAACGTGCAGCAAATTATTTTTGATACACAATAGAATTATGTCAAGTCAAAAATGAAACTGCGCCTGCGCGCGTTCATCATAACCTATCATTTTCTTTACTTTCTGTGTTCGATTTGTAATGGAAAATCGAAATTTAACTACATTAAAATAAAAACAATCGGCAGCTTTTGATATTTATGAAATTAAATTAGACCCCGCGCACTGCGTCGGACTAGTGGTGTGCAGGGGCAAAAACTGCCGACCAACGAATACTTACACCAGGACGACGCGCATTGAATCAACTCGGACCGGTCGACTCGGAAAAGAGCAGTCCGCAGCCTGGTGTAAGTATTTGTTGCGTCGTCCTTTAGAGTGCAAACCGTCTCTCCACTCCACTTTTTATGAAAATGTCGATTTTTGTGCAAATAGTTAGCTTAATGTTAGATCTATGGATACCCAAACCAGATTACTCCAAATATTTACGGTTTTCTTTAAAAACCACCGCACGTAAAGCGTCTAACTCCATGACCTACAATTATGAATACGGCTGCATACGGCAAAACATCTGACTCCAGCATTTCGCGCCATTTTACACGTGAATTAAAAATGGAGTTAGCTGTTTTTCAGTTATACCTATATATGCATTTTGTAGAAGTCAGAATCGTTTTTTTGCCCTCCTGTAAAATTTCTATTTTTTGAGTTGGACAGTTTTGCACCCTAAGCCATCGCATTGCAAAAATATATACTTTTAAATATAAATTTGAATGGAAACAAAAATGTGAAATAACTAATATAATTTTGTAAACCAACAATTTTTACTTTTTGAGTACAAAAACGTTTAAGTGATCCTAAAGCTTACATTCAATTCAGCTAGAAAGTATTAGTATAATTTTTTTACATACTTACATATACCAAACCAAATATACCTATTAATAAATTAATAAGATATATAAAATATTTTTACACAAAGCAGGCTTATTGTGATATAATAATTTAATTTATTTCATAATATACAGGGTGTTCTCAAAGTTGAGTCATTTATTTTACCAGGTTGTAGAACTCGTAAAAATAAGTAATTGTACCAAAAATCATTTATATAAAAGTTGCAGAATAAAGAAGTCATTAACAATTGAAAAAATGTAAAATTTAAAAACTTAAGACCTGCTCTTTGGTATTCTCGACCACTAAAACCAGTAAAATGAATGAATGATAATTGATAAGTGTAATTTGTATCCTACAAAAAAATAAGCCATACCCAGTATCGCCAGTAAACAAAACATTGATAATGCAGTGGTCGAGAATATCAAAAAAGCAGGTCTTACAGTTTTTAAATTTTACATTTTTTCAATTGTTAATAACTTCTTTATTCTGCAACTTTTATATAAATGATTTTTGGTACAATTACTTATTTTTACGAGTTCTACAACCTGGTAAAATAAATGACTCAACTTTGAGAACACCCTGTATATATCACCGAACGTGGCAATACGCAATGTTTGAAATACCTAAAAAAGAGACTATTTTATAATGCAGAAGATGACCTCAGTACACAAACATTCAAAATTAAAAGTAAACAAAATCTGGTTACAAAACGTGACGTTTGACAACTTTGACGTTTCACCGAGAGGACAAATTTCGGTTCCGTATACGTCGAAATGGTCGGTGCAAGCTTAAATGGACGATTTCGCAACACAGTAGAAAGAGAAAGAAGAGAGAGAGAGGGGTGTTAGTGTGCCCGCCGGCCATCAGGGCAAATTAGCGCTGTTGTCGCCAGCTGGCCGTGTAACCGGGTTCTGTCGCATATTTTTGACGTATAGAAGAGAAGGACAGTTATATTCTAACCTACTATAACGCTTCCCAAACTGCGCCAGGTGCTAATTGGAACAAAGAAGCCAGCCGCCAGCACGCCATCCATGTCACAACTGTCAATTTTTCTTGTCCACGTTTTTTTCTGAGGAAATTAATTAATTTTTTATTATCATTTTAATATACAATTCTATTAGTTTCTATTCTAGAAAACTTCGCCGATGTGTGTAATCTTTCAGTTATTATTCCAGCCTACTATGCAGGTAATTATTTTTTATTGTTTATCAAATTGATTTTACACTTCCTTACCTATTTTTTATATAGGAATATAGGAAATGTAAGTTTACAATAAATAAATTAACATGAAATGTTTCACATACATAATAGGTGTTGGTTAACAATAAGCCAATCTTAACAAAATATCACTGGGCAACCTGCAGATAACTGCAACACATTGTGCCCGAGGTAATACCTAACAATCTATCAGTTACGAACAGATAACTTTAGTCTCTTGAAATGATAATTTTAACATTTTTGTTTTACTGAGTGGATTAAAAATTATAACATAATGGCACAAAGATAATGGTTTGAGCTTACTCGATAAGTAGATACTTGGCCATCGGCCATATTTTACAGAGAAATTTAATGTCTACCCGATACCGTTTCTTTTGTTTCAGAGAACGCTGTAAGAATCGCCTGATAGTTTATGGATCTTTTAGTACGTGTCTCAATGCATCCTAGTGCTTGTGTTTATACAGTATTTGTGATAATATTATATGAATTGAGACAATTCCAGATGAGTGAGACCTGTGAGACGTAACCTAAGGACATTATTTTATTCTAAACAGTTATTTTTGTTATGGTTGTCAATGCAGTTTTTATTTATAAATAAACGTAGAAAACATTATTTACGATAAAGTGCTTCCATCTTTATTTTCTAAATCTTGGTTAATATAAAAATGTGCATTATTTATTCCATAAAATAAAAACTTTTGTGCGTCTTTTTAGTAATTTAATTTGTGATTTAATAATATTTATATTGAATCACAAATTAAATCAATAAAAACTCGTTCAAAAGTTAATAATTAAATTGAAAAGTCCTAAAACCGCTGTTCAAATTTCCCGCCATTGCGCCTCTGATGGCCGGCGGGCACACTAACACCCCTCTCTCTATTCTTTCTCTCTCTACTGTGTTGCGATTTTTTAACAAGGAGTTAACATTTCTAACCCTATAAATTTTCTTTGCTTAAAGGAGTTTTTGTACGGTCGGCGTAAGTCGATATGCTTACGGATTCGGATACGGATACGTTTGAAATTTAGGACGTGCTTAAATTGTCTAATATTTTTTAGATCTAACGCCTGGCTTGTTGCCTCGAACAGGACAGATTTACTGGACAAAAGTGTAGTAGACATACATAACAATTATAGGCTATGTGAGAAACATTTTGATGACAAATACTTGAACAAAGGTGGACGACGAAAAGATTTGTCTGCTGAAGCAATCCCTACAATATTTTTCCATAGACCTAGCGAAGCATCTATATCTACAGAACCACCAGCGAAAATCATTAAACTTTCAGGTACCTTACCTATTATTATTATTAACATGTTCTTTATTGGTCACCCAATTGGCCTTCGACCGAGGTCCTTCAGCCGCAGTAAAGTTTACATAATATTTTATTACTATTCGCTATTGTAGAAGTATAAACAACTAAACAAGAGTTCGCTTGTACAAAAAAAAAAAAAAAAATTAGGTACATACCTACCTATTTTGTTTTTAATCTTAGTTATATTTTCTCGAGACGTAAATATCCAGTGGCGCACCCAGGGGGGGGCCAAGGGCCCCCCCCCCCAAAACCCCCAATGAAATAAAAATTATGAAAGTGGATAAGTATTTTAAAAAGTCAATTTTCTTAGACTTACCTCACGGGCCTCATTTGAGGGGGGCCAGGTGGGGCATTTGCCCCCCCCCCCCTCCCCCTGGAAGTTGACTTATTGATAAAAGTTGACTTATTGAGGTTTAATATGGTTTCATTGAATTTATGAATTTATTATTTCGTGTTTTCCTTTATATTTTTGTTATTATTTTGGGGTAGTAAAGACTTATTTTAATAAAAATAAACAGTTTTAATGCCAAAACGACTATGAATGTTTGAGAAACAATTTTAGCTCATTAAGTATTGAGCAAAAAATTGAAATTAAAATTAAGGGAAGACCTAAACTCTCGAAATTAACTTGATACATACCACAAAGTGTAAATCTAGGGACTTTATTGTTATTGATAAGTTTGCTGCAAATAAAAACAGATGAACGAACTTTACTTTTAAACAATGTACCCACTAATGAAAAATAAATTAGCCTTTCTATTTTTTATCTTATTTCATTTTCAATAGAATAAGAAGGTAATCATAAATTTTTAAAATATTTACTATAATAATTATTGACCAAATTTGGGCGTGGTCTTAAAAAAATTTCGCCTGCGGCGCATTTCGCCTACAGCAGGCTTTTAGTACACCCCCAAGTTAACAAGTCACAAGCCGCCAATGCCCCCCCCCCCCCCTAAGAAACCGTTTAACGACTCCCATGACTAGGTTATTGCGATCTTCCCTGCAAGAGTACCTGTTAAAAAAGCTCCAAAGTTCTACAAAAATGCGTAACTTAAAAGTTTATTAAAAAATTTGCTTCCAGCACTGGTTGGCAGGCCCCCCCTAACATAAAATCCTGGGTGCGCCGCTGGTAAATATCATAATTAACTGTAGCAGTACCTACCCTAGAGGTGTGGGGTCTAGTTTATTAGGTAGGTGAAACCTAGATACAAACTAGTTTTAAACATTGCTAAGGCACATTAGGTTTTATATGAATTATACAGGAAACTCCAAAAGCGAGTCCAAAATAAATATGAAAATTTTAATTTTTTTCACACAGAAACAAGTTCAGTTTTAAGCGGGTAAATAAAAATACCTACGTACACAAGAAATGTTTGCTAGGGAGTTGCATACTCAATAAAAGTGAATTAAAAGATTAATTCTTTAATTAAAATCCTAAATATTTTAGGTAATATTGCAGCAGAATCTTTGGTAGACCCAGTAGCATAGTATAAGGTTGCTGTAACATTACTCTTTGCCGAAACCGAACCTTCGGTCGGTCTCTAGAAAATATATTTACACTGTAGTTGAGATTTTATCATTGTTGTGGGTTGTTGCACCCTTTATTGTTCTGTGGTTGTGGCGCGTTGTCTAGTGTCACTAGTTCAAGCACCCTTTATTTTTCTGTGGTGTCAGGTCAGCAGGCCAGGGTTGCCATTGCTAGGGAAATTTCCCTAAATCTGGGGAAAATCTGCAACCAGTAAGGAAAAAGGGAAATTTTCTATAATTTAGGGAATTTTTATACTTCTTTGATTTTGTGATATTTGTAAAAAATATATTAAGCAATCACTTAAAAAATTATTAGATATCGATTGACCCATGACAAAAACGCTATGTATCCTAAGTCCGATTTACTATTAGCAACTCAGAATCTGAGGCAGGTCGAATTTACTATAATAAGGGGAATCACACACGGGGAACCACGCATTTTTTCAATTTTCTGCGTTAATTTCAATAATTTAAATAATAGCTATGACCATAGGCGTAGTTAGGGGAGTACTTGGGGGTGCTAAGCACCCCCGAAATCTAAATTAGCACCCTCCAAAAAAATTTACAATATATAGGCTAATTTTAGAACTAACCTATTTTTATAATATACATTATACCGGGTGTCCACGGAAGGTGGCTCGCCCCTCTAACTTTTTTGTTTTTCAAGATAATGAAATAAAATTCAGGGGATTTGTATACGACATAAAACTGCATTTTTTGACAGGTGACTCAACATTATGGAACTTCCGGTTTAACCGGAAGTGACATAAACTTTCGATTTTTAAATGGGACACCTGGTATATTTTAACTTTTTTTGACTCCATATGACATTCTAAATACAACGATGTATCACTTGTCACTTTTGTCACCAAAAAAATTTTTTTTTCCAAATTTATTGTTTTATCTAGAGGGCTATGAATACCCTAAAATCACTTATTTCAGTTCTTTAATCTTGGGAAAAATACAATTTTACTATTTTTGGTCCAATGCTATGTGCTATGTAAAATTTAATCTTTAAAGTTGTATAACTCATTTTTTTTAAATGGCAACATGGTGGCTCGTCGGGTTAAGAAAAAAGAGGATTTTATAACGATTATTTTGATATCATACACTATTAGGTTTTAGAAAAGCTGCCATTAAAAAACTTTAAAAAGTTAACTTAGAACTTTCCTAAAATGAAGCATCTTTTTAGAATGAATTTAGATTTAAATGCATCAAGTAGCCTGTGACCAGCAAAACTGATAAAACAAAATCATGCATTGAAGAAAATTGACATGCCGACAGCTTCTGCCAAAGTAAATTAGTTTGTTGTTTAAAAAACATGGAAAATATTAGTTTTACAAGGAGAGAAAATGTTATTAGTGTTTGGAGAATGTAGAAATAATTCAACCGATGCTGCACGACTTTACGCACAAAGATAATTTAATCGGCGTCATCCAACCCGGCACTATTAGGTACCCAAAACTGGTTCCGAAAATGCGAAATGAGCCTGACAATAATAACATATCAACTTTTTCACTCCTTGTAAAACTATTATTTTCCATTTTTTTAAAACAACAAACTAATTTACCTACTTTGGCAGAAGCTGTTGGCATTTCAATTTTCTTTAAGGCATGATTTTGTTTTATCAGTTTTGCTGGTCACAGGCTACTTGACAGTAGCGGATCCAGGATTTTGCTGAGGGGGGGGGCGACTAAGTTTTAGAAATGAAGCGCCGCAGGCGAAAAATTTTCGCGACCACGCCCAAAATCAAAATTTCACTCTGAAAAGAAATGTTAAAAATAAGTTAAACTAAAAACTGTAATATCTACCTACCTACAAAGAGACGAGCAGGATAGTGTCAGGAAAAAAATTTTCTTGACCACGCCCAAAATTTCTTAAAAATTCACTATAAAAAACTGTTAAAAATAAGTTAAACTAAAAACTCTTTTTTTATAAAGTTGTACCTTAGGCATAAACTATCTGAAAGATTATTTGGGAAATTTTCTGAAAAACTTAAAAAAAGATTTTTATTCATTAAGTCAAAAATTTGTACCTAATTCATGCAAATCTGAAAATCTTAGTTCAATCTGGCCTTTTGTAGTATCTAAAATATCATTGAAAAGCTGCTTATAATGAAGTTTCTGCGAAGGTCTGCGTGTTTGGTTCGTTTTAATTTTAATGTTGTAAATGCCGCCCCCTAATATTTGCCGCCCTGGGCTACAGTCCTTACAGCCCCCCCCCCCCTAAATCCGCCGCTGCTACCAGTTAAGCCATATGCATTTATCATAAAATAACAGTGATGATCTTCTCTTTTATTTTTAAAATATGACAATAAATTTATTTATATCATTGGCTGGCTTGTTTTATAAAATATTCTTTTATTTCTATTATTAATTATGTGAAGTTGAAATTAAGGTTTTTCTTATATTTATTTCACAGGAATTCGCGAATGACGTATTTGACTTTAGGTGTGGTTAAGAAGGCTCAGGGGGGGGGGGCGAAACCCCCGTCGCCCCTCCCCTAAATCCGCCGCTGCTACTTGATGCATTTAGATCTAAATTTATTCTGAAAAGATGCTTCATTTTAGGAAAGTTTTAAGTTAACTTTTTTAAATTTTTTAATGGCAGCTTTTCTAAAACCTAATAGTGTATGGTATCAAAATAATCGTAATAAAATCATCTTTTTTCTTAACCCGACGAGCCACCATGTTGTCATTAAAAAAAAATGAGTTATACAACTTTAAAGATTAAATTTTACATAGCACATAGCATTGAACCAAAAATAGTAAAATTGTATTTTTCCCAAGATTAAAGAACTGAAACAAGTGATTTTAATGTATTCATAGCCCTCTAGATAAAACAATAAATTTGGAGAAAATTTAAAAATCAAAAGTTTATGTCACTTCCGGTTAAACCGGAAGTTCCATAATGTTGAGTCACCTGTCAAAAAATGCAGTTTTATGTCGTTTACAAATCCCCCGAATTTTATTTCATTATCTTGAAAAACAAAAAAGTTAGAGGGGCGAGCCACCTTCCGTGGACACCCGGTATGTAATGAATTTTTCATATTAATATTTCAAGCATTCGAATTCTGGTACAAATTCAAGTATAGTTAGGTAGTTGCGGATTCTGTTCAAAATTTCTCTCCGTGTACCGTGTAGTTCACGCCCAGTTTACTTGTCAGAGCGGGTCGATGATCATAAAAATCTCGTAAAATACGAGAGCGGCATAATAGCTTGTGTATGTCATGTTCAGCAATTCTGCATTAATTTGATATTTTAAATTTAACCAGTTGTAGTCGTTCAAATTCGCGGAAATTTTTAGCCGGTATTTTGACTATTTTTTTGTTTATTAAGGTTTAATATGTTTTTTTTTTTTGGTTTTTTGGGTTTGCACATAATGCATACAGCCACTACCGTAACACTTCATTTATATTTTTTATTTTTAAAACATTCATACTAACCTCATTCTCACTAATAATTAAATCGACATTTCTAAGAGACAAATATTAACTCTATGCGATACATAAATAAACAGGGACACACGCTTCACGCCACAGGGGTCCTTCTGGGCGACTTAAATAATATGGTTTTATTGAATTCAGTTAAAGTTTAAAGTTAAATAAACAGGAAAAAACAATGAGTGTGTCGTCGGATAAAAAATACACTGTGGAATTTTTGAAAAAATCTTTTAGCAAGTTACCGTTGGAGAAGAAAGTGATTGTCAAGAACATAGAAATACCTAAACCTGCTATTAACATCATATTAAAATATTTACTAAAAATTATTAACCAAATTTGGGCGTGGTCTTAAAAAAAATTTCGCCCGGGGCGAGCTTTTTGTGCACCCCCACGTTAACATGTCACGAGCCGCCACTGGACTTCAGCACCCCCAGTGTTGACTGTCTAACTGCGCCTATGGCTATGACCAGTTTATTTTCGAATCCCGGTCATAAAATCCCAGTAAATAAATCCCGATCATAAATATCCCATGCCAAAATATCCCATACAAAACCCATGGCAAAAATATCAATACAGGGTATTCCCTACTCGATGGTACATTAGAAGTATCTGGAGAACGAAAAGAAAAATAATTTTGAAATTTTCACTACGGCCATAGGAGACTGCGCTCTAGCTTTTAAAAATAATTTCGCGGTTGCAGTGTTGCCAGATCTATTGATTACTGACATCAACTTTGGAATTTTAAATGAGACACCCTGTATATTGTTACATTTTTAAATTCCACATAAAATTATAATTATTTTTTATTAAATGCATTATTAGTCTATATTAAATTGAAGATAGAGGCATGTAAGCCGTTTTGCTCTAGGACGTACTGTTAGAAAGTTAGAAGCTGTCAAAGTTCAAAAATGTCACTTTTCGAGAGTCAATATCTCGGAAACTATGAAGTATAGACTAATAATGCATTTAATAAAAAATAATTATAATTTTATGTGGAATTTAAAAATGTAAAAATATACAGGGTGTCTCATTTAAAATTCCAAAGTTGATGTCAGTAATCAATAGATCTGGCAACACTGCAACCGCGAAATTATTTTTAAAAGCTAGAGCGCAGTCTCCTATGGCCGTAGTGAAAATTTCAAAATTATTTTTCTTTTCGTTCTTCAGATACTTCTAATGTACCATCGAGTAGGGAATACCCTGTATACAACAACATCCTATTACAAAAATATCCCACAACAATAATGTCCTATTAAATATCTTAATAACCTAAACATTTTTTTCAATTTTTTCAACTACTTAATATTATTTTATAAAAATAAAATTTAAATTAAATTTTAAAAAAATGCTCTGGGGAACAACGAACAAACCAGTTGCCAATATACCTTTTAGCGTGCAGCATGATATGACTAGGCTTTTCATGAAATGACGGATTTCACTATCAGCCTACGACATATAAAAATCCATAAATCCCCTAAATAATTGTTTGTCTTGTGACTTTCTTCTAGGGACTTTTCGGCATGGGATATTTTTGTAATAGGATTTTTTTGTAGCGGGTTATTTTTACGATGGGATTTTTTTGTATGGGGTATTTTGGATGGGTTAAAACTGAGTAGGAAATTTTTTACTGGGATTTTCAGGCCGGACACCTTTATTTTCTATGTATTTATCTTGTATTATTGTTTAATAAAAAATGAACGATAAGTGGCTTGATTTTTATTTGTAGACTTTTTTTATAAATAAATAAATAGGGATATGTTTTGTTTTCAAGTATCGTTTTCAAATTAAGAGATTGGGGAAAATCTGGGGAAATTATCTAGGAAAAAAAAATTTGGACCTGGCAACACTGTAGGACCAGGAAAATTTCAAAAATTTATTGTCTATACAGTTGTTAGTGAGTTTTGTGGATTTTTTAAAAACGTTTATTTAACTTGTAAGTTTTTAAAGGATGTCTGATTTATTAGGGAAGGTAAAACGTTCTAATCAGAAGTGTTGTGTCCCAGGATGTACAGATTACTATAATCGCCGTTTTCGGTTTCCAAACCCCAAAAATGAAGCTTTGTTTAAGCAATGGTTAAAAAGAATTAACAATCCCTTGTTATGTGACATCACCTATGTGGAACTATATGCGAAGCACCGTATTTGTGCTAGACATTTTCTCGAGGAGTGTATCAATGATCCTAGGTGTCGCAGAGGATTAACACACAATGCTGTTCCTGTTCTCTTCCTGCCTAAACGTAAGTACTCAACGGCTTAGAATAGTTCCAATAATTGTTATAATAATATATTAACGGATTTCAATCAAAATTACAAACTCGTGCAATATATTTATATACCTACCATGTTACACACATCTACAAAATAAGAGAATTCAATATATAGGAGATGCTGAATTAACTGTCAACGTTTTTAAAGCGTTTCAGTATTTTTAATAAATGTATTTTCATTTCTCTTTCTAGATGAAAGCCAAAGTTAGGCTAGTATGGTAGTATGTTTTGTGGTTTATTTAAAATTTAAATATTTTGAGGTTAGTTTTATTATGACAGAGTTAAGTCGTTGACCACAGAAAAATAAAGGGTTTTCGTTGACAACACAGAACACCAATAAAGGTTCACGACAATGACGACGGTATATTTCAGGTTTTGTTTGTCAAGTCATGAAACGATGTCCAAAAATCACATGCCGTTTTGGTTTGCTTCTCGACTATACAATCTGAATATTTTTCTATAAACTTTACTAGCCGACCGAGTAGCAGAAGGCATGGCCGATATCAGCCTCAGAGTTAAAACGTCAATTTATTAACTTGTTTGTTTTATGAACAGGGCGGCAAGGACGGGTGCTGCATACCGCTTTTACTGCTCCTTAAATTCTAGGCCTTGATCATGTCAGTTTGACAAGCGAGCTCTGGGGCCTCTGGGCATTGCCACGATGAAGCCTTCTGGAGTTTGAGGATTGAGCTGTCTCATTTACTCCCTTCGCATTTTTTTGTCTCCACATAGACGAAATGGCCGTGGCCCGGAGGAGTATTAAACAGCGCCCTTTTTTCTCTCTGTGATCGTGCGAACATTTTCACAGAGGAGATAATAGTGATACTTTTTGTCACCACAGGACGTCTATTCTCGAACTAGGTGAATGATCATTTCAAGAGAAGTGATTACTTTTTCTCTTGAAAATGTTTAAAATGTATTCTAACTAACTAACTTAAAATGGCTATTCATTTCCATACGATGTGAGCATATGATGTGAATGGTCCCTTCTCTCGAGAGAGCATTCACTTCTCTTAAGTTGGAGAATAGACGTCCTGGAAGAAAAAACGTTTATGTCCACCACTTTGTGTTCTGTGTTGTCCATTAGATCTACTAGTTTTCTTTGTGGCTTGTAGTTGTGGTCGGACAAACCCCTTTTTTTCTGTGGTTGTGGTGTGGACTTTGTTTGACTTTTTCTTGCTTTGTTAAACACACTAAACACAGATTACAGAAAATTAGAAAATTGTTGGACTTGCTGTTCGTTCTCGTTCCTATGTTAATTTTTTCAATTAAGTTTTATACAAACTCCTAAAAAGTTTTATGCATATGCCAAAAAGCCTGTTTTAAGTTTTGTGTACGTTTTCCTCTGAGTATAAAAGGTAGGAAATTAAATTTGTTGTGGGTTTAGTTCACCAAGTTTCTGCATTATACCTCCCCTATACGCTCCCGAGCGTATGCTAGGTATATACTACAGAACACGCTGTAGATGCACTCTTATTCAATTTTCACAAATTTATTAAAGTTAAATTCCCGGAATTCCCCAAGTAACTACTTAATTTTCTGATCTAAACTGTCATAGCAGCCTGATATGTTCGTTACAATGTGCAATTAAACAGAGATAGGAAGTCTCGGTCTAGAACTCACTAGGGAAGCATCAAGAACATGTCTAGACCATCTTTTTATATGCAATAATATAAAAACAAATCTCAGAAGAATACATTCATTCATATTCATAGTTCTTCATGAAATAACAGATCACTGGCCAGTGGTTTTTTATGTTGCAGAAAATTCAGCAAACAAAAATAGTAACACTACCTCTCCTTCTTACACAAAGATTGACTATGATAAAATGAGGGTGGCGGCAGAGTCTGTGGCCTGGAATAATATTTTAACTCTAACACAGCCTGAGGAAGCAACAGAAACTTTAATAAACTATATAAATGATATTGTCAAGGCATCAGAATCTGAAATAAGATGTCATAATAAATTTAAAAAATTGAAACCGTGGATCTCTAATTCTATAATTAAATCAATAAAGCATAGGGACCGACTCAAAAAATCTCTCTTTAGAAACCCAACTTATCAGAAGAAACAAAAATATATAGAATATCGAAATAGATTAAACAAAATAATTAAAAACACAAAAAACTCATATTACACTAACAAATTAAACCTGAATGCAGGTAACATAAAAAAAATATATCAGCTCATTAATGAGGCTACAAATGAATCAAAGGAAAAGCCCTGTATTACTCAGATCAAGGATAGCAATGAAATAGTTACTGACCATTTAAATATTTCAAACCTGTTTAATAAATACTTTATAAATGTTGGGAAAAATATGTCGAAAAAAATTAACAAACTACTAAACCCCTTCAAAATTGAGAGAACCGCGGTTTCTTCTATGTTTCTGCGCTTGGTGAGTGACAATGAAGTGGTTTTACATATAAATAATTTAAAAAATAACTGCTCCCTGGGCTGTGATCATATATCTGCCAGGACACTTAAATTTTTACAAGAATATATTAAGTCTCCCTTAGTACACATTATAAATTTAATTTTTGAAACTGGAAGAGTACCTTCTCATTTTAAAACATCTATTGTCACACCAATTTATAAATCTGGTGACAAAAATTACATGAGTAACTACAGACCTATAAGTGTCATCTCCAATGTTGCAAAGATATTCGAAAGGTGTTTGAAGGTGCGTCTTGCAGATTTCTTAAGTATTAATAAAACTATATCACAGAACCAATTTGGGTTCAGCGAGGGGACCGGCACTGCTGATGCAATGTTTGAAGCTGTGAGTACTGTTTCAGAACATCTAAATAAGGGGGAAAAGTGTATCGCACTCTTTCTTGATCTTGCAAAGGCTTTTGACACGGTTTCCCACACTCTGCTTCTTGACGTTTTGGAGTCATGTGGAGTGCGGGGTGTCTCGGGTCTTTGCGGACTATCTTGACCGCCGCTCTCAACGGGTTAGGATTGGGAAGGTTGTTTCAAAGTCAAAGTCAAAGTATGCTTTATTGTATAAAGACACAAGATCTCATTTACAAAGCAGTTTCAATATAAACATAACATAAGATGATGTTACAATACTAAGATAAATAACCGAAGCGTCAGAACATAAAACATCCAAAAGAGAGAGAGAAAGTAAAGAAATACAAGTCAATCACAAGGTGTGTTTACATTGTTATACTAACATAGGGTCCTTACATCATAATGCTAAAATCACAGAAACAAAATATGATAAAAGTAAGTAAAAAAAGAAAATTTTGTACTTAACAAGAAAGTTACAGTAAATAAAATAAAATAAAATAAATCAAATTAAATTAAGCTAAATTAAATGCTCACACAGGGAAAGAACAAAACAGAATGATAAGGGCAGACTAAGTTGTGCGACAAGTAATATTAAATTACAAATTACATAAATTACAGAGTATCATTGTAATATTCAGTTATATCGTAGTATGCCTTATCAAGCAATATCTCCCTGATCTTTCTTTTAAAAATTATCTTTTCTTTTTTCTGAGGGTTTGTTCGAGGTTTCTGAGGAAATGTTTGTCGAGCACGGTGTGCCCCAGGGTACCGTCCTGGGGCCAATTCTTTTTAACTTGTACATTAACGGCCTTTGCAGTCTGGATCTGGGGGTTGCATTGTATCATATGCAGATGACACTGTTGTTGTTTTTTCTGGTAAAACCTGGGATGAGGTGAGGGAGAATTTAAAGTATGGTTTTGACAAAATAAAAAACATTTTGGATACACTTAAATTGAGTTTGAACATCAAGAAAACACATTATATTGCCTTCTCTTTGACTGAGGCGGACAGACCTGTGTTTCAGCGTATATTTCTGGACTGTGGGTGAGTTCCTAAACGAGAATGCCAATACCAAATATCTTGGGGTTTTTATTGATAAACATCTTAGGTGGGACCAACATATACTATATCTATGCAAGAAAATAAGATGTCTTATTTATAAGTTTTATATGATGAGGGAATTTTTATGTGGGAGAAATCTTTTAATGATATACAAAGCACTTGTTGAGTCCTTACTGAACTATGGCATTTTGGTCTGGGGGGGGGGAGCTTATGACTATCATCTGGAGCGACTAAGGGTTGTGCAGAATTACATTGTTAGAATTGTTTTAAATAAGCCGCGATTGTGTTAGACCAGCTTCTTGTATGGAAAAGATGTAGTTAATGTAAAGTGCCTCTACATAATCACGATCTGTAATTTTATTCATCTAAATGAAAAATTCAATAATTTGTTTATCACTCATTTATATGCTACTAGGGGAAATATTAACAACTTGCTTAACACTGCTTACTTCAGAAATAATCAGGGCCAGCATTTTGTTTCATATATCGGGCCTAAGTTGTATAATCTCATCCCTGTGCATAAGAGTGGTTGTTTTATGATACTGTAATTAATTTATTATTTAGTAAAATATTTTTGCTGGGTTAAGATGATACTCATATTTCAGAATATCTTTGACTGCTTATACAAGTTTTATCCTAAAATTAGCGATAACCTTACCCTTGCCAAACATGTTATCTTTAAGCAAAACCAAATACCGATAACAATTAGCTTAGTTCAAGCAGCAGTCTATACAGGACACAGTAATGCTTCGCCAGGCTGCCTTGGTGCTTCCCTCAGCTTTTGCAGGACGTGTATAAATAGAACCAATTGCCCCATGCTTATTGATAATTCATTACGAAACATGAACCGAGAATGGTTATTTGAGAGTGATGGTTAACTTAAAAACGACAATAATACTCACATTTTGGTTTTTTAAATAATTATTAATTTAATATATTAAAACTGTCAGCTCGTCCTGAAAGTGACTAACAGTAAACCCCTTCTTGGAAATGAATATTTCAGTGTGTCTCGCCTCATCCTGACGTTCCTTCTTACAGGGTTTATGTTTTATGACTCTCCTACTTCATCAAACAAAAGTGAGGCTGAGACGGAACACAACCCAATTAATACTATAAAAAAATTTAAAATAATTTTAAAATCTCAGAAGTACCTATACAGTATCTATGTTTCCTAGGTACTTGTTTTCTGTTATCATAATGGGATGTAAAAGATGTTGCGTCCCAAACTGCCCCAATAAACCTGGTAGGAGACACCGATTACCAAAAAGAGATCCTGAAATGTTTGATCAATGGATTAACAGAATTAAACTAGATCAGAATCTTACAAGGGATCAAATATATAACAAATATGTTATTTGCGACATACATTTTTCTCCAGAATGTTTTTGTCCTGGAACCAAAAGGGGTTTAAAGAGAAATGCCATTCCAACTCTTTTTATTCCAGGTAAGTAGGTACCTGGTAGTGCATTTGTGTTATGAATGTTAAGATAGATTACTCAAAGCAGGGAAGTAGATGAATACTATTTACCCAAGACCCAAGCATTAATATGAAATTTGACGCCATAGTAAGGTGGCCCACATTTTGAGACTTTTTTTCTACAGTCTCACCCTTTTAAAATGTTGTAAATGTCAAGAAAATGGCGTGTGCGAAATTTCAAGTCATTTAATTAATCCAAAATGGTGCCGCCGATGGAATAAAATACAAAGGTTTTTAAATTTTAAAACTTTTATTATCATAACTACCACTGACCTGACTACATAGAAACAGAGTATATTATATAGGTATTATTATTATAGGTACATTATATTAATAAATTGTACCTAAGAACTAACCCTATTATGTATTTACACAAATAGTTTGTTTGGATAACTCTAACCTTTCAAAAAATCTAAGAGTATTTTTAAATATAAATCCCCAAGGTTCTTTTCTTTATGTTCTATTTCGTGTATATTACCTAATTTAACTCGTTTTTCACCTTCTAGCGAGTCTTGTTTTTCTAGAGCCTTTATCATATTTCTTTCTTATGTCAACAGGGATTTCGTTATCAAAGAACGATACTGCGCAAATCTCAGAAGACAAGTACCACAGGTGATTTTTATTTTTTGGGAAAGGACAATGTAGAATTTACTATTCGTGCTCCTGGAGCGTTCCATCATGCACGCTGGCTGGAGAAAGCTATTTACAGCTCAAAAATATCTTTATAGGGACGAGTTCACACTAACAGTCAGGAAAAGGAAGAGTATCAGAGATGTGTGCATTTTTATCGTCAAAGTTTATGTTAAGGGTTGGTTCACCGCTCCTTGTCCATACCAAGCTCCACCTTAATAAAGTTAGCACAGCACCTTGCTTTGAAAAAGATGGGAATGCGTATAATGATTGCCCACTTTTGCCCATACAATAGATTTTTTTGCCCACAATTTGTTTAAAAATAAATCAATTATAAATTTTCGCGGGCCAACGTCCATTGAAAAAGTAAAGTAAGTATAAATGCCAGTGCATCAGAAAAAAGCTTTTCGTTTGCCCATGTTTGCCCATCAATTTGTTTTTTTTAAATTAAGTTTTTACAATTGTTAAATAAACAAAATAAATTGAAAAGTTAAAAAAACCGACTTTTTTTGCATTAATCCATAGATCTTTGTTTGCCCATCAATCAGTTTTCTCAATATTAAATTTTTACAATTGTTAAATACCTAAACAAAATAAATTGCTAAATTAAAAAAGCCAATTTTTTTCTGCATTAATCCTTAGATCTTTGTTTGGGTTTGTTTGGGTTTTTTCGGTTTTTTTTTTGTTTGATCAAACCCGAACAAACCCAAACAAATATCTATGTATTAATGCAAAAAAATAGGATTTTTAATTTTGCAATTTCTTTTGTTTATTTAACAATTGTAAAAATGTAAAATTGAGAAAACTAATTGGTAGGCAAACATGGGCAAACAAAAATCTATGGATTAATGCAAAAAAATCGGCTTTTTTAAATTTATTTTGTTTATTTAACAATTGTAAAAATTTAATATTAAGAAAACTGATTGATGGGCGAACAAAAATCTATGGATTAATGCAAAAAAAATTGGCTTTTAATTTATCAATTTATTTTGTTTAGGTATTTAACAATTGTAAAAATTTAATATTGAGAAAACTGCTTGATGGGCAAACAAAGATCGGCCGTAAAAAGCCTGGTACCCCAACTGTTTTTACTTTTTAACCAAAAGATGCTTTGACCCAAAAAACAACTTTTTTCTTTTCTTTACATCTCACCCCAACATTTTCACATGTTTCTGACTGGGCTTAATAAAACTCAGGATGTTTCAGTAATTTAATAATGCTTTTTACAGATATGTTTTTCAAAACTCCCTAATTTTTACTACCCTATAATTTTCTGCACGGCACAGTGTGCTTCTACACTTAACCCTCGACTCTTCAGTATGCTGGAGTCTTGATTGTCGACCTTCTGATTTTTCAATTTTACATCTCTGGTACACCATTAAAAGCTCCATTACGGCTCAATCTCACCATTATTTTCTCTTGCTAAAAACATCAGCATTTTACTTTTCACTTTGTTTCCTGATGATGAGTGTTTCTACACTCGAAACATGTCGATGTGATACTAGGTTCGCCTAGTTTTTCGATGAATAAAGATTGTGGAGAAAGACTTCGTGCTTTTCTTTTTCTGTATCATTTAACTCCACTTTGAGTATGGACTATACTTCTTCAAAATTAAAGATCTATGGATTAATGCAAAAAAAGTCGGTTTTTAAAATTTTTCAATTTATTTTGTTTATTTAACAATTGTAAAAATTTAATTTAAAAAAAAAAAATTCATGGGCAAACGAAAAGCTTTTTTCTGATGCATTGGCATTTATACTTACTTTACTTTTTCAATGGACGTTGGCCCGCGAAAATGTATAATTGATTTATTTTTAAACAAATTGTGGGCAAAAAAATCTATTGTATGGGCAAAAGTGGGCATACGATGGGCAATCATTATACGCATTCCCATCTTTTTCAAAGCAAGTTGCTGTGCTAACTTTATACACCTCCAAGCTCCATATCAAGATCTTCAATTTGCTAAAAATCTTATTAAATATAAAACTATTGATCCACACATATCTGAAGCTGCCGTTGAAAAGAGTAAAAATCACCTGTGGTACTTGTCTTCTGAGATTTGCGCAGTATCGTTCTTTGATAACGAAATCCCGTTGAATATAAAAGAAATATTTTGAAGAAATAGTCCATACTTAAAGTGGAGTTGAAAGTATGAAAAGGAAAGAAAAACACAAAGTCTTCCTCCACAAAGTTTAATATAATGAAAATTAGTTTAAAGGCCTTTACATGTTTCGAACGTAGAAACGTTCATCATCAGGAGACAGAAAAATTTATTTTATGCTGATGGTGTTAGCAAAAGAGAAAATTAGAACCTTAATGGAGCTTTTATGGACTTAAAAAATTTAAATGTAGAAGAAACATGATATGAAGAAAATTGATAATGGTTAAACCATACTGAGTATTTGAAAACGTTATTAAAGAGGGTCTAAACCAACCAAATAGAATGGGGAAGAAGAAAAAAAACCTTTCCAAGAAGGTGTCGAAGATTATTTAAATTTTTAAAAAACTTATCAAGCATAAGTATGTCTGTAAGATATTATGAGGATAAAAGTGCAGTATCACAATAACATTATGTGGCCTCCATAATCCTCAGTACCCCAAAAACGCTTTTTGCCACATAGTGTTATTGTGATACCGCACTTTTATCCTCATAATGTCTTAAATGGGCGACTGACTAGTATTTACTATAAATATTTTTTTTTTACATCGTACGTTTCCGCGTTAATATCTTATCAAGACTAAGATTAAAATCATCACTCCAAGGTGACTATCCAGGTGTCCTGTTTCCCAATGAATATAATTTTCAATCAAGTTGTGCATACATTTTTGTGGTTCTGGAGGCGGCGTCCGAAAAATAGGATAATGTCTGAAAAGATAAAAACTTATACAACAGAGTACGCTTAATTGTGACAAGTACCAGTTTTACCTGATAAGCCTGTCTTGTCACGGAAAGCAGCGACGGATCTATGGGGGGGGGGGGGGCTATAGGGGCTTTAGCCCGCCCATGTCCTAATAATTTTCCTTCATGAGGTGTGTATGAATAATAAAAATATTTTAAACATCTCAATTTCTGAATTAATTTTAAGGGTCGACAGAAACAACATTTTTAGTTTTTTGGATTTTGTTTAAAATAAGTTTGCGTGATATTTATATGATTTGATATCTGGCCTAGTAACGATTTTGTTGTAAGAAAACCATTTTTTATTTGCCTACTTTTGAAGTGTTTTTATTATTACATGTCATATTTCTTCAGTTCATTCAATCATAAATTATAAAACTTTTATTCAAACGTGGTACCACCGAGTTAGCGCATAGTTTAACTCGACATTTGAATTCCCGATAAGAGTTCCTAACTTGCTGTATTGGGATATTTACAATAACTACTCTTATTTTTTCTTTCAAGAGATCTAAGTTATTATTGAAATTGGTTTTATACACATGTGGCTTCAGATATATATAAATGAAAGTCGATAATTGTGAGATCGGGACTCCTACGTGCCAACTGATTTCGACCATAGGTACCTTTCAATCCATCTGTTCCCAAAGTGATGATTTAGCCAATCATCAAAAGGAATTGAAAATTAGAATTAAAAAAAAACTACAATACTAGCAAAATTCATTTAATAAAGCAAGGAATTGAAGAAAAAAAAAAAAAACTAAAAATGTTGTTTTGGACGAACCCTGAAACTCCCGAATCTGATATAGTTGAAATTGTAGTTTCAACACTAGCAAAATTCATTTAATAAATCAAGGAATTGCAAAAAAAGATCCAAAAAACTAAAAATGTTGTTTGTGAACCCTGTTTAGTAATCGCAAATCTGATATTCAAAATTGTAGTTTCAGCACAAGCAGACGTTTTTATAAAGAATTACTTTTTCTTCTATACCTACTAATAAAAAATGTTTCCTCTTCCAAACTCTATCCGTGGGCACACTGTATATTTGAAAAAAATAATAAAGTTTTTAAAGGACCTGATAAATATTCTGTCAATTAACCAGGGGGGGGGGGGGGATTTGAAGGGATGAGGCCCCCCCTCATCCCTTCAAATCCCATGAAGAACATTGGGATAAAACATATTGAAAAGTGCAATATAGAGAAAAGGTAACTAATTTTAGCTTTTTTTAAATTTGCTTTGACATTAATCCCTTTTAATGCAAAATGTCTTATTTGCTAAATTCCTAACAAACTTGGGCCCGGTCCCAGAAATTTTTTTCGCCCGTGGCACTTGCCCGCTGCATCGACAGGATATCAAAAACAAACTTATTCCGAGCCGACCGTGCCAAGTCGGTTCAATACGCTTAAGTGTACACAAAGTTGTATAAGTTTCATCTTTTCAAAAATTAGCTTAGTTTTGCCATTTGGTTTATTACTTTTTTTTATTTATTTTAAGTTGACAAACAAGATACAATATGCCAATGTGCTCTGTTTATGACTGTTATCAAGTTAATAGACAAAAACATTCCAAACATCGTTTTCCTAATCCGGCAAGTAACGTTCAGCTTTTTACCAAATGGGTCATTTTATGCGGGAACAAACGTCTCATAAAAGAAATGTATCCAGAGAAAATTTATAGGAATTGTCGAATATGTTCAATACATTTCAAATCAGATGATTTTGCGTTTAATCGGCAACTAAAAAATGGCGTGCTGCCCTCAATAGATTTGCCAGGTATGTAACAATTAGGGGTGTGCAACAAAATCGATTAATCGATTATTAATCGAAAAAAAAAACTATTTTTCGATTAATCAAAAATCAAATCAAAATAGAAATCGATTAACCAAAAAAATATATTTTTCGATTAATTAGGTATTCGAAAATAAAATTTACGATGTTTTAATTAATCGATTATTAATCGGAAAAAAACGATTTTTCGATAAATCAATTGACCTTTTCGATTATTCGAAAATATAGGTAAGTATGTTTTTGGATGATTGAAGTTGCTAGTTACTTAGTATTGCTGTAAGTCTCTATATATTTATTAGCAACCCTATTACCCTGAAAATCGGTTTGAAAAATAGTATAGCATATTATTGCAAGACAATCAACGAAATAATTTGAACAAAGTTTCAATCTGTGCACCTTTCATAAAATTATTCTTAACGATCTAATATTTAAATCGACTTTTTGATTTATTTTGATTAAATCAATCGATTATTCTCGATTAATCGATTATTCTCAATTAATCGATTATTATTTTCGATTATCGATTATTATTTTCGATTAATGGATTATTTTTGATTTTCGATTAATCGATTATTTTCGATTAATCGGATATAACTAACTATTTTCGATTAATCGATTATTTTTGATTCGATTAATCGATCGTTTGAAGCAATTAAGAAGAAGAAAACGGCATACCTGGGACATATCATGCGAAGTAAAAGATACCAATTCTTGCAGCTGATGATTGAGGGCAAGATTGAGGGCACACGAGGAATCGGAAGGAAGAAGATGTCTTGGCTGCGAAACATCAGGCAATGGACAGGGATAAACGATGTTCAGTCGCTGATACACACCGCGAGAAATAGAGAAGCGATGGAAAATGTTATCGCGAACATCCATTAGTGGATACGCACCAGAAGAAGAATCGATTAATAGGAAATAATCGATTATTTCAAATAATCGAAAATTGATTATCTTTTTCGGTAATCGCACAGCCCTAGTAGCAATAATAAACCTCTAGACCCGTACAGCCTCTTTCGTACCCAAACAAAAGTTAGGTTTTTTGGGTGACAAATAAGTTTGTACGCACGGCTCACCAATCATATTTCTAGACGTCCATTCACGATGGGTATCCGCACAACCCTCTTGTTATCGGCTTTAGCGACATCATCTAAATACACTCCAGAACCGACTCGTCGCCATTTTTGTTTGTTAGGGTTTCTTTATTATTATTATGGGTGATTAATATTTACGAATTCCTAATTGTGTTTGTGCTTCTTTGAATTGATTACTTATTGACTCGATTCGGCATATAAATATAAACCATGAGTATAGTACCGAAAGTTGTGTGATTTCGTACCTTCAGTAAGTATGAGCACAGAATATATAGCTACGCAATAGCTATATATTCTGTGGTATGAGGTAGTGAAGATATATATACGTGTTTGAACCAATTATTTTGTTTGAAATGATCAGCCTGGGGGTCTTTAGGCATTAAAAGTATACCGTGCGAGCAAAAATTATTTGCATCAAAGAGGGCCTTGCATCTAAGGACGTAATGCTTAGCCGTAGAACTTAATACCTGTTGGGTGTCAGTAACTACCTGAATCAACAATCAATCAGTTATTCCGTCATCTTTGACGGTCGTTACAAGTACTTTGATTCATCGCTAATTTTTCCAATTTCTTGAACAATTCACACAATGGGCTTTACGGAACAGCACAAAACATTCATGGTTAAAGCGTATTTTCAAAACGGGGTTAGAGTAAATGGTGAGTGGCAATACAATCCGGGTTTGTGCATGGACGATTTTCACGAACATTTTCCTAACGTTGCTTTTATTGCTGGGGATTTTTATTATTGCCTGAAAAGAACCGTGGCTGTGTTTAGGGAAACAGGTTCTATATAACACAAAAAAGGAGCAGGAAGACCATCTGTAAGAACAGAAGAACTTGTTGCAAACGTTCGTGAAATAATGCAAAATACGCCAACAAATTGTATAAGACGACTGTCCCAAGAAGTGGGAAGATCTTATGGAACATGCAGGGCTATTCTTAAGAAGCAGCTAAATTTATTTCCTTATAAAGTGCAAGTATTCCAAGAAATACAAGCCGCAGATTTTAAAAGACGCAGGAATTACTCTCAATGTCAATGGTTTACCCAAAGTTTAATGGAAAGAAATGATTTATTAGACCTGACATTTTTTGCGGATGAAGCCTGGTTCCACCTCTCTGGTTATGTGAATTTTCAGAATACACGCATGTGAAGTAGTGAAAATCCCCATTTTTTTTGTAGAGTCCACATTGCACCCTCAAAAAATTCGTGTCTGGTTAGCTGTTTCCCGAAGAATAATTGTTGGTCCTATTTTTTTCCATGACACAGTTACAGCACAGCGGTATAGAGACAATATTTTAAATCCATTTGTGGAGCAAATGAACAATTACAAGAAAGGATTATCCAAGAATGTGGTAACATTTCTCCAGAGATGCTGATCAACACTTTCGAAAATATGAAGAGACGTGTGAATTTATGCTTAAAGCATGGCGGTGGCCAATTTCAGCAATTTATGTAATTATTTTTCTTTCTGTATATTCTTACTTTGTTAATTTTGTAAACAACAAAAATAAATTTGTATTTGTCTACTTATTTTATTCTCATTAGTTTGGCACATCATGTCATAATATGAATTTGACAAAATTTTAACCTATATACCTATTTGGTTAGATATATCGTCCCCGAATCATTGTGATCTAAACCAAGCCACACGTTTTTTAATCCAAGCCCTCTTTGATGCAAATAATTTTTGCTCGCACGCTATATCGGCATTATTGTAATCGGCCTAGAAAGGTTAGGACAGGTGGGAGAGAGCCTGATTAAACCAGGCTTTATTTTATAAAGTTGTGGGTATATTGTCATATAAGTTAAAGCCCGGACCTGTCTCTTCCATAGACAAAAATTGTCTATGGTCTCTTCCCATTCGTTAAATTTTTACAGTCCACATGTCTGTGTGTACTGGGCTATATTTACATGCGAAACACCATAAATTTGCCACTTTTGTGAATATTGTTTGCTGATAAACATAATTTTTGAATAAATTTATGGGACGTTTTAATATCTAATCTTCTTTTTGGCTTATCGACGTTTATCACGTCTATGGAGAACTAGAGGGTAGGAGGCCGATCGCAATGCATTGGATTCGGTCCCAAATTAGCATCGGTAATTCAGCTTTACGAGTCGTCGTAAGATGGCGCTCGTGTTCGAAGTGGGCTATCAAATAAATGGTTTCTTATGGACGCAATAACTATTTTTATTTAAATTAGTTCTTTAAGGAACAAATAAGGACTTTTATATGAATTTACACTTACGTTGTTATACTTATTAGTAAACTCGGCCTGTATAAAGTTCCAACGATGCTTGGTTTTTAAAATACAGGGTATTAAACATTTTAGCTATACATTTGGAGCTAGAAAGTTATTTGGCTGCTTTTCCTCTCTGAAGAAGATCCTGTCTTACACCCCGACACAAACCAATCTCTACTTTTATAAATTGTACCATTATTCATTATAAATATGGAAATCAATTACAATACAACGTTATTTGTCTTGTCTTGTCTTCAAACGTTATTTGTTATTTCGAAAATAAAATGTCAATTTGTCAAAAGTAAAAAACGAAGAAGAAGAACACCAGCCTACTTGCGACGCGAGAGCATCTATCGGCCAATAGCGAACTAACCAAAAAACCGGGACAGAATTTGAAAATGCTGCCAATGTCGATCGGCCTCCTATTCTCTAGTTCTCCATAATCACGTCTTCACCAGAATATGGCATAATTGTTTTTGTGTTCCCTGTCAAAATTACCGTATACCTAACTTATGAAATCTAATCCGACCGTTGGACGTAGGCTGCTGAAATTCGGTATGGTTATAACCAGTTAATATTCACTTATAATCTCCCTAGCAGCAGAATTATTACCGATAATTTTTTTTAATGTCACGAATGGTTTTGTTCGTCCTCTACTCGGGATAATTTTCTATCAACAAAAACAGTGAAACCGAAGTAAGAAAATTTCATAAATTGGAGTTTCTCTTAATGTTCCTGAAATTTTAGTAATAAACCTTAGTTACTAACAAGTAAAATCAACTTCTATGGTAAAATAGAGTTCGTCATATTAAACTAAACTCATCGGAAATATGTTTTTTAAAGTTATATTTGAATTTAAAACTATAAAGACATTGGATTGTCTCACCTGTCACTTTTGAAATTACTTGACATTTGAATTACAATTAAGTCGTAGTAGTCGTACCTAAGAAATATTATCACTTATTAATTTTATTAGGTTAATAGGCTATAGACTATCGCGATAGTCTCCCGTTGCTATAAGCAACGTAAACAAAAAGGAGCCTTCTAATTGGTTGAAAATAAATTTATGAAATTTTCTACATAAATACTACTTATAAAATATAATTATGTGCACAGTTTAAGTACAGCATTGCATTGCACTTTTCTAATAAAGAAATACATACGACTGGCTCTTTTGTTACTTGAATAATTCACCTTGGGTCACATAATATGGAAGAAGATAATATACGTTACGTCAATTAGAATAGTGGTGCGGAATGTCACAATCAGTGCCGCCTAGTGATGTTTTTCCACCTATTACATAAAATAATTCAATCCACTCATGGGAAATGGCTTTCGGCAAATTTTTCTGAATTTTTAGCATTTTGTAGATCGTGGCGTCCTATGATTGCTTTGTTTTCACTTGTTTCTTAAAAACTATTAACTTGTTTTTCGTCTTTATTGGTGGAAAATTAGGCCTCGGCTTTTTGATTAAGTTAACTTTCAATGTTGAAGATGGCGGACCGTTGACGATCCATCACGAACGTCATAAAGAAAGATGGACGAATAATTAATTACTAGATAACTTTTTGACCCCCTATAGCGATCGTTTCTGACTGTGACTTATGGGTTTGGCAACATTGAATTTTTTCAGTTTTGCTTCTATTTGCAACAACTTTTCGCTTGGCTTTTTACCAAATTAAAGTTTTTTGTAGTTGAAATTGTTTATTCCTGTGTTATAACTGGCGCCTAGCAAACCTTATGTTTTTAAATTTGCAATATATTTTCTGTTGCCGGTGAAATCGTTCCAAAATTAAAGTACGTTGGGAACACTGTGAACACATCGGCAAAATAAAGCACCAATGGCAGTATTTTTAAGAACCGTTGACTTGACATTGACGAAAGAAAACCCTAGGGAATTCAATGTTGCCAACCACTTTTGTCACAGTTTCTTCAGACGCATAGGGGAGTCAATATCTCGCAAGACGGCCATATGCATTATTAGTCCATCTTTCTTTATGACGTGTATGCGATCGATCGCTTCACCTATTGTATGTTACCAAGATGGTGCTGCTTTAATTTTGACGTAACGTAACAAATTTTATCTTCTTTTTCAGGTGGACTATCGGTGAGTGTAAGTTAATCATGGGCACAAAGTGCTGCGTTCCTGGATGCCCGAATAACAAAGAGCTCAAACATAGGTTCCCAAAATACGACCCCGTTCTTTGTGATAAATGGATTAAACTGGTTCAAAATCCAAAACTAAGATCGTTATCGATGAACAAAATTTACGAGCTTTATCGAGTGTGCCATGTCCATTTTGCGGATGAATTTAAAATTACTGTGCCGTCGAGAAGAGGCCTTAAATTGACTGCTTACCCAACATTGCATTTGCCGGGTAAGCGCCGATGGATAGCATATAACAAACACCTACAAATATAAGGGTAACCTAAATGGAGGATCCCCGATCCTGATATGATTTTGCCTATGCAACCAAATGAACACTTAGGCCGGATCCACAAACATCCGTGATACGCATCCGTTATGTACCACATGATTAATCTGAACCAATGAAATTTTAGGGCTCTAAAATTTCATTGGTTCAGATTAATCATGTGGTACACAACGGATGCGTATCACGGATGTATGTGGATTCAGCCTTAACCAAAAATTTTGCGGAAGTAGTCCATTATCTCAAAGTGGAGCTGTATAGATATAAAGAAATTAAACCCACAGTCGTCTCCACAAATACTTATATTAAAACAGTTAGATTAACTTGGTGTACATGTTTCGGTACTAGGGAGTACCATCATCAGCACCGAAGGGCCCAAGTGCCACTATTACAAGCAATGTAAACGAAATGTAAAAGATTTAAAAAAATAAAAACTAAAAACTTGAATAAGACGAGGACATTTTGATTGTTGGACGAAAACAGATTAAAAAGTATAAAGTAAAATAAAATTCTAAAGGAATTAATTTTCTTCCTCTGCCCTACATCGTAAACAAATAACAAGCTGTTGCTGTTGTTATTTGTTTACGATGTAGGACAGAGGAAGAAAATTAATTCCTTTAGAATTTTATTTTACTTTATACTTTTTAATCTGTTTTCGTCCAACAATCAAAATGTCCTCGTCTTATTCAAGTTTTTAGTTTTTATTTTTTTTAAATCTTTTACATTTCGTTTACATTGCTTGTAATAGTGGCACTTGGGCCCTTCGGTGCTGATGATGGTACTCCCTAGTACCGAAACATGTACACCAAGTTAATCTAACTGTTTTAATATAAGTATTTGTGGAGACGACTGTGGGTTTAATTTCTTTATATCTTAACCAAAAAGTTCGCACACGAGACACGTCTAGCGCCACCATCGTAAATTTAAATTACGCGGCGTCGCCGGTGGGATGTGTCATCGCGTCGGACGTTATGTTGACTTGTTGACATAAAACGTTATGTCTTGTTTGCGATTTATTTTCGTTAGGCCTATTCTATACGAGCCACAAAAACGCGACCGTTTGCCTGCGAGCGACACGCGTGTGTCACAGAACCACAGTGTGTTAATTGGGCATACTATACGGGCAACTTTGCGGTCGCGTTCGTTGGCGTGCCGGCGTGTTAAACGCAAGAGGTTGCGTAAAAGTCGCGCGCCGGAGACCGAGAATTTAAGACATTTGGCATATTTTTGGCATAATTCAGCTGTTATTCTAGCAGACACAATGATTCGAGGGTTGGCAACACTGTCTATATGTACTTCTACATTGTTGTGCTTGGTGTCTTGCAAACAAGATGTTCGACGCTGAACGATTTATTTGTGAAATCGAGGGTCAACCTCCTCTCTGTTCTGCGAAGCTAAGAAGAAACACCCCTAAGGTCAGGCGATTAGCACCAACCGGGTGGTGATTTTACAAAATATAAACTATTACAGCACAAGACACGCCCCCAATTACGAAATAACAAAATATAATCGGCCTCAGCACAATCCTGCAAAATCTAATCGTTTGCAGCACAACGTGGCTGAACCATATAAATAAATCTTAATGCAATTGAGGTTAGATCCGTCACGTCGGTCAGCAGAAATATTTTTCTTAACCATCCGCACGAGTCCTACCGCCTGACGAGTCCTTTTCTACAAATTCCGTCGAGAAGGTATATTGGCAACCGGTTTGTTCGTTGTTACCCAGAGCATTTGCCAATATACCTTTTCGACGGAATTGGTCTAGTAAGGACTCGTCAGGCGGTGGGACTCGTGCGGATGATTAAGAAAAATATTTCTGCCGTCGGTCATGCTACAAAAAATACTCTGAGCTACAAACGATTAGATTTTACAGAAATGTGCTGAGCGGGATTATATTTTGCAATGATTCACGGGGCGAACGTGTCTGGTGCTCTAATAGTTTATATTTAGTAAAATCGCGCTGAGGCCGATTATATTTTGTAATTTCATAATTTGGGGCGTGTCTTGTGCTGTTATAGTATATATTTTGTAAAATCGCAACCGGGTGTACCCACCAACGTCTTTTTTTACGTTTTTTGGTCAAATTTAATAACGCTAATAATTGGTGAACAGATACACCCAACTTGTACGGGATCCATAGCAACTATGAGGCGTTTTGTCGCTAGTCTAAAATGGGTCGCGTTTCTAGTGATGGGAATAACCGACTTATTTTAATAACCGACTACCAAGAATTCAAGTGATTTTAAAATTCGGATTGTAACCGTTTTTTTTTCACTCGAATACTAATATCATATGGGCGGTGGTTTAGCTACCACATTATTAATGACTTTCTCCGGAAGATTCTGGAAGAAGAACGCTGCCGAAAAATTATTTACTTCTAAAAAAAAAAAGTCGCCAGTTCCGTAATTATTAAAAAACCCGTTTTTCTTTCAATAACGGATGCATAATCGGTTATAATTCGAGTGACCTATTCATGATGAACCGCTTATTATTAGTATTCGAATGAAAAACCGGTCGTTGTTAAGTACACAGTGACACAAAAGGTGCGGTAAAAAAAACCTGATTATTCAGGTTATTGAAAAAACCGGATTATAGGTTATTTTTCACTCGAGTGATCCGAACACTACGCGTTTCACTCATAGACAATTTACCTTAAATTGTCTATGGTTTTACTCGCCGGTTATACGCGCTACAAAGGCGCGGCGTCAACACGCTCGTATAGATTGGGCAAAATCTTCAAGCGACTGAGCGACTAACCGGTCGCGTTTTTGTGGCTCGTATAGAATAGCGCTGTTTTTTGTTGTATCGACTGTGTTTTTACCACAGAATATTAACAGCAAGCAGAAGCGACAATACCTGTCGGTACCTTTGATATCGACTGGTCGTTTTTCAGTGACCTTCACACAACGATAACGGTCGATCCACAACTTAATACTCCGAGAAAACTGGCTTATTTTCTACACTGAACGACATTACTTTTTAGTACAGGTGCAAATGTTATAACTTGATTTATTTTTCAAACATAAAAACTTTAAAAAAGTTGTAAATTTGTTAGTCTTGGGAATTAAGAATATTATTGAAGTTAAAAATGAAAAAAAATTATTATATTAAAAAACTTTTAAATTTCTAACGCTTTTACAGATTTGTTTGAGTTTCCTTCGATTTGTGACGGGCAAAAATATGTACTTATATATTATAAACATGTTATAACATAAATTATAGAACACTATTAGCTACGTCAAAATATATTGTGACTAGGTATACGTAGATATGGGGTGGCGTGAGATAAATATCATTTTATTAAAACGTCAGTAATTTGTTACACAGTTTTTTGCGCTTTAAAAACTACAGTGACGTTTTTGACAATTGCTTTAGTGTCATAGTAACTTACCCATGGATAAAAAAAAATGTGGTCCTTCGGGGATTAAAAAAAAGTTAATTCACCCTGAATAAGTAAAAAGCTGTTGTAAAAAAACAAAAATTTTATTCAGAAATACATGTTAATTCTGAAATTACTAGAGGAATAATAATTACGTATTGTTTTACATTTGCCTATTTAAAAAACTTATATATGTGATAAAATTCGTAGCTTTCGTATAACTTTTTAAGTTCTGCATGTCCCTAAACAAAAAAGAGCATAGGCAAAACTAGTAAATATTGCGCTGTATACGAGGGAGAGGTGAAAACGTTAAATTCACTCAAGAATAAAGTGCCCTTATTTTTCACTGTAGAAAATTTTGTTATTAGGAAATGTTGTTTGCACTTAAAAGTTATCCATAAATACCAAATTTCAGCTCGGTACCACAAAAAAGTGTTTTTACTTTTTTTTACGCCCCCTCGTATAACGAATCGATAGAAGCTATGCAACCTATAAATTCAATTTTTTAACACCTCTTGGGCAATTAGACACATAACTTACTTAAATTTGTTTAAATACGAGAGAACTGGACGTTTAATAAAAATAACGTCAAAAATAATTCAACTTTTCTGGTGTTTAAACCCTTACAATAAAATTCGTTTTCATTTAAATCTAGTAGCCATGAAAAATATTTATATTTGTGCTACCGAGCTAAAATTTGGTATATTTGGATAAGTTTTAAGTGCAAACAACATTTCCTAATAAAAAAAAATTTCCACAATGAAAAATAAGGGCAATTTATTCTTGAGTGAATTTAACGTTTTCACCTCTTCCTCGTATACGGAGCAATATTTACTAGTTTTGTCTATGCTCTTTTTTGCTTAAGGACATGCAGAACTTTTCAACCGCCAAAAAATTTGGTAAGTTTTTAAATAAAAAAAAACCCTTTGGTGCAAACTTTCTGCCGGTCACTGTATAAAGTATACAAACCTGACAATATAATATTTTTTTTGGGAGGCTCTCCTAATGATGGAATAATTTCTTCAGGCATTTCTTCACATGTTGGCGAAAGGTTAGAAAACTTTGTGGGTACTGCTTGCGGAAATAAGGTTTTTTTAATAGTTGCACTTCTTGAAAAATATTTTTTTTCGAAATGGTTTTCACAAAGCCGATAGTTTTTGTGTGTATTTATAATCTTTGGCAATAAATCTGGCCTACTGCAGGCGCCTATCCACAATTTTGCACTATAACAAAATATTGTATTTAAAGCAACATGATATCCATTATTTCTACCCCTTTTGAAATAAATCTACCCAAAAACTATTTTAACCAGACCTTTACAACTTATATCTTATTATTTTATTTATCATATCAACAATTATTCGCGATTAAACATAAAAACATAAGGAAACTAATAAGCTCCATCTTTATTTATCAAGCCTGTTAAAAATATGTACCTACATCCCAAAAAACTTAAGATTAAAAATTTTAAATCTATTATTCATATTATAATTAATTGATTATCATAATAATTATCGTTCGTACTCCTTTGGAAAACTAAATAAACTTAATCCTTGGCCGGTTTTGACTGAACAATACGGGTAGGCACAATAATATCCAGACCTTTTACAACACAGAACGAAAACAAAATAATATCACAATTAGCTAGGCGCAACGTCAGCTCGCGGACTAAACACAATTTAGACGAGCACATGTTTTTTAGTGATACACAACATCTTTGCGACATGCGCGTACCAAAACAGGACCCGCAAAACGCCGAGCTGTCGCTTCTCGTTGACTGTGTGTTCTCTGGTTTTTACTAAGAATAGTTTTTTTTCATTTTTATTGTGTAAAGACTTTCTCAAAACAATGGAGTGTTATCGTCAAAGATATAGAAAGTGTGTGGTTCCTGGTTGTGAGGATTTATTTACCAAAAAACATTCTTTTCATAAGAGCGATATCGCGCTTTTTGATAAGTGGATAAAACAGGTGAATAATCCAATTTTGAACACTAAAAGCCAGGAACAAATCTACAAATCATACAGGGTGTGTGATTTACATTTTTCGGAAAATGATCGAGTGCCAGGGACAAGGAGGGGCTTGAAAAAGTTTGCTTTTCCAACTCTGCTACTACCAGGGTCGGCACAAGGTAAGTACACTAGGTACCATTAAAAATATTGTAGCTATGCATCACTCATACGTATAAAGTCCCCAATAAACTACCTTATACCTTTCATTATATTGATAAAGTATCCTCGTAAGTATTCCACCTTTTTACAAAATATATATTTTTTGATCACAATAACTTACAAAACAATATGCAATAATAATAATAATAATTACAATATAATGTGCACTGCTATATGAATTAACTTGCACATATTATTATCTGTGGGATGAAACTGCTGATGGAGTGATGGACATTATACAAAATTTATTGTATCTATATTGTAAATATTGTACAAAACCAAGAGAAATCTTAAATTTATATTGCTAAAAATTATTGTATAAATATATTCTAAATACTTGTAGGTGTTTCTTCTAGTACCGTGCAACCTTCTCAACTACTCACCAACGAGAAACAATCCCCTAACCAATGTTCAGATGCCGTTGTCAGTCCTTTAGGAACAACTATTGCCACTAAGCTGCAAATGATATTGTCAACTAGCTCTGTTACACCATCTATATCAGAAAGACCAAAAACACAAGAAAACCGTAATTACCTACCTACCTTTTGATTGAAGTAACTATCACTTTATGTATTTTTTTTTTTTTAGGTAATATTTTATATCTGCTAACATGCATGTTTTGAAGTCTAAAAAGTAAAGCTTGTGTTTATTGTAATTGGCATTAATCTGGTAGATAATTTAAAGTATAAAATGTGCTAGCCTGCGTTGTTGTATTGATGTAGGTATCGGAGATTTTATTGACAGAAATACTTTTTCTTTCATATGCATAATTGCATAAATATAGTGTAAAAAATCCTTGAAAGCAAGAAAAGTTGTCAAAAAGCACTGTAAAAAAGTATAAGTCATGGTTTTACGTTCTATGTTTTTACAAAAAAATGCAAAAAAAATTAATTTATGTTCACATGAATTTGTGTATGTTTTAGGTGACTCAGTGCTAGAAACTTTAAGTACTTTTGATACACCAAACGTATCCAAAAGATATAAGCGTTCTTTTACTGACGAACATCAAGTGCCGTCTTGTAGTACTATCACACCTGAGCAGAGAACTCCTAAGAAAGGTAAAAATATAAATATAAGTATTTCTATTAATGTAATGGTATTTTTACCGCGAGTTTTAGCGATAATATCCATTCTATTAAGTTTGTAATGTCATTCACGAACCGTCGCGTCGGTATACTTTAGTTTCATAAAACTCAATAATACCTTTTAAGAATGTTAAAAAAAAACTATTAGACCGAATAATTTTAACAATTGAAGAGTGGCGGGGCAATGTGCCAAAAGTCAAATTTTCCAGGAGACGTAAAAAACTTTTTAAAATTTTTTTTGTGGTAAACTTATTTAGGAATAACAAAGACTAATAAACTAAATAATTTAAATTCAAAAACATGTTAAATACTGTTCTTTGGCACATTTGTACCAAAAAAAAAAACAAAAAAGCTTTTTCACTCATTTTCCTGAACGGGAATCCACAAACTTAACAGCTTAACAGTACTTGAACGAGTATTATTGTGGGGAAAATGACTGATATAACACACAGAATTTTGGCACTTCGATCACTTTGATTGAAAAGTGTGGGTGCACATACAGGTGGCGCAACCTTGAGTACTATTTAAATCTCATGAAGCCCAAGTAGGCACTTAGAACACATAGCACGTTAAGGGCGATGGCACATTGGGGGAAAAAAAAGTTTTTGAATTTTTGGCACTTAGATCACATTGCCCCGCCACTCTTCAATTTATTATTATTATTATTATTATTATTATTATTATTACTATTATTATTATTATTAGATCAGGTTTAGGAATTTGACTCTGACTAGAGTCACACAGACTACAACTTTATTTCCGAAATAAGGTACGGTAATTTTATTATCGTTGGAAGATATAAACTTATTTTAATTTAAATATTCTGCTGCTTTAAAAGTGTTCAAAAATTATGGCGATTTATTTTGAATTATTATAAAATAAATTTGAAATATTTTCTTGAAACCTCTTATTTTTATTTTTCAAAAAAAAATGACTGACTACATTAAATTTTATTTTATTTAAAATACTTCTACACTTATGTAAAATTAAAATTTTAATTATTTTCTTTATCCAAGAGTAAGTTTTGATTTTTTTTTTAGTTTATTAATTTTCGGTCTTTGATAAAATAATTTTGAAAAATTTATTTTCAAATATTAATGAGAAAATATTTTATTTTTATTTTATTCTATTTAATTTTTTTTTTATTTATTTGTACCTAGCGCTGCGCGCTATAATTGTACTTTTAGGAAATATATAATTAAATATATTTTATTCTTCCTTACCCAGTTGTTTTATTATTTTGAACTACATTCCTTTGTAATTTATATTTTCTTTGACAAGTGCTAAACGATTTCTATTATTTAACAGAAAATCGGAATCGATTAGCAATTTTCAATGAAAATGTTGATAATCTTTATTAAATTTAAATTTAAATATGTTGCGAGAGTTTCTAACGCTTAACAATAGATGGCACCACTTGATTCCAGTTAGTTTCCTGTAAATCTGTATAATATTTAAACTTGGGTTAGGAGCCGACCCGATGTATGGCGCTACGTGCGAAGCCGTTAGCTTTCCAACAGTCTAAAGTATTGCAGTTACCATTATATTTGTATGGATAGTATTTTTAGTGGATTTTAAAACACTGGCAAATGCTCTAAACCTCTTATGAAGTTTGTATTTCGATATAGAAGCGTTTAAAAGAGAACAGGGTTGTTGACAATGCCGTATTTTGGCCGCCATATTTAAAATTCGTAATAAAATTTGTTGCAAACATGAAAAAATAGTCAGTGGCGTAAAGTTTAACTTTCTGTTACTTACTAAATTCCTCTGCATAAAGGTGGCTTTTTGAAACCAAAATAGAACAACTTGTTTATTGATTATTATTAAATGCGGCACCTTAAAGTTACCTTTTTTGATTTCTTTTAGAGCCCTTAGAAGCCAACACCATTCCATGGGCGGAAAACTACGTGGATATATCGGATGGTACCATTAGCGCTGTAAATGCAACTACCAATTTAACAAGCTACGCCAATGCCAGTCCCATAGTTTCGATCGATCAACCTTTGGTGTCTTCTAAATTGAAAGAGTGTCAAGAAATCAGTGGACCAAGCGGTGTGACAACCAAGAAGTTTTCTAAGATTTCTAAACGTACGTTTTTTTATGGTATGCATAGAGGTAGTTTTCATTGGGTGGTATACAGCGTGATGATAAGGAAATAGATCAGCCTCTAGACTTGGCCAAGGCATTTGACACGGTGCCTCATGACCTGCTTTTGGAGAAATTACATAGGCATGGTGTTAGGGGCGCCGCGTTTGATGTCTTCCAAACCGTGGCGGAACAACGTATCCACGGGCCCGTGTGCGAAAACTTTGCCGGGCCCCCATTATGATACGGAGTATTATTATTGATAACTATATTAATTTATGAATTTGGAATTTTCCTACGAGGTGCACATACTATTTCTTCTGCAATCGAAAAGAAAATAGAATAAATACAAAAATAAAATGATTGTGCCTAATAAAAACTTAATTAAAAGTCATTATTCCAGTATTGTTAACCGTTGCTAAGCAATGAGCCATAATACATCGATACGAGAATATTATATTCTCGGCCTAGGCCGGGAATAATATATTCCCGTATCCTTATATGTCTCATTGCGTAGCAACGGTTAACAATACTGGAATAATGAACTTTTTGGCGACAAATCACGCCAGAAAGATGTCAGTTTGTGGACGATTGCAGAAAAAATCTTTTTTTCTTGCTTTTGCATGCACAAAGTTTGAATCAGATCAGAAATGTTTATTTTTTGAGGTTCCTCGTTTTCGATAGAAATAATTGCTAAAGCTGATAATTTTTTATCGGTCATGCAATTTCTTAAATAAGTTTTAATGAACTTTAACTTGGAAAAAGAACGTTCAGCTGATGCAACCGAAATAGGGATGGTCAAATAAATAATGCAGGCAGTTACAATTTTACTAAAACTGGAAGATGAATAATAATTTTTTACCAATATAAAATCTAATAAATCAAAAATATAAGTTAAATTATCTAAATCATTCTTAAAATATTCTCTATATGAAAGCACTTGCGATGAAATTGTATCAGCGATATCTTCTAGATATTGAAGATGCAGTGCTTGAATCATAGCGTAAATATCCTTATCAGAAAGAGAAGGATCTCGTATAACGTTGGGGAACAAAACGCGAAAATAAGAATAAATTTTGTAAAAGCCAGAACTTCAATTTTTTAATTGAGGCTGTAATTATCTATTGTTTTTAAAAACACATTTATTCTATACCAATCATCACTTGTTTGAACTTGATAATGGTTATTAATATCCTCAAAAATTATTTTTGGTCTTGATATCCTTTTGTTTTCGAATTCAGTAGTGCCAATAACTCCTAGATGTTTGTAGGAGTTATTGGTAGTGCCCCATTGCCTAGCCAAAATAACAGCGTCCGTTTTAATTACATCCAAATTATTTCTCATTAGATTTATGATTTCAGTGGCGGTGGTAAACATTTTAGACGCAGCATCAATATTTTGCTCTTTTTTTTTTGTAAAAGTTTTGACAATGCATCAATATTCTTTAAAATTTTATTTTGAAAAACAATAAGAAAAACGGTTTCAAGTTTTTCCAAGTGTTTTCTTAAAGACTTTGCTTCATTAACTTCCGCTTTATTTGTAGAGGTTAAAATTATTTTCGCCATTGTTTTTAAAATATCCACATATTATCTAAAACGAAGAGCTTCTAATGCATCGTGTCTCGATGACCATCGAGTGGGTGTCAATTTTTTAAATTTTATTTGGCATTAGTAACATTTTGCAAAAGTGCCCACCGTTTAATGCTTTGTCCAAAAAAAACATAGAAACTTTCAACTAAATTGTAGAAATTCCTAATCCTAAACTAAAAATAAAGGCCGTTTTATGTGATTATTTCAGTTAGGTACTATCTATAAAAGAATTGAGTAGAGTAGTTTTGCGGATACGTCTCCGGAGTATTGCATTTTTTTTTTCTATGAGAACATTTTGTTTTGCATTTTTATGTTTTTGTGGCTCCGCTCCCGGGCCCGTGTGCTTCGCACACATTGAACACCGGTAGTTCCGCCACTGCTTCCAAAGCTATCTGAGAGATAGAAAACAGTTTGTTAAAATTGCCTTTAGTGATCCCTTGGATGTTAAAATAGGCGTACCACAAGGCACCGATCTTGGCCCAATTATTTTTATTTTGTGTATAAACTCCTTAACAAAATTAAATTTAAATAATGGATCCATAGTATCATATGCTGATGACACAGCTGCTATTTTTCTGGAAAAACCTGGCTGGACATAAAATATAACACAATGATGGGAATTTGTAAAATTAAAGATTGACTTGATACTTTTAAACTATCCCTTAACGTTAAAAAAACAAATTATATTGCCTTTTCCTTAAGGTGGGAGTATCAACATGCTTGCCAACCTATAACCTATTTCGCGTAGATTTATTTATGTTCTCTAGCTTTTACACAAAATTTAAATAAAATCAGTATCGACTTAATATTCTATAGGTAATAATTGACATATTTAATAAATATCAAGTAATTTCATAACTTATTTTAGGAGAATTGTATAGCGAAAAATATCGGGTAAGATTTTTTTAAACATTATTATGTCATTGTTCTTTCACTATACAATTCTCCCAAAATTAGCGATGAAATAAATTGATATTTTTGTAATATATCAGATATTACCTAAGTAATGTGCCGACGATACTGATTTTATTTAAATGTTAGTTTAAAAAATAATAAACTTGAAAAAACAAAGCGAAATAGGTTATAGGTTGGCAATAAATTAAACGACGTTGATAATTCCACCTTAAGTGAAGCTACTCATCCGATTTTGAACATATTAAAATTGATAATTTAGATGATTTAATCAAAGAGGTTCCATTGACAAGATACTTAGGGATCATTGTTGATAAACATCTAAAATGAGACCTGCATGTTCTTTTCTTCACTTGGTAAAAAGTTTAAGAAAATTAATTTGTAAATTTTATATCCTAAGAGAAATCTTGAGTAAGAAACTTCTAATTGCAGTTTATAAAGCTATTGTAGAGTCCCTAATAAGGTATAGCATAGTTGTATGGGGTGGTCTTTACAATAATGCCCTATAAGACCCCTAAATTTGGCACAAAATTATATTCTTAAGGTACTTTAAAAAAATAGACGCATTTCAACGCAACTTCTGTACACAAGGGAAGCATTTAATATACGATCTGTGTATGTTCTTAAAATACGTTCATTTGTTTATTAAAATCAAAAACCAAAAAATTATAAAATGCGCGAACGCGCTGATGTTAACATAACCTTACCTACCAGAGGTAAAGCATTGTTGTCCCTTTCTTGCCTATATAATTTAAATTATAATATATGTATACAAGTTCACGGAATTGCTTTTCATCTGTCTAAAGTAAAATCCTATGTTACAGAGTTCGAAGATAACAACGATATTATTATAGAAGATGATGATGATGATGCTATTGATCATGGCTCCGATGAATATAAACCTATCAACGTAGAGTATTGTATTGATGATGAGACTGGTCGATTCACATATGTAGATAAAACCAAACGACATAGTATAACTAATAACAAAGAATCACGTTTAGTAAGAAAAGAAAATGATTTCCTGTATAGAAAGGAAATGTTTAAACAGTTTGTAATTAAAATAATTGATGAAATAACGACCGAAGATGATCTGAACGTTTTCGAACGAATGTTTGCCCATGTAGTTCCGCTTCCCGACGAAGTGCAAGAAAATGTTTAAACGTAGTTGTATAGTGACCAGCATAGTATATTATTCTTATTGGATCGGATCTAAATGTACATACGTCACCAGGAGATAGTGGACACCTTTAGTAGGTATATCATCACTCGTTAGTTAGATAAGATTTGGCTCCTTTTTGTTTTGTCATATTTTTTTAGCATCTGGTATAAAATGTTCATACTTGGTGAAAATATTTTGTATACTGATCGCATTAAAATGCCATATGAAAAGTTTTGAAATTCAGGTCCGGACTAAAAAAAGTTGTCGATTTCTTGTTTATAAAATTCAACGACTTGTATATCATATTTTTGAAAATTTTATTTTTTACTTAAAAACACCATAAAAAACTGATATTAATGACATATTATGCTTATCAAAGTTTCCGCACTCATCGCTCAACCGGTTCTGTTCATATTAAAAAACACAAAAAAATATTAATTTTTATGCCGACAAAAACAACACACAAAATCAATAAAATAATTTTTTGAGAATATTTTCAAAATGCCCTCCATTACCCTCTTCACATTTTCTTCCTGATACTTAAATTTGAAACTGCACTCCTAATTACATTTGGTCTATTTTTTATAAGTCGAAATAAAAACATGGATATTAAAAACACACAATTTGAAAATATTTTTAGAAATGCTTTAATTAATTAATATTGTTCTGAATAATTTATATAAGTAATATTTTTTACTTAAAAATTATAAATTAATAATTTTATGATAGGTAATATATTTCTTTAAAAAAAACTGCGTTTATACTATAAATTAACATTTTTACTTTAAAACTTGATTTTTAATTCATATTTATGATTTATGATTTTACATACTAAAACAAAAAATAAGATTTGCCCCTAACAAACTCAGCTTCAGGGGATTAAAGAACAAATTTATCGAAGACAACATAAACATATTTACCTATTATATTATTAAATTTTAAATAAACATTATTATATTATTATTATTATTGAAATGAAGTAATAATGCATTGCAAGAGCTGGTTACGTGTATTAATTTCTTCCTTATAAACTAAATTTTTCATATACTCCCAAAAAAAGAAGTCCAATGGATTAAAGTCCGGGGACCTTGCCGGCCAAGAATTGGGCCCCCCGCGACCTATCCATCTATTGGGATAAGTATTGTTTAAAGCAGCCTGTATCTAACTAACGAGTGAACGAACCTACTTAAGGCAGATTATTAAGGACCCTCAAGGTGTCCACTATCTACTGGCGACGTTCACGTGGTACATTTAGATCTGAGTCACCCTGTATATACTAAACTATTTAAGAAACAACGAATATTTTCAACCTTACTTTTTAATCATTTAACACATTTTCATTAAATTCATGTGACTATGAAATTGGATATTTAAAAAAAAAATGTAAAAAAAATTATTTTTCAAATAACTTCTTCCATATCTCGTCATCTAATACCAGTTTTCATGACGTAATATAATAATTATGTTACCCATAATGCAGAGATAATAGGCGTAAATAGTTTTTTTTTTAATTATCAATCAACAAAAAGGTTTACCATGTTTGTCCTAACGGTAATACTTCCGTCATGTAGTATACTTATGTTATAATTAAAATAAAAATACCATATCTGTGTTTCCGCTTTTATAATGTTCATGAATAATTTATAAATTTGTATGCAGAGTTTGATCATCTTAAACGGACGGGGACCTTTAAAACTGCCGAGTTTGACTATTTTTGTTTTGTATACCCGCCGAGGCATGTGCCGAGTTTGAATTGCCCCGTGGCCAACTTTATGCCGGTCACTGTATTAAGCCATTGTACACTGATAAAAATAAAACTTATTTTAAGGTATTTTTAAGACGTATTTATAAATATATTTTCTTTAAAAGTTTTTTCTTTTATTGTAATATTGAATGTTGGAACAAAAATAAGTTGTGTTGTTTTATGATAGATTTGGCACCATAGAAAAGGACAAATTAGAATTGGCAGTACCTGTCCTTTTACAAAATTGTGATACAAGACAAAAATAAAAAAATATTTTTTAAAACATTTTATTCTGTTAATTTTATTAGTAATGGGAATTTTTAGTTCCATATACATACAAAGATAAAATATAATATTATTAACCACCAACAATACCACATGAACACTAAATAGGCAGTTGAAAACTTTGGCGGTATATTTTAACTTTATACCAAATAACGTATATTTTACAAAATAGCTTTATATATCCGGATATTTGTAGAATAGGGGCCTATTTAACGTTCTTGTGTTGTAAATATGATAAACCATACAATTCGAAAGCATATGCTATAAAATATACAATACATACATTAAGATATATTATTCGACAATATATTTACCATATTAAAAATCTAAGAAAATTACTTAAAATAATTGACAGTAAACCGAAACTGTAAACTTTTCAGATTCTACTTAAATCTAGTCAATTTAAAACCAAAGAAATGTACTAATAAATGTCGCTCGGTTTTTTTTTCTTGCAAAAACTATTTATTTCAGACCTCAAATCGGTTACAATAACTGGCACCGAGGCCTTAAAGAATAAAAATTATGACTAGATAATATTATTAATATAGTCTGGCAGCGGAAAAATAATAAACCCGGCAGACGTGTCTAAAAATAGGTGTTAGGTTTTAACAGTGTTATTCGGCGTTTAAAATTTAAAGGCAATAAACAAATAAAAAAATGGCAGTTGACCAGTGTCGGCTATTTTAATCGCTAGCGCATCGAGATTTGTCCATATTATGATGATGACATCAGTTTGCCAATAACCGTATTACTGACCCAACATGTTAAGCAACCGAGCAATGACTTTGGAATTTGTCATAGAAATCTTATGTACATTTCTTCAGATATAAATTTTAAATATTATTAACTTTGTAAAACGTCATACCTAGGCAGAATTATTATGAAAAAAGATTACTTAGAACACAATGATTGTACTACACAATTCTTTTCGTCTTAAGTTAATAAGATTAATACAATTAAAATAAAAAATGATATGAAAATTACGAAATATCAGTGTTAATGCTACAAATATGTTACTATTTACAATACATATTCTTAACACACATTTACTAAAAATATATTGCGAATACAAACAGTAGCGCCATGCAAAAACGTCCCTGATTAGGGTCGCTGGAGTTTGTGCAGTAGGATGGAAATGTTATCGATCGCCTCCAGTAAACACCAACAACGGAATGCTACGCTAAGAATAGACACGTCGTGGCCGCGCAGATGACGCCACTTCGAGGGAAGATTTTAAAACTGACTTAAAGGGGGTGTGCACCAAAAAAACAACTTCATTTAATAAAATAAAGAAAAAAAAAACTAAGAATAACAGTCCATACCGCACTCTTCTATTGCAAGTAATAACAGAGATACGCCTATGTAAAGATGCGGTTTTAAGCGCGTGACGTCACAAGAGCTTGGCCGTTGCCGCAAATACTAACACTTCTTAATGATAAATCAAATTTTCCACAATAATTTGGGCGCCGCCTATAAGAAATCGGTACGAAACCAACAGTGCATGTACTGCCACGAGTGCCACGTGCAACGAACAGTCCAGAGCGCCCCTAGCCGAAGCTCTTGTGACGTCACGCAATCGACGCGGCGCTATATCTCAGGAATGGTTTGTCGTAGAACGACGAGGATTGAACCGTTATTCTTAGATTTTTTTGTACTAAAACTTTGGTTTTTGGCACACACCCCCTTTAAGCGTGTGCCATGCTTGTAAAGTATTTTTCACAATAAATGGTTGAGTCCGTTTAACTACCTGGGACGTTTTGCAAGAGCTCGGTCATAAAAATGCAAATAAACTGTCTGTCAGGGTCGGAATATAATTTGTAATTATAGCAGGTAATATTTAACTATCTATATGTATTATTTATTTAGGATATTTCATGTCATTAAATAATAGGTATATTATTAATAACGAATTAAATACCTAAAGTCCTACCCCGTAGTGTATTTGCTTGTTGATTGGGTATAACAATGGGATTAAACCGGTAGTTTTATTGCAGTCAATAAGTTGATACCATTTAGGGTGAAAAATACTTTACAACTTACAGCCGTTTGGTGCACACACCACCTTTGGTTTAATCACGGGTTTAGTATTGAGTTTAACCTCTTATTCGTTTTGTGGTCGAGTTGAAGTCTATTCAAATATTAGGTACTTTCCATTTGTTTTTTTTAAACGGCAAAGCAAAGTAAAAATGTTTGCTTAGCTAAGTTGTTGAAAGAACGCTTCGCAAACAACTTCGTATAGTTCTATGGGAAATATAGAGGGGTATACTGAACCGCGGCAAGGGGGGAGGAAAACATCTTTGCTGTGCTAAGTTAAATTTGTAAAAGGAACGCTTAACTTAGCCCTTTGCTTTGCTATTTTAAATTTTAAGAAGCTTAAAGGAACTTTGCTATAGCTTCATTTGCTTTACCATGCGTAGCTGTGCTGTTCCGGGATGTGGTAATTACAATCAAATTACGAAAGGAATAGATAGTTCAAATTTTCTGAATGCAAAGAACTATCAAAAAAATGGATAATTATTACAAGTTGCCGTGAAGATAAAATAAGTTGAAAGAACGGTAATATATGTATACATATTACTTTTATATTAGTGTAACAAATATATATTATAATAAAATTAGTTTTCAGAACTGCAAAAAAAGGCTAGAAAAAAGAGATGTTAAAGTTTGCTAAATACAAGATGACGTAGTTTTTTTTTATGGCAGTTAAAATGTCTTTAAATAACAATAAGCGTTTGTAAATATATTTTTCGTTTTTGGAAAAATATGTCAAATCAAATAATTTTTTATCTTTATTGTCATAAAAAAATAATTTCATTTATTAAAGGTACTAAAACCATCCAAATCGGATGAATACTACACAGCTATGAAGTAATTTATAAAAAAAACAGAGAATAAGCTAAACTGTAAGATACAATATAACCAAGTATTGGAAATAAATAAACTTTAAAACAAATTCTTTAATATTTCAGTTTATATTTTAACACCCTAAGTCATAATAAAAGTGTTAAAATAATGAAACTACCCAGTATATCGTTATAACATCGAATTCAATATTCAAAATCCCTCAAAGTGAGATTGTAAAATATTTAAAAGCCGGATCTGTCAAATATTACATCAACAAGGAAATTTCCGAACTGCCCAAACTTGACGGGCCTTGATCGGATGCCCATAGTAGGGACATAATGAAGTAGGTATCGTATTAGCAATATATAAATATGTGTGATTCTTATATTATGCTTAAATTAAATAAATATTACCCTCACTCCTTCCACCATTCCATTGTTTTTCGAAGCCGCGTTTATATTTCTTTAGAAAAGAGGCAATAATGCATAACGCTTTTTAATTCGCGATTGGGATTTAAGGCAAATTTTTCAGTGTCAATTTTAAAGTAGCATAGGAGTAAATGATATCAAATTGTTGGGAAAAAAAAATGCTCGCTTTAAATATCCTAGTGAACCACCATCGTTTCATTTGGAAAAATGGAGTAAACGTCAAGAAAACAAAACCTCATTTTTTAAACGCTTGTGAAACTTAGAAAATCAATTATTATGACATAATTTTAATTTTCATATACTACTTGACTATAAATTAACAGATTTAATTAATTTGTAGCACTCTAGATTGAAAATAAAAAATAAACATAAAAATGTTATAACACCTCAAAAAATGACAATGTTATGCTGAACCCAAATAAGTAAAAATATACAAGATGTCCCATTTAAAATGTCAAGGTCACTTCCGGTCAAACCGGAAGTGCTAAAAAATTGAAAATTATGCCAATAAATGCAGACTCATCTCTTATGCATAATCTCAAAATTTCATTTTAATATCTATAAATACAGAAAAGTTATAGGGGTGAACGTCTTTTGAAAAACACCCGGTATAACCATACTTACCGATGAATAAAAATAAATTCGTTATGAACATGATGAAAATAATTATGGAATAGACTTTATTGAAGCAATTGCTGGGGCTATTGAAATTGCCAAATTAGCATATATTTTTCATTCACCATGGGGGATTTTGGAAGGTATTTTCGACACATGAAAATCTGGCTATGGCGGAAGAAAAGGCCGGAATGATGAGGGTCGGATAGAAATGTAAACAATTGGATCTCTACTTTATAAGGTCTTTGTTTGTGACATTCTAGGACGATTTTTATTATTGGGATATATTTTTTATAGGTTTTAAGTGCCGACTATGATGAATTCGATTATAGTGAAAAGGCCCATATTACTAACGTAAAAAAATGTAGGTTTATCTGAATGAATTGTGCTGGCATATACTTTGTGGCACATAAAGAATTCATAAAGTAATTATGTACTTTCACTATTAGACAAAGGTAGGTATTAATTAATTTGTGTTGGGCTACATGCTTGGTGAAACTGTTGTTCCATTGCACAGAAAGTAAAAATAATAACTACTTGTTATGTTTCACAAATTTAATTAGTTTCCTGACACGTGTTTCGGCCCTTGCGAGTCATTATCAAAGGAGTACCAGAAGATATTAAATTATACGTGACATTACAAAGGTATTTATATCATATTATGGTATGTATAAACATGTCATAAAATTAAAATTACGATTAGAAGATTGAATGGTAAACTGTGGGTTTTTCTAACTTTTAAAGGTACAGATACAAGTCACTAAAAGCAACTTACACAAACACACATCCGATGCTAAAATTGAAACTAAAAACAAACTTTTACAAAGCGGGGTCTACCAAATAGTATGCGACAACTGCGAGGCTATCTACCTACATTGGACAAACAGGTAGACATTTTGACACCAGGCCTAAAGAACACAAAACATCTATTTAAAAAATGAAAAAAAAAATAAAACACTGTTAGCTGATCACTGCATAAGAGACAATCACTCAATCTCTAACCACATAAAACCCATATACATACACAATAAAAGCAGAAAACTAAATCTATTAGAAATAATAGCTATCAAAAAAGTCATAAAAAACAAAATGTAAGGTGTTAATAATCAAACCGAAATACCTTGAGGTGCTTCCCTAATTCTTAATAGCACACTAATTTTGGACTAAATAATGATATGCATATGTACCTTTTAAAATTAGGAAAATCCACAGTTAAATCTTCTAATCGTAATTTTAATTTTATGACATGTTTATAATTACCATAATATGATATAAATACCTTTGTAATGTCACGTATCCTCTTGTACTCCTTTGATAATGACCCGCAAGGGCCGAAACACGTATCAGGAAACTGATTAAATTTGTGAAACATAACAAGTAGTTATTATTTTTACTTCCTGTGCCCTTTGTATGTTATTCTAAACCTATATACTATGTTATAAGAGGCAAATTTTAGGCACTTTATTTCATTTTAGATAAAAGATAATCTAGAAAAGTGTTACTCTATATATATTAAAAATTAATAGCTCTGTGTCTAAATAGTTAATGCTACCACTGTTAAGAGATAAACTTTTTTGGTACTTTTTAAATACCCTAACAATAAAACACGAATATTAAAGGATTTGACAAACTTCGCGTTAATTGTTTGCGCCTTTCGCGCCTTCACAAACTAAATTTTCAGATGTTACCTCCTTGCTCAATACGCAACTCCCTTTATTCGACAGGCGTTGGTGCTCTTCTCGGGACAGCTTCATGTTGCCGCCTTAAACGATTCCTCAATTCCTTCGGGAAGCGTTCGTAGCATTTTTTGCATACTGGTTTCAAGTCGCACTCATAGAACTTTGTCTTCTGGTTCATTTTTTGATCGCAAACTGAACAAGCAAAGTGATGTACGCACCAGGCTTTGTTAAGCGCAGTAAATACTAAAAAGATAAGAAAATATTCTGTGAAAAAATGTTTTATTATTATCAACGATGCTCAAGTAAACATAGAGATCATTCTCTTTATCACAACAAGCCGATAAGACCTGAAATACTATTCATTTTCTAATAAGCCTGTAAAATTTTTGAAAATTAAATACTGCTGTTATACATAACCCTTGTTAGTGGTATATTGTTGATAGTATAGTCAAAGTCAAAGTCAAAATATGCTTTATTGTTATAACAATATAAACTTGTTAACAAAGCTAGGCTAATATAAAATCACAAAAAGGAAAACTCACTGAATAAAAAGAAACTATCACAAACATACACTAAATCTACAGACACAGAGTACAGGTAAGGATAAATCAAAGAAACAAAAGAGCTTAAAATTGTAATACATACATACTATAAAGTTAGGCAACCAAATAAATATAGCAACAAACATTCAGACTGGTACAATAATAATAGTTAAAATACATCATTAAAAACTCTGAGATACTGTAATAGGCCCTTCTTATCAAGAACCCCTTCAAACGATTCCTAAAGACATTTAGTGATGCAGCCTCCCTAATATAGCGTGGGAGGTGATTGACTACCTTTATGCCCTCATAGAAAATATACTTCTGCGTTAAGGTGGATGAGGGAATAGGCAGACGCAAATTTAGCGCCTGACGCGTTACATATCTGGAATTTTCCATCATGAATTTGTGGCGATGTTTGTATGTAGCGCTAGAGACTTCCAGAATATAGATACACGTAAGTGTGAGAATGCTCTCCCTGATGAAAAGTGGTTTACAGGAATCCCTGCTGCGCCCAGCTCTTGTGTTATGACTCTTACCGCAAAACAACCCGAAGATAACTTCGTTGAGAGACTAATAATGTCCTGATCAAACCTAGGATCGTTGTCAATGATTAAGCCAAGAAATGTGGTGTTGGTTTGAGGTGAAATAGGGATGGACCCAATTGATACGTCCTCCATGAGACCCTTAAAGCATATGACTTTGGTTTTACTAGGATTCAATGATAGGAGATTTGAACAAGACCAGGTCATTAATGCCTGGAGGTCACTTGATAGGGTGGTGTGAAGGGATCCGCTGCTTGGACCATGCCAGAGTAATGTAGTGTCGTCAGCAAACAAGGTAAATTTTCCCCGAATATCAAGACTTGTGAGATCATTGATATACAGGAGAAAAAGTATTGGACCCAAAACAGATCCCTGAGGAACTCCCCGAGTCACTTAGCCGTATTCGGAGGACTCGGAGCCAATGAACACACGTTGACGACGATCTTTCAGGTATGATGAAAACCAAGACAGTGACACCCCTCTGAAACTGTAGTTATGAAGCTTCCTCAGTAGAATCTCGTGGCTAACACAGTCGTGGCCTTCGACAGATCGCAGAAGACCGCTGCAGAAACCCCACCTTCATTTATCTGGGAGTATAAATCATAGAGAAAATTATAAATGGCATCACTAGTACTCCTCCTCTCCTGAAAGCCGAACTGGGTTATGCTGAGTATATTATTCGCTCTCAGAAAGGTCAACATCCTACATGCTACCAGCTTCTCAATCAGTTTGGACAAAGTGGATAAGAGAGAAATGGGCCTGAAGCTTGCAGGTTCATCAAGATATTTTGTATATAATTTGATAACGTAATAGTGTAGTATTTTTTAAGATTAAGGTAGAAGCAGTTACGCTGGCAGTACGAAAAAAGATTATTTAGGTCCCGTTGAATGAGCAAGGCATTTAAGTGATTACTGACCACATGAAAAATTTTCAAGTCATCTGCGTACATTAAAAAATAACAAAAATTAAAGCAGCGGACAATATCATTTATATAAATATTAAATAAAAGAGGCCCCAGATGAGACCCCTGAGGCACTCCAGAACTGACCTCAGAAGGAGCTGATAAAAACACACCAATTTTAACAGCTTGGGTTCTGTTGCTCACATAAGAGGACACCCATCGAAGCAGACTTCCATGATTACCGACGTCAGCAAGATTATGTATTAAAATGTTGTGGTCAATTTTGTCAAATGCCTTACTGAAGTCAGCATAAACTGCATGCAATTTATCATAATAAAAGTCGTTTATTATTATGATAAAATGTCCTTTATAAACAGTGAGTTGTCGGCATGGCGCAAAATTACCTTAACAAATAAAATGATTTGTCTATCTTAGTTGATCATGGTTGTTTATTAACATATCGCTTTCCGCGATATGTTATTCGTCTCCTTCGCACGGAATAACGACAACCCTGATTGCCTCTTGAAAATTTTGCACTATATAGGCGCCTTCGTGAAGATAATGTATGTATGTTGTCGGCGTCGTCGTCAGTTTCGACATTTTCACATTTGCGATTTTTTTTCTCGGAAACGGTTAGGGTGGGACGATTGAAACGTTTTCAGTTTAGAGAGGAATAGTGGCGGTAGACGTGTAGACGACGTTTGGCTACAAAACACTGTTGTTTGCGAACGCGATCGAAAGTTGGGAAGTAATTTTTTTGATTTTTTTAAAATCAATGTAGGGTTATATTGGATCGTTAATAAATCGAATTGGGTGCGTCCCACATATTTTTGGTTTGGAGATTTGTTTAGGTCATCTCAAATACTACTTTTTTCAAATATATTGTTCTATACCTAACGGTAATAGAAATGGTCAATAATTGTAAAAAAAGTGAAATAAGGTATTTCAGACAAGTTTTTATGCGGTTTTTATTTTTTCTCGTACGGAAAACAACTTTTGATTGAAATGTTATATACCTTAGCGAAGAGAGCAAACTACAATGAAAAATATTTTTTTTGTTTCTTCATTTTTAATACTACGGAAAAATCGGGAAGCTTTTGAATTCTTACAGCGACAATCCTCGGTACAAAAAAACGAACTTGGGTTCTGAAGAAAGCAAACATATCTTTTTTATCGCAAATCGAAATGTTTTACAATTATTAGAGGTTGCTAACAAATGGTTTTGTAAGAAGTATGAAATAAAATAAACGAACTCGAACAGTGCCGTGCCCGAAGGGCTCGGCACAATAAGATTCTATACTAATTTATCATCTATCAATGTAAGAATAGTTTCTTTACTTATGTTTAAATTGATTGAATACATATTTTTATAGGACAAACTTGGAAAGTATATTCCACATTGCATACGTTTGCTGTGCGATTTTAAAAAGAGCCGGTGCTGATAGGTTCAATGTTAATATCAATGTCATAATATTAAATATCATATATTTCCGTAACGAAAAGTCGTAGCGAATCGAGCGAGACGGCATTGGAAGCGGGACATCGAGCACTATACGATGTCGTCTTCAAAAACTACCTATCTATACGAGAAAACGAAAATTTTGCACCATTGTCTAGTTTTGGACAGTTGTTATAATGACAATTTGGCGATATGTTTTCCCTTCACGTTCCGCAGGAAGGTGAGGCAAAAAAAGCAATAGTAAATAGAAAAAAGAAAAGAAAAGTATTTTTTATTGTAAATTTTTGTAATTTTTTTGTAGTACTAATATTAGATGCACTCTCGGCTGACGATTAGCGATATGTACCCAGTCTAGTTATTATTATTCAATGACTAGGACTTGGACTAGCACCTATTTGCTTTGTCAATGAGAGTATATTCTTGTGATAATAAAGCTGTATTTGACTTTGACTATTTAAAAACACACCAGTGTATCTAAAAAATACATACCATCTCCTGCAATAACCTGGTTACACAAGTGACACAAGTTGCCAAAAAGTTGATGATAATGAGTTTCACAATATGCCAAACCTTTTTTCTCATAGTGACGGTGACCAAAGAAGGGCTTTTCACATTTGGCACATACGAAATGCTGAAAATAAATATCACATTTTAATTATCAATATATATTATATATTTTTCAAAGCGTTCACTGTAGAAAAACAAGCGAAAGCCGTTTGAAATAGATATTTAGTAAACTAAAGTGTCAAATGCAGATAAAAAAAATAGATAATCATAAAATCGACTTTCTTAAACACCTTCAATAACATTGACATTATTTTAGGGAGACCCTACACACAGAACTATACATATATAAAAAAAGTAGAACATTTTACTTTTCAAGTTTTGCTTAGAGGAATTTTAGTATAAAATAGTAGCAGTGGTCCCAAAAATCATTGGTTTTTAGGGGAGGATCTAGACGCCTAGACCAAACTTCCGGGAGGAGCACTGTCATTCCTTTATCAAGACTGTCATATCATATCCTTCAAAAGAATTATATTCAGAAACCAAAAGTTGAACATAAGACAACTTTACATTTATAACATCTTAATATATATATTTAAAAATAAAAACCTTATACAATTTAAAAACCATAATCATAATACACGTCATAAAAATGAAATAACCATAAAACCTAAAATAAATAAGTTCATAGGACAAACAAATTGCAGATATTTATGTTTTTATTTAAACGATTATTTACCAACAAAAATGAAAAAAATTGATTTCATTTAAAAAAATTTAAAGTCGAAATAAAAACATGGATTTTAAAAACAGAAAATTTGAAAATATTTTTAGAAATGCTTTAGTTAATTAACTAATTAATATTGTTCTGAATAATTTATATAAGTAATATTTTTTACTTAAAAATTATAAATTAATAATTTTATTATAGGTAATATATTTCTTCAAAAAAACTGCTTTTATACTATAAATTAACATTTTTACTTTAAAACTTGATTTTTAATGCATATTTATGATTTTACATACTAAAACAAAAAATAAGATTTGCCCCTAACAAGCTCAGCTTCAGGGGATTGAAGAATAAGTTTATAGAAGACAACATAAGCATATTTATTATATTATTAAATTTTAAATAAACTTATTATTATTATGTCATGTCGAACGATCGTGTAGAGCCTCCATTAAAAAGAACTACAAAACTCTCTCTAATATTACCTCTACATGCCAATGTTTTCCCAGAGCAGTGACGACTCTTTCTTCAATCGGACGCCGACAAGCACCGCATATGGGCACACCCATTTTATCGTGACAGCGCAAACAATAGAGCTCGTTGGTATCGTTCTTGGCTAGCCCAGGCCTGTTACGGACTTCTCTAGCATTAGCGTCCAGTTCAACTCCACAAGCAGTACAGTTAAAGTGGTATGGATGGTACACCTCTCCACGGAATTTAAGCGGCTGATCATCGATAATTGCACTAAAAAAAAATAGTTATTATTCTAACAAGTACGACAGGTGACTTTCCGCATGAGTTCCTTCAAGCATATTTTATTTTTATTTTAAAATCTGCATAATCAACCGTGCGGAAAATTGAATCTTTTTAAACTAAATTGCACACGCCTGTAAAAAAAATAATTTCTAGATGTTAAAAAACCTAAGAAAAATATAAAAACACAGTTTTTCTTATACCTATTTTCTACATAATAAACACGTCAAAAAAACAAAACAAGTGGAAACGTTTCAATAATATTATCTGGTAGAAAAATTGTAGGTAGTTTTTTTTGTTAACTAAAATACTTACTGGCACTTATGACATACGTATTTTCCAAGTCCTCTAGCTTTCACTTTGGCGTTGCATTCATGACATAAGGCCCTTCCTCCATTCTTGATAAATCCAGTATCAGCTAGCTCCACCTGGCACATTTCACAACGGAAGCATTCCGCATGCCAAGAGGCATTCATAGCCTTAATAACTCTTCCTGTATGAAAATAAAAACATATTTTACAAGGCGGTATTTTTAAAAACACAATATTTTCAATTAATGCGCTCACTACGATTCTACCTGGTATGAAAAGCATCTAGGATGTTGAAGAGTAGACAAAGACAGATATCGGGCCACGGCAAAATGGCGTTTTGAAGAGATTGGGAATGGTAAAGGATTGAGAGTAGGGAATTCAATCCCGGGATTTCGGGATTATAATTTTTCAATCCCGGGATCCCGGGATTTATAAAAAAATAATTTTCCTTGGAGTTTTTCCTATTAATTAAATAAAAACATTTATTTCTTCATCAGGACATTAATACAAAACCAAGAAACTGAAACATACTCTCTTCATTTAATTTTAATAACTAAAAAAAAATGTCAATGAACATAATAATATAAGAACACTATAACAAAATAATATAACCTATAAATAAAAAAAATGTTAAAACATAACATAATATAGTAGAAAAAAAGTTATTCTAAACTTGTTTTTAAAAAAAATTTCTTAAAAAAATAAGTTGATCCCTTGACCTTATTTTAGTACACAATATTCCAGCAATTGAAAAGGTCCTTTCTGATTCAACACTCGTTGGTGGAATCGTCATCAGCATATCATAAGCTAACTGCAAATGGAAACCTCGGTCGGCTCCATTTTCGAAGAATTCCATCTCCTGGAGTAATATTTGAGACAAATCGATGTTATAATTATAACTTATTAAAGGTTTTTGAGGTTTTGTGGTTTTTTCTAGGGCCTCTTTTAATTTTTCTTTAAGGGAAACATTTTTCTTTATCAATAAATTTGCAAGAGGAAGCTCATCTTCGCTTTCAACTTCATCTACATTTTCCACACTTGATGTACTACTAGTGGAAGTAGACTTTACATAATTTTGAATCAAATTATAAGTTTCTTGTTAAGCGTTTTAAATTAATCTTCTGTTTCATTTTCTGCAGGAGCGTGTAGATATATAACTAAGGATCGATGATAGAACTGTTCTTCATTGCTCAATTCTTGTTCTTAGTTTCAGTTCTAATTGAGTAAGTACTCGAAGGGGACTGGATTTTTCCTATTTCAGACAGCATAAACTTCAGAACAATATCTGCCTTATACAAATTCATATCACGTTGACACAGTGCCTCTACAGCTATTTTTATGGGATCTAATATTTGCACCATTTCTCCTATTAAATTAAATTCTGCTTCGGTTAAGAAGAGATCATCTGTCAAATTTAAATCTATCATTGTCTTTTTAATGCAGTTTTTCAGTAAGAAAAACACAGCAACATTATGTACATACAATGTAAGTACATATTTGTACTATATTACGTAACGCTTGTGCACGATATGCAAAGATAAATACCGAAAATCCCGGGATTAAATAAACGACAATCCCGGGATTTCGAGATCGAAAAAATGTCTGAGATCCCGGGATTGAATTCCCTAATTGAGAGACGCCCAAGGTTCGCTTGCCAAAAAGACAACTGATTAATAGACAAACGCAATGATCTGGTACCTATAGATGAAGCAATAACAAATAAACCTATTGACAAAATCGTATTCCATTCTAATAATAATAAGTTTATTTAAAATTTAATAATATAATAAATATGTTTTTATGTTGTTTTCTATAAACTTATTCTTCAATCCCCTGAAGCTGAGCTTGTTAGGGGCAAATCTTATTTTTTGTTTTAGTATGTAAAATCAAAAATATGCATTATAAACCAAGTTTTAAAGTAAAAATGTTAATTTATAGCAGGGTTGGCAAATATCATGATATTTATATAAATATCCAAATATCCGATATAATATATCGATATATATCCAAATTTGGATATTTACTTATATTTTTAAATTATTTCATCTGTTTTCTGTAAAGATATATTTTAAAAATTCAAAATCACTTAATTTAATATAAACATGTTATAAATAACCTGTAAATTAGTATTTCAATTCTATTCAATGATAGTTGCTATCACAATAACAAGTTTTTTTTAGTTCTCCTATGTTAGGAATTAAAATGTAGGTAAAAAATACAAGTTTATGAATATGAACAAATCATATATTTTTACTTTTAAATATGGTTTAACTTAAAACCCAGAATTACTGGGCTTGTTAATTAAATCAAAATGAACCCAAACTAGATTTTTTATTTTTGGCATTGTAAAATTTTTATTTCATAAAGCAAACAGCAAAATATTGCTCCGTTCAATCAGAAATCGGAATTAAATAAAAATGACACGCGGCAAAGAACAACAGGTAAGCAGCATAATACGCTGTTGCCGGCTCAGCGGCAGCGGGCCATATTTTTATACTGATGAATAAAATTTTAGAAAAAAAAATATCGATATACCTATATCAGGATAAATATCGTCGCATAAATATCATGATATTTATCAAGATATATATCAGGATATTTATCACGGATATATATCTTGCCAACCTTGATTAAAAACCTTGCCACACCCTACACCGCTGGTGTTGATTAATCGCTCCGAATCCTTGAGCCATTACAACACCGCGCGGAGTCGGAAATTTAACGCTATCTCTCTACTCTGTCTTTGTTTCACACGTACGAATGTTTGATGCAAACAAACTGGCCTATTGGCTTAGTCTATGCTATAAAAAGTCTATGTTTATTACCTATGATAAAGGAGCCGCATCGTTGACAACATGGTGCAAACAAAACATGGAAATCATGTTCGCAGTATTTTCTCCCATCGTATTCGTAAAAAACACCGTCTTGAAATTCACGAAAGCATTGGGCACATCTAAAACAGAAATGTATAAACAATTAATTTTGTTATACTTGTGTAGTAGTTTAAATATCAAGTATATATTCAAAGATGTATAAACGTTAGTGAAAATATAATAAAGGCTTTATTTATGAAAATAAATTAATGTACTTTGTAAAAAAATTCGGTGACTCACACAAAGCAATGCTGATGCCAGAGTTGGCCGGTAGAGTTGACAATCTTTTCGTGCAGCTCAAATCCTTCTCCACATTTTGAACAGAGCATATGTTCTCGAGACATGTTTGTAACCCTGCAAATAAAATCGTTATTATGACTACTTCGGACCCACAGACATATTCTTCTTAATCTTAACATAGTATAAAACAAAGTCGCTGTCTGTCCGTCCCTACCTATATATGCTTATATCTTTAAAACTACGCAACGGATTTTGAAGCGGTTTTTTTTAATAGATAGAGTGATTCAAGAGAAAGGTTTTTATGTATAACTAGCGACCCGCCCCGGCTTCGCACGGGTGCAATTTCAGAAAGTGGCATGCCGGGTACTAATATATCGGGTTTGTTCGGGTTTGTATTTATACCAGCGGGTTGCAACGCATGCCGGATACACGCTAGTATAGTATAAAACAAAGTCGCTATCGCCCGTCTGTCCCTATATCCCTGTATGTGCTTAAATCTTTAAAACTACGCAACGGATTTTTAAGCGGTTTTTTTAATAGATACGAGTGATTCAAGAGGAATGTTTTTATGTATAATTAGCGACCCGCCCCGGCTTCGCACGGGTGCAATTTCAGAAAGTGGTATGCCGGGTACTAATATATCGGGTTTGTATTTATACCAGCGGGTTGCAACGCATGCCGGGTACACGCTAGGGTAATATATAAGGAGACCAAATTGTATACATTTCGTCCCGATCAGAAATCGTTTTCAACAGAAATCAATGACAAATTTCTGATTGCCCTAGATCTACCACCTGTGTTTGAAAACAAAGGTTATATTAATTATAGCACGTGTAGGCCTTGCCTCGGTGTCAGTATCTCTGTACTGATTTGAGGTCATAAATAAATAAATTAAGAAAAAATATTAGATGCAGTTATTGACCGCTATCTTAATTTTAAAGAGCATATTTTACACATTGTAAACAATGTAACCAGGAATGTTAACTTTTTTATCTAGGGTCGCTGCATCTTTATCCCAGTTGACAAAAATTACTGTTTTTAATACTTTGGTTTTGCCGCATCTTGTTTTTAGTTCATCTGTATTGTATTTGGCTAACAAAAATGAGATAATAGGTTACAAAAACTGCAAAATAGGGCGATGCAGATAATTTTGGGGGAAAGAAGAGACACACCTGTGGGAGATATGTTAAATAGACTAAATTGGCTTTCTATTGAAGAATTTCTTAAATTTTGGACACTGGTCTATATATTTAGCACAAAAAATGGGTTGACACCAGGATACTTAACAGAACGGTTACTGACTAACGAATCAGTTCATTCATACCCGACAAGAAACAAAACGAACTTTTACATTACAACAAAGAATAAAAGTAGCTCGGAAAATTCAGATTTTCATAAAGGCTTAATTAGTTTCAATTCCCTGCCACATGACATTAAGAATGCTAGAAACCTTAAGAGGAAGTAACCCCTTTACCACAATGAAAATTGCCGAACGTTTTGCTGGTCAAACGAAAAGAAAAAATAAAAATTGGTATTTAGAAAATAAATTCTACTTTAAATACCCCATCCAGAAAAGTAAATGACGATCGAAAATATTCCCAAATTTTTTTTTAGAATTTTTTTTTATTTTTAGTAATTTTGTAATATCTTAAACAATTCTTTATTGGTCAAAAGCAAAATGACTTTCCCGGGTGTAGAATGTTGTACCAAACAATTTTTGTTAAAGCCATTTTTCATTTAATTAATTTATTATAATTAAGAAAAATTGTTTGGTACAACATTCTACACCCGGGAAAGTCATTTTGCTTTTGACCAATAAAGAATTGTTTAAGATATTACAAAATTACTAAAAATTAAAAAAAAATCTAAAAAAAATTTTGGGAATATTTTCGATCGTCATTTACTTTTCTGGATGGGGTATTTAAAGTAGAATTTATTTTCTAAATATCAATTTTTATTTTTTCTTTTCGTTTGACCAGCAAAACGTTCGGCAATTTTCATTGTGGTAAAGGGGGTTACTGCTCTTAATATATTTAAGAATAAATTAAGGAAACACTTAAAGGGAGAATGATTTAATAATCATGATTGTTTTACTCGTGTTATGATGACAAATAAATATGTTAACACATTGACGGTTTTATTTTGTTCTATTGTATTTTTTGACAGTATCCGTTGTTAGTATGTAGTTTATTTTATTTTTTGTTTTAAATCTAATGGAGCTTTCTATGGTGTACACGAGGTGTAAAAAAATGAATAGTCAGAAGACCGACAAGACTTCAGCATACTGGAAACTCAAGGGCTGTTTTGGGCAGAAAATTGAAGAGTAAAAGAAAAATTAGGGAGTTTTAACAGACTTTGTGAAAATCATTTAGGTAAATGTAGTGAAAAATCTTAAGTTACATTCAACTTTGTCGGAGACATGTAAAAGTGGTGAAATGGGAGGGAAAGAAAAAAGAAAAATTGTTTTTCGTAAAAGTCAAAGCATCATTTAGCTTGAAGTAAAATACTGTTGGGGTACCAGGCTTGTTACGGCCCAGTTACCCCGGCAGGAGTCAAAACATACACATTGTGTGCAAATTATTACATTTAAAACATTTAAAAAAAAATTGTTAGTTTTACTAGAACCTCTTAGAAAAGTAACCTTTTCTTTGTTAAAGAAGCAACAGCACGTGTCAGAAGGGAAATGAACTTGAACTTGACATGGGTCACCATTGAAAGCTCCATTACGGCTCAATCCCACTTATTATTTTCTCTATTGCTAACAACGTCAGCATTTTACTATTTACTTTGTTTTTCTGATGATGAGTGTTTCTACACTCGAAACATGTTGAATTATTATGAATTACTCTAGGTTCGCCTAGTTTTCTAATAAACCTGTGGAGAAACTTTGTGCTTTTCTTTTTTCTATCTTGTATAAATAAGTTTCGGTTTCGGATTCGGCCGAAACTGAGATGATGATGAGTGTTTCTACACTCGAAACATGTTGAATTATTATGAATTACTCTAGGTTCGCCTAGTTTTTTAATAAACCTGTGGAGAAACTTTGTGCTTTTCTTTTTTCTATCTTGTATAAATAAGTTTCGGTTTCGGATTCGGCCGAAACTGAGACCAAGGCCGAAGATTCGGTTTCGGCTGAAAATCTTGTTTCGGTCGGACACTACAAATAAATAAATCATACCATGACACCTTCGATGGCTGGTTATTTTTGGAAGGGGAGCCATTCGCCACATAATGCAGTGAAACATTGTCGTAATCTTCATACTTGTAATAACTACTGTCTAGCAAATTATCCTTGGAGTCTCGGGACGCTCTTCTTTGGGCTAGACTACTACTTTCTATAGATCCCAAAATTGGAATTTTTGGAGATATATCTTTAAAATTCATCGCGAGTTTGATATTCTCCTTGCTCTCGTATAAATACTTAAAACGGGTTGTTTGTGTGAACTACCAAATTGGCTTTGTAGTGCTCGTTTTCAGATTTTTTTCAATCACATCAGGTTTTAATATACCGGGTGTTTCTCAAAAGACGTTCACCCCTATAACTTTTCTGTATTTATAGACATTAAAATTAAATTTTGAGAGTATGCATAAGTTATGAGTCTGCATTTATTGGCATAATTTTTAATTTGTTAGCACTTCCGGTTTGACCGGAAGTGACCTTAACTTTGGTATTTTAAATGGGACATCTTGTATATTTTCACTTATTGGGATTCATCATAACATTCTGAGTAAAATGATACCTACCTAACTTAAATTTTTGTTGTGTTATAACATTTTTATGTTTATTCTTTATTTTCAATCTAGCGAGTGCTACAAATTAATTAAATATGTTAATTTATAGTCAAGTAGTATATGAAAATTAAAATGATGTCATAATAATAGTTATATTGTAAATCAGATAAAATGGTTAGTTTTACTAGAAATGAACAAATTGATATGCTCCTAATTTTTGGAGTGACCAGAATTTTTTTTCTAAAGCCGCAAGATTGTATGTATTGTAGGTATGTTTTCTAAACTAATGACATTACAACTTTAAATTAAAGCCATAATAATATTGCTTTTCAAAACCATTCCATTGTTTTTCAAAGCCGCATTTATATTTCTTTAGAAAAGAGGCAATAATGCATAACGCTTTTTAATTCGCGATTGGTTCCGGTCAAACCGGAAGTGCTAAGAAATTGGAAATTATGTCAATAAATGCAGACTCATCTCTTATGCATAAACTCAAAATTTCATTTTAATATCTATAAATATAAAAAAGTTAAAGGGGTAAACGTCTTTTGAGAAACACCCGGTATGTCGAACACTTATAATTTTAAAAATTGGATAATTTTCTTTTTAAGTAGGGCTGTACAAACTCTATATCTTTTTAGTTCGTACAAATTTGGATTGAACAAACATAGGTATTCTTATATTATAACCTGCTGTGGGGGATTAATTCTAAAAGCAGACAAAAATTCTGTTTAAAAAAATCTTGAAAACTTCACTATTCAATTTAGACACAAAGAAACACTCCGCGGATTGACAAAATTATCACTTTATTAACTATTCATATTAAACCCAGCAGAACAATAGAAACATTTAAGTATTCAGCTGCAAATAAGTTTTAATTTAAAATTTTACAAACGTGTATTGAAGGCGACCTAAACGCATTAACAATTTAATGAATAGAATGTTTCAGGTAATGATGTTTACTTGCTTTATCCTTATCAATAAAGATTTGTTATCTCCAGTTACCCATTTGGTAAGATTATTATATCGATGAGTAACAAACTTTCATATAGATATTACGAAAACTGGTAAAATTATAGTGTAGTTCAATTAGTTATTGGTGATTTGTAGGTATTTTCATAGAGGTGATACAGTTTTTATTAGGTCTATGGTAATTCATAAGTATTTAGAGTCACTAAGTATAATATGACTACATGTGTAAATGTAGTAGTAATGGACCGGGTTCAACAAACTTTCCATTTGTTCCATTCATTTAGTAATAGTAATGAATAACCTATGGCTTTATTATATTATGACATCTTTCCTCAATCCTATGTGATATTTAGATTACCATAGAGGTAAAATACGCTTTTTATTAGGTCTCTAGGTCTTTGAATATAAACTACATTATTCAAAGCAAATTATCATTGATAGTTATTATTATTACCCTTATTTTATACAATTTATTAAAAATTAATAGGATAAAACTATGATGTGATACACAATAATATACCTATATATAAATTAGCATGCTTAGATAAACAAGCAGGAACTAAGCATGCAAAAATGTATGAACCCCAGGATAAAAGAAAGCAATAATAATATTAATTTTTTACTTTTATGTTCACAAGACTTAATAAGTTTGTAATGTTTTTTTTTGGCAAGAAGATAATTTGTGTAGAGCAAGATCTTCTTATTATAGTTATTTATTACAACCTCTACATGTACATGTACCTTTTTAACTCAATCATAGAGTAAGATAGCGCAGATACACACACAAGAAAAAAGCAAAACTCATTTATCCCCCAATTATAAATTATACCAATTCCTTGAGTATTGAGTAATTTAGTTAAGGTACTTTTGAGCTGGTTTTGATCGAAATTATTATTAAAAATATCAAATTCTAGGTGAATGTCATTGGCAACTCTACATTACATTAATTGGATAATGATAATATGTACCTATATTGTCAGTTTGTTAGGTTAACATGGGGCAAAGCCTGTTGAATTGATTTCAGAAAAATTTAGGTACCTTGTACTGTATGGAAAGCCCTCAACAATAAAAAATATATGGTAGGTTTTTTGGTATTTTAACTAGTTATGCTGTTTGAACAGGCCTATCGTACATATTACCCCAACAAACTGACACACAGATCTGTAGGATATCACTGTTATTATGACTAGTTAGATAGCACTGTTAGGTGTAATTCATGACACTGACAGAGGTGCTTTAGGGTATGTTAATATTGTTTTAAAACAGTTTATTGGCACGATTCACACAAACTTTACGGTTGCAAAAGAATGGGACATCTGTCTGAAATATCAGATTTTTTAATAAACTAGAGCATCATAAATTTATAGTAAGTAATGTAAAAGCAATTACTGAATCGTACAATAAATCCTACACTGATTTACTAGCAAATGCAAATGGTAATTAATATTCAGTATGTATAATAGCAACGTGCTGTTAAAAAAGTAAAGGAATGTTTCATGGTAAGTTTTTTTCAGCAAACAATAATAACATGCTTACCCAGGCATAGGTAAAGGTGTCGGCGACATAACAGAAGATATTCTCCGAACCAAAAAGAAGGAAAGAAGCTAAAATCAGGGAAAACTGAAAATAAACAAGTTGTTCATGAAATGGCTATTTACAGAGCTAGCCTATTATGTAAATTTAAATATAATAAGTGTTGACAAAAACTACGTAACTTACCAATATTTTATAATCTCTGGAGTCCTAATTTATGGAATAAGAATTTAAAAAATTTCACACACCCAAATCCAGAACCACTATTAACCTTCAAAGAGATTTTTGACGTTTAATTATCCAGGCCACATTCGACCAACAACATTATTTTCGTCTTTCTCCTTGATCACGCCCTAGACGAAGATGGGTGTTGTTATTTCTCAACATCTCTTCACATCGCATGGGAGTGACCAATCACCAAACGCACTACCATTTTAAGAACGTCCTGAGCAGGGATGGAATAGGAATAATTTCATTTTATTTCATCGAGTGAAAATTAGTTGGAGTGAATCCTAAAATATTAATATTAGTAATTTGATTTTTTGGGACATTGGGACTTGTTTTCAATTTTGAAAATTAAGTTATATTTTAGAATTAACGATATTTATAAATAATCTATGCAGTACCCTAAGCATTGTTTCCTATACCATACCATACCTGCACCTTTGCAGATCTGCAAATATGGCCGACTTGCAGACGGAAAATAATTTGCAGAAATTTGACATTTCAAAAACTATTTGCAAATCCGCCATTTTTACCCTAGTTAAACAAACCTTTTTACTTCGGGTTTATTGATATCGATTGCCCGCTCGATTCCACCTAGAGTAATGCATAGCAGAAACACACGACGAACCACTGCCGCCCATCCCTATGTGGTTCAACTTAGTACACCCCGAACATCATTACTTCAGAACTCTTTCATTTGGAGGACGTAATCTTTGTGGAACGGCCTTTCTGAGACCGTGTTTCCAACCGAATATAACCTCCAACGTTTCAAGAAAAACGTGAATCGCTTTCTTCGCACACGCACCGCTCCCAGAGCTCCTCAAAGGATTTTTTTTTAAACCGACCAGAAAATTTACACTTTCTGGACAATTTTTCGTCTAGAAAATAACATTTTTCCGATCGCAAGACCGAAAAAGTGACATTAGAGACCGGAAAAATCTTTTCCGGACTCTAATGTCACTTTTCCGGTCTCTAATGTCACTGTCACCCTGTTTTTTGTTTTTCCAATCGCTCTTTGATAATACAGGAGCCGCGTTCGGCAATTACATCTGCGATGCGATGGATATTTTGTCACGTGACCTCAGATCGGTCGGAGAATTTTGTGATAAACGAACGAGTTATATTCACCTAAGAGTCCCTATTTAGCGATATATTATCTTTTGCAGTATAAGCACATGATATGTTATAAATATACCTAAGAAACAAATCATAGTTAGTTGTATTGTAGCCATTCATCTCGAAACTTGTATCTTACACAAATAAATTGTTTTTTAAAAACAGTTTTTCGTTGGACCGTAACGTAATTGGCGCAGTCGGTAGGATTGACAGGGTAGTTTTTGATTCGAAACGCGTAGTTCGAGGAAAACCAGTTTTTCGCTAGCCTTTACGAAAAATCCGGAAAAACTTGTGCCTAAGCGGAAACCGTGGACATTTAAGTTAGCCTTTGCTTAAACCCGGTAGTGACAATCAAAAAACGTACTTTTTGTTTTAACAATTAACTGTCAATAAAAAATACGTGAACGGACACAGTTTCAAGAGAGGGTGCAATCTACTCCAAGACTTAAGGGAGGAGAACAAAAATCGTCGAATCCTGAGTGCAGAGGGAGGAACAAACATCGTCCAAACTCTATAGGTAGTCCCAGGGAGAAGACAAGCATCGCTTTTCCTATTGGATCTAGACATAAGAAAAGTCAATGAAAACCATCATTTTAGCATTGTAAGTTCCTTTGTACATTTCCTTTTTTTTTCAGTCCTTTTTAGTGTTAAAGTGTTTGATTCAACCATTTTTTAATTTTATTACTTTTACAAATTTTGTCTCATAATAATTTTTACCAATTTCCAAAACGGAAGACCTTGCAGAATTATTAGGAAATTTGGCAATCGCGCCAGAACCCGATCAAGTTAATTTAATTGAAAATCTTATAGAAAATCAAGAAGTTATGGCAAACGCGAACCCAAATTATGCCTTAATTCGCTATCAAGCTGATAACATTCCAAATTTTGACGGAAACGCAAAACAACTAAGTAGATTTTTACGTTCATGCGAACATTTCTTACAAAACCACCAAGATCGCAATAATGTCGAAGCTCAAATCAATATCTGTTTGTTTGATACAATTATTGGTAAATTAACGGGTAGAGCCGCTGATTTAATAGCCTCGCGTATGGAACTTAATTCTTGGCAGCTTATAAAAGATGCCCTTATTACAACTTTTTCTGACCAACGATCTGAAGACTGTTTGGTACAGGATATAATATGCATGCGCTTAGAGAAAAATGAGCCTATTCAAAATTTCGGTCTTAGAATCCAAGACGCACGAAGTTTATTATTTACAAAAATTAACAACTCTCAAGGAGATGCTGCATTAAAACTTTTAAAAATCACGCAATATGACGATACGTGTTTAAAAACATTTATTAACAGTTTAAATTATCATATGCAACTCGTTGTTAGATTAAAAAATCCCGGATCACTAGAACAAGCCATGTCCTATGTCCGCGAAGAGGAAAACTTTTTAAATTTCAAAAATAGGTCTAATTTTAACAATAAAAATATGCCTACTACGCAACAGCCTCAACAAATGAGACCGCAATTAAATAAAACACCTAACAACCCATTTAATAATTTTAACCAGCAATCTTTTTTCAGACCACAACCCCTATTTAGACAACAACCAAATTTTACGCCCAATTTTAATCAAAATTTCAGGCCTAATAATTATAATAACAATTTTCAACATAACAACAGTAATAATATTTTCAGAAACCAGAATTTCCATAACCAACCTCAACATAATTTTAATAGACCCCAACTAGTGCAACAACCTCGTTTCAACCCAAGACCATCTTATCCGTTTAACCCAAATAATAATCAGTTCACAAATTCGCGTAATGTGCAAGAAACAATGGATACTACCTCAGGTAGATTTGCACGTGCCGATTCTGTACAAAGACCCGCACAAAGAATTAATAATATGGTAACTCAAGAACTTTTTGATAACAGTTTAAAAAACCACGAAAAAACAGGTGATGACACACCATCAAAAAATTCTGATACCCCTACAACATCAAATTACCCAAATTTAAATATTGATTATAATAATTACGAAAATTATGATCAAACTGATGAAAATTATTTATCGTTTGAACCTAACCAATACGATCAATATCAAGAAGACACTTTTAACCCCTATGACGACTACAACACCCAAAATTTTCAGATTCCCACGAATATAGACAAAGTGACGTAATATATCTAAATAACAATGTACATTCTAACCTTCCAGTAATTTTTATCCCCGAAATTAATGCACAATTTTTGATAGATACAGGAAGTGGAAAAAGTTTTATTAACCCAAACCTTGCATATCAACTTTACCCCCAATTTATTTTTAACGAATATTTTTCAGTACAAACTGCTCACGCAACTTCAGTACATAATGAAGTTATGGATATACCTATATTTCCTTCATTTCAGACAAACGGTAATCACAAATTTTATTTATTTGATTTTTCAGATAAATTCGACGGATTACTAGGTATCGAATTTTTAATACAAATAAATGCAAAAATTAATTTAAAAAACTCAATTTTAGAAACCCCAGAAATACATTTGCCTTTGTACTATCAAAATAAAAATTCAATGCATAATATAACACCCACGCAAATAAAACAACAGCCGATTAAAATAATAATACCACCACGGGCGTCACAAAAAATTAAAGTACCAGTAAAAGCAAATAATGGTATAGGAATTTTAAATTATGTAAATTTAGGTAACGCAGAAATGCCAGAATCCCTTGTTAAAATTATTGATTCTCACGCACTAACAATTATCACCAATACAGGCGAGAACCCATTACAAATCGAAATTTTAGAACCTTTCGATATTGAATTATTAGAAGAAACAGAAATTAATTTTGTTGAAAAAATGGAAACCGATATTGAATGCAACGAATATTTTGACAATTTACAAAAACAAAATTTAAAAAATTTAAGGTTAAGTCATTGTAACAGCGAAGAATATAAAGCCATCCGTGACCTTTGTTATGAATATCGAGATATATTCTATGTAGACGGTACACCTTTAACTTTTACAAACCAAGTAAAACATAAAATTAATTTGACCAATGAAACCCCAATTTTTACCAAATCATATAGATATCCTGAAGTACATAAAACCGAAGTCAAAACGCAAATAAATAAAATGTTAAATGACGGTATAATTCAAAATTCAAATTCACCTTGGTCGAGTCCCATTTGGATCGTTCCAAAAAAGTTAGATGCCTCGGGCAAGCGCAAATGGCGTATAGTATGTGATTTTAGGAAACTTAATGACGTCACGGTAGATGATAAATTCCCCCTACCTAATATTAACGACATTTTAGATAAACTAGGTAAAGCACAATACTTTACAACTCTCGATTTAGCAAACGGTTTTCATCAGATCGAAATGAACCCCGAAGATATACCCAAAACAGCTTTTTCGACAGACACAGGGCACTATGAATACAAAAGAATGCCTTTCGGTTTGAAAAATGCGCCTGCGTCGTTTCAACGTGTCATGAACAACGTATTACGCGGCTTTCAAAATGAAATATGCTTAGTTTACCTCGATGACATCATAATTTTCTCAACATCCCTACAAGAACACATCCAAAGATTAAAATCTATATTTGAACGCCTAAGACAATCAAATTTTAAAATCCAATTAGATAAATCCGAATTTTTACATAAAGAAGTCGATTATCTTGGACATAAAATTACCAATGACGGAGTAAAACCAAACCCACAAAAAATTGACGCAGTCAAAAATTTCCCTATTCCTAGAACACAAAAAGAAATAAAATCATTCCTAGGATTAGCAGGTTACTATAGACGATTTATAAAAAACTTTGCCAAAATATCGAAACCCCTAACTATTTGTTTAAAGAAAGGAGAAAAAGTCGAACATTCACCAGCATTTATTCAATCATTTAATCACTTAAAAGATCTTTTGATTAATGCACCAATTTTAAAATATCCTGACTTTACACAACCATTTGTTCTTACAACAGATGCTTCAAACGTAGCATTAGGAGCCGTTTTATCACAATCTTCACCACCAAATGATAACCCTATAGCATATGCGTCACGCACTTTAAACGAAACCGAACAAAAATATTCAACAATCGAAAAAGAACTACTTGCCATAGTTTGGGCATGCAAATATTTTCGTCCATATCTATACGGTCAAAAATTTAAAATTTATACAGATCATAGACCTTTAGTTTGGCTATTTAATCTTAAAGAACCAAATTCTAAGTTAGTCAGATGGAGACTAAAATTAGAAGAATACGACTACACTATAATTTATAAAAGCGGTAAACAAAACACAAACGCAGATGCGTTATCGCGAATCCAAATGAATGCTTTAGAAACCCAATCAGTTCAAAATAACGCTGGCGATATTAACTTTGATATTGACAAATTTTTACTAGATAGTTACAGCCAATTTAATCCAGAAAATCTCGATCCCGATGACGTAAGTCGAACCCTCGAAGATATTGAAAATCAACAACCCACAACTTCAAATATACCAAAAGTTAATATTATTCAAGATATCCAAATAAATCCACCCGCCGAAAATAATCAATCGGATACCCAACACAGCACAGCCGGTAATGAAACCCTGAAAGAAATACCTCTATTAGACGAAATAATCAATAATAAATTAAATCAATTTATTGTCAAAAAATCCCCATACGACGCCTATGTAAAAACTAAATACGAACGATTTGACGGTAATAGAATAATCCACGCAATTATTCCAGACAACACCCAAGCAATAATTACTTTTCTTAAAGAGAACTTGCAAGATAAAACCACCTACATACATTTCTTATCACCGGAACTTAGAAATAATTTTCAAGACGCTTTAACAAAGCACTTTTGTAATTTTAATCTTATAGAATGTACCAAGTTAATAAACAACGTAAGCGAAGACGAACGGGAAATGATTATGCGATTTTCTCACGAAGGAAAAACAAATCACCGCGGAATACAAGAAACAATAACGCGACTAAAAATTAATTATTATTGGAAATCAATGAAATCGGATATTACCAAATTTATAAATAATTGTGAAATTTGCCAAAGAACCAAATATAATAGAAGACCCCCAGATCAACCCCTTGTACTAACAGAAACACCATCTAAACCTTTTGAAATTTTACATGTTGACACACTTACAGTAGAAAATAAAAAATTTCTAGTTATCTTAGATAAATTTTCAAAATTTGGTCAAGCATTACCATATTTTGGGACAGCTATCTCAGCCTGTCAAAACTTAGTACATTTCTTTTCATTTTTCGGAGTACCAAAACAAATTGTCGCAGACAATGGCACCGAATTTAAAAATGACGTAATGAATGAGTTATTAAAAGCCCATAATATAAAAATTCATTTTACAACACCTTATCATCACGAATCAAATTCACCGGTAGAAAGATTAAACTCTACTTTAATTGAACACCTACGAATTTTAAAAGAAAAAGATAACAAAACGGACACTATTTCTTTAATGACATATGCCGTTATCGCTTATAATAGTACAATTCATTCAAGTACAAAGTACACCCCATATGAATTAGTATTAGGTCATACAGATTCACGTGACCCAATGAAATTAATACCCGCACAAGTATTCGCAGAATACGTCAACAACCATCAAACCAACACAAAAGCTTTATATGATCAAATCAAAGATAAATCAATAGAATTAAAACAAAAAACTATCGATAAAGCCAACAAAAATAAAAAGCCCCAAAATATAACAGTAGGAGCTCAAGTATATAAAAAACAAGACAAACGTTCAGGCAAATTAAAACGCCGTTTTACAGGTCCATTTGTAATAAAAGAAATTTTAGAAAATAACAAGTTACAAATTGAAAACCCAAAAACTAAACGCACGGAAATAATTCACATAAACGAAACTAAAATAATGCCAATTGTTCCAGATGCATCAGACTCGTCCTCATCGGAGCAAACGAAGTAAAAATCCATGATCTAAACAAATATCCAGGACTACTCCCCTATAAACTAGGAACCGCGAAAATTCGTTCTAACCATTGGTCCTTAATTCAAATTTACGATTTATCCCCAATAATCAAAGAATTTTATACACTTAAAAGCTTCTCAAGTAACTTAATAAATAACCTTCAAAATAATTCTAATTATCGCGAAGAGTATAAAAATACCTTCATTCCATTAGTAGCAATTGAAAAAAGAATCGAAAACCAAATTTATCAAATAAACCCGAATTTTAATAAAAAACAAAAACGTGGAATATTTGACCCTCTTGGTTCAATAATAAAATGCATAACAGGTAACCTCGATCAAACAGACGCAGAACGTTATGACCAACAGATTAAACAATTACAAGAAAATCAAAATAAACTTAAAAACATTGCTTTTAATCAAATTACTTTACTAGAAAAGTCAATCAATCAATTTCAAAATACCATATTAAATATTTCCCATAATCAACTTGTTTTAAAATCAAGAATTTTGCAAATCGAAAGCACTATTAAAGAAGTAGCTCTACAACAAAATACCGATCATCAATATTTTAGAATACATGTAGTGATTAATCAAATTACAATGATGTATCAAACAATTTTTGATATTTTCGAAAAAATAGAAATTGCCATTTCTTTCGCAAAAATAAATATACTTCATAACTCAATTGTTAATCCTATAGAACTTATTAAAGAAATCCAAACTTTTAAATTAAATTTGGATACAGACGTACTACCCTTGGAGGCAAATATCGAGAATACATTAAACTTCGAAAAAATTATCGAAATCAAAAGTTATTCGAAGAATAATATAATTACGTTCATTTTAGAAATACCGCTAGTTGAATCAGATGTTTATCACTATTATCAATTATTACCAATACCAATTCCTAATAACCAAACATCCGAATTCTATCTCAACCTTCCACACAAACCTTACCTAGCGCTTAGCAATGCTAAATACGCCTACATGGATCAAAAATGCAGCCAACTGATGCCTAACGAGTACCTCTGCACAGAAGCACACATAACCTATATCAATGACGCACCTCCATGTGCCGTTCAACTGATTACGTATCGATCAAATGCCACTACATGTCAGCCATTCCGCATCAAACTTCAAGATGTACAAATTACCAAAGTAATTGATGGAAAATGGATAGTTACGGTACCCAACCGCCTTGTCGTTCCAATATCCTGCCAAAATTCCAAAGACAACACGCCACTGTTTGGATCATACCTAATTGAAACATCCAACCAATGTAGCCTACAAATTAAGTCAATAATTCTACGCACTTATCAACCAAGCCAATTAACCTATAAAGATGTCTCTCTACCAGAATTGGACCTGCCAAAAGAATATTTTAATCAAAACGAAAAAATATTCAACCCGCCGTCCCTGGACCTGAATATTGTCAATTTAAAAGAAACAAAAGAAATTGAAGCCCAACTTCAAGAACAGAAGAAAATAATCAATGAGATGACCACACCGATATCTATGGAAAGAATCAGTTTTTGGACAATCTTATTGTATTTACTAATCATAACCATTTTTATTTTTTCAGCATATAAATTATGTAAAAATAGGTACTTTAGGAAACCTTCAAAAGCCCCTATTAACGACGACATAATTATTTAAAACTTTCTTATGCTTTTAAGAATAAATATATTATTTTATTAATTTCAAAAATAAAATAAATTTTGAAAAATCACACCCATAAGGGTATGCTTTTAGCTAAGGGCGGAGGAGTTATATTCACCTAAGAGTCCCTATTTAGCGATATATTATCTTTTGCAGTATAAGCACATGATATGTTATAAATATACCTAAGAAACAAATCATAGTTAGTTGTATTGTAGCCATTCATCTCGAAACTTGTATCTTACACAAATAAATTGTTTTTTAAAAACAGTTTTTCGTTGGACCGTAACGTAATTAACGGTACCTAACAGATGACCTCTGTCAAAGCCAAAAATGTAATATTTGTTTTGTTTTGATCTAAGAAACCTAACCTGTTTTCCCTTTTTGGAAAGTTACTAAAAATAAGTATTCCTAGCGTTGTATTGGCCTTAATTGAAGGAGGCTATTAACTAATGTTTGAAGACGATAATTAGGAAGACGTCAAGATTTTGGAAAAGGTAGACGGTTTTGCCGAAGAAACGGTACCCCGATTTGCACATCACCAGTTCAGACAGCACTTTAGATTGTTCCCAACTACCTTTGAAGACTTGCTTAATAAATTAAATGCAGTTTCAGAGGGAAGATTGATAGCTGTAGGTGCTGGCCATCCGGAAATGTTATTGGATAAACAGACCATGATAGCAATCTGGTGTTTATCAAATATGAAAAGTTTTAAGTAAAACCCACCAGAGTTTATGCCTTCCTTAGCCTTGCCTAATGTGTATTTTCAATTTAGATCAATCGCTGATCGATTTGGAATAACCAAGTCAACCTGCTGGGATGTCTTATATAGAACATGTAGAATATTTCTGTGTATTTATGGTCAAATAAACATGGTATAGTGGCGAATGGCGCTTACCGCAGCCGACGCCATAAAGAAGTGAAGAAGAACATGGTATAGCGTTTTTGTTCTTCCACATCATATAGTTCCACTTCCTGCATATTATTTTCAGTCAAATCACAGAAAAATAAAGGCTTTGTTCAATCAAACTACCAAAATTTTAAACCTAAATATAAACATCAAACTTAACCTCACAAATTCAGCTGAGATTAATCGCTTTCCTCGGTCAAAATACTCCGAGCTAAAAGATTATCCTCGGAGCGCTCCGATTTTAATTGCCGAACTGTTGAGATTTATTTCCCCTCCATTTAGATGTCATAAACGAACGATTTAGATCAATCCAAGCGGTCTGAGGTAATTGCCGAACGCGGCTAGGATACCTTGATTTCGTTATTATGACAACAACATTTCGATGTATTCTGCATTAATTTGATAATTTAAATTTAACCAGTCGTAGTCGTTCAAATTCGCGGAAATTTTTAGCCGGTATTTTGCCTATTTTTTTTTGTTTATTAAGGTTTAATATGGTTTTATTGAATTCAGCTAAAGTTTAAAGTTAAAAAACGAAAAAACAATGAGTGCGTCGTCGGATATAAAATACACCGTGGAATTTTTGAAAAAATATTTTTTTTAAACCGACCAGAAAATTTACACTTTCTGGACAACTTTTCGTCTAGAAAATAACGTTTTTCCGGTCTCTAATGTCACTGTCACCCTGTTTTTTGTTTTTCCAATCGCTCTTTGATAATAAAAGATACCTTGATTTCGTTGTTATGACAACAACATTTCGATGTATTGTCGAGTGACAGTTCGTTGATTTTTAATTTTGTTCTTTATGTCAAACTTGTTTCGCGTAGATTATAAAATATATCGAAGTGTCGATCTTAAAAAAAAATATTGTACGTCACGCAACCGAAAATTAGTGTTTTCCAGGTCTCTCCAAGCTTCCAGGACTCGCCTATGGCTCGCCCTGGAAATGCTTGTCTCGACCTGAAAAACACTACTTTCCGGTCTTGTAACGTAAATTACTATTTCCTATAGTGCTTGTGCTCGATCATAAAAAAAAATCGACTGTCAAATACGTGAAATTATGTCCAAATCCATAGCAATAATAAATTAAATGAACTCGAACGTTCCCTTGTCTTTTTTAATGTTAAAATCGGATACAAATTCGACAAATTGTAAATAACCACCAATACCATCGCCCGTTAATTCCTCAAAATGTCGGTTAGTTTTTCACAAATTCTATACATTCTGCAAGTTTGCAGAACCTTCCAACGTTCTCAAAATTTGCAGACGCAAAGTATGATAAACGTTTTCTGGAATTCCCATTTTGTCATTTGCATCCCCAAACTAAACAAGGCTCCTTCAGATACATGTCAAAATTGCAACATGAATAGGGATAACTTAGTGCATGGATTACGGATTCTTATGCACGCAGCAATCGCGATTAATCTCAATTTTACTGATAAAAATGGTCAATCAGATAACGGGAGTAATATTCAGGCATACCTACCACCCCGATCCAAATCAATGGAGAGAATTCCCCTACCATGAATTGGAAATCCTCCTAGCACAATCGTTCAAATCCTCCCACTTTATTTTACCTTTATTTAATACATGTTTAAATATCAAAAACACTATAACGACGTCAACAGTGCCAATCGACTTAATAGCTGGGAAGAGAAAAGAAACCCTCTGTGCAAATTACAATCCGAAAAAGTACGTTTTAAAAAATGTAATTATTAGATCATTTCCAACGAAACTGTCTAATGCCGGGTCCACACCAAACCAACAAAACAAAACTGGCAACAAAACAGCAACGCAACAAAACTGCAAGTTCTCGAAAACAGAAACAGAATTGTCAAGTAAACCGCGCGGGTCCACACCAAACCAACAAAACAAAAACAAATCAGCAACTCAATGTTTCCCAACAATTTTTAAACAAAATCAAAACATTCAGGCAACTATTTTGTTTTGTTGGTGTTTTCAACAACTTTTTATTTTCCCGGTGGCTGGCGGTAAAGATCAAAGTGTTGATGTTTTGTCTGCGTTTCTAGCAACTCTATATTGGCCTCTAGTGTGTACGCGCTCGATGACAAGAAGAAAACAATTCAAATCAAAATCTGTATTTTTCTTCTGTATCGAAGTATCGAGGGTCCGATAATTTGTATAAGATTTTCAAGATCAGCACTGGTCATTCTTAAAAAGTTTTTAAAACTAGATCGCAATTCTCCACTAATACCGACATCATCTTTTCGTAAATCTTCAAGTAATTCCTCAACATAGTTTTTTTTGCCGGTTCTTTAAACTCGGTCTAACCCAAAAACGTTTTTTCTTTTTTTGGTTTAAGAATACAAAACCAGCTGCCATAATAAATAAGTCATGGTTCCTTTGTATTGCGAAATTTCGAGCACGCCACATTAAAACAGATCCGATTACAAAGTTGAAAGATTAATAATTATTGTTTTCGTATATGTGGACAGCATTTGACAATTTGTTTCTGTTTTCGAGAACTTGCAGTTTTGTTGGTTAAATACGAAAACAATAATTATTAATCTTTCAACTTTGTGATAGGATCTGTTTTAATGTGGCGTGCTCGAAATTTCGCAATACAAAGGAACCATGACTTATTTATTATGGCAGCTGGCTGGTTTTGTATTCTTTAAACCAAAAAAAGAAAAAACATTTTTGGGTTAGACCGAGTTTAAAGAACCGACAAAAAACCTATGTTGAGGAATTACTGGAAGATTTCCGAAAAGATGATGTTGGTATTAGTGGAGAAATGCGGTCTAGCTTTAAAAACGTTTTAAGACTGCAGTGCTGATTAGTTGTGTAGTTCGCGAACGAACTAGTTCAAAAGATCGAATCTGACAACTGAACTAAAAGATTCAATCAGTAATTACTGAGGATCATACATTATGATTATAGGCACCTACGCGCTTCTGTTGGAATCCCCCTTGAAATTTATTTAACATAATGGTGATATATCTATAAAATATTAAAAAGAAATCAAACTATTTTTAATAATTTTTTATGGTCGTATAGGAAAAATTGTGTACATATGAATGGTGTGAAAGTGATATTCTCAAATTTGGAGTATTTCCGCACTCTGCTTACGCTTCGTGCTAAATACTAAATACCTTCTAGTTTGGGAGGTACCACTTTTAACACATGTTTGTCACTGATTATCCACTTAATTACAAGGTATATTACCAATATGTGCTGCTAATTATAAATTTGCATCGCGTTAGCTAATGAAATAATGGGAATCCCTCAATCTGTTTTATTAAAATAATTTATTCACCGATTAGTGGTATTTTTATTTAATTGAATTGTTGTTCGAATGTCTACTTTCAGCACCGGAGATGGAAGGACCTCTGAAGAAGCTCGCCACTCGTGCTTAAACCCTTTATTTTTCTGTGCTCGTGCTAGCGAAACGTTAGGAAGCAATTCCAACCGACGACGGCCTTTAGACCCGAATGACTACACTAGCTCACCGATTGGCCGCGAAAGCCTAAACCAATTTGTTATCTTATTAAGCTAAAATTTTGCATGTGGGACAGAAACTGCATTTAAAAAACTTTTTCTAATAACTTTTTTTCGATATTTTCAGAAATAACCCCACTTTTGAATTATTTTTTGGGAAAAATTAAAATTTGATAGATAATGCCAACAGACTTAAGTATATTAAAGTACGAGTTTCATAAGAAGCGGTTTTAGCGCCCGCGTCTATTTTAAAAAACGAGCCACGAAGTGGCGAGTTTTTTTATTGACACGGGCGCTAAAACGCCTTATGAAACATGTGCTTTATACATTTTTTTCTATTTCACCTTTTATAATCAAGAAAAATACATTTTAAAAAGAAAATAAATCCTTTAAATTTTGTAAATTTTTATGTCTAAATTTTATGTTGGTAATACTATTTTTTATCATAGGAGCCTCTGGACAACAAAAATTATTTTGCAAACTGTCATTTTATATTTATATTTATTTTCACCACGAGATTCTAAAGTTATTTTAGCGATATGAGATTTGAAATTGGACGGAATACGTTGTGTGATCCTTGTACATTCGGTACATATACAGAGCGTTCGGAAATTCGGGAGATTTTGCTACTTTTTTTCTAATTTTAAAAGACGTGATTTTACGTCACGGCATTGCAATTTAGTATAGGGAAGATGGAAAATTCAAATAAAGTTTAAGTTAAAATCGACATTAGAAGGTTAGTAGATTGAATTTTGGATAGGATTTGGCAGAAAATGATAGCTTGAAGCATCTACAAAAGATTGATTTATAGATTTATGCAACCAACATACATGACTGTTATCCACACAGAATAAAAAAGTAAGTTATCAAGCTAGTTTTCCTCTGCGAAAAATGGGTTTTCTCGTAAATCACAAAGGCCGCGCAAGTCAATGAAATAAAACATTTAAATGTTACCAACATCAAATAAAGAAAAAACGCGTATCGAAATAGCTTCATTACGATCCGCAAATGAGGGTCGTACTGAACTCATTATGAACGTGAAATAGAAAAAAATCGTTATACTTTCAAAAAATTTCAGGACGGAAATTGCTTTTTTTAAGTATTACAAAGTTCCAAGAAATAAAGCATAATCCGGAAATACTAAATTTTATTAACACATCACAAAAAGAGTCATCATAACATAACAAAAGGTAAATTATTATAAAATTAAAATGTCTGTAATAATTCTTAAATACAAGTCTCCATGTTCCGCACACTCAAACAGACGGATCACATTTCTGCCTGTAAAGGTAAATAAGAATAACAAGAAGACGGGGCAGAAAAACATCGAAAAATGTCCAATCTACTCGGAAAAAGTATGGAATAATATTCAGAACAAAGTGCAAGATCAAACGAAGAATCGGACACCACATTTGTCTTTTTTACTTTGACTGGGAAATCATTTATTACCCTTTTACATGGTCATGCTATTCATATATTTGAGTTTGCAGCACATACAAAAATGTATGTGAATGTAATTTTACAACTTTGTTAATAATACTTTTTAACCTTACTACATAATCATGAATGGATTCTTTAATCTTCCCCATTGTTAATTAGGGAAGTATGTAAATCACATTAAATTAATGAATTATTTGATATTTATATAAATCGGTTGCTTGTTACGATTTCGCGTTACACTGACAAGGTTCTCTTAAAAAAGCACTTTCAGATAAGTTAAATTGTAATAAGCAGCCAATTTTGTTTGCGATTAAGAACAACTTTGGGTGACCCAGATTTAAAATGGTAAATGTTCTTAATGTTATCTATTTCAAGCAATGGACCAGTGGTTCCACTGGTGATAAAAACTGTTGAATAATTTAAAAATTAGTTACCGATTCGTTGCTTGAAATGTGTGCTTTTTATATTAAAATAATAGTGAATTATAAATAGGTATATTCGGTGTCATTTTGTGGTCCTAAGAAAAGTAGTACTATGTGCCCATTAGTAGATTAGCAATCAGCTTTTATTGGTTTTCATCTCTTTTCCGTGGGACAATATAGCATATATTTTGGGCGTACACTATATTCTACCAACACAAAGAACCCCGCACTTCTCTTATGGAAAATGGCCCTCGGTTAAATTTTCTAACTTTTAGTATGTTGTAGAGAATGCCATTCTGATCAAAAGTGTTCATGGCCACAACAGTATCTGCCGACCAGTTTTTAAGATACAGGGTGTCCAAGTTGCAAAATATGAATTCTTAATACATTATATTTTCGTAGTTTATAATATTAATTCGTTTTGTTTTTCTAAATTTTTGTTGGCCCTGTCGTAGATAGGATAGAATACTATAAAAATAGTTAAAAATTTTTTGTTAAATCATTGTATTTTCGGCATTAAATTAAATGTTAATAAAGTAATACTGTAGATGACATTAGATTGGAGCAAGCTATCAGAATTTATATTATTTATATTTATACAGGGTAACTCAAAAAAGTTAATATTTTTTTTATTAGTTTTGAAAGAAATTTTCTAGATATTTCTTTATGTACTACTTGTCGCTTATCATATGCTTCCAAATAAATATAATTATCAAGGTTGTTATTGATTTCCCTTTTCGATGACCAGTTCTGGAGATAAACAGCGTCGAACAGACTCAAAACTTAAAAAATAAGCAAATAAAATAACAATTTTTTTAAATTTTAATAAAACTTGTTATGTAAGTTCATCTTATAGTTAAAAATAAATATATTTAAAGCTATACAGGGTGTTTCGAATAATTAGTGTATTCTAACACTGTATTGCAAATAAGAAATACTAACGCTATGAACAATTTATTATATCCAAATTATTTTATCCAAAAATAATAAGTAGGCCCCTAATTATTCGAAACACCCTGTATAGCATTAAATATAATTTTTAACCATAAAATGAACTTACATAACAAATTTTATTGAAATTAAAAAAAATATTATTTTTTTTGTCTATTTTTTGAGTCTGTTCGATGCTGTATATCTCCAGAACTGGTCATAGGAGAAGGAAAATCAATAGCAAACAAGTAAGTAAGACACTTCAAGCAAAAAATATTAAAAAATAACAAAATTTAACCCATCCATTTTTAATATACCGGGTGATTTATAAATACATGCATTTTGATGTTATTTTTCTATCGCTTATCATCGGAAATACCCTGTATAACCTTGATAATTATATTTATTTAGAAGCATACAATAGGCGACAAGTAGTACATAAATAAATATCTACAAAATTTCTTTCAAAACTAATAAAAAAATATTAACTTTTTTGAGTTACCCTGTATAAATATAAGTAATATAAATTCTGATAGCTTGCTCCAAGCTAATGTCATCTACAGTATTACTTTGTTAACATTTAATTTAATGCCGAAAATAAAATGATTTAACAAAAAATATTAAATAATTTTCGTCACTCACCCGGTATATAATAAAATTTTTTTTTATAGTATTCTATCCTATCTACGACAGGGCCAACAAAAATTTAGAAAAACAAAACGAATTAATATTATAAACTACGAAAATATAATGTATTGCGAATTCATATTTTGCAACTTGGACACCCTGTATCTCAAAAACTGGTCGGCAGATCTTGTTGTGGCCACGAACACTTTTGATCAGAATGGCATTCTTTACAACATACTAAAATTTTAGAAAATTTAATCGAGGGCCATTTTCCATAAGAGAAGTGCGGGGTTCTTTGGGTCTGACCCAAAAATAAGTTTTATAAGAACAAGCTTTAATAGAAAACATCCAGAATTACTTAAATATTGTTTTAAAGTCGAATAATGAGCTTTAATTAAATGAAGAGTATGACCGACAGTTGGAATGCTTAAAAACTACAGTCATTGCAAATAATTATGCATAATGGAAGTAATAATATAAATTCTGTTTTAAAATTTAAACAGCTTTAAAAGGATCAATCTCAATGGGTGCATTGTTTTATATATTAGCATAAAGAAATTTTAAAAATTGGTTATGTCCAAATAGTATTATTAGTTTTTTTTGACCTTTCAACAAAAACTCAAATAACATAACCCTGTATTTTCAAAATTGGCGCGGGTCGATCGCCACCCAGTTAAAGTTAGTTGGAACAATTGCTGCTTTTTATTTGCATCTTGGATCGGGTCAATTTGACCCAGATCACTAAAATTTGACCACCACCACCACCACCCGCAAATTTCGATCACTTAAAGTGAACTGGTCAGAAGTAAAAGGTGGGAGTTGTTTTGACAGATACTTGGCGTAGCCTAACCTCAAACCACAGATAAAAATATAAAATATTTGCCCGTAATCCAAAATTTAAAAGGAAAAACTTTTTATTGACTACAACTAATGAAGTATTCAGAGGATTAAGAGAATAATGACGAGAGAATAACCATAACCTCAACAAAATTTACGTGACAAATGACACTGACATAGTCCGAAACAGAATAAAAGCCAGTTTTATTTGATGCAATTTGGATCAGATAATTTTAGGTCAGTTCATTTAAAAGTGAACTGATCGAGAATGCAAATAAAAAGCAGCGCTGCTAACTCAAATTAGTAGATGATGGCAACCAATAAAAACAGGAACTCCAATAGTATAGGGATATTATAGTGTGTGCCATTTATAAAGCTTATTAAACATTCTACTTTTTTTATACTCCTGTGGTGTTTACTCCTGAAAAAACAACATAATATAGACAAAATTTCGTTTAAAAATTCGAAAACCTAGTTGGCAAAAACCGTCTTAAAACAGCCAGTTTTTTTTTGGAAAATAAAATAAAATCTATCAACATTAAACCATGGACCTAATGAAAAATATTACCTCTATAATTTTATTATTAAATCAAAAGCTTTGAAACAACGAATTTTCAAATGTGCCAAATTGACACTAAATAATAATAATAAGCTAATATTTACAACAATTTGGAAATAGATATAGTTAATCCCTAATTACCTACTACTTACATCACAAAAACAAATTACGGATAAGGTATTTGGATGCAAATGCTACTACATATTTTCTATACTGTTTTGACGACTTTGACAATAACTATGAACTTGTCTAAGATGTTTATATTACTAGATTAAACACCCAAATGATCTTTCACTAGGTTCAAGTTTGGAACATAAAAAAATTGACTTCAAAGTTAAATTACAAGTTTTTGGAATGATAATTGTTTGATAGACAGGTTAGGACTATTTTAAATTTTTATATTATGGGTTTATTTTAATAACAAGTATATAATATGTACACTCAATCAGCAATCTTAGTGAACGCTTCACCTGTCTTTTAAGCGAATATATATCAAGGTTTTGGTCAATTTTTTTATCAATACTTATTAGAAATATGCAACTAACGTATCTACGTATATGCCATTCAAACTAAGAGGATAGTGGCTTTAGGAATATTTACACAGATTGATATCCTATGTCTTTTGCTAACTAGTCACAATGCATGTGTGTTTTATCAATTACATATAGTCCTTGCATCAGATAAACTTGTTTCAAGTTTAAACAAATGACAAGAAAAAAAATTATTCTGATTTAGAAAACCACGGTATTACAGGTATGGCATATAGTTTTGAAATTTTGCATTACTACTTAAAACCATCATGATATTTAGTTATCTTTCTTCATTCTGGTACTGGTCATTCTGTAAATAATGGAATCACGACCAGGATCCATATTAGCGGTAACATGACAGATGGCCAAAATCGCGAAAAACATAACAACACTAAACCAAAGAATAATGTTGAATATGGCTGGAAAGTCCTTTCTGTAGTAGGAAGCAAGGTTGTATTTGGTTTTCTGAAAAATAAATTAAACTTGTTTGACTCGTAAAAACTATATTTTGTATATGTTCACCACCATAACTTATATAGAGGGTGTTCATTTGAAAACTTCCCACCTCGATTTTCCTGCTTTAAAATGAAAATGTGGAAAATCGCTCGGACCCGTCGATTTTTATTTCGAGGGGGACATCTTTTGCATATATTTTCAATCTTGTTACTTCAAGCCCCTAGGAGGGATGGGGGGTAAGATCTAAATCTTAAATGGACACCCCTATTTTATATAATTTGTTTGGATTCTGCATAAAATTCTGAACCTTTTTTAATAAAAGCAATATTAGTCTATACTTAACAGTTTCCGAGATATTGACTCTTGAAAAATGACATTTTTGAACTTTGACAGCGTCTAGCTTTCTAACTGTACGTCTTAGAGCAAAACGGCTTACATGTCCCTATCTTCGATTTTTATTATCTTTCCAATAGTGTCAACTTCCGGTCAAACCGGAAGTACTATTTCTTACATCCGGTTTAACCGAAAGTTCACACTATGGGAAAGATAATAAAAATCGAAGATAGGGACATGTAAGCCGTTTTGCTCTAAGACGTACAGTTAGAAAGCTAGACTCTGTCAAAGTTCAAAAATGTCATTTTTCAAGAGTCAATATCTCGGAAACTGTTAAGTATAGACTAATAATGCTATTATTAAAAAATGTTCAGAATTTTATGCAGAATCCAAAAAAATTATATAAAATTGGGGTATCCATTTAAGATTTAGATCTTACCCCCCATCCCTCCTAGGGGCTTGAAGTAACAAGATTTACAATATACGCAAAAGATGTCCCCCTCGAAATAAAAATCGACGGGTCCGAGCGATTTTCCACATTTTCATTTTAAAGCAGGAAAATCGAGGTGGGAAGTTTTCAAATGAACACCCTGTATATAACTTACTGCCTTCTCATTTGAAAGATTTTATAACTCAAAATTTTGAAAATCGTAACTATTCAACCAGGTATAATAAAGATTTTTGTCTAGGTAGGGTATCAAAACATTTGACATATAAATCGGTTTTGTATAAAGGATTAAGTGAATATAATAACTTGAATATTTCAATTAAATCACAGAGCTCTTTGAAAAATTTTAAAAAATCATTGAAAAATTATTTATTTAAAAAACAAAATAGTGACTGATAAAATTTAAAATTTTTAAAATACTTTAAAGATGATATTGTTAAATTAGTTTAAATATTTTATAAAATTTGTTAAATTGTAGCACATTGCTACATAAATCTTGTTACTACTACTACCAATAAATTAGCAGCAGCACAAAATCTCCAAAGTAATAAACACTTACGTCACTTGTTTGGTCATCCTCAGTAGCTAAAATGTTTCTTCTGAGTCTAGTATGACTAGCATCGCTGGTAATGACATTCACAAATACATGATTATTGTAGCGCTTGACAAAAGCATCAGTCAGGCGAACTATGGTGTCCTGAAGCAATTGTTTGGCTTCCTTTGTTTTGGTGGAGTTGGGTCCATGAAGGTCTGATAGGGCATGGATGGAGGACAAACGGAACCAGTAGACATCAGGAACAAAGTCTTCTTTTACTGCACCATCTTCAATCTGTTTAAAAACAAAAAGGATTAAAATTAAAGAAAATTTAATTTGAATTTTTTTAATGAGGGTTTCAACTTTTTAACAATTTTTAAGTATGGTCAGTGTCTGAGTACTGGTGACCCCAAATCAGAAACACTAAGCTACAGATTGAATGATATCGCAAAATATTATTCACTAGTTTATATAGGTAAGTAGTACAAACCATTTACCTAATATGTTTCACATTATAGGTCACCATTGTAAGCAAATTTAAACCCTCGTTTAAACCTAAATTAAGAGCTAATAACATAAAAATGCAAAAATTACCTTTTGAGCAATTTCATTAAGCAAAGCAATGTCTTTTAAAAATGCTCTGTCTTCTTCCACGTCAAGTTTTAGATGTTTGTGATTAACATGCTTTGGATTTTCACTTTTTATTCCATCAAAAATAGTGTAGATTTTAACCTAAAAACACATATGAAATATTAACATACCTTCCAAATTGAGAACAGCTTAACCTAAGTTTTCACTTCCCAATTTGTGCTATATACCTAATATAAGTAATTAATTATATGTAAACCAAACTACTCATTCTAACATTCATATTTCTGTCTTTGGCTAACTACTTATCTAAACATACATATTCTGTACTTACATCATCTAAACCATTAGCTAAATCAATTCTAATCAAAGTGGGCTCTTCATCTGGAAATCTCTCAATTATTCTTTTTGCTAAAGATCTATAGACACGACTTTCATCATCGTTGGTCAACAAAGGGTAGTGGTGCCCCTTATTTTGACCAATGTCTTTCACCCCATCTACAGCTATTGTAACGATGGCTTCAGGGATATTAAATGGATTTTCAATGTAAAAGCCCTGCCAGTGAGAAAAATGTTCTGTTGAAAATCCAAGGGCAGCAGTGAAAACCTCAGGGAGGGTACTTTGCTTTATTGAATCATGTCCTCTGAAAATTATACTACCTGGGTGGTGAATAACCGAAAATTCTCCTGCTCCGTAAGCTAAAACCAAAAATTTGCTTAATAAAAATAGCACTTTTTCTTTTGTATCACACAAGATTACCCCCTTTCCGTCGTAAAGACCTGAGTGCATTTACTTAAAACAGTAATTTTACTTACCTGAAGCAACTAGGAATAAAAATCCCAGAAAATACATTTTAGTAAAATTATTTTTCACTCACCCAACCTTTTTTTCAAGCGATCATATGACAAAAATTGTCAAAATCACATGATCTTAACTGTCATAAAATATCACGAGAACCAAATATTTTCTAGGGACTTTTAATTTAAGGTACTTAATACGTATCGAACAATCGGACAAATACTTGAGATATCAGCCTCGTTCTCGTCCTTCGGGAAGCGTATGTGACGTGATTGGTCGATTTGGCCCCATTTTAATCAAGTATTAGAAAATAGATACGCTGTTAAATGTACCCCGGTAGGGACTCGGTCTAACAAGGTATAATTTCCATTTGCTTCTTTTAGACAGCAAAGCAAAGTAAAAATTTTTGCTTAGCTAAATCGAACAAACCCGAATAACTTCATATGAGCAATATAGCAAGTGAGGAGACTGAGGAGAGAAACCTTGCTGAGCTGAGTTATATTTTTGGCTTTGTTATGTTATTTAAAAATAACTAAAAGGAGTTATAATGATTAGGATGGTTTTAGGCCAAGCCCGTGACTGCTTGTTTGTGCTTTGTGGAGCCAGCCAGAAAACAGAAAACGAGAAGAAGAAGTAGCGGTGACATAACCTGTTTTTTTTTAGCAAACAGAAACCGAATCGAATTTTCGAAAACCCAAAGGCCTATTTGATTTTTGTGAATTTTCAAAAAAGAAAACTTGTTCTTTCAACATGGACAATCTAGAAGCCAATATCATGGACAAGTCCATGAGATCTGTGTTTGGTAATTATTATTTTCAATATTCTTACCTTTTTAACATAAACATACCTATGTATTGATTGTTTTAGTCGGAAATATCCCTTATGAAGCTACCGAAGAAAAATTAAAAGATATATTTGGAGAAGTCGGTCAAGTGTTGTCGTTTAAGTAAGTATTTTGTACACCAAAAATGTCTAAACCATTTTAGTCGAGCAATACATTAATAATTAATACTGACAACTGGTTTTACCTTGTTTTAATTATTACAACTTTAATTTTTAGAAGTATTTAAATGTTTTTTCTTATTATCCCTGGACGCCGTCGTATGTACCCTTTCAAACAAATTATTGGTTGATAATAGCCGAGATAATAACTTTGTTTCAACCCACCAAAAAAGTTGTTTGTTGATTGTTGCAATGATCGATTGATTGAGCGACGAAATTACCTATCAGTACTGAGTTTCTTGCTGGGTTGGAACAAAGCGATTAATGAAAATGCCCTAAGTTAAAGTGGGGTAAGTGTAACCCCCGGGGTTAGTGTAACCACAGCCATTTTTCTCTATAGGGTTGCCAGTGACCCTTTATAATCAATATTTCGTAAGGGTGGAATTATTTCTTCGGAAACGTAACAATTTTTTTTGGGAACAGTGTAACAAACTATCCTATAATTAACATTTCCTATAATTTTTGTATTGCTGAATAGTTATGTACCCAATACTTACTGTCCTTTTAATTTCATTTTTATTTGTAAAAAATAAGTCTATTTTGTTAGTGAATGGAAATTTGTGCACTTGCTGTGTATGTATTGGCTATTTATACTTAAAGAATATTTGTGTTTGGGTATGGGTATGCAGGCAAAATAGACGATTTTTGATCTTAAATGTGTTATTAAAGCAAGTAGGTAGGTATGATGAATCAATGTTAATGTAATAGAATTTATATAACTTGTGAATTTGATGATATATGTATGCCTTCAATGGTATTTATTTTAAATCTTTCAAGTAGTATTTTGCTATCATAACTCTTTGTAGGATACATAATATACACTTTGTGTGCTAAGTACTTTAACAATTAGGCTGCACTGACTCTAATCATCCTTATATTTGATGTTCATATTACACAGCAGTACTCGAGCTTTGATTTTACATAGGGAAAAGAAAGAGTTTTAATGGTTTCCACATTGGTGAAATGTTTGCAGACAGACAGAATCGAAATCCTAGCATTCTTATGGCACAGTTACAAATATTCTCAATATGTTATGCAAATGATAGTATTGTGTCAAAAATTACTTCAAAGTCCTTATTGCAGTATGATATTACATTAACCTATCTAGGTATTATGTTAAGTTAATATGAATAAATGTTTACAACTTGCTCTGTGGAACTTGTAACCAGCAATTACACTTACCCCAGTATAACATTAAATGAACCAACACTTTCTTTTTTGCTGAAGAGCTCTTATTTGATTGCCACTTTTATATGACCTGAAAGGCTGACAAATCGGAAACCATGTAATCTAATATGGAGTTAGTACTTTCTGAGGTACTTTCAGAACTTCATTTGCAAAAATATTTTAAATACTTTTCCATTAAAAGTAGTGTGAAGAATAATTTTTTTTTAAACGTAAATTTCTACAGTTGCCCCATACTTTTTTTTATTAAAAAAATGGGATTTTTCGTATATTGTTAAAAGTTTATGTAATTTACTATGAGCCTAAGAAGCAATACATTTTAACCAGTACACTTACCCCAGTTCACCTTATCTAATAATAATGGTAATGGTACCTAATTTAAAATTAGTGAATGTTATAAGTACATATTTATAAAAAACAAATTTGTTGTAGTAAGGGCCTATTGGGCTCTACATTGGTTTTGCAAAAGAGGGCATTAAGATACTTGTGTGGTGTAAATTGTCATACTCACTGTAAACCTTTATTTGTCAGGGAAGGGATTTTAACTTTGATTGGAATTTTTATCTTGGAAACGGCCTGCCTTATCCATAAAAAATATACAAATTATTCTACTAACAGCTCCTATAACATGCGTACTGTGAATGATATTCCTCTTCCCATACCAAAAACACTCACCAAAAATTCCTTGATATTTGAGAGCATCAAAATTTATAACCTCATACCACTGGCTTTTAGAGTTTAGATATTAATATTTTTGTTATTTGCCTTACTTAACAAAGGTGTGAGGATAGATATTCGGGAATAAAATCAACAACTTTTTGTAAAATAAGGTCTCAAAACGCTATTTTGCTCAAAAAGGTCGATAATTTTGTCCATTCCGCACCTTAAAAACCAAGGCAATTTTTTATGCTAAAAAGTAAGAATAAATTAAGAATATTTGTGTTTGGGTATGGGTATGGGTATGGGTATGCAGGCAAAATAGACGATTTTTGATCTTAAATGTGTTATTAAAGCAAGTAGGTAGGTATGATGAATCAATGTTATTGTAATAGAATTTATATAACTTGTGAATTTGATGATATATGTATGCCTTCAATGGTATTTATTTTAAATCTTTCAAGTAGTATTTTGCTATCATAACTCTTTGTAGGATACATAATATACACTTTGTGTGCTAAGTACTTTAACAATTAGGCTGCACTGACTCTAATCATCCTTATATTTGATGTTCATATTACACAGCAGTACTCGAGCTTTGATTTTACATAGGGAAAAGAAAGAGTTTTAATGGTTTTCACATTGGTGAAATGTTTGCAGACAGACAGAATCGAAATCCTAGCATTCTTATGGCACAGTTACAAATATTCTCAATATGTTATGCAAATGATAGTATTGTGTCAAAAATGACTTCAAAGTCCTTATTGCAGTATGATATTACATTAACCTATCTATTATGTTAAGTTAATATGAATAAATGTTTACAACTTGCTCTGTGGAACTTGTAACCAGCAATTACACTTACCCCAGTATAACATTAAATTAACCAACACTTTCTTTTTTGCTGAAGAGCTCTTATTTGATTGCCACTTTTATATGACCTGAAAGGCTGACAAATCGGAAACCATGTAATCTAATATGGAGTTAGTACTTTCTGAGGTACTTTCAGAACCTCATTTGCAAAAATATTTTAAATACTTTTCCATTAAAAGTAGTGTGAAGAATAATTTTTTTTTAAACGTAAATTTCTACAGTTGCCCCATACTTTTTTTTATTAAAAAAATGGGATTTTTCGTATATTGTTAAAAGTTTATGTAATTTACTATGGGCCTAAGAAGCAATACATTTTAACCAGTACACTTACCCCAGTTCACCTTATCTAATAATAATGGTAATGGTACCTAATTTAAAATTAGTGAATATTATAAGTACATATTTATAAAAAACAAATTTGTTGTAGTAAGGGCCTATTGGGCTCTACATTGGTTTTGCAAAAGAGGGCATTAAGATACTTGTGTGGTGTAAATTGTCATACTCACTGTAAACCTTTATTTGTCAGGGAAGGGATTTTAACTTTGATTGGAATTTTTATCTTGGAAACGGCCTGCCTTATCCATAAAAAATATACAAATTATTCTACTAACAGCTCCTATAACATGCGTACTGTGAATGATATTCCTCTTCCCATACCAAAAACACTCACCAAAAATTCCTTGATATTTGAGAGCATCAAAATTTATAACCTCATACCACTGGCTTTTAGAGTTTAGATATTAATATTTTTGTTATTTGCCTTACTTAACAAAGGTGTGAGGATAGATATTCGGGAATAAAATCAACAACTTTTTGTAAAATAAGGTCTCAAAACGCTATTTTGCTCAAAAAGGTCGATAATTTTGTCCATTCCGCACCTTAAAAACCAAGGCAATTTTTTATGCTAAAAAGTAAGAATAAATTATGCATTAGGTATATATTAACAAGACTTAAATTACAACAGATCTTCAAAAAATATATATTGTGTGAATAAAATACTATCTTGAAAAAAACTAAGAGGAAAATTTATTGACCCAAATATAAAAATAATATTTTGGGATATATTTTTCATCGGTAAATGCCCCTAGAATATTTTAAGGAAATTAAAATTAAAGAACGTTTCGAGTCTTTATAAAAAATAGACTAAAAATATTAATTGGGTGCCTGAACTTTTTTTTTTAACCGTTTTTACAAAAGGTGCGGACTTGACACTTAAGGTGCGGATTGGACATCGTATATGATTAAATTCGATTAATTCAATATAAAAAGGTAAAGAACTATTTATTAAAAACCAAAATGTAAATTTCAAATAAGTACTAAGAAAAGACAACATTACCATTAACCAACACCGATAAATACTTATTTATGTCAAATCCGCACCTAACTGTCCAATCCGCACCAACGTAAAACAGGCACGGAACGGACGGTGCCGAATGGACATTTTTTGACTTTAATTTATTCACAAAATCTGGCAACGCTGATTCGAATTATTCTTAGGTTATGTTTTGCCGACCCAAAAATGCACCATACCATAATCTATTTATTTAAAAGAAATACGTAACGTAAACGAAAACTGCCGTGCAGAGAGGACACGCAAGAAAGTGAGCATTTTTTACATTTTTTTTTAATTAACTGTTTTGCCAATATATATCAAAAAACGGGTACTTACCAATATCTTTAAGCGGCGCACAACACTATAACAAAACCAGAAATGATAAAAAAACGCACTGATGCCAAACTGACGCTGTCTTAATGTGTGGATTTCGTAGGTGCGGAATGGACATTTTTCCGAAGTGACAGTCCTAGAAAGCTAATAGTGCAAAGACTATTGCGGGTTATCTCGGTTATGTCATTGAATATTTTAGTAGAAAGAATAACCAAATCTATGATATATTGTTTTTATTATAATTGTATTTCGATCAAACAATTAAATTGTATCCAATTTAGCTGCTACGTAGGACAGGTGCGGAAGTGGACAAGAAGGCTCTTTTTTTGAGAAAATTATCGGGTTATTTCTTTTATTTTGTACTCCAAGTGTCCTTTTTATTGAAAACTAAATTAGTTTATTTATATAAATAATAGCTTGGGCTTTTATATGAATTCTCGACTTTTTGAACAAGGAAGGACAGTTGTATTTCCGTTTTGGCCATATTAAAAAAAAATGGTCATCTAGGCATTTCCTTTGATTTTTTTAAAACTTTGACTAGTATTCTTGCCAGATTTTTTGTAAGATATATTGTCTCATAAGGTGTGATTATCTATTTATTTATTTATCTATTTATTGGATTACTTATTCTTACTTTATACAGGGTGTTATTTAATAAGTGTCCGATGTTGTACAGGACGATTCCCCAGTTATTTATAAGGTGAAAAGTTCATATAAGCATGGGTTCGCAAGGCCTTCATTTTTAAGATACAGGGTGTTAAAAAATTTTATTTTATTTTTGTTATTCGTAAATAATTTTTGAAATAATATCGATATTTCGAAGGAAATTAGTATTTGTGGATTTTTTACTATGAGAAATTCAAATTTGATCTTAGTTTGGCCCTTAATTGTATGGGGTGCCACCCAGACCCACAACTTTTAACACCCTGTATCCTAAAAATGAGGGCCTTGCTTATATGAACTTTTCACCTTATAAATAACTGGGGAATCGTCCTGTACAATATATCTTATTAACTAACACCCTGTAGGTATATTTAGTGAACATTGTAATTTCCATAATAGTTTTAATATACTGTCCAACAAGATGTACTTCTTATAACAATGAAGTGTATTTTGGTTTGATTTGATTTGATATCTTATTAAATACTCGAATAATTCAAGAAAATCAGTTTTTAATTTCAAACTTTGACGCCCTGTATATCGAACATGAGGATCAAAAACGAATTTAGGTAGAAATAAAGGTACAAGTTCAAATTACCAAAATGAGGAAAAAAATTGTAATTGTTTCTGGAGTTCTTGCAATACTATCTGTTTTCGACAGAATAATCACATTAAAAAAAAATTACAGATTGGTGTTTGACCGAGAAACCGGCAAGCCAAAAGGCTATGGCTTTTGCGAGTACCGCGACCAAGAAACCGCCCTAAGTGCGATGCGGAACCTAAACGGTTACGAAATCGGAGGACGCAACCTAAGAGTGGATAATGCCTGTACAGAAAAGTCCAGAATGGAAATGCAAAATTTGCTTAACCAACCACCTGTAGAAAACCCTTACGGCGAACCTATTCAATCTGAGAAGGCTCCTGAGGCTATTAGTAAGGCTGTGGCTTCATTACCACCGGAACAAATGTTTGAGTTAATGAAACAAATGAAAAGTACTATTCAGGTGTGTATTATGATGTTCTGTAAATGTGTTTTACATAATATCTTTCATTCCATAGGAAATAAATAACTTTAACCCTTTTTTATTGCCCTAGAACAATCCAACTGAGGCTCGGCAAATGTTGCTACAGAATCCACAATTGGCATATGCTTTGCTGCAAGCTCAAGTCGTAATGAAAATTATCGATCCTCATACTGCAGCGGTAAGAATTTTTAATTGTCACAAATAAACTACTAAGCAAAGTCAGTTTTAACATCAGAATTGCCGATTTATTCCGCGCCCGTTCTTTTAATCTTTCAGTGGACATAGATACATCTGAACGCCGTTCGTTTTCTTTTCGTGAAATTCGCCAGGACTATATTATATAGAAGCAAGAATCTAAACCATCAAGATCGCATAAATTCCATAGACATTTACCGTTAGATAATCACAAAAGTGGCAAATTTATGGCCTCGCGCATGTAAACAACGCTACACACGATTAGACATGCGCACTGCAACATTATCATTTGACGAATGGGAAAATAGACGGGTCCGTTCTTTTTGAAGAATTTGAAAAAGTTTTAGTCCGAGAACTTAACCCGTGGAATACTTTCACCCTTGGATTAATATAAACATTCCTAGGTATTATTTAATTTTTTGTTTTATTTAATATAAGTATAGAAAAAAGTGTATTTTAAACTTTTTGAAGCAATACTTATATTGCCCGAAAAATAGGCGTACCTTATTACTCTTATTAGATTGCAGGGCTGCAAATAAAATATACCAAAACATGCATCCGGATAATCTGTCTTGGTGTGTGTTTCTTTTTATTTTCATAACTTGTTTGTGTAGCCTAGGCCTAATTAGATGTGTTTAAATTGATCATAATAAAATAAAATTATATATCAAGATATATCACTACTCCATACTTACTGAAAATACAAAATACCAGGTATTTTACCCCTATTTGGGCATAATAAAATCGCACAACGGCTGTTCTAGTCATTGTTTATATTCCATTTCGAGTCGCTAAAAGCACAAACACAATTTACCAAACTACACAAAAACTAGAAATCCGTAAATATTAAATACCCGAAATAAACAACAAGGAATCCACAGAGAAAACTTAAACCGCAACAACAAAAATGGCGCCAAGCCGGTTCTGGAGTGTATTTTGAGCATGTCGCCAAAGAAGGACAAGCCGATAACAAGAGGTTTGTGCGCATGCCCAATGCTGGCGGGAGGGAAGGCATCTGACCAGCGAGCCGTGCGCTCGGACGTATTTTTTCACCCATACAACAACTTTTATTTGCGCACGAGGTGAGCTGTACTTATCTAAAGGTAAATGTCTAAGGTGAAAACGCATTGTTGGTTCGTGATGATGACTCACAGACTACTGTTTGCTCTCTCTCTCTTACTTGCAATATAAATAAATGATGTCCACAGATCCTATTATCATGAGCTTCTCTCACAGGGCTTGAGTCCATTTATATAATCATGAGAATTAAGTAGGAAAGGTAAAACAACAAGGTAAAAACCGATGCTGAATAAAACAATGTTTCTTACTTTGTCTACTTATGTTTTATTTATACAGCGTGTCCAGAGAAGTTCTAGACATATGGGAATTTTCTTTATTGTTGATTTTACGAAGAAAAGTTATTCTTTATAAAAAGTTCTGCTTGATGCGCAAATAATATTGACATATCAAAACTTAATATATCATGTACAGGGTGTCCAGTTTTCGATGGTTTTACGGGGTATCTCGGTTATTAGTAAAGATAGAAGGATACGGTTTTCGCGGCACTGTGCTACATTTTTATGAAACAAAAGATGCCCTAATCAGAATTTTTCTAGCCCTCCTTGTTTTTGATATACGGGATGTTTTTGATAATTTTACATTTTGGGACACCCCCCATATTTAGGTTACCCTGTAGCTTATCAAAGAAAAAACAAATATTATTTGTATAGTTTTTTACGTAGAATCCAGTGACGTACTCAGATTTTTTCTACGTTCAATAGTTTCCGAGAAAAATACCAAACTTTTTTTTTTAAATGGGACACCTTATATATTTTTAAATAATATAATTCAGTTCATAACAAGCTTCTCAAAAATATATAATACCCTATTTTTATTTTTAATATTAAGCACGAAATTTACGTTTTATTAAAAAATATATAATTTTAGTTAGTAGGCCATGACGGGTATTGAAAAAAAACTATTACTGGTATGATAATTACTGCAGGAAAAATATGTTTTGGACTTCTTAATCTAATTAGCAGTAATATTTCAGTAAAAATAATAACAATGCACAAATCGAGTTGTATTTTACTACGCAAAACATTACAAAGAGAAGCTGAATATTAATAGAACTTACTCATAAATATTGCTTAAATTGTCCTCCATTATGCCTTAGACATGTTTCACACATAGTTCTTATCCGCCTTAATGAATTTAAAATAATAAGAGGCCGTGTCCGTAACTACCTAAATGATCTTTCAGTAGCATTTCTTAATTCTGCAATTGTTTGGTATTGAATAGAATAAATTTTATTTTCAAGGTGTCCCCACAAGAAGAAATCCAAAGCCGACAAGTCGGGTGACCTTGGTGGCCATCTTACAGGTCCATTAGTTCCAATCCAGTGGCCTGGAAAATTATTATTTAAGTAGGCCCTGATAATTAGCGCATTGTGAGCGGGTGCTCCATCTTGTTGCAGATATAGGTTATTGATACCCGCTAAGGGCACGTCTTCTATTATTTCTGGCACAACGTTTTCCAGAATTTCCAAATATTTATTGGCATTAAGGCTGCCTTCAAATATATTATAAATTATTTTGCTTCCTAGTACAAAACATGAAACGTTAAAGCCAAACCTTCCTTGCCGTTCGAGTGGAAATATTAGATGCTGATTTTCCTGAGACCAAAACCTCGTATTGTGTCGATTAAATATACCAGCACTGGTAAAATGAGCTTCATCGGACCATACAACGGTTTTTTCAAAAATTATTTCCCCTGTTGATATTTTGTAAATACCCATTACAGAATTCTGTACGGCGTTGTGCATCACCAGGATGTAAGTTTTGTACTAGGTGAAATTTATATGGCTTGAAATTGTGTTTTTTTAGGATTGTTTGAACTCTTGATTTAACTACTCCGACCAAACCTTCAACCGTTCTGCAAGAACTAGTTGGATTTGTTTCAATTGAAGCTAAAACATTTATTTCATCAGTCTCGCGGTTTTCCTTGTTGTAGATTTTAGGAAGAGGTTTAATTAAATGAACCGTGTTCAATTAAATTTGATTTTATCCTTAAAAAAATTCTTTTATTCGGCTGTCGTCTTTCGAGATATCTACAAGTAATTTTAAAAAATTACTAAATCTTCATAGAGATACTACACAAAGGCGTATATTTACCTATTGAAATACTCTTCTAATGCTACATCCGCATTTTCATTACAATGAACATAACAAACGAGCATGTCGTATTTTTCATTCTTTTCAAATTTCACATATTCTGCCATAATTAGGACAAACTGATCCTTTACTATTAATTAGATAGGTATTTTAAAACAACTTAGAGAACCTGAATATTCTGACAGAAACTAAAGAAGTTATTAATATGACATAAACGACTGTGTTCTTTTCTTTTTTTCAATACCAGTCATGGCCTACTAACTAAAATTATATATTTTTAAAAAAAACGTAAATTTCGTGCTTAATATTAAAAATAAAATAGGGTATTATATATTTTTGAATCGACGTTGTGGTCTACTGGTCAGCGCAGCGGCCTCACAGATCGTAGGCTCGGGTTCCATTCCCGGTGCCGGCAACGTCGATGTTAAATTTGGAATTTGGTTTAAGAGGTGCGCCGTCTTTCGGAAGAGACGTTAAACTGTGGGCCCCGTGTCATGGATGTTGGCACGTTAAAGAGCCCTACCCTCGACAAAGAGGGATTCGGCAAAATTACCAGATAGTGTGTGACAAATTCCCTGGCGTCGGTGATTGGCCTCGTTGCGGAAAAAGGCCGACGTAAAATAAATTAAAAAAAAAAAAAAATTTGGGAAGCTTGTTATGAACTGAATTATATTATTTAAAAATATATAGGGTGTCCCATTTAAAAAAAAAAGTTTGGTATTTTTCTCGGAAACTATTAAACGTAGAAAAAATCCGAGTACGTCACTGGATGATTCTACGTAAAAAACTACACAAATAACATTTGTTTTCTCTTTGATAAGCTACAGAGTAACCTAAATATGGGGGGTGTCCCAAAATGTAAAATTATCAAAAACATCCCGTATATTAAAAACAAGGAGGACTAGAAAAATTCTGAGTAGGGCATCTTTTGTTTCATAAAAAAGTAGCACAGTGCCGCGAAAACCGTATCCTTCTATCTTTACTAATAACCGAGATACCCCGTAAAACCATCGAAAACTGGACACCCTGTACAGGGCTGCAAAAAATATAGAAACACAGAATTACGTTAAGAGGGAAGTACCCTCGATTTTTATTTTAGAGCAAATTATTATAAGAAAATTTTACTAAAGGACTACAAAACGCGGTCAGATACAATTTTTTGTTGAAATATTTTAATTTACAGGATACCATCAAAAAATCTCTCGTTAATAAGTCGAATAATATTAAATGATTTTTGACTAACATGTCAATATTCGTTACTATAGTATTGCACATAGTTGTTGCGAAATTGTTGCGGGTAAAAATTAAAGAAATAAAATAAAAAAATATTTTGCAAAGGCTTTTTGATGGTACCCTGTAAATTAAAATATTTCTACAAAAAATTGTATCTGACCGCGTTTTGTAGTCCTTAGTAAAATTTTCTTATAACAATTTGCTCTAAAATAAAAATTGAGGGTACTTCCCTCTTAACGTAATTCTGTGTTTCTATATTTTTTGCTGCCCTGTACATGATATATTAAGATTTTATATGTCAATAATATTTGCGCATCAAGCAGAACTTTTTATAAAGAATAACTTTTTTTCGTGAAATCAACAATAAAGAAAATTCCCATATGTCTAGAACTTCTCTGGACACGCTGTATAGTATAATTTAAAATGTATTACGTAAAACACATGGTTTTTTTGTCAACAATACGTTTCTTTTCCCCATTTTAAGTCACTTCTTCACCCGGTCAACCAAGTACCAGCAACCCTTATGCCTGGAGACAAAAATGTTCCGGTTCAAGTACCGATCAACAGCCAATTTCAGCCGTCTCCAACTCCGGTGGCGCCCCCTAGACAGGAGTTTCAACCGGTTCCTGCGCCAATTATGCTTCCTCCCAATAATACGCATAATGTACCAGTGTTTACAGGTAAGTTGTATAACATTATACCGTTTCATGTTTTCTTTGTATTTAATAAGATATTTATTTTAAATGTGGCACATTACTTCAGCATAAACAATTACATATTTTGAAAAAAAAACAAACAATTGTCAAATATTTAAAATAGAACCTGCTAACTCCTTTCTTTATTCCAAACTATCTTTTCAGTTCATTACATGGAAAGTGACAACATAATATAGAAAATAATAACCAGAAATGGAAGTCAATCCAATTTAATTCATTAATAAAATCAATTTAAAAAAATAGTATAAATAATTTAATTTAGTAAATATCTCTTTAATTGTTTTTTAAAAGTTGCCAATTTTTTAATTTTTCTGACATTTTTTGGAAGATTGTTATATTTTATTATTCCGACATATAAAAGCGATTTTTTCCGAAATTACTTTTTACTGGTATAATTTGATAATTTATACCTACAACGTCTGGTGTTATGATGATGTAATGCCTTATTCTCCTCAAGTGTTATGTTTGATTTTTTTTCTTTAAAAAAAAGAGTGAATTAGAATACAAATTTTTAATTTATAAATATTTTGAACGTGTAAATACCCTTTCGGTCTATATAGTTTAACAGTTGGTTCTAAATGTGGGATTTTGTGTATACATTCAATAACTTTATTTTGCAATTTTTGTAATGGTTTAAAGTTTGATAAACAAGCAAAAGCTAAGTATTGTAATTTTGAATATATTAATGAAAAATATATATTTTTTAAGTACTTCAAAGGAATGAAATATTTATCTAGATCTGTACAAACCAGATACCAAAGGAGATATCGAGTTGATAATATACTGGATATGGCATTTCCAATTTAAATTTTCGTCTAAAACTAATCCTAAAAATTTTGTCGTTTTTGAATATTGAATATTTTCATTAAATGTTAAGGGGTTAATGATGGAATTTATTTTATTTTTTGTTATAAACAAAAGAAGATTTTGTAAAATTTAACGTAAGTTTATTTGACTGAAGCCAAGAAAGAAGTATTTTTAAATCATTATTAATATTAAAATACATTTCTGCAAGAGTTTAAGCAAAATAAATAATTGTTGTATCATCTGCAAATAGGTTTATATTGCCCGTTAAGTTCAATTTGGAAACGAAATTAATGTAAATTAAGAATAATAACGGACCTAATATTGATCCTTGTGGAACTCCACATATTATTTCTTTTTCCGGAATTTTTATTTCCTCAATTTGAATGAATTGTTTACGATAGCTTAAATAAATGAATAGCTTAAAATTTGTGTATTTTGTAAACTTAAGGCACTCCTAGCAAAATACTTCCGATCCTATTTTTAAATTAATTTTCAATTTAAATATTTCAGGTCAAGATGTTGATTTAAGATCCTTAGATCTTCGAGCAACTGTAGATCCTAGAATTAGTAGAATGGCGGATCAAGACATGAGACAGTTGCCGCCGCAGCCGGTACAACTGCCGAATCCTTTGCCACCACCAGTGGGAGAAAAGTAAGTTGCTCTTATAGGTTCAGGTTATTATTATTATACTAAAGTAAAGAGTTGAATTCTATACTTTTTCTAAAAATTTAAAATTTTTATAAATTACAGTAGGTATATTTTATTAAAAGTTTATTAAGTAAAACACACGTATTGTCTCTCAGCTTCTATGGTCTGTCTATTGTATCATGAGAAAAATGACAGAAAATACAATTAAACAAAAATTCACCACATTGGTGAATCCACGGACCAAATTCATAGACGCTTACCCTTAGATACGAACGGCTTATCTCAAGTGCAAACGAACGTTAAGTTTTATGCGCACAAACCTCTTGTTATCGGCCTATTAATCTTTAGCGACATGCTCAAAATACACTCCAGAACCGGCTCGGCGCCATTTTTGATCTTGTATTTAAGTTTTCTCTGTGGATTTCGTGTTGTTTTCTTTGCTATTGTGGATGGTGGGTGTTTAATACCGTGCGAGCAAAAATTATTTGCATCAAAGAGGGCTTGGTTTAGATCACAATGATATGGGGACGATATTATCTAACCAAATCTAGGTTAAAATTTTGTCAAATTCATATTATGACATGATATACCAAACTAATTAGGAATAAAATAAGTAGGCAAATACAAATTTATTTTTGTTGTTTACAAAATTAACAAAGTAAGAATATACAGAAAAAAAAATTACATGTATTCTGAGAATTCACATAACCCGAGAGGTGGAACCAGGCTTCATCCGAAAAAAATGTCAGGTCTAATAAATCATTTCTTTCCAATAAATTTTGGGTAAACCATTGAGCGTAATTCCTGCATCTTTCAAAATCTGCGGCTTGTATTTTTTGGAATACGTGCACTTTATAAGGAAATAAATTTAGCTGCTTCTTAAGAATAGCCCTGCTTCCTGCATGTCCCACTTCTTGGGACAGGCGTCTTATACAATTTGTTGGCGTACATTATTTCACGAACGTTCGAAAGTTCTTCTGTTCTTACAAATGGTCTTCCTGCTCCTTTTTTGTGTTGTATAAAACCTGTTTCCGTAAACACAGCCACGGTTCTTTTCAGGCAATGATAAAAATCCCCAGCAATATATCAACGTTAGGAAAATGTTCGTGAAAATCGTCCATGCACAAACCCGGATTGTATTGCCACTCACAATTTACTTTAACCCCGTTTCGAAAATACGCTTCAACTATGAATGTTTTGTGCTATTCTGTAAAGCCCATTGTGTGAATTGTTCAAGAAACTGGAAAAATTAGCGATGAGTCAAATTACTTGTAACGACTGTCGAAGATGACGGACTAACTGATTGATTGTTAATTCAGGTAGTTACTGACACCCAACAGATATTAAGCCCTACGGTTAAGCATTACGTCCTTAGATGCAAGGCCCTCTTTGATGCAAATAATTTTTGCTCGCACGGTATTTACGGATTTCTAGTTTTTGTGTAGTTTAGTGAATTGTGTTTGTGCTTGTAGTGACTCGGATACTCTGATTGGAATATAAACAAATAAATAAATTGTATGATAATGCCCAAATAGGGGTAAAATACCGGGTATTTCGTATTTTCAGTAAGTATGGAGTAGTGACGACTTTGTGACATTGGCAAACATTTACCTATTCGAAGTTTCCTGTCACTTTTTGAAATTTACTTAACCTTACTTTTTCTAACGTCGTAAAACGACGCGTAAACTTTGCCCAGTGTAAAATGGCTTTCTATCATTTTTCTCAAGATAAAATGGACAGGTATAGTGCAGTGTTTTTAATTTTCCCTGACATGTTTATTCATTTTTGCCAATTTGTTTTAATTTGCTCTGAACTGTTATGTAATGGATTCCTTAATTACGTTACATTGTCAATTAATATAATATTAATAGCTGTAGGAAAAAATTTAATTATAGTTGGTTCGGTAAGAATCCAGATAAATAATTTATTTAACCCTGTTGCCAGCATCATTTCTATGGTTAAGCCGCTGGAGGTCAAAACAGACAGGTAAAATATTTTTACAATTCTAAACAATTAGGTATGTTTTGGCGCTTTGAAAAAAGGAAAAGACAGCTAATTATTGTTGTTTACTGCGGGGCTTTACTTTTCCAGTTGCCCAGTGACGCACAGGAAGCCAATCAACTTAATTTCTGAAATAGCATTGCACTAATTACTAATTAGTTCACGTAACAGGTCTGTTAATAAAATGTTTTTCTTGCTAAACTAACATAAAAATCCATTTTTTACTATACAGGGTCGCTGACATTTATGGAAACGGTCGATTATTTCTTAAAGTAAGATAGTTAGTGTAAAATGTTAAACATAAAAGTTTTAGGAGTTTTTAAAGTCTACAGTGTGACCAGTAAGGTCCGCATCATATGGGATTTTTTTATTAATAGCTTTATTCGAAATTTGACTTTGGCATCAAGTTCTGCTTCGATCGAGATGAAAATTAAGCAAAACAATAGTAGTCACGTGATTCGCATTATCTGTCAAATTTTAATTTTTTCCAAAAAATAATTCAAAAGTAGGGTTATTTCTGAAATTATCGAAAAAAGTTATTAGAAAAGTTTTTTTAAATGCAGTTTCTAACCCACATGCAAAATTTTAGCTGCATAAAACAAATTTTGATTTTTTACCCATATTTTGTAAATTGCACCACTTTTGCAAAATAAGACTCAACGCAACCTACATAAAACTTCTTAGTTTTGACAATGCTTTATTTCAGATACATTTTCTTTAAGGTAGCCCCATATTAAATGTGTGTTTTTCTACAAAATCACAATTGGGCTATTAAAATTTGGTCGCATGTGATGCAAAGTTTATTTGTTTTTGACCCTGTATAAGGTAACTTCATAAAATAAGTATTTTTGAAAACTTAGTTTGTGTCTGAAAGTAATACACCTTAATATTAAAACAAAAAAGAACACATCAGTGTAATCAGTAAAGTGTTCATTAAGTGGAAAATAAATTTTAGTGGTGGGTAAAAAATCAAAACTATCTTATGCAGCTGAAATTTTGCATGTGGGCTAGAAACTGCATTTAAAAAAACTCTTTTTAATAACTTTTTTCGATATTTTAAAAGTTGTTTTTTGAGTTATTTTTTGGAAAAAATTAAAATTTGACAGATAATGCGAAGCACATAACTACTATGTTTATGCATAATTTTCATCTCGATTGAAGCAGAACTTGATGCCAAAGTCAAATTTCGAATAAAGCTATTAATAAAAAATCCCATATCATGCGGACTTTACTGGTCACACTATATAAGAATGAAGAAAAATTAAGTGTACAGGATGAGCCGAAAGGCCGTACCAAACCAAAGTTGTTTTTTTAATGGAGCACCCTGTATATTATTCGATATTTATGTTCTTTAAAAAATTCTAAATAAATGTATATCACACTGCTACACGTCTAAACTCAGCCGTTTTTGAGATTATCCTTATCAAATTATTAAATAATCTCTGTTAAATTTTTAATATTCATAATTCGATGTCTCGAAACACACCCTGTATAATTCAAAATAATTTTAAATTATAGACCTTATGCCTTCCTACAACTCTGTTTTTGAAAAATATTAAAAAGTTAAGAGTTCAGATGCTGTGGAATCCTGTGTTGAGAGTGAACCACCCCGTATTTATTATTTGGTAAAAGTACTATATGTAAGGTAATTCCCTGTAATAAAGTGATGTTATTGTATTATTATTGTTATTATTATTATTAATTTAAGCATTTTCGTCATGTGAAGTTTGTTCTAAATGTTTTTTTTTACATATTTAAACAGCTTTCCAAGAGATGTTAGAGATGCAAGGGACCCTAGAAACGTTCCTGTTACTTTTCCCAATGATCCTAGGCAAGCTCCAAGGGTGGATCCTAGACAGAAGCGTAAGTGTGGAAGCTTGCTATTAATTTTTTTGAAATTAATTACATTTTTATACCAGTTAATTTCATGTAATTTAATTATTCTACAGTGACCGGCCAAAAGTTCGCAGCATATGGACATTTTTTATTTTATTTGATATACGTCACGTGACTACCGGTATTGATCATTCCAGAACACCTGACTTTGACAGGTCGGTCATGTTTGCTGGAGGGCACACATATCGATTATTTCACGTTTAATCATTATGTTTTCGAGAGCCCTTATATAAATCGTTACTTTTCTGGTGTTATTTAGCTGAATATTAAGTAAAAATGTCTAGAAGTAAATATTACTTAACTATTAGTGACGTTATTAAATGCCGGTATGACAAACAACCACGGTACACCTATACACTGTCGACGCGTATAAATTCTCTCTATCTCCCTCACATTGTGACGTTACGTGAGGGAGTCTAGCGCGGGAGATTAAAAAAAATAAGACTTTATTATTTAATTATTGGAGCAATTTTTCCCATGTAGCTAACTTTGGCATATAACATTATTTTTGTCATTGATTATTGGCGATTTTTCTACCAATATACAGAGTTAATAAATATTTTATTATAGCGCCACCAATTATTCCCATCGCGCCACCACAACCAGTTAGACCACCAGTGCAACCTGCTGCTGTGTCTCCGGCTGCTCCGAGCCAGGCTCCCAGACCTGTCATACCAACCCCAGGGAATATGCCACCCGGTGCCTCTGATCAAGAAAAGGTAAGACATTAATTATTGCTTGTGTACCAACTGTACACTTCAGTTGCGTCTCGCGGCTATTATTAATTTCCATTCTTTACTCTGAACTGAAAAAGCTCAAATAATGTTATAAACATTCCACATCCGCAGTAAAACTGTTTATTTTTATAAAAATAAGTATTTGTCTAGATAATAATAAAATTATAAAGCGGAACTCCAGATAACAAAATATTACCAAAATATCCAATCGATTGGAAATAGTGTTGATCATATTATAGAGATGCTACTTAAAAACAAGTTTTTGCTTATGCCTCACCGAACATTGGCAAACACAAGAGCAGTTATCGAAAATTGGAATTAAAGGCTTTAAATTAGCTGCCTGGTTTTGTAGAGGGGAAAGTCAACATGGAGGTAGTGCAGTGTATACAGGGTTAGGAAAAATTACCAGAACGGTCGATTATTTCAAAATATACAGGGGTTATCAAAAAACGTCTTATATAAAAAATGTAGGGCTGTTAAAAATCTACATATCGGTGATAAATTGAAATGTACAGGGTCGCCCACAAAGTTGTGGAGAATGATAGTTATATTTTTTTAAATGGAACACCCTGTATATTTTTACTTATTTTGATTGTCGACTCAATTTTAAACATTTTTTATTAACCATGTGTTATACCTAAATTCATTACTTTCCTAGAAATCGGCTTTTCAAATAATAACGTATAACGATGCGATTTTCGAACATAGTGAACAACAAATAAGGCACGACCATGGTTACTAATAAATAATTAATAGTTTGACATCTGAAACTCAAATTCTGACAGAAATAGACAAAAAAGAAAATAGTAAGGCATTTTTACTTACTGAAACAGAGAGAATTGATATTTTAATTTTAAGGGGGTTTGGCGATAAGCAGAGATCATATCAGGAGGTATGTAATATTTACAATAATTTGCATCCAGACAATCACATTAAAAAAAATGCAGTTTTTCGAACTATTGAGCGTTACAGAATGACTGGTACTGTAAAAAACCGCCCAAGATATGGAAGACCTAGGACTGCTACCTCCGAGGAAAAAAAGCTGGACATTCTGCTTGCGATAGAAGAAAATCCCAAACAATCCACCAATCAACTTGCTTTGGATCATGAAATTGATCAAAAATCTGTACGAACCGTTCTTCATACTGAGAAAATGCATCCATACAAAATTAATGTTGTACAAGACCTTTTTGACGTTGACTGTGATCGAAGGCTAGAATTTTGCGAAATAATTACTGGAAATATGGAAGAAAACCCGAATTTTTCAAACAATATTGTGTTTTCGGATGAAGCGACTTTTACACTACACGGAATGGTGAATAAGCAAAATTACCGTTACTGGGCGCGAAATAACCCTAACTGGTATGAAGAGCTGCATACACAGTTCCCAAGAAAAGTTAACTGGGCTGGATTGTTTGCGGGACATGTAATGGGCCTTTTCACTATTCTTAAATTTGATACATTTGGCATTTGAATTGTTTAGTCGGTGCTATAATAAGTGTTTTTCATCAATAAAACTATTGCTAGGTCATAACAATAATTTATTTCAGCACAGTAAAAACCGGGTAAAATTCAACCAATTTTAAAATCTCAAAACAGGCGCGACTCATGACGTAGATATGTTAAAAGCTTGCTAGAGCGCATGCGTTTAACCTCGCACACGCGTAAATGCTGATCTGTCAAACTGCCATCGGCAAATTAAGCCGCTGTTGCCATATGTAGAAAGTTTTATAATCTTAATAATATACTTTCTTCTTAAAACTTTATTTGGATACTTTAAATAAATATAAACATAATACTGGTAAAATAATTCATTCCGCAGCTATTGAATGGAAAACTGGTATATTATAATTACTAATAATTGCTAGTCAATTACCATTACACTGGTACTATAAACTATAATAAATGATTTTTGAGAGTATCGGCAACACTGTCAAGCTGCTGATTTTGTGAATTCTTGATATTTTAAGCCAGCGACTCGGCTATTCTTATCATTCCTCTGTGCATCAATCTTCCGGCGCGATGACGTAGGTATGTTTAAGTCCGTGTTTTTATTCAAGGAGTTTTTTTATTTATTTATTTTCTCGGTTATGGCTTAAAAGTATAGAAAAGTAAAAACACAGAAAATTTTATTTTTTGTTCCTTTATACACTACTACCAAAATCAAAATTTAGTGAAAAGGCCCATTGGACCCTTTTTTATCGAGGGAAATTTGAACGGTGATCGATATCTCCGGCTTCTTCGGCAAGAAATAGTTCCAGCTATAAACAATTTAAATGCTGATATTAACTTAACCTAGTATCAGCAAGATGGAGCTCCTCCGCATTTTACTCGCGAAGTTAGAGAATTTTTGGATGTCACGTTCCCATCGATGGATAGGAAGAAGAGGGCCTATCGAATGGCCTTCACGGTCCCCCGATCTTTCGCCATTAGATTTTTTTTATTGGGGTCACCTGAAAAACATAGTTTATCAAAATAAATCCAATAATTTAGAAGAATTAAGAATGAAAATTGTCAATGAAAGTGCGAGAATAACAAGGAAAATGGTTTTAAACACCCAAAGACATTTTTGCGATAATTTGTATCATTGCCAGTTAGTAAATGGAGGTCATTTTCAACACTTATTAAAAATAGAGCCGTTTTGCCATGATTTGTTATACGTTTTTGTTTAAAGTTAACTTAATAAATTATTTCTTGAAATTTATTTTGTGTTTTGTAGCTGATCAATTTATGTAGGAAAGTAATGAATTTAGGTATAACATATGGTTAATAAAAAATGTTTAAAATTGAGTCGACAATCAAAATAAGTAAAAATATACAGGGTACCATTTAAAAAAATATAACTATCATTCTCCACAACTTTGTGGGCGACCCTGTATATTTCAATTTATCACCTATGTATGTAGATTTTTAACAGCCCTACATTTTTTTATATAAGGCGTTTTTTGATAACCCCTGTATATTTTGAAATAATCGACCTGGTAATTGTTCCTAACCCTGTATAAAAAAATCAATGAACTTTAAAGCCATTACGAGTATTTAATTAGTAGTTTATCTGTACAAAATGAATGTGAATTGTGAATGTGCCGCTATTGAATGTTTAATAAATGGTAAAAAAATTGTTATTCTGTCCATATACGGGGTGTTACAAATTCGACATACCAGCATTGGAATCTCGGAAACCATAGGAGTTAGAGAAACGGTTAAATGGGGGCAAAGTTGTGCAATTCGGTACTGATTATAATGCCGCTTTAAAAGTTTTCAAATTCCGAATACTTCCGATTTTATTCGAAGACAAACGAAATTTTGCAAAATTGTTTTTATTTTTTCCTGAGCTCATTTGACTAGTTATTTAAAAATAAATGACACTTTGTCATTGCCACTTTTTCTCCTCTACAAAATAACGTTACTAAACTAAAGATCCGCCGTTTCGTCTCCAAGCGGCCATCACCAACGTTACTTTTTTTAAATACTAACCTGGATTTTTTTAACCGATTTTTAAACCCTCCTACCCTCAAAATGTAATGGCGATATTACTTTCTCATAATGATGAATTGTCCTTACTTATTTTTTTAAATTCATATTTTTTACACTTCTTGTCAGTCCGGTCCTGGCAACGAATCACAATATTAATTAAAAGCTTTATTTTCTTATTATATGTAAACTGAATAGACAGAATAGATATGGTATCAGGGGAAATGCCTATGCGTGGATAAAGTCTTATCTGTCAGATAGAGTGCAAAGAGTAGTGTTTCAGGATAGTAACAAAGAAATCAAATCTGATTTACAAGGAAAAAAGGAATTGGCATAGCTCAAGGGAGTATACTGGGCCCTATACTATTTATTATCTTTTTAAATCGTCTCAGTAGTATGGAGAACAATTTTATAATAACAAATTACGCAGATGACACAAATCTTCTTGTTTCGGGATGAAATATCAAGGAACTTATTAACTATGATTGTTACCTTATCTTTGCTTAAAGATATTGTTGTACAAGACAAAATTGTTCCTTTTGTTCCATTTCTAGAATTTTGGTCTTGTTAAATGCGACGTAGTTTTCTATATCTGTAAACATAGATTCTTGTAAACTTTTAAAGTTGTTTTACTCATAGAATCGTTAGTATGTCGATGATGAAGCTAGTTTTTCACCAAGATTTAGAAATATGACATAGAACTTTTCACAGATTCGTTTAATGATTCATTGCCTTAAAGTCCCTTTTTTTGTCCATTTTGTGAAACTCTTTATTAGGCTTCTAGGTTTTCTAAATTTTCCGTTCTTACCGTTTCGAATGTGGGTTTTTGTTAAATAAACAACCTTAGTTACAACCTCAGATTTCTTCACAACTTTTTCGTATAGCGTGTTTTTAATAAATTTTATTGGTAGATCTGCAATGAGAATGTTATCAACTTACATTAAATACAGCAGCATTTCGAAAAGTTTCTACATTTCTATCACATTTAAAATGAGTTTTTATTTTCGTTCAAACATGAGACATTCTCGGAGACAGTGATTATAATATCGTAAGAATGACAATATAATTTGATAGCGACAATTATTGTAATGTTGAAAATGACATTAAAAAAATTAACTTAAATAATAAAGTTTAATATCGGCTTGTTAGGACCCGCCATCATTCTGTTATCATTAGTTTGGACATGCGTTAATGGCGGTAAATGTCTGTTTAGTCCAATTTTCGAATAAAAAAAGCTATAATGTATGACAAAACTGCTATAGATGAAAATCACCACTTTCCATTAGTTTTGTCTATAAATATAGTAGTAGGAATGTTATCGTATGGGAATCATTCTTAATAAATTTCATTTGTTGTCTGTTTTTACTTCATGTATATAAAATAATATTAATAACAGTGTGAACATTTAGTGCTGCAAAAAAATTAACTATTTAAACCTGTGGTGCGCACCAACGACGAAGAAAATGAGATATCTTGCATTGTCGTCCTTGGTGCGCATTACATTTTTTATATACTGCCCTATAATTAGCCATTTATTTATTTCTTTTATAGGCTGCTCTTATCATGCAAGTTCTTCAACTTTCGGACGAACAAATTGCCATGTTGCCACCAGAACAACGCAACAGTATATTGGTTCTGAAAGAACAGATTGCCAAAAGCGCACAAGGACGTTAAATTTTTTTTTGTGTCATCTTTCATAAATATAATATTATTATAATTCACATTATAATGGTCGTATGGCCACAGTCTTATCCATGTTGATAAGCAACTAGACGCAACGTAAAAGTAACTATACTTAAGTTGTATCAAAACATTTTTCTAATAAATATCCTAATTATTATAAACTGATTTTTATTTAAATAATATCGGCTTTTGAGAATGTCCATAAGTCCTAAATTTGACATGGCATAATCGGATAATGACATCTTATTCTTTATTTGCATGTCAGCGCACATTCCATCATTTCAACGCTAAAGGCATAAGCCATATACTAGTACTCCTTGGTAGGTTGTTTAAACAACCGATTGTTTACATGAGAAAACACCATACATGCTGACTAATGTAATGTAGGGTTTCATGGGGTTCTCTAATACACACTGAGATCCTACGCACAAGCTAATAAAGTCAGCTGATATTTTTATTTAGCTTTACCAAATACGGTGCTTTTGGAAATGTCCCAACCAAAGACCTGATAAACTCTGAAAGATCTCTGGTTCCAACCTATACTTTGTTAAATAAAAGGTTGTAGAAAACTGCTAAATATAACCGAAAGTAAAACGAAAACAAAAATAATTAAAAGGTCTTGGCTAAGGGCTTATGACAGAACGCTTGGGTTGCATTATTCAAAAGTAAAATTGACGAAACTGACATCGGTTTGTTTTATTATTGAATTGTCAGTTTAAGAAGCGAGCTCCTAGGCGTGTTCGATTTGCAGGTTCAGATCGATCTAACTGATTCCAACTGATCTGATTTGTGTTCGATTGGTAAGGGATCGCACGGTCAAAGTGATCTGAACTGATTTTTAAAATCAGATCGATCCAAATCTCTGTGCCAATCGAACACGCGTCCTGGCGTTGCTCGTCCCCCCCACCCCCACCAGCCCACATTACCGATTCCAGGATCTTTTACTACTATAGCAGAGGGCCGTGGCCTAATAGCCCAAGCCTAAACTATCCACCTGCCTACGCAAACGCGTAGTCTTGTATTATTTGTTTTCGTTGTCACATTGATGTAATAAATATTCGCAAATGAATCGCCTATTTCAGAAACTACCCAAGACACTTTTTGCTATCATAGTTTTCAGGAAATCAAAAAACGTGATTATAAAATAAAACTTAAGAGCAGTAACCCCTTTTACCACAATGAAAATTGCCGAACGTTTTGCTGGTCAAACGAAAAGAAAAAATAAAAATTGATATTTAGAAAATAAATTCTACTTTAAATACCCCATCCAGAAAAGTAAATGACGATCAAAAATATTCCCAAAATTTTTTTTAGAATTTTTTTTTATTTTTAGTAATTTTGTAATATCTTAAACAATTCTTTATTGGTCAAAAGCAAAATTACTTTCCCGGGTGTAGAATGTTGTACCAAACAATTTTTCTTAAAGCCGTTTTTCAATATCGGCCTTACTTTTTTCTCAAAAACGTTGGGCGCGTAAAGTGAATTTAAGCGTGTAAAGTGGATTTACGCGTTCAACGTTTTTGAGAAAAAAGTAAGGCCGATATTGAAAAATGGCTTTAAGAAAAATTGTTTGGTACAACATTCTACACCCGGGAAAGTCATTTTGCTTTTGACCAATAAAGAATTGTTATTGGGTTGATATTACAAAATTATTAAAAATAAAAAAAATTTTGGGAATATTTTCGATCATCATTTACTTTTCTGGATGGGGTATTTAAAGTAGAATTTATTTTCTAAATAACAATTTTTATTTTTTCTTTTCGTTTGACCAGCAAAATGTTCGGCAATTTTCATTGTGGAAAAGTGGTTACTTCCTCTTAAGGTTATTTATTTTAAAATGATAACTTTGTATCAAACTCAAAAATGTCAAAAAGTGACTTGGGTTGTTCCTGAAATAAGCGATTCAAATATTTGACAGTTTAATCGCCCAGTAGGTATACATAAGCAAAAAATAAGACGCCACTGAGTTTTTGGTAATTTTTAAATTTTTTTCGGATTAGGCAACTAAAAATATCCTTTTTTTGTCTGTTAAATTGTTTTTATATCTTGCTTCGTTTTCAATTCCGACCCCATTAGTTAGTTTTTGGTATGATTGTTCCAACTTTCATTAATAATTTTGTATAATTTCTCATCAGAGTTCTTTCATAAAATTTAAAACATCTTTTAATTTTATTTTTTATGCTTTAATGTTTTATCTTTGCTTTTAATGCTTGTAAGTATACCTCTCATTTAAGATTTAATTTAATTTAAGATTTAATTTATCATTTAAACTAAACTAAGAAATAATTTTGTTAATTTATACCTCGAAAACGTGCCACTAAATTAAATTAAATGAAGTGCAAAAAAAATAAGATATGTCCAGCGGTTGTTACAACAATTAAAGCAAGTAGTAAAAAACAAATCGTAGTCTTCCATTACAAATCACAAGAATTTAGATCAGTCAAAATAAATAGAGAAAAACCACTTATTTGTTGATAAAAATAAAAATTCCAACAATAATTTTAGGTTATTGTCACCGATCAAAATATTCATCTTTCTTCCTGGCCAATCACGGACAGTTGTGGAGAACGATTTAACGCGATTTAGCACGACCTGACACGATCTTTTACCTTAAGTTGAAAGTTGCATGGTCAACTCTTAAATTAAATTAAATGATAAATTAGTTTAAATGAGAGGTATATAAACGTATGCATAAGAAATTCAACTTTTAAATTCTTAGTTAAGTTTAAATCTTAAATTAAATTAAATGTTAAAAATGGGAGGTATAAAGCAGGCAAAAAAAACAACAAAAAATACAACGTATTAATTATTTAATGATTTTTGTTTTCCAGAGATATGCAATAAAATTGTTTTCATTTCTCGAAAACGAAGCAAGATATGAAAACAATTTAACAGACAAGAAAAGGATGTTTTTTAGTTGCTTTAATCCGAAAAAAATATAAAAATTAACAAAAACACTGGCGTCTTATTTTTTGCCAATATTATTTGTTAAGGCGCCGTCTTATGTCTTTGGACGTAATAATTTAGCGCTACACGAGCGTTTTATCTTATCACTAAAATTATCATTACCAAAATTAAAATAAAATCTGCTAACGGATATAATTATAATTAAAATGCTCGTCGTTATTTAAAAAAAAAACTCGACCCCAAATATCTCCGTTCATGTTGGATTTATTAAAATTTTTTATGGGACATAATTTGATCAAAAATCAATTATCTTTAAGAACCACAACATTTAAAAGTTCCTGTCATCAAAAAAAATTCTTTGCACTGCGGTGGCGCCACCTATACATATTGTATTTTTTACACCGTTGTGAAGCCAATCATAACCATAGAAATCTTATACAAGTTAAGAGGCCTATCCTATGATCATAACTGGCGTTTACAGGATTTACATGTCACTTTTAGTTTTCGAAATAATTGGCCTGGGAGTTTTTATTAAAACACCCGGTATATGGTTTATCTGCCACCATACACTTTTGATATAAATAAATATCGTACCTATTTTATAATGCTTAATAAACAGAATTATTAAATTATTGTGCGCCTAATGTTGTTATTGTATATAAATAAAAGTACATTACATGTCATAGAAGAAGAAAAGTTTTTCTTATTCCTAAGAAATTTTTTACCTAATAAATCTTATTCAAACCTAATAATAAAATAAAGTTAACCCGCCTAAATTTCAAACTACCCGCCCGATTTGTTTGGTTGGTAATTCCTACCGGAACAGCCGACGTTGACTTTCGACGGTTGACGTCAGAACGTGCTTATCATTTCGTGTAAAATATGGCTTCAGGTTAGTTGCCCTATTTCCTTTTAGTTTTTAGTTAATTGCTCGTAGGCTTCAAAATTAGGAATTTTCGAACTAAAAGAACACTATTTGGGTCATGGTTTTCTTGGGGTTATTATCCTATATTTTGAGACGACGGTATTTTAAGTTAAAGCCTCGGTTTAAGCGTTTAAAGATATTGCCCTCGTGTCCTCAACGTTTTTTACATGCTTTATTAAAATAGTTTTCTCTATTTAGGAAAAAAGGGGAAAAAGACTAAAGGCATAACCCTTCCGTTGACCGATTTTTTGCAAGAATCCGTTGGAAGCGTACCTTCACAACCCATTAGGAAATCTACCAAAAGCTGGGCTGATGAAATTGACGATGGTAAGATTTCTTTAAATAAAATATGCTTTCTCTTGCTTTAACATAGAAATTTTTTCGAAAACTTCGATATTTTTATAATTACTGCTTTGTGGATTTTATAAACAAAAAATAAATTGTTAGGCCAGGTGTGGCCATTTTATAAAATTGTAAAAGCATTTGATTGAGGAGCAACCATACAAAAGTTAAGTCTAACTTTACGATTTTTGATTTAGGCAACGATTTGTCATCTAGTTGCAAATATCTATCAGCTATGCTTTTTAAATTCAAGTTACATTTTAATGCTTCCCATGCAAAATAAATAAGAGTCTGGATATTTAAGCAATAGTTGATATTTCCACACTATAGCTCTTATAATATATGAGTGCATTTAAACAAAACTGAATAAGTCCCGTGTGAATCGCAAAGGAATTCAGGCATCAGTGCAGCACTCATATCATTTGAAATATTTTTTTATAATTAAGTGTTACTCAATTGATAAAAATAAACTTTTGTGTGGTATAATCCTTTTGTCCCTATATAAATTGCATTTATGAATGTCATTAAATGTAAAGTAACATACTGTCAAAAATACAGTACATACGAAATGGTTTCTGCCAATTGCAAGTTGTAGTTTAAACTGAGCAACACTCCTGCAGTGTTCTTTATATACATACTTGTAAAATCTTTAATGCCAAAATACTTTATATTTGTTTATGTTTTTTAATCATGATAGTACATTTAAATATTAACAGTTAGTAGGAGATACATGGCGGAAAAGTTGCACAATTTGAAGTTGACTAACATGTCTTTGGAAAATTGCGAGTACTTCCGAAGATATTTGCAAAAGACTACACAAGTTTGTCACTCTTTATTTCCTACCAGTTCGCGTGCCGAAATTTTTAGTCCCTATGTTTTATCTTCTGGGTGCTATCATCAGGTTTCTTGTTTAACCTTCATAAACCCGTGGTCAAAAACTTTCATTAAATACCGAGTGGGGTCCAAATGTACCCAAACATTTTTTTGGCTTATTTTTTTAATGTTATAATTAATTAGGGAATATTAAAAATAAAACACATTCTCCTTTTAAAAAAAAATATATTTTTTACATATAAAAGTTGTCAGCATTGATAAATGAGTAAACACATTTTGAAAAAATAGTATGAAATGATTAGAAATAATAAAAACAGCTGTACCCCCAGCAACAAAACTCTCTATAATTAGTTACAATAAAAAGCAATTTATTCAAAATTTTGTATACCAATTTAGATATATAATTTAAGAAACATAGCTCGAAGGAAATTAAGTAAAAAAAATTATTTTAGAAAATATACCCAAAAATTCATGTCCGGGGTACCGGTACCCCGCTCGGGTTTATGAAGGTTAAATAAGTCCTTATATCTTTCCTTGCATTTTTGTAAACCTTGTTCGTTCAATTTTAACGCGATATGCGTCAAATTTGTTTACGCCACAAAAAAGACCAAATGTTAATTTTCGGTCTTGCATATCTCTGAATAAGTCATGCTAGTTCGCTCCAAATTGTGCAACTTTGTCTCATTTAATCTTCGATCGTATTACAAGAAATATAAAAATTGAGGATGTTATTATTTGGGCCAAAACGTTAATATTTGTTGAAAAAGTAGTATTGCATTATTATTTTATTTGACACAATTTATATGAAACTGCAATAGAAAATACAGGTTTGTATTTAAAAATACATACTTGATGATGGTACCCGAAAGACGAAACGTCAGAATCAATATCTGATAGCGACAATCATGTTAAGTATAGAAAATAAAAATAAAGCTAGGAAAAATCAAAAGCGAAACTAGAATTTTCAGTTTTTCCGAATATCCTCTGAAGTACCTACTTTGAATTTTCCAAATGTTTCGACGGCTTGTTATTCATGTCCGAATTGCGCAATTTTGCCCCAATTTAAACTTAGCTCTTTTACCGTTTACGAGATCCCAACAGTAAGCGTCGAATTTGTAACACCCGGTATATCAAATAACTGTCTGAAAAAAATACAGGTTTGTATTTAAAAATACATACTTGATGATGGTACCCGAAAGACGAAACGTCAGAATCAATATCTGATAGCGACAATCATGTTAAGTATAGAAAATAAAAATAAAGCTAGGAAAAATCAAAAGCGAAACTAGAATTTTCAGTTTTTCCGAATATCCTCTGAAGTACCTACTTTGAATTTTCCAAATGTTTCGACGGCTTGTTATTCATGTCCGAATTGCGCAATTTTGCCCCAATTTAAACTTAGCTCTTTTACCGTTTACGACATCCCAACAGTAAGCGTCGAATTTGTAACACCCGGTATATCAAATAACTGTCTGCTGTAAATACATTTTCACTTCAATCTTAACTTTTCTTTGTGAACAGATATTTTTTGACTGACTAACTTCTTAGCGATCGACGCGCATCAACTATGAAAAATGAAAATAACAAACAGGGTTATGTTATTTGGGATTGTTGAAAGGTAAAAAAAAATAGCTAATAATAATATCTGGACATCATAACAATTTTAAAATAGCTATTTACCTAACGAGTGCGGAAAATGAATTTTTCTGCACGAGTCTGCCGTTCACCGAACGACGCGTAGCGGAGTTCGGTGAAGCAGCCGAGTGCAGGGAAAACATTTTCCGCACGTGTCAGGTACAATAGTTTTTCTACAGACGTGTGGAAATAAGTAACACATATTTCAAAGAAATTTAATAATTTTTAATTAACTGTAACAATCACATATATATGTAACAGCAACTAATTCTGAGAAAAAAAGTAATAACTACAAGTTATAATTAATATATTATTGATTTTGACGTAATCATGCCGAAAATTTTTTCCGCACTAGTGTGGAAAAAACAATTTTCCGCACTAGTGTGGAAAAAACAATTTTCCACACGGATTTTTGAGATAATCGTGCCGAAATTTTTTTCCGCACTAGTGTGGAAAAACCAATTTTCCGCACTAGTGTGGAAAAACCAATTTTCCGCACGGATATCAGTGCGGAAAATTGATTTTTCCACACGTCTGTAGGAAAATGTCTTTATGATATTATTTATTATATCGTAATAAAACAATGCACCTATTGAGATTCATTACCTGTTGAAAGAGATATGCATCCTCTGTCCTACTTTTCTCACTATAACACAATTATGCACACACAGTAGTATTGTTAATACATATTGTTTTGAAAGCTTCGGAATTTCTTACCAAATGGGAAACTTTTTTATTATTAGTTTTACGAAAAAAAAATATTCTTTATAAAAAGCTCTGCATGGTCTAAAACCTAAAATGCAACCATCAAATATCGAAATTTTCCAGTCATATACGAGGTTTGTCAAAAAATGTGAATTTTTCCCAAGAATGTAAATTTTTCCCAAGAGTAAAGTACCTTTATTTTTGACATTATCAAAAGTTGTTATTAAAAAAAGTTGATCAGAACTAAAAACCACGTCTAAATATGCAATAACACGCATTAAATTAATTAAATAATTAAAAAATTAAATAATAAATCAATAAAATAATTTTTCAATATAAATGCGTATAATTGCACATTTAGCCGTAGTTTTTAGTTCTGATCAACTTTTTTCATAACAATTTTTGATAATGTCAAAAATAAAGGTACTTTACTCTTGGGAAAAATTCACATTTTTTGACAATCCTCGTATATGACTGGAATATTTCGATATTTGATGGTTGCGTTTTAGGTTTTAGACCATGCAGAGCTTTTTATAAAGAATAATTTTTTTTTCGTAAAATTAATAATCAAAAAGTTTCCCATTTGGTAAGAACTTCCGAAGACAACGCTGTATATCACAAAAATAACAACAAATTGTTCTACTAAAATTAATAAACATCACAATAAACACTGTAGCAACCGGTAACAAAAGGCTTTGCGTGCTTTTGGTTGGTGTTAATATAATTTTAAGTGGTTGCCAACTTTTTTCTAGTGGAAAAAATTAATTCCCTAATCTCACAGCAGTCTCAGCCAGCCTCTCCATGAGATGCTATTTTAAATACACATGCCATAAAGGAAAAAATGTTACTATCGATTCTAGCAATAAGGATATTAAAAAAAATATATATGTCATTCTGATGAGCCACATTGGACTTTATTCATGGTGAATGTTTTTATGATTGTAGTTCAGGTTTTTAACTTCATCATTAATAGTGTCAAAGTGTGTCTTTTGCTTTGTATGATTGTTTTATACTATTTTTTTAAAATTATTTATGGTTTTAATAATATATGTTTAATTGTGCAAATGTAATTTACAGACGTTTAAGTCCTCTTTGTGACGTTGCTATGACGATTTATACTGATTTTGCTGGCAATAAAGATTATTATTTTAATTTTTTTTTAAATCCGGGCTAAATGTTTACTAACCTTTTGACTTTTCGGAAAATTCCATAACTGGTCTATTGACTATTGACAATCCTTTTTTGATGTAATAAAATTTGCAGTGACTTTCAAATTCCAAATACATTATTTCAATGATGATTAAACTATAGAAAAACGCTTGGGGTGGTTTAGGTCCGCGACAATCTCGCACCTGGGGCTCACTTACAGTGTACTAGTTACACACCACGCAACGGGAAGGTCTGAGACAGGCTCAGGTATCCTCTAGCAGGGGACTTGCGTAATCGCAAGGTGAGGGAACCAGAAATATGCCAGCTCGGCCGTCGAGCCTGGGATTGCTGTTAGTAGCATAGGCGATGGGGTCGAGTAGGTTGGAAACTCTCATAGCCAGCAATTTTAGTTCAATCTGCGAGTTGACTGTCCTCGAACAGTTAAAACTCAATTCAGACTAATCTGTCGCGGGCCTTTCTTCTCCTAAAGCGTTTTAAATATAGTTCTGATTTATTTTTTATGTGTATCGTATTGACAAACTTTTCGTCAAAAAATTAATTGTAATTTTACCCCCTTTTTTCTTGTCATCCAAGATGCCGTCGACCCCAAGACCGTCAACATGGTGCTGCCAACTGCACCAAAGGCATCCCGAGATTTTGATGACATCGCGAACAAGGTACCAATAGATCCGCCTTTCATGGCGTATCTGTCCAACTTGCCCTATGACGTGGAAGAAGATGAGATAGCTGACTTTTTTAGAAATTTGAAAGTAGGTTAATTTTTTAATGGAACTTGTGCAACGAATTTTTCTTGCTGGTGTTAGATGTGCTATTTTAAAAATATTTTATTGCACGTCATATTTACTTTGACTTCGCGCAGCCTCGCACAATAAATAACTGGTCCAATTGATCGATTTTATAAGTAAACGCTAGGGACTGGTCCGTTTGGCTACACTGGTTTTACCTGGTGAAAACTTATTTTATAGAGCAATATTTTTTATATAAAGATCTCATTCTAGATGATCAATGTAAAAAACGTTATTCGTGGTTTAGGAAGCAGTAACATATTTTTAAAGTAGCGCATTCAATACCCTTATCTAAAAATTCTTGTGTGATATTTCAATTCAGGCCATTAAAAAAAATTGTTACCGATAGTTAAAATTTATATTTGCTTTTAGATTAGCAGAATGATAATTCCTAAAGAAGAAAGAAGTGGTGAAGTGCCCAAGCTGAAGGGTTATGGATATGTTGAATTTGAGGATCGTGAAAGTCTTATGGGCGCACTGATTATCCCAGACACTGTAGGTATTTTTTTTATTATTAAACTTTATGAAGAAAAATTTTCTCAATAAATTCCTCAATAAGCTGCATTAAGATTTTCAATGCACCCACCTGATAAAACAATCAGATATCGTTCAAAAATCAGCTTGAAAAGGATTTTAATCAAAATGTGATCTATCTTTTTAGTGTCGCTAAAATCTGGCTTTATATTGTTGAATATTCTATAAATTTGCATATTGTAATTATTAGAGATAAGCAAAATATCTTTCTACTTTAATAAAATCTATATTCTGATCTATATTGTTCTTTAGACTTTGTTTTCTTGGTATGATGTAAAGTCAAAATACTACATATTATTCTGATTAAAAATGGAGTCCAGACACAATTTCTGGTATTGGGTTTCTATATTGTTTTGTATAATATGGAGCCATAAATATAGATACATTATCGAAGTAGAAAAACTGTTTCGATAATGTATCGAAAATAATGCGAAACAAACGCAGCTAAAGTAAAATCGACTTATATAACCTAAAACAAGAAGAATCCACAGAAATATTTAATGATAAGTTACAACAAATAATGTAAAATGGTTGATAAGGTTATTCAAAACAAATAAAATTAAAACGTTCAAAAAACCAAACTGAAAGCAATTTAATAAGATCCTTAAACCCATAAAAACCACCTACATAAAAAACTAATGTTTTATCTTGTTAAAAATAATTTTTAGGATATTTTAAAGATGAAGTTTGTGATTCCTTAATAAATTAAAAATTCAAGTAAATTTTACAAATATGCTTGAATTTGAACAATGATATTTGATTTTGATTAACTTATAAGGGTCTTTATGGTGAATATAAAAAAAAATTTGGGAAATTATTAATGCTTTTTAAGAAAATTAATTTTTTTATTTTAGGAGGTCACGTTTTTGAATCTACGCATAACTTTTAATTCTAAACAACTTTTCTTAATAAAATTTTGCTGAATTTTCTGAAATAGGGGTACTTTATTCTTGTACAAGTTTTATATTTTTTGGCCTACCCTGTACGCCGTTTGACTTGCAACCATTCCAAGTGCACCTAATATTTATCGAACATGCACCAACTTTTATCAAGAATAAAATTTTCTGATAAATCAGTAATAAAAAAATGCCCATATTTTGCACACTTAAACAACCACACTGTATATAATTTTTCTCAAATTTTAGCAATAGTGTTGTAATTTTTTAAATTGAATTGTATTATTTCTACTTGAATTTTATTGCTGTAATAAATAAATAAATTTGTGTCTAAATATTCTATTGGGGAGACGTCTCCAACAAATACAGACACGGCAATGTTAAAACTTTGTGAAATAAAGACTATATATAGATAGGTCTACTACTGTCCCTACAGTTGGCCCAAACATATATTATTGTAATTCTGTCATTATATAATATGACTAAAAAAATTGAATATTTATTTCCAGACTCTAAAAACCCGCAGAATACGTATAGAAGTGGCAGCGAACGCCGACAATGACAGACGGCGAGGAGGCCGTATGATGATGGGCGACAGAATGGGAAGTGCCGACACCGGTGGCGACTGGCGGTCGTCCAATAGGCCGGACCCTGTAGACGACCGCAGTGATCGTAGAGGTGGAGGAGGGTTTTCCAGAGATAGGGAAAGCAGTGGAGCTAGTTTTACCAGAGAGGGAATGAGAGAAGGTGGCAGTGCCCCTGGCAGGTGAGATTATACCCGAACATTATTTTTAGTTTATATCCTTCTAAATGTGTTTTAACTATCATTGTAATTGAATGCATTCGAAAATTTTCAGAATCCTGATTTTATGTTTCTCCAGTAAAATAAGCAAAAACTTTATAAAATTAGGTTTTGTTTTAAAAATTATTGTCCTCTAATAGAATGTTCGTTTTTTTTTTCCAGAGACAGAGATTTTGGTGGATTTAGCAGAGATAGGGAGGGAGGAGGTGGAGGAGGGTTCAATAGGGACAGGGACTTTGGACGAGATAGGGATTCAGGATTTAATAGAGATAGTGGTTTTAGTAGAAATAGGGACCAAGATGATAAACCAGGAGCATGGCGGGATGGTGAACGAGATAGGGGTAAGGTATATATTTAGGTTAAAATTGTTTTAACAAAAATTAAGACCTAAGTGCTAGTGATGGCCGATACCGATAATCGGCTATTTTACCTATACATGTAGTAAAATTGTAATGCAAAAAAGATGTTTTCTAAGCTTTTTATTACAAAATAGAGATAAAATATCAAACGGATTTTATAAAAATGTTAAGAGGACAACGAAGCAAGTTGTTTAACAACGGAAAAATAACTTGGGTAAGAACAGGTATAAAAAGTTACAATAAGCCGTTTTCAGTAAATACTAATAATAGTAAAAATATTAAACTTTCCGCCTTGTCAGGGTTCAGCATATTATTTCTCTTCGCTGGGTTAACTGCCCCCGCCTTTGAAAACATTTGCTCATCAAATAATTTTAAAAAACTGGTAGATATGCCAGTATCTATTGTTATCGGCCAAAAAATTCATATCGGTCGATCATTATTTATTATTCTGTACCAGGGTTGGCATGATATATATCACCAATATGTATCATGATATATATCACTGATATATATCACTGATATATATCATGATATTTATATCGCGATATACAGTGTGTCCGCTTGAGTTCTGTACATATGGAAAACTTTTTTATTATGAACTTTACGAAAAAAAGTTATTCTTCATAAAAAGTTCTGCATGGTCCAAAACCTATAATGCAACCATCAAATATCGAAATTTTCCAGTCATATACGAGGTTTGTCAAAAAACGTGAATTTTTCCCAAGAATGTAAATTTTTCCCAAGCGTAAAGTACCTTTATTTTTGACATTATCAAAAATTGTTATTAAAAAAAGTTGATCAGAACTAAGAACCACGTCTAAATGTGCAATAACACGCATTAAATTAATTAAATAATTAAAAAATTAAATAATTAATAATAAATCAATAAAATAATTTTTCAACATAAATGCGTATAGTTGCACATTTATCCGTAGTTTTTAGTTCTGATCAACTTTTTTCATATCAATTTTTGATAATGTCAAAAATAAAGGTACTTTACGCTTGGGAAAAATTTACATTCTTGGGAAAAATTCATGTTTTTTGACAAACCTCGTATATGACTGGAAAATTTTGATATTTGATGATTGCATTTTAGGTTTTGGACCATGCATAACTTTTTATGAAGAATAACTTTTTTTCGTAAAGTTAATAATAAAAAAGTTTTCCATATGTACAGAACTCAAGCGGACACACTGTATATCATGATATTTATTATTAAAAAATTACTTTTTTTTAAGTGCTGAAAAAACTGTTAAAGTCGATTCACTCAGTAAACCTGCAAGATGGCCGACATGTCATATGACAAAAGTCATTGAAAATGCAAAAATTTATTTTATTTAGCTGGAATATGACTTTTGTCATATGACATGTCGGCCATCTTGCAGGTTTACTGAGTGAATCGACTCTTAACAACGATGTTAAACAAATTTTTGGAAATTTTAATTTACCGCCGAATGTTGTTTGGGTTGGTCTTACGATTGGTATCCCATATTTATTTCATTATTATTTTTCATTACTGAAGCGTTCGTCGATGCGACTGCGCATTGTGTGTGCTTTTTTTTTATTACAACGTTAATCCGTACTAAAATTTAAATTTAAAATGCCAAAATAAAAATATAATATTTACTTAAGTATTTAGTTCCTTGATTTTACTTGGCTACTCTACTATAGTGTGGTTTTACCTGTTTCAGCTGAAAAAAATTATTTGATATATATCAGATATTTGATATTTATATAAATATCATGATATTTGCCAACCCTGTTCTGTACCAATCGGGAGAATAAGAATTATTTGAATTTCTAAATTTTTCTCTAGACCCAATTGCAGTCTCTTAAGAACGTACAAACTCGTATTATGTCATTATAACAGTAGAAAATATTTACCTACTTTAAATCAAATGCAATAATTGTCAATTGTTATTGGCCTCTGCCAATTTTGCAGTCTATGTGCCATCATTATTATAGAAACAGTCTTAGTACCACGAGAGTACTTAATATAATTACATTTTTTTTAGGATTTTCCAGACCTAGCTTCAGAGATTCTGATAGAAATAGAGATTCTGATAGAAATAGAGATTCCGATAGAAACAGAGATTCTGATAGAAGCAGAGACGATAAAGACGACAGAGACAGAAGAGGAGGCGGTTTTCGACGGTACGACGATAGAGAAGAAAGAAATGGTGGTGGATTTACTAGAAGTAGTAACAGAGGCGATAAGGATGACAGGGACCAAGAACCGCCCAGTTGTAAGTAAAGTAAATAATAAAATGAAACGATTGAATAAAAAAAAACAAAGGAAAGTAGAAATAGGGAAAGTAGCATTAAACGCCTACCAAAAAGTCGACGGAAGTCGGCCACATTGAATAATCGAATATCAATAATTTTTTTGGTTCTTCAGAGAGACCGCGCTTTGATTAATTCGCTTTTTGCTATTTTTGAACTGGGAATTACAGTTCATCTGCGAGTCCATGTTTCTCTAAACTGTATTAACTGATAATCTTTGGACAAAAAAATAATTTTAATGTGTTAAAATATACATAACCCTCACCTGTCACCTGTGTCATTCGTTCCGCCTATAAAATCAAAATATTAAAAAGTGATATATAATTATTACTAGTTCTGTTTTTGTCCTTTTGTAAATATAGTAAGTATTTGGTTTATAAATATTCAACAACTTACCCAATAGTTAGAAATGCAAATTAAAGTTACTTATTTGTTTTCAGTTTTCCAAAGGTTCATCGAACTAGTATAATACGCCCTTAGTCCTTCCTTTATTTATTTTTTTTTTCATTTTATTTCTATAAAATAGTCTTTGTGTAAAATACGGTTTCAGTTTTTAATATTTTAAATTACTTACTGATAAAATAATTAAACAAATACGTTCCCGGATAAAAAGACGCGAAAACCTAATACCGACGCCATCGCAAATCAACGATGCGTTACCTCCTGGAGTCTCGTTTCCAAGCTGTTCTTTTCTATTTAAGTTATTAAAACAAATATAGCCTTATAATCAGCCTCTGGACTAGTCTGGACTGTTAAATAAAAGAATTGTTTGTAATGGGATGACGTTTGCTTGTGTGTTCAAATTCTGTTAATTGTTTTTTGAAAATTTTTGTTGTTTTGTGATTATTATTGGGATATACAGTGTGTCTACTTAAGTTGGAACCATATGGAAAACTTTTTTATTATTGGTTTTATGGAAAAAAGTTGTTCTTTATAAAAAGTTCTGCATGGTATAAAACTTGAAATTTAACCTTCAGTTATCCGAAATTTCCCAGTCATATACGAGGTATACCAGAAATTAAGAATTTTGCTCAAAAGTAAAGTACCTTTGTTTTTGACAATACAGAAGAATGTTATGAAGAAAAGTTATTTTGAATTAAAAGTTATATTCAAATTTGCAATTACAGTTATTTAGCATGAAAATTTAGGTTTTGTGATTATTTACGTTTTACATTATAAATTATTTATATTTATCTCTATTATAAAAAATGATAACCTTTTCTAAAATAAATAAGTATTATGGATTCATAACGTATTTAAATTGAAAGGTTCTTCAAAAACACTAACACATGGAAGGGTTATCATTTTTTTAACAGATAAGGGAGATAAATACAAATAATTTATAGATGTAAAACGTAAATAATCACAAAACCTAAATTTTTATGCTAAATAACTGTAATTGCATATCTTTTAATTAAAAATAACTATTCTTCATACCATTCTTCTGTATTGTCAAAAATAAAGGTACTTTACCCTTGGGGCAAAGTTCGTAATTTCTGATATACCTCGTATATGACTGGGAAATTTTGATAACTAAAGGTTATATTTTGAGTTTTAGACCATGCAGAACTTTTTATGAAGAATAACTTTTTTCCATAAAACCAATAATAAAAAAGTTTTCCATATGGTTCCAACTTAAGTATGTCTAATAGTTTAGGTTGTCATTGCTGATGATAAATTAGTAAAAAAGCCCATTATTTTTCTTGGTTTTAATTATTTCTGCATTTACAATCGCAGTTATTTTTAGAACACGCATGCCAATAAGTTACTAGCTAAAGCAATTGAAGACATAAGTGGATAAAGGTGTCATGTCACATTTGTAACATGACACCTTTATTCACTAGGACATGCTAAATGTTTGAGTGACTTAACACCTTTATCCTTAAAAAAAATCTTTTGTTATGAAGAAAGTTGCATTTGAGGTTTACTAATAGTAAGATCCATACCAGGGATGCTCAAAAAGTAGAAAAAGTAGTTTTTTAAAAAAATGCTACATAACACCTTTATCCACTTATGTCTTCAATTATTCCAATCTGGTTTTATTGCTATATTTTTTCTATGAGAAACGAACTAAGTGACCTCGCCGATTGATTTTTTTATGATGAAACAATACTTATATTTTCTGACACCTCTTCAGAAATTTCTTTGTTGATAAGTTTATCTGACATTTTGAATTATCGGGTTCTGTTTTATACGAAATCTTATTGAAAGCATGTTTGTGTAATCGTGTATGATCCTTATTTATAGCGGATTCGCGTCAGAGACCAAAATTGCAACTGGCTCCTCGATCTAAGCCGATGGAACAGCCAGCCGTCAAAACCGAACCGGCCGTGCCTTCAGCCTCCATTTTTGGTAACGCTAAGCCAGTTGATACTACTGAAAGAGAGAGGCAGGTGGAGGAAAAGTTGTTGAAACAACAAGAAGAAAGATTGTCAGAGTCGACCAGAGACCGAAGAGAACGGGATAGGGGTGGTGCGGAAGATAGCAGTGAAAAGAGAAGTGTAAGTTCAACAATGCTGACCTCACATAAATTGCTATAATTTCGTAGTACTCTTGTCTATACTTTTTACAAGCTAACTATACAATCATGTCATGTTTAGTAACTGTTTTTTAGAGAATCTAAAGGATACTCTGGACTGGACTCTTATTTTATTGTCCTTAAAATAATATTACATAATTTTTAAAGGTTTTGTTGTCTACAAAAGTTGAACTACTAGTCTAGTGACTCTAACAATCAAATATTTTTAATATGATGACACACACAACACGTATTATTTTCTGACACCTCTTCAGAAATTTTTTTGGTGATTAGTTTTTCTGATTTTTTTTTAGCTCGTGGAGTTTTATCCTTAATTTAGCTTTAAGGTATTTGTCTTTATTGTATACCCTTTTTTTAGTTTGAAAGAGGACGACCGCGGCGGGACGATAGAGAGGAAACCCAAACAAGCAGAGATGAAGAAGTAACTGATAGGGATAGAGGGCCACCTTCTAGGGATAGACGGGATGGTAAGTTTAATCTCGTTTCCCCCTGACGACCACACATACGACATTGTCGCTAATTTTTTTTCTTTGAAAGGTGCTGTATGTGTAATGCGTTTTCATTCGGCTAAACCATTTCAAACTAGTCTCTATTTTGATAGAAACTGATTAATATGTATTAGAGATCGACCGATACGGTATCGGCCAATATAAGGAAAGTATATCGGCCCTTTTGCCGATATATTCTGCTGCTAAAAAAAATTAATTAAATAATATAAATACACAATAAAGTCCTTAAATAATTGACAAAAACTTTCTTGAACACTTTTCACAGAAGAAAAAATAGTGTTTAATAATAATAATAATAATTTATTTGTACAAAAGCAAAAATTTTTGTTACATGTACCTGAAAATAATTAGTTTAAGTTACTTAATATTTGTAAATTATGATGTAAAAATATCAAAGAATCAGCTATATCTGGTTTCAATTTATTTCTTTTTGCAGAAATTACAAGTCCAGCCTCTGAAAACATTTGTTCGCTAAAAATATTGCTTAAAAAAAATTAGAGTACTACGTTGTCACAGTTAAACGTAAATAATTCGTTGGTGTTTGATTGTATTGGCCGATAGACCGATATATATCGGTATCGGCCAAAAAATCTCTAAATGTAACCTAACTCTAATATGTAAGTATGTCTATTGTAAATCACTTATAAGATCTCAATCTTGTATTTTTGTAGAAATAGTAAAATATCTAAAATAATTTGAATGAATCAACTTATCTTTTAAATGCATCTTTTAAAATAAAAGGTAAAGTACAGATGTTATTTAAAATATTATATCCTCCACTTAGGAAACTCCTTCTATTTCTATTAGTTTATCAGAGTGTTTTGCTTGTAAAATGACACTTCATAAAAATATGTGTATTAAATTACTTGATTTTACTCTGAGTGGATCTTCTTGATGGTTCAAAATATAGTCGTTTAATAAAAAATATACTTCTTTCTTTGAAGTTTGTTAAATTAAACGCCACATTTTTTTTTCAGCATCCGGGGAGGACAACCGTAAACCGGCAAATGTAAGGAGTGATCACAAATCGCCCGATCAAAAGAAACATGAGAGACAAGACAAATTAAAAAATGATGAAAAAAGGTAAATAGTCAAGTATTCAGTAATTTCTTTTTAAATTACATAGTTTGTAATAATTTTGCATTTAAACTTACGCGGGCGAAAACACTGGTTAATGAAAAAAAAGGTTTTTCCCTTACTAACCTATAAACAGCCATTATTGACCGATAAATAATTAACTTTAAAAAGCCATAAAATCTTTAACAAATTTTTTACAATAATTAATTTATAAAACACTAAAAATAAGTGTCTTGTAAATGTGTTTGTAGTGGAAGAACAATTATATCAACTACGGAAGACTTTCCCAGCATTGTAACTTACTAAAGTCTATATGTCCAACGTAGACCGATGTAAATATGAACCCTACGCTGATCAGGTCTAACGTCTACCAGCTTATATTCTAGTAGGCGTGCCATATAGGCGGTATTTCGCTTGCAAGTAGCGTGCATCTGTTTATATTCAGTATATCTTGGAAATAAATGTTCTTATTCGATGCTGACCTACCAAAACACGGCGACCTGCCCGCATCGTCGTTCTCTCATACGTGCACTAAAGGTCGCCAGGTGAACCGACGTCATTTCTTCCTCCTTTCTCGCCCGTGCCCATCACTCGAATGTTGGTTTATGAGGTAACTAAGTTTATAGATCTTCCGTGGCTACCTGCAGCCAATCCTGAATGTCGATTACCTTGTGTTGTATAGCACGTTCACACCCGCGAATCCTAAAGTTACTTATTCATATTTGTTTCATATATTTTAATAATAGTTTATATCCTGGCTTTGCCAATTAAATACGATTGTCGAGCCTCGAGCATCCTTTTGTATTTTTATTAAGTTTGCTATTAAAATAAAATGGAAATAATTCAAGGTAATGTAAAAGAGAAATATGCTCGACGATCGCTCGAAAAAACTAAATTTAAAGACGAGGACAGTTTATACTTCTATCTCTTTCAAATATGGGGTGTCTACATATACAGTAACACTAAGAAAAATTAAAGGTACCACCTATCGTTTTCCCCATTCTTAACGTAGGAATCTTAAAAGCTTTTTTGCTATAAAATTTTATTACCAAATGCACTTAGCGAGATATCATTCGGCTTTTTCTTTGTTGACCGGGAATCAAACAAATACGGCTGACTTCCTGTGATTTTGGACAACCAATCGAATAGTATTATTTCATATTAACCACACCTCCAAATACAAAAAAATAATGGGCCTTTTCACTAAATTTTGATTTTGGTAGTAGTGTATAAAGGAACAAAAAATAAAATTTTCTGTGTTTTTACTTTTCTATACTTTTAAGCCATAACCGAGAAAATAAATAAATAAAAAAACTCCTTGAATAAAAACACGGACTTAAACATACCTACGTCATCGCGCCGGAAGATTGATGCACAGAGGAATGATAGGAACGGCCTAGTCGCTGGCTTAAAATATCAAGAATTCACAAAATCAGCAGCTTGACAGTGTTGCCGATACTCTCAAAAATCATGTATTATAGTTTATAGTATCAGTGTAATGGTAATTGACTAGCAATTATTAGTACTTATAATATACCAGTTTTCCATTCAATAGCTGCGGAATGAATTATTTTACCAGTATTGTTTATATTTATTTAAAGTATCCAAATAAAGTTCTAAGAAGAAAGTATATTATTAAGATTATAAAACTTTCTACATATGGCAACAGCGGCTTAATTTGCCGATGGCAGTTCGACAGATCAGCATTTATGCGTGTGCGAGGTTAAACGCATGCGCTCTAGCAAGCTTTAAACATATCTACGTCATGAGTCGCGCCTGTTTTGAGATTTTCAAATTGGTTGAATTTTACCCGGTTTTTACTGTCCTGAAATAAATTAATGTTATGACCTAGCAATAGTTTTATTGATGAAAAACACTTATTATAGCACCGACTAAGCAATTCAAATGCCAAATGTTTCAAATTTAAGAATAGTGAAAAGGCCCATTGGCCTAGGAAATAAAAATTGTATAAAACGGCGAAATTTGCATTAGAAAAAAGATTAGACAAAGAAAATTTTCAGTTCTTAAAGAACACTACATCGCGTAACGATGTAAAAGAAATATTTCTCACGGTGCTTTCTAAGAGGGTGTTTTAAAATTCTTTAAGGGGTTGATAAAGTTAAAAATACAAATTATCATTTTAGTGTCTGTATCAAAATTAACAAAAATGTTTCTTTCTTATCGCTAAGTGCCACTTGAGCACCTAGGGGTGGTGCCCTACCCTCAAAGCAAAGAGATGGGAATATCTGTTTTTCTAAGTTTGTTATGTAAGTTATAATAATCCCATAGACTCGTGAACTATTGTTAGGAAAAATGAACTTTATGAACTGTTTTTGTTTCGTTATGTAAATACACAGGTAAACGCGGAACGCAGTGCCGCTGGCGTATATAAAAAACCTAGTGACTTTCTTAGTAACGCGAGACGCAGTGCCGCTTGACTATACCTATACAGTGTGTCCAAGAAAGTATGCAACATATGGGAAAGTTTTTTATCACCGATTTATCAGAAAATTTTATTCTTTATAAAAGTTGGTGCATGCCTTAAAACTATAAATGCATATTTCATATTTCACCTGCGGCTAATAGGGGAGCAAATGCCATTTTTTCGAAATTGCCTTAAGAGTAAAGTACCTTAATTTTTAGAAATTCAGCAAAATTTTATATGGAAATGTTCTTGCAAATTAGTAAGTTAGTCCAAATTCGAAATTTGAGTTGGGTGTCACAATTTTATATTTTTTTTGGTTAATCTCTATTTTCCCCTAAACGGTACACCTCTGGTCAATTTTTTGTTTACGCAATTTTAATATATTTATTAAATAACTTAAGCATGGGCTTATAATAAAAATGGATTATGTAGTAGCAAACTTTTAAAACCTTTCAATGTTGCGAGTTGGTTCAGATATTAGCGTGTTTTATGCCTACTTAAACACATTTTAGCCAACTTATGTTCTAAACAAAATTATGATAGAATCCAACTCTATTAATATTACTAGAAATAATTAATAATTTATTTGTCATTCTCACCCAGTACGCTGAAGTCCAAAAACCTATTTTAAAGAAATGCATATAAAAAACATTAAAAATTGACACACCAAACTCAAATTTCGTATTTGGACTAAGTTTTTAATTTGCAAAAACATTTCCATATAAAATATTGATGTATTTCTAATAATTAAGGTATTTTACTGTTAAGGCAATTTCGAAAAAAATGGCATTTGCTCCCCTACTATTAGCCGCAGGTGAAATATGACATATGCATTTATAGTTTTAAGGAATGCACCAACTTTTATAAAGAATAAAATTTTCTGAGAAATCGATGATAAAAAACTTTCCCATATGTTGCATACTTTTTTGGACACACTGTATAGATAGTTTAGATATTTAAGAAACTTATTATGCTTATTAATGATGTATTATGTACCACTTGAATTTTATACTCAATGATTTGGAAATTATTACAATACATTTTTTCAGTAAAACCCTGGGTTATGTTAATAATTTTACATATTAATAACATTAAAAAAGTAGACAAACCCACAAATCAATAGTAATCCGTCGCAGCCACTACAAAACGCTCCCTTTAAGTCATATTTTTTTTAGCAAAAATTCATTTAAGATTAAGAAATTAATTTAACACAGTGGCGGCGCGACAGGATTGTGAATATTCTTTTGATAAGAAAGCATGTTTAAGTTTGAGTAAAGATGACAAAAATTATTTTTCAGAGGTAAACCAGAAGTAGACATGCCCAAATTGCAAGAACCCGAACCACCCAATTTCCAAGGCAGCAATAAATTTGCTTTATTGGATGACAATTCCGATTAGCGATATGTGATTTTAACTTGTGTTGTACTATATTCTATCAAAATCCTCCAAATTCGGAACCTACTATAAGTAAAACTAATTAATTCTTTTACATATTTATTATTTTAAATATAGAGTATATTATTTGTTTAATACAGAATACTTTGTATGTGTATAGTTTTTGTTAAAATTTTAAGATTTGTAATTGTGGAAAAATTACATATTTATTTCAGTAACAAATTGTTTTAATCACTGATTGATTTGGATATTATTACTTTGGCGTAGCCTATCGCACTCGACATCGACGTCTTCATAAAATCTTGGGTCGCTTATTCTTAAGGAAGCCCTCTTATAACAATAGTAATACATTGTAGCCACTGAAAAAAGGTAAAATTAAATGCTCTTATCGCATCTTCCAGGAATATTCCTCTTAGGGCTTTTAAAACAGCGTAGTCAGCCAAATACCCGTTAAGGTGGGAGTATCAACATGCTTGCCAACCTATTTCACGTAGATTTATTTATGTTTTCTAGCTTTTACATAAAATTTAAATAAAATCAGTATCAAATATCGGGTAAGATTTTTTTAAACATTGTCATTTCACTATACAATTCTCCCAAAATTAGCAAGGAAATAAATAGATATTTTTGTAATATATCAGATATTATTACCTAAGTAATGTGCCGCAATACTGATTTTATTAAAATGTTACGTCAATAAAATAATAAACTTGAAAGATAACGCGAAATAGGTTATAGGTTGGTAATGGATTAAATGACGTTGAGAATGCCACCTTAAGAGTACAATTACCTGCAGTTTTGCGTTAAAAAATGTATTAATAAAAGCAGAAAACGAAATAACATTTTCAAATTTCACAAAATTTCGTTTTATGCTTTTACTAATTTATCAGTTATAGTGGGTTGTGTTTCAGTCATGTACATTAACATGATATACTATTTTTTGATAACATTTATGGCTCCTTCCCTAGCTACGCCAGTACACACTGTATTAATTTCAGAAATCTTTTTTTTTATTTATTTGCAGGTTTTTTTTTTAAATAAAAATAAATCCAATGAAAGCATCATTACAAAACCATAGATTAACAAATTGTCCTATTTTGTAATGAAAAATTATACTTAAATTATTAATTTTAATCACATTATAACTATATTTAAAAATATAAGTAAGTAATTAAAAAAAAAGAAATAATATGTGGAGTTCCACAAGGATCAATATTAGGTTCGTTATTATTCTTAATTTACATTAATTTCGTTTCCAAATTGAACTTAAAGGGCAATAGAAAGCTATTTGCAGATAATACGACAATTATTTATTTTGCTGAAACTTTTGCAGAAATGTATTTTGATATTAAGTAATAATGATTTTAAAATACTTCTTTCTTAGCTTCAATCAAATAAACTTACGTTAAATTTTACAAAATCTTCTTTTATGTTTATAACTAAAAATAAAATAAATTCCGTCATTAACCCCTTAACATTTAATAATGAAAATATTCAAAGACTACAAAATTTTTAGGATTAGTTTTAGACGAAAATTTAAATTGGAAATGCCATATCCAGTATATTATCAACTCGATATCTGCTTTGGTATCTGTTTTGTACAGAGCTAGATATTTCATTCCTTTGAAATACTTAAAAAATATATACAGTGTGTATAAAGTCTGGAAACGGCTTAATAACATCACAATTTACTGGCCGATTTAAACCAAATTTGGTACAGTTGTGTAAGAGGATCTAACGCACCGAATGACGATGTTGGCGTTGTTGCCAGCTTTTTAGTTTGTCTGGAATTCGAACGAATTTTAATTTTTAAATATAACACCCAGTATATTTTTACATTTTTAAATTCCACATAAAATTATAATTTTTATTAAATGCATTATTAGTCTATACTTCATAGTTTCCGAGATATTGACTCTCGAAAAGTGACTTTTTTGAACTTTGACAGCTTATAACTTTCTAACAGTACGTCTTAGAGCAAAACGGCTTACATGTTCCTATCTTCAATTTTTATTATCTTCCCAAAAAAAATCAACTTCCGGTTAAACCGGATGTAACTCGAAAGCAGGAAATATAGTTGTTCAGGTTTAACCGGAAGTTGATTTTTTGGGAAGATAATAAAAATTGAAGATAGGGACATGTAAGCCGTTTTGCTCTAAGACGTACTGTTAGAAAGTTATAAGCTGTCAAAGTTCAAAAATGTCACTTTTCGAGAGTCAATATCTCGGAAACTATGAAGTATAGACTAATAATGCATTTAATAAAAAATAATTATAATTTAATGTGGAATTTAAAAATGTAAAAATATACTGGGTGTTATATTTAAAAATATAAAATTCGTTCGAATTCCAGATAAACTAAAAAGCTGGCAACAACGCCAATATCGTCATTCGGTGCGTTAGATCCTCTTACACAACTGTACCAAATTTGGTTTAAATCGGCCAGTAAATTGTGATGTTATTAAGCCGTTTCCAGACTTTATACACACACTGTATATTTCATTAATATATTCAAAATTACAATACTTAGCTTCTGCATGGGGATCTGCTTGTTTATCAAACTTAAAGCATTACAAAAATTGCAAAATTAAGTTATTAAATGTATACACAAATTACCACATTTAGAACTAACTGTTAATCTATATAGACCATAGGCGTAGTTAGGGGGGTACTTGGGGGTGCTTTAGCACCCCCAAAATCTAATAAATTAGCACCCCTAAAAAAAAATTACAATATATACCTATATATAGGCTAATTTTATAATATACATTATATGTAATGAATTTTTCATATTAATATTTCAAGCATTCGAATTCTGGTACAAATTCAAGTATATTTAGGTAGTTGCGGATTCTGTTCAAAATTTCTCTTCGTGTACCGTGTAGTTCACGCCCAGTTTACTTGTCAGAGCGGGTCTATGATCATAAAAATCTCGTAAAATACGAGAGCGGCATAATAGCTTGTGTATGTCATGTTCTGCAATTCTGCATTAATTTGATAATTTAAATTTAACCAGTCGTAGTCGTTCAAATTCGCGGAGATTTTTAGCCGGTATTTTGACTATTTTTTTGGTTTATTAAGGTTTATTATGGTTTTATTGAATTTAGTTCAAGTTTAAAGTTAAATAAACACGAAAAACAATGAGTGCGTCGTCGGATATAAAATACACCGTGGAATTTTTGAAAAAATCTTTTAGCAAGTTAACATTGAAGGAGAAAGTGATTGTCAAGAACATTGAACGACCTAAACTTGCTATTAACATCACATTAAATTATTGACCACATTTGGGCGTGGTCTTCAAAAAATTTCGCCTGCGGCGAGCTTTTTGTACACCCTCACGTTAACATGTCACGAGCCGCCACTGGACTTCAGCACCCCCAGTGTTGATCGTCCAACTACGCCTACGATATAGACCGAAAAGGTATTTACACGTTCAAAACATTTATAAATTACAAATTTATATTCTTATTCACTCTATTATTTTAAAAGAAAAAAAATCAAACATAACACTTCAGGAGAATAAGACTGATCACAACACCAGACGTTGTATAAATTATCAAACTATACCAGTAAAAAGTAATTTCGGAAAAAAATCGTTTTTATATGACGGAATAATAAAATATAACTCCAAAAAATATCAGACAAATTAAAAAATTGGCAACTTTCAAAAAACAATTAAAGATATATTTACTAAATTAAATTATTTATACTATTTTTTTTAATTGATTTTATTAATGAATTAAATTGGATTAACTTCCATTTTTTTTAATGATTATTATTTTCTATATTATGTTGTCACTTTCCATGTAATGAACTGTAAAAGTTAGTTTGGAATAAAGACATTTTGAAAGTTAATTCAAAAATATTTCACTACTTCTAATTTTTTAACTAAAGTCCTACTTATTTCACCCCAACCCAAAATGTTTAACCACAGAACTGTGGTTTTAACTAATGAATAATAAAATATTTCCAGTTGAAATTTTTAAAAATCGGTAGTATTCCCCTTATTTTTTTAATCAAATATTCTACCTGAAAATTTAATTTACTGAAAAATTATTCCTAAATATGTATTTCACGTTTTAAAATTTGAATGTCATTATTTATATTCATATTTTGTGATACCTACACTATTTAGTTGAAGATGTTATCAAACCAATTGTTTATAATTTCAAGCTCTTTAATTTTATAATTCCTGATTTAAAACTAATATTAATCAAATATACTTACGTAGCCTTTGTGCGACAAAGAAAAATAAAAAACCCATGCTCCAGCTGTATCGTAGACTGTTCCATCTCGTAATAAGGGACCAAATGTGAAGAATCGTGGTTAAAATAAAATAGAACATGCAAATTAATAAAGTGGTCCTAAATCTTTCGTACAGCAAATAAACGAGGCCCGACTGAAAAGTAAATAAAACGTACGTCTTAGAGGTATGTTAGCATAAAAATACATAACTAAAAAGTGGCCACAGTCCTAAAACAGCATCTCCATGTTTTACCCGATATCGCGCTTATACCTACTTTTTTTTAATCTACATTAATTCTATAGCAAAATTAAATTTAAAAGGTAAAATAAAATTGTTTGCCTATGATACTCTATTGTATAGGTATTTTCATAAGGACTATGCTCAAATTCATAATAACATTAACCACGACCTAAATATAATTATGTAAATGGCTTGATATTAATAAATTATCATTAAATTTTAATAAATCCTCTATGTGTAGGTAAGTAAATCAAAATTAAAAAATAATATTTCTTCACTATCTTTCAACAATCATATAATTAAATATACTAATACAATTTAATTTTTAGGTTTATATATTGATGAAAATTTAAGTTGGAAAAAAACATATTAAATATTTAAGAAGTTACATCTCACCAATAATAATTGGCATTTTGTTTAAAGCTAAAAATTATATATCGTTAAAATTTTTTAAAAATTTATATTATTCTTTGGTTTATTCAAAATTACAGTATATGATTTCAATTTGGGGATCAGCGAATTGTAACTACAATTCACCCATTAAAAAAATTACAAAACAGAATAATTATTAAATGCATACATAAACTTCCTTTTTTAGAACCAACTAAATTTGTATGAACCAAATAGATATTTAAATTTAGAAAAGCTTTATAAATTAAAACTATGCATTCTAATTACAACAGTTTGCTGAAAAAAATTAAAGAAATATCAAAATTATGGACTTTTAAAAAAAACTAAAAAAATATTTTTTAAAACTAAACCGGGAACTAAACTAACTTTAACATATTATACACGGTGTACCATATTAAAAAGCACTATTGCTAACTCTTTTATTATTAGAGATACAAAGTCGGTTAAATTAACAAAGTAGTAGCATTTTTTATGCTGATTATTATGATTATGAAAGAAGAAAAACAATTGAACGTGGCGTTTCCGAATAAATGATTAAAATGAAATTTTTTTAAATGGAACACCCTGTATATTTTTACATTTTTAGATTCCTCATAAAATTATAATTATTTTTTATGAAATGCATTATTAGTCTATACTTCATAGTTTCCGGGATATTGACTCTCGAAAAGTGACATTTTTGAACTTTGACAGCTTATAACTTTCTAACAGTACGTCTTAGAGCAAAACAGCTTACATGTCCCTATCTTCAATTTTTATTATTTTCCCAAAAAAATCCACTTCCAGTTACACAGGAACAACTATATTTCCTGCTTTCGAGTTACATCCGGTTTAACCGGAAGTTGATTTTTTTGGGAAGATAATAAAAATTGAAGATAGGGACATGTAAGCCGTTTTGCTCTAAGACGTACTGTTAGAAAGTTATAAGCTGTCAAAGTTCAAAAATGTCATTTTTCGAGAGTCAATATCTCGGAAACTATGAAGTATAGACTAATAATGCATTTCATAAAAAATAATTATAATTTTATGAGGAATTTAAAAATGTAAAAATATACAGGGTGTTCCATTTAAAAAAAATTCATTTTAATCATTTATTTGGAAACGCCACGTTCAATTGTTTTTCTTCTTTCATAATCATAATCAGCATAAAAAATACTACTACTTTGTTAATTTAACCGACTTTGTAGCTCTAATAATAAAAGAGTTAGCAATAGTGCCCACTTAATATGATACACACCGTGTATATTATTATTCTTTTTTTTTTTTTGTAAATGGTAATCGTATATATTTTTGTAAAAATAATTCGATGGAGTTATGGAGTTATTAATCATTAGAGGTACTAAACATGATTGATTTGTGTGTAAATTTTTGACCATGACTATTTTATTGTCTCAAGATGTGATTATATTGTAATTTCCATAATAGTTTTAATACTGTCCAAAGCATTGTTAACAAGATGTACTTCTTATAACAATAAATAGTATTTTGATTTGATTTGATTTTTATTATTTGTGATTTTATATATTGTATATTTGGTGATATAATATTCTCTGTAATGAACTTTTTAAGTTGGTCGAGAATAAAGGTATATTATTATATTATACCATCTATTTGATGATGAATTCAACTGCCTTTATGTTAAGAAAATTTTAATTGAAACTTCAATTTACAATCTTTGGTTGCATATATTTCTTTGTACAGAAAGCTGCTCCAGCAGGCAACAGTTATAACAGATTTAAAATTTCGACCTTAAACAACAAAGTTTAAGGTTTAGAAAATAAAACAAGTAATACAATGTGCTTTGCTGATGTATTACCAGCATATAGGTAAGATGCTTTTTCTGTATTATCAGAGTGGTTGCAGCAGTGATCTAGAAGCACTATGTGTCGTGGTACCTATATTTATATCAGTGAATAAAGACATAAACTTTTGCCCAATACCATAAGGCAAATCTTACCTGAAAAACATATGTAGAGAAAAAAGTCAATAGTAATATGGACAGTGCAGTAATAAGACAAGCATCTTGTATTCTAAAACAAAAATAAGTTTGTTAAAAAAAGGTATATATGAGGTGTGGCATTAACACACCACACTCATTTACTGGTTTATAGTAATAAAAAGACACATTTTATATCTGATTATTTTAGTTTAGACCATGCAGAACTTTTTATGAAGAATAATTTTTTGTTCTTAAAATTAATAATTTAAGTTGATGACACTTAATTATTATGTGCCACACCCCAGGGGCCCTTTGGAGAACAATAACATTCAATGTCTACATTTTTTATTCTGAATTGTTTACATTTCCAACAACCATTTGGTGTGATTTTTTAGGAATCGACCATTGTATGATATTTTCTTTCAAACGAAATAGCAAATTTAAAAATTGTTAATTATATATTAATACCTGATACCCAAACAGTAGAAGCCTTATTATTCTACTAATAATAAATGCTTTAACGTAAAGAAAATGTAAGTGGTTAATTTAATAAAAATACACTTACATAAAAAGAATTAACATGAGAGTATTGTTTTGACGCGCTAATAAGGCAAAAATATTAATATTCCAGTCCACTAACAGCAAAAGTGTTTGTATTGAAAGAATAAATGTATATCGTCCGGTAGTTGTCTTCATGCTGAATTATATAGGTATGGTTACTATGAATTAGATTTAAGCATTTTTCTTTAAAACATAATCATAAATATTTGTAGTGAATTAAAAAATTCAAATATTGATCCATTTGAAAGGTCAACTTGAACGTCATGTCACGTGACAAATACATTTCACAGAGGATGTTCTGTTTGATTCAATGGGTTTGCAGCAAGAGGGCGTCTGGTCTGCACAAATATTTGCAATGACCTTTGTCTTTTTCACTTCTCTTTGGCGTCGGACCAAGTATGGAGCCCTGTGGAACTCCCCTCTTAACGCTTTGATAATTTGATTTAAAGCTTTGACCATCCGCTGCCGTTTCGAAGACAACCTGTTTCCGATTTGCGAGACAAGAAATATATATATTTGTAGAGATAGATTGATAGTAGAAGAATAAGAAATTACAAGAATTATGTTCTTGATACAATAAAGGATTCTTTGATTTGGAAAAGTATTTGTAATTTTGTTGGCTAGTTTATGGTCCAGCACATTGTTTTCTGTGTTCATCTGTTCAACAGACAGATTTACAGAAGGCCATCGACCATTGCGTCACCTACGCCTACGGAACTTAGTGGTGGAAAACTATCGATAGTCCTAATATTCGATATATCGATAGTCAAACTGGAAAACTATCGATATTATCGATACTTTTTAAAAAGTTTCGTTTTTTTTGCGTAAAAAAATACACGCTATTCAAAAAAACTTTATTTAGCCAATATACATTCAAAAATTTATTTTTGGTTATAAAAATTAACATATTTCCTTTACAAGTAGCAGGGACCCGGACCGAAATGAAATAACGGTTCCATTCCGGTTTCGATTCCAGATGAAATAAATAATTTGGGTTCCGTTACAGTTCCGGTCCCGAAATAATTATTTCGATTCGGTTCTTACCAATTTTTAGGGGTTCCGATCCGGTTCCATACCAAGAACTGTAAACAAGAAGGATAGCTTATTGCCATAAGAGCAACGTTGGATTTTTAACGGATGGTGGACTGAACGGTTGTGACGACACGAAAGTACCAAATTTGTTTTTATCGGTGAAATCCTATGTGTTTTTGTTCTGATTAATTGTATTTTTTGTTAGTTTTCTGTGACTATTTTTTTAATTTTTAACTGTTTTTTAGTAATAATAAACACTTAAGAACATCGAACAATCAAAATTTTATAATATAAATAAATTTATATATTGGTTTTTTATCAGTATTTGGACATTTTTGCATTCGAATGTTTTTTAACAGTTTTGGTAAGTTTTCTCAATAAAATATTCAAAAAATATATCTAAAATACTATTTTGTTGTTATAGATTGCGATGCCTGGGCAGATTTTATTTTTTTTACTATTATTATATTGTGCCTAGTTAAGGTATATAGTCGTAAATGGCTTGTCCGTTAATAAATATTTTATTTTATTATTGAATTGTAAATAATATAGTTTGTAAGTATACTTTTTTAAGTGATTCTACTAAAATTATAATATTTTCTAAAAATATTGTAATAAATTATTACGCAACAAAATATCAACGATTATATACAAGAAGGATAGCTTACTTCGCCCGATTTCTCTGCCAAAGGTCAAATATGCAGTGACGTCACATCAGTACACTTTCAGACGTGCCCGGTTTAAAATGTACGAGCAATTTTATTTCAATAATTTTTTTTGAAGCATTTCTAGTCGTCAAACGTAAAAATTATATAGAAAGTAGGGTATTCTCCTCGTAATGAGCTATATTACAGTATTTTTCAAAAATCGCAAAATTACGCGAGTTACTTAGCGTGCAATAATTTAATAATTTTTTTGGGACATTTCCGGTCGTCTAACGCAAATTTGTATAGAAAAGAAAATGTTTCACTTGTCAAGAACTATACTACAGTATTTTTATTTTTCAAAAATCGCAATATCAACGATATAGACTTTGCGCAGTTTTTTTTTGGTTCCGAGTGTTATATTTGAATATGATAAAATTTAAGTAGAATTTTAGTAGAATTACTTAAAAAAGTATACTTACAAACTATATTATTTACAATTCAATAATAAAATAAAATATTTATTAACGGACAAGCCATTTACGACTATATACCTTAACTAGGCACAATATAATAATAGTAAAAAAAATAAAATCTGCCCAGGCATCGCAATCTATAACAACAAAATAGTATTTTAGATATATTTTTTGAATATTTTATTGAGAAAACTTACCAAAACTGTTAAAAAACATTCGAATGCAAAAATGTCCAAATACTGATAAAAAACCAAGTCCGGGTAAACACCAAAAAAATTCGCAAAATTAGGCTTAAATTATAAAATTTTGATTGTTCGATGTTCTTAAGTTTATTACTAAAAAACAGTTAAAAATTAAAAAAATAGTCACAGAAAACTAACAAAAAATATAATTAATCAGAACAAAAACACATAGGATTTCACCGATAAAAACAAATTTGGTACTTTCGTGTCGTCACAACCGTCCGTTAAAAATCCAACGTTGCTCTTATGGCAATAAGCTATCCTTCTTGTTTACAGTTCTTGACAAAATATAGGGTATTTAATGTAGGTTATGCAACCAGCAATATTAAATTGTCAATAAAAAAGTAAAAGATAGATAAGAGAGTGGAATACTTTATTTTAGTATATTGCAGCCGGAATAGCGCCAATCAGCGGAGCGGCGTTTAAGTTGTACCTGGAATAGTTTGGACCTGTAATAGGTATTTGGAATAGGTTCAAGTTTAGAACAGGTAACAGGTACAGGTTACACTATATATGTACGAGAAAAAGCTATTCCGTAACATCCCTAATATTATTATTATCGATTAATTTGTTTACAGTTTACTGTTTTTTACCCCGTAGGCAGTTTTTTCTATGCATCAGTAATGAAAGGTCTCACAGAAAACATATATTACTTTTGTATAAAACCGTAAAACGTGATTTCTGATTTCTATTTTTCTAATCTCTTTTCTCTACGGTCAATAGGTGTCGGATGTCGACTTTTCAAATGAATGATTTTTTAGGGCGGTAATTAAATTACTATCGATAGTTTAACAAAATACTATCGATACCTCGATAGCGAGAGTTTTTACAGAAATATCGATACTATCGATAGTTTTCCACCACTATACGGAACGGACGTGGTGTCTGGTCGTGTCGTACGTCGTCCATAGTCGTACGCCACTGTGTATGTATAGAAAATAAAATAGTTGGTGTTTTGTGGTCGTAAATTACGAAGTCCGTGTGGTCACCACATGGGATTTTTCGATTTTCTATTATCTTTTTTAATTTTCATTTTTTTTGGTTAGGTTTAATAGGGTGGGTTTCGTCTTTTCTGTGGGTTTCGTTACAAAAATTTGAGAAAATTATGATACCCACTCACAAATAGATAAATTAAAATGTAATGGCGGGAATGTTTTGTGGTTTGGTTTTGTTTATGTTTATGTAAAAACAGTGCAAAAGGGGCCTTTGCACACTTTGCTGCGTAATTATCATTATAAAAAAAAACTGTTTACTTTTGCTTCGTATTCAGTTTTAACGATAAAGCTTGCAGAGTTGTTTTTTATTGTAATCAATAAATATCCTTATCTTTATCAACACAGGTTATACTTATCAGAAATTTATATAATCTAATGAGTACCTGGTAAACATTGCACTTATGCACTAGTGAAACGGTGAAACCCCCATTCAAAAGAATGGACAAGTATCAGTTATGCAAGTTATTGTGGAGCAGTTTGCTTGGTATCGAAAATATTATGGGGGTTATACAAGTCCTGTTTTTAATTTCCTTATTTACTTTTTCCTATCAAAAACCATTTATTTTTGAAGATAATGTTGATATCTGCGGCTACCCGTCCAGGAAAAAGGATGACAAAATGAAAATTGAAACGGACAGGTAGGTACCATATTTAGTTATTTGTTTATATAGTGTGAAAATCAAATTCTTTGTAACAAAATGCCCGAAAGTTTATTAAACCGTAAAGAAAAATGTTCTTTCTCCATATCTACTTAAGTACTTTAAGTATATTTTTATTAGGTATCTTACTTATCTTATGGTTACCTATTAGATTTAATTGTTAAGGAAACGGAAGAACAGAGAAACAACAAAATATAGTTTAATACATGACAAGCCGAGCTGCATTTATTTCTTTTTCTTACAGCATATATGTCTTATAAAAGTATATTTTTCAGGTGGGGATTTGGTCTTAATGCTTAATCAACAGACTAGTGGAAATTTAATATTATAGGTACCTTTGTTTTTATTCTTTTTGTAACTACAGGGTCAGGGTGTATCTAATAATACGAAAATCAACAAACCCAACATAACATCTTCCATAATCTTCTTCCTAATACATAATAGTAATAGTAAAAGGGTTTGAAGAAAACCATGTAGATTTCTACAGCAACCCAATATCTCCAAAACTATATGATTTAGCAATTATTTTGTTTGATTTAATTACTTACTATGATTTAATATTGTTATAAATTAAATACAGGGGTCTAAGTACCTATTTAAAATGTTAATATTTTTTTGTTAAAAAAATTAAAAATATAAGTAGGTAGGTATACCCATAGGTACCTAACCTACTTAATAAGTCACTTATAATGTTGAATCTTGTAGAATCGGCGCAAGCATCACATATACCAGGTAAACCTAAAATATTAGATATTATATTTATCTGTAGTTACTTAATTCTGATTTGTGCTGACTAGAATGGTTTTGAAGAGTTCTATAAGTATTTAGTATAATACTTAATACAATATAAATGATCTGTTCCTATGCTTTATATTTTTAGTCTATCAAATTAAAGTCTCTACATTTGTACTGTTACTAGATTTACGGGTTGCCTATATTAATAATATACAGTGTGGTCCAGTAAGTGCAACAAATGGGAATTTTTATTAGTTGTATAACCAAAGTTTAAATATTACCAAAAGTTGGTGCATGTATGTCCGATATCCATTTCGAATGCACTTAGTGTCAAAGTCAAGTCAAGATAAACGGTAGGGCAAAAAATATGAAAATTTACCCTTTTTTAAAAGAATAAAGCAAAATGGCATAAAGAAAAGTTGTTTAGAGTAAAAACTTTTGCTCATTTTTAAAATCATAGCTTCCTATCCCAAAAATAATTTTTTTAAAGAAAATTTGAACTAGGTAGGTTAGCCTCATGATACAATATTTTCTTTGTATCATGGGTTAGCCTTGTACCTACCTATTGGCATTTATATTACTATTCAATTTAGACCCATTTTTAACTTGAACAAAATAAATCAGGTATACCTAATTTTTTAAATATTTATTCAATTCAGTATTAATTTAATTGAATTTCTCTTTTATTAAGCAACCCCAGACTTAGTTTATTTTTTTTTAATTTTCATTACTTAATAATCTTAATATTACAACGAATTTTCTCAAATTTTTTTTTTTTGCTATAGGAGGCTAAGGAGCATAATTTTTTATTCTGAATAACTTTTTTTTATGACATTTTGCTTTATTTGTTAAAATAAGGGTACTTAATTAAACGATTTTCATATTTTTTGCCCTACCCTGTATCCTATTCAGGGCCGATCCTAGCAGGTGTGCAGCGCGTGCATCGCACGCGGGCGGCCAAACCAAGGGGCGGCCGTAGGCCGCAGATAGTTCTGTCAATCAAGCAAAACTTTTTATGAATTTCTCGAAATAAAAATTAAGAGTCTTGAAACATTTAAGTTTTTGTGTTCAATTTTAATTTGGCATGATTTATTATCAAGAATTGATGTATTGAGTAAAACGCTTCAAAATCCTAAATTAAACATCGCGTAATGCATTAAAGGCTTAGATAATCTTAAAAAATATTTAGTTTCCCAAAAATCTGACGATAATTTTAAAATATTTGTCGATTCAGCAACAACACTTGCTAGAGATTTAGGTATTGATCCCGAATTTCCCATCTCGAAGCTCAGAAAAAAAGTTCGTTTATTTGATTACGAGGGCAGTGATGAACCAGTTTTAAATCCCTTTCTGCAATTCAAGATTGCTTTCTATTTTGCAGTTCTTGATTACGCGATCTCTTCGATAAATGAAAGATTTACCTTATTATCTAAGTGCTATTCAATATTCTGCTTTCTGTATGAGTTTTACACCATTTCTAATGATGACCTCATGAAATGCATGCATGGACTTAGATATTAAGTTACAGGTACAGGAGGAAGGAACTATTGTGAAAGATATAGACGGTATACAACTCTTTAATGAAATAACTTCATTTAAAGATATTTTTCCAGGTAAAAAACAGCCAATTAAGATATTAGAAATTTTAGTCAAAAATGATCTCATTCCCTGTTTTCCAAATTTTGCTCTAGCAATAAGGCTTTTTTTAACCTTACTTGTTTCTGTGGCTTCAGGTGAAAGAAGTTTCAGTAAATTAAAAATTATTAAAAATTACTTGAGAAATAATATGACACAAGAAAGACTTTCAGATTTGGCCATCATCTCTATTGAATCCGAAATCTCTGAAAAAATTGATCTCGCCGCAATTATTGACAAATTTGCTTCTCAGAAAGCCAGAAAAATTATTTTATAGTTAATTATCAGGTAGTCTTCGAGGAAGAACTGATTTATATACTTTTGGTTTTGCAAGATTTATGCTTTAGTACTTTTGTTATTTTGTATTTTCTGGTAAATACTGTTGTTTTACATTTCTAATTATAAAATGTCTATTTTTGTTCAAAAGTAATATTTTTGTTGGTTTATTATTTTGTTAAAGTAAAAAGAAAAAAAGGTGTCACTAATAAATAATAACATATTAGCTGGCCCAAAAATAAAGTCTTTCCCGTAAAATTTTATTTGTAGTGTGCATTTTTATTAATGTTTAACTTTTTACTCTTATGTACAGGGTTATCCAACCAAGACTAGATAAGACAATTTTTTGACTTTTCCTGTACTTTTATAAAAAAAACTGAAATAGCCATCTTAAGTCATTTTCTCCCGCGAATTCGAATATCTTCAGCAAAAAACAATTGAACATCAAACAAAAGTACTAGGGGTCACTTTGATATTTTTTTAAATGGGACACCCTGTATATTTTTACATTTTTAAATTCCACATAAAATTATAATTATTTTTTATTAAATGCACTATTAGTCTATACTTCATAGTTTCCGAGATATTGACTCTCGAAAACTGACATTTTTGAACTTTGACAGCTTATAACTTTCTAACAGTACGTCTTAGAGCAAAACGGCTTACATGTCCCTATCTTCAACTTTTATTATCTTTCCAAAAAAATCAACTTCCAGTTAAACCGGAACAACTATATTTCCTTCTTTCGAGTTACATCCGGTTTAACCGGAAGTTGATTTTTTTTGGGAAGATAATAAAATTTAAAGATAGGGACATGTAAGCCATTTTGCTCTAAGACGTACTGTTAGAAAGTTATAAGCTGTCAAAGTTCAAAACTGTCACTTTTCGAGAGTCAATATCTCGGAAACTATGAAGTATAGACTAATAGTGCATTTAATAAAAAATAATTATAATTTTATGTGGAATTTAAAAATGTATAAATATACAGGGTGTTCCATTTAAAAAAATATCAAAGTGACCCCTAGTACTTTTGTTTGATGTTCAATTGTTTTTTGCTAACGATATTCGAATTCGCGGAAGAAAATGACTTAAGATGGCTATTTCAGTTTTTTTTATAAAAGTACAGGAAAAGTCAAAAAATCGCCTTGTCTAGTCTTGGTTGGATAACCCTGTACATGTAGATGAGTTTATAACGTCAACGTTAAGTATTACTCAAAATAGGAAAAATTGTTTCGAGGGGCGGCATAATAGGTCTTTGCACGCGGGCGGCCGACACCCTAGGATCGGCCCTGATCCTATTTGACTTGAAGTGCATTCGAAATGGTTATCGGACATGTGCTATTTTTCACATTCAACATTAATTTGAATATTATTTAATATGTATTAAAATATATAAACAATCAGTTATTAGAATGAGGCGTCCTTTAAAATAAGCCATAATTTGTTAATTTGGGTTAACGCAAACCAAAGTTACAACCTTTTAAGTATTTTTAATTGTTAACCTTCTTCACACCGTTACCATGGTAGTTACAAAAAAAATTGTTATTATATAAATTATGGAGAAAATTTATAAATTTATTTTCAACCAATTAGAAGGCTCCTTTTTGTTTACGTTGCTTATAGCGACGGGAGATTATCGCGATAATTTTGTTAGTTCCTATTAACATAATGAAATTAATAAGTGATAATTTTCCTGTCAAAAATGAAGTTCTTTATATCTATTGGCAAAAGTTACTCAGAATAAAATCAAAATACATTTTGTTGCTAACTTATAATTTTTATTGATACCAACCAATTTGCTTTACATATCGAACACCGGGGCTAAAAGAGACACATCAAAAATTTAACTAAACTCATCGGAAATATGTTTTTTTAAGTTTCATTTGAAACTATGTAGGCATGTAATTTCAGATGTTATGGTTGAAAACGAATTAATGTTTTTAATGTTCCTGAAATTTTAGTACCTAATAAACCTTAGTTACTAACAAGTAAAATTAACTTCTATTGTAAAAATACAGTGTGTCATATTAAACTAAACTCATCAGGAATTTTTAAAGTTTTATTTGAATTTAAACCTATAGGTAAAGACATTGGATTTCAGATAACAAATTTCTTATTTTATGTTTCTCACATTTTAGTAATAAAAATTAGTTACTAACGGCTAAAATGAACTTTATTTCTAAAACTCTAATTAGTTACAATTAACTAAAGCCGCCGGAAATATGTTTTTGTAGCATTTTAGCAAAAAAATTACAATAAGAAAAAACTCCAATTTATGAAATTTTCTTACCGAATCTCTCACGCAGTAGAATTCATTCCCGATAATTCTGCTGCTAGGGAGATTATAAGTGAATATTACTTAGATTATAAAAACTTAATTTATGACTTACGTTGTAGTTGCAGTATTGAAACTTAGGTTATACAACTAATAAAAAGAAATCCAATTTGTTGCACACTTAGTTCATACTGAATACTATTTTACAATTAAAAGGATAATTTCTTAAATTTATTTAAACTGGTAATATCTATGTCAATGTTAGACGCATACTCATTAAACAAGTTACACAATGGCAATATTTCGAAAACTAACTGTTGCGACTGAGACTTCTTATAGGCAGAAGTCTTTGGGAACGATTTTATGGAGGGAACATGAATTTAAAAAATGCAAATTATAAAAATACAATCTATTAATCAAAAAACCATAAAATAAGGGTTAGTTTAATTTTGAGTATTTACTATTTACAAAAAAAGGTTTTCTACTTACTTATTTTGCTCTTGCTAACTCTTCTCCCGACCAGCGGGCACATGTACCTTTGCTCATGACGCGACTTCAAGAACGACTGCCTTTTTTTGCTGTTTGCTATTTAATGAATGGTAAATGCTACATCTTAGGTCAGCACAATTTTGTTCACTCAGTAAGTTAAACAAATTATGTTGACTACTAGTTCGCCGAACAACAAAATGTATATTCATCGTTTTTGTTTTAACGCTCGTTTTCCGGTTTAGAGAGATATCATTTTACAATGAACTAAATAAAACGCAAAATTTATCACATAAGTAAATTACCAAATTTCGCACCGGACTACCGGACTGACACTATTATAAAAAATTACTTAGACGTGTAAGAAATACAGGGACGCTGACGCTCTTGAAATACGATACACAGATCTTGCTCGACGAAACCCATAAAATTTGTTTTTATTACGTTATGTATACTCTTAAGTAAGGTATAGGAAAACGTTATGAGTTCAGTGTTACAAAAATACCGAGACGAGACGTTTGGTTTTAAAGATTATACTGTATGTTTGAATATAAGTTTATTTGGACATAATAAAAAGTAGTTTATCTTTAATATTGTTCTATATTCTTACAGACGGGTATAGGACATGTTCCATTTAAAATAAGTAAGTTGACACCTACTCCCGGTATAACCGGAAATACCAGCATATTAAAAATATTTTAGCCCGGTTGCCCCCATCAACATTCTACTATTAGTCCGGTCAATCTAGACATTCGAAGATACATAAAGTTACAAAAAGCTGAAAATTAGTTAAATTGTTCAAAATATATTTATAAATAAAATTTTTAAGTTTCCCATCATATGGAAAAAAATTTACTCGAGGTCAAAGGTCAAAAAAATGAGTTTTTCGCGCTTTTTAGCAAAACGGTAAGTTTTATCATAAAAATACGCCATACAAAAATTGTAGATCATAAAATTATCTATAAAAAATGTATCAATACTTTTTTCCTACGAGCCACCGTTTCTGAGATATAACGATTCAAAAAGTTGTAGAAGTTGTTATCGTCATAATATGCACACGTTTTCACGCCACCTATGAGGTAGTGTACTTAGCGTGTTTTTTTAAATATCAAAGCTGCAGAACAACGTCGTCGAACTTTAGCAACATCTTCATTTTCTGATATTTTATTTGATGAACTTATGACAGTTCCAACCAGTCAACAGAAATTTCTTACAAATACTCACAACAAGTCTCGGTTCATTTCAATGTTGAAAGAAAAGTTTACTGCTGAAAATATATTGGTAAAACAAGCTAATAATGATGCTGATGTATTGATTATTGAAACAGCAATAGAGCAATTCAATTTGACAAATACAACTATTGTTGTTGGTGAAGATGTATGTAGACTTACTCGTATTACTTACTGCTCAAACTCCAACTGAAAAAACTATTTTCTTCTTAAAACCAGGAAAGGCTCAACATTAATCGGAAATATATTCATCAAAAAGTTTATCTACTTTTGCAAAGTGTCGAAATCATGTACTATTTTTACACCCAATAACTGGCTGTGATACGACATCTGCATTTTACAGGAAGGATAAAACAAAAGTTTTTAAAAATGTACTTAGCTCCTAAAAAAATTACCTGCTTAGATAAGCATCTACTAAAAATAAAAAACAAGTTCAATTAGCTTATCTTCCTCCAACCGCAGTTGCTGCTCATCAACAGCTTTTTCGGGTATATTACCAAGTTCAAGTGTGGCTCGGTTATCAGCTAGACCCTACAGTTTACTCCCACCTGCGCCGGAAAAACTGCTGAACATAATTTTTTGCACCTGCAAAAAGTATATTCATCACTAAATGTGGTTGCAAAAAAGTCAGACTGTTTTGTTCTCAGGCATGTACAAATTGCCGAGGCCGGTCGTGCTCTAATGTTGAATCACTAACAATGGAGGATTCGTTTGATTCCAACGAGGTGACATGCGATACAACGCTATTGACGCTATTTACTTGCACCCAGAATGAAGATGAAGAAGAAGATCAAGAAGAAGAATTTAAAGGTCACGAATCAGACGAATAAACTTCACCACTTTTTTTAAATTTACATCGCTTTTATCTTTTCCAATCTTTGCTAATTTCCGTTATTTTGCAATAGTTTCAAATTAAACAGGATCACAACTGACCCGTGGAGTGGGACTCCTGGGGAAACCACGTTAAAAAAAACGCGCTAAGTACACTACCTCGTAGGTGGCGTGGAAACGGGTGTATATTATGCCGATAACAACTTTTTGAATCGTTATATCTCAGAAACGGTGGCTCGTAGGAGAAAAAGTATTGATACATTTTTTATAGATAATTTTATGATCTACAATTGTATTTTTATGATAAAACTTACCGTTTTGCTGAAAATCGCGAAAAACTAATTTTTTTTACCTTTGACCTCGATTTAAATTTTTTCCATACACGGGAATGATGGGGAACTTAATTTTATTTATTATTATATTTTGAACAATTTTACTGATTTTCAGCTTGTGTAACTTTATGTAGATTGACCGGACTATATCAAATTTTCAAAATTTTCCGATGTATGGTATTCCATAATATAAAATTTGGAATGGAATGGTCAGGAGTTTTATTATTGATTTAAGCTTTTACATTTTTGGAACCAGCACAATCGAGATTAACTTGATTTTTTTTTTTTTAGTAACACAGTGAACATTAAGACGGAACAAATAGAAATATATTATAAGCTTTGTGGCAAATTTATAAAAGATAACGAGTGTCCGGTTGGAATGGCTGCTTGTTTAAAAAATCGTGTGACAGGCAAGAAGCTAGGCTTTGGAACAGAATTTGTTTCAGGTAAATACTTGTGTATGTGTGTACCCTCCCTCTAAACCTGCTTCTCCAAAATGGCGTTTCGACGGACCTCGGATCGGTGAGTTCGAGGACTACAGCTGGGAGACGTCCTGGGTTCGCTACTACCTTTAAAACTTTAAATAAATGTTTAGAACATAGTTGGAAATTTAGTATGAAATTATTGAAATTAAATCAAAATGTCAAAACGATAGAGTTCAAATTTTTAAATATTCTTTCAATAATAAATCGTTGTCAATGTCTTGTCCAATGATCTGATACCCATAGATGAAACAATAATAAATAAACCTATTGCCAAAATCGTATTCCATTCAGAAGTAAATCAAGATCCGAATTGCGCCCCTCCACATTGCTTGCCAAACTTACGCTGTTACTTAAAAGTATTAATCATGATGTGGGATATTTCGATTTTTACCTAAAACCTTATAAAAAGTACGCAGTATGGCAACGCAGCAGTAAGAGATCCGCCCCCAAAGATGAGTCCACGATGACGTTATTTCATTCGTTTCCGTTTAGGGATGTCCGCAGAAAAACAGCGATGTTTGCGATGCATTAAAAAAAAATTAATAGAATTAGAAGTACAAAACAAACCACAAATCTAATTATTCTAAGCTCACACCTTAACTGAAACCAAAGGTAAAAGGTATAATCAAGATCAGGAGGCAACGGCAGAATAATTATTTTACGATTAAAATTAAGGCCTAACACATCGATTAAAATCGAAGACTTCTATTATTATTCTTGTATTAGAAGTTTTTGATTAAAATACATCTTGGAGAAAGAAGATACATTGCATTGAAAATATCGATGTTTTCGATGCATCGATGTATATCGAACATCCCTATTTCCGTTTGGTGTTTCTTTTTGGTTTCAGTTTATCGGTTTTGTGTAATAATTGCTGTTTTTAGTGTTTTGTGATATTTTCTGAAAACTAATTAAGATGAGTCGCCAGTACGAAGTATGCGAGAATTCAGAAAATAATAATTCTGCCGTTACTTTTCATGGGTGAGTAAATAGAAAGTTGGGTTATTTGTAGGTTATGTTTCTTCTATAGTAGCAAGGTCACATTCAAAGGTAACGTAATCCCCACTACCTGCCCCACCCAGCTCTTCACCTTCTCTCTCACCTCCTTAATAGCGTTTATAAATGACATGTGCCATCTATAGGTATCAGATCATTGGTCTTGTCAATTTTACTTTCAGTATTAAAGGCGCGGTTTAATCCAAACGAAGTTTCAAATATTACTGAATTTTTATCGATATAGTGTCGATAAAGTTGATTTCGTCAAACGTAGCCAGCTCAAATAATCCCCTCTCACTCTCACTGATTGATCTGTTGTCCTTTTTAATTTTAAACATACCTACTTGTTTGCATGGCGCTATTGCAGCAATTTGTTGATACAATATATTATAGACTTCTTTCTATTAGAAGTGAATGGTTATTCAATGTCGACTTTGATAAAACAATAAATTGACACAATGCATTAACTTTGGTTATTTATTTTAATTTTAGACGAAACCTACGATTTGAAATCTATAAATGGAGAATCTTGTACAGATGTTAAGAACTATTCTATTGTTGTGCATTTTCAATGCTCTCAGCATATGAAAGTAAGTAAATCAAGTTTATAAAAATATCCGCGCCTTACTCAATTTCTCTCAAGTAAGATTTCTTGGTGCGTTTTTAATATAATAACCAGATAAGGGACAACTTCTTGCCTTGTCTTTACCGATGATTGCACTTATCAACTTAGACGGTTAGTAATAACAAGAGGCGGATCAAATGTATATGTGAGATTTGCATGCTCCGTTGAAAAGCTCAAGATTTACGAAGCCTGCGGCTCCTTGGATAACAGATATTGTTAGGTTTATGATGAGGCTCCGCCAAAGAGCTTTAACAAAGCATAAAATACTAAAGACTGAAGCGACTTGAGAAAAAAAGCATATCTATATCACAAATTCCGGACCTAAACAAAGGCTTTCAGTAAAACTTTAAGACACCTTAACATCGGCAAGTACTTTCGGGCGGATGCACAGTTGAATGATAGTATAATAGCTTCTCGACTTAGTGATGATTTTTTTGTTGTTGATTGTGTCCCTAAGGTTATTGTTGATTCTGGTTCCTTTATGAATGAAAACTATAATAACAAAAACACTCATTTATATCAAATTAAAATACACTTTATTGTTATAAGAAGTACATCTTGATAACAAAGCTTTGGACAGTATTAAAACTTATGAAAATTACATTGTTCACTATATAAAGTAAGAAAAAGTAATCCAATAAATAGATAATCACACCTTATGAGACAACAAAATAGTCATAGTCAAAAATTTACACACAAATCAATAAAAGATTTCACAAGTTCAACTTACAAAAAATCTGGCAAAAATATACACTAATGAGAGTAAAAAAAATAAAGGGAATGCCTGGATATTACCATTGTAAAATTCCTGGATAGTATAGTAGGGTCTAATAATTAGTTGCCTTTTTAGTCTTTGCTTAAAAGTCCTGTCATCAATCACCTGCCGATAAGCCAGTGGTTTTTTGTTGGCTTTGGCAGATCTGATACAAATAGCGCCCTCTAGCAATTTTATTATACTTATCCGATTTTACTAAATATAGGCTTGTTTGGAAGAGAAAGGTAAGTACCTTCAATTGTTGTATCCAATGGTACACGATAGTTTCTAATAAAATTGCTAGAGGGCGCAATTTGTATTAAAAATTATTATTTTGGCGTTAACTCTGAAACGAACAAGGATATGGAACTGCGGTCTTCACATCTTTTCTTGCAAATTTCATCTACTTTCCGATTATGATGTCATAGTTATACCGTATGATTTGAATTTTCGGGATAAAATCGAAAAAACTGTTATTATTACAAATTGCGCCCTCTAGCAATTTTATTAAACACTATCGTGTACTGTTGGATACGGCAATTGAAGATACTTACCTTTCCCTTCCAAACAAGCTTAAATTTAGTAAAATCGGATAAGTCGTTTAGAAGTTACAGCGATTTTAATGTTTACACATTCAATAGCTTCCCCACTCTTATCAAGGTCGGTACGCCAACGAGCCTTAAACCAAAATGATGCAGAATTGTCAAAGCTTTTCGATGATGTAATCAGAGTTATACCTTAATGTGGGAATTTTCGGAGAAATTTAGAATTAAAAAAAAAATTTAATTGTGCCCTCTTGAGGCGAAATTAGGAGCTTAAAAATAATTTCCAGAATTTTCTTATGACCGCTTTAATCATAATTTTTTTTCTCAAGTTTCGATGCTTAGTAGTTTCCGAGATATGGCCGGTAGTCACCCTTAATGAAACACCCTGTACTGTAGTGATATAAAATATACCAATAAAATATTGTCATAATCGTTTTATATTATAATCTAGTTGTGCCTGAATTATGAAATATATTCTTGGCAATAAATATTATATTATTTAACTGAAAATTATACTTCTGAGTTCGGAATTGACAGTTTATACAAAAAAAATATATATTAGCATTACTTAAATGTCAAAAAAAATTGTGTGTGCTTTAGACCACACGACAGAAGTGAAAACTTCAACAAGGTTAATTCAGTGCCCACAAAAAAGTGCTAAACGCGCCTAAAGAAATTTTCACTTCAAAAATAACATAAACTTGGAATACGGGATAATTTTACTGCATACGAAAAAAGATATTTCCTAAAATTGAACAACCCTTGAATTTTTACATCTTCAACAGAAGTCAGAAATCATAATAATTCAAAAATAACATAAACTTGGAATACGGGATAATTTTACTGCATACGAAAAAAGATATTTCCTAAAATTGAACAACCCTTGAATTTTTACATCTTCAACAGAAGTCAGAAATCATAATAAATTAGGTTCACGGAATAAGCAATTACGGTAAACCTTACTTCACCCTACGTAAATATATATTTAAAAAAATGCCAGAACATACCTGAGACGCAGACGAGTGTCTATACAACGCACACTGTTTGCGGCATGCTCTTGCATATAACGTTCATTCGGGTCAGGGTCAGTTCGGATTGAATATAGCAGTTGAATTCGAGCGTAGCACAGCCGAACCTGACGCCTGACGGTGACGCTTCAGCTGACGCGTGACGGCTCAGTTTAATTCAGTGCCCACAAAAAGTGCTAAACGCGCCTAAAGAAGTTTTCACTTCAAGAAAATATTTGGATAAACTTTTATTATTATTAAACGGGGGGCGCAATGCTTTTTGCCCACAGCCGTCATTAAAAATTACGTGGTTTGGATTGACTAATTGGTGCTGCGGAAAATTAAAACTGTTTTTTGGACTTACCGCAAACCTAACTTTGAGCTTTGTTTTTAAGGATGGTGCTCGGTTAATGTTCGAAGAAGACAAATGCACTTATCATGTGATTATGAGAGACCCGAAATGTTTGCCTAGATGCACAACCTACATAGACGGCAAATTCATCGATCTACGAAAATTAGAAAGATCGTTTTCCGTAAGCAGCACTGTTGGGAAAAATGTTACTCGAAACTTTAGCATAAATCTGTGTGAGAAAAATCCGGCTTGCGACGGGAATGATGTAAATGCCTGTGTAATAGGAGACACAAAAACGGCTATTTCGTTGGCTTCAAGTGTTTCTGTGTCCTATATTGGTCAGAAAAATGAACTTTCTTTTCATGGAGCGACCTTTGCCGGTACTAACGGGAAAAGTAAGTATAAAAAACATTTACATCCATATACAGTAGAGTTTTAAATTTAATCAACCAAAATAATTTAGATCTTATAGTGTTTTCACCGTGTCATTGTTTTATTGCGTCATAATATCAGGAACGCGTTGAATTGATTTTTTTTCAACCGATATGTACAGAGTGGCCAACTAAGAATGCGAGGTACTGTATGTGGGAAACTATCCATCGTAGAGGCTTGCGGCAAAAAAAATTATTACTAAAACGGCCAAGAGAAAAACCTGGAAAGTATTTTCAAGTTTCTGAAATGGCCGCTAGGGGGCCTAACTGCAATGTTGAACCTAAAAAAGTGATGTTTCCGTAAATTCCGCTATATTAACCTAATAAAAAAATCCCGATCTTTAAAGTCGAGGATTATCTGAACCTTTTTTGTTTGACACTTTTTGCACTATCTCTAAAAATAAAGTGGTGGGGGTATTCAAATGTTTCCGTAAATATAATCCTGTATCTTCGAAACGGCTAAGCCGAATTGAACAAACTTGGGCTGATTGCTGAAGCCTCTCATGGGTAGACAAAACTGCACTTTTAATTTCGGCTCTCGGTATGTTACGTATTGCATTACGAATCCGGTTTTTCAAATCTTCTCTGGTCGTAGGTTGAGTCTGAAACACGATGTCCTTTAACCGCCCCCCATAAATAAAAATCCAGGCAAGTTAGGTCTGGTGATCGCGGAGGCCATGGAAAGCCGAAATTGAAAGTGCAGTTTTGTCTACCCATGAGAGGCTTCAGCAATCAGCAATGCATAGAAGGTGATGGTCAGCATTTCGAGCATTTGCGGGGGCATTAAGAATCTTCCTTTTATAAATCGGTACTTTTTAGGGCCACAACTTACATAATAGAAAGAATTCCAGAAAAATATAGTTACAATAAAATAAAAATTTAAGGGATTTTCGAAATATTTGAACCACTTTATTTTTAGAGATACTGCAAAAAGTGTCAAACAAAAAAGGTTCAGATTATCCTCGACTTTAAAGATTGGAATTTTTTTTATTAGGTTAATATAGCGGAATTTACGGAAACGTCACTTTTTAGGTTCAAGATTGCAGTTACGCCCCCTAGCGGCCATTTCAGAAACTTGAAAATATTTTCCAGGTTTTTCTCTTGGCCGTTTTAGTAATACCTAATTTTTTTGCCGCAAGCCTCTACGATGAATAGTTTTCCAGATACAGTACCTCGCATTCTCAATTGGCCACCCTGTATATATCTATTTATTTATTCATTCAGTTTTATACTATTACTACTATTACTAGATATACAATCAAGATATTATACTATTTCACAGTTAACCTGCTGTCCAATAATTTCTTAAATTGATTTAAACTGGTAGTATCTATGCGAATGTTACAGCATACTCATTAAACAAGCTATACATTTGGTAAATTGTCAAGTTCTAGAACAGATTTGTCCTGGGAAAACCCAAACAGATCACTATTAGAACTAGTCGATTAATTGAAAAAGGAAGGCGACTTAACTGTCAATCTTACTTAACAATCAAAGTTAAGTATCAATCTTTCCCTTTAATAACTTTTTCTACTACTGTATAGATAAGTTAACTTTCGGGTCCTAGCAACACGACAGATAACGAACGTAAACATTCGAGTTACCTGAATATTATACGTTGCTAGCTATGTAAAGTAGGTAGCGTTGCTAGCTATGTTAAGTATTACTTTCGGTGCCAGGACAAAAAATCGAACTGACAGACTCTGACAGTACTTAAATAACTAGTTGTCATGGATTATTTTATAGGTGGAAAAAAAAACTTATTTTATCATTTTAATTTGAATAAAATCAAAGTTTATTACTTAATAATATATTGATCAGAGAACAGTAGTAGAAAAAATTTAAAACATTACACGATGCGAAAGCCTTTTTTGGTGGTCGGAGGTATTAAATCACCTCGGCTTTGCCTTGGCAATTCAAAAACCTCCTCACACCAAAAAATTAACTTTCGCATCTAGTAATGTAAATAACTATAAATAGTGTAATTAGACATATTTTAATTCGTTTTTTTTAAACCGACCAGAAAATATACACTTTCTGGACAATTTTTCGTCTAGAAAATAAACTTTTTCATATCGCAAGACCGGAAAAGTGACGTTAGAGACCGGAAAAGATTTTTCCGGTCCCTGTTTTTTGTTTTTCCAATCGCTCTTTGATAATACAAGCTACCTTCATTTCGTTACTATGACAACAATATTTCGATGTATTGTCGAGTGACAGTTCGTTGATTTTTAATTTGTTGTTTATGTCAAACTTGTAACGTAATAGTAATTTACGTTAAAAGACCGGAAAACACTAATTTTCGGTTGCGTGACGTACAATATTTTTTTTAAGACCGACACTTCGATATACTTACATTAAATTATTTTATATTATTTTTAAATGCGTCGGGGCTTTTGATTTTACTGGCAATATATCGTAAGTCGCTTTCCTTACTGCTTCCAAAATTTCTTCTGAAATCTCATTTTCCGTGTCGGATAATTCAAATTCTGAATTCATATTGTTAAAGTTGCGAACTCGCGAAACAAGTTTGACATAAACAACAAATTAAAAATCAACGAACTGTCACTCGACAATACATCGAAATGTTGTTGTCATAGTAACGAAATCAAGGTAGCTTGTATTATCAAAGAGCGATTGAAAAAACAAAAAACAGGGACCGGGAAAATCTTTTCCGGTCTCTAACGTCACTTTTCCGGTCTTGCGATCGGAAAAAGGTTATTTTCTAGACGAAAAATTGTCCAGAAAGTGTATATTTTCTGGTCGGTTTTAAAAAAATTACTATTTTTTAACACAGTCTGTCAGAACCATAAACATTTACCTTTAGATAAGCAAAGAATAATCACGGAAGTGGCAAATTTATGGCTTTGCGCATGTAAACAAAGCTACACCGGATTAGGCATACACACTGCAACATTATCATTTGACTAATAGGAAAATAGACAGGTCCGGGCTTTAAAATTGGAATTTCTTCTCAATTTTTGATCAAGTCAGGAAATAAGGTAGTGAGTTCTGGCATTTTTAGTAGTGGCAAACCTATCAGATTTTGAGGATAGAAAATTGTTTTTAAGGGTTTATTTGTAAAATTTGTTTAAAAATGATTCGTCGTCGTGTTTTTAGTTCAAAAAGGAAGAGAACAAGTCAATTAAACTATAAAACTTATAAAATCAAATATTAAAAGCATAAAAAACCAGCAAAGTAACCAATCTTCGATGCTATCGCATACCTTACGACAAGTCAAATATTAGTTGGTGTATAACTTGTTTTGATTTTTACAATTTGGCAAAAACTTGGGTACGTGTAAAACATTTTCAAGCACAATTTCTTGTTCAAGAATTTGAAAAAGTTTTTGCCCGAGAACTTGACCCGTGGAATGCTTTCACCCTTGGATTAATGTGGAAACTAAATAATAGTTCATATTCATCAGAGTTTAAAGAAGATTTAGAAAGAGCGGGTGCAGTCATAGCGACTGAAAAAAACTTAAAACTAGGCAATGGATATGTGACATTAATTTAAAAAGAAGGGAGAAAAGTGAATTTCACATTTTATTCCAAGAGTTATTGCCAGGGGTAAAGATCATTTTAAGATGTACTGTCGTTAAAACTTCCTCCATTTTTCTAAAGTCACGTTTCACGAACTTGATGTTAAAACAGAAAATATGAGCGCTTATAAGGACCTGCAAAATCACTTGCTTTCACGTGAACACACAGTATGACAATATTAGCCGCGTTCGGCAATTACATCTGCGATGGGGTGGATATTTTGTCACGTGACCTCGGATCGGTCGGAGAATTTTGTGATAAACGAACGGTACCTAACAGCTGACCTCTGTCAAAGTCAAAAATGTAATGATTTTGTTTTGATCTAAGAAACCTAACCTTTTTTTCCTTTTTGTAAAGTTACTAAAAATGAGTATCCCTAGCGTTGTATTGGCCTTAATTAAAGGAGGCTATATCAACTAATGTTTGAAGACGATAATGAGGAATACGTCAAGATTTTGGAAAAGGTATTAGACAGTTTTGCCGAAGAAACGGTACCCCGACCATCCGGAAATGGTATTGGATAAACAGACCATGATAGCAATCTGGGGTTTATCAAATATGGAAAGTTTTAGGTAAAACCCACCAGAGTTTATGCCTTCCTTAGCCTTGCCTAATGTGTATTTTCAATTTAGATCAGTCGCTGATCGATTTGGAATAACCAAGTCAACCTGCTGGGATGTCTTATATAGAACATGTAGAATATTTCTGTGTATTTATGGTCAAATAAACATGGTATAGCGTTTTTGTTCTTCCACATCATATAGTTCCACTTCCTGCATATTATTTTCAGTCAAATCACAGAAAAATAAAGGCTTTGTTCAATCAAACTACCAAAATTTTAAACCTAAATATAAACATCAAACTTAACCTCACAAATTCAGCTGAGATTAATCGCTTTCCTCGGTCAAAATACTCCGAGCAAAAAGATTATCCTCGGAGCGCTCCGATTTTAATTGCCGAACTGTTGAGATTTATTTCCCCTCCATTTAGATGTCATAAACGAACGATTTAGATCAATCCAAACGGTCTGAGGTAATTGCCGAACGCGGCTAGTGTGTCTCTTGTTAATCTGTACCTATGGAAAAACACCAACAATGCCATTTACGATTCCTAATCTAAGTCCCAAACCCCCAAAATTCATCATTCCTGAAAAATCAGCAATTTTGGCGTGGTGAGCGTATAATAAATATTGATCGAATTCCTAAAGAAAAAGTATTTAAAATAGTTTACTCTTTTTAGTTGATAAGAGAATTGAAATAATACTAAAGTGTGATTGGGATAAAAATGACATTAACAATGAAGATCTACAATATGTCACGAAACCAACTCAGGGCAGTAGATATACCTTTAAGCTGAGAACGTCTTTTGGTTGCATTAAAAAGCCCAGTTCTTGCGTGGTAAGTCTTGGTTAGTTAATAATGTAAATGTAGTCAATATAATTAATTATAGAAATTAATTACCATAACGTTTAGTGATCTTTTTTAATATCAGAGATTATTTCTTAGTTAGTTTAAGGACAACTGTATCCTATCATTTTCTACAGTGTGTCCACGGATAGAGTTTGGAAGAGGAAAAACTTTTTTATTAGTAGGTATAGAAAAAAAAGTAATTGTTTATAACAACGTCTCCTTGTGCTAAAACTACCATATCGAATATCAGATTTGCGAAACTATACAGGGTTCGTCAGAAACAACATTTTTACTTTTTAGGATTTTTATTTCAATTATAATTTTCAATTCTTTGATTTATTAAATGAATTTTGCTCGTGCTGAAACTACAATTTCAAATATCACATTTGCGATTACTATACAGGGTTCGTCAGAAACAACATTTTTACTTTTTAGGATTTTTATTCCAATTCTTTGATTTATTAAATGAATTTTGATCGGCGTTGTGGTCTAGTGGTCAGTGCAGCGGCCTCACGGATCGAAGGTCCCGGGTTCGATCCCCGGTGCCGGCAACGTCGATGTTAAATTTGGAATATGTCGAGTACAAATCGGTTTGCAGGTTTTCTGCATCCCCAGGCAAAAGAAAGGGTTTTCAATTTAATAGATTATTTTAAAAATGAAGAAGAAAAGGCTACTGAAGCCGGCGAGTTATTAAATCCCAAGTCTATTAAAGAGAAAGTATCGGAAGCACTAAAACTAAGTTTAAGATCAATACAGTGGATTGTTCATGAAAGTAGTAGAAATATACCAATGAAGCAAACGCAACGACGATCAAGGAAAACGAAGATTGAAACTTTACAGGAAGGTAAAAAAATGGATGTAAGGAATGTTATATACGACTTATATGCATCACAAGTCGATATAACGCTTTCAGCTCTGAAAAATGCTTTCAGCTCTGAAAAATGCTTTGAAGGAACGAGGTGTTTTGGAAATAGGTTTCAGGTCATTGTCAGCGCTCATTAAAAGCTTAGGATTTCGTTATAGAAAGGACTGCAACAGAAGATATTTGGGCGAACTACCAAGAATTGCAAGCGAAAGAGTAAAGTTTCTGAAAAAATATGTTGAAAATTATGAATCAAAGTTTAGAGCAGTTTTTTTAGATGAAACTTGGGTATTTTTGAAATAAACTAAAATTTGTTTAATTTATCTAACGTTATATTTACTTTGCTTCTTTAAATTACAAATGATTAAAAAAACTATAATAATTATTAAAAAGATATGTATCCAAAATTGATATTACATGAAACCTTTTGCCACAATACGAATGCACCTTTGTGACATTAATTTTATTATTATCCATGATGAACTTTTGAAATTGGCGGAAAAAGGAAATATCTTTCTTTAGATATACCTAATTAAAATACATTTTTATTTGTTCACTACTACCTAGCTTACTGCGTCGAGTATATAGGATTTTATATCTTTTTTGGACTTGTGACGTCTATAAATGTCTAAACATAGATATTGTATGTACTGACACCAATAAGTTATTTGTACCTATTCGCAATAATATACCTATTATATACATCAGTTTAGTTAAAATAAAGGTACACAAAAATATTCAAAATTATATACAATGTAAAATGCAGACAAATTCTGATGTTCTAATTTTTATTTATTAAACAATATACGGACCAACATTTGATTCCCAAGGGTGGTCGCAAAATGAATTTTGCTTGTGCTGAAACTACAATTTCAAATATCACAGTTGCGATTACTATACAGGGTTCGTCAGAAACAACATTTTTAGTTTTTTGGATTTCGTTTAAAATAAATTTACGTAAAAACAAATAACTATTGTTGATTTCTTACTTCGAATATAATTTTATATCTGGCCGAGTAACGATTTTGTTGTAAGAAGACCATTTTTTATTTGCCTACTTTTGAAGTATTTTTATTATTACATGTCCTATTTCTTCAATTCATTTAATCAAATCATAAATTATAAAACTTTTATTCAAACGTGGTATCACCGGGTTAGCGCATAGTTTAACTCGACATCTGAATTCCCGATAACAGTTCCTAACTTGCTGTATTGGGATATTTGCAATAACTACTCTTATTTTTTCTTTCAAGAGATCTAAGTTATTATTGAAATTGGTTTTATACACAAGTGGCTTGAAAAATCCCCATAAATGAAAGTCGATAATAGTGAGATCGGGACTACTACGTGCCAACTGATTTGGACCATAGATACCTTCCAATCTATTTGTTCCCAAAGTGATGATTTAGCCTATGATCAAAAGGAATTGAAAATTACAATTAAAGAAAAAACCAAAAAAAAAAACCTGTTGCTTCTGACGAACCCTGTATCGTAATCGCAAATCTGATGTTCGAAATTGTAGTTTCAGCACGAGCAGACGTTTTTCTAAAGAATGACTTTTTTTTCTATACCTACCAATAAAAAAGTGTTTCCTCTTCCAAACTCTATTCGTGGACACACTGTATATGATTTAGAAGGGAACTGCACACTAATTTACTAGTTTTATATTATCAAATAAGAATAGTTGTATAATATGGGTGTGTTTCCTCTCAAAGATATATTGCTATAATATTTATAACTGATTCATCAGACCTAAGTCAAACAATTTCCGAAAAGCTTGCTATTTTAATAAAATATGTTAAGTTAACGGAAAAGGAGGTTGAATTTATTTTCTTATATTATACAGGGTTCCCCATTTAAAACGAAACAGGCTAAATATCTGGTTCCACGTTAATTTAAAAAAAAAACGCTCGGACCCGTCGATTTTTATTTCGAGGGGGGCATCTTTTGCGTATATTGTCAATCTTGTTACTTTAAGCCCCTAGGAGGGAGGGGGGGTAAGATCTAAATCTTAAATGGATACCCTATTTTATATAATTTTTTTGGATTCTGCATAAAATTCTGAACATTTTTTAATAAAAGCATTATTAGTCTATACTAAACAGTTTCCGAGATATTGACTCTTGAAAAATGAGATTTTTGAACTTTGACAGCGTCTAGCTTTCTAACTGTACGTCTTAGAGTAAAACGGCTTACATGTCCCTATCTTCGATTTTTATTATCTTTCCAATAGTGTCAACTTCCGGTTAAACCGGAAGTACTATATTTTTTACATTAACTGCAAATTAAAAAAGGCGGGATGATATTATAGATACAAACTTTGACTAGGCTTATCTAAGGATACAAATAAATACGTATTTATATCAGATGAAATTGTACCCAGTTTATCTTTTCTTTTAGGTAAACGACCAGTTTTTAATTTATAATTTGTCAGGACTTTATAATGAACATCAAGAAATGTGGTCGACGCATGGTGATAGTAAAAATAACTACAGTACATACTTCCTTCAAGTCTGTGGTCCATTGAAATTAGCGGAAAAAAACACAAGTTGTAAGAATATGTACTCAATAATTAAGTTTTATTTACTCAAACTACGTTATTTACTTCCAACCAAATCATAACAAAGTAAAAGTTGTCATATTATACAATTCCACAAGAGAAAAAAATTTATCAGCAAAATATTCGTCTGGAATAAAAGTTTCTGCAAATGACATTGTTGACAAAATCACGAGCCGTTAGGCGAAATGAGCGACTACAGAATTTTTTTTCGAGTGGTATTATTCATAATTATTTTCACAAAAGAGAATATTGAAAATAAATGGAAAACAGTGTAATATGGTAAACAATCACCTTCCTAAAATTTGTACCATTCCTAGTTATTCCCAAAGAGTCCCCCACATTTTCAAAAAATAATCCAAACCATGTTGAGTCAACTGCATATTAATTACCACCTCTTTTGAGTTAATAACATTGGTGTTTTATGTACTATTTAAGGTGGTATGTACTTGTCCCCCTTGGAAATTTGGGTACCACTCTAAAATTATATAAATATTTTTAGGTGCTCATGCTCAAGTGTGTGAAAATAAAAACGGTATAGATATCAACCGTGGATCAGTGTTAAGAGATTTGAAAGTTGATAACGACGTATTGAAAGCCACAATTGACAGTAAGTTTGTTGTTTTTTTGTTTCGCAACGCAAAAAACTATAAAAAAACAATTATTATTCACCACAATGGGTTTCAATTTACAAACTTCCCAAATTGACAGTTTGGGAGCAAAAATAGATATTGCATTCTTTTTACCACAACAATCCCTAAAATTCTAACGTCCACCATGTTTCTCAACTTTTCCTGTTAACCAATGCACAAATTGCAATTACCTATAGATTATATTATTTATTTTAAACCCTCTGTAAAAATAAATAATGGGCATGGGCATGGGCATGCGGTCCACCCTCTTGTTATTAGGTTTTCCTTCCTTATCGACACAATATAAATACACTCCAGAACCGGCTCGGCTCCATTTTTGTTGTTACGTTTTTTCTGTATATTTCTTGTATTATCTTTGCTATTAGGTATTTTCCTTTTGCTTCTTTTAAACAGCATAGAAAAAATAACTGGCTGAAGCTACTATGACGCGCGTAGGGTTTTCAGCGTGTTTTTTTTTTTATTAGAGACCGTATTTTGTTTCATTATTATTTTCTCGGTGAATAATTTAAGCCCTTTAACTATAAAAGTGTTTTAACCTCTTCTAAGTAGCCATAGATATAATGGTTAATGTAGAAGCGGCAAACTATATTTTTTAGGCGGAATGCAATGTAAAAAAAAACCTGATTTCCAGTATCGGACATATATAAATTTTTATTGCCAAAAAGATGAAGAGGGCCCAAAACTTTTGAATCAAATCGACTGTGATACCTATTTTGCCTGGAGAACACCACATGCCTGTCCTCGATATGTAAGTAATTAACATTTATTTAACTGAATATTTTTTATTAAATAATAATTTATTAAATAATGACAATTAGATTATATTTATATATATATATATATATATATTTAGCACCATGGGCTGGCGCGACTACTTATATGCAACTAGTATATTGCCAATGGTATGCAACCAGGCTATTGAAAAGTGAGGCCACTATGCGGCTCGTTATTGGGATAGTGAGCATGTGCAATATGTAGGATAAACAACAAATGTCAATCAGCTGTTGCTTCGATGCGAACAACGTCACTCATTATTTTCATTTTATGTCTTGTGGTTGTTCGTGTGATTTTTAAGTGTTCTGTTGTCTAGTTTATAATAGAGACACTATGATAGTGCCTTTTATTTGTAACTCTGGTAAACTAAAGTCAAATTAATCTAAGAACTCGCCGCATCAGCGGTCATTAATGGCACCCTGTTGAAGTCTGGTATATTTTACGTTAAGCAATTGGCTACGGAAACAGAACCGTCAGCGACCACGAGCTGACTAAGAACCTCGACAGCTTAGAACATCGAAGACAGGTTGGTGATTTGACTCTCTTCTACAGATATTTCCATGGCAAGTGTTCGACAGATATTGCCCGCTCGATTCCACCTAGAGTAATGCATAGCAGAAACACGACGAACCACTGCCGCCCATCCCTATGTGGTTCAACTTAGTACACCCCGAACATCATTGTTTTAGAACTCTTTCATTTGGAGGACGTCATCTTTGTGGAACGGCCTTTCTGAGACCGTGTTTCCAACCGAATATAACCTCCAACGATTCAAGAAAAACGTGAATCGCTTTCTTCGCACACGCACCGCTCCCAGAGCGCCTTAAAGGATTTTTCCTATAGTGCTTGTGCTCGATCATAAAAAAAAAGTTCTTTTACTTTCGCCTTCGCTATCTGGTAAATTTTGTAAGTCTTAATTTAATATTTTGTAAAAATATAGATAAAATATTGACAGACCCGTACCTACCAAAATAAGTATGTGAACACATTATAATAAGACTAACGAAAAAATATGTATTTATTATACAAGGAAAAAAGTAATACGTTTTTTGCGAGGTGTAAGCTTTGTGGTGCACATCTAATTAAAACACCATATTGAAAGCCCTTTTTGTATTGTTACTTTTGTGGAAATTTATATATGGATATCTCCAGGGTGTCCCGTAACTAAGGGGCTATATAGTAACATGAGATAGTGGACTTGATGTGATTGTTATTTCATTTTATTTCTTATACGGTTAAAGGGTGATCCAGATAAATATTTATTTTATTAGATTGGCGATGATTTGATGTTAAGCGGATATGAATCAAATTGGGTGTAGTTATATGTTTTTGAGGTCAAAAAGGAGGATTTCATATTGAGTTTAAGATACTTCCTAGAGAACGCTACACATTATGAGTTTGATAAATTCTCACGTCTCTTCGTTATGAGACATTCTGTATATAACGATAAGTAAATGGTTTAACTAGGCATTTTATTAATTTGATAATAGATGAGTTAACCAAAATGGTGTTTTTACTTCACTATCAAACCTAAATAATAAACACCAAGAAAATCTGTCTGAATTATATAAAACTCAAAAGTAAAATGTTTAAAACACACATAAAAAAACAACCACAGAAACACTTAAAAAACACCAAAATAGGAAAAAAATAATATGACATACATGCTGCGTGAGCTTGCTACAGCTCACTTCTGATCTAGACAACTTTAACGACGAAACCAGATCAGCTGTTAATGTCAAATGTCGTTGTCTTCTGTCAAAACGCTTTGTTTAAAAAAAAAAGTTAACTATACCTTTGCTATCATATGTAATAAACTAGTGTTTCAAAAATTAAGCACCAAAAAACAGTTAAATACATTTGAAGCCATATTAACCCTGTTCAGTGTTTACATGTTCCACAAAATGATGTAAACTGCGCAAACTCGGTAACCCGCTTTAGTCCTCCCTAGGGGTCACACTCTTGTAACATACCTAGGGTTGTGGATTTGACCGGTCAATTTGTTTTTGGTCAATTGACCGGTCAATTGACCGGCCAATTGACTGAAATAAATTAAAATTTAAAAATGCAGTGGACGAACCTAACTATACTTGCCAAATTTCTTATTTTGTATTTTGGAAAAAATTAATTTTTTATAACAAGTTTTGCTTGTTCTGAAAAGTCTATTGCCAAAAGTCTAAATTTTATACAGGGTGGTCAAATAGTTAGGTCCATCCAGGTACACATTCTATAAGTGTATATCTCAATAGTTGCTTCACAGTAGATACATTTCCCTTTAACTTTGTTTTCTTCTCTTATTTCGGTAAAACAATTCCAAATTTTGGTTTTGGACTTCCCCAAACTCATCGTAAATGCGACGTCGCGTCGTTACTTCACAAAAATGCAATGCAATTGCAAACCCCAACTCTGGCAAATACGAAATGAAAATAAATAGACTGAAAAGGAAATGTCTATGAAAATGCTATAAAAAGAGAATAACAATAACTTCTCTATTCCTTTCCTTCATTGTGATTGAATCCGTTCCGGGAACCACTAATAAACGAGGCCGACTATTGGGATTCCCAGAATCAGGTGTTATTGTTTTCTTAAATAACGGCTATAACGATACACTAAACATTATCCTGGGTGGTAGGAGGTAATCTGGACAGATCACAAATGCATAAATAATAAAATAAAATTGATATATTTTGACCGAATTTGACCGGTCAAATACGTCATGGTCAATTGACAGTCAATTGACCATGCCCAACTCTAAACATTCCATAGGCAATATACTGGTTATATGAATATATGTGGGCGCAACATAGAAAATCGCAAGCAAAATTTAAGGAGCTCAAATAAGAAGCCAATATTTGACCACCTTAAATTTTGCGCCAGCCGAAGAATGTTTTAAATAAATATTTATAATTGTTTTTAGAATGCCTCAAGTTGTAGCCATGTTCATGAACGCCGTCATAGCTGCTTGTTTCAGAGTGGCGAGAAGTTTTATAATTTATCTGAGCTAACTGACATCCAAAAGTCTATCAGGGTTGAGAATAAAGAATTTTTGATTAAATTATGTGGTCCTATAATCGATTCTAAAGCCCCTTGCATGAAAGACGTTTCAGTGGCTCTTAAGAATTTGACAGAATTTAATCCAAAACACAAGTATGTACTTTAGTTTAATACTATAATGGCTGTATCCATCAATTTACACGTTAATTAGAATGGACTTTTTCACTAAATTTTGATTTTTACCCTATCGCATAGCCAAAGACAAAATAAATTTTTTTACGGGTTCAGTTTTTAAAATTTGAAGTATTTACTGAGAAAACAAGATACGCTCTTTAATAAAACTACCTGAATATCGGGCTGGTTGTTTTCTTTTTTTAAGCTGTTCTTGTCTATAATATACTAACATTAAAATTGAATAAAATTATATTCCCGAACTTGGTGAGAGAATCTCAGTGTCTCCGTAGCGCAATTGGTTAGAGCGTTCGACTGGTAATCGAGAGGTTCTGGGTTCGAATCCCGGCGGAGGTGAAAAACTTTTTTCAATTTTAAAAACTTTGTCTGCACGCCGATTAACATTTTTGAGTTCTTGTTTTGGTATGTTTAATTTTGAAAGTTTGTGTATTATATCGGGCTGATTTTTCTTAACTCTTAATACATAACCAGTATTTAATAAAAATAAATATTTTTTAATTTTTAGGATATTTTCGCTTGGAAAGTTTCACGGCACTAAAGTTGAAAATGGCAGCTTAATTTTGGAATATATAACAGGGTCATTTTGTGATGGAACCGACTACACAAGTAAAATTAGATTTGAATGTAGTGATAAACAGGTAAACTTATTTTTTAAATTGTTATACGCAACTTTGTAAACGAGCATAAAATTGGTAATATTGTTTCAATATACAGGGTGATTCACGTTGAGTGGCCTATTAGAAGATCTCGGAAACGAGTAAAGTTGTATTTCTAAAAATTTGGTAGCAGGCATGATTGGCTTTGAACTTTTAAAATATTATATTTTGACGTTTGTATCACTTCCGGTTATACCGGAAGTTATGGCCAACTTTGGTATTTCAAATGGAATACCCTGTATATTTTAGCATTTTTGGTAACCTTATTAAAACCTAAGTAACTTTTATTAACAATGATCTATACCTATCTAACCGTTTTTGAGATATGAATTATAAAATGCATTTTTTATGTAAAAACCTTACCGAGAAGAAAGTTCAGTAATTTTGAAATTAATAAAGCTAAACATTTAAAATTTTGTAGGCCTTTAACTAAAACATAGATCTTTAGACTACATTACTTAAGTTTCATGTTTTGCATACAGGGGGTTTTTAAAAGTGTGCCAATTTGACCATTTAGATAAATGTGCATAAGTCAATTTTTGCAAATGGAACACCATATTTTTTATTTTAGTAACGTGTAGAGAATCAAATTTCCTATCTAAACGTCTAATATGTCAGTATCAATATTTTAAGTCGTTTTGGAATTATGAGCAATTTAAAAAAAATATCTTAAAATATGTGTTTGTGTTAAGTTCATAAGACATTATTTTTGTAAAGAAGGCTTTGACTCCGATTTTTGTTTGACTTTGAGCTTTGTTACCAATTAGTAAAGCAGGCTTTGACTGAAATTGTTTTAAAGTTGACACTCACCTTAATTATTTACAAAAATAATGTCTTATGAACTTAACACAAACACATATTTTAAGATATTTTTTTAAAAATTGGTCATAATTCCAAAACGACTGAAAATATTGATACTGGCATATTAAACATTTAGATGGGAAATTTGATTCTCTACACGTTACTAAAATAAAAAATATGGTGTTCCATTTGCAAAAATTGACTTAGGCACATTTATCTAAATGGCCACATTGGCACACTTTTAAAAACCCCCTGTATGCAAAACATAAAACTTAAGTAATGTAGTCTAAAGATCTATGTTTTATTTAAAAGCCTACAAAATTTTAAATGTTTAGCTTTATTAATTTCAAAATTACTGAACTTTCTTCTCGGTAAGGTTTTTACATAAAAAATGCATTTTATAATTCATATCTCAAAAACGGTTAGAGATAGGTATAGATCATTGTTAATAAAAGTTACTTAGGTTTTAATAAGGTTACCAAAAATGCTAAAATATACAGGGTATTCCATTTGAAATACCAAAGTTGGCCATAACTTCCGGTATAACCGGAAGTGATACAAACGTGAAAATATAATATTTTAAAAGTTAAACGCCAATCATGCCTGCTACCAAATCTTTAGAAATATAACTTTACTCGATTCCGAGATCTTCTAATAGGCCACTCAACGTGAATCACCCTGTATTTCTTTAAAATTATGGCCAAAACAATTTATGATCTTATTTTACAATTAACTATTTCTTATTACATGCAGGATGAACCAGTTATTATTAAACAGGAGAAATGCTTTTACGAGTTTTTATGGAGAACCAAACATGCTTGTCCTACAAGCAAAGAGGAAAATACTAGAAATATTAGAAATTGCACCTATATTGATAGTTACAGTAACAAAAGGTAAAGGTTATCGACCGTATTCACTTAGGAGTTTTAAATTTAGTCCAACAAAAGATTTAGATCTTAAGGTCGATCCGCACCTATGCGTTTTCACCCTGCATTTTTGAATCATGCAACAGCTCATTTTACGATTTTTTAAAGCATATGCATCAAAGTCCTGATATGTCCACATCATAGCCTTCTCGATTTTAAAGAAGTGTATGAGATAGCATATACCGTGCGAGCAAAAATTATTTGCATCAAAGAGGACTTGGATTAAAAAACGTAGAGCTTGGTTTAGATCACAATGATATGGGGACGATATATCTAACCAAATCTAGGTTAAAATTTTGTCAAATTCATATTATGACATGATATGCCAAACTAATGAGTAATAAAATAAGTAGACAAATACAAATTTATTTTTGTTGTTTACAAAATTAACAAAGTAAGAATATACAGAAAGAAAAAGAAAAATAATTACATAAATTGCTGAAATTGCCATGCTCCAAGCATAAATTCACACGTCTTCATATTTTCGAAAGTGTTGACCAGCATCTCTGGATAAATGTTACCACTTGCAACTGGTGTTTTAAAAATAGTGTTCTTTAAATGAGGAAAAACCAAGTAATCCATAACCGTTAAACAAGGTGATCTAGGTGGGAATTCAATGTCTGATCGAAAACTGATCAATCTGTCGTCGAAAAAATTGCGTAAGTAGTTAATAGTTTCGGCGGCTGTATGGACGGTTGCACCGTCATGTTGAAAATATACAAAACATAGTTCGTCGTCAAGTAATTGCTCCACAAATGGATTCAAAATATTGTCTCTATACCGCTGTGCTGTAACTGTGTCATGGAAAAAAATAGGACAAACAATTCTTCTTCGGGAAACAGCTAACCAGACACCAATTTTTTGAGGGTGCAATGTGGACTCTACAAAAAAATGGGGATTTTCACCACTCCACATGCGTGTATTCTGAGAATTCACATAACCGGAGAGGTGGAAGGAACCAGGCTTCATCCGAAAAAATGTCAGGTCTAATAAATCATTTCTTTCCAATAAATTTTGGGTAAACCATTGAGAGTAATTCCTGCGTCTTTCAAAATCTGCGGCTTGTATTTCTTGGAATACTTGCACTTTATAAGGAAATAAATTTAGCTGCTTCTTAAGAATAGTCCTGCATGTTCCATAAGATCTTCCCACTTCTTGGGACAGGTGTCTTATACAATTTGTTGGCGTATTTTGCATTATTTCACGAACGTTTGCAACAAGTTTTTCTGCATGTTCTTACAGATGGTCTTCCTGCTCCTTTTTTGTGTTGTATAGAACCTGTTTCCCTAAACACAGCCACGGTTCTTTTCAGGCAATGATAAAAATCCCCAGCAATAAAAGCAACGTTAGGAAAATGTTCGTGAAAATCGTCCATGCACAAACCCGGATTTTATTGCCACTCACCATTTACTCTAACCCCGTTTCGAAAATATGCTTTAACCATGAATGTTTTGTGCTGTTCCGTAAAGCCCATTGTGTGAATTGTTCAAGAAATTGGAAAAATTAAGCGATGAATCAAATTACTTGTAACGACTGTCAAAGATGACGGAATAACTGATTGATTGTTAATTCAGGTAGTTACTGACACCCAACAGGTATTTAGCTCTACGGCTAAGCATTACGTCCTTAGATGCAAGGCCCTCTTTGATGCAAATAATTTTTGCTCGCACGGTACTAGCCTGTTTATACATAAATTCTGTGACGCGTGACTTTACGAAATCAGTTGGATTTATTCGATGTTTGTTTTGCATTTGCACGGATTTTCTTTTATGCATATCAAATTATAGATCCATCTCACTTGTCTATTTTAAGTCCTGGTTAAGTTTTTCAGTTTTATAGTAAAAATGCCATATTGTTGTTGCGTTCCTGGATGCAAGTCCGGCTATAAATGCCGGCAAAATATTTGTTTTAACTTTCGAAAAAACAAGTAAATACTTATATAAATTACAGAAAAGTAGGCAGGTATTCTATGAAATAATTTGGATGTCCGTAAATACATGGTTTATATGATTAAAGAGGCCTTTAAAGAAAGGTTCTTAAACCCTGATTAAAAACCAAACAAAAGATTATAAAAAATCGATAGTATTCATTATACATTTTATCTTTTTAGGTGTAATTTTAGTGAAGCCATTTTAACACACATTATATTATCTATATTATTGGATCATCATCAAAGATAAAATGCTTGTGCAGGGGCGTCATTTCACATTTCTCTTGGGGGGGCCATACCTAATTTCAAAAAAAAACTTTATGGACGAAAAAAAAAACACTTTGCCATTGATGCCAAATTAACAAAAACAAACATAAAAAACAAAACAAATTTTTTGGTAAAACATACATTAAAAAAAAAACAAAAAAGCTCAGACCTAAATTAAATTATTGATATAATAATTTTTTTTTAACCTTTTTTTTTACCTTGTCTTTTCAGAACTGTCAGGTTCAGTTCACATTCAAAACTTTTTAAACTTTAATTTCTAATTAAGGAATGTCGAGAGCCAAGATTTTAAACTATTACCTATTACTATGAAAATTTTTTTATAACATTACTGCTTTTTAAATTTTCTATATAATTTTCTCTCTTCACACTTACAGTGCTGTTTCACTAATATGTGACCTCACACAAAATTATTTCTTTATTAGTCCCTTTAATTGGTCAATTGAATCGACCCTTCATTTTATTCAATTCTTTCTGTTCACAACAATCTGCTTTTTTCTCTCTCTATTACAAATACTTGGCCTATCATTATTTTTGAAGTTTCTCCAAATACCTAACTCGACCTTTCCATCATCTTGTAGCTCCGTTTGGACTATTCGCACCTATTTTATTTCTTATTTTTCTTATTCTATTCTCCTGATGATGAATGTATATACAGTGACCGGCAAAGAGTTCGCAACATATGGGAAAAATTTTTATTAGCGGAATATTGAAAAATCTTTTTTGGGGGATTGGATGTGCATGTCCCATAACCTTAAAATCGATTTTGACATACGTCACGTGACCAATGGTATGGCGGGAAAGTTGAAAAAACCAATATGAAATCATCATAAATCAGATAAGTTGATGAGATATCGAAAAAATTCCAAGAATAAAAAGTGTTTAGAATTCCATTAGAACCTTAAATACAATGTTTGGGATATCTACTTAAAAAAATATAAAATCGAATATTTTTGTAAATATTTTTTACCGAATTAAAAATTTCCATATTTTTCCTTTCTTAAACCTTCATTAAAGTAAAACTAACATCTGGTGACCACAACTAGAAATATTCTTTTGTTTTTCTGACAATTTGGAGCAATAATTCAAAAAATTCGTTTACACTTGGATACCAGCTGTTGCAATAGTCTATTTCTATTAACCTTATCGATATTTTTTATATCGAAATATTCTATTATGTTAAGAAATCCTTAAATTCATTAATCCAAAGCAAATTTTATTTATAACTGTAAAAAATAATTTAAATTTTTATTAATTTTTAGATTTTTTTAAGATTTCTGCGAAATTCAAAATTATTTTTTACGGTTATAAATAAAATTTTCTTTGGATTAATGAATTTAAGGATTTCTTAACATAATAGAATATTTCGATATAAAAATATCGATAAGGTTATTAGAAATAGACTATTGCAACAGCTGGTATCCAAGTGTAAACGAATTTTTTGAATTATTGCTCCAAATTGTCAGAAAAACAAAAGAATATTTCTAGTTGTGGTCACCAGATATCAGTTTTACTTTAATGAAGCTTTAAGAAAGGTAAAAAAATATTTACAAAAATATTCGATTTTATGTTTTTTTAAGTAGATATCCCAAACATTGTATTTAAGGTTCTAATGGAATTCTAAACACTTTTTATTCTTGGAATTTTTTCGATATCTCATCAACTTATCTGATTTATGATGATTTCATATTGGTTTTTTCAACTTTCCCGCCATACCATTGGTCACGTGACGTATATCAAAATCGATTTTAAGGTTATGGGACATGCACATCCAATCCCCCAAAAAAGATTTTTCAATATTCCGCTAATAAAAATTTTTCCCATATGTTGCGAACTCTTTGCCGGTCACTGTATATTCGAAACATGTAGAGAATTTACCCTTCAATAAAACTTTATTTTTATACACCAGTGGAGGAAGACTTAAAGTGTCTTATTTCTCTCCTTTTACTAAATTAATGGTTTAGTGGGTAACGGCGATGCCTTATTGCAGCAAATTCGTCAACTAGTTTGTAGAAGTACCTACACTCAGTTGCACAAAAATAGCTTACAGATATTGAATCCCACGATATATTTAAATGGTGACACACATGTATTTTGCTTTCCCATGTACACACATTTTTTCTGCAACAAAGTGTGCAAACTATATGCGATGCGGTAAACCGTAGTAGGTATATTTAAGTTAAAAGGTGTTTTTATTTGTAAAAGCCAACTTTTGGCCCCCCCCTGCCCCCCCCCCCCCAAATGACGCCCCTGTGGTTGTGGCAACCAGTGTATTTCTACATTAGCTTATTCCCAGGTCGCTCAACACAAAAATCGACAAAAGACATCGATAAAAAAAATGCCCATGAACAGTTCTTTTCGTTACTTCGAAATAAAAAGATCGTAATTATTTTAAAAATTCGTGACTTGGCAATTTTTTCTCTGACAAGAATTTCAAAATACTGCCATTTTGGTTTGCTTCTCAGCTATACAGTTTGGTTTGTATCTTTGCTCCACAAGTTAAACGTCAAAATTTCATTATTTTTTTTTTAATGAACAGGCCTGTATGCTGTTTCACTTACTCCTCCTTAAATCCTAACAAGCGTTCTATTTCTCAATAAAATAAAAACTTGAGTCGGTTCTATGAAAGTAGAAATATTGTGACTACCAATTAATATTAGTTACTTTGTTTTTAGCATTGACTTTGGCCGTATTGAAAAAACTGTCGTAGAACTAATTGATAATGCTAACCATAATTATACTTTTGACATATGCCGGCGAAGTTACATGGACTGTACCCATAACAGTAAGTTTTGAAAGTCGCAAACCGTAGGCGTAGGTACGAGCAAACAAAAAGCGCCGAAAATTTTCTGGGTACCACGCCCAGGTCCAGGTCTCTCATAAAAATATTTCAAATAGAAAAGAATATATTTTTAATGATTTTATTTGTAATAGCTACCTTCAAATATAAAATGCAGTTATTGTATGATTTTCCCTTTCTAATACATTTAAAATATCTGTGTAGCAAGTCCATAACTGAGTCATGTTTTAAAAGATGGTGCTTCCCTCATCCCCAGAGGTGAAATGCCAGACCAAACTGGTAGCGAGAGACTCTGGGCACCAAACTATTTTAGCTGCGAGCCAATCAAGCCGTGGTCCTGTGCATGTTTCCCGATAAATGTCATTTAATGCGGCTCTATTGTAATCGTTGACTCACCCGGTACATAACTAACATATTATCCAATAAATAAAAATATTTAAAAGAGCACAACTGTAACCGACATAAATCGACTATATTTAAAGGTCCATGTTTTAAATTTATTTATATTTTTTCTTGTAGGTTGTCAGTCCGTGCCAATTAAAAAAGCTCTTGTTGAGACATTGCACAATTCTACTAATCTGGAATTTACTCTACCAATTGGATGTCAAAAAGCGAACGATTTTAATAAAGTCACCTTTAAATTAATCTGCGATGAAATTAAATCCAATGATCACATAGTCATAGGGAACACTATAAATAATTGTAGTTTAACGATTAATCTATATACAAATTTCGTGTGTTCTTTGAAGGTAAGGTTGCAAGTTTTAAAGTTAAATGAGTAATTAACAAATTGTTTCCCGAACGGTATCAAACTAGCGTTAAATAATACCGATATGCAGACCTTTTGATAAAGTCAGACATTGTTTGTGAATAAAAGCTCTCGAAGATATGAATGTCACTAAGAACCTAATTATGTTGATAAGGTCTTATTCGTCAAGGCGAGTGTGGAACTGAAAGGTATTGGAGTGACACAAGGCTCTAATTTGAGTCCTTTATTGTTTTTGATAGCCATATAGTATGGGTCTGGTATTGACATAGATACTACCATTTTAAATAAATTTAAGAAAGTATTGTACAGAAGGTTAACAGTGAAATAGTATATCTTGATTGTATACAGTGTGACCAGTAAAGTCCGCATCATATGGGATTTTCTTTTATTAATAACTTTATTCGAAATTTGACTTTGGCATCAAGTTCTGCTTCGATCGAGATGAAAATTAAGCAAAAAAAAATAGTAGTCACGTGATTCGCATTACCTGTAAAATTTTAATTATTTCCAAAAAATAATTCAAAAGTGGGGTTATTTTCGAAAGTATCGAAAAAAGTTATTAAAAAAAGTTTTTTTAAATGCAGTTTCTAGCCCACATGCAAAATTTTAGCTGCATAAGATAATTTTGATTTTTTACCCATATTTTGTAAATTGCACCACTTGCAAAATAAGACTCAGCGCAACCTACATAAAACTTCTTAATTTTGACAATGCTTTATTTCAGATACATTTTCTTTAAAGTAGCGCCATATTAAATGTGTGTTTTTCTACAAAATCAAAATTGGGCTATTAAAATTTGGTCGCATGTGATGCAAAGTTTATTTGTTTTTGACCCTGTATAAGATAACTTCATAAAATAAGTATTTTTGAAAACGTAGTTTGTGTCTGAAAGTAATACACCTTAATATTAAGACAAAAAAGAACACAGTGTCATCAGTAAAGTGTTCAATAAATTTTAGTGGTGGGTAAAAAATCAAAATTATCTTATGCAGTTGAAATTTTGCATGTGGGCTAGAAACTGCATTTAAAAAACCTTTTTCTTGTAACTTTTTTCGATATTTTCAGAAATATCCCCACTTTTGAATTATTTTTTAGAAAAAAATTAAAATTTGACAAATAATGCAAATCACGTGACTACTATTTTTTTGCTTAATTTTTATCTCGATCGAAGCAGAACTTGATGCCAAAGTCAAATTTTGAATAAAGCTATTAATAAAAAAAAATCTCATATGATGCGGACTTTACTGGTCACACTGTATCTAGTAAGAAAAGAGTCAGTTGGAATGTTGATGCCAACTCAAATTAGTGGATGGCAACCTAAAAAACTAAAACCCCATTTTTATAGGCCTGTAGTGTGTGTGTGTCCACATTAGAAGTTAAATACAGTTAAAAATTATGGTATTATTCATGTGCTTTTGAAGCATTTTTGTTTACAGTAATCGAATCAAATTTAAAATAACTCATATTTCAGTATGACTATATCCCGGTTAGCCAGAAGGAACAACCTGAGCCAGTACTTCCAAAAGTCGGGAATTTGACACAACCCAAACGGGACCTAGTGGAAAAGACTATAGAATGTGTGTCTAAGAGTCCATATACCAATGAGGAGTTAGACTTAAACAAATTAACTTTAAAAAATGTAAGTTTTTGAGAACCACGTAATTCCAATTAATTTTTTTTAAGGTCATTACAAGATTTTAGCTTGATAGAAATGTTGGAGGAAAACTAAAGAGATATCTACTTCTACATAGCCATAATAGAAACAACTAACTATGCTTTCTTGTTATATGTTTAGTATAGTATACTTTTCTCTACTTGTTTTTATTTTTTTATTATTTATTATTCTCGACCAACTTAAAAAAGTTTATTACAGAGAATATAACACCAAATATACAATATATAAATTCACAAATAATAAAAACCATGTTTAGTAACTATTAATAACTCCATCGAAATTATTCAAAAAAAAAATATATATATAATAACCATTTACAAAAAAAATATTAATATGTAGGTAATACGTTAAAGTTTTAAAAAAAAAATTTTAAGTGTTTTTTTAAAAGTCCATAATTTTGATATTTCTTTTAATTTTTTTCGGCAAACTGTTGTAAATTGTTATTCCTTTTTATAATATTGATTTTTGGCCAAAAGTACTCTTTACCATTGGTGTTTGAATATGATGATTTTGTCTCGTGATGTGAATAATGTTGGTTGAAGGAAGTATTATATTCGATTGCTTTTCTTTAATAATAATAGTGTATTAGAATGCATAGTTTTAATTTATAAAGCGTTTCTAAATTTAAATATCCATTTGGTTCATACCAATTTATAGTTGGTTCTAAAAAAGGAAGTTTATGTATGCATTTAATTATTTTGTTTTATAGTTTTTTTATTAGCTGAATTGTAGTTAAATTCGCTGATCCCCAATTTGAAATCATATACTGTAATTTTGATTAAACCAAAGAATAATATATATTTTAACGCTATATAATTTTTAGCTTTAAATAAAATGCCAATTATTGGTGAGATGTAACTTCTTAAATATTAAATATTCAATATGTTTTTTCCAACTTAAATTTTCATCAATATATTATAAACCTAAAAATTGAATTGTATTAATATTAAAGAACGAAAATATTGTGGCATATCGGACGGATGCTGTCTACCTTTCGTTATTACCAGTGTAACTATCTTTTATATTGGAGTTGGTTCCGTGGGATGGCGCTAAGGTGTATTGAGGGCCGCCTAAGCCGCCTTGATTCTACAGGGAGGCTTTTAGTACATTTTTCCGTCGTTCTTGGAATTGCTTGGGTTATGGCTGCCCGTCGAGTCCTAACAAGGACGAAACGGCCGTCGTGGTCTACCCGCCCCAGGGTATCCATTGAACTTGGATCTCTGTGTATTCCAATATAAAAAATAGTTACACACTTGTCCGATATGCCACAATATTTTCGTTCTTTAATTATTTTCGCGGACATTATATCATCTTCTAAATATTGTATTAGTATATTTAATTAAATGATTATTGAAAGACAGTAAAGAAATATTATTATTTTTTAATTTTAATTTATTATTTTCAAGCCATTTACATATTATATTTAGGTCGTGATTAATGTTATTATGAATTTGAGTATAGTCTTCATGAAAATATACAATAGTTAGTATCATTGGCAAACAATTTTATTTTACCTTTTAAATTTAATTTTGATATAGAATTAATGTAGATTTAAAAAAAAAGTAGGTCCTAAGATTGATCCTTGCGGAACACCACAAGTTATGTTTTTTTGTGAACTTTTAACATTTTCAATTTGAACAAACTGCTTTCTATTACTTAAGTAATTTTTTAACAATAAATAAATATTTCCCGGAATTCCAATATTGTATCGGCATTTAAGTAAAATGTTGTGATTGACTATATCAAATGCTTTACATAAATCTAGGGACAGTAGGCAGCATTTTTGGTTGCTATCAACGTTTTGTTGAATATCTTTGATAATATCTGCAGCTAATTTGTGCTTTACCATAAAAAACCAGCTGTGTGAAATGAAACATAATAGTATCAAGTTTTTAAAAAACTAACAGAATAGTTCTAAAAATGCTCACCGACGAATGAGGGGAAAAGGGGAATGCTTTCAGGGGCAACCAATCCTAATGTTTATTATTATTAGTTATGATTTTAGGATTTCCTCAAGAGAAAGTGCCCCACGGTGACATTTAATGACACTTATCGATATGTCAAGTTACTCTATGTCAGTACAGATGAATGCCGTCCAGTTCCTACAAAAAGTAAGTTGTTGCTAGGTCTAAGTTTTGAATATTATACTTAATCTACCAAAATCATATGGACATTACCTGTGCGTTGGATATATTAAAGCCTATTTATATCAGATGCAAGTTATAGCGAGGCAATTAATTGCATTGCATGACCGTTTACATACAGTGTGAGTTTGTAACTTGGAACACATTTAGTAAATCCAGTACAGTTTTTTCAAATGCTTGGACGCGGGTATTTACATTTTAAGTTGTGATCTTTTTATAAAAAAAAATATTTATATAGTGTGTCCCAAATTAGAGATATGATCATATCGATAATTTTTTAAAATAGCAATCCTAGTTTTTCATTGATTTTAAAGTACAGTTGAGTTCAGAAAGAAGTAGGACACGAATTCTTATCCTATGTAAATCAGGCTTTTTAAATACATCAAAAGTTTGACATGGCACTGACATCCTTTTTTTAAATTTAAAAAAATATATTTTTACAAGTAATAAAATTATTGATTCGAAGCATAATGCCTAGGCTTGACAATGTTCAAAGGGCTCAAATAATTGTGTTTTTAAATAACGGAATACCTATACGAGACGTTGCCGCTATAATGCACGTAGCAAAAAAACGGTAGAAAATATTAAGTACAGATGGGAAGCGGAAGGAACTTTGGATAAGAAAAAGCCTCCTGGAAGACCAAGAAAAACAACGCAAGAACATGACAATGGTATTGTTCAATACTTGGAGGAAAATCCCTTTCAAATAATGCAAGCTGCTATTCAGCAAACATATTTTCCTGGTTCGAGACCGACAGGTTGTCGCAGGGTAAAAGAATCACATTTAAAAAATTATGTTGCCGCCAAAAAAATAAAATTAGGGGAAGAACACAAGCAGGCACGAAATATTTTTGCCTTAAATAATATTTTGCGGCCAGACTGGAATAGGGTAGTCTTTACTGACGAAAAAGTTTTTCAGTCGACGTTCAATATACACATCAGGGTATACAGACCTCGCAATACAAGATATACTGAAAATTTTATAGTAATTCCGAAAGATCAGGGAGATTTTCGGTAAATGTATGGGCATGGGTGAGTTATAATGGACTTGGAATGTATTGGATTGTAAATGAAAGGTTTAATGCAGTCACTTACAAAAACATTTTGGAAAATATTATGATGCCTAGTGTATCGCAACATTTCCCTGATCAGAGCTTTATTTTCCAACACGACAACTGCCAGCCCTGTTCACAGCGCGGGTATTGCCAAAGATTGGTTCCAGAGAAATAACCTGGAAACTTTGCCGTGGCCTTCAAAAAGTCCCGATATTAATATAATAGAAAACGTGTGGGGTCTAATGACACGAAAAATATATAAAGCAAATTTCAGACCAGCTAACAGAAATGAACTTGTTTCATTTATTGAAGAAACGCGGAACGAGTTAAGTGATGATCTTAATTTTGTTAGAGGTCTATACTTATCGATACCCAATAGACTGAATGAGCTTTTACAAAAAAATGGAGCGATTATAGTAATTCCGAGTACTCCTAAATATTAAATAGGTGTAATTTTCTTTTTTTAGTTAATTATTGTGTACAATAAAATGTTTGGAATTAAGTTAGACTTGTTATTTTTTAATGAAATGAAGAAAAAATGGTAATAAAAATTATGACACATATAAGTCTTTCTAGCCCAATGAATAAAAAGTTTGTCTGTTATAATTTGAACACAGTCAATAGCTTGTCCTACTTTTTTATGAACTTTCGGTAATTATGGGTAGGTTTACAACACACAATCAATGTCCTACTTCTTTCTGAACTCAACTGTACATACAGTGTGTATAAGTCAAAAGGAATAAATTAAATAACAAATACTTGGAGGTCCGAGTCCGAAAAAACGCTCGAACACTTCGATTGGTATTTCTAGTTGCGCATTTTTTTCAATAAAAACTTTTTATGCAATGTGTGTCATGTAACAGTGGCCAATAGCAACTTTCTTATTTTAAATGCAACACCCTGTATATTATTTAATTTTTGGATCCTTCAGAAATTATGAATATATTTCTTTTACAATATCCTATAATATATATCTTTAACTGTTTCGGAAATACAGTGTCCGCAAGAAAGTCCGCATCAAATGGGATTTTTTTTTATTATTAGGTATAGGTAAAAATTGAAAAGGCAGTTAGTTTTTGCTTACCTAAAAACCAAAAATGACGTATACTGAAGCAGCTGCACGACTTGCGTTACCTGTAAAATTTGACATTTTTAATAAAATAGGTTCAAAAATGCCCTTATTTAACAAAATATCGAAAAACTTTTGATTGTCTATTACAATTTTTATTTTTTGCCAGTTTCTTGAAAATTTTGATCAACCCTCGTAGATTAACTATTATACATCGATGTAAAACCATTTGCCTTTACTTCGTTTGTAATCTTAATGCAATTTTGTGTAAAATTTTTGTTTCCTATTATTTGTTTTGCTTCAAAAACTGAAATTGTTATTGATTAGTATGTAATGTTTGATGCAAAGTTTATCTAATTACATCAGTTTTGCCAAAACCGACGTTTCCTATTTTTCTTAAGTTAGTAAACAGACGTACAAAAAGAAAATATTAGGAAGCTTTCGTTGAAATTTTACTTAATTAATATTGGATTAAAAAGAATATATATTAATTGCTCGAAACATTTTATTCAACAAAAATATAGTTTAATATATTTAATTTAATTTAATATTAATTAAGTAAAATTTCAACGAAAGCTTCCAATATTTTCTTTTTGTACATCTGTTTACTAACTTAAGAGAAATGAGAAACGTCGGTTTTGGCAAAACTGATGTAATTAGATAAACTTTGCATCAAACATTACATACTGATCAATAACAATTTCAGTTTTTGAAGCAAAAATAAATAATAGGAAACAAAAATTTTACACAAAATTGCTATAAGATTACAAATGAAGTAAAGGCAAATGGTTTTACATCGATGTATAAAAGTTAATCTACGAGGGTTGATCAAAATTTTCAAGAACCTGGCAAAAAATAAAAATTGTATTAGACTGTCAAAATTTCGTATAGAGGCTAAAAATGCCTAAATAAATAACTTTCTCAAATAAAGTTTTTCGATATTTGGATAATTAATGGCATTTTTGAACCTATTTTATTAAAAATGTCAAATTTGACAGGTAACGCAAGTCGTGCAGCTGCTTCAGTATAAGTGTTTTCAGATTTATTGCAAAAATTAACAACACACTCAAAAACTAATAAGTAATATTGTTTATTTCTTGATAATGTAACAAACAAAAAAAAAACATTAATGTAGGAGATGTTGAAAATGCTCGCCGCGAACGTCTTGGCAACATTCTAATCTTAAATAGAACTTTCTTCTAATGTTACTGTCGAGTCGAGGGGTTTAGTTTTGTATACAATATTTTTGACATAACCCTATAAGAATAAGTCTAATGGCGTCAGATCAGGGGATCGTGCTTGCCATTTCATAACGAAATTCAAACGACTATAACACTAACAACTACTGTAATGTAGACAGATAAAAATTTGCTAAGGTCGGAAGTTTTAAACAAAAGTAAACAAAACTATTTATACCCTATTTTTATTTTATGTCAGTAAAAAGAAACGCTGAAATGCAATAAATCCGAAAACACTTAATATTTCCGAAACAGTTGAAGATAGTTATAGGATATTGTGCAAGAAATACGTCTAAAATTTTTTGAAGAATCCAAAAATTGAATAATATACCGGGTGTTGCATTTAAAATAAGAAAACCGTTACATGACACACCCGGTGTAAAAAATTTTTATTGAAAAAAATGCTCAACTAGAAATACCAATGGACGTGTCCGAGCGTTTTTTCGGACACGCCCCCCATGTATTTATTATCGAATTTATTCCATTTGGCCGATACACGCTGTATAAAGTTATACATAAGTACCAAATGTCAAATTTTTATTCCTCTAATCCAAAAATATATTTCATATAAGTATTCACCATTGATAAAATATTTTATTAATTGGTAATTTTCTTGGACAAAAGTTTATTACAAATAATATAATATACCATATTTTTTAGATTTATCTTACGAAGTATATTTGCAGTGTACGAATGATAAATTGCTTCCCGTTGTGGTAGGTACTTTTTTATTTTACTCGCACCACCATTAACATCATTAATAATAGCTACTAACGCGTTCCATGTTAGCTTATTTCTTGATTTACTAACCAGGCAACTTTGATTGTAATTAAATCATTTCTGCCATTGTCATTGACGTCCCGGTCCATAAATCTTTGTGCAATCCAACATAAACCTTTTAACCGACGTCGCAATCTCCTTTCCCTTTGTTTTTTCCACCTTCCTTTGTGCTTCCAGAGTTTACTGCTTGATTAATTCACTGAATCAAATTGTTTTAGGAAACTTTTTTTTATATACCTACAGATATGGAAATGCGTAGTATATCCTAGTAATAGAACAGTAAACATAGTAAATATCGCAAAGGAAACAGAAATAGATATTTTCCTCCAATTCATCAAATAACATTATCCCGCTTATCGTTCTCTTGGTGTCACGCCTTAATATTAAATAAATATTCATTTTTTCGTACGTTTCGTTCGGAATGTTGTTTATTTTACAAGTGGAGTACATATTTTTCATGGCACCTGTGCATAGTGCATCTCACAAAAATTTAAAATTCTCAGTCGAAGCGGTAGGAGTGACGACGGGAGAGCGATCAGCGAAGTGCGATACGATGGGGCGGGGGAAATATAATCTATCTATGTCTGATTGCTTTGCAATACTTTACATTTTTACTCTTTCACTTCTTACTGTGATATGAGCGGAGAACGCATTTCCATATCTGTATTATGTATATGTCGTAGTGTTATAGTGAAATCCGTCTTTTCATGAAGAATCTAGTCATATCATGAAGCGTCGGCATTCGGCATATTATGTAAAAACATGAAGCTGCACAATTTGCCTAGGCTTTTCAAGAAGAGCCCGTAGCACTTCGGCATATAACGTCGTAACATAACCTGGCTAAATTTAAAGAGCGGCATTTTGTGAAGTACGAGATGTCAATAGGAGGCGATAACTAGAGGAACAAATTCCGTCTAAAAGGTATATTGGCAACTGGTTTGTTCGTTGTTACCGAGAGCATTTTTTAAAATTTAATTTAAATTTTATTTTTATAAAATAATATTAGTTGAAAAAATTGAATTAAAAAAAAAATGCTCTGGGTAACAACGAACAAACCGGTTGCCAATATACCTTTTAGACAGAATTTGTTCCTCTAGTTATCGCCTCCTATGTCAATGCTTTAAAGCAAAATTGCAGTGTAATTATCGATGTCACAAAAGTGGTTCCTGTATTAATAAATACATAGAAACAAATGTTTGATGTTATTCTTCTTATTGAAGTCAATTTTTTTGTTAGAATATCTAGATACTCATATCTACCCCTATATTGAAACTGGTACACTCTATATAAAGCAATGTCTCAATTACAAGCTCGCAAAGTTCACTTAAACACAATATGCCTTGCCTTTGTGGAAATTTCACGAAACCGCAATATTTAAAGTTAGGCAGGTTGTAGTATACACAATTCGCCGAAATGTGATGGGCTCTTCTTGAAAAGCCTAGGCATATTGTGTAGCTTCATGTTTTTACAAAATATGCCGACGCTTCATGATATGACTAGATTCTTCATGAAAAGACGGATTTCACTATAAGACTACGACATATGTATAATTATTATACAATGTGACCAATAAAGTCCGCATCATATGGGATTTTTTTTTATTAATAGCTTTATTCGAAATTTGACTTTGGCATCAAGTTCTGCTTCGATCAAGATAAAAATTAAGCAAAAAAATAGTAGTCACGTGATTCGCATTATCTGTCAAATTTAAATTTTTTCCAAAAAATAATTCAAAAGTGGGGTTATTTCTGAAAGTATCGAAAAAAGTTATTAGAAAAAGTTGTTTTAAATGCAGTTTCTAGGCCACATGCAAAATTTCAGCTGCAGAAGATCATTTTGATTTTTTACCCATATTTTGTAAATTTCACTATTTTTGCAAAATAAGACTCAACGCAACCTACATAAAACGTCTTAGTTTTGACAATGCTTTATTTCAAATACATTTTCTTTAAAGTAGCGCCATATTAAATATGTGTTTTTCTACAAAATCAAAATTGGGCTATTAAAATTTGGTCGCATGTGATGCAAAGTTTATTTGTTTTTGACCCTGTATAAGGTAACTTCATAAAATAAGTATTTTTGAAAACGTAGTTTGTGTCTGAAAGTAATACACCTTAATATTAAGACAAAAAAAGAACACAGTGTCATCAGTAAAGTGCTCATTAAGTGGAAAATAAATTTTAGTGGTGGGTAAAAAATCAAAATTATCATGCAACTGAAATTTTGCAAGTGGACTAGAAACTGCATTAAAAAAAACTTTTTCTAATAACTTTTTTCGATATTTTCAGAAATAACCACACTTTTGAATTATTTTTTAAAAAAAATTTTAATTTGACAGATAATGCGAATCACGTGACTACTATTTTTTTGTTTAATTTTCATCTCGATCGAAGCAGAACTTGATGCCAAAGTCGAATTTCGAAAAAAGCTATTAATAAAAAAAAATCCCATATGATGCGGACTTTACTGGCCACACTGTATAATAAAGTCAGCTATAAATAATGCTTTTAGAAGGATGTGTGCCTTGAACATTACAGTTATAAAGAACTCGAATATTGCAATTTTTTCAACCTGCCAGTTCAATATGCATCAACAAACCGTTCAATAATAATCGGTAAGTTTCTCAATTTTTGGTACAATACATATAATTCAGATGACATTAAATAAATTAAACATTTTTTTTTATTTATTAGACTGATGTTTTTTGAGTTTGGAAAAAACAGATTTAAAAGGCATGTTTTCGTTACAAAAAAAATGAATATTAATTAATACATAGAAAAACGACTACAGATAAGTACAGTAATATTCAAAAAAGCCCCAGTAGCACACCAATATTGGTAAAATATTATATATACATATTGGTCCAACAAAGAAAAGGCGAGATTTGGTTTTATTGGTACAATATATGTTTTTCATATTTATACTATAATGAAAATAAATATTGATCTTATATTTATATTAAATACTGGATACATATTAAATATTCACATCGGACCAATATTTATTTTCATTATAGTATAAATATGAAAAACATATATTGTACCAATAAAACCAAATCTCGCCTTTTCTTTGTTGGACCAATATGTATATATAATAAATATACCTATATAACAAAATAGTCATTCGTCGTGACCAATATGTAGGATTAGAAAAACGGGAATTGTTAATAAAACGATGATAATTTATGAAAATTCAGTTTATTCATTTATAAAATATGACAACAAAACAAAAGTATCAAAGTGTAAAGAAAAAAAACTGAATAAATATATAAGTTATATATTATATTATTTTATTTGAAAACGAAAATCCTTTACTTTGAGTACTTTGACCTACTTTTGCGCCCGCCTGCTCTATCTGCCGCACCTGCCAGGTTCTAAGATCAGTTTCTTCTGATACGTCGCTTGCAATTAAATGTGTTTGGATGTCACTCTCATCGTAGTTTTTCTCTTACTGGAAATAGTTGTATATTTTTTAACGGCTCGTTTTTTTGCATGAGAAGACCCAGCAATTTCTTTCAATGACCTTTTAACACTTTTATATATTTTGCATTATAAGTACCTTTTTCCGCCATAGAGATGCAGCTGCCATAGAAAACATTATTATATGCAGGAAATCACATTTTTATGTTCAGTTTTTGGAGACATTTAAGCATATGAAAACACAATCCAAAACCGCCTTGTTTTTAAAAGGGGTTAATGACTACCTGAAGATGGTTTTTTTGAAAGTTTCGAATAATTTTCAAGAAGAAGTAACATTTAACACCTCGTACTGTTTTGAATCATATATTTACAATTTTTCGCGTAGAGTAACTCTCTCCACAAAATGTTTAAATTTTGAACATAAAAATGGGGACATCCTGTATTTTTATACATTTATCAGCAACTTTAAGCTAAAAATTATTTATTTCGTTAAAAATAGCTGATAACATTGATTATTATTATTGGCATTACTAGAAATTTTTGATTTACTAAGAATTCTGCTTGTAAACTAGTAAGGGCGAAAATAAGAAAAATATATATTTAGCCAATATTGGCCCAACTTTGGAAACGTTTCATATTTTTTTAATGAAAAATTAGTTACATAGTTCATTTAACAAAATCAATTTTTTAAAACAAGCTTATTCTAGTTAGCAGTGGCTGCGGGTTAGTTATCTATATTTCTTTATTTTATTTAGGTAACTCCATAAATGTATTTTAGGTTAGGACGCCTATAAAAAGTTCTTAATAGCAATTTCAAATTTACCTTATTCAGAGCTACTGGAATACCTATTCTTCTATCTTTCACTAAAACTAAAATTCTCTTAACTTTTCCACTTAAATATAGGTGTTTACGTGTTTAATTGTTATTTTAGCACAATACTAGTCACCACACAAATTTCACGCATGTGCGACACGTCTCGGCCGTAACAAGACTGTTTGCAAAATGGCGGCTTTGGCGATTGGCACATGAGTCAAGCCGAGCATTTCATTATTGTCATAAGCATTAACCTTTTATTTTGTTTCGCTCAAACTTCTCGCGGTACGGAAAAATCGTGTAATAATAATTTAAAAATAAGAATTATATTATATGATTAACTTTTAAAATAAAAAGTTAACCCTGTGAATATTAGTCAATAAATCACAATAAATGCCCCATATTGATCCAATATTAGAAAACATATTATTTTATGCTTAGTACAAACGAAGAAAGTTGTAAACAAGATGTCTAAATTTATATATTATAAATACCCACCTATCTCAACTTTTTTTAATTTAAAAAAATTTATATTTTTTATAAATATTGGCACAATATTGGGTAAATATAGAATTATTATAAAGGAAAAAGTTATATTGCCAATATTGGCTAAAAATCGTCAATATTGGGCCAATTAAAATTTTTTAACCAATATAGCCTTTACATTGGGCCAATATACTGTGCTACTGGGGAGTTGTTCAGAACTACATGTAGAATCTGAAAATAGAAAATATATAGGGTGTTCCATTTAAAATAACGTTGTTGCCACCTGTTTTGTGTAGAGCGGCAACGAAGTTTTCAAAAAAAAAAAACGTATCACCCGTTTTCCGTAAACGTCTAATGTTCCATCCACCGTGAAACAATCTATATTTAAATGTTAACAGAATATACACTTCAATTAGGGAAAAACAAAAAATCTTTAACGCTCTCTACCGGCCAAACGAGGCAACATAGTTAAGTTGGCTTTAATCCGACCTATTTGGACCTTAAGATTTTGTCATCAAAGGTTGTACACCCATTTTCTGGACACTATATTTTATTATTCTTATTTTCAGGATTAATTATCGGATCTCTTTTGCTAATAGCTATTGTGTTCATTGTGAAATACGTTAGGAGAAGAAATAGTTGCAGAATAAGGCGACAAGGATTTTCTAACATTTACGAAAAGGTAAGTTATACAGTGTGTCCCCGGATAAACGTAACTACTATATTTTTAATGTTATTTTACAATTTGAAAAAAAACTCTAACGTAGAGAAATTAATGTATTTTTTTCATGCTCAGATAACAATTTAAGCGCAGTATAAAAGTTGATTTTTTACATAGAGGAAAGTACGATAATATAGGACCGGTTTTATTTTTTTAGTATTAAACCATATTTGAGGTGATGAGAGCCCAAAACATTGTGAAACAAAGTGTTAGGGCTATTTATTAATCCATATAGGTACCTATTAAAGCATTTTAAAAAATTACTAGGAAGAGCTAAAAATAATTTTTAATTTGGGTTCCCAAAAATGGTCTTAAGTTAGGAACTATTAAAAAAAACAAAGTAAACAATTTTGGTTATTATTTTCCGCCTACACATTCAAAATATTTTTTAAACATGCCAAAGACACGACATTTATTTTATTTTATTTATTTATTTATTCAAATTACAAACAATAGCAATACAGCCGGTGGTTGTATATTAGTTACATAACATTTAAAACAAACATAAGTAAATACAAGTAAAGAACATATTAGACAACATTTAAAACCATGTAAATGTTAAAATACAAAGAATAATAAAAAAGTAGGTATATACTAAGAAGGAACATGTTTGCATCTATATATAACAATATATGTCCTTTAGTCCCGTCAAATCTTTATTCTGACCTAATTAAAGACTTAAAAGAGGCCAAAGAGGGCATTCCTCCCTCAAAAATTGACAGGCTATTCCAGAGATCGATTCCAACCCCCAAAATAGAAAACAAACCAGTGTTTGTACGCCAGAAGGGCTTTTTGATTTTAAATTGATGATCTGATCGCGATCGATAGGTGGCGTTAGCGACAGCGCGATTCAAATCCAGCAGTGCACTAAAACGGTTGTAAATCTTGTACACTAATATCCTTACAAAATATTCACGTCTGACCCTCAGCGTCTGCCAGCCCAGCTGTTTCATGGCCTCCGAACGTTCAACGAACCGCCCTACGCTGGACCATCTCTAATTGGTCACTTAAGGTTTGCTGATGCGGATGCCAAACAGTAGCACAATATTCCAGGCAAGGTCGCACAAGAGATATATAGGCCTTTGCCCTAGCCTCCGGCTTCGCCTTTCTGAGGTTTCTCATAACAAAATTGAGAATCTGATAACCATGTAAAACAGTTTACAGACATACAAATTAATTTCTTAAAACCGCTTAAATGTTACAAAAAAAACACTTAAAACAAACGTATATTTTTGCCTTTGTCTCCACTTTCGCAAAGTGGACAAGTGAAGGCCTTTGGCTTTGCCAAACCACAACCACCTTGAAAGGAGCCGTGAAACAGAAATATCGACAGCACTGTTTGAAGATCTATGTGTCACGTGACTTTTTTGAGGTTAGCCATGTTTTAGTGTGTAATTTACGCGTGAAGTAGGTGTTAACTTTGCGGTTTTTCGTATTAATTTGTATTTTTATTCGGTTTTCGATTGATATCTAATAAAAATTTAAGTGACATAATTGCTAAAAGAACCTCTACAAAATATTAGTGAAAATTTTTGGTGATCGTTTCCTGTAATAGCATTAATAAAGTGAAAAATCCAACAGCCTGGCCGGCCCAGGGCGGGCGGTTTGTTTACGGGTCTTATAATGGCGGCAGCAATCGGTTGCGAAGCTTGCTATGGACAATGCTCCATGAGGAACAATTTCCCTCACAAGAGGCTGCAAAAGTTTTTGACCGAATTTGACCCGGTCAAAATCGGTCAAAATCTCGGTCAATTGACCAGGCACAACCCTAATTCTAGTAAGCTCTTTGGGATAAACTTTATTGTTTTGTGGCTACAGTTAATTTATTAAATATTGAAGTGCTTATTTAGCTTGAAGGTATATGTGAATTAGTTTAAAACTATCATTAGTAGAGATGGTAGTAGGTAGGATACATCTAGATACCTAGGTACGGTCCACTACTAATCTGGAGATATTATGTCCGCAATATCAGCTGATCGATGACAAATTTCTGCTATCATCTGTTTTAAAACGAGAGAATTCGTGCCGTTTACTATATAAGGAACATTTAGGTATTTCATATATGTCAAAATGTATCTCCAAAGCAATAATTGAGTTAGGACATAGTTGTATTAAAAAAAACGCTTAGAGGTAATATGATATTTCACTTGACCAATTCTTTATGTTTTAGGATACACAGATATAATAATATACCTTCGAATAACATAGAAGACTGTTTCGAACCAGTGATAACTCCAATTTTTACCAAGATAATATTTCCACCAGCAGTCCCAATAGAACTGCGACCTACATTGATGTCTGGGTATTCACTACATGCCTTATGTAGTGGTCTGGGTATTTACTACATGCCTTATGTAGTAGCTAAGTAAGTTACTACTCGAATATTTTATTTTTAAACTCAAATATAGGGGAACTTTGTTTTTAAGTATTAAGTCATTATTTTTGCATTGGGGCGTAAGTTCGTTAACAAGTGAGGTCAATTCAGTGGCTTATTAGGTAACTACACAAAATTCCCTTGTTTGAGACAGAATAGAAGCATACACTACTAGAAGTATGCCATCGAGATATTTTATTCTATTTACAAGATTTATGGCATTCTAATTTCACTTTTATGTAAAAAAAAGTCTGAATAATTTTGTAATTTACTATGCGTTTGTTGATTGGAGTGGGCATTTTAAGCATCTATTGTGCCTTGCCTGCTTTCTAAAACAAGTAAGTGCCTAAAGGGTGTTAAATTCATATATTTTGTAATGAGATCCAAACAATTTTAAGTAAAACAAAACAATCCAAAACTATGTTAAGTTTAAACAATTTAGGTGACTTAAAAAATGTGTAATTAAAAAGAATTAACTATTTATTAATATTGATATTTTTTTTCATTTAATTAACACATATAGTGTGAGTTTGTAAGTTTAGACGCGGGTATTAACGTTGTGGTCTGTAAAAGAAACATTGATACAGTGTGCCCCAAATTAGAGATATTACCATATAGATATTTTTTTTAGATAGCAACTCTAGTTTTTATTGGCTATTTTTAAAGTGCATATTAAATTATAGAAAAGTACCAAATTTCAAATTTTTATACCTTTTTAAATGTTGAGTATCTAGTTAAAAGCACGAATAAGACATGAGTGTCGGTTAATTTCTCCCGAAGTAATTAGAAATGTTCAAAACCAGTTTTATTGCGTTTATATTCCCAAAAATGGACAACATTTTGAGCATTTATTGACGAAAAAGTATTAAAGATGGATATAAGGTTTTTTTTATTTTTTAATTAAATTAATTTTTGTTTTGTTTAAGATCATATAAATGACAAGGAATAAAAATTTGGTATTTATGTAGTAGTAGTAAGTATATTGAGAAATTATTGGAAGAAGTCGTATATAAACAGTTATTAATATTTAAATGTTGTAATTGATGGTGAAAAATTGGAATTAGTAAACAGTTTTAAATATTTAGGGATAATCATTGATTTTTAATTATTTTGAAAGTATTATATCGAAGATTGCCGGAAAAGTAGGTTATTTTAAAAGAATCAGTTCTAATTTAAGTTTGTTTTCTAAAAAAAACTATTTAAAACTATTATATTACCACATTTTCTTTATTGTTCTTCCATTTTATATTGTACTAGTGAGGAAATATTTGATAAATTACAAATTTTACAAAATAAAGGCAATGCGGAATATTTTAAATTGTGACAAGTATAAGTACAAAAATTAATTTTATGTTGAAAAATTAGATTGGTTGAATGTCAGAAATTTAATTTTTTATTTAGTATGTATCTTCTTATCTTAACATAGTATAAAACAAAGTCGCTATCGCCCGTCCTGTCCCTATATGTGCTTAAATCTTTAAAACTACGCAACGGATTTTGTAGCGTTTTTTTTTAAATAGATAGAGTGATTCAAGAGGAAGGTTTGTATAATACATGCATAATATTATAGAGAAACACTGATAAATTAGAGTAGGGAGAACGAACGACCCAACCTAACCGGTCCCCGGCCCGTTCAACGATCGATCCGAAGCACCGAAGCCGGAATAGACGAAGACAGACTATGTTTTATGCATGGATGTGAATTGTGGACGGGCCGGCAAACGGTTGAGTTTGAGGTTTGTTCGCCTTATTATCTCACGTCGTATAATGCCGGGCTGCAACGCAGGCCGGGTACACGCTAGTTATACATAAAATTAAAAATAATTTATTGCCTGATTGTTTAAAAAAATTTTGTTCTTTTAATTATGACCATCATAATAATAAAACAAGAACTAATCAAAATTTTTATGTGGATAGAGTGTCTAAAACATTAGCTTATAAATCTATTTTTTATAAAGGTTTGATAGAATATAATAATTTGGAAAATTCTACTAAATCTCAAAAATCATTAAAACTGTTTAAAAAAATTTAAAATTACATTTAATTAAAAAACAAAATGATACGTAATATTTGATACAATTTGCAAAATGTTTAACTTTTCTGTCTGTTTTTGTTAAAAGAAGGTTGCGTTTTAAAATTTAGAAAGAAATCTATAAAAATTTGTTAAAAAAAATGTATTAAAAAATATTTAATTGTAGCTTTTTGCTAAATAAAACATGTTAGTACTACTACTAGATAACTGAAAATCAGTTTTTAGGATTTAGCGAATGGCAAGTTATTGGCGTAATGAAAGTATTTTGTCCTTGAGAAATCGGATATATGTAGTTAAAAACTCTTAAAAATAAAAAGTTAGTTTAAAATTATTGCGAAATGTTCATGACAGTCGACTAAACAATAACAATCGTATTTACTAAAGGGTTTTAAATTTAAAACCACCATAAATTTAGTTATTTCTTGGTATTTTCAAATTAATTAAAAAATATTTATGAGACGTCATTATGGAATATCAAAACCATGACTGGGAAACTATATAAGATCTAAAAACTTGTATGGAATAAATTTAAACCTCAATAGTGAATAAGATTAATATAAAAATCTTTGCAAAATGCTTTCTTCCGCATGTAAACGCCGTAAACAAACTTGTCAATGTTTTACCACCAAGAACATACCCGACACCCCTACGCTTTACCATAGAATGCCATAGATACACTTGAAGGGTGTCCGGCCCACGCAGGCTAAGTGCCAAAATTAAAGAACAGTTATTTAAGAAAAACGAAATTTTGAGTGGTTATTTCCAAAAGGGTAAAAGATATATAAGTTTTGATTTTACTTTTTGTTAAAACGCGTTTTTGTCTCGTGATGTGAATAATTAATTTTGGTCGAAGGAAATATTATATTCGATTGTTTTTCTTTAATTATAATAGAGTGCATAGTGCCGAAATGCATAGCTTCAATTTATAAAGCTTTTCTAAATTTAAATATCCCTTTGGTTCATACTAATTTATAGTTGGTTCTAAAAAAGTACGCATTTAATTATTTTGTTTTGTAGTTTTTTTAATGGCTGAATTGTAGGTAAATTCGCTGATCCCCAAATTGAAATCCTATACTGTGATTTTAAATAAACCAAAGAATAATATATATTTTTTAAATATTGTAATGATATATAATTTTTAGCTTTAAACAAAATGCCAATTATTGATGAGATGTAAATTCTTAAATTGAATATTTATGTTTTTTCCAACTTAAATTTTCGTCAATATATAAACGTAAAAAATTTATTGTTTTAGTATATTATTTAATTATATGATTATTAAGGTGGAATTCTCAACGTCATTCCATCTATTGCCAACCTATAACCTATTTCCCGTTGCTTTTTTTAGTTTATTATTAGATTAACTAACATTTAAATAAAATCAATATCGTCCGTACAATATTTAGGTAATATCTGACATAATATTACAAAAATATCAATTTATTTCATTGCTAATTTTGGCATAATTGTATAGTGAAAGAACAATGACATAATAATGTTAAAAAAAATCTTACCCGATATTTTTCGCTATACAATTCTCCTAAAATATTTAATGAAATTCCTTGATATTTATTTAATATGTCAATTATTACCTATAAAATATGAGGACGATAATGATTTTATTTAAATTTTGTGTAAAAGCTAGAAAAATTAAATAAATATACGCGAAATAGGTTATAGGTTGACGAGCATGTTGATACTCCCACCTTAAAACTTAAAAGATGATTTATAATTGAATGATAATTTATTAATTTGAAGCCATTTACATATTATATTTAGGTCGTGGTTAATGTTATTATAAATTTGAGCAGTCTTCATGAAAAAATACATGCTAAAAAAGGTATATTATACTAATATTGTTTCGAAGGTTAATGCAAAACCTGTGTATTATAAAAAAAATAAGCAACATGCTAAGTGCCACGATAAAAAAGGGGTTTTAAGAGAAAAAATAAATCTGTTTAATACCAAACTTATGAACTAAAATACACTTGTACAAAAACTTAAAGTACCTAGGTACCTATTATCGGAAAAACATGATTTAAACTAATAATTCTAATAGTTTAGGGTCTTACCAAACTTATTATAAAATAATAAACTTGTACAAAAACTTAAAGTAATATAAAATTTTGTCCGTAAAACACAAATCTTTTAATCTAATCCTAATAGCTTACGGTTTCGGTTCGCACTTGGCTTGTTTGTACCGAAATAAGGCATGTGATTTGTAGGTTCCCCAACTTTGCCAAATTGGCAGTACTATACGCGGCACTTGGCATTTTTTGAGGACACGTTCGATGAATATTTTTATGCAAAAAGATGAAAATAAAAAGGCACTTAGCATGTTTGAACCGGACACCTTTCACTTATTAAATAATTCTTTGTAAGATAAGTTCCTAAGCACCGGCCAGCAAACGCGCTGGCCTATATTATTCCTCTGTGGTAAAGATGTTTACTTTCAAAATTTACTTTTGCAATTTTTTTTTGTTAGAATTTTTAATAAATGTTTTTAAATTATTAGTAGTTTAATTCTTCACTTACGAAGTAAAACCTTTGAAAATCAAACACCCATTTAAGAAAAAATGTAAGTGGTTACTACTTTTACAAAGTATATCTAGGATTGATCTCGACTCAAAGCTTAACTGGAAACTTACAAGAACGAGTCAAAAAAGCGTCAGTAGCAACTCCAGGAAATTGTGGTCCCTACTTGATAACAGGAAAACCGCAGCGTTATTACAGCACAGTCGGAAAGACGTACCTAAGAAATATCACTGCCGTAGTCACTGATTGCCTTTTCGGTAGACGAACGTATACAAATACCAGTTAACGCTTTTCTGCAGAAGTTTCATAGAAGGAAAGTATTCGGCATTTCTTGTGTGAATGCCCCGGCCTCGCGAGAAGGTTCAATGCCTTGGGCGAACAATTTCTTAATGATCTGGAGGAAGTGAGCAGCCTGCAACTGGATCGACTCATTATCTCACTAAGTTTATTAACAGCAGTGGCTGGTTTGAATGAGCTGTCAAGATTCTTCTACGGTCTACGTCGCGATAACCATCAGGAAGCTGATGCGGATAGGTTCCGCGGAACGTGTGGTACCACAACGGTCCTTATACTACGTGAGACTGTTTGGACCTTAGACGAGGTAAAGGAGGGGACGCGGCATGCGCATCTACCGCGACAGAAGCAGTGTGACCAAAAATTCGATAGGTCTGGTGCCAAACATCTATTGTCACCAAGCGGGTTTTTCGTGTTTTTGATTGCAAAGTGAATAAAACATAGTACTATTTATCTTTGAATAAAATGGTCGTTTGTTCATCTTACGGGTGCAAAACTCATAGCGATCGAAAGGAGCCAGGAATAAGCTTCACAGGTAATATATTTTTGCAAACCGCCATTTTCTTGGTGCCAAACAGTAAATTCTGGTCACAATCGCAAGTTTATGATGCCGCGTCCCCTCCTTTACCTCGTCTAAGGTTTGGACAGTGTCAAGAGGTCTGCCACTCTAATCTAACCTACTATTTTTACGGATTCTGATTCTTCAAAACCTTGACCTTTCTTCTCGGACCTTTAACGTATGGGTGCTCGCACGATACACATTATGTCAGTCGAAATTTGAACACCGCTGCGCATTGCGTCACACAGAGAGTGACGCGATCGTTCTAAACTCACATTGCCGGGGCATTGTTGAAGGCGCGCAAATTTACTTTTAATCCTTATTCTGTGCGGGTTGTAGTTTTTTTTTGTTTTAGTTCAGCTAGTTATATAGCGTACCTACTGGACCATAAAAATGTGTTCACTAAGTGATGTTTATCGATTCTCTTACGTATTTGGCACGACAAAACTGAAAGCAAGTAGCAAAAAACTGGAGCTTTTCAGTTTTGAAATCGGTCGCCTAGATTCAAAACCCGACAAGTTCACATAAATAGACTTGGAGATGACTACAACCTTGTACACACTTTACCTGAGCGAACTATATATAAGGACATGACATGTCGATTTTTGCACCTAAGATTTTAAACTGGGGTGACGAAATGTATAAATTCAATATTTTTAAACTTCTTAAACTTTTAGGCGTTTTAAAAACATTGAATTTATTCCTTACTTTACGTCATCCCTGTATAAGTTTAGGGTGTGTCTATACGCCCAGAGATGACTTCCTATCCATACGACCGTTTCTCAAATTTGAAGAAATGATGAGAAAATTATACTAAAAGTTAAACCGCTAACGACGGGAATGGTGAGTTTTAGGAAGGATGTACAAAACAAAGCACTTTGTATAATAGGATTTATTAGACATTGCCACACAAGGCTTTACTTAGTAATATAATAATATGTAAACAGTTTGCATTTTGATAAACGATAAGAAAACAAACTTTTTTTGGTATTTACTAATTTTTTTTTGCACAATATATGGCTCAAACTATACACAGAAAATATGTGCTTATTAAAAAAATCATTATATGATTAACACAAACCACATTGTCCATTAACAAACATTACTCCCAAAAAATAGTTCAAGAATTATTATTAAGGTTTAAAAGCCCAAGTAAACGTCACAAATCGATGTACCCTAATAACATACGTGAAAGGTAAAGAGGTACTTGTATCTTCAGAAAAATTAAAAGCCAGCCGAATTTTTGCATATTATACTACATCCATGGGTGTCCGTCGGGGGAGGGTGATTGCTTACCCCCTCAGGATATTGCAACCAGTTAATATAATAAACACTTTGTGTGTTATTCCAAGTTATAATAAAAAATGTATTTACACGATCAATTTTGTTTTAATGTAGGTACCCTCCTTTAAAAATTATCTGCGGTAGCCCATAATATTATTTTTGTGGCGTAGTTAGCGAATCTCGGATTTCAACATTACATCCCAGGGACGGATTATGTGGAAGTTAAATATTTTCACTATAATTAATATAAAACAGTTTTGACATGTTCCATTCTATCGTGTTTGTAGTACGATATAGGGCCACAAAGGGTATATTTTTCGATGACATTTATAAAAATGCTCGGAACTATTTAGGGAAATGAAATTTCCAAGATTTTAGGTGGTTTAGTCAAAACGACATTGCCAGACAAAAAACGTGTAGTAGAACTTTAGATTTATGTTCTAGCAAAGCTGACAGGGCAAACATTAAATGGTATGATAGGTAGCCTAAATATTGCCTAATCCTAATCGGATTACAATAGTATGGCTTTCAGCCGATGAGTACTAATGAATTCAATATAGTTTCTCACTATGATGCAAAGTGACAACAGATTTACTCTAAAGTATTTATTCCCTAATTAAAAAATTGATTATACAGATAACGGTACAGGGAGTAGGGGGAGAATGACGCCATTTAAAAATTTCTCTCCAGCCCTCCTACCATAGGTGACAAGCAAAGTAAACTGTTTTGGTATGTCCTGCTATTAACTAGCAGTGGCAGTCAAATATTAGCTAGACCGCGAGGTGCGAAGCATAGCATTACTACATTGCGGATTCAAACAGTGTTCCTAATTCTGTCTTAACACAAACTGCGCAAAAATCTTGCCGGGTTAAAATTTTTCCAGACCAAAAAAAAAACTTATATAATTTACCTACACATACCTTATATTAACAGTGAAAAATTTGTGTCTGCTTACTTGAGCTTTTAACCCGTTAAAAAATACCAACAACGAGGATGCTGAATATGATGTCAAAATTCTTGAACCGCCCCGGGCGTTAGTAACTCACCTTAAAAATAATATCACTAATTTTTTATTAACTTCTCTCTCAAATAAGTTAATAAGAAATAACCATAAACACGTTACACAAACTCCCAGTTTTAAGTTCAAGGCTCTGCCAGCAACACTCATTTTGTAATTATCGGTTAATCGTGTTGAAATTGGAGAATGTCATAGAAACAATTATTTTTTGCCCATCAATATTGAATTGAAAATTCATAAATTAATGTTATTGGCATAAAAAGGATTAGGTCATATTTTTTTTGTGCTTGATATGAGAACAATTTAATCTCTATCACGTTGAGGACCATGAAACACACGGCAATAAAAACAATATATTTCGCATAATAGTGACCGGCAAAGGGCGTTTTCACACTAGCCGACACGACAACGACAACGACACCGGTGGACGCGTAATCTCATGTAAGTAAAGGGAATAGACACGATAACGATATATCGGCAAGTGTGAAAGCATTCCCTTTACTTACATGAGATTACGCGTCCACCGGTGTCGTTGTCGTGTCGGTATCGTGTCGGCTAGTGTGAAAACGCCCAAACACTTTTTCGGGAAATCGGCTGTGCATGTGATAACCTAAAATTAACATACGTCATGTTGGCACCACTGGTATAGTGGCAAATTAAAAAAGTGACGAGATACCAAAAAAAATTGTTTGAAAAAGTTATGTAGAATTAAATTCTGGGCCCGAATGCAAAATCTCAAGATTTTATTTTCAAGAATTCGAAAACGCAATTTTTTTTTATCAAGTTACAAGTTTCCAGTTTTTACAAACCATTGTAATAGACAAGCGTCTATATATCGGCCGCGGACTTTGGCACCAACCAATACGTCGCTTCGGCACGAGATTACGAATGTTGTAAAATATCTGTATTTTAAAGTACAGTAGGTATACTCCAGGAATCCTGACATTTTGCGAAATTTACCTCGGTAGTCCGGACCAAAATAACAAAATAATACTTTTTCCTGTCCACGATGTATGAATCTGCAACAGACTTTCAAGTTAGTATGATGTAATGGCTCCAAGCAAAAGAACACATAAAACAGTTGCGCTGATATAATGATGTTTCAAAATCACGGTTTCTGACATAAAGAAAAACAAGGGAAAAATAAGAACATTTATATCAAAATAATTTCAAGGAGCAGGTAGGAATACCAACAGGTATCCAGTAATCCGGACACCTCGATGGTCCGGACTATTGAAGTTGTACTGTACCTACTTCACTTACTGTACTGAGAGAAGTTTTATAACAATAAATTTAAAGATATGTTATTATTTTCTTTAGATGATGATTTTCTGAATTGCCATTTTGCTTTAATTTATTTTTTGTAAAAAATTACCTTAAATGGTTTTCCATTAGTTTATTAGCAGGTTCATTTTTGTGAATTACAATTTTTTGGTGGTTGGAATTTGTTGATGTTAAATCTTATGACTCTTTCATTGCAAACATTTCTACTCACATACAAATTCTTTAACTTCAGGAGTAACTTTCAAATTGTCATTTTCTGTTGGATGGGAAAGGATGCATTATTTTTTAAAGAATGTAGATTTACAGAAGTTGCCTTTAAAGTGTGTCCCGACTTGTTTTAACACAGCGGATATTGTGTACTTTTTCTTTCATGTCTTAAGATACTCTGTTTATTATTAAATTGACTGTTACAGGTACACCCATCGCATTTATATTTTTTTTTATTTGTACAGTGTGTCCAAAAAACATATGGGAAACTTCTTTATTACCGATTTCTCAGAAAATTTTATTCCTGATAAAAGTTAGTGCATGCCTTAAAACTATAAATGCATATTTCATATTTCACCTGCGGCTAATAGTAAGGGAGCAAATGCCATTTTTTCGAAATGGCCTTAAGAGTAAAGTACCTTAATTAGTACAAATATAACAAAATTTTATATGGAAATGTTCTTGCAAATAAAAAACTTAGTCCAAATACGAAATTTGAGTTGTCTCAATTTTTTTTTCTTAATATCTATTTTCCCCTAAACGGTACGCCTCTGGTCGATTTTTTATTTACGCGATTTTTTAATCAAATATCTTAATCATGTGTTTATTATAAAAATGTATTAAGTAGTTGCAAAACTTTTCAATGATACCGGTGGGTTTAGATATTAGCGTGTTGCACGCATATCTAAACACATATTAGCCAGCTTGGGTTCTAATAAAAATTATAACAGAATCCAACTCAATAGAGTTGGATTATGTTAAAAATATAGTATACGAGTGGAAATAACTAATAATTTATTTGTCATTTTCACCTAGTACGGTCTTGCAAACAAGCTAGCAAGCAGTCCAGCAAATTAGAAAAAATGGCATATGAAATATGCATTTATAGTTTTAAGGAATGCACACACTTTTATCAAGAATAAAATTTTCTGAGAAATCAGTAATAAAAATCTTTCCCATATGTTGCCTACTTTTTTGGACACACTGCATATACAAGTAAATATTTCTACTTCTTCGAAGGGATTTAAACTGGCCGTAATTTGTAGAACAAATATTACAAGAAAACATTTGTCCAGTCAATCGTAGAAAAAACTGAAAACTTGTAAAAGTCGATAAAAAAAAAAACAAAAAAATACATTCGCGATTTTTAAGTTATCGGACATACATAATTAATCCCCCCTGGAAAAGTTTTTTCGGTACTCTGCTAATTCATTTTTTCCCATTAGTGCGAGAGCGAACCTTTTGCCGGTCATTATACCTAAAGGTTACAGTGTGTTAAGGATAATACTTTCAATATTACCCTAAACTACAGCAATATTCTCCAAAAAACCAAAATCAATGTTATGAGCAGCACCTTCCTTTGCAAAAAATGAGCCTAATATTGACGCAGAGATAAGTGAGAAATAGCAATAGTATAATAGGACACAATTTCTGTTCATGTCTGTATTTTTAGAGCAGTATAAGTTAAAGTTAAGCTGAAGCTGACTAGAAACTAAGACGTTAAAACGGAAAAATTGTTCTACAAAATTGTGTCCCTCCAACAAGTTTTTTAACGGATTATTTAACGGAACATTCTTCATCTAACCACAATACAGCACTCATTTTGACTAAACACAAAATTCAGCTCCCCTCTTTGTTCTAAGTTGGCAATGTTCAAATAAAACAAATTTTCAAGTGCGATATAGTTACAACCCAACGAAAGAAGTTTACTAATATGTAATTGTTTGCAGGATAAGAGAAAATAATATTGAAACTAAAATTTAACCATTCTCATTTTCTAAACAATAATTGGACGAAAGATCCCAATAAGAATATCATACTTCTCTGTATACATTTTGCCAGAAAATAAAAATAAGTTTTCTGTTAACAATTTCCTGGCTTTTTTGCCAAAAATAATTAAAATTTTTTTTTGGTTTTGAATTTAAAAATATTCAGTGTGTCTACAAGTTGGCGACATACCTAAGTATGCAAAACTTTTTAATTAATAATTTTACGAAAAAAAGTTATTTTTTATAAAAAGTGCTGCATGGTCTAAAACCTAAAATGCAACCATCAAAAGTTAGATTTTTTCAGTCGTATACGAGGTTTGTCAAAAAATATGAATTTGGAACTCGAGTAAAGTAACTTTATTTGTGACAATATCGAAAACTGTAATTATGAAAAGTTGTTCGATGTGAAAAGCTATGTTCTAATATGCAATTCCTTCTTTCTGCACTGAAAATGATATTTTTTTATTTTTAGAAATTTTTCTGAAGTTAATACAGAATTTTCAGTGCAGAAAAAAGGAATTGCATACTAGAACGCAGCTTTTCACATCGAACAGTATACTTAACTCTAGTACCAAATTCATATTTTTTGAGAAACATTGTATACGACTGAAAAAATTTAACATCTTATGGTTTCATTTTAGGTTTTGACTATGCAGAACTTTTTACAACGCGCAAGATTGGTGTGCTTTTCCTTAAGTAAAATGAGTAATCTGTCAAATAATAGGTTTATACATTTTTAAAATTCCTTTAAATTCTGTGATAAATAATTTATTTAAAAATTGTTTTTTTTTAAGTAAACTTTACTTTTGGCAAAAGTCAAACTAGGAACTGTTAATGAATAGTTAATTTGCTTGTTCTGTGATAAGAACCCCAAAAAAATTATACAAAAACATTCGCCGTCCAATCCAGGCCTTACATTTTATAATAAAATATATATTGCATGTAAATCCGTAAAACAGAACAGGGTAGTACTTAGGTACCCTGGTAAATAAAAATATTTTTAAAATGGCAAATAATTTGAACTTCTGGGTTTCGATCAAACGACGATCAAGCAAAGATAAGACAAATCATTTCAATCGTTTCATTGATAAACGTAATTTTGCGCCGAGCGGACTTCTTTCTGTTTATAGAGAACATTCTATCCTATTATAACATGTCTAAGAACACTTACTTGGCCCTAAATCAGTTACTTTGCAAACACTCCTACTATCTTATTATTACTTTGTTATAATGTTCACACAAAAAGTAAAAAATGTATAAAGTTCATTACTATTTTCACAATAACCTAAAAATTCTTCTAATAGACATTTCTAAGTCCTGTATTCTTGGTTGCCTGCTCTAACTACAAGGTGAAATAAAGGATGTGTGTGAAATTTGGACAAGACGACCAATTTATTTAAAAATTAATTTCGTATTTTTGTTAGGTTAATTTTTTATTTAAAATAATTGCAAAAAAAATGTTACTGACAAAAAAAGACCAATAACGGGAGAATCTTTAGCAACAGCCCATTATTCCAGCGTAAAAATTTGCTGATATTTCCATGTGGTGTAATTTATGAACTCGCGAGGAATCTGAACGGACGTCAACATTTTGGGTCTTGTCGGTCTGTTGTGATAAAGAGAATGCGATGTCTATCCTTGTTTGATCGTCGTCGGTTTCGATATACATATACAGTGTGGTTGTTTAAGTGTGCAACATATGGGCATTTTTTTTATTACTGATTTCTCAGAAAATTTTATTCTTGATAAAAGTTGGAGCATGTTCAATAATCATATTGGGTGCACTTGGAATGGTTGCAAGTCAAACGGCATACAGGGTACGCCAAAAAATATAAAACTTGTACAAGAATAAAGTTTTTTAATAAACATTTAAAATAAAAATTTTGCACTTTAAATGATAGTTTTTTAATTAGCATATTATCATTACCAATATTTTATCTTGTTAAAAAGAATTTTTAAGATATTTTAAAGTTGTGTTTAATATCGTTGCAACAAACATGAAGTTTGTTATTCCTTAATAAATTAAAAATTCAAGCAAATTTTATAAATATGCTTCAATTTGAACAAAGATATGTGAAATTGATTTGATATTGATTAATTTATGAAGGTATTTATGGTGAATATAAAAAAAAAATTTGGGAAATTATTAATGTTTTTAAAAAAAAATATTTTTTTTAATTTTAAGTCACGGTTTTGAATCTATACATAACTTTTAATTCTAAACAACTTTTCTTTATAACATCTTGCTGAATTTTCTGAAATAGGGGTACTTTATTCTTGTACAAGTTTTATATTTTTTGGCCTACCCTGTACGCCGTTTGACTTGCAACCATTCCAAGTGCACCTAATATGATTATCGAACATGCAGCAACCTTTATCAAGAATAAAATTTTCTGAGAAATCGGTAATAAAAAAAATGCCCATATGTTGCACACTTAAACAACCACACTGTATACAAGCAGTGTAAACAACAATTTATACAGGGTAATATCTTTAACGTCCAACTAAGAGAAAAACCTATCAAGTAAAAATTGCAAACCTAACGAAAGAGTCTTTAACATTATCGCTCAATGAAATCAACATGCTCTAATTTTAAGTATATTTTCCTCATTGAGCAAACCGGGTAACCCTTTCAAAAAGGCCAAAGAAAACAAGTAAACAATAGATATGGGCTATATACATAACAAAGAAGCTAAAATGACATTACATACCTAATAATTTTATTTATTTAATAAAAACTAAACGTCGGAAATATAATTTGAGTGGCAATAATAAGGTAATATGGTAATAGCACAGACAAGTCTTTTATCAATAATTTCTTTACTACAGGCAGTTTGTCAGTTTTGGAAGAGAATTTTATAGTTGCGTTGTTTAAAGTTAAAAAATTTTTGATTTAGTAATGGCATCATCGCATATTAATATGCTTCATGTAGAATGCGGTGAAGAATTTTTAAATTTAAAATGCTCTTCCAAGTATCCATGCACTAAAATAAACAAACATTGCGACATAGTCTAATGAATCCAGTGTCCAGCACTTGAAAACTCAGGCGCAACCCATGTTTACTATTAATACAAGAGTTCAATGATAACTATGTAGTTATCTAAGTAATGTACCAGTAATAATTTAGATTGATTTAAGTGAAATTATACTCTAGAAAAATGACGTCATCGCATTCCAGTAGTAAGTGTTTTTTTAGCGTTTTTATTCCGATTTTAAACCTCATCTGGAAGCGACGAGTTCTCAAGTGCACGTATGACGTAAGCAGAGATGATCGGCAGGGTGGAAGATGCGGTCAACGACTAGAATTTTATCCAAACGTGACACCCAAAAGCTGGAAGAAAAAACAGGCTTGCGATAAAATATTGCGAGGGTATTTAAAATCTGCAAGAGGACAGATTATTGCAGACGACGGCCTCATTTTATAATATTTTCAAAATATAATTTCTTAAAGGGAAAAGAAGTTCGTAGTTTTCTATAAACTTCTTATAGAATTTATAATATTTTATCATAGACGACCATGTTTTCTTCTGGGCTTTCGGTGTCACATCTGAGTGAAATTCACACAATGTCGACTCTGTCGACCATCTTTGCTATTCCCCGATGAGGTTCAAAAGACGTAATACAAGCGCTAAACGCTGGCTACTAGCATGCGACGCGATCAGTTTTCTAGCGGACGATTCCCGTTTATAAAATGGCATCTGCGTTGGGACTCTCGTAATATTAGCACATAATAAACTGACGATCTGCCATGTCAACCCGGCCGCGACGTTTTTTGTGTCCACCCGTAGCACTCGAAAAAATCGTCCATGGCACGCGAGAGGCACAATATGTTATCAATTTGCAAAACTATCGGCCAAATTTATTCGAAATATGAATCTGTCTGAAACGTTATTGAAACTTTTCAAATTAATCACCGAAATCGAACGAATTCGACCAATAGTTTTGCAACTAAGTTTGGTTTTAGACACACACGCGGAGAGCATTAGTGGCTTTCCACCGTTGTCTGTGTGGCGGGGCTCAGATTTTCTGAATTTTCTCGCCAACCACCACTGGGTTGTTACGTCTAATCTCTTGCGCCCCCATTTCTCGGTAGTTAAAACTGCAGTCGTGCTTGTCGCTGTATCGATGAACGGCACAGAAAAGTCCTCCACAACGGCATTCAAATCCTGAAATACAAACTATTATAATATATACTAATATACAGTGTGGTCAACTAAGTGTGCAACACAATTTTTTTTTTATTAGTTGTACAATCAAAGTAAATACCAGGGTTGGCAAATATGATATTTATATAAATATCCGATATATTATATCAATATATATCCAAATTTGGATATTTAATTATTTTTAAATTATTTCATATGTTTTCTGTAAAGATATATTTTAAAAATTCAAAATCACTTAATTTAATATAAACATGTTATAAACCTGTAAATGTGTAGGTATTTCAATTCTACTATTCAATGATAGCTGCTATCACAATAACAAGTTTTTTTAGTTCTCCTATGTTAGGAATGTAAAATGTAGGTAAACAATACAAGTTTATGAATATGAACACATCATATATTTTTGCTTTTAACTATGGTTCAACTTAAAACCTAGAATTACTGGGCTTGTTAATTAAATCAAAAAGAACCCAACTGGATTTTTTATTTTTGGCATTAAATTTTTATTTCATAAAACAAACAGCAAAATATTGCTCCGTTCAATCAGAAATCGGAACTTAACTTTCAAAATGTCTTTATTCCAAACTAACTTTTACAGTTCATTACATGGAAAGTGACAACATAATATAGAAAATAATAACAATTTAAAAAAAATAACAATAAAAAAAAAATTTAATTACTACCTACTTCTACTTACTTAATTAATAAAATCAATTTAAAAAAAATAGTATAAATAATTTAATTTAGTAAATATCTCTTTAATAATTGTTTTTTAAAAGTTGCCAATTTTTTAATTTTTCCGATATTTTTTGGAAGATTGTTATATTTTATTATTCCCAACTAAATAAAAATGCCACGCGGCAAAGTACAACAGGTGGTCAACGTATCGGAAAGATGGGGAATCACCGCATCGTAAGCAGCATAATACGCTGTAGCGAGGCCATATTTTTATACTGATGAATAGAATTTTAGACAAAAAAATATTTATATATATCAGGATAAATATCGTCGAATAAATATCATGATATTTATCAAGATATATATCACGATATTATTTATCACTCCAACCAAAATAGTTTATTTCTCGTTAGGCTTAATTTTTAACAAGGTTGACAGGATATATTATATCCGTGATAAATATCCTGATATATATCTTGATAAATATCATGATATTTATGCGACGATATTTATCCTGATATATCAATATTTTTTTTTCTAAAATTCTATTCATCAGTACAAAAATATGGCCCCGCTGCCGCTGAGCCGGCAACAGCGTATTATGCTGCTTACGATTTTTTTTTTATGATCGAGCACAAGCACTATAGAAAAAATCCTTTAAGGCGCTCTGGGAGCGGTGCGTGTGCGGTGATTCCACATCTTTCCGAGACGTTGACCACCTTTTGTTCTTTCCCGCGTGGCATTTTTATTTAGTTCGGATTTCTGAGTGAACGGAGCAATATTTTGCTGTTTGTTTTATGAAATAAAAATTTTACAATGCCAAAAAAATTAAAAAATCCAGTTTGGGTTCATTTAGAATTAATTTACAAGCCCAGTAATTCTGGGTTTTAAGTTGAACCATAGTTAAAAGCAAAAATATATGATGTGTTCATATTCATAAACTTTTATTTTTTACCTACATTTTACATTCCTAACATAGGAGTACTAAAAAATTTGTTATTGTGATAGCAACTAGCAACTATCATTAAATATAGTCCAAGAGCTAGTAACACCCGTTTCATGAAGTGTTTGATGCACTTCAAAATTTTGTGTCATAGTATCTACTGGATAGATGAGCAGGTAAGCAAGTGTTGGCCTGCTCTACCTGGAGACACCAGGTACTGCTCATAGGAGAAAGGCGTCCAAAAATTTTGCCCAAAAAAAGTGTTTGATTCAGAGGCCAACAAACAGAAATCAAAATTTAAAATGACACAAAACACCAAAATTAATAAGGCAGACACTTTTGAGAGGGTTAACATTTAATAAAAACACCCCAAGTTGTTTTTTTAAATATACAAAATGAAGTGTTTGATTCACGCTGACATTTTAACAGTGTCTTAATTACATATAATAAAAAATAATTACAAAAAGGCAGACACTTTTTTTGGGGTTTACAGGGTGTTAACATTTTAATTAAAAAAATATTTTTTCATTGCCATTTTCAAACCACTCTAGATATTTTTATGAAATTTGGTACACGTCTTTTGAGCATCGAAAGGCATTTTTCGGTGTAAAATAATTTTTTTAAATGTTAGCACTGGCGTCCGTGCGGGGCTTGCATTTAATATTAAAAAAAAAATGGTGCGCCACTGCTTTTTGTTTAAATAATTATATATATATGTTAGCGTTACCACCCTATTACCACCCATAAGGCATCATGTGAACAGAAAGACCAAGCATGCGCAGTCAACATCATGTCAGGACGGGCGAGCTGCAGGAAACCGGAGAGGCGCAAGGCGCGCAAGTCAGTCTAAACGTAGCGGTCGGGAACAAGAGAGCGCGACATTGAACGTTGTAAAGAGAGTTATCCAATAGAAACCTGTTTTTAGAATTTAGACTTTCATTTAGGGGTAAAAACAACCCAGTGTTAACATCAGAAGTGGGATCGTTCTACGTGCAGTGCTAATTAATCGGTAATTACCCTTAAATAGACAGTAAAGTGTAATCACAAAAATGGAAGAAGATTGTCCTCGTCACGGCAGTGAGGCAAACGAACAACTTGCCGAAGGCAATGCTGAAGAAGATCAGGCTTCGTCGAATCCAAAACAGCCTCAGTTGCAGTGGCAGGAGACCCTTATTAATTTGGTGGCTACACAACAGCAACAGCTTGCAGAATTAACCCGCCATTCCAAGATGGCGACATCAAGGTGCGGTACACCAACGCCTAGTAGTTCGGGCGCAGATACGTTAAGTGCGCATGTGTTCGGACCTGTGCAGACATCATTTAAATTAACCAGCTTCGATCCGGACAAAAGCACGTATTCAATCGAAGAATGGCTGGATGACGCAAACAAACTTAAAAATGAACTCAATATCAGTGACAATTTAATGATTGCTAAAGCCAGCGAAGCAATAAAAAATCGTGGTTATCGTTATTGTTGTGACTGGAGGCCCCTCTGCCGAAGTTGGCAAAACTTCTGTGATGACCTAATAATCGCTTTTCCCGATCGAGAAACACCTGGCGCTCGCGCATACAAGGCCGCTACATTGAGAAGTCATGAGTGTGACTCATTCTGTGAGTACGGCAATCAAAAATTGCGATGTATCAGCAGGTTTCATAATAATTTGCCATGGGACAAAGTACTAAGCATGGTCGAATACGGATTAGACTACAGAGAAGCACGTTCCGCCATACAAATTCAAAAACCAAATTCCGAACGTGAGTTGTTAAAATTGTTAAGTGAATTTGATGCACGTCGTCCTGATGGGTCATCAAAAATGGCTAGACGCTCAGAAGCCACGGAAACGGTCAAGTAGAGCGCGTTATGCGTACACTCTTCAATTTATTAAGACCCACACTTACAGCGGCGAAAGAAAGTACATGGACAACTGTATTGCCTGCAATAGAAGACAATTTAAATTCTACAATTCACTCAGTAACTGGCTATGCACCGACAGTGTTACAACTTGGGACAAATCCGAGATTAGCCGCTACTCGACAGTTTTTAGGAGACGCACCGCCAATGGATAATTTTGTCGACCCTGAGAAGGCCATTGCAGACCCTCAAGATCGAATAATAAATAGTGCAAATAAGCGGGCTCAGCAATTTGACACAACTCGTCATCGCAGCAGTTTGTTTACTTTGGGCGACCTTGTGGCTATTGAAGATTCCCAGCTGGCTGGCGGAGGAAAATTAAAAGCGAAATTTAGAGGGCCGTACACCGTTCGCAAAATACTCCACAACGAGAGATATGTACTCCAAGGGCAAGGGCGACGGACTACCGTAGCAGCTCATGAGCAGTTGAGACGTTGGCCTTCCAAATAATAATAATAAAAAAAAAGTAAGTGATATTTTATTTGTATCAAATGAATGAATGAAAAAAATAAAGAAAAAAATGGAAATGACGCTAGTGGCAGTACCACTAGGCGGTAAAGGTGGCAGTACCACCTAGGTAGATGGAAATGACGCTAGTGGCAGTACCACTAGGCGGTAAAGGTGGCAGTACCACCTAGGCAGCTGAAATGACGCTAGTGGCAGTACCACTAGACGGTAAAGGTGGCAGTACCACCTAGATGAATGACAATGAGTGAATCTAAAAAAAAAAAAAAACTGTTTCTTATTGTAAATGCAATTTTTACAAAAATACTGTTCCGAGATTTCTTGTTTTCAGATAAATAAAAGGAGCGAGGACGCTCCTAGTGCAGGATAGCCGTGTTAGCGTTACCACCCTATTACCACCCATAAGGCATCATGTGAACAGAAAGACCAAGCATGCGCAGTCAACATCATGTCAGGACGGGCGAGCTGCAGGAAACCGGAGAGGCGCAAGGCGCGCAAGTCAGTCTAAACGTAGCGGTCGGGAACAAGAGAGCGCGACATTGAACGTTGTAAAGAGAGTTAGTTATCCAATAGAAACCTGTTTTTAGAATTTAGACTTTCATTTAGGGGTAAAAACAACCCAGTGTTAACATATATAATATATAATATATTTTTGAAATTCCCGTCTAATTTACAGCAAATTCGGTCTCTTGATTTTCGTACGGTGCACCGTTTTCGAGTAAAAAATAAAAATCATTTTAATGCACATTCCTGGAAACACGTAACCTATTTAATTACCATTAACACCCTGTATTTCGGAAAGGAGGCGTTTTTTTTAGTGCTGGTCTCCGGGTGTTCTTCTATTTCATATAAAAACGATTTATTTAATTACCTAAACGAAACCTATTTCTTTGAAAATGGCCTAGTAGGCTAGGCATGGCGTTGTTTGGATAATTTTTGTTTTTATTATTTCCGACACGTGCCATTTTAATTTTTAAATCGTAAGTTGTGTACAAATTAGAGTTTGTAAGGTTCAAAAGTGTTTTACATATTCGTTACAGTATTGTTTTACCATAGCAATTTTTACGAATTCTGAAATGGCTGAGATGCATTTTATCTATGGTCTTGCAAATGGAAATGCGAGAGAAGCCAGACGTCTTTACATGGAGAGTTATCCAAATAGAGTAGTACCTGACCATCGAATATTTCGGAGAATTATTAAAACCTAAATGTTTTAAACTGTTGTTAAACCTACTTACCTTTGTTAATTAAATGGGTTGTGTGTTTCCAGGAATGTGCATTAAAATGATTTTTATTTTTTACTCGAAAACGGTGCCCCGTACGAAAATAAGTCAAGAGACCGAATTTGCTGTAAATTAGACGGGAATTTCAAAAATAATTTTTATTTAAAGAAAAAGCAGTGGTGCACCATTTTTTCAAAAATATTAAATGCAAGCCCCGCACGGACGCCACTGCTAAAATTAAAAAAAATTATTTTACACCGAAAAAATGCCTTTCCATGCTCAAAAGAAGTGTACCAAATTTCATAAAAATATCTAGAGTGGTTTGAAAATGACAATGAAAAAATATTTTTTTAATTAAAATGTTAACACCCTTTAAACCCCAAAAAAAAGTGTCTGCCTTTTTGTAATTATTTTTTATTATATGTAATTAAGACACTGTTAAAATGTCAGCGTTAATCAAACACTTCATTTTGTATTTAAAAAAAAAACAACTTGGGGGTGTTTTTATTAAATGTTAACCCCCTCAAAAGTGTCTGCCCTTTTGTAATTATTTTTTATTATATGTAATTAAGACACTGTTAAAATGTCAGCGTGAATCAAACACTTCATTTTGTATTTAAAAAAAAACAACTTAGGGGTGTTTTTATTAAATGTTAACCCCCTCAAAAGTGTCTGCCTTTTTGTAATTATTTTTAATTATATGTAATTAAGACACTGTTAAAATGTCAGCGTGAATCAAACACTTTATTTTGTATTTTTAAGAAACAACTTGGGGGTGTTTTTATTAAATGTTAACCCCCTCAAAAGTGTCTGCCTTTTTGTAATTATTTTTTATTATATGTAATTAAGACACTGTTAAAATGTCAGCGTGAATCAAACACTTCATTTTGTATTTTTTAAAAAACAACTTGGGGGTGTTTTTATTAAATATGAACCCCCTCAAAAGTGTCTGCCTTATTAATTTTTGTGTTTTGTGTCATTTTAAATTTTGATTTCTGTTTGTTGGCCTCTGAATCAAACACTTTTTTGGGCAAAATTTTTGGACACCTTTCTCCTATGCGCAGTACCTGGTGTCCCCAGGTAGGGCAGGCCAACACTTGCTTACCTGCTTATCTATCCAGTAGATACTATGACACAAAATTTTGAAGTGCATCAAACACTTCATGAAACGGGTGTTACTAGCTCTCGGATTAATAGAATTGAAATACAAATTTACAGGTATAACATGTTTATATTAAATTAAGTACTAAGTGATGATTTTGAATTTTTAAAATATATCTTTACAAAAACCAGATGAAATAATTTAAAATAATATAAGTAAATATCCAAATTTGGATATAATATATCGATATATGTATAGGATATTTGGATATTTATATAAATATCATGATATTTTCCAACACTGATTTTTAAAATTGAACTTTTTGACTAAACTACTAAACTTATTGCGCTGTACTGGGATAATATGAAAAAAGCACAAATTTTATCAAATTAGGGGCTGAAAAAAGAGGTGTAGCAAATTTTGAGGAGGGTGAAGGTAAATTATTATGGCTAGATATTGTTGTCCAGAAGTGTCAGTTCTGACATCGTCCATCATTAATTTAACAAACAGCGGACTTACCAGTCAAGCCAACCTTCTTGCGGCAAGTCGCGCATCTATTCTTCTTCTTTTTGGAGTCTTTGTCGCTGTCCTTGTCGTCGCTGCCGTCGGGCGTCGTGGCGTCCGACGAACCGGCCGGCGACCCGGGGCTCGGCGAGGGGGCCTCGTCAAGGGGGAGAGCGGCGGCGGCTGCGGAGGCTGCCGCCGCAGCTGCTTGGTGGGAAGGTGATTGGGATTCTTCTGTTGTCTGAAAAAATATCACATTGTCAAATAAAAAATCGTACAGAACAATATAATAAATTATATCGATGGTACTTGAGCAACCAATGCTGTCTGTGAGTTTAAAGAGAGCCACATTTTCTATTTCAACCCTGAATTAGGTTATAGAAGAAAGGAATTAGAAGCATACTTTGCTGTATCAATTTATTTAAGATGTGAACTTTTAATATTAATTCTAGGTTATATATGTCACCACGGTGGAATTCAATTATTCTTCTTTATTGCAAATAAATCTCTCTTTTTGGTAATCATCTGTTGTACCTAACTACACCACGCCAAAATGTTTTTTTTAGAGGGAAAACGGTTTTGCCTCTATTATATATATACAGTGTGCCAAATGGAATAAATTTGATAATAAATACATGGGGGCGTGTCCGAAAAAACGCTCGGACACGTCGATTGGTATCTTATTTCTAAAGGCGCATTTTTTTCAATAATAATAATAAGTTTATTTAAAATTTAATAATAGCTTAAATCAAAATTTGACTTTGGAATCGAGTTCTGCTTCGATCGAGATGAAAATTAAGCAAAAAAATAGTTGTCACGTGATTCGCATTATCTGTCAAATTTTAATTTTTTCCAAAAAATAATTGAAAAGTGGGGTTATTTCTGAAAATATCGAAAAAAGTTATTAGAAAAAGTTTTTTTTAAATGCAGTTTCTAGCCCACATGCAAAATTTCAGCTGCATAAGATAATTTTGATTTTTTACCTATATTTTGTAAAATAAGTCTCAACGCAACCTACATAAAACTTCTTAGTTTTATGTCGGCCATGAATATAAATTCGACTATTGAATAAGAAACCTAACCTTTATGACCATGCACTTTTAAGAAGGAATATCTCAAATCCAAGCGTTTCCGGCGAAAGTCGTTTTCAGATTCGTAATCTACCCAAGTAGCACAAAATATTGGCTAAACGTTGTTTCTATATTGGCACAATAACGATTCATTTCCATTGGTACATCAATATTGTGCCAATATTGGTTTAATGTTGTGTTTTATTTTGTAAATGTAATCTTGGCAACCAATATTATGACAATATCGGTTTATTCATTTTCGCCAATATTGAAATTTATCAAAGTTAGGCCGTGATTGGTATTTACAATATTATATTGTTACATTGGCCCTACATGTTATGTATATTGGAGTTTTTCATATTGGCCTTTACATGATTATCCAACATTAGAGCAATCTTGAAATGCAATCTTATTACAATAAACAAATATATTTTTTTCAATTATAATGCATTTAAAATTATATCATTCCCTGAAATTCTTGTTTATAATAATTTGTTCCAATAATTTTTGGAATAATGACCCGAACAAACTCAAACAAATTATGATGCGGAGGCAATAAAATGTTAAAATATATTTCAATTTGAATAAAGGCGCCATATTATATTAAGTAAGCGTCATGTCATAACGTCGACTGTTATTTGGTCGACTCGTTTTGTTTTTGGGTAATCACGCTAGAAAATATCCAGGTATTTTCTTTGTGTTAGTTAACAGTGCAAATATATTTGGTGCTACATCATATAGGGGTTGTTTAAATACAAAGCTGCATAAAAATTACCATAAACGTGAGCAAAGTAAGTACCTAATATTTACTGCAACATGTTAATATATATAGGTTATGTTGTCGAGCCAGAATTTGAATATTATTAATTTTGGTGGTCATTCTGTGCTGTATTAGGTATTAGATATTAGTATTTGACAAACACCTAATATAAAAGTAATGGTTAAGTCCTAGAGATTTATAACTTAAAATTTATCTTGTTTTAAGTAGCATTAGGCACTTTAGCTTAATCATCACCAGCAAAACATTAGTTATAAACATTTCCTCGAATGATGAATTACTAAATTACCTATTCTGTTTTTAGAGGCTGTTAAAGTGAACTTTGAGCACACACCAGACCTAAACATAACACGATTCATAGGCATATCTTTACCTACAGCTGGAGATCGGGATAGGTGCAGGCAGATTAAAGGTTTGTAACAAATTACATTTTAGGCAACATATTATCTACAACTAAAGTATTTTTTTAGCTAAAGAAACAAACCAACAGGATTTGTAAAAATATATATAATATGTACATATTATTATGTTCAAATATATACAGTATGCTTTACTAATACAATTTGCATTATTTCTTTTCCTGTAATAATAATTGGAATGACTTCAGATATTAATAATCATAATCTATGTAAGTTATAAACTAAACAAATAGCACGCTCTCTACAAATATATAAATATTATTGATTGCTGGAGGGAAAAAATAAACTTCTAGTTAAGTGGTAGAACAGGTAAAATTAAGGATTTAGCATAAAATATGTCAATCTTACTTTAGAAAAGTAAAAAGACTAATATTTTTTAATGAAAATCATTTTTATTTTTGAAAAACAGTTTCAAATGCAATGATAGATTAATCCTTCAAAAATAAAAAAGAATTTCATAAAAAACTAATTTTTTTACTATTCTAAAGCAATAAGATACATACAGGCATATTTTATAATAAAAATAATTAAAACGCATTAAATAAAACCATCCACTTCTTAACATTAAGGAATAAAAAAAATACTGGCGCAATCATGATTACCAATCTTGGCGTAATATTATACTTTTAGTTGTAGCAATATTTTTCTACGTTACTGGACCAATATTTAAAAACAATATTGGGTCAATATTCCAAAAAGTCGCCTTTTTTTATTGGCCCAATATGGACAAACTTGTTTGGCCCAATATATCTTCCATATTGGATCAATGTTGGATCAATATTGTTGTGCTACTTGGGTACGCCCCAAAATTCACCATTGACCATGTGAGCGTGTAATTTAGTATATAATAAAATAATAATTTTACCAAGCAAAATATTAGCGCACTTTTTCTACAAAATTTAATTGAATTATGCTCCTGAAGCCAATTATAGTTCAAAACAAATGATTCCTACCTTTAGAGATACAAAAACTTCTCCATTACTATTTCAACCCTCGCGAAAAAGCAATAAAAAATGTATACCTGTGCAACTTCTTGAGAAAGTTCTTCCAGCCCTTCTAAAATATCAAAATTTGTGAGGAATCCTTTAGAATCGACGAAATTTGGAGGGTTTACAAAACTATCATTAGAAACTGTTTTTTTGCTTGTGTTAGATGTTTTTGAGGATGTCTTCCCTAAACTGTCTTTTGACATACTACTTGAAAATTTTGAGGCATGATTGACCTGACACTTGTGACATTTTAACTATCATGGCTGGTGGAAAACCGGTAGTGTACCGGCCAAATGAAATTAATACCTTCCAGGTATTTCGACATTTATCTTGGTGTAGTGCCTAATGCCCAGTTGTATAGGTTCCGGTTAATCGGCATTTCATTTTTATAGGTTGCGGTTATCTAAAAATGTTCAGATTAACCGTTGGTTTGGAATTATAGGTTGCGATTAGCGCCAAACTTGGGGTTTAACTAACAGTTAATTTGACAGGCCAAAAAGCACCCGTTGAAAATCAATCTTAGGATTAAAATAGGAAAAAGTGACATACTTCTAACATATAACCTAAAATATGATGATGATGTGATTTTATTATTATGTTAAATAATCTTATCGAAGTTGACGAATTATTAGGTGATGATGACGAGGACCTTATTGTCATTGTGGAGGCTCCAAGAGCGCCTCGCATTTTTAAAATTCGCTATGAAGTTAGCGACTATTTGGTTTAACCGGGACTTATAAAACTGATATATTTTATTAATCTTAAGATTAAAGCGGTACTTAATATTATCTTTAGCGTTCAAATTAATCAGAACCTATACAACTGGGCATTAATAGATACTAATGCCCAGTTGTATAGGTTCCGGTTAATCGGCATTTCATTGTTATAGGTTGCGGTTATATAAAAATGTTCAGATTAACCGTTGGTTTGGAATTATAGGCTGCGATTAGCGCCAAACTTGGGGTTTAACTAACAGTTAATTTAACAGGCCAAAAAGCACCCGTTGAAAATCAATCTTAGGATTAAAATAGGAAAAAATCACATACTTCTAACATATAACCTAAAAATCCTAAAATACTTATATTATAAAATATGATGATGATGTGATTTTATTATTATATTATACGTTCAAGGCAACAAATTGTAAAACGGTAAGATATGATAGGTTAAGTTCAGTTTTTAGTTTAAAATTCGCTATGAAGTTAGCGGCTATTTGGTTTAACCGGGACTTATAAAACTGATATATTTTATTAATCTTAACATTAAAGTGGTGCTTAATCTTATCTTTAGCGTTCAAATTAAACAGAACCTATACAACTGGGCATTAAGGTGGGAGTATCAACATGCTTGCCAACCTATAACCTATTTTACGCAGATTTTATTTATTTTTCTAGCCTTTACATAAAATTTAAATAAAATCAATATCGACTGCATATTCTATAGGTAATAATTGACATATTAAATAAATGTCAAGGAATTTCATAAATTATTTTAGAAGAATTGTGTAACGAAAAATTTTGAGTAAGATTATTGTCATTGTCATGTCATATTCTTTCACTATACAATTCTCCCAAAATTAACAATTAAATAAATTAATACTTTTGTAATATATCAGATATTACCTCAATAATAGGCCGACGATAATGATTTTATTTAAAAGTTAGTAAATAAAATAACCTAAAAAAAAAACAACGCGAAATAGGTTATAGGTTGGCAATAGATTGAATGACATTGAAAATTCCACCTTAAATAAGATCTTCTCTTTTGGTCTGTCGATTAGGTTGACACGTGACGCGAAGAGGAATTCGAACAAGCCGTCAAGGGCGGAAAATATACTTTCTGCATGAGTCTTAGGTCCACATTTTCCTACGAACGCCGATGGACGCAAGGACAAGTAATTTTACAGGACTTGTGATCTATTCAGCATTCTTTCAGAATGCAGAAAAGTAACTTTACAGCACAAGTGCGCATCAAAACCAGTGTGGAATAGTACACTATTTCAAACGTTTGTAAAAAAAATCCATAAATTTCTAAATGCAATAACCAAACCAAAGACGATCAAGCAGAGATAGACAAATCATAGGACCTTTTCTGTGTGATAGGATATCCTCTTCTTTACTTAGTTAATACCTCCTTACAAACTAATAAACCTATACCTAAAGTTTCTAGACCTAAAACTCCATCCGAATTTAAGCCAATTAACTTACTGCCCGTGGTAGATAAGATCATTGAAACAATTGCCTGTCGACAACTAAGGAGCTATTTTGAAAGGAATCAGTTATTGTTTGTGGGACAGTCTGGATTTAGGAGTGGACATTCTTGCGAGTCAGCACTGCAATACATATGTGCAACGTGGCGAAAAGAACTAAATGAAGGAAAAGTGGTGCTTGGTGTATTTGTAGACTTGCAGCGTGCGTTTGAAACAATCGATCGTGGAATTCTTATAAAAATGTTACGACGATATGGTGTAAATGGCAAGGCATTAGATTGGATTAAAGATTATTTAAGTGACTAGAGTGGACGATAAACTATCTACTAAAAGGGAAAATAAATGGCCGGGGCGTTCCACAGGAAAGTGTGCTGGGTCCCTTACTGTTTGTTATTTATATTAATGATATCCATATATAGCCCTAAAAAATTCGTTTGTTAATTTATTTGCTGATGATACCCTTATTTGTGTATCAGGGAATAATTTTAGGGAAATAACTGATATTTTGAACAGGGAACTTAACATATTGTATGACTGGCTTTGTCAAAATAAATTAAAACTGAACACATCAAAGACAAAATATATAATAGGTTCAAAAGTAAATTGTAAGAAATATGCTGAATCAAGATTAACCCTAAGATAAATGAATCTGAAATTACCTTTGTGTCAGAAATAAAATATTTGGGAGTTTTTTAGTGGAAAACACTTGTTTATAACACAATTATTTTGCCCCACTTTACTTACTGTTGTTCCTTATTAATATCTTGTACTCAGGAAAATATATGTAGACTGCAGATTCAGCAAAATAAGATTATGCGAATTATTCTCAAATGCAATAGGTATACTTACCCCAGTAAGAAGCATGTTACATAGCTTGAATTGGCTGTCTGTCGAACAGAGCATCAGAAGGGCGAATTTAGTTCTAATATATAAAATAGGACATGAGCAGTTACCGAGATATTTTAATGCTTTTCTTAAGAAAATATCAAATTTTCACGATTATAACATTCGCTCTAGGCACCACTACAACATTGAGACCGTTAAGACTACATCTTTACAAAACTCGTTGTTTTTTGAGGGAGTTCGCCTTTCTAATAACCTCCCGGAGAGTATTAAAAATGCAAATAGTTTGGGCGATTTTACCAGAAAGGTATTTCATTATTTAAAGGACGCGTAGATTAGGTTTTATATTTTTGTAACTAGCATTAAATACTATTTTGTAATTTTTTTTTCTTAGCAATAACTAGCCAAGTGCTAAATAAAGATTATTATTATTATTTTTATTTCTTAATTCATAAACGTTCTTTTACGCTGGGGGCGTGGAATTCTGACGTTACCATCTCAGTATATTTTAAAGAGTTTCCTATATGCCCAGAACAACCTGAACAATTGATGGATGCATAGTGAACGTTAGCATTTTAGATACAGTTTGTGATGAAGATATACAGTGTGTGTATAAAGTCTGGAAACGGCTTAATAACATCACAATTTACTGGCCGATTTAAACCAAATTTGGTACGGTTGTGTAAGAGGATCTAACGCACCGAATGACGATATTGGCGTTGTTGCCAGCTTTTTAGTTTGTCTGGAATTCGAACGAATTTTATATTTTTAAATATAACACCCAGTATATTTTTACATTTTTAAATTCCACATAAAATTATAATTATTTTTTATTAAATGCATTATTAGTCTATACTTCATAGTTTCCGAGATATTGACTCTCAAAAAGTGACATTTTTGAACTTTGACAGCTTATAGCTTTTTAACTGTACGTCTTAGAGCAAAACGGCTTACATGTCCCTATCTTCAATTTTTATTATCTTCCCAAAAAAATCAACTTCCAGTTAAACCGGAACAACTATATTTCCTGCTTTCGATTTACATCCGGTTTAACCGGAAGTTGATTTTTTTGGGAAGATAATAAAAATTGAAGATAGGGACATGTAAGCCGTTTTGCTCTAAGACGTACTGTTAGAAAGTTATAAGCTGTCAAAGTTCAAAAATGTCACTTTTCGAGAGTCAATATCTCGGAAACTATGAAGTATAGACTAATAATGCATTTAATAAAAAATAATTATAATTTTATGTGGAATTTAAAAATGTAAAAGATACTGGGTGTTATATTTAAAAATATAAAAGTCGTTCGAATTCCAGACAAACTAAAAAGCTGGCAACAACGCCAATATCGTCATTCGGTGCGTTAGATCCTCTTACACAACTGTACCAAATTGGGTTTAAATCGGCCAGTAAATTGTGATGTTATTAAGCCGTTTCTAGACTTTATACACACACTGTATATGCAATGTCTATCTTTGCTCGATCATCCTTGCACCAGAACCAAGGACAGGTGGCTACTGGCATAGGATGCCATTATTTTTCTACTATATAATTCCTCTTAATTTACCTTTTTAAAACTTACTTGGACAGGTAGTTCAGATACAGTTGAAGACGGAAGATGACTAATGGTAGTTTGAGCTGTGGAAGTTTCTCTGTAAGAACTGAGGCTAGCTGGCGTATTTGTGGGGAGCTGCTGTTTCTTTTTAAGTTGTTCCTAAAATAATAAAAAGGAGTTACTTAAAACTGCTTTTTTCTTGTAATCATATCGTCATATCCCTAGAACTATAGCTATTGTTAATGCATTAATTATCATGATGGATGATTATGGTTTAAAATACAAAAACACTTGAAATATCATTGAAATAAACCAATTTTTTTTTAAGTTCTGAGGACAAGATGGATATATATATCCTAATGAATATAGATTAACCGTTTAGTGGGGGCATAATACAAAGATAGTCGTGGGTTTGATGCAACAACTCATTAAGCCAAAAGACACCATTTCGAGAAAATTGCGTTTAAAAAAAATTTCATGTCTTATGTTATCTAATTCATAAAAAACGTTGTAAAAATCCAACAATTTACAATCACGAAAAAATTTAAAACTCATTAAGTCGATTTTTTTTTCGTTTTTATTTTACGAAAAATAATTATACAACTCTAAGAAAAAGTATTCAAAAACACTCTATATACAGTAAAGAGTTCGCAACATATGGGAAAAATTTTTGGTAGCGGAATATTGAAAAATCTTTTTTGGGGGATTGGATGTGCATGTCCCATATCCTTAAAATCGATTTTGACATACGTCACGTGACAAATGGTATGGCGGGAAAGTTGAAAAAACCAATATGAAATCATCATAAATCAGATAAGTTGATGAGATATCGAAAAAATTCCAAGAATAAAAAGTGTTTAGAATTCCATTAGAACCTTAAATACAATGTTTGGGATATCTACTTAAAAAAATATAAAATCGAATATTTTTGTAAATATTTTTTTACCGAATTAAAAATTTCCATATTTTTCCTTTCTTAAAGCTTCATTAAAGTAAAACTGACATCTGGTGACCACAACTAGAAATATTCTTTTGTTTTTCTGACAATTTGGAGCAATAATTCAAAAAATTCGTTTACACTTGGATACCAGCTGTTGCAATAGTCTATTTCTAATAACCTTATCGATATTTTTTATATCGAAATATTTTATTATGTTAAGAAATCCTTAAATTCATTAATCCAAAGCAAATTTTATTTATAACCGTAAAAATAATTTAAATTTTTATTAATTTTTAGATTTTTTTAAAGGTTTCTGCGACAATAAAAAACACTTTTATTGAATAAAATGCAGATTATCACAATTATCAAGCACTTTTAATAATATTGTTTGTTTAAACTTCAAATAAACAATATTTTAAGGTTAGAAGACATAATACTCACTAAGTCATATTTGTCACGCCAATATGCTGACGCACAAAATTTACTATGTTACTTATGAACTGATAAAAAATGACTCAATGTGTATTTTGTATGCTCGTTTTCTATGAGTTAGTGAGTTTTTAGAATCAAAAATATTCTAAAACGGTAGAATGGAGCCAGACTTAGTGAAATGTACAAAGGTCTCAAAAGTCACCAATTTTGACTTGGTGAGTTTTTGCATCAAGCCCATGATATGCTCTATTGCTATTTTAAATATACAAAAAAAATATATGTACAAATTCAAATATTAACATCTCCAAAAGGGTTCGCCTTGCTTGGGTATAGCAACTTTATTTAGTTGAATTTCCAAAATTTAAAAATGACATAAAATCCTAGATGTTTTTTCCTACAAAAATAAAATTCGTTCCTCTGCTTAACCCTATATACTGTATATAAGAGCCCTGCACGGGTCGAAATTTTACGGTCCGAAAACATTTAATAGGGCCCGACGGCCCGAACCTTAATTGATTAAGTGGCCCGACCCGACCGAAACCCGAGAGTCGTGCCGGGCCGCGTATAGGCCTGAGATGAAAACCCGGCCCGTACAGGCAGTGCTGGATTTACCATTAGGCTGAGTAGGCTGGAGCCTAGGGCGGCAGATTTTAGGGAGCGGCAAATTTGGCCCAAAATTTTTTTTTTATTTTACAGAAATAAATGGTACAATCTTTATTCATGGTCGACGGGTAGTATTTTTTTAAATAAACTTTATTGTTGGCCGTGTCTGTTAATAGGGATAAAAAAAGGTAGTTGGAACTTTACTGGCTTTGCAGAAAGAAATTTCATTTTCAATAAATTAAGTAGGTAATCATACATTTTTAAAATATTTACTAAAAATTATTAACCAAATTTGGGCGTAGTCTTAAAAAAATTTCGCCTGTGGCGCATTTCGCCTGCAGCGGGCTTTTTCTTTCCCGAACACTTAACCTGTTTCACAACTCACGAGCCGTCACTGGTATAGGGGCGGCAAAAATTGAATAGCCTACTAGCGGCAAATTTGTAAATCCGCTACTGCGTACAGGGCTCTACTATGGTGTTACTCTGTGGCACTTAACGACCACACTGTATAAATAGTTAAACAGATTGATAGTCGGTCTATTGCTTAACTAACTTAATCAAGAATAAGCTAATGTGGAACTTTAATTGGTACAGAACCACTGACCTTCACCTTTGATTCGGTAAACAATAAGAGCAAAAGTGGCAAACGGTTGTGATAAACATGATCCCAATCCGGACATAGGCATTGAAAAATGGTAATATCTCGATCTTAAAAGATGAACGGGACGTTTTAACCGCTAGAACTACAAAAAATAATGCGGAAAACAGACATTCTTACAAAATATAAAAAGTTTTCAAAGAAAACACATAAATATTTTTTATGTGATGGTGCTAAATTCATTAGTTCTCTCATTGAACTGGTGAAAGCAAGATCTTGACATGAGAGAAGAGAGAAGTTCTCTGATAATTTTAAGGACAAGATATTAAAAAAACGCTTGGAAAGAGGTTTTTGAATATATTGAAACTACATTTGAAGGAATTAAAAAAATAGAGCAGCAAAAAATGGGTAAGTATAGTTCCCGTCCATTATAATTCCTATTTATATCGTAAAAAAACGCTATAATACGTAATGCGCTACATAAAACGCTATAAAAAATGCAGACAAAAACAATTTTAATCTTGGCTCATTATTAACTTTATTAGGTATTATTTTTCGACTATTGTATTGTAGACTAGCAAGTAGCAGTAGCAACAGAAATAAGGAAAATGCAGACATATGGCAAAAAACTTATTATTAAAAAACTCAAAATAAAAACCATTTTTATAGATTTACGTTTTGTAAATAAAAAATTAAGTTATGCGTAAGTACTTACGTAAAACAAAGAAAATAACTTTTTATTAGACAGAGCAAACAAAAAAGTTGTTAAACATTTACGATTTGCTTAGTAAAAATAAAATGTACTCTTAAAAACACCAACGTGTCTAAAGTTGAGTAACTTTAAGCGCGATCAAGTCTAAGTTTGGTCGCAAATGTGACTGCTGAAGAAAAGGCTCTTTCAGCTTCCACACTTGTAGGTGGTACTGTCAGTAAATATTCGTAACACTTTTGCAAATGTAAATCTCTTATGGTGGGAGTATCAACATGCTTGCCAACCAACCTATAACCTATTTCGCGTGTATTTATTTAATTTTTCTATATTTAAATAAAATCATCATCGTCTTCATATTTTATAGGTAATAATTGACATATTAAATAAATATCAAGGAATTTCATTAAATATTTTAGGAGAATTGTATAACGAAAAATATCGGGTAAGATTTTTTTTAACATTATTATGTCATTGTTCTTTCACTATAATTATACCAAAATTAGCAATAAAATGAATAGATATTTTTGTTATATGTCAGATATTACCTAAATATTTTATATTGATTTTGTTTAAATGTAGGTTAATCTAATAATAAACTAAAAAAAGCAACGCGAAATAGGTTAAGGTTGGCAATAGATGGAATGACGTTGAGAATTCAACCTTAAATGGTAAATATTTATTATACCACGCCAATATTGATGATTTTTCAGGAATGATCAATTTTGAGGCATAGAATAAAACATCTGAAAACAATTTTCGCCAGAAACACATTTTTGAGATTCCTTCTTAAAGGTTAGGTTTCTGAAGTAAGTCGCATTGCATTACTGACACAAGAATTTAAAAAAAAATAGTGACACGGATCATGTCAAGTCGATTCACTCAGTAAACCTGCAAGATGGCCGACTTGTCATATGACAAAAGTCATTGAAAATGTAAAAATTTATTTTATTTAGCTGGAATATGACTTTTGTCATATGACATGTCGGCCATATTGCAGGTTTACTGAGTGAATCGACTCTACCTATCATGTAGTTGAAACTTTTTTCCAAGCTTTTTCTTTTTTTGGGGCTACAAATAACCAAAATAATATAAACAAAAACCATATGAATAATTTACTTTGAAATTTTGGTGACTTTATTAAACTGAATATCTTAAAACTAGGGTTTATTATTTACGGATTTCTAGTTTTTGTGTAATTTAGTGAATTGTGTTTGTGCTTTTAGTGACTCGGATTGGAATATAAACACAGACTTGAAAATGTTTTACACGTACAGGTTATATACCAACTAATATTTAACTTGAGGTTAGGTACGCGATAACACCTTAGATTGGTTATTTTACTGGCTTTGTTTGTATTTATATTCAATTTTATAAGACTAGTTTAATTCATGTGTTCTTGTTCTCTTCCTTTTCGAACTAAAAACACGACGAAGAATCAGTTTTAAACAAATTTTAAAAACAAAACCTTAAAAACAATTTTCTATCCCTAAAATCTGATACCTACGTTTGCTACAACTAAAAATGCCAGAAATCACTACCTTTTTTCCCAACTTGATCAGAAATTGAGAAGAAATTCCAATTTTCTGGCAATAATTTAAATTTTAAAGCCCGGATCTGTCTATTTTCCCATTTGTCAAACGATAATATTGCAGTGCGCATGTCTAATAGTGTCTAGCTTTGTTTACATGCGCGAGGCCATAAATCTGCTACTTTCGTGATTATTGTTTGCTTATCTAAAGGTAAATTGTCTATGGTCTTTACCTTTGTTTTCTGTATTAGCATACAAAACTACTGTACCTTAAATAATAAAAATGTTTATGACTATGACTATTACTGATCCACTAATCCAAATGCATACTCACTTTATAGCAGAGAGAACACAGTCCATCTGTGGCGGGGTTCCCATAAAAACCACAACCCGAACGGCACAGCGCCTGCATGGGATTTGATTCGCGCTCCATATTGTGGCAGGGCGCGCACACACACACTAGTTGAAAGGAATGAAAATCTTGCTAATGATGATGTTCCTGTGCTGTGTAGTCGAAGTGGACTACCCCACCGATGTCAGGAGTACACATACACTGGAAGGAACTGAAACAAAAAATTAGCATGAAAGTCGGTAAAAATTGGCCTTAATACAAATTAAAACTGCCCGGATATTGTTTTTAATTGACTTGCTTAGTATATTATTGTATTATAATTTGGATTACCCATTAAGTAATGTTATCGATCTGACATCTTATGTCACCGATGACACGAGCTTGTCATCAAACTGTCAGAAAATTATTTAAGGTAAAGCGTAACAAAACTGATACCATACAGGTAGGCAATTTTTGAAAAAAAATCTGAACGTTGTTGCTTATTATTAAGGCGAGTTCTCATGCATCCGAAATTTTAAAAATCCGAATTCAAATGTCCGAAAATCGTACCAAAATTTGTGAAAAAAAAAATTAGTCAAGAAAAGAATAAACATAGCGAGAAACATAGACTAGCGAATAGATTATGGTACAGGTCAATAGGTACCAACCAATGAGCAAAACGTTAACACTTAACCTCAATATAATTTGTCACATTTGGCATGTTAAAACAAAATCCATCTGAAAGGAGAAAAGTATATCGGCAACCGGTTTGTTCGTTGTTCATCAGAGCATTTTTTTTTTAATTCAATTTTTTCAACTAATAATTTTTTATAAAAATAAAATTTAAATTAAATAAAATTTAAAAAAAAAATGCTCTGGGTAACAACGAACAAACTGGTTGCCGATATACCTTTTAGACGGAATTAGTTCCTCTAGTTATCGCCTCCCAATTTTCTAACCCACAATTATTAATATTTCTTAGGTACTTTAAATTAGTAGTAAGTGTAAGCATAAAAACCTACGTTTAAATCTGCCGCCGTAAACTACTTTACTGTAATTGGTCGGTACCTACTGACCTGTAACAGAATCTATTCGCTAGCGAATAGATTCTGGTACAGGTCAATAGGTACCAACCAATGAGCAAAACGTTAACACTTAACCTCAATATAATTTGTCACATTTGGCATGTTAAAACAAAATCCATCTGAAAGGAGAAAAGTATATCGGCAACCGGTTTGTTCGTTGTTCATCAGAGCATTTTTTTTTAATTCAATTTTTTCAACTAATAATTTTTTATAAAAATAAAATTTAAATTAAATAAAATTTAAAAAAAAATGCCCTGGGTAACAACGAACAAACCGGTTGCCGATATACCTTTTAGACGGAATTAGTTCCTCTAGTTATCGCCTCCCAATTTTCTAACTCACAATTATTAATATTTCTTAGGTACTGTATATTAGTAGTAAGTGTAAGCATAAAAACCTACGTTTAAATCTGCCGCCGTAAACTACTTTACTGTAATTGGTCGGTACCTACTGACCTGTACCAGAATCTATTCGCTAGTGAAACATAGTTAACAAAAATTGCTTGGCATTTACTTTTTTTTAACAGTTTAAAGATAAAACCTGAAAATGGCATCAAATATAGACTACGTTATATTATACCGGGTGTTTCTCAAAAGACGTTCACCCCTATAACTTTTCTGTATTTATTGGCATAATTTTCAATTTGTTAGCACTTCCGGTTTGACCGGAAGTGACCCTGACTTTGGTATTTTAAATGGGACATCTTGTATATTTTTACTTATATAGGGATTCAGCATTAAACATTCTGAGTAAAATGACACCTCAGTCCTCACTTGTAATTTTTTGACGACTTATAACATTTTTATGTTTATTTTTTATTTTCAATCTAGTCTGCTACAAACGGGGCTACAAATTAATTAAATCTGTTAATTTATAGTCAAGTAGTATAGAAAAACTTAAACTATGTCATAATAATTGACTTTCTAAGTTTCACAAGCGTTTAAAAAATGAAATTTTGTTTTCTTGACGTTTACTCCGTTTTTCCAAATGGAGCGATGGTAGTTCACTAGAATATTTAAAACGAGCATTTTTTTTCCAAAAATTTGATACCATACACTCTATGCTATTTTAAAATTGACACGAAAAAAATTGCTTTAAGTCCGAATCGCAAATTTTAAAGCGTTATGCACTATTGCCTTTGTCTTTTCTAAAGAAATATAAAGGCGGCTTTGAAAAACACTGGAATTGTTTTGAAAACCAATATGGTTTTAAATTAAAATTGTAATGCCATTTGTTTATTAGACTTACACTGTTAATCAGATAAAATGGTTAGTGTTACTAGAAATGAACAAATTGATATGCCCCTAATTTTTGGAGTGACCAGAAAAATTCTTCTGAAGCCGCAAGATTGTATGTATTGTATTCTACTAATGACATTACAACTTTAAATTAAAGTTATATTGCGTTTCAAAACCATTCCATTGTTTTTCAAAACAGCCTTTATATTTCTTTAGAAAAGAGAGGGCGGCAATAATGCATAACGCTTTTAAATTTGAGATTGGGATTTAAGGCAAATTTTTCAGTGTCAATTTTAAAATAGCATAGGAGTGTATGGTACGAAATTGTTGAAAAAAAATGCTCGTTTTAAATATCCTAGTGAACCACCATCGTACCATTTGGAAAAATGGAGTAAACGTCAAGAAAACAAAATATAATTTTTTAAACGCTTGTGAAACTTAGAACGTCAATTTATTATGACATAATTTTAATTTTCATATACTACTTGACTATAAATTAACAGATTTAATTAATTTGTAGCACTCTAGATTGAAAATAAAAAATAAACATAAAAATGTTATAACACGTCAAAAAATTGCAAGTGAGCTGTCATTTCAATCATAATATTATGCTGAACCCAAATAAGTAAAAATATTCCCATTTAAAATATCAAACTCAAGGTCACTTCCGGTCAAACCGGAAGTGCTTACAAATTGAAAATGATGCCAATAAATGCAGACTCATCTCTTATGCGTAATCTCAAAATGTCATTTTAATAATAATATCTATAAATATAAAAAAGTTATAGGGGTGAACGTCTTTTGAGAAACACCCTGTATAGAATAAATACGTTATCTTTAGCAGTTTTCGTATTTGAAGTTTATATACATTTATAGTATTCATCGTAATAAGGAAAGAAAATATAGTACTGGTAATAAGTTCTAAAAAACTTAAAAGTCCGGTAGAAAACATGATATGGAAGAAAGTTAAAATTATTTTGACTTTGTTCGACGTCGGATAATTTTTAAAAACATTTGGGCGAAATTTGGCGCCATAATATTTCAACCAATAGGAGCAATTTCGGATCGTCGTACCGTCGTATAACGTACGCATGAGAACTCATCTTAAAAGCAGGAGTTTAGGACCGGCGCGGCGGAAGATGTGGGTATGGTGGGTACTAAGTAGTACCCACCTCAAATATCTGTAGGTGGATAATGACCAACCTGAAATTTTGAAAAAAATTAAACTTGTTCCTCAATATTGGTAAACAAAAAAAGAATAAGAAAATACAAGTCAGCAAAAATACATTCCAGTTCCTTCGTCGAATTAAAACAAGCGACTAGCGGCGGTCATACAATATCATCAGGTGCACAGCCTAAGTCCCATAAAATCCACCATAGCTGCAGCTGTAAACCTCTCCATACAAAGACAAAGAAACAAGTAGACGGAAAGGTGCAGCAGGTTAGAGACCCTTAATATTTCAGTGCAATTACTGACTGTATAAGCACCTGGTCTATTGGTGTGATAATTTTCAAGCAGGTAAAGGGAGCAAGAAGGAAAGTTTATAATAATATTAACTACTGTTTTGATTTTGAACACTTTCTAAAAAAAAGTTCAGCTGTACCGGGTGTTCCACCTAAGGAGGTAATCGGCTATATCTCAGAAAGTAATAACATTAGGACTTTGGGAAAAAATATATTCATAAAAGCGGCCGAGAGAAATTGCTGGAAATTATTTTCAAGTTCGAAAAATGACCGCTAGGGGGCGTAAGAGAACTTTCAAAATAGAAATGCCGATTTTCTCTTGATTTTTCAAAAATATAAGCATTGTATTCTTCATAAAATTATGCAACTTTGTGTTAGCAATAGTTTTTTTCTATTTTCAATAATAAAGTGGTGGGAGGTCAAACCTTTTTTCTTTCAAACGATATCTCTGCTTTGGATAAACCGATTTTATTCAACTTGGTCTTGAAAAAAAGCCCTTCTTTTCCTCTACATTCGTTAATCTATTAACTATACCATATTGATTCTGATGGTGGCCCTAGATGGCGTTTTCCCGTAATTCCTCAATGAATAAGGATTTTCTCGAAAAAATCAAATGTTATGATATGACTTTTTCATCATATTTTATTTAAGGCTTATAAAGGCTATTAAATAGTGGAATAAAAAATCCAGGTCCGTATTTAAAATAAAAAAGTTGATGATGGTCTCTCCAATCCGGAACGTCGGATTAAAAAACTAACCCCATCAGCTTGTAGAGAAGGAAAAGTTACTATAAGGAACTGAAAACCGCAACGTGATATCTTTTGTTAAACTAGAGAAATTAGGGATAATAATAATTAATATGGAAAAATAGGCCATTTTTTAAAACATTCATTAATCAATTAAATCACTAGTTTAACAAAATATATCACATTGCGGTTTTCAGTTCCTTATAGTAACTTTTCCTCCTCTACAAGCTGATGGGGTTAGTTTTTTAATCCGACGTTTCGGATTCGAGCGACCATCATCAACTTTTTATTTTAAATACGGACCTAGATTTTTATTCCACTATTTAATAGCCTTTATAAGCCTTAAATAAAATATGATGAAAAAGTCATATCATAACATTTGATTTTTTTGAGAAAATCCTTATTCATTGAGGAATTACGGAAAAACGCCATCTAGCGGCCACCATAAGAATCAATATGGTATAGTTAATAGATTAACGTGTAGAGGAAAAAAAGGGCTTTTTTTCAAGACCAAGTTGAATAAAATCGGTTTATCCAAAGCAGAGATATCAGCGTTTTAAAGAAAAAAGGTTCGACCTTCTCCCACCACTTTATTATTGAAAATAGAAAAAAACGATTCGTAACATAAAGTTGCATAATTTTATGAAGAATACAATGCTTATATTTTTAACATATTTTTATTAAGAAAAATCAAGAGAAAATCGGCATTTGTATTTTGAAAGTTCTCTTACGCCCCCTAGCGGTCATTTTTCGAACTTGAAAATAATTTCCAGCAATTTCTCTTGGCTGCTTTTATGGATATATATTTTTTTCCAAAGTCCTAGTGTTATTACTTAATGACTCACCTATTACCCTACCATTTTAGCAGTGGCAGCATGAGTGTGTGCATTTTCATGTTTTCAGTCTTAAATTAAAGAAATCGTCCATGATATAAAACACCATAAAACATAAAATTACTTTTACTCAGACACTAGCAGACAGGCGAATCAAGGTTTATTGATTGTGTGTTCGTATCAATGATCAATGTAACATCATATTGTTAAATATATTATTATATATTATGTGATAAAAAGAGACATATATTAGTAACCGGGAGAACTTAGCGCACGATATGGACAAGCCCGATACCGTGAATATAAATGGCGTTTCGACGGATCTTGAGAATTCTCATCGTAGACGGCCATGGGTAGGTATAACAAAAAAATTTGGTCTTTGGTGCCCCCTTCCCCACACTATCAAAACGATGCTTATACATTATAAGCCTTACTTGGATTTTCAAAAAATCTCTATTCAATAACTCGATTCACAAGTTTGATGCGCTCGCTTACAACCAGGAGTTGAATGCCCTTGGCAAACAACACGTAGTACCGTCCGGCCTTGGCGGGTTATCGTCCTGGGTCCGATTCTAGGACATGAAAAACCAGTACTAACATCCGGCCATAAGAGAACCCCGCTAATTTTAATATTTTAAAAGGGTTTGGAGGTTTTTGGATAAAGTTTTTCGGTAAAGGGCTGGCCATAAATACTTTTTGTAAATAAAATTGTATTTCATTTTAATAATTATTGCATAATCGGGGAGGTGGCCCACATCTTTATAACCATCTACGAAAGTTTTATTTTTTAAAAGTTGGTAATGATATTTGAATTAATATTGTCATTCTGCTGGCAACTGCAACTGACGTCTCAAAACCTCCTAGAGAAGACTAGTCATTTGGTAAAAAAGAGAAACGGGGACGTATTATTTCTGTGTACCCACGTAAAGGCCACTATAATAAATAATTTGATAGTAAGTAGGTATGTATTAACAACATACAATTTAGATATGATTAATTTTATGCTCGATTTTATGTTAGGTGATATTTGGAAATCTTAAACAAAGTCTTAACAAGCTGTGCGTTACCAAGAGCAGCGTCGCTGGGGTTATAGGTAGGGTTGGGATTTTGACCGTCAAAATCTTTTGTGGTCAATTGACCGGTCAATTGACTAAGCCTCGGCCAAATTCCTCAGTTTTGTCAAAAGAAACGAAGCCATGAGTAATTACATAAAAACGTGTCTTAATTAAAAAACAGCTAACAAAAAATAAAGAAACCATTCTGAGGTACAAAAAACACAAAAATGACACATAAATATTATGTATAATATTAATCTAACAATACTAAATTACTAATGAAGTAATGAGTGAGTGACTGATTGATGATGAAATGAGAGACTGATGGCAGTACGGGCCTTGGTTGATAGCTTGGATAAAGGTACATCATCTTCGTCACTGAACTCACCCCCGGCATTACCTTTATGTTCTTCAGAATCTGAATCACTCGTTTCATCCTCTACTGAAATTTAGCGCTGGTCTCTCCGAATTTCCATTTTTTTTTTAATTGCCACTGCCACTTAACAGCTTTAAGTTGTACTTTATATAAACAAGCTTTCCTGAGCGAGTGGTTTTAAATCGGTTGCAAAGGTTTTTATGGACAATGCCCCATGAGGACCACTTTCTCTCACAAAAGGCTGCAAAAGTTTTTGACCGAATTTGACCCGGTCAAAATCTCTCCGGTCAAAATCTCGGTCAATTGACCAGGCACAACCCTAGTTATAGGTACCTAATTATATTTGCGTATCATCTGCATAGATGATGTACGTGGAAAATATTTAAGAAAATTTACATAGTTTGATGTAAATAAGCTGCATAAAAGGGGCCTAGAATACTACCCTGAGGTACTCTGATAGAATGTGCTAATGTGTGGGAGTACCCCTCCCAGGAAGAAAAGCTATCTACGTGCCTAGGGTACCCGCTAGTTTATAATATAAATCCAATTCTAGAGAATGATATAATGTAAAGATGAAGTCAAATAACACACCGTTTAGTCTTCTTACGATCCGATCAAATCGATACTATAGTCAAATTACCAAAGAAATGAGGAAATACCAAGTTTAACTGAAAAATTTAACAAAAATGTAGCACACAACAAAAACATTTAAAAAATATTTTCCTTTCAATCATTACGGTTTCGTTCGTGTAATATAACGGACCCGGTATGGTGAAAGCGAATAATCAGAAAACTCGTTTTCGTAGAAAAATATCTTAAGGCCTGTCCTCTAATCTATTTCTAATTCCATTTCATTCATCTCATAGTAATAAATTGATGTTCATTATCATAAATTTAAAAATTCTGATAAATATGTCCCCAATATATTAATAACATTTAAAAATCTTGTAAGAGAGTGAGAGAATTTAGAGAAGATATTTTCATATAATATGACAACAAGGGTAGTGGTAGTAAGCCGAGTCATCTAAGGATACCTTAAAGGCTTTTCTTGGCCTAAACAAGGGGCCCCCTAAATTAGCAAAAGTACTTTTCCTATTTCAGTAAAAATGGTCCACTACATAAATTTGCTTTCAAGCGTTTCCAAAGGTTTTATTAAATCATATCTTGTCTGTACTGTAATGTTATTACCTAGGTTCTTACATACATGTATGTCGTAGGTATATGTACTGTTATACCTACTTGTTAGAACTTAATTAATTTTTGTGAATATGTACTAGGATTCCAATATGTCTGTCAGTGACTCATCTAGTACCGGAAACATGCAATAACGATTAGGCGGCACAATTAATTTTTTTATTGCTTTCGCATTTAATCATAATTAATAAACTGTGCCCCTCTACTGACTGTATAATGGACCGACTGAAAACGCGGCTTTGTCTTACATCAGAAATTCAAAACATCAATCAGCTGATTACATTTGAAACAGAAAAGTGTAACTCTAATAAACGTATAAACGATTCTTAGCGCGGATAAAATAATTATATAGCAAACAATACAGCGTTGTGAGGTTACCTTTTGCTGATGCGATCAATTCAGTGGCTAGCGATCGCGTTCGATCGAACTATTCATCCACACAAGGAAGGGTTTGTTGAATTTTGATTAGTTACTGTTTCCCCCTGTCACTGACAGAAATATTAAGACTAGGGATGCACCGGATCGGGGTTTTCCCGATCCGGCCGAAACCGGAATTCCGGCCATCAGCCGGACCGGATCGCCGGAATTTCGGCCGGATCAAAATCTAAAAAAGAACACCTGGCATCAGTGCTTCGCGCGCCGTCGTCCAAGGTTATTACGCTAACGCTGTATCTCCGTACTGTTTGACTAGGTATTTCCCCATTTTAAACAGGGGAATCACCAAATCTGTCTGCGGGCACTGCGTTTTCTTTAGTTTAGTTGGATATTAACACTTCAACAAATACATCTTTCTTACTATGGAAGTGCTACGATGAATTTATACCAACTTCAATATCTGCACCACCCAAGGGTCAAATGAACTTAAACCAACAACTTGAAAAGTAGGTATTATGGAATGCCAAATATGGGTAAAAACTCAACTCAGACCCGATTGACTGACTGGTGGGGTAAGCACCGCGACACATTTCCCGATCTCATTAATATAGTCAACCAGTTTTTGTCTAGCCCAGCAACTAGTGTCTATCCAGAAAGGCTGTTCTCCGAAATTGGCAAGATATATGTTGACAATAGGTGTAGGCTAACCTCTGAAAATGGAGAGAAGCTTTTGTTTATTCATCACAATCTAAAGAAGGTAGATTATGACTATTAGTTTTAATTTTCGATTTATATGTTTGTTTTTAATAACTTTGTTCTCAAAACGTTCCATCCTATTATGTTTTATTATTCTTAGTATTCTTTTTTACGTTCCTATTGGTATTAGTAGTATTGATACGTTATGTTCCTATTATCTTTTGTGTTCTTATTATTTTTATTACTATTTTCGGTTTGATGTATTTGTATTTTCTGTTCATAAATAAAAGTGATATCGTCGGCTTAACCTGCTAAACCCGTAAGTCCACATTCGATCAAATTTTACATTTTACCGCCATCTTTTGTAAAAAAAAATAATCTATTTATCTAAGACATTCTAAGAAATTTAAGTAACTCCAAAGAAATCCTTAACGTGTGGCTCTCGTATTTACTACGTTTTTCATATTATATACCTGAGAGCTCCCTCCTTTCCTTTTAACTGTACTGCCTTGTTGGTGTTGACTATTTTAATTATAATTTTTACATATGTGTGTAAGTACTTGCTTTTTACACTTATTTTATATTTTTGGATTATTGAAACTAGAAATTTTTCTAATAATGTTTTATTACAGAAATCTGACTTTGTGGATTGTAATATGATTAAGGATTTCTTACATATTATTTTGACTTGTGTAAATACACTGTATGCTGCACTAATAAACTATTTGATTTGATTTGACTTAACCCGCAAGTCCAACCCTGGCTAAACTCATAAGGCAAAGGCCATAAGTCCGCCAGTATGCATTCGGAAAAACATGTATCTTCGTTTTTCTTATTTGATTTGTAAATTAATTATAACGCGTTTTTGGTCTCCCCTGTAAAATTTTGATTTCTGGACTTACTGGTTTAGCAGGTTAAGCCAACGATATCAAGCTTAATGTTTGTTATTGTACCTAAAGGAGAGTTTTCATAGTGAAATTTAATTTAATAAAGTCTGAACGTTTTTTTTTACTTATTTTAAAGTTTAAACCATTTTAATATTAATTTAAAAAATTCCGGCCGGATCCTGGAAACGATCCGGCCGGAACGGTAGTTTCAGCCGACAGGCCGGATTTACTGGTACCGCCGGAATCCCGGTGCATCCCTAATTAAGACTCAATGCCTTCTGGGATAAGAGGAGTAATGACTGAAACAGTGGGTGTTAGGTAAGTGTTAATGCTATCTTGCCTTATACAAAAATGTATAGATTTACAAATCACCTGTCGGCCTTGTCATGTCAAAATTATGCAGAAAAAGAGTACCTACTTAAGATTGCAACAGTAAAATAATATGTATACTCCATTTCACAATAATTCCTTGATTTCTCCACCCTAATAAAATTTAAACCCAGTCATAAATAAGTTGCCTTTTGAAAGGGTACAGGACAGGTCCCGATTACCTACTAATTTCAATAGTTTAGGTTAGCTATTTTCAACAAAACAACAAATATAAAATAATATTTACTGTAATCTATGTAACCTGTATGTACCTACTTTATTATTATCGTTTAAAAACGTTCTCAACTTCTAGGTCTAGGGTAGTAAGTAAAACCAGAATAGTATGTAGAATGAAACACCGGGTAGGTATATAAGACATTAACACAAAATAATTATTAATCGGTGCAATAGAGAACAATTATTTCGAGATTTGTTTTAACAAATTACAAGAAAATAGGTTTGTAACCCCCACAATATACATGTTATGTACTCTTACAGTAAAACTGTTATACCTAGTCTTAGTGAATTTTTCTTGTAGTTGCTTCATTTGTCTGACTTTTTTTTCCAATTATTGTAGTGCCCTGTATTACCTTTCAATTGGAGAAATAAACGATATTATTATTATTATTATTATTAAAAGGAAGGCGTTATGACGTTATCCCAAGTGATATTATTGTTGAAATTGGCTGTACTCTAGCACCTTATCAGTCATCAATAAATGGATTTCCCATGTGCGAGGGGGAGGAGGGATTAAAGGTTTATTTTAAATGTACCTAAATTTTAAACAAACTACCTAGGAAAAACACATATCTAAAACCAGGGTCGAAAAGTTGATGTTTTGGTGAAGATTTAAATAAGTAGAGAAAAATATCAACCACTTTGTGTTAGGGATACCTATTCCCAAGACTTGCTTAATTTCCAATTTACGTAACAGGCAACCTATATATTATCAAAAAATGAAAAATTAACTAAACATATTTTGATTTACCTTATTAACCGCATTCCGCAAATGGGATTTTAAAAATATTGATATCAGCTGATTTCTAATTCTAATTAGGGATGCACACCCATGTATCGAAAGTTGTGTCTCGATTCTTGATGTATAAGCAGAGTTCCTTTTAAGTTACTTTTAAATAGCAAAGCAAAGATTTTTCTTCTCTCTTGTCGCAGTTAAGTATGCCCCTCTATATTTTTCATGCGATTATACGAAGTTGTTCGCGGAGTTCCTTTAACAACTTAGCTGAGAAAAGATATTTACTTTGCTACTGTTCAAAAGAAGCAAAAGGAAAGTTACAAACGCGTCTATAGCTAAGTTCCTTTAAGCTTCTTTGAAATAGCAAAGCAAAGCCAACGGCAACGGCGTTCATTTTCAAAATTTAACTAAGCAGAGCAAAGATTTTTCCTCCTCCTTGCCGTGGTTAAGTATGCTCGTCTTGCGTTCCTTTAACAACTTAGCAAAGTAAAATGTTTACTTTGCTCTGCTGTTTAAAAGAAACAAATGGAAAGTACCTAATATTTTTTGTTCCGATTATGGCTCTACAAGTCTACAAAAAGACAGAAATCCGGCAACTTTAAAATGGCATTTTGATTTGAACGGATCTCGAATCGGTGAGGTTGAGAGGCTACGAGCAGAACTCCTGGACGAGCTTTTCGAACTGAAAATAGTGAATGAATTAACTTAAAACGTTCCCCCTTCTCCTCGAACAAACCGTACAAAACGCCGTTTTGCTGTGGTCGGATTTGGATATCTACTCTTAAACATCCTAGGTGGCCATGGTTACGATGTATCGAATGATAACAGAGTTCTTTTTACGTTACTTTTAAACAACAAAGCTTAGCTAAGTAAAGATTTTTACTTTGCTTAGCTGTTTTAAGCAAAAGGAAAATATCAGATAAATTGATAATAGGTTCTTTCCTTTTGCAACAGCAGTCAAAGTAAAAATTTTTGCTTAGCTAAGTCGTTAAAGGAACGCCTCGCGAACAACTTTTTATAGTCGTATGGGAAATATAGAGGGGCATACTTAACAGTGGCAAGGAACCAAGGGGGGAGAAAAAAAATCTTTGCTGAGCCTAGTTAAATTTGTAAAAGAAACCTTGTTTGCTATGCTATTTAAAAGTAACTCGATTATCGATGTATTTATTGTCCTAGCTATTTAAAAACTTTAAAGGTCGATTTTTCCTATAACAGTTTAAAATAAAAGTATAGTGGCGAATGTATAGAATGATCAATCGGGGATTTAACGATATTTTTTTTTGTCGCCGTGGAGATAGGATAGAGGAACATTGAGCATGCTCTTGACCAGGGAATAACCATCAACCGCATCTCTGATATAACGGACTGGTATGTTCAACGAACGAACCAGTATGTTCTTCAAAGTATAAAAAAAAATATTAAAGCGAATAAAATATTGATACCTATCAATTAAATGCAGTATCGAATTTTGTAACTTCGGTGCATCCCTATTTTTAAATTGATGGCGATCGCACAGAGAAATTAATAGAATAGTGGTTTTTAATTTAATTTTATTGTTACTACACAGGTGGCTTCTACGTGCTGATTTTGAAAACAGGTCAAAGCCGTTTATTTGCCTGTATTTTTTTCAATCCACCTAATAAAGGCCAACTTTAAGGCGGCTTTATATCTTTAAATTGAAAATGCATGCCTCCAAATATTATGATAATATATGATTGGAACGTCAGTCAAAGATTCCTACAAAAGCAGATCGCCATCTAGTGAAAATAAAAGGAAGTATGCAATTCACCCAAAGAAGATCTATAGGGTGTTGTCTTGGTCTTGTCTTGTCGATTTCTAAGTATAAATATTTTTCTGTGTCAAGTCGACCTATCCTATCTTGTGGTTTGTTGTTTCAGTTTCAGTTGTTTGTTTGTTCGGCCTTTTCTGATTTTTGAATTTGTTTTATTGTTTGTATCTTGGTTTTGTGTCGTCTCAACTCTCAACCGGCAAAAGAAGGTAAGAAACGATTTAAGGAATAAGATCGCACAATTAAAATTAAATCTACGAAACATTTGGACTCGTAAAAAAGCGAAAACGACTGAAAATAGTGTCCATCTCGCACAACAATCAAGTTTTTTCTTCCCCATTCAACCGAAGAACGTGCTTTAAACTTTTCCTTTTCAGCTTATGTTTTGCCACAATCCACAATACACCTCGTGGTTCCTTGGACTGCTGGGTTTTGCTAAACAAATAGTTACCTACCTACAAGTAGTACAAATCGCGTAAAGTTGCAGCGTGAATTTTTTCCACGTAATTATAGCCCGGAACAATATGTTACGCCCGTGAGCCCGATAAATTTAAAGTTTAGACAGACCTAGACTTTTTTCTTTCAAATATTGATTATTAAGTTATCATTTAAAAATGGACGTGTCCGAGGTGTTTTTTCAAATTTTAAAATAAGAATAAGACAATCCGAGTCAGTCTGAAGTATATTTTTTACTTTTATTGCAATAGATTACAAATAAATACCGTTTTTAACGACAAAGCTTACCTTTTAAGATATTCAGTTATTCATATTATATAGATCAACAAACAGTAATCACGAATGCATACTGCAAAATTTTTATTTGACGAATGGGATAATGGACAGGTCTGGGGTTTAAAATTTAAAATGTATATCTTACTACAAATTTGAGGCTGGTAAGCAGAGTCGTTAAAGGACGCCTTGGCCATAATTTATGGAACAGGTGTGCTTTTCAAACAAACAAATCTATAAATTAGGGCCTGGTTTGATGAGGCTCCCTCCTACCCTCACTATAACCTTCCTAGGCTGATTATAATATGATGCTGATATATACCTAGGGTTGGGATTTTGACGGTTAAAATTTTTGTGGTCAATTGACCGGTTAATTTACTAAGCCCCGGTCGAGGTCTCCTTCAAATTCCTCATTTTTGTCAAAAGAAATGAAGCCATGAGTGTCTTTATTAAAAAACAGCTAAGTAACAAAAAATAAAGAAACTATTCTGAGGTACAAAAATGACACATAAATATTATGTATAATATTAATCTAATAATACTAAATTACTAATGAAGTAATGAGTGAGTGACTGATTGACGATGAAATGAGAGACTGCTGGCAGTACCTACTGGCCTTGGTTGATAGCTTAGATAAAGGTACATTATCTTCGTCACTGAACACAGCCCCGGCATTGCCTTTATGTTTTTCAGAATCTGAATCACTCGTTTCATTCTCACTACTGAAATTTAGCGCTGGTTCCTCCGAATTTCCATATTTTTTATTTCCACTGCCACTTAACAGCTTTAAGTTGTACTTTATATTAACAAGCTTTCCTGAGCGAGTGGTTGCAAAGCTTGCTATGGACAATGCCCCATGAGGACCGATTTCTCTCACAAAAGCCCGCAAAAGTTTTTGACCAAGTTTGACCCGGTCAAAATCGGTCAAAACCTCGGTTAATTGACCGCGGTCAATTGACCAGAAACAACCCTATATTTACATAATTTTAATGTCTCTCCCTTCCTCTAAGATAATAATTTCAAATAAAATAATTTGTTTCTACTTGGATTAGCTTTTTTCTTTTAAATATATAGAGAAAAGTATTATTTCTTAAACTTTTTGAAGCAGAACTGCAAGGAAAAGGAGTACTTAATAAGTTGCAAAACATCCATTGGGAGAATCGGCCGTGATGTTTCTATTTATTTTTACTCTTGTTTTTGTGACCTATTAGGCATTAAGATGTGTTTTAACTGGTCATAATAAAATAAATTTACATATCCTTCAATATAATTATGTCCTTTTGAACCAGTATTTCAAAATTAGTAGGTAGGTATTTCAAATAATATGTACTTAATCCAAATTCCAGCATTGACGGGTTGTTAATTTCTTTTTGGGCTGGTTATAGCCCACTCTAGAGTATGCCAAAAATATTTTGTTGCATTTGATTATGTTTTTGCGTATTTTTAATTAAAAACTAGCCGTAAAAAGGAAATAGAGGTTTCTGAAATGGTTTTTATGTATTGAATATTGTTTTCTTTACTTACTTGTTATTCCATTAAACAAAGATAAATATGTACCTATGGAATTATATGTACAAAGTAACCTTTACGAAAATAGAGCACTTTAAAAGGAAATATCTCCAAAACAAAATTTTATCGGCAAAAAACGGTGTCTTTCGTCTAGCTCTCCTTCCACCCTCTCAGGTCCAAAGAAACTACTGTTTTATCATTAACTTTTTATTATGTCGTTAGCAACAAGCTAATTGTAGGTACAGAATTCAAGAAACTTCAGGCAAGTGCATCAATACTACTGAAAAAATCTCAAGAAAATGGTAAACTGAAAGTCTATTAAGTATAATGAAAAATGAAGAAATTGTTTATGTTTGTTAAGAGACCTCCGAAGAGACCTGATATATATAAGATGAAACGTAAAAAGACATGTGATACTTGGAACAGTCTTTGTGTCTTTTCCCCTATCAATCTCCTTACAAATAAGATGAAATGTAAATTGGTAAGTAAACTCCAATAAATAATACTTACAATTAAGTAGGTAAAAAAACATTACAAAACAGAAGAGTTAATAGTTAATATTGGAAAATGAATGCTTTCTTATAGCTGGGATTGTAATCCACCATGCAGCAATAAAATGATCTCATCATGACCGTTTTAACAATCATTTGTGGTTTTATGTTTTAAGTAAAAAGTTCAGTAGGTACAATATTACATTAAAAATTGGGAAACTTTACCTACTTGTGGCAGACTCCCATAAACTAGGTATGTTATTAATATTAAAATCAAAACTCCTAAGGGGGTTGGTCATCTAGATACAATATGCAACTTGTAAAGTGCAGAAAGTCACTTGTATCGAATGTTAAGATAGATAGAACGCGAAATATGTACCATTTAATTTTGGTACCTACCATTACTTAAGTAGGTACCTCTTTTATATTCTGTAAAATGTTTAGGTTACTACCTATTAACAACTTATCACTTGGCAAACAAATAGGTAAGTACCACCTCGATAATACGAAATAACAGAACTAACTTGATTTCGAGCTTGATTCCTTATTTATGGACAATATTAAACCTTCCAAAAAACACACATATTTTAGTATAATATTATTACTTAGACGGTACACACCACATACGACAAATGCATCTCCCGAATATTTACCACGTTTTCATAAAGTATTTAATAATAATAATCTTTCTTTATTTAGCACTTTGGCTAGTCATTACAAAATTTATAAATATTTATGTACATAATATAATAATAACTGATTCGTCAAATCCAAATCAATCCCTCAAATAAGCAGACAGTTTTTTCTTAAAAAGTTTAAGGTTGGGTGCACTCTTAATATCATCCGGCAGTCCATTGAAATGGCGTATCCCATCATAAAATAGAGTTTTTTGTAAAGAAGTTGTCCTTACCATGGAAACATTATAATGTTGATTTGTTCTAATATTGTATTCATGATAATTTGATCGTTTTTCCAGGTAAGGCGTTAAATACTCTGGTTGTAAATTATGTTCAATCTTATATATTAATACAAGATTCGCCATTTTAACATACTGCTCAATACTCAGCCAACACAATGTCCTCAACATATCACTAATAGGGGTGTATCTATTACAATTTAACAAAGTGCGCATTGCCTTGTTTTGTTGTACCTGTAGTCTTTGTATTTCTTCCTTTGTACAAGAAATCAACAGGGAACAGGCGTATGAGAAATGGGGCAATATAATGGTATTATACACCAACATTTTAGACCACGGAGACAAACATGATGCTATTCGATTAAAAAACCCTAATTTCTTACCTACTTTTTTACACATATAGTCTATGTGGTTACTAAAGCTTAACTGGGGATCTAAGTATACACCTAAATATTTAATCTCATCAACAAAATCAATTATATCACCATTAATATTCAGGACGAGGCCTGCATTTATAAATTTTTGACAATGCACCCTTGAACCGATAACCATGCATTTAGTTTTTGTATTATTCAATTTTAACTTATTTTTGCATAACCAATCATACAGGATTTTTAATTCATTATTTAATTTCATGACCATCTGTTCAAAGTTCATACCAGAGACGGAAATCAGGGTGTCATCTGCAAATAAATTTACAAACGACTCTTTAAGCCCCTCATGTAGGTCATTTACATAAACAATAAATAGAAGTGGCCCCAACACGCTCCCCTGAGGTACTCCCCATTTGCCGTCCCTTTTAGAAGAGAGTTTATTATTAATTTTAGTTTGGTGACATCTATCTGATAGAAAATCTTTTATCCAATCAAGTGCGCGATCCTTAACTCCATATAAATTTAACTTACTTATAAGAATATTCCTGTCAATTGTCTCAAATGCACGTTTTAAATCAACAAAAACACTCAAAGTAAGTTTTGACTCGCACATATTTTGTCTCCAAACGGCGCAAACATATTGGAGCGCAGACTCGCAGGAATGTTTGTTTCTAAATCCGGACTGCCCCTTGAATAAAAGTACATTTTTCTCAAAATAATCACGTAATTGGTCACATACTACTATTTCTAGAATCTTATCAATTACTGGTAATAAATTTATTGGGCGAAAATCACTCATCGTTTGTGGTTTTGACACCTTTGGGATGGGAACTATAACACTTGTTTTTAGGTCATCTGGAAATTTACCGGTATTTAAGGACATATTAATCAGGTACAGTAGAGGATAACCCACAACGCAGAAAATGTCTTTCAAAAGTTTTATATTCAAGAGACTGTCACTTGTGCTCTTATTTTTTAGATCATACACAATTTTTTTAAGTTGAGATAAATTCAATGTTTTAAAATTTGCAAAGCTACAGCCCGTTTGCCTTTTAACACCATTCCACTGTCTCTTGTCAATACTTTCTGCTATTTCAAGCAGACTGTCGGCATAAAAGTTGTTCATATTTTCTTCTACATTTTGGTTGTACTGTTCAAAATCGATATTTACAAACTCGGCTGCTTGTTTTTGTTTACCAACAAGTTGTTTTACAGTTTTCCACATTTTTTTTCCATTTCCTTTGCAGTCATCGATCTTATTATTTAAATATTTTTTCTTTTCGTTTCTGATTATTGAAATTACTTGATTCCTTCTGGTTTTGTAGTCATTCCAATCTTCCTTATTTTTTGTAAGTCTAAACTTTTTGTATGCCTCATTTCTTTCTCGCTGTGCCTGTCTGACTTTCTGATTGATCCATTTATGTTTACTACCCAAGTGTGATATTTTTTGCATTGGTGCCATCTCGTTAATGGTCTCCTGTATAATGCCGATAAAGTCAGAGTAAATCACATTAACATTAGTTGAAGTGTAGTTCCAGTTCCGTCCAACAAGAGCGTTTCTGATATTTTCGATATTTTGTCGATTTAGATGTCTACTATAATACAGTGTTTCAGCTGGCTCCTCACTATATAATTCCAGATTCAGGCCGATAATGTCGTGGTCACTAACTATTTGAAAATCTCTAGGAGCTTCGACCGCATTAAAGTCATTTGTTATTATGTGATCAATCAATGATTCTGATCTGTCAGTTACCCGTGTTGCCTCGGTTACTATTTGTTTAAATCCTGCAGACTCCACACATCGTTTCATTGCTCGTGTGCTCCAATCGTTGCTTAGGTAATCGATGTTTATATCTCCCATAAAAATTGTCCTTTGTTGGTGTAAGTTATCACAATTTAATTTTTCTTCTAGATACTTTAAAAAGTCCTGAGCCGACCCATTTGGTGATCTATAAATAGATCCGACCATTATTGTTTCTTTCTCCACTTGTATTGTAACCGCCACAGCCCAATAGTTGTAGTCTACCGAGTCGTTAACATTCACTTTAAACCTCAATCCTTTCCTTATGTATATTAAACTCCCGCCTGTATGTCTACTATTGGAATAGGCCGTAACAACATTATAACCTTCAATGTCGAATTCAGATTCGTCAATGTCTTTTGTTATGTGCGACTCACTAATACACATTACCAGTGGACTTTTACTCTGTGCAATTTGTGTTATTTCATAGATGTGTGAGGTCAGACCCTGTGCATTAATATGTAAAATTAAAGCAGTTTTTGTCTGAAGACGTTTCTGAGTTGGTATCTGTATTTGCTATATATACTGTATACGGGCCTTAGCTTTTTCCTGCGCTTTCCCGTAGCAAACACAATTTTTTTTATCAAAAACCGTATGCTTAACATCAATATTTGGTATTTTTAAGACTTCACTAGCATATTTACAATTTGTACAAATCGATCTGAATCCGCTTCGAGAATTGAAAATTGTATGGGGGACGGGTATTGAGTTCCGTTTGAATTTCAAGGTCGATTCGGTATTTTTCGGGATCTGAACTTCATGAAAACGCAGAAGAATCGAACTGGGATTGGAACTGTCTGATTGACGCAACCTAACCTAACTTGTGACTTGAATTTATGTAAAAATCCTTTTTGGTAATTTAAAGGACTATTAAAACAGCACATTTGTTTATTGTAATCGGTTTAAATGAAAAATAAATATGATAAACAAAAAATTAATTTTAAAATATAACCTACTTAGTCGTCAATAATTATTGTCAAAACTTTTGAACCAATTTAATAGCCTTTTTTTTTTAATAGCCTTCATGAAAACGCCTCATCAGACTGAGTTTGAAATCAATTATCTACGATTCTCCATGAAAATATAGTAATCATTAATATAACGTTCGTTTTCAAACGCAAGTGGTAGATCTAGGGCAATCGGCAGAAATTTCAAAACCATTGATTTCTGTTAAAATGAAGTTTGATCTGGACGAAATGTAAACAATTATATCTCTCTTTTTATATGTCTATATGGTTTGACTTGTGATTTATAAGTTATAAATAACTCCAGACTGACACAGTACCTAGACAAAACAATGGGGTTTGGCAAGAGTACAAAAAGCTTTACCAATAAAAATGACAATAATTAAAAATAAAAAAAATGAAGAAACTAAAACACAATTTTAACAGTTAACTTGGTTTAACTTTTTTTAGGAGGGAAATATTTGGGCAAATGTAGTGTAGCTCAAACCGGTTTATCTTTGGCAATTATTATCCGCAGCTGAATTTTGGCCACATGCTAAGAAGTCTCAAACTTTTTAGTGGTACGTGGTAAATTGGAGTTGGCCAACCCCTCCAATTCCATCGGCCAAATTGATAAGAGTGATGATAATAATAATCCCAATATCGACAACTAACCTAACAGTCAAGTTCTAACTTTTTTGTTTTGTCAATAATAAAACCAATTCCCGGGAAAAAATTCCTTTAAAAACAAATTTAAAATTAAAATCACATCGGGCTTTCAAGAAATGCCATGACTAAACAACAAAACGATAGCATGGTATTTCCGTCTGATTCGTTTACGCCGAGGCATGACGTTGGCCAATGCGTGTTCAATCAAGGTAAGTACGTCACAGCAGCGCAGGTAGAATGGAAAAAAAAAATAAGTCGCAATATTTAAAAAGTAGTTAAAAGTATTACTTACATTCAGTTTAAGTGGCTATGGTGATAATTATCCTATTTCAAGCACTTTCTTCTAAACAAAAATACATTTAATTGTTGCGTCAACCTTCTCGCCAGATGTTAAATTTTTTTAAAAATCACTCGTTTTATGTTTCGTCACCATAATCTTGCACACTTCGTATTTTTAATCACATCCAGCACTACACAGCTGTTCTTTACAAACACTATTCTTTAATTTTCACGTTTACAAGGGGGCAGCAAGTGCCTGCCTACGCCAGTGGAACGTCAGTCAAATACACAACCCACAATCAGTATTCGTCCACGTAACTGATCGACAAACACTGTAAAACGCAAAACTTATAAAGCACAGGCATTCAGAGTTCTAATCAGGGCGTTCCCAACAAAGAAAACTTGAAATATAAAGAAATAATGAAACTAAAAAAAGAACACTCTGCACTACAACCTGACGCGAATTGACCCGATCCAACGGGCAGAACGGGCCTCCACAACGAACTGACGTGAAGTTTAAAATCGGGTTGGGTCGAGGATCCGAAACTGCTCGAAGCGACGCAATGAAACCCACTGCGCCGGCTTATCGATGCTGAACAAAGAGACAGGACATAGAAGCGCACGTGACAGACAAAGGAGAACGCCAAAATTGTACAGTAATCATCATGGCGGCTATACAGTGAAGTTAGAAAGTCGCCTTGGATAACAGCGGCGGAGACGAAGCATGGGGATTTGCTCCCTACGCCACAAAATTTGCAGGTATTGTCACTAAGTTGTTTCGTAAAAAAAATCGGACCTTGACAAGATGTTTGAACACTTTCAGTAACGTGTTGCAAAGGCCCAAGTCGAAAATAGTTTAAAAAATCAAACTGAACTAGTTTATTACTATTATCTAGTTCTTTAGTAATAATTTGGTAAAAGGACATCACAATGTTGGTCCTTTGAGTCGGATCATTGTAAATGGTTCGATCTATGTTAATCAATGAGAAGTGTGATCAATAACTGAAGTTAGTCACGTCATGAGTAATGAACGAGTACGAACTACTAAATACTCGCAATCAATGCAAAAACTATTATAGCAATAAAAACTTGCAGCATCTATAAATCTAGTTCGAAAAGAAAAAACAACTATGGTAGTTACTAACATAATATTCAGCTAACAGTACCATCCATTATTGTCACAGTAATTATGCGAACCCAAGCCAATGGTTTCCTTATTCGGTTGCCACCGTTGTATATCCTTCCAACAATATTTTGATCTGACTGTGACCGGACCGTGACTTGACCTATACAGCGTGTATTCGGAAGTTCTTACCAAATGGGAAACTTTTTTATTATTAATTTTACGAAAAAAAAATTATTCTGTATAAAAAGCTCTGCATGGTCTAAAACAGAGGTTCCCAAACTTTTTTTTCTCATAGACCACTTTAAAAATTTTGCTGGTTCCGGTGGACCCCCTGCAGCTACATTTCTACCATATTCTCAAAACTCGACAAAAAATGTGAAGATTAGATCTAACTATGGAAATTTTGCGTTGCGGCTGAGTTCCAACCACGAATTAACAGTTTTCGAAAAAAAGTGAGAATAGATTGGTTACTTAATTAATTGATTGTGCTGTGAGTGGATGTCAAAAAAGTAAAGTTGGGCAATCAAAAAATTGATTACATCCAACTTTACTTTTTTGTCATCTACTCACAGCACAAGAAACCAATAATTAATTCTCACTTATTTTATTCAGAAAACTCCCGGAGTGGTAAAAATAAAAAGAAAAATAGTATATTTTCTTGTGTTGCATTTATTCAAATATGTAATTATTACACTATTAATTATTATTGTTATCATATTACATTGTAAGGTTTACATTACATTGTAATATGATAACAGTTGTAATATAATTAAAAATAATCATTAATAACGTAACGTAACTTCTTTAAAAACAAAAAAATTTAGTTTTTCACTATCAAAACCAGATAAATTTTCGTGGACCCCCGCTTACTAATTGTGAACCCCCATTTTTTTGTCACGCCAACGTAGACCCCCGTCGAGTCTCCCGTGGACCCCTGGGGGTCCACTTGGACCACTTTGGGAATCACTGGTCTAAAATCTAAAATGCAACCATCAAATATCGAAATTTTCCAGTCATATACGAGGTTTGTCAAAAAATGTGGATTTTTCCCAAGAATGTAAATTTTTTCCAAGAGTAAAGTACCTTTATTTTTGACATTATCAAAATTTTTATTAAAAAAAGTTGTCAGAACTAAAAACCACGTCTAAATATGCAATAACACGCATTAAATTAATTAAATAATTAAAAAATTAAATAATTAATAATAAATCAATAAAATAATTTTTCAACATAAATGCGTGTTATTGCACATTTAGCCGTAGTTTTTAGTTCTGATCAACTTTTTTTAATAACAATTTTTGATAATGTCAAAAATAAAGGTAAGGACTTACTTTACTCTTGGGAAAAATTCACATTTTTGGGAAAAATTCACATTTTTTGACAAACCTCGTTCATGACTGGAAAATTTCGATATTTGATGGTTGCATTTTAGGTTTTAGACCATGCAGAGCTTTTTATAAAGAATAATTTTTTTTCGTAAAATTAATAATAAAAAAGTTTCCCATTTGGTAAGAACTTCCGAATACACGCTGTAGTATGAATCGGCCTTTAGTCTTCATTGATTTATGTTTAAGGCTGGATCCACATACATCCGTGATACGCATTCGTTGTGTACCACATGATTAATATGAACCAATGAAATTTTATTCCCTAAAATTTCATTGGTTCATATTAATCATGTGGTACAGAACGGATGCGTATTACGGATGTATGTGGATCCAGGCTTAAAGTCTGTTCAATGATCGTTACGTCTAGGGCTCGGAATTGTATTCGAATAATTCGAATATTCGACTATTCTAAATTCGAATTTTTTGTTAGTTAAAAAATTCGACTATTCGAAATTCTAATATTTGGCTATTCGAATATTCGACTATTTAAATATTCGACTATTCAAATATTCGACTATTCGAAATTCGAATATTATATGAATTTATTGAACTTCTTGTTCCAGTTTTTGTTGTTTCTGTTTTATGTTAAATAAAACACCGGGTTTATTTTTATAATTTTATTTTCGTTGTGTAAAATGTTTGATTTTTGTGTTCAATAAATAATGATTTTTCTTAAGAGTTTTTTATTTATTACAGAGTTCTCAAGTTCTTATATCTTGAAATAATTTAACAGAATTATTTATTTGTCATCTTACTTTATTCGACAAAATGCACATTATTATTATTCGATCATTTAGATATTAAAAATTACTAATACTTAAAAATGTTCCTTTATTATGTTTAAGCAGTTAAAGCACTTCTACCGTGATTAAACGACTGTATTTCGATATTTAAATAGACGACTATTCGAATATTCGACTATTTAAATATTCGACTATCTAAATATTCGAATATTCAAATATTCGACTATTCGAAATTCGAATATTATATGAATTTATTGAACTTCTTGTTCCAGTTTTTGTTGTTTCTGTTTTATGTTAAATAAAACACCGGGTTTATTTTTATAATTTTATTTTCGTTGTGTAAAATGTTTAATTTTTGTGTTCAATAAATAATGATTTTGTTTAAGAGTTTTTTATTTATTACAGAGTTCTGAAGTTCTTATATCTTGAAATAATTTAACAGAATTATTTATTTGTCATCTTACTTTATTCGACAAAATGCACATTATTATTATTCGATCATTTAGATATTAAAAATTACTAATACTTAAAAATGTTCCTTTATTATGTTTAAGCAGTTAAAGCACTTCTACCGTGATTAAACGACTGTATTTCGATATTTAAATAGACGACTATTCGAATATTCGACTATTTAAATATTCGACTATCTAAATATTCGAGTATTCAAATATTCGACTATTCAAAATTCGAATTATTGACTATTTGACTATTCAAAATTCGAATAATTGACTATTCGACTATTCAAGCATATATTCGACTATTCGAATAACATACCAAACGACTATTCGAGTACTTATATTTTAAAAATTCCGAGCCCTAGTTACGTCACGACTAGTGCTTATCTTTCTAACATTCGTGAACTAGGTGAGATAGTAAATTTGCGTCAATAATGAATGTCGTGTAATTTGACTAGTCAAAAAAGTTTTATTGTCATTTTTGACAGTGACATTTTTAATCAACATTATTTCAAAAATGTCACACAATTGTGAAAAAGAAAAAGCATTAATTTTAAAATTATTTGATTCATTTCAAAAAGAAAGTGATGCCGGAAAGACTCTTTTACCCTTTAAAGCAGTTTACGAGGTAAGTAGATATGATAAAGCAGAAATTGTGAAAACATAAAATAATAAACATGAAAACTGTATGACAATGTTTTTATAGATACTTATACTTATCTCTTTTAGAGAGTTTCTGATGCTTTGGGAGTTTCGTTTTCAACAATACAACGAATTAAGGCAAATGGGATAGAGAGGGATGTAGATTTTAAGAATCGCAATAATGTAGCTATTTTGTCATCCCGTGGTCGACAACATCACGAAATTTATGAACATACCGTAAGAGAGCGTATTTATGGGATGTATAGAGCAGGTGAACACGTTACTATTCGCTCAATACAACTAAACCTTAAAATCATTAATGGTGTCTTCCCCTTATTATTAACTTAGATGAATCTGATGATCCTTGCGGATATGATTTATTTAAATTATTAAAAAACTGTATTTTGTTGTGTTGTCATTTTTTATTATATTTTCTTCATTATAAATGATTTTATAAATAAGATGAAAATATTTGAAACAAAATTTATAGACTGATGCACTAGACAAAAAAATACAGTATGTCTCCGTAAGTTTGCATCATATGGAAAACTTTTTTATTATTCATTTTACGAAAAAAAGTTATTCTTCATAAAAAGCTCTGCATGGTCTAAAACCTAAAATGCAACCATCAAATATCGAAATTTTCCAGTCATATACGAGATTTGTCAAAAAATGTGAATTTTTCCCAAGAATGTAAATTTTTCCCAAGAGTAAAGTACCTCTATTTTTGACATTATCAAAAATTGTTATTAAAAAAAGTTGATCAGAACTAAAAACCACGTCTAAATATACAATTATACGCATTTATGTTGAAAAATTATTTTATTAATTTATTATTAATTATTTAATTTTTTAATTATTTAATTAATTTAATGCGTGTTATTGCATATTTAGACGTGGTTTTTAGTTCTGATCAACTTTTTTTAATAACAATTTTTGATAATGTCAAAAATAAAGGTACTTTACTCTTGGGAAAAATTTACATTCTTGGGGAAAATTCACATTTTTTGACAAACCTCGTATATGACTAAAAAATTTCGATATTTGATGGTTGCATTTTAGGTTTTAGACCATGCAGAGCTTTTTATGAGAAATAATTGCATTTTAGGTTTTAGACCATGCAGAGCTTTTTATGAGAAATAACTTTTTTTCGTAAAATGAATAATAAAAAAGTTTTCCATATGATGCAAACTTACAGAGACATACTGTATATGATTCATTTTAAATTGAATAAATGAGTTTTATTTATTTTTCAGTAAATTTAATTATGTAAATTAAAAATTTCATACTGATTTCCAAAAACAAAATGTTTCATCCCATGATACCTTTTACCCTAAATAAACTAGATACTTATTTCTGACTTCATTAACAGCATAAAAATAATAATTCAAAATTTGGAAAAACGCGTTTGAATTTTACTTGTTCACATGCATCCGTCTTTATGTAGATCAAGTCTAAGAAAAATCATAACCTTTACCACCGGTAAGTCAAACTGACTGAATTATGACGTAACGGTCAGCGGTCATTGAAAATACTTTACATTGAAATGATTTCTAAGACTCGCTCATTAAAATATCACATGAAAAGATCCGAGTATCGAAAAACAAAGTATCGATACTCTAAAATATATGATCGTATCGAACATCCCTACATAAAACTAAAACGTTTCGACTGCTGCGTAAATTTTGGTAAAAATCTGTTTATTTTAACGCCGCGAAAACGAAAATATTGTCGTCCAATGAGTTCGTATTATTTACGTTGTGGTTAAAAGGTCGATTACTTTAGCCAATATTTATTTATCAAATCCAGTATTTTAGACAAAAATATGACAGAGAATAATAGACGTTTCGACAAATAAATAACACAATAACAATAGTAGAAGAGTCTATGTACAAATTTCTTTTGGGCCATGTCCAGTGTACAGTTGACGACATATAAATTCGTACACTCCACCCATAAATTAACCCAATTACAACAAAATTGGGTAAAACGGGTTTCTCACCTTGCTGCTTATACCTGGATAGAACACCAGCTATACACATAGCTGTAAATTATTGTATGTACGATTTTTTACCATAAGTAATAATGGTTATTTCTAAATATTTTTGTGTTTAAATTACACCCGCGAAATAAGAAAATTATAAAATAATACCAGGAAAACTACAAAGGTATAATGCCAAAAAGGGTAAATTTATTAACAAACGACAACAAAAATACTAATATTTAATTGCTGCCCCATTGGATTCTAACACTAATCGTAATCTTCTTGGCATTGACAAAATAATACTTCTGGTGTAATACGGAGTTAGTCCTTCCCAAATTTCTTCTATTTTTATCAAATAACTCTATTTCATTCTGTGGTTTAAAATTTATTTTGTACATTTTTCTTACCATCAATCCCCAAACATTTTCAATTGGATCTTCTTGAGCACCAAGGCAGACATGTTACGTTGTTTTGTCTAAACCAGTTTCCTATATTTCTTGCAGTATGCACAGGGCAGTTATCCTGCTGAAATATAAAGTTATTTTCTTCAAAAACTATCGCGGCAAAAGGAAGAAAAATATTTTCCAAAATCTAAAGATATATATTACTGTTTAGTGTTCCACCAATATTCCAGCATACACCTGCACCGTAAACACTTATCCATGTCCACACATTAACGGAGAAACGTCCACTGGTTTGCTTTTTTTTTAGTAGACTTCTCATCATAATAATATCGGGAATTTGGTGGTCTACATAGGTACTCGAATTCTTCCATTATAATAATAAGACTGAAAAGTTTTTTCATCGGAAAAGATAGCATTTTGCCAAAAAAATATTGCATAACAAACCCAATTCTTTGTTCCTTATCACTATTTTTTAAAAACGGTTTGGATGCAGCTGCTCGATTTCTTAATTCGGAACATTGTCTTACTCGGCGTTGCGCAGTTCTAGATGAAGCAGGGAATCCTGTTATGTGCATACATGTACTGCAGTTTCAAATGGATTTTACCTTAAATATTCCACCAAATTTCGGTCTTCTTCATTTGATGATTTTCTATTATTTAAACCAGACCCAACAGACATTTCAAGTGTTTGATGATAGCGCCATTTTTTTACAATTCCTTGAACAGTACTTCTAGGTACTCTAAAATGATCAGCTATTTTTCCATAAGACCACCCTATTTCTACTAAACATAATATTCTTGCTTTTTCAATAATCCTTAAATGAGGCATTTTTAAATCAAATAAGATACTGACAATACTTTGACAGATATCATGATAACAATTAACACGTTACAAAGGTAATAAAGGTAAAAAAGTTGCATTTACAGTGTCACAGTTTAGCGTACGAAATTATCTGTCGTCAACTGTACTTATTCAAATGTCTTAAAAAAAAAATAAACGCACTAGTCCTGGTGCTCCTTCCGGGTGCATTGGATTTTCTAGAAGAAGCCTGTCCCGCGAACCGTAAAGGTTGCGACGCCTCTGGAATCAGCATTAATGACACAAACATTTAAGTTAGCCGGATTTGTCGATTTGTTAATAAAGAATCTTTGAAAAACAATTAAATCCCAATAAACTTATTTAATGGTCAGTGTAATTTAAAACCAATTTAAACCTATTTTATGATGTCCAAAGGTGACTGGTTCAATCTTAATAAAGTGGTGGGGATGTCTAACAACGAAATTTCCTACTTGTGATCATAGCCAATTTGTAGTAAATATGATTTGGTCTATGTAGAAACAAATCTCTAATTAATAACAGGGGCGTAGCTACCGCCGTATCAATGATACGGGACCCCCGGGCCACAGGGGCCCCGGCCCCAAACGTGTATTAGAAAAAATTCATAAAATGTTATCCACAATCTCACTTAAACTCTTAGGCAGTACCTACTTCCCGAGAAAAAAATCATATCAAATATCATAAAAAAGTGTGCATGTGCCTAAAGATATTTTCACTTCAAAAATTGCGAAAGTCAAAAAAGGAATACCTATATTTTTTTCTCCGGGTTAAGAGGAAGTAACCCCTTTACCACAATGAAAATTGCCGAACGTTTTGCTGGTCAAACGAAAATAAAAATTGGTATTTAGAAAATAAATTCTACTTTAAATACCCCATCCAGAAAAGTAAATGACGATCGAAAATATTCCCAAATTTTTTTTTTATTTTTAGTAATTTTGTAATATTTTAAACAATTCTTTATTGGTCAAAAGCAAAATGACTTTCCCGGGTGTAGAATGTTGTACCAAACAATTTTTCTTAAAGCCATTTTTCAATATCGGCCTTACTTTTTTCTCAAAAACTTTGGGCGCGTAAAGTGAATTTAAGCGTGTAAAGTGGGTTTACGCGCCCAAAGTTTTTGAGAAAAAAGTAAGGCCGATATTGAAAAATGGCTCTAAGAAAAATTGTTTGGTACAACATTCTACACCCGGGATTTTTTTTGATTTTTTATACAGGGTTCGCAAAAACTTCAAAAACATGATTTTTTCCCAAGAGTAAACTACCTTTATTTTTTATTTTTGACCAAAATGCCAATTAGAAAACTTATTTAGAATAACGTTTGTAATTTAAATCCGAGATTTAAAATAAATCTTTGATTTTTTTAATTTTTAGAGGTAAAAGAATTTTTTTTTTGGATAGCAGCATTAGCGGTCGAAATACATACATTATCAATGACAGAGGGGTATCAAAAAGTTTCAAAAACTGATTTTTGGTGTTACCAGAAATATGTATTTTTAAGTTCACAAATCAAATTAAATGACCCCGGAAATAACACAAAAAAATCTTTAAATAGCAACAAATAATAATTTTATAATTTGCTGTTCAAACACTCCCCCTCCATATTCAACACATTTTTCCAGCTGTAAACGAATGTGGTCAAAACTTCTTCGAATTTCGTCAATGGAAATTGTTTGAACAGCTTCAACAATTCGCTGTTTTAGAAGCTGTACGTCGTTCTCAATTGGACGGGAGTATATATACTCTAATTGTTTGAGGCGCCCCCAAAGATAGGCATCTGAAATAGTTAAATCGGGACTTCTTGGGGGCCACAGAACCTGACCATTCCGACCAATCTATCTGTGGCCAAATGTATTATTAAGCCATTCCCTCTCCAATTGCGAAATGCGCAGGGCATCCATCTTGTTGAAAGTACATTTCGTTCCTAAATTGGAGAGGCAATTCTTCTAGGTTGTCAGAAAGGAATGTTTCCAACATTTCAAGGTAACTCCTACGGTTACACGTGTTTTCGAAAAAGTATGGGCCAATAATGCCATAATAAGAAATCGCACACAAGACATTTACTTTTTTGTAATATTGTTTTCTTGCAGGAATTCTAAAACGGGGATTATTTTCGCTCCAGTATCTAATATGCGCAGAAGACACTTTCCCGTTTGTTGAAAATGTCGATTCATCGGAGAACATGATAAATTTATAAAAATTCCTGTTTTCACTTAGAACATTCTATCTTGACAAATTCAAATTTGCCCCATACGCAAAGCAAAGTAATAAAAAGGTAAAAAAATTCCTTGTTTTTACAAAAGATGGTAGGAATGCATTTAAAATTTTAAAATAAGATACACACCACCCATTATGAAAATAGAGTCTAATAAAATTTTATATTAATATTTTTATTGAGCAGCAAAATTTCCATTTACCTCTAAAAATTAAAAAAACTAAAAAAATCGAAGATTTACCTATTTTAAATCTCGGATTTAAATTAAAACGTTATTCTAAATAAGTTTTCTAATTGGCATTTTGGTCAAAAATTGAAAATAAAGGTAGTTTACTCTTGCAGAAAAATCATGTTTTTAAAGTTTTTGCGAACCCTGTATAAAAAATTAAAATTTTCTCTTCGCGAATTGCATTTTTTTTACAAGCAAAACTTTTTATCAAGAATGAGTTTTTCCCGAAAAATGAAATTTTTCGTCCATTTGTGCTATTGTAAACCCTATCCGCGGACAGTCTGTATATTTATTTTAATTCAATGCGAGCGTTTTCTTCCTTTTGTAAAAAGTCTTTACCTTTCATTTGGGCCCCCCAACAAATTTTGATACAGGGTCCGTCTAAGGCACGCTACGCCACTGATTAATAACTACATAAGGAATACATTAGTCTTGACAACGAAATAGTTTGTGGATATTGACAAAATTGTATTCCATTCTAAAGTAAATCAACATGCAAATTTTGCCTCTCCACGTATTAACATGATGTGGGAAATTTAAGTCTTTGTCTAAAACCTTATAAAAAGTCTGCCTTTATTTATTTCTTGGAGGTCCGTTAAAGACTTGGAGTTGGAGAGGGTAAGCACCTCACCTATCAAAGGCCTATTAAATAGGACCTATTCTACATTTGGTTCTACACCTGATGATTGGCTACCTGACTCTTTAATTTAACACTGAACTCAACAATGTACACGAGTTGAGATAAAGACAGAAAAGAAAAGTAAGGAACTAGACTGGTTTTAAGTTTAGTTTAGTTATTTAGGGCGAAGACTTGATCTACTTACTACTTACCCATAAAGAATTCATCGAATTTTCATTAAAAAAACAGCTTAAAGAATCTTTTAGCTTCTCCACCTTTTTAGCATAACCAGTTAAACATGCTTTCAATGTGACTGATCCTGAAAAGCTTGACGCCAAGCCTATAAAAAAAAACAATGTATAAAAACACAAGCAGGTATAGGCGACTACGCTACCCCCCCCCCCCCCCCCCCTATGTCTTTGTGACAATAATCTGAACGCCCATTATAGGTTCTGGAATTTCTGAGGAAGCATTTGTTGCTGCTAGGAGACAAAAAAAACTCTGTGTGTTTATCAGCATTGTCCCGCAAGTACGGATGAACCCACAACCTCTTTCTTGTTTCCCCTTTTCTCCTTGCAATCACCGCAGCAATTAACAGAATGCACAACGGTATCGCCTTCCTCCGACGATATCAAGAGGTCCACTAGGTATACTCATGTAAATTGTATTATACTTTTTTAAAAGTATGACGGACTCGCACACCCCAAATTTCATTATTTTCTAATAGGCCAATTAAAAATTATCAAGAAAAAACTTTTCGTAAAATTTAAAAAAATTAAATACGGCTGACACATACCGCAATGAAACCACCAGTTATAACTAGGATAATGGCAAATGTTACTAGACGCTTTACTTTTTATTAGTTTCAACATGTTTTACAGTATTCAAGAAAAAATAACAATGATTCAGCGGTACTATATGGAAAATAGTTCTCGGAGAGTATACGAAATGTTCTCGGCGATGTTTCCTGATAGACCCATTCCAAGCAAAACAGCAGTATTGTTCGCAATTTTGAGAGTAAAGGTAACTGTTATTAATGAGCTTAATGAATAAAAATATAGCAATTGCTTTTTCTTATAAAATCGAAGTAATTTCTTGAAAGCCAATGAATGAAAACTAAAGTAATTGCTTTTGCGTCCAACAATTGCTTAAAAGTGCAGCAATTGCTTCTAGTCAATGCTTTTTCTTAAAAAACAGAAGCAATTGCTATCGTTTGCTTAAAATGTGATGAATAAACCAAGGAACGGCTTTTTCTAGTGTAGCAATTGCTTTAAACTTTTTAAGGTAGGTCGACCCCTGCATCATTTGCTTGGTAGCAGTCAACTTTAGTTCTCCGTGGCATACACGTGCGCTGCTCTTAATTTGTGTCTTCAATTATGGCTAAATATATGAACGTCCGTAAAACAAAAATCTACAGTGTACGTAAAAATTGCAGATATGATGATTTCAGAAAATTATATCGATTTGACTGCGAAAATGTTGAGTGGTTGGCCAATTATTTTTTTACTGATACTGGTAAAAGGCGAGGGGTGCACAAGATTAAAGTCTTTCTGCGGAAATTGTCGGATCCGGGCTTTCAAAACTCTGTAGGTGAAGAACTCGGTGTTCACCAAACTACTCTCTGTAAGACATACCTACACTTCTGCAATGGATGCAGTTTTGGAGAAGGCCAATATCGAGAGATTTATTTATGTTCCTTCAATTTGTGAACGAATATCAATTGCTTGTCTTTAATTTCTTCATCACTACTATCACTTTACTCATTTTCACTGAAATCTGCCATATCACAAACATAAGTTTCCTATTTTCCACAAAAACGTAACAGATTTGTATTGTGCTAAATAAATAGACCAACGTTGTTGTATTTACGTCAACTCTTTTGCAAATTAGGCACCAAACTGAACATGAAATCTATATAATCTGTACAAGTGGATAAGTCACGTATAGGTGTAAGAAAATTGCTTCAAAATTTTATTCATATCCAGATCTAGTAATTGCTTTAACTTATAGCATTTGCTAGTCAAACACTTGCTTTTACTAAAAAGTAATTGCTTAATTTTTATTGGTTAGGCTCAATAAATGCAATTGCTTAGAGCAAAATAATAATGTACTCGATGGTAGAGCACCAGAAAATAATGCACATTTCCTTATGTAGAAGAAAATAATGGAATTAGCACCAAGCTTCTAGGCAAAATTGTAGAAAAGCATTATTTCGCGGTACTGCCCAAATTACATAAGTATAAAACATCAACCCTATAAATATCAAAATCTCTGGAAATAGGAATTAAAGGAAGGCGATGAAATACGAAGAGCAAAGTTTTGTTTTAAAGTCATGGAAAGTGTAAATAACGATAGTGAATTCTTACGCAATGCTTGCTTTATCGAGTAATGAATCCAATGTTCAAAATTGTAGCTTTGTACAAACAAGGACTTAATACCCTCAACCTCAAAAGATAAATGTTTGGGCGCGCATATTTGGCCCTATATAGGATTATATTATTATTTTATTTGTAGAACATGTTTTAAACGCCTAAGAAAAATCTATCTAAATTGGAGACTGTTGCCCACTTGTATAACCTCACATTTTATTTATTTATTTATTTATTTCAGTTAAGTACATTACAGATACAAATCCAAATAGTACATTTAAGCATTTCTTACAATCTAATAGGCACGTAGCTAATTTATCGAAACAGAAAGGACAAAAACTGACAATAAACAATAAGTAAAATCAATATGTATCTTAAATAGCAAATATAAAATAACATGGCATTTGACTTGCAATTGTTTCGCGATCTTCAAGTAATGGTGGATAAAGTCACCTTTCAAGTTATTTTTAAATGTTAAAATGGAACTATTAAATTCGATGGTGGCGGGAAGATATTTATTGAAATACTGCATTATTCGATTAAATACACTATTTCTGCCAATGTCGGTGCTGCTTCTGTTGACTGAGTACAATTCAGTGAGGCGCGTGTCACGTGCAGGAACACGATAGTTAATGAGTTCCAGAAGATCGGAGCAATCTATGTTATTGGTTATAATCTTAAAGCCAAATAAAATTGTGAGAAAGATTATTCGCTTCTCCAGGCTGTCCAAATTCAACATTAACAATCTCTGGTGATGGGATAAAGTGCTTTCGTCTATACCTAATTTATACAATAGGAAATTCGCGAACTTAATCTGAACGCGCCCAATCCGATCAATATGAGTTTTATAGTAAGGTGGCCATACTATACAACAGTATTCTAGATGACTTCGTACTAGAGAATAATATAGTGACTTTAAAACTTCAATATTTGTGAACTCCCAGCAACGTCTCATTATAAATCCTGCCATTTTAAAAGATTTAGATAGAATGTAGTAGTTTATATGATCATTAAATCGCAATTCGGCGTCGAAAAGAACTCCCAGGTCATTAATTACATTAACTCGAGGTAAAGGAGTATTGGAAATGGAGTAATGATACAGTATTGGTGATTTTTTCTTGGAGAAAGATATAACCTTACACTTAGAGGTATTCAGTTCCATTTGGTTTGCTTTACACCAGGTAGTTAGTTTGTCGATTGCGTGTTGTAATTTGCGGCAGTCGTTAATATTTGTGATTTTATAAAATATTTTAAGATCATCTGCATATAAGAGGAAGTTGCAGTCTTTAAGTAAATCCGTAAGATCATTTATGAACATGAGAAATAGAAACGGACCCAAGTGAGACCCTTGAGGGACTCCGGAGGTTATGGTAATGTCACTTTTTAAAAATGCTCTTCTATCTATTTCTTCACATCAAATATGACTTATATGACATTGATGGAAGCTTACACCTTACACCTATACTACCTACATATTACGTTTTGCTCCTAAAATAATGGCTTTTAGATCACACCTATTATTTGGCATGGATGTTAATTACTAACACTAACTCGGAATAAATCATCTTCCGAGAGGAGTAGTTACAATGACACCAAACAACAGGTTATCGCCACAAAAACACTTATGGCCGATAAAATAGCGCTGTTTGTGACCTAGAATTTGTAGACTATTCGCCAACATTATTGATAAATGATAACTAAAAAATTTTTTTTATAGAACGCAGTTTATTATTATAATCATTTTTTAAAGCCCTACTTTTATATCTTAACTTATCTTTTTTCATTAATCACCGAGATATTAGTTGTACCGAGTGTATAAGCACTTAAAGGTCAGAAAGATTAATATAATATGATGACTTTTTATTTATTTTCCAATTAGGAACATTAACATCATTTGTGTTTTAATATCATGGGATGCCAATTTGCTAAAGGTTGATGTACAAATTGGAATTTAATTAATAATCTGCCAGTTTTATGAGTGTCGAAATACATAAAGAATTTATTAATATCTTAATGGCTTAAACTTAAATATATAATATAATGCTCCCAGATGATAATAAACTTTTCACAAATCGAATTGTTGAATTTGTCCATGCTACTGATAGCCTTGATTTTTATATCACGTAGGTATGTGGAAACTTTTAGATCCTTTAGGTTTTAGAAGTCTACCATAATGTGACCATGTGTCCGTTTTTAGAAAAGCGGTTTAAATCGTTGTTATTTGATAATAAAAACATCAATACTTAATTATTGTATTGACGATTTTATTTATTAAATATTTTTAAATAATATTGCCAATGGTGTGCAACAAATAAGCTTGTAAAAAATGAGGCCACTATGCAGGCAGTCACCGAGATTAGTGAGCATGCGCAGCATGTACTATAAACAACAAATGTCAATCAGCTGTTGCTTCGATGCGAAGAGAACCGGTCACTTTATTTTCATGTTTGTCTTGTGGTGTTTGTGTGATTTTTAAGTTGCGTGAAAACATTTACATTTAGGTCCGATATTTTCAGGCTCTGTTAAATCGGGAAATATGTAACAGTCGATTACTAATTAACAACGCGATAACAGCAGAATAAGGAAAATGGGTATTTCGACTGCTTTTTAACAGACTGTGACAACGTTGCACAACACGACCTACGCCTACTCCGTGTCGAAGAGTAGTCACAGGATCGGACCAGTATTTCCTCTGTGTAGGTGTAAACAGCTGTCTGCTAACCAACCTAACCTCAAATTTGTATTTGTTTTTAAATTGGTTGGCTCTTGTTTTTGTAAAAGTAGATAAAACCAACTGTGGGTCGTGTTTTTTTGATTGATGTAAGTACAGAAAAATCAATTTGTTATGCCAATAACAAATATTTATACTCAATAGAGAACTTGACAACAATTTTAAATGGTGAAAAAATTCTATAAATCATAAGTATTTATTGTCATAAAACATATGGCAGCAAAAAAAACAATATACAGGGTGTCTCAAAACTCAGTATCAAGATTTTAGGGGCGTATTTGCCAGGTCAAAATAAGCCTTTTTTTTCCTATAAGCATGTGTCCGCAAACGCTTCGTCACCGATCTACAGAGTGTTAAATTTTCAAAAAATTTTTATTTTTTCCTTCATAGCTCTTTTAGTTTTTGAGATATTAAGATAAAATTTAAAACATAGATTACGCTTTAGGGCTTACATCATCTAGTATACCGAGTGATTGTAAGAATCTACAGGGAGATATTTTTTCAGGGGTCATGCTCCCTTTTCTCCGCATAAACTTTTTTATAGTGCGCTGCTGGCGGATTCTGAAATATGCAGTACATTCTTTGTTTTGTTTATAAACTTTTTTATCTCTCATAATTTTTATGCATCTAAGATCGTTATCGAGAAAAAAATTTAAACAAATTTTTGTAATTCGCCATATTTAATTGAAATTTTTCAATGAAACAATAAAAAAAAAAACAAGTGGGCTTTGACTGCTATTTTCATTTTGACGTTTACGCTTATTTTGAAGCATTTGACATTATTTAAAAGTTGGTTTATGCATTTGACATTATTTAAGAGTTGGTTTATAACTTATCGTATATTTTTTGATTTGTTTAACATTAAAATGGAAAATGGACCATATTCATTTGAACATCTGGCTGACATCCATTTCGTTTATGGTCTGGCTAATGGTAACGGGCTTAATGCTCAGAGGTTGTACGCGCTAAGATTTCCTAATCGCCGGCTTCCCAACTACAGAACTTTTATAAATTCCCATCAACACCTTCGGGAATACGGCAGATTTCAGACTCCAATGCACGATACTGGTAGACCAAGACAAGCACGCAACCCAGCAGTTGATGAAGATATTTTAAATGTTATCGACGAAAACCCTGGTATGAGTACTCGACAAATAGCACGGCATTTGGATGTTTCCCGTTCAACTGTCTGGAGGGTTTTACACGAAAACATGCTATACCCATATCATATTTAGCGCGTCCAAGGTTTGCTTCCTCGAGACTTTCCACAGCGCTTGCAGTTCTCCAGATGGATACTGCGCAAGTGTACTGTGGATCCTGAATTTTTATCTCGTATCCTTTTTACCGACGAGGCTCAATTTACACGCGACGGAGTAGTGAATTACCACAATGTTCATATTTGGGCACTAGAAAATCCACACATGATCAGAGAATCTCGACACCAGGAACAGTTTAGGGTAAACATATGGGCAGGAATAGTAGGAGATACTTTAATTGGTCCTTTTATTTTACCGCGAATTTTAAATGGTGACACATATTTAAACTTCCTACAGAATGAATTGCCTGCATTAATGGAGGATGTGCCTTTACACGTTCGTCAACAAATGTGGTTTATGCACGATGGGGCCCCCCCCTCATTTTCGAGTCACCGTCCGCGATTATTTAGACACAGTGTTTCCCAATCGGTGGATTGGCAGAGCAGGTCCAATTGCTTGGCCCCCACGGTCCCCAGATTGCAACTCGCTGGACTTCTTTTTATGGGGGCATGTAAAGAGTCTAGTTTATGATGCAGGACCAGTGCCTTCCATCGAAGTTCTAACTGGACGAATTATGGATGCCTTTCAAACGGTAAGAAACAATCCCGGAATATTAGAACGCGTACGGCAGTCTATGAGAAGAAGAGTAGAGGGTTGTATCGCAGAAAGAGGAGGGCATTTCCAGCATCTTTTATAAAAAGTCAAAGTTGATTAAGTTTCTTATTTTTGAGGTAATGTTTAAATAATCTTATAACAAATAAGTATAGCGTCTTTTGTTTTCATTGTGGTATTTATTCCCCCCTGTTGTTATAAATGTTAATTAAATGTAGCTAATTACAAAAATTTGTTTAAATTTTTTTCTCGATAACGATCTTAGATGCATAAAAATTATAAGAGATAAAAAAGTTTATAAACAAAACAAAGAATGTACTGCATATTTCAGAATCCGCCAGCAGCGCACTATAAAAAAGTTTATGCGGAGAAAAGGGAGCATGACCCCTGAAAAAATATCTCCCTGTAGATTCTTACAATCACTCGGTATACTAGATGATGTAAGCCCTAAAGCGTAATCTATGTTTTAAATTTTATCTTAATATCTCAAAAACTAAAAGAGCTATGAAGGAAAAAATAAAATTTTTTTGAAAATTTAACACTCTGTAGATCGGTGACGAAGCGTTTGCGGACACATGCTTATAGGAAAAAAAAGGCTTATTTTGACCTGGCAAATACGCCCCTAAAATCTTGATACTGAGTTTTGAGACACCCTGTATTTCGTCCCAAAAGACCGCTAGAAAGATTTAAAACTGCCCCAAAATTAAAATTATCCCAAGCGGGTAAAAACGGGTCGTGACGTAACGAAGTATTATTTGTCATGATGACATCCACGAAATAGGTTATAGGTTGGCAATAAATTGAACGACGCTCAGAATTCCACCTTAAAACAACAATACAATAACAATAAAATTCTTGTCTTTTGGTAGGTAGTACATCATGCGAATTTTAACGCAATAAACATAAAATTACGTCGTTTTTTTTCGCTGTGGGCCACTCATGTTTCTAAAAAATAAAACTAGGTACAACAATATTAATAAAACAGCAGTCATATTAAATAGGGAACTTTCCATTTTTTTTTTCAATAATATGATTTAGTTATACCTAAAAAAAATATTCCCCAATTATTACTCCTTAAAAATCAGTAATAACTTGGTAAAAATTCTTTAAAGATTCGCGCGTGTCAAAAGCATTTCAAACGACCTTTTAAGCGCGCCAAGCCCGATGACGTCACGAAGTATGACTTCCGTCATCCGTCATCCTGACCGGTGGCCGAGCTACCGAGTTTGCATTTGGATTGCCGTGTGTTATTGTATTGTCGTTTTAAGGTGGAATTCTCAACGTCGTTCAATTTATTGCCAACCTATTTCGTGGATGTCACACACGAATTATACTTCTTGACGTCACGACCCGTTTTTACCCGCTTGGGATAATTTGAATTTTGGGGCATTTTTAAATCTTGCTAGCGGTCTTTTGGGACGAAATATGTAGTTTTTTTTGCTGCCATATGTTTTATGACAATATATACTTACTTATTTATGATTTATAGAATTATTTCCCCATTTAAAATTTTTGTCAAGTTCCCTCTTGAGAATCAGTTTAGAATGGATCTCGAACACGGAACTGTAACCAGAAATACGAAAATTTGTTATCCGCAAAAGTCATTTGAACTGCGCATGCGAATAGACCCGAATCGGTTCAGAATCCTAACCGCGACTAGAGCTATTAAAGATATTCGAAGTCATTTACCCACAAAAATAACAAATTGTAACAATAAGTAATAACAACGTTTTTAAAAGTTTATAAAGATACACAAAAAATATGAACGACCTTTATCAGAAACACGTTCAATATTCGTGGATAAAGGAACTTTCCTGGCATAAACACTCTTAACATAATAAAATAATACCACAAAACAGCGCATTTATGAGACAAGTATTATTACTTTGTTATTAATTATTGCGATTCGATTTTTATTTAATATTGAATGCTATAAAGAGTAAAGTTGATAGGTATATAATGTATGTATGTAGCTACAAACACGCAATATCAGTGTGTTAAGATTTTTTCACATTAATCGGGTTATGATCATAAATGCTGTAGTATTAGTAGGGGAGCCCAAGCGGGGATTTTGGAAGTAACTTGAGCCCGACAGATTAATATAAGAAAAGAAACCTTGTACCTTGTTATGTACTTTCACCACATATGAACCCTTAATATAGGGGTGTACGCAAGGGCGTCGCCAGAGGTGGGCAGGGGTTCTAAAAATACGGCTTACTGGAATTAAAAATAAAATTACGCGCACCCGGCTAATCGAAACAATAACCGATAATTTCCGGGAATCAACGGCAACACTGCATCGGTTCGTGAAGATTGCTCGTCACATAAGCTCAATCTGGTCATCAATGATCTGAACGCTCTGCCCGACATCAGAAATACCGTTGGGACCATCAAGGATATAATAACATTTTTTCGAGAATCGGTTCTAAGACGGAAATTAATACCAATATTTCCCGGTTATGCGAAACAAGGTGGAGCGAAAAACACAAAAGCATCAGAGTTTTTAAAGATAATTTTTGTGCTATAATGGAGGCTTTAGAAACATTGTCTCGAGATGGCAATAATGCGACAAGGAAACATGCGTATCAGCTCCATGCGGCAGCTTCCAAAGCTTCATTTATTTTCAGCCTCGTATTGATATCCAAATATTCCGGTATTATAGAGCCCACAGTAAACGTGCTCCAATCAGTATCCTTGGACACGGTTCAGGCATCCCAGCATATAAGTCGCATTTTACAACTGATCAAAGACCACCGTAACGATCCCGAAAAAGTTACAAAAGATGTTATCAAAGATGCTACTGCTATTGCGGAAAAAATTGGACTGACGGAAGATATGAAATTCATACCCCGTACTGTTGAAAGACAACAACACCGCAGCAACCACCCGGCAAAAAGCCCTTCAGAATTCTGGCGGAGGTCTATGACAATTCCTTATTCGGACTCAATTATAAATTCCCTCGAAATAAGGTTCTCTGAAGAAAATAGACCATCCTTTGCCCTAACAAAACTACACCCTGCGCAGATATATCGTCACCATAATATCATTGTGATCTAAACCAAGCTCTACGTTTTTTAATCCAAGCCCTCTTTGATGCAAATAATTTTTGCTCGTACGGTATACAGTATGTCTCTGTAAGTTTGCATCATATGGAAAACTTTTTTATTATTCATTTTACGAAAAAAAGTTATTCCTCGTAAAAAGCTCTGCATAGTCTAAAACCTAAAATGCAACCATCAAATATCGAAATTTTCCAGTCATATACGAGGTTTGTCAAAAAATGTGAATTTTTCTCAAGAATGTAAAGTTTTCCCAAGAGTAAAGTACCTTTATTTTTGACATTATCAAAAATTGTTATTAAAAAAAGTTGATCAGAACTAAAAACCACGTCTAAATATGTAATAACACGCATTAAATTAATTAAATAATTAAAAAATTAAATAATTAATAATAAATTAATAAAATAATTTTTCAACATAAATGCGTATAATTGCATATTTAGACGTGGTTTTTAGTTCTGATCAACTTTTTTTACCAACAATTTTTGATAATGTCAAAAATAAAGGTACTTTACTCTTGGGAAAAATTTACATTCTTCCGAAAAATTCACATTTTTTGACAAACCTCGTATATGACTGGAAAATTTCGATATTTGATGGTTGTGTTTTAGGTTTTGGACCATGCAGAGCTTTTTATGAAGAATAACTTTTTTTTCGTAAAATGAATAATAAAAAAGTTTTCCATATGATGCAAACTTACGGAGACATACTGTATATATAAAATATTTAACCATGTAAGACCAGCGTAGCCAACATGGCCCTGTACCCAGCTTTTAGTTATAAAATCGATCGGTCGTACCAGAGTTGTTTACTGTGTGGCGTTGCGGTGTCATAGCAAATATTTTATGTATTATAGCTTGACTACCGTATGAATAGATTTACTTGAGTTATACCCAGCCCAGATCAGAATCATTGATGATTGAAATTATAAAAGTTTGCCAAAAAGGGGGGTGTTTCTAAAATTATATAAACCATTCGAAAGAAAATGTTGGACGAAATTAATTTGGGATCTTTTCATTTTAGTTTGACCAAAAATAAGTAAAATTATACGTAATTTATATTAATTTTTTCAATTTTAAACATGGTATGCATTATTCGGGTTTCGGGAAAATTGCCTGCTTTTAAATAGCGTACCTTGACGTCAAATTCATGGCACTGTATACTAAGTGGTAGTATAGTATTAGATGGCATACAGTGTGTATCAACCAAATGAAATAAATTCGATTAGAAACACATAGGGGCGTGTCCGAAAAAACGTTCCGACACGTCGGCGTCGATTGGTATTTGGAGTTGCGCATTTTTTTCCATAAAACATTTTATATAGGGTGTGTCATGTAACGCCAATGCCAACTTTCTTATTTTAAATCTAACACCCTGTATACTGTATATTATTTAATTTTTGGATTCTTCAGAAAATTTTAGACACATTTCATGTACAATATCCTATACCTATCTTCAACTGTTTCGGAAATATTAAGTATTGTCAGAGTTATTGCATTTCAACGCTTCTTTTTACTGATTTGTAATAAAAAAAAAGGTGTAAAAAGTTTTGTTTACTTCTGTTTAAAACTCCTGACCTTAGCAAACATGACAGTAGTTCAGTAGTTGTCAGTGTCATCAGTCGTTTGAATTTCGTTAACTGCATATCAGAAAAATGGTTTATTTAACAGAAATGCACAAAATAACTAACAGTTCTACAGATGATTGCTTATGAAGAAAAAACACAAATGGAAGTTGCTCGTTTATTTCATGAAAAATTTCCAAATTTGCCGCCTATAACTCAAGGGAAAATTAGTAAAATAAAAAAGCAGTTTCGCCAGCTTAGGCATGTAAAGAAGATAAAAAAAAGTAGCTGCCAATGCAATAAGTGATGATACCAACATAGATATTATGCTTGAGTTTGAGGAAAACCCACATACTTCTAGTCGAAAAACAGCCCCAATGTTCAATGTTCGCCATTCATCGATTATTGGAACATTACAATAAAATAAAATGTATCCCTATAAAATGATATCTACTCATGAGCTCATGGAAGACGATTTGGATAGAAGAACGTATTTTTATGAACAAAAGATAACAATGTGATCCAATTAGAACGTGTTTTGTTTTCTGATTCTGAGTGCACCTTTAACTTCACGGTCATGCTAATCGTCAGAATTGCCGCTATTGGTCTAGGGAAAATTCTCACTGGATTAGAGAAGAACATACGCAATATCCTGAAAAGGTTAGTGATTGGCCAGGAATAGTTGGAGACCACATCATAGGTCCCTTTTCATTAATGACAATTTAAATGACGATAATTATTTAGCACTGCCCCAAAATAATGTCTTGCCAACTTTGACAAACTTATATCCTGATCCAGCAAACCCACAACTTCCAGCGAATATGATATGGTTTCAGCAAGATGGAGCCCCTCCCCATTACCAAATCAATGTCTGGCAGTACCTCAACCAAGTATTTCCAAATCGGTGGATAGGGAGGCGTGGATCGATGGAATGGCCACCACGATCCCCTGATCTGACGCCATTAGACTTCCTCTTATTGGGTTATGTCAAAAATATTGTATACAAACTTAAACCCCCCGACTTAAGGTCGGGACACACCTATCATGCACCCTTCCGATCCGACTCCGATCATACAGTCGGACGAGTGCCTGTACCTCTATTCTCCAATTTAAGAGAAGTGAATGCTCTCTCGCGAGAATGGACAATTTACATCATATGCATCGGAATGCTGGAGAATACGGAATTGTTACAGTGAGAGAACGATACCAAACGATGTGAGCATCTGATGTGAATTGTCCCTTCTCGCGAGAGAGCATTCACTTCTCTTAAATTGGAGAATAGAGGTCTAGGCACTCGTCCGACTGTATGATCGGAGTCGGATCAGAAGGGTGCATGATAGGTGTGTCCCGACCTTTAGTTGACTTAAAAAGACGAATAACGCTTGCGATTAGATCGGTCACGCCTGAGATGTTCAGTAACATTAGAAGAAATTTCTATAAGATTAGGATGTTGCCAACGTTACGTTCGCGGCGAGCATTTACATTAATGTTTTTTTTTTGTTTTTTACATTATCAAGAAATAAACAGCGTTTTTTCGGACACGTCCCCATGTATTTATTATCGAATTTATTCCATTTGGCTGATACACACTGTATAATGAACCATAATACACTCTGATGATTATGTCCTCTATTATACGCTTGTTAAATAATAATATACTATTTTAAATAGCGCATCCAATACCCTGAATCAACACAATAATAATTATTGTAGTTAAATGTTTACGAGAAATTCCTATAATTATTAGTAAGTACTGTTCTCAAAAAGTTATCAAGGCAATCGTGAAATAATCGAAACTAAAAGCAGAGATGAACTCGTTGCCGAACGGCCTTGCCTATTTAACCCACTTTTTGAAGTGTACATATTAGAACAGTGGAAATCGATAGTTGGAGAGATAAGAAAATATTTTATCCATTTATTTCGCTGGAATGTCTGAAAATGACAAAATATGCATCGAAGTTCCAAGTAGGGCTGGGCGATATTGAAATTCCAATATCGAATATCGATATAGTCGATACATCGATAATATCGATAAATATCGATAATATCAATGCAAAATGCAAAATTTCAGCTGCATAAGATAATTTTGATTTTTTACCTATATTTTGTAAATTGCACCACTTTTGCAAAATAAGACTCAACACAACGTACATAAAACTTCTCAGTTTTGACGAGGCTTTATTTCAGATACATTTTCTTTAAAGTAGCGCCATATTAAATGTGTGTTTTTCTACAAAAACGTTATTATGGCATAGCTTAATAATAAATTATAATATACCTAGGGGTTTTAAATTAAAGCGTTGAAAATAGATAAACTTTACGTTGTTAAACTAAAATTTATTTTCCACTTAAAAAACACTTTACTGAAGACACTGTGTTCTTTTTTGTCTTAATATTAAGGTGTATTACTTTCAGACACAAACTACGTTTTCAAAAATACTTATTTTTATGAAGTTACCTTATACAGGGTCAAAAACAAATAAACTTTGCATCACATGCGACCAAATTTTTATTTTGTAAAAAACACACACTTAATATGGCGCTACTTTAAAGAAAATGTATCTGAAATAAAGCATTGTCAAAACTAAGATATTTTATGTAGGTTGCGTTGAGTCTTATTTTGCAAAAGTGGTGCAATTTACAAAATATAGGTAAAAAATCAAAATTATCTTATGCATGTGGGCTAGAAACTGCATTTAAAAAAACTTTTTCTAATAATTTTTTTGATATTTTCAAAAATAACCCCATTTTTGAATTATTTTTTGGAAAAAATTAAAATTTGACAGATAATGCGAATCACGTGACTACTATTTTTTTGCTTAATTTTCATCTTGATCGAAGCAGAACTTGATGCCAAAGTCAAATTTTGAATAAAGCTATTAATAAAAAAAAATCCCATATGATGCGGACTTTACTGGTGACACTGTATATCAATATTTTTTATGTGCCCTGTAAAACTCCGTACCTTCATTTCAAGGGGAGACTCTAATTATGAAAACATGAAGAATAAGATTGAATTAAATATTGGTCCTTGAATGTGGTTTAAGGACGATACTGAAATTCCAATCGAAGATCGATATATCGATAAATATCGATAATATCGATAAATATAGATAATATCGTTAATATCGATATTTTATTTTTTAAATATCGTTTATCGATATATCGATAAAAATATCGATATATCGAATTATTGCCCAGCCCTAGTTCCAAGGGTTTAAAAATCAACTGATTATTGCCAGCAGAGAATTCGCTTTCCTCGCCCACAATGTGGTTTACCGAATGAATTGGCACCTATAGATGAAACAATAAGAAATAAAACCGACAAAAATGACAAATCGTATTAAACTATGAAGTTAATCAAAATAAAAATTTCCCCCTCCACTTTGTTTGCCAAACTTACACTGTTAGTATTAACACGATGTGGGAAATTTAAATCTTTGTTTAAAACTTTATAAAGTTTGCAGTATGGCAACGCAGCAGTCAGAGATCCGCCCCAAAGATGTGACCCACGACTTTGGTCTGATGCCATGATGACGTTGTTTCATTCATTTCCGTTTAGGAATGTCCACAGAAAATGTATCACGGAAAAACATCGATGTTTGTGAGTGATGCATAAAATTTTTTTTTAATATAGAATTAAAATTACAAAACAAATCACAAAACTAATTATTCTAAGCTTAAGGGTAGAAAACGATTTATCTCGATTTCCGGCAAAACTACAAGTCCTATGGAAAAACGTTAAATGGCAAAGTTGTAGGTAATAAAAAGATCTACAACTTTTGTATTTACACTTTTTTCACACAACCTCAAAATTTAATGTGAAAAATTCAATTATTTTTATCTTTTACAAAAAAAAAATTTTACACACGAAATTTGGTGAAAACTTTCCTTTTTATGTCCCAAACACACTGTAATTTTTTTGATTTAAAATGTTTATTTTTTAACCTTATTTTGACTTAATATCGAAAAAGCAACCTAATTTTCAATCGAAAATTCTCACGTCAAAATATCTGCTTTTTTAAAAAAGTCGGTGGGCTTTTTGTTCGTTGAAATCTCTACTTTCTGATGGTGTAAAAAATATATACATTACTATGGTAAATGTTCTCAATTCAATTCAATTCCCCTTTAAATCCTACCTTTAATTATATTTAGATCAACTATTTACGCATGTTTTTTGCGATCTTTATGTTTTATGGATTTGTAATTTTTTTGCTTATCAATGTAACATGGAATCTTACGTTTTTCGAGTAATTAAAGTAGAAATTTTAATAAATAGCTCAAAATTGTACAAAAATTTCGGATTAAAGTTTTTTTGCATTTTTTGAGAACATTTACTATAGTAATGTATATTTTTTTTTACACCATCTGAAAGTAGATATTTCAACGAACAAAAAGCCCACCGACTTTTTTAAAGAAGCAGATATTTTGACCTGAGAATTTTCGATTGAAAATTAGGTTGCTTTTTCGATATTAAGTCAAAATAAGGTTAAAAAATAAATATTTTAAATCAAAAAATTACAGTGTGTTTGGGACATAAAAAGGAAAGTTTTCATCAAATTTCGTGTATAAATTTTTTTTTTGTAAATGATAAAAATAAAAAACCAAAAACTTGGTTATTTGAATTTTTCACATAAATTTTGAGGTTATGTGAAAAAAGTGCAAATACAAAAGTTGTAAATCTTTTTTTTACACCTACAAGTTTGCCATTTAACGTTTTTCCATAGGACTTGAAGTTTTGCCGGAAATCGAGATAAATCGTTTTCTACCCTTAAAAACTCACCCCTTCCCCTTCCCGACCTCGGATCGCCCGTAATTTATTTTTCCTTTAATTTTTGTTCTATTCTCTTCCTTTTCCAATGGGTTTCATCCTACTATTATTTTTTTTGGTTTCAAAAATTATCGACCCTGGTCTATCCACCCAGATCCTCACCGCAACTTTTCTACAAACGATGTTGGCATGTTGCAACACATTTTAATAGCGTTTATGAATGACATGTGCCATCTATGGGTATCAGATTATTGGGTTTACCCTGTGACCTATTCTACTATACCAATGCATGTTATTTCAAATATAATATAAAGAATAATGCAATAGGCCAGGCCAGGAAGATTAAGCAAAGATAGACAAATCATAATATTGTTTGTTGTTATATTTTTGCTCTTTGTCCTTGAAAAAAAAGGCAACCTGTCATATACACATGATTTCAGCAGATATGCAGTTACATGGAATGAAGAATTTGGAGAAGTGCAAGATAATGGAAGAAGGTGGCTTCTCCATAGCAGTCAAAAGGTATACGAACATAATACATTGGTTATCTTGATCCTATCATGCAAGATAATAATCCATGGTTATAAGGTACATAATATAAACCATTATAATTCTTGCAGTAACCATGAAAAGCAAATTTAAATAATAAATTCTTGCAGATACAATGTGTAGGACTATCAATTAAAGACTTATTAGGTATAAAGTGTACGTTATTATGATCGATTGAGGAGTCACAGGAAATTATTTACTGTATTAAAATTTAATTTCGTTAATAGCACGAGCGTATAATGTAGGCCATAATAAATGAGAACCATCAAAGTATATTATGGCCCATTATATAAGAGTCAAATACTATGGTTTATCTACAATCATCCACTTATAGGTACAGTGTTGCGACTGATAAAACACCAATATTTGCCTTATTTTGACAGTTTATACAGTGTCACCAGTAAAGTCCGCATCATATGGGATTTTTTTTATTAATAGCTTTATTCATAATTTGATTTTGGCATCAAGTTCTGCTTCGATCGAGATGAAAATTAAGCAAAAAAATAGTAGTCACGTGATTCGCATTATCTGTCAAATTTTAATTTTTTCCAAAAAATAATTCAAAAGTTGGGTTATTTCTGAAAATATCGAAAAAAGTTATTAGAAAAAGTTTTTTTAAATGCAGTTTCTAGCCCACATGCAAAATTTCAGCTGCATAAGATAATTTTGATTTTTTACCTATATTTTGTAAATTGCACCACTTTTGCAAAATAAGACTCAACGCAACCTATATAAAACTTCTTAGTTTTGACAAGGCTTTATTTCAGATACATTTTCTTTAAAGTAGCGCCATATTAAATGTGTGTTTTTCTACAAAATCAAATTTGGGCTATTAAAATTTGGTCGCATGTGATGCAAAGTTTATTTGTTTTTGACCCTGTATAACTCGCTGTATATAAGGTAACTTCATAAAATAAGGATTTTTGAAAACGTAGTTTGTGCCTTGTCTGTTTTAGTATCATGGTCTAACCCTGTATATTATTGCAACAATTTAACTAGAGCTCGGTTTACTGAATTTAAAAAAAGCTTAATTATGATTGCTAGGTTGTCAAAAAACACTCTTTTTTATAGTATTTTCATGTTCGTAGATGGGATATTTTTTTTATTATGAATGACTTAATTCATCTGACACGCCACTGAAAATTTTTGAAAAGTTATTGCCCCTAAAGAGCGAAATTTCTGCGTTTTGATGGTTTCCAATGTTCTAATGTCTAGTGCGTTCCCGGATTTGCGTCACCACAAATATAGGCTGGCGAGCGCTATGAACCACCCGAGTCGGGACAGAGCGCTGGCAGGGCAGACACCCTCTCTGCTAAACCAGCGTCGTCGGCCGAAAAAACCGAAGGGTCGTCGACCCTCGCACGCAGGAGCCTGTGTGGGGGGGGGGGCCCGGTCGTTCAGATGAATAGGCTTGAGCAGGGGGGCAGACTGATGGATGGATGCTTGGGGCCTAAATGCTGCCACGCGATGTAATGTTATAATATTCCACAGCAGCGGTTAGAATATTTATGCAGGGGGTGGACAAGGTAAACGTTTTTACGTATAAACGGTAAAGATGATCAGTTACCCGCATGTATGTATTTCAGTCGATTGTTGGAAAAGTAAACAGTAGAGTTAACTTTTTCTTAAAACAAAGCGTTTTGACAGAAGACAACGAAATTTGACATTAACAGCTGATCAGGAGTGCGTTCATAAACGGCTTAAGCCAAGCTAGAAATTGCTTTACGCGTTCTAAATAAACCGCAGCTTGTCACCAATGATCAGCGTTTAGCGTTCACGAATCGCCGGAGTAGTGTAAGATTTGAGGGCACCCCGGAGAGTGTCCGAAAGTGGCTATACGAGTTATGATTGGTTGGAATTTTTTAAGGTTTAAATTTTAAAATCTGTCACGTCGACAGTTGCAAAATATTTTGGAAAAAATGGCAGTTATTGATGTGCATTTATCAACAGTCGATACAGTAAGATGAAAAGCTCCTCTACTTAAACGGAAATTTTCTTTAAATTCAACATCATTGTATTTTGAAGCTACCTGTTCCACATAATTTTGGATTCTTGGTGGTATGCTTTTGTTTATTGCCACTGCAGCTCCTAAATACAAATTTTCTATTTCATTATCATCATCTGTTTCAGTATCGGTATCATTAAAAAAATTCTGTGCACACTAACATCATAGCGCTAGTCAACCAAAAACTTAATTACAATCGTAGATAATTACTTTAATCATTACAGTAATTATCAAACCAACAACAGATACTTATATCCATAATCCCAAAAAGTTTTTTGAAAAATATAGATTTTTAGGTTGTTCGTTGACACTTCTTATTTTTGACAAGTGGCTTTTGTCGTCCATATGGAGGACTTGAGGTAGGAGGCCGATCGCAATGCATTGGATTCGGTCCCAAATTAGCATCGGTAATTCAGCTTTACGAGTCGCTGTAAGATGGCGCGCGTGTTCGAAGTGGGCTATCAAAAAATGGTTTCTGATGGACGCAATAACTATTTTTATTTAAATTAGTTCTTTAAGGAAGAAATAAGGACTTTTATATGAATTTACACTTACTTTGTTATACTTATTAGTAAACTAGGCCTGTATAAAGTTCCAACGATGCTTGGTTTTTAAAATACAGGGTATTAAACATTCTATAGCTATACCTTTGGAGCTAGAAAGAGACTTATTTGGCTGCGTTTTCTCTCTGAAAAAGATCCTGTCTTACACCCCGACACAAAGCAAACTCTACTTTTATAAATTGTACCATTATTCATTATAAATATGGAAATTAATTACAATACAACGTTATTTGTCTTGTCTTGCCTTCAAACATTATTTGTTATTTCGAAAAATAAAATGTCAATTGTCAAAAGTAAAAGCACAGAAAAATAAAGGGTTTAAGTAAAAGTTAAAAACTATGGAGGATCTAGTTTTCCATATTAAAAACGAAGAAGAAGAAGACAACATCACAGACAACAGACACTTCGGACGCGAGAGCCATCTATCGGCCAATAGCGAACTAACCAAAAAACCGGGACAGAATTTGAAAATGCTGCCATTGTCGATCGGCCTCCTACCTTATAGTTCTCCATAGTCGTCCACAACAAGTTCTGCTAAATTTGGCTTTTCGGTGGGGGTAGGGGTAAAGTTGGTTTTGGTTTGGCTTAAGCCGTTTCTGAACGCACTCCTCGTTTCGTCGTTAAAGTTCCCAGATCAGCAGTGGGCCCTTCGCGTCAGGTTGCGTCATATTATTTTCGATTTTGGTGTTTAAGGTTGAATTCTCAACGTCATTCAATCTATTGCCAACCTATAACCTATTTCGCGTTGATTTTTTGAGTTTATTGTTTTAATAACTAACATTTAAAGAAAATCAATATCGTCGGTACATTATTTCGGTAGTATTCGATATATTACAAAAATATCAATTTATTTTATTGCTTATTTTAGGAGAATTGTATAGTGAAAGAACAATGAGTGACAATGACATAATAATGTTAAAAAAAATCTTACCCGATATTTTTCGCTATACAATTCTCCTAAAATAAGTTGTGAAATTCCTTGATATTTATTAAATATGTCAATTATTGCCTATAGAATATCAAGTCGATACTGATTTTCTTTAAATTTTGTATAAAAGCCAGATAACATAAATAAATCTACGCGAAATAGGTTATAGGTTGGCAGGCATGTTGATACTCCCACCTTAAAGTGTTTCTGTGGCCGTTTTTTGTGTAGTATGTGTTTTAAACATTTTACTTTTGGATTTTATATATTTCAGTGACATATTTTCCTGGTGTTTATGATTTAAGTTTAATAGTGAGTACAAACACCATTTTGGTTAAATAATCTATTATGAAATCCATAAAGTGCCTTAAACCATTTACTTATCGTCATATAACTTTACGGAGATCCAAATTATTTCATAGAATACCTACCTACTTTTCTGTAATTTATATAACCTCTAAATTTATCAGTGTTTCTCTACAATATTATGCATGTATTATACATAAAAACCTTCCTCTTGAATCACTCTATCTATTAAAAAAAACCGCTTCAAAATCCGTTGCGTAGTTTTAAAGATTTAAACTAGTGTTGGGAAAAACCGATGATTTTAATAATCGAGTAGTCACTACTCGAGCGATTTCAATAATCGAGCGATCGCTCGAGCGATTTATCACTCGAAATTTCGGTTCAAGTATCAAGTAGTGAATGAATTCAATGAATAGCGCATTGAGCGAGTGGTTGATCGCTTGCCGCTCGATTCGATTCGATAGCGAATGACGCCGAGGGCAAGCGATCACCACCGATTGCTTTTTGAAGGCCAGGCCAGGCGTCGCAGATGTTTAATATCCAAAATCCAAACCAAAACGACGAAAACGAAACGCATGTCGCGATAGCGCCTTCTCTTTTATGTTTATGTGCCGTTAACAAAGACGTATGTCGTGTGAGACTTCGGAGCATTAACTTGAAAGCCGTCAAGCGACGATGGCCGAGCGGATATCGAATGAACGAACTTTCGCTCAGTGGTTAGTGCTTGACTGCTTGTTAAGCGACGATTTTCGCTTGAAATTATAACTCTAACTAAGTAGTCGTGTCAATAACCGAGTGATGTCGGTTATTTCAATAATCGAGTACTCGAGCGGTTTTTCACTCGAGCGATCCCAACACTAATTTAAGCACATATAGGGACAGACGGGCGACAGCGACTTTGTTTTATACTATGTTAAGATTTACTTGCTTGTTCGAAAGTTAAAAAGAAATATTTTGGCCGGCATTTATAGTTGGAGTAGCATCCAGGAAGGCAACAACAATATGGAATTTTTACTACAAAACTTGAAAAACTAAATCAGGAATTAAAATTAGATAATAGACAAGAAGATGCATTTAATATGCATAAATGAAAATCTGTCCAAATGCAAAACCTATACATTGTATAAATATAGCTGATTTCGTAAGGTCACGCGCCATAGAATTCATGGAGGACTAACGCGGGATACGGAGTTTGCGCACTTCGCACCATTTTGTGGATCATGTAAACATTGAACAGGGCCGGCTTAAAATGTATTTAAATAAATTTGGTCGTATATTTTTTAAATACTAGTTTATTACATATGATAGCTAAGGTAGTTTAGATAACTTTACCAGAGTTGCAAAGTAAAAGGCGCTATTATAGTGTCTCTATTAGAAACTAGATAACGCACAATACTTAAAATCACACAAACACCACAAGATATAAAATTAAAATATTAAGTGACGGTTCTGTTTGCATCGAAGCAATAGCTGATTGATATTTGTTGTTTATACTACGCTAGCGTGTATCCGGCATGCGTTGCAACCCGCTGGTATAAATACAAACCCGATATATTAGTACCCGGCATGCCACTTTCTGAAATTGCACCCGTGCGAAGCCGGGGCGGGTCGCTAGTTATGCATAAAAACCTGCCCCTTGAATCACTCTATCTATTAAAAAAAAAACGCTTCAAAATCCGTTGCGTAGTTTTAAAGATTTAAGCATACCTATATAAATAGGGACGGACGGACAGACAGCGACTTTGTTTTATACTATGTTAAGATTTACTTGCTTGTTCGAAAGTAAAAAGAAATATTTTGGCCGGCATTTATAGTTGGAGTAGCATCCAGGAAGGCAACAACAATATGGAATTTTTTTTGACTGAATTATAATATGTATGTATATGTGGGTGAATCATCGATTAAGATTTATCAATAATAAGCTTTTGCGTTAAAGTATCATTCAATATTCTGGACACATTTTAAAATATTTTGAATTGTTGTCACGCACAAAAAATTCGAAAAAATCGTTTAACCAAAAAGTGCCGTTCAAGAATTGACATAGAAATAAAAAAATACCGCAAATAGAATGTATGCAAGTGGAAGGCAGATGATATGAAATTAATATCAAGATAATATCTTGGTAACATTTTTTAGAGAACCAACCATGCAAGACTAGTAATTGACCTTTTCACTATAACCGAATTCTTTATATTTAGCATTAACATCCTGAATTAGAACCTATCAAATATACACCCCAATAATAAAAATCTTACTAGAGGGTCACAAACCTTTCATGAGACAATTAACAAGACGCCGCGAAAGCAGAAAGTTTGAAAACATGAGATCAAATAGTATATTAACGTACACGTTTTATAAAGCATCATTTTATAGCACGCGTCCATGTTAAAAAACGAGCCGCTTGCGGCGAGTTTTATAACGGGACAAGTGCTTAAAACTGCTTTATATAACACGTACTATTTTTTCTAATTTGTAGTTTTTTCAGTAAAAACACATATTTAAAAAGAAAATAAATAATAAAATCCTTCAAATTTTGTAAATTTTTATGTCTAAATTTTATGTTGGTAATACTATTTTTTATCATAGTAGCCTCTGGGCAACAAAAATTATTTTGCGAACTGTCATTTCTTGATTTATTGACCCATTTTCACCACGATATTCTAAAGTTATTTTAGCGATATGAGATTTGAAATTGGACGGAATACGTTGTGTGATCCTTGTACATTCGGTACATATACAGAGCGTTCCGAAATTCGGGCAATTTTGCTACTTTTTTTCGAATTTCAAAAGACGTGATTTTACGTCACGGCATTGCAATTTAGTATAGGGAAGATGGAAAATTCAAATAAAGTTGTAGTTAAAATCGACATTGGAAGGTTAGTAGATTGAATTTTGGATAGGATTTGGCAGAAAATGATAGCTTAAAGCATCTACAAAAGCAAAATAGTTCTCCGTCAATAAAGTTATTATTTAATATGTGTTTTTTAATGAACTAAAACAATACATACAGATTTGTAGATCTAGGCAACCAAACATACATACGTGGGTTCGTGTAGTATTTTGCATATTTGGACTAAAAAATATTAGTTATCTAGAATGCTAAGCTAAACGGTGAAAAAAAAACATGTCATGTAGGGCCAACCTTTAAATAATAAAATTCGGAGTTCGAAATAGATCTGTTTCAAGACAAAATTAGAAAAACCTTATTACGTCATCCCATTGTCCGCGTAATTCTTTTATTTGTCAGCCTCGACGGATTATATCGCTATCTTTGTTTTGATAAATTAAGTAGACAAAAACACCTTAAAAATAGAAAACAACCCGTCCGATGTTCAGGTAGACTGCGACCTTCAGCTGAATCTCTGGGACCCATGGGTCGAGGCAGATGTCACGTTAGTGAGTCTATTCCCGTGTTTTTATTTAAGAGCGTACCTCGTTTATTTATTTTCTCAGTACATAATTCGAAATTTTAAAAACCGTAGAAAATTTAATTTTTTTTCTTTCTATGCGATAGGATAAAAATTAAAATTTAGTGAAAAAGCCTATTGGGTTAATATAATACTTGGATTAATCATCAGAATTCATATCACATCGTGTGCAATCAGCATTGCCCGTCTATTGGAGATCCCGGTTTGATTGGCTGTACTTGTTGGATTATGTATGCTCTTACTATTAGAATTATTATTTATGCGCGTATTTAATGGTTGTAGATAAAATTATGCATTTATATGAGTGTAATAATGTCACGCTGGGATCCTAAATAATTATGATGGTTGCATAATCGACAGTCATAGAAGAACACGTGCCAAACGGTTTGGCAAAGCAAAAAATACTTATACACATGTCTAGAAATAATCATCAGATTTTATTATTGGCTATTAAAATTTCTTAAAAGTTCTCTTAATTGCCTATGACACGCGGCCACACTGAAAATTTACATGTTCTTTGGAATAATTATTAAAATCTGATTAATCTGAATCCAAATGGGATCGTGTCAAGACCATAGACATATATCTTTAGATACATAGAGCTTATCTCGTACCCAAACAAAAATTATAGCCCGGGAGGCAGCGTTGCAAATGATACAATCATTTCAGGTTGACTAATTCTTATCACAAGTAATTCTTATTGGGTAGTCATTTAATGATCTGAGCGTCAGCTGCTCAAGTAGCGGTGGACCTAGTCGTGAGAGAATGTAAATTAGGTATGTAAAAAAAAATCTAAAAATGATTTCAGGTCGCTTAAAAATTTGTATAGCAAATGTTTATATGATGACAATAAATAAAAAAAAGTCAGCTGCAAAGATAACGGGGGATTATGCGTCAGCTGCTTATTCAGGGTCCTGCACCTCACCCCCCGTCTTCTATAGCTAGCTCACTTATTAATTAAATTGAAATTTTGATATTTTGCAGACCTTACCTGTATCTTGGGGCGCATTTCAGGAGAATATTTTTTTCATAAAAGTGTGACGTCATAAGGATGTACTTTTTTAGATTAGATGCCATATTATATTTTCTTACTTATTTGGGTGCCTCCTATAGTTACCTACATACCCTTAAAATTTTATTAAAGTCGATTCAGTATTATAGGCGAAAAAAAAAATAAAAACTAAAAATATCAGTTTTGCACTGGTTTTAAAAATTATTAAAAAATAAATATAATGCCTCGTTAATAAAATTATACAGTGGTGCAAAACTGATATTTTTTAGTTTTTATTTTTTTTCGCTTATAATACTAAATCGACTTTAATAAAATTTTAAGGGTATGTAGGTAACTATAGGAGGATTAGGAGGCACCCAAATAATCAAGAAAATATATGGCATCTAATCTAAAAAAGTACATTCTTATGACGTCACACTTTTTTGGAACACCCTGTATACAATTTTTTTTCCTGAAATGCGTCCCAAGATACAGGTAAGGTCTGCAAAATATCAAAATTTCAACTTAATTAATAAGTGAGCTATAGAAGACGGGGGGTGAGGTGCAGGACCCTGAATAAGCAGCTGACGCATAATCCCCCATTATCTTTGCAGCTGACTTTTTTTTATTTATTGTCATCATATAAACATTTGCTGTACAAATTTTCAAGCGACCTGAAATAATTTTTATATTATTATTTTTTACATAATTGACATTCTCTCACGACTAGGTTCTCCGCTACTTTAGCAGCTGACGCTTGTTTCGATTGCTAGCTATAGCTATACAGTGAGGACCTAAAGTCCGTCCCCCTCCTCTAACTTCTAAACCGTTCGGTATATTTTAATGAAATTTTGAACGATAATATTTGAGCGTCTTGCACTTTTTAACATACCAATGACAACTTTAAATGTCAAGATGACAGCTGGGTCCGCTTTTGGAATATTTTTTTAAATGGAACACCCTGTATATTTTTACATTTTTAAATTCCACATAAAATTATAATTATTTTTTAATAAATGCATTATTAGTCTATACTTCATAGTTTCCGAGATATTGACTCTCAAAAAGTGACATTTTTGAACTTTGACAGCTTATAACCTTCTAACAGTACGTCTTAGAGCAAAACGGCTTACATGTCCCTATCTTTAATTTTTATTATCTTCCCAAAAAAATCAACTTCCGGTTAAACCGGATGTAACTCGAAAGCAGGAAATATAGTTGAAATTTGGCAAGTATAGTTCCACTGCATTTTTAAATTTTAATTTATTTCAGTCAATTGACTGGTCAATTGACCAAAAACAAATTGACCGGTCAAATCCACAACCCTAGGTACAAGTACAAATTGGTTACAAAAGTAATTCAACTTTACGATCTTTCTGTACTGCTGAATTTGCCAACGTCTTTCATACTGATTCAACCGAACTTACTCGTGTCAAATTTAATCAGATGGCTATACAGTGTGGTTGTTTACGTGTGCAACATATGGGAATTTTTTTTATTACCAATTTCTCAAAAAATTTTATTCTTGATAAAAGTTGATGCATGTTCGATAATCATATAAGGTGCACTTGGAATGGTTGCAAGTCAAACGGCGTACAGGGTAGGCCAAAAAATATAAAACTTGTACAAGAATAAAGTACTCCTATTTCAGAAAATTTAGCCAAATGTTATTAAGAAAAGTTGTTTAGAATTAAAAGTTATGCATAGATTTGAAAACATGACCTCCTAAAATAAAAAAATATATTTTTTTAAAAAACATTGATAATTCCCAAAATTTTTTTTTTATATTCATCTAAAGACCTTCATAAATTAATCAAAATCAAATCAATTTCATATATCTTTGTTCAAATTCAAGCATATTTGTAAAATTTACTTGAATTTTTAATTTATTAAGGAATCACAAAGTTCATGTTTGTTGCAACGATATTAAACACCACAACTTTAAAATATCCTAAAAATTCTTTTTAACAAGATAAAACATTAGTAATGATAATAATATGCTAATTAAAAAACTCATATAACGTGCAAAATTTTTATTTTAAATGTTTATTAAAAAACTTTATTCTTGTGCAAGTTTTATATTTTTTGGTCTACCCTGTACGCCGTTTGACTTGCAACCATTCCAAGTGCACCTAGTATGATTAACGAACATGCACCAACTTTTATCAAGAATAAAATTTTCTGAGAAATCGGTAATAAAAAAAATGCCCATATGTTGCACACTTAAAACTTAAACAACCACACTGTAGATAGGATTTTTTTAAAATTGTGCGTGGAAGTAACAAAACCACACCTCATGGTCACACTTTGATCACAGGTTGGAATTCTGTGCTTTTATATGGAACAGCCTAACAGGGCCGTAATCAGGGAGAGCTGCTAGGGCTGTGCGTATACTGAGCATGATGAGAATATGTCACAACATAGTACCAGGAAATACCTACCGTGCGAGCAAAAATTATTTGTATCAAAGAGGGCTTGGATTAAAAAACGTAGGGCTTGGTTTAGATCACAATGATATGGGGACGATATATCTAACCAAATCTAGGTTAAAATTTTGTCAAATTCATATTATGACATGATATGCCAAACTAATGGGTAGGTAATAAAATAAGTAGACGTAAGAATATACAGAAAGAAAAATAATTGCATAAATTGCTGAAATTGGCCACCGCCATGCTCCAAGCATAAATTCACACGTCTCTTCATATTTTCGAAAGTGTTGACCAGCATCTCTGGAGAAATGTTACCACATTTTTGGAGAATCCTTTCTTGTATCTAATTGTCCTAAATTTGCAACTGATGTTTTAAAAATAATGTTCTTTAAATGAGGAAAAACGAAGTATTCCATAACCGTTCAACAAGGTGATCTAGGTGGGAATTCAATGTCTGATCAAAAACTGATCAATCTGTTTTCGAAAAAATCGCGTCAGTAGTTAATAGTTTCGGCGGCTGTATGGGCGGTTGCACCGTCCTGTTGAAAATATCCAAAAGATAGTTCGTCGGTTCGTCGTCAAGTATTGCTCCACAAATGGATTCAAAATATTGTCTCTATGCCGCTGTGCTGTAACTGTGTCATGGAAAAAATAGGACAAACAATTCTTCTTCGGGAAACAGCTAACCAGACACCAATTTTTTGAGGGTGCAATGTGGACTCTACAAAAAAATGGGGATTTTCACCACTCCACATGCGTGTATTCTGAGAATTCACATAACCGGAGAGGTGGAACCAGGCTTCATCCGGAAAACAATGTCAGGTCTCAAAAATCATTTCTTTCCAATAAATTTTGGGTAAACCATTAAGAGTAATTCCTGTGTCTTTCAAAATCTGCGGCTTGTATTTCTTGGAATACTTGCACTTTATAAGGAAATAAATTTAGCTGCTTCTAAAGAATATACAGAAAGAATAAGAAAAATAATTACATTGCTTAATAATTGCTTCTTAAGAATAGTCCTGCATGTTCCATAAGATCTTCCCACTTCTTGGGACAGGCGTCTTATACAATTTGTTGGCGTATTTTGCATTATTTCACGACCGTTTGCAACACGTTCTTCTGTTCTTACAGATGGTTTTCCTGCTCCTTTTTTGTGTTGTATAGAACCTGTTTCCCTAAACACAGCCACGGTTCTTTTCAGGCAATGATAAAAATCCCCAGCAATAAAAGCAACGTTAGGAAAATGTTCGTGAAAATCGTCCATGCATATAACCCGGATTGTATTGCCACTCACCATTTACTCTAACCCTGTTTCGAAAATACGCTTCAACCATGAATGTTTTGTGCTGTTCTGTAAAGCCCATTGTGTGAATTGTTCAAGAAATTGGAAAAATCAGCGATGAATCAAATTACTTGTAGGTAACGACTGTCAAAGATGACGGAATAACTGATTGATTGTTAATTCAGGTTGTCGGGTTACTGACAACCAAGAGGTATTAAGCTCTACGGCTAAGTAGTACGTCCTTAGATGCAAGGCAAATAATACAATACATACAAACAAGTTGATGCAAATAATTTTTGCTCGCACGGTATGAGTCTGATAAAAAACAGGTGGGCGCAGTTTAAAATGCGAGGCTTGACTACGGGCGCACTGCATCCAAAGAGGTTGCTTGACGATAGCGATTAAAGCAAAATAGTTTTTCCTTTAATTCCGTCAGAGTCATTCTTCGAGGCGTTTAATCATATCATGGCTCATCAGTGAAGCTAGGCTCAGACCAAAGAAAGGAAACGCCAAGTTCAACTTGAACCAGTATACGGGGATCTTATATATAAGAAGTCTTTGGGGGATACCGTCAAATAGCAATTAAGTTACAATTAGTAAAAGGTTTTCGAATTTGATTTTACCTGGTTTGGTACAATTCCTTGTCTGCTATTCCTGGCGTCGGCGTCGATACGAACCCTGTAACAGAGTGAAATCATGAAAGATATACGATAAACGCCACAGGAAAGGTAATGGATAAACAGGGAGAATAAATAACACACTGGTTTGGAGCAAGGCCTTTTAGAATTTAAGGAGTGAGTGAAATAAAATAAAGCCCTTTTCTTTAAAAAAAAAAGTGAAATTTTGACACGTTTACCCCGTGGACGACGTAGGCAGGGATGGGTAGGTAGAAAATTATACATATTCTACTGTATACCTATTCTACGAGTAGAAAATTATTTTTCTACACCAACTAATTTTCTACATTTTCTACATCTCGAGATGTAGAAAGTTGTTTTTGTATATTTTTGACTATTATTTTTGTTTAGACGTTTATTTAAACACTTTATACATTAAAATAATATTACAGATCAAGCAACATAGCTTAAGTAACCAATTTAAAAAAAACTGTTAAAATAAAAAGAATACGAACACATTAAGAACATATTAGGTTATAAATATTATAGTTCAGTTTAACAAGCTAATACTCGTCAGATTTGTTATGGTCCCTCATCTTCAAGTGATAATAGATGTCAACATCTTTCAATTCTCCGAAGTAAGTCGGTTACGAATAGGTGAATGAACAAATGACAAATTTGAAAATAGCCTTTCTAGCTAAGCTGATGACGCAGGAATTGTGTTTAGCTTAATTGCCAGGTGGGACAAGGTAGGACAATGTTTTTCAGCTAATTCCCAAAAAGTTCGCACGTTTGTATTTTTTTTATCGCAGAGTTTTTGAAATATATTGCGATTACGCTTAAAATCTTGAAGACTGTCTAGCCCCATGGCATCTAAATTTTCTATTAAAAAATCATCAACATCTCTTATTTGATCTTCGCTTAACATTCTGCCACGATAAACACGATACAAGGAGTTAGCGGCCAGGGAAAGCGTTCTTTTGGCGTTTTTTTACATAGGGGATGTACTCTTCAAACCCTTTTGGTAATTGCAAGTTTATCCATTCTTCAGCTGCATCTGCAATGAGAACCTGAGTTATTTGTAATGAATTAATAATTTTGCAAACTGGATTGAACAGTTTAATACTGTATTCAATTTGCTTTTTTAGATTTTCGTCAACTAGTCTTGTTATGTTGGATTTAAATAATATGGCTTCAGTAAATTATTGTTCGCATTGCCGTTAAGTTCTCCAAATAATTAACAAATGATTCGCGAAAAGAACACCAACGTGTTTCACCAGCTAGGATCACCCTTTTACTCCCTAATTTTAAAAGGCCATTTTCAAGGTCGGGTGAACAAAACTCTTTTAATACTGATGAATGAACTTTTCCTGCAGTATTTTCAAAAACTAATTCTTTTGCACGTAGATTCGCTGTATGACTGTTGCATTTTGTATACCTACCACATATTTATTTGTTTTCCCATTTTTTTCATGTTGCTTGCAACGTCTGAACAAACTGCATACATTTCTGTGTTGTAAACTTCCTTAGCTATAACTACACAGCTTTCCACAATCTCTTATTGTTTAGAAAATAATGCTATGGTATTCTTTTTTCTACATTTTCTACATAATTTCCTACATTTTCTACGCTATTTTCTACACGTATGTAGAAAATTAATTTTCTACGCGTCGTTACCCAACCCTGGACGTAGGTCACAGCCTTCTACTACTAAGTAAAGATACAAACCAACTGTATAACCGAGCAAGAAACCAAAATGGCAGTTGATTTTTCTGACGTCCTGTCGTCCAGATTTTGGAAAATGTTTTTCTTCCTCCTGCCGCGATAGTTTTTGAAGGAAATAACTTTATATTGAAAGCAGGATAACTGCCCTGTGCATACTGCAAGAAATATAGGAAACTGGTTTAGACAAAACAAAGTAACATGTCTGCCTTGGTGCTCAAGAAGTCCTGATTTAAATCCAATTGAAAATGTTTGGGCATTGATGGTAAAAAAAATGTACAAAATAAATTTTAAACCATAGAATGAAATAGAGTTATTTGATAAAATAGAAGAAATTTGGCCGCTGTGCGAAAAAAACTATTATGCTTACACTTACTCCTTTAAAATCGAGAAGATTATGGTTTGGAGTGTAAAAATATAAAGGAAAGGATGCGATTATAATTACACTTAAAACTTATTGAATATAGAATAAAAAATTATATTGGTTAACTTTTTATCTTCACTCCCATGGAACAATTTAATGATTACTTAAAATATGTAAGTACCATTTTATTATACCAATTCTTTCAAATGCATGTTCGATTAGACGTAGTGCCAAAGTCTACATTAAAATTGATATTGAAATTATTCACTCTGCATTATCAGCCATTATTTTACAAAATTTTTCTAAATGTGTTAAAATAACGTAGCTTTTCCCTTATCAATATCATAATAATATGATAAAGATGTGATGTACCTACTAAGTCCGACCCAATAATATGCTTTGTTTTACGTAGGCAACGAACCGGTGCGGTGTGGGTAAATAGCGCGACGCAGCGTGACCAGGTTTAGCCTATCAAATCCCTTGTTAGTGTGGCGAATCGTACATTGGAGAAACAAAAATACCTCTTCCCGTACGAGTTAAAGAACATCTGAAATATACTCAAAGAGGTGAAACTTAGAGATCAGGTATAACGCAACATGTATGGACCAACCCAAGGTCTCTAAAGGGTAGGTTGCCTGGTAACTCTATGCCGAAGCGACGTGAGCGGGGTGTCTACGTCATCGAGACGACAAAGTTGATTTGTTTACATGGTGTACATAGCGGTTTTCACTGAATTATTGCTTTTGTAGTGTTATTTTGTTATTTAGGTGGTTAAATTTTAAACAATTGTGAAGTGTGGACATATTTTTGCGAACTCACAATATTATTTTGTGAGAAAACTATCACAAATTGTAAATTTTCAGCGATTTTCATTGTGTGAATTTCAAGGTTAGTTTATTAAACTTGATTCTTATTATGTTCTAATTTTAAAACAAATTATTGTTTGAATATTTATTTAGATATGAGTGGTGGCAATATTTGTAGCATAGCTATATGTAACAGTAATTCAAAGAAGAAGCCAGATCCAGGCGAAAAAAGATCATGTTTTTTACATTCCCAAAAAACCCCATCGTTTCAAAAGAATGGGAAGAAAATGTTGCTGAAAGGATAATTGGACGCCCAAAAAGAAGATGATATGCAGCAAGCATTTTCTGTTTACTGACTACAAAGATGAACTGCAAGCTCGCTTAATGAATTTCCAACCAATGGTTTTAAACAAAGATGGTAAGTGAAAAAGAGGAAATAAATAGGCAGTTCTCTATTAATAAAGTGACAACCAAGCCCAAAGTAAATAAACTTATATTATTCAGGGGTGAAAAATTCCAAAGTAAGGGTTGAGTTAATGTATTTATAACAATAATAATATTAATATTTGTGAGGGTTCTTGAAGTATCATCTAATGATAATCATAATTATTATTATTATTAAGACAGAAGTTTGTAGGTTTAGTGAACCCTTATTTTATTTATTTTTTATAGCTGTCCCGACATTATTTTTACCTTTGATAGAAAATAAAGATACCTACTGTGTTATCGAAAAGAGCTTGTCGGATAAATCGAAAAGAAAACAAAGCAACTGTGGAAGGTTTATTATAGTTAGAAACAGAAAAGCTAAAAGCCATTGATAACATTTCCATGGATATTTCGGAGGTTACATCAACAAGCAAAAAAAACAGATTATGATATTATTTGGGAAAGAAAATTTTCATTATTGAGACAAGAAAATGAGAAGCTCAAAAAAAATTGCAGATCATGAAAATAAAGAAACGATTTTAAAACAAAGTGGCTCCAACTTAGATGAACAAGATGTTTTGTCTCCAAACCAAGTGGACATTGCCTTAAAAATTAAATCTAAAGCTCGCTGGACACAGGATGAACTCTTAAAAGCTTACGTTAAAATATTTTGGTAAACGGTCATATACCTATATTTAAGACAAACTTTGCATTATCCGCTGCCTGGAATATCCACTTTACAACAGTGGGATGCAAATTAATATCAATTTAAGAAATGGAATTATAGATGATATTTTGCACATTATGGGAATAGCAAAAACATTAATAAAAGTGTTAATAGACATTAACCCTAATCGTTATTGAACTTCTTAGGTAATGAATGGTAAACCTATTTTATTTTGTGACATCATTTAATTTTATTCCCCATTGTAAAGTATAATTTGAAATAAAGAAATTATTATTGTTATTATTTCCCACAATTCCCAATATTTTTTAATAATAGATAAAACATGGTTTTCCAAAATATAATATTTAACATTATATGCAAAATTTTAAATGCTTTTAGCACTTACCTACCTATTAGTAATACAATACTGTCTATTTTCTGATAGGCCTAATTAATAATCAGAATATTGATAATAGAGTAAAAGTGCCTGTTCTTCCACCCAAGCCATAATTAGGAAAATATATAAGAAATATTCCTTTCTTAAGGGCTAAAATCATTTAAAGTTTGTCAAAAAATGATATTTAAACAAAAGCAATTGAATTTACATATCAAAACCACAGGAATTCTGTGTGAAAACTATTTAATTGCCATTCTTTATATGCTGACCATGAAAATATTTTAAATGTGTCGTCTGGATGACGTATTCCCGCGCATGAAATGCGAACATCTGATTGGCCCAAAGTTACCAGGCAACCTATAGTATAGAGACCTTGGGACCAACCAACATAATATACAGTGGTCAGAAGCCAAGGTTTTGGACACAGAACAGCACTGGAGAAAACGAAAATTCAAAGAAGCAGCTTTCATGAATCAAAATACCCACATATTATTTAGTAAACCAAGTAAATATATCCCCTTTATCTGGAAGCCTCTTCTTGTCCAAAACCAACAGCTCACACTCCAATAAGCACGTAGGCGGAGTCATCAAGCTTCATCGCACATGGATAGTATTCAAAGCAGAACTTTATGCCAAAGTCAAATTTCGAATAAAGTTATTTAAAAAAAAATCCCATATGATGCGGACTTTACTGGTCACACTGTATGTAAGTAAATAGAAACTGGGGTTATTTGTAGGTTAGGTTTAAATTATATTAGCAAGGTCACATTCAAAGGTAAATCCACCGTAATCCTTACTCCCTGCCCCGCCCAGCTCCTCACCTCTCTCTACTCTTCTACAAACGATGTTGTCAACACATTTTAATAGCGTTTATGAATGACGTGTGCCATCCATAGGTACCAGATCAATGGATGTATTATTATCAATAGGTTCTAATTCAGGATGTTAATTAATTCTGAATATGATGAATTCGGTTATAGTGAAAAATTGTGAGTTCAGAACACACCACTTGTCGTAATTTCATCTGTCAACGTCATAGTTTGCCATATTATGTTACATTTTTCGAAAAAATAATCATTGTTGCATGGGTCCATTAAGAAATGCATGACTCCTGTTATTCCATTCCGAAATTTTACTCCTTTAATAACACTTTTATTATAACGTGAGAGCAAAAATTATTTGCATCAAAGAGGGCCTTGCATCTAAGGACGTAATGCTTAGCCGTAGAGTTTAATACCTGTTGGGTGTCAGTAACTACCTGAATTAATTTCATTTTAATTATCAGTTATTCCGTCATCTTTGACAGTCGTTACAAATAATTTGATCCATCGCTAATTTTTCCAATTTCTTGAACAATTCACACAATGGGCTTTACGGAACAGCACAAAACATTCAGGGTTGAAGCGTATTTTCGAAACGGGGTTAGAGTAAATGGTGAGTGGCAATACAATCCGGGTTTGTGCATGGACGATTTTCACGAAAATTTTCCTAGCGTTGCTTTTATTGCTGGGGATTTTTATCATTGCCTGAAAAGAACCGTGGCTGTGTTTAGGGAAATAGGTTCTATACAACACAAAAAAGGAGCAGAAAGACCATCTGTAAGAACAGAAGAACTTGTTGCAAACGTTCGTGAAATAATGCAAAATACGCCAACAGATTGTATAAGACGCCTGTCCCAAGAAGTGGGAAGATCTTATGGAACATGCAGGACTATTCTTAAGAAGCAATTATTAAGCAAAGTATTTATTTTTCTTATTCTTTCTGTATATTCCTACTTTGTTAATTTTGTAAACAACAAAATAAATTTGTATTTGTCTACTTATTTTATTACTCATTAGTTGGGCATATTATGTCATAATATGAATTTGACAAAATTTTAACCTAGATTTGGTTAGATATATCGTCCCCATATCATTGTGATCTAAACCATCAAGCCCTACGTTTTTTAATCCAATCCTTTGATGCAAATAAGTTTTGCTCGCACGGTATTTCATGGATCTACAGCGATTATTTAAAGTTGATAAACAATAAATGTCAAAAATTAAATTTTTTCACCGTTTTTGACGTCAACTTTAAGATCACTATTATTAACATGCCTACTTTCAGTCGTTTTTGACTTATTGATATTTTTGAAAGAAATATGGATTTATTTTCCTCAAGGGTAGTGTAGTGTAGTCTCATTTGGTGTGGAAGTGCGATGCAAGTACCAAAAAAAAAAAACCCACGGCGCGTTAGTGGACTATACCCCGAGTAACGAAACGAGCATGTTTGTGTTAAAAGTCGTCAATACATAGGTTCTGCGTAGGCAACTTCCCATTATCTAACTAACACCTAAAAATAAAACTTCCACAGGAATTGTTTATAAATATTTCTGTTTAGCCACGATGTTTATACGACTAAACACAACTTTTACTTTTTACTAATGTGCATGCTATCTATAACTATAACGCATTATCTACGATTATCAAGTTGCACCTTGAACTCTATTTTTGCATACAATCCGTCGCAGTATTACTTTTTTCGACGCGTAAAATCCAGTATTTTAAATCGCATTATTTGTGAAAAAAATTGTTTGGGTTGGTGTTAAAATTACCATACCTATTAGATTTGCGATTACTATACAGGGTTTGTCAGAAGCAACAGTTTTTGATTTTTGGATTTTTTTTCAATTCCTTTTGATTATTGGCTAAATCATCACTTTGGGAACAAATGGATTGGAAGGAACCTATGGTCTTTGTATCCCAATACAGCAAATTAGGAACTGTTATCGGGAATTTATAGATGTCCAGTTGAAGTATGCGCTAACTCGGTGGTATTACGTTTGAATAAAAGTTTTATAATTTATGATTGAATGAATTAAAGAAATATGACATGTTGACATGTAATAATAAAAATACTTCAAAAGTAGGCAAATAAAAAATAGTATTCTTAAAACAAAAGCGTTACTCGGCCAGATATAAAATCATATTCGAAGTAAGAAAGCAACAATAGTTGTTTGTTTTTACGTAAATTTAGTTTAAACGAAATCTAAGAAACTAAAAATGATGTTTCTGACGAACCCTGTGTAGTAATTGCACATGTAATATTTGAAATTGTAGTTTCAGCCCCAGCAAAATTCATTTAATAAATCAAGGAATTGAAAAAAAATCCTAAAAAGTAAAAATGTTGTTCTTGACGAACCCTGTATTGTAATCGCAAATTTAATATTCGAAATTGTAGTTTCAGCACAAGCAGGCGATTTTATAAGGAATGACTTTTTCTTCTATACCTACTAATAAAAATGTTTTTCCTCTTCCAAACTCTATCCGAGGATACACTGTATATATAGCTGTCCCATCCCTTACGTCCCGTCTGTTCGCAACTAATTATTGTAAAAAGCAGGCACAGATTTCTATACTTGCATTTACTGAAGTACATAGGTACAACTTGCCTAAAGATTGTTACAATCTAGGTGTTATATCTATGTGTTGAGTATTTTAGAGAACTTTAGATCATTTAAATTAACAAAACTACTATAATAATTATTGTAGTGCAGAATATAAATAAGAAAATAAATAAATATTAGTGGGCCAAAAGTTACACTGAACTTATTATGACTTTCAAAGTGTACCTATACCATCAATTCGCGTAGAATGGCCGAAGTATAAATATCATCCGTATAAATATACGAATGCACCTTCAACCTTCGCATGAAACAACGAACCAAATGTTCAAAATGGTAGATATTAGAGTACATCAAATGAATACAGATTTGTACAAATACTCAAAACCCTCAAAAAGTCGAGCAAAAAGTTGGGCGGAACAAAATTTGGGTAAAAGAAAATTTTTCGGAACTTTTACAAATTTAAATTGGACCTGCATTAGAAGAAGAAAGAAGCTGCTCCTGAAAATGAATATATTTGGTTTCAAATGGACGATTGTCCTGCGCACAATGTACGAGAAGTAAAGGAATATGTCCAAAACGTTTTCGATGGACACACAATAGGATTAAATTACACCGTAAATTGCCCCGCTAGGTCTCCTGATCTTTTACCAAACGACTTTTTCCTGTGTCACATTAAAAGTATTATACAGGGTTAGGAAAAATTACCAGAACGGTCGATTATTTCAAAATATACAGGGGTTATCAAAAAACGTCTTATATAAAAAAATGTAGGGCTGTTAAAAATCTACATATCGGTGATAAATTGTAATATACAGGGTCGCCCACAAAGTTGTGGAAAATGATAGTTATATTTTTTTAAATGGAATACCCTGTATATTTTTACTTATTTTGATTGTCGACTCAATTTTAAACATTTTTTATTAACCATGTGTTATACCTAAATTCATTACTTTCCTACATAAATTGATCAGCTACAAAACACAAAATAAATTTCAAGAAACAATTTATTAAGTTAACTTTAAACAAAAACGTATAACAAATCATGGCAAAACGGCTCTATTTTTTAATAAGTGTTGAAAATGACCCCCATTTACTAACACAATGATACAAATTATCGCAAAAATGTCTTTGGGTGTTTAAAACCATTTTCCTTGTTATTCTCGCACTTTCATTGACAATATTCATTGTTAATTCTTCTAAATTATTGGATTTATTTTGATAAACTATGTTTTTCAGGTGACCCCAATAAAAAATCGAATGGCGAAAGATCGGGGGACCGTGAAGGCCATTCGATAGGCCCTCTTCTTCCTATCCATCGATTTGGGAACGTGACATCCAAAAATTCTCTAACTTCGCGAGTAAAATGCGGAGGAGCTCCATCTTGCTGATACCAGGTTAAGTTAATATCAGCATTTAAATTGTTTATAGCTGGAACTATTTTTTGCCGAAGAAGCCTGAGATATCGATCACCGTTCAAATTTCCCTCGATAAAAAAGGGTCCAATTACATGTCCCGCAAACAATCCAGCCCAGACATTAACTTTTCTTGGGAACTGTGTATGGAACTCTTCATACCAGTTAGGGTTATTTCGCGCCCAGTAAATGTAATTTTGCTTATTCACCATTCCGTGTAGTGTAAAAGTCGCTTCATCCGAAAACACAATATTGTTTGAAAAATTCGGATTTTCTTCCATATTTCTAGTCATTATTTCGCAAAATTCTAGCCTTCGATCACAGTCAACGTCAAAAAGAACTTGTACAACATTAATTTTGTATGGATGCATTTTCTCAGTATGAAGAACGGTTCGTACAGATGTTTGATCAATTTCATGATCCAAAGCAAGCTGATTGGTGGATTGTTTGGGATTTTCTTCTATCGTAAGCAGAATGTCCAGCTTTTTTTCCTCGGAGGTAGCAGTCCTAGGTCTTCCAGATCTTGGGCGGTTTTTTACAGTACCAGTCATTCTGTAACGCTCAATAGTTCGAAAATCTGCATTTTTTTAAATGTGCCTGTCTGGATGCAAATTATTGTAAATATTACATACCTCCTGATATGATCTCTGTTTATCGCCAAACCCCCTTAAAATTAAAATATCAATTCTCTCTGTTTCAGTAAGTAAAAATGCCATGTTATTTATTTTTTGTCTATTTCTGTCAGAATTTGAGTTTCAGATGTCAAACTATTAATTATTTATTAGTAACCATGGTCGTGTCTTATTTGTTGTTCACTATGTTCGAAAATCGCATCGTTATACGTTATTATTTGAAACGCCGATTTCTAGGAAAGGAATTAATTTAGGTATAATACATGGTTAATAAAAATGTTTAAAATTGAGTCGACAATCAAAATAAGTAAAAATATACAGGGTGTTCCATTTAAAAAAATATAACTATCATTCTCCACAACTTTGTGGGCGACCCCGTATATTTCAATTTATCACCGATATGTAGATTTTTAACAGCCCTACATTTTTATATAAGACGTTTTTTGATAACCCCTGTATATTTTGAAATAATCGACCGTTCTGGTACTTTTTCCTAACCCTGTATACAAAATTGTGTCATAAAAATTTGGAAGAACTAAACATGGAAACTTCAGGGGAAGTTAATAATATAAGAACTGAATTTTATGACCTTTTAAAAGATATTGCTTGCCAGTAAATGGATGACTGTTTAAGAATTTGATTTAAAAAATCCAGTTTCCATTTAAATTACTTGCTGTCTTAACAGGTACTTTTTAAAAAGTGTTGTTTTTCTATGTGTCTTCAAATGTTGATATAAAGTTTTCATTATATCGTTTTAACTACTTGCGTTTATGAATTAGAACAATCATTATTTTTTCTCGAATACTGTATATGTTAAAACTAATAAGAAATAAAACGTCTAGTAAGTCATTATTATATAATTTTACTGCTGGCGCAACGCTTTTCTTGAAAGACATACTTCTATAAAATACAAATTTAAACTAATTTTAAAAAGAGCACAAACCACAGAACCGTCAACAAATTAATAACCTAGGTCCATCCAACTGTCTGTCGTCGTCATCGGTGGTCAGTGCATGAATTTTGATGTTGCCACATGTAGAAAGTTTTGTGTTGAATAATAAATAAAGTTATGTTCTTAGGCCCAATATTAATATCCAGTTAACACTAACCTGTAAGATAACTTCTAAGGATACCATTATTGGAATAATAGGCCTTTTCACTATAACGGAATTTATCATCATCAATCAGTATTAACATCCTGAATTAGACCCTAGGATAACATGATAATACATTCCAATAATAAAAATCTTCCTAGAATGTAACAAACCTTTTCTAGAAATAATAAAAAGTCGCCGCAAAAGCAGAAAGTTTTAAACCGTTCGATTCGCTGGTTTAGATCGATCCGGATCGATCTAACTGATTCTAACATATTATCTGATTCTGACCTGTGTTCGATTGGCAAATCATTACTGTTCCCCCACTACCGTCGAAGTGATCCCAAGTGAACCTGTGAAATTGCAGAATCACCAAAATCAGATCAGTTGGTTGTTTTGTTTACTTTATCGTTTTGGAGGTTATAGTTCCATTCTGTTTTCTGTTCGTTGGGTATTTATTAGTTTTCTTTGATTATGTGTTTTTTCAAGACAATTAATCTGTAATGTAGAAATAGAAATGAATGAATTATGTCTTTTTGAACCCATCTAAGTAAATAATATTTTCTGTACGGGAATGAGAAGAGTGGAAATAAAATATGTTAAAGTTTTTTACTTTAGTCCCCCGCTTTATAAAATGCTACTACCCTACTATCGACTAATTTTTGAACATGAAATAAGGTTAAGTCAAAATCAAGGGCGGATCCAGGGGGGGGGTCATGGGGGTCATGACCCCCCTGGGCGGTTTACATTTCAACATACGTAAATACTATTGTGGAGTCAAAAAGAGTGAGTTCATAACGCAGTGCACATTTTTTCTACAAATTGAAAACACTGTTATTTTACGGCGTCGTGCAAAAAGGAACTCGTTACCTACTCATTTTCATTGTAAAAGGAACTTCATTAATAATATTATAATTTAGGATTATCTCTAAAAAATGTACAAACAAAATCTCTAGTTTTGTATATTTCAGGAGTTGGTTCTCTAAACCTACGTTCTTTTTTCATTAAAAACTCGGCGACTGCCGGTCTTGGATCAAAATGGGCTGTTCAACGCCATTCAATGACACTAAGAGCCGATCATTCATTGTATCTTCATTTAATGAAATTCTTCCTGGCGTTTTTAATTTGTTGTAATGTGAAATAATCCTCTCAGTAGTCATTGAATGAGGACTTATTAGCAATAACGAGACTAAAAGCTTTTGTAATATATCCTTAGTGCAAACTATGAGTTTTCTTAATTTATAAGCAAGTCTGGTGCCTTCATCGGGAGTATCAATGTCTGAAATTTCTTGAATTAAAGGCCAGCAATCACACACGGATGTCGCAAAATTGGACACTTCCTCTGAACCGAAGAGATTCTCAACTAATGGTCGGCCTGCGGATATCATTTTAGCTAAAAACCTCTAAAAATTTTCGTCTGCGGCGCTGTGTGACCCCCCTCAGAATTAATTTCTGAATCCGCCCTTGGTTAAAATCGAAACCCAAACGAACAACTGACATAATAATCCGTGTTTCACCTTGGATCACTGAACTGATTTTTAAGATCAGATCGATCAAATCTCTGTTCCAATCGAATACGGCTCAGAATTAAAGTGTTAATACTTCGTAAACGGTTGAAGATATAGTAAACGGCACGAATTCTCTCATTTTAAAACAGATGACAGCAGAAATTTGCCATCGATCAGCTGATATTGGGACATAATAATATCCCCAGATTAGTAGTGGACCGTAATGAGCCCAAACACCGAGTTGAATTGCGTTTTCAAAATATTTAGTGGTTATGGTGCCTTTTATTTTTACTTTCATTGAATTCTAATTACTATTGTGTGGCCGGTAGGTTATCCAATCTCAGTTTGAGGACATTCCAATTATTCCATACGGCGGTAAACAGTCTCAAAGAGACCGACCGCACAACCAGGGTTGTCAGATCTTTCTTCTTCAATTCTTTAAGTTTTTAATTGTTAGTCAGTAACTTTCTTTGAAAGCTAGTTTGCAAATATACTTTAAACCGAGGAGTTTTGTGTGACAGAAAAAAATAACAAGCAATTAACAAACCCTTGTTTCTCGTATACTTATACATAATATATTAACAAACCAGAAAATTTGGTAGAACTGGCAACCGTTCACAATTTATGCGCGTTGTCAGAGGTGATAAGCGCCAGCTACTTGCAGCTGGTATAGCAGAAGCGGTCCCCGACCAGTTCAACGATCGATTCTGTCAGACAGAGATAGGCCAGTGACCGCGGATGGCGTAGAAGAGACGAAGATAAAATATACGTGATTTGGAACTTATGGACGGGCCGGGGAATGGTCCGACTCGGACTCCGAGAATGGAGTTCTGGTAAAAAATTAAAGCATTTTCTGAGCAGTGTCGTGCCGTGTCAGGTTTATTTTTCTGGTTTTAGTTTTGTGTATAGAATCTTTGAGTTACCTTATATTTATTATTTTAATATAATATTATTATATATACAGTGGGTTTATAAAGTGTAGTATGTACAAACACCCAATGTTAAACTACAAGTGTGTATACGCATTTTAATTATTTGTTTTGGACGCCTATGGTTAGGAGTTTCATACTGTTTTATGTCATTAAATTGACCTAAGAAACACTACACACGTAGAATTTGTATGATCCACCCTGTATATCTTTTTTCTAAAAAAAAAACTAATTCGACGGGTCCCAGCGATTGTTGATTAAGTGGACGGTAGTCAACAATAGAGGCTGATCAGTTTCTTTACCATATTCATAAACACTGTATAGCTACGAAAGTAGTAAAGATGCTCATTATCAGGTTTATGACTTGGTGTAAAATCCTGTAAAAGTTTCTGATAATTGAGTTTGTTGAACGTGATAAGATAACTTTCTGATTAAAACGCAAGAAACGTTAGTCATAGCATCAATACGTAGAAACAAACCAGCTTGTCGAGAAGCTATTATTAAATAATTTTAATGTTCATCTATCTTTCTTTATGCTTATGTCGTCGCAAATCAGCTGTTTCACTAAAAATTGCGGACGCGTGTATAAACCGCATGGAGCATCTCCGAAGGCCGTCTATCAGTCGCCTAGTAATCGTCCACTGTGTTGCCGAGAGTGGATATTCTTTGAACATTTTCTTATGATAAAAGAAAAATAAGTCGAATAAATAATAATGTATCGGCATTTTTTTGGAGTATTATGCAAAAGGAAAATTAAAAACTTTTTGCGCATTAATTTTTTACTTGGGAAGAAAACAAAAAGCATTTTTTTTTTCATGTTCTGCAAGATTTGTTCGGATATTTCTGAAGGTATTCGCAATATTTAATATTTTCTTTAATCCAATTATTATTAAGCATATTTGCCTTAATTTAACCATTTTCGTATCTCTTACAGTTTCAGAGATCCCTACCCTACCGTACGCGCACGAATTTGTAGCACCCTGAATAGTGCTATAATATTACTTTATTTAATTAAGTAAATCTGTTGATGTTTTGATGTACAGTTGTATTCATAAAAAAGCGTACACGAATTAGAATGAGAGGAAGGAAACCTTAACCATATTTGCGTAAAACCGGCTTATCGCATGTTAAAGGTTATTAAAAAAGTATTGGCGTTGGGCGTTAGTTCAATAGAATAACAAAAATTATTTTTTTTTATTTTATAATATATCTTAACAGTTTGTATAAAAATTACAATAAAAACAAATAAATAATGTTTAACAAGAATAAATAAAATTTATTATTTGGTCATAATATATCCCTGTTTTTCTATTACTTGAGCCAGTCTATTCGGATTTGACTGAATTATATTTGATACAATATTTGGATCAAGCTCTTCCCAGCACACATGTATAATTTCCCATAAATCTTTTGAATTTTGTGGATTAAAATTTCGATTAAATATTTTTTTTACGATTATACTCCAAAAATTGGATTGATATCGGGACTACAAGCGACCCAAGGCAGCACTTCCACATTATGGGTTTGAAACCAGTGGGTTACAGCATTGGCAGTCTGGACTAGACAATTCTCTTGTTGAAATATGAAAGTATTATTGATATATTTGCTCAGCAGATGGTAACAATCGATTTCATATTTTTTAAATTAATGGTTCCATTAATTTGTCTTTTTAAGACCGTTGTAAGTCTATACTATATGGCCAATGAAACTCCGAAAACGGCCACACTGTTGCCCAGATCAATGGCTTTAAATTATTGCTTTGAATAATCTCTCGTCGAACATACCACGTGTCCACGTACAGAGTAAACAAACCTAGCGAGAGCAAAGATTCGGTCAGTTTGTTTGATAAACCGATAACATTTACAAATAGGTAATAATATCATTGTGGTGGGTATGGTGTTTACCTCATTTTGATGACGTTATCTTCTTATCATATCATATTTCCCTGGAAAATAATCGTTTAAAAATACAAACGTGCATGAGACTACTAAAACTGTATCATTAATTTCGTTAGCCATTCTAGGGTTAGAAAGTCAATCACCGGAACTTCTCTCGCTAATATGTAAATATTTAGCGGTTTAAACTGTGAATAGTGCTGGCTTTTACTTGATGGAAATTAGATTAAAGTTTTTATTGCAATAATTTAGTGATTTACCTATCAAAAGATTTTTCAAATTTAAACGATAATGCCGGAAAATGTAATACCTACAATAATTTAGCTTTAGTTGGAATTGTTGAATAAAGAAAAAAAACCTAGGATAGGAATGGACGTCGGAGTGGGAGCTGGTATCTTCTCCGAGAGCATGCAAATACAGAGGTCGTATAGACTCCCAGACTACTGCAGCATCTCTCAAGCAGAAATTATGGCAGTAGATAAAGCAGTCAATAACCTGCAGGATTATCCTGGCCTGAGAGAGCTGCATGCGTCAATAGCTGTAAAGGCAATTTGTTCCAGCAGCATTAAATCAAAATAAGTAAGGCTGTCGCAACAATCTTACTTGATGCTCAGCATCCAGTCACCTTGTGTTGGGTTCCTGGCCATTATAGATGGAAAGTGGTGCGCTAACCACAAAAGCCGCAGGCAAGTCTGCCGAACTAGCAAAGAATACTGTGGCCAGACCACTGGGATCGGTCGAAGAGGAGGTAGATCGGATAGCTAAACAACTACCACAAAGCAGATGGACAAAGCTAACACTCTGTATCATCTCCAGGCAATTGCGGCCCCCTACCAGAGAACTCAAAGCCAACGCAATATTCTGTGCAGGAAAAAGCAGCGTTATGTTATAACAGCACGTCAGAAAGACCTAAAAGATATCATTGCCGGTCTTTTCGCTAGACACGCCGGACGTATGCAAACACCGTGCGAGCAAAAATTATTTGCATCAAAGAGGTCTTGGATTAAAAAACGTAGGGCTAGGTTTAGATCACAATGATATGGGGACGATATATCTAACCAAATCTAGGTTAAAATTTGGCAAATTCATATTATGACATGATATGCCAAACTAATGAGTAATAAAATAAGTAGACAAATACAAATTTATTTTTGTTGTTTACAAAATTAACAAAGTAAGAATAGACAGAAAGAAAAAGAAAAATAATTACATAAATTGCTGAAATTGGCCACCACGCATAAATTCACACGTCTCTTCATATTTTTGAAAGTGTTGACCAACATATCTGGAGAAATGTTACTATATTCTTGGATAATCCTTTCTTGTATCTAATGGTTCTAAATTTGCAACTGGTGTTTTAAAAATAATGTTCTTTAAATGAGGAAAAACGAAGTAATCCATAACCGCTCAACAAGGTGATCTAGGTGGGAATTCAATGTCTGATCGAAAACTGATCAATCTGTCGTCGAAAAAATTGCGTCAGTAGTTAATAGTTTCGGTGGCTGTATGGGCGGTTGCACCGTCCTGTTGAAAATATCCAAAAAGTAGTTCGTCGTCAAGTATTGCTCCACAAATGGGTTCAAAATATTGTCTCTATACCGCTGTGCTGTAACTGTGTCATGGAAAAAAATAGGACAAACAATTCTTCTTCGGGAAACAGCTAACCAGACACCAATTTTTTGAGGGTGCAATGTGGACTCTACAAAAAAATGGGGATTTTCACCACTCCACATGCGTGTATTCTGAGAATCTGCGTAAGTAGTTAATAGTTTCGGCGGCTGATGTATGGGCGGTTGCACCGTCCTGTTGAAAATATCCAAAACGTAGTTCGTCGCCAAGTAATAATTGCTCCACAAATGGATTTAAAATATGGTCTCTATATACCGCTGTGCTGTAACTGTGTCATGGAAAAAAATATGGACCAAAATGCAATGTGGACCCTACAAAAAAATGGGGATTTTCACTACTCCACATGCGTGTATTTTGAGAATTTACATAACCGGAGAGGTGGAACCTAGCTTCATCCGAAAAAAATGTCGGGTCTAATAAATCATTTCTTTCCAATAAATTTTGGGTAAACCATTGCCAAAATCTGCGGCTTGCAAATACAAACTTATATTTTTGTTGTTTACAAAATTAACAAAGTAAGAATATACAGAAAGAAAAAAAATTGCTGAAATTGGCCACCATTCCATAAGATCTTCCCACTTCTTGGGACAGGCGTCTTATACAATTTGTTGGCGTATTGTGCATTATTTGACGAACGTTTGCAACAAGTTCTTCTGTTCTTACAGATGGTCTTTCTGCTCCTTTTTTGTGTTGTATATATAGAACCTGTTTCCCTAAACACAGCCACGGTTCTTTTCAGGCAATGATAAAAATCCCCAGCAATAAAAGCAACGTTAGGAAAATGTTCGTGAAAATCGTCAATGCACAAACCCGGATTGTATTGCCACTCACCATTTACTCTAGCCCCGTTTCGAAAATACGCTTCAACCATGAATGTTTTCTGCTGTTCCGTAAAGCCCATTGTGTGAATTGTTCAAGAAAGTGGAAAAATTGGCGATGAATTAAATTACTTGTAACGACTGTCAAAGATGACGGAATAACTGATTGATTATTAATTCAGGTAGTTACTGACACCCAACAGGTATTAAGCTCTACGGCTAAGCATTACGTCCTTAGATGCAAGGCCCTCTTTGATGCAATGATGCAAATAATTTTTGCTCGCACGGTACTAGCTAATGAGTTCTGCAGGAATTGCAAAGATGAAAAAGAGGAGGAAATTAGTCAACATTTCTTGTGTGAATGCCCTGGCCGCACGAGAAGAAGTTTCAATGCATTGGGCGAACCATTCTTTAATGATGAGGAAGTAAGACAACTGGACCGACTCACTAAGTTTATCAACAGTAGTGGCTGGTTGGAACGAACTGCCAAGATTCTTCTATGCTCTACGTCGCGCTAACCATCAAGAAGATGATGCGGAGAGGTTCCGCGGAACACGAGTGGTATCACAACGATCATCATAGGACTACGTGATACTGTTTGTATATAGTGCCAAAAGTCTGCCACTCTAACCTAACCTAGGATAGAAATGTGGAAGCGCTTTTCTTCAAGTTGTACCATAAATAAGTGAGCAGTCCGATGACAAAGTGTAAAAAATATAATTTTTTTAATTGTTAGTAACTCGTTAACGCTTGTTGCTATGGAGGGGGAATGCAGCGAGAGAGGAATGTAAATCGCGCTCGAAGAAAAATTGGCACTTGGCAATGTTGAATCTTGATCGATCTATTTTAAACACGCGTAAGTTCAGTTCAGTTCACGATTGCCAATACTGTATAAACAAATAAGCCTAAAATCTAAAAAATCGGCTTGTGTCGCCTAAATATAAAAATAACCTTAGATTTGAGACAACAGCCATTAACGTGAATATATGGGCCCGTTTTTTTACATTAATGATTATCTTAGTATTTCCTGATCCCCACGCATAGTTATTTCGGTACTGTGTGCCAAAGCAACCGACTGTGTAGGAATGTAGGAAATAGTTATTTTCCTAACAAGTGCGCAAAGTGATACTTTTCCGCACGCAAGTACAGTTGGACGAACGACGCGAAGCGGAGTTCGGATAAGTTCTTGCGTGCGGAAAAGCACTTTGCGCACTTGTTAGGAACAACATTTTTCCTACGAGCTTCATATCAGATAACAACAAAAATAAAAATATGATAATTTATTTAATAATTTTTAATTCGACTTTAAAGAAAGAACTATAATATACTTACAACTAAAAATTACATAACAAAAAAAAATAATAGAAAATTAAAAAATTACATAACAATAAAAAAAATAATAGGAAACTTAATTATTTGTTTATAACATTTATATTTATCGTCAGAGCTGCTCATTTTAACAGTGTTTATATATATTCCCTACCAAGGAGATTTTTGAATAGTTTTACTTTTCCGCACCCAGTGCGGATAAAAGTCTTATCCGCACTAGTGCGGAAAAGTGTAACTTTGCACACAAAAATGCGTGCGCAAAGTACTACTTTGCGCACGCTCGTAGGAAAACAATATTTACATACTCTTCCATATGATAATCCAATAAATACAATCATGCTATTTTCTAGAAGTTCATAACAATGAATGAGAATAATATACTACGTCAGGATTTAACAGAGAACAACAATTATTATTATTAAACAATTATTCTTTGTTTCCTTAGTGATGAGTGGACATAATTATTATACAGACTGTCCGCGGATAGGGTTTACAATAGCACAAATGAATGAAAAATTTCATTTTTCGGGAAAGTCATTCTTGATAAAAAGTTTTGCTTGTAAAAAAATGCAATTCACGAAGAGAAAATTTTGATTTTTTATACAGGGTTCGCAAAAACATGATTTTTCTCCAAAAGTAAACTACCTTTATTTTTCATTTTTAACCAAAATGCCAATTAGAAAATTTATTTAGAATAACGTTTCTAATTTAAATCCAAGATTTAAAATAAATATTCGATTTTTTTAGTTTTTTTTTTAATTTTTAGAGGTAAAATTTTTTGTTTGTTTGGATAGTAGCATTAGCGGTCGAAATACATACATTATCAATGACAGAGGGGTATCAAAAAGTTTCAAGAACTGATTTTTGGTCTTACCAGAAATATGTACAGGGTTATCCAACCAAGACTAGACAAGGCGATTTTTTGACTTTTCCTGTACTTTTATAAAAAAACTGAAATAGCCATATTAAGTCATTTTCTCCCGCGAATTCGAATATCTTCAGCAAAAAACAATTAAACATCAAACAAAGGTACTAGGGGTCACTTTGATATTTTTTTAAATGAAATACCCTGTATATTTTTACATTTTTAAATTCCACATAAAATTATAATTATTTTTTATTTAATGCACTATTAGTCTATACTTCATAGTTTCCGAGATATTGACTCTCGAAAAGTGACATTTTTGAACTTTGACAGCTTATAACTTTCTAACAGTACGTCTTAGAGCAAAACGGCTTACATATCCCTATCTTCAATTTTTATTATCTTCCCAAAAAAATCAACTTCCGGTTAAACCGGATGTAACTCGAAAGAAGGAAATATAGTTGTTCCGGTTTAACTGGAAGTTAATTTTTTTGGGAAGATAATAAATATTGAAGATGGGGACGTGTAAGCCGTTTTGCTCTAAGACGTACTGTTAGAAAGTTATGAGCTGTCAAAGTTCAAAAATGTCACTTTTCGAGAGTCAATATCTCGGAAACTATGAAGTATAGACTAATAGTGCATTTAATAAAAAATAATTATAATTTTATGTGGAATTTAAAAATGTAAAAATATACAGGGTGTTCCATTTAAAAAAATATCAAAGTGACCCCTAGTACTTTTGTTTGATGTTCAATTGTTTTTTGCTGAAGATATTCGAATTCGCGGGAGAAAATGACTTAAGATGGCTATTTCAGTTTTTTTTATAAAAGTACAGGAAAAGTCAAAAAATCGCCTTGTCTAGTCTTGGTTGGATAACCCTGTACATATTTTTAATTTCACAAATGAAATTACCCCGGAAATAACACAAAATTTTTTTAAAATAACAACAAATAGCAATTCCATAATTTGCTATTCAAACACTCCCCCTCCATATTCAACACATTTTTTCCAGCTGTAAACGAATGTGGTCAAAACTTCTTCGAATTTCTTCAATGGAAATTGTTTGAACAGCTTCAACAATTCGCTGTTTTAGAAGCTGTACGTCGTTCTCAATTGGACGGGAGTACACTAATTGGCGCCCCCAAAGATAGGCATCTGAAATAGTTAAATCGGGACTTCTTGGGGGCCACAGAACCGGAACCGGAACATTCCGACCAATCCATCTGTGGCCAAATGTATTATTAAGCCATTCCCTCACTTCATTTGCGAAATGCGCAGGGCATCTATCTTGTTGAAAGTACATTTCGTTTCTAAATTGGAGAGGCAATTCTTCTAGGTTGTCAGAAAGAAATGTTTCCCAACATTTCATGGTAACTCCTACGGTTACCACGTGTTTTCGAAAAAGTATGAGCGAATAATGCCATAATAAGAAATCGCACACCAGACATTTACTTTTTTGTAATATTGTCTTCTTGCAGGAATTCTAAAACGGGGATTATTTCCGCTCCAGTATCTAATATGCGCAGAAGACACTTTCCCGTTTGTTGAAAATGTCGATTCATCGGAGAACATGATAAATTTATGAAAATTTCTGATTTTTATTGATTAATTAAATTTTATATTAATATTTTTTTGAGCAGCAAAATTTCCATTTACCACTAAAAATTAAAAAAACTAAAAAAATCGAAGATTTATTTTAAATCTCGGATTTAAATTAAAAACGTTATTTTAAAGTTTTCTAATTGGCATTTTGGGTTTAGAGGGTTTCGAGTAAATGAGATAGTAGACTCTTAATTTGTAACATGTAGTAAAATATTTTTAAACGTCAATACCCTTAAGAGGAAGTATATATACCTAGATTTCGCCAACCTTAAAAAATAAAAATCACCAATAACAGCGACTACTTTGTCATGTATTAGGCCATGTATTGTGCATATGTAAATTGATATGTAATTATAAACTAATTGCCGTAAGATACCTTTGCATATTAACTAAAATTGCTAAACCGAACGGACTCTCCTAGTATTGCTTTGTGAAATTATAAATAATAATTAAATAAATTATTTCTTTGTTGTGGCAATACCGTTAACTATGGTAGTAACTAATAACTTCACTTTTGATCATTATAATATGACTAAAATTAAAGTTGCTTCCTATGTAGACGGCATTTGATGGTTCAGCGAGTTCCCAAGCTAATAGGATTATCAACTTATTAAAAAATAAAAATATGTGTGTGTTTTGCTTGCATAGGTATAAAACAACATCCGGTAGATAGGTGACAAATTCAAAACATAGATATTTACCTTTAGATAAGCAAAAATAATCACTAAAGTGGTATATTTATGGCCTCGCGCATGTAAACAAAGCTATACACGATTAAACATGCGCACTGCAACATTATCACATGACCAATGGAAAAATAGACAGGTCCGGGCTTAAAAATGTAAGAAATTGTAAAAGTTAACCTTTAATTTATTGTTACGTGTAAACAGCTAAAATTTGCCCCAAATTCTCGCTAAAAAATTAGAATTTCTTCTCAATTTGGGAAACAAGGTAGTGATTTCTGGCATTTTTAGTAGTTGCAAACCTATCAGATTTTGAGGATAGAAACTTGTTTTTAAGGGTTTGTTTCTAAAATTTGTTTAAAAGTTATTTTCGTCGTGTTTTTAGTTCAAAAAGGAAGAGAACAAGTCAGTCAAACTAGTCTTATAAAATCAAATATAAAAGACAAACAAAACCAGCTAAATAGCCAATCTTTGATGTTATCGCGTAGGTACCTAACCTCAAGTCAAATATTAGTTGGTATACAACTTATATTGATTTTTACAATTTGACAAAAACTTGGGTAGGTACGTGTAAAACATTTTCAAGCACAATTTCTTCTTCAAGAATTTAAAACAGTTTTTAACATACCTGGGTATTTACTTTTTCTTTTATACAGGGTGTTTTTTTAAGGTCGACGAGCGGCCATATCTCGGAAACTACTGGGCATAGAAACTCAGAAAAAGAAAAATGACAATTAAAGTGGCCATGAGAAAATTAGGTTCCGCATTTTGCCGCAAGAGGGCGTAATTGAAAAGTAAATTTTAAAATTTTACATAACTCCGAAAATTCCACATTAATGTATATGTTTGATAACACCATTTTAAAGCTTGGACAATTATGCATCATTTCGGTCTTATGCTTATTGGCGTACCGACTTTAATAAGAGTGGGGGAAGCTGTTGAAAGTGTAATCATTTGAATCGCTGTAACTTATAAACGACTTATCCGATTTTAGCAAACTAAAGACTATTTGGAAGAGAAATGTATGCACTTTCACCAGTCGTATTTAGTTGTCCATAATAGTTCTCAAAAAAAATTTTAGAGGGCGCAATTTGTAATAATAACAGTTTTTTCGATTTTATCCCGAAAATTCAAATCATACGGTATAACTATGACATCATAATCGAAAAGTAGATGAAATTTGCAAGAAAAGATGTGGAGACCGCAGTTTGATATCTTTGTTAATTTCAGAGTTATTGCCAAAACAATAATTTTTAATACAAATTGCGCCCTCTAGCAATTTTATTAGAAACTATTGTGTACGATTGGATATGACAATTAAAGGTACTTACCTTTTCCTTCCAAAAAAGCTTAAATTTAGTAAAATCGGATAAGTTGTTTAGAAGTTACAGCGATTTTAATGTTTACACTTTCACTTGACAAGAGTGGGAGAAGCTATTGAAAGTGTAAACATTAAAATCGCTGTAACTTTTAAACGACTTATCCGATTTTACTAAATTTAAGCTTGTTTGGAAGTACCTTCAATTGTCGTATCCAATGGTACAGAATAGTTTCTAATAAAATTGCTAGAGGGCGCAATTTGTATTAAAAATTATTGTTTTGGCAATAACTCTGAAATTAACAAAGATATCAAACTGCGGTCTTCACATCTTTTCTTGCAAATTTCATCTACTTTTCGATTATGATGTCATAGTTATACCATATGGTTTGAATTTTCGGGATAAAATCGAATAAACTGTTATTATTACAAATTACGCCCTCTAGCAATTTTATTAAACACTATCGTGTACTGTTGGATACGGCGATTGAAGATACTTACCTTTCCCTTCCAAACAAGCTTAAATTTAGTAAAATCGGATAAGTCGTTTAGAAGTTACAGCGATTTTAATGTTTACACATTCAATAGCTTCCCCCACTCTTATTAAAGTCGGTACGCCAATGATGCATAATTGTCCAAGCTTTAAAATGGTGTTATCAAACATATACCTTAATGTGGAATTTTCGGAGTTACGTAAAATTTTAAAGTTTACTTTTCAATTACGCCCTCTTGCGGCAAAATGCGGAACTTAAAAATTATTTCCAGAATTTTCTCATGGCCACTTTAATTGTCATTTTTCTTTTCCTGAGTTTCTATGCCCAGTAGTTTCCGAGATATGGCCGCTCGTCGACCTTAAAAAAACACCCTGTATAATATAAGCATAGAGAAAAGTGTCTTTTAAACTTTTTGAAGCAATATATTGCCCGAAAAATTGGCGTACCTAATTAGATTGCAGGGCTGCAAACAGGCGCGGATCCAGAACTTTGCTTTGGGGGGGGGGGGGGGGGGGGGTCGTCATCATCATATAAACGAAGTTAAAAAGCATTAAAAATTTTTGCGACCACGCCCAAAGTTTGACAAAGAATGCGCTATGCGAGAAAATTTCCAATGATAAACTTTACATTAGAAAGGATAATATATGCACGTAAATTAATGTTAAAGTGAATTCAAAAAAAGACAAAATATACAGCTTAAATTAATATCTTTTTTCTTTCCTATAATATATTTTATCCCAATATTTTGAAAAATTGCCACGTTCGTTATCGACAATACAAAATATAATATACATATTATATAAATAGTCGTGTGTTTACTTTTAAAACCAAGTAAAAATTGTGGTTAATTTAATTTAATTGTTAATTTGTTCCCCAACATTAAGAACAAAAAAATTCTACACTTGATAAAATAAAATAAAAAATATACATAACATGGCATTGATTCTTAAATCACGAATTCTAATTTTCTTTGTTTGTTATTTCCAAATCTGGTTATAACTTCATCAACGTCGATGATTATATTTTTATGAATGTTCAACAAAGCCAAGCCAGTGAGGCGTTCCTCTAAGCCACGTTTTACCGCGACGTAGAGTCGAGAAGGACCTTTTCGCTGTTGCTGCACCTACAGGTAGTGTAGCAAGTATTTGAAGAAGAATCCTAATATTGGGGAATAAATCAGAATCACAATTATCAATTATATGGGGAAGCAATTCAGGTATTTTACAGCCATTTTTTACTTCACGTTTCCATTTAGCAATCCGTAATTGAAATTCTGCCATTACCGCAGAAACCGGTACATAATTTAAAAGTTGCTTATACGTTTTAACAATTTCTTTTACAGTCAGTATGTCTGCTTCCATATAAGATGTTTTAGGTAAAAAACAGTAAATCCATTTATTATTTTTCTGTTTGGGGGGGGGGGGGGTCATCAGGTATTTTACTCCTATTTGGGAATAATAAAATCATACAACGGCTGTTACTAGTTTATATTCTAATCCTAGTCACTAAAAGTACTAACACAATTCACTAAACAACACAAAAACTAGAGATCCGTAAATATTAAACACCCACAATAAATAACAAGGAATCCACAGAGAAACCTTAAAATACAACAAAAATGGCGCCGAGCCGGTTCTGGAGTGTATTTTGAGCATGTCGCTAAAGAAGGATAGAGAGGAGAGAAAGAGATGGTGTTAAATTTCAGACTCGGTACAAAAACAAAAAGTTGTTTCTGTCGAACCCTGTATAGTAATCGCAAATCTAATAGTTAAAATTGTAGTGTTAACACTAGCAAAATTCATTTAATAAATCGAGGAATTGAAAAAAAAAAAAAAGATCCAAAAAACTAAAAATTATATTTGTGACGAACCCTGTATAGTAATCGCAAATCTGATATTTAAAATTGTAGTTTCAGCACAAGCAGACGTTTTTATAAAGAATTAATTTTTTCTTCTATACCTTCAGAACTAGATACTAATAAAAACGTTTTTCCTCTTCCAAACTCTATCCGTGGGTGCACTGTTATGTTCATTGCCTGATACTATTGTTTTTTTTTTCTTAAAATCGTTTATTAAAACATAATTTTACATTTTCTACATACGTAATATAATGTATAGTAAATTTCATAATACATTTTGAAAGTTATCTAACTAAGTATTATTTGTATTTAAAATATTTGGCTGTTTAAGCCGGGGAAGATGTCAATAGTCTTTTCCTGACTTTCCAGCAATACAACAACCCTTATTTGCTAAAATGAAAATATTTTTCTGGAGTAGTTCTTAATTTTTCCAAATCTAATTTTTTTAAATCTTTTATTTTGTAATAGGTATACTTTTAAATTCTTCTAAGTTATCTTTTTTTACTTCACTATGTAATAAATTAAGGCGCTTATGTAAAATAGCCACACATTTGTATCTCTGGTATCTCGAAAATCTACCTCAAACAAACCTATACAATTTCCAAAATTATTTAGATTTTTTCCAAATTGTCTAGTTATGATGCTATTTAGCCAATTCCAGATTACCTTTGCATGAATACAATCTTGTTAAAAACAAGAACACTAACTTTTCTAAAACATTTCTTATGACATGTTATATTTTGTGCCATCTTAGTTAGATATGTAAATCCTGTTAATTTTCAACAATTTTTTAAAATTTTTTAACGATGTAAGTTTTGCTTAGCCGTCCATTATAAATAGCATTTTTTATTACTCAAATACACCTTGAAAATCTAACTACCTACGTGATGTTATTCGGCTTTCCTATAATTTTATTTCACAAAGACCGACAACTAAACAGTGACGTCATAAGTGAATGGGAACTCGTAAGACCAAACCTGATTAGTTCCTACTGTCCACGAAGTTAATATTTAAATTCTATACTTGGTAAGAACAAGTAAATTACTAAATAATTTATATTTCCACAATCGGTATTGACCAGTTTTACGAAATTGTGCGAATAGTAGGTATATGTACTTTGTTTGTAATATCAATATCACAATAGACAGTTTTCGTTGTCTTTTAAAAGCGATTCCGATAGCCGCTATTTGACAACTTTGACATTTGAGCTGTCATTTATCGTTATCGTTACGGATAAGTGGCGGGAGCTAACGGACGGAAGACGAAGCCATAGCGAAAACGGAACGCATGCGTAGTGACCATTTCTTAACAAAATGCAAAGCCCTTCCATGCCAGAAACATTATGGTTGCTTTCTGTTATAACATTATTGGGAATCCTAACTGCTTCATCAGCCAGTCTTCTTAAGTGATTTTTTTCAAATCGGAAATAACGTTTGCATTCAGCATTATTATAGTTTTCTAAATTGAAATTTCCATACAACTGTGCTCGATACTGAATGTCCTGGCGAACATGCACCTCCAAGAGAAGGGCATGATCCAAATCCGAATCACTGGATGAGTCCAATAAAAGCAACCTTTCGTCTATCATGATGTTTTAGAATTTTGGGTACTAGGAAATTAAAACCAAGCAAAAAAGATAGCAAAATGATCAATATGAAAATATGAACACAAACCATTAAAGATAGGTTATGTTATATTTGTTATGTTTACTGTCGAATTCGACTTAACGTTAACGTTTAAGCGAATTGAACGAAAACTATTTTTACGATCTGTCAAATAGCGGCTTCGTATTCGTATTCATTATGGTTAACCGTTTGAATTTGCCTATACAACGAAAACTGTCTAATAACAAAGAATCGGAACAGACGACGGCTACGTTCTTTGTATGGTACGACAACAAAGCCAGACTCATTGTTTGTGTCTGGATATGGAAGGTGTAAAAACTGTGACAGGTGAGCTATGCTTCACAGCACTAAGATCACAGTTGACCCGTCCTACATTTTAGGTTTTGCTATACCGGGTGTTTCTCAAAAGACGTTCACCCCTATAACTTTTCTGTATTTAAAATGAAATGCATAAGAGATGAGTCTGCAATTATTGGCATAATTTTCAATTTGTTAGTACTTCCGGTTTGACCGGAAGTAACCTTGACTTTGGTATTTTAAATGGGACATCTTGTTTATTTTTACTTATTTGGGTTCAGCATAACAATATGAGTGAAATGACACCTCACTTGTCATTTTTTGACGTGTTATAACATTTTTATGTTTATTTTCAATCTAGAGTGCTACAAATTAATTAAATCTGTTAATTTATAGTCAAGTAGTATATTAATAGTATATTACCGTACACGTTTTATAAAGCATCATTTTATAGCACGCGCCATGTTAAAAAACGAGCCGCTTGCGGCGAGTTTTATAACGGGACAAGTGCTTAAAACTGCTTTATATAACACGTACGTTATACTATTTTTTCTAATTTGTAGTTTTTTCAATAAAAACACATATTTAAAAAGAAAATAAATCCTTCAAATTTTGTAAATTTTTATGTCTAAATTTTATGTTGGTAATACTATTTTTTATCATAGTAGCCTCTGGGCAACAAAAATTATTTTGCGAACTGTCATTTTTTGATTTATTGACCCATTTTCACCACGAGATTCTAAAGTTATTTTAGCGATATGGGATTTGAAATTGGACGGAATACGTTGTGTGATCCTTGAACATTCGGTACATATACAGAGCGTTCGGAAATTCGGGCAATTTTGCTAGTTTTTTTCGAATTTCAAAAGACGTGATTTTACGTCACGGCATTGCAATTTAGTAAAGGGAAGATGGAAAATTCAAATAAAGTTGTAGTTAAAATCGACATTGGAAGGTTAGTAGATTGAATTTTGGATAGGATTTGGCAGAAAATGATAGCTTGAAGCATCTACAAAAGCAAAATAGTTCTCCGTCAATAAAGTTATTATTTAATATGTGTTTTTTAATGAACTAAAACAATACATACAGATTTGTAGATCTAGGCAACCAAACATACATACGTGGGTTCGTGTAGTATTTTGCATATTTGGACTAAAAAATATTAGGTATCTAGAATGCTATGCTAAACGGTGAAAAAAAACATGTCATGTAGGGCCAACCTTTAAATAATAAAATTCGGAGTTCGGAACGCGCTAGCGAGTTCGAAATAGATGTTTCGAGACAAAATTAGAAAAAATTAAATTATGTCACGCAAGTTTCACAAGCGTTTAAAGCCATATTGCTTTTGAAAACCATTCCATTGTTTTTCAAAGCCGCCTTTATATTTCTTTAGAAAAGAGAGGGCGGCAATAATGCATAACACTTTTAAATTTGCGATTGGGATTTCTGAGAAATCTTTCAGTGTCAATTTTAAAATAGCATACCTAGGAGAGTATGGTATGGTATCAAATTGTTGGAAAAATGCTTGTTTTAAATATCCTAGTGAACCACCATCGTTAGATTTGGAAAAATGGAGTAAACGTCAAGAAAACAAAATTTCATTTTTTAAACGCTTGTGAAACTTGGAAAGGCAATTATTATGATATAATTTTAATTTTCCTATACTACTTGACTACAAATTAACAGATTTAATTAATTTGTAGCACTCTAGATTGAAAATAAAAAATAAACATAAAAACTTTATAACACGTCATAAAATTACAAATAAATGAAAATATTCTGAACCCAAATAAGTAGAAATATACAAGATGTCCCATTTAAAATATCAAAGTCAAAGTCACTTCCGGTCAAACCGGAAGTGCTAACAAATTGAAAATTATGCCAATAAATGCAGAATCATCTCTTATGCATAATCTCAAAATTTCATTTTATTATCTATAAATACTGAAAAGTTATAGGGGTGAACGTCTTTTGAAAAACACCCGGTATATTAGGCAGGTTTTCCTACACCTTCGCCAGTCGTCGACGACTGCGACCGAGTAGCCACGACCGATTCGTCAAGACATCTCCTATGCATTTTCAACCTGCCTGGTTTCCAACCCGCTACGCAGTCGCTACTACTAGCGAGCGGTCGCCATTCGTCCGGTCGTGGTAGCCGCTCATCTCCGAGAGAGGTGCTGCGACTAATTTCGTCAACGAAAACGCATTGTTTTCCAGTTTCCTGTGGGTGTTATTGGAAATTTCACACGATTACAGGATGGCTTAACAAGTTCATCTTCTATGAGCCGCAAGAGATAGTTATAGTGATGCTGTGAAATTCGGAAAAACTCTTTGAATTTTGTTTCATTGTCTGTCAAGTGGCTTTTTATTAAAATGACATGAAATCCTTCAGACCGTCTATTTTTAAACATGGCTAATTCTTTGCTCCTATGTTTTTCAGATTCTAATGTTAAAAGAAGAAGCAGATTTTCCTCCTGCTCTTGATAACTTAACAGTAGTAGTAATGACTTTTTAGAAATATTCATGTTTCTTCAGGCTGGAACAAATTCGAACACTTAAAAAAGGCTGCGGTAGGAACACGGGTTTGTTCGCGGCTACTACCGGTCAAAGCTACTCAGTCGCAGTCGTCAAGGTGTAGGAAAACCCGCCTTTACATTTCCGCATTTCTTCCATACGTTGTACAAAACAATATGAAAACTGAATCACAGAATCACAGTTTCTTTCGCAACATTTCGGAGATTTTAATTGACACCTCTAATATAAAACCGAGTATAAAACTAAATAAAGAAAATGCTTATTTGCAATATTTATTCAAGAACAATTCTGCTGCTATAGGTTATATTTATCTCAAAAAAAAACTATTAGCACCCGTAGCAAATAAGGTGGATTTATGTTTATTATTCATTAGCAAATAAATATATAAAACCTCTGCACCTATTTAACAGTTTACTAGGCAAGTGTATATTAACATTTAAAATTTTAATGTGGTGTTCCGACGCCGACGGTTTGTTGAAGGCCGAATGCACATAGTGTGTAGAAACTATAATTTTGGTATTTACTTATGAAATGACACAAGGAGAACGCAGGTTTCGTGCGGATAATCTCAAGGCTCGTTACGAAATACGCGTATTCATTATTATGGTTCAAAAAAATCACTTCTGCAATAAAAAATATTTTTTATTTTTGATATAAGTCGACACACAATTTAGATAATATACAGTATATTCAGAGTTAGAACTCTAGCGACGTTATCTACATTTAAGTGGCGGCACGTGACATTTTATAGATATGGACAAGGCCATCGGTTCCTTCTCGGGACCAAGTTTCCTCCCCTCCAAATAAAACAAAATAGCCTATTAAATACATCACACCCGACTATTTTTTCCTACGACCACCTATGAAAATGAGAAATAAAGTACGCCTAACTTGGCTAGGAAGCCCTTTATATCACACGCGTGTTGAAATATTTTCTTTCAATACGTCTGTTGAAATTTAAAACAGCTGATGACCGATGAATTTGAAAGCAAAACTATTTAAAAAAATAACAAACTTACGGGACCCGTGGAGTGAATTGGGGTGCTGGGTGGGGTAAAGTACTAGGCCATTACTGCAGTTATAATATATCCTTTTTTTTCGTTATTTTTGGGAACCTAAGAGTATCTATGATAAAAATAATAATATATCAAAAAGGGAAAATATGTCAGGCAACCCACCAAACATGTCAACATTGTCAACTGAGTTAAACCACAGAAAAAAAGGGACAGCTAATTTTACAATTATCTCGGATAAAAATATCCATACAATAGAAGATGATATAATGTCCGCAAAAATAATTAAAAGAAAGAAAATATTGTGGCATATCGGACAAGTGTGTAACTATTTTTTATATTGGAATACGCAGGGATCCAAGTTTATTGGATACCCTGGGGCGGGTAGACCACGACGGCCGTTTCGTCCTTGTTAGGACTCGCAGTCGTGGTCTACCCGCCCTAGGGTATCCAATAAACTTGGATCCCTGTGTATTCCAATATAAAAAATAGTTACACACTTGTCCGATATGCCACAATATTTTCTTTCTTTTAAATATCCATACAATGTTTAAGGATATGGGACAAGTGAATGTGCTTTAAGTAAGTAAATTTATTTTAGCAATATTCAAAACAAATCGATTATAGATAGAACTTTTATAATGAACAAGCTATCAATATTTACCTGTATCTCTATCTTTCTATAATATTGAGATTATGTTTAAGTTGTTTTGTTGTTTTTGTATGTATATTTAGCAGCTAAAAAATCAGAAACGAAATGTATTCACTGTACATAGATAGTAGGTATGATGTGCGTAAGCAATTAGGAGAAAAAGTTATTCTTTTTATTTAAATCTAGGTAAGTTAAAATGTGTAAGTGGGCATTGTTTTTATTTTAATTCTAGAGTTGAAATAAATTATTTAACTCTAGTGTTGAAAAAAATTGTTTGACACAATGGTGATATTTACAAACTATTAAAAACATCATCAAACTCTTTTTAATTATTTTGTATGGTCGTAGGAAAAATTGTATACATAACTCGTGTGAAAGTGATTTTCTCACACTCGGAGGATTTCCGCACTCGGCTAACGCCTCGTGCTAAATACCTCCCCGTTTAGAAAATACCACTTTCAACACTTGTTATGTAATATACTATTATTAAATTTCCACGCACGAGTTTTTTTCCATTTTTAAATCGGGAAAGGCTACCTTACGTCCATATATTTTAATTTTTGTTCCTAACACACAGCAAATGGATTGTCCATTAAGAACTTTTAAATTATGAACAGTTAGAAGAAAGAAAATAGAGTGCCAACAAAGTAAAACAACATATTTTAAAAAATAATGATAAATCTTTTGCTCAACTGGGTATAGGTATCTAATATCAGGATAACCTTTATACATATTAAAAATGTTTGTTTTTATGACAAGGTCGGCATAATTTCGCGATTTGTGTAAATTGGGAAATTGTTAACACTTGAGAAATGTGTGACTGATGTATGCGTAGTTATTATTATGAAAAATAAATTAAATTAATTAAATAAATATACATAATACCGGGTGGCCAGATAACAACGGTCGTCGGCCGAATAATGGAGACCGTTAATCTTACAGCTTTCGGAAAAAAAATGTCGTTAGTAAATACAGCCAAGAGAAATTGCTGGAAACGATCTTTAAGTTCGTGAGATGTCCGCTAGGGAGCGTAACAAACATTATCAAAAATAAAATGAGATTTTTTCTTTATGTTGGTAAGACTAACTTGCATTTGAGAAATCGAAGGTCCACATGCTTCATTTGTTGTTCTGAGATTTTCGATGAGCTTCAGATGATGATTAGGATTTAGCTGCAGATATGGGGAATTTGCGTTTGAGTGGCCTGTTAACTTAATCAACTCTTGTTCCCCAATACCTTGTTTAAATGGGGCAGACACAGCGGAAGATCGATTAGAATGATTGGTTATTTTATGCTTCTTCGTATCTATTACAATTCTTTCCGCTGAAGTTTTGGTCCACTTTAGATACTGTATTTATTCCTAGTGAAGTATTTTTGAACCAACATCCCTTCTGCCAATTTGGATGAACGGAGAGAAATAGTCTGTCTGTGGAAATGTTTGGTCCTCTTTTTTCCAATAATTTTAAAAATAATCTTACATAAGTCTTTGTTTGATGAATTTCTTACCAACCATTTGCTGTTTGCCAATCCTTCTGACCCACCTTAAGCTGTCTTGAAAAATATGCTTTTATATTCAATTCATCCGGTAAATTCTCCCATGGTATCAAACTCCTTTTGAATATATTGAATTTTGCAATTTTCGGCCTCATTGCCTCTCCAAGGTAGTTGAAATGAGCAGAGATGGAAAAATTTTTTTGTGCTTCATCGGGGTTTTCTTCATTGTAGCTTTGCATTATTGTTAGAAAATCTTTGGTAGATAATGCTTTTAAACTTACTTTCCTCTTTTCCTGACAACTTTGGAGCTGTTTTCTCTTTGCGTCTCTTGCGATTAGCGCATTTTTAAAGGAAATATCCGTAAAAGGGTCAATATTTATTTCGTATTGTGTAATAGTTATTTACCTAATAAGTGCGGAAAGTGGTACTTTTCCGCATGTGTTAGGTACATAAAAAGTTTTCCTATGATCGATATAGTTCTCAGATAAACGTCAATTAGGTTCGTATTAATATACTGTAATTAGAAAAATTATTGAGCTTCTGGAAAAAAAAATATTTATTATGTATTTCACTTTATTGAGTGTTTTAGATAAGGTATTCATTAATTTAACAAATCGTGCGGAAAAGGTACTATTGCTAGTAGTCCTGAAAAGTTACTTTTCCGTACGATTTACATATAAACACATACTTACATATAAATATTACAAAAATCTTTATTTTAGACCAGGAGAATAGAGAACTGAGAACAAATTAAGCATATTATTAATATAGTACTGTTTGCTGCGTTGATAGCCTCTATGATGTCTTCTGAAAACCCTTCTCCTTCGAACTGTTCTTCGCTATCCATTTAACCACAAAAACTTGCAAAAATGATGAAACTGGAAAAAGGCTATAGTTGTTGATTGTCAATGTTCGATTGTTTGACAGTTGCTTATGCATAAAACAATATTTCCACCTGCTTCAGAACGAGGTGATGTGTATTTGACATTTTAATCACAACCTGCACCTCATTATTGTAATATATACCAGGGGTGTCAAATTAGAACATTTTATATAAATTCTGTCACAATTTCAAAAATAGTGTGGTAAAGTAAAAATTGTGCAGGAAAGTAAAATCGTGCGGAAAAGTGGTACTTTCCGCACGATAAATCGTGCCGAAAAGTAACTTTCCCCCACGATCGTAGGAAATAGCTATTTACCTAACAAGTGAGGAAAATGAATTTTTCCGCACGAGTCTGCCGTTCACCGAACGACGCGTAGCGGAGTTCGGTGAAGCAGCCGAGTGCAGGGAAAACATTTTTCGCACGTGTCAGATACAATGGTTTTTCTACAGACGTGTGGAAATAAGTAACACATATTTCAAAGAAATTTAATAATTTTTAATTAACTATAACAATCACATTATGTAACAGTAACTAATTCTGAGAAAAAAAGTAATAACTACAAGTTATAATTGATATATTATTGATTTTGACATAATCGTGCCGAAAAAATTTTCCGCACGGATTTTTTGACATAATCGTGTGGAAATTTTTTTTCGCACTATAGTGTGGAAAAATCAATTTTCCGCACTGATATCCGTGCGGAAAATTGGTTTTTCCACACGTCTGTAGAAAATAGCTATTTACCTAACAAGTGCGGAAAATGAATTTTTCCGCACGAGTCTGCCGTTCACCGAACTCCGCTACGCGTCGTTCGGTGAAGCATCCGAGTGCAAGGAAAACATTTTCCGCACGTGTCAGGTACAATAGTTTTTCTACAGACGTGTGGAAATAAGTAACACATATTTCAAAGAAATTTAATAATTTTTAATTAACTATAACAATCACATACAATATGTAACAGTAACTAATTCTGAGAAAAAAAGTAATAACTACAAGTTATAATTGATATATTATTGATTTTGACATAATCGTGCCGAAAAAATTTTCCGCACTAGTGTGGAAAAACCCATTTTCCGCACGGATTTTTGACATAATCGAGCCGAAAATTTTTTCCGCACTAGTGTGGAAAAACCAATTTTCCGCACGGATATCAGTGCGGAAAATTGATTTTTCCACACGTCTGTAGAAAAAATACATTTCTTGAATCATTTTTGCTGTAGTATTCCATAAGCCTTTACTGAAGATTCTTTATAGTCTTCGACATTACTCTTCTTCATATTAAAGGCATAATCTTCGAGGATTTTCGCCAGTTCCACCACAGTAGTACATTTCTTCAGTTTATAATTTCTTACGATTAGAAACTCTGAGAACTGTGCTCGAATTGAGTTTTTGGATTTCTGTGTGTTAAGTGGAATATTTTCAGCTATCGATTTTTTTATTTCTTTGATAGATTGGCACCCGAATCTTGCATTTTCGTTTAAATTGCTCATTTTGTCTTTTTCAAACCAGGATGTCATTTGTCAGACTAACAAAAGTTTTTTCCTACGATCGTGGGGAAAAGTTACTTTTCGGCACGATTTATCGTGCGGAAAGTACCACTTTTCCGCACGATTTTACTTTCCCGCACAATTTTTACTTTACCACACTATTTTTGAAATTGTGACAGAATTTATATAAAATGTTCTAATTTGACACCTTTGGTATATATTACAATAATGAGGTGCAGGTTGTGATTAAAATTATTAACTTTAATATATATCGTTAATTTGTTTTTTGTTATCCTATAAAGTATATATTAAATGCACGTTTACCTTTAATAATATGCTTAATTTGTTCCCAGTTCTCTATTCTCCTAGTCTAAAATAAAGATTTTTGTAATATTTACATGTAAATATGTGTAAATCGTGCGGAAACGTAACTTTTCAGGACTACTAGCACTAGTAACTTTTCCGCACGATTTGTTAAATTAATGAATACCTTATCTAAAACCATCAATAAAGTGAAATACTTGCAAAATAAATATTTTTTTTGCCAGAATAATTTTTGTAATTACAGTATATTATTAACGAACCTAATTGACGTTTATCTGAGAACTATATAGATCGTAGGAAAAATTTTGTACCTAACACATGCGGAAAGTGTCTTTTCCGCCCTTGACGGCTTGCCGTCACGTGCGGAAAAGTACCACTTTCCGCACTTGTTAGGTAAATAACTATTACCTGACATCTATCAAAATTATGCCGCTGAAAAACCATCTTGTTGATTTTGTCTAGGTAACTATAAGAGTTGTTCCATTAGAAAACCGAGGCCGTTGCTATGATATTTTGTCAGTATAAAACACTCTACTAGTGAAATAGTGACTAGAATGCAAATTAAAAAAAAAACAACATAATATTCAAAATTGCCAAGAGCGAAGCGTCCGAATTCAAATTTTAAAGGTTGAAAACCTGTTAGATGGTGCCAACAACCCTAATTTATTTATCTTAAAAACAAAGGCCCATATAGACTACGCAGTAGGAAATTCGCGGTATAAGAAACAAAACTAAATTAGTCAAAGAGAGGAAAAACAAAACAAAGGCGTCTATTTCGGGCTGACTGAACCAGGCGAGCTAAGCCCGACTACAATAAAAAGCCAACGATTTCCTGGTTCAGTAGACTGTAGCCACCAAGGACGTTTTTAATCTTGGCTCGAATTAATAACAATGACTTCGATTAAAATCAGTGGTGGCTGTGAATGATGCGGCTGGGGTACATTTTTTAGGTCATTACCACAGGCCTATAAAAAAAAAATAGTAGGATGAAACCCATTGGAAAAGGAAGAGAATATAACAAAAATGAAAGGAAAAATAATTTACGGGCGATCCGAGGTCGGGAAGTGGAAGGGGTGAGTTTTTAAGGGTAGAAAACGATTTATCTCGATTTCCGTCACTACAAGTCCAATGGAAAAACGTTAAATGGCAAAGTTGTATGTAATAAAAAGATCTACAACTTTTGTATTTACACTTTTTTCACATAACCTCAAAATTTATGTGAAAAATTCAAATAACCAAGTTTTTGGTTTTTTATTTTTATCTTTTACAAAAAAAAAATTTTTTCACGAAATTTGGTGGAAACTTACCTTTTCATGCCCCGAACACACTGTAATTTTTTTGATTTAAAATATTTATTTTTTCACCTTATTTTGACTTAATATCGAAAAAGCACTCTAATTTTCAATCGAAAATTCTCACGTCAAAATATCTGCTTTTTTAAAAAAAGTCGGTGGGCTTTTTGTTCGTTGAAAGTGCCCACAAAAAAGTGCTAAACGCGCCTAAAGAAGTTTTCACTTCAAAAATAAATACAGATGATTTCCTGATGCTTTCTTTGCTTTTGTGGATTGTGGGTGTTTAATATTTTTGGACTTCTAGTTTTTGTGTAGTTTAGTGAATTGTGTTTGTTTTTTTAGTGACTCGGATACAATGACTAGTAAATACCATTGTATGATTTTATTATGCCCAAATAGGGGTAAAATACCGGGTATTTAGTATTTCCAGTAAATATGAAGTAGTGATAGTTCTTGATATGTAATTTTATTGTATTATCATCAATTTAAACACATCTAGGCCACACAAACAATAGGATGTTTAAGCCCGGACCTGTCTATTTTTCCATTCGTTTTGAAGTGCGCGTACCTATTCCTGTGTGGTTTTACTTACATGCGCAAGGTCATAAATTTGCCACTTTCGTAATTATTGTTTGCTTATCTGAAGGTAAATGTCTATGCCTAATCATCGAAACTGAAGGTCGATGCAAAAAAAATCGATGTGAAAATAAAAATATAGATCTTTTTTGCCCATCCCTACCGCTAGTACACCTGGTATATTTACTTGTTGTTAGTAGCCCGAAGTTATTTCATATTAAAAATATATTACAATATTATCTTTCCGGCGGTGACAGGTAGTATCCACTATCACTAGTACCTACTTGGGAAAGAAAACCAAAATCAAAGGATTACTCTAAAAATTCGCTTTAAACCCTGGGGGCGTAATACCTGATATCGGTTGAGGGTTAAAAGAAACAGTTGTAACGAATATATTCCTTCTGGCTGGAAATATTGAAACTACGCTATGTCATATCTTAATTTTGTCTTATCAGAAGTCAGATAAATAATCTTAAGATATGAATATAAAAAGGTTTAATAAAAATTGCACAGTAAAATACCTACGTTGAAACCTGAACAATCCCAGACTATATTAATCTTATCTTAGAAAATTACCAGTTTCCTAAAAGTGGAAAGATAGTAGTGAACTTTGCGCGTTTAACTTGGCAAATAATAATTAAAGCCCAATTAAGAGAGCACACTAATTTAGGACTAAATATGTATCTGTACCTTTAAAAGTTAGGAAAACCCACAGTTGACCATTCAATCTTCTAATTTTAATTTATGACATGTTTATAATTACCTCGATAATTACCATAATATGATATAAATACCTTTGTAATGTCACGTAGAATTTAGTATCTTTTTGTACTCCTTTGACAATGGCCCGCAAGGGCCGAAACACGTGTCAGGAAACTGATTAAATTTGTGAAATAAAACAAGTAGTTATTATTTTTTCTTCCTGTGCAGTGGAACAACAGTTTCACCAAGCATGTAGCCCAACACAAATTAATTATACAATTAAGAGAAATAAATTAATATACAGGGTGATTCACGGCGGTTAGTGTTTTACTCTCGTCTTGTTCGACGAGACAAAAATACGCGAGAAAGAGAAATCTTAAGATTTTGATCAGGCTAGGATAACTTAAATGGTGAAGGTCGTCCCCCGTTCGTTTAATTTAGCCTTCCGGTCGCTAGTGGCGCTATTGTAGGAATTTTGTTTTATAAGGTTGTTCATCTCCTAACGTTGGTAGGAACATAATATTCATTTAGAATGAGCATGGCCAACATTCTGTACCACTCTCTCTCTGTATTAAACTGTACCAGCATATGTGCGAGAAAGATAAAAATATGGCTTGTTGTGACAGATCCTGACGTCTTACCTGGACTGGTGAAAGATTGTCATTGTCATTTTATGATTGATTTGTCAAATATATAAAAAATAAAGTTATTATTAAATAATTATTCATATATAATTTATAAACTTAACATGGCGCAGTTAGGTATATATTTAATATGTCGCGACCATAGACAATTTACCTTTAGATAAACAAACAATAATCACGAATGTGGCAGTTTTATGGCCTCGCGCATGTAAACAAAACTGGGAACTATTAGACATGCGCACTGCAACATTATCGTTTGACGAATGGGAAAATAGACAGGTCCGGGCTTTAAAATTTAAATTCTTGCTCATATGCCACCATAGAGGGTTTATTTTACCCCTATTTGGGCATAATACAATTATACAACGGCTGCAACTAGTACTAGTCATTGTTTATATTACAATCCGAGTCACTAAAAACACAAACACAATTCACTAACTAAACTACACAAAAACCAGAAATCCATAAATATTAAACACCAGTCCCACAATCCACGATAGCCGATCCGATAGCTGAAAACTTTAGAAAACTACAAGGAATCCGCAGAGAAGAGAAACCTTAAAACACAACAACAAAAATGGCGGCCGAGCCGGTTCTGGAGAGTATTCTTGAGCGCGTCGATTATTGTCGATAAAGTAGGACGGCCGATAACACGAGGTTTGTGCGCATGCACGAAGGTTCCCCGAATGAAGACAGCTGACCGACGAGTCATGCGCTCAGACGTATTTTTTCACCCATAAAACGTAACTTTTGTTTGCGCAGGAGATAAGCTGTAGGTATCTAAAGGTAAATTGTCTATGGTCGCGACTAAAGAAATCGGGAAGAAAAACCAAGGCAAAAATTAATAACATGTTTTCGTATCTCCTAGAGATAAAGCCTCGGAAAAACCACTTTACTAGTGGAAAAAATAAGTTTTTATCACACAAATTTTAACACAAATTAGTTTCTACCCCCGGAAGATAAAGTTTTAACTCAAAAAATTTCAGTATTTTTCACCTATTCGTGTATTGATCTAGAGATAGATAGATATAGATCATTTTTTCTTATAATTCTAATAATATTAATATTGGGTCAACAAATATAAATAAAAAACATTTTGGACACGAGACTAAACTTTACAACGCCTAAAAATTTGGCAACCGGTACACTTCCTTAATATTTAAATATAGAAACTCCTGGGCGACATGATATTTCAATCCGAACATTTTTATACCACAAATCTAAATATTTGCTTATAGAAACTGCGATAGATTACCGTAAAATAAAAAATTCTAATTTTGTTATTAACATCAGCAAAACACAACTTTTAAAGGTTTATATTCTGTGCTGCAAAATTTCTTTTTAAATTTTCTGCTATGCAGGTTGTCCCGGATGAGAATGCACTCTCCAGGGATCTCGTAGACCGTAGAAGATACAGAGGTGGTTAAATTGGAGAAAGCGATATACAATAATTTCCTCCATTAGGTTATCTAATATTCTTGGAGTTATTCTTCTAATGGCGGCTTGAACTTGTTTGAAGTTGGTCAGTATTTTCATTTTCATAGTATTTCCAGTAGACTTCATTTTTAAAATAGCCCCAGAAAAAAAATCCAAGGGCGCAGGCTTAACTGATAAAATAAATTAATATCGTAATTATAGACTTATACATAAATACCTACTACATTAATTTATAATACTTTCCAGGCCAGGTATGTCACAAAGAACGTTACACAATAGTTAATCTATTCTTTATATCAGGTAACGTCCTTGGAACGTTTGCGAAATGTTAACAAACAATGAGTCCAAAATTTTTATGTCCAACATAAAAAAATTCAAGGTCAAGAAAAGTGTCAAGCTCAACTTTGACTTGCAACATCTCACGACAAACAATAGCATCACAGGTTGTTTAAAAAAAGTACCGAATAAAATCCAATTTTAAATGAAATTAAAAAATGTATAATATGCAGATGCTACAGAATTATGTATTTGCACGCTGTATGGTAGGTAAAAGTGTATCAAAAACGGCATAACCAATGATCTGGTACATATACAGTGTGTCCACGGATAGAGTTTGGAAGAGAAAACACTTTTTTATTAGTAGGTATAGAAGAAAAAGTCATTCTTTAGAAAAACGTCTGCTTGTGCTGAAACAATTTCGAATATCAGATTTGCGATTACTAGTTTTTTGCATATTTTTTTTCAATTGCTTCATTTAAAATTAATTTTGCTAGTGTTGAAATTACAATTTCAACTATTAGATTAGCGATTACTATACAGGGTTCGTCAGAAAGAACAGTTTCTGTTTTTTGGATTTTTTTTTAATTATAATTTTTTAAATTTCTTTTGATGATTGGCTAAATCATCACTTTGGGAACAAATGGATTGGAAGGTACCTATGGTCCAAATCAGTTGGCACGTAGGAGTCCCGATCTCACAATTTCTTCAATAATAACTTAGATCTCTTGAAAGAAAAAATAAGAGTAGTTATTGCAAATATCCCAATGCAGCAAGTAAGGAACTGTTATCGGGAATTCAGATTTCGAGTTGAACTATGCGCTAACTCGGTGGTACCACGTTTGAATAAAAGTTTGATAATTTATGATTGAATGAATTGAAGAAATATGACATTTAATAATAAAAATAATTCAAAAGTAGGCAAATAAACAATGGCTTTCTTACAACAAAATCGTGACTCGGCCAGATATAAAATCATATTCGAAGCAACAAAGCAACAAAAGAAGTTTGTTTTTACGTAAATTTATTTTAAACAAAATCCGAGACAAAATTGTAGTTTCAGCACAAGCAAGATTAATTTAATAAATCAAGGAATTGACAAAAATATAAAAAAAAACTTAAAATGTTGTTTGTGACGAACCCTGTATAGTAATCGCAAATCTGCTATTCGAAATTGTAGTTTCAGCACAAGCAGACGTTTTTATAAAGTACTAGCTATACCCTGTGCGCGTTGCTACGCTACTTATTAGTACCCGGCATCCGTTGCCCCACTTGCACCACTTTTTTTTTATGCCGAAACCTTCCTCGGCCTGCACACAACAACTCACCAAATTTTTATCGTAATCGGATAAATGGTATAGGAACGCATACGGGACATAGAGACAGACATACATTCATTTTTATATATATAGATGGCTTTTTCTTCTATAACTACTAATAAAAAAGCTATCCCTCTTCCAAACGCTATCCGTGGACACACTGTAGATGAAACAATCACAAATCAATCTATTGACAAAATCGTATTCCATTCTGAAGTAAAACAACATACAAATTTCGCCCCTCCACTTTGTTTGACAAATTTATGCTGTTAAAAGTATTAAAATGATGTGGAAAGTTTAAATATTTGTTTAAAACCTTATAAAAAGTCTGCAGTATGGCAACGCAGCAGTAAGATATCTGCCCCCAAAGATGTGACCGCCACGACATTGGTTTGAGGCCATGATGACGTTGTTGAGAAATACGTTTTTTGTAAATTTCCAAGACATACTTCATACTTGATATCTCGAAACTAAAATTATGACACAAATAAGTTTCTGTCGAAGCAGGGCTGAACCCCAGAAGATACAGTTTTAACTAAAAACATTTCAGAATTGCAGAATTCTCATTGGGCGAGAGGTTCGGGCATTAAAATGTGTTACTAAAAGCTTAAAGTCGGGGTGCACAGATTTTAAACAAAAAATTATTTAACCGGCAACATTAACAAGCCCGGGCTTGGATGGTACCTAATGGGTGAATGATGAGAATTTATTTTTAATTATAAACATGAAAGAATATTTTATAAAAATTAACGTAATTTTATTTGAATGAAGCCACGAAAGAATTATTTGTAAATCATTATCAATTCAAAATACATTTCTGTGAAATTTTCCACAAAATAAATGTTTCGCTCAGTCGTACAGTCGTCATTACTAAATCCTATCGGATTTGATACTGGGACCTATTGTTGCATGTTGACGTAAATTTCAAAGTCTATAAACATTATTTCTTTTATTGTGTAGAATAAATTAACCAGAGGCGTGTTTGATTCGCTGGTTTAGATCGATCCGGATCGATCTAACTGATCTGACCTGTGTTCGATTGGCAAATGATCACTGTTCCCTCACTACCGTCAAGGTGATCCCAAGTGAACCTGGGAAATTGCAGAATCACCAAAATTAGATCAGTTTTTTGTTTTGTTTACTTTATGGTTTTGGAAGTTATAGTTGCATTCTGTCCCTGTTTTTAGATTTTCGTTGGGTATTTATTAGTATTCTTTTATAATTACTTGTCTGTCTTTTTCAAGAAAATTAACTGTGATGTAGAAGTAGAAATAGATGAATTACGTCTTTTTAAATCCATCTAGGCAAATAATATTTCCTGTGCATGAATGAGAAGAGTGGAAATAAAATATGTTAAAGTTGTTTTACTTTAGTCCCTCGATTATCCGAAATAATGTGGACTGGACCGATTTCGGATAATGCGGAGATTGAGAATAACTATAGGAAAAGTAACTATATCAATGTACTTTTATAGATGTACATACATACATAATAAATTCTAATAAATGTATGTACATTAGTATGTCGTATTCATAAATTCTAGAAAGAGGTAATTGGTACTTGTTTTAATTTTAAAGTATGTCGATTTTTGGCAGCAATGTCCCTCTATCTCGTAACCATTATAGATATTTGCGCCAAAAATAAAACCGATATGCGGAGCCATAGCAAGAATCATTTTGGATCATCCGGTTCATGGGTCGTTTCGGATAATGCGGAGTTTGCATAATCGAGTTTCGGATAATCGGGAGTCTACTGTAATACTACTACGCTACTGTATTAATTTTTGAACCCAAACGAACAACAACTGACAAAAATCGGTGTTTCACCTTGGATAACTGAACTGATTTTCAAGATCAGATTGATCCATATCTGTCCCAATCAAATACGACTCAGTTAACGTGCATAGATCGGAGAAAGGTTTCATGTGGAATTATTGAAATACAAATAACTTACCAATTCCCGAAGCAGTACCACCCAATGAGACAAACACAACACTTTTGATGTCATCTGGAATTAAGAAGTACATATATATTTTAACTAAAAAAAAACACTGAATAACTTTTGAAATAAATAAATCTCAGTATTTTTTATGTGATCACAACTTAGAAAAATTATCTCATTTGGCTTCATTCTTGAGCCAGTAGCGACTAGTTTTTCAGCCCATATTTAAGATTTCATCATCGCATGTAAAATAAACCTTATTTTTGCCCTTCGTCGTCACCGAATTTCTCCGAATCACAGATGCGATTTAAATTAATTGATTCAGCCTATACTAGGTGGATATCCATAATTATTATAGTACTAGCGTGTACCCGGCATGCGTTGCAACCCGCTGGTATAAATACAAGCCCGAACAAACCCGATATATTAGTACCCGGCATGCCACTTTCTGAAATTGCACCCGTGCGAAGCCGGGGCGGGTCGCTAGTTATACATAAAAACCTTCCTCTTGAATCACTCTATCTATTAAAAAAAACCGCTTCAAAATCCGTTGCGCAGTTTTAAAGATTTAAGCACATATAGGGATATAGGTACAGACGGGCGATAGCGACTTTGTTTTATACTATGTTAAGATTACGGGATACAGTAAAACAAAGTTGAACTTGTAAATTTCCACTATATTAATAAGAAAATGATATAATAATAATAATAAGACGTTTATTAGTCCTTTTAGTATTACAGAAAAGTTTATATATAACGAAAATAAAGAATAAAAAATTAAACGGACTAATAGGCCGTTATATATTGTGTCAGCTTTCCCAACAGGTTGTTGGGGGGCTGTTGCGGCCTTTATATGCCTTAATATATAAAATATCTAAGACTAGTAATTAGAATAGAAACATAGAAATATATAAAAAAAAAACATAAAAAACATGAAAAAAATTGAAAAAAACGCGTACTATCCATCACTAAAAATAAGAGATAGCAAAATTATAGATAGTTTTATATACTATTGCATTAAAATAAAAAAAAAAGTCTGCAAGCAAAGAAAAGTGAGAAAAGAAAGATAGGTTGTTGGATAAAAAAAGAATAAGAAAAACACAGCAACTCTCAAGACACATGATCAAAAAAATAAGAAAAATAAGAAAAAGCACACTTGAGCAGATAACAATTTGAGTTATGTTTTCTTCTTTTATCTGGCAGCTCAGCGAGAGGTCGGTTGGGGTATTGGTGTTTATTAGGTTGGCAGCGTAATACAAGAAAGATCGCTTAAATAGCTCTCTATGATGCAGGGGAATATCAAGAAGAGTCTTAGGTCTAATGTTTAGTCTATGGACGTCGGTTCGGAAAGTCAATTTTCGATATAAATATAATGGATTTTTTTTTTAATATTAAATACAAAACAGGAGCCATGCATCAGCCGTCGATTGTACATGTTAAGCCAGCCAAGCTCCGCAAGTTTATAAGTAATTCTCTCACGACGCCCTATTCCAAATATATACCTAAGGCAGGAATTTTGTAGCTTTTGAATTCTTCGAATATCCAAACTATCCAAGCAAGTACCGTATACAGTATCACAAAAATTAAGCTGTGACAGTATAAGTGATTCGCATAGTTGAGCCTTAACATTACAATCGAGGGTGTGACGCAGGAAGAAAATGCTCTTTAAAGCAGCATAGGCAGATCTTAATTTATATGTGATGTGTTCTTTATATCTTAATTTGTTGTCAAGTAAGTCCTAAATTTCTAGCGTTTTCCTTGATTGGGATTTGATTTCTACGTCGGATATTTTTATATTAAGATTGTTCATAATATTAATTCTTGACGGCTCACTGCAAAATAGAATAGTCAACGATTTGTTCGGATTAAGTTTAAGTAAATGTTTTTTGGAGATCGACTGCAATAGTTCCAGATCATCATTGATCATTTCATTAGCCAGTAGACTCTCAGAAGGTTTAATATGGTCAACAGAATAAATTTAACAAAGGCGAATTATATCTAATTGATCATTAAGTAACAGGTCCGTATTTTTAAGTTTATTTATGTCCATAGATTGTAACACATTGCTCTAACAAAATGCAATGTACAACTATTTGCAGATGATACCTTAATATATCTAATTGGTGAGGATGTTGAGAGTGTTATCAGAATAATTAACGAAGAACTAGAAATTCTACATAAATGGATAACTCGGAATGGATTGAGTTTGAATATAGAAAAAAACTAAGTATATGATAATAAGAAGTAAGCAAAATAGCACTGAAACGGAAACAGCAACCAAAATATCCATTAACAGGCATATTATAGACAAAGTAAAGGAATATAAATACTTGGGTATTATAATTGTGTTATAAGCCTTCGTTTTCTGTATGTAAGATTTTAAAGGAAGGATCGAAATTATGTTGATTATCAAGTAAATGTTTAACATAGTTTGAGTCGGTTTTGCTTTTTAGAAAACTGTTATAATGTCCTGTATTATTTTGTTAAAATGTCTAGCCGTTTGGCCAATGTATGTTTTAGGACAATCTTTGCATTTTAATTTATAGACGCCTGATTTTTGTTTTTATCGCTTGTAGTTTTATTGTTTTTGATAAATTTACCTGAAGAGTTATTAGTTTTGTAAGACAAATGTATATCAAATTTGTTAAGAAAATTGCCAATTGCTTTGCTAGGTTGACCAAAGAAAGTGACTAGTTTAAATTTGTCAGATTTTTTTTCTTCTAGATAAAACTAAATCTATAGCCTTTTTGTAAGTTTTCTTTTTTAGGATTAGGATAGACGAAATTTTTAATTTGCTAATCAGCTTCATGTTCTAATAAAAGCATAGCTATTTTCTTAAAGCCTCTGTTAGTTGCCAATTGTAAGGCCGAATCTCCATTATCATTTAATTCATTAACATTTGCTCCATTCGCTAACAATATTTCCACAATTTCCAAATGACCGTGTTTAACGGCCTCATGCAAAATGCTGTTACCATGGATATTTGTTGTGTTAACTATAGCACCATACTGTAATAATGTAATTACAATATCAACAAAGTTGTGTACAACTGCTAATTGTAAGGGAGTACCCAAATCACAGTCCATGGCATTTACTTCAACGCCATTTTTAATTAGAATATTAACAACGTCATAGTGATTATTTTCTGTTGCCAAGTGCAGAACAGAAGCCGAATCTTTATTCCTTCCATTAACATTTGCGCCAAGTTTCAATAACTCGGTCACTACATCAGCATAACCACCCATAGATGCAACATGTAGAGCTGTCGCGTCATCTATATTTAAAAAGTTAACATCGGCTCCATGCTCCACTAAATTGATTACAATATTCTTGTGGCCATATTTTGCTGCCAAATATAAAGGCGTTGTCATAAAAGTGTCCTTGTTATTAACTACAGCGGAATGTTCTAACAAAGTCATTACCACTTTCTCATAACCATGCTGTGAAGCCAAATGCAAAGCTGTAGAATTATTCTCGTCTAAGGCATCTACATGTGCTCCATTTTTTAACAATATATCACTTGCAACATTACAACTATTGGTTGCTGCATAGTGTAAAGGTGTTCTGTTCTTGTTGTCATTAGCATTTATAGCACTGTTATGCTGTATTAATAGTTGAATAGTATTATAGTCGCCAATACTCGCGGCTAAATGCAATGGCGTCATATTAAAATTGTCCCTAGCATTGCTATCAGCGCTACTTTGTAATAATATATCTACAATATTGCTATGGCCATTTGAGGCCGCACCATGCAAAGGTGTCCTGTTATGTTTGTTTCTAATATCAACATATGCGCCATTCTTTAATAACGTTAATACAACTTCAACATGCCCCTTTTTAGCGGCTACATACAAAGCAGTTGATTCGCACCAGTTCTTAAAATTTACGTCAGCTCCAAGTTCCAGCAAGGCTGTGACCATTTCCAAATTACCATTTTCAGAAGCAAAATGAAGAACTGGAATGTCCATGGAACACGTAGCGTTGACGTTTGCCCCACGTTCCAACAACAATTCAACCACATCATTGTGGTCTGCACCAACGGCTTTATGCAATGGTGTAGAATTTGTACAATCTTCTACATTTACCTTAGCCCCATGGTTTAATAATGTGAGAACTACATCTTTATGTCCTTTCTGGGCAGCGTCATGTAATGGTGTTAAACCTATGGATCTTATGATTTCAACATCACAACCACTTTCTAAGAGTTCTTTAATAACATTGTCATGACCATGTCTAGCAGCCAGATGTAAAGGGGTCCACCCATCTTCATCTGCTTCAGCTTTTATGTCTGCTTTATGTTCTAACAAAATCTTCACTATTTCGTTCTTACCATATTGGGCAGCAATGTGTAAAGGAGTTAAGCCATCTTTGTCTATCATATTCACATTTTCATTAGTAAGTATATTTAATAAATTATCAACATTCCCATTCTTTGCTGCTGTATGTAGAGGTGTGACATTACATTGGTTAATTGTACTGGAAATTTGAAGTTTAGTTTCAGCCCCTACCTGATTATTTTCGGTTATCCCATCAGGACTAGAACTTGCCATATTTAGTGTGTAGGAGTTATTGGTTACATCAGAAACTAAAAAATTGGTTTATTTACTAATTTTGACTAGGTATATAGGTACCTACTTTATTTTTAAGTGGTAGGACTAACAGGGCGGAAACTATCGCCATGGAAGGCTTACCTAAGGACTGGAATAAACATAGGAATCGGCAAATTTTTTATCTCGGCTACGTATTTATATTACACATATTATATTTACAAATAACTACATATAAACGACGATGACCTCAGAGGTCAAAACGTGGGTATACAAATCATACCTAATCTTCAACCCAACTCTACCTTTAAATCACTAAATACCTCCTGAAAACATTCTGAATTAGAACGTATTGAAAATTTATGCCACTTTCCACTAATAAAATTTTTTGTTGAGTGTCAAAAACTTTCCCACAAACAATTAAAAGCATAAAGTTTGAACACAAATAGACCTACATCATTCTACGATTGAGATCTTTGTTTCCATAACCTAAAGATTAAAGAATAGCTTAGAAATAGGAAACAAGATATTATTTAGGTAGAAATGTAAATATGGTAGAAAGACCTCAGTGAAGTTGAACCCTCCATTATGTGCGTCATGGGTTTCGCGATATAAAGCGGTCTTTACATCGATGTAGTTCTTCTTGAATTTCTTAGTGAAGTTGGTAGCCTTTACATTGTGCATTAATTTTGTTTGTCAAATTTTGATGTTTCGAACCAAGTCTTTCTGGGATTTAAGGTGGAATTATCAACGTCATTCAATCTATTGCCAACCTATTTCGCGTTGATTTTTTTAGTTTATTATTTTAATAACTAACATTTAAAGAAAATCAATATCGTCGGTACCTACATTATTTAGGTAGTATCTGATATAAGTATTACAAAAATATCAATTTATTTCATTGCTAATTTTGGGAGAATTGTATATTGAAACAACAATTAAGAGCAGTAACCCCCTTTACCACAATGAAAATTGCCGAACGTTTTGCTGGTCAAACGAAAAGAAAAAATAAAAATTGATATTTAGAAAACAAATTCTACTTTAAATACCCCATCCAGAAAAGTAAATGACGATCGAAAATATTCCCAAAATTTTTTTTAGAATTTTTTTTTATTTTTAGTAATTTTGTAATATCTTAAACAATTCTTTATTGGTCAAAAGCAAAATGACTTTCCCGGGTGTAGAATGTTGTACCAAACAATTTTTCTTAAATCCATTTTTCAATATCGGCCTTACTTTTTTCTCAAAAAGTTTGGGCGCGTAAACCCACTTTACACGCTTAAATTCACTTTACGCGCCCAAACTTTTTGAGAAAAAAGTAAGGCCGATATTGAAAAATGGATTTAAGAAAAATTGTTTGGTACAACATTCTACACCCGGGAAAGTCATTTTGGTTTTGACCAATAAAGAATTGTTTAAGATATTACAAAATTACTAAAAATAAAAAAAAATTCTAAAAAAAATTTTGCAAATATTTTCGATCGTCATTTACTTTTCTGGATGGGGTATTTAAAGTAGAATTTATTTTCTAAATACCAATTTTTATTTTTTCTTTTCGTTTGACCAGCAAAACGTTCGGCAATTTTCATTGTGGTAAAGGGGTTACTTCCTCTTAAGGACACTTTAAGGAGGAGTCAAGTGTAAAACAAAACTAACCTGAAAATATACCTATGTCAACGTCCTGTCATAGAACTAACCTCAAAATATTCAAGCGATAAATAAACAAACGGATGTCAACGTCATAATTTGACAACCAAAACTAACCTCAAATTATTTAGTTAAACTCCGTGCCGCTGACTCTAAGACGCCGCCTGTGTTGTGTGGATCTCACCCCTCGGAGACACCATCCCACCTGGATCCGTCACAGTGCCTTTGTGAAGTAGTAATTAATATATTATGCTGACTCAGTCACTTCTTTAAAATCGAGACTGCTATGTTTCGAACAATTTTATGACCATAAACATATTTAGGTAATAGGTTTATTTGTTGTAGTTTGTAGTTTACATGAAAAATGGTTAATTTTTAGGCTATTTTGTGCAATAAAATAACAAAAAAACGTACTACTGACATAGAAGAAAGCTTAAACAGCTGTATGTCCTTCCTAATCATAGCAAAGCTGCTAGCGGTTTGTTGGCAAGCAAAAACATAACCCAACTTTTCACCAACTGCTCAAAATGTTGATATGTACAAATCGACGGAAAATTTGAAGGAAAAATAAGGAGAACGTGTTCGGATTAGTGAATAACTTCATGAAAAAATTAACAAATTTATTTAAACATTATGAAAATTAGCCTTAAAAGATACTTCATAAATAAATTTACAAAGAATTTTACAGATGTAAAGACCGCTTAGTTATTTTAATTTTGACACTTTAGAGCAAGCTCTGAACTATTTTAATCGACATAATAGTAAATACACTGATTTCTAGTTCTGTATAACTATGTAGCTCGTAATATACATCTACTGATTGTTTAAAGGACTTACTTTAAATAAAATTAAATTGAACTTCTCATGGGATACCTTATGTTATAACCAAAACAGCTTAATATTTAACTGAGAGGTCTTTGGCTCTACTTGCACAATACTGGGGAATAATAAGGCACGTACCTTGGGCTATAGAAAATAGTTCATGAGGCACAATGCAAAAGTTACCATTTCCAGAATGCTGACTGGCAAGGAAAGATATAAAAATGGGAAGTGTTCAAAACAACTAATTATTTTTGGAAATTATTGTTTTTAATATATTCCCTAAAACTGCGCACTTTCGTTCAGCATGAACAACAGTCAATTCAAAAATGATTCAACATATAATAAGTATTTCATTGTTCGACAGAACTAGCATATTAAACAGTTTTTAATAATTTGGTTCAGTTCTAAAATTATTTCCAAAAATTACTGCAAATTAAAATCAAAAAGGTGCCTATTTCTCATATGGTTGCTAAATCCCAAATTTCATGACGGGATGTAGGTAGATATATAATCATTTTGTTACAATTAGAAATTTCTCGATAGGAAAAATTGCTTCAAGTAAGTAGTTACAATGTGAAAGTTCTTGTTTTTACCACTATTAACAAAAATATCTTACCCAAATCCAAAGATAACTGGAATATACGTTTTGTCAAATAAAGAAAATTTATATTCCAGAACAAGCACGAAACTTGTAAAAAATACTTGGTCAATAGTCACGTGATTTTACTTGACGTTTTCCGTTGACTTTTCCCTGATTTGCATCGTTGCAACGTCTACACAAAACTATTTACCTATTTCATGGCCGTCTACGGTGTATGAGAGGACGAAGACATTATTAGCCGAGTTCCTTTCAGTTACCTTTAAATACCAAAGCAAACGGCTAAGCGTTCATTTTAAAAATTTAACTTTTCCCCTCGCCGCGGATAAGTATGCCCCTCTCTATTTAACATGCGGACTATACGAAGTTGTTCGCGAAGCGTTCCATCAACAAATTAACTAAGCAAAGATTTTTATTTGCTTTTCTGTTTAAATGAAGCAAATGGCTATTATTAGGCCATGGAACGGGTATTAGTAGCGTGGTGGTTGATAAGAGGTTGACGTCGGTTTGATTATTAATATATTTTCAGTTTGACAAGCGAATCCTGGGTCATCCCTCAATCTCCCGATCCTGAGATCCTTCATAATGATATTTTGCTGTGGCCGAATACTTGTTTCTGTCCACTTTTAACATCTTTGTATGGTAAAGGAAGCTTTCTTTGTATGCTGTACACAAACTTCCTGGCTAATATTCAGCAGAGTCGTCTGCACACCTTTCAGATTTTCTTATCCATACAAAAAGAATGTGCTAAAGTAGCTTTCAAGATGTCTTCGAACGACTGTGCCACAACCTTCTTAACTAACAAGTTAAGAAGGCTGTGACTGTGCATGTAATTTTGAGTACAATAAAAAACAAAAAAACAATCCACTTCCAGCCTTGCCTGCTTTTGGAAGAAAGAGAAGCGCGCTTTAACTGCAAACTCTAGATAATCTAATAATAATATCCTAGTCAAAGTGCAAACTGCACCAATAAAAAATTTCTTTGACAACCGAAAGTATACTACAAAACTCCTATGGTCGGAACATTAGACACCAATATTTAAAGGTCAATCAAATTTTAAGAAACGGGCAACGCTGTTTGTTGTTGTGACGTGACAGCTGATTTTGACGTGTTTTGTTATAATGTAATAGTAATTTTATTGTGGTTCATCATTTTATTGGAGAAAGCAAAAAAGGCTTCAGTTTTTGACTCAAGAACTTGCTTCTTTTAGGTAAAAGAGTTCCAATGTTCCTGCTTTTCACATGACAATGTTCCATTTTCACTCAACGGATAGGTAAGTGCAAATATGTCATATAAATTTACATACCCTATCCTTCACAGGAGTTCTACCATAGTCTAATAAGATTATTGAGTAATTTTAACAAGTTCCTTTGTCTTTGTCAAATATTAAAACATGGGCTGTAGTTATCCACAATAATTAACAGTCTATCAGAGAGCCCAAATTACACATTTTTATTAATAATCTACTGTATCAGAAAAGGTATTTATCCTATTATAATTAAGAATTTTTACTGGCTTATTTTAGCTAGCATTTCAACTCATCTACTTTAAGATGACAGGTGGGCAAAACTGCTGCATCTGTGTTCTGTAAAAATTGCTATAGCATTTGTTAAGTGCTCAGTAGGTAGTGTTAAGATATTGTGTAATATAATATCTCTACCATGTAGGTATGCTCATGATTTTCGACATACTTTTTATTAGATGTTGCAACCAAGGTTAAATTTAGGATAGTTGTCTATTTCTAAAATTTCTGTGTGCATACATTTTGTAATATGGTTTTAATTTATGATTTTTGCCTGGCTTTGCATTTAAAAAAAATTAATTAGCTAGGGGAGGATGGGGGAATAAGAAACAGGGGTAATAGGATAATTTTATTTTCCTTCCTTTTTTGTACAGGGTCATCCAACCAGGACTGAACAGGGGCCTATTTTTTTAGTTTCCCTGTATTTATATTTAAACCAGTATAGCCATTTAGTTTATGCTTTGCCGAAGAATCTAAAATTACCATTTAAAAAGCGATCTGACTTAAAACAAAGGAACTGTGGCGTAAAGTTGTTGTTTTTTCAATGGAACACCCTGTATATTATTTAGTTTTATGAAACGCCCTTCTTTCCTGATTCCATAAATATATAGTTTGTCCATATTAGCTCAAACCGTTTTTAAGATATGAGCAATCAAACATTTAAAAAGCTGTATTTTAATGCATCGCCATTACGGGGATTTTCTTTTCCAAGGCATTCTAGACGTATTAAGCTCAAATTAATACAGCTTTTTAAATGTTTGATTGCTCATATCTTAAAAACGGTTTGAGCTAATATGGACAAACTATATATTTATGGAATCAGGAAAGAAGGGCGTTTCATAAAAATAAATAATATACAGGGTGTTCCATTAAAAAAACAACAACTTTACGCCACAGTTCCTTTGTTTTAAGTCAGATCGCTTTTTAAATGGTAATTTTAGATTCTACGGCAAAGCATAAACTAAATGGCTATATTGGTTTAAATAAAAATACAGGAAAACTAAAAAAATAGGCCCCTGTTCAGTCTTGGTTGGATGACCCTATACATGGAAAAAATCTAAAAAAAAACACAAGATACCTATAACCTTCATCCACAAGACCTAAAAGGTTTTTCAAGCAATGTCACGAAATTCTATAATTTCTTTGCTTATCAAGTTGGGTCTGTAGAAAACTTAATCAGCCCAAAGTAGCAGTGCTTTTTAAGACATTTTCTTTTTTTCTAATCTGGAGTTAAATTTATAAACCAAGTTTTTGGCATGGTCTTGTGGATAATGAACAGGGCTTTCAAGTGTTTTTTAAATTATTTTTTTAACTTAAAACAGAGACCACAAAAAGGTGTGTTTCTTATAACCCCAATTTTTCTTTCATGTGGGGTAATAAGAAATTCACCTTTTTTTAATTTCAGGCTAATTAAATAGTGCAACAATGCCCAGAAAATACGTAAAAAAGGGAATTATGGCCATTATCAACATTAAAAACAACTTCTGTGCCTTTATTTCTTGTTGCTGCTGTAAAAAAAGAACCACTTCCATAAAAATTCTAAAAATTTCAGGGTAATAAGATACACCTCAATAGTGTATCTTAGCACCCCAAGTCCATTTTTAATGTTGGTAAATCAGTTCAGTTCAGTTGTTGTATCTTATTACCCTATTGGGGGAAATAAGAAACATTTAGTAGGGGTAGGTAATAAGAAACAAATTCTTATAATTTTTGGATTTTAAATTAAAATGATATATTACATATCCTCAGGTAAAATTAATACCAGAATCAGAAATCAAAGTTATATACTTGAAACTATCACCTGTACAAATTTTATTGGTTTCTTATTCCCCCATCCTCCCCTATACCTACTTTTTATATTTACCTACATATCCCATGTTATTTTGTGTTAGGTAGGTAGGTACAAATTTTTTTTTTTAGGGTGAAAATGGATTGATCAAAAACTTTATCAAAAGGAGATTATAATTTTAAAAAATAAATCAACTACATTTTTAATACGACAATGGCCAGTCTTGCTGGAGTTGTTCTACCCCACGAGATTTGGATACAAATCTTTAAACATTTGACAACCTCTGATATTGTAAATTTATGCAATGTGTCCGAAGACCATAAATATTTGCTAAGGGAGAAAGATGTTGTTAAGTAAGTAATAGTAGATATATGTATGTTTATTTGTTTATATATTATAATATGTGAATACGTTCTCAGTACGACAGTACACTATGTGCCAATTTAAATAGCTCCCTTAGGTATTTATTTTTATTTCAATATAGTAATTGTTTATTACAAAAAAGTAGCTGTAGCTCTGTAAGTTAAAAAGAAACAGTGTAATAAGTTTGTAACTTGAAATAAATTCAGTAAATCCAGTCAGTTTGTTTTTTGGAAAAATGCTTGGACACTGGTATTAACATATTAAGTCATGTTAATAAAATTATACAAAGGTACCTACTTATTAAATAAAGTCTAACAGTCTCGTTAACCAAGTTTGATTAATACGAATTGTACAGGGTGTCCAAAATTTAGTGTCAAACTTTGCAAACTTAAAAGCAATTTATTGTCCTTATTTCAAATAGGGTTATAATTAGTGTTGGGAAAAATCGACTTATTTTAATAATCGACTACCGAGTATTCGAGTGATTTAAAAAACCGAATGATAATCGATTTTTTTTTCACTCAAATGCTAATATTAATTATTAATATTGGCGGTTCATCGTTCATGTTGATATACGCAGCATTTGTATTGGGAATAACTGACTCGGTGTTGTTAATCGATTGATTTTTTGCGGATTTTAAATGTTGCGGAGATATTTGTGGATTTTTTTGGCATGGTTCCCAGATCTTACAATTTAACAACTTGACCTTGAGATGTCACGATATTGCATAACTCATGATATTTATGAATACTGAATACTCACCACTACCCGTAATGCAGTATTTAATTTGAATTATATCGCCAATAACCGAAACCACTCGGTGTAACCGCTCGCTAGGAGATGGCTCTGGCCGCAGTGAGTGATTGAAATACGGGCAGCAACTATTATCTTAAACAGGCAACCCGTATTGCAGTATTTAATTTGAATAATATCGCCAATAATAACCGAAACCACTCGGTGTAGCCGCTCGCTAGGAGATGGCTCTGGCCGCAGTGAGTGATTGACATGCAGGCAGCAACTTTGGAGACGCGTTGGAAAATAAATATCATATGTTCGTCACTCGAATTATTTCTGAAGATAATCGAATTATTTAAGTGATTGAAAAAACCGAGTGATAGGTTATTTTTCACTCGAGTTATCCCATCACTAGTTATAATAAGGACAAATGTTTGATTTTTAATTCTGCATCGAATGACATAAAAATATACAGGTGTTTCTACCAGTCCACCATAATTTTTGTGTGTTCTGCTGTTCACTTCCAGTAGTCCCAGCGTTTGCTTCATTGGTGTACTTTTATTACTTTTATGAACAATTACTTAGTTGAGTGCTTCAGAGACTTTTTCTTTAATATACTTTGGATTTGATACTTTGCCGAAAAGCGCGCTTGTATTTTACTTGTTCACATGCATCCGTCTTAATTTAGATCAAGCCTAAGAAAAATCATAACCTTTACCACCGGTAAGTCAAACTGACTGCTTTGGTATTTCAAATAGGACATCTTGTATATTTTTACTTATTGGGATTCAGCATAACATTCTTAGTGAAATGACACCTCTTTTGTCATTTTTCGACGTGTTATAACATTTTTATGTTTATTGTTTATTTTTAATCTCGAGTGCTACAAATTAATTAAATCTGTTAATTTCTTTGAATCGGGTGACTTATTCTCTGGAAGTCAGTTTGGCTTTAGAAAGGGCCGAAGCACGACCATGGGAATTCTGGACCTTGTTTCCTACATCCACGATGCCTTCAATGATTCTACATATACAGCCTCGGTCTTCTGCGATCTGAGTAAGGCGTTTGATTGCGTCTCCCATGACTTGCTTCTAAAAAAACTATCACGCTATAACTTCCACCCCAAAAGTGTATCTCTTGTCGAGAGCTATCTTAAGGATCGAACTCAAAGTGTGAGAGTGGATGGGGTTGAGCCTGCTAAGAGATGTGTGACTGTTGGAGTCCCTCAGGGCTCGGTACTGGGGCCTCTACTTTTTCTAATTTACATCAATGATCTACCTGGAACGGACTGCTCATCCAGGTACACGCTCTTTGCGGACGATATACCACAATCACTACCCAGCACAGTAATCTTGACACAGCTAGGGCAAGCTCGGGTAAGGCTCTGGATAGGGCCGAGTCATGGTTCAATGCAAACATGCTATTTCTGAACACAGATAAAACCCAAAAAATCATATTTTCAACGAGAGAGATACCTGAGGCAGACTTAGTCTCCTCTGTGAAGTTCTTGGGTGTCTACCTAGACTGCAGGCTTCGCTGGGACATACACACGGACCAGCTTTCAAAAAAACTAAGTACAAATATATTTGTTTTGCGGAATCTGACGGAATGTGTCCCGGAGGGTCCTAAGACAGGCATACTTCTCCCTCTGTCACTCACATATAAGTTATGCCATAGTAGCATGGGGTCATGCACCTGGTGCCGGGAGAATATTTCGTCTACAGAGAAGGGCTGTTAGGTTGGTTGGTGGTCTGGGTTACAGGGATGACTGTAGAGACGCATTTATAGCGAATAAGATCTTAACACTTCCATCACTTTTCATTTTTGAAACGCTTTGTCATGTAAAGACTCATCTGAACGAATATACAAGTCACGACTCTATACACACTTACAATACAAGAAACAAACAAAACCTTGTTCCTCAGTGCTGGAGGTTGAAACGCTGCCAGAATGGTCCAGGCCATCTGGGCATCCATTTTATGAACAAAGTACCACGTAATATAAAAGAATTGCCACTTCCTAAATTCAAAAATAGTATAAGATCCTTTTTGCTTAACGGTTGTTTGACGCTCAATCACCCTATTTTATTTAACTGTTATATATTTATTGATATCCTTTGCAACTTGTCCTGTGGCCACCGGCCTTATTTTAAAATTGTATGTTCTGTAAAATAATTATTAGAATCTTATCGATAATAATTGTACTAATTTATTTATTTATTTGATACAAACTCTACAGATTTACACCAAATTATAGAGTATTGCATAATGTATTCGATGTATTGACTTGTGTAAGTACTATATGTATATTTGACACCAATAGATGATTTGATTTGATTTGATTTGATTTGATTTGATTAATTTATAGTCAAATAGTATAAGAATGAAAATTAATATTATGTCATAATAATTGACTTTCTACGTTTTACAAGCTTTAAAAAAATTAAATTTTTTTATCTTGATGTTTACTCCATTTTTCCAAATGGAACGATGTTAGTTCACTAGGATATATTTAAAACGAGCATTTTTTTTCCAAAAATTTGATACCATACACCCCTATGCTGTTTTAAAATTGACACGAAAAAATTTGCCTTAAGTCCCAATCCCAAATTGAAAAGCGTTATGTATTATTGCCGCCCTGTCCTTTCTCAAGAAATATAAAGGCGGCTTTGCAAAACAATGGAATGGTTTTAAAAACCAATATGGTGTTAAATTAAAAGTTTTACTAGAAATGAACAAATTGATATGCTCCTAATTTTTGGAGTGACCAGAAAAATTCTTCTGAAGCCGCAAGACTGTATGTATTGCATGTTTTATAAACTAATGACATTACAACTTTAAATTAAAGCCATATTGCTTTTTAAAACAATTTCATTGTTTTTCAAAGCCGCCTTTATATTTCTTGAGAAAAGAGAGGGCGGCAATAATGCATAACGCTTTTAAATTTGCGATTTGGATTTAAGGCAAATTGTTGTGTTAATTTTAAAATAGCATAGGAGTGTATGGTATCAAATTGTTGGAAAAAATACTCGTTTAAAATATCCTAGTGAACCACCATCGTTCCATTTGGAAAAATGGAGTAAACGTCAAGAAAACAAAATTTCATTTTTTAAACGCTTGTGAAACTTAGAACGTCAATTTATTATGACATAATTTTAATTTTCATAATAATATACTACTTTTGACTATAAATTGGCAGTTTTAATTAATTTGTAGCACTCTAGATTGAAAATAAAAAATAAACATAAACATGTTTAACATAACACGTAAAAAAATGACAAGTGAGGTGTCATTTCACTCATAATGTTATGCTGAACCCAAATAGGTAAAAATATACAAGATGTCCCATTTAAAATATCAAAGTCAAGGTCACTTCCGGTCAAACCGGAAGTGCTAACAAATTGAAAATTATACCAATAAAAGCAGACTCATCTCTTATGCATAATCTCAAAATTTCATTTTAATATCTATAAATATAAAAAAGTTTTAGGGGTGAACGTCTTTTGGGAAACACCCGGTATAATACATTCCGTTATTAAATATCATTAACTTCCGTTATTAAATATCATTAACTTTGATATTGCTGAAAATCATTTTTGTAAGCTTTCCAGAGAGGTGTCACAAGTGGGGTAGTGCCTTTTAAAATATATGAGGGTCGTGCTTCAGAGGTAGGTGAGGGTGCTTCGCAGAATACCATATTTTTATTCTCCACGTTTTTGTAGAATCTTCCTTAGTGTAGAAAATATAGCCATTGTAAATTGTAAGTTTTCTTAAAGTCACCTTGTAGGTATGTAGTTGAACTATGTAGTTGATATTAAACGCTTCTTATGTTAAGGTGGGAGTATCAACATGCTTGCCAACCTATAACCTATGTCGCGTAGATTTATTTATGTTTTTTAGCTTTTATACAAAATTTAAAGAAAATCAGTATCGACTTGATATTCTATAGGTAATAATTGACATATTTAATAAATATCAAGGAATTTCATAACTTATTTTAGGAGAATTGTGTAGCGAAAAATATCGGCTAAGATTTTTTTTAACATTATTATGTCATTGACACTCATTGTTCTTTCACTATACAATTCTCCCAAAATTAGCAATGAAATAAATTGATATTTTTGTAATATATCAGATACTACCTAAATAATGTACCGACGATATTGATTTTCTTTAAATGTTAGTTATTAAAATAATAAACTCAAAAATTCAACGCGAAATAGGTTATAGGTTGGCAATAGATTGAATGACGTTGAGAATTCAACTTTAAAGAGTCTATTCTCATTTACCTCAGGTCCCAGGTGTCACCCACCCTGACGACGCGACCTCACGGATTTAATATCGTCTATCTGTTTTAGGTACTTTGATATAGGAGGTGATTTGGGTCTTTTTAATACCAACATGTATACATTGATTATTGAAAATGTGGAGTTTCGTTATATAAAGACACTGAATATAAACAAACTCTATTGGATACCCTTAAAAGATTTAAGAAACATTTTAAAGAATCTTCTCAACCTTCAGGAGTTATTTGCTCTTGATACTAAATTGAGTCTTAGAGAGAAAGATGTGAGGCTGTATGGAAATGTAAGTCAGCAGTGACGTTAATAATTTTATATAAAACAACTATGACCTATTATATTGTAAGATTTTAATAAGACGTTCTGATGTATGCCGTGGAATCGATCCCCGATGTCTTAAATAACTATTGATCTTGAAAGGTAACCTAGGTGAATGAAAAATAGAAGTTTTTATTGTTAAGAAAGGTCAATATGGTTATCACAAAAATTGGCTTTATTTTACATGCACTCCGAACCAGCAGTACAACCAGGAATTGCCTGAAACAATAAAACAACAAGAGCATCTTTTAATTAGTTTTTTTTAAACATACTCCCACAGTTTTATTAGGATAGCATTAAAATGGTAAATTTAATATTGCTGTACACAATGAAAGTTTTCTTAAAAATTTATTAATAAAACACTTAAATAAACAAAATAACTACAGTTTGACACTCATAAAGAATCAGGAAGAATGAGGATTTCATCAGGCGTACCGCAGGGTTTTGTTCTGAGTCAGTTACTGTTTTTGTTATATATTAACGATTTACCGAAACTGGATATATCTGAGAGACTGACAATATTAGCGGATGATACAACGATTCTCTGGCAGGACTCTGACGTGACTCAGTTGGAGGAAACTATTAATCTCAACAACATAAAGATTAAAGAATGGTGTGACTCGAAGTTTCTGTCGCTCAATGTTTTTAAAACAAACTTACTTTCTTTTGGGTGTCAAATTTATAGTGTTGGACCGGAGTCTTATACAGTGGATAATTCATCAATAAGCAAATTTCTGGGGCTTTATTTATATCGACGATAAATTAATGTGTGAACGTCACATAATAAACTTAAATGCCATAATATCTAGTGGATGCAACGCTTTAAGGGTTGTATCTCCAGAGTTGGGAGGGTTTATGGCGAGGAATGTGTATTTTGCACTTATAGAGAGCCACCTTTGATACGGGTTGTGTTTCTGGGGATTGCTCTCAGCATCTTTTCAGATCGGTATTTATTTTGCAGAAAAGAGCAATAAGGTGCATTTGTCATGTGGGTCGCAGAACGCCCTGTAGACCTCATTTTATAAATTTAAAGATTTTAACCTTGGCTTCTCTTTTTATTCTCGAAACAGCATATCTTATGCACGGAAAGTTTAAATTTGAAATTCAAACTCCATCAGCAACTGCCACAAGAAGCAAATAACATATCATACAGTGTCACCATTTAAGTTGGCAGCATATGAAACTTTTTTTTATTAATGAGGTTAGTTAAAATTACCTATCAGCAATCGTTTTTGCTTCAAATTAGACTAAAAATTATACATTCAATTGTCACCATCTGACATTCGGTATCTGTCAAAAATGACATTTTTGAAAAAAAATGGTATTCTAGTGAAAAAATAAGCATACAAACTAAATAAAATATTAAGTATGGTATAAACAAATAGTTTAAAATCCATTAAGCCAACTTACATTACATAAAAAAAGTTACTTTGAAAAAATGGCAAAAAATTCAACTTTGCGCTAGACATCTGAAACTTTGTAGTCAGGCCTAAAATTGTACTAGAAACAACTTTTTCTAATAACATTTTTTAAAATTCGGTGAAACAATGCCATTTTTCAGCATTTTTTGACAAAAATGTCATTTTTGACAGATACCGAATGACAGATGGTGACAATTGAATATATAATTTTAAGTCTAATTTCAAGCCAAAACGATTACTGATATTTAATTTTAACTAACCTCATTAATAAAAAAAAGTTCCATATGGTGCGGACTTTAATGGTGACACTGTATATCACCATTCCTTCTTATACCAAAAACTCTCTCTTAGGTACCTACCTATATAACAGCAAGAAATTATTTAATCATCTGCCCCTTCGTTTACGGAATATTATTTGCGGCAAGAAGTTTCGGAGAGAGCTAAAAAAGTTATTAATTGACAAAGCATTCTATTCGATAACTGTAGCTTCCATATGCTATATTGAAGAATTGTAACTCTAGTTGTGTTCCGATTTTAGAAATGTTTGTACCCAGTGGCGACGGTAAACATTTGGGCCCCCCCCCCCCTGCAAAATTGTATGATAATATACATAAATACTAATTTTTATTATGGTCATAAAATTACAAATTATACTGTAATAATTATAATGCAAAAAATAAAGAAAATAATGTTGTTACAAAAAAAACTTAAGAAGCAATGGAAAATCGGCTAGTGCTGCTTTCCAAATCGCCGTTTCTTCAAAATTAAAAAATGATTAGAAAAAAGAAAAGCACAAAGTCTTTCTCCATAATTTTTTATTAGAATAACTGGGCACTTTTACATGTCTCTAGCAAAGCTGAATAAAACTTAAGATTTTTCACTACTTACTTAACAAATTAATGTTTTCCACAAAGTCTGTTAAAACTCCCTAATTTTTCTTTTACACTCTTCATTTTTCTGCCCAAGACAGGGAGTTTGCACTAACCCCTGACTTTCCAGTATGCTGAAGTCTTGATTGTCGGTTTTTGACTATTCAATTTTTTACACCTCTTGTACACCTTTAAGAGCTCCATTACGGCTCAATCCCATTATTATTTTCTCTATTGCTAACAACATCAGCATTGTACCATTCACTTTGTTTTCCTGATGATGAGCGTTGCCACACTCGAAACATGTCGAATTTAATTATTATGAATTATTCTAGGTTCGCCTAGTTATTCTAATAAAAAATTGTGGAGAAACACTTTCTGCTTTTCTTTTTTCTATACATTTACCTCCACTTTGAGTATGGACTACTTCTTTAAAATTAATAAATTACTGAAAAAGAACTCAGGCGATCACGGGGAATCCCCGCGTCTTGCACGGTAATCCCCGGTTGCCCGGATCAAGCAGTGGAGATTTGAAACATATAACGTTATAAGGTCTCGTTTCTATGGTATAAATGAGAGAGATTTTGTATATGACAGAATTTTTAACAATGAAGAATAAAAAACATAATTTAATCATGTTTTTTTTAAATATTATTCTAAAATTTATAAATACGTCAGCTAGCCAGGCAGAGTGGGGCCCCCACGGAGTCGGGGCCCCCTCGCGCCGCAGGGCTTGCGGGGGCCTTATCGCCGCCACTGTTTGTACCGAATTAATTAAATACGTTTTAATTATAATTATACCTTACATTTTAAGCCATGCTTTGTCAATGAGAGTATGTTCTTGGGATAATAAAGCTGTATTTGACTTGACTTGACATGGTAATTGGTCTGAGGTTTGGCAGCTAATAGTTACCGGCTATCCTTATCTAATTCCATTAACTAAACAAATACAGCATTAAATGTTCGAAAAGTCTTTAGTTGGCGAACAGCCAACTGTGTTTCTGTGAAACGCCAACATATGACGCTGTGATCATCTGGTAAATTCCATCTTAAATTTGAACATTTTTTAGCTTAAAACATTGGCCCTCACACTCAACTACAAAGAGTTTAATGACACAGAGCCATGTCATTTTAGGAATAATATGTATCTTTTAAAGAAATTCTGTTGCAACGTCGGCCTGAAGCAGGAATATTTTGCGAATTTATATAAACTATTCGGTGAACTAATTGGACTTGAAGAACTATGGGTAAGTTTTATTTCAAACAAGCTTATTTTGTCAGCTTATCAAGGCGTTTCTCCGAAATTGTACATATTTTATAACAAAAACTTATGACTTAAAAGTTAGGATCAATACAAAACACGTGAAAACGCTGGCCCACGTAACAACCCACAAACCCGAACAAACCCGGTTTGGTCGACTCGTTTCTACCTGAACAATATCTCGAGACTTGTTTCCGGCTGCCAAGCTGTTCTTTTCTATTTAAGTTATCGAAACAAAGACAACATAATCGACAAAATAAGTTTTTTTGTAAATTTCCAGGACATTGACTTTTCGAAACTAACATTATGACACAAATTAGTTTCTACCCTAGCAGGGCTAATCCACAGACCTGTAGTATAAAAGAAGACCCTATTGTTTGCATTTTGCCCCGATCAGAAATCGTTTTAACAGCCCTAGATCTACCGCTTGGAAAACGAAGATTATATTAGATGCATTTATCATATGTATCTTTAAGTAAAAATATTATACGAAATACCGGGTGTCCACGGAAGGTGGCTCGCCCGTCTAACTTTTTTGTTTTTTAAGATAATGAAATAAAATTCGGGGGCTTTGTACACGACATAAAACTGCATTTTTCAACAGGTGACTCAACATTATGGAACTTCCGGCTTAACCGGAAGTGACATAAACTTTCGATTTTTAAATGGGACACCTGGTATATTTTTACTTTTTTTGACTCCATATGACATTCTAAATACAACGATGTGTCACTTGTCACGTTTTGTCACCAAGATAAATATTTTTTTTCTAAATTTATTCTTTTATCTAGAGGGATATGAATACCTTAAAATCACTTATTTCAGTTCTGTAATCTTGCGAAAAATACAATTTTACTATTTTTGGACCAATGCTATGTGCTATGTAAAATTTACTCTTTAAAGTTGTATAACTAATTTTTTGTAAATGGCAACATGGTGATACCATACACCATTAGGTTTTAGAAAAGCTGCCATTAAAAAACTTTAAAAAGTTAACTTAGAACTTTCCTAAAATGAAGCATCTTTTGAGAATAAATTTGGATTTAAATGCATCAAGTAGCCTGTGACCAGCAAAACTGATAAAACAAAATCATGCCTTGAAGAAAATTGAAATGCCAACAGCTTCTGCCAACGTAAATTAGTTTGTTGTTTAAAAAACTTGGAAAATAATGGTTTTACAAGGAATGAAAAAGTTGATATGTTATTATTGTCAGGCTCATTTCGCATTTTCGGAACCAGTTTTGGGTACCTAATAGTGCCGGATTGGATGACGCCGATTAAAATATCTTTGTGCGTAAAGTCGTGCAGCATCGGTTGAATTATTTCTACATTCTCCAAACACTAATAACATATCAACTTTTTCACTCCTTGTAAAACTATTATTTTCCATGTTTTTTAAACAACAAACTAATTTACTTTTGCAGAAACTGTTGGCATTTCAATTTTCTTCAAGGCATGATTTTGTTTTATCAGTTTTGCTGGTCACAGGCTACTTGATGCATTTAAATCCAAATTTATTCTCAAAAGATGCTTCATTTTTAGGAAAGTTCTAAGTTAACTTTTTAAAGTTTTTTAATGGCAGCTTTTCTAAAACCTAATAGTGTATGGTATCAAAATAATCGTAATAAAATCCTCTTTTTTCTTAACCCGACGAGCCACCACGTTGCCATTTTAAAAAAATGAGTTATACAACTTTAGAGAGTAAATTTTACATAGCACATAGCATTGGACCAAAAATAGTAAAATTGTATTTTTCCCAAGATTACAGAACTGAAATAAGTGATTTTAAGACAAAAAGTGACAAGTGATACATCGTTGTATTTAGAATGTCATATGGAGTCAAAAAAAGTAAAAATATACCAGGCGTCCCATTTAAAAATCGAAAGTTTATGTCACTTCCGGTTAAACCGGAAGTTCCATAATGTTCGAGTCACCTGTCAAACAATGCAGTTTTATGTCGTATACAAATCCCCCGAATTTTATTTCATTATCTTGAAAAACAAAAAAGTTAGAGGGGCAAGCCACCCTCCGTGGACACCCGGTATATGTGTGCGTTTTTTAAAATTTACTACTCTTAAAATATTTATTTCCAAATTACATCAAATTATAATATTATAGGGAGATCAATGTGGCAACGTTGTACGGGCGTTTTACTCCATTGTACCTACATTCAACTAGGCGAGACCATAGATATTTAGCTACACACAATTATACATGCGCACTGCTACATTATCACTTGACCAATGGAAAAATGGACAGGTCCGGGCTTAAAAAATTAAGTCCTTGCTCAATAAATTGCAAAAGTTGACCTTCCATTAATTAGCTAAAACTTGCCCCAAATTCTTGCGGAAAAATTGGAATTTCTTCTCAATTTTTGATCAAGTTGGGAAATAAGGTAGTGATTTCTGGCATTTTTAGTAATTGCAAATCTATTAAATTTTGAGAATAAAAAATTGTTTTTAAGGGTTTGTTTCGAAAATTTGTTTAAAAATTATTAGCCGTCGTGTTTTTAGTTCGAAAAGGAAGAGAACAAGTCTGTTAAACTAGTCTTATAAAATCGAATATAAAAAACAAATAAAACCAGCAAAATAAGCAATCTTCGATGTTATTGCGTACGTGACCTCAAGTCAAATATTAGTTGGTATATAACTTGTATAGATTTTTACAATTTGGCAAAAACTTGGGTACGTGTAAAACATTTTCAAGCACAATTTCTTGTTCATGAATTTGAAAAAGTTTTTGCCCGAGAACTTGACCCGTGGAATACTTTCACCCTTGGATTAATATAAACATAACTAGGTATTTACTTTTTTCTTTTAATTAAGTAGGCATATCGAAAAGCGTCTTTTAAACTTTTTCAAGCAATATATATAGGCGTACCTTACCTAATTAGATTGCAGGGCTGCATTGGCTGCAAATAAAATATACCAAAACATGAATCGGGATAATCTGTCATGGTGTGTGTTTCTCTTTGTTTTCATACCTTGTTTGTGTAGCCTAGGCCTAGTTTGATGTGTTTAAATTGATCATAATAAAATAAAGTTATATCAGGATACATCACACATTACACATCACACTCCATACTTACTGAAAATACGAAATACTAGGTATTTTACCCTATTTGGGCATAATAAAATCATACAACGGCTGTCACTAGTCATTATTTATATTCCTATCCGGGTAATGAATCCACAGAGAAACCTTAAAACACAACAAGAAAAATGGTGCCGAGCCGGTTCTGAAGTGTATTTTGAGCATGTCGCTAAAGTAGGACAGGCCGATCACACGAGGTTTGTGCGCATGTCCGAAGGTGTCCAGAGAGAAGGCAGCTGACCGGCGAGTCATGCGCTCGGACGTATTTTTTCACCCATAAAACGTAACTTTTGTTTGCGCAGGAGATAAGCTGTACGTATCTAAAGGTAAATGTCTATGGTGGGAATACGCGCAGCTTACAGCGTTGCCATTTTTTAAAGCCATCTCCTTCTAACTTATCTGAAACTGTAGAAGTGTGTATGATTGTAAACAAACGGCGTTCCATGAATGAAATGTTTCGTCTCATATATTACAGGTCTGTGGGCTGAACCCCAGAAGATCAAATTTCAACTTAAAAAATTTCAGTCTTTTTCGCCCATTCATGCATCGAACCGGGGACACACTGTATATTTTTAAAATATTTAAGATTTTTTATAGGAACTAAAATATGTATGCTTTGTGGAGAAACAGCCATAAACGATATTGTTAACTTTAATTGTTCTATAATTATTTTAGATAAATGACACAGACGATAGCATAATAGAGCCGATAAAATACGATCACATTGTGTTCAAATTAAAATTTTTGAAGAAATTAGTTATAAAATCCAAAGTAAACATTCCTTTTCTGGACTACAAACCTTTTGGTCTTGCTAAATTCTTCGAGTCTAGAAGATTTAAGTCAATTGTCATGTGTTATGGTACATTATTTAGGTTATATTTTCCAGTTTACCAATTTAAATAATTATTTTTTAGAACGTTATCCGTCGCAGTTCATTGTACCTTATAGATACATTTCACTGTTTGAACCATTTGAAACTGAAATTGAGAGAGCTTGGGATGTAATTTATAAATTTCATTGTGAAATGCCATATGGACCGAAAAGTGCTAAGGTAATAGTAATTTACGTTACAGAACCGGATCCGGAAGGTTTTCTCTTACACGGCGCGGCGTCTTGCTACCTTAACAACCAGGGAAGTTTGTCAAATAGGATCATCAACCTTGTTCTTTGTTGTGGGTTTAAGATTAAACAGAAGCGACACCTTCGCCATTTCGTTTTAAATCGATATTTCGTTACTTCTTCGACTAACTTCGACTAAATACCTGTTTTTGAAGTACTTACTATTTATTATATTGTATTACTGTTTTACGTTAAAAAAAGGTTGAATTTACAAATTAATAAAAACAGAAAAATAAATATGGGCAAATTTGAGCAAATTTCGTTTTTTGCTTTTATTAATTGACTTATTAATAATAATAATAAGTTTATTTACAATTTAATAATATGTAATAAAATATGTTTATGTTGTCTTCTATAAACTTATTCTTCAGTCCCCTGAAGCTGAGCTTGTTAGGGGCAAATCTTATTTTTTGTTTTAGATGTAAAATCATAAATCATAAATATGCATTAAAAATCAAGTTTTAAAGTATCGTAAACTGGGGTTACTTTGCCCCTGAGGGTGTTACTTTGCGCCATTGTCAAAAAGAGTTTAGTTTCATTTTCATACTTAGACAAGGTACGTTATACTATCAAACATATAACAGTGGTTGCCTACGCAGTTATGACGGCGGCTCACATGTCACTCCACGTTCATACTTTAGCCAGTAATCGGCCAGTAAGAAAGTGATTAAAATATAACGACCTTTTTTAGTGTCAAAAATTTGGCGCGTGCAGCTAATTCTCTTCATATCTATCAAGTAAGTATATATGTACTAGTTTAAATACCCTTTTATAATAGCTTTCTAGATAAATATACTTTCATAAACGATAAATAATGCGAATTTATAATTTTTATCGGATCATGCTAATTTTAACGGTTTTTGATGATGATATTGATTTTGAAGAACTGATTAAAGAAGACGAAAAAGAAAAGCAATTTGTAAATTTTATAGAAGGCAAAACATCCCAATATAACAACTTCAAGTTCAAAACTGTAGTGAGGGAAGTAGGAGGTTTTGTGGTATTTTCGTACGATGGACAGTTATATCCTGGAGAAATTGTTGCGTTTGACGATGAAACAGTAATTATTAACTCGATGCAAAGGTGAATTAAGATGTGGAAGTGGCCCTCAAAACCCGATCAACTAACGTACCAATGGGCTGATGTCTTAGGGTCCATTAAGCCCCCCAAGCAAGTTTCTAAAAGGGGCGCATTTTCCGTCTTAGAATTCGGCTGTTTTAACTATTTTTAATTTGTCTTATTTGAGTGTTTATAAATAAAAGTTGTTCGTTTTGTTTCATAGGTAATAATCTAAATTATCTTAAGATATTTATTTAATTTTTTTTGCATGGATGTGGTCCTTGGAGATAAGTTAATGAAATACCCGCTGATCTTTGCACCACTTCTTTAAATACAGGCGTTATAATGCAAAATATTTAATGGAGCAAAGTAACCCTGTCTTATGGGAAACTTTGCTCCACTTTTGATAAAAAAAAATAACACCCTATATATGACATCCCACATGAAAATATCCATATATGTATTCTATTATATCCTATGTTTAAGTACCATCCGAAGAACACTTGATTTCTGCCCAATATGAATTTATTTTTATAGATTCCTTAAAATTACATCCAAAAGTGGAACAAAGTAACCCCAGTTTACGGTACAAATGTTAATTTATAATTTTTAAGTTAAAAATATTACTTATATAAATTATTCAGAACAATATTAATTAATTAAAGCATTTCTAAAAATATTTTCAAATTGTCTGTTTGAATATCCATGTTTTTATTTCGACTTAAAATTTTTTTAATGAAATCAATTTTTTAATTTTTGTTGGTAAATAATCGACTGACAACAACTGACTGACAACTACTGTCATGAAGACATACAACATTTGCTAAGGTTTTTTCGGACGCGCCCCCATGTATTTATTATCGAATTTATTCCATTTGGCTAATATACACTGTATACCGTGTATATGTTGTAGTCTTATAGTGAAATCAGTCTTTTCATGAAGAATCTAGTCATATCATGAAGCGTCGGCATATTATGTAAAATCATGAAGCTACACAATCTGCCTAGGCTTTTCCAGAAGAGCCCGTAGCACTTCGGCGTATAACGTCGTAACATAACCTGGCTAAATTTAAAGAGCGGCACTTTGTGAAGTACGAGATGTCAATAGGAGGCGATAACTAGAGGAACATATTCCGTCTAAAAGGTATATTGGCAACTGGTTTGTTCGTTGTTACCCAGAGCATTTTTTTAAAATTGAATTTAAATTTTATTTTTATAAAATAATATTAGTGGAAAAAATTGAATTAAAAAAACATTCTCTGGGTAACAACCACAAATCTCTTATAAGAGTTCTGTGGTAACAACGAACAAACGGGTTGCCAATATACCTTTTAGATGGAATTTGTTCCTCTAGTTATCGCCTCCTACGTCAATGCTTTAAAGCAAACTTGCAGTGTAATTCTCGATGTCAGAAAAGTGGTCCCTGTGTTAATAAATAGAAACAAATGTTTGATGTTATTCTTCTTATTGAAGTCAATTTTTTGTTAGAATAGCTAGATACTCATACCTACCCCTATATCGAAACTGGTCCACTCTATATAAAGCAATGTCTCAATTACAAGCTCGCAAAACACAATATGCCTTGCCTTTGTGGAAATTTCACCAAACCGCAATATTTAAAGTTAGGCAGGTTGTAGTATACACAATTCGCGGAAATGTGATGGGCTCTTCTTGAAAAGCCTAGGCATATTGTATAGCTTCATGTTTTAATACAATACGCCGACGCTTTATGATATGACTAGATTCTTCATGAAAAGACGGATTTCACTATAAGACTACGACATACAGGGTTGGGCAAATGTTCCGGAACGGCTTAATTACAGGCGAACGAAAAGTGATATCGGATCCGGGTTTTGGGCAATCTACAGGACTAAAATTTTACTATTTGACTATTATACCATATGTCAGTAATGTCACCAACTGTTAAGTGTTGACGTTATTTTTTTTTTAAATGGAACACCCTGTATATTTTTAAATTCCACATAAAATTATAATTATTTTTTATTAAATGCACTATTAGTCTATACTTCATAGTTTCCGAGATATTGACTCTTGAAAAGTGACATTTTTGAATTTTGACAGCTTATAACTTTCTAACAGTACGTCTTAGAGCAAAACGGCTTACATGTCCCTATCTTCAATTTTTATTATCTTCCCAAAAAAATCAACTTCCAGTTAAACTGGAACAACTATATTTCCTGCTTTCGAGTTACATCCGGTTTAACTGGAAGTTGATTTTTTGGGAAGATAATAAAAATTGAAGATGGACATGTAAGCCGTTTTGCTCTAAGACGTACTGTTAAAAAGTTATAAGCTGTCAAAATTAAAAAATGTCACTTTTCAAGAGTCAATATCTCGGAAACTATGAAGTATAGACTAATAGTGCATTTAATAAAAAATAATTTAATTTTATGTGGAATTTAAAAATGTAAAAATATACAGGGTGTTCCATTTAAAAAAAAAATAACGTCAACACTTAACAGTTGGTGACATTACTGACATATGGTATAATAGTCAAATAGTAAAATTTTAGTCCTATAGATTGCCCAAAACCCGGATCCGATATCACTTTTCGTTCGCCTGTAATTAAGCCGTTCCGGAACATTTGTCCAACCCTGTATACACTTTCATAACAATAGGTATTAACAATGTTTAATGCATAATTGTTATAATAGTAAGAAAAGTGCAGAGGATATTTTTTTCTCTTCAAATAGGTTGACACCCATCTATGGATAACACTGGATCCCAGTCAATTTATATTTAGAGGGGTTAACCAGTCCTACCCATGGAGTTGAAATGAGATCGGTGGTGTCCCTCAATAACAAAGTTAACGTATCCGAGGGTTGGGAGATGACATATTATTATAATGCCCAAAAATAACGCTATTACATTTTGAATTGCGCTATTTTATAATTCGCTGGGTCTTAAATAAACGATGTGTTTTGATTTCAGGAATTTTACCAGACCAAACAATTAAAAGATGTCGAATTTGAAGAATTAAATTTTTACCATACAAGATGTTTTTGTAATCCAAGTTTTATAAAAGCTACTTTGGATTTTTTGAGGGCAAAGAATAGCAAGAATCTTCAAAAACTTAGTATTAAATCCTGCGTATTGCAACGTAAGTGTTTTTAATCGCTTTGAATAAATGGTTATGGGATAATTTAAATTGTCAGAATATAAATGTTGTGATTGATGGTGAAAAATTGGAATTAGGAAATACTTTTAAATATTTAATTATTGATTCAAAATTAAAGTTCCTTAATTATTTTGAAAGTATCATATCGAAGATTGCAGGAAAAGTAGGATATTTTAAAAGAATCAGTTCTAATTTAAGCTTGTTTTCTCAAAAACTGTATTTAATACCGTTTAATTACCACATTTTCTTTATTGTTCTTCTATTTTATATTGTGGTAGTGAGAAAATATTTGATAAATTACAAATTTTACAAAATGCGGATGATTTTAATTGTGACAAATTTTATGTTAAAAAATTGAGATTAGTTGAATGTCAGAAACTTAATTTTTTACTTACATAGTATGTATCTTTTTACATAAAATTAAAAATAATTTATTGTCTGATTCTTTAAAAAAATGTCCTTTGAATTATGACAATCGTAATTATAAAACAAGAACTAATCAAAATTTTTATGTAGATTGAGTGTATAAACCCTAAACCTTTAGATCTATTTTTCATAAAGGTTTGATTGAATATAATAATTTGGAAAATTCTATTAAATCTCAAATATCGTTAAAACTTTTTAAAGAAAACTTTAAAATTACATTTAATTAAAAAACAAATTTATACGTAATATTTGATACAATTTGCAAATGGTTTAACTTTTCTGTCTGTTATTGTTTAAAGAAGGTTGTAATAATAATTATAATAATAATTTTCAGGGTACCCAACGTCCAAAGAACATTCACTCACTAACTTACAGGAACGGAAATATCCAATTATAGATGTGATAAACAATTGCAAGAATCTCAAAACGCTAGAACTAATGTCGTGTTCCAAGTAAAGTATTTTCAACTTATAACTTAATTAAATTGTTTCATTTCTTTCTTATTTCAGTCACGAGTACGAAACGTTCGATATTAAGGACCCAACGTAATATTTTTTATTACATACAATTGAGTACTGTCTGACACATAAATTTATGTTTTAGTTGTAACGTTTCAATACTGGATGCCTATCCGTTCATAAGTAATTGGTTGGAATTAGAAAAACTCACCGTAGAAGTGCCGACACATTCGGATGGAAAATTTCTAAAAGAGGTATTTGTTTATATCGTTATTATGTAACTACATTCAGTACATACAATAGTAAAAAAAAAATTTTTTTTTTCGAAAAATGCTTGGGCACGGGTGTTACCTAACATTTTAAGTTGTGGTATTTTTTTATAAAAAAAAATATTGACGAAAAGTATTAAAGATAATAATAATAAATAATATTATTAATAATAAGTTTATTTAAAATTTAATAATATAATAAATATGTTTATGTTGTCTTCTATAAACTTATTCTTCAATCCCCTGAAGCTGAGCGCAGTTTTTTAATTAAGTATTCTAAGTGAAAATTCCAATTTAATTTACTGTCAAAAATAATTCGTAAATATTTTATTTTATTAACTTTAAAAATTTGAATGTCTTCATTTATTTAAATACTAATTCATATTTCGTGGTAGGTTATTTAGGTTTAAAGTAAAAGGAATATAATTTGTTTTATTAAAATTAACTGTTAACAAATAGTTATCAAACCAATTTTTTATAATTTTAAAATCTTTTTTAATTTTATTATTTTAGATGAATACATTTTTATTTTTTCAATTAAGGTGGGATTAACTAAGCCATTTTTTTATCGTCAATTCGATTTGCCGAACTGTTGACAATTCGCATGCGCACTGGAGTACTGTGTTGATCAGAATAGTTATTTTTATGCTTTTGGCATACGAAGAAGAAAGATAGACATAGTCGCGTGCTGGTAGAGCAAGGCAGATGTTCGTCAGCCGGTCCTAGGTTTGTTTAGTTTCGTGTTTTGTGCAATAACGGAACCTTCTCTCTTAAAACAAACACATATTATCTAGAATTCTTAGGAGAGATGACATCTAGATAGACTAGAAAATATCGTGTTACCAGTAAAAATTGTTGTTTTTACTTCAGTTCTGAAAATCGACATGTGGTAATTTTAGTGGTTTTAAAAAGCTGATTTCTTTAAGTTTCTGTGCATTTATTTAAAGAAAAACACCGGCATACCATTCGTTAATGCCTCCCTGAACAGCCCTTCCAAAATTAGATCCTAATTATTTTTTTTTTCATAACTGCAAGGTTCCGGAAGTTACCCCCTACATTCAAGCCATTTATATGTCTCTTTTATACATGATTGAGAACTGTGCCGTTAAATTAATTTTTGTTTCTTTAATATTTTGTAAATGACAAGGAATACAAATTTGAAATTTGGTTCTTATGTAGGTATAACATATTATTATGACGCATTTTAAAAATAGTCAATAAAACCTAGGGTTGCCATTTAAAAAACTATTGATATCGTCATATCCCTAATTTGAGACACCCTGCAAAACTTAAAATGTCAATACCCTTGCCTATGCATTTTTCAAAAAAAAAGCTACTGGATTTATTGAATTTAGTTACAAACTCACACTGTATATAGTTTTGCGTTCATTTTTTAAAAGCTACTTTTAATGAAACTACTATCTCTCTTCTTTTAGGTCATTATGCTCTGCACAAAACTTAAATCTCTGAGAGTAATCAGTTATGGTACAAATGAAAGGTTAAATATGAATTTATATCAGGCTCTACCATACGGCAGCGCCTTGGAAGATTTTTGGTAAGTGTCAAAATTTCACAACTTTTAAACCAATGAGGATTAATCATACAGAGATATCATTTTCTTTATAAGCGCAAGACAACAATGACATCAAATACAAAGTTTTACAGCTTTCGGAAAATATATTGTGTACCGTGCGAGCAAAAATTATTTGCATCAAAAAGGGCCTTGCATCTAAGGACGTAATGCTTAGCCGTAGAGCTTAATACCTGTTGGGTGTCAGTAACTATCTGAATTAACAATCAATCAGTTATTCCGTCATCTTTGACAGTCGTTACAAGTAATTTGATTCATCGTTAATTTTTCCAATTTCTCGAACAATTTACACAATGGGCTTTACGGAACAGCACAAAACGTTCCTGGTTGAAGCTTTTTTTCGAAACGGGGTTAGAGTAAATGGTGAGTGGCAATACAATCCAGGTTTGTGCATGGGCGATTTTCACGAACACTTTCCTAACGTTGCTTTTATTTTTGAAAAGAAGTCACGTCCAGGTATATTATTTAGGGGAAAGAAAAATCTTGAGCTTTTTGGACTAGCTTTTTATTACTAATGTAATTTAATTTTTTGCCAACGTTTCGGTAGTTTGGGTTCTACCTTCTTCAGGGCTACAAAAAAGAAATGACAACTTGTAAATTTTTGCTTTTATTGCTGGGGATTTTTATCATTGCCTGAAAAGAACCGTGGCTGTGTTTAGGGAAACAGGTTTTATACAACACAAAAAAGAAGCAGGAAGACCATCTGTAAGAACAGAAGAACTTGTTGCAAACGTTCGTGAAATAATGCAAAATACGCCAACAAATTGTATAAGACGCCTGTCCCAAGAAGTGGGAAGATCTTATGGAACATGCAGGACTATTCTTAAGAAGCAGCTAAATTTATTTCCTTATAAAGTGCAAGTATTATAATTTTGTAAACAACAAAAATAAATTTGTATTTGTCTACTTATTTTATTACTCATTAGTTTGGCATATCATGTCATAATATGAATTTGACAAAATTTTAATCTAGATTTGGTTAGATACTATATCGTCCCAATATCATTGTGATCTAAACCAAGCCTTACGTTTTTTAATCCAAGCTTTTTTTGATGCAAATAATTTTTGCTCGCACGGTATTATCCGCGCAATCCTTTTATTTGCCAGTCGACGCCGGAGGGTCAACCTTCAGCTCCAATCCCTGCGATTGATCGATTTGTATTGTGACGTAGATCGCTGGTTTCGCGAGTGTTCATTAGGGAGCCTATGTCGTTTATTTATTTCTTGGTAAATATTTCAAAATTTTGAAAACTGAAACCGTAGAAAATTTCATTTTTCTTCCTCTATGCTATGCGATAGGATAAATTAAAAATTTAGTAAAAACGCCCACTGTAAATTACACATATTTTGTTACATAACTCCCTACTTTGGTTTAAGTGGATATTATTTTATTATTATTATATTTATAAATTACTTTAACAAGATTGAATGAGCTGTATATTAGCTTAGTCACTTTGCACACACAGACACTAGTCCATTGTGTACATAAATTCGTATTATTATATGATACCAATATTACCAATGTAAATCTATAAGTACTATATTCTATTCTATTCTATTCTATTCTATTCTATTCTATTCTATTCTACACTGCATTATAATTTTTTCCCTGTATTTTTAGCTTCGAAAATAAGCATATCAACATTCACAGGATCTGTTTAGGCTTCACCAGCATGAAGGAGTGTAAGATAAGAAGAATATGCTTAATTGCGCAGCACAACGATTCCGAGGGGGTGAAACCAGTAAGGGACTTTTTGGAGAAAAATCCCCAGCTCATATTTTTTTACATAGCTCTGGCTGACCAAGGGAAAAAAAGTTTCATTGCCCTTCAGGAGCTGTTAGGCATCTATAGAAAGAAACATCTGGCCAAAATGTTTTTCGTGAAAAAAAGTGTACGGGAGTTCTTAGGAACGCATCCTATACCTTTAGTACATAGGGACATGATGGAATTCGAGACCGAAGTTTCAACTGTTGATTTTTACTCTTTTAGATAACATGTGCAAGATAGGAGGAAACCATGTTGCACTATGCGATGATCCATATATGGGGTATCTAAAATCCCCCAGGGGTTAAATGTGTGGAATGTAGTACGTAGAATGATTATATTGGGTCGGGTTGGATTTATTTAAGTAGTGTGTACACTAGAACAGCAGGGTGAAGCAAATGTTCCGAAACGGCTTAATTATAGGAGAACGAAAAAGTGATTTCAGATCCGGGTTTTTAACAACCTATAGGACTAAAATTTTACTATTTGACTGTGCATTCCATATGTCAGTAACGTCATAACTGTCATATTTTTTTAAAGGAACACCCTGTATACTATTAGGTATTCTAACTCTTTACTATTATATAGAATTGTAAAGTGGCTGGCTGACTAATTTATCAACGTCCAGCATTTACCCCTAATGAAATGTCTTTTCCTTATAACGTAGGCAACCACTACCAAGGGATTTTTCGAAAATTAACCCTTTAAGGGGTAAAAACGGGGGTTGAAATTTTTAGAAGAATTTCTGTGTCTCAGAAACTAAAACTGACGGAGGTCTAAAAATTGGTAAGTATATAAATTCCTTTAATAAAAAAAATAATATTCGTGTTCAGTCATTTTTTTTCTCTCAAAATTCACTTTAGTGTCGAAAAGAGTGGTGTAATCTATTCTGACAGTCTATAATTTTAAGCTATATCGCTAAAAACGTGTTTTGATGTTTTGGGAAATTTTACCCCTGTGGGGTAGAAATGGAGAGAATAAGTTTCCAGTGCAACCACTATAGGTAAATAAGTTTAGATAAATTCATCGCTTGGAATAAATAAACATGTTGACGATGACTGACGAAAATGTTGCCCCTAGGGGGTGGAAAAAGAGGTATAAGAGTTTATTTTGAAAAAAATATTTTTGGTCTGAATTTCTAGAAACTCGATAAACTCTAACAATTAATAAAACACATGTTTCTTCGTTTTTTGAAAATCGGTCCCTAAAGGGATGAACAGGGTACACTTTTACCTATAAAATTTTCAATTGGAAAAATATTTTTTTGTCATATTTTCTTGAAATCTAGCAATAATACTCTACACCCCAAATAATGAAAATTTCCTATTTTTTTGCAAATTTAGATATATGTATATCCATATCTATCAATATACCATATCGTCAGTGATGTGACAATACCTCCTATCTTCCAAAAAAGCGAATATTTAGTTATTATTACAAAATTATTCCTAACAATACCGCGCATGATTTGACAACCTCCTAACTTGCAAAAACTACACTTCTGTCAAGTTCCTTCGTAATAACAATACCTCCTATCTGTTTACGCTCTTAAATATAGGACTAATACCGCCTATCTTTTTAAAAATTTTTAAATATTATTTAATATTGACCTCTAGGATACAAGTGCCTATTTTAAAAATCAACGTTTTATTTAAAAACCTTACCAAAATTTTCTTATTTTCTATTGTAGTTGTACATTTATTGAATATAATCTATACATAGGAGGGTTTTTTTCAAAACGTTTTTATCGTTTCCTGTAAAATCATGTCTAAGAGAGATAGGAGGTATTGTCACATCACTGACGATATTATATATAATATGGTATGTTGTAGGAAGAATGTTGAAAATATTGAGAATTTAGAATTACTAATAATAAAAATGATGTTTTATATAAAAAAAATTAGAAGTAAAGTAACGACAGTTGATGACGTAACTGACATATGAAATGCACAGTCAAATAGTAATATTTTAAGGGCACAGTTATCACGGTCAATCATGTATAAAAGACCTATAAATGGCTTGAATGCAGGGGTAACTTCCGGAACCTTGCAATTATTAAAAATAAATAATTAGTATATAATTTTGGAAGGGCTGTTCAGGAAGGCATTGACAAAATAAATAGTATGCCGGTGTTTTTTTTTTAAATAAATGCACAGGAACTTTAAAAAAAGCAGTTTTTTGATACCACTAAAATTGCCACAATTTACCTTAAAATCCTTCAAAGTAATCATGCCGATTTTCAGAACTGAAGTAAAAACAACAATTTTTACTGGTAACACGATATTTGCAAGTCTATCTAGATGTCATCTCTCCTAAGAATTTTAAGTAATATGTGTTTGTTTTAACAGGAAAGGTTCCGTAATTGCACAAAACACGAAAATGAACAAAACTATGACCGGCTGACTAACATCTGCCTTGCTCTACCACCTCCAGAATATGTATTTTTTCTTCGTATTCCAAAAGCATAAAAATGACTACTCTGATCAACGCAGCACTGCAGTGCGCATGCGAATCGAAAAAACGAAAGAAATATATATATATCAGTGGTATTTATGTATGGACTATTGCTTCAAGTAGTAACATTTTAGTCTTATAGGTTCTCGAAAACCGGGATGATCTGAGTTGCCTATAATTAAGCCGTTCCGGAACATTTTCCTAAACCTGTGGTTTTTTACTTTATACCTTCGCGAATAAATTTGTTGTTGAACAATTGAGATTATAAACTTTTAAGCACGAATCTAATGTTTGTTCGGATTACTATAAGAATATTTTTTTAAAGTTAAGCTATAATATAAGGCGCAAATTTGTGAATGCTGAACACGGTCAGAATCAGCTTTTTATATGACATCCAAAAACGATAAAATATACAGGGTGTACTATTTGAAATACTAAGGTTGACTCTACCATACATGTTATACAAACGTCAAAATATTATTTTCAAAGTTAAAGTCGACTTAGGTACTCGTTTCAGAGATTTTTTAAGTCCTCTCAGCGTATACAGGGTGTCCCAGATAAGAATGCACTCTACAGGGAACTCGTAAACCATAAGAGATACAGAGATGGTTAAATTAGAGAAGAATTGCACATAACTGAATCGGGTAACGTCAGGTTTTCAAATTTAAAAAATTCCGAATGCTTCCGAAGATATTTGGATAAAACCGAATATTCGCGATTTCGTTTTAATAGACTTATGATTCTATTTGAAGAGACATTTCAAAATAAATTTAACATTCTTATTGCCACTTTTTCTCCCCTACAAGATGGTTTAATTAAATTTTTATCCGACGTTTCGTTTAGTCACAACCCTCATCAACTTTGTTATTTTAAATAGTAGGAAAATTTTATTTTATGCATAATAAATTCTACGTTTTATTCTAAATCTAACGGTTTATTATCCTTATTATTTATTAGACGTTTCGATATAGAAAAATACATCACATAGGCACATTTTCGAAAATATTTTTGTTTTTATTGTTGTTTTTAAACACTAGTTGGATTTTAAAACATTTTTTTTTTAAATAAACTTATAACAAAACATAATATCTAATAAAACTTATCTGAAAAATGCAACAAGTAATAATTAATTTTAATTATTAAATACAATTATTTTTTATTTAAAAAAAATGCATGGTAATATTCTAACATAACGTACCATTTAAATTCGGCATCATATGGGTGGCTATGAAATTGATTGACGTTATTCGCAATTTTTTAAATGTTTAATGTGCCTATTTTCATTGATGATGTGTTTTTCTATATCGAAACGTCTAATAAATAATAACTGTAATACACCGTTAGATTTAGAATAAAACGTAGACTTTATTAAGCATATAATTAAATTTTCCGACTATTCAAAATAACAAAGTTGATGATGGTTGTGACTAAACGAAACGTCGGATCAAAAATGTAATTAAACCATCTCGTAGGGGAAAAAAGTGGCAATGAGAATGTTAAATTTATTTTGAAATGTCTCTTTAATTAGAATCTTAAATCAATTAAAACGAAATCGCGAATATTCGGTTTTATCCAAATATCTTCGGAAGCATTCGGAATTTTTTAAATTTGAAAACATGACTTTACAAGATTCAGTTATGCGCAACTTTTCTCTAATTTAACCATCTCTGTATCTCCCATGGTTTACGAGATCCCTGTAGAGTGCATTCTTATCTGGGACACCCTGTATACGGATATTAAGGGGCAAATTCGTCACTTAAATAAGTTGATAATTTTAATTAAATATTTATGTTTTGGCTTTAAAGAGTATGCGCCCCTGTGGGGAGGGGGGCAGTCCCCTCCCCCCTGGGCATCGCAAAAATATTTATGACAATTAACTACTAACATAAGCTTTTGTCCATACTGAGTGCTCTTTGACTAGTTGCAACCTTACCCCCTCTGAAATTTCCTCTATGGACGCCCATGCTATGGAGTCGTCACCCATTTAAATATAATAAGTATTTTTTAACACCCCGTATGCATAATGACAAGTTTAAATAAAATCTGGCTTTTTCGTATAGGTATAATCGACTAATCGAGAGTATATAATACATGTTAAGTTAGAATGCATGCAAAAATGTGATTGTGATCGTCTATATAACGATACACTTTTTTAGCAACAGGATTTTATAACAAGTTTTATATTTATTATATCATTATTATACAGGTTGCTACAAATTCGTCTGCCTGCATGAGGATCTCATTACACGCAGACGAATTTGTTTGTTGCCTTTATACATATTTTAACACAAATAAATTTATTATATGTATACATAACACAAAATTTATTTAAATGTTATTTTTATTATCATCAATCCATTTTTCTTACAAATAATGTAATTAAATAAACATACGAAGAATTTTTAGTGTTTTCTATAAAAATTTATTAAAATTTTATTTCAAAAATTATTAAAGCTCGAGTTAACAGTAATTTATTGCGCTTTTTAATTTATTTACTTCACAAATTCGGTAGTAGTGGAAGTAGTATTTGATTTTTTTATAAAAAATATTTCGGTCTTCTAAGAGGAAAATAGTTTTGTTAGGGTTGTTCGTTAGTAACAATACGTATTTTAATTAAGTAGGTTATGTGTGTATCTACTTATTACAGCAAATTTTATTATCTTAACGTTTTTTTAAAAATTATTTTTAAATGTTTTTATTTTAATTGGCGAGTCTAATTGTGAGGTGATTTTCTTTTCCAGGTTATTTTTAGAGTTTCGGGCGCAACACCGATGGTTCTTAAAATAAGGAAAGATAATTTCATGGTAACGTGCATGGATTACCCACCACAAACCCAAAAATGCATCCAGCTATCCAAGTCATTATACAGTGTGGTTGTTTAAGTGTGCAACATACGGGCATTTTTTTTATTACCGATTTCTCAGAAAATTTTATTCTTGATAAAAGTTAATGCATATTCGATAATCATATAAGGTGCACTTGGAATAAAAAATATAAAACTTGTACAAGAATAAAGTACCCCTATTTCAGAAAATTCAGCAAATGTTATTAAGAAAAGTGGTTTAGAATTAAAAGTTATGCATAAATTCAAAAACGTGACCTCCTAAAATAAAAAAAACTTTTTTTTTAGAAAACATTAATAATTCCCAAAAACATTTTTTTATATATATTCACCATAAAGACCTTCATAAATTAATCAAGATCAAATCAATTTCACATATCTTTGTTCAAATTCAAGCATATTTGTAAAATTTACTTGAATTTTTAATTTATTAAGGAATCACAAACTTCATGTTTGTTGCAACGATATTAAACACAACTTTAAAGTATCCTAAAAATTCTTTTTAACAAGATAAAACATTAGTAATGATAATATGCTAATTAAAAAACTATCATTTAAAGTGCAAAATTTTTATTTTAAATGTTTTTTAAAAAACTTTATTTTTGTACAAGTTTTATATTTTTTGGCCTACCCTGTACTCCGTTTGACTTGCAACCATTCCAAGTGCACCTAATATGATTATCAAACATCCACCAACTTTTATCACGAATAAAATTTTCTGAGAAATCATTAATAAAAAAAATGCCCATATGTTGCACACTTAAACAACCACACTGTATAATAATAATAAACAATCTTTATTTTAAAAGTATGGTACATCAATGAAGATACATCATAAAACAAAATAACGTCAAACAAAAGAACTAAACAACCAAAACAACAATTCCCAATTTTACAAAATTTTGACAGTTTCAAAATAGTTACTAACATTATTGTAAGGCTCTATATTTACCAGCAGATCAAATATTTTCTTTTTTAATATATTAATATTATCGATTGCTTTTATAGGTGCTGGCAAATAATTAAAAAACACACTAACTGTATAGTATGCTCCTTTTTCAGTAATTGTCAATCTGTGCTTAGGATAATAATTGTAATTCGTATGTCTAGGTGGATATACATTTTGTTGATTACTATTTCTAAATACATACATATACACGAGACCTATTTGTTTTTGCAAACCAACTACTTGCACTCATCATAATATTTTTAGCTTTTTCTTCCATGACTGTCACATCATTGTCACTTACCAATATATTTGTAGCATCTGCATAATTTGTTATTTTACACCAATCATTATAGCTTTTAGATATTTCGGTGATGTTGTTTAAGCAAGAATAATTGGTCCCAAGACACTACCCTGCGGTACTCCAACATTTTCCAGAACATCTGATTGTCCTGTTTTATTAACACTTGCTGTTTCCATATAATCCATAATATAAAATTCTGTAATGTCAAGACAGTTGGATTTCTGGTGTTAAAAGTGCCGGGTCTTCACCTACGTTACCATGAAAGTATACACGAAAACAAAGAAAACTACATTTTTGCCGATTGCATTTTAAAGTCATCTAATTATTACTAAATTTAACACTTAACGTAATTTATCGATGGTGTGCTCGATGCTTTTAACTATGGGTAATATTGGTACTATCAAAATTATATTTGTTTTATTATTTTAAAAGGAGAGTTTTATATAGAACGTTAAAAGAACTAAAAATTTTATTACATGCATACATAAATTTATTTAGCGCTAAAGAATGTGTTATTTTGTTAATGTTTTTCTTTTTGAGAAAATAAATTATTTTTACAAGTTAAATGTTGTATGCTTTGAGAAAAAAAAGAAAGAGCCAATAATCCTAGGAATTTAGTAATTTGTTTCTCCAAGTGTTCGTCGGCCAGGATTGGCGCATTGTGCTCACCCTTGTTAGTGTTACACCCACTCATAAATTCCAGTTCCTTGGACTAGTTTGTGTAGGTGTAGGTCAACTGGGGAGAGTGACGGTTTATGCTCTGGTTCTAGACTTGGTTGCCCGAGTATTTGGTGCCTTTGTCGATTCAGTGCCTCGCATTGGCAGATTATGTGGCGTATTTGGAGAAAACGAAATATTGATAAGAAAATGAAATGGCGAATGCGTCACAAGTGTTTGCTCTTAAAATGTTTTCTAAATTTAATCGCATATCCTGATGAATATAGAGTAGGTATAACACTAAGCCACCAGTGAGTTTTTCTTCTACCATGCTGCTGTGCAGCGAGGTTTATAAAAGGCACAATGTAGAAAATAAACTGAATATGTTCTACTTGGCAGAATTGCTAGAATTTAAAAAAAATGTATACCTACCGACAAATCCACAGGCATATAAAAAAAAAGTAGAATGCATAATACTTAATAGGCTTATAAGTGGCATACTATTATATCTCTGTAGGAATGGGGATTTGGGTTCTGACTGGTTCGACGCGCACCAACTATGAAAATAGAGTTCTTTGGGTTTGTTGAAACGTAAAAAAAAATAGCTAATAATAATATCTGGGCATCATAATCAATAATTATACAAATGTCTTTATGATATTATTTATAATATCTTATTAAAACAATGCACCTATTGAGATTCATTATCTGCTGATTTATCCTTTGCGGCACTTTTCTCACTATAACACAATTAAGTATGCACTTGGCATTGTCAATTACCTATTGTCAAAGAAAATTTAAAGAACCAATTAACATCTGGGTCAGTTCAGGAAGCGTCGTAGTAGGTCAGAATATAACTGTCTTTCTCTTTTATACGTCAAAAATTTGCGACAGAACCTGGTTCCTCGGCCAACTGGAGAATCACCATTCGACGATAGCGCTAATTTAACTCTGGTGACCAGTTGCGCGGCTTGAGATAAATATGACCTTGTGATGCGAGATTGCTCATTTACAGTTTCAGTGTCTATTGTTTTGAAAGTTTGTACCTATAGGTAATATATATATTACGTTTGTACCTATAGGTAATATATTACAAATAATATAATAACAAATTGATAAACACCAAAACAAACACGAGAACAAGGTAATACTAATAAATTTGATTGGCTCGCCGATTCGCCGTGGTTCGGGAAGACTCGTTTTTGGTTGGCGTTAATATAATTTCAAATGGTTGCCAACTTTTTTCTGGGGGAAAAATTAATTCCCTGACCACACAGCCTTTCCATGAGATGCTATTTTAAATACACAGGCCTTATGGGGAGTAAGCATTCTACTTTTTTTTATAGGCCTGTGGTTTGATCACAATGACCTAAGTCATCCAGTGCCCAAGGGGGGCGCCCCCGTCCCTGCTTTAAACATATATACGACTACGCCCTCGTCTAAGGCGGTGGGGGCGGCGATACTTGTGGAAGGTCTCTATCACATTTTTAAATAATAAAAGGTTTTTATAAATATTTTGATTAAAGCTATTTAAAATATGTTACACGACTATATTATATCGAGTGGGCGAGCGATCCAGAACATAAACTGTTCTAAAATCGTCGGTTCAAAAATAGACACACATCAGAAATTTTTAGTAAGTGCATTTAAGCGCCCAATCGAGAAACGGTGGCTTAATATAGGTTACCTGCTTTAACAAAAGAAAAAACATGGAATTATTTCCGTGCGAAATATGGGAGCAGATAGTGAAGAATTTAGCCGCGTATGACTTAATAAATTTTTGTCAAATTTCTGACGAATTTGCGTACTTACTGCGAGACAAACACATTGTGATGTAAGTAGTTGTAAAAAATCTATTTACGAAAACTTCATAGCATTTTCTGTTTTTAGAAACTTTGACTTGGGGGGTTGTTTCGATATTTATAAGGAAAACCTGTACGATTATATATCACTAAATGTTGGGTATGATCATATAAAATATTTAAACATAAATAAATTGTATTGGTTAGAGTTGGAAGACATTGCAAATTTAATTATGTTGCTTAAAAACTTAGAAGAATTACGTGCCTTGGATACTTGTCTAGGAATGAGAGATGAAGAAGTTCCTTTGTATAAAAAGGTAGGTACCGGTAAATAAATAAGATTGTGTTAACAGACCTTGCATTCGCTTATAGACCAGGGTCGATAAATTTTGAAACCAAAAAAAATAATAGTAGGATGAAACCCATTGGAAAAGGAAGAGAATATAACAAAAATGAAAGGAAAAATAATTTACGGGCGATCCGAGGTCGGGAAGTGGAAGGGGGGTGAGTTTTTAAGGGTAGAAAACGATTTATCTCGATTTCCGGCAAAACTACAAGTCCTATGGAAAAACGTTAAATGGCAAAGTTGTAGGTAATAAAAAGATCTACAACTTTTGTATTTACACCTTTTTCACATAACCTCAAAATTTATGTGAAAAATTCAAATAACCAAGTTTTTGGTTTTTTATTTTTATCTTTTACAAAAAATTTTTTTTTATCGAAATTTGGTGAAAACTTACCTTTTTATGTCCCAAACACACTGTAATTTTTTTGATTTAAAATATTTATTTTTTCATCTTATTTTGACTTAATATCGAAAAAGCACCCTTATTTTCAATCGAAAACTCTCACGTCAAAAGATCTGCTTTTTTAAAAAAGTCGGTGGGCTTTTTGTTCGTTGAAATCTCTACTTTATTGTGATGGTGTAAAAAAAATATACATTACTATGGTAAATGTTCTCAAAAAATGCAAAGAAACGAAAAAAACTCGAATCCGATTTTTTTTTTAAAATCATTATGTACAATTTTGAGCTATTTATTAAAATTTATACTTTAATTACTCGAAAAACGTAAGATTCCATGTAACATTGATAATCAAAAAATTACAAATCCATAAAACATAAAGATCGCAAAAAACATGCGAAAATAGTTGTTCTAAATATAATTAAAGGTAGGATTTAAAGGGGATTTCATCTAAAAAATGTGACTGCTGGTGACTTTTTTTACACCATCAGAAAGTATAGATTTCAACGAACAAAAAGCCCGACTTTTTTAAAAAAGCAGATATTTTGACGTGAGAATTTTCGATTGAAAATTAGGGTGCTTTTTCGATATTAAGTCAAAATAAGGTGAAAAATAAATATTTCAAATCAAAAAAAATAAAGTGTGTTTGGGACATAAAAACGTAAGTTTTCACCAAATTTCGTGAAAAAAAATTTTTTGTAAAAGATAAAAATAAAAAATCAAAAACTTGGTTATTTGAATTTTTCACATAAATTTTGAGGGTATGTGAAAAAAGTGTAAATACAAAAGTCGTAGATCTTTTTATTACCTACAAATTTGGCATTTAAGGTTTTTCCATATAGGACTTGTAGTTTTGCCGGAAATCGTGATAAATCGTTTTCTACCCTTAAAAACTCACCCCTTTTCACTTCCCAACCTCGGATCGCCCGTAAATTATATTTCCTTTCATTTTTGTTATACTCTCTTCCTTTTCCAAAGGGTTTCATCCTACTATTATTTTTTTTTCACTTTTTACCATTTTCAAAGGCTTTCAGCCCTTGTCTATTACTCATATTAGAGAAATTAAACTTCCCTTTAGGCCGACAGAATTGCTGTTTGCCCTAAAAGTAATTGCTGTAGCAGCGTAGGGAAAATTGGGCAGAATAATTCCCCTCCCCTGTAAGGAAACTATTTAGTAGTAGGTAGTTGAGGGGAGCTCAGCAACCTGGCAAGTAGTACAATATAATTTACAATGGTTGCCAACTTTTTTCTGGGGAAAAATTAGTTCCCGACAAGACAGCCTTTCCTAGAGGTGCTACTTTAATAACATGAGTCATGGGGATTAAGTATTTTACTTTTTTTTTTATACCGTGCGAGCAAAAATTATTTGCATCAAAGAGGGCCTTGCATCTAAGGACGTAATGCTTAGCCGTAGAGCTTAATACCTGTTGGGTGTCAGTAACTACCTGAATTAACAATCAATCAGTTATTCCGTCATCTTTGACAGTCGTTACAAGTAATTTGATTCATCGCTAATTTTTCCAATTTCTTGAACAATTCACACAATGGGCTATACGGAACAGCAAAAAACATTCATGGTTGAAGCGTATTTTCGAAACGGGGTTAGAGTAAATGGTGAGTGGCAATACAATCCGGGTTTGTGCATGGACGATTTTCACGAACATTTTCCCAAAGTTGCTTTTATTGCTGGGGATCTTAATCATTGCCTGAAAAGAACCGTGGTTGTGTTTAGGGAAACAGGTTCTATACAACACAAAAAAGGAACAGGAAGACCATCTGTAAGAACAGAAGAACTTGTTGCTAAATAATGCAAAATAAGCCAACAAATTGTATAAGACGCCTGTCCCAAGAAGTGTGAAGATCTTATGGAACATGCAGGACTATTCTTATTATTATTATATTCTTACTTTGTTAGTTTTGTAAACAACAAAAATAAATTTGTATTTGTCTACTTATTTTATTACTCATTAGTTTGTCATATCATGTCATAATATGAATTTGACAAAATTTTAACCTAGATTTGGTTAGATATATCGTCCCCATATCATTGTGATCTAAACCAAGCCCTACGTTTTTTAATCCAATCCCTCTTTGATGCAAATATTTTTGCTCACACGGTAGGCCCGTGGGTATACCTACCTACCTTACTTATTGAATGTCCGTGACTTTTAAATATCAATCTACTGAAATAATAAATACTACCTAAAGGTTTTCTTCATATTTGGTGTCGCTAAATTCTCGTCTAGACTATAATTGGATGATTGATATTTAATTTACTTTTGTTCTAGCTCAAAAAATTAGCGATCTCCGTAGAAGCAGATCAATTTACATCTCCTCGTGAGGTGTACAGAGAAAACTTGGCATGTTTGAAATCGTTTTGTATAAAGTTTGTATCCAAATACAGAGCAGACTTTCGTCGAATATATTATATGTTTTTTAATGAATTACGTGGATTAAACGAATTATGGGTAAGAAAGATAGACATTTTTACCTTTAGATAAGCAAACAATAATCATGAAAGTGGCAAATTTATGGTCTTGCGCAAAAAAACCACCCAGGAATAGGCATGCGCACTGCAAAATTATCGTTTAACGAAGGGGAAATAGATAGGTCCGGGCTTTAACATCTTGTTTTTTGTGGCCTATGCCTTGATAGATGTGTTTAAATTGATCATAATGAAATAAAATTACATATCAAGAACTATCACTATATATAGTTAAATTCACATAAAGTTTTAATGCCAAATGTCAAGACTTGTCATTGTCTAGTTACTTTAGATTTCACCAACTTACTAAATTTCTTATACAGCTGAGTTTAGTCAGTGTTTTTTCTTTTCTGGAGTTGTTCGGCCAACTCTTTTTATTTCTATCTCTTATTAATCGTATGAAATAATACAAGATAGACATACTTTGTGTGCAGTCCAATTATACTAATTAAATTAAGCCATTAGAAATTTATATTTTATGAGTTGCTGCAGTATTTGACAAGTATGACAGAACTGAAATATCACGGCGTTAAAAGTTTATGTGAATTAAACTATACTTCATATTTACTGAAAATACGAAATACCCGATATTTTACCCCCATTTGGGCATTACTAGTAATTGTATCCGAGTCACTACAAGCACAATTCACTAAACTACACAAATACTAGAAATCCATAAATATTAAACATCCACAATCCACAATAGCAAAGAAAACAACAAGAAATCATATGTGTGAAGTTAGCACCGTTGATCAGCACTGCTTATGCAACAGCGAATTTTTTTGGGGTAGGTACGCGTCAATTCCAGCTGTAGCGTTTGTAAGCGATATTTAATTTTTTTAGTGGCGAAGATTGAAATTTTACCATTGGGATTTATAGTCTTTAGTAAAATACCTCATAGGGGTAGAACTGCAACGTTCGCCACTAAAAAAAAATAAAATTCGTATACAAACGCTACTTTTCGAAATTTTTATTCTGTAACGTTTTTTCTCCGGTTTTTTGGAAGTTCGTATATAGCACCCATTTGGGGTAGTTTACTAAATACGATAAATTCAAATGGTAGAATTTTAATCTTCGCCACTAAAAAAATTAAAATTCGTTTACAATAAACGTACCTAAAAAAAATGTTGCAGCATAAACATCGCTAACTTCACACATATCAAGAAATCCACAGAGAAAACGTAAAACACAACAACAATGGCGCCGAGCCGGTTCTGAAGTATATTTTGACGATGTCGATAAACAAGGACCTAAAAACAAGAGGGTTGTGCGTATGCTCATACCTGTTGGGCGGCAAGGCGTGTGACTGGTGAGCTATGCGCACAAACGCATTATTTCACCCATTAAACTTAATTTTTGTTTGCTGTACGGATCTAAAGGTAAATGTCTATGGTAAGAAACGACTTCAATTCTAAATTATATACTTTATACCTACAAAATACATGCAGGAAAAAAGAAGTTTCATTTTTGTGAAAGAAAATTGTTTCAAAGATAGGTTACCTATATTGAATACTATTATCTAATTCTTTCTTACATTATTTAGCTATATGACGCCGATGCAATAGAATCCCAACCACTGCGATATGACTACATCGTTTGCAACTTAAGAAACTTACAGAAATTGGTTATTAAATCAAAGACGAGTCTGTCTCTTCTTGATTACAAACCTTTTGGCTTGGTCAAGATTTATGGAAGACAAAGAAATAACATCACAACAATATGTTATGGTAATGTATGTAACCTATTTTCCTTCAGGTTTAAAAATAGCTAACATCCACTTTTATAGTTTCGTGTTTGTTACTGCCCCGCCCCAAAAATATTTTCATTTCATAATCTCGAGTAGAGAGGGTAATTCTATGTTACCTTAGTCCAAGAGTTGATAGTTTCCAAAATATAGGCTGTCAAAGTTATTGTTTTTTTAAAGTTGTTTGTAAATATTTAGCTTAAGCCCATATTCATTAGATATCATAACAAACATTCAACTTAATGTTGATAGTAAAAATGCTGTTTACTATCCTTAGATCTGTGCAAGGCTTTTGACACCGTAAACCATGATATTTTATTAAGAGAATTGTACAGTATTGGGATAAAGGGAAATACACACAAACTACTTCAAAGTTATTTAAGCTATTGTCAACAATTTCTTCAAATTGGGGAAAGAAGTTCGGAAAAAGAAATAATATCTGGAGTTCCACAAGGATCAATATTGGGTCCTTTACTATTCTTAATTTATATTAATTCCGTTTCTAATTCAGGGCAATATAAAGCTATTTGCAGATGATACAATAATTATTTATTTTGCTGAATCTTTCGCAGAAATATATTTTGATATTAATAATGATTCAAAAATACTTATTTCTTGGCTTCAATCAAATAAACTTACGGTAAATTTTACAAAATCTTCTTTTCTGTTTATAACTAAAAATAAAATAAATGCTATCATTAACCCCTTAACATTTAATAATGAAAATATTCAATATTCAAAAGCGACAACATTTTTCGGATTAGTTGTAGACGAATATTTACATTGGAAAGGCCATATCCAGTATATTATAAACTTTATATCTCCTTTGGTATCTGTTTTGTACAGAGCTAGATGTTACATTCCTTTGAAATACTTAAAAAATATATATTTTTCATTAATATATTTAAAACTACAATACTTAGCTTCTGTATGGGGATCTGCTCGTTTATCAAACTTAAAACCTTTACAGAAATTGCAAAATAAAGTTATTAAATTCATACACAAATTACCACATTTAAAACCAACTGTTTAATCTACATAGACCGACGGGGTATTTACACGTTCAAAACATTTATAAATTCAAAATTTGTATTCTAATTCACTCTATTATTTTAAAAGAGAAAAAATTAAACATATCACTTCGGGAGAATAAGACATTACACATAATCATAAGCCCAAACATTGTATAAATTATCAAACTATACCAGTTAAAAGTAATTTCGGAAAAAAATCGCTTTTATATGACGGAATAATAAAATATAACAATCTTCCGAAAAATCAGAAAATTAACAAATTGGCAACTTTTAAAGAACAATTAAATATTTATTAAATTAAATCGTTCATATTATTTTTTTTTTATTGATTTTATTAATGAATTAAATTGAATTAACTTTAATTTTTTATTGTTTATTTTAAATGGTTATTATTTTCTATGTTATGTTATCATTTTCCATGTACTGAGTTAGTTTGGATTTTTACAATTTGGGATAAACTTGGGTGCGTGTAAAACAATTTCAAGTACAATTTCTTGTTCAAGAATTTGAAAAAGTTTTTGCCTGAGAACTTGTCCCGTGAAATACGGGCTTTAATATATAGCATGATTTACACTAAATTTGGTACTTAGGGCACTTATCACAGTTTCGATGTTCACTGCAGAGGGCTCCATCACCAGCACTTCGCATACATTTTAACTTTTTTGTGCCTCATCGGTAAATTAAATTTCTAATAAAAATTCTTATTCATTGGCATCTTTTGTACAAAAAAGGCATACCTAGTAGGAGTAGTAGGTGTCCCTAAGAGCAGCCGTCTCTGAGATAATTGAATTTAATGTTTTATTGCGTACTGCGCATAGGCCTCTTCCTGTTTTAAGAGGCCTGTGGTACTGCGCTGTCGTTCTTATTATTTTTCTTTAGAGTAAGTAGATACCTATAACTTTTTAATTAAACTGTGATTTTGTTTTTAGTCAGAACAGCTCTGGCTGATATATTGAAGTTAAGACGGGCGTCAGTGTCAGAAGTATTTGAAAGCCGGACAGTAAAGTCATGGGATATTATTCAATCGTTTTTAACTGAGACACCGTGTGGATTTAAAAATTCGCTTGTAAGTGAACCATGATGTGACCATTGAAAAATTAATATTAAAAATGCATACTTTCTGTTTTTCTATTATTGTGCTTCTTTAAGAAAAAAAGTTCATATAAACATGGGTCCGAAAATGCATAGTTTTTACGATACAGGGTGTCAAACTTTAAAAAAAAATCGGATATTCGTAAATATCTCAATACTCCTTTATTCGATTTTGTTGAAATTTGGCAATTTTGTTTGTAATAACAAGAGGATAATTAAGCCTCAATTATTATGTCCAGTGACGTCCCGGAAGACAGTTCAACTAATATTTTTGACAAAAAAATTGCGAGCTACTGACTTTTTTTTAAATTATGAATTTTTTTTGAATTAAGCAACTACAAATACAACTATTTTATCTCCTGAGTTTTTTTTCATATTATCTTGCTTTGTTTTCGAGAAAAAAAAATAAAAACCACTTTATTGCATGTCCCCGGGACGCATTTTTGTATCGAGCTTCCAGTACACCGCATTCGGGTAATTTCGCATTAACCGAGGTCTGTCTATCGTCGATTGTCAAGCTAACATACGACAGCTGTCAACTTTTGACTGATAAGCGTCAATTTTTTTTAGCTTTTTTCTTATAAGTAGAGGATTATATAAGGAGGCGATAACTAGAGGAACAAATTCCGTCTAAAAGGTATATTGGCAACCGGTTTGTTCGTTGTTACCCAGAGCATTTTTTTTAATTCAATTTTTTCAACTAATATTATTTTATAAAAATAAAATTTAAAAAAAATGCTGTGGGTAACAACGAACAAACCGGTTGCCAATATACCTTTTAGACGGAATTTGTTCCTCTAGTTATCGCCTCCTGGATTATAGCTGTAAGAATCCTTAATTGAAAATATTATCGTATATTCTGTGATACCAGTTCTGCGAAGTCTTCTATGAGTATCATATAAGTATATAATATAGTATACCAATAATTCCAGAAGTCATTATTTGTAAGGTGCTGTATGGACCAAGATTTCAGCCTAATCGAGCGTACGGTAGTCCGACTGTTGTCGTAGTACCGAACGCTCGATACGTGCCGAGGTCGAGCATCACGAATGCGGCGTACTGGACGCTCGATACAAAAACCCGGGGCTGTTTTTTGCGTAAAAATTAAGGATTCTTACAGCTATAATCCTCTATAAGAAAAAAGCTGAAAAAATTACACTTACCAGTCAAAAGTTGACAGCTGTCGTATGGTAGCTTGACAATCGATGGAAATTACCCGAATGCGGTGTACTGGACGCTCGATACAAAAATGCCCCCGGGACAATAAGAGTTATAGTTGTTACTTTTAAAACATTACAGTACATAATAACTTATTACGTTATGCGATTATTTTATGTTAATTTCTTTAATCGAAAACAGTTTTAACCTGTGAAAAAAAATTCAAAAGTGGACTTTCGTATAATTTTATTTGCCTAATAGTTTGTAAGTAGTTTAAATTTTTTACTCTTATTGTCCCGGAGACATGTAATAAAGTGGTTTTTATTTTTTTTCTCGAAAACAAAGCAAGATATGAAAAAAACTCAGGATATAAAACAGTTGTATTTGTAGTTGCTTAATTCGAAAAAAATACATAATTTTAAAAAAAGTCAGTGGCGCGTAATTTTTTTGTCAAAAATATTAGTTAGGACTGTCTTCCGGGACGCCACTAAACTTAATAATTTTAATCTAATTGAGGTCCGCTTGTTATTACAAACAGAATTGCCAAATTTCAACAAAATCGAATAAAAGAGTATTGAGATATTTACGAACATCCGATTTTTTTTTAAAGTATGACCATAGACAATTTACCTATAGATAAGCAAACAATAATCACGAAAGTGGCAGTTTTATGGCCTGGCGCATGTAAACAAAGCTAGACACTATTAGACATGCGCACTGCAACATTATCGTTTGACGACTGGGAAAATAGACAGGTCCGGGCTTTAAAATTTAAATTCTTGCCAAAAAATTGAAATTTCTTCTAGTGATTTATGACATTTTTAGTAGTTGCAAAACTCACCAGATTTTGAGAATAGAAAATTGTTTTCAAGGGTTTGTTTCTAAAATTTGTTTAAAAATAATTCGTTGTCGTGTTTTTAGTTCGAAAAGGAAGAGAACAAGAACAAGTGAATTAAACTAGTCTTATAAAATCAAATATAAAAACAAACAAAACCAGCAAAGTAGCCAATCTACGGTGTTATAGCGTACCTAACCTCAAGTCAAATATTAGTTGGTATATAACTTGTATTGATTTTTACAATTTGGCAAAAACTTGGGTACGTGTAAAATATTTTCAAGCAAAATTTCGTGTTCCAGCAACTTTGACAAAACTAATTTTCTCACAATCAGACACATTTCACTAAACTACACAAAAACTAGAAATCCGTAAATATTAAAGACCCACAATCCACGATAGCTAAGAAAACTGAAAACTACAAGGAATCCACAGAGAAACCTTAAAACGCAACAACAAAAATGGCGGCCGAGCCGGTTCTGCAGAGTATCTTGTGCATGTCGATTATTGTCGATAAAGTAGGAGAGGCCGATAACACGAGGTTTGTGCGCATGCACGAAGGTGTCCAAAAGGAAGCCAGCTGACCGGCGAGTCATGCGCTCGGACGTATTTTTTCACCCATAAAACGTAACTTTTGTTTGCGCAGGAGATAAGGTCTATGGAGGTCTATGAGTATGACACCCTGTACCGTAAAAACTATGCATATTCGGATCCATGTTTATATGAACTTTTTCTACTATTATATCTATTTAAATAAGCGGAAATGATAAATCAGTGATGTTTTTTTACCTTTCAAGGTAAGAAATCTTCATTGTTCCGGATCCGGATATTTAGCATTAAATAACACTTCTTTTTGACTTCTTATTTTATCTTTACATCCTAACAATACCAAGACTTCGATACGCTGTCTTTCCGACAAAACCATTTTTGTTAAGAAAATTGTAAAATAATACTTCGGAAATACCTAAATTAATTTTACAAGTTCACAATGTCACAACGTGAAACAATGAAGATTTCTTACCTTGAAAGGTAAAAAAAAACATCAATGATCATTTCTGCTTATTTAAACAGAGAGACAGAGACAGAGATTTTTTAAAAACTTTTAACAGTCGCGCAGTATATTGCCATGTTATAATATAAAATAAATTTTTGAAAACTAGTTTATTACAAAGAATAGCAAAGGTAGTTTAGCCACCTTTACCAAAGTTACAAATTAATAGGCGCTATTGTAGTGTCTCTATTATAAACTAGACAACACAACACTTAAAAATCTCACAAACACCACAAAACAAAATGAAAATAATCAGTGACGGTTCTGTTCGCATCGAAGAAACAGCTGATTGACATTTTTTGTTTATAGTACTAGCCGCATGATGGCCTCATTTTTCACAAGCTTGGTTGAATACATTGGCAATATACTGGTTATACAGCGAGTCCCAGAAGTAATGTCTTAATTCATTTAAAATTCAGCGGTAAGTTTTTTGAAAAAACGCTCGTACCCGTCGATTTTTATTTTTTAATGTGTTTTTTTGTGGTAATTTCATGTATACAGGGTAGCTCAAAAATAAGTTACGACCAACAACTTCATTTTTTCAAAAGAAAACATATATTTTTTATTTCATTTTTGAATTTTGCATTGAATTCTAAGCATGTTTCATGTACCATGTCCTATACATAAACTCAACAGTTATTGAAAAAATTAGGATTGAACATATCTATAAGTAAGACCTGTTTATTAAAAAAAAAACACAACAAAATCAAATTAAATGTTGAAAATGTGCGCCATTTACGGCTTGACAATATCTAAGACGATCAATAAACTCTCATTGCACGTTTTCAACCATTTCCGGAGTTATGACACGCACTTCTCTTCGGATCCTCTCTTTCAACTCCTGCATATTGTTTGGCCTGTTAACAAATACTTTTGATTTGAGGTAACCCCACAAAAAAAAGTCCAGCGGAGTTAGGTCTGGCGACCTAGCAGGCCATTCGATAGGTGCTCTCCTTCCTATCCATCGATTGGGAAAGGTTTCATCTAAAAATGTGCGCACAGTGGCAGCATAGTGCGGAGGAGCACCATCTTGTTTGAATATCAGTTCTTCGTCAGGGGAGGCTGGATCCAATGGATTCGGAAATAAAGCCACTAATGCTGGAATTAATTCAAGTTGGAGAAATTCGACATATACTTGTCCAGTTAAAGATTGTTCAAAGAAAAATGGACCAATTAGTCTTTATTTTTTTAGGGTACTGGCTCTATCATCCAATGCGGATTTTCTGTTGCCCAATATCGGCAATTTTGTCTGTCAAATAGAACGTAGATTCATCCGAAAAAATAATATTTTTTACTAAATTATTATCTAGATTGCACATATTTTGCATGCGTTCGCAAAACTCATTTCGCCTATCGAAATCATCTTCACATAACTCATGCACTGGAATAACTTTGTATGGGTGATATTTGTGCTTTTGAACTAGGTACTCGGTAAACAACATATTTCGGCATGTGTAAATCGGCCCCAATGTGCGACAGGGGAGTACATGGATTTTCTTCCAAGGAAAGCAAAACGTCAAGTTGTTCATTTTCATCTCGAGTAGGACGACCAGATTTAGGCAAATCTCTAACATGACCGAATTCTCTAAACTTAGCCTCTATTCTACTCACCATCTTTTGACATATGGGAGGACGATCAGGATGGATTTCATTAAATAATTGGGCTGTTTCTATTTGAGTACGTGTTTTATCACCAAACCCAACCATGCATAGAATTTCAATTTTTTCCCGTTCCGTTAACTTCACCATTATTGTAAAAACCGCAACTTTGAAACTACGCTTGACAATATATACTTATTTGAAATAAAATTGTTATACAGTTTCTATGGAAATAAACGGTGACAGTGACAGACAGTACACTCTTACTTATTAGGGAGCCCAAAATGCCATATTGCCAAAAGATTTGATAGATCGTTGGATTCCCTAAATGATATGTTCAATCCTAATTTTTTCAATAACTGTTTAGTTTATGTATAGGACATGGTACATGAAACATGCTTAGAATTCAATGCAAAATTCAAAAATGAAATAAAAAATAAATGTTTTCATTTGAAAAAATGAAGTTGATGGTCGTAACTTATTTTTGAGCTACCCTGTATACATGAAATTACCACAAAAAAAACACATTAAAAAATAAAAATCGACGGGTACGAGCGTTTTTTCAAAAAACTTACCGCTGAATTTTAAATGAATTTAGACATTACTTCTGGGACTCACTGTATATGTAGTGAACACTGGCATATATACAGGGTGATTTACGGTGACCGTCCAATAGAATATTTCGAAAAGTAATGAGATTTGAACATGCAAATTTGGATAATGGGGTTTTCGGAGACGCTCTCTTTAAATGAAATAACAGCGACCATATACGACTTCCGGTTATCCCGGAAGTTGTCTTAAACTGGCTTTTTAAATGAAGCACCCTGAATAATATATTTTTTGGGTTCCTTTCTTCATTTCCAATAACTTTTATGAAACGTTTTTGTATCCTACTCTAATCGTTTCTGAGAAAAAAATGTTTTTCCTTTAACAGGGTCACCTAAAACTGAATAATATATTTTCAAATATAGCAGAGGGAAACTAGAAATTGCGGTTGTAGAATTATATGTTTTGTGCTCAATAATGAATTGTCGGAAAATGAAATTTTAAATACAGGGAAGTGGAAAAGTAAACATTTTTGATCTCTATCATAAAATTTAAAAACTTTGTATTTTACTCTCTTACTGGTTCATTCAATAGATAGGCGAGAACCTTTCTTATTCGTCCACATAAAGTGTCCCTATACCTAACTAGAATAGTTTTACTTATTTACAGTTTTTTTCGCAAAATCCTCCAAATATCAAGCAGTCTTATTGATTCTTGACAAGAAGGCCCTGATATACACAGTAATAAATGGTCGTAATGGTTGGAATTTTATCTTCTTTAAATTATACCTCTTAAATTTCTTTAAAATGTGTAATATTTTTCGAGTTATTTGTTTATTGAAAAAAGTTCTAAAGTTCAAGATTGAGGACATTTTTCATTATTTCGAATAAGTATAGCGGTTATGAGGGCAGGGAATGAAATGACACAATTGTGTTTATCCCAACGTCAATAAAAAGGTCTTTATGCCTGTATATTCATAATGCGGAATATGACAACCCATTTTCTAGAAAACACATATTGGATATACTACCAAGGTAGTACTGATAGTTTGGATATATCCAATGTGTTTTCTAGAAAGTGTGTTGTCATATTCCGCATTATGAATATACAGGCCTAAAGACCTTTTTATTGACCCCGCTATACTTATTCGAATTACTAGCTAAGGGCGCTATACTTTCCTAACCAAATTTTTCAGTATTTTCAGACAAGCGGACATATGGGGACTTTTAGTCTGTTAAATTAATAGGACTAGGGAATATAAGCATTCCACTTTTCTGATAGGCCTGTGATTAATACACACAGATACCTTTCAATAACACATGTGCCACAAACCTATTACATTCGTTTTCATATAATTCAATAGTTTACGTTTTTAGGACATCTTTAATACAAAAACGATGAAACGTACAGAATTTAACGAATTGACATTCTATCATACAAGAGCTTGTAATCCCACATTTGTCAATTCAGTCGTTGACATTCTATTGTCAAAACATGCTAGAGGCTTAAAGAAACTGTGCCTAACTTTGTGTATTCTCCAGGGTAACATAGAAATCCCATTTATTAGAAGTTTAATATTTAGAAAATTTAATATTTTAGAGGGAAATGTAGAACAAAATGAAAAGAAAAACGTTTTTAGGCATATAATAAATAACTGTCCATTTCTGTCGGAGTTGGAAATTATAACTTGTTTAAAGTATGTATAAAATACTTTTTTACTTAGATAGAACATTGATAGATGTGCGGCGCATTTCAAGGCAACATTGGGTGTTTTAAGACTGAGGTTCGGACTAAAGATTTATAAAGTTTCAAGGGGCTGTTTTTCTTTCTCTATAATAACCTTGTTGCAGGATTTAATTCAGTAATCGATCTTTTATTTCTCCACCCCTATGTGCTGCCAATGGTCATAGACCAGGGCTGAACCTTTGAAAATGGTAAAAAGTGAAAAAAAATAATAGTAGGATGAAACCCATTGGAAAAGGAGAGAATATAACAAAAATGAAAGGAAAAATAATTTATGGGCGATCCGAGGTTGGGAAGTGGAAAGGGGTGAGTTTTTAAGGGTAGAAAACGATTTATCTGGATTTCCGGCAAAACTACAAGTCCTATGGAAAAACGTTAAATTCAAATAACCAACTTTTTGGTTTTTTATTTTTATCTTCTACAAAAAAAAATTTCCCACGAAATTTGGTGAAAACTTACCTTTTTATGTCCCAAACACACTGTAATTTTTTTGATTTAAAATATTTATTTTTTCACCTTATTTTGACTTAATATCGAAAAAGCACCCTAATTTTTAATCGAAAATTCTCACGTCAAAATATCTGCTTTTTTAAAAGTTGAAATCTCTACTTTTTGATGGTGTAAAAAAATATACATTACTATGGTAAATGTGATGAAATCCCCTTTAAATCCTACCTTTAATTATATTTAGAACAACTATTTTCGCATGTTTTTTGCGATCTTTATGTTTTATGAATTTGTAATTTTTTTGTTTATTAATGTAACATGAAATCTTACGTTTTTCGAGTAATTAAGAAAAAATTTTAATAAATAGCTCAAAATTGTACATAATGATTTAAGAAAAAATTTCGGATTAGAGTTTTTTTCGTTTTTTTGCATTTTTTGAGAACATTTACCATAGTAATGTATATTTTTTTACACCATCAAAAAGTAGAGATTTCAACGAACAAAAAGCCCACCGACTTTTTAAAAAAGCAGATATTTTGACGTGAGAATTTTCGATTGAAAATTAGGGTGCTTTTTCGATATTAAGTCAAAATAAGGTGAAAAAATAAATATTTTAAATCAAAAAAATTACAGTGTGTTTGGGACATAAAAAGGTAGTTTTCACCAAATTTCGCGAAAAAAAATTTTTTTTGTAAAAGATAAAAATAAAAAACCAAAAACAAGGTTATTTTAATTTATCACTTAAATTTTGAGGTTATGTGAAGAAAGTGTAAATACAAAAGTTGTAGATCTTTTTATTACCTACAACATTGCCTTTAACGTTTTTCCATAGGACTTGTAGTTTTGTCGGAAATCGAGATAAATCGTTTTCTACCCTTAAAAGTTCACCCCCTTCCACTTCCCGACCTCGGATCGCCCGTCAATTAGACCCTGGTCTAACAATCAATGTTCAATCTAAGGATTTCTGGTTTAACAATTTCCCGTATAGTTTCCATTTTACTGGTATGTTAATACGTTTTAGCTCAGAACCGATAGATGTGGACACCGACTCTATGAAAATACCTTGGTGAGTTATGACGTAAAAGTTTGGTAACATGAGGTGAACATTATTATAATATTTTAGCTACAGCTCTACCATAATCGGAGCATATGAACATATTAGCAACCTCAAATACCTCAAAAAGCTTACGTTAGAGATACCTGCATACTTGAATGGAATTTTTTTAAAAGACGTAAGTTCCATTTCTTTAATTTAAGTGTATTCTTAATAACCTATGACACATGTGTATAAAGGGGGCCCATTCATTAGGCGATTATCGAGCAATCAGATGGACAGTCAAAAACTGATTGCAGAGAGATAAATTGGTTGACAACCAAATTGGCTGGATAGTCGCCTAATGAATGGACAGTTCCCAAGTAATCTGATTGCCAGGAATTTTTAAGCAATGAGATCGGACGACTTGGTTGTAAACGGGACCTTCTACAGGAACACCAAAGAGACGCAAATTAAATGAAATAACTTTTTGTGTGTTTTTAGGTATTTCTAACGTGTCCAGAGCTACAATCTTTACAAATACTAAGCAAAGAAACAAACGAAGATCTAAACTCAGTTTTATATTCGAATCTCAACTATGCTGAAATGCTTACTGACTTTAGGTAATAAAACAGGACAAAATAATAACCTAGCTATTGATTTATCGCTAATAATTTAAAATGAAAAGTACCAAAGGTTGAGTTGCCAAACTGCGAAAGAAAGGAAACGCATAGGTCAACTTGAACCAGTACACGGCAACACCGTCAACAGGATGTAGCGCGGGCTCCATCTAGTGTCGATGTGGGACACTTTTAAAGCATATTAGCACCTCTTACAAACTTAAATGTTTTAGAGGAAGTCACGTGTAAACCAGGTATGTGCCTGATGAGCACATATATAAAAAACAAAAAGATTTTCTAATTATTGCAGTTTTGCACAAAAAAAAAATTATTTCTTCAGGTTGCCATCCATTTTTTACCATTTTAACGTAACAATAAATGATTAGTTAATTATTTATTCGTATATTTATCACAATTATTGTGATTTTGGCATGAAACCGTTTTAGTAAAAATTATTTTAAACCCTTTTAGATTTGAAAACGTTCATATTGATCTAGACCGACTATTCTCAGCTTTAAACAAAGTTTTAAATTCGAGGCTTCGAAGAATCGTAGTCAAATGTGAATATGAACATTCTCAACAGATGTGGCCTATCGAAAAATTTCTTAGGCGTAACAAAGTCTTGATTCTAGTGGCAATTATCGTTTCCAAATACAACAGACATCAAATAAATCAGTTGCAAGAATTATTGAATGCATCTCGAGATGATCCTGCGAAAGTTTATCTTGCAAAAACTGATATAAATCCAGAAGAAGATATTTTCATTCCAGAAGCACATAAGGATATTCTATATTGGAATAGCGATGTTTCTGTGCTACATTTATCCGACTATTAAAATAAATTCAAGTTAACTAAGTGAAATATGCTCTTTTCTTTTTCTTTTCACTAAGTTAGTCCTAGCTGTCAAATGAGGCACTGATGGACCATCAAATATTACTACTACAATTAGGTTTACTATCAGTATACTGAGCGCCACGTATAATTTAAAACTATAAATAAGACAAATATTCTTAAAAATATCAAGTATGTATTAGTGTATCTTACCAAATGATAAGCAGCTATATTATAAGAAAAAATAAGCTTATACAAAATTAACATATTTACCCAAACCTCCTCGACAAATAATATATTATTCTGAACCCTGAAAAAAAAAGGATTTGTTAAAAATATTACCTTGGAAGAAAAGATTCGTGTTGGGCCCAGATATATACAGCGTTATGATAAAGAAACGAATCATCCTTTTATATAGAATACCGCCCCCACTTAATCAATAATCGCTCGGACCCGTCAAATTGATTTTTTTGAAATGCATTTTATTTAAAAAAAAGATATTATACAAGGTGGATCATAAATATGCTACTTGCATCAACTTTCATTTTTTTAATGAAATATACCTATTATTATTGTACAGTTGACGACAGATAATTTCGTACAATAAACTGTGACACCGTAAATGCAACCTTTTTACCTTTGTATGTAACGTGTTAATTGTTAACATATCTGTCAAAGTATTGCCATTATCTTATTTGATTTAAAAATGCCTCATTTAAGTATTATTGAAAAAGCAAGAATAATATGTTTAGTAGAAATAGGGTGGTCTTATGGAAAAATAGCTGATCATTTTAGAGTACCTAGAAGTACTGTTCAGAATGTAAAAAATGGCCCATCAAACACTTGAAAGGTTTGTTGGGTCTGGTTTAAATAATAGAAAATCATCAAATGAAGAAGACCGAAATTTGGTGGTGTATTTAAAGCAAAATCCATTTAATAATAATAAGTTTATTTATAATTTAATAATATAATAAATATGTTTATGTTGTCTTCGATAAACTTATTCTTCAATCCCCTAAAGCTGAGCTTGTTAGGGGATTGAAGAATAAGTTTGAAACTGCTTGAAACTGCAGTATCCGCTATGCACATAACAGGATTTCTTGCTTCATCTAGAACTGCGCAACGCCGAGTAAGACAATGTTCCGAATTAAGAAATCGAGCAGCTCCATCCAAACCGTTTTTAAAAAATAGTGATAAGGAACAAAGAATTGGGTTTGCTATGCAATATTTACCAGAAAATTTTTTTTTTTGGCAAAATGTTATTTTTTCCGATGAGAAAACTTTTCAGTCTACATATAATGGAAGGATTCGAGTATATAGACCACCAAATTCCCGCAATGATGAGAAGTATATTATTCAAAAAAAGCAAACCACTGGACGTTTCTCCGTTAATGTGTGGGCATGGATAAGTGTTTACGGTGCAGGTGTATGCTGGAATATTGGTGGAACACTAAACAGTAATATGTCTTCAGATTTTGGAAAATCTTTTTCTTCCTTCTGCCGCAATAGTTTTTGAAGGAAATAACTTTATATTTCAGCAGGATAACTGCCCTGTGCATACTGCAAGAAATATAGGAAACTGGTTTAGACAAAACAACGTAACATGTCTGCCTTGGTGCTCAAGAAGTCCTGATTTAAATCCAATTGAAAATGTTTGGGTGTTTGGGGATTGATGGTAAAAAAAATGTACAAAATAAATTTTAAACCACAGAATAAAATAGAGTTATTTGATAAAATAGAAGAAATTTGGGAAGGGCTAGCTCCGGATTACACCAGAAGTATTATTTTGTCAATGCCAAGAAGATTACGATTAGTGTTAGAATCCAATGGCGCAGCAATTAAATATTAATATTTTGTTTATTGTTTGTTAATAACTTTACCCTTTTTGGCTTGCAAGTTTTATATTTTTTGGCATACCCTGTACGCCGTTTGACTTGCAACCATTCCAAGTGCACCTAATATGATTATCGAACATGCACCAACTTTTATCAAGAATAAAATTTTCTGAGAAATCGGTAATAAAAAAATGCCCATATGTTGCACACTTAAACAACCACACTGTATATAATATGCTGATCCGTTTCTTTATCATACATATATAATCGAATAAAAGCAAGCAATGGCGCTATCTACCTCGACATTAAGGTTACTTTTGTCTCGCCTTCACTGGCGATGGACCTAGTCAACTTGAACGGTTGATTACCGTGAAAATTCAATAAAGCTTAAGTAAAACTTACCGTTGGGTCACAATCTGCACAATGCCATGAATATCCTCGTTTCTTCGGAGACGATTTTAAAGGTGGATCCAAGCACGAGAAATGGTAAAGTTTAAGACATTCGTCACATCTGCAAAAAAGTTTATTATAATCCCCAGTTACAGGAGTACATTTAAAAGGTCTTGTACACTGTCTAGTGTCAATGGAACAGAAGGTGCATAGCGCGAGTGCTCTAAGAGCGATCCGGGAGCAAAAAGAGCAGTGTATAAAACAAAAGCAGTGCAATAAACGCTACACACTATTAAATTGTTCGCAAAATTGACATTTGCTTTCTCCAACTTGATGGAATACTCGGGAGTCTCTTATAGTTTTTAAATTAAAAAGAAAACGTACGTAGGAGCACAATTTTTATTTTACATACTTACTTGACAGAGTTCAAACTTGTTCCCTCCTCATGGCAAATGCAACAATTAACGATGCTGGCTATATTAATCACCCCGCTTGGTCTCGATACAGATATTCTCGACCCAGAAGCCCTGTTTGGACGGGTCTGTGCAGGAGTTATTTCAAGTGGATCTCTTAATGCCAAAGGATCTGATAGTGATGTTCTAAAAAAACAAATTATGGTAAGAATCGAATTTAGGACACACGAATTAGTAGCACCCTGTACATTGCATATGCCAATGACGACCGAGAAAAATAGACTTCTCATCTTTATCACAAAAGGGATTGAATTCGTCTGGTATATTTAGAATTTACCTAGGACTGTAACTCTTTCTTGTGTTGCGCAAGTCGGCAGAAACTTTTCGACTGACTCCTGTACCTCCAGCTCCCTTCAGTAGCAATGGCGGGGGGCCGTTATCATCGGCTTCGTTTGGAACATAGAAGCATTGCGGATTTGATTCGGATGCGACCTCGCCTGCTGGTAATGGTATGGGTTTGATCTAAACAGTAATAAAGCCGGTTACATAAAAATATTTAAACTAAACTGCTGCACATAATTATCGTTAAAAGAGCATTTTTTAGTCAAATTTGATACCGTGTAATTCCTGATATACTGAACGCATTTTAAAAAGCTGGTCACATTTCGAAAGGTATTTTCATCCTCTATTGAATCATTCGTAACAACTTCTTAGATTTTGACCGGGGGCTATAATATAGGGTAAAATAAAATGTCGTGCATTTTGAAAAAAATTTCACTTGCTCCCCATTTTGCAGGAAGACCATGCGGATATTTTTTGAACCTAACATTTCATAGATATTAATCATACCTCGGAACCTTTTTGGGATTTTGCAAATATCTACTGTCGTTTGCGAAAAAAACAGTTTTTTCGAAAAATTAATTTTTTTTTTAATTTTATGTTTCTACACCAATTTGCTCGATTTTGTAAAGTGCATCATTAATCAGGTTATCTTTGCTAACTTCTATCCCTATCCTCCTCAAATAAAGAACTCACCCTGCGAATATATACGTACAATAGTTTTATTTAGGAACTTAAATCAAGAATAAAATCAGGTCTTTTTCATTATAATGATTCATGTAAAAAAAAAAATAATCTGGAGTGCTTCAAACAAAAATATTCAGCGGATGAACATTTTAAACGTTGAAGGACGTCCCTTATTCTCTCGGGCATAGAATCCACTAATACTGTAATCATGTTTTGGGGAATAGCTTCCCATTCACACAAAATCGCATTCACCAATTCTTGCAAATTTTGAAATTCATTCCCTTCCCGATTCAAACGTAACTTAAGGTTACTCCACACATGCTCTATAGGATTCATATCAGGCGACCTAGCAGGCCAAATCAAACGCGTGATATTGTTTTCCCTAAGAAAGCCGTTCACGATTCTTGCTCTATGAGAGCGAGCATTGTCGTCGACTATTGGGGTAGAAACATAAAATTAAAAAAAAATAAATAAAAAATTCGAAAAAATTGTAAAAACCACAGTAGATATTTGCAAAATCCCAAAAAGGTCCCGAGGTATGATCAATATCTATGAAATGTTAGGTTCAAAAAATGGCAAGCATGCAAAATGGGGAGCAAGTGAAATTTTTTTCAAAATGCACATTTTGTTTTACCCTATATTATAGCCCCCGGTCAAAATCTAAGAAGTTGTTACGAATGATTCAATAGAGGATGAAAATACCTTTCGAAATGTGACCAGCTTTTTAAAATGCGTTCAGTATATCAGAAATTACACTGTATCAAATTTGACTAAAAAATGCTCTTTTAACGATAATTATGTGCAGCAGTTTAGTTAACAATTTGAATGTTATAATATTCTGAATTTTGGAAACAATCTAAGGTTTTTGGTTAGCTAATTCGTAAATAAAATATACAGTGTGTCCACCTGTCTACTATACAAGGTTCGTCACAAACAACAACATTTTTAGTTTTTTGGATCTTTTTTTTTTCAATTCCTTGATTTATTAAATAAATTTTGCTAGTGTAAAATTACAATGTCAACTATTAGATTTGCAATTACTGTACAGGGTTGGTCATAAAAAAAAGGTTTTTGTTTTTTGGATTTTTTTTTCAATTCAAAATAAATTTACGTAAAAATAAACAACTATTGTTGCTTTCTTACTTCGAATATGATTTTATATCTGGCCGAGTAACGATTTTGTTAAGAAAACCATTTTTTATTTGCCTACTTTTGAAGTATTTTTATTATTACATGTCATATTTCTTCAATTCATTCAATCATAAATTATAACTTTTATTCAAACGTGGTACCACCGAGTTAGGACATAGTTCAACTCGACATTTGAATTCCCGATAACAGTTCCTAACTTGCTGTATTGGGATACTTGCAATTATTACTCTTATTTTTTCTTTCAAGACAACTAAGGTATTATTGAAATTGGTTTTATACTGACTGGCTACTAATGTGGCTTCAGATATCCCCATAAATGAAAGTCGATAATTGTGAGATCGGGACTCCTACGTGCCAACTGGTTTGGAGCATAAGTACATTTCAATCCATTTGTTCCCAAAGTGATGGTTTCGCCAATCATCAAAAGAAATTAAAAAAAAAATCCAAAAAACCAAAAACTGTTGTTTGTGACGAACTCTGTATAGTAATCGCAAAGTTAATGGTTAAAATTGTAGTTTTAACACTAGCAAAATTCATTTAATAAACCAAGGAATTAAAAAAAAAAGATCCAAAAAACTAAAAATGTTTTTTGTGAGGAACCCTGTGTATAGTAATGGCAAATCTGATATTCGAAATTGTAGTTTCAGCACAAGCAGAGGTTTTTATAAAGATGACTTTTTCTTCTATACCTACTAATAAAAAAAATTTCCTCTTCCAAACTCTATCCGTGGCTGTATAGTAGTTTACTTTAAAGTCAATTCCAAAGATAGGAAGTAGAAATAAATGAACACAAACTTGTTAAATACCTTAATTGTGATTCTCGGATGTGGTAGATTCTCTTCAATTTCTAAGCTCTTCTTCTTTCTTTTTCTTTTGTGTTCCTTACTGGATATACCCAGATCGGGACTATATCTAGAAATTAAAAATACATACTAAATGGCTGCTTAATATAGCATTTTCCTTTCTATAGAAAGATTAATTGATGATACTAGTCACAACTCGTTGAACTCAGAAACTGACGTTTCGTCTCGTTGCGACTCAACGCAGCAAGTCTGAGATAGATCGAATTCTGAGTAAAACTGTGTCAGTCAAAAAATAGTTTGAAAATTTTTAACAGTGTTCGTTAATTTTTAAAAACCAAAGGTTTCAGTTAAGTGGATTAGTAATCAATTTATAACAAGGCCAAATGAACACATTCACATAAAAAATCAATTCTTTTTACCTATTTCGATGTTTTTCTCGTCGTCTCTTCTTTGCCGACTTGTGACTTTCGTAGCCATCGTTGCCTTCAGCCACTCCATTGTCGAGAACAAGTTCAACATCATTGATTTCACCCAGTTCTGTTAGTAAATCATTCGTGTCATTCTCTGTCGTTGGTCCAGCACTTAGAGAAGAGTGTTTTCTTTCTAAAAGTGCAAATATGAAAATTAATGTATAGGTTAGGTACTCTGTTTACCACTGGATGAAATATACAGTTTCAGGTAATTTGACGATGGTAAAATATTCCAACATATTATACAGTGGTATGATAAAAAAAAACCTTTTATATAGTATATCGTCCACTCAAGAATTGCTCGGACCCGTCAATTTTTAGGAAAAAGATATTATACAGGACCGATCATAAAAATGCTACGTTTATCAACTTAAATTTTTTTGATGAAATATATTTATATTTTACAATCAATTCTAGACATTTTTCATAAATCATGCCCTATACCTATCTTCAACTGTTTACGAAATATTAACACTTTAATGCTGGTATGCACCATTGATATGTTTCTCGACTTAGCAACGTTTTGAACTCAAGTCACAACCTTTAAGGCATTGGCTTTGCTATTTAAGTTTGAGACGTCAAAAAATGTCAGTGAATGTTAATCAAATTTGTATTTCACTCTGCTGATATTACATTCAAAACGCGCCTCGCTGAAGATAAAAGCATAGATATTTTGATTATGTAGAAGTAGAACTCGCAATCTGCTCCATTCGTTTGGTAGAAGTAGAACTCGCAATCTGCTCCACTCGTTTTGTAGAAGTAGAACTCGCAATCTGCTCCATTCGTTTTGTAGAAATATAACTCGCAATCTGCTCTACTAGTACCTTACACTCCACTCTGTGATAGACTACTTTAAAAAAATCATTTTTTTGATTATGTTGGGTTGTGGAGATAAAAGTAGAAGTCATAGGGAAGTCCGTGATGTGTTCAATGAAAAATACCCAAATCACCCCCTATTAGCGAATAGGGTAGCAATTAAGTGAAGAACTTCCCGTACTGTTAAAGATAGTGCTAAAAGTGGTTGTCCTGGTATACCTGAGGAGAAAAAACAAACATACTATTATCACTACAGGAAGATTCTCATAGCTCAAGCACACAACTTGGGCGTGTGACTACAATACTCAATCGACAGTGTTTAGGGTAGCAATTAAGTGGAGAACTTCCCGTACTGTTAAAGATAGTGTTAAAAGTGGTCTCCCCGATATATCTGAGGAGAAAAAAATAAACATTTTAATATCACTACAGGAAGATTCTCATAGCTCAAGCAGACTTGGACGTGACTACGATACTACTCTCGAAATCACCGTATCTAAAGCTAAAAAAAGAGAAGTTTCCTCCCTACAAACCAGTACTTGTATAAGAGTTATTGGAAGATGATCCCGATAGGCAAGATCCATTTTGGGAAATAATGATTGACCTAACGAGAAATTTAAATGTCCTTTGAAATGATATGGTTTTAGCTTTTACTACTCTATGTTCAGATGATAATGATCCTGATTTACCAAGTTAAACCTTATGGTTTCAACAGGATGGTGCTCTTCCACAGTATGCTGCTCATGTAAGGGAGTACTTATTTCCGGAGCGGTGGATAGGTAGACGGGGCTCAATAGAGTGGCCACCCCTATTGCCCGATCTTAACCCACTGAACTTGTTTTTTGTGGGGATACGTCAAAAATTTAGTTTATACATCTAAACCCAACTCGATAGATTTGCTTATGCACAAGTAATACCATAAATTTCTCCACAAGTAGTACAAAATGTACAACAGGAAATTTTCAATTGATTGATCTACTGCAGGACATTATCAATATCTTATAAAATAATATCTTTTCATACTTTGCCGTTTGTCTATTTTGTTTAATGCTTAAATGTCATTGTCAATACATTGAAGATTGTGACTTGAGTTCAGAACATTGTTAAGTTGAGAACCATATCTATAATACCAGCATTAACGTGTTAATATTTCGTAAACGGTTGAAGATAGGTATAGGGCACTGTTTATAAAAATATGTAGAATTGATTGTAGAATGTAAAAATGTAAAATATACAATATGTTTCAAAAAAAAAATAAAAGGCTGATCCGTTTTATTACAATGCTAGCTGTATACCCAGCGGCGCTACTAACGAATTACAATCTTACCTTTTCTTGGTTTCCGTGCATCACCATCCTGTTTAGTCGTGTCACTAACAGAAGAATGCCTTCTGACTTTCCTCGACTTTTGAGTAGGACTACTGTCTGGAGAACTCTGTAGCTCATGAGGTTCCAATGGCTTTATCTTCAGTTTTGGAGTACAAAGTGTGTTGTCGGGATCCGAACGATTTTCCCTGCTGTAAACGCTGCGACTTCTACGAGGTGTCTAAAATTATTAAATAAAACCATTACACTTTCCAATGTTGATATCCCCAAAATTACTCAGTTTAAGACATACCACTCATATTAGAGTTGGGGTATACAGGGTGTAACATAAAGGTTGGGAATAAATTACACGGTGGATTCCTTAGTCAAAAATAATAAAAACATTTCGTATAAGGATATGCTCTACGGGATTTCGTTTCCAAGTTACAGGGTGTTGAATTTTTCTTAAAAATTTAGTTTTTGTTTAATATCTTTTGAATGCTGGCAGATAACAAAACGAAATTTTAGCAGTAACTTCACTTGATAATGCCCTAGGAGAAGTAAAAAAATTGTCTTCCTGGGATACTCAGTGGCGTGCATACGGATATTGCCGTAGGGTTTTTTAATGAAAAATGTGGTACGCCACTGGTGGAATTATTTTTTTGTTAAAATTTACAAATTTTCCTTTTATTCTAAACAAAATTCCCCTCTTGCGTTTTCTTTGTATCTCTTGCCATTTTCCCGTAATTAAACATTTTGCAAATATCAGTTTTCAGCAATTTCAGTACCTAACAGTAATAAAATCGAGTACCTAGGTTGTGATCCAGTGTTTACAAAATGGCAGAAACGACATTGAAACTTTTAGATTTTTGAAACACCATACTAATATGTAATTTACAAAAATTAAAATACTAAAAACTTAGAAATTGAAAACAAAGTATATGTAAACCAACACAACAAACAAAATTACAAAAGGTGCTGAAAATGTTGCCCCTCAACTTCAATACATTTTTCAATGCGTTTTCTCATGGATTGTCTTACTCGTCCAAAAATTCCAGGCATCTCTCGAATTTGCTGACAACTCATTTCAACTCTTTGACGAAGAATCTGTACGTTAGAAATGCGAACGGAATAAACCATGTTTTTTAAGTGCCCCCATAAATGATAATCCAATGGATTAAGGTCGGGTGAACGAGGAGGCCACGCTCTTGGCCCTCCACGAACTATCCATTTATTGTGGTACGTTTCGTTGAGGTATTCTCTAACTTCTCGCCTAAAGTGAGCTGGAGCGCCATCATGCATAAACCACATTTGCTGTCGCGTTTTAATTGGAACTTCTTCTAATAAAGGTGGTAATCCATTTTGAAGGAAATCCAGATATGATAATCCGTCTAATCTGTTTGGTAGTACTACAGGACCAATCAAATAATCGCCAATTATTCCTGCCCAAACATTAATAGAAAATCGTTGCTGGTGCCGGGATTGAATGATTCCATGAGGGTTTTCATCAGCCCATAGATGGTTATTATGAAAATTAATTATGCCATCCCTTGTAAATCCAGCTTCGTCGGTAAATAAAACGGATGAGTGAAATGAATGGTTTAACTTGCATTTATTTAAGAACCACGTACAAAATCTAAGAGCATAATCCTCGACAGAAAGAGCCTGCACTCGTTGTAAATGGTATGGGTACAATAAATTATCATGTAGGATTCGTTGGACTGTCATATGACTTACCCTTTCCATTCTTCCAATTCTCCTAGTACTAGATTCAGGATTCGTCTCGACAATCTGAAGGATTCGTTTCTCACGCTGTACTGTTCTTACGTATTGTGGTCTTCCACTGGAGGTGCAAGGCTTTAATGATCCGGTTTCACGTAAGCGAGCGTGAATCCTTGAAAAAGTCTTTCTATTCGGAATGCGTCGATTTGGAAAACGTTCAACATACAGACGCACAGCTAACACAGTATTCCCGTTGGCACGGCCATAAATAAAATTCATATTTGCTATTTCTTCAACTGAGTAATCCATTTTTAATAGGTTTATTACTTAAATTAAAAAGCCTAAGCAAAATTAAATAACTTAACTGACAACGACATCAGAAAATATCGTGGTCCAAGGCATGCTCGATTTTGTTCCTATTACCCTCAATTTCCTATGTAACCTGTGGAAAAACTGATATTTGCAAAACGTTTAATTACGGGAAAATGGCAAGAGATACAAAGAAAACGCAAGATAGGAATTGGTTTAGAATAAAAGGAAAATTCATAAATTTTAACAAAAAAATAATTCTACCAGTGGCGTACCACATTTTTCATTAAAAAACCCTACGGCAATATCCGTATGCACGCCACTGAGTATCCCAGGAAGACAATTTTTTTACTTCTCCTAGGGCATTATCAAGTGAAGTTACTGCTAAAATTTCGTTTTGTTATCTGCCAGCCTTCAAAAGATATTAAACAAAAACTAAATTTTTAAGAAAAATTCAACACCCTGTAACTTGGAAACGAAATCCCGTAGAGCATATCCTTATATGAAAAATTTCTATTATTTTTGACTAAGAAATCCACCGTTTAATTTATTCCCAACCTTTATGTTACACCCTGTATAGAACTGAATCGTTTTAAACCGTTTTATTCCATTTAATAAATAAAAGTTAAGGTTAATTTCAGGTATAACTAGAACTGAAAGAAACTTAAAAATGCAGATAGCCAAAGTACTTAATAAAAATATAAAAGATACAACAATCTCCATTAAAACAAAAAAATTCAGTCTCATTTAGACAGAAATAAAGAAAGCGTTTCACATCTTGACAAAAGCGGTTCACATCTTGACAAAAGCAAAGTTTACAAATTACTATTTGGTAGTTGCCCAGCTCTATACATTGGAAAAACCGTAAGAAAACTCGGAATCAGAATAAAATACATGTCAACCGACCAGGCACGTCTGTATTTGGACAGCACCTCAAATTTCATAATCATAGTTTCTCACCAACTTCTAACAGCAAAATTTTACATCAATTTGATGATAGAATCTTCAGAGAGTTGGACTATCTCGAGGACCTTGAAATCCATAGACATTCAATTAACTATCCAGATTCATGTCTGAATTTAAGACTCAATGAAACTAATAACCAAAATCCAATTTTTAGACTCTTTCAGCGATAAGAATTTATTATTTACCTTAACCTACGCTTGTGGACTTTTGACTCCTCCCATTTTATTAACAATAGGACGGTTTTGCACATACATATATCATAATTAAAAAATCCTGTTCTTTTAAACAATTGACGGAGTTACCTACCTTTGTATTCATTAAGACTTATTTAAAGTTTTTATACCACCTTTCTGTTGCCTATTATTCGTCATTTTGTGTACAGTAACTACTTTTTTAGCTGAGATATCCCTCACCACTTTGTGTCCATGTGTTAAATGTCAGTCAGGTGTTGTTTATAAAATTTTAAACCACTGCTAAGAAAATTTGTTTAGAAATTTTCCAATATCTTATTTCTTCTTTTTCTTATCTCCTGGACATAATTAGACGAGTAAGTCGCACCCTCAATGTAAAACTAACATATCTCAAAATTATGAGTTTTGAGATTTTAAATTTTGAAAGCAATTAAATATTGTTAAAATTTTACTACGAATAATTTAACTGTGTTTAATATGTTGTCCATTTTTAAATTAAAGCAAAATTTATTAATAACTGAGAGTCTATTAGTTATTTTAAATTAATTTGTGTATAAAATTAAGACAGGTATGGCTTTTTTTGGAGATGTCTTTGTATTTCATTAGGCAACTAAGCGGATTTATATGTTGTAAAGATTTGAAGACTACCATTTTTGGGGTCAGGTTAACACATCATACTTAATGTTACTTTTGCATTGGGATTATTTTGCTTATGTTTTATGTTATTATTCTTTTTTTATTATTTTTGTATATTTCCCGCCTTTTTTGCGATATGGTACTTTTTCATTTGACGCATAATCCTATTTGGAAACACAATCAATTTAAATCTCATTTTTTGTTTATTTTTTTAGATATGTTAGTTTTACATTGAGGGTGCGAAGTATTCTCACGTAGTTTGCTCCTACTGTGTTTTTACTCTTGTTTGTGTTTTTCTTTTAGGACCTAAGCCCTGATGATGGCCTCATAATAGACCGAAAGCGCCAGGCAATATTAATAAAATTACACTTAATACACAAAAGAATGTTTCATTTGTAAAAATGCACATTTTTTTAATTCTTGCGCAAATTTTACTCTACTTACCTTAACTTCTTCAACTTCCGAATCGGACGTTTTATCACACTCTGAACACTGCCATCCGTACAACTTCGATTTCTTGGGCAAACGAGACAAAGGAGGATTTAAACAGTTAAGGTGGTAATATAAGTGACAGGTGTCACATTTTGCAAGCAAATGTTGATCTCTTCTTTGCCGACAGATGCCGCACTCGTTTAATTGTAGGGGTTCTAAAAAAACAGTTATTTGTTATAATTATGGCAAAAGGTATCAGCTAGTGCCTATGTTCAAAATAAATGAAATTAAAAAAAAAAACATAATTTTAAGTTTGCAATCGTAGGGGAGGGTCACACATATTTTTCACCTGTTGGTTTAGCATGGCTGCTTAAAATTCGATCGCCCCTTCCGCTCGGAATATTCTTCAAAGGAAATCCGACGCCCATCTTCAAGGCGGCAGCAGTGGGTACCATCATTGGTTGATGCACCCTGACCATGGGAGGTTTACCCAAAGTATCGATGTTGGGAAGATTCTTAGTCGGACAAGCACTTAAAATAGCGGAATGAAACTTGTGAATTGCAGTCTTTAGGTTCGTGTTTTTGCCGTTAACGTCATGGCTCTTTTTCAGTACCTGTAATATGAAATAACACGATTTAAGGGGGCATTATCGCATATAAAATAAACCCAATTTTTGCCCTTTGCTGTCACCGAATTTCTCCGGAGCCGCACAATTTAATTTAATTTAAAAATATTGAAAGATCTATTTAATAGATCAAGTTAAATAAATATTTACATTTTACAAAACGATATATTATAGGAAATAATAGGTCATATTTGCAGCATCCCATGCTAAAATCGGCGCCGTTGAGACCAAAAAATATGATAAATAAACTAAATAATTACAAGGAAATTTTTTTTTGAGTACCTATTAAAGAAGAATAGAGAGGCTAAAGGCTATAATTTATAGAAGAAACAAAGTGAATGCAGAGTAAGTCTTTCAAACATATTCAGCCAACCCAGTTCAGTCAGTTTATGCGAAACTCTCTATCTCTGCGACGTATACCACAAGCAAATAATGTGATACAGGAGTTGGGCATTTTTTTATATACGTCTGCTATCAACAGAGTTTAAAAACGGCCCATAAATGTGATCGCAAAAATTAAAGTGAGATAGAATAAGAGAGTCACTTAACAGCACCTTCGTTTTTTGGGATAAATATTGCCTAGGAGAATACAGACTTTTTAAAACTGAAAATGCTCTTTTTATGCAAAGCGTAATATGTTCCTCTTTCCATTTATTGTTAACCCTGTCTGGTTACGTCCTTGTACTGACCTCATCATATCGTGTCCTCAATTTCTGCTGCTCATCCAACAATCCTTTATTCTCCCCTATTAGATTTTCAAGAGTGGATTTCATATCTTTCACTCTGTCATTCCTATCCAAATAGTAAGCTATAAATTCCACGGTGAACGCAGGAGGAATGTGCCATTTCTTCCTTATATCTGTTAAGGCTGCCGTTTGTGCCTCGTGCATCTCAAGAGCCAGCGTGTCTATGCCCATCAGTTCAGCTTTACGCAGCAGCTTACGACAGGCCGAGGCACTTGTAGTTATGAGTCTGGGCATTTTTTGTGTTGGAACTGAAAATCAAAAAATCGTAATCTATAGTCTGATCATTTTATTTTGAAAAAGATGAAACTATTTGAACAAAAATTCACACTGCAACCTATATAAATCAAACAATATATGACATTGCGCGTGTGCAGAGAATTTGATTGTGAAGAGGTGAACTGGATCCATCAACCTAAACCCCTAATCCTAGAATCATGAAATTTCGGGGATGTCTTCTTATAACGTAGGCAAAAATTAACATCTAAAGGTGGGTCCAGACTTGAACATTTTAGCCCGAACGAACCGAACAAACTGAGCGCGCAGGAACAAGCAGAACAAATAGTCCGAACAAAAAATCGTTGCGTTCGTGCGAACATAGGTATTAATAAAATGTTCCAGTTGTTCGGAGCGTTTGTACGTGGAAAGACAAAACATGAATACTGACTTGGCAGTAGCTTTCCGCTTTTTCTTTATTATCTGCAAAATAGTCAAAAATAAGAAGCGGCGAAGCCAATGGGTAAGAAAATTGTTTCGACATTGCATCGATAACTTATTATTACGAGAAATGGACTACATTCACGTGAAAATTTTTATTAGAATGACTTGTGAAGACTTTGAGGAGTTAACTTCAGGGTTCCACAATACCGGGTACTGTTCATAAGTGTCTATTAATTTTAAACATTTTTTTCTATCCCACTCCATTTTGAAACAATTGTCTATATTCTATATGTATGTCAGTATGTCTAAATAATAAACGTTTCTTCTTGGCAAAATACAGCGCGAACGACACGAACGCTGCGAACAGCACAAACTTACGAAAATTCCCGTCAACTAAATAGTTCGGCGAACAATAAATCCTTTTGAGCAATTCCGATTTACCGACAAGCCCAGGAAAACATTTGGCGCGTTCGGTTCGGCTCGAGGAAACGTCCACACTAGGCGAGTTCGGTTCATTCGCCCTGTTTGTTCGGTTCGGGTTAAAATGTTTAAGTCTGGACCCACCTAAGGGGGTAAAAACGGGAGTTAAAAGTTATATCGGAAATTCTGTATCTCACAAACTAAAACTGGTGGAGGTCTAAAACTTGGCACATAAGTTGCTTTAAGGTGGAATTCTCAACGTCGTTCAATTTATTGCCAACCTATTTCGCTTTGTTTTTTCAAGTTTATTATTTTTTAAACTAACATTTCAATAAAATCAGTATCGTTGGCACATTACTTAGGTAATATCTGATATATTAAAAAAATATAAATTTATTTCATTGCTCATTTTGGGAGAATTGTATAGTGAAAGAACAAAGACATAATAATGTTAAAAAAAATCTTACCCGATATTTTTCGCCATACAATTATCCTAAAATAAGTTACGAAATTCCTTGATATTTATTAAATGTGTCAATTATTACCTATAGAATAGGAAGACGATAATGATTTTATTTAAATTTTGTCTAAAAGCTAGAAAAATTAAATAAATATACGCGAAATAGGTTATAGGTTGACAAGCATGTTGATACTCCCACCTTAAGAAATATTATTATACGTGTTTTTTTTTTTCATTTTTTCAAAATTCACTTTTTTTTTGGATTAGGAAAAATGGGTGTAGCCTATTTTAAGGGGCAACCTATAACTTAAATAATTTTAAGCTACATGCTTACACTGTTAAAGTGTCAGAAGCTCTGCATCTGACATCTGCAAATTTACAGTAAGGTTGGAAGGTGCTGCAAACTTGCACAATGTATAAAATGTGTTAAAAACTAACCTATATTTTGGTACATTTGACGGACGATAGTATTGGTGGTTATTTACAATTTGTATCCGATTTTTATATAAAAAAAAACGGAAAGTTAAGAGTTAAGTTCATTATTGCCATGGATTTGGGCATATTTCACGTATGTACGGCAGTTGATATTAATAAATCAGAAGTAGTAAAACGGTTTAACTACGGCAAAATGGCGGATTTGCAAATAAACATGTTCTGCAAATTATTTTGCGTCTGCAAGTCCGCCATATTCAGATCAACAAAGTTGCAGGTATGCATTTTCTGTAATCTCACCCAAAATAAGCAAGTAAGTGTTTTGATGTTTTGGGAAATTTTGCCAGTAGGGGTAGAAATACGGGGGTAAGTGTCCAATATAAAAATTATTTCCCCCCCCCCCCCCAGGGGCAAAATTTCCCAAAACATGTACTTGCCTACTTTAGCAGGGTAAGCATAGCTATATAGCTTAACATTATAGAACGTTATTAATAACCCCTATTAGACTACACCTATTTTTTCAACTTCTAGGTTGCTTTGGAAAAATGACAAAACATGTATAAATAAATAAATAAACCTAACTAACCTACCACGAAATATAAATAGTATTTAAATAAATGAAGATATTCAAATTTTTAAAGTTAATAAAATAAAATATTTAGGAACTATTTTTGACAGTAAATTAAATTGGAATTTTCACTTAGAATACTTAATTAAAAAATTAAGAAGTTTACTACCGATTTTTAAAAACATTAAAAAATTTTTAAATGTAAGACATATGGAAATATTATATTACGCGTTAGTTAAAACTCATTTAAATTACGGAATTTTAGGTTGGGGAGGAATAAATAGAACTTTAGTTAAAAAATTTGAAATATTACAAAAAAGGTTTCTAAAAATTATGTTTAATAAAGATTATCCTTTAAAACAATAATTATATTCAGAAACAAAAAAGTTGAACATAAGACAACTTTACATTTTTATAACATCTTAACATAAATAAAACCTTATACAATTTAAAAACCATAATCATAATACACGTCATAAAAATGAAATAACCATAAAACCTAAAACAAATAAGTCCATAGGACAAAAAAATTTCAAATATTTATGTTTTTATTTAAACGAATATTTCCCTCATATGTTAAAGTTCCCATAAGAGAAATGCAATTTTCGCAAAATTACAGTGAAAACAGCACTGCCAGAAATCGAAAATTGCATCGCAAGTTTATATTGTTGACGAAACGTCAAAGCGGGATTTTATTGTTAACAAACGTCAAAAAATGTAATATTCTGACAATTAACGTCATCTTATTGAGTGACAGCAGACAAAAAAGTCAATGTCAACGAATGTTTTCCTTTCATTAGAGACTTTTTGCACCTCTTAATTCGTCATTCTTTTGTGGTTATGGTTATTCTGAGCATGCGCAATGTCAGAAAGGTGATCCGCTATGGTTAATAACCATAACGGACTCCGTTAGTTACGGAAGGATAAGGAAGAGCTTATCGTTATCCTTATGGTTATGCTTAAACTGCATGGTTGCCGGAACATACAAAAGTTATGAAGCATCATTGCTATGAATTAAAATTGTGATAAGCAATTAATTAATATCCAAAATAATAGTAGCTGTACATTAAAATATACAACTTAATCAAATTATTGGTAGGTTAGGTATGTTATTTTGTTTAGGTGCGCCGGCGCCAAATTAATAACTACAGACAGAACGTATAGGCGATGCAAAATCTCTGGTTTTAACAGTGGCGCTACTCGTTATGTTTAATAAAGTTAACCATAACGGAGCTAAAAACTGGTATTAATTTAAGAGGTGCAAAAAGTCTCTATTTTGTCAAGAATTGTTAATAACTATCTCTTTGCATTCTGTTAAATAAAATATTTAAATTTACTTGATTCGAGTTCTTAATTAATTTGGGAAATATTCAAATAAATTACACTCGTGCATAAAAATAACCAGATAATTTTTTTATTCAATGTGTTTTTTTTACAAATTGCAATCGTTTGTTTTCATATTTTACGAAAATGCCCTCCTCCTGCGGAGTCGGGCTTTTTCGCGAAAATATGAAAACAAACTCTTGCAATTATAAAAAAACACATTTCATTCAAAAATTATCGGTAATTTTGATGCACTTGTGCACTTACCCCCGATTATTTACCAACAAAAATTAAAAAATTAATTTCATTTAAAAAAATTAAAGTCAAAATAAAAACATGGATATTAAAAACAGACAATTTGAAAATATTTTTAGAAATGCATTAATTAATTAATATTGTTCTGAATAATTTATATAAGTAATATTTTTTACTTAAAAATTATAAATTAATAATTTTATTATAGGTAATACTTATATTTCTTCAAAAAAAAAAACTACGTTTATACTATAAATTAACGTTTTTACTTTAAAACTTGATTTGTAATACATATTTATGATTTTACATGCTAAAACAAAAAAATAAGATTTGCCACTAACAAGTTCAGCTGCAGGGGATTGAAGAATAAGTTTATCGAAGACAACATAAACATATTTATTATATTATTAAATTTTAAATAAACTTATTATTATTATTATGTATATAATTATTTTATTAAAGGAACTTATATTACCAATTTTTAAACCTCCACCAGTTGTAGTTTCTGAGATACAGATATTCTCATAAAAATGTCAACCCTTGTTTTAGATTCCTTAGGGAGTTGATTATTGAGAAATCCCTTCTAAGTGGATGCCTACGTTATAAGGAGAAGACATCATCGAAATTTCAAGATTCTAGGATTAGGGGTTTAAGCTGGGCGTTGATGGAATCAGTTCCTTTACAATTTTATATATTAGTATAGATATGTTTTTATTTTCTTGCACTTCACACAGATGAAACAAAAACTCATATTTAGTTTTGCAAAATCAAATTTTGATATTTCTTCAGCTTATTAAAGGAATAAAATATCTTGGATTTAATGTTTGGTGAAAATAAATACATTGTCATTTTTATTGAATCTGAATAAAGGAATCTTACCCCAAGGAGGCTGCTTCCTCTTTTTATACTCCAAATAATGCACCTTTTGTTTCGCGAGCTTTCTCTGAATCCTGACCTGCTCGGGAGTATCCTTATGACCTTCCGTTTCAAACTGAAGCTTTCTGTAGTGCATGCGTAGCTGCAAAGCCAGGTAGTTCCTCTTTCTTTTCTTGACTAACGTTTTATCGGAGTGGAGTCTACAATGTGCATAAAAAGGGTCCGCTTGATCGACCTCTTCTGAATGGGCTTCAGAGAGGAACCCCTCTCTTTGTGCACTAAAAAAGAATAATAAATATTTCAGAACGTAAATTTCTAATACTGGTAATAATGTAATAGCTACTAATGACTGGTTTTACAGGTCCAAGGAGTACATTTTTCTTACCAAGTCACGTGAAAATATGTCCTACACATGCCTGCATCACAACCAATGCAAACTCCTGTTCTAGCGTATCTTTCAGATGTGCACAAACTACAGGTCTTTGCTCCCCACTTACTGTAAGGCATTTCAAAAAGCGTTACACTCGTTAACTTATCAACTTCGCCAAAAGCGACACCTACAAAGGAGTACATTTAAAAAACGTTTCTAGTTATTGACTTGAACAGTTAAACTAAGTTCATAATATTTGCTACATACTCTTACCTGGTACATAGAGTGCACAAATCAAATGGACCCATTTTCCAACATCGGTCTCCTTGAAAATACCTCCTGAATTGGGACACAGCTCACAAACAGGATCCTTAGCACCTGCTTTGCAGGCTTCACAAAACCAAGGGGCTGTTGGCGACAAAGAATTTGTACTAAAAAATAAATAAACAAACTTTTAAACAATTTAATCTCAAAGATGACCCAGGAAGCAGAGCTTTTTTTTGTAACTTTCAAAATGTCTTAATTCCAAACTAACTTTTACAGTTCATTACATGGAAAGTGACTGATAACATAATATAGAAAATAATAACCATTAAAAAAAAAAACAATAAAAAAAAGGTTCCAGTTAATCCAATTTAATTCATTAATAAAATCAATTTAAAAAAAATAGTATAAATAATTTAATTTAGTAAATATCCCTTTAATTGTTTTTTAAAAGTTGCCAATTTTTTTATTTTTCTCATATTTTTTGGAAGATTTGTTATATTTTATTATTCCGTCATATAAAAGCGATTTTTTCCGAAATTACTTTTTACTGGAATAGTTTGATAATTTATACAACGTCTGGTGTTATGATCATGTAATGTCTTATTCTCCTGAAGTGTTATGTTTGATTTTTTTCTTTTAAAATAATAGAGTGAATTAGAATACAAATTTTTAATTTATAGATGTTTTGAACGTGCAAATACCCTTTCGGTCTATATAGATTAACAGTTGGTTCTGAATGTGGTAATTTGTGTATACATTTAATAACTTTATTTTGCCATTTTTGTAATGGTTTTAAGTTTGATAAACAAGCAGATCCCCATGCAGAAGCTAAGTATTGTAATTTTGAATATTAACGAAAAATATATATATTTGATTATTGATTATGACCAAAAAACTTGGAAGATGGACTTTTTTTTTTACTCACAAGTGGAAAATGCCACTTCAAATGTGATCTGTTTATTTTCATTCTCATATTTTCTTTATTCTATGTTGTAAATTTGTTATAATTTGTAATACTTTGAAAATAAACATATTCTTATTATTCTTATTCTTATTATTCTTATTATTCTTATTATTCTTATTATTATTCTTATTATTATTATTAAGTATTTCAAAGAAATGTAATATCTAGCTCTGTACAAAACAGATACCAAAGGAGATATCGAAATATACTGGCTATGGCATTTCCAATTTAAATATTCGTCTAAAACTAATCCTAAAAATGTTGTCGTTTTTGAATATTGAATATTTTCATTATAATGTTAAGGGGTTAATGATGGAATTTATTTTATTTTTAGTTCTAAGCATTTTGCCTTTGTTCGTGGCCGTGTAAAATAGTTCGTAAAAATTAAAATGGATAAATTAAATAAAAATGTTGAAAACGTAATCAGCCATGTCAGCTTTAATATATGCAGGTATGTCAAAAAATGATCTACAAGGTACTTGCTTGAGAGTATGGCAAAAATCATTTTTTACGATGTACTCAGGTGCACTGTTAATAAATAATACTCAATAATATAATTATAATTATTTATATAATATTTTTACCTAGCCAAACTATTGGAATCAGAGATACCATAACAGGCTTCATGAACAGTTACGCCACAACCGTCACATTCGACAATTTCATTAATACCATCGCTTTGATCGCCCAAACATCCACAGCAGATAAGCAGCTTGGCATCGTCTTCATTTAACTGAAATGGAAAAAAAATCAATTTGAACAATTCCGCCTGTAGAGTTTGTAAACGAATCTTAATTTTTTTAGTGGCGAAGATTAAAATTCTACCATCTGGAATTATCGTCCTAAGTAAGCTACCCCAAAGGGGTAACTTACCTGCTATATACGAATTTCCCAAAACCCGAAGGAAAAAGTGACAGGATAAAAACAACGAAAAGTAGCGTTTTTTAACAAATTTTAATTTTTTTAGGGGCGAAGACTAAGATAAATCTAAGGCCCCCTCCGCACATGAAGCAACTAAAAAGAAACTAAACTAATTAGAAACTTAAATTATAAACTAGTAACAAACTATGAATCGCACACGACGCTACTGAAAGTTTATAAAATCAAGTCACTTCTCGATTATGGTGGCTTTGTTATATGGTGCATACATTATTATTTCAGTATTGTAATAATAACTATTGTTATTTATTATCGTGTTAAAAAATGGATAGTGATTCAAGTGATGAAGATATTATCCTTTATTATTATAATGCAATAATTTAACATTTAATTCGCTTCCAATAGCATTCCAAGCTTTTTCGGTAATTTTTCGTGAATTTTCATTTAAAGTGTAGTTATAAAGATACGGGTATTTTTCCACTTCTTCTACTAGTCTTAAATTCAATAGTTGGTCTGCCATTTTTGCCGTTTTGTGTAGTTGTTTACAGAATAAACTAGAAACCAATCGCTGAGCGACCTACACGTCGGGTTGAGACTTGACTGATTACTGACGAGTTGCAAACCAGTTGTCAACTAGTAGCGCTGTATGCGGATGCTCATTGAAATACACAGGGAGTGACTAATAAGTAACTGAGTGATGATTTAAATTTCTAATTCGTTTCTTTTTAGTTGCTTCATGTGCGGAGGGCCTAAATGGTAGAACTTCAATCTTCGCCACAAAAAAAAAATCGTTTACAAACGCTACACGCGGAATTGACGTACCCCAAAAAAAGTTGCTAACTTCACACATATGATTTCTTGTTTATTTTTTGTTATCGTGGATTGTCGGTGTTTAATATTTATGGATTTCTAGTTTTTGTTTAGTTTAGTGAATTGTGTTTGTGTCTTTAATGACTCGGATACAATGACTAATAAAGACCATTCTATGTATGATTTTATTATGCCCAAATACTTTTAGTAAGTATGAAGTAGTGATTTAATTCTTGATATGTAATTTTATTATGATCAATTTAACACATCTAACTAGTTTGAAGAAATAGTCCATGCTTAAAGTCAAGTTGAAAGTATGGGAAAAAAAGAAAAAACTTAGTCTTCCTCCACAAAATTTAATAGAATAAAAATTCGCTAGGGGTCTCTACATGTTTCGAACGTAGGAACGTTCATCATCAGGAGGCAGAAAATTTATTTAGTGCTGATGGTTTTAGCAGAAGAGAAAATGGAGCTTTGTGGAATTAAAAAAATTGATGTGTAGAAGACATAATATCGCACATCTAATGAAAAAAAGACCTAACTGCAAAAAAATCCATTTTTAAGTTATAAGCGTCATAAGTGTCCTAATGCTATATTCTTTCTAATGGAATAACGACATTATTGTGTTAAAGCAAACAAACGCGAGATGGCGGAAGTGTCACCTTTCTTTCGAGCTACTTTTAATTGGAACAGTGACCCAACTATCAGTTCGGCTTTAGCCTTCGACGCAGGTGCACGCAATTTTCAACAGAAAAATGACGTAAGTACCAGTTAAGACGTTTTTCCTCTAAATTTGGCAATATTTTTATTTTTGAAATTGACTTAATTGTAGTTTAGGTCACTTTTCTTTTATTCTCTTTATTTTTTGTTAGGTAAAATACAAGTATATTAGAGTTTTTATTTTATAAAGTTACCATTACTTTTATAGGAAAGAAAGAAAAACTCAAAGTCTTCCTCCACAAAGTTTAATAGAATAAAAATATTCAACACAAGTCTCTACACGTTTCTACGTTCGAAACAAGTAGAGACTTGTGTTGAATATTTTTATTCTATTAAACTTTGTGGAGGAAGACTTGAGTTTTTCTTTCTTTCCCATACTTTCAACTCCACTTTAAGCATGGACTATTTCTTCAAATTACTTTTATAGTTTAAAGTTCCTCGTGTTTATGGTTACTTTCGTTTAAACCTTATATTGTTTATTTTTAATACAAAAAAATATAATAATGTCGTTTTATTTTACTAAGAAACAATCTTTAATTTTTAAAGAAGAAAAGTGTCACAATTACATATTTTTGTTATTTACTAAAGCATTTAAAAAAAAACTCAGTAATTTGGTCATTATTAATAATTAATGAACAAACCTAGTCGCTGATGTTTATATTTTGTTTTTAAACCAAACTTTGCACCCTAAAAATTAAAATAATTCAAATTCAATTTTTAAAAGCGCGTTTTCTCAAAACAACCAATTTTGCAGTTAGGTCTTTTTTTTCATTAGATGGGCGATATGAAGAAAATTGATAAAGGTTAAACCATACTGAGTATGTTAAAAAGTTATTAAAGGGGGTCTAAACCAACCAAATAAACTGGGGAAGAAGAAAAAACCTTTATGAAAAGAAGGTGTCGAAGATTATTTAATTTTTTTTATAAAACTATTCATGTTTATGTCAGTAAGACATTATAAGGATAAAATTGTCATATCACAATAAAATTACATTGCAGAAAGTGTTTTGGTGGGGTACCAAGGATTAAAAGCCCAGTAACCCCACCCCGCAAGAGGTTAATTTAAAACCAATAAAATTAATTGATAAGTTGCATATATTTTTTTAAAAGTCAAAAGGTTGTTCACTTCCACGTTTTGGGACAAAAGTTTTGGCCTAGGCCACACAAACAAGATAATATTTAATCCTGGACCTTTCTACTTTCCCCATTCGCTAAATGATAATTTTGCAGTGTGCATGCCTATTCCTGTGCGGCTTTGTTCACACGCGCAAGACCATCAATTTGTCACTTTCGTGATTATTTTATCTAAAGGTAAATGACTATGTCTACGTCACAGTAGCAGGGATTTGGATTCCCGCCGGCATCTACCTAAATGATCTGTCGAGTCGGGTCTCCTCTTCTTTTCTATTTAAAGTTATCGAAACAAAGAGAACATCATAATCGGTCACACTACTGGCAGAGAACTCTATTTCTCTGCTGCTGGCAAGTAAAAGAAGTTGTGTCCCAAAAAAAGAAGCACTCTGTATATTGTTAAAAAAAATTTATTACATTTTATAAAGCTTAATAATATTAAATTATGGTAGACTGTGTATAACAAACTTAAAATAAACATCGCAAAAAATGTACAAGGCATACACCAAAAACAAATATTAACACCCTATATTTTAAAATTTAAACGATTTAGAACATATTATGGTCACATGAACTTTTGCTCTTAAAACCGCTTGTAAAATCACCCTCTTTATCAGCACGACTTTTATATCATGGTGTAATATTGTAACATACAAACTAGTAATTTTAGGTCTATCTATGTATATACTCAAAAATATAAAAAAAAAAATAGACTGTACCCAACACATTTGCTTTTTGATAACGACATTTTTAACATTCAATCAATTTATATTCTTACAATTTGCTCTTATGTACACACTAGACCTTACTTAAAACTTTTTGTTGATCATACTTATGAAACAAGAACCAGGAACAACAGACAAATCAAACTACCAATAAGTACAAATAATCTTAACTTAAGATACATTAATTATTTGGGTCCCAAACTGTACAATTTACTGCCCGGTGAAGTAAGAAATTGCTCTAAAATAAGTTTCAAGCTTTTCATTAAAAATATAATCTTTGAGAATCTTGATCCATTTGAAAGGTTTTTCAGATAATTGTTTTATATATGTATTGTTTGTCAACTATTTGGTTATTTAATTTGAGATATATCTGCATTATATAACAGTACATATAAATGTTAATTATTATTTAAAAAAAAAAAAACTACTATGCACAATTGCACATACAGATGTTTTACATCTAGGTGCATTTTGAAAAAAATAATGTATGACATATTGTGTGTGAAAATAATTTATTTGATTTGTTTTATATTGTGGTGTATATGTACAAATGTAATGTAATAAAGTAATATAATATGTATATTGAGACATCATATATTCAATATAAAAATACTTACATTAAGTTTTGATTGTAGAGTTGCTTGCTGAATTATATCGGCAAATGATGAAAAACCATTGGCATTGGGAAGGTCCAAGTTTCTGAATTCATCAAGCTTTTTTAATTCGGTATCATCTTCATCTGACATGTCACTGGTAGCAACTTCTAAATCAAACAAAATATTTTATTAAAAAGAGAAACAATAACTGTTTGGAAATATTGATGAAACGTTAATATAATAGGAGTCTAAAAAATAACAGGAAAAAATTTAAACAAAATCAAGTAGCTGTACAAGAAAGTTAATTAATTTTATTATTGTATACCGGGTGTTTCTCAAAAGACGTTCACCCCTATAACTTTTCTGTATTTATAAATATTAAAATGAAATTTTGAGATTATGCAAAAGATGAGTCTGCATTTATTGGCATCATTTTCAATTTCTTAACACTTCCGGTTTGACCGGAAGTGACCTTGACTTTGATATTTTAAATGGGACATTTTGTATATTTTTACTTATTTTAGTTCAGCATAACATTATCAGTAAAATGACACCTCACTTGTCATTTTTTGACGTGTTATAACATTTTTATGTTAGAAATTAACAAATTGATATGCTCCTAATTTTTGGAGTGACCAGGAAAATTCTTCTGAAGCCGCAAGGTTGTATGTATTGTAAGGAACTAATATTACTTCCTATTTTAACTCACTGTTTTATATAACTTTCAAATCAACGATAAATGTTACCTCTTATATATCAAATAATTTAACTAATAATATATCATGGTTTACAGTATCAAAGGCTTTACACAAGTCTAGAGATAAAATGCCGCATTTTTTTTTGGTATATAATTGAATGTTAGTAATAACATCCATAGCTGGTAGGTATCTCTAGATTTGCGAAACCCATACTGATTCTCGAAAAGTAAATTTTGTCTTTCTAAAAAATTCGTTATATAATTTTATATTTATATTTTCCAAAATTTTTGACAGAACAGTATCGCTCACTATTCGAAATTCTAAATCAATGAAATTGACAGAAGGTAGTTGTCGCGGCGTTGCTGGATCAGTCCAACGTAATTTAAATGGCTATTTGGGTTATTTCTACGTATTTCTTGTGATTTTTATGAAAAATCTTGTTCAGGATAAACAGTCATGGTACAATGCATGTGTGGCATGTAAAAAGTTGAACTACCCGAATAAGAATTTATTTTTTTATCAGTAAGTATGGTTATGTTTTAATATTTGTTTGCTAGTCTGACGCCAAACGTCAAGCGTTGAACAGTGTTGTCATACAGGAGTTCTTTCTTCTACCTATTATTGATTTTCAATAACATTTCAAACAACAACGGATTTGCTTTTCAGGTGTTTTATGAAGTCTTTGCTTCTAACTTACGAAGACACTGCTACTAAATCCTGGGTGTTCCATTTAAAAAAAATACAACTTTACTGTTAATGTTAAATTTTAGACACCCTGTATGCTTGACAGTATTTTTTATAATATTTATGCATTGTAGATTCCTGTACAATTCCTGTTTTTAAAATTCCCTATCTCTAACCCTAAAGAAAATATTTTTATTTATTTTGTTTGGGATACTGGGTCTGTAATTTTCTAACAGGGTTGCCAAAGGTTAAGGAGCTTCCGATTTATTTCAGTTTGGAGTTTCAGGAAAGATCTATAATTCGGTATGGGTTTCATCAGCTCAGAGATGAGGTAACAAAGCATATGAATTTTCCTCTTTGGGGTTCCCCCTGTCGCCCATGAGGGTTTAGATAAGGCAACCGTAGTGCTCGAGTAATGGAAAAAGGAATAAGCCTAACGTTTTGATGGTAGCTGCCTGGTCTTTAAGTATTGTATCAAGCTAACTTACTGTAAAATCAGCAGTCATTTTTTTATCAACATCCACATGAACTTTGGTAAAGTGATGACTAAAGGATTAAAAGTTTAATAAACAGACTATTTCTGTTCAGTGCCTTCACCTTGACCCCCTAATGAAATTACATATGCCTTTTGTGAGTGTCAACGTACAACCTTCTTGCTGCCATCCCCATTCCACGTCATTGTCTCTTACAATGGAAAATTATTTAGAATAAAAATAAATTTAGCAATTTCAATAGAAATACCAAAAAAAAAAAAAGATTACTTACCATTTTCTTCAGCAAAACTGTCAGAAGAATTAGCATCGTCATCGCTAATTTCTGCATGATCTTCAATTCGAAAATCAGAGTCGTCACTACTCTCTTCATCAAAATCCAAGACGCAGGCCTGTTCAACAGGTTTGACGCGTCGTTTGTTCGGATCTCTTTCAACTAAAAATAATTTTTTTAATTTCAAGATATCTTCTTTTGTAAGGAACTTTTCAGTTCTTGACAATAAAATATCAGTGTGTACAATATTTAATAAATGAATTAACTAACTGGACTGCATTAATTCTCAAATCTCTACATGAGAATTTAACAACTGTCCAGCTAGAGCATAAAAAAAAAGAATCACTTACATTAAAGAGAAAGAAATTGACTTCTTCTCAATTTAATGACAATTTCTACTCCCTAATGTGGATACGGATTCCTAATGGGTACTTTATCTTGTTCTATTTGCATACCAAATTTCATTAAAATCAAGCCAGGAACATTTTATCAGCAAAAGTTCAGATAAATCAATTACAAATTTAAATTTTTAAACATATTTGGTCTTACTTAATAGTAGGGCCCTCGGTAGGGCCTATCATTCATGAAATCGAGCACTGGCAATAAAGTGAATTGGCTCTAACCCAGTTATTAAATTAATTACAATAAAAGAAAAATCACACAGATACACATACAGATTGGCTTGACTTACTTCTAAATAATTTCATCGTAACTTATTGTCTATTATTTTTATTTACAAAAAACACATTATGGGTACACAGTGTCGTCTTCCGTTATTTAATTCCTGACTAACATAATTCCCTGCATGGAGTGGCTAAGCAGATTAACAGACGGTGATTCTGACTTGATGATTCAAATTTAGAACTAATAAACACTAACGGGCAGTTTTAAAAGATGTAAAAACTTTATATTTTATTTTTAAAATGCAATTTTAAAAGCAGTATTGATTATGTGTGCTCCCTATACACAAAAAAATGCTGTCAAATGCGCAAGATTGTAATTAGGGCAGATTTTAGAAATGTGGTCCTTTAGTTACTTTCTGAATATATATTTGTAGAAAAAAGGCCTTACCATTGCTCATTTTATTATTACTGTATAAATATTTTATCAAAAGTTAACACCGGATGACATTTTCGCTTACATAACCTCACTATTCACGCGTCGGACAGTTCCGGCTTAAGCCTAAGCTGTGACAAGCTGCGTATCTGCTGAATGGATTTATTAGGAATATTTAATTTAGTGTGAGAATTTTGTTACTTACTTGCCGTTTTCACTATAAAATCTATATCTTCGGCAATGTCTAACAGAGACCCAATTTTCATTTTTGCGAATTATCAGGCTGCTACAACGGTTCCTTTTGAATGCCTTGTGGCCTTGTCAAAAATTTTACCTGCCAGAAATGAAATGCCGAAATGGGCACCGACAGGACCGGCTTAAAACGATTTATTATCATATCGAAATAAATTTTTAAAATTACGGAAAAAAAATATATTAAATAAAACTCGACAGTTTAAGTTCTATTAGTCCTGTTTTTCTTTTACTTCATAAAAAAGTGGTAATTCACTGCGTTTTCGTGCCATATCGTTCCGTCCAAGAAATTAAAAGCACACTATAACGGAATAATCTGCATTATCCCAAGATTAGCGATGAAATAAATTGATATTTTTGTAATATGTCAGATATTATCATAGACTTCTCATGTATATTACCTAAATAATGTGCCGACTATATTAATTTTATTTAAATATTGAAAATAAAATAATAATCTAAAAAAAGTATTATTAGGTATATGTATATACCTACCTACTTTGCCAAAGAAACAGTTCCAAGTTTTAAGGATCATCCATTTAAACAAAATCGGGGATTGAATGATGAAAGAGTTTTGGACTTCCATTGTCTTTATTTGTTTTAAATCACAACGTTTCAACTGGTAAGTATCTCCAGTCGTCTTCAGGTGAATACTAAATAAGTAAAGTAACTACAGGACTATTTATACTATCTAGGTGCACTGAAGCATACCCAAGGTGGGTGCAGTCATGCGTTCAGTTGGCACGCGATCTTATCCTAAGATTACATCTATCTAACAAAGGTTTCCAGATATTTCTTATGTCTAGGGATGGTTTACTAAAGCAGCCTGGGTTCTCGGGGATGTTTCACTTTCACAAAAAAAGTCAGTTTCTATATAATGCATGGATTGTGATACACTTCGTGGTTTATTTAGTTGTCTACCTTTCGATTATTACCAGTGTGACCGCCTTTTATATTGGAATTGATTCCGCTGGGATGGCGCTACGGTGTATTGATTGCCGCTTTGATTTTGCAAAGAGCAGGCTTTTAGTACATTTTTCCGTCGTTTTTGGAATTGCTTATAATGATTATTATTGTGACGTTGTTTCTTCTTACGTATTGTATACAACGTGTATATTCAATTTTTTCACCCGTAAAAAGTCGCCAAAAATAAGCTTTTTATTGAAAATCGCCGCCACTCTCATAGAGACAAAAAGTCGTCATTTTGGCGATTTGTCGCCTTAAATGGCAACACTGGGCAACGTCTTTACCTCTTGTTGATTGATTGATTGATTATTTCGGTTGCTCGTCAATGTCGATGATTGACGTGCTGGGTGGCCTGAGCTGCTAGGGCTATACAGCCATACCTCTTGTTATGATTTGACAAACAAAACTAACCTTAAATTATTTAGTTTAACTCCGTGCCGCTGGCAGAAATATTTGACGAGTCCTAGCCATTAGGGTTGGGCAAAAATAACCGGTTATTTGATAACCGGTTTTTTTAAATCGGTTAACCGGTTAATAATCGGTTTTTTGTTGCTCAGGTAAACCGACAAAAGGTTATTTATTATCAATAACCGAAGATCGGTTATTAACAGGGATTTTGTTGTATTTATTGTGTCTTTGGTCTCATTATTGACTATAACCCTAGAATAGGAAAAAAAAATAGAGATAAAAGTTCTACTTTGAAGACTGTATTCTTGTGTCATAACGGTAAATTGAAAGGCACAATGGGAAGAAAAATTGGAAAGGGTTATTAACCGGTTATTCAATAACCGGTTATTTTTTGTCCGGTTAACCTAGTCTCGGTTAACCTGGCGTAATAAATAACCGGTTAATCAATAACCGGTTATTTTCCAAAAACCGCCCAACCCTACTAGCCATGCATCCACTGGCGTTTCTTTCCCAAATGACAGATCTTTTAATACCCTTTAAATGTATTTAAACGATTGTTGGGTCAATAATAATTGGTTGGTTGCCTAGCTAATCACCTTTCATGTTATAAGTGCAGATAAAAAAAAATCAATTTACCAGCTTTCAAATATTTTTTTTTTAATATTAACCATGGTCAATAATAATACATTTCTTCACATTGCACCCTCAAAAAATTGGTGTCTAGTTAACTGTTTCCCGAAGAAGAATTTGTAGGTCCTATTTTTTCCCTACAGCACAGCGGCATAGGGACAATATTTTAAATCCATTTTTGGAGCAATTACTTGACGACGAACTACGTTTTGGATATTTTCAACAGGACGGTGCAACCGCCCATACAGCCGCCGAAACTATTAACTACTTACGCAATTTTTTCGACGACAGATTGATCAGTTTTCGATCAGACATTGAATTCCCACCTGGATCACCTTGTTTAACGGTTATGGATAACTTCGTTTTTCCTCATTTAAAGAACACTATTTTTAAAACATCAGTTGCAAATTTAGAACGATTACAAGAAAGGATTATCCAAGAATGTGGTAACATTTGTTCAGAGATGCTGGTCAACACTTTCGAGAATATGAGGAGACGTGTGAATTTATGCTTGGAGCATGGCGGTGGCCAATTTCAGCAAGATATTACTAAATGTAAGCTTGTTTGGAAGAACCTTCAATTGTCGTATCCAATGATACAAGATAGTTTCTAATAAAATTGCTAGAGGGCGCAATTTGTATTAAAAATTATTGTTTTGGCGATAACTCTGAAACGAACAAAGATATCGAACTGCGGTCTTTACATCTTCTCTTGCAAATTTCGTATACTTTTCGATTATGATGTCATAGTTATACCGTATGATTTGACTTTTCGGGATAAAATCGAAAAAACTGTTATTATTACAAATTGCGCCCTCTAGCAATTTTATTAAACACTATCGTGTACTGTTGGATACGGCGATTGATACTTACCTTTCCCTTCCAAACAAGCTTAAATTTAGTAAAATCGGTTAAGTCGTTTAGAAGCGATTTTAATGTTTACACATTCAATAGCTTCCCCCACTCTTATCAAGTTTCTGTGCTTAGTAGTTTCCGAGATATGGCCGGTGGCCACCCTTAATGAAACACCCTGTATATGCGCATATTTTGACTGAATTTAAGTGCATATAATCCGCTCTTTAGTTATAATAATATTTCTGCTGGGTGTAAGTATAATATATAATACTATAATTTCACTACGCATGGTAAAGTTTTGAGAATAATAAATAAAACGCTTTTCTAGCAATATACAAAATCATATTTTTATTAATATAGAGGACATACCTTAAGGAAAAAATAACATCAAAATATTTTCTATGATATGAGTGAAAAAAATAACATTAATAATATGACACTTAACAATAATATGGCACATTTTTACTATCACGAATAAAAACAAAATACTATTCGCATTAGGTATTTGTAGGTATTAATTCGTGCATTGTAATTGTACAATATATAGGTATTATACTTTTGTACCTTTTGTTGAATTTCACATATAAAACCGACAAAAACGTCATGAAATCTTAAAATGTTTGTTAAAAAAACTGTGCATGAGCATTTTGGCACATACATTAACAACTTTACATTTAGATTTTTACATAATTATTACCTGATTACACTTTTAATTAACATGTAGGTAAGCTTTATTTTCCTTATTCCTTCTGCTAGGAATAAATACTTGTGTGACATATTTTTAGTTTTACAAAACATTTCCTAACTTAAAAAATCGAATTTAAAAATAAAAAAAAAACTAATGTGATCTGTTTTATTATTTTGGTAACATTTACAAACGAAATAATATAATTATATGTCATATGCCTATAGGTATATATTATAGCATTTTACCTTTATATAATGTGTAGTAAACGTATATTCACTCTTTTATAATTGACTTTATATACAGGGTGTTAATTTGAAAACTTCCCACCTCAATTTTCCTGCTTTAATTTGAAAATGTGGAAAATCGCTCGGACCCGTCGATTTTTATTTCGAGGGGGACATCTTTTGCGTATATTGTCAATCTTGTTACTTCAAGCCCCTAGGAGGAAGAGGGGGGGTAAGATATAAATCTTAAATGGATACCCCTATATTTTATATAATTTTTTTGGATTCTGCATAAAATTCTGAACATTTTTTAATAACAGAATTATTAGTCTATACTTAACAGTTTCCGAGATATTTACTCTTGAAAAATTACATTTTTGAACTTTGACAGCGTCTAGCTTTCTAACTGTACGTCTTAGAGCAAAACGGCTTACATGTCCCTATCTTCGATTTTTATTATCTTTCCAATAGTGTGAACTTTCGGTTACACCGGATGTAGACTAATAATGCTTTTATTAAAAAATGTTCAGAATTTTATGCAGAATCCAAAAAAATTATATAAAATAGGGGTATCCATTTAAGATTTAGATCTTACCCCCCCCCTCCCTTCTAGGGCTTGAAGTAACAAGATTGACAATATACTCAAAAGATGCCCCCCTCGAAATAAAAATCGACGGGTCCGAGCGATTTTCCACATTTTCATTTTAAAGCAGGAAAATCGAGGTGGGAAGTTTTCAAATGAACACCCTGTATAAGTAATGTTTTAAAACAAAAATATGAATATTCGTAATCATTCGAGTTTCTGTTCCATTTCCATTATATTGGTCAAATTAATTGATTATTGATGATCCAAATGACCAAACCTATGTGTTGTTTGGTGATTTTCATTTGCGCTTTTGATGGAGGCAGAAACCTTACAGGGTGTTAAGAAGATGAATACCCTGTATAGGTCCGGAGCCGAATGAATGAAATCTCTTAAGCCATCGAACATCAGTTTTAAAATCTTATATTAAAGTATAAAGTAGGTATACCTAATTTTCTTGTAAAATAATACAGGTACTTCAGTGAGAAGATAAAAGGCAATAAAGAGCTTTTTCAAAACTTGTCTTTCTTTACAGACACTATTAACCGTAATAGATGCTTTACTTTTACACTGGGTTTGGTTAAGCTCACTTGCTTCAAGATACTATACAGTGTGTATCAGCCAAATGGAATAAATTCGATAATAAATACATGGGGGCGAGTCCGAAAAAACGCTTGGACACGTCGATTGGTATTTCTAGTTATGCATTTTTTTCAATAAAAACTTTTTATACAAGGTTTGTCATGTAAAAGTGGCCAATGCCAACTTTCTTATTTTAAATGCAATACCCTGTATATTATTCGATTTTTGGACCTATCTTCAACTGTTTCGAAAATATTAAGTGTTTTCAGATTTATTGCATTTTAGCGTTTCTTTTTACTAATATAAAATAAAAAAAAGGTATAAATATTTGTTTTTCTCCAAACGACATTAAAAGCGGTCTTTTAATGACACCTGACAGACTCAAAAGGTGTATTTTTTCTGCCTAGTCAGAAAAAGTGGACTTTTTATGCCTATAGGCAGAAAAAATACATCTTTTGAGCCTGTCAGGTGTCATTAAAAATTAAAATTTAAAATGACAAGTAAACACAACAATTCAATAAATGTCATAAATAACATACATAAATATGAAAAATACGATTTTGCGTGAAACTGGAACAAATTTGGAGAAAAAATTATATGTTTTACTAGGCAGAAAAGCAGATTTAATGCCTTGGCTGGTTTCCTAGCCTCGGCTGCGCCTCGTCTATGAAACACCAGCCGCGGCATTAAATCTTGTGCTTTTCTGCCTAGTGAAACAAATAACTATTACTTTTGTTTAAAACTCATGACCTTAGCAAATTGTTGTGTGTCTGCATGACAGAAGTTGTCATGTAGTGTTAAAGTCGTTTGAATTTCGTTAACTGCATATTAGAAAAATGGTTTATTTAACAGTAATGCACAAAATAACAATTCCATAGATGATTGGTTATGGAGATAAAACACGGACACAAATTGAAGTTGCTCGCTTTTTTCATGAAAAATTTCCAAATTTGCCGCCCATAAAGGTCGATTTATAAACTTGACGTTCCGTTTGCGTTCGCCGTTTGCGTCGACGTCCGTAGACACGAAATTCGACTGTTTATAAACTTGACGTTGGCGACGTTCAAAGAATGACATAACCTGCTTTTCTTTTGACTTTTCGTGTGATTTTTGTGTTTTTGTTATTCTCAAAATGAACAAGGAATATTTTGATGAATAATTGCCGGAGTGGGAATTATCCTTTGTACCTATATGTGGTCTTAAAACGACAGACACAGAACATAAACAAACTTTAAAATGGCTGCAAATCATATGGTTAACATCACATGATAGACAAATACGATTTTGATTGGCTCTTTAAAGGTCGATTTATAAACTTGACGTTCCGTTTGCGTTCGCCGTTTGCGCTCGCCGTTTCAATTTAAAAGCACAGAGTTCCATAAGATCATTTATATTTGACGTTGACCTTGCCGTTTGCGTCGGTCTTGCTGTTCCCTTCCGTTCAACATAAACCAATTTTATCTTTTTCCGTTCGTGCCGTTCGTAGAAACGTCGTAGCAGATTAAAGGTCGATTTATAAACTTGACGTTCCGTTTGCGTTCGCCGTTTGCGTTCACCGTTTGCGTCGACGTCAGACACGAAATTCGACTGTTTATAAACTTGACGTTGGCGACGTTCAAAGAATGACATAACCTGCTTTTCTTTTGACTTTTCGTGTGATTTTTGTGTTTTTGTTATTCTCAAAATGAACAAGGAATATTTTGAAGAATAATTGCCGGAGTGGGAATTATCCTTTGTACCTATGTGATCTTAAAACGACAGACACAGAACATAAACAAACTTTAAAATGGCTGCAAATCATATGGTTAACATCACATGATAGACAAATACGATTTTGATTGGCTCTTTAAAGGTCGATTTATAAACTTGACGTTCCGTTTGCGTTCGCCGTTTGCGCTCGCCGTTTTAACTTAAAAGCACAGAGTTCCATAAGATCATTTATATTTGACGTTGACCTTGCCGTTTGCGTCGGTCTTGCCGTTCCCTTCCATTCATCGTTTCGTCTCGATTCCGTTTGCGTTCGCCGTTTCAACTTAAAACCACATAGTTCCATAAGAACGTCAAGTTTATAAATTGACTTTAAACCAATTTTATCTTTTTCCGTTCGTGCCGTTCGTAGAAACGTCGTAGCAGATTTAAAGAGCCAATCAAAATCGTATTTGTCTATCATGCATGTGATGTTTACCATATGATTGCAGCCATTTTAATTTAAAGTTTGTTTATGTTCTGTGTCTGTCGTTTGAGACCACATAGGTACAAAGGATAATTCAAACTCCGGCAATTAATCTTCAAAATATTCCTTGTTCATTTTGAGAATAACAAAAACACAATATTAATCACACGAAAAGTCAAAAGAAAAGCAGGTTATGTCATTCTTTGAACGTCGCCAACGTCAAGTTTATAAACAGTCGAATTTCGTGTCTACGGACGTCGACGCAAACGGTGAACGCAAACGGCGAACGCAAACCGAACGTCAAGTTTATAAATCGACCTTAACTCAAGGGAAAATTAGTAAAATAGAAAAGCAGTTTCGCCAGCTTGGACATGTAAAGCAGATAAAAAAAAGTAGCTGCAAATGCAATTGCAAATTAGATATTATGCTTGAGTTTGAGGAAAACCCACATATTTCTAGTCGAAAAACAGCCCTAATGCTCGATGTTAGCCATTCATCGATTATTCGAACATTAGAAGAAAATAAAATGTTTCCCTATAAAATGAGCTCAGGAAATATGATTTTGATAGGAGAACGTATTTTTGTGAACAAATGATGGCAATGTTAGCTAATAATGTGATCCAATTAAAACATGTTTTGTTTTCTGATGAGTGCACGTTCACGGTCATGCTAATCGTCAGAATGGCCGCTATTGGTCTAGGGAAAATACTCACTGGATTAGAGAAGAACATACGCAATGTCCTGAAAAGGTTGATGTTTGGGCAGAGGATCATATAATTTTTTTTATTATCAAGAAATAAACAGTATTACTTATTAGTTTTTGAGTGTGTTGTTAATTTTTGCAATAAATCTGAAAACACTTAATATTTCCGAAACAGTAGAAGATAGGTATAGGGTATTGTACATGAAATATGTCTAAAATTTTTTGAAGAATCCAAAAATTGAATAAAATATAGGATGTTGCATTTAAAATAAGAAAGTTGGTTTTGTTACATGACACACCCTGTATAAAAGTTTTTATTAAAAAAAAATGCACAAATAGAAATACAAATCGACGTATTCGAGCGTTTTTTCGGACACGCCCCCATGTAGTTATTATCGAATTTATTCCATTTGGCTGATACACACTGTAGGTATACGAAATATTCATGGAAAATAGGGGTAAGTGATACAAATACCGTATTAAACATATTTTCGATGACCTAAAAGTACCGAAAACGCACGCCCTATACAGGGTGTTCGGAAAATGCGTTATGAAATTTAAAGGGGTCGTGATTCTACATGCAAAAATAATGCTTGTAGGTTTAAAAAAAAAGCACTTTTATCTTCAAATTGTATAGTCTCTCGAGATTAGTACGTGTGCCGAATATCAAATAATTTGGTTCGAAAATAAATGTAGTATGACGAGAAACTAAAACTAAAAGATCAAATTCAAACCCCTGTATCTTGGTAACCATGGAGATTTCGACATTTTGCTTAATGATCTACTAGCATTATTTTTGCATATAGAATTACCCCTTAAAATTTCATAACGCATTTTCCGAACACCCTGTATAGGATTTATGGTCTGCCAAGCATTTAAAAACGCTGATGTTCAATGACGTAGTGTTTCATGCGGTCGTCTCCTATCTCCTCAGTATAGTAACTTTTATGAAAGTACCCAACAAAATATTACTTAAAAGATAGGGAAATACAATCACAAACATTTACAAAGAGCTAAAAGTTAACAACAAAGCTTAATTATTGTATATCATATTATATGTGCAGATATATCCTATAGCAACGTCTCTATTATAAATTATGTGTTACAGGTAAAATGGGCGGATGTGATTATACAGTATTTACAACTCTTATTAAGATAAGTAAAACCACTATACAGTGCGTCTAATAAAAAGTATGCAAAATATGGGAACATTTTTTCAGAAGAATTTAGATTTTAGATAAACAGCGTTGGTGCTCCGCTTGGTGGGTTAGTTGAAATAATCGGAACGGCTAATTTTCTTCAAAACTGCCAAGGCTAAATCAATGATTTTTGGCACAGGTGGATAACTTAAAAAATTGAATTGAAAATTGACAATTGCGACGTTGCCAGATTTTTAGTTTTTCTGTAACTCAAGGAATGTTTTTTTTTCAAATGTAACACTACTCTTTTTTTTTATTGAATTCGATTCCTCCAATCAATATTACCATTTCCTAATAGTATCAAATTTTTATCTCAAATAGTTCTATGGGAAAAAAAGTTAAAAAACTCTAACTCTAAAAAAATCCAATCTTTTTCCATTTAAAAACGTTTCAAATAATATGAAAAGGAAGGTTAACATAATGTACCTAATAGTATCGATAACGATAATAACAACAAACAACTACTAACAATAACATAGCTAGTAAAAATTACTTACATATTATCGGTTTCATAATCAAATTAATGTAGTGTACTGTTCTGTACTATAATATTAAGAAATTTTTACTAGCTATGTTATTGTTAGTAGTTGTTAGTTGTTATTATCGTTATCGATACTATTAGGTACATTATGTCTACCAACCTTCCTTTTCACATTATTTAAAACGTTTTTAAATGGAAATAGATTGGATTTTTTTAGAGTTAGAGTTGTTTAACTTTTTTTTCCCATAGAACTATTTGAGATAAAAATTTGATACTATCAGGAAATGGTAACGTTGATGGGAGGAATCGAATTCAATAAAAAAAAAGAGTAGTGTTACATTTGAAAAAAAAAACATTCCTTGAGTTACAGAAAAATCTGGCAACGTCGTAATTGTCAATTTTCAATTCAATTTTTTAAGTTATCCACCTGTGCCAAAAATCATTGATTTAGCCTTGGCAGTTTTGAAGAAAATTAGCCGTTCCGGTTATTTCAACTAACCGACTAACCCTGTATAGTAAACTCCACGTACAGCTGACAGCTTATTATCGGGTGGGGATAAATAGAGGAGCCAATATTTGAGGGTAGCGAAACTTACATGGGATTTCCCATGGAGACTGGCGGTGCACCATCACGTATGGTTAAAAAAATTCTGCGAAAAATATTTTATTTATTCTTTGGCACTATAGCATAGAAATAGGTTTGTGTGTATAATAAAGGCAAATTAGGACCAAGAATGACCCTTTTATAAACCTTACATACATACAGGTTTTCTATACAGGGTGGTCAATTAATGTGACAAAGTCCCTATAATATCTATGCCTTGTTTATTATAAGTATAATATTTAAAAAAATTTAATACACAACTTCAAGAACAGTATCTACATTGCATGCAATGTAAAAATACTTATAATTTTTTATTCTACAGGGTGGTTTCAAATAGTAGGACAATTAATTTTTTTAAATGTACGACTGTATTTTATAGCATTTTAAAATTTTAGATATCAAATCAAGTAATATTCTTATTACGAAAACCTGTCGTTTATATTGACATTAAAAAAAATTACGATTTCCTTACGTTCGGTTTAACTGTTTAACCCACAGACATGTAATATATGAGACAGAACTGTTTACATTTTGCCGCGATCAGAAATCGTTTTTTTTTTAACAGATAACAACGATGACAAATTTCGGCTGATTGTTCTAGATCTATAGCCTATGTTTGAAAACAAAGGTTATATTAATTATATTAGATGCGTCTGTGATGTGTAGGGGTGTAGGTATCTATTAAGTAAAAATAATATACTAAATATAATATGTTTGTTTTTAAATTTTTACTGATCAAATTATTTATATTTTTCCACTGATATTAAATTATAATAATTTAGGGAAATCATAACGGCAACGGTGTACGTTATTACTACGAGTGACGCAGAATTTTTGATATTCATTCATTCATTATCTAATGTTACAGTGTTGGTGAGCTGTTTACCGGCTTTAATTGGAATTAAAATACTAAGACAATATACAGAGTGACCAGTAAAGTCCGCATCATATGGTTTTTTTTTTATCAATAGCTTTATTCGAAATTTGACTTTGGCTTCAAGTTCTGCTTCGAACGAGATGAAAATCAATCAAAAAAAAATAGTAGTCACGTGATTTGCATTATCTGTCAAATTTTTCCAAGTTTCCAGAAAATAATTCAAAAGTGGGGTTATTTCTGTATCTAGTATCGAAAAAAGTTATTAGAAAAAGTTTTTTAAATGCAGTTTCTAGACCATATGCAAATTTCAGCTGCATAAAATAATTTTGATTTTTTTACCATATTTTGTAAATTGCACCACTTTTGCAAAATAAGACTCAACGCAACCTACATAAAACTTCTTAGTTTTGACAATGTTTATTTCAGATACATTTTCTTTAAAGTAAATGTGTGTTTTTCTACAAAATCAAAATTGGGCTATTAAAATTTGCTCGCATGTGATGCAAAGTTTATTTGTTTTTGACGCTGTATAAGGTAACTTCATAAAATAAGTATTTTTGAAAACGTAGTTTGTATCTGAAAGTAATACACCTTTATATTAAGACAAAAAAGAACACAGTGTCATCAGTAAAGTGTTCATTAAGTGGAAAATAAATTTTAGATTTGGGTAAAAAAATCAAAATTATCTTATGCAGCTGAAATTTTGCATGTGTGCTAGAAACTGCATTTAAAAAAACTTTTTCTAATAACTTTTTGCGATATTTTCAGAAATTACCCCACTTTTAAATTATTTTTTGAAAAAAATTAAAATTTGACAGATACCTAATGAGAATCACGTGACTACTATTTTTTTGCTTAATTTTCATCTCGATCGAAGCAGAACTTGATGCCAAAGTCAAATTTCGAATAAAGTTATTAATTAAAAAAAATCCCATCTCATGCGGACTTTACTGGTTACACTGTATATGTAACAGGTCGCTGTAAAAATGTGATTTTTCAAATGTTATTATATCGGAAACTATTTATCTTTTAGTTTAGGTACATACAGAAAACATCCTTGGGGCAACTTTACTTGGTTGGATTTATTAAGATTCAAAAATGTTACAAGATGTAGGGTCCACTCTTTAGAATCACCCCTATAAAATATAAATATTTTTAATTGTAGGCCACTTTGTACTACCCTTTAACTTCTGTATTAATACTTTTTGTGTATTTTAAATAACATCTGAACTGTTGTACTTTCTAGGATTAAAATGATTACCCGGTAGATAAAAGAAAAATCCACATTTAAAAAATAAATGATTTACCTAACTTACAGTAAGCATTACATAATTACGTTTAAAACTATAAGAACATGTACTAAACTGTGTAAACTACTAATCCTAGGGCAGCATTTTAAGACATTTTTGTCTTACAGTAAAATAAGTATGGGTCTTTTACATCTAATATAATGATTGGTTGTTCTGAATAAAGGCAGCTTATAGTTGTTTTGCTGAGTATTTAATAACGTTTAAGTGAACTATACGCTAAATGTAATTAATTATTATGCAACAATATATTTATATAATATACCTTTTGTAACAATAATGCATTTATTCTACTTAAAAGTACTGTTCGCCAAGATGAGAAACATCCAAAACCTCTGATTATCTTGCTATATAGGACCAAAAGAACTTATGTTATATTTAACTCAGACGACATGGAACAAAAACATATGTAACAATAAGGGAGAGGACAGTAGATATGACATGTATGTTCTATTACAATTAGGCCCTTTTTTACATGTAAATTCCCATAAGAAAATTTAAGGTTTGATCTGCATTTTTGGTGCCATCTCTCGCGAGTTATACCGACGACCCGCGAAGTGTCACCGCGGTTCTAGAGCTCGCACCGGGGCTATGCGACCACGCCCTAAGATGGCACCAAAAATGCAGATCGAACCTTAAATTTTCTTATGGAAATTTACATGTAAAAAAGGGCCTAATTGTAACAGAACATATATACACTGAGGACTTATAACGTATTTGCTGTATTTTTTTTTATTAAAGCCTGTTTGCAGGCAATTTAGCTTGCACTTGCACGTAATGTAAAAGCCTGCTTACATTAGGTGCAATCACTGCATACAAGTTTCTGATATTTTTGTTAATTAAATTAAAATTAAACAATGGGATACAATAGGGGCGTGGTCCGTTACCTTTATTGATCGTAATATTCCCAAGAATCGACAAAAAATAACACCCAACGATTCAAAACACAAATACTTTTGTGGAGGTTATATTTACGGTTTTATCTGGTTGGTATTGAAAATATTACTAGAAAAATCACTTAAATTGTATGCTATTTGCAATCAAATTACGACATAGCCCATACCTTGAGGTAATTTTTTCTTGCAATTGCAATATCTGCACCTAAACAGGCTCTAAGCAGGCCGCTTTAAAAGCCTGTTTACATTAGGTGCAAGTTCATGCGATGCAATTTATTAAATGCTCGTTTTTAAATGAGTAAAATTGCATCAGCTGATTAAAAAGTAATCACAGCGCATGCTTACAGGGATTTTTACTTGCAAACTTATGAAAACACACATGTTGATTATATATTATTTTTTTACTTAAAACGATGTAGATCGATACCTAGTAATAAATCGATAAGAAATCTGAGCAGTAATTTCACACTATTGGCGATTTAATGTAAAAAGTATGATCTCTCAGTTCTTGCATGTTGGGTTGTCGTTACCTTGCCGAAAATACCTCATAAACTGTTATAAAAAAGGAATTTATAAGAACTGGTAAGACCTGTGCCGGTTATTAAAATTCCTAACATTTTATGAGTTTTAAGTAGCTCTTTTTCTACGAGAACCTTTACGTACCAACCAGGAAAGCTTCTTTAAAGCCCATAAAAGGTAACATTTTTCTTTTTGGTTAATTTTTACTGGGACTATTATATTTATCTATTTTAATTTAAATTGCATCGGGAAACATCGGTAGGATGGAAATTTGTCTGTTTTTATAATATTATATAAGGTTTTATGATCGATAAAACTTCTGCGCGATTTTACAATTTATAACAGGTTGTATACGGTATACGGTTGTATAAGGTTGATGAGTTTAAAAGTTTGTATAATGTTTTATGGATCAATTTTTTTTTATAAGTTTTCATGGGTGTTCAGTTTTTGCATAAAATTATATCCATATAAAATATTATAGGAGAAGTCAAGTTACTTCTGTAGGTACGCATAAATTCAAATAAAACATATTACAATCTTATAAAATCTTACAACTTTTGAATAAAATGACGTCATTATATAATAATAATAATAAAAATAATAATATTCTTTATTAAGAATATAAATTATAAATTACAATTCTTAAAGGGCGAAGTCTAGCTGATAAATATCAGCTACTCAACATATATAATACATAAGACTTTATAAGAAGTCTCATGAGTCATGGCCACAACTCATAAATCCAAACAAAGGATATGTTCTGACCATAACACACGCATAAAATAAATTTTCCTATGAACTCTAATAAATCACTAGGAAAACCTATGCGGTTTGAATTGGCAACCTAAATCTCTTAAACCTCATAGATCCTTATAAAATTTCTAAGATAAAATTTAGGAGACTTTACGAGGTTTTGTCGGCAAGGTTTGGATGTTAGACAATTTTATATAGCTAGTTGATATTTGACATTTCCATGGCTTTTTGTAGGTAACTGACAGAATTTTAAAATTTGACAGGCAATCAGCACATATCCTTATCGCATTAATTTAGCAATAAAACCATTAAAAAGTTTTTGATTGGATTTCACAGCGTTTTTGGGAACCGTCACCTTGGCGTTGGAGTTATCGAATATAATGTTGAACTGGCTTCAGTAACCATTATTATTACATACATTTTTCCTATATCTACCTAGTACAAAAATTGACATTGTCATAAATCGGTCATATTAAGTTGCAGAATATTAATGCTGTGTTCATTTGGATTAAGCATTTTAAAAGTATTTTTCACCCTAAATGGTATCGACTTATTGCCTGAAATAAAACCACAGGATTAATGCCATTGTTATAGACAATCAACAAGCAAATACACTACAGGGTAGGACTTTAGATATTACAAAGACACAAAGACTGAAAGATGTTATCGCAAGCACAAGATAGTTAAATATTACCGGCTATAATTACAAATGATAATCCGACCCTGACTGACAGTTTATTTGCATTTTTATGGCTGAGCTCTTGCAAAACGTCCCAGGTAGTTAAACGGAGTCAACCATTTATTGTGAAAGATACTTACCTAAAAAGCAGACTATAGCCCGTAAACAAAATTGTTACTAATTTAATGGTCTTATATACCTACTAGAATTTTAAAAGTATGTAGCTGACGAACTAAAAAGCGGTTACCTAGTACATAACAGTAAGTGATCCGTATACCGTTTTGGCCAACTTGAACTTACAGTGGCGTTTCATGTGGGTATGAGAAAATGAATAATATGTTTAGATGCCCGCAATAGGGACTACAGATCCATTAGCATTGACGACGTGACCAACGCGCAGCGAGCATAAACATTTTACCTTTAGATCTGTATAGCTTATCTCGTGCGCAAACAAAAGTTAAGTATTATGGGTGAAAAAAATGCGTTTGTACGTACAGCTCGCCAGTCACATCCCTTATTGTCGCCCTACAGGTATGGGCATTGGGCATGCACACAACCTTCTTGTTATTGGGTTCTTTTTGTTTAGCGACATCCTCAAAATACTCTCCAGAACCGACTCGGTGTCATTTTTGTTGTTGTGTTTTACGTTTTCTCTGTGGATTTCTTTATATGTGTGAAGTTAGCGATGTTTATGAAGCAACGGCATTTTTTTGGGGTACATGTCAATTCCGTCTGTAGCGTTTAAAAACGAATTTTAATTTTTTAGTGGCGAAGATTAAAATTCTACCATTTAAATTTATCGTCTTTAGAAAACTATATAGGGGTAAATTACCTGCTATATACGAATTTCCAAAAACCCGCAGGAAAAAAGTTACAGGATAAAAACTTCGAAAAGTAGTGTTTGTTATAATTTATCCAAAGTCAGTGTGATGACATTCCAATCATTCCATACGGCATACAAACGGCGGTAAACAGTCTCAAAGAGACCGACCTCACAACCAGGGTTGTCAGATCTTTCTTCTTCAATTCTTTAAGTTTTTTTTTATTAAAAATGTTTCTTTTATATCAGTATTCAATTGTTAGTCAGTAACTTTCTTTGAAACTAGTTTGCAAATATACTTTAAACCGAGGAGTTTTGAGTGTGACAGAAAAAAATAACAAGCCATTCATTGTTATAATAATACATTCTTTAGTCCTTAAGAAACAATATAACTGAAATCAAGACAAAAAGTGTTTTCAGTGTTTAAAAACAATTAATTAACAAACCCTTGTTTTTCGTATATACTTACATTGTGATTACAAATCCGAAAACTTTGAAGAATTGGCAATAGCATATAATTTGTTGCGGTTGCCAAGGGATACAAGCGCCAGTTAAAGCGTCTGGTATAGGCTAAAGCGGTCTCCAGCCCGTATAACGATCGATTCTGTCAGACAGAGATAGGCCAGTGACCGTCGATGGCGTGGAAGAGACGAAGATAAAATATACGTAATTTGGAACTTGTGGACGGGCTGGACAATGGTCCGAGAATGGAGTTCTGGTAAACAAATTAAAGCATTTTCTGAGCAGTGTCGTGCCGTGTCAGGTTTATTTTTCTGATTTTAGGTTTGTGTATAGAATTTTTGAGTTACCTTATATTTATTATTTTAATATAATATTATTATATATACAGTGGGTTTATAAAGTGTAGTATGTACAAACACCTAATGTAAAACAAACTTATAAGTGTGTATACGCATTTTAATTATTTGTTTGGGACGCGTATGGTTAGGAGTTTCATACTGTTTTATGTCATTAAATTGACCTAAGAAACACTATAACGAATTTTAATTTTTTTAGTGGCGAAGACTTAAGACGATAAATTCAAATGGTAGATTTTCAATCTTCGCCACTAAAAAGATTAAAATTCATTGCGAAGTTTTTATTCTGTAACTTTTTCCTCCGGGTTTTTGGAAATTCATATATAGCAGGTAATTTACCCCTATGGAGTAGTTTCCTAAAGACGATAAATTTAAATGGTAGAATTGCAAACTTCGTCACTAAAAAAATTAAAATTCGTTTACAAACGCTACAGGCGGAATTGACACGTACCCTAAAAAAAATTGTTGCGGATAAACGATGCTAACTTCACACATATGATTTCTTGTTTTTTCTGCTATTATAGATTGCGTGTGTTTAATATTTAGCATTTCTAGTTTTGTGTAGTTTATTGTAATTGTGTTTATGCCTTTAGTGACTCGGATACAATGACTAATAAAGATATATAAATATGATTTTATTATGCCCAAACAGGGGTAAAATACCGGGTATTTCGTATTTTTAGTAAGTATGAAGTGGTGATAATTAATGATATGTAATTTTATTTTCTTATCATAAATTTAAATACATCTAACCAGGCCTAGGCCACACAAACAAGATGTTTAAGCCCGGATCTGTTTTTCCCATTCGTCAAATGATATAATGTTGCAGTGCGCATGTCTAATCGTGTGTAGCTTTGTTTACATGCTCAGGGCCATAAATTTGCCACTTTCGTGATTATTGTTTGCTTATCTAAGGGTAAATGTCTATGGTTGGTCGAGATACAAGAATATAAAACGCCTACTTCCTCTGCACTCCCAACCTTCGCACACCATAAAATAATTGTAATTTTCTAAAAAATTATTGACAAAAAAAAATTAGTGACAAATAATTGTTATTTTCTGTTTTTGCGAATAAACCATTTTAGCCAGATATTTCACCGTTCGCTTACCTGAAAAATTCAGTCCGAACGTATGTGCTGGTATGGATGGGGGATGTGAATCGTTCTCGAACAGAGGTTGGCACTTGGCAATATTGAATATCGATTGATCTCTTTTTAACTCACGTCAAGTCTATCTTGTATTCATTTCTTTACATTAAAAGCCTGCAAGTTCATGCTTACCTGTACTGTATAGTTAAAGGTACCCATCATCAAATTTTCCCTTATTTGATCCAAATTAATACAGTTTTAGTTATATTTTGCAATAATAATTAGTTTAGTGAATTCTTTAAGTCAAAGACACCAATATATTGCTCTTAAATTTTTTAAGTTCGCACTTTCCTAATGTAAATAAATATACATATATTCCACCGATTTGCAGTTACAACAGTGTGTACAGTATTACAACAGCCTGTTTTATCTTGTCTAAAGAAAGCTGTGGTATTACCTAAAAAAGTAGTTTCGCAATATATCATTAATCTGAGCAACGACGATCAAACAAAAATAGACATCGCAATCTCTTTATTACAACGGCCGTCGTGGTCTACCCGCCCCAGGGTATCCATTAAACTTGGATCACTGTGTATTCCAATATAAAAAATAGTTGTCCGATATGCCACAATATTTTCTTTTTCTTTTAATACTTTTTACGTTGGCCCAACTAACAACTGTTAAAAGGCAGACTTAGACAACACAAGTATGATTGTAGTAGGGTAGACAAATCATACTCAATAGCACTGAGTCTCCATCACTATCTAACGGGCCATGACTTTGATTTTTTCCACCCACGAGCATTCGACAGAGAAAGTAATTACATAAAGAAAAATATTAGTGAAATGATTTACATTAATTTAACTAAGTAATTCAATTAATTTTAGAACTGACACAAATAATTTGAGTGTAATGTATATAAAAATGTGTTTAATGAGTACGGGAGACATTAGTACTATCCAATCTTGTAGTGAGGGGAGAGTTAACTTTACGGTCGGTTGTCTCGTTTCATTATATTTGTCGATTTTTCAAAACAGACCTTTGTTATAACGGAGTTCGTTATTAAATTATAAATATGATTTTATTATGCCCAAACAGGGGTAAAATACCGGGTATTTCGTATTTTTAGTAAGTATGAAGTGGTGATAATTAATGATATGTAATTTTATTTTCTTATCATAAATTTAAATACATCTAACCAGGCCTAGGCCACACAAACAAGATGTTTAAGCCCGGATCTGTTTTTCCCATTCGTCAAATGATATAATGTTGCAGTGCGCATGTCTAATCGTGTGTAGCTTTGTTTACATGCTCAGGGCCATAAATTTGCCACTTTCGTGATTATTGTTTGCTTATCTAAGGGTAAATGTCTATGGTTGGTCGAGATACAAGAATATAAAACGCCTACTTCCTCTGCACTCCCAACCTTCGCACACCATAAAATAATTGTAATTTTCTAAAAAATTATTGACAAAAAAAAATTAGTGACAAATAATTGTTATTTTCTGTTTTTGCGAATAAACCATTTTAGCCAGATATTTCACCGTTCGCTTACCTGAAAAATTCAGTCCGAACGTATGTGCTGGTATGGATGGGGGATGTGAATCGTTCTCGAACAGAGGTTGGCACTTGGCAATATTGAATATCGATTGATCTCTTTTTAACTCACGTCAAGTCTATCTTGTATTCATTTCTTTACATTAAAAGCCTGCAAGTTCATGCTTACCTGTACTGTATAGTTAAAGGTACCCATCATCAAATTTTCCCTTATTTGATCCAAATTAATACAGTTTTAGTTATATTTTGCAATAATAATTAGTTTAGTGAATTCTTTAAGTCAAAGACACCAATATATTGCTCTTAAATTTTTTAAGTTCGCACTTTCCTAATGTAAATAAATATACATATATTCCACCGATTTGCAGTTACAACAGTGTGTACAGTATTACAACAGCCTGTTTTATCTTGTCTAAAGAAAGCTGTGGTATTACCTAAAAAAGTAGTTTCGCAATATATCATTAATCTGAGCAACGACGATCAAACAAAAATAGACATCGCAATCTCTTTATTACAACGGCCGTCGTGGTCTACCCGCCCCAGGGTATCCATTAAACTTGGATCACTGTGTATTCCAATATAAAAAATAGTTGTCCGATATGCCACAATATTTTCTTTTTCTTTTAATACTTTTTACGTTGGCCCAACTAACAACTGTTAAAAGGCAGACTTAGACAACACAAGTATGATTGTAGTAGGGTAGACAAATCATACTCAATAGCACTGAGTCTCCATCACTATCTAACGGGCCATGACTTTGATTTTTTCCACCCACGAGCATTCGACAGAGAAAGTAATTACATAAAGAAAAATATTAGTGAAATGATTTACATTAATTTAACTAAGTAATTCAATTAATTTTAGAACTGACACAAATAATTTGAGTGTAATGTATATAAAAATGTGTTTAATGAGTACGGGAGACATTAGTACTATCCAATCTTGTAGTGAGGGGAGAGTTAACTTTACGGTCGGTTGTCTCGTTTCATTATATTTGTCGATTTTTCAAAACAGACCTTTGTTATAACGGAGTTCGTTATTAAATTGACCGAGGAGTCATCTGCAATAGCTATCTATAATATCTAACGTCACCTTCAAACTTCACTGTCTACTATATCAAATTCAAATTAGTACTGACTTATTAACTTATGGTGAAAATAATAATAAAATTTAAACTTTTTATGTGTGTGAACAAAATAGCGACTTCATATTATAAAACTACCAGGTCTGTTTTAATACCATCAGGAATTTTATTTTACAATTAAGTGTTTATAGACATCTTAATCGTTAATCGTCGTTGTTTCTTAGAGATACATTTTTTTAAAACCGTTTAATATAAAAACTGTACCATCTATATCCAATTTATTACATTTTAGTACGAAATGTACTTTCTATATTGGTAAACTACTTTTTGAACAATAGGCAAATGTACAAAAATCGCCCGTTTTGAACATTTCCATTATATATTTCGATTTTTACAATAATCAGGTTTAACCTAACATTCCTAATTAAAATAAAATATTTATATTAAATTGGACAGATTAAAAGTTAACAAAGCATGGTCAAATGTAGATTTATTAGCATCATCATCAAATTTAATACGTTAAAGGTAGTTGGCAAGGGCGTATTTACGAAGGGTATAATTATGCCCCCCCAGGATTTTAAAAATTTAACCCTTTTATACTGACCCTTCCCCCAATATTTCAAAAATCTTACTTTTTACTGGAACATCCAAATTATTTTGACCCCTAAATATTTTGATCATTTATTATTACTCCTTCCAGACTCGAACTCTGCGCCACTGAGTTTTAGAGAAATATAGTTACAGAGCTGACAAATAAAATTACCTTTGGAATTAGAAAAATACTAGAGAAATCATGAAAGTAAGTATGTGAGATGCATTTTCAATCTATTATTTCCATATCGTTAGGCTGTTCTATAATATATTTATTTCTATCTTATTTGCCCAAATTAGAAAAAGCCAAGGTTGGCAGGATATATATCCGTGATAAATATCCTGATATTATATCTTGATAAATATCATGATATTTATGCGACGATATTTATCCTGATATATACCAATTTTTTTTTTCTAAAATTCTATTCATCAGTACAAAAATATGGCCCCGCTGCCGCTGAGCCGGCAACAGCGTATTATGCTGCTTACGATGCGGTGATTCCCCATCTTTCCGATACGTTGACCACCTGTTGTTCTTGGCCGCGTCGTGGCATTTTTTTTTAGTTCCGATTTCTGATTGAACGGAGCAATATTTTGCTGTTTGTTTTATGAAATAAAAATTTTACAATGCCAAAAATAAGAAATCTAGTTTGGGTTTATTTTGATTTAATTAACAAGCCCAGTACCTAATTCTGGATTTTAAGTTGAAACATAGTTAAAAGCAAAAATATATGATGTGTTCATATTCATAAACTTCTATTTTTTACCTAGGTACATTTTACATTCCTAACATAGGAGTACTAAAAAAACCTGTTATTGTGATAGCAACTATCATGGAATAGAATTTAAATACAAATTTACAGGTTTATAACATGTTTATTTTTAAATTAAGTGATTTAAAATTTTAAAAATATATCTTTACAGAAAACAGATGAAATATTTTAAAAATATCCAAATTTGGTTATATATCGGATATAGGTATATCGATATATACAGGGTGTCTCACGGTCGATGGTACCTTAGACGTTTCTGACGAACCAGTAAAGGAATCGTTCTGAAAATTTTGTCGCGTACATAAACGGACATGCTCTACCAACCTAAAATATTTTTAACAATACAGTGTTGCCGCTTCCATACAAAAATAATAGTAACTTCAATTTTTTAAATGCAACACCATATATTTTATTTTATTTTCGAAACTCCCATTACTTTCCTTAAAATTTTTATTAACTCTACTACTCTATACTTATCTCTTACCGTTTCCAAGATATAAATTAATTTCCGTTTTTTTCTCTGAAAACGTTACTTTTAAAAATGCTGATAATTTTGATCTCTAAAACACGGAAACCCTGAAATTTGGTAAATAGTTAACTTATACCATAGGGCTCTTTGCCCTAGTCCCAAATCTTAGTTGCAATATACAGGGTGGTTGAAAAATACCCTTATTCTGGTAACTTGAAAAAGTGACCATAAGTCCATTTTTTCAAATGTAACACCCTGTATATTATTACGGATTTGAAAAGCTGCTAAAATTTCACTTAATTCCTGTATATCATACCTGTACCTAACTAACTAGTTTAACCATTTTTTTGACGTATTAAGCATAATTTGTAAAATTTTCTATACAATTCAATTTTTATTCGGTTATTAATAAGTTAGCCATGACAAAAACTGATGTTTACGTATGTTACTATGGTTATCGTTTTGACATTTCATTAAGTTTAGATACAAGATATAAATACACTTTAAAATCATGGAAGAAAACTACACAAATGCAGTTCTTATGAATTTATTTATTTTATTTGGACAATGTGTGTTGGCATTAACATGCAAAAAACATTAAAACTAAATTTTTCTTGAAATCCATGCAGTCAACACCCGCATATTAAAGTATTTGGATGTAAACGGCCAGCGTTTTGAACATCTGTTAAAATAGCATTTTATTATCTAGTTATAATTTTAGTACCTAGTCTTATTATTTGACTACCTAGTTAACATTTAATAAAATTGTCCTGGATCCTTATGAATTTTCTAAGATTTATTGGCGGTAAATTAGAGTACCTACATTTCGTTAAACTCTATACATGTCCTGGCGATAATTCCATCATATTGTCCAAATAAAATAAATAAATTCATAAGAACTGCATTTGTATAGTTTTCTTCCATGACTTTAAAGTGTATTTCTATCTTGTATCTAAACTTAATGAAATGTCAAAACGATAACCATAGTAACATACGTAAACATCAGTTTTTGTCATGGCTAACTTACTAATAACCGAATAAAAATTGAATTGTATAGAAAATTTAACAAATTATGCTTAATACGTCAAAAAAATGGTTAAACTAGTTAGTTAGGTACAGGTATAATATACAAGAATTAAGTGCAATTTTAGCAGCTTTTCAAATCCGTAATAATATACAGGGTGTTACATTTGAAAAAAAGGACTTATGGTCACTTTTTCAAGTTACCAGAATAAGTGTATTTTTCAACCACCCTGTATATTGCAACTAAGATTTGGGACAAGGGCAAAGAGCCCTATGGTATTAGTTAACTATTTACCAAATTTTAGGGTTTCAGTGTTTTAGAGTTTAAAATTATCAGCATTTTTAAAAGTGACGTTTTCAGAGAAAAAAAAACGGAAATTAATTTATATCTTAGAAACGGTAAGAGATAAGTATAGAGTAGAGTTAATAAAAATTGTAAGGGAAGTAATGGGGGTTTCGAAAATAAAATAAAATATATGGTGTTGCATTTAAAAAATCGAAGTTACTATTATTTTTGTGTGGAAGCGGCAACACTGTATTGTTAAAAATATTTTAGGTTGGTAGAGCATGTCCGTTTATGTACGCGACAAAATTTTTAGAACGATTCCTTTACTGATTCGTCAGAAAAGTCTAAGGTACCATCGACCGTGAGACACCCTGTATATATCGGATATTTGGATATTTATATAAATATCATGATATTTGCCAACCCTGGAAAAAGCTACAAAGGATCGTCACTACCTGGTGTATACCCATTACCAAGATTTATCTTGCCAATTTGTCGGATATATTTTTTCTTTATACCAGCTATACTCTAAGTGTGTTCCGCGGAACCCTAGGGTTCCGCGATACCTCTGTAGGGGTTCCTCAAGAATTTAGAAAAAAAATCAAAACACCTCTCTCTGGTCGAACGTTTTGACTCCGCGGCCGTGCGTAGGTATATTTATTTATTTGAGATATCCATATGAAAGTTCTTTTGAAGAAGACATGCTTATGTGTTCACCGCTGCTCACAAACACTACCGGGGAAGAAATTTTTAATAAAATAAATATATTTTTTGAAGAAAATAATCTCAGTTGGAACAATTGCATTGACATTTGTACAGATGGGGCCAAGGCGATGACAGGTAAAACAGCAGGAGCAGTGTCACAAATAAAAGATAAAGCGCCTAATTGTAGTTCCAGCCATTGTATTCTGCATAGACAAGCACTTGCGATGAAGCAAATGCCGTCAAATCTAAAATTAGTTATGGATGAAGCGGTAAAAATAATTAATTTTATCAAATCACGACCACTACAATCCCGATTGTTCTCATTATTGTGTGAAGATTATGGCAGCAAACATAAAACACTGCTGCTCCATACAGAAGTGCGATGGCTGTCTCGGGGTAAAACTTTAACAAGGCTATTTGAACTTAGAGCCGAGTTACAAATGTTTCTTTCAGCAGATACTTCTTTTAATTTGAAGGACCGTTTGTATGATAAAACTTGGTTGTTCCGATTGTCTTTTATGGCGGATATCTTTCAAAAACTGATCGAATTGAATTTATCATTGCAAGGTAAACAGACAACAGTGTTTCAGGCCTATAACAAAATAACTGCCTTCAAAAGAAAATTAGATTTTTGGATTATTTGCGTTGGTAAGAAAGAAATAGAAAGCTTTACGTCACTCAGTGAGTTTGTTAGCGATAACGACTCAGAAATGTTTCAAGATGATGTGTTTGAAGAATTGGTCCAATATCTCAGTTCGATGCGCGCATCTTTTGAAAAGTATTTTCCCGAAGAACAGAATACAAAAATGAAACTGAATTCATGGATTCATAATCCTTTTTTACCCAACTTGGAAAAGCCCGAAAGTATGTCAAACGAGATATATGAATCTCTTTTAGAAATGTCATCAGACACAAGTATGGAGTCACTGTTCAAAACGACGCCTCTCAACGATTTTTGGTGCAGAATCCGTGATGAATATCCAATGCTTGGCAAAATGGCTCTGAATATTCTTCTCCCGTTCCCAACAACATATTTGTGCGAAACAGGATTCTCAACCTATGCAGCCACGAAAACAAAATATCGCAATAGACTGGACGCCGAACCTGATATGAGACTTCAACTGTCTTCTATCAAACCTGATATCAACCAATTGATGAAAAATAAAAAACAGTTTCATACCTCCCATTAGTTAGATTTTTTCTTTTTTAATATCTTCCATTATTGTACTTGCCATGTGGTAAAGTAAGTAATAATTAGTAACTGTTACATTGTACTTTTATTATGTTTATTAATAAAGAATATACTTTTAAAAACTATTGTTTTATTGTAGGGTTCCATCAAGTATTTTGCTTCCCAAAAGGGTTCCGTCACCAAAAAAGTTTGAGAACCGCTGCTTTATACCACTGGCATAGCCAGAGCCCAAACTAATTGGGAATAAAATTTGAGATATTTTATTTTGAATATATGCAGGGTTAATACCGCCCACTTAATCCAAAATCGCTCAGACACGTTAATTTTATTTTTTTGTAATGCATTTTTTTGGAAAAAAAATGTTGCCGAGCGAGGAAAGTACGCCACTGCTTAAACTGTTTTTTTTTAACTTGATGTTAATAAATCTGCAATCTAAGCCCCATTAGAGTGAAGGTAATATTCAAGCGCGGTTGAAACAACTAACAAATCAGTTTACCTTCTCGTTTTCTCATTTTCAGTCAATAAATTTGACATTTCTTTCCTTTTAAATTCATCATCAACAGCTTCTTTAAGCATGCTCCACAACGATTCTTTATTTAAAAGCACATATTGATAATGTTTATTTTCCGGATTTACATTCCAATTTATCGGATCCTCCGCATCAACTTTAACATTAATGAATTTCTCGGGTACGTCGTGTATTTGTTCGGTATTAACGTGTTTTACCGATTGAATTACCGTTTTCCGATTAATTATAGAATCTGGTATGTATTGTTTAGTTTTAGTTGTTGCCTCGGATGTTGTTGTAGATGGAAACGTTGTCGTTTGATGCGTCCAAGTTTCAGTAATACTTGGTTGTGTTGACGGATGAATAGTTTCTTCTGTAGTGGCAATATCGTTTTGATACTTATCCATTACATCCTGAGTCATATGAGCGACATAATAGCTTGTCGGTATTTCTTGAGCAGTCGAATTTTGAGGCACTGTAGTATTAATTGCTTTATTTTCGTCAGTGTTAGAGCTCACTGCCTCAAAATGTCTAGTGAGTTGCTGAACCACGGTAGGAATAACAAGTTTTGAGGATTCTTGAGATTCCTTGAACTTATCTGACGTATTACTGTCTTTATCTTTCTTTCCAGTTTGCACTTGTCCTAGCAGAATTTTTTTGAGTTTTCGATTGTCTATGAAATCGACTTTTTTATTTTTCTTTTTGTTTGGTTTTATCGTAAATGTTTCTTCTGTTCCAACATTTCTGTTGTCTTCCGTAGTAGTAAGTTCATTAACATCATCAAGTTCCAGTAGTAATGTGGATTGTTCCAAATCAACAGTTGATGACATAACATCCTCAGTGGTTAGCCGTGCCTCATCTTCAGTTGTAAAATTTGTTTTTATAGAAGAATTATCAACATTTATAGTATAGGTTACTAAATTAATAACTTTAAACTTCTGCTGATTGTCGGTTATAAAGCTTACACTTCCAGGCGTGGTAGTGTCACTTTTTAATAACAAATTAGGTTGGACTGTAGTAGATGGAAATTCATTCTTAAGCTCACATCCATCCGGCATTTCCAAAGAGGAGCCAGTAACTCCATCTAGGCCGAACCATGTCATCATATCATCACTGGTAATGGAATTTAGCATCGAGCTCTTCCCTTGCGCATGAAAAAAAGTCTCAGCCGCTAAGTCCTCTCTGGTTACTGGATAAATCCTGGCATACGCTGGTCTAATTCCAGTCAGAACAAATGGGCTGCGAATGTTATACTGTACACAGATCGGACATGGTGTTGATACATTGGCAAATATAAACCAAAGTTTGTTGCCATGAGTACTATGCTGCATTTCGGCCATCTCCTGGGGAGGGTTTAGAAGTTGAGGAGGGTTTATGGTAATTTTAAAACCGGAGAAGTGAGTGACTTCTAGTCGAAGGACTGGTGATGGGCGATCGCCTTTCCATCTGAAATAAAGACAACGGTTAACTAAGCAAATATGTTTTCTGATAATCATTTGGAATTCAACTAAGTGCACTCCGTCCGTTCGAGTTTCGGCGCAAAAAGAATGAATCCGCTGATGTCTGGGTATCGAAAAAATAGTGAAAAGTGTTTACTCTAAATCCCGTTTTATGGAGAGCTGGGGTGGGCGTAACTTTGACAGCGGAAGCGTGAAGTGGTAATTGGTTAAATAGCACCCATTTTTAGAAAGGGCGATCTAATCAATCCGTCACGTCCCACTTATACTGTTCTATGGGTGGTTTTCAGTATCTTTTAAGATCCTGATTTAATTTTGAAAAAAAAAAAAATTCGGCTTTAGTTCGACTGACTTTTTTCTTTTAGGTAACTCAGTGAAACATGCCAAAATGGTTAAAAAAGTGCTCGAGTGTCATGAAAATAAAAGTTAAAAGGGTTTTATATAGAAAATAAACAAATTTTTTTTTTAATGCTAGCTTTGATTTAATGAATCCCGGTCTTAAACTCCCAGTAAATAAATCCCGATCATAAATATCCCATGCCAAAATATCCCATACAAAAAAAACCCATGGCAAAAATATCAATATACAAAAATATCCTATTACAAAAGTATCTTAATAACCTAAACATTTTTTTCAATTTTTTCAACTAATATTATTTTATAAAAATAAAATTTAAATTAAATTAAAAAAAAATGCTCTGGGGAACAACGAACAAACCAGTTGCCAATATACCTTTTAGGATGATATGACTAGGATTTTCATGAAATGACGGATTTCACTATCAGCCTACGACATATCTAAATCCATAAATCCCCTAAATAATTGTTTGTCTTGTGACTTTCTTGTAGGGACTTTTCGGCATTGGATATTTTTGTTATAGGATTTTTTTGTAGCGGGTTATTTTTGCGATGGGATTTTTTTGTATGGGGTATTTTGGATGGGTTAAAACTGAGTGGGAAATTTTTTACTGGGATTTTCCGGCCGGACACCTGATTTAATGTCGGTTTCGACCTGTAATTTTGTTTAATACACTTTATACTGCGAAACTGTGAATTTAAGAAGCATCTAAATAAAAGTAATTAGGCGTAAGATAATGCCACCATAAGGCAAATTTAATAGTAATTTTTAGAATATGTCCTCTATGATATTGTACCATGACCAATAAGATAAATTTAAAAAGTCCGAAAACATATTTTTGGTTAGTGCCATATGGTACCTAACTCTTTAATAAACTACCAAAATCTGCAAGATTTTACAAATTTGGAAGTAAGGAGGTATGAAAAAAGTATGCGACGGCCATGTTTTTGTTACGACGTTCAGGTTTTTGTTGCGATGGTTATGTTTTTCATGCGACGGTCATGTAATTTCACTCATTTTTATTTACTTAAAATTAAGCCTATCCCCATGTTGTGAATTTTAGGTTAAAATTTCCACCGGTAAATAACCAACAACAAAAAACCAAAGCGAGCAACGTTATTACTATGTTATGTTGTTTTTTATCACTATAGACGGTCATGTTAATAGAGAAAATACGAAAAACTTAAACTCACCTATTTTATATCAAAATACACGACAAGAACTGTAAATAATATCGCAAACCGAACTGCACAAGCAACTGTCGCCATTTGCAATAATAAAATAATTAATTCACAGATGCAGTATCATCTAGCATCGAAAAGACAACCTAAAAAGTCCTTCTACGGTCATGTGAAGAAAACGTCGGGACAGCGCTCAATAATTATTTTTAGCCCAAACATTAACAATAATGGCTATTCAAGACAATTTTATAACACAAAAAACCCAACATTTGTTAAATATCATTTACTTTAGCAACTTAAAAGTTAAAATATTTTTTTTGAAGTTAGCAAATATTGGATTTTGCTCCAGGGACATACGACGGTCATGTGAAATAGGACTTTCAAATCCCAAATTAAAATATAAATTCATAAGATATTGCACTTTTAGTATTAATAAATCGATAACAATATGCGTGTCTAGTCAAATATAAAAAAAATTATGGCTAATAAAAAGGATTCAGTTTTAAGACCCCCAGGGACATGGTATCTTAAAAGTTACTGAAAACCACCCATATACCTATACGCCCGTTGGTACCTACTCAATCAGACAATTAGACATGATGAAAAATCTTAACCTATATATTTTTATCTATAGTTGACATTTCGGTGGTTTGCTACCATATTTCTTAAATCAAAAACTTTATTTATATAAATGGTTGTAAAGTGCATGCTGTCAAATAAATGATTCTTTCTAAGAGAAAACAGTTGCAGCTTGTCAGAGAAAAACCACATAAACAGTATATTGCCAACGGTATGCAACCAATAAACTTGTAAAAAATGAGGCCACTATGCAGGCTGTTATACCGGGATAGTGAGCATGCGCAATATGCACTATAAACAACAAATTGATGTCAATCAGTTATTGTTTCGATGCAAACAGAACCGATAACTCGTTATTTTTATTTTTGTCTTAAGGTGTTTGTGTGATTTTTAAGTTTTGTGTTGTCTAGTTTATAATAAAGACACCATAATAGCGCCTTTTAATTTGTAACTCTAGTAGTACCTAAAGATACTTAAATTACCTTTGGTATCCTATGTAATAAACTAGTGTTTCAAAAATTTAGCACCAAAAAATAGTTAAATACATTTTAAGCCGGCCCTGTTCATTGTTTACATGATCCACAAAATGATGTGAATTGCGCAAACTCCGTATCCCGTTCTTATCTTCCATGGGGGACACAATAATAGGTACTTTGCATTTGCTTTTTTTAAACAGCTTAGCAAAGTAAATACATTTGTTAAAGTTGTTAAAGAAACGCTTCGCGAACAACTTCGCATAATCGCATTAGAAATATAAAGGGGCATACTTAACCGCGGCAAGGGGGGAGGAAAAGATCTTTGTTGTGCTTTGCTTTGCTATTTAATAGGAACGTAAAAGGAACTTGGTTATTGTAACATGGCATTAGCGATACTGGTTATAATATACAGGACAGGTTGTCCGGGAAAATGTGGGAAATCTCCCGGATATGAAAAAAACACGTGAAAAGAATACTACAAGTTCATATAAACTTCTTTCGTATCGGCCTCCTCTTCGGAGATATGGGCTCCCAAAGAGCTCCCATGGAATTAAGTTTTTGATACATAATTATTAAACCAACAGGTATATTTCAATTTTTTTTTCATATCTAAATTTTTTTTCATATCTATACCAGGTAAGATCCTTCAAATTACTATCCCAGAAAGTATTGCGAATTACTCATAGCTGCAGGGACGGACTAGCTGTGACACTAATGTGCCCATTTTTTTACGCCCTGTATGATAAAAACTTTGGACAACGTTTTTTACATACCTTTAACTATTGACTAAAAAATAAGTACTCTTCATTCATGTCGCTAATCCTAACAGTTTTCGGAAAAACGTCATTTTTAACATATTTAGGTACATCATGTATGTATATTTAGCGTATTTCAATAAAAGATACCTACATCTTTGTTTAGTTCCTATAAATTATAAATGTTCACTTTTAACTGCTTAGTATTAATACATGTTCGCAATAAAATGTCGTTTTTCCGAAAACGGTTAGGATTAGCGACATGAATGAAGAGTACTTAATTTTTAGTCAATAGTTAAAGGTATGTAAAAAACGTTGTCCAAAGTTTTTATCATACAGGGCGTAAAAAAAATGGGCACATTAGTGTCACAGTTAGTCCGTCCGTGCAGCTGATAGTAGTTACCTGTTGGTTTAATAATTATGTGTCAAAAACTTAATTCCATGGGAGCTCTTTGGAAGCCCATATCTCCGAAGAGGAGGCCGATACGAAAGAAGTTTATATGAACTTGAAGTATTCTTTTCACGTTCTTTTTTCATATCCGGGAGGTTTCCCACATTTTCCCGGACACCCTGTATATGTGGCGAGAATTTTATTGATGCACTTGTTATAGGACCGCCTTAACAATTTCAAATACCAATTTTTATAAAATATATGCTTTACAAAGCTTTCGAATTTATAAATGAATGATAAAATTAAATTTAAAAATTCAAACAAATTTAAGTTTGTATCTTTGATGTAATTATGCTATAAAATAGTGTTACTCACTTAAAACACGTCTGCATTTTCAGTGTGGGTAACCTTCCTTCAATTTCTTCAATCGAGCTACGGTCAGGCTGTATTTCTTCAATTACTTCAGCCCCTAACTCTAAGAGTGGAGTCTTATTTATGGCAGAATATGTTGAATACGTGGTTTTACCCTAAAATTACGTAAATATTACTACTTTGACAAAAAAAAAACGACAAAAAAATAAAAATATTTTCAATTTAAAATGGGTGGCAATAAATATTATTTGCTTTAATTTTTTTTTAATACATGTACCTAAAGTATATCTCTCAAAATATATCGTCTATAACCTTTTTGACACACAGTTTTATATAAATGTACGAACCTTCGACTTTTAAAAAATGCTGTACTGAATTTTTAATAACATTTGCAAATGCTATAAACTTATCAAGTACGGGATGGACCTATCTGCTATTGATTACAAGGACAACATTTCTATGTAAAATAATGATAAGCAAGTGATATTATTATAATTTTAAATTTGTCATCCTATAAACCTTTCAGGTATACAACAATTAGGTTTTATTAAAATAAATGACAGGTAGCAACAGCTAAGACGATAGTATACTTTGAAATGTACTTTACCTGAATTGTTGCGCATCCAGCACCAGTTGCGTATACGAAAACTTTAGTCGGTAAACTAGGAAGGGATAAAATTTGTGACGGTTTTTCATTATCAAGATTCAGTGTTTCTGTTAGTTCCATTCCAGAGGTGGCCAGTGATACGGTTAATGATCTAAAAAAATTAATTCAAACTCAACTACAATTCAAGTCTTGGGTTTTAAAATGTTTGAAATGGGTTTTGAATTTATATTTTAGCATTAGCATCTTAACAATATGCCAAAGGAACACCCGAATGTTACCGGGGGATACCGAGAGACCCACGCTATATGGTAGATATCCCATTTCAACTGCAGTCTTTTTGCTATGGAGATTGCCAGTGTTAGAGGTGGAAAAAACGGTTTCACGTCTGGAGCGTTGCAATCGCGAACGCTCCAAAAAATACCACTCCAAAACAACGTAAACTTGGAGTAATAACATTTTAACAAGCGGGCGCTTAGCGGCTACGTTACAAAGCGAACTGCTGGCTGAGATCCAAAACAACTCTCGGAACAGTGGAAAAATGGAAAAATCATGTAACACACACGCCACCTATCATTCTGGGCTAATTGAAAAAATTTCACATACAAGTAGGTCAAAAGCATTACTTATTGCATGGTTAGAACAAAGACAAATTCCGGTTTCACCATTTGCAATGAAAGATCGGATCTGGATAATAATGCAGCAGCATATCTCATGCAAACGTTACAAGTAATCTGAAAAGGGCTATTTATTTTATTTTTTTATTATTTTTGTTTTATTTTAATAGGTTGGACGAACTAGCATTGTCACATAGGCATCGATTTTTAGGACTTCTTCGATACCTATCATTGCAACTTTAATCCTGTAGAAATGGTTTGGTTTGAATGTAAGCGCTGTTATTAGGATGCAACTGTAACAAATGACGTAGTTTTCAGTCTGTGGAATAAAGCCATAGAAAATGTAACAGTGGAAAAATAGAAAAATTATGTAAAACACACACTAATGAAATTATAAATGATGTGTGGGAACAGGAAAGATTTATCGATGATTCAGATACTCTTCCCCTTATTATTAACTTGGATGAATCTGATGATGATGATTCTTGCGGAGATGATTTATTTTAATTATTAAAAAACGGTATTTTGTTGGGTTGTCATTTTTTATTGTATTTTCTCCCTTATGATTTTATAAATTAGATGAAAATATTTGAAACAAAATTTATAGACGATGCACTAGACAAAATAGTTATTTACAATACAAGGGAGGCAGGTGATACTTACCAGTCGAGGACATAGTTTGCGCCCGAGACTGGTCAAGAATACTGCCTCCCGAGTTTTGTATTATAGGTATTTTTTCTACTCCAGTTCCCTCTAATTAAAAAAAAACTGTTTTTTTAATATTATAATTTAAGCTATCCAACTGAAATACCCTGTATGTATGACAGGTTTCCTAGTGTTGACACGTTGATTGCTATGAAATTCATAATGTTCATAATCAAACAAACGTTCTGTCAGTGTTAGTTTTTTTAAGAAATCGAGAAAATGGATATCGATGCAGTTGTGAATGCAGCTTGCGCTGCTCTATTACCTCAGAAATCAAAGAAACGGTACAATCGGTGTTACAAGGACTTCAACGATTGGTGCAGTATTAATGCAAGTGATGAAAGAGTCACCGAGAATTCTATGCTGGCGTACTTTGTACTTCCCAAGGGAGGTAAAACGTGCTTACCTCCCTCAAATCAGTATCAAAATGAAGTACTTACCGAGTAAGGAGTAGAAAAAATATATGATTCAATTTTAAATTTTATAAATTTTTTATTTTATTTTTTATTTTTCAGTAACTTTACATTAATTAAAAAATTTCATACTGATTTTCAAAAACAAAATGTTTTATACCATGATACCTTTTACCCTAAATAAACTACTCATTTCTGACTTTATTAATAGTATAAGAGTATTAATTAAAAATTTGAAAAAACGCGCTTGTATTTTACTTGTTTACATGCATCCGTCTATGTAGATCAAGCCTAAGAATAATCATAACCTTTACCACCGGTAAGTCAAACTGACTGAATTAATTTACGATGTACCGCAAAGATGGAAAATATGACGTAACGGTCTACGTTTCCAGAAAAGCCAGAAAATGTATTTGTAAATGTAATTTTGGTGTCAGCTGCGGGGTTTGTTCGCTGCTGTGAGAATTTTGTTACTACACCACAATATTTTAAACAATTTAAACAGATTGGCTGAGATATACTTACCTATGCTGATCTTTTGCCAGCGTATTGTACTGCATAAACGCTTTGACGGCAGGGTAGAGAAGTTCGTTGTGATTGTCAAGCATATGCGAACGATAAAATAAAAATCGTGCTACGCTTTGGGCACTCTTAATGTCACCTATGATGCAGAAAGTAGATAGGGCAAAAAGTGACGCTCTGTATTCCTCAACGGTAGCTAAAATATTATTAAATACATCAACTTATCAATTATTTTTAATACTTCAATTGAATAATTGTCTCTTACCAACTAAAGGTACTTTTAAAGTTTTCTCCGATTCGGATTCATATAACCAATCAGCGGCATCCCGTTTGGGTATAAAATGAGGCCATCCAAATTCTCCATCCTCGGTGGTGGATGCATTACGCAGCTTCTCTATGGCCCATGCTGCTGTCGCACTTCTAACCTATAGTAGAATTATTATGAAAACAATCTAAATATTTTAGAAAAAGTACCTATTCTATCGGGTGTTTCAGGAGCAACGATCACTCGTATAACTTATTTATTGTATAAATTATAAAAATAAAATTTGGAGGGTTTATATGTGATATTATTTTGCATTCAATGACATGAAGGATGCTACTTTGTCACTTCCGGTTTAACCGGAAATTACTTGGGCGCACATTTTTTATACGACTAGGTTAACAGAAAACAAGGTAATTGAATTATTTTTTTAAAGTAAGAAAGAAAGAAAAACTGATAGTCTTCCTCAACAAAATTTAATAGAAATAGATTCTTCACATGTTTCGAACGTAGAAACGTTCATCTTCAGGAGACAGAAAAAAATTTATATTGTGCTGATGGTATTAGGAGAAGAGAAAATGGTATAAAACCCTAAGGAAGCTTTTATGGCATTGAAAAATTGAAATTTAGAAGTGACGCACATAAAAAAAGTTGAGGAAAGTTAAAACAGGCTGAGCATGTAAAGAAAGTTGGTAAAGGAAGTATATATATTTTAACTAATTTTTTTGGTTTTAAACTGCCTGATTAAGGTTCGCAACCAATTATTAGGAACACCCTCCCCCCCCCCAGACCACTATTTATAGTAGAATATAAATAGCTGTTTACGTGTGAACATCTGTTTCAAGTAAGTATTTAAATTTGTATATCACAGATCTTAATTTTTTTATGTATCAAGGGTACTAAGTAGATCCGTGGTGCATACAAAATTTTATGTCATACCAGTTCGTTTTGAATAATAAATATTTTTTTTTAATTTAAATTGATTTACCAATTTTTTGTTTTTACCTGCAACATTACCTTGACATTATTAAAATGTTTAATGTGTCAAAGTCAAAAATCAAAAATAATAATAATAATAATAATAATAATAATATAATAATAATAATAATAATAATAATAATAATAATAATAATAATAATAATAATAATAATAATAATAATAATAATAATAATAATAATAATAATAATAATAATAATAATAATAATAATAATAATAATAATAATAATAATAATAACAATAATAATAATAATAATCTTTATTTAATAGCAAAGCTAACAATTACATAATTAACATTTACAAAACTTTGCAATTTGCTAAGATAACTACATTCATATAAATGGAACAAGATGCACACTTAATGCAACATTTAATGCCCGCGCGGGCCATAATGTGTACTTTATGCCCGCAGTAATTTATTATGTAGATGGTATCTAAGGTATAAAAACACAATAATGTACTGGTATGACATAAATAATTATTAGTGTAATTCATGTGTTCATCCTTCTTTATGCACCTGTCTAAAAACCCAGATAGTTGACACTTAAACAACCGGTAGCCTGAACTGTGCCCCCCTTATACATATTGAAATATTTTTTTAAATTGTAAATTTGTAACTTACCAAAACAAGGGCTAGCGTGACAGCGGCAATGGTCTCTGGGGACTCCACATTAGGTAGACTATTTTCAAGAAAAATTTTAGCTTTCTGTAAAGTATCTGAAATAAAAGTTGTATCATTAGTTATTACCAATTACATGTATCATCGTGTCTAAAAAAAAATAAGGACAGCAAAATCAATCAAAACATTAGTGAACTAGGTGAGATAGTAAATTTGCGTCAATAATGAATGCCGTATAATTTTACCAGTCAAAAAAGTTTTATTGTCATTTTTGACAGTGAAGATTTTAAGAATCGCAATAATCAGTGGCGTAGCGTGGTTGAAGGGGCGGAGGGGGCGGAAACTTCAAAGGTATGGGCGTTTTTTTTATGGCGGTGAGGGGGCAAAAGAGGTTGAAAAAAAAACGCGCCGCAGGCGAAAGTTTTGTGGGTGCCACACCCTTTTTTCAATGAAGTTGCCTGATTTTTAAGTAGGATAAATATAAAATACACAAGATCCTCAAGGAAATCACAAAAAAATTAAACAAGTAAAAAAAAGTGCTTCGTTTTCATGGTTCATTATGGGTCCTGGCGGGGGGGGGGGGGGGGGGTAATTACCCCCTTATCTACGCCCTTGTTGAAAGGGCGCCTCACTGCGTATGCATAATTTCGTTTGCTTAGTAAATTTTGGCCTGAGAAATAAAGTTTTTGTTTTGTCATACAGCAAAATACCTGAAAGAATACAAATTATTGGTCGTGGCAAAATATTTTTATTATTAATTAAATCAAGTAGTGAAAATAAAATATAATCTCGAAATAGATAACAAGTTTATTTTATGTTTCTTTACTCTTAAAGTTATAAACAAATAATAACCTAATTAAAACCTGAAACTGGAAACTACTGGGAGAGTGGGAAGGGGGCGCCGTTTGGGACAGGGCTCAAAGGGCGGGGGGGGGCGGTTGCCCCCCCTGGCCCCCTGCACGCTACGCTACTGGCAATAATGTAGCTATTTTGTCATTCCGTGGTCGACAACTTTACGAAATAGAGCAGATGAACACATTACCTACCATTCGCTCAATACAACTAAACCTTAAAATCATTAATGGTGTTGAAATATATACTCTGGTTCATTAGTGGACTGCTAAATGTACTGTATCAAAACGGAATTTTTTAATAAAGCAACCCTATATAGCCCAAAAACGAGTAGAATTTTTAAAAAAATTTAAGAATAACGGCAAAGCTCAATTTCCCTTTAAACCCGTTTTTCTGGATAAAACCGGGATATACAGTAAAGGGGCTATTAGGTGAAGATGGCAAGATAAAACTTTTCATATACAGTGACCGGCAAAGAGTTCGCAACGTATGGGAAAAATTTTTATCAGCGGAATATTGAAAAATCTTTTTTGGGGGATTGGATGTGCATGTCCCATAACCTTAAAATCGATTTTGACATACGTCACGTGACCAATGGTATGGCGGGAAAGTTGAAAAAACCAATATGAAATCATCATAAATCAGATAAGTTGATGAGATATCGAAAAAATTCTAAGAATAAAAAGTGTTTAGAATTCCATTAGAACCTTAAATACAGTGTTTGGGATATCTACTTAAAAAAATATAAAATCGAATATTTTTGTAAATATTTTTTTACCGAATTAAAAATTTCCATATTTTTCCTTTCTTAGAGCTTTATTAAAGTAAAACTGACATCTGGTGACCACAACTAGAAATATCCTTTTGTTTTTCTGACAATTTGGAGCAATAATTCAAAAAATTCGTTTACACTTGGATACCAGCTGTTGCAATAGTCTATTTCTAATAACCTTATCGATATTTTTTATATCGAAATATTCTATTATGTTAAGAAATCCTTAAATTCATTTATCCAAAGAAAATTTTATTTATAACCGTAAAAATAATTTAAATTTTTATTAACTTTTAGATTTTTTTAAAGATTTCTGCGAAATTCAAAATTATTTTTTACGGTTATAAATAAAATTTTCTTTGGATAAATGAATTTAAGGATTTCTTAACATAATAGAATATTTCGATATAAAAAATATCGATAAGGTTATTAGAAATAGACTATTGCAACAGCTGGTATCCAAGTGTAAACGAATTTTTTGAATTATTGCTCCAAATTGTCAGAAAAACAAAAGAATATTTCTAGTTGTGGTCACCAGATGTCAGTTTTACTTTAATGAAGCTTTAAGAAAGGAAAAATATGGAAATTTTTAATTCGGTATAAAAATATTTACAAAAATATTCGATTTTATGTTTTTTTAAGTAGATATCCCAAACATTGTATTTAAGGTTCTAATGGAATTCTAAACACTTTTTATTCTTAGAATTTTTTCGATATCTCATCAACTTATCTGATTTATGATGATTTCATATTGGTTTTTTTAACTTTCCCGCCATACCATTGGTCACGTGACGTATGTCAAAATCGATTTTAAGGTTATGGGACATGCACATCCCATCCCCCAAAAAAGATTTTTCAATATTCCGCTAATAAAAATTATTCCCATATGTTGCGAACTCTTTGCCGGTCACTGTAGTAAAAAAAAAACGTCAGTGAGTGTATGGTATATTATTATTATTCTACATGCTCGTTTAGAACATGGATTTGTAAATGATGCAAGTTTGATATTCAAGTTTTGCCTGAAATCTGGTGATTATCATGATTCGATGAATAGTAAAAACTTGAGAAATGGTTTGAAGAAAAATTGTTACCAAACTTGGAAGAACCGTCGCTTATTATCATGGAGAAAGCCACCTATCATTCTGGGCTAATTGAAAAAATTCCAAATACAAGTTGGTCAAAAAGATTACTTATTGCATGGTTAGAACCACCCCGGTGAAGCTTAAATGGACGATTTCGCAACACAGTAGAAAGAGAAAGAAGAGAGAGAGAGGGGTGTTAGTGTGCCTGCCGGCCATCAGGGCAAATTAGCGCTGTTGTCGCCAGCTGGCCGTGTAACCGGGTTCTGTCGCATATTTTTGACGTATAGAAGAGAAGGACAGTTATATTCTAACCTACTATAACGCTTCCCAAACTGCGCCAGGTGCTAATTGGAACAAACCAGCCAGCCGCCAGCACGCCATCCATCGCCTCGTCACAACTGTCAATTTTTCTTGTCCACGTTTTTTTCTGAGGAAATTAATTAATTTTTTATTATCATTTTAATACACAATTCTATTAGTTTCTATTCTAGAAAACTTCGCCGATGTGTGTAATCTTTCAGTTATTATTCCAGCCTACTATGCAGGTAATTATTTTTTATTGTTTATCAAATTGATTTTACACTTCCTTACCTATTTTTTATATAGGAATATAGGAAATGTAAGTTTACAATAAATAAATTAACATGAATTGTTTCACATACATAATAGGTGTTGGTTAACAAGCCAATCTTAACAAAATATCACTGGGCAACCTGCAGATAACTGCAACACATTGTGCCCGAGGTAATACCTAACAATCTATCAGTTACGAACAGATAAGTTTAGTCTCTTGAAATGATAATTTTAACATTTTTGTTTTACTGAGTGGATTAAAAATTATAACATAATGGCACAAAGATAATGGTTTGAGCTAACTCGATAAGTAGATACTGGGCCATCGGCCATATTTTACAGAGAAATTTAATGTCTACCCGATACTGTTTCTTTTGTTTCAGAGAACGCTGTAAGAATCACCTGATAGTTTATGGATCTTTTAGTACGTGTCTCAATGCATCCTAGTGCTTGTGTTTATACAGTATTTGTGATAATATTATATGAATCGAGTCAATTCCAGATGAGTGAGACCTGTGAGACGTAACCTAAGGACATTAGTTTATTCTAAACAGTTATTTTTTGTTATGGTTGTCAATGCAGTTTTTATTTATAAATAAACGTAGAAAACATTATTTACGATAAAGTGCTTCCATCTTTATTTTCTAAATCTTGGTTAATATAAAAATAATGTGCATTATTTATTCCATAAAAAAAAACTTTTGTGCGTCTTTTTATTGATTTAATTTGTGATTTAATAATATTTATATTGAATCACAAATTAAATCAATAAAAACTCGTTCAAAAGTTAATAATTAAATTGAAAAGTCCTAAAACCGCTGTTCAAATTTCCCGCCATTGCGCCTCTGATGGCCGGCGGGCACACTAACACCCCTCTCTCTTTCTCTTCTTTCTCCCTCTACTGTGTTGCGATTTTTTAACAAGGAGCTAACATTTCTAACCCTATAAATTTTCTTTGGTTAGAACTAGTGATGGGATCACTCGAGTGAAAAATAACCTATAATGTGGTTTTTTGAATCACTTGAATTATTCGATTATCTTCGGAAATAATTCGAGTGACGAAATGAGTGACGAGCAAATGGTTTTTATTTTCCAACGGGTCTCCAAAGTTGCTGCCCGCCTGTCAATCACTCACTGCGGCCAGAGCCATCTTCTAGCGAACGGCTAAACCGAGTGGTTTCGGTTATTATTGGCGATATAATTCAAATTAAATACTGCATTACGGGTTACCTGTGTGATAATATGATTTATAATTTAGATTTAAATACTGCATGACGGGTTGCCTGCGTAGGATAATAGGATTTATCATTTTATTTAGATTTAAATCGTCGGCGTCTACTGAAGTACTGAAAACTGAATGTTTAGGGGTGAGTATTCAGTATTCATAAACATCATGAGTTATGCAATATCGTGACATCTCAAGGTCAAGTAGTCAAGTTGTTAAATAAATTGTAAGATCTGGGAACTGGGAACCATGCCAAAAAATCCACAAATATCTCCGCCACATTTAATAATCCGCAAAAAATCAATCAATTAACAACACCGAGTCAGTTATTCCCAATACAAATGCTGTATATCAACATGAACGATGAACCGCCAATATTAATAATTAATATTAGAATTTGAGTGAAAAAAAAATCGATTATAATTTGGTTTTTAAATCACTCGAATACTCGGTAGTCGATTATTAAAATAAGTCGATTTTTCCCAACACTAGTTAGAACCAAGACTAATTCCGGTTTCACCATTTGCAATGAAAGATCAGATTTGGATAATAGTGAAGCAGCATATCCCTTACAAATATTACAAGTAATCTGGAAAGCGCTGTTTATTTTATTTTTTAATTAGTTCTATTTGAATTTAATAGGCATGCATGGATATCGCGTTTTAAGACTTCCTTCATATTGCCACTTTAATCCTATGAAAATAGTTTGGTTAAAATGTAAGTGCTATTATGATGCAAAAATAAGTTCTATGCATCCTCTAACAAATGATGTAGTTTTGAGTCTGTGGAATAAGAGAGAAGAGAAAATGTAACAGTGGAAAAATGAAAAATTATGTAACACACACTAATAAAATTATAAATGATGTGTGGGAACGGGAAAGATTTATCGATGCTTCAGATACTCTTCCCCTTATTATGAACTTGGAAAAATCTGTCACTTGGTTAAAAAATTAGAACGAGTTTTTGACAATATATTGTGGCAAGAACTTGCATGGGGCAAATTTTAGCAACAACGTAGTCCGTGGAATAGGTACGAGCTTAAACTATTCTGTTTAAAATTAAAAATATTGAATTTTTGTATTACCTGAATCGGCGTCCGTTTCAATTCCAATCTCGTAGAGAGCGATTACAGTTTCGGCAGTAATTTCTACGATGTTTTCCAAACGGAAGGATTCCGAGCTTAAATTTCTTCTAACAGTCCCAGTAGAGCTGTAATGGAATAAAGAATTGATAGTAAAAACACGAAAGAAATGAACAGAGTAATACAAAATAAAAACACTGCCATTTTTCACGAATTAAATTGAATAAAAAAACACGGAAATTGAAATTTAACAGAATTAAATTGAAAATAATTTCTCCGTTACTTCCCTAAGGATTGATGATGATTTTTTCTTAATTTTGCTGGAAGTATGTTGAGACGAAATATTCGTTAATACCGTTCGAGCAAAAATTATTTGCATCAAAGGGGGCCTTGCATCTAAGGACGTAATGCTTAGCGGTAGAGCTTAATACCTGTTAAGGTGTCAGTAACTACCTGAATTAACAATCAATTAGTTATTCCGTCATCTTTGACAGTCGTTACAAGTAATTTGATTCATCGCTAATTTTTCCAATTTCTTGAACAATTCACAAAATGGGCTTTACGGAACAGCACAAAACATTCATGGTTGAAGCATATTTTCGAAACGGGGTTAGAGTAAATGGTGAGTGTCAATACAATCCGGTTTTGTGCATGGACGGTTTTCACGAACATTCTCCTAACGTTGCTTTTATTGCTGGGGATTTTTATCATTGTCTGAAAAGAACCGTGACTGCATGTGTCTAGTAAAAACAGGTTCTATACAACACAAAAAAGAAGCAGGAAGACCATCTGTCAGAACAGAAGAACTTGTTGCAAACGTTCGTGAAATAATGCAAAATACGCCAACAAATTGTATAAGACGCCTGTCCCAAGAAGTGGAAAGATCTTATGGAACATGCAGGACTATTCTTAAGAAGCAGCCAAATTTATTTTCTTATAAAGTGCAAGTATTCCAAGAAATACAAGTCGCAGATTTTGAAAGACGCAGGAATTACTCTCAATGGTTTACCCAAAATTTATTGGAAAGAAATGATTTATTAGACCTGACATTTTTTTCGGATGAAGCCTGGTTCCCCCTCTCCGGTTATGTGAATTCTCAGAATACACGCATGTGGAGTAGTGAAAATCCCCATTTTTTTGTAGAGTTCACATTGTACCCTCAAAAAATTGGTATCTGGTTAGCTGTTTCCCGAAGAAGAATTGTTGGTCCTAATTTTCAGTTTTCGATCAGACATTGAATTCCCACCTAGAGGACCGTGTTTAACAGTTATGGATTACTTCGTTTTACCTCATTTAAAGAACACTATTTTAAAAACACCAGTGGCAAATTTAGAACAATTACAAGAAATGATTATCCAAGAATGTGGTAACATTTCTCCAGGGATGCTGGTCAACACTTTCGAAAATATGAAGAGACGCGTGAATTTATGCTTGGAGTATCGCGGTGGCCAATTTTAGCAATTTATGCAATTATTTTTCTTCTTCTTTATGCATTCTTACTTTGTTAATTTAGTAACCAACAAAAATAAATTTGTATTTGTCTACTTATTTTATTACTCATTAGTTTGGCATATCATGTCATAATATGAATTTGACAAAATTTTAACCTAGATTTGGTTAGATATATCGTCCCCATATCATTGATGTGATCTAATCCAAGCCCTGCGTTTTTTAATCTAAGCCCTCTTTGATGCAAATAATTTTTGCTCGCACGGTAGTTTAGTCAACTATACCTTAGAAAATTACCACCAACAATGCATCCGACGGACAAATAAAAAAATCGAAGGTGGACCTGATGCTAACAATTTTGGGCCATGCCTTGTTATAAAGTTAAAAATAATACAATAAACCACAGGGTGCTTCGCAATTCGTTCGTTTATATTATTGAAATGTCAGTTAGATAAGCGAGCCCTGTGCCTCCGAGCGTCACTTATCCCCATCCCCCAACCTCCCTATTTTGGGTTATGTCAAAATGCCATTTTGCAGTGCATGGCCAAATATTTGTCTTTGTCTACTGTTAAACATCCTAGAACGCCATAATTTTCATGATTCGTAATAGAGTAATAATGGCCGAGTTCCTTTTAGTTACTTTTAAAAAGCAAATCAAATCCATTGTCAGGTCGTCTAATAAAAAAAAAATTCAAGTCATAATAATGAAAAAAATATTAGTTATCTATGTTAACTATTAAAAACGCAGAACCAATTTCAGCAACACATCCTTTCCAATCTTAATTCAAATTTCCTTTTGCAGACGGCTTAAGCTTATACTAGTCAAATAAAATTAAGGGTTAGATTTATCAGCTTTGGCAGCTTAAGTAGAAAGGATTTAGGATCGAAATTGCGGAAAGTAAATGTTGAGGGAAAAATTTGAAGATTTATCTTACTTATCTTATTATACATGTTGATTAACATGGATTGCGCCATAAAACATAGGGTTTTTACAAATACAATATACATCTACTACCTTTATGTAGGTATGCATAAAAATATGGAGAATGTATACGGTTTAAAGGATAATTATTTTATTTCGCTATTAAGAAAAAATATAGCACAACACAGCAAACTAGTTCGAATTAATTAAAAATTATCTAAAAAATAGAACTTAATGAACCTGTTCAAATAGATAAAGAAAAAAGCTATCCAAAAGTATTTAAGTATGGTGTTCCTCAAGGAACAATTTTAGGACCATTATTTTTTAATATTTATATCAACGACTTATTTAGTATAAATTGCGATGGACAAATACATAGTTTTGCAGATTATACTACAATTTTTTATACCGATATAAATTGGGAAAACTTAAATAATAAAATTAAAAAAGATTTTAAAATTATAAAAAATTGGTTTGATAACAATTTGTTAACAATTAATTTTAATAAAACAAATTATATTCCTTTTACTTAAAACTGAATAACCTACCACGAAATATGAATAGTATTCAAATAAATGAAGACATTCAAATTTTTAAATAAAATAAAATATTCAGAAATTATTTTTGATAGTAAATTAAATTGGAATTTTCATTTACAACTACTACCGATTTTTAAAAACATAAAAAAAATTTTAACTGTAAGACATGGAAATATTATATTACGCGTTAGTTAAAACTCATTTAAATTACGGAATTTTAGGTTGGGGAGGAATAAGTAGAACTTTAGTTAAAAAATTAGAAATATTACAAAAAAGGTTTCTAAAAATTATATTTAATAAATATTATCTTTATCCTTCAAAAGAATTATATTCAGAAACAAACAGAAACAAAAAAGTTGAACATAAGACAACTTTACATTTATAACATCTTAAAATATATATTTAAAAATAAAAACCTTATACAATTTAAAAACCATAATCATAATACAAGTCATAAAAATGAAATAACCATAAAACCTAACATAAATAAGTCCATGGGACAAAAAAATTTCAATTTAAAAACAATAATCATAATACACTTCATAAAAATGAGCTAAGTTGCCCGGTTGACCTGCTTTACTAATACGTTATTGAACTACTTTTATTGCACTTAGCAAAAACGTTAAGGCTGAATGGTAAAGTACTAGAGTTTACGAGAATAAACCGCAAAGATCAGAACTAACAGCCGGACCTTATACAGATTCACAGATACGTAGCATGAAGTCACACACAAGCCTTGAGGGTCCCTAAAATCGCTCAAAATCTCCCAAAAATTTAACTCAAACTCCATGTACACGATTTATCAATCATGATCCCTTATATAGCCTCCTTCAATAAGTACGTTAGCAAGCCTCGCAAACATGTACATTTCTGTAATTAATATGTAAATAACTAGATAAAATTGTAAATAATATGTAATTGTGTACAAAAGCGGAATGATGCAGATGAATGAAGAAGATGGCTAATGAGTCCAGTGATAGTCACCCTGTTGGTTTGCTCCAGCTTCATGTTTGTCGATTAAATGTTTTGTAAATTCTTCTTAAGGTGGGAGTATCAACATGCTTGCCAACCTATAACCTATTTCGCGTATATTTATTTAATTTTTCCAGCTTTTACACAAAATTTAAATAAAATCATGATCGTCTTTATATTTTATAGGTAATAATTGACATATTAAATAAATATCAAGGAATTTCATTAAATATTTTAGGAGAATTGTATAGCGATAAATATCGGGTAAGATTTTTAAAAATATTATTATGTCATTGTTCTTTCTTAAACAATTATCCCAAAATTAGCAATAAAATGAATAGATATTTTTGTTATGTCAGATATTACCTAAATATTGTACCGACGATATTGATTTTATTTAAATGTTAGTTAATCTAATAATAAACTAAAAAAAGCAACGCGAAATAGGGTATAGGTTGGCAATAGATCGAATGACGTTGAGAATGCCACCTTAAGGTTAAATTCTCAACGTCATTCAATCTATTGCCAACCTATAACCTATTTCGCGTTGATTTTTTGAGTTTATTATTTTAATCACTAACATTTAAAGAAAATCAAAATCGTCGGTACATTATTTAGGTAGTATCTGATATATTACAAAAATATCAATTTATTTTATTGCTTATTTTGGGAGAATTGTATAGTGAAAGAACAATGAGTGACAATGACATAATAATGTTAAAAAAAATCTTACCCGATATTTTTCGCTATACAATTCTCCTAAAATAAGTTATGAAATTCCTTGATATTTATTAAATATGCCAATTATTACGTACAGAATATCAAGTCGGTACTGATTTTCTTTAAATTTTGTAAAAAAGCTAGAAAAATTAAATAAATCTACGCGAAATAGGTTATAGGTTGGCAAGCATGTTGATTCTCCTACCTTAATGTAATTGATGCAAATTAGTACGCCAGAAGTTTGGCAACGCTGCATCTAAATTTGTGCATATCTCCTGCCAATCTCTTATGCCCAAGAAAATCGCGGTGTTGTCATACATTAGAAACGATTATTGTCACTGACAAAAAGTTACTGACAAAAATATTGGACTTTTAGTTATAGATACACGGACAGGTCACGTTATTAAATAATAAATTGTGTTTTACCTGTTCAATGTCATAAACTTAACATCCGCATCTAATGGAGTAAATCGACCATCGTCCTCTTGCCTTAGTTGCACCCATCTCTTGATTGCCTGGATAAGATCAGGATCAATGCTAAAATAGAGCTGTACTTTCGATAGGGCCTCTAAAATTGACACTGTCGCTCTGTGGCTGCCCAACATTGGATGTTCACTAAAGGAGTCGTCTTCTTTTTTGAACGACAGGATCGATTGAATCTAAAAATTATCGTTTATGGTAAACAAGAAGTACCTATGTGTCACGTCACTAAAAAAAATAAAATTCGTTTACAAACGCTATAGGCGGAATTGACACGTACCCCAAAAAAATTCGTTGCTTTATAAACGAGGAAGTTGCTGATAAACGTCACAAACTTTACACATATGATTTCTGGTTTTTTGTTGCTTTTATGGATTGAGGGTGTTTAATATTTATGGATTTCTAGTTTTTGTGTAGTTTAGTGAATTGTGTTTGTGTCTTTAATGACTCGGATACAATAACTAATAAAGACCATTCTATGTATGATTTTATTATGCCCAAATAGGGGTAAAATACCGGGTATTTCATATTTTCAGTAAGTATGAAGTAGTGATAGTTCTTGATTTTATTTATTTTATTTATTTATTTATTTGCAGGTTTTTTTTATAATAATATTAAAAATCAATATAATAAAAATAAATCCAATGAAAGCATTATTACAAAACCATAGATTAACAAATCTGTCCGATTTTGTAATGAAAAAATATACAGCCATTTATATTATTAACTTTAATCACGCCATAAATATATTTAAAAATATAAGTAAGTAATTCAAAAATATTTAACCCAAAAACAACTAAAGGAGAAATTATAATAGAAAAATTGTAATATTTAGTATTATTATTATTATTATATTACCTATATACTTTATATAATTTTTTATAATTCATGATTTTAATTTTCTTTTAAATATCAGAAAACTCATAGTTTTCAAATTAGTAGGTAATAATATTACAAATGTTGATGTCAACAAATAAAGCAATATTTTTTCAAAGTGTTAAATTAAAATTATCATAACATAAACATAGATTTGTTTTTTGTCTTGTTTGGAATATATGAGTAATGTTATGTAATAAATTTTTATTTTTATTTATATATATACATATAAAATGGAAGTTTTGTGATAAAGTTGTTTTAAACACAGAATATTATTATTAACAAATAGTATTTTTGAAGGAAATAAAATATGTTTATTAAATATTATTTTTAAAACATATATTTGTATCGTTATAAACGGTTTCAAATTCGAGTCGTATGCACTTCCCAACCAATTATACCATAGGAAAGAATTGATTGAAAAAGTGCATAATAAAACATTAAACAAAGTTTTTGATTCACATTATTTTTTAAAAGTCTAAATTTACATAAAGTTATTCTTATTTTTTTTGTAAGAGTGTTAATTTAATGATCCCATTTTAAATTTTGGTCAATCAATATTCCTAAATATTTTATAAATTCAACTTGCCTAATTTTATTTTTGCAAAAACAGTTAGCATAATTAATTGTAACTACTTATATCTGATATTTCTAAACAATTTAAATCATGAATTTTAATTTCTTTTAAACTATTCGGCTAAGTATTTTTATAACAAGAAAAAGTCATAAATTTTGTTTTAGTTAAATTTAGGTTTAATAGGTCATAACTCAAATTATTTTTTATTATTGAAATGTCTAGTTCTGATATGTAATTCTATTTTATTATGATTAATTTAACCACATCTAACTAGGCCTAGGCCACACAAATAAGATGTATAATTGTATAAGCCCGGACCTGTCTATTTTCTCCATTCGTTAAATAATAATTTTGCAGTGCCTATGCCTATTCCTGTGTGGTTTTGTTTAGATGCGCAAGGTCATAAATGTACCACTTTCGCGATTATTGTTTGCTTATGTAAAGGTAAATGCCTATGATTTCCCCCCGTATTTTCTATGAAATATACTTTCGGTTTTAGTAACAGTAGATTACAAACATTGGTGACGATCAAGCAAAATAGACAAATTATTTTATTCATTACTTTTCCTCTGAGTATATTACGTACTTGCCGTCACAAACTTACCTTTCCAGGCAACAACTTTATCATACTAATAGTTTCAGAATAATTCGTCTTCAGATCCAACTGTTTTATACTTAATAGAGGCGTCAATGAAGCTAACGCATCCGTCAAGCCTCCTCCATCTATCGTATTAATCTGAGGTATAGCTAAACCACCAGAAATAATTAGTTCACCTCTCTCTGAGCCTGGCACTACATTTTTTGGCGTATCCAAATGCAGAACTTGACTAAATCCAGATTCCTCGTTAAAATTCCATATCCTAATAAAAGATAAACGTTTTAATTTTATTATTAAATTTATAATACATATAGTTGCTCAAACTCTTGATGCCTCAAATATTTCAATGTCAAAGTTGTTGGTTAGGTCATTTTTTGTTTAAAATCTGTGCACCTCGAGTTTTTAGTAATACATTATAAAGTTTAAAGCCCGGACCTGTCCATCTTTCCATTCATAAATTAACATTAAATTTAAAAAATCCTCATTTTTATGTATAGAAAAGAAAACCCATTTATACAGAAGTGATTTCAAATTAGAAGTCGGGCGTTTAAAGCAATCAAATAAACTAAAATTTTTGGGGTTGGTAGATGAAGCTATTATTTGGAGTGAGCATATTAAATATATTAAACAGAAAATAGTTGCACCAGTGGAAATTAAAAAAAAACTCAGTTTATTGACTCTGAATTATATGTTACGTCCTATTTATTTTGCTATTATTCACTGTCATTTACAATATTTAACTAATCTTATGGGAATCAACTTTTCAAAATTTACTTAACCCTTTAGAGGTTTTCCAAAATAAAGCAGTTAAAAATATATATTCTTTGGATAGACAATATTCAAGTAAACTTTCGTATAAAAATTTTAATATTATGTCAATTACGGATATTGACTTCATCCAAAATATTGTTTTTGTTCACCAAATTAAATCAAAACATAAACAATCAAATATACAGCTTAATTACAGACGTGACGTACATATAATCATTTAACTAGACCTGTTTGGAATATTGACTTACCCTTAATATAAACTAGGGCAGGTCAGAACTCCATTTAATAATAATAATAATAATAATAATAATCATAATAATAATAATAGTAATAATAATATTAATAATAATAATAATAATATTAATAATAATAATAATAATAATAATAATAATAATAATAATAATAATAATAATAATAATAATAATAATAATAATAATAATAATAATAATATTAAGTTTATTTAAAATTTAATGATATAATAAATATGTTTATGTTGTCTTCGATAAACTTATTCTTCAATATCCCCTGAAGCTGAGCTTGTTAGGGGCAAATCTTAATTTTTGTTTTAGTATGTAAAATCATAAATCATAATTATGTATTAAAAATCAAGTTTTAAAGTAAAAATGTTAATTTATAGTATAAACGCAGCTTTTTTAAAGAAATATATTACCTATAATAAAATTATTAATTTATAATTTTTAAGTAAAAAATATTACTTATATAAATTATTCAGAACAATATTAATTAATTAAAGCATTTCTAAAAATATTTTCAAATTGTGTGTTTTTAATATACACCTACGTGTTTTTATTTCGACTTTACATTTTTTTAATGAAATCTATTTTTTAATTTTTATTGGTAAATAATCGTTTAAATAAAAACACAAATATTTGAAATTTTTTTGTCCTATGGACTTATTTATGTTAGGTTTTATGGTTATTTCATTTTTATGACTTGTATTATGATTATGGTTTTTAAATTGTATAAGGTTTTTATTTTTAAATATATATATTAAGATGTTATAAATGTAAAGGTGTCTTATGTTCAACTTTTTTGTTTCTGAATATAATAGGGAACTTGACAAAAATTTTAAATGGGGAAAAAATTCTGTAAGCAAGAAAAACAACATATTTCGTCCCAAAAGACCGCTAGAAAGATTTAAAAATGCCCCAAAATTCAAATTATTCCAAGCGGGTAAAAACGCACTGCTAGTAGTCGTGACGTCAAGGGGTATCATTTATCAGATTTGTGTGTGACATCCACGAAATAGGTTATAGGTTTTCAATAAATTTGATGATTTGTCAGATTTGACATCCACGCGTCAAGCGACACGATCTTAAAACAACAATACACTAACAATAACACACGGCAATCCAAATGCAAATTGGGTCGCTCGGCACCTGTCAGGAGTGTAAGGATAACGGATGACCAAAAGTCATACCCTCTGACGTCATCGGGCTTCGCGCGCTTTAGAGATCGTTTGAAATGCTTTCGACACGCGCGAAACTTTAAAGAATTTTTACCAAGGCTTTTTTGATTTTTAAGGAGTAATAATTGGGGAATAATATTATATATTTTTTAGTCCTAACTAAATCATATTATTGAAAATGATTATGCAGTGCGCATGTCCATGTATGGATAGGGTTTAAATTTGTGATTATTCTTTGCTGATTCAAAGGTATATGACTATGATACGAGCAGCGTACCATCCCATTCCGTCCGCGATGCCAAGAGGAGCGCGATTGTCCGAAAAAGTATGCTTTTATACTTTGCGGGTTCTAACGGACAGCGCCCCCTTAGAGCCCAATCTAGCTGGCTACGCCACTCCCAACTAGCAAAATTATATTTATAATGATTGTATAAACCACTACACAAGGAAAGTTGATAAAACCAAATCATTTTTAAAGGGGTTTTTAAACCGTAATACGATAGCTATACAACCAAAAAAGGCCCATTTTTATAAAATATTTTAATTCTATAGTGTCTGCATTGTAAGGCTATACAGTCATTATACAATTCATATAGGTATATTTAAATAACACTTATAAAACTGTTATATAGATATTTTGTAAATCCTAAAACAAAAATTTCATTTTATAATGTTGAAGAACTACACCAAAATATCGCAAAATTGCTGTATAACCCAGGTCTTGCAAAATAATATGGATAACATTTATAAGTTAAAATGGCGATGGAATATTTCTAATAAAAAATATTTTGTAATGATAGAATCTTTGACAAACGGCATTAAATGACCAATTGTATGTGCCCGGCAACTTTTTCTGACAAAATATATATACTTTTACAGTAAAAAATGCAAGCGCCTTGTTTCTTCGTTTAATGGACTGTATATTACTTGATATGAAAACACTACTTTGACTACAAAATTAAATCTATTTTCTCATTTTGCAAATAATGTCACATATTACGACAAATTAAAAACTTCTTCTTGACAGCATATCAATGATTGACTGGTTCTGGTCACTCTCCTGCATCCCACGTAATTAGAAAAAAGGTGTCTTTGTTAATTAAGGAACATGCCGCCCGCCTTGAAATACCTATTTCAATTAACAATAAAAGAAAGAAAACTAGACATTAACAAATAAGTAAATGATAGGAATATTCTCAAGATCCTGTTTCATTAGAATGAATTGGTAACACGCACAATTTTGTCACAGCGCGTTTACAGATAGAACGATCGCCGCATTTTATACTTGCTACGCGAATTACATTATCCGAGCCGGGATACAGTTCAATAACACGTCCAGTCTTCCATTTACAAACTGGCACATTGTCCTCCTTAATGATCACCAAACTGCCAACCTTCAGCAGATTCGGATAATTCATTTTCCATTTAACTCTTGATTGTAGTTCAGAAATGTATTCTTGGTTCCAGCGTTTCCAGAACTGCTGAACCATACATTGTAAATGTTGAAATTTACGGAGACGATTTTCAGCAACAACCGTATAATTGGACTCTGGCAAAGCAGTTAATGTCTTTCCTACCAGAAAATGGGATGGTGTGAGCGGTGTCATATCTTGGGGATCTGACGACAGAGGAGTTAATGGTCTAGAGTTTAGTACTCCCTCTATTTGAGTTAAAACCGTGCTCAGATCTTCGTAAGTAAGACTAGTGTCACCGACGACCCGTTTAAGATGAAATTTAATACTTTTAACACCAGCCTCCCACAAACCTCCGAAATTAGGCGCTCTAGGGGGCATAAAATGCCAAGTAATTCCTTCAGCTGATAAGTCAGAGACTAATCTATCAGAGTTTAACAGCAAAAATGATTGAAGATTTGAGTTTGCCCCAACAAAATTAGTTCCATTATCAGAGTAGATATGCAAAGGTTTACCTCTTCTTGCTATAAATCTTTTAAGAACCGCAAGAAAGGCCTCACTGGTTAAGTCACTGACAACTTCTAAATGAACACATTTGGTATTCATGCATATAAAAATACATATATAGCCCTTAAGGATTTTTGGGTTTCTTGTTTTTCGATCCTTAATTGAAATGGGCCCAGCGTAATCAACACCAGTATGAGTAAATACTGGTTGAAAGGCAGATACACGGTATTTAGGAAGATTTCCCATAGAATAATTTAGTGAAGTTGGATCTGCTTTAAAACATTTGACACACCGTTTAACTATTGTTCTAGCTATTCGACGTCCAGAAATAGGCCAAAATCTTTCGCGAATTGTATACAATAGTTGTTGCGGCCCGCAATGTAATAAAGATACATGCAGATCGCTCATAATTAGATTTGTAAGGGGATGCTTATTATGCAATATAATTGGATGTTTTTGTTCGTTGGATACGCGGGCATTTTGAATCCTTCCACCGACTCTTATTAAACCTGCTTCATCGCAATAAGGCTTTAAACATAATAAACTGCTTGACCGTGATAAAAGTCGATTGGTTTTCAATAAATTATAATCCTTGGCAAATGACTGAATTTGAGATACCTTGACCAAATAATTGAGCGCATTATTTAGTTCTGATGCTCGTAATGGACCACCTGGAAAGTCCTTATTTTTAAGTCGTTCAATAAATCTCAAACAATACGCAAAAATTCGCTTTATTTTTAGCAAAGAAGAGTGTTTATTGAAATCAATATCAGGGCCTTCCTGAACAGAAGCGGAATGAGTCATCACTCTTTGTTCAGGTACATCTCCAGATACCTCAGGTACCACATGAACATTATCAACCTGAGAAAAGAGCCATATGGGTCCTTTCCACCATAATTCGCTTAGCAACAAGGATTCTGCCGAAATTCCTCTAGAAAGACAGTCGGCTGGATTCTCATCTGATTTAACGTGAAACCAGTCGCAAGGCGCTGACATATTTTGAATCTGGGTGACTCGATTAGCGACAAATGTTTTCCAGCGACTAGGACATCCCTTAATCCAGCATAAAGTTATTGAAGCATCACTCCAATAAACAACCTTACTGATATTTATTTTTAAAGAATCCATTACCTTTTTAACAAGTTTGCAAGTGAGAAGTGCGGCACACAACTCTAAGCGAGGTAAACTATTCTTTTTTATAGGTGCTACACGAGATTTCGATAGAATAAGATTAGAAGAAATAAAGTCTCCAGAGCCTGTAAAACTTACAATATAGACACATCCACCATAAGCCTTTTCTGAAGCGTCTGCAAATGCATGAATCTGTATAGTTTCCCATACATCTTCTAAAACATATCGAGAAATGCTTATTTGATTTAAAACTTGTAGATCCTTACAAAAGTTTAACCATATATTGCAAAGAAAAGGAGGAATTGGGTCATCCCACGACAACTTTTCTTGCCACAGAAGTTGCAAAATAAGCTTTGCATTAACCACGACTGGTCCTAAAAGGCCTAATGGATCAAATATTTGACTTATAACTGACAGGATCATTCTTTTTGTAACTTGAATGTCAGACTTGAAAACCTTAATTGAATAATGTATTTTATCCTCAGAAGCATTCCAAAATACCCCCAAAGTTTTATTTTGTTCATTGCTTCCCAAATCTAAAACATTACAGGATAAGTTTTCGTGAAGTTGAAATTGACTTAATAATTCTGGTTTATTAGACAACCATTTCCTTAGCTGAAAACCCCCGCCAGCCAAAATAGATGATACTTCTTTTTGAAGTTGCAACAATTTTGCAATAGTAAATGCACCTGTCAAAAGGTCATCCAAATAAAAACAATTTAAAATAGCTTCGCTTGCTTCTGGGTACTCGGCCTGAGCCTCCAGAGCAAGTTGCTTCATACATCTCACTGTCAAAAATGGTGATGACGCACAACCATATGTTACAGTGTTCAGTTCATAACATTCAATCGGAGCTTGAAGACTGTCTGGATCCTTCCACAAAATTCTTTGAAAACTTCGTTCACTAGGGTCAATAAGGATTTGCCTATACATTTTGGAAATATCTGCATTAAGCACATACGGGTAACTCCGAAAACGTAATAAAATTGAAAGAAGGTCCCTTTGAATAGTAGGTCCCACACATTGTATTTCATTTAAAGATAACCCAGTGTCGCTCTTAGCTGAGGCGTCAAAAACTACTCGCACCTTTGTGGTAAGACTAGATTCCTTTATTACGGGATGATGTGGCAAATAATAACAGGGTTTATTATCATTTTTTTTCATGGAAAAATCCCAAACCTTGGACATGTGACCCAGACCGTTATACTCCGATAGAAAGTCCACATAGTCTTTCTTTAAACCTTGGTTTTTGCTTAAACGCTTTTCCAGAAGACCCAATCGTTTAAGTGCCATATACTTTGACAAACCCAGATCCTCTTTATTGTCCTTAAACGGAAATTTTACCATAAACCGTCCGTCAGGAACCCGGCTATGGGTCTTTACAAAATGTTCCTCGCAGAACTGCTCGGATTTAGACAAATAAGTTTGATCATTGTAACCTTCCTCCAGTTCCCAAAAGCGTCTTAATTGGTCATCAATCGTCTGATCTAATGACAAACAAGCCACAACCTGCTTATTAGAAACATTGAAACGATTACAATATCCAGCGACAACCCAACCTAATCTTGTTTTTTGAAGGGTGGGCATTCCTTCTTTTCGAATTTGTTTCATAAGTAATATTTTATAAAATATATCAACTCCCAATAACACATCAATGTCACTTTGATAATTAAACGACGCATCGGCTAGTTTTAAATTCGCTGGAATGTCCCAATTTGAAATATTGAAAGAAACTGTTGGAACAGCTTGCGTTATTTTTGGTATAACGAGACAACAAATGCGTTCGCTATACTCATTTATGTTTGACGTAAACTTAATACTGACCCTAGACTTTGTCGTAGTTGATAATGCTTCTCCGATTCCCATAATTTCGAAATTAACAGAAGTCTTCTCTAAACCTAATTTTTCTACTAAATGTTCGGTAATAAAGTTACTTTGGGAACCCGGGTCCAGTAATGCCCTAACAACATGAACCTGTCCCTGCTCATCTAAAACCTTAATATTCGCAGTTGCCAACACTGACAACGTCGACGAATCGTCCATTACGTGACCGGCAGTAGAAGTACTCGGAATCGACAGAATTTCCGAGCCCCTCTTAGGAATAATATCTGATGAAGCAGGTCTATTTTCGTTATTTACAACGGTGGCATCGCTTCCATGCAAAAGTGTATTATGTTTTTCTCCACAACTGCGACAAGAGGAAGTATTAGGACAGTTTTTTGTATGACCGGCGCTAAGACAATTTATACACAATTTTAACTTATTAACCGCAGTCTTTCTGGCCCTAACATTCATATTTTTGAACGCAAAACATTTATAAATAGAATGATTTTTTTTACAGTAATAGCAACAAAATTTTCCCTCTGTAGGTATAGAATGAAAACCCCTTATCTTACCTTTGTTATCTGGTTTAAAATGTACCTCCCTTTTTGAGGACTCTAATTTTTCGAGTAATTCACATTTAGATTTTAAAAATGAGTTGATATCAGTCAATTTTGGTAGTTCTCCCTTTTTTACAGGATATGACTCCCAATCTCTACGAGTGATTCTGTCAAATTTACTTGTTAATAAATACACAATTAATGTATCCCAGTTGTCAGTGTCTTGACCCAAACTTTGTAAAGACCTTAAATTTTTATTAAACAAATCATACAGGCTTCTAAGATCATTATGCGATTCTGTTATTACCGCTGGACAATCAAATAAGGCCTTAACATAGTTATATATAATAAGTCTTTTATTTTCATAACGATCAGAAAGAAGTTCCCAAGCAACCGAATAATTATCATTTGTAACTTGTAAATTTGCGATAGCTTGAAGAGGTTCTCCCTCGATATATGATTTTAAATAATAGAATTTTTCTACATTGCTTAAAGACCTATTGTTATGAATAATGGCTTGAAAGGCATCTCTAAATTCAAGCCATTTCTCATAGGAGCCATTAAAAATTGGCAGTTTTAAATTAGGCAATTTAAATGAATGCCCAGTAGAATGCACTGGCTGTGCAACCCGTCCAGCATCACTACCAACTAAACCTTTAATATTCGTTAACCCTGAGCCACCATTGTTTGAATCATTATTATTGTTACTATTTATTAGAACCTTAAATTTGCTAATTACTTCAAAGTATTGCAATTCAAAATTCTCACGCTCTATAATTTCAAGTTCTAATAGATTTTCGCTACCAATTTCAGATTCATTCAATAATGACTCAATATCACCTTGAACGTCTTCAAACTGTGATAAAAGAGGCTCGGCCTTATCGAGCCTAATTTCTAGCTCACCCACCTGTAACTCCGTGAGGCTATTAGGATCGACTGTGTCATAATAACGGCTAATTCTAGTGAGTTGACCTTTGATATTACCGCGTTTTAATTTTAGTTTATTTAGCTCTGCCATTTTTCTTAATACAAAGATAAAAACACTAGACAAGCTTACTAAGATCTTGCACCGCAATAAAACAAACAATTGGACTAACTCTAATACGGAATGATCTTACGTAGACCCACAGTTCTTCTACCATAAACTGGAACTTTCTCAAACTCCTGTATTCCGTCTGGAATTACTATAGCGTAGGCTGTTCCCTCACAGCTGACTGGCTGATGAACAGGAACCAGGTATCCCCTATAGGTATTTATTTTTGGCAGGTATGGCTTCCGACAAGACAACGCAAATACCTAAAAAATACTAAAAACAGATTCTTCTGGCGATCCGGCTCGAAGGACCAAAATGTTTCTTCGTTTAATGGACTGTATATTACTTGATATGAAAACACTACTTTGACTACAAAATTAAATCTATTTTCTCATTTTGCAAATAATGTCACATATTACGACAAATTAAAAACTTCTTCTTGACAGCATATCAATGATTGACTGGTTCTGGTCACTCTCCTGCATCCCACGTAATTAGAAAAAAGGTGTCTTTGTTAATTAAGGAACACGCCTTTTGTTTGGCGTAAATTTGGGTTTATTACGATAACAAATATTTAACAAGAAAAAGTAAAAATTTAATCTGCAGTATATTTTACACCAGATTTAATAAGTGAATGATAGAATAATTATGTAATTATGGTCTTTGTCCAAAAAAATTGATAAGTTTCGTGTATTTTTTGTTTAAGAAAATAACATTTGCATAATGGCGTCAGTCGAAATAGCGAAAGGAAGTGAAAAATATGGCGGATTTTTAATACAATGTTTTTGTTTTCTTTTTGTCGTTATACGACGCTTTGGTTGAATAATGTTTTCTAATTATACGCTAAAACGTCGTTTGGTTCTTTTTGGGTCATTATAGGAGACTTTAGTGGTGTAATGTTACCTATGCAGGCGCTAAAGAAGCCTTACATGAACGCCATCTATACCGTTTTTGAAAGGTTGCCAACTCTAAATTAGGTAGGAACCTAGCTGTATTATAATACTAGACAAAAGTCGAAACCCATTCTTAAATTTTGGGACCATTATGAGCCAACCATGTCCAAAGTAATTAAGTAACAGGATTTATTTTATTTTATAGTTTGTTGACTTTACTACTTGTGAATTTTAAGGACGTGTTTGTCCCCTTCTCTGTTTTCACCTCTATTTTTAGGTAGGATCTAGAATATATTATTTTATTATATACACTTTGTCAATGAAATGTTATGTTCTTCAACAATAAAGCATGTTTTGATTTAATTTAAACTTGTTTATTGTCATTTTTGTTCTATAAACGGAAATGAGGTTAAGTTGTATAACGCGGTTTTAGTAAACATTTTATTCTAATAAGATACATTTAAATCTTATAAGAATTTTTAAATAGTGACAATTTCTAAGATTATTAACGTCTATAAAATAGTTTTAAAGTAGTTCTGTAAGAGTTGTATTGTCTTAATATTATACTAATTTTAATAAATTATTTTAAAGTAAGCTACACAACTTCTTATTCAATGTGTATAAAACTATTTTATAACTGTTGTATAAGTGTATTGACAAATACTATACAGTTTATATATACATCTTTTAGAACTATTTTAAAAAGGCTGTGTAAAATGTGATATAAATAATTATGCAATACTAATAAAACACAGATACTCCTGATTGCCGTTTCTACTATAATATTTGTTGTATATTCATTCTTACAACTATATTATGGGATAATTTGGTTTGTTCGCTAGAATGGTTTTAACTATAGGTATTATAGAACTGAAGTATTCTTTAAATAGCACTAACGAACACCTATATAATACTTTTGTCGTTTTGGATATCCATATTGCTAGTAGTAGTGGTGTCCACCAGACCTTTAAAATAGCTTCAAAAACAATGTACACAGTCTTGTCTCCATTTAAAATTAAATAAAAAAATTCCAATTCGGCAGGTTTATTACTGGGCGTGTACCGTATTCCAAACGAACGACCCAAATTAAATATAGAGTCAATTGGTTTTTCATCCGAAATCGAAAATTAAATTCGAAATGCCGAACGCGAAATGCGTTAAATTTAAATAAGGTGAGGCACGACCCAATGAAGCGTTAAATTATTTTGGGACGCGCAAATTTGTATCTTGAAAGATGGAATTTGTAATTCTTAAGACATGCAAAATTAAGCCTGTGATTTTTATTCGAAAAGTTAACACCGGAGGCGCCTGAAACAATGAAGAGAATAAATTATCGGAAATTGTGAAAATTAGGCAAGTTCGCTCTACCAATCGTAGAGACGGATGTGTCACTCTCAAAATATTAATTAATTAATTCGAAAATTTTTATTTTCAACCAATTAGAAGGCTTCTTTTTGTTTACGTTGCTTACAGCAACGGGAGACTATCGCGATAGTCTATAGCCTATTAACCTAATAAAATTCATAGTTTTGCAGATGATACTACAATTTTTTATACCGATACAAATTGGGACAACGTAAAAAATAAAATTAAAAAAGATTTTAAAATTATACAAAATTGGTTTGATAACAATTTGTTAACAATTCATTTTCATAAAACAAATTATATTCCTTTTACTTTAAACCTAAATAACCTACCACAAAATATGAATAGTACTCAAATAAATGAAGACATTCAAATTTTTAAAGTTAATAAAATAAAATATTTGGGAATTATTTTTGACAGTAAATTAAATTGGAATTTTCACATAGAATACTTAATTAAAAAATTAAGAAGTTTACTACCGATTTTTAAAAACATTAAAAAATTTTTAAATGTAAGACATATGGAAATATTATATTTCGCGTTAGTTAAAACTCATTTAAATTACGGAATTTTAGGTTGGGGAGGAATAAATAGAACTTTAGTTACAAAATTAGAAATATTACAAAAAAGATTTCTAAAAATTATATACAATAAAGATTATCTTTATCCTTCAAAAGAATTATATTCAGAAACAAAAAAGTTGAACATTAGACAACTTTACATTTATAACATCTTAATATATATATTTAAAAATAAAAACCTTATACAATTTAAAAACCATAATCATAATACACGTCATAAAAATGAAATAACCATAAAACCTAAAATAAATAAGTACATAGGACAAAAAAATTTCAAATATTTATGTTTTTATTTAAACGATTATTTACCAACAAAAATTAAAAAATTGATTTCATTAAAAAAATTTAAAGTCGAAATAAAAACATGGATATTAAAAACAGACAATTTGAAAATATTTTTAGAAATGCTTTAATTAATTAATTAATATTGTTCTGAATAATTTATATGAGTAATATTTTTTACTTAAAAATTATAAATTAATAATTTTATTATAGGTAATATATTTCTTCAAAAAAGCTGCGTTTATACTACAAATTAACATTTTTACTTTAAAAAAATTGATTTTTAATGCATATTTATGATTTATGATTTTACATACTAAAACAAAAAATAAGATTTGCCCCTAACAAGCTCAGCTTCAGGGGATTGAAGAATAAGTTTATCGAAGACAACATAAAAATATTTATTATATTATTAAATTTTTAAATAAACTTATTATTATTATTATTAAATTAATAAGTGATAATTTTTCTTAGGTATACTACTACGACTTAATTTTAATTCAAATGTCAAGTAATTTCGAAGTGACAGGTAAGACAAACAACAAATTTGTTATCGGACATGTCTTTATGGTTTTAAATTCAAATATAACTTTAAAAAACATATTTTCGATGAGTTTAGTTTAATATGACGCACTGTATTTTTACAATAGAAGTTGATTTTAATTGTTAGTAATTAAGGTTTATTACTAAAATTTTAGGAACATTAAAAGAAACTCCAATTTATGAAATTTTTTTACCGAATCTTCCACGCAGCCGAATTAATTTCCGATAATTTTTTTCTCCGGTTCACTCATGTTTTTGATAGAAAATTTTCTATCAACAAGACCATTCGTGACCTTAAAAAAATTGTCGGTAATAATTCTGCTGCTAGGGAGATTATAAGTGAAAATTTCATACCTGTACTTTTTAACCAATAAGATACCTTCATTATGACTAGTTACCATGGCAACTAAAAGAATTTTTAAGTGGACATTTTTTGACAGTTGAAAAGGTAAACATATGATCTACAACAATTAAATAATGTACATATACCTGTGAATAATGAAAAATATCTGAATTATGTAACATTTCACATCACTTTGACCACACTTTCCTTATAATCTTCAAAATTTTGCTTTTTCATATTATACTTATACACTCATGAATATTATACAACTTTTCGTCACAAAATTCAACAAACTGTTTCCATACACTTGATTTTGATTTTCGGGTGTTATCTGGTGTTATATTTTGAATTTCTTGTCTAATTACTTGTTGATTTTCTTTACCAAATCGCGATATTTCGCTATACACTTATTAAACTCAACACTCAACGTACAGACGTTTTAAACTATATACCTAGTAATTATTATTAAGCTTTGTGACAGAACCGGTTAAACAAAAATGACAATTCAACATATTATGTCAAAATACCCTGGCCAACTTGACAAGCAGTGAAATTAGTTTAAAATGTCAAGTTTGATTAATAATTTTTTTTACAAATTTTGGTGTGAAGTGGTGTGAAATTTTCTTACCGAATCCCACTCGAGCTTAAATTATTCCTGGAAATTTTCTTTCGGGCACGAATATTTCAAGAAAATTATCCCTCGTCGCTTCGTGACTCTTGATAATTTTCAAAATATTCGTGCCCTTAAGAAAATTTCCGGAAATAATTTAAGCTTTTGTGATATTATAAGTGAAAATATACCGATGTCAACGTTTGACGAACAAAATTAACCTCCAATGATGTGTCAAAAATGACGGCTGTGGGTAAATACTAATTTGTTTCTCCTATATATTTATATTATATTAACAAACCCGAAAATTTGGTAGAACTGGCAATCTTTTATAATTTATGCACGTTGCCTTGGAGACAATCGTCAAGGACTCAGTCTCGAACTCTGTCAACCGACAACCCACCTGTGAATTATACCAAGACAAGCGCAATTGCAAATTTATATGTCTAGACAAGAAAGGCAGAATATTTTTTTATAATTTATGCACGTTGCCTTGGAGACAATCGTCAAGGACTCAGTCTCGAACTCTGTCAACCGACAACCCACCTGTGAATAATACCAAGACAAGCGCAATTGCAAATTTATATGTCTAGACAAGAAAGGCAGAATATTTTAAGCGAATGACGATATTTCTATCTACCAGCTAAAAGATAATTATTATGCCATCATCACTGTCACGTCAGTTATTAATAGATTCTTAAGGAAAAAGGACAGTGGAGTAGGTGGTTTAATATAGTTGCTATAATTTACGAATTTAATTTTATTTTATAACTGTGTGGTTTTGGACAGACAATTTTTATTTGGTATATTTTATTATCAGCAGTGTCTTTTTGGTGACCATTTGAAACAGCAGAACAAGGTGAGTTATATCGCGCGGTGGGTCGACCATCGAGAGCGAAACAAGTCCAGAATTGATTAATAATATTCGGCAGGTAATAAGTAATTTATTTCAATAAATTAACCTGAGAAACTATAGTGTGGGAAGGGAAACTTACCCAGTGACAAAATTAGAGAGATAAATATAGAATATAGGTACACACACTGATAATCTAAAACCCGTAATATACCGTGCGAGCAAAAATTATTTGCATCAAAGAGGGCTTGGATTAAAAAACGTAGGGCTTGGTTTAGATCACAATGATATGGGGACGATATATCTAACCAAATCTAGGTTAAAATTTTGTCAAATTCATGTTATGACATGATATGCCAAACTAATGAGTAATAAAATAAGTAGACAAATACAAATTTATTTTTGTTGTTTACAAAATAAACAAAGTAAGAATATACAGAAAAAAAAGAAAAATAATTACATAAATTGCTGAAATTGGCCACCGCCATGCTCCAAGCATAAATTCATACGTCTCTTCATATTTTCGAAAGTGTTGACCAGCATCTCTGGAGAAATGTTACCACATTCTTGGATAATCTCTCTTGTAATAATTGTTCTAAATTTGCAACTGGTGTTTTAAAAATACTGTTCTTTAAATGAGGAAAAACGAAGTAATCCATAAACGTTAAACAAGAGGATCTAGGTGGGAATTTAACGTCTGATCAAAAACTGATCAATCTGTCGTCGAAAAAATTGCGTAAGTAGGTAATAGTTTCGGCGGCTGTATGGGCGGTTGCACCGTCCTGTTGAAAATATCCAAAACGTAGTTCGTCGTCAAGTAATTGCTCCACAAATGGATTCAAAATTATAATATTGTCTCTATACCACTGTGCTGTAATTGTGTAATGGAAAAAAATAGGACCAACAATTCTTCTTCGGGAAACAGCTAACCAGACACAAATTTTTTGAGGTTGCAATGTGGACTCTACAAAAAAATGGGGATTTTCACTACTCCACATGCGTGTATTCTGAGAATTCACATAACCGGAGAGGGGGAACCAGGCTTCATCCGAAAAAAATGTCAGGTCTAATAAATCATTTGTTTCCAATAAATTTTGGGTAAACCATTGAGAGTAATTCCTGCGTCTTTCAAAATCTGCGGCTTGTATTTCTGGGAATACTTGCACTTTATAAGGAAATAAATTTAGCTGCTTCTTAAGAATAGTCCTGCATGTTCCATAAGATCTTCCCATTTCTTGGGACAGGCGTCTTATATAATTTGTTGGCGTATTTTGCATTATTTCACGAAAGTTTGCAACAAGTTGTTCTGTTCTTACAGATTGTCTTCCTGCTCCTTTTTTGGGTTGTATAGAACCTGTTTCCCTAAACACAGCCACGGTTCTTTTCAGGCAATGATAAAAATCCTCGGCAATAAAAGCAACGTTAGGAAAATGTTCGTGAAAATCGTCCATGCACAAACCCGGATTGTATTGCCACTCACAATTTACTCTAACCCCGTTTCGAAAATACGCTTTAACCGTGAATGTTTTGTGCTGTTCCGTAAAGCCCATTGTGTGAATTGTTCAAGAAATTGGAAAAATTAGCGATGAATCAAATTACTTGTAACGACTGTTAAAGATGACGGAATAACTGATTGATTGTTAATTTAGGTAGTTACTGACACCCAAAAGGTATTAAAACACGTTCAGCGCCAAGCCCTTTGTCACATTATTTCGAATTTTGACATTTCTTTTTTAAGTAATTTTGGGACTTTCTGTTACTTTAGAGTTAGAAAATTATTGTTTTTAACGTTTTTTTTTGCTTATTTCCCCATTTTTTTAGTGTGTATCTTTTTTGATACACTGGCCTGTGAAAAAGTTTAGGTCGAAATGCTCCACAGCATCAGCATTACTTGATAAGAAATGAAAATGAAAAGGAAGGAAAAAAAGTGCGTGGGAGGTGTGCAGAATGCTATTAGAAATATGGAAGGAAGGGAATGCAAATCGGCGGTAAAATAGTAAAAGCTGCTCAAGTTATAACTAGATGTTCAGTTTGCGATATATTTATTTGTCATAAGTGTTTCAATGCTATTCACTAAAAATCAGGTATTTTATTTTTAGCCAAGTGGTTTGTTTATATTTATTTCACTGTTTAAGTTTTTCGCATTTTTATAAATAAATACTCAAAATAAATTCAATTTGTTTTAATTTGCAAAATTTTTACGAAAACTTTTTACCAACCCACACCCCAATTTAACAGTGAGTTCTGCTAGGCCAAAGTTTACGATTCCCCATATAAAATGCATGTAATGTGTGTGCGCTAACGATACCCAAGGCCAAAAACTAAACTTAGTCGGTGTATCTTTTTAGATACAGAAAGCTGGTTGCAAAGTGTATCTTATAAGATACACTGGCGCTCAACGTGTTAAGCTATACGGCTAAGCATTACGTCCTTAGATGCAAGGCCCTCTTTGATGCAAATAATTTTTGCTCGCACGGTATAATATATAGGCCTGGCTATTTTGTTTTTACCAGAATTTGCCCCACTGAACACACACTGAGAATCTAAAACCCGTAATATACAACGGACCTATAAACGTAAATTATTGTGAAGGTTGTTAGCAAAATTTTAAATAAAATGACAGTTTTATTTTTTTATAGCCCAACGGGGACAAAATTTGCATTTTATAATAATTGGACTGATATTAGCACAAAATTGTTATATTTTTGGATATAGACATATTCATATGATATGTTATCCGATATTTTAACTAGTTTTTGTTTCTTGATTTTTCTTTAAATAAATTTGTGTAGAAGCACAATATATCCAGTACAGTTTTTTTTTTTGGAAAAAGGCATCGGCCCGGATATTAACATTTTCAGTTGTGGTCTTTTTTATATAAAAATATTAATACAGTGTGTTTCAAATTAGAGATATAACGATATCGATAACCCTAGTCTTTTATTAAATATTAAGTTTTACATAAGTACCAAACTTCAAATTTTTATTCCTTGCCAAATGTTGAAGAGTTAAAAGCACGAATAAGACGTGAGTGTAGGTTAATTTCTCCGGAATTAATTAGAAATTTTCAAAACGAGTTCTACTTGCATTTGTTAAAATAAGGTACAAAGGTACCTTAACTAATTAATTAATCGTGCAACTATACCTAATCTATACAGGGTGTCTCACGGCTGATGGTACCTTAGACGTTTCTGACGAACCAGTAAAGGAATCGGTCTGAAAATTTGGTCGCGTATATAAACGGACATGCTCTACCAACATAAAATATTTTTAACAATACAGTGTTGCCGCTTCCGCACAAAAATAATAGTAACTTCGATTTTTTAAATGCAACATTATATATTTTATTTTATTTTCGAAACCCCCATTACTTTCCTTACAATTTTTATTAACTCTACTCTATACTTATCGCTTACCGTTTCTAAGATATAAATTAATTTCAGTTTTTTTTGTCCGAAAACGTCACTTTTAAAAATGCTAATAATTTTGAACTCTAAAACACTGAAACCCTGAAATTTGGTAAATAGTTAACTTATACCATAGGGCTCTTTGCCCCAGTCCCAAATCTTAGTTGCAATATACAGGGTGGTTGAAAAATACACTTATTCTGGTAACTCGAAAAAGTTACCATAAGTCCTTTTTTTCAAATGTAACACCCTGTATATTATTACGGATTTGAAAAGCTGCTAAAATTTCACCTAATTCTTGTATATCATACCTGTACCTAACTAACTAGTTTAACCATTTTTTTGACGTATTAAGCATAATTTGTAAAATTTTCTATACAATTCTTTTTTATTCGGTTATTAGTTAGTTAGCCATGACAAAAACTGATGTTTACGTATGTTACTATGGTTATTGTTTTGACATTTCATTAAGTTTAAATACAAGATAGAAGTACACTTTAAAGTCATGGAAGAAAACTATAGAAATGCAGTTTTTATGAATTTATTTATTTTATTTGGACAATGTGTGTTTGCATTAACATGCAAAAAACATTAAAACTAAATTTTTCTTGAAATCCATGCAGTCAACACCCGCATATTAAAGTGTTTGGATGTAAACGGCCTGCGTTTTGAACATCTGTTAAAATAGCATTTTATTAGTTATAATTTTAGTAGTCGTTTATTATTTGACTACCTAGTTAACATTTAATAAAATTATCCTGGATCCTTATGAATTTGCTAAAATTCATTGGCGGTAAATTAGAGTACATTTCGTTAAACTTTATACATGTCCTGGCGATAATTTCACATTGTCCAAATAAAATAAATAAATTCATAAGAACTGCATTTGTATAGTTTTCTTTCATGACTTTAAAGTGTATTTCTATCTTGTATCTAAACTTAATAAAATGTCAAAACGATAACCATAGTAACATACGTAAACATTAGTTTTTGGTCATGGCTAACTAACTAATAACCGAATAAAAATTGAATTGTATAGAAAATTTTACAAATTATGCTTAATAGGTCAAATAAATAGTTAAACTAGTTAGTTAGGTACAGGTATGATATATAAGAATTAAGTGAAATTTTAGCAGCTTTTCAAATCCGTAATAATATACAGGGTGTTACATTTGAAAAAAAGGACTTATGGTCACTTTTTCAAGTTACTAGAATAAGTGCATTTTTCAACCACCCTGTATATTGCAACTAAGATTTGGGACTAGGGCAAAGAACCCTATGGTATTAGTTAACTATTTACCAAATTTCAGGGTTTCAGTGTTTTAGAGTTCAAAATTATCAGCATTTTTAAAAGTGACGTTTTCGGAAAAAAAACTGAAATTAATTTATATCTTAGAAACGGTAAAATATAAGTATAGAGTAGAGTTAATAAAAACTATAAGGAAAGTAATGGGGGTTTCGAAAATAAAATAACATATATGGTGTTGCATTTAAAAAATTGAAGTTACTATTCTTTTTGTGTGGAAGCGGCAACACTGTATTGTTAAAAATATTTTAGGTTGGTAGAGCATGTTCGTTTATGTACGCGACCAAATTTTCAGAACGATTCCTTTACTGGTTCGTCAGAAACGTCTAAGGTACCATCGGCCGTGAGACACCCTGTATAATAATAAGGTTTTTATGGAAATGAAAGTCGATATAAAATAAAAATTTTAAACCCATCATTCTAGTTATCACTAAAATAAAACTAACTAAAATTAAAATAAAACATTTTAAAGTCTGAACAGCATTTGGGATATTGCCAAATAGCGAATGGACAACATTTTGAACATTTATTGACAAAAAAGTAATAAAGATGTATACATTTTTTTAATGAAATTAATTTTTATTTGTTTGATATTTTATAAATGAAAATAATAGATATTCGGTAATAAGTAATACTATAGTGTGACCAGTAATAAGGTCCGCATCATATTGGATTTTTTTTTAATTAATAACTTTATTTGAAATTTGACTTTGGCATCAAGTTCTGCTTCGATCGAGATGAAAATTAAAGTAAAAAAATAGTAGTCACGTGATTCGCATTATCTGTCAAATTTAATTTTTTTCAAAAAACAATTTAAAAGTAGGGTTATTTCTGAAAGTATCGAAAAAAGTTATTAAAAAAAGTTTTATAAATGCCGTTTCTAGCCCACATGCAAATTTCAGCTGCATAAGATAATTTTGATATTTTACCCATATTTTGTAAATTGCACCACTTTTGCAAAATAAGACTCAACGCAACCCACATAAAACTTCTTAGTTTTGACAATGCTTTATTTCGGACACATTTTCTTTAAAGTAGCGCCATATTAAATGTGTGTTTTTCTACAAAATCAAAATTGGGCTATTAAAATTTGGTCGCATGTGATGCAAAGTTTATTTGTTTTTGACCCTGTATAAGGTAACTTCCTAAAATAAGTATTTTTGATAACCTAGTTTGTGACTTAAAGTAATTTACCTTAATATTAAGACAAAAAAGAACACAGTGTCATCAGTACAGTGTTCATTAAGTGGAAAATAAATTTTAGTGGTGGGTAAAAAATCAAAATTATCTTATGCAGTAAAAATGCTTATGCGCTTTTTGATTGCCCCCCATGTCCACAAGCCTTCACTGACAAAGTGTATTATCTTATCTAAAAATATAACAGTTAAATCGTAATAAGGAATAATGAATTTCATAATATTCCAAATAAATTTGAAAGTCAAGGGAAATTACCGTTGTACGTTGTTAAGCCGGGGAGAAAGTATTTTGCAGTGGCACGAAGCGGATTTCTGGGTTATCAAAATTCCCGACTCTATCAATCTAATATAATATGACGAAGGCAAAGAGGACTGATGGATGAGTTAACGCGGAAAGATCCTATGAATAATTGGCGTCATTTTTCATGAAAGACGAGCGAGTAACGTGACTTCATTTTTTATATTTAACGGCGACAACACTTAAAATATACACAGCACTGGCGTAGCTAGGATTTTGTCTCAGGGGGGGCGACAGGTAACACGGAGACGTAAACCACGCACAAATTTTCCTAAATTTGGTCAATAATTTAATTTTAATGAATTGTTACTTTATCGCTCATAAACGAAAAAAAAACCACAAAAAGATTTTAAAATTATAAAAAATTGGCCTGATAACAATTTGTTAACAATTAATTTTAATAAAGCAAATTATGTTCCTTTTACTTTAAACCTAAATAACCTACCTCGAAATATGAATAGTATTCAAGTAAATGAAGATATTCAAATTTTTAAAGCTAATAAAATAAAATATTTAGGAATTATTTTTGATAGTAAATTAAATTGGAATTTTTACTTAGAAGACTTAATTAAAAAATTAAGAAGCATACTACCGATTTTTAAAAACTTTAAAACTTGTTTAAATGTAAGACATATGGAAATATTATATTACGCGTAAGTTAAAACTCATTTAAATTACGGAGGTTGGGGAAGAATAAATAGAACTTTAGTTAAAAAATTAAAAATATTACAAAAAAGGTTTCTAAAAATTATATTAATTAAAGATGATCTTTATCCTTCTAAAGAATTATATTCAGAAACAAAAAAATTGAACATAAGACAGACAACTTTACATTTATAACATCTTAATATATATATTTAAAAATAAAAACCTTATACAATTTAAAAACCATAATCATGATACACGTCATAAAAATTAAATAACCATAAAACCTAAAATAAATAAGTCCATAGGACAAAAAAATTTCAAATATTTATGTTTTTATTTAAACGATTATTTACCACAAAAATTAAAAAAATGATTTCATTAAAAAATTTAAAGTCGAAATAAAAACATGGATATTAAAAACAGACAATTTAACAATAATTTTAGAAATGCTTTAATTAATTAATATTTTTCTGAATAATTTATATAAGTAATATTTTTTACTTAAAAATTAATAATTTTATTATAGGTAATATATTTCTTCAAAAAAAACTGCGTTTATACTATAAATTAACATTTTTACCTTAAAACTTGATTTTTAATGCATATTTATGATTTATGATTTTACGTACTAAAACAAAAAATAAGATTGGCCCCTAACAAGCTCAGCTTCAGGGGATTGAAGAATAAGTTTATAGAAGACAACATAGACATATTTATTATATTATTAAATTTGAAATAAACTTATTATTATTATAAAAAAAATAAAAGATTCATAGGTTTTTTTTGAATCGTTTATTTAAGAGAATACCAGAGTGACGCATTCACCATTTCATGTTCTTATCAATATTTCGTATATTTTTTTATTTTCTTCAAAAGACGGCCAAATACTTGAATAGGAATTACCCGAAATTTTAAGTTAAAAAAATTCTTTGATTAAAATTAATAAAAACAAAAAGACGAAATTCGGTCCAATTTGCCTATATTTCTTTTTCAGCTTTTATTAATTTATAAATACAACCTTTTTTAACGCAAAACTGTCGATAATGATTGTATTTAGCCGAATTTTGGATAAAAGTAATCAAAAAAATTTCAAATATTTATTTAAACGGTTATTTACCAACAAAAATTAAAAAATTGATTTAAAAAATTTAAAGTCGAAATAAAAACATGGATATTAAAAACGGACAATTTGAAAATATTTTTAAAACTGCTTTAATTAATTAATATTGTTCTGAATAATTTATATAAGTAATATTTTTTACTTAAAAATTAGAAATTAATAATTTTATTGTAGGAAATATATTTCTTCAAAAAAGCTGCGTTTATACTATAAATTAACATTTTTACTTTAAAAAACTTGATTTTTAATGCATATTTATGATTTATGATTTAACATACTAAAACAAAAAATAAGATTTGCCCCTAACAAGCTCAGGTTCAGGGGATTGAAGAATAAGTTTATCGAGACAACATAACCATATTTATTATATTATTAAATTTTAAATATTTAAAACTTTTCTAATTTTATGACCAAGCTAGGGAAAAAATATGGTGATTTCTGGTGTTTTTAGTTTCCGCCAACCTATCAAATTTTTTGGTTAGAAAATCGTTTCTAATGTTTAATTTCTAAATTTGTTAAAAAATTATTCGTCGTCGTGTTTTTAGTTCGAAATGCAAGATGACCAGTCAATTAAACTTACCTTATCTAATCGAAAAAAAAACAGCATAATAACCAATCTTATTCGGTGTTATCGCGTACCTAACCTCAAGTCAAATATTAGTTGGTAACACTGTATTGAATTTGGCAACGTCGGAACGCGTAAAACAACATTTTCAAGTACAATTTCTTGTTCAAGAGTTTGAAAACGTTTTTGGACAAGAACAACAAGAATACGGGATTTAGTGATAAGAATGAGTTATTTTGGGGTTTGTGAGCAGGACGACAATATTCAGAAAAAGATGCATTTAATTAGAGAGAAACGTGATAAAGAACACAAACCTGAATTCCGCCATTGCTCCCCAAGCGGAAGCAAAACCAATTTTTTCAATTTTGAATTTCTTATCCATTTTCCACTTCATCAAGGTGTCGTTGCATGGTAACGATCCATTGCCGAAACTCATGATATTTTTATCCCAAGTGATCCAGTACGTTCCCCAAACATCTTCTCCCAAAATATTTGGTGTTGCAGCGGAGGTAAGTTGAATGCCATAATCTGAAAAGAAAGAGGGTATTAAAAATATGGTTTTTTCTTATACCAACATATTATATCGTCAACTATTCATTTTCAAATATCCTGCTGGCGGCTGTATCTCAAAAACCATACATGCTACGACTTTGGGGTAAAAAAATCGAATTACACTCTTTCCATTTTTTTGCGATAACTTTTAAGAGAGAAGAGTAAACGACTTGCGGTTTTTGCAGTTCTCTTTACTAACTAGTTAGCTATAGAATAGAGCTAAAATGGTTGGATGGTTGCATTCAAATTTATTAAGAAATCGAAGTTAGAATATTTATTTTTAAGAATGCTCTCCATTATCAACCTAACACATTAATATTTATATCAACGTTCAATCAGGATAAAACGTTCTTTAAAATAAGCCAAAGTTTGTTAAATTCGGTTAACGCAGACCGAAATTACAGCCTTTTAAGTACTTTTAGTCGTTACCCTTTTCCACACTTTAACCATGGTAACTACAAAAAAATTGTTATCACAAAATTTATAGGAGATATTACAGATCATATATAAAAACTTAATTTCTGTCTGTTCTTGTTGTATTGCAATTATTAGTAGAAATTAAGGACCTTGTATCATAGCATAGCGACTACGCACCCTAGCGGTAAAATTAGGAACTTAAAAAAAATATTTCCAGTGATTTTTTTTGCTCATAATACCCCAAAGTCATAGCATGCATGATTTTGAAGATACAGCCGTTCGACACCCGTCGTGGATCACCCTGTATATAACACTCTCCGCAAGTGGCTCTCGTTATAATCATCCTTGCTTCCTATGAACTACATTATACGCTCGGTAAATAATTTAATATTGTTACGATTTTTAAAGCGTTAAAACGCAAAAATGGCACAATATGAAAACAATAAATTAGTGAATATGTAGTGAAACTTCTTATTTCGTCTCTAATTAACATAATCTTTACTATTAGGAGAAATGAGAAAATCTAAATGTGATTTATGAATGTTGTCTTAAAATGTTCATTACAGAGAATATAACACCAAATATACAATATATAAAATCACAAATTATAATAAAAATCATGTTTAGTGATAACTCCATCGAAATTATTTAAACAAAAAAATATATATAAAACAATTTACAAAAAAAAATTATAATATAGGTACGTTAAAGTAATTTTAGTTTTAAAAATATTTTTTTAGGTTTTTTTTTAAATCCATAATTTTCATATTTCTTTAATTTTTTAAACTTTTGTAGCTGTTGTAAATTGTTATTTCTTTATATAAAATGTATCTTTGACCAAAAGTACTTTTTATCATAGGTGTTTGAATATGATGGTTTTGTCTCGTATTGGTCGAAGGAAATATTATATTCGATTGTTTTCCTTTAATAATAATAATAATAATAATAATAATAATAATAATAATAATAATAATAATAATAATAATAATAATAATAATAATAATAATAATAATAATAATAATAATAATAATAATAATAATAATAATAATAATAATAATAATAATAATAATAATAATAATAATAATAATAATAATAATAATAATAATAATAATAATAATAATAATAATAATAATAATAATAATAATAATAATAATAATAATAATAATAATAATAATAATAATAATAATAATAATAATAATAATAATAATAATAATAATAATAATAATAAGAAAAAATATCGGGAGGACACAGCAACTGCAAAAAGGACAAAAATCAAAGAAACTTTTAAATACCATACCAGCCGAACTCAAACAGAAGATACAAGGAAAAACAGCAAACCTAATGAAACCAATAATTGTGGACTTCCTGGACTCACTAAAACAAAAACTTGCTGTCACTTCGAAAAGGCTAAAAAGATATCAAGAAAGCTACCAACGTAAAATACAAAATAGTATTTTCTCAAGAAACCAGAAGGGATTTTATCGATCACTAAATAAGAACGCCGACCATAAGGGAGATCCACCAAAAAAAGAAGTCGTAAAAGAATTCTGGGAAGACATATGGTCTAAAGAAATAAAACACCAAGAAAATACGCCCTGGATTAATGCCGAAACACAAAATAACAACAACACTCAAATGGAAGAAATAACATTTACGGACCAAGATCTAAAAAAGGTAATAAAGAACTTGGCTAACTGGAAGGCACCAGGCAATGATGGTATCCAAAATTTTTGGTATAAAAAACTAACGGCCATACACCCCTACCTAACAAACCAATTTAACAAAGTCCTTAGAGACCCAAAAACGCTTCCAAATTTTCTTACTTGTGGGGCGACATACCTAATCCCCAAATCCGATCAAATAGAAGATCCATCCCAATATCGACCCATCACGTGCCTCCCAACATTGTACAAAATTTTTACTGCAGCAATATGTGAAAAATTATATACATATTTGGAAAACAACAACATTCTCACTGATGAGCAAAAAGGGTGCAAAAGGAAATTTTTAGGCTGTAAAGAACAAATAACGATAGACAATGTTATATTAGAGCAAATAAGAAAGAAAAACAGAAACATACACATGGCTTATATAGACTATCAGAAGGCATTCGACTCGGTGCCTCACAGCTGGCTTATCAAAACCCTAGAATTATACAACGTACACCCTGTATTAATAAACTTCCTAAAAAACACCATGAACAAATGGAGGACAAAACTTGTAATCAACGTGAACCAAACCACAGTAGAAACTGAATACATAAACATCAAGAGGGGAATTTTTCAAGGAGATTCACTATCGGCACTCTGGTTCTGCCTGTGCCTAAATCCGTTATCACGTGGCTTAAACCGGACAGGATATGGAGCCACTGTTAAAGCGGGAAGAACTTCAAAAATAATAAGCCATTTGTTTTTCATGGACGATTTAAAACTATACGCTGCAAATAAAAAACATTTAGAGGCAAACCTAAAACTTCTTTATCAATGGAGTACAGACATTGGGATGTCATTCGGAATGAAAAAATGCCAAATTGTAACAGTCGAGAAGGGCAAGCTGAAAGAAGGAACAGGTATCGAGTTAGAACCAGGCAAAGTAATTAAAGGTATGACAGATAAACCATATAAATATCTGGGAATCCTTCAGACCAATAAGATCGAACATAAACAAATAAAAACAATATTAACAAAAGAATTTGAAACAGGTCTTCAAAAACTCCTCAAATCCCAACTAAACTCGAGGAACCTAACCACAGCAATAAATAGTTACGCCATACCCGCCCTCCAATACTCTTTTGGAATAGTTAAATGGACACAAACTGAACTAGAGGCAATAAACAGAAAAATCAGAACAGAGCTCACGAAATACAGAAAACATCATCCGAAAGCATCGGTGGAAAGAATAACCCTTCCGAGAGAAAAGGGAGGCCGAGGAATAAAAGATGCCATCGTAGCATGCAGTCAACAAATAGAAGGATTGAGAAAATTTTTCCGACACCAACAACACGAACTCCACCAAATCATAGTGAAAGCAGACATGGGGTACACACCCCTAAACCTAAGCGAAGAAAATTTTAAAGCGTTTGAAATAAACTCCGAAGAAAACAAAATAGAAAACTGGAGTTCCAAAGAACTACATGGGCGATTTATTAACCAACTGAAACAGGAGACAATCGACCAGGCAAAATCCAATGAATGGCTTAAATCAGGAACGCTTTTCCCGGAAACTGAAGGATTTATGATAGGCATACAAGACCAAGTTATTAAAACAAGGAACTATCAAAAATACATCCTAAAAGAAGAAATACAGACCGATAAGTGCAGAAAATGCGGCAGAAGCCAAGAAACTGTAGAACATATCCTATCCAACTGTCAAAACTTAGCGGAAAGCAAATACCTAGAACGTCATAATAAAGTTGCTACGATAGCCTACCTAGAAATACTTAAGAAATATAAGCTTGCTCCTGAAAACAACGAGCCATATTATAAATACAAACCCCCTCCAGTACAAGAAAATGAGGCAGTCAAAATTTATTGGGATAAAACTATTATGACTGATGCTACGGTGCGGCACAATAGACCGGACATTACGGTGATCAATAAACAAACTAAAGAAGCCCTCCTTATTGATATATCGATTCCCAACAACTCGAACGTAGAAATTAAATATCAGGAAAAAGTAAATAAATATAACGAACTTAAGAGAGAGGTGAAAGAACTATGGAATCTGCAAAAAGTACAAGTTGTTCCGGTTATTTTGTCTTGTATGGGGTTGATTCCCAAAAAACTAAAAGATTCGCTTAAAGAAATTGATATTCCTGATTCGACATATCGGCTAATGCAAAAATCTGTCATCCTGGACGCGACAAACATCGTCAGATCATTTCTAGAATAGAGACCCCCACAACAGTCTTGCCCCTTGCGGCCGACTGTGGTTGGAAAACCCGGCTACAAACCGGAGAGAGGAAAAAAAAAAAAAAAAAAAAAAAAAAAAAATAATAATAATAATAATAATAATAATAATAATAATAATAATAATAATAATAATAATAATAATAATAAGAGTATATTAGAATGCATAGTTTTAATTTATAAAGCTTTTCTAAATTTAAATATCCGTTTGGTTCATACAAATTTATAGTGGGTTCTTAAAAAGAAAGCCTATGTATGCATTTGATTATTTGGTTTTGTAGTTTTTTAACAGCTGAATTGTAGTTAAATTCGCTGATCCTCAAATTGAAATCATATATACTGTAATTTTAAATAAATCAAAGAATAATATATATTTTTTAAATATTTTAATGATATATAATTTTTAGCTTTAAACAAAATGCCAATTACTGGTGAGATATAACTTCTTAAATATTTAATATGTTTTTTCCAACTTAAATTTTCATCAATATATAAACCTAAAAATTTAATTGTATTAGTATATTATTTAATTGATTATTGAAAGATAGTTAATTTTTATTTACTTATAAACATAAAAGATGATTTATTAAAATTTAATGATAATTTATTAATTTCAAGCCATTTACATAATATTATATTTAGGTCGTGGTTAATGTTATTATGAATTTGAGCATATTCTTCATGAAAATATATAATTGTAGTATTATCAGCAAACAATTTTATTTTACCTTTTAAATTAAATTTTGCTATAGAATTAATGTAGATTAAAAAAAAAGTAGGTCCTAAGGTTGATCCTTGCGGAACACCACAAGTTATGTTTTTTTGTAAACTTTTTACATTTTCCATTTGAACAAACTGCTTTCTATTACTTAAGTAATTTTTTAAGAATAAATTAATATTTCCTCGAATTCCAATATTATATAGGAATTTAAGTAAAATGTTGTGATTGACTGTATCAAATGCTGCATAAATCTAGGGACAGTAAGCAGCATTTTTGGTTGCTATCAACGTTTTGTTGAATATCTTTGATTTTATCTGCAGCTGCAACTTTTGTATCTCTAAATTAACATAAAATTTAAGTCTTATTTTAATATTAATCCTATCATTTAAAATATTGGTATTTTCCAATAACTGCATATTAGTATTAATTTATAGTTATTAGGTTTACTATTCTTTAAAAATAATTTGTGAGTTTTAATTTTACTAGCCGTGTGCTATTCGTTGCACACTAACTGCATGAACTTTTACTCAGAAAGTATTTTAAATGTTTCATTTATTACTTTTAAAGCGACCCCCTTTTATTGTTTCACATAAACCCCACATCATTCCGACTAAAAATTGCACACAATATAGCAAAATGGTACAATTTCACCGTCAACAAAGGATTTTTATTTTCTATTATTGTCGAAGTTGTTTAATACTTGGGTCAATCTGCTCAAACAAACCAAAAATATTATTAGTTACTGAGAAAATGGTTCAATGAAAGGTTTTATAATAAAAACACGCGAAAACCACAAAACTGCTTAATAGGCTGTATAAATGGCACTATATAATATCTCTGTACTAACGTGGTATTGGTTTTAATAGGTTGCCATCCACTAATTTGAGTTGACAGCGTCATTTTAACTGACTGTAACTTCATAGCGATCGACGCGCGCCACCTTTGAAAATATAGGTTTATGCATTGAGAAAATCCTTCTATTCCTTATAATAATTCACATATTCTTTATACAACGATTTAATAATATATGTGACAGCAACGCGCTTTTCTACTCTAAGACAACAAAAAGTGTTAGGCCGTTGTATAGCGATAATATCACGGTAATTTAGCTTAGTTAATGCTACCATAGAATGGTTTTTAGCCATTATTGCTCCGTATACTCACTGTCATTTTCAAGTTCTATTGGGGGTGTAATCGGGTTTTAACTTTACTGTATTAATGCCGACTGGCAATTGTAATGAAACTTGACATTAATCATAAAAAATATTTGCTTGCTACGGTTAATAAAGCATATACTTGCCACTAAAAATCACTACTGTAGTTCTAAAAAATTTAAATAGTTTCTAGTGTGATATTGTTCTTGTCGTTTAACATTGCATATGATTATCTATTATGTAGCATGGTTTACTGAGATGGTAAAATTCGTCCATAGATTATAAAGTCCAATTGTAATGATGGGTTGTGCGAAATAAGAATCTTCTATTGCTTTATCGGACATGCAAACTTTTAAAAAACTTAAATACAAAATAAAAATAATTTAATTGAAACAGGTACTGGTACGATCAATAAAATTCAAATTCAGACAGGACAGCTAAACGACTCCGAACAACGATGTAACCTGCGCTACACGTCTTGGTAAATTATAGGTTCTAACGGATACAATTCGTTTTTGGCGACGCTGTTCTGCTTTCTTAATTGTAGAGTTACTGGGAACAAAATGCGCCGCATTTTATTTCTTAACAGAATTGCTGTATTAAAGGTAGTTCATTATTCCACAAGACTGTGCTGCTACTGGAACAGATTACTACCAATAAAAACACGGTTCTAGCAAATCTGGAATTGATATAACACAAAAGCGGTCTTAATACACTAGCAATTTATTTAAGGTGGAATTATCAACGTCATTCAATCTATTGCCAACCTATAACCTATTTCGCGTTATTTTTTCAAGTTTATTATTTTATTGACTAACATTTAAATAAAATCAGTATCGTCGGCACATTACTTAGGTAATATCTGATATACTACAAAAATATCAATTTATTTCATTGGTAATTTTGGGAGAATTGTATAGTGAAAGAACAATGACATAATAATGTTAAAAAAAATCTTACCCGATATTTTTCGCTATACAATTCTCCTAAAATAAGTTATGAAATTCCTTGATATTTATTAAATATGTCAATTATTACCTATAGAATATGAAGTCGATACTGATTTTATTTAAATTTTGTGTAAAAGCTAGAAAACATAAATAAATCTACGCGAAATAGGTTACATGTTGGCAAGCATGTTGATACTCCCACCTTAAGATGGTTTAATACAAAATAAGCTATCAATACAAACTATGTCTTAACAAATCTGTTATATTAGATCATTTTTCTCAGTGTGGTATTTAGGTTTGTTGAAAGATAAAAAAAAAAATAGTCAATTCTACTAGCTATTAGAACAGTTTATCATAAACAATTTTAAAAATTTCTTGATGATATACATATATATTATAATATATCATAATAAAATACCTGTTGAAAGAGATATTGATATAAATTGCTACAGAAGTATACATTTTTGTGCATTTTTGTACTTTGAAGAAATTATTAAAACTATAAAAAATAAACGTCACGGTTGGGACAGAATAACCCACTTACTGTGTTTTCCTCTTCCAATATGGCTCACAGAATTGTCGGCGTCGCCAATTGTAATTCTATACATTTTATCCAATTTGGTCTTGCTTTCGGCCAGTGCAATATGAACCGGCCCCAAATTTTTCGATTTCGTTGCTTTTACTTCAATGATCATGCTCTCGTGATTTCTCGGAGCCGGAATCCATTCGTATTTGTAGTTATCTGTTGTGGAAACTACGAGGTTTTCTAAAGAAGAAACTTTATTTTAGTATAAATATATTGATTTGATAACTTTGGAATGTTTGGCTTTTACAAAATATTTCTGAACAGTTTGAAATTTTGAAATGTATTGTTGTCACATACAGTGTCACCAGTAAATTCCGCATCATATTGGATTTTTTTTTTATTAATAGCTTTATTCAAAATTTGACTTTGGCATCAAGTTCTGCTTCGATCGAGATGAAAATTAAGCATAAAAATAGTAGTCACGTTATTCGCATTTTCTGTCAAATTATAATATTTTCCAAAAAATAATTCAAAAGTGGGGTTATTTCTAAAAATATTGAAAAAAGTTATAAGAAAAAGTTTTTTTAAATGCAGTTTCTAGCCCACATGCAAAATTTCAGCTGCATAAGATAATTTTTATTTTTTTACCCATATTTTGTAAATTGCACCACTTTTGCAAAATAAGGCTCAACGCAACTTACATAAAACTTTTTAGTCTTGACAATGATTTATTTCAGATACATTTTCTTTAAAGTAGCGCCACATTAAATGTGTGTTTTTCTACAAAATCAAAATTGGGCTATTAAAATTTGGTCGCATGTGATGCAAAGATTATTTGTTTTTGACCCTGTATAAGGTAACTTCATAAAATAAGTATTTTTGAAAACGTAGTTTGTGTCTGAAAGTAATACACCTTAATATCAAGACAAAAAAGAACACATTGTCTTCAGTAAAGTGTTTTTTAAGTCGAAAATAAATTTTAGTTTAACAACGTAAAGTTTATCTATTTTCAACGATTTAATTTAAAACCCCTATAATATTATTTATTATTAAGCTGTCATAATAACGTTAACGTTTATTACTTTCAGGCACAAACTACGTTTATAAAAATACTTATTTGATGAAGTTACCTTATACAGGGTCAAAAACAAATAAACTTTGCATCACATGCTGCCATATTTTAATAGCCCCATTTTGATTTTGTAGCAAAACACACATTTAATATGGCTCTACTTTAAAGAAAATGAATTATTCCATGCAGATGAACTTTAATTTTATTTCCAAAAAGATTTTATTTCTTGAACATCAGTTAGATTAAAGAAAAACCTATCACTAACTTTAACATTCTTCATCTTAACATAGTATAAAACAAAGTCGCTGTCGCTGTCTGTCCGTCCGTCCCTACCTATATATGCTTAAATCTTTAAAACTACGCAACGGATTCTGAAGCGGTTTTTTTAATAGATAGAGTGATTCAAGGGAAAGGTTTTTATGTATAACTAGTGACCCGCCCCGGCTTCGCACGGGTGCAATTTCAGAAAGTGGCATGCCGGGTACTAATATATCGGGTTTGTATTTATACCAGCGGGTTGCAACGCATGCCGGATACACGCTAGTAATTAATACTATGTACGAGGCATAACAGAAAAACATGAAGTAATATGATGAAAGACTTTTGGACTTCCATTGTCTTTATTTGTTTTAAATCACAACGTTGCAACTGGTAAGTATCTCCAGTCGTCTTCAGGTGAATACTAAATAAGTAATGTAACTACAGGACTATTTATACTAGCTATGTAATCTTAGGATAAGATCGCGTGCCAATTGAATGCATGACTGCACCCACCTCAGTTATGCTTTAGTGCAACTAATAAATAGTCCTGTAGTTATTTTACTTATTTAGTATTCACCTGAAGACGACTGTAGATACTTACCAGTTGAAACGTTGTGATTTAAAACAAATAAAGACAATGGAAGTCCAAAACTCTTTCATCATTCAAGAAACATCATTGTCTCCAACCTTCAAACAGTCAGTATGAAGTAATATATTTTATATTTATTTTTAAATCAATAATATCGTCTTCCTACATAGTTACTTACCATTGGCACAAAAATAAGAACTCTCCGTATGAGTTCTTTCTATTCCTTCTGGATAAACTCTAAGAATCGCAGAATGGATAACTGCGCCAGATAAAGTTGTGTTGTTTATGTTTTCAAGTCCTTCGCAAGAGGAACTTGTGTATCCATTCACTTCCACTAAAATAATAAAAGGGAACAAGTAAATATTTACTGAATAATAATTTATGAAAAAGGTTAGCCTCGTTTTGTTTGGGTTCGTTTAATGATTTTTTTCGGACTATATTTCTTTTTATTCTCCGTTGTATTATGTAAAAAAAAGAAATTCATTTTTACCTGTCATATTTTTTATTCCAGGGGTCGTAACTAAAACTCTGACCACCAGTGATGTTGCTCCATGAGGACCAAGTCTCAACCTTTCTGTCACATATAGCAGATTATTACTGACGAATTGGGCACCTTCACTTAAAGCCAAAAGGGCTGTTACCTAAAAAAAATAAGAATATTAACCAATTATGTAGAATACCGTTATATTAGTCACTTGTTTTTAACTGTGAAATTTGTTACGTGTTTATTTTGGTTTTAATTTTAATTTTGTTAAAACATTAGGCCTGATTATACCCATATACAGGGGCGAAACATAAGCGAACCGATAAGTTTATTTAATAAACAAAAATGATTTGATGAGATGACGACTTTGTGCTTCTTGATTTTTTTATAATGATATCAGGTCTCTTGGAGAAAAAACTTCTTTGAATTACAGAAATCTTGCTTACTTTTTTGTACTCTTATTTTCTATATAATGTTTATTTAAAAATATTACAATTTAAAAATATTGTCGTATCATTCTGACTTCATAAATGTGTTTGAAATATTCTTGAACTAGAGCATTCAATTCCCTTAAAGCTACTTCGAATTTTTTCGAAAAAAAAAATTTTAAATAACAATTTTGCCCCTGTTATACTGATCAACACGTTCTTGCAGTCAATGAATAATTATAATAATTGGAGATGTAACTTCTTAAAACTCCAAACTAAAGATAAACGACGCTTGCATCAAAAACTTTTATACCCGATGTAATGTGTGTGTCCTATTTTTCGTTTTGTGCAAAATCGACTTTATACTTCCCAGGTTCTTGTCACACTTGAAACTAGTTAAGAGGTTTGTATTTGTCTTGTTACCGCTGCTCGATTTTCACCTTAAAGAAAAGTTTGCGCAGGGGCGTGCGGTGGAATATTGATGTGTGGTAATGCTCCGAAAAATAAGACTTTTAGGGATATGGTGTAAGTTTCTGTTTGTTAAGTCCGAAAAATCAATGGAGTTCCATGGCATTTTCTTCAATTTTTAGAGGTCACTTGATAGTGCTAGTTTATTGTTGGTTGTTTATCCTTTTTATGTAAAATATTAATTGCCGCTACAAAACCACCACGAGTATTTGATCAGTATTCACGCCACTTTTAAACGAATATAAAACGCCTGTTCTACTAGACCGCATCACAATTTTTAATTTCCTTATATCACACAGCATTTCTAAAAGAATTATGTTCAAAAGGAAATCTTTTTATGAGATGTAATTTTTTAAAGAATGACGCTAACTTCCTTAAAACATAAACAATTTTTTAAAGAATGACGCGCATTTTCTTATATCATACAATTTTTTAAAGAATGACGCTCACTTCCTTAAGACATAAACAATTTTTGAAGAATGGCGCGCATTTTCTTATAACTTGCAATTTTTTAAAGAATGACGCACATTTTCTAACAAAACACAAACTTTTTACGAAAATAACGCAAAGTTCTTTAGAACAGACACAATTAAAAAAAAACCGCTTGTTTTCTAATCAAACAATTTTTAGTAGAACGATGCTTACTTCCTTAAGTCACAAACAATTTCTTAAAGATTGTTGCGCATTTTTTTATAACATAATAATGTGTTAAATAATGACGCAAATTTTCTAATAAAACACAATTCTTATAGAAATAATGCAAAGTTCCTTATAACAGACACAATTTTAAAAAAGCCGCTTCTGCTCTAATGAAACACTCAATTTTTAGGAGAATGACGCTCATTTTCTTATGACACAAACAATTTTTAGAAGAATGACGCGCATTTCTTAGTATAAACACAATTTGTAAGAAGATGACCAGCACTTTTTTATGACATAAAATTGGTTTGTGACTCGAATAAACTGAAGGGCTTGATGCAATAACGTTCACGTGCAGACTACATTATTTTGAGAGAAAATTACTTAGGTTTAATGTAAGGTAAAAATTTTTGATCTATACGTTTGCTATAACCAAGAACTAATTTGTTCCAGTAGTTCTTGTATTGATTTTGTTTTTGACTTTTTTTTTTAGCTGATAAAATTATCATATCAACACGTGCTACGGTGTTTTGATGGCCGCTTGATTTATGGCTGCCCGTAGAGTCCTAATAAGGACGAAACGGCCGTCGTTATGTACCCGCCCCAGGGTATCCATTGTGCTTGGATCCCTGTGTATTCCAATATAAAAAACAGTTACACACTTGTCCGATATGCCACAATATTCACTTTCTAATGTATAAACAATGTTACTAGAAATGACAACGGCGGCCATTACTTTTAAAGCTGATAAATACCATACCTATATTCTTAATCCGTCTTCTCAAGTTGATATAATAATGACTGCGAAGCTACTATACACTTCGAAAAACAGTTCGTAACAATAGCACAAAGAACTCGAAATCCCAAGTGAAGAGAATTATTAGGAGCTCTTAATTTAATGTAGCACACAAAGGAACAGTATCATCTAATCTAAAATAAAAGTTTTGAGAGGCGAACTCCGAAACTTTTGGGACTGGTACAACAAAAAATCCTTTATTGTTTCTTTTAAAGCAACACTTTTATTTTAACAAGACTGTCGAGTTGCCTATGTTTTATAATTACATAAAGTGGTTAAAAATTTAGTTGAATAAAATAAAAATAAAGGGTAGATATACTAAATCTTACATTCGGTTTATTTTACAATCATTTTAATAGTATATAAGTATCCGTTTAATAAAGCATCATTGTATAGCACGCGTACATGTTAGAGAGGCTAGTTTTTTAACGGGATAAATGCTGTAATAGCTTCATAAAACATGCACTTTATGCTATTTTTCTAAGAAACTAATTAAGATGAGTCGCAAGTTTCAAGAGTTTCCGAGAACTCGGAAAATAATAATTCTGCAGTTACAATTCATAGGTGAGTAAATAGAAAGTTGGGTTATTTGTAGGTTAGGTTTAAACTATAGTAGCAAGGCATATTCAAAGGTTAATTCACCGTGATCTTTCCGCCCTGTCTCACTCAGGTCTTTACCGTCTCTCTCCTACAAGAATGTTGTCAACACATTTTAATCGCGTTTATGAATGACATGTGCCATTTATAGGTACCAGGTCATTGGGTAGGGCCATGGCACGGTGGCCCTATTGCACGAGCCGCCACTGTATGGACATCTTTGACAGAACCTGGTCCCTAATCTACACTGTATTTTACTGCCTAGACACTTGAAATTTTACCAAAATTATCTTAGCTTAATTATACAGTGTCACCAGTAAAGTCCGCATCATATGGGATTTTTTTTTATTAATAGCTTTATTTAAAATTATTTAACTTTGGCATCAAGTTCTGTTTCGATCGAAATAAAAATTAAGCAAAAAAAAAAATAGTAGTCACGTGATTCGCATTATAATATGTCAAATTTTAATTTTTTCCAAAAAATAATTCAAAAGTGGGGTTATTTCTGAAAGTATCGAAAAAAGTTATTAAAAAAAGTTTTTTTAAATGCAGTTTCTAGCCCACGTGCAAAATTTCAGCTGCATAAGATAATTTTGATTTTTTACCCACCACTAAAATTTATTTTCCACTTAATGAACACTTTACTGATGACACTGTGTTCTTCTTGTAATAATATTAAGGTATATTACTTTCAGACACAAAGTAGGTTTTCAAAACTACTTATTTTAGGAAGTTATCCTATACAGGGTCAAAAACAAATAAAGTTTACATAAGATGCGACCAAATTTTCATAGCCCAATTTTGATTTTGTAGAAAATCACACATTTAATATGGCGCTACTTTAAAGAAAATGTATCTGAAATAAAGCCTTGTCAAAACTGAGAAGTTTTATGTAGGTTGCGTTGAGTCTTATTTTGCAAAAGTGGTGCAATTTACAAAATATAGATAAAATCAAAATTATCTTATGCCGCTGAAATTTTGCATGTGGGCTAGAAACTGCATTTAAAAAAACTTTTTCTAATAACTTTTTTCAATATTTTCAGAAATAACCCCACTTTTGAATTATTTTTGGAAAAAATTAAAATTTAACAGATAATGCGACTCACGCGACTACTATTTTTTTGTTTAATTTTCATCTTAATTCAGTCAAATTTTGAATAAAGCTATTAATAAAAAAAATCCCATATGATGCGGACTTTACTGGTGACACTGTATAGGTAATAGGAAGTAATATTAGTTCCTATCAAACAATTAGATGTGAAGTACCACAAGGTTCCATTCTAGGATCCACATTGTTTCTTATTTATATCAATTATATTTCAAAATTAAAATTATTTGGATAAATTAAACTTTTGCCGACGACACAACAAATATTTATTATTCTAAAAATATTACGGACATCCAATTAAATATCAAAAAAGATTTTAAAATATATTTGACTGATTTCAATCTTATAAATTAACTTTAAATTTTACTAAATCTTCATTTATGTACATTGACAAACAAATACTAGATATGAAGAAGCAACCAACAGTATTTAATGGGGAAAATATTAATTACAAAACATAAAATTTTTAGGAATGATCAAAATATAAGCTGGAGAAAATACGTAGAACATATTCGAACTTACATTTCTCCGTTAATTGGGATATTCTTTTTATTCGTAATTGTATATCTTTAAATTATTTTAAAAATATTTATCATGCGTTAGTACATTCAAAAATTCAGTATCTTATTTCTATTTGGGGTTTAGCCAATTCGTTAGTACTAAAACCTTTAAAGGCATTACAAAATAAAATTAATAAATGTATTCATAGATTTCTACACTTAGAACCAACAACAAATTTATATGAACCGAATAAATACCTAGATATAAATAATTTATTTAATTTAAAATTTTGCATATTTATTCATTCTTTACTTTTAAAACAAAAAATTTCTAACAAAACGTTTACAAACGTTCATGATCTTTACAGACATGATACTAGCAAACTAATTTTTTACAAACTATTAAAATAAACAGTAACTTTGGAAAACGGCCATCGTCATAATAATATAATGGATTAATATAATATAATATTATTTTACCCGAAAATATTAAAACATTAAAAAAACTACCCTTATTTAAATTTCATTTAAAAAAATATATCCTAGTATAATTTTCTTTCTTAATGAGTTAATCAAACGTTTATAATACAAAACGAATTTTTTTTAACTGTCTTTTTTATATACATATATACCTACGAAGTTAGAGTAATAATTGTTAGTTATTTTTATATACTTATTTATCCCTGTAATAAACTAGTAAAGTTGCTTGGGAGTAAAGTAAAAAAAAAAAATAAAAAAAAAAAAATATAAAACAAAAATAAAAGAAAATCATAAGAAATTTTGTATTTGTCCCTAAAAGAAAAAAATTGTAGGTATCTTATCAGTTACCTTTTGTGTAGCAATAAAAAAAGTAATTCAATTTTTTTATAGGTGGCTTAACGAGCAGTTTCAGCTATTATTGTGTATTAATACCGTGCATTCGAAACGATAAAGAAAAGTGTGTTTTATTATAAATTAAAGGGTATCTAAGTATTGCCAGAGGGTTTAAAAATTGTCTGCTAAAATCTGAACATTAATTTATTATGTACCGACGCTTCCACTGAGCGCGAATGAAAGGAGAACTATATTATTTATTTGACCGCAAGGGTACGCTGGCAGCGGACATAAATTCTCGACCTAACCATAATAAAGTAGGGATGAAAATAAAAAGCAACCCGGCCAGAAATTTTAAAAAGTCCATTATTTTAGTATAGTAACGTCATGTTATATCGCCAGGGTGGCCATTGGAAATCCCGTGTAAATTTTGCTACCCTCAAATATTGGCTCCAATATTAATTTTACATCAAAATTTAATTAAACTTTTTTGAGGACCCTTCTATGATGGACACGCACACCAAATTTTATTATTTTCTATCCAGCCAATTAAAAGTTATTTAGAAAAAACTCTTTGTAAAATTCTTAAATAGATAAATACGACTGTGATAATATATAGGTACCTCAATGAAACTACCAGTAATAATTATGATAATATTAAAGTTTACCAGACGTATATATGATTTTCTTATAGTTTCAACATGTTTTACAGTATTCAAGAAAAAATAATGATTGCTTACTTAAAAGTACAGTTGACGACAGATAATTTCGTACACTAAAAAAACTGTGACACTGCAAATGCAACTTTTTTACCTCTATTACCTTTATAACATGTTAATTGTTATCATGATATCTGTCAAAGTATTGTCGATGTAGTGTTGATTTAAAAATGCCTCATTTAAGTATTATTGAAAAAGCAAGAATAATATGTTTAGTAGAAATAGGGTGGTCTTATGAAAAAATAGCTGATCATTTTAGAGTTCTTAGAAGTACCTACTATTCAAGGAATTGTAAAAAAATGACGCTATCATCCAACACTTGAAAGGTCTGTTGGGTCTGGTTTAAATAATAGAAAATCATCAAATGAAGAAGACGGAAATTTGGTGGAGTATTTAAGGCAAAATCCATTTGAAACAGCAGTATCCGCTATGCACAAAATAGGATTCCCTGCTTCATCTAGAACTGCGCAACGCCGAGTAAGACAATGTTCCGAATTAAGTGATCGAGCAGCTGCATCCAAACCGTTTTTAAAAAATAGTGATAAGGAACAAAGAATTCGGTTTGCTATGCAGTATTTACCAGAAAATGATTTTTTTTGGCAAAATGTTATCTTTTCCTATGAGAAAACTTTTCAGTCTACATATAATGGAAGGATTCGAGTATATAGACCACCAAATTCCCGATATGATGAGAAGTATACTAAAAAAAAGCAAACCAGTGGACGTTTCTCCGTTAATGTGTGGGCATGGATAAAAGTTTACGGTGCAGGTATGCTGGAATATTGGTGGAACACTAAACAGTAATATATATCTTCAGATTTTGGAAATTTTTTTCTTCCTTCTGCTGCGATAGTTTTTAAAGGAAATACCTTTATATTTCAGCAGGATAACTGCCCTGTGCCTACTGCAAGAAATATAGGAAACTGGTTTAGACAAAATAACGTAACATGTCTGCCTTGGTGCTCAAGAAGTCCTGATTTAAATCCAATTGAAAATGTTTGGGGATTGATGATAAAAAAATGTATAAAATAAATTTTAAACCACATAATGAAATAGTTGTATTTGATAAAATAGAAAAAATTTGGGAAGGGCTAACTCCGGATTACACCAGAAGTATTATATTGTCAATGCCAAGAAAATTACGATTAGTGTTAGAATACAATGGCGCAGCAATTAGATATTAGTATTTTATTTGTTGTTTGTTAATAAATTTACCCTTTTCGGCTTTATACTTTTGTAGTTTTCCTGTTATTATTTTATAATTTTCTTATTTCGCGGCTGTAATTTAAACACAAAAATATTTAGAAATAACCATTATTACTTATGGTAAAAAATCGTACATACAATAATTTACAGCTATGTATATAGCTGGTATTCTATCCAGGTATAAGCAGCAAGGTGAGAAATCCGTTTTACACATTGTTGTTTAATTACTTATTTATTATATTAAAAATCCTTTTTACACCCTACGCCGCTGGTGTTGACTAATCGCTCTGAATCCTTGAGCCATTACGCACAGAGTCGGAACTAAAACGCTATCTCTCTCTTATGTCTTTGTTTCGAAACAAACAAACAGGAATGTATGAATGATTGGTTTAGTCTATTCTATACGAAGTCTAGAGGTGATACTAAACTAATTTATCTAAACTCGGCACTTTCTGCTCTACTATAGCTATTGAATTTTATAAATTTAGAATGTGCTGTAAACAAATTAAAGGGTTTTAATACTTACATCAATGCAGGAGTTGACGTTATTTCCAATCTTGATGTCAACTTCCAGCGTTTCACGAACCCTTAAACTCTCTGGTAAATGAAACTCCACTGTCAGTGGCCTGAAAAAAAAATGAAAATATTGGCTAGGTATAAATTAGTGAAAATCAAAGTGGGAAGGGTGAGCTTTAGCTAACGACGATCTAGCAAAGATAGACTACGCATTTCCTTCATAGACGTACTTTTGCTTCAACCCTACAACACATCAGGGCGGCGCCAGGAACGGACGCGGTTGGGCGAGCACCCAACCCTAATTGTTTTTGCCCAACCGATCTCCCAACCTGTTAAATTGAGCAAGAAAATATGAAAGAACCGGATAAATTAAATAAAAAGATCGTAAACTATCACTGACTTTATCATTGTCTTTATGATTATAGTATGGAGAACTATAGGGTAGGAGGCCGATCGACAATGGCAGCATTTTCAAATTCTGTCCCAGTTTTTTGGTTAGTTCGCTACTGGCCGATAGATGGCTCTCGCGTCCGAAGTGGGCTGATGTTGTCTTCATCTTCTTCGTTTTTAATGTGAAAAACTAGATCCTCCATAGTTTTTAGCTTTTACTTAAACCCTTTATTTTTCTGTGCTTTTACTTTTGACAATTGACATTTTATTTTTCGAAATAACAAATCATGTTTGAAGGCAAGACAAGACAAATAACGTTGTATTGTAATTAATTTCCATATTTATAATAAATAATGGTACAATTTATAAAAGTAGAGTTTGCTCTGTGTCGGGGTGGTAAGACAGGATCTTCTTCAGAGATGAAACGCAGCCAAATAAGTCTCTTTCTAGCGTCAAAGGTAAAACCCTCTAGCTAGAATGTTCCTGTATTTTAAAAACTAAGCATCGTTGGAACTTTATACAGGCCGAGTTTACAAATAAGTATAACAAAGTAAGTGTAAATTCATATAAAAGTCCTTATTTGTTCCTTAAAGAACTAATTTAAATAAAAATAGTTATCGCGTCCATAAGAAACCATTTATTTGATAGCCCACTTCGAACACGAGCTCCATCTTATAGCAACTTGTAAAGCTGAATTACCGATGCTAATTTGGGACCGAATCCAATGCATTGCGATGGGCCTCCTACCTCAAGTCCTCCATAGATTATACTTAAGGTGAGAGTATCAACAATAAAAATCCCTAATTCTATAAACGGCTTTCAGGCACGGGCATTGGCTAGATTAACAAGAGATGGATATATAACTGACCGTATAGTTACATGTACATGACGAAGATGCACACTACACAGTTCAATACGTTGCCCTTCAATGAGCTCAAACTCGTCTTTTGCACAGCATCGCTCGTATATGCCGTTTGTATGTGCATCTTTGTCTTACGCATTTGCTCTCGCATATCTCTTTTTGTACTTCATTAATTCGATTGTCTCGTCGCATTCTTTAAATATCACAGAGCCGCATTGGGACACACCGCGCACCGCGTGCATTGTGCTGTTAATTCTTGATCGTTCGTGTCATTGTTTTTGGTATTTTTCAGACAGCATTTTGCTTATATTTTGTGCGTATTAGACTTTTTGGTTTTAAACTGCCGGACTGTGTGTATTTGTGACGTGTTTCTTTTTATGCAAAAGTAAGTAAATAATTATTAATGTCTCGGACGGTGACGACGACATCGACAGCTTGTCAGATGAAGACCAAAAATAATAGGGAACTTGCAACAAAATTAAATTTGAAAACCACAGTGAACCATTATGCTAAAATAAGTTTTACATACAGTTGTATTGAAGAGTGCTTAAGGTATCTGTTCTGCAAACGCATGGACAAAAATCTTTTTTTTGTAGTATCTACTTACATTATTTTTTCTTTATTCATTAAAAAAAATATTCGATAACATTACAAACTTTGGTTGTTTTATTATAAACCAACGAAAAGTTAGACCTATTGTAAACTTCAAACTCTTTAGAACCTAGTCTAAAGAAAAAAATATCTACCCGTGAATAAGAAAATAAAAAAGTAAACAATAAGCTATTAAATAGAATATATAGATTTTTTTAACTAACACTGCATGGTCTAAAATCAAATTAAAAAAGAAAATAATTCTTTAATAAAAAACGTAGTTAATTATTGATGATACTAGATTCACGACTGCCCCTTGTATATTTTTTATTGTACTAAATTAAGTGTGTGTTTTGACCAAAATAACAGCACTTTATTATATTATGAATAAAAATGAAATGGAATTGTTTTTCTGATATTCTATCCTATTTCCATTCCCCTTCAGTGTTTTTTTTTGAAATATCTTAAAAATTGCTTAGGTAATTCTCGTTTCCATCCATAATTACAACTACAAATAAATTGACCCATGTTCACACATAATTTTTAAGTCCGGCCCTGGCCAATCCTTACGTTCTGTAAAAAGAAATGTTATAAATGACATGTGTCAGCGGCGGCCATTAAAAACTAAGGTGAAATTCACTATAGCAGAGAATACTGTGGCTAGACCACTGAGATCAGTCAAGGAGGAGATAGATCGGATAGCTAAACAACTTGCGCAAAGCAGATGGACAGGGCTGACAACCTGTAGCATCTCCAGGCAATTGTAGCCCCTACTTGATGGCATGAAAACAGCAGCGCTATTGCAGCACAGTCGGAAGGACCTAAGAAACATCATTGTTGTAGTCACCGGACATTGCCTCTTCGGTAGACACGCTGAACATATGCAAATACCAACTAACGACTTCTGTAAAAGTTGCAGAGATGAAGAAAAGGAGGAAAGTATTCAGCATTTCTTGTGTGAATGCCCCGGTCTCGCGAGAAGAAGGTTCATTGCCCTGGGCGAACCATTATTTAATAATCTGGAGGAAGTGAGCAGCCTGCAACTGGGTCGACTCACTTAGTTTGTTAAAAGCAGTGGCTGGTTTGAATGAGCTGTCAAGATTCTTCTACGATCTACGTCGCGTTATCCATCAGGAAGCTGATGCGGATAGGTTCCACGGAACATGTGTGGTACCACAACGATCCTTATAGGACTATGTGTGGCTGTTTGGACAATGCCAGAGGTCTGCCACTCTAACCTAACCTAACCTTCGCATTGTTCTACTGTGGAACTCGCGGAGACACCTGGCGGAACTTTGCATTTGACGTCTCGTCGGCTTGTTATGATAAAGAGAATGAAATGTCTATCTTGCTCTGTAGTCGTTGATTTAGCAATCGTTGCAACTGTGCGTCGGATACATGTTTTTTTTATTATTGAAAGTCAATAATGGAAGATTTTGGCGTGAAATAAATCGAACTTGTCGTATAGTAATTCACATATTTTGTACAAATTTCATTACGAGTCGTTCGGTATTGAATAATTACCTGAAAACTTGTAGTTTAACTGGTGCCGAAAATCTAAGACCCGCTCTGGAAACTGTTAAGGCCCATATCGACCATTTTCCAGCTTCTTTGGGCGCCGTTATGGATAACTCGGTTGATGCACTTTCTGATCTGAAAAAAAAAATGTTATATCATTATTTTTCTTAAATTTCACCTTTCTGCTCTTATACATAATGAAACCCTTAATAATTTTTTATTCCTTCTTTAAAAGAAGTAAACGAAAATTACACATAATTTAATACTTAAAAATATGTTCTCTATTGTGTATGTTAACTGTTACAAATTTAACTAGGTTGGAAAAGACTTTTTTTACTAAAATCTTTTTATAGAAAATAAAAATGATTAACTAAAAATTAAATAAGAAACGCCTAGATCTAATTTGTGGAGGAGCACGCCCCATGATCTGGTACCTAAAGACTATAGATGAAACAATAACAAATGGACCTATTGACTAAAATGGTAGGTATTCCATTCTGAAGTAAATCAACATACAAATTGCGCCCTTCCACTTCCCCCGTCCCAAACTTACGTTGTTAAAAGTATTAACATTGTCTAAAACCTTATAAAAAGTCTGCAGTATGGCAATGCAGCAGTAAGAGATCCGCCCCCAAAGATGTGACTGCCATGACATTGTGACGACTAGTGCTTATATTTATAAAATTCGTGAACTAGGTGAGATAATCCATTTGCGTCAATAATGAATGAATGTTGTATAATTTTACCAGTCAAAATAGTATATTAAAGTACACGTTTCATAAGAAGCGGTTTTAGCGCACGCGTCTATTTTAAAAAACCAGCCACAAAGTGGTTTTTTTATTGACACGTGCGCTAAAACGCCTTATGAAACATGTGCTTTATACATTTTTTTCTATTTCACCTTTTATAATCAAGAAAAATACATTAAAAAAAAAATAAATCCTTTAAATTTTGTAAATTTTTATGTCTAAATTTTATGTTGGTAATACTATTTTTTATCATATAGCCTCTGTACAATAAAAATTATTTTGCAAACTGTCATTTTTTGATTTATTCACCCATTTTCACCACGAGATTCTAAAGTTATTTTAGCGATATGAGATTTGAAACTGGACGGAATACGTTGTGTGATCCTTGTACATTCGGTACATATACAGAGCGTTCGGAAATTCGGGAGATTTTGCAACTTTTTTTCGAATTTCAAAAGACGTGATTTTACGTCACGGCATTGCAATTTAGTATAGGGAAGATGGAAAATTCAAATAAAGTTGAAGTTAAAATCGACATTGGAAGGTTAGTAGATTGAATTTTGGATAGGATTTGGCAGAAAATGATAGCTTGTTGACTGTTATCCACACAGAATAAAAAGTAGGTTATCAAGCTTTCCTCTGCGAAAAATGGGTTTTCTCGTAAATCACAAAGGCCGCGCAAGTCAATGAAATAAAACATTTAAATGTTACCAACATCAAATAAAGAAAAAACGCGTATCGAAATAGCTTCATTACGATACGCAAATGCGTATCGTACTGAGCTTATTATAAACGTGAAATAGAAAAAAGTTTTATTGTAATTTTTTACAGTGACATTTTTAATCAACATTATTTCAAAAATATTAGGGAATTGTGAAAAAGAAAAATCATTAATTTTAAAATTATTTGATTAATAATAATAATAATAATAATAATAAAAAGTTTATTCAACATTTTTTGTTTACATTTAATGTTAATATATATTTTTTTGTATAAACTTAATTATTTAGAAACTCAGAAGTAAATACTTGTATTGAGTTAAATATAATAATAACTTAAATATAAATTTAAAGTTAAATAATAATATAATATTTATTGTAAAGAATATATTTCATAATTCAGACACAACTATTATGAAATATATTCTTTACAATAAATATTATATTATTATTTAACTTTAAATTTATATTTATTAACTTATTATTATATTTAACTCAATACAAGTATTTACTTTTAAAGAGAAAGTGATGCCGGAAATATATATATATGAACGGTGAAAATATAAATAATAAATATTGAAGAAGTAGTCCGTACTCAAAGTGGAGTTAAATGCAGGGCCGGATCTACAGCGGGTCAAGCGGGGCGGCGCCCGGGGCCCCGACCTAGAGGGGCCCCCCGGCAGGGGTTGGGAAGAGGAAAATATTTAGCTTTTTTCGAATACATTGCAAACAATTTTTTTGTCAATACTCCAACAAACTTTAAAAAAAGTTAAAAAACATGCTCAGGTAATAGAAAAAAGCAAATCTCAAAGTTTGCTGTTATCAAGGGATTTTAAATTTCCCGCGAAAGTGGTTTATGTTCATATATGCCATAGTGGCCATACAGCTATTCGAGAATCAAGACTTGCGATGCGCGTGCGCGTGATGTATCGTCTTGACTGTTCCAACAAGTTGGTATAAGATACAATAAATATCTACATTAACAAAATACTGTTATTCTTACCCGATATTAATACTGTGGTATTATTAAAAGTAATTTCAATAGGGGCCCCAAAATTTGTTTTGCCCCGGGGCCTATTCAGCTCTAGCTCCGGCCCTGGTTAAATGATATAGAAAAAAGAAAAGCAAGTCTTTCTCCACAATTTTTATTCGAAAAAAAAACTAGGCGAACCTAGAATAATTCATTATAAATCAAATCGACATGTTTCAAGTGTAGAAACGCTCATCATCAGGAAAACGAAGTAAATGGTACAATGCTGATGTTGTTAGCAGTAGAGAAACTAACAAGTGAGACTAAGCCGTAATGGAGCTTTCAATGGTACATACGAGGAGTGAAAAAATTTGAATAGTCAGAAGACAGAAAATATTTCAGCATACTGAAGAGTTAAGGACTAGTGCAACGGCGCTGTCTTGGGTGGGAAATGAAGAGAAAAAAATAAAAATACTCCTCGTATGTACCATTGAAAGCTCCATTACGGCTTAGTCTCACTTGTTATTTTCTCTACCGCTAACAACATCAGCATTGTACCATTAACTTCGTTTTCCTGATGATGAGTGTTTCTACAATCGAAACATGTCGATTTGTTTTATAATGAATTATTCTAGGTTCGCCTAGTTTTTTTTCGAATAAAAATTGTGGAGAAAGACTTTGTGCTTTTCTTTTTTCTATAAACAATAAACATGAAAAATATATGGCAATGTTTCTATAAATACCTATCTGTTTTGGAGAAATTCTGATACTTTGGTCGTTTCGTGTTCAACAATTCAATGAATTAAGGCAAAGGGAATAGAGAAGGATGTAGATTTTAGGAATCGTAATAATGTAGCTACTTTGTCATCTCGTGGTTGACAACGTCACGAAATTCAGAAATATACCACAAGAGAGCTTATTTATGTGATGTATAGAGCAGGTAATCGTGTTACCATTCGCTCAATGCAATGGGCCTTTTCACTATTCTTAAATTTGATACATTTGGCATTTGAATTGTTTAGTCGGTGCTATAATAAGTGTTTTTCATCAATAAAATTATTGCTAGGTCATAACATTAATTTATTTCAGCACAGTAAAAACCGGGTAAAATTCAACCAATTTGAAAATCTCAAAACAGGCGCGACTCATGACGTAGATATGTTTAAAGCTTGCTAGAGCGCATGCGTTTAACCTCGCATATGCGTAAATGCTGATCTGTCGAACTGTCATCGGCAAATTAAGCCGCTGTTGCCATATGTAGAAAGTTTTATAATCTTAATAATACACTTTCTTCTTAGAACTTTATTTGGATACTTTAAATAAATTTAAACATAATACTGGTAAAATAATTCATTCCGCAGCTATTGAATGGAAAACTGGTATATTATAATTACTAATTGCTAGTTAATTACCATTACACTGGTACTATAATATATGATTTTTGAGAGTATCGGCAACACTGTCAAGCTGCTGATTTTGTGAATTCTTGATATTTTAAGCCAGCGACTCGGCTATTCCTATCATTCCTCTGTGCACCAATCTTCCGGCGCGATGACGTAGGTATGTTTAGGTCCGTGTTTTTATTCAAGGAGTTTTTTTATTTATTTATTTTCTCAGTTATGGCTTAAAAGTATAGAAAAGTAAAAACACAGAAAATTTTATTTTTTGTTCCTTTATACACTACTACCAAAATCAAAATTTAGTGAAAAGGCCCATTAAACTTAAAATCATTAATGGTGTTGAAATATCCACTGGTTCATTAGAGGAATGAAATTTGATATTCAAATCTGGCCTGAAATCTGGTGATCATCATGATACGATGAATAGTGAAAACTTTGAGAAATGGTTTGAGGAAAAATGGTTACCAAACTTAAAAGAACCGTCGTTTATTATCATGGGTACCGCCACCTATCAATCTGGGCTAATTGAAAAAATTTCAAATACAAGTTGGTCAAAAATATTTCTTATGGTATGATTAGAACAAAAACAAATTCCGGTTTCCCTATTTGCAATGTAGGATCAGATCTGGATAATAGTGAAGCAGCATATCCCACCCAAACGTTACAATTAATCTGAAAAGAGCTATTTATTTTATTTTTTAATTATTTTAATTTTATTTTAGGTTGGACGAACTAGCATTTCAACATGGACTTTACTTTTCCACTTTAATCCTATTGAAATGATTTGGTCGGAATATAAGCGCTAATATGATGCAAAAATAAGTTCTATGCATCCTGTAACAAATGACGTAGATTTGGGTCTGTGGAATGAAGCTATGTGCCAGTTAAAAAATTATGTAACACACACTAATAAAATTATATATGATGTGTGGAAACGGGAAAGATTTATCGATGCTTTAGATACTTTTCGCCATGTTATTAACGTGGACGAATCTGATGATGATGGAGATCATTTATTTTAATTATTAAAAGACTGTATTTTGTTGTGTTGTGGTTTTTTATTATATTTTCTTCTTTATGATTTTATAAATAAGATGAAAATATTTGAAACAAAATCTATAGACTGATGCACTAGAGATGCACTAGACCAAAAAATATATGATTCAATTTTTAATTTTATAAATGAGTTTTATTTATTTTTCAGTAAATTTAAATTATGATATCTTTTACCCTAAATAAACTACTTATTTCTGACTTCATTAAGAGTATAAAAATAATATTGTCGCTATGTAGATCAAGTCTAAGAAAAATTATAACCATTACCACCGGTAAGTCAAACTGACTGAATTATTTTACGACGTACCGCAAATATGGAGAATATGACGTAACGGTCAGCGGTCATTGAACAGACTTTATTTGCGTTATTGTTAAAAATAATTATAGAGTTTTACATTTTATAAATTTTGGTATCGCTGAAAATAATATTTAATACGCTTTTCAGAGAAGTGTCACAAGTGAAGTAGTGCCATTTAAGATTGTGAAGTGGACGAGGGTAGTGCTTCAGAAGTGGGTGAGGGTGGGCCGCAAAATACCTCATTTTTAATCCCCCGCGTTTTTGAAAAATGGTGTATTTGGTTTTTGATATCTTCTTGAGTGTAGAAAATATAACATTATAAGTTTTCGTTATAAATAATAGATATAACAGAATTAATTGCGTCATTCGGACTATTTATCTAAAAACTAAGAAGAAATTGGGGAAAATTATTGCACAAATCGTTACGACTAAAAAAAAAACAATAAATTTCGTTTCGCTGCCAAAACTACCTGAAAATACTGCATCACAGCATCATAGATACTTCGGACACAACTCACGTATTTTAGCAAATATTCGTCACTTGCGAATACGTGTCGTGTATTAAATTATTTGCTATTTGTCTGTTCTGTTCGAATGTGTTTGGATAATTGCCAAATGCACAACAAATATTGGTGTATTTACTGAATACACCAGTTAATTCTGATTTACGTAGTGGGACTTTGAATGAAAAACCAGAACGTTTACCATTATTAGCAACATAACTGCACTACAAAAATTACCAAAATAATATTTTTATTGTGTGTATCTATCACAATAAATGGGAGTTTACACAGGGTCGTCGGAAAAGTTTGACAAAAATCAATGATTTCTTACAGTTAATTAAAAAAAAATTATTTGGGTTTAAAGCATAACTAAAATGCTGAAGTTTGTACATTGTCATGTAGTCAACACCAGCGATCAGGCCCGTAGACAGCTTTTTTTCCTAGGAGGGTACCCTCCTCCTTATCTACGTGCCTGCCAGCGGCGTAGGGTGTGACAAGGATTGTTAATACAATAAATAAGTAATATTTGAAAAATATTTCAGTAAAGTATTAATACATTTTTACTTAAATAAAGATTAAAAGAATCCTTTGAAAAAAACCTAGGCAATGTATGGTGTTATTATTAATGAATGAAACTAATAAAATTTTAGGCAAGAGACAACAAGAAATATCTTATTTTTGTATATGTAATCCTGTATTACCACGTAAAGTATATCTGTACATACATTGGTATGCTGCATTGCAGTATTAGGCAAAAGTACTTTAATTGCTAAAATAAAAATATTTTTCATCAGAAATAGAAGTATTATTTTTTTGCTTCCTGCTTTTATGAGGGAGCCCTGGGTTATATGTTATTTTACACTTGAATGTTTCAAAATCCATAGTCAATGAGTTAAATATATGCATAAGTTCCAAATAATTAATATTCTTTTTGAACCCACATAACTATACCTAATTACCATGACAACAATAATTGTTCCAATAATGATATCCTTAGAAGTTATCTCATAGATAAGAACGTTAACAAGAATTATTTTTATTTACTCTTTTCACGATTACTACATCACTGAATGAGCAAATAATACAGATTATAACCTTACCTGTAAAAATATAATCACGGATTAAGCGAATTTATTTATCCACAAATCTGACACTGACGCACCATTTTATTAAGTACTTAAAACAATAAAATAAAAAAATCTTTTACAAAAAACTCAAAAAACATGAATCTTCACAAAACACGTACAAATACGAGTATTCCGATGACTAATAGAAAAATAAGGGGTTATTCTATTACTACAACTGTTTTTGTTGCTACCCAAGAATGGCCGACGCGTGAAAAAGGAAAGCGGTGTTGCCGCTATCATTCTAGATTTTGTCATCATGGAACTAAAATAAGTAGGTATTAAATACAAAGACCTGAAATAATATTATTTATTTTATTTAAACCACAAAACAAAAAATTGTTCTACCTATATTATCTTATGAACGTTTGTATTTTATCTGAATTATACTTGTAAAACGTTATTTTATTAATTTTATGAAACTAATATGTTACTTAACAGTAAGTTTGATAACAACGTTTCTTTTGATACAGTGTACCATACAGCTAACCAGACAAATTATGAACGTGGAAATCTTTAATTTCTTTAAAACGTAAACAATGTCGTCTATTCTATAAGAAGTTTATGGATGAGCCAGTATCCACTCCCCCTCATAACAAACAATCAAATTAAAACTATACATTTAACTTAATACAAACCTAGCATAACCATCATCTAACTTTTCACAATTTAATGTCAAGGGTGCACAAACAAAAAGTAAAACACACTAACCCTTCTGTTCATAAATTGGGGCTTAATCAACGAGTAGGCAAGCTCTAATTTGCCTTGATATCGCTGCAAAATGGTCAAGTTCGTTTTTGTAGGGATTTCAATTCATTTGTATTTAGGGATGCCATTACTTCTATATAGGGGTAGGCTGGCGTACGACTGGGCCTAATTTTTTTTCTTTAATCGTATCTTGAATATTACGCTGGATTTATAAACTCGGTGTTCGCGTTGGCGTCAACGCTGGCGTTTAACATTGAATTTTGAGTTTATTAACTTGACCGAGGTTCGCGCTGGCGCTGACAGACGTTTAACTTGAACCAACTTTAACTTTTAGGTGCTGGCGTTCGTAGCAAATTCGTACCGGTAACGTCAAGCCAATAATATTTTAGTATTTATATCATGTGATAGTTGGCCGCTGTCAAAATTATGGTCAAAACCTCGAACCACACGAACGCCAATTCGCCCGAGTTTATAAATTTCGACTACGAACGATCTTTCTGTAAGTCTCAGTGGATGCATTTAGTTAACATCAATTGAGCTTAATGAATAACTAACTACTTGAAGCAATTACTTTTTAGTAAAGGCAATTGCTTGACTAGCAAATGCTATAAGTAAAAGCGATCGCTAGGATATGAATAAAATTTTGAAGCAATTGCTGTTTTTCTTACACCTCAGTTTGGTACCTAATTTGCAAAAAAGTTGACGTACCTAAATACAACAATGTTGGTCTATTTATTTAGTACAATAGTAATCTGTTACGTTTTTGTAGAAAATAGGAAACTTATATTATTTTGTGATATGGCAGATTTCAGTGAAAATGAGGAAAGTGATAGTAGTGATGAAGAAATTGAAGACAAGCAATTGATATTCGTTCACAAATTGAAGGAACATAAATAAATTTCTCTAACCACAACGGTTTAGCTTCCACAACAGCAAAACTGCACCCATTACAGAAGTGGTCTTACAGACAGTAGTTTGGTGAACACCGAGTTCTTCACCTACAGAATTTTGAAAGCCCGGATCCGACAATTTCCGCAGAAAGACTTTAATCTTATTTAAAGGCGACAGTGCACTCCCTCGCCTTTTACCAGTATCAGTCAAAAAATAACTTGCCCACCGCTTAACATTTTCGCAGTCAAATCGATATAACTTTCTGAAATCATCATATCTGCAATTTTTACGTACATTGTAGATTTTTCTTTTACGGACGTTCATCTACTTAGTCATAATTGAAGACACAAATTAAGAGCAACGCACGTGTATGCTGCAGAGAACTAAAGTTGACTGCTACCAAGCAAATGATGCAGGGGTCGACCTACCTTAAAAAGTTTACAGCAATCGCTACACTAGAAAAAGCAAGTCCTTAATTTATTCATAAGTTCATCACATTTCAAGCAAACGATAGCGATTGCTGTTTTAAGAAAAAGCATTGACTAGAAGCAATTCCTGCACTTTTAAGCCATGGCTGGACTCACAAGCAATTACTTTAGTTTTAATTCATTGGCTTTTAAGAAATTACTTCGATTTTATAAGAAAAAGCTATCGCTACATTTTTATTCATTAGGTTCACTGTTCTTGTAGGGTAAGAATGTGATTGTTCAAAAATAAAAAGTTTCTGATTTTTAAAGAAAAACTTTAAACATTCATAAATAATATAATATATCCCGTAAATTGTCATTATACACTTATTTTTAAAAACGCCCCCACAACTTTGCTTATATCTTACCCATAACTCTTATTGTCCGCTTTAGAGCCACAAAAATGTCTGGCGTCGTGTTGTGTCTTCCCCAAAATATAGTTCCATACTTTAGTGGCGATTCAAAACTAGCATGATACATTATCTTAACTGTTCCTTCATTCATATACTTACCAACCACCCTAATTCCATAACAAACGGAGTTTAGTCTTTTTAATAAATTATTATTCAAGTGGACCGACCAGTCAAAGCATTCATTTACTATAAGTTTTACATCTTTTGAGAACATTAACACTTTATTAACAAAACTTAAAGTTGGTGGTCCTTGAACTATTGACTCTTTAGTTTTAAATAAAATTATATTGGCCTTTTCTTTGTTTAAAATTATTCTATTTTGTGAAAACCAATCTGATACTAGGTTCAAAAAAGAGTTTGACTTTTTTTAAAAGGTCATGTAAAGACTTATTTCTGATAATTAGATTAGTATCATCTGCATATTTAACAATCTGCTGGTTTTCATCTTCCGTTATGAAAGTCGTTGATAAATATTATGAAAAAAGGGGGCCAAAATGGTACCTTGTGCTATACCTACATCATTATTTAATATGTCTGACTCACAAGTTTTATCTCTCTTAGTAATAGTACCGGTTTGTCTTTGATCGTTAATTTATGAGACAAGCAATTTTTTTACTTTTCCCCTAATTCAAGTTTGCTAATAAGTATTTCCCTGTCTAGACAATCATTGGCTTTAGATAGATCAATAAACATTCCAAGCGCCAGCTCACCCTTTTCAAGGTGATCTATAATGACCCGAAAAAATTGAAATGCTCATGGCTAATTTATATAGTTTTGATGTACTATTGATGAACTATATTTTATGTTGGTCTTTTATTTGTTAGGGGTAATTTCTTGACAAATAAATTAAATAGATTGGTTCCAATATCTTTTTTAATATAAATTTTTTTATGCTATATTTATTACTGGCAATGTTTTTGATAATCGCTATATTTTTCACCAAAATATTTTTATTATGTTGCGTCTTTTATTGTTTTTCAGTCCTGAGGAAGCATCTAAATAAATGCGAAATGTCCACTGAGTAAGAAATCCTGTGTTTTATTTTATTCTAAGCACCGACGAATAAACAAAATATACTTGTAAGGACCCGACAAACGTTGAGCGCGGGGTAAGCATGCCTCCGTGCGCATATCGTCAATTGGCGTTCAAGTAAAGAGTGATATTAACGAAACAGATAAGGACGTTGCACTGCATTATTTTGCTGCTAGCAGGGAACAAATTATAAATACAGTAAACAACCATTATTGACGTTCCTTGGAATTTATACAGTAAATATTATATTAAAGTTCATATTAAAAAAATTGTTTTAAAGCTGTACCTATTAGGGCTGTGCGATTACCGAAAAAGATAATCAATTTTCGATTATTTGAAATAATCGATTATTTCCTATTAATCGATTAATCAAAAATAATCGATTAATCAAAAATAGTTAGTTATATCCGATTAATCGAAAATATTCGATTAATCAAAAATAATCGATTAATCGAGAATAATAGATTATTTCTGATTAATCGATTAATCGAGAACAATCGTGTAATCGAAAATAATCGATTGATTTAATCAAAATAAATCAAAGTCAATTAACGGAAGAACTTCATTAATCCAAAAATAGACTACTAGTAGGATAAAAAATTATTTCACGTGAAAGATTAACTAATCAAGCCAAAATAAATAAAAATTTTTATTTAAGAAGTTTTATTTATTACAAAACTTTTATTCATGGTGAGGAAAGCGAGCTGTTCTATGTGATCACCAGTTAGTGAGGCCCTCAAGTCGCTTACTATGTGTCCTCCTTTACTGAATACCCTTTTAGATGGTACGCTTGATGCCTGTATACACAAATTTTTTTTCGCATATTGGGAGAGAAGAAGAAATACATGACAATTATGTCTTCACAATACTAATGGATCATCATCAACGTCAATCGTTGGTATATTCATGTACTGATCAATTTATTATTATTTTATTTTAACGCTAATACTGGTAGGCGCAGTGTCAACAATGGTTTTAAGGGATTTTGAATAAAGATGTAAGTCCGCTCTTCTTCTTACCTAATATCTCTTGTCTGGTAACAGAAATAGAAATAGATTTAAGTTCACTGCTGAGTTCTGTTATTTTTTGGATTATAATTTTAATTTTTGTAGAGTCAAAAAATGTTCCTTTAAATCGTGGATCTATAAAAGCAGCAATGTGCAAGTGTTCGCTGGTTTGCTCAACGCCTTCATATCGATCTGTCAAAATTTGAAAAATTGAGAGAGCTATTTCTTTTTTCAGACTTACTATATCGCCCTCAATTTCGGTTTCTTCATAATTATCCACCTGTGTTTTACCCAATTCAATACAAATAGGTAATAAGGGGGTCCGTTACATTAGCCCCCCCCCCCCCTCGGTGCCCATAACTGCGTAAAATTTTAGCACCCTATAGACCATAGCTAGCACTACCTAGCATCCAAATTATAGAGCTAGCACCATAGTCGTTACGGAGTTATTAAGCACTTTTACCGGGGGGGGGGGGGGCTAATGTAACGCTAGCCCCCCCCCCCCCCCGGTGCCCATAACTGCGTAAAATTTTAGCACCATATAGACCATACCTAGCACTACCTAGCACCCAAATTATGGAGCGATTTTGTTGCACACCCCTAGTACCTATTAGTATTAATTGTATTATCACATATTTATAAAATAAGGCATTATTATTTCATTTTGCAGTCCTGCAAGCCTCCCTTGACGAGCCGCCACTGTAATCTCGTCTATTTATCAAAGATACTTTATCTAGGTATTTGAATTAATTGCGGATAGTACGTTTACAATCCCTCATTCCCGTATTTCAGAAGTAATCAAGCAAATTTAGTTGACCCTCCTGCTGGTAAAGTTTAAGGGCGCTTTCGACAAAGTTACAATCCACTATAAGCATTTATCGCTGTATCAGCAAAGTGTCCATAATTTTAGTTTGTTGTCGGGAAAATTTATTCCTGGTTGTTGATGGTTGATCTGTAGTCTGTTAATTTGCAACGCTAAGAAAGATAATTTAAGCTACTTAGAAGAATTGATTAGAGAAGAGGTTTTAATTAAAAATAGCTGTCAAAATTTGGGTAACTATACAGGCAGGCAATATTTTTATATATATAAATTGGTCAAGGAATTTTGGCCTTAGTTCGACCATTATCAACATCTTAAACAAAATAATGATATTACTCAAAGGATAGACGTGACTAGAATAGTCAAAATCAAAATAAAACTTTTTTAGACGTGATTTTTAGTTCTGATCAACTTTTTTTAATAACAATTTTTGATAATGTTAAAAATAAAGGTACTTTACTCTTAGGAAAAATTCACATTCTCGGGAAAAATTCACATTTTTTGATAAACCTCGTATATGACTGGAAAATTTCGATATTTGATGGTTGCATTTTAGGTTTTAGATCATGCAGAGCTTTTTATGTATGTTTTTCGTAAAATGAATAATAAAAAAGTTTTCCATATGGTGCAAACTTACGGAGACATACTGTATATATTGACCTACTAAGTTAAAATAATAATTATTATAGTTATTTTTATATATTTATCCCGGTAATAAACTTATAAAGTTTAGTAATAAGTAAGATAAGTAATTAATTAAAAAAATTGCAAAATTTAAAATAACTAATATTACTGACAAAAAATACTATTTAATCGTATTTTGTGATTAACCGTGTATAAAAAGTAGATCGCAATAATAAAGTAAGTACGCAAATCCTATTTTCTGTAAACGTTAATAAGATTACCGTAAAAGGTATGTCAGAGTAGTCAGTTTCAAAATTAGTATTGCCTTTAAAAATAAGAACATAAATTTTAATATTTCTGCTGTACACCATATTTTTTTTACCAACATTATTTCTTCCAACAAAAATGTTGTGATATACTTTGACCTAAACTATCTGCCAAACGATAAATATATTAATTTAATCCTTAAACTACAAACTGTTTTCTTTTTTGACGCTTTAATTGTTGATCCTTACTTACAACTAAAAAATTTATAGAAAAGGATTAGTATTTCTCCAAAGTAAAAAATATTAAAGTTGAATAGAACTTTGAATTTAAAACAACTTTTCTTAATATATTTTTTACTTTCACCGGATTTATTGGTTATTATTTTGGTTTAAAGATTAATAATTTACGATAATAAATTTGTTAAATTCCAAAATAACAATTTTTCCCATGCTACACAAGTTCTGACGGTCAATGAACAGCAATAGCAAACGGTCATGCTGCAAGGAATAACCGCCATGATACAAGATTAACAAGATCTTAAATTATGTTCTTAAAAGGCTGTAAGATCACGTGGTGAGTAAGTAACCATATAGAAACAGTTGGTCAATTTCATTATATTTCCATGGTTAAGAATATAAGTTTTTTTGTATCATGAATAACCCGCATTATGTTGCGATGACCTAGTTACGATCTTCGGATGTATTTCCATTTGCAGATTATACCTTGGTTTGTAACTTAATTCTTGTACTTAACGTAGCCACTTAACCACATAATAATTTTGTTAATTATTTAAGTACTAAAGCTTCCCTTACTTTGGTATAATTACGGATATTAGGTTCACGCAGCCCCTTTCTCTATTATTTTAAGCATATTTAGTCGACTCTCCTTATGATCCCATGATAAAACATAGGTAAGTGCCCTTACAACAAATTTAATATTGGAGTTGAATTGAGTATCCTTTGCTTTCGGCGATTTTAATTATTTAACACATATACTCTCCTACATAATTGTGTTTACTCCAAATTGTCAAAATAACAGCTGTCAAAATAAAATTAACTTCAGCCTGTAGCACTGAATCTGCAAGTCGCTCATGTTGTGTAAGAGATTGTCTTAACTGCGTGTCTTGACCGACGATAGAAGGGATTACTAATTCCAATTTCGTAATCCATTCGTAAATAAATAAACCATAGCCTTCTCGATTTTAAAGAGTAGTAAAGAGAAATAACATTCCTAGCCACACTATTGTAGGACATTGACTGATTCAGGTCGGAGGATGTCTTTGAGGGGTCAGCTCGGTAAAATGTGACCTTCATGTCGGCGACACGGACACGGCAACTAAACAATCTGAGTCAGAAGAGTTTTTATTTCCCTTCGTTTTGTTATTAGTTGAGATAATTTGGAATCTGCTACTCTTTATCACCGTTCGGATCAATATTGGTATTGGAGGTATCAAAATGTGATAGCAGAAGCAGGTACTAAATGTACATTTTGAATAATATTGATTTTACCATAATACCTAATGGTTAGGCCGAGGGTAGGGCAAACTTAGAAACTCTGCATGGTTCTATGACTTTGTAAAGCATTTTTCAATAAAATGTATCTTGCAGAGCTAACGCCTTTCAAATGTAAGTGGTGTATCCATTTTTTGAACCATTTTTCCATCTGCGCAATATTTTCTTCCGGTAATAGAAATTTTTTTTTCTATAACTTCTGTGTCGTATTTACTCCTACTCGTATCTAAATTGACCAACCGACCCTTCGGCTGCGGCACACATTTTTAAATACAAAACACACTACAAATTTATAGATACTTACATAATAAATATAGTTTAAAAAAACTAAAAAACACGCTTTAATAATAATTAATCAAACTAAAAAGCAGAAAATAAATATAGTTTAAAATAATTCTTGAAATTCTTAATAGAGGCAGAAAATAATAATGAACGTTAAACATTAGTATTATTGTAAAAAAAGCGTGGGATACTCGATATACGAAAAATATAGCACAAAGCAAAGCGCCCACGCTTTTTTTCACTATAATACTAATGTTTATCGTTTATTATTATCTTCTGCCTATATTAAGAATTTCAAGAATTATTTTAAACTATATTTATTTTCCGCTTTTTAGTTTGATTAATTATTAAAGCGTGTTTTTTAGTTTTTTTAAACTATATTTATTTTTAATTTTTTAGTTTGAGTTATTCTTAAGAAAATTTTTTTTTTGAGTAGATTGAGCTAGAGTAGTAGATTATTGTAGTGTCAGCGGTTCTTGATAAGTCTACAAAATTTAAATTATATCTGACCGTTTAAAGTGGGTCAAAATCGGGTTCAAAGAAGTCGGTTACAAACAAACATACATACAAACCCGAACAAACGAAAAAAACTTTTAAAAATTAAAAAAAAAAAATTGTCAACATTTTATTTTGACAAGTAGAATTTTTTAAAAAATTTTCTCTATTCTTAGCGACAATATCTATACGACCCCACGTTCGTTTCATTACTATCGGTTATTGTAATAATTCTGACATATTGACAGGTGTCAAATTTTGCCAAGAGAATTTTTTGCGTATTTTTTTCAAACTTTCCACCGTCAATATACATACGACCTTATATAGTTTCTTCATTAATATCATTTTTTTTAAACGATTTGACACATTGACAGCTGTCAAATGTTGACAGGATAATTTTTTGCTTATTTTTCCCGAAGTCTCCGCATCAATCGTCAATCCATACAACCGCATAATTTGTTTCGTCAAAATCGCTTCTTCGTTTTATACCTGACAGCTGTCAAAATTTAACAGATGAATTTTTTGCGTGTAGACTATTGTATTGTTAGCGGTTCTTGATAAGTCTACATAATTTAAATTAAATCTTACCGTTTAAAGTGGGTCAAAATCGGGTTCAAAGAAGTCGGTTACAAACATACATACAAACAAACATACAGGTGAAGCTAATAAAAGCGTATTAAAAATTAGATGAATTAGGATTATTCAAACTACTACAACAAAATTAACAAAGAGGGAAATGTGAGAAATCATAGAATCCGATACAGTGACGTGAAAAATGTGACCAAGTTTTTAAAGTAAGGTCACTTTTGCTGTAGCTCTTGTTAATGTATTCACTATGACAAAGAGAACGAATATATTCGATAAAAGTGATATCAGAATCAATTACTTTAAAAACTCGCCCATTAGTTCAATGATCAGTCACCATGCGTAAGACGCAGCTGTAGATGCGCAGAAACAATATGCCTGCCCATTCATATGCTTTGATTTGTCTCCCTTTAGTTTGTCTCTGTGCCCAGTGTTTAATTTTTTTGCGGAAGAAACCCACGCTTTTCTACAGACATAACATGCCGCCGCCACTGATCCTGACCGATATTATGTGATGAGTTATACTTCATACGAAGTCAGTTGAGACAACGTAAATATTGGGGGTACGGTCAATTTACTGCATCACACACTGAAACTACAATACAAATATAACAATATTTGTATTGATCGCTCCCTATACAGATGTCAAGACAAGTCTGTCATCAATTTTTTTTTAGTTTTTTTGTCTGTCTCAACTAAGATCGTATACATTTTACGTGCTTTTATTTTATAATTTCTCAGCATATTTAGTTAACTTTCAGTTTAAGCGCGCGTCCAAGAACGTTACGATCCTATCCTTTATCGATGCAATGTACATAATTTTCCCGTGTTGTTCGAAAGATTTACTCTCGGCGGAGAGCTTTTGTTAGCTTGCGGTCTAGCGATTTGAACTTTATTCTAACCATTAACTATTTTGAGAGCAGCGGATTGTGCGACGTCAGGGCGAAACAATTAGTTACAGTGAGGTGTATTATTAAAATTGTGATGGCAGAATACTTCCTAATTACTGAAAAATCCTTTTTTGAACAATACATTATCCGTTTAAGTACACTGAAAAAAAACCTTCTATTCCTTATAAGAATTCACATAATATTTATACAACTGTTTAATACTATATTTGTGACAGCACCGCGCTTCCCTAGTGTAAGACAACGGAAATGGCTAGACCGTTGTGTAGTGATAATATAACAGTAATTTAGCAATTAGGAAATAGGAGTTAATGCTAACTTAAAATAGTTTATAGTAATAATTGCTCTGAATACTCACAGTAATTCTATTGGGGGTGTAATCTGGTTTTATATACTGTATAAGTTCCGGCTGGCAGTTGTAATGAAACTTGACATTAATCATAATAATATTTGCTTGCTACGGTTAATAAAGCATATACTTACCACTAAAAATCGGTACTGTACTTCTTAAAAATTTAAATAGTTTCTTGTGTGATATTGTTCTTGCCGTTTAATATTGCATACGATTATCTATTATGCAACATGGTTTACTGAGATGGTAAAATTTAAATTTAACCTTTCACCTAGGTAGTGTCATTCTTATGTTGTCATATTCTCAAAAGGTTTTAAAGTAGTTTTTACTCAAAAAAAATTATTAAAAGATTCATTATAGTGTTAACCAAAAAGATTAGAAATCAGTGAAATATCAATTTGTAATCAAAAAGTTCCTAATGTAAAAAAATGGACAAAAAACGCAAAAAGGATTTGACACAAAAAAAAGTGACAGTGACAAATAACCCAAATTTACAATGTAACCTCGAAGATAGTAGTGACAATTAGGGAATCCAAACCACGTGACTTTAAATGACAGTGGAGGGCAACTAGGGATGCGCCATACGATACGATATTTTTGAGTATCGATATTTTACCTTCCGATATTTTGTATCGATATTTTTTATTCGATATATAATGAGTATCGAAATATTTTACTCATTATCCTTCAGATAGTATCGATAGATTCCAAAATTCCAAAACCCACGCGTCGTTCGTGCTGCATTTGCTGCTTTTCTCCCTCAATCTGCGCGCACACAAAGTTTTGGCTATTCTTTCTTGGTATAAAGAATGCCAGTATTGCTTATATTCTATATACCTATATATATTTGTATCGATCTGGATCGATACAAAAGATCGATACTTTCAGCGTATCGGAACATCCCTATGGGCAAAAAGCATTAAGCCACTTGCACCAATAATAAAGCAGTATTTGCCAACCACTGTCATTTTTGACACATCGTTGGATTGCCTAATGAAAATACCTATTTACCAGAAAAGTACCCCAACGATCATAAATAAGAAAATTTTGTCAAAAACTTTTACATAAATACACAAGATAAAATGTTGGCAGGAAAATCAACACGTCTTTCAAATAAAATGAAAATTAATAGAGAAAAGGTGAATAATCAAAAATGTATAAATTGTAGTTATAAATTCACAAATAATACGTATTTATTAATGTGTATTAAATGTGAAGAATGGTTTTGTTTATCATGTACAAAGCTATCAAAAAAAGAAACAACTGAAATAAAAAAGAAAAGTATTAAATGGACATGCATAAATTGCGTAGAAAATGAAAGTTCATCTGAACTTAATAATAGAATCAAGAGACTAGAAAGAACTATTTAAAGACATTATTTATCAAATAAACGAAAAACTTGAAAAATTGAGTCAAAATACGAATGAAGTAAAATCCAAAGTGGAAATTCTGGAAAAAATAAATATAGCTTTATGATTCAAATATTACAAATTTTAGAAAACTTAGATGAAAAAAAAATATTATACAAGAAAAAAATTAACTTTATTCAGATATTTTAAAGTCCAATAAAAAAATTGTTAATAATCAAAATATTCCAGTATTGATTATTAAACCAAAGAAGAATCAAACATACCAGCAGACTAAAAATGAAATACAAAACAAAATTAATTCAATGGCTGTTAAGGTATCAGTAAATGGCATAAAGGAAATAAGAAATCGCGGAATTATTATTAAGGGAAAATCAAAAAAGGACGTAGAAAAAATTAAAATATTATCAGAAGAAAAATTAAATGAAAAATTTTCAATTTACATTTCAAAGTTAAAATTACCAAGAATAGTGTTAATAGGACCAAAAAAAATGTACAATAATATAGAACTTCTAGAAGAAATGCGAGCTTTAAACTATCTAGATGAAAATGATTCACTAGACATTAATTATACAAGAAAATCAATATATTATTTACTTCGAGACAAAAGGAGATACTTTTAGAAAATTAGTTGACAAAGATATATCACTAGGGTGGAATAAATGTAAAGTGAGAGAAGACTTAAATATAATGATATGTTTTAAATGCTGTGGATATGGACATAAAAAAGAAGATTGTAAAAAAAAGATAAGATCTGTTCTTTTTGTACAGGTAAACACGAATATTGGGACTGTAAACAAGAATTTCCAAAGTGTTCTAACTGCATTATTTACAATAAGTTATATAATAAAAACAATGATTATAATCATGAAGCAAATAAAAATAATTGTATATTGCACCAATGGAAAATTAAACAGAGCAAAGAAAAAATAAACTATAATTAATAATGGCAAAATATAATATAAATATTATACAAAATCTTAAAGTTTTATATATAAACTCCAGATCAATTAAGAATAAAATGGATGAAATTGAAATTTTAGCAGATGATGAAAATATTCATATTATAGTAATTAGTGAGACATGGGTTTACAAAGAAGAAGAAAAATATTATAATTTCAAAAAATGTAATTCAATATATGCATGTAGGAAAAAGAGAGGTGGATTGGGCATTTTTGTGAAAAAGACATTTGACTATGAAATTTTAGAAAAAAGTGAAGGTGAATTATCATATATAGCACTTAAAATAAAATCTCCAGAATTTATTATTTGTGGTATTTATAGGCCACCATCCGTAAAAAGTAATAGTTTTTTAAATATTATTGAAGAAAAACTTGAAAATTTAAACAATTATAAAATCAAATGTTTAATGGTTGGTGATATGAACATTAACTTACTTCAAAATACTAGTGATTCAAAAAGACTTTTAGAAATATATTCGTCAAATAATTTTACACTTTGCAATACTACTATTTCAACAAGAGAAACTACAAACTACAAAAGCTTAATAGACCATACTCTAACAAATATGCCAAATAAACTAGAGATAAAGTTTATAGTAAGTCCATTAAGTGATCATAAAATACAAATTTTAAATATACCTACCTAAACAAAATACCAAAAATAATAGAAGTTTCAAAAATATTAAAATTAGAGAATATTTTATAGATAAATTGAAACATGACCTAATAAAATTACAAAATAGGCAACATTTAATTAACGAACCAGATAAACTATATGATGAGATATTAGAAATATTTGAATCCTCATCATATACAAATACAATAAAAATTATTGAAAATTCGAAACCATGGTTTTCGAAAGATTTAGCAAAAATGATTAAAACAAGAGACAAGATAAAATATATGAAAAAAGAAGAAATATCCAATGATTGAAGAATATGAGCAGACTTTTAATAAATTAAATAAACTTGTAAAACAAACAATAAGAACAACAAAACAAAAATATTTTAAAGAAATATTCTTGAACAGTGACCAAAAAGGTATTTGGGAAAATTTAAATTTATTATTGACATACAAGTCAAAGAAAAACAAAACCAACATTGATAGTATTATATCCAATAGTATTGAAATTAAAGACGAACAAACCATATGCGAAGAAATGAACACATATTTTATAAATGTTGGCGAAAATTTATCAAATCAAATTCCATTTATAAGAAGATATACTGAAAATGCAAACCCTAACTCGATGTTTTTGAACCTAGAAAAGATAACTATGGGTGAAATTGAAGAGATAATAGATGATCTTAATATAAAAAAAGCAAGCGGTTTTGATGAAATATCAGTAAAAATTATTAAAAAAGTCAAAATAGAAATATTACCAATTTTACTTAAACTATTTGAATTATCTGTTAAAAAGGGTATTTTTCCATCAAAAATGAAATTAGCTAAAGTATCACCAATTTTTAAAGCAAATTCAAAAAATCATCCAAGTAATTATCGGCCAATATCTGTTTTGCCAGTTTTTTTAAAAATATTAGAAAAAATTATGAACAACAAATTAACAGATTTCTTAGATAATCAAAATTTAATTTCAGATAGTCAATATGGTTTTAAAAAAAAATAGAGAGATACTGAAATTGCTGTTATGGATGTAATAACAGACATTCAATTAAAAATAGATCAAAATCAAAAATGCTTTTATTATCTTTAGACCTTTGTAAACCGTTTGACACAGTTAACCATAATTTTTTGTTACAAATAATTCATAACATTGGAATAAGGGGAAATATTTACAATTGGTTTGAAAGTTATTTAAGCAATAGATCACAATATGTTGAAATTAATAACAGTAAAAGTACTCAAAAAACTATTAAATGTGGTGTTCCGCAAGGATCAATTTTAGGACCAATAATATTTCTTATATATATTAATAGTATATCTAAATTAAACCTAAATGGTAAGATACAATTATTTGCTGATGATACAACTATTATTTATTTTGGCGATAATTACTTTGACATTCAAAATCAAATAAAAAATGATTTACAAATCATTTTTTCTTGGCTTCAGTCATATAAATTATCAATAAATTTTAAAAAATCTTCTTTTATATATATTACTAAAACAAAAATAAACAGCTTGCTATCAAAAAAAGAAATTTTATTTGATAATAAAATCATAAAATATGCTCATTCTATAAAATTTCTAGGACTGCATATAGATGAAAATTTAAGTTGGAAAACACATATCGATTATCTCAGGAAAAATATTACCCCATTGATTGGAATTTTTTATAAAATAAGATATTATTTACCAATTAAGCTTTTAAAAAATATTTATTATTCTCTAATTTATTCTAAATTTCAATATTTAATATCCGCCTGGGGATCTGCTACCTCTACAATAATAAACCCTTTAAAAAAATTACAAAATAAACTTATTAAATGTATTTACAAGCTTCCTTTTTTAGAACCAACAATAAATTTATACAAACCACTAGGATATTTAAACTTAGAAAATTTGTATAAATTAAAAATACAGGGTGTTCGAAAAATGAACGGAGATATTTTAGAGGATGATTCCTTGTTAAAAAATATGAAAAAAAGTTTCCATAAACATGGGTCCGGAAAAAATAAAAGCACTCTAATTTTATTCGGAAGTTAGTTTTAAAATTGATTTAAATTTGACTATTTTATTAGTATTGTATTCTGTATTGTAATTCTATATTTTTGTAAAAAAATTTTGTTTATATTTGTTTATTTTTAAGTTAGTATAATATTTTTCCTGTAATGGACTTCTAAAGTTCGTTGGGAATTATTTAATAAATAAAAAAAATAAAAAAAACTACACAATAAAAGGTCCAATACCTACTAATAATGGGTTGTACGAAATCTGACATGCAAAGTTTAAAAAAACTAAAAATAAATTAATTGAAACAGTTATATACGATCAATAGAATTCAAATTCAGATAGGATAGCTAGAAGACTCCGAACAACGATGTAACCCGCGCAACAAATACGTTAAAAGTAACACTACGGCGCGCGGCGATTGCCGATCGCTACGAACCCCCACCAACGTCTGGGTGGATTATAGGTTCTAACTGATACAATTCGTTTTTGGGGAAGCTGTTCTGCTTTCTTAATCGTAGAGAAAGCGCTTTACTGGGAACAAAATGCGTCGCATTGAAAAGATACGATTTATTTTTTAACAAAATTGCTGTACTGTGACTGTGCTGCTAATGAAACTGATTACTACCAATAAAAACACTGTTCTAGCAAATCTGGAATTGATATAACACTAAAGCGGGTTTGATACACTAGCAATTTATTTAATATGGGGTAATAAAAAATAAGCTATCAATTCGAAGTATCTCTTAGCAAACCTGTTCTATTATATCATTTTTCTCAGTGTACATTTAAGTAGGTACTTAAAATACATTTAATCAGTAGCGGTCCGTGGTTAATTTAAATGAAATGGGGAGGCAAGACGAAGCAATAAGACTCACGCCCATAATTCGTGAATAATTCACCCAATTCATTACTATCAAAAATTTCGCAAATTAAATTAGTTTTGCAAGTTATTTATTTTATAGGTAGGTAGGTACTCCTTATAAACAATATAATTGTATTTTTAAGGGGCCCGAAAAAGGTATTTATTGCTCAAAAAATGATTGTAAAAGTTTGATTTAAACTTACCAAACAGACAAAGTAACTTTATTTTATTTAACCAATTACAAAACCTAATTTAAAATTTACAATAATATCTTATTGGTTTAAAACTCTGTAGGCGTGCCAGCTTCCCAGCCGCGCTTTGCGTCATGCAAATTTGATTGTTTGTCCATGGCCGCATATCTGCTTTGTTTATAATACTTTATTATGGATAGGTACATTTACGTTTTTTTGATAAATATTTTAAAACCGGTTTGGCATTTTAAATAAATTGCAAATACAAAAATCGTTTGTTTTGAAACTCGTTATTTATATTTATCAAATAGTAAAATAATATACTTAAAGTATTTTTCACAATAAATGGTTGACTCCGTTTAACTACCTGGGACGTTTTGCAAGAGCTCGGCCATAAAAATGCAAATAAACTGTCGGTCAGGGTCGGATTATAATTTGTAATTATAGCAGGTAATATTTAACTATATTATTTAGGATATTTCATGTCATTAAATAATATATTATTAATAACGAATTAAATATCTAAAGTCCTACCCTGTAGTGTATTTGCTTGTTGATTATGTATAACAATGGGATTAAACCGGTAGTTTTATTGCAGTCAATAAATCGATACCATCTCGGGTGACAAATACTTTACCATGTTCTATTTGAAATTAGATTAAAGTGTGTCATCTTTGAAACCTTATTTTGAACACCCTCTGTATAAAATAAATAAAGTCTATTTGATTTATAGTATTACCCCCTGGCCATTAATATCACACACTGCTATAATTAAAAAAAATCTTTTAAATTGTTGGTTTGATTTTTTTTCCTGGGCTGCAAATCTTGTTTTTTTTTTAGTTTTTAATTTATTACTAATAAACCACCACAGCGAATCTAATAACATCATTATAAACAGTTATAAAGGACTCTGATACAAACCAAAAATGAAAACAAAATACAGGGTACCTATCCCATTAAAAAATTCAACTTATGTTATCACATTGCTTGGGCCACCCTGTATGTATATGCGAAAATACTTTCCTGAAATACATCCAGTGGCGGCTCGAGGTTAATTGAAGTGGGGGTGGGGGGGTGTCATTCAGTATTGTAAGGATACATCAACAGCGCCGCAGGCAAATCCCGAGACGAAAATTTTTTTTGAGTGCCACGCCCATAAAAGTATTTTTTGGCCTATTAAAATTTTATTTTTGATGTATTGTATTTACACTAATTTCTGTCTTCGCGGGAAAAAAGTTAACACTATAATTTTACCTGATGAAAAAATCAAAAAATAAAATATTGACTGACCTATACCTACATTTTAAACATATTTGAATTTAAGGTGGATTATTCTCTCTTTAGTTCCTGCAAAGTGATCAATAACAACCCGTTCATTAAAATTTGGAAAACTTCTTACAAAATATTTTTCAACTGCTAACATCGCTAAGGCAGGTAATCGTTCCTGGCTCATATTTTTTACAACCGACATTTTGTGATACAAGGAACAATAAACTATTTAACACAACACTCGTTAAATAACAAACCAACAAATTATCAAACCCGACTGGCACCCGTACGTAAATTAAAAATCCAAAAAATGTAAACAATGACAAACTAACAATGAATATTTGAATATACATTATACCCCTCCTTACTGCAGCAATCGGTTAAGCAAATTTTCCTAGAAAATAAACTAAGAACTGCTCCGCAACGTAACTCTCCTTCCCACACGTTTCTGCAAAATTGCAACGTTTGTCAGAACCTCATCGAAACTTGATATGGCTTATAGCCTTTATAGGACTCTTTTTCTTTGTCTATCCTTCCAGTAGTAGCATGCGTTTATTTTTCTCTTGCACGCTTGCGCATTAAAATTTCTCTGGGAAAGCAAACACAGAGTGGTCAGAGTGGTGGTCAAGAGTCGCATGAACCTAATATACGAGGAACGTACGATAAGCACCATTATGTATAGAGCGTGGCTTTGATCATAAACTCTGGTAAAATACGAGGGGTATTTTAGAGGTAATAGTAATAATAGTACACGAAACAAACGAGGTTTGGCTCATTTGATGGCTTTTAAACCTTATTTAAACTTAATAAATATTACGTTACATGAGAAGAGAATTAGTGAGGGAGGTCATTGACCAAATGACCTTAAGGAAGAGCCGATACTGAAAATTCTTATTGTTATTAAATGCTCAAATGGTATAATAAACCATTAACTAATAAAAGTACATTATACAAAAAAAAATCACATACAACTTTGATCTTGTTAATAAGGACGCGCCACCCGTATAAATAACGTTAACAGGAAATAAACTCGTTAATTACCAAACTGGTTTATTTTAGTGTAATTACGGATGTTACATTTACAGCCCTTCATTCCCATATTCCGAGCATATTTACTTGACCTTCCGCTGATAAAGTTTAATTGTGCTTCCAACAAATTTACGATCTTTATCGGTGGAATGTCCATAATTTTCCCTTGTTGTCGGGAGAATTTACTCTCGAAGGGCCTTTGTTTACTAACCTCTTCGTCGGCACAGTCACAATTTTGCACATTGCCAAGTTGTGACCAAAATACCAAAGGCTGGTAATGTCGGGATTTTTATACAAACACATTTATTTTTTTATCAATAATCTTTTCCCGTACATATTAAAAAAATTAAATATTTTATTACAATCCCGTGACTAGGTATTTCCTTTCAGCTTTTTTAATATCTATCAAGTTTGAACTTGATTTTTTAATTCTGCAACAATAAAATGAAAGCTGATGATTTTTCTTTTTTTCTACTATTATTCTTGGGGCCTATTCTCACACTCGATATTCCCAAGCGGTCACCCATCCAAATTATAGTCGAGCCCGAAGTCGCTTGACTTTCGAGATCTTTGTAATAAAACCATACATGCAAGGTTCCAACGCTTTGTATAGATACCTACTCTATTTTATGTTTAGAAAGCCATAAAATCTTTATTAAAGATATTTGCATATACTCGAACATTTTTATAATAATTATTAATAGTTAGTAGTGAAAAAAAATATATTAACTACGGTTTAGACAGCTAATAGCCTTTGCATCTTAAATCCCTCGTCACTGGGCTTTTCGTAATTTAAACTCGACGCAATAATAATATAGCTCTCTCTAAACCTTGGTTAATAATATACTAGGTATTATTTAGTTACCCTTATCCTAAAATTATTAATTAATCTCCGTTAAGTTTATAATATTTATAACTCAATAACTCTTTATTAATCATTCTGTATACCTAATGTTTAAATTTCTAACAGACTTTTTAAAAACCCCTAAAACTTTTGTGTTTAATATTTTTCTCTAACTATAAGAAATTATCTACCGTTTTGATACGAATCAGCGACACTGTATAGGGGAAGGTCGCCTATGATGGCACTTTTTTTTTCACCACCTAATATATTTTTTAGTTCAAAGGTTTGAACCCATTTAACCATGTTAAAATATTGGTTACTACTTAAATATTCATTATAAAACTTTAAAAATATACAAAAACAATTTTTTTGGTAAAAAAAAATAGAAAAGAAAAAATCACCAAGTATGCCATCATAGGCAACTGCATTGCCTATGATGGCATAATCTAGTGAAATGCAAAAATCTGAAGGACGCATACATGTAAAAGGAACATTTTTGGTAAAGTTTGCATATTTTTATTTTTAAAAAATTTAAGCACATAAATCTGTTTGAAAAAACTTTATTACCTTCTAGGGAACATGTTTAAAACTTTTGCCGTTTTGAATATGACGCCTACGATGGCATACCTATTTATATAGGTATGCCATTATAGGAAACCAATGGATATGCCATCTTAGGAATATGTCACACTTCTAGTAAATCAATTAAAAAAAGGTTTAAAATAATCATAGCAAAGTAACATCCATATCCTATAGTTATCGGAAAAAAATCGTACATTCTAATTTAATGCACCTAACATAATACATTTTGGTTTAAAAACTGACTAATATTACTTCGACACTTAACAATTTCTGTTCTATTAAATAACTTTACATAAAAACGTCCATCACGACTGAAATTCGACTCACAACTGAACGGTCAATACGCGCGCCCGTCGGGGGATGACGCAAAACCGGTTTATTCCAAAGATACCTGTGGTATGCCATCATGGGAAGATTGGGAAGTATGCCATCAAAGGCGACCTTCCCCTAAACTTATTAGGATTTTGGGAACGATAGAACAACTAAAAGCCTTTCTCTACAATTTTATTAGAATAAAAAATATATTTCTTTCAAAGCCTCAACATGCTTCGAATGTAGAAACATTCAAATTTATACAATTTTAAGTTAAAAAATTGTTTAATTTTTTTTTCTTTTTTTTTTGCATTTTTTTAAAAATAAACATATTTTTTAGAACCCAATTAATGTGTTTTTTTACCTCATTTTACCATAATAAATTAAGAAATATTCCATATATTGAGGTTATGTTTTTTTAGCTTAAAAGCAATGGTGTAGATAGTTCCGTGCTTTAAGTAAATGTTGAAAAATATATGAATTGTTTTAATTCTAAAAAAAAAACACATGCCAATACACTGTACGGATAACGGCGAGTTTTAAAAGCTTACAGTGTTGCCATTTTTTAAAGCCATCTCCTGTAAACTTATCTAAAACATTGGAAGTATGTACGATTGTAAACAAATGGTTTTTGATAAATGAAATTTATTCTCCTCAAGCAGTGGAGCTGGCATTTTAATCGTGGTTCGAGCAGGATTCCTGACCGTCACGTTTAAGACAACAATCCTCTGTTTGCAGGCGGTCTGTTAATTTGCAGCGGCCAAGAAGGACGTTTTGGCGATTTACGATTTTGTGCGGTATCGTTTAATAGGTTGCATTTAACACATGGAGCTTCCCATCCCATTGAACTACATCGCCATTTTACACGTAAGCTATTTGTCTTCCACTGGTAAACAATGGAAAGGCAGTATAATGTGGCTTTAATTTATTGTGGAGGGTGCGTGGATATAAAGAGCGTTGTGTAACGCCACAAACAGCAATAAAATGTAATGATGTAGGTAATTTTTGTCGTAGTCATATAACTATTGGGGACAAATTTTACTTTCCTCTCCTACTTAATCAAGAATCGCACGAAACTGTAAAATACATTTTTTTCAAACGCATTTTTTTTAAACAGATACAGGGTGGAGCATAAAAAAGCTACGTGTTTTTTACTGAACCATAGTTTTACATTTTTACATTCTACAATCAATTTAAAACATTTTTTATGAATCATCACTAAAGGGAGGATTATATTATATGCACTTAAATTCAGCCAAAATATGCGCGTATACAGGGTGGCCCTTTAGTGTGGCAAAGTACAATAGCTCCGTTACTATTTCAAATACATTAAAAATATTAATACAAAAGTTGAAGGGCAGTAAGTGACTTGTAACGTAAAATTATTTTTAACTCTATAGGGTGGCTCAAAAAAGCGGAACAAGAAAAAATGTACTTTTTTCAAATGGAACACCCTGTATATTTTTTCATTTTTAAATTCTACATAGAATTATAATTATTTTTTATTAAATACATTATTAGTCTATACTTTATAGTTTCCGAGATATTGACTCTTGAAAAGTGACATTTTTGAACTTTGACAGCTTCTAACTTTCTAACAGTACGTCTTAGAGCAAAACGGCTTACATGTCCCTATCTTCAATTTTTATTATCTTCCCAGAAAAATCAACTTCCAGTTAAACCGGAACAACTATATTTCCTGCTTTCGAGTAACATCCGGTTTAACCGGAAGTTGATTTTTTTGGGAAGATAATAAAAATTAAAGATAGGGACATGTAAGCCGTTTTGCTCTAAGACGTACTGTTAGAAAGCTAGAAGCTGTCAAAGTTCAAAAATGTCACTTTTCAAGAGTCAATATCTCGGAAACTATAAAGTATAGACTAATAATGTATTTAATAAAAAATAATTATAATTTAATGTGGAATTTAAAAATGAAAAAATATACAGGGTGTTCCATTTAAAAAAAGTACATTTTTTATTGTTCCGCTTTTTTGAGCCACCCTATAGAGTTAAAAATAATTTTACGTTATAAGTCACTTACTGCCCTTCAACTTTTGTATTAATATTTTTAATGTATTTGAAATAGTAACGGAGCTATTGTACTTTGCCACACTAAAGGGCCATCCTGTATATGCCTTGTTTGCCTTTAAAATATGCAGTTAATTGCATTTCCTTTTACCAAAGATGCATACTGGTATGCAATATTTCTTAATTTATTATAGTAAAATAAAGTAAAGAAACACTACGAAGGCGTAGAAGGGCCACATAAATTTTTTTTTTAATATTCCGACTTTAAACTCGGAATTTAACTAAATTCCGACTTTAAACTCGGAATTTAACTAAATTCCGACTTTAAACTCGGAATTTAACTAAATTCCGACTTTAAACTCGGAATTTAACTAAATTCCGACTTTAAACTCGGAATTTAACTAAATTCCGACTTTAAACTCGGAATATTACTAAATTCCGACTTTAAACTCGGAATTTAACTAAATTCCGACTTTAAACTCGGAATTTAACTAAATTTCGACTTTAAACTCGGAATATTACTAAATTCCGACTTTAAACTCGGAATTTAACTAAATTCAAATAATTCAATACGATACATGAGCTGGGTCTACCGTTAATTTGAGAGAAAAATAAAAAACACCTAAATTTTTTTTTATTTTTTAATAAGAAAAAAAGTTGAAAAAATTTATATGTCAATCTGTCAAATTTTGACAGGTGTCAGTCACATCAACTTTCTTATTTAAAGAGATAAAAAAATTTTGATTTAAAAGTTTTTTTAAATAAAAATTTTCATTTAGACTTCATGTAGCTACCATCCCAGACAAGAAAAAAATGTAAAAATTTTGACATTTACCTGTCAAAATTTTACAGCTAAAGTATAAATTTTTTTTTCATATATTTGATATCAGATTCTTGCAGTTACGATCCTGGACAAAAGAAAAAAGTAAAAAAAATTGACATGTCAGACCTGTCAAAATGTGACAGCAGTGACATAAAGTATTTTTATCTAAATTTTTAATCTCGCAATCTTGCAGCTATGATCCTGGAGAAGAAAAAAATATAAAAAAATTTGACACTTACCTGTCACAATTTGACAGCTCAAGTATAAATTTTTTCCCCTTAATTTTGATATCGCTTTCTTGCAGCAACGATAGGCGACAATAAAAAAATGAGAAAAAATTTGACACCCATCTGTCAAAATTTGACAGTTCAAGTATAAATTGTTTTTTTTTGGATTTTTGATATCGGATTCTTGCGGTAATGATCTAGGAGGAGAAAAAAATGAAAAAAAAAATTGACACTTACCTGTCAAAATTTGACAGTTCAAGTATAACTTTTTTTTCCTTACTTTTGACATCGCATTCTTGCACCTACGATACTAGACACTAAAAAAATGAAAAAAAATTTGACACCTACCTGTCAAAATTTGACAACTCAGGTAAAAAATTTCGTTAGTTAGGTACTGACAATTTCTTAAATTTCGTTTTTTTAAGCAGCAATTATCGGTACCAGACAAACGAAATGGATTTGTGAAAAAACTATACATATTTAATAGGACGATCTTGGGTTGTGAAAAAACTATACATATTTGATAGGACGATCTTGGGTTGTGAAAAAACTATATATATTTGATAGTACAATCTTGGGTTATGAAAAAACTATACCATTGTGAAAAACTACAGACACCCGAACAGTATTGTCACAAGTATGCAACGATCTTAGGTTGTAGAAAAAATTACACACACGGGAATAGCGTCGTGTTCACATATATTTATTACGAATTGAAAAGATGAGAGAAAGAGAGAAATAGGTAGTCAAATATATGGATGAAAATTAAAATGCAAGGATAGCTCTCTGCCCTTGAAATGAATGCCAAAATATTAAAAAACAAAAACATTTACCTACAATTTTTTTTTTAAATGGTGTAAAATATTTATTTGACCCTATTTTTCAGTATTTCAAGTTTTCATATAATATTAGAAGTATATTCTGTCATATTTTCAAGTTTTGAAAAAATTTTAAATTTCGACATTTTTTCCATGCATATACAGGGTGATTAATAGTGGATGGCCTATTAGACGTTTTGGACGAACCCCAACGGATCACTTTGAAAATTTGGTTACATGCATAAGTGGACGTGCTCCCTCCTTCAAAAATATTTTTAAATATGCAGTGTTGCCAGTTCTACTAAAAAGTACTAGCTACTTTGATATTTTAAATGGAACACCCTATATATTATTAAATTTTTAAATTCTACATAAAATTATAATTATTTTTTAATAAAAGTATTATTAGTCTATGCTTAATGGTTTCCGAGATATTGTTTCTTGAAAAATGACATTTTTGAACTTTGACAGCTTCTAGCTTTTTAACTGTACGTCTGAGAGCAAAACGGCTTACATGTCCCTATCTTCAATTTTATAAATCTTTTCAAAAGTGTCAACTTCCGGTTAAACCGGATGTAGGAAATATAATACTTCCGGTTTGACGGGAAGTTGTTACTTTTGGAAAGATAAAAAAATCGAAGATAGGGACATGTAAGCCGTTTTGCTTTCAGACTTACAGTTAAAAAGCTAGAAGCTGTCAAAGTTCAAAAATGTCATTTTTCAAGAGACAATATCTCGCATAGACTAATAATGCTTTTATTAAAAAATAATTATAATTTTATGTAGAATTTAAAAATTTAATAATATATAGGGTGTTCCATTTAAAATATCAAAGTAGCTAGAATTTTTTAGTAGAACCAGCAACACTGCATAGTTAAAAATATTTTTGAAGGAGAGAGCACGTCCACTTATGCATGCAGGGCCGTTTCTGAGTGGTGTGCTGGGAGTGCCCCCGCACAAGGGCGGCCAAAGTTGAAAAAAATGTTAGACGTAAAAAAAAATTCTAGGAGTTTTCATAAATATGAAGGGTCAAATAAGAATGGTAAATTCAGTTTTCAAAAAAAAATTATGCAGTAGCTGTCAAGAATGAGGCAGCCGCCCTTTGTGTTAATTAGAGATTTCTTTTTAGATAGATAAGTATCGGAAAAATAAAAAGAATTCTCAACGGAGGTGGCCGCCCTGCAACCCACGTGAATTACATTTTGTCTTAGGTTTACTCAAAAAATTAAAACTAATTGATATTATTTGAATAATTATGTAGGTATAGTTGAATTCACATAAACTTTTAATGCCGTGACATTTCAGTTCTGTCATACTTGTCAAATACTGCAGCAACTCATAAAATATAAATTTCTAATGGCTAAATTTAATTAGTATAATTGTACTGCACACAAAGTATGTCTATTTTGTATTATTTCATACGATTAAAAAGAGTTGGCCGAGCAATTCCAGAAAAGAAAAATTAAAAACACTGACCAATCTCAGCTGTATAAGAAATTTAGTAAGTTGGCGAAATCTAAAGTAACTAGACAATGACAAGTCTTGACATTTGGCATTAAAACTTTATGTGAATTTAACTATAGGTCTTATTAATTTGGTAGTAGGGTAGGTGGGGGCACAAATACTCACAGGGCAAAAGAACGCACCCTATTTAAATTTGCCGCCGATGTCCGGTTTCAAATGCTGTTACAAATAACTTTTCCGACGCCGAAAAAAAGTACCCTGACATTTTGATTACGAATTAAAAGATGACCCCATCGTCGAGGCCAAACAGAGTTTCAATGTGAATTTTTATTTTTCGATTTTGGATATATTTTTTTTTGCCAGGGGAAACCCTTTATGGGCACCGGTTACTTGTTCTTTGGATATTGCGATAGAATCAATTAAGGAGAGATTCGTTTCACTTAATAAGTGTAATGAATCTTTTGGGTTTTTGTCGAACTTCTATGAAGCTAATGCCATAAATGACGAGAAATTGTTAAAATCCTGCAAAGATCTCGATATAGCGCTTCAATAGCAAGGAAGTCCCACAAACAAAGATATTGATCGCTCAGAGCTCGACCAGAAAATTTTGTCGTTCCGAGAATTTTTTCCAATAAAACGTACAAAATAATAATTGTAGATACGCTAAAATTCATAGCTGAAAAAGATTTCATCTCATCATTTCCAAATCTTTGTGTTGCGCTGAGAATTTTTATTACTCTGCCGGTTACTGTTGCATCTATCGAACGTAGTTTTTCAAAGTTAAAATTAATTAAAAATTACTTGCGGTCAATTATGTCCGAAGAAAGGATTAGTGGCTTGGCCCTTATCGCCATTGAAAGCCAAATTGCTGAGTCCCTCTGTAGGTAAGTATGAATAAAAGAAAAATATTAAAAATAGACACCTATTAAAGATTTATTTTTCTGACAATTGCTTTGCGCCATAATTTCAGGTAGGTAATTGTAAAATAGTAACTGATTTGATTTAAAGGGCAGCCAGTTCATATGTCGCACAAGGGCGGCCAACAGGCCAGAAACGGCCCTGTATGCATGTAACCAAATTTTCAAAGTGATCCGTTGGTTAGTTCGTCCAAAACGTCTAATAGGCCATCCACTATCAATCATCCTGTATATATGGTCATGAAAATATTATGAAATCCATAAAAGGCAAGTTTCCTCGAAAACTGTAAGAGATACGGCAACAATGTATATAACTATTAAGTAGCATCTCTATGAGATCTTCACTTCTACTTCCTAGAAATTTTTGGTAAGTCTTATAGTTTTCGAGATATTGACTGAAAAGTGGTTTTCACATTTTTGCCAATATCTCGGAACTGATAAAACTTAGATGGAAACTCTTCAAATAAAAAAGTTGTCTTATTCTATGGTCCACATAAAAGCTTATATTGACTTTTGTTCCAAAGGCCGTAATAAGGGAGGTATTGAGGAAAATATAAGAAATGGCAAAAAAATTTAAGATTATAAAATTCCGACTTTAAACTCGGAATTTAACTAAATTCCGACTTTAAACTCGGAATTTTATAATCTTAAATTTTTTTGCCATTTCTTATATTTTCCTCAATACCTCCCTTATTACGGCCTTTGGAACAAAAGTCAATATAAGCTTTTATGTGGACCATAGAATAAGACAACTTTTTTATTTGAAGAGTTTCCATCTAAGTTTTATCAGTTCCGAGATATTGGCAAAAATGTGAAAACCACTTTTCAGTCAATATCTCGAAAACTATAAGACTTACCAAAAATTTCTAGGAAGTAGAAGTGAAGATCTCATAGAGATGCTACTTAATAGTTATATACATTGTTGCCGTATCTCTCACAGTTTTCGAGGAAACTTGCCTTTTATGGATTTCATAATATTTTCATGACCATATATACAGGATGATTGATAGTGGATGGCCTATTAGACGTTTTGGACGAACTAACCAACGGATCACTTTGAAAATTTGGTTACATGCATACAGGGCCGTTTCTGGCCTGTTGGCCGCCCTTGTGCGACATATGAACTGGCTGCCCTTTAAATCAAATCAGTTACTATTTTACAATTACCTACCTGAAATTATGGCGCAAAGCAATTGTCAGAAAAATAAATCTTTAATAGGTGTCTATTTTTAATATTTTTCTTTTATTCATACTTACCTACAGAGGGACTCAGCAATTTGGCTTTCAATGGCGATAAGGGCCAAGCCACTAATCCTTTCTTCGGACATAATTGACCGCAAGTAATTTTTAATTAATTTTAACTTTGAAAAACTACGTTCGATAGATGCAACAGTAACCGGCAGAGTAATAAAAATTCTCAGCGCAACACAAAGATTTGGAAATGATGAGATGAAATCTTTTTCAGCTATGAATTTTAGCGTATCTACAATTATTATTTTGTACGTTTTATTGGAAAAAATTCTCGGAACGACAAAATTTTCTGGTCGAGCTCTGAGCGATCAATATCTTTGTTTGTGGGACGAGTTTAAGGTCGGAATTTAGTTAAATTCCGAGTTTAAAGTCGGAATTTAGTTAAATTCCGAGTTTAAAGTCGGAATATTAAAAAAAAAATTTATGTGGCCCTTCTACGCCTTCGTAAAACACATTGGGTTCTAAAAAATATGTTTGTTTTTAAAAAAATGCAAAAGAAAAATAAAAGTAAATAATTTTTTAACCTAAAATTGTATGAAAGGCATTTATTACTAAATATTTTTTATAATTTTCAACTAAAAAGGATTGTCTTCTATTAGTAAAAATATGTTTTTCTACGATCGTTCAAAAAATAACTATTATACAAAGAGAATCTTCTTTCAATATCTAATGTAATCGGACAATACTGCAGCTTAGGTAGCAAAATATAAGGCTAAGATACAACTTCGTTGGATGGTTTACCCTCATAGGAAAATGCTTTTTACTGCAGTTAAGTATTATTTTTTACAGCTACATCCAATTTGTTCCTTACTTGACCTCCTACTTTACCAGGAATGTTGTTACATTTAGCGGAAAAAGTTTCAACAATACTAATTAAGTCTCTTAAACTTAAATTTCTACTCTCCAACGAGAATATTATGCACTTGCACTTTTTAACAACTCTTTACTTTGCACAACACACTGCGAATAGTCATCTAATGGAATTAGAAATTAGTTCTTTAATGGCTTCGAAATGCTCTGCCTAGAATATTGCGACCTTAATCCATGTTCCCCACCGGGTAATTACAGGTTCTGGATTGATATAAATACAGTTTATTAAGCAAGTAATAATAACGCATTATTAACTGATAATAAACAACCCCTAACAATATACCTGCAAACCCCGGAAACCCGCAAAACTATGTGTACCTATAACCAAAATGTAAATATAATTATTATAATCTTAAGATTGGAAAATCCCTCAAATAAGTAGGTACCTAATTGGACATTAAACCTGTAACGTTTTAAATTGATAAAGCCAAAAACATAAAAATATGCTCTTAAAATAATTATTTATAAAAAATATGCATTTTACTATAAAATTGACAAAATATGCAAAAAAATGCATATATATGCATTGTGCATATATTCTGCTCTTTAATCATCACCTATCTTCGATCGTTTACAAAATATTAACAGTTTAATGCTAGTATTGATGAGGCAAAGTTTTGACAGGGATATCGTGAAAGTGCAAAAAAAAACTTGTAACAGGAAACTAAATAAAAACAATATGTTTCTGACTTGTTTACTATATAACTTAAAGAATAAACACGTAGACGCTGCATCTATTTGTGTAGTCAACATATAAATTTTTGATGGGGATATAGACACAGTTGATCGTTATAACTGTTAACACACGATACACTTCTTATTCACCACTTTACCACAACTCATTTAAATATGACCTACCTTTTTATTTGCCAATTTAAACTTCTTTAAACATGAAGTGATCACGTAACACTATGGAAAGTAAACAAATATATCTTATTGGTTGGTTGGAGGTTTCTTGATTTAGCAAAATTTTGAACTCAAATCACAATCTTTAGGGCATTAACAATGACAAGTTGCTATTTAAGTTTGTGACGTCAAAAATGTCAGTGAATGTTAAACAAATTTGAAATGTACTCTGCTGATATTATATCCAAAATGCGCCTCGCTGAAGATGAACGCATAGAAATTTTGATTACATTAGACTGTGTAGATAATAGTAGAAGTCACAGGGAAGTCCGTCATATTATGTTCAATGAAAAATATCCAAATCTATCTATCTATCTAATAAAATCTAAATCCATTAGCCAATCAACAGTGTCTAGGGTAGCGATAAAGTGAAGAATTTCCCGTACTGTTAAAGATAGTGATAAAGTGATCGTCTTGTATACCTGAGAAATAAATATATTTTTCTATTTCACGTTCATAATAAGCTCAGTACGATACGCATTTGCGTATCGTAATGAAGCTATTTCGATACGCGTTTTTTCTTTATTTGATGTTGGTAACATTTAAATGTTTTATTTCATTGACTTGCGCGGCCTTTGTAATTTACGAGGAAACCCATTTTTCGCAGAGGAAAAATAGCTTGATAACCTACTTTTTATTCTGTGTGGATAACAGTCATGTATGTTGGTTGCATAAATCTACAAATCAATCTTTTGTAGATGCTTTAAGCTATCATTTTCTGCCAAATCCTATCCAAAATTCAATCTACTAACCATCCAATGTCGATTTTAACTTCAACTTTATTTGAATTTTCCATCTTCCCTATACTAAATTGCAATGCCGTGACGTAAAATCACGTCTTTTGAAATTCGAAAAAAAGTAGCAAAATCTCCCGAATTTCCGAACGCTCTGTATATGTACCGAATGTACAAGGATCACACAGCGTATTCCGTCCAATTTCCAATCTCATATCGCTAAAATAACTTTAAAATCTCGTAGTGAAAATGGGTCAACAAATCAAAAAATTACAGTTCGCAAAATAATTTTTGTTGTCCAGAGGCTACTATGATAAAAAATAGTATTACCAACATAAAATTTAGACATAAAAATTTACAAAATTTAAAGGATTTATTTTCTTTTTAAAATGTATTTTTCTTGATTATAAAAGGTGAAATAGAAAAAAATGTATAAAGCACATGTTTCATAAGGCGTTTTAGTGCACGTGTCAATAAAAAAACTCGCCACTTTGTGGCTCGTTTTTTAAAATAGACGCGTGCGCTAAAACCGCTTCTTATGAAACGTGTACTTTAATATACTATTATGAATTATAAATATTATTATGATTAATGTCAAGTTTCATTACAACTGCCAGTTAGAACTAATACAGTACATAAAACCAGATTACACCCCCAATAGAACTTGATAATTACTGTGAGTATTCAGAGCAATAATGGACATAAACGTGCTATGGTAGCAATAACTCCTATTTCCTATTGGCTAAATTACCGTGATATTATCACTACACAACGGTCTAGCAATTTGCGTTGTCTTACAGTAGGAAAGCGCGTTGCTGTCACATATTATAGTACCTATTAAACAGTTGTATAAAGAATAATATGTGAATTCTTGTAAGAAATAGAATACTTTTTTTCTCAGTGTACGCCCACGAATTTGTATCACCCTATTTAGAGTGTTTAGTGGTCTAAATAACTTCAAAATTTATTTTCATCTAAGCATAAAAACGTCCTAATACTTGATGCTTCCCCCATTGAAGCCGTAAGAACCAAATATTATTTACTGGAATAAATTAAATCCACCCCGAATTTCAAATAAAGTTACAAGGACATCATACAAGACACATTTCTGGCATTCTGCACTCTGTAGGGTAACTAAGCGTTAAAGAGAAACGTCTTATTATTAATCCCTCACTTCGTGTCCCCGAGGACAACTTTACTTGAACGATTGTAGAAAATAGGGACCGAAGAAGTTCCGAACAAACACAAGCCCTTGAGGGACTTTTTAGGGGAGTTGCGAGAAGTTGGCGGAGAAATTGGTTTTCGGTCCGTACGCGACTTGCATCGGGTATTAACGAATTCCGAAATACCTATGATGGACTTTTTATGTGTGCCGAATTTAAAACAGGACGTTTTATTCTGATTTTATATGTACCTATACGTATGCAAATGTTATGATCTAACCTATTTTTATAAGAAATATGTACCGGGTGTTCCACCTAAGGAGGTAATCGGCTATATCTCAGAAAGTAATAACACTAAAACTTTGGGAAAACATATATGTCGATAAAGAGAAATTGCTGGAAATTATTTTCAAGTTCGAAAAATGACCGCTAGGGGGCGTAAGAGAACTTTCAAAATAGAAATGCCGATTTTCTCTTGATTTTTCTTAATAAAAATATTTTAAAAATATAACCATTTTATTCTTCATAAAATTATGCAACTTTATGTTGGGAATCGTTTTTTTCTATTTTCAATAATAAAGTGGTGGGGGAAAGTCAAACCTTTTTTCTTTCAAACGCGGATATCTTTGCTTTGGATAAACCGATTTTATTCAACTTGGTCTTGAAAAAAAGCCCTTCTTTTCCTCTACACGTAGATCTATTAACTATACCATATTGATTCTGATGGTGGCCACTAGATAACGTTTTTCCGTAATTCCTCAATGAATAAGGATTTTCTCAAAAAAATCAAATGTTATGATATTACTTTTTCATCATATTTTATTTTAGACTTATAAAGGCTATTAAATAGTGTAATAAAAAATCCAGGTCCGTATTTAAAATAAAAAAGTTGATGATGGTCGCTCGAATCCGAAACGTCGGATTAAAAAACTAACCCCATCAGCTTGTAAAGGAGGAAAAGTTACCAAACCGCAACGTGATATCTTTTGTATGTATATAGCTGGTGTTCTATCCAGGTATAAGCAGCAAGGTGAGAAACCCGTTTTACCTAATTTTGTTGTAATTGAGTTTTGTATGGGTGAAGTGTACGAATTTATATATCGTCAACTGTACATATCGCCCGTCGATAACGTATAGATAATCGTATACTTACGAATAGTTGAAGCAGGTCCACATCCACAACTGGTTAAACGGTGAACCTCCAACTAAACTTTCTGGAGGTCTTCGCCGTCCTTCCGATGGCCCAGCTCCTGACCCCCGTTGTCTATAGGAAATAGCTGACATCCCAGAGTTACCTCTCCGAGAGCATTCTCTTTGGAAGAAGGAAACACCTGCTTCCAGGAAGTCTACTTCTCCTGTAATTGGTGACGGAGTAGGTTCCTCACTAAAAATATATTAAAAAAAAAAACAAAGTCAGAAATCTTTATCAGTCCTCAATATAATACAAATCAACATTTTATTTTCAAATTTAGTTTGGCCGATTGACCAAAAGTAATTTGACCGGTCAATTCCATAACCTTACATGCGAGGTAAAGGAATTCTAGATATTTTTCATATAACAAATGCCTTAAATCCCCACTGGGGGGGTGGTATAGTCACTGTTCGCCATATGGCGTCGGCTACCCTAGAGACGACATTGAACTTTGTAAAGCAAATTTACCATAATGCCGGTTCCTACGTAGGAAATTAAAGAAATGGTCGACGTTTTTAAAATGGTTTACAATTTTTGTTAATTACTTCATTTAAATAGAAGATTAGAAACTCAAAAAATCGTGTCGCGATAAAATGGCGCATTTGTCAGACGAAGCAGCACTTTGCCTAATTACAGCGGCTTATTTAAAATACAGTTAGAGGGTATGAATAGAATTTAAATAACTTTTCTAATTGGGGTTTTGCATCTGGACAACTTTATAACGATCATTTATAAGTATTGTGGTATGTCTAAATAAATAGGTCGGATTCAAGAACTCTTTTTTATTCATCAAGGAATGGTTCCTAATTGACCCCATTAACTTATATACAGGGTGTCCAGTAAGTATATGGCATACTCTCGGGAGCGTATAGGGGAGGTCAAAATAACTCTACTCTCATTACGATCGACCCTTTTAAAAGTTTCTCGATGCGTTAAACGCCGATTTAGAAATGTATCAGAATAAATTCTTCTTGCCTCCATACAATTACCAAGTGCCCGAGTGCTTATCCATAAGTTAGATGCATGTGAGCATTAATAAGATAATAATTTATTTAATTATTTTAGTGCGTAGTAATAATCTTAAAGTTATTTGATTAGTTATTGTGATCAAATAGCTTATATTAATAAACTTGATTATTAAATATTAATTTCGAATCAATGCTTAAACGTAATATACAAAAATCTTATTTTTTCCGAAAACCGCTAATTCCATAGAGACAAATGTATGGTACCTTTTTTAAAAAAAAATTTATGCATTTAAAGTATTTAAAAAATCAGTTTTTAGCTCTTTAATATGACACCTGCCAAAATCTTGCCCAACGAGTGTGGTGGCAAGTCCGTTCCTGACTTTCGTGACGATGTAAAACAACTAATGTAGTACGGTTTTATGAGTCTTTATGGCCTACACAAAATAATAAAACTTCATTAAATTATACGTGTCGGTTCAAAAGTTAGAGCCGAAAAGGTAAGTTGCTGGGTACCTCTCTGCGGCCATGTATCTCCGTTAAGGGGCACTTACCTTGAAAGATAAAAAAACATCAATGATTTATTATTTCCACTTATTTAAATAGAGATTTTTTAAAAAACTTTTAACAGTCGCCATTTTAAAATAGCTTGACTGAATCGCGCCAAAATTTATAAGCATAATACTGTATAGTATTTCTTAGGTCAATTTAATGACATAAAACAGTATGAAACTCCTAACCATAGGCGTCCCAAACAAATAATTAAAATGCGTAGGGTATTGTTTTAATTGTTTAATATGATAATAATATTATAAATAAAGTAACTTTAATACGTAACACGTTTTAAACAAACATTATTGATTAAAAATGTAGTGACAATTTTATTGCTTTTTTTTTTATGAGAATCTTCAAAAGACTGACCCCTGTGGTGATACTAACAGAGGAGTGTCGGATTCATCCCCCTGTGGGGGGGGGGGCGGCCTACCGACTGAACTCACCGTGTTCCTGTGGTTTCCGCGCCATAGGCGTATACACTTTCAGACCACTCGGTTCGGTATTTCGGCTCTGCACGCCTAATGCGTGCTTTGCGTCTTACTCGCCAGCGCTTTGGTTACTCGGTGTACTTAGGCTGGCTTTGTCGTCTAACTACTCTAGCTAAGTAATAAGCTTACTGTGTTAGTGTTTGTGTTTGCGATATTTGTGCTCAGATCGTCTGAGCAGTAGCCAGTAGCAAGCTGTTGCTTACTGTGTTGGTGTTTGTGTTCGCGATGTTGTGTTGTTTGTGCCCAGCTGAGATTGTTGTGTGCCCACGCATGATGATTTTAATTAATTCCTTTTTGACTGGAATCCTTTCAGGAATATCCATATTTTTATTTCTTATAAACTTTAGAATATCTTCACATTGGCCATTGCAAAAATACCATCTGCACTTCTTCACGAACAGTTATTCTCCCATAAAACACCTAGCTGTATACAACCAAATTCAAGGTTATAAAAAATCATCCCTCGTCTACATGTATAATACAAGGTCATATACTACATGTATAATACAAGGTCATATAATATCACCATTAATACCTGCATCCAATTATAAAAAAAACACCCACGCATGTATGTATTCATGGTTACAGATTAAGGGTTTATACGAAAAATCATCACAAATTATAAAAAAAGGTATCACCCACGTAAGCAAACAAGGTCACTCCTCCCGGGTTACCCGAGAAATCCTTGGAAATAATTTTAAAAAGAGCCTCACACCTGGGCGAACAAAGAGATTAAAAATCGGTTTACGCCAAAAATCAATAGGCTTAAAAAAAGGGACCGCCCACGTGGGCGATTGCCGCTGTCTGGCCCCAGTGCACCTATTTACTACTGCACATCACATTGATCAGCAGTTTCGTAAATTACAGCAAATTAAACCACCTACTACACTGTCCCATTCACTTAAATCTAACGCGACAGTGATTGATGGCTTAATTATCTCGCTGGGACCGCGCCGCCGCTTTGTATCGTGCCGCGCCGCTTCCGGCATCGGAGATAAATTTTGTGCGCTTGCCAAATCTTTCAAATTTTCGATTTGTAAATACAATAGGTATATAAGTATAGGTGAAACAAGGTTTGTTAATTAGTTGTTTTTTAACACTGAAAACATTATTTATTTTGATTTCAGTTATATTGTTTCTAAAGAACTAAAGAATGTACTTATTATTATAACAATGAATGGCTTGTTATTTTTTTCTGTCAAACTGAAAACTCCTCGGTTTAAAGTATATTTGCAAACTAGCATTCAAAGAAAGTTACTGACTAACAATTGAATACTGATATAAAAGAAACATTTTTAATAAAAAAAACTTAAAGAATTGAAGAAGAAAGATCTGACAACCCTGATTGTGAGGTCGGTCTCTTTGAGACTGTTTACCGCCGTTTGTATGCCGTATGGAATGTTTGGAATGTCATCACACTAACTTTGGATAAATTATACGAGATATTAGTTGTCAAATGATGTATCACAAGCTGTGTTTCCATTTTAAAAAATATCAATGTCGTCATATCTTTGACAAATGTCTATAGAAAACAAATGAATAACGTCAAAATGTGAGCATATAAAAAACTAAATTGACGTGTCCGAGCGTTTTTCCCAAACGTAACAGGTTAAGGCTATATTAATTTTATTCCGGACTTCTGGGCAACCCTGTATATTGTAAAATTTGATTAGGTAGTTTGTATTAACGTCTATAAAACATATCAAAAACAATTATATACAAGGTGTCCCAGATAAGAATGCACTCTACAGGGATATCGTAAACCATAGGAGATACAGAGATGGTTAAATTAGAGAAAAGTTGCGCATTACTGAATTCTGTAACGTCACGTTTTCAAATAAAAAAAAAATCCGAATGCTTCCGAAGATATTTGGATAAAACCGAATTTTCGCGATTTCGTTTTAATTGATTTATGATTTTATTTGAGGAGACATGTCAAAATAAATTTAACATTCTTATTGCCACTTTTTCTCCCCTACAAGATGGTTTAAATACATTTTTGATCCGACGTTTCGTTTAGTCACAACCATCATCAACTTTGTTATTTTAAATAGAAGGAAAATTTTATTTTATGCTTTATAATGTGTACGCTTTATTCTTAATCTAACGGTGTATAACACTTATTATTTATTAGACGTTTCGATATTTAAAAACACATCATCAATGAAAATAGGCACATTATCGAAAATATTTTTGTTTTTATTGTTGTATTTAAACACTAGTTGGATTTTAAAACATTTTAAAAGAAACTTATAACAAAACATAAAATCTAATAAAACTTATCTGAAAAATGCAACAAGTAAGTAATAATTAATTTTAATTATTAAATACAATTATTTTTATAATAATTTATTTTTTATTTTCAAAAATTCCACCCATATTCTGCAAACATAAATAACACCGGTAAACAATTTCTTCCATAACGTTATTTAACATTTCTGGAGTTATTTTTTTTTAAAAAACATAATAATTATTACCAAATTTAAAACTAACAGGTCTCTGTAACTAAGTGACAGATCTAAAGAATATATTTAAACAATTGCGAACGTCAATGTCGTCAATCAATTTCATAGCCACCCGTATGATGTCGAATTTAAATAGTACGTTATGTTTGAATATTATCATGCATTTTTAAAAAATAAAAAATATGTAATTGTATTTAATAATTAAAATTAATTATTATTTGTTGCATTTTTCAGAGATAAGTTTTATTAGATATTATGTCTTGTTATAAGTTTCTTTTAAAAAAATGTTTAAAATCCAACTAGTGTTTAAATACAACAATAAAAACAAAAATATTTTCGATAATGTGCCTATTTTCATTGATGATGTGTTTTTAAATATCGAAACGTCTAATAAAGAATAAGTGTGATACACCGTTAGATTAAGAATAAAGCGTAGAATTTATTAAGCATAAAATACAATTTTCCTACCATTTAAAATAACAAAGTTGATGATGGTTGTTACTAAACGAAACGTCGGATCAAAAATGTAATTAAACAATCTTATAGGGGAGAATAAGTGGCAATGAGAATGTCAAATTTATTTTGACATGTCTCCTCAAATAAAATCATAAATCAATTAAAACAAAATCGCGAAAAATCGGTTTTATCCAAATATCTTCGAAAGCATTTGGAATTTTTTAAATTTGAAAACATGACGTTACGAGATTCAGTAATGCGCAACTTTTCTCTAATTTAACCATCTCCTATGGTTTACGAGACCCCTATAGAGTGCATTCTTATCTGGGACACCCTGTATAATAGTATAATAATATAGATTATTAAATGTATATTTAATCATTTAACATTGAAAGTTCCAGCAACAGATAAATTTCCCATCATTTAAACTCGCCCCGGATTATAAAATCCTTATCTATAAACTCTAAATTTATACCGCTTTAAAGAAGACCTCGAAATCGTAAAATCTAACTTTCAGATTAAATCGTTTTGGGATTAGTCCTAACGAGAAATTCATTACTTTCCAATTCCATTTTATACAAATAATACGCGACAGGGTAAAGCCGCTCAATCCCCGGCCGAAATTTCAAATTCCCCATAAATTTAAAATTACCTTTATGGTTTTTAAATAATAAAAGGTTAAATTAAAATTACCCTTTTTGAATTCATTCTTATACGAACGAAAGATTGATAACAACATGATCATCTGGTTATTTATCATTTTTTATTTATATTACGATATGCGTAAGATATAGCCAAAGTTGACCGAAGTTACGTTATAATTTAAGGGGATTCCTACTTTTACATATTCGTCGAATTTGTAATTTGAAATTATTGAATATATAAATCACTCAAAGCTTGGTTTAAGAATTTCTCGCTGTATCATCATTTTTATCGCGTGCCGCTAAGTTGCTAGTGTATCAAACCCGCTTTCATGTTTGCTAGAATAGTGTTTTTATTGGTAGTACCTAATCAGTTTCATTAGCAGCACAGTCTTGTTGAATAATAAACTAATATACCTTTAATGCAGCAATTTTGTTAAGAAGTAAATAGTATCTTCTCAATAAACCGCATGTTCCTAGTAAAGCGCTTTCTCTGCAATTAAGAAAGAAGAGCCGCGTCCCCAAAAACGAATTGTATCCGTTAGAACCTATAATCCATCAAGACGTTGGTGGGGTTCGTAGCGATCGGTAATCGCCGCGCGCCGTTTGAACGTATTTGTTGCGCAGGTCACATAGTTGTTCGGAGTCTATATAGCTGTCCTGTCTGAAGTTGAATTTTATTGATCGTACCACTACCTGTTTCAATTAATTTATTTTTACTTTGTATTTAAGTTTTTTTTAAACTTTGTATGTTTGATTCTTATTTCGCACAACCCATCATTAGAATTAGAATTGGACTTTATAAACTATAGACGAATTTTACCATCTCAGTAAACCATGTTGCATAATAAATAATCATATTATGTAATCTTTAAACGACAAGAACAATATAACACTAGAAGCTATTTCAATTTTTGAGAACTACAGTACTTACTGATTTTTAGTGGTAAGTATATGCTTTATTAACCGTAGCAAGCAAATATTATTATGATTAATGTCAACTTTCATTACAACTGCCACTCGGAACTATAATACAGTTCATAATACCAGATTACACCCCCTATAGAACTTAATAATTACTGTGCGTATTCAGAGCGATAATGGCTATTAACCATTTTATGATAGCATTAACTCCTATTTCCTATTAGCTAAATTACCAATATATGATATACAGTGTGACCAGTAAAGTCCGCATCATATGGGATTTATTTTTAAAATAGTAGTCACGTGATTCGCATTATCTGTCAAATATTAATTTTTTCCAAAAAATAATTTAAAAGTGGGGTTATTTCTGAAAATATCGAAAGAAATATGAGAAACAGTTTTTCTAAATGCAGTTTCTAGCCCACATGCAAAATTTCAGCTGCATAAGATAATTTTGATTTTCTACCCAACACTAAAATTTATTTTCCACTTAATGAACACTTTCCTGATGACACTGTGTTCTTTTTTGTCTTAATATTAAGGTGTATTACTTTCAGACACAAACTACGTTTTCAAAAATACTTATTTTATGAAGTTACCTTATATACTTTGCATCACATGCGACCAAATTTTAATAGCCCAATTTTCATATTGTAGAAAAACACACATTTAATATGGCGCTACTTTAAAGAAAATGTGTCTGAAATAAAGCATTGTCAAAACTAAGAAGTTTTATGTAGGTTGCGTTGAGTCTTATGTTGCAAAAGTGGTGCAATTTACAAAATATGGGTAAAAAAGCAAAATTATCTTACGCAGCTAAAATTTTGCATGTGGGTTAGAAACTGCATTTAAAAAACTTTTTTCAATAACTTTTTTCGATACTTTCAGAAATAACTCTACTTTTGAATTATTTTTTGGAAAAAATTAAAATTTGACAGATAATGCGAATCACGTCGCTCACTGGGTGCAATAATGGCACATTAAAAAATTGTAAGTTTTGAGAAAATCAACAATTTGTAATCTGGAAATTAAATATATTGAGTTTTAATGCAGCTGTCTTATTTAATAATTAGAAAAGTAATTATAAATTATGTTGAATATCGAATGGTATTGCACTTTATTTTTTTATTCAAACTGTATATATATTTTTTTTAAATTGGAAAATATTAAGTTGTGCCATTGTTGACTTTTACGTACATACGTCACTTCATTAAATAAAATGGTCTATTTCAATAATTAATTTTGATTAAAAATATGTTTTTCTATTTTAACAATATTTTATTGCAAAAAGGAACAGGAACAGCTTAAAAAATAAAACATGTTGTTTATTTAGTTTGGACATGAACTAATATGACTAAACTTAAACTGAATACTAAAAAAATTGAATGAAAGGTTGGGTTTCGGCTGTTTGGACTTTTTTCAGTCCAGCTTTTAACAATACATAATGACACATAAATAAAAAAAAAGCAGGCAATACTGGTACAACTAAACTTATTCCACTAAATTAGCAATAAAATAGAAAATAATAACATGCAATATTGACACCACCTGTAATATGCCACTGTTGGATTATTAAAAATGTAAAATTTGTTCCAACTTATCGTATTAAAATTCAAGTGCCACTGTTGTCTACGTACTCGATCAAAAAGGCGCGAAATTCAATAGTGACACTAGTGCCAACTAGCGAGTTCCACTAGAAATAACTTTATGCCACTATTGTTAGTGTGACAAATAAGGTATTCAAGGTAATATGGTATCACTTACTCAATATGACCAATTATTGAGATGTGCCACTATTGCACCCACTGAGCGAGGTGACTACTATTTTTTTGCTTAATCGAAGCAGAACTTGATGCCAAAGTCAAATTTCGAATAAAGTTATTAATAAAAAAAATCCCATATAATGCGGACTTTACTGATCACACTGTATAATATTTGGCCGATTTTTGGATAAAACAAAGAAGTAACGAAATATTGAAAACTCGAAACCCTTTAAACCTATCAAATTTACGGTTACGGTATTTGTTTTCTTTTATTACTAAGATTTGTAGACATCTGCTTAGTCCTTTTATGGGTCTACAGAAAAACAGACTAAACTGGAATGTGATTTTAAAATTTTTTTATTTACCTTATTCTCGGATCAAATCGAAGGTCTCCAGTGGTACCAGATCTACCACCTAAAAGACATACTACCGATGACGGTTCTGCTATTACTTCCAAGTCCAATGATTGGTCAGGAAGCCACCATTCCCGTTCTTCAATGTTTACCGATACCTGGAATTGAATTAATAATTATAACTCAGCAACAGACAGAAAGAGAAAGTTCATTACAGAAACAACTTTTAATATAAAATTTCTTTTGGTTTTCGTGCTGCAGATAGATTTTATTAAATAATAAAAGCTACCTGGGACAACTTTGTTTGTGACAAAATCATGCCAGATAGATATTAATTTCTTATTTGCGCATACAGGAATTTAGTTCTCTAGGTGCAAATGTAAAACCCTATAGAAAATGTTAACTTGGTATTAGATTAGGTACTTTTTAGTACAAAAAAATACAGTGTAATAATTTATAACCCAGTATGTAATATATTTCTATTCTATTCTATTCTATTCTTATAATACTTAATAAGTACGCAAATGTTTTATAGCCAATATACTACTTACTTCTTTGTTAAAAAGTTTAACATCAAAACTGATTACGTCGCTGATTGGTTCGCCTTGGGGTGTAACGTAATATACCAGTAGCTGACTAACTGGAGCCATAACGGATTTGACAACAAAGCTGTAACAAAACGTTGTATGTAAGTTATTGCAAAAATTGTTAGATCGGAGATATCAGAGATATGTATTATTATTTATAATCCAAGAAAAACCTAGCGCAGTTTTATACTTAAGAAACTTGCAGATTGAATTGAATTATAGGTCAGTGTTTGGTAAGATTTTCGAGTATGCTTTTTTGTAGACCCTTTTGCCATTTCTAGCAAGAAATCAGATAATTTCATCGCTAACTGTCTTTGCTTTGCTTTCGGCGTAAAGATTGATGCATGTCGTCCATAAATAGAAGGTGATTAATTCTAAAATATTCTATTAAGCTTGGACATCTTTAGGCTGTTGATTTCAGTAGTGAGGACAGTGGGTTCATGGCCAAAATGAATCAAAGAGGTCTTAATAAATCATCTTAAAATACACCTTTTGATTTGATTTATATTTAGTAACTTCTCTTGTCCACTTTGGAGGATATTATTCCATTGCTCCATGAAGGCATATGATAACGTGGTGCGTATAAATTAGAGGATGTACTTTATAGATTTGCAATATTTTCTTTATCTTGTCATGAGGAACAGAATCAAATGCTTTACTATAGTCAATGTAGCCCATACTTAGATATCGCTTTTTAACTTGTGCCTTTTTAATGATAACGGCATAGATTGTAAGATGCTCCTTGCAACCCAAAGCTTTCTTAATACAACCCTTTTGTTTATCAGCTACCAACTTGTTATTTATGCAGGGTATATATTTTTGAGTACATGACTGATATTAACAGTTTGTACACGACACACTGGTGATCGGTCTGTAATTTTTTGGATCGTTAACGTGCCCTTTTTTCAACAAAAGAAAGGTATTGCCACTGGTAAGATAAGATGGGAATTGTTTGGGCGTTAAGAGAGCATTTGTAAAGCAATTTGCTATGACAGGATGTAAGCTGGTAAAAGTTTTAAGTTAAAATTTAAGGATTTGGTCAAGTCTCGGTGAGCCAGGGACTTAGTGCCATCCCTTATACCGTGCGAGCAAAAATTAATTGCATCAAAGAGGGCTTGGATTGAAAAACGTAGGGCTTGGCTTAAATCACAATGATATGGGGACGATATATCTAACCAAATCTAGGCTAAAATTTTGTCAAATTCATATTATGACATGATATGTCAAATTAATGAGTAATGAAATAAGTAGACAAATACAAATTTATTTTTATTGTTTACAAAATTAAGAAAGTAAGAATATACAGAAAGAAAAAGAAAAATAATTACATAAATTGCTGAAATTGGCCACCGCCATGCTCCAAGCATAAATTCACACGTCTCTTCATATTTTCGAAAGTGTTGACCAGCATCTCTGGAGAAATGTTACCACATTCTTGGATAATCCTTTCTTGTAATTGTTCTAAATTTACTAGTGTTTTAAAAATAGTGCTCTTTAAATGAGGAAAAACGAAGTAATCCATAACCGTTAAACAAGGTGATCTAGGTGAGAATTCAATGTCTGATCGAAAACTGATCAATCAGTCGTCGAAAAAATTGCGTAAGTAGTTAATAGTTTCGGCGGCTGTATGGGCGGTTGCACCGTCCTGTTGAAAATATCCAAAACGTAGTTCGTCGTTAAGTAATTGCTCCACAAATGGATTCAAAATATTGTCTCTATACCGCTGTGCTGTAACTGTGTCACGGAAAAAAATAGGATCAACAATTCTTCTTCGGGAAACAGCTAACCAGACACCAATTTTTTAAGGGTGCAATGTGGACTACAAAAAAATGGGGATTTTCACTACTCCACATGCGTGTATTCTGAGAATTCACATAACCGGAGAGGTGGAACCAGGTTTCATCCGAAAAAAATGTCAGGTCTAATAAATCATTTCTTTCCAATAAATTTTGGGTAAACCATTGAGAGTAATTCTTGCGTCTTTTAAAATCTGCGTCTTGTATTTCTTGGAATACTTGCACTTTATAAGAAAATCAATTTAGCTGCTTCTTAAGAATAGTCCTGCATGTTCTATAAGATCTTCCCACTTCTTGGGACAGGCGTCTTATTCAATTTGTTGGCGCATTTTGCATTATTTCACAAATGTTTGCAACAAGTTCTTCTGTTCTTACAGATGGTCTTCCTGCTCCGTTTTTGTGTTGTATAGAACCTGTTTCCCTAAACACATCCACGCGAGGGGGATTTCACCTAGGAATTTTGGTGTACAAGGTAGGGAATTTAATGGAAAATTAAGGTATTTATGGTTATTTAAGGGGTATTTATGGGTATTTAAGGGTATTTATGGGTATTTATGGGAATTTATGGGTTTTTATGGGAATTTATGGGGTATTTATGGGTATTTAAGGGGTATTTATGGCCACTTAAGAGGAATTTATTATTATATAACGAGTTCTACGCATGCGCCAAATGCAAATTTTCAAGAACGTATAGAACATACGATAGGATAGCCCGAGGGATAGCCGATAGAATTCAGATTAACCCATTTACGTGTGGCGCCATCTATTTTGATTAGGCAGAAACCTGGTAGTGCATCTTATCGCCATCTAGCGTATGCCTCTATCGGCTCGGCTGTCGTCATTTCACTTTATGTTCTAATGGGAATGTTTTGTGGGCTCATTAAAACTTTTCACCATAAACGACGCGACTCGAGCGAGCTGAAACGAGCATAAAAGTGGTCTTAAAAAAAATTATAGGCGGATTCCTTCTAGGGCGGAGATTTCGGGAAAAATAAGCAAAAAATTCCACTGTAAAAATTTTGCACCTGTCAATGTCAAATTTTTTTTTAAATTTTTTTTCCGACAAACGCCACACAGTAGATGGTCGTCCTTGCGGAAAGAGAAACATGAAAAAAATGTTTGGTGAAAATCGTATGTACCGTGCGTGCTGCACTTCTTACAATACGATCTTTCTAGATTTTATTTTCGCTCTAGCTTCGCTATAGTTTATCCGATTTTGACGAAATTTGGTATGGTGGCTATGGTAGTGGTATACCACAAAACGTATATCTCAGATCTGTCAAAATATTATTGACAAGCAGTATATAGAAAACCTGTCAAAATGTCAAATTTGGAAATTTTCGATATCTGTCAAAAAAAATTGCAGGTCGTATTTTATATGGCGCTACTTTAAAGAAAATGTGTCTGAAATAAAGCATTGTCAAAACTAAGAAGTTTTATGTAGGTTGCGTTGAGTCTTATGTTGCAAAAGTGGTGCAATTTACAAAATATGGGTAAAAAAGCAAAATTATCTTACGCAGCTAAAATTTTGCATGTGGGTTCGCGTGTTTAGGTACGCAAAAAATTCGCCTGTCAAAATTTGGCAGCTGTCAAGTATAAAACAAAAAGGCGATATTGAAGAAACAAAATATGGGGTCATATAGTATTTGATGCGGAGACCTTGGGAAAAATAAGCAAAAAATTCTCCTGTCAAATTTTGACAGCTGTCAAGTATAAAAAAAAGTGCGATATTGACGAAACAAAATATGGTCGTATATGGTATTCAATGTGGAGAGTTCAAGAAAAATACGCATAAAATTCTCCTGTCAAAAGTTGACACCTGTCAAAGAATAAAATCATTACAATTTGGGTGTACAATTTAGGGAATTTAAAAGGAAATTAAGGTATTTATGGTCATTTAAGGGGTATTTAAGGGGTATTTATGACAAAAGGGGAATTTTGGTGTACATATAAGGGGGGGTGGTTTGCCCCTCGCAGCCACGGTTTTTTCAGGTAATGATAAAAATCTCCAGCAATAAAAGCAACGTTAGGAAAATGTTCGTGAAAATCGTCCATGCACAAACCCGGATTGTATTGCCACTCACCATTTACTCTAACCCCGTTTCGAAAATACGCTTCAACCATGAAAGTTTTGTGCTGTTCCGTAAAGCCCATTGTGTGAATTGTTCAAGAAATTGGAAAAAAAAGCGATGAATCAAATTACTTGTAACGACTGTCAAAGATGACGGAATAACTGATTGATTGGTTATTCAGGTAGTTACTGACACCCAACAGGTATTAAGCTCTACGGCTAAGCATTACCTCCTTAGATGCAAGGCCCTCTTTGATTCAAATAATTTTTGCTCGCACGGTATATCAAGTATTTAGTTCTTTTAACTTAGTTAGTAGCAACTGTAACAATTTGTCCTATTATTTTGATGACATACCATGCAGCCTCTAACTATAAAAGGAAACTAGTAAAATAGAAGTTTTAAAACAAATTCTATTTTAAGTTGCAACTTTTTGTTTTACCAAGGCCGAGATGTTTACACCTCCATCTGAGCTTAAAACTAAAACGAACTTATACAATTATCCAGCTAAGTTGAAAATGTCTCCTTCAATTTTATCATCCACCTAACTAACACGAAGTTTTAACGGGATAATTCAATTTTAGAAACGTTAGAAAACGTCTTATTTAATTATTCGGGTAACGGCAATTAAAACTTTAAAATTTATATTTTAAATCTGCCATTAATTAGCCTACAAGAAGGCTTGTACAGAAACTTTAATACAATTCTAAAAATATTTAATCCAGAAATAATAGTTTGTACTTTGGAATATTTTGACATTATCGAGCTGTATCAGATGTACCTACCGTGTCCTCCAACTTGCGTACGTGCAACTTGCGTACAAGGATTATTTCTTCCAACTTGCGTACACGGGTAGGTAGGTCCCGCGAACCAGGTAAAACTGCAAGGGTACATTATTCCAAGTTGCGTCCACAGGGTTTTAAATTTGTTGAATTTAATTAGTTGTTTTTTTATTATTGATAATTGTAGAAAAGTAGTACTTAGTGAAATTAGGTTTTTATCTGAACAGTACTGAGTATAAGTTTTTAAGATTGATTTACAATGTTAAAATTAAAAGCGAAAAAGCTAGGATCTTAAGTTTTTATTACTTTTAAATAACATATAAAAGATAGACAGGTGTTTACAAAATATTTACAAAATTCATAAGACATGTACAGTCGTTTACTCTAATTTTGCTACGTAAGCTAGAGATCTTAGGCATTTTTTTTATGTCCTTAGTTTGTTTATAAGCTTCTAATATTTTAGTTATCCGACTATCCAGTTTGATGTATGTTTTTTTTTCCCCTCAAGGTTTAATTCTTTGCGGTTGTAGAGGAAATCACTATGTTCTAATTCTTCCTTTAAATATTTAATCAACTGTAAGCCAGGCGGGTGGTTTCTTTTAACCAGATGCTGTAATTTGTTGTTCCATCCCTCCACGACGTTATTTGTACAGTGGAGCTTGTTATTGCAGTTCCACATATCTGGCGTAATGACACTATTTTGAAGCCACTGATCTACGAAATAATCGTAGAACTGTTGAAGTTTTTTATTTACAGGTGAATCTTCTTGAATGCTTATCCAACCGTTATCCAAATCTTTAAGTGGAATATACGCCAAAGCAGCACACATGCAAATATGTAGTCGCAGATCATCATCATTCCGGTATTCCATAACTAGGCCCAATTGTTGTACTTTTCGCCATATGCACTGATTGTAGTGGTAATGGCACACATTCTTTATAGCTGTAATCACTGCTTCTTCGAAATCTATAGTGACTAATATTGGATTCCAGTTTATGGTGTTCTTCATTATTGTGAAAAGTCTTTCATACGTACAGCGAGTTTTGTTCTTAAGTAATGCATAAACCACAGGGATTACATTCCGTTCTTCTGTGTTGCTTCCAATATCCGCATGTAGGGTGTAAAGTTGTGTGAACTGTTTAGGTACTGCAGCACTTAAAAGTCCCGTCCATAAAAAATGCTTGTTGGTTTGACATAATCTTTTTCCCAATTGATGACGAAAATATTAAAATTCTGTCTTCGTGACCATCATCAGCGAGCAGGAAGGAAGACCCGTCGTTTATAAGAAGAGACCTTTCAGGAATTTCGACTTCTGCTGCACACTTTGGCTCTAACAAAAGTCCATTTGCTTCTCGTCTGTGACGATATTAGTTGCTCTTCATTGAAGAGAGCAATGGAACGTCGCAGACGAAGTCAAATCCACGATCAAAGAGTGCTCCCATTTCTTCACGGTAAATCTTGGGAATGTCCTCGTCAGTTTCTTAGCCTTTTCTTTGTGAATTTTCACCTCCAGTTGTGCCAAATTTGGTTTGCATTTGTGGTCAGATGATGACAGAACTTGGGAATTTTTTGTTTTCAATGTCCCCCGGCATTTTTTACTCTTTTCCTTAACGCACAACCAGGTCACAACATCTTCTTTGTTTATTCGATGTTGTCTATACTGATAACCCTCAAAAATCGCCGATGACTATCTTTTGCTGGTACTGACGATTTAAAGTTGATCCATTTCGAAAAAGAAAACGGTTATAAAGCAATCGAAACTATATAATGAAGTGAACTTACTAACGATTTTACTCGAAGTGATAGAAAAATTACAAATCTTCCTTTCATGTATTTTCCCAAACGACCTACCTGTTGGATTAATTTAGCATGTAGGTAATAATCACTTGTAAAGTTGTAAAATGTGTAGTCGGGAATACCTAATTAAGGGCTAACAATAATGTGCCATATTTTTCTAATAGGCGGTTCGGTGAAATGATTTAATAAATACTGTAAATAATAGTTAATCAGGTGCTAAATAGTAGCTTATAAAATTCAACAAATTTAAAACCCTGTGTATGTACGCAAGTTGGAATAATGTACCCCTGTAGTTTTACCTGGTTCGCGGGACCTACCTACCCATGTACGCAAGTTGGAAGAAATAATCCTTGTACGCAAGTTGCACGTACGCAAGTTGGCCTATTTCGTACCTACCGTGCGAGCAACAATTATTTGCATCAAAGAGGGCCTTGCATCTAAGAACGTAATGCTTAGCACTAGAGCTTAATACCTGTTGGGTGTCAGTAACTACCTGAATTAACAATCAATTAGTTATTCCGTCATCTTTGACAGTCGTTACAAGTAATTTGATTCATCGCTAATTTTTCCAATTTCTTGAACAATTCACACAATGGGCTGTACGGAACAGCACAAAACATTCATGGTTGAAGCGTATTTTCGAAACGGGGTTAGAGTAAATGGTGAGTGGCAATACAATCCGGATTTGTGCATGGACGATTTTCACGAACATTTTCCTAACGTTGCTTTTATTGCTGGGGATTTTTATCATTGTCTGAAAAGAACCAAGGCTGTGTTTAGGGAAACAGGTTCTATACAACACAAAAAAGGAGCAGGAAGACCATCTGTAAGAACAGAAGACTTTGTTGCAAACGTTCGTGAAATAATGCAAAATACGCCAACAAATTGTATAAGACACCTGTCCCAAGAAGTGGGAAGATCTTATGGAACATGCAGGACTATTTCAGCAATTTATGTAATTATTTTTCTTTTTTTTTCTGTATATTCTTACTTTGTTAATTTTGTAAACAACAAAAATACATTTGTATTTGTCTACTTATTTTATTACTCATTAGTTTGGTATATCATGTCATATGAATTTGACAAAATTTTAACCTAGATTTGGTTAGATATTTCGTCCCCATATCATTGTGATCTAAACCAAGCTCTACGTTTTTTAATCCAAGCCCTCTTTGATGCAAATAATTTTTGCTCGCACGGTAGGTATCTCCCAGCTATAGCAAGTATATATTAATATGTTTTTTTATGGCCTCAAACAGTAGGTACTATTAAGGCTATAAAGGAAGACAAAAAACAATGTTTTTGGATTACTGGACTGTTCGAGCAGAACAACAAAAAACTGCAATGTGTGGCCGGAAGTTTGTGCTCGCAAACAAAGCTGATGGAAATAATTGAATAAGTTATGCCTCCGACGGGAATCAAATCTTTGCTTTATCAAAACAATTATGCTTAAATCGGTATCGAAATTCTAGTCTAGCTCAGTATGACCTGTATCCATGCAGTCTCCTCCAACTACAGTGGCCTCTAATAGGCAGGCACCTAACTTCTTAAGAGCCAGGCGCCCAAGGCCCCTACCAACGAATTTTTTTTAGTCAGTTACTGTACGCGTGCCGGCTCGGACTCATGGTGGCGCGGTTCAGTTGTTGATTCGTACGTCGCGAATGCGTGTTCTTTTACTGTGAGCGCTCTCGTAAGGAGAGTAATTTTCTTTCTAACTTTTCATAATTTACAAGCTTTTAATGGACAATCCATTTTCTACAATGTACTTGAAAGAAAAATTGAAAATTAAGAACTTTAAGCGGTCGTTACACTATTTAAAAATGGACAATCTCAAGGCGGACAAAAAGTGCATGTGCGGAAATATAATACAAAGAAGTAAGTTAAAAGTTGGGTGTAATGTATTTAATAGACTAATTAGTTTAGTCTCTAAAATTTCACGCTTGAGCTTGCTACGACCTACTACTGAACTGGGAACTTTTAGAAAGAAACCAGTTCCAGCTGTTAATGTCACATGTGGGTATCAACTGTCGAATCGCTTTGTTTTTAAAAAAAGCTAGCTAGGCCTGGCCAGCCTATTAATCGCATAAAATAGAGAGAGATATAATAAACCCCAATAAAAATATTTCCCTCTCTTACTGGCTCATGAGGAACTTTGTGCCTAGACCACATCTTCAAATAAGGCCGCGATTGGTGAATTTTCACGTGATTTATTTTGTCTGGTCGCGTTCCAAAATGAATTTTAAAACATTGGCAACTTTCCACGCTTTCCCTAAAAGAAAAACTGCAGCTGAAAGAATTGGGTCGCCCCTTGATCGATTTGTTTATAACAAACCCTCAAAGTGGGCAGAAATTACGGCTTCGCAATTTATTAGGAATGTATGTATTGAGAAATACACTTTATTTTATGTATTGTTATTTAAGACAATGTACAGTTGACTAATATATAACTCAATTACAACAAAATTTGGTAAAACGGGTTTCTCACCTTGCTGCTTATACCTGGATAGAACACCAGCTATATACAGAGCTGTAAATTATTGTATGTACGATTTTTTACCATAAGTAATAATGGTTATTTCTATATATTTTTGTGTAAATTACAGCCGCGAAATAAGAAAATTATAAAATAATACCAGGAAAACTACAAAAGTATAAAGCCAAAAAGGGTAAATTTATTACAAACCACAAACAAAATACTAATATTTAATTGCCGCGCCATTGGATGCTAACACTAATCGTAATCTTCTTGGCATTGACAAAATAATACTTCTGGTGTAATCCGAAGGTAGCCCTTCCCAAATTTTTTCTATTTTATCAAATAACTCTATTTCATTCTGTGGTTTAAAATTTATTTTGTACATTTTTTTTACCATCAATCACCAAACATTTTCAATTGGATTTAAATCAGGACTTCTTGAGCACCAAGGCAGACATGTTACGTTGTTTTGTCTAAACCAGTTTCCTATACTTCTTGCAGTATGCACACGACAGTTATCCTGCTGAAATAATATAAAGTTATATCCTTCAAAAACTATGACGGCAGAAGGAAGAAAAACATTTTCCAAAATCTGAAGATATATTAAATTACTGTTTAGTGTTCCACCAATATTCCAGCATACAACTGCACCGTAAACACTTATCCATGCCCACACATCAACGGAGAAACGTCCACTGGTTTGCTTTTTTGAGTATACTTCTCATCATATCGGTAATTTGGTGGTCTATATACTCGAATCCTTCCATTACTTATATGTAGACTGAAAATTTTTCTCATTGGAAAATATGCCAAAAAAAATCATTTTTTCGTAAATATTGCATAACAAACCCAATTCTTTGTTCATTATCACTATTTTTTAAAAACGGTGTGGATGCAGCTGATCAATTTGTTAATTCGGATTATCTCACTCGGCGTTGCGCAGTTCTAGATGAAGAAGGGAATCCTGTTATGTGCATAGCGGATACTGCAGTTTCAAATGGATTTTGCCTTAAATACTCCACCAAATTTCGGTCTTCTTCATTTAATGATTTTCTATTATTTAAACCAGACCCCAACAGACCTTTCAAGTGTTTGATGATAGCGCCATTTTTTTACAATTCCTTGAACAGTACTTCTAGGTACTCTAAAATTATCAGGTATTTTTCCATAAGACCATCCTATTTCTACTAAACATATTATACTTGCTTTTTCAATAATACTTAAATGAGGCATTTTTAAATCAAATTAATATACACTGAAAGAAATGCCCCAATACAACTGTTGAGTGTATTTGTGGTTATATAATGTTGTATACTCATTGCCAGAACTTCATATAAAGGTAGAATACCGTAATATTGTGGCAAAAACAACGGTTTTTCTGAGTCGAGGAAACTTACCGTTATACAATGGTTGTATTAAAAATAAAAATAGATTATATCTGGTATATAATTATTATATACCTCTTATCGAATAAGTTGAATTAGATTTTATCTCATCCCTGATACAAAAATTGTATAATACTTATACACCAAATGTTCTATCCCAAAATAACATTAATTTTAAGGTTATACAATGATTCCATAAGATTAAATGCTATGTTATTTTAATGTCAAATAAACGATTTTATACCAGCAAAACAATTGTTATGTTGCTGTAAAAGACTTGTTGTCTGAAATCGATTTAACATTTATATTATTTTAAATTACGCGGCCCAATTTTTGCCGATCCAACCAATGGGACCACAGGAACGTAATTCGTCAATCTTTCGTTTCCTTATGCCGGCCATTTATGACAACAAGGTCAACTATTAGCATACTAAAATAGATACTATTAATTTTTTAGAACTTTGAGGAACTACAAGAAAAGAAGTGTCGGTTTTTTGAAGGAAGGTTGTTGTAAAATATTTAGTAAAATTGTATGCAGAAAATAAATCATTCAAGGGAATCAGATGTTTTACATTTATATCAGTAAAAAAAAATAAAGATGCGAAGTCGCATCAACTAATGTAATAATAATAATAATAATAATAATTACATAATATAACATTAGTTGATGCGACTTCGCATTTTTATTTTCTCTTACTGATATAAACGTAAAAACATTTGATTCCCTTGAATGATTTATTTTCTGCACATAATTTACTAAATATTTTATAACAATTCTACTTCAAAAACCGACATTTCTTGTTATTGAATGAATACTATTTATAACTTATCCCAAATTTTTGCTTACTGCATTTTTGTGAGTTGTACAATATATTTAAATAAATAATAAATACGTTACTTTTTTAAATTTGTCTTTATATTCGAATCATTAAACCATCTACATATTTGGGTAACGCCTTTGTCATTTTATTTTTTGATCAATATTATTTTTGTTTTATCCAAAACAGGTCTGTATAAAATGAAAAAAAGTTTACTATCTACAATGAGAGAAGAAAAACTAACCATAATACAAAAATCATATACTGAGCATACAAAAGTTATATACCATTGGTGACTGATAAACTGTTTTCTGTGGTGAAACAACTCGTAACGAAATACTAATGATAAAGTGGCGATAGCGTAAAGAAGGAAAGTATTGGCGGTGATACAACTAGAATATGGCTATAAATTAATAATTATATAACAGTGATACAACTAGAATATAACTACACGCAAATAGTTATATAAAGGTAATACAACAAAAATATAATGATAAGCGAATAGTTATATAACAGTGATACAACTAGAATATAATGACAAGCAAATAATTATATTACAGTGATATAACTAGCGTATTGCCATTAGCGAAATCTGTACAATAGGTATTATTGTTATTATACAAAGCATTTTTATTGGAATATAATGACCATATAGCTGATATACAATGGCAATTTAGTGGTAAATGTAAATTTGCTGAAGTTTTAGAAAAACGAGTTGTTTAACCACAAAAAACAGTTTATCAGTCACCAATGGTATATAACTTTTGTATACCCAGTATATGATTTTTGTATTATGGTTAATTTTCCTTCTCTCAGTGTATAATGACAATACTTTGACAGATATCATGATAACAATTAATACGTTACAAAGGTAATAAAGGTAAAAAAGTTGCATTTACAGTGTCACAGTTTAGCGTACGAAATTATCTGTCGTCAAAACTGTACTATGCTGCATTTAATTATTCGGTTAGTTTTTTTTCTGATTTTTTTTCAATTGATATTTTAGCCCTATCTGTTTCAATTATCGCTAGCCGACACTGCGTTGTAATAATTAAGTATTTGTAATTTACATGTATGATTTCGTATTTTATATCCACCGACTTACTAATACAATCTATAAAAACGACCGAAATATCATTAATTATTTTTCCGTAAAATGCTGAAAATGCAACTCATAATTTATTTTCCCTCGAAGAAAAGCCCGTGATGAATGAATTTCGGAAACAAGTGAAGTTCGCAGATTGTATCGCGGTTGGGGATTGCTTGCCACTGACAGATTTCACAAAGTTAGTAGCTTAACCAGGGAAAACGGTTAATTTTAAACCCATTATCGAACTATTTCCTGGTTCCGTATCTATTTATTGTGAAGCATGATGGGGTTTTAACTTTGACGGGGCCAATATTGTCTGACAAATGGAGAATATTCAACAAGTATCCTATTAAGTGCGGTTGGCCACTTTACGTAATGGGTTGATACCATAGACATTTACCTTAAGATACGTAGGTACAGCTGATCTCGTGCGCAAACAAAAGTTACATTTTATGGATGAAAAAATGCGTCCGAGCGTACGGCTTATACCGGTCTGAAGCCTTCCCTCCCAGCAGAATTGGACATGCGCACAAACCTCTTGTTATCGGCCTGTCTTTCTTTAGCGACATGCTCAAAATACACTCCATAACCAGCTCGGTGGCGTCATTTTTGTTATTTGTGTTTTAAGTTTTCTCTGTGGATTCCTTGTTGTTTATTGTGGGTATTTAATATTTACGGATTTCTAGTTTTTGTGTAGTTTAATAAATTGTGTTTGTGCTTTTAGTGACTCCGATTGGAATATAAATAATGACTAGTAACGTTGTATGATTTTATCATACCAAAATAGGGGTAAAATACCGGGTATTTCGTATTTTCAGTAGTGATGTATGTTGATATAGTCGGATCTGGTCTTATCGTGCGGGTCATACGATTCAAGAAAGACATACTCTCAGTTTTTTTTTGTTCCCTGTACATAATTTTTACAAAACTAATAATATTAGGTATATGTGGCTATCTTCGCGATAGCAAAAATAATGAAACTATTTTTCCTTCCTTCGGTATATTTGTAAATAATCTCACAACATTTTGATAGCCTCTGTGTTGTCTGATTTGACGCATATGATCAGTGACCTTTGGACCCGCACGTTAAGACTAGATCTGACTATATATAACTTTATTTTATTATGATCAATTTAAACACATCTAACTAGGCCTAGACTATACAAATAAGGTATGAAAATAAAGAGAAACACACACCAAGACAGATTATTCCGATGCATGTTTTGGTATATTTTATTTGCAGCCCTGCAATCTAATTAGCTACGCCTATTTTTCGGACAATATATTGCTTTAAAAAGTTGAAGACACATTTCCCTATACTTATATCAAATAAAAGAAAAAAGTAAATACCTAGGTATGTTTATATTATTAATCCAAGGGTAAAAATATTCCACGGGTCACGTTTTCGGGCAAAAACTCTTTCAAATTCTTGAATAAGAAATTGTGCTTGAAAATGTTTTACGCTACCCAAGTTTTTCCCAAATTGTAAAAATCAATGCAAGTTATACTCGTATACCAACTAATATTTGACTTGTGGTCAGGTAAGCGACAACATCCAAGATTGGTTATTTTGCTGGTTTTGTTTGCTTTTTATATTCCATTTTATAAGTTTTATAGTTTAATTGACTTGTTCTCTTTCTTTTTAGAATTTTTAAAATAACCTCTTAAAAACAATTTTCTATCCTCAAAATCTGATAGACTACTAGAAATTCCACAAATAACTACCTTATTTCCCAATTTGATCAAAAATTGAGAAGAAATTTCAATTTTTTGCCAAGAATTAGGGGCAAATTTTAGCTGTTTTCACGTAAAAATAAATTGAAGGTAAACTTTTACAATCTCTTGAGCAAAAACTTAAATTTTAAAGCCCGGACCTGCCTATTTTCCCAGTCGTCAAATGATAATTTTGCAGTGCGCATGTCTAAAGCTCTGTTTACATGCGCGAGGCCAAAAATTTGCCACTTTCGTGATTATTGTTTGCTTATCTTAAGGTAAATATCTATGGTTGATAGAAGCAAGGCGTACTTGGCAGCAGCGACCAGTTGACCATTGACTATACATAATATTTTCTGGCCGCTCGACAGTAACTGTAACAGTTGTCGCCCAGTGCGCCCGTATTATAAAGACACAGGATATATAGCTATACGCATTGCGTAGCTATATATTATCATTATCAATTTTCTTCATATCATGTTTCTTCTACACTTTAATTTTTTAAGTTCATAAAAACTCCATTAAGGTTCTAATTTTCTCTTTTGCTAACACCATCAGCATAAAATAAATGTTTCTGTCTCCTGATGATGAACGTTTCTACGTTCGAAACATGTAGAGACCTTTGAATAATTTTTTATTCTATTAAATTTTGTAGAGGAAGACTTTTAGTTTTTTCTTTCTTTCCCTTAAATAATAAACACAAAGAGGATCTGTCTCTGAAATATATTAAATCCAAAAGTAAAATCTTTATAATACACACTACACATAAAACAGCCACAGAAACACTTAAATAACACCAAAATCGGAAGAAAATAATATGATGCAACCTAAAGCGTGATCTTGCTACGGCCCACTGCTGATCTGGACGTCTATTCTCGAAATAGGCGAATGGTCATTTCAAAAGAAGTGATTAGTTTTGCTCTTAAGAATGATTAAAATGTATTCTTGAAACTTAAAATGACTATTTATTTCCATGACGATGTGAGCATATGATATGAATTGTCCCTTCTCGCGAGAGAGCGTTCACTTCTTTTAAATTGGAGAATATACGTCCTGGGAACTTTAACAACGAAACCAGATCAGCTGATAATGTCAAATGTCGTTGTCTTCTGTCGAAATGCTTTGTTTTAAGAAAAAGTTAACTCTAAATGGCGCTTGCCGCAGCCAATGCCATAAAAAAGTGAAGAAGAAGACTTAGGTAGATACACCATGGCAACGGTTCTGCAATGAACGAAACTGTAGTGTAAATCATAGAAAGTCATGAATAAATCTCATAAATTTATCAAAATATTTTAAATGGCATGGTAATAAAAATAATGAAATCGTCACATCATCGTGACAAAATGTCATAAATTTTGGGTTAGCACTGAGAACTGAGACGAAACTTTTACAGGGACTAATAATTTATTAACAACGCGGAACAAAACGTCCGTCCATCAATCAATATGAGGCTGCCTTACCACACAATGAAATATTCAGTGAGCATCTCAATCTCTAAGTTTGACCTTCTTTGTAAAACTCGCCCGAACATTATGCGGTAATCCTCGACATTAACAAACCCGGTTTAATCTGTTACGCCGCCATTAAATAAAGACCAAATCCCTTTTAAGGCACACGTGTGCATCCAAGGCGAAATGATCCCTAGTAATCCCTTTCAGGGGGAGCGAAATAGGGAATAATCCCGGCAACCGATACGACTAATAGGGGACACTTTAGAGGCCGAGCACTTACACTCTACCGGCCTTGACGAATATTCGTGATTATTTTGTTTGGCGTGAAAAGGGGATATATATCAGTAAGAAGGTTTTATTGCAGACCTTGAACATGGTTAAAAAAATTCAGTTTTTTTGGCGGTATTTTTGTGTTAACATAAAAATGTACACTTTAACTTGATTATCAGTTTTAAAGGTTTTAATTAAAACTTGTTAAACAATAATTGTAGATAGTCAATACCTACTGTTTATAGGCAATATGTATAATAACATATATATTTTGAGCCTGAGCCTCACTGATGAGCCGTAAACGGCGAAACGCGTCTGGGGATGAGTTTGGCGGAAGGAAACAGACAACACCTTTTCGAATTAATATCTGTGGTCCGGCACTTGTACCGGTTTTGAGAGCGCTCTTGCAAAATTTTCTGTTTTTACAGAATAACCCCCTTTACGACTGACCTTTTCTAAGGTACCGTACTGGGACGCAAGATGTCGCACCGGGTTCTATAATTTCCGTCGATGATCGACCCTGACAAGTGATTTGCCTTCGAGCCCTGTTTCCTTCTGCCAAACTGAGCCTCACTGATGAGCCGTAAACGGCGAAACGCGTCTGGGGATGAGTTTGGCGGAAGGAAACAGACAACACCTTTTCGAATTAATATATATTTTGAATTAGTAGATAATATAGTGTCCGCGAAACTAATTAAAAAGCTAATATTGTGGCATATCGGATAAGTGTGTTACTGTTTTTTTATATTGGAATACACAGGGATCCAAGCACAGTGGTTACCCTGGGGGCAGGTAGACCACCACCGCAGTTTCTTCCTTTTTAGGACTCTACGGGCAGCCATAACCCAAGCAATCCCGACAACGGCGGTAAGATGTATTAAAAGCCATTTGCGAAATCAAAGCGGCTATCAATACACCTTAGCGCCACCCCAGCGGAATTAACTCCAATATAAAAACGGCAGATGTTCCGGTGAAAACGGAAATAGCGTTCCCTATATTGGATTGTGATGCACTTCGTGGTTAATTCAGTTGTCTACCTTTCGATTATTACCAGTGTGACTACCTTTTATATTGGAGTTAATTCCAGTGGGATGGCGCTACGGTGCATCATTGATGTCCGCTTAGATTTTGCAAAAGACTTTTAATACAACTTACCGTCGTTCTTGGAATTGCTTGGGTTATGGCTGCCCGTCGAGTCTTATAACAAGGACGAAACGGCCGTCGTGGTCTACCTGCCCCAGGGTATCCATTAAACTTGGATCCCTGTGTAATCCAATATAAAAAACAGTTACACATTTGCCGATATATATGCCACAATATTCGCTTTTTAATATATATTTAATGCAATATATGTATCTCTGTCAACTCTTCGGACGAAGTGTGTCGAGCAGACCGGTCAGAGTCAATCCTGTGGGCGCCCTGCTAAAGCTCCTAATTCTTATCATAAATAGCCGATAAGGTAGACATAGATATTGTATAATTTTACATTTTTACATTCTACAATTAATTCTAGACTTATTTCATAAGTCACAGAATATATTCTGTGCCTATACATATATTCAACCATTTACGAAATATATAACACTTTAAAGCTAGTATGCATGCAGTGATATGTTTCTCGACTTAGCAACGTTTCGAACTCAAGTCACAATCTTTAAGGAGTTGACAATGACAATTTGCTAGCTAAGTTTGCTGCTGATATTACATCCAAAATGCGCCTCGCTGAAGAGGAACGCATAGAAGTTTTGATGGTGTTGGGTTGTGGAGATAAAAATAAGTCATAGGAAAGTTCGTGATATATGTTGAATGAAAAATACCTAAATTTCCTGCCTATCTTAGCCAATTCACAGTTTATAGAGCAGCAATTAAGTGGGGAACTTGCCGTACTGTTAAAGATAGTGTTAAAAGTGGCCGTCCTGGTATACCTGAGGAAAAAATAAAATAAACATACTATTATCACTACAGGAAGATCCTCATAGCTCACGCACACAATTTGGGCGTGATTACGATACTCACCAAACAACCGTATCTAAATTTTTAAAAAAGAGAAGTTTCATCCCTATACAAACCAGTAATAACTGTACAAAAGTTATTGTGGACAATGATCCTGATAGGCGGGAACAATTTTGTGAAATAATGATTAAGCAAACAGATAATCATGCACGAATTGTCCAAGGAATTTGTTTTTCAAATGAAGCTACGTTTTCTTTAAATGGTCAGGTTAATAGACAAAACTACAGATACCGGGCAGAGAAAAATCTTTACTGGTTCATAGAAACCCAGTATAATGAAAAACTTAATAATATCAGGGCGGGCATTGTTTAAAATAGGGTAATCGGACCATTTTTCTTCGATGAGAGATAAATGGAGAAAGATCTAAATTTTCTTAGAAATGACCTAGTTTCAACGCTTTCCACTATATTTCTAGATTATAATGATCCTGATTTACCAAATTTAACATTATGGCTTTAACAGGATGGTGCTTCCCCGCATTATGCTGTTCATGTAAGGGAGTACGTAAATACAGTTTTTCCGGGACGGTGAATAGGTAGATGGGGGGGATCCTAATCCACTGGACTTTATGGGGCTTCAAAAATTTAGTTTATAAATCTAAATCGAAGTCGATAGATACGCTAAAGGGGTCCATTTGACAACTAGTATGAGAAATTTTACATAATGTACAGCAGGAATTTTTAGATCCATTGATTTACTGCCGAACAGTTGGTGTAGGAAAACGTTCAACATCTCATAAAATAGTTTCTTTTTATTCTGTCGTTTGTTTATTTTGGTGGAAAAGGTAATATTTTGTAAACGGTTGAACAGGTGATTGGATGATTTATGAAAAATATCTAGGATTGATCGTAGAATATAAAAATATACATACAATATCTTTCATTAGGATAAATTAAAGTTGATATACGTAGCATTTTATGATCCATTATAATAATTTGAATATCTATATTTTTTATTTCAAGTCCGATTAGGTAATTAATCGGCTAGTAATTAACAGTTTTATTAGTAAAAGATATAAAAATCGGTTTTTCAATTTTGTATATCAGTTAATAGTAAAAAAATATATAATATTATTATATGCAAAAATGTTCTTACCTAAAATTTAATTTGCAAGTCGCCGGACTATCAGTCGTTTGAGTCGTTGATCTCGACATTGGCACAATTTCCTCGTATCGCCGTTGAGCCCAATCGGTTATCCTTCCGTCCGTCGTGATGACGTAGTGCACATCCCTTTCGCAGGGACAAGTGGACAGGATTGTCACGTAGGCTTCCTCTTCGGGCTGATAAAATAATATATTAATTACAGTTGGAATGGGATTTTCACATAACCTCCCTAGCAGCAGAATTATTATCGATACTTTTTTTTTCAAGGTCACGAATGTTTTTGTTGATAGAAAATAAGAGTCGAAGACAAAAACATGAGTAAAACCGAGAAAAAAAAATTCGGGAATTAATTCTGCTGCATGGGAGATTCGGTAAGAAAATTTCATAAATTGAAGTTTTTTCTTATTGCAATATTTTTGCTAAAATTCTACAAAAACATATTTCCGGCGGCTTTAGTTAATTGTAACTAATAAGAGTTTTAGAAAAGAAGTTCATTTTAGCCGTTAGTAACTCATTTTTATTACTAAAATGTAAGAAACATTAAATAACAAATTTGTTATCTGAAATCCAATGTCTATAGTTGAAATTCAAATAAAACTTTAAAAAACATATTTCCGATGAGTTTAGTTTAATATCACGCACTGTATTTTTACAATAGAAGTTGATTTTAGTTGTTAGTAACTAAATAAAAGATAATTACTAAAATTTCAGATGAGCTTAGTTAAATTTTTGATGTGTCTCATTTAGCCCCGGTGTTCGATATGTAAAGCAAATTGGTTAGTAGATATCAATAAAAATTATAAGTTAGCAACAAAATGTATTTTTATTTTATTCTGAGTGACTTTTGCCAATATATTTAAAGCACTTCATTCTCACTTATAAATTTCATTAAGTTAATAGGAACTAACAAAATTATCGCGATAATCTCCCGTTGCTATAAGCAACTTAAACAAAAAGGAGCCTTCTAATTGGTTGAAAATAAATGTATGTAAATTTCACTATAAACATTGCACAAATTAGACGCGTGCGCTAAAACCGCTTCTTATGAAACGTGTACTTTAATATACTATTAGAACAAGTATTTGTTATTTACAACTGTTGTAAAACCTTTTTTTAGATAACTCTAATAGTATAGAGTCGATATATTATTATTACTTGGTCAGACAAATGGACCACCCTTTTGTATGGATAAGGGATATAATAGTCACGTATATGCTTCCCCTTCCGGTTGATAACGTTGGCCGCGGCGATTGTTAAATCAGGAACTCTCGGACATGTGTACCTATGTAGTTGATAGGAGATGTTGACTAATGACCGATCGGGATTTCCGAGATATTCCTGGACCGCAGGGGAGCGCTGTTTTTCCGTATTTACTTTTTTCCTTCGTCAAAGATTTTGTAAGAACTCCACTCAAGGAAGAAAAAAAATTGACGTGATTTGGGATTGATATTTTAGTAAAAAAGAAACATTTTGCTTGACCGTCTTCTTTACCTGGTTATATAATGCACGACTACACAACAGACCTGTAATATATCAGGATACCCCATTGTTTACATTTCGTCCCGATCAGAAATCGTTTAACATAAATTAATGATGACAAATGTTTGCCGATTACCGTAGATATAGGTATACACAATATTGTGTTTTTTTTTTTAAATTTTACTACTCGTAAAATTATTTATTTCCAAATTACATCAAATTAATGTTGTAGGGAGATCACAGTGGAAACGCTGGACGAACGTTTCTACTACGTGTCATGCTGAATTATTAATATTTATTTATTATCCATATTATTATTAGTGTTGGTAAGCTGCGTTTGTAATCAATTGCGTTTTATTTTATTAATTTTCAGTATTTTTCAAAATAGAACTATTTAGTGTATTTAATATTATTTATAAATTTCCATATATTATTATTAGAGCTCTGATTTCAACAATATAAGGAACACCTTAAACATTTCCTACCTATTAAATTTTCTTCGTGACAGTTTGTCATGTATACCTAAAGTCGCCACAGTGGATCTTTGCCCGTGCGTCATCAATCAACGATCAGGACTCAACGTGGTTAATAACTCTGCATCCTTGTTTATTACAGTAACAAGTTTGAATAAAAGCATAAAAGAACGTCTCCAAGATTCCGCAATAATATAATGTGCTAGACAAGAATAAAACTATAAACGTCAATTAATTCCTTTTTTTATTTGTTTAGTTGACAACCGTTGTATTTTAGAACGTCATTGTCAACCTTATTTTGATCTGCCAATCTAATTCGTATTTTGTAAATCTGTGTGCCTTAAAACTGTTCCTGTTTCTAAAAATAGTTCTTTTTAGAGGTAATTATACCCACCATCTGTTTTGGCGGTAAGTATTTATGGATTTTTATAATAACTAATTTATTTATTTTAAATATTCTAACCGTGAAAGTTCTTTGAAACGTTTACGGCAGTGGCTAAATTCCCTTAAATGAAAGGATGTTAAAAATTTGACTTTTGCGATTTTAATAGTCAATAAAACACCAAACTTTTCTAGATTTTAAGCTTTAAAAATAGTATTAAATGTATTAACATTTGTTTGTCAATTTCTTTTAGATAATAGAGAATGCCGGGCAAAACTTAAAATAAATAATAATTTTTCGGGACATTATGTAGGTACGTCAAACGGTAGGCAGGCACGTCCATTTTATGAACTTAACTTAGTCTTGACTTTTTTCGTCTCGTAATTTTGATTTGATTCATACGATTTTGATGACGTAAAAGTGATGACGCACGGGAAAAGAACCACTGTGGCGACTTTAGTATGGTACCTATATACAGTGTGGTTGTTTAACTGTGCAATATATGGGCATTTTTTTATTACCGATTTCTCAGAAAATTTTATTCTTGATAAAAGTTAGTGGTGCATGTTCGATAATCATATTAGGTTTACTTGGAATGGTTGCAAGTCAAACGGCGTACAGGGTAGGCCAAAAATATAAAACATGCACAAGAATAATAAACATTTAAATAATAGTTTTTTAATTAGCATAATATCATTACTAATGTTTTATCTTGTTAAAAATAATTTTTAGGATATTTTAAAGTTCTGTTTAATATTGTTGCAACAAACATGAAGTTTGTGATTCCTTAATAAATTAAAAATTCAAGTAAATTTGGCAAATATGCTTGAATTTGAACAAAGATATGTGAAATCGATTTCATTTTGATTAATTTATGAAGGTCTTTATGGCGAATAAAAAAAAAAAGTTGGTAAATGTTTTTAAAAAAAATATATTTTTTATTTTAGAAGGTCACGTTTTTGAATCTATGCATAACTTTTAATTCTGAACAAGTTTTATATTCTTTGACCTACCCTGTACGCCGTTTGACTTGCAACAAGTGCACCTTATATGATTATCGAACATGCACCAACTTTTATCAAGAATCAAATTTTCTGAGAAATCGGTAGGTAATAAAAAAAAATTCCATATGTTGCACACTTAAACAACCATACTGTATAATAATAAAAATACATATTTGTTTAAAATTTTAATACAAAATAAACCCAATACGAAAAAAATCATATTTTTTTAATGCAGGCGTGGGTATAGGGGGGATGGGGGCAATTGCCCTTTAGACCCAAGCACCTCAATTATTACCGGGTTTGTTTTTGTGCTTTTCTTGAGGATTTTGTGTTGTTTTTTATTTTTCACACTTGAAAACCAAGCACCATGATTCAAAAAAGGGCGTGGTTCCCAAAATGTTTTCGCTTTATTTGCGCCTTTGGCGCGGTCTCGATGGCTGCGTTACTACCCTAATTTTCTGCACGGTAGAGTGTGCTTTTACACTTAACCCTCGACTCTTCATTATGCTGGAGTCTTGATTGTCGACTTTCTGACTATTCAATTTTCCACCCCTTGTACACCATTAAAAGCTCCATTACGCTCAATTTCACCATTATTTTCTCTTTTGCTAAAAACATCAGCATTTTACTTTTCACTTTGTTTTCCTGATGATGAGTGTTTCTACACTCGAAACATGTCGATGTGATCCTAGGATCGCCTAGTTTTTCGAATAATAAATATTGTGGAGAAAGACTTCGTGCTTTTATTTTTCTGTATTATTTATTTTAGGTTTAATGGTTATTTCATTTTTATGACGTGTATTATGATTATGGTTTTTAAATTGTATATGTATATACCTATAAGGTTTTTATTTTTAGATACATAATATATTAAGATGTTAAAAATGTAAAGTTGTCTTATGTTCAACTTTTTTGTTTCTGAATATAATTCTTTCGAAGGATAAAGATAATCTTTAATGAATATAATTTTTAGAAACCTTTTTTGTAATATTTCTAATTTTTGAACTAAAGTTATTCAAAACATATGATTTTTCATGAATGGAATGTTTTCTTTCCTTGTACTACTTGTCTGTGGAGTGTGGACTAAACTACCGGCAAGAATTTATTTTAAAATTTCAAAGGAAACAACACAATTGGGAGACTTTAAAAATTTAACAACTTAACCTTACCTGTAGCGTGTGCTCAACTCCTTCTATTAAAAGATAGCATTCGGACGAGGAATTCCATTTGTGAATAGGCTCTCGCGCAAGAACGTAATGGCTTTCTATCTCTTTGCTCTCCACGGAGACCAATTCTGCCTGAAAATAAATAAAATAGTGAACACGTTACCTTCTTAGAGGAAAGCGTTGTAATGTGAGACATCGGGTTCATTTTCTGACACTTTGTTATTATCTTAACATAGTATAAAACAAAGTCGCTGTCGTCCGTCTGTCCCTATATGTGCTTAAATCTTTAAAACTACGCAACGGATTTTGAAGCGGTTTTTTAAAATAGATAGAGTGATTCAAGAGGAAGGTTTTTATGTATAAAACATGCATAATATTGTAGAGAAACACTGATAAATTTAGAGGTTTGTTCGGGGTTCGTATTTATAAATCTTGACGTGATGGTGAATTCGCCTTATTATCTCAGAAAAAGCGACGTCGTATAATGCCGGGCTGCAACGCAGGCCGGGTACACGCTAGTTTTAGAATTATTTTGAAACCATCAGTGGCGTAACTATGGAGGGCTTTAGGAAGGAGTCCGATCGAAAATGGCTGTTCTTTAAATTTACGTCCCTGTTTAGTAGTTAGTTCGCTGTTTCCTGGTCGCGGCGCAGTGATCGTCAAGTGTTTGACTTTTTACAGGTTTTGATAAACGTCAGCGGTATTTTTATCCAATAATTAATAAAATAAGCTTTATTAGATATAATATATACATATCTCAGCCTGTAGAGGGTTTTAGTTAACTAAATTCAATAAAACAGTTGATTATCCCATAAGAATCCATGCATTTTAGAGATTTAAAGGAACACATGCGCCCCTGACGGCCATTTTAAAAGCTGCTTTACCGATCCAAAACTTTGCCCGAAACCAAGGTCTCTATACTGACCTTGGCCCGAAACCAATGTATTGCGATCGGACTCCTAACCTAAAGCCCTCCATAGGCGTAACTAACATTAGTGTGTGTAAAGGGGTGGGGTGGGGGGGAGGGATCATGACCCTTCTAGCTCCTGTAATCAGTGGCGAATCTAGGCTTTTAGTCTAGGGAGGGGGGCTGTCTAGATGGTGTAGGCAAAAAGTTTCGGACTACGCCAAAATTTTGAGAAATTTGATGAATAATAAGATAAAGATGTGTGTGTCTGTTGATAAATCAAGAAAACATGAAAATGCTTTAAGAGAAAAGTACCATTATTTATTATTTCAGACAAAATGTTTATGAAACAAAGTTGCTTATAATCCAAAATAAAGCCTAAATACAAAATTTGACATGTGAATTCTAATTTTTGTTTTTTATTTTTTACAATAGAATTTATGAACATTCAAAACGAAAACCTGAGACTGCTGACCTATTTATTTAATATATTTCTAATTTGGAGAAATGTGTGCAGGTTGGAGGAGGATTTGTAGAATAATAACTTTTTCCACAATTGTACATTTGATTTAAAATTTTTATACGGAAAATTAATTTTCTCGACAAGCAGAACTTTTTTTATAAGGAATAACTTTTCATCGCAAAATCAATAATAAAGATCTTTTTCAACTCCATCCGGGACACACTGTATTTGTTTATCATCAGCAAAAGCTAATAGATTACCATATTTCCTTTATAAATAAAAATCATATTATGTATAAATTATAAATAATAAAGGATTATAGTATAAAGGAATAATAAACTACCCAGTACAGACCCTTGAGGAACTCCTTTTAATACCTTTAATAAATTTAAAACACTAGAAATTCGTTTGAAATTCTTGTAATTTAAGATCTACTTGATTAATAATTTTCAAACTAATTACAAGCGTGTTTACTAAATCCTATATATTTAAGTTGCGTAAGTAGTAATTCTTGATTTAGACAACCAAAAGTCTTGTCCAGATGTTGAAAAAGATACTAGTAACAAAATTTGAATACCAATTTCCTAAAATATCATCTTTAAGTTTACATAATAATGTAATATGTAATAAAATTAGCTCTGAAACCAGATTGATTGCTAGGTAAAATATTACTATGTTTATCTAAATAGGATATAACTTGATTAAAAATCAGTCTTTCAAGAATTTTATCTATTAAAGATAGTAAAGCTATTGGTCGATAATCTTTAACATGTCACAATCTGAACATTATTTACTTACGGTATTGGGATAACAATATCAGTTTTTCAAATAACTAAAATTATTGTTCATACAGTCTCAAAGTTACACCATCGATTCCACCAGAATCTGTTTTGATATTAGATATATAATTTTTCTGAGATCATAATTTGAGATATGTTGTAAATTTAGGAATACAAATAGTGATTCTGCGATTATTGCTAAGTATACAGAAAATTCCAGTTATAAAGTACCCTCTACGGCAGGTATGGGCAACCTTTGCTTAGCTGAGGGCGTAATTTCAGGTCGCGGGCCATATAGGCAAGAAATATCTAGGTAGTAGTAAATAAAAAAGCGACAAAAATTCACACTTTTCTTTAATTATTAATTATAATAGCATAATCAAACATATTTATAAAAAGCAAATTAATAAAGAAGATAGAAAAATCAAATGAAAATTAATGAGAGACTTGGGTTTGAAGCTGAGAAACAAGATGATCAATATTGGGGTCAATATCACTAGTACATAGGCGCAAAGTGTTTTCTAAATTAACATCTGTAAGCCGAGTAAGTAGGACGCTTATTTTTATTAATTTTCATGATTGAAAAAAAGCTGCTCACATTTATACGTGCTTCCGAATGTGCAAATTATTTTTCGTGCTAAAACTTTCAGCTGTGGATACTTTTCCTCGGAAAGGTATGTTCTGTAAAATTCGCTTAGTTCCACACCATTAAATTTAGACTTCAAATATAAGTCTTCTTTAAGCTCTATCAACTCCATTTGTAGGTGAAGCGGAGCATCTTAAATATTATCCATATTCCTAAAATCGGACGCAAGCGCTTTCATCGGGCGCGCGTTATTTAAAATATTTGAAATCTCTCGCGGGCCGGGCTGAAGCTAGAGGAGGGCCGGATCCGGCTCGGGGGCCGGGTGTTGCCCATACATGCTCTACGGACTAAAAATTGGGTACTCTATAATCGGATATACACTATAAAAAAACACAATAATCAAGTCAAGAGTAATGCGGCCGGAACTAATGAAATGAAACATAAATACCGGAAGTCCGTTATAACCAACGTTATAGACGTACTTTGTCAAGATACATATTGCATTTCTAACTTCTATATCTTGGTCCATGGTTAAGGATTTTGGAATTTCAGTATTTTCCATACATACTGGAAGAATTATCTAGATATTATGTAGAAAATTTGAACTTCCCATGTTCCTAATCTGGAAATCAGATATCTTTTCAGGACAAACATGGTTTACATTCGGCTTTAGATATATGTATGTAAGGTGGATAATGAGAGCAAGTAAAAAATAAAATAAAAATGTTTAAAAAATTTATTATCGAAAATTTGGTTTTAGTTTTATTGTTGCAAACATAAAAAAGGTTTTATGTTAGGGACCCCAGCTGGTGTATTAGCCTACTTTCCTCTACCTTAAAATTTAAAGCATGTCTCCATCCAAAGGGTGTTATGTATACGTATGTAGATATGTGCTGAATATTTTAGTGCCAAGACAAAAGTTTAGTGTTCTGTCTTGCTGCAGTGTCAATTTCACGAAGTAGGGTAATTTAAAAATATTTAAATTTGGAATTATTTGTGCAACAAAACAATACCTAATTCTACCATATTAATATAGTTAAAATGGGCCTTTTCACTATAACCGAATTCATCATATTCACCATTAACATCCTGAATTAAAACCTATTAAAAATCACAGACATTTACCTTTAGATACGTACAGCATAATTATCTCGTGCGGAAACAAAAGTTATGTTTCATGGGTGAAAAAATATGTCCGAGCGCAAGGCTCGTCGGTCAGATGCCTTCCCTCCCAGCAGCAGTGGGCATGCGCACAAACCACTTGTTATTATTTCTTTTCGTCGACGATTCGGTAGTTTGGTATGCTATCCTTCTCTGGGCTCAATTAAACATTAGTGTAAGGTGGCACTTAAATTCCCTTTACAAGGGACATACCGTGCGAGCGAAAATTATTTGCATCAAAGAGGGCCTTACATCTAAGGACGTAATGCTTAGCCGTAGACCTTAATATCTGTTGGGTGTTAGTAACTACCTGAATTAAAAATCAATCAGTTATTCCGTCATCTTTGACAGTCGTTACAAGTAATTTGATTCATCGCTAATTTTTCCAATTTCTTGAACAATTCGCACAATGGGCTTTACGGAACAGCACAAAACATTCATGGTTGAAGCGTATTCTCGAAACGGGGTTAGAGTAAATGGTGAGTGGCAATACAATACGGGTTTTTTCATGAACGATTTTCACGAACATATTCCTAACGTTGCTTTTATTGCTGGGGATTTTTACCAGTGGCGTGTCGTGGGGTTTGTGTTTGGAGGGGCGCAATAGAAATCCAATACCAAATGACATATAAGCAAATTGCTCGAAAAAGTATCTATTTATAAAACAAATTTTAGGTAAATTAATACATACATTTATAAATGTCTTTTGAAAACCGACGCGTAAAAGATCGGTTTTCGGCCCGTCGTTCACAAGTTTGTGATAATCTGGCAATGGCCTCCCCAGTTCTTTAATTTAAAGTTTATCCGCTAATGGCAGCCTACAAAAATTTATTTGAATTATATTATTGACGAAATTCATTTTTATTAGTTCGAACTCGACGCGCGCTTCTTACACCACAACAAAGTCTAAAATGTATAAAGCAATGCAGGCGCTAAAATACCGCTGCCGGATATAACCGGGTGACGTTCGTGTTCGTTCGGGGAAATTTATATACGCCAGGCGAGATTCACCGTCCGTCGCAGCGTTTCAACGACTGCATTCAATTATCTAAAATTCACACGAGGAGGCTTGCTTATCGTTGGTCAACGAAAACGGACAATTAGAGATGAGATCAGAATTGGTGAGTTGCTATGGTTTTTTAAAATTTAGAAATTTTAACTACCTATATGAATAATAATAATATTAGTATTAAAATGAATAGTAATAATAAATATTTAAATAATCATTTAATTTGTGTGTTATGGTAAAATTCCTAGGAGGGGCGCGCGGCCACGCTGTCTTATACAGCAACCGCCACTGAAAAGAACCGTGGCTGTGTTTAGGGAAACAGGTCCTATACAACACAAAAAAGGAACAGGAAGACCATCTGTAAGAACAGAAGACCTTGTTGCAAACGTTCGTGAAATAATGCAAAATACGCCAACAAATTGTATAAGACGACTGTCCCAAGAAGTGGGAAGATCAATGTCCATGATTTCAGCAATTTATGTAATTATTTTCTTTTTCTTTCTGTATATTCTTACTTTGTTAATTTTGTAAACAACAAAAATAAATTTGTATTTGTCTACTTATTTAATTACTCATTAGTTTGGCATATCATGTCGAAATATGAATTTGACAAAATTTTAACCTAGATTTGGTTAGATATATCGTGGTGCACCCTGGGTAACGCTAAATGAACTAACACAAAGAGGCGCCAGACAATCTCTAAAGTATCTTTGGATCTCCTGGCAAGAGAATCACAGGTGCAACAACAACAACAAAAGATGACACCATCAATGAACAATTCTTCTGAGGACCAACTGGCAAAGAAGCTCGGACCTAGCATACGAGTTTGCCACCTAAATATACTTACCTGTGATGTAGCCATACGCTAAATAAATAAATTGTGATCTAAACCAAGTCTTACATTTTTAAATCCAAGCCCTCTTTGACAGGGCCTTAGCCAGGGGGGGGGGGGGGGTTAGGGGGGTTGTAACCCCCCCCCCCCCCGAAATAAAAAAAATATATTTATTTTAGACTTTTAAGGTTTAAGGTATTAATGAGACTGCAGTTATATACAGTGCGCCCGTCTCACTTTGTTGTTACACAACATAATAGTTAATCTTATTTACGGGCTACAATGGCTGCAGATCGCCTTAATGGTCTGGCTTTCCTATATGTCCACCGTGATATAAACGTAGATGTAAACCAAATCATAAATATTTTCTCTTCTAAGAACAGGAAACTTGATTTTGTAATTTAGTACAAATTAAGTAGGTACTTCAGATATTTTTTTGTTCTTATTGTTTATTTTTCGTTTTTATTCTTATTTTGTTTTTGATCTTATTATTACATAATATAATTTATAATAATAATTATTATATGTACTTAGATATAATTATGACTTAATATAAGAGACATGTTAATTAGTAAAATAAATAGTTAATTGTTTATTTTGTCGACCGACCTTTCAAGTTTCGAATTTCTTTTATATTAAAAGAGTGTTTTAAAGTCTGGCATATTGCCGCAGATTAAGCTTTACGGTTATTTTACACAAAAAAGGGCGTGGCACCCAAAAAATTTTCGCCTGCGGCGCTGAAGAACGCCTTCGGCGCAGTTCCCTTTCGCCCCCCCCCCCCTACAACAAATCTTAAATCCGCCACTGGAACAAACCCCCCGAAATTATTTTCTGGCTACGGCCTTGCCCTTTGATGCAAATAATTTTTGCTCACAGGGTATTACTTATTCCTGAAACACCATTGCGTTGTCTCCTTTAGTTCATCGCTTCATTAATCCTAAAATAAATATTTAGACAATTGTTGACGTGTCCTCATAAATATAAAAAATCGGAAATAATCCTGGCTTGTAAATCTTCCGGCTTTCATCGATTTTCTTCCCGTTGTGCCCTAATTTCTTTCTTTTATCGAAATTCTACTTGTCGTCCCTTCCTATTAACCCATAAATCTCGCAAGCAAAGAACAACAACAATAACTTGTGTCGCAGTAGTCATAAATTCAGGAAAAATCCTTATTGGAAACACGTTTTCCATTTCTTGTACACACATTCGCGCGACAAGAGCTTCGCGGCAGTCGTAACTTTTAGACGTTAAGAATACAAATCTGAAAGTCAGTGGCGTGCGGTCCATGGAAGCGGTGAAAACACCGCTTCTACCAACGACGATGAAGCAAAGATAGACTATTAATTTTATTCATAATAGTATATTAAAGTACACGTTTCATAAGAAGCGGTTTTAGCGCACGCGTCTATTTTAAAAAACGAGCCACAAAGTGGCGAGTTTTTTTATTGACACGTGCGCTAAAACGCCTTATGAAACATGTGCTTTAAACATTTTTTTCTATTTCACCTTTTATAATCAAGAAAAATACATTTTAAAAAGAAAATAAATCCTTCAAATTTTGTAAATTTTTATGTCTAAATTTTATGTTGGTAATACTATTTTTTATCATAGTAGCCTCTGGACAACAAAAATTATTTTGCAAACTGTCATTTTTTTGATTTATTTACCCATTTTCACCACGAGATTCTAAAGTTATTTTAAAGATATGAGATTTGAAATTGAACGGAATACGTTGTGTGATCCTTGTACATTCGGTACATATACAGAGCGTTCGGAAATTCGGGCGATTTTACTACTTTTTTTTCGAATTTCAAAAGACGTGATTTTACGTCACGGCATTGCAAGTTAGTATAGGGAAGATGGAAAATTCAAATAAAGTTGAAGTTAAAATCGACATTGGAAGGTTAGTAGATTGAATTTTGGATAGGATTTGGCAGAAAATGATAGCTTGAAGCATCTACAAAAGATTGCTTTATAGATTTATGCAACCAACATACATCCACACAGAATAGAAAAGTAGGTTATCAAGCTATTTTTCCTCTGCGAAAAATGGGGTTTTCTCGTAAATCACAAAGGCCGCGTCAGTCAATGAAATAAAACATTTAAAGGTTACCAACATCAAATAAAGAAAAAACGCGTATCGAAATAGCTTCATTACGATACGCAAATGCGTATCGTACTGAGCTTATTATGAACAGGCTAGGATAACTTAAATGGTGAAGGTCGTCCCCTGTTCGTTTAATTTAGCCTTTGGTCGCTAGTGGCGCTATTGTAGGAATTTTGTTTTATAAGGTTGTTCATCTCCTAACGTTGGTAGGAACAGAATATTCATTTAGAATGAGCATGGCCAACATTCTGTACCTCTCTCTCTCTCTGTATTAAACTGTACCAGCATGTGTGCGAGAAAGATAAAAATATGGCTTATTGTGACATATCCTGAAGTCTTACTGGACTGGTGAAAGATTGTCATTGTCATTTTATGATTGATTTAAAAAATATATAAAAAATAAAGTTATTATTAAATAATTATTCATATATAATTTATAAACTTAACATGGCGCAGTCGGTAGTTTGAGAATCATATATATATAATATGTCGCAACCAAAGAAATCGGGAAGAAAAACCAAAGCAATTAACAAAAGCGTGGAACCTCCTGAAGACTTCATTAATGTCGCCCAACGATTGGAAAGTACAGCTATTAAAGATATAAAAAGAAACTTTACTTCACAACTTAATGAACTACAAGGTACAATAACTAGTTTATTAAATAAAAACTATACCATAACACGGAATTGTTAGAAAAATCTACAGAAAATAATAATATAATAATATAAGCTGTTTTTTTTATTTAAAACCTATTTATGTAAATATCTAATTATTAATAATTCTTGTCGCCATATCAGAAACGTTGTTATAATTTCCTTTCGTTCTCCCAAATTATTTTAACTTGAATCAGATGTTTCGCGCTTCAAACTTTTCCGTTAAGTTAGAAGCGCGAAAATTTGAATTCAAAGTAATATTAAAATTTAAATTTTTATGCTTGGCGCCTACCCCCACCACGACTATATTTAGTTTCGCCTTCGGTCGCGGGTGGCGCTATCAGAGAACCAATTTAGTATGTTAAGTTGCCTATCTATCCTTGAGAGTGCGCAACTCGCTTGTCTATGATTATGAACGTGAAATAGAAAAATGTATTTTTGCGCCGAGCCAAAATCTGACTGTAAAATGTTTCTCTGTTTCTGTCACTCAATCATTTACTTTACAGACAGGGCTGGTACTGTCTTATAATATTGTTTTGTTATAACGTTCCAACAAGACGTAAAAAACGTTTAAATTTCATTACTATTTTCACAATAACCCAACATTTCTAATGTCAAAGTTGTCATATTTCATTTTCTTACTTTGCTACCGCTAGATTCAGGTCATCTGAATATAATTAAACGCATATATGAAATAATAAAACGCTTTTATACATCTTACCGCCGTTGTCGGGATTGCTTGGGTTATCGTTCCCGTAGAGTCCTAACAAGGACGAAACGGCCGTCGTGGTCTACCCGCCCCAGGGTATCCATTGTGCTTGGATCCCTGTGTTTTCCGCGGCGGCTTCTCCTATGAGGCAGGTGAGGCAGTGCCTCACCAATAATTTTGCAAATTAAATAAATTACAAATATATATTACTTTACTATTTGCATAAATATATATCCATTAGAATTAATGCCGTCAATCTTAACGCGCTTCGCTAGAAATATTATCTATCATCCATCTCATTTCTGGCATGCGGTCGTATATGTTAGAAGCGGTCTCGTGCTTCCTTGTCTTTTACGATCCCTTGCGTGTTTTGTTCTTATATCATCCATCTCATTTCTGCATGCGGTCGTATATGGTTAGAGGCCCGGCCTCCCGCTTTCTTGTCTAGCGTATTAGTGAAAATATCCAATGCGATGTATGATACCCGTAATAGTCCAGTCGAATCTAGCTTTAAATAGCGCCAAAAAAACATTCTTCTGAGGCCAGCCTCAACACTCTACGTAAATTTAATGCGAACGCGAGGGGACTAATCTAATCTATAAAATAAACGCCGCGACACGGTATTTGGAGAAATGCGTTGAAAGTTTAGAGAGAGTGCATAGTGCATTGTATTTTGTTATAGTTTTCGGTAAATACTTTTGTGGTTTTCCGTACTGATTTTTGTTTTGCTTTTTTTCTAACAGTGGGCAGTGATTTTTCTAAAATATTAATATTACATTACTTTTATTACTTATTAGTTCATTTGTTTTATGCTTACTAGCGAAAAATTAATTCAGCGGGACCTAGCACAGCGTGACAACTTCCCCAGGTAAATGTAAACATTCGCAATCCTACTTGTTATCTTGTTAATTTTTTAGTAAATGAGCAGCATTTTTCAAGTATTAATTCCTATGAAGATAAATTGTACATAGTAAAAGAAGTAAAGCGACCTGTTCCAGATTTGAGTAAACGTCTTGTTACTATCGGTGGGGTGGGGAAATCAAATCGGAGCTTTCAAAACACTTGGTACGAAAAGTACGACTGGCTTACTGGTAGTGTAACGTTAAACAAATTATTTTGCTGGCCGTGTATTCTGTTTGCAACAAATAATAGCTACAAAGTTTGGTCAAAATGTGGTTATAGCGATTTAAAAGACTTGTCTAAACTTTAAAATCTTACCTTGCTAAAAAAATTTTTTTTAACTGTGCCTCACCACTTTCAAATACCACGAGCCGCCCCTGTGTGTATTCCAATATTAAAAACAGTTAGACACTTGTCCGATATGCCACAATATTAGCTTTTAATTGAATCGGTAAGTGGAAGAACAATACAAGTGCCAAATGGCGTTTTAACTTAGATAGCCAAATTGTGCTTAAAATCCAAAGGCCTATCATATATTGAAACAACAGTACATCAGCCATCCTCCGACCACAACGGTAAACTATTAAATTTTCGGCTGAGTAAAAGAACAGTACAAGTGCGGCGCATTTCTGAAAAACTAACGATTTGCACTTATACTGTTCTTCCCCTCACCGATTCAATTATATTTTCATATACAAAATGTTACATTTGTATGGCGCAGGCACTTTAACAAACTTTATTATGTCACTTGCAATGACGTAAGATTAATAGTAGTGATAGATGGGGGTTTCTACGCCAACTTTACTCACACCTCTTCTGCGCATGCGCCAGCAGTGCGCGTGGTTTTGTATGTGTTGTTTTGTTGTTGTTGTGTTTAAATATTTTTATGTGTTTTGTATGTGTTGTGTTGTTGTTGTTGTGTTTAAATATTTGTATATGTTTTGTATGTGTTATGTTGTTGTTATGTTAAAATTTTAATTTTTTAGGAGAGGGTTCGAGCCCCCATAAAGTTTTAAAAAAATCAATATAAATTTTACCAAATTGGTAAAATATAGCGGATGATTATTCACAGCGTGTTTATCTGTGCATAACATTTTAAAAATAAAACATAAATTATCCAGATGGAAAAAAAACTCCGTTTTGTATTCATTTCTTTACATTAAAAGCAGTCCGCTGTAAGTTCAGGCGTGCCAATATTATATAATACTATCATCAAGTTCTAACCAAGCAAGCATCGAAGAAGCCCGCGCAGGCGCTCATTACAAAATCAGAAAGTCGTACTCGATAACATGACCCGGCTCGGTTTGGAAGTTCTAAAGTTAGGACAAGGCAGGACGTGCACAATGTTAAAAATGCGTTTAAAATTCCGCTGGTTATAGGAGTGTATTGCAAACCTGGTGTGTTAATAATCGGATGTGCTGATTAGTCCACCTTAAAGGGGGACTAACCCCCTCCCCCTTTCTATGCCAATAAATCTATCTTCCTAATGCACTTTTAGTTTAAACGATTTTGTTGCAAAACTATATCTCGTTAGTCTTTACCTGAAGAGCGATGACTTCGCTGTCGGCCAAGATTGCAGGAACGATGAACGTGCCTTCGCCATTTGAGATTTCTATGTCCTGGGAATAAATGGATGTGGTGTTATCGTAAACCTTAACGCGAACTCTGACAGACTTCTCTGTGCTCATAGCTTCAACCTAAAATAAATTCTTTATATTAAAACCAGCAAATAATTCGTTTATGAAAACAAATTCCAAAAAAAAATATGACTGTCCAAGAGGATATACCTATTATTAATTCTAACCATATATGAACCAATCATAGACAAAGGGCTTCGGCTTCGGGATTTATCGTATAGACTCGTAGCTTGTCGGTAGAGTTTTAAATTGTTAACGGAAAGTCGTAAAATGCAATTTTCGTTGCTTTTACTACAAAACATGTTTAACGTAATATAATATACGTTCTTTAATCTATTTTTGTATCAATAGTGGATTCAGATAAGTACGTTTTTAGTGCCTATGATTTAAACTTTATGGAAGAGGTCAAAATTAGTGTTGGGATCACTTGAGTGAAAAATAACCTATCCCTCGGTTTTTTCAATCACTTGAATTATTCGGTTATCATCGGTAATCATTGTGACGAAACTTCGTTTTTTTTTTTTTTAATTTTCCAATGACCCGCATGCCATACCAATCACTCATTGCGGCTAGACAAACTAGTTTTTTTTAAGTCTAAATATCTGGGCAGCGTATTGATAATTCAAGTGATTTAAAAAAACCGATTTTAGTTATAGCCGGTTTTTAATTGGTGGTGCCCCTGAATAGGTCACTCGCAGTGATTATGTATATCGGTTTTTTACTAATTCAAGGAACTGGCGACCTTTTTTTTTAGAAGTCAGCAGTGTTACTACCGCCCATATTCCTATAATATAGCATTCGACTGGAAAACCAGTTTTCATCCGGTTTCTAAAATCACTTGAACACTCGGTAGTCGGTTATTAAAATAGATCGGTTATTCCCATCACTAGTCAAAATGTTATTTTATTTAATCGGAAAATTGAAGAATTTGAGCCTGGACAATTGACTACTAATGTCAAAAATGGTATTGAGCTCATACAGAGTTGTAACAGAAGTGATACTACAGACTTAACTAAAGAAAATTTACTAGGGTTTTTTCGCTACAAACTCTACAGGTTGTATACTTATAAGCAGATAATAATATATAATATTATTATTATATTTTTTATTTATGGTATATCAGTAACTCCCAAAAACGTAACATAAAATCGGAAGGGGGGAAGTATCGAGTACCTCTACCTACTGGAGGAATTTGTCCTTCAACGCTAGCCGAGCAACATTGATTAGAATAAATTTAATAACGAGAGGGGGCCCTTGCATAATTTAATAATAATAATAATAATACATATCTTTATTCTCAATCAACTTAAAAAGTTCATTACAAATAATATAACATCAAAATACATTATATAAAATCACAAATAATAAAAATATAACGTTTAGTAACTATTAATAACTCAATCGAAATTCTTAAAAAAAAATATATATAATAACCATTTACAAAAAAAAAATAATAATATAATACGTTAAAGTTAGTTTAGTTTTAAAAAATATTTTTTTTTGTAAGTATATATTTTTGTCCATAATTTTGATATTTCTTTAATTTTTTTCGGCAAACTGTTGTAAATTTTTATTCCTTAATATAATATTGATCTTTGGCCAAAAGTACTCTTTACCATAGATGTGTTTGAATATGATGGTTTTGTCTCGTATTGCGAATAATGTTGGTCGGATGAAATATTATATTCGATTGTTTTTCTTTAATAATAATAGAGTGTATTAGAATGCATAGTTTTAATTTATAATGCTTTTCTAAATTTAAATAACCGTTAAGTTTATACAAATTTATAGTTGGTTCTAAAAAAGGAAGTTTATGTATGCATTTAATTATTTTGTTTTGTGTTTTTTTTTAGAGGCTGGATTGTAATTAAATAGGTACCTAGTTCGTAAATAAATATAAACGTTATTATATTATTTTCAATATAATAATAACAAACGTGTAAATGTACATTTACCTACATAATATGTGTAAAATTGCGCTTTAAATAACCATATTTTTTTTCATTCAAATTTGTCCTTATATGTACCATATTTATTTTGTTCTTAACTGTTTTAATATAAATAAAGATTTAGTTATTTTAGTAAATAGACTTTATTTGAGTTTTTTTATTCCATTGTTTGTAATAAGTAAGTATATACTTTTACTCCACAGTTTTATATTTAAAAAAATTGTCTAATTTTCCCATAATATGTAGTTAAATCCGTCAAGATGTAAAAGAACAATTTAATGAGATATGATTAACCGGGATAAAACAAATTCTTTAACATTCAGATTTTTGATGGTAAAACATGGTAAAAATTTTTTAACTAAAGTTCTATTTATTTCTCCCCAATCTAAAATTCCGTAATTTAAATGAGTTTTAACTAATGCGTAATATAATATTTCCAAATGTCTTACATTTAAAATTTTTTAAATGTTTTTAAAAATCGCTAGTAAACTTCTTAATTTTTTAATTAAGTATTCTAAGTAAAAATTCCAATTTAATTACTATCAAAAATAACTCTTAAGTATTTTATTAACTTTAAAAATTTGAATTTCTTCATTTATTTGAATACTATTCATATTTCGTGGTAGGTTATTTAGGTTTGAAGTAAAAGGAATATAATTTGTTTTATTACAATTAATTGTTAACAAATTATGAAACCAATTTTTTATAATTTTAAAATCTTTTTTCATTTTATTATTTAAGTTTTCCCAATTTTTTTATTTTTAAATAGCATAGCTAAGCCAATCTTTCCTTTTAAAAATTTAACTTAGGACAGCAAATATTTTCCCCTTGCCGAAGTTAAGAGTGCCCCTCTATATTTCTTATACTACTATACGATGTTGTTCGCGACGCATTCTTTTAACAACTTAGCTAAGCAAATATTTTTACTGTGCTTTGCTGTTTAAAATAAGTAAAAGGAAAGCGCCGTAAAACGAAGCTACTCGCACATCGTGACATTTAAGGTTAAAAAAATACGTAATATTAATTACGAACACAGTAAAATAATAAATAAGGAAATGCTGGAAATCGCGATAAACATGAGTTATAGCTTGCTTATTAACTAACCTAGTTAAACGGCGTTACTTCCCTTCTGATTACTTTTTCATGCATGGTAATTTAACATATAAAATGTTTACTCTGTGGACGCCATTGCCTTAAATGCATAACATGTGTTAGTTTACATAAAGAGCTAGTAAGGTAGTTGTCAAATAGAAAAATGGAACATTCCTTTTAAAGCGGAAAATAGGCGAGCTTCAGCTAGCAATATCGAGAAAATAAAACAACTAAAGCGATATACATGCAAGTGCCTTTATATATTTTATATTGAATGTATGCATACAATTTTGAAAAAGAGTAAAATCCATAAGCATGAAAACTCACTGGACGTTTTAATGCACTGTAAAGATGGATTCATAGTCGCCGTAACGTAAGCCGTAAGACGTAACGTTAAGCAGTAAGAAAAATAAACATATGATTATAAATACATGCATTCATAGTCGCCGTAACGTAAGACGTAAGCCGCAAGCCGTAACACGAAATGGTTTATTTCCATTTCTTCTTCTGCATACCCGCATACGCCATTTTGCTTTTTTGTCTAACGTATTGGCATTTTCCAGTTTTGTTATTACAGTAAATATTATAATATTACAACCATTTTACACTATTTAAATCTTTGCGACAAAATAAATTTAGGTTCAAATGTACAAAACAATGGAATATTTATTTACCATTGTCAAATGTCAAAAAATCATAACCTACAATTTCGAAATTTCTTACGTCTTAACTTTTGACTATGAATGGTATGTTTTCTCTTACGGCTTACGTCTTACGGCTTACGTTACGGTGACTATGAATTCACCTTATAGTTTTTAATAGTTATAAAGATTTTATTATTTTGTTAAAATATTAGTTTTAATGTATTTTATTATGGTATCCATGTTATTGCATCAAATAGGATTTTTTCATAGCCCTCTACAGTATGTTTACAAAATCGAGGAAGACAGAAATTGGAAGGGTATTACGTTATTTATAGTTTAAGGAAAGGATAATATCACATTTAGATTAAATTTAAACATTTTTATATTGGGGAAGGTCGCCTTTGATGGCATCATGATGGCATACCAGAGGTATCTTTGGAATAAACCGGTTTTGCGTCATCCCGCATAGGCGATATTGACCGTTCAGTTCTGAGTCAAATTTCAGTTGTGACGGACGTTTTTATGTAAAGTTATTTAATAGAACAGAAATGGTTAGGTGCCGAAGTAATATTAGCCAGTTTTTAAACCAAAGATTTATTATGTTAGGTGGATTAAATTAGATTGCACGATTTTTTTCCGATGAACTATAGGATATAAATGTTACTTTGCTCTGATTATTTTAAATCTGAGTTGTGGTTTTAATTTTTTATAATTTATTTACTATAAGTGTGGCATATTTCTAAGATGGCATTATTGGTTTCCTATGATGGCATACCTATAAATAGATATGCCATCATAGGCGTCATATTCAAAACGGCGCTACTTTTACTTTTCTTTCAGATATGTCACTACCCAGGTAGCAAGGTGACGTATTTAAGACGTCGATTATTGGTCATCAGCGACGTCATAAATTACGTAAAGAAAACGTTAAAAAGACGTGCTTAAGTCACAGACCAATAACGTCTTTTTGACGTAAAAAATACGTCATCTTAGGACGTCTTTTTAGGTGTAGAAAACGTCAATAAACGTCATAATTTACGAAAAACGAACATTTACTAAAAACTTCCTAAAATAATAGATAATAGGGGTAAAAAAATACATATAAATATTTTATGTAAAAAATCCTTTTAATGATAATAAATTAACTATTACAACTTTCATGTGTATGCAGAATTGGAAAAATGCTAAGGAATCCTTTAATGGCGGCTAAAATACTTCTTTTTTTAGGGGCGTCACCCAGTTTGAGTGCACAACGGCTACTCCCCAGCCGTCAATTGTCTCGAACTCGATAACCTGGTACTTTTATATTCGTTTATAACACAAAATATATAGAAACCATGATAGAAACTAAATCAAAATCACCATAAACTTTTCACTTTCACTTTAGCCGAACTGTCGACTGCCTGACTGCTAGCGAACAACAGAATACCAATGCGTTCTGCGTTCTGTCAGACAAGTCAGACTGCCAATGTCATAAAACGGAGCGCGGGTAATTTAAATTTGATATTCGCAGACTTTTAATGACAAAATATTCGCTTTTGCAAATTTTACATACATGAATGGTTAATTTGAAATGGTAATATTTTAAAAGTTTTATGATACGTACGTGCCTTTAACTATAAGAAAAAGCTATTCTCAGGCGTTTTACTTATATAAAAGTCTGTCCCACTATATATTCAAAAAACTTGGTCACTTAGATACTTTTTAATGATACGTATAATTCAATAAAATGACTAAAAATGGACGTTTTTATTACGTAAAATTATGACGTATAATACACGTGTTAAAAACTACTTTATTTTGACGTCATCTTGCGACCAAAAGACGTCAAGTGACTAAAAATCTCCAATATTCGACGTCATAAAGACGTCATCCTGCTACCTGGGTACTTATATGCTTTTTAAATTTTTTTAATGTCTTTAGATTGTACTTTCTTGATAATGTTTTCATTATCATTTTTAAAAGTTTTAAGCATGTTTCCTAGAATTTAATATATTATTATTTTAAGTTTTTTTTAAACATTTTTATGTGCTTGAAGTTTTTAACAATAAAAATTGGCAAACTGTAACAAAAATATTCATTTTACATGTCGTATGCGTTCTTCAGAGTTTTGCATTTTACTGGAGTATGCCATCATAGGCAATTGCATTAGTGATTTTTTCTTTTGTATTTTTTTTACGAAAAAACTAGTTTTTGTATATTTTTAAAGTTTTATAATCAATATTTAAGTAATAACGAATATTTTAACATGGTTAAATGGGTTAAAATCATTGAACTAAAAAATATATTAGGTGGTAAAAAAAAGGTGCCATCATAGACGACCTTCCCCTAGCTTTATTTAAATAACACCCCAAAACAGAAAACGTAGGTATAATTAATCCCGTCTTTTTTAAAAATTTTGTATGGTTTTTTAATCAGGGTTTAAAAACCTTTCTAAAGGCCTATGAACTATGTATTTACATACATCCAAATTATTTCATAGAATACCTGCCTACTTTTCTGTAATTTATATAAGTATTTACTTGTTAAGTTAAAACAGAAATATTTTGACCGGCATTTATAGTTGGACTTGCATCTAGGAAGGCAACAACAATATGGCATTTTCACTATAACACTATACCAGAAATTAAAAGAGACAAGGGAGATGCACTTATTATTTAATATGGATAAAAGAAAATCCGTGCAAATGCAAAACCAACATCGAATAAAAGCAGCTGATTTCGTAAGGTCACGCGCCATAGAATTCATGGAGGCGACACCACATGGGACGGACGGTAGTGCTATGATAAAATGATAATAATATCTCAGTCACTTGAAAATATAAGATTTTATATAGTTAATATCACTGTGTCCTTCTTAAAATATGTTATGCTTTCTTAACAAAAATATGGCTCGAAAACACTGTTTTTATTTTTGGCAGCTTTAATTATATCTTCTCGATAACTTTTCTGATTTTTGCAATTATTTTTAACGTACCTTTATAGGATTTCATAAAATACTACAACTCCCTAGTTTTATAACTTTTATAAAGGAATAAGACGCTTTAAAATTCGAATTAAAGATTTTTATTTTAAAATAATAAGTTCAGCAGATGTTTAATCATTCATTGAAGTAAAAACAAACCGAAGTCAACGTGTTGTCATGATTTCACAAGCAAAACTAACCTAACATCAAATTATTGAGTTGAACTCCGTGCCGCTGACTTTAAGACTCCGCCTTTATGAACAGGCTAGTATATGCTGTCTCACTTACTTCTTAAAATCGAAAAGGCAATGGGTTAAATCTCTTAACAACTGTTAGCTTTGTACCGTGCGAGCAAAAATTATTTGCATCAAAGTGGGCCTTGCATCTAAGGACGTAATGCTTAGCGGTATCAATCAATCAGTTATTCCATCATCTTTGACAGCCGTTACAAGTAATTTTATCTAAATCAAGCCCTACGTTTTTTAATCTAAGCCCTCTTTGATGAAAATAATTTTTGCTCGCACGGTAGTTAAAAGTAACAGAAAGGAACTAGGCTCTTGTCTTTATGTCCATTGTACACCTCAATTTGACATTAACATACAGTCTATTGCATTAACAACTTTCCCCTGACCTTTCTTTTTCCTAAATCTGTGATTAAATTTATTGAACAGTAAAATTCATAATATAGTCTCTAAAAATACAATGTTTGATATAATTATGAAGATAGGTAAAACAGTTGCATGCATATCAAGTACATAATAACATTTTCGCTTAAACCTCAGGAGATAACCTCAGCAGATAATAAATTAACGACAATGTATGTATGGGGCCCGGTATGTATTCATTTCGAGCGAACAGAGTCTCGGAAAATTGTCATTTTATACTGTACTGAAGCCAGTCTCTATTATGACAGTATATAGTTATCATTAGGCAGGCCGCGCACCGGAGAAACAAGAAACGTGAATATTGAAATATGAAATTGAAAACAAGAAATTTACTTCCAAAACTCTAAAGTCGCGTTACGAAAATCTACTCTTATTCTACTCCAGATCTGTTTACAATCCTCAACGTGATGCTTTGGAAGAATTATAAATTGGAAGTTACACTATACGTTTGTTTAAAGATGGTAGACAATCTTAGATAAATATTACATCATTTAATCATAATTTCTTTTAAAACCGGGTTATGTTCAGATAAATTAAAAATGGCAAAAGTATCACCAGTTTTTAAAAATGCAGAAAAATATTTTTGTAGTCGCCCAATTTCTATTTTACCTGCATTTAAAAATTTTTTAAATAATAGAGTAGTAAATTTTTTAGAAGAAAAAAAATTACACTCTCCATTTCAATATGGTTTTCGTAAATAGCAAACGAAAATGCTGCCTACTGTCCCTAGATTTATGTAAAGCATTTGACACAGTCAATCACAACATTTTACTTAAATGCCTATACAATATTGGAATTCGGGGAAATATTTATTTATTGTTAAAAAATTACTTAAGTAATAGAAAGCAGTTTGTTCAAATTGAAAATATTAAAAGTTCACAAAAAAACATAACTTGTGGTGTTCCGCAAGGATCAACCTTAGGACCTACTTTTTTTTTAATCTACATAAATTCAATAGCAAAACTAAATTTATAAGGTAAAATAAAATTGTTTGCCGATGATACTACTATTGTATATTTTATGTTCATGAAGACTATGCTCAAAATCATATTAACATTAACCACGACCTAAATATAATATGTAAATGGCTTGAAACTAATAAATTGTCATTAAATTTTAATAAATCATCTTTTATGTTTATAAGTATATCAAACTTAAAAAATAATAATATTTCTTCGCTGTCTTTTAATAATCATTTAATTAAATATACTAATACAATTGAATTTTTAGGTTTATATATTAATGAAAATTTAAGTTGGAAAAAACATATTGAATATTTAAGAAGTTACATCTCACCAATAATTGGCATTTTGTTTAAAGCTAAAAATTATATATCCTTAAAAATATTTAAAAAATATATATTATTCATTGGTTTATTCAAAATGACAGTATATGATTTCAATCTGAGGATCAGCGAATTTAACTACAATTCAGCCATTAAAAAAACTACAAAATAGAATAATTAAATGCATACATAAATTGCCTTTTTTAGAACCAACTATAAATTTATATGAACCAAATGAATATTTAAATTTAGAAATGCTTTATAAATTAAAACTATGCATTCTAATACACTCTATTATTATTAAAAGAAAAACAATCGAATTTAATATTTCCCTCGAGCAACATTATTCACATCACGAGACAAAATCATCATATTCAAACACCAATGGTAAAGAGTACTTTTAGCCAAAAATTAATAATATATAAAGGAATAACATTTTCCAACAGTTTGCCGAAAAGAATTAAAGAAATATCAAAATTATGGACTAACTTTAACGTATTATATATTAATATTTTTTTTATAAATAATTATTAAATATATTTTTTTTTGAATAATTTCGATGGAGTTATTAATAGTTACTAAACATATTTGGTGTTATATTCTTTGTAATAAACTTTTTGTTGTTGGTTGAGAATAAAGATATATATTATTAAAAAAAAAATCTAGTATTATCAAAAGAATTACTTTGTCGGACGTCCATTGTATTTATTTAAACACGACGTTTCGGTTAGTTAATAGAATATCTAACTGTTTTGAACTTAAAACACTTCAAAACGGTTAGAGATACTAACTAACCAAAATGTTGTGTTAAGTAACAAAATAAAGATAAGGGAAATCCGACAAACTAATTCTTTTGGTGCACTGCACTTTAAAGGGGTCTTACTCGTATTAAAACTGGTATGCTTACCTTTCCGGAAAATGGTAGCCCCGGCTTATACCTCCTCCGCATCTCGCTACCGAACCGCAATTCTACGTAATGTTCTTCGGCAACGGACACATCCGGGGGACCCAGACCAGCGCCAGGTGCCACCTCGAACGAGGCAAAGAACTCCGATTGTTCCACCTCGACGTTGACAAGCCAACGGCCAAGTAGTGCATAAGGGCTAAGTGGTAGGGTAAATGCTTTAACACCTGAAAAAAGACAGCTGTTTAATTTCTGTTTAAATTCAGAATCAAATTTAGCGACGATAATAGTAATAAAAAGACCAGTCCAAATCCACGACGTTAAAACGTCATATTGACGTCACTACGACGTATATTATATAGTCTAGGAAGGGTCATGACACAAAACATTGAATATCAAACTATAAGAATAGCGGATCTTCGAGAAAACTTGACAACCCTGTTTTAGACTGTATTGGATACGGTTTGGCCACCATTGTGGAGTTGATCGTAAATCTATAATTATAAATGCAGCGCCTCGGCAACAGATGTCTCAAATTCACAAATGTGATGTCGTGGTATTACCGCATATCGTATTTTATTGGAATTTTTAAGTTTTAAGCATTTTTAACAGACAATAAAATAGGAGGTTCTCAATTCCAGCCGAATTTTTGTTTTTGATAATAATATGTTATATTATATATTATATTATACGCTGATTACTCCAGTGTGATTGGACCGATTTTCATAATGATTTTACCATTGCATTAGGTGTTAAATGTTATACAAATAAAAGTAGATAAAAAGCGACAGCAAGTATAACTAAAATAGGTTTTATTTCGTCGAAAAATAGCAAAATACGTAATACGCTAATACAAACAAACTGGATGTTTCTTAAGTAAGAAAGTAAAACCTACTTATTTTAACCATTTTGAAAAGTAGCAATAATTATAGCAAATAAAAACCAAGTTATACAAACCACATCATTCATATGTTACCCATCATATACGTTGTAGCCTGGGTATGTATTGAATGGTGAGAGTCGTCATTTAATTCTGTTAGAAATAGAAAACATGGCAGTCAAAATGTTTTCATGTAATTAACGTTGGAACGTCAAAAGGTTGAAAATATTACTATATACTACAAAGCAATTAAAAATAGGGACATTTTTAGATCTACAGTATATTATAGGTAGGAAAATAAATGTAAGCTACTTAAATCTAGGATAGGTGTAGGAAATCAAGTTTTACGATAAGCTATAAAAATAAATTTAAAAAACTTAACGACTTAGAGTCCAATTAAAAATTATGTTTATGCAAACAGACAGGCGGCAACAATGTTTTAATTTAGCAGTGAAAACGCTTGTCGTTAGTGGCTGCATCAACACGCTTTATTGTCGGTGACTCCTTGTGCCATCTATAAATTTAACGTAGCAGATTTAGGAAATCTGCTTATATGGCCTTCTTATAGTTTTATATTCAATGCACAAAATGATTATATCTTGATGTAAAAAAGTCATTTTTACGTTACAATTAACGTACATAACTGCGGCAAAAATTGACGTCGTAATATGACGTCAACGGTCTATGACTTAGGTATGTATTTTTAACGTCTTTTTTACGTCATCCTGTTGGTTAGTTTGACGTAACTGGTGCCTAAAATTATAATTATTGGGGTAGCATGGGTTTATATTTATAAATAATATAATATGTATGTTTAGAAGAGTTAAGGATAATTATTGTGCAGAACGATTTACTGCTTATCAAACAATGGTGTGATGCGAACCTATAATGTTTGAGTATCAACAAAACTGGTATTCTCACCTTTAAGTTTTCGTTTTGCTGACTTAACTTTGACAGATAATTTTGTTAAAAACTCGGGCGTTGCTAAATTCTTGGGTGTTCAAATCGACGACAAACTTAAGTTTAAGGAGCACATTCTTGCATTGAATGGGAGACTAGCGTCCGGTTCTTACGCAGTGAGAGTTGTCTCAAGAGAATTGGGGAAGAGTGTGGGTAGAATGGTTTATTTTTCACTTGTTAAGAGTCACTTGAGATATGGTATTGCTTTTTGGGGATTTAGTAGTAAGGGTCTATTGGGCTCTACATTGGTTTTGCAAAAGAGTCCACTTATATAGTGAACATTGTAATTTCCATAACAGTTTTAATACTGTCCAAAGCTTTGTCAACAAGATGTATTTCTTATAACAATAAAGTGTATTTTGATTTGATTTGATTTGATTTGTATATTTATAACTAAATTTACCAAAGTCGCAAAATCCGGACCTGCATGGAATCAGCTATTGAAATCCGTCCATTAATTTCTTTATCACCCTGTTTAAATATTGCTGTCTCTCTATTATTTCCACAACGATACAACCATGATAAAAAATGAGGGACAGATTAATTTTTTTAATTATGTCATTTATAAAGGCTTTTAATCTTGATTAGAAAACTCTCCGAAATTTAATAATTAACCCCTTGTAAAAATTCTTTTAATTTATACCCCGAAGTTAAAAAAGGAACTTACATAAACGAAGATTTAATGTTAATTAAATTAGCATTATTCGTGCTAAGAAACGAAAATATATTCGACGGAAAAATAATATGACCTCGAGAAGTTTTAAAAGATACAAAGAAAATTTATTAAGAGGTTTCATTACTATTTTTCTGGCAGTAAATTGCTTCAAAAAGTTTAAAGATCCTTTTCTCTATACAGGGTGGAATTTTAAACTGGAATAAATTCAGTAGGTATTAGAAAGTCTCTTTATTTGATGAAAAATACAGAACTACGGCTGTGTTTATTTTTAGTTTGCCATACCTTTTTCGTGTCTACATGAAATTTACCCCTCTTTTGGGGATAAAAACCACCCAACTGAAAGGGTATGTATTGTGAAAGGGCATAAATAAGGTAATACAAGATACTATTTACTTTTGCATTTCGGTAATAGGCGCAATTTGTTTTATTGTAAAAATTGTTGCTAATGTTTTTCTTGACAAACCTCTAGTCTAAAGTTAAATTAATTCTTGACATTATGTAGGTACCATATCCGAGGTTATATGGCGAATTTCTCGTATACCTCGTTTTAAGGTAACCCCAAGAAAATAGTCTAGAGGATTAAGGTACTACAACAGATAACTATTAACTGCATCCAAACCGAAAGGAAAGTGACCATATTGAAATGCGGTATCGAGGAAACAAACAACCTTATCAATAACATGTTTCTTCTTTTTCAAACAGTCTGCGCTGGCGAAGCCCAAAGTGTAGTATCAATTATTGTTGCTCAAATGGTTTTTTTTCTGGCTATCTAGATTACCGAAATGTAAAAGTAAATAGTAGGTCGTAGTCCCTTTTTTATGCCCTTTCCAATTAGCTATCCCAATTCATACTTTTACATTTGAAAAAAAGTTGGTGGTGGTTTCTACCCCAAAAAGAGCGATAAATTTCCTGAAGACGCGAAAAAAGTATGCGAAACCAAAAATAGCAAGTAAATAAAGATGCTTCCTAATACTGAATTTATTCCAGTTAAAAATTCCACAGTGTATATTTAAAAGAAAAAAGTAAATATATTTTTTTTTTATTATTTATTTATTCCAAATAAAATCCCAAAAACATTTCTTTATGCGGGATTCTCTACTAGTAACAACATCTAAAAATATAAATGTTAAATATAACTAATTAAAATACAAGGTAAGTCCAAATAATACTTAAAATGTTAATATTCAATAAAAAAAATTAAAATATTTAAATATGTATAAAATTATTCAATTATTATTTCTTGTAATAAAATAATATAACTAATAATATCGTTTAGATATCATTTATAAATAATTTCGAAAATAATAATTAATCATAAAATAAATGCGCGTTTAAATATTTTTTATTTTAAAAATTAGCTTCCCCTTTTTTAAGTATTTTCTTAGTTATCATTTTAAAACGTTTTATATTAAAAAAATTTAATTCTTGGGGTATTTCGTTGTAAAATTTCATACCTTGAATTGTTTAAAGGTAAAATGGAGTTCTGACCTGGCCTAGTGTGTATTAAAGGTAAATCAATAGTGAAAACAGTTCTAGTTAAATGACCATGTATGTCACGTCTGTAATTGAACTTTCTATTTGAATGTTTATTTTTTCATATAATTTGGTGAACAAAAACAATATTTTGCATTAAGTGAATATCCTTAATTGACATAATATTAAAATTTTTATATAATAGTTTAGTTGAATATTGTCTATCCAAGCAATATATATATTTTTAATTGCTTTATTTTGTAAAACTTGTAACGGGTTAAGCAAATTTTGAAAAGTTGATCCCCATATTAAAGTTAAATATTGTAAATGAGAATAAATAATAGCAAAAAAAAATAGGACGTAACATATAACTTGGAGTCAAAAAACTGAGTTTTTTTAAAATCCCCACTGGTGCAACTATTTTCTGTTTAATATATTTAATATGTTCACTCCAATTAATAGCTTCATCTATTATCAACCCCAAAAATTTAATTTTATTTGATTGTTTTAAATGCCCGACTTTTAGTTTTAAATCACTTCTGTATAAATTGGGGTTCTTTCCTATACATAAAAAAGAGGATTTTGCAAAATTTAATGTTAATTTATGACTAAACATCCATAATTCAATGATTCTCATATCATGATTTATAAAATTTTGTATAATTTCATATGAATCATCAATATATATATAGTTGTATCATCAGCAAACAATCTAATTTTCCCTTTTAATTTAAGTATAGAATTAATATAAATAAGGAAAAATAAAGGGGCCAAAATCGAACCTTGCGGAACACTACAATTAATATTAAGAAATTTGCTATGTTTATTTTTGACACAAACTTTTTGTTTCCGCTGAGTGTAGTTTCTAAACAAGTCAAAAACAAACCCGAAATGTCCATTATATCAAGTTTTCTTAAAAGAATAGAAAAATTTATTGTATCAAAAGCTTTGCAAAGATCTAGGGTAGGGCAACAAGTGAACATTTTTGGCCGCTATCATAAGCCATTTTAATATAAACCCTTTATTTTTCTGTGATTTTAATTTCTGAAATTAAATCAACAGCTGCAGAGTATGTATCACTTGATTCTCGAGAGCCATATTGCCATTTAGATAAAAAAATTATTGAATTTAAATGTAAATTAAGACTATCCTTTACTATTCTTTCAAAAATCTTTGACATAAAAATATGTTTATGTTAATCCAAGTGTAAACCAATAGTTTAATAAATAAATTAGGTTAGCAAATATTTGTACTTTTTTCTGCTGTCTAAAAGAACCAAAAGGAACCTGCCTATGCCTCTTTAAAAATATCATGGCCCTCTAAGATGTTTAAGAGTAGATAAAGACAAATATCCGGCATCGGTAGAATGGCCTTTTGACCGATCCCGGAATCGGAAGGTTAAGGGGATGAGTGATGCCCGGGGCCCGAGCACTCCGCTTATACCCCTTGCCATGTCCTGAAAATTCTGCCTTTGTCTTCATGTACATACATCGAAGGCCATGAAAAATATAATATTTAGAAGCAGCCGCATTAAGCCAACGGGGTATGTTAATTGCGAGAAATTGGCTTCTTAACTTCAAAGATTCAATTTTAATTTAAGGGCAGACCGCTGCGTAAAGAAACTTAAAAAGAAAATTAATTATTAATTAAATTAGCATGATTCGTGACGAGAAAAGGAAATATTTTCGACGGAAAAATATTAAATAACTTGTTTTTCTCTTTTACTTTGGGTTGTTAAAAAAGTTATTAAAGCGGTGGAATTTAATACGATTTTTTTATTAAAAAGTATTTTCAAAATTACATTAATAATTAATTATGATTAAAGCATATAACTGGTTGACCAAATTTTTTCTGTATTTTTTTAAATTTCTTTAAAGCGTTTCGTTTAGCGGCAGTACACACTCAGTAAAAGTTTAAAGGTAAAAGTTTAAAAGTAAAAGTTTAAAGTAAAGGTAAAAGTTTAAAGGTAAATGTTTAAAGGTAAAAGTTTAAAGGTAAAAGTTTAAAGGTAAAAGTTTAAAGATAAACGTTTAATTGATATTATCACTACACAACGGTCTAGCAATTTTCGTTGTCTTACAGTAGGAAAGCGCGTTGCTGTCACATAGAGTATTAAACAGTTGTACCTATAAAGAATATGTGAATTCTTATAAGGAATTGAAGGTTCTTTCTCTTTGTAGGAGAAACAAACAATAAAATAGTCGCTGCGTTTTTAAATGCAAGAATTAATTAGTTTACTACATGAAATGGAAAACCCGTAAAATAATTCGAGTGTAATAATTGAATTCGCGACACCAAAATGAATTTTCAAATAATACTGAGTATTGTCTGAATTTCTGTCGAGCTGATTTCGCCAGCACAGATGATCTCTTCTTTTCAACCGAGGAATCGACTCGCCATGCGTTGGTCACGTCGTCAACACTAATTGATCAGCTGTCCTTATTGCCGGAATGTAAACGTGTTATTCATTGTCTCATGTCCACATAAAATGCCACTGTAAGATCGAGTAAGACGTCGCTCTTCCCCCCAACCTCCCAAATCCCGGCACCTGTCAAAACGCTATTATTTTGCTGTGGCCGGATATCTGTCATTGTCTACTCTTAAACATTCTAGGGGGCCATGCATAGGATAACACAAGTAATTTTTAAGGTATTCAGAGAAAACATCATACGTAGAATCTTTTAAAATTTTACGACATAACATTTACTGTTGTTGGATTTTTTGCTATGTACCGCGGGTGAGTCAACGATTGCGGGGAGTAAATCTATGCCTTGACGATAATATTTGTCGATAATGAGCTTCTGTAATAAGGTATGGTTGGATATCTGGCACATTTTAAAAACATTTTGAATTATGCAGGGTGCGCCCAAACAGTAGGGTGTCATAAAGTTAAATTTTTTTAAATGGAACACCTTATATTTGAATACATTTATTAATTCCATATACCTGTTATTTCATACATTTTTATTAATGGTTTAATATACGAAATAGTAATTTATAGTTTTTAAGATAATTCGACTTAATAAAGAAAATTTGGCATTTGCAAGCATCGCGTTGTTGTGAAAATGCTGCTTTAATTTTGACATTAAGCGATTCATAATTTTTACACTTACTAAATAAAGTCAAAAATACATATGCACTATGAAATATTTAAAGTCTCATTTACAGGGTGTTTACTTTCTAGGACCAAAATCAGAAAATTTCTAATTGAAAAATATCACTTTTATTAAATGGAACACCCTATATATTTTTCAGTCATCTGATAGCTCGTCATAAACTCTTCAACTTTCGTGAAGAACGTTCTATCCCTATCTCTAATAGTTTTTGAAGTATTTTGATATTTCGACATTTAATATGTCCTCGTTATAGAATTTTTTGTCATGGATCACAATACCCATGGAAAATAAATCAAAATAATGGCAGTGGATGAAACATTAAGAATCAGATCAGTATAAAAATTAAGCCTTTTTACTGCAAAGTTTATTGTCCAGTCATTTTATAAGTTGGTACTCAAAATTAATTTTTCAAAAAATTATATAATTAATCGATATGATTAATGTTTTGGGCGAGGCGGATAAAAATTGTCTTTTTGCTGAACAACTATAGAGGATGAAATATCCCGAGCGGCGAACACCCAGTCCTCGAGGTTTTCAAAATTTAATGGAAATGGTTGATGCAACAGGCGTGATCCATTGACAAAAAATGCTATAACGAGGACATTAAATCTCGAAATATCAAAATATTTCAAAAATATTAGAGATAGGGATATGACGTTCTTCACGAACGTTGAAGAGTTTATGACGAGCTATAAGATGATAGAAAAATATATAGGGTGTTCCATTTAAAAAAAGTGATATTTTTCAATTAGAAAGTAAACACCCTGTAAATGAGACGTCAATTATTTCATAGTAAATATGTATTTTTGACTTTATTTAGTAAGTATAAAAATTATGAATCGCTTAGTGTCAAAATTTAAGTAACATTTTCACAACAACGAGATGCTTGCAAATGCAAAATTTTCATTATAAGTCTAATTATCTAAAAAACTATAACTTTTTCGTATATTAAATTATTAATAAATATGTATCGAATAACACGACGTGTTATCAATAAATGCATTCAAATATATATACGGTTTCCCATTTAAAAAAATGTAACTTTATGACACCCTACTTTTTGGACGCACCCTGTATAATTTAAAATATTTTAAAAATGTACCAGATATCCAACCAAACCTTCATACAAAAGCTTATTATCGACAAATCTTATCTGCAAGGCCTAAAATTACTCCTCGCAATCGTTGACTCACCCGGTACGTGACTAAAGACCTTATAAACTATAGATCCAATGGTTCATTCATAAAACGTCTGTAAACCGATTAAAATGTTATTGAAAATAAGTAATCGGTGAAGAGTAAACTCATTGAGTTCTCCCACACTATTCAACCCCAAAAAGAGGGGTAAATTTCATGAAGACGCGAAAAATGTATGTCAAACTAAAATAAACGCAGCCCAGCCGTAGTTCTATATTTTTTCAGCAAATTAAGAGGATTCCTAATACTGAATGTATTCCAATTTAATATTCCACCCTGTATTATGCACCTTCATATTTATTACTTATAGGTAATATAATTGCAATCAGAACAGATTCGTAAAAAATATTACACAAATCACCCGATGTTGACTTTTACTGTTTTATTTAAGCATTACTAACCAACCATTTATTTCCGCGAAGAAAACTTTTTGTCGTCGATGACAAGACCACCGACATAAATCGTTACAAGGTTACAAAGAAAGACCTGGCAAAAGAAAATGTCATCGACATAGCTGGGTGATTTTCTTAGTAAACATCTCACTGTACCGACTTTGGAAAAGCTGGAGTTATCTATAAGAGTTGTCGCTGTTTCCAAAGCAGTGACACCAAAATGATTACAGTAAGAAACTATTCATGGGTTATTGCTTTTTGGTATTTTAAACACAAAATAATAATAATAATAATAAGTTTATGTTGTCTTCTATAAACTTATTCCTCAATCCCTGAAGCTGAGCTTGTTAGGGGCAAATCTTATTTTTTGTTTTAGTATGAAAATCGTAAATCATAAATGTGCATTAAAAACCAAGTTTTAAATTAAAAATTTAAATTTATAGTATACTAGCGTGTACCCGGCATGCGTTGCAACCCGTTGGTATAAATACAAACCCGAACAAACCCGATATTAGTACCCGGCATGCCACTCTCTGAAATTGCACCTGTGCGAAGCCGGGGCGGGTCGCTAGTTATACATAAAAACCTTCCCCTTGAATCAATCTATTTAATTAAAAAAACCGCTTCAAAATTCGTTGCGTAGTTTTAAAGATTTAAGCACATATAGGGACAGGACAGGATAGCGACTTTATTTAATACTATGTTAAGAAAAGCAGTTTTTTTAAAGAAATATATTACCTATAATAATAAAATTATTCAGAACAATGTTAATTAATTAAAGCATTTCTAAAGATATTTTCAAATTGTCTGTTCTTATTATCCATGTTTTTAGTTCGACTTTAAATTTTTTTAATGAATTCAATTTTTTAATTTTTGTTGGTAAATAATCGTTCAAATAAAAACATTATAATCAATCATCCAAAATACTAGATAGAGTTTTCTTTTTGCTAGCACATAATTAGTTCTAGCAGGACAGTATTGCAAAAAAACTTTAAGTGGGGATGATGTATTTTTTTAAAAATTGTTTACTACCAACCAACTTTACAAGTTTATTACAGGGATAAATAAACATACAAACATAACTAACAATTATAACTCTAACTTAGTAAGTATATTATATGTATAAAAAAAAGACAGTTAAAAAAATATTCGTTTTGTATAAACGTTTGATTAACTCATTAAAAGAAATTTACATTAGGAAATATTTTTTTAAATTAAATTTAAATAAGGGTAGTTTTTTTTAATGTTTTAATATTTTCGGGTAAAATATTATATAATATTAATCCAATATATAACAATGACCGTTTTCCAAAGTTGCTGAAATAGTTTGTAAAACATTAGTTCGTCTAGTATCATGTCTGTAAAGATCATGAACTTTTGTAAACGTTATGTTAAAAAAATTTTGTTTTAAAAGTAAAGAATGAATAAATATGCAAACATTTATATTATATAAATTATTTATATCTAGGTATTTATTCGGTTTATATAAATTTGTTGTTGGTTCTAAGTGCGGACGTTTATGAATACATTTATTAATTTTATTTTGTAGTTTCTTTAAAGGTTTTAGTACTATCGAATTGGCTGAACCCCAAACAGAAATAAGATACTGAATTTTTGAATGTACTAACGCATGATAAATATGCTTTAAATAATTTAAAGATATATTTCCGTCGACCGTGTATTTACAACCTTTATTAATGTATAAAAAATCATACATTAATGGCCCCTATTAATGCATGATTTTTTTTTATTAATAAACGATTTTAGGCAACCATACATACTACAAAGCACGCACTGCCGCGTACATAATGGCGTTGCCATAGTTTCTGTCAATGTCAATAAGTTTGAAATTCAAAAAATTAAAAAAAAATATAATCTATTAACAAGACAATCGACGGAAAAATATTGTTACTAACGCGTATATTAAATAGCGATTAATAATCTCAACAAATTGTCTCGATTATTAATCGCCCTTATTAATACACTAGTTTGTTAAATTACCATAATGACGAATTTTGAAGAATATTCCAATTAACAGAGAAATGTAATGAAAAATGAATATTTTCTACATGTTTTCCCCAGCTTAAATTTGGATCAATATATAAACCTGAAAATTTTATGTTATCTTTGTAAATAATATTTTCCCAATAAATATTATTTGTTGCTTCTCCATATCTAGTCTTTGTTTAGCAATGTACATAAATGGACATTTATTAAAATTTAACTTCAATTTATTAGATTCTAACCAGTCAAATATAATTTTTAAATCTTTTTTGATATTTAATTGGATGTCCGTAATATTTTTCAGCATATTTTTGATTCAAAACAAACAAATTTGGACAAAATGTTATTGTTTTTAAAACAACATACTTCAGAGAGTAATTTTTTAAATTATTTTCAGGTCCGTATTTAAAAATTTTGATCTGGAAACCGAAACGTCGTTTTTAAATTAGATACTATCTTTAAATACGTCGTAATAAGGTGCCTGTAGAAAGTGCTTTCTGTTTTTCAATATGATTATGATAAATAACGTCACAAAAAGACAAAAACCGAAAATAAACTTTTCTGTTTTTTTCCGATATTTCCAGAAGTAGTCGGATTTTTTTTTAGTTTCCCCTGGCATTAACTTAAGCTCCAAATTATTCAAATTTGCTCCAATGTAACCATTGCTGCATCCTTTATAGTTTCCGAGATCCCAATGGGGAGCATCGAATTTGGGACACCCTGTACAGTATAAGTTTGTAAGTTGGAGTAAATTCGGTTAATCCTGCAGTACAGTTTTTTTTGAGAAAGATGCTTGTACACGGGTATTAACATTTTAGTGCCGTTTTACACAGACGTAATTTTAACACGAATTTTGTGCTAAAGTTTATGATACATTTTATTAGTAAAAATTTATAACAAAAATACAGTGTGTGTATAAAGTCTGGAAACGGCTTAATAACATCACAATTTACTGGCCGATTTAAACGAAATTTGGTACAGTTGTGTAAGAGGATCTAACGCACCGAATGACGATATTGGCGTTGTTGCCAGCTTTTTAGTTTGTCTGGAATTCGAACGAATTTTATATTTTTAAATATAACACCCAGTATATTTTTACATTTTTAAATTCCACATAAAATTATAATTATTTTTTATTAAATGCATTATTAGTCTATACTTCATAGTTTCCGAGATATTGACTCTCGAAAAGTGACATTTTTAAAATTTGACAGCTTATAACTTTCTAACAGTACGTCTTAGAGTATAACGGCTTACATGTCCCTATCTTCAATTTTTATTATCTTCCCAAAAAAATCAACTTCCAGTTAAACCGGAACAACTATATTTCCTGCTTTCGAGTTACATCCGGTTTAACCGGAAGTTGATTTTTTTGGGAAGATAATAAAAATTGAAGATAGGGACATGTAAGCCGTTTTGCTCTAAGACGTACTGTTAGAAAGTTATAAGCTGTCAAAGTTCAAAAATGTCACTTTTCGAGAGTCAATATCTCGGAAACTATGAAGTATAGACTAATAATGCATTTAATAAAAAATAATTATAATTTTATGTGGAATTTAAAAATGTAAAAATATACTGGGTGTTATGTACGCCAATATCGTCATTCGGTGCGTTAGATCCTCTTACACAACTGTACCAAATTTGGTTTAAATCGGCCAGTAAGATATGTTATTAAGCCGTTTCCAGACTTTATACACACACTGTATGTACAAAATTACATGGAATTTTAATGGGTATAACACAGTAACAAATTTGGATGCAATTTTTGCAAGAAATCATGCGCACTAAAGACCAGTGACGCATTGTTAAATGTCAATGTCAAATTATATCTAACCCAGCTTTTCTGTAAATAAAAATAAAGTAATTTAGGAAATAGCAAAAAATGACAGTGGTTGGCAAATATTGCTTTATAATTGGTGCAAGTGGCTTAATGCTTTTTGCCCTTAGGGATGTTCCGATACGCTGAAAGTATCGATCTTTTGTATCGTTCCAGGTATATAGAATATAGGCAATACTGGCATTCTGTATACCAAGAAAGGATAGCCAAAGCCTTGTGTGCGCGCGGATTGAGGGAGAAGAGCAGCAAATGCAGCACGAACGACGCGTGGGTTTTGGAATTTTGGGATCTATCGATACTATCTGAACGATACTGAGTAAAATATTTCGATACTTATTATATATCGAATAAAAAATATCGATACAAAATATCGGAAGGTAAAATATCGATACTCAAAAATATCGTATCGTATGGCGCATCCCTAGTTGCCCTCCACTGTCATTTAAAGTCACGTGGTCTGGATTCAGTAATATAACCTCCGAATGCCAATTTCAATCAAACGTAACCTTTCTTTTTCGGCTTTTCTTAAAAGATTTTGACAAGTGTAATTTTAAATTACTGCGTATATTTTGGCGCACTTTTATTAATTTTTTTGATAAAATATAGAAATGTTTCTATATTTTCGTAAAATAATATAAAATTTTTTTAATAAAATTTGTAAAGTGTGTATTACACGTTAAAATTTAGTTGTAAACAAATTTCTGCTTAAATTTATCGTCAAATTTGCTACTGTGTAAAATGATACTTATGTTGTGGTCTTAAACTTAAAATGCTAATAACCGTGTCAAAGCGTTTTTCAAATAAAAAAGTGGATTTATTCCAAGTTACAAACTCACACTGTATATTAATTAGGCACTATGTTATAATAAAATGAATATCGTAATTCTAGAAATACTGAATAGTTTATTAAAAACATGCGTGTCATAAATTGACAAGTTAGTGTTGTAACTGCAGTGACAAAAAAAAGTGTTTTTACACCTAATAATAATAATAATAATAACTTACCTTCATCCAAAGCGACTTGATCCCAGATGGCCACTTTAGTTCCTTGTGGATCTTTAATACTAACAATGCCGATAGCTCCTGAAGATATTTGTAAATCGTGGTCCAAGGCTAGCACCCAGAATGACACTGTAACAAATTAATATAATATTAATAATAATAATAATAATAATAATAATAATAATAATAATAATAATAATAATAATAATAATAATAAAAAAAAAAGCTGTAATACTACACACATGTAATATAGTGAGATCGTTTCTAAACCAGAAATAGCCTTGATAGACTTGGTATCGAACCCGCCTATCAAGGAAAGAGGACCAGCCTAAGCTGCTGTGAATACAAGGAATAATAATAATAATAATAATAATAATAATAATAATAATAATAAACATTAGAAAATGGGTCAATTGCGAGCACCGTCGCACAGATTTCTACCTCACTCAGGTGCTCACTGGACACGGTGTTTTTCAGGTATACCTGAAAAGGTTCAAAAGAGCAGAGACGGAAGAATGCCCATACTGCCGAGCCCCTGATACAGTGCAGCACACGCTCCTGGACTGTCCAAGATAGAATACCCAGAGACGGAACACATGCTTATTACTAGGGGTAAATAACCTAAACTTAAATACCTTCCTGGATCAAATGCTGCAGTCCAGCGACAAGTGGACAATAACACACAAGTTCATAAAAGACATACTGAAAAGCAAATCAGAGGAGGGAAGGCAGTAGAAGTGAAAACATTGTCCAAGGCTTCCCTGACGGTATACCTTACGGTGATTCCGGGGCAGTCTCTGCGAGGAGGAGGGAGGTTTTAGTGCGTAAACAGGCTGGCATCCTGGACTCGCACACTACCGGTGAACGGAGGAACAAGTAACCGGTGCCCATAAAGGGTTTCCTCCCTGGCAAAAAAAAAAAATAATAATATTAATAATAATAATAATAATAATAATAATAATAATAATAATAATAATAATAATAATAATAATAATATTAATAATAATAATAATAATAATAATAATAATAATAATAATAATAATAATAATAATAAAGGTATTTATTCAAAAAAATGTATAATCATAGATAATGGGTGCAGTTCGTCCTGCCTGCTACACCACATGTAATAAAAAAATAATATTTTTTATGACCAACCCAGTACAATATGGAGGTGCTGATCATTTTAGAGTACCTAGAAGTAGTGTTCAAGGAATTGTAAAAAAATGGCGCAATGGCATGAAACACTTAAAAGGTCTGTTGGATCTGCTTAAATAATAGAAAAACATCAAATGAAGGAGACCGAAATTTGGTGGAGTATTTAAGGCAAAATCCATTTGACACTACAGTATCCGCTATGCTTGCACATAACAGGATTCCCTGCTTCATTTAGAACTGCGCAACGCCGAGTAAGACAATGTTCCGAATTAAGGAATCGAGCAGCTGCATCCAAACCGTCTTTAAAAAATAGTGATAAGGAACAAAAAATTGGGTTTGTTATGCAATATTTACAGGAAAATAATTTTTTTTTGCAAAATGTTATCTTTTCCGATGAGAAAACTTTTCAATCTACATAATATAATGGAAAGATTCGAGTATATAGACCACCAAATTCCCGATACGATGAGAAGTATACTAAAAAAACAAACAAACCAGTAGAAGTTTCTCCGTTAATGTGTGGGCATGGATAAGTGTTTGCTGTGGTGCAGGTGTATGCTGAAATATTGGTGGAACACTAAACAGTAATATATCTTTAGATTTTGGAAAATGTTTTTCTTCCTTCTGCCGCGATAGTTTTTGAAGTATATTTTAGCAGGATAACTGCCCTGTGCATACTGCAAGAAACATAGGAATCTGATGGTATAGACTACAAAACAAAGTAACATGTCTACCTTGGTGCTCAAGAAGTCCTAATTTAAATCCAATTGAAAATGTTTGGGGATTGATGGTAAGAAAAGTGTACAAAATAAATTTTAAACCATACAATAATGAAATAGAGTTATTTGATAAAATAGAAGAAATTTGGGAAGGGCTATTATTTTGTCAATGCCAAGACGATTACGATTAGTGTTAGAATCCAATGGCGCAGCAATTAAATATTAGTATTTTGTTTGTTGTTTGTTAATAAATTTACCCTTTTTGGCTTTATACTTTTGTAGTTTTCCTGGTATTATTTTATAATTTTCTTATTTCGCGGCACAAAAATATTTAGAAATAACCATTATTACTTATGGTAAAAAATTATACATACAATAATTTAGAGCTACCTATGTATATATAGCTGGTGTTCTATTCAGGTATAAGCAGCAAGGTGAGAAACCCGTTTTACCCAATTTTGTTGTAATTGAGTTATGTATGGGTGGAGTGTACGAATTTATATGTAGTCAACTGTACATATACTGACCATAGTATTACTTAGTAGTTTTTATTGTAAATTATTAATCAGATTAGTCAAAATTTGGGAGTAGTCTTAAATTATTTTGCCTTATCGCCTGCGGCGCCTGGACAGGCTAAAACCCCAGATTCGCCACTGCATTAAATGTCATTCTTGTTCTAGTAAATGATCTTAGTTTTCAGTCCATTATTTTACTGTTTACGTCTGCCTGCAAGACAATAAAATATCAAGGAAGTGAACGTAAGCCCCGAAAGCTTTTTCTTGTTTTTTGGCAGATATCTGATGGTGATGGAAAATAAATATTCGAAAAACATTGATCAAGTAATGGAGCAGAATTGACGGAGATAAATGTAGGTCGACAACGATAAAGGAGTCGTTTCTTTATTTAATTAAAGTAATGTGGGATTTTGGAAAGACATTTATTTTATTTTTTTATAAGGACAGTGTGGTGCGGTCCATGGAAGCCCTGCTTCCCCTGCTTGCCATGATCAAAAAAGTTTTTCAGGAATATATATTTTTTAACGTTTGTGTTTAGTGTCCGCAACTCCAGTGGTTCTGGCGACAACATTTCTATTTTATCAAAAGACTCATTTCTTTCTTTATCTCGTGCGCAAACAAAAGTTAAGTTTTATGGGTGAAAAAATACGTTGAGCGCACGGCTGCTGGGAGGGAAGGCACCTGACCAGCTGGTACCTTCCGTCCCAGCAGCATCGGGTTCGCGCACAAACCTCTTGTTATCGGCCTGTCCTTCTTTAGCGACATGCTCAAAATTCACTCCAGAATCGACTCGGCGCCATTTCTGTTGTTGTGTTTTAAGTTTTCTCTGTGGATTTCTTGTGTATGTTTAATATTTACCGATTTCTAGATTTTGTTTAGTTTAGTAAATTGTATTTGTGCTTTTAGTGACTCGGATACGATGACTAGTAAATACCATTCTATGTATGATTTTATTATGCCCAAATAGGGGTAAACCCTATTGTATACGCCTCAACCTCTTCAAAGGGGATTAAATGGGATCAGGGTCGGCTTGAAAATGTACCTACACCACAATATGATTTATTTTTATAATTTAAAATAGATAGGTATTTTTAGTGTTAGGTAGGTATAATAAATGTAAAATAATGATGATGATAATTGATGATAATTGAAAATAATATAATTTAAAAGTATAACTATTAGGATAACAAGTACCATAAAAATTAATTAAATTCTAAAAAACTATTGATAATTTATTCAAAATTTAACTCTGTATCACTATCACTATCTTCATCTAAGCCTAAACTTATAATTAAGGGTTGAACATTTGTAATCATACAATTGTAAGAATTTTCCACTTTCTTACTTCGTTTTTAATTAATTCTACTACAGATGCATTTAATGTAGAAGAAATATTATTTCTCCTAATATTGGATTTTAATTGGTGCCATATTAGCTCAATAGGATTGAATATACAATAGTATGGAGAAAGACGCAACACTGTATGTCCATTTTCTGCTGCAAGTTTGTCACACTCGTATTCCTTATTTATTTTAAAAGCTTTTAATACTTCTAGCGTTTTTTGTAAGTTTCTTCAAAATATAAATCATTTTCAATCATAAAATTTTGAATTTCTGTTTTTGTATTATTAGAATTGGGAATGATTTTTGCTTGCCGACTATGATAACTAGCATTGTCCATTACAATGACGCTATTTTCAGGTATATTTTTAAGGAGTTTATGTTTAAGCCAATCTTCAAAAAGTTGTGCGTCGGTATCTTGATGGTAATCTAAAGAAGAATCTGCTATGTTTTTAGCTGAAAGCAACAGACAATTTGGAACAAACCCGTTCTATGAACCATCAGCATGTAATATTGTTATTCTTTTGCCTTTATTTGATGGTGCCTTGGTTTGACATTTTTTGGAAGAATCATCCTAACCTTTTCTTGGAGTGTCATGGGTATCGAACCATGTTTCGTCAAGGGAAATAATTGGACGATTTTCTTCTCTAAATTGTTTAACAGCTGTTAAAATATTTAAGTCTCTATTCCCGTAAACGGTGAGATTCCATTAATGTTTGTCTTTTATTAATGCTTCGGTATTTAAAACCCATTTTACGCAATATTCTCCTAAGGCTTGAAAGGCAACAAGAGATATTTGTTTCGTCTTTAATCAGCCGCTCTTTGATGGAAATCAAAGTGGGTACAGTTTGTGCCTCATACATTTGGTAAATCTTTCTTCTTAATAAATCCATGTCATTTTCATCAATGCTTCTAAATGTGCCAGAATCACTTCGATTTTTTCTATGATTAACAGGTTTAAGTACTATGTCTCTTACCGAAGATAAAGGAGTTTTTGTCAAAGTAGACGTCTCTGCTAAAGCATCCATAGAATTAAAATTTCTACTCAACAAAAATTGATACACATTTTTAATTATTAGTTTGGCATCGGTAGATAAATGCTTTCTTTTAAAAATGACACTTGAAGATGCCCGCCTATCAGCACAATTCCAAAGACGCCACGTTCTACCACTAATAAGCCTAACTAAAAATTACTCGCCGAAAAACCACTAAAGACTAAAATTATTAAAAATCAGTTTGTATTTATATATGAAGCAGGCATAGGTATAAATTAAATTTGTACCTGGTCCGGCTCTGCTCGAAAAGGGTTTAAAATTTGGGATTTGATTATTTATTTTATGGTCAAAGGGATAATGAGGGTTTATTGCAGTCAAACAATTAACGGTATAATTCTACAAATACTATACTGTAAATAAGTCAAATTATAGCTACAGGTAGGGTTGTTATTTCCAAATTTTAAAAACCCTTAGAAGGTGAAAATATCAGGACAATATATATGATCAACGGTATAATTCTACAAATACTATACGATACAATGATTTTAAATTATTTACCAAAAATTTATATGTATAAAAACAGATATTATGTGGCGTTCGTGGGGCGGGAGGGGCAAACATACATGGGGGCGCTTTATGATTTTTTAGAACCACCATTAGTATTAAAAATATGGTGTTTGTTTTTCAAAATATGTTACCAAATATTTTTCAATTTTAATAAATATGTTACAGGGTGTAAAAATTGACAATCCATGATTTTTGATTTGATATGTATTATTTATTTAGGATATTTCATGTCATTCAATAATATATTATTAATAACGAATTAAATATCTAAAGTCCTACCCTGTAGTGTATTTGCTTGTTGATTGTGTATAACAATGGGTTTAAACCGGTAGTTTTATTGCAGCCAATAAGTCTATACCATTTAGGGTGAAAAATATTTTATTTATTATTTTCAGTAAGTATGGAGTAGTGATGTATCTTGGTATATATTTTTTATTATGATCAATTTAAACACATCAAACTACACTAAGGCTAGGCGCTGACTTGCAATTTTCGTGCAATTTTCGTGCAATTTTCGATCGCGCAACTGTTTGGTTGCGCGATTTCAGCCATGGCACAAACTAAACGGTTGCAGCAATTGGCAGTTGCAAATCGGCGCGCTCCCATTTAACTCTGTGGAAGTCACTCATGCAACCAAACAGTTGCGCAATCGAAAATTGCTCGAAAATTGCAAGTCAGCGCCAGGCCTTAGACTACACAAACAAAATATGAAAATAAAGAAAAACACATACCAAGACAGATTATGCCGACTCATGTTTTTTATATTTTATTTGCAGCCCCAATCCAATTAGGTAGGTACGCCTATATTTTTCGAGCATTATATTTCTTTAAAACGTTTAAAATACACTTTTCTCTATATTATAAAAAGAAAAAACGTAAATACCCAGGTATGTTTATATTAATCCAAGGGTGAAAGTATTCCACAGGTCAAGTTCTCGGGCAAACACTTTTTAAAATTCTTGAACAATAAATTGACCTTGAAAATGTTTTACACGTACCCAACTTTTTGCCAACTTGTAAAAATTAATACAAGTTATATTCCAACTAATATTTGACTTGAGGTTAGGTACGTCGAAGATTGCTTATTTTGCTGTTTTTGGTTCAAAACTATGACCGGCTGACTAATATCTGCCTTGCTCTTCCAGCTCCAGAATATGTCTGTCTTTCTTCTTTGTATGCCAGAAGCATAAAAATAACTACTCTGATCAACACAGCGCATGCGAATCGTTACTAGTTAGGTAAATCGAATTGCCAACAGAAAATGGCGTCGTTAATCCCACCTTAACAACAATCCAAAAATTGATAAACATCGATTATCGCTGCGTTACTATACCTATTGTCTGTGCTATTATGCAATGATTACATTCCCAACAAAAGAGTTCTTAATGTTTTATTTCCCATAACAAAAGCATTGAAAACGACACTTTTTAATAAAAGCAAGAAAGTGCTTAATGTCACTTTATATCCATTATATACCGTCTAAAAAAAGCAAATTATGTGGAATTGCAGATAAAATTTTACTTCAAGTGTTTGTATCTCGTTCACCCCCGGTTGTCCCGGAAAGCTTTTGTTACTTTATTTCAGGGACGTATTGAATGGGGCAAAGGGGGAGGATTGCTTCACAAGACCCAAGTAATTTGAGCAAATATATTTTCTAACAAAGCGTTCTGTGTTGCTAGATTACTCTCAATAGCAACATTTTTAATCTGTGCATGGGTGGTAATTTTGTTAGTTATAAATTTAAGTATTTGCAAACAGTGCAGAGCATTATTTTTTTCAATAATTTTTTTATCTTTATCTTATTTAATCCGGCAATAATTAATTATTAGTTATAAATTATTTTTAGGTCGGGTTGCAAAAGTTAGACTGTGACAGAAAGGACATTGGCAGCTATGATTTTCTCACAATCTGAGTGGCTTAAGTCATACCAGTGAGGCAACTTTGATTATAAGTAAAGGGCCGGATTATATGTACCTAAATTCAGCAAAAATATGCACATATATATGCCTTGTTTGCCTTTAAAATATGAAGTTATTTGCGTTTTCTTTTACCAAATATGCATACTGGTATGCAATATTTCTTAATTTATTATAGTAAAATGAGGTAAAAAAACACATTGGGTTCTAAGAAATATGTTTAGTTAAAAAAAAATTCAAACAGAAACAAAGAAAAATAAAAGTAAACAATTTTGTAACCTAAAATTGTTTAAAAGGCATTTATTACTAAATATTTTTCAAAATTTTTAACTAAAAAGAATTGTCTTCTATTAGTAAAAATATGTTTATTTAAAGAGAAGCTTCTATCAACATCTACTGATGTAATCCGACAATACTGCAACTTAGGTAGCAAAATATAAAGCCCAGATACAACTTCGTTGGATGGTTTACCGTCCTAAGTGCATTTTACTGCAGTTAAGTATTTAAATCCTTCATTCTTTTTTACAGTTACATCCAATTTGTTCCTTACTTGACCTCCTACTTTACCGGAAATGTTGTTACATTTAGCGGAAAAAGTTTCAACAATACTAATCGAGTCTCTTAAACTTAAATTTCTACACGCCAACGAGGATATTATGTCCGATATAAAACTGAAATTAACCTTAATAAAAACAAGATATTTAGCTACACTTGCACTTTTTAACAACTCTTTACTTTGCACAACACACTGTGAATCGTCATCTAAATCCAAAATTAGTTCTTTAATGGCTCTGCATAGAATATTGCGGCCTAAATCCATGCTCCCCAACGGGTAAGGGTAACTAGGTACAGGTTCTGGATCGATATAAATACAGTTTGTTAAGCAGGTAATAATAACGCATTATTAAGTGACAATAAACAACCCTTAACAATATACCTGCAAACCCCGGAAACCCCCAATAAATACCTTGTGTATAACCAAAATGTAAATTTAATTATTATAATCATCAGATTGGAAAATCCCTGAAATAAGTACCGAACTGGACCTTAAACCTTTAACGTTTTAAATTTTTTTATAAAGCCGAAAACATAAAAATATGCTCTTAAAATAATAATTTATGAAAAATATGCGTTTTATAATAAAATTGACAAAATATGCAAAAAATGCATTTTGCATATATTCAGCCCTTTAATTATGAGTACCTATATTTCTGCCACTATCATTAATATTACCATCAAAGGCAACTGGATAGTTAATTATTTTGGAAAATCTTTGTGCCACCCATAGTCGTAACGATTTTAAAGAAGTGAGTGAGACAGTTTAATATAGGTAACATTGCGATAAAAAAAAAGTAGTACAAGAAAATATAATTTAATCTGCTGGTCTATTATAAAATATTTTCTTTCAAACTGAAAACTCAGTGTCACCAGAACTCTTGTGTCAGTGTCATGTCAGTGTCACCTTTATTACAATACTGTCAACAGAATTCTTCATGGCAACGCCTAAAAAGCTAGGTGGCATAATTATATTGTTTTCATAGTGACGACGATAACCACTTCTCGATATCCTTATAGACCAAGAGTTCTATCTGGGACTACTAATTCTTGTACTACTTTTTTTTTTTTTTATCGCAATGGTATTAGCTTCACCTCTTCGCAAAGTCACTTTGATGGATATAGGGGGGAGGGCGTCTTAAAGTCAGCGGCACGGAGTTTATCTAAACAATTTGAGGTTAGTTTTAAGACGTTGACATCCGTTTGTTTATTAATTTAATATTTTAAGGTTAGTTTTATGACAGGCCGTTGACATCGGTATATTTTTAGGTTACTTTGTTTATCAAATCAGAAAATCCAACTACCATTTTGGTATGCTTCTCGGCTATACAATTGGTTTGAATCTTTACTAGCCTAGTAGTAGATGGCCGTGACATAATAATTATGTAGTCTATGAATTCAGGTCAATAAAACAGCTTAGAAGATTTTGTTTTGTATATTAACCTTAACCCAACTAATCTGTCATTTAAATATAAATCAGTGAGATCAATAAATATCTCAATAAAATTAAAATTATATAAAATATGTCTGTTGCCCCCCCCACCAACACACTTACTGGGTACGCCATTGTCTTATTCCACAAAATTTATTTTCGGGAGGACGAGCTTACAAAGTATATTACGTCTCCGGAGATAATATGATATTCCATTTTACAGCTTTTATTGAAATAAATATTTACAAGATTACCTACTTGATGTTTTTTTGTTCTCCACTCTAATTTTTAATTTTAATGTTCTTTTACAACGGAAGAAATATTTCGGGAAAAATATAATGAAATTATTTTTATGGCAGAACTCTAAAAGATTTGATATTTAGTATAATATATTCTTTTTAGTAGCGTTCCAACCACAGACATATAATATAAGGAGATCACAGTATTTACATTTACGATTAGAAATCATTTTTAACAGAAATCAATGATGACAAATTTCTACTGATTGCCCTAGATTTACCTTCTGCAGAGTAAGCGGGTAGAAAGCATTTCAGAGTAGTAAATAAATATACCGGGTGTCCACGGAAGGTGGCTCACCCCTCTAACTTTTTTGTTTTTCAAGATAATGAAATAAAATTCGGGGGATTTGTATACGACATAAAACTGCATTATATGACAGGTGACTCAACATTATGGAACTTCCTGTTTAACCGGAAGTGACATAAACTTTCGATTTTTAAATGGGACACCTGGTATATTTTTACTTTTTTTGACTCCATATGAGATTCTAAATACAATGATACGTCACGTTTCACTTTTTATCACCAAGAACATATTTTTTTTCCAAATTTATTGTTTTATCTAGAGGGCTATGAATACCTTAAAATCACTCATTTCAGTTCTCTAATCTTGGGGAAAATACAATTTTACTTTTTTTGATCCAATGCTATGTGCTATGTAAAATTTAATTTTTAAAGCTGTATAACTAATTTTTTTGAAATGGTGGCTCCTCGGGTTAAGAAAAAAGAGGATTTTATTACGATTATTTTGATACCATACACTATTAGGTTTTAGAAAAGCTGCCATTAAAAAACTTCAAAAAGTTAACTTAGAACTTTCCTAGAATGAAGCATCTTTTGAGAATAAATTTAGATTTAAATGCATCAAGTAGCCTGTGACCAGCAAAACTGATAAAACAAAATCATGCCTTGAAGAAAATTGCCAACAGCTTCTGCCAAAGTAAATTAGTTTGTTGTTTAAAAAACATGGAAAATAATAGTTATACAAGGAGTGAAAAAGTTGATATGTTATTAGTGTTTGGAGAATGTAGAAATAATTCAACCAATGCTGCACGACTTTACGCACAAAGATATTTTAATCGGCGTCATCCAACCCGGCACTATTAGGTACCCAAAACTGGTTCCGAAAAAGCGAAATGAGCCTGACAATAATAGCATATCAACTTTTTCACTCCTTGTAAAACTATTATTTTCCATGTTTTTTAAACAACAAACTAATTTACTTTGGCAGAAGCTGTTAGCATTTCAATTTTCTTCAAGGCATGATTTTGTTTTATCAGTTTTGCTGGTCACAGGCTACTTGATGCATTTAAATCTAAATTTATTCTCAAAAGATGCTTCATTTTAGGAAAGTTCTAAGTTAACTTTTTAAAGTTTTTTAATGGCAGCTTTTCTAAAACTTAATAGTGTATGGTATCAAAATAATGGTAATAAAATCCTCTTTTTTCTTAACCCGACGAGCCACCATGTTGCCATTTAAAAAAAAATGAGTTATACAACTTTAAAAATTAATTTTTACCCAGCACATAGCATTGGACCGAAAATAGTAAAATTGTATTTTGTCCAAGATTAAAGAACTGAAATAAGTGATTTAAAGGTATTCATAGCCCTCTAGATAAAACAATAAATTTGGAAAAAAAATATTTTCTTGGTGACAAAAAGTGACAAGTGACACATCGTTGTATTTAGAATGTCATATGAAGTCAAAAAAAGTAAAAATATACCAGGTGTCCCATTTAAAAATCGAAAGTTGATGTCACTTCCGGTTAAACCGGAAATTCCATAATGTTGAATCACCTGTCAAATAATGCAGTTTTATGTCGTATATAAATCACCCGAATTTTATTTCATTATCTTGAAAAACAAAAAAGTTTGAGGGGCGAGCCACCTTCCGTGGACACCCGGTATATGTACAAGTTTTATATTTTTTGACCTACCCTGTACGCCGGTTGACTTGCAACCATTCTAAGTGCACCTAATATGATTATCGAATATGCACCAACTTTTATCAAAAATAAGATTTTCTGAGAAATCGGTAATAAAAAAATGCCCATATGTTGCACACTTAAACAACCACACTGGTAGTATTGGTAGTGTTTTATGAACTAAAAAACTAGTTCACATCCTTTACTATAAAGGGAATACTTTTACTTACTTCGCCCATTTCAGAAATTAATTTTAACTAGTTCATTTATGAACTACACGCTTCTTGAAAATGAAACAATAAATTCGATGTTACGAGCGTGTCATAAAATCACGTGTTTTATAACTTTAGTCTCGCTTTATAAGTGACTGTCTTTGTCTCTTAATATTACCAGGTTCATCCCCCTCGAGACACACGGCTTTGCCTGACGCAAACATTTTCGTCAAAACAACAGATCATATTAACGGATTTAATGGAAAAAATGAGACGTAGGATTATTATCTTCTTATGCTTAAATTGAAAAAAAAAGGCAGACATAGGCGTTGGCGTCTTTATATTGGACAAAATTATGATGAAAAAAGATAATAGACTGTTACATCAAAAAGGTTGTGTGCAAAACGTAAAAAAAATGTGGAGTTGTTATGTCAAGATAAAATCTGAAATATCAAATATTTATTATAAGCAAGACTATCACTTTCGTTCAGGGCGTAGTCACTATAAAAAAATATCATCTGTCTACAGGGTGTCTCACGGTCGATGGTACCTTAGACGTTTCTGACGAACCAGTAAAGGAATCGTTCTAAAAATTTGGTAGCGTACATAAACGGACATGCTCTACCAACCTAAAATATTTTTAACAATACAGTGTTGCCGCTTCCACACAAAAATAACAGTAACTTCGATTTTTTAAATGCAACACCATATATTTTATTTTATTTTCGAAACCCCAATTACATTCCTTACAACTTTTTTTAACTCTACTCTGTACTTATCTCTTACCGTTTCTAAGATATAAATTAATTTCCGTTTTTTTTGTCCGAAAACGTCACTTTTAAAAATGCTGATAATTTTGAACTCTAAAACACTGAAACTCTGAAATTTGGTAAATAGTTAACTAATACCATAGGGCTCTTTGCCCTAGTCCCAAATCTTAGTTGCAATATACAGGGTGGTTGAAAAATACACTTATTATGGTAACTTAAAAAAGTGACCATAATACCAATGACCATTTTTTTCAAATGTAAAACCCTGTATATTATTACGGATTTGAAAAGCTGCTAAAATTTCACTTAATTCTTGTATATCATACCTGTACCTAACTAACTAGGTTAACCATTTTTTTGACGTATTAAGCATAATTTGTAAAATTTTCTATACAATTCAATTTTTATTCGGTTATTAGAGTCAATTCACTCAGTAAACCTGCAAGATGGCCGACATGTCATATGACAAAAGTCATTGAAAATGCAAACATTTATTTTATTTAGCTGGAATATGACTTTTGTCATATGACATGTCGGCCATCTTGCAGGTTTACTGAGTGAATCGACTCTAGTAATTTAGCCATGACAAAAACTGATGTTTACGTATGTTACTATGGTTATCGTTTTGACATTTCATTAAGTTTAGATACAAGGTAGAAATACACTTTAAAGTCATGAAAGAAATATATGAATTTATTTATTTTATTTGTACAATGTGTGTTTGCATTAACATGCAAAAAACATTAAAACTAAATTTTTCTGGAAATCCATGCAGTCAACACCCGCATATTAAAATGTTTGGATGTAAACGGCCAGCGTTTTGAACATCTGTTAAAATAGCATTTTAATATCTAGTTATAATTTTAGTAGTCTTTTATTATTTGACTACCAAGTTAACATTTAATAAAATTGTCCTGGATCCTTATAAATTTTCTAAGATTCATTGGCGGTAAATTAGAGTACAGTTCGTTAAACTTTATACATGTCCTGGCGATAATTCTATCACATTGTCCAAATAAAATAAATAAATTCATAAGAACTGCATTTGTATAGTTTTCTTCCATGACTTTAAAGTGTATGATCTAAACTTAATGAAATGTCAAAACGATAACCATAGTAACATACGTAAACATCAGTTTTTGTCATGGCTAACTTACTAATAACCGAATAAAAATTGAATTGTATAGAAAATTTTACAAATTATGCTTAATACGTCAAAAAAATGGTTAAACTAGTTAGTTAGGTACAGGTATGATATACAAGAATTAAGTGAAATTTTAGCAGCTTTTCAAATCCGTAATAATATACAGGGTGTTACATTTGAAAAAAAGGACTTATGGTCACTTTTTCAAGTTACCAGAATAAGTGTATTTTTCAACCACCCTGTATATTCCAACTAAGATTTGGGACTAGGGCAAAGAGCACTATGGTATTAGTTAACTATTTACCAAATTTCAGAGTTTCTGTGTTTTAGAGTTCAAAATTATCAGCATTTTTAAAAGTGACGTTTTCAGACAAAAAAAACGGAAATTAATTTATATCTTAGAAACGGTAAGAGATAAGTACAGAGTAGAGTTAATAAAAATTGTAAGAAAAGTAATTGGGGTTTCGAAAATAAAATAAAATATATGGTGTTGCATTTAAAAAATCGAAGTTACTATTATTTTTGCGTGGAAGCGGCAACACTGTATTGTTAAAAATATTTCAGGTTGGTAGAGCATGTCCGTTTATGTACGCGACCAAATTTTTAGAATGATTCCTTGATTCCTTTACTGGTTCGTCAGAAACGTCTAAGGTACCAAGCAAGCACGTAGCCAGGAAATGTATTCGGGGGGGGGGGGGGGGGGTCCGGGCAGTGGCGTATTTCGGATTTTGATGAGGGTGGCCTTTCTTTCTTAAAAAATGCGGCAAAAATTTTTTAGGTGCCACGCCCTTTTTTTGACTCTCCAAACTTGGAAATTCCTAACCCGAAAAAACGTAGATATTATATATGGAAAATTTGAAATTTTTATTTTAAAAATTATTTTCTTTAAGTTATGTATAATATGATGTGTTATTTTCGTTACCTAAATTAGAAGAGAAGATGCAAAATGCATTTCTAGGGGGGGGGGGGGGGGGCTTGCGCCTCCCGCGAATACGTCACTAGGGTCCGGAATTTTAGAATGAAGACAAAAGCATTTTCTGCTTATTTAAATAAAAAAAATAAAAAACGGTTTTGTTTAGTATTTAGTATTATTTATTATTTTATTTAAGTACAACAACTGCAAAATATATAGGTACACTCAAATCGTTGATTAAAGAAATTATTAAGATAAAATAATGCGCCAGACGGAGATGTTTTACTCTGTCGTGATTGCTACTAAACCATAAGGACGTCTCGTCACTAGCTACGCGGCATTAGACGAGAATTTCGGGGAGGGGGTCCGGACCCCCTGGTCCCCCCTGGCTACGTGCTTGGTACCAAGGTAACATTGACCGTGAGACACCCTGTATAATAGGTATCAACTATAATATAGAAGTAATCATATAATACACTGAGGAAAATGATCTAATACAACAGGTTTGCTAAGACATAGTTTGTATTGATAGCTTATTTTGTATTAACCCATATTATTAAATAAATTGCTAGTGTACCAAACCCGATAAATTCATAAAACATGTTTAGGTACCTATAAAAACCATTCATAATCACCATTTATTTTTAACAGTGTCCGACCGAAACAAGATTTTCAGCCGAATCTTCGGCCCTGGTCTCAGTTTTGGCTGAAACCGAAACCGAAACTTATTTATACGTGTTAAAAATTTTATTGTATACTGCAATTTCATATAGGACGAGATCAATCTTAGGAACGGATTGAACTCTTCCCACTAAAAAAAAAAGTAGGTCGACATAGAAAAAATCTATTATAGACAACGCTGTCTACCAAAAGTTAGCCGAATGGTGCGCGACAATTCACGAACACTGAGTTTCGGCAAAGCTTAAGGTTCGGCCGCTTTTTGGGCGAAACCGAAACTGTCACCAAAACTAGATTTTTTGGCCGAAACTAGCCGAAACCGAACCTTCGGTCGGTCTCTAATTTTTTATTATATTATATACATACCTATAATAAGTACATGTTATACAGAAGTCAATGTTTCTCCGGAAATATTCTTCCAATTCTAGATATATTCGTAGACCCAATAAAATTATTACTTCTATAATATCTTAGAGGATTAAAATTTGGTTGGGGGGTTAATGTTACAACCCTTAAGTAGGGAAAACTCGAAAATTGGAAAACTTTTAATCCTGAGACGAGTTACAACTCACTTATCGGAAGGGTTTGTAAATTAAAGTTTCTATAAAAACGGTAAAAGTTCGCTTACCAGTTTCCTCGGGACTGTATGTGTGTTTAGCTGGTCTCACGATTACATCTCTCACTGGACCAACCAGCCTCATTTCTGAGGTACTTTTGAGTTCGCAATGTCCGTCCTCTTCTATCCCGCTGGCTACGTCAGCAGCCGTAGTACAATTGATTAACGTCTGCAACATACAACTACCGGTGGCATCTATGGGAACTTTCAGAGGTAATATGCCATGACCTGTAACAAATGTATATGTATTTAAAAAAATGGTTGCGTTCACGAATATTTTGATAATTTTAGCTTTTTGCACTAGTGACGCATTCGCCATTTTGTTTTATCGAAAAATCGGCCAATTACCCCTTTAAAGAGTTCAATTACATACTACAGTTTCGAGTTAAAAAAAGGTTGGATTTATAAATTAATAAAAGCAGAAAAAGAAATATGCGCAAATTTGACAAAAATTTTGTTTATAAATCTAAACCCAACCATAGAAATTTACCTTTAGATCCGTACAGCTTATCTCGTGCGCAAACAAAAGTTAAATTTTAGACGAAGATAAAATATACGTAATTTGAAATTTGTTGACGGGCTGGACAATGGTCGGAGAATGGAGTTCTGGTAAAAAAATTAAAGCATTTTCTGAGCAGTGTCGTGCCGTGTCAGGTTTACTTTTCTGATTTTAGTTTTGTGTATAGAATTTTTGAGTTACCTTATATTTATTATTTTAAAATAATATTATTATATATACAGTGGGTTTATAAAGTGTAGTATGTACAAACACCTAATGTAAAACAAACTTATAAGTGTATATACGCATTTTAATTATTTGTTTGTGACGCCTATGGTTAGGAAACTCCTACAGTTTAATGTTATTAAATTGACCTAAGAAACACTATATGTGTTTCTCTTTATTTTCATACCTTATTTCTATAGTCTAGGCCTAGTTAGATGTGTTGAAATTGATCATAATAAAATAAAGTTATATATCAAGATACAACACTACTCCAATACTTACTGAAAATACGAAATACCCGGTATTTTACCCTATATGGGCATAACAAAATAATACAACGGCTGTTACTAGTCATTGTTTATATTCCAATCGGAGTCACTAAAAGCATAAACACAATTTATTAAATTAAACAAAAACTACAAATCCGTAAATATTAAATACCCATAATAAACAACAAGGAATCCAGAGAGAAAACTTAAAACACAACAACAAAAATGGCGCCGAGCTGGTTCTAGAGTGTATTTTGAGCATGTCGCTAAAGTAGGACAGGCCGATAACAATAGGTTTGTGCGCATGCCCAATTCTGCTGGGAGAGAAGGCATCGGCCCGGTAAGCCGTGCGCTCGGACGCATTTTTTCACCCATAAAACGTAACTTTTGTTTGCGCAGGAGATAAGCAGGATAAGCTGTACGCATCTAAAGGTAAATGTCTATGAATATTAGAGAAAAGTCAATTATTTGCGTTGTTTTTACGGCTTGTCATTTACGGAGGACACGTCGCGCCAATTAAAAATCTGAGAGAGGAGTTATCAAACTGAACTTTTAGGCTTATTTTCTAGTCAAAATTAAATTACTTTTGGGTTTTGTAACGCTTCGTCACATCAATGTTCTTAATTTTTCTTTTAGTATTTTATTTTATTACTCGTGTGCTTGGCTACAACTCATAATATCCTATCATTTGGTAAATTTTTATTTAACAAAAAACAGCCTACTTAAAAAGTATTTAAAGAGCCTTATTAAAGTCCTTGTATATTGGCAAATATAAAAATATTTTTGCGTTATGTCAAGTGTAATTTATTATGCTCAAACTAAATGAAACTTATCCACTTTACGTTTTAATTTTTAATTGGTACCCTAAAGGGCTTTAAACTTTTTAGTCACAGCACTGACTGGTTAATAAATGCTGTATGCTGTAATAATAACTCAAGTTTACTTTATAACTATGCTATTTAAAAATTTAAAATATGAAGTGGGTTTACAAATGGGTGTGTTGTTGAAACATATTTTTAGCAGCGATTTAACCAAAATTATTCATTAATAAAAAGTACGGGACAAGAAGAGAATGTTTTGGTTTTTACTTAAGGTGGGAGTAACATACTTGCCAACCTATAACCTATTTTGAGTAGATTTATTTGTTTTTACCAGCTTTTGCCCAAAATTTAAATAAAATTAATGTCGATAGCATTTTCCCTAGGTAATAATTGACCTATTAAATAAATATCAAGGAATTTCATAAATTAGGAGAATCGTGTAGCGAAAAATATCTGGTAAGATTTTTTAAAACTTTAATTTGTAATTTTTCTTTCACACACGTTTCTTCTCAAATTAACAATAAAATGCATTAATATTTTGGTAATATGTCTCAGATATGATCTAAATAATGTGCAGACGATACTGATTTTAATTAAATGTTAGTTAATAAAATAATAAACTTAAAAAATAACGAGAAATAGGTTATAGGTTGGTAATGGATCAAATGACGTTGAGAATGCCACCTTAATAGATTGCTCATCAAAATGATTTAACCGCAGTAGTTTGACGCAGTAGCGGATCCAAGGGAGGAAATGGGAAACAAGTTCGCCTCCCCTTGTATATTTAAATTTTTTAAAATATTGACACAGAAAATATAATCAATCGTTTCTTAAAATCAAAACATAGATTACATTTTGCATTATAATAATAATTATTCAGAAAAAGCTATATATGTACAGGGTATTCAAGGCACAAAACGCTGGTTGCCTGCACGTAGTGGAATAGAATACACGCAAGTGCAAAAATAGGTCAGTTAACGGCGTTAGGCTTCTAAAAACACGCGCCTGTTTTGTCTATCGGTCTTTTTTGATTAAAAACTAATAAACCGTGTTTTTTCTATAAACCAATTGAATACTCAGCAAGGGTCTATGTTACTTTTAATATTCTAAAATTCTATTCTTGTATATGTCGTAGGCGAATTAAAAAATCAGTCGTTTTATAAAACGCCTAGTCGTTTCATAAATGACTAGGCATATTGTAAAATGAAGAATATATATTGAATTTTTACAATTCGACTGAACTTTTTAGGCGTTTCATAAAACGCCGAATTGCTTTCAGGCTTATTGTAAACGGTTCTTCAATCTCGTTCGTTTTAGGATATTTATGACTGATTATAACTAGTCGTTTTGTAAAAGACTGGAAAGTACTTAGGCATTTTATAAAACACCGTTTTATTTTGTTGCTTCATCGTATAATATTTCGAACAAATAAATAGTAAGTTGGACACTTTATTTTTGTTATAACATCATAAAAGAACTTAATGGGTAACTCTTACAACACAATACATGTTCCGACATTCCCTAGGTAAATTTAGGTATACAGGGTGTTCATTTGAAAACTTCCCACCACGGATTTTCCTGCTTTAAAATGAAAATGTGGAAAATCGCGTCCCGTCGACTTTTATTTCGAGGGGGACATCTTTTGCGTATATTGTCAATCTTCTTATTTCAAGCCCCTAGGAGGGAGGGGGGGTAAGATCTAAATCTTAAATGGATACCAACATAAAATGTTCAGAATTTTATGCAGAATCCAAAAAAATTATATAAAATATTAACACAATTATAATTATTATAATTTTACAAAACGACTAGTTATAATCAGTCATATCCTAAAACGAACGAGATTGAAGAATCGTTTACAATAAGCCTGAAAGCAATTCGGCATTTAATGAAACGCCTAAAAAGTTCAGTCGAATTGTAAAAATTCAGTATATATTCTTCATTTGACAATATGCCTAGTCATTTATGAAACGACTAGGCGTTTTATAAAACGACTGATTTTGTAATTCGCCTACGACATATACATTGATTACATCAGTAGATTTTGAAAGAAGCTTCTCTTTATATAAATATATTTTTACTAATAAGACAATCCTTTTTATTTAAAAATTTTGAAAAATATTTAGTAATAAATTCCTTTTAGTTAAACAATTATTTATTTTATTTTTATTTATTTTTTTTTGCATTTTAAAAAAAATAAACATATTTTTTAGAACCCAATGTGTTTCTTTACTTCATTTTACTAAAATAAATTAAGAAATATTGCATACCAATATGCATATTTGGTAAAAAAATTCCAATAAATGCATATTTTAAGGGCAAACAAGGCATATAGCTGCGCATATTTTAGCTGAATTTAAGTGCATAATATAATCCGCCCTTTAGTAATAATAAAACCCGTATATACTTGGAGCTTTTTCAGATTTTTTTATGAAGTTTTATATTACGAGAACGAGAAATTTCGAGACTCTCGAGATGTTAGCGAGGCGAGTTTCGGAAAAAAATTTCAAATACAGTAGGTACCTACGTATCGCAAAGTTTAATTTAAATCAAAATAATTATAATATATTATGTTTTAAGGTTCTTTGTCGTTCCATGCATCGTTACAAGAAGGCCTAAATATACATAAATAAATTTAAACGATCATGAATAATTCAAAGCGTATGTTTGTCCGCAAATGCATCTTTTAATGCTAGAATTAAATGAATGTTCACAAGTACCTAGAAAGAGCGGTTCGCTTTTAGTTTGCATTTTATTTCATGTTTTATTATGCAGTTAACATTACGAGAAATTTAAATAGCAAGATAAAAATTTTAATATTACCTGTTTTGATTATGCACATTTGCTGTTTTGTCAGCAGTGCGTTTTTAATTTGAAGTAAAAAAGTATGAAATCGTTCTCGTTCACGGATTGTTGAATGCATCCTGTTATCTTATTGTTTACTGAACTAAAAAAAAAGGTAGGGTCTCTAAAGGTCCTTCTCCCTTTACGCCCAATTGGTTCCATTAAAAATCACTAAAATGTTTGAAGTTTTGTGCGCGTCCAAATAGGGTTTTTGGCATCAGTGTCAACCATATATTTAAACAAACCTGTTAACTTTAATAAAATATTGCTTTAGTTGCATTAGTTTTGTTTATAACCCCAAGAGAGATAAATTGTTCGGATTTCGGAGTTGAAATGTCATTCGATATTTTGAATAGTCCTTAAAAAGTAAAAATGGCGGTGGAAGATATTTGGGCCTTTCTCCACTAACGGGAAATTTGTTGTCCCAGGCACATTTTACCTATTTGGCGATATTAGGGAATTATTGGAAACGCTATGAGGTGAAGGCCTTATTATGGTCGTTTTTAAAATGACAGCTAAGCATGCGCACTAAAAAATATTTAATATGGGAACCATAATAAAATACTGCCTTCCCCTATTTACGACTAGTTACCGTAAGTAAAATAACGTTTCCTTATTTCCCTTATTCGGCCAAAAAACAGATGGATGCATTATAACAGATTAAGGTTTACCTATAATGACGATTTGGCTCTTATAAGAGAATTTGTGGGACAAAATCCCTTATCAAATCCTGAAGGATGGGAGGTCATTAGACATTAGGTTAAGAATAACGCTGTCGTAAACAGGAAAGCGTTCCAATAAGTATTTATTTTTTAGAGAAATAAGGTTAAGACCTTATTAAAATAGGGCATTCCCTTATTAGTGCTGACGTAAAAATTATATTTTCAATAATTCCCTATTAATACTAAGTTTTGTATATCAATAACGATAATATACGACCTATTCTTAGCGGGATCTACATCATTCGACAATATAACATTGTAATAATTTAATAAATTATTTCTAAATACCTTAAAGTACAGTCCTCTGTCATGTCCCATTTCCAGAATGACAAGTCTTACGATAAATATTTATTTTCTTTACTAAAATAGGCGAATTGTAATATACCGGGTGTTCTCAAAGTTGAGTCATTTATTTTACCAGGTTGTAGAACTCGTAAAAATAAGTAATTGTACCAAAAATCATTTATATAAAAGTTGCAGAATAAAAAAGTCATTAACAATTGAAAAAGTGTAAAATTTAAAAACTTAAGACCTGCTCTTTGGTATTCTCGACCACTAAAACCCGTAAAATGAATGAATGATAAGTAATTTGTATCATACAAAAAAAAAAGCCATACCCAGTATCGCCAGTAAACAAGACATTGATAACGCAGTGGTCGAGAATATCAAAAAATCAGGTCTTACAGTTTTTAAATTTTACATTTTTCAATTGTTAATAATTTTTTTATTCTGCAACTTTTATATAAATGATTTTTGGTACAATTACTTATTTTTACGAGTTCTACAACCTGGTAAAATAAATGACTTAACTTTGAGAACACCCTGTATATAAGCAATAATAGAATATAGATAGCACGTTTACAAAACACAATAATAATTCCAATTATATTTTTAATACTAACAACATGCACTCAAATGTTGTCCGCGCAATTTTTGAACAGTCCTCTGGATACAATTTAAATAGTGCGCCAAAAGCATACAACGCACTACTGAGATTTTGTATAGCGTAAAACAGAACGCAACCAATAACAAGGTCGCTCGGAAACAAGACCAAACAAGCGGCGGCCATTTTATTCAGTCTGAATTACTCTGAATCAGTCTCAACTCTGTATGTGTAGAAGATACACGTGTCTGGGCCGCTTGTTCTAACATTCCTCTGGTAAGTTGATTTTTTAGTGTTTTAAATGATTAAATTATTTTAATTTTATATAACAATTACCTAATGCGGCCATTATCATTTCTTACTATAATATTTAACAAAAGTTTAAACGATTTTATGCTACGACACTTTTTATATTAGAATAACAGTCCTCTGAAAAACAGTCCTCTGGCATTTTATTGCACAGAGGACTGTTCTCTGCTACAGAGACCTGTTTTATTTACCGACAATAGCCGTTTACAGTTATTTTTATATGTTATTTCAATAGATTTTGGGATATTGACTCCACAATGCCACTCAAAAAGAACGCTAGGTAAAACAAAAGAAGAAATAAAGGAACAGGGTGGTAACACAGTCCTCTGTCGAAAAGTTTCACAAAATCGTCTACAGTGTCCGCAAGAAAGTTCGCATCAAATGGGATTTTTTTTTTATTATTAGGTATAGATAAAAATTGAAAAAGCAGTTAGTTTTTGCTTACCTAAAAACTAAAAATGACGTATACTGAAGCAGCTGCACGACTTGCGTTACCTGTAAAATTTGACATTTTTAATAAAATAGGTTCAAAAATGCCCTTATTTATCAAAATATCGAAAAACTTTATTCGAGAAAGTTGTTTATTTAGGCATTTTTAGTCTCTGTAGGAAATTTTGACAGTCTAATACAATTTTTATTTTTTGCCAGGTTCTTGAAAATTTTGATCAACCCTCGTAGACTAACTTTTAAACATCGATGTAAAACCATTTGCCTTTACTTCATTTGTAATCTTAATGCAATTTTGTGTAAAATTTTTGTTTCCTATTATTTATTTTGCTTCAAAAACTAAAATTGTTATTGATCAGTATGTAATGTTGGATGCAAAGTTTATCTAAATACATCAATTTTGCCAAAATCGACGTTTCTCATTTCTCTTAAGTTAGTAAACAGATAGAAAGAAAATATTGGAAGCTTCCGTTGAAATTTTACTTAATTAATATTAAATTAAATTAATTATATTAAACTATATTTTTGTTGAATAAAATGTTTCGAGCGATTAATATTTATTCTTTTTAATCCAATATTAATTAAGTAAAATTTCAACGAAAGCTTCCTAATATTTTCTTTTTGTACATCTGTTTACTAACTTAAGAAAAATAGGAAACGTCGGTTTTGGCAAAACTGATGTAATTAGATAAACTTTGCATCAAACATTACATACTAATGAATAACAATTTCAGTTTTTGAAGCAAAACAAATAATAGGAAACAAAAATTTTACACAAAATTGCATTAAGATTACAAATGAAGTAAAGGCAAATGGTTTTACATCGATGTATAAAAGTTAATCTACGAGGGTTGATCAAAATTTTCAAGAACCTGGCAAAAAATAAAAATTGTATTAGACAGTCAAAATTTCGGACGGATACTAAAAATGCCTAAATAAACAACTTTTTCGAATAAAGTTTTTCGATATTTTGTTAAATAAGGGCATTTTTGAACCTATTTTATTAAAAATGTCAAATTTTACAAGTAACGCAAGTCGTGCAGCTGCTTCAGTATACGTCATTTTTGGTTCTTAGGTAAGCAAAAACTAACTGCCTTTTCAATTTTTACCTATACCTAATAATAAAAAAAAATCCCATTTGATGCGGACTTTCTTGCGGACACTATAACTCACAAAATAAGAGGAAATTGTTAGCCGTTTACAGTTATTTTAATAGTTTTTGGGATTCTGAATAAGGTTTTCTTTCTCGTAGATATTGACTCCACAATGCCACTCAAAAAGAACACTAAAACAAAAGAAGAAATAAAGGAACAGGATGATAAAACAGTCCTCTGTCGAAAAGTTTCACAAACTGACGAATGGTACTTATGCCAGTGTTTTTTTTTTAATAAATACACAGATACTTTAAAAAAATTGAAACTACTAAAATTGTCACAATTTACCTTAAAATCCTTACAAGTAAACACGTCGATTTTCAGAACTGAAGGAAAAACAACAATTTTTACTGGTAACACAATATGTTCTAGTCTATCTAGACGTCATCTCTCCTAAGAATTCTAGAGAATATGTGTTTGTTTTAACAGGAAAGGTTCCGTAATTGCACAAAACCCGAAAATAAACAAAACTATGACCGGCTGACAAACATCTTTCTTACTCTACCAGCTCCAGAATATGTATGTCTTTCTTCTTCGTATGCCAAAAGCATAAAAATAACTACTCTAATCAACACAGCACTGCGGTACGCATGCGAATCGTCAATATAGTTAGGAAAATCGAATTGACGATAGAAAATGGCGTCTTTAATCCCACCTTAATGAGAAAATTTTGTCTGACATGTAATATGTATCAGGAGACTAAATTGCATACATTTTGTCCCGAATAGAAATCGTTTTTAACAGAAATCAATAAAAACCAATTTCTGCTGATGGCCCTAGATCTACCGCCTGTGTTTGAAAATGAAAATTATATTAATTGTATAAGATGCATTTGTGATGTTTACCTATTAAGAAAAAATAATATACTAAATATATGCCATCTTTTAAATTTTCTACTAGTCAAATTATTTATAGTTTTCTAATGATATTAATTTATAATGCTTAAGGGAAATCACAACAGAACGCTGTACGGACGTTTTTACTACGAGTGACGCAGAATTTTTAATATCAATTTATTTTCTAACGCTACAATGTTGGTAAGCTGTGTGCTGTGTTTGTGATCAACTGCGCTTTTCGATAAATTTTTAGAAATAGAATTTTTTAGTGCTATTCATTATTATTTACAACGATTCACCAGTGCGTGGGGTGTAAGAGACCTGACTTATTTCGAATTATGTTTCTTTAGCTAATGGTATAAATATAGTTCTGTATTTTAAACAAATGTTGCAAAATATTTGGATTGTTTTTGATTCTAAAAAATCGCATGTCAATGCACTGTAAGGACAACAGCGAGTTTTACAGCTTACAGTGTCAAGTATACAAGCATTGAATATCAAACTATAAGAAGGCCATATGAGCCGATTTCCTAAATCTGCTACGTTAAATTCATAGATGGCACAATGAGTTCACCAACAAGAAAGCGACTAGCCTTTTCACTGCTAAATTAAAACATTGTTGCCGCCTGTCTGTTTGACTTGCTGCATGAGTTTTTTAAATTTATTTTTATAGCTTATCGTAAAACTTGATTTCACATAAGTGCCAACACCTATCTTAGATTGAAGTAGCTTACATTTATTTTTCTACCTATATTATAGTCTAGATTTAAAAATGTCCCTATTTTTAATTCCTTTGTAGCTTATAATATTTTCAACCTTTTGACGCCCCAACGTTAATTACATGAAAACATATTGACCGCCATGTATTCTATTTCTAACAGAATTAAATGACGACTCTCACTATTTAATACATACCCAGGCTACAACATATATGTTGGGTAAAATATGAATGATGTGCGGTTTGTTTGTATAACTTGGTTTTAATTTGCAATTATTACTACTTTTCAAAATGGTTAAAATAAGTAGGTTTTACTTTCTTACTTAAGAAATATCCAGTTTGTTTGTATTAGTGTATTACGTAGTTTGCTATTTTTGGACGAAATAAAACCTATTTTAGTATACTTGCTTTTTATCTACTTTTATTTGTTTAACATTTAACACCCAATGCAACGGTAAAATCATTGTGAAAATCGGTCCAATTACCCCGGAGTAATCAGCGAACATATCAATATCAAAAGCATACATTCGGCTGGAATTGAGAACCTCCTATTTTATTGTCTGTTAAAATGCTTATATCATTAAAAATTCCAATAAAATTCGATATGCAGCAACACCACGACATCACATCCGTGAATTTGAGACATCTGTTGCCGAGGCGCTGCATTATAACGATAGATTTAAGGTTAGAGTTACGATCAACTCCACAATGGCGGCCAAACCACCTCCAAGACGTCTAAAACTGGGTTGTCAACCTTTCTCAGACATCCGTAAGACACCCTGTATACTACGTAAAATTTTGAAACTCTGTACTTTATTACCTTTGTGCATCAGGTTATTTGCTGTGTACAACCAAAAGTTAATTTACAAAGTTGGCCAGACCTAATTAAGATTTATGCGGCCTCAGCAAATATTTTAGCGAATGCCTGCGCTCCGACATCAAAATGCCGGGTCATAAAACCTCCACCAAGGCTGTTAAATTGGCCCCATATTTCAGAATTTTTACACTCAGGGTCTTGTTTATGTGTTGGCTGCTGGCGTAAAAGCTCTCTGCATTTTACAGCGCACCGTGGGATATAAGATTGACTAGGATATTGCTTACCGGAAATATATTATCGTTAGGATAGGGTTTAAAAGGTAATTTAAAAAGCTATAACATGTCGTGTTGGCGTAATGGTTAATAATGGATTTTTCTAGAGAACGGAAAGTTTAGTTTGTTTTAACGAATCGATTTATTTGCATCATAAAAAGTGCAAGAATGATTTTATATTGCTTATAAAATCGCGCCTAAAGTACGAAGAGACCCTTTTTGAGTATTCAAGGTACAAAACAGAAACGCTGGTTGCCTGCACGTAACAGTGACGGATTTGAACGTGAAGCAAGTGAGGCGACGCCTCACCTGGAAATTCGACGCGCCCAGAATATTTTATTTTTAAATTTCCTTTTTCCAAAACTTTTTCTGTGTCTAAATAATCTATGCTATTTAAAATAAAAATGGTATAATTTATAATTTGTAAATAATAAAATTGAAACGTCAGCGGAATGCTACAACTAAACAATACAAATCGTCAATTTCGCTCCATAGAAAGTCTATGGTCCGCTACAATATCTCTCGCCTCAAGATCTTTTAAACCTACAAACACCGTTACATGGTGTTTATCGGCTGCTAGACAAGGAAAAAGAACCCGGCGCGGCGGTCGGGGATGCTGGTTGGTTGAAATTCGTCGGGATGAGGCGACGTCGGGTTAAGCTTAACAAAACCGAATCATCCACGATCTCTGATATCAGTGATGAAAGCATGTGACGTAAGAGCGACGAGCACAGCCTGTGGGCAGTGAATTGTAAGGCATCTGGCATATATTATTGGGACAAATCCAACCAATTTAAGTTAATAAGTGCAAAGTCTGAACCTGGTCTGAATCCTTATTAATAGTACTAAGAAATGGTACCACGGTACCAATATGGTTCCATTTGGAAAAATTGAGTTTTACCCCAAAAACGATTACGATGAATTTTATTTGCTTATAAAAAACGCAATTTAGTATTTTTGACAGGACTTCGATTTTTCTAGCATAAGATGGATTAATTGGAATAAATCGGAACCGTCATGGCACACTTAAATGGAAAATTAAATAATAAATATTTCTTACGCTTGAAATATCAGTTTTGTGGTATCATTGGATTCAGAAAATCATGCAGAATTCAAAAATGTAATAATATACAGGGTGTTCCATTTAAAAATCGAAAGTTGGTGTCACTTCCGGTGAAACCGGAAGTGAAAAAAAAATCATTTATAGGTCAAAAAGTGCCGCTTATTATGTACATGGGATATCCCAAATTTCAATCAATTACCTTTAAAACTAACGGAGATACGGGGGGTGTACCATGATCCTGTTACACACGGTATATCCATATATAAAATTTCCACAAAAGTAACAACACCAAAAGGGTTACCAAAGTGCACCACAAAGCTTACACCTCGCAAGAAAAGTATTACTTTTTTCATTGTATAATAAACACATAAGTAGGAACCTATTTTGCTTTTTATAAAACAATACTAAAATAAATAAATGTTGGTCCTGTTATGTTTCTGTAGCCAACCGCTTAACGTAAAATATACCAGACTTCAACAGGGTGCCAAGGTGCCATTTATAACAGGTGATGCTGCGACTTCTAAGATTAATTTGACTTTAGATGTATTAATTTTGCTCCAAAGTAACAAAAAAAAACAGGACAAAGTGCATAAACCTTTGCCTAAGAAGAAGCACGGATCCATGCATATAATAAACCCGTATTTCTCAGCACTGGCCAAAAGAAAGGGAAAATGAAACAGCTTAGCCTTGGTGACAGCACTAAGCTTAATAGCCAGGAAATTACAATGATCCTACAAGGGCACATGGCATAACAACAGCGAGACGAAAGTAGGAAATTAACTGAAAGCAGCAGTTCATCTATCTTTCTGAGGTTCTGATGCCTACGTCTCGACTAAGATATTAAAGGGTGCAAACTGAATGGTTAAAATAACACTTATTTGGGTGTTAATGGGACAAGTGCTAATAGAAGCTTTATAATAGTAGATTCTGTAACGAGGTTGGAATGAAAATTCGATCTCAGTGGAAGATTCCGAACGCGAGCGTAGCGAACGTGAGGAACCACGAGTTATTTGTTTTCTTTGTAAAAATAATTTGAACTGAAGACAAAATACACCAATATTGCCTAATTTTGGTAGGCGGATTTAATTTCAATCCATTCGCAAATAATTAAACCAATCTCTCGGGTCCAGGGCTCTTTTGACAGTAAATAAATATATTTGAAATAAAATAAATATAGAAAAAAAATAGTTGTCACGTAAATTTTAATTTTTTCCAAAAAATAATTCAAAAGTGGGGTTATTTCTGAAAATATCGAAAAAAGTTATTAAAAAAAGTTTTTTTAAATGGAGATTCTAGCCCACATGCAAAATTTCAGCTGCATAAGATAATTTTGATTTTTTACCCACCACTAAAATTTATTTATCACTTAATGAACACTTTACTGACACTGTGTTCTTTTTTGTCTTAATATTATATTACTTTCAGACACAAACTACGTTTTCAAAAATACTTATTTTAATGAAGTTACCTTATACGAGGTCAAAAACAAATAAACTCTGCATCACATGCGACCGAATTTTAATAGCCCAATTCCCCAATTTTGATTTTGTAGAAAAACACACATTTAATATAGCGCTACTTTAAAGAAAATGTATCTGAAATAAAGCATTGTCAAAACTAAAAAGTTTTATGTAGGTTGCGTTAAGTCTTATTTTGCAAAAGTCAATTTAGCCAATTTACAAAATATGGGTAAAAAATCAAAATTATCTTATGCAGCTAAAATTTTGCATGTGGGCTAGAAACTGCATTTAAAAAACTTTTTTCGATACTTTCAGAAATAACTCCACTTTTGAATTATTTTCTGAAAAAAAATTAAAATTTGACAGATAATGAGAATCACGTGACTACTATTTTTTTGATTAATTTTCATCTCGATCTAAACAGAACTTGATTCCAAAGTCAAATTTCGAATAAAGGTATTAATAAAAAAAAATTCCATATGATGCGGACTTTACTGGTCACACTGTATGCGTCTGCTTCTGAACCTCTTTAAATTTGAACGGTTTGGTCCCACAAAAGAAAATACACTTTAGCCAAAATTCCACGTTAAGTTGAAAGACTTGAATAAGATGTCAAATCAAATTGAATTTACAGTTTTCAAAGTTTTAAAAAACCAAATATTGAACGCAAACTTTTCAGGTTCTGATTATGTCGCTACATGTTTTCTGTCGCATTCGATTCGGACAGACCTACTTCTTGAGGTCGATCGGACGTAAAGTCCATCGCCACGAGACGTGTCGGGGAATACCGTAAACTTTTTCCGGAATGTTTGCTGATCCAATAAAAATCACTCAAACCTCGCAGAAAATGGGGCACTACGGCTATCGTTTCGGGCTTTTACATTGATTTTTTATTTACTTTATTTGACGGAAGTATTAAATACGTTTTATCGACGCCGGGAACTTACTGAAAGAAAACTGTTTTGGGTTCGGAGTAGTCCTGTCAACAACGAAAAAGGATCACCAAGAAGTTAAGGATTTATTTCATTAAAAGAAAAGAAAGTGGTTTTTAAGATTCCTTATACCGTGCGAGCAAAAATTATTTGCATCAAAGAGGGCCTTACATCTAAGGACGTAATGCTTAGCCGTAGAGCCTAATACCTGTTCGGTGTCAGTAACTACCTGAATTAACAATCAATTAGTTACTCCGTCATCTTTGATAGTCGTTACAAGTAATTTGATTCATCGCTAATTTTTCCAATTTCTTGAACAATTCACACAATGGGCTTTACGGAACAGCACAAAACATTCATGGTTGAAGCGTATTTTCGAAACGAGGATACAGTAAATTGTGAGTGGCAATACAATCCGGGTTTGTGCATGGGCGATTTTCACGAACATTTTCCTAACGTTGCTTTTATTGCTGGGAATTTTTATCATTGCCTGAAAAGAACCGTGGCTGTATTTAGGGAAACAGGTTCTATACAACACAAAAAAGGAGCAGAAAGACCATCTGTAAGAACAGAAGAACTTGTTGCAAACGTTCGTAAAATAATGCAAAATACGCCTACAAATTGTATGAGACGCTTGTCCCAAGAAGTGGGAAGATCTTATGGAACATGCAGGACTATTCTTAAGAAGCAGCTAAGTTTATTTCCTTCTAAATCATATTAATTAATAATCAATAAATGTTAGCAATAAGGACACAGCTCAATGGCGAGACCAGACAGGGGATAACTTATTTTCTACTACAGAAATGCAGTAGGTATTCACTTTATTAGTTCAGTCATTACGGTGAAACTGGAAATTAGCAATCTTGCATCACAATGTCATATTTATCTCAAGCCGCGCAGCTGGCTACCAGAGTCCAATTGGCGCTGTCGTCGCTTAATGATTCTCCAGCTGGCCGAGGAACCGGGTTCTGTCGCATATTTTTAACGTATAGAAGAAAAGGACAGTTATATTCTAACCTAGTATAACGCTTCCCAAAATGAGCCAGGTGCTAATTAGAACAAATCAGCCAGCCCGACATGTCAAAACTGTCAATTTTTCTTGTCCAAATTTTTTACTCAGGATTTATTATCATTTTAAAATTTATTACAATTCTATTAGTTTCTACTCTAGAAAACTTCACCGATGTGTGTAATTTTACAATTATTATTCCAACCTACCATGCAGGTAATTATTTTTTATTATTTATCTAATTGATTTTACACATACCAATTTGTTATATTGGAAATGTAAGTTTGCAATAAATAAATTAACATAAAATGTTTCACATATTTATTATTAGTTTACAAACCAATATTAACAAATTATCATTGGGCAGCCTGCAGACAACTGCAACAGATTTGTTCCCGAGGTAATACCTAACAATCTGTCAGTTACGAACTGATAGTTTGGGCTCTTGAAACGATAATTTTACCATTTTTGTTTTACTGAGTAGATTAGAAGTATGTTTTATACTACTTAAGATTATTTAAGGAATATTGTACATCGAGCAACATGATCGCACAAGGATACTGATTTGAGCTAACTCGATGAGTAAATACTTGGCCACTGGCCCTATTTTTACATAAAAATTTAATGTCAACCCGTTACTGTTTCAGAGAATGCTGTAAGAATCACCTGATATCTTATGGATGTTTAATATGTGCCTCGTTGCAGTATTATTTGTGACACAGGCCGAGGCATTCACACAAGAAATGCTGAATACTTTCCTCCTCTTCTTCATCTCTGCAACTTCTACAAAAATCGTTAGTTGGTATTTGCATACGTTCAGCGTGTCTTGTCTCTTGGCAATGTCCGTTGACTATGGCAGTGATGTTTCTTAAGTCCTTGCGACTGTGCTGTAAAAGCGCAGCAGTTTTCTTGCTGTCAAGTAGGGGCCACACTTGCCTGGAGATGCTACAGATTGTCAGCCTTGTCCATCTGCGTTGCGCAAGTTGTTTAGCTATCCAATCTATCTCCTCTTTAACTGATCCGATCCCAGTGGTCTAGCCACAGTATTCTCTGCTGGTTTGACAGACATGCTTGCGCATGTCCGCAGGTATATAGTTTAAGATACTTGCAAGCAATGGGCTCACAAACCAAATAAAGATGAGCTCAAAAGCAACAGGTAGCAAGTATCCTGCTGACATTAATTACAAATTGTCTTTCCTCCTATAATGTCTAAAAATAGTTAGTTAACATACTACAATATTTTGTAGAAACTATTAACTAAAACTATTTAATTAATGACATAGAAAACGACATGTAAATTAGCTCTATACAAGAAACCTTAAAAAACAATCTCCAAGACTTTAATTGGTGCTTGCAGTCACAATACTTCAGAATAGGCGAGCACTTTGAAATTAGTAAATTGCTGTTGTTTAAAAGAATACACTTTAAATTTGTATGCAATTTGGACTGACTTAAAATGCTGCTTTTATTTTAAGGTCTAATTTTACTAGTACTTTGCTTTCTTAAATTTACAAAGTTTACATTTTTTGTATTATTCATTCTTGCAAAATAATTTTGTAGTTTATTTTATGTCGTTCTAGTTCATTATTGTGTTTTTATTAGTTAGTTACCAATTACATAATAGTGACTCGTAAGGTAGAGCCTCAGTGCCATGGTCTTATCTGCCATACCGCCTACAATCTAGGCATATTCTTATTTTTAAAGCAATTAGCAAAGTATAATATTTAAACTGGAACGCCGTCGGTCGCATGGTCACGCTTTATCAAAGCGATTATGCGTAAATCAGTAACGTAGTTCTCGTTAGCCTAGCTCGCAGTATGACATCCCAACAAATAATTAATTATAGTCCTGCTTTGGCGTTTATTACCGACCTTACTGTCAAGTCGATTTACAAGGTAAATATCTATTATTTTGGACCATCTCTTGGGCCTTTTATATTTTCCTACTTTGAAGACGTAATAATAAGTTTGAATCACTTTCTTTTGACCAAACAGCCGATTTGGAAGTAAAAATACACTATTTTTTACTTAAATTGTTAAGTCATTTTCGCCAAATTAGAGTTCGCTGAGTTTTTAAATGTTTGTTGGGATGTATCCATGCAGTTTTCCTCCAATTACGTTGGCTCACACCAATGGACGTCTTTTGGTCAGATGTTATACGCGTGCCTGACTGGCCACGCGGTGGCGCGATTCAGATGTTGGATCGTACTTCGCGAATGCGTGTTGTTTTACTCTTTGTTCGCGCTCGTAAAAAGAGTCATTTTCTTTTTTACAGCCATTGTTTAAAGCCATCTCCTTCTAACTTATCTGAAACTTTGGAAGTATGCCTAATTGTAAACAAATGGTTTTTGATGAATGAAATGTTTTTTCTCCTTACATGTTTGTGGTCACTGCTAATTCGTTTTCAAATAATCATCCTGTTTCATGGGACATTTATTTGATACCATAGTTTTCAACACTTAAAACAAATTTATTTTTTTTTAAAGTAAGGTACGCCGAGGTTTTAGCTACGAAGATATTTATTATTTGCGGCCTTGTTAATACGTATAGGCACAGAATATATAGCTATATGCAGCTACCTATATATTCTGTGGAATAGGTAGGTATAGTTTATTTTCGTGAGCATTTCTTCGGAGCTCGGTAATAGAGTTAACTTTTTCTTAAAACAAAGCATTTCGACAGAAAACAACGACATTTGACATGAACTGGTTTTGTCATTAAAGTTCCCAGATCAGCAGTGGGCCGTAGCAAACTCACGCGTCAGGCTGCGTCATAATATTTTCTTCCGATTTTGGTGTTTTTAACTGTTTCTGTGTGGCTGATTTTTGTGTAGTGTGTGTTTTAAACATTTTACTTTTGGATTTTATATATTTCAGACACAGATTTTCTTGGTGTTTATTATTTAAGTTTAATAGTGAGTAGAAACGCCATCTTGGTTAACTCATCTATTATGAAATCAATAAAGTGCCTGGTTAAACCATTTACTTATCGTTATATACAGGATATTTATGTACAGGGTTCGGCAAATGTTCCGGAACGGCTCAATTACAGGCGAACGAAAAGTGATATCGGATCCGGGTTTTGGGCAATCTATAGGACTAAAATTTTACTATTTGACTATTATACCATATGTCAGTAATGTCACCAACTGTCAAGTGTTGACGTTATTTTTTTTTAATGGAACACCCTGTATATTTTTACATTTTTAAATTCCACATAAAATTATAATTATTTTTTATTAATTGCACTATTAGTCTATACTTCATAGTTTCCGAGATATTGACTCTCGAAAAGTGACATTTTTGAACTTTGACAGCTTATAACTTTCTAACAGTATGTCTTAGAGCAAAACGGCTTACATGTCCCTATATTCAATTTTTATTATCTTCCCAAAAAAATCAACTTCCGGTTAAACCGGATGTAACTCGAAAGCAGGAAATATAGTTGTTCCGGTTTAACTGGAAGTTGATTTTTTTGGGAAGATAATAAAAATTGAAGATAGGGACATGTAAGCCGTTTTGCTCTAAGACGTACTGTTAGAAAGTTATAAGCTGTCAAATTTACAAACCCGAACAAACCCTGAAACTTATAGGTAAAAACCGCAATCATACTTAGACCCACAATTCACTTTACACTTTTAAGAAACAAAGGATTCACTACACAAGAGGTATATCAAAAAGAGAATTATGTCCGAAAATATATACCTTAAAAACCCGCCCGATTACACCCGAAAATAGCATCTTGGGTATTTGCTAACCCGAAACCGATAACAGACTTTAGGAACTGCTGAACCGAACCCGATAGCAGAACTTTAGGAACTGAATTGTGAAATTCCCTGATTAAGCATCTAACTTCTAAACACAACCCCTTAAATTATGCTACTTCAAATATTTAGATATTCCACCCTATAGAACGTACTAAAATCAGCATCACCCCTCGGTACCACGTCTTACGGGGTAAACAGTTTATTCTATGCAACCAATCAGGGGTCATTTCTCTCTAAAACCCTACCTTAAGTTATAAAAATAGACAGAACGAATATATGCGTGTAGAGATTGCCGCTATAGGTGGCTCTAGTTATACCTTCTCGATATTTAATTAAAACTTTTTCTCTCTTTATGGACATTTCAACTTAAAAATCATCTATAGATAAACAATACATAGTATGCTTATAAAATAACCGTAAAAACGGTCTTACAAATAACATTCCTAAATAACCTTAAATTTAAAGTACACCAATCAGATTTACTTAAAAAAAAAACTTTTAAGCTGATCCAGGGAAAAGAAAGAATAAATCTGATCCGACTTTCAAGAACGGTCAAAATACAAATCCAGGTTGCTACCTATATTTTCCATTTTTTTTCTCAATATATGGTTCATATTATCTCATTATAATGGACCACCCACGAAGTCCCCTTATTTATTACTCTCATCTGTTTTAGATTTTTGTAAGTTTATGTGAAATTTGATAACACGTGCTTATGGTTGAGTTTTTGCTAACAGCCCGCTTTTAGGATATAGAAAAATAAACTTTATTACATAACGATAGTTTTGTATAACTTGGGCATTGGTTATTTGTTTAAGAAAAACGGTTGGTTTAGAATAGTTGGCTAAGTTTGGTTTTATTATCATATTCACTTTTCAAACAAAGCTATTAGAGCCCTTCTTTGAATTTTAAAAGGAAACATTGTTTTGACTCGTGAAAACGCACTTTTAATAAAAATAATTTAAAATAAAAAGATAATAAAATTGAGTATGTACGCTATATCTTTACAAAATATTAAGACTCCCTTATAAAAATTTAACATATGGTGAAGGCGATGGTAAAATAACTTAGTCCGGTTCTGTTTCTTAGCCAACCGCTTAACGTAAAATATACGGACTTCAACTGGGTACCATTAATGACAAGTGATGCGGCGAGTTCCTAAATTAATTTGACTTTAACAGATGTAAGGAAAAATATAAACCGACCTGTCAATTTTTAAGTAACGCGTCAGAATTTGCAGCTATATGCAATACCTACTTATAGGGTAATCCGAGAGGCCGGCTGTATACCTACAAATATTAAAACGTTATTGCTCAATGCTTTGTCTCTTTTCTAAACCTTTTCTTTGTTAAAGTGTTCTGCAGATTTGTTACAAAATTGCTTTATACCATAACAAATTACCTAAATTAATTATCCACTTACATTCTTTCCCTGATATTTCGTTCTTCGTGTCAAACAAGCCAGAAACATTAATTTGAAGCGTGCGAAGAGACTCTAATTATACAACAAACATTTGGATTATAAAAACCAAGGTGGGGCGCGGGAGTTTAATTTAGCCGTTAAAAATTCAAAAACTTTCAATAAAATTATGTTATCGATGTTATAAAGACTATATGAATTTATTTTTTAAATATTCAAAAGTTTTTTGAGTAGAAAGAATATGCCGCGTTACTACTCTAAAACATTGGCTTTCCTATTAATTTTACATTAAAATTGTATTATACGTCTGTATGCACGGCTCGGTCAGATCTCTTGGCGCATGCGCACATCCATTTTGTTACATATCGCGCAAAAACGCGATATGTTATACGGCGCTTCGACACGGACAGCTAGAACCCCTGATTGATTCTCCCGAAAATTTCGCACTATATGGGCGCTTGGGTGAAAATAATGTATGAATGTTGTCGCCGCCGCCGCCGTGGCTTTCGACATTTTCGCATTTGCGATTTTTTTTTCTCGGAAACGGTTAGAGTGGGACGATTGAAACTTTTTCAGTTTAGAGAAGAATAGTGGAGGTACGTTGTGTGAAAATTTCGAATATACAGGGTGTACTGTAAAAAAGTTATTAATTTTGAAAGTCGAATAATATTGGATTCTCGTTGAAATTCGATACAGATCGTAAAAATGAGTTTTTTCGATTTAAACTTTTTCGACGTGTAGACGACCGTCGGCTACAGAAGCCTATTGTTTGTGAGCGCGATCGAAACTTTGGAAATAATTTATTTTTATTTTTTAAAAGTCGAAAATTGGCCGTAACAGGTACCTATTGGATCGTTAATAAGTCGGATTGGGTGCATCCGATCGACATTCGGGTTGGATAATCGTTTAGGCCATCTCGAATACTACCTTTTTAAAATATATCGTTCTATACCTAACTGGAATGGAAATTGCCGAAAATCATAAGAAAGTGGAAACCATAATGTTAGGCATGATTTTTTCACGGTTTTTATTTTTTTTCGTACGGAAAACGACTTTTGATCGAAACGTTGTATACTTTAGCAGATAGAGCTCGTCAATTTGTATTTATGAGATATTTTTTCGTTTCTCTTTTTTTAATACGAAAAAAACGGCAATCTTCTATAAATTCATTTCTCGATTGGGTTTTTGCATCGCACTGGATCGCTTAAACATGTCTGCAAGTGTCTATATATAACTTTTTGAATTTTTTCTTGGTCCACTATATCGACGGATAAACAAGCTTTAGTTTGCATAGTAAGCGCGCTCTGGGAAAACATTATTTGTGGCTCAAAAAAATTAATTTATGATTTTTTCAGAGATATTTTTATCTGATGTTTTACTATATCGACTATAGCTTATTCAATTTTTGACAAAACCGTTTTATTTTTTTCCCAAAACATGCGCTGATTACTTCTCAATATTCCTGCATGTCCAAACTTATGAAAATATATTCGCAAATTTGAGCAAAGTCGCTTTTTTGGGTGCGGAAACAGGCAAAATTTACAAATTCTAACACCATTCTCTTTTAACGAGAGTGCCTTGATTTTGATGTAAATTAATTCTAAAAATCCGGCTGTCAAAAATGGCGAAAAATGGGTGTTTTGAGCTTGACTTGCTTTGATTTAAAATCAGGAAATATTCTTATTAGTCAATAAGAATATTTCCTGATTTTAAATTGGATGGAATATCTACCTTGAACCTTCTTCTAATTTTATTGACCAATATTTTTGCCCAAAATGTTTTAGAAATAGTTGTAATCTCGATTTTAAAGATGGCGTCGCCACGTGGTAGGAGGTTGTTGTGTATATTTCCGTAACGAAAAGTCGTAGCGAATCGAGCGAGACGGCATTGGAAACGGGACATCGAGCACTATACGATGTCGTCTTCAAAAACTACCTATCTATACAAAATAACGGAAATTTCGCACCCGTTATTTTTATTTTTTAGTTTTTGTCAGTTGTTATAATGACAATTTGGCGATATGTTTCCCCTTCACGTTCCGCAGGAAGGTGAGGCAAAAAAAGCAATAGAAAACATAGAAAAAAAGAAACTAGGAATAATACTTTCTAAATACAAATTTTTAGTACTAAAAATAGATGCACTCTTGGCTGACAACTAGCGATATGTACCCAGTCTAGTTATTAAGGTTTCCTGTGGATTTCTGTATTCTTCGCTATTAGGTGCTTTCCTTTTGCTTCGTTTAAACAGAAAAGCAAAGTAACCATCTTTGCCTGGCTAAGTTTTTAAAGGAATGCTTCGCGATTAATTTGTATAGGTACTCGTATGAGAAATATAGATGGGCATAGAGAAGGAAAATATTTTTGCTAAGCTGAGTTAAATTTTTAAAAGGAACGATCAACTTAGCCGTTGGCTTTGCTATTTAAAAGCAACTAAAAGGAATTCGGTTATTGATGATTGTGGGTGTTTAAAATTTCGGATTTCTAGTCTTCTGTACTTGTGTAGTTTGTGCTATAAACAATTACTGACATAGAGAACTTTTTCATATTCTTGATCAAGAAATTATGCTTGAAAATGTCGTTGCACATACTCAAGTTTTTAACAAATTGTTGAAATTTGAAGAAATAGTCCATGCTTAAAGTGGAGTTGAAAGTATGGGAAAGAAAGAAAAAACTAAAAGTCTTCCTCCACAAAGTTTAATAGAATAAAAATTCTTTAGGGATCTCCACATGTTTCGATTGTAGAAACGTTCATCATCAGGAGACAGAAAATTTATTTAGCGCTGATGGTTTTGGCAAAAGAGAAAAAATGTTGTAGAACCTTAATGGAGCTTTTATGGAATTAAAAAATTGATGTGTAGAAGAGACATAATATGAAGAAAATTATTAAGGTTAAACCATACGGAGTATGTAAAAAAGTTATTAAAAGAGGTCTAAACCAACCAAATGAACTGGGGAAGAAGAAAAACCTTTCTAAGAAGAAGGCGTCGAAGATTATTTAAAATGTTTATAAAACTTTTCGTGTATATGTCTGTAAGACATTATAAAGATAAAATTGTTATAATTATTAAGATATCACAATCTGTAAAAAATAGAAGTTGAAATTAAAAACCAAGAGTGAAAGAGTAAAAAAGTTTTTAAAATATTTTTTTTTGAATAAAAAGTAAGTACCTACTTACGAAATTACATTCCAAAGTGTTTTTGTGGGGTACTGAGGATTAAAGCTGTAACCCCGCAAGCGGTTAATGTAAATCCCATAAAATTAATTAATTATTGTAATATAAATAATAATATAATTACTACTAATTAATAATTGGCACTAACCTATTTGATGAACTTGCAACCCCATCGCAATTTCTTCACAAAATCAAAGTTTCACAAAAATCACTTATTTGGTAACACTTCGTGATTCTAACATCTAACAACTTTTTATAAATAATGGATGGAACTATTTATTCGAACACGGACTTGCACTGGTTGAGAGGTTGAGTAGAACTTCTTACCTTTTCAGGGTTATGCGCCGGTTTATTATATTATATTATGATGCGGACTTTACTGGTCATACTGTAGTAAAATTTATGCAGAGTGGGGCATTTTTCGTAGGTTCCCAGACCTACCAATGACTGACTTTGTCAGCAATTTTACAAGAAATAATTAATTGTTCCTGAGAATTATGCTAAAACTATCTTAGTACCACTCTTAAACTAACAGAATTTGCAGATGTCGCTCAATTCTACTTAGAATTTACGTGACAGTTCTCCCTAAATAACTAGACTAGTAAATACTAAAAAGCTTCCCACACTTGAAGTACCAAGAATAAATAATAACATATAACGGTCGTAGGCCTCCGCTAAGTGGTTCTCACCACATATTTTCACGTACCAGACTTCCAGTGAACCGTCTATATTGTCACAATAATACCTTGGGTTCCTCGTACTAGAGTCATAGATTGCATTTTAACGTCACGAATAGCCCAAGGTTGTTATACCAAGAGTTATCGCGCATGCTTCTCAAAGAGCAGCAATAAAACGTTTATCAAGTGGCAGTTATACGGCTGCACGCCTGGGTGGTCTGATTCTTAGGACCACTAACGCGCAGACACTTAGGTCGGTATAAATCCTGTGTGAACGAGTTTCGAGCGTTTTGATTGGTTAAACACAAGTCGAGAGAGGAGACTCGACGGTCTGAATCCAGATAGCTTATTCAAGTCGCTTGCGCTTGGGCTTTCTTTTTCCGTGTGTTCTTCGTGACTACAAGGTGAGTCTTTGTGCTTTTGATATTTTAATACTCTGACTTATAACTATTCTCTTTTTAATTCAAATAAAACATATAAGCTTTCAATAATAGTTTAGCTGTCTGATCTATTTTATAGAAATACTTGTAGTAGTAGTAAACATATTTTACTTTAATAATAACCTTGCATTCTCGTGCGGTAGTACTTAATCATTTAATAATTATTTAGCTGTACCTATCATGTTCATAGTTTCTGGTATTATCATTTACTATTTTAAATTTATTTAAATCTTTTTTCTATTTCAAACTTTAATTTATTTTTAATTATTTTATTTATTATGATTTGACTTTATTAGTTTTATTTAAGTTTCTACCAACCGGAACGTTTGACTTATAGTTGATTATCGAATAACGTGATTGTTTAAATAAAATATTTATTTTTATTTTCTTTTAACTTTGTCTAATAAAATATGCAAGATTATTTTATTTGGCTGGGCCACTACACATGCGCTTATCTAAAGGTAAATATCTATGCATTTTATTCAAAGTAAACATTCCAACTAAAATTTCCGCCATGGAACTTCAATGCTAAGAAAGTATTCTAAATGGACTCCATTGCACGGAATGTTCAAATACGGATCATAAACTTATTTCAAATACCCATTATCGTTTCTTTTATGTTGATTCGTATTTGTGTGTCGCTTTTCAAAAGGGTTTTTATTGGAGAGAAAAAATGTTTTTAGAAGCAATATTTTTCTTTTCGTTTCTTCTTTTATTCTTTCAATAGAGTTTTTTTTTAAAAGTAAGTTTAGTATATGAGTCTGTAAATATGTAAATATATTGCCTGCCTTCTATCTGCTTAAAAAACAAACATTGTTCCATAATATCGGATAATAAAATATTGAACATATAAGAAAAAAATTTAGTACGTAAAATTTTCTTTTAAGGGATGATTTAAAGAACTGAGCAGTGAGGACGTGGAAGTTGAAATACATTTATGTTGTTACTGTCTTCGCCGAGAAAGTATTATATTCGCAAATATACATTTTTTAAAGATATAGATATATACGTTTTAGGGTCCCTAGATCACGAAAAACATGTTGCCTATTTCCGTCGGTATTACCGTTTGTCTGCCTGTTTGACTCTCTGATTGTTTGTTGGCTTGAAAGCTGAAAATCTACTTGAGTGGGAAATGACAATATTTTGTTAGTTTGTCCATTCTTTTCTATCAAAGCATGGTTTTGGGTATGATTGACTTGCATTTGAGAAGTCGAAGGTTCACATGCTTCATTTGTTGTTCTGATATTTTCGATGAGCTGCAGATGATGACTAGGATCTAGCCGCAGATATGGTTTCAGGGAATTTGTGTTTGAGTAGCCTGTTAACTTACCTAATGAACTCTTGTTCCCCAACACCTTCTTTAAATAGGGCAGACACAGCGTAAAAGGGTCAATCTTTATTTCGTTTTCTGTAAAATACATTTCTTGAATAGTTTTTGTTGTAGTGTTCCATATAGCCTTTACAGAAGATTCTTTATATTCTTCGCCATTACCCTTCTTCAAATTAAAGGCGTATAATCTTCGAGGATTTTCGCCAGTTCCATCACAGTAGTACATTTTTCCAGTTTATAATTTCTTACCATTAGAAACTCTGAGAACTATGCCCAAATTGAGTTCTTGGATTTCTGTGTGTTAAGTGAAATATTTTCAGCTATCGATTTTTTTTATTTCTTGGATAGATTGGCACCCAAATCTGGCATTTTCGTTTAAATTGCTTATTTTGTCTTTTTCAAACCAGGATGACATTTGTCAGACTAACAGTAAAACACATAAACACTTAACAAGTCTGCACGAACATTATGTCACTAAGTACTATACAAGGTATTATACAAAATCACCAGATCGTTAAGAGTTTTTTTTGACAAAATCGTTTATAATTTCATCGATATTTAATGTTTTAACAAACTCGTGTTCGATACCGATTAAGGATAAATCCGAAAGGCGTTGTTGTCCCATGGTGTTACGTAAATAGGTTTTTAATATTTTAAGTACCTATGGAAAAAGATTGTTCCGCTGATGCCACACTAACTGGTAAAGTTAGAAATAACATCACAGCACTAGATGATACATCTGGAAAATTTGAAGAACAAACTGATTTTTATTAATAAATGATCCGCAAGTTCATACATTTTTTTAAATTTTGAAATACTATCTCCAAGTCCCTTTCTGAGGCTTAAAATTTGATTAGGAAAGTCTATGGACATGGACAAGTCTTTATGGTACCTATATCGTTTGTAAATTTCGCGTTTTCACCTATAATTCTTCTTCACTTGACAAAGTTAAATTCGCAGGTCATAAAAAAAATTAATTATGAAATGAAATACTAGACTGCACTACTAGCGGGCAGCAAGTTTTGAAGGGGCCGTCAATGTGGGCCCCCTGGCTGGTAGGGCCCCCCGCGGTGCTGCAGTTTTGCAAACCTCAGATATTTGCAATAAAATGAAAAAAAAAAATGGCGGCTGTTTTTCGCAACTTGCCATAGACATATTCGATGGGATTTTTACTATGTTATTTAGGACGTTAATCCTCGTGCATTTTCGTTTAAAAATGCTTGTATAAATTAGAATTTTTTTAAAATCTTAACCTCTAACTTGCCTACTATATATACTGTAGGCATCTTATCAATTTAAAAATATATCCGTATCAACCAACACGTTTCAAAAAAAAATCCGGAACGCTAAACCTGAAAATTAAATCTCGGTCGGTTAGTGAGCAGCAGGCTGTGGTCGGCGGCTCGTTTTGCGAATCACTGACCCGAAAAATCAAGCCGTTAGATAGAAGCGCCCAAGGTAGGGGACGCGTTCGCTCTGCCGATTGGTTTGTGATTAGATTGGCCTGACGCGGTAAATGAAGTTTTATCATCCGTGAATTGCAAAAATTGGAATTAGGGCTGAATCCGACATATTTTGTAAATTTCCTCACAACGCAACGATCATATCTTGTCTTAAGTCCGCATCAGCGATTTTAAGCTGCCGAAGGAATGCGGGTAAAAATAGACATTGTTGTCGTAGTGCTCGGATCAAATAATATAATATTAAATACTTACACATAGTTTATTAACATTTCTTTATCTTACTTAGGTCCGGTATTTTCACGCTCTGTTAAATCGAAAAATATGTAACAGTCGATTAATTATTAATTAACAACTCTATAACAACAGAATAAGGAAAATGGGTATTTTGACGACTTTTTCACAGACACTTAGGTAACATTAGATTTAATCGGAAGTACATATGACAACGTTGCACAACACGACCTACGCCTACTCCGTGTCGAAGAGTAGTCACAGGATCGGACCAGTATTTCCTCTGTGTAGGTGTAATCAGCTGTCTCCTAACCAAAACCAACCTAACTTTAAATTTTTATTTGTTGTTTTTAAATTGGTTGGTTCTTGTTTTTGGTAAAAGAGGATGAAACCAACTTTGGGTCGTGTTTTTTTGATTGATGTAAGTAAGTACAGAAAAATCAATTTGTTATGCCAATAACAAATATTTATACTCAATTTAATATGACTGCTGTTTTAATATTAATGTAGTTTTATTTTTAGAAACACGAGTGGCCCACAGCGAAAAAAATGCTCCCCCAATTTCACAAATGAGAAAATGCGACTTCTTATTAAACTCGCTGGCCAATTTAAGTCCACTGATAATACCACTGTAGGGGACAAAAACAAAGCATGGGAAAAGATTGCAGAATATTTTAATGCTTCTTCGGGTAAATAAATAGCTTATACATACTGATTAAAAAAAGAAGCATAATAAAAAAATAACTACCTAATTGTTTTAGGAATTTGTTACAGAAAGAAACACTGAAAATTTAAAAAACCAATATGAAGCCATGAAAAAAATTATAAAGAAAAAATTTCAAGAACTGTTTCCTTTGATCGATGAAAAAATTCTGCATTATTCCAAAAATTAAAGTTGTCAATGCGTTCTCTCATGTTGTACTCTCTATGATTTGGCATTTCTTCTATTGTGTTAAAATGAAGTAGATACATCAATATCAATATTAAAGTATTCATCAAAATCCATCCTACAACATCTTATTTCATAGGTATATATTTTAAAATTTTATGTTATGTTTATTGCTTTAAAACTTACATGATGTACTACATACCAAACACCAAATCTCGAAAATTTTCCAATTACATTCAACAAATAAATTTTTCTACTTTTTATAGGTTAGAAAACATAGATACTTATTCTCCTGTTAACTATTATATCCGCCAGATTTATTACCGGTTAGTCAACAAAGAATTAACAAACATTTAACAGACGGTTAAATTTAATCAGGAGTGAAAATACCATAAATTTCGTTTAACAAAGGAATACAATTTAACCGACTTTTAACCAATGATGAAGATACCGGGCCTAAGATACATAATATACTCCTCCGCCCGTAACATGCCCTGTTTAAATTATTTCATATATGAAATAATACCAATCGTTTAAGGTGGGATTAACGACGCCATTTTCTATCGTCAATTCGATTTGCCGAACTATTGACGATTCGCATGCGCAATGCAGTGTGTTGATCAGAGTAGTTATTTTTATGCTTTTGGCATACGAAGAAGAAAGACAGTCATATTCTGGAACTGGTAGAGCAAGGCAGATGTTAGTCAGTCGGTCATAGTTTTGTTTACTTTCGTGCTTTGTGCAATTACGGAACCTTTCCTGTTAAAACAAACACATATTCTCTTGAATTCTTAGGAGAGATGACATCTAGATAGACTAGAAAATATCGTGTTAACAGTAAAAATTGTTGTTTTTAGTTCAGCTCTGAAAATCGACGTGTTTACTTTCAACGATTTTAAGGTAAATTGTGGCAATTTTAGTGGTTTAAAAAAACTGTTTTTTTAAAAGTTTCTGTACATTTATTTAAAAAAAAAACACCGGAATACTATTCGTCAATGCCTCCCTGAACAGCCCTTCCAAAATTAGATACTACTTTTTTTTTTAATAATTGCAAGGTTCCGGAAGTTACCCCTGCATTCAAGCCATTTATAGGTCTTTTATACATGATTGACCTTGGGAACTGTGCCCTTAAAGTAAATTCACGAAGCGGTAGATATACCTAATGGTATATTTAAAGAAATCTTGATAAAACCGATGATTTTGTTAAATCTGGCAACCCAGCTATATTCACGGTATCGGGCTTGTCCATATCGTGCACTAAGTTCTCCCGGTTACTATTCTGGCTCTTTTTATCACATATAATATTTAATAATATGTCACGTTGATTGTTGATACGAACACACCGATAAATCTTGAGTCGCCTGTCTGCCAGTGTTGGAGAAATATGATATCATGGTGAATAATATCATTGACTTCTTTGTAATATTTGACGACTTAATACGTTTCGTTAGAAATGCCGACAGCCAACGCGCATGGAATGGAAACCGTAATCGGTATTAAAAGTCACTCTGACAACGTTAACACCGGCAATAATTCTTAAGCTCTCTGGCACATTGAGCCTAATGAATAAAAATGTTGCGATTGCTTTTTCTTATAAAATCGAAGTAATTTGTTGAAAGCCCGTGAATAAAAACTAAAGTAATTGCTTTTGCGTCCAGCGATTGCTTTAAAGTGCAGGAATTGCTTCTAGTCAATGCTTTTTCTTAAATTTTTCTTAAAAAATAGAAGCATCGTTTGCTTAAAATGTGATGAATAAATGAAGGAATTGCTTTTTCTAGTGTCATTTGCTTGGTAGCAGTAAACTTTAGTTCTCCGCGGCATACACGTGCGTCGCTCTTAATTTGTGCATGTCTTCAATTATGGCTGAATATATGAACGTCCGTAAAAGAAAAATCTACAGTGTACGTAAAAATTGCAGATAATAATATGATGATTTCAGAAAGTTATATCGATTTGACCGCGAAAATGTTAAGTGGTTGGCAAATTATTTTTTGACTGATACTGGTGAAAGGCGAGGGGGTGCACTGTCGACTTTAAATAAGAATAAAGTCTTTCTGCGGAAATTGTCGGATCTGGGATTTTAAAATTCTGTAGGTGAAGAACTCGGTATTCACCAAACAACTTTCTGTAAGACATACACTTCTGTAATAGATGCAGTTTTGGAAAAGGCAAATATTTTTATTAAATTTCCTACAAGTGCTGAAGCTGTTGTGGAAGCTAAACGGTTGTGGTCACAGAGATCTATTCATGTTCCTTCAATTTGTAAACGAATATCAATTGCTTGTTTTTAATTTCTTCATCACTACTATCACTTTCCTCATTTTCAATATAAGTTTCCTATTTTCCATAAAAACATTACAGATTACTATTCTACTAAATAAATAGACCAACGTTGATGTATTTACGTCAACTCTTTTGCAAATTAGGCACCAAACTGAACATGAAATCTATAATCTGAACAAGTGGTTAAGCCACGTCTGAACTTGTGTTGAATAAGCATTTGCTACAGAGGTGTAAGAACAACAGCAATTGCTTCAAAATTTTATTCATATCCAGATCTAGAAAATTGCTTTTATTTATAGCATTTGCTAGTCAAGCAATTGCTTTTACTAAAAAATAGTTGCTTCAAGTAATTGCATAATTTTTATTCATTTTCATCAGACTCATTGTGGTAGATATTTATTTTGTTGCAGTTTTTCTCCCATGACTCATTTTCTTTTGGATTATTTTTCTTCTTACTCTAGCTTGTGCTTTTTTGAATTAGTACGATGTCTAAAAAAATACCAACAAAATATCTTTTACCAGTAGTAAATTACTAGACCAACAAATCATCCTCGTTCGTCATGTTTACGCAATCAATTGAATTTAAGCTTAGTTAAGAGATCTATCATAATTCGATTTAACTTGAAACGAGAACTCTAATATCAAAATCCTAATTTTAATCGAATTTAGTACGAAGTCTTGTTAAACTTCCATAGCTTGCGGTTACTTAACTTATTGTTTGCTTTGTTCATACTTATTATAATTGCTTTAGTATAAACTTTTTAATAATATAAACAAAAAGTGAATCAAACCAATATTAATAGTGTATCATTTAACTAGTGTATAATGTAATGTTTAATAAGGAAAGATGATTATAACGCGAGCCGCATAAATTCTTAAGATATTTCAAGTATCATGTCCTATACCTAAATTCAACTGTTTGCGAGAAAATTGAAACATGCTTGCCAATCTATTTCGCGTAATTTTTTTTTCTTGCTTTTACACAAAATTTAAATAATATCAATATCGACTGCATATTCTCTGGGTAATAATTGACTTGAAATGTTAGTTAATAAATTGATAAACTAAATAAATATAGTTTAAAATAATTCTTGAAATTCTTAATATAGGCAGAAAATAATAATGAACGATACGTATTATTGTGAAAAAAGCGTGGGGTGCTCGATATACGAAAAATATAGCACAAAACGCCCACGCTTTTTTTTTTCATTATAATACTAATGTTTATCGTTCATTATTATTTTCGGACTATATTACGAATTTCAAGAATTATTTTAAACTATGATATTTATTTTCCATTTTTTAGTTTGATTAATTTAAAGCGTGTTTTTCAGTTTTTTTTAATTATATTTATTTTTCATTTTTTAGTTTGCGTTATTGTTACCAAGAAAAATTTTTTTGGGTAGATTGAGGTAGATTAGTAGATTATTGTATTGTCAGCGGTTTTTGATAAGTTTACAAAATTTAAATTAAATCTGACCGTTTAAAGTGGGTCAAAATCGGGTTCAAAGAAGTCGGTTAAAAACAAACATACATATAAACCCAAACAAACGACAAAAATTTTCAAAATTTTTTAAAAAAATTTGACAAAATTTCATTTTGACGGGTAAAATTTTTTTTTTAAATTTTTCTTTATTCTTAGCGACAATTCATTACTATCGGTTATTGTAATAACTCTGACATATTGACAGGTGTCAAATTTTGACAAGAAAATTTTTTGCGTATTTTTTTCAACTTTCCACCGTCAATATACGTAAGTACGACCTTATAGTTTTTTCATTAATATCATTTTTTTAAACGATTTGACATATTGACAGCTGTCAAATTTTGACAGGAGAATTTTTTGCTTATTTTTCCCGATGTCTCCGCATCGAATACTATACGATCCTATAATTTGTTTCGTCAAAATCGCTTCTTCGTTTTATACCTGACAGCTGTCAAAATTTGACATTATATGATAATTTGTTGCGTGTAGATTATTGTATTGTCAGCGGTTCTTGATAAGTTTACAAAATTTAAATTAAATCTGATCGTTTAAAGTGGGTCAAAATCGGATTCAAAGAAGTCGGTTACAAACATACAAACATACAGGTGAATTTATGATACCTACATGAAATTTGTTTAGAATTTTTTGTAGAATTAAAAAAATTAAGGTAGCCATTTAAAAACTAGTTAAGTTAATATAATTGACGGGCAATGTGAATCTTTTAAGTAAATAAACAAAGAATCCATCCAATTCTTAAAAAAGTCCAAAAATACGGTTAGGTACAATTTTTCCAAACCGAATAAAAATTCTTAGGATCGAAATCATACAAAAAGCTGGACAAAAGCCTGTCGTTAATACCAGCATTGCTCCCTACCACACAGCAAAACACTCACATTTCATGTAAATTCCTTGGTTATAGACAGTGACCAGCAGAAAGTGTGCAGCAAATGGGAAAGTTTTTTATCTTTAAGTTTAGAAAATTAATTTTATTTTAGATACGTTCTGCGTGTTCTCAAACCAAAATAACACCCTTTAAATCCGGTAAAAGTCTTATGGTATACGAGGTAGGATCAAAAACTTGAAATTCTGCCAAGAGTAAAGTACCTCCATCTTTCATTTTAGAATATTTTTTTACTAAGAATTATTGTTTTAATTTTAAAGTTATACCCAAATTCCAAATTTCGCCTATTTTGGACAAAAAAATGGATTTAATCGTGTTTTCTGAACAACCCTGTATAAAAAATAAATGCCAACCGAACAGTACGAAAATAAGATTTTCTGCAGACTTTGTTAGAGATAACCGTCGATCATAAGTCCGATTAGTTTGTTTTCATAATACCTATTATGGCTTTTTAAAAGAAATACATAAAAATATTAAATATTTTTGCTGCACACCGTATTTTATTTTCTGAGGGAACAAGTTAATTTTATCTAACTGATATTTTTTGATTTACATTGACTTAAAGCATCTCCTAAATAGTTTTTTATACATGGAAGTATGCATAGAAAGTTTCCTTTTGATTTATAAAGAATAAAATTTAAATTAAAAATATATTTTGAAAATAAAATAATGTTTCTTCAAATACTGATTTTTTATGTCCCAAATAAGCCTAAAAATAATAACACAAATTAGTTTCCTTCTCATTATCTATACTATTTAAGATCAAAGCAGCCAAATATAAATATAAATAAAAAAATAAATTTATAAATCTTTATAAATCAAAAGGAAACTTTCTATTCATACTTTAATGTATAAAAAACTATTTAGGAGATGCTTTAAGTCAATGTAAATCAAAAAATATCAGTAGATGAAATTAACTTGTTTTCTCAGAAAATAAAAGCAAAAATATTTAATATTTTTATGTTTTTATTTTAAAAATCTATAATATTATGAAAACAAACTAATCGGACTTATGATCGACGGTTATCTCTTACAAAGTCTGCAGAAAATATTATTTTCGTACTGTTCGGTTGCCATTTATTTTTTATACAGGGTTATTCAGAAAACACAATTAAATCCATTTTTTTGTCCAAAATAGGCGAAATTTGGAATTTGAGTATAACTTTGAAATTAAAACAATAATTCCTAGTAAAAAAATATTCTAAAATGAAAGATCGAGGTACTTTACCCTTAGTAGAATTTCAAATTTTTGATCCTACCTCGTATACCATAAGACTTTTACCGGATTTAATGGGTGTTATTTTGGTTTGAGAACATGCAGAACCTATTTAAAAAAAAATTAATTTTCTAAATTTAAAGATAAAAAAAACTTTTCCATATGCTGCGCACTTTCTGCCGGTCACTGTATATTTCCGGCGGATCTACTTTCAGTTAATTGAGACATCAAGATGCTAAACAATTAAGTTTTTACCAATAAAGTGGAAGTAGGTAAGTGTTTTTGTTTTTTAGATTCCCCCATATAAAATTCTAAAGATGCACGAGTTAATAGGGGAAGGTCGCCCTTGATGGCATACTTCCCATGATAGGTATCTCTGGAATAAACAGGTTTTGCGTCATCTCGCATAGTTAGACGGGCGCGCGTATTGACCGTTCAGTTGTGAGTCGAATTTCAGTCGTGAGGGACGTTTTTATGTAAAGTTATTTAATAGAACATAAATTGCTAAGTGCCGAAGTAATATTAGCCAGTTTTTAAACCAAAAATTTATTATGTTAGGTGCATTAAATTAGAATGCACGATTTTTTTTCGATAACTATACTGCCCTCCTAGTGAAAAGCGCAGCAACTTCCTGAACGTTAATTTTGAGAAAAACGCAAAAAATGTTCTTTCGCTAGTATTTTTTTATAAATGAATATTTTTAATTTTTTCTTTTACCAGATTGATAAAAAAATATAAAACAATTTTTTTTTATATAGGTTTCAATGAATTTGGACCGTAAATAATTTTTTTATAGCATACTGCGTTTTTGTTTAGTATTTCTTAGAGCTTTGCATTAGCGTTGCTTAACAAAAACCCAGTATGCCATATTTACTAGTGTAAAATATACTGCGCTTTCCACTAGAAAACCATGAGCCGCAATCTGCTTTGCTTCTAAGATAAAACGCAGCATTTAATGGGCATCAGTAAAATGCTGCATTCTTGACTAGAAAAATCAGATGCTGCGATTTTCTTTAAAAAAGCATTACGTTTTGCAGAAACTGCATATTTATTAGCCGTTTTTTTGGCTTAATTTTTTATTTTTTTTCAACAATAATTTTATTTAAGATAGAGAATTGTATTCTACACAATAATATGTAAAAATCTCAAAATAAAATTTTGGAAGTTACTGCGTTCTCCACTAGGAGGGCAGTATCGGATATAGATGTTACTGATGATTATTTTAAATCAACAAAAATATTCCTTTTACAGGTATGCGTCCTTCAGGTTTTTGCCTTTTACTGGAGTATATGCCATTATAGGCAATGCAGTTGCCTATGATGGCATACTTGGTGATTTTTTCTTTTCAATTTTTTTTACCAAAAAAATAGTTTTTGTATATTTTTAGAGTTTTATAATGAATATTTAAGTAGTAACAAATATTTTAACCTGGTTAAATTGGTTACAACCTTTGAATTAAAAAATATATTAGGTGGTAAAAAAAGGTGCCATCATTGGCGACCCTAGAAGATGACTCAGATCATCGACTTTTCTTAGGTTATTATCACTGTTATTAACCGTAAACCTATTAATTATAAATCATCGTTTTAAAATAATATCGCCTTTAGGTATATTTAATTAAGAATTAAATTTTAATATTAAATGAAGGGCTATAATTCATTCTGTTAACGCAATTAACGAGCCGCAGGCCTACTTAGGAAACTCATTCATCTTAACTTAATTTGCCTTAAAACAACTCTTGACAACTACATAATTTGAAAACCCAATTTTCAACCAGCAAAGTGCGAAATCTTGTTAAAATTTTATCGTTTGATGTTCTCAATACTAATTGTTCATAGTATTACGCACGCAAAGTTAAAAAAACATTCTGTGGAAAATATAATCTCATCCACACTTTTCTCAATATTATAACAATTATTCGTTATACCCAGTGTCATTAGTAATACCTTGTGTTTAAAGTTTGTATGTCACAAGTAGTCCAAAACGAATAGCTTAAAAAGAAATTTTAGTTGGAAATCTGCTTTATTGAAGGAGGATAAATCATGCAAAAGAATACTTTAATACTAGCCAGGGCCATTCTGACACATCCATAGTCTTCGATATGCTGGTATTAAATTACCTTTATTTCTAGTTGGATAGGCGTATATGCTCTTGTTGCTCGAGAATAGTTGCATATTATTTTTTACATAAAGGAGACCCTCCAGAATGTCAACGAACGTCATGGTGAGTATTCCCAACTCCTTAAAACAGGCCCTACAGTCATCCCTGTAACCCAAGCAACTCACAGCCTTAACTGTCCTTCGCTTTAGTCCAAAGAAACTTCGAGCATTGCCCCATATAAGTACAGCATACGAAATTTGTGCATGGAAGGTCGCAAAATACGCTGTTCTTAGTACTGAGTGGGAAACATTATCAGCAAGGCGACGTAGCAGATACAGGCTTTTATTTAGCTTGAAGGCCACAGTTTCAGTGTGTTTGCTCCATTTTACTTTTGGGTCCATCAGAACTCTAAGGAAGTTTGTGTGAGGCATATGATCATTTACAACCCCAATTTCTCTCGTCGCAAACACCATTCGTTCTGTTTTGTTTTTGTTGAAGCTTAGTCTATTGGAATGAAACCACCTTTCAAGAAGAGACAGGGGTAGGAGCAGCATCTGCAGGTAATCAAGAAGAAAAAGGAATTTGAGCTCTCTTGCGCGTCCAAAGAACCCAACAACGAAGCCTTAAGAGTCTGTCACAACAAAAATGGTCGTGTCATGAGCAAAAAGGGTATAATTAGACTTTTGATCTATTAAAGGTAGATCATTCACAAAAATAAGAAATCGCTAATAGGTACTTTCATTTTGCTTCTTTTAAACAGCAAAGCAAAATAAAAATCTTTGCTTAGCTAAGTTGTTAAAGGAATGCTTCGCGAACAACTTCGTATAATATGCAGGGGAAGTAGAGAGGGGCATACTTAACCGCTGCAAGAGGGGGAAAAATCTTTGCTGTGCTAAGTTAAATTTTTAAAAGAAACGCTCAACTTAGCCGTTGGCTTTGCTTTGCTGTTTAAAGTAACTAAAAGGAACACAGCCAATATTCAAGGTATAGCATGCCAGCATATATGAAAAAATTATTCAGTAATCTTAAATTATAAAATATGCTTTAATTTTTATTTCAGGCCAAAATTCCAACGTAAATAAAATTGAAAGTTAGTAAAGAAACTCATCCATCTTAATTTGATTCAACTTAAAACGGCAACTTTAATAATACAAAACCAATTTACAATGAATACAATGCGGAAAGTCCCGTTAAAATTCCATTGTTTGCCATTACTTCGATATTTTTAAGCTCGGCTTACACTCGGAATAATTGTTTTCCTGAAGTTTTAATGAAATGCCAACACCAAAATTGCTATTAACGATTACAATTGAACAAACTGTTTTTGTAATTATTTACACCGATTGGACGTTTAATTTAATTTGCTTATTTTCCTATAGATTAATGGAGTTTTATTTAATTAAGGAAGTTTACCTTAGGATACTGAAAAAGCAAAAGAAAAGGAATCCAAATGTTTCCAATTTTCCTGCCCGCAAAAATGAATCAACCTTTTTTAAGTAAAACGATTTTCTATTAATGACACCTGTAGAAGAGATCTATGCTAGTTCAAAATTTCTATTAGTGATCTTTCATATAGAGAGCAGCGGCTTCAGCGACTGGAGAGAAAACAATTCTAGTGACGGTATAATTACACCAAAATATTTTATAGAATTGTTTCCTCTAACTTCGCACAACTCTCTGCTCTCTTTATGAAAGCGATGAGTGCACTGAAAAAAAGCCTTCTATTCCTTATAAGAATGCACATAATCTTTATACAACTGTTTAATACCTAGTCTCTCGATGGCCTCAAGTCAATACCACGTAAGTCAAAAACTGTAATTTTTCAGGAGAGACAAGAAACTTCGTAATTATACTAAAAATGATAAATTAACAAAGGAAAACAGCTAAATGAATACGTCTATGTCCTATACAAATGTCTAAAATGGGATGTTTAGAAAAAGTTGCTGATAATTTGTTCTAACGAAAGTAAAGGAGTTGAATTCCGGACTTACGAGGTATTGATTTGAGAAAATCGAATATTAATTTAAATTATGAAAACTTTAAATTAATTTTTTTATACATTTAAGAATTTAGTTTTACTTCCGCAGTCTTTGACAAAAATATTGTATTATTACACTAATAAAATTCAACAAAACATCACCACTATTGTATTCAAGCCGAAAATAACCTAACAAGATGACGACTTGCGAGTTATTGAATTGACATTTATGGATTTTGAGTTACGTGGTATTGATTTCGCGCCATTTCCAAGGTAACGGATTTTTGTAGTTCTAACACTTTTTAACAGATGACGCCTATATGTCTAAGCAAGAATAAGGCGTCAAAATCTTAAAATGGCCAATTTCGGACTTACGAGGTATTGATTTGAAACCATCGATATGTGACAGCAACGCGCTTTCCTACTGCCAGACAACGAAAATCGCTAGACCGTTGTAGAGTAATAATATAACGGTAATTTAGCCAATAGGAAATAGGAGTTTACTACCATAGAATGGTTTATAGCCATAATTGCTCTGAATAATAATAGTAATTATTAAGTTATATTGGGGGTGTAATCTGGTTTTATATACTGTATCAGTTCAGACTGTCAGTTGTAGTGAAACTTAACATTAATCATAATAATAGTTGCTTGCTGCGGTTATTAAAGCATATACTTACCACTAAAAATTAGTACTGTAGTTTTCAAAAATTCAAATAGCTTCTAGTGTAATATTGTTCTTGTTGTTTAAGATTGCATATCGTGCACCCGGAAGAAGAGGGTGACATCTCAAAATTACTCATTTTTCAGGAGAGGTGTTTAAAGATTATGTCTTTTTTATTTTTGCTAATATTTTTTTTAAGGCATTAATAGGACAATGATTTTTTGACTTGTGTTACAGACTTTGTGCCTCCATTGAATTGTAAAATTCATTCTTTGTTATTGCTTAAGATCAGGGAGAATTTGATAGAAGTAACCCTTTTGAATATAAAATAAGCAAATATAAGTACATATTTCGTCTTGTCACCTTCTTGAATATAAATAAATCTATTTTTCTAAACAGAAATTATCTTTTGCCATATGACAACTAAAAATGTCACCTTTCTCTAAGATAATTCGCGACGTGCTCTTGACAAAAGACACAGGCAAACTGAAATAACACCATCTTCTCGGTAATCTCGATATGTGCTGCGTAAAAATGGCGAATTCAGTAAAGCGACAACACGCCATCTCTCGGTCAATAAGTAAAGCTCACATGTAACTTTTTTTCTCATGATAGAATACAATATTTAAAATTGATTTCTGTATATAACTCAATTTTGCCAAATTTTGAGATGTCACCTTCTTCCGGGTGCACGATATGGGTATATAGGTTCTAACGGATACAATTCGTTTTTGGGGACGCTGTTTTGCTTTCTTAGTTGTAGAAAAAGCGCTTTACTGAGAACAAAATTCGTCACATTGAGAAGATACAATTTATTTCTTAACAAAATTGCTGTATTAAAAGTAGTTCATTATTCAACAACATTGTAATGCTAATGGAACTGATAACTACCAATAAAAACACTGTTGTAGCAAATCCGGGTTTGATATACTAGTACTTTAATAATTAATATGGGTTAATAAAAGAAAAGCTATCAATACAAACTATGTCTTAGCAAACCTGTTGTATGAGTTCATTTTCCTCAGTGTGATGACAGCATTTTTGGACTTATTACAGTATAGATGTCCTTTCTACTTTTAATTTTCAACAAAATTTTTACATAAACAACAGAAACTAATAATGGTAAACGGGCGGACCATATAATTATTATTTGTTTTTGTAAGATAATTAATTTATACACATATTATAGGTTCACAGAAGACATCGCAGAATATATTATGTGCACAGACAAAATGTAAAATTATTATTAATAATTATTAAATTAACAAATACTGACGTCGACATACACATACTAGAGAGCTGGCGAGTTTGTAAATAAGTTAATTGCCAAATTAATTTTCTTACAAGGAAGAATTGAGTTGGGTTGTACAAAGATCTTGAACAATTATTGACTAACCTGACAACATCGATTGTAACATCAATGACAGATATGATTTATTACCAATCACATTAATTTGTGTCGTTATTATATGTACAGTTAATTGCAAAATAGAATAGGACAGATATATAGTTGTTTAAACCTGCCTAACATCTTAAAGAAAGGTAAAGAAATCAAAATTATTTAAAGCCAAATTACCAATCGGTTAAAGTAAAATAATAATATTCATACACTGAGGAAAATGATCTACTACAACAGGTTTGCTAAGACATAGTTTGTATTGCTAGCTTATTTTTTATTAACCCATATTAAATAAATTGCTAGTATATTAAACCTGAGTTGGTGTTATATATCAATTCCAGATTTGCTAGAACAGTGTTTTTATCTGTAGTAATTAGTTTCATTAGCAGCACAGTCTTGTTGAATAATAAACTACTCTTAATACAGCAATTTTGTTAAGAAATAAATTATACCTTCTCAACGCGACGCATTTTGTTCCCAGTAAAGCGCTTTTGCTACAACTAAGAAAGCAGAACAGCGTCCCCAAAAACGAATTGTATCCGTTAGAACCTATAATTCACAAGTCGTTGGGTTCGTAGCGATCGGCAATCGTCACGCGCCGTATTATTAGTTTTAATGTGTTTGTAGCGTAGGTCATATCGTTGGTCGGAGTCTTCTAGCTGTCCTGTTTACATTTGAATTTTATTCTGTTTTAATTAATTTACTTTTACTGTGTATTTAAGTTTTTTTAAACTTTGCATGTCAGATTCCCATTTCGTACAACCCATCATTAGTATTGGACTTTATAATCTATGTATAAATGATGTTGCATAATAGATAACCATATGCTATGTTAAACGACAGGAACATTCACACTAGAAGCTTTTTAAATTTTTGAGAACTACAGTACTGATTTTTATCGGTAAGTATATGCTTTATTAACCGTAGCAAGCAAATATTGTTATGATTAATTAATAATAAGTTTTATTACAACAACTGTTAGTCGGAACTAATACAGTAAATAGCACCAGATTACAACCCCAATAGAACTGTTTTACTGTGAGTATTCATAGCAATAATGGCTATAAACCATTCTACGGTAGCATTAACTCCTCGGTATAGCAATTTTCGTTATCTTACAGTAGTTTAAAGTATTACAGTTTTATAAATCGTATGTGAATTCTTATAAGGAATAGAAGCCTTTTTCTTAATATAACATAGTCTCAGAGAAATTATTATTTATTTTCTGACAGGTTTGTCACTGTTCCAAATTTTCTTCTAACCTCACTTTTTGATTGTCATAAAACAACGAGTAAAATGTGCCTAGTATAAAATGGGTTTTTATCATCTTTCTCAAAATAAAATGGAAGGGATATTAGCCGCAAGGATTGATGGTATGGTCGAATTTAAAATTTTTGTTTTAGAAAAAAAAATATCTTCAAAATCTGAATTTTTACTCCCTTATGGCATGTAGGTAATGATTATCCATATCGTAAGTACTAATAATTCCTTAATAAAGGGATTTTGTTTTCTACCAGCCATCCAAACAATGCAATGGGTAAATTATTTCACTTATTCCATTACATCAAAATATAAATCTACATTCCTAAAAGCTTACATTGCCTACATTACCATTAGCATTTACCGCAAATGTAAACATATACGAAAGTTTATTTACATTCTTGTATAAACTAGGACTTATGCATACATTTCAAGCGTTGTTTAAGCTGCTAAAATCATCTATTGGGTAAAAAGCAAGACAATAGCTTGTTTGTTTGCATTGTTTATGTTATGATGGTTGATGTTGGAGAAATAGTTTTCAAAAAACAAACCAGACAAATTTCTTTAAGTTTATATTTGATAGCGCGGCTCGAATTTTCTTATTTTATAACTGAAAAATTATAAAGTATTTGCGTATCAACGCTGTAGACAAGAGCGTCCATAGAGCGTTTTTCAGGGGGGGCAAAAACTTAAACAATACTTTTTTATATACAGTGTCACCAGTAAAGTCCGCATCATATGGGATTTTTTTTTTTTTTAATAGCTTTATTCGAAATTTGACTTTGGCATCAAGTTCTGCTTCGATCGAGATGAAAATTAAGCAAAAAAATAGTAGTCGCGTGATTCGCATTATCTGTCAAATTTTAATTTTTTTCAAAAAATAATTCAAAAGTGGGGTTATTTCTGAAAATATCAAAAAAAAGTTATAGGAAACAGTTTTTTTAAATGCAGTTTCCAGCCTACGTGCAAAATTTCAGCTGGATAAGATAATTTTTATTTTTTACCCATGTTTTGTAAATTGCACCACTTTTGCAAAATAACACTCAACGCAACCTACATAAAACTTCTTAGTTTTGACAAATTCCAGTTCCTTTTTTTTAAAGTAGCGTTATATTAAATGTGTTTTTTTCTACGAAATCAAAATTTTGCTATTAAAATTTGGTCGCATGTGATGCAAAGTTCATTTGTTATTGACCCTGTATAGGGTAACGTCATAAAATAAATATTTTTAAAAACATAGTTTGTGTCTGAAAGTAATACACCTTAATATTAAGACAAAAAAGAACGCAGTGTCATCAGTGAAGTGTTCATTAAGTGGAAAATAAATTTTTGCTTAACCCAACGGAAAGTTTAACTATTTTCAACGATTTAATTTAAAATCTCTTTATTTTATTTTTTATTTTTTTACTTTCGGTCACAAACTACGTTTTCAAAAATACGTATTTTATGAAGTTACCATATACAGGGTCAAAAAAAAATGAACTTTGCATCACATGCGACCAAATTTTAATAGCCCAATTTTGATATTGTAGAAAAACACACATTTAATATGACGCTAGTTTAAAGAAAATGTATCTGAAATAAAGCATTGTCAAAACTAAGAAATTTTATGTATAGGTTGCGTTGAGTCTTATTTTGCAAAAGTGGTGCAATTTACAAAATATAGGTAAAAAAATCAAAATTATCTTATCCAGCTGAAATTTTGCATGTGGGCTAGAAACTGCATTTAAAAAAAAATTATAACTTTTTTCGATATTTTCAGAAATAACCCCACTTTTGAATTATTTTTTGAACAAAAAATTAAAATTTGACAGATAATGCGAATCACGTGACTACTATTTAGTTGCCTAATTGTCATCTCGATCGATGCAGAACTTGATGCCAAAGTCAAATTTTGAATAAAGATATTAATAAAAAAAATCCCATATGATGCGGACTTTACTGGTGACACTGTATAAGACTATTTATTTAACTTATGCCTAAAATGTATTAATTTATTGATATGTTTTTATTATGTAATTGTTCAGTTTAGTGATTTGTTGGTCTACTACCTAACCACTGTACTATTCAATATTCATACTGAATAATAAAATAAAATAGTAATGTGGGCGCCTAGGGGGGGGGGGGGGGCAAGTGCCCGTTTTGCCCCCCCCCCTATGGACGCCCTTGGCTGTAGATACAGTGGTTTGGTGATTCTCGTAGTCACGCCCAAGTTGTGAGCTTGAGCTATGAGGATCTTCCTGTAGTGATAATAATATATTTATTTTTTTTCCTCATACAGGTATACCAGGGCGACCACTTTTAACAGTATCTTTAACAGGACTGAATCTTCTTAAATTAATTGCTACCCTAGACACTGTCGATTGGCTAATAGGCGGACGATTTGGTTATTTCTCATTGAATATATCACGGACTTCTTTCACTATCACTAACTTTTATCTCTACAGCCAAACATAATCAAAATTTCAATGCGTTTATCTTCAGAGAGGCGCATTTTAGATGTAATATCGACAGATTAAAATTCATTCATTTGATTAACATACACTGACTTTTTTTTAATTCAACTTTTGACAAACTTAAATAGCAAATTATCAATGTCGGTACCTTAAATGTTGTGACTTAAGTTCAGAATACTCTTGAGTTGAGAACCATATCAATGGTGCATACCAGCATTACAGTGTTAATACCGTGCGAGCAAAAATTATTTGCATCAAAGAGAGCTTGGATTAAAAAACGTAGGGCGTGGTTTAGATCATAATGATATGGGGACGGTTATGGAGAACTATAGGGTAGGAGGCCGGTCGACAATGGCAGCATTTTCAAATTCTGTCCCGGTTTTTTGGTTAGTTCGCTATTGGCCGATAGATGGCTCTCGCGTCCGAAGTGGGCTGATGTTGTCTTCTTCTTCTTCGTTTTTAACATGGAAAACTAGATCCTCCATAGTTTTTAACTTTTACTAAACCCTTTATTTTTCTGTGCTTCTACTTTTGACAATTGACATTTTATTTTTCCAAATAACAAATAACGTTTGAAGGCAAGACAAGACAAAATAACGTTGTATTGTAATTAATTTCCATATTTATAATGAATAATGGTACAATTGATAAAAGTAGAGTTTGCTTTGTGTCGGGGTGGTAAGACAGGATCTTCTTCAGAGATGAAACGCAGCCAAATAAGTCCCTTTCTAGCTCCAAAGGTAAAACACTAGCTAGAATGTTCCTGTATTTTAAAAACGAAGCATCGTTGGAACTTTATACAGGCCGAGTTTACTAATAAGTATATCAAAGTAAGTGTAAATTCATATAAAAGTCCTTATTTGTTCCTTAAAGAACTAATTTAAATAAAAATAGTTATCGCGTCCATAAGAAACCATTTATAACCATTAAGCATAAATACACACGGCTCTTCATATTTTCGAAAGTGTTGACCAGCATCTCTGGAGAAATGTTACCACATTCTTGGATAATCCTTTCTTATAGTTATTCTAAATTTGCAACTGGTCTTTTAAAAATAGTGTTTTTTAAATGAGGAAAAACGAAGTAATCCATAACCGCTAAACAAGGTGATCTAAGTGGGAATTCAATGTCTGATCGAAAACTGATCAATCTGTCGTCGAAAAAATTGCGTAAGTAGTTAATAGTTTCGGCGGCTGTATGGGCGGTTGCACCGTCCTGTTGAAAATTTGAATACTTGCACTTTAGAAGGAAATAAACTTAGCTGCTTCTTAAGAATAGTCCTGCATGTTCCATAAGATCTTCCCACTTCTTGGGACAAGCGTCTCATACAATTTGTGGGCGTATTTTGCAATATTTCACGAACGTTTGCAACAACTTATTCTGTTCTTACAGATGGTCTTCCTGCTCCTTTTTGTTGTTGTTGTATAGAACCTGTTTCCCTAAACACAGCCACGGTTCTTTTCGGGCAATGATAAAAATCCCCAGCAATAAAAGCAACGTTAGGAAAATGTTCGTAATAATCGTCCATGCACAAACCCGGATTATATTGCCAGACACCATTTACACTAACCCCGTTTCGAAAATACGCTTCAACCATGAATGTTTTGTGCTGTTCCGTAAAGCCCGTTCTGTGAATTGTTCAAGAAATTGGAAAAATTAGCGATGAATCAAATTACTTGTAACGACTGTCAAAGATGACGGAATAACTGATTGATTGTTAATTTAGGTAGTTACTGACACCCAACAGGTATTGAGCTCTACGGCTAAGCATTACGTCCTTAGATGCAAGGCCCTCTTTGATGCAAATAATTTTTGCTCGCACGGTATTTAGTAAACGGTTCATAATAGGTATGGGGCGAAAAATGTCTAAAAGTGATTGCAGAATCCAAAAATTTAAAAATGTACAATCTGTTTCATTAAAATAATAAAGTTAATGCACTTAGCATTTTTTAAACCACCCTGTATAATATCCATTTAAATAGTGTTAACAGTGCAATGCAATAATTTATCTAAATGTAAATGCACTTGTCGACATACGTTACATGTTACTTAAAGACTTTACAATTCCATTTCGAATGTAAAGCACGTCGAGAGCTTGTCTGCATGTTTTGCGGCACCGTCATTGTATCTTACAAATGTTCATAGGAGTCATAAATAATAATATAACTCGGAGTATTATTTCTTGCTGCATTAGTAATACGTTATAACTAGAGTTAATTCAATTTTATCTTTGAAAGTGGTGAAAACGAAATTAAACCCAAAAAAGATACTTTGTTATACCTTGCGAGCAAAAAGTATTTGCATCAAAGAGGGCCTTGCATTTAAGGACGTAATGCTTAGCCGTAGAGCTTAATACCTGTTGGGTCTCAGTAACTACTTGAATTAACAATCAATCAGTTATTCCGTCATCTTTGACAGTCGTTATAAGTAATTTGATTCATCGCTAATTTTTTCAATTTCTTGAACAATTCACACAATGGGCTTTACGGAACAGCACAAAACATTCATGGTTGAAGCGTATTTTCGAAACGGGGTTAGAGTAAATGGTGAGTTCAATCCGGGTTTGTGCATGGACGATTTCACAAACATTTTCCTAACGTTGCTTTTATTGCTGGGGATCTTTATCATTGCCTGAAAAGAACCGCGACTGTGTTTAGGGAAACAGGTTCGGTTCTGGTGTCATATAAGGTCGGTCGAATTTCGTCCGGTTTTTGGGTTTATTAGAAAGTTAACGTTAAATGAAACAATTTGATGCAAAAAAAAATGCGGATAAAGCCATTTTTTTCAAATTAAAGCCATTTTTAATATTTAATTAGTTTAGGGTTTCGGTCGACTTTCTGGATACAAAAACAAGCTGTACCTGCTAGTAGTGTTGTCATTGTCTTTAAGAGGGTTGGACGAAGATAGCAATATGACGATATTACCCGTGTTTGTTTAATCGAATATATTCTTATAATTTAAGCGGACAAGCGCGGATTCGCCGATATCTGTTGCTATTTCACTTTCTTTACCAATGTTGCCAAGTTATTTGTTGATATTTTCAGGTAAAGTGAAGTAATATATTAAAAATGAAAATAAACTTTATGCCATTACCGCATAAAGGTGTAACTTAGGCCGCGGCAGCGGCCGTCGCGTAGCCGGCGTTCTATGGCGTAGCCCAAGGATGTTTATAATAGTTGCGGGGCGGGCGAAGCCCGCAACGCTAGTGTATGATGACATTACCTCGTAAAGGGGTTATTATTAAAGGTGTAACTTAGGCCGCGGCAGCGGCCGTCGCGTAGCCGTCGTTCTATTGCGTAGCCCAAGGATGTTTATAATAGTTGCGGGGCGGGCGAAGCCCGCAACGCTAATGTATGATGCCATTACCGCATAAAGGTGTTACTATAAAAGGTGCAACTTAGGGCCGCTGTAGTGGTCGTCGCGTATCCGGCGTTCTATTGCGTAGCCCAAGGATGTTTATAAATAAAATAAAATAATAAATATCTTTATGTTTTTTAAAATATATTTTATTATAAATAATCTCAATTAGGTATAAGACTTTTTGAAATACCCAACCAGCGTTAATGACTTCAAATCATGAAAATTGGTCCAACGTGGCAACACAGTAAGTATTATGTCAAATAATGAGACTTCTCGCATTGACATTTTCAGCACAGAAAAATAAAGGGTTTAGATTTTCGGTAAAAATGTCAATTTATAAATAGTTTATTATTAATTTTTCGCGTTAAAAGTGTATAATCCGCAATTTTTTTGCTTTTAACCTGTTCTATACAGCTTAGGCTATATGATAAAATTTTAAAACTATCAAAATTCGACCGACCTTATATGACACCAGACCCAACAGGTTCTATACAACACAAAAAGGAGCAGGAAGACCATTTGTAAGAACAGAAGAACTTGTAGCAAACGTTTGTGAAATAATTCAAAATACGCCAACAAATTGTATAAGATGCCTGTCCCAAGAAGTGGGAAGATCTTATGGAACATGCAGGACTATTCTTAAGAAGCAGCTAAATTTATTTCCTAATAAAGTGTAAGTATTCCAAGAAATACAAGCCGCAGATTTTGAAAGACGCAGGAATTACTGCAGGAATTTATGCTTGGAGCATGGCGGTGACCAATTTCAGCAATTTATGTAATTATTTTTCTTTTTCTTTCTGTATATTCTTACTTTGTTAATTTTGTAAACAACAAAAATAAATTTGTATTTGTCTACTTATTTTATTACTCATAAGTTTGGCATATCATGTCATATAATATGAGTTTGACAAAATTTTAACCTAGATTTGGTTAGATATATCGTCCCCATATCATTGTGATCTAAACCAAGCCCTAAGTTTTTTAAATCAAGCCCTCCTTGATGCAAATAATTTTTGCTCGCACGGTAGTATTATGGGATACAGTAAAACAAACTTGAACTAGTAAATTTTCACTACATTAACAGAAAATTACATGTTTCGCTAATACTGTAGCTTCGTCAGATAACAATGATTTAGTAAAAGTTAAAAATAAAAAGGGGGTGCAATAAAATTAAATTATTGAAGATGTAAATAAAACAGTGGAAGGGTATATCAATAGCGGAAAATCGAACAGAGAGTTTAAAAATGAAATAAGGTACAATATGAGTAATTTACAAAATTTTAAGTATATTATGGTCAACAGAATAAATTTAGGTGAATTATTTAAATCTAATTGATCATTAATAACGCCACTAAGGAAGCTTCACAAAGAAGGATACCCTATTAGACCGGTAGTTTATTTCTTTTCTGCGCAGTCATATAAAATTTCAAAAAAATAAATCGACATAATTAAAAGTAACACCCCATTTCCAGAAAAATTTGCCATAAAAAATTCTCTTTAGCTAGTAAATAAAATTAATAATGTTAATTTACCTAACAATGCTAAGTTAATTTCTTTTGATGTGACCAATTTGTTTCCCAGTGTACCTATCGATGAAACTATTACTTTGGTTAATCAACTTCTTACCTTAAAGAAATGTAAATCTGATTAAAAAAACAAGAAATAATTAATTCTCTTAGAGTATGCCTTGAACAGAATTATTTTAAATTCAACGATAAAATATACACTAGCAAAAATAGTCTTATATTATGGATAACCCCTTAGTCCTTTATTTGCTGAAATATTTATGTTCAATCATCCTCTTTTCAAACAGTTTCTTTATTGACATAGGTATGTTGATGATGTCTTAACATGTTTTCTTGGAACTGATAGACAGTTAAAAGTCTTTTTAGAATATATTAACAGCTTACACAACAATATCAAGTTTACAATAGAACACGAAAATGACAACTCTATTAAATTTCTTGATTTAAATATTAAGAGAGAAAATAATAGACACTTAAAAAACATTATAAAATAAATTGCAGTTATAAAAAATACTTCGTGTATAAATCTTCACTAAATTTATTGTTATACCATAACAATTGTTTCGACACACAGTGTCTTCGTCAGATGGTTACAAATGAATGGATGATTTAAATTATCTTAAACTATAAAATTTACTCTAAATATTTACCTATTTTATTTTATTACACTTGGAAATACCAAATAACCCAACTATCTGTTATTATTGATTATAATGACCCATTCTTCAATAATAACAGATAGTTGGGTTATTTGGTATTTCCAAGTGTAATAAAATAAAATAGGTAAATATTTAGAGTAAATTTTATAGTTTAAGATAATTTAAATCATCCATTCATTTGTAACCATCTGACGAAGACACTGTGTGTCGAAACAATTGTTATGGTTTAACAATAAATTTAGTGAAGATTTATACACGAAGTATTTTTTATAGTTCTTATAATGGATCTTCATCAATTAACGGCTACCTCTATACAATTTTTAAATTGCGGTTATTAACGGATATAACTCAAATCTAAATAACCAAATCCTAAAATAGAAAACTTACAAAAAGGCTATAGACTTAGTTTTTCCTAGAAGCAAAAAATCTGGCAAATTTAAACTAGTCACTTTCTTTGGACAACCTAGCAAAGTAATTGGCAATTTTCGTAACAAACTTGATATAAATTTGTCTTTCAAAACTAATAGGTAACTCTTTAGGTAAATTTATCAAAAACAATAAAACTAAAAGCGATAAAAATAAAAAATCAGACGTCTATAAATTAAAATGCAAAGATTGTGCTAAAACATACATTGGCCAAATGGGTAGACATTTTAACAAAAGAATACAGGAACATTATAACAGTTTTCTAAAAAGCATAACCAACTCAAACTATGCTAACCATTTACTTGATAATCAACATCATCCTTCCTTTAAAATCTTACATACAGAAAACAAGGGCTTAAAACTAAATTTGTTAGAATCGATGGAAATAAATAAACTTAAAAATACGGACCTGTTACTTAATGATCAATTAGATTTAAATAATTCACCTTGGTTAAATTTATTCTGTTGGCCACATACTTATATAAGATTTTGTCAATTACCTACTCATATTGTACCTAATTTAATTTTTTAAACCCTTTGTTAGTTTTCCGGCTATATTGTAACCCCTTCACTGTTTTAGTTACATCTTCAATAATTTAATTGTATAGCAGCCCCCTTTTTATTTTTTAGTTTCAACTTTTATCAAATCATTGTCATCTGATTTCTTGATCTTGTTAATATAATGGAAATTTACAAGCTCAACTTTGTTTTACTGTATCCCATAATACTATAATTATGGATTTCCACCTAGTATCGGCTGAATCAATTAATATAGATTTGTCAGATAACTACTGCTTGTAGCACTTTTTTGTGGATATATACTTTGTATTTATTAATTCACCGGTTTTATAAAATGACTAAAATTAACTAAAGTCCTGTTTAATAAAATCTTGGTTTGGTTGTATCTCTTTTTGGCCACCCTGCATAATAAACAATATTTTTAAAATATGCAACTTAAGTGTATACATAAGTTTTGTATTAAAAGAAAAGTTGCACAACACTGATGATACAAAGAAACTTTAAAATCGACTAAAATGTATGAGTTCGGCGCTCAATTCCGAGTAATTAAACACAATTGGAGTTAAAACAGAAACTAAACACTTATTTTCTACAGCATCATTAAATAAAATCCTAGTTTGGACGAAAGTTTTAATTAACACATAAAACTGCACCCGCATTCGTAAAGAGCATAAACTGCATAAATTACAGTCGGTGCTTTACCGCAAAATGTAAACATATTCATGCATTTTCATTTCGTAAAATAATGTTTCTTTTGCTTCGGATCTTTTTCATAATCTCATATTTTTATTTGGGAAAAAGTACGGCAAAGGATATTTTGTTTAGTGTTTCACTCTCGTGTCGTATCGTTCTCGCGATAATAAGCGACGGTTCTTTTAAGTTTAGTAACAATATTTCTTCAAAACATTTCTCAAAGTTTTCACTATTCATCGAATCATGAGAATCACCAGATTTCTGGCCAGACTTGAATATCAAATTTGCATTATTCACAAATTTATTTTCTCCACGACCATTACTGAATGCAATAATTCCAAAATCATTTTTGATAATAGAATGTAAAAATTCTCGCTCTTGAGTTGGAATATTTATTCTGAAACAATTGCTTCTTATGCGTTTTGCGTGTATTTTCATTCCATAACAAGATACGGAATACGGAATGAATATTCTGTAATTGATATAAGCGACATAGGTTACCTTGAATTTCGAAACTGTCAGTGTCAGATAAAAATGGCCGCGTTGTAATAATTATTTTCAGACAAATTTTAGTGCAAGTCAAAAAATGAGTGAAAAATCGGATAAATCAGATATGGAACTGGATGGTCGTGGAGAAAATATAGTCTGCTATTCTGAACCAGCATGTAGAATAATATACCGTACACCCTCTGACGATTTTTTTTAACTGTATGAGGAGTATTATCTTGTCAACTTCGCCGAAAAGCCCCTTTACTGTTTCATCCAGAAAAACAGGTTTTAAGGGAAATTGAGAATTGCCGCTATTCTTAAATTATCTTAAAAATTCTACTCGATTTGAGATAAAAGGCTTATTGCACACTTACACGGCGACCGTCCTAACGGCACCATTTACGCGATTTACCGCGTTCTTGTTATCCTTGCACACATGCACGGTTTTCGTCAGTTTGATTCTATTTTGAATCGATTATGGATCATAGACGTGCTGTGGCGATTTTAAAGTCTTACAGGCGTATCGAAAAACGAAGGAAGACACGAAACAGAATTTTGTGGGTTCATCCCATCAATATGGGAAGGTGCATTCTTTGTACTATTTGGTCAGTTGAGGGGAGACGAAAAAAACTTTTTTAACTATTTTAGGATGTCCATATCCAGCTTTGATGGCCTACACGAACGGTTAAAAAATTCGCTTCAACGTCAAGATACATATATGAGAGAGTGCATACAGCCTGAAATGTTGGCTGTTACAATCAAAATCAGGATTGACCTCCAAACATATTTCGTTCCAGGCACTTCTTGTGCAGTTTCTGTCGTTATATATAGAACTTGTTTTGTCCCAAATACCCGGCCTTGCTTCCACTAAAGATATAAGCATATCCATATCTATAACTACTGAAGCATATCCATATCTATAACTACTGCAATTGCGAAAAATATGATTATGATAAAATATAGGTACTAAATAAAATAATGTTGCCGCCAATGAACCAAGAAAATGTCTGTAATCTTAACTCTACTGGGCATGTCTCTCCGTCAACACGGTAACGGTCGCCGTGGGGGCTCACGGTGACATCGCAGTGGAACGGAACCGTGTACACGGTGCCGGTGCGTGTGAAAGGTCACATATCGATGGTTAAGGTGCAAAACCTCGTAAGTCGGTTTTCTTCCATTTAACCTTTTATTCGATAAACACTTAGAAAAAAATATATTCTTTAAGCTTACAAAATCTCGTAAGTCCATTATTAATTTTAATTAATTTTACGGACCCCTGGCGCCATCTGCCAAAACCTCGTAAAATTAATTTGCCAGACAGTACTAAAATTCAGAAATCTCTTAATTCGACTGACGAGGTTTTGGTACTAGAGTTACCTAGTCTTCCAAGTTTTCCAAGTTTAAATATTTAAAGTTAAAACCTCGTAAGTAGATTTTCTTAATTAACAAAAATTTTCAAAAAGTATGTATATTATTGTATATCCCCAGAAAATGGTTCAGCAAATCATCTAATTTTGTTTAAAATAATTTTTCAAATTTCTCAATTCGTTTTTCGCTTCTCCTGTAAAATTTATAAAAACCTACTTACGAGGTTTTGCACCTTAACCATCAATATGCTGCCTAATCCCCTAACCGTATAAACGGTGCCGTTAGGACGGCGGGCGTGTAACTGTGCAACGGGCCTAAGGGGTTGCTCTATTAAAAAACGCCTGTTTGATACCGTAGGTATTTACGCCATTTAAATTTAAATTTTTTAAAATAGTCCGCTAATGAACCAGTGGATATTTCAACACCATCAATAATTTTAAGGTTTAGTTGTCTTGTCTTGAGCGAATGGTAACGTGTTCTATACATCCCATCAATGGTCTTATGGTATGTTCATGAATGTCGTGAGGTTGTCGACCACGGGATGACAAAATAGTTACATTATTGCTATTCATTCTTAAAATCTACATCCTTCTCTATCCCCTTTGCCTTAATTCATTGTATTGTTTAACACGAAACTTCCAAACAATCAGAAACTCTCTAAAAAATAGGTACGTATAAAAACATTGCCATACATTTTTCATGTTTATTATTTACTAGCGTGTACCCGGCCTGCATTGCAATGCGAGGCATTATACGCCTTTGAGATAATAATAAGGCGAGTTCACCATCACGTCAAGATTTATAAATACAAACCCGAACAAACCTCTAAATTTATGAGTGTTTCTCTACAATATTATGCAAGTATTATACATAAAAACCTTCCTCTTGAATCACTCTATCTATTAAAAAAAACCGCTTCAAAATCCGTTGCGTAGTTTTAAAGATTTGAGCACATATAGCTGTGGACAGACGCGACAGCGACTTTGTTTTATACTATGTTAAGAACTATGTTTTATGATGTTTTCACAATTCCTGCTTTATTATATCAACTTACCACGTTAACTGTGTTAAAGGGTAAAGGAGTCTTTCCGAAATCATTTTCTCTTTAAAAATAATCAAATAATTTTAAAATTAATGCTTGTTTTTTTCACAATGTTAATAGGGAACTTTCCAATTTTTTTTTTCAATAATATGATTTAGTTAGGCCTGAAAAAAATATTTCCCAATTATTACTCCTTAAAAATCAGTAATAACTTGGTAAAAATTCTTTAAAGTTTCGCGCGTGTCAAAAGCATTTCAAACGACCTTTTAAGCGCGCCAAGCCCGATGACGTCACGAAGTATGACTTTTCCGTCATCCGTCATCCTGACCGGTGGCCTAGCTACCGAGTTTGCATTTGAATTGCCGTGTGTTATTGTTATTGTATTGTTGTTTTAAGGTGGAATTCTCAACGTGATTCAATTTATTGCCAACCTATAACCTATTTCGTGGATGTCATCATGACAAATAATACTTCGTGACGTCACGACCCGTTTTTACCCGCTTGGGATAATTTGAATTTTGGGGCAGTTTTAAATCTTTCTAGCGGTCTTTTGGGACGAAATATGTTGTTTTTTTGCTGCCATATGTTTTATGACAATATATACTTAGGATTTATAGAATTTTTTCATGCTTTAAAATTTTTGTCAAGTTCCCTATTAAAAATGTCACTATCAAAAATGACAATAAAGCTTTTTTGGCTGGTAAAATTATACGACATTTATTTTTGACGCAAAGTTACTACCTCACCTAGTTCTCGAACGTTAGAAAGATAAGCACTAGTCGTAACGTAACGGTCAACGGTCATTGAACAAACTTTATATGTCTGTGCACATGGCAATACCCTACTTTTTAAGAGCACCATGTACATATAATTCAAACTATTAAAGCCTATTATCGACAAATCTTATCTTTAAGGCAACAATGCGTTAAAATAGGAAGTAATATTAGTTCCTATCAAACAATTAGATGTGGAGTACCACAAGGTTCTATTCTAGGACCCACATTGTTTCTTATTTATATCAATTCTATTTCAAAATTAAAATTATATGGAAAAATTAAACTTTTTGCCGACGATACAACAATTATTTATTATGCTAAAAATATTAGGGACATCAAATTAAATATCAAAAAAGATTTAAAAATTATATTTGACTGGTTGCAATCTTATAAATTAACTTGAAATTTTAACAAATCATCATTTATGTACATTGACAAACAAAGACTAGATATGGAAAGGTAACCAATAATATTTAATGGGGAAAATATTAATTACAATGATAACATAACATTTTTAGGATTATATATTGATCAAAATTTAAGCTGGAGAAAACACGTAGAACATATTCGAACTTACATTTCATCGTTAATTGGGATATTCTTTAAAATTCGTCACTGTATATCTTTAAATTATTTAAAAAATATTTATCATGCATTAGTACATTCAAAAATGCAGTATCTTATTTCTATTTGGGGTTCAGCCAATTCAATAGTACTAAACCCTTTAAAGAAATTTTTAAAACAAAAAATTTCTAACATAACGTTTACAAAAGTTCATGATATTCATAGACATGATACTAGACAAACTAATTTTTTAAAAACTATTAAAATAAACAGTAACTTTGGAAAACGGTCATTGTTATATAATGGATTAATATTATATAATATTTTACCGGAAAATATTAAAACATTAAAAAAACTACCATTATTTAAATTTCATTTTAAAAAATATTTCCTAGTATAAATTTCTTTCTTAACGTGTTAATCATACGTTTATAATATAAAACGAATTATTTTTTTTAACTGCCTTTTTTTATATATATATATATCTACCTATTAAGTTAGAGTAATAATTGTTAGTTATTTTTATATACTTATCCCTGTAATAAACTTGTTAAGTTGGTTGGGAATAAAGTAAAAAAAAAAAGGCATAAAATTAGTTCGCGCAATCGTTGACTCACTAGGTACACACCGATTGGCTTGAACAAAATCGCATCGAACATTTAATTCGATTATCTTTCCAAATATAAGACGATGCGACCTGTAACTATAAATTCCGCAAATCCGTTCGCAATATTCGAAGATAAAAATATTTTCCTCGTCATTCCCGTAGCGAAGTATGTTTGCTCCCGTATCTGGAAACCGATTGGCTTAAACAAAATTGCATCCAGCATATAAGAGCGCTACGATAAGTAGTTTTCTGGATCCATTTATTTGCCTCTAGAAAGATTTTCGTAGTAAGATATTTACCGAAATAGATCAAAGCGTCGAGACGTACCTTTACGTATATTGACATGGCAAAGTTGTGTGAAATTACTTACTAGAACTAAAGTTCTATCTTACTTTTATAGTGGATATTTTACCTAATATTACACAGTTAGGTTTGTGTTATTTATGTTTGGTTAGCCCGTCAGCGCCCATGGCTTTACAACTTTAAGGACAGAGCTTATATTTAATATTACAATTTAAAACTAAACCAAAAAAAAAGAAAAAAATGTAAATTAATTTTTTTTAATTCGGTTTACAAAAAAAAAATTGTGGCACCTACAGGTGAGACTGGTCACCACCACTAACACTGAATAAAAATATAGAAGAAAACTACTGCTGAAAAGTTTAAATTTTCAGATTTTGTGATCACTTCTTCAGTATCTCCGCGTCCCAAATTAGATACAAAGTCATCCATATTTTCAGACCACTTCAAAGTTGACCCCATAATGGTTTTCCTTGTTTTTTTCTTTTTTTGTAGACACCTTGGAAGACGTACTTGGTATTATATTGTCTGGTTCTAGCTTATCGTGACTTGTAGTTGCAAAAGTCACTTCTACTTCTACCTAATAGATGATTTATATCCGCTTCGCCCTCCTCTCCGCTTTCTTCATCGATAATTTCTCAATCTTTTGGTGAAAATAGGGTGACTCTCGTGCAATTTTAGGCTAAAAATAAAGCAAACAAATAACCGGTGTCACCTATAATAGGTAACATCAAATTTTCAAAAGTACAAAAAAAGTATAAGTATTTTACGAAAATTTTTATACTGACTCTTGTATTATACAAAAGTACTATATCTTAACTTCCAATTATACACAATATTAGGTTTTATTACTTACGGCCTCGTATATTTATTACGATTTTTGTTGACGAACTCGGGATTTTGCGCCATTATTGTAAAACGTGGTGACACAGAACGCCGAAATATAACTGAAAATCATGCACTCGATGAGTATAAACGTATTGTGCGTTATTCAGAGCGCCCTCTATCTACGAAGGTCATTTATAAAGCCCAATTCGCACTAGTAAACGTGTAGGATATTTTTGAATTAGCTGCACCTGTAGGTGACACTGAGCGCTAACAAGTTAAGGCAAAGACAATTAAAAAACTAGACTGGGTACATATCGCTAATTGTCAGCCGAGAGTGCATCTAATATTAGTACTAAAAAAATTTACAATAAAAAATACTTTTCTTTTCTTTTTTTCTATTTACTATTGCTTTTTTTGCCTCACCTTCCTGCGGAACGTGAAGGGAAAACATATCGCCAAATTGTCATTATAAGAACTGACCAAAACTACACAATGGTGCAAAATTTCCGTTTTCTCGTATAGATAGGTAGTTTTCTGAGACGGCGCCGTATAGGTGCTCTTTAAACTCGCACACCTTTGTGCAATGTGGGATATACTTTCCATATTTGCTCTATAAAAATATGTAAGTATTCAATCGATTAAAACATAAGCAAAAAATTATTCTTACATGGAAGCTATCAATTATCAGCTAATAAATTTGTAGAAATATTATTGTGCCGAGCCCTTCGGGCACGGCACTGTTCTAGTTCGTTCATTTAATTATACGAGAGCTGTCACTTTGACAGGTAAGTGTAATTTTTTTTAGCTTTTTCGTAGCGAGGGTTATAGCTGTAAGAATTCGAAATAAAAAAATTTTCAGGTACCTAAATAAGAATGTTTTATACGATAGCTGTCAAATTTTGACAGGTAGGAGTCAGGTTTTTTTATCCTTTTCGTAGCGAGGGTTATAGCTGTAAAAATCCTAAAGTGAAAAATTTTTCAGTTCCTAAATAACAAAGTTCTATACGACAGCTGTCAGACTTTGACAGGTAAGTTTCAATTTTTTTTTGTTTTTTCGTAGCGAGAGTAACAGCTATAAGAATCCTAAATTTAAAAATATTTCAGTTCCTAAATAACAAAGTTCTATACGACAGCTGCCATTTTGACAGGTAAATGTCAATTTTTTTAAAGCTATTCTTGTATCTAGGATTAAAGCTGTAAGAATCCAAAATTTAAAAAAAATTCAGTAGTTAAATAACAAAGTTCTATACGACAGCTGTCAAATTTTGACAGGTAAGTTAAAATTTTTTTTTTAGATTTTTCGTAGCGAGATTCATAGCTGTAAGAATCCTAAATGAAAAATTTTTCAGTTCCTAAATATCAAAGTTATATACGACAGCTGTCATTTTGACAGGTAAATTGCAAGTTTTTTTAAAGCTTTTCTTGTATCTAGGATTATAGCTGTAAGAATTCGAAATTTAAAAAAAATTCAGTACCTAAATAACAAAGTTCTATACGACAGCTGTCAGATTTTGACAGGTAAGTGTCAATTTTTTTTAGCTTTTTCGTAGCGACGGTTATAGCTGTAAGAATATCAAATTTTAAAAAAATTCAGTACCTAGATAACAAAGTTGTATACGATACCTGTCAGATTTTGACAGGTAAGTGTCAATTTATTTTAATTTTTTTCGTAGCGAGGGTGAAAGCTGTAATAAAACTAAATTAAAAAAATTTTTAGTACCAAAATAACAAAGTTCTATACGACAGCTGTCAAATTATATATACTTAAATAGTAATTCTTATTTTTTATAATTTGCTACCATTTCTATGCTGTTTAGGTATAGAACAATATATTTGAAAAAAGTAGTATTTGTGATGACCTAAACGAATATCCAAACCAAAAGTATATCGGACGCACCCAATTCGATTTATTAACGATCCAATATGACCCTACATTGATTTTAAAAAAATCAAAAAAATTACTTCCTAACTTTCGATCGCGTTCGCAAACAACAGTGTTTTGTAGCCCAACGTCTTCTACATGTCGAAAAAGTTTAAATCGATTAAAATGCTTTTTGGCACCTGTATCGCGCCACAACGAAATAAAAACATATTTTTCAACTTTCACTTTAATAACTTTTTTCCGGTACACCCTGTATATTGGAAATTTTTCTAAGACGTACCCCTACTATTCCTCTCTACATCCAGTAAATTTTAATCGTTTTGCTCTAACCGTTTTCGAGAAAAAAATTCGCGAATATCTAAATGTGGAACAGCCTCCCACCACGTGGCGACGGATTATCAATGTCGGAACGCCATCTTTAAAATCGAGATTACAACTATTTCTGAAACATTTTGGGCAAATATTTTGGTCAATAAAATTAGAAGAAGGTTCAAGGTAGATATTCCACCTGATTTAAAATCTGGAAATGTTCTTATTATTCTAGCAAGTCACGCTAAAAACACCCATTTTTCGCCATTTTTGACAGCCGGATTTTTAGAATTAATAATTAATTTAGATACATCAATATCAAGGCACTCTTAGTCAAAAGTGAATGGTGTTAGAATTTGTAAAGATTGCCTGTTTCCGTACCCAAAAAAGCGACTTTTCTCAATTTTGCGAATATATTTTAATAATTTTGGATATGTAGAGGTGTTAAGAAGTAATCAGCGCATTTTTTGAGAAAAAAATAAAACGGTTTTGTTAAAAATTGAATAAGCTACAGTCGATATAGTAAAAAAAAAGCTGCCGTTTTTTCCGTATTAAAGATAAATAAACGAAAAAATATCTCTTAAATACAATTTGACAAGCTCTATCCGCTAAAGTTTACAACGTTTCGATCAAAAGTCGTTTTCAGTACGAAAAAAAATAAAAACCGTGAAAAAATCAGGCCTAACTTTATGATTTCCACTTTCTTACAATTTTCGGCAATTTCCATTTCAGTTAGGTATAGAACGATATATTGGAAAAAGGTAGATTTTGAGATGGCCTAACCGATTATCCAAACCGAATGTCGATTGAATGCACCCAATTCGACTTATTAGCGATCCAAGAGGTACCATTTTTGACCAATTTTCAACTTTAAAAAAATCAAAAAAATTACTTCCAATCTCTCGATCGCCCTCACAAACAATAGGGTTCTGTAACTCGCGGTCCTCTACACGTCCAAAAAGTTTGAATGGATCAAGTTCATTCCTGGGACCACGGTGTGGGCCGCGTGAAACTCGACTTTTTTCGACTTTGACGTTTAATAACTTTTTTCCGGCACACCCTGTATATTCGAAATTTTCACACAACGTACCCCCACTATTCCTCTATAAACCCAAAAAGTTTCAATCGTCCCACTCTAACCGTTTCCGAGAAAAAAAATCGCAAATGTGAAAATGTCGAAACTGACGCCGACAACATACGCACATTATTTTCACCGAAGCGCCTATATAGGCAGAGTATCAAGAGCAGTCAGGATTGTCGTGATTTCGCGCCGAAGCGCCGTATAACATATCGCGTGTTCGCGCGATATGTAATTAGCATTAGGTTATAAGCAATGAGCCTAATGAATAAAAATGTAGGAATTGCTTATTCTCATAAAATTGAAGTAATTTCTTGAAAGCCAATGAATAAAAACTAAAGTAATTGCTTTTGCGTCCAGCAATTGCTTAAAAGTGCAGGAATTGCTCCTAGTCAATGCTTTTTCTTAAAAAATAGAAGCAATTGCTATCGTTTGCTTAAAATGTGATAAATAAATTAAGGAATTGCTATTTCTAGTGTAGCGATTGCTTTCAACTTTTTAAGGTAGGCCGACCCCTGCATCATCTGCTTGGTAGCAGTCAACTTTAGTTCTCCGCGGCATACACGTGCGTTGCTCTTAATTTGTGTCTTCAATTATGGCTGAATATATGAACGTCCGTAAAAAAAATCTACAGTGTATGTACGTAAAAATTGCAGATATTAGGGACTTAAAGCATGCCATAAATTTCGCTCGTATTCGTATCCGTATCGAAGTGCGCATGCGCAGAATCGATACGGTCGTCGGGATAAGTTACGAGCTTCGTATTGTTACCCGCATCTTAACCTTATTCGTATCGTATCGGCCAAACCAAAACAGTGTACATAACCTAGAAAAAGTGCTTTTAATATTTTTTCTTGTCAGTTTTTTACGTTTATTTCGTCCGACGAAAGCAATAAGCAATGGATGAATAGATGAATAGGTGAAAGAGACTATTTTATACAGAAGAAGACGACCTTTTTCTCCTTAGGGAGATAGTGGGTCACAACCCTTTTGAGAATCGCATGGAGGCTTATTAAAAATAATACTGAAAAGTCGTTGTTTAATATGTGAATGGCAACTAGATCATCTAGATCGTCATCCTCCTCATCCTCATCAATGAAAAGGGGGTTATATATTGACAATACCTTTCATTTTGGAGCAAATAAATGTAAACCAAATTTAATAAAGAAGTACAAATCTAAAAAAAAATAATATGACTGGACGAGATACCATACCATAAATATACGGATAAGTTAAAAACTGCTTTAAATGTATTTTTCGTAGGTAACGTAAATCGATACGATACGGTTACGGATACGGATAAGTACAAAATTTTAGAGTCTGCTTTAAGTGTCTATTATGATTTCAGAAAGTTGTATCGATTTGACAGCGAAAATGTTGAGTGGTTGGCAAATTATTTTTTGACTGATACTGGTAAAAGGCGAGGGGGACGAGGGGGTGCACTGTCGCCTTTAAATAAGATTAAAGTCTTTCTGCGAAAATTGTTGAATCCGGGCTTTTAAAATTCTGTAGGTGAAGAACTCGGTGTTCACCAAACTACTGTCTGTAAAACATAGGGGAGATCCGGCTATGATGGCATACTGGCTTTGATGGCACACTAGCATTTTCTCTTATCCTGTAATGTTAGGAACGACACAATAGGCAACCAACAATTCATTTGGTTAGTTTACATACAATATTTAACGGGTTCGTGTCGTTGTCACTATTTTTTGAAAATAAACTGAAAAATTTATTTATTAGTGATTGAAAAAAATATTTTTTGGTAAGTAAATAATCTATTATTTGATATAGCAGTGAAAAAATGTAAAGTTTTTGTAATATACAGGTAAAGTGGTATTCTAACCTTAAATTTTCATGTGACAGCAAGCGATGGGAGTGTTCAATTTAATTCGGCGCGGTTTATTTAGGCATGTAGATTCGGATATGATGGCATAGTGTGCCAACATAGACGGAATTCCTTATATTCACTTTCACGATGTCGAGAAGCTGAATTCGATGTCAAAGTTGTCACAAGTGGAGCCACACCGAATGTGCTGGGGTCAGCTCCAAAACCAAATCCTTTATTTGCGAAATATGTGTTTAGTTGTTTATGTTTCTATGTCATTATATATTTAGTTATTTATGTTTCTATTAGGAAAACATTTCATTATAAGTTGTTAAAATGCTTTTCCATTTTTTAAATACAAATATTGAAACTTTTTGAAACTATGCCATCATACCCGAGGTCTAGATATGATGGCACACTAAGGTAAAAAAAAAATCTTATTTTTACACTTCAAGTTTAGAACCAGGGTGTTTATTTACACTCCAAATAAATGGTACGGTAGGGCTCTATATCTAATAAGAATTTTAAATTTTTATCTTTAACGGTCTCTAATTTATTGACTATTAAAAAAATGTATGCCATCACAGCCGGATCTCCCCTACACTTCTGTAATGGATGCAGTTTTGGAGAAGTCCAATATTTTTATTAAATTTCCTACAAATGCTGAAGCTGTTGTGGAAGCTAAACGGTTATGGTCAGAGAGATTTATTTATGTTCCTTCAATTTGTGAACGAATATCGATTGCTTGTCTTTAATTTCTTTATCACTACTATCACTTTCCTCATTTTCACTGAAATCTGCCATATCACAAATATAAGTTTACTACTATTTTCCACAAAAACGTAAAAGATTACTATTGTACTAAATAAATAGACCAACGTTGTTGTACCTATTTACGTTAGTCAACTCTTTTGCAAATTAGGCACCAAACTGAACATGAAATCTATAATATGAACAAGTAGATAATAAGCCACGTCTGAACTTGTGTTGAATAAGCATTTGCTATTTATTCATATCCAGATCTAGCAATTGCTTTTACTTATAGCATTTGCTAGTCAAGCAATCGCTTTTACTAAAAAGTAATTGCGTCAAGTAATTGCTTAATTTTTATTCGTTAGGCTCATTAAGAAACAGAAATAAGATTTGATACGTAAAACCAAGGCTTCTGGGAATTAACGAGGAGTACGTGAAACAGAATACAGGCCTGTTCATTACAAAATATAACTGAAATTTTGACGTTTAACTTGTGGAGCAAATAAAAAGTCTGTTTAATGACCATTGACCGTTATATATTGTCGTATATCCCAAATGGTAATGCGAATGGGTTATGTAGCTTAGATGGTTTTGATTTATGCTTATTATTTACTGCCCTTATGGTGCGTTATTTAATCACTGAAACACTAAGGATTTTTGAAGAGATTTATTTGATGAATAGAAAAGCAATAAGATAATAAAAGATTTCAAGAAGTATTGTGAATAAAAACAAATTAAATACTTGCGAGGGTAAAACGATGAATTTAAATAGTTTGCTAATAAAAAGAGAGATTGCTTCTTTTTACTCACTTTAGGACGGTGTTATTTCAGCAAGTTTAAAGAAACAATTTCCAATTAATAGATATCTAACTCTGACAAAAACGAGAACTATACAAAATTTATACAATAAACAATTAGTTAAATTACTCAAATAACACTTACGCAATGGGAGCAAAATAAACTGGTTCTGGTGCAGAACTCTTCATGACTTCAACAATTATTGGATTTAATCTTCACCCCAAACTGACTAGACAAACGGGCAGAGGTTACCCTTACACTTGAATAATTGGTAAAACTCTCTGAGTAAGAGATCTTTTGAGTTTTTATACAGTTTTGCAACCCTTATCAACTGGAAGAAGGGGTTCCGTTTTGCTATGTGAGCAATAGTTTTGCATGTTAATAAAAGAGGGGAATTCCCTGGATGTACTATTGGAAATGGAACCCTTTATTCCAACCAATTATAATATCTAAATATACAAACATATATTTCTTATCAGCATTCGTCTACTGACTCCTCCTACGAAACTAGAAATGTCCTTGTCCTTGTTCTATGCACTATCGTTCCACTACGCCTCTTCTTATCAAGCTCAACACCCATTATGAGTCTTAGCAATACAGCGAAGTATGAGATGAGTAATCCATCCTTAAGGATACCTATCAATATCCGACAATATTCTCCATGTTCGCGGTACGTCGTTAATTAATTCGGATAACGGAACATCGTCCAAAATGGGTATCAAATGGTCTTCCAAAAACAGTAAATATCCTTCTTCAGTAAGACGCCAATCCATTTCAAATGGACCAAACAACTAACTGGTCGTTGAGCATTCCACACCAGACATTAATAATACTGAATCGATGTTGAAAGTTTCGTTTAAATGTAGCATAAGGATTTTCATCTGACCACCGATGTTCATTGTATCAATTATTAATTCCATCACGAGTGAACTGAGCTTCATCGCTAAATAAAATGTATTTGTGCAGACTTCGATTCACAAAATTGTACCCTTGAAGCAGCAGGATCACCATCGAGAAGATCTTGAACAGGTTGAACGTGAAAAGGTTTTAAACCGTTTTTTCTAAGTGACTCCCATACGGCTAGATGTGATGGTTATATGAAATTCATTTGCAACCCGTCTCGTACTTATACCTGAGTTCCCTGCGACAATATCCTTAACATTTTCTTCATTTTCCACATCTAGACCCTGCACTCTTTTAGAACCAATTCTCATGATTGGAAACATTTCAGTTTCCTGAGCACTTGCAAATACTTTTTGAAAAACTCTTCTATTAGGAACTCTTTGATTTGGAAAACGACGTCCATATTCACGCACTACCGTTACAGTAACCATACACAAATATCATGTCGGCATAGTCCCTGTGATTGAATGTGTGGGGCATTGTAAGTATGAAAATCTTGGTTCATGTCGATACGCTCAATATCAAAAATTCAGAACCGATTATTTCAGAAATGGTTGAGAATCGAACTAAAACATATTGAGACAAATAATACTCAAACAATCACTCAATATCTAACAACATAAAACCCATATACATACACAATTAAAGCAGAAAACTAAATCTACTAGAAACAATAGCTATCAAAAAAGCCATAAAAAACAAATGTAATGTTGTGAATAATCAAACCGAAATACCTTCAGGTGCTTCCCTAATTCTTAATAGCACACTTATTTAGTACTAAATATGTATCTGTACCTTTAATAAATTTAGAAAACCCACAGTTGACCATTCAATCTTCTAATCCTAATTTTAATTTTATGACATGTTTATAGTTACCACAACGATATAAATACCTTTGTAATGTCACGTAGAATTTAGTAACTTCTTGTACTCCTTTGAAAATGACCCGAGAGGGCCGAAACACGTGTCAGGAAACTGAATAAATTTGTGAAACATAACAAGTAGTTATTATTTTTCTTCCCGTGCAATGGAACCACAGTTTCACTAAGCATGTAGCCCAACACAAATTAATTATATAAAACATATGGGTTTATTTCTCTTATTTTCACTCTCTGAACACATTCCCAAAATATTGCCCTTTCCGCCCCAAACACTAATATATATAATTCTGTACACACGTCAGTGAGTAATCCATCTAATCAGACGATAATAATTTATATAGGATACAATTTCACTATAGGTACACGAAAACATAATTAACCAATCATTATTTGTAACTCAATGGCCAAATTTGAATAATTATTGCAGGCCTAATAATAATTTTAGGAGTTATGGGTGTTTCCCTTGTCTATGGATACGCGATATTCGCATAAATTTAAATCCAATTATTGTGAACATCCCGGTGGGTCGTCATATTTAAGTTGATTAGGGATTTGATGTAATAAATTAACTCCCCGAAGTGTATTTTTAAGCCTATTTTAATACCTGCATTTATTTTTGCTATGTTAACGTAGGTAAGTAAGAGTTTAAATTTTGTTAAAATATTATTTGTTTTACATGGGGTAATTTTTTTAACCGGAGGGATAAATTCGGGGTCGATATCTAAATATCTATTGATGATCAATTTTGGGGAGTAGATTATACAGTACTGGTAAGCCTGAACTTATAGGGAGGTTTTTAATGTAAAGAGATACAAAATGGACTTGACGCAAGTTAACAGATCGAGCGCGATTGACATTAGGCTCTCGCTGCAATCCCCCCCCCTCCATAGCAGCCAATACGTTCGGACTGAAATTTTCAGGTAAGCGTTCGGTCATACCGTGCAAGCAAAAATTATTTGCATCAAAGAGGGCCTTGCATTTAAGGACGTAATGCTTAGCCGTAGAGCTTAATACCTTTTGGGTGTCAGTAACTACCTGCATTAACAATCAATCAGTTATTCCGTCATCTTTGACAGTCGTTACAAGTAATTTGATTCATCGCTAATTTTTCCAATTTCTTGAACAATTCACACAATGGGCTTTACGGAACAGCACAAAACATTTATGGTTGAAGCGTATTTTCGAAACGGGGTTAGAGTGGCAAAACAATCCGAGTTTGTGCACGGACGATTTTCACGAACATTTTTCTAACGTTGCTTTTATTGATGGGGATTTTTATCATTGCCTGAAAAGATCCGTGGCTGTGTTTAGGAAAACAGGTTCTATACAACACAAAAAAGGAGCAGGGAGACCATCTGTAAGAACAGAAGAACTTGTTGCAAACGTTCGTGAAATAATGCAAAATACGCCAACAAATTTTATAAGACGCCTGTCCTATGAAGTGAGAAGATCTTATTGAACATGCAGGACTATTCTTAAGGAGCAGCTAAATTTATTTCCTTATAAAGTGCAAGTATTCCAAGAAATACAAGCCGCAGATTTTGAAAGACGCAGGAATTACTCTCAATGATTTACCCAAAATTTATTGGAAATAAATGATTTATTAGATCTGACTTTCGGATGAAACCTGGTTCCACCTCTTCGGTTATGTGAATTCTCAGAATACACGCATGTGGAGTAGTATGTAATTTATGTAATTATTTTTCTTTTTCTTTCTGTATATTCTTACTTTGTTAAATTTGTAAACAACAAAAATAAATTTGTATATGTCTACTTATTTTAGTACTCATTAGTTTGGCATATCATGTCATAATATGAATTTAACAAAATTTTAACCTAGATTTGGTTAAATATATCGTCCCCATATCATTGTGATCTAAACCAAGGCTTACGTTTTTTAATCCAAGCCCTCTTTGATGCAAATAATTTTTGCTCGCACGGTGTTTTCAAATGGTTTATTCGCAAAAACAAAAACCAAAACTATAGGAAACTTTTATATTTGCTATTAAAATACATTTTTGACAAATAATAGAAAGTTTCCTTTATTAATATTTGTATTGGCCGATCGGACATAAATTTAAAATATCATTCGGCGGTATTTCGCTTGCAAAGCAGCGTGGATCTGTTTATCTTCGGTCTAGTTTGGAAATAAATATACTATAAAGTCAAAAACAGTAAATATCTAAATAAATACTGTATTATACTCTAGATTACACGAAGGGATAATCTGTTTTGGTGTGAGTTTATCTTTATTTTCATACCTTGTTGGTGTGGCTTAGGCCTAGTTAGATGTGTTTAAATTGATCATAATAAAATAAAGTTATACAGACTGTCCGCGGATAGGGTTTACAATAGCACAAATGAATAAAACTTTTATTTTTTGGAAAAAAGTGATTCTTGATAAAAAGTTTTGCTTGTAAAAAAAATGCAATTCACGAAAAGAAAATTTTGATTTTTTATACACCGAGAGAAAAAAACTGTTGAGCCAACGAATTAACCGTTAAATCAATTTTTTTAAAACGTTAAATACAAGCAATGGTTTTTGAGAGTTAAATCAATCATCAAAAAATGTTGTGGTATATCTATTGGTTGAACAAGAATTACCTATTCATTGAACAAAAAGGCAGTAGTTATGGGGACATGTAAAAATGATTGATTTTACATTTTTACAGTTTTAAAGTAACATTCTGAAAGTGTTGAAGTAACTTGCTCAGAATTTTGGGGCAACCTCCTTTAAATGATGGGGTAACGTTTTTAGTAACTTAAGTTAACGTTCTTACCCTGCTGTGATAACTTTCGCAAAATGTTAAACCAGCATTTTTAAGAGGTTGATAAAACCTTCCTTAACTGTGAAGGGAACCAACTTCAACTGTTAAGGTAACATTTTAAAGTGTTTCAGGAAATCTTCTCTAACTATTAAGGAAACAATCGTTAAGTGTTAAGGTAACATTTTTACCAGGTTGAGAAAACCTTCTTGGACTGTCGAGGGAATATTTTTCAAGAAGGTTGATATAATTAATACCAACGATCGATTTTTCATTACTAGGTTTATTGTCAACATTTGAAACAATTTTAAATTTTTCAAAAAACTGGTTCCATACGTCTTGTTGAGTATGCACCGAAATTGTACATGTTGGATATAAATCTTTGAAGTCACTGTCAATCTAAAAAAAAATTATTAAATTATAGATTGATACATAATGTACATTATTAGTTTTACAAACCAAAGTATAAGCTTCTCGGTGTTTTAAGATTGGCCAATCACCTATATACTGATTAACGGTTGTGCTGTTATTGTCTAATTTCCTGAGCGGAAGCGTGCTCTTCCATTTTTCCACTACCAGTATGTCCATTTTCCAACTGAAAGGAATATTCAGAGTATAAGTACTTGCATTTGTGCCATGATAATACATTTTTTCCAATAAGTTTTTAAATGCAACTTGTATACCTATTTTCTTCGCGAAAATAAAAATAATTTAAAACAATCAGCTGTTTGCGTCAACTGTCAAAGCAAAAAACGAATATAACCTCTGTAAAAACAAAAGTATTCAAAAACGGGTTCACAATAAATAATCGACAAACAAACAATTATTTTAAGCTTAAGCCTGTATTACACGGGATATCTCTCGTCAATTTCTTGGCCAACAAATTGTGCAATTTATTCGTCAAGAAATTGCCAAATTGTCGATTGTTTTACACGAGGACTTTCTTTGTCAAATAAATTGTCGGAAACTTCAGGAACACCAACCATCTACTCCTTTACCTCGTCTAAGATCTACGCGCTCATGCAGCCATCTTGAAATTCTTAACAAGCCACCGCGCCGTCCGGCCGCGTTGAACACCCAACAGTAAAACACGTTAGCATATAATCACACAACATTGGATTAATAATATAATAATACTTCTAACTTTAAAATTAATATTACTTAAACTTACCTAAAAAACAAATTTATGGCATACCACACAAACGCACAAACGCTGAAATAAAATTGCTCACCATCAGTCACACTGTCGTTTGTCGTTTGAGTTTCCGTGTTTCCGACTAGCGTCTGCGGACTGCGGACAAAGTCAATGCTGTGCTGCGACTGCGAACAGAGGAAGGAGAGCGGAGAGCAAGAAGGAGGAATTTGCGGCGTTGCGAAGGATGCCGAACTGCCGTTCCGGTTTTTAACGAGTGTTTTGGCGGTTTTTTCAATGGTTTTAAGACGTTGATTTTATTCACATTGTAATTGAACCACAATTCAAAATTTGTTCATTCAATGACTTCCAAATTTTGGTAATTAATCTGAAGTGAACGTTATTCCAATGTTTATTTTAGGTTAGCCTAAACGTCTTAGTATTTTAAACAACATATGTTTACTGTTTAAATCAACATATATTAAAAATGTTATTTGAATCAGCATGTTTTTGTTAAATTAATAGTTTAACTGTTAAATGAATAAATAAAGTTTGAACAATTCTGAATGTTACCTTAACATCAAAATAAAGATTAATTTAATAGTTTTTCTGTTAAATTAACATTTTTTGAAATGACATTCATGTAAATGTTCATTCAAGCATTTTGTTTTTCTCGGTGTACAGGGTTCGCAAAAACATGATTTTTCTCCAAGAGTAAACTACCTTTATTTTTCATTTTTGACCAAAATGCCAATTATAGAAAACTTATTTAGAATAACGTTTGTAATTTAAATCCGAGATTTAAAATAAATCAACGATTTTTTTAGTCTTTTTAATTTTTAGAGGTAAAAGAATTTTTTTTTTGGATAGCAGCATCAGCGGTCGAAATACATACATTATCAATGACAGAGGGGTATCAAAAAGTTTCAAAAACTGATTTTTGGTGTTAGCAGAAATATGTATTTTTAATTTCACAAATAAAATGTCCCCGGAAATAAGACAAATCATAAAATAATAACAAATACTCCACCTCCAACCCATTTCCGAATTTCTTCAATGGAAATTGTTTGAACAGCTCCAACAATTCGCTGTTTTAGAAACTGTACGTCGTTCTCAATTGGACAGGAGTACCTACACTAATTGTTTGAGGCGTCCCCAAAGATAGGCATCTGAAATAGTTAAATCGGGACTTCTTGGGGGACACAGAACCGGACCATTCCGACCAATCCATCTGTGGCCAAATGTATTATTAAGCCATTCCCTCACTTCAATTGTGAAATGCGCAGGGCATCCATCTTGTTGAAAGTACATTTCGTTCCTAAATTGGAGAGGCAATTCTTCTAGGTTGTTAGAAAGGAAAGTTTCCAACATTTTAAGGTAACCCCTACTCCTTCTTTTACCTCTAAAAATTAAAAAAACTGAAAAATCGAAGATTTATTTTAAATCTTGGATTTAAATTACAACCGTTATTCTAAATAAGTTTTCTAATTGGCATTTTCGTCAAAAATAAAAAATAAAGGTAGCTTACTCTTTACTCCATACTTACTGAAAATACGAAATACCCGGCATTTTACCCCTATTTGGGGATATTAAAATCATACGCCGGTTTTTACTAGTAATTATTTATATTGCAATCCGATTATCCCAGTCATTAAAAGCACAAACACAATTCACTAAAATACACAAAATCTAGAAATCCGTAAGTATTAAACACACACAATTTACAATAGCAAAGAAAACAACAAGGAATCTACAGATAAAACTTAAAACACAAAACAAAAATGTCGCCGAGCCGGTTCTGGAGTATGTTTACTAAATGTAGATAAACTGTGTTCAAAAATTTATTGAATCTAAATACACCTATTGTAGCAACTTCGTCTTACTTATTTTAAATGAACTAAATTACTATAATAAATGGAATATTATCCAGTGTAAGAAAACAGTTTCCAGCTACCACAGTTTACTTGATCCTGTTTTCTCAGCGTACATTTTGATAGCTGATTCGTTAATGCCTTAAAATAGAGGATTTTAAATATCAGTATTGTAATAATAAATTAAATTCCTTAATAATTATATTTGATCCTATCGGCAAGTAGTTTTTAAATAGATATCACGTAAAAGTATAATACTTCCTAGGTGTACCTAACATTTAAAATATATTCTAATGCTCCACTTTTCGGAGTAAAGATAAAAATGCCATTACTTTAAATTAAAAAAGTTTAAAACTTCATTTTAAATCTTCCCAAAGATTTGCTAAATCCTTTCGAACTTTCATCAAATTGCGATCCATATTGCTTAAGATACTTTTTATCTCAGCCCACTTTGATGTTGCATGTTGATAAGATTGGCGATCATTCTGGGAAAGTATTTTATAATAATTTACTGGCTTTCTGTTATCGTTCAGCCACTTTTGACGGAATTAGGTCGTTTTCACTGAGAGCTTCGATATATCAGGTCAAATTCAGGAGATATAGAACCACAATTCTGATGCATATACAGTGTGACCAGTAAAGTCCGTACCATATGTTTTTTTTAAATCAATAACTTTATTCGTAATTTGACTTTGGCATCAAGTTCTGCTTCGATCGAGATGAAAATTAAGCAAATAAATAGTAATTTGAAAAAGTAGTCCATGCTTAAAGTGGAGTTATAGTATAGGAAAGAAAGAAAAACTAAAAGTCTTCCTCCACAAAGTTTAATTGAATGAAGCAATCAAAGGCCTCTACATGTTTCGAACGTAGAAACGTTCATTATCAGGAGACAGAAAATAACATTAAAAAGTGCTAATGGTTTTAGCAAAAGAAAAAATGATGAAGGACCTTAATGGAGTTTTCGTGAAAATAAAAATTGATGTGCAAAGCCACATAATATGGAGAAAATATTAAACTTTAAAACATACTAGGTATGTAAGAAGTCATTAAAAGGGGTCTAGACCAACCCTATAAACTGGGAAAGAAAAATAAAACCTTTGGTCCCAACACGTGGAAGAGTGAATAACCTCTTGATAAATTTTCAAAATATAATGTTCAACTTTCGATTTTATTTAATAGAACTTAAATTAACCTCTTGCGCGGTTACTGAGCCTTAAACCTCAGTACCCCACAAGACACTTCAAAATGTAATTTTCATTGCACTAAGTATGTTAATTACTACCAATTTACTTTTTCTATGTCTCTGACATTTATCCAAAATGTTTTATTTAAACAAATTTTAATTTTTTAAAACTTTCTTTATAGAAAGGTTTTATTTTCTTCTTTCCCAGTTTATAGGGTTGGTCTAGACCCCTTTTACTGACTTTTTACATACCTAGTATGTTTTAAAGTTTAATATTTTCCCCATATTATGTGGCTTTGCACATCAATTTTTATTTTCACGAAAGCTCCATTAAGGTCCTTCACCATTTTCTCTTTTGCTAAAACCATCAGCATTACTTAAATACATTTTCTGTCTCCTGATGATGAACGTTTCTACGTTTGAAACATGTAGAGACCTTTGATTGTTTCATTCAATTAAACTTTGTGGAGGAAGACTTTTAGTTTTTCTTTCTTTCCAAATAAATAGTAGTCACGTGATTCGCATTATCTGTCAAATTTTAATTTTTTCAAAAAAACAATTTAAAAGTATGGTTATTTCTGAAAATATCGAAAAAAGTTACTAGAAAAAGTTTTGCAAATGCAGTTTCTAGTCCACATACAAAATTTTAGCTGTATAAGATAATTTTGATTTTTTACCCATATTTTGTAAATTGCACCACTTTTGCAAAATAAGACTTAACGCAACCTATATAAAACTTCTTAATTTTGACAATGCTTTATTTCAGATACATTTTCTATAAAGTAGCGCCATATTAAATGTGTGTTTTTCTACAAAATCAAAATTGGGCTATTAAAATTTGGTCGCATGTGATGCAAAGTTTATTTGTTTTTGACCCTGTATAAGGTAACTTCATAAAATAAGTATTTTTGAAAACGTAGTTTGTGTCTGAAAGTAATACACCTTAATATTAAGACAAAAAAGAACACAGTGTCATCAGTAAAGTGTTCATTAAGTGGAAAATACATTTTAGTGGTGGGTAAAAATATCAAAATCATCTTATGCTGAAATTTTGCATGTGGGCTAGAAACTGCATTTAAAAAAACTTTTTCTAATAACTTTTTCGATATTTTCAGAAATAACCCCACTTTTGAATTATTTTTTGGAAAAAATTAATATTTGACAGATAATGCGAATCACGTGGGTGATGATGTCTCACAACTAAGGGACAAATACAGCAACAGGAGAGAGTAGACTTGAAAAAATGTCATTTATGCTTTTAAGAACGCACGGTTAATTTTCAATAAATATGTTTCTACGCTTTCGATTCTAAAAACTCCAAATTCGAAAACTAATCTGTCATCATAAAATCATATAAATAAAATCGTCATATCCAAATAAAAATTTTAAAATCTCAGCTATTTCAGGTGCCGACGTAGTTTCTTCGTTTTGAATTTATACGGGAAGCTTAAAGCAGAGCTCTCAAGTGCAGCAGTAAATTATGATAAAAGCTTTTGGCAATAAAACCTAATTACTCCGAGTAAGTCTTATATACTTCCAACGTAATAGGTCGTAAGGGTTAAAAAATTAATTAATTTATAGAAACATAGAGTGTCCCAATATAGGGAGCGGTAATAAGTGTTTCAATATAACTCGTCAGTTGTTCGTTGTGAGTTGTTTAGGCAGTTGGCTCTTCTGATTCGCGACAACCTATACCAGTATTACAACGAACAACAAAAACTTAAATTTTTACAATAGTTTATGAAAAAAAAGCAAGGAAACATCCCGGTTTAATAATTATCTAGTTCAGCTATACTCTAAGTGTGTTCCGCGGAACCCTAGGGTTCCGCGATACCTCTGTAGGAGTTCCTCAAGAATTTAGAAAAAAAATCAAAACACCTCTCTCTGGTCGAACGTTTTGACTCCGCGGCCGCGCGTAGGTATATTTATTTATTTGAGATATCCATATGAAATCTTTTGAAGAAGACATGCTTATGTGTTCACCGCTGCTCACAAACACTACCGGGGAAGAAATTTTTAATAAAATAAATATATTTTTTGAAGAAAATAATCTCAGTTGGAACAATTGCATTGACATTAGTACAGATGGGGCCACGGCGATGACAGGTAAAACAGCAGGAGCAGTGTCACGAATAAAAAATAAAGCGCCTAATTGTAGTTCCAGCCATTGTATTCTGCATAGACACACTTGCGATGAAGCAAATGCCGTCAAATCTAAAATTAGTTATGGATGAAGCGGTAAAAATAATTAATTTTATCAAATCACGACCACTACAATCCCCATTGTTCTCATTATTGTGTGAAGATTATGGCAGCAAACATAAAACACTGCTGCTCCATACAGAAGTGCGATGGCTGTCTCGGGGTAAAACTTTAACAAGGCTATTTGAACTTAGAGACGAGTTACAAATGTTTCTTTCAGCAGATACTTCTTTTAATTTGAAGGACCGTTTGTATGATAAAACTTGGTTGTTCCGATTGTCTTTTATGGCGGATATCTTTCAAAAACTGAACGAATTGAATTTATCATTGCAAGGTAAACAGACAACAGTGTTTCAGGCCTATAACAAAATAACTGCCTTCAAAAGAAAATTAGATTTTTGGATTATTTGCGTTGGTAAGAAAGAAATAGAAAGCTTTACGTCACTCAGTGAGTTTGATAGCGATAACGACTCAGAAATGTTTCAAGATGATGTGTTTGAAGAATTGGTCCAATATCTCAGTTCGATGCGCGCAACTTTTGAAAAGTATTTTCCCGAAGAACAGAATACAAAAATGAAACTGAATTCATGGATTCATAATCCTTTTTTACCCAACTTGGAAAAGCCCGAAAGTATGTCAAACGAGATATATGAATCTCTTTTAGAAATGTCATCAGACACAAGTATGGATGAAGCGTTGTTCAAAACGACGCCTCTCAACGATTTTTGGTGCAGATTCCGTGATGAATATCCAATGCTTGGCAAAATGGCTCTGAATATTCTTCTCCCGTTCCCAACAACATATTTGTGCGAAACAGGATTCTCAACCTATGCAGCCACGAAAACAAAATATCGCAATAGACAGGACGCCGAACCTGATATGAGACTTCAACTGTCTTCTATCAAACCTGATATCAACCAATTGATGAAAAATAAAAAACAGTTTCATACCTCCCATTAGTTAGATTTTTTCTTTTTTAATATCTTCTATTATTGTACTTGCCATGTGGTAAAGTAAGTAATAATTAGTAACTGTTACATTGTACTTTTATTATGCTTATTAATAAATAATACACTTTTAAAAACTATTATTTTATTGTAGGGTACCATCAAGTATTTTGCTTCCCAAAAGGGTTCCGTCACCAAAAAAGTTTGAGAACCGCTGATCTAGTTAAAACATTAAACTATAATTTACACTATATTTAAAACATATTACATAAATTTTTTACCAAAAAAAAAGACAGATAAACACAGATAAATAATACAGACACGTATGTTTAGAAGTCTGGCGCCGGTAACTAACCTATTTTTGCACTTGCGTGCATTCTGTTCCGCCACGTGCAGGCAACCAGCGTTGTCGTTTTGTATATGGAATACTCAAAAAGGATCTATCTTACTTTTAATATAAAATTATATTTTTGTATACATATGCGATCCTAAAAACATGATTCATATTTAAAGGCATTGACGCGTTGCCTCGAAGGGCACCGTAGTCGTTCATCTTGCATCACAAGGTCATATTTATATCAAGCCGCAGCCATCTGGCCACCAGAGTCAAATTGGCGCTTGATGATTCTCCAGCTGGCCTAGTAACCGGGCTCTGTCGCATATTTTTGACGTATAGAAGAGAAGGACAGTTATATTCTGACCTACTATAACGCTTCCCATACTGCGCCAGGTGCTAATTGGAACAAACCAGCCAGCCCGCCATGTCAAAACTGTCAATTTTTCTTGTCCACGTTTTTTTCTCAGGAAATTAAATTAAATTTTTATTATTATTTTAATATTTAATACAATAATTCCATTAGTTTCTATTCTAGAAAACTTCGCCGATGTGTGTAATTGTTCAGTTTTTATTCCAGCCTACCATGCAGGTAATTATTTTTTTTATCAAATCGCTTTTACAATTTTTTATATTGGAAATGTAAGTTTACAATAAATAAATTAACATGAAATGTTTCACATATTTATTATTAGTTTACAAGCCAATATTAACAAATTATCGTTGGGCAGCCAGCAGACAACTGCAACAGATTTGTGCCCGAGGTAATACCTAACAATCTACTATAGTTACGAACTGATAGTAGGCTCTTGAAATAATTTTTAACATTTTTGTTCTACTGAGTAGATTAGAAGTATATTTTATGCTACTTAAGACTAATTTGTTTGTTTTAAGGAATAATGTACATCGAGCAACATGATCTCACAAGGATAATGATTTGAGCTAACTCGATGAGTACCGTAAAACGGGGTGGATAGGATCAGCGGGGTGAATAGGATTGAAGTTACCTTCAAATTTCAAAAATCTGTAATAATTTTAATTTTAAAGGGTAGTTAGGTCTTTTCTATGTACAGATTTTAAGTAACGGTTGTTAAAAGTAATTTTCATGACATTAAACTTAAAAAAACTTGGCCACATCGCAGGCTGAATACCTTAACCTAAAACGTCAAATTTAGCGGTTAAACTGTTGTCATTTTATCTTTGCTTTTGTCTTACAAACTTTATATCTCTACAACTATGCAGCACTAATAAAATTTAGGTAATATTATTTTTAGTACTCTTTTATATTACTTAAGGTTGAATTCTCAACGTCATTCAATCTATTGCCAACCTATAACCTATTTCGCGTTGATTTTTTCAGATTATTATTTTAATAACTAACATTTAAAGAAAATCAATATCGTCGGTACATTATTTAGATAGTATCTGATATTATTACAAAAATATCAATTTATTTCATTGCTAATTTGGGGAAAATTGTATAGTGAAAGAACAATGAGTGACAATGACATAATAATGTTAAAAAAAATCTTACCCGATATTTTTCGCTATACAATTCTCCTAAAATAAGTTATGAAACCCCTTGACATTTATTAAATATGTCAATTATTACCTATAGAATATCAAATCGATACTAATTTTCTTTAAATTTTGTATAAAAGCTAGAAAACATAAATAAATCTACGCGAAATAGGTTATAGGTTGGCAAGCATGTTGATACTCCCACCTTAAGATAAATTTGTGTGCAAAATTCTATACACCCCGCGGTTGTTTAAATGCGATACAGTCAATAAATCAATCAATTATCCTATTGACATCGCCTGCGGGGTGAATAAGATTTTTGCACAAAAAAAATATATATACAACAGGGTACACCCTGTATAAAAACTTATACCACTATTTAAAAGTACCAGCCTTAACTCATGTTTTAAGCTATTGAGAAATGTATTCAGGCAGATAGTTTTCAAGTTACAAGCTTTCAAAGTTGAAAATTGATCCTATTCACCCCGTTTTACGGTACATACTTGGCCCCCAGCCCTATTTTACATAAAAATTTAATGTCAACCCGATACTGTTTCTCTTTCTTTTGTTTCAGAGAATGCTGTAAGAATCACCTATTATAATAGCTTATGGATGTTTTAGTATGTGTCTCGTTGCAGCCTAGTGCTTGTGTTTTATACAGTTTTTATGATATATTATATGAATTGAGACAATATCTGATGACTAAGGACATTTATTAGTATGTTCTAAACAGTTATTTTTTGTTATGGTTGTACATGCAGTTTTTATTTATAAATAAACATCGAAAAAAGTATATACGATAACGTTTTTCCTTATTGATTTTCCAAATCTTGGCTAATATAAAAGTGTGCTTTTATTCCATAAAACAAAAACTTTTGTGCGTCTTTTTATTGATTTAATTTGTGATTCAATAATGTTTATATTGAATCACAAATTAACTCAATTAAAACTCGTTCAAAAGTTAATAATAAAATTCAAAAGTTCTAAAACCGCCGTTCAAATTTCCCGCCGTTGCGCCACTGGTGGCCGGCGGGCACACTAACACCCCTCTCTCTCACTCTCTCTTCTTTCTCTCTTCATTGTGTTGCGATTTTTTAACCCTATAAATTTTCTTTGGGTGCACTTCCATGGACCGCACGACACTGTCGTCGGTAAATAATAAAATTACACAAATATTTACGATTATACTATATTAATTATTGTACCTATTATTTTTAGCAATTTCAACTATTCCATACCTTTTATCTCCTGAGTAACTTCCACTAACACTGAACTGGAGCTATCAAATCCAGACTGCACATTAATGAGCAGACGAAGGGTGACATTTAAGGGTTGCTTTGGCACTGACGAATTGTTCAAAGTTATGAAAACCGCGGTGGTTTTGCCTGGAACTGCCAGTTCGGGAGCCACTACGCTGAATCCCCTGAAAAATAAGTTTCGGGTAAGTTAAGAATAAAATGTAGGGTAAGGTGGCCTATAATGCAACACTTTCGAATTATCACGAATTTAATACTGGAAATATGATTTTGTATAAAGTTATCACTGCTAATGCTTTTTTTTACATTTCAGGTCAGTGGCGGCTCGTGACATGAATGTCTGGGGGTTCACAAATACGGGAAACGCGGCAGGGGGTACGGATTTTTTTTTGGAAGTTCAAGGTCATGTTGTTTTGTTGCTATGAAGTTCTTCGAGAATTTATTCATGAATTTATTCGTGAAGTCGGTAGCATTTAGTACACCGTGCATCAGCTGATTATTTTGCATGTTAAATTTTCGTGAATAATTTTACGAAGAAATTCACGAATTTATTTGACGTCCAAGTTGACCATTTACATTATCAAAGTTAGCCCTAAAGTGACTTCATGAATAAATTCACGAAGAACTTCACAGATGTAAAGATCGCTTAATATGAACTTAAATGAGCCTAATTAGGTCCATACCTACCTATAATATAGGTAGGTACTGACATGTATGTGTAATTTTTTTATTAAACATCAAAATATTGTGCATTTGTGTCCTGGCCGATATTTTTAACAACCCTTCCTTAAAAAGATTCCAATAAAATAAATAAATAGCTTACCAATACGATTAACACCACTTTTAACCCAACACGGTTCTGCCTTTTCGCCGGCAAATAACAAAGACGGGAAACAAAATAGACTATTCTGCTTTTCACATCCGCACAGCCACTCATGTTTTTCATACAATGCACTCCTAAAGTCTTAAAAACTCTTTTAAAGTCCCGTTTTTGACCTTTATTTAGTTGCGTTATTTGGAGGTTAGGCACTGGTTTTCCCGCATTCTTTACAATAATCTTATCATCGAAACTTAACCCTGAGAATGACTTTTTTTAAAAACTCACTGTATTTTTGCAATTATTTAAATATTGCACCGAGACCGTTGCCGTCATTTTTATATTATTTATTATTTTTTAAAGAAGCCGTAAAATAAAACCGCTGACATACTATTACATAAATCACTAAAAGGCTCAGCCAGCTGGCGCAGCACAACAGCAGAGTAAAAATCGAATTAGAAAACATAATTCAGAACAAACGAGCACTTTCGCTTAAAGTTGACTAATCATAACGTGCCTAAACCTCATGATCACCAGAAATTTGTGCCATAAAGATAGAATGAGATCGAAAATAAAACTAGCTATAAAACAAAGATAGAGCTATCGTGCTCCTCGACTCGTGAAAAGATTGCGGCCGTTCTGAACATTAAAAACTTCTGGCACCGGCGGCACAATGATACAAAGAAAGAATTTATTGTATCATGCGGCGGCACCGTATTCTGCCGGTCGTTATGCCGTTCAAGCGCATGAGTCACCGCGGTTTAAGCGAAATTTTTTGTTCGACGCAACATCTAACAATAGGGAAAGTAAAGATATCGCAATTTAACGTTACGTAAAAGATAGGGTGATGATAATTCACAAAACGGTAACTAGTACCTATAGATTTTTTTTATTTTGAATTTTAACAATTTAAATTTTAACTAGGGGGGCACGTGCTCATGTGCTCTTATGCACAAGCCGCCACTGTTTCAGGTACATAATTCCAAATTGGTGCGATTTAAGGAACAAACAATGATACCTACACTGTATACAAATTTCCATTTAATCTAAAAGTCTATCAATATCATTTTTGTATAATATGAAATTTCATACAATACTTGACAGTAAATGGCGAATGATATACACTTAAATTAAGCCAAAATATGCGCATATATATGCCTTGCTTTCATTTAAAAAATGCAGTTATTTGCATTTTTTTTTACCAAATATGCATACCTACTGGTATGCAATATTTCTTAATTTATTATAGTAAAATGAGGCAAAGAAACACATTGGGTTCTAAAAAATATGTTTATTTTTAAAATGGAAAAAGAAAACACAAAGAAAAATAAAAGTAAGCAATTTTTTAACCTAAAATTGTATAAAAGGCTTTATTACTAAATATAAGTATTTTAAAATTTTTAACTAAAAAGGATGGTCTTCTATTAGTAAAAATATGTTTATACAAAGAGAAGCTTTTTTCAACATCTACTGATGTAATCGGACAATGCTTCAACTTAGGTAGCAAAATATAAGGTCAAGATACAATTTCGTTGGATGGTTTACCCTTATAAATACTTTTTCCTGTATTAAATCGGGTGCTTCATTCTTTTTACAGTTACATCCAATTTGTTCCTAACTTGACCTCCTACTGTACCGGGAATGATGTTACATTTAGCGGACAAAGTTTCAATAATAGGTACTAATTGAGTCTCATAAACTTAAATTTTTACTCTTCAACGAGAATATTATGTCCGGTATAAAACCACTTAATAAAAACAAGATATTTAGCTACACTTGCACTTTCTAATAACTCTTTACTTTGCACAACACAGTGCGAATCGTCATCTATATCCAATGGCTTCGAAATTTTCTGCGTAGAATATTGCGGCCTTAATCCATGTTTCCCACCGGGTAATTACAGGTTCTGAAGGTAAACTAACTCTTGGTAATCTCTCCTTATACAACTGCACTCTTGAGGTGCTTTTAGAAACACCTTTTTTGTTTTTGAAATTAATTTATTTTAATTTAAATACAATTTGTTAAGCAGGTAATAATAACGCATTATCAAGTGACAATAAACAACGCCTAACAATATACCTACAAACCCCGGAAACCCCCAATATGTATAACCAAAATGTAAATATTATAATATTGTAATATTCAGATTGAAAAATCTCTGAAATAAGTACCGAACTGGACATCAAACCTTTAACGTTTTAAATTTTTTGATAAAGCCGAAAACATAAAAATATGCTCTTAAATAATTTATGAAAATTATGCATTTTATTATAAAATTGACAAAATATGCATATATATGCATTTTACATACAGGGTGTTCATTTAAAAACTTCCCACCTCGATTTTCCTGCATTAAAATGAAAATGTGGAAAATCGCTCGGACCCGTCGATTTTTATTTCGAGGGGGACATCTTTTGCGTATATTGTCAATCCTATTACTTCAAGCCCCTAGGAGGGAGGAGTGGGGGGGTAAGATCTAAATCTTAAATGGATACCCCTATTTTATATAATTTTTTTGGATTCTGCATAAAATTCTGAACATTTTTAAATAAAAGCAGTCTATACTTAACAGTTTCCGAGATATTGACTCTTGAAAAATGACATTTTTGAACTTTGACAGCGTCTAGCTTTCTAACTGTACGTCTTAGAGCAAAACGGCTTGCATGTCCCTATCTTCGATTTTTATTATCTTTCCAATAGTGTCAACTTCCGGTCAAACCCGAAGTACTGTATTTCTTACATCCGGTTTAACCAAAAGTTGACACTATTGGAAAGATAATAAAAATCGAAGATAGGGACATGTAAGCCGTTTTGCTCTAAGACGTACAGTTAGAAAGCTAGACGCTGTCAAAGTTCAAAAATGTAATTTTTCAAGAGTAAATATCTCGGAAACTGTTAAGTATAGACTAATAATGCTTTTAATAAAAAATGTTCAGAATTCTATGCAGAATCCAAAAAAATTATATAAAATAGGGGTATCTATTTAAGATTTAGATCTTACCCCCCCTCCCTCCTAGGGGCTTGAAGTAACAAGATTGACAATATACGCAACAGATGTCCCCCTCGAAATAAAAATCGACGGGTCCGAACGATTTTCCATATTTTCATTTTAAAGCAGGAAAATTAAGGTGGGAAGTTTTCAAATGAACACCCTATATATTCCGCCCTTATGAATTTTCAGGATCATTTTCTTTTAAAATATTTTTATATAAGAATAATTCTTCATCTTAGTGCGATATAGGAAACTTGGCATTTAAAAGTAGAAATACGTTTTTAACCCCAAATATTCAACAGAAAGTTAGTCAACATAATGCAAGTTGTATTCCCGTCGCAAATGTGCGTTTACTTATTATCATTACCCACCTTGTGGCTAATCCCTTACGATAGGTAACAGGAAATTGCAGAGCATGTAACACTCAACGTTTTACTCTAGATGTTGATAAATCAGTTCGCATTACTTCAATGAACTTTGATTAAGAACTTGAAACTAATATATAGTTCACAAAACATCCGTAAGATGCAAAATATACCGAATAGTTATACAAAAGTGTTGCGATTTTGGGACCGGTGCGATATACATACAGATACATCATGAAAATTGATGATTTACATTTTTTAAACAGTCGTAGTTTTAAAAGTTGCTTGTATAAATTCGAGTTAACCCTTAAGCTAAAACCAAAACATTGTTAAGTTATATAAATACGAATTAGTCAAATCAAAATTTATTTCCACCCTGCCAAAGATGACAAAATGACTGGTTAACCGTGAATTAAAATAACGATTGGTTTTTATTGGATTAGTCAGTTTGAAATAAACTTTTATTATAATACACAGTGTTATGCACTAAGGAAAATGATCTAATACAACAGGTTTGCTAAGACATAATATCTAGTTTGTATTGATAGGTTATTTTTTTTTTTTTTTATTTATTTATTTTACGTCAGCCTTTTTCCGCAACGAGGCCAATCACCGACGCCAGGGAATTTGTCACACACTATATCTGGTAATTTTGCCGAATCCCTCTTTGTCGACGGTAGGGTTCTTTAACGTGCCAACATCCATGACACGGGACCCACCGTTTAACGTCTCTTCCGAAAGACGGCGCACCTGTTAAACCAAATTCCAAATTTAACATCGACGTTGCCGTTACAGGGAATGGAACCCGGGCCTACGATCTGTGAGGCCGCTGCGCTGACCACCAGACCACAACGTCGACTTAGGTTATTTCTATTAACCCATATTAAATAAATTGCTAGTGCATCAAACCCGTTTTACTGCAATATCAATTCCAGATTTGCTAAAACAGTGTTTTTATTAGTCAATTAGTAGCACAGTCTTGTTGAATAATGAACCACTTCTAATACGGCAATCTTGTTAGGAAATAAATTGTATCTTCTCAATGCGACGCATTTCGTTCCCAGTAAAGCATTTTTTCTACAATTAAGGAAGTAGAACAGCATTTCCAAAAACGAATTGTATCCATTTGAACCTATAATCCACCAAGACGTTGGTATTTTAGCTGTCCTGTCTGAATTTGAATTTTATTGATCGTACCAATACCTATTTCAATTTATTTATTTTTACTTTGTATTTAAGTTTTCTTAAACTTTGCATGTTAGATAAAGCAATAAAAGGTTCTTATTTCGCACAACCCATCGTTAGTGTTGGACTTTATAATCTATGGACGAATTTAACTATCTCAGTAAACCATGTTGCATAATAGATAATCATATGCATATTACACGATAAGAACAATATCACACTAGAATCTATTTAAATTTTTGAGAACTACCAGTACTGATTTTTAGTGGTAAGTATATGTTTTATTAACTGTAGCAAGGAAAATTATTATCATTAATGTTAAGTGTCATTACAACTACCAGTCGGAATTAATACAGTAAATCAAACCAGATTTTTTCAGTGATGATGAAAGTTTTTAAGCTTTTATTTTATAAATAAAATAAATAATCAGTTCTCTTCATATAGGTTTCTTACTTACTACTCTTCGGTATTATATTACGTTATTTATAATTAATTTTCTGCACAGTCCTTGAATTAATTCATAGCGCTTCTCCTACTAATTCTTGGAGACTCCCTTTCATTTTTGAAATAATTAATCAAATTAAATTCAACTGTATTTTCAGGTAGTTAAGATAAATTCAACTGTTTATTATTATGATTACTATTCTATTTTATAAAGGGAATCTGTATATTGGTACTTAATAATACTATTTGCGATTTTACGCACGAAACATTTAAAAACCTTTATGGGCACAGTTCTCAAGGTCAATCATGTATAAAATACCTATAAATGGCGTGAATGCAGGGGTACCTTCCAGAACCTTGCAATTATTAAAAAAAAAATTATTTGGAAGGGCTGTTAAGAGAGGCATTGACGAATAGTATGCCGGTGTGTTTTTTTTTCATAAATGCACAGAAACTTAAAAAAAGCCGTTTTTTGAAACCACTAAAATTGCCACAATTTACCTTAAAATCCTTGAAAGTAAACACGTCGATTTTCAGGACTGAAGTAAAAACAACAATTTTTACTGGTAACACGATATTTTCTAGTCTATCTAGATGTCATCTCTTCTAAGAATTCTAGAGAATATGTGTTTGTTTTAACAGGAAAGGTTCCGTAATTGCACAAAACACGAAAGTAAACAAAACTATGACCGGCTGACTTACATCTGCCTTGCTCTACCAGCTCCGGCATATGTCTGTCTTTCTTCTTCACATACAAAAAGTATAAAAATAACTACTCTGATCAACACAACACTGCAGTGCGCATGCGAATCGTCAATAGTTAGGCAAATCGAATTGTTAAAATCGTTAATCCCACCTTAAAAGAAGACTTTTTAATTTTGATAAAATTGTGGAGGAAGATTTCTTTTCGTTTCCTGTTCAGACATTGAGCCTAAAGAATAAAAATGTAGCAATTGCTTTTTCTTATAAAATCGAAGTAATTTCTAGAAAGCCAATGAATAAAAACTAAAGTAATTGCTTTTGCTTCCAGCAATTGCTTAAAAGTGCAGGAATTGCTTTTAGTCAATGCTTTTTCCTAAAAAATAGAAGCGCTATCGTTTGCTTAAATTGTGATGAATAAATTAAGGAATTGCTTTTTCTAGTGTAGCAATCGCTTTCAACTTGTTAAGGTAGGTCGACCCCTGCATCATTTGCTTGGTATAGTGTTTCTTAGGTCAATTTAATGACATTAAACTGTGGGAATTTCCTAACCATAGGCGTTCCACACAAATAATTAATATGCGTATACACACTTATGAGTTTGTTTTACATTAGGTGTTTGTACATACTACACTTTATAAACCCACTGTATATATAATAATGTTATATTAAAATAATAAATATAAGGTAACTCAAAAATTCTATATACAAAACTAAAATCAGAAAAATAAACCTGACACGGCACGACACTGCTCAGAAAATGCTTTAATTTCTTTACCAGAACTTCATTCTCGTCAACCAGACGCCGGCCCGTTCATCAAGGCATAACCACGTATATTTTATCTCCGTCTCTTCCACGCCATCGGCGGTCACTGGCCTATCTCTGTCTGGCAGAATCGATCGTCAGACGGGCCGGGTACCGGTTCAGCTTATATCCTGGCGCTTGCAATCGCAACAAATTACATGCTGTTGCCAATTCTTCAATATTTTCGGATTTGTAAGCACAATATAAGTATATACGAGAAACAAGAGATTGTTAATTAGTTGTTTTTAAACACTGAAAACACTTTTTGTCTTGATTTCAGTTATATTGTTTCTTAAGGACTAAAGAATGTATTATTATAACAATGAATGGCTTGTTATTTTTTCTGTCACACTCAAAACTCCTCGGTTTAAAGTATATTTGCAAACTAGCTTTCAAAGAAAGTTACTGACTAACAATTGAATACTGATATAAATGAAATATCTTAAATAAAAAAACTTAAAGAATTGAAGAAGAAAGATCTGACAACCCTGGTTGTGCGGTCGGTCTCTTTGAGACTGTTTACCGCCGTATGGAATGATTGGAATGTCCTCAAACTGAGATTGGATAAATAATAGCAGTCAACTTTAGTTCTCCGCGGCATACAGGCATACACGTGCGTTGCTCTTAATTTGTGTCTTTAAGTATGGCTGAATATATGAACGTCCGTAAAAGAAAATCTACAGTGAACGTAAAAATTGCAGATATGATGATTTCAGAAAGTTATATCGATTTGACTGCGAAAATATTGAGTGGTTGGCAAATTATTTTTTGACTGATACTGGTAAGAGGCGAGAGTGTGCACTGTAGCCTTTAAATAACATTAAAGTCTTTCTGAGGAAATTGTCGTATCTGGGCTTTCAAAATTCTGTAGGTGAAGAACTCGGTGTTCACCAAACTACTGTCTGTAAGACATACACTTTTGTAATGGATGCAGTTTTGGAGAAGGTCAATATTTTTATTAAATTTCCTACAAGTGCTGAAGCTATTGTGGAAGCTAAACGGTTGTGGTCAGATAGATTTATTTATGTTCCTTCAATTTGTGAACGAATATCAATTGCTTGTCTTTAATTTCTTTATCACTACTATCACTTTCCTGATTTTCACTGAAATCTGCCATATCACAAATATAAGTTTCCTATTTTCCACAAAAACGTAAAAGATTACTATTGTACTAAATAAATGGACCAACGTTGTTGTATTTACGTCAACTCTTTTTCAAATTAGGTACCAAACTGAATATAAAATCTATAATCTAAACAAGTGGATAAGTCACGTCTGAACTTGTGTTGAATAAGCATTTGCTACAGAGGTGTAAGAAAAAGAGCAATCGCTTTAAAATTTTATTCATATCCAGATCTAGCAATTGCTTTTACTTATAGCGTTTGCTGGTCAAGCAATTGCTTTTGCTAAAAAGTAATTGCTTCAAGTAATTGCTTAATTTTTATTTATTAGGCTCAATAACTATTATTTTGGTTCGAATCTTAAACTAAAGCTAAGTAGGTATACCTAATTTTTAATTAAAAGTTGTACTTCCCGATATCGTGGGATCAATTAAACTTGCTCTACGACAGAACAATTCAAACAGAGCAATAAAACTGTTCGGTTAAATGGTTAAATTAATAACAGGTAATAGATCACTCTCATTCTTTCGTATTATCCACGAATGACGTAATTTCTTGGTTCAATACACATCAAAGTAGGCCATGTGTGAAGCCGATCGCGTCGGCTGTTTTCATTTATTCGACATTATTATGAAAGATTAAAGTGTCACATTTGAACAATAGAGCTTTGTTATTTTTGCACTAGCCATTTTATTTATTGCCGCCATGTTTCCTTTGTTTTCACATAAATTCTGTTCCGTGTGTGACACAGAAATATGAAAACCGACCTGTTCAATTTATACATTTTCAAGTGACAACAATTTTGAATTAGTGCGTGCCTGGGAGAGCGATTGGCGTGTTTTTAATCGTAAAATATCCGTTTAAATTCTGTGTTGTCATTTATTAACCGAGAGAAGGAAAATGTTTTTACAAAATTGCACTAGGCGATTGCATACGACATTTTGGGGTTGTTTGTAACTCAGTGTAGTTTTTCTTTGGTAAGGCATATGGAGGACTTGAGGTAGGAGGCCGATCGCAATGCATTGGATTCTTAGCATCGGTAATTCAGCTTTACGAGTCGCCGTAAGATGGCGCTCGTGTTCGAAGTGGGTTATCAAATAAATGGTTTCTTATGGACGCGATAACTATTTTTATTTAAATTAGTTCTTTAAGGAACAAATAAGGACTTTTATATAAATTTACACTTACTTTATTATACTTATTAGTAAACTCGGCCTGTATAAAGTTCCAACGATGCTTGGTTTTTAAAATACAGGAACATTCTAGCTAGAGGGTTTTACCTTTGGAGCTAGAAAGAGACTTATTTGGCTGCGTTCCCTCTCTGAAGAAGATCCTATCTTACACCCCGACACAAAGCAAACTCTACTTTTATAAATTGTACCATTATTCATTATAAATATGGAAATCAATTACAATACAACGTTATTTGTCTCATCTTGCCTTCCAACGTCATTTGTTTTTTCGAAAATAAAATGTCAATTTGTCAAAAGTAAAAGTAAAAAATGAAGAAGAAGAAGACGACATCAGCCCATATGCGACGCGAGAGCATCTATCGGCCAATAGCGAACTAACCAAAAAACCGGGACAAAATTTGAAAATGCTGCCATTGTCGATCGGCCTCCTACCCTCTAGTTCTCCATAGTAAGGCACAAGTGCGGATCCAGGGTGGGGGTGTCATGGGGGTCATGACCCCACCCCCCAAAACAGAAAAAAAATAAATGGATTTACTGTTTTGACTACCTCTGCAGCTTTTTCACAAGATTCATGACAACATTACCATACATAAATTAGTTATATATTTTTTCTGTTGATTGAATTTAAAATGTAAATGTAAAATGTAAAATACCTGAATTACTACTTCCCCATATAATTGATAATTGTGATTTTGATTTATTCCCCAATATTAAGATTCTCCTTCAAATACTTGCTACACTACTTTTAAAATACGTGCAGCAACAGCGGAAAGGTCCTTCTCGACTCTACGCGTCGCGTTAAAACGTGGCTTAGAGCAAGCATGGTAGAGGAACGCCTCACTGGCTTGGCTTTGTTGAACATTCATAAAAATATCATCATCGACGTTGATAAAGTTATAACCAGATTTGGAAATAACAAACAAAGAAAATTAGAACTCGTGATTTAAGAATCAATTCCATGTTAGGTATGTATATTTTTTATTTTATTTTATCAAGTGTAGAATTTTTTTGTTCTTAATATTGGGGAATAAATGGGGTTTAACCAAAATTTTTACTTGGTTTTAAAGGCAAACTCTCAACTATTTATATATTATGTATATTATATTTTGTATTGTCCACTAACGAATGTGGCAATTTTTCAAAATATTGGGATAAAACATATTATAGGAAAGAAAAAACATACTAATTTTAGCTGTATATTTTTTCTTTTTTTTATTCACTTTAACATTAATTTACATGCATATATTATCCATTTTAATGTAAAGTTTATCATTTTAAATTTTCTCGCCTAGAGCGCATTCTCTGTCAAACGTTGGGCGTGGTCGCAAAAATTTTTCGCCTGCGGCGTTTTTAAGCTTCGCTTGCTCCCAAAGCAAAGTTCTGGATCCGCGCCTGGTAAAGCATTACGTCCATACAACATATTAAGTAAAAAAGTTGTAACTACCGAGCGAGCAAAAATTATTTGCATCAAAGGGGGCTTGAATTAAAAAACGTAGGACTTGGTTTAGATCAAAATGATATGGGGACGATATTATATCTAACCAAATCTAGGTTAAAATTTTGTCAAATTCATATATGACATGATATGTCAAACTAATGAGTAATAAAATAAGTACATAGACAAATACAAATTTATTTTTGTTGTTTACAAAATTAACAAAGTAAGAATATCTATACAGAAAGAAAAAGAAAAATAATTACATAAATTGCTGAAATTGGCCACCGCCATGCTCCAAGCATAAATTCACACGTCTCTTCATATTTTCGAAAGTGTGGACCAGCATCTCTGGAGAAATGTTACCACATTCTTGGATAATCCTTTCTTGTAATTATTGTTCTAAATTTGCAACTGGTGTTTTAAGAATAGTGTTCTTTAAATGAGGAAAAACGAAATAATCCATAACCGTTAAACAAGGTGATCTAGGTGGAAATTCAATGTCTGATCGAAAACTGATCAATCTGTCGTCGAAAAAATTGCGTAAGTAGTTAACAGTTTCGGCGGCTGTATGGGCGGTTGCACCGTCCTGTTAAAAATATCCAAAACGTAGTTCGTTGTCAAGTGAATTTAAAATATTGTCTCTATACCGCTGTGCTGTAATTGTGTCATGGAAAAAAATAGGACCAACAATTCTTCTTTGGAAAACAGCTAACCAGACACCAATTTTTTGAGGGTGCAAGGTGGACTCTCCAAAAAAATGGGGATTTTCACTACTTCACATGTGTATATTCTGAGAATTCACATAACCGAAGAGGTGGAACCAGGCTTCATCCGAAAAAATGTCAAGTCTAATAAATCATTTCTTTCCAATAAATTTTGGGTAAACCATTGAGAGTAATTCCTGCGTCTTTCAAAATCTGCGCCTTGTATTTCTTGGAATACTTGCACTTATAAGGAAATAAATTTAGCTGCTTCTTAAGAATAGTCCTGCATGTTCCATAAGATCTTCCCACTTCTTGGGACAGGCGTCTTATACAATTTGTTGGCGTATTTTGCATAATTTCACGAACGTTTGCAACAAGTTCTTCTGTTCTTAGAGACGGTCTTCCTGCTCCTTTTTGTGTTGTATAGAACATGTTTCCCTCAATACAGCCACGGTCCTTTTCAGGCAATGATAAAAATGCCCAGCAATAAAAGCAACGTTAGGAAAATGTTCGTGAAAATAGTCTATGCACAAACCCGGATTGTATTGCCACTCACCATTTACTCTAACCCCGTTTCGAAAATACGCTTCAACCATGAATGTTTTGTGCTGTTCCCTAAAGCCCGTTGTGTGAATTGTTCAAGAAATTGGAAAAATTAGCGATGAATCAAATTACTTGTAACGACTGTCAAAGATGACGGAATAACTGATTGATTGTTAATTCAGGTAGTTACTGACACCCAACAAGTATTAAGCTCTATGGCTAAGCATTACGTCCTTAGATGCAAGACCTTTTTTGATGCAAATCATTTTTGCTCGCACGGTATATACTATATAGTCGCCTTAAAAATACAACCCTTCCTGCTTGCGGATTATCTTATTAATAATTCCTCGACGATAATAATTCCAGCGTATGATTTGACAATTTACAATCAGCTTGAAAGCAACGAGGCTGAAATTGTACTTATTAATAAACGATCACTGTGCAAATACGCCTTAAAGATGAACAAAGGTGAATGGTTGTTAACACAGGGATGAATCCGGATACAAACTAGGGTTTATTATTAAGGAGTGAATAGGGTTTCGCAGATTTAGGACTACATTTTCTTTGTTTGGGCTGTGGATCTTTTAGGAACATAAGGGTAGGAAAATTAAATAATGTTTAACATTGTCTTTACCGTGTTTGTGCCCGGTTTAGGTGTATGATCTAGGTAAAGTTTGTATTTCTTTAAATAAAATGTAATATATTATCTTATTTCGTTTTTCGCTAATAATATTTTATTTGGGTTGATATTACGAATTAACTATTATAATTAAATTGACAAATTAATCTAATTTATACATTTTCAAGTATCAACAATGAACAGGTGTAAATAATAAACAAAATAACAACGAACGATAAACAGTAGGGAGGCATTGGCGTTTGGAAGAGGGCTCAAGCCCCCTTAAAAAAGGCCCTTTTCCATAAAATAAAAATCAATAGAAATTTTACCAAATGGTGAATTGTATCCGATGAAATGATGATGTTTATGTTAATTATGTTTATTTATATTTTTAAAATAAAACATAAATTATGCAGATGTGAATAAACAATTCTTAATAGTATAGGTAGGTGATAGCATCATCAAACCCAAGCCAAGCAAGAATCAAGCAAGAGCCAAGCAAGAATCAAGCAAGAGCCAAGCCATGCAAGTATCGAACGAGCATGCACAGGCGCGTGAAGCAAGTCGTTCGCGATAATACTGCTCGGTTTGACAGTTTTGAAGTGACAGCAGAAACGGACGCGCACCGAATTAATTGCCGCGTTTATTTGTGTTATAAAAATGTTAAAAAATATTATTTTGCTAGGTATTGACGTGATTTGCATTATCTGTCAAATTTTAATTTTTCCAAAAAATAATTCAAAAGTGGAGTTATTTTTGAAAGTATCGAAAAAAGTTATTGGAAAAAGTTTTTTAAAATGCAGTTTCTAGCCAACATGCAAACTTTCAGCTGCATAAGATAATTTTGATTTTTACCCATATTTTGTTACCCACTTTTGCAAAATAAGACTCAACGTAACCTACATAAAACTTCTTAGTTTTAACAATGATTTATTTCAGATACATTTTCTTTAAAGTAGCGCCATATTAAATGTGTATTTTTCTACAAAATCAAAATTGGGCCATTAAAATTTGGTCGCTTGTGATTATTTGTGTTTGACCCTGTATAGATAAGGTAACTTCATAAAATAAGTATTTGTAAAAACGTAGTTTGTGTCTGAAAGTAATACACCTTAATATTAAGACAAAAAAGAACACAGTGTCATCAGTAAAGTGTTCATTAAGTGGAAAGTAAATTTTAGTGGTGGGTAAAAAATTAAAATTACCTTTTGCAGCTGAAATTTTGCATGTGGGCTAGAGACTGCACTTAAAAAACTTTTTTTAATAACTTGTTTCGATATTTTTAAAAATAACCCCACTTTTGAATTATTTTTTGAAAAAAATTAAAATTTGACAGATAATACGAATCACGAGACTACTATTTTTTTGCTTTTATCTCGATCGAAACAGAACTTGATGCCAAAGTCAAATTTTGAATAAAGCTATTAATAAAAAAAATTCCAAATGATGCGGACTTTACTGGTCACACTGTATATCAGGGTTTACAGGTTTAAATATAATAAGTAATTTCCATAACACTCTGTATATCTATAACAATAATTAAATCGTTACTATCCTGAAATTTACTTGTTACCCCTCAACAGCTCCTTCTTACCCTGGATTCTGAACGTGATATTACTTATGCTATCTCCCCCAATGTGTGTTCTGGTGAAACCATCTTTCTTCTTGCCAAAAAAAAATTATTCATTTTAAATGCAATAGCACAAATAGTACAAATAATTTTACTTCCTCTTTAACTCTTAAATCTTCCATCAAATTCCTTATTGGCGACACTAATATACTTCTAGCAAATATAATTTAACAATTCGCAATCAGTTTCAGCACAGCGAAGCTGAAATGTTCTTAATAAACGATCACTGTTGAAATAGGTTTTAAAGCTGAACAAAATTTAAGAGTCGTAGCTTGTAGAGCACAGGGATAAATCCTGAAATATATGGCTTAATAGACACAATCCTATGGATAGTGTATTAAAAACTCGAGACTAAATATTTATTAAGGGTATATTGGATTCGTTTCTATCACATATTCTCTGTTCCCGTTTTGTATCCGATTGTGAGAATAAGATGTTTGAAACAAAAATTGTAGCCCGTTTATTATTTTAACACAATGACGAAAACCAAAATTTCCAATATTCCTTAGTGTTTTTTTAAAGGAATTTAATTACATTAAATATTGTGCCATTTGCTCTATTTCTGTTATACACATAGAAAACATTATAGATCTGCCTGCCTTTAGAATAGGTTAAATTTTGAAGCGTCGCGATGGCTCCCTGTCGATAGATCTTTAAATTAGAATTAACGAGTTTTATTTCTTGGGGATTAGTGGTATCGCATTAAGGCACCTATATGTGTGATTTTTCTGATCATTGGCATAAAGTTGGTTGGTTGGTTAAAGGCCCAAGCTTCTTACACTGCAGCCTTCTGGGTTATTGTGCGCCCCAGTCTTTTTAGAAAAGGCTCCTTCTACGAGGTGCAGTAGTTTTCTTTCAAGGTTTTAATGCGGGGGGTTGTTGCCGCGTTGATATTTGATTATTTTACGGGTTAGGGCTTCGCAGTTGTGATACTGGCGTGTACCCGGCCTGCGTTGCATCCCGGCATTATACGACGTGAGATAATAAGGCGAACAAACCCGAACAAACCTCAAACTCAACCATTTGCCGGCCCGTCCACAATTCACATCCATGCATAAAACATAGTCTGTCTTCGTCTATTCCGGCTTCGGTGCTTCGGATCGATCGTTGAACGGGCCGGGGACCGGTTAGGTTGGGTCGTTCGTTCTCCCTACTCTAATTTATCAGTGTTTCTCTATAATATTATGCATGTATTATACATAAAAACCTTTCTCTTCAATCACTCTATCTATTAAAAAAAAACGCTTCAAAATCCGTTGCGTAATTTTAAAGATTTAAGCACAGGACGGGCGATAGCGACTTTGTTTTATACTATGTTAAGATAAAAGGCGGTTTCGTCCTCTTTAACGCAAAGTCTACATTCAATGGGTCCATTATACAGGGTGTCCGGAAAATACGTGTACAACGTTTGACGACAGACTTCTGACGTCAAAATGGGTCGATCTAAGCCGACTTAGTTATATCCAAAATTGTCTCGTTTAGCCGGTAGAGGGCGTCAAAAATTCCGTTGCCGTTCGGCAATACTTACATCATCAATATCCCAACCGATGGATTGGAAGGGGCAATTATGCACCAGTAAAATGGCCACCACGTTCTCCTGAGTTAAATATGTCTGACTTCTTTTTGTGGGGCGCTATTAAAACAGAAGTTTACAAGACTCCGGTAAACACACGCGATGATTTATTGCAGCGGATTTTAAATGCAAGCAACCATTTTAATAACCCCGAGACATTAGATAGGGTCCAATATCATTTTTTAAGGAGTGTTAATAAGTGTATTCAGCAAGATGGCGGTCATTTTACACATTTGCTTAAGTAATGTTTTTGTTTTACTTAGTTTCTTACAATACATAATTTCAAGTTTGTTGTACTTTGTTTTATTTTTATTGTTAATAATTGATGTATGCAGGTAATTGTAAATATTTTCTTCTGGCAAAACAGCTCATTCAACGAAAAATATTAAAGAGGTAAAATAGCTTCCAAATACATCAAGTCACTCTACAAAAATATCTGGGTTATCATAACGCCGTTCATATAAAAAATGAGGAGAAATGTTGACGTATTATATCACTTTTATAACACTTCCACTTATTTACAGCCGGTGACTATACTACTAGAAAACGTCATTTTATAGTATAAGTCTACATACTAAAAATTGTAGCTTTGGTCGAGATCGAGTTAATTAGCTTGCGCTTTTTCGTTTGATTTTCTACATAAGCAAAAACAATAATTATGGACGAAATATGTCAAGGGTCCCTTGGCTTTTGGAATCTTTAAGTTGCCGCGAAGTGACTATCCACCATTATATCCAGCGTGTAATACCGTGCGAGCAAAAATTATTTGCTTCAAAGAGGGCCTTGCATCTAAGGACGTAATGCTTAGCCGTAGAGCTTAATACCCGTTGGGTGTCAGTAACTACCTGAATTAACAATCAATCAGTTATTCCGTCATCTTTGACAGGTACAACCGCCCATACAGCCGCCGAAACTATTAACTAGTTACGCAATTTTTTCGACGACAGATTGATAAGTTTTCGATCAGACATTAAATTCCCACCTACATCACCTTGTTTAACGGTTATGGATTACTTCGTTTTTCCTCATTTAAAGAACACTATTTTTAAAACACCAGTTGCAAATTTAGAACAATTACAAGAAAGGATTATCCAAGAATGTGGTAACATTTCTCCAGAGATGCTGGTTAACACTTTCGAAAATATGAAGAGACGTGTGAATTTATGCTTGGAGCATGGCGGTGGCCAATTTCAGCAGTTTATATAATTCTTTTTCTTTTTCTTTCTTTGCTAATTTTGTAAACAACAAAATTAAATTTGTATTTGTCTACTTATTGTATTACTCATTATCATATCATGTCATAATATGAATTTGACAAAATTTTAACCTAGATTTGGTTAGATGTATCGTCCCCATATCATTGTGATCTAAACCAAGCCATAACCAACGTTTTTTAATCTAAGCCCTCTTTGATGCAAATAATTTTTGATCGCGCGGTACTACTTTCTATTAAATTATCTTTGTATTAGGAACACATAAATAAATATTCAACAAAGCCCGAATAACTTTAAAACCTGATACATCTCTGCACTCCAAGTTTTTTGGACGTAAAACTGCCGAGGAAAGCACAATTTCTCAAATTAGCCTAAAATAACAATGTGCCATGCTGACGATCTCGCATCCCGTAAATTCGAAAATCAAGGACGATAATCCAAGAGAAGGCTGAATCAAGCGAATGATGCTGATGCAGGCATCGTTGGGAAGGAACATTTTGAATGATTTGATTGGACAGATGGCAATGGAAGAAAAGTTTTTGTAAAATTTTTATTTGTGATAAAGTGGAATATACAGTACCACGAGTAAAGTCCGCATCACATGGGATTTTTTTTTAATAATAGCTTTATTCAAAATTTTACTTTGGCATCAAGTTCTGCTTCGATCGAGATGAAAATTAAGCAAAAAAATAGTAGTTACGTGATTCGCATTATTTTTCAGATTCAAATTTTTTCCAAAAAATAATTCAAAAGTGAGGTTATTTCTAAACATATCGAAAAAAGTTATTAGAAAACGTTTTTTTTAAATGCTAGCCCACATGCAAAATTTTAGCTGCATAAGATAATTTTGATTTTTTCCCATATTTTGTAAATTGCACCACTTTTGCAAAATAAGATTCAATGCAACCTACATAAAACTTCATGCTTTATTTCAGATCCATTTTCTTTACAGTATCGCCATATTAAATGTGTGTTTTTCTACAAAATAAAATTGGGCTATTAAAATTTGGTCGCATGTGATGCAAAGTTTATTTGTTTTTGACCCTGTATATGGTAACTTCATAAAATAAGTATTTTTGAAAACGTAGTTTGTGCCTGAAAGTAAGAAAATAAAGTAAAGGGGTTTTAAATTAAATCGTTGAAAATAGATAAACTTTACGTTAAGTTAAACTAAAATTTATTTTCCACTTAAAAACACTACTGATGACATTGTGTTCTTTTTCTCCTAATATTAAGGTGTATTACTTTCAGACACAAACTACGTTTTCAAAAATACTTATTTTATGAAGTTACCTTATACAAGGTCAAAAACAAATAAACTTTACATCACATGCGACCAAATTTTAATAGCCCAATTTTGATTTTGTAGAAAAACACATATTTAATAAGGCGCTACTTTAAAGAAAATGCATCTGAAATAAAGCATTGTCACAACTAAGAAGTTTTATGTAGGTTGCGTTGCGTCTTATTTTGCAAAAGTGGTGCAATTTACAAAATAAAGGTAAAAAATCAAAATTATCTTATCCAGCTGAAAATTTGAAAGTGGGCTAGAAACTGCATTTAAAAAAGTTTTTCTAATAACTTTTTTCGATATTTTCAGAAATAACCCCACTTTTGAATTATTTTTTGAAAAAAATTAAAATTTGACAGATAATGCGAATCACGTGACTACTATTTTTTTGCATAATTTTCATCTCGATCGAAGCAGAACTTGATGCCAAAGTCAAATTTTGAATAAAGCTATTAATAAAAAAAAATCCCATATGATGCGGACTTTACTGGTGACGCTCTACAGGAGTTAACTTACTATATTTAAACCGAAAAATCCTGAAATATTTTTAAATGTTGCTTTTCTATTATAAGCTAAAAAATTATTCATTTGCTTTCGTGATATGCGTGTATTTTGACCGTACCCTAATTTCCTGTTCACACTGACTTCGCATAGACTTTACTTATTTGTTTCCATTTTACATGATAGAAAACAAAAAGTACAATATTAAATTTATTAGTTGCTACTTCCAGTATTCTTAAAGCACAAAATATGTGCATAATGCAGTTCGGTTCAAGTTTTAAATTAGAGTATAAATTTAAAATATCAAATAAAAGAACTGTCAAGGCATGTTCATAATTTATATAACATTTTTCATTTTCTTTGGTCAGGTTTTCTGGTTTCCCATTGTCTAGATTTGGTCGTTATCTAACTCTAGCAAAAATATTCGATTTATTTGAGACAGTAAAAGGAAAATGTTGAATAATTTTTACCTATATAAAAATAAGATATAATTTTCTATACATTGACCGTCTGGGAGATGCTTTAAGCTAGAGTGTATCACAATATATCTGTTAGGTGAAATTAATATTTGTTTTCTCAAAAAATAAAACACGATGTGCAGCAAAAATATTTAATATTTTTATGTATTTACTTTGAAAGGCCATAATATTGTTATAACAAATTAGTCTGAAATATTATTTACGGTTATCTCCAACCAAGTCAGCAGAAAATATTATTTACGTACTGTATGGTGCAGTGGCGTACCTAACAAAAACTAAGTGCCCTCCCCCCACAAACGTTTTCAGTGCCCCCCTCTCCATAATGAATGGAAAATGATAATTCTTATTTTCATTAGGTACCTACTATAAGGTTCAGATTTATGAAGTTTTGAATTGGTTAATCGTGTTAAGTCAAAATAGTATCTTATCACTTTAATAAACTTTAATACCAAAAAAAATGATTTTCAAAGCCACCTTCGCTATTTACTCATAATAATGACTGTTGGAATAGTTGATAAAATTAGTTTTCTGCAAATAAGTATTGATGCGTTAGAAATTGTAATAGGGTTGTAATTAGGACAAATGTTTGATTTTTAATTCTGCATCGAATGATATAAAAAGATACAGGGGTTCCCATTTAAAATAAGAAAAATAAATTGCTTTAAAGTTCTCAAAGTTTAACACTAAATTTTGGACACCTTGTGTCGTATTAGTCAAACTTAGGAAAGAAAACTGATAGACTTTATTTAATAAGTATATTTGTATAATTTTATTAACAAGTCATTACTTTTATTTTTTATTAGTTTTTATAACCAGTGGTGCAGAACTGATATTTTTTAGTTTTTATTTTTTTTTTCGCCTATAATACTGAATCGATTTTAATAAAATTTTAGTGGTATGTAGGTAATTATAGGAGGCACCCAAATAAGTAAGAAAATATATGGCATGTAATCTAAAAAAATATATCCTTATGACGTCACACTTTTTTGGAACACCCTGTACGAAAAAAAATATTTTCCTGAAATGCGCCCCAAGATACAGGTAAGGTCTGCATGCAAAGTATTAAAATTCTAACCTAATTCCTTAGTAAGCTATATAATATGAGGCGAGGTGCAGGACCCTGTATAATAGAATTATAGACAAAAGTATCTTTTAAACTTTTTGAAGCAATATATTGCCCGAACAATAGGCGTACCTACCTAATTAGATTGCAGGGCTGCAAATAAAATATACCAAAACATGCATTGGGATTATCTGTCTTGGTGTGTGTTTCCCTTTATTTTCATACCTTGTTTGTGTAGCCTAGGCCTAGTTAGGAGTGTAAAAGTAAGTTATATATTAAGATACATCACTACTCCATACTTACTGAAAATACGAAATACCTGGTATTTTACCCTCTGTTTGGGCATAATAAAATCATACAACGGTTTTTACTAGTCATATATTTCAATCCGAGTATCCGAGTTACTAAAAGCATAAACACAATTCACTAACCTATACAAAAACTAGAAATTCGTAAATATTAAACACACATACAATCCACAATAGCAAAGAAAACAAGGAATCCACAGAGAAAACTTAAAACACAACAAAAAACATAGCGCCGAGCCCGTTTGGAGCGTATTTTGAGCATGTCGCTAAAGAAGGACAGGCCAATAACAAAAGGTCTGTGCGCATGCCCCAAGCTGCTAGGCGGGAAGACATCTGACCGGTGAGCCGTGCGCTCAGACGTATTTTTTCACCCATGAAACGTAACTTTTGTTTGCGCACGAGATACGTATCTAAAGGTAAATGAGTTACAATCGATAACTTTTCTAAATATACGATTGTCGTTTTACTTTACTAAACACTACTACATAAAATACGACTGCCGTCTCATAGAAAATAACATAATGTTTCAATGTACGATTATCAACGTCTAATCGATTTCAACATTCCTAAATGTTTGACTGTCATTTTATGTAACATAAACTATTGTCTAGCATACGATTCCCATCTCCTTAAAACCAACTTTTATTTATTTAGATTAGACCAGCGGCAGATATGTAACAACTAATTGACAGAGTACTCCAACGATCATGGCATTTACCGAACGCGTTGAACACAATAAAAGTTTTGTGTTTGTGTTAACCTCAAACTGATTTTTTAACTATTTTTTTGCATTGTTTGATATTCGTTTTCTTAGTCCTTTTTGTGTTTTAAACATGGATCCGAAGTTACTGATGCCTATTATTTAACTAGGAGATGAACAATTCACCTTCAATCTCATTTTTCAGTTATCAACTGACCTATCGATTCGATAGGTTCGATTCTTCCTTTAATAGGTCGAAATTGCCCGACGAAAAAGATGAAGTTCCGGGTGCTCTCTCTGGAAATAAATAAACTGTTTTTTTTTGCTTCGCTCGAATACATTAAATGTAAATTTTACCGAGTGGAATTTGGGACGTGGAGGCATCTGATGCCTCGCTGAGGATGAATTGTATATTATATGTAAAATTGTATATTAAGCAACACCAATACTTAAGCTAAAGCCAGACCTTATTAAAACTATTAGAAAAAGCATAGTAGCTAACTGCAATGTGGAACAGTGTGTTATTAAGTTCTTGTCCCGTTTATTTTCTCCGGTTCTTTTGACGTGCGCTCAGACGTATTTTTTCACCCATAAAACCTAACTTTTATTTGTGCACGAGATAAGCTCTACGTATCTAAAGGTAAATGTCTAAGGCATGGGCTAGAGTAGTGGCGAGCCATAAATTTTAAAAACAAATGGGTAATTTTCTCCCTTAGCGATATTTAATTTTTTTTTTGCTTTGGCAGATTAAGGGTTACAGGTAATACGTCAAATCATCAGAAAAGGAAAAAAAAAGAAAAGGAAAAAACCTAAAAGGAAAGAGACAGGGTTACTCGCTTCTCGCTCTGGGCCGATCAGAGCATTTTATAAACAAACAGGAGGGCCCTGGGAAAACAAATAACAATAGGAATTTAGGCTATCTACACTTCTTAAGGATTCCGATATAAAATTACGATTATAAATTAGTGATTACAGTTTAATATTATTTCTATGTAAGGAGGACATGATCAGTGGCGTAGCGTGGTTGAAGGGGCGGAGGGGGCGAAAGCCTTAAAGGTAAGGGCGTGGATGTTTTTTTTGTGGGGGGGGGGGGAGTAAAAAAGGTTGCGGCGCCAAAAGAAATAGCGCCGCAGGCGAAAACTTTTTAGGTGCTACGCCCTTTTTTCAATGATGTCTGATTTTCAAGTATATAGGAAAAATATAAAATACACAAGGTCCTTAAGAAAATCACAAAAAAATTGATCAAGTAAAAAAGTGCTTCGTTTTTATGGCTCATTATAGGTCCTGGGGGGGGGGGGGGGGGTAATTACCACCTTATCGACGCCCTTGTTCAAAGGGCGCCTCACTGCTAATGTACAATTTCGTTTATTTAGTAAATAAGTTTTTGTTTCGTCATTTCTAAAATGGCCACATGAAAACAAAATATGAACCAGCAAGGGGAATTTTGTTAAAACTCTCAGGTATATAATATTCTCATTGGCGACAATAACACACTTTTAAAAAGATAAAATTTAGTCTTTAGTAAATTAGATATTTCAAGCAATTTTTAATTGTTAAAGCAAAATAACTGAAAGAATACAAATTATTGGTCGTGGCAAAATATTTTTATTATAAATTAAATCAAGTAGTGAAAATAAAATAGAATCTCGAAATAGAGGTAACAGGGTTCTTTTATCTATTTCTATAGTCTAAAAGTTATAAACAAATTACAACCTAATTAAAACCTGGAACTGGGAAGGGGGCGCCGTTTAGGAAAGGACTCAAAGGGCGGGGGGGGCGATCGCCCCCCCTGGCCCCCTGCACGCTACGCCACTGGACATGATAGCCTTCTGCGCCTTTAGATTGCTTACCTCCGACAGGACGTGGAGTAAGTTTAGGGGAGCCATGATATGACATTCCATTATTAGAATATTCTTTATGTTGTTGGAGTATTTTCGGCATTCGAAAAATATATGATCCAAATCACATGGAACGGCACAAGTCTCACAAAGTTCTGATTCAACAACATTAATTTTTTTAAGGTGAGCAGGATAACTTGCATGTCCAAATTTAAGCCTAATTAAAGTGGTTATGTATCTCCTCGAAACGTTAAGAGTGGAGTGCCAGTATTTTATGGAAATGTCCGCGGATGGATCTGTGAAAATCTTGTTTTATTGACTCTTTTGTATCTACTCCATGTATGTTGCCATTGCTCTAATGTTCTAGATTGGCAAATAAGATATGAATCTGGTATTCCAATAGAGTAGTTCATTGGTGAGCCACTAATAATAGCGTATTTGGCTAGTTGATCTTCAGCTTCATTATAAACAAGCCCTGTATGTGCCTTTATCCACATAAACACCACTGATTTATTATTTAAAAATATTTTCTTGCAATTTGTTTTCTTATCAGGATTTGGTAATTTAAATATACTAAGTATGTACAGTATTATATCTTCAATGGATCCCCATTATGACCTTAAATGGAAGTGTATATTCTCAGTTTGTTTAAGGAATGCGAGACCTCGGGGTCAAAACCGACATATTATCTATGATAACAATACCAACATGATTGTTCTCCGTATAACAAAATGATTGGCTTTCGTAGTGTGATATGGGATAACCCATAGAATGTAAATTTATACCTGTAGGCCAAATACGTGCGACAATGAGACATTAATTACAGACAGTTAGGAACGGCTAAATCACATTAAAGTCCTTTTAGGGAAACCTGGGTTAGTGCTGGGGTTGCTATATGAATCCGATAGTTTGTCAGTGGCGTAATTCCCTAACTAAGCGGTTCTGTCTAAAGAGAATTTCCCACAAAGTAAAGGGTGCCGTTTAATGTACGATTGATGTGCTGATTGGAATAGGACTTATATATGTTTGTTCCGTAATTGGAGAGTTTTGGTTTGATGCAAGAATAAATATAAATTATTTTGGCTGGCAAGTATTGAACAAGCTGTTTAAATTGCGCAGATTAATGTTTTGGGACTTTTGGTAAATTTAAGTTGTTATACAGATGATAAAGAGACGGTTTCGCCTTTTATATAGAATACTACCCACTTAATCAAAAATCATTCGAATCCGTCAAATTAATTTTTTTGAAATGCATTTTTTTTAATATACCTACCGGGTGTTTCTTAAAAGACGTTCACCGAATGTTTCTGTATTTATAGATATTAAAATGAAATTTTGAGATTATGCATAAGAGAGAAGTCTGCATTTATCGGTATAATTTTCAATTTGTTAACACTTCCGGTTTGACCGGAAGTAACCTTGACTTTGGAATTTTAAATGGGACATCTTGTATATTTTTACTTATTGGGGTTTAGCATAACATTATGAGTAAAATGACACCTCACTTGTCATTTTTTGACGTGTTAAAATATTTTTATCTTTATTTTTTATTTTCAAGCTAGAGTGCTACAAATTAATTAAATCTGTTAATTTATAGTCAAGTAGTATATAAAAATTAAAATTATGTCATATTAATTGACTTTCTAAATTTCACAAGCGTTTAAAAAATGAAATTTTGTTTTCCTGACGTTTACTCCATTTTCCAAATGGAACGATGGTAGTTTACTAGGATATATTTAAAACGAGCATTTTTTTTCCAACAATTTGATACCATACACCCCTATGCTAATTTACTATTGACACGAAAAAATTTGCCTTAAGTCCCAATCGCAAATTTAATAGCATTATGCATGATTGCCGCCCTGTCTTTTCTAAAGAAATATAAAGGCGGCTTTGAAAAACAATGGAATGGCTTTGAAAACCAAAATAGTTTTAAATTAAAATTGTAATGTCATTCGTTTATTAAACTTACATTGTAAATCAGATAAAATGGTTAGTTTTACTAGAAATTAACAAATTGATATGCTGCAACCACGTCAAAAAATGGCAAGTGAGGTGTCGTTTCACTCATAATGTTATGCTGAACCCAAATAAGTAGAAATATACAATATGTCCCATTTGAAATATTAAAGTCAAGGTCACTTCTGGTCAAACCGGAAGTATTAACAAATTGAAAAATATGCCAATAAATGCAGACTCATCTCTTATGCATAATCTCAAAATTTCATTTTAATATCTATAAATATAAAAAAGTTATAGGGGTGAACGTCTTTTGAGAAACACCCAGTATTATAGTGGATCATAAGAAACTGCTTGTATTATTCGTCCGATGAACTCCTTAAGCATATTAATCGAGTTGGGTTTAGATTTGTAAACTAAACTTTTGATATAGCCCACAAAAAAAGTCCAGTGGGTTAAGATCGGGCCATCTGGGTGACCACTTGCACGTTTAAACGCCCCAAAACAATTATATTCAAGTACCTACTCCCTTGCATGAGCAGCATAATCCATTCCATTATGCTGCAACATCCTGTTGAAACCATAAAGCTAAACTTGATAAATCAGGATCATTATCATCTGAAAATAGAGTGGCAAGAACTGCAACCTGATAATTTCATATTTAGATATCATTCTCCAGTCATCAAAGAAAAATGGTCGGATTACCCTATTTTGAACAATGCCCGCCCATACAATAACCTTTTGATTATACTGGGTGTGATTTTCTATGAAACAGTGACGATTTTCCTGTACCCAGTATCTGTAGTTTTGTCTATTAATCTGATAATTTAAAGAAAACGCAGCTTCTCCTGAAAAACAATTTTTGGATAATTCCTGCATGATTATCTGTTAGCAATCATTATTTTTACAAAATTGCTCTCGTCTATCGGGATCATCATATAGTGACTCTTCACACACTGTCGATTGGCTAATACACAGGCATTTGGGTGTTTTCAATTGAACATATCACATACTTCCCTATGACAGAAGCGTCTATATTAAAACAAAAAAGCAATGCCAATTTTACACATTTTAACTTACCTACCTAGTTCAGGTAACAGACTTTTTATTGGGTCTAGTTTTAAATAACAAGAATAACTTTTTCTCCGATTTGCTTACTCTCATCCTATTATCTATGTATTGTACACTGATTGTTTTTGATGTTTTAGATCCTTGCATCCTTTCAATAAAATAATACTTAACTAATATACTTAGCTAGCTTGTTAATTATGAAAGTCCAATATTCGATTTGTTTAGAATAATGCTCACATTATAAAATAATTATTAAAATAAATTTAATTACATAAAGCCCATTTTTTACTTGTCCCATATATTGTCAACTCACGAGCCTAAAATATTTTTTATTTGACCTATCCTCGAATAAACCTGTACTGCATAGCTATTCTAACCTAGATACAAAAATTGTAAAAATCAAAATTAAATTATAAATCGGTATTTCATTTCTCTTCTAGCTCTCTAGCTAGCAAATAAAACTTTGACTGTGACTTTAAAAATTAATATTATATTAGCAAAAGTATATAAATTTTTTCTTGAATATAAAATGTAAAATACAAATAGAATAAAACTATATATAGCTAGATCCATGTTGTTAGTTTCGGAACAACTCGAAGCCTTAAATCCTTTTGTTTCCCTTTGTTATACAGTTAACAGTATTTCTCCCAACTAAATTGAGTCTAACCAGAATTTATATTTTGTTTGTTGTTTGAAAATTGTTAGTTACACGCACTGTTAGTTAAAGTAAGTTTTGCGTAAACTTTGAATAAATTTGCTGATGTGCACGTTGACCCAAACAGGATCTGTGATGTTATTTAAATTGTGATAAAGTACGTGCCTTATATAAACCCTTTACCTTTTATACGGATCGTCAAACGAAAGTCATTTCCTATAAATATATGTTTATTAAAATTTACTTCGGGAATGTAAAATCCAATACTAATGATGGGTTGTGCGAAATAAGAATCTTCTATTGTTTTATCTGACATGCAAAGTTAAAAAAAACTTAAATACAAAGTAAAAATAAATTAATTGAAACAGGTATATTAGTACGATCAATAAGATTCAAATTTAGACAGGACAACTAAAAGACTCCGAACAACGATGTGACCTGCGCAACAAATACGTTAAAACTAATAATACGGAGTGCGGCGATTGCCGATCGCTACCAACCCCCACCAACGTCTTGTGAATTATAGGTTCTAACGGATACAATTCGTTTTTGGGGACGCTGTTCTGCTTTCTTAATTGTGGAGAAAGCGCTTTAGTGGGAACAAAATGCGTCGCATTGAGAAGATACAATTTATTTCTTAACAACATAGCTGTATTAAAAGTAGTTTATTATTCAACAAGACTGTGCTGCCAATGGAACTGATTACTACAAATAAAAATATTATTCTAGCAAATCTGGAATTAATATGGCACTAAAGCGGGTTCGATACACTAGCAATTTTTATAATATGGGTTAAAAAAAAAAGCTATCAATACAAACTATGTCTTATGTTGTATTAGATCATTTTCCTGAGTGTACTTACTTTTCAGATACCTAGGTTAGGTTAGGTTAGGTTGAAGTGAGTGGGTTATGGCCAACCCTCCACCGCGACCATGCGGTCTATTGTGGCTCACACCTTATTTATATTTCCCCCAATAAGTCCAGACTTTTATTAAAGGTGATGAGGGTATGAGGGGAGACATTTTTCATGTCATCCGGCAGCAGAGTCATATTGCCAAAAAGGGCGAATCTGATTCTACCTGCTGCGGGGCAAGCGCACAATACGTGTTCTGCTGTTTCTGCATCTTCCATGCAAAGCCGGCATTCATCAGTTGGGGCTATTCCAATTTTATACATATGGTGTCGCAGTCTGCAGTGGCCGGTGTACACTCCCACTAGTGCTTTAAGGCATGACCTGTTGAGCTCTAGTAGTTTGTCAGTTAACTGTTGGTTTATGTGGTTGTTTATAAATGCTTTTGAGTGTGTTAGACCTGGTAGATTCAACCAGTGTCTTTCCCATTTGCTTTTTGCTTCAGCTAGTATTGCCCCTCTGGCCGTAGCATGAGATATACTTATTACCGGCTCGGGTCCTGTGAATTTTAGAGCTGCACCTCTCTTGGCGAGCTTGTCGGCAGTTTCATTGCCGTCCAGACCCATGTGTCCCGGTATTCATATTAAGGTTATTTTGTTGTTCAAACCTAGTTCGGATAGTGTCTCGTGACAGCTCCACACCGTCCTTGAGGTACACCATCTCGATTCAAGAGCTTTTAATGCAGCTTGACTGTCGGAAAATATCTTGATTGATTTATGTGCATACCGTCGGTCTATCAGCAGTCTTGCACACACTTCAATTGCATAAACCTCTTCTTGAAATATGGTTGTCATAGTTCCCAGGCTGATAGCTAGTTCTATCTTTGGGTTTTCGCCATAAATTCCGGCTCCAATACCTTCCTTAGTTTTGGAGCCGTCTGTGAATATTCCAAATTCCGCCTTTAACAGGTCGGCGCTGTTATTAACCCATTCATCCCTTCTTGGGTGTATAATTTTGTAAAACGGTTCGTTGTTGGATTTTCTTGTTATTATGTTTATTTCAGATACCTATATTCAAACACCAAAATCTAAAAAGAATAACGTTTGATAGCCACCCGGATCGAAGAGTGTCGTGTCTCAACCTGCTGACGGCAATGTTGCCAAGTTGAAAATTTATGATTACGTGAAGTTTTGAAGATGCCGATCAACCCTAACCCTCAAAATTCACATGATTCTATGTCCATAACTATTAGATATATGGTAACATTGATTTATAAACTTTTTTACTGAAACTTTTTTTTATTATTTTTGTTTTGAAGCTACGTGTTAAAAAATCATTTTTAGGTAATTATTCATCCCTTCTGCAAGGGTTGAATATAAATAATACCAAAGTGTCTTTTGAACCAATAAAATGTACCTTTCGTAAAAAAAAGCAGCTTTCCAACTTAAATTCCTTTTTAAGAGCTTCGTTTATCGAACTATAACTACCAAACTTTAAATTGGTTTAAACTTACTTACGTTCTGTTATCCAGGACAGGATATTGTTCTAGACATGCATAAAATACACACCGGAAATACGGAAGCATGAACTTAATCATACCCTATAAGGTTATGTATATATGTTTCCTGATAACTTTTCAAAAGTTTGGATATAGGATATCGTTAAGGAACACCGCCAGAGGTCGTCCGACTATCTCGGAAGATACGAAATCAAAAGTTTAAATTGAATTTGTAGGTTTTGCATAGGTTATATTAGGTCCCTATTTTTAGAGACATGTATTTTGGAACGAAAAAAAATTAGGAATATAAAGAAAACAGTCAGCGGAAAAGTGTATTATAATACTTACCTTCAATTTACAAAGTAAGTATTATGTGGAAACTACACTAAGGAAAACGATCTAATACAACAGGTTTGCTAAGACATAGTTTGTATTGATAGCTTATTTTGTATTAACCCATATTAAATAAACTGCTAGTGTATCAAACCCGCTTTAGTGTTATATCAATTCCAAATTTGCTAGAACAGTGTTTTTATTGGTAGTAATCAGTTCCATTAGCAGCACAGTCTTGTTGAATAATAAACTACTTTTAATACAGCAATTTTGTAAAAAAATAAGTAAGCATTTTGTTTCCAGTAAAGCGCTTTTTATACAATTAAGAAAGCAGAACAGCGTCCCCAAAAACGAATTGTACCCGCTAGAACCTATAATGCACCCAGACCCCCAGACGTTGGTGGGGGTTTGTAGCCAATGATCTGCTACCTATAGATGCCGCACGCCATTCATAAACGCTATTTAAATCTGCTGCCAAAATCGTTTGTAGGAGAGAGGAGGTGAAGTACTTCCCCCCGGCCGGGAGTGGGGATTACGTTGGGGCCATTAGAATTTTACCTCGTTACTATGCGCTATCATATGGTCACAGCGGCGTCTCGTGTCAGGGTTCACAATAAAATATAATTATCCAATCTGAAATCAAATATTTTTTAACGTTTGTGAAAAAAAGGGTTTGTAGAACAGTAAAGTTTAATGTATGATAGAAAAAATGGTCCGCGGAGCAGTAAAATTTAATGTAAGTTAATAACTATTTATTGTAATAATTATTATAAGAGAAACTTTGGATAGCTATAATTATAACATTTGGTGAACTGAGCTGACCTAAAAATAATTACACTATGTATACTTAAAACACGGTTTTTACGGTTTTATTGAAATTTAAAAGAAAAGCAAAGTTCCTTTTACGTTAGGTACTTTTTAATAGCGAAAAAGCACAACAATAATTTTTTCTTCCCCCTAGCCGCGCTCAAGCAGGATGCCTCTTTTTATTTCCCATCATGCCTACGAACTATACGAAGTTGTTCGCAAACTTCCTTTAACATAGCTAAGCAAAGATATTTACTTTGCTTAGCTGTTTAGAAGCAGCAAATGGAAAGTAAAGTCAAAATTTTGAATACTCTCGCAAGATGGAGGTAAAGTCAAGTGACACTCTTTCAATTTTGCTCCATTAAACTTTTATAAGTTGGCATGAATTCCAGGACTGGACTTGAAAATTTAACATGTGATACCTTCTAAAACAATTGATGCAATAGTCTCATCGGTTTTACCGCTTTAATATTGCCAAATAATAATAATAATTTATTTTGAAAGTTTTGTTCTATAAATATTATAATTTAAGGTAGGTAAAGTCGATTCAGCCAGTAAACCTGCAAGATGGCCGACCTGTCATATGACAAAAGTAATTGAAAATGCAAAAATCCATTTTATTTAGCTGGAATATGACTTTTGTCATATGACATGCCGGCCATCTTGCAGGTTTACTGGCTGAATCGACTTTACCTAATAATAAACATGAGTTTTTATATGGTTTAAAGATAAAGTGTCAAAATAGATTTAAAAACTATATTATATTACAATTACCTATTCAAACCTTGAAAATACTAAATTAACTGAAACGCAACTTTAAATAGGATTCTGTCACTCATATTTACAACAGAATTTTTTTTGTTTTATTTCTTCATATTATACCCAGAGAACGCAGAGCCAACTAATATTCTGTGATTATACCTATCTATAGGTAAAATACAATACCTACAGTTCAACATAAACTAATTGAATTCAGTCAGATATTACATTTTTACTGTCGAGGAAATCCCCATATATGACTTACATAAGGTAGGTACGTAGACCCAAAAGTGGTTTTTATGAAATTTGATGGTTATGATACAGTTACATTTTTAAATTTGTATGTGGGCTAACGTAAAGTTAAAAGCTTCAATTTAGCCAGGGATTTAATTTTTCTCTCAATGGAAACCCCAATTTAACAGTTTTTGACTTACGTAAGGTACGAAGACCCAAATACGGTTTTTATAGAATTTGTTGGTTATGATACAGTTACATTCCTAAACTTTTATGTGGGCTAGCATAAAGTTAAAAGCTTCAATTTAGCCAGGGATTAATTTTTCTGTCAGTGAAAACTCTACTTTAACAGTTTTTGACTTATTACGTATAAGGTACGTATACCCAAAAGTGGTTTTTATGGAAATTGTTCTTTAAAATGCAATTTATTGATACGGTTATATTTCTAAACTTGTATGTCGGCTAATTTAATGTTAAAAAATTTAGAAATAAAACCAGCATATAATAATAATCATAGGTACCTAGGTAGGTAATATATCTTTATTCTCAAGTAACTATAGTTTATTACAGGAATTAACTTACATACATATCCAAGTAAAGTATTTTTAACAAATAATAAGTAGGTTCAAGAATTAACAACTTATTAAAACAAACATTATCTAGGTACTAGATACCTACATAAATATCTAATTCAAAAAAGTTTTCTTTAAGAGACCTGATTTGAGTACAACTAATAAATTTCACAAAGTCATAGTCTCACACGAATATTTATTTTCCAAACAGGTTAGGTACATGTTTCGCTCGTAGGTACCTGAGCATCAGAACAAAATAAGCCTAACATTGGTCTGATGATGCTCAGGTATGAGCGAAACATGTAGGTAACCTGTTTGGAAAATAAATATTCGTGAGACTCTGACTGTAAATTATTATATTAATGTCCTATTCCATGAAACAAAATCATTATTTTTCCAAAATACGATATTTACTTACTTACTTTACTTTCAAAATATCTTTATTTTTCGTATTTCTTAACATGTCATTATATAACTACATTTTTCTTACATAATATAATATACAAGTATAAATATATATGTATTTGATTCCCTCTGGGTTCTGTCCAGGACACGCACTGGCAACGCCTGTGGGGCTGATTTTAACCCTTGGTAGCTTCTAATGACGTTCAGCAAAACTTTGTTTGGTCGGTTCCGTAACCCTCTACCGCCATGAAAGAGTTTTGTTTTTATATAAATATTTGAAATGATTTAATTAGAATGATTAAAATGATTGAAATGTTAAAGCTTTTGGTTTGCGATTACTGGAAAAATAAGATGAAAAACCAGCTCAATTTTATCAGGTACAAGGTAGCACATAGTTGTCTTTCGACTTGAATGTAATTTGAGGGCGGGTCCCCTCTCTTTTGGGGCGGAGTTAATTTTTCGTTGCAATTTCATGTTTGATGCACTTATTTTTGGAAGTTTTTGAATTTATTAATGTGGATTATTTTGCTGGAAATAAATCGGCAATCTTGCATGCAAGGGTTTGTGTGTAGGGTTGTCATTTTGTCTTATTTGCGTAATGTCCTGAGTCAGTGTCGAATTTCGTATTTGATTATTATAGAATTTTGTACTAATGTCTTGTATATATTGAAAAATTGTCGGTGTCTGGGTAGCTTGGTGCAGATGACGGTTGGAGGTGTATCGGTTTGTTCTTAGTACTTGCCTTAATATTTTATTTTGTTGCACTTGCAGTTTATGGTAGTGTATGTCCGCCATGCTGCACCAAACTGGACTTGCGTAGGTCATTGTCGGTTTTATGATTTGATTGTAAATAATTAATTTATTTTGGGGAGAGAGAGGGGAATTGTTTTTTAGTAATTTATTTAATGCATTGAAAACTATTAAAAATTTTCTTACTGTGTTGTCTGTATTTTGTTTAAATGTCAGTCTTTTGTCCAAAATTACACCTAAGTATTTAATATGGTCCGTTGGTTGAATTTGTTGTCCATTTATTTGTATGTTTTGGTTAATTTGGTTGTTCGTGTATTTTTTAGTCATAATCATGCATTCACATTTGCTTTGATTTATTTCCAGCTTCCACTTTTGATACCAAGGAATTAAAATTCTTAGATGATTTGTGATTATTTGTCTGGCTACATTTGCGTAGTATGAATGTGCAAAAATAAGTACATCATCTACGAATATTGCTAAATTAGAGTTTGGAAATTTTGGTATATCCGCTGTATATAAATTAAAGAGAGGGGCCGCTAGGTTGGTACCCTGTTGTAATCCAGCATGCAGCGTCACCGGCTTAGAGAAATCGTTCTCTATCCTGACTTTTAATGTTCTATTTATTATATATGAATGAAGTAATGAAATGAAGTGTAGTGGAAATTCATGAGTATTTATTAGTTTGTAGATCAGTCCATTATACCACACGCTGTCAAACGCCTGTTTGATATCCAGAGACAGGAGTACTGTGTTTTGCTCTTGGTTGAACTTTTTTATTGCTTGTTGTGCGACGTGCGCTACCAAGAGTACAGCACTCCTGCCTGTTCGGAAACCAAACTGCTCCTCCGGTATTTTTTGGTCTAATGGACTGATCTTCAATCTATTGTGAATTACTTTTTCAGCTACTTTCCCGAGCGCACTCAAGAGAGCAATAGGTCTATATGATTCTGGCCTGTTTGCAGGTTTTCCCTGCTTTAATACTGGTATAATTATTGCTCTCTTCCATGCGCTCGGGAAGTGCTGTAATAAAAATATTGAATTTGTAATATAAGAAAATTGTACAATAGTTTTTCTAGGTAGGTTTTTAATCAGGATAGGAGCGATTTCATCTTCACCGGGTGCTTTTTTGTTTTTAAGATTTTTAATTATTTTGGAGATTTCTGAGGGTTTTGTATAAATTTTTTGTAACACGGAGGGTGGAATAGGGTACTTATTCTTTGTAAATTTGTTCGCTATTTTTGTTATTTCATTTTGTTCAGCACTAGTATTGGGTTTTCCCGCGCAAGTCTGTCCGTAGAAGTCCGCTATAGTCTGTGCTTTTTCTTTATTATTTTGTGGTAATGGTGTGAATGATGGAATTTTTGTCTGTGTCTTTTTTGTGCGTCTAATTAAGGTCCATAACGAATTGTCTGTAGTGGTTAAGTTTGTTAGTATGTTTGTCCATGATTGGTTTTTATGTTCTTTTATTCTATTTTTAATTTCATAATTCAGTTGTCTTAGTGTATTTTGGTCTTGTATCGCTCTGTGTCTTTGCCATCTTTTTCTGGTTGCATTTCTAAATTTTATTAAGTTTAAAATGTCGTCTGGTAGTTTGTTTTCCTTGGGGATAAGTTGAACTTTTTTGGCAGTCTGGTTTCTGGCTGTTTGAATGTTATTGGTTAGTTTGTTCACTTCTAGTTCTAGCTGTTCAATTGTAGTAATGTTGTTGTTTATTTCTGTGTCGTTGTTCAATATTTGTCTGTACTTATTCCAATTCACACCATTATATAACCACGTAGTTGGTTTTGTGTCTTTTTGTATTTCCGTAGTCCAGTTTATTAAAACAGGTAAGTGGTCAGAAGTAAGTTCATTTAAAACTGTCGCGTCTGGTAAGTTTGCAATATTTTTATAAAGAAAAATGTCAAGGTAAGAAGGTGCTCTTTGTTGTCGTCTGTCATAATAAGTCGGTACTGGTGGTATTATAATTTGTATGTCGTAATTGTTTAAATAATTCATTAATGCTCGTCCGTGTGGGTTTGAACTGTTGGCTCTCATCGTTGTGTGTTTAGCGTTTAGGTCACCCAATACTAGTACTTTTGTAGATTGATTAAAAATTACATTCAAGTCATTATCAGTAAGGAGTAGGTTTGGTTGTGCGTAGCAGCTAGTAATTACAACACCGTTTTTTAATTTGATGGAAACATGCTCAATATTTGAGTTTGTGTTATTTAATTTTACGTGCGGAATGTTGTTTTTAATTATTAGCGCTACGCCTCCTCCCCTGTTATCTCTATCGGTTCTATAAATTTGGAAATTACGCAGTTTAATTTTCACTTGTGGAGTTATTTTAGTTTCATTAATAGACATAATGCTAACCTTGTGCTCTGATAAAAAGTGCCTTAATTCATCCAGCTTATTTCGCAAACCATTCGCATTCCAAGTCACTATTTTAAGGGAATTAAAGAAAGCTATATATTATATTTTTTGAGATTTTCTCCCATGAGGGACATCATAATTGTGATACGCTCTTCTTGTGAATTTGCTTTCTTTAATTCCCTTGTGCAATCATTCAGAAAACGAGTAAATTCATTGATATTAATGAGATTATTAAACTCTTTCATAGCAGTAAAGAGGTTACTCGCCTGTTGCATTCCTTGCTGATCGTTATTTCGAGGGGTGGTGCCTTGTGGGCGTGGCCTGGGCAGTTGCGGGAAAGCGTCATTGTAGTTTTGATTTTGGATTTCCTGGGGTGGATTTCTCTGTTGGATGTTTTCCATCGTGCTATTTTCCGTAGCACTCGCTGGGCCACTTGCCCTGGCCTGTGTCCATGGGTTCTCCCTTGGGATTGGAGCTGGCTTAAATTTGGCATTCTGTTTTTGTTTGTTCTGCATAATTTGCTGAGCTTTATATTGATAGACATCACAGGTAGGTGAAGTGGCTTTATGTTCTTTGTGACAGTTTATGCATTTAATGACATTATCGGGGTGACATTGTGCCGTTGGGTGATGCCCAGCGCAGCGTAAGCATTTTTGCTGGCGATGGCAGTTTGTGGTTGCATGTCCCCATTGACCACACTTTTTGCATTGAATTATGAGTGTTGTTTGCCTACGTCTCTCCCAAGTTATGCGAACATAGTTCAAGAACTTAATTTTTTCAAGGTGTTGCAATTTTATGGTGGTATCTGTAACTGCTAAGTACAGTGGACGGAACTGAGTTTTCATGAGATATATGTTCTTTATTGGTATTTTGTGTGTTTGCTGTAGTTCTGTCTTGATGTCTTGTTGGTCTGGTTGGTGGTCGAGTCCCTTAATTATGAAGGCGTGGGTCCTGTCTTCTTCAGTGGCGTACGTATGCCATTCAAGGGCTTCTTCAGCATGTAGTACTTCTTTGTAGTCGTTATATTCTTTAATGTCGTTAATGTAGATTATCGTATTGTTTTTCGTAAATTTGAGTGAGTAGCCTTTTTTAATATACTGCTCTAAGTCCTTTGTTAGTCCGTTGTATGCGTCTCTGTCCTTTATTATGCCTTTGAGAATAATCGGTGGGGGTTTGCTTATCTTCTTGTTTTGTTGAGTTTTGTTTTTCGGGGTATTTGTTGGGTTTGTTGTTTTTGTGGGTTTTTTATTTTGGAATGTTTGTTTTGTTTTGCTTGCGATTTCTGACTGCGCATTTGATTCCGTGTCTGTGTCGTCTATCTCCATGTCTGAATCCGTTTCTTCAGCATCGGATAGGGGTTGGTATTTATTTTTAAGTGTGATTTGGGGCCTGTCTTGTAGAAAGTTATTGAAACGGTTTTTTGCTGGTGCTTTTAGCTTGATAAATACGTCTTGTCCTTGTAAAATTTGTTGCCTTTCCTTTTCTATCCTTTGCTCCAAGGATTCTTCTGTTTGCTGCGTTTGTTTTTTCTGCTGTTCTTTTAGGTCTTGTTCGCTTGGGGTAGGTTTCTTGTTTATAATTGGTTGTTCGCTTGGGGTAGGATTCTTGTTTGTAATTGGTGGTGTAATTGGTATAGGATTTTTCAGTTGGTGTTTTTTCTTTAAGTGTTGGATAACTTCTGCACGCAGCCTGTCTCGTTCTATTTTGTTTTTGCAATGTTTGTAGTAGTCAGAACACGTTCCGCAATAAGAACGATGGGTTATTAGGTATTTAATCAGGGTTTTTCCTGGCCTTTTTGGGTGCGGATTTAAGCTGCCTGTGCTAGGACTGCTACTTGCAATACTGATTTGGTCTATGTCGACTGCATTGTTCTGGGTTTTCTCATAATCCGATGAAAATTGTTGGTTTTGGGTGCCCTGGGCACCCCCTGCTTCATCCATTGTTGGAATTTGAGGAATTCCTGGTATTCACATACACACAACACTATGTTTATTTTAACACTTTTATTTGGTATTTCGTTGTTTATAATGTTTGTTTAGATAGATAAGATAATTTTTTGCACTGCTATATTTGTTGCCACATGCTTTTGAATAATGGGCTAAAAATAATAATATAGTGGCCGGCTAAAATTTGGCCGCATATGGAAAACTTACACAAGTATTTTGTCTGGTACCTACAACATATTATGAAATCCCATGCAAAATTGAAGAGTTAAAGGCACGAACCCACGAACGTCATAAATGACGTTTATGGTTAAAGGTGATCAAATAGTGGCTTCCTTGTTTATTTTATACTAAGAGTGTATCTGAGTTGTTTAAAGAATTCAATAAGCCAAACCATTTGCAAAAGTTATACCTATACAGTCTATCCATAATGTTCCTTAAATAAATAATACGTTTAATAAAATAAAAATGTAAAGTTTTAATTATTTTTCCCCACCTACCCACGCCTATGAATAGTTAAACCTAACCTACAAATAACCCAACTTTTATGTACTCACCTATGAATAGTAACTGCAGAATTATTATTATTGTATTTCGCCGTCTTGCACACTTCAAACCTGTGACCCATATTAATTAGTCTTGAAAAAAATATCACAAAACACTAACAACACAGCAATTAATACACAAAACCGATAAACCGAAACAAATTTCAAACAACTTTCGAACGAAGAACGACCAAACTAAACCCTTAATTTCTCTGTGGACCACACGTCAAAGAAATTATGAATGAAAAAAGGCAGGCTCTCTTCTGACCAATGGGAACGCAACGTCTTCTGTGTTTGCCAAACTGCATAATTTTTAAGGGAAATGTCTATGGGTTTTTAGACAAAGATTTAAATTTACCACATAACGTCATATTTTTTTCTCTTCTGGAAGGTAAAACCTGTAGATTTATGGCTTTAGGGATGAATAATATGTAAAATTATTAAATAAGTGTTGTTATTATTACTTTTAAAATATTGTTATAGCCGTAATTTATATATTGGTACTCTAAGAGTGTTAATACCTACTTTTAAGAGGTACGTTTGGCAAACAAAGTGGAGGGGCGCAATTTGCGACAAAAGTTACTTCAGAATGGTATACGATTTTGGCAATAGGTTCATTTGTTATTGCTTCATCTATAGCTAGCAGATCATTGGTTTGTAGCGATCATCAATCGCCGCGCGCCGTATTATTTTTAACGTATTTGTTGCGAAGGTCACATCGTTGTTCGGAGTCTTCTAGCTGTTTTGTCTGAATTTTATTGATCGTAACCAATACTTGTTTCAATTAATTTAATTTTAACAAAAACAACAAAATACTCTAAGTCAGGGTGTAACAAATTTGTTGACTTAGAGCATCTTGTTGTTTTTGTTAATTTATTCAGGTCATTTAGAGAAAATGGACAACTTCTTTGAATTTAATTTAATTTTACTTTGTATGTAAGTTTTTTTAAACTTTACATGTCAGATAAAGCAATAGAAGATTTTTATTTCGCACAATCCATCATTAGTATTGGACTTTATAATCTATGGACGAATTTTACCATCTGAGTTAAGCATGTTGCATAATAGATAATCATATGCAATGTTAAACGATAAGAACAATATAACAATAGAAGCTATTTAAATTTTTGAGAATTGCAGTAGTGATTTGTAGTGGTAAGTACATGCTTTATTAACCGTAGCAAGCAAAATATTATTATGATCAATGTCAAGTTTCATTACAACTGCCAGTTGGAAATAATACAGCATATAAAACCAGATTACAGCCCCAATAGAACTTGATAATAATTACAGTGAGTATTCAGAGCAATAACGGCTATAAACCATTCAATGGTACTTATGGTAGCAATAACTCCTATTTCGTAGTGACTAAATTACCGTAATATTATCACTACACAACGGTCTGACCATTTTCGTTGCCTAATAGTAGGAAAGCGCGTTGCTGTCACATCTAGTATTTAACAATTGTATAAAGAGTACCTATGTGAATTCTTATAAGGAATAGAAGGCTTTTCTCTCAGTGTAAGAAACGAGTACTTTATTATGTAGTTAGGACGTTCTTGCATATTGCATAGGAAAACAGTTGTATATGCATGTCTGCATTAAAAATATGCTCAAAAACAGAAATTTTGTCAGATAGGACGTTTCAGCTTAGCAAGGCAGTAATAAAGTTTCTGAGTTGTGGTATAAACTCGCCGCTTTGTTCCGACAGAAAATTTATAAAAATTAAATTACAGAACGGAGCCGCCAGAACCACCTATAGTACTTTGTAAATCTTGATTTTGTCACATCAATTTCGGTCCAAATCGCGTTTCTTTTATTATTAAAATTCATTTCAGCAATAAAATCTTTACCGAAAGGCATTGGCTTTATAATATGCTAATATTAATCTCAGTCAGCCCTGAATACATAATCAACCATTATTCCGGAGCCATCAAAGTTATAACAGTGGTTTATGTGATCGTAAGCAGAGACTGATTTCAGTCGTAAATCATATAGACTAAAGTTCGTATAGACAAAGACGAAGGGGAGTAAAATGAACTTTGAGATGCCTATTCCAACTTAATGATACTTCGCGACAGGTTTAATAAATTTAAAAAAAGGGATTTTTAATCGTTCTGGTTTAAACTGTTAACGATGTTCAATTAGGGTTAAGAGTACCTATAATAATTTACAACAAACCAAAAAAAAATTTCTATCAACCTTTTATATAGAATCCCGCCCATCAAGAATAACTCGGACCCACCAAATTAATTTTTTTTAAATGCATTTTTGTTTAGAAATAGTATATTGTACCGGGTGGTCAAATAAGCGAGGAGTCGGCTTTATCTCGGAAACCATTAATCGTACAACTTTCGGAAAGATTTTTTTATGAGTAAAGTGATCAAGAGAAGTTGCTGAAACTTACTATTATTATTAAGTTCCTCATTTCGCCGCAAGGGGGCACAATTAAAATTTGTTTTTTTAAATTCTAAATTTCTCCGAAAATTCCCATATTAAGGTATAACTCTGATTACATCATTGGAAAGCTTAGACAATTCTGCATCATTTTGGTTTAAGGCTCATTGGCGTACCGACCTTAATAAGAGTGGGAGAAGCTATTGAAAGTGTAAACATTAAAATCGCTGTAACTTCTAAATGACTTATCCGATTTTACTAAATTTAAGCTTGTTTGAAAGGGAAAAATAAGTATCTTCAATTGTCATATCCAACAGTACAAGATAGTGTTTAATCAAATTGCTAGAGAGCGCAATTTGTAATAATAACAGTTTTTTCGATTTTATCCCGAAAATTCAAATCATACGGTATAACTATGACGTCATAATTGAAACGTAGATGAAATTTGCAAGAAAAGATGTGAAGACCGCAGTTTGATATCTTTGTTCGTTTCAGAGTCATTGCCAAAACAATAATTTTTAATACAAATTGCGCCCTCTAACAATTTTATTAGAAACTATCGTGCTCCATTAGATACGACAATTGAAGGTACTTCCAAACAAGCTTAAATTTATTAAAATCGGATAAGTCGTTTAGAAGTTACAGCTATTTTAATGTTTACACTTTCAATAGCTTCTCCCAATCTTATCAAGTGAAAGTGTAAACATTAAAATCGCTGTAACTTCTAAACGACTTAACCGATTTTACTCAATTTAAGCTTGTTTGGAAGAAAAAGGTAAGTACCTTTAATTGTCGTATCCAATGGTACAAGATAGTTTCTAATACAATTGCTAGAGGGCGCAATTTGTATTAAAAATTATTTTTTTGGCAATAACTCTGAAACGAACAAAGATATCGAACTGCGGTCTTCACATCCTTTCTTGCAAATTTCATCTACGTTTCGATTATGATGTCATAGTTATACCGTATGATTTGAATTTTCGGGATAAAATCGAAAAAACTGTTATTATTACAAATTGCGCCCTCTAGCAATTTTATTAAACACTATCGTGTACTGTTGGATACGGCGATTGAAGATACTTACCTTTCCCTTTCAATCAAGCTTAAATTTAATAAAGTCGTTTAGAAGTTACAGCGATTTTAATGTTTACACATTCAATAGCTTCTCCCACTCTTATCAAGATCGGTACACCAATGAGCCTTAAACCAAAATGATGCAGAATTGTCTAAGCTTTCAAATAATTTAATCAGAGTTATACCTTAATATGGGAATTTTCGGAGAAATTTAGAATTTAAAAAACAATTTTTAATTGTGCCCCCTTGCGGTGAAATGAGGAACTTAAAATAAAATTCCCGCAATTTTTCTTGACCACTTTACTCATAAAAAAATCTTTCCGAAAGTTGTACGATTAATGGTTTCCGAGATAAAGCCGACGGCCTCGCTTATTTGACCACCCGGTACAACAAGTGAGAAAAATCACATATTTCTCCCGAGCGCAGAAGTTTGTTGGCGCGAGCCGAAGGCAAGATCAATATTACATATTATTTAGGTAAGTTCTGGAAATAAAGTCGAGAATGGGCATCCTGCATACTTAACGTAAGAGTATATATCACCGACAATTTCTGTAAGTTATCCAAGCGACACTCTGCATAATTTACTCTAAATTCACATTTTCCCATTTTTCTGTTAAAATGACCGTCCAAGGTGGACAATCTCATTATGAAAAAGAGGATTGGGTTCTCTATCTGAATGCGAAATCAATTTGGGGCGACGTGAGCAGAATGTTTGGAAATTGGGCTAAAGGTACAAGGGCATTATCGATGTAAGTGGACGTGGATTTGCTTTTGAAAGCGCCAAATTGCATTACTAACTGATAAAGCAAGATGTAATGGGGTTATTACAAAAGAAGCGGAAAAAGGGTGCCTTCCTTACTTGAAACCTTGACAAAAGTGTTTGGAAGTATTAATTAGTAAACCCGTTATTTATGTATTGTTAACTTAACATTATTATAGGCATTTAACATAATAAAATATAAGCTAACATAAGATTATACAATAAACAATTTAAGAATATTTTTTTGTGTATTAGTTAAAATAATTAGGGACATTACATGCTACGTCTTATTCTACTTTGAAACATGTATGTTTCAAAGTCTCAAGGTACAACGCAACGTGTAAGAGACTTTTGTTTCATGTACAGGTCAAAAGTTTTACTAGAAGGATTTCATGTTCAGCTGGATATTTAGAGAGCAAGTTAACAGGCTCGAAGACAAGCTTGAAGATGTAAAGGGGTAACCGTCTTACCATCGAGACAATGGGAGACTTCTAATTAAAATAAGTAGCCTCGCATCTAATCGAAGGTAACGATAGTGTTTAGTAAAATTGCTTGAGGGCGCAATTTGTAATAGTAACAGTTTTTTCGATGTTATTCCGAAAATTTAAATCATACGGTATAACTATGACATCATCGTCGAAAAGTAAAAGAAATTTGCAAGAAAAGATGTGAAAACCGCAATTCGATATCTTTGTTCGTTTCAGAGTTATTGCCAAAACAATAATTGCGCCCTATAGCAATTTTATTAGAAACCATCGTGTACCATTAGATACGACAATTGAAGGTACTTCCAAACAAGCTTAAATTTAGTAAAATCGGATAAGCCGTTTAGAAGTTACAGCGATTTTGATGTTTACACTTTCAATAGCTTCTCCCACTCTTATAAAGGTCGGAACGCCACCTTAATGTGGGAATTTTCGAAGAAATTTAGAATTTAAAAAAAACAATTTTTAATTGTGCCCCCTTGCGGCGAAATAAGGAACTTAAAAGTAATTTCCAGCAATTTCTCTTGACCACTTTACTCATAAAAAAATCTTTCCGAAAGTTGCACGATTAATGGTTTCCGAGAAAAAGCCGACGTCGTCGCTTATTTGACCACCCGGTAGATACATCTTTTTCCTTTTAAGACGCCATAACTTTGCCTCGCCCCCCACTCCTGTCATGGACCTTGAACGCGTACGTTGGCACCTGTTCCTTTGACTTTGATATTGATCGGATGCAGGTGTTCGTAAGTGACGATAAATGACTTTGATTAGTCAAGTCAAGTCAAAGTCAAAAATGCTTTATTGTAAAAGAAACATGTTCTTGTTTACAGAGCTTTCTACAATAAGATACACTAAATATAGTTAAATATATAATACATAATCTTTATTATAAACATAACATAAAAACCTAATTAGCACAAACAGGCAAGAAGCAGATAAATACAAAAAACCACAATAAAACAAAATATCACCGACACATGCAAAACCCATTCATATAGCTATAATGGCGGATCGTCATAAAATTCACGCATGTCATAGTAAGCCTTTTGCAGCAGGATTCTTATTAGGGCTCGCTTGAACACCCTTGAGGAATTTGAGGATTCTATCCTGTCAGGTAAATTATTAAAAAAAATTTTGCCCTCATAAAAGATGGACCTCTTTGTCAACTCGTATTTTGGTATTGGCATACAACGTCTGTCGGGTTGAGCGCTCCGATTCACCAAGAATGACATGGTAGTTTTTAAAAATGTTGAAATTTCAAGAATGAACAATGATGTCATCGTTAAAATTTGGAGAGCTCGAAAGTGTGGCCTACAAGATTCCCTTTGGTGAACATTTGCAATAAAGCGAACTGCCTTCTTTTGTAACACAATTATTAGATTCAGCAAGCACTTAGAAGTTGCCCCCCAGAATGCAATACCATACCTAAGACGAGATTCAAACAGTGCAAAATAAGTTGTTCGAGCAATTACGAATGGCAAAACACGCCGATGACAGTTTTCTACTCAGGCTCATTATATGATTTTCGAATTTAAGTTCGCCATCAATGACAATTCCTAAAAACCGTGTTGAAGTATTTTCCTGAAGAGGTTCCGAGGCCAAATTCAACCCCTGCATATTGCACTTAAAGCCTATAATGTTCGTCTTTTCGATATTAAAAGTAAGCAGATTGGCATCACACCATTTTTTTATTTCGATAAGGTCCTTAGATATTAGTTGCCTTAAAATTTGGGCATCGCTGGCATGCCATAGAACAGAGGTGTCATCAGCAAACAGGGTAAACGTTCCCGAGATGTCTATGCGCACTATGTCATTAATATAAATCAAAAACAATAAAGGTCCCAGAACCGACCTTTGAGGAACCCCACACCTAACCTGCAACGACGATGACCTTACGCCACCACTACGAACCACCTGAGAACGGCCCTCAAGGTATGAACAAAACCAACCAAGAGCCGAGTCCCTAAAACCATATCGCTCGAGCTTCCGCAACAGTATTCCGTGGTCCACGCAGTCAAATGCCTTGGACAAATCACAAAACACCGCCGCAGTTGCCCCGCCGCCATTAATTCCACGATATACTCCCTCCAAGAAACTGAAGATGGCGTCATGAGTACCCTTTGCCCTCTGGAAACCAAACTGAGAACATGTTATTATATTGTGTGCTAATAAGTAATTCCATACTCTCTTCTTGACAATTTTTTCAATAACCTTAGAGAGACTAGATAACAAGGAGATAGGTCTAAAGCTAGATGGCTCATTCAAATTATGATGGGGTTTTCTCAAAATAGCCGACGAGTGCGGTCAAGATCAATGACGAACCTCAATTTATAATGTATGATCCTTAGTAGAATAAATTTATTTTGAATTTGAAGGTCATATAACGTCATTCAAGAACACATACATCCATTTAAGGTCAAGTTTAACTCGTCTAAAGTCCGCGTCACTGATTTTGAGCTGCAGAAGGAATACGGGCAATAAATATAAATTCTAAATAAACTACTTATTTCTGATTTCATTAACAGTATAAAAATAATAATTAAAAATTTGAAAAAACGCTTGAATTTCACTTGTTCACATGCATCAGTCTTTATGTAGATCAAGACATTTTTGTATTATCAAAGTCTGAGAACCTATGGTTTAAAGCAATATTCAAATATGAGGATTTAGGTATTTTACAGTCATTCTTTTTGTTTAAAAAACATAACGAAAGTTTGTTATGAATGCATAGATATCCATGTTTCTTGCAGTGTACTTTACACGTCATACGTACCTATCTTAAAAGGTTTCAAAGGCAAAAACACTTCGTTTCCGCTTTCTTTGTGATCCCTTATTTTATACCGATATACTTTTCGGTAACGCAATTTGTGGCTTTCAAAAGCGAATCCACGTCCAGTTACATCGATATATTGCTCTTATACCTTTACCCCAATTCTTGGGCGTAACACGTTCACTAGCAGGTCATTTTAAATTCAGATCTGTACCCTTATCCCTTTTTGATGACCGTATTGTCAACAAAAAACTCCTTTGATATATTAGGTAAAATAATGATGTATATGATACTGTGGTTTGTGTGGTGATTTGAATTATTACAAGTCGGGCAAATTATTTGTTAGAGTACCTATGTAACGGCTTTTCGTTTCTTAAAATATGTACCCACAGTATATGTTTTGAATAATCTCTGTTGTAGGTATTATAAAAGAATTTGTCCAGGTCCTGACTAATTGGTATGTAAAAATTTTGAACCGTCCAGCGAGCTACACGTGACAATATAAGGTCATCATGCGCATACGTATATTAAATTATTCTGGTTTATTTCAATTTTATATGTTGGTATGAAAACCAGACCTGGACTTTAAATTTTTCCAATAGTAGGTATAATTAAACTGTGTTTTTTTAACCTTTTGTTAAATTTTAATAAATTGACTGACGAAGTTTTGGAAGTTAGCCATTGACATTAAAATTTGGGCTAAATGTGGTCCCCTGATAATAATGTGGGAATATAATGTAGTTCCTATATTAGCTTATCAATAGTACCTACATGACATGATGTCAACTGTCAAAAATCTAAAGGTTCTCTGCCACTAGTATATATCAAATCCCAGCCTAAATACGTAATCCTAGAATCATAAAATTTGGAGAATGTCCCATAGACATTTACTGTTAGATTCGTAAAGCTTATGTCGTGGACAAATAAAAGTTAGGTTTTATGGATGAAAAAATGCGTTTGTACGCATAGCTTACCACTCACACTCCTTGCCGCCATACAGGTATGGGCATGCACACAATCCTCTTGTTATTAAGTTTCCCTTGTTTAGCGACATTTTCAATACACTTCAGAACCGGCTTGGCGCCATTTTTGTTGTTGTGTTTTACGTTTTCTCTGTGGATTTTTTAAAATTATGTGTGAAGCTTGCCATGTTTATCGGCAACAATTATACAGCAACGAAATTTTTTAACTAAAAAAATACGCTTTTTCCTTCAATCGTATTTGGAAGCTTAAGGCTTATTCTTTAACAATAAGTAGTACTTAAATTCCTAGCGCAAAAGAAGCGGATTTATAGAAGAACCACAAGTGCGCGTGGGTTTATCTTCTTTAGTAATAGTATCACTGATGTCTTTATAACGTAAGCACCCACTAAGAAGGAATATGATTTTCGTATCTCAGGAATTAAAACTGGTGAAGGTCTAAAAACTGGTCAGACGAAGGAGCTAGCAACTTTTCTGATAAAGTATTGTAAATTGTCTCTTAGAATCTCCCTAGCAGCAGAATTTACTACCGCTAATTTTTTTCAAGGGCACGAATGTCTTTGTTGATAGAAAATTTTCCTCGTCTTCGACTCGGAATAATTTTCAACAAAAATATGAGTGAAACCGAGAAAAAAATTATTGGTAAATAATTCAGCTGCGTGGGAGATTCGATAAGAAAATTTCATAAATACGAGTTTTTTCTTATTGTAATTTTGCTAAAATGCTACAAAAACAAAAACATATTTCCGGCGGCTTTAGTTAATTGTAACTAAATAGAGTTTTAGAAATAAAGTTCATTTTAGCCATAAGTAACTCATTTTTATTACTAAAATGTGAGAAACATAAATAACAAATTTGTTATCTGATATCCAATATCTTTATAGTTTTAAATTCAAATAAAACTTTAAAAACCTATTTCCGATGAGTTTAGTTTAATATGACGTACTGTATTTTTACAATAGAAGTTGATTTTACTTGTTAGTAACTAAAGTTTATTACTAAAATTTCAGGAAGATTAAAAACATTAATTCGTTTTCAAACATAACATCTGAAATTACAAGTCTACATAGTTTCAAATGAAACTTAAAAAACATATTTCCGATGAGTTTAGTTTAATATGACGCACCGTATTTTTACAATAGAAGTTGATTTTACTTGTTAGTAACTAAAGTTTATTACTAGAATTTCAGGAACATTAAAAACATTAATTCGTTTTTAACCATAACATCTGAAATTACATGTCTACATTGTTTCAAATGAAACTTAAAAAAACATATTTCCGATGACTTTAGTTTAATATGACACACTGTATTTTTACAATAGAAGTTGATTTTACTTGTTAGTAACTAAAGTTTATTACTAAAATTTCAGGAACATTAAAAACATTAATTCGTTTTTAACCATAACATCTGAAATTACATGTCTACATAGTTTCAAATGAAACTTAAAAAAACGTATTTCCGATGAGTTTAGTTTAATATGACGCACTGTATTTTTACAATAGAAGTTGATTTTACTTGTTAGTAACTAAAGTTTATTACTAAAATTTCAGGAGCATTAAAAACATTAATTCGTTTTTAACCATAACATCTGAAATTACATGTCTACATAGTTTCAAATAAAACTTAAAAAAACATATTTTCGATTAGTTTAGTTAAATTTTTAATGTGTCTCTTTTAGCCCGTGTTCGATATGTAAAGCAAATTGGTTAGTATCAATAAAAATTATAAGTTAGCAACAAAATGTATTTTGATTTTATTCTGAGTGACTTCTGCCAATAGATATATTAGGTATAGCACTTAATTTTTAACAGAAAAATTATCACTTATTAATTTCATTAAGTTAATAGGAACTAACAAAATTATCGCGATAATCCCCCGTTTACCGTTAGATTCGTACACTTTCAGGGCCGTAAACAAAAAGGAGCCTTCTAATTGGTTGAAAGTAAATTTATGTACTTTTCATAGAAATTTCCCGTAGTTATTTTACAGTCTATTGCGATCAGTTTTACCCAGTTTCCACCAGACATAATAATTGGTTATTTATGAAGTCTGTATGGAATTAGCGTTGTTAGTAAAGAGATATAGGTATGCGTTAGTAGATACATCCAAACTGCATATAACCGTGCATAGTTTATAAGTTTTGGCCAGTTAAATTCTGCGAGATAATAATGGGTCTTGTTATAGCGTTGGGGCACCTAACAAATCACATGAGTTGGTAACTCGATAACGTATAGTTTAATTCTACAATATGCTATAAAGACGGCTTTGACTTACAGTATAAAATATTAATTCCTGCTATAGTGATATAATGAGGTCATTACGTAACCTATTTTTTGACACGACCGACGTGCTATAATCGGGTCTGATATTCCCATAGCAAAGTTTAATATTTTGTTTTAAGGTTTCTCTGTGGATTTCTTGTAGTTTTCTTTGCTATTGTGGATTGTGAGTGTTTAATATTTACGGATTTCTTATTTTTGCGTTGTTTAGTGAATTGTGTTAGTGCTTTTAGAGACTTTAGGCTAGGATATACAAACAAGGTATGAAAATAAAGAGAAACACACACCAAGACAGATTATCCCGATGCATGTTTTGGTATATTTTATTTGCAGCCCTGCAATCTAATTAGGTAGGCAAATTTTTTGGGAAATATATTGCTGTTAAAAAATTTAAAAGACACTTTTCTTTATACTTATTTGATATAAAAGAAAAAAGTAAATACCTAGGTATGTTTATATTAATCCAAGGGTGAAAGTATTCCATGAATCAAGTTCTCGAGCAAAAACTTTTCCAAATTCTTGAACAAGAATTCGTGCTTAAAAATGTTTTACACGTACCTAAGTTTTTGCCAAATTGTAAAAATTAATGCAAGTTATACAGGGTGTTTCAGAATAAGATGCTGATCCTTAACGATGCGAATCCTTAGGTGATTTTAAGAAGAAAAGTTCATATTAATATATATCCTTAACCTATCAACTTTCGAACTACAGGGCGTTAAAGTTTTAAGAAAAAAATCGTTTTTCTATCATAACTTTAAAAACTTTCTAGCTATTTTTATGATTTTTTCACACATGCCCTCTAAGCATCAATAGCCATTCTTTAGTGTAGAAAAATTTTAAAATTTTTTAACCAGTGGCGTCCTGAAAGGGTTTGGACTAGATATTTTGGAAAAATATTATGTACGCCACTGCTTTTTCTCAAGATAAAAATTATTTTTAAAATACTAATTCATTTTAGGCCAAATTTAATATCTTGCCTTTTTATCGTCTGACAAACAGTTTCCGACAAAAAAAATAAAAAGCATTAAATGCGCATTCGCTATGTGCCTATGGGTTTTTTTTTTAACAATAAATTAAAACAGCTAACATTAAATAACGTGTGAACAAAAACGAAAATAATTTAGATTAGCTGTTGAAAGTGGCCACCACAGCAAGCTTCAGCTCTTCTCCTCATTGAGTCTCGTACCATTTGAAAAATTCCTGGAGAATTCCTGATAGTGTCAAAACAAACCATAGGCACATAGTGAATGCGAATTTAATGTTTTTATTTTTTTTGTCGGAAACTGTTTGTCGAACGATAAAAGGCAAGATATTAAATTTGGCCTAAAATGAATGAATATTTTAAAAATAATTTTTATCTTGAGAAAAAGCAGTGGCGTGCATAATATTTTTCCAAAATGTCTAGTCCAAACCCTTTCAGGACGCCACTGATTAAAAAATTTTAAAATTTTTCTACACCAAAAAATGGCTATTGATGCTTAGAAGGCATGTGTGAAAAATTCATAAAAATGGCTAGAAAGTTTTTAAAGTTATGATAGAAAAACGATTTTTTTCTTAAAACTTTAACGCCCTGTAGTTCGAAAGTTGATAGGTTAAGGATATATATTAATTTGAACTTTTCTTCTTAAAATTACCTAAGGATTCACACCGTTAAGGATCAGCATCTTATTCTGAAACACCCTGTATACAAACTAATATTTGACTTGAGGTACGCGATAACATCGAAGATTGGTTATTTTGCTGGTTTTGTTTGTTTTTTATATTCGATTTTATAAGTATTATTGTTTAATTGACTTGTTTTCTTCTTTTTTGAACTAAAAACACGACGACGCATCATTTTTAAACAAATTTTAGAAACAAACCGTTAAAAACAATTTTCTATCCTCAAAATCTTATAGGTTTGCAACTACTAAAAATGCCAAAAATCACTACCTTTTTTCCCAACTTGATCAAAAATGAAGAAGAAATTCTACCTAATTTTTTGGCAAGATTTTGGGGTAAATTTTAGCTGTTTTCACGGAAAAATCAATTGAAGGTAACTTTTTACAATTTCTTGAGCAAGAACTTAAATTTTCAAGCCCGGACCTGTATATTTTCTAGTGTTGGGATAACTCGAGTGAAAAATAACCTATGATTCGGTTTTTTCAATCACTTGAATTATTCGATTATCTTTGGAAATAATTCGAGTGACGAACATATGGTTTTTATTTTCCAACGCGTCTCCAAAGTTGCTGCCCGCATGTCAATCACTCACTGCGGCCAGAGCCATCTCCTAGAGAGCGGCTACACCGAGTGGTTTCGGTTATTGGCGATATAATTCAAATTAAATACTGCATTACGGGTTACCTGTGTAAGATAATACGATTTATTATTTTGATTTAAATACTGCATTACGGGTTGCCTGCGTAGGATAATATGATTTATTACTTTATTTAGATTTAAATCGTCGGCGTCTACTGAGAACTTAATGTTTAGTGGTGAGTATTCAGTATTCATAAATATCATGAGTTATGTAATATCGTGACATCTCAAGGTCAAGTAGTCAAGTTGTTAAATTCTAAGATCTGGGAACAGGGGACCATGCCAAAAAATCCACAAATATCTTCATCATATTTAATAATCCGCAAAAAATCAATCGATTAACAACACCGAGTCAGTTATTCCCAATACCAATGCTGTATATCAACATGAACGATAAACCGCCAATGCCAATATTAATATTAGCATTTGAGTGAAAAATCGATTATAATTCGGTTTTTTAAATCACTCGAATTCTCGGTAGTCGATTATTAAAATAAGTCGATTTTTCCCAACACTAATATTTTCCCATTCGTCAAATGATAATGTTGCAGTGCGCATGTCTAATCGTGTGTAGCTTGGTTTACATGCGCAGGGCCATAAATTTGCCACTTTCGTCTTTATTGTTTGCTTATCTAAAGGTTAATATCTATGGAAGAAACCAGTATAAATTGTTAATGTCACATATGGGTGTCAACTGTCGAAACGTTTTGTTTTTGGAAAAAGTTGACTCTAATGTCGGTGTTTGAATATTTTAAACTGTGTCTGGCAGTGGCGCAACCAGGGGGGGGGGGCTGCCGGGCTGCAGCCCCCCCCCCCGAGCTTAGAAACTTAGCCTATTCGTTTAATTGCAAACCAATTTTTCATGTCACGCGAACTATTTTCGCATGTTTTTTGCGATCTCAATGTTTTATGCATTTGTAATTTTTTTGTTTATCAATGTAACATAGAATCTTACGTTTTTTGAGTAATTAAAGTATACATTTTGATAAATAGCTCAAAATTGTACATAATGATTAAAAAAAAAAATTTCGGATTCGAGTTTTTTCCGTTTCGTTGCATTTTTTGAGAACATTTACCATAGTACTGTATATATTTTTTTACACCATCAGAAAGTGGAGATTTCAACGAACAAAAAGCCCACCGACTTTTTTAAAACAGCAGATATTTTGACGTGAGAATTTTCGATTGAAAATAAGGGTGCTTTTTCGATATTAAGTCAAAATAAAGTGAAAAAATAAATATTTTAAATCAAAATAATTACAGTGTATTTGGGACATAAAAAGGTAAGTTATCACCAAATTTCGTGAAAACATAATTTTTTTTGTAAAAGATAAAAATAAAAAAACAAATACTTGGTTATTTGAAATTTTCACATAAATTTTGAGGTAATGTGAAAAAAGTGTTAATATAAAAGTTGTAGATCTTTTTATTACCTACAACTTTGCCATTTAATGTTTTTCCATAGGACTTGTAGTTTTCCCGAAAATCGAGATAAATCGTTTTCTAGCCTTAAAAACTCACCCCCTTCCACTTCCCGACCTCTGATCGCCCGTAAATTATTTTTTCTTTCATTTTTGTTATATTCTCTTGCTTTTCCAATGGGTTTCATCCTACTATTATTTTTTTTTGTTTCAAAAATTATCGACCCTGGTCTACCTATTTATGCGAACCACGATATTGATATTACCGTGGAAGAAATTCTGGACGAAATGGCAAAAACAAAACGAAGAATTTTACTTTAATATTAGTATTATTAGTGATTACTTACAACTTATTGTATAAGGTTTTTGTTTTGTTTTAGTATAAGTATGCTTAATATATGCGTTACTTATTTTAAATACATTTTTACTAATTAAAATAAAATCTCTAAATTTTTTTTTCATAAATATTTCGTTGGGGCTAGCGGCGTATTATTGCAGAAGTTTTGGGGGGCTGTCGCTCTCGTCAATCACACGTATTTTACCCAAAAAAGGGCGTGGCACCCAAAATTTTTTTTCTAAAGCCCCCCCGAACAAAATTTCTGGTTGCGCCACTGGTGTCTGGGTTGCCAAGTTGTTAGCATTGTGACAACCAATTCATGTTACTACCAGCCCCGATGTCCCCTGCGTTTATGATTTGGGTCGTTCTTTGCTGCATCATCGTTGATTTGTATATTTTATAAGGGCGGAAATGTTCTATAAGTTAAATTTTAACGCATAAAAAACGCGCACTATTTTAAAAATAAAAGAAAAGTATCCATTTATTCATCTCTTTGTCAGGAAAATGCAAAAGGAAAAGTAGAGAAATAAGAAGCTTTTTCTAAGAAGGACTTATTCGCACCCTGGCAAGAAAGCTTGACACAGAAATAAAGTAAATGTAAATATGGCGCCAAGTGTTTCCTGCAAAGTGGTGTACAAGATTCCCCTTGTCATTTGAACTTGCGAAGCGTGCAAGATTTATTAGGTAGCCAGAAGCAACTCTATAATAGTGTTTACTTGGATGGAAGTGTAAGGCACGACTTATACATTTCCTGGGAGACATTTTGTCATTAAAATTGCTTCTTACTTCTTAGAATATTATATAGTAACGTGCAAATCCGTTGCTTAGAAGAGGCGTTGGCATACAGAAAGAAAAATATTTGAGGACATACTTATCAAACATAATTTTGGTTATATTCGCACTTATACAGGGTGATTCAAAAGTACTTTGACAAACTTCGGGAGGTAATTGCTGGTAATATTTTAACATGAAAAGTTCTTATAAACAGTGGTCCTTGGCGACTTCGTTACGGAGATACAGGGTGTTGAAATGTTGAAAGGAATAGTAATAATTTTTAAATAACTCCTTAAGGAGTTTTTTTTTTTAATGAATTTTAGTAAATTTAATAAGCATCTAAGGACACTTATTTTTAAAGTACAATACGTTCGGAAATTTAACCAGTGGCGTCGGTACAAAATGTTACTATCATATTTTTTGTGAAAACTATGTTACACCACTGACTTATTTTATTTTAACTTTCTTCACATGAATCCCCTCTTCATTTACAACAAAAAAGATTACTTGTGTTTTTTTGATACGAGGGACGGTTTAAGGGTAAATGATTATTTTATTTGACTAGTACAAATATTAAAAAATGTGTTTTAAACTGATCAACCACTCAAATATTTATTAAAGTATTTTAACGAATACCTACATACATACTTACTAATAAACAAATATGTATATGCCTAAGAAAGGTATCTGAGGATGCCTATTTTCTAAGTATAACACGTTTTCAGTGGCATACATATTTATTTCTTAGTATGTTATTTTTTTATATATTGTATTTTGACAAAGCGGCTTTGGAAATTCATTTGTCGATAAATTAAAACATATTTGACAGTTAGTTACCATTGAGTTTTATTTCCTCAGTTTTGTTATTTTCAATAGTAACTAACTGTCAAATATGTTTTAACTTATCGACAAATGAATTTCCAAAGCCGCTTTGTCAAAATACAAAATATTAAAAAATAACATACTAATAAATAAATATGTATGTCACTGAAAACGTGTTATACTTAGAAAATAGGCATATATATATTTGTTTATTAGTAAGTATGTATGTAGGTATTCGTTAAAATACTTTAATAAATATTTGAGTGGTTGATCAGTTTAAAACACATTTTTTAATATTTGTGTATAGTCAAATAAAATAATCATTTACCCTTAAACCGTCCCTCGTATCAAAAAAACACAGGTGATCTTTTTTGTTGTAAATGAAGGGGAGATTCATATGAAGAAAGTTAAAATAAAATAAGTCAGTGGTGTAACATAGTTTTCACAAAAAATATGATAGTAACATTTTGTACCGACGCCACTGGTTAAATTTCCGAACGTGTTGTACTTTGAAAATAGGTGTCCTTAGATGCTTATTAAATTTACTAAATTTCATTAAAAAAAAATAACTCGTTAAGGAGTTATTTAAAAATTATTACTATTCCTTTCAACATTTCAACACCCTGTATCTCCGTAACGAAGTCGCCAAGGACCACTGTTTATAAGAACTTTTCATCTTAAAATATTGCCAGCAATTACCTCCCGAAGTTTGTCAAAGTACTTTTGAATCACCCTGTATACAGTGTGTATCAGCCAAATGGAATAAATTCGATAATAAATACATGGGGGCGTGTCCGAAAAAAACGCTCGGACAGGTCGATTGGTATTTCTGGTTGCGCATTTTTGCAATAAAACTTTTTTATACAGGGTGTGTCATGTAACAGTGGCCAATACCAACTTTCTTATTTTAAAAGCAACACCCTGTATATTATTCAATTTTTGGATTCTTCAGAAAATTTAAGATATATTTTATGTACAATATCCTATACTTATCTTCAACTGTTTCGGAAATATTAAGTGCTTTCAGATTTATTGCAAAAATTAACAACACGCTCAAAAACTAATAAGTAATACTGTTTGTTTCTTGATAATGTAAAAAACAAAAAAAAACATTAATGTAGGAGATGTTGCGCGTTTTGGCAACATCCTAATCTTAAATAGAAATTTCTTCTAATGTTACTGAACATCTTAGGCGTGACCGATCTAATCGCAAGCATACTCGTATTTTTAAGTCAGCTAAGTCCAGGAGTTTAGTTTTGTATACAATATTTTTGATATATAAGAAGAAGTCTAATGGCATCAGATCAGGGAATCGTGCTGGTCATTCCACCGATCCATGCCTCCCTATCCGCCGATTTGGAATTACTCGGTCGAGGTACTGCCGGACATTGATTTGCTAATTGCTGAAACCATATCATATTCGCTGGAAGTTGTGGGTTGGCTTGATCAGGATATAAGTTTGTCAAAGATGTCAAGACATTATTTTGGAGCGTGCTAAATGATTATCACCATTTAAATTGCCATTAATGAAAAGATCTCCAACTATTCCTGCCCAAACATTAACCTTTTCAGGATATTGCGTATGTTCTTCTCTAATGCATCAGTGAGGATTTTTCCCTTGACCAATAGCGGCGATTCTGACAATTTGCATGACCGTAAAGTGTAAAGGTGCACTCATCAGAAAACAGAACATGTTCTAATTGGATATCATTGTTATCTAACATTGCCATCATTTTCGTTCACAAAAATACGTTCTCCTATCAAAATCGTCTTCCATGAGCTCAGAAGTAGGTATAATTTTATAGGGATACATTTTATTTTCTTGTAATGTTCGAATAATCTATGAATGGCTAACATCAGCCCAAAAGAGGTAAGCAATTTTTATACAAGGCAGATTTCGATATTCGCCCACCATTTTGTATTAAAAGATAAAGTAAAATGTTTATAACAAAAAAGTTTCGGCATACCCTAAAGGTCAATTATGCATTGTTTCGGTACCTCCTTATTCGGCAACATAAGGAGAAAAACCTAATTTTCTATTTGACCATGTCTGTTATGCCCCCTACCGCATATCTCTCGAACTTGAAAATAATTTCCAGCGATTTCTCTTGGCAGTATTTACTAACAATATTATTTTTCTTTTTTCGCCATAGCTCTCCTCAACAATATTATTATTGGAATTATGTCTCGTTTTTCAAGCTTCCATATATTTTTTATCTCAATCGCTAAATTTGAATGAAAATTGAAAGCTTTTAATATTATTATTATGTTTTGTATATAAAAATAGCCAACTGTTGTTCAAGGTATGGATGACACTGATGACAGCCATCTACCCAACTCAATTAATTATTGAGGAGCGTTGCCCTTCCCCTGTCCCCTTTCGAGACTCACCTGTCCGCAACATAATATAAAAAACACCTAATAAGTAGGTATTATAAAAATCAAAAAATAAGCAATCACCTGCATGCATGTCTTTTAAATTAAATTAATGAAATATCTGTTCACTTCGGCACCAATTTAAAACTTGCACAATATTTCTGCACGAACTATACCTTGTCTTTTCTTTTATAAAATTTACCAAAAAGAACAAAATATTCACTTAGTTAAATGAAACTTGTGCATTTTTAAAATTAGAAATAGTAAACAGAACAGAATTTATATTTTTCCTTGGTTTTCATACGCAACGTTGACTTTTGAATAAATGTTACTGAAATGTTAGTTATAACTCGACGACTAAAATTTTTACTACTTTTATAAATTTGTTTTTTCCCATTAGCAAAATTAGCAATTTTATTTATTACAAAATTATTTAATTTGTTATTGTAAATCAAAGTGTTTTGTTATGGAGTGGAATGGCTTATGGAAACCTCTATACAGGATGTCCCATTTTGGGACCCTTTCTCTTTATACATATTATATACATACGCAGGGCCGGATTTATGGTAACCGCTGCCCTAGGCCCAAAGAAATGTTGCCGCCCCTGGGCGCGTATTCAGCTGTCAGTTTTGGGGGGGGGGGGGGGTAAGGGGAAAAAACAGCGCCGAAAATTTTTTGGGTACCACACCCTTTTTTTAACGATGTGACAAGCAGAAAAAAGGAATACTAGCTTTTTTTGGGTGTTACGCCTCTTTTTACTGATTTGTCAGTGTTTTTTTTTTGGATGGGGGGTAGCTACCCCCAATACCCCCCTCAAAAATGCGCCTGCCGCCCCCACCTAGAATATCATATTAAATGTTTGTTTGAAGGTTGTAGACAATGATGTATCTTGAGTAATAGATGTGTTTTGGACTTCCATTGCCTTTAGTTTTTTCATATCACAACGTTTCAACTGGTAAGTATCTCCAGTCGTCTTCAGGTGAATACTAAACAAGTTACAAAGCTACGAGCCTATTTATACTACCTAGGGGGGGCGGAGCTAGTGACGAATTCGGGTGCAGTCGTGAGTCATCTGCTTACGTCACCATGATTATTCATCTGCTGACGTCATCCGCTTACGTCATCACGTTTGCATCACTACTCAATCTGAGCCTACACCTATTTAACAAGGGCTTCCAAATGTTTAACAATTTACTACAAATATTAAAAAACACAAACCTCAAGAAATTAAAAAAATATATTCTTCAATTTCTTTGAGTTAACCATATATTTATAAAAAACAATATTTCAAAAAACAAAAAAGCACAGACAGAAATATGAAAATTGTTCAAACACGAATGCTGTGTTACGTCATTATATAACATAAATTGGTCTTTATGTTTACAATTCTTTGACGATACGATTAATAGCATCATACAGGCAAAGGCAAAGCCAAAAGTAAAAATTATTAATTTTATGTCATGTAAATGCAAATTTACGTAGGTTTGCGACGTACAAATTATATTTTAATATGTTTTCTTGTAGGGAAAATTTAAGTCTAAAACAAGTTAAAACAAAAGAATAAACAGAAGCAAATGCAGCGCGCAACCGGCGCAACGCCTGGTACTGTGCACGTAAAACCAACACGCGAACGCAAACTCAGTCGTGTCGCCATGCGGTAATTGCAATCCGCAGCGATGGCGAAAAATTAGAGCGGATTCAAGCGGTCCAAAGTCCACACTTATGCCGACGATACACAGCTTGTCTGCACTTTTCATCCGTCAAATTATAACGGTATCGAAGCAAACATAAACACAGACTTGTAGCGAATTTCTGAATATAGCAGTAAACATATGATGAGAGCAAAAACAAACTTTTCAATTTCAAATAACAAACCCTTTTATTAAAACATGTACTCCTTTTTTTTTTAAAAGAAATAAAAGTTTTAATAAAAGTGCCCCAAGTCTTTTACAGCATCGTTAAACAGGATCTTGTTCCAGGTTGGAACTATATTTTTGTTGCCACTACATTCCACATTGTTGTGTGGCGTGGATTTTACTGATACTTCTTTTTCCAATTAGAGATTTCATACTTTATTAAATGATTGTCATAAATTTATTAGGTAAAGCCTGTTCAATGACCGCTGACTGTTGCGTCATTTTCTTCATATTTGCGGTACGTCGTAAATTAATTCAGTCCAGTTTGACTTACCGGTGGTTAAGGTTATGATTTTTCTTAGGTTTGATCTACATAAAGACGGATGTATGTAAACAGGTAAAATTCAAGCGCGTATTTTTAAATTTTGGGGTAAAAGGTATCATAGGACGAAATATTTTGTTTTTGAAAATCAGTATGAAATTTTTAATTAATTTAAATTAACTGAAAAATAAATAAAACTCATTTATAAAATTTAAAATTGAATGTCTAGTGCATCAGTCTATTTGTTTCAATTATTTTCATTTTATTTATAAAATCATATACAAGAAAATGTAATAAAAAATGACAACACAACAAAATACAGTTTCATAATAAATAAAATAAATTATATCTGCAAGGATCATCATCATCAGATTCATCCAAGTTAATAAATAGGGGAAGAGTATCTGAAGCATCGATAAATCTTTCCCGTTCCCACACATTGTTTATAATTTTATTGAAGTGTGTTACATATTTTTCCATTTTTTTACTGTTACATTTTCTATGGCTTCATTCTACAGACCCAAAACTACATCATTTGTTACAGGATGCATAGAACTTATTTTTGCATCATAATAGCGCTTACATTTCGACCCAACCAATTCAATAGGATTAAAGTGGCAATGATATGGAGGAATTCTTAAAACTCGATGTCCATGTTGCAATGCTACTTCGTCCAACCTATTAAAATAAAACAAAAATAATTGAAATAAAATAAATGGCGCTTTCCAGATTATTTGTAACGTTTGGGTGGGATATGCTGCTTTAACTATTATCCAAATCTGATGCTTCTATTAACCGGAGTTTGTCTTTGTTCTAACCATGCAAAAATAAATGGCGCTTTCCAGATTATTTGTAACGTTTGGGTGGGATATGCTGCTTTAACTATTATCCAAATCTGATGCTTCTATTAACCGGAGTTTGTCTTTGTTCTAACCATGCAATAATAGTACATTATATACTTAGGTTGAGAAGTGAGCTATTATATAGCGAGCGCTTTTATATACTGAGGCGCGAAGCGCCGAGGGATATAATGTGCGAGGTATATAATAGCCTTCTCAACTGCGGTATATATAGAATTTTTTCTACTACTAACAATAAAATATTACATATTTTAATTCGTTTAAATCTTTGTTACCCATTTTCACCTAATTTTTTAAAAAATTTGAAAATCAAGTCACTTAGGATTTTACTTGTCAAATGCGATCTTCTGTCAGTATGTAGAAAATATTCGGGTTAGATAATAATATAAAGTTAAAATTATAAAATGTCTGAAATTGAGAGTGAAGAATTGGAAATTTGTACCCCACCCGAGCTTAGAGAGGCGGCAAATAGCGCACAGTGCGATCTGTTACCAGAGAAATCTAAGAAACTATACTTGAATGCATACGCGCAATTAATGGACTGGTGTGTAAGAAAAAAAGCTGGTAAAATATCAGAAAATGTGTTATTAGCATATTTTCAAGAAAAAGCCGATAACAAAAAAGTGTCCACATTGTGGGCACACTGTTCTATGCTTAAGTCGACTCTTTTAATAAAAGACAATATCGACATTTCGAAATTTTTTAAACTGACAGCATTTTTAAAACAAAAAAACCGTTCCTATAAACCCAAAAAATCATCGGTATTTACGAAGGAAGAAATTGACAAATTTATAATTAAAGCTCCTGATGTTGAATATCTATCAAAAAAGGTACTTTTTCTTTTTTCTATTTTGCTTAGTTTTGGTAAAAATTATATTTATTGTAGGCCATTATGGTAATTGGAGTGGCAGGTGCCTGCAGAACCGATGAATTATGTAGTATGGTATTAGATAATGTAGTTATCCAGAAGGATATAATTATAATAACAATTCTAAAATCCAAAAACGGAACATCCAGAAAGTTTGTTGTTGTGGAGCAGCAATGGGTTGAAGTTGTTAAAAAATATCTAGGTAACAGGCCACCGGATATACAAAAACTTTTTATACTATACCGTAAAGGTAAACATATTAAACAAAATATAGGACACAACACGATTGCTAAAGTGTCCAATGTAGTGGCTCAATATTTAAACTTACCCCATCCCGAGACCTATACTGACCACTCTTTAAGACGCAGCTCTGCAACCCTTCTGGCAGAAAATGGGGGAGACTTATTATCCCTAAAAAGGCATGGTGGGTGGAAATCAGCTACTGTGGCTGAAGGTTATATTGAGGAATCAATAGCAGATAAGAGGAGAATTGCTAACATAGTGCAAAACCCACCTTATTTAATAAAGATTTAAATACACCTTCAACCTCTCATGCACATCGGGACAGTGTCGTAGGCCAATTTGAAGCATCTGGTGATCTGGTGCTAGATCACAATGAATACAATACAACTGGGGAGGCAACATCTGTTCACAACACCGAACTAAATGTACCAGTTGCTATGATGCAATCCATAAATACCAGAAATGCAGGTATACACATGACTTGCCACAATTGTACAATAAATTACAATTTTAAATAATTATATTTATGAACTTTAGTTATTAACCGTTTACTGATCTCCAGAGTTGTTATTTATTTGATTTGGGTTATGTTTTTTTTGAGTGTTTTTTCATGTATTTAAAAGTACCAGGAACACCACGAATTTGGTTGATTTTTCATTACACATAAATAAAATATTACAAGCGAAAATTGCAATTTTATTATAAATAAATTAGGTTTGTGTTTATTACCACAGAACCATTCCTGAAAGTATCTTCCCAATAAAATTATAATAAAAAGTCCTATTTTATTGATAATTTAATTCTGTTTTCACGAATTTCTTTGTTTAAAATGGTCAAAAAAGGCTCCAAATCAATAATATGTTAAAGAAACGGTGAGTTAAGTTATAAAATTGTCTGCAACAACCTCATTGAACAGCTGTTTTTCATTATTGACCTAGGAAATTTTTTATTATTATTATTAACCTAGGTGCAGAAATGTTACTTCTCGATAAAGGAATGAAGTAAATAATGAAGATTTCTCAAGTAAGTAGTAGGAAAATAATTTTTTGACCAACTTGTATTTGGAATTTTTTCAAACCAACACATTTACATCATTCTTATTTTGACCGTATTAATAATTATAAAAAAAATTAGTACTTAAGCGATTGCTTCTGCAACTTTTTCAATCAAGTTACCTGTGCTGGTCAATAATAATGGTCTGGTTGCCTAGCTATAAGAAATCACCTTCTATGTTATCAGTGCAGAAACAAAAAAATCAAGTTACCTGTTTTCAAATAGATTATTTCCATTATTAACCATGGTCAATAATAAATGACATGGTAGAGATAACGATCGTTTAGGTTAATAATCGGTCAATAATATCCGTTTTGTAGGTTAGTAGTGGAAAAACAATTTTATACATCATAATCCTTTTGGATAATAGAATTTTATATCAACAAAAAAATAAGACTGGGGATATAAAAACCAACTACTTTTTAAATCTAGAAATAGATAAAATACGGTTTTTCTTACGGACACAGTCGCACAAGAATTCGAAGGATATCCTATTTGCCCTGAATTTCAACCCCAAGCATTGAATTGGTTAAATTCTGACCGGGTCTGTCCTTATTATCACCTCCCGTCAAAAGAACCGGAGAACATAAACGGGACAAGAACTTAACAACACACTGTTCTACATTGTAGTTAGCTATACTATGCTTTTTCTAATAGTTTTGATAAGGTCTGGCTTTAGCTTAAGTACTGGTGTTGCTTAACATACAATTTAACATTGAGAAACTATTGGCAATTTCGATTAATCCTCAGCGAGGCATCAGATGCCTCTACGTCCAAGATTCCCTTCGGTAAAATTTACATTTAATGTATTCGAGCGAAGCAAAAAAAAATTTATTTCCAGAGAGAGCACTAGGAGCTTCATCTTTTTCGTCGAACAATTTCGACCGATTAAAGGAAGAATCGAACCTATCGAATCGATAGGTTAGTTGATAACTGAAAAATAAGGTTGATGGCGCATTGTTCATCTCCTAGTTAAATAGTAGGCATTTGTAACTTCAGATACATGTTTAAAACACAAGAAGGACTCAGAAAACGAATATTAAACAATGCGAAAAAATAGTTAAAAAATCAGTTTAAGGTTAACACAAACACAAAACTTTTATTGCGTTCAACGCGTTCGGTAAAACGCCACGATCGTTGGAGTGCTCTGTCGATCAGTTGTTACAAATCTGACGCTGATCTAATCTTGTTCCCGATGATGTTATGTTACTTTTAATGAGATGGGAATCGTATGCTAGACAGTAGTTTACGCTACATAAAATGACAGTCAAACATTTAGAAATGTTGAAACTGATTAGACGATGATAATCGTACATTGAAACATTATGTTATTTTTCATGATATGGCAGTCGCATTTTATGTAGTAGTGCTTAGTAAAGTAAAACGACAATCGTATATTTAGAAAAGTTATGGATTGTAACTCATTTACCTTTAGATACGTATCTCGTGCGTAAACAAAAGTTAAGTTTTATGGGTGAAAAAATACGTCCGAGCGCATGGCTCAACGGTCAGATGCCCCTTCCCTGCAACATTGGGCATGCGCACAAATCTCTTGTTATCGGCCTGCTCTTCTTTAACGACATGCTCAAAACACTTTTTAGAATCGACTCGGCTCCATTTTTCTTGTTGTGTTTTAAGTTTTCTCTGTGGATTCCTTGTTGTTTATTGTGGGCATTTAATATTTACAGATTTCTAGTTTTTGTGTAGTTTAGTGAATTGTGTTTGTGCTTTTAGTGACTCGGATACTCGGATTGGAATATAAACAATGACCAGTAACCGCCGTTGTATGGTTTTATTATGCCCAAATAGGGGTAAAATACCGGGTATTTCGTATTTTCAGTTAGTATGGAGTACCTAGTGATGTATTTTGATATATAACTTTATTTTATTATGATCAATTTAAACACATCAAACTGGGCCTAGGCTATACAAACAACAGACAGATTATCCCGATGCATGTTTTGGTATATTTTATTTGCAACCCTGCAATCTCATTAGGTAGGATATTTTTCGGGCAATATTTTGCTTCAAAAAATGTAAAATACACTTTTCTCTAAACTAATATTATATAAAAGGACATACTACATACCTAGGTATATTTATAGAGGAGATGTGCCAAATATGGAATACCGTTTTGTTTTTGCCTTGTTTTTTTTTGTTTTTGAAAAGAAGTTTTTGGTTTTTGTCAAAAACATACTTTGGTGTTTAATTTATCAGGTTTTAATATTTTGGAAATGGGAAAATTTGTAAACCGGGATCCTTAAAAAATAATCTTTAAAAAGGAGGACTTTTGTACCTATGGTATAGGGGTAATGCGGATATATGTAGGCAAATAATGAGGTTAAAAATGAAGAAGTAAACATTTTAAACATTTGGAAAATGTGTGTGGTAATTTATTTAGGGTAACCACCTGATAAGCCATCCTTTTAACATCACCGTGTTAATCCGTACAAAAATTTTTCCATCAAAAGCAGATAATCTGCCGATTGATCTTCTAGCTTCTGTGGTAAAATCGCTGATCTTTCCAATTTTGTTTCAACAGCTTGGACTGATGTTGCATTTGACTTAGTTGATAGGCGAAATAATATATAGTATAAAGCGTGGAACATTAAATGTATCTGCCGCTTTCTTGTACTTTGAACTGCATCAATTGCACGAACCATAATAATATCTTGTTTTCTTCATTTTTTACGACCCATTGTATTTTTCTGTAAAATTAGGTTAATAATTAATTTGAGGAATATTTTAACAAACATTTTTATTTCATGAAATTGAAAAAAAAATGGAGTGTACCTAATATGGAATATTCCAAAATAGGAACAACTTGCTATTCCATATTAGGTACGCTGCCATCTTTCTTTTCGTTGACCAAACTCACGTGTTTACAAAATGTTAATCTTAGATTGCAATATCAGGAAGTTTAACCTAAGTTATACAGGCTTACAAGACAAAATCGGACATTTCTATTTTTATTGTAACTAGGTGTGTTAAAATTTCGAATACATACCTTAAATAATTCACGATGTTGTGTAAAAAAAAATCACACTTCGAAATAACCAAAACCTACCCTAAACGGTTGATAAATGACTGCCCGCAAAAAATCTAGGGGTGACAACTTATTGGTGATGTTTTTGCGGTGTTACCGCTTTTGGTTGGTCTAATTTTAGGGTATTCCATATAAGGAACATATTCCATAATTGGCGCATCTCCTCTATTAATCCAAGGGTGAAAGTATTTCACGGGTCAAGTTCTCGGGCAAAAACATTCTCAAATTCTTGAACAAGACATTAAGCTTGAAAATGTTTTACACGTACCCAAGTTTTTGCCAAATTGTAAAAACCAATACAAATTATATATAGTATCAACTAATATTTGACTTGAGATTACTTACGCGATAACATCAAAGATTGGTTATTTTGCTGGTTTTGTGTGTTTTTTATTTTCGATTTTATAAATTTTATAGTTTAATTGACTTGTTTTCTTCCTTTTTAAACTAAAAACACGACGACGAATCATTTTTAAACAAATTTTAGGAACAAACCCTTAAAAACAATTTTTTATCCTCAAAATCTCATAAGTTTGCAACTAGTAAAAATTTGGGGCAAATTTTAGCTGTTTACACGTAAAACTAAATTGAAAATGCTACAGTACGCATGTCTAATCGAGTGTAGCTTTCTTCACACGCGCGAGGCCGTAAATTTGCCACTTTCGTGATTATGTTTGCTTATCTAAAGGTAAATGTCTATGTTGTAACGTCAGGACTCACGTAATTACGAAATAATGTTGCTTTTTGTGAAAAGACAATCACAAACAATTTCAGAAAGTAACAATCATACATTTAGATATAATTTATAATAAGGAAAAAGGGTAAATTTTAAAACAAAAATTACATAAAGAGCCACAAATGATTAAATAAAGTTAATACGCACAAACTTGCTAGTCATTCAGAAATTAAAAGCGTTTCAAACGAATTCTCAACTGTTCCACTCGATAACAAACTCACAGAAATCATGTCTTATTCCAATCCTGTTAACGATATAGCATCAATAAGGTTTGTGCGCTCAGCAGAATCCTTTGAATTGGTAGTTTTATCCGATTTTATTTGAAGCCAAAAGTCAATAAAAAATTGAGTTGCAGAAAGTTTATGCTGGACTTGTTCGAGAAAAAAGAAGAAAAGTAATACATAAAACGTCCAAAAGAAGGGTAGAAGCCCGTTATAATGCCCAATAAATTTCGAATAGGATTTTTCTTTATCAAGGCAAGGTCTATTCTGATTTTATACATAAATATTCATCCGATATTTTTGATTTATCGAGAGATTTTTTACAAAAATTCCCACTATTGTATACAGGATATATATTATACTGACTAAAATTTGTAATTTCTCAATACTTACATCAATGCTATTAAGAAGATTATTTTAATGGAAATTTCATACTAAACTATAGGAGATAATAAGATTGATACTTAGTTGAAATCTTTAATAATCAACATGTAAAATCAATAACAGTAATAGCTCGTGGCTGATTTCAATGGGTAGGCTAAGGTCGAAAACAGAAGCCTTAGAAATGTAGGGTTATACCAAGCGGGAAAAGCGCCTTAGGGCAACGCTATGTCCATAATTCAAATTATTAAAGAATGAACAGGAAAGAAAAAACTAAAAGTCTTTTTCCACAAAATTTATTAGAATAAAAATTCTTTGTTCAAAGGTATCTAGGTATGTACATGTTTCGAATGTAGAAACGTTCATCATCAGAAGACAGAAAAATATATTGCTGATGATGGTTTTACCATAAGAGAAAATGATCAGTGTTATAAAATCTTAATGGAGCTTTTATGGCATCAAAAATTGGATTGTTGAAATGACATAATGTGAAGAAAATATAAATGAAAATTAGTTAAAACATACTGAGTAAGTGAAAAAGTCAGTTGAAAGGGTTTAGAACAACCAAAAAAGTCCGAGGAGGTAGAAAAAAAACATTTCTAAAAAGAAGATGTCAAAAAAGGTTTTCTTAATAAAACTATGTCTTTAAGACATTGTAAAATATAGAAAAAAAATTTATGTATAGAAATTAAGTATTGGTAAGCGTCATTAAAATAGAACGATTTTTCGGAAAAGCGGTTTGTTGGAACTGAATTTATTATTAAAGAATGGTTCGCCCACGGCATTTAACCTTCTTTTTTCGAGGCCATGTATTACATTTACACCAAGGAATGTTGAATACTTTCTGTCCCTACTTGACCTCTGCAACTCCTGCAAAAGTCGGTAGCTGGTATTTGCATGCGTTCGACGTGTCTACCGAAAAGGCAATGTCAGGGGACTATAAGGCAGTAATATTCCTAAGGTCTTTTCGACTGTGTTGTAATAACGCTGCAGTTTTTCTGTTATTAAGTAGGGGCCATAATTGCTTGGGGACGCTATATACAGGTTATTAGCTATGCCCAATTGTTTTGTTTGTCTATATGATCTACCTCCGCCTTGACCGATCACAGTGATCAAACCACAGTATTTCCTGCTAGATCGGCAGACATGCCTGCTTCTCTTTAGCAAGCGCATCAGCAGTCTCATTGTAAATTAATTTAAACCTTTTGCCTTTTGTTAAATCTAAATGTCTTTGTTTTTAGGGCATTTACCTCTTTTAACCGTTGTTGGATTACTTGTAGTATATATGTCGTAGGCTGATAGTGAAATCCGTCATTTCATAAAAAGCCTAGTCATATCATGCTGCACGCTAAAATGTATATTTGCAACTGGTTTGTTCGTTGTTCCCCAGAGCATTTTTTAAATTTTTTTTTTAAATTTAATTTAAATTTTATTTGTATAAAATAATATTAGTTGAAAAAATTGAAAAAAATGCCCTGGGGAACAACGAACAAACCAGTTGCAATATACCTTTTAGCCACGCTTCATGATATGACTAGCCGTTTCATCAAATGACGGATTTCACTATCAGCCTACGACATATACATACATAATGTACAAGCCAGCAACTACAACATTTGGCTTTTATAAAACATCTATTATATTGGGATTACGCATAGATATTCAATGTCTTAAATGTGATAGTAAACCTCTAGGATTGTGAGCTAAGAGGCCCCGTAATGGTCCAGTTAACTGTCATTTTTCTGGTGATCTGAAAAGTTACCTTCCACCAGGTACCAAAAAAAGAAAAGTGAGTATAGTTGGAAGCTGAAATACACCTTTTAATATTTCAATTAGACTTAATTTGGTTTTATTGAATTTGTTCCTATTAAAGTCCCTAGAATTACACTTTGTGGTTTGTCATTGCTTCGCATTTACCGTACCAAACTTAAACGTCATGAAATACCAGATTTCTTATTCCCATTTAGTGAAGATTTGTACACGAAGTATTTTTTATAGTTGTGGATCTTCATCAAGTAACGGCTACTTCTATACAATATTTCCGATGAGTTTAGTTTAATATGACGCACTGTATTTTTACAATAGAACTTGATTTTACTTGTTAGTAACTAAGGTTTATTACTAAAATTTCAGGAACATTAAAAGAAACTCCAATTTATGAAATTTTTTTACCGAATCTCCCACGAAGCAGAATTAATTCCCGATAATTCTGCTGCTAGGGGGATTATAAGTGATATAGTCGGATCTGGTCTTATCGTGCGGGTCACACGATTCAAGAAAGACATACTCTCAGTTTTTGTTTTCTTTACTTGCGTTTAATTTTACCCTCTAAATACAATACGTAAGATAAATGAGACAGACTTATTCCATTTTGACATGAAAAAAAAGGATAGGTATTTACTTTCCAGCGATTCTAAAAAAGCTTATAATAGCACCAGCTACGTTTTATTTTAAATATGCCAGTTTTGTGACTTTGACAGTTTGTGACAAAATGAAACAATTTTCTGGGTTTTTGCATCCCCAATCAAAAAAAATTGTACTTAATCTGATTAACTATTTCGAAAGTGAAAGAAAAAGTGGAAATTCGCCAACCAATATTCAGGAAACAGTAGCCAAACCACTGGGAATTAGTTTAAGGACTGTGCAGAAAATTGTGCATGAAACAAAACATAACATAATACCCAAGAATACTAAAAAGTGTAAACAAAGAAAGCCAAAGACTGAGGATTTAAGTGAAAATATTAAAATGGGAGCTCGAAATGTGATTTACGATTTATACAAATCAAAAACCAATGTAACTCTTCCAGTTTTACAAAAAACATTAAAAATTCGGGGTGTTTTGGAAATTGGACTTGAAGCGTTATCAAAATTAATAAAAAATATAGGTTTTCGCTATAAAAAAGACTGTAACCGAAGATTTTTATGTGAGCAGCCACAGATAGTGAGTCAGCATGTTCAGTTTTTGAAAAAAATATACGGACAATTACAAATCGAAATTTAGAAAAGTGGTATTTTTAGACGAAACGTGGATATTTTCGAATGGAAGTGGTTCAAAATCTTGGCGAGATGAGTCTGTAAAAAGTGTTAAAAGGAAAAAGGGGTGCGGTACGGGAAAGCATTTTATTATTTTGCATGCCGGTTCTGCAACAGGATATGTTGCAGGTGCGAGTTTAATTTTTTCTTCAACATCAAAAAGTGCTGACTATCATGATAATATGAATTGCGAAATGTTTGAAAAATGGTTAAAAGTTCAATTGATACCAAATTTGGATGCTCCGTCTTTAATTGTATTAGATAATGCATCATATCATTCAAGAATTTTAAATAAACAGCCTACTTCATCTTGGAGGAAAAGTGATATTTATGAGTGGCTGGAAAAACACAACCAAAATCCTTTACCAAATATGCCTAAATCGGAACTCCTATCAATAGCAAAGTCTCTTAAAAAACCCAAAATATACGCGGTAAATGAAATACTGCGTGAATGTGGCCATAAGGTTCTACGACTGCCGCCATATCATTGCCAGTTTAACGCAATAGAATTAATATGGGCTGGTGCAAAGTCTTATTATGAAAAACATGTAGGTGATGGTCTTAAATCCGACCAAGTACAAATAGTTTGGCAAGATTCGTTAGATCATATTACACAAGAGTACTGGAAAAAATCGGTGGAACATACAGAAATATTAATAAGGGATTGGTGGGATCAGGAACAAGTTCTAGATGTCGAAGTAGCGCCAATGATAATTGCTCCATTCGAAGACGACTCAGACGACGAGTACTTTTCAGATTTTATAAGTGACGATGAGAGTTTTTAGGCTATAATTATAAACGGTGTTTTTCGTTTACATTTTTTAGTATTCTTGGGTATTATATTATGCTTTTTTTTCATGCACATTATTCTGCATAGTCCTTAAACTAATTCCCAGTGTTTTCATTACGGTTTCCTGCATATTGGTTTGCGAATTTCCACTTTTTCTTTCATTATCGAAATAGTTTATCAGACTAAATGCCATTGTATTTTTAGGTTTTAGTAGTAAAATTGTTAAAATAAATTGGACTGTTTATTATTGTCGTTTTTAATTAAAGGGTACAGTAGGTATATAATTAACGATTATATAATTTTTTTGTAACTTTTTCAACTCCCCTGTACATAATTTTTACAAAACTAATAATATTAGGTATATGTGGCTATCTTCGCGATAGCTAAAATAATGGAACTATTTTTCCTTCCTTCGGTATATTTGTAAATAATCTCACAACATTTTGATAGCCTTTGTGTTGTCTGATTTGACGCATATGATCAGTGACCTTTGGACCCGCACGTTAAGACTAGATCTGACTATAACAACATTTCGATGTATTGTCGAGTGACAGTTCGTTGATTTTTAATTTGTTGTTTATGTCAAACTTGTTTCGCGAGTGCGCAAATTTAACAATATGAATTCAGATTTTGAATTATCCGACACGGAAAATGAGATTTCAGAAGAAATTTTGGAAGCGACTTACGATATATTTCCAGTGTCTGTCTTAAACGTCACGAAAAATACTACTTTCCGGTCTTGTAACGTAAATTACTATTTTAAGTTTGGCTAACCACAAAACATTTTTCATGCAGAGCATTGATAAAATTACATTGATCTCCGATTAGTTACTGTTTTACTCAAGTCTAGACACCTTAACAATTAATTACCAAATTAAAAAAAAAACATTAACTGGTTCTCTCGAGGGAAACGAAATACGGGTCTGATGCCTTAAGAATATAAAAACAAGGCAGATAACAAGGGGGCGCTTAACAAAATGGAAAAGTTTTAAACAGTTTTAAGGAAATATTGGATCCTAATGCTCGATAAAGGACCTAATTAAGCACTCTTAATAAAGTTTTTGTATACAAAAAAGTTTTTTCAATATGCGAAAATCGGCATCGCAAATCGTTCGATTGAAAAGAAAAACATTCTATCCTGTAATAATAGATTGTTAAATACAACATTTAAGTAATATACAGGTATGGAAATGCGTTGTGCGCCCATAACTTAGCAATAAGTTAGATGTAAATTAACAATCAATCAGTTATTCCGTCATCTTTGACAGTCGTTACAAGTAATTTGATTCATAGCTAATTTTTCCAATTTCTTGAACAATTCACACAATGGGCTTTACGGAACAGCACAAATTATTCATGGTTGAAGCGTATTTTCGCAACGGGGTTAGAGTAAATGGTGAGTGGCAATATAATCCTGGTTTGTGCATGAACGATTTTCACGAACATTTTCCTAACGTTGCTTTTATTGCTGGGGATTTTTATCATTGCCTGAAAAGAACCGTGGCTGTGTTTTGGGAAACAGGTTTTATAGAACACAAAAAAGGAGCAGGAAGACCATCTGTAAGAACAGAAGAACTTGTTGCAAACGTTAGTGAAATAATGCAAAATGCGCCAACAAAGTGTATAAGACGCCTGTCCCAAGAAGTGGGAAGATCTTATGGAACATGCAGGACTATTCTCAAGAAGCAGCTAAATTTATTTCCTTATAAAGTGCAAGTATTCCAAGAAATACATGCCGCAGATTTTGAAAGACGCAGGAATTACTCTAAATGTTTTACCCAAAATTTATTGGAAAGAAATGATTTATTAGACCTAACATTTTTTTCGGATGAAGCCTGGTTCCACCTCTCCGGTTATGTGAATTCTCAGAATACACGCATGTGGAGTAGTAAAAATCCTAATTTTTTTGTAGAGTCCACATTGCACTCTCAAAAAATTGGTGTCTGGTTAGCTATTTCCCGAAGAAGAATTGTTGGTCCATTTTTTTTCCATGACACAGTTACAGCACAGCGGTATAGAGACAATATTTTTGAATCCATTTGTGGAGAAATTACTTGACGACGAACTAAGTTTTGGATATTTTCAACAGGACGGTGCAACCGCCCATACAGCCCCAAAACTATTAACTACTTACGCAATTTTTTCGACGACAGATTGATCAGTTTTCGATCAGATATTGAATTCCCACCTAGATCACCTTTTTTAACGGTTACGGATTACTTCGTTTTTCCTCATTTAAAGTACACTATTTTTAAAACACCAGTTGCAAATTTAGAACAATTATAAGAAAGGATTATCCAAGAATGTGGTAACATTTCTCCAGAGATGCTGGTCAACACTTTCGAAAATATGAAGAGACGTGTGAATTTATGCTTGGAGCGCCGGCGGTGGCCGATTTCAGCAATTTATGTCATTATTTTTCTTTTTCTTTCTGTATATTCTTATTTTGTTAATTTTGTAAACAACAAAAATAAATTTGTATTTTTGTCTACTTATTTTATTACTCATTAGTTTGGCATATAATGCATGTCATAATATGAATTTGACACAATTTTAAACCTATATTTGGTTAGATATATCGTTCCCATATCATTGTTATCTAAACCAAACCCCACGTTTTTTAATCCAAGCCTTGTTTAATCATTTTTGCTCGCACGGTACTTTAACTGTTTTATATAAGTTTCTAATTATAATATGTGGATAATCCAGTGTCACCCATTTACATCAATAAATAAATAAAATAAAATAATATAACTTTCTCTGCACCATGAGACATTTCTTTTCCTCATAGGATATTCCCTTTTTTGTCAAGAGGTTTATAAAACCAATATAGCGAGACCAATGCTCTCGCTTTTAGAAACACATGCGTCCAAATTGCACATATTCTTTTCATAGCCAAGGCACGTAATAACGTTTTTTAAACCCCTATTCAGCACTTGACACTTATCTAAATGACTATCTCGGTTCTTCTGCATTTTGATAGGACCTTTCTGCTAAAATAGCTAACATCGGGCGCCAAAAAACAAAAGGGTAATGAGCTCGCTATCAGCGACGTTTTTCCAACGGTTTCCGTATCTGCGATTGTCCTTTGTTTTCATCGTAATGGAAGATCGTACGATAAAGTCGGAATTTACAGTAAATTTGGCGTGTTAGATATTTCCACTTTTCAATGCCATTATCGTTAATCTCTGTTTGGATAGAGACATATTGCATTTAAATATCGTACTGACAGAGTCCAAGTTAGAGTGAGATTTTATGTGCGTGTGACAGAGAGTGTAAATAATATGTTTAGATGCTCGCAATAAGGACAACAGATCAATCAGTGTTGCCGGCGTGCGGCGTGAACAACGCATGGCGAGACCAGAGAGGGGATTTCTGCTACAGAAATGCAGGAGGTATTCACTTATAATTTCCCTAGCAGCAGAATTATCGGGAATTAATTCTGCTGCGTAGGAGATTCGGTAAGAAAATTTCATAAATTGGAGTTTTTTCTTATTGTAATTTTTTTGCTAAAATGCTACAAAAACATATTTCCGGCAGCTTTAGTTAATTGTAACTAATTAGAGTTTTATAAATGAAGTTTATATAAGCCGTTAGCAACTAATTTTTATTACTAAAATGTGAGAAATATTAAATAAAAAATTTGTTATCTGAAATACAATGTCTTTATAGTTTTAAATTCAAATAAAACTTTAAAAAACATATTTTCGACGAGTTTATTAGTTTAATATGACGCACTGTATTTTTACAATAGAAGTTGATTTTACTTGTTAGTAACTAAGGTTTATTACTAAAATACCAGGAACATTAAAAACATTAATTCGTTTTCAACCATAACATCTGAAATTACATGTCTGCCTACATAGTTTGAAATGAAACTAAAAAAAAATATTTCCGAGTTTAGTTAAATATGACGTACGATATTTTTACAATAGAAGTTGATTTTACTTGTTGCATGTCTATATAGTTTTAAATGAAACTTAAAAAAATAAATTTCCCATGAGTTTAGTTAAATTTTTGATGTGTCTCTTTTAGGCGGTGTTCGATATGTAAAGCAAATTGGTTATTATCAATAAAAATTATAAGTTAGCAAAAAAATGTATTTTGATTTTATTCTTAGTGACTTTTGCCAATAGATATAAAGCACTTCATTTTTGACAGAAAAATTATCACTTATTAATTTCCTAAGTTAATACGAACTAACAAAATTATCACTAATAATCTCTCTAGCAGTAGAATTATTACCGATAATTTTTTTTAAGGTCACGAATGGTTTTGATGATACAAAATTATCCCGAGTCGATGACGAGGGAAAGTTTCTATTAACAAAAACATGAGTGACACCGAGAAAAAAATTATCGGGAATTAATTCTGCTACGTGGGAGATTCGGTAAGAAAATTTAATAAATTAGAGTTTTTTTTAATGTTCCTAAAATTTTAGTAATAAACCTTAGTTACTAATAAGTAAAATCAACTTCTATTGTAAAAATACAGTGCGTAATATTAAACTAAACTCATCGGAAAAATGTTTTTTAAAGTTATATTTGAATTTAAAACTATAAAGACATTGGATTTCAGATAACAAATTTGTTATTCAATGTTTCTTTAGCAATCGAATTTGCTGATTCATTACCAAAACGAATAATTTTTTACACAATATTATTGTAACAATAAATATCACGGGTACGACTAAAAAACTGATTGTTACTTGCTGGTTTGTCTCACCTGTCACTTCGAAATGACTTGACATTTGAATTCAAATTAAGTCGTAGTAGTATACCTAAGAAAAATTATCACTTATTAATTTCATTAGGTTAATAGGCTATAGACTATCGCGATAGTCTTCCGTTGCTATAAGCAACGTAAACAAAAAGGAGCCTTTCCATGAATCGCGCTTTGTGCTTTTAAAACAATTGCTTAACTTTGAGTAATTTTCTTATAAATTTACAAAACTCTTAACCCTCATCCATTTAAACATTCTTTACCAACGGCACCCTCTACTCTATATCTAAAAGTATTTTCCTTCCAAGTTCAAATTCTAAGGGAAATCTTGATGTACGGATCTCAAACTAACGCGGAATGTAAGGCAAAAAAAAATGAAATGCAAATTGTCTTTTAAATCCATATTTGAAACTCGAGTCCTCCCCCTTTCACAAGATTATCATATTCAAGTATTTCAGTGAATTATTATGCAAACATGTTTATCTAGAGCGCCGCTCGACCGCACAAATATTTGTGCGTAACGAGAAAATTATACACCCTTTTTTAAAGTACAAACAACACAGATTTTTGAAAGGATTTTCTTGATATTAGACCTGAAATATTGTTTATTTAAGGAGGTACAATGTTTTGTCTCGTCCTTCTTTATGTTTGGTATAAAATATTATAAGATGAATTTTAACTCTGGCCATGAAAATTAGTTGCTTCTACAACCGGCCAGTGTAATTTATGCGGTATCTGTGGCTATTGTTAAAATGGTTGACATTTACAACAGCTCTCTTAATGGGAAATTCAATGGCGTGTTAACATAGGTCTAATGAAAATTAAATAGGTGTCTATGTTATGCATTGTTCATTTCTTACATCAGGAGCGCCAAACATTCAGTCAGCTGATAACATTTAATATAGCAAGGCAATAACTCTGATAAATCTGTACTAGCGAGATCAAAATAAATCCATCGGTTGAACTTGCGAACAACCCTAAAACTAAGTCATCTCAACGGGGTTTTCCCTTTATTTTGAATTATTGTTTTGTTCTTAATTTTTCTTTTAACATTTTTTTACTGAAATTGTTTTTCCTGGCGTCACACTACCCGCTGCCGTGGACGGCGATGATTCACTGACAGAAGTATTGGATTTAAAATTATAGCTAAATAATAATAATAATAATAATAATAATAATAATAATAATAATAATAAACGTATTTTATTATAATAACAATTACAAAGACTAATAATAATAGGGAGAGAAGCCAAAGCGGGGCGCAGTCTTGCCACAAAGGCTACTCTACTGAACACCAAACTGAACGCTAAAATAATAATAAAAAATATAATATAAAGAATTATAAGTATAGTGATATTATATAAATATAATAGAAAGGAGAAATAAAAAAAAATGGTTTAAATAGTTAACATTCTAGAAAAAAAAAAAACGCAACATTCTAACCTGATGGAGAAGACGACAATTACATGATTCGAAGAATGACTTGCCAAACATTGATAAAAATAATAATTTAACAAAAATAATTAACGAAGTTGTTTATTTTGAAAACTGAGTAGATATTTTTTATATTGCAATTTAAATTTGTTACTATCAACGAAAACCAGTTCATTAGGTAAGGAGTTGTACAATTTAACAGAGTTATAGGTAAATGATCTCTGAAACATGGCACTCTGATGCTGAGGCACCGTCAACCTATTAGGAAATCTCATGTCACGGGAATGTATATTTTCACGAAATACAAACCTACTTTTTAAAGAAAGAGGCAGAGTCGGATTGTTTAGAGTTTTAACCAAAAAATGCAATGTAAAGTTCTACGGTTGTTCATTACTAGCCACTTGAGATTTTTAAACGTATGAGAAATATGATCAAATTTTCGAAGTCCAAAAATGAGGCGTGAACATGTATTCTATACCCTTTGTATCCCATTCCTATCTGCTACATCAAGGCATGGCCCATAAATAAAAGCACAGTAAAGCTGGATAAAACGAGACTCTCACACAACATTTTACGTAATTTAAAATTTAGGACGTGACGGTTGTTGTCCTAATACTATTAAAGACATATATGACTTTTGAATTCGTTTTTTAACATACTCCCTAAACCTTAGTTCAGTATCTAGGATTATACCCAGATTTTTAGCTGTTTTAACTACGGGAAGCCTAACATCATCAATACATGTATATGTATATGTATTGATATTATCATTCAAAAAGCCAATTTTGTTCTTATTCCCAAAAAGCATCAAGGATGACTTTAATGGATTGATTTAACCTTAGATTGAAATCTAGAGAAAGTTGACTTAACATGCTTAAATCTTCGTTAAGCAAATTCGATGCGTTTATATAGTCTTGGCAGTCGAAATGAAGGTAAATTTCTGTATCATCTGCATATTCCTGAACCTTACAGTGCTTTAAAGATTTTAAAATATCTTAGGTATGGATAATAAATAGAAGAGGTCCAAGGATAGATCCTTGAGGTGCACCAGACAAGATTTGAATTTGTTCTAAATAATTGTTTTTATTAAAAATGTAGTTGGTTCCTTCGATTAGCTTATTGTCACACCCCGTCCCCCAGTTTGAACACGCAGGAAATTTCTTTACTACTAACGTTAAAGTTAATGAGATAATTTTAGTGTCTCCGTAGCGCAAATGGCAGAGCGTTCCACTGGTAATCGAGACGTTCCAGGTACGAATTCCAGAGGAGACATGCAACCTTTTTAATTAAAAAAAAACGTTTTCCCCAAATGACATTAAAAGCGGTCTTTTAATGACACCTAACAGGCTCAAAAGATGTATTTTTTCTGCCTAGTCAGAAAAGTGTACTTTTTATGCCTAGGCAGAAAAAATACACCTTTTGAGCCTGTCAGGTGTCATTAAAAATTAAAATTTAAAATGAGAAGTAAACACAACAATTCAATAAATGTCATAAATAACATACATAAATATAAAAAATACGATTTTGCGTGAAATTGGAACAAATTTGGAGAAAAAATTATATGTTTTACTAGGCAGAAAAGCACAAGATTTAATGCCGCGGCTGGTGTTTCATAGACGAGGCGCAGCCGAGTGAAACAAATAACTATTGTCTGCATGCCGCCAAACATTTTTCAGTTATAATATTTAATACAAACACTAAAGAAACTTTATTACCGATAATGAATTATCTTAACATAGTATAAAACAAAGTCGCTATCCTGTTCATGTCCCCTTATGTGCGCAAATCTTTAAAACTACGCAACGGATTTTGAAGCGGTTTTTTTTAATAGATAGAGTGATTCAAGGGGAAGGTTTTTATGTATAATACATGCATAATATTATAAACACTGATAAATTAGAGTAGGGAGAACGAACGACCCAACCTAACCGGTCCCCGGCCCGTTCAACGATCGATCCGAAGCCGGAATAGACGAAGACAGACTATGTTTTATGCATGGAAATTGTGGACGGGCCGGCAAACGGTTGAGTTTGAGGTTCGCCTTATTATCTCACGTCGTATAATGACGGGCTGCAACGCAGGCCGGGTATACGCTAGTTAGCTATAAAGGGGAAAGTAGGAAAGTTGTAGCCAATATTTAACTAAAAGCGCCGGCCTGGGCTAGGTGGATATTTTTTGGACATATCTGTAGGGTACGTTAAAATACATGTTGTATGTATGAATATTAATGTTGCATGCAGAGATACAAAATTAAGTATTCATAAAAACAAGTTGATGCGGTATACATTAATGGAGCATGGCGGGTCTATATAGATGAAATCAAAATTACCGTCGATTCCGCATAGCTCCTGAATAATTCCTTAAACACGGAGATCAATTTTAAAATATAAATATTGATTATTTTAGTGAATGGAAAAACTATAGACATTATTTGTAAAATAAAGTACCGCTTTGTTTTATATACAGGGTGTTATTTAATAAGTGTCCGATATTGTACAGGGCGATTCCCCAGTTATTTATAAGGTGAAAAGTCCATATAAGCATGGGTTCGCAAGGCCTTCATTTTTAGGATACAGGGCGTTAAAAATTGTGGGTGTGGGTGGCGCCCAGGGGCGGTTCTAGGCCCAAAATATTGGGTGGCACCATATTGGCGCAACCACAATTTTTGGTAGCCGTCGCAAGCAAATAACGCCGCAGCCCAAAATTTTTTAGGATCACGCCCAAATTGTATCAAATTATGTAAATAATAAAGCACCCGGAATTTTTTTTCAGAAATGTTGGGGGTCCTGGGCTCCAAGCCCCCCCCCCCCCCCCCCCCCCGTAAAACCGTCCCTGGTGGCGCCCCATACAATTTACAATTAAGGGCCAAACTAAAATGAAATTTGAATTTCTCATAGTAAAAAATTCACAAATACTAATTTTCTTCCAAATATCGACGTTATTTCAAAAATTATTTACGAATCACAAAAATAAAATAAAATTTTTAGCACCCTGTATCTTAAAAATGAAGGCCTTGCGAACCCATGCTTATATGAACTTTTCACCTTATAAATAACTGGGGAATTGTCCTGTACAATATTGGACACTTATTAAATAACACCCTGTATAGAAAACTATACATAGGAAAATTTTGAAATTTTAACAGTATGCGAACATTGATGGGAGCAACCCGGCCCATATTTTCAATATGGTAGTATTTCCGGTTATACCGAAAGTAGGTGTCAACTTGCTTATTTTAAATGGAACACCCTATACAGTGTGTATCAGCCAAATGGAATAAATTCGATAATAAATACATGGGGGCGTGTCCGAAAGAACGCTCGGACACGTCGATTGGTATTTCGTATTTCTAGTTGCGCATTTTTTTTTAATACAAACTTTTTATACAGGGTGTGTCATGTAACAGTGGCCAATACCAACTTTCTTTTTTTAAATACAACACCCTGTATATTATTCAATTTTTGAATTCTTTAGAAATGTTTAGCCATGTACAATTTCCACTCAAAGACTAATAAGTAATACTGTTTATTTCTTGATAATATAAAAATCAAAAAAAAAAACATTAACCTAGGAGATGCAGTGGCGGCTCGCGGTTGTAAAAAATGGTGAAGAGCTTAGTAGCAGTTTGTGCTCAGAGGCATAAAGCCCGCCGTAGGCGAAATTTTTTTTGGACCACGCCCAAATTTGGTCAATAATTTATTTCTTTATTACTTATAAACGAAAAAAAATGACCACAATAATAATTAATATAATTTTTTAGACCTACAAAACAATTTTTGTAAGGCGGCACTACTAATACATAGCCAATTATACTCTAAAAACCAGGAACACTTAAAATTATAATCTTATAGGATCTGCCACTTTTTTTCGATTCTTTTTTTAAATCTATGTTTAAGATTCCAGTAGGTCGCCCGTGTACTAAAACGTATCTTATCCTCATCTGTCCCACGACTGAATGGAGTTTCTAACAAATTACAAACTATGTCATTAATTGGGTTTATTTTTAAAACGTACAATAAAAATTAGTACTTAGGTCTACTGAATTAACTGAAAAATAAAAACAAAACTTTCTAATCACACAATAAATAACGTAAAAAGGGTATCTATAGCCGTAAGTTTCGCGAAGCCTCAAAATAAATACCCGAACCAATACTTAAAACAATAGTGCATATGACTGATCTATTTTTAGATGCACTTCAATCACGTCTCACATGCTGTCGCGTACCTGACGTCACGTAACCATAGCGACGGTGGAAATCAAAGCCACTTGACTGTACGTTCAGTATGTTGGGTTTTCGCCGCTCTTCACTTGCTGCTTTGACCTTTCGATGCGACCAACGGACGCGGTCGGCTGGGGCGCGCCAAAATGCACGAGTGTTTATAATAGAATTATTGTCCATCGGAGTTAACCGTGGTCCTATTATGCATAGCTACATTTGGATTAAATTAATATTATTAATTCGAACATAATTATTTTTTAAGGTAGCTGTATTGGTACATTTAATATTTAATATTGTCGAAAAAAACTTCCTCCTGGTTTTATTTTTATTGGTGAAGGGCCCCTTCACCTACTTCACCTGACGAGCCGCCACTGAGGAGATGTTGAAAATGCTCGCCGCGAACGTCTTGGCAACATCCTAATCTTAAATAGAAATATTTTTTAATGTTACTGAACATCTCAGTCGTGACCGATCTAATCGCAAGCGTTATTCGTCTTCTTAAGTCAGCTAAGTCGAGGGGTTTAGTTTTGTATACAATATTTTTGACATTACCCCATAAGAAGAAGTCTAATGGCGCCAGATCAGGAGATCGTGCTGGTCCTTCCATTGATCCACGCCTCCCTATCCACCGATTTAGAAATGGGTACTCCCCCACTCGGTTGAGGTACTGCCGGACATTAATTTAGTAATGAGGCGGTGCTCCATCTTGCTGAAACCATATCGTATTCGCTGGAAGTTGTGGGTTTGCTGGATCAGGATATATAAGTTTATTAAAGTTGGCAAGATATTATTTTGGAGCATTGCTAAATATTTATCGCCGTTTGAATTGCCATTAATGAAAAAGATACCTATGATATGATCTCCAACTAATCCTGCCCAAACATATTAATACATAAGCATTTATACGCAAGACAAAGCAGCGACAGATGGACAGCCAGAGTCACACCTATTGGCGACCAAGAGAAACTAAGAAAAGCCGAGACCGACCACAAAGAAGAGAAGATGGCTGGACGATGTTAAAAAAATCGTCGAAAGAGACTGGTACCATAAAGCCCAAAATCGACAAGAATGGAAGACGTATGGAGAGGCCTATGTCCAGGAGTGGATGAGGGAAGGCTGAGAAAGAAGAAGATTTATACAAACGTAATTTTTGACATAAAAACTTAAATATATTAAAAACGCTTAGACTTAGGTATAGCACATGATATATAAAATCTGCATATAATCTTGCGTAGAATCCAAAATGTACCTAATAATACATAGGGCGTTCCATTTAAAATAAACAAGTTGGTACCAAGTTACTATGCTACGCACAGAAGTAAAAAAAAAATAAGGAGAACCCTTAATTAGCCGCATTAATTACACATAATTCTATAGACTTAGAAATGTTAAATTTTGTAGATCGCCAAAAAGGTCATTTGTGGGCGTGGCACCAAAAAACTTTTTGCCCTGCGGCGCTTTTGTTGTTAGCTTAAAATACAGAATGACCTCCCAATGGGGTTTTTTCACTAAATTTTGATTATTATCCTATCGCATAGATAAGGAAAGAAAAAATAAATTTTTCTACGGTTTCAGGTTTTAGAATTTAGAATTATTTACTGAGAAAATAAATAAACAAGATACGTTCTCTAATAAAATTACAGGAATAACCTCAATGACGTCTACCTCGACCCATGATGAGTCGCAGTGATTCGGCTGAAGGTCGAACGCCGCGCCGCGTCTACCTGAATTCGGGCGGGTTGTTTTCTATTTTTAAGCTGTTCTTGTCCATTTAATTTCTCAAAACAAAGATAGCAATATAATCCGTAGAGGCTAACAAATAAAATAATTGCGCGGATAATGGGACGACGTAATAAGGTTTCGATCTCATGTTTTCAAACTTTCTGCTTTAGCGGCGTCGTTTTAATTGTCTTTAGGAAAGGTTTGTGACCCTCTAGAAAGATTTTTATTATAGTAAAGTATTTTCAATAGGTTCTAGGTTAGGTTAGGTTAGGTTAGAGTGGCAGACCTCTGGCATTGACCATTGACCAAACAGCCACACGTAGTCCTGTAAGGACCGTTGTGGTACCACACGTGTTTCCCGGAACCTATCCGTATCAGCTTCCTGATGGTTAACGCGACGTGACGTAGATCGTAGAAGAATCTTGACAGTTCATTCAAACCAGCCACAAACCCGAACAAACCCGATCCAGTTGCAGGCTGCTCACTTCCTCCAGATCATTAAAGAATTGAACCTTCTTCTCGCGAGGCCGGGGCATTTACACAAGAAATGCTGAATACTTTCCTCCTCTTCTCTCTGCAACTTCTACAGAAGTCGTTAGTTGGTATTTACTTACGTTCAGCGTGTCTACCGAACAGACAATATCCGGTGACTACGGCAGTGATGTTTCTTAGGTTCTTTCGCCTGTGTTGTAATAGCACTGCAGTTTTCCTGCCGTCAAGTAGGGGCCACAATTGCATGGAGATGCCACAAGTTGCCAGCCCTATCCATCTGCTTTGTGCAAGTTAATAGGTTCTAATTAAGGATGCTAATGGTGTACTTGGTTATAGTGAAAAGTTCCATTAAAATCACCACTGAAAATGAGCTATATGTATAAATGGAAAACTGCATAGCAACAAAGTAAAAATTACCCAAAATATCCATGGCTTTTGCATTATTCGCTACAACTTTCAATATTGAGTCATGAATTTTAATTACTTTAACAAACAATGCCACACGGAAAATGTGGTTAAGCCCGAAGCCAATGATCGCAAATGCAAAATAACTCATAAATAATAAATATAACTCAATAATTCTTGCAACATCGAGCAGTTCGACCGTTCGAAGGGAGTAATAGAAATATAGAGTTACTAAATTAGAAGGCAAGGCATAATATAATGCCACAGGAATATTATAACAGCGTGACACTTTAGTTAAAGGTGTTGTAGTTTATGATATAATATAGGTAGTTTGTTTAAGTTTCCCACAATTAAATAAATAATTTTAATATAGTATCTTCACTACGCTACTAAGTTTAAGTAGGCGGAGACCGATCACAATACTGCAGTTGTCGAAGGATAAAGTAGCGGGTAGCCTACAGGCTACGACTTTGTTGGCAGCCTTGCTCGACGAGCCGTTCGACGAACAAAATGGCTTCAAAGCTATTCAATGCTCTAAACCTCTAAAAAACTAGCAGTTTATTTATCCTGAATCTCAATTTGCTATAAATTTGGGTTAATCACAGCAAACTGTCTATTCAAGTCTCTAAGTACTCTAAACCACTAGGAAACTGGCGGTTCATTTGTCCTGAATCTCAATTTGCTATAAATTTGGGCTTTTCATAGCAAACTATCTATTGAAGGCTTTAAATCACTAGGAAACTAGTAGTTCATTTATCCTGAATCTCATTGGCTATAAATTTGGGCTATTCATAGCAAACTGTCTATTTAAGGCTCTAAACTACTGGGAAACTAGGGGTTCATTTGTCCTGAATCTCAATTTGTTATAAATTTGGGCTATTCATAGCAAACTGTTTATTCAAGGCTCTAAATCACTAGGAAACTAGTAGTTCATTTATTCTGACTCTCATTGGCTATAAATTTGGGCTATTCATAGCAAACTGTCTATTCAAGGCTCTTAACCACTAGGAAACTAGCAGTTCATTTATCCCGAATCTCAATTTGCTATAAATTTGGGTTATTCATAGCAAACTGTTTTTTCAAATCTCTAAATCACTAGGAAACTAGTAGTTCATTTATCCTGAATCTCATTGGCTATAAATTTGGGCTATTCATAGCAAATTGTCTATTCAAGGCTCTTCACCACTAGGAAACTAGCAGTTCATTTATCCTGAATCTCAATTTGTTATAAATTTGGGCTATTCACGGCAAACTGTCTATTTAAGGTGTTAAACCACTAGGAAACTAGCGGTTCATTTGTCCTGAATCTCAATTTGCTGTAAATGTGGGCTATTCACGGCAAACTGTCTATTCAAAGCTCTAAACTACTGGAAAACTAGCGGTTCATTTGTCCTGAATCTCAATTTGCCATAAATTTGGGCTATTCATAGCAAACTGTCTATTTAAGGCTCCTATTATTAGCAACATTTTTTTTTAAACCTATGTATTCTGACAAAGTATATGTATAGGTGCGTGAGTTTCTCTGAAACGCTCTTAATCCTTTACTAATAAGATTCGACAAATTTAATTTCCCGCTCGCTTAGTCTCTCTTTCCTTGTCATTAAGTTTTCAAATTAAAAATTAATTCCACAATAGGGATGGCGAATTTCCCAGGGTAAACAATTTTCAGCCTAATACCAAGAAAAGCCTTTCAAACTTTGAAAACAAGGAAGTTGTTTGTTTTCCAAAGAAGGGTGTATAATTTTCCCGTTACCCGCAAATATTTGGGCGGTCGAGCGGTTTTGATCCGCATCTTTACATAATAATCACCTATCGTAAGCACTTGGATATGATAATTTTTGTAAAAAGGGTTGTAACTTAGGGATGGATAATTCTATAGAAACCGTTAAAAAAGAATGTTTTTCATAATTTAAAAATTAAGTTGAGCAAGAAACAAAAGATTTCTGTTGGCGTTTAATCCTTTATCCTCTTTCAGTGGCTGACCCAAAAAGAGCAGGTCTGATAACCTTTTTCACTCCCTTCTTTGCTTCCAGAAGGCCTTGCGTTTCACAAATTTGACAATAAACGGCAACAACGATCACAGCAAGCCACACAAGGCGAAAAAACTATAGTAAACTTTTTCTAAGAACAAAGTGTTTCGACAGTTGACACCTACATGTGACATTAACAGCTGATCCTGATTAAGTTGAACGGTGAGTAGAATAACCAGTTTAGGTTAATTTACTTTCCTATTTCCAATAACAAACATTTAATTTATCATAATTTGCTATTATAAATGTAATATTATCAGTCTATCCATTTTAATTACTGAAAGATATGTTGCGAAACTCTTGTATATTGTTAAGGTCATTTATAGCGTTTTCCATTGGTAAGTTTAGTGCATGTCAAATGTATTTCCATGTTTTACCAATAAATAACGCCATCATCTATTGCACGTTAAGTTCGTTTTTACACAAAAAGATCTTAAAATAACAAAAAATAATAATTTCATAATTTGCTATTCAAATAATCCCCCTTCATATTCAACACATTTTTCCAGCTGTAAACGAATGTGCTTATAAGTTCCTCGAATTTCTTCAATGGAAATTGTTTGAACAGCTTCAACAATTCGTTGTTTTAGAAGCTGTACGTCGTTCTCAATGGGACAGGAGTACACTAATTGTTTGAGGCCCAAAGATAGGCATCTGAAATAGTTAAATCGGGACTTCTTGGGGGCCACAGAACCGGACCATTCCGACCAATCCATGCACCTGTGGCCAAATGTATTATTAAGCTAGTCCCTCACTTCAATTGCGAAATGAGCAGGGCATCTTGTTAAAAGTACATTTCCTAAATTGGACAGGCAATAATTCTTCTAGGTTGTCAGAAAGGAATGTTTCCAACATTTCAAGGTAACTCCTACGGTTATACGTGTTTTCGAAATAGTATAAACCAATAATGTCATAATAAGAAATCACACACCAGACATTTACTTTTTTGTAATATTGTCTTCTTGCAGGAATTCTAAAACGGGGATTATTTTTGCTCCAGTATCTAATATGCGCAGAAGACACTTTCCCGTTTGTGGAAAATGTCGATTCATCGGAGAACATGATAAATTTATGAAAATTCCTGTTTTTACTTATAATTTTGTTTCCGACCCAAAGACAAAAATCCAAACGTTTGGCTTCGTCTTCTTCTTCCAACGTTTGATTAAAAAATGGCTTAAATGGGAATATTTTGTTTGCCTTTAAAATATACTGAATACCTATGATTTTTTTACTACTTACATCAAGTTCTTGAGCTCGGTTTCTTAATGAAAGGGTAGTATTGTTAGCAAGAGACCGAAATACGATTAGGAAGCTGTGTCATTCTGATCATAGTTTTTTTGTTTTAAATTGAAAACTGAACCAGTTTGCTGAAATTTTCTCAATAATTTATGAAGTCACATTTTTGAGACGTAAACGTTAGGGTATTTTTGATTAAATTTCTCTATCACAAAGTTGTAAGAACTCTCCCCGCACCGTAACATTGAACTAAATAAAGCCTTTGTTCTAAGGTCAACATTTTCAAAACACATCAAATTCTATTTGACAACTTTAAATTTGCCCCATACGTAAAGCAAAGTAATAAGAAGGTAAAAAAATTCCTTGTTTTTACAAAAGATGGTATAAGAATAAGATACACATCACCCAGTATGAAAATAGAGTCTAATAAAATTTTATATTAATATTTTTATTGAGCAGCAAAATTATATGGAATCCCATAATTTAAGAAGTCCAAGGATATTTAATTACTTACGTGGACGAGAAAAAAGCCTACCGGATTGCATATACAGTAACAGCACGCGTGCTAGAAACTTCGTTTAAGCTCGGATCGCCGAACTCATAATAATCAGTAATGGCACGTGTGCTAGACAGCAGAATGCATAACAGCACGCGGGCTAGAAAATCTGACTTCCTCAAGTGGTGGCTAGTAACGGCACTCGCGCTAGCAGCAGTTACAGTAATAGCACGCGAGGTATAAAAAGGTATGTATATCGGCAATCGGTTTGTTCGTTGTTAGCAGAGCATTTTTTTAAAATTTAATTAATATTTTATGAAATATTATGAAATGAATTGGATTTAAAAAAAAATGCTCTGCTAACAACGAACAAACCGATTGCCGATATATCTTTTTATACCTCGCGTGCTATTACTGTAACTGCTGCTAGCGCGAGTGTCGTTACTAGTCAGGACTTCGGAAAGTCGGATTTTCTAGCCCGCGTGCTGTTACTGTATATGCTACCGGGTTTTAAAAATAAACATTTACCTTCTATGTAAATAGAAAATATATAAAATTTCCCACTAAAGAAAGGTAAAGAGGATAACGCCAGCTTTATTTGCATAAAAATAATTAGATTTTTATGAAGTGAAATTTTATTATCAACCGCCTAACCTAATTCACCCTCCTTATAAGATAATTTGTTGGATCGTCGGCAAAACATTTTTCTTACATTAAAATTTTAAATTAACTTTTTATATCCTTCACGTAAGCGTCTCGCCGCGGCGCCATATTATTAATTGCCTTAACGTATAATGCCGGCATTTTATAAACGCTTTCACGTATTAAATTTTCTATACAAGTTATCGAAGTATTATTACTTTTTGCTCATACATGAGTTTGTATAATGGCTTAAATTTTAAATTACACTTTTAACAATATGTACATTTTTTTATACATTTGCTATAAAATCCCTCACTCAGATGTATTCAGATTCTTTAAATAATAATACAGGATAATTTATTTATTTATATATTTTACACCATTTTACAGTTACAATAAACCAATCAACAAATTGGTATATAAGCTATTCAAAATAAAATAGGTAATATACAGACTGTCCGCGGATAGGGTTTACAATAGCACAAAAATGGATGAAAAATTTAATTTTTCGGGAAAAAGTAATTATTGATAAAAAGTTTTTCTTGTAAAAAAATTTGCAATTCACGAAAAGAAAATTTTGATTTTTTATACAGGGTTCGCAAAAACTTCAAAAACATAATTTTTCTCCAAGAGTAAACTAGGTACCTTTATTTTTCATTTTTGACCAAAATGCCAATTAGAATAGTATATTAAAGTACACGTTTCATAAGAAGCGGTTTTAGCGCACGCGTCTATTTTAAAAAACGAGCCACAAAGTGGCGAGTTTTTTATTGACACGTGCGCTAAAACGCCTTATGAAACATGTGCTTTATAAATTTTTTTCTATTTCACCTTTTATAATCAAGAAAAATACAGTTTAAGAAGAAAATAAATCCTTCAAATTTTGTAAATTTTTATGTTTAAATTTTATGTTGGTAATACTATTTTTTATCATAGTAGCCTCTGGACAACAAAAATTATTTTGCAAACTGTCATTTTTTGATTTATTGACCCATTTTCACCACGAGATTCTAAAGTTATTTTAGCGATATGAGATTTGAAATTGGACGGAATACGTTGTGTGATCCTTGTACATTCGGTACATATACAGAGCGTTCGGAAATTCGGGAGATTTCGCTACGTTTATTCAAATTTCAAAAGACGTGATTTTACGTCACGGCATTGGCATTGCAATTTAGTATAGGGAAGATGGAAAATTCAAATAAAGTTGAAGTTAAAATCGACATTGGAAGGTTAGTAGATTGAATTTTGAATAGGATTTGGCAGAAAATGGTAGCTGGAAGCATCTACAAAAGATTGATGTATAGATTTATGCAACCAACATACATGACTGTTATCCACACAGAATAAAAAAGTAGGTTATCAAGCTATTTTTCCTCTGCGAAAAATGGGTTTTCTCGTAAATCACAAAGGCCGCGCAAGTCAATGAAATAAAACATTTAAATGTTACCAACATCAAATAAAGAAAAAACGCGTATCGAAATAGCTTCATTACGATACGCAAATGCGTATCGTACTGAGCTTATTATGAACGTGAAATAGAAAAACATTTTTATGGCTCAATAAAACTTAAACGGATTGCGCGCATTCTAGTGGGTGCCAGCGTTGTTCTGTTTTCTGGTCTGAAAAATGGCAGATGCTTTCGGTGAAAACGCAAATATCGTTCCCTATACTGGATTGTGATGCACTTAGTGGTTTATTTAGTTGTCTACCTTTCGATTATTACCAGTGTGACTACCTTTTATATTGGAGTTAATTCCGCTGGGATGACGCTACGGTGTATTGATGGCCGCTTTGCTTTTGTAAAAGGCTTTTAATACATCTTACCGCTGTTGTCGGGATTGCTTGGGTTATGGCTGCCCGTAGAGTGCTAGCAAGGACGAAACGGCCGTCGTGGTCTACCTGCCCCAGGGTATCCATTAAACTTGGATCCCTGGTGTATTCCAATAAATTATACGGACGCGATTACTCTACTTTTTATTGGACACGGCGTGGCAATGGATAGCACGCACCCTAGTGGGCACTTCTAGTGCAATCTATTCCTGTATTTGCCAATCAAGCAGACTTTTATGGAAAAGTACAAAATGTTGTACCCGATACTCGAGTGTGTTGGCTCCGTTTTTTTTATTTTGAGTCCTTTCATATCCACACTTCATTGAACCTGTATTTTGCATTGTTGTTGATTCCAACGTAATGGCGTGGCGGCTTATTTACTACTTGCTATTTTATTAAGCAGGGTTTTAATGCGCTGTAGTTTTATCGGTGGATGTTTCTGATGAGTTCCTAACAAGGACGAAACAGCTGTCAATGTCTACTCGGCCCCAGGGAGTTTATTGTTTTGGCGCATCCCTGTGTCCCGGTGTACTTTGTTGGATTATGCAGCTAGATTGAAACACAGAATACCCTTATAATAGTTTTATTGGCACGGTTCTTGCACAAAAACAGTGTTGCCAAAATGTTTTATGATAAATCGTAAGAATCGTATACTTAAAATCGTGAGATTCTTAATATTTTAAAAAATTCTTTAAAAGGGGTTAAAGTAGTGTAAAGAAAAGAATGAGTTATAAACAACACATATATATTTATTTTCTGTATTTATAAACCAAACACATTTCTAAAAACTTAAAAAGTAAAAAAAAACTTGCGTTATTATGTAGTATTGAAAAATGTAGTAGGTAGTTAGTCAGAATCCGAATTGCTAGAATCATGTTTTCTATGCAAATAAGACTCCATCAGTAGCGGCAGTAATAGTAGCGAAAGTCGTGACACAGAAAATCATACGAGGATTTTTATGTGAATGCAATAAATTTGTGACGCTTGTTATGAATAAAAATGATTTTTAGTTACTTATGTTTGACATACAATAAAAAATCGTGAGAAACGCGACGTGATTCGTGAAATCGTGAGATAATTCCCAAAATCGTGTAATCTCACGATTAATCATGAGTTTTGGCAACACTGCACAAAAAGGTTGATGTTTTTCTACATACCACCGATGACTAACTAACTAAACTAACCTAATTCTTCATCTTATATCTATATAACATAATATCCAAGTAGTGAAGCCTGCTACTAGTAAAGCGTATTCCTTTACATAGGTACTTTACAACTAGAATTGTCATTATTATCAACATACTTCAATGCAAAATGCAGGTCTTTTCACACTTTAAGTCCGCTAGCCGAGATTATTTTTCGTTGATAGTTTTTACATATTTAATGATTACACTGGGGAACAGCAATTTTGTTGACTTGGATCTGTGACTTGTTTTTGACTAATTTTTGGTCTCTGAATTCAAAAATATTCACAATTTTTATCTATCACGTCAAGTTTTTAAGCTACAGCATAATCTCCTCTCTTTACCTTAAAAGTCATACAAAATAGGCATAAAAAGGAAAATAAGGTGAGATCTGATCAAATAAATTAGAATCTTTTATTCATACAGAGGTTAATAAATTAATAGGTAGGTACTTAAATTGTGTTTATACAAAAAATAATAAAACAAAGATATTATGGTAAAAAAATTCGCTTATAGCTTTTTCTGAAGTGTTCGACTTGTGGACATTCTCGCTTGATGCTCCAAGAGTAGTCAGCCATCATACTGACATCCCATAATCTACCTTGATACCGTGCCTCCATAACCTTTAGATCTTGGTGGAATCGCTTACCCTGTTCGTCGCTAACAGCACCAAGATTTTCTGGGAAGTTAGCAAGATGACTATGTAAAAAATGCAGTTTGATACTCATATTGAAACCAAGCTTTTTAAAGCTCTCCAAAAGTTGTTGAATTTCGATGTAATTCTGGGCTCGTGTATTTCCAAGAAAGTTTTTAACAATATTTTTGAATGCCAACAAAGCATTCCTTTCAAGTTCGGTCATTGTTTCAATGAAACGTTCATCTTTAATAAGTTGCCGACTCTGTGGATCATCAAACACACCAGCCTTTATCTTTTCATATGACAGCCTAGGGAATGTCGAAATAATATACTTAAAACAGTCTCCTTTAATTGTCAAAGCTTTAACAAATTGCTTCATGAGACCTAGTTTTATATGCAAAGGTGGAAATATAATGTTTTTTCTGTCGACAAGTGGCTGATTTAGAATGTTTGGATCACCAGGTCTTAGGTCAGATCTTGGCGGCCAGTTCGACTGTACCCAATGCTTCTCACGAGCTCTGCTGTCCCACATATACAAAAAACAGAACTACTTGGTATATTCTCATTGCTGGCCAAGTAGAAAACAGACCATTTTAAAGTCAACACAGATGATCAATTGGTGCATGTTATATTGCAACAAGTCAATCACTCTATTTATGTCGCCAAGCGTAGTCGCATGCGCAACAACTGTAGAGAAAAAACTCGACGTGATAGGAAAAAACTGACTAAAGTTTTGGAATCAGCATGTCAATTTACCTCTAAAACAGCTTTAAAATCTAACTCAACAAAAATTATGTTTCAAATTGTTCCCCAGTGTTATTTATCACTGTCTTTTTTCTACTGCTGGCGAGCATTACGGCCAAGTCTCTAATTACTTCTCTAAACCTACATTTAAAGTATTTTACTCGTATAAAAAACTTATTATTTTTACAATTAAATTGCAAAACTACTACCATATTTTCGCACTTCACACAAAGATAAAATATAATTATAAAGTTTCCCAGTTAGTTGTTTGCTGAGATTAATTTATTTTAATTACATAAACCAATGTGCAACATAAACTGGTTTCTCGTATATTGTGATAAATATCTCTTGGGTATACAAAAGACTGCATAATAAAATTATATATTTTAACCTAAACTTTGCAGCTAGATTTACATGACAAAAGCTACGAAATACGAACGACAATCTGCTATGTTTTTACTGTATAATATTTACACCTATGCTATTGTAATAGTAATTTACGTTAAGACCGGAAAGTAGAGTTTTTCAGGTCGAGACAAGCATTTCCAGGGCGAGCCATAGGCGAGTCCTGGAAGCTTGGAGAGACCTGGAAAACACTAATTTTCGGTTGCGTGACGTACAATATTTTTTTTAAGACCGACACTTCGATATATTTTATAATCTACGCGAAACAAGTTTGACATAAAGAACAAAATTAAAAATCAACGAACTGTCACTCGACAATACATCGAAATGTTGTTGTCATAATAACGAAATCAAGGTATCTTGTATTATCAAAGAGCGATTGGAAAAACAAAAAACAGGGTGACAGTGACATTAGAGACCGGAAAAGTGACATTAGAGTCGGGAATAGTATATTACGTTACAAGACCGGAAAGTACTATTTTACAGGACGAAGCAGGCAATTTCCAGGGCGAGCCGCCAGGCGAGTCCTGGGAGCCTGCGAGTCCTGTTAACGTACTTTTCGGTTGAGTGACGTACAATATTTTTTTTACAATCGACACAAGACACCAGTGGCGTGCGAGAAAACGTTAATAATAGCTTACTATATGGGTATAGTTTTAGCAGAAAACTCTAATAGTTGGGAAAATTATGTTTAATAATAAATACAATTTGGTACAAATGTTCTTAATTCTATTTTATCTATTAATATCTATTTGTTAATTGTTATATTGAAAGTACAATTTTGTGGTGTATTAAATTGTAGACATGACGGGAAATTTTTTGATTCATCTTTATAGGATGTTTGTGAAGTTATATCCACTTTTGATCCTCCGGCTTCCTGAATTCTACTGGCTATATCAATCTTATTTTGTAGAGACTGTTCAATGTAGCCTTCGGCAACTTGGGATGATTTCCAGCCGCCATGTCGTTTTAAATTAAGGATATCGCCTCCACCTTCAACTAACAGTGTCGCCGAACTACGTCGAAAACAGTGCCCTGTAAATTGCTCTGGGTTTGGTAATCCCAAATAGGATGCTATTTTTGATGGCGCTTTTCCTACTGAATGCAAACCTACTGGTTGAATAGTGCATTTTCCTTTATTATAGAAAAGAAATAGCCTGCGATGTGGAACACTAGGCGGACGTAAAGAAATATATTTTCTATATATATTTAGGTTTCGTTCCCCAACAACTATAAATGACCTGGGTTGGTATGTTTTTGTATTTGGAATTTTTACCGCCAACATCGATTCGTTATCTTTAACATCGTCAATTGTCATATTGGTCAATTCTTCACGGCGACACGCTCCAGCCGAACCCATTATTAGTAAAAGCTAAAAAAAATAAGAAATAGTTTAAATATATTTTTTTTAAACACAATATAAGAAAAGAAGAACTTTAAGAAAACTCGTATTATGTATTTAAGTACTTACTTTGATTAAAAGATAATCATTATCAGGGGCTTCCAGCAAAAATTTGTCAATGTCTTCTCTGGTAAGTACGTTCGATTTTTGGGGAATGTATCCAACAGATTTTCTCTTTATGAATGCTATCAGTTTATAATATTTGCTTATATCAATGTTTTCTTTTAAATTTAACATAGATTTGATCATTGAGTACAAGCTCCACAGTGTAGATGATTTTAATTTTTCAGATTTTTCAGCAAAATAAGCTAACAAAACATCCTCAGAAACATTTCTGACATTTTTTTCTCTACACCAATTTTTAAAGACGCTAAACGTTTTTTCATACCGCACTCTGGACTTATGCGGCAACAAATCGTCTGTAGCTCTAGCAGCTGCCTCTGTTATTTCAACTGGAACGTCATTTTCTTCCCAATCCAAATTAAGTTCCATATCTAAAGTCTTCCACACAATTTTATAAAGCCACAAAAGTTTATTTATCAAAGTCAATATCGTACCTGACAGTTCGTTACTATGGAAGCAAGAAAACATAAACATGTCAAAGCCTACTTATAAATGAGTTTGGTTAATTTTTTTAAATTGGGAGCGGAACGCAACAAAAATTGACCGGTAAAGTACTTTTCCTACTCGCGTGCGGTAAAGTACACTTTACAGCACTCATTTTCATGTCGTAAGTAGTACTTTACCGCACTCAGTGCGGTAAGTGCGGTAAAATTTCTTTACCGCACCCAATGCTGTAAAATTTCTTTACCGCACTCTTGTAAATTTTATTATATGCGTAATATGTTCTATTTAATTTACTACATTATGATGCTAACCACAACTAACGGCGATAAGTATCACATCATTACGAATATTTTTACTAGGTACCTATTTTTGGTCTCATACTTTTATACGTTTCTTCTCTACTTATATAATGAAACACCCTGTACCTAAAATATTATAAATAATTTTATGTCATAATTTTTATGACAGGAATTTGATTAAACGTCTGATCTAGATGGCATTAGTCAAAATCTGCTCGACTGCATTGCATTGTATTCCCATAGCAACAACTCATTATTATATTTCGCGTCTGTAGATACCATCTAAACAGTTCAGTTAATTTCGCGTGTTTCGTGGTTCAAATTTTTCATTTTCTAATATAAAGCTGTGGTATAACGTTTATTCTTGAGAGATGGAGAGCTCCGATGAAGAAATATCTGAAGCAGCGAATGCAGCAATCGGCTCTTTAATTCCACAAAAGTCCCAGGACCGGTACAATAAAGAATATGAACAATTACAAACATGGTGCAAAGAAAAAAAAGCGTCAGGAATTAACGAAGAGGTACTTTTGGCATATTTTTATAAAATATCGAAAAAATATTCACCTTCAAGCTTATGGTCAAAGTTTTCTATGTTAAAACTAACGTTACAAGTAAAGGAAAACATTGATATTCAAAGATTCTATAAGTTAACATCATACATAAAGCGACTAAATGTAGGTTATAAGCCTAAAAAATCCAAGGTTTTGGAAAAAGAACAGACAGAGCAGTTTCTAATCGAAGCACCCAATGAAGTTTACCTTATGATTAAGGTAGCTGCCATTTTCGGTATTGCAGGCGCCTGTCGCCGTGAAGAATTAATGAAATTAACGGTTGATGACGTTGAAGATAAAGAAGATTTGCTGGTTGTATCAATAAAGGCGACAAAGACAAATATTTCACGAAAATTTGTCGTCTGCGATCCTGGAAATATAAGAATAAGTTACCTAGGCTTATTCAGAAAATATGTAGCTTTGCGCCCTGGTGCCACCCCGCATAGACGTTTTTTTATACAATATAAAGCTGGAAAATGCTCACAACAATGCGTGGGCATTAACACTATCGGAAAAATGCCAGCAAATATTGCTGGATTTTTACATCTATCCAATCCAGAGATGTATACCGGGCACTGCTTTAGAAGATCATCGGCAACTATGCTTGCAGAATCTGGCAGCAACATAACAAACATTAAGAGGCACGGTGGATGGAAATCCACCTCTGTAGCAGAGTCGTACATAGAAGATTCCTTGCAAAATAAAAAAAGGATTGCTCAAAACATTCTGCAAAGCTCTAGTACCCCAAATAGAAGCACTGAGCAGTGTTCAACTTTAACATCAACGTCAGTAGCAGTGACAGAGACTTTAGAGGATGCTCCTGGTCTATCAACACGAAACAACCCAACGCCTACACCTTTAGCAATTTTCAGGTCACAACAATCTACTGTACCATGCATGGCGCAAGAAAATAACGCTTCTGTAATTTACAAAAACTGCTCAACTACATCTGATGAACAAAATCAAGCTCGCTCAGCACTTAATTTGCATTGCGCTACAAATTGTACATTTAATTTTAATATTTATCGTTAGCTATATTTTTATATTATAATGTTTGTATGTAATAAATATTTTTAAAAAATATTGTTTCTTTTTGTATTAATTTTGTAATATAATTCTTTTTTTTACCGGTGCGGTAAAGATTCTTTACCGCACTCAGTGCTGTAAAGATTCTTTACCGCACTGTATTAATTTTATTCAAAAAATGCAATTGATGTACTTGCATTCGCGCAATGCATAATATAAAAATATTTATAGCTTTTAACAATTAATATTTGTTACTTTTTATAAATTTTTTCTTTTAAATTTGATTTTTGTTCCAAATATTATTGCTCGAAGGAAAAATTGTGTACCTACCACGTGCGTAAAGTGTCTTTACCGCCCTTAACGGCTTGCCCGAACTCCGCTTCGCGTCGTTCGTGCAACTGCCGTCGCGTGCGGTAAAGGACCACTTTCCGCACTTGTTAGGTAAATAACTATTACCGGTCAATTTTTCATTACTTTCCGGTCTAGACCAGCAAAGTGATATTTTCCGATCAAAAAATTGTCTAGAAAGTGCTTGCTTTCCGGTCGATTGAAAAAAAAATATTTTTCCGGTCTCTAATGTCACTTTTCCGGTCTTGCGATCGGGAAAACGTTATTTTCTAGACGAAAAATTGTCCAGAAAGTGTACATTTTCTGGTCGGTTTTAAAAAAAAATATTTTTATAATTTTTGAAGAAGTAGTCCATACTCAAAGTGGAGTTAAATGATACAGAAAAAGAAAAGCACGAAGTCTTTCTCCACAATCTTTATTAAACGAAAAACTAGGCGAACCTAGTATTACATCGACATGTTTCGAGTGTAGAAACACTCATCATCAGGAAACAAAGTGAAAATTAAAATGCTGATGTTTTTAGCAAGAGAAAATAATGGTGAGATTGAGCCGTAATGGAGCTTTTAATGGTGTTCAAGAGATGTAAAATTGAAAAATCAGAAGATCAAAAATCAAGACTCCAGCATACTGAAGAGTCGAGGGTTAACGTAGAAGCACACTGTCGTGCCAAAAAAAGATAGGGTAGTAAAAATTAGGGAGTTTTGAAAAACATATCTGTTAAAAGTATTAATAAATTACTGAAACATCCTGAGTTTTATTGAGCCCAGTCAGAAACATTTGAAAATGTTGGGGTGAGATGTAAAGAAAGAAGAGAAAAAGAAAAATTTGATTTTTTTTTTTTTTTTTTGGTCAGATCATCTTTTAATGTAAAAGTAAAAACAGTTGGGGTACCAGGCTTTTTACGGCCCAGTTACCCCGCCAGAGTCAAAGCAGACACATTGTGTGGAAAATTTTTTTAAAAAATTTTTGTGTTCCCGTTATAGAGGTGCTACTGTAGCCTACACGTGTTGGCTACAGTAGCACCTCTATAACGGGAACACAAAAATTTTTTAAAAAAATTTTCCACACAATGTGTCTGCTTTGACTCTGGCGGGGTAACTGGGCCGTAAAAAGCCTGGTACCCCAACTGTTTTTACTTTTACATTAAAAGATGATCTGACCAAAAAAAAAAAAAAAAAATCAAATTTTTCTTTTTCTCTTCTTTCTTTACATCTCACCCCAACATTTTCAAATGTTTCTGACTGGGCTCAATAAAACTCAGGATGTTTCAGTAATTTATTAATACTTTTAACAGATATGTTTTTCAAAACTCCCTAATTTTTACTACCCTATCTTTTTTTGGCACGACAGTGTGCTTCTACGTTAACCCTCGACTCTTCAGTATGCTGGAGTCTTGATTTTTGATCTTCTGATTTTTCAATTTTACATCTCTTGAACACCATTAAAAGCTCCATTACGGCTCAATCTCACCATTATTTTCTCTTGCTAAAAACATCAGCATTTTAATTTTCACTTTGTTTCCTGATGATGAGTGTTTCTACACTCGAAACATGTCGATGTAATACTAGGTTCGCCTAGTTTTTCGTTTAATAAAGATTGTGGAGAAAGACTTCGTGCTTTTCTTTTTCTGTATTTTTATAAAGGTTATGATACCGAAGTGGATCAGCCTTTTATATAGAATGCCGCCCACTTAATCAAGAATCGCTCGAATCAGCTAAGCTATTTTTTTTTAAATGCATTAATACTTGCACCTTATAAGGAAATAAATTTAGCTGCTTCTTAAGAATACTTAGTCCTGCATGTTCCATAAGATCTTCCCACTTCTTGGGACAGGTGTCTTATACAATTTGTTGGCGTATTTTTCATTATTTCACGAACGTTCGCAACAAGTTCTTCTGTCCTTACAGATGGTCTTTGCCTGCTCCTTTTTTGTGTTGTATAGAACCTGTTTCCCTAAACACAGCCACGGTTCTTTTCAAGCAATGATAAAAATCCCCAGCAATAAAAGCAACGTTAGGAAAATGTTCGTGAAAATCGTCCATGCACAAACCCGGAATGTATTGCCACTGACCATTTACTCTAACCCCGTTTCGAAAATACGCTTCAACCATTAATGTTTTGTGGTGTTCCGTAAAGCCCATTGTGTTCAAGAAATTGGAAAAATTAGCGATGAATCAAATTACTTTTAACGACTGTCAAAGATGACGGAATAGCTGATTGATTGTTAATTCAGGTAGTTACTGACACCCAACAGGTATTAAGCTTTACGGCTAAGCATTACGTCCTTAGATGCAAGGCTCTCTTTGATGCAAATAATTTTTGCTCGCACGGTATGTGACTTAACAGTAAGTTTATTAACAGCGCTTCTTATAATGCACGTGTTAAGTATAGTGGACCATACAGCTAACCAGACAAATTGTGACAGCTACAATTTTTGATTTCTTTAAAACGTAAACAATGTGGTCTATTCTATAAGAAGTTTATGGTCATCGCCCTTATACTGCCTCCTGTTTTTTGACTAAAATGTCCTGATATTTTCACCTTCTAAGGGTTTTTAAAATTTGGAAATAACAACCCTACCTGTAGCTATAATTTGACCTATTTACAGTATAGTATTTGTAGAATTATACCGTTAATTGTTTGACTGCAATAAACCCTCATTATCCCTTTGACCATAAAATAAATAATGAAATCCCAAATTTTAAAACCTTTTCGAGCAGTGTTGCGTCTTTCTCCATATTATTGTATATTTAATCCTATTGAGCTAATATGGCACCAATTAAAATCCAATAATAGGAGAAATAATATTTCTCCTACATTAAATGCATCTGTAGTAGAATTAATTAAAAACGAAGTAAGAAAAATTTTTGCAGACAGCTGGAAAAACTGTGTACAGCATGTACTTAAGGTGGAAAATTCTTTCAGTTGTATGATTACAAATGTTCAACCCTTAATTATAAGTTTAGGCTTAGATGAAGATAGTGATAGTGATACAGAGGTGAATTTTGAATAAATTATCAATAGTTTTTTAGAATTTAATTAATTTTTATTGTACCTGTTATCGTATTAGTTATACTTTTAAATTATATTATTTTCAATTATCATTAATTGTTATCATTATTTTACATTTATTATAGGTACCTACCTAAAACTAAAAATACCTATCTATTTATTTTAAATTATAAAAATAAATTATGTGGTGTAGGTACATTTTCATGCCGACCCTGATCCCATTTAATCCCCTTTGAAGAGGTTGAGGCGTACACAATAGGGTTTAAACAGGTAGTTTATTTTTGGCAGTAAGAGTCAACGGTATAATTCTGCAAATACTATACATCTGATATCTGTACAGTTATTGTAGGGAACAAATATCTAAAATCTGTGTTGAGAAATAGCCTTCTTCTTGAATTGATATTTCCTCTTAAACATATTCATTAATATCCAATTAAAACAAAAACATGGACGAGTAAAGTTTACAGAGGAATGCAATCAAGAAATTTACATTTTTCATTGTACGGGCAACTTGGGGAATTGATAACGAGGGCGCCAAATCAAACAAAGCTCGAGAGAAATACTGCATTACATTATCGCTTACGGCTTGATAGTCACAAACATTCTAGTCATACTACGAGCTACGCCACATTGTCAGATGTGCTGATATTACTATAGACAATTTACCTTTAGATACGTACAGCTTATCTCCTGCGCAAACAAAAGTTACGTTTTATGGGTAAAAAAATACGTCCGAACGCATGAGTCGCCGGTCAGCTACCTTCCCTCTGGACACCTTCGTGGATGCGCACAAACCTCGTGTTATCGGCCTGTCCTACTTTACCGACATGCTCAAAATACTCTCTAGAACCGGCTCGGCCGCCATTTTTGTTGTTGTGTTTTAAGGTTTCTCTGTGCAAGAGCGTGCAACTCGCTTGTCTATGTCTCTGTGGATTCCTTGTAGTTTTTGTGGGTGATTAATATTTACGGATTTCTAGTTTTTGTGTAGTTTAATAAATTGTATTTGTGCTTTTAGTGACTCGGGTACTCGGATTGGTATGTAAACAATGACTAGTAACAGCCGTCAATACAAGTTATATAGGTACCAACTAATATTTGACTTGAGGTTAGGTACGCGATAACACCGTATTGGTTATTTTGCTGGTTTTTTTTTGTTTTTATATTCGATTTTATAAGACTAGTTTAATTTACTTGTTCTTGTTCTCTTCCTTTTCAAACTAAAAACACGACGACGAACCATTTTTAAACAAATTTTAAAAACAATTTTCTATCCTTAAAATCTGATAGGTTTGCTACTACTAAAAATGCCAGAAATCACTACCTTTTTACCCAACTTGATCAAAAATTGAGAAGAAATTCCAATTTTTTGGCAAGAATTAAAATTTTAAAGCCCGGACCTGTCTATTTTCCCATTCGTCAAACGATAATGTTGCAGTGCGCATGTCTAATGGTGTCTAGCTTTGTTTACATGCGCGAGGCCATAAATCTGCCACTTTCGTGATTATTGTTTGCTTATCTAAAGGTAAATTGTCTATGGATATTACGCATGAACGCATGGGAATAACGGCGATTGAGCAAGATAGAGAAATCATTTAATTCATAAACGTATTTTAGCGCCGAGCCGATATCTCACTGTTCATAGAGGACATTCTATCGTATAACACTCGCTTACTTGTAAAATTATAATTTTATTTTGTTATAATGTTCACAAAAACGTTTAAATTTAATCACAATTTTCACAATAACCTATAACATTTCTAGTATAAAATTTCCGAAATTCTCATATTTCATTTTCTTATTTTTATATACAGGGTGTCCGGGAAAATGTGGGAAAAACTCCCGGATATAAAAAAAAACACGTGAAAAGAATACTACAAGTTCATATAAACTGTTTTCGTATCGGCCTCCTCTTCGAAAATATGGGCTCCCAAAGAGCTCCCATGGAATTAAGTTTTTGAGACATAATTTATAAACAAATAGGTATATTTCAATTTTTTTTTCATATGATGTATACCAGATAAGATCCTTCAAATTACTATCCCAGAAAGTGTTGCGAATTACTCACAGCTGCAGCGACGGACAAGCTCTGACACTAATGTGTCTATTTTATTTACGCCGGCGTATGATAAAATCTTTGGATAACGTTTTTACATACCTTTAACTATTAACTAAAAATTAAGTACTCTTCATTCATGTCGCTAATCCTAACCGTTTTCGGAAAACGGTCATTTTATTGCCATCATGTATTTAGCGTATTTCGATAAAAGATACATCTTCGTTCCTATAAATTATAAATAATGTTCACTTTTAACTGCTTAATAATAAAACATGATGGCAATAAAATGACGTTTTTTCGAAAACGGTTAGGATTAGCGACATGAATGAAGAGTACTTACTTAATTTTTAGTCAATAGTTTAAGGTATGTAAAAAACGTTGTCCAAAGTTTTTATCATACGGGGCGTAAAAAAATAGGCACATTAGTGTCAGAGCTAGTCCGTCCCTGCAGCTGTGAGTATTTCGCAACACTTTCTGGGATAGTAATTTGAAGGGTCTTACCTGGTATACATCATATTATGATAAAAAAATTGAAATATACCTGTTGGTTTAATAAATAATTATGTGTCCAAAACTTAATTTCACTGAAGCTGTTTGGGAGCCCATATCCCCGAAGAGGAGACTTATACGAAAGAAGATAAGTGTAGTATTCTCTTCACGTGTTTTTTTCATATCCGGGAGATTTCCCACATTTTCCCGGACACCCTGTATATACCTACTAACTGTTCTGAGTGTTATGGGACGACGAGCGTTGTAATGTTTTGCGATTTTCAATTTCGATTAACAACTGTAAATGTAAAAAAATTATTAGATGATAAAGTGATAAAATTGCAAACACGCATAACAGGAGAGTAAATATTTCTATAGGTTTACAGGTACGTTCCAGTGGGAGGCCAAGGTCGGCAACAGTTGCCTTAGAAATTTGGGGTTGTGCTAAGAAGAAAAGGGGTAGCAGGCAATTGGCCGCATACCAAAAATGTTGGGCTTAGGCCCAAAGTTCATCAATAATTTACCCAAATATACTACCTAACTTTTTTAATTAAATTTGGATATTTGAATACTTTTTTACTTTGTATTAAAGTTCTTAGATTTACACTTTCTAGGATCTCCTTCCAGTTAATTTCGCATTTACCCAAACTATATTAACCCTTAACGGGCGTCGTGAAACATTATTACGATGATGGCGTCGTGGCGTCTATCGGACCCAAACAAGTTTTTATTTTTTTTACATGGCCAATATTATAATAGATTAATATTTGCCTTAGTGTTCTTTGTTAGATGTTTTCTTATAAATTAAAAAATTTTTTGGTAATTTCTCTATGTTTTTTGTATTTTGAAATTGAAACTCTAACAATTGAGCAATTATTTTGTTACCAGAAAATAATTATACAGAAAACAATGAAGTAAATAGGTACTTAAAAATAAAACTAGTGCTTTCCAGATTTTGTTTAGGTACCAAAAGTAACCAAAAATTATGAAAAAAACTTACAAACTCTAATTGAATAATAAAAACTGCAAAGAGTAAACAATAGTAAAATATTGTAAAAGAATAAGCACATTATTTACAGATGTATATAGAAACTACAGTCCCCGCGATAGACAGTCACCATTAGATAAGCAAACAATAATCACGAAAGTGGCAAATATATGGCCTTGCGCATGTAAACAAAACCACACAGGAACAGGCATGCGCATTGTAATATTATCATTTAACAAATGAGGAAAATAGACAGGTCCGTGCTTAAACATCTTGCCTGTGTGGCTTAAGCCTAGTTAGATGTGTTTAAATTGATCATAATAGAATAAAATTACATATCAAAAAATATCACTACTTTATAATCATAATCATAATCATAATCATAAATTTTATTTCACTACGTTTTGTACATGTTAAAAATACAATTGTAGCAGGTCAGTGTATCAATAATCAAAGTCTATATGCTACTAGATTATAAATATCACAATACAACAAGGTAATAGCAACAATACTTCTCATGAACAAACAATTTTAAAAATTCACAGATCTTGCACCTTACGCAAGCATCCTATGTATTGAAAATACCTGACACAGCTTTAAAATTTTAATGACCTATGTCATGTAATTAAAGCCCACATTCTAATTTGGATGTTGTAAAAGTTTAAAAAATGTTCTTTAATTTTACAGTACTGGTTACATAAAAACTATGGATAATTTTAAATTCCTCACCTCAAAAAACCCCAAAATCCTTAATTTCGTGCTGCTATGTCGTTTCGTTAAGAAATAATCGCAAAAAAACGAAAACAAAAATAAATTTTGACACCCTGTATCTTGGTTGTTATCAATTTTGGGATAATGCAAGTTTAAATAAACCGCATTATTTCGCCTTAAGAAGCCTACTGTTGCTCTGTGTCCCATTACGTTTGGGACACCCTGTATATTAATTAAAACATATTATAAATAATCCCAAAAAAACGAAAACAAAAATAAAAGTTTGACACCCTTTATCTTGGTTGTTATCAATTTTGGGATAATGCAAGTTTAAATAAATCGCGTTATTTCGCCTTAAGGAGCCTGCTGTTGCTCTGTGTCCTATTACGTTTGGAACACCCTGTATATTAACTAAAACATATTATATTAAATGTATGGTTTTATTTCTAAGAATAATTAATATTAATTTGTTTATAAACAATAATATTCACATAGCAGACCAACCAAGGTGAACAATTGCCTTATATTCAATCGGTCATATTGTCTAAGCCTACTTATGCTATGTTTTTAAATTATACTTATTTACCCAAGCGTTCAAAATAGACCATGAAGATTTTCATGAGATAGGTAGGGGTGCAAAATATAACCAATCACCCGGTACAATAACATTTTCTGAGATATCAATAATAAAAAAATTATCCCATTTGTTAACCAAATTTGGGCGGACCCTGTAATATGCAATTATTGTGCTCCAACTTTTTGCCTCCCGCTTTTTTTTTTCGATATAATATTCCGATTTAAATAACGTGAACTTACCTTAGTTATAACTTATCTCAATAAAACACTTTTTAACAAAGTTACTATGGCGTTCTTTAAAACACAAACTAAACTAAACATTATTCATTATTTACTTGCCGACTTTACGCTGATTCATATTTATATTTCTACCAAGTCTTATCAGAGTATTATGTTACAAGACCGATCTAGATATTGCGCTGTTGACCGCGACAGACGGCGGAGCGACATCGACATGCAATGCAAAGTTTGCGTAAACACGATCCCAATAGTATTTTCAATACTAAAAACAATTAATTTAAAAAAATAAAACAGCAATGTTTCAACGTACTATGTCAATATTTTCGCATGATGAATTTATATTTTCCAAATATTCCTTGATAGAATAAAAAGCAGCTTTACTAAGAATGTTTTTCATGGTATATTTAAATTTTTTTGGCTGAAGGCCTTTGATTGAATCTGGCAGAGCATTAAAGAGATCAATTTTTGGTGGGTTCTTTATGGATTTTTCTAGTCTATATTTGGGTTTTCTAATCAGGACTGCCGATCTAGTGCTGTAGTTATGAAAGTTAGAATTTAGCTTGAAGTAATCTATGTTACTGTGTATTTCAATCAGCTGATGCAAGATAAAAAGAGACGGTAATGTCAATATTCCCAGACGTATGAAATAAGGTTTGCAGTGGTCTCGATGCCCTGCATCCACAATTGCTCGAACAGCCCTCTTTTGCAATTTAAACACAATATGCGAATCCGCAGAGTTACCCCACAGTTGTATTCCATATGCATGAAAAAGTGAGTAATAAACAGTCATAACAGAATCCAGTCCAATTAATGGTTTAAGCTTTCTTATTACGAAAATAGAAGAGGATAGCCTGCCCCGCAATGATCGAATGTGGGGCCCCCAATTTAAATCACTATCCAATGTAACACCAAGCATTTTAGCCTCTGAACCATTCACCACACTACGACTCGTCGAGAAAACGACTTCCTGGGTCTTATCCATATTCAGTTTTAGATTATTCTGAGAAAACCATTCATCTGCTTTTTGTTTTAGATCACTACATTTGTTTTTAGTTCATTAATGTTGTCACAGCTGCACAGCAGTGATGTGTCGTCCGCAAAACAAATGCACCCGTACGGGGACAGATGTAAGAATAAGTCATTCATATAAATTATAAAGAGGAGCGAACCTAGAACAGATCCTTGGGGTACCCCACTCTCTACCAGCACACGGCGCGACACTCCATCCTGAAGAGAGACATACTGTATTCGGGAAGTCAAGTAAGAGATCAACAAGCTCAGAGGCAGACCCCGAATTCCATATCGAGAAAGCTTTTCGATCAGAAGCTCGTGAGAAACGCAGTCAAAGGCCTTGCTAAGGTCACAAAGAGTAAGACCCACATGCTCTCCCCTCTCAAGGCCCTCCACTACGCCACTCACAATCCTCGACACTGCCTGGATCGCCGAGCGACCATCACTGAAACCAAACTGTGAGTAGTGTAATTTTGATTCAATATACTGACTTATGTTTTTTTTGATGATTATTTCGAAAACCTTTCCAAACAGAGGGATTATGGAAATTGGTCGATAATTATCCGCGGAGTCGATGTCTCTTAAAAATTGGGACCACCCTAGCCACCTTAAAACAGTCCGGAAATTTTCCATGCTCTATACAAGCATTAAAGAGAAATGTTAGGGGCCCAACCAGCCGCTCACTAGTCTGCTTTAAAATTAGACTATTTACATCGTACGTATCGTAAGAATATGTTGTTTTTAGTTGAGCAATAGCATCCCGTACGTCGCCCTCCGATACAGGCAAAAAAACAAAAGATTTCTTACTTTCTGGAATACGATCTATGAGCCTTTTTTGTATATTCGGATCTATCGGTAATTGTTTAACAATATCGGATGCAATCTGAGCAAAGTGATCATTAAACTTGTCAGCTGTCAATGCAGAAGTAGTGTTATTTTTAGTTTTAGAACCATTTCTTTCAAAATTTATTAATTTCCAGGCATTTCTGGCCTTATTGTTAGAACTATTAATGTAATTACTATATGCTTTTTTTTTGCTTCTGTTATATCTTTTTTATAATTTTTGTGCAATTTCCGATAAAGCTCCCCGTACAGCGGATCGTCAGACCCCCTCCTCATTATCTTAACAGTGGATAACTGTTCTCTTTTGTTTCTTAATTCCTGGTTAAACCAACGAACAGGCGGCCGATCGTCCTCAACACTCTTAAGTGGAAAACATTTCCGTATAAGGGATTGACAATGGGTGACCAAGAACATCGCCATGCACTCAACGTCATTCATTCCATAAAAATCAGCCCAGTTAAGGCCACTCAGAGATATATTCATGTTTTCAATTGACTTTGTAGTTATTTTTCTTAGTGTAAAGGTGTTTGGTTTGACTTTAACATTCATTCTTAAATTCATAAACTGTCCAAAATGATCAGACAAGTTTGGGTCATGTATTCCACTTTCATAGGATTCATCAGGAATGCTAGTTAAGATGTTATCAATGCAGCTAGCACTCTTTTCAGTCACTCGCGTATAGTCAGATATTGTAGCCACAATGCCGTAACAGCCCAGGACTGACCCAAGCTCAGACAGCTGTCCAGACACGTCCAAGAAATCGATATTAAAATCCCCTACTATAACAATTTTATTGTACTTTGCAGTCAATACTTACTGAACATACAAAATACTCGGCATTTACCTCTATTTGGGCATAATAAAATCATAGAATGGTATTTACTAGTAATTGTTTCCGAGTCACTAAAGGCACAGAAACAATTCACTAAATTCTACACGAAAACTAGAAATCCATAAATATTAAACACCCACAATCCACAACAGCAAAAAGACAAGAAATCATATGTGTGAAGTTAGCAACGTTTATCACCAACGTTTATGCAGCCACAAAACTTTTTTTGGTGAAGATTGAAATTCTACCATTTGGATTTATCGTCACTAGTAAACTACCCCATAGGGGTAAATTACCTAGTATATACGAATTTCCAAAAACCCGGACGATAAAAGTTACATGATAAAAACTTCGAAAAGTAGCGTTTGTTAACGAATTTTAATTTTTTTAGTGGCGAAGATTGAAATTCTACTATTTTGGATTTATCGTCTTTACAAAACTACCTTATAGGGCTAAATTACCTAGTATATACGAATTTCCAAAAACTCGGACGAAAAAAGTTACATGATAAAACTTCGAAAAGTAGCGTTTGTTAACGAATTGTAATTTTTTTAGTGGCGAAGATTTAAATTCTACCATTTGGATTTATCGTCATTAGTAAACTACCCCATAGGGGTAAATTACCTACTATATGCGAATTTCCAAATACCCGAAGGAAAAAAGTTACATGATAAAAACTTCGAAAAGTAGCGTTTGTAAACGAATTTTAATTTTTTTAGTGGCGAAGATTGAAATTCTACTATTTTGGATTTATCGTCTTTACTAAACTACTCCATAGAGGTAAATTACCTAGTAGGATGTATACGAATTTCCAAAAACCCGGAGGAAAGAAGTTACAAGACTTCGAAAAGTAGCGTTTGTTAACGAATTGTAATTTTTCTAGTAGCGAAGATTGAAATTCTACTTGTTGGATTTATCGTCTTTAGTCCTCGCCACTAAAAAAAATTAAAATTCGAGCAGAGAGAAAATTGATGCAGAACATAATATCATCTCTCTCTACTATATTATCAGTATTATATTTATAAAATAAGGTATTTTATATATTACCGCAGGAGAGGCACACATTATTGAGGAACAGCCACAGGACTTCTGTAAGTAATGAATTATACTGGATAAGGGCAGTGGTACGTCATTCAATAATAGATTGTAAAACATGAAGTGTATTTATTACTACATAATCTACCATCACAGTATTCTTAACACAACGTGGCAGCACGCAAAATGATGACCGTCACGACGCAGGGACTAGTCTGCATTACGCCATGAAAATGAAATGTAAATCGAGCTGTTTTTACGACGTGGCTTTGAAAATTATCATATTTAAGTAGTTCCCAGTAGAGTTATTATGGAGGAGCGTAAATCCAACCGTCAAAAATTTCTCTACCGAAGAATAACCGGAATAATAAATAATCGTTAAGTACTTTTTAAAATTTTAAATCTTACTCTAAAAGGGACGATTATGCAAATTTCAAAAATTTTTAGTAATAAAAAGGTCTTCAAAGATTCTTTTCTGTTATTTAATAAAACGTTTTTATTGGAGGTCCTGAACACTCAAGATTTGGAAAGGGTAATATTTTCATTAAAATGGGGTTTTTCACTATAACCGAATTCATCATATTCAGCACTGACATAATAAATTAGAACATATTGAAAATATGAATATCTAGGCAGGAAATTGAAACCAGAACCTCCTGCTTGCCAAACAAATGCGCTAAACCGTGCGAGCAAAAATTATTTGCATCAAAGAGGACCTTGCATCTAAAGACGTAATAGTTGGCCGTAGAGCTTAATACCTGTTGGGTGTCAGTAACTACCTGAAATAACAATCAATCAGTTATTCCGTCATCTTTAACAGTCGTTCCAAGTAATTTGATTCATCGCTAATTTTTCCAATTTCTTGAACAATTCACACAATGGGCTTTACGGAACAGCACAAAACATTCATGGTTGAAGCGTATTTTCGAAACGGGGTTGGAGTAAAGGGTGAGTGGCAATACAACCCGGGTTTGTGCATGGACGATTTTCACGAACATTTTCCTAACGTTGCTTTTATTGCCGGGGATTTTTATCATTGCCTGAAAAGAACCGTGGCTGTGTTTAGGGAAACAGGTTCCATACAACACAAAAAAGGAGCAGAAAGACCATCTGTAAGAACTTGTTGCAAACGTTCGTGAAATAATGCAAAATACGCCAACAAATTGTATAAGACGCCTGTCCCAAGGAGTGGAAAGATCTTATGGAATATGCAGGACTATTCTTAAGAAGCAGCTAAATTTATTTCCTTATAAAGTGCAAGTATTACTTTGTTAATTTTGTAAACAACAAAAATAAATTTGTATTTGTCTACTTATTTTATTACTCATTAGTTTGGCATATCATGTCATAATATGAATTTGACAAAATTTTAACCTAGATTTGGTTAGATATATCGTCGCCATATCGTTGTGATCTAAACCAAGCCCCACGTTTTTTAATCCGAGTCCTCTTTGATGCAAATAATTTTTGCTCGCACGGTATCAATTCGCTTCACGAATACTTCGAAAAATAACATTTTTGTACGGATATTATTGTGTATGTTTGTTTAGGTACGAAAAAGTCTGGAAGCCATGAAATATTGTCCCTCGCAAAATACTTTCGTATTTCAGCCTTTGTTAAATATTCTAGTAATTACATTTCTTTGCTGATTTTTCGACTTTTTCATCCATGACACATTCGACATAAAGAGCAATATTTGACAAAAAAAGGAACACTGTCGTTTTTAAAACCTAGGCAAGTTGATGGTTTATTTTTGGAACTGTATTGTTGGTTGGCTGCCTTTGAAGAATGGCGACGCTGAATAAATCGGTTAAAACAATAAAAAAAAAATCCATTTTCATTTATAATGGCGATTGATACATCCAAGGTGGTGAGTTTTTCAAAAGGATTGCCTTTGTGCTAAAATTCTACAAAAAATTTAAATCGCTTCCATCTTTTGCCTACTATTTCTCTGTGCAACTTCAGACAAACCATTTTATTTTCTTGTCGAAACATAACCTCAGAAAGAATCGATAGATGGCAACCTAAAGAAAAGATTTTATTTTTTGTGTAAAACAGCAACTAAAAAATCATTTTTAATAATATATAAAGGCGGATGGATTATATGCACTTAAATTCAGCCCTATATGCGCATATAGATGCCTTGTTTGCCTTTAAAATATGCATTTATTTGCATTTTTTTAACCAAATATGCATACTGGTAAACTATTTTTCACCCTAAATGGTATCGACTTATTGACTGCAATAAAACTACCGGTTTAATCCCATTGTTATACACAATTAACAAGCAAATACACTACAGAGTAGGACTTTAGATATTTAATTCGTTATTAATAATATATTCTTTAATGACATGTAATATCCTAAACACAGATACACAAGATAGTTGTATATTACCTGCTATAATTACAAATTATAATCCGACCCTGACCGACCGTTTATTTGCATTTTTATGGCCGAGCTCTTGCAAAACGCCCCAGGTAGTTAAACGGAGTCAACCATTTATTGTGAAAAATACTTTAGGCATTATTTATTTATTATAATAAAATGAGGTAAAGAAATACCTGGGTTCTATAGAACATGTTTATTTTTTTAAAAATGCAAAAAAAACAAAGAAAAATAAAAGTAATCAAATATTTTTAACCTAAAATAATTGTATAAAAGGCATTTATTATTAAATATTTTTCAAAATTTTCAACTAAAAAGGATTGTCTTCTATTAGTAAAATAAATGTTTATACAACGAGAAGCTTCTTTCAACATCTACACTGAGGAAAATAATTTGTAGCCATTACTGAAAATTTAGTTACCACAGCAAAATTTTTCATTAAAATAGGGGACAGCAAGGTGGATGACTTATAACAACTAAATCAAGTTTGCTGGAATAGATTAGTAGCTACAACTATAGGATTTAGTAGATCACGAACTTATGTTGTTGGGTTTACTAAATGGTTTTAGTTACAGTTACTAAAAAAACTGAGTTAGCATAGCTAATATATATATATTCGTTACAAGGAGGTGGTTTGTTAAAGCTATTATATCATTTAGTTGCAGGAACTAAGCGTAGATGTTAACGTTACTAATAAATTATATAATATCTACTAAATTATCTAGTTAACCCAAATTGGGTGTTTAGTGAATACAAATAAAAATATTAGTTAAAAAGTAACCACAAAGTTTTTTTTTATTTGGTAACGATTGCACGCACCTTCGGTCCCCTAAGGCCTTATTATATAAGGGCATCTTAACAGTAGCTCAAGTGAACCTTTAACTTGAACCTTCCCATAAAAATCACATTGTCGTCAAATACGGTCTTTTGTTTGGAACTGGCAGCAACAAAAAGCTTACTCTAGTCACCACAGCAAACAGCATTTCGCTGTCCCCTATTTAACAAAAGTTCTATGCTGCATTGGAAAAATTGTAGATAAAATCCACTGTAATTGCATGTATGTATCGCAACCGAAAAGCTCGGTATACAGCAGAAAAAACTCTAAGCAGCAAAGCGTAATTTGCTGGAGCTTTTCTGTAACCACCAATAAAACCATTTTACTGATGTTGAACCTTTTCGAATAAAATATATTGCTGCCAGTTTCATATTTAATATTTAATTTAACTGCAATGTGATTTTTATAAAAAAAACTTTAAGTACCAGTAAAGGTTCAGTTAAGCTGATGTTAAAAATCCCTTTTATACGCCCTAAGGAAACTGAAGGTGTGTGCAACAGTAGATACCAAAGAAAACACTTTAACTTGGCTGTTTAACTAGTTGATCAAAATTTGTCTTGGTTTCTAGGAGTAACTTATTCAATATATCTACACGTCAGAATATTTAAATTCAACTATTCCACAATGCTACACACAGATTTATGGTTGTTAATATAAGATTAATTAAAAATATTTCAATCCATAAGTGATACATAAATCAGAGCCCAACTTTAAATTCTCGCGGGATGATTACAATAACTGATCTCACTCGTGAAGCCTTCTGTGATAGATTGTAGATGAAATTTCATTTCAGATAAGTTGAATTATTTTTAAGACTTTCCATAGCTTGTAGATAAAATTTCATTTCAGATAGATTGAATTATTTTTAAGGCTTTCTAGTTGAGGTAGGTCATTACTTCCCTAAAGTAAAAAGTTTGTTTTCTCTTCAACTTAAAATACAAAAAATATTTCTTTCCGTTTTTAAAATTTTTATTAAATAAATAACATGGATAAATCCTATAACACAACACAACCTTACCTTCAAATGCATCTAGATGGGTTTAAAGCTCCCATTCTAACAATAAAAGTCTGTAATACATCACTATAAACTATAATAAATAAATAACTCTAATAGATACACACACACCCTGGCAAGAAGCACCTGATTCACCTCAATCATGCATACGTATCGAAGCACGGAGACGAAATACGAAATGATTGTTACCGCGTGGATGACCAATGATCGCGTGCGCGATAGGGTAAATAATTAATTAAATTTTTTTTTTATTGATACCCTATTTCGCTTATTTAAAGTACGCCTCAGCGTGTTTAAATTCCACTTTCAAAAACGCGCGTGTTTTAAAGTTACCATGGCAACATCAACAACCCGTGAAACGTGAAGTCTAAATATGTCAACTTTTTAATTATTGATTTGACAGAATTACCTTTTAACGTCAAATAAAATATTTTTGTTTTCCTCGTTTTCTTGACAACGACAGGTATATCACATCACGAATTCGACCATTTCACTTACTTACTAAGTTATTATTTCCATTTTTTGTAATATAAATACCAATAATTGTACCAATAAAAACAAATAATGTAAAGCATTCGTGGATAACTGGTCTTTAAAACACTTGCTCTATTTCAAGCACTCCGGCTGCGCCGTCGTGCTTGCAAAATCGCGCGTGTTTTAAAGACCTTAATATACACTTATACTTTAATATACTATAGTAATGGCTACCATATTTTTCGTTACGATAACTTAAGGCATTATTTAAAATATATTTTTTTTTAGTTGTCACAAGTATAACAAAATTTTACGCCCTTGTTAGTTATCACAACAAAGGATGTATTTACCGCAAGTCTACCAAATAAATTTTCGGCGTATAGCCTACTAAATCGATTAGTAATTGTAAGTGGGGGACAAAAAATATATTTGTTAGTCCCTGTAAATAGCTTTGCGGTATTATGGTAACTAAGTCTGCGGACATTTTTAGTAGCTACAACTAAAAAAAAATTAACTAATTTAGTTGGCGGGGTTTTCTCAGTATACCGATGTAATCGGACAATACGGCAACTTAGATAGCAAAATATAAGGCCAAGATACAACTTCGTTGAATGGTTTACCCTCATAAAAGCATTTTACTGCAGTTAAGTATTTAAATCCTTCATTCCTTTTTACAGTTACATCCAATTTGTTCCTTACCTGACCTCCTACTTTACCAGAAATGTTGTTACATTTAGCGGAAAATAAATCTTTCGACAAACCGATAAACTAAAACAGTATGTATGACATCGATATAATAAGCAGGTAATAATAACGCATGATTAAGTGACAATAAACAACCCCTAACAATATACCTGCAAACACCGGAAACCCCCAATAAATACCTTGTGTATAACCAAAATGTAAATATAATTATTATAATCTTGAGATTGGAAAATCCCTGAAATAAGTACCAAACTGGACATTAAACCTTTAACGTTTTAAATTTTTTGTTAAAGCCGAGAACTTAAAATTATGCTCTTAAAATAATAATTTATGAAAAATATGCATTTTATTATAAAATTGACAAAATATGCAAAAAATGCATAGATATGCACAAAATACTACAAAAGATAAGTATTTACTTCTTCTTAACCGAAAATAAAGTTACCATTGGAATGAGGCATCAAGTAAAACAAACAACCTTATCAATCATCAATCATGTTTTCTTTTTCTAAAAACATTCTGCGCTGGCAAAACCCAAATTGCAGTATTAATTATTATTGCTAAAATCGCCAGTTTTTTTTTCTGGCTGGCTGGATTACCGAATTTCCAAACTAACTAGTGGATCGTATTCCCTTTTTTAAGACTTTTTTAACGATCACAATGCATACCTTTACATTTGAAAAAAAAGTATATTTTATGGATTGTTTGCCTGTGTACGATGCCGACAGAGATCATTTTTCTAACTTATTCTTCTTAATACCTATGTAAGTCAGGATATGCTTAAAACTTTTAAAACACGTACGATCAACATAATACTTTTCCACTATTTGCTTGGTGTTTTTTTTTTAATTCTCTTTTGAAAATAAACATATTATTATCCAATATATTTGTAGAAATGTGTAATGCAAATTTACGGTCCCATAAAGCACGTAAGCATAATATCGCAGGACTGAAATATTACATGTAATATCCATTTTCAGACAAAAGTCACATACATGGAAAACACTAAATCTTTGCGGCTTTCCGCTTTCTTATATTTGCTTTTTAAATTATTTCTGACGTGCTTTTGTATATTTAGGTTCGGATTTTGATTTGTTCGTAACGGTATTAGTATGTATAATTCGCTTTTTTTGTATTTAGTGCGCTGCCCAAACATTAACCTTTTCAGGATATTGCGTACCTATGTTCTTCTCTAAGAATTTTCCTTATAGACCAATAGAGGCAATTCTGACGACTAGCATGAATGTGAAGTGTAGAGGTGTACTTATCAGAAAGCAAAACATGTTGCCATCTAACATTGCCATCATTTATTCACCAAAATACGTTCTCCTATCAAAATCGTCGTCCATGAGTTAATGAATAAGTATCATTTTATAGGGATACATTTTATTTTCTTGTAATATTCGAATAATTGATGAATCTAACATCGAACATTGGGACTGTTTTTCGACTAGAAGTATGTGGGTTTCCTCAAACTCAAGGATAATATCTAATTTGGTATCGTCACTAATTGCATTGGCAGCTACTTTTTTTTTTATCTGCTTTGCATGTCCAAGCTGGCGAAACTGCGTTTCTATTTGACTAATTTTGCCTTGAGTAATAGGCGGCAAATTTGGAAATGTTTCATGAAATAAGCGAGCAACTTCTATTTGTGTCCGTGTTTTATCTCCATAACCAATCATCTGTAGAATTGTTATTTTGTGCATTTCTGTTAAATTAACCATTTTTCTAATATGCAGTTAACGAAATTCAAACGACTATAACACTGACAACTACTGTCACGATGCACAATTTCACAAACATTTCATAAATTTCGAAAGTTTCGCAGAAATTTCCATAAGTTTCATAAATTTCATGAAAATTTCAAATCCTCGCTTAAGTGAAATATGCCCAACACAAGCTGATACACACTGTACAGGGTGTTTCATTAAGGTCGAAGAGCGGCCATATCTCGGAAACTATTGGGCATAGAAATTCAGGAAAAAAAAATTAATAACTAAAGTGGCCATGAGAAAATCCTGGAAATAATTTTTAAGTTCCGCATTTTACCGCAAGGGGGCGCAATTGAAAAGTAAATTTTAACATTTTAGATATCTCCGAAAATTGCACGTTAAGGTATATTTTTAATAACACCATTAAAAAGCATGGACAATTATGCATCATTTTGGTCTTATTCTCATTGGCGTACCGACTTTAATAAGAGTGGGGGAAGCTGTTGAAAGTGTAATCATTTAAATCGCTGTAACTTATAAACGACTTATCCGATTTTAGCAAACTAAAGACTGTTTGGAAGAGAGATGTATGCACTTTCACCAATCGAACTTAGTTGTCCATAATAGTTCTAAAAAAAATGCTAGAGGGCGCAATTTGCAATAACAATACATTTTTTGACTTTACTCCGAAAAAATAAATCATACGGTATAATTATGATACCATAATCGAAAAGTAGATGAAATTTGCTAGAAAAAATATTAAAACCGCAGCTCGATATCTCCGTTCGTTTCAGAGTTATTGCCAAAACAATAATTTTTAATACAAATTGCGCCCTCTAGCAATTTTATTAGAAACTATATTGTACCACTGGATACGACAATTGAAGGTTCTTCCAAACAAGCTTAAATTTAGTAAAATCGGATAAGTCGTTTAGAAGTTACAGCGATTTTAATGTTTACACTTTCAATAGATTCTCCCACTCTTATCAAGTGAAAGTGTAAACATTAAAATCCCTGTAACTTCTAAAGATAAATGTATGCACTTTCACCAATCGTACTTAGTTGTCCATAATAGTTCTCAAAAAAAATGCTAGAGGGCGCAATTTGCCATAACAATACATTTTTAGATTTTACTCCGAAAAAATAAATCATACGGTATAATTATGATACCATAATCGAAAAGTAGATGAAATTTGCTAGAAAAAATATTGAAACCGCAGCTCGATATCTCCGTTCGTTTCAGAGTTATTGCCAAAACAATAATGTTTAATACAAATTGCGCCCTCTAGCAATTTTATTAGAAACTATATTGTACCATTGGATACGACAATTGAAGGTACTTACCTTTCTCTTCCAAACAAGCCTAAATTTAGTAAAATCGGTTAAGTCGTTTAGAATTAGATTTTAATGTTTACACTTTCAATAGATTCTCCCACTCTTATCAAGTGAAAGTGTAAACATTAAAATCCCTTTAACTTCTAAACGACTTAACCGATTTTACTAAATTTAAGCTTGTTTGGAAGAGAAAGGTAAGTACCTTCAATTGTTGTATCCAATGGTACAATATAGTTTCTAATAAAATTGCTAGAGGGCGCAATTTGTATTAAAAATTATTGTTTTGGCAATAACTCTGAAACGAACGGAGATATCGAGCTGCGATTTCAATATTTTTTCTAGCAAATTTCATCTACTTTTCGATTATGGTATCATAATTATACCGTATGGTTTATTTTTTCGGAGTAAAATCTAAAAATGTATTGTTATTGCAAATTGCGCCCTCTAGCATTTTTTTTGAGAACTATTATGGACAACTAAGTACGATTGGTGAAAGTGCATACATTTCTCTTCCAAACAGTCTTTAGTTTGCTAAAATCGGATAAGTCGTTTATAAGTTACAGCGATTTAAATTATTACACTTTCAACAGCTTCCCCCACTCTTATTAAAGTCGGTACGCCAATGAGCATTAGACCAAAATGATGCATAATTGTCCAAGCTTTAAAATGGTGTTATCAAACATATACCTTAATGTGGAATTTTCGGAGTTATGTAAAATTTTAAAATTTACTTTTCAATTACGCCCTCTTGCGGCAAAATGCGGAACTTAAAAATTATTTCCAGAATTTTCTCATGACCACTTTAATTACCATTTTTCTTTTCCTGAGTTTCTATGCCCGGTAGTTTCCGAGATATGGCCGCTCGTCGACCTTAAAAAAACACCCTGTATAGGGAGTTGATAGACTCCCGACTTACCCGCTATATGAAAAACCTCATTAACCACACATTTTATTTTTACCCACAAATTTTACAAATTATATTTACCCAAACCTTTCTGCATTACTGCCAATTTATTAAAGTAGACCTTGTTAGAATCCTTAATTTCTCAAGAGAGCCCTAAGGGAGCCAAGACGGTTTCCTTCTTAAAACATTATGCGATAATATCCAATTTATTAAACAGGAGAAGAGGCAATTTTCGCTTGTTTGGAAAAAGTTGAGCCAAGGCAGCAACCGTATAATGAAAAAAAAATCTGAATTGACTACCTATCTAGGCTCCGTTTATTATATTGACTTTCCTACACTCCAGTAGCGGCCAGTACAAGAGGGCTCTAGGGTACCTCCTCCTTTGCCAAATTACAAAATTATAATAAATAACAATCTCGCTATAACTTAACTTTACGAAATATATTTTTTTAAATTAATAAAGAAAAATCTGCCATACTTCTCACGTACATTTTAATTGTTTTTCGAAAATTTGTGACCCTCTAGAAAGATTTATTTTATCGGAATGTATAATTACATGTTTTTCAATAATAACTAGTATACCTAGTACTTTTTATACGCCCTAGTTACTTTTGTACCCTTAAATGCAATAAGTAAAGGGCGAAATATATGCAAAATGCATATACAGTGTTACCAGTAAAGTCCGCATCATATGGAATTTTTTTTATTAATATCTTTATTCGAAATTTGACTTTGGCATCAACTTTTGCTTCGATAAGAGCAGTAATCCCTTTTACCACAATGAAAATTGCCGAACGTTTTGCTGGTCAAACGAAAAGAAAACATAAAAATTGGTATTTAGAAAATAAATTCTACTTTAAATACCCCATCCAGAAAAGTAAATGACGATCGAAAATATTCCCAAAATTTTTTTTAGAAATTTTTTTTATTTTTAGTAATTTTGTAATATCTTAAACAATTCTTTATTGGTCAAAAGCAAAATGACTTTCCCGGGTGTAGAATGTTGTACCAAACAATTTTTCTTAAAGCTTTTTTTCAAGATCGGCCTTACTTTTTTCTCAAAAACGTTGGGCGCGTAAAGTGAATTTAAGCGTGTAAAGTGGATTTACGCGCCCAACATTTTTGAGAAAAAAGTAAGACCGATATTGAAAAATGGCTTTAAGAAAAATTGTTTGGTACAACATTCTACACCCGGGAAAGTCATTTTGCTTTTGACCAATAAAGAATTGTTTAAGATATTACAAAATTACTAAAAAAAAAAATTTTGGAAATATTTTTAATCGTCACTTACTTTTCTGGATGGGGTATTTAAAGTAGAATTTATTTTCTAAATACCAATTTTTATTTTTTCTTTTCGTTTGACTAGCAAAACGTTCGGCAATTTTCATTGTGGTAAAAGGGGTTACTTCCTCTTCAAAAAAATAGTAGCCACGTAATTCGCATTATCTGTCAAATTTAAATTTTTCCAAAAAATAATTTAAAAGTGGGGTTATTTCTAAAAATATCGAAAAAAGTTATAAGAAAAAGGTTTTTAAAATGTATTTTCTAGCCCACTTGCACAACTTTAGATGCATAAGATAGTTTTGATTTTTATCCATATTTTGTAAATTGCACCACTTTTGTAAAATAAGACTTAACGCAACCTACATAAAACTTTTTAGTTTTGACAATGTTTTATTTCAGATACATTTTCTTTAAAGTAGCGCCATATTAAAGTGTTTTTTTCTACAAAATGGGCCTGTTGATCTTTTTTATCATTTGTTTTACGGCCAACTTGTTTTTGGTGCATCATTGTAAGGTACTAACTAATTAGTTTTTTAGCAACTGCACTTAAATAATAAAGGGCTATTTTTACTTTTTTTATGACATAGCTTAAGGTGGGAGTATCAACATGCTTGCCAACCTATAACCTATTTCGCGTAGATTTATTTATGTTTTCTAGCTTTTACACAAAATTTAAATAAAATCAGTATCGACTTGATATTCTATAGGTAATAATTGACATACTTAATAAATATCAAGGAATTTGATAACTTATTTTAGGAGAATTGTATAGCGAAAAATATCGGGTAAGATTTTTTTTAACATTATTATGTCATTGTTCTTTCACTATACAATTCTCCCAAAATTAGCAATGCAATAAATTGATATTTTTGTAATATATTAGATTCTGATATTACCTAAGTAATGTGCCGACGATACTGATTTTATTTAAATGTTAGTTTAAAAAATAATAAACTTGAAAAATCAAAGCGAAATAGGTTATAGGTTGGCAATAAATTGAACGACGTTGAGAATTCCACCTTAATGATAAATTTTAATAAAGAGGTTTTAAATTAAATCGTTGAAAATAGATAAACTTTACATTAAGTTAAACTAAAATGTATTTTCCACTTAATGAACACTTTACTGATAACACTGTGTTCTTTTTTGTCTTAATATTAAGGTCTATTATTTTAAGACACAAACTACGTTTTCAAAAATACTTATTTTATGAAGTTACCTTATACAAAACAAATAAACTTTGCATCACATGCGACCAAATTTTAATAGCCCAATTTTGATTTTGTAGAAAAAAACACTTTTAATATGGCGCTACTTTAAAGAAAATGTATGTGAAATAAAGCAATGTCAAAACTAAGAAGTCTTATGTAGGTGGCGTTACATCTGATTTTACAAAAGTGGTGCAATTTACAGAATATGGGTAAAAAATCAAAATTATCTTATGCAGCTAAAATTTTGCATGTGGGCCACAAACTGCATTTTAAATAGTAATTTACGTCACAAGTCCGGAAAATACTGTTTTTTTGGACGAGTCGACAAAATTCTAGGGCGAGCCGTAGGCGCGTTCTGGAAGTCTGCGAGTCCAAAAAAACTGTTTTCGGACGTGTTGTGCACACTATTTTTTCGACAACCGTGTAGTTGAATAACAAATCAATTTCTTTGTAGAACAAAATTTTGAACATTTTAATTTTTATTTGTGTTAAATATTGAAATTCGAACAGAAGATAGGTACTAACAGAAACATTCTAATTCTTATTTATATAAAATAATATTTATATTAAAATTCGAGCTTGCTAATATTAATGTGATTCTATCCGGCCTAGTCCGTGAAGTACGTACTTCCCGGACCAGTCAAGTACTTCCCGGACTAGGCCGGAGAAATGCTACTTTCTCAAAGGAAAAGCGGACGGTTGCCGAAAAAACTTTTTCTAATAACTTTTTCAATATTTTCAGTAATAACCTCACTTTTGAATTATTTTTTGGAAAAAATTAAAATTTGACGGATAATGCGAATCACGTGACTACTGTTTTTTGCTTAATTTTCATCTCGATCGAAGCAGAACTTAATGCTTAACTTAAGTTAAGTCAAATTTCGAATAAAGCTATTAATAAAAAAAAAATCATATGATGCGGACTTTACTGGTCACACTGTACAATGTACATATTATATGCATTATTTTCATATTTTGTCAATTTTATAATAAAATGCATATTTTTCATAAATTATTATTTTAAGAGCATATTTTTTTGTTTTCTGCTTTATCAAAAAATTTAAAACGTTAAAGGTTTAATGTCCAGTTCGGTACTTATTTCAGGGATTTTCCAATCTAAAGAATATAATTATTATATTGACATTTTCGTTACACACAAGGTATTTATTGGGGGTTTCCGGGGTTTACAGGTTTATTGTTAGGGGTTGTTTTTGTCACTTAATCATGCGTTATTATTACCCGCTTAACAAACTGTATTATATCGATTTGTAATACATACTACTGTTTTAGTTCGTCGAAAGATTTCAGTATTTTCAGTTTGAAACTAGTAATTTCAAATTTGTGTTCAGAATGTCTAAGGTGGCGAATACGTCCTCGTGGAATAAAAATTTCCGAGAGTTAGAGTTTAGTGGAGAAAAGGTCTTCTGTAAATCTTGCACAAAAATTATTGTTTGTGAAAAGAAGTTCCAAATCGATCAACATTTGAAAACACCGCTGCATAAGTCAAAGTTATAAATAATGAAATCTGAGCCACTTTAGCATTACATTTTGCTACCTAAGTTGCAGTATTGTCCGATTACATCAGTTGATGTTGAAAGAAGTCTCTCTTCTTGTATAAACATATTTTTACTAATAGAAGACAATCCTTTATAGTTGAAAATTTTGAAAAATATTTACTTATTTAGTAATAAATGCCTTTTATACAATTTCAGGTTAAAAAATTGTTTACTTTTATTTTTCGTTGTTTTTTTTTTCATTGTTTTTTTAAATAAACAAATTTTTTAGAACCCAATGTGTTTCTTTACCTCATTTTACTACAATAAATTATATATATTTTTGAAGAAGTAGTCCATACTCAAAGTGGAGTTGAATGATATTTGGTAAAAAAATGCAAATAGTTGCATATTTTAAAGGCAAACAAGGCATATATGTGCGTATTTTTTGGCTGTATTTAGGTGCTTATAATCCGCCCTTTAACAATAAGCAAGAGAATTATAACATTATCTATATAGTACCTCACATCTTTCAAAATTGATTTAGATATAATGTATTTTATTTTAAACACTACACTACCTACCTATAATTTTATTATAGCGTTTATATTAATTATTATTCATTAGGTCAATTTATCCTGTATATAAATAACATAATAAATTACGATAGGATAATTTAGTCAATCATCCATCTAAATTAAATAAAATTACGGCCAGAATTACTGCCCCTATTGGGTTATTAATTAAACAAAATTAAAACCTGGCAGAAATTGTATTTTTTTATATAAAGTTTAAACATTAAAGTAAATATCGAAGCGATTCAAATAATCACACTATTTGTTAGATTATTCATGCTGTATTTTCCTTACAAGCATAATAAATAATGTTTTAGCAGGCGTTTTTACAGGGACTTGGTCGTGCGGACATTTTATTTATGCTATGCTCATCTACAATCTGTTATAAAAACCTAATCGTGTCTACGCGATTGTCTTTAAACAACATCTGCCGGCACGGCAACGACAAGGTGTCGTGTCGTGTCGTTGCAGGCGCAGACTTGCCGCCAAGAAGCATCCACCCCACTCCTGTCGTCGCCGATTTTTCATAATTTTTATGGTGTTTTTATGCGTAAAAATACAAAGGTTAATTAATTTAAGTGGCTGCTTAGTTTAATCGAACTTATGTAGGCAAAACACTGTTTTTGAGACAACACAAATGATAATCATAAAAGTTAACTTGAGCCTGCAGCAGACCGGCATTTCGGCCATAGTGAAGAGCTACTGCCGTTGTCGTGTATGTGTCGATGGTTATGAAAACGCCCAAAGGGGAAAGCGCAATCTTTTAAAACATGACTCAACATTGGACGTGCTACACGGATATACGTTAAATGCAATGAAAATTCTACTATATTTGCATTTTATACCTATTTTAAGGTAGGTAGGTATATTTTTATCAAATTTTTAAAAAAATGCAATATGCTATTTTTTTAATTCAGCATGAAAAAATAGCGTTATGACAAGGCGAAAAAATTCTGCGAAACATTTTTCCTAGCTTATACTTTCCCGAAATTAATGTTAAGTCATGCATTTGCTGTGTATTTTCGACTTTACCTCAATAATTTTATACCATACTTTGGAGAATTGGAATAACTAAAAAAAAAGTGTTTACAATTTTCCGTGGTACTTGCGTGTGACTCAAGCTTCTTACATTGTAGCCTTGACTTACTGTACGCCAAATACTACGTGATACTTAATAATTTTATTGTATTATTTATTGTCTTCAATCGAGAATACAATTAAAATAATTGAAATTAAAAAACTATTTACCTCATTATCATTAACCTTCATAACTCCTTTATTTAACTGTTTAATATCTTCTTCACGAATTATGACTGATGACTAACAATCGTCTGAGCTAGGCTATAGATCATTAGTCTTGTTAGCTTTTTAATAAAATCTTCTTGTAACCCGATAATATTTTTTTAACTAAATTCTTTCAATTATATAGTTGCTATTGATTAGAATGATAAAACAGTACAGCGACAAATAATGATGCGAGATTTTATCTCTGCTTCATGTTTTAGGAATTTAATCTTTAAAAAATATCTCCATTTGAAGCTGCCAAATTGCTTTACCTACCTCTTTTAACGCAACTAGAATTAAGGGTAGATATTTGACAGTTAAACCTCTTACTATTAATTATTAATTTTTAATTTCATCAAATCATTGTTTTAAAACAATTATTATGAGAAATGTTAATTTTAAATTACTTACGTAATGCATTCGTCGGCAAGTACGCCTCGTAGATTGCAACCCAGCAGCAGGAAATTCAGCAGAAAAGTGTAGTTCGGCATTGTCGGACGATGTTCGGAATTCACTCGAAATTCATTGCACGCGCCTGGAAAAGAAAAACCCATTTTGATTTTGTGAAAATTCGAATTTATTAGGAACAAATTATTAATATTCAGTTAACAACTGTAAAATAACTTGTATGGATTCCATTATTGAAACAATTGTTGTCAACTAGTAGCAGTGGTTGATGTTGACCAAATTTAAAATTTTTATTTTGGAACAGAAATATCATCAAAAAACTATTTTTTTATGTCACGAGGGCATGTAGTATTCACCTTAAGGTTGCTCATTTAGTTAGAATGGGATTACTGACTACTGGTCTAGTCATTTATTTACTTGCGGCTAACTTTTTTCGTGAGTGACAAGATAAGGCCATCATCGACAGAAATCTCTACAAAGGCCACAAAGAAAGATTTGGTAAAGGAAAATGTCAAACGAATAGCAGGGGGTTTTCGGAGTGAAGGCAATAGGATTTCCGTGAAAATTGTTATAAGTTGTAAATTATAATCGCTGAATTTAGGATAACAAATAATAATTAATTTAATGTTCTAGCAATTTAACTTCTTTTAAAGAATGGTTTGCTAAAATCTTATTTAAATGGAGCGTTTTGTAGTGTCTGCGACCGATTACTATTGATTTGAGGGTTCGTCTATTTTTTAATGTTATGTTTATCTAAACCTAACATCTATACTGCTCTCTGGTCAAAGAAAATAATAACTCAGGGGTTTACTGAATAAATATATATTGTAATAATTTCCAAATTATTGAGTACAAAATTCAAGCGGTACATTTCCATTAAATCCATCATTAATAAGCATAATATGTTCCTTAAAACTAAAATATCTACAGTGTGACCATAGTAAAGTCATATGGGATTTTTTTTTATTAATAGCTTTATCCGAAATTTGACTTTGGCATCAAGTTCTGCTTCGATCGAGATGAAAATTAAGCAAAAAAATAGTAGTCATGTGATTCGCATTATCTGTCAAATTTTAATTTTTTCCAGAAAATAATTCAAAAGTGGGGTTATTTCTGAAAGTATCGAAAAAAGTTATTAGAAAAAGTTTTTTTAAATGCAGTTTCTAGCCCACATGCAAAAGTTCAGCTGTATAAAATAATTTTGATTTTTTACCCATATTTTGTAAATTGCACCGCTTTTGCAAAATAAGACTCAACGCAACCTACATAAAACTTCTTAGTTCACTTTTGTAAAATAAGATTCAACGCAACCAAAACATTTACATAAAACTTCTTAGTTTTAACAATGCTTTATTTCAGATAAATTTTCTTTAAAGTAGCTCCATATTAAATGTGTGTTTTTCTATACAAAATCAAAATTGGGCTATTAAAATTTGGTCGCATGTGGTGCAAAGTTTATTTGTTTTTGACCCTGTATAAGGTAACTTCATAAAATAAGTATTTTGGAACGGAGTTTGTGCCCGAAAGTAATACACCTTAATATTAAGACAAAAAAGAACACAGTGTCATCAGTAAAGTGTTCATTAAGTGGAAAATACATTTTAGTGGTGTGCAAAAAATTAAAATTATCTTATGCTGCTGAAATTTTGCATCTCTAGAAACTGCATTTAAAAGAAATTTTCTAATAAGTTTTTTTGATATTTTCAGAAATAATGGGGTTACGTACTTCCCGGACCACGCACGTACTTCCCGGACTAGGCCGGAGAAATGCTACTCTCTCAAAGGAAAAGCGGACGGTTGCCGAAAAAACTTTTTCTAATAACATTTTCAATATTTTCAGTAATAACCTCACTTTTGAATTATTTTTTGAAAAAAATTAAAATTTGACAGATAATGCGAATCACCTGAATACTATTTTTATGCTTAATTTTTATCTCGATCGAAGCAGAACTTGATGCCAAAGTCAAATTTCGAATAAAGCTATTAATAAAAAAAAATCCCATATGATGCGGACTTTACTGGTCACACTGTATATAGATATAGTCAAGCGGCACTGCGTCACGCGTTTCCTTGTGTGTAACGAAAGAAAAACAGTTCATAAAGTTCATTTTTCCTAACAATAGTTCATGAGTCTATTTCCTTTCGTACAAAATGACAGCTCATTTTTACACACTTGGTTTACCAAAGTCAATATCTATAGGTTTATTATAACTTACATAACAAACTTAGGAAAACAGATATTCCCATGTCTTTGCTTTTAGGGTACGTCACCACCCCTAGGCGTTCAAGTGGCACTTGGCGATAACAAAAAGAAACACTTGTTACTTTTGATATCGACACTAGAACGATAATTTGTATTTTTTACTTTATCAACCCTTTAAAGAATTTAAAATACCCTATTTTATAAACTTAGAAAGCACCATGAGAAATAGGTATGTCTTTAACATCTTTACGCGATGTTGTGTGTTTTAAGAACTGAAAATTTTCTTTGCATATTCTTTTGTTCTAAAACAAATTTCAATGTTTTATACGAATGTCGTTTTCTAGGACAATCCTTTTTTGTATTTGGAGGTGCGGTTAATCGATGAAATAGTACTATGCGATGGGTGGTCCAAAATCAGAGGAAATCAGCCATATTTGTTTGATTCCCGGTCAACAAAGAAAAAGCGAAATGATATCTGGCTACGTGCATTTGGTGATAAAATTGTATAGCCAAAAAGGTTTTAAGATTCCTAAGTTAAGAATGAGGGAACGATAGGTGGTACCTTTAATTTTTCTTAAAGTGTTACTGTAAATGTTGAGTCGCGCTAACCATCAGGAAGCTAATGCGGAAAGGTTCCGCGAAACATGTGTGGTACCACAACGGTCCTTATAGGACTACGTGTGACTGTTTGGACAATGCCAGAGCTCTACCACTCCAACCTAACAAACTAAATTGGAATACAAAATGGACTTTGGTCGAGTTAAAAAGATATCGATCAAGACTCAACGTTACTAACTTCTATTCGAGCGCGATTCATTTTAATTCCACTCTATCTGTATTCCCCCTCCATAGCAACAAATACATTTCGATAGCGAAGCACCCACCGCGATGTTTAATGTTTTCGTTTGCTATCTTGGCTGAATTTTTCAGGTAAGCGTATATACGCTGAAATTCTGCTGGTATTGTAAAATGATTTATTCGCAAGAACAAAAACTTAAAATTATTTTATGTAGGGGAGAGGGTGGAGCATTCGGCCAGGTGGAGATTTCGGCTACTGTTAATAACAAACTTAATATTCAAATTACCCGCCCTCTATCGGGGAAATTATGTTCTTCTTATAAGTCCGTCGGTATTGTGATATTTTTGCGCAAATATATTCAAGTGTATTTCCGTTGAAAACTAAATATTGTTTTTGACTGCCCAGGTATGTAATTTTCCATTCATTTTATCTTTAAATATTTTTAAATAGTTTTGCTCTAAATAATCAAAATTTTTGGCATATGCTACTTTCTTGTATCAAGAATTGCAAATTAACCGAATCGAACCTAAAAATAGCGTAATTAAAGCTAGATATGGTATTAAACTTCCGAATGTGTGTAGGGGAGGATTCGGTCGAGCACACCTAGAGTTCGGCCAGCCAATAAGGAAAGTAGTGTCAATGTCAAGAATTTGTACTGACACGCCTGAATTGCTTATAAAACAAAATTTGGAGCTAGAAAGACAAAGAAAGAAAAAAGTCGCCATAAGCAAGGTGAACAGAAAAGTTCTAAATGATTCTTCATTCTTCGTCAAGCGAATCTGAAATTTCAGTAAAAATTGATGAATCAGATGAAGAATCATTTTCTTGACTGCAAATGTTGGAAATTGAACATACTTTTATTCTAGAAGACTTCGCCCTTGTTAAGTTTCCCAAAAAGAAAAGCATCTGTTACTACATTCGAAAAATTATACAGATAGAAGAAGTCACTGTGTCGTTTTTAAGAAGACGTGGAGCAACAAATAACTTTTATTTCCCAGATGTGGAGGATAAAAGCATTATCTTAAGAGACGATATTGTTGCTTAATTAACTGTTCCATTTAGAACTGAAGCTAATAGAACCCTTTCTTTTTATTGTTTTAATTATAACTTTGACGGTTACGATTTAAGATAAATATTTTTTATATTTTATAAGTATTGTGTTATATCTGTTCTTTTATTTTATTATAATATAGTTTGTTCCAAAGCACTAATCATAATATATCCTAGTTTAAATGTTTTTTTGTTATAACAATGCACATCCACCTTGTTTCCTCTTCGGCCGAACACTGCTCCCTTCATTAAAAATGTCCTTGACCGAAGTCTCCACAGACGAGGGAGGGTTCGGCCATGTTGCAAGCTTCTCAAAATAAATAACTAAAGCATAATTCCATGTTGGTTAATTTGCTTTTAATTAACGGATAATATGCAGAACATATATAAGTATTTGTTGTGCTTGAAAATAGATTTAAATAATAAAAAATATAAAAATTACCGACACATATGTCAAAACTGGCCGAATGCTTCACCCTCTCCCCTAACGCGAAGGGTGAGAGTGCTGAAGAAGTAGTTGGGTATTTTGCATTTTTCTAATTCAACCAACCTGTCCCAACACGCAAAAACTATCTTAAATATTTTTGATCGATTTAAGAAGTTGGGGTGGCATTTTATTTTTTACCATAAGCTAATAAAAACAAACCATTTAAAATATATATCGCATTTTTAAATGCAATAATTAATTAGTTAGCAATATTAAAATGAAAAATACCTTCGTAAAATAATTCGAAAAAGCGCGGTACTGTAAAAATTATAATTGTTGTTTTATAGAATTAAAAAGATAAATGACAATTTTGTTATAAGCCCAAACCGCAATTTTGTGGACAGACAAAATAAAAAGTAAAATTCCCAATCCTCAAGTTTTTTAGTCTTTATTTTCCGCCAAAAACAACACAGGATAAAATTCGTTACAAAGATCAGTCTGCTAAATAGGACGTCAATCACACAGCGGATGTCACCGGGACAGGCATTTCTTGGGGACTTTTTGCGGGTAAACATCTTATTTTCAATGAAGAAAAGCCATTTGTCTCCGGGATTTGTCACGATTGACAAAAGTCAATTCTAGGAAATCTATTACGTATAATACGCACAGGTTGGTAAAAAGTTATGCGACGTTAAGAGAAATATAAAACGGCAACGACAAAAAGCGTTATTTATTTTAGTCCACGGACTATGGCGTTGTCGACAGCTTTGCTAGGCGGGCAGCTCGCCGAACCGTTGTCTATTGGAAGAAAAAACACGAGTGTTTTAGTCTAAATAACATAAGCGTAGTAGTCCATAGAGTGTAGGATCAAGAAAGCAGTCAAAGGTTTTGAAAAAGCAGAAACTCGTCCCAATGAAGAATTAAGAAGATTAGTGGATTATGATCCAGTACAGGACGAGGAAAGAATGAGGGTATACCATAAGCGCCCAAGGAATCAGCTTTTGTAACAGCTTAAAGGCAATTTGCTGCTGGAATAAAGAAAATGGAAATTAGAAATATTATACCTAGTAAGGAGTCGGTAAACTAGACGCTGCCATACCTAGTTTAATAGTTAGTAAACAAAAAAGCCTACAAAAAAATGTACAACTTTAAATTAAAGCCATATTGCTTTTTAAAACCATTCCAATGTTTTTCAAAGTCGCTTTCATGTTACTTTCGAAAAGAGAGGGCGGCAATAATGCATAACGCTTTTAAATTTGCGATTGGGATTTAAGGCAAATTTTTCAGTGTCAATTTTAAAATATCATAGGAGTGTATGGTATCAAATTATTGGAAAAAATGCTCATTTTAAATATTCTAACGCCAAGAAAACAAAATTTCATTTTTTAAACGCTTGTGAAACTTAGAAAGTCAATTATTATGACATAATTTTAATTTTCATTTACTACTTGACTATAAATTAACAGATTTAATTAATTTGTAGCACTCTAAATTGACAATAAAAAATAAACATAAAAATGTTATAACGTCCAAAAATGACAAGTGAGGTGTCATTTTACTCAAAATATTATGTTGAACCCAAATAAGTAAAAATATACAAGATGTCCCATTAAAAATACCAAATTCAAGGTCACGTCCGGTCAAACCGGAAGTACTAACAAATTGAAAATAATGTCAATAAATGCAGACTTATCTCTTATGCATAACCTTAAAATTTCATTTTAATATCTACAGTGTCACCAGTAAAGTCCGCATCATATGGGATTTTTATTTATTAATAGCTTTATTCAAAATTTGACATTGGTATCAAGTTCTGTTCCGATCGAGATGAAAATTAAACAAAAAAATGGTAGTCACGTGATTCGCATTATCTGTCAAATTTTAATTTTTTCCAAAAAATAATTCAATTGTATTTGTTTTGGACCCTGTATAAGGTAACTTCATAAAATAAGTATTTTTGAAAACGTAGTTTGTGTCTGAAAGTAAAAAAATAAAGTAGAGGGGTTTTAAATTAAATCGTTGAAAATAGATAAACTTTACGTTAAGTTAAACTAAAATTTATTTGGGAGGGAAAATAATAAAACACAGTCTGCTCCACTAGTTTAAGTGTGTTATTATTTTCCCCTATAATATCGCTCCACTAAGAGATGGACTACTTCCACAAAATTAAAATTTATTTTCCACTTAATGAACACTTTACTGATGACACTGTGTTCTTTTTTGTCTTAATATTAAGCTGTATTACTTTCCGACACAAACCACGTTTTCAAAAATACTTATTTTATGAAGTTACCTTATACAGGGTCAAAAACAAATAAACGTTGCATCACATGCGACCAAATTTTAATAGCCCAATTTTGATTTTGTAGAAAAACACACATTTAATATGGCGCTACTTTAAAGAAAATATATCTGAAATAAATCCTTGTCAAAACTGAGATTTTTTATGTAGGTTGCGTTAAGTCTTATTTTGTAAAAGTGGTGCAATTTACAAAATATAGGTAAAAAATCAAAATTATCTTATGCAGTTGAAATTTTTGCATGTGGGCTAGAAACTGCATTTAAAAAAACTTTTTCTAATAACTTTTTTCGATATTTTCAGAAATAATCCCACTTTTGAATTCTTTTTTGGAAAAAATTAAAATTTGACAGATAATGCGAATCACCTGACTACTATTTTTTTTCTTAATTTTCATCTCGATCGAAGCAGAACTTGAAATTTTGAATAAAGCTATTATTAAAAAAATCCCATAATAGGGGTGAACCTCTTTTGAGAAACACCCGGTATGTAAGGAATAAATAGTTCAGCTAGTTTTACTATAACCTACCTACATATGAAGCTAATTTATATCCTCGCATACCTATCTAGTCGCCAGACGTGATTTAAATCGAGTTTTGTCGATTTACATAACAAATTTATATTTTACAATTAATCCTACTGAATAAACCAGGTTATACATATAGAAATTTCAAACTCCGGCTATAAACTATGCTTGAACTGCTCTGGGGGTTTCGTCTAGAGTCTAGACTCTTAAAATGAATTAATAATTATGGAAAGTTTGTTTGTTTCGTACTTCTTGGGCTTATTATCTAAAGGTTTGGTTCCAAATTTATACGCTCCTAAAATTACGATTACCTTAATAACGCTAAACAAAATAGTCATATTCTCCATATTTGCGCTACGTCGTAAACTAATTCAGTCAGTTTGACTTACCGGTGGTAAAGGTTATGATTTTTCTTAAGCTTGTTCTACATAAAGACGGATGCATGTGAACAAGTAAAACACCGTGCGAGCAAAAATTATTTGCATCAAAGAGGGCCTTGCATCTATGGACGTAATGCTTAGCCGTAGAGCTTAATACCTGTTGGGTGTCAGTAACTACCTGAATTAAAAATCAATCATTTATTCCGTCATCTTTGACAGTCGTTACAAGTAATTTGATTCATCGCTAATTTCTCCAATTTCTTGAACAATTCACACAATGGGCTTTACGGAACAGCACAAAACATTCATGATTAAAGCGTATTTTCAAAATGGGGTTAGAGTAAATAGTGAGTGGCAATACAATTCGGGTTTGTGCATGGACGATTTTCATGAACATTTTCCTAACGTTGCTTTTATTGCTGGGGATTTTTATCATTGCCTGAAAAGAACCGTGGCTGTGTTTAGGGAAACAGGTTCTATACAACACAAAAAAGGAGCAGGAAGACAAGAACACTATTTTTAAAATACCAGTTGCAAATGTAGAACAATTACAAGAAAGGAATATCCAAGAATGTGGTAACATTTCTTCAGAGATGCTGGTCAACACTTTTGAAAATATGAAGAGACGTGTGAATTTATGCTTGGAGCATGACGGTGGCCAATTTCAGCAATTTATGCAATTATTTTTTCTTTTTCTTTCTGTATATTCTTACTTTGTTAATTTTGTAAACAACAAAAATAAATTTGTATTTGTCTACTTATTTTATTACTCATTAGTTTGGCATATCATGTCATTGTCAGAATATGAATTTGACAAAATGTTAACCTATATTTGGTTAGATATATCGTCCCCATATCATTGTGATCTAAGCCCTACGTTTTTAATCCAAGCCCACTTTGATGCAAATAATTTTTGCTCGCACGGTATATAATAATAATAATAATAATAATAATAATAATAATAATAATAATAATAATAATAATAATAATAATAATAATAATAATAATAATAATAATAATAATAATAATAATAATAATAATAATAATAATAATAATAATAATAATAATAATAATAATAATAATAATAATAATAATAATAATAATAATAATAATAATAATAATAATAATAATAATAATAATAATAATAATAATAATAATAATAATAATAATAATAATAATAATAATAATAATAATAATAATAATAATAATAATAATAATAATAATAATAATAATAATAATAATAATAATAATAATAATAATAATAATAATAATAATAATAATAATAATAATAATAATAATAATAATAATAATAATAATAATAATAATAATAATAATAATAATAATAATAATAATAATAATAATAATAATAATAATAATAATAATAATAATAATAATAATAATAATAATAATAATAATAATAATAATAATAATAATAATAATAAGTACCTGTTTGTTATTTTGATTTTAAAAACTATATAAAGTATATAAAAATACTTTTAAAGATAATAGGAATGTTTGTAAAAAACAATTGAATATTAAATAGCTTGATATTCAAAGTAGAAACATAAGTATAGTTATTTCATAAAAAAGCAAGACAGAGAGAAAGTGAAACTTAGTTTTTGATATTGTATTCTACAACATTATTTGCGGCTTTTGACATTTTCATCGGCTTTTGCCATTTATAACACGACATATAATTTAAACTAACCCAAACCATACGCCTAATAAATCATTTTCCAACTTTATATGCACACAATACGCCTTTAAATTGTATTTTCATTTTCTTCTCAACAGCACGAAGCAAAATATAAATTTGTCGTCCACAGACTAGAATTTGTCGACATGGCAACTACATTGAATCAAAGCCATTGGCTTTGTTTGGCCACAGCTTTTATTAAAGCCCCGAATGCTTTGTTTTCGCTTTTTCCTGTTTTTCTGATGCAGCCGAGAGAAAAACCCTGCTATTTTTTATCGTAAATATTAAATATAAAAACGCAATATGATTCTGGAAACAATAATAAAAATGAAAAAGAATATTTTATTTAAGGCGGTGCCAGTATCTGAAATCCAGTACTTAAAGCAAGTGCTTTAAAGGAATATTAAATTTATATTAGCGCTAAAATATATGTCTATAACAAGCAAGTGCGAAAACCCAGTACTGGATTTTAGGGACTTGCACAAGTTACTAAATCCAGTACTAAAAGCAAGTGCTTTGAAAGAATATTAAATTTATATTAGTTGTAAAATACATGTCTATAACAAGCAAGTGCTAAAATCCAGTACTGGATTTTAGTGACTTGCACAAGTTACTAAATCCAGTACTAAAAGCAAGTGCTTTAATAGAATATTGAATTTTGTAGCAAGTTTACAACAAGCAAGGGCTAAAATTTAGTACTGGATTTTATTGACTTGCACAAGTTACTAAATCCAGTACTAAAAGCATGTGCTTTGGAATAATATTGCCTTTACATTAGTTCTAAAATAGATACCTACAACAAGCAAGTACTAAATCCCAATAACGAGTGAAATACACTAAAATCCAGTACTAAAAGCAAGTACTTTGAAAGAATTTTAAATTTACATTGGTGCTAAAATACATGTCTACAATAAGCAAGTGCGAAAACCCAGTACTGGATTTTAGGGACTTGCACATCTTACTAAATCAAGTACTAAAAGCATGTGCTTTGAAAGAATATTAAATTTATATTAGTGGTAAAATACATGTCTATAACAACCAAGTGCTAAAATCCAGTACTGGATTTTAGTAACTTGCACAAGTTACTAAATCCAGTACTAAAAGCAAGTGCTTTGATAGAATATTGAATTTGCATGTTCTACATGTAGCAAGTTTACAACAAGCAAGGTCTAAAATCCAGTACTGGATTTTACTGACTTGCACACGTTACTACATCCAGTACTAAAAGCAAGTGCTTTAAAATAATATTGCCTTTACATTAGTTTTAAAATAGATACCTACAACAAGCAAGTACTAAATCCCAGTACTGGATTTTAGTGACTTTCACTCGTTACTAAATCCAGTACTAAAAGCAAGTGCTTTAAAAGAATATTAAAGTTACATTAGTGCTAAAATACATGTCTACAATAAGCAAGTGCTAAAACCCAGTACTGGATTTTAGGGACTTGCACAACTTACTAAATCCAGTACTAAAAACAAGTGTTTTGAAAGAATATTGAATTTACATGGTCTACATGTAGCAAGTTTACAGCAAGCAAGTGCTAAAATCCAGTACTAGATTTTAGGGACTTGTATAAGTTACTGGCACCGTGTAGATTCGCCTTTAGGTAGGTACCCTTTCATAAGTATATTTTTTTTTCATACAGAGAGGAATTTATAACTGTAATACATTCAGTATTAGTATTAGGAAGCCTCTTTATTTGCTACGGCTACGCCTATTTTTAATTTGGCCTATTTTTTTGTGCCTTCATAAAATTTACCCTCTTTTTGGGGTAGAAACCGCACCCTATTTTTTTTCTCAGAAATAAAGGCATGTATACGGGAGGAAATATTTATTTTATATATTATAATATAATATAATAAAACAATATCTACTTTCGCATTTCGATAATCGAGAAAGCCAGAAAAAAATACTAAAGCCAATGAAGACTGTTTAAAAAAAAAGGAAACATTATTGATAAAGTTATTGGTTTACGTGATGCCGCATTTCTATAAAGTCACTTTATTTTCGGTTTAGAATAAGGGAATACTTCTGTTGTAATATTTTGTGCTGTTGAAATCGTTACTGTATAATATAAAGTATTTTTGCTACACTAAAATGAGTTATTTAACTGCACAGCAGCAAAATTGAAAATTGAAGGAAAAAATCGTGAAGTGGGCCACGTCGTCAGGGACATATTATCAAGAATAAAACGGTCTGGAGTAATGGATGAAGACATTCATTTTATTTTATTATATTATTTCAACGTTTTACTTGAAATTTACATAAGCCATACGTCCGCATTCAAATATTTACAATAAAACAAATTGCGTCTTCATTACAGAAATGCAAAAGTAAATAGTGTCGTGTGAGCTAGCATAATACATACCTTTGCATTTAAAAAAAAAGTTAGGGGCGGTTTCTACCCCCAAAAAGAGGGGTAAATTTCATGAAGACATGTAAAAAGTATGCCAGTCTAAAAATAAGCAAAGCCGCAGCTCTTTATTTTTTCAGCAAATAAAAAAAGCTTTCTAATATTGAATTCATTCCACCCTGTATTTATGTAAACAGACATTAACATACGTATTATTATGAAAAAATCATATCATGATATAATCACATTTAATTTACAGTTGAAATAGAAGAAAATAATAGTATCAACTTCTTGGACCTAAATATTCACAAATTAATTAGCAAATTACATTTTAAAATATACAGAAAAGATACACAAACTGATCACATGATTCCTTCTAACTCAAACCACCCCCTTAATCACAAAATGGCTGCCCTTAACTGCTATATCAACAGATCTCTTAACGTTCCTATGTCAGAGAATGGCCGTAAGGAAGAATTAAATACCATTAAACAATAGCAATTAACAACGGCTATTCACATAAAATTGTTGATAGGACTAAAAATAAAATACAATTGAAAAAAGATCAACAAACTGCATTTAACCCTCCGCAAAATAACTCACACAAAAAATATATTTCTTTACCTTACAAAGGTCCAATTTCTACTCAGATAGCCAAAAAATGTAAAAGATACAACAATCTTCAGTCTCATTTAGTCAGAAAAAAAGAAAGCGTTTCACATCTTGGCGAAAGCGGAGTTTACAAATTATCATGTGGTAGTTGCCCAGCTCTCTCTACATTGGAAAGACCGTAGGAAAACTCGGAATAAGAATAAAAGAACATGTCAACCGACCAGGTACGTCTGTATTTGGACAGCACTTCAAATTTAATAATCATAGTTTCTCACCAACTTCTAACAGCCAAAATTTACATCAATTTGATCATAAAAACTTCTATTTAAATTATTTTCTTTTAAACAATTGACGGAGTTACCTATCTTTTTATTCAATTTTATTCATTAGGACGTTTTATACCACCTTTCTGTTTCCTATTATTCGTCATTTTGTGTACAGTAACTACTTTTTATCTGAGATATCCCTCACCACTTTATGCCCATGTGTCAAAAATGTCAGTCAGGTGTTGTTTATAAAATTTGTTGAACATTTTCAAATACCTTTTTAATATGTTTCTTGTCTCCTGGACAACAACAAAATACATAGTTTAACAGGGAAGTACCCTTACTGGGCTTTAACCCCCAGTACCCCAAATACCACTCTTCAAAAAATTTTTACATCATGACTTCGACAAATGACAATTTTATCTTTACGCTGTCTTACAGACACATCAATAATTTTACAAATATTTTTATATAAATAATTAAAAAAATCCATGACACCTTCTCTTTAGAAGGTATTTTTCTTCTTCCTCATTTTATTTGGTTGTTCACATGCTCAGCATATACAGGTTGTCCCAAAAGTAATGGGACACAGAGCAACAGCAGACTCCTTAAGGCGAAATAATGTGATTTACTTAAACTTGCCTTATCCCAAAATTGATAACAACCAAGATACACGGTTGGCAAAGTTTTAATTTTGTTTCCGTTTTTTTACGATTACTTCTTAACGAAACGACATAGCAGCACAAAATTAAGGCTTTTGGGGATTTTTGAGGTGAGGAATTCAAAATTATCCATAGTTTTTATGTACCCAGTAGAGGGCGCTGCCTACGGCATGGCCCACTCTTTTAGCTGCCATAACTTTGTTTAGGCTCCTTATATCGATCCGACTATTAAAAAATTAAGTTACTTTACTTCTTTCACATCAAAAATGTATAACTTATTAAAGTCGCTAGGGGCAACCATTTTCGAGATAATTGCATTCAATATTTTTAATGCAAGAATTCTAAAATATTTTAATTAATTAAATCATTGAAATCAATGGTGGCCATTTTCAACAATTGCTATCACGGCGTTACCATTTTTATTTCTAACCATTTTGTTACTTTTAAATGTTATTAAAGTAAGCATTAAAAAAAAATTTTGTTTAAAATAAAATTAGTAATTCCGTATACGAAAAAGCGTTTTTATTAGAAAAAAAATAGTCAACCTTAAGTATCTACATTAACTGACACTTAGCTAATGTAGCTCATTTATAATAATTTTATGTCAGAAATTTACCGTTGCTCGATTTTCCGTTGCTTTTGGACCACGTACTTAGTGGCATTGGACATATGAAAAGCGATTATCTCGAAAATGGTTTCTCCTAGCGACTTCAATAAGTTATACATTTTTGATGTAAAAGAAGTAAAGTAACTTATTTTTTTAATAGTCGGGTCGATATAAAAAGCCTAAACAAAGTTATGCCAGCTAAAAGGAGTGGGCCATGTCGTAGGCAGCGCCCTCTACTGGTTATACAAAAACTATGGATAATTTGAATTCCTCACCTCAAAAAACCCCAAAACCCTTAATTTCGTGCTGCTATGTCGTTTCGTTAAAAAGTAATCGCAAAAAAACGAAAACAAAATTAAAACTTTGACACAAGTTTAGATAAATCGCATTATTTCGCCTAAAGGAGTCTTCTGTTGCTCTGTGTCCCATTACTTTTGGGACACCCTGTATAACTCTTCTCAACTTTTTTATATTTGTCACTTCTACATCTCAAATTTTTAATGCCATAAAAGCTCCAATAAGGTTTTTTACCGTTTTCTCTTTGGCTAATACTATCAGCACTATATAAATTTTCTGTCTCCTGATGATGAACGTTTCTACGTTCGAAACATGTAGAGACCCCCAAAGAATTTCTATATCTATTCCATTAAATTTTGTGGAGGAAGACTTTTAGTTTTTTCTTTCTTTCCTATACTTTCAACTCTTTAAGCATGGACTACTTCTTCAAAACTATAATAATTTTTTCTTTTAACGCCAATCTGCGAGGGGCTTTTAACCCCCTTAGTGCCCGGTAAATCCGGAACTGGATTATTCGCGCCCTGCTTATATCTTGTATGTAACTTTATTTGAAACGCAAAATTTAAAATGAAATAATTTATTCAAGCAAATAATATTGGGATCTTACAACTGAAATGAAGAAAGCGTCAAATAACGAAACGTTTAATCGAGGTGGAAATAAATTGAAAATTAGCTTCGATATAATATTTATCATGAAAAAAATATGGAGCAGAAAATATAAAAAGATCAATTTTATTAAAGCAGTGCAGTATTTTTGTTGGTGATGGAAAGACCTACAGAGTTGGTTATTATTTTATTATAGTGCGATGGAAGTTCAAAATTGGCTTTTAAACCACACTATTGTCCACCTGTGGCCTTCGTTTGATAATTTATATTTAATATTAAAATCATAAATCAAAACAGATATAATAAGCGGAAGAGGTGAATTTATGCAAAAAGTTTGGGTTAAGCAAAAAGTTTGGGTTAAATTGCGTTAAAACAATATTATGTAGAATGAAACTTAAATAATATTTAAGTTTACTAAACTTTTATATTTTTAATAGGTAAGAAGTAAATAAAAAATAATAAATATACTTATAAGTACAGCGTGACCAGTAAAGTCCGCCTCATATGGGATTTTTTTTTTATTAATAGCTTTATTCGAAATTTTACTTTGGCATCAAGTTCTGCTTCGATCGAAATGAAAATTAGGTAAAAAAATATAAATAATAGTAGTCACGTAATTCGCATTATCTGTCAAATTTTAATTATTTCCAAAAAAGAATTCAAAAGTGGGGTTATTTCGAAAGTATCGAAAAAGTTATAAAAAAAGTTTTTTTAAATGCAGTTTCTAACCCACATGCAAAATTTTAGCTGCATAAGATAATTTTGATTTTTTACCCATATTTTGTAAATTGCACCACTTTTGCAGACTCAACGCAACCTACGTAAAACTTCTTAGTTTTGACAATGCTTTATTTCAGATACATTTTCTTTAAAGTAGCGCCATATTAAATGTGTGGTTTTCTACAAAATCAAAATTGGGCTATTTGGTCGCATGTGATGCAAAGTTTATTTGTTTTTGACGCTGTATAAGGTAACTTCATAAAATAAGTATTTTTGAAAATGTAGTTTGTGTCTGAAAGTAATACACCTTAATATTAAAACAAAAAAGAACACAGTGTCATCAGTAAAGTGTTCATTAAGTGAAAAATAAATTTTAGTGGTCGGTAAAAATCAAAATTATCTTATGCAGCTGAAATTATGCATGTGGGCTAGAAACTGCATTTAAAAAAACTCTTTCTAATAACTTTTTTCGATATTTTCAGAAATAACCCCACTTTTGAATTATTTTTTGGAAAAAATTAAAATTTGACAGATAATGCGAATCACGTGACTACTATTTTCTTTGCTTAATTTTCATCTCGATCGAAGCAGAACTTGATGCCAAAATCAAATTTCGAATAAAGCTTTTAAAAAAAAATTCCATATAATGCGGACTTTACTGGTCACACTGTGATTGGCGTGCGCCAAATCTTATCAATGTAGATTGTAGACCATGCATAAAAATAATAAATGTCAAAGAAATTTAAAACTAATTATTAAACAAATAAATATTGGAATATTAATTCTGAAAATTAAAAATCCAACAGTTCCTACATTATGATTACGTATGAACTAATCACCTCAAAATTTATGCACATAACTTCGGTGCATTGTATAATGGGCTAATTTAATTTCAGGGTCTCCCTATGGCGCCGTTACTGAACTAAATAAAAGTCCAGCTGCATGCGACGATCACTTTTTGAATTATTGATTGTTTGATTAATGACAAACTTAATATATTCCCAGCAAATAATAAATTATTTAAAGTTACAAATAAATCTCTGCAAACATCCACACCGAAAAAGTTTTAAAGAAGCGGAAAACCTTTGGATTTTCATTTAGGTAAAAAGTTTTTTCAAAACTGAATAAAAGTTGTTGTTCCGCCTGTGGGGTTTACTAAGTTGGGGAAAATAGATTAGGCTTAAACGTAAATGTTTTTATAAAAAAGAACACCAAAATTTATCGGATAAAGGTAAAATATATTGGATAAACTTCAACGGCCAGGGGCGCACTTGTCGTTTAAATGAGCAAAATAAAATTGGATTAAAATAACAATTGGTCTAAAATAAGAAAGAATTTATGAGCAACTGTTTGCAAATGAATTCACAATATTTACTTTCTGCAAACTGCTTTAAGTCCTATTTACTAAAAGACTCAGCGCTTTGACAATTGACAATCACAGATGACAACAACAGCTGGTTCTGGTTCCTTCAAAAATTCTCCTGTTAAGTAGTGGGCCATGGCAAGCTCATGGTCAGGTTGCTTCGTAATATTTTTTTTTCTTTGCGTTTTTTAAGTTTACGGCGAGTATATACAATAAACCATTTTAGTTTGAAGGTTGGAATCAATAATGATTTTTGAATGACAGAAGAGTTTTGGACTTGCATTAATAGATGTAGAAAGGAGAGTTCCAACAACATGGGGTCTATTATCTTACAAGAAGTATTTATATCCACCGGCGTTGTTAAGCTAAGTCTTTTTTTGCTGTTTTTGAACCGTTTTTAGCCGTTCAAAGTTGTTTATTAGTTGTTCAAAGCCGTTTATAGTCTTTTATTAGTCGTTCAAAGCCGTTCATTGTCCGTTCAAGGCCGTTCATAAGTCGTTCCCCAGGCAGCAAGGTGACGTATTTAAGACGTCGATAATTGATCGTCGGCGACGTCATAAATTACGTAAATGAAACGTTAAAAAGACGTGCTTAAGTCACAGACCAATAATGTCTTTTTTGACGTAAAAAATACGTCATCTTAAGACTTCTTTTTATGTATAAACGTCATAATTTTTTTTCAGCTGTATTCAAAACTGCACATATTCCAAACTGATTTGGGTGCGAAAGAAACTTTTTGCCGCTTCTGTAAGATAACAACTCCATTTTCCAGAAAATAATTAAAATATTTAACGAAACGTTTTTAAATACTGATATGGGGAAATTTTTAACACCTTATTATATCCTTAAATTATTTCCTAACTTTTTATGATTTTTTAAACATCCTGTATCAATAAAACGAACATTTACTAAAAACTTCCTAAAATAGTACAATAGGGGTTAAAAAAATACATAATATGTATATTTCATGTACAAAATCCTTTTAATGATAATAAATTAAATATTACAACTTTCATGTGTGTGCAGCATTGGAAAAGACACTAACTTATTATCAGTTGTAGGAAGTATGCGTTCTGCCTTCTGTCAGACAAGTCAGTAATTTAAATTTGATATTCGCAGACTTTTAATGACAAAATATTCGCTTTTGCAAATTTCACATGCATAAATGGTTAATTTGAAATGGTAATATTTTAAAAGTTTTTTGCATCGGTAGGTATAAACATAAAAATGTAAAAAGATAATATATATAAATTAAAAGTTTTATGATACGTACGTGCCTTAAACTATAAGAAAAAGCTATTCTCAGGCGTTTTACTTATTTAAAACTCTGTCCCACTATATTTTCAAAAAACTTGGTCATTTAGTTACTTTTTAATGATGCGATTAATTCAATAAAATGACTAAAAATCGACGTGTTTATTACGTAAAATTATAACATATAATACACGTGTTAAAACCTACTTTATTTTGGCGTCATCTCGCGACCAAAAGACGTCAAGTGATTAAAAATCCCCAGTATTCGACGTCATAAAGATGTCATCTTACTACCTGTGTCATTAGCTGTTCATAGCTGTTTATCGCTCTTTATTAGCCATTCATTAGTTGTTAATAACCGTTCTAGAAAGGCTACATGCAAGTATCTACAATAGGACATACCAGTTGATACGTTGTGATTTAAAATAAATAAAGACAATGCAAGTCCAAAACTCTTCTGTCATTCAAACCATTTTAGTCCTATTAATAAGAATATTTTTGAAATTTAAATAACTATATACCGATTATAATAATTATTATTGTGTACCAGTAGCTCAGTTGATATCTTTGTGGGAGGTAGATTAAAATAATTAGATATCCATTTACGTGGAATATCTAGGTTTACTTAGTTTATGACTCCACAATTATGATGCAGTTCATTGAGTAAACTCAAGTTAACCGGTGCGTGGCGTCTCTGGCATATCGAAATTACCTGCTGTCTCTCCATATATCCAACGTCCCTTTTCGTCACTATCCCTAAACTTTTAGGGATAAAGTTCCTACAAAAAGATTTACCATAATACAATTTTTTTCATGTTTCTCGTATTCAATCAATCCTAATTTAGGAAGTTTGAAAAACTTTAGGGTTGTGTTGTTAGACACTCCAACTCATTTTCAAAACATATATGTAATGTTTTTCTTATCAACTGTCTGTCAAAGAAATCCCATGAATAACTTATTAAAAAGCTGTCTTGAAAGACTTACACCCATATTCACAAGAGAGTTTAAAATTTAGTCCATCAAACAATCAAATATTTAGATTATATACAGTGTGACCAGTAAAGTCCGCATCATATGGGATTTTTTTTTTATTAATAACTTTATTCAAAATTTGACTTTGGCATCAAGTTCTGCTTTCATCGAGATGAAAATTAAGCAAAAAAATAGTAGTTATGTGATTCGCATTATCTGTCAAATTTTAATTTTTTTCAAAAAATAATTCAAAAGTGGGGTTATTCCTGAAAGTATCGAAAAAAGTTATTACAAAAAGTTTTTTTAAATGCAGTTTCTAGCCCACATGCAAAATTTTAGCTGCATAAGATAATTTTGATTTTTTACCCATATTTTGTAAATTGCACCACTTTTGGAAAATAAGACTTAACGCAACCTACATAAAACTTCTTAGTTTTGACAATGCTTTATTTCAGATATATTTTCTTTAAAGTGCCGCCAAATTAAATGTGTGTTTTTCTACAAAATCAAAATTGGGCTATTAAAATTTGGTCTCATGTGATGCAAAGTTTATTTGTTTTTGACCCTGTATATGGTAACCTCATAAAATAAGTATTTTTGAAAACGTAGTTTGTGTCTGAAAGTAATACAGCTTAATATTTAGACAAAAAAGAACACAGTGTCATCAGTAAAGTGTTTATTAAGTGGAAAATAAATATTAGTGGTGGGTAAAAAACCAAAATTATCTTATGCAGCTGAAATTTTGCGTGTCGTGTAAATAAAAAAAAATCATTTTTAGTAGTTGCAAATCTATCAGATTTTGAGGATAGAGAATGGTTTTTAGGGTTTGTGTCTAAAATTTGCATAGGAGATAAGTTGAACGTATCTAAAAGTAAATGTCCATGATTTTACCCTAATATGGCTTGTCGATGAGATATTTGTTTATTCAAAAAAATGTCACTGAAGATAATTTCTGTCAATAAAACGCCTGCAACTATTTTTGTCGGTTATAAAACTAAACAAACCGTTTTCTGGAAATTTTAAAGTCGTTTTTTAAAAAACAAACTAAAGATAAAATTTCTAGAGAAAAGCTGGTAATACGACACACCAGAAGTTTTCTAAACTTTCTCAATTTTAACCGGTCGATGATAAAACGAAAAAATTTGCGAAGAACGAAATGTACGTAATAAATCATCCCGGTCTAAAATGAATTTTTAAAATATATCTAAAGTAGGCAACTATAAAAGTTTAGCATTTTAGTATTATAAGATATAATAATAAATCTTCCTTGCAGCACAACATCCGCATATTATTAAAGTGACAAATATTACCTAGGTACATAAATTTCTTTCACACCTTTCGTTCTATACAATACATATCTCGGTGAAGAGCTGGGTGAAAGATACAATTATTACACAAACCCGATAAACTGAAGAAAATTTCAGACCGCTGTCAAAGAAATACCTAACGGTAATACATCGAGGCATTGAAAAAATCAATATTTTCAATGCGATACATCGTTTTTAAGCGATGCATCGAGGCCATTTGATATTTGTCGATGCATCGATGTATTTCAATCGATATACTATATAGGCCTTCATTTTTTTCTTAAAATAATTATTTTGCCGTTACCTCTCGCTCTTGATTATACCTTTTACCTTTGGTTTCATAATTTTATTAAGAATTTTTCTTCGGCAGCGAAGACCGGTAGTAAAGCCACGGGAAACGTCTCGAATCGATGGAACGTGAAAGTGCGTCCACGCGAAAAGGGCGGGATCTGCTAGAGTTAACTTTATCTTAAAACGAAGCGTTGCGACAGAAGACGACATTTGACATTAACAGCTGATCTGGTTTCGTCGTTAAAGTTTCCAGATCAGCAGTGGGCCGTAGCAAGCTCACGCGTCAGGTTGCGTCATATTATTTTCTTCCGATTTTGGTGTTTTTTAAATGTTTCTGTAGGTAGCTGTATTTTGTGTATTGTGTGTTTTAAACATTTTACTTTTGGATTTTATATATTTCAGAGACATATTTTCTTGGTTTTTATTATTTAAGGTTAATGGTGAGTACAAACGCCATTTTGGTTAACTCATCTATTATGAAATCAATAAGGTGCCCATTTACTTATCGTTATATACAGGATGTCTCATAACTAATGGGCAACAGGAGATAGTAGACTTAGAAATAGATGATTTATGCTTGCAATATGTAATATGTTTTGCTGAGAAAGGTGTTTATTTAAAAGTTTCTAGTCATCCAGCATTTAAACGCAATTTTCTCAAAAGCTAATTAAAATATCGAAATTAATAAAGTACGACTTTTTTACGTATAAAAGATCCCACTTCCATAATTTGAGGTAAAGCGGTCAGAAATGTGAGAGACAAAAAATATATGCGAGAATTTATCAAACTCATATTCTGTAGCTAGCGTTCTTGCCCTTAAAAACATAACTACAACCAATTTGATTCATATTTGCTTAACATTAAATCATCGCCAATTTTATAAAGTAAATATTTACTTGGGTCACCCTGTATCTCCTTAACCGTATAAGAAATGAAATTAAAAGACTTATTTTCAAGTCCACTATTTCTTGTTAGGTGCTGTATAGCCAGCCCCTTAGTTATGGGACACCCTATAATATCTCATCCATATATAAAATTCCCACAAAAGTAACAATACCAGAGTTTCCAATATGGTGTTTTAATTGGATGTACACCACAAAGCTTGCACCCCTTGTTTAATAAATACATAAACACCTATTTTACTTTTTATAAATAAATACCCAAACAAATAAATGTTGTTTTCTTCTTTTCCTTTAGTTTTATAATGTTTTCACATACTTATTTTGGAAGGTATATTATGCGGGTCTGTCAATATTTTATTTTATATACAGGGTCCCGACTCCTGCAATAATGCGTCAGGCTTCCATAGCTCCTATACGAATTTAGTCAGGAGTTTCATTCATATGCTAACTTATACTGTATTATACGGGATACTTCAGGAAAATATTTTCTCATATACAGGATGGCCCAAAAAAGTGTGGTCATAAAAAGTTGTGATTTTTTAAATGGGTAAATGTCTAAAATTTTGTTTGTTTTACTTGGGTAGTTTAAGAGCAATCAATTAAAAACAAAAAAAAAATATTTTGAAGTCGAGGAAAAAATATCAAAAAAACAATCCAAAATTAGTTTTTCAACCACGGTATTAAGTAAGTTAAATGACAAGAGGTTTAAAGATACTATGAATCGAATAGTATTTATCTATTTTATACAGGGTGTTCATAATAAGGTGTCAAAAATGACACATTTCGAACCTATATTTCTCAACTTTTTCAAATGGAACACCTTATTATTTCGGTATTTTATATAAAATACACAAGCACTTCTTTTTTGTAGTCGATGCATATAAGTTATTTCCCGCCGTTTTCGAAATAAATGCAAATTTCATAAATTATGTTGATTAAACAGAGTTTATTTTTAAAATTAAGCATAGGCGACTGGGCTTATAATTAAAAACTACAGTAATTGTTTAAAATGCCTCTAATTTTATTCTGTGCACAAGCCAACATACTTTCCAAAAGATCTGTTTACTTCCCTTAACATTTCAGACGAAATGCTAGCAAACACGTATCTTATCCGTTGCTGCATATTATTAGCAGTTGTGTAGGTGGATCATTGTAAACAATTTGTTTTACGTGTAAAATTTTTATTATAAAAAAAATTTTAGTTTTGTAAGATCCGACGATCTAGCTGGCCGGACCGTGGGTGCGTTTCTACCGATCCATTGGTTCGGAAAGGTATCCTCAAGATAATTTCTTACCTCCCATGAAAAATGTGCCGGAGCACCATCTTGCTGAAACCACATCATATTTCTTGTAATATATTATAAAAAAAATTAATTAAAGAACTTGTCAAACTAAGTATAATAATCCATGTTTTATTTTAAAACCTACTATGGGTTTTAGGGATAAACGTTACTAATTAACCTCTTTGTTGGTATTGCAATTGAAATGTTAAAAGGAAAGTAAACAGATCTTTTTAAAAACATGTTGGCTTGTGCACAGAACAAAATGGAAGACATTTTGAACGATTACTGTAGTTTTTAATTATTAGTCTAGTCGCCTACGCTTAATTTAAAAATAAACTCTGTTTAATCAACATAATTTATGAAATTTGCATTTATTTCGAAAACGGCTGGAAATAACTTATATGCTTTGACTACAAAAAAAAATTGCTTGTGTATTTTATATAAAATGCCGAAATAATATACAGGGTGTTTCATTTGAAAAAGTTGACAATAATAGGTTTGAAATGTGTCCTTTTTGAAACCTTATTATGAACACTCTGTTTGAAATCGATAAATACTATTCGATTCATAATATCTTTAAACCTCTCGTCATTAAACTCACTTAATACCGTGGTTAAAAAACTAGTTTTAGATTGTTTTTTTGATATTTTTTCCACGACTTCAACATTATTTTTTTTTAGTTATTAATTGATTGCTCTTAAACTACCAAAGCAAATCAAGCAAAATTTTAGGCATTTATAAAGGACAATAGCATAAATCTAAATATGCAAAAAAATATGGGGTATCCCATTTAAAAAATCACATTTATGACCACACTTTTTTGAGCCATCCCTGTATATGAAAAAATATTTTCCTGAAGTACCCTGTATAATACAGTAAAGTTATCATATGAATAAAACTCCTAAATAAATTCGTATGGGAGCTATGGAAGCCTGACGCACTATTGCAGGACCCTGTATATAAAATTAGTATTTACGCTATATCTTTACAAACTATTAAGACTTCCTTACAAAATTTAACAGATGGCGAAGGCGAAGGGAAAATAACCTAGTCCGGTTCTGTTTCTGTAGCCAACCGCTTAACGTAAAATATACCAGACTTCAACAGGGTGACATTAATGACAGGTGATGCGGCGAGTCCTTAGATTAATTTGACTTTAGTTTACCATAATTTTAAAGTTTGCTTAAGGCAATTTTTAATTTGTAATAATACTTTAAGCTCAGAAAATTATACCCCAAACTTTCCTCTGCCACTTTGAGTAAGTCTCCGACAATTTATTTCCAACCTTGAATGATTTAATAAATGCGTTCCTTTCCGCACCTACTTTCCGTTTTATCATCAATCAGCCAAAATTGAGAAAGTTTTACAGAAGTCCCGGTTTGTCGTATCGCCAGCTTGCCTTTGAGATTTATATCGAAGCCTTTCTAGAAACATTTCGTTTTTCTGTGATTGCGAAGACGAAAATATATAAAGCATCGTCGGTACTTTTAAAGTCGACTGATTCTTTTTAAAAGTCTTGAAAGTAAGATATTTTAAAACTTCCTAGTGGTTTACGTTGGCTCAAGTTTTAAGAGGACTTTTAAAATATAGTGTGAGGTATCATCGGCTGAATAATAATAGCTTCGTTCGTAGAGCGCGCAGAAATCGTCAGTTTGATGATAACGCATGCGCATGTCGATACCTTACCGGCAGAACATCGTATGTACATAGAGCAAATTTGACGGTAGACAGTTTTTTCTGATTATTTCAGTAATTTTTCGATGTAACATTGCCAATTTTGGGTGTCCCAGCCGAGAGTGGCCCATTTTAAATGCTTATAACTTGTATACCAGTTGTGCTAGCCACCTACGGTTTACGCCATTCCTTTTCTCTTGGAATAAAGTTTTTTCTAGTTGGTACCAAATTTTGTCGACAATTATACAGTGGGAGTAAAAAAATAGCCTTTTTTCGACATCAAAATTTACAACTATTTTTAATGGAACACCCTGTATATTGCAACGCCATAATTAGGAGTCGTGTCCAAGGTATCCATGTACCAATAAAACATCGGACTTGTAACTTGAAGTTTTAGCAGCAAAAAATTAAAATAGAAATCGAGGTATATTTTTTAAAACTAAAATAGGTATAGGTACCTATCTATCTTTGTACTAGGTATCCATAGTAATCAATTGTCACTGTCAGAGTAAAATATCAAATTAAGTTAACATAAATTTTAAAGAAAATGATTTATTCGTTAGTTGAAAAAGCAAAAACAGTAATCTTTTATATCAAAACCCGATCAATAATAACGATACAAAGAAGATTTCGAACTAGATTCCAGAAAAATCCACCAAGCAAAAACGTTATTAAAAAATGGCATCAGAAATTTTCAAAACATGGATACTTAGAGGTCAAGAGGCCAAAAAGGAATACGTTTAATCCTGAATATTTAGACAGACTTTTAGCGGTCCATGAGATTATTGCAATTAATAATCAGAAAATATCTCTAAGGAAAATGGCGGCTGCATTAAATTTATCTAAAAGTGAGTGCGAGAGATGTGTTAAATGTTTAAAATTATTCCCTTATAAGCTTCAAACATTTCAAAAGCTTCGTCAGGAGGACTATCAAAAGAGATTGTTTACTTGCGAAACTCTTTTGGACTTGTTTAGAGTTAACCCAAATACGCTGTTAATTATGTCTGATGAGGCTAGTTTCCACATAGATGGTAGGTGTAACAAGCACAATTGTAGGATTTGGGCATCAGAGAATCCAAGAGCATTTAACGAGTTCCAGCGAGATACTCCAAGGGTAACAGTTTGGTGCGCAATCTCTGCTGAAAAAATATATGGACCATTTTTTTTCAATGAGCCAACGATAACAGGAATTGTATATACTGATATGTTGGAAAATTTCTTTTATCCACAGTTAATACAGGATGGTATCTTGGATGAGGTCTACTTTCAGCAAGATGGTGCTCCACCTCATTATTCTTTAATAGCAAGAGCATCACTAGATATGACATTTGGAGCAAAATGGATAGGAAGAGCCGGTCCTATAGAATGGGCACCTTACTCTCCTGACTTGACAGTTCCAGACTTTTTCTCTGGGGTTATGTTAAGGATAGGTGCTATAACCCCCTTCCACATAGTTTGGATAAGCTAAAGAGGAATATTCGTAACGTAATTGAAGCGATTCCCCAGGATATGTTACACAATTCATTCAACCATTTAATGGTCTTACTTCATAAATGCGTGGAACAGAACGGCCAACATATACAGCAGTTTTTTTAGATTTATATTTATTTCTTTATTAATGTATAATCAGAAAAAATAATCAAAATCTGCTTATTCGCATTGTCAATATGCTAATAAAAAATACGTTTGCTAAAATACCCAGATTTCTATTTTAATTTTTTGCTGCTAAAACTTCAAGTTACAAGTCCGATGTTTTATTGGTAAATGGATACCTTGGACACGACTCCTAATTATGGCGTTGCAATATACAGGGTGTTCCATTAAAAATAGTTGTAAATTTTGATATCGAAAAAAGGCAATTTTTTTACTCCCACTGTATAATTGTCGACAAAAGTTGGTACCAACAAGAAAAAACTTTATGCCAAGAGAAAAGGAATGGCGTACACCGTAGGTGGCTAGCACAACTGGTATAAAAGTTATAAGCATTTAAAATGGGTCACTCTCGGCTGGGACACCCTGTATTATAATGTTTTCAAATCAGGTAAATTTTATGTTTTAGGATCCTTTATTTGGCTAAGACAGGTACTTAAGATACTGTGCCAGTATTAAATGTAGCCAACAATGAAAGTTTTATCGTATGTGTGTCTCTTACAATGTTTTATTAGTATGGCTTTGAACGATGTTCTATAATAATAATGCGATAAATTTTTATTTTTAATCAAAATACAAAACATGGTTTTATCCAACATACAGGAAAAAAACAACAACAAGGACATTTTTATTACAGTAGTTTTAATATTATTTTCTTAAAATAATAATTATTTTTTTTTCATTCCTTTTATTAGACAGAAAAGCTAAATTTAATTTTATAATAATTAAAGCTGCCTAATGCATAAACTTACTTTTATAATAACAGTTTTTTATTAGAAAATTTTGGTTATGTTAATAGTTACCGGCAAAATATAAAGTATTTTTAATACAATGGTAACTTCGGTGAACTATACAGCAAAGTAAATGCAAGATGCAGCAATTTTTTCCACTGTAACTTACGTTGTCTACTTTTATTCGCATAACCAACACAAAAGTAGAAATGAATATCGTAAGTGACAAACTAACTGTACCACGTGACTTAATGTTACGATATTCTACCGGTCCGAAAGAGTCGTGCGATATTTTCGTTGGTTATAATTGGTTTGGATGAAAAATAAATGTCGTTTACGATAAAAGTATTTAGCGTTTTTTTGGTATTTTCACTTTAATTTTAGATACGATATTTTGCCAGTACATCCTTACACATATTATTACGATAGTTCCAATAACACAAAAAGGTCAATTCACCCAAAATTGTCGCTTACGATGTTCTGCCGGTATATAAAATTCTGCTTTCTACAACACTAACAATTTGTAATGCTGTAAATACTAATCGATTTGAAACTTAAAACAGTAATATCTGTATTTATGGCCTTTGCAATAATGAAACGATCGAAATTTGCAAACTCCAAGGAAGACATACAGTATATAACTAATTACTGCTTAGATTAGGTAATATAGGGTAGATCTTTTAAACATACTCCGTTCCAACATAAATCTGTTTTCCGAAATTTATTGCGTCTAACCACCAAAGACAACCTGCTTCCTTTTCGTAAAAAGAATTAAGGGAAGTGGCTGTATCTTTTATACCGTCTCAATGTTTTCTTAAAACTCAATTAAGGGATGGAGAAAGAAAATATCACTGGCTTAATGTTCTTCCTGTAGGGGGGTTTACTTTATGAATTGTGGTTTCCTTTTTCCCTTTATCTTAATTTTGCTTGACAAAAACGCATTTCCCTTATTTGCTTTCAGCCTTTACTGACATAACGGTCGGTCTGAGGTCAACATAAGGTTTCTCGGGTCTATATAAATAATAAAAACAAACAAACTTGCAGCAATATTGCCCCAAAACGTGTTCCAGACTGAAGGGGACTAAAGGGAGTACTTAATTTATAAAAAAAAGGCTTCCAAGCGGCAATCGCCGTTATTACAAATAATAAGCATATCATTTATCATCATTTGCTATTACAAATTTACAAAAAACGGTCACAGAACACCAAAATCAACCCAGTACTGGGCTGTGACCTTTTAGGAAAAAACCAGTATCAGCTGTTAATGTCACGTGTGGTTGTCAACTGTCGAAATGCTTTGTTTTAAAAAAAAGTTGACTCTATCTAAGATCAAGGTTGATTTTACATCATGGATATATGGAAAACACTTGAGGTGGAATTCTCAACGTCATTCCATCTATTGCCAACCTATAACCTATTTCGCGTTGCTTTTTTTAGTTTATTATTTGATTAACTAATATTTAAATAAAATAAATATCGTCGGTAAAATATTTAGGTAATATCTGACACATTTCATTGCTAATTTTGGGAGAGAAAGAAGAATGACATAATAATGTTAAAAAACATCTTACCCGATATTTTTCGCTGTACAATTCTCCTAAAATGTTTAATGAAATTCCTTAATATTTATTTAATATGTCAATTATTACCTATAAAATACGAAGACGATAATGATTTAATTTAAATTTTGTGTAAAAGCTAGAAAAATTAAATAAATATACGCGAAATAGGTTATACGTTGGCAAGCATGTTGATACTCCCACCTTAAGCAATAAAAAAATGTTCTTAAAAGAAAACCTTTGCACACTTTTGACACCGTTATCTATGATGAACATTTAATATTCATAAGGTATTCTTTACAACTTTACTCCAAAGTTTTATCTACTTCAATTAACATACTTTGATAGTTTGCAAACAATAATATTTCAGAATGTAGCCTTTATAATAGAAAATATACAAGAGTAAAAGCCATGGAAGAAATAATAAGAGTTTTAAAAACTGATCTTTACGCCAACAATAAGAGTTATTAAATTATTTATATAGGTACCTACCTATATTAAATAGGGTTTATTATACGATTAATGTATTATTATTTATTTGCTAATTATTATTAGGAGTGGCGTGCCGTAGAGCCCCTTACCCCCAATTCCACTTTTTTCTAAAAATGAAAAAAAAGATCTTTCAATTATAAAGTTTTTTTTCTGTGTGTATATAACCGTTTTCGGAAAAACGTAATTTTTAACATATTTACATCATGTATATTTAGCGTATTTCAATAAAAGATACATCTTTGTTCCTATAAATTATAAATATGTTCACTTTTAACTGCTTAATATTAATACATGATGGCAATAAAATGACGTTTTTCCGAAAACGGTTAGGATTAGCGACATGAATAGGGCGTAAAAAAAATGGGCACATTAGTGTCACAGCTAGTCCGTCCCTGCAGTAATTCGCAACACTTACTGGGATAGTAATTTGATGGGTCTTATCTGGTACACATTATATGAAAAAAAAATTGAAATATACCTGTTGGTTTAATAATTATGTGTCAAAAACTTAACTCCATGGGAGCTCTTTGGGGTTGGGTTGGGTTTTTTTCATATCCGGGAGATTTCACACATTTTTCCGGACACCTTGTATAACCAACAAATGTTGAAATGATAGTTTTTAGTACGAAAGTTGTCTGATCGAAGGTAATGAACACCAACCCTGTACTGACGAGAACAAAAGGTTCGAAACCGGTCTTCAGGTGGTGTCATCCTATCGAGATAATTTACTTTCAATTTCTTAGTAGTAGGTACTTTGCAATCTGAATCTGCATTTTATTATCTAACTGAGTTGGATGAAATGCAACCTTATTATAAAGATGATAAGGATTTTTCAGGTGGTTAGAAAAATATTTTCTCGCATAATTTATGTTACCACTATCTGACAAGGTAGGTGTTCTAATTATAACGGAAAATGAAAAGTTTAACCTTTTAAAGTTGAACTATTAGAAAATTACATTCATGACAATACTGATATTGTCAAAAGGACCAAAAGCAATTAATAACCGACCCTAAGTGTAAACAAATGGTAGCACCCTCAAACTCTTATTTTCTTCCGTATGTGGGTCACACACGAACAATTTCGCAATGTTTTTTGCCCTCCTATTACTTGCTTGTGCCCTTCGGCTGTTAATTTTCCCGTGCGGATTTCAAATTGCCCGCTAAACCTTTGTTCTCTTGTTCGGGTCTTGTAAGTGAGCCTTTTCTGTCTTTTTCGTTCTTATTCGGGTGTTATTAAGACCTCTTTTTATGTGACGAGGAAAAATTTACCCACATTGTTGACACTTTTCTTTTGTATTTTTCTGGTTTTTCATATAAAACGTAGGGGCTTTTTAATATTCTACTAAGTACCTACTTAGTTCAAGTCGGGTATCGGGTAAGTAGTAAGCAAAGATATTTTTCTCCAAGATTATTCTCGGTACTCGGTGTTACGGTGTTGTATGTAAAGTATATTATCTCAAAGTATATCGTATTGCCTTTTTGACATCAATTAACAAAAAGCAAAAATTTAATAATTTAAAAAATAAAAACTCAAATGTTTCAATTTAGAATATTTAAATTAGTATTAAATAACAAAGAAGTGTACACATTAAACACTTTAATTCATTATAGTGTATGTGCAAATCAACAGAAAAAATTAACATTTCTGATCTTCTATTATTGTTTTACATGTAACACTGTTCCCCCAGTATAGTGTGGAACTCTGTGCCTCAATCGCATTTTTACGAAAAATATGCTAGTTTTTAGGAAACAAAATTTTTTTAGGTTATGTTTTACATGGCATGCTAATCTACAAACATGTTCCTTAAACATGATACCATAAAGTTTACGATATATTATTGTCAAGAAACACAAGACAATTGTAAAACTGTATAGAAAATTTACTTTATGACTAAAAAAATATAAAAATCTTACTTGGGTGGTATAAACAATTCACATTTCACCACGCGTTCGGATAATTGAAGGTAATAGTCTTAACTAGAAGTGGCAATTATTCCAGCGCCGTGTTGCTTCGCGTAAGTTGATAATTCCGAATATAACACTGTACCCCGTGTAACACTGTGCCCCTCCTTTCCCTACAGTGACCGGCAGAAAGTGCGCAGCATATGGGAAAGTTTTTATCTTTAAGTTTATAAGATTAATTTTATTTTTGATAGGTTCTGCATGTTCTCACACCAAAATAACACCCATTAAATCCAGTAGAAGTCTTATGGTATACGAGGTAGGATCAAAAATTTGAAATTCCGCTAAGAGTAAAGTATACCTCCATCTTTCATTTTAGAATATTTTTTTACTAAGAATTATTGTTTTAATTTCAAAGTTATACACAAATTCCAAAATTTCGCTTATTTTGGACCAAATAGTGGATTTAATCGTGTTTTCTAAATGCAACGGCACTGTAAGTTCCTAAAATTGCAGGTGGTGGGCTGACCAAAACCCCCATTTTATAATTAAATGTAAAGATCAATATTCTTTTAAGACCAACGTTTGGTGTGGTATATTAAATACTCAAATAGTGGGGCCATATTTCTTCAGAGAAAATTTAAATTGCGTAAATAGATATATAAACTTCTTGCAGAATGATGTAAGCTATTTTCTCGATGATCTGTCCTTGAACTTAAGAGAAAATCTCTATTTCCAACAAGATGGTGCTTCTATTCATAGTACCTTACAAGTAAGGGAATGATTAAATCAACAATCTTACAACAAATGGATTGGACGGTTTTCAGAAAATCCCCGGCCTGCAAGATCGCCGGATATTACTCCTCTAGACTTTCTCTGGGGTTACGTAAAAAACCAGGTGTATAAGTATCGGCCGTTTAGAAATTTCGACTATCTGGAAAATGTTATAAGACAGTGTATCGCTAGAATCAATCTGGCTGTTTTAAGAATCGTAGCCAAAAATTTAAACAAAAGAACTATAAAATGTATAGAAAATGGAGGAGGACATGTAGAAATATAAAGTTATAATTATTATTGTTAATGTAAATAGTCTTAATTAGCATTTTTTGTTTTCTATTCTTGAGTTAAAAAATATATAACCTATTAGTTAAACTATCCTTAAGTGTATTTGACAAATGAAAATAACTTATATTGATCCTTATTTTGCGTGACGAATGAAATCCGTCCAAAATATATTTTTAATTTAATTTTTTTTCTTTGTGAATCAAAAGGAAACTTTCTATGCATACTTCAATGTATAAAAAACTATTTCGGAGATGCTTTAAGTCAATGTAAATCAAAAAATATCAGTTAGATGAAATTAACCTGTTCCCTCAGAAAATAAAATACGGTGTGCAGCAGAAATATTTAAAAAAATTTTTTTTTTATATTAAAAAGACATAATATTATGAAAACAAACTAATCATACTTATAATCGACGGTTATCTCTAACAAAGTCTGCAGAAAATCTTATTTTTGTACTGTTCGGTTGCCATTTATTTTTTATACAGGGTTATTCAGAAAACACGAATAAATCCATTTTTTTGTCCAAAATAAGCGAAATTTGGAATTTGGGTATAACATTGAAATTAAAACAATAATTCTTTGTAAAAAAATATTCTAAAATGAAAGATGGAGGTACTTTACTCTTAGCGGAATTTCAAATTTTTTATCCTACCTCGTATACCATAAGACTTTTACCGGATTTAATGGGTGTTATTTTGATTTGAAAACATGCAGAATCTATCTAAAATAAAATTAATTTTCTAAACTTAAAGATAAAAAAAACTTTCCCATATGCTGCGCACTTTCTGCCGGTCACTGTACAATTTTTATTTCTGAGCTCTTCCTCGCCAGTTACAAATACAAATACAAATTTTCATTTGGTCACATTCCAACTCCAATAATGTTAAATGACAAGTAAAATAAAAATACCTAACAAATTCTATTGAAATTGGATTCAGCTAAAATTTAATATTTGGCAATAATCGTCATGACTGCGTTTCATTAATATTTGAATTGGTGCCTAGGCCTATTTATTTTATGTGCATAGGTATTTACAAGTCAATAAAATTCACAAAGGAAATACAAAATTCTAAATTAAAAAACTGATGAGCCGGTAAAAATATGTAGTATGTAATAGAGGTACCTAGTATATGTTAAATACTTACTTAATTTTATAAAATTAGCTTTGTACATTCGTACAACTTTGACGGAGGTTTAAATTGAAGAAATTCACACATATTCCTCCTAATTTCCCAATTCCTTTGATTAGCAGAGGATGGATTCTACCCAAATGTATCATTGAGCAGTTGTGGCTATGGTCACGGTAACCCGAATAGAATCAAATTATTTTAATATTTTTTATTACGTAGTTTTATGCCAGATTTTGGATATAGAGGGTTCCCTATAGCTATATTTTACGGTTTAGTTTAAAATAGATAATTTTTCATTTACCACATAAAACTAATGGAAACCAAATCCATTGCCTTCTCTGTTTTAAAGAAATGAGTGAGACAGTAAATACTAGCCTCTTCATAAAGGCACGTTTCCGAGGGGTGAGGTCCACCTCAGGTGGCGTCTTAAAGTCAACGGCACGGAGTGTAACTAAATAATTTGAGGTTAGTTTTGCTTGTCAAGATATGACAAGACGTTGACATCCGTTTGTTTATTAATTTAATATTTTTAGGTTAGTTTTATGACGTTGAGATCGGTATATTTTCAGGTAAGTTTGTTAAATCATGACAATTACAGGATGTCATAATATCCAAAAATTAACTGCTATTTTGGTTTGCTTTTCGGCTATACAATAATTAGTTTGAATCTTTACTAGCCTAGTAAAATTCCTACGTAGTCCACGAGTTAAACGTCAAAATTTCACCGGCTTTTTTAATAAACAGGCCTGTATTCTGTTTCACATACTCCTTCTTAAATCCCAGAGGGTGTTTGTTCATTTTATAAATCTTATGTCATTTTACCATAATCATTGACATAATCAAGTTTTTGTAAAAAAAAAGCATATTATGGTATGTTACACAAAACGTTTTTAAAATTGATCAAGCAATCCAAAAATATCATAATATACAGGGTGTTCAAAAAAAGTATGTTTGATATTCCCTACTATTTGGGACAACCTGTATAATTTAAAAAAAAATTAAATTGTAGACTTTATGCCAATCTATAACTCTGCATTTGAAAAATAATAAAAAGTTCAGTAGTTTATGTGCTATGACATGCTGCGATTGACAGTGGGCCAACCAGTATATTATTGTGAGATCGTCAAGCAGCTCATTGCTCATATTCGAACTCGCAATATTTTTAATATATTTTAAGAGGCTATTTTTTCCCTTATTAGTTGCAAGTGAAAATCCATTATTTTAATGTACTTTTGTTTTTGGAAGTTTAACTTTTAGGAAATTAAAATGAATATTTTATTTTAATTAAAAATATTTAACTATCGTTTTCGTTATTTGTGGCAGCCAACTAGTCAACTCAATTAATTATTAACTGCCCCCTACCCCTTAGAGATATCCCTGTGTATCATACATCGCAAAATTGAAACAACTATTAAATAAAAGTATATCACAGATTAATAAATTGAGATGAAAGTATCAAATAAATGTGTATCACATATTGAAAAATTTTTGTAGGGTTTAGCCATAGAAAAATTAAATTTAAAGGTTTACTTTTAAGTAACATAAAGTTGTTTGTTTTATCAACCAACACAGATGTATGTCTTAAATATAATTTTTTAATCACCTGATATAATATAGATTATATTTTAACTCGGCTACAACTGGAAATACTTTATTGAGTAGGTACCAAAGTAACATTTTGCAAATTTAGTTGAGATAAATAATATTACACCTGCTAAATTCCGGATTATCAACTATAGCAAGTTTAACCATTAAGTTTGTAGGGCGAATTAATTTTGTCGCTGTCTCGTTAAACCCTTAACTAGGGCACATGCAAGAATCTCTCGTCAGGTGAAACGGGTAGGCTTACTAAAGATTAAAAGTCTCCTGTCACCTTTATTAATGTTGTATCAGATTTCTAGGCCCTATTCATTTACAATAATCTGACAGTTGATATCGTGACGTCGGCGCCGACACCAAGCATGTGACTTTAAACGAACTGCCTTATGCCATACAGGGGGTGAGTCAAATTACAGAAAAGTCCAGAAATTATATTATTAGAAGAGAAGATAACTTTGATTTTATTACTTAAATGTACATGTAGACATCTTTTTACACTATTTTTTAATTATAAATAGATCGTTTCTGCCAATATCTAACCCAATTTTAGTTTTTGTTGCTTCCTAACAACTTGTTTTCCTGTTTCAAGTAAAGAATTTTGTACTTATATCTTTTTCTCTAGCCATTACATTCAAATTTAAATTTTAAAACGCAACCTTCTTTTAACAAAAACAGATAGAAAAGTTAGACATTTTGCAAATTGTATAAAATATTACGTATCATTTTGTTTTTTAATTAAATGTAATTTTAAAGTTTTTTTAAATAGTTTTAATGATATTTGAGATTTAATAGAACTTTTCAAATTATTATATTGTATCAAACCTTTATGAAAAATATACTTATAAGCTAATGTTTTAGACACTCCGTCCACAAAAAAATTTTGATTAGTTCCTGTTTTATAATAATTATGATGGTCATGATTAAAAGAACAAAAAATGTAAACAATCAGGCAATAAATTATTTTTAATTTTATGTATAAAGATACATACTAAATAAAAAATTAAATTTCTGACATTTAACAAATCTAAATTTTTTAACATAAAATTAATTTTTGTATATTTGTCACAATTTAAAATATTTCGTATTGCCTTATTTTGTAAAATTTGTAGTTAGTCAAATATTTCCTCACTAGCACAATATAAAATGAAAGAACATTAAAGAAAATGTGGTAATATAATAATAGTATTAAGTACATTTTTTTTTAGAAAGCAAACTTAAATTAGAACTGATTCTTTTTAACTATCCTACTTTTTCTGCAATCTTCCATATGATACTTTCAAAATAATTAAAGAACTTTAATTTTGAATCCATAATTATCCCTAAATATTTAAATTCGTTTACTAATTACAATTTTTCACCATCAATCATAACATTTCTATTTTGACAATTTAAATTATTACACATAACCATACATTTAGTTTTAGAAATGTTTAATTTTAATTTATTTACTTTTAGCCAATTTAATAATATATTTATCTCAGAATTTAGAGTATTTAAACCATCAAAAATATTTAAAGCATTAATTTAAATTAAGGTCTCATCAGCAAACATTTGTAACTAACACATTTTTAACCTGGACCTAGTATACTTCCTTGAGGAACTCCTATATTATTTATTTTTTATTTGAATATGTTTTTGATATTTTTGTTTTTTGTTACCTGTTACTTAAATAATTTGTAAACCATTTATAAACGTTTCCGCGAATACCATACCGATACAATTTACTCAATAATCTAGTCCTGTCAATTGTTTCGAATGCCCGCTTGAAATCCAAAAATACATCTAGAACATTTTCCCCTTAATCAATGGTTCTCTTCCACGTCTCAATCACACATTGAATGGCTGTCTCTGTAGAGTACCCTTCTCGAAAACCAGCTTGAAAGGAAACTAAATTTTTTTTGGCATCAATGAATTCTAATAACTGTTCATATACGACTTCTTCTAATAATTTCTCAACATACTATAAAACATTTACTGCATGGCCTCATCTCATCCCACCCTTTAGTGTTTTTTACTTTTGGCACTGGTGTAATGTATGAATATTTTAATTCATCAGGCATATTTCCATATTTTAAAAAAGAATTTATAAAATTTAATAATGGGTAACCAATGCTGCCAAACGTTTCTTTTAACAACTTTTGTTTTACGTATATTATTATTTTATTGCAGGATCTTATATACCAATTTTTGGATAGGCCAGTTTTGGGTTTTGAGATAGTTTCTGAGATAGAAAAATTTCTATAAAAATTTCAATTCCCGTTGATGAATCAGTCAGTCAGTTAGTCAGTTACATTTAAATTTTATATAATAGTATAGAGGAAAGTGCAGGGCAAGGGGATTTGTTGGGCCGATTTTTTGCACTTGTTAGACAATAGCCATTTCCAATAATACGCTTGAAACTGGAACAAAATAAACGTGCCAATACGAATGGATTAGCACCACTGCATTGCATTATACACTGCAGGATGTTAAATTGTAGGGTTTTTAGTATAAATAGGATTTGGCATTACATTTTGTTTACTTTGTGATTTAGGTTGAGCAGAGCAGTGTTTAAATTTTATTATTTGTATAATAAAATTAAATAATAGTGAAACTAACCACATTTAATTGACAGTATTTATTAAAACAATTTATTCAGTTTTTATTATTAATAATACTTTTAAAGTAGATTAAAAGCTGCCGATACTCTTATTTTTCGATATTTAATACCAGCTATTTAGCACTGGTCGACAACAAAGTGATGTATTTTAATCTATTGGTTTTAACAGCCCTAAGCATGTTGTGCAATGCCATATTCTAACAAAATAAAAAAGTTATTACATAGCTATTATTGGTTACGCTTTAATTCTCTTATTTTATAAAGCGACTTAAGAGACCGAAGAGTGTAAGTGGTTTTCTTTATATTACGTTTCACGAGTAAGAGGAGAATTATATTAATTCTCGTAGGCGACGCGCGTACGAGTAAAAAGTTTGTGATAAAAATTCGATAAAGTGCCAGTGAAAGCTTAAAAGCTTGTAGGAATCTCATTATATTTAATATATTATTTTTTAATGTTTTCCTAAAATCTTTAATAATAGACTTACACTGATAAAAAATACAACAAACAAAGAATCATACAGGATATGATGAAACTTACTAACAACGTTTTGACTTACTATTTGCTTGGAGTGTGGGAGACTTAATTTGTTTTATTACTATTCTTTTTACATGACAAATTTTACGTAAACTATTATCGAATTATCATGTGTACAATTTATAATAGCTACAGCTTACAAGACATTTGGACCAACATTCATATGAACTATTTCTCATGTTTTTATATGTAGAATCTTCCCTTGAAATATACGTACAGAATTTCCAATCATCCAGAATAAGTAGGTTAGAATTTTGACTTCCTATATAAATACGTTAGAACTTACAACGTTTTGACTTCTTATGTTAGTAGTAGATTTGAGTTGCTATCGGATGCACTCATATTTATATTAGAAACAATATAGTATGATATTCATATATAAAGGGCGGAATATATGCAAAATGCATATATAATTTATGCATATTTTGTCAATTCTATAATTAAATGCATATTTTTCATAAATTATTATTTTAAGAGCATATTTTTATGTTTTCGGCTTTTTCAAAAAATTTAAAACTCAATTAGTATTGTTTCCCTAAATGTTACAACATTCCCGGTATGGTAGGAGGTCAAGTAAGGAACAAATTGGATGTAAATGTAAAAAAAATTAAGGATTTAAATACTTTACTGCATTAAAAAGCATTTATGAGGGTAAACAATCCAACGATCTTATATTTTGCTACCTAAGTTGCAGTATTGTCCGATTAAATCAGTAGATGTTGAAAGAAGCTTCTCTTTACATAAACATATTTTAACTAATAGAAGACATTTTAGTTAAAAATTTAAAAAGATTAGTAATAAGTCCCTTTTATTCAATTTTAGGTAAAAAAATTATTTACTTTTATTTTTTTTTGTTTTTTTTTGCATTTAAAAAAAAATAATAAACATGTTTTTAAGAACCTAATATGTTTCTTTACCTCATTTTAATATAATTAATTAAGAAATATTGCATACCAGTATGCATATTTTGTAAAAAAAAAATGCAAATAACTGCATATTTAAAAGCAAACAAGGCATATAATATAATGTATTTTTAAATTGAATATGATTAAGTTATTTTGGCAGATTAGTGCGTTAGATTTAGAATATTTATATGTAAATATATTTACAATATATGCGCATATTTTGGCTGAATTTAAGTGCATATAATCAGACCTTTATACATAAAGTTAACTAAATAAATCAGTTTTTGTTTATTCTCTTAAATTTAAAGCACAGTAGTTAGATACTTTTAACTTATAACGTTATGAAGAGGCTCCTCATTGCTTTTTCCAAGATAAAAATAACCAATTTCGCATAGCAAGATCGATAAAAGTGGATGCCCTGTATATTTTCTTATAAATTCAGAGTTAATTTCAAGCCTTCATAACAGGCCGCTCGACAAGCCAAAATTTAATTAAGCTGATAAGGGAGCTATAATTAAAAATTCGCGTCCCACTTCCCTGCGATAAAAAGTGTCATCAGAAAATTGCCGCTTATTATACCCAGCCCCAAACTGACCCTAAGGGCAACTCTGAGGTAATTTATTTTTTTGCAATTTTCAGCCACGTTTTTTATTTTTGTGTCTTTAATTTGTTTTAAAGAGCTACTAAAGTAGCCTACATACTATATACGGCTTTGTTGGCAGCTTTGCTCGTCAAGCCACTCGACAAACAAACTGGCGAAAGCGAGACTGCAGTTTTGTTCACCAATTCAACAATACCTAAAAAATATTAATGTGTAGTCGCAACGGCATTAGCCATAAAAACAAAAAAGAAAAGGACAAAGTGGGCCAAGAAATGGCTTTTGAAGAGCTGAAACTGGGCCCAAAGATTGGTTTAAAAATTTACAAAATTAATTGTACTTTTTTAAAATTAGTAACCTCCTTATCTTTAAACAAGATACGCCGTTAATACAAGATGTTACACTACATCACATCAGCAACTTGCAGCAACGTTTTTTTTTGTTGTGCGTGTGCGAAGAAAGCGATTCACGTTTTTCTTGAATCGTTGGAGGTTATATTCGGTTGGAAACACGGTCTCAGAAAGGCCGTTCCACAAAGATGACGTCCTCCAAATGAAAGAGTTCTGAAACAATGATGTTCGGGGTGTACTAAGTTGAACCACATAGGGATGGGCGGCAGTGGTTCGTCGTGTGTTTCTGCTTTGCATTACTCTAGGTGGAATCGAGCGGGCAATATCTGTCGAACACTTGCCATGGAAATATCTGTAGAAAAGAGTCAAATCACCAACCTGTCTTCGATGTTCTAAGCTGTCGAGGTTCTTAGTCAGCTCGTGGTCGGCGATTAGACGAACGGCTCTCCTTTGGATGGAATCCAACAACCGAAGGGTATGCTTCGGTGCAGAACTCCAGATATGAGAGCAGTATTCCAGTGATGGTCGAATCTGGGCTTTATGGAGTGTCAAAAGTTGTTGAGGTTTATACAACTTTTTGGTACGGAAAAGTATACCGAGCTTCTGAGAAGCTGCCCTGGCGATTGCCACAACGTGATTATGCCAAGACATATTTCCTCCCAGGTTGACACCCAGCAAATTAATAGACGAAGTCAGTGGAATTGCGTGTCCTGCCATAACGATATCGGGTTCTGCAGTGTTAACCTTCTTAGAGAAAACTGCTGCCTGGGTTTTTTGAGCGTTAAATTCGACTTGGTTACTGTCACCCCAAGAGAAAATTTCTTCCAGGTCTTTATTGAGGCGTGATACCTCATGTTGTCTGCGAAGATGTGCGTCAGCAGCCGATGTTTGAGATTTCAAAGCAAAAGATGAGATAAGTGTGCTGTCGTCAGCAAAGCTATATATTGGATTTTCTGTTTTCGCTAAAAGGTCGTTAATGTACAGTAAGAAGAGAGTGGGGGATAATATGGACCCTTGAGGAACACCAGCATTGATGGTGAAGGTGTCTGAGAGAAACCCGTCAATCGCCACTTGCAGAGAACGGTCCTTGAGGAAGCTAGACAACCATGAACAAAATCGACCGGGCATACCATAAGAACGCAGTTTACTTAGGAGCCCCTCGTGCCAGACACGGTGAAAGGCTTTAGAGATGTCCAGTGCAATAGCCCGGGACTCCCTATGATGTTCGATTGCGTTGCTCCAAAGATGAGTGACATAGGCTAGAAGGTCTCCTGTTGATCTGGACATACGAAAACCATACTGATGGTCGCTGATAATTTTAAGGCCTTCTAGGTATTTTAGAAGTTGTTGGTTAATAGCTTTCTCCATCACCTTTGATATAACTGAAAGCAATGCGACTGGTCGATAGTTGTTTGGCAGGGTTTTCTTGCCTTTCTTTGGTATAGGCTGGACTCGCGCCTTTTTCCAGCAAGATGGAAATATTCCTTTTTTGTAGGATAGGTTAAAAAGTCTACAAAATACTGGTGTGAGTTCATCGGCGCATTTCTTGAGCACTATAATAGGAATTTCATCTGGACCAGGAGCTTTTTTGGCATCGATTCCTCTCAGAATTCGTTTGACAGGACGCTAACGGAATACGATATCAGTCATTTCCGATCGAACTGCTGGGATGTTCGGGGGCAAAAGTTACAAAGATTTTAAATTTTCGGTTATCGTCTTACCTCAAGGTTTGGGTAAAATTATACCGGTATATCTGTTTAAGGAAAATTTAAAAGTAAATTTTTTGACTTGGCATACGAGACATTTATATAGGAAATTGGATTCCATACACGTTAGTAAGATAAAACATATAAGTGTTTCATTAACGAAAATTAACCGATGCACGTTTATCTAAATGGCTAGATTGGCAAAATTTTAAAACCCGTATATCAAACTGTTAAATGTTTATCTTTAATAGTTGTAAAGTTACTGCACTTTCTTCTCGGTATGTTTTTACATAAAAAATACTTTTATAATTCATTTCTCAAAAACGGTTAAAGATAGGTATAAATTATTATTAACAAAAAGGTTATAATAAGGTATTTAAGAAAACTAAAATATACAGGGTAACCTATTTAAAATACCACAGTTGGCCATAATTTCCGGTATAACCGGAAATAATTCAAACGTGACAATACAGAATTTTAAAAGTTTAAAGTTAATTATTATGTTTGTTGTCAAATTAAAAAAAAATATATACACTGAGGAATATGATCTAATATAACAGGTTTGCTGAGACATATAGTTTGTATTGATAGCTTATTTATTATTAACTCATATTAAATAAATTGTTACTGTATCAAACCCGCTTTAGTGTTATATCATTTCCAGATTTGCTAGATCAGTGTTTTTATTGGTAGTTATCGGTTCCATTAGCAGCACAGTCTTGTTGTATAATGAACCACTTTTAATACGGCAATTTTGATAAGAAATAAATTGTATCTTCTCTATGCGACGCATTTTCTTCCCAGTAAAGCACTTTCTCTACAATTTAGAAAGCAGAACAGCGTCCTCAAATCGAATTGTATCTGTAAGAACCTATAATCTACAAGACGTTGATAATGGTTCGCTGCTATTATTATGAATAATGTCTTCATACAAATAATGTCTTTCATTACAACTGCCAGTCAGAACTAATACAGTATATAATAGTATATTATTAACCAAGGTTTAGACAGCCATCATTATTGCCCGAGCGTCAAGTTTAAATCACGAGGAGCGGAGCGACGAGGGATTTAGGGCGCGAGGGCTATAGGCTGTCTAAACCGTGGTTAATATAATTTTTTTTCCACTACTAACACTTTTATTTTGTACAGTATTAATAAATTATAAAAAATATTAGGTATGTATAAATATATATTTTAATCAAGTTACCTGCTTTGGCATATTGGCAAGATTATTTGTTTTCTTGTCAGTTGGCTTTGTTAATGTCAATTTTGGTTTATTTACGTCATGTATCGTTGGTTGCCTAACCACAAGAAATCACCTTTCATGTTATTTGTTGGGAAATTAACAAATCAAGTTACCTGGTTTTAAATAGATCGGTCAATAATGGATTTCAATGCTTTATTATTGACCGTTGTCAATAGCAACTGAGAAGGGAGAGAAAAACGATTTCTGGCGTTAATTAATCGGTCAATAATGGCGATGTTATAGGTTAGTAGTGGAAAAAACCAGTTTACACCCCCAATAGAACTTGATAATTACTGTGAGTATTCAGGGCAATAATGGCTATAAACCTTTCTATGATAGCAATGACTCCTATTTTGTATTGGCTAAACTCCGTGATATTATCACTACACAACGGTCTAGCAATTTTCGTTGTCTTACAGTAAAAAAGCGCGTTGCTGTAACATATAGTATTAAATAGTTCTATTAAGAGTATGTGAATTCTTATAAGGAATAGAAGGCTTTTCTCTCAGTGTAACTTTACTCGTTTTCGAGATCTTCTAATAGGCCACTTATTGTGAATCACCCTGTATAGGTATGTATAGTTAGGAATTAACTAATCAAAAAAATAATATAAATATAGCAACCGCTTCACTGGTGGTGGATTATAAACATCCAATATCAAAATTTAATATTTTACGAACATTGGGATTTAGCGTTGCGAATAAAGACATTATACCAGATAACCCCAGAAGGGACCAGGTTTTTACTGGGTCAATGTTATGCTTCGATAAAACCGCTTGTCGAGCCAAAATTTAATTTTCACATCAGGGGTTCCTTAATTAAAATGTACCTATTATTAACATGTTGGGTTTTTCCCCCTATTGGATAGTGATGAACGTTGTTGTGAGGATATTTAAATTAATTTACTGGTTTTTACATACACACACAAGGGGAAGAGTATCTGAAGCATCGATAATTGTTTCCCGTTCGCACACATCATTTATAATTGTATTAGTGTGTGTTACATAATTTTCAATTTTTCCACGGTTATATTTTCTATGGCTTCATTCCATAGACCCAAAATTACGTCATTTGTTACAGGATGCATAGAACTTATTTTTGCATTATAATATCGCTTAAATTCAGACCAAACCATTTTAATAGGATAAGAGTAGCAATGGTATGGAGGAAGTATTAAAACTCGATGTCCATGTTGCAATGCTAGTTCGTCCAACCTAATAAAATATTATTAATTAAAAAATGAAAGTAATAGCGCTTCCAGGAAGCTTGAAACATTTGGGTAAGATATGCTGCTTCATTATTATCCAGATCCGATCCTTTATTGTAAATGGTGAAACCGGATTTTTTTTTTTCTAACCATGCAATAAGTACCTAATCTTTTTGCCAACCTTGTATTTGGAATTTTTTCAATTAGCCCAGAATGACAGGTGGCGTTATCTATGATAATAAACGACAAGTTTGGTAACAACTTTCTTGAAACCATTTCTCACAGTGTTCACTATTCATCGAATCATGATAATCACCAGATTTTAGGCCAGACTTAAATATCAAACTTGCATTATTCACAAATCCATTTTCTGAACCAGCATGTAGAATAATATATAGTCCGTCTAGAAAGTATCCGGAAAAAAGAAAGCACAATTATAATTTTTCGGTATATATTTTTATTAGTTGAATCATAAAATTACAACAAATAATTCTTCTCATTTACTTATACAACCTCCGTTTAACTCCAAACACGTAACTAAACATACAGGTACACCCGAAACTAGGTCACCGCCATAATGTTCGGTGATGGTGGTCCAGGCCTGTAAACCGACCGAATCAAATCTGGTTTATTTTGTGGCGCTGCTCGTTCCACTTCAATCTTCATTAGTCCCCATATGTTTTCAATAGGACTAAGATCTGGTTAAGCTGCTGGCCATGGAATTGTTGCCAATTGGTGTTCATGCATCCAAGCTTGAGTATAGGCAGAAGTGTGGCATCTTGCATTATCCTTCTGAAAACGCCACCCGTCTGGATATAAAGCATGAGCCGTTTTAAGAAGGAACCCATTTAGAATGTCACAATACTTTGCACTATTAACGGTGCCATCAACTATACAAAGAGAGCTGAAAACAACTTTCGTCAGATACAAAAACATTCCTAAAATTATCTTCTCGAAAACGTTGACAAAAATCTATTCTTCTTTGCCTTTGTAGAGGTGTCATGGCCGGAATTTTTTTTGGTTTTCTTGCTATGTAGCCTTGTCTTTTCAGTGACATGCGGACAGTTTCTAGACACACTTTTATTCTTCGTGTATTTCCAAATCTATTAGCCAATTTTCGAAACCCTAGACATGGATTTTGCCGTCCTAAGTTTACTAAAGCGTTTAAATTGTTTCCACGAATCTGGTCTATGCCTCATATCTGCGCCATTTTTTATCCTCGGTATTGTCTCATATACTGCACTTTTTCCGAGTTCAGTAAATTGCACTAATTTTTTAACGTTTCGAACACCTTTTCTATACAAAAATTCCACCTTCTTTCTTTTTTCTACTTGCGACATTATTTCACAAATCTTAAACCTGTTTACAATCAACAATATTTTACAGATCGTGTTGTCATAAGATTTTAGCCATAGCCTACTATCGGCACAACCTACTTGATGCATTGTTCTTGCCTTCGAATGTTACAAAAAGGAAATATATTAAAATTTGGAAAAACATAAAATTCCGGATACTTTCTAGACGTACTATACTTTACACCCTCTGACGATTTTTTTAACTGTGTGAAGAATATCATCTTGCCAACTTCGCCTAAAAGTCCCTTTACTGTATATCTAGATTTCATCCAGAAATTCAGGTTTTCAGGGAAATTGAATGTTGCCGTTACTCTTAGATTCTCTTAAAAATGCTACTCGTTTTTGGGCTATATGGGGTTGCTCTAGTAAAAAACGCCTATTCCTATTGATACAGTACATTTACGCCATTTAAATTTTTAATTTTTTTAATCAACAGGTCCGTATTTAAAAATGAACCAGTGGATATTTGAACACTATCAATGATTTTAAGGTTTAGTTGTATTGAGTCAATGGTAGTGTATTCACCTGCTCTATACATCCCTTTAATTTCGCTCTCTTCAGGTATGTTCATTAATGTCGTGAAGTTGTCGACCACGGAATGACAAAATAGCTACATTATTGCGATTCTTAAAATCCTTCTCTATATACCCTTTGCCTTAATTCGTTGGATTGTTGAATACGAAACTCCCAAAGCATCAGAAAATCTCTAAAACAGATAGGTATTTATAAAAACATTGCCATATATTTTTCATGTTTTTTTATTTATGTTTTCACAATTCCTGCTTTATATATTTACTTGCCTCGTAAACTGCGTTAAATGGTAAAATGAGTCTTTCCATCACTTTATCTTTGAAAGTAATAATTTTAAAATTATCGCTTGTTCTTTTTCACAATACCGTGACATTTTTGAAATAATGTTGATTAATAATAATATTGTAAAAAATATTTTGGCTGTTAAAATTATACGACATTCATTATTGACGTAAATTTACTATCTCACCTATAGTTCACGAATGATAAGCACTAGTCGTGACGTAACGGTCAGCGGTCTTTGACCAGACTTTATAGGTATCTTTATAAGTTTTATAGAATTAAAAACCATTTTTCTAATATATTTTAGACCGAAATATTTCTGCTTAGTTACATAAAATGCCAAGTTTATGAATTTTAATGACGTAATTATTAGCGCGATAATTACCATGCCGTAGAGCAAAAAAAAACAACTCGTTTATAATACATTTTAATTAGGGTGCCCCTGTCAGGCATATTAAATTTTGCTTGACAAGCGGCCTTTTATCGGGGCATAACGTAACCCAGTAAAAAGTTCGGGTCCCATGAGAATTATCTTTATTCGCGATATCTTTATCCATGTGGAGCTTAGTTTTTAGCCAACATTTTCTTTCTCGAGCGAAAGAAATGCTTGTGAAATATTAAATTTTAATACTGTGGTAAGTTTTTAGGCAAAACTGACTGTAAGCTTTTTATAATTTTTAGGTTTTAAGAAGTAGTCCATTTTCGCAGTAGTTATACAGACTGTCCGCGGATACGGTTTACATGAGCACAAATGGATGAAAAATTTCATTTTCCGGGAAAAACTCATTCTTGATAAAAAGTTTTGCCTGTAAAAAAATGCAATTCACGAAGAGAAAATTTTGTTTTTTTATACAGGGTTTGCAAAAACTTCAAAAACATGATTTTTCTCCAAGAGTAAAGTGCATACCTGTATTTTTCATTTTTGACCAAAATGCCAATTAGAAAACTTATTAAGAATAACGTTTGTAATTTAAATCCGAGATTTAAAATAAATCCTCGACTTTTTTTAGTTTTTTTAATTTTTCGAGGTAAAAGAATTTTTTTTTGGATAGCAGCATTAGCGCTAGAAATACATACATTATCAATGACAAAGGGGTATTAAAAAGTTTCAAAAACTGATTTTTGGTGTTACAAGAAATATGTATTTTTAATTTCATAAACGATATAACAACAAATAATAATGTCATAATTTGCTATTTAAGCACTCCCCCTCCATATTCAATACATTTTTCCAGCTGTAAACGAATGTGGTCAAAACTTCTTCGAATTTCTTCAATGGAAATTGTTTGGACAGCTTCAATAATTCGCTGTTTTAGAAGCTGTAAGTCGTTCTCAATTGGACGGGAGTACCTACACTAATTGTTTGAGGCAAACCCAAAGATAGGCATCTGAAATAGTTAAATCAGGATTTCTTGGGGCCACAGAACCGGCCCATTCCGACCAATCCATCTGTGGCCAAATGTATTATTAAGCCATTCCCTCACTTTTATTGCGAAATGCGCAGGGCATCCATCTTGTTGAAAGGACATTTCGTTCCTAAATTGGAGAGGCAATTCTTCTAGGTTGTCAGAAAGGAATGTTTCCAACATTTCAAGGTAACTCCTACGGTTATATGTGTTTTCGAAAAAGTATGTGCCAATAATGCCATAATAAGAAATCGCACACCAGACATTTACTTTTTTGTAATATTATCTTCTTGTAGGAATTCTAAAACTGGGATTATTTTCGCTTCAGTATCTAATAGGCGCAGAAGATGATAAATTTATGAAAATTCCTGTTTTCACTTACAATTTTGTTTCCTACCCAAAGACAAATATCCAAACGTTTGGCTTCGTCTCCTTCTTCTTCGTTTGATTAAAAGTTGGCTTAAAGGAATATTTTGTTTGCCTTTAAAATATACTAGTCCCATTTTTGAGACGTAAACGTTAGGGTATCTTTAATTAAATTTCTCTATCACAAAGATGTAAGAACTTTCGCCCGCACCGTAACATTGAACTAAATAAACCCTTTGTTCTAAGTTCAACATTTTCAAAACATATCAAATTCTATTTGACAACTTCACATTTGCCCCATACGTAAAGCAAAGTAATAAAAAGGTAAAAAATTCCTTGTTTTTACAAAATATGGTAGGAATGCATTTGAAATTTTAAAATAAGATACACACCACCCATTATGAAAATAGAGTCTAATAAAATTTTATATTAATACTTTTATTGAGCAGCAAAATTTCTATTTACCTACCTCTAAAAATTAAAGAAACTAAAAAAATCGAAGATTTATTTTAAATCTTGGATTTAAATTGCAAACGTTATTAGTTTTCTAATTGGCGTTTTGGTCAAAAATGAAAAATAAAGGTAGTTTACTCTTGGAGAAAAATCATGTTTTGAAGTTTTTGCAAACCCTGTATAAAAAAATCAAAATTTTCTCCTTGTGAATTGCATTTTTTTTACAAGCAAAACTTTTTATTAAGAATGACTTTTTCCCGAAAAATGAAATTTTTCATCCATTTGGGCTATTGTAAACCCTATCCGCGGACAGTCTGTATATTACAACAAAGAAAAATGTCTGTCTGAACCACAAAAGCATGAAAAATTATGAAAAATAGTGGTTTAAAATCCTACAAGCTTCATGTGTCCCACGCTTTGCACGAAGGGGATGTCGAAAGAAGGTTGAATTTTTGTCACTGGCTTCAAGATGAAATTAATAGAGACCGCAACATCATAAGCTTTAAATACTTTCCATTTGCTGCTTTTAAACAGCAAAGCAAACTGAAAATTTTTGCTTGGCTAAGTTGTTAATGGTACGCTTCGCGAACAACTTCGTATAGTTCATATGGGATTTAGAGATGGGCATACTTAACCGCGGCAAGGGGACAGGAAATAGTAATTTACGTTACAAGACCGGAAAGTACCTAGTGTTTTTCAGGTCGAGACAAGCATTTAATTTATATTTTACGAAAGTAGTCAATTATCTCAAAGTGGAGCTGTATAGGGAAAAAACCCACAGTCGTCTCCACAAATTTATTAAAAATGGTCAGATTAATGTGGTGTACATGTTTCGGTACTAGAGAGTACCATCATCCGCACCGAAGGGCTCAAGTGCCACTAATACCAGGAATGTAAAATATTCTTAACTACACCAATTTTTAAATGCGTCGTATGACTTCTCGTAACGGGCTTTTGATTTTACTGGCAATATATCATAAGTCGCTTTCCTTGCTGCTTCCAAAATTTCTTCTGGAATCTCATTTTCCGTGTCGGATAATTCAAAATCTGAATTCATATTTTTTAATTTTCGCACTCGCTGATTACTTCTCAACACCTCTACATATCCAAAATTATTAAAATATATTCGTAAGTTTAGGAAAAATCAAGTTTTTGCGTGCGGAAACAGGCCAAATTTATAAATGCTAATACCATTCGATTTAAGGAAAGTTGGCCATGCTTTCACCACGTGTGTTGTCCTGAAATTTAACTTTTATACCATCTGTCAAAAATAGGTGAAAAATGCGATTTCCAAATTGACTTTTTAGAGGAATAAGACCATTTAGACCACGTCTTTTGTGGGAAATACCTACCTTGAACCTTTATCTTTTTCGTTTGACCAAAAATAAGGGGGGAAATTTCGCCTTTATACCCGTACGTGTAATAATAAAAATGGCTTGCAGGAGGCATATTAACTTCAATTTTTATAGTTTTTATAATATTTGGAGAGTATTTAATGTATGAAACACCTGTCTTGGACCTCTTTCTTTGCGGTTGACCAAAAATAATTGAAAAAAGTGTATTAGTAAGTATTTTTAATATGTACTTAAAGTTGTGTATAATATCCATTATGGCAATAATATCCTATTCCGCCGTTCCCTCATGTCCATTTTCCGGCCTTGATCGACAAAACGTTATTTTCTGGGCGAAAAATTGTCCAGAAAGTGTATATTTTCTGGTCGGTCTTAAAAAAATCTTTTCAGTGCTAAGTTAAATTTTTAACAGGGACACTCAACTTAGCTGTTGGCTTTGCTTTGCTATTTAATAGAAGCTTAAAGGAACTTACAAATGTCTTCGGAAGGAATTGAAATTTTTCAAACTTATTAAAGAAAAGTCGCCTCCAAATTACGCAACTTTTCCGTCATCTAATCTTTGGCGTGTCTCCTACCGTTTATTATAATATGGAATGAAGATGTGATGGGCGTCGAAACGTTGATTTTTAAGTAAATGAGTATGGCATTATTAATTTATTAAATAAAAGGTTTACAAAACTGCAATAGAAAATACAGGTCCGTATTTAAAAAAATATACCTGAGGATGGTACCCGAAAGACGAAACGTCAGAATAAATATTTGAAAACAACACGTTAGAGAAAATAAAAGGGGCAATAAAAATGTGAAATTAATTTTTCGTCATCTTGGTAGATTAAGCCAGCAAAAAATAAAATAGGAATTGTGAATGAGAATTTTCCTTTATTACATGTCAAATATGGTCTCCCTTGTTTATTTTAGACTACGATAAGTTTTTGAAATAATTCAATAAGCTTGGTATGGTACGGCCAGTTTCTCTTTCTCCACCTTTAAGAAAATCTTCCAAATACTCCAAATTATACATAATTTTAAGCCAATTATTCTTGAAATTAAATGAATTAAGCAAACATCGCAGCGGAAAATAATTGGCTGCTTGTTTTCTTAAATGTTGCAAACTTTAATAACAGATTAATTACATTATTAACATAAATAAACTTGATTACATTATTAAAGAAAGTCCGTAGAACGGCTAATTCAATACGAAAACAAGAATTTTAAGGTTGGTTATATTTTTCAAAATAAATAAATAAAAATGTTGTTCGGACTTAAACAAAAAGAAAACCACACTAATATTCGCAGAAAAGTATTAGTTTTCAGCGCATCTAAGCGCCGTAGCAAGCAGTCCGGTCCAGGTAATAATAATAATAATAATAATAATAATAATAATAATAATAATAATAATAATAATAATAATAATAGTAATATAATAGATTTTTTTTAAAAAGAATGATAACGATTACTACAATTTTAACTAGTAAACTAATAATAATAATTTTATTCTAACAAACGTATAGATTCAGAAATATTATAGTTTTTAGGTAATAAATTAATAATAATTTTTTAGGAACAATAAACTACAAAAAAAAATCGCCTAACCCTGCGCACTAACAATTATTAACGATCTGAACGCTCTTCTAAAACCCATAATACCTGCACGGGAAGAGAATTATTATAAACTTTAACGGCACTGTATCTAAAGGACCTTTGAAATATTGCAGTTCTGTGGTTTAGAACATTAAATTTGAGTTTTTCTCCCATGGACATCACTACCACGGACCAGTTTTAAAAACAAATAAGAAGGGTAATTATTTAAAATAACTCTATGAACAAGGGTAGCTATGTGACTAAAATATCTCTGGCTTAAGCTGAAATAGTGGAGTAACATGATCATATTTTCTAGCATTGTAACAGAACCTCAAGCATGAATTCTGCAACTTTTAAAGACTATTCCATTCGCGCAGAGTAAGTGCAGGTAAATACATTACATCACAGTATGAAACCCAAGACAGAATTAAGGAATCACAAAGTCGTAGTTTTATATCTGTTATTAAAATGTCTTTATAAACATAAAGAATTTTTAGTTTATAGTAGGTAACGCCTTTGCAATAAGCTAGAGACATGTGACTCGAATCAAAGTCGCGAATCAAAAATAACACTTAAATTTTTACAAGACTCCGATAAATTCAAAATCGTACCTCCAATTTCTATTTTAAAATTATCATTCTCCGACACCTGTTTCTTACGAGGACCAAAGAGTAGAAGCTTGGACTTATTTCCATTCAAAAGCAGACCATGACTTCTAGACACCTCCAATACAATTTGCAAGTCGTCATTAATTTTTTTAACTATTGCAGCTATATTATACGAATTAAATGAGTAATATACTTGCATGTCATCAGCATATTGATGTGACAGACATGCCTTCAGAAAACTACAAAAATCAGACGTGTATAAAGAACAAAGCAGTGGACCATGCCAAAGAGGTAGGTACCATCAGCATTAGGCAGACATTTGCAGAAATAAGTTTTTTATATTTTGAGTACCCAGAGTAGCAAGAGCAAAACTAGTGACGCATTCGCCATTTTATTTTCTTATCAATATTTTGTTGATTTTTCGTTTTTTCCGAAAAGCGACCCTGTCTTTGGGTAGCAGTTACCTACAGTTTTTAGTAAAAAAAAAATATGTGATAAATTAATAAAACCATAAAACGAAATTTTGTCAAATTTGCGCATTTTTTTTCTGCTTTTATTAAAACACTGTAGGCAATTGTACTCCGAGGAAGTAACGAAACATCGATTAAAAAAACAAATGGCGGAGGTGTCACTAGTGTTTGCTCTTAATTTTTGTATTACCAATCAATCAAATTTGATTATATAAATAAATATTGTTTGCTAATATCATTTATGTTCCAGTGTGCTACTGATCATTCCTAATATCGAGACCGAGCGGATGTGAAAAGCAGACTTGGAGGACAGGATAAAAAAAAATACAAGTGGTTCGGATTCCATGCTAAACTGTAGGTCCAGGCGTCTGACTCACATTTCCCAAGAAATAAGGGATAAAATGGGCCTCTTATTGGCCTTAGTATACTGGCTCTTCCGCCAACCCCTGCTTACAAAAAAAAAGATACCGGGTTAGTTAGTTATTGGTAAAAACCTGTGTGAAAACTAACATAAGAGTATCGACAAAAAATGAAAAAAAAAATCTTTTGATAAAATCAAATTTTTCTCCTGCGTTGATACTGCCCCGGGTGTTATCTACCATTGCTACGCCACTGTCGCTTCCCCACATCAATATTCCAACACACGCCACTGCTTTTTATAGCAAATGACATTTGGTAAATTAATTTTTAAATAGGATACCTACCTATTCCCCCCTCATTTTGTATTTGTTACGTAGCACCAGCGAAAAACTTAAATTTGCTTTTTTATTTATGGTCTTTTTGTATCAGTAAATTAAACTCAGCTTTTAACAAAATAAAAGCCGTTTAATTTAAGAATGCTTATTTGCTTCCCTTTTTACTTAAACTGTTTATGAAGCAGTCTTATTTAGTATATAATAATTAGCCCTTACTTACTTTGTCAAACGTAATTAAAAACAGATTCATCTTGTGAACGCTTAATTAAGGCAAAAAAAAAATGACGGCTTTAAAAAGTCTAAGAAATTTAACGAAGAAGTGCCATTCAAATTCAAGGGTTAGTGTTTCAAACCATACATTTCATTTTTTTATATTTCTTTAAGTAATTTTACGTATTAATGCACTGCAACTAAATACCAGAGTACAAATATACTCTGTACGTGGTTATATACAGGGTGAGTCGGGAGGAACGGACCAAATTTCAGGAGTGTATTATACACGCGAAAACAATGTAAAAAAATCCATATGTTCTTATCCGATATTTATTTGTTTTCAAGTTGTACCGCAATATCAAATTTTTGTCTAGGTTCCACTTTTATAATTTTCGCGTAATTCGAGTATGCCATGCTCAAGGCTCTAAACTATTTGACATCTATGTTGTCTTGACAATGTGTCTGCGTATTGTGGCAGTAGGTATTTAAACGTTTCTTTTCAAGTTTGAGTGATTAACGTGTTACAAAATGCCAAATACTTATTCAAATTTAGAATATGCAAATACGGTGTTTATTTATAGTTTCTGTAATGGAAGTGCTACAGCTGCTGTTGAAGAATATCGTCAACGGTATCCACATCACAGACATCCGACATCCTACTAGAAACGTGTTTATCAGAGTTTTTAACAATTTGTGCGAGAATGGTAAGCTTCCCAGTGCCAACATTACATATGAACGAGCTACTCGACAAAGTTTAGAAGAAGTAAAAAATATTTTGGATTTACCTAGTAGAAGAAAATGCAACCACCAGCTCACGAAGAATTGGTACTCAATTGGGCATGCCACAAAAAAGAGTATTAAACACACTCCACGAGCAATGCTTATATCCATACCATGTACAGGGAGTACAGCACCTAAAACCGGAAGATTATACTAAACGTACCTATTGAATTTTGTCGGTGGATAAAAAATAATCATCGTGTTGTATCGCATATACTTTTTACAGATGAAGCAATATGCAACCCGAGACGGTATTAATAATACTCGTAACTCTCATGTATGGTCAATCGAAAATCCCCACGCAACAGTTGAAAGTAAGGTGTGGTATGCTCGATAGCTATGTAATTGGCCCTTTCATTTTGGAGAATCGCCTCACAGGAGACAACTACCTAAATTTTACAACATGAGTTACAAGGACTACTAGAGGATGTGCCTGTAAATATTAGAAATTAGAAGGCAAATGTATTACCAGCACGATGGAGCTCCTGCACATTTTGCTCGTCAGGTCAAGCAACATTTAGACGAAACATTTCCAGGGCGTTGGATTGGTGGCGGTGGTCTTATTAATTTTCCTTCAAGATCTCCAGACCTCACAGCACTAGATTATTGTTTATGGGGCTGGTTTAAAAATGAAGTGTACAAAGTGAAAGTGGACACTCAGGATGCACTAATTCGACTTATTAGAAATACTGCAGCCAATTTTAAAGAAGAAAGACATGAAGCAATTAGAAGAGCCACAGGCCCTCTTCGTAGACGAAGCAGAAAATGTTTGGAAATCAATGACGGTATTTTCGAACATTTATTAAAATGACGCTATATGATTAGAAAATCGTTAAGCACTTTTCTTTATTTGGTATTACGCTATAACTTGAAAACAAATGATTATCGAATAAGAACATATGGGTTTTTTCAAATTGTTTTTGCGTGTAGGTACGCTCCTAAAGTTTGGTCCGTTTCCTTCCGACTCATCCTGTATACAGGTCATGATTAATTATAAAAATCTAAATATTGTCCCTCGCCTAAAACTTTATTAATTTTATTGGTTAATAATCACACTATATATTTACAGCCTAAGCTTTTTTCAAAGGCTTCTTTTTATCTTCACTTAAGAAAAAATGTATTTTTCTTAAGTTTTTACTTTACTTTTATGAAAACATTTTTTAAATATAAATTATTTATTGCATTAAAAAATTTTGCCACACTTTGATTTGAATAGTCCTAACTTTTTGGTCCTACACTGTACGCGCATTTTGACTGAATATTTTTATTCTCCTAACATTTTGACAAAAAAGGTGTACTACTTTTGTTTCGATAAATCTAACCATTTTCGAGAAAAAGCTCTAAAATAACATTACTTGCATGTGATGAATATGAAACCATTTTAATTAATTATTTTTTGATTTAATTAATTAAATTTTTTAAGAAGAATTAATTTATGCATTTGAGAGGAAGGACGTCACTTTGAATCTTTGATTTGAACGTTTAATTTATTGTTCTAGTAACTTATGTATTTTAAAACTGCAAATAAAATTGAACTTTAACACCCTGTAAATCCGTTAATAATCAATTTTCGAAAAAAATGTTATAGGAAGAGATAGCATTAACTTTCGGTCTAGAATTATTATTCCCTAAATTTTTTGCTCATCATTTTCGGACACCTTGTATATTACATGTATGTGGTTAGAACGATTGAGTAAAGACTAAATTCGCATAAAAAGTTGTAGTAAAGCATTTTTACAAATAAAGCTAATTTAAATTTTATCCTCTACTTATGAATACAAATTGGAACTTTTTAACCCCTTAAAAAGGCGTTACCCGGGAGCGATTTTCTTTAATGAGAACGCAATAAATTTGCATCCCCAGCGAATACCTTGGGGAAATCAAACAGCCAGCCAGCGTTAGTTAACATCAGTCAGTGAGTTCTCTAAAAGCATCGGCCAAAATTGGTCACAATAATTAGGGCATTGTTTTTGTGTTAATTGAAAGTCGGTGTAGGAGTAAAGTAATGTTTGTTGTTTAGTGTTTGAAACACAGTGACTACTAGATCCTAGATCGATATACATACTTCCCAGTTCCCAACCAACATAAATAGAGCATTAAAAATTCATGAGTTTTGCTAACATTGGCCTTCCAATGCACTAATAACTTACTAACTAACTAACTAAAACCTACGCATACAGGTCAGTATATCAATTTAACATCAAATCACTCAAACAACACGAAACATGGCATAGTTAAAACCCTCGTGGATAGAGCAATAACAATCTGTAACTCGGAAGAAGCACTTAAAAAAGAAGCTCACCACATCAAGACCGACCTCAACAAAAATGGCTACTCCACAAGATTAGTTGACACAATATTGGAAAGTCGTAAGAATCGACCCAACGCGCAAGAAGCAAACAGAGAGGCACAAACAACACTCAATATTCCGTATCTCAAAGGAGTATCTGAGAAAATAAGAAGACTAGGACAACGATATAACATCAACACCGTACTCAACTCAAGGGACACCCTAAGAAGCCACCTGACGAAGACAAAGCCTACAAGTCAAAAAGATAGGAAAAACTGCGTCTACCAGATCCCCTGTGAGTACGGCCAATCTTATATAGGTGAGACATTAAGACCACTCGAGACAAGGATTAAAGAACACAAAAACAATACGTTAAAAGGAGAGACCGAAAAATCAGGTGCAGCTGACCATGCCTGGAAACAGGGTCACCATATTATGTGGTCAGAAGCTGAAATCCTACATAAGGAACCACACTGGAGGAAAAGAAAGTTTAAGGAAGCTGCTATTCACCAAAACCCAGGCTGCTTTAGTAAACCATCATTAGACATAAGAAATATCTGGAAACCCTTGTTAGATATAGATGTAATCTTAGGATAAGATCGCGTGCCAACTGAACGCATGACTGCACCCACCTCAGTTATGCTTTAGTGCACCTAGTTAGTATAAATAGTCATGTAGTTACTTTACTTATTTAGTATTCACCTGAAGACGACTGGAGATACTTACTAGTTGAAACGTTGTGATTTATAATAGATAAAGACAATGGAAGTCCAAAACTTTCATCTTTCAATAACTTGTCAGTTGCAAAGTTAGGCCATAAGAGTGGGATGGTGCCAGTGGCTACTCCAGAAATTTAGTCGGGGAGGGGGAAAAGAAGCTATCGACTGTGCCACGCCCAAAAAAGAATATTTGGGCCTATTAAAACTTTGGATAATGACTCAATAAATACTCGTCACAGTCAAACCAGTGCCAGTGCAGTGATTGGAACAAAAAATATTTCTCTTTCAACAATTAAAGTAGTTTTCCCTGTTACTGCACTACAGTAATGGAGGTTAACGTAACAAATATTTACTTGAAAATATGTTTAAAATTATTTGAGGATTAATAGTAAAATTTATTATAGTTCAACAAATATTAATTGTTTAAATAAATCATTTATTAAGCTTGACGTATGTGGTATTTATTAAAATAAATGTTTGTTTGATAGAGAAAACAAGTTTATATAGTAAATACTAACTTACTTCTATCGGCAACCTATTTATTCCTTTCAAATAAATATTTATTTGAAATAATAAAAAAAATATTTGTTTTTCCAAATAATTTTGTAAATTGTTCTAATTTCTGTTATTATGACTTATAAACCGCTTTCATAAAAAACTATGTATAATTGATATAAAATCCTGATCCAATTAATTTAAAAGTAAATCATGGTGAGTATCACAATTTGATTACTTATTGGAGGGAGCAAATGGTAAGGATTCTCTGTTTATTATAAAAAAAATAAATAATATACAGTGTATCCCCGGATCGACGCAACGATAGGTGAAAAAGGCTGAAATTTTTTGAGTTGAAACTTTATCTTCTGGGGTTCAGCCCTGCTTGGATAAAAACTAATTTGTGCCATAATTTTAATTTCGAAAAATTTGGAAATTTTCAAAAACCTTTTTTTCCCACCAGTAAAGTGCTTGATTTCTAGGAGATACGAAAAAATATTATTAAGAAAAGATGTTTAGAAATAATAAATGAGTAAAAATCCAAAATTTTAAAATCCTATGCCTACTTTGATGTTTTGCATTATTATAATTTGTATTGATTATTATTATTAATAGACATTAAGATAATTAAAGAAATGCGAACCCAAAAATAACAAGCAATTCACTTCGTTCAAAATATAAATAAATAGGCTATTCATGCTATTCGGTGCTATTCAGAAAAAAATAGTATGCCATGGAAGGAAAAAAAAAATAATATTTTGACAGTTTGTTGTCAAAAATAGTTTGGTATTTTTAATATTATTGTAGTGTTCTGTACTCTAAAACTGATACGAACTTTCGAAAACATTACTGTAAAATATCAAATATGCTTACTATACCAGAACGGATCTACCTAATTCAATGTTATGGTATAGGTGAATTATCTTTGCCAGAGGTTATCAGGCTATTTAATATGAAATTTCCGAGCACAGTTTTAGTCAAATCTACAAATATACAAATTGTATATTTGAATAGGCTTCCAAATGACGTAGAAGTATTGAAAAATAGCATTACAGATGTAATAAACTCTATTTCCCTGGAGGAGATAAGAGCAGCTTTCACTGCATTTCGGGAAAACATTGAGGAATGTGCGAATAAAGGCGGCGAACTTATTGAATAAATAAATATTTCAGTTGATGTTAGTATTGATATCAATTAATTTTTTGATGTAGATATTGTATAAACCGTTGTTAATGTTACTATTGAAATAAAGTTTATTTTTTGATTTATCTTATAAACCGATCGTGTTTAATTTATTATTTTGAACAACTTTTCTTAATAACATTTTTTCGTATCTCCTAGAAATCAAGCACTTTACTGGTGGGAAAAAAAGTTTTTTGAAAATTTCCAAAGCACACTTGATTTTTCGAAATTAAAATGATGGCACAAATTAGTTTCTATCCAAGCAGGGCCCCAGAAGATAAAGTTTCAACTCAAAAAATTTCAGCCTTTTTCACCTATCGTTGCGTCGATCCGGGGACACACTGTATAGACATGACAAAAATATAAATCAAATACAACTATAGGATTCGGGCCGTAATACCTTTTTCATTATCTACAATAACTAAATGTTAACATGTAATAATATTTTATTTTTCTAAAATAAATGAGATTTATTATAAATAAACATAAACAAAAATTGTCAACAGTAAATAAATGTTTATCTCAAATGTCCATTTATTTAAGGCAAGTAAATATTTGTTTTAATAAATTCGGCAGCAGTTTATTTAAATATATGGGACCATTTTGTTCGTTCTGCAACCTGCATAAATAGCGAAAACATGAGAATAAGTACTTATGTTTATTATTGTTTATTTACTTTTTACATATTAAGAATATAAAAGTTTATCAAATTTTAATTTTATTTAAGTTTTATTCTACATTATATCAATTTAAGTAACGCAATTTCACCCAAACTTTTTGCCTAAATTCAGCTCTTCCTCTTATGCATAGACAATTTACCTTTAGATACCTACAGCTTATCTCCTGCGCAAACAAAAGTTACGTTTTATGGGTGAAAAAATACGTCCGAGCGCATGACTCGTCGGTCAGCTGTCTTCATTCTGGGAACCTTCGTGCATGCGCACAAACCTCGTGTTATCGGCCGTCCTACTTTATCGACAATAATCGACGCGCTCAAAAATACTCTCCAGAACCGGCTCGGCCGCCATTTTTGTTGTTGTGTTTTAAAGTTTCTCTTCTCTGGGGATTCCTTGTAGTTTTCTAAAGTTTTCAGCTATCGGATCGGCTATCGTGGATTGTGGGACTGGTGTTTAATATTTATGGATTTCTGGTTTTTGTGTAGTTTAGTTAGTGAATTGTGTTTGTGCTTTTAGTGACTCGGATTGTAATATAAACAATGACTAGTACTAGTTGCAGCCGTTGTATAATTGTATTATGCCCAAATAGGGGTAAAATAAACCCTCTATGGTGGCATATGAGCAAGAATTTAAATTTTAAAGCCCGGACCTGTCTATTTTCCCATTCGTCAAACGATAATGTTGCAGTGCGCATGTCTAATAGTTCCCAGTTTTGTTTACATGCGCGAGGCCATAAAACTGCCACATTCGTGATTATTGTTTGTTTATCTAAAGGTAAATTGTCTATGCTCTTATGTCGGTTTTGATTTATTATTTTAATATTAAATGTAAAAATTATCTTGCGATCAAATAAAGGCCATGCACGTTAATTGTGGTTTAAAAGCCAATTTTGAACTTCCATTGCACTATAATGACCAAGCCTGTAGTTCTTTGCACCACCAAAAAAGATAGCAAAACGCTGTTAAAGTTTCAAAAGCAGTGGCAAGCAAATCAATATTATTTAACGTAAATAATTAAAAACCAAACAAATATCAAAGCAAATTCAAATAGGCCTACTTATTTAATACAAACAATATTTGTGTCAGACAAATGAAAATTATTTGATCACAATAAAAATTAGACAAACAAATCATTTGTTTACTTTAAAACAAACATTTTTTCAGTGTGCATACAAATAATAATATCCTCGACGTGGTTATACAGATCATGATTAAATATGAAAAAATAAAATATTTGTTATATTTATCTCTGGCCTAAAATTTCATTCGTTAATAATAACACTCTAGGCTTTTTTCAAAGGATTATTTTAATCTTAACTTAAGTAAAAATTTATTAATACTTATAATTTTAAGGCATCAATATCGCAATGAATGCTTTGACTGGTCGGTCAACTTGAACAACTTAATAAAAAGACTAAACTCCGTTTGTTATGGAATTAGGGTGGTTGGTAAGTATATGAATGAGGGAACAGTTAGGATAATGCATCATGCTAATTTTAATCGCTAATAAAGTATGGAATTATATTTTGGGGAAGACGCAACACGACACAAGACATTTTTGTGGTTCAAAAGCGGGTTATGAGAATTATGGGTAAGATGGGATTATTTGCATATATAAGCAAAGTTGTAGGGGCGTTTTTAAAAATAAGTGTGATATATATTTATGAATGTTTAATGTTTTTCTTTAAAAATCAGGAACTTTTTAATTTTAAACAATCACATTCTTACCCCACAAGAACAATGGATGTTAACTACCCAATACATCGACTGACACTAACAGAAATATCTCCACATTATATGTGTTTAAAATTATTTAATGCCTTACTAAATATAATTAAAAAAGTAGATTCACAAAAAATGTACAAAAGAGAAATTAAAAAACAACTTATTGATTTAGAACCTTATAGTTTAGGTGATTTTTTCGCTTAGAAGTTTAAAGAAAACAATGTACTTTTCTTTAGCTGGTGACGGCATTTCATTCAATGTTTTTTGTATTCATGATTTGAAATAAAGAAGTTTATTATTATTATTAAAAAATTTTCAATTTTTTATTGTATTAATTATTCTTGCCACAGCCTATATGCACCACTGGTGTTAGCTGATCTCTGGGAATCCTTAAGCCATTTCAGTACCGCGCGGAGTCGGAATTTTAACGCTCTCTCTCATCTGTCTTTGTTCCAAATGGACGAATAAATGGTTTTGTCTATTTTATAAGAGATCTTTGGAATTAACCAAAATAAAATCAGTTAACTACTGTGCGAGCAAAAATTATTTGCATCAAAGAGGGCCTTGCATTTAAGGACGTAATGCTTAGCCGTATGCCTTAATACATGTTGGGTGTCAGTAACTACCTGAATTAACAATCAATCAGTTATTCCGTCATCTTTGACAGTCGTTACAAGTAATTTGATTCATCGCTAATTTTTCCAATTTCTTGAACAATTCGCACAATGGGCTTTACGAAACAGCACAAAACATTCATGGTTGAAGCGTATTTTCGAAACAGGGTTAAAGTAAATGGTGAGTGGTAATACAATCCGGCTTTGTGCATGGATTATTTTCACGAACATTTTCCTAACGTTGCTTTTATTGCTGGGGATTTTTATCATTGCCTGAAAAGAACCGTGGCTGTGTTTAGGGAAACAGGTTCTATACAACACAAAAAAGGGGCAGGAAGACCATCTGTAAGAACAGAAGAACTTGTTGCAAACGTTCGTGAAATAATGCAAAATAGGCTAACAAATTGTATAAGACGCCTGTCCCAAGAAGTGGGAAGATCTCATGGAACATGCAGGACTATTCTTAAGAAGCAGCTAAATGTATTCCCTTATAAAGTGCAAGTATTCCAAGAAATACCAGCCGCAGATTTTGAAAGACGCAGGAATTACTCTCAATGGTTTACCCAAAATTTATTGGAAAGAAATTATTTTCGAAACTATGAAGAGACGTGTGAATTTATGCTTGGAGCATGGCGGTGGCTAATTTCAGCAATTTATGTAATTATTATTCTTTCTGTATATTCTTACTTTATTAATTTTGTAACAAACAAAAATAAATTTATATTTGTCTATTTATTTTATTACTCATTAGTTTGACATATTATCATGTCATAATATGAATTTGACAAAATTTTAACCTAGATTTAGTTAGATATATCGTCCCCATATCATTGTGATCTAAACCAAGCCCTACGTTGTTTAATCCAAGTCCTCTTTGATGCAAATAATTTTTGCTCGCACGGTACAATCGGTTCATACGACTGTAAAAAGTTCATTGTTTTTTTTTCCGAATTTTTTTACATGTTTTGTTGCGTTCATACCTCCACGTCCCGGTATAAACGAAACCACTAAAATTTTATTCCTATTTTTATTTGCTTGTAAATTCCTGGAAAGATCAATTTGATTAAAAAGTTTTCGGTTTCTAGTCACGTCGCAAAGCCAGCAGAAGGATTCGCAAAACCTTCGCTTTCCTCATGTAATTTCCAAAGGGTATTGTAGCGGACGCGAGTTTCCGAAGAAAACGTGCTCATTTTAGAAATACCTTGATCTGCTCTCATTCTCTGTTCTGTGTTCCGTTTTGAAGTGTCCCTATACTTTATTAAAATAATTTTTTGATGATGTTTAGCATCATTTTTAAACAACCCCTTTTTCCTGTAAAGACCAGGGTCGATAATTTTTGAAACCGAAAAAAATAATAGTAGGATGAAACCCATTGGAAAAGGAAGAGAATATAACAAAAATGAAAGGAAAAATAAATTACGGGCGATTCGAGGTCAAGAAGTGGGGGGCGGTGAATTTTTAAGGTTAGAAAACGATTTATCTCGATTTTCGGCAAAACTACAAGTCCTATGGGAAAACGTTAAATGGCAAAGTTGTATTGATGACCCTAATCGCATCATATTATAGTATACATAGTTTTAAACATAGTTTTTCTGACAGCGATTTATGTGTGACAATAATATAAATTAGTATAATTTACAAAATTATTTGGAAAAACAAATATTTTATTATTTCAAATAAATATTTAATTAAGAAAAATATATTTGAATTATAGGAAACAACTCATTGTTTGGTTTAAATATCGCAAGGTTGCTGACAACTAAATATTTATTTGAAAAATATAATAATCTTGCCGATAGAAATAAGCAATTATTTTTGCTATAAAAACTGGTTTACTTTATCAAACAATCATTTATTTATATGAATTAATATAATATATTTTACTATTTAATCGTCAAATAATTTTAGACGTATTAGCTTCAATTTTAATTGTTCTCTGTGCATACATGGTTTCTAACTGACTGGTTGAACTGGTCGGAAATTTTTTTCTTTGCGTAGACGTTAGAAACGAATCCACAACCAACAATTTGGCTTCTGCGAACGCCGGATTTTCTGCCAGCGGTTTGGGTTTTGTTGTGTGCGAACGCTTTTAAACACGTGCGCATGCATCGTTAATTTACTGACGATTTCTGACCGCTGTCCGAACGAAGCTATTTTCAAATAAACATTTGTTTCGGCCAACTCCATTTTTATTTAGATTAAATAAATTATTTTTTAGTATATAAACTTTTAGAAGGTTGCTCTATATATTGGGTAATTCATACACGTCAATCTCATGAACTTCTGAGAGGAAAATGCATTAAAAATTACAACATAAAAGGGGAAAGTTGGCAAAGTACGAGAAATGTTTAGGAACTTAATAAGGAATTGGTAATATTCACTACAAAGTTTGAAGTAGCTTTATGTGTTTTGGGCTATAACTTGTTCGGTAGCTCCGAGATGCACAATAAATTACTTAAGTCTCTTATAAAACAGAGGACGATGTGTCTTAAACCCCTTAGTTGGGATACTGACCGGACACTGCAAGCTGAGGAAGCACCTAGACCTAATCGGTGTCGAAGAGGACTTAATCTGTGCTGTATGCCTGGAGGACGAAGGGACCCCGCTGATCTTTCTGGGCACCTGCGAGGCCCTGTGAAGACTCAGGCATCAGGTGCTAGGACCAGCCGTTCTCCAAAAGGAAGAAATCACGGTCCTGGCCTGGAGCGACATATTTGCCTTCATAAGTTTTATGTCCAAAACCAATCATCTGTAGAATTGTTATTTTGTGTAACAAAATTTAAAGGACTATAACACTGACAACTACTGTCATGCATACAGACAACAATTTGCTAAGGTCAGGAGTTTTAAACAAAAGTAAACAAAACTATTTATACCTTTTTTTAATTTCATATCAGTAAAAAGAAACGCTGAAATAATGCAATAAATCTGAAAACATTTAATATTTCCGAAACAGTTTAAGATGGGTATAGGATATTATACATGAAGTATGTCTAAAATCTTCTAAAGAATCCGAAAATTAAATAATATACAGGGTGTTGCATTTAAAATAACAAAGTTGGTATTGGCGACTGTTACATGACACACCCTGGATAGATAAGCGGCACTTAAATTGTCGAACATCTTAAACAAGTTAGTAGCTCACAGTTCTAACCAAAGACTTCTAATATATAAGTAGAAGTCTTTGGTCCTAACCCAACAGTCCCGAGTGTAAAGCTTGTTTACGCATTTGGATATTGGCAAACTTGGAAAAGTGTTTAGGACTTTAATAGACTGTTGGGAAATGGCCACTTTGTAGGCTTATTATTGGTATAAATAATATACACGTAGGGAAAATGTTTGTCCGCCCATCTCTTAGTAGTAAGTTAGAATAGTACAAATATGAAGTATCGCAAAGTAAACAGAAATAGGTAGATTCTGTTTCCCCCACTCCATCGCATCGGATCTGGCTGGCTCGATGCGTTTTGCTTGATCCTGATCCTTTCATTCAGGCGGCAACGTACGAAAGAATGAATATTTATTTGATATTAATATATTAATAGAATCGAAGCGGCGCGGCGTGCCACCAGCAAGTGCCATGAGCGAGATGCAATACGATGGAGCGGGGGAAACATAATCTACCTACCTCTGTTTGCTTTGCGATACTTCATATTTGTACTATTCTAACTTATTACTAAGAGATGGGCGGACAAGCATTTTCCCTACGTGTATACCCACTTTCATAGCAGCAGAATGAGATAATAAAATATACAATTTAACCTAGTGCTTTTTACAGATTGCCTGCCATTCACTAATTTGAGTTGGTAGCATCATTCCAACTGACTATAACTTCGTAGCGATCGACGCATGCTAATTTTGAAAATACGTTATAATTAACACGTTAAGCCCCAGAGTGAAAAGCATGACTTTCACCTCAGACCAGATCATTTTTTTTTAAATTTTAGTATTAAAATTATCTTAGTTTCGCTACTTACATATTGACTTGAGGCTCTAACATATTTTTTAGCGAAAAAACAGTGTGGCTACGTCAGATGCACACGGTCTGTATGATTTTTTTTTCCTTGTTTTTAGTTTAGACCATGTGCACCAGATTGTCTCACACACACACAATGTATAAAGCAATATATTGCAACGAGTAAAACATTTATGATGTTCTATATATAAACTAAACAATATAAACTGCACTTTTAATGATTAACAAAACTAAAGAACTAATTTTATGATGCCACTAGGCGGCTATATTTGACAGGACGGTGAATATTCTTACTTACAAAAAATGAATTACGGTTTCGCCAAACTAAGACATTTTTTTGTTTTATATGGACCAGAGCTCTCTAAATCACCATATAACAACACAGAAATTGTGTCCCTGGCGCGGCCACAGTCGCCTGAACACGATAATATATTGTGGACAAATTGGTGCACGTGGCCCGAGGTAAAACATGCTGTGCACCACTGTGGTACACATTGGGCTTAACGTGTTAAATTATTATACAGTGTGACCAGTAAAGTGCGCATCATATGTTTTTTTTTATTAATGGCTTTATTCGAAATTTGACTTAGGCATCAAGTTCTGCTTTGATTGAGATGAAAATTAAGCAAAAAATGGTAATCACGTGATTCGCATTATCTGTCAAAAAAAAATTTTTTCCAAAAAATAATTCAAAAGTGGGGTTATTTCTGATAATAGCGAAAAAAGTTATAAGAAAAAGTTTTTTTAAATGCAGTTTCTAGCCAACATTCAAAATTTCAGCTGCATAAGATAATTTTGGTTTTTACCCACCAATAAAATTTATTTTCCACTTTTAATGAACACTTTACTGATGACACGGTGTTCCTTTTGTCTTAATATTTAAGGTGTATTACTTTCAAACACAAACAACGTTTTTAAAAATACTTATTTTATGAACCTTACACATGGTCAAAAACAAATAAACTTTGCATCACATGCGACCAAATTTTGATTTTGTAGAAAAAGACACATTTAATATGGCGCTACTTTAAAGGAAATGTATTTAAAATAAAGCATTGTCAAAACTAAGAAGTTTTATGTAGGTTGCGCTGAGGCTTATTTTGCAAAAGTGGTGCAATTTACAAAATATCGGTAAAAATCAAAATTATCTTATGCAGCTAAAATTTTGCAGGTGGGCTAGAAACTGCATTTAAATAAACTTTTTTTAATAACTTTTTTCGATACTTTCAGAAATAACCCCACTTTTGAATTATTTTTTGGAAAAAATTAAAATTTCACAGATAATGCGAATCAAGTGACTACTGTTTTTTTGCTTAATTTTCATCTAGATCGAAGCAGAACTTAATGAATGTCAAAGTCAATTTTCGAATAAAGTTATTAATAAAAAAAAATCCCATATGATGCGGACTTTACTGGTCACACTGTATAATATAGTTATATTAAAAAAATTATTATTTGGGTTTGTTGAAAGGTAAAAGAAAATAGCTTATAATATCTGTTAAACATTTTTTTATGATATTATTGATAATATCTTAATAAAACAATGCACCTATTGAGATGCATGACCTGTTCAAAGAGATATCCATCCTCTGCCACACTTTTCTCACTATAACACAATTATGCACTAAACAGCGCGATCAAAAAGTCAGAACTTCAATGCTGTACCTGTACCAGTATACGGTGATTCGTGTTGTAAAATAATCATGCTACAGTGCTGCCAAAATTATTAGATTTTGAAAGAAACTAGGTGGGTACGTACTTTTTTATCTATTTAGCTGGAAATTTTAGTAAAATAAATTTTAAAAATTTTAATTTGAAAAATATTTTTTTTTTATTTGAGAAAGAGGAGCGGGGGCACCATTAGTGGGTGGGTGGTTTGCACGTAGCTCCCCCACTTCACGACACTGTTGTTTTATTGCGACGATGAAAGCCAACATAAAAGAACAAAGTGCCGTAGGGGCTTTTAGGTAACAAACAGAGATCTTCCAGCTTTGATAATATGCGGGAGATAAAAGGGGTCTATGTTGTTTTGCCTTTACAACAGATAATTTGAAAAATTTAATGAATAAGTTGAAATATTATAAAATTTGACAATATAAGACTTAATTATTTATTTATAAGATTGTAGAGGTACACTGAAAAAATCTTCATTTTGAGTAAAAAAACTTATTTGTTTGACTTATTTTTATTGAGGCCAAAAGTAATTTTTATTTGTCTGACACCAATGTAAATAGTATTACTGCCAGAACCTATAGTTCCCTAGTTGATTTTCAGTTATTGGTTGTTGTATTTAATTTATATTTTTGTCATACCTATATTATTATTTTTTTCATAAAAAAGAGCATCTTTATTAGCATTATTTTTATTTGCTCCCTCCCATCAGTGATCAAATTCTGATACTCACCATCATCAAAATTTCATAGCAATTATACATAGTTTTTCTGAAAGCGGTTTATGTATCATAATAATAGAAAATAATACAATTTTACAAAATTATTTGGGAAAACAAATATTTTATTTTTGAAGAAGTAGTTCATGCTCAAAGTGGAGTGACATGTATAGAAAAAAGAAAAGCACAAAGTCTTTCTTCACAAGTTTATTGGAATTACTAGGCGAACCTAGAATAATTCATAATAATTCGACATGTATCGAGTGTAGAAACACTCATCATCGGGAAAACAAAGTAAATAGTACAATGTGATGTGTTAGTAATAGAGAAAATAGTAAGTGGGATTGAGCCGTAAATCGTAATGGAGCTTTCAATGGTGTACACGAGGTGTAAAAAATAAATAGTCAGAAGACCGACAAGACTTAAGCATACGGGAAAGTCAAGGGCTAGTGCAAAGGCTCTGTCTTGGGCAGAAAAATAAAGAGCCTAAATGATTTTCACAAAGTCTGCTTAAAACTCTCTACTTTTACTGTTGCTCCCTTCATTTTTCTACCCAAGACAAGGCCTTTGCACTAGCCCTTAACTTTCCAGTATGCTGAAGTCCTATCGGTCCTCTGACTATTCATTTTTTACACCTCGTGTACACCATTGACAGCTCCATTACAATCCCACTTACTATTTTCTCTATTGCTAACAACATCAGCATTGTACTATTTACTTTGTTTTCCTGATGATAAGTGTTTCTACACTCGAAACATGTCAAATTATTATGAATTATTCTAGGTTCGCCTAGTTATTCTAATAAACTTGTGGAAAAAGACTTTGGGCTTTCCTTTTTTCTACAAATATTTTATTATTTCAAATAAATATTTATTTAATACAAATATTTATGAAGTATAGGAAACAACTCATTGCTTGGTTTAAATATCGCAAGCTTGCTGGCAACTAAATATTTATTTAAAGAAAATAAATATGTTTGAATAAAAATAAGTAATTATTTCCTATATAAACTTGTTTACTCTATGAAACACACATTTATTTTAATGAAATGCCACATACTGTCAGGCTTATTAAATGATTTATTTAAATGAATTAATATTTGTTTAAATATAATAAATTTTACAGAAGAAAATGCTTTCCTTAATTTCGTCAGATCCATCCTTAGAATCAGTAAGGCTATAGGATATAACGAAGTAAGGAAACGTGTGCGTTACTTAAAATGTAGTAAATATGGCGATCAGCCGAAAGTTGAAGCGCATTGTGACATCTACCGCCGATTATAGACATCTATAAAGCATACCAGCAGCTCTAAATTAAATTAAGTCAAATGTTAAGAGAAAATCACTTGTAAAGACTAAAGTCACAAATTACAAAAGTCAGGCTGGGCAGCGCTAAGACCCGTAGGTCGTCGGTTAGGGAACCGAAACCAATGAAAACAGATACAATCATCAATATCAGTCGTGAAATAATTTTTTACTATGATTTTAATACCGTGTACCTTATATTCTCTTGCAAACCGAAGTTACCTTCATTTTATATTCCTATTTTTATTGGTAAATTGTAAATTCCCAGAAAGTTCAATTTGATTAAAAAGTTTGTTTACCGGTCACGTCGCAAAGCCAGTATAAGGATTTAAAAACCCTTCTCTCTTCTCCATTCTCGTATAATTTCCAAAGGGCATTCTCGAGAACGCGAGTTTCCGTAGAAAACATGCTCCATTGCTCCATTTACACATTCCTTGATCTACTTTCGTTTTAAGTTAAATTCTTGTGTTTTTCTATATTTTTCCTTTATCCCTTAAACATACATATTTTATGTAAAACGTTTTTAACAGCTTATAAAGCAAACTTATACGTCTTAAGAGTGCATCACCGGATGTAAAATAAACCCAAATTTTGCCCTTTACTGTCACCGAATTTCTACGACACCGCGCATACACTGAAAGAAGAATTTATTTGATCTAAACAAAAATGGAGCTCGCCGAAGCAAATATTTGTTCCCTATGGCCTGAACAAATAATTATTTGAAATTTTGTCCAAAATTATTTGACTTTTGAAAGGGGAAATATATGATATTCAAATAAATATTATTTAAATAAAATAATTCCGTTATTTAGCACGAAGCAATATAGGTAACCAACAAATATGTATTTATTTCTATTAAATAAATATTTATTCTGTCCAAATAATAATTTATTTAAATCGACAACACATTTATTTAATCCAAATCACGGAATTGTTTATTATACTTTATAATTATTTCTATTAAATAAATATTTATTCTGTTCAAATAATTTCGAAATAAGGATGTGTGCTTTTTTTGTCTTAGATAGCCATGAAATACAAAGATTAAACATGTCTATGAAAATTTGACAATTGGTATTTTATATCGATAGAGCAATGCCAATAATTACCCATGTCAGAAAATTCTTATGTCCCGTTCTCCGTAAACGTCTAAGGTAGGTACCATCGACCGTTAGACACCCTGTATAAAACATAAATGCATTGTGCAATTTTTACAAGCGGCAGAGTAAAAAGTATGTCAGCTAGCCCTTGTTCCCCTGCACTCTGTTTTTATTTACCTGTGGTAAATTATCTGACAAATACAGATTCAAATTGTATTTTTAAAACCTGAAAAAGTTTCGGAAAAGCAAACAATTTCCGGATGACCTAGTTAAAACGATTTTTAAATTTCAAATTAAAACAACATTTAGGTACTGAGCCTGGGAGTAGTCGACTAGGCGTTGTTATTTTTGTGCACGCAAATTTAGTACTTAAGTTAAACTTTTTTACAGATGTGATTAATCAATTTTTTAATTTATTTAAAAAATTTTCTTTTATAAATATTATTATTATCCAAATGTCAAAAATACTCATTAACTGCGCAAAACATTCATGGTTGAAGCGTATTTTCGAAACGGGGTTAGAGTAAATGGTGAGTGGCAATACAATCCGGGTTTGTGCATGGACGATTTTCACGAACATTTTCCTAACGTTGCTTTTATTGCTGGGGATTTTTATCATTGCCTGAAAAGAACCGTGGCTGTGTTTAGGGAAACAGGTTCTATACAACAAAAAAAAGGAGCAGAAAGATCATCTGTAAGAACAAAAGAACTTGTTGCAAACCTTCGTGAAATAATGCAAAATACGCCAACAAATTGTAGGCGCCTGTCCCAAGAAGGGGAAAGATCTTATGGAACATGCAGGACTATTCTTAAGAAGCAGCTAAATTTATTTCCTTATAAAGTGCAAGTATTCCAAGAAATACAAGCCGCAGATTTTGAAAGACGCAGGAATTACTCTCAATGGTTTACCCAAAATTTATTGGAAATAAATGTTTTATTAGACCTGACATTTTTTTCGGATGAAGCTTGGTTCCACCTCTCCGGTTATGTGAATTGTCAGAATACATGTATTTATTTTTCTTTTTCTTTCTGTATATATGCTTACTTTGTTAATTTTGTAAACAACAAAAATAAATTTGTATTTGTCTACTTATTTTATTACTCATTAGTTTGGCATATCATATCATCATTATATGAATTTGACAAAATTTTAACCTAGATTTGGTTGGATATATCGTCTCCATATCATTGTGATCTAAACCAAGCCTTACGTTTTTTAATCCAAGCCCTCTTTGATGCAAATAATTTTTGCTCGCACGGTATTAACATTGCTTTACGTATTTAAAGTAAAATACCTAATGCTAACTTTAATAATATATTTAAAAATTAAATATTTGCTTACGTGCGCACCATTTCCCCGCTCTCCCTTACTAAATAAAGAAAAAAGCGTCTTCACGAACATTGTAAAATCATCGATTTCAGTTTCCGTCCATATAAATAAAGTTTTAACACAAACAAGGTCAGATGGACGTTATAGAGTTCACTGGCAATATCCACTTAAATAGTTGGATATCTTAAACAAGTTACGTAAGGTCCTAAGTTAACAAGCTCTGGTCTAAAGCTTGTTTACGCATTTGTACTTAGACAAACTTGTAACCTTGTTTAGGGCTGTAATAAGCTGTTGGTGAATATGCGCCTTAATTAATGGACCGACCTACACAACTATACTATAGTTGTTTTAGTCCAATATTTCCAAAGACCTTTCACAGTAGAGACCCAATTGTTTACATTTTTACCCGATCCCTCATCATTTCGTCCTTTTCTTTGATTTCATTGCGCCATAGCCGGATTTACATTTTGTCGAGAATACCTCGAAAAATCTCCCAAAAAATAGGCCAATTTGGCAAAGGGTAAACTGTGCTTCCCTGATACTTATAATAAATTTGTTTATCAATAACTATTGTTCTATAGTCGGATCTGGTCTTATCGTGAGGGTCATACGATTCAAGAAAGACAAACTCTATTTTTGTTTTCTTTACTTGCGTTTAATTTTACCCTCTAAATAAAATACGTAAGATAAATGAGACAGACTTATTCCATTTTGACATGAAAAAAAAGGATATGTATTTACTTTCCAGCGATTCTAAAAAAGCTTATAATAGCACCAGCTACGTTTTATTTTAAATATGCGAGTTTTGTGACTTTAACAGTTTGTGACAAAATGAAACAATTTTCTGGGTTTTTGTATCCCCAATAAAAAAAAAATGGTACTTAATCTGATAAACTATTTCGAAAATGAAAAAAAAGTGGAAATTCGCCAACCAATATTCAGGAAACAGTAGCCAAAGCACTGGGAATTAGTTTAAGGACTGTGCAGAAAATTGTGCATGAAACAAAACATAACATAATACCCAAGAATACTAAAAAGTGTAAACGAAGAAAGCCAAAGACTGAGGATTTAAGCGAAAATATTAAAATGGGAGTTCGAAATGTGATTTACGATTTATACAAATCAAAAACCAATGTAACTCTTCCAGTTTTACAAAAAACATTAAAAATTCGGGGTGTTTTGGAAATTGGACTTGAAGCGTTATCAAAATCATTAAAAATTTAGGTTTTCGCTATAAAAAAGACTGTAACCGAAGATTTTTATGTGAGCAGCCACAGATAGTGAGTCATCGTGTTCAGTTTTTAAAAAAATATACGGACAATTACAAATCGAAATTTAGAAAAGTGGCATTTTTAGACGAAACGTGGATATTTTCGAATGGAAGTGGTTCAAAATCTTGGCAAGATGAGTCTGTAAAAAGTGTTAAAAGGAAAAAGGGTTGCGGTACGGGAAAGCGTTTTATTATTTTGCATGCCGGTTCTGCAACAGGATATGTTGCAGGTGCGAGTTTAATTTTTTCTTCAACACAAAAAGGGCTGACTATCATGATAATATGAATTGCGAAATGTTTGAAAAATGGTTAAAAGTTCAATTGATACCAAATTTGGATGCTCCGTCTTTAATTGTATTAGACATCATATCATTCAAGAATTTTAAATAAACAGCCTACTTCATCTTGGAAGAAAAGTGATATTTATGAGTGGCTGGAAAAACACAACCAAAATCCTTTACCAAATATGCTTAAATCGGAACTCCTATCAATAGCAAAGTCTCTTAAAAAATCCAAAATATATGTGGTAGATAAAATACTGCGTAAATATGGTCATGAGGTTCTACGACTGCCGCCATATCATTGCCAGTTTAACGCAATAGAATTAATATGGGCTGGTGCAAAGTCTTATTATGAAAAACATGTAGGTGATGGTCTTAAATCCGACCAAGTACAACTAGTTTGGCAAGATTCGTTAGATCATATTACACAAGAGTACTGGAAGAAATCGGTGGAACATACAGAAATATTAATAAGGGATTGGTGGGATCGAGAACAAGTACTAGATGTCGAAGTAGCGCCAATGATAATTGCTCCATTCGAAGACGACTCAGACGACGAGGACTTTTCAGATTTTATAAGTGACGATGAGAGTTTTTAGGCTATAATTATAAACGGTGTTTTTCGTTTACATTTTTTAGTATTCTTGGGTATTATATTATGCTTTTTTTTTCATGGACATTATTCTGCATAGTCCTTAAACTAATTCCCAGTGTTTTCATTACGGTTTCCTGCATATTGGTTTGCGAATTTCCACTTTTTCTTTCATTATCGAAATAGTTTATCAGACTAAATGCCATTGTATTTTTAGGTTTTAGTAGTAAAATTGTTAAAATAAATTGCACTGTTTATTATTGTCGTTTTTAATTAAAGGGTACAGTAGGTATATAATTAACGATTATAAAATTTTTTTGTAACTTTTTCAACTCCCCTGTACATAATTTTTACAAAACTAATAATATTAGGTATATCTTCGCGATAGCTAAAATAATGAAACTATTTTTCCTTCCTTCGGTATATTTGTAAATAATCTCACAACATTTTGATAGCCTCGCTGTGTTGTCTGATTTGATGCATATGATCAGTGACCTTTGGACCCGCGCGTTAAGACCAGATCTGACTATACTACCGTGCGAGCAAAAGATATTTGCATCAAAGAGGGCCTTGCATCTAAGGACGTACCTAATGCTTAGCCGTAGAGCTTAATACCTGTTGGGTGTCAGTAACTACCTGAATTAACAATCAATCAGTTATTCCGTCATCTTTGACAGTCGTTACAAGTCTTTCACGAACATTTTCCTAACGTTGCTTTTATTGCTGAGGATTTTTATCATTGTCTGAAAAGAACCGTGGCTGTGTTTAGGGAAACAGGTTCTATATAACACAAAAAAGGAGAAGGAAGACCATCTGTAAGAACAGAAGAACTTGTTGCAAACGTTCGTGAAATAATGCAAAATACGCCAACAAATTGTATAAGACGCCTGTCCCAAGAAGCAGGAAGATCTTATGGAATGCAGGACTATTCTTAAGAAGCAGCTAAATTTATTTCCTTATAAAGTGCAAGTATTCCAAGAAATACAAGCCGCAAATTTTGAAAGACGCAGGAATTACTCGCAAGGGTTTACCCAAAATTTATTGGAAAGAAAAATGATTTATTAGACCTGACTTTTTTTCGGATAAAGCCTGGTTCCACCTCTCCGGTTATATAAATTCTCAGAATACACGCATGTGGAGTAGTGAAAATCCCCATTGTCCACATTGCACCCTTAAAAAATTGGTGTCTGGTTAGCTGTTTCCCGAAGAAGAATTGTTGGTACTATTTTTTTTCATTTCCATGACACTGTTACAGCACAGTGGTATAGAGACAATATTTTGAATCCATTGGTGGAGCAATTACTTGACGACGAACTACGTTTTGGATATTTTAAATAGAACGGTGCAACCGCCCATACAGCCGCCGAAACTATTAACTACTTACGCAATTTTTTCGACGACAGATTGATCAGTTTCCGATTAGACATTGAATTCCCACCTAGATCACCTTGTTTAACGGTTATGGATTACCTCGTTTTTCCCATAGACAATTTACCTTTAGATAAACAAACAATAATCACGAAAGTGGCAGTTTTATGGCCTCGCGCATGTAAACAAAACTGGGAACTATTAGACATGCGCACTGCAACATTATCGTTTGACGAATGGGAAAATAGACAGGTCCGGGCTTTAAAATTTAAATTCTTGCTCATATGCCACCATAGAGGGTTTATTTTACCCCTATTTGGGCATAATACAATTATACAACGGCAGCAACTAGTACTAGTCATTGTTTATATTACAATCCGAGTCACTAAAAGCACAAACATTCACTAACTAAACTACACAAAAACCAGAAATCCATAAATATTAAACACCAGTCCCACAATCCACGATAGCCGATCCGATAGCTGAAAACTTTAGAAAACTACAAGGAATCCGCAGAGAAGAGAAACCTTAAAACACAACAACAAAAATGGCGGCCGAGCCGGTTCTGGAGAGTATTCTTGAGCGCTTCGATTATTGTCGATAAAGTAGGACGGCCGATAACACGAGGTTTGTGCGCATGCACGAAGGTTCCCCGAATGAAGACAGCTGACCGACGAGTCATGCGCTCGGACGTATTTTTTCACCCATAAAACGTAACTTTTGTTTGCGCAGGAGATAAGCTGTAGGCATCTAAAGGTAAATTGTCTATGGTTTTTCCTCATTTAAAGAACACTATTTTTAAAACACCAGTTTCAAATTTAGAACAATTACAAGAAAGAATTATCCAAGAATGTGGTAACATTTCTCCAGGGATGCTGGTCAACACTTTCGAAAATATGAAGAGACGTGTGTGAATTTATGCTTGGAGCATGGCGGTGGCCAATTTCAGCAATTTATGTAATTATTTTTCTTTTTCTTTCTGTATATTCTTACTTTATTAATTTTGTAAACAACAAAAATAAATTTGTATTTATCTGCTTATTTTATTAGGTAGGTACTCATTAGTTTGGCATATCATGTCATAATATAAATTTGACAAAATTTTAACCTAGATTTGGTTAGATATATCGTCCCCATATCATTGTAGTCTAAAACCCAGCCCGACGTTTTTTAATCCAAGCCCTATTTGATGCAAATAATTTTTGCTCGCACGGTATATTGTTGGGGGTTGTTTATTGTCACTTAATAATGCGTTATTTTTACCTGCTTAACAAACTGAATTTATATCGATTTATAATACACACTTCTGGCATAATATCCTCGTCGGAGAGTAGAAATTTAAGTTTAAGAGACTCAATTAGTGTTGTTGAAACTTTTTCCGCTAAATGTAACAACATTCCCGGTAAAGTAGGAAGTCAAGTAAGGAACAAATTGGATGTAACTGTAAAAAGAATGAAGTATTTACATACTTAACTGCAGTAAAAAGCATTTGTGAGGTTAAATCATCCCACGAAATTGTATCTTGGCCTTATATTCAGTGGTGGACATATCGTCGGGCCAACCGGAGTAATGCCCCGGGGCCCAGGTTCAAAGGGGGCCCATTCATCCATATATCCAACTTAAAACATTCCTAAGAGCGCCCATTCTTTGTCTATACTATACGATATGATATTTTAAAGGGTCTGACTGAGATTGAGTTAAAGTCAACAAAATAGATGAGATTATGGAAGCTTCAAGTTAAAAAAAAAATATGGCTAATTTTGACTTCGTTATAATGACTGTTTTCATGTTTAAAACTTTAAATCAAATAAATTTGGCGTCAAAACTTTGCAAAAATTGGATGTCGACTTAGGGGAAGCTACATCAGTTTTAGATCGCGTATTCAAACATATTTCTAGCTTAAGGGACCCCGAAGAATATAACAAAATTAAATCCGAAGCAATAGACCTTGCCAAAAAGTGGAATATAGAACCCTCGTCTCAAATAAAAAGACAACCAAGAGTAAAAAGGCACTTTGGCGAACTTTCCTTAGATTACCAATTTGAAAACAGGGAACAATATTTTAAAGTTAAAATTTATTTTATTTCACTATTGACATAATTTGCAATCAAATCAAAGACAAATTTTTAGGCATGCTTTTCGTTAAAGAAATTTTCGAAGTTTTGGAACCACAAAATTTGCTGAAAAGTTCAACAGAAGCGAAAATGCAAAAATTTATCAATTAAGTACCCCCTCACCTTTTATCTGCTAGTTTTGTAAATGAATTCGCTATGATGTATGATTTAGTTAAACAAGAACTTAAATTAGATATAAGAGTCAGGCAGTTTTTTGAAATTATAACAAAAAAATATGCTTATCTCGAAGGTGATTTTTCTGAAGTTTACATAGCATTTTTATTATATTTTTTGCCTGCCTGTAACGGTTGCGTCTTTAGAGCGCTCTTTCAGTAAATTAAAATTATTAAAGAATTATTTAAGATCTGCAACTGGCGCGGATAGATTGCGTAATTTAGCTATATATTGACTATAGAATATAAAGTTGCGTCAGGACTAGATTTAACAGATTTAATAAATCGGTTTGCAAAATGACAAAGTCAGGAAAATACCATTTTAGACAAGTCCGTATCTATATCCTTATTCTTTCTATATATTCTTATTATATAAACAGTTTCCTATTTTATTTCATTATTGTTATTTATTGTTCGTTTTATTATTTTTTTATTGTTTATTATTAAAGAATATTTTTTCTATAAGTAGGTACATTTCATTTCTCCTACGTGTTTTTTTATCATCGAGGGGCCCATGACCATATTTTGCCCCGGGGCCCAAGTCTCACTAAATCCGCCACTGCTTATATTTTTCTACTTAAGTTGCAGTATTGTCGAATTACATCAGTAGATTTTGAAAGAAGCTTCTCTTTGTACTAATAGATAATACAAAATAATATTTTCTAATTAGTAGGTACTCATGCCGACTCTGGGTTAAAGGTTCTTTTACTACCTAATATCCACACTATAATTATAATATTTGGTAACTATAGTTAGAAGAACAATTTGTAAAAAGTGGTTGTCATTTTTTTATTGCTACCCTTCTCCCTCACCCCATCCCGCCCAGATTAAAAAAATATATCTACTCCTTTGTTCTTTGAAACATGCATTTGAACAGCAAATTTAAAAGTTATTTATTTTCTCTTTTGTATCCCCCAACAAAAAATACCTTTGGAGTCGTTCCACAAACAGAACCTGTTTAGGCCTGTATTTGCAGAGTATTTTTCTGTGATTAGAAAAACGGGCTCTGTAATGGAGTTTTGATCCCGTTATCAAGAAAAGTGGGAACTGGGTCATGAGGATTTCACTTTAATTGTCTGTAACTTTGGACTTACGCCAAATATATAAAATGCCGAAAGTTCAACTAGATTTTCGGATATTTGGACACTAAAATGTAAAGAAAGTATCGCAAAATATTAATATGTTTAACAAACGTATTTTGTAGTTAACTAGAGTTAATGGTGTGATTTAACTACAGTTATTTCATGCACCATCAGTTTTATTGGGCTTAACTACAGTTAAATTTAATATTACATATTTCTATGGTTTAACGAGAGTGTCGACAAAGATTATATAGGTATCTGTAAGGAAAACTTTTCAAATTGGGTTGAAAATATTTTTTTGGGCCATAACTCTCACGATACACTAACTGTATGCCAAAGTAGTAAAATGCAAAGTACAATTAAATTAAATGAAACAGTAATTGGTATGATCATAAAATTTAAATTCAGACAGGACATCTAGAAGACTGAACATGAACAACGATGTGACCTGCGTAACAGAAATACGTTAAAACTAATACTACGGCGCGCGGTGATTGCCGATCGCTACGAACACCCACCAACGTCTTGTGGATTATAGGTTCTAACGGATACAATGTGTTTTTGGGGACGTTGTTCTACTTTCTTAATTGTAGAGAAAGCGCCAAAATGCGTCGCATTGAGAAGATACAATTTATTTCTTAACAAAATTGCTGTATAGTCGGATCTGGTCTTATCGTGCGGGTCATACGATTCAAGAAAGACATACTCTCAGTTTTTGTTTTCTTTACTTGCATTTAATTTTACCCTCTAAATAAAATACGTAAGATAAATGAGACAGACTTATTCCATTTTGACATGAAAAAAAAGAATATGTATTTACTTTCCAGCGATTCTAAAAAAGCTTATAATAGCACCAGCTACGTTTTATTTTAAATATGCCAGTTTTGTGACTTTGACAGTTTGTGACAAAATGAAACAATTTTCTGGGTTTTTGCATCCCCAATTCCCCAATCAAAAAAAATGGTACTTAATCTGATAAACTATTTCGAAAATGAAAGAAAAAGTGGAAATTCGCCAACCAATATTTAGGAAACAGTAGCCAAAGCACTGGGAATTAGTTTAAGGACTGTGCAGAAAATTGTGCATGAAACAAAACATAACATAATACCCAAGAATACTAAAAAGTGTAAACGAAGAAAGCCAAAGACTGAGGATTTAAGCAAAAATATTAAAATGGGAGTTCGAAATGTGATTTACGATTTATACAAATCAAAAACCAATGTAACTCTTCCAGTTTTACAAAAAACATTAAAAATTCGGGGTGTTTTGGATATTGGACTTGAGGCGTTATCAAAATTAATAAAAAATTTAGGTTTTCGCTATAAAAAAGACTGTAGCCAAAGATTTTTATGTGAGCAGCCACAGATAGTGAGTCAGCGTGTTCAGTTTTAAAAAAAATATACGGACAATTACAAATCGAAATTTAGAAAAGTTGTATTTTTAGACGAAATGTGGATATTTTCGAATGGAAGTGGTTCAAAATTTTGGCAAGATGAGTCTGTAAAAAGTGTTAAAAGGAAAAAGGGGTGCGGTACGGGAAAGCGTTTTATTATTTTGCATGCCGGTTCTGCAACAGGATATGTTGCAGGTGCGAGTTTAATTTTTTCTTCAACATCAAAAAGTGCTGACTATCATGATAATATGAATTGCGAAATGTTTAAAAAATGGTTAAAAGTTCAATTGATACCAAATTTGGATGCTCCGTCTTTAATTGTATTAGATAATGCATCATATCATTCAAGAATTTTAAATAAACAGCCTACTTCATCTTGGAGGAAAAGTGATATTTATGAGTGGCTGGAAAAACACAACCAAAATCCTTTATCAAATACGCTTAAATCGGAACTCCTATCAATAGCAAAGTCTCTTAAGAAACCCAAAATATACGCGGTAGATGAAATACTGCGTGAATGTGGTCATGAGGTTCTACGACTGCCGCCATATCATTGCCAGTTTAACGCAATAGAATTAATATGGGCTGGTGCAAAGTCTTATTATGAAAAACATGTAGGTGATGGTCTTAAATACGACCAAGTACAAATAGTTTGGCAAGATTCGTTAGATCATATTACACAAGAGTACTGGAAGAAATCGGTGGAACATACAGAAATATTAATAAGGGATTGGTGGGATCGAGAACAAGTACTAGATGTCGAAGTAGCGCCAATGATAATTGCTCCATTCGAAGACGACGAGGACTTTTCAGATTTTATAAGTGACGATGAGAGTTTTTAGGCTATAATTATAAACGGTGTTTTTCGTTTACATTTTTTAGTATTCTTGGGTATTATATTATGCTTTTTATTCATGCACATTATTCTGCATAGTCCCTAAACTAATTCCGAGTGTTTTTATTACGGTTTCCTGCATATTGGTTTGCGAATTTTCACTTTTTCTTTCATTATCGAAATAGTTTATCAGACTAAATGCCATTGTATTTTTAGGTTTTAGTAGTAAAATTGTTAAAATAAATTACACTGTTTATTATTGTCGTTTTTAATTAAAGGGTACAGTAGGTATATAATTAACGATTATATAATTTTTTTGTAACTTTTTCAACTCCCCTGTAAATAATTTTTACAAAACTAATAATATTAGGTGTATGTGGCTATCTTGGCGATAGCTAAAATAATTAAACTATTTTTCCTTCCTTCGGTATATTTGTAAATAATCTCACAACATTTTGATAGCCTCTGTGTTGTCTGATTTGAAGCATATGATCAGTGACCTTTGGACCCGCACGTTAAGACCAGATCTGACTATATTAAAAGTATTATTCAACAAGACTGCTAACGGAATTGATTAATACCAATAAAAACACTGTTCTAGCAAATCTGGAATTGATATAACACTAAAGCGGGTTTGATACACTAGCAATTTATTTAATATGGGTTAATAAAAAAATAAGCTATCAATACAAACTATGTCTTAGCAAACCTCTTGTATTAGATCATTTTGCTCAGTGTGTTCTGTATTTTTAGGTTTATTCTGATGATAAGAAAAACATCGTCCATAATGCCATTTTGATCTCATTCTAAAGAAAACTGGAAACTAGGTCACGATGAGGATCTATCATTAATTGTGTATAACTTTGGACTTACGCCAGATGTAGAAAATGTCTAAAGTTTAACCTAAATTTCAGATATAATTTTGCAATTCCCATTTTGTTAATAAGCTTTAAAGCGAGTGTATAACAACACTCGCTGCCAAAGTACACAATTTGGGACGTGATCTAATTAAGCAAAATAAGGTAATCCAAGTAAATGAGTTCATATTCAAAATATAGTTATAATATAAGTTTTAAAGTTAATAAAATTATATTACCAACTAGAATAAACAATATGCCTTGTTTAACATAGGTCCTCCGTCCCTTTATGCAAATATTAATACTATATATAGGGTGTTATGGAAATAACTTGTTTCCATAGACATGTACATACATCAGCAAACAATATTCAGGAAAGTGGCAATTTTATTGCCTTGCGCATGTAAACAACGCCATAGCACACATGCGCACTGCTTCGGTTAAGTATGCCAATCTATTCATACGATTATACAGGGTGCTGATAAAGTCTGGAATAATCGATTTTTCTTGAAAACGCAAAAGTTATTCGAAAAACGCTCGGACCCGTCGATTTTATTTAATATATTATACCGGATGCGCCAAAAACGCTAGGCAAGTGTCACCTTCACTTTTTCAAATAGAACACCCCTTTTTTCTCCAATATTCAGATTCCTCTCTAAACTCTAGACAAGTTTCATATAACATATTGTATGGCTAAAGTCAACAGGAATTGAAATACAGGGCCCCCAATAAAAATCAAGGAATAATTTTAAAGCTTTTTTCCATGACAAATACTTAGGCTAGGCAAAATATTCTAACGAAAAATTGGTAATACAGTGAACAATCTAAAATATTATTTGAGTAAGTGTTGAAAATGGTGTCCATTTACGGCTCTACAATGTCCCAATCTCTCAACAAATTCTAACTGTACATTATGTACTATTCCTGGGGTAATTTGTCTTATGGTTGTTGTTATACGCGTTTTGAGAACATCAACATCTTCTGGTTTATTTTTGTAAACCCTTTCCTTAATATAGCCCCACAGAAAGAAGTCCAATGGCGTTAAGTCGGGGGACCTCGCAGGCCACTCTATTTGACTCCGTCGACCTATCCAATGATGATGAAATAACTCATTCAGGTATCTACGGACTTCGGCCGAATAGTGGGCTGGTGCACCATCCTGCTGAAACCAGATAGTTTTATCATGTGAATCAGGAATGTTCCGATCGGAAAATAGGGCAATCAACGCTGGAGGGAGGTCTTCTTCAAGAAACTGCAAATATCTTTGGTCGGTCAAATTTTCTTTAAAAAAAAATAGGGTCCTATAACAGTATCCCGAATTATTCCTGTCCATACATTAATTTTTCTCGGCCGCTGGGTATGAATTTCTTGGAACCAATGGGGATTTTCGCTGGACCAGTACCGGCAATTTTGACGATTTACCATGCCATCCAAGAAAAAAGTCGCCTCATCGGAAAAAATTATGTTACTCGGAAATAATGCATCGTTAATCAAGTAATTATCCATGAGAATTTCACAGAACTCATTCCTTCTGTCAGGGAGTCAGGGTCGTCTTCCAAAAGTTCCTGTACTCCTTGACATTTATATGCATGCCATTTTTCCTTTTTCAGGAACTTTGCCACCGTTGAATCGTGGATATTTTTAAAATTTTGAGAAATGCTTCTTGTGCTCGAATGTGGTCTCTCTTCTAACAAAACTAGAATATCAAGTTTGACATCGTCGGAAATTTTAGGTCGTCCACTTCTAGGTTTATCCCTAACATAACCAACTTCATTATACTTCTTAACAATTTTGGAGACAGTTGCCTGATTTATGTGTTCTCTATTTGAATATTTATCATTAAAATACTCACAAACTTCTATTTGTGTTCTCTTTCGATCTCCACATCCTCCTATTATTAATATTTCGATTCCATCAGCTTCCGTTAGAAACATTTTTATGGGTAAAACTGACAACTTTGTAGTAAATATTAAATGTTTTGACATTTACGTCACTAAGTTATTATGTAGAAACCGGTAAAAACCTAGACCTTAAAATTATACCTTGATTTTTATTGGGGGCCCTGATGTATTTCAATTCCTGTTGACTTTAGCCATACAACATGTTATATGAAACTTGTCTAGAGTTTAGAGAGGAATCCGAATATTGGAGATAAAAAAAGGGTTTTCTATTTGAAAGAGTGAAGTCGACACTTGCCTAGCGTTTTTGGGGCATCCGGTATAATATTGAAGAACGTGAAAAAATTTTAAAGAATAAAATAAAATCGACGGGTCCGAGCGTTTTTCTAAAAACTTTTGCGTTTTCAAGAAAAATCGATTATTCCAGACTTTATCATTTTGTTGGCGAAGCGTTCCTTTAACAACTTAGCTAAGCAAAAATATTTACTTTGCTATGCTGTTTAAAAGAAGCAAAAGGAAAGTACCTAATTACAAAGACTACAAGAAATCCACAGAAAAAACGTAACAATAAAAATGGCTCCGAGCCGGTTATAAATTGACACTATGGAGAACTAGAGGGTAGGAGTATGGAGGACTTGAGGTAGGAGGCCGAACGCAATGCATTGGATTCGGCCCCAAATTAGCATCGGTAATTCAGCTTTACGAGTCGCCGTACGATGGCGCTCGTGTTCGAAGTGGGCTATCAAATAAATGGTTTCTTATGGACGCGATAACTATTTTTATTTAAATTAGTTCTTTAAGGAACAAATAAGGACTTTTATATGAATTTACACTTACTTTGTTATACTTATTAGTAAACTCGGCCTGTATAAAGTTCCAACGATGCTTCGTTTTTAAAATACAGGAACATTCTAGCTAGAGGGTTTTACCTTTGGAGCTAAAAAGAGACTTATTTGGCTGCGATTCATCTCTGAAGAAGATCCTGTCTTACACCCCGACATAAAGCAAACTCTTTTTTTATAAATTGTACCATTATTCATTATAAATATGGAAATTAATTACAATACAACATTATTTGTCTTGTCTTGCCTTCAAACGTTATTTGTTATTTCGAAAAATAAAGTGTCAATTGTCAAAAGTAAAATTTAAAAACTATGGAGCACCCCGGTGAAGCCGATTTCGCAACACAGTAGAAAGAGAAAGAAGAGAGAGAGAGGGGTGTTAGTGTGCCTGCCGGCCATCAGGGCAAATTAGCGCTGTTGTCGCCAGCTGGCCGTGTAACCGGGTTCTGTCGCATATTTTTGACGTATAGAAGAGAAGGACAGTTATATTCTAACCTACTATAACGCTTCCCAAACTGCGTCAGGTGCTAATTGGAACAAACCAGCCAGCCCGCCATCCATCCAACTGTCAATTTTTCTTGTCCACGTTTTTTTCTGAGGAAATTAATTAATTTTTTATTATCATTTTAATATACAATTCTATTAGTTTCTATTCTAGAAAACTTCGCCGATGTGTGTAATCTTTCAGTTATTATTCCAGCCTACTATGCAGGTAATTATTTTTTATTATTTATCAAATTGATTTTACACTTCCTTTCCTATTTTTTATATAGGAATATAGGAAATGTAAGTTTACAATAAATAAATTAACATGAAATGTTTCACATACATAATAGGTGTTGGTTAACAAGCCAATCTTAACAAAATATCACTGGGCAACCTGCAGATAACCGCAACACATTGTGCCCGAGGTAATACCTAACAATCTATCAGTTACGAACAGATAAGTTTAGTCTCTTGAAATGATAATTTTAACATTTTTGTTTTACTGAGTGGATTAAAAATTACAACATAATGGCACAAAGATAATGGTTTGAGCTAACTCGATAAGTAGATACTTGGCCATCGGCCATATTTTACAGAGAAATTTAATGTCTACCCGATACTGTTTCTTTTGTTTCAGAGAACGCTGTAAGAATCACCTGATAGTTTATGGATCTTTTAGTACGTGTCTCAATGCATCCTAGTGCTTGTGTTTATACAGTATTTGTGATAATATTATATGAATTGAGTCAATTCCAGATGAGTGAGACCTGTGAGACGTAACCTAAGGACATTAGTTTATTCTAAACAGTTATTATATATATATTTTGTTATGGTTGTCAATGCAGTTTTTATTTATAAATAAACGTAGAAAACATTATTTACGATAAAGTGCTTCCATCTTTATTTTCTAAATCTTGGTTAATATAAAAATAATGTGCATTATTTATTCCATAAAAAAGAACTTTTGTGCGTCTTTTTATTGATTTAATTTGTGATTTAATAATATTTATATTGAATCACAAATTAAATCAATAAAAACTCGTTCAAAAGTTAATAATTAAATTGAAAAGTCCTAAAACCGCTGTTCAAATTTCCCGCCATTGCGCCTCTGATGGCCGGCGGGCACACTAACACCCCTCTTTCTCTCTTCTTTCTCCCTCTACTGTGTTGCGATTTTTTAACAAGGAGCTAACATTTCTAACCCTATAAATTTTCTTTGCTATAGAGGATCTAGTTTTCCATATTAAAAACGAAGAAGAAGAAGACAACATCAGCCCACTTCGGACGCGAGAGCCATCTATCGGCCAATAGCGAACTAACCAAAAAACCGGGACATAATTTAAAAATGCTGCCATTGTCGATCGGCCTCCTACCCTCTAGTTCTCCATAGGTAGGAGTAAACCCTTTATTTTTCTGTGGGTAGGAGGCCGATCGACAATGGCAGCATTTTCAATTTCTGTTCCGATTTTTTGGTTAGTTCGCTATTGGCCGATAGATGGCTCTCGCATCCGAAGTGGGCTGATGTTGTCTTCTTCTTCTTCTTCGTTTTTAATATGGAAAACTAGATCCTCCATAGTTTTTAACTTTTACTTTTGACAATTGACATTTTATTTTTCGAAATAACAAATAACGTTTGAAGGCAAGACAAGACAAATAACGCTGTATTGTAATTAATTTCCATATTTATAATGAATAATGGTACAATTTATAAAAGTAGAGTTTGCTTTGTGTCGGGGTGTAAGACAGGATCTTCTTCAGAGATGAAACGCAGCCAAATTGGTCTCTTTCTAGCTCCAAAGGTAAAACCCTCTCGCTAGAATGTTCCTGTATTTTAAAAACGAAGCATCGTTGGAAATTTATACAGGCCGAGTTTACTAATAAGTATAACAAAGTAAGTGTAAATGCATATAAAAGTCCTTATTTGTTCCTTAAAGAACTAATTTAAATAAAAATAGTTATTGCGTCCATAAGAAACCATTTCCCCCACTTCGAACACGAGCGCCATCTTTTTTTTTTTATTTATTTATTTATTTTACGTCGGCCTTTTTCCGCAACGAGGCCAATCACCGACGCCAATTCCGAGTGTTTTTATTACGGTTTCCTGCATATTGGTTTGCGAATTTTCACTTTTTCTTTCATTATCGAAATAGTTTATCAGACTAAATGCCATTGTATTTTTAGGTTTTAGTAGTAAAATTGTTAAAATAAATTACACTGTTTATTATTGTCGTTTTTAATTAAAGGGTACAGTAGGTATATAATTAACGATTATATAATTTTTTTGTAACTTTTTCAACTCCCCTGTAAATAATTTTTACAAAACTAATAATATTAGGTGTATGTGGCTATCTTGGCGATAGCTAAAATAATTAAACTATTTTTCCTTCCTTCGGTATATTTGTAAATAATCTCACAACATTTTGATAGCCTCTGTGTTGTCTGATTTGAAGCATATGATCAGTGACCTTTGGACCCGCACGTTAAGACCAGATCTGACTATATTAAAAGTATTATTCAACAAGACTGCTAACGGAATTGATTAATACCAATAAAAACACTGTTCTAGCAAATCTGGAATTGATATAACACTAAAGCGGGTTTGATACACTAGCAATTTATTTAATATGGGTTAATAAAAAAATAAGCTATCAATACAAACTATGTCTTAGCAAACCTCTTGTATTAGATCATTTTGCTCAGTGTGTTCTGTATTTTTAGGTTTATTCTGATGATAAGAAAAACATCGTCCATAATGCCATTTTGATCTCATTCTAAAGAAAACTGGAAACTAGGTCACGATGAGGATCTATCATTAATTGTGTATAACTTTGGACTTACGCCAGATGTAGAAAATGTCTAAAGTTTAACCTAAATTTCAGATATAATTTTGCAATTCCCATTTTGTTAATAAGCTTTAAAGCGAGTGTATAACAACACTCGCTGCCAAAGTACACAATTTGGGACGTGATCTAATTAAGCAAAATAAGGTAATCCAAGTAAATGAGTTCATATTCAAAATATAGTTATAATATAAGTTTTAAAGTTAATAAAATTATATTACCAACTAGAATAAACAATATGCCTTGTTTAACATAGGTCCTCCGTCCCTTTATGCAAATATTAATACTATATATAGGGTGTTATGGAAATAACTTGTTTCCATAGACATGTACATACATCAGCAAACAATATTCAGGAAAGTGGCAATTTTATTGCCTTGCGCATGTAAACAACGCCATAGCACACATGCGCACTGCTTCGGTTAAGTATGCCAATCTATTCATACGATTATACAGGGTGCTGATAAAGTCTGGAATAATCGATTTTTCTTGAAAACGCAAAAGTTATTCGAAAAACGCTCGGACCCGTCGATTTTATTTAATATATTATACCGGATGCGCCAAAAACGCTAGGCAAGTGTCACCTTCACTTTTTCAAATAGAACACCCCTTTTTTCTCCAATATTCAGATTCCTCTCTAAACTCTAGACAAGTTTCATATAACATATTGTATGGCTAAAGTCAACAGGAATTGAAATACAGGGCCCCCAATAAAAATCAAGGAATAATTTTAAAGCTTTTTTCCATGACAAATACTTAGGCTAGGCAAAATATTCTAACGAAAAATTGGTAATACAGTGAACAATCTAAAATATTATTTGAGTAAGTGTTGAAAATGGTGTCCATTTACGGCTCTACAATGTCCCAATCTCTCAACAAATTCTAACTGTACATTATGTACTATTCCTGGGGTAATTTGTCTTATGGTTGTTGTTATACGCGTTTTGAGAACATCAACATCTTCTGGTTTATTTTTGTAAACCCTTTCCTTAATATAGCCCCACAGAAAGAAGTCCAATGGCGTTAAGTCGGGGGACCTCGCAGGCCACTCTATTTGACTCCGTCGACCTATCCAATGATGATGAAATAACTCATTCAGGTATCTACGGACTTCGGCCGAATAGTGGGCTGGTGCACCATCCTGCTGAAACCAGATAGTTTTATCATGTGAATCAGGAATGTTCCGATCGGAAAATAGGGCAATCAACGCTGGAGGGAGGTCTTCTTCAAGAAACTGCAAATATCTTTGGTCGGTCAAATTTTCTTTAAAAAAAAATAGGGTCCTATAACAGTATCCCGAATTATTCCTGTCCATACATTAATTTTTCTCGGCCGCTGGGTATGAATTTCTTGGAACCAATGGGGATTTTCGCTGGACCAGTACCGGCAATTTTGACGATTTACCATGCCATCCAAGAAAAAAGTCGCCTCATCGGAAAAAATTATGTTACTCGGAAATAATGCATCGTTAATCAAGTAATTATCCATGAGAATTTCACAGAACTCATTCCTTCTGTCAGGGAGTCAGGGTCGTCTTCCAAAAGTTCCTGTACTCCTTGACATTTATATGCATGCCATTTTTCCTTTTTCAGGAACTTTGCCACCGTTGAATCGTGGATATTTTTAAAATTTTGAGAAATGCTTCTTGTGCTCGAATGTGGTCTCTCTTCTAACAAAACTAGAATATCAAGTTTGACATCGTCGGAAATTTTAGGTCGTCCACTTCTAGGTTTATCCCTAACATAACCAACTTCATTATACTTCTTAACAATTTTGGAGACAGTTGCCTGATTTATGTGTTCTCTATTTGAATATTTATCATTAAAATACTCACAAACTTCTATTTGTGTTCTCTTTCGATCTCCACATCCTCCTATTATTAATATTTCGATTCCATCAGCTTCCGTTAGAAACATTTTTATGGGTAAAACTGACAACTTTGTAGTAAATATTAAATGTTTTGACATTTACGTCACTAAGTTATTATGTAGAAACCGGTAAAAACCTAGACCTTAAAATTATACCTTGATTTTTATTGGGGGCCCTGATGTATTTCAATTCCTGTTGACTTTAGCCATACAACATGTTATATGAAACTTGTCTAGAGTTTAGAGAGGAATCCGAATATTGGAGATAAAAAAAGGGTTTTCTATTTGAAAGAGTGAAGTCGACACTTGCCTAGCGTTTTTGGGGCATCCGGTATAATATTGAAGAACGTGAAAAAATTTTAAAGAATAAAATAAAATCGACGGGTCCGAGCGTTTTTCTAAAAACTTTTGCGTTTTCAAGAAAAATCGATTATTCCAGACTTTATCATTTTGTTGGCGAAGCGTTCCTTTAACAACTTAGCTAAGCAAAAATATTTACTTTGCTATGCTGTTTAAAAGAAGCAAAAGGAAAGTACCTAATTACAAAGACTACAAGAAATCCACAGAAAAAACGTAACAATAAAAATGGCTCCGAGCCGGTTATAAATTGACACTATGGAGAACTAGAGGGTAGGAGTATGGAGGACTTGAGGTAGGAGGCCGAACGCAATGCATTGGATTCGGCCCCAAATTAGCATCGGTAATTCAGCTTTACGAGTCGCCGTACGATGGCGCTCGTGTTCGAAGTGGGCTATCAAATAAATGGTTTCTTATGGACGCGATAACTATTTTTATTTAAATTAGTTCTTTAAGGAACAAATAAGGACTTTTATATGAATTTACACTTACTTTGTTATACTTATTAGTAAACTCGGCCTGTATAAAGTTCCAACGATGCTTCGTTTTTAAAATACAGGAACATTCTAGCTAGAGGGTTTTACCTTTGGAGCTAAAAAGAGACTTATTTGGCTGCGATTCATCTCTGAAGAAGATCCTGTCTTACACCCCGACATAAAGCAAACTCTTTTTTTATAAATTGTACCATTATTCATTATAAATATGGAAATTAATTACAATACAACATTATTTGTCTTGTCTTGCCTTCAAACGTTATTTGTTATTTCGAAAAATAAAGTGTCAATTGTCAAAAGTAAAATTTAAAAACTATGGAGCACCCCGGTGAAGCCGATTTCGCAACACAGTAGAAAGAGAAAGAAGAGAGAGAGAGGGGTGTTAGTGTGCCTGCCGGCCATCAGGGCAAATTAGCGCTGTTGTCGCCAGCTGGCCGTGTAACCGGGTTCTGTCGCATATTTTTGACGTATAGAAGAGAAGGACAGTTATATTCTAACCTACTATAACGCTTCCCAAACTGCGTCAGGTGCTAATTGGAACAAACCAGCCAGCCCGCCATCCATCCAACTGTCAATTTTTCTTGTCCACGTTTTTTTCTGAGGAAATTAATTAATTTTTTATTATCATTTTAATATACAATTCTATTAGTTTCTATTCTAGAAAACTTCGCCGATGTGTGTAATCTTTCAGTTATTATTCCAGCCTACTATGCAGGTAATTATTTTTTATTATTTATCAAATTGATTTTACACTTCCTTTCCTATTTTTTATATAGGAATATAGGAAATGTAAGTTTACAATAAATAAATTAACATGAAATGTTTCACATACATAATAGGTGTTGGTTAACAAGCCAATCTTAACAAAATATCACTGGGCAACCTGCAGATAACCGCAACACATTGTGCCCGAGGTAATACCTAACAATCTATCAGTTACGAACAGATAAGTTTAGTCTCTTGAAATGATAATTTTAACATTTTTGTTTTACTGAGTGGATTAAAAATTACAACATAATGGCACAAAGATAATGGTTTGAGCTAACTCGATAAGTAGATACTTGGCCATCGGCCATATTTTACAGAGAAATTTAATGTCTACCCGATACTGTTTCTTTTGTTTCAGAGAACGCTGTAAGAATCACCTGATAGTTTATGGATCTTTTAGTACGTGTCTCAATGCATCCTAGTGCTTGTGTTTATACAGTATTTGTGATAATATTATATGAATTGAGTCAATTCCAGATGAGTGAGACCTGTGAGACGTAACCTAAGGACATTAGTTTATTCTAAACAGTTATTATATATATATTTTGTTATGGTTGTCAATGCAGTTTTTATTTATAAATAAACGTAGAAAACATTATTTACGATAAAGTGCTTCCATCTTTATTTTCTAAATCTTGGTTAATATAAAAATAATGTGCATTATTTATTCCATAAAAAAGAACTTTTGTGCGTCTTTTTATTGATTTAATTTGTGATTTAATAATATTTATATTGAATCACAAATTAAATCAATAAAAACTCGTTCAAAAGTTAATAATTAAATTGAAAAGTCCTAAAACCGCTGTTCAAATTTCCCGCCATTGCGCCTCTGATGGCCGGCGGGCACACTAACACCCCTCTTTCTCTCTTCTTTCTCCCTCTACTGTGTTGCGATTTTTTAACAAGGAGCTAACATTTCTAACCCTATAAATTTTCTTTGCTATGGAGGATCTAGTTTTCCATATTAAAAACGAAGAAGAAGAAGACAACATCAGCCCACTTCGGACGCGAGAGCCATCTATCGGCCAATAGCGAACTAACCAAAAAACCGGGACATAATTTGAAAATGCTGCCATTGTCGATCGGCCTCCTACCCTCTAGTTCTCCATAGGTAGGAGTAAACCCTTTATTTTTCTGTGGGTAGGAGGCCGATCGACAATGGCAGCATTTTCAATTTCTGTTCCGATTTTTTGGTTAGTTCGCTATTGGCCGATAGATGGCTCTCGCATCCGAAGTGGGCTGATGTTGTCTTCTTCTTCTTCTTCGTTTTTAATATGGAAAACTAGATCCTCCATAGTTTTTAACTTTTACTTTTGACAATTGACATTTTATTTTTCGAAATAACAAATAACGTTTGAAGGCAAGACAAGACAAATAACGCTGTATTGTAATTAATTTCCATATTTATAATGAATAATGGTACAATTTATAAAAGTAGAGTTTGCTTTGTGTCGGGGTGTAAGACAGGATCTTCTTCAGAGATGAAACGCAGCCAAATTGGTCTCTTTCTAGCTCCAAAGGTAAAACCCTCTCGCTAGAATGTTCCTGTATTTTAAAAACGAAGCATCGTTGGAAATTTATACAGGCCGAGTTTACTAATAAGTATAACAAAGTAAGTGTAAATGCATATAAAAGTCCTTATTTGTTCCTTAAAGAACTAATTTAAATAAAAATAGTTATTGCGTCCATAAGAAACCATTTCCCCCACTTCGAACACGAGCGCCATCTTTTTTTTTTTATTTATTTATTTATTTTACGTCGGCCTTTTTCCGCAACGAGGCCAATCACCGACGCCAGGGAATTTGTCACACACTATCTGGTAATTTTTGCCGAATCCCTCTTTTTCGAGGGTAGGGTTCTTTAACGTGCCAACATCCATGACACGGGGCCCACAGTTTAACGTCTCTTCCGAAAGACGGCGCCACCTCTTAAACCAAATTCCAAATTTAACATCGACGTTGCGGGCACCGGGAATGGAACCCGGGCCTACGATCTGTAAGGCTGCTGCGCTAACCACTAGACCACAACGTCGACAGAGCGCCATCTTATGGCAACTCGTAAAGCTGAATTACCGATGCTAATTTGGGACCGAATCCAATGCATTGCGTTCGGCCTCCTACCTCAAGTCCTCCATAATTGACACTGAGGAAAATGATCTAATACAACAGGACGTCTATTCTCGAACTAGGTGAATGATCATTTCAAGAGAAGTGATTAGTTTTTCTCTTAAGAATGATTAAACTGTATTCTTGAAACTTAAAATGACTATTCATTTCCATACGATGTGAGCATATGATGTGAATTGTCCCTTCTCGCGAGAGAGCATTCACTTCTCTTAAGTTGGAGAATAGACGTCCAGGTTGGCTAAGACATATTTTGTATTGATAGCTTATTTTTTTATTATCCCATATTTAATACATTGCTAGTGTATCAAACCCGCTTTAGTATTGTATCAATTTCAGATTTGCTAGAACAGTGTTTTTATTGGTAGTAATTAGTTCCATTAGCAGCACTGTCTTGTTGAATAATGAACTACTTTTAATACAGCAATTTTGTTAAGAAATAAATTGTATCTTCTCAATGCGACGCATTTTGTTTGCAGTTAAGCGGTTTCCCGACAATGAAGAAAGTAGAACAGCATCCCCAAAAACTAATTGTATCTGTTAGAACCTAATCTAATCTACAAAATATTGCTGGGGGTACGTTGCGATCGGCATTAGCCGCGCGCCGTAGTATTAGTTTTAACGTATTTGTTGCGCAGGTCACATCGTTGTTCGGAGTCTTCTAGCTGTCCTGTCTGAATTTGAATTTTATTGATCGTACCAATTCCTGTTTCAATTGATTTACTTTTACTTTTTATTTAAGTTTTTTTAAACTTTGCACGTCAGATAAAGCAATAGAAGGTTCTTATTTCGCACAACCCATCATTAGTTTTGCGCATTGCCTGCGGCGCTTTTCAATTTTTTATGACACATTCATCTTGACTCCCCCTATATTTTTTTCTGGCGGCGGCCCTGCAATAGTATTAAATAGTTGTATAAAGCTTATGTGAATTCTTATAAGGAATAGAATATTTTTTTCTCAGTGCACGTTATTTCACGCGGAAAATAAGGTCAATAAGCGGAAGTAGGATTTATCGAAATCAACGCAAATCCGTAACTTTTTTGGGCTAACCCGTATAAAATATTATTTTGCATACAATGTTCACTTTATAGCCAGAAAAGGGCTCAATTCTGAAAGTTTATTATTCACAGAAAATTTAATATTATATAGTATTATACAGTTGTATGAAGAGTATGTGAATTCTTATAAAGAATAGAAGGCTTTTTTCTCAGTGTAAACTCATGTCATAAAACAACGAACAAAAAATGTGGGCGGTGTAAAATAGGTTTCTATCATCTTTCTAGCTCAAGATGAAATGGACATGGCTGTAAAAAAACGTCATATTAAAAAAACTCTTGCTGCTTTGTCTATAAATGTCCAACATTCAGTTAAATATTTTTAAACCAGGCGCGCAGCGCCTTCAATACCCATAAGATGACAAAGATTCGCTTTTGTAAGACTAAGCTTATTTCAACGAACCCAACTGTGCGTTTTGTATAAGCCCCGTTAAACCGCTACGATGTGACAATGTGTCCTGTTAAAAATTTATAGTCAATGTGGAACGAAAGTCCGTTTCAGTACATTTAAACTAAAGGTAATTGTCTATGGTCTTCCCCCAAGGAGAAAGTTACAGACGCAAGTAGTTTAAGATTAATTGCGTTGAATAATTAAATAGTGATTAGCCGTGAAGCTTTAGAATGGCACAAAGCAGCTGAAAATAATAGTGAAAGCCAACCCGAAACTTGCTAATGAATTATTGCTATGCTTGAGGAAGTAACTTCAGAAGTTAAACTTTCCTTTAAGCTCTAAAAGCGATGTGAAGTGTCCTCAATTTTGGATAAACATTTTTAAATAAAAGGTAAGTATCTTCAATTGCCTTATCCAACAGTACACGATAGTGTTTAATAAAATTGCTAGAGGGCGCAATTTGTAATAATAACAGTTTTTTCGATTTCATTCCGAAAATTCAAATCATACGGTATAACTATGACATCATAATCGGATAGTAGATAAAATTTGCAAGAAAAGATGTAAAGACCGCAGTTCGATATCCTTGTTCGTTTCAGAGTTATCGCCAAAATAATAATTTTTAATACAAATTGCGCCCTCTAGCAATTTTATTAGAAACTATCCTGTACCATTGGATACAACAGTTGAAGGTACTTACCTTTCTCTTCCAAACAAGCTTAAATTTAGTTAAATCGGATAAGTCGTTTAGAATTTACAGCGATTTTAATGATAAGAGTGGGAGATGCTATTGAAAGTGTAAACATTAAAATTGCTGTAACTTCTAAACGACTTATCCGATTATACTAAATTTAAGCTTGTTTGGAAGTAAATTTAGTTGTTGTATCCAATGGTACACGATAGTTTCTAATAAAATTGCTAGAGGGCGCAACTTGTATTAATAATAATTATTTTGGCGATAACTCTGAAACGAACAAGGATATCGAACTGCAGTCTTTACATCTTTTCTTGCAAATTTCATCTACTTTCCGATTATGATGTGATAGTTTTACCGTATGATTTGAATTTTCGGGATAAAATCGAAAAAACTGTTATTACAAATTGCGCCCTCTAGCTATTTTCAGTCGGTACGCCAACAAGCCTTAAGAGCAGTAACCCCCTTTACCACAATGAAAATTGCCGAACGTTTTGCTGGTCAAACGAAAAGAAAAAATAAAAATTGATATTTAGAAAATAAATTCTACTTTAAATACCCCATCCAGAAAAGTAAAAAATGACGATCGAAAATATTCCCAAAATTTTTTTTAGAAATTTTTTTTATTTTTAGTAATTTTGTAATATCTTAAACAATTCTTTATCGGTCAAAAGCAAAATGACTTTCCCGGGTGTAGAATGTTGTACCAAACAATTTTTCTTAAAGCCATTTTTCAATATCGGCCTTACTTTTTTCTCAAAAACTTTGGGCGCGTAAACCCACTTTACACGCTTAAATTCACCTTATTTTTAATCGTCATTTACTTTTCTGGATGGGGTATTTAAAGTAGAATTTATTTTCTAAATACCAATTTTTATTTTTTCTTTTCGTTTGACCAGCAAAACGTTCGGCAATTTTCATTGTGGTAAAGGGGTTACTTCCTCTTAAACCAAAATGATGCAGAATTGTCTAAGCTTTTCAATGATGTAATCAGAGTTATACCTTAATATGGGAATTTTCGAAGAAATTTAGAATTAAAAAAAAAAAATTTAATTGTGCCCTCTTGCGGCGGAATTAGGAACTTTTCAGAATTTTCTCATGACTCCTTTAATTATAATTTTTTTTTCTTAAGTTTCTATGCTTAGTAGTTTCCGAGATATGGCCGGTAGTCACCCTTAATGAAACACACTGTATACAGGGTTATATTATATGTTATACACAATGTACCGGTTTACCTTCAGGAACATTGATAGTGTTAATTTTCCTGAAGATAAGCTGAGTAGAGATAGATGGGGCATTCTGCATCAATTTGCTACTTGCTCTTTAAATTTGGTCCTGCCAAATACGTAACAGAGTCAATAAGAATAACGTACTAGAACTGCAGTCTAATGGCAACATGACAACACTCGTTCAACCAACCAGGTAAAGTCTGTCCTACGAGAGTGTGGCTATCGAAAGAATGCGGGCAAAAAATTTACTCCTGTGCTTCCACAGGTAAAATTGAACTGTTTACGCCTTTTATTACCCAATTTCCTCAGGCATCGTAGGCACTTTTAATAAATCATAATAATATAGATCACTTACCCGAACCTAAGAAATTGTCTCAAAGAAGAGTCTCGAACTCTGTAATAAAAATAAGAATTATTAAAATATTAGTTTATAAAGGCAGGAAATTAGGCAAACATTGCAAGCCATTAGAATGTTTACTATTTGTTATTGCCAACAGCAAGCCTTACTTTAGAGTTCATAATCGTATAGTGGCGTAGCCTGGTTAAAAGGGTGGGGGGAGCAAATGGTCAAACCTTAAAGAAGCGTCCTTATTTATCTTTTACAAGTGGCATATCATATTAAGAAGCCGAATATCTCCAGATTGGTAAATAGGATATAAACTATATAAACATATAGCTGGAGAAAATTTCCACACACTTCCATTTTTTTGCTCTTATAAGGCGTACCCATGAAGGAAGGTAAAAAAAATATAGGATGAAGGAAACTTGCATATTAGGTTTATGAATATATGAGCAAATCGTCCTCTGTTTTTGAAAACCATATTAAAACCTTTAAACATAATTTCACTCCCCATTTAAATTCAAAAATTTTAAATAATGTCAGGTCAAAAAATTTCAACCGCCTAGATTTTCTTGAAGATTCGACCATAGCTAATGAACTTAAAAAAATAATTCTTGTTTAAATATACAGGTAAGTCTAAATATACACTTATGTACCTTTACACAGACGTTTATAGCCTTTTTTTTAAATAATTATTTATTATTATTTTCACAGATTACATGGGGAACCCCAAATTCTAATACTTTTTCTGTTGTGTTCCCCAACAAATTAATAATTATCTTCCTTCTTCTATTTTTAGACAACCGACAACAATAAATTTTCTGCCCTTCGTCATAATATACTGTAAACTACCAATTATATTCCTTATTTTATCAGAGATTTAACAATAACTAAAATATACGCAACAAAACACCTAACACATCCATATAATTAGAAGATAATATAGTATCCGCGAAAATAATTAAAAAGTGAATACTGTGGCATATCGGACAAGTGTGTAACTGTTTTTTTATATTGAAATACACAGGGATCCAAGCACAATGGATACCATGGGACGGGTAGACCACGACAGTCCTTGTTAGGACTCTACGGGCAGCCATAATTCAAGCAATACCGACAACGGCGATAAGATGTATTAAAAGCCTCTTTGCAAAATCAAAGCGGCCATTAATGCACCGTAGCGCCATCCCAGCGGAATTAACTCCAATGTAAAAGGCAGCTGGTAATATCGAGAGGTAGACCACGAAGTGCTGAAGTGTATCACAATCCAGTATAGGGAACGCTATTTGCGTTTTCACCGGAACATCTGTCATTTTGCAGACTAGAAACAGATCAACGCTGGCACCCACTAGAATGCGCGCAATTCGTTTAAGAAAAGCCGTAATAATGTTTAGAAGATAATATAGTGTCCGCGAAAATAATGAAAAAGTGAATAATGTGACATAACGGACAAGTGTGTAACTGCTTTTATATTGGAATACACAGAGATCTAAGCACAAGTCGTGGTCTACCCTGTGGCGGGTAGACCACGACGGCCGTATCGTCCTTGTTAGGGCTCTATGGGCAGCCATAACCCAAGCAATCCAGACAACGGCGGTAAGATGTATTAAAAGCCTCTTTGCAAAATCAAAGCGGCCATCAATACACCGTAGCGCAATCCCAGCGGAATTACATCCGTATAATGTTTTCCAATATATTGTTTGGACTCTTACTTTTCTAAATTATAGATTTCTAAATATACCTATCTGAAGTTTCAAGTGTTGGCAACTGTGTTTGGCTTTGGTGTTTTCACAAAATGTTTTGTTTTGAATTTTCCTTCTCTAACCTAATTGCCCTCTTCAGGAAGCACGTCAAACTTAAGTTAAAGTTTTCCCCCCTTTTTGCATTTGACAACAAACAGTCCATCTAGGACGTTTTATTAAATATTTATTTTCCAAGACGTTTTAAAAAATTGTTTCTACTTTATGTTGAAAGACCTTATGTATACCTCCTGACAAAATAAGTAATGAATCGTTTTACTTATTTTCACAAAGGATTTTTTATAAAAGTTTTTATTTTCATACTTTTCCAAGTTCATTTATTGTTTTGCAGGATGCACTGAGGATGGCCAATAGGCCGAAAGCGCTATGCTATTAATATATAAACTTTATACGTAATACACAAGTTTCATTCCTACTACATCATGGTACAGTAATTTGTAAGTGATTTGAAAGTGTTAAAATAATCGTGTAATATTAAGCTTAAAAGTTAAAGTGTAAATTACTAGAACTTGCAAGTTGCTGTTTTTTTACTATTTTTAATAAGTTTTTTGATATTTTTAGTGTTAAAACACCGATGTGATTTGCGCAACAAATACATTAAAACTAATAATACGGCTCGCGGCAATTGCCGATCGCTACGAATCCACACCAATGTTTTGTGGATTATAGGTTTTTACGGATACAATTCGTTTTTGAAGACGCTGTTCTGTTATTTTAATTATAGAGAAAGCGCTTACTGGGAACAAAATGCGTTGCATTGAGAAGATACAATTTATTTTTTAACAAAATTGCTGTATTAACAGTGGTTCATTATTCAACAAGACTGTGCTGCTAATGGAACGGATTACTACCAATAAGAACACTGTTCTAGCAAATCTGGAATTGATATAATGCTAAAGCGGGTTTGATATACTAGCAATTTATTTAATACGGGTCAATACAAAATTAGCTATCGATACAAACTATGTCTTAGCAAACCTGTTATACGTATTAGATCATTTTCCTCAGTGTAAAAATAAAATTTAAATTTAATATTATGAGGCAGGTGAGACAGTGTCTTACCAATAATTTTGCAAATTAAATAAATTACAAATTTATATTATTTTACTATTTTTGAATAATTGCATAAATATAAATATCCATTAGAAGTAATGCCATCAATCTGAACGCGCTTCGCTAGAAATATCATCCATCTCATTTCTGCATGCGGTCGTATATGGTAGAAGCCGGTCTCGCGCTTCCTTGTCTTTCCTGTTCCGTCGCGTGTTTTGTTATTATATCATCCATATCATTTCTGCATGCGGTCGTATATGGTTAGAGGCCCGGCCTCCCGCTTCCTTGCCTAGCGTATTAGTAAAAATATCCAATGTCTTGTATATGTCGTAGGCTGATAGTGAAATCCGTCATTTCATGAAAAGCCTAGTCATATCATGCTGCACGCCAAAAGGTATATTGGCAACTGGTTTGTTCGTTGTTCCCCAAAGCATTTTTTTTTAATTTAATTTAAATTTTATTTTTATAAAATAATATTAGTTGAAAAAATTGAAAAAAATGCTCTGGGGAACAACGAACAAACCAGTTGCAATATACCTTTTAGCCACGCCTCATGATATGACTAGGCTTTTAATGAAATGACGGATTTCACTATCAGCCTACGACATATATATGATACCGTAACAGTCCAGTCGATTCTAGATTTAAATAGCGCATAAAAACATTCTATTGAGGCCAGCCTCAACTCTCTACGTAAATTTAATGCGAACGCGAGGGGACTAATCTAATATATTAGATGAATTTGGAGAAATGCTATTATTAGAACAGAACAGGTTGTTTTTCCGTTGAAATTTCAGAGTTTAGCGAGAGTGCATAGTGAATTTGACTTTTACACCTGCATTGCATTTTATTATAGTTTTCGGTAAATACTTTTGTGGTTTTCCGTACTGATTTTTGGGACAGTGGGCAGTGATTTTTCTAAAATATTAATATTACATTACTTTTATTACTTATTATTTTATGTGTTTTGTGCTTATTAGCGAAAAATGGATTCAGGGGAACCTAACACAGCGTCACAACTTCCCCAGGTAAATGTAAACATTCGCAATCCTACTTGTGATCTTGTTAATTTTTTAGTAAATGAGCAGAAGTTTTCAAGTATTAATTCCTATGAAGATAAATTGTACATAGTAAAAGAAGTAAAGCGACCTGTTCCAGATTTTAGTAAACGTCTTGTTACTATCGGTGGGGTGGGGAAATCAAATCGGAGCTTTCAAAACACTTGGGACGAAAAGTACGACTGGCTTACTGGTAGTGTAACGTTAAACAAATTATTTTGCTACACCTCCACGTTGGTTCTTGCCGGACAGTTGCGTAATACATATTTCCTTAGGAACAAATTGTTGGATAACATAGCCCTAGCTTTATAAACTATATTCCAATTTTTTAAATTTAATATGATAATTTTTTTTACAAAAGATACCTAAGTATTACACAACTGACGAAGTAGAGTGACCACTAGACTAACTTTAAAATCTAACCTTGCTAAAAAAAATTTTTTTAACTGTGCCTCACCACTTTCAACTACCACGAGCCGCCCCTGCAAAAGACGTATACCTACTCACAAAACAAATGCATTGCTTTTAGTATTAAGCGAAAAAATATATTATATTCTTTGCATGTTGCCCATTGAATCAAAAATAAATAATGTCATTTTGTTTGGAGGGGTTTGTGGGCTTACCTACTCCCTATTAGTTGCGGCCATGTCTTAAGTTGAAACATATTAGGAATTAAATAAGGCACATTCTGGCACATTAAAATCCCAATCCCTTTTATAACTAAAGACAAAGCACTCAGCTTAAAGTATTTCGTAAATATCAACTCATGGGGACGAAAATTTTCCTTGAGTATAATGTCGCCATTTATAAAACTCCTTATATAGGACATTTTAACCCACTTTGAAAAACGGTGCTCTTTATGCAGGTTGAACTATGTGATGCACTTACAAGTTCCTGCCATTATACAAGTTAATGTCTCATGAGAACGTTTTTAACTTTACTTGACATGTAATTTTAAGGAAATTGCCCCAGGTATTGGCAAACTCCAGGTTACAGGGACATTTTATGTGTGTATGAGAGTATAAATAATTATGTCTAGATGCCCGTAATGAGGACAAGAGATCAATCAGTGTTGTCGGCGTGCGGCGTGAACAACGCATAGGGAGGCCAGAAAGGAAATTATTTATTCTGCTACAGGAATGCAGGAGGTATTCACTTAAGTAATTCAGTAATCTTTGGAATTTCGTTAGGGTTGTGTATACGTTGTACCGCGCGTGTGGCAATTATTTTACGTAGGTATTTTTTATTTTATTTCGTTAACTAATTAATAAAGTGCGAAATATATGCAAAATGCATATACAGTGTGACCAGTAAAGTCCGCATCATAGGGGATTTTTTTTTATTAATAGCTTTATTCGAAATTTGACTTTGGCATCAAGTTGTGCTTCGATCGAGATGAAAATTAAGCAGAAAAATAGTAGTCACGTGATTCGCATTATCTGTCAAATTTTAATTTTTTCCAAAAAATAATTCAAGAGTGGGGTTATTTCTAAAAATATCGAAACAAGTTATTGAAAAAAGTTTTTTAAATGCAGTTTCTAGCCCACATGCAAAATTTCAGCTGCATAACACAATTTGGATTGTTTACCCATATTTTGTAAATTGCACCACTTTTGCAAAATAAGACTCAACGCAACCTACATAAAACTTTTTAGTTTTGACAATGCTTTGTTTCAGATACATTTTCTTTAAAGTATATACACATATTAAATGTGTGTAGTTTATTTGTTCTTGACCCTGTATAAGGTAACTTCATAAAATAAGTATTTTTGAAAACGTAGTTTGTGTCTGAAAGTAATACACCTTAATATTAAGACAAAAAAGAACACAGTGTCATCAGTAAAGTGTTCATTTAGTGTTAGTGGAAAATAAATTTTAGTTGTAGGTAAAAAATCAAAATTATCTTATGCCGCTGAAATTTTTCATGTGGGCTAGAAACTGCATTTAAAAATACTTTTTTTAATAACTTTTTTCGATATTTTCAGAAATAACCCCACTTTTGAATTATTTTTTGATAAAAAATGAAAATTTGACAGATAATGCGAATCACGTGACTACTATTTTTTTGCTTAATTTTCATCTCGTTCGAATAAAGCTATTTATAAAAAAAAATCCCATATGATGAGGATTTTATTGGTCCCACTGTGTATTTTTTGTATATTTTGTCAATTACATAATAAAATGCATATTTTTCATAAATTATTATTTTAAGAGCATATTTTTATGTGTTCGGCTTTATCAAAAAATTTAAAACGTAAAAGGTTTAATGTCCAGTTCGGTACCTACTTATTTCAGGGATTTTCCAATCTAAAGACAGTAATAATTATATTATTTACATTTTCGTTATACACAAGGTGAATATATGCAACTTGCGTACGTGCAACTTGCGTACAAGGATTATTTCTTCCAACTTGCGTACACGGGTAGGTAGGTCCCGCGAACCAGGTAAAACTGCAAGAGAACATTATTCCAACTTGCGTACATACACAAATATTAGAAGCTTATAAACAAACTAGGGACATAAAAAAATGCTCTGATAACAACGAACAAACCGGTTGCCAATACACCTTTTAGAACCGATTGGAGAGGGCGTATTATTACGGTCCGTTTAAAACCCTGTGTATGTGAAGACATAAAAAAATGCTCTGATAACAACGAACAAACCGGTTGCCAATACACCTTTTAGAACAGATTGGAGAGGGCGTATTATTACGGTCTGTTTAAAACCCTGTGTATGTGAAGACATAAAAAAATGCTCTGATAACAACGAACAAACCGATTGCCAATACACCTTTTAGAACAGATTGGAGAGGGCGTATTATTACGGTCCGTTTAAAACCCTGTGTATGTACGCAAATGGAATAATGTACTCTTGCAGTTTTACCTGGTTCGCGGGACCTACCTACCCATGTACGCAAGTTGAAAGAAATAATCCTTGTACGCAAATTGGACGTACACAAGTTGGAGGATACCCACAAGGTATTTCTTAGGGCTTTCCGAGGTTTGCAGGTATATTGTTAGGGGTTGTTTATTGTCACTTAATAATGCGTTATCATTACCTGCTTAACAAACTGTATTTAAATTAAAATAAATTAATTTCAAATGTAAAAAAAAGTGTTTCCAAAAGCAAAAGCCAAAGTTAGTTTACCTCCAGAACCCTGTAATTACCCGGTGGGGAACATGGATTAAGGCCGCAATATTCTACGCAGAGCATTTCGAAGCCATTAAAGAACTAACTTTGGATTTAGATGACGATTCGCAGTGTGTTGTGCAAAGAGTTGTTAAAAAGTGCAAGTGTAGCTACAGATCTTGTTAATTTCAGTTTTATACCGGACATAATATCCTCGTTGGACAGTAGAAATTTAAGTTTAAGAGACTCCATTAGTATTGTTGAATCTTTTTCCGCTAAATGTAACAACATTCCCGGTAAGGTAGGAGGTCAAGTAAGGAACAAATTGGATGTTACTGTAAAAAAGAATGAAGGATTTAAATACTTAACTGTAGTAAAAAGCATTTATGATGGTAAAGCATCCTACGAAGTTGTATCTTGGCCTCATATTTTTCTACCTAAAGTTGCAATATTGTCCGATTACACCAGTAGTTGTTGAAAGAAGCTTCTCTTTGTATAAACATATTTTTACTTATAAAAGACAATCCTTTTTAGTTAAAAATTTTGAAAAATATTAAATTTAGTAATTATACAATATTTTTTTATACCATTTTAGGTTAAAAGAGTGTTTACTTACTTTTGTTTAACTTACTTAGAAAGTTAAAAAATATTTTTTCTTTTGTTAATAAATTTTTAAGAAGGACGACAGGACTTTTCTTCTACCATCACTTAATTATCATGGAAAGCAGTCACGACTTGGTTATTTATTTATTTATTTATTTGCAGGTTTTTTTATAATAATATTAAAAATCAATAACATTGTTTTTTTTTATTAAAATAAATCCAATGAAAGCATCATTACAAAACCATAAATGAACAAATCTGTCCGATTTTGTAATGAAAAAATATACACCCATTTAGATTATTAATTAATATTATTAATTATGATTATTTATTAACCCATATTACATAAATTTGCTAGTGTATGAAACCCGCTTTAGTGTTATATCAATTTCAGATTTGCTAGAACAGTGTTTTTATTGGTAGTAATCAGTTCCATTGGCAGCACAGTCTTGTTGAATAATAAACAGCAATTTTGTTAAGAAATAAATTGTATCTTTTTAATGCGACACATTTTGTTCCAGTAAAACCCTTTCTCTACAATTAAGAAAGCTGAACAGCGTTCCCAAAAACGAATTGTACCCGTTATAACCCATAATCCACAAGACGTTGGTGGGTGTAGTATTAGTTTAAACGTATTTGTTGTGCAGATCACATCGTTGGTCGGAGTCTTCTAGCTGTCCTGTCTGAATTTGAATTTTATTGATTGAAAAAAAAACACGCAAAAAACAGTTTCTATGAAACGAAGGGGGAACAAAAACAAGCATATTATCCCACCCTTATCTGCAACTCCTTGGACAGGGTGAGATACACCCCTAAAATCTTAAATAGAAAGGGGGGTCGAGTGATACATCATTTTGAAGCTCTTGAAAAATGCTTTCCAATGGTACCATAGAAAGCTACATTTCAGGAAATTCTTCTCTGTTTATTTAGGAAAACAATAAATGAAAACACAATTTTGAAATTTTTTATTATTATTTAATTAAATGTTCAAAATGATTTCCGTTGTTTTGAAGACAATAATAGAGCCTACTTTCAAATTCTTCACGTACATTTGCAAATGTTTCTCTGGATATAGCACGGCATTCCTGAACTATTCTATGCTGAAGTTGCTCTAGTGACTCAGGTTGCGTTTTAAAAACCACAGATTTAAGGTGACCCCACAAAAAGAAGTCAAGAGGTGTTAGGTCCGGGGATCTAGGTGGCCATTCAACAGGACCTCTTCTTCCAATCCACTGGTCGGGATAATTATCATCCAACCACTGCCTAACGGGAGCTCCATCCTGTTGGAAATGTAGTAAGCTTTCTTCTAAAGATAAATTTCCGAGTATGTTCCTCTGATTTTGTAATTCTCGCACTATTAGTGGTTTGATAGACCTCTGTAGCATTTCAGCATACCTGTCGCCATTTAAATGTCCTTGTATATATATTATTATTGGGCCGATAATACCATCTCCCAATATACCAGCCCAAACATTAATTTTCTGGGGGTACTGGGTATGCCCTTCTTTAAATACGTGGGGGTTTTCGTCATTCCAGTAACGACAGTTTTGCTTATTAACACGCCCATTTAAATAAAAGGTACACTCATCACTGAAGCAAATATTTTTAACTAGTCCAGGTTCTGCCGTAATTCTATCTGTCATTATTTCACAAAACTGAATTCTTCTGTCCGGGTCGTCGTCACCAAGTTCTTGCAGTATGTGCAGTTTATAGGGATAAAACTTATGAAATTTAAGTACCTTTCTTATTGATTCACGAGATAATCCAGTTGCTACAGCTGCTTGACGAGTTGATAAAGTTGAATTCATTGCAAACTGCCCCAGAATTTCAATTTGCGCTGCTTCGTCGGCTAGTCTCGGTTGATTTCCCTTTTTATTCGCGACAGAACCAGTTTCTTCAAAGTTGGCTACTAGTTGGCGAACATACTCCGGGCTTACATTTTGACCTGGATGCCTTTCGTTAAAACGTTGAGCTGTCCTTAAGAAACATTGATCCTGGGAATAGGGTTGCCAGATTTCAGAAACCAAAAAGCGGGAGGTGCCGATATAGTTTTCGCCATATCATAAAAATAATTATTGTTTAAAATTGGTAAATATTTTTTTCTCCATTAATAAGTAGGATTTTGTTTTAAGTTTAAAGTATTTTTTTTCCAAGATAGATATGTAATTATTTTTCTGACTTTAATATGTATTTTTCTGAGCTAGAAGTATAAAAAAAGGAAAAGCGGGAGTTTTAATATGTTAGTCGGGAGGCGGGAGATTTATTGAAAAATCGGGAGCCTCCCGCCTAAATCGGGAGGGTTGGCAACCCTACCTGGGAACCATAAATGAAAATAATTTCTACAGGTTCAGCTGATTGTTAAAGATAAGAAGTGCTGCTTTTCGTTTAAACTGAACCGAAAGTCAACTGTTCTTAACATAATAATACTAGTACAAGTTACTTTTAAAGTAAATTATGTGATAATAAAATGCGAATATTTATAAACAATTTTTTTTTTCGACAAAAAAACCATAGCAAATAAACCAATACAAAATACCTAGGCTTAAAATGTTTAGAATTCTTAAGAGATATCTCTTAATATGCCAGGATATTGGTGGCAATCATTTTGAACATTTAATTAAATAATAATAAAAAATTTCAAAATTGTGTTTTCATTTATTGTTTTCCTTAATAAACAGAGAAGAATTTCCTGAAATGTAGCTTTCTATGGTACCATTGGAAAGCAAACAAACTCGACCCCCCTTTCTATTTAAGATTTTAGGGGTGTATCTCACCCTGTCCAAGGGGTTGCAGATAAGGGTGGGATAATACGCTTGTTTTTGTTCCCCCTTCGTTTTATAGAAACTGTTTTTTGCGTTTTTTTCTTCAGTTTTTTGTTCCTAAGATATGGCCATTTCAAGTTTTTAAATTGTCACCCTGTATAGTATTAAACAGTTGTCTAAAGAGTATGTGAATTCTTCTAAGGAATGGAATGTTTTTTTCTCAGGGCACGTTATTTTTACACGGAGAATAATGTTAGTAAACGGAAATAGGATTTATCGAAATCAAAGCAAATCCGTAACTTTTTTGGGATAACCCGTATATATTATATTGCATACAATGTTCACTTTCTAGCCAGAAAAGGGCTCAATACTGAAAGTTTATTGTTCACGGAAAATTTAAGCAAGGTTACATTTTATTTTGTAACAAGCTACTCGTCTTTATACTTTATACAAATTTGACCCATTTTCCGGGCAATAATAAATGAAAATAGCGGCGCATAAAACACATTTATGGACCACAATAATTTAGAGAAGTGGTTTGGCATTCTGCCTTGTAGCTAGAATAGCCAAAAATATTTTTCATAATTTTCAACAACGAAATTTTATGACCCGAAAAAAATCAGTAAAGTTTACATAAATAAAAATTGCGTCACCTACGAAAGTAGATTAGTATATTTGTATATTCAAGTACAAGTTTCATAAGTAGCATTTAAGAGCACGCGTCCAATTTTATATTTTGCTTTCTACATTTTTTTTCTATTTCACCTTTTATGATAAAAAAAATATATACAGTGAGGACCAGAAGTCCTGCATATAATCGATAAAAAATTAGGGATGCATTTTCGGAAAAATGCTTGAACACGTAAATTTTTATTTTCATTTACGCATCTTTTGACGTAAAAGTTTAGTATACAGGGTGACACATGTTAAAGATATGACATAATTCGGTATTTTTTCTTACGCAACTGCGTTTTGTATATTATTTATTTGAGGTTATGTTACGACAAGAAAGAAAAAGGTTTGTCTGCAGTTGCACAGATAAATAATAGGTCAAAGAAGGCAGTGCAGAATGTGACAAGGATGGAGATGAAGTCAATATGGCAAATGCCCCAAATAATATTTTTGATCCGAATTTCTTAAAAATCGGCATAAATACTCTAAACACAAGTAACGAAACACAAGACGCGAAATATTATTCAGGTAGATGCCGGCGAGTCGACCGCCAGTCCAAGTCCCTGCGACAGCCGACTGGCCAATTTGTTATGACGTAGATCGCTGCATGCAAGTTTTTATTAAAAAGCGTCCTATTTTCTCAGTAAATTATTCAGAATTTTAAAAACAGAGACCGTAGAAAATTTTATTTTTTCTTACTCTGTCAAAAATTAGTGTAAAAAGTACATTAAAATCATTAATGACCGTATGCACCAAGGCCAGTTAATCATGATTAGCTTATAATCATGATTAAATATCTCAATTAAGAAAATTTCCAATGCGCCAGCACTGCTCAGGAACTTAATCAAGATTAAAGTTAACCAGCCAATATTGATGGGTTATATATTTAATCATGATTAAAAGGTTATTTTCCTGTTTTGTTTTGAAATTTGTCTCGAATTTTCAATAATAAAATTAAAATGGGAGACGAAATCATCTTCGATGATGATTTTAATGTAATGGATATTTTTAATGATGGCTTTCCGAGAGCTAGAAAGACCTCGGAGACAAAATTATTTTGATTTGATAGATAAATAGGGTTTGTTCAGCTAAAGCTGGATTTATAGTTGCCGTAACGTAAGCTTTAAGCAGTAACATAAGCGGTAAGAGAAATGAACATTATTATCAGTAACACATCCATTTATAGTTCATAAAAACTTAAGCAGTAATAATTTGTCCCAAAACGTAAGCAGTAAGAAATGGTTTATTTTTATTTCTTACGTTACTGCTTACTGAATCGGCCGGGAACGGTCATATTCGTACATAACCGTCTTGTTTACAACCATACGATATAACCTTACTTTTTATTTAAATACCTGCATTTTGTGATTTTAATAATAAATAACAACGCAATATTGTTTCAGCTATAACAACTACGTCTTGTTAATCAGTTAAATCCATTTTAAATCAGATTTGAAACAAAAGCAACAATTTTAAATTATAACCTAACTTGTTCTTACTTCTTAACTAATTAGAATCTATAAATGGGTTTCTCGTTACGGCTTAATTTTTACGTCTTATCGACTACTGCTTACTTCTTATGGCTTACGTTACGGCAACTATAAATCCAGCTTTCTTTTTCGCATCTAATATATTATTTTCTTCCTCAACCAGTCAAACCCTTTTTTTCTGTTAGTCAAACTCCATGACTCTAGCTAGATGCCGAAGTGTGAAATTGGGGGTTTAATGCGCAAAACAGCCAAACTGGAAAAAGTTCTCGGAAAAGTTGAAAAAACAACAAAAAGAAAACATAACCACAACTGCCAATCTGCTTGGTGTTTCTGGTCACAGAAAAATAAAGGGTTTATTTTTCTGGTTAATGGCACGAATTTTTGCATCTGAGCTATGTTGCCAAATCGAGGTTTTAACTTTACCCTGATTACAAAACCCACATATCCTTTTAGTTGGTGCATAGGCTGTTTAATTTAATCACGGTTACCTGGTTAATCACGATCACCTAATCATGCCTAATGGGTAAAATGGTGCATACGGTCATAAGTCTCTCCTGTTAAAATTTTAAAAACCAATTGTTCATATTTTCTCTCAGCAGGTGTCACTTACGATAAGCTTTCCATAATTTCTGGCAGCAAACAGCAATAATTCAAATCTCCGTAGTATTATCCTTTTTACCCCAGGGTGCAGTTTATTTTCCCAAAACAGCAGAAAACCAAACCCGAAAGTATAACAAATGTGGCGTGCCTAATTGCCGCCAATTACCCCCGGTCTAATCCTTCTGAATCAAATCTGGACTGGTGTAATTTGAATTAAATCGTCAATTTCCACCCCAATAACTTCGCAGGGTGCAAAATTCCCCAATGTCACAGTTAAAATACAGTGGAAATAACTGTTTTTGACCCACGATTTGGGGAAATATTCTGGCGTTAAAATATCTGTGGTTAGATATTGAACTGGCTATGGAGATCTTATTGGGGTAGGAAATGCGATGCGATGTTGTAAATGATAATACCAGTGGCTAAAAAAGGTTGTTACACTGAGAATAAAGCCTTCTATTCCTTATAATTATTCACATGCTATCTCGCTTATTATCATGAATAACGACACATATTTATATCATTCTGGGCTAATTGAAAAAAAACAAGTTGATCTAAAAGATTACTTATTGCATTGTTAGAACAAAGACAAATTCCAGTTTCACCATTTACAATGAAGGATCAGATCTTGATAATAGTGAAGCAGCATATCCCATCCAAACGTTACAAGTTACAAGTAATCTGGAAAGCACTATTTATTTTATTTTTTAATTATTTTTATTTTATTTTAATAGGTTTGGACGAACTAGCTTTGCAACATGGACATCGAGTTTTAAGACTTCCTCCATATCATTGTCACTTAAATCTTATTGAAATGGTTTGGTCGAAATTTATGTGCCATTATGATAAGTTCCTCAATAAGTTTTGTGCATCCTGTAACAAATGACGTAGTTTTGGGTCTGAGGATTGAAGCCATAGAAAATGTAACAGTGGAAAAATGAAAAAATTATGTAACACACACTAATAAAATTTTAGATTTATCGATGCTTCAGATACTCTTCCCCTTTTTATTAACTTGGACGAATCTGATGATGATGATCCTTACGGAGATGATTTATTTTAATTATTAAAAACCCGTATTTTGTTGTGTTGTAATTTTTTTATTATATTTTCTTCTTTCTGATTTTATAAATAAGGTAAAAATATTTGAAAAAAAATTTATAGACTGGTGCACTAGAGATGCACAAGACAAATAAATATATGATTCGATTTTAAACTCTATAAATGAGTTTTATTTATTTTTCAGTAAATTTAAATTAGTTAAAAATTTCATAGTGATTTGCAGAAATGAAATGTTTTATCCCATGATATCTTTTACCCTAAAAAAACTATTTATTTCCGATTTCATTAACAGTATAAAAATAATAATTAAAAATTTGAAAAAACGCGCTTGTATTTTACTTATTCACATGCATCCGTCTTTATGTAGATCAAGCCTAAGAAAAATCATAACCTTTACCACCGGTAAGTCAAACGGACTGATATAAATTTACTACATACCGCAAATATGGAGATTATGACGTTACGGTCAGCGGTCATTGAACAGACTTTAATCTATTCTAGAACCCTGCTTTGTACACCCTTGGTTAAGAATTGATTGGTCAACAGAATTACTTTTTTAAACTGCGTTCAACTTTAGGTCGAGTTTGCTTACATTCTAAATGTACAACCGCGCCTAAGGTTGTATTTGATCAGATAATTTACTGAAAAGGGGATAGAAAAACACTCACCGACTTTAAATTCGATCCAATCAAAATTTTGTTCAAGTTTAATGTATGGTAACTTTTTTCGTAGTCCGATTTAAATGATTTTTTTTCAGTTGTAGATACATGCTTCAGCTTTAGTGGGATTTTTTCCATTTTTTAAAAAGCTACGTACTTGGTGAAATATACAGTGGAATTAAAAGTATGTTTTTTCTTTTTAAGTTTGTAACACCCTTTAGAGTGATTTTGCAATATTAACTCAAATAAAGAAGCAAATTTGCGAAGTTTAATCTATTCCTAACAGATTGCCCTTTTATTTGGCTCGATATCTTGTTCGGTTCAAGAGATACGAATTTTTTAAGAAAACCTACACACTTTATTACAAAACTTTAATTTTAAATTGTAACATAAAACAAAGGGTGCTATGGCTTTGTAAAACAAGTCATATCTTGACAATTTTTATGGAATTATTATTCTGCTGTGTTTAAATTTTTGTCAGTTAAAAATTATGGTCAAGATGATGATATGGTCAAGATGATGAGGCAAGAGAATTAGCTTTAGTAAAAAATGATTGAAAGTCGCAGTATTATACTGCTAGAGTGTTAGGATGTAGTACAAGATCCAGTGTTCAGAGAGCAGTGGAACGTTTTAACGAACCTGGCAATTTTTCGAGGAGAATAGGATCTGGCAGAAAACGATGTACAAATGGCCGAGATGGTCGTCAGAGAATATATCGTAGATTAGGTGAGCGTTTTTTACAAAATCATTTCTCTACAATGCAAAGTTCATACTGATGCAAGATAATGCTCGTCCTCATACTGCAATAATTGATACACAATATTTAGAAGACGTGGAAGTACGAAAAATGGACTGGCCATCACTTAGCCCAAATGATGGGTAGAAAGATTCGAAAACGAGTTCCTGTTCTGAATAATTTAGAACAGTTAAAAGAAGAACTAATCGAAGTATGGGGTCAAATCAATCAAATTCTTCAAGGAATGCTAAGGCGAATGGATGCAGTTGTTCGTGCTCGGGGTGGTAATACCCGCTATTGATGTTTTTTTTAGTTCTTTACCGCTAGGTATATTATTTTTTTAAATTAAAAATATTTTGCAAAAAATGTTAAAATTAAAATCTTTTAATAAAATGTGTAGTGTTTTCTTAAAAAATTTGTATCTCTTGAACCGAGAAAGATATCGAGCCAAATAAAAGAGCAATCTGTTAGAAATAGATTAAATTTGGCAAATTTGCTTCTTTATTTGAGTTAATATTGTAAAATCACTCTACAGGTGTTACAAACTTAAAGGGAAAAAACATACTTTTTATTCCCCTGTATATTTCACCAAGTACGCAGCTTTTTAAAAAACGGAAAAAATCCCATTAAAGCTGAAGCATGTATCTACAATTGAAAAAAAATCGTTTAAATCGGGCTACGAAAAAAAAAAGTTACCATACATTAAATTTGAACAAAATTTTGGATGGATCGAATTTAAAGTCGATGAGTGTAGTTACTACATTCGTTTAGTTTTATATAGTCAATATCAGAATTCTATTATATTCAGCACGGGGATGAAGGTGGGATTGGGCAACCCGCAACATCTTGCCACCTAGCCATATTTGAACGTATGTGCAAAAGCAATTGAGACGTACGTGCGATTAAAATTTGACATCGTTGACGTTTCGTTTTCGTAACCTTTCTTTTTTTAGACCGCCTTGTGGAAATGTTTTATTTTTTTGTGATTTTTATCGCACCGGCATTATTATTTATATTAAAAATGTCACTGAAGTTCTTAGTATTTCTCTGAGTAAGTACTAAATATTGTAATATATTATTATTAAGCTAAAAATATTGCATCCGAGAATATTTCTTTTACTTCCAAATAATGTTTCTTGGAGGGATGATTTTTTATAACCTTGAATTGAAAGTCTGTACCTGACTGTGAAACTTGCTAATTTTTAATTCTAGCGATGTTACTAATCAGTATTTATGTGTTTCATTTAAAGAATATGATGAAAATACTAGACTTACTTATGCCAGTGACAAACTAGTTCGCTTACTCGATGTAATTCCACGAGAAATTGTATCGTTTCCTTAATAATAGTGCATTGCCCACTTAGAAGATACATTTTTAGATATTTATGAAAATGAATTTCAAAAATTTAACTTCTGTGAGCAACACGACATATGTAATGAAATTGTTAAATTATATGTTCGATTAACAGTTTACAAATATTTAAGAGATAAAAATACTCAAAATCAAACTTTAAGTGCTGGACACTATAAAAAGCATAACATTTTTAATAAAAGTAAAGTTAATGACCACAGTTATAAAAGATTTAAAACCAATTAAACAATTTTCTCAGTTTCTATTTAAAAATAATTCTTGTTTTAAAACATTTTACTAATGTATGAGATTATTCTGCCCAATTTTTTTTTGTTTCATGTTAATGCACACCTACAAGACTAGCCCAATGTTGACCTCCACCGGAGTAAGACTTGCCCCACATGAAGACCTAATTTTAATAATGACCAGCCCTATAGTGCAAAATTGAAAAGCATAGGCAAGGAAGCCGTTGAACGACACCACGGTGACTCTAAACTTGTACCTACTAAGAAGGGTGATATAAGAATCACTGGTGGATACCTTAGATGCTTCCTTGGCTTATATTTTTGTACAGGCCCAGGAAGTTAGTCGACTCTGAATACCACCTTTAAATCCTTAGGAAACTTTTATTTTTGATAGTACAATGTTCCGTAACTAGTTCGTACCAGAAGTTCATATAGTTATTAGAAATTCGTCTTGTGTTAGACTCATTGGAAGTTATGCCTTCTGCATTAAGATCTTTTTGATCTAAACTTGAAATAAATTATAAACAAAATATGGTCGTTTTTTTTTCTAGAAGTCTTATTGTTTTTTATAGTAAATTAATTTTTTTAATGTTGTTTGCTTTGCTGTTTTTAATCATCTAGAATAAACATAATTTGTCTCAGAAAATTAAAAAGCAAAGTAAACAAACATTAAAAAATTAATTTACTAACCTGCAATTAAAATTAAGCGTTCCCCCGCCTTCCTCACCCCCTGCCACCTAACATGGCGATCGGTTAAACGTCATTCCCGTTTCGTTCAATTAACATGCAAATAACGTTTCTCTTAGTTGGTGTTTTGTGATATTCAGTAACGCAGGTCGTCTTGCCATAGACGCACATCTAATCGTGTAAGAACACCGCCGCGCCGTTACCATACTAATCAACAAAATGCTTTTAATTTAAACCACATCATGGGTTTTAGACAAACTATTTATAGATGTCATAAATTTCACTATATGTGCGTGACAATCCCGATAAAAAATGCTTCACGGGTTAGGCGGTAATTATAATGTCACATGCATTTCTGATAAATATGAATATTATTCATATCATTATGGAGGTCTTGGAAAAACTTACCTACCCTCGCGTGATCAAAATTAGTCGACGGATGAAAAATTAATTTTTCAACAACTGTCAAAAAAAGATGACTTTTTTTGGTTACTATGGATGCACAAAACGTCGCTTTCTTTCACCGTAAAAAAATGTAATTTTTTCACCGTGAAAAAATGATATTTTTTCACGGCAAACTCAGCTGATTGATGTTTTCGTATAAAAATGCAAAAATTAATTTCCAAAACACTTTTTATAAAAAGATTTATTATTAAAGTGAATTAAATTAACAATCTTTATTAGAATAGTAATTAACGGTGAAGTTAGAGCAATTGTTCCCTATATTAATTCCAGTAGGCGATGTTACACATTGTTGGTCGGAAACGCAAGAACTATTAGATATTTTGTGCGATACATTTACTGCAGATGAACTTTTTAAGATTTTATTGGAAGAACTTTCTAAAATTTCATTGGAAATCTCAGCTTTGTTCACCAAACTATCCTCTATGTAACCCTCCGCCACTGAACTAGATTTCCAACCTCCGTGACGTTTGATAGAAATCAGGTCGCCACTGCATTAGCTAGTAGTGTCGCAGAACTTCTTCTGAAACAGTGGCCTGTATAACTTTTGAACATTTCTTTGCCGAGCCATTTTGCAATAAGACTTGACATTTCTCCTATTTTATTGACTCCAACCACAGAAAATATAGCTACGCAAAGCTATATTTTCTGTGCTCCAACATATTGATTTACACATTTTCCTTTAGCATATTTTAGAAATAATCGGTTACTTGAAGTGTGGGACGGTCGCAGAGATGTATACCTTCTGTAGATATCGATATATTCCAAATTGGATATAGTAAAGGTTCGGTTTCTGTATCTGGTATTTTTACAACTAACATAGTTCCAACATCTTCAATGTTATCAATGGCCATCTTGGTTAATTCTTCGCGACGGCAAGCGCCACTTATCCCGAAGATTAAAATAACCTACAATAAAATAGTAAAATGAGTCTTTAAATTACTTAAATATTTGCTTGTAAATGTTGTATACCTTCATAACTAAATGTATTTCATCATCGAATTTAGTAAACCGCTGCAGATCATTATTTACCTTTATGTTTAGGGTACTTTTAAGCATCGAATAGGTACTCCATAGTGTAGGTGGCTTTAAAATTTTCTACTTTTCCTCCAAATAACAGAGCCAAACATTTTCTGTTACTATTTTTACTTTCTTTATATTGCACCATTCGCGAAACTGAGTGTACACTTTCTCATATTTTATTCTTGATTTCACGGGCAAAAGATTTGATATAACGATTTCTGCCGCATCCGTAATTTCGTGAGGCGTCTCACAATCACTTTCAGACATTTAAATGGTATCAAACTTGAGCAAACAACTATAAACTTTTGACACGAAAAACGATAGATTTGACAATCAATAAAATTTAAACAATTTTAGGTTTCCATAGTAATGGGAACAGGTGTAAAAAATAATACCTTAAATGAATTATGATTTTAGATTTTTTTCTAAACACGATCAAAAATAGTTAACAACAAACAGTTGTAGAAAATAGTTATTTTCCTAACAAGTGCGCAAAGTGATACTTTTCCGCACGCAAGTACAGTTGGACGAACGACGCGAAGCGGAGTTCGGATAAGTTCTTGCGTGCGGAAAAGCACTTTGCGCACTTGTTAGGAACAACATTTTTCCTACGAGCTTCATATCAGATAACAACAAAAATAAAAATATGATAATTTATTTAATAATTTTTAATTCGACTTTAAAGAAAGAACTATAATATACTTACAACTAAAAATTACATAACAAAAAAAAATAATAGAAAATTAAAAAATTACATAACAATAAAAAAAATAATAGGAAACTAAATTTTTCGTTTTAAGCTGAAATACAAATATCGGGAATTACGATTAAAAGATAAAAGAGAATACTCTTGCAACGGCTTCTCACATTGCCATAAAATAGTTTACAGCTACTAAAATAAATATAAATATTCCCTACCAAGGAGATTTTTGAATAGTTTTACTTTTCCGCACCCAGTGCGGATAAAAGTCTTATCCGCACTAGTGCGGAAAAGTGTAACTTTGCACACAAAAATGCGTGCGCAAAGTACTACTTTGCGCACGCTCGTAGGAAAAATGTTTTTTTTATTTCGCGCGCAAAAGTGTTTTTATGGCACATTTGATTGAATTTTTAACCTCGACCTAACGGTCTCGGTAAAAATTTACAATCTCATGTGCCATTAAAAAAACACCTATTTTGCGCACTTAATACAAAAATAACTATTTCTACATTTTATCTCGGGACTTTCGCTTGTCCTATAAACTAAAACACACAGACACACATAGTATAATCTTCTTTGAGATTAAATGGCCGCGCCCCTTTTCTTCCTGGCCAAAAATAAAACCAATTTATTTCATCATTTCGTAGAGGTAATATACATCATTAGGTATATGATCATGTTTAGTTTAATAGGAGACGATAAATAAATTTGGCGTATCTACCAATAAATCGGGAGGATTGGCACCACTTCCTCAGGCTTTCTTTTCATGCGCTTGAGGATAAACGCGAAAATGTCTGCTGCTTCGCTGCCATGACGATCATAAGATCAGCGTCACACACGCTAAACAAAATGCAAATCAACCAGTATGTTTAGCTGTTATTGTTTCAGTGCAAGTAATGCTTAAGTAATACAAGGTCGACACGTGAGTCTGTGCCTACGAGGTCTGTAAAGGCCAAAGAGGGAAGCACAATCTTTTATAACGTGACTTAATCATGCTGCACCGATATAATTTAAATGTATTAAAAATAGGAAATCCTACAATAATTGTATTTTATAATTTGAAGGTAACCAATAAAAAATAACTTTTTTACATGCCTTTTTTATTTTAGCATCGAAAAAACAGCTTTATGATTGTTGGATGATAATTTTTAAGTTAAGTGGCAATTTAAAAGCATTGTTTTATGATTCCCCTCCATACAGTGAGGACCTAAAGTCCGTCCCCCCCCCCCTCTAACTTCTAAACCGTTCGGTATATTTTAATGAAATTTTGAACGACCATATTTGAGCAAGTCTTGCACTTTTTGACATACCAATGACAGCTTTAAATGTCAAGATGACAGCTGGGTCCGCTTTTGGTATATTTTTTTAAATGGAACACCCTGTATATTTTTACATTTTTAAATTCCACATAAAATTATAATTAATTTTTATTAAATGCATTATAAGTCTATACTTCATAGTTTCCGAGATATTGACTCTCGAAAAGTGACATTTTTGAACTTTGACAGCTTATAACCTTTTAACAGTACGTCTTAGAGCAAAACGGCTTACATGCCCCTATCTTCAATTTTTATTATCTTCCCAAAAAAATCAACTTCCAGTTAAACCGGAACAACTATATTTCCTGCTTTCGAGTTACATCCGGTTTAACCGGAAGTTGATTTTTTTGGGAAGATAATAAAAATTGAAGATAGGGACATGTAAGCCGTTTTGCTCTTAGATGTACTGTTAGAAGGTTATAAGCTGTCAAAGTTCAAAAATGTCACTTTTCGAGAGTCAATATCTCGGAAACTATGAAGTATAGACTAATAATGCATTTAATAAAAAATAATTATAATTTTATGTGGAATTTAAAAATGTTAAAATATACAGGGTGTTCCATTTAAAAAAATATTCCAAAAGCGAACCCAGCTGTCATCTTGACATTTAAAGCTGTCATTGGTATGTCAAAAAGTGCAAGACTTGCTCAAATATTATCGTTCAATATTTCATTAAAATATACCGAACGGTTTAGAAGTTAGAGGGGGGGGGCGGACTTTAGGTCCTCACTGTATAGGTACCTACTCTATAAATATTGGCAATCACTCACGGGTTTCGTTTGACTGTGAAGGGTTTTACCACAAGTTGAAACGCCCAAAACTTGAGGCCATTTTTCTCTTAAAATATTTCCATAAATTTCTTGAGGGTAATATGTACAGAGGAAACCTCGTTTTGAAAGAGCTCAAAGCAACTAAAAGTGTTAAATTTTACCCTCGGTGAGAACAGGGCAAATGCTTTGGTTTTAGGAAAAGCACATGGCCACTATGAGGCTATGACTCCCAAAGGCAGGGGTGAGTATATAAAAGCGGCCAAAACGATGAGTAGAGGGAACACTGAACATTTTTCCAATCTCTAGATGCCAGTTAGTTCGTTCTTTCGCTAATGTATTCTTAATTATTTAAAGGCCGACCCTATAAAATCTAAATATTCTTTTACTTCAATTTCATTATTACCTACCAATATTATTATCAAGAATTCGAATCAGAAAATTAGCAAAAGAAATCATTGGGATGGACCGCAGGTCTATAAATTCTAAGTTGGCTCCAGCCAAAACGTCTGCAAGGAATTGGCTATAAACTATTTTAGAAAATAAAGGAGTTAATAACGCATAACAGTACTATTCGTAACTGTAACAAAATCAATAAACTTTTACATTTTAGCAGTCATAAAATATGGGTCGAATTCATTGACACAGTCCTTTTTAATGTCACAGGTATTAGTTGGTCTGGGTGTATTCTTAATAGGCAGTAGGTACCTAAGATCAAAGTTATTATTACGCAGTAATAATGCTACCTTATAAAGTTAATAATTCTATATACAGTGTGTGTATAAAGTCTGGAAACGGCTTAATAACATCACAATTTACTGGCCGATTTAAACCAAATTTAGTACAGTTGTGTAAGAGGATCTAACGCACCGAATGACGATATTGGCGTTGTTGCCAGCTTTTTAGTTTGTCTGGAATTCGAACGAATTTTATATTTTTAAATATAACACCCAGTATATTTTTACATTTTTAAATTTCACATAAATCTATAATTATTTTTTATTAAATGCATTATTAGTCTATACTTCATAGTTTCCGAGATATTGACTCTCGAAAAGTGACATTTTTGAACTTTGACAGCTTATAACTTTCTAACAGTACGTCTTAGAGCAAAACGGCTTACATGTCCCTCTCTTCAATTTTTATTATCTTCCCAAAAAAATCAACTTCCGGTTAAACCGGATGTAACTCGAAAGCAGGAAATATAGTTGTTCCGGTTTAACTGGAAGTTGATTTTTTTGGGAAGATAATAAAAATTGAAGATAGGGACATGTAAGCCGTTTTGCTCTAAGACGTACTGTTAGAAAGTTATAAGCTGTCAAAGTTCAAAAATGTCACTTTTCGAGAGTCAATATCTCGGAAACTATGAAGTATAGACTAATAATGCATTTAATAAAAAATAATTATAATTTTATGTGGAATTTAAAAATGTAAAAATATACTGGGTGTTATATTTAAAAATATAAAATTCGTTCGAATTCCAGACAAACTAAAAAGCTGGCAACAACGCCAATATCGTCATTCGGTGCGTTAGATCCTCTTACACAACTGTACCAAATTTGGTTTAAATCGGCCAGTAAATTGTGATGTTATTAAGTCGTTTCCAGACTTTATACACACACTGTATATAGAAATAGGGAAGGGTCAAATAAGGGCAATTATTTTATTTGGCAATATACAAGTAAAGTTATCAGCAAGGGTTATAATTATTTTGCCTGTAAAATGTAAAACATATAACAGGTGTACATAAAAAGGTAAGATAAGTTTTTCTTAGTAATTAATCTCCGGCAGCAGGAACAACTTGATTTTTCACTGCTGAAGACCGTAGTCGCTCAGCTTTCTAGTCTAGAATTAGTAAATACAACGCCTGCTTAAGAAGAAAAGTGACAAATGCAGAAAGCGGAGGAGCTCCTAACCTTATTGCACATGAGCACAAATGCATCACCATTCGGTCACAGACATGTGTTGGTGCAAACCAAAGACTTCTACTTATATATTAGAAGTATATATATATATTAACTATATTGGTTTCGCCGTCTGGGCACTGCTATAGGACCCCTCTACCGAAACATACTGCCAAATTTAGGTACTTAATAAGTAAATAGGTTACTGTATAGTATTTGTAGAATTATCTTGATCTTTTGACTGCAATAAACCCTCATTATCCCTTTGACCATAAAATAAATAATGAAATCCCAAATTTTAAAACCTTTTCGAGCAGAGCCGGACCAGGAACAAATTCAATTTATACCTATACCTGATTCATATATAAATACAAACTGATTTTTAATATATTTAGTCTTAAGTGGTTTTCCGGCGAGTAATTTTTAGTTAGGCTTATTAGTGGTAGAATGTGGCGTCCTTGGAATTGTGCTGATAGGGGGGGGGGGGGGGGCATCTTCAAGTGTCATTTTTAAAAGGAAGCATTTATCTACCGATGCCAAACTAATAATTAAAAATGTGTATCAATCTTTGTAGAGTAGAAATTTTAATTCGATGGATGCTTTAGCAGAGACGTCTACTTTGACAAAAACTCCTTTATCTTCGGTAAGAGACATAGTACTTAAACCTGTTAATCCTAGAAAAAATCGGAGTGATTCTGGCACATTTAGAAGCATTGACGAAAATGACATGGATATATTTATTAAGAAGAAAGATTTACCAAATGTATGAGGCACAAACTGTACCCACTTTGATTTCCTTCAAAGACCGGCTGATTAAAGACGAAACAAATATTTCTTGTTGCCTTTCAAGCCTTAGGAAAATATTGCGTAAAATGGGTTTTAAATACCGAAGCATTAATAAAATACAGACATTAATGGAATCTCAACGTTTACGGGAATGAAGACTTAAATATTTAACAGCTGTTAAACAATTTAGAGAAGAAAATCGTCCAATTATTTACCTGGACGAAACATGGTTCGACACCCATGACACTACAAGAAAAGGTTGGGATGATTCTTCCAAAAAATAGCAAACCAAGGCACCATCAAATAAAGGCAAAAGAATCACAATATAACATGCTGGTTCAGAGAACGGGTTTGTTCCAAATTGTCTGTTGCTTTCAGCTAAAAACATAGCAGTTTCTTCTTTAGATTACCATCAAGATACCGACGCACAACTTTTTGAAGATTGGTTTAAACATAAACTCCTTAAAAATATACCTGAAAATAGCGTCATTGTAATGGACAGTGCCAGTTGTCATAGTCGGCAAGCAAAAATCATTCCCAATTCTAATAATACAAAAGCAGAAATTCAAAATTTTATGATTGAAAATGATTTATATTTTGAAGAAACGAGAACTGCTAGAAGTATTAAAAACTTTTTAAATAAATAAGGAATACGAGTGTGACAAACTTGCAGCAGAAAATGGACATACGGTGTTGCGCCTTCCTCCATACAATTGTATATTCAATCATATTAAGCTAATATGGCACCAATTAAAATCCAATATTAGGAGAAATAATATTTTTCTCCTACATTAAATGCATCTGTAGTAGAATTCATTAAAAACGAAGTAAGGAAAATTTCTGCAGACAGCTGGAAAAACTGTGTACAGCATGTACTTAAGGTGGAAAATTCTTACAATTGTATGATTACAAATGTTCAACCGTTAATTATAAGTTTAGGCTTAGATGAAGATAGTGATAGTGATACAGAGTTAAATTTTGAATAAAGTATCAATAGTTTTTTAGAATTTAATTAATTTTTATTGTACTTGTTATCCTATAAGTTATACTTTTAAATTATATTATTTTCAGTTATCATTAATTGTTATCATTATTTTACATTTATTATAGGTACCTACCTAAAACTAAAAATACCTATCTATTTATTGTAAATTATAAAAATAAATCATGTGGTGTAGGTACATTTTCAAGCCGACCCTGCTCCCATTTAATCCCCTTTGAAGAGGTTGAGGCGTATACAATAGGGTTTAATCAGGTAGTTTATTTTTGGCAGTAAGAGTCAACGGTATAATTCTGCAAAAACTATACCGGTGCTGAAAATAAGTTTATCGCCAAAAATATAACAGCACCGCATAAACCAAATACCCCCGAATTACGGTAGGTACTTCACTTTAAGTGTTTACGATGCTAATACTAGAATTTTTAAGTACAGACCCAAATACGTAATGATCAATATCAAAAAATGATAACGTACGGTTAAAAATGTGTTATTTAAAAATTACTTATTTTTTAAAAAATAAAAGAGTAAACAATAGTTTTATTTTAATAAAACATAAGATGTTGTTAAAAAACATTTTGTATAGGGTTTATTATAATATATAACCATCAGTGGGTTCCGGCTGGCTTAAAAAGTAAAATAAAACATGATAAACATATTCCCATGCTACCGCTTTTTTTATTTTTAATAATGCCCTTTTTATATAAAAAAAATGAAATATTACACTTCCAGTTTGAACGTGTTTGTCATGAATAATGTAAAGGCTTTAGCTTTATGGGCATCCAGTTTCTGCCAAAACTTTACCTATTTTTTTGAAAATTTCGTGGACGTTGTATTATGACAGAAATAATTTTCGGGGAAATGGAAAAAATGTATTATTTATTCAAAGTAATGTATTTAATGTGAGACTGCCGAGTGAGTAATTAACAAAACAAAAACAGTTTAAAAACCGTTGAAATTAATTGAGTGCAGAATGTGAATTTTATCATGGATCAAGAGCAAAGACCATAGACAATTTACCTTTAGATTAGAAAACAATAATCACGAAAATGGTACTTTTATGGCCTCGCGCATGTAAACAAAGCTAGACACCATTAGACCTGCGCACTGCAACATTATCGTTTGACGAATGGGAAAATAGACAGGTTCGGGCTTTAAAATTTAAATTCTTGCCAAAAAAATGGACTTTCTTCTCAATTTTTGATCAAGTTGGGAAAAAAGGTAGTATTTCTGGCATTTTTAGTAGTAGCAAACCTATCAGATTTTAAGGATAGAAAACTGTTTTTAAGGTTTTATTTTTAAAATTTGTTTAAAAATGATTCGTCGTCTTGTTTTTAGTTCGAAAAGGAAGAGAACAAAAACAAGTGAATTAAACTAGTCTTATAGAATATAAAAACAAACATAACCAGCAAAATAACCAATCTACGGTGTTATCGCGTGCCTAACCTCAAGTCAAATATTAGTTGGTAATAAAAAATTAACCAACCAGCAACTTTGACAGAATTAATTTTCTCACAATCAGACACAATTCACTAAACTACACAAAAACTAGAAATCCGTAAATATTAAACACCCACAATCCACAATCCACAATAGCCAAGAAAACTACAAGGAATCCACAGAAAAACCTTACAACACAACAACAAAAATGGCGGCCGAGCCGGTTTTGGAGTATATTTTGAGCATGTTGATAAAGTAGGACAGGCCGATAACACGAGGTTTGTGCGCATGCTTGAAGGTGTCCAGGGGGAAGGCAGCTGACCGGCGAGTCATGCGCTCGGACGTATTTTTTCACCCATAAAACGTAACTTTTGTTTGCGCAGGAGATAAGCTGTACGTATCTAAAGGTAAATTGTCTATGGCAAAGACAGAGGAGACAGACATCGTATTGCCTTTATCATAACAAGCTGACAAAAAGTAAAATGCTTATGTCCACCTGCAGATACCTCACTTCAAGAATGAAGTCGTAAGTGTAAATATTAGCATATTATATAGTTGCATAGCTGTTGCCAAAGATTATCCAATTATTTGTTTTTTTTTGTTAAGCTAGTAAAATAAAAACATTTTTTGTCTATTGCAATTATTTAAAAAACAAAAATAATCATAAAAAGCAAGAAATTAATTTTAAAATAAATCAGTCATCGTGTTAAAATTTTACGACTTCAAGACGAATGAGGATCACAAGCATATATGCACCCAATGATCTGCTAGCTATAGATGCCGCCAGGGCCGTTTCTGAGTGGTGTGCTGGGAGTGCCCCCGCACAAGGGCGGCCAAAGTTATAGGGCGGCGAAAGCCGCCTGCAGTTTCACAGAAAAAAATGTTAGACGTAAAAAAAAATTCTAGGAGTTTTCATAAATATGAAGGGTCAAATAAGAATGGTAAATTCAGTTTTCAAAAAAAAATTATGCAGTAGCTGTCAAGAATGAGGCAGCCGCCCTTTGTGTTAATTAGAGATTTCTTTTTAGATAGATAAGTATCGGAAAAATAAAAAGAATTCTCAACGGAGGTGGCCGCCCTGCAACCCACGTCAATTACATTTTGTCTTAGGTTTACCTACTCAAAAAATTAAAACTAATTGATATTATTTGAATAATTATGTAGGTATAGTTGAATTCACATAAACTTTTAATGCCGTGACATTTCAGTTCTGTCATACTTGTCAAATACTGCAGCAACTCATAAAATATAAATTTCTAATGGCTAAATTTAATTAGTATAATTGTACTGCACACAAAGTATGTCTATCTTGTATTATTTCATACGATTAAAAAGAGATAGAAATAAAAAGAGTTGACCGAGCAATTCCAGAAAAGAAAAATTAAAAACACTGACCAATCTCAGCTGTATAAGAAATTTAGTAAGTTGGTGAAATCTAAAGTAACTAGACAATGACAAGTCTTGACATTTGGCATTAAAACTTTATGTGAATTTAACTATAGGTCTTATTAATTTGGTAGTAGGGTAGGTGGGGGCACAAATACTCACAGGGCAAAAGAACGCACCCTATTTAAATTTGCCGCCGATGTCCGGTTTCAAATGCTGTTACAAATAACTTTTCCGACGCCGAAAAAAAGTACCCAGACATTTTGATTACGAATTAAAAGATGACCCCATCGTCGAGGCCAAACAGAGTTTCAATGTGAATTTTTATTTTTCGATTTTGGATATATTTTTTTTTTGCCAGGGGAAACCCTTTATGGGCACCGGTTACTTGTTCTTTGGATATTGCGATAGAATCAATTAAGGAGAGATTCGTTTCACTTAATAAGTGTAATGAAACTTTTGGGTTTTTGTCGAACTTCTATGAAGCTAATGCCATAAATGACGAGAAATTGTTAAAATCCTGCAAAGATCTCGATATAGCGCTTCAATAGCAAGGAAGTCCCACAAACAAAGATATTGATTGCTCAGAGCTCGACCAGAAAATTTTGTCGTTCCGAGAAATTTTTCCAATAAAACGTACAAAATAATAATTGTAGATACGCTAAAATTCATAGCTGAAAAAGATTTCATCTCATCATTTCCAAATCTTTGTGTTGCGCTGAGAATTTTTATTACTCTGCCGGTTACTGTTGCATCTATCGAACGTAGTTTTTCAAAGTTAAAATTAATTAAAAATTACTTGCGGTCAATTATGTCCGAAGAAAGGATTAGTGGCTTGGCCCTTATCGCCATTGAAAGCCAAATTGCTTATGACCGTATGCACCATTTTACCCATTAGGCATGATTAGGTGATCGTGATTAACCAGGTAACCGTGATTAAATAAAACAGCCTATGCACCAACTAAAAGGATATGTGGGTTTTGTAATCAGGGTAAAATTAAAACCTCGATTTGGCAACGTAGCTCAGATGCAAAAATTCGTGCCATCAACCAGAAAAATAAACCCTTTATTTTTCTGTGACCAGAAACACCAAGCAGATTGACAGTTGTGGTTATGTTTTCTTTTTGTTGTTTTTTCAACTTTTCCGAGAACTTTTTCCAGTTTGGCTGTTTTGCGCATTAAACCCCCAATTTCACACTTCGGCATCTAGAGTCATGGAGTTTGACTCACAGAAAAAAAAGGTTTGACTGGTGAGGAAGAAAATAATGATGCGAAAAAGAAAGGAACTGTGTTAGCTGAACAAACCCTATTTATCTATCAAATCAAAATAATTTTGTCTCCGAGGTCTTTCTAGCTCTCGGAAAGCCATTATTAAAAATATCGATTACATTAAAATCATCATCGAAGATGATTTCGTCTCCCATTTTAATTTTATTATTGAAAATTCAAGACAAATTACAAAACACGAAAATAACCTTTTAATCATGATTAAATATATAACCCATCAAGATTGGCTGGTTAACTTTAATCGTGATTAAGTTCCTGAGCAGTGCTGGCGCATTGGAAATTTTCTTAATTGAGATATTTAATCATGATTATAAGCTAATCATGATTAACTGGCCTTGGTGCATACGGTCATAAGTCCCTCTGTAGGTAAGTATGAATAAAAGAAAAATATTAAAAATAGACACCTATTAAAGATTTATTTTTCTGACAATTGCTTTGCGCCATAATTTCAGGTAGGTAATTGTAAAATAGTAACTGATTTGATTTAAAGGGCAGCCAGTTCATATGTCGCACAAGGGCGGCCAACAGGCCAGAAACGGCCCTGGATGCCGCACGCCATTCATAAACGCTATTTAAATCTGCTGACAAAATCGTTTGTAGGAGAGAGGAGGTGAAGGCCCGAGGGGGCCGGGAGTGGGGATTAGGTCGGGACAGTTACAATTTAACTTCGTTACTATGCGCTATCATATGGTCACAGCGGCGTCTCGTTTCAAGGTTCACAATAAAATATAATTAATATAATTATCCAATCTGAAATCAAATATTTTTAACTTTTGTGAAAAAAAGGGTTTATAGAACAGTAAATTTTAATGTATGATTGAAAAAAGGGTCTGCGGAGCAATAAAATTCAATGTAAGTTAATTACTGTTTGTAATAATTATTATATGGGAAACTTTGGATAGCTATAAATTTAACATTATTTGGTGAACTGAACTCACCTAAAAATAATTACACTAGGTACTAGGTAGGCACCTACTTAAAACGGTTTTATTGAAATTTAAAAGAAATAAGTTTACAAAATAAGCCAAGTTCTTTTTACGTTACTTTTAAATAGCGAAGCAAAGCACAAAAAAGATTTTTCTTTCCCCTTCCCGCGGTCAAGGATGCCCCTCTCTATTTCCCATAAGAACTATAGGAAGTTGTTCGCGAAGTTCCTTTAACAACTTAGCTCAGCAAAGAGGTTTACTTTGCTTAGCTGTTTAAAAGGAGCAAATGGAAAATATTTATTGACTTGCAATGATTTACTATATGGGTATGGCCCGAAAATGCTATTGATAACAGCAAAAAAGGTCATTTTTGGACCACGCCGCGGTTTTCTGAAATGTTAATGTGATCATTCAAGTGTCAAAATGCTCATTGGCATTAGAAGCCTGGTTACTGGTTTCCCTGTCACTTGTCATTATGAACTTTTTTTGTTATAAAATTGTTTTCAAAATCCAAAATGTTTGACTGGTAATTTATTATTTTTATGCAGAAAAACAATCTTAAAATAATAGTAAGTAAGTGTATTAGCATTCCTGTAAGTAATCAATCTATTAAAAATTATAGGTTATGTTTTTAACCACATGTTACAAATGTTGGTCTAATATTAAAATTAATATTTACACACTACCATTACGGTTACATATTCCTATAAAAGTAACGCATCGAAATAAAACCAGCATATAAAAATAATAATAATAATCGTATATATTATCTTTATTTTCAAGTAACTAAGTATAGTTTATTACAGGAATTAACTTATATATCCAAGTAAAGGATTTGCAGGAATGCTTATAATAAAAATATATTTCATAGATTATTTTACACATGCAGAAAAGAGACATATGGCCATGGAGAGAATTTGGAAATTGAAATTGTTTATGATAAATTATTTCAAAATTAAAAATGTTTGCATGCATTCAATAATTTTTTACATTTATACGTTAAATATTATAATTTTATGCCAAAAATGTAAAGTACCTATTAATTATTTTTGCCACCTACCTACGCCTATGAATAGTTAATCCCAACCGACAAATAACCCAACTTTTTATGTACCTACTCACCTATGAAAAGTAACTGCAGAATTATTATATTCCGCATTCTTGAACAATTCACACCTGTGACCCATCTTAATTAGTCTTCAAAAAAATATCACAAAACACTAAAGACTCAGCAATTATTACACAATACCGATAAACCGAAACAAATTTCAAACAAACTTTCTAAGAACGACCAAACTAAATCCCTTTATTTCTCTGTGGACCAAACGTCAACGAAATTATGAATGAAAAACGTCTGACGAATAGGAACGCGGCCTCTTTTACGTTGCCAAACTGCATAATTTTTAAGGGAAATGTCTATGGGTTTTAGACAAAGATTTAAATTTACCATATAACGTCATATTTTTCTCTTCTGCAAAAAGGGAAAACCTATAGATTTATGGCTTTAGGGATGAATATGTTTATGGGTATTATGAAATATTATTTCTATTTTTGAAATTGTAGATTATTTGTTCTTAATAAAAGAAGTTTTGTATTATTAGGTACTATCATTATTGTGTTACCTACTTTTAAGAGCATACGTTTGGCAAACAAAGTGGAGGGGCGCAATTGGGGACAGGAGTTACTTCAGAATGGGATACGATTTTGTCAATGGATTCATTTGTTATTGCTTCATCTATAGCTAGCAGATCATTGTATGCACCCATATGTTAGAAATGGCTTTAAAAAAAAATCAACAACGACCAACACAATTTTTCAAATGGGTTTACATTCTCGCGCACGACCAAACATGGTGTGTTGAGCTACACATGATTATACATGCGCACTGCAAGATTATCATTTGACAAATGGCAAAATAGGCAGGTCTAAAATTTAAGTTCTAAAATATGGAACTCATAAAATCGAATATATAAAACAAACAAAACCAGCAAAATAACCAATCTTCGATGTTATCGTGTACCTAACCTCAAGTCAAATATTAGTTGGTTTGTATTGATCTTTATAATTTGGTAAAAACTTGGGTATGTGCAAAACATTTTCAAGCACAATTTCTTGTTCACGAATTTGAAAAAGGTATTGGTGCGATCAATAAAATTCAAATTTAGACAGAACAGCTAGAAGACTACAAACAACGATGTGATCTGCACAACAAATACGTTAAAACGATAGTGTGTGACAAATTCCCTGGCGTCGGCGATTGGCCTCGTTGCGGAAAAAGGCCGACGTAAAATAAATAATTAAAAAAAAAATAATAAACGGCGCCGGCCGTGGCCTATCGCTACGAACCCTCACCAATGTCTTGTGGATTATAGGTTTTAACGGATACAATTCGTTTTTAAAGACGCTGTTCTGCTCTTTTAATTATAAAGAAAGCGCTTTACTGGGAACAAAATGCGTCGCATGGAGAAGATACGATTTATTTCTTAACAAAATTGCTGTATTAAAAGTAGTTCATTATTCAACAAGAGTGTGCTGCTAATGGACATGACTACTACCAATAAAAACACTGTTCTAGCAAATCTGGAATTGATATACACTAATGCGGGTTTGATACACTAGCAATTTATTTAATATGGGTTAATAAAAAATAAGCTATCAATACAAACGATGTCTTAGCAAACCAGTTGTATTAGATCATTTTCCTCAGTGTAGGACGATCGATGTTTATTATTGATGTGTATTATTTACAGGTTCTAGTTCAAGATGTTAATGCTGCATATCCTGAATTCGATTATAGTCAAAAGAGCCATTGCAAACATAGATCAATGAGTAAAAATGATGATAGGTACCTACAATTTAATTTATCTTAAATATTGATAGGTTTTACGTAGGACGTATGGTTCCCAGCGACAACTACACGTTAAAAACAAAAATGCCCTAAATATTTTATTTTAATATCGGTTTTGGGTTTATCTAGCCTTTAATGAACTATTACAACACCCTAAACTTTAAATTTTGAAAACTTGAAAGCCCAACTCCCAGCAAAGTTATTTCGGAAGAGTTAATTATCACAGCCGGGCGGTCAGTGAAGCGGGAGAGAAATTCAATCGCCGTGACCCGGGAACTTTTAGCTGGAGAACGTGGCCTTTTGTCAATTAACATTGAGGCGTGACGTAATGATATATCTAAGTTTTGACAATGACATAATAATGGTTAAGGTTATAATGGTTATTGGGCAGGGTGAGAGTTAAAAGAAATGTTTTAACACTACACTGAGGAAAATAATTTGTAGCCATTACTAAGAATTTAGTTACCACAATTTTTCATTAAAATAGAGGACAGCAAGGTGGATGACTTATAACAACTAAATCAAGTTTGCTGGAATAGATTAGTAGCTACAACTATAGGATTTAGTAGATAACGAACTTATGTTGTTGGGTTTGCTAAATAGTCTTAGTTACAGTTACTAAAAAAACTGAGTTAGCACAGCTAATATATATATTCGTTACAAGTAGGTGGTTTGTTAAAGCTATTATATCATTTAGTTGCAAGAACTAAGCGTAGATGTTAACGTTACTAATAAATTATATAATAGTAACTAAATTATGTAGTTAAGTCAAATTGGGTGTTTAGTGAATACAAATAAAAATATTAGTTAAAAAGTAACCACAAAGTTTTTTTTTATTTGGCAACGATTGCACGCACCTTCAGTCCCCTAAGGCCTTATTATATAAGGGCATCTTAACAGTAGCTCAAGTGAACCTTTAACTTGAACCTTCCCATAAAAATCACATTGTCGTCAAATACGGTTTTTTGTTTGGAACTGGCAGCAACGAAAAGCTTACTCTAGTCACCACAGCAAAAAGCATTTCGCTGTCCCCTATTTAACAAGAGTTCTATGCTGCATTAGAAAAATATTTGTTACGGCTGCACATACAACTTGTAGATAAAATCCACTGTAATTGCATGTGTGTATCGCAACCGAAAAGCTCGGTATAAAGCAGAAAACACTCTAAGCAGCAAAGCGTAATTTGCTGGAGCTTTTCTGTAACCACCAATAAAACCATGTTACTGATGTTGAAGCTTTTCTGCAATGTGATTTTTATAAAAAACTTTAAGTACCATTAAAGGTTCAGTTGAGCTGATGTTAAAAAGCCCTTTTATACGGCCTAAGGAAACTGAGGGTGTGTGCAACAGTAGATACCAAATAAAACACTTTAACTTGGCTGTTTAACTAGTTGATCAAAATTTGTCTTTGTTTCTGGGAGTAACTTACTTATTCAATGTAAGTGAATCACCTGATTCACCTGAATCATGCACACGTATCGAAGCACGGAGACGAAATGATTGTTACCGCGTGGATGACCGATGATCGCGTGCGCGATCGAGTAAATTAACTAAATATTTAGTAATGGCTACCATATTTTTCGTTACGACAACTTAAGGCATTATTTAAAATATTTTTTTTTTTAGTTGTCACAAGTATAACAAAATCTTACGCCCTTGTTAGTTATCACAACAAAGGATGTATTTACCGCAAGTCTACCAAATCAGTTTTCGGCGTACAGCCTACTAAATCGATTAGTAATTGTAAGTGGAGGGCAAAAAATATATTTGTTAGTCCCTGTAAATAGCTTTGCGGTATTATGGTAACTAAGTCTGCGGACATTTTTAGTAGCTACAACTAAAAAAAAATCAACTAAGTAATTTAGTTGGCGGGTTTTTCTCAGTGTATGTTTACCTACAGCGTTATCGTTATGAGAAAGTAACGGAACAGCCTTTTATGATAAAACAGAAGAAAATTTTTACTCTAAATTCGTCAAATTTATCCTTAGACGCGTTTCGCCATGTCATAAAGAGTTAAAGGTTTAATGTCTAGTTCGGTACTTATTTCAGGGATTTTCCAATCTAAAGATTATAATAATTATATTTACATTTTGGTTATACACAAGGTATTTATTGGGGGTTTCCGGGGTTTCCAGGTATATTGTTAGGAATTGTTTATTGTCATATATAATATCACAAGAGATAAAATTTTGTCGGCAAAATTTTCGAAAGGTATGAAAGTTTGTTGCTTGGCAATTTCGCGAATGACATTTTTGACAAAATCACGAGCCGTCAGGCGAGTGATTTTGTCGAAAATGTCATTCGCGAAATTGCCAAGCAACAAACTTAAATAAATCCTTGAGAACAATTTTGCTTACACAATTTTTTCTCGAGTGGTATTCGACATGACTATTTAACTAGAAAAAAGACAAAGAACAATAAAATTAGAAAACTTTTATTTAACAATAAAACAAAAAAATTACTTATTTATTGATGTAAAAGTTACAGTTGTGATAATTAAACGTTTGTGCATTATTTGATTGATTTTGATTTGATGATATTACTTGATCTGGTGCTTTTTATCTTAAGTTTGCAATTAATTTTATTAAAATTTTGCCGCGGCAAAAATCACATGTGAATTTTGTCCAGGTAGGTGCAGGTAGTAATTTTGTCAGTAGAAGACCGGCCGTTGCTATGACATTTTGCCAGTGTAAAACACTCTAGTTAAATAGTCACTTAATAATGCGTTATTATTACCTGCTTGACAAACTGTATTTATATCGATCCAGAACCTGTAATTACACGGTGGGGAACATGGATTAAGGCCGCAATATTCTAAGCAGAGCATTTGGAAGCCATTAAAGACCACTAATTTTGGATTTAGATGACGATTCGCAGTGTGTTGTGCAAAGTAAAGAGTTTTTACAAAGTGCAAGTGGAGCTCAAGATCTTGTTTTTTTTAGGTTAATTTCAGTTTTGTACCGGACATAATATCCTCGTTGGAGAGTAGATGTTGAAAGAAGCTTCTTTTTGTATAAACATATTTTTACTAATAGAAGACAATCCTTTTTAGTTAAATATTTTGAAAAATATTTAGTAATAAATGTCTTTTATACAATTTTAGGATACAAAATTGTTTCCTTTTATTTTTCTTTGTTTTTTTTTCATTTTTTAGGAAATAAACATATTTTTTAGGACCCAATGAGCTTCTTTACCTCATTTTACTATAATGAATTAAAAAATTTTGCATACCAGTATCACAGAATATATAGTAGCTATATATTCTGTGCCAGTATGCAATATTATATATACATTATATTAGGTAAAAAAAAATTATTATTTTAAAGGCAAACAAGGCATATATACAGTGTCACCAGTAAAGTCCGCATCATATGGGATTTTTTTTATTAATAGCTTTATTTGAAATTTGACTTTGGCATCAAGTTCTGCTTCGATCGAGATAAAAATTAAGCAAAAAAATAGTAGTCACGTGATTTGCATTATCTGTCAAATTTTAATTTTTTCCAAAAAATAATTCAAAAGGGGTTATTTCTGAAAAATCGAAAAAAGTTATTAGAAAAAGTTTTTTTAAATGCGTTTCTAGCCCACATGCAAAATTTCAGCTGCATAAGATAATTTTGATTTTTACCTATACTTTGTAAATTGCACCACTTTTGCAAAATAAGACTCAACGCAACCTACATAAAACTTCTCAGTTTTGACAAGGCTTTATTTCAGATACATTTTCTTTAAAGTAGCGCCATATTAAATGTGTGTTTTTCTACAAAATCAAAATTGGGCTATTAAAATTTAATCGCATGTGATGCAAAGTTTATTTGTTTTCGACCCTGTATAAGGTAACTTCATAAAATAAGTATTTTTAAAAACTTAGTTTGTGTCTGTAAGAAAACACCTTAATATTAACACAAAAAAGAACACAGTATCTTCAGTAAAGTGTTTTTTAAGTGGAAAATAAATTTAAGTTTAACTTAACGTAAAGTTTATCTATTTTTAACGATTTAATTTTAAACCCCTTTACTTTATTTTTTATTTTTTTACTTTCAGGCACAAACTACGTTTTCAAAAATACTTATTTTATGAAGTTACCTTATACAGGGTCAAAAACAAATAAACTTTGCATCACATGCAACCAAATTTTAATAGCCCAATTTTGATTTTGTAGAAAAACACACATTTAATATGCTACTTTTAAGAAAATGTATCTAAAATAAAGCCTTGTCAAAACTGAGAAGTTTTATTTAGGTTGCGTTGAGTCTTATTTTGCAAAAGTGGTGCAATTTAAAAAATATGGGTAGAAAATTAAAATTATCTAATGCAGTTGAAATTTTGCATGTGGGCTAGAAACTGCATTTAAAAAAACTTTTTTCGACATTTTCAGAAATAACCCCATTTTTGAATTATTTTTTGGAAAAAAGTAAAATTTGACATATAATGCGAATCACGTGACTAATATTTTTTTGCTTAATTTTCATCTCGATCGAAGCAGAACTTGATGCCATAGTCAAATTTCGAATAAAGCTATTAATAAAAAAAAATCCCATATGATGCGGACTTTACTGGTGACACTGTATGCGCATATTTTGGCTGAATTTAAGTGCATATAATCCGCCCTTTATTCATCAGTAAGGTTAGGAGCAAACGAAATAAAGGAACCTATGAACATAAATGTATAGTAAACATGATGTCATGATGAAATAATATTTATAAAAGTCGATTTTTTTAATCAAATATACTATACTCCATAAGAATGTAAGATAATTCTACTTTTACAATTATTATCTTACACAATGCCCAAATCCAACGTTTTCTTTTGTTTAAAGCCTATATTTTAGAGGTGCAGGACTTCTCGTAAATTGAAATACAATTTAATCTAAAAAATTACCAGAAACATAAAACAAAAGGCAACTGGGAAGAGGGAACTTAATCTTAAGAAATCTTGAATAAAGGATTCATTCGTTTTTAATTGTAAAAAGTTTACATTGTTTAGAACTCCAATAATTTCATTCTTATTGTAAGGATGAATATTTTTTAGAAAGTCCTTCTAAAAGTATTAAGCAGAACTTGCATTTAATCTACTCTACTTGGCACGGCACAATTTGCCATAAACAAAAATGTTTTCCTGAGAACAAAAAAAAACACAAAACAAGCAAGGAGGCATTGTGTATTACTCAATATAATAGTGTTAAACTTTGCTGATTTTTTCATGTGGGTTCATTTAAGAGCTCGTGACGAACCATCGAAGCATCGACAAATATCCAATGGGCTCGCTAAAAAACGATGCGATCGCATTAATAATATCGATGTTTTCAATGCATCGATGTATAGCGAATATCCCTATTTTCTTTTGGTGTTTCTTTGGCAGCGGTTTAAAATTTTTTTCAGTTTATTGGTTTTGTGCAATAACTGCTATGTACAAACGCATTATTTCACCCATAAAACTTAACTTTTATTTGAGCACGAGGCTGTACGGATCTAAAAGTAAATGTCGATGATTGGCAACCTCCAATTTACAGTGGCATTTTCTATGGGTATAAGAGAATAAATGGGAAAACTTTAAGGCAATTATGTCAGCAGATTGGTGCTTGCGGATCGATTCTGGTTCTTTTGGTTTTTGAGATATTTTGAATAAACTAAAATGTTGGATTTCCTTATATCGGTTGTAACAATGTTATTTTCCAATATTTTTGAAATCCGTAAACACATTTTTATAGCAAATTTTTACAGAGAATATACCTACTTAATAATATTTTAGTTACAAAGTTTTGGTTTCCTGGAACTATCATCAATATTTTTTTCTTATGGCTCCAAGCATAAATTCACACGTCTCTTCATATTTTCGAAACTGTTGACCAGCATCTCTGGAGAAATGTTACCACATTCTTGGATAATCCTTTCTTGTAATTGTTCTAAATTTGCAACTGGTGTTTTAAAAATGGTGTTTTTTAACTGAGGAAAAACGAAGTAATCCATAACCGTTAAACAAAGTGATCTAGGTGGGAATTCAATGTCTGATCAAAAACTGATCAATCTATCGTCGAAAAAATTGCGTAAGTAGTTAATAGTTTTGGCGGCTGTGTGGGCGGTTGCACCGTCCTGTTGAAAATATCCAAAACGTAGTTCGTCGTTAAGTAATCGCTCCACAAATGGATTCAAAATATTGTCTTTATACCGCTGTGCTGTCACTGCGTCATAAAAAAAATAGGACCAACAATTCTTCTTCGGGAAACAGCTAACCAGACACCAATTTTTTGAGGGTGCAATGTGGAATCAAAAAAATGGGGATTTTCACTACTTCACATGCGTGTATTCTAAGAATTTACATAACCGGAGAGGTGGAACCAGGGTGCATCCGAAAAAAATGTCAGGTCTAATAAATCATTTCTTTCCAATAAATTTTGGGTAATTATTGTATTGTAGTATTGAGAGTAATTCCTGCGTCTGTCAGAATCTGCGGCTTGTATTTCTTGAAATGCTTGCACTTTGTAAGGAAATAAATTTAGCTGCTTCTTAAGAATAAATAGTCCTGCATGTTCCATAAGATGTTCCCACGTCTTATACAATTTGTTAGTTTATTGAGTATTTTGCATTATTTGACGAACGTTTGCAACAAGTTCTTCTGTTCTTACAGATGGTCTTCCTGCTCCTTTTTTGTGTTGTATAGAACCTGTTTCCCTAAACATAGCTACGGTTTTTTTCAGGCAATGATAAAAATCCCCAGCAATAAAAGCAACGTTAGGCAAATGTTTGTGAGAATCGTCCATGCACAAACCCGAATTTTACAGCCACTCACCATTTATTCTATCCCCGTTTCAAAAATACGCTTCAACCATGAATGTTTTGTGCTGTTCCGTTAAGCCCATTGTGTGAATTGTTCAAGAAATTAGAAAAATTAGGGATGAATCAAATTACTTGTAAGGACTGTCAAAGATGACGAAATAACTGATTGATTGTTAATTCAGGAAGTTACTGACACTTAACAGGTGTTAAGCTCTACGGCTAAGCATTACGTCCTTAGAGGCAAGGCCCTCTTTGATGCAAATAATTTTTGCTCGCACGGTATCTCTTATAGTTTCGGAGATCGTAATACTGTTAGCACTAATTCGGGCACCCTGTCTATTATAGTAAATAAATTTTGCCAGAATATTCAGTATTTATTGCTCTCAGTTAATGTATTGAAAGTTATTCAAAATTGCACCGAGTACAATCAATTACTATAGATTGATCAAGCGATTAATTCATATGCTTTCGAGTTTATCGTTCATAATATTATTGCATATTACTGACTATACATATACCCACCTATGTAGAGCATTCCATGCAAATACTAATTAAGACGTGTAAACTGGCAAGTATAAATTTGGGATAAGATTAACTTGTATTTGCCCATAAGGTTTCAATTTTAGGCTAATCTATTTTGATAATAAAAAGTTTTGTATAATTAGTAGTTATACAGTGTTATCAATTTAGTTTTTCCCACATTTAAGAGCCTGTAACTTTTTTGTATTTTGAGTTAGCGAGCTCATTCAAAAAACAAGATGTACCATTTTTAGCAAAGTTTTTATGAGTATTGTCAAAAATTACAGTAGGTGTCACATGTCACATTTAAAAGCAAAAATTTAATTTTTTTAAATGGGGCACCCTGTATATTAGAGGCGCATTAGATGGTCCCTTTTCTTCCGATTTCAAAAATATAACACACATATGCATTATTTTCTTCATTCCATCAAACATTGACTAAAATATGAAAAAATATATTATTGTTAAAAAGCATCAAGATAGCTATGCAACTGTTTTGGTCGCTATGGATTTTATCTTCATTTATATTTCAGTCTGTCATTCTCAGCATTATTAATCGTTTCGAATATTGTAGAAAAGTTATTTTGTATGTAAAAATTAACTAACATAAGATATTATTATTCAGTAGAGGAAAAGTGTTTTGTGTTTGATATTTTTCAAACTACTAATAAAATGAAAATTTGAGATTAAACCTAATTGTAAATTTATTTATTAATACATAATTGGCCCATAAAGAAGTTGACATGGATGCTATTTTAAACCAACCCAATGTATCTAAAATTTCATTATGTATCAAAAATATGACAACTAAAAATTATTAAAAGCGAATAATTGTGGCATATGGGACAAGTGTGTAACTGTTCTTTATATTGAAATACACAGGGATCCAAGCACAATGGATACCCTGGGGCGGGTAGACCACGACGGCCGTTTCGTCCTTGTTAGGACTCTACGGGCAGCCATAACCGAAGCAATCGCGACAACAGCGGTAAGATGTATTAAAAGCCTTTTTACAAAAGCAAAGCGGCCATTAAACACCGTACCGCCATCCCAGCGGAATTAGCTGGCTTTTCTTAAACGGATCTGTAGTCATGGTGCCGGTGTTGATCTGTTTCTAATCTGCAAAACGGCAGAATGTTTCGGTGAAAACGCAAATAGCGTTCCCTATACTGGATTGTGATGCACTTGGTAGTTTATTTAGTTGTCTACCTTTCGATTATTACCAGTGTGACTGCCTTTTAGGTTGGAGTTAATTCCGCTGGGATGGCGCTACGGTGTATTGATGGCCGCTTTACCTTTGTAAAAGGCTTTTAATAAATCTTACCGCTGTTGTCAGGATGGCTTGGGTTATGGCTGCTCGTAGAGTCCTAACAAGGACGAAACGGCCGTCGTGGTCTACCCGCCCCAGGGTATCCATTGTGCTTAGATCCCTGTATATTCCAATATAAAAAAAAAACAATTACACGCTTGTCCGATATGCCACAATCATTCGCTTTTAATTGTTTTCGCGGACACTATATTATCTTCTAAACTAAAAATTATGTAAATATAAAATTGCTTTAACATTTTAAAAATGCATAATTCGATTGGAACAGCTTTGCCATCATATTATCCAAAATTTCATAATTTAGTTTGCTTTTGATTAGTTAAAGTAATAAGTTTGCAATTAGGGGTAATTGAAAATGAAGCAAAGCAAAATTAGATTACTGTAAAATGATGACGATGGCCAAATTATATGCTCAAATGTTTAATAAATAATAGTTAGGCTAAAACACACAGTAAGGTAGGTATACAAGCTATCAAAAGTATCTAAATACAGTACTGGCAAGCCTGAAGTTACAAGGCGGCTTATAATGTAAAAAAATGTTAATTTTGCCAAGTGCCAACTTCTGTTCGAGGTTCGAGCGCGATGTCACTCGACAATACATCGAAATGTTGTTGTCATAGTAACGAAATCAAGGTAGCTTGTATCATCAAAGAGCGATTGGAAAAACAAAAAACAGGGACCGGAAAAATCTTTTTTTAAAACCGACCAGATAATTTACACTTTCTGAACAATTTTTCGTCTAGAAAATAACGTTTTTCCCATCGCAAGACCGGAAAAGTGACATTAGAGACCGGAAAAATCTTTTCCGGACTCTAATGTCACTTTTCCGGTCTCTAATGTCACTGTCACCCTGTTTTTTGTTTTTCCAATCGCTCTTTGATAATACAAGATACCTTGATTTCGTTATTATGACAACAACATTTCGATGTATTGTCGAGTGACAGTTCGTTGATTTTTAATTTTGTTCTTTATGTCAAACTTGTTTCGCGTAGATTATAAAATATATCGAAGTGCCGGTCTTAAAAAAAATATTGTACGTCACGCAACCGAAAATTAGTGTTTTCCAGGTCTCTCCAAGCTTCCAGGACTCGCCTATGGCTCGCCCTGAAAATGCTTGTCTCGACCTGAAAAACACTACTTTCCGGTCTTGTAACGTAAATTACTATTTCCGGTCTCTAACGTCACTTTTTCGGTCTTGCGATCGGAAAAAGTTTATTTTCTAGACGAAAAATTGTCCAGAAAGTGTATATTTTCTGGTCGGTTTTAAAAAAGATATTGGTGGTGTTTTTGTATTATATATTAGTAAATTGATGTTGTAATGTTATAGATAGGTATTTTAATTTTCTCATATTTGCTTTAGGTAACAAATCCACATTATTTGCCGCAATATTGGGTCTCTCATAATGAAATTTGGTTTTGATTATTATTTATTTAGAGTGATCGATTTATTTTCTACTGAAAGTAATTTGAAACTATCTGCATCAGGAAACTATAAACAAGTGCCCATTATAATTGCATTATGATCATATTTATAATGTATATTGTGAATTTTGCATGGCTAATATTAAAGGTATAAATATAGTTATTGGTTGTTAAATAATAATTACAACAAAATAAAATAAAGCAATATTTTGAAAATAATTTCGTGGAGTCTGTCTGTCCAGACTCTGTGTCAAGATACGGGGAAAGGTCGTTCCGATGAGTGTTTTGCTTAGAGATAGGATAGGTACATATAGTAGACGGCACGAATTCTCTCGTTTTAAAACAGATGACGGCAGAAATTTGTCATCGATCAGCTGATATTGTGACATAATAATATCCCCAGATTAGTAGTGGACCGTAATGAGCGTAAACACCGAGTTATGAATGAAATAAACTATTTAACATTATGTATAGTACCTAGTTTAAAAAGGTAACCATATTAATATGTAATAGGATAGCGAACAAATATATAATTCTATTTTCTGGGTTCACATACCTTACATAAGTGAAATTATTATTAGATGTTACTATTATTATCGTTTGTATGGCAATAAAATAAAGATTTTAACATTAAGTTAGCCTACATACAAGTTTAGAAATGTAACCGTATATATTGCATTTCAACGAATACATTTTATAAACACCATTTTTGGGTCTACCTTACATAAGTCAAAAACTGTTAAAGGTAGGGCTTTTATTGACAGAAAAATTAAATTCTTGGCTAAATTGAAGCTTTTAACTTTATGTTAGCCCACATACAAGTTTTAGTAATGTAACCGTATCATAACCAACAAGTTGTATAAAAACCATATTTGGGTCTTACGTAAGTCATACCTATATGGGAAAGTAAGGTTGTGTGTTTTATTTATTGGTAGTTTTTAACTCTGTTTTGAGACTTTATTGTCTAACCATAAAAACTCATGTTTAGTATTACCTTAAAAATATTATACTATTTACAAAATAAAAGTTTTCAAAATATATTCAAAATTTTAAAGTCTGGTCCCGGAATTCATACCAACCTATCAAAATTAAATAGACCAAAATTGACAGAGTGTCACGTGACTTTACCACCATCTTGCGAGAGTATTCAGAATTTTTACTATAGCCGTTTCGATTTTAAAGAAGTGAGTGAGAAAGCATATACTAGCGTCTTCATTGACTCCATCACCATTGACAGCAACGAAGGGCAAGAAAGATTTATTCTTTCGGACCGTGGACCTACCCCATTAAGTAGGTATCCTTTTTCAGATATTTGGAGCAATCGCTACTTTGGATTGTAAAGAAGTGAGTGAGACAGCATATACTAGCCTCTTCATTGACCCATCACCATTGACAGCAACGAAGCGCTTGAAAGATTTATTCTTTCGGACCGTGGACCTAGCCCATCAAGTATTATTTTTCAGATATTTGGCAATCGCTACTTTCGATTGTAAAGAAGTGAGTGAAACAGCATATACTAGCCTCTTCATTGACTCCATCACCATTGACAGCAACGAAGCGCTAGAAAGATTTATTCTTTCGGACCGTGGACCTAGCCCATCAAGTATCCTTTTTAGATATTTCGAGCAATCGCTCGCTACCAATCTATGTAGTTGGTACTTTCAAGTCCGCCCCACCCGCACCGTAAAGTTTCAGCCCCATTTTTTTAATCAACATGCTTGTATTCTGTTTCACTTACTCCTCCTTAAATCCCAGTAGGACTTGGGGGGCTGAGAGTTCGTTAATCAAAGTCAAATTGACAAGACGTTGACATCGGTTTGTTTATTAATAAATTGTCAGTTTGGCAATTAAAAGCAAGCCCGGAGTCACTCTGCCTCTCAACAATTCTTAGCCAGCCTCCAGACCATCAACCTCTCCGATGCCGATCCCAGGATCTATCAAAGCCAAAACGCCATTTTGCCGTGGCTGACTATTGTCTTTGTCTGCTTATACATTCCGCAGGAGAGCATGCTTTTAGTTATCTAATTAAAACCAAGATGGCTTGGCGCCATTTAAAAATAAAATACAAATTTTTTTTTGACTTTTCATATATTATGGCTTTATATAATAATACTAATTCCTTTTGTGTGAACTAAAGGTTTTGGTAAGACCGGTTATTTAATACTAAATCTTATCAACACTTCTGTAAAAATTAATTGGTTTACCATGGAACATTTGATAAGGGGCTGGAATTGCCCCCCTCCTCCGCTTGCTCCTTACTAGTAGGGGTATTAACACAAATTAAAGGTACAAAGAAAATGCATGTTTCTTGGTAATTAGTAAAAAATGTAAATCCAGTAGGATTAAAGAATTTTCGAAGTAGAAGATGAGGGGAAACCGAGGAAGTTCCCTCTTCTATCAGGAATTTATCATCGATCAGCTGATATTGGGACATAATAATATCCCCAGATTATTAGTGTACCCTAATGAGCCAAAACGCCGTGTTATGAATTGAGTTTTTGTACTTTTTTTTACATTTGATTGCGTTTTCAAAATGTTTAGTGGTTTTGGTGCCTTTTATTTTTACTTTGATTGAACTTTAATTACGATATTTATGGATCATAATTATTATTGTGTGCCTTGCACGTTGGTTTTGATCGGTAAGTTTCATTTAATCTGAACGCCGTTTTTATCTGAAACTTAGTTTTTGAAATTTGTCATGTTAAAATGTCTGCTTGCAAAGTTAGATTTCTAATGTATAATTTTTGCATTATGTACCTAGGTAAGTAATGCTGTTTGAAGGCAAATAAGTAGACATTATTTGTCTAACTTATAATATATATATATATAACCTACACCCCTGGCACTACGCCATAGTCTTAAAAAATAAACTTTTCATATTATTAACGTTAAAAAAATCAGCTATTTAAATTCGAAGGAATTATTTACATGTTTTTACAAGGCTTTCCTAGTTTTTATCGGTTTCTTATGGTGCCTATTGTTAAACTATCTTAGTTCGTGTTAGTTCATAAAAGCGATATAATTTAACATTAGACATATTATATAGCTATAGAAATTTTGAGAAATTACCATAGTTAAAGGCTTAGGTCTTCAAACTGTACTTTTTTTTTCTAGAAGATTACTTTACGTAAGTAGGTAGGCATGTATTAAAAACTGTGATCAAAGAAATATGTCTGCTATTTAAAATGAAAAAAACTGATTAAATTAAGTCCCGTTTAACCATAAAAGAAAATTTTCAAAATAAATTACTATTATTTATTAATATTATTATCATTGTTTGGCAATAGTAAATGGTAGAACCGATATAAGACTATTGCATCAATTGGTTTTAACGGTATCGTATAATTTTCAAGTCCGGTCCTGGAATGCATACCAACTTATAAAAATTCAATAGACCAGAATTAACAGATTATCACGTGACTGGGCATCCAACTTGCGAGAGGAATTATTTTTTTTTATACAGTGTCACCAGTAAAGTCCGCATCATGTGGGATTTTTTTTATTAATAGTTTTATTCAAAATTTGACTTTGGCACCAAGTTCTGCTTTGATCGAGGTGAAAATTAAGCAAAACAATAGTAGTCACGGATTCGCATTATTTGTCAAATTTTAATTTTTTCCAAAAAATAATTCAAAAGTGGGGTTATTTCTGAAAATATCGAAAAATTTTATTAGAAAAAGTTTTTTTAAATGCAGTTTCTAGTCCACATGAAAAATTTCAGCTGCATAAGATAATTTTGATTTTTTTACCTATATTTTGTAAATTGCACCACTTTTGCAAAATAAGACTCAACGCAACCTACATAAAACTTCTTAGTTTTGACAAGGCTTTATTTTAGATACATTTTCTTTAAAGCAGCGCCATATTAAATGTGTGTTTTTTTCTACAAAATCAAAATTGGGCTATTAAAATTTGGTCGCATGTGATGCAAAGTTTATTTGTTTTTGACCCTGTATAAGGTAAACTTCATAAAATAAGTATTTTTGAAAACGTAGTTTGTGTCTGAAAGTAATACACCTTAATATTAAGACAAAAAAAAATAGTGTCTTCAGTAAAGTGTTTTTTAAGTGGAAAATAAATTTTCGTTTAACAAATTAAAGTTTATCTATTTTCAACGATTTAATTTAAAACCTCTATATTATAATTTATTATTAAGCTATGCCATAATAACCCCACTTTCGAATTATTTTTTGAAAAAAATTAGAATCTGACAGATAATGCGAATCACGTGACTACTATTTTTTTGCTTAATTTTCATCTTGATCGAAGCAGAACTGGATGCCAAAGTCAAATTTTGAATAAAGCTATTAATAAAAAAAAATCCCATATAATGCGGACTTTACTGGTGACACTGTATGCACACATAATAATAAATATCGTATAGTTTACAAAAGTTGAATACCTTTCTATTATACATATTTTACAATTAGGTTTTTGGCGAGTTCAGCAGGAAAAAAAATTATTTCACATTTTATTTGAAAAATTTTTTGGTATGTAAAAATATTTCTCTGCTTAAGATTTTTTAGGTGTTAATAAAACTAGCTTAAATAAATATGAATTTTAAAAATTATCCTAACTTATTCTAACATAAGGTACATGTTTTTTACTTTCCAAAAAGATCCCCCCAACTATCAAATATAGCTCAAATACAGAACTAACCTTGTCGCCTCTTCTCCTCGCCAGAGAGTTGCAGGTACGCCTCCCAGCGACAGAATTAACCGATAATAGCGATAGAGCGAGAATAGAGCCTCTATAACCGCGTCGCAAACAAATGCACGAACGACTGGCGAAACAGAATTCTCTGGCTGAGAGAGGCATTCTGGACCAGAGCGGACAGAAAGGCGCTAGCGCAGAGTCTCAGAATCTCAATGTATTTATTATTCAAAACTGGAGGGTATCCATAAAAAATCGAAGAATAATTAAGTTGGGTCGTTTTATTGTTGCCCACTTTATTTTTCTGGAGAGACTAGAGTATAAGGAGCCATATTATACAGTGACCGGCAGAAAGTGCGCAGCATATGGGAAAGTTTTTTTTATCTTTAAGTTTAGAAAAATAATTTTATTTTAGATAGGTTCTGCATGTTCTCAAACCAAAATAACACCCATTGAATCTAGTAAAATTCTTATGGTATACGAGGTAGGATAAAAAATTTGAAATTCCGCTAAGAGTAAAGTACCTCCATCTTTCATTTTAGAATATTTTTTTACTAAGAATTATTGTTTTAATTTCGAAGTTATACCCAAATTCCAAAATTTCGGTTATTTTGGATAAAAACATGGATTTAATCGTATTTTCTGAATAACACTGTAAAGAAAATAAATGGCAACCGAACAGTACGAAAATAAGATTTTCTGCAGACTTTGTTAGAGATAACCGTCGATCATAAGTCCGATTAGTTTGTTTTCATAATATTATGGCTTTTAAAAAAAAAGCCTTAAAATATTAAATATTTTTGCTGCACACCGTATTTTATTTTCTGAGGGAACAAGTTAATTTTATCTAACTGATATTTTTTGATTTACATTGATCTCCTAAATAGTTTTTTATACATTGAAGTATGCATAAAAAGTTTCCTTATTTTGCGTGACGAATAAAATCCGTTCAAAATATATTTTTAATTTAATTTTTTTTCTTTATAAATCAAAAGGAAACTTTCTATGCATACTTCAATGTATAAAAAACTACTTAAGAGATGCTATCAGTTCGATGAAATTAACTTGTTCCCTCAAAAAATAAAATACGGTGTGCAGCAAAAATATTTAATATTTTTATGTTTTTATTTTAAAAAGCCATAATATTATGAAAACAAACTAATCGGACTTAAGATCGACGGTTATTTCTAACAAAGTCTGCAGAAAATCTTATTTTCGTACTGTTCGGTTGCCATTTATTTTTTATGCAGAGTTATTCAGAAAACACGATTAAATCAATTTTTTTGTCCAAAATAAGCGAAATTTAGAATTTGGGTATAACTTTGAAATTAAAACAATAATTCTTAGTAAAAAATGATTCTAAAATGAAAGATGGAGGTACTTTACTCTTAGCGGAATTTCAAATTTTTGATCCTACCTCGTATACCATAAGACTTTTACCGGATTTAATGGGTGTTATTTTGGTTTGAGAACATGCAGAACCTATCTAAAATAAAATTAATTTTTTAAACTTAAAGATAAAAAAACTTTCCCATATGCTGCGCACTTTCTGCCGGTCACTGTATATATGTCGTAGTCTTATAGTGAAATCCGTCTTTTCATGAAGAGTCTAGTCATATCATGAAGCGTCGGTTGCTTTTCAAGAATAGTCCATCACATTTCGGCGAATTGTACAACCTGCCTAACTTTAAATAATGCGGTTTCGTGAAATTTCCACAAAGGCAAGGCATATTGTGTAATTGAGACATTGCTTTATATAGAGTGTACCAGTTTTAATATAGGGGTAGATATGAGTATCTAGATATTCTAACAAAAAAATTGACTTCAATAAGAAGAATATCAACAAACATTTGTTTCTATTTATTAACACATCAGGGACCACTGACATCGAGAATTACACTGCAATGTTGCTTTAAAGCATTGATATAGGAGGCGATGACTAGAGGAACAAATTCCGTCTAAAAGGTATATTGGCAACTGGTTTGTTCGTTGTTACCAAGAGCATTTTTTTAAATTTAATTTAAATTTTATTTTTATAAAATAATATTAGTTGAAAAAATTGAATTAAAAAAAATGCTCTGGGTAACAACGAACAAACCTGTTGCCAATATACCTTTTAGACGGAATTTGTTCCTCTAGTTATCGCCTCCTATTGACATCTCGTACTTCACAAAGTGCCGCTCTTTAAATTTAGCCAGGTTATGTTACGACGTTATATGCCGAAGTGCTACGGGCTCTTCTTGAAAAGCCTAGGCAGATTGTGCAGCTTCATGTTTTTACATAATATGCCGACGCTTCATGATATGACTAGATTCTTCATGAAAAGACGGATTTCACTATTAGACTACGACATATATATATATTAAAGACAGTAGCGCGATCCGAGAAAGGATTTTTTTGTTGTGTGACTTGATTTATTGAATTGCGAGATATTTTTATTAAATAAAGATAATATGTACAGGGTGTCCCATAACTTATGGGCCGTAGAGTAACTGAAGTTACTAGACATCAAACTAAGCCGATTAACTCATATAAGTTTTTTCGGATTGTTACTCGTTCTAGAGATACAGGGTGTTGAAAGTAAAAGTTTATTATTATTAATATTATTATTATTATTATTAATATTATTATTTATTTAGTTAAAAGTTTAATAAAGTGTATTGAGATCAACGGTGGTCACTTTCAACATTTACTAAAGTGAGCTTCTTGTTTTTGTTCCACTGTTTCGAATTTATTGCGTTGTGATAATTAAAATATTAATTTAATTATGTACTATGTTTTTTTATGCTTTGGGATGTTTAAAGGGAAATATCTCGAAAACCGTTAAAGATATTAAGATCAATCAAGTACACCTTTTTGACTCAGAAAATGCCCTTCTTTAAGAAACTTTAATTGAAAAACACCTAATATCACAGGTAAGAAAAAAAATCATAGATTTATGAAGCCCAGTGTATGCAACTAGCGCCCTCTAGTGTGAAACCTAAAAATTTCTACAAATTCTTATTTCTTGCTCATAAAAACATAATACTGCCAACTTTCAATTCAATTCATTAAACGGTTTTAAAATTATGGCTTATTTTCGAGAATAAACTTTTACTTTCAACACCCTGTATCTCTAGAACGAGTAACAATCCGAAAAAACTTATATGACTTAATCGGCTTAGTTTGATGTCTAGTATCTCCAGTTACTCTACGGCCCATAAGTTATGGGACACCCTGTATGTACAGTTCACACACACGGTATACCGACACACATAACTCTATCTCACATTGTGATGTCGCACGTAAGGGGTATTCCACAACCATCTTGAAAGAAGCCGTGAAACAGAAACATCGACAACACTGCTGGTAGATCCATGTGTCACGTGACTTTTTCGAGGTTATTCATTTTTAGTATGTAATTTACGCGCGACGTAGTTGTTTACTTTGCGGTTTTTCGTATTAATTTGTATTTTTATCCGGTTTTCGATTGATATCTAATAGAAAATTTAAGTGACATGATTGCTAAGAACCTTTACAAAATATTAGTGAACATTCTTAGTGCGGGTTTGCTCTAATACCATTAATAAAGTGAGAAATCGAACAGCCTAGCCGGCCTGGCGGTTTGTTTACGGGTCTTATAAATGGCCGCAGAATTTTATTTGTTTTAATTTAAAAGTTGTGTTTTTTGTAAATAGTTTGTGCTATATATTTTTACAGTTTAGATTTGACCAATGACTGTATAAATAGTGTTAATCAGGTTTGAGTGGACATTGATATGAAGGTAAAGGTTTTTTTGAAAGGTAATGGATTGGCTTACAATGATTTGAAATGGATTTTACCCTTTGAAATGAAACTAAGTAGGTGGTCTCAGCTTGAAAACTTGCTGTCTTGATACCCATTATTCATACATTGTGAAATTAACGAAGTTACCCAGATAGTAGGTGACTTTCTTAAGACAAGCGTAGATTTCTTAAACAAAGTCTTAAGCTTACTAAATTTTGAGACTTCAGAAGATGATAGTCGATCCTGTAATTTAAACGCAGAAGAAAATAATTTGTATAATAGGATATTACTTTTTACCGATCAAATAAATCTACTCGTAGTGAAACAGAAACAGTTTCTCAACGCAATATTACTATTATTTAATAATTAGCTAAGTTGTTTTTGTTATCCAAAATTCTTTATTACTTTTTTGTACATTTTTTAATATCAATATAATGGCAACAGAGCCAAAAAAACACAAAAAATATCAGAAAGAATAAAAAATTCGCTCGTTCCACGCGTCATAGTAATAGCTTGTGGATCCGCAACTCCCAGCTGATGCGGCGTTGCCCGATATCACTTCATTGCTTCTTTTCAAGGTGGTTGTAGGTATTTAAACAATAAAACTTAAATTTTTCTTAAAACAAAGCGTTTCGACAGAAGACAGCGACATTTGACATTAACAGCTGATCTGGTTTCATCGTCAAAGTTCCCAGATCAGCAGTGGACCGTCGCAAGCTTACGCGTCCGGTTGCATCATATTATTTTTTTTTTTGGTGTTTTTTTAAGTGTATCTGTGGCTGTTTTTGTGTAGTGTATGTTTTAAACATTTTACTTTTGGATTTTATATATTTCAGACACATATTTTCATGGTGTTTATGAAGTTTAATGATAAATACATAATACCATTTTGTTTAACTCATTTTTTATAAAATCAATAAAGTGCCTAGTTAAACCATTTACTTATCGTTATGTACAGGATGTCTCATATAAGTGGCAAATTCAGCAACAGGAGATGCTCGAAGAACAGGCGCGTGTTTGAGGGGGGGGGGGGGGTAATGGGGGGTAGTTACCCTCCATGAGCCATTTTTTTTTTTGCTCAAAATTTTTTGAAACTGGCCAGGTGGAAATCGAGACGAATAAATCCCCCCCCCCCCCCCCCCCCAAGATCAAGTTCAAGATCAACTTCAGATACGCGCCTGTGTAAGAATGACCTGATAGCTTATGGGTGTTTTTAGTACGTGTCTCGTTGCAGGCTAGTGCTTGTGTTTTATACAGTATTTGTGATATATTATATATTGTATGAATTGAGACAATACTTGATCTGTGAGACGTAACCTAAGGACATTAGTTTGTTCTAAACGATTATTTTTTATTGTGGTTGTCCATGCAGTTTTTATTTATAAATAAACATAGAAAAAAATTATTTACGATGAAGTGTTTCCTTATTTATTTTCCAAATCTTGGGTAATATAAAAGTGTGCTTTTATTTCATAAAACAAAAACTTTTGTGCCTCTTATTATTGATTTAATTTGTGATTTAATAATATTTATATCGAATCACAATTTAACTCAATAAAAACTCGTTCAAAAGTTAATAATAAAATTCAACAGTTCTAAAACCACCGTTCAAATTTCCCGCCATTGCACCACTAGTGGCCAGCAGGCACACTAACACTCCTCTCTCTCTTCTTTCTCTCTCCATTGTATTGCGATTTTTTAACATGGAGTTAACATTTCTAACCCTATAAATTTTTTTTAGTTGTGTGGCAGTTAGTATTACTAACAGGACGTTATTTATTTCCTTATTCCATTACCTGCAAACCTTTATAAAGAACAAAATTTCAAACTTTTTTTACCACCCAAAGCAGATAGGTAAATATTTTCACACCGAAAAATGTTTGAGTTTCCTTTTTTCTTAAGCCCATATTCCACGAGCCAAGTTCTTTGTCAAGAAATTGTAAACGTTGACCTTCAATTTATTTTCCCGTGTAAACAACTAAAATTTGGAGTTGCGGTTATTCTTAAATTCTCTTAAAAACTCTACTTGTTTTGGGGTTATATGGGCTTGCCTGTTTGATACAGTACATTTAAGCCATTTAAATTTTAATTTTTTTTAAACAGTCCGCTAATAAACCAGTGGATATTTCAACACCATCAATCATTTTAAGGTTCAGTTGTATTGAGCACATGGTAACATAAATACGCTCTCTTATGGTATGTTCATGAATTTGGTGAAGTTGTTGACCACGGGACGATAATATAGCTACATTATTGCGATTCTTAAAAATTGCATCCTTCTCTATCCCCTTTGCCTTAATTTCGTTGAATTGTTGAACGCGAAACTCCCAAAGTATCAGAAATTCTAAAACAGATAGATATTTATAAAAACATTGCCATATATTTTTCATGTTTGTTATTTATGTTTTCACAATTCCTGCTTGATTATTTCTACTTACCTCGTAAACTGTGTTAAAGGTCAAAAGAGTCTTTCCGGCATCACTTTATCTTTGAAAATAATCAAATAATTTTAAAATTAATGCTTGTTTTTTTCACAATACCGTCAGTAATACCGTGACATTTTTAAAACATTGTTGATTAAAAATGTCATTGTCAAAAATGACAATAAAACATTTTTGACTGGTAAAATTCGACATTCATTATTGATGCAAATTTATTATCTCACCTAGTTCAGGAATGTTAGAAAGATAAGCACTAGTGGTGACGTAATGGTCAGTGGTCATTGAACAGGCTTCATACACAGGGCCGTTTCTGAGTGGTGTGCTGGGAGTGCCCCCGCACAAGGGCGGCCAAAGTTATAGGGCGGCGAAAGCCGCCTGCAGTTTCACAAAAAAAAATGTTAGATGTCAAAAAAAATTCTAGGAGATGTTATAAATATGAAGGGTCAAATAAGAATGGTAAATTCAGTTTTCAAAAAAAAATTATGCAGTAGCTGTCAAGAATGAGGCAGCCGCCCTTTGTGTTAATTAGAGATTTCTTTTTAGATAGATAAGTATCGGAAAAATAAAAATAATTCTCAACGGAGGTGGCCGCCCTGCAACCCACGTCAATTACATTTTGTCTTAGGTTTACTCAAAAAATTAAAACTAATTGATATTATTTGAATATTTATAGGTCTTATTAATTTGGTAGTAGGGTAGGTGGGGGCACAAATACTCACAGGGCAAAAGAACGCACCCTATTTAAATTTGCCGCCGATGTCCGGTTTCAAATGCTGTTACAAATAACTTTTCCGACGCCGAAAAAAAATACCCAGACATTTTGATTACGAATTAAAAGATGACCCCATCGTCGAGGCCAAACAGAGTTTCAATGTGAATTTTTATTTTTCGATTTTGGATATTTTTTTTTTGCCAGGGAGGAAACCCTTTATGGGCACCGGTTACTTGTTCTTTGGATATTGCGATAGAATCAATTAAGGAGAGATTCGTTTCACTTAATAAGTGTAATGAAACTTTTGGGTTTTTGTCGAACTTCTATGAAGCTAATGCCATAAATGACGAGAAATTGTTAAAATCCTGCAAAGATCTCGATACAGCGCTTCAATAGCAAGGAAGTCCCACAAACAAAGAAATTGCTCGCTCAGAGCTCGACCAGGAAATTTTGTCGTTCCGAGAAATTTTTCCAATAAAACGTACAAAATAATAATTGTAGATACGCTAAAATTCATAGCTGAAAAAGATTTAATCTCATCATTTCCAAATCTTTGTGTTGCGCTGAGAATTTTTATTACTCTGCCGGTTACTGTTGCATCTATCGAACGTAGTTTTTCAAAGTTAAAATAATTAAAAATTACTTGCGGTCAATTATGTCCCAAGAAAGGATTAGTGGCTTGGCCCTTATCGCCATTGAAAGCCAAATTGCTGAGCCCCTCTGTAGGTAAGTATGAATAAAAGAAAAATATTAAAAATAGGCACCTATTAAAGATTTATTTTTCTGACAATTGCTTTGCGCCATAATTTCAGGTAGGTAATTGTAAAATAGTAACTGATTTGATTTAAAGGGCAGCCAGTTCATATGTCGCACAAGGGCGGCCAATAGGCCAGAAACGGCCCTGTTCATACAATAAAACTACACAAACCGGTAGGTAGGTATATATTTCACTTACGTTCTCTGGAATTGGAAACATTGAGTCTAAAATGATATACAGGACTATTGAGGAAGGTTGCTACATAAAAAAAAGTTAGATTGCAATGCATGTCGGGTACTAAAATGGAATAATTTTGTAAAATATTAATTTACGGGCGAACCCACCTTAATTATTATCATCGTGCGAGCAAAAATTATTTGCATCAAAGAGGGCTTGGATTAAAAAACGTAGGGCTTGGTTTAGATAACAATGATATGGGGACGATATATCTAACCAAATCTAGGTTAAAATTCATATTATGACATGATATGCCAAACTAATGAGTAATAAAATAAGTAGACAAATACAAATTTATTTGTGTTGTTTACAAAATTAACAAGGTAAGAATCAGAAAGAAAAGGAAAAATAGTTACATAAATTGCTGAAATTGGCCACCGCCATGCTCCAAGCATAAATTCACATGTCTCTTCATATTTTCGAAAGTGTTGACCAGTATCTCTGGATAAATGTTACCACATTCTTGGATAATCCTTTCTTATAATTGTTCTAAATTTGCAACTGGTGTTTTAAAAATAGTGTTCTTTAAATGAGGAAAAACGAAGTAATCCATAACCGTCTAGGTGGGAATTCAATGTCTAATCGAAAACTGATCATTCTGTTGTCGAAAAAACTGTGTAAGCCGTTAATAGTTTCGGCGGCTGTATGCTGTATGGGCGATTGCACCGTCTTGTTTAAAATATCCAAAACGTAGTTCGTCGTCAAGTAATTCAAGCACGTAGCCAGGGGGGGGGACCAGGGGGTCCGGACCCCCCCCCCCCCCGAAATTCTCAGAAATTTTTTTTTTCAGCAAAATAGGAAAATAACACATAATATTATACATAACGTAAAGAAAATAATTTTTAAAATTAAAATTTAAAATTTTCTATATATAATATCTACGTTTTTTCGGGTTAGGCTATCGAAACTAAGAATTTTCAAGTTTCGAGAGTCAAAAAAATGGCGTGGCACGTGGCACCTAAAAAAATTTTGCCTGCGGCGCATTTTTTAAGAAAGAAAGAAAGAAAGGCCATGTACCCTCATCAAAATCCGAAATACGCCACTGCCGGACCCCCCCCCCCCCCCCCCCGAATACATTTCCTGGCTACGTGCTTAAAGTAATTGCTCCACAAATGGATTCAAAATATTGCCTCTATACCGCTGTGCTGTAACTGTGTCATGGAAAAAAATAGGACCAACAATTCTCCTTCGGGAAACAGCTAACCAGACACCAATTTTTTGAGGGTGCAATGTGGACTCTACAAAAAAATGGGGATTTTAACTACTCCACATGCGTGTATTCTGAGAATTCGCATAACCGGAGAGGTGGAACCAGGCTTCATCCAAAGAAATGTCAGGTCTAATAAATCATTTCTTTCCAATACATTTTTGGTAAACCATTGAGAGTAATTCCTGCGTCTTTCAAAATCTGCGGCTTGTATTTCTTGGAATACTTGCACTTTATAAGGAAATAAATTTAGCTGCTTTTCTTAAGAATAGTCCTGCATGTTCCATAAGATCTTACCACTTCTAGGGACAGGCGTCTTATACAATTTGTTGGCGTATTTTGTATTATTTCACGAACGTTTGCAACAAGTTCTTCTGTTCTTTCCTGCTTGTTTTTTGTGTTGTATAGAACCTGTTTCCCTAAACACAGCCGCGGTTCTTTTCAAGCAATCATAAAAATACCTAGCTATAAAAGCAACGTTAAGAAAATGTTCGTGAAAATCGTCTATGCACAAACCCGGATTGTATTGCCACTCACCATTTACTCTAACCCCGTTTCAAAAATACGCTTCAACCATGAATGTTTTGTGCTGTTCCGTAAAGCCCATTGTGTAAATTGTACAAAAAATTGGAAAAATTAGCGATGAATCAAGTACTTGTAACGACTGTCAAAGATGACGGAATAACTGATTGATTGTTAATTCGGGTAGTTACTGACACCCAACAAGTATTAAGCTCTACGACTAAGCATTACGTCCTTAGATGCAAGGCTCTCTTTGATGGAAATAATTTTTGCTCACACGGTAGTATGGTATCAAAGGAAGCGACAATGCCGGGACGTAGGTATACCGAGACGAATGCCGGAAAAGTGGTATTGCAACGCATGCCGGGTACTCGCTGGTTCTTTATAAAAGTGTTGCTATTAAAAATATTAAGATTTGCTTTCGTGACTGAGTGTTGCAAAAACAAAAAAAAAAGGATTCTCTATTGTATTGAAATATACTGATTGTTAATGCTTTCTTTATCGGCACACTTTTATAATGAAATAGGTAAGTTAAGATAGAGTATTATAAAGCAGGTTTCTTCAAACATTTTTAAATTAACTTGGGATTCCTTTCGTGTACCCAAGACGTTTTATTGCCCCTCACTAACTCGAGTAGACAACTTAATTCCACCCAATAAAAATAATAAGTTTACGTCGGAAACTCGCTTATGGCACTCCTTGGAGTATCTCGCTAATCTAGAGACCATCAAGGTGTGTTAACGAGCCACCGGATATCTACCCCCAGGTTTGGGGAAGTATATGCAATTAGTTATGGAATGGCCAGTGTCGTAACAGAGATAAGTTAATTATTTGAAGTTTTTTAATGTTTACCTCCGCATATTAAGAAGGATTTATTTTACTTCTATAGGAGTTTAAAGTAGACATTTATAACATTCTGCACTTATCAAGCCCAGAAGTATGCCATTTGGCAACACTGGATACGTGTTCGGTTTATTTTTATTTATGAAGCGGGTCTACGAGCCAAGATAAAACTAACCTGAAAATTACATAAATTTATTTTCAATCAATTAGAAGGCTCCTTTTTGTTAATGTTGCTTATAGCAACGGGAGATTATCGCGATAATTTTGTTAGTTCCTATTAACTTAATGAAATTAATAAGTGATAATTTTTCTGTTAAAAATAAAGTGCTTTATATAATCTATTGGCAAAAGTCACTCAGAATAAAATCATCTTATAATTTTTATTGATACTAACCAATTTGTTTTACATGTCGAACACCGGGGCTAAACATCAAAAATTTAACTAAACTCATCGGAAATATGTTTTTTTCAGTTTCATTTGAAACTATGTAGACATGTATCTCATAATGTTCCTGAAATTTTAGTAAGAAACCTTAGTTACTAACAAGTAAAATCAACTTCTATTGTAAAAATACAGTGCGTCATATTAAACTAAACTCATCGGAAATATGTTTTTTAAAGTTTTATTTGAATTTAAAACTATAAAGACATTGGATTTCAGATAACAAATTTGTTACCAATTTAATGTTTCTCGCATATTAGTAATAAAAATGAGTTACCAACGGCTAAAATGAACTTCATTTCTAAAACTCTAATTAGTTACAATTAACTAAAGCCGCCGGACATATGTTTTTGTAGCATTTTAGCAAAAAAATTACAATAGGAAAAATCTCCAATTTATGAAATTTTCTTACCGAATCTCCCAAGCAGCAGAATTAATTCCCGATAATTACATTTCTTGGTTATCACTAAAAAACGAATTTATTTCATCCAAATAAAAATGGAGTTTGCCGAAACAAATATTTATTTCCCATTTTCTGAACAAATATTTATTTGAAAATATGTCTACAATAATTATTTGACGATTAATAGTAAAATTTATTATATTTAAACAAATATTAATTGAATTATTTATTAAGCTTGACAGTATGATGGTATTTCATTAAAATAAATGTTTGTTTGATAGAGTAAACTAGTTTAGCAAATAATTACTTATTTTTATCGGCAACATGTTTAGTTTTTTCCAATAAATATTTAGTTGTCAGCAAGCTTGCGATATTTAAACCAAACAATGGGTTGTTTCCTATAATGCATATACAGGGTGATCCACGACGGGTGAAAAGCGGCTGCATGGATCTCCAAAACCATACATGCTACGACTTTGGGGTAAAAAACATGATATTATGAAATAATATGACCAAAAAAAAATGCTGGAAATAATCTTTAAGTTCCTAAATAGGGGGGGTCGCTATGCAATGTCCCTAATTTCTTCTAATAACTCTAATACAAGGTAGGTCAGAAATTATGTTTTTTCATAATCTTAGTAATACCCTCTATAAATTATGTAATAAAATTTTTTTTGTAGTTACGATGGTAACGGTGTGAAAAAGGATAACATATAATAGTATATTAAAGTACACGTTCCATAAGAAGCGGTTTTAGCGCACGCGTATATTTTAAAAAACGAGCCACAAAGTGGCGAGTTTTTTTATTGACACGTGCGCTAAAACGCCTTATGAAACATGTGCTTTATACATTTTTTTCTATTTCACCTTTTATAATCAAGAAAAAATCATTTTGCAAACTGTCATTTTTTGATTTATTGACCCATTTTCACCACGAGATTCTAAAGTTATTTTAGCGATACGAGATTTGAAATTGGACGGAATACGTTGTGTCCTTGTACATTCGGGACATATACAGAGCGTTCGGAAATTCGGGAGATTTTGCTACTTTTTTTAGAATTTCAAAAGACGTGATTTTACGCCACGGCATTGCAATTTAGTATAGGGAAGATGGAAAATTCAAATAAAGTCGAAGTTAAAATCGACATTGGAAGGTTAGTAGATTGAATTTTGGATAGGATTTGGCAGAAAATGATAGCTTGAAGCATCTACAAAAGATTGATTTATAGATTTATGCAACCAACATACATGACTGCGTTATCCACACAGAATAAAAAATTAAGTTATCAAGCTATTTTTCCTCTGCGAAAAATGGGTTTTCTCGTAAATCACAAAGGCCGCGCAAGTCAATGAAATAAAACATTTAAATGTTACCAACATCAAATAAAGAAAAAACGCGTATCGAAATAGCTTCATTACGATACGCAAATGCGTATCGTACTGAGCTTATTATGAACGTGAAATAGAAAAAAATAATTAAAAAACTTTGGTCTGCGTTAACCGAATTTAATAAACTATGGCTTATTTTAAAGGACGCTTCACCCTGTTTGAAGGTTTATATATAAAAAATATTGAAATTAATTTGTGCGGTTAATAATAGATGGCAATTTTTAAAAACTATATTTCTAGCTTCGATTTTTTTAAAGTTTAAATGCAACTATTCAACTATTTTAACTCTATTTTTAAGCTAACTTGTCAGTTAGGAGAATACCAAAAACCGCAGGTCGTTTCCTCTTTTCTTTTAAAAGTTATCGTAAAAATAGTGGGAGAGTGTAATTCCATTTCGGCTTTTACCAAAGTCTTGCAATTTTTCTTTTATTAAAATGGGAAAGAAAGAAAAAACTAAAAATCTTCCTACACAAAATGTAATATAATAAAAATTATTTAGGGGTCTCTACATGTCTACATGTTTCATACGTAGAAACGTTCATCGTAGAAACGTTCATCATCAGAAGACAGAAAATTTGTTTAATGCTGATGGTTTAAGCAGGAGAGAAAATGGTATAAAACCATAATGGAGCTTTTATGGAATTAAAAAATTGAAGTGTAAAAGTGACATAATAAGAAGAAAATTGAAAAGGTTAAAATATACTGAGCATGTGAAAAAGTCAGTAAAAGGGGGTATAAACCAACTAAATAGACTGGGGAAGAAGAAAAAGGACTTCTAAAAAAGTGTCGAGGGTTTTTTTTTATTTCTTTGTAAAAATTTTTAAACATGTCTGTAAGACAATATAAAGGTAAAATTTGTCGAAGAAAGGTATTGTGAAGATATCATAATGAAAATATTGTTGAAAATGGTTTGTGGGGTACTGAGCCTGAACTGAATGTTATGCGCATATATGCCTTTTTTGCCTTTAAAATATGCAGTTATTTGCATTTTTTTACCAAATATGCATACTGGTATGCAATATTTCTTAATTTATTATAGTAAAATGAGGTAAAGAAACACATTGGATTTCAAAAAAATATGTTTATTTTTTAAAAAATGCTAAAAAAAAACATCGAAAAATAAAAGTAATCAATCGTTTAACCTACAATTGTATAAAATGCATTTAATACTAAATATTTTTCAAAATTTTCAACTAAAAAGGATTGTAAAAATATGTTTATACAAATAGAAGCTTCTTTCAACATCTACTGCAAGTAAGGTAGCAAAATATAAGGCCAAGATACAAATTTGAAATTTCTAGTTTCACACTAAAAATACTGAAATCTTTCGACAAACTAAAACAGAAGTACATGCATGTATTACAAATCGATAAAAATACAGTTTGTTAAGCAGGTAATAAGAACGCATAATTAATTGACAATAAATAACCCCTAACAATAGTTATACCTATATACTTGCAAACCCCGGAAACCCCCAATAAATACCTTGTGTATAACCAAAATATACATATAATTATTATTATCTTCAGATTGAAAAATCCCTGAAATAAGTACCGAACTGGACATTAAACCTTTAACGTTTTTAATTGTTTGATAAAGCCGAAAATATAAAAATATGCTCTTAACATAATTTTTTATGAAAAATATGCTTTTTATTATAAAATTAACAAAATATGCAAAAAATGTATACCAGTAAAGTCCGCATCATATGTGATTTTTTGTTATTAATAACTTTATTCAAAATTTGACTTTGGCATCAAGTTCTGCTTCGATCAAGATAAAAATTAAGCAAAAAAATAGTAGTCACGCGATTCGCATTATTTGTCAAATTTTAATTTTTTCCAAAAAATAATTCAAAACTGGGGTTATTTCTAAAAATATCGAAAAAAGTTATTAGGAAAAGATTTTAAATGCAGTTTCTAGTCCACATGCAAAATTTCAGCTGCATAAGATAATTTTGATTTTTTACCTATATTTTGTAAATTGCACCACTTTTGCAAAATAAGAATCAACGCAACCTACATAAAACTTCTTAGTTTTGACAATGCTTTATTTCAGATACATCTTCTTTAAAGTAGCGCCATATTAAATGTGTGTTTTTCTACAAAATCAAAATTGGGCTATTAAAATTTGGTCGCATGTGATGCAAAGTTTATTTGTTTTGGACCCTGTATAAGGTAACTTCATAAAATAAGTATTTTTGAAAACGTAGTTTGTGCCTGAAAGTAAAAAAATAAAAAAATAACGTAAAGGGGTTTTAAATTAAATCGTTGAAAATAGATAAACTGTACGTTAAGTTAAACTAAAATTTATTTTCCACTTAATGAACACTTTACTGATCACACTGTGTTCTTTTTTGTCTTAATATTAAGGTGTATTACTTTCAGACACAAACTACGTTTTCAAAAATAGGTACTTATTTTATGAAGTTACCTTATACAGGGTCAAAAACAAATAAACTTTGCATCACATGCGACCAAATTTTAATAGCCCAATTTTGATTTTGTAGAAAAACACACAATTAATATGGCGCTACTTAAAAGAAGATGTAGGTATCTGAAATAAAGCATTGTCAAAACTAAGAAGTTTTATGTAGGTTGCGTTGAGTCTTATTTTGCAAAAGTGGTGTAATTTACAAAATACGAGTAAAAAATCAAAATTATCTTACGCAGCTAAAATTGCATTTGGGCTAGAAACTGCATTTAAAAAAACTTTTTCTCTTAACTTTTTTTGATAGTGTCAGAAATAACCCCACTTTTAAATTATTTTTTGGAAAAAATTAAAATTTGACAGATAATGCGGATCACGTGACTACCAAGGGCGTCCATAGAGCGTTTTTCGGGGGGCAACTTAAACAATACTTTTTTATATACAGTGTCACCAGTAAAGTCCGCATCATATGGGATTTTTTTTTATTAATAGTTTTATTCAAAAATTGACTTTGGCATCAAGTTCTGCTTCGATCGAGATGAAAATCAAGCAAAAAAATAGTAGTCACGTGATTTGCATTATCTGTCAAATTTTAATTTTTTTCTAAAAATAATTCAAAAGTGGGGTTATTTCTGAAAATATCAAAAAAAAGTTATAGAAAAAAGTTTTTTTAAATGCAGTTTCTAGCCCACATGCAAAATTTTAGCTGGATAAGATAATTTTTATTTTTTACCCATATTTTGTAAATTGCACCACTTTTGCAAAATAACATTCAACGTAACGTACATAAAACTTCTTAGTTTTGACAATGCTTTATTTCAGAAACATTTTTTTTTAAAGTAGCTTTATATTAAATGTGTGTTTTTCTACGAAATCAAAATTGGGCTATTAAAATTTGGTCGCATGTGATGGAAAGTTTATTTGTTATTGACCTTGTATAAGGTAACTTCATAAAATAAGTAGATATTTTTGAAAACATAGTTTGTGTCTGAAAGTAATACACCTTAATATTAAGACAATAAAGAACACAGTGTCATCAGTTAAGTGTTCATTAAGTGGAAAATAAATTTTTGCTTAACCCAACGGAAAGTTTATCTATTTTCAACGATTTAATTTAAAATCTATTTATTTTATTCTTTATTGTTTTACTTTCAGTCACAAACTACGTTTTCAAAAATACGTATTTTATGAAGTTACCTTATACAGGGTCAAAAACAAATGAACTTTGCATCACATGCGACCAAATTTTAATAGACCAATTTTGATTTTGTAGAAAAACACACATTTAATATGACGCTAGTTTAAAGAAAATGTATCTGAAATAAAGCATTGTCAAAACTAAGAAATTTTATGTATAGGTTGCGTTGAGTCTTATTTTGCAAAAGTGGTGCAATTTACAAAATATAGGTAAAAAATCAAAAGTATCTTATCCAGCTGAAATTTTGCATGTGGGCTAGAAACTGCATTTGAAAAAAATTATAACTTTTTTCGATATTTTCAGAAACTTTTGAATTATTTTTTTAAAAAAAATTAAAATTTGATAGATAATGCGAATCACGTGACTACTATTTATTTGCCTAATTTTCATCTCGATCGATGCAGAACTTGATGCAAAAGTCAAATTTTGAATAAAGATATTAAGAAAAAAAATCCCATATGATGCGGACTTTACTGGTGACACTGTATAAGACTATTTATTTAAGTTATGCCTAATGTATTAATTTATTGATATGTGTTTATTATGTTGTATGTTCAGTTTAGTGATTTGTTGGTCTACTAACTAACCACTGTACTATTCAATATTTATACTGAATTATGAAATAAAATAGCAATGTGGGCGCCTAGGGGGGGGGGGGGGGGCAAGTGCCCGTTTTGCCCCCCCCCCCGCCCCCCTATGGACGCCCTTGGTGACTACTATTTTTTTGCTTAATTTTTATCTCGATCGAAGCAGAACTTGATGCCAAAGTCAAATTTCGAATAAAGTTATTAATAAAAAAAAATCCCATATGATGCGGACTTTACTGGTCACACTGTATATGCATTTTGCATATATTCCGCCCTTTACTAATAAGTATTGGAAATATTTTTGCGTGTGGCGCATTTAAAAAAAAATTAATTTTACCACTTACCAAGATAATGTTTTTGCTTGATAATGTAAGATTTAGTAGTGATTTATCATAAAAAAACGTAGATGGTACATAAAACAAGGCATAAAATAAGCAACGACCTCACAGACAAAGGTATAGATCCCTGGGGATACAAAGTTACACAGTTTAATTTGCTCAACACTGGAATGTATACAATTTATTCCGGCAGTTTTCCCAGTTTTTCCTGTTAATAAAGTTAAAATGGGAAATTTGTTTGCATTTTCTACGTGCACCCATTGTTTCTCATTTCGTATAATTTTGACTTAAAACTAGGGTTAAATAGAATATATAATTACATAAATTACACATGGATACAAAACAAATGAAGTGGGAACACGGGAAAATGATAACAAAAAATTAAAAATTAAAAATGTAATGTGTAATGTGTAATTTGCCGCCTGAATAAGCACTTTTAATAATAATAATAAAATAGAGGTGTTTCCTTTTAGTGCAATTATTATAATTATTTTTGGTAGTCATATGCATAAAACAAAAAAAAAACTCGAATTAGGTTAGGGTAGAGTGGAGGTCTTTTGGCACTGTTAATAACCTTATATAGTGAGTCGACGTAAGTTGCTTATCGACTCACATACAAAATAACACCAATCGTTTAAAGTAAGTTCATAAAGCGATATAATATACAGACTGTCCGCGGATAGGGTTTACAATAGCACAAATGAATGAAAAATTTCATTTTTTGGGAAAAAGTCATTCTTGTTAAAAATTTTGCTTGTAAAAAAAATGCAATTCACGAAGAGAAAATTTTGCTTTTTTATACAGGGTTCGCAAAAACTTCAAAAACATGATTTTTCTCCAAGAGTAAACTACCTTTATTTTTCATTTTTGACCAAAATGCCAATTAAAAAACTTAATTAGAATAACGTTGGTAATTTAAATCCGAAATTTAAAATAAATCTTCCATTTTTTTAGTTTTTTTAATTTTTAGAAGTTGGTAAATGGAAATTTTGCTGCTCAATCAAAATATTAATATAAAATTTTATTAGACTTTATTTTCATAATGGGTGGTGTGCATTTTATTTTAAAATTTTAAATGCATTCCTACCATCTTTTGTAAAAACAAGGATTTTTTTACAAAAAAATGTGGATTTTCACTACTCCATGCACATGAGTGTATTCTGAGAATTCACATAACCGGAGAGGTGGAACCACGCTTCAACCGAAAGAAATGTCATGTCTAATAAATCATTTCTTTCCAATAAATTTTGGGTAAACTATTTAGAGTAATTCTTGTGTCTTTCAAAATCTGCGGCTTGTATTTCTTGAAATACTTGCACTTTATAAGGAAATAAATTTAGCTACTTCTTAAGAATAGTCCTGCATGTTCCATAAGATCTTCTCACTTCTTGGCAGTGGCGCAGCGCGGGGGGGGGGGGGGTTAGGGGTTAAACCCCCCCCCCCCCCGACGCCCGGACTAACATGTTTTTTTACGGCATTAATTTTTAAAATTTTGAAATCCTGTTCTTTTTTTTTGAAAACCCCCCCCCTAATACAAAATTCTGTACGAACGTTTGCAACAAGTTTTTTCTTCTGTTCTTACAGATGGTCTTCCTGCTCCTTTTTGGTGTTGTATGAACCTGTTTCCCTAAACACAGTCACGGTTCTTTTCAGGCAATGATAAAAATCCGCAGCAATAAAAGCACAACGTTAGGAAAATGTTCGTGAAAATCGTCCATGCACAAACCCGGATTGTATTGCCACTCACCATTTACTCTAACCCCGTTTCGAAAATACGCTTCAACCATGAATATTTTGTGCTGTTCCGTAAAGCCCATTGTGTGAATTGTTCAAGAAATTGGAAAAATTAGCGATGAATCAAATTATTTGTAACGACTGTTAAAGATGACGAAATAACTGATTGATTGTTAATTCAGGTAGTTACTGACACCCAACAGGTATTAAGCTCTACGGCTAAGCATTACGTCCTTAGATGCAAGGCCCTCTTTGATGCAAATAATTTTTGCTCGCAAGGTACTTAATACCTTACTTACTTAATACCTTAAGGTTGGTATTGTAGAAAACTCCCAGCCCATATAAACCTGCCGAAAGTACTAACGACCCCTTGTATATGTACATAGTTCTGACGGGTAGCGCATTCTGTAGGACAAATGTTGAAGCGATTTATCCTTATCCTGTAACAATGTCATTATACTGCTTACTGGCAGAATAATTGATTTTAAGATCATACTCCGAGGTAGAAACTAATCAGTGCATTGAGTAAATTCCATCACACAGTAGATTTCCTCCCGTCAACTTAATAAATTGAATTTCTAACACCGGGAGAAATTGCCAATTAACTTCTGATTTTGCAAATCTCGACTAATGTTTGGGGCGAACGAAGTTGCATGTACCACTGGCGAAATTAATCATTAGTCAGAAGAAAGTTTATTAAAGTTTTTGGAACAAATTTCTGCGGCAAACGTGACGTGCATTTTTATTTTCTGGCAATTATTCTACTATGGGAAGGCCTCTTGGGGAAACTGTGATTTCTTGGTTGTAATGTAAGGGTGATATAAATCATAAAAGTATTGGGGAGTTCATTTAGAAAAATAAAGTTTTTTATTTCATTTCGTCATCTACCAAAAATAACATTTATTTTGTTACTGGTTTCTAATAATATGTAACTTTCTAATATTAGGAACCCAAATTTAAAATAGAGGAATGTTTTTTCTAGTTAGGTAATACAAAACCTAATTATTTTGAATACCTCTACTTCAAATTCAAATTCAAACGTTTATTTTCCCATAAAACTATATCAAATTATTGTAGGGGATTAGTCAAAGTAGTCCTAAAGCTAACAATTAAGTACAAGAAAATAAGTAAATAAACAACAAAAAACATATGATACAGATACAGACATAAGTACTTTGTCATTTTACACTGTCAAAAAACTCATCCAAGCTGTAGCAACACTTTAAGATTAAAAAATGTTTTTAAATTTGTTATTTTATCACACTTTTTTATTTCATCCGGCAGTACGTTAAACATTTTAGCACCAAGAATTCTAGGAGAATTAACTTAATTAAAACTATGTTACCGCGAGAATGCTGAATACTGAATTGGTCCCTATTCCAAGTATTTAAGCTGTGGAGGTCTCCTTTCTTAACAAAATCACTTTTATTACAAAAAACAAATAAAGTCAATTCCATTACATATAAACAAGGAAGAGGTAAGATATTGTACATGTTAAATAGACCCTTACAGCTACAATATCTAGGCACACCAGCAATACACCTTAAAATTTTCGTTTGTTTAATAAATATATTGTTACATAAGATAGAGGTACCCCAAATGACCAGACCATATCTCAAACATGACTCAACATGTATGCATAGTTCAACATTAGTAGATAATTGTTTCGTGTCTAAGACAGATCTTACATTTATTAACAAATAATATCTATGACGAATTAAGTTGACAATGAACTCTCCAATTTAAACATTCGTCCAGGTAAATACCAAGAAACGTTTTTTGTCTGGCATGAAATCTGATGAACTGTGTCTTGTCCACGTTTAAGTAGGTAGGTACCTACATAGAAGTATCGCAAAACCAATTAAACAGCTCCAAGAGAACACCATTTGACATCTGCTCTAAGTTGCCTGAGAATAAGGTTGAGATCAAAAATGAAACGTCGTCGGCAAAAGCTGTTCGATGTGCCGTTTGTCCTATCCGGTCAATATCGTTCAAATACAACAAAAACAAAACAGGGCCCAGAATGAAACCATGAGGAACACATATGTTAATGATAGCTCCTATACGAATTGAGTTAGGACTTTCATTCAAACACTAACTTATACTGTATCATACGGGGTACTTCAGGAAAATATTTTTTCATATACAGGGTGACCCAAAAAAGTGTGGTCATAAAAAGTTGTGATTTTTTAAATGGCATACCCCATATTTTTTTATATATTTAGATGTATGCTATCGTCCTTTATAAATGCCTAAAATTTTGTTTGATTTGCTTTGGTAGTTTAAGAGCAATCAATTAAAAACTGAAAAAAATTTATTTTGAAGTCGTGGAAAAAATATCAAAAAAAAAACAATCTAAAATTAGTTTTTTAACCATGGTATTAAGTGAGTTTAATGACAAGAGGTTTAAAGATACTATGAATCGAGTAGTATTTATCTATTTTATACAGGGTTTTCATAATAAGGTTTAAAAAATGACACACTTCAAACCTATTTTTCTCAACTTTTTCAAATGGAGCATCCCTGTATATTATTTCGGTATTTTATATAAAATACACAAGTAATTTGTTTTGTAGTTGAAGAATATAAGTTATTTCCAGCCGTTTTCGAAATAAATGAAAATTTTATAAATTATGTTGATTAAACAGAGTTTATTTTTAAAATTAAGCGTAGGCGACTAGACTAATAATTAAAAACTACAGTAATTGCTCAAAATGTCTTCCATTTTGTTCTGTGCACAAGCCAACATGTTTTTGAAAAAGTCTGTTTATTTTCCTTAACATTCCAGGGGAAATGCTAGCAAACACGTCTCTTATCCTTTGCTGCATTTTATTAGCAGTTGTAGGTGGATCATTGTAAACAATTTGTTTTACGTGTCCCCATAAAAAAGGTCTAGTTTTGTAAGATCCGGCGATCTAGCTGGCTGGGGGGTCCGTTTCTACCGATCGATATAATTTCTTATAATTTATTTACCCGATATTACACTTTTTTTAAATGAATTAAAGAACTTGTCAAACTAAGTATAAGAATCCATGTTTTATTTCAAAGCCTACTATGGGTTTTAGAGATAAACCTAACAAATGAACCTCTTTGCTGGTATTGCAATTGAAATGTTAAAAGGAAAATAAACAGACCTTTTTAAAAACATGTTGGCTTGTGCACAGAACAAAATGGAAGACATTTTAAACAATTACTGTAGTTTTTAATTATTAGTCCAGTCGCCTACGCTTAATTTTAAAAATAAACTCTGTTTAATCAACATAATTTATGAAATTTGCATTTATTTCGAAAACGGCTGGAAATAACTTATTTGCTTCAACTACAAAAAAAATTGCTTGTGTATTTTATATAAAATACCGAAATAATATACAGGGTGTTCCACTTGAAAAAGTTGAGAAAAATAGGTTTGAAATGTGTCATTTTTGAAACCTTATTATGAACACCCTGTATAAAATAAATAAATACTATTCGATTCATAGTATCTTTAAACCTCTTGTCATTAAACTCACTTAATACCGTGGTTAAAAAACTAATTTTAGATTGTTTTTTTTGATATTTTTCCACGACTTCAAAATAATTTTTTTTCAGTTTTTAATTGATTGCTCTTAAACTACCAAAGCAAATCAAACAAAATTTTAGGCATTTATAAAGGACGATAGCATACATCTAAATATGCAAAAAAATATGGGGTATGCCATTTAAAAAATCACAACTTTTTATGACCACACTTTTTTGGGTCACCCTGTATATGAAAAAATATTTTCCTGAAATACCCCGTATGATACAGTATAAGTTAGCGTTTGAATAAAATTCCTAACTAAAGTCGTATAGGAGCTATGGAACCCTGACGCACTATTGCAGGACCCTGTATACAGTGTGTGTATAAAGTCTGGAAACGGCTTAATAACATCACAATTTACTGGCCGATTTAAACCAAATTTGGTACAATTGTGTAAGAGGATCTAACGCACCGAATGACGATATTGGCGTTGTTGCCAGCTTTTTAGTTTGTCTGGAATTCGAACGAATTTTATATTTTTAAAAATAACACCCAGTATATTTTTACACTTTTAAATTCCACATAAAATTATAATTATTTTTTATTAAATGCACTATTAATCTATACTTCATAGTTTCCGAGATATTGACTCTCGAAAAGTGACATTTTTGAACTTTGACAGCTTATAACTTTCTAACAGTACGTCTTAGAGCAAAACGGCTTACATGTCCCTATCTTCAATTTTTATTATCTTCCCAAAAAAATCAACTTCTGGTTAAACCGGATGTAACTCGAAAGCAGGAAATATAGTTGTTCCGGTTTAACTGGAAGTTGATTTTTTTGGGAAGATAATAAAAATTGAAGATAGGGACATGTAAGCCGAACTGTTAGAAAGTTATAAGCTGTCAAAGTTCAAAAATGTCACTTTTCGAGAGTCAATATCTCGGAAACTATAAAGTACTTATAGACTAATAATGCATTCAATAAAAAATAATTATAATTTTATGTGGAATTTAAAAATGTAAAAATATACTGGGTGTTATATTTAAAAATATAAAATTCGTTCGAATTCCAGAGAAACTAAAAAGCTGGCAACAACGCCAATATTGTCATTCGGTGCGTTAGATCCTCTTACACAACTGTACCAAATTTGGTTTAAATCGGCCAGTAAATTGTGATGTTATTAAGCCGTTTCCAGACTTTATACACACACTGTATAAATTGCACATTGTAGGCATCCTGTATTAAATTCTGTAAAAATTAAAAGAAAATTGAAATATGAGTTTTTTAAATGTAGAGAGAATACTTACTGAGTATTTATCCGGAAAAATAGTTTGGGGCACTGAATCCTAAGGTTCAATAACCCCAACGTATATTAATTTCAAATTGAATGAATTAACTGCATATTTAAACATTTTATAAAATAAGGAAATTAAAAGAATTTTTCAACTTTTTACGTGCTAGGACGAAAGTAAAAGAAAATGAAAGGACAGTTGACAAGACAGATAATGTGGCTGTAAGTTCAAATCAACACTATGCGCGAGAGGAAAAGCTCAAGCAGGATTGTGTTAATATAATAATAATACAATCTAACAACCTAGAATAAATCTTAAATATTAAACGTGAAAATAAGAAAGTAAATAGTTAGAGTTGGGGAAAATTATTTAGATGGATAAAAATAGGTGTCCAAAATATTTTATGTGGTGACCTCTAGATATTGGTTGAATAAAAAAAGCAGTAGGTACTTAGTAAATATCTGTTACAATGTAAAAAGATTTTTAGATATAGTTTAAATGAAGTGTAGAGAAATAGATAAAATTAAAGATTTAAAAGATTTTAAATGAAAAGATGTATGAATGATGAAAAGTTAAATAGTAAAATGACTCTAACTATTTACTTTCTTATCTTAACGTTTAATATTTAAGATTTATTCTAGGTTGTTAGATTGTATTATTATTATATTAACACAATCCTGCTTGAGCTTTTCCTCTCGCGCATAGTGTGGATTTGAACTTACCGCCACAATTATTTGTTTTGTCAACTGTCACTCCATTTTCTTTTACTTTCGTCCTAGCACGTGAAAAGTTGAAAAATTCCTTTATTTCCTTATTTTATAAAATATTTGAATATGCAGTTAATTCATTCAATTTGAAATTATTGGGGTTACTGAACCTTGGGATTCAGTGCCCTAAACTTATTCTCTCTACATTTAAAAAACTCATATTTCAATCTCCTTTTTATTTTATTTTTACAGAATTTAATACAGGATGCCGACAATGTGCAATTTGTATATATAAAATCACTTTTCACACTTTTTACATGTTTTTAAGAAAACCTCCTGGACATCTTCTTTTTAGAAGTGTTTCTCTAACTCTAATTTTCTGTCTTTGGTTGTTCTAGACCCCTTTAAATGACTATTCCACATATGCCGTATGTTTTGACTTATTTTCATTTTAATGTCTTCACATAATACAATTTTAACGTAACAACTTTTTATGCCATAAAAGCTCCATTAAGGTTTTACGCCTACCACTTTTTATTTTCTCTTTTGCTACAACCATCAGCAACATACCTTTTCTGTCTCCTGATAATGGGCGTTTCTACGTTCGAAACATGTAGATACCTTTTAAACTAAGAGTTTTTTATTCTATTAAATGTTGTGGAGGAAGACTTTGTGTTTTTCTTTCCTTTTCATACTTTCAACTCCACTTCAAGTGTGGACTATTTCTTCAAACCTATAATAATGTCTAGGATTGACAAGTGTATGTCCGTCCTTGACGTTCCGTTAAAGTTACTAACGCTAACAAATTCTCTCATTTCACTTACAACGCAACTCCACATAGTATTCCATAGTTCCTCAATTTCTGAAAGAGGATATTGTGATTAACACAATCAAAAGTCACTTACTTATATGGATTAAAGAATAAACAGCCCAAACACTTTATTTCTCAATATTATGAGCCGTCATAACTAAAAATAGGGCTTATTAGGATTATTAAAAAAAATAAAACGGTATCTCATATTAGGGTACCTAGGGGAGACCGGGGCTAGTTGTCGCAGGGGCAAGTTGTCGTAATCGTTATATCGCGAAAAGTAGAGTACTCAGAATTCCCAAATCAATATTTTCTGAATCAATATAGTTACCCCATCTCTAATTTCTAACGTTGTTATTGATTCCGTTAGATGGCGCCACTGCAGTTTAAATAATCTCATTTTCTGGCACGTGTGTAATTTTTTGCCCTGAATTTGTTTCATGTGATTCTGTAAAAAAATAAGCGTGAAGGTAGGAAAAATGTATTTTTATGATAGTTTATTATGTTTCTTATATCTTCATAGTATTGTTTGTGGATTCTATTATGAAACCGAGAAGTTATTTGATTATAACCTAGGTCATACCGGTTGGGGTTATATGTCGCATTGTTTGCGGGGCAAGTTGTCTTAACGCGACAACTTGCCCCGGTGCAACAAAACAGCTAAAAAGCAAAACTCATCGACGAAGAAATGTTAAGTGATGATAAAGAAGAAACATTCTGCATCACTGCATCATGTGCCATGGACCTTACCGTTCCTCAATGGTGGACTGGTTGCAATGCATCGGATGCAAATTCTGGGCTCATGAAAGTTGCATAGATGGGAACCCATACTACGTATGTCGGAATTGTGATTCTGATGATGACTTCTAGTTTCATTGCCATTATGTTTAGAATTGTCTTTTGTTTATTTATTTAAAAAATTATATATATAAATGAACTACTGTAACTTTTTATAAAATAATCGCATTTGATTTAATAACGACAAGTTACCCCAGGTATTACGACAATATGCCCCGCAGTGGGGCAGCTTGTCTCATTTTCCCGAGCAGAACAAAAATGACTAAAATTCTTGATACAGTACATTTTGTTTACAATTGCTCTGTAAATAGTGTTCGCAACATATAAAAGTACAATATCAATTTACTTATTTCCATATAAATTTAAAAAGAACCCTAAAAAAAAATTAAAAGTAAATTTTGCGACAACTAGCCCCGGTCTCCCCTACTTTCTTCTATTAATCGATAAATCGCTTTATTCCATTTTAAATCCAATTTTCCGGTTTTTCATTTTCTCGTTATTAGAAGCAGGTAAATTGATATTTTATCAAAATTTGCAGATAACGGAAAACAAAAAAAAAATAATCCTATAAAAGCAACGAAACCATATTGCAAAAAAAGCGATCTCATCAACAAATTAAAGCGGCCACGTCGATGGCCAAAAATAAATTTTGCATTTTCTGGATAAATATTTTTGTACTGTGTTTCAGGGGGAAGCTGTTATAATGAAGGTAGGTTGTGATCAAGGTCTCTATACTATAGGTTGCCTGGTAACTTTGGGCCAATCAGACGTTCGCATTTCATGCGCGGGAATACGTCATCCAGACGACACATTTAAAATATTTTCATGGTCAGCATATAAAGAATGGCAATTAAATAGTTTTCACACAGAATTCCTGTAGTTTTGATATGTAAATTCAATTGCTTTTTTTTAAATATCATTTTTTGACAAACTTTAAATGATTTTAGCCCTTAAGAAAGGAATATTTCTTATATATTTTCCTAATTATGGCTTGGGTGGAAGAACAGGCACTTTTACTCTATTATCAATATTCTGATTATTAATTAGGCCTATCAGAAAATAGACAGTATTGTATTACTAATAGGTAGGTAAGTGCTAAAAGCATATAAAATATTGCATATAATGTTAAATATTATATTTTGGAAAACCATGTTTTATCTATTAATAAAAAATATTGGGAATTGTGAGCAATAATAACAATAATAATTTCTTTATTTCAAATTATACTTTACAATGGGGAATAAAATGAAATGATGTCACAAAATAAAATAGGTTTACCATTCATTACCTAAGAAGTTCAATAACGATTAGGGTTAATGTCTATTAACACTTTTTTTTAATGTTTTTGCTACTCCCATAATGTGCAAAATATCATCTATAATTCCATTTCTTAAATTGATATTAATTTGCAGCCCACTGTTGTAAAGTGGATATTCCAGGCAGCGGATAATGCAAAGTTTGTCTTAAATATAGGTATATGACCGTTTACCAAAATATTTTAACGTAAGCTTTTAAGAGTTCATCCTGTGTCCAGCGAGCTTTAGATTTAATTTTTAAGGCAATGTCCACTTGGTTTGGAGACAAAACATCTTGTTCATCTAAGTTGGAGCCACTTTGTTTTAAAATTGTTTCTTTATTTTCATGATCTGCAATTTTTTTTTTGAGCTTCTCATTTTCTTGTCTCAATAATGAAAATTTTCTTTCCCAAATAATATCATAATCTGTTTTTTTGCTTGTTGATGTAACCTCCGAAATATCCATGGAAATGTTATCAATGGCTTTTAGCTTTTCTGTTTCTAACTGTAATAAACCTTCCACAGTTGCGTTGTTTTCTTTTCGATTTATCCGACAAGCTCTTTTCGATAACACAGTAGGTATCTTTATTTTCTATCAAAGGTAAAAATAATGTCGGGACAGCTATAAAAAATAAATAAAATAAGGGTTCACTAAACCTAGAAACTTCTGTCTTAATAATAATAATAATTATGATTATCATTAGATGATACTTCAAGAGCCCTCACAAATATTAATATTATTATTGTTATAAATACATTAACTCAACCCTTACTTTGGAATTTTTCACCCCTAAATAATATAAGTTTATTTACTTTGGGCTTGGTTGTCACTTTATTAATAGAGAACTGCCTATTTATTTACTCTTTTTCACTTACCATCTTTGTTTAAAACCATTGGTTGGAAATTCATTAAGCGAGCTTGTAGTTCATCTTTGTAGTCAGTAAACAGAAAATGCTTGCTGCATATCCTCTTATTTTTGGGCGTCCAATTATCCTTTCAGCAACATTTTCGTTCCCACTTTTGAAACGATGGGGTTTTTTGGGAATGTAAAAAACATGATCTTTTTTCGTCTGGATCTGGCTTCTTCTTTGAATTACTGTTACATCTAGCTATGCTACAAATATTGCCACCACTCATATCTAAATAAATATTCAAAGAATAATTTGTTTTAAAATTAGAACATAGAGAAGAATCAAGTTTAATAAACTAACCTTGAAATTCACACAATGAAAATCGCTGAAAATTTACAATTTGTGATAGTTTTCTCACAAAATAATATTGTGAGTTCGCAAAAATATGTCCATACTTCACAATTGTTTAAAATTTAACCACCTAAATAACAAAATAACACTACAAAAGCAATAATTCAGTGAAAACCGCTATGTAAACAAATCAACTTTGTCGTCTCGATGACGTAGACACCCCCGCTCACGTCGCTTCGGCCATAGAGTTACCAGGCAACCTACCCTTTAGAGACCTTGGGTTGTGATGATATCTACACTGAGGAAAATGATTTAATACCGTGCGAGCAAAAATTATTTGCATCAAAGAGGGCCTTGCATCTAAGGACTTAATGCTTAGCCGTAGAGCTTAATACCTGTTGGGTGTCAGTAACTACCTGAATTAACAATCAATCAGTTCTTCCGTCATCTTTGACAGTCGTTACAAGTAATTTGATTCATCCCTAATTTTTCCAATTTCTTTAACAACTCACAAAATGGGCTTTACGGAACAGCACAAAACATTCATGGTTAAAACGTATTTTTGAAACGGGGTTAGAGTAAATGGTGAGTGGCAATACAATCGGGGTTTGTGCATGAACGATTCTCACGAACATTTTCCTAACGTTGCTTTATTTGCTGGGGATTTTTACCTTTGCCTGAAAAGAACAGTGGCTGAGTTTGGGGAAACAGGTTCTATACAACACAAAAAAGGAGCAGGAAGACCAGCTGTAAGAACAGAAGAACCTGTTGCAAACGATTATCAAAATTATTATATAAAATAAACGCGATTATTAAAAGTTTTGAAGAAGTAGTCCATACTCAAAGTGAAGTAAAATGATACAGAAAAAGAAAAGCACGAAGTCTTTCTCCACAATATTTATTATTCAAAAAACTAGGCGAACCTGGGATCACATCGACGACATGTTTCGAGAGTAGAAACACTCATCATCAGGAAACAAAGTGAAAAGTAAAATGCTGATGTTTTTAGCAAAAGTACACCATTAAAAGCTCCATTACGGCTCAATCTCACCATTATTTTCTCTTTTGCTAAAAATATTAGCATTTTACTTTTCACTTTGTTTCCTGATGATGAGTGTTTCTACACTCGAAACATGTCGTCGATGTGATCCTAGGTTCGCCTAGTTTTTCGATTAATAAATATTGTGGAGAAAGACTTCGTGCTTTTCTTTTTCTGGATTATTAAAAGGATTATCCAAGAATGTATAGTAGGTACCATTTCTCCAGAGATGCTGGTCAACACTTTCGAAAATATGAAGAGACGTGTGAATTTATGCTTGGAGCATGGCGATGGCCAATTTCAGCAGTTTATGCAATTAATTTTCCTTTTCTTTCTGTATATTCTTACTTTGCTAATTTTGTAAACAACAAATTGTATTTGTCTACTTATTTTATTACTCATTAGTTTGGCATATCATGTCATAATATGAATTTGACAAAATTTTAACCTAGATTTGGTTAGATATATCTTTCCCATATCATGATCTAAACCAAGCCCCACGTTTTTTAATCCAAGCCCTCTTTGATGCAAATAATTTTTGCTCGCACGGTACAATAGGTTTGATAAGACATAGTTTGTATTGGAAGCTTATTTTTTATTAGCCCATATTAAATAAATCGCTAGTGGATCAAACCCGTTTCAGTGTTATATCAATTCCAGATTTGCTAGAACCGTGTTTTTATTGGTAGTAATCAGTTCCATTAGCAGGACAGTCTTGCTAAATAATGTACTATTTTTAATACAGCAATTTTATTAAGAAATAAATTGTATCTTCTCAAAGCGACGCATTTTGTTCCCAGTAAAGCGCTTTATCTACAATAATTATTTATAACAGCGTCCCCAAAAATGACTTGTATCCGTTAGAACCTATAACCAACCAAGATGTTGGTGGGGGTTTGTAGTGATCGTAGACGTCCCCCCCCCCCCCCCACTCGAATGCTGTCTCACTTAAAATCGAGAAGGATATGGTTAAACATAATGTTTGACAACGGAGGCCGTTACATTCTTTGCTGGTAAATACTATAAATAATCCCAATTAATAAATAAATTACGTCAAAATTTCGCAATATAGTTGTCAAATTATTGCCTTTAATAAATGGAAATAAATTATCGCTCTATAATAAACAAGGAAGCCAATATTTGATAATTATTATAGGTCTATAATTTGCATGTGATTTTCTTACGAAACCCTGCAAGGTATCGTTGGACTTAGTTTCATCTGCACCAAAAATTAAGTTTTGTAATTTAATCTGATGATGAGGTTGTAGTAAATTAATCCTTTCCTGTCAGTGGCGTGCGGTGGGATATTGGTGCGAGAAAGAGCACAAAAATAATACTTCTTTTAATGATATATAAGTGAGACTTTTTGTTTAGGTCTGAGAAACCTCTGGAGTTTCAAGGAACTTTTTCTTTTTTTAAAAGGTAATGAATTGGCTTACAATGATTTGAAATGGATTTTACCCTTTGAAATGAAACTAAGCAGGGGGTCTTAGCTTGAAAACTTATTGTCTCGGTACCAACTCATACATTGTGAAAGTACCGAAGTTGCCCTGATAGTAGAGGTGACTTTCTTAAGATAAGCGTAGATTTCTTAAACAAAGCCTTAAGCTCACTAAATTTTGAGACTTCAGAAGTCGATAGTCAATCCTGTAGTTTAAACGCAGCAGATAATAATTTGTACCGGGTGTCCCACTAAGAATAGCTCTCGGCCGTATCTCAGAAAGGGTGAGTCGTATGGCTTGCATAAAAATTTTTTTTTTGGTAAAAGTGGCCATGAGAAATTGCTGGAAATTATTTTTAAGTTCCTTATTTCGCCGCAAGAGGGCACAATTAAATTTTTTTTTTAATTCTAAATTTCTCCGAAAATTCCCATATTAAGGTCATAGTTATACCGCATGATTTGAATTTTCGGGAAAAAACCGAAAAAACTGTTCATATTACAAATTGCGCCCTCTAGCAATTTTATTAAACACTATCGTGTACTGTTAGATACGGCGATTGAAGATACTTACCTTTCTCTTTCAAACAAGCTTAAATTTAGTAAAATCGGATTAGTCGTTTAGAAGTTACAGCGATTTTAATGTTTACGCATTCAATAGCTTCCCCCACTCTTATCAAGGTCGGTACGCCAATGAGCCTTAAACCAAAATGATGCAGAATTGTCTAAGCTTTTCGATGATGTAATCAGAGTTATACCTTAATATGAGAATTTTTGGAGAAATTTATAATTTAAAAAAAAAAATTTAATTGTGCCCTCTTGCGGCAAAACGAGGAACTTAAAAATAATTTCCAGCAATTTCTTATGGCCGCTTTTACTAAAAAAAAATTTTTCCGCAAGCCATACGACTAACCCTTTCTGAGATACGGCCGAGAGCTATTCTTAGTGGGACACCCGGTACAATAGAATATTACTTTTGATCGATCAAATAAATCTACTCGTAGTGAATCAAAAACAGCTTCTCAACGCAATATTACTATTATTTATTAATTAGGTAAGTTGTTCTTGTTATCCAAAAGTATTTATTACTTTTTTGTACATTTTTCCATATCAGTATAGTGGCAACAGAGCCAAAAAAACACAAAAAATATCAAAAAGAATAAAAAACTCGCCCGTTGCCGCGCGTCAATATAATAGCTTGTGGATCCGCAACTCCCAGCTGATGCGGCGTTGCCCGATGTCACTTCATGGTTTCTTTTCAAGGTGGTTGTGTCTATTCTATAAGAAGTCTATGGTTCCATCGTTTCCATGGACCGCGCGCCACTGTTCCCTGTAAAACCCGTAACGCGACCTGAGCCCATTCAATTGATATATTCGCGAGTTTTATAGCTAAATTTTCTGGAAACGAGCTTTCCAGATTCCATGATGTTCATTAAAATTTGTATTTGTTTTTGTAACGGCTGGATGCACCTACCGTCTGTATTTAGCCAACGATGGCAAAAGGGGTGGTTTTAATCTACTTTTGCTTTTAAGCAGAATGGTATTTTGCGTAGGGAGTATTAACAGAATAATTTATTTCTTTTAAAAAAGAATAAAAAGCTGTAAAAGCTCATCCGACTGAGATATAGATTGGATTTTTGGCACTCAGCGGATTATTTTCGTTATTGTAATCCATCACTTAATTGTTATAATTCTAAAATTTAAAATAAATTGGTTATAGAATTGGCCCATGGCTATGAATATTGTTGGTTTTAGTTTTAAATAAATTAAATATATAAGGAATATAAAAATGACATTAGCGTTTATCAGTAGCGGGGTTGTTTTAAGAAGTGAATACAATAATACAAAAAATTGTTACTCCAAAATAAGTGCATATATTTATGAGGCAAGTCGCAACAAATAAAATTCGTAACTTCTATATCACGGTGGCTGCAGGCGCGGATCCAAAACTTTGCTTTGGGGGAGGGTGGGGGGGGGGAGTCATCATCATATTTACAAAGTTAAGGCGAAAAATTTTAATTTTTGCGACCACGCCCAAAGTTTAATAGAGAATGCGCTATAGGCGAGAAAATTTCCAATGATAATTTTTACATTAAAAAGGATAATATATGCATGTAAATTAATGTTTGTTTGAAGGTTGTAGACAATGATGTATGAAAAACTAAAGGCAATGGAAGTCCAAAACACATCTATTACTCATGTAAATTAATGTTAAAGTGAATTCAAAAAAAGAAAAATATACAGCTAAAATTAGTATCTTTTTTCTTTCCTATAATATGTTTTATCCCAATATTTTGAAAAATTGCCACGTTTGTTATCGACAATACAAAATATAATATACATATATAAATAGTCGTGTGTTTACTTTTAAAACCAAGTAAAAATTTTGGTTCAACCCCATTTATTCCCCAATATTAAGAACAAAAAGATTCTACACTTGATAAAATAAAAAATATACATAACATGGCATTGATTCTTAAATCACGAATTCTAATTTTCTTTGTTTGTTATTTCCAAATCTGGTTATAACTTCATCAATGTCGATGATTATATTTTTATGAATGTTTAACAAAGCCAAGCCAGTGAGGCGTTCCTCTAGTCTACCATGCTTGCTCTATATAAGCCACATTTTAACCCGACGTAGAGTCGAAAAGGACCTTTCCGCTGTTGCTGCACTTACAGGTAGTGTAGCAAGTATTTGAAGGAGAATCTTAATATTCGGGAATAAATCAGAATCACAATTATCAATTATATGGGAAAGTAATTCAGGTATTTGACATTTTACCTTTACATTTTAAATTCGATCAACAGAAAAAATATAACTAATTAATGTATGGCATGTTGTCATTAATGTTGTGAAAAAGCTGCAGAGGTAGTCAAAACAGTAAATCCATTTATTTTTTTTTCTGTTTTGGGGGGGGGGGGGGGGGGTTTCTTTGAAATTTTATTTTTCACCTTAATTTGAAGTCTTGCTATAGAAAAAAATGTTGTATTGCACAGTGCACACAACGATAAAATCTCATTATCTTCTCGAGCGTAATTAGCGTCTCGACTGACACTCTCAAAGATAAAGTACAATATTATCGTCTGGTACTATAAATAACTATTATAGTTTTTTTTGTAGGCTTTTTGTTTACTAACTACTAAACTAGGTATGGCGGCATCTAGTTTACCTAACGACTAGGCAGCGACTAATGCAGCCAGTGAAGCGGAATTGAAATGAATCGCACTTAAATAGAAGTTGGCAACGTTGAGTATTGATCAATCTCTCTTAAACTAGCGCCAAGATCATTTTGTATTCATTTTCTTTACATTAAAACTCGTCCTGTAACTTCAGACTTGCCAGTACCCACTGTATATACACTATTGGCGAACTCGAATCTAGGGTGCCGATATAAACGCATCAGACGGAGATTATTAGTAGCTTTTAACACGTTAAACAGAGAACACGCTATCCCCTACCTCCCACCTTCCATTCTTTAGAACACGCGGTCGAAGCAGCCACGAGATCAGTCGATACGTCGAATAAATATTTTTGTATAAAGCAAGCCTTCCTCCTGCGAAGTATTAACTATTATTTTAAATTAATAATGTATTCACGCGAACAAAAAATTAATATGGTGGTATTTAACAGCTGAGAGTACCCAAGAAGTTTATTTATTTTTATTTTATAGAAGGTATTATTTATTGTATTAATTTTTTGGGATTATCATTATTTTGTTAGAATACCAGTTTTAATATTAACTTTTATACAGCTGTTGTATTGTCAAATTTTCAGTAGGAATGTAGGAGTGGTAAGGTGTTTCTTTTTAACTGAAGGCTTTGCCCATATGTGCCTTCTCTCTTGGTTGCATTAGAGATTTCGCACCCCAGATTCGATTTTGCCAATAGTGTATATGCAAATTACAATCTGATTTAAATGCGAGCTTAAAGAAAGCGGGAAGTCTCATTGCTAATGAATTTGAGTATAAGATAATGAAGGTTAAGGTATACAAGTGTATCAATCAATTAAGGTTCTTCCCAATTATCTTACTACAGTATAATATAGTTGGATAAATCGAAACTGATTATGCAATCACTTTTCTCTTACAAGTAGCACTTGACAGAGGAGTAAAATTAATCCTTGTCATATTTATTTAGTAATTATTATATTTTTATAGAATAGGTGCATAGCATAAAAAAAGTACTCAATATAGGAAGCACAAAACATTTCTAAGGTTCTAAGGTTCTATGATTCATAAATTAAGGATAAATATTGCTGAAAACGTTGAAAAATATTGCATACACATTTGAATATTCCAGGTTATCCATCGAACATCTTACAAATTCAAATCAATTCGTTTCTTACTAGTTATTGACAGCGAGTTTACGGTTACTAACTATACAATACACATTGGTTGCTATGTAAAGTATGTTTCACAATAAATGGTTGACTCCGTTTAACTACCTGGGACGTTTTGCAAGAGCTCGGCCGCCGGGCTCTTGCAAAACGTCCCAGGTAGTTAAGCGGAGTCAACCATTTATTGTGAAACATACTTTACCTAACTAACAATAAAAAAAATAAAAGAAATAAGGTAAGTTGCTTGATTTTGAATTATTATGGCTTTAATTTTAAATTTGCTCGAATAGGTTTTAATTTTTTGTTCATATTAGTGTCTGGTTTAATAATGAGGGAAAATAAGCTTAAAAAGCGTCTGCACAAGGTACAACCTATCATTTGTAAATTCTTCTTAAAAAGCGGGGTGCATTGGAAAAATTTGAAATTCCCAAAAAAATTTTTAGGTAGATAGAATGTGTGATTTTATATTTTACTATTATATAGGGGAGAGTCCCCTAGTACCGGACATCTCCCAATACCGGACATAGTCAGTTTCTTCACTTTGCCGATAGGTGGCGCCCAAACCTGTATAGAGGTATAGTCGCGTCGTTACTAATGTTACCTCTCCGAAGCGTTTTAATCTATGGTCAGTTTGACAGAAGTTATCAAAGAAAAGGTTAATTTATGGTGTTGTTCTTTGTTTATTCTTTACCTTTAAGCCTGTGTGCAGTGATTTTGCCGCATTACACTTTTCTGTACCGAAAAGCACATTAGCAGACAGAATAAAACTGTTAATGTCTGGCGTTGAGGTTACCTTACCTGCTAAAACGGGGAAATTTAAGAAGACATTTTCACAAGAACTAGAATCTGTTAGTTTTTCTTTGCGTCCGGTACTGGGTGACCATTTTTCGAATCATCGAAATGTAACCGTTTTTTATTTTATTTTTTTAATTAAAAATACCTTAAATATTTAAAAAAATGTAGTACGTACTTAAAATGGTATATGTTTACGAGTAACAGAGTGTTTTTTTATTTTATTTTTTTCATTTTTAAAGTGGCCAGCTCCAAAAAAGCTAAGGTGTCCGGTACTAGGGGACTCTCCCCTACTTCATTGTATTTAAATTAACCGATTGTAGGGTTACTGGGATTTAACTCTCAATACCCCCTTAAACCATTTTTAACAATATTTTCGTAAGTACTTCTTATCTTACTTAATATTCAAAAAAATTTTTAAAAAAAAATTTACTTTTTGATTTTAAGAACCTTATAGAAAATGGCCCTCGGTTAAAATTCCTAAATTTTTAGTATCTTGTAGAGAATGTCGTTCTGATGAAAAGTATCCATAGCCACAACAAAATCTGCTGACTAGTTTTTGAGATAGGGTGTCCAAATTGCAAAATATGAATTTTCACTACATTATATTTTCGTAGTTTATAACATTAATTCGTCTCATTTTTCTAGATTTTTGTTGACCCTGTCGTGGATAGGATAGAATACTATAAAAGTAGTTTAACATTTTTTATTATATACCGGGTGAGTGACGAAAATTATTTAATATTTTTTGTTAAATCATTGTATTTTCGGCATTAAATTAAATGTTGACAAAGTAATACTCTGGATGACATTAGCTTGGAGCAAGCTGTCAGAATTTATATTTTTTATATTTATACAGGGTGACTCAAAAAAGTTAATATTTTTTTAATTAGTTTTCAAAGAAATATTTTAGATATTTCTTTATGTAGTACTTGCCGCTTATCGTATGGTTCCAAATATATATATATAATTATCAAGGTTATACAGGGTGTTTCCGATGATAAGCGATAGAAAAATAACAGAAAATGCATGTATTTATAAATTACCCAGTACCTAAATTAAAATTGGATCTGTTAAATTTCGCTATTTTTTAATATATTTTGCTTCAAGTGTTTTACTTACATGTTTGCTATTGATTTCCCTGTTCCTATAACCAGTTCTGGGTAAGTATATACGGCGTCGAACAGATTCAAAACTCAAAAAATAAGCATATCAAATACAATTTTTTTTTTATCTCAATAAAATTTGTTATGTAAGTTCATCTTATGGTTAAAAATAAATATATTTAATGCTATACAGGGTGTTTCGAATAATCATTGTATTCTAACACTGTATTATGCAAATAAGAAATATATATAAATAGTATAAACAAGCAAAGTCTCAATACAAAGAATTAATTTTATTCCTGTCTCTCAAAAACTGGTCGGCACATTTTGTTGTGGCCATGGATACTTTTGATCGGAATGACATTCTCTACAACATACTAAAAATTTAGGAAATTTAACCGAGGGCCATTTTCCATAAGAGAAGTGCGGTGTTCTTTCAATTTTTATTCTTACCGATTATGATATCTTCACAATACCTTACTTCCGCAAATAATGACAAATTTTATCTTTATGTTGTCTTACAGACATATTTAAAAAAAAATTACAAAAAATTTTAAAAAACCCTCGACACCTTCTTTTTAGAAGGTTTTTTCCCAGTTTATTTGGTTGGTTTAGACCTCCTTTACTGACTTTTTTACCTACTCAGTATGTTTTAACTTTTCTCAATTTTCTTCATATTATGTCACTTCTACACTTCAATTTTTTAATTCCATAAAAGCTCCTTTAAGGTTTTATACCATTTTCTTTTCGGCTAAAACCATCAGCATTAAATACATTTTCTATCTCCTGATGATGAACGTTTCTACGTTCGAAACATGTAGAGACCCCTAAAGAATTTTTATTCTATTAAATTTTGTGGAGGAAGACTTTTAGTTTTTTCTTTCTTTTCTGTTTTATTAAATATAATAATGTGATAAAAAGAGACAGAATAGTAACCGGGAGAACTTAGCGCACGATATGGACAAGCCCGATACCGTGAATATAGCTGGGTTGCCAGATTTAACAAAATCATCGGTTTTTTAAAGATTTCTATTAGGTCTATCGCCATGGGCGTCCAGGGGGGTGCAAAACGGGCACTTGCCCCCCCCCCCCCCCTAGGCGCCCACATTACTATTTTATTTCATAATCCAGTATAAATATTGAATAGTACAGTGGTTATTAGTAGATATAAAAAGTATTGTTTAAGTTTTTGCCCCCCCCCCTGAAAAACGCTCCATGGACGCCCTTGTCTATCGCTTCGCGAATTTACTTTAAACGATTGGTATTATTGAATAGGTGAAAAAGTATAAACATGGTACGTTAGGGGCAGAGGAGTATATTATGTACCTGAGAGAGATAAATAAATGTGATTAAACTCTTTGTAATTAATATTATATTGTCCTACTGCCGGCAAACTGGTTCGAGCCCGGTGGATTTTAGTATTATAAGTCTTGACGTGGGTGCAGCGTCGAGCAAAAATTAGACAAGAGAAAAAAAAGTATCATCCCCCAAACCCACCCCATTCACGCCGGTAACCAGGCCGGATGAGATCGGATATCACGTGGGGTGCAGGGGAAGAAACACACTCCCCAATCGGTAGGTCATAGAAAGCGCGAAACCAAGGGTCGATAGCCCTTGAGGGGTGCTTATAATGACTGAGGATCGTGGTTCGGAGCCCACGTTAAACCGTAGATCCCCTCGGGAATGGCCCTGGCAGCGAACAAAGAGGAAAAAATCCGAAAATATTATATTGAAATTTGAACCGAGCACTAGAACAACAGATGTACCGTTATAGTAACACCATGTGAGTGATAAAATACCATTGAGTGTTTATTTTGACGATTATATCACGGTAGAATAAAGAAGTATTTGCACTCTGATTATATCTTATAGACAATTAATTTTTAAGTTTATTTTTGTTCAATAATGTTTCAGATAGCACTTATACCACAATAATTCCAATTTATTGTTCCCGTATTGTGACCGTACAAATGAAAATTGTATTATCAATTATTAACGATAACCCAGAGTACCTACTTAATTAAACTAAACGAATTTCGTCATCACAGAATGTAGTTTTCATTTAATTTAAGACAAATTATTTGAAAACAAACACACAAATATCTCGTTTGTATTGATCCTTGATTAAATCAACATTATTTCGGTCATAGCTATTTTATATGGAAATTATTTACTTCTTTATCAGGTGACTGTCAGTTCACAAATCAGGTTTCTGTATTTTATTAATATTAATTAATTAGAAGTAAGAAAATATGCACTTTAAGAGCAATTGAATCTATTTGGTTTTTAAATCAGAACCGTGCATATAAAAATAATCTTAAGTTCATATAAATCTGGTGAACTTATTATCCCATTCAATCCCAATCAACAGCGTTCTGCCGTTTTTATATTTTTTACGTCATCCTGGCATTTTTGAAAATAAAAACAAAAATATATTAGTTAAATTCGTTGTATCCAAAATTGTGCAACGAACACTCTATAGCGAAGAAAAATGAACTTAACAAGACATTTAATTGATTTTATCATGTTACGTAACAAGAATATCCGGCCAACAATTTCATTTATTTAAGAGCAAACACTAGTGACTTCTTCGCAATTTCGTTTTTTGATCAATATTCCGATACTTCTGTGTTTTATCCAAAAATCGGCCAAATACCCCTCGTAGAAGTGCAACAAAATCGATTAGTCGATTGGAGATAATTTTTTTATCGATTAATCGAAAAATTGGTTTATTGATTATTAATCGAAAAAAACCTATTTTTTTAATTAATCAAAAAAAAATATTTTTCTATTTTTTGATTAATCGATTATTAAGTAATCAAAAAAAAAAAATTCGATTAATCAAAAATCAAATCAAAATCGAAAAAAAAAATATTTTTCAATTAATCGATTAATTTGGTATTCGAAAAAAAAATTACGATGTTTTGATTAATCGATTATTAATCGAAAAAAACGATTTTTCGATTAATCAATTGACCAAAAAATCTATTTTTCGTTTATTCGAAAATATAGGTATGTTTTTGGATGATTGAAGTTGCTAGTTTCCCTGAAAATCGGTTTAAAAAATATTATAGCATATTATTGCAAGACAATCAACGAAATAATTTGAACAAAGTTTTAGTCTGTGCGCCTTTCATAAAATTAATATTCTTAACGATCTAATTTGAATTGACTTTTTGATTTATTTTGATTAAATCAACCTATTATTTTCGATTAATCGATTATTTTCGATTAATGGATTATTTTTGATTTTTGAATAATCGATTATTTTTGATAAATCGATTATTTTCGATTAATCGATTAATAGGAAATAAACGATTATTTCGAATAATCGAAAATCAATTATCTTTTTCGGTAATCGCACAGCCCTACGTAGAAGTACAATTACCTATCGTTTTACGTTAAAAAAGATTGGATTTATAAATTAATAAAGGCAGAAAAAGGAATATGCGCAAATTTCGTTTTATGCTTTTATTTATTTATTAATTAAAAATTTGTAGAGTCAAAACTACTACCCAAACACAGGTATTTGTAAACTTATAATAAAATGGCGAATGCGTCACTAGTGTTTGTTCTAAAGTCGAGTTTTCACATAAAATAACCCCAAAATCACTTTTAAACTGAATTATAGCATAGGCTTTGCCAATCACGCATAGATGGCATTGATATGACTATTCGAAATTAGGAAACCAATCAAAAAGATGCACATTTCCTCTTCCTTTACTTATTGAACGGGATATTTCCTTTAAAACCCTCCTGGATACAAAATAGTATATTAAAGTACAAGTTTCATAAGTAGTGTTTTTAGCGCAAACGTCCAAGTTTTTTACCTATCAGGTGCGCTAAAACGTCTTATGAAACTTGTGCTTTATACGTTTTTTTTTATTTCACCTTTTATGGCCAAGAAAAATTTATATTTATTTCCAAAAAGTTTCCCCCGAAAAGTTTTAAAATGGTAACAAAATTAAGGTGGGATTAACGACGCCATTTTCTATCGTCAATTTGATTTGCCGAACTGTTGACGATTCTGCGCACTGCAGTGCTATGTTGATCAGAGTAGTTATTTTTATGCTTTTGGCATACGAAGAAGAAAGACAGACATATTCTGGAGCTGGTAGAGCAAAGCAGATGTTAGTCAGCCGATCATAGTTTTGTTTCTTTTCGTGTTTTATGCGACCCGTTTCCTGTTGAAACAAGCACATATTCTCTTGAATTCTTAGGAGAGATGACATGTAGATAGACTAAAAAATATCGTGTTACCAGTAAAAATTGTTGTTTTTGCTTCCGTTCTGAAAATCGACGTGTTTACTATCAAGGATTTTAAGGTAAATTGTGGCAATTTTAGTGGTTTTAAAAAACTGCTTTTTTTTTTTAATTTGAAAAAAAGCACCGGCATACTATTCGTCAATGCCTACCTGAACAGCCCTTAAAAAAAATAGATACTAATTATTTATTTTTAATAATTGCAAGGTTCCGGAAGTTACCCCTACATTCAAGCCATTTATAGGTCTTTTATACATGATTTATCTTGAGAACTGTGCCCTTAAGTCTATAGAAACATTTGAAAATCGCTTCGTTATTCACCCGCCATTTTATTAACAAGAAAATTAATAAAATCAACTGCCAAATCAATTCAAAAATTTCATTATATAATGGACGGTTTGACTCCCCCGGAACTATAAGAGCAGTGGCAGGAACTGCTTTTTATTTTGCTATCGTTAAAAGGCGTTTTTATCCAATGATCTGGTACCTATTGATAAAGCAATAACAAATGAACCTATTGACAAAATCGTATTTCATTTTAAAGTAAATCAACATCCAAATTGCGTCACTATACTTTGTTTGCAACGGCAAAATAATTATTTTACGAATAAAATTAAGGCCTAATACATCGATGCATCAACAAAATATCAAATGGCCTCGATGCATCGCTTAAAAACGATGCACCGCATTGAAAATATCGATGTTTTTGATGCGTCGATTTATATCAAACATCCCTTTTATCGTTTGGTGTTATATGAAAAGCGGTCTGACATTTTCTTCAGTTTATCGGTTTCGTGTAATAATTGCTGTGTTTTTTAGTGTTTTGTAATATTTTTGGAGACTAATTAAGATAAGTCGCAAGTGTCGTAAATTCACCGTAATCCCTACTCCCTACCCCACCCAGCTATTCACCATCTCTCTCCTATAAACGATGTTATCAACACATTTTAATAGCCTTTATGAATGGCATGTGCCATCTAGGGGAAGTGTGCCCGAGATGGCATACTTGTTGAGTTGGCATAGTCGCTATTTAATGTACATTTATTTTGAATTACGCGCCTTTTGTGGCCCCCCCTTAAAGCCATTCGCTCAAACACACTATTGCATTAATCGGAAACAGATCAGTTAGTTTTGAGTGTTCCAAACGTACGTTTGTCAAATTTGTGTTTACTTAAAATATTATTACGCGTCGTTCGTTGATAGTTTGGTGCATCACGGAAGTGAATTAAAGGTATGTTACTGTAGTATTCAGATATAGAATTTATTGAATATTATATCTAGGATATCAAATATCTAGTTTAAAATAGTTTTTAGCAAAATGGTATTATTTTAAAATAAACCGTCAAGTTTATGAGATGGCATACAACAGTTTTTATAAGATGGCATGGTATGCCATCTCAGCAACTGAATTATTAATTTAAAATAATATTTTTTTTTAGAATGGGTCGCTACAAAAGGCTTCTAGCGTCAAAAACGTTTAATGTCCCATTTGGGACTTTAAGACGTAGGGCAAGTAAGGAGGAAGGCTGGAAAAAAGATTACATAGGAGGTCACAAAACCACATTCAATGAAAATCTAGAAAATGAACTGGTCCAATATATTAAAAAAATTGAATCCTTGTTTTTTAGACTAACAACGGATGACGTCCGAAAACTGGCATTTCAAATTGCGGAAGCAAAACAAATCCCTCATCGATTTTCTACTACAACTTAAATGGCCGGGTGGACCTGGTTGAATGGTTTCAGGCACCGTAATCCTACGATATCCCTACGATCACCTGAGAGTACTTCTGCAGCTCGAGCTAGAGCTTTTAACAAGGTGCAAATTGCCAAATATTTTCAGATGCTTTCTGAAGTATTGGATAAACATAAATTTAACCCGAATGATATTTTGAATATGGATGAATCGGGAATAACCACGGTTGCTTCGAAGAATACAAAAATTTTAGCCACCAAAGGCAGAAAGCAAGTAGGCATTTTAAGTAGCGCTGAACGAGGTCAGCGACTAACCGCGGTTTGCTGTATGAACGCCGCAAGGACATAATATCTCCCCCCTACTCTCATATTTCCAAGAAAAAACATAAAAGCTGAATTAATGGATGGAGCACCTGTTGGAGCTGTAGCATTTACCCAGGAAAATGGCTACATGAACAGTAACATATTTCCTAAATGGTTAAAGCACTTTGCAAGATATGCCAATGCATATGCCATCAAAGCAAAATAAAGTGTTGCTGCTATTGGATGGACACACCAGCCATAAAAGTTTGGACGCACTTGTATTTGCCAAAGAAAATGGCAGAATTCTTTTTTGTATTCCCCCACATTGTACCCATAGGGAACAACCGTTGGACGTTAGCTTTTTTGGTCCTCTTGTTGTTTACTACAATCAAGAATTAATTAATTGGCTTAAAAATCACCCAGAGCGTGTACTAAATAATTTCCAAGTGGCATCTTTATTTAACGCAGCATATATCAAAGCAGCAACCATTCCCAATGCTCTAAGCGGGTTTTCAACGACCGGCATAGCACCATTTAACGACAACATCTTTCCTGATTGGATGTTTGCTGCCGCAGAAGTAACTAACGCTGAAGAGAATGAAAATCGGGACGAAAATCAGGATGAAAATCGGGACGAAAATCAGGATGACAATCGGGATGACAATCGGGACGTAAATCAGGATAAAGATGAAACCGACAAAAATCAGGATATAGATGAAGGCAACGTTATGAAAAACGCGGCACAAAGTGTCCTATCTACGAAGGTCTCTAACGAAAATAACAGTGAACCTTTACCAGGTCCTTCATCATGTTCTCAAAACATTACAAAAGGAAATCTTGACCTATCAATTGAGGAAATTTCACCAATGCCAAAAGACGCAAAAATTGTGCGACGAAAAGGGAAGAAAGGGTGCTATGGAAATCTAACAACAACCCCTGAAATTGAAAAATTGAAAAATGAGGTAGCACAAAAGAAAAAAGAGATGCTGAGAAAGGCGGCGAGAACTGTGAAGAGAAAAATGGGTAGAGAGATTGAGCAGAACAAGGATGCACTAAAAAAAGAAGGGATGCTAAGAAAGTCGGCGAGAACCGTGAAAAATAAATTTGTTATAGAGGATGACCTAGATGAGGAGGACTTGCCTTGTATTTATTGCAATGAACTTTATTCTTGGTCTCTATCAAGGGAACTATGGTTCCAATGTATAATTTGCAAGAAATGGGCCCATGCAGAATGTGCTGGGTTGGAGAGAAAAACAAAAATGTTTAAATGTGAAATTTGTAGCTAGCCTAATACATTTATTATTACTATTAAAATAAAACATGGTATGCCATCTCATAAAAGCATGTATTGATAAGATGGCATAGACTATGCTAAACATGCTTTTATGAGATGGCATACCATGTTTTATTTTAAATATTTATTTTTTTGTTTTCCAATAGAAAAACAGTTTAAGTTTTGTAAAAAGTTGCTTTTTTATACCTTATTTATATATTTCCTACGTAAAAATATTTTTTTGGTCATAAAGAAAAAGAATATGTCGCTCAAAAAAAAAGTATGCCATCTCAGGCACACTTCCCCTATAGGTAGGTACTCTTTTCACGAAAAGAATAGACACAGCCCCCCTGACTAAAATCCCAGATTTGCCACTGGTTGGATAAGCCAGGCCATCCCCACCCCTCCCGAATATAGAATAGTAACGCCATTGATTATCATCTGTCTACATAGGTACATGCGTAACATAATATTATAATAAATATCTTATCGTTTGGAAATCCACTTTACAAATACTTTTTAAATAAAGAGCTGAATTTAATGTACCTAATCGTTTTCTTATTTTCATTAAAATACTTACGCATTCATTTTGCGAAACCAGTTTATTTGGCCAGTTTAATTTTATAACTACGTTTGGCAAGATGAGGCCGAAGTTTGTTTTGGTGGTTGTTTTATCATGTTTTTTACAAATATGTTATGGTATTGAAGATGGTAAGTACCTACACCATATTTATTTTTTTAAATATCGGTGCCACGGTACGTAGTTCCACTGTCCGCATATTTCCAATTTCGCCGACAGCGAGGGGCAGTTGGAAGATTATTCTGTATTTAAATTTAAGTGGTGGCGTCTGACCCAAACAATTATTTAGACAAATAGTCATTAACAGTGGCGCAACCAGGGGGGGGGGGGCTGCCGGGCTGCAGCCCCGTTCTTTGCATTTTTTGAAAATATTTACCATAGTAATGTATATATTTTTTTGCACCATCAGAAAGTGGAGATTTCAACGAACAAAACGCCCACCGACTTTTTTAAAACAGCAGATATTTTGACGTGAGAATTTTCGATTGAAAATAAGGGTGCTTTTTCGATAGTAAGTCAAAATAAGGTGAAAAAATAAATATTTTAAATCAAAATAATTACAGTGTATTTGGGACATAAAAAGGTAAGTTATCACCAAATTTCGTGAAAACATAATTTTTTTTGTAAAAGATAAAAATAAAAAAACAAAAACTTGGTTATTTGAATTTCTCACATAAATTTTGAGGCAATGTGAAAAAAGTGTTAATACAAAAGTTGTAGATCTTTTTATTACCTACAACTTTGCTATTTAACGTTTTTCCATAGGACTTGTAGTTTTCCCGGAAATCGAGATAAATCGTTTTCTAGCCTTAAAAACTCACCCTTTTCCACTTTCCGACCTCGAATCGCCCGTAAATTATTTTTTCTTTCATTTTTGTTATATTCTCTTTCTTTTCCAATTTCCTACTATTATTTTTTTTGTTTCAAAATTATCGACCCTGGTCTACCTATTTATGCGAACCACGATATTGATATTACCGTGGAAGAAATTCTGGACGAAATGGCAAAAACAAAACGAAGAATTTTACTTTAATATTAGTATTATTAGTAATTACTTACAACTTATTGTATAAGGTTTTTGTTTTGTTTTAGTATAAGTATGCTTAATATATGCGTTACTTATTTTAAATACATTTTTACTAATTAAAATAAAATCTCTAAATTTTTTTTTCATAAATATTTCGTTAGGGCTAGCGGCGTATTATTGCAGAAGTTTTAGGGGGCTGTCGCTCTCGTCAATCATAAGTATTTTACCCAAAAAAGGGCGTGGCACCCAAAAAAATTTTCAGAAGTTAAAGCCCCCCCCCCCGAACAAAATTTCTGGTTGCGCCACTGGTCATTAAGATTAATCATAGGCAGAAATAGTCGTTAGGAATTAAAAACACAATCACAAAAATCTGCTAAATTAGACATACATTATTTTGGCGTACTGCGTCTGCGTCTTACTAGCATACCTAGATTATTATGAAATACCGGCGCATATGCCCGTTAGCAATCCACGCTGTAGCTGTACACAAACACGCGCTACAAGGTGTTTACTCAGGTCATGGAAAAACGTCAATGTCATCCAATTTCTGCGATTCAGCAACACCAACTTATATCTACCTAAAAATTTGAAGAAATAGTCCATGCTTAAAGTGGAGTTGAAAGTATGGGAAAGAAACAAAAAACTTAAAGTCTTCCTTCACAAAATTTAATAGAATAAAAATTCTCTAGGGGTCTCTACATGTTTCGAACGTAGAAACGTTCATCATCAGGGGACAGAAAATTTATTTAGTGCTGATGGTTTTAGCAAAAGAGAAAATGGTGTAGAACCTTAATGGAGCTTTTATGGAATTAAAAAATTGATGTGTAGAAGAGACATACCTAATATGAATAAAATTGATAAAGGTTAAACCATACTGAGTGGGTATGTTAAAAAAGTTATTAAAGGGGGTCTAAACCAACCAAATAAACTTGGGAAGAAAAAAAACCTTCATGAAAAGAAGGTGTCGAAGATTATTTAAACATAAACTTGAAAAGTTTTATAAAAAAATTTAAATAATCTTCGATACCTTTCTTTTCATGAAGGTTTTTCTTCTTCCCAAGTTTATTTGGTTGGTTTAGACCCCCTTTAATAACTTTTTAACATACCTATTCAGTTTGGTTTAATTAACCTTTATCAATTTTATTCATATTATGTCTCTTCTACACATCAATTTTTTAATTCCATAAAAGCTCCATTAAGGTTCTACACCATTTTCCCTTCTGCTAAAACCATCAGCATTAAATAATTTTTTTGTCCCCTGATGATGAACGTTTCTACATTCGAAACATGTAGAGAGACCCCTATATAGGGAATTTTTATTCTATTAAATTTTGTGGAGGAAGACTTTAAGTTTTTTGTTTCTTTCTTATACCTAAAAGTTCATATTTGTATTGTATCAAGATACTACTAAATTTAAAAAAAACTGCGTTCACAAGGGTCTGTACCTCCGTATGGAAGCATTTAGGGACCTCAGTAAATATGAACTTTTTTCATATAATTTGATATAAAATCATCTCTTAAAATTCGTCATCGTTATTTTCAGACACAATAATTGTGCCAAGTTTTTCAAGAAAAAAAGGAGGGTTAAGATCAAGAACCAAAATCTCTGAAATTGTTCTGGATTCGAATAAATTTCTTGATACTTAATCATTTGTCACCATTTGGATACATTTCATTAAATTTTCTACACCTTCTGCCTATAATCTTATCACATCACATATTGTCCATGTAGAATAAATAAATGCATTTTATAACTGCATTTGAATATCTATTATGATCTTCCATTGTACCAAACGAAGGAATGTCACTTCTTTTAAATAAATGGTTGCCATGGAGCCTAACAATAAAAATTATTGTTTTCATAGCCTAGTTTAGTAGGACTAAACTCGTTGAAAATTACCTACATGTTTTAGGAAATTTCGTAAATAAATGCTTATCAATCGAAAACTTCAAGTATTAGATATAAGCAAGGTTTAAACATTATTGAAAAGCTACTTTTATCGACTTTTCAAATCAGTTTTAAGATATGTACAGGCGGTCTCAATTAAGAAAATAGATTTTCGTTTATTTTTTCAAGTAGGTAACCTACAAAAATATATTTCCAGACCGCTAGTAGTACGCTTGAACTAAGATATGACCAAAAAATCAAATGGGTAAACGCATTTTTAACCATGCGCAAAATGTTAACGCAGTAATATTTTAGAGTTTGGAGAAAACAGATTTATTAAGTCATGTTTTCGTTAAAAAAAGTGGAAAATTAATACCTAAAAAGGGCTACAGATAAGTATAGCGTACCTAATATTCAGATAAGTTGCTTAGAAATACATGTAGAATATGAAAATTAAAAAATATATAGGGTGTTCTATTTAAAATAACAATGTTGTCACCTGTTTTGCGTAAAAGCGGCAACGCCGCGTTACTAAAAATATTTTAAATCGATAGAACATGGTCGTTTCTCGGAGCAACCAAACTTTCAAAAAAACAACGTATTACCCATTTTCCATAAACGTCTAACGTTCCATCTACCTAATTTTGTTTAAACTTACAAAAAAACCCAAACACTCTGTATAGGTATCTATAGGTATAGATAATAGCGATTGCATTGTGCTTTAGATTTTAACGATAGTGATGAAATTAAGTGGAAAAAAGTGGATGAGCCATGTGAAGTATGTGAAGAAATTACTGGCAATATTATTTCGCTAAGAAAAAGTAATGGCAGCAGAGCTGATATGTATGACTTACTCACTGACCTCTGTCTGAACTCTACTGATTATGGATCAATAGCATGTATGGGAATGGTGGAAATTAAATTAGTAAGTTTCTTTCGTAGATCGCATAAAACAAGAGTATAATAGCCAGTGGTGGCTTTTCCTAGAGAGACTGCGTATTCGCTCCTAGCCCATTGCCAAAAATACAATAAATTTCATTTTATCGTGACCTCACGTTTAGTTAATCGGGGGACGATAAATTCGGCGGATCTACCGATAAATCGGAAGCATTGGCACCACTGCCTCTGGCTTTTTGTCAAACTCTCCTAAGGGTTCCGTGTTCATGCCACATAATATAACCAGTATATTGTTTATATTCTATCTACGTGTCAGTTAAGTGGAAAGTGGAAAGCACAATCTTATAAAACATGACTCGGTCATGAGCGTGGTACACCCATAAAATTAAATGTATATTTAAAATAGTAAATTCTAGAATAATTAAATTTTATTTTAAGATAACTATTTTTATCAAAAATTTAAAAAATAACTTTTTATCTGGCATTTTTTTATTTTGTCATAAAAAACCTAAGCAAGCCGAAAAAATGCTGCAAATTATGTTCCTAGCTAATGCTATTTCGATATGAATTTTTATGGCATGCGTTTGCGTGTTAGGCAGGGCGATGACATACACGGAGTTTTTGTAGCGGTTTTTGCCAAGGCAGCGGCCGATGGTGCTGCAGCAATGACAATACACACAAAGCGGTTTCTGTCGAGGCGGCGACATTGGCAAAACAACCTAAATCCAATTTTATTGTAGTTCGTTAATTCGATAGAATAATTTGCTTTGGGTCTCAAACACGTAGGGTTGGGATTTTGACCGTCAAAATCTTTTGTGGTCAATTGACCGGTCAATTGACCAAGCCCCGGTCGAATTCCTCAGTTTTGTCAAAAAAAAATAAAGCCATGAGGAATTACATAGAAACGTGTCTTTATTAAAAAACAGCTAACAAAAATAAAGAAACCATTCTGAGGTACAAAAAACACAAAAATGACACATAAATATTATGTATAATATTAATCTAACAATACTAAGTTACTAATGAAGTAATGAGTGAGTGACTGATTGATGATGAAATGAGAGACTGCTGGCAGCACTGGCCTTGGTTGATAGCTTAGATCAAGGTGCATCATCTTCGTCACTGAACTCACCTCTGGCATTGCCTTTATGTTCATCAGAATCTGAATCACTCGTTTCATCCTCACTACTGAAATTTAGCGCTGGTTCCTCCGAATTTCCATTTTTTTTTATTTCTACTGCCACTTAACAGCTTTAAGTTGTACTTTATATAAACAAGCGTTCCTGAGCGAGTGGTTTTCAATCAGTTGCGAAGCTTGCTATGGACAATGCCCCATGAGGACCAATTTATCTCACAAAAGGCTGCAAAAGTTTTTGACCTAATTTGACCCGGTCAAAATCTCTCCAGTCAAAATCGGTCAAAATCTCGGTCAATTGACCAGGCACAACCCTACAAACACGCTATAAAAATTGCCGTCCCTGACTGTCTTTTAGAAATTTAACTAAGCACAGCAAAGATTTTTTCCTGCCGGCTGCGGCAAGTAGGGGTGCGCAACAAAATCGCTTATTCGATTAAAGATAATTTTTTTATCGATTAATCGAAAAATCGATTATTCGATTGTTAATCGAAAAAGAAACTATTTTTCGATTAATCGCAAAAAAAGATATTTTTTGATTAATCAAAAAAAAAAAATATTTTTCGATTAATCGATTATTCGAAAAAAAAAAATACGATTTTTTGATTAATCGATTATTTAGTAATCGAAAAAAAAACGATTTTTCGATTAATCTAAATTCAAATCAAAATCCAAAAAAAAATGATTTTTCGAGTAACCAAAAAAAAATCTTTTTCGATTAATCGATTAATTAGGTATTCTAAAAAAACTTTACGATGTTTTGATTAATCAATTATTAATCGAAAAAAAAACGATTTTTCGATTAATCAATTGACCAAAAAAACTATTTTTCGATTATTCGAAAATATAGGTATGTTTTTGGATGATTGAAGTTGGTAGTTCCTTATTATTGCTGTAAGTCTCTATATATTTATTAGCGACCCTATTAGGCCTATTACCCTGAAAATCGGTTTAAAAAATATTATAGCATATTATTGCAACACAATCAACGAAATAATTTGAACAAAGTTTCAATCTTCATAAAATGAATATTCTTAACGATCCAATATTTTAATCGATGATGATTTATTTTAATAAAATCAATCGATTATTTTCGATGAATCGATTATTCTCGATTAATCGATTATTATTTTTGATTTATCAGAAATAATCTATTATTCTGTAATCGATTATTTTCAATTATTCGGTTATTTTCGACTAATGGATTATTTTTGATTTTCGATTAATCGAATAGAAATAACTATTTTTGATTAATCGATTAATAGGAAATAATCGATTATTTCAACTAATCGAAAATCAATTATCTTTTTCGGTAATCGCACAGCCCTAGCAGCAAGGGCTGCGGTTAAGTATGCCCCTCTCTATTTCCCAGACAGACAATACGAAGTTGTTCGCCAAGCGTTCCTTTAACAACTTCTAAGCAAATATTTTTACCTTGCTTTGCTCTTTGAAATAAGCAAATGAAAAGTACCTAAGGAAAATATAGAGGGGCATACTTAACCGCGGCAAGGCGGGGGGAGGGGGGGGGGGAGGTGGAGGGGATATTTGCTGAGCTGAGTTACATTTCTAAAAGAAAAGTTCAACTAACCTTTGGCTTTGCTTTGTTATTTAAGAGTAACTTAAAGGAACACACGGCTAATAGGCCTCCTAAGATTGAAGGGAAAAAAGTATTTATATACCGATATCAACAGGGTCACCTTTTGACCGGGCTGACCCCTCGAAGACACCCCCCTCCCCCCTGGATTTGTCTAGTACCGAAATAGTGTGGCTATGATCCAAAGATTACCAGATGTGTAGAGGCTCTGACATCATGTGATCATAAAAATTATTTATATTATTATTCTAAACCATAATATGAAAACAGAATAAAAATGACCAACTGGTTATATGGTTACGTACTCACCACGTGACGTCATAGACTTTAAAATTCATACCTTGTTAATCTTTGTACCGATAGTAGGTATAGCTAGAAATGTTGTCTCACTTACTCGACCTTTAAAATCGAGAAGGCTATGATTTTTATAAACACTGTTCTGTTGCATCAAGCCTTAATCACCGTTCGATCTGATCTGATTTATAAATGCCTATATATTTTGAACTATTATTGTTCCAGTATCTTCGATAACTAAACATTTTTTTTAGGATACAGCCCTTTATATAATCGACAATAAAGTTGATTTAACACCAGCACGATTTTGCTCTATATATTTCCAAAACTATGGATGTGTAGATCCCAATGCAGAGTCTTGGAGTATTCCTTTACCTCCATTACCATCAGGTAACGTTGAAGCTAAAATCTCCGACGAGGTAGGTATTATTTTTGAATTATTCAAAATATTATATACTTATTAAAAAATTCGATGTTCTTACTAATGCGGAAACTGAAAGTGTATTTTCCACACTTAGGACCAAAGCTCCATGGACGTGAATTTGACAGTGTAAGGTGATTGGTTGATTACCGCTATTTTTTAAAATATCGACCAATCAAGTCACACTTACGTTGTCAAATTTACGCCCATGCATGGGGACTCAGGCTAAATGTGGACTCTGATTTGCGTCAAAGTACAGTAAAAATTTTAAATACTCTCGGAAGATGAAGGCAAAGTCACGTGACACTCTGTCAATTTTGATAGGTTATTGGTATGAATTCCAGGACCGGACGTGAAAATTATACATGCGATACCTTCTAAAACAATTGATGCAATAGTCTCATCGGTTCTACCGCTTTGCCAAATAATAATAATAATTTGTTTTGAAAGTTTTGTTTTATAAATATTATAATTTAAGGTAGGTAATAATAAACATGAGATTTTATATGGTTTAAAGATAAAGTGTCAAAATAGATTTAAGAACTATATAATATTATAATTATCCAAACCTTGAAAATACTAAAATAACTGAAATGAAAAATGAAACTTATTACTTATCGATGAAATCAACTAACCGTGCGCAAGCCACACAGTAATAATTATGATTCTTAATAAAAAAAGAATAAAAAAATTTCAACCTGTGAATTTTTGGTCAAATGAATAAAAATTGTGGGTACTTACCGGCCACACAAAAGTAATTAAAATTCAATAAAAGTAAAAACAAAAGGCACCATAACGACAAAATATTTTTAAAATGTAATTAAGTGTAACAAAAAGCACAAAAACGCAATTCATAACTCGGTGTTTGGGCTCATTACGGTCCACTACTAATCTGGGGATATTATTATGTCCCAAATCCCAATATCAGCTGATCGATGACAAATTTCTGCTGTAATCTGTTTTAAAACGAGAGAATTCGTGCCGTTTACTATATTACTTATTTCTACATTAGTATTAGTTAGGAAAATAATATTATTTCAAGGTCTAGATGTACTATTTTTCAAGTTATTGGTTCTAGGTAATTTATATTTTGTAAAAACTGAATACCTACCTATAATATCGTAACTTATATTATATTATCTAAGTACCTATAGGTACTAATAGGTACTTATCTGATTTCAGAACATTACCACAGTGGCCCATGTACTACACTTAACAGATATACATTTAGATCCTCTATACAAACGGTACGCAAACGCAGATTGCGACCGACCGCTTTGTTGCGAAGATGGTTCTAATTCTGAAGGAAATTCCGCTGGTTACTGGGGAAGCTACCTCGTATGTGACTCTCCGTCGCCTCTTATTGGCAATACATTTTTTAGACTTCAAGGATGGCATGTAAGTCAACTTAAGCTTAGATCTTAAGGTGGGAGTATCGCTTGCCAACCTATAACCTATTTCGCGTAGATTTATTTATGTTTTCTAGCTTTTATACAAAATTTAAAGAAAATCAGTATCGACTTGATATTCTATAGGTAATAATTGACATATTTAATAAATATCAAGGAATTTCATAACTTATTTTAGGATAATTGTATAGCGAAAAATATCAGGTAAGATTTTTTTTAACATTATTAAGTATGTCATTATACAATTCTCCCAAAATTAGCAATGAAATAAATTGATATTTTTGTAATATACAGGGTGTCTTACGGTCGATGGTACCTTAGACGTTTCTGACGAACCAGTAAAGGAATCGTTCTAAAAATTTGGTCGCGTACATAAACGGATATGCTCTACCAACCTAAAATATTTTTAACAATACAATGTTGCCGCTTCCACACAAAAATAATAGTAACTTCGATTTTTTAAAAGCAACACCATATATTTTATTTTATTTTCGAAACCCCCATTACTTTCCTTACAATTTTTATTAACTCTACTCTATACTTATCTCTTACCGTTTCTAAGATATAAATTAATTTCCGTTTTTTTTTGACCAACACTTTTAAAAATGCTGATAATTTTCAACTCTAAAACACTGAAACCCTGAAATTTGGTAAATGTTAACTAATACCATAGGGCTCTTTGCCCTAGTCCCAAATCTTAGTTGCAATATACAGGAGGGTTGAAAAATACACTTATTTTGGTAACTTGAAAAAGTGACCATAAGTCCTTTTTTTCAAATGTAACACCCTGTATATTATTACGGATTTGAAATTTTAGCAGCTAAAATTTCACTTAATTCTGGTATATCATACCTGTACCTAACTAACTAGTTTAACCATTTTTTCGACGTATTTAGCATAATTTGTAAAATTTTCTATACAATTCAATTTTTATTCGGTTATTAGTTAGTTAGCCATGACAAACACTGATGTTTACGTATGTTACTATGGTTATCGTTTTGACATTTTATGAAGTTTAGATACAAGATATACTTTAAAGTCATGGAATGAAACTATACAAATGCAGTTCTTATGAATTTATTTATTTTATTTGGACAATGTGTGTTTGCATTAACATGCAAAAAACATTAAAACTAAATTTTTCTTGAAATCCATACAGTCAGCACCCGCATATTAAAGTGTTTGGATGTAAACGGCCAGCGTTTTGAACATCTGTTAAAATAGCATTTTATTAGTTACAATTTTAGTAGTCTTTTATTATTTGACTACCTAGTTAACATTTAATAAAATTGTCCTGGATCCTTATGAGTTTTTTAACTGCATTTGTATAGTTTTTTTCCATGACTTTAAAGTGTATTTCTATCTTGTATCAAAACTTAATGAAATGTCAAAACGATAACCATAGTAACATACGTAAACATCAGTTTTTGTCATTGCTAACTAACTAATAACCGAATAAAAATTGAATTGTATAGAAAATTTTACAAATTATGCTTAATACGTCAAAAAAATGGTTAAACTAGTTAGTTAGATACAGGTATGATATACAAGAATTAAGTGAAATTTTAGCAGCTTTTCAAATCCGTAATAATATATAGGGTGTTACATTTGAAAAAAAAAGGCTTATGGTCACTTTTTCAAGTTACCAGAATAAGTGTATTTTTCAACCCCCCTGTATATTGCAATTAAGATTTGGGACTAGGGTAAAGAGCCCTATGGTATTAGTTAACTATTTACCAAATTTCAGGGTTTTAGTGTTTTAAAGTTCAAAATGATCAGCATTTTTAAAAGTGACGTTTTTTGTAAAAAAAAACTGAAATTAATTTATATCTTAGAAACGGTAAGAGATAAGTATAGAGTAGAGTTAATAAAAATTGTAAGGAAAGTAATGGGGGTTTCGAAAATAAAAAAAAATATATGGTGTTGCATTTAAAAAATCGAAGTTACTATTATTTTTGTGTAGAAGCGGCAACACTGTATTGTTAAAAATATTTTAGGTTGGTAGAGCATGTTCGTTTATGTACGCGATCAAATTTTCAGAACGATTCCTTTACTGGTTCGTCAGAAACGTCTAAGGTACCATCGACCGTGAGACACCCTGTATATCAGATATTACCTAAGTAATGTGCCCACGATACTGATTTTTTTTAAATGTTAGTTTAAAAAATAATAAACTTGAAAAACAAAGCGAAATAAGCGTTGGCAATATGTTGAACGACGTTGAGAATTCAACCTTAAGGTGGGTGTATTCCATAGACATTTACCTGTAGATAAGCAAACAATAATCACGAGAGTGGAAAATTAAAGGCCTTGCGTATGTAAACAAAACCATACAAGAATAGGCATGCGCACTGCAAAATTATCATTTAACGAATGTGGAAAATAGACTGGTCCGGGATCTAACAATTTGATTGTAAGGCCTAGGCCTAGTTAGGAGTGTTTAAATTGATCATAATAAAATAAAATTACATATCAGGAACTATCACTACTTTATACTTTTTTATTATATTTTTTTTTGGGTATCAGATGCTCTACTCATTTTGAACAAAAAATAGGTACGCCACTGACTTTTTCACATTTTGATAGCACAATTTTCTAATAATTTTAGTGGCTAAAAAAAGTACTTCTTAATTTTTTTTTATGGTCGGCATCGTTTGGAAGATAAATGCAATTCTATCAATCTCTGTTAAATATTAAAGCTTATGCAAGATTAATAAGTTAAAAAATCTAGTATGCTACATGGTCGAATCTAAAACAAAGATTAATCTGTCAGTTTTATATTGACTCGTATCTTTACATATTATTACATCATCATTTGGATTTGTCGTCATTAGTAAACTACCCCATAGAGGTAAATTACCTGTTATATTCCAAAAACCCGGAGGAAATGGGATAAAAACTTCGAAAAGTAGCGTTTAAACGAATTTTAATTTTTTATGGCGAAGATTGAAATTCTACCATTTGGATCATCGCCACTATAAGAGTAAAATTCGTTTACAAACGCTACGCAAACGTCCCCAGTACAAGGACCCTTAATTTTAATGACACATACAAATGTCAAACTGCGTGAGTGCCTTATTTGGGACGAGTCCGACAAACTTTCTTATGCGAAAACTTTCGACGCTGCTGCGTTTTCGAATGCCCGATTCCCATAAGTGTCGATATGACGTCATTATGACTCCTCGTATATACAAGCTTGATTTTTTTAAAATTGTTTAATAAAATTAATTTAAAAATTGTGATCAATTGTCCTACAAAAATCATGCTGCGTGTGGAGTGTCCACCACCCCCAAAATGTCGATATGACGTCACTATGACTCCACGTATATACAAGTTTGATTTTTTGACAATTGTTTAATAAAATTGAGTTAAAAATTGTGGTCAACTTGTCCGACAAAAATCATGCTGCGTATGGAGTGTCCACCACGCCGAAAATGTCAATATGACGTCATTATGTCTCTCCGTACATACAACTTTGCATTTAATATTTTTCGATTTAAGATAAAGTACTGATTGTAAATAATAATAATGTAATTTTGTCCGACATGTATGTATGGGGAGACATAATAACGTCATATTGACATTTTCGGCGTGGTGGACACTCCATACGCAGCATGATTTTTGTCGGATAATTTGACCACAATTTTTAACTCAATTTTATTAAACAATTGTCAAAAAATCAAACTTGTATTATATACGTGGAGTCATAGTGACGTCATATCGACATTTTAGGGGTGGTGGACACTCCACACGCAGCATAATTTTTGTAGGACAAGTTGATCACAATTTTTAAATTAATTTTATTAAACAATTTTTAAAAAATCAAGCTTGTATGTACGGGGAGTCATAATGACGTCATATCGACACGTCTGGGAAAACGTAGCAGCGCCGAAAGTTTTCGCATAAGAAAGTTTGTCGGACTCGTCCCAAAGAAGGCACTTACGCAGTTTGACATTTGCATGTGTCATTAAAATTAAGGGTCTTTGTACTGGCGACTACTAATTTTAGAAATTTTTATCATGCTTTTTTCCTCCGGTTTTTTAGAAATTTGTATATAGCAGGTAATTTACCCCTTTTTGGGGTAGTTTACTATGGACGATCAGTCTAAATGGTAGAATTTTATTCTTCGCCACTAAAAAAAATTCAAATTCGTTTACAAAAGCTACAGGCGGAATTATCAAGTAGGTACCCCAAAAAATTTTCGTTGCTGCATAAGCGTTGCTGATAAACATCGCTAACTTCACACATATCAAGAAATCTACAGAGAAAACGCAAAACACAACAACAAAATGGCGCCGAGCCGGTTCTGAAGTGTATTTGGGGGATGTTGCTAAACAAGGAAACCCTAACAACAAGAGGGTTGTGCGCATGCGCATACCTGTAGGGTGACGCATTATGTCAACCATAAAACTTAACCCCCACCCCACCCCCTATTTTTTTTTTCACCGCTTGTAGGTATATCCAGGCTAGGATAACTTAAATGGTGAAGGTCGTCCCCTGTTCGTTTAATTTAGCCTCCGGTCGCTGGTGGCGCTATTGTAGGAATTTTGTTTTATAAGGTTGTCCATCTCCTAACGTTGGTAGGAACAGAATATTCATTTAGAATGAATATGGCCAACATTCTGTACCTCTCTCTCTCTCTGTATTAAACTGTACCAGCATATGTGCGAGAAAGATAAAAATATGGCTTGTTGTGATAGATCCTGAAGTCTCACCTGGACTGGTGAAAGATTGTCATTGTCATTTTATAATAGATTTGTAAAATATATAAAAAAAAGTTATTATTAAATAATTATTCATATATAATTTATAAACTTAACATGGCGCAGTTGGTAGTTTGAGAATCGTAAATAGGTATATATTTAATATGTCGCAACCAAAGAAATCGGGAAGAAAAACCAAGGCAATTAACAAAAGCGTGGAACCTCCGGAAGACTTCATTAATGTCGCCCAACGATTGGAAAGTACAGAGAAAGCTATTAAAGATATAGAAAGAAACTTTACTTTACAACTTAATGAACTACAAGGTACACTAACTAGTTTATTAAATAAAAACTTTGAAAATAACACGGAATTATTAGAAAAATCTTCAGAAAATAATAATAGAATAATATAAGTTGTTTTTTTATTTATAACCTATTTATGTAAATATCTTATATTAATAAATCTTGTCGCCATATCAGAAACGTTGTTATAGAACAAATTATTTTAACTTGAATCAGATGTTTCGCGCTTCAAACTTTTCCGTTAAGTTAGAGGCGCGAAAATTTGAATTCAAAGCAATAATAAAATTTAAATTTTTATGCTTGGCGCCTACCCCCACCACGACTATATTTAGTTTCGCCTCCGGTCGCGCGTGGCGCTGTCAGGGAACCAATTTAGTATATTAAGTTGCCTATCTATCCTTGAGAGTGCGCAACTCGCTTGTCTATGTGTATATCAAACGTCGTCAAAAAGGAAAAATGGCATTATAAAAGTTATATTATTTTGCAAGTTTTCACTATTCATCGAATCACGATAATCACCAGATTTCAGGCCAGACTTGAATATCAAATTTGCATTATTCACAAATCCATTTTCTGAACCAGCATGTAGAATAATATACCGTACACCCTCTGACGATTTTTTTTTACTGTATAAAGAGTATCATCTTGCCAACTTCGCCTAAAAGCCCCTTTACTGTATATCCAGGTTTCATCCAGAAAAACAGGTTTTCAGGGAAACACGAAACTCCCAAAGCATCAGAAACTATCTAAAACAGATAGGTAGGTATATTTATAAAAACATTGCCATATATTTTTTATGTTTATTATTTGTTTTCACAATTCCTGCTTTATTATTTCTACTTACCTCGTAAACTGCGTTAAAGGGTAAAGAGTGTAAAGAGTCTTTCAGGCATCACTTTCTCTTGCAATATATGCTTAACGGATGACCTCTTTTTTCCGGACACCCTCTTTAACATCACCATAATATAAGCAAAGCGTATACAAAATCCGCCATTATTTGCAATTGACATATTTCGACATTAATGTAATTTTAAGGTTGAATTCTCAACGTCATTCAATCTATTGCCAACCTATAACCTATTTCGCGTTGATTTTTTGAGTTTATTATTTTAATAAGTAACATTTAAAGAAAATGACTATCGTCGGTACATTATTTAGGTAGTATCTGATATATTACAAAAATATCAATTTATTTCATTGCTAATTTTGGGAGAATTGTATAGTGAAAGAACATAATAATGTTAAAAAAAATCTTACCCGATATTTTTCGCTATACAATTCTCATAAAATATGTTATAAAATTCCTTGATATTTATTAAATATGTCAATTATTACCTATAGAATATCAAGTCGATACTGATTTTCTTTAAATTTTGTATAAAAGCTAGAAAACATAAATAAATCTACGCTAAATAGGTTTTAGGTTGGCAAGCATGTTGATACTCCCACCTTAAATCGTTTTTTCTGGTTAAAAAAAAATATGTCACCAAAGATTAGGACTTGCCTATTAATTGTCAAGATATGCAATTTTAAAACACAGGGTCCTATGGGAAATAGGTATCCTACTTATTTTTTTAATTCTATATGTTCTGTGATATCAGTAAAATTAAATCTCGATACCAAATTTTCAGAGACATTATATAGACTGGATGTATTTTACTGGCGACATTGTTAATCACAGGGATTGGGCAACAAGCGTTCAAAATAATAGCGAGACCATAATAGAGGTTTTGAAAAAATTTGCTGAAACCTTTCCAGGAAAAACGTTATATCCGATTTTAGGCAATCATGAATCACATCCTGCACATTTGTAAGTACAAACTTAGATTAATATATTAAACTAGCAAATTTAGAGAAAAACCTCCATTGTTACGAAGGAAGGGCGGGGCAGCTGCTACTTCCCCATAAACAGGAAAGCAAACGCGTTTTCTTGAATCATGTTTTTTTTTTCCTTTACATGAACAATATAAAAATTCCTAAAACGTCCCTTCTCCAGAATATGATTCCGTATTTTAGTACTGATTCGAAATTCGCGTAGTATAAAATGTTTAGCGTATCTCTCTTCATGTATGTGCTAATGATTCTGATGCCATAACAAATTGAGTTTAGTTTTTTAATTAAATTTTTTATGTCACATGACCAGTTTAGATTTTCATTCATATAGATGCCCAAGAATTTAGCATTTTCCATAAGGATAAGCTCTTTGTTATGTAATTCAATGTCTATTGGTTTTACTATATTTGATTGTTTAGTTTTGAATAACATTACATTTTTTTATCCTTATTTAGAACGAGTCTATTTGATGTTAACCATTCGGTGACTAGGTTAAAGAATTCTTTAGCTTTGGCAATTAATTCTTTTAAGTTTTTACTTTCTATAATTAAGTTTGTATCGTCTGCGTATTTTACCATGAATTGGTCTGCCGATTTCATAAGAAGGTGTAAGTCATTAATAAATATTATAAAAAGAATTGGCCCTATAATACTTCCTTGTGCTATTCCTACATTATTTGACAACATTTCTGATTTAGCATTTTTTCCCTTTTTTGTTACGCTTACTATTTGCTTTCTACCACTTAAATATGATCTTAGCCAAAGTTTTGCATTTCCTCTTATGCCGTATTTTTCAAGTTTTTGTACCAGCAAGTCTCTATCCAGAGAGTCATATGCTTTAGACAGATCAAGGAACATTCCTAATGTTAATTCGCCATTTTCGAGGTGGTAAAGAATTTTCTGAATAAAGTCAAAGATAGCAGTTTGCGGTAACTTTCCTTTTAAAAACCCATGTTGATATTTATTAAATAACCTATATTGGTTAAAGAAGTCTACTAATCTAGTGCTCATAGCCATCTCAAATATCTTCGAGAAACCTTGTAATAAACTTATAGGCCTGTAGTTGTCTAGCATTTCAGGATCCCCCTTTTTATACAAAGGTTTAATAAGTGCGATTTTTAAATTTTCAGGAAATATTCCAAAATTAAAAGAATTATTTATAATGTGGCACAATATGTTTTTCAGTTCACTAGCAGATATTTTTATTATACTTGTTGGAATTCCATCCAAGCCACTACTATTTTTATTTTTTTATTTTGGTGCTATCTCACAGGTTTCTTCCGGTGTTACAGGCTTTAGAAATATTGAATTTACATTATTAATGAAGAACTTGACAGGGCAATGCATTATTATATTATTCATACTTATTTATTGAAATTAAATTTTAGCTTCGCACCCGATACCATCAGCAAAAACTTAGAGATATCAACTCAGTGGCTCTATGATCTAGCAGCTAAAGAATGGGGTAGATGGCTACCCGATTCCACTGAGGATACTATAAAGAAAGGAGGTTTTTATACCGTATTGGTTAAACCTGGTTTCAGAATTATTGCTTTGAACAGTAATGTTTGTTTCAACGAAAATATGTAAGTATTAGGACAATGATTACTAAAGTGTCAAGTAATAGAAGAGAGTACCTAGTTATTATGAATTTTGTCTTATTTATGTCTGTAGTTCAAGGGCTTATTAGATTTAATTTTATCGTGCACTATAATAAATTATTAAATAAGTTGCAATTCTTTTGTTTTGCTTGTAAAGTCTGTTCAATGACCGCTGACCGTTAAGGTTGAATTCTCAACGTCATTTAATCTATTGCCAACCTATAATCTATTTCGCGTTGATTTTTTGAGTTTATTATTTTAATAACTAACGTCGGTACATTATTTAGGTAGTATTTGATATATTACAAAAATATCAATTTATTTCATTGCTAATTTTGGGAGAATCGTATAGTGAAAGAACAATGAGTGACAATGACATAATAATGTTAAAAAAAATCTTACTTAATATTTTTCGCTATACGATTCTCCTAAAATAAGTTATGAAATTCCTTGATATTTATTAAATATGTCAATTATTACCTATAGAATATCAAGTCGATACTGATTTTCTTTAAATTTTGTATAAAAGCTAGAAAACATAAATAAATCTACGCGAAATAAGTTATAGGTTGGCAAGCATGTTGATACTCCTACCTTAAGTCATATTCTCCATATTTGCGGTACGTCGTAAATTAATTAAGTCAATTTGACTTACCGGTGGTAAATGTTATGATTTTTCTTAGGCTTGATCTACATAAAGATGGATGCATATGAACAAGTAAAACACAAGCTCGTTTTTTCAAATTATTAAATAGTATTTTTATACTGTCAATGAAGTCAGAAATAAGTAGCTTATTTAGGGTAAAAGGTATCATGGGATGAAACATTTTGTTTTTAAAAATCAGTATGAAATTTTTAATTAATTTAAATTTACTGAAAAATAAATAAAACTCATTTTGAAATTGAATCATACAGTGTCCGCAAGAAAGTCCGCATCAAATGGGATTTTTTTTATTATTAGGTATAGGTAAAAATTGAAAAAGCAGTTAGTTTTTGCTTACCTAAAAATCAAAAATGACGTATGCTGAAGCAGCTGCACGACTTGCGTTACCTGTCAAATTTTACATTTTTAATAAAATAGGTTCAAAAATGCCATTATTTATCAAAATATCGAAAAACTTTATTCGAGAAAGTTGTTTATTTGGACATTTTTAGCCTCTGTACGAAATTTTGACAGTCTAATAGAATTTTTATTTTTTGCCAGGTTCTTGAAAATTTTGATCAACCCTTGTAGATTAACTTTTATACATCGATGTAAAACCATTTGCCTTTACTTCATTTGTAATCTTAATGCAATTTTGTGTAAAATTTTTGTTCCCAATTATTTATTTTGCTTCAAAAACTGAAATTGTTATTGATCAGTATGTAATGTTTGATGCAAAGTTTATCTGATTACATCAGTTTTGTCAAAACTGACGTTTCTCATTTTTCTTAATTTAGTAAACAGATATACAAAAAGGAAATATTAGGAAGCTTTCGTTGAAATTTTACTTAATTAATATTGGATCAAAAAGAATAAATATTAATCGTTCGAAACATTTTATTCAACAAAAATATAGTTTAGTATAATTAATTTAATTTAATATTAATTAAGTAAAATTTTAACGAAAGCTTTCTAATATTTTCTTTTTGTACATCGGTTTACTAACTTAAAAAAAAATTAGAAACGTCGGTTTTGGTAAAACTACTGTAATTAGATAAACTTTGCATCAAACATTACATACTGATCAACAACAATTTCAGTGTTTGAAGCAAAATAAATAATTGGAAACAAAAATTTTACACAAAATTGCATTAAGATGACAAATGAAGTAAAGGCAAATGGTTTTACATCGATGTATAAAAGTTAATCTACGAGGGTTGATCAAAATTTTCAAAAATCTGACAAAAAATAAAAATTGTATTAGACTGTCAAAATTTCGTACAGAGGCTAAAAATGTCCAAATAAACAACTTTTTCGAATAAAGTTTTTCAATATTTTGTTAAATAAGGGCATTTTTGAACCTATTTTATTAAAAATGTCAAATTTGACAGGTAAAGCAAGTCGTGCAGCTGCTTCAGTATACGTCATTTTTGGTTTTTAGGTAAGCAAAAACTAACTGCTTTTTTCAATTTTTACCTATACCTAATAATAAAAAAAATCCCATTTGATGCGAACTTTCTTGCGGACACTGTATAGGTATTTTTTTTCTAGTACATCAGTCTATAAATTTTGTTTCAAATATTTTCATCTTATTTATAAAATTATAAAGAAAATATAATAAAAAGTGACAACACAACAAAATGCAGTTTTGTAATAATTAAAATATATCATCTCCGCAAGGATCATCATCATCAGATTCGTCCAAGTTAATATTAAGGGGAAGAGTATCTGAAGCATCGATAAATCTTTCCGGTTCCCACACATCATTAATAATTTTATTAGTGTGTGTTATATCATTTTTCCATTTTTCACAAACCCAAACTACGTCATTTATTACGGAATGCATAGAACTTATTTTTGCATCATAATTACATTACATTCCGACCAAACCATTTCAATAGTGTTGCGGACAACGCAATTTTTCTTTATCAATTTTACTTTTATTCAAATATTTTTCTTTAACCGTTCCATTAACTTTAAATCACCCTGTAACATAAAATTTCTAAAATAAAGCATAACGTAATGCAGTTAGGCCAACTTTCTAAGAACCACATCTTGATACTTTCGACTTGAACCTCGACTTTCTACCCAGCGGGGGTGTTCGGGAACAAATTCAGCATGTGGGAAAAAATGCAGTCTAAAGCAGAACAAGGTCGGTGCCGGGACCAAAAAAGCCCGCACTGGGCACTACGATGTTTTTCTATTAAAACAATAGATAAAATATTTCTCAATTTTAAATAACGATCGGTCGCGTACAGTGTACGACGATACTATCGTTTCCTCCTGTGCCAAGGAGTTCCGAAAAACACGAAAGGTTCGCATTGTTTTTTGTGCCTCGAAATCCACCAAGGATACATAAGGCTCACCTGCTTACCTTTGTTAAGCAATTCAAAGGCGTTCCAGCCAGCTTCCGTTTGGACAGCATTGACAGCAGTCGCAACACAAGTATCAATTTGCCTTTATTGAGCGTTTGCCGCTGAATGCTAATTCAAATTTAGTGTACTGACCAGATTCATCGGCTACTTTCACTTTTCAAGCTATAAACTTATATCAGTAGCCACCTTACAAAATAAACTTTATAGCGATACATATACGGGATACTGGGAACTATATTCAAATCTATAATTTTTCTACTATTTACATTTTTTGTCATATTATTATGTTTTATTAATTTTAATACAATCTTGTTTCTGATAATTATTTGTAATAGTAAGAGCGAATGAGTGAGAGTTTGCAGTTTATATTTAGTTTTAAGTTTTACACCCTTTACCTTTGATCGATGAGTTTTTGTATATATATTTTTTATATTTACACTTTTTTAATAGATATATTGTTTTTAAACTCATCCAGTAGTTATATTTATTCTTTGCAAGGGTCCAGCTAGCGTCCTAGATAATACTTTTCGCATAACCTACGCGATTTTAGTAGGTGGGAGTATTCTGCTCCTTAACCGGGATACTCTCTCCTGGTTTTTCTGTACGGAAGAGAAAAGGACATCCTTCGCGTACAAATAGGATTAAAGTGGCAATGACATGGAGGAAGTCTTAAAACTCTATGTCCATGTTGCAATGCTAGTTCGTCTAACCTATTAAAATAAAATAATTAAAACATAAAATAAATAGCGCTTTCCAGATTACTTGTAACGTCTGGGTGGGATGGGCTTCTCCACTATTATCCAGATCTGATCCCTCATCGTAAATGGTAAAACCGGAATTTGTCTTCGTTCTAACCATGCAATAAGTAATCTTTTTGACCAATTTGTATTTAGAATGTTTTCAAGTAGCCCAGAATGATAGGTAGTGTTTTATCCATAATAATGTGCCACTGTTCTTCCAAGTTTGGTAACAATATTCTTCAAACCATTTCTCAGAGTTTTCACTATTCATCGAATCATTATTCACAAATCAATGTTCTGAACCAGCATGTAGAATAATAACCGTACACCCTCTGACTTTTTTAACTGTAAGAAGAGTATCATTTTGTCAACTTCTCCTGGATATAAAGTAAAGCCCCTTTAATGTATATCCAGGTTTCATCCAGAAACAGGTTTTAAGGGAAATTGAGAGTTGCCGTTATTCTTAAATTCACCAGGCAAATTTTTCATGTTTATTATTTATGTTTTTACAATTCCTGCTTTATTACATCTACTTACCTCGTATACTGCGTTAATAGTTATTTACCTAACAAGTGCGGAAAGTGGTCCTTTACCGCACGCGACGGCAGTTGCACGAACGACGCGAAGCGGAGTTCGGGCAAGCCGTTAAGGGCGGTAAAGACACTTTACGCACGTGGTAGGTACACAATTTTTCCTTCGAGCAATAATATTTGGAACAAAAATCAAATTTAAAAGAAAAAATTTATAAAAAGTAACAAATATTAATTGTTAAAAGCTATAAATATTTTTATATTATGCATTGCGCGAATGCAAGTACATCAATTGCATTTTTTGAATAAAATTAATACAGTGCGGTAAAGAATCTTTACAGCACTGAGTGCGGTAAAGAATCTTTACCGCACCGGTAAAAAAAAGAATTATATTACAAAATTAATACAAAAAGAAACAATATTTTTTAAAAATATTTATTACATACAAACATTATAATATAAAAATATAGCTAACGATAAATATTAAAATTAAATGTACAATTTGTAGCGCAATGCAAATTAAGTGCTGAGCGAGCTTGATTTTGTTCATCAGATGTAGTTGAGCAGTTTTTGTAAATTACAGAAGCGTTATTTTCTTGCGCCATGCATGGTACAGTAGATTGTTGTGACCTGAAAATTGCTAAAGGTGTAGGCGTTGGGTTGTTTCGTGTTGATAGACCAGGAGCATCCTCTAAAGTCTCTGTCACTGCTACTGACGTTGATGTTAAAGTTGAACACTGCTCAGTGCTTCTATTTGGGGTACTAGAGCTTTGCAGAATGTTTTGAGCAATCCTTTTTTTATTTTGCAAGGAATCTTCTATGTACGACTCTGCTACAGAGGTGGATTTCCATCCACCGTGCCTCTTAATGTTTGTTATGTTGCTGCCAGATTCTGCAAGCATAGTTGCCGATGATCTTCTAAAGCAGTGCCCGGTATACATCTCTGGATTGGATAGATGTAAAAATCCAGCAATATTTGCTGGCATTTTTCCGATAGTGTTAATGCCCACGCATTGTTGTGAGCATTTTCCAGCTTTATATTGTATAAAAAAACGTCTATGCGGGGTGGCACCAGGGCGCAAAGCTACATATTTTCTGAATAAGCCTAGGTAACTTATTCTTATATTTCCAGGATCGCAGACGACAAATTTTCGTGAAATATTATGATGTGATACTTATCGCCGTTAGTTGTGGTTAGCATCATAATGTAGTAAATTAAATAGAACATATTACGCATATAATAAAATTTACAAGAGTGCGGTAAAGAAATTTTACAGCATTGGGTGCGGTAAAGAAATTTTACCGCACTTACCGCACTGAGTGCGGTAAAGTACTACTTACGACATGAAAATGAGTGCTGTAAAGTGTACTTTACCGCACGCGAGTAGGAAAAGGATAAAAGAGTCTTTTCAGCATCACTTTCTCTTTGAAAATAATCAAATAATTTAAAAATTAACGCTTGTTCTTTTTAACAATACCGTGACATTTTTGAGATAATGTTGATTAAAAATGTCACTGTCAAAAATGACAATAAAACTTTTTGGACTGGTAAAATTATACGACATTCATTATTGACGTAAATTTACCATCTCCCCTAGTTCACGAATGTTAGAAAGATAAGCACTACTCGTGACGTAACGGTCAGCGGTCATTGAACAGACTTTCGTTTTTTACGAATACGATACGATATTTTATTTAAGTAGAATAATTCCGTGGTCCCGGGGAAGAAGGAGATAAGTTCATTTTTATAGTTTTCCAGTAGATTGAGTTAAAGTTCAGGTTAGTAGTGCCAATCAGGGGAAGGGTTTAGAAAATTGAAATTTTTGTACTAGAATTATTGCTACCTTGTATTTAATAATATCTAGAACAAAATTATGGTTTTGTGTTATTTGAGAAGTTAAATGCACTTATCCCTTTATGAACTAAGAAAAAATATACTTATCTCATTTGTAACATTTTATTTACTATTGCAAAAATAAAAATAGCCAGTCAAAACTAAAACTTTATTATTCTAAGAAATATAAATAATTAGGCGTAATAAATGAAGTTGAAAACTAATATTCTTCATCTGACGAAACCAAGTCAGGATGTGTCTCCTTAGCATCCTCTAGAGTCGGAAGGTTTTGGTAAAAATCTCAAAATATATTCGAAATATAAGGAAGAAATTGCATTAGGTTATCCTTTTTCTTCTTAGAAATTGGTATTTATTAATTTAAATTTACTAAGGAGTAAACAGTACAACCTAGTTGGTACAATTAGGGATATGTATAAGTAAATAAAAATAAAGTTAGGGATTTAAGGGGGTAAGTATGTAAACTTATTTCTTTATAAACAATTTTTAATTACGGGTTTATATTTGTGCGAAAGGGAATAAGTTTACTTATTCCTCTAAGTACTTTGCGGGGCCAACTTACAACATACCTCCAAAGGAACATAGCTTTATTACTCTTATTGACATGAATTAACTTATCTCATTTGGTACGAAGGTAAATGTAACTATTTATAACGTATACCCCATGAAATCCCATTATGGCTAAATTTCTCCTTCTTCCCCGGGACCACGGAATTATGTCGTTGATGAACGCTAGGCTTCTATTTTAAGTTGTATTTGCCCAAAATTTTCTCTTAAAAAAAATGTTTGTTGTTAAATCGCCAACAACCGCAAATGATTTTGTTGCAAGCAAAGTACGGGCTCCAATTTGAATATAATTAAGAAAAAGATTTTTTTTATCTACCCGTGAACGTGATAAGAATTCGCCTAAAGTAAACTTTAATTTCAGATGGCTTATTTATGACGACAAAGATCCTTATGGTCAACTCCAGTGGCTCGTAGATATTCTGACAGAGGCCGAGAAAAACGGAGAAAAAGTACATATTTTGTCTCATGTGCCACCAGGTGAAATATGGTGTCACAAAATTTGGAGTCACGAATTTAAGCAAATAGTTCTAAGGTATGTTTAAAGGTTATTGATAATAAGAGAGGGGAAGTATATGGGCTACCGGACAAATTACAACATAGCTTCTCAGCCAAGCAAAACACACGTTGCCAGAAAACTATTACTTTGCATCTACCGGCAAATCTCTCTGGAAAGCAGAGCAGGAATAGGAGTATAGGTACTCCAGCATCTCAGTGGCGTAACTAACGCCCCCGCAGACCCCGCATTGCGGGGGGGCGCAGCAAAGCCAGGGGCGCCCTCAAGTTCCTTGATGAAAAAATAAAACAAATGAAAAGCGACGTTATATATAAAAAAAAATCAAGAAATAATAAAATAATTGTCAGAATATTAAAGTTAAAAATTAACAATAATGAATGAGAAACAATGAAATATGACTAATATGAGTCCCCTATATAAAATAGGGGTAACGTAAATCATAATTAACAATTTTACCCCAATAACAGTATAAAGGTTCGTACAAATATCCGCGCCGGAAACCCCGCGTGGGCGCCGCTACAATCACACACAGCATTTGTTGAAAACCCGCCAGGAGACGGATCGGGCCACCTTAAGCACCTTACTAATCTAATATAGAGAATTAGAGCACCTTACTAATCTAGAGAACTCGCTGCGCACCAAAATTCATATTTTGGCACGCAGCAATAAGCTGAAATTCGTAGTAGTACATTATTTTTACAACAAAAATTGTTCTCTACAATGTTCTATATCTTTCTCGAGATCTTTCTACAGTGACCGTCAGAAAGTGCGCAGCATATGGGGAAGTTTTTTACCTTTAAGTTTAGAAAATTAATTTTATTTTAGATAGGTTCTGCATGTTCTCAAACCAAAATAACACCCATTAAATCTCGTAAAAGTCTTATGGTATACGAGGTAGGATCAAAAATTTGAAATTCCACTAAGAGTAAAGTACCACCATCTTTCATTTTAGAATATTTTTTTACTAAGAATTATTGTTTTAATTTCAAAGTTATACCCAAATTCCAAATTTCGCTTATTTTGGACAAAAAAATTGATTTAATCGTGTTTTCTCAATAACTAAAAGTTCAACAAAGTGCTTAACGCATCGTTGAATGTAGTTGTGAATCTCTGCAAAGCTCAGTCTGGCACTGCCTTTGACTTTTGAGCAAAATAAGTAAACTTTACTCTCTGCATTTGAGAAAACACTTTCTTGTTCTGCTAAATTAATCAAATAAATGAATCAACCTAGCTCTTAGGCTTTCTTGCCTAACCGATGAGAACACGAGTAGTTCGAAAGCTTACAGTTCATCGCACTGGGGTTAAAGATATCCTTTTGTTATAAAAGTGTCCCCTAGTCGGATACAATAACCGAATAACGATATGGGAAAAGATATTCTGTAGCAAATCTGGACAAACTTCCTTTGGGATATTCCTTTTGGAAAGCAAAAGTGCAAAACTCTTCGCAAATCTCCGCAAACTTAGCGGCGCCGTTAATTTCATCAAACTGATATTTTTTGATTTACATTGACTTAAAGCATCTCCTAAATAGTTTTTTATACATTGAAGTATGCATAGAAAGTTTCCTTATTTTGCGTGACGAATAAAATCCGTTCAAAATATATTTTTAATTTAAATTTTTTTCTTTATAAATCAAAAGAAAACTTTCTGACTGAAACTGAAAGAACTTTTCTTATTTTTTTGTAATATTTTATTAATTGTTATTAAAGCTGTTTGCTTTTCCAGCAAATGCAGCAGTATAGCAAAATATGGTTCTTATTAATTTTCTTTTTTATTTAACAAATTATTTAAAATCATGATATTATTATGGCATTTGTTTATAAAATATCATCTTCTTTTGTATTTTCTGCGGGCATCTGAAACAAATTAATTACTTTAATATAATAGCAACTTCGAATTCTGAATTAGAATTAATTATATCTTTATTATAAAAATATTTAAAAAAGTATTAACTACCGTATGGGCAGAATCACAAAAGTGTTAATAGATGTCTACAAAGTTATCTCAAAATCTAACCTCCTTATTATTCTTCATTCTTTCTTTGGCTTTAACAAACCAAATCTTAATAACATTTATGACTTCGGTTTCTGTAGCCTCTCTAAACTGAATCTTCACCGCATCTAAAACAATGAACTTATATTAGAAAATTTAAATGATGATTTTAATTTCAACTTATTAGCTAGGTATGTATATAGGTAGAAAGTAAGTACCTAGAATAGAATTTGACAGTTTCAGCTTTTTAAAACTTCTCTTTTGTTTTGCGCCATCCCAGGAATAATGTTGAGCCACTTCATTAGAAAGCACTTTATATAATTTTTTTCTTATGGACTGTGACATGACTGTGATTCAATTCCAATATCTAAAAATAAAATTTGACAATACACTTGGGGTACTTATATGCGTGTCCCCCAGAATATGTATATAGACTGAAAGGACACACCAAAAGTTATCTTTTCAAATTTAAAAATCGTATTTTGCCATCACGCTTGATTTAAATCTAAAATATACGAAACTTAGTAAAAGTAATATAATTTTATAGTATAGTAAAGTTTACATTAATTTGAGAGCTACAATTTCAGATTAGGTACCTATAGCATAAATTCTAACTGTAAATAAGAAGTTGAGTGAAATTTTGTATATTTTAGTTTTATCCCAAAATACAATAACGTTGTTGCTAAATAGCCTGGAACCGGCATAATACCTATTTTTTTTCACAAATCAATACAACTATTATTCAACATAATTTAATCTTAAATATTCATTTTCTTAGTTGGATTTAAAAAACAGAGCAACTTAAAGATTTTATATTTATCACACCAGAATTAATTAATTGGAATTTGAATATTATTTATTAAAAATTAATTTGGTTGGTTATAAAAAAATATCATTACTTACCATTACTTTGTAATTGTTCTTAGTGTCTAATCAATTTTCCAACAATGAAAGGCCTTCCTCTGTATGTACAGGAATATGTTCATATAAACTTTTAATAGTTTGATCATTAATTGATGAAATACTGGCTGATTGTAAAGATAAAATTTTAGGTATTGCCGATAATTTGTCCATAACGGCATCAATTTTTAAATGCAATAGCGACATTTCTTCCACGAGAGTTTTCAACAAAGCTATAAAAAAGTGTCAGCTATAAAAAATGATCAGCCTCAAAAACATATTTGTAATGTATAGTAACTTTTTCCTGGGTTTTAGGTCAATTGTTAATAGAAATTATTTTTATTTGTTTACATTTCGGTTTATTTTGACAAAACTCATAATTTCAACTTTAACAACGTTTAGATCGATTCTTGATTACAAAATTAATTATAAAAAACGAAGTATAAAAGAAATGATTTACATTAAAAAAACCAAAAATACCCTTAATTTTAGAGCTGATCCAGACAATCTTATTTATGTTTATAACAACTTAATAAAACAATAAAATGCAAATTTTTACACCCAACCCTAATTATCTTTGAAAATATTGACAGGGGATTTTACAATAAATTATCACTTTGTCCGTAATTTTGAAGATAGAAATAAAAATTAAAATAATTTTAGTATTACCTTTTTTAAGTTATTGTTATGCAATTTATTTTTAAAATCTGTCTACTTGGTATTTACCATTAGTGATTGCATTTAAGAGCAAACGCTAGTGACGCCTTCGCCATTTCGTTTTCTGAACAATATTTCGTAACTTCTTCGTTTCATCCAAAAGTCGACCAAATACTCCTCTTTGGAGTACAATTACCGACAGTTTTAAGTTAAAAAAAGTATAATTGAAAAATTAATAAAAGCATAAAACGAAAGTTTGTCAAATTTGCCCATATTTCTTTTTTTGCTTTTATTAATTTATAAATCCAACCTTTTTTAACGTAAAAAATAGGTAATTGTTCTCCTAAGAGGGGTATTTGGCCGAATTTTGGATAAAACGATAAAAGGACCGAAATATTGATCAAAAGACGAAATGGCGGAGGCGTCACTAGTGTTAGCTCTTAAAGTGTACGTATATGCGTACTGTTGGCATTTCCCAAGTAATAGTTGAATGCTTTCTATATCTAATTAAAATTAACCAAAACCACAAACGGGCCCAGAAACACAAATCAAGAACAAATATTAGGAACATGCAGATTGTATCCGTAACATATTATACCATCTGTAAATAGATATTCATAATACTTAGGTACATAATTATGCCAAAATATTTTTACTTAAGTTTACAAAAAAATCAAGTTTTATAAGGTAAATAGGTAAGTAAAAACACTTGTTGATCACTATGGAATGAATTATTTGTAAATGCTAGAGGGTAAATAAATTAAACTATACTTACTTTATTTTATTTTCTGATCAGCACTACAACAAACCTCACTAAATATATGCAAAAGACTCTACGTTAAAAATTAAACACCCGATCCGCAAAAGTTCAGGAGTTAAATAATTAAACTGAAATATATGGTGAAATAAAAACCAAGAGTCGATACATACGATGTTCGGTACTGTCTTTTCCCAAAAGCTCCTTTGTATAGTTATTGCAGGTCAGGAAGATTTTTACACGTAGGTACTAAAAGTACAGTTGGGTCGCACATGTTTCTTTAGGGTCGCTCTCATAAAATGATTGCCACCCAAAGAAAAAGTTTGAAGTCCTTTAATCTAAATAGTTCCCGTTATTTTTTTACAAAACACAGTAAAGAATCAAGAGAACCGACGAGATAACTTTCGTTCTCAGATGCTAACGAATTTTGCACTTTGCGCGACCAAATTTTATAGGTTAAATAACTGATTATATTTTATTCTTTTTTTTCTATTTCTCTTCTTACATATCGGACAGGCAGGTACGAGAATATCACTTTCTTTACACGTACTGAAACCGCGCCCACATTTGGAACCAGAATAGAACGTTCAAGGAATGTTCCTCAATAGTCCTAAAAATAAGTAGGATACAGCATATGAATATAATATACATATCACCTTTTGGAATCGAGTTACTTTTTGGAATATGCTAAATACATTCATTTCATTTACCTTTTATGCTTGTATTTACTGGTAGATTCCAGACACATGAAAAGAATATTATTAAACGAATATGCGAGTAAGAATGAAGAGGGAATATTCTTTGCATTAGCAATGTACCAAATGTGTTATCTGGGTTATGTGAAATCAAGTTTTACGATAAGCTATAAAAATAAATTTAAAAAACTCATGCAGCAAGTCAAACAGACAGGCGGCAACAATGTTTTAATTTAGCAGTGAAAAGGTTAGTCGCTTTCTTGTTGGTGAACTCATTGTGCCATCTATGAATTTGATGTAGCAGATTTAGAAAATCGGCTCATATAGCCTTCTTATAGTTTGATATTTAATGCTACGGTGAACGGAAAGCTGTATTTTTATAATTTTTGTTTGTCAGGTGATGTTATGTGATAATGTTATTACGTGAAAAAGCCCATTCTGCGGTATAACATTCTCACAGTATTTAATTAGTTAATATATTAGATTTTCAGATACTATTACGGCCCAATTCAACGGCCACACCCACGTCGATGAACTAAAACTATTCTTTGATCCGTCGAACTTGGACGAGGTCAAAGGAGTTGCATTTAACGGAGGAAGTCTTACACCTTATGTTGGGTCCAATCCTAATTACAGAATTTACGAAGTTAATAATGAGACTATGGTAAGAACCTGTTTTTTTATATTATTAGACGTTTGTTTAGATGGACGAATTCGTTCAACTTTTAAACGAGGCCAAGTTTTTTTTTAATCTGTTATGCCAAACCGGAGTAATAGTAGTTTATTTTAAAACACATTTGAATTCCATTGGGAATGGGGCACTTTCAATAAAAAAAAGTTTAAATTGGACACAAATTCATTGCTGAGAAACGTTTCGAAACATTTTCGATTAAAATATTAAAATTGTGCCGCGACAAATGTGTTACTAAACTTTTTCAAATTCTGGTCCCTGAAACATTTTTGAACTGTTTATTAAATTTTACAAACCAGTGTCTATACATTTAACAAACACAAAATGGAATAAATATTTTTCGAAATATTTTTAGATAAAATTGTAAAGTTACGTATGACACATGCGTTCCCAAATTGTAGCGACACATTTTCGATATGAGTGAAGCGAAACAAATTGGTATTTTTAAAGCCTGGAAAAGACTTGTTGGATTCTTATTGAAAAATAAGGTAATAACTGACTGTCAGTTTGGTTTTCAGGCATCTAAATCGACTAATGATGAAATTTTCTCATTCTTGGAAGGCCTCTACGGCAGTTGAAACGAGGGCGACGTGGCAGCAGCAGTGTTCTGTCATTCGATTGTGTTAACCACAGAATACTGCTGGTGTACCTAACTGGAGCGTTACGGTATTAGGGGCACTGCCCTGAACGGGTTTGCTTCCTATCTTTCTGGCAGGTATCGAATAGTTCGTTGCCACTCGTTTGATTTTTCTATGTTGAACATTCAGTGTGGGGGGTACCTCAAGGCTCTGCACTTGGCCCGGTTTTATTCCTATTGTATGTTAATAATTTGCCTTCCATTGATATTAGTGGTATATTTACTTTATTCGCCGACGATACTATATACTATCTTGTGACTTGGAAAAAATGCAGAAGAGTTAAGGCTAATTGTGCAGAAAGATTTAGGTACTGCTTATCAAATCGACGACAAACTTAAGTTTAAGGACTACATTCTTGCATTAAATGGGAGACTAGAATCCGGTTCTTCAGAGTGAAAGTTGTTTCAAGAGAATTGGGGAAGAGTGTGGGTAGAATGGTTTATTTTTCATTTGTTAAGAGTCACTTGAGATATGGTATTGCTTTTTGGGGATTTAGTAGTAAGGCCCTATTGAGCTCCACATTGGTTTTGAAAAGAGGGCATTAAGATACTTGTGTGGTGTTAATTGTCGTATTCACTGTCAACCTTTATTTGTCAGGGAAAATATTTTAACTTTGATTAGAATTTTAATCTTGGAAACGGCCTCTGCCTTATCCGTAAAAATATAAAAATTATGCTATTAAGAGCTCCTATAACATGCGTACTGTAAATAATATTCCTCTTCCTATACCAAACACTCTCACCAAAAATTCCTTAATATTTGATAGCATTAAAATTTATAACCACATACCATTGGCTTATCGGCAGGCGATTGATGACAGGATTTTTAAGCAAAGACTAAAAAGGCAACTAATTACTAGATCCTACTATACTCTCCAGGAATTTTACAATGAAAATATCTAGGCTTGTAGTTTTGTAAAACTTTTGATTAGTGTATATTCTTACCAGATTTTTTGTAAGATTGCATTTGTCTTAGTCTTGGATCGATTTGTGTGTAAATTTTTGACTATGACTATTTTGTTCTCTCATAAGATGTGATTATTTTGATTTAATTTGATAAAATGTGTAGGTTTCGAAAATGTTTCCAAATTTGTAGCCAACAGTTTCCTTTTTGTGTCGTAAACATCAGGGACATAGGTTTCGATACATTTACCGAAATGTGTCTAAAAAGCTACTTGGGATAACCTAGGTGGTGCATAACACATATTTCTAAACAAATATGAGGAGCCAAATTTGTAATATGTAAATTGTTGAATAAATTGTATAAAATATAATAAACCACTCTACTTTGCAGGAGGTAACAAACTACGAAGAGTACACCTTTAATCTAACTGCAGCTAACGATCGACCTCAATGGGGAACAGAATGGTACCGGCTCTATACTATGAAGGGAGCCTACGCCCTTCCTGATTTAGAATTAGCAACTCTGGGAGACTTTTATGTGCAATTGGCCAGTAATAATTCTATCAATCACTTGGTGGACAAATATTATAATCACATGTTCAGAAACAGTGATATATATCCGCTAGAAGGGTGTGATGAAGCGTGCAGGAAAAAGTTAGTTTGCATGATTGCAGCAACTGAAACTGAAGAGAGTCTAAAGTGTTGAGTATTCCTTTTAGTTTATTGTTATAATGAAGCTGCATATATTCTTCTTCAAACTCTTTTGCATCTGAGATACAGGATTTGACTCTGTGCTGCCTGAATTTGAAGAAGCACAAAATTATCACTTTTTTTCAACTTTGTTTTATTTATTACACCATAAAAATAAGTAATATAAAATATATTATGTCAACAAAACAATTTTTTTTTACTTATCCTACTCTCCCATTTCTACATCATCAACGACTAAATCGTCTAACATTTCTTCCAGTGTAATATAAGGCGTGTTTGGATCATAATTGGTATCGTTAATATCCACGGGAATAATTTTAGTGCTATCCTTGAAGATATTGACGTTCTGTCTGAGTTCTGGGTCTTCTTCCAAATCATCCATAAATTCGTTAAAGTTCCTATTTAGAAAAAGAAATGAGCCATTAGCCTTACATAATATTCCATTAAGAAATATGTAAAAATATTACTATATTGTGGAGGGGGTCCAAAAAAAGCCATATTGGCTCCCATATTAATTTTACATTAAAATTGCATTAGACTTTTTTAAAGGTTATTGTATGTTGGACTCGTACACCAAATTTTATTATTTTCTAATAAACCAATTAAAAGTTATTTAGAAAAATAAAATATAATCCGTAAATATTAAACACCCACAAGAGCAAAGAATACATTATATTTCGCACCGTAAACAACAATGAAGTCGAGCCGGTCCTGAAGTGTATTCAGATGATGTCGGTAAAGAAGCAAAAGCTGATAACAAGAGGGGTTTGCGCATGCCAATTGTTACTGGACGTCGAGAGATATGATTGGTGAGCCGTGCGTATAAACGTATATTTTCACCCATAAAACTTTTGTTTGCGCAAGCTGTAAGAGTCTAAAGGTACAGTTGTATTTATAAAAAAAACGGACAAGAATTAGAACGAGAGGTAAATTTTGTCATATTTGCGTAAAACCGGCTTGTCTAAATGATTGTTTATTGGAGGTTATCATACGTCATAGATTATCAAAAATGCAAAGCATTGGCGTCAGTGTAATAGGGCATGTGCACAACCTGACAGTCGCCCTGAGGAAAAACCACAAACGTCATAAAGAAAGATGGACGAATAATTACTAGATAACTTTTTGACCCCCTATAGCGATCATTTATGACTGAGACAAATGAGTTTGGCAACATTGAATTTTTTCAGTTTTGCTTCTATTTGCAACAACTTTTCGCTTTGCTTTTTACCAAATTAAAGTTTTTTATAGTTGAAATTGTTTATTCCTGTGTTATAACTGGCGCCTAGCAAACCTTATGTTTTTAAATTTGCAATATATTTTTTGTTTCCGGTGAAATCGTTCCAAAATTAAAGTACGTTGGGAACACTGTGAACACGTCGGCAAAATAAAGCACCATCAGCACCAATAGCAGTCTTTTTAAGCGTGACTTAGCGACCAGAGATGGCCGGGACCGACAGCTTTACGTCTCCTCCGAAAGACGATCTTACACCAACCAACTAAAATTCGGTCATACTTTTCTATTATGCGTATGCCCACTCCGGGAATCGAACCCGGATCGCCACGGCCGTAAGCGGTATCTCTACCACTGAGCTACGACTGGGCTTTCTTACCGAAGAACAGCGATAATCGGGGATTATTTTTGCTTTAAATTATATATACCGCAATCCTCAATTTTGGAACATGGTCATTTTTACTGATGAAAAGACGTTCCAGTCAACTTATAACGGACAAATTCGTGTGTACCGTCCAAACAATACCTGGTTTGAAAAGCGATATAAATGCCCTCACTTCTAAACATGGGCGTATCTCTGTAAAATGTATGGGGCTGGATAAGTGTTCATGGACATGGTGTTTGCTGGCGAATAGAGGGAAGATTTAATGCCGGAAATTACATTAACATTTTAGAAAACATATTGTTACAATATATCCCAATAATTTCATATTGTAACAAGACAATTTTCCAGTCCACATTGCCAATGCTGTAACCCACTGGTTTTTAACCCATAACGTGGAAGTGCTGCCTTGGGTCGCTTATAGTCCCGATATCAATCCAATTGAAAATATTTGGGGTATATAATCGTAAGAAAAATATAAAATCGAAATTTTAGGCCACAAAATTCAGAAGATTTATAGGAAATAATACATGCGTGCTGGGAAGAGCTTAATCCAAATATTGTATTAAATGTAATTCAGTCAATTCCGAATAGACTGGCTCAAGTATTAGAAAAACATATATGACCAAATATTAGCTTTTATTTATCCATAATAATAGACACAGCCCCCCCCCCCCCTGACTAATCTCCCAGATTTGCCCTAGTTGGATGAGCCAGGGGCCACCCCCCTCCCGAATATAGAATAGTAACGCCACTGATTATTATAATCTATTTACATACATGTGTAACATAATATTATAATAAATATCTTATCGTTTGGAAATCCACTTTACAAATAATTTTTAAATAAAGAGCTGAATTTAATGTACCTAATCGTTTTCTTATTTTAATTGAAATACTTGCGCATTCATTTTGCGAAACCAGTTTATTTGACCAGTTTAATTTTGTAACGGCGTTTGGCAAGATGAGGCCAAAGTTTGTTTTGGTGGTTGTTTTAACATGTTTTTTACAAATATGTTATGGTATTGACGATGGTAAGTATAAACCATATATATTTTTTAACCACGGTAGTTCCACTGCCCGCATATTTCCAATTTCGCTGACAGCGCTGTGATTCGAACGAATTCAGTTCGAACTGTATGGCACTCCTCGCTTCACGAGGGGCAGTTGGAAGATTATTCTGTATTTAAATTTAAGTGGTGGCGTCTGATCAAAATAATTATTTGGACAATAGTCATTAAGATTAATCATAGTCAGAAAGAGTCGTTAAGAATTAAAAACACAATCACAAAAATCTGCTTAATTAGACATAAATTATTTTGGCGTACTGCATCTGCCCCTGAAGCTAGTTCTAGCATAGATTATTTTGAAATACCGGCGCATTTGCCCATTAGCAATCAACGCTGTACAGGGGTTTTCCGTATATTTTGGAGCACCCCTGGAGCTTTTATTTGAAGACATAAAAAAAACTTTAAATTACCAAAGTTGCATGATTTCTCCTGAACTGCTAGAATTTGTTATCGGGCAAAACAAACGAACATCGTAAATTTGTTTAATAATGCCAATGTCGATTTTTTTAAATGGACACCCTGTATATTAATTTTTTTTTAACTCCTCACTCTTTTCTGATTCCAAATATGTATAAATGTTATATGTTTACTTTAGTATTATTATCATTATTTATATTAATTATTATTACTGAATAAGCATTATGTTCTAGCATGTTTTCCTCACACCAATATAGATTCTCTAATCCGCAATATTTTGAAATGAAATTTTGCCTAAACGACTAAAGTAAACATAAAACATATATACATATTTGGAATCAAAAAAGAGTGAGGAGTTAAAAAAAAATTAATATACAGGGTGTTCCATTTAAAAAAATCGACATTGGCATTATTAAACAAATTTACGATGTTCATTTGTTTTGTCCGATAACAAATTCTGGCAGTTCAGGAGAAATCATGCAACTTTGGTAATTTAAAGTTTTTTGTAGGTCTTTAAATAAAAGCTCCAGGGGTGCTCCAAAATATACGGAAAAACCCTGTACATAAACACGCGATACAAGGTGTCTACTCAGGTCATTAAAAAATGTCAATGTCACTAAATTTCTGCGCTTTCTGCTGCTTCAGCAACACCAATTATACCTGAAAGTTCATATTTGTCTTGTATTTTATATTACTAAATTTAAAAAAAAAACACTTCGTTCACAAGGGTCTGAAGCTCCGTATGGAAGCATTTAGGGACCTAAGGAAATATGAACTTTTTTTCATATAATTTTATATAAAATCATCTCTTAAAATTCGTCATCGTCATTTCGGAACATCCTGCTATAAGCGTACTCTGGTCCTGGAAATTGGTCATTGTCATTTAATTTCCGGTTTTGATATAACATAGTCGGCTTCCACTTAACTAGGCGCGTTATGAACTTATCATAGAGAAACTTATATAGTGTTGTCTTGCTCAAACCAAGGTTAAAACGGCATTATAAAGATATCCGTAATATAAACGCGATAAACCTATTGGTTATTTATGAATCTGAGAGAGAAGCAAATCTAAATTTCAGTAATTATCAAAATGTTTCGAAGAACACTACCGTATTATATAATGTCGTGAATACGCTCCCTAGTTTTGACAAATGTGTCATTATTAAAAATATTGTGACATAAAATGTCGAGTACAAATCGGTTTGCAGGTTTTCTGCATCCCCAGGCAAAAGAAATGGTTTTCAATTTAATAGAATATTTTAAAAATGAAGAAAAAAAGGCTACTGAAACCGGCGTGGTATTAAATCCCAAGCACATTACAGAGAAAGCATCGGAAGCACTAAAACTAAGTTTAAGATCAATACAGAGGATTGTTCATGAAAGTAGTAGAAATATACCAATGAAGAAAACGCAACGACGATCAAAGAAAACGAAGATTGAAACTTTACAGGAATGTAAAAAAATGGATGTAAGGAATGATACAACTTATATGCATCACAAGTCGATATAACGCTTTCAGCTCTTCTGAAAGATGCTTTGAAGAAACGAGGTGTTTTGGAAAAAGGTCTTAGGTCATTGTCAGGGCTCATTAAAAGCTTAGGATTTCGTTATAGAAAGGACTGCAACAGAAGATATTTGTGCGAACTACCAAGAATTGCAAGCGAACGAGTAAAGTTTCTGAAAAAATATGTTGAAAATTATGAATCAAAGTTTAGAAAAGCAGTTTTTTTAGATGAAACTTGAGTATTTTCGAATGGAAGTGGGTCTAAATCATCTTGTGACTTGTCTATAAAAGTCTAAACATATGTATTGTATGTATTGGCACCAATAAGTTATTTGTACCTATTCGCAATAATATATATACATCAGTTTAGTTAAAATACATGTAGGTACACAAAAATATTCAAAATTATATACAATGTAAAATGCAGACAAATTCTGATGTTCTAATTTTTATTTATAAAACAATCACCCCCATTTACGGACCAACATTTGATTCCCAAGGGTGGTCGCTAGTCAGAGGTTTTACTGTAGGTATATTGATTATCTAATTTTCCATTAATTTAGTTATTAAATTTTTGTAATATAAAACTATTTTGTCAACTGTGTGCAACAACACGAACGCACCCCTGCATGGGAAATTAATTTTGGAACGAAACCCGTCACTGTCATTATGTCATTTTTATTATGACTGATAGTTTCAAATTGATTGTTAACCTATTAACACTCAATTTTATGGAAAATCAGCTGTCCATATGCCGCCATATTGGTTTCTATATTTTGAAACATTTTTGAACCTCTGATTCATTTCATTTGATTCAGGAGGTCACGTGCGCCTAGTTAACTGGAAGCCGACTTATATTAATTATTATTAAATTATAAAATAATTACGAATTCGAAAAAACGGTTCAACTCTTTCAAGTCGAAAAGCAATTATTGTGCCAGGTTTTTCAAAAAAAAGGGGGTTTAAGAACAAGAACCAAAATCTCTGAAATTGTTCTGGATTCTAATAAATTTTGTCACCATTTGGATACATTTCATTAAGTTATCTACACGTTCTGCCTATAATCTTATCACATTGTCCATGTATAATAAATAAATGCAACATAACTGCATTTGAATAACTATTATGATCTTCCATTGTACCGAACGAAGGAATGTCACTTCTTTTAAATAAATGGTTGCCATGGAACATGGAACCTAAGAATAAAATTATTGTTTTCATGGCCTCCTACTAAACTCGTTGAAAATCACATGTTTTAGGAAATTTCGTAAATAAATAATGCTTATCAATCGAAAACTTCAAGTATTAGATATAAGCAAGGTAAATATTATCAAAAAAACACTTTTATCGACTTTTTAAAACAGTATTAAAATTCTAAATCAATCAATCAATCAATCAATTAATAAAATAGATTTTCGTCCATTTTTTTAAGTAGGTAACCTACAAAAATATATTTCCAGACTGCTAGTAGTAGGCTAGTACGATTGAACTAAAATATGACCCAAAAAATCAAATGGGTAAACGCATTTTTTAACCATGCGCAAAATTTTAAGGTAGTAATATTTTAGAGTTTGGAGAAAACAGATTTATTAAATCATGTTTTCGCTAAAAAAAATGGAAAATTAATAGGTACCCAAAAAAGGGCTACTGATAAGTATCTATAGAGTAATATTCAGATAAGTTGCTCAGAAATACATATGTAGAATCTGAAAATTAAAAAATATATAGGGTATATTCTATGTAAAATAACAATGTTGTCACTTGTTTTGTGTAAAAGTGGCAACGCCGCCTTACTAAAAATATTTTAAATCTTGAACAGGGTCGTTTATCGGAGCAATCAAATTTTCAAAAAAAAAAAACGTTACCCGTTTTCTATAAACGTCTAACGTTCCATCTACCTAATTTTTTTAACTTAAAAAAAAAAACCAAACACTCTGTATAGGTAGGTATAGATAATAGCAATTGCATTGTGCTTTAGATTTTAACGATATTGATGAAATCAAGTGGAAAAAAGTGGATGAACCATGTACCGTATGTAAAGAAATTACTGGCAATATTATTTCGCTAAGAAAAAATAATGGCAGCAGAGCTGATATGTATGACTTACTCACTGACCTCTGTCTAAACTATACTGATTATGGATCAATAGCATGTATGGGAATGGTGGAAATTAAATTAGTAAGTTTCTTTCGTGGATCGCATAAAGCAAGAGTATAATAGCCAGTGGCGGCTTTTCCTAGAGAGACTGCGTATTCGCTCCCAGCTCATTGCCGAAAATACAATAAATTTTATTTCATTTTGACCTCATGTTTATCGGGTGACGATAAATTCGGCGGATCTAGCGATAAATCGGGAGCATTGGCACCACTGCCTCCGACTTTTTCTCAAGGGCTCCGTGTTCATGCCACATAATATAACTAGTATATTCATATCGTATAATAATATATTCTATCTACGTGTCAGTAAAGTGGAAAGTGGAAAGCACAATCTTATAAAACATGACTCGGTCATGAGCGTGGTACACCCATAAAATTAAATGTAGATATTTAAAATAGTAAATTCTACAATAATTAAATTTTATTTTATTTTAAGATAACTATTTTTATCAAAAATTTAAAAAAATAACTTTTTATATGGCTTTTTTTTTATTTTGTCATGAAAAACCTTTATAGGAAGCCGAAAAATACTGCAAATTATGTATTAAATTTAATTTTACTGCAGTTCGTTAATTCGATAGAATAATTTGCTTTGGGTCTCAAACACGCTTTAAAAACTGCCGTCCCTGACTGTCTTTTAGTTGCTTTTAAATTGAGCGTTCCTTTTAGAAATTTAACTTAGCACAGCAAAGATTTTTTCCTGCCGGCTGCGGCAAGTAGGGGTGTGGAACAAAATCGATTATTCGATTAGAGATAATTTTTTTATCGATTAATCGAAAAATCGATTATTCGATTGTTAATCGAAAAAGAAACTATTTTTCGATTAATCGCAAAAAAAAATATTTTTTGATTAATCGAAAAAAAAATATTTTTCGATTAATCGATTATTCGAAAAAAAAATTTACGATTTTTTGATTAATCGATTATTTAGTAATCGAAAAAAAACGATTCTTCGATTAGTCTAAAATCAAATCAAAATCCAAAAAAAAATGGTTTTTTCGATTAACCAAAAAAAATATTTTTCGATTAATCGATTAATTAGGTATTCTAAAAAAAATTTACAATGTTTTGATTAATCAATTATTAATCGAAAAAAAAACGATTTTTCGATTAATCAATTGATCAAAAAACTATTTTTCGATTATTCGAAAATATAGGTATGTTTTTGGATGATTGAAGTTGGTAGTTCCTTATTATTGCTGTAAGTCTCTATATATTTATTAGCGACCCTATTAGGCCTATTATCCTGAAAATCGATTTAAAAAATATTATAGCATATTATTGCAACACAACCAACGAAATAATTTGAACAAAGTTTCAATCTGTGCGCCTTTCATAAAATTAATATTCTTAACGATCCAATATTTGAATCGACTTATTGATTTATTTTAATAAAATCAATCGATTATTTTCGATAAATCGACTAATCTCGATTAATCGATTATTATTTTTGATTAATCAGAAATAATCTATTATTCTGGATTAATCGATTATTTTCAATGAATCGGTTATTTTCGATTAATGGATTATTTTTGATTTTCGATTAATCGGATATAAATAACTATTTTCGATTAATCGATTAATAGGAAATAATCGATTATTTCAACTAATCGAAAATCAATTATCTTTTTCGGTAATCGCACAGCCCTAGCAGCAAGGGCTGCGGTTAAGTATGCCCCTCTCTATTTCCCAGGCAGACAATACGAAGTTGTTCGCCAAGCGTTCCTTTAACAACTTAATATAGCTAAGCAAATATTTTTACCTTGCTTTGCTCTTTGAAAGAAGCAAATGAAAAGTAAAAAAGAAAATATAGAGGGGCATACTTAACCGCGGCAAGGCGGGGGGGGGGGGCTGAGCTGAGTTACATTTCTAAAAGAAAAGTTCAACTAACCATTGGCTTTCCTTTGCTATTTAAGAGTAACTTAAAGGAACACACGGCTAATAGGCCTCCTAAGATTGAAGGTAAAAAGTATTTAACAAAAAATACTTTTGACCGGGCTGATCCCTCGAAGACACCCCCCTCCCCCCTGGATTTGTCTAGTACCGAAATAGTGTGGCTATGATGCAAAGATTACCAGATGTGTAGAGGCTCTGACATCATGTGATCATTAAAATTATTTATAATATTATTCTAAACCATAATATGAAAACAGAATAAAAATGACCAACTGTTTATATGGTTACTTACTCACCACGTGACGTCATAGACTTTAAAATTCATACCTTGTTAATCTTTGTACCGATAGTATAGCTAGGAATGTTGTCTCACTTACTCGACCTTTAAAATCGAGAAGGCTATGATTTTTATAAACACTGTTCTGTGGCACCAAGCCTTTATCACCGTTCGATCTGATCTGATTTTATGAATGGGTATATATTTTGAACTATTATTGTTCCAGTATCTTCGATAACTAAACATTTTTTTTTTAGGATACAGCCCTTTATATAATCGACAATAAAGCTGATTTAACACCAGCACGATTTTGCTCTATACATTTCCAAAACTATGGATGTGAAGATCCCAATGCAGAGTCTTGGAGTATTCCTTTACCTCCATTACCATCAGGTGACGTTGAAGCTAAAGTCTCCGACGAGGTAGGTATTATTTTTGAATTATTCAAAATATTATATACTTATTAAAAAATTCGATGTTCTTACTAATGCGGAAACTGACAGTGTATTTTCCACACTTAGGACCAAAGCTCAATGAACGTGAATTTGACAGTGTATGGTGGATTGGTTGATTACCGCTATTTTTTAAAATATCGACCAATCAAGTCACACTTACGTTGTCAAATTTACGCCCATGGATGGGGACTCAGGCTAAATGTGGACTCGCGTCAAAGTATAGTAAAAATTTTGAATACTCTCGCAAGATGAAGGCAAAGTCACGTGACACTCTGTCAATTTTGATAGGTTATTGATATGAATTCCAGGACCGGACTTGAAAATTATACATGTGATACCTTCTAAAACAATTGATGCAATAGTTTCATCGGTTCTACCGCTTTGCCAAATAATAATAATAATAATAATTTGTTTTGAAAGTTTTGTTTTATAAATATTATAATTTAAGGTAGGTTATAATAAACATGAGGTTTTATATGGTTTAAAGATAAAGTGTCAAAATAGATTTAAGAACTATATAATATTATAATTATCCAAACCTTGAAAATACTAAATTAACTGAAATGAAAAACGAAACTTAATACTTATCGATGAAATCAACTAACGTGCAAGGCACATAGTAATAATTATGATTCTTAATAAAAAAAGAATAAAAAAATTTCAACCTGTGAATTTTTGGTCCAATGAATAAAAATTGTGGTTACTTACCGGCCACACAAAAGTATTTAAAATTCAATGAAAGTAAAAAATAAAAGGCAAGATAACTACTAAGAATTTTGAAAACATAATTAGATGTAACAGAAAGCACAAAAACGCAATTCTTAACTCGGTGTTTGGGCTCATTACGGTCCACTACTGATCTGGGGATATTATTATGCCCCGATATCACCGATGACAAATTTTTGCTGTCATCTGTTTTAAAACGAGAGAATTCGTGCCGTTTACTATATTACTTATTTCTACATTAGTATTAGTTAGGAAAATAATATTATTTCAAGGTGTAGATTACTGTAAGATGTACTATTTTTCAAGTTATTGGTTCTAGGTCTAGGTAATTTATATATTGTAAAAACTGCGAATACCTATAATATCGTACCATACTTATATTATCTAAGTATAGGTACCTATAGTATCTGCAGAATTATACCGTTGACTCCTACTGCCAAAAATAAACTACCTGATTAAGACCTTATACGCCTCAACCTCTTCAAAGGGAATTAAATGGGATTAGGATCGGCTTGAAAATGTACCTACACCAAATGATTTATTTTTATAATTTAAAATAAATAGGTATTTTTAGTTTTAGGTAGGTACCTATAATAAATGTAAAATAATGATAACAATTAATTATAATTGAAAATAATATAATTTAAAAGTATAACTATTAGGATAACAAGTACAATAAAAATTAATTAAATTCTAAAAACTATTGGTAATTTATTCAAAATTTAACTCTGTATCACTATCACTATCTTCATCTAAGCCTAAACTTATAATTAAGGGTTGAACATTTATAATCATACAATTGTAAGAATTTTCCACCTTAAGTACATGCTGTACACAGTTTTTTCAGCTGTCTGCAGAAATTTTTCTTACTTCGTTTTTAATTAATTCTACTACAGATGCATTTAATATAGGAGAAATATTATTTCTCCTAATATTGGATTTTAATTGGTGCCATATTAGCTCAGTAGGATTGAATATACAATAGTATGGAGGAAGACGCAACACTGTTTGTCCATTTTCTGCTGCAAGTTTGTCACACTCGTATTCCTTATTTTTTTTAAAAGCTTTTAATACTTCTAGCAGTTCTTGTTTTTTGTAAGTTTCTTCAAAATATAAATCATTTTCAATAATGAAAATTTTGAATTTCTGCTTTTGTATTATTAGAATTGGGAATGATTTTTGCTTGCCGACTATGATAACTATAGCATTGTCCATTACAATGACGCTATTTTCAGGTATATTTTTAAGGAGTTTATGTTTAAACCAATCTTCAAAAAGTTGTGCGTCGGTATCTTGATGGTAATCTAAAGAAGAATCTGCTATGTTTTTAGCTGAAAGCAACAGACAATTTGGAGCAAACCCGTTCTCTGAACCAGCATGTAATATTGTGATTCTTTTGCCTTAATTTGATGGAGCCTTGGTTTGACATTTTTTGGAAGAATCGTCCCAACCTTTTCTTGGAGTGTCATGGGTATCAAACCATGTTTCGTCAAGGTAAATAATTGGACGATTTTCTTCTCTAAATTGTTTAACAGCTGTTAAATATTTAAGTCTCCATTCCCGTAAACGTTGAGATTCCATTAATGTTTGTCTTTTATTAATGCTTCGATATTTAAAACTCATTTTATGCAATATTTTCCTAAGGCTTGAAAGGCAACAAGAAATATTTGTTTCGTCTTTAATCAGCCGCTCTTTGAGGGAAATCAAGGTGGTTGTTTGTGCCTCATACATTTGGTAAATCTTTCTTCTTAATAAATCCATGTCATTTTCGTCAATGCTTCTAAATGTGCCAAAATCACTGCGATTTTTTCTAGGATTAACAGTTTTAAATAAGTACTATGTCTCTTACCGAAGATAAAGGAGTTTTTGTCAAAGTAGACGTCTCTGCTAAGGCATCCATCGAAATAAAATTTCTACTCAACAAAAATTGATACACATTTTTAATTATTAGTTTGGCATCGGTAGATAAATGCTTTCTTTTAAAAATTACACTTGAAGATGCCCCCCTATCAGCACAATTCCAAGGATGGCACATTCTACCACTAATAAGCCTAACTGAAAATTACTCGCCGGAAAACCACTAAAGACTAAAATTATTAAAAATCAGTTTGTATTTATACATATATATGAATCAGGCATAGGTATAAATTGAATTTGTACCTGGTCCGGCTCTGCTCGAAAAGGTTTTAAAATTTGGGATTTCATTATTTATTTTATGGTCAAAGGGATAATGAGGGTTTATTGCAGTAAAAAGATCAACGGTATATTTCTACAAATACTATACCATACTTATATTATCTAAGTAGGTACTTATCTGATTCCAGAATATTACCACAGTGGCCCATATCTTACACTTAACAGATATACACTTTGACCCTCTATACAAATGGTACGCAAACGCAGATTGCGACCGACCACTTTGTTGCGAAGTTGGTTATAACGCTGACAAGACAAAATCCGCTGGTTACTGGGGAAGCTACCTCGTATGTGACTCTCCGTCGACTGTTATTACAAATGCCTTTTTTAGAATTGGAGGATGGCATGTAAGTCAACTTAAGCTTAGATCTTAAGGTGGGTGTATCCCATAGACATTTACCTGTAGATAAGCAAACAATACTATCACGAGAGTGGAAAATTTAAGGCATTGCGCATGGAAACAAAACCACAGAAGAGTAAGCATACGCACTGCAAAATTATCGTTTAACGAATGGGAAAATAGACAGTGGCGGCTCGTTAATGAAGGGCTCTGGGGCGCTACCCTCCCTGCAATTATTGCAAACAGAATCCAAAAATACTTTACTTAAAAACCCAATAAAGCAATCTATGTAAGCAATCCATTAAAATAATTCAAACCAAACATAGCCCTATTCCAACGGGCAGGTTATACTCATAGACAAGCGAGTTGCGCGCTCTCAATGTTTTTATACTAAGCGCGGGCGGACGACCGATTATCCGTCCCGATTCAACGCGGCTTCTCAATGAGTTGTCATGACGATAGAGGCGTGACGTCACCTACACATCGCACAACGAGCGGCCACGATGAGTTCCAATTTTCCGCGCCCAACAACAGCTGTTCGCGATGCCACGGTAGAATGATAATATTGATTAATATATTATGTACTCTGGCGAGGCGACCTGTCGATGCCGCTAGGCGCTAACGTTTTGTTTATTTGTTTTGATTTGATTTATTAGTTATGTTGTTGTTGTTGGAAAATGTCGTGTAATATGAAGGTCAGTGATTTACAGAAGCTTGTGTTTAGTTCTCTGAGCTTAAGTGAAAAACTTGATTTAAAAAATGCAGGGCGGCCACTAGAAATTGAACATAGTACAAGTGCAATCAAAATGTAAAAGTATGGCACAGTTTACGCGTAAGTTTGACAAAGAAATATATAATAAAAAATCCTGGATATGCGGTTGTGAGGACAAAATTTTTTTTGCTTCGTGTGTCTTCTTTTTGACGGGGATGATAATTGGACTATAAATGGGGTGCACGACTTAAAACATCTCTAGAGAAAATAAAAAAACATGAAAATAGTGCAAAACATCGTCATAATGTGGTAAGTTTTGAGATCTTAGGACAAACTAATATTTTAACTTGTTTAAGTAGTGCTTATGCTGATGAAATTAAAATTGACAACGAGAAAGTTAGAAAAAACAGACACGTACTTTTGAAAATAATAAGACATTTAAAATTTTTTTTTATTTAAAGCCAGCGCCCGCAATTGTATTAGACTGTCAAAATTTCGTACAGAGGCTAAAAATGCCTAAATAAACAACTTTTTCGAATAAAGTTTTTCGATATTTTGATAAATAAGGGCATTTTAAAACCTATTTTATTAAAAATGTCAAATTTGACAGGTAACGCAAGTCGCGCAGCTGCTTCAGTGTACGTCATTTTTGGTTTTTAGGTAAGCAAAAACTAACTGCTTTTTCAATTTTTACCTATACCTAATAATAAAAAAAAATCCCATTTGATGCGGACTTTCTTGCGGACACTGTATAATACCGTACACCCTCTGACAATTTTTTTAACTGTATGAAGAGTATAATCTTGCCAACTTCGCCTAAAAGCCCATCTCTAAAACAGATATGTAGGTATTTATAAAAACATTGCCTTATATTTTTCATGTTTATTATTTATGTTTTCGCAATTCCTGCTTTATTATTTCTACTTACCTCGTAAACTGCTTTAAAGGGTAAATGTGTCTTTCAGGCATCACTTTCTCCTGCAATATATGGTTAACGGATTGACCTCTTTTTTCCGGACACCATAATTCACATCACCATAATATAAACAAAGGGTATGCAAAATCGGCCATCATTTGCAATTGACATATTTTGACATTAAGGTTGAATTCTCAACGTCATTCAATCTATTGCCAACCTATAACCTATTTCGCGTTGATTTTTTGAGTTTATTATTTTAATAACTAACATTTAAAGAAAATCAATATCGTCGGTACATTATTTAGGTAGTATCTGATATATTACAAAAATATCAATTTATTTCATTGCTAATTTTTGGAGAACTGTATAGTTAAAGAACAATGAGTGACAATGACATAATAATGTTAAAAAAAATCTTACCCGTTATTTTTCGCTATACAATTCTTCTAAATTAAGTTATGAAATTCCTTGATATTTATTAAATATGTCAATTATTACCTATAGAATATCAAGCCGATACTGATTTTCTTTAAATTTTGTATAAAAGCTAGAAAACATAAATAAATCTACGCGAAATAGGTTATAGGTTGGCAAGCATGTTGATACTCATACCTTAATGTAATTTTAAATCGTTTTTTCTGGTAAAAAAAAATATGTCACCAAAGATTAGGACTTGCCTATTGTCAAGATATGCAATTTTAAAACACAGGATCTTATGGAAAATAGATACCCTACTTATTTTTTTACTTCTATGTTCTGTGCATATAGTCGGATCTGGTCTTATCGTGCGGGTCATACGATTCAAGAAAGACATACTCTCAGTTTTTGTTTTCTTTACTTGCGTTTAATTTTACCCTCTAAATAAAATACGTAAGATAAATGAGACAGACTTATGCAATTTTGACATGAAAAAAAAGGATATGTATTTACTTTCCAGCGATTCTAAAAAAGCTTATAATAGCACCAGCTACGTTTTATTTTAAATATGCCAGTTTTGTAACTTTGACAGTTTGTGACAAAATGAAACAATTTTCTGGGTTTTTGCATCCCCAATCAAAAAAAAATGGTACTTAATCTGATAAACTATTTCGAAAATGAAAGAAAAAGTGGAAATTCGCCAACCAATATTCAGGAAACAGTAGCCAAAGCACTGGGAATTAGTTTAAGGACTGTGCAGAAAATTGTGCATGAAACAAAACATAACATAATACCCAAGAATACTAAAAAGTGTAAACGAAGAAAGCCAAAGACTGAGGATTTAAGCGAAAATATTAAAATGGGAGTTCGAAATGTGATTTACGATTTATACAAATCAAAAACCAATGTAACTCTTCCAGTTTTACAAAAAACATTAAAAATTCGGGGTGTTTTGAAAATTGGACTTGAAGCGTTATCAAAATTAATAAAAAATTTAGGTTTTTGCTATAAAAAAGACTGTAACCGAAGATTTTTATGTGAGCAGCCACCGATAGTGAGTCAGCGTGTTCAGTTTTTAAAAAAATATACGGACAATTACAAATCGAAATTTAGAAAAGTGGTATTTTTAGACGAAACGTGGATATTTTCGAATGGAAGTGGTTCAAAATCTTGGCAAGATGAGTCTGTAAAAAGTGTTAAAAGGAAAAAGGATAGCGGTACGGGAAAGCATTTTATTATTTTGCATGCCGGTTCTGCAACAGGATATGTTGCAGGTGCGAGTTTAATTTTTTCTTCAACATCAAAAAGTGCTGACTATCATGATAATATGAATTGTGAAATGTTTGAAAAATGGTTAAAAGTTCAATTGATACCAAATTTGGATGCTTTAATGGATGCTGGGTCTTTAATTGTATTAGATAATGCATCATATCATTCAAGAATTTTAAATAAACAGTCTACTTCATCTTGGAGGAAAAGTGATATTTATGAGTGGCTGGAAAAACACAACCAAAATCCTTTACCAAATATGCTTAAATCGGAACTCCTATCAATAGCAAAGTCTCCTAAAAAACCCAAAATATACGCGGTAGATGAAATACTGCGTGAATATGGTCATGAGGTTCTACGACTGCCGCCATATCATTGCCAGTTTAACGCAATAGAATTAATATGGGCTGGTGCAAAGTCTTATTATGAAAAACATGTAGGTGATGGTCTTAAATCCGACCAAGTACAAATAGTTTGGCAAGATTCGTTAGATCATATTACACAAGAGTACTGGAAGAAATCGGTGGAACATACAGAAATATTAATAAGGGATTGGTGGGATCGAGAACAAGTACTAGATCGAAATAGCGCCAATGATAATTGCTCCATTCGAAGACGACTCAGACGACGAGGACTTTTCAGATTTTATAAGTGACGATGAGAGTTTTTAGGCTATAATTATAAACGGTGTTTTTCGTTTACATTTTTTAGTATTCTTGGGTATTATATTATGCTTTTTTTTCAGGCATATTATTCTGCATAGTCCTTAAACTAATTCCCAGTGTTTTCATTACGGTTTCCTGCATATTGGTTTGCGAATTTCCACTTTTTCTTTCATTATCGAAATAGTTTATCAGACTAAATGCCATTGTTTTTTTAGGTTGTAGTAGTAAAATTGTTAAAATAAATTGCACTGTTTGTTATTGTCGTTTTTAATTAAAGGGTACAGTAGGTATATTATTAACGATTATATAATTTTTTTGTAACTTTTTCAACTTCCCTGTACATAATTTTTACAAAACTAATAATATTAGGTATTTTTCCTTTCTTCGGTATATTGGTAAATAATCTCACAACATTTTGATAGCCTCTGTGTTGTCTGATTTGACGCATATGATCAGTGACCTGCTTTGGACCCGCACGTTAAGACCAGATCTGACTATATCAGTAAAATTGAATCTCGATACCAAATTTTCAGAAACAAGATATAGACTGGATGTATTTTACTGGCGACATTGTTAATCACAGGTATTGGGCAACAAGCGTTAAAAATAATAGCGAGAGCATAACAGCTATTTTGAAAAAATTTGCCGAAACTTTTCCAGGAATACCGTTATATCCGATTTTAGGCAATCATGAATCACATCCTGCAGATTTGTAAGTACAGACCCAGATTATTATATTAAACTAGCAAATTTAGAGAAAAACTTCCATTGTTACGAAGCAAGGGCGGGGCAGCTGCTACTTCCCCATAAACAGGAAAGCGATAACGCGTTTTCTTGACTCACATTTCTGACTTTCCTTCCCTTTACGTGAACAATATAAAAATTCCTGATACGGACAATCCTAAAACGGCCCATACGCTGCATGCGGCGATACAATGGAGGACTTGAGTAGGTACAATATTATTACATTATTCATATTTATTTATTGAAATTAACTTTTAGCTTCGCACCCGATACAATCAGCAAAAACCTAAATATATCAACTCAGTGGCTCTATGATCTAGCAGCTAAAGACTGGGGAAGATGGCTGCCCGATTCCACTGCGGATACTATAAAGAAGGGAGGTTTTTATACCGTATTGGTTAAACCTGGTTTCAGAATTATTGCTTTAAACAGTAATGTTTGTTACATCGAAAATATGTAAGTATTAGGACAATGATTACTAAAGTGTCAAGTAATAGAAGAGAGTACCTAGTTATTATGAATTTTGTCTTATTTATGTCTGTAGTACAAGGGCTTATTAGATTTAATTTTATCGTGCACTATAATAAATTATTAAATAAGTTGCAATTCTTTTGTTTTGCTTGTAAAGTCTGTTCAAAGACCGCTGACCGTTAAGAGGAAGTAACCCCTTTTACCACAATGAAAATTGCCGAATGTTTTGCTGGTCAAACGAAAAGAAAAAATAAATTCTACTTTAAATACCCCATCCAGAAAACTAAATGGCGATCGAAAATATTCCCAAAATTTTTTTTAGAATTTTTTTTTATTTTTAGTAATTTTGTAATATCTTAAACAATTCTTTATTGAAAATTCGCTGTGGCTGTGTACACGTAGAGTAGAATTGAAGAAAAGAGTCGAGTTTGTATTACGTTTAAAAACTTTTATTTTATTAAAATCTTAGCAGAGCGCTTTCGGCTTTCGCCATCTTCAGTTCTATCTGAAAGTGAGAATTGAAAATTTTTATAACGGTAGGTTAAATAACAAAATTCTTGGAAAGAATTTGTGGAACGCAAAGAATTTATAACATTTTTATTGATTTAAAATTTGATTTTCAATACTCACTCGTCAATATACAATGATATCCTCAAGGTGGAATGGCATTACGTCCACACAATGTTTTGAAAATGATATTAAAATTGTAAAAGGACAACACGAAACAAAACATAAAACATCTTTGATTTAAAAAACGTGCTGACAGTGGTAAAAGTAACGAACAAGTAAACCGAAGAAATCGAAAATTCGAGATGAGGTTACAGAATTAAAAATCTATCCTTTTATTTTTACATGAAAAGAAGGATGTAATGAGTTTTAAGGTGGTTTATTGTAAACAACGAATGAACATCCTTGACGTGTTTGGCGGGATTTTTTGAATTTAAATTGCGTTTCGTGGAAAGCATGAACTGACTTATGAAGAAAAGATCGAAAATAAAAAGAAAAATGTGAGGGAAATAGAAGAAGTCACGACATGATGCAAAATGTTAAATGTAAAGGGGGGGGGGGGGGGGTAGGAGTTTTTGAATAATCGAACGTTATAATGAATGTAGAGTAATTGTGGTTGCCTATAGTGTATGCAAATTGAAGTTCTGAAAACTGAGGGTTGACGACTAAATGGTGAAGTAATATTTAAATGATAAACAATTTATCGATTAAAAGTTGAAAAAGATTTTTTTTAAAAGTATTAGTATATGGCGGGGAAATTCTATGAAAACAAAATGGATCTGCAGAGGAAGGGAGAAACTAATTATGTCAGAAAGTGACTTATTCCAGGAGACGTCTATGAAGTGGTGTAAATTGTCTGTTGAGATTTACCTGTGTGTTAAGGCACAAATTATTATTTTTGAGTTCTCTATTGATTTCAATGTCTTCAAGGAAATCCAATCTATTAAAGTTCCTTGAAGAGATATTGTGTATTATTTTTGAATTGTTCTGAGGACTGAAGTTGTGTTTAAAATCCTTTAGGTGAGTGCCAAAGGCAGAAGAAGATCTATTAAGATGTTCATAAATGCGTGTCTTTAGAGCTCTGCAAGTCCTGCCTATGTAGGAGCTATCACAGGAGCCGCATTCTAATTTATAAATACCACTTTTTGAAAGTTTCTCTGTGACGAGTGAGTATTGAAAATCAAATTTTAAATCAATAAAAATGTTATAAATTCTTTGCATTCCACAAATTCTTTCCAAGAATTTTTTTATTTAATCTACCGTTATAAAAATTTTCAATTCTCACTTTCAGATAGCACTGAAGATGGCGAAAGCCGAAAGCGCTCTGCTAAGATTTTAATAAAATAAAAGTTTTTACACGTAATACAAACTCGACTCTTTTCTTCAATTCTTTATTGGTCAAAAGCAAAATGACTTTCCCGGGTGTAGAATATTGTACCAAACAATTTTTCTTAAAGCCATTATTCAATATCGGCCTTACTTTTTTCTCAAAAACGTTGGGCGCGTAAATCCACTTTACACGCTTAAATTAACTTTACGCGCCCAACGTTTTTGAGAAAAAAGTAAGGCCGATATTGAAAAATGGCTTTAAGAAAAATTGTTTGGTACAACATTCTACTCCCGGGAAAGTCATTTTGCTTTTGACCAATAAAGAATTGTTTAAGATATTACAAAATTACTAAAAATAAAAAAAATTTTGGGAATATTTTCGATCGTCATTTACTTTTCTGGATGGGGTATTTAAAGTAGAATTTATTTTCTAAATACCAATTTTTATTTTTTCTTTTCGTTTGACCAGCAAAACGTTCGGCAATTTTCATTGTGGTAAAAGGGGTTACTGCTCTTAAGTCATATTCTCCATATTTGCGGTATGTCGTAAATTAATTAATTTGACTTACCGGTGGTAAATACTATGATTTTTCTTAGGCTTGATCTACATAAAGATGGATGCATGTGAACAAGTAAAACACAAGCGCGTTTTTTCAAATTATTAAATAGTATTTTGATACTGTTAATGAAGTCAGAAATCAGTAGTTTATTTAGAGTAAAAGGTATCATGGGATGAAACATTTTGTTTTAAAAAATCAGTATGAAATTTTTAATTAACTCACTCATTTTGAAATCGAATTATACATTTTTCTTCTAGTGCATCAGTCTATAAATTCTGTTTTAAATATTTTCATCTTATTTATAAAATCATAAAGAAGAAAATATAATAAAAAGTTACAACACAGCAAAATGCAGTTTTTTAATAATTAAAATAAATCATCTCCGCAAGGATCATGAACATCAGATTCGTCCAAGTTAATAATAAGGGGAAGAGTATCTGAAGCATTGATAAAAATTTCCGGTTCCCACACATCATTTATAATTTTATTAGTGTTACATAATTTTTCCATTTTTCACAAACCCAAACTATGTCATTTGTTGCAGAATGCATAGAACTTATTTTTGCATCATAATAACATAATTACATTACATTCCGACCAAGCCATTACAATAGGATTTAAGTAGCAATGACACGAAGGAAGTCTTAAAACTCGATGTCCATGTTGCAATGCTTAGTTTGTCCAACATATTAAAATAAATTGCGCTTTCCCGATTACTTGTAACGTCTGGGTGGGATATGCTTCTCCACTATTATCCAGATCTGTTCCTTCATCGTAAATGGGGAAACCGGAATTTGTCTTTGTTCTAACCATGCAATAAGTAATTTTTGACCAATTTGTATTTGGAATGTTTTCAAGTAGCCCAGAATGATAGGTGGTGTTATCCATAATAATAAGCGACGGTTCTTCCAAGTTTCGTAACAATTTTTCTTTAAACCATTTCTCAAAGTTTTTACTATTCATCGACTCATGATAATAACCAGATTTCAGGCCAGACTTGAACATCAAACTTGCAATATTCACAAATCCATTTTCTGAACCAGCATGTAGAATAATATACCGTACACCCTCTGACAATTTTTTTAACTGTATGAAGAGTATATTCTTGCCAACTTCGCCTAAAAAAGACCCTTTACTGTATATCCAGGTTTCATCCAGAAAAACAGGTTTTAAGAAACATTGAGAGTTGCATGCCGTTATTTCTAAATTCACATATATTTTGAATGTTCATTATTTATGTTACCTATCAGGATTTCTGCTTTATTATATGTCTACTTATCTCGTATACTGCGTTAAAGGGCAAAATAGTCTTTCAGGAATCACTTTCTCTTTGAAGATAATCAAATAATTTTAAAATTAACGCTTGTTATTTTTCACAATACCGTGACATTTTTGAAATAATGTTGATTAAAAATGCCACTGTCAAAAATGACAATAAAACTTTTTTTGACTGGTAAAATTATACGACATTCATTATTGACGCAAATTTACTATATCCCCTAGTTCACGAATGTTAGAAAGATAAGCACCAGTCGTGACGTAATGGTCAGCGGTCATCCGTCTTTATGTATGTAGATCAAGCCTAAGAAAAATCATAATATTTACCACCGGTAAGTCAAATTGACTGAATTAATTTACGACGTACCGCAAATATGGAGAATATGACCTAACGGTCAGCGGTCATTGAACACACTTTCGTTTTTTACGAATACGATACGGTATTTTATTTAGGTAGAATAATTGTGTCGTTGAAGAACGCTCGGTTTTGTATTTGCCCAAAATGTTTGCTTTAAACGCTTATTGTTGTTAAATTGCCAACAACTGCAAATGATCTTGTTACAAGCAAAGTACGGGCTCCAATTTGAATATAATTAAGAAAAAGATTTTTTTTTCATCTACCGGTAAATGTGATAAGAATTCGCCTAAAGTAAACTGTAATTTCAGATGGCTTATTTATGACGACAAAGATCCTTATGGTCAACTCCAGTGGCTCGTAGATATTTTAACCGAGGCCGAGAAGAACGGAGAAAAGGTACATATTTTGTCCCATGTGCCACCAGGTGAAATATGGTGTCACAAAATTTGGAGTCACGAATTTAAGCAAATAGTTCTAAGGTATGTTTAAAGGTTCTTTAATAAACCGACAAATTACAACATAGTTTTTCAGCGAAGCAAAACGCACGTTGCCAAAAAACTAGTACTTTGCATCTACCGACGACTCTCTAGATCTGGAAGGCAGAGTTGCAATAGGAGTATACTCCAGCGTCTTAAACATAATAATCGCCAAATGACTTAAATCATTATTGTTAGGTACCTTTATCCATCTCTCTTTACAAAGCAATTTTTATTTCTTTCTTTACTTGGTATAATATAAAAGTATAAAAAAGGCGATTTTATTTCTTAAAAATATATTTAAATTTGCTTTACAATATTTAAATGTTGTTAAAACTCTACTAGTAGTTCTCCTTTTTATGAATTGGTGAATAACAGGGACTAGGTGTTAGTTAGATGTCTATGTTTAATAATATATATAATACTTGGACACAATTTTGTTAAATTTAGCCTGAAATATGAGTATATTATCCATCAATTTTAAGTAACACTTCACTAATTTTTCTGAATAACATCTCTTGCGACGATTGAATACAGGGTTCTTGAAGCAAGTAGGATGAATATATCAAATTTCGATGAAACTTCCTCAGGTCATCCATTTCGTCTCACAAATTTCACACATTCACATTATATTTTTTAAAGATATCCAGTCTGTTTCTAGTGTTTTAAATAATAATAATTAATTAATATGTCATAAAATACTATCAAGATAATATTTTAAATAGTAAGGTTAATGTAATAATCCCTTAACATCCTACTCGCTTTAAGCAAAAATGTTCATTATTATTAACGAATACCTGACAAACAAAAATTGTAAAAATAAAGCTTTCGTTCACTTTAATAACACAGATTTCAACAAATCAATATTACTACAGTGAACGGAAAGCTGTATTTTTATAATTTTTGTTTGTCAGGTGTCTATGATATGTGATAATGTTATTACGTGAAAAAGCCCATTCTGTGGTATAAGATTCTCACAGTATTTAATTAGTTATTATTAGATTTTCAGACACTATTACGGCCCAATTCAACGGCCACACCCACGTCGATGAACTAAAACTATTCTTTAATTCGTCGAACTTGGACGAGGTCAAAGGAGTTGCATTTAACGGAGGAAGTCTTACACCTTTGTTGGGTCCAATCCTACTTACAGAATTTACGAAGTTAATAATGAGACTATGGTAAGAACCTGTTTTTTTATTATTATTAGACGTTTGTTCAGCGTTAATTAGTTCTCGAACCAACACCCTTGTATAGATGGATGAATTCGTTCAACTCTTAAACGAGGCCAAGTTTTTTTTTTTAATCTGTTCGTAGTTTATTTTAAAACACATTTGAATTCCATTGGGAATTTGGCACTTTCAATAAAAATAAAAGGAAACAAATTCTTTGCTGAGAAACGTTTCGAAACATTTTCGATTCAAATATTAAAATTTTGTCGCAACAAATGTGTTACGAAACTTTTTCGAATTCTGGTCCTTGAAACATTTTTGAACTGTTTGTTAAATTTTACAAACCAGTGTCTATACATTTAACAAACACAAAATGGAATAAATATTTTTCGAAATATTTTTAAATAAAATTGTAAAGTTATGTATGACACATGCGTTCCCAAATTGTAGCGACACATTTTCGATATGAGTGAAGCGAAACAAATTGGTATTTTTAAAGCCTGGAAAAGAGACTTGTTGGATTCTTATTGAAAAATAAGGGGTACTAACTGACTGTCAGTTTGGTTTTCAGGCATCTAAATCGACTAACGATGAAATTTTCTCATTCTTGGAAGGCCTCTACGGCAGTTGAAACGAGGGCGACGTGGCGCCTGCAGTGTTCTGTCATTCGATTGTGTTAACCACATAATACCGCTGGCTAAACTGGAGCGTTACGGTATTAGGGGCACTGCTCTGAACTGGTTTGCTTCCTATCTTTCTGGCAGGTCTCAGGTAGTTCGGGGACAGTCGTTTGATTTTTCTATGTTGAACATCCAGTGTGGGGTACCTCAAGGTTCTGCACTTGGCCCGGTTTTATTCCTATTGTATGTTAATGATTTGCCTTCCAATGATATCAGTGGTATCTTTACTTTATTCGCCACCGATACTATACTATCTTGTGGCTTGGAAAAAATGCAGGAGAGTTAATGCTAATTGTGCAGAACGCTTGTCAAACAATGGTGTTATGCGAACCTATTGTTTTAATATCAGCAAAACCAGTATTCTCACCTTTAAATTTTCGTTTTCCGACTTAATTAACTTTGGTAGATCATTTTGTTAAAAATTTGGGCGTTGCTAAATTCTTGGGTGTCCAAATCGACGACAAACTTAAGTTTAAGGACCACATTCTTGCATTGAATGGGAGACTAGCGTCTGGTTGTTACGCAGTACGAGTTGTCTTAAAGAAATGGGGCAGTGGGTAGAATGGTTTATTTTCCACTTATTGAGAGTCACTTGAGGTATGGAATTGCTTTTTGGGGATTTAGTAGTAAGGACCTATTGGGCTCCACATTGGTTTTGCAAAAAATAAGGCATTAAGATACTTGTGTGGTATTAATTGTCGTACTCACTGTAAACCTTTATTTGTCAGAGAAAAGATTTTAACTTTATTTGGAATTTTTATCTTGGAAACGGCCTGTCTTATAATACATAAAAAATATAATATGCTATTAACAGCTCCTATAACATGCGTAATGTAAATAGTATTCCTCTTCCTACACCAAACACTCTCACCAAAAAATCCTTGATATTTGAGACCATTAAAATTTATAACCACATACCACTGGCTTATCGGCAGGTGATTGATGACACGATTTTTAAGCAAAGACGAAAAAGGCAACTAATTACTAGACCCTACTGTATTCTCCAGGAATTTTACAATGAGAATATCTAGGTTTGTAGTTTTGTAAAACTTTTGATTAGTGTATATTCTTGCCAGATTTTTTGTAAGATTGCGTTTGTTTTAGTCTTGGATCGATTTCTGTGTAAATTTTTAACCATGATTATTTTGTTGTCTCATAAGGTGTGATTATTTATTTATTTATCTATTTATTTGATTACTTTTTGTAGTGAACATTGTAATTTCCATAGCAGTTTTAATACTGTCCAAAGCTTTGTTAACAAGATGTACAGTCAAATTAATCTAAGAACTTGCCGCATCACCTGTAATTTTAGTGGCACCCTGTTGAAGTCTGGTATATTTTACGTTAAGCGGTTGGCTATAGAAACAGAACCGGACTAAGTTCTTTTACCTTCGCCAGCTGTTAAGCGTAGATACTTATTTTAATATTCATAAAATAAAATATTGACAGACCCGTACCTACCAAAATAAGAATGTGAAAACAATATAATACGGTAAAAGAGATGATCCAAGTAACTATTTAGTTTATAAAATTGGCGATGATTTGATGTTAAGCGGATATGAATAAAATTTGGTGGTTATGTTTTTGAGGGCAAGAAAGAGGATACCTCCTAGAGAATGACACAATAGGAGTTTGACAACATCTCGCATGTATTTATTGTCTCTCACATTTCTGACCGCTTTACCTCAAATTATGGAAGAGGATCTTTTATACATACAAAAAGTTATACCTACTGCATTAATCTCGATATTTCAATTAGTTTTTGAGATAATTGCGTTTAAATGCTAGATGGCAAGAAACCTTTAAATACATACCTTTCTTAATACGAAACGTATTTATTGAAGATTAATCATGTTGCTGTATTTGCCCCTAAGTTATGAGACATCCTGTATATAACGATAAGTAAATGGTTTAACTAGGCACTTTGTTGATTTGATAATAGATGAGTTAACCAAAATTGTGTTTGTATTCAGTATTAAACCCAAATAATAAACACCACGAAATCTCTGAAATATATAAAATCCAAAATGTTTAAAACACACAATACACAAAAAACAGCCACAGAAACACTTAAAAACACCAAAATCGGAAGAAATTAATATGACACAACCTGAGGCGTGAGCCTGCTACGGCTTTGCTGATCTGGGAACTTTAACGACGAAACCAGGTCAGTTGTTAACGTCAAATGTTGTCTTCTGTCGATACTCGCTTTGTTTTAAGAAAAAGTTAACCATACTTCTTATTTATACAGTGTATTTTGATTTGATTTAATTTTAGAAAATGTGTACGTTTCGAAAATGTTTCTAAATTTGCAGCCAACAGTTTAATTTTTGTGTCTGAAACAAAACCATAGGTTTCGATACATTTACCGAAATGTGTCTAAAAAGCTACTTGGGATAACTTAGGTGCATAACATATTTCTAAACAAATATAAGAAGCCAAATTTGTAATACATAATATGTAAATTGTTGAATAAATTGTATAAAATATAATAAACCACTCTACTTTGCAGGAGGTAACAAACTACGAACAGTGGACCTTTAATCTAACTGTAGCTAACAATCGACCTCAATGGGGACCAGAATGGTACCGGCTCTATACTATGAAGGGAGCCTACGCCCTCCCTGATTTAGAATTAGCAACTCTGGGAGACTTTTATGCACAAATGGCCAGTAATAATTCTATCAATCACTTGGTGGACAAATATTATAATCACATGTTCAGAAACAGTGATGTATATCCGCAAGAAGGATGTGATGAAGCCTGCAGGAAAAAGTTAGTTTGCCTGATTGCAGCAACTGAAACTGATGAGAGTCTAAAGTGTTGAGTCTTTCTTTTAGTTTATTGTTATATATATATATATATACTTATAACACCTACGTACTTCCCTCCAAAATACAAATATATAATACGTAGTTCCCTCATATATAACGATGTTCCCTCCGATTTTGGAGGGGACAAAGTTTTGCGTTAAATTTTATTTTAAACCACTCACCAACGTCCCTCCTACCGATTCACGAAAAATTGCCCGGAGGGTACTTTGTACATATATATATAGCAAATGGGCTGTTTAGTTCGACGTTCTGACGGCGGCGCTGCAATCGCATTTGTATGATAGAAACTTCGTTTCATCTTCCCTCCACGATGTTTCAAAAGATTTTAATTTAAATAGACGATCTTGTTCCCTCCGATATCTGGCAACACAGCTTTATTTTAATTGTGCAGTGTTCTTATGGTATCGGAGTCTCGACTGACTTTGAGAGGCCTATTAGAAATTGCATTGTATAACATTTCTGTTTACTGGTATTGTTAGAAGATAATAAAGAAATTATTGTTATTTGTATACGAGCTGTAGATAAAATGTTATTATACAGGATCTGCAGCAGTGCTAATAAAGAACTGTTTTGATTTAACACGGGTCCTTCGATTTTCTATGTAATGATAATATTTAACTGGGCAAAATTAAGATTGTGTTTGATGCCGCTACTAAATTTTTCGTATATAGTTTGAACGATTTTCAGCTTCAAGGTCCAGATTTTGTGCCCTTTCTCATTTCTATTTTGTGGCGTTTTAGACAAGAAAGAATATAGCATTCAGTGGTGATATTAAAGAAATGTTTCTTTTGAATTAGGATTTCATGAAGATAACACTCTGTGTTTTATTGTACCTGTTTTTTTAATTTTTGTAAAAAGAATCGAAATCCCTTTAGAAGAAAGATTTTGATAAGCATAAGCACCAATGCAATTTTTAATGAAAATAAGAACCCTGCGACAGAAGAAAGGAAAGAGAAATATGTTATGTTTTACTCTGAAAATATTCCAGACCTAGACTATGAAACTAATGAGAGATAAATTAGAGAAGAATAAGCGAAGAAAGATTAAATAATAATGAGAAACCAGAATTATCTAGTGCAAGATATCATCTAAAAAACCGAAATGCAACCTCCAAAACAGTACCTTGCGATATCAGCAAACATAGATATTTCACTTACATAATATGAGGAAGCTATAAATTCTGAAGATTCTGATCGATGGATTGAAGCTATGGAAGATGAAATGACATCCCTTAAGAAAAATGATAGATGGGTTTTACAAGAATCTCCAGAAAACTGTAAGTTAAGACTGTAAATGGATCTATAGAATTTAAAACGACATTAATGGAAAAGAAAAATACAAAGCCAGACTTGTCGCTAGAGGTTTCGCACAAAAAGACGGAATTGATCACCACGAAACATATGCTCCTGTTGTTAGATATGAATCAGTTCGAGTACTTCTTGCGATAGCTGCTTAAGAAAATTTAGAGAGCCCAATTTGATATCAAATCTGCATTTTTGTATCGAAAATTGGATGAAATAATTTTTCTGAGACAGCCGAAGGGTTTCGAAAAGGAAGACAATTTAGTATGCAAACTAAATCGTAGCATCTATAGACTATAACAATCGCCTCGATGTTGGAACACCAGATTTAGGAATTTTTTGAACACCTTTGAATTCATCCAGATAAATAACGATCACTGTATATTTGTTGGAAATGTCAGTGATGACAATAGTTATTTACACTACAAGGGAGGCAGATGATACTTACCAGTCGAGGACATAGTTTGCGCCCGAGCGATAGCGAGGGCTTGCAAAATAGTCCAAGGCTGGTCAAGAATACTGCCTCCCGAGTTTTGTATTATATTTTTTCTACTCCAGTTCCCTCAAATTTAAAAAAAAATGTTTTTTAATTTTATAATTTGAGCTATTCAACTGAAATACCCTGTATGTATGACAGGTTTCCTAGTGTTGACACGTTGATTGCTATGGAATTAATAATGTTCATAATCAAACAAACGTTCTGTCAGTGTCAGTTTTTTTAAGAAATCGAAAAAATGGATATCGGTGCAGTTGCGAATGCAGCTTGCGCTGCTCTATTACCTCAGAAATCGAAGGAACGGTACAATCGGTGTTACAAGGACTTCAAGGATTCTGGATTGGTGCAGTATTCATGCAAGTGATGAAAAAGTCACCGAAAATTCTATGCTGGCGTACTTTGTACTTCCCTAGGGAGGTAAGTATTTACTTACCTCCCTAGGGAGGTAAAACGTACTTACCTCCCTCAAATCAGTATCAAAATGAAGTACTTACCGAATAAGGAGTAGAAAAAGTATATTTTTGGCACTTTATGTCGATGATGGATTGATTTTGACAAAGTCACCCATTACTGTAAAGAAAATTTTGACACATCTCGAAACCAATTTTGAAATAACTACAAGCGAGGTAAAATGTTTTGTTAGAATTGAGATTAAACGAAATAAAAAAGTAGGAACGATACGTATATCTCGTATTACATTGACAAAATTTTAAAGAAATTTAATATGGAAGATGGTTGATGTGTACCTGTGTTCAGTAATAAAAAAATTGAGATACCTGAATGGAACCAAACATTATGAAATTATGTACAGGAAATCAACAGATAATAACCTAGTTTTGTACGGATATACTGACTCAGATATTGCTGAAGCTCAAGAAAGTCAAGAACTGGGTATGTGTTTTTACTGAATGAGTCTCCTATAACATGGAGCTCACCGCGTCAGCAAGTTATAGCTTTGTCAACTACTGAAGCTGAATACATTGCTTTATCTTTTGGCTGTAGAGAGGCTATTTGGCTCCGACAACTTTTAACAGAATTAAATATTCCTTAAGATAGGGCAACAGAAATTAATGTTGATAATCAAGGAGCTATAAAACTTTTTAATAATCCTGAATTTCATAAAAGAACTAAGCACATTGATATAAAATTTCACTACATAAGAGAAGTGGTTGCAAGGAAAGAAGTTGAACTGAAATACATTGGAACGAAGCTTCAGCTAGCTGATATTTGTGCCGAGCCCTTACCGGAGTCAAAATTACATTTTATTTCCGGTTAACTAAACATTCAAAAGCCTAATGAAATGTTGAATTAGGATTTCATGAAGACAACACTCTGTTTTATTGTACCTGTTTTTTAAATTGTTGTACCAAGAATTGTTAAACATATACAAAAGAATTGTTAAACATATACAAATTAATCAAAACGTGTCATTATCTGCTCTTTTAAAACTGCTAAATTTTCTTATTCTAAGTTATTCCTGTTGTTCAAACTCTGCTATTTCCATCAGTTTCATCAAGAAGAAATTAGGAAGATGTATGAAGATTTCTTTGGCGCAGAGTGATTTTTAGTGCGATATCTTCCTCTTCTAAAGCACAATTTATAAAAATGGAAATGCTAAGTTACACGATCGTGAATTTCCTGATGTAGTTAGAGATATGAAGAGACAACAGCCGAGTTCCTTTGTAGTTGCTTTTAAATAGCACAGCAAAGATTTTTCCTCCGCGTTGCCGCGGTTTAGTATGCCCCTCTATATTTTTCATACGATTATACGAAGCTTAGCTGAGCAAAGATATTTACTTTGCTATTTAAAAGAAGCAAAAGAAAACTACCAATTATATTAACGATTATCTGGAGAATTTGAAATTACAAAATTCATAAGCAATTTATCAGTGATATGTTTCATTCAAGAATATTAGCGGCCAGATATATAAAATACTTAATATAAAAATAGACTTTGAAAAGATGAAAAGAGTACTTGGACTTTTCTGGTCACCTACTACTGACGACTTTGTTTTAGTCTTGATTTCAAGAACGTACCCCAAGAAATTTACGGTTGATCTAAAGTTCCAACTAAAAGTGATGTGCTTTGGATTGAGATGTATATTTTTGATCCGATGCTTGTTTTTGGCTCCACTGGTAATTATGGGACGTATATTACTGCAACAAATTTGGAGAAACAGACTAGATTGTAATAATGAAATATATGAAACTGTTAGTTACATTGAATTCTTTAGCGCCCCGCCTAGCATACATAAATATTATTTTCCTGGTGTCAAATAAAACGGGTAGATTTATATTTATTTTGTGATACCAGTGATAAAGTATATGCAGCTCTCATTTTCTTGCGGAATTATGTTGGTGAAGAATTTCAGATAAGGTTTGTTAGTTGCAAATACAAAGTTGCACCTATTAATCAGTAGACTATTGCTAAACTAGAGTTGCAGGGAGTAGTTTTGGCTTGTACACTAGCACAGTAGCAGGTTTGAGTATCAAATTAGCAGCGTTCATTATTTTTAAGGTTATAAAAGAACAGATGCGAGTCTAATAGGTTTCTTATATTTTTGTCTCCTGCCGACTCAGCGAAATTCACGAAAATACTGTGTTCCATTCGGCGAAAATGTGACCGACCTAGCAGTAAACGATACAGGCTTAAGTCCTAAAAGTGCTTGGTTTTTGGGTCCTTCTTTTTTAAGGCAACGAGAAGAATAATGACCTAAAGAACCTCCTCATTCTGACAACATTGAAAACAACTTGTTTATTTATTTCGATTACAATCGAGCTGTGAACAAGTTGCCTAACACGCCACGATTTTCTAAATGGCAAAGATTACACCGAACAACTAGCTGGATGTTGTATTTTATCGAATTAATGAAATTAGAGAAATAAGACAATTCCCAAACGTTACAGTTGGATCTGCATACATTAAAAAGGGCACATAACATAAAAAGGTCGAAATGAAAATTTCGTACAAGAAATAGGTAATTTAAATAAAAAAAAGAAAGTTGTTAGAAGACAAACTTCCTCCGTTGTTAGGTGAAAATGGCGGTCTACGATGGAATTTTCTAAAAACGAAGGGCTGAATCTGCAATTTACTGACAGAAATCCTGTTATTTTAGATAGACTAACTGAATTACTGATTCAATGTCACCACGAATATGCTGACCGTGCAGGAATTGAGACAGTTGTAAATAATTTGAGATTAAAATACTGGATACTAAATGTTTTTTCTGCGGTAAAGTCTTTTAAAAACTGCCAAGCCTGTAGAATACGAAAATTTAAACATATTCCACCGAAGATGCGAGAGCCACAAAAAGAAACGTTAGAGTCTCTTATATTTCCGTTGAAATGGAAATGAAAATTTCGCAAACACAGGCTATTACGACGATAAATCATAATTTTGATTAAACGAAAAAGAAAAAGTTTTAAAAGTACAAAATTACCCGTCTTGTGTATCAAAAGTACAAAAAGTTGAAAAAAATTAAAATATGTTACTTTCCGTGGGTAAGCACCTAATTTTCCTTCAGAAATTTATCTAAACCATTAAATAGATGAACTTATTTTAATACCTCATCCAAAAGACCGCGTTACTACTTACCTACTACCTACCTTCTCCACAAATATTTAAATAAAAGAAAACATTAAATAAAATGTAAAAGGGAAACAATAATAGTAACATGTAGTACCCTCCACAATATGGCAACATGGCAGGAGGGAATTACGACTAATTATTAATTATAAAATATATCGATTTGGAGGGAACTAAGAATAAATAATATCTGTAATATATATGGACATTTTATTGGTTGAATTCTTTACCCCTCTCTTGACAGACATATTAAGACACCTCCCCCAAACATATATATACAAGCGTTTCGTTATATGTGTAATAGAAGTAGTGGAGGTCGGTCCGCCTGGTGTTTATCATGGAGGGAACAACGAGCGAGCTATACATATATATATATATATTCTTCTTCAAACTCTTTTGTATCTGAGATTCAGGATGCTGCCCGAATTTGAAGAAGCACGAAATTATCACTTTTTCACCCTTGTTTTATTTATTACACCATAAAAATAAGTAATATAAAATATATAATGTCAACAAAACAATTTTTTTTACTTATCCTACTCTCCCATTTCTACATCATCAACGACTAAATCGTCTAACATTTCTTCCAGTGTAATATAAGGCGTGTTTGGATCATAATTGGTATCGTTAATATCCACGGGAATAATTTTAGTGCTATCCTTGAAGATATTGACGTTCTGTCTGAGTTCTGGGTCTTCTTCCAAATCATCCATAAATTCGTTAAAGTCCCTATTTAGAAAAAAAAATGAGCCAATAGCCTTACATAATATTCCATTAAGAAATAATATGTAAAAATATTACTATATTATGAAGGGGGTCCAAAAAAGCCATATTGGCTCCCATATTAATTTTACATCAAAATTGCATTAGACTTTTTTAAAGGTTATTGTATGATGGACTCGTACACCAAATTTTATTATTTTCTAGTAAACGAATTAAAAGTTATTTAGAAAAATAAAATATAATCCGTAAATATTAAACGCTCACAAGAGCAAAGAATACATTATATTCCGCACCGAAAACAACAATGAAGTCGAGCCGGTCCTGAAGTGTATTCAGATGATGTCGGTAAAGAAGCAAAAGCTGATAACAAGAGGGGTTTGCGCATGCCCATTGTTACTGGACGTCGAGAGATATGATCGGTGAGCCGTGCGTATAAACTTATTGTTGCACCCATAAAACTTAACTTTTGTTTGCGCAAGCTGTAAGAGTCTAAAGGTACAGTTGTATTTATAAAAAAAACGTACAAGGATTAGAATGAGAGGAAAGTTTTGTCATATTTGCGTAAAACCGGCTTGTCTAAATGATTGTTTATTGGAGGTTATCATACGTCATAGATTATCAAAAATGCAAAGCATTGGCGTCGGTGTAATTAATTTTGAAACTACACGGTGGTAACGTTTGATAAACTTTGACAGAAGAGCATAAAAATGCCTCGTCAGTTGTCTGAAGTTGAAAAGGCTCAAATTGTATCAAGAATCGAAGAAGGATGGTCAATTCGTGCTGTAACGCAGTTGTATAATAGAAATAAAAAAACTATATTGAAAATTTAAAAAATCTTTCTTACCGAAGAACAGCCACAATCGGGGATTATTTTTGCTTTAAAATTTAGATACTGCAATCCCCAATTTTGGAACAGGATCAGTTTTACTGATGAAAAGACATTCCAGTCGACTTATAACGGACAAATTCGTGTATACCGTCCAAACAATACCAGGTTTGAAGAGCGATATACTAAGCCCCTCACTTCTAGACATGGGCGTTTCTCTGTAAATGTTTGGGGCTGGACAAGTGTTCATGGACATGGTGTTTGCTGGCGAATAGAGGGAAGATTTAATGCCGGAAATTACATTAACATTTTAGAAAACATATTGTTACCATCTGCTGAGCAAATATATCCCAATAATTTCATATTTTAACAAGATAATTATCCAGTCCACACTGCCAATGCTGTAACCCACTGGTTTCAAACCCATAATGTGGAAGTGCTGCCTTGGGTCGCTTATAGTCCCGATATCAATCCAATTGAAAATATTTGGAGTATAATCGTAAAAAAAATATATAATCGAAATTTTAGGCCACAAAATTCAGAAGATTTATGGGAAATAATACATACGTGCTGGGAAGAGCATAATCCAAATATTGTATCAAATGTAATTCCGTCAATTCCGAATAGACTGGCTCAAGTAATAGAAAAACAGGGATATATGACCAAATATTAGATTTTATTTATTCTTGTTAAACGTTTTTTGTTTCTATTTTAATTTTTATAAAACTGTTAAGATATATTATAAAATAAAAAAATTAATTTTTGTTATTCTATTGAACTAACGCCCAACGCCAATGCTTTGCAGTTTTATTAACCTGTAACATGCAATAAGCAGGTTTTACGCAAATATGGTTAAGGTTTCCTCTCATTCTAATTTGTGAACGCCTTTTTTATTAATACAACTATGTATGTTTATGATTTTTACACAGTACGGCATCAATACTATGTCAGGTTAAACAAATATTTTAAACAATAATTAACACTAACCAGACAACCTTGATCCAACCAATGACATTGGCAGAAATGATTTACTAAATCACGAATTTAGCACAATAAGTTGCTTTGATTGTAAGAAAATAATTTCAATCTTTAGGCAACTGTTGATTTAAACTGTCATAGAACTTGACATTAGTCTTTTATCCGCTATTCTAAAATGTCAAATTTGGGCTCCTATTAAACCAGTAAAACCGGTTTTATGAGTTTGACATTTTAATAGGAACAATCCGAGGGCAAAACTACTTACTTTCCATCAATACTTCCAGTGTCTTCTTCTGCGAGCCTTTTGAGTTTCCAGATTCTCTGTCTTTTTCTAGCTGATCTATCACCGAAATGTTTCTTTACCAAAATAACATCTGGAATTTTGCTCGCATCAAGTTTTTCGAAGTTTGAATCGTTCACATTGCTGTCTTCAAGATTATATCTAAAATTTTACGTGTTTAAATTCTACACTTAAAGATCTTCTGGCATTAAAGGAATGGCTGTATCCACCAATATACAGGGTGTCCCGAAATTAGCTGACAATATTTTAAGGAGATAAAGTGCATCCAAAAATAAGACTAATACCCTCTATTAATATACCTTCAAAAACGCTTCGTTATGGGGCTAGAGCCCCCCGAATTGGAGCTATTATAAGCAGTTTTTTTTTACAATATCTCAAAAACCGATTAGGGTATCGAAACAAAATTTGATACATGTTTTACCCATGACAAGACGCAATAAACGATTTAATTAGCTTGACTTTATTTCTTCCAGTGGCGTCCTACTGGATAGGTAGTTGGGAGAATATTGCCCTAAGTTTTTTATTTTTAGGATTTTTTAACTTCAGGTGCAATTTTTAGAAGCCTTGAAGTCTTTTGTTGAAAAAAGGTACTCTTGTTTCATTGAGGTAGGATTCACCATTTTCCAGTAAAATCGATTTTAAAATTTTCGGTTTTTTGAAATCCGGTGAAAAGGCAAAGGCAAAGGTTTTTTTGCATATCTCAGCAAACACTTAATATTAAACCATGTTCTACTGGCGACAAGGCATATGTATTAAAGGTTGTTCTTTAAAATATTTTTGCAGTGACGTCGCAGCCTTAACTAAATATTACTATTATTTTTTTTTATTTCATGGTTTTAATGTAATTTTTTGTTAATAAAACCTGCTAATATTGTAATTTGACAGAATGTAACGTTTTTAAATTAAACACATTTTTAGATTCCTTTGTTTTTTAAATATTTATTTTCATGGGGATTTTAAGAGTTTTAAAATAAAACAAAAAGAATAACAAATTGCAAATCAAATTTGATTGTGAACCACACGGGAAACTAATTCTTAAGCAAGTACCAGTCATGTGTCCCCAAAAATAATAATCAAGGCGATTTAAATCAGGTGATTTTGGTGGCCAGGCTATGGCTACCAATCCACCTGGTAATTTTCTTCGAGTCAATTCCTCACTTGACGTCCGTAGTGAGCTGGTGCCCCATCATGTTGAAAGAAGTGCCCTAAACCTAAATCCAGTGGCACATTATCTAATAAATTGATTATGTATTATTATTACTTGTCCCTAGTAGGATTTCTAATAAATTGCATGTTTTAATATTAAGTGTTTGCTGGGATATGCAAAAAAAAACCTTAGCCTTTTTACCGGATTTCAAAAAACCGAAAATTTTAAAATCGATTTTATTGGAAAATGGTGAATCCTACCGCAATGAAACAAGAGTACCTTTTTTCAACAAAAGAGTTAAAGGCTTCTAAAAATTTCACCTAAAGTTAAAAAATCCTACAAATAAAAAACTTAGGGCAATATTCTCCCAACTACCAACCCAGTGGGACGCCACTGGAAGAAATACAGTTAAGCTAATTAAACCATTTATTGCGTCTAGCTATGGGTAAAACATGTATCAAATTTTGTTTTAATACCCTAATCGGTTTCTGAGATATTGTAAAAAACTGCTTGTCATAGCTCCAATTCGGGGGGCTCTAGCCCCATAGCGAAGCGTTTTTAAAGGTATATTAATAGAGGATTTTAGTCTTATTTTTAAATATACTTTATCCCCTTAAAATATTGTCAGCTAATTTCGGGACACCCTGTATACACGTTAATCAGAATTTAGTTAATTTTCCAATTTGCTTTAACCGCGATTTGGTTCATTTGCGTATCTTGGCTTGTATTTACAAAGCGGCCCGCACACGATCGAATATATTGATCAATACACGTGGCATTTTTATTTACTTCCGATTTCTGATTAAACGGAGCAATATTTTGCTGTTTGTTTTATGAAATAAAAATTTTACAATGCCAAAAATAAAAAATCCAGTTTGGGTTCATATAGATTTAATTAACAAGCCCAGTAATTCTGGGTTATAAGTTGAACCATAGTTAAAAGCAAAAATCTATGATGTGTTCAGTTCATATTCATACACTTGTATTTTTTTACCTATATACATTTTACATTCCTAACAGAGGAGTACTAAAAAAAACTTGTTATTGTGATAGCAACTATCATTGAATAGAACTGAAATACAAATTTACAGGTTTATAACATGTTTATAATAAATCGGGTATTAAATTAAGTGATTTTGAATTTTTAAAATATATCTTTACAGAAAACAGATGAAATAATTTAAAAATAATTAAAAATATAAATAAATATCCAAATTTGGATATACAGTGTGGTTATTTAAGTGTGCAACATATCAGAATTTTTTTTATTACTGATTTTATTCTTGATAAAAGTTGGTGCATGTTCGATAATCATTTTGGTTCACTTGGAAAGGTTGCAAGTCAAAAGGCGTACAGGGTAAGTCAAAAAATATAAAAATTATACAAGAATAAAGTACCCCCATTTCAGAAAATTCAGCAAAATATTATTAAGAAAAGTTGTTTAGAATTACAAGTTATGCATAAATCAAAAACGTGACCTCCTAAAATAGAAATAATTTTTTTTTTTAAACATAAGTACTTAATAATTTCCGAAAAAAAAATTTTTATACTCACCATAAAGAACTTCATAAAGTAATCAAAATAAAATCAATTTCACATATCTTTGTTCAAATTCAAGCATATTTGTAAAATTAACTTGACTTTTTAATTTCTGAAGGAATCACAAACTCATGTTTGCTGCAACACAACTTTAAAATATCCTAGAAATTCTTAACAAAATAAAACATTAGCAATGATAATATGCAAATTAAAAAACTCTCATTTAAAGTGCAAAATACTTATTTTAAATGTTTATTAAAAAAGTTTATTCTTGTACAAGTTTTATATTTTTCGACCTACACTGTACGCCTTTTGACTTGCAACCATTCCAAGTGCACCTAATATGATTATCGAACATGCACCAACTTTTATCAATAATAAAATTTTCTGAGAAATCGGTAATAAAAAAAATTCCCATATGTTGCACACTTAAATCACCACACTGTATATCGGATATTTGGATATTTATATAAATACCATGATATTTGCCAACCCTGATTGTTTCTTTTATTATTAGCCATTAAAATCCTCCTGTTTCGTTAAAAATATTGCTATTTTATTTCCATGGTAAAACTGTTTATGAATTGTTTATATTATTATTTATTCAAATTACTTTTTAATTTTAAAAAATACTCGGCTATTTTGGCCGCATTAGTAATTATTATAATGCCCTACTCTTTTTATGTTCCCAATTTCATTAAGTTATCTTAAAAAACAAAACAAAACGGCACTACATAAATATAAGAAGTATTTTTTCTCAAAACTCATTTCTTTCAAATACTGTTTAAGTTATTGACTACCGAAGAACGAATAAAACCTGAAAACAGCGGGATTTCAGTGAAACACAATACAGGCCTGTTTATTAAAGAAGCAGGTGAAATTTTGACGTTACACCTTACCCCATTACAGAATCACCAGGCTTTAACACATGTCCCAAATGCGTCCTAGTATGAACAGTGCTATCATTGATTCCCAATTCTGAAGCTTTAACGAGCCACACATCAGCCAACACATGTTTATTGGAAATATTTCCTTGACCAGGGAAAAACTTTTTGTCCTTGTCCATTATGGGTTCAATGTCCATTACAATAAACTCAACCAGTTGCTTGGGATTGCATATTGCGGTAAATGGATATCGCCAGTAACTTGTGCTGCTTAATTCGGCAACTATGGAAGAAATAGTTTTAATTTCTCTAACAGATAGTATTCAAGGAAAGAAAAATTGTTGGGGGAAGCAATATGTTCTGCTCTCGAGTAATACACTGTTGCCAAAGATTCTTACAACAACAACTCTCTATTTTTAACACCAGTAACCACTGTGGAAATACTGGAGATTATAAGCAAACTAAAAAATAAAAAAAGCTCAGGTTTCGATGAGATATCGAGCAACATTATAAAATCATGTGCCGGAGCATTGGCAGCTCCTCTCTGTCATATTGTAAATAATTCATTTAGCCAGGGAACATTTCCTGAGGGACTTAAATTGGCGATAGTCAAACCTCTTTATAAGAAGGGTGATCCTTCCCTTCCAGAAAATTATAGACCTATTAGCCTTCTCTCCTCTTTCTCCAAAATATTTGAAAAGGCAATGTGTGCACGATTATTAAACTTTTTTTCCAGTGAACAATTATTGAGCAAGAGTCAGCATGGTTTTTTGGCAGGAAAATCAATTAACACTGCGGTATACGATTTTGTGAGCGACGTTATAGACTGCTTTGAGAACAAGAACATAGCCTTGGGATCATTCCTGGATTTGTCAAAGGCCTTTGATTGCCTGGACCATGCTATTCTGCTAGACAAACTAGAGCGGTATGGAGTAAGGGGTCCCTCTTTGTTGTGGATACGGTCTTATTTGCAGGGTCGAAAGCAGAGGGTTGTAATAACGAAACATGGGCAAAACTGTTATTCCGAGGAGTTGCCGTTGACTATGGGTGTTCCGCAGGGAAGTGTTATAGGCCCCCTTCTATTTATATGTTACATCAACGACTTAAGCGAAGAAGTGACTGATGAGGAAGTCTCAGTTGTTAAATATGCCGATGATACAAACATTTTGGCGGATGCGCCCACTGTGGATGGTGTCCTGGAGGCAATGTCGAGGGGTCTGTCCTGTGCGGAGAAATGGTTCAACGGTAATAGGCTTGTGCTTAATACAGGCAAGTCAAACTTTATTTTTTTCAGAACTGCACAATCAAGTGTTGTTTGTCCAGAACGGATAAGGCTGCTGTCTCAGGACCTGACTGTCGCACCGGAGGCTAAGTTTTTGGGGATCTACCTGGATTGCCATCTCAGCTGGGAGAGGGAGGTCGAGTACGTCTCTGGAAGGCTGAATGGCTGCTGCTATTCGCTTCGGGTTTTGAGAGACTATGTGGATGCTGATGCCCTGCTTATGATTTACCACGCAAACTTTGTTTCCATCCTTCGTTATGGGGTCATGTTCTGGGGTAGCAGTGTGACAGCATGGAGAGTTTTCCTTGTACAGAAGAGGGCGTTGCGCATAGTTCTGGGCATGGGTAGGCTGGAGTCTTGTAGGGGAGTATTTAGGAGTCACAACTTGCTTACACTAGCAGGCTTATATATTTATGAATGTGTGATCTTTTTATATAAAAATAAGCATCTTCTCGGCTCACTTACCACAACATGAACACGATACCAGGTCAATTAACTATAACATCCCTTTGCGCAAACTGACTCTCTCTAAACGCGGTCCTGCCTTTTCGTGTATACAATATTACAACAAACTTCCTTTGGAGCTCAAGCAGGCAAATAGCTTGCATTGCTTCAAGAGGAACTTATTAAATTATATCATTGCTATAGAACCCTACAGTGTTGGGGAGTTTCTGTCATCGGCAATGTAGGCCATCCTTTCATGATTTCTTTGCTTTGTTTTCCTTTGTTTTTATTGAAGATTTTAATATGTCGTGAAAGTATAATATGTACCTTTGTTTTAATTTTATTGAAAATTTTAACGTGTTATAAAGTTTTGTATTTATGTATTTATTTATTTTAAATTCTGTTTGTTGTGATTATTATTATTATTGACGCAGCTTTGTTAAATACATTTAAGTATTTTTCTAAATATAAGAATTTTGAATTTGAATTTGAATTTGAATTTGAATTTCATTTTTTATTGGTTATAAATACTGATCTGGTACATATTATACAGACTGTCCGCGGATAGGGTTTACAATAGCACAAATGGATGAAAAATTTCATTTTTCGGAAGTTTTGCTTGTAAAAAAAATGCAATTCACGAAGAGAAAATTTTGATTTTTTATACAGGGTTCGCAAAAACTTCAAAAACGGGATTTTTCTCTTTTTAAAACCTTATAAAAAGTGTGCAGTATGGCAACGCTAGTGATGTGAGAGGAGAATATTCTCGAGAACGGAAATATTCTCGAGAATATTCTATGTAAGAAAATTCTCCCGAGAATATTCTCTAGAGAAGTTTTTCTACATAATTTACACCGCCTCGATTAACACTGAAAAATGTTGCAATGACTTTTAAAATTTTGAGTTTCCCTAACCTTTTCTATAACTCTGGCAACAGTGTTTTACGTCTGGCAACAGTGATTCAGGGAAATCCCCTAGAAGCGCGAACGTATACTCGTATGTTTTTAATAGTTAAATGTGATCTTTCTTTATTTGACTGTTTTTGAAGTGAAAACTTCTTTAGGCGCGTTTAGCACTTTTTGTGGGCACTGAATTAAACTGAGCCGTCACGCGTCAGACTCGGGTGTGCTACGCTCGCTATTCAATCCGAACTGACCCTGACCCGAATGAACGTTATATGAAAGAGCATGCCGTCATCGGTCGCATTCAGTATTGACGTATCGACGTGGAAACAGTCAGTGTGCGTTGTCTAGACACTCGTCTGCGTCTCAGGTATGTTTTGGCATTTTTTAAATTATTAAATTATATATTTACGTAGGGTGAAGTAAGGTTTACCGAAATTGCTTATTCCGTGGACCTAGCTAATTTATTATGATTTCTGACTTCTGTTGAAGATGTAAAAATTCAAGGGTTGTTCAATTTTAGGAAATATCTTTTTTCGTATGCAGTAAAATTATCCCGTATTCCAAGTTTATGTTATTTTTGAAGTGAAAACTTCTTTAGGCGCGTTTAGCACTTTTTGTGGGCACTGAATTAACCTTGTTGAAGTTTTCACTTCTGTCGTGTGGTCTTAAGCACACACAATTTTTTTTTTGTTTAGTTTTTAGTTATTCTTGGGAAGGTATGTTATGTTTTTTAAATAAAAATTTTATTTCTTTACGTTTTGTTTGATTAACGCCGTTGACATTTGCCGAAAATAAGCAGAATAGGTAATTTTTAATTTCTTTTTATTGCTATTTCTAGCGGTTTTCTTACCATTCTCAGAAAATTCTCTAACTTGAGAATATTCTCCAAAAGATTATTACCGAGAATTTTACATCACTAGGCAACGCAGCAGTAAAGATCCGCCCCCAAAGATGTGACCGCCACGACATTGGTCTAAGGCCATGATAACGTTGTTTCATTCATTTCCGTTTAGGGATGTCCACAGAATACCCCAGGACACTTATGAAATGTTCAATGTAAACCCGGAAAAAGGTTATAAAGTTGGGACTGGTGGCGTTTGATAGCACTGGGGGTCCTATTTAACAGACCGCTTGTCTGAACGTACTGAAAAATCGCCGTCCATCTTGAATTTTAACACATTTTCAATTAACTGCAAATAACTCGAAAAATATAGGACAAAAAAAGGTATTATTTAAAGAAGATAAAATTCCAAAACGATAACCACCGGTTAGGTTAGGTTAAAAGTGAGTGGGTTACAGCTAACCCTCCACTGCGACCATGCGATCCACTATTTACAAAAAATTATAATTTTAATATTTTAAATTATAAATTAACTAGTCCTTTATAACACTTTTTTCCGCGTCTAACCCTAACGGTCCTAGAGTAGAACATATATCGCGGAAAAGCATCGATGTTTGCGATGCATTGAAAAAAAATAATTACAAAACAAATCACAAATCTAGTTATTCTTAATACCTCAACTGAAACCAAAGGAGAGGCAACGGTAAAATTGGGTAAAATAATTACTTTACGGATAAAATTAAGGTCTTATTCTAATACATCGATTGAAATATGCCTCGATGCATCGCTTAGAACCGATAAATCGCATTGAAAATATCGATGCATCGATGTATATTGAACATTCCTATTTCTGTTTGGTGTTTCTTTGACAGCGGTTTAAAATTTTCCTCGTTTATTGGCTTTATGTAATAATAGCTGTTTTTAGTGTTTTGTGATTTTTTTTGGAGACTACTTAAGACGAATCGCAAGTGACAACCCAACTAGCATCAAAGTTATAGAAACCCTCACTGATTGACACTGTTACTATGTTTAGGTAAAAAAATAGTAATTGATACCAAATAACTTACTATGAAGTTTAAGCCTCTAGTAAGTCAGAAAAATTAGTGGGATTTGCGTAACACCTACCTGATTTTGTGACCATATAGGGCCATTACTTTGTGGTAAGTTTCAGGGTTGCTATAAACCATGTCGCGTCAAGGTTTAGCTACTTGTATAACACCAAAACTTTAAAGTAAAAAATAATTGTCCCCATAACGACAAAAATGTGACTTTAAAGTCGGCGTGACTACAAAGTGTTTTTAAAGGTACCCACAACCACATAGGGACAATAAAAATACCATACTTCTATGTAACATTGTAAAGTAACAGATTCGTAAGAGTTTCTGTGTTTTCTTACTATAAAGTAATATTGACCTTTTAAACTATTAAAAAATTACCTTATAGTAGTGGCTACAAGACCAAATTACTTTAAAGTAACTTTTACCGTAAATCTTATACAGGACACATTTCCTTTTTAATATAAGTTTAGTTCTTAGCAGTACGCGTGTAGTATACTGAAGCAGTAAAAAAGTGCACAATAATGGAAGCTAGACGAAAAATAATTGGAGAACGAAAATATCGTCATTCTTCTACATTTTATAGAAAAGTGAGAACTTAATAAATACCACTGCTGGCATCTTGCCTTAAGAGTTCCCTTTGAGATTGGGCGAGATGTTCTGGCCAGAAAATAGTTTTGTTTTTTCCTCATTGGTGTGAGTGGTGTGGGACAGCGGTAAAATATACCCCCCGCTTTTCCTTCGTTGCCACAATTTTAAAACAAGCCATGTTGACTCACACAGACAACACACAATTAATTTTAAGGTTAGTTTCGAGCGGACCTTTAAAGAGGCGCGGCTAAAAACCCGACAGGGCTCCTGTCAAGTGCACGTACTCTGGTTCGGCATAATTTAAAGAAGTAACGGAAATAACTACGAAGTTCCAAAACTGACGAATTATTACTTTAAAGTTCCAAAGAGGAACTTTAATGTAACGATAACTTCAAAGGATAATTTCTAGGTAGCGCCTCCGGGTTTGTTACCACAGATAACAAAAATTTGAATTTTTAGGTAACAAATTCTACTATAGAGTAAAATAAACTTTAAAGTAGAATTTTTTGTGAACTCGCTACTTATGCATAAGTAAATTCTACTTTAACGAATTAGAGGTAATATTCCGCCATGTTTTATAGAAAAATTGGGACGCCATTTGTGGAAACATTTTAATTTGCGTAAAAGTACACAATATACGTCCTATATTAACTGTTTAATAACAAAAACCTTTATTTTTTATGGTTTCTAATCATTAGAGACCTTTTAAAACTGCTAACTCTTTAAAATAAATATTTTTATATTTTAGCATTTCTTCTATTTTAAGTATTTTTTTCTTCATGCGGCTTTATTTTGAGTGGGCGTTGTTATTTTCAGATTTATCATAATTAATTTCCACAGAAAAATTTTATGCGTTTTTGTTTTACGAAAAATTAAAGCCTAAATATTGATATATTATTTTAAATGATTAGGTAAACAAAAAAATATAAATTGACATATTGTGAAGTTGATAAAATATATTATTTAGAGACGCAAACACAAGATACATTATTTTAGTTGAAAGAAAGAGAGACCAAATAAATATCTTCAAGGTTTAAAAGGCATGATATGGGTAAAAGTCCCATTTTGGTTGAAATTACCATACATTTACGGGTTCGCGACGTTCCTGAAACGGTCTCGCAACGTAAATTTTACAGTTCCGGTAACGATACAGGCACGTAAACGTTACTGCAAAATCTTTCCCCATTTTGGTAACAACGTGGTGAAGAAACGGTGCCTAAACGGTTCCCGATACTAGTAACACTAACTTTAAAGTTCTTTATGTAGTCGAGGTTACGTAGCGGCGACTAAAATTGCTAGTTGGGAAGTATGCGAAAATTTGGAAAATAATAATTGTGCAGTTACTTTTCATGGGTGAGTAAATGGAAAGTTGGGTTATTTTGTAGGTTAAGTTTATACTATAGTACTTAGCAAGGTCACATTCAAAAGTAAATTCACTGTAATCCCTACTTCCTGCCCACCCAGTTCTTCACCGCTTCCTACAAATTTAATGATGTCAACACATTTTAATAGCGTTTATGAATGTCATCTATACCAGATCATTCGTTTTAAATAATATTAGAGTAGATTAAAAGCAAAACAATCAGTCGAGCCAAACACTTCCGATCATTAACTTTTAAAAACCAAGGAATAAACACAAGAACAGCCGTGAAAATTTATAAATCCATCTGCAGACCCATTTTGGAATACGGGCATATGATATTTTCTAATCTAAGACCCTCAACACTGAAGAACATCTCAGTCGCAGAAACTTCAGCTCTGCGTGCTATAACCAAAATGAGGCATCCCCAAAACCAATTGCACAAACCCAGCAACGAACTCTTGTACAGAAAAACACACATACAACCCATTGAACAAAGAATAAAACAGTTAAACACAAAGTTTGCCAAGAGACAACATAATATCGAGTTAATCGAACCCCACTGCAGAAAAAGAGAAGACAGGCAGTCCAGATATAGATTTCCAAACCTAACGACCTATGAAAACATTATGGAACTGCAATAACTTTTACTACGGTTTTTGGACTTTAAGATACTATTATAATACTTAATGTTTTTTTTTTTTTTTTGTACAAGCGATCTCTTTTTTAATTATTTATACTTATACAATAGCAACTAGTAATAATATGTAAACTTTACTGCGGCTGAAGGACCTCGGTCGAAGGCCAATTGGGTAACCAATAAAGAACATGTTAATAATAATAATAATAGAGTAGATTGTAGGTATTACAAAAATAATAAACAAAATAGCAATGTCATAATATAAACCTAGATTTAAACCAAAGAAGAAAATGGGAAGGGCCATTCTTGATATTTTTTTCATTTAAATCTTTTGATTTTAATTTCTTATCAATATGTGCAAGAACCTTGAATAATAGTTTTCCTTATAATTAAATTTGATTATTTTTGAATATGTTTAAATTATAGACATTTCCCTTTATTTCTTTTGTAATGTTTCAAGTACTTACTTTGGCCACTGGATGGATCTATTAAATGCAATGAATTCGTAACTCTGTACACCAAGCAAACAGGTGCAATTCCAGCTAATGTTTGTGTCAACTTTTTAGGCAGACAAACAATGCTGTCTTTTGAAATTGGAACAATTTCAAGACTGAATGTAAACTTATAGTTGTAAATGTTGCTGTGAATATCATGAGATATAAGTTTTTTGGAATGCTGGTACTTGCAAGGCAAAACTGATACTAAGAAGTCTATCATTTTTTTTGCATGAGCTTCTGTGGCATAATAAAAGTCCAAACCCCCTAAAAGCAAAGACAAAGCTTAATATAACTTTTGATTACAATACTTAAACTTTTTAAAACAGAATAACATATTGACGACTATCTTAATATTTATTAAATAATCCTCTTTCTTACACACCATGAATAGGTTTTATTCCTAAGGTATTTTCGTGAGCTTTATGCTTTAAAATTAGCTGTTCCAAGTAATAGAATGTTTTCTTGTTTACCGCCTTTTGCCTGACTTGAACCAATGCTTTCCAAAAATCTTGAGCTTCGGAGCGATGGCAACTTTCACACATTTGATGGGATATTGTGTAAACTACTACAAATTCCTTTTGTAAAATAGCACCCATTACTTCTCCATGAACTACCAACTTAACCTAAAAAATTGGATATTAAAGTCAAAATATACCCAATTACTAAAGAAATATATACCTATATCTCGCTAAAAATGCTTCTCGAATCCTCCATCACTTTAACTTAATTAGTAACAAATGCATGACACTGTACTCAAATCATTATAAAACTTTATAATGTTGCAGCCTTGGTTATAACTGTTATAAAAGTAAATACCGTGGAAGGTGTTCATCTAATTATTAATTTGAAATTTTAAATTACTAAGCAACTCACCTTAATTCTTTTTGAATGTGGTTCAGTCCATACAAACCCAGCATCAATAAGCTTAAGTTTATTAAGACCTTTAAGCTTTTTCAGGCATAAAGATAAGAGTTCTCTGGATTCTAAAGCACAACTGATCCATTCTGAAGGCGGCTGAAGGTACCTTTCACATCCTCGACAAAAAAATAAGGTTGCTTGCTCTGCAATTCCTTCAGTAATGTTTACTTGATTTCGCAGACATCCCACACACATGTTAGCTGCATTTGGTTCAATTTCTAAACCACACATACAGCATCGTCTAAAAATGTAGGTGTATGCTTTATTTTTTATTTTTTCTTATATGGTTTGCAAACAAGTAGGTATTTTCGAGTTTGCTTACTTTAAAGCTTTATTTATATTTATACTTACACTGATGTAAGGAACTCTTGATCTTGTAAATCAATTGGTTCCATATTTTTCTTTAATTAATTCTGTTGTTTTTTTGGTTTTTCAAGAAATAAAAACTATTCAATTCTTAACTCGGAAACATGTATTAGAAAAATGTGGTTTTGGTCTTATATCTTCCTCTTTTCTTTCTCTATCATTGGCATATCCTCAAATTTCCTGTGTAACGCACAGAAAAAAAAAGGTGTGTTGGTGTATAAGTTGGCGACAATCTACTCCACGGAAAGGAAAACGGTTTATTCGATTACCGCTAGGATTAGTGTTGGGAAAAATCGACTTATTTTAATAATCGAGTACCGAGAATTCGATTGATTTAAAAAAACTGAATGATAATCGATTTTTTTTTTCACTCAAATGCTAATATTAATATTGGCGGTTCATCGTTCATGTTGATATACAACATTTGTATTGGGAATAAGTGACTCGGTGTTGTTAATCGATTGAATTTTTGCGGATTATTAAATGTGGCGGAGATATTTGTGGATTTTTTGGCATGGTTCCCAGCAACGAATACTTACACCAGGGGTCCCAGAAGATCTTACAATTTAATTTAACAACTTGACCTTGAGATGTCACGATATTGCATAACTCATGATATTTATGAATACTGAATACTCACCACTAAGCATTAAGTTTTCAGTAGACGCCGACGATTTAAATCTAAATAAAATAATAAATCCTATTATCCTACACAGGCAACCCGTAATGCAGTATTTAAATCTAAATAATAAATCATATTTTACACAGGTAACCCGTAATGCAGTATTTAATTTGAATTATATCGCCAATAATAACCGAAACCGGTGTAGCCGCTCGCTAGGAAATGGCTCTGGCCGCAGTGAGTGATTGACAGGCGGGTAGCAACTTTGGAGACGCGTTGGAAAATAAAACCATATGTTCGTCACTCATTTCGTCAATCGAATTATTTCCGAAGATAATCGAATAATTCAAGTGATCGAAAAAACCGAATGTTAGGTTATTTTTCACTCGAGTTATCCCATCACTATCTAGGATGTTTAAGATTAAGAATAGACAAAGACAGAACTCAGGCCAATGCGAAATGGTGTTTTGATGGATTTTGGGATCGGGTAGGTTGAGGAAGATAGCGACGCCCTGATTGCTGAGTAGGAAAAATAAGAATGGCTCGTTCCTGTTGTGATTTTTGTCATATTAGAAAAGTACTCAAAGAGTTCCTGATTGGTCGATATAGGTGCATGAAGACAAGGACAGATTCTCAGGCAATATCGAAGGGTATGATGGAAAATGGATTAGAAATTCCCGGGGTACGTTCGATTATCAAAAGTTAATATTAGAAAAATCGACTTATTTATTAATAAATTATTGGTTGGTAAGCAAGCCAACGGCGTTGTTCAGTAATTATCCATGTTTTCTCTGTGTCAACACAGAGGACACACAAGACTTCTGTTGTTCACATTTTATTGGTGTTCCTGTGGTTCACATAGATGCGGGGTTTGTTTGTTCAAATACCTGTATATTTTTATCTAAGATGTTTATGTTATTCGATGCAGAATTAAAAATCAAACATTTGTCCTAATTATAACCCTATTTGAAATAAGAAAAATTAATTGCTTTAAAGTTTGCAAAGTTGCACTCTCAACTTTGGACACCCTGTACAATTTGTATTAATCAAACTTGGTTAACGAGACTGTTTATTTAATGTATAATTTTATTAACGAGGCATTATATTTATTTTTTAATTACTTTTAAAACCATGCACTGGTGCAAATTATATTTATTTGCATAATATATATATTATATATTTTTTAGTTTTTATTTTTTTTCGCCTATAATACGTGCGTACTGAATCGACTTTAATACAATTTTAGGGGTATGTAGGTAACTACACCCAAACAAGTAAGAAAATATAATATGGCATGTAGGTAATCTAAAAAAAATACATCCTTAAGACGTCGCACTTTTTTGGAACACCCTGTATGAAAAAAATATTTTCCTGAAATGCGCCCCAAGATACAGGTAAGGTCTGCAAAATATCAAAATTTTAACTGAATTAATGTGAGCTATAGAAGACGGGGGGTGAGATCGTGCAGGACCCTGTATAAAGCAGCTGATGACGCATAATCCCCCATTAAATAAAAATATAAACGAAATCAAAATTTAAAATGAATCACTTACTGATAAGAAAAGTATAGCTAATAGTTTTATTGACTATTTTTCTGAAGTGGGAGAAAAGCTATATCAAACAAAATCAATAAAGGTAATAATAAATTAACATTTTTACTTTAAAAAACTTGATTTTTAATACATATTTATGATTTTACATACTAAAACAAAAAATAAGATTTGCCCCTAACAAGCTCAGCTTCAGGGGATTGAAGAATAAGTTTATAGAAGACAACATAAACATATTTATTATATTATTAAATTTTAAATAAACTTATTACTTATTAATTATTATTTTATTCTTATTATTATTATCTTTGCAGCTGATTTTTTTTAAATTTATTGTCATCATATAAACATTTGCTGTACAAATTTTCAAGCGACCTGAAATAATTTTTAGATTTTTTTTTTAAATAATTGACATTCTCTCACGACTTAGGTCCACCGCTACTTGAGCAGCTGACGCTCAGATCATTAAATGACTACCAAATAAGAATTACTTGTGATAAGAATTAGACGACCTGAAATGACTGTGTTTTGCAACGCTACCTCCCGGGCTATAGGCATTGATTTAATTTAAAATTTGTGTAAAATCTAGAGAAAAAAAATCCACCCGCAATAGGTTGGCAAGCATGTTTATACACCCGCCTTAAAGTCATCCGAGTGATCCACAAAACAATCACTTTTTGCCCAGTATCCACTAGTACCTATACTAGTTAGGTTAGCTAAGTTGTTAAAGAAACGCTTCGCGACAAACTTTGTATAATCGTATAAGAAATGAGGGGCATACATACTTAACAGCGGCAAGGGGGCAAGAAAAATCTTTGTTGAGAGGAACTGGGCTACCTTACCTTAATCAAAGTTAGGGAAAAATTGAATTTTTTGATTTTATTTATTAAATAACTTACAGGTAACAAAATATACTTACAAACTTATTCCTATTACAAATATTTACACAGATTAAATGCAACATAGGCAGATATGTCGTCTTTACAATAAGTATATAATAATATGTAGACGTAGGTAAACAGTAAAACATTATTTTGAGACATGACTAGACTTTACAACATTCATTAATCCTTAACAGTCATAGCCCCGAGAAAGGCACTCTATTATTTGTTCCCATTTTAATAATGATTTAAACAATCTATAGGTATTTATTTATAATAGATACTGACATATTGCTATATTCTGAATAGTAAGTATCTAATTAAAATGATAGTTATAATTATTTGCAAATTTATATTTTATTCTTTATACAGAGTCATTTATTTACATCCATATGGTAAGAATTAAATTGTTATGTAATGTAAATCTATTTGTAAAAAATAACATATAAATAAGCAATCATAACTGATGTTTGGCATATGGTCCCATTATTAAAAAATAGCATGATGAAATGCCAGTGAAAATTTAAGTGAAAGAAATGGATATAATGGAACGTAAAACTTTTGAAAAATAAAATTCAGTACGAATATTCGGCCTTTGATGCTTGGTATAGTTCAATGGAGTCAATATGAATAAGGCACAATTAAATTCTGCATTATGCATTATGTAGTGCATCTTATTCAACACAATGAGCATTGCGATTTAATTTAATTAAATTTATTTCAAATCAAAGACAAATGAAAGCTATATCAACAAAAATTTTTTTTACTATAAATCAAGATCATGTATAATGTATACTATAAATATATATAGGTAACTACATTATATAGGAACAGAAACATATTCTCAATATCGCCTTCCCGGTGGACTATCGACCTAAGTGCAGTTCTGAAGTTTTGAGAAAATGACGTTTTAATATTTTGTTTATGCAACCATGTTAAATAAAACCTTATAAAAAATCACAATTTTTTTATAAATAAGCTATTATATTGAAAATAATACTTACATCTTAGGCTGTTAAACCAATTCCACAATTTTTGGAAAACCTATATTTTTCCCTCCTTTTTTTGACCTCCCCTTCCACTTACGTCGTTGTTCCACTCAAATATATTTTTAAGTAATAATTGTGACAACTTTCTTTCTCCAAAATTGAGTAAAAAGACAAATATTTTGGAGCAACAATGACACAACAGGCATTTACGACGTTGTTTTCCTAGATTTTGTTTTTCCGCCGGCGCCAATTAGAAAAACGCGGGAATAGAACTAGACTGGGTACATATCGCTAATCGTCAGCCGAGAGTGCATCTAATATTAGTACTAAAAAAAAATTTACAATAAAAAAATACTTTTCTTTTCTTTTTTTCTATTTACTATTGCTTTTTTTGCCTCACCTTCCTGCGGAACGTGAAGGGGAAACATATCGCCAAATTGTCATTATAACAACTGACCAAAACTAGACAATGGTGCAAAATTTCCATTTTCTCGTATAGATAGGTAGTTTTCGGAGGCGGTGCCGTATAGTGCTCAACGTCCCGTTTCCAATGCCGCCTCGCTCGTCTGTCGGCCATATTGCAATCTCTTTGTCCACCTATATGTATAGTTTTATTTGTGGGGTCATACCGCCTAACGGCGGTATAAAGTACATTTTCATGTTACGTTATATGTTTTACGACGTACTTAGTTATTTCACACAATATTATCATTATTACTACAGAGATTATGCATAGTTTTTTAACAATCAAAGATTATGCATAGTTTTTTCACAACCAAAGATCGGTGAAGATTATGGCATAGTCTTATGACAAACAAAGATTATGGCATATTTTTTATGACAAACAAATTTTAAGGCATAGTCTTATGACAAACAAAGATTACGGCATAGTCTTATGACAAACAAATATTATGGCATAGTCTTATGACAAACAAAGATTATGGCATAGTCTTATGACAAACAAAGTTTAAGGCATAGTCTTATGACATACAAAGATTTTGGCATAGTCTTATGACAAACAAACATTAGTGCATAGTCTTATGACAAACAAATATTATGGCATAGTTTTATAACAACCAAAGATTATGTATATTTTTATGACAAACAAATTTTAAGGCATATTCTTATGACAAACAAAGATTATGGCATAGTCTTATGACAAACAAAGTTTAAGGCATAGTCTTCTGACAAACAAAGATTATGGCATAGTCTTATGACATTCAAAGATTTTGGCATAGTCTTATGACAAACAAATATTATGGCATAGTTTTATAACAACCAAAGATTATGTATATTTTTATGACAAACAAATTTTAAGGCATAGTCTTATGACAAACAAAGTTTAAGGCATAGTCTTATGACAAACAAAGATTTTGGCATAGTCTTATGACAAACAAACATTAGTGCATAGTCTTATGACAAACAAATAGTATGGTATAGTTTTATAACAACCAAAGATTATGTATATTTTTATGACAAACAAATTTTAAGGCATAGTCTTATGACAAACAAAGATTACGGCATAGTCTTATGACAAACAAAGTTTAAGGCATAGTCTTCTGACAAACAAAGATTATGGCATAGTCTTATGACAAACAAAGATTTTGGCATAGTCTTATGACAAACAAATATTATGGCATAGTTTTTTCACAACCAAAGATTGGGCATAGTTTTTTCACAACCAAAGTTTAGGCATAGTTTTTTTACAACCAAGGATGGTCTTATCAATTACGTATAATTTTTGATTTTCTTTAAAAAATTCATAAAAACGTTATTTTGTATATTTTCTTTGCTATTTGTGAGTTTTACGTTATTTTCGATGAAGATTTATAGAAAAGTTGTCATATTGTCATGAAAATTTGATGAAATCAATAAGGTAACATTTTCCTCGGAAAGTATAAGAGATATGGCAACAATGTATATAACTATTAAGTAGCATCCTTATGAGATCTTCACTTTAAGTTCTTAGTAATTTTTTGTAGGTCTTATAGTTTTTGAGATATGGAATTAAAAGTGGTTTTCATATATTTGGCAATATCTCGGAACTGATAAAACTTAGATAAAAACTTTTTAAATAAAAAAGTAGCCTTTTTCTATTCTCCATATAAAAAGTTATATTAATTTCTATTCTAAAAGCGATAGTAAGGGACGTATTGAGGAAAATGTAAAAACTGGCAGAAATATTAGATTTTTGGTATTTTTTTAAAAATTCATAAAATCGTACTGGGTACATATCGCTAATCGTCAGCCGAGAGTGCATCTATTATTAGTACTAAAAATTTGTATTTAAAAAGTATTTTTCTTAGTTTCTTTTTTCTATGTTTTCTATTGCTTTTTTTGCCTCACCTTCCTGCGGAACGTGAAGGGGAAACATATCGCCAAATTGTCATTATAACAACTGACCAAAACTACACAATGATGCAAAATTTCCGTTTTCTCGTATAGATAGGTAGTTTTCTGAGACGGCGCCATATAGGTGCTCTTTAAAAGCTTTATACGACAGCTGTCATTTTGACAGGTAACTGTAATTTTTTTTTAAAGCTTTTCTTGTATCTTGCATTATAGATGTAAGAATCCGAAATTTAAAAAAATTTCAGTATCTAAATAACAAAGTTTTATACGACAGCTGTCAGATTTTGACAGGTAAGTTTCAATTTTTTTTTAGCTTTTTCGTAGCGAGAGTTACTACTGTAAGAATCCTAAATTGAAAATTTTTTCAGTTCCTAAATAACAAAGTTTTATACCATAGCTGTCAAATTTTGACAGGTAAGTGTCAATTAGAACAATATATTTGAAAAAAGTAGTATTTGAGATGACCTAAGCGAATCTCCAAACCAAAAATATGTGGGACGCACGCAATTCGATTTATTATCGATCCAACATGCCCCTACATTGATTTAAAAAAAATCAGAAAATTGACTTCCCAACTTCCGATCGCCTTGGCAAACAATAGGCTTCTGTAGCCGACGGTCGTCTATGCGCCGAAAAAGTTTAAATCAAAAAAACTCATTTTTACGACCTGTGTCGAATGCCAACGAGATCCCGATATTTCTCCACTTTAAAAATTAATAACTTTTTTTCGGCACACCCTGTATATTCGAAATTTTTACACAATGTACCCCCACTATTCCTATCTAAACCCTAAAAGTTTCAATCGTCCCACTCTAACCGTTTCCGAGAAAAAAAAATCGCAACTGTGAAAATCTCTTACATAGACGAAATTGTTCAAGAGCTGATCGGGGTTTTCGAGATTCCGCGCGGAAGAGACGTATATAATACTAGACTGGGTACATATCGCTAATCGTCAGCCGAGAGTGCATCTAATATTAGTACTAAAAAGATTTACAAAAATTTACAATAAAAAAATACTTTTCTTTTCTTTTTTTCTATTTACTATTGCTTTTTTTGCCTCACCTTCCTGCGGAACGTGAAGGGAAAACATATCGCCAAATTGTCATTATAACAACTGACCAAAACTACACAATGGTGCAAAATTTCCGTTTTCTCGTATAGATAGGTAGTTTTCTGAGACGGCGCCGTTTAGGTGCTCTTTAAACTCGCACACCTTTGTGCAATGTGGGATATACTTTCCATATTTGCTCTATAAAAATATGTAAGTATTCAATCGATTAAAACATAAGCAAAAAATTATTCTTACATGGAAGCTATCAATTATCAGGTAATAAATTTGTAGAAATATTATTGTGCCGAGCCAATACGTCCCTTATTATCGCTTTTAGAATAGAAATCAATATAACCTTTTATCTGGACCATAGAAAAAGGCAACTTTTTTATTTGAAGAGGTTCTATCTAAGCTTTATCAGTTTCGAGATATTGGCTAATATATGAAAACCGAACTTAAAGTAAAGATCTCTTAAGGATGCTACTTATTAGTTATATACATTGTTGCCGTATCTCTTTCAGTTTCCGAGGAAAATGGTCTTTTATGGATTTCATAGCATTTTCCTGAGCATATACATGGAAAAAATGCCAAAATTTAAAATTCGCAAATAAGTCAATTTTTCGGTACATTTCCATCAAAAATAACGTAAAACCCGAAAATAGCGAAGAAAATATGATAATTAACAATTCTATGAATTTTTACAAAAATATCCAGAAAACTCGGATTTTTTTGTCGGTTTTCAAAGTTTCCTCAATACGTCCCTTATTACGGCCTTTGGAACAAAAGTTAATATAACGTTTTATCTGGACAATAGAAAAAGGCAAATTTTTTATTTAAAGAGTTTCTATCTAAGTTCTATCAGTTTCGAGATATTGGCAAATACATGAAAACCACTTTTAAATCCATATCTCAAAAACTATAAGACGTACAAAAAATTTCTAAGAACTTATAGTAAAGATCTCTTAAGGATGCTACTTATTAGTTATATACATTGTTGCCGTATCTCTTTTAGTTTCCGAGGAAAATGGTCTTTTATGGATTCCATAGCATTTTCCTGAGCATACATGGAAAAAATGCCAAAATTTAAAATTCGCAAATAAGTCAATTTTTTGGTACATTTCCATCAAAAATAACGTAAAACCCGAAAGTAGCGAAGAAAATATGATAAATAACAATTCTATGAATTTAAAAAAAAAATCCAGAAAACTCGGATTTTTTGGTCGGTTTTCACAGTTTCCTCAATACGTCCCTTATTACGGCCTTTGGAACAAAAGTTAATATAACGTTTTATCTGGACAATAGAAAAAGGCAAATTTTTTATTTAAAGAGTTTCTATCTAAGTTCTATCAGTTTCGAGATATTGGCAAATACATGAAAACCACTTTTAAATCCATATCTCAAAAACTATAAGACGTACAAAAAATTTCTAAGAACTTATAGTAAAGATCTCTTAAGGATGCTACTTATTAGTTATATACATTGTTGCCGTATCTCTTTTAGTTTCCGAGGAAAATGGTCTTTTATGGATTCCATAGCATTTTCCTGAGCATACATGGAAAAAATGCCAAAATTTAAAATTCGCAAATAAGTCAATTTTTCGGTACATTTCCATCAGAAATAACGTAAAACCCGAAAGTAGCGAAGAAAATATGATAAATAACAATTCTATGAATTTAAAAAAAAAATCCAGAAAACTCGGATTTTTTGGTCGGTTTTCACAGTTTCCTCAATACGTCCCTTATTACGGCCTTTGGAACAAAAGTTAATATAACGTTTTATCTGGACAATAGAAAAAGGCAAATTTTTTATTTAAAGAGTTTCTATCTAAGTTCTATCAGTTTCGAGATATTGGCAAATACATGAAAACCACTTCTAATTCCATATCTCAAAAACTATAAGACCTACAAAAAATTTCTAAAAACTTAAAGTGAAGATCTCATAAAGATGCTACTTATTAGTTATATACATTGTTGCTTTTTTTGCCTCACCTTCCTGCGCCAATTTGTCATTATAACAACTGACCAAAACTAGACAATGATGCAAAATTTCCGTTTTCTCGTATAGATAGGTAGTTTTCGGAGACGGCGCCGTATAGTGCTCAAAGTTCCATTTCCAATGCCGCCTCGCTCGATTCGCTACGACTTTTCGTTACGGAGATATATGATATTTAATATTATGATATTGATATTTATAGGTGCTCTTTAAACTCGCAATGTGGGATATATAGAAATATTATTGTGCCGAGCCCTTCGGGCACGGCACTGTTCTAGTTCGTTCGTTTAATAATACGACAGCTGTTACTTTGACAGGTAAGTGTCATTTTTTTTTAGCTTTTTCGTAGCGACGATTATAGCTGTAAAAATCCTAAATTAAAAACTTTTTCAGTACCTAAATAACAAAGTTTTATACGACAGCTGTCAAATTTTGAAAGGTAATTGTCAATTATTTTTTAGCTTTTTTGTAGCGAGGGTTATAGCTGTAATAATCCTAAATTTAAAAAAATTTTCAGTACCCAAATAACAAAGTTCTATACGACAGCTGTCAAATTATGACAGGCGGGTGTAAATTTTTTTAATCTTTTTTCATATAGAGGATTATAGCTGTACAAATCCGAAATTTCAAAATTTTTCAGTGATTAAATAACAAAGTTCCATACGACAGCTGTCAAATTTTGACAGGTAAGTGTCAATTTTTTTTTAGCTTTTTCGTAGGGAGAGTTATAGCTGTAAGAGTCCGAAATTATAAAATTATCAGGTCCCTAAATAACAAAGTTCTATACGATAGCTGTCAAATTTTGACAGGTAAGTGTCAATTTTTTTTTTAGATTTTTTGTAACGAGGGTTATAGCTGTAAGAATCCTAAATTTAAAAATTTGTCAGTACCTAAATGACACAGTTTTATACGATAGCTGTCAAATTTTGACAGGTAAGTGTCAATTTTTTTTTAGATTTTTTGTAACGAGGGTTATAGCTGTAAGAATCCTAAATTAAAAAATTTCTCAGTTCCTAAATAACAAAGTTCTATACGACAGCTGTCATTTTGACAGGTAAATATCAATTTTTTTTTAAGCTTTTCTTGTATCTAGGATTATAGCTGTAAGAATCCGAAATTTAAAAAAAATTCAGTACCTAAATAACAAAGTTCTATACTACAGCTGTCAGATTTTGACAGGTAAGTGTAATTTTTTTTTAGCTTTTTCGTATAGATTATTATAGCTGTAAGAATCCAAAATTTAAAAAATTTTCAGTACCTAAATAACGACATTAAAAAAAAAAACTTTAAAAAAAAGAAAAAAAACAGTGGGGTTTGAACCCTCGACCTTCGTCTCCAAAATCAACAGCCTCTACTACTACGCTACCGAAGCTTAGAGAGTGATTTGTGGTAAATAGGATATTAATGACGTATTCGATATTACATAGAACGTTGAGTATTGAAGACACACACAAATAATACACTTTTTTCAATTATTTTTGGTCAACCGCAAAGAAAAAGGTCCAAGACAGGTGTTTCATACATTAAATACTGTCCAAATATTATAAAAACTATAAAAACTGAAGTTAATATGCCTCCTGCAAGCCATTTTTATTATTACAAGTACGGGATAAATGCGATATTTTCCCCCTTATTTTTGGTCAAACGAAAAAGATAAAGGTTCAAGGTAGGTATTTCCCACAAAAGACGTAGTCTAAATGGTCTTATTCCTCTAAAAAATCAATTTGGAAATCGCATTTTTCACCTATTTTTGACAGATGGTATAAAAGTTAAAGTTCAGGAAGACGCACGTGGTAAAACCATGGCCAACTTTTTCTAAATCGAATGGTGTTAGAATTTGAAAATTGTGCCTGTTTCCGCACCCAAAAAAGCAACTTTGCTCAAATTTGCGAATATATTTTGATAAGTTTGGACATGCAGGAATATTGAGAAGTAATCAGCGCATATTTTGAGAAAAAAATAAAACGGTTTTGTTAAAAATTGAATAAGCTACAGTCGATATAGTAAAACCTCTGGTGAAGGAACCTATAAAAAAATCATAAATTAATTTTTTTGAGCCACAAAATATGTTTTCCCAAAGATCGCTTATAATACAAATTAAAGCTTCTTTATCCGTTGATATAGTGTACCAAGAAAAAATTCAAAATGTTATATATTATAGACACTTGCAGAATTATTTAAGCAAACCAGTGCAACGCCAACAGAAATTACGGGAAAAAGTTCATAAGCTGCCGTTTTTTCCGTATTAAAGATAAAAAAACCAAAAAATATCTTTTAAATACAATTTGACGGCTCTATCCGCTAAAGTATACAACGTTTCAATCAAAAATCGTTTTCCGTACGAAAAAAAATAAACGGAATAAAAACGGAGAAAAAAAATCACGCCTTACACTGTGGTTTCCAGTTTCTTACCATTTTCGGCAATTTCCATTCCAGTTAGGTATAGAACGATATATTGGAAAAAGGTAGTTTTTGAGATGGCCTAACCGATTATCCAAACCGAATGTACATCGGATGCACCCAATTCGACTTATTAGCGATCCAAGAGGTACCATTTTCGACCAAATTTTGACTTTGAAAAATTCAAAAAAATTACTTCCAAACTTTCGATCGCGCTCACAAACAATAGGGTTCTGTAGCCCACGGTCGTCTACGCGTCTAAAAAGTTTAAATCGAAAAAACTAATTTTTGTGGCCTGTATTGAATGCCAACGAGATCCCGATATTTCTCGACTTTAAAAATTAATAACTTTTTTCCGGCACACCCTGTATATTCGAAATTTTTACACAACATACCCCCACTATTCCTCTCTAAACCCAAAAAGTTTCAATCGTCCCACTCTAACCGTTTCCGAGAAAAAAAATCGCAAATGTGAAAATGTCGAAACTGACGGCGACGACGACGACGACGACGCCGACAACATACGCACATTATTTTCACCGAAGCGCCGTATAACATATCGCGTTGTAGCGCGATATGTAACAACGACGCAAGCGGTTTCACGCGGCCACTTTTTGTACTACAATTATGACATTGTTTGGCCAGAGAGATTGGTACTTTTTGATACTTATTACGAAATAACTAAAAAAATTGAAAATTTGCACTTAGGTCGATGTTCCACCGGGAAGGCGATATGTAACGTTTCATATTAGAATTTAATTTTTTTAGTTGTTCAGAGTGGTCAAAATTTAATTCAAACTTGCGGTTGTTCTTTTTGACAAGCAAATAATTAAATCACAGTTTTATACTGTCTATGCTTATTTTTTATAACCGTTTATTAACTTTGCTAAGCAAAACGAAATCAGAATGCCTACAATTTCTACTAGTCCTAGTACTGCTGCAATAATGATTATCAGGTTGAGGTTCAGCATCAACCAATCGATGATTTTCTGGTAACATCCCTGAAAATAATATTAGAAAAATTAGCAAAAATTTGTTTACAGTGACACACAAGAATTTCTTGAAAGAATGGTGTAGGTAATTCATACTGACTCCTGACTCACTTTTTATCTATATAGAGGACATTCTAAAGTCGCCACAGTGGATCTTTGCCAGTGCGTCATCAATTAACGATCAGGACTCAACGTGGTTAATAACTCTGCATCCTTATTTATTCCAGTAACAAGTTTGAATAAAAGCATAAAATAACGTCTCCAAGATTCCGCAATAATATAACGTGCTAGACAAGAATAAAACTATAAACGTCAATTAATTACTATTTTTATTTGTTTAGTTAACTACCGTTGTATTTTAGAACGTCATTGTCAACCTTATTTTGATCTGCCAATCTAATTCGTATTTTGTAAATTTGTGTGCCTTAAAACTGTTCCTTTTTCTAAAAATAGTTCTTTTTAGAGCTAATTATACCCACCATCTGTTTTGGCGGTAAGTATTTATGGATTTTTATAATACCTAATTTATTTATTTTAAATATTCTAACCGTAAAAGTTCTTTGAAAAGTTTACGGCAGTGGCTAAATTCCCTTAAATGAAAGAATGTCAAAAATTTGACTTTTGCGAATTTAATAGTCAATAAAACACCAAACTTTTCTAGATTTTAAGCTTTAAAAATAGTATTAAATGTATTAACATTTGTTTGTCAATTTCTTTTAGATAATAGAGAATGCCGGGCAAAACTTAAAATAAATAATAATTTTTCGGGATATTCTGTAGGTACGTCGGTAGGCAGGCACGTCCATTTTATGAACTTAGACTTAGTTTTGACTTTTTTCGTCTCGTAATTTTGATTTGATTCATACGATTTTGATGACGAACGGGAAAAGATCCGCCTAGATTTTAAGCTTTAAAAATAGTATTAAATGTATTAACATTTGTTTGTGTTTAGATAATAGAGAATGCCGGGCAAAACTTAAAATAAATAATAATTTTTCGGGATATTATGTAGGTAGGTACGTCAAACGGTAGGCAGGCACGTCCATTTTATAAACTTAGACTTAGTTTTGACTTTTTTCGTCTCGTAATTTTGATTTGATTCATACGATTTTGATGACGTGAAAGTGATGACGCACGGGAAAAGAACCACTGTGGCGACTTTATATGATATAACGTGTCTATGAACACTTACTTTTAAAATGAAAATCTTGGCACTTAAAGCAAATGGATTTGACAATACAGTGAGTCCCAGAAGTAATGTCTAAATTCATTTAAAATTCAGCGGTAAGTTTTAAAAAAAACGCTCGTACCCGTCGATTTTTATTTCGAGGGGGGCATATTTTACGTATATTGTCAATCTTGTTACTTCAAGCCCCTAGGAGGGAGGGGGGGGGGGAGAAGACGGATACCCCTGTTTTATATAATTTTTTTGGATTCTGCATAAAATTCTGAACATTTTTTAATAAAAGCATTATTAGTCTATACTAAACAGTTTCCGAGATATTGACTCTTGAAAAATGAGATTTTTGAAATTTGACAGCGTCTAGCTTTCTAACTGTACGTCTTAGAGTAAAACGGCTTACATGTCCCTATCTTCAATTTTTATTATCTTTCCAATAGTGTCAACTTCCGGTTAAACCGGAAGTTCTATATTTCTTACAACCTGGGACTCACTCAAGGGCGGTCCTACGGGGGGGGTACTGGGGGTAATTACCCCCCCCAGAGACCAGGCTGAGGACGCAAAAACTAAAAATAATATGTCCAAAAAACTATAAATATTTATTATTTTTAAATAAAAAACAAAACCAATAAATTTGAAAAAACATTTTTTGTATAAAAATATCAACATCTTAATATTATAAGATATATTCTATTATAGTCCATCGATAAGTCGATATAATATCGCGAAAATGCTGGTAAACCGGACCGAAGAATGTCCGGTTTTCTAATGACTTAATAAAAATGTTAAAAGCAGCGGCATCCAATGCAAAATATATTAAAAAACAATTGTAATTTTTTTTAGCTTTATTTTCATGTTCTGATTTCTTTATTATACATATACATTTAGGTTTTGTTTTATTTTAGTGTTTTGACTTATGTTACAATATTAAAACATAATACATCAGTGGCGTATTTACGAGGGGGCTCAGGGGGCCCGGGCCCCCCAGATATGTATAGTACAATAATTGTATAAACAAAGTTCATCTGTTACGGATAATGCCCTCGAAGCTTTTAAAACTTGTTTATTTTGTCGCCCTTTCAAATTTCTTTTAAATTAAAAGAGTGTTTTAAGGTCTGGCATATCGCTGCAGATTAAGCTTTACGGTTATTTTACCCAAAAAAGGGCGTGGCACCCAAAAAATTTTCGCCTGCGGCGCAAGAAAGGTTACGCCTTCGGCGCAAGTCCTTCAAAGTACCCCCCCCAGAAAGACGTTCCAGGACCGCCGTTGGACTCACTGTATTACGGTTAAAATTGTAAAGCGTTTAAAAAATAAAATACCTAACTACAATTGTATTGCATTTAACTAAATTATTATCTGTAAAAACAGCAATTTATCCAGAAAAAATAAAAATTGCTAAAGTAACACCTGCATTTAAAACTGACAAAAGATATAAATATCCGTTGTATCAATTTGTTCAAAGATGTTAGAAAAAATAAGACATAATAAATTATGCGATTTTCTGAAAAGTCAAAATTTACTTTTTGCTATAATCAGTCTGGCTTACGCAGATCTAAGGATACAGAAATAGCTGTAAAAGATATCACTACAGATATTCCAGTTAATGTTGTTTACTATCCTTAGATCTGTATAAGGCTCTTTTGACATAGATAAACCATATTATTTTATTAAGAAAATTTTATAGTGTTTGGATAAGGGGAAATACACACAAATGATTTAAGCAAAGTTCCACAAGAATCAGTATTCGGTCTAGTACTATTTTTTAATTTCCATTAATTTTGTTCCTATTGAACTTAAAGGGCAATATAATGCTCTTTGTAGATGTCGAAATCGGTTTTGTATAGAGCTACAAATTACATCTCATTGAAATACTTAAAAAATATATATTTTCATTAATATTTAAAATTACAATAACTAGCTTCTGCATGGGGATCTGCTTGTTTATCAAACGTAAAACCATTACAAAAATTGCAAAATAAAGTTATAAAATTCATACACAAATTAGGACCAAATCTAGAACTAACTGTTTATAGTATATAATATACGCACCCAAGCCTAAGAGGTATTTACACATTCGAATATTCTATAAATTAGAAAAAAATAATCTAATTCACTCTATTATTAAAAAAAAAAAAACATAACACAACACTTATTAAGGAAAATAAGACATTTCAAGATTATATATAACACCAGAACCAAACATTGATTGTATAAATTGTATCAGAAAAAAGTTATTTCAGAATAAAATCGCTTTTATATGACGGAATAATGAAATATAATAATTCTAAAAAATATCAGAAGAATTTTAAAATTGGTAACTTTCAAAAACAATTAAAGAGTTATTTACGAAATTAAATTATTTATACTTTTTTTCCATTGATTTTATTAATCAATAAATTGGATTAATTTCCTTTTTGTTTTTGTGGTTATTATTGTCTATATTATTTTGTCATTTTCCATTATAACGAGTTTGAAATAAAAGCATTTTAATGTAAAAAAAAACTAGCGTTTCTCAGCGTTTCCACGTTTTGTAGATCCTCAAGTGATTGTGGAACTTTTTAGGACTTGGCAGAGAGATCTTAAATATATTTTTTCTAATTTGGTATCATAACAAGTCTATTACGATACGCGTTTTTTCTTTATTTGACGTTGGTAACATTTAAATGTTTTATTTCATTGACTTGCGCGGCCTTTGTGTTTTACGAGAAAACCCATTTTTCGCAGAGGAAAAATAGCTTGATAACCTACTTTTTTATTCTGTGTGAATAACAGTCATGTATGTTGGTTGCATAAATCTATAAATCAATCTTTTGTAGATGCTTCAAAGCTATCATTTTCTGCCAAATCCTATCCAAAATTCAATCTACTAACCTTCCAATGTCGATTTTAACTTCAACTTTATTTAAATTTTCCATCTTCCCTATACCAAATTGCAATGCCGTGACGTAAAATCACGTCTTTTGAAATTCGAAAAAAAGTAGCAAAATCGCCCGAATTTCCGAACGCTCTGTATATGTACCGAATGTACAAGGATCACACAACGTATTCCGTCCAATTTCAAATCTCATATCGCTAAAATAACTTTAGAATCTCGTGGTGAAAATGGGTCAATAAATCAAAAAATGACAGTTCGCAAAATAATTTTTGTTGTCCAGAGGCTACTATGATAAAAAATAGTATTACCAACATAAAATTTGGACATAAAAATTTACAAAATTTGAAGGATTTATTTTCTTTTTAAATATGTGTTTTTTATTGAAAAAAACTACAAATTAGAAAAAATAGTATAACGTACGTGTTATATAAAGCAGTTTTAAGCACTTGTCCCGTTATAAAACTCGCCGCAAGCGGCTCGTTTTTTAACATGGACGCGTGCTATAAAATGATGCTTTATAAAACGTGTACGTTAATATACCATTTCGTCATTTTGATTTGCTTTATTTTACCATACATTATAGAGCTTTTAGTAGATTAAGTTAAAAAGTATTTTATTAACAACTTAAGACAGCAGAATAAAACGCACTGTATAAAAGTCCATTTGAAGGAGGACGTCAGGCACTTCCAGAAAAGTTTGTAAGCATGTTTTATCATTGATATTATCTGCTTTGTATCTTTAATATGTATATTAGATTAAATGTAGAGATAGAATGTAGGAAGTACAATCTTACCGTTCTGTAAAAGGAGTTAATTTCATTAGGACTAGTGGTGCAAGTAGGATCCAACGGTTTGTTATCCACGCTCAAGGCGCAGCAGGAGGGCGGAATGACGTAGCTTTGCTGTTTCCATGCTGTGTTTTGTTGATAGTCTTCGTAGCTGTCCACCTGTATACCAAGAAAATAGATCGAAACATTAGGTAGGTATGTTCAACGGTTCAACATCAAATAAGGGTTCGTGCGGGTCATCTATACAGGGTGGAATTTTTAAATAGAGGAAAAAAAGACTTATTTAGTATAAATTAAGATGGACAAATTCATAGTTATGCAGATGATACAACAATTTTTTATACCGATACAAATTGGGAAAACTTAAATAATAAAATTAAAAAAGATTTTAAAATTATAAAAAATTGGTTTGATAACAATTGGTTAACAATTAATTTTAATAAAACAAATAACAAATTATATTCCTTTTACTTTGAACCTAAATAACCTACCACGAAATATGAATACTAAGTATTCAAATAAATGAAGATATTCAAATTTTTAAAGTTAATAAAATAAAATATTTAGGAATTATTTTTGACAGTAAATTACATTGGAATTTTCACATAGAATACTTAATTAAAAAATTAAGAAGTTTACTACCGATTTTTAAAAACAATAAAAAAATTTTAAATGTAAGACATATGGAAATATTATATTACGCGTTAATTAAAACTCATTTAAATTACGGAATTTTAGGTTGGGGAGGAATAAATAGCACTTTAGTTAAAAAATTAGAAATATTACAAAAATGATTTCTAAAAATTTTATTCGATTAAGATTATCTTTATCCATCAAAAGAATTATATTCAGAAACAAAAAAATTGAACATAAGACAACTTTACATTTATAACATCTTAATATACAGGGTGTCCGGAAATGACGATGAAAAATTTTAAGGTGTGATTCTACATAAAAAGATATGAAAAAAAGTTCATATTAACATAGGTCCGGAAATGCTACCAGAGGCATGCCCTTGAAGATGATGTCATAAAAGTGGTTTTTATTTAATTTATTAGGATCTACTTACAATACAGGAATTAACTTCGACGTATAAGTTAGAGTGATTGGAGGTCACTCTTTGAAAATATCAGGTGACCCATAATTGCAACCAGTGGTGTGGGACCGGGCCGAGTGTATTTTCGCTATCTTTTAAATAAATTATGATTCTTGAACATTTTTACGTAAAAAAGGTTTCCTTGGTATAAAGTTGTAATAGTCGACCGTTTTCGAGATAAAAGAGATAAGATTTTTTTTTTGAATAACAATTTTATTAAGAAAAATACCAACAAATCAATAACAAAATAATAAAGAACGCTGTCCCTAAATTTTTAAATCCTTTTTAATGTTATTATAAATTTTATAATAAGTGTTGAAAATTATTTCCATTCATTTCAATGCATCCTCGAACTCGTTTTCTCATAGATCCTCTAACTTTTTTAAAATACCAGGTTTATTTCTTATAACTTCACAACAAGCAAACACCCGCTGCTCTAATTCTTCAACGCTGCGAACTGGTACCTACTTCGTATACTAATGATTTTAGGTAACCCCATAAAAAAAAGTCTGAGCATTAAAGTCCGTTTATCTCAAAAACGGCCGACTATACGACTTTATACCAAGGAAACCTTTTTTACGTAAAAATGTTCAAAAAATCATAATTTATTTAAAAGATAGCGAAAATACACTCGGCGAAAAAATATAGCCCTAAATAACTAACCACCCCTTTGTTCCCACGCCACTGGTTGCAATTATGGGTCACCTGATATTTTCAAAGAGTGACCTCCAATAACACTAACTTATACGTAGAAGTTAATTCCTGTATTGTAAGTAGATCCTAATAAATTAAATAAAAACCACTTTTATGACACCATCTTCAAGGGCCTGTAGGTCCCTCTGGAAGCATTTCCGGACCTATGTTAATATGAACTTTTTTTCATATCTTTTTATGTAGAATCATACCTTAAAATTTTTCATCGTCATTTCCGGACACCATGTATATATTTAAAAATAAAAACCTTATAGGTACAATTTAAAAACCATAATCCTGATACACGTCATAAAAATGAAATAACCATAAAACCTACAATAAATAAGTCCATGGGACAAAAAAATTTCAAATATTTATGTTTTTATTTAAACGATTATTTACAACAAAAATTAAAAAATTGATTTCATTAAAAAAATTTAAAGTCGAAATAAAAACATGGATATTAAAAACAGACAATTTGAAAATATTTTTAGAAATGTAATGGGAAAGAATATTGTTCTGAATAATTTATATAAGTAATATTTTTTACTTAAAAGTTCTAAATTAATAATTTTATTTTATTATAGGTAATATATTTCTTCAAAAAAGCTGCGTTATACTATAAATTAGCGTTTTCACTTTAAAACTTGATTTTTAATGCATATTTATGATTTATGATTTTACATACTAAAACAAAAAATAAGATTTGCCTCTAACATGCTGAGCTTCAAGGGATTGAAGAATAAGTATATAGAAGATAACCGACGGGGAAACCACCTTAGAATTCTGGTGTACAAGCTGATAGAATTTTTAGAATTTTTTAGGATTTATTGTTATTTTTTAGCATTTATTGGCATTTTTTAGAATTAAATTAGAATTTATTTAGAATTTTAACCTATTGCGCATGCGTAAGCTATAGGAATTTCCCCTCTACTATTTTATACGTCGCGATTTTGTTGAAAACCCATACAGGATAATTAATATTTATTTTATTTCATAATAAAAAGATAAAATATATAAAGGATCCCACGATTAGGTCCTCAAGAAAACTTTTTCATTTGTAGTTTTTAGAGTGTGAATCTAGAAATGTGGCCATAGGCGCACGCACAATTTATTGTAGGGGAACAGAACAGAACAACACTTGCGGTATAGTAAACATACTCTCGACAACGTTTCACGTTGACCGTCCATTAAAATTAAGAAAAAAATATTTCGGAGTTGCGAATCCTGGATATTTGGATAATTGGGATTTTTAATTTAATGACTCATGATTTATTTGCTGTTAAAACTGTCATATTTTTGCTTCAATTTAAAATCTAGACCAGGAAAGTTGATGATTTTGTATAATTCCATTATTTTTCGGAATAAAACACTTTGGCTCTATCTCTTTCTAGGTATTTATCTCGGTATTCATTATAAATAAATCCATTTTATTCGCGTCAAAATTTAATATTGGAACACACCCAATAAACTTTCCAGTTTTATATAATATAGGGACCAATCGATGTTTATTTTTTTTATTATTAAGCATAGGCGTAGTTAGACGGTCAACACTGGGGGTGCTGAAGTCCAGTGGCGGCTGGTGACATGTTAACGTGGGGGTGCATAAAAAGCCCGCCTGTTTTTAAGACCACGCCCAAATTTTGGTCAATAATTTTTAGTAAATATTTTAATGTGATGTTAATAGCAGGTTTAGGTCTTTCAATGTTCTTGACAGTCACTTTCTTCTCCAACGGTAACTGCTAAAAGATTTTTTCAAAAATTCCACGGTGTATTTTATATCCGACGACGCACTCATTGTTTTTTCGTGTTTATTTAACTTTAATTTTAACTGAATTCAATAAAACCATATTAAACCTAAATAAACAAAAAAAATAGTCAAAATAGCGGCTAAAAATTTCCGCGAATTTTAACGACTACCACTGGTTAAATTTAAATTATCAAATTAATGCAGAATTGCAGAACATGACATACACAATACACAAGCTATTATGCCGCTCTCGTATTTTACGAGATTTTTATGTTCATAGACCCGCTCTGACAAGTAAACTGGGCGTGAACTACACGGTACACGGAGAGAAATTTTGAAGAGAATTCGCAACTACCTAAATATACTTGAATTTGTACCAGAATTTGAATGCTTGAAATATTAATATGGAAAATTCATTACATATAATGCATATTATAAAAATAGGTTAGTTCTAAAATTAGCCTATATATTGTAAATTTTTTTTAGGGGTGCTAATTTAGATGTCGAGGGTGCTTAGCACCCCCAAGTACCCCCCTAACTACGCCTATGCCTATGTTATTAAGGTTTATAATTTAAAAAAATAAAAGATTATATATAAAATACAATATTTTAGTTTTTTTTTTTTCAGAAAATACAATTTTTATCAAAACAAGAAAATACTATAAAACTGATCGCATTTTTTATCTACTAAATTTTGTCTAAGAGTAAGCTTACCAAATAATGTAGTACGACTCCTTAAAAAGTCATCACTTATTTTTGATTACTCCATGAGGGAAAATGAAGGGTAAAAATACAGATCGGAGAAATATATTTTCGACAAATTATGAACGTAAAAATGATACAGACGATAAAAATGCAGATAAATAATGAAAGTGTTATAGAATTCCTAACAATTATTTAGAATTTTTTGGAATTTTCTAGAATTTTCTGGAATTTTTTGGAATTTTCTAGAAGTTTTGGAATTTTCTAGAATTTTTTGGAATTTTCTAGAATTTTTTGGAATTTTTTGGATTTCTTGAAACAATTACATGAAAAATAGTATTTTTTAGAATTTTAGAATTTTTGGTGTACAAAATTGGATAGGTGGTTTCCCCCTCGAAGACAACATAAACATATTTATTATATTATTAAATTTTAAATAAACTTTTATTATTATTATTAAATTCAGTTTCAGAAAGCCTCTTTATTTGTTGAAAAAATACAACTACTACCCCATAGGAACTAATCTAGGAGGATTAAGGTCCGGCGATCGTGGCGGCCATTCAATGCATGGTGTCCCTTCTTCCTATCCAACGGTTTTTAAAAATTTCACTTAATTATATTGTCGAACATTTGTGGCGTAATGAGGCGGAGCACCATGCTGCTGTAACCCTATTCAATCATGAGAAAGATCTGCTTCGGCATGGTGAGGAAATAAAGCATTCAGAACTGGAATAAGTTTTCCATGCAAAAAATTCCAGATATGTATGGCCATTTAAGATACCTTCAAGGAATATTGGCATAATGACGCGCAATTATGCCTGCCCAAACATTAAGTTTTTGCGGAAGATGGGTGTGTGTTTATTCTCGCATCCACTAAGGATTTTCTGCAGACCAATATCGACAGTTCTATATATTAACTTCACCATTTAGTACTTACAAAAGTAAACGCATCTGTAAAAAGGATCCAGTCCAAATCTACTAAATGCTTATCAAATGCCTTCATCATCACTTCATAAAACTGAAGACGGCAGTCCGGATCATCTTCCAGTAACTTTTGTATCATTACCATTTTATAAGGACGCATTTGACATGACTTCACTTACTTGAATGCAGACGTATGGCTTTATGTTATTTTCTCTTGCGAGTTGCCGACCTGGATCGAGTGATAGGATTTTCTTGAAGAGCAAGTAAAACGTTTAATTGCGTGTCTTCATCCATTACTCCAGGCTGCATGCCTTAATCTTGGTATGTACCTGAAGGGGCTCACTTTACGATAACTTCTTTCAATTTTGCTGATGGTGCGTTGGGAAATTGATGGTAGATCGGGGTGTGTTTCGTGAAATAAAGCTGCTACTTCTGATTTAGTACGCGATCTGTCGCCAAAGCCAATCATCAATAAAATTTCGATTTTTCGTGTGATTCAGTTAAATAGCCCATTTTAGTATAGCAAAAATGCTTTATACTATAAAGTAACGGTTTAAACAGCACAAAATGATACAACAGAACTGATAAGTATTCACTTCTTCTAAACCGAAAATAGAGTGACCATTGGAATGCGGCCTTAAGTACACAAACAACCTTTCCTTTTTTTAAAGAGTCTGCGCTGGCAAACCCCAAATTGTGTTGCTAAAATGGCCAGTCTTTTTTTTGGCTTTCTAGATTACCGAAATGCAAGAGTATGTAGGTAGTGGGTCATATTACATTTTCAAGACCTCAACGAGCTTACACTACATCACAATACATACCTTTATTTGAAAAACAAAGTTGGGGGCGGTTTCTACCCCCAAAAACGGGGCAAAATTTATGAAGACACGAAAAAAGTTAACGCAGCCGTAGTTCTATATTTTTTCAGCAAATAAAGAGGCTAATACTAATTTTAAGTCCATTTAAAAATTCCATCCTGTATAATAAGCTTCCATGTTTAGTTACAGTGGACTGCCGATTATCTTAAACCCGATTATGCGAACTCCGCATTATCCGAAACGACCCATGAACCGGATTATCCGAAATGATTCTTGCTATGCCTCCGCATTATTTGAAATTTCTAAGAAATGTTTTGTTGGTTTTGTTGTTGCGGCCAAAAATCGACAGACTTTAAAATTAAAACAAGTACCAATTACCTCTTTCTTGAATTTATGAATATGAATACATACTAATGTGCATACTGCAGCATATTAGAATATATTATGTACATCTATAAAAGTACATAGATATAGTTTTAATGATTTTCCTCAATCTCCGTATTATCCGAAATTTCGATAATCCGAAATCTGTCCGGTCCACTTCATTTCGGATAATCGGGAGTCTACTGTATTTACAAATCAATTATTTACGCAATAAAATATATTAAAGGAACTTACCCCGCAACATTTTAAATTAACTTGAAGAGCATCCCATGCCAAAGTTACTGCATCTTGGGAATCTGTACTATTGTAAAATTTCTTCAAAGAAGTCTTTAAAATGTTTTTGGTTTCTTCTTCAGCCTACAAAAAGAAATTGGTATATAATCTATATCTATATACCGGGTGTCCACGGACGGTGGCTCGCCTCTCTAACTTTTTTATTTTTCAAGATAGTGGAATAAAATTCAGGGGATTTGTATACGACATAAAACTGCATTATTTGACAGGTGACTCAACATTATGGAACTTCCGGTTTAACCGGAAGTGACATAAACTTTCTATTTTTAAATGGGACACCTGGTATATTTTCCTTTTTTTGACTCCATATGACATTCTAAATACAACGATGTGTCACTTGTCACTTTTTGTCACCAAGAAAATATTTTTTTTCCAAATTTATTGTTTTATCTAGAGGGCTATGAATACCTTTAAGATCACTTATTTCAGTTCTCTAATCTTGGGAAAAATACAATTTTACTATTTTTGATCCAATGCTATGTGCTATGTAAAATTTAATCTTTAAAGTTGTATAACTCATTTTTTAATGGCAACATGGTGGCTCGTCGGGTTAAGAAAAAAAGGATTTTATTACGATTATTTTGATACCATACACTATTAAGTTTTAGAAAAGCTTTCATTAAAAAACTTTAAAAAGGTAACTTGGAACTTTCCTAAAATGAAGCATATTTTGAAAATAAATTTAGATTTAAATGCATCAAGTAGCCTGTGACCAGCAAAACTGATAAAATAAAATCATGCCTTGAAGAAAATTGAAATGCCAACAACAGCTTCTGCCAAAGTAAATTAGTTTGTTGTTTAAAAAACATGGAAAATAATACTTTTACAAGGAGTGAAAAAGTTGATATGTTATTAGTGTTTGGAGAATGTAGAAATAATTCAACCGATGCTGCACGACTTTACGCACAAAGATATTTTAATCGGCGTCATCCAACCCAGCACTATTTATTAGGTACCCAAAACTGGTTCCGAAAATGCGAAACCTTTGACGTAAGTATAAGAAATACTGTGTATTATTTATTATGAATAAATATCTATCAAAAGATGCTTTATTTTAGGAAAGTTCCAAGTCACCTTTTTAAAGTTTTTTAATGACAGCTTTTCTAAAACCTAATAGTGTATGGTATCAAAATAATCGTAATAAAATCCTCTTTTTTCTTAACCCGACGAGCCACCATGTTGCCATTTAAAAAAAAACGAGTTTTATACAACTTTAAAGATTAAATTTTACATAGCACATAGCATTGGATCAAAAATAGTAAAATTGTATTTTTCCCAAGATTAGAGAACTGAAATAAGTGATCTTAAGGTATTCATAGCCCTCTAGGTAAAACAATAAATTTGGAAAAAAATATTTTCTTGGTGACAAAAAGTGACAAGTGACACATCGTTGTATTTAGAATGTCATATGGAGTCAAAAAAAGTAAAAATATACCAGGTGTCCCATTTAAAAATCGAAAGTTTATGTCACTTTCGGTTAAAACGGAAATTCCATAATGTTGAGTCGCCTGTCAAAAAATGCAGTTTTATGTCGTATTCAAATCCCCCGAATTTTATTCCATTATCTTGAAAAACAAAAAAGTTAGAGGGGAGCCACCTTCCGTGGACACCCGGTATTTATCCGAAAATGTTCTTGCACCTCTAATGTATTTTTTATGCCCTCTGAGAGACCTTAAGTTGAATTCTTAAAAAACAAATTTAAATGATAGTCACTATTCGACGAGCTTCTAGAGTCTGGCTGTGGACTTCTTAACCGGCCAATCCACGTTCGCTATAAAGCGCGGGAAACTTAAATAAAATTGTGTTAGAATGCGCAATCATTCTATTATTTCCTATTAAATTGAGGCGAAAAATTTGATGAAATAAAATAATAAACTAAACGAATTACCTTGATTTTTGCAGACGAAAACTAGTGAATATGTAAATTTTTTCTAATGCAAAGGTTTTATTGAAGAGGATAGTTTGGATTGGACAAAATTGTATATTTTTGAGAAAGGTTTAGACTAGTAATGTTACAACCTTCCCGAGTGTGACTATTATGTTTGACTAAACCTACTACTTACCTAGTTAATAATGAACTTACTACTTTTACAGGTTTTGATTTTTTTTTGTATTGAGAAATCTTATTGCAAAATACAAAATAATTAATAAAACAAAAAAAAAAGGAACACATGACAATTTTCGGTTTCTTTTAAAATATTTTTATTAAACAATTCTCGTTACGTAACAACATTGAAACTGTTTATCTTCTGGGGTTAAATTCATATTATGACATATAATAAATTGTTAAATGGTCAAGTATTGTAGGTATTTATTCTGTAATGTTGTTGTAGTATGTACACTAAACTAGTAAATCTGATTATTCCGAACGTATGTAATATTATTTTGCTTCCTTTCATGCCTTGCGAGATCGTTTATTGTTGAATTGTTTATTATATTCACAATAGTTGTAGTTTTTTTGTGTGATCGAACTTTTGAGAATTTTGAAAAGGAGAGTGTTTTTGGCATAGGTCACGTTTTAAAGAAACCTATATATTTTTTCCTAATTTTTTAACAACCGGCTTTACATCGCTTAAGGTGGCATTCTCAACGTCATTTAATCCATTACCAACCTATAACCTATTTCGCGTTACTTTTTTTAGTTATTATTAGATTAACTAACATTTAAATAAAATCAATATCGTCGGTACAATATTTAGGTTATATTTGACATATAACAAAAATATCTATTCATTTTATTGCTAATTTTGGGATAATTGTATAGTGAAAGAAAATGACATAATAATGTTAAAAAAATCTTACCCGATATTTTTCGCTATACAATTCTCCTAAAATATTTAATGAAATTCCCGGATATTTATTAATTATGTCAATTATTACCTATAAAATATGAAGACGATAATGATTTTATTTAAATTTTGTGTAAAAGCTAGAAAAATTAAATAAATATACGCGAAATAGGTTATAGGTTGGCAAGCATGTTGATACTCCCACCTTAACCTAAAAATTACTTTCTTTAAGACGGCGGCCTATGATTGGCCGGTTAAAAAGTCCATAGTCAGACTCTAGACGTTTGTCATTATTCGTACTTACCGTAGATTTATAAACAACCGCCAAAGCTCCTGCCGTAATTTCCAAAATTAGAATTACAATCAAGATTATGCCGTACTAAAATAAAAATAAAAATCCTATTATATTTTTACCAGTAAGACAGTAATAGATAAGTAGGTACCACAAGAGCTCATGAATATTTTGAAAATTATCCCGAGTCGAAGACTGCAGAACAGTTTGTTGGTGGAGGACATTTTCAACATCTTATAAATAACATAGTTTCTTTTCATACTTTGTCGTTGTCTATTTTGTATTAAAAGTTAATATTTCGTAAACGGTTGAAGGAGATAGGCATAGGGCATGATTTATGAAAAATGTCTAGAATTGATTGTAGAATGTAAAAATGTAAAAATGTAGTTATATTAGACTGGTCCGAGCAGGGCTGGCGCAAGGGGTGGGAAAGCCGGGCCCCTGCCCGGGGCGGCAACCTTAGGAGGCGGCGAATGGGCTGCGAAATTAACTATTTTAAAAATATCATTAAACCAAGATTCATTTATTTATGAAAAATTAAAAGTAGGAATTTTAATAAAATTTGCTTTTAATATGTTTTACGAACTTTTAAGTATAGGTACCCACTCATTTCAAAAATCCTCAAGCATGAGAACGACATAAGAAAGTTGAGGTATGTGGTTTTTAAATAAAAACACGTTTTGAAAGATGAGTAGAGTTTTCGTGTATTAATAAAGACCAAATTCAAAACCGAACCAACAATACATAGCAATATAGCTAAAATATCAAAATCCTTTAAGGAAACAGCTTACAAGCATAAAAAACTCCCGCTTAAACATGTATAAAATGTATATTTTGGCAAATGAAACTTCAACATTTTTAATACCAATTTGTTTGCTCACGTTTTATTATACTACTAAGCGTGAAATGCGTTTAGGTTATCTCTTTTAATTTTTGTTATAAAAGGGCGGCATTTTACCTTTTTGCCCGGGGGGCGAAACTGCTAGCGCCGGCCCTGGTCCGAGCGATTCTTGATTAAGTGGGCGGTATTTTATATAAGAGGCTGATCTTTTTTTATCATAGTATACCGATACTGTATGCCTATTTTTAAACTTATATACCTATTGGCTTATAATTTTATTCTGTGGGTTTTTAATATCTATTTATTTAATTCATTCGTGAGAAATATATATAAAAAGAAGTGCTAATAATTTTTTTTAATGTAGACATTAATGGATCGTTTTACTATTATTTTACACACGTTATATTGAATTTTTATGGCTTTCTAGACGTCTTGTTTAGTAAAGTCTATTAAATAAACAACTTTTATATTTTTGGATTGTTTATTTTGTTTAGATTTGTTAGGGTGGAATTCTTAACGTCATTCAGTTTATTGCCAACCTTATACCTAACCTATTTCGCGTTGGTTTTTTCTTTAGTTTATGATTTCATTAACCAATATTTAAATAAAATCAGTATCGTCTGCAGAATAATTAGGTAGGTACATGTCGTATAAAAATATTAATTTATTTTATTGTTAATTTTGGAAGAAAGACAAAAAAAACAATGACATGATAATATTAAACAAAATCTTACCCGATCTTTTTCACTACACAATTCTCATAATTTATTTAAAATGTCAATTATTATTACCTATAGAATATGCAGTCGACATTGATTTTATTAATATTATGCAGGAAAATAATTTTTCTAAAAATCCTTAAGGTTGTATTTTACCTAGCACAGTTAGATATTAAATACTTATTCAGAGTGCAAGGTACTATCTACATACTAAGAAATAGAAAGTCCTTCCTTATTGTATAAGGATTTTTCAGCTGGTTAATTATTTTTTGTACAGGTTGATCGCGTATAATGTTACCCCCCTTTAACTTCTTTGTTTCGCAATTAAGAAAAAACTGTTAAATACAAAAGTTGTAGGATTTAATGTAAACCTCTTGCAAAATATATTTTCGTAGATACAGGGTGTTGCATAAAAGCGTGACAGATCAAAGTTATATTTTTTTAAATGAAATACCCTGTATATTGTTGCATAATTGGATTTTACGGACAATTCTAAACATAATTTATATACAGGGTGGTCCTTAAAAACATCAAGGATATGATTCCTGGCATCAATTTAAGTTGAAAATTTCATATGGACGTATGCCCTAAAATGCTTACCCTCTAAGATACAGGGTGTTAAAATATTTTTAAAAAATAATTGTTTTTTTAAAATTTCTAAACTCCTGAAGATACGGTATTGAAAATTGATGTCGATTGATTTCGTATTAAACTGCACTTTTTGGTTAAAAAAGGGTTTGCCTACTTCCACCAGTGGCGTGCATGAAGATACCATCAATATTTTTTTTGTGAAAATATGTGATACGCCACTGTTTTTTTTTAACTCTGATGCATTTTTATGCATTACTGATATAAGCGGAACAAAAGTTGTCTCTACTATGTTTTTGAAAAAAAATGGTAGTTTTAAAGGAAAATGGAAAATATTTTAACACCCTGTATCTTAGAGGGTAAGCATTTTAGGGCATAAGTTCATATGAACTTTTCAACTTAAATTGATGCCAGGAATCATATCCTAGATTTTCTTGATGTACTTAAGGACCACCCTGTCTACCACTATACAGGGTGTTTTTTAATTGAGTGCCGATACTTAAGATTGTGAATCCTTGGGTGATTTTAAGAATTTAAGTTAATATTAATATATGTCCTAAAGCTCTTCATTTTTGAGCTACAGGATGTTAACGTTTTTAAAAAAATATAACTTTTTTATCATAATTATTATATCACTCTTGGATATTTTTATGAAATTTTGTACACACCTTTTAATCATTAAGGAGCATTTTTTGACTTAAAAGATTTTTTAAAATATTTACCAGTGACGTCCGTACGGGGTTTGAACTGAATATTTTTTTTTTTAAATGGTACGCCACTCATTTTTGTAAAAATAAAACTTATATTTAAAATCCTCATTTATTTTGGAGCAAATTTGGTCCATAAACTTACTTTAGTACAATGCACCCTTTTTGCATAAAAAAATAAAAACCAAAAAAATGTTTAAAAATTTTATTTTAAAACTCGCAATTCATTAAGTAAAACGACAAATCTTAAATCTGAAGCCAAATGACAAGAAAAGAAAAACAAAATAAAGAACCCACATTAATTAAAGTAGTTGTTGGAAGTGTCCTCCACCCACACGTATGCAAGCATCTACTCTTCTTCGCATAGACTGACGTACAGATTCCTGGGGTGTTTCTTATGGTTTCACAGCATACTATTATACGATTCCGTGACTCTTCTTCGGTTTGAATTGGCACTTCCGTTGCCTACGTTAGATCTAACGTAGGCAACGGCACTGCACTGCGTACACTAAGCTTTTTAGATGCCCCCAGGAATCTTAGAAAATGTGCGTCAGTCTATGCGAAGAAGAGTAGATGCTTGCATACGTGTGGGTGGAGGACACTTCCAACAACTGACTGTAATTAATGTGAGTTCTTTATTTTGTTTTTCTTCTCTTGTCATTTCGCTTCAGATTTAAGATTTATCGTTTTACTAAATGAATTGCGATTTTTAAAATAAAATTTTTAAACATTTTTTTGGTTTTTATTTTTTTATGCAAAATGGGTGCATCGTACTAAAGTAAGTTTATGGACCAAATTTGCTCCAAAATAAATGAGGATTTTAAATATAAGTTTTATTTTTAGAAAAATCAGTGGCATACCATTTTTTTCTTTAAAAATATTCAGTTCAAACCCCGTACGGACGTCACTGGTAAAAATTTTTTTAAATCTTTTAAGTCAAAAAATGCTTCTGAATGATTAAAAGGTGTGTACAAAATTTCATAAAGATATCTAGGAGTGATATAATAATTATGATAAAATCGTTATATTTTTTTAAAAATGTTAACATCCTGTAGATTAAAAATGAAGAGCTTTAGGACATAGGTTAATATTAACTTTACTTCTTAAAATCACCCAAGGATTCACAACCTTAAGTATCGGCACTCAATTATAAAACACCCTGTATATCTAAATTGAACTGTTTTCGATTTATTGTTGTTTGAAAATTACTATATAAGAAAATAAGGTCATTCAAGTCAAGATGTATCGTTTCCCTGGATAACAATAATAACAATGGTAACTTTATTCAGTTCAGTATCGTCATCCTGTTATCCATGGAAACGATACATCTTGACCTGAATGACCTTATTTTCTTATATAATATAGTAATTTTCAATCATCAATAAATCGAAAACGGTTCAATTTATACTTAAATCAAAACAATTTCCGTTGCACGTCATACCTTCAAGTATCAGCGGTGTTGCCAGTTTGTAATCAAAATACCCCAGTAAGGAAATGCTTCGGCATTTTTCAATAAAGGTTAACAACGTAATCAACAGAAATGTGTATGTATCCCTTTGTTGTTTTTAAAAGAACAGTTTTTAATCCTATTTATAAAAGGATTTGCAGTTTTAGTTAAAAACGACTTAAATAAACTCACAAAAACACGAAATAAAAACAATAAACGTCAATCAAAATTCGCCAAGAAATAAACTGGCATCACCGATGCGTTGGCACTTCTGTTGCCAACTGTCAGCCCAAAAAATTCGAATGATATTAATTTTTAAAACATTTCCTTTAAGCGGCTTAGTATTAAAGAAGAATACATTAAGTTTCTTTTACATTCAATATCGCATGAAATTTATATATTTTTTGCCCAAATTTTTTCTTATGTTTCCTGACCGATTTTCAATTATTAGCTGATTGATGACGTGCAACGGAAATTGTTTTGATTTAACTATAGATATATAGTGGTATATATAAATTATGTTTAGAATTATCCGTAGAATCCAATAATGCAACAATATACAGGGTATTCCATTTTAAAAAATATAACTTTGATCTGTCACGCTTTTATGCAACACCCTGTATCTACGAAAATATATTTTGCAAGAAGTTTACATTAAATCCTACAACTTTTGTATTCAACAGTTTTTTCCTAATTGCCAAACAAAGAAGTTAAGGGGGGGGGGGGGGGGGGTAACATTATACACGATCACCCTGTACATATATGTTACCACTCAAGTTAGTACAATATAAGCCCAAAATTTGTCGGTCCTTTGATAAGTAGTATTAAAACAAACCATAAGTTTTACATTTATTTAAATATTTTTTAAAAGTTTTAGATCCTTTCATATCCTTTCATACATAATTTGGTCCTAATATGACACAATACTTTTTTATATTAATATTACGTTACCTTGGATTATCGGGCACGCGCGTCGACCAGACAAGGATTCAAGGCGAGTGATCTATGATATACTACGCGACATGCGTGATCGTGTCTGTTTTGTTTTTCTTTTTAGACAAGCAAGGATAAGGCAGGTAATATAGACAATGCTTGGCTGCTGTAAAATTTGGTGATTTTCCGATAGGGCGGATTAGTAGAGTGTAGAGTTATTGTGCGGTCAGAACTTCAGACTTTCAGAGTAGGATTTGTGAATTTTTATATTGTTGTCTTTGGTAGTTGGTAAATTGATATCTGAGTTGAAATAGAAGTTGATTCGCGCAACTTTTTTATTGAAAAATGGTATGTTGATAGCTATTGTTTCTAGTAAAATCAAAAAAGCCATAAAAAACAAATGTTGTTAATAATCAAACCGAAATACCTTTAGGCGCTTCCCTACTTCTTAATAGCCCACTAATTTAGGACTAAAAACTACCACTAAAAACTACCATAATATGATATAAATACCTTTGAAATGTCACGTAGAATTTAGTATCTCCTTGTACTCCTTTGACAATGACCCGCAAGGGCCGAAACACGTGTCAGGAAACTAATTAAATTTGTGAAACTTAACAAGTACCTAGTTTGAAGGTTGGAGACAATGATGTTTCTTGAATGATGAAAGAGTTTTGGACTTCCAGGTGAATACAGTATTCACCTGAAGACGACTGGAGATACTTACCAGTTGAAACGTTGTGATTTAAAACAAATAAAGACAATGGAAGTCCAAAACTCTTTCATCATTCAAGTACCTAGTTATTATTTTTTTCTTCCTGTGCAATGGAACAACAGTTTCACCAAGCATGTAGCCCAACACAAATTAAATTTAAGATTGATTATGAGCAAAGGAAATCATCATAAAGTGTTTTTTTTTTTATTATTAGTTAAAAAAACGTTTCTTTCTTGTAATTCGAGTTTGTACGAAATCCTGCCTGACAGCACCAACTTGCTCGACATGCATTTGACCAATGTATGTTATTAATGTTATTATGGGTCTCCTATTCTGTCACACGAGCTATTGTCATATATAATATCCAAGGTAATATCAGTTAGTAGAGGACCACGGTAAAATTGAAACAATTAAACTTATGTTTGCATAACAATTTTATTTGTTATTTAATTCTTCTAATTATTTGTGGACTCGACATTATTATTTCTTAAAATAACTTAGTAAAACAAGTGTGACCAATTTGGAGGTAATTAAATTTGTAAAACTATGTCTAACTATTATAAGTACAATAAGTGTTTTAATAGGTCATTATACTATTGTGTAATAGACTTTACATTAAATTTTATTTTTTTAAATGCATTTTTTTTTTAATAAAAGGATACATTTTAGTTACTATTTTTTTACCATAGATATTATTACAGTCAGAATTTAAAAAATACATCTTGTGGATGTACAATATTTATTGTCGGGTCCCACCTACTGATGCAATGCAATTTTCTAATAAAACCCAGAAACGTCTAGCCCCGGCTTATACGGCAGGTTATGAGTAATTTTCACAGTTTTTTAACGAAGCAATTTCTAAAAATCACAATAAAAGTATGGAAGTTTCACGAAATCAAGATAGTTACTGCCATGTTTGCTGGAGGGTACACATAATAATGTATTTTGGGGTGTACATATCGATTATTTCACGATAACCATTGTGTTTCCAAAACCTTCTGGGATTTAAGGAGGGGTAAGTGAAACAGAATTCAAACCTCTTCACTATATAAAAAGCAAGTGGAATTTTGATGTTTAACTCATGGACTATAACAGGTCACAGCCTTTTACTATTATAGGCTAGTAGATTCAATCCAATGGTTTTTGTTACTCTAAATACAAAAGCCGACATCACGCCAGGAAAAAATAAGTGTACGAATTTTTATTTCCGTCACTGTACCTATCTACTTCCGAATTGGGAAAAAAAGTCAAAAATACTTACCAAAGTCAGCATACATTGCGATTCTTTGAGTGCTCCACAGTAGCCTAAAAAGCTCACCAGGAACATGAAGGCTCCAACTGCTATTAATATGTAAGTAGCCTGCTCTAGTACACCAGGCGAGGTGAAAGTCTAAAAAAAAATAGCAATCTGAGGTGATAAAATCCATCGTTTACGAGAATATCTCGAAATTTATGACAAAAAATGCATATACAATACATAGATATACACTGTTGGCAAACAACAAGTTTCAGTGACATTTTATGTGAGTACCTATGAGAGAGTAAATAACTAATATATTTAGATGCCAGCAATAAGGACAACAGATCAATCAGCGTGGCGTGAATAACACATGTTGATCACTGGGATTAAGATGGGACCATTTATTTTCTGCTGGTCACGTTTTATCGACAGAAATGTAGCAGTATTCAGTAATATTTGGAATTTCGGTTGGATTGTACGTTGCACCGCGCATTTTTGAATTATTCTTATAGACAGGACAAGACTAGTAGGTACTAGTTTAATTGACTTATTCTTTTCCTTTTCGAACTAAAAACACGACGACGAATCATTTTTAAACAAATTTTAGAAACAAAACCTTAAAGTAACTACTAAAAATGCCAGAAATCACTACCCTTATTCCCAACTTTATCAAAAATTGAGAAGAAATTCCAATTTTTTGGCAAGAATTTGGGGCAAATTTTAGATGTTTACACGTAAAAATAGATTGAGGGTCAACTTTTACAATTTCTTGAGCAAGAACTTAAGTTTTAAAGCCCGGACCTGTCTATTTTCCCATTCGTCAAATGATAATGTTGCAGTGCGCATTCCTAATCCGGTGTAGCTTTGTTTACATGCGCGCATTGCAAGCGGCCATAAAGTTGCCACTTATGTGATTATTGTTTGCATATCTAATCGTAAAATGTCTATGATTATTTTACGTAGGTAGTTTGTGAAATCCATTCCAGAAAATCCATTGGCCGAGACACAATTTAAAAATAAGCATTAGTCGATAAGCAATAAGCAACAGAAATAAGATTTGATACGAAAAAACAAATCAATCGCGACACAATTAAATTTTAAATAACCAGCAACAGGAAACAAAATTTAAGATATCGAAATGGATTTTCTGTTGGAAGTGTCTTATAACTGGCCAATGAAAAGCTGTATAGAATATGCCTCGCTCCCAATAAATATTTTGACGTTTGTCGGTGTGATTTATAGGTTAGAGATAGAGAGGTATTTTGAATTTTATTTTAATAATTTGTTTATATTATGTGTTTGTGATAAAACCGATGAGCTTACAAAAATAATAAAAAATGTTGAGACTCGTAAAAACAACAAGACACCTGTCTGTCTTATTACCTATTTTCTGTCTGTTCTTATTACCTATTTCTTATTGCATATCGTCGTTGTCACGACAATATTTCCTATGTGACACATATGGCGAATTATAGGTTATGGCAGTTTGGGAAGGTTTCAGGTACTACGTATCGAATAAGAAAACCCACCTATGTGTAGATGTCGTAACCGCGTCAATAAAATTGTTTTAAAAAAGATCCTATGTGTAAGCATTCTAAAAGTAATTGCGATAATACCTCTTATGTGAATTTCGTAACACATAGGAGATTTTGTAACTACTACCAGAACATGAACTGTCAGCAGATTCTCACATAGGACTTAATGTTTGTGTGAAGTCTCGAAATTACTCTTATGTGTTAATTTTACAATTACATAAATCCTCCTATGTGTTAATGTGTCTATTTAATATATCCCATGTTATTGTTCATAACCATCAATAACACCTATGTGACTGATTTTCTATTATTTTTGTTTTTACATAATTTTCTTGTAAAATTTTTATTTAGCTTAGTTTACCTTCTTAGTTTTACAAAAAATTACTTTTATTGCTTTTAATACTAGTTGCTCTATAATTTGTAACGTTTTTTGCTGCTCCTGAACAATTTTGCATTTTACACATAGGATATATTGTCATGACAACGACGATATTGCTTATTTTTTAATTGTCTCGGCCTTTTCGATATCTTAAATTTAGTTTCTTGTTGCTTGTTACTTAAAATTTAATTGTGTCTTGTGTCACGATTGATTTGTTTCTTCGTATCAAATCTTATTTCTGTTGCTTATTGCTTATCGCCTAATGCTTATTTGTTAATTATGTCTAGTCTCGGCCTTTACGAAACAGTAAAGGATGCCATTAACAATATCAATTACCAAGGAGAAACTTTCAACAGGTTAAAAATTAACACAAGCAAAAAGGTTTCTTATAAATATAAATAGGTGGGAATAATAGATATACCTATTTGATAAGCATGGGTGCATCTAACTGCTATTTACCAAATTACAACATTCACGAGACATGCATGCATAAAAACTAAATAAAATAATTTGAAAGTCCTCTGGAGTGGTACCCGATAACTTTTTAAAATAGCTATAGCGAAAAAGATAAAGAAGCGAGGAGCGAGGAGAAAGCGAATGCTTTCATACACTTCTAAAAACATAGAGTTTCTTACCAAAAAAGAAGAAGTTTCATTTTAATTTAACCTCTCAATGTTTCATCGTTTTTAGATAGTAAAGTAAAAATATAATTTTATAATAATGTTCCCTGCACAGAGGTTTTTCATAAAAAAATTTTCAAAATGATCCTAGATACGAAAATCGGGTTCAAAGCACTTTATGATAGAAACGAATAATGTTTCCTTCCACTTATTCCCGTAAAGCTGTGAGTAACTTATTGGGGATGAGCTATTAAAAAAATCTACTAACACTGTTTTTTCGCTGCCCTGATCCCACAAATATTACGTTTTTCCAAGTTATTATTTATAATTTTGATTTTTCTTCTAATCCAAACGTTGAATACGGACAAATAATAATATTAAATAGTATTAGGTTAAGGGTTAACTAAAAAAAAAAATAAGTTCAATGACCGCTGACCGTTACGTCACGACTAGTGCTAACCTTTCTAACTTTCGTCAACTAGGTGAGATAGTAAATTTGCGTCAATAATGAATGTCGTATAATTTTACCAGTTCAAAAAGTATTATTGTCATTTTTGACAGTGACATTTTTATTCGACATTATTTCAAAAAGTCACGGTATTGTGAAAAAGAACAATCATTAATTTAAAAATTATTTGATTATTTTCAAAGAGAAAGTGATGCCAGAAAGACTCTTTTACCCTTTCACGCAGTTTACGGACAAGTAGATATTATAATAAAGCAGGAATTGTGAAAACATAAATAATAAACATGAAAAATATATTCTTCATCAATACCTATCTGTTTTAGAGCGTTTCTGATGCTTTGGGAGTTTCGTGTTCAACGATCCAACGAATTAAGGCAAAGTGGATAAAGAAGGGTGTAGATTTTAAGAATCGCAATAATGTAGCTATTTTGTTCTCCTGTGGTAGACAACTTCACGTAATTCATGAACATAAGAGAGCGTATTTATGGGATGTAGGGGAAGGTTGCCCATATTGGACCAATTTCTAGATTTCTTATCATAGATCCTGATAATAACGCAAAATCGATCTTGAAGCTATACCTTAGTATACTTTAGTATGTTGTTAAACTGCAGGATTTTTTGCAGAATTTTATTTCAAAGTATCTAAAAACCTCTGCAAGTGGTTCAATATAGGAAACTGGTTGCCTAAATTGCACCTGGGGGTTCCAAAATTGGACCACATGATTTAAATTGGAAGCTTAGGTGTTAAATAAATAAATAAAAAATAAAATTGTTGGTAGGTATAGGAAGTTTTATACTTATATTTTAAAAAAGCATCAAATGTACAATCAAAATTTCGGTAGAAGACATCCTAATGCAAAAAAAGTACCTATTAGTTTCCTATATTGGACCAGTCATAGTTTCATTTTTTAACGCAAAGAAAAAAGATTTTAGCAATATTGAAATAGTGTTAGTTCATGACATTAACTTATTTAAAGAGACTATTTAACTAGAGTGTTTTACACTGGCAAAATGTCATAGCAACGGCGGCCGGTCTTCTACTGGCAAAATTACTACCTGCACCTACCTGGACAAAATTCACATGTGATTTTTGCCGCGGCAAAATTTTGTCTTTTTTCTAGTTAAATAGTCATGTCGAATACCACTCGAGAAAAAATTGTGTAAGCAAAATTGTTCTCAAGGATTTATTTAAGTTTGTTGCTTTTAAGCAATTTCGCTCATGACATTTTCGACAAAATCACTCGCCTGACGGCTCGTGATTTTGTCAAAAATGTCATTCGCGAAATTGCCAAGCAACAAACTTTCATACCTTTCGAAAATTTTGCCGACAAAATTTTATCTCTTGTGATATTATATATGACTATTTAACTAGAGTGTTTTACACTGGCAAAATGTCATAGCAACGGCCGGTCTTCTACTGGCAAAATTACTACCTGCACCTACCTGGACAAAATTCACATGTGATTTTTGCCGCGGCAAAATTTTGTCTTTTTTCTAGTTAAATAGTCATGTCGAATACCACTCGAGAAAAAATTGTGTAAGCAAAATTGTTCTCAAGGATTTATTTAAGTTTGTTGCTTTTAAGCAATTTCGCTCATGACATTTTCGACAAAATCACTCGCCTGACGGCTCGTGATTTTGTCAAAAATGTCATTCGCGAAATTGCCAAGCAACAAACTTTCATACCTTTCGAAAATTTTGCCGACAAAATTTTATCTCTTGTGATATTATATATGAAAAATTATTTTATTCCCTAAAGTTTCATTGGTTCATATTAATCATGTGGTACAGAACGGATGCGTATCACGGATGTATGTGGATCCAGGCTAACGGCCAACTAGTTGAGTTTGCAGTGTTGCCAATGACATTAGGTGAAAAGGTCCGCCCAGTGGCACGAAAAAGTCCGATTTAGTCCGCGTCGAAATGAAAATGCTTCGTCTGGCGCATTCGCCATAAGTGATATTTATTTTACTGTTGGGGGTAAGTATATCATAATGAAAAAGATTGATAACTGTATAAACATTTACCTTTTAATAACAAAAAAAACAATAATAAAAAAGTTAATGTAATAAGTAATAAGACAACCCAACACTTGGTAAATAAACAATAAGTTACCTGCCGATTTTATTTCCAAATTTGTGCATTTAGCACATTTTCGTCAGGTATCAAGAAGTCCGAAAAGTCCGAAATAGTTTCAAAGTCCGACAAAAGTCCATAGCCTTAAAAAAAGTCCGAAAATCGGACTAAAGTCCGCCGATTGGCAACACTGTGAGTTTGTTGCCGATCAAAGGTTCTGGTTGGAAGTATGTTACAGTGTTGCCAGATGATATGGCACTTGTTTAGTTTCGGAGAAATGTACTGTGGTCCAATTTAGGTAGCGGTTCAATATAGGCAACCTTCCCCTATAGAGTAGGTGAACACGTTACCATTCGCTCAATACAACTAAACCTTAAAATCATTGATGGTGTTAAAATATCCACTGGTTCATTAGCGGACTGTTTAAAAAAAATTTAATTTAAATGGCGTAAATGCACTGTATCAAACAGGCTATTTTTAATAGAGTAACCCCATATAGGTATTTAAGAGAATTCAAAAATAACGGCAATTCTCCATTTCCCTTAAAACCTGTTTTTCTGTACGAAACCTGGATATATATAGTAATGGGGCCTTTAGGCGAAGTTGTCAAGATGATACTCGTCATAAATTTTTATTAAAATCGTCAGAGGGTGGACGGTAGACTATATTATTCTACATGCTGGTTCAGAAAATGAATTTGTGAACAATGCACGTTTGATATTCAAGTCTGCCCTAAAATCTGGTGATTATCACGATTCGATGAATAGTAAAAACTTTGAGAAATGGTTTGAAGCAAAATTGTTACCAAACTTGAAAGAACCGTCGCTTGTCATTATGGATAACGCCACCTATCATTCTGGGCTAATTGAAAAAATTCCAAATACAAGTTGGTCAAAAGGATTATTTATTGCATGGTTAGAATAAAAACAAACTCCGGTTTCACCATTTGCAATGGAGGATCAGATCTGGATAATAGTGAAGTAGCATATTCCACCCAAACGTTACAAGTTATCTGGAAAGTGCTGTTTATTTTATTTTTTAATTATTTTTAATAAGTTGGACGAAGTAGCATTGCAACACGGACATAGAGTTTTAAGACTTTCTCCATGTCATTGCCACTTTAATCCTATTGAAATGGTTTGGTCGGAATGTAAGCGCTATTATGATGCAAAAATAAGTTCTATGCATCCTGTAACAAAGGACGTAGTTTTGGGTCTGCGGAATGAAGCCATAGAAAATGTAACAGTGGAACAATGAAAAAATTATGTAACACACACTAATAAAATCATAAATGATTTGTGGGAACGGGAAAGATTTATCGATGTTTCAGATACTTTTCCTCTTATTATATTAACTTGGACGAATCTGATAATGATGATCCTTGCAAAAATGATTTTTTAATTATTAAAAAACTGTGTTTTGTTGTGTAATTTTTTATTATATTTTCTTCTTTATGATTTTATAAAATTTATTTAATAAGATAAAAATATTTAAAACAAAATTTATAGACTGATGCAATAGAGATGCACTAGCACTAGACAAACAAATACCGTGCGAGCAAAAATTATTTGCATCAAAGAGGGCCTTGCATCTAAGGACGTAATGTTTAGATGTAAAGCTTAATACCTGTTGGGTGTCAGTAACTACCTGAATTAACAATCAGTTATTCCGTCATCGTTAACAGTCGTTACAAGTAATTTGATTTATCGCTAATTTTTCCAATTTCTTGAACAATTCACACAATGGGCTTTACGGAACAGCACAAAACATTCATGGTGAATTCATATGAAGAGACGTGTGAATTTATGCTTGGAGCATGGCGGTGGCCAATTTCAGCAATTTATGTAATTATTTTTCTTTTTCTTTCTGTATATTCTTACTTTGTTAATTTTGTAAACAACAAAAATAAATTTGTATTTGTCTACTTATTTTATTACTCATTAGTTTGTCATATCATGTCATAATATGAATTTGACAAAATTTTAACCTAGATTTGGTTAGATATATCGTCCCCATATCATTGTGACCTAAACCAAGCCCTACGTTTTTTAATCCAAGCCCTCTTTAACGCAAATAATTTTAGCTCGCACGGTATATGATTCAATTTTAAATTTTATAAATGAGTTTTATTTATTTTTCAGTAAATTTAAATTAATTGTTTCATACTGATTTTCATAAATAAAATGTTTTATCCCGGGACATCCTTTACCCTAACCATTGAATATCAAACTATATAAGAATGACGGATGTCCGAGAAAAGTTGACAACCCATTTTTTTGACGTATTGGAGCTGGTTTGGCCGCCATTGTGGAGCTGATCGTAACTCTAACCCTAAATCTGTCGCCTGTCTGTCGTTATAATGCAGCGCCTCGGCAACAGATGTCTCAAATTCACTGATGTGATGTCGTAGTGTTGCTGCATATCGTATGTTATTGGAATTTTTAAGAATTCAAGCATTTTTAACAGACAATAAAATAGGAGGTTCTCAGTTCCAGCCGAATGTATGTTTTTGATAATAATATGTACGCTAATTACTCCGGGGTAATTGGACCGACTTTCATAATGATTTTACCGTTGCATTAGGTGTTAAATGTTAAACAAATAAAAGTAGATAAAAAGCGACAGCAAGTATAACTAAAATAGGTTTTATTTCGTCGAATAATAGCAAAATACGTAATACACTAATACAAACAAACTAAATGTTTCATAAGTAAGAAAGTAAAACCTACTTATTTTAACCATTTTGAAAAGTAGTTATTATTGCAAATAAAAACCAAGTTATACAAACCGCACATCATTCATATTTTACCCAACATATACGTTGTAGCCTAGGTAGGTATTAAATAGTGAGAGTCGTCATTTAGTTCTGTTAGAAATAGAATACATGGCGGTCAATATGTTTTCATGTAATTAACGTTGGGACCTCAAAAGGTTGAAAATATTATATGCTACAAAGCAATTAAAAATAGGTACATTTTTAGGTCTACACGTGGATAGGTGTAGGTACTTATGTGAAATCAAGTTTTAAGATAAGCTATAAAAATAAATTTTAAAAATTCATGCAGCAAGTCAAACAGACAGGCGGCAACAATGTTTTAATTTAGCAGTGAAAAGGTTAGTCGCTTTCTTGTTCGTGAACTCATTGTGCCTTGTGCCATCTATGAATTTGACGTAGCAGATTTAGGAAATCGGCTCATATGGCCTTCCTATAGTTTGATATTCAATGCCCTAACTAACCAACTTATTTCTGCCTTTATTAACAGTAAAAAAATAATAACGAAACTACGAAACAACCCGAACAGTGATACAGAGTACGAATTTCAATAAATTTGCTAAGGGAACCCGATCGCTATTTTTTATATAAAGTACCGCTCCTGGCTATCTATGTTTTATTCAAAAAACCAATATAAATTTATTTTCCGATCGTGTCAATAGAAAACGAAAGGAAAGAAATGTTTGCGTGGTGCGTGACTGTGGCAAGTGTCTTTGTTATATTTGGGTATTTTATTAACATCAGTGTTTTCTATTGACAAAATGAAATCAATATTTTATGAACAGATTATAATACTATAATAATTATTCCTTATTATACAAAAATTATTCCTAGATATTTAATATTTTCACCTTCCTTTATGTTAATATTATTATTGCATATTATTGGACCAATATTTGGAAGTTTATTTTGGTATGAAGTAAATGCAATGTATGTTATTTTGTTATAATTTATACTTAATAAGTTTTTATTAAACCAGCTGCTTATTTTTATAAAATCTTTTTCAATAGTATTTTTTAAAATATTCCAATTTAGACCTTCATAAAAAATTACCGTATCATCAGCAAAACTATGTAGTTATTTGCATTTTTTTAACCAAATATGCATACTGGTATGCAATATTTCTTAATTAATTAAAGTAAAATGAGGTGAGGAAACGCATTGGGTTCTAAAAAATAGGTTTATTTTTTTAAAAAATGCAAAAAAAATAAATAAATAAAAGTAAACAATTTTTTAACCTAAAATTGTATACAAGGCATTTATTACTAAATATTTTTCAAAATTTTCAACTAAAACGGATTGTCTTCTATTAGTAAAAATATGTTTATACAAAGAGAAGCTTCTTTCAACATCTACTGATGTAATCCGACAATACTGCAACTTAGGTGGCAAAATATAAGGCCAAGTTAAAACGTCGTTGGATGGTTAACCACTATAAATGCTTTTTTACTGCAGTTAAGTATTTAAATCCTTCATTATTTTTTACAGTTACATCCAATTTGTTCCTTTTACTTGACCTCCTACTTTACCGGGAATGTTGTTATACATTTGGCGGAAAAGTTTCAACAATACTAATTGAGTCTCTTAACCTTAATGAAAACAAGATCTTTAGCTACACTTGCACTTTTTAACAACAAACTCTTTACTTTGTACAACACACTGGGAATTACTAGTTTCACACTGAAAATACCTGCAAACCCCGGAAACTCCCAATCAGTACCTTGTGTGTTATACACAAAATGTAAATATACCTAATTATTATAATCTTTAGATTGGAAAATCCCTGAAATAAGTACCGAACTGGACATTAAACCTTTAATGTTTTAAATTTGTTGATAAAGCCGAACACATAAAATTATGCTCTTGAAATAATAATTTATGAAAAATGTGCATTTTATTATAAAATTGACAATATATGGAAAAAATGCAAAAGCAAACCGAACCCCAAATTATTTAGTTGAACTTATAGTGCCGCTGACTTTAAGACGACGCCTGTGGTGGACCTCACCCCTCGGAGACGCCCCCCCCCCTTCCCCTTACCTGGGTCCGTCAAAGTGCCTTGCTTTAATGAAGAGGCAATTATACAGGGTGTCCCGAAATTAGCTGACAATATTTTAAGGAGATAAAGTACATCCAAAAATAAGACTAATACCCCCTATTAATATACCTTCAAAAACGCTTCGTTATGGGGCTAGAGCCCCCCAAATTGGAGCTATGATAAGCAGTTTTTTCACAATATCTCAAAACCCGATTAGGGTATCGAAACAAAATTTGATACATGTTTTACCCATGACAAGACGCAATAAACGATTTAATTAGCTTAACTTTATTTCTTCCAGTGGCGTCCCACTGGGTAGGTAGTTGGGAGAATATTGCCCTAAGTTTTTTATTTTTAGGATTTTTTAACTTCAGGTGCAATTTTTATAAGCCTTGAAGTCTTTTGTTGAAAAAAGGTACTCTTGTTTCATTGAGGTAAGATTCACCATTTTCCAGTAAAATCGATTTTAAAATTTTCGGTTTTTTGAAATCCGGTGAAAAGGCTAAGGTTTCTTTTGCATATCTCAGCAAACACTTAATATTAAAACATGAAATTTATTAGAAGTTTTACCAGCGACAAGGCATATGTATTAAAGGATGTTACTTTAAAATATTTTTGCAGTGACGTCGCACGGGGAAATATTACTATTATTTTTTTTTAATTTCATAGTTTTAATGTAATTTTTTTTTTAATTTTAAATTTTTTGTTAATAAAACCTTCTATTGTTGTAATTTGACAGAATGCAACGTTTTTAAATTAAACATATTTTTAGATTCCTTTGTTTTTTATATATTTATTTTCATGGAGATTTTAAGAGAGTTTTAAAATAAAACAAAAACGAATAAAAAATTGCAAATCAAATTTGACTGTAAACCACACGGGAAACTAATTCTTAAGCAAGTACCAGTCATGTGTCCCCAAAAATAATAATCAAGGGGATTTAAATCAAGTGATCTTGGTGGCCAGGCTATGGCTACCAATTCACCTGGTAATTTTCTTTAAGCCAATTCCTCACTGTAGTGAGCTGGTGCCCCATCATGTTGAAAGAAGTGCCCTAAACGTTAATCCAGTGGCACATTATCTAATAAATCCCTAAGTTGATTATGTATTATTATTATTTGTCGCTAGTAGAACTTCTAATAAATTTCATGTTTTAATATTAAGTGTTTGCTGAGATATGCATAAAAAACCTTAGCCTTTTCACCGGATTTCAAAAAACCGAAAATTTTAAAATCGATTTTACTGGAAAATGGTGAATCCTACCGCAATGAAACAAGAGTACCTTTTTTCAACAAAAAACTTCAAAGCTTCTAAAAATTTCACCTAAAGTTAAAAAATCCTACAAATAAAAAACTTAGGGCAATGTTCTCCCAACTACCTACCCAGTGGGACGCCACTGGAAGAAATACAGTTAAGCTAATTAAACCAATTATTGTGTCTAGCTATGGGTAAAACATGTATCAAATTTTGTTTTGATACCCTAATCGGTTTCTGAGATATTGTAAAAAAATTGCTTGTCATAGCTCCAATTCGGGGGGCTCTAGCCCCATAGCGAAGCGTTTTTGAAGGTATATTAATAGAGGATTTTAGTCTTATTTTTGAATGTACTTTATACCCTTAAAATATTGTCAGCTAATTTCGGGACACCCTGTATATTGTTTCGCACACTTCTTTAAAATCGAAAAGGATATGATTTTCATGAACAAATCTTGGAGATAAATAAAATTTTTATTAAAAGAGAAATTACGAAAGAAATTTCTTTTTAAAAATAATACGGGTACTATAAAGGTTCTATAGGGTAGTTTTGTACGGACCTGAAATGTATTACACTTGTATTGCGCATACGAAGTCGGGTACCCACTAGTTAAAAATACAGACGTATAATAGCTAGGTGTGTATTTAATGCATGGTATTTGGATAAATTCATTTTATGATTATAGGTACAATTCACGACATATGAATTCGTACACTCCACCCATACATAACTCAATTACAACAAAATTGGGTAAAAAGGGTTTCTCAACTTGCTGCTTATACCTGGATAGAACACCAGCTATATACATAGCCGTAAATTATTGTATGTACGATATTTTACCATAAGTAATAATGGTTATTTCTAAATATTTTTGTGTTTAAATTACAGCCGCGAAATAAGAAAATTCTAAAATAATACCAGGAAAACTACAAAAGTATAAATCCAAAAAGGGTAAATTTATTAACAAACAACAAACAAAATACTAATATTTAATTGCTGCGCCATTGGATTCTAACACTAATCGTAATCTTCTTGGCATTGACAAAATAATACTTCTGGTGTAATCCCTCCCAAATTTTTTTCATTTTATCAAATAACTCTATTTGATTCTGTAATTTAAAATTTATTTTGTACATTTTTTTTACCAACAATCCCCGAACATTTTCAATTGGATTTAAATCAGGACTTCTTGAGCACCAAGGCAGACATGTTACGTTGTTTTGTTTAAACCAGTTTCCTATATTTCTTACAATATGCACACTGCACAGGGCAGTTATCCTCTTAAAATATAAAGTTATTTCCTTCAAAAACTATCGCGGCAGAAGGAAGAAAGGCATTTTCCAAAATCTGAAAATATATATTACTGTTTAGTGTTCCATCAATATTCAAGCATACACCTGAACCGTAAACACTTATCCATCATGCCCACACATTAACGGAGAAACGTCCACTGGTTTGCTTTTTTTGAGTATACTGCTCATCATATCGGGAATTTGGTGGTCTATATACTCGAATCCTTCCATTATAATATGTAGACTGAAAAGTTTTCTCATCGGAAAAGATAACATTTTGCCAAAAAAAAATCATTGTCTGGTAAATATTGCCTAGCAAACCCAATTATTTGTTCCTTATCACTATTTTTTAACAACGGTTTGATGCAGCTGCTCGATTTCTTAATTCGGAACATTGTCTTACTCGGCGTTGGGCAGTTCTAGATGAAGCAGGGAATCATGTTATGTGCATAGCTAATACTGCAGTTTCAAATGGATTTTGCCTTAAATACTCCATAAAATTTCGGACTTCTTCATTTGATGATTTTCTATTATTTAAACCAGACCCAACAGACCTTTCAAGTGTTTGATGATAGCGCCATTCTTTTACAATTTCTTGAACAGTACTTCTAGGTACTCTAAAATGATCAGCTATTTTTCCATAAGACCACCGTATTTCTACTAAACATATATATATTCTTGCTTTTTCAATAATACTTAAATGAGGCATTTTTAAATCAAGCAAGATAATGACAATACTTTGACAGATATCATGATAACAATTAACACGTTACAAAGGTAATAAAGTTGCATTTACAGTTTAGTGTACGAAATTATCTGTCGTCAATTGTAGATAGTAAAATCCCAGAAATGTCGGTAATATTGTGATCAGCTAATGATAACTTGACTTTATGGTATAATTTGTAAAATATTGAAGTTTAGTAACTATTCCTAATCTTATTCAGTCATTAAACTATTCATTGTTTGAACGTTTTATGAAACGACGTGATGATACCAAAATTATAATTACGTTATTGTTATTATCCTCATCCTGCAAATCCTGCTATTATAAAGACATGAAGATTAAAAGATATAATGTAATAAAGTTTATACATAAAAATGTCTTATAGGAAGTATCTATGCAAGACTTCCCGGACCTTATTGTAATAGCCCAGCCGAACAATAAAATTATCCTTACAAGGTTGACCTAAGAACATGGGCCTTTTCACTGTAACCGAATTCATCATATTCAGTACTGACATCCCGAATTAGAACCTGTTAAAAAACTCAAAGTCTTCCTCCACAAAATGTATTAAAATAAAATTATTCAAGGGTATCTACATGTTTCGAACGTAGAAACGTTCATCATCAGGAGACAGAAATTATATTTAGTGCCGATGGTTTTAGCAGAAGAGAAAATGGTAAAGAACCTTAATGGAGCTTTTATGAAATTAAAAAATAATGTGTAGAAGAGACATAATATAAAGAAATTGATGAAAGTTAAAACATACTGAGTATGTGAGAAGTCAGTAAAGGGGGTCTAAATCAACCAAATAAACTGGGAAAGAAGAAAAAAAAACCTTTCTAGAAAAATAGTGTCAATTTCAATTTTAATCTTCGACACTTTCTTTCTAGAAAGGTTTTTTCTTCTTCCCCAGTAATAATGTCGGGATATTAACCGATATTAACAACTTACAAATATTACATACAGAACAAATAGGTCATAAATTAGATATATTAGAAAAGATCGAAATTTGCAAACATGAAAAATACCATAATGTCAAGCTTTTAAATACACATTTAGATTTCGGAAATTCCCCACTTTTAAAATTATTATGATTTTCATCTGGCATGTTTACCATTTAGATTTTATAAACATTAGCCAGCCTGTCCCTTATAATTAGGAATGTTGTAAAATACTATCGTGTACCAAACAATATTTTAGGTTGATCCAATAATTTGATAACTCTGTTAACCTATATACAGGGTGGTTGTTTAGTGCGAGGAAGTCCAATATCTCCGTTGTTCTTAGAAATATCGAAATTTATTAAATACAAAGGTTCTAGGATAATCAAAAGCGCACATTTTAAGAATATTTTTGGATATACAGGATGCGCCAAAAAAGCGGGGCATCATGAATGTTTTTTTTTTAAATGGTACTACCCATTTTTTTTTATCTCATTGAATTCGGCATAAAATTGTACATAAGATACGCTATTTTATTTTGGTAATTTATACAACGTTGCCAGATTATTCAATTTTTCCTAAAATTTTCGCGGAAAACATCATATCAAAAAAATGATTTTAAAATATTACTAATCTGAACTAAAAAAGAAAATTTTATATTTTTTTAAACCTTAAAGGTGTCCGAATAATTCTACCAAAACAAAGCATTAACCTCGTATACAGGGTGTCTTTTACATCGGCACAAATGTAGCAATCTTTAAATAACTATTACTCGTTTTTTCAAACGGATCCCCCTGTATATTATTGTGTCAGTTTACAGATAAATTCAACCTCTTTAAATATGCAATAACAATAAATGCTCTAAAACCCAACGTTATTTTAATATTTTATGTTTTATTTAAAAAATGCAAAATATTGGCACTTTCATTATGTTGGCCATGAGTTGAACAAAAATCAAGACTTCGTACTGTCAAAATCATAACGAATTTATATTTCTGACATATTTGGTGTTAAGATTATAAAAAATGTTTTTTGTTAAAACGCTATGAACTTTTCTGCAAACGAATTAGTCGATATGGTTTTCATACTAGGAGCAAGTGACAGAAACTGTCTACTTGCTGCAAGGCTTTATCGGGAAACTTATCCTGATAGAAGGCAACCAAGAAAAGAGGCATTTGATAAATTAATGGATCGAACTAAAAGTGTTTATACAGAAGAAAATGAATTAACCGTGCTGCTGAAAGTAACTGAAAATCCCCATATCTCCCAAAGAATAATTTCAAATGAAACGGATATAAAACGTTGTACTGTCCAAAATATTTTGAGTAAAAATAAAATGCACCCATATCACATTCAACTAATGCAAGAGCTGAACGATCAAGACTATGGAACCAGAGTTACTTTCTGTGAATGGGCTCAACAAAAAATTCAGCAAGACAGGTATTTTTTCAATTATTATGTATTGTTCGTTGACGAAGCTACATTCCATAAGAATGGAAATGTCAACAGGCATAATTTCCATTATTATGCAACCGCCAACCCACATTTTATTAGAACTCACAGTCAAACCAGATGGTCACTAAATGCGTGGGGTGGATAGTTGGAAATTATGTCATTGGTCCTTATTTTTTTGAAACACGGGTAACTGGACAAGTCTATTTAGATTTTTTACAAAATGAGTTACCACGCGCTTGTTAAATAATTTACCAAATTTTCTAAAAGAAAGAATGTGATATTTGCATGATGGAGCTCCAGTCCACCATACGGCACTAATCCATGAACATTTAAATATTGAGTTTCCCAATAGATGGATAGGCAGAGGTGGACCATTTCAATGGCCACCTCGATCTCCAGACTTAACAAAAATGGACTTCTTTTTGTGGGGATACGTCAAAGATGAAGTGTATAAAGTTCCTCCAACCACAAAAGATAATATGAAGAACCGCATCAAACAAGTTTTTCGGAATATCAACAACAATGTATTGGATGAAGTTAGTAGATAATTTTAAGAACGCGTAGAGATCTGTTTAGCTGTTAACGGAGGTCATATTGAACATTTGTTATAGTTTTTTTTTATTGAGTTAATGAAAGTGCCAATATTTTGCATTTTTTAAATAAAACATAAAATATTAAAAGAACGTTGGGTTTTAAAGCATTTATTGTAATTGCATATTTAAAGAGGTTGAAATTATCTGTAAACTGACACAATAATATACAGGGGGATCCATTTTAAAAAACGAGTAATAGTTATTTAAAGATTGCTACATTTGTACCGATGTAAAAGACACCCTGTATACGCTGTTAATGCTTTGTTTTGGTAGAATTATTCGGACACCTTTAGGGTTTAAAAAAATATAAAATTTTCTTTTTTAGTTCAGATTAGTAATATTTTAAAATCATTTTTTTGATATGATGTTTTCCGCGAAAATTTTACGAAAAATTGAATAATCTGGTAACGTTGTATAAATCACCAAAATAAAACAGCGTATCTTATGTACAATTTTATGCCGAATTCAATGAGATAAAAAAAAATGGGTGGTACCATTTAAAAAAAAACATTCATGATGCCCCGCTTTTTTGGCGCATCCTGTATATCCAAAAATATTTTTAAAATGTGCGCTTTTGATTATCCTAGAATCTTTGTATTTAATAAATTTCGATATTTCTAAGAACAACGGAGATATTGGACTTCCTCGCACTAAACAATTACCCTGTAGGTACACCCTTAGTTTGTTAAGTTTAGATTAGCGTCTTGAAGATGTAGTTGTACTACGAAACGGCCGTAACGCCAAAATTTTTAAATAAAAATTAGTGACAAAGAACAAAGTATACTTTTCGTTTCATTTTACATAGTTAAAATGTATTGTCACAAAGTAATGGACGAGTCAATCAATTCTTTATATTAGAGATATTTTATGCTATATTTTTTTCCTGAGCTCCCCCTTCCCCCCAAAATAAAGTTCTGGCCACGGGCCAGGACTACATAGGATTGTGATTTGTGATACAGAAACGGATAAGTTTTATACAGGGTGGTAACTATTTAATTCCTTATTGGTACCTATCTTGTAAAAGGCAATTTCTACTAAGTTAATTAAATTAGTGAAAATGTGCCAGTTTTCCTGTGTTTTCAAAGTCTTCAACATTTGAGGACTGATTTGTCGGTAGGAGTGCAAATAAAACTAATGAATGCCTCGCGGTTGACTGAATCTGGTTAACGTTACTACGTAGACTAGGCAAAAGCTACACCGTGATAAAATAATTGGTATTTTCTTGTATATCAAGTCTTAAATTTTGCTTGAAAGTGAAAGTTACAATAATAATAAAAAAAATAAGTAAAAAGCCAACAACCGCTGCAATTTAATTTACTTTCCGTTTTACAGTATTATTAAAATTGATCATTTTTGAAATTATGTAAAAACTGCAGTTATTAAAATAATTACTGCTGGTGGTCAACTACTAAAGCCATCGATAAAGCCTAAAGGTATACCTACATATTTTGATGAACTTAATTTTAAAACTTTTAATGAATATGGGTGCTCAGAATCTCAGATTTTGAAGAGATAGGTATAGTAAACGGCACGAATTCTCTCGTTTTAAAACAGATGACAGCAGAAATTTTTTATCGATCAGTTGATATTGGGACATAATAATATCCCCAGATTAATAGTGAACCGTAATGAGCCCAAACACCGAGTTATGAATTGCGTTTTTGTGCTTTTTGTTATTATTTATCCAAACTCAGTTTGAGGACATTCCAATCATTCCATACGGCGGTAAACAGTCTCAAAGAGACCGACCGCACAACCAGGGTTGTCAGATCTTTCTTCTTCAATTCTTTAAGTTTTTTTATTAAAGATATTTCATTTATATCAGTATTCAATTGTTAGTCAGTAACTTTCTTTGAAAGCTAGTTTGCAAATATACTTTAAACCGAGGAGTTTTGAGTGTGACAGAAAAAAATAACAAGCCATTCATTGTTATTATAATACATTCGTTAGTCCTTAAGAAACAATATAACTGAAATCAAAACAAAAAGTGTTTTTAGTGTTTAAAAACAACTAATTAACAAACCCTTGTTTCTCGTATATACTTACATTGTGCTTACAAATCCAAAAATTTTGAAGAATTGGCAACAGCATGTAATTTGTTGCGATTGCAAGCGCCAGGATATAAGCTGAACCGGTACCCGGCCCGTCTGACGATCGATTCTGCCAGACAGAGATAGGCCAGTGACCGCCGATGGCGTGGAAAAGACGGAGATAAAATATACGTGGTTATGCCTTGATGAACGGGCCGGCGTCTGGTTGACGAGAATGAAGTTCTGGTAAAAAAATTAAAGCATTTTCTGAGCAGTGTCGTGCCGTGTCAGGTTTATTTTTCTGATTTTAGTTTTGTATATGGAATTTTTGAGTTACCTTATATTTATTATTTTAATATAATATTATTATATATACAGTGGGTTTATAAAGTGTAGTATGTACAAACACCTAATGTAAAACAAACTTATAAGTGTGTATACGCATATTAATTATTTGTGTGGAACGCCTATGGTTAGAAAATTCCCACAGTTTAATGTCATTAAATTGACCTAAGAAACACTATACATTTAACTACGTTTTCAAAATATTTAGTGGTTATGGTGCCTTTTATTTTTACTTTCATTGAATTTTCATTACTTTTGTGTGGCCGGTAAGTACCCACGATTATTATTCATTTGACCAAAAATGCACAGGTTGAAATTTTGTAATTCTTTATTATTAAGGGATCATAATTATTATTATGTGCCTTGCACGTTAGTTGATTTCATCGATACGTAATAAGTTTCATTTTTCATTTCAGTCAATTTAGAGATATTTTCAAGGTTTGGATAATTATAATATATTATATAGTTTTTAAATCTATTTTGACACTTTATCTTTAAACCATATTATTATAAAGTATCATGTTTTCTATTACCTACCTTAAATTATAATATTTATAAAACAAAAAATTCATAAGAAATTATTATTATTTGGCAAAGCGCAAGCGGTAGAACCGATGATACTATTGCATCAATTGTTTTAGAAGGTATCACATGTAAAATTTTTGAGTCCGGTCCTGGAATTCATACCAACCTATCAAAATTAAATATATCAAAATTGACAGAGTGTCACGTGACTTTGCCTCCATCTTGCGAGAGTATTCAAATTTTTTACTATAGTGATCCTTCAAACTGAAACTGGTATATGCATGGGATTTAAATTATTTTAATAATTTGTTTATGTGTTTATGATAAAACCGATGAGCTTACGAAAATAATAATATTTTTTGAGAATGGTAAAAACTAGTGTTGGGAAAAATCGACTTATTTTAATAATCGACTACCGAGAATTCGAGTGATTTAAAAAACCGAATGATAATCGATTTTTCACTCAAATGCTAATATTAATATTGGCATTGTGGCGGTTCATTGTTCATGTTGATATACAGCATTTGTATTGGGAATAATTGACTCGGTGTTGTTAATCGATTGATTTTTTGCGGATTATTAAATGTGGCGGAGATATTTGTGGATTTTTTGGCATGGTTCCCAGTTCCCAGATCTTACAATTTAACAACTTGACTACTTGACCTTGAGATGTCACGATATTGCATAACTCATGATATTTATGAATACTGAATACTCACCACTAAACATTAAGTTTTCAGTAGACGCCGACGATTTAAATCTAAATAAAATAAATCCTATTATCCTACGCAGGCAACCCGTAATGCAGTATTTAAATCTAAATAATAAATCATAATATCCTTATCTTACACAGGTAAGCCGTAACGCAGTATTTAATTTGAATTATATCGCCAATAACCGAAACCACTCGGTGTAGCCGCTCGCTAGGAAATGGCTCTGGGCCGCAGTGAGTGACTGACATGCGGGCAGCAACTATTATCTTACACAGGCAACCCGTAATGCAGTATTTAATTTGAATAATATCGACAATAATAACCAAAACCACTCGGTGTATAGTAGCCGCTCGCTAGGAGATGGCTCTGGCCGCAGTGAGTGATTGACATGCGGGCAGCAACTTTGGAGACGCGTTGGAAAATAAAAACCATATGTTCGTCACTCGAATTATTTCCGAAGATAATCGAATCATTCAAGTGATTGAAAAACCCGAATAATAGGTTATTTTTCACTCGTGTGATCCCAACACTAGTAAAAACAACGAAACACCAAAACAATCTGTTCTGTTGATAAAACGAAAAGTTAAAAATAGATTTATTGACAGTTAGCGATTCAACCATTATGCCACAATACTGTATTGTGTCATCATTAATTTATATTTTTTATTTCTTAATGCATAGGGGAAAATGGCCTAAAACGACATACTTTCTGTAAAATAATTCATATTTTTGAAAATGTTCAGCGTTTTGGATTTTTAAATACATTAGGTTATTTCATGAACATTCTCAGTTTTTAGGTACGTTCATATATTGTGCCATTTTAATTTTAAAAAAAGTTCGATCCATTATAAACAAATACATGCAACTGTGTCATTTTAGGACAGTACTAGGATAAAATGACATATCGACTTATGGTAAAATGACACAGCATAAGCAGACTAACACAAAAATTATTTATGAGCCTAAAATGACATAATATGCCATTTTAGGCAACGTGCGGTATGTCATTTTACCTTTATCGTTGTATTTAAACAAAAACGCATAATATGCATTTCTACAATCGGAAAACAGCACTTATAGCTATGGTTAAAATATAGCCAAGAGAGTATTTATCAACATTTAGTAACATAATTATTAATTTAAAAAGTCCTACCTCATGAATTTAAAAAATTCTCCGCAGCATCAAAAATTGTTTTGTTGTCTCCAAAACACATTAAATTACATTAGACAAATATGCGTTAATCTGGCTTCACAATCATTACAAGACTGACTCGGTGGAACAAGTTACATTTGAAAAAGCACTCGGGGTGACGCTAATTTGGCGGGAAATTTAAAGTTATTCGGTATGTCGTTTTAACTGAGTATGTCATTTTAGGCCATTTTCCCCTATTGCTTTATTTTTAATTGTGTCTCGGCCTTTATCTAAAACCAGTTAAAAATAGGCACATAATGAGCCTAATAAATAAAAATGTAGAAATTGCTTTTTCTTATAAAAGCGAAGTAATTTTTTGAAAGCCAACCCACCAAGCAAAATGTTGTTGCAGCAACGTTGTAGTAACTTTTCAAAGAGAGCTGCAATGTTGCTCTTTTTCTTGCGGCGTGAAGTTGGGGACATCCCTGCAAGCCTTAATCGGCCGTTCAGGAACGTTTCAATTGCAATATTGACAAATATATCGCTTCGGCAACATTCTAGCGATATTGATATTTAAATTACAGCAACGTTTCACGCAACTAATTGCAGCAACCTTGGCACAAAAACATTACAGCAACCTTGGCACAAAAACATTGCAGCAACCTTGGCACAAAAACATTACAGCAACCTTGGCACAAAAACATTACAGCAACCTAATTTTTTGAAATTATATTCGTTTATTCATTATTCATGTTATAAAAAAAAACAAATGTATTTATTTTGCTATATATAATATTATTATAGGAATAACATATATTCGGGGTGATTCACGGTGGATGGTGCGTTAGACGTTTATGGAGAACAGGCGATACGTTTTATTTGAAAATTTGGTCGTCCAAATAAACGACCATGGTATATCGTTCTAAAATATTTTCAGCATTGCGGCGTTGCCGCTTCTGCCCAAAACAGGTGGCAACATCGGTATTGTAAATGAAACCCCCCATATATTTTTAAATTTTTAGATTCTACGTAAAATTCAAATAATTTTTTTAATACAATATTCATTGTTATACGTTACGTTATATATATACTTAATAGTTTTCGAGATATTGGCTCTTGAAAAATGACAATTTTAACCTTTAACATCTTCTAGCATTCTAACTGAATGTCTTAGAGCAAAACGGCTGGTGTTCCTTCCTTCAAATTTTATTATCTTCCCAAAGAATCAACCAAATCAATCAATCAAAGTAATTAATTTCCTGCTTTCGAGTTCCATCCTGTTTAACCGAAAGTTGACAATTTTGGGAACATAATAAAATCAAGGACATCAGGAACATGTGAGCCGTTTTGCTCTAAGAGACATATATAGTTAGAATGCTAGAAGCTGTCAAAGTTGAAAAATGCCATTTTTCAAGAGTCAATATCTCGAAAACTATTAAGTATAGACTAGTAATGAATATATTAAAAAATAATTTGAATGTTACGTAAAATCTAAAAATATATAGGCTGTTTTATTTAAAATAACGATGTTGCTACCTGTTTTGGGCAGAAGCGGCAACGCCGCAATGCTGAAAATATTTTAGAACGATAGACCATGGTCGTTTATCTAGACAAACAAATTTTCAAATAAAACGTATCTCCCGTTCTCCGATTCACTGTAAATTACCCTATATATATATTAAGTAAACACTTTTCTTATATTTAATTCCTTCAAAGTTTGGTTTCCTTAACCCCTAATCTGTTTTAATTACTTCGTTCAAAACGTGTCTTAGCATGCTGAAACCAGTTTTTGTAAAAATTTTCAAAATCTTGATCTGTAAGTTCTTTAAAATTAGTTCGGACAGCATCTAAAATAAAAAAAAATGACAATCACTAATAGATACAGTGATTAAGTTATTACCGGAAAATTTTCTGAAGACTTGAATATTCATGATCGAGGAAAAATTTACCGTTTATTAATTTAAGCACGTGGGATTTCGGTTAGAAAATTTTAAACTCATTTATTAAAGAACCTACGTACAAATTAATTTTTTTATTAGAAATTACATATATTCTAGAAATGTCTTTGAAATGGCGTTTCAGGAAAATTTTCATTTATTAATTTTACCACAAACGTAAAAAATTTCCGGTTATTCTGTGGGTTTTAATGGTAACCGAAGAAAAATCAAGCTTCTGATTGGTTGAAATTAAGAGTGTAAAATTTTCATTAAAATTTTTAATTTGATTAAATACAAATCTAATGTAATTAATATAATATAGTATTGCCAAAGAAAAATTAAAATCTACCTGTTATAAGTGAAGTGAGTTTTAAAGTTTTTTTTTTGAAGAAGTAGTCCATACTTACTTACTTAAAGTTTTTGTTTTGTAGTTCCCCTTGGCACCAGTCCAACTTAAAAACTGCCCCACATAATTGGTGAAGACCTTTTCCAAACATCTGTACACTGCATCTTTCAAATTTCTTCCTCCAGTTAGTCTCAAAAAATGTATCTAAAATTTCAAAACACTGCTATTCTCACTTATGATTTGTGTGCAATTTCTCATAATAATTTTCTTTTTAAAAATAGCAAAAAATGGACAAAGGTCTAGGGTAAACTATAGGGTATTGGAATTGGCTTGTGACATACATTCTCATTCTACTGATTTGGAACCCGTAACTATATAAAATTTACTCGTGTATAGGTTATACGAATGAAAAATTTCTGTGTAGGTTTCGCAAACACATTTTTTACTAGTAACCTATTACTAGTACTAGATGCCTACAAATTCAACTTCAATTAACTTTAGGGAGTACACTATCTTAAGTTGTCTATTGAATTAACTTGCAAAAATTGTGTCTGCAAGCCTATCCAGTGAAAACTTTGGAATATCTGCAGTTATAATATACCGTATGCATGCGCTTTTTGCTTTAATTTTGGTAATTTTTTTGGAAGGGGTTCTTTCAGTTTAGTCTCCAGTGACGTGTAGTACCACACACAAGACACACCAATACAAATTAAATAATAAAATACCTAGGTTATGTTTTGTGTTTAATAGCACGACCTCCATTTCCAAAAATTACCTACCTAACAGAGAACAACTTGTTCTCTGCTAAAAAGTACCTAAGCATGCATAAAACTTTTATTAAATTTAATGTAACCTACCTTATTTCTTAATAAAACACTGTCCTTCACTCTTTTAAAAGAAATGCCAAGCCAAAATAAAAATGGCCGATCCGATCTGACTCCGAGACCGAAAACATAACCCCCCCGACCGACGCGTGGCGTACCTATTTGAAGCAATGATTGGGCAGCACAATTGCAATTACAAAAAGACATTCATAAACCAACATCGCTGCTAAGTTGCTATGTAATTTGCCTGAAACTTTCTAAACTGAAGATTGCTAAAATATTGCACGTTACAGGTTGCCCTTGAAACATTTCTCTAAAGTTATATATCGAACATAGCATAGAGAATCCGAAAGCTAAGTTGTGACAATATTTAATATGAAAGGTTTCAAAAGTCAACGTTGCGGGAATTAACTAAATAGAAAAGTTGTTTTAGAGAGTTCCACGGTGTTTACCTACAAGCTTTCAAATACAATATTGCTCTTGCAAGAATTTTGAAGGAAGATTGCAATGTTGCGAATGCGAGTGCGAGGTTTTTTGCTTGGTGGGAATGAATAAAAACTAAAGTAACTGCTTTTGCGTCCAGCGATTGCTTAAAAGTGCAGGAATTGCTTTTAGTCGATTGCTATCGTTTGCTTAAAATATGATGAATAAATTAAGGAATTCCTTTTTCTAGTGTAGCAATTGCTTTCAACTTTTTAAGGTAGGTCGACCCCTGCATCATTTGCTTGGTAGCAGTCAACTTTGGTTCTCCGCGGCATACACGTGCGTTGCTTTTAATTTGTGTCTTCAATTATTATGGCTGAATATATATGAACGTCCGTAAACGAAAAATCTACAGTGTACGTAAAAATTGCAGATAATATGATGATTTCAAAAAGTTATATCGATTTGACTGCGAAAATGTTAGGTGGTTGGCAAATTATTTTTTGACTGATACTCGTAAAAGGCGAGGGGTGCCTGTCGCTTTTAAATAGGATTAAACTCTTTCTGCGGAAATTGTCGGATCCGGGCTTTCAAAATTCTGTATGTAAAGATCTCCGTGTTCACCAAACTACTGTCTGTAAGATATACACTGCTGTAATGTATGCAGTTTTGGAGAAGGCCAATATTTTAAATATTTTTATTAAATTTCCTACAAGTGCTGAAGCTGTTGTGGAAGCTAAACGGTTGTGGTCAGAGAAATTTATTTATGTTCCTTCAATTTGTGAACGAATATCAATTGCTTGTCTTTAATTTCTTCATCACTACTATCACTTTCCTCATTTTCACTGAAATCTGCCATATATCACAAATATAAGTTTCCTATTTTCCACAAAAACGTAACAGATTACTATTGTACTAAATAATTAGACCAACGTTGTTGTATTTTCCTCAACTCTTTTGCAAATTAGGCATTAAACTGAACATGAAATCTATAATCTGAACAAGTGGATAAGACGACACGACTGAACTTAAGCATTTGCTATATACAGGTGTAAGAAAAACTTCAATTGCTTCAAAATTTTATTCACGTCCAGATCTAGCAATCGCTTTTACTTATAGCATTTGCTAGTCAAGCAATCGCTTAATTTTTATTCATTAGGCTCAATACGTAGTGTATCACAGTATGTGATAGTAAGACTAGCATTCTGCTATGCATAATACAACAAGTACGATATTATAACTTCTCATGTAACACCTATAAGATTATATTATGAATTCGTAATAATCCGAGAGCAGCAGCTATATTTTTATAACCAAAATCGCCATAGCGGATTATGATTTATATAAATTAATATCAAGATTTATCAGACAGCCGTAAAAGTGGAAAAATAGGACAGTAATGAGATATGAGGAATTAGACTTAAATGTCATGCTGTGCTTTAAAGGTGACCATTTTAATTTTATACTAATTTTTAATTCCCACAATAATTACTAAAATGTTGTATTACAGAAAATCCTGAATATTCCGTACGTACCAGATGCGGCGGGCCATTTTCATAAACCTTTATCACAAATACAAGAAGTTTTGGTAAAATACCGGTATCATCGGAATCATCCCCATAACTTTTAACCAGTCCAAAATTTAACAGAAGATCACAAGAGACATTGGATATTTCAAGAAGGCGTGAAATTGATAGGAATCTTTTAAACAAAGTTTTATTCACCGACGAGGTAAATTTTAGCATAGCTGGTATGTTAAATCGAAAAAATACACATTTTTGGGCAACTTCTAATCCCCACAAAATTCAGCCTGTTACAATTCAGGGTCGTAGGTTTATAAATGTGTGGTGTGGCATTATAGGAAATAGTGTCATTGGTCCAATAATTTATAATGGAAGTTTAACTGGTCTAAGATATTTGGAATTTCTTGAAAATGACATTGAAAACATTTTAGAAGAGCTTCCTCTCGAACAACACGTTACACTAGTTTGGCAGCAGGACGGTGCGCCATCCCATAATTTTACCCCTGTTACAAGATATTTAAATGAAAAATATAATAGGTGGATCGGAAGAAACGGATCAATAATGTGGCCGGGCAAACAGCCCTGACTTGACGGTGCTGGATATTTTCTAAATTATTACAATAGGCCAGAGAACAGTAAAGCTTTAGAACAAAGAATTCAAGAAGAAATTTTGGTGCTATACTGTGACCAGTAAAGTCCGCATCATATGGGATTTTTTTTATTAATAACTTTATTCGAAATTTGACTTTGGCATCAAATTCTGCTTCGATCAAGATGAAAATTAAGCAAAAAATAGTAGTCACGTAATTCGCATTATCTGTCAAATTTTAATTTTTTCCTAAAAATAATTCAAAAGTAAGATTATTTCTAAAAGTATCGAAAAAAGTTATTAGAAATAGTTTTTTAAATGCAGTTTCTAGCCCACATGCAAAATTTCAGCTACATAAGATAATGTTGATTTTTTACCCACCACTAAAATTTATTTTCGACTTAATGAACACTTTACTGATCACACTGTGTTCTTTTTTGTCTTAATATTAAGGTGTCGGTATTACTTTCAGACATAAACTACTTGTTCAAAAATACTTCTTTAATGAAGTTACCTTACACAGCGTCAAAAAGAAATAAACTTTGCATCACATGCGACCAAATTTTATTAGCCCAATTTTGATTTTGTGGAAAAACGCACATTTACTATGGCGCTACTTTAAAGAAAATGTATCTGAAATAAAGCATTGTCAAAACTAAGAAGAGTCTTATTTTGCAAAAGTGGTACAATTTACAACATTTGGGTAAAAAATCAAAATTATCTTATCCAGCTAAAATGATTGTATGTGGGCTAGAAACTGCATTTAAAAAAACTTTTTCTAATAACTTTTTTTGATACTTTCAGAAATAACCCTACTATTGAATTATTTTTCGAAAAAAAATCAAAATTTGACAAATAATGCGAATCACGTGACTACTATTTTTTGCTTAATTTTCATCTCGATCGAAGCAGAACTTAATGCCAAAGTCAAATTTCGAATAAAGTTCATTATGAACGCAAGAAATCATAAGTTATTAGGAAAGATTCAAAATTGTATAATAAATAAAAATGATGAAAATCAATAATTTTCTGTTTCTGTAATTTTTGTTTTATTTTGTATCAAATTTAATTTAAAATTTTATAAAATAATGCATTTTTAATTCTATTTTATATCGTTAATATCTTTAAAACGGTTGGAGTTAATATAGACAAACCGTATATTTTTGGAATCAGGAAAAATAGATCTATATTTTTAATAAAATAGATACAGGGTATTCCATTTCAAAACATAACTTGGTTATTTTTTTCGGCGTTGTAGTAGTATTTTGATAATTTTTGCTAAGATGCTGATAATTCAGTAAAAATCCTAAAACTTTTATATTTAAAGTTTTGTTCTATCTTTTATAGTTCTTGCTTTAAATAGGGGTCTAAATATAAAAGAAAACCCTGTAAGTAGGGTAGTACCTACATACATTTTAAAGGACTTTTTAATTTTCTGTATTTCTAATAAAGGTTCCATACAGTTTTTCTCACAGTACTAAAATGACATGCATACATATCGTAAGCACACACAAACTAGGTCCATTGCATGTTTTAAAAAACGATTAATATTCCTTCCGGTTTACGATCGCTTGTAACGAGTAAAAGTACAAGTGTTAATAAAAACAAAAGCAATTTGTCATTAGAGTTGTCCCTCATTAATTATTTACAACAACCGTCCATATGTTACAATTTCGTTTTCATTTAAACCCCATTAGACGAAGCACGAAGCAATTTATGCAGTGTAATTTTCTAGGTGACTGGGTCAATGTAGTTAAAGTCATGAAAGCTAAAGTAGAGTTAACAAAAAACAAAATAGAGTCACAGGTCACAAAATATACAGAAAGGTTTTTTTTTGGGTGCCCTATAGGGTAGGACCACAGACATATAATAAGGAGACAAAAAATTCCTTTAATCAAAAACCATTTGTTTACAATCAGTGTGCGAGCAAAAATTATTTGCATCAAACAGGGCTTGGATTTAAAAACGTAGGGCTTGGTTTAGATCACAATGATATGGGGACGATATATCTAACCAAATCTAGGTTAAAATTTTGTCAAATTCATATTATGACTTGATATGCCAAACTAACGAGTAATAAAATAAGTAGACAAATACAAATTTATTTTTGTTGTTTACAAAATTAACAAAATAAGAAATATACAGAAAGAAAAAGAATAGCTATTTACATACCAAGGGAGGAAAATAGTGCTTTTCCTCCAGCGGATAGTTTGATTGATTATCCAAGGGAGGAAACACATTTTCCCCCTGAGGTATGTATATAGTTTTTTCTACTAGCTTACTAGAAAGTTGTCAGACTGGGTTAGTAAAAATTACTGGAACGCTTAAATATCTTCAAAGTTATTAAAGTTGTGCTTACAAAAATGGGTATCTGAAAGTTTCTTTGCATGCGAAATTAAACTAGTAAACTTTTAGCGGTTTGAGACATTTTACGTGTTTCGGCTCTTTTTACTAACCCGGTATGGGGCTATATGACAAAATATCAAGTAGTTGTTGCGTCGCCGTCGTTATGTTTACTACGCTTTGTTGCTATGATATTTTTAGTAATACAAACATAATAGTAAGCTGTCAGATTGTTTGTCATTACTTAAGGTGGGAGTATCAACATGCTTGCCAACCTATAACCTATTTCGCGTAGATTTATTTATGTTTTCTAGCTTTTATACAAGATTTGAAGAAAATCCGTATCGACTTGATATTCTATAGGTAATAATTGACATATTTATTAAATATCAAGGAATTTCATAACTTATTTTAGGAGAATTGTATAGCGAAAAATATCGGGTAAGATTTTTTTTAACATTATTATGTCATTGTCACTCATTGTTCTTTCACTATACAATTCTCCCAAAACTAGCAATGAAATAAATTGATATTTTTCTAATATATCAGATACTACCTAAATAATGTACCGACGATATTGATTTTCTTTAAATGTTAGTTATTAAAATAATAAACTCAAAAAATCAACGCGAAATAGGTTATAGGTTGGCAATAGATTGAATGACGTTGAGAATTCAACCTTAATTAGAAGTTTCTACGTTTTGAAAATGAGTTCTAGCGTTCTGCCGCAAGATCTCGCTGAAGAGGCACGAATAGCGACACTTAATCTCCTTCCTGAAAAATCAAGAGAACGATATGAAAAGGAATACAGTTTGTTCAAAGTATGGTTGGTATTTTTAGTGGATAATAAATAAATATGGTGATAATGTGAAGACTTTCATAAATATTTTTCCTACAAAATCAAATAGGGCTGGACGAGGTAAAAAAACTCTTGCTAATGTAAAAATGTTTAAAAAATGAGAGGGAGGAAACAATTTTTCCTCCCCGGGAGGAAAAGAGGCATTTTCCTCCCTAGCTCAGGGGTTGAAAATTAAGTTTTCTAGTAAGGTAGTAGAAAAAAATTATTACATACACTGCTGAAATTGGCCACTGCCATGCTCCAAGCATAAATAATTCACACGTCTCTTCATATTTTCAAAAGTGTTGATCAGCATCTCTGGAGAAATGTTACCACATTCTTGGATAATCCTTTCTTGTAATTGTTCTAAATTTGCAACTATTAAACTTTGTGAAGGAAGACTGTGTTTTCTTTCCTTTTCATTTATTATTTATGTTTTCACAATTCCTGCTTTATTATATAAGTAGATATATCTACTTACCTCGTAAACTGCGTTAAAAGGTAAAATAGTCTTTCCGGCATCACTTTCTCTTTGAAAATATTCGAATAATTTTATACGACATTCATTATTGATGCAAATTTACCTCACCTAGTTCACAAATGTATGAAAGATAAGCACTGGTCGTGACGTAACGGTCAGCGGTCATTAAACAGAGTTTATTTGGCCTTTTTCGGAGAAAACGAAAAATAAACGAAATATTAATAAAATTAAATGGCGAATGCGTCGCTACTGTTTGTTCTTAATCAGATATTTCAAACATTGATGATGAATAACATTGATTTATATTTTTGTCACTTGTTATAGTCAAAACATTGTTTTAAAGTTCATTTGTTAATCAAAAAAGTGGTGGTTATCAATTCGACCCTGTATTGAACTTTTGTTTAATCTTTGTTCTCGGATAAAAAGGAATGGGAGAAGCGGGGATGAAAAAACATTTTTTGCGTTGAGTCGAAATAATTTCAAGCAATTTTCCTTAGTCACTTTTATAAATATTTTTTTCCGCAAGCTACACGGTAAACGGTTTTAACGATACAGCAAGCGTCCCTTTTTAGACTTTTAGTTGCACCCGGCGCACAAGTTACTTTATTGATTTTCTAATAAATACCGGGTGTCCACGGAAGGTGATTCGCTCCTCTAACTTTTTTGTTTTTCAAGATAATGGAATAAAATTTTTTTACAGGTGATTCAAAATTATGGAACTTCCGGTTTAACCGGAAGTGACATAAACTTTCGATTTTTAAATGGGACACCTGGTATATGCAGCATAGTGGCTCGGCGGGTTAAGAAAAAAGAGGATTTTGTTACGATTATTTTGATATACCATACACTATTAGGTTTTAGAAAAACTGCCATTAAAAAACTTTAAAAAGTTAACTTGGAACTTTCCTAAAATGAAGCATCTTTTGAGAATAAAATTAGATTTAAATGCATCAAGTAGCCTGTGACCAGCAAAACTGATAAAACAAAATCATGCCTTGAAGAAAATTGACATGCCAACAGCTTCTGCCAAAATTAATTAGTTTGTTGTTTAAAAAACATGGAAAATACTAGTTTTACAAGGAGTGAAAAAGTTGATATGTTATTATTGTCAGGCTCATTTCGCATTTTCGGAACCAGTTTTGGGTACCTAATAGTGCCGGGTTGGATGACGCCGATTACAATATCTTTTTGCGTAAAGTCGTGCAGCATCGGTTGAATTCTTTCTACATTCTCCAAACACTAATAACATATTATCAACTTTTTCACTCCTTGTAAAACTATTATTTTCAATGTTTTTTAAACAACAAACTAATTTACTTTGGCAGAAGCTGTTGGCATGTCAATTTTCTTCAAGGCATGATTTTGTTTTATCAGTTTTGTTGGTCACAGGCTACTTGATGCATTTAAATTTAATTTTATTCTCCAAAGATGCTTCATTTTAGGAAAGTTCCAAGTTACGTTATTAAGGTTTTTTAATGGTAGTTTTTCTAAAACCTATGTTGCCGTTTAAAAAAAATGAGTTATACAACTTTAAAGATTACATTTTACATAGCACATAGCACTGGACCAAAAATAGTAAAATTGTATTTTTCCCAAAATTAAAGAACTGAAATAAGTTATTTTAAAGTATTCATACTTATAGCCCTCTAGATAAAACAATAAATTTGGAAAAAAAAATATTTTCTTGGTAACAAAAAGTGACAAGTGACACATCGTTGTATTTAGAATGTCATATGGAGTCAAAAAAAGGAAAAATATACCATCAGGTATCCCATTTAAAAATCGAAAGTTTATGTCACTTCCGGTTAAACCGGAAGTTCCATAATGTTGAGCCACCTGTCAAAAAATGCAGTTTTATGTCGTATACAAATCCCCCGAATTTTATTCCATTATCTTGAAAACCAAAAAAGTTAGAGGGGCGAACCACCTTCCGTGGACACCCGGTATATTTTCTAAGTCAACTATTCTTTGCAGATTTATTTAAATTAGGTAATAGTTAGTGAGCGAGTTTTTAAAAACAAATACCAAAAATGACAACAGGTGACTAAGATACCGTTTCAATGGTTACTAATTTAAGCAATAATAATTACTAATTATTTTAAGCAATACCCAGTATTGTGTGAATAGAACATGTTGCAACAGCTTATTTACTATTTAGAGTATCAGCTATTACGTCTCTACATAATGTTTTAGATTTCATGCCTCTTTATTGGAAATATTTTTTTTAAATTGAATGAAAATTATGTTTAAATTTAAAATATATGTATTGTCAGGTCTCATTTCAAGAGGTTTATGATGAGAGTAATAATTGAGAATTGAGTACCTTGTTGTAAGAAAGGAACAGCTTCATTTTTATTAATAAAGGCGATTTGACAAACGCGGTACAGCGTAGACAGGACCCCTCCCCCTTACACCGCTTATGGGCTTTCGGCTCCAAAGCATTGGTTCTTTCAAATAGTGCTACAGCCCCGGATTAAGGGGGGGGGGGCTTTGGGGGCTATAACCCCCGGGCTCCGGCAAATAACGGCCCCCGTGAGGGCCCCTGTTAAAAACAACAAATATTCTTACATCCACTGTAGGGGGCCCATAATTCAAATTAGCCCCGGGCCCCATGAAAGCTTAATCCGGCCCTAGTGCAACTGTAGTGAATTAAAGCATTCCATTATTTGAATTCATCGCATGCTTCATCATCATTTAAGCTTTAAATGCCGAAACCGAACACTTCAGTTTCGATGATCAAGGAAATCAATGAACTGTAGTTTTGTTTTAACCATTAAGAAACCTATATTTCATTGTTGGTTTCTAAATTAAACACTTTGACTTTGCTGTAGACTGTAAGAACGAGCTGGGCAGCTTCATTAGTATTTTACGTACCCTCCGCTCCAATAAGGAGAGTTTAGTAGTGTGTAAGAGGGTTCATAAGTGTTGTACTTAAATACGTGTGTCATACATCTTATACCTAAAAATGTTTTGTTCTTGTTATATTAAAAAATATTTTTTGCAAAGTTTTTTTTTCCCAAAAATTACCAGAAATGGAATAGCTTTTACTTGCAACGACGTCCTCAATTACGCTTAATACATTAATTAAGATAACTTACGTCTAGATTTTCAACCGGTACCACTTTGGACAATCCGACAAACGAGTTTTTGTCCACCAGTAGCCATATTCCTATACCTAGGACGACTGTTCCTGCCAGCTGAAAACAAACAAAATGGAATTAACATTGTTAGTAGTAGGTATAAGCAAAACATCTCAAATAAAATGAAGATTGAACCATAACAAAAATAAATTCTTTTTGAAAACGTCTAACATTATTATAAACAATAAATTTGTAAAGTGTTATAGAGATGATTAATTTTCTGTCAAAATACCATCGAATGGATAAAATTAGAACATCGTTTTTTTTTCTCGTCAGGGTGATTCACGGTGGATGGAACGTTAGACGTTTCTGACGAACCAGTAAAGGAATTGTTCTGAAAATTTGGTGGCGTACATAAACGGACATGCTCTACCAACATAAAATATTTTTAACAATACAGTGTTGCCGCTTCCACATAAAAATAATAGTAATTTCGATTTTTTAAATGCAACCCCATATATTTTATTTTATTTTCGAATCCCCCATTACTTTCCTTACAATTTTTATTAACCCTACTCTATACTTATCTCTTGCCGTTTCTAAGATATAAATAATTTCCGTTTTTTTTTTGTCCGAAAACGTCACTTTTAAAAATGCTGATAATTTTGAACTCTAAAACAGTGAAATCCTAAAATTTAGTAAATAGTTAACTAATACCATAGGGCTCTTTGCCATAGTCCCAAATCTTAGTTGCAATATACAGGGTGGTTGAAAAATACACTTATTCTGGTAACTTGAAAAAGTGACCATAAGTCTTTTTTTCAAATGTAACACCCTGTATATTATTACGGATTTGAAAAGCTGCTTAAATTTTATTTCATTCTTGTATACCATATCTGTACCTAACCAACTAGTTTAACCATTTTTTTGACGTATTAAGCATGATTTGTAGAATTTTCTATATAATTCAATTTTTATTCGGTTATTAGTAAGTATGACAAAAACTAATGTTTACGTATGTTACTATGGTTATCGTTTTGACATTTCATTAAGTTTAGATACAAGAAAATACAGTTTAAAGTCATGGAAGAAAACTATACAAATGCAGTTTTTATGAATTTATTTATTTTATTTGGACAATGTGATAGAATTATCGCCTGGATATGTATAAAGTTTAACGAAATGTACTCTAATTTACCGCCAATGAATCTTAGAAAATTCATAAGAATCCAGAACAATTTTATTAAATGTTAACTAGGTAGTCAAATAATAAAAGACAAACACTTTAATATGCGGGTGTTGAATGCATGGATTTCAAGAAAAATTTAGTTTTAATGTTTTTTGCATGTTAATGCAAACACACATTGTCCAAATAAAATAAATAAATTCATAAGAACTGCATTTGTATTTGTATAGTTTTCTTCCATGACTTTAAAGTGTATTTCTATCTTGTATCTAAACTTAATAAAATGTCAAAACGATAACCATAGTAACATACGTAAACATCAGTTTTTGTTATGGCTAACTTACTAATAACCGAATAAAAATTGAATTGTATAGAAAATTTAACAAATTATGCTTAATACGTCAAAAAAATGGTTAAACCAGTTAGTTAGGTACAGGTATGATATACAAGAATGAAGTGAAATTTTAGCAGCTTTTCAAATCCGTAATAATATACAAAGTGTTACGTTTGAAAAAAAGGACCTTTGGTCACTTTTTCAAGTTACCAGAATAAGTGTATTTTTCAACCACCCTGTATATCGCAACTTAGATTTGGGACCAGGGCAAAGAGCCCTATGGTATTAGTTAACTATTTACCAAATTTCAGGGTTTCAGTGTTTTAGAGTTCAAAATTATCAGCATTTTTAAAAGTGACGTTTTCGGACAAAAAAAAAACGGAAATTAATTTATATCTTAGAAACGGTAAGAGATAAGTATAGAGTAGAGTTAATAAAAATTGTAAGGAAAGTAATGGGGGATTCGAAAATAAAATAAAATATATGGTGTTGCATTTAAAAAATCGAAGTTACTATTATTTTTGTGTGGAAGCGGCAACACTGTATTGTTAAAAATATTTTAGGTTGGTAGAGCATATCCGTTTATGTACGGGACCAAATTTTCAGAACGATTCCTTTACTGGTTCGTCAGAAACGTCTAACGTTCCATCCACCGTGAATCACCCTGTATATCAATAATACCTCGAATAATACTTGGGGAAATAACTGCCTCCTGCTTTTAATTAGGTGATTTTAGATTGAAAACATTCATTTGTTTTACACCGCCATTTTTTTAAAATCACAATTTAACCGCATATGCGTTACCTACTTAAGAAGACGCGAATAAGGGGACGACACATGATACAACAAACAAGAAACGACATAGGACAGGAATCAGTGGGTATACGAGATTGTAAGGATGCACTTCCTAATGGATGTGTCTCCTCGTACATAAAAGTATGTAATATTCTGAGTACAATAATACTACAGTACGTGCAGGGTATCAAAAAGGGGTACAAAGTTAAAGAGGACAAAATTTCCTACATTTTTTGTGGAAATTTTTTTTTGTAGCACACGTCATGTTAGGAGTTACAGCTCCGTGAAGTTGCACTATTTGAAAAAAAAGTATTACCTATATTTTGTTATTTGGCTATTTAGCACCAGCCGAAAGTTCTATCTACTTCCGTAAACCTGGAAAAGGAAAAACTGCTGAGAGGTTTTATTCAGCAAGTAGCCTCAAATACCAAGAAGCAACCAAGCACATTCTGTTCTTGCATGCCTTCAGTGGTTGTGACACTACGTCATCCCTATTCAATCAGGGAAAAACTAAATTTTGTACGCTGATAGAAAAGAACAGAGCGGTTCATGAAATAATTGAAATTTTCAATCGACAAGATGCCAGGCCAGAGGAGATTGCTGAGCCCGGAGTAAGCTTTCTTGTAGCTTTATATGGTGGCAACATGGATAAAGAGGGTTTGGAAGAGATTCGTTTCCAACGCTTCACCAAATCTACGCTGAAAAGCAAATTTAATCTGGCCTCTTTGCCACCTACAAAAGACGCGGCGCAATTCCACGCCTTTAGGACGTACCACCAAGTACCGAAATGGAGAGGCATGGAGAAAAATCCTGAAGATTGGGGTTGGAAGCATGGCGCTTACGGGCTCACTCCCATAACAAAGGCGGAAAAACCAGCTCCCGATTCCTTATTAAAATCGGTATCTTGTAACTGCAAAAAGGGGTGTGATGGGGCATGCAGCTGCCGAAAGGCTGGACTTAAATGTTCGGTTGTATGTGGCTTCTGCAACGGAGGATCTTGCGGAAATATGCCGGAAATCCGCATTGAAAGCGAGGACGAGGATGACGACATTTTTCAGGCTACGGACCAAAATTAACTACGACCAGGAAACAGACAACTACGACCAGGACACCGACAATAACCAATCCGGACCATCCAAACGTACCAAAATGTAGTAGAAATTAATTTTTGTAACGCTCTAAAATCATAATTTACTAGTCTTAAATCTAAAAAGAAAATGCGATATACTTTTCGCCTTTAACTTTGTTCACGAAAAGTATACTATGTTAAATGATAATATTCCAATGCCTATAGTTTTTTTTTATAATTATGTAAAAAACTATAGTTATACTTATATAATAAGAATAATAAAATAAAACTTAAGGTGGGAGTATCAACATGCTTGCCAACCTATAACCTATTTCGCGTAGATTTATTTATGTTTTCTAGCTTTTATACAAAATTTAAAGAAAATCAGTATCGACTTGATATTCTATAGGTAATAATTGACATATTTAATAAATATCAAGGAATTTCATAACTTATTTTAGGAGAATTGTATAGCGAAAAATATCGGGTAAGATTTTTTTTAACATTATTATGTCATTGTCACTCATTGTTCTTTCACTATACAAATTTCCCAAAATGGACAATGAAATAAATTGATATTTTTGTAATATATCAGATATTACCTAAGTAATGTGCCAACGATACTGATTTTATTTAAATATTAGTTTAAAAAATAATAAACTTGAAAAAACAAAGCGAAATAGGTTATAGGTTGACAATAAATTGAACGACGTTGAGAATTCAACCTTAATCTAAAATTTTCCGCATTTTTTTTTTCAAATAGTGCAACTTCACGGAGCTGTAACTCCTAACATGTGTGCTACAAAAAATGTAGGAAATTGTATCCTCTTTAACTTTGTATAGAACCGTTTTTGAGTTATTATCAAAAAACCAAATTTTTGTACCTAAAATCCAAGATGGCGGCTCGAGCGCATTCGCCTCGAGGTCGAAAACTTGGATTTTTCATTAGGGCCGCAAGCCAACAACATACTAAAAAATCGCTACTACCCCACCTTTTGCATTCAAAAAACCCCCACGTATTGGACTAAAACCATGTTTTAGAAAAGATAGAACGTGTAGAAAAAAGAAAAAATGTAATTTTTAAGAGGTAAAACAAAGTGGATAAAAAATAATCAAGACGAAATGTATATAAACACAAATATCACAATATTACATCATCATTAATCACAGTTCAACAATCGCATCATTAAAGAACTTTGGAGGACAAACACCCCACCAAAATCCACTGGGTTATCCCAAAAGATAATCCCACATGTAATTCTGGACTGCAGGCATGATAAACTAACTGTTAAAGGAGTGTTACTATCTCAGGATAACACTCTCAGGGCAAAAGCATACCCAGCCAGGCTTTCAAACCGTAAATATGATTTTCCAGTCCAGTCTGCTGTTCAACTGGACTCCTAAACACCTCCACGACGATGTTAGCTTCCTCAGCTTGTAGTTCATTTTAAGATATTGTGGTCGTCAGCTAAACAATATAATTTGTGTTTTGTCAACATTTAATGTAAGATTATTTTTTATAAACCAGTCTTCAAGCATGTTCAACGAACCACATAAGTCATCCTTCTCTCTTCTCTTCACTCTGGAAACTCGCCCATCATGTACTAGGTACCTTAGAAGTGTCATCTGCCTACAAAACCAAATCACTGCTGGACATAACGTTCGGAAGCTTATGGACGTTTATGTGCTTTACACAATGAATATTAAACTAAATAAAATCATTATTAACCATTCCCATTTTGCCGTTAAAAGCTTCTCGTTACAAATTTCCGGTGTCTTTAAATTCATTACCGACCCTTCAAGCTTTAATTATTTCTTTAATAGCATACCACATTACGTAATTTTATTATTCAACGCCAATTTCAATTTCTCTAATAATTATTCTTCCGCAGGTAGACTAAGGTATAATAAATAACACTTATTAAATAAAACGCTATTGTTGTTGAATCGCTCAACTGAAAAATAAATACCCATCCAGTAAACGAAAAATGTTTACATAAGAAATAGCGAATTAATTACCTTCACTAGACTCGAGTAGTGAACAGTTACACAATATAAAATAAACCATTTTAAATGTGTTAATAGTGTAAGAAGTAAATAGGTTGTAAACTGATGGAATGATATTAAACATGTTTGTTGCTTTCTGCATGGTTTCTTTAAACTTCAATTTATAGAATTTTTTTCAACTATTATTGCTTCTCTGTCCTTTCCTCTGCTATAAGATCCGCGTGTTTGCTTGCTTAAGAAACATGGTCAATGGCTTAATCGCGTAAACATAGCATTTGCTTTTCAATTCCAATTCTACGTGATGCAGTATGGGCAAATGAAAAGCGCTGGGCGAAAAGAAAATTTGTAAAAGTCATTATCAATCGACAACAATAAAGCTGTATTTTTCATGTTAAAATAAATTGCATTATTTGGTAAAATTCAGATACCTATTTTAAATTTAAAATATATCGGTGTCGCACGCTCATGACTAAGTCATGGTTACAAAGATTGTGCTTCGCCCTTTGCTTTGTGCCTTTACCGACACGCCGTCATGTGTCGACCTTGATTTATGTAAGCAGTAAGCACTACTTTACACTGAAAAAAGAGCAGCTCAACAAACTGATTGTTTTTCCTTTGTTTGGCGTGGGTGCTTCATATTTTTAAGAATATGGAGTAATGATAGTCCTTAAAATGTAATTTTACTTTCGTATGACCAATTGAAACACATCCAATTCCTAATAGGCAGGCCCGAACTGGGACCATTTGGGGCCCTCAGCTAAAACCTGTAAAGGGGCCCTCTACCGGGGGGTCTGGGTGTTGAAAATTAGGTGCTTGAAAATAATGAAAACGCGTTTTTACGCTATTTTGGCTTTTATAAAGAAGAATAAATTCAGCTAGGTTTTTATACGAATATTATGATTTTCGACTTTTGTTAACTTTATTATTCATTAAAATAAGAAATTCACAGTATGTTTAGGATACCACAACACTACAAAACACATGCTGTAGAACTGCTAATAATTACAACGGAGTTCAAAATAAAGTGCAGTATTTTATTCACCCCAAAGTATTAATGAATTATGTCAAAATTATTTGTGTAATAAAAATAATGACAAACGGATTTTAGGGATTAGAAAAATAATACTAACATTTTTTTTAAAATCCTGTGTATTTAACAGTTTACAATGTTGTTATACTAGAATGGAAGGGGCTTAACTTAACTTGAGATGATTCGACATTTTACTTCCCTAGGCCTCTTTGTAAGCAACTCACTTGTTAAAGCTACTTTATCTATTATTTTATTTTTATCCAAATCATAAAATAAATCCCTTTCAACATTAATAAAAAGCAGACTGGACATAAGGTCTTGGCTTAAAGACGACCGAAGTCGACTTTTAACTATTTAAAGTTTAGAAAAAAACTCGTTCACATGTGACTTGGGTAGAAGCGTATGGTAAGAACAAATGTATATGCAATATACAGGTTGGTAAACAGACCAGATTGAGTAAGTTCAAACAGAACAGAAAAAGCACATGTCAAACACTGGAAACATTGTCTATTTTCAGAGCAGTAAATGTGAGCATTTTTTTCCGCTTCTTCGGTACCAATAACACAAAATAACTTCTAACAAGACAAAAACTTTTTTTTTTAATTTTTTGTACGTTATGTGGGGGGCCATTTGGGGCCCCTCGGGCCCGGAGCCCTCCGCGATCGCGGACCTGCGGACCTGGCCAGTCCGGGCCTGCTAATAGGCCACACAAACAAGATGTAATAAAGAAAAGAAGCATCAAGGCCGATTCTTCCTGTGAATGTTTTGGTAGATTTTATTTGCTAACTTGCAACTTATTAGGTACCTACCCCTACAGTGGCGGCTCGTAATGAAGGGCTCTGGGGCGCCGCCCTCCCTGCAATTATTTCAAACATAATCGAAAAATACTTTACTTATAAAACGAATAAGGCAATGTATGTAAGCAATCAATTAAAATAAGTCAAACCAAACATAGCCATATTCCAACGAGCAAGATATACAATTATATGTCGTACAAGTTGCCTTTTATCCTCGAGTGATAATAACTTTAAATTCTGTTTGATTGTTTGATTGAGGTAAAGTTGTTGTTCAAATAAAATTTATAGCATAGATATTTTATAAATTTTTCTTGGACTTTTTCAATTTTACTAATAATTATACATCATATTATATATGAGGATTCCAGATTACCAATCCAAATGAAAGTACCTACACTATTAACATAATAATATGACATGTATAATGTACGAATAGATTCTATTTGTTTAAAACCCCTACGGGTTCTAATAATAAAACCAAGTGATTTTTTAGCTTTGATGGTAATTTGCTGGATATGGTGATCAAATAACATTTTACAGTCAAAACAAATACCTATGTCTTTTACGATGGAGACTCTTTTTAGTGGTATATTGTTGATAGTATAATTTGATAAAATTTTATTTATATTTCTAGAAAACGTTATAGTGTAGCATTTTTTAAGATTAAGGTAGAGGTAGTTACGCTGGCAGTGCCTACGAAAAAAGATTTTTTTACAAAATCAAAAACAAATAAACTTTGCATCACATGATTCACATGTGAACAAATTTTAACACCCATATTATTTAAATTTAGTAGAAAAACACACACTTAATATGGCGCTGCTGTAAACAAAATGTGTCTGGAATAACGCTACGCATTGTCAAAACTAAGAAGTTTTATGTAGGTTGCGTTAAATCTTATTTTGCAACAGTGGGTCAATTTACAAAAGATGGGCAAAAATCAAAATTATCTTATGCGGCTGAAATTTTGTATATGGGCTAAAAATTGCATTTAAAAAACTTGTTCCTATAACTTCGTTCGATATTTTGAGAAATAACCCCACTTTTGAAGGTTTTTCGGAAAAAACTGACAGATAATGCGAATTACGTGACTTTTTTTTTGATTAATTTTCATCTCGATTGAAGCAGAAATAATTGATGCCAAAGGTCAAACTTTGTATAAAGCTATTAATAAAAAAAGATTCGATATGATGTGGACTGCGGTCACAAATCACACTGTATGTAATAATAATAATAATAATATAATGACTGGTAATAGAGTAATCATTTTTATTTCGGACGATAATATCAAAACTATACCTATATATAAATTAGTGTTCATTATATATATATTACGAATACGATTGTATCAAATCAATAGACATTATTTCTACAAAAGAACGATATTGTAGTAATCAAGATACTAAAAGAAATGTTGGATATCCAAAATGAATATTTTAAAACGATAGTGCAATGCTCCCTTTATGACCCATCTGGGCATTAGACTCGTTTTGTCGTAGTTCGTTGTCTTCATACATTTTTAAGTTGTTGCCCTTTGTTCGATTACAAAAGGGGCTGTAATGTATATCTATAGGTATATCTATCTATGATCGAATGTTTTTCATTTAGGAATTTCAGGTGGCAAAATTAGAATTGAATTATTGACCAAATCGATATAATTTATGTTTTCTGATTTTTAGCAACAAAAGTTTTCAAAAAGAGATTTTGTGTGAATTTCGTTGAATTATTATACTTACTTTCTTCATTCAGATCTTTCTGTGATGTAATATTAGAATAACTTAATAAATTTGTTGTTTTAAATTGTGTATCATAAATACCTTTTTTTTTCAGAAAAAAACAATAATAAATTAAATTACTTAATCTTAGGTACCATCAGAGCTGTCGGTAATTGAATTAAAATAATTGAAAAATGGTGTTCAATTACTTTTTAGTAATTCTGTAATTGAATAACTTTTTAAAAATAGTAATTGTAATTGATTTTCCAATTATTGTGATAAAGTAATTGTAATTGGTAATTGGTTTTAAGAAATATAAGGTAGTTGAATTACTTAAAAGTAATTCAATTATTTTAAAAAGTAATTGAATTACTCCCAAATAATTCAATTACATAAAAAGTAATTTAATTACTCCCGAATAATTCAATTAGATTAAAAGCAATTGAATTACTCCCAAATAATTCAATTACATAAAAAGTAATTTAATTACTCCCGAATAATTCAATTAGATTAAAAGCCATTGAATTACTCCAAAATACTTCAATTCCTTTAAAAAATTTCATAATTCCTTTACTCTAGAAAGAAAAAAATATTGTTTGGTTAAATCGCGGCTAAGGCTAACAAGAGGTTTCGTCGGGCACAGGGAGCCACTTTGTCTTTGAACTTTGAAGTTATTTTGAAAGCCAATAAAAAAACAAACGTTTCGTAGAGGTATTTGTCTTTGTAAAAATTTCGCGTTTGTACTTTGTACCTATCTGTATATTATAGTACTATTAGTAGTAGTAGGTATTAGTACCTACCTAGTTTTTTTTTTCAATTATTTTTTATTTTCCCTAATATTACGTTTATTTTATTTCAACAAATAAATAATATTATATAAAAGACAGTTGTTATTATTGGTCAATTTGTTAAAGGTAAGTAGGTACTTATCAAAATTAGGAGATCAAGTTTAACTATAAATTTCGATTTTTTTTAAATTTCTTTCTTTAATAAAGTGTGATAGTAGGACCTACTGCTATTAAAAAAAATAATACCTTACCTACTTATATAACTCTTTTTTTGGAAAATGTAAAAAAGCCTACCTAAGTAACTAAATTACTCAGAGTAATTTATTTGCCAAAAAAGTGCCTATAATTTATACAGTGTCACCAGTAAAGTCCGCATCATATGGGATTTTTTTTTATTAATAGCATTATTCAAAATTTGACTTTGGCATCAAGTTCTGCTTCGATCGAGATAAAAATTAAGCAAAAAAATAGTAGTCTCGTGATTCGCATTATCTGTCAAATTTTAATTCTTTCCAAAAAATAATTCAAAAGTGGGGTTATTTCTGAAAATATCGAAAAAACTTATTAGAAAAAGTTTTATTAAATGCAGTTTCTAGCCCACATGCAAAATTTCAGCTGAATAAGATAATTTTGATTTTTTACCTATATTTTGTAAATTGCACCACTTTTGCAAAATAAGACTCAACGCAACCTACATAAAGGTACGGTTTCCTAGGACTGTCGGTCGGCCGAAACCGATATTTACCGTCGTCGGTCAAATACAATCGTGTACGTTTTCCCGTATATCGACATTCGACCGACGACCGCAACTATCGGTTTCCGCTGACCGACAGGTCTAGGAAACCGTACCTTAACACTTCTTAGTTTTGACAATGCTTTATTTCAAATACATTTTCTTTAAAGTGGCGCCATATTAAATGTGTGTTTTTCTACAAAATCTAAATTGGGCTATTAAAATTTGGTCGCATGTGATGCAAAGTTTATTTGCTTTTGACCCTGTATAAGGTAACTTTATAAAATAATTATTTTTGAAAACGTAGTTTGCGCCTGAAAGTAAAAAAATAAAAAATAAAATAAAGGGGTTTTAAATTAAATCTTTGAAATAGATAAACTTTACATTAAGTTAAACTAAAATTTATTTTCCACTTAAAAAACACTTTACTGAAGACACTGTGTTCTTTTCTTGTCTTAATATTAAGGTGTATTACTTTCAGACACAAGCTATGTCTTCAAAAATACTTATTTTATGAAGTTACCTTATACAGGGTCAAAAACAAATAAACTTTGCATCACATGCGACCAAATTTTAATAGCCCAATTTTGATTTTGTAGAAAAACACACATTTAATATGGCGCTGCTTTAAAGAAAATGTATCTGAAATAAAGCCTTGTCAAAACTAAGAAGTTTTATGTAGGTTGTGTTGAGTCTTATTTTGCAAAAGTGGTGCAATTTACAAAAGATAGGTAAAAATCAAAATTATCCTATGCAGCTGAAATTTTGCACGTGGGCTAGAAACTGCATTTAAAAACACCTTTTCTAATAACTTTTTTCGATATTTTCAGAAATAACCCCACTTTTGAATTATTTTTTTGAAAAAGTTAAAATTTGACAGATAATGCAAATCACGTGACTACTCGATCAAAGCAGAACTTGATGCCAAAGTCAAATTTCGAATAAAGCTATTAATAAAAAAAATCCCATATGATGCGGACTACTGGTGACACTGTAGATTCAGAGTAATTCAATTACTTTTAGGGTAGTTCCATTACTATAAAGTAATTGAATTCGTATAAAAGCAATTGAATTAAACTCAGTAATTCGAATGCGGTAATTGATGAAGGAAATAAACAGTGTCTTTCAAGGAAGAAGACGTCAGGAATAATCAGTATTACAAGTGTACATACTACAAAATATCAACATTATAGAATAAATACAATACTTGACCATTTAACAATTATATTATGTCATAATTTGAATTTACCCTAGAAGATAAAAGTTTCAATGTTGTTACGTAACGAGAATTGTTTAATAAAAATATTTTAAAAGAAACCGAAAAGTGTCATGTGTTCCTTTTTTTGGTTTATTAATTATTTTGTATTTTGCAATAAGATTTCTCAATACAAAAAAAATCAAAACCTGTAAAAGTAGCAAGTACATTATTAATATACATATAGTATGTTTAGTTAAACACGCAGGCCTGTTAAACATAATAGTCACACTCTGGAAGGTCGTAACATCACTAGTCTAAACCATTCTTAAAAATATACAATTTTTCCCAATCTAAACTATCCTCTTCAAAAAAACCTCCGCATTAGAAAAAATTTCCATATTCACAATTTTTCGTCTGCGAAAATCAAGGTAATTCGTTTAGTTTATTATTTTATTTCATGATTTTTTCGCCTCAATTTAGATAAGTAATACAATGATTTATGTGCGCATTCTAACACATTTATTTTTAAGTTTCCCGCGCTTTATTGCGTTTATTGGGCGGTTAAAAAGTCCACAGCAAAACTCTATAGACGCTTGTCCATTTCTCTCTGTGTTCTGTGACTTTACTTATTGTCATGTGTCATCGCGTAGGTTCCTACTTAGAGCTATTAAACCGTATACGACTTAGGTAATTACGATTAAAAGATTTATTTAAAAATGGGTAGGTATACTTACAAAGATAATAAAGTTAAATCCACATAACATGAATTTTACCATGCAGGAACCACAGTCGTAAACCATGTTTTGCTGGAAACGTAATCCTGAAAAACAAATAATACATATTTTAGATTCGTTTTAAATGTCATAAATATAAAAAAAACTTCAAGTTCAATCACAAGACATTTTTCTAAATTAAACCATTCCAAGCATAGACAAGCGAGTTGCGCGCTCTCAAGGATAGATAGGCAACTTAACATACTAAATTGGTTCCCTGATAGCGCCACATGCGACCGGGGGAAAAACTAAATATAGTCGTAGTGGGGGTAGGCGCCAAGCATAGAAATTTAAATTTTATTATTACTTTGAATTCAAATTTTCGCGCTTCCAACTTAACGGAAAAGTTTGAAGCGCGAAACATCTGATTCAAGTTAAAATAATTTGGGAGAACGAAAGGAAATTATAACAATGATATGGCGACAAGATTTATTAATATTAGATATTTACATAAATATGGTTTACATAAAAAAACAGCTTACATTATTATATTATTATTTTCTGTAGATTTTTCTAGCAATTCCGTGTTATTTTCAAAGTTTTTATTTAATAAACTAGTTATTGTACCTTGTAGTTCATTAAGTTGTGAAGTAAAGTTTCTTTCTATATCTTTAATAGCTTTCGCTGTACTTTCCAATCGTTGGGCGACATTAATGAAGTCTTCAGGAGGTTCCACGCTCTTGTTAATTGCCTTGGTTTTTCTTCCCGATTTCTTTGGTCGCGACATATTAAATATATACCTATTTACGATTCTCAAACTACCGACTGCGCCATGTTAAGTTTATAAATTATATATGAATAATTATTTAATAATAACTTTATTTTTTATATATTTTACAAATCAATCATAAAATGACAATGACAATCTTTCACCAGTCCAGGTAAGACTTCAAGATCTGTCACAACAAGCCATATTTTTATCTTTCTCGCACATATTATGCAGGTACAGAGCGAGAGAAAGGTAGAGAATGTTGGCCATGCTCATTCTAAATGAATATTCTGTTCCTACCAACGTTAGAAGATGAACAACCTTATAAAACAAAATTCCTACAATAGCGCCACTAGCGACCGGGGGGCTAAATTAAACGAACAGGGGACGACCTTCACCATTTAAGTTATCCTAGCCTGATTCCAAGACTGACGTCCACAGAACTCCAATAAAGCTGACGTCTGTCGTTATTATTATGACATCATGATTGACATTTGTGGAAAATGGTAGAAAATCTTTTTAGGTGACAGAATTTTTACTGTGAAAATGCTGCAGAATAGCAATACATACTGCAGCTTTCTTAGCTGCTTTGCTCGACGAACATTTTAAGCGAACAAAACCAACGCTGGGTGGTGCACGTTTGTAGTTGGTGGACTAGTTCATGAAGATCAATTTTTTTAACCTTATAAATAATAATCACACAAGACCACGGCGTAGTGCCAGAGAAAACTTAAAACACAACAACAAAAATGGCGCCGAGCCGCTTCTCTGGAGTGTATTTTGAGCATGTCGCTAAAGGACGGGCCGATAACAAGAGGCTTGTGCGCATGCCCTATAGGCTGGGCCGAAAAAGTGAAAAATTGGAAATTGCAAATGGCATAGTTGCCAATATCTGACTATACATCTAAAAGTAATTTGTGGAAAATTTTATTAAAATCCGTAAATGTTTAGCCGCGCCCCTGTGACCTTGAAAATGAGTAAAAAGGCAGATTTTTCAATATTTAATATTTTTTAAATCCAAAATTATAATTTTTTTGTGACTTCTTGTGGATGTGGGAATGTGTATAAAAATAATTTTTTCAATAAAATATTTTTCTGTTGGATAGAAATTACAAATTTGTCCTCAAAATCTTCATTTACACGTAATTTAACGTTTTCAGAGACAAATTTGTGATTTCCATCCAACAGAAAAATATTTTATTGAAAAAATTATTTTTAAACACATTCCCACATCCACAAGAAGTCACAAAAAAATTATAATTTTGGATTTAAAAAATATTAAATATTGAAAAATCGGCCTTTTTACCAATTTTCAAGGTCACAGGGGCGCGGCTAAACATTTACGGATTTTAATAAAATTTTCCACAAATTACTTTTAGATGTATAGTCAGATATTGGCAACTATGCCATTTGCAATTTCCAATTTTTCACTTTTTCGGCCCAGCCTCCTAATGCCCAATCCTGCTGGGAGGGAAGGCATCTGACCAGTGAGTCGTGCACTCGGACGTATGTTTTCACCTTTTGTTTGCGCAGGAGATAAGCTGTACGTATCTAAAGGTAAATATCTATGGTTGAAACCTACAGACTTATGTAGGCTATTCGCTATTGATCGTGATCATGGGATCCAGGTTGAACGTGTAGATATATTTGATCTATTAGGTTGTAGTGGTACAAGCGTCTTGAGTCTGACTGTGAACTTTTTAACCGTCCAATCATAGGCCCCCGTCTTAAAGAAAGTAATTTTGAGGTTAATGCTATTTATTAATATCGGTATCCTTTTTAAAATTCTCAAAAGTTCATCACACAAAAAACTGCAAGTGTTGTAAATATATTAAACAGTTCAACATAATATTACATACGTTAGGAATAATCAGATTTACAAGTTAGTGTACTTACTACAAATAGCAACATTACAGAATAAATACAATACTTGACCGTTTAACAATTATTATGTCAGAATTTCAATTTAACCCCAGAAGAAAAACAGTTTCAATGTTGTTGCGTAACGAGAATTGGTTCATAAAAATATTTTAAAAGAAACTGAAAATTGTCATGTGTTCCTTTTTTGTTTTATTTTTACTATTTTGTATTTTGCAATAAGATTTCGCAATATCTACAAAAAAAATCAAAACCTGTAAAAGTAGTACCTAAGTACATTATTAACGTAGGTAAGTAGAAGGTTTATATAGTCAAACATATAATAATCACACTCGGGAAGGTTGTAATATCACTAGTCTAAACCTTTCTTAAAAATATACAATTTTTTCCAATCTAAACTATCCTCTTAAAAAAAACCTCCTTATTAGAAAATGCTCACTATTTTTCGTCTGCGAAAATCAAGGTAATTCGTAGTTTATTATTCTATTTCATCAATTTCTTCGTCTCAATTTAATAGGAAATAATAAAATTATTTATGTGCGCATTCTAACAATTATTAAGTTATAAGTTTCCCGCGCATTATTGCGAACGTTGATTGGGCGGTTGAAAAGTCCACAGCCAGACTCTATAGACGTTTGTCGTAGTGGTCACTATTACTATTAAGCTTCTACGGTAAGAAGCCTTATCGACATTTTAGTTCATTAGCACTGTCGACTGTCGTTTTTTAAACGTTGAATAAAAATAGATGGAACGTATAATATATATTAATAGTAATTTGATTACAAAATGGCAACACTGCTGCTACTCGAAGGTATGACGTGCAAGGGAAATTGTTTTGATTTTACTATAGGTAATAAATTAATAGTACCAATACAATTAAATCATACTTAGACGAAAATCGATTTTATCGAATTTTGGGAACACTCGTTTTTTTTTTAATTCTTGGGACTGGAATATAATATGGAGCTATTTATAGAATACCTACTACTGGAAAGTTGTATTCACCTTGATATAGTTAAAATAAATACAGATTAAATTAGATCATTTTTTTTAAGAAGCAGGTGCACGGCCGACCTATATAGAGGTCAAGTAAGATAATGAGCCAAGCAACGCCAACATCCTTTGAAACACTCAGCATTCTGATGGAGGCAACACTAAATAAAGAAAAGAATGTTTTATCTTATCTTTTTTTATGTAAATTTAGCTGGTGGCGTTTTTAAAATAGGTATAAGGTATGCATGGCCTTAGAGCTAGTTTAATCATTTAATTAAGATGGTAATTTAATGTAGGGAGATATCAATACATGCATTTAAAAAGAAAAATATAAAGTTATAATAATAGGGTTCCCGAATGATTCAATGTTTAGCATAGTATAAAAGTGGCATGTTTAGCATAGTATAAAAGTGGCAGTCACAACTCTTTTGACACTATTTTCATTTGAGATACCTAGTGGTATAAAAAGTAAGATTTTAGCGCCCGGTGTCTAAAGCAGGGTTGTTATGTTTAAAACAAAATGTTTTAAACCAGATGTTTTAAACACAACCTGATGTTTTATTAGGTGTTTTAAACAGGTGTTTAAAACATGTTTAAAAGGTGTTTTAAACAGGTGTTTAAAACATGTTTAAAAGGTGTTTTAAAGAGGTGTTTAAAACATGTTTAAAACATTTATTAAAATATACTGTTTTTTTTCTTTATTTCCCAATGTAGTAGATGTCAAATATTTTTTTTTGTCTCCTCATATCACCCAAAAAAATTGAAAAAAAAAACACAAAAATTATTGGAACATACATATGGATATATTATTATTAACCTAAAGTTGAGCATTTAACATTTAACAGGACTAATACTAATAAATTAGCCACTGAAGGCCACGCTGTAAATTCGTAGTTTACATTCAAAATTATTTTTTTTTTGCTTAAACTTTTGTCAGACAGTTAAATATAAAATTGCCCATGCCATGAGATACAAGTCGTCAAAGTTAATTTCATCTTTTTAAAACGTGTTTTAAACATGGCTATGTTTTGTTTAAAACATGTTTTTAATTGCCTTATAAAAAACATGTTTAAAACAAAAAAAAACTGTTTAAAACAATAAAAAACACATGTTTTGTTTAAATATAAAAAAAACATGTTTTTTTCAACCCTGGTCTAAAGTCTGTTCAATGACCGCTGACCGTTACGTCATATTCTCCATATTTGCGGTACGTCGTAAATTAATTCAGTCAGTTTGACTTATCAGTGGTAAAGGCTATGATTTTTCTTAGGCTTGATCTAGGTACATAAAGATGGATGCATATGTGAACAAGTATGTAAAATACAAGTGCGTTTTTTCAAATTTTTCAATATTATTTTTATACTGTTAATGAAGTCAGAAATAAGTAGTTTATTTATGGTAAAAGGTATCATAGGATAAAACATTATGTTTTTAAAAATCACTATAAAATTTTTAATTAATTTAAATTTACTGAAAAATAAATAGGTAACTCATTTATAAAATTTAAAATGGAATCATATTTTTTTGTCTAGTGTATCAGTCTATAAATTTTGTTTCAAATATTTTCATCTTGTTTATAAAATCATAAAGAAGAAAATATAATAATAAATGACAAAACAACAAGATACAGTTATATTTAATAATTAATTAAAATAAATCATCTCCGCAAGGATCATCATCATCAGATTTGTCCAAGTTAATAATTAGGGGAAAAGTATCTAAAGCATCGATACATCTTTCCCGTTCCCACAAATCGTCGCCTTTCTAACAAAGGGACCTAACTAGCATTTGGCAAATTTTACAGGAGAGCTAAAAAACGAAAATGAGTTAGGTTTAAGACAACCTAGTCGATTTAGCTTTGAAGCTATAAATTTCTTTCTTTTGTATTTAGTTAGCTAATATAGCTTACAATAAGTCAATGATAGTGTCACCTATAAGAAGTTAAACACAGTTTGTATTTTTGGTTATATTTGTAGATATGCCACTACGTGAGAAATATTTGTCGGGTTATGTTAGTTAAGCCGCAGTTTTGTAAAATTTTAGAAATTTATAAATTGAAATGAATACAAGTGGCTTGCAGTGAAGCAAAAAATTACATCCTATTGAATAATAAAACAACAGTAATTTTTGTATTAAACTTTAATTAAAATAAACAAAACCATAAAACGTTGGGTTTACAAAACCAAGAGCTCTTTAATTTATTAGTATTAGGTTTAATTTTATAATTAAAAAAAAAACGATCGTAAGTAACTAATTTTCTTCATGGGGTAAGCTTTTATAAAACTGTTGAATATCGGGCAGACGAATCGCTGGCGTAAGGCTTTCATATTGGGAAACTAAATCATTGTATTTTTTTTTTGGTAAGTTAAACAGGCCCTTTATTTAATGGTTGAAGCTTTGATTTCCTTATGTTTATTTTCAGTCTTTCAAGTTCTATGGCATCATAATTATCATCCCAGTGACTGAACTTAAAAAAAAGTTTCGTGGGTTCATCTTTTGTAACCATAAACTCTCTCATTTCCGTGCATTTGACATTTTGACCTCTTTCGCTCATTCTAACAATCAATAAAGTCTAAAGAATTCATGGGCTCTACTAAATAAGGTTGCTCTCGTCTTGCTAATTTCATATGTAACTGTAAGGGTTCAAATATATCCCCAGCTCCAGATATTGCCGTATGGATCGCGCTGTGGACAGAGTCTCCTTCACTATGTCCGTGATTGGACTCAAAAAATCTTAAAGAAATTAAAAGAATACACGACAAAATAAAAACAAATACTAATACCAATAATTAAACACTGCAGAAATAAAACAAACACTGCTCTCTTCCTTAATAGCTCTCGACAACTGAACCTGTAATAAGTGAATAGTTTTTCTCAGGAATAGACCTGTCTGAAGATTGGTCTGTTCGTGTTGTTATTAAATTTGATATTTTAGGAGGAACCTAACACACGAAGAGACCTAACTTTAGATAGGTCGATACGTGTGAATATTATGTTGGGTTTATGCAGATAGTCCGTATGTATTTTAATTTGTGCAGGTCCTACCATCAGACATGGAGATATGCCACTTTGTGAGACAAAAGAGTGACATGAGAACAGTTAGACCCCAAAATATCTCAATTTTTACAAATATGTTAGTTAGGTCACTTCGTGAGAAGGGCGACGAAATAATTTATGAATTTACTAGTGTGTGTTTCCTGATTACTTGTAACGTTTGGGTGGGATATGCTGCTTCGCTATATTACCCAGATCTTCATTGCAAATGGTGAAACCGGAATTTGTCTTGGTTCTAACCATGCAATAAGTAATCTTTTCGACCAACTTGTATTTGGAATTTTTTCAATTAGCCAAGAATGATAGGTGGCGTTTTCCATGATAATTAGCGGCGGTGGTTCTTCCAATTTTTCTTCAAACCATTTCTCAAAGTTTTCACTATTTATGAAATTATGGTATACTGAATCACTAGAATGCAGGCCAGACTTGAATATCAAACTTGCTATATTCACAAATCCATTTTCTGAACCAGCATGTAGAACCCTCTGACGATTTTTTTTTAACTGTATGAAGGGTACCGTAGAACGGGGATATACGGAACGACTTTTGCGCATTTTCTTTGATATCTTCTTTAAATGAAAGATATTAGAACTACGTTTTTCTAGTATCGCTAGCTTAATGTTTAAGCTAACAAATTCCGATATGTAAAATTGTGTTTTTACTCGCCATCGTGCCTTTTTTCTTGACTTTATGTCGTTCCATATAACCCGGTAGTCGGAGATATATAGAATTACCCCTAAATCTCCGTTAGGAATGAAAATTTTCGATGTTTGCTTGCGTCTGGGGTTTTATGGAACATGCGGACACAAAAAAATGTACGCAGCGCCATTTTTTTCTTGCATCTGTAGGTCATAGGAGACCGTCAAAAGGGGGTTAATAAATAATGTGTGGAAAATGAAATTTGTTGTACAGGGTGGTTTTCGGCACCCCGTGCCTCGTTGCGGCTTCCTCCAGGCTGCACCCACCGTTACTGTAGTCCGCTAGCGCCCGTTCCATATTTTCCCCAGGATAATTTCGTCTATACGATGTTCCCAAGACATATGCCTGCCCGGCATTTTTCCATATAACCCATAGAAATAACGATTTTTTATAAATATGCATGTATAAAGGTCGGGGGCAAAAAATTTGTCGATGAAAACTATTCTACCTAATTGTTGGGGTCATACTACAATTAATTTCTCTAGTAGAAATCCATAACTTCAACAGTTTCTGAGATGCAGATTAGACTTTCATGACGTCGAAAAAATATTAATTTTCTAGCAAATATTAACAACTTTCTTAATAGCTTAACTAAAATATTCCATCACTACAATGATAAACTCTAAGTCGGCTGAGATGTTGATAACAGGTCGCCACAATGAAAAGTCACTAAATGTCAAACATATGCTCGCAGGGCGCGAAATTTGATTTATGAGCAAAATATTCCATATAACCCCGTGGATTCCATATATCCCCGTTCTACGGTATCATCTTGCCGACTTCGTCTGAAAGCCCCCTTTACTGTATATCTAGGTTTCGTCCAGAAAAACAGGTTTTAAGGGAAATTGAGAGTTGCCGTTATTCTTAAATTCTCTTAAAAATTCTACTCGTTTTTGGGCTATATGGTGTTGCTCTATTAAAAACGCCTGTTTGATACAATACATTTATGCCATTTAAATTTAATGTTTTTAAATAGTCCGCTAATAAACCAGTGAATATTTCGACACCATCAATGATTTTAAAGGTTACCTATAGTTGTATTGAGCGAATGGTAACGTGTTCCATTATTGCTGTATACATCCCATAAATATACGCTCTCTTATGGTACCTATATGTTCATAAATTTCGTGAAGTTTTCGACCACGGGATGACAAAATAGCTACAGTATTGCGATTCCTAAAATCTACATCCTTCTCTATCCCCTTTGCCTTAATTCGTTGGGCTGTTGAACACGAAACACCCAAAGCATTAGAAACTCTCTAAAACAAATAGGTATTTATAAAAACAGTGCCATATATTTTCATGTTTATTATTTGTTTCCACAATTCCTGCTTTATTATATCTACTTACCCGCCGTAAACTGCGTTAAAGGGTAAAAGATTATTTCCGCAGCATCACATTCTCTTTGAAAACAATCAATTAATTTTAAAATTAATGCTTGTTCTTTTTTTACAGTATCGTGCATGATATTTTTGAACAACTACAATATCAATGCACTATCACTAGGATGAAATACTAGGCGGTCAAAGTTGAAACTTCCCTTAACCGGACGCGAACCTCTGATAACGGAACGGTGTGCCGCAAGACATGGCATAAATATTATGTAGTATGTTGGCGACAACGCACTCTGCAGCCGAGGAATACCCTCTAACCGGGGAATTACCTTTTTCAGTTTTAATGCGGAGACTAAATACTTATAAATGTTTTGGAGGCTCTTACATTAAAACCGCCTGGACTAAAGTTTCATCAGCAGCAATATCTATATAAATTGTTTCAAACAAGCTGGTTTTCAGATAAAAACTGGCAATTCTACATCAATTCAACATAAGAAAATCTCGAGGAAAATATTGAAAATTATGTTCGAATTGACGATACTACAGCCACGGAAGAGATGAGTTTGAACATTGCATGACGATGAAATTCAAAATGTGATTGAACCCGATTCTGCATCAGAAGAAGATAGCGATCTCCAGCATGACAGTGTTGAAAGGAGCAACACAATAACTACGTATCGTGAGGCTTTAAAAGTAATTAACAACTTAAAAAAATTTGCAAATTAGGACTAAATTGCATTTCAACATCTCACAAATTTAGAAGATCATTTTCAATCTACTGTTTTAAAGAAAAAAATACAAAATGTGCGTCAACAAAGCATTTTAGAGTTTAGTATAATAAGTATACAGGGTGTCTCGAAATTAGCTGACAATATTTTAAGGGGAAAAAGTACATTTAAAAAGAAGACTAAAATCCTCTATTAATATACCTTCAAAAACGCTTTGCTATGGGGCTAGAGCCCCCCAAATTGGAACTATGACATGCAGTTTTTTTACAATATCTCAGAAACAGGTTAGGGTATCAAAAAAAAATTTGATACATGTTTTACCCATAGCTAGACGCAATAAATGGTTTAATTAGCTTAACTGTATTTCTTCCAGTGGCGTCCCACTGGGTAGGTAGTTGGGAGAATATTGTCCTAAGTTTTTTATTTTTAGGATTTTTTAACTTAAGGTGAAATTTTTAGGAGCCTTGAATTATTTTGTTTAAAAAAGGTATTCTTGTTTCATTGTGCTAGGATTCACCATTTTCCAGTAAAATCGATTTTAAAATTTTCGGTTTTTTGAAATCCGGTGAAAAGGCTAAGTTTTTTTTTGCATATCTCAGCAAACACTTAATAATAAAACATGAAATTTATTAGAAGTTCTACTAGCGACAAATAATGATAATACATAATCAACTTGGGGATTTATTAGATAATGTGCCACTGGATTTACGTTTAGGGCACTTCTTTCAACATGATGGGGCACCAGCTCACTACGGACGTCAAGTGAGGAATTGACTTGAAGAAAATTACCAGGTGGATTGGTAGCCATAGCCTGGCCACCAAGATCATTTGATTTAAATCCCCTTGATTATTATTTTTGGGAACACATGACTGGTACTTGCTTAAGAATTCGTTTCCCGTGCGGTTCACAATCAAATTTGATTTGCAATTTGTTATTCTTTTTTGTTTTATTTTAAAACTCTCTTAAAATCTCCATGAAAATAAATATTTAAAAAACAAAGGAATCTAAAAATATGTTTAATTTAAAAACGTTATATTCTGTCAAATTACAATAATAAAAGGTTTTATTAACAAAAAATTTAAAATTAAAAAAAATTACATTAAAACTATGAAATTAAAAAAAAATAATAGTAATATTTACTTAAGTGCGACGTCACTGGAAAAATATTTTAAAGTAACATCCTTTAATACATATTCCTTGTCGCTAGTAGAACTTCTAATAAATTTCATGTTTTAATATTAGGTGTTTGCTGAGATATGCAAAAAAAAACCTTAGCCTTTTCACCGGATTTCAAAAAACCGAAAATTTTAAAATCAATTTTACTGGAAAATGGTGAATCCTATTGCAATGAAACAAGAGTACCTTTTTTCAAAAAAATACTTCAAGGCTTCTAAAAATTTCACCTAAAGTTAAAAAATCCTAAAAATAAAAAACTTACGGCAATATTCTCCCAACTGCCTACCCAGTTGGACGCCACTGGAAGAAATAAAGTTAAGCTAATTAAATCGTTTATTGCGTCTTGTCATTGGTAAAACATGTATCAAATTTTGTTTCGATACCCTAATCGGTTTTCGAGATATTGTGAAAAAAACCGCTTATTATAGCTCCAATTCGGGGGGCTCTAGCCCCATAACGAAGCGTTTTTGAAGGTATATTAATAGAGAGTATTAGTCTTATTTTTGGATGTACTTTATCTCCTTGAAATATTGTCACCTAATTTCGGGACACCCTGTATAACTAGCTTTGTTATTATGTGCTAAGAAACTTAATTTTTTTTTATCGATTTTCTATTTTTAAGTGTTATTTAGTTTTCCGTTTGTCTTGTCCTGTTTTATTAGTGATACAACAACCATGTACGTTTATTAATAAATATGTTTTAAAATTTCGCAGTTTTCTCTCTTAAGCGAACACCTCCAATACGCGGACAAAATCGGCTAACCCGTGAGTGTCCGCTTATAGGAGGTTTCACTGTACATGCATTTTTCTGTTTTTTTTTTTCTATCGCTTATCATCAGAAACACCCTGTATAACCTTGATAATTATATATATTTGGAACCATACGATAAGCGACAAGTAGTACAATACATAAAGAAATATCTACAATATTTCTTTGGAAACTAATAAAAAAAATATTAACTTTTTTGAGTCACCCTGTATAAATATAAAAAATATAAATTCTGATAGCTTGCTTCAAGCTAATGTCATCTAGAGTATTACTTTGTCAACATTTAATTTAATGCCGAAAATACAATGATTTAACAGAAAATATTAAATAATCTTCGTCACTCACTCGGTATATACCGGGTGTCAACGAGATTATTGTACATAGCACCACCGTGTTATGTTAAGAGATATTTTAATCAAATTTGGGTTACCGTAATGTTTGAAAGGGATCTTTATTTTTACCTAGAAACCAACTGGATTTCACTTCCGGTTTAACCGGAACTACGCCATTTATGTTTTTTTTAAATGACAACCTGTATATTATATTGTACAGTCAAATTCTCCTCAAAATTCTCTTTTCAACGACATACAACAAGTTAACATTTACTTTTAAAATGGCGGCGTAGGACTCATTTTACCAAAAACAAAATGGTGTCTATAAAACCACGTATGCAATTGATACGGGAAAAATAGTGATAAAATCTTTTAAATTGGTGCCTTTTGTAATTCTTTAAGCACTGACATTTAGATTTTATTCTTTTGTTTTTATAAAGGAAGGTATTTTTTTATTGTTTAAAAAAATCTAAACTTTAACCCTATTTTACAGAGTTTTTTTAAATGTTATCATATACTTTTTATTAATTAGTATGAAAGTCTAAAGTATCCTTAAGCACCTAGGGATATTTTCGAAATCAGAATGCGTTTTGCTTCAATAATAAAAATTTAATTGTTAAATAATTAACATGTTAATTAATTAATTTGTTCTTCTCTTGTAAACTTAACCATTTTATTCTTATTTAACGAAATATGAATCAGACCCACGACCAAAAGCACAATACACTACAAAATTTTCATTACAAACTAATAGTCTGATAATGGCGTTGACAAATAACAATTTTGTTATCCAAAGCCAACTTAGGTGGAACTAAGTTACTTATTCAGTTTTTATTGAAAAATGCACGGTTTTTTTTTCTTGTTTAAAACTGAAGCAAAACGCATTCTGATTTCGAAAATATCCCTAGGTGCTTAAGGATACTTTAGACTTTAATACTAAATAATAAAAAGTATATGATAACATTTAAAAAAACTCTGTAAAATAGGGTTAAAGTTAAGATTTTTTTAAACAATAAAAAAATACCTTCCTTTAAAAACATAAGAAGAAAATCTAAATGTCAGTGCTTAAAGAATTACAAAAGGGACCAATTTAAAAGATTTTATCACTATTTTTCCCGTATCAATTGCATACGTTGTTTTATAGACACCATATTTTGTTTTTGGTAAAATGAGTCCTACGCCGCCATTTTGAAAGTAAATGTCAACTTGTTGTATGTCGTTGAAAAGAGAATTTTGAGGAGAATTTGACTGTGTAATATAATATACAGGTTGTCATTTAAAAAAAACATAAATGGCGTAGTTCCGGTTAAACCGGAAGTAAAATTCAGTTGGTTTTTAGGTCAAAATAAAGGTCCCTTTCAAACATTAGAATAACCCAAATTTGATTAAAATAGCTCTTAACATAACACTGTGGTGCTATGTACAATAATCTCGTTGACACCCGGTATAACAAAAAATTTTAAACTACTTTTATAGTATTCTACCCTATCTACGACAGGATCAACAAAAATCTAGAAAAATAAAACGAATTAATATTATAAACTACGAAAATATAATGTAGTGAAAATTCATATTTTGCAATTTGGACCTCAAAAACTGGTAGGCAGATTTTGTTGTGGCCATGGATACTTTTCATCAGAATGACATTCTCTACAACATACCTACTAAAAATTTAGGAAATTTAACCAAGGGCCATTTTCCATAAGAGAAGTGCGGGGTTCTTTGCTGTCAGTTTAAAGAAAAATAACGGTAACTGACAGGCGAGTACGCAGGGGCATTGGGTCCCAATAGAATACTACCTATTAAAAAAAAAAATTCATGGTTTAGAGATGAAAGCCCAGTCAGTGTTTTACCCTAAATTTTTTCTCAAAATACCCCCCGGAAATCTTTCTTACGCGCTGAAGAGTACAAAAGTTTAAAAATTATTACTTTTATAAACTTTTCTATTGAGTCAAAATGACAGAGGGCATTATACAGCGAATCCTTTATATATTATTTTCTATAATTCCCGTCATTAATCGACCCTGACAAGTGATTTGTCTTCGAGCCCTGTTTCCTTCTGCCAAACTGAGCCTCACTGATGAGCCGTAAACGGCGAAACGCGTCTGGGGATGAGTTTGGCGGAAGGAAACAGACAAAACTTTTTTGACTTTATATATTAGTTGGGAATAACCTAGATAAAGGTTTCTACACAAAAACCTCAGAACAATAAATAATTTATATTTCCATGTGTATAGGTAAATTTATCTCATATACCTAGGTTTTATTTATTTATACCTATATTTAATTTTATTTTTAATAGTTACTAAAAGGTAGTAAATAGGTATAATTTATACCAATATGTAATTAAAAAAATAATGCTGAATATAGTAGGTACACGAATTATACACACTTCAGATATAAATATATATACCAATGAAATAACAATAACATTCTTACCTCTCTGTTATTAGTAAAATTGTCAACTTATGCACTTATCCAAAAATGCGGCCACAAGTTCAAAAAATTTAGCGACTGCCGAGAAACGCCGTACAAGAGAACCGAAAACTCGCGTAATGATCGAGAAACATGGAAGTGAACTCTTAGCGGAACCACTGCTTGTTTCGGTTAAACGCAGCAAGGGAGACTAAAGTGAATGAAGCGATTTAAATAATTATAAATCGCCGCACGAATACGGAGCGAACGTAGTAGTAAGTCGGAGTTGTAAGTTATACACTGGCACGCTATAAATATTTTTATGTAGGGGCATAGGATGCTCGAAAAAGATAATGTCGTAATGTCTGAAACAAGAAGTCCAAACTGACGTCTGTCATCCCCCATTCCCCATTCGCCACGCTAACTACCGTGCGAGCAAAAATTATTTGCATCAAAGAGGGCATTGCATCTAAGGACGTAATGCTTAGCCGTAGAGCTTAATACCTGTTGGGTGTCAGAATTAACAATCAATCAGTTATTCCGTCATCTTTGACAGTCGTTACAAGTAAGTACATAATTTGATTCATCGCTAATTTTTCAAATTTCTTGAACAATTCACAGCAATGGCGTATTTAGGGGGGGGTCCGAGGGGTCTGGACCCCCCCCCCCCCCCCGTGGGCTCAACATTAAAAAAAACTCAGAACAGATCAGATGCCTTGTTGCATTTAATGTAGACAGGGTGAACTGAACCTCGCCCGATAACAAAATGTAATAATTTTCTATTTTACAATTTTTGAATAAAGACCTTTATTATTATTATTAAATAAAATTATTAAAAAATTGAAATGATGTTCACTTAGTTTTGTAATTTTTTTGCAAACTAGAACTATTAGCAATACTTTGTTTTTACAAATAATGAAGTAACTGTGTCACAGATAACAAAACAACATGGCCAAACTTGGCAAAAAAAAATGGCAAAAATAACTTGAAAACCAATAATTTTCGGAATCGGTCATATTATGTAGAAATATATATTTTTAAACATAAATATTTAAAAAAAATATATATTCCCATTATTGCGTTTATATTTAAAAATTTCTTAATTTCTTCCTTTTTTGGGTTCAGCTATCAAAACATAGAAATTATAAATAGTTCAAAATAGGGCGTGGCACCGAAAAATTTTTCGCCTGCGGCGCTTTTTTAAAGAGAGAAAGAAAGATAAAACGAAAGGTATAGACCCCCCCCCGTGGCAATATTCTAAATACGCCACTGATTCACAGAATGGGCTTTACGGAACAGCACAAAACATTCATGGTTGAAGCGTATTTTCGAAACGGGGTTAGAGTAAATTGTGAGTGGCAATACAATCCGGGTTTGTGCATGACGATTTTCACGAACATTTTCCTAACGTTGCTTTTATTGCTGGGGATTTTTATCATTGCCTGAAAAGAACCGTGCATGGCTGTGTTTAGGGAAACAGGTTCTATACAACACAAAATCGCAGTCTTCTTTTTTATCGTTCTGTCCTCTTTTCTTTAACATTTAAAAAATGTCCTCTTTTATTACTATACTATCGATTTAATTATTTATTATATTTGGAAGCAGGTAGATGTGTATTTTTACATTTTTTTTTGTATGTAGGTATGTGTCTACATATTAAAGTATATTTTCTAAAAAAAGATTTGTAGAAAATCGCTTGTTTTATTTGAAAAATGTCAAGTGTGAAAAATGCAATGTTATTAAAGGTTCTCTTTCGTTTTCTATTTTTTTATATCCGATTCTCTCAGTGGCAGAACCACGCGAGGGGCGCGGGGGGGAGCGCTCCCCCTTGAATCACCAAAAATAACAAATTTTTATATTGTTTGTCAAATAGAAGAGTTTTTCATATTTCGCTACAATAAAGGCAACAAAATATTGCTTCGCCCCCCATGGTGAAAATTCTGGATTGGCCACTGATTTCTCTATATTAAATGTTGACAGTTGGCAACCCTCTGTTTAATTACAGGAGAAATGTCGAATTTGCAAATAGTTTTTGGAATGTCAGATTTCTGCAAATTATTTTGCGTCTGCAAGTCCGCCATATTTGCAGATCTGCCAAGTTGCAGGTACGCATTTTCTGTAATCTCACCCTTAAGAGGAAGTAACCCCTTTACCTCAATGAAAATTGCCGAACATTTTGCTGGTCAAATGAAAAGAAAAAATAAAAATTGGTATTTAGAAAATAAATTCTACTTTAAATACCCCATCCAGAAAAGTAAAATGACGATCGAAAATATTCCCAAAATTTTTTTTAGAAATTTTTTTTTATTTTTAGTAATTTTGTAATATTTTAAACAATTCTTTATTGGTCACACCCCGCAGGCGGTGTCAATAGGATCATTGATTGATTTATTGAGTGTATCGCATTTAAACAACCGCGGGGTGTATAGAATTTATTTGCACACAAATGTATGTTAAGTAATATAAATGAGTACTAAAAAATAATATTACCTAAATTTTATAAGTGCTGCATCAGACTTGTAGAGATATGAAGTTTGTAAGACAAAAGCAAAGATAATATGACAACAGTTTAACCGCTAAATTTGACGTTTTAGGTCATGGTATTCAGCCTGCGATGTGCCCAAGTTATTATAAGTTTAATGTCATAAAAATTACTTTTAACAACCGTTACTTAAAATCTGTACATTGAAGTGACCTACACTTTAAAATTACAATTATTACAGATTTTTGAAATTTGAAGGTAACTTTCAATCCTATTTACCCCGCTGATCCTATTCACCCCATTTTACGGTACCCACTAATACCATCATCCGTCAAATCCCCAAAATATAGGGTTAGTTTTTAACAAATTTTATACATTCTGCAAGTTTGCAGGACCTTCGATCCAACCTCGGATCCAACCTTCTGCAAATTTACGGACGCAAAGTATGATAAACGTTTTCTGGAATTCCAATCTTGTTGTGATTTAATTACATCTGCAAACTGCTACTTGTAGCTGCAGACGTCAAGTACTACAGAGCTTCTGTAATCTCACCCTATATAATACCTATATCACGTACTTACCTATATAGTAAATACCTGTTCAAATTTAGGTCGAGCAGTGTATTGCATTTTCTTTGTTTCCTCGCCGGTTTTATAGCCTGTTTTCCACACGCATTCAAGATAAAAGACGGTCGACGCGACGCAAGGTATCGAGGAATGCATTGTATAATACACCTGAGAGTTGACAACTTCGCTGAACGAAGAAACAGTCGGGGACCTATTTTAGGGCAGGTGCAGTCGCTAATGGCGTGCTGTGCATCAGCAACAGGTTTGTTAACTGTTTAATTTTGGCCTGGACTAAAGAATATACCGTGAGACCACCTAAATTTCTAGATACCATACCAACAATGATAATTTTAATAATAACTGAGTTCCTTTTATGTTACTTTTAAATAGCAAAGCGCGAAGCACAACAAAAAAAATTTCCTCCACCCTTGCTGCATGCGGTTAAATATGACAAGCGTCTATAGAGTCTGTCTGTGGACTTTTCAACCACCCAATCAACGTTCGCAATAAGGCGCGGAAAACTTCAAAATAAATGTGTTAGAATGCGTATAAATCATTGTATTATTTCCTATTAAATTGAGGCGAAAAATTGATGAAATAAAATAATAAACTAAACGAATTACAGGACAAGCGTCTAGAGTCTGTCTGTGGACTTGTCAACCATGCACCCAATCAACGTTCGCAATAAAGCGCGGGAAACCTTAAAATAAATGTGTTAGAATGCGCATAAATCATTGTATTATTTCCTATTAAATTGATGAAATAAAATAATAAACAAAACGAATTACAGGACAAGCGTCTAGAGTCTGTCTGTGGACTTTTTAACCACCCAATCAACGTTCGCAATAAAGCGCGAGAAACTTAAAAATGAATGTGTTAGAATGCATAAATCATTGTATTATTTCCTATTAAATTGAGGCGAAAAAATTGATGAAATAAAATAATAAACTAAACGAATAACCGGACAAGCGTCTAGAGTATGTCTGTGGACTTTTCAACCACCCAATCAACGTTTGCAATAAAGCGCGGGAAACTTCAAAATAAATGCATGTGTTAGAATGCGCATAAATCATTGTATTATTTCCTATTAAATTGAGGCGAAAAATTGATGAAATAAAATAATAAACTAAACGAATTACAGGACAAGCGTCTAGAGTCTGTCTGTGGACTTTTCAACCACCCAATCAACGTTCGCAATGAAGCGCGGGAAACTTAAAAATAAATGTGTTAGAATGCGCATAAATCATTGTATTATTCCCTATTAAATTGAGGCGAAAAATTAATGAAATTAAATAATAAACTAAACGAATTATCATAATTTTTACAACGAAAAATAGTGAATAATATGGAAATATTTCGTGATGCGGAGGTTTGTTTGAAGATGATAGTTTAGATTGGAAAAAATTGTATATTTTTGAAAACTGTTTAGACTAGTGGTTACAACCTTCCCGAGTGTGACTATTATGTTTGACTAAACCTACTGCTTACCTACGTTAATAATGTACTTACTATTTCTACAGGTTTTGGTTTTTTTGTACTGAGTAATCTTATTGTAAAATACAAAATTTATTTATTTATTTTTTTATTTATTGCAAACTACACAATACAGGTTGATACAGGACATGTCATTGACCCAATTATACATGTAGTATTTAATTAGTAAACCTAATAGTAACAATCAATTCCCTACAATAGAAAAATAATTAATAAAAAAAAAAAGGAACACATGACACTTTTCGGTTTCTTTTAAAATATTTTTATTAAAAAATTCTCGACGTTACGTAACAACATATTGAAACTTTATTATATAAATTCAAATTATGACATATAATTGTTAAAAAATGGTCAAGTATTGTATTTATTCTGTACCTAATGTTGATATTTGTAGTATGCTACACTTGTAAATCTGATTATTCCTAACGTATAACGTATGTAATATTATGTTGCTCCCATGCCTTGATAGACACTATGTTGAATTGTTTATTATATTTACAACACTACTTGTAGTTTTTTTGTGTGATGAACAGAATGGAACTGTAACCTCCAAAACCATAAAGTAAACGAAACAAACAACTGATCTGATTTTTTGGGTGATTTTGCAATTTCCCAAGTTTACTTGGGATCACTTTGACGGTAGTGGAGGAACAGTACGTGATCATTGGCCAATCGAACACAGGTCAGATCAGGGAGAATCATATTTAGATCGATCCGGATCGATCTAAACCTGCGAATCGAACACGCCTCAGAACTACAAGAAAATTTTTAGATCATGTGACACAGGCCTATAAAAAAAAGTAGAATGCTCATTCCCCTATTCCCCATAAGGCCTGAGTATTTAAAAGACCGGTAATTCTAAAAGACCATCTCATGTTGAGGCTGTGGAGTCAGGGAATCTTTTTTCCTCTAGAAAAAGGTTGGCAACCATTTGAAACTATAAATATTCGCGAGCCAATCAAAACTATTGTTATTAAGGTTGAATTCTCAACGTCATTCAATCTATTGCCAACCTATAACCTATTTCGCGTTGATTTTTTGAGTTTATTATTTTAATAACTAACATTTAAAGAAAATCAATATCGTCGATACATTATTTAGGTAGTATCCGATATATTACAAAAATATCAATTTATTTAATCGCTAATTTTGGGAGAATTGTATAGTGAAAGAACAATGAGTGACAATGACATAATAATGTTAAAAAAAATCTTACCCGATATTTTTCGCTATACAATTCTCCTAAAATAAGTTATGAAATTCCTTGATATTGATTAAATATGTCAATTATTACCTATAGAATATCAAGTCGATACTGATTTTCTTTAAATTTTGTATAAAAGCTAGAAAACATAAATAAATCTACGCGAAATAGGTTATAGGTTGGCAAGCATGTTGATACTGCCACCTTAACGTGTTCGCGTGTTTGCTGTGGTGTTTATCAATTTTGTTGTTATTTTTGTGATACATAAACTTTAAAAACAATAGGTATTATAAAATGCCACTGTGTTTTAGTGCGTAATTGTGTTAGTGAGAAAAGTGCAGCAGAGGATATGTATATATCTTTTTCAACAGGTAATGAATCTCAATAATAGGTGCATTGTTTTATTAAGATATTTATTATAAATAACATCATAAAGAAATTTGTATAATTGTTTATGATGTCCATATATTATTATTGAGTAGCTATTTTTTTTTTAATCTTTTAACAAACCAAAATAACATAACCCTGTATTTTCATAGTTGGCGCGCATCGATCGCTACGAAGTTACCGCCAGTTTGAATGATGCTGCCAACTCAAATTAGTGGATGTGGATGGCAAAGCTATAAAAAGCAAATTCCCATTCCTACAGAGATATTGTAGGTACTTTCCATTTGCTTCTTTTAAACAGCTAAGCAAAGTAAATATCTTTGCTGAGCTGCTGTTAAAGGAACGCTTCGCGAACAACTTCGTATATTCGCATGTGAAATATAGAGGGGCATACTTTACCGAGGCAAGGGGGGAGGAAAAAATCTTTGTTGTGCTTTACTTTGCTATTTAAAAGTAACGTAAAAGGAACTCAGCTTCAGTTAAACAAAGATTTTTACTTTGCTTTGCTGTTTAAAAGAAACAATAAATGGAAAGTACCTAAATATCCTTGATCAGCTAATAAGTTGTTAAAGGAACGCTTCGCGAACAGTAAAATTGTATGAGAAATATAGAGGGGCATACTCAACCGCGGCAATGTGGGAGGAAAAAATCATTGCTGAGCCAAGCTATTTAAAAGTAACTAAAAATAACTCGGCTAATAATATCTACTCTTAAGCCGACTTCCTTTAACGTCACTTTTAAATAGCAAAGCAAAGCACAACAAAGATTTTTTCCTCCCCCCTTGCCGCGGTCAAGTATGCCCCTTTGCATTTCTAATGCGATTATACGAAGTTGTTTGCGAAGCATTTCTTTAACAACTTAGCTCAGCAAATATGTTTACCTTGCTTAGTTGTTTAAAAGAAGCAAATGGAAAGTACCTTTTAAACATTCAAGACGGTTGACATGGCTTTTCGTGACAATCGATAACATTTCCATCATACTGCGCACACTCCACCGGCCCGATTCAAATTGCATGTCGGGGATTTTAAGTATACTTACCTACCAAGCAAAATAAAAGTAGTATTATACCTATATGTATATTAAATTTTATTATATGTACCTATGTATATCTAATAAACAGAAACATTAGGTTCAACTTTTAAAATTAAATTATTATTTATATAAATTGTGCAACAGTTTTGCTAGCAGATTTTTTTTGAAACGAAATATTCGTTAACGATTGCACCACCATTTGAAATACAATACTAATGCCACAATTAAAATTACTATGAGAATAAGGAATTCAATGCCAATAAGAACAATCAAAATAAGTTTCTTGTATTTTTCGTCATCATATACTTCGTCATCTTCATCGTCTTCGGCGTTGGCTAAATAATTTTCAATTGCCGATCTATCTCCTCTTGCAACGATCATTTCTATTTAATTAGATTATTTGTGCCTGATATTTCAATTCATGATACTATCTTATAGAAATTGCCAATATGTCAGCTTAAATTATATCAAACTATTATTTGACATACTTATTATTATTTGATATATTTTATGACATATTGTACCAAGCAAAATATTTTTTATTTGTCAGTTTGTTAGGGTTAACTATGGAGGGCTTAAAGCCCTCCCAGGCTAGGATAACTTAAATGGTGAAGGTCGTCCCCTGTTCGTTTAATTTAGCCCCCCGGTCGCTAGTGGCGCTATTGTAGGAATTTTGTTTTATAAGGTTGTTCATCTCCTAACGTTGGTAGGAACAGAATATTCATTTAGAATGAGCATGGCCAACATTCTGTACCTCTCTCTCTCTCTCTCTCTCTCTCTGTACCTGCATAATATGTGCGAGAAAGATAAAAATATGGCTTGTGACAGATCCTGAAGTCTTACCTGGACTGGTGAAAGATTGTCATTGTCATTTTATGATTGATTTGTCAAATATATAAAAAATAAAGTTATTATTAAATAATTATTCATATATAATTTATAAACTTAACATGGCGCAGTCGGTAGTTTGAGAATCGTAAATAGGTATATATTTAATATGTCGCGACCAAAGAAATCGGGAAGAAAAACCAAGGCAATTAACAAAAGCGTGGAACCTCCTGAAGACTTCATTAATGTCGCCCAACGATTGGAAAGTACAGCGAAAGCTATTAAAGATATAGAAAGAAACTCTACTTCACAACTTAATGAACTACAAGGTACAATACCTAGTTTATTAAATAAAAACTTTGAAAATAACACGGAATTTTAGAAAAATCTACAGAAAATAATAATATAATAATGTAAGCTGTTTTTTTATGTAAACCATAATTATGTAAATATCTAATATTAATAAATCTTGTCGCCATATCAAAGAAACGTTGTTATAATTTCCTTTCGTTCTCCCAAATTATTTTAACTTGAATCAGATGTTTCGCGCTTCAAACTTTTCCGTTAAGTTGGAAGCGCGAAAATTTGAATTCAAAGTAATAATAAAATTTAAATTTTTATGCTTGGCGCCTACTCCCACCACGACTATATTTAGTTTTTCCACCGGTCGCACGTGGCGCTATCAGGGAACCAATTTAGTATGTTAAGTTGCCTATCTATCCTTGAGAGCGCGCAACTCGCTTGTCTATGAGCCCTCCATAGGGTTAACATAATCTACCATGCACGCTTGTTCGATGAGGCAAAGCCAATCCAAACCACGTGACTTTATGTGTGGCACCTCAAGTCCTCCATAGTGGCGGCTGCGTTTGTGCAAAATTAAAATGGATTTTCAGCCACCCGCTAAATGCTACCAGGAATAGAGGGGTACACTGTTCATATGTGCCCTACATGAAAGTAATTTTGCCTATTTCGAGAAAAATACAAAGAAATGTTGACACAACGTGCTTTTATTCCATAAAATAAATACTTTTGTGAGTCTTTTTTTTTAATTTAATTTGATTTAATAATAATTATATTGAAACACAAATTAAATCAATAAAAACTCGTTCAAAAGTTAATAATAAAATTGAAAAGTTCTAAAACCGCTGTTCAAATTTCCCGCCATTGCGCCTCTGATGGCCAGCAGGCACACTAAAACCGCTCTCTTTCACTCTCTCTTCTTTCCCTCTCCACTGTGTTGCGATTTTTTAACAAAGAGTTAACATTTCTAACCCTATAAATTTTCTTTGGTACCGACTGTTAATAATAAAGAATTTAAACTAGTAAAGAGTATTTTTTGGTACCTATATAGTATTTTTACTTCCTACGTAAAAATTGGTAAGAGTATTTTTACTTTTATATTATTACTACTAACGAACGGGTGATAATTGAAACAGCAAGGCCAAAATTATCAAATCAAAAAAAAGGTATAAAAAACTAGAACAAAAAAACTTACCGAATAATTAAATGTAGCATAGTAGCATATGGACACTGTCTTAAATCACAACAAAAAATAAAGTGTATTTGTCGATATTCCAAAGAAAGAAGTTGCGAAAGTTTTAAAAAATTAATTTTATTTATTTTTAAAAAACGCGATAAAAACAAAGTGATTAAAAACCGAAGATAACACGTGACCAAACACCAAACACCCAACGATTACTCACAGAAAAATAAAGGGTTTGTCCGGGGCGAATACTAATGGTACGTCCACACGGGCGGAAATCGCGGAGAAGCGCAAATCCGCCGTTTTTAGCGGAACGTCTCCACGTCGAATTCAAAAACTAGGGCGTATGGTAAACAACTAACCTAAAAAAATAGAACCTATAACCTTGCTTTTTACTTTTTTTTTAGTTAGCTAGTTGAGCTCGATGTGATTTAAAACAATAAAACTCTCAATCTGTTAATTATGAACTCTTTAAATAGCGACACGCTTTTATTAGCTATAGGTGCACCTGTAGTTAAATACAAAAAATGCAATAACATAACCAGAAATGCTTTTCGGCGGAAGATATTCGCAATCTATCAATTGTATTTTAAAGACTAAAGAAACCGAAAAAGAAAAAGCACAAAGGAAGTGCTGGGTCAAGGATATCCTTACAGAAGATCAAAGACAGTTGCATGGTGTCAGCAATAATTTAATAAAAAATATATAATAAACACAACTTGTAAACAACAAACGAACCTAACAATTCCGCAAAAAGTTAAACAAAACCAACTTTTGGCGGATCATCGGCGTAACTGTCATTTCTTAAAGATGGCCGACTGCTGGCCAATCGCATAGCTTATTTAGGTTCCGCTTCTCCGCCTTTTCCGCCCGTGTGGCCTTACCATTACACAAACACCGACGACCACCGACCCTTATTGGAGTTCTGTGCACCGACCTAACATAACCTACAACAAATAACAATAACTAAAATAAAAATAAGTTAATATTTCGACAAGGAGAACCGTATTAAACACAGCGGCCATCTGGTAGCGGTAGCAAATACTTGACTATTGACTCTAATGTTGTGTTTTGTTGGTTTTCTATATTATGGAGAACTAGAGGGTAGGAGTATGGAGGAATTGAGGAGTTCTCCATAGGTAGGAGGCCGATCGACAATGGCAGCATTTTCAAATTCTGTCCCGGTTTTTTGGTTAGTTCGCTATTGGCCGATAGATGCTCTCGCGTCGCAAGTGGGCTGGTGTCGTCTTCTTCTTCGTTTTTTACTTTTACTTTTGACAAATTGACATTTTATTTTCGAAATAACAAATAACGTTTGAAGACAACATGAGACAAATAGTTCTCCATAGGTTTCTACAAGTAGTTTAACGAGCTAATATTACAGGCAAGATTATTAAAACCAAAATTGAACCAACCTGTTTGTACCACAGGTTTGTACGTATTCCTGTATCAGCATGTCGTACTTGGACTCTGCAACTTGTACCAAATACTCATTATAATTATTAATTTAGTACCTAGTGGTTTGTAAGTTTGTAACAGATACGCATTTGAAACAGGAACAGCACATATCTGTTACCAAAAAATACTGGTTTTTAGCACCTCTACCTATAGAAAGCATCCCTCGAAGTTAACGATAACTAATAAAAGAAATTCTAATACCGGTCATCATTCCTCTGTTATATTGTCTGGAGGCCATTGAAATAAAAAAAAATTATAGGGTTAATGCAAGCCTAGAACAAAACACACATTTAACTGCAAAGGGTCTTCCCCGCTAAAAGATACCCATCTTTCCGGGAGCGAACCCCAGTGTGATAATTCTATAAGAAGAGTTCGTATCTGTGTATTATTCTGACTTGTTTTAAGAGATATGTTATTCTGACCTATTATCCTTTAAACCGTAAGAAGGAGGAGTAGGAAAACCTCCCGACGTACCTAGGATATGCTTATCCTCAAACAAGCAAGAGAAGTTAAAATTGGTTGGGGCGAAGAAGATAGAGGCCATTGAGTTCCTCAAACAGAACAGAACATCATCTGTGATGCGATGCAGGTTGACAGGTACTTTCTATTTGTTTCTTCTAAACAGCAAAGCAAAGTCTTTGCTCGTAGGGTAAATACAAAGGAGCATACTTAACCACGGCAAGGGGGAGGAAAAAATCGTTGCCGTGCTAAGTTAAATTTTCAAAAAGAACCCTTAACTGAGTTCCTTTTACGTTACTTTTAAAAAGCAAAGCAAAGCACAGCAAACATTTTGCTCCTCCCTTGCCGCGGTTAAGTATGTCACTCTATATTTCTCATGCGATTATAGGAAGTTGTTCACGAAGAGTTTCTTTAACAACTTAGCTCAGCGCGGAAAGGGGAGAGAAAATTTTTTTTGTGTGCTAAATATTTTTTAAAAGGAACACCCAACTTAGCCGTTGGTTTTGCTAAAGGAGCTTAAAGGAACTCTGCTATTTATTTCGCTTATATGAGGGTTCAGATCGATCCGGATCGATCTAAACTAACTGATTCGAACTGATCTGATTTGTGTTCGATTGGTAAATAATCGCACGGTCAAAGTGATCTGAACTGATTTTTAAACTGATCGATCCAAATCACTGTGCCAATCAAATACGCTTCAGGCATGTTCGATTGGCACAGAGATCTGATCTTAAAAATAAGTTCAGATCACTTTGACCCAAATGACCGTCCGATCGTTTGCCAATCTAACAGAGGTTAGATCAGTTAGATCGATCCGGATCGATTTAAACTTGCAAATCAAATACGGCTCTGTTTAAAAGAAGGAAATGGAAAGTACCTTTTGACATGACAAGTCTTGGTGTTTTGTGTGACAAGTTGTTGACAAGTAAATCACAGAATACGGACGTATTCTGTGAAGTAAATCAATTTGACATTGATATAAAAAAAGTATTAATTGACTTTCCTTTCCATTTTCATTTATAAAAGTGTTTTCAACTGGGTTTTTATATGAAAGTTGAATTCTAGATACAAAAGTAAAAACAATATGTATTTTTAGCTGTTTAACTACCTATTTCGTTACCATTTTCAGCGTACTCAAAGCAGAATGGCCCCATTACCCTTGGAAGGGTTACAGACTCCTGTGGCAAATAGTGTTGGACAAAGCGCCATGAGCGGGCCCCAGGAAGGAAATCGAGGAGGCATGATGTCTTTGGCCATGCTCATTGATTTTATTGTCCAAAGAACTTATCATGAACTTACGGTGCTAGCAGAATTGTGAGTACATACATAGTTTTTATGTTTTCAAGATTACACCCTGTTTATATATTGTAAAAATACATACTTAGGTAGATTAGACTGATTTTAGCCATCGAAAAACTTTCACAAAACCCACCATGCTTAAAGCTCCTAAGTACCTTAATCTGTTTCAGTTGTAAGGCATCATGATATTGCGAGTTATTCACCTTGCCAATTCTTTTTAAATAGTAACCAATTGAAAATCTGAACGGATAAGAGTGGAGAAACAATATTTTCCTTTATTTGTTAAAAAACACAATACAGATATTAACTAGGCTTACTTTGGAAGTTGTATATTGGCAAATGAAATTTTATTACTTAGTACTTACCTATTTTATTTCTATTGTTCTAATTATTAAAACCATATTTATAAATTCTGTTCTGAGCTTGAAAAGTCATTTTATTGAAATATCTACCTACCTAGATAATATTGTTTTAATTTGTGATAAAGGGAATACTACAAGTATTGTCACAAGCTTAAAAATGTATCAATAATTTTTTTTAGATTACCACGGAAAACTGATATGGAAAGAAAAATAGAAATATATAATTTTTCAACAAGAACCAGGCAATTATTTGTGCGTCTTCTTGCACTGGTTAAGTGGGCTAATAGTGCTTCTAAAGTAGAGAAGTCAGCTGTAAGTAAAATATTTATTATTTTACAATGTCATAATGAAACCCAGAATATGGAATTACACGATCTTATTATTTTCACAATGTCCCAATAAAACCCGGTGTATTGGTATCAGGGTAATTACTTATACAGATCTAAATTATATTATGTAAGCAAAGAATCCACAATTTTTGATAATTATCTCTAGCCCCCCCCCATCAAATTTGAACTCTAGAAGTGAGAACACATCTCCAGACCTACATTGCCCTTTATATAGTATATTATAGATTGTAAAGAATATGTTAATAACTTTCAGAGAATCATGGCTTTCCTGGATAAGCAATCTCTTCTCTTTGTTGAAACAGCCGACATGTTGGCCAGGATGGCACGTGAAACTCTTGTACAAGCTCGTCTTCCCAATTTCCACATACCTGCTGCTGTAGAAGTATTAACAACTGGTACTTATGGCAGATTACCTGCATGTATCAGAGAAAAAATTGTTCCCCCTGATCCAATCACGGCTATAGAAAAAAGAAATACCTTACTAAGGTTAAATCAAGTCATCCAGCATCGCCTTGTCACTGGGAATCTATTGCCTCAAATGAAAAATTTAAAGATCGAGAATGGAAGGGTAACATTTCATGTGCAACATGAGTTTGAAGTGGCTTTGACAGTTATGGGAGATGGACCAAATATTCCATGGAGGTTATTAGAGATAAACATCTTAGTGGAAGATAAGGAAACTGGTGATGGAAAAGCATTAGTTCATCCTCTTCAAGTGCAATATATTCACCAACTTATACAGTCAAGACTGGTTGACAATACTCAGCCCCTGACAGAAGTCTATAATTGTTTACATTTCTTCTGTCAATCATTACAACTGGAAGTTTTATACTCGCAGACCTTAAGGCTAATGAGAGATAGATTGGATGATCATATACATGTTGATGAATATATTCCTGGAAAAAGTTTGACAGTATCATATTGGCGAGACTTAAGGTCGGAGCTTGGATATAAGTTAACAGTTCAAGTAGATCATCATGATCCTGCTAGACCATTGACTGTGATGCATGTTCCTTCTTTGGGTAACAAGGTAAGATTTTTAATTAGCTAAGGATTCTACAACTTAGTTTTTTAAATTCCTATGCTGAAATAAATTAAACATTTATTAATGTTATAGCTGCTGAATAAGTGTAATTCTTACAGCACCTATGCAAATTTCTTCTGCCCTGCAAATTATCTTTGCTTTGAACACTTCTATATCCATACAAGAGCATAGATCGAGGATGTTTTCAAGGAGCTCTCGGACAACTCTCTCATTTTCATTGTTTTAAACAATAGTAGTTCCTGTCCAAGGAAAACGCTAATAATATATAATTATACTGGCTCAGAAAAAAGTTTAAGCATGCAAAAATGTCAAAAACTATTAACACTGATTTTTTAGGAATCTGAAATTGCCGATAGAGCTATTAGAAGCGAAGTTTTGTCTATGGAAAGGCTATTGGTACACACTATTTATGTAAGAACAAGAAGTAGATTGGGCGATATAAAACTTGAGCTACAAGGAATGTTAAAAGACGTTGAATGTAAGTTTATCCAAGTTAAATTAGTTCTAGCTGACAAAATACTGGTTTGACATTATGACATACTAGGTAAGCAAACAATAATCACGAAAGTGGCAAATTTATGGCCTCGCGCATGTAAACAACGCTACACACGATTACACATGCGCACTGCAACATTATCATTTGACGAATGGGAAAATAGACAGGTCCGGTCCGGTCTCTAAAATTTAAGTTTTTGCTCAAGAAATTGTAAAAGTTGACCTTCAATTTATTTTTACGTCTAAACAGCTAAAATTTGCCCCAAATTCCTGCCAAAAAATTGGAATTTAAGTTAATTTAAGTAGTTGCAAACCTATCAGATTTCGAGGATGGAAAATTGTTTTAAAGGGTTTGTTTCTAAACTTTGTTTAAAAATGATTCGTCGTCGTGTTCTTAGTTCAAAAAGAAAGAGAACAAGTCAATAGGGAACTTCCCAATTTTTTTTTTCAATAATATGATTTAGTTAGGCCTGAAAAAAGTATTCCCCAATTATTACTCCTTAAAAATCACAAATAACTTGGTAATAATTCTTTAAAGTTTCGCGCGTGTCGAAAGCATTTCAACCGATCTTCAAAGCGCGCGAAGCCCGATGACGTCAGGGGGTATGACTTTTGGTCATCCGTCATCCTGACCCTCCTGAGAGGTGCCGAGCGACCCAATTTGGATTGCCGTGTGTTATTGTATTGTTGTTTTAAGGTCGTGTCGCTTGACGCGTGGATGTCAAATCTGACAAATCATCAAATTTATTGAAAACCTATAACCTATTTCGTGGATGTCGCACACAAATCTGACAAATGATACCCCTTGACGTCACGACTACTAGCAGCGCGTTTTTACCCGCTTGGAATAATTTGAATTTTGGGGCATTTTTAAATCTTTCTAGCGGTCTTTTGGGACGAAATATGTTGTTTTTTTTGCTGCCATAGGTATGTTTTATGACAATATATACTTATGATTTATAGAATTTTTTCCCATTTAAAATTTTTGTCAAGTTCATTATTAAACCTTAAAACTTATAAAATCGAATATAAAAAACAAACAAAACCAGCATAATAAAATCTTACAAAGGCTGTTATAGTGTTTCTTAGGTCAATTTAATGACATAAAACAGTATGAAACTCCTAACCATAGGCGTCCCAAACAAATAATTAAAATGCGTATACACACTTATGTTTGTTTAACATTGGGTGTTTGTACATACTACACTTTATAAACCCACTGTATGTATAATAATATTATATTAAAATAATAAATATAAGGTACCTAACTCAAAGATTCTATACACAAAACTAAAATCAGAAAAATAAACCTGACACGGCACGACACTGCTCAGAAAATGCTTTAATTTTTTACCAGAACTCCATTCTGGGACCATTCCCCGGCCCGTCCATAAGTTCCAAATCACGTATATTTTATCTTCGTCTCTTCCACGCCATCGGCGGTCACTGGCCTATCTCTGTCTGACAGAATCGATCGTTGAACGGGCTGGAAACCGCTTCAGCTTATACGAGCCGCTTTAACTGGCGCTTATCACCCCTGACAACTTACATAAATCGTGAACGGTTGCCAGTTCTACCAAATTTTCTGGTTTGTTAATACATTATGTATAAGTATACGAGAAACAAGCGTTTGTTAATTAGTTGTTTTTATCACTGAAAACACTTTTTGTCTTGATTTCAGTTATATTGTTTCTTAAGGACTAAAGAATGTATTATTATAACAATGAATGGCTTGTTATTTTTTTCTGTCACACTCAAAACGGTTTAAAGTATATTTGCAAACTAGCTTTCAAAGAAAGTTACTGACTAACAATTGAATACTGATATAATAAATGAAACATATTTAATAAAAAAACTTAAAGAATTGAAGAAGAAAGATCTGACAATCCTGGTTGTGAGGTCGGTCTCTTTGAGACTGTTTACCGCCGTATGGAATGATTGGAATGTCCTCAAACTGAGTTTGGATAAATTATACCTACTAGTCATTGTTTATATTTTAATCCGAGTCACTAAAAGCACAAACAAAATTCACTAAACTACACAAAAACTAGAAACCCGTAAATATTAAACACCCACAATAAACAACAAGAAAACTTAAATCACATCAACAAAAAGGGCGCCGAGCCGGTTCTGGAGTATATTTTGAGCATGTCGCTAAAGAAGGACAGGCCGGTAACAAAAGGTTTGTGCGCATGCCCAATTCTGCTTTTTTCACCCGTAAAACTTAACTTTTGTTTGTGCACAAAATAAGCTGTACGTATCTACAGGTAAATGTCTATGGTCCTTTACTGGAATTTTGAACTTTTAATAATATGGAAGTAAAGACGATTTATTTGACTGTAACATGACTGCAGAATTGATAATTAGTACAATTTATAAAAATTTTAAGTTATTTCTTTTTTACTCCAATATTAAACTATTTTAATTTTCTGGATAAATATTTTATATTTTCAACGTTTTTCACTGGCAAATAGTAAAAATATCTTTGCTCCTATTACAAGTACATATTGTATACAATGAATCATTATATCATTAAATTTCTAAAATTCGTCCATCACATTAGAGTTTTACCTGTTTTTCCTTCATTAGGTACTCTACAAGGATCACCTGCTATACTATCAGTGGCTATTTTACAACCTTGTTTAAGAGCAGAACAGCTTTTAATTACAGTAGATACTCACACGGGGATGCTTCAAAGTCATGTTCCTCAGTATGATCCACCTCTGATACCAGAAATCAACAATATTTTGAATGGGGATCACTCTAAGCTTTCTGCTTATATATCTGAACTAAGGTAAGAATGTTATGGTAACTGTACCTAAAATATACAGCGTGTACTGTTTAGCTTTCAAGATAGGGGGTGGTAAAATTTAAAAAAATATTCACATTATATACAGTGTCACCAGGTGTAAAGTCCGCATCATATAGGATTTTTTTTTATTAATAGCTTTATTCGAAATTTGACTTTGGCATCAAGTTTTGCTTCGATCGAGATGAAAATTAAGCAAAAAATAGTAGTCACGTGATTCGCATTATTTGTCAAATTTTAATTTTTTCCAAAAAATAATTCAAAAGTGGAATTATTTCTGAAAATATCGAAAAAAGTCATTGGAAAAAGTTTTTTTAAATGCAGTTTCTAGCCCACATGCAAAATTTCAGCTGGATAAGATAATTTCGATTTTTTACCTATATTTTGTAACATAAGACACTTTTGCAAGATAAGACTCAACGCAACCTACATAAAACTTCTTAGTTTTGACAATGCTTTATTTCAGATACATTTTCTTTAAAGTAGCGCCATATTAAATGTGTGTTTTTCTACAAAATCAAAATTGAGCCATTAAGATTTGTTTCCATGTGATGCAAAGTTCACTTGTTTTTGAAAACGTAGTTTGTGTCTGAAAGTAAAAAACTAAAAAATTAAATAAAGGGGTTTTAAATTAAATCGTTGAAAATGAATAAACTTTACGTTAAGTTAAACTAAAATTTATGTTCTATTTAATGAACACTTTACTGATGACACTGTTCTTTTTTGTCTTAATATTAAGGTGTATTACTTTCAGACACAAACTACGTTTTTAAAAATTCTTATTTTATGAAGTTACCTTATACAGGGTCAAAAACAAATCGATTCTTGAAAGGCAAAAGGTCTTAAGCGACACATTTCGTGAAATTTATATTTAAACGTCACTAAAGTTTTTTTGTTTTTCCGCGTTGAATAAGCGAAGTTTTAGCTTCCTACTATGATATTTTTGTCGCTTGAGTCAACCGAAAAATAATAAATTGCAAGCCACTTTTTTCTACCAAGCGCCAAAATAAAGGATAATTTGAAACAACTGTCGTTTAGATTATTTGGGAAAACAATTAAATCTTATTCAAACTAATTTGCTATTCAATTTATTTTTAATATTGGTCGTTATCCTGTTTCGCTACAAAAGAAAACAAGCAAGTATTGTCGCTTGAGCTCTTTACGAGAATGTTAAAACATTTAAACCTATTAGCCTATATTTACTAATCAGGTGGTTAAAACGTTTTATCTAATCATTTGTATTTAAAAGTAAGGTGATTAAAACGTTTAACCTAATTATTTGTATCTAAAAGTAAGGTGGTTAAAACGTTTTACTAAATCATTTATATAAATCTAACAAGGTTAAAACGTTTTACCAAAGTGCTAACATGTAATGTATGGTTTGTTCAGACCTTTTACCCAAATGTAATTCGGTCACTAAATTGATTAAGCGACAGCAATTTTGTTATATAAGGCTATGTTGTTGTGTATTTATAGTAATTACAACAAAAATGCCTTAGATTTTTATTGTAGCAATTTTGAAATTTAAAAAATCCGCCTGAAAATAAAAATATAAATAATTTAAAGTTAAAAAAACCTTTAAATCGTTCTACTGCGAAGTTATTAAACTGTCGCTTATGACCTTTTGCCTTTGAACCATCGAAATGAACTTTGCATCACATGGGACCAAATTTTAATAGCTCAATTTTGATTTTGTAGAAAAACAGACATTTAATATGGCGCTACTTTAAAGAAAATGTATCTGAAATAAAGCATTGTCAAAACTAAGAAGTTTTATGTAGGTTGCGTTGAGTCTTATTTTGCAAAAGTGGTGCAATTTACAAAATATTATAGGTAAAAAATCAAAATTATCTTATCCAGCTGAAATTTTGCATGTGGGCTAGAAACTGCATTTAAAAAAACTTTTTCTAATAACTTTTTTCGATATTTTCAGAAATAATTCCACTTTTGAATTATTTTTTGGAAAAAATTAAAATTTAACAGATAATGCGAATCACGTGACTACTATTTTTTGCTTAATTTTCATCCCTATCGAAGCAGAACTTGATGCCAAAATCAAATTTCGATAAAGTTATTAAAAAAAAAAATTCCATATGATGCGGACTTTACTGGTGACACTGTACACAACGGCTCAGTAATGTCTTATGCTGATGACACCGTGGTGCTGTTTTCTGGTGATTCCTGGACTGCAGTTGAAAGATATGCTATTAATGGTATAAATACAATTATGGACTAGTTGAATACATTTATAAACTGACGTTAACATCTCTAAAACTAAATATATTGCTTTTTCTCTAACAGCGGCTAATCGCCCTGATTTCCAAAATATTTTTATAAACGAGGCCATAGTCGAAGTTGACTCCATCAGGTATTTGGGATAAACATTTAAAGTGGGATCATCATGTAAATAGACTGACCAAAAATATTCGGAAATTAATATATACATTTTATGTCATAAGAGAAATCTTAAGGTAGGAGTATCAACATGCTTGCCAACCTATAACCTATTTTGCGTAGATTTATTTATGTTTTCTAGCTTCTACTCAAAATTTAAATAAAATCAGTATCGACTTGATAATCTATAGGTAATAATTGACAATATTTAATAAATATCAAGGAATTTCATAACTTATTTTAGGAGAATTGTATAGCGAAAAATATCGGGTAAGATTTTTTTTAACATTATTATGTCATTGTCACTCATTGTTCTTTCACTATACAATTCTCCCAAAATTAGCAATGAAATAAATTGATATTTTTGTAATATATCAGATACTACTTAAGTAATGTGCCGACGATACTGACTTTATTTAAATGTTAGTCAATATACACTTAAAAAAGTAACGCGAAATAGGTTATAGGTTGGTAATAGATTAAATGACGTTGAGAATGCTACCTTAAATACCCATCTTTTAACACTAATTTACAGAACTCTGGTTGAGTGACTGATAAGATATGGTTTGGTGGTGTGGGGTGGACTATATCGGAATTATTTAAGGCATTTGTGCATTATACAAAATTATATTGTTAGAGTTATGTTTAAACTTAATAGGGGCTTTTTCACTAATCTTCTGTACTCTCAGGAAATTCTTGATGTTCGTTCACTTTACTGTCGGTCAACTTGCTCCTACGTTCGTAAAACTATCAAGAAACCCTATATTAACCATAATTATGGGACTAGAAGTAATGTGAATAGGCATTTGGAAACCCCAGTTAACAATAACGCAAAACATTTAAGATCCTTTACTTATTCGGCACCTAAAATGTATAATCTTTTACCCCTTGGAATTAGGCAGTTGCTTAACCAGAAGTAATTTATTTTGGGTTGCAGAACTTGTATCTTTCAAAATTTAAATGAAAGGCCTTATTTTAAAATTATCAAGTATATCGTGCGAGCAAAAATTATTTGCATCTAAGGACGTAATGCTTAGCCGTAGAGCTTAATACCTGTTGGGTGTCAGTAACTACCTGAATTCAGTTATTCCGTCATCTTTGACAGACGTTACAAATAATTTGATTCATCGCTAATTTTTCCAATTTCTTGAACTATTCACAAAATGGGCTTTACGGAACAGTACAAAACATTCATGGTTGAAGCGTATTTTCAAAACGGGGTTAGAGAGTAAATGGTGAGTGGCAATACAATCCGGGTTTGTGCATGGACGATTTTTACGAACATTTTCCTAACGTTGCTTTTATTGCTGGGGATTTTTATCATTGCCTGAAAAGAACCGTGGCTGTGTTTAGGGAAGCAGGTTCTATACAACACAAAAAAGGAGCAGGAAGGCCATCTGTAAGAACAGAAGAACTTGTTGCAAACGTTCGTGAAATAACGCAAATTACGTCAACAAATTGTATAAGACGCCTGTCCCAAGAAGTGGGAAGATCTTATGAAACATGCAGGACTATTTTTAAGAAGCAGCTAAATTTATTTCCTTATAAAGTGCAAGTATTCCAAGAAATACAAGCCGCAGGTTTTGAAAGACGCAGGAGTTACTCTCAATGGTTTACCCAAAATGTATTGGAAAGAAATGATTTATTAGACCTGACATTCCCACCTAGATCACCTTGTTTAACGGTTATGGATTACTTCGTTTTTCCTCATTTAAAGAACACTATTTTTAAAACACCAGTTGAAAATTTAGAACAATTACAAAAAAGGATTATCCAAGAATGTGGTAGCCATTTCTCCAGAGATGCTGGTCAACACTTTCGAAAATAAGAAGAGACGTGTGAATTTATGCTTGGAGCATTGGCGGTGGCCAATTTCAGCCATTTATGTAATTATTTTTCTTTTTCTTTCTGTATATTCTTACTTTGTTAATTTTGTAAACAACAAAAATAAATTTGTATTTGTCTACTTATTTTATTACTCATTAGTTTGGCATATCATGTCATAATATGAATTTGATAAAATTTTAACCTAGATTTGGTAAGATATATCGTCCCCATATCATTGTGATCTAAACCAAGCCCTACGTTTTTTAATCCAAGCCCTCTTTGATGCAAATAATTTTTGCTTGCACGGTATATTAGATTGAGTTATATTCTTATTTATATTTTATGTATGCATTTTACTCTTGATACATGTTGGGTGTATAGGTTAGTGTAGTATTATAGGGATGGTATTATTATTTTATTATTGTCTTTACGGTGATTTTTCATACTTCAGGATTAGAAATTGATTAGCATTAATTGCACACACAGTCACTTAGGTGTAATTTTTAAATAACTGTGATTTGGTAAATTAAGGGTTGTTCATGTTTCAACTATGGGTGTGCAACAAAATCGATTAATCGAATAATAATCGATTATTCGATTAGAGATAATTGTTTTAAAAACTATTTATCGATTTATCGAAAAAAAAACTATTTTTCGATTAATCGATTAATTAGGTACTTATCCGAAAAAAAAAATATTTACGATGTTTTGATTAATCGATTATTAATCGAAAAAAAAAACGATTTTTCGATTATTCAATTGACCAAAAAAACGATTTTTCGATTATTCGAAAATATAGGTATGTTTTTGGATGATTGAAGTTGCTAGTTACATATTATTAATCGAAACAAAACTATTTTTCAATTAATCGAAAAAAAAACTGTGTTTCGATTAATTGATTATTTTTGATAAATCGATTATTTTCGATTAATCGATTAATATTAAATAATCGATTATTTTCGATTAATAGAAAATAATCGATTCTTTCAAATAATCGAAAATCGATTATCTTTTTCGGTAATCGCACAGTCCTAGATATAACTTATGTACCTACTTAATGCAATTTTGAAATATATTTGATTTGATTTGATCAATTCGTTATGAAATCATATTTTTGGGCAACAATATTTACCAATAGTCCTATATTTTTCAGGTATTGGATTACACAACGACGATGCGAAAAAACTCTACAACATTTACCGGCAACAGCTCACGAGCGGTTACCATTGTTGCATGCGCCCGACCATGCAATAACAAAAATAGGAAAGCATCATATGTATATTCAGTTGCACAGACATACAAACGTTGTACTTGTAAGTATTGCCAGGAATTTAATTAATAAGACATATTTTTCAAGTTTTAAACTTTTTAAAGTGTTAAAAATCTTGACGAAAAATTAATTAAGACTAATTTAAAGTACACAGTCACAGAAAAAATCGGGACGGTGGGGCGTCATAGATTGTACACGCGTACAAAACTAAAGTCGCCACAGTGGATCTTTTCCCGTGCGTCATCAATCAACGATCAGGAGTCAACGTGGTTAATAACTCTGCATCCTTATTTACTACAGTAACAAGTTTGAATAAAAGCATAAAAGAACGTCTCCAAAATTCCGCAATAATATAATGTGCTAGACAAGAATAAAACTATAAACGTCAATTTTTTACTTTTTTTATTTGTTTAGTTGACTACCGTTGTATTTTAGAACGTCATTGTCAACCTTGTTTTGATCTGCCAATCTAATTCGTATTTTGTAAATTTGTGTGCCTTATAAAACTGCTCCTTTTTCTAAAAATAGTTCTTTTTAGAGCTAATTATACCCACCATCTGTTTTGGCGGTAAGTATTTATGGATTTTTATAATTATTTATTTATTTTAAATATTCTAACCGTGAAAGTTCTTTGAAAAGTTTACGGCAGTGGCTAAATTCCCTTAAATGAAAGGATGTCAAAAATTTGACTCTTGCGATTTTAATAGTCAATAAAACAACAAACTTTTCTAGATTTTAAGCTTTAAAAATAGTATTAAATGTATTTACATTTGTTTGTCAATTTCGTTAGAGTACAAATAAACCCGGAGAGAAACTCGGAATTATAAATAATTTTTCGGAATATTATATAGGTACGTCAAACGGTAGGCAGACACGTCCATTTTATGAACTTAGTTTTGACTTTTTTCGTCTCGTAATTTTGATTTGATTCATACCATTTTGATGACGTGAAAGTTATGACGCACGGGAAAACATCCACTGTGGCGACTGTAGTTGGCATATCGCTAATCGGCACCCAAGGGAAATGTCAAATTGACAGTTGTCGAAAACTAGTTAAAAATACTCGATACTTTGTGATTAAATAATATGAGAACTACAACCAACCACCAAGGACTTTATTAGTAATTGCAGTTACTTAACTTAATGTCAAAATGACACTTTACAAAGAATTACTAAAGAAATATCACCCCCCTTCTATGTATGATATTACACTTGCGTGCACAAAAAACGGCCCACCCAAAATTTTGATTAAGTTTAAGGCTTGATAACTTTTTTATTTTTAGTCCGATTTTAATGTTTTTTTAGAGAACTGTTTTTTTACCTAATTTCAAAACACCCTGTGGTATAATCAAGTGGAAAAAATATTTCAAAATACCAATTTTCTTTTAGAGTCATCTATTCTTTACATTTTGTTTTTTGGTTTATGTCAATACATTAATTTATTCTCACACAAATGAAAAATGATCCTTGGTATGAATAATTTAAATTAAAGCAAAAGAAAAAAATTAAATATTTTTATTACTAAAATAAATACGGTTTAATAAAAATTATTTGAACTAACTAGTAAATTAATTTAGTTTTAATAATAGGTATGACCCTCTCTTGCCCTTATTACCTCTCTCATACGAGTAGGCATAGATCTTATTAGGTTTGTTACTGTTTCTTGTGGGATGTTAAGCCACTCTTCTTCTACTGCAATAATCAGCTCTCAGATCGAAGTTGGAGCATGAAGTCTAGCACGAATTCCTCTTTTAAGCTCGTCCCATAAATGTTCGATCGGATTTAGGTCCGGACTATATGCTGGCCACTCCATAACCCGAAAACCGACTTCGGTGATGTAAGCCTGCACGATTCTTGAGGTATGCGGCCTCGCATTGTCATGCATAAAAATAAATTCATCTCCAATGTAGTTGATGTAACGTACTACATGAAGTGCTAAAATCTCCTCGATATACCTAGCACCCGTCAAACCTTCTCTTCCGCGAACGTGGTCGTCCCTACGAATGAAAACAGGGTCGGTTCGTGCTCCCATTGAAATTGCTCCCCAGATCATGCAGGAGCCACCTCCATAAGCAATCCGCTCTTCAATGCAGCATTCTGCAAATCTCTCTCTTGGTCTTCGGTATACTTTATTCTTCTCTTTTCTACCATAGAGGCAAATCCGAGTCTCATCTGAAAACAAAACATACCCCCACTGTTCTAATGTCCAATTCAGATGATCCCGTGCAAAACGCAGGCGTGCTTGAAGATGAGCTGGGCTGAGTTTTGGACCAGTCGCAGGTGTTTTAGATTTTAGGTTGCTTTCCTGCAGTCTTCGCCCGACTGTCCACTGACTAATAGCCACTCCTTGTATTTCACGGAGTTGTTGTTGAACTTAAACAGCATTAAGGCGACGATCTCTTAATGATGTCGAGACAATAAAGCGGTCATCACGATTTTTTTGTACATCGCTTTCTGCCTGTTCCAGGTCGCCTATGAAAGGACCCAGTTTCCTCATGACGTTAACATACCCTTCGAACCGCTGCGCGTGTCATATTCAAAGTTCGAGCAACTTCTCGCTGGTGAAGTCCATTTTTAATTAAAGCAACTACTTGAGCGGCTTTATGCGGTGTAGTATGCATTTAACTAACACACTTGAAAATTAGTTAAATTATAAAAAGCGAATAATATGTAAATTTTAATTACAAAGGCAATAATTTAAATCTTACACACGTTTGTTATTCTCGATAGAAGAACAACATAAACACATTGTTAGCGGTTGCTACGGCTACAACGATAAGCACTCTTAATAAATTTACACTCACTCTAATTTTTTTCTTTTGCTTTAATTTAAATTATTCATACCAAGGATCATTTTTCATTTGTGTGAGAATAAATGAATGTATTGACATAAACCAAAAAACAAAATGTAAAGAATAGATGACTCTAAAAGAAAATTGATATTTTGAAATAATTTTCCCACTTGATTATACCTCAGGGTGTTTTGAAATTAGGTAAAAAAACAACATTTTGATTATCCTTGTATAATAGGTCGAATAACCAATGCTAGTTAAAATTCCTAAATGTTAAGTTAAAACGTACAGTTGTACCTACAGTTCTTTAAAAAAAAACACTAAAATCGGACTAAAAATAAAAAAGTTATTAAGCCCTAAACTTAATCAAAATTTCGGGTGGGCCGTTTTTTGTGCACGCAAGTGTATAAAGTAAGGACAAAAAAAACAGTTTGTCATTAATAAAAATAATTAAATTTTGGAGATGTCAAAATGACAGCTAGCAAAGAATAACTGAAACTTGTTTCCTTCTATTTTAATTCCATAAAATCAACACCCAAGAAACCAAGTTTGTTAATAATTGAAATAACTAAACCTTGGAAAAGTCAAAATGACCGTTCTGTTGTCAGAATTCAGAAAAATGATTCTTCATTTTTTTTATCTTAGTTTTGAGGGAATTCCAAATAAATAATGTATGATTTGTATCAGATATTACAGAAAATCGTGTTAAAGATAATTTTATACGCTCAAAACATTAATATTTGTACAGTATATATAGTAATGCATCAAGCAAGATTTACGAAACTTCATTTAAAAATTACATGTTTGTATTTTGAAAACATACCTGATGATGGCATCTAGAATACGAAACGTTAGACTCGAAAACACCATATTATAGGAAACGAAATGTGGCAATGTAAAAGTAAAAAAGTTTTCCAAATTATGTAATTTCCCATTATATCCGAAAGTGTAGAAATATGTCAAATTTTGCCTTAATTTATATTTTGCTGTATCTCTAACTGTTAACGAGATCCCAATGGCAAGCGTAGAGTTTGAACACCCTGTATATCCTTAAAAAACTGAATGATATAGTAATATCGTTTATTTTTACTTGAATTTTATGTTATATTTTAATTTAATTATAATATAAGCCAGTATGCGTTGTATTATCTTCACAGAATCGATCGCACGTCCCCCGTATATTTAAAATCAATATGAACGCGCCGGATTTTATATATAAATCCGTTTTATTGAGTCATATACTGTATCTTAGTAGAAAGTAGAGATTTAATGCCAAAATTTAAATGTTAAAACCTTTCTAAAAGCTCGAGACCAAAACTCATTTTTCGACTTATTTTGACTTGATAATAAAATATTTTAAAATCATCATAATTATTTTTGGTAAAGTTGCCTGACTAGTATATTAAGAATTAAGCTAACCAGGCCAGAAAATCTGTTCTACCAATGTTATTTATGTTGTCAAGTTGCCGATTAGTTAATTATTGTTTATAATCTTTTTGCACCTTGATTAGTCATATATTTGGTCAAACCAAAACTAGGGTTCCAAATAATCTATTACGTCGAATAGTTCAGTTTAAAACCTGAAAACTGCTCCATAAACTGAAGTCGAATATCCTATTTTCACCTAGTTTTGACCTATCTAATTTTAATAATTTTAAGTGAGAGAATATATTTTCAAAACTTCTTCAGATCCGAGGTAGATATTGAATTTATTTTTTTTTTAATTCCGGTCCCGTTCTGAAAATATCGATTTTTCGCAAATGAAAAAATATATATTGATATTTTCAGATATGCAGGGTGTTAGGGAAAGATGGGGGAATAAAATAGGGCCGAAATGAACTATACCAGTGGATAATATTGGAAAAAAGACAGTCAAAAAACTAGAACTTGAAAAAACGACAAAAAATTAAAAAAATATTGTTTTTGCCTATTTATGGCTTCAAATAATAAACAGAAAAAAAAATTGATAGTTATATACAGAAGATCAGAGACGGATGGTCATGTATTGGGGAAAAAGGTTTTTGAGACGGCCTATTTGACCGAATAAACCCGAACAAACCCGAAAACGAGGGTGTAGATGCTACATGCTCATACACACGTAAAATAATGTTTAAAAAAAAATAATGTAACCAAGGCGGAGATTTTGCGGACATTTTGTTTTTAATTGTATCACACATTTTAAAGGATAAAGTCACTACTTTAATGACGTTTCATCATATCATATTATTTTTAGATTATCGAATTTAAAGAAAAAGAAAACAATCCATGTGAAATAGACTGCTCTTTCTACATGTGTGTGGTGAAGCACTCTAGTATTGAAGATAATCCGAACGACGAGACCATAGAAACAGAAATACCGAAAGTATTTTTAAAAGTACAGACGCTTATTGAGTTTGATACGTTTGTCGCTACTCATGGACCATTTACTTCCATTGACGGTAAGTATTTAGAATAACTAAGAACAATCCTCGGTCCTCTACTGCTCTTTCTTCCTATTAAGACAATTATGCACTAAACACGGTAGCATTGTTAATACCCGAGTTAATACCTATTGTTTTGAAAGTTTATATATCACAAAAATAACAATAGGCTTGATTGGCTTGCCGGCTCCGAATCGCCGTGGTTCAGTGAGACTTGTGTTTTTGATAGGCGTGAATATAATTTTAAATTGCCAATTTTTTCTAGGGAAAAAAATTAATTCCCAGACAAGACAGCATTTCCTAGAGATGCTATTTTAATAATACAGGTTTTATGGAGATTTTCGTAATTTTCGCAAGAAATTTTAGTCTGGACTTTGTTTATCTCTCTCTCGTTGCTTTAAAAACACGAATACACAATTTAAAAAAATATTTTTTGTCATTTAGCCAGTTGGTACATTATATTTTTTCGGTTCTAGGAAGCTTTGATCCAGATCATACAGAACTAAACTCACTAAAAAGAAAAGGAGGTCTTAAACAAGAATCGGCGACCCGAAGATCAAAACAACCCGCATATTTTATTGCAGAGCTGGCCCATGTGGTAGCGATGTGTGACGAAAGATTACCCTATGTAACATTAGCAAACGAATTGACAAAGAAAAATATCTTTCATCAAGGCCTTCAAGTGGAAGCTAATGCCACGGGCTTAGTATTAAAGCTTATTCAGTTACCTCCTCCTACTCCTGAAATCGGTCACTCTTCAGCGTGGTTAGCATTGTTGAAACGTCTCCTATCTGTATCTATAAGGGTTCTGGGAAAAGGTAACTTAAAAAGTTGGATGGTCGAGTTTGTATTCTATTCTACGCCCCTGTCCAGTACTCACGCTAAGGAGCAAGGATCCAGGCGACCCATTTATTTTCAATACGAAATGACCACTATCGATCAAACCTCCAAGACTGTGGACGCACTGTTAAGTGACTGGGCTCAGATTGTTCACCTCTACATTATTGTACATAATCTAAGTGAATATCTTAAAATTGACAAGTATAGCTTTTTGGGTAATTTGTTTTCCATTAAATCGTATAACTATAGCAAATTAGTGCTATGTTATGGCCCAGAGAAAGGTGCTATGGTGTCGATAATCTGGAATTGTCAAGATAAAGTTTTTAAATTGACTTTTGGTGCAATGCAGAACTCGTTAAATGCTCACTCGTTGATAGAAGAACAACTGGAAGCGCATCTAAATGAATATAGAAATTTGACTCAGATTGTTCAGTTATTAACAGAAACCTATGAGCCGTTATTGTCTCTTAGTAAATTGCCCTCTTTACCACAACTAGGAGTGCATAATACAAGACCAAAAGTACCCGTCCAAACATTTACAATAATGGCTCAGTCTTGTACTCTTATTCGCATTGCTTTTCAAGGAATGTACTGTCTGGAATTAAGGATCAGAGGAGGAGGTCTGGTATCTCTAAGAGATGGCGCTTATAGTAGATTTGACATGTGCAATGTGGTAGATGTGTTTATTCCCACCCCAGGTCTAAAGACGTTTTTGTCAAAGTATGTAGATGAAAGTGCCGTTTTCAGACGACGAAGTCAGAGTGAAGACGATAACCCTCCTAGTCCAGTGGAGGTTGATGGAGGGGGGAATTTTCTAGGACCACACCGTCCACCTCAGTCGCCTGCAGGTGCATCTCGGCCAGAACCAGGTCTTCGGTTTCATCCCCCTCTTACTCCCCCGTCGGGTTCCAATCCACATACTCCAGCTTCTCCTCATACTGCTAACATAAATCAACCTCCTCATGCTAATTTTGGGTCTAGTCCTGCTACATCATTTAATTTAGCTTCTCCTACTTCACTGCCTGCCAATATAAATCCCAGTCCAATGCCCCATCCAAGTCCGAGTTCCGGTTTAGTACCAAACTCGCCACTAAACCCACAACTAGCTAGTCCGGGGGGACTTTTGAGTAATTCAAGCCCTGGTCCACAAGGTGCTGGAGCAAATCTACCTGGACATTCACCAGTTAGTAGTTTCATACCGAGTCATACTGATGGAAGCCCTTTTCCAGCATCTCATAGCCCAGCTGCTTCTAATTGGCCTGGTTCACCGGGTATGCCTAGACCGTCTCCTGCAAGACCAGGACAATCTCCTGGAGGTCCCATTATGCATAGTCCGCAACAAATAGATCTGAAAACTGGGAGTCATCTTGCTCGAGTGTTACCTCAAAGATCTTGGGCTGGTGCAGTACCAACACTATTAACGCACGAAGCTTTAGAAACATTGTGTTGTCCGTCACAACATCCGCAAGGAATCCCTGGTCCTGAGATGAGTCCTCTTGAAAGATTTTTGGGATGTGTTTATATGCGCAGACAGCTTCAACGTTTTGTACATAGCGAAAACTATTTAACGGCAATTCCAAATAATGAACCCGGTGTAATTCACTTTAAAGTCAATGAAATGCTTCAATGCAGGATTGGACTTAATACTCAACATTTACAAAGTCTTCACATTAAAATAACTCAGCTTCCTGAACATAAGGAGATTTGGTCTATGGAAGAAATACAAGTGTTGGAGAGATTTTTCGAGACTAGGGCAGCTGCTCCACCTTACAAACCTACCTCCACGTTTACTTTCTGCAGTATGTTGAATTGTCCCCCCAACGTTCTGAAAGATTTTATTCAGATAATGAGACTAGATATGATGCCGCAGTTGGCCCAACAGCAAGGGATGAAGTGGTCTGTTCAATGGCTGCTTAGGATCCCTCCAAATGCCATTCCTATTGTACCGACTGGTACGCAAGGAGTGCTGGGCATTAGGAACAAAATATTATTTTTTGTAAGTAGAATATTTTTAGTGGTTTTTTAAAAGTCCATAATTTTGATATTTCTTTCATTTTTTTCGGCAAACTGTTGTAAATTGTTATTCCTTTATATAATATTATCAATAATACCATATTTTTTTTAGATTCTTATAACAAGGCTTGGTTATCCGTCCAACATGGACCCTCCATCAGTAGTTTTACCATTGATTTACGACATTGCCGGCAACATAACCCAGCTAGCGGAAAAACGCGAGGCCGGCTCTGTTCCCGCAATGACTGCGGCCAGCCAATTGCTTAGGCATTTTTGTCAAATGCAAGTAAGTAATCAAACGAGAAAACTATCGATAATGTATGATAAAATAAAGAAAATCAAATTAACAAAAATATATTTTGAACCTCCCTGTTATCTAATAAAAAGTTCAACAATCGTTTGAGGATCTTGGGTAACGCTCGTCTCCTCAAGGACGATCACATCCTCATTGCGTCTTCTAGTGCTAGCAACCCAAAATAGACAAGGCCATTTTTTTAACTGACTTAAAAAGATTGAGGTTTTTTCCTGATGATGAGTGTTTCTACACTCGAAACATGTCGATTCTACCCTAGGTTCGCCTAGCTATTGAATTAAAATTGTGGAGAAAGACTTTATGCTTTTCTTTTCCCTATATCATTAAACTCCACTTTGAGTATGGATTACTTCTTCAAAAAAAAATATAAATATTTGAAATTTTTTTTTCCTACGGACTTATTTATTTTAGGTTTTATGGTTATTTCATTTGTATGACGTGTATTATGATTATGGTTTTTAAATTGTATAAGGTTTTTATTTTTAAATATATATTAAGATGTTATAAATGTAAAGTTGTTTTATGTTCAACTTTTTTGTTTCTGAATTTAATTCTTTTGAAGGATAAAGATAATCTTTAGTGAATATAATTTTAAGAAACCTTTTTTTGTAATATTCCTAATTTTTCATCTAAAGTTCTATTTATTCCTCCCCAACCTAAAATTCCTATAATTATTCATATAAACAGCGTTTTGTTGACAAGGCCGCGGCGCATGCTTTTATAAATGAACTGATAGGTCCATCTTCGGTGGTCGTCGTTGATGTAAACCACTTTTAAACATCGACAGGATTTACGCACGTTCTCGTCTTACCAAACCAGAATGGTTTGTTTACTGAGGATTTTACTTCATTGAGATAGTTAACGTTTTTTATTTTATTTTAGGCGGGTACCGTAGAATGCACAGTATACCCCGCCTTAAGAGAATTACTCCTCAACTTGACTTTACCCTCAGATCCTCAACAGCCGAATACAGCTCCTGGGGGAGTGCCTCAAATTCAGTCACCGGCTATGCCCATGCCTGGCCAAGGAGGCAATCCGGGATATCAACCTCACATGCAAGTAGGAATGATGGGCCCACAATAGGAATTACTAAACTTTCGTTTTTAAGAGTGCAGTAATGTGAAATATCACGAGATATGGAAGTCAATGTATGTGGGGAGTGAATTACATTTTTATCTGTACTTTTTTTCATATTATGTATTTTTTTATTTGATTGTTGGATATTTGCTTGCTCTCACCTCACAAGGGCCTCTCTCTCGTCTTCGGACATTCAGTCAGCTTCTAATGAGGAATATTTTTAAAAAATCGATGACAGCACACTGCAGGATGTATCTATTTCGTGTGCGTTACCAAACTCTTAAAAAGTGTACATTTATTGTAAATAACCTTTATTATTGTGCTTTTAAGTAACGTGTAGTTTTAAGACTTCGTAAATTATTACTATTTTTTAAAGAAATAAATAGTAAAGAAAGATTTTAAATTTTTTAGGCAAAATATTTCAGGAAATCAAGGCTTACAGATTGTGCGCTCCTTTCGCCTACAAGCCTAGACAGACTCCCCCCTCCACCCCAAGACTAAGAGCCCTCATCCAAATTGTATTAGACTTTTTATGATGGACTTGCACACCAAATGTTATTATTTTCATTTTCTAATAAGCCAATTAAACAGATTCGTAAAATTCTTAAATACCGTGCGAGCAAAAACTATTTGCATCAAAGAGGGCCTTGCATCTAAGGACGTAATGCTTAGCCGTAGAGCTTAATACCTGTTGGGTGTCAGTAACTACCTGAATTAACAATCAATCAGTTATTCCGTCATCTTTGACAGTCGTTATAAGTAATTTGATTCATCGCTAATTTAACAATTCACACAATGGGCTTTACGGAACAGCACAAAACATTCATTGTTTTTTTTTTAATTATTACATATCGCGCAAACACGCGATATGTTATACGGCGCTTCGGCGCGAAATCACGACAATCCTGACTGCTCTTGATACTCCGCCTATATAGGCGCTTCGGTAAAAATAATGTATGTATGTTGGCGTCGTCGTGGCTTTTGCTATTTTCACATTTGCGATTTTTTTTCTCGGAAACTGCTAAAGTGGGACGATTGAAATTTTTTCGGTTTAGAGAGGAATAGTGGGGGTACGTTGTGTGAAAATTTCGAATATACAGGGTGTGCCGGAAAAAAGTTATTAAACGTCAAAGTCGAAAAAAGTCGGGTTTCACGCGGCCCACACCGTGGTCCCAGGAATGAACTTGATCGATTGAAACTTTTTGGACGTGTAGAGGACCGCGAGTTACAGAAGCCTATTGTTTGTGAGCACGATCGAGAGATTGGAAGTAATTTTTTTGATTTTTTCAAAGTCAAAATTTGGTCGAAAATGGTACCTCTTGGATCGCTAATAAGTCGAATTGGGTGCATCCAATCGACATGCGGTTTGGATAATCGGTTAGGCCATCTCAAAATCTACCTTTTTCCAATATATCGTTCTATACCTAACTGGAATGGAAATTGCCGAAAATTGTAAGAAAGTGGAAATCATAAAGTTAGGCCTGATTTTTTCACGGTTTTTATTTTTTTTCGTACTGAAAACGACTTTTGATCGAAACGTTGTGAACTTTAGCGGATAGAGCTCGTCAAATTGTATTTAAGAGATATCTTTTCGTTTCTTTATCTTTAATACGGAAAAAACGGCAGCTTTTTTTTTTACTATATCGACTGTAGCTTATTCAATTTTTAACAAAACCGTTTTATTTTTTTCTCAAAAATGCGCTGATTACTTCGCAACACCTCTACATATTCAAAATCATTAAAATATATTCGCAAAATTGAGAAAAGTCGCTTTTTTGGGTGCGGAAACAGGCACAATTTTCAAATTCTAACACCATTCGATTTAGAAAAAGTTGGCCATGGTTTTACCACGTGCGTTTTCCTGAACTTTAACTTTTATACCATCTGTCAAAAATAGGTGAAAAATGCGATTTCCAAATTGATTTGGATTGATTGAGGAATAAGAACATTTAGACTATGTCTTTTGTGGGAAATACCTACCTTGAACCTTTATCTTTTTCGTTTGACCAAAAATAAGGGGGAAAATATCGCATTTATACGCGTACTTGTAATAATAAAAATAGCTTGCAGGAGGCATATTAACTTTAATTTTTATACTTTTTATAATATTCGGAGAGTATTTAATGTATGAAATACCTGTCTTGGACCTTTTTCTTTGCGGTTGACCAAAAATAATTGAAAAAAGTGTATTATTTGTGTGTATCTTCAATACTCAACGTTCTATGTAATATCGAATACGTCATTAATATCCTATTTACCACAAATCAATCTGCAAGCTTCGGTGGCGTAGTACTAAAGACTGTTGATTTTGGAGACGAAGGTCGAGGGTTTAAGCCCCAGTGTTTTTTTTTCTTTTTTTTTAATTTTTTTTTTAATGTCGTTATTTTAGGTACTGAAAATTTTTTAAATTTTGGATTCTTACAGCTATAATAATCTATACGAAAAAGCTAAAAAAAAATTACACTTACCTGTCAAAATCTGACAGCTGTAGTATAGAACTTTGTTATTTAGGTACTGAAATTTTTTTAAATTTCGGATTCTTACAGCTATAATCCTAGATACAAGAAAAGCTTAAAAAAAACTTGATATTTACCTGTCAAAATGACAGCTGTCGTATAGAACTTTGTTATTTAGGAACTGAGAAATTTTTTAATTTAGGATTCTTACAGCTATAACCCTCGTTACAAAAAATCTAAAAAAAAATTGACACTTACCTGTCAAAATTTGACAGCTATCGTATAAAACTGTGTTATTTAGGTACTGACAAATTTTTAAATTTAGGACTCTTACAGCTATAACCCTCGTTACAAAAAATCAAAAAAAAAATTGACACTTACCTGTCAAAATTTGACAGCTATCGTATAGAACTTTGTTATTTAGGGACCTGATAATTTTATAATCTCGGACTCTTACAGTTATAACTCTCGCTACGAAAAAGCTAAAAAAAAATTGACACTTTACTGTCAAAATTTGACAGCTATCGTATAGAACTTTGTTATTTAGGTACTGAAAATTTTTTCAATTTGGGATTCTTACAGCTATAATCCTCGTTACGAAAAAACTTTAAAAAAATTGACACTTACCTGTCAAAATTTGACAGCTGTCGTATGGAACTTTGTTATTTAATCACTGAAAAATTTTTAAATTTTGGATTTGTACAGCTATAATCCTCTATATGAAAAAAGATTTTAAAAAATTTACACCCGCCTGTCATAATTTGACAGCTGTCGTATAGAACTTTGTTATTTTGGTACTGAAAATTTTTTTAATTTAGGATTATTACAGCTATAACCCTCGCTACGAAAAAGCTAAAAAATAATTGACAATTACCTTTCAAAATTTGACAGCTGTCGTATAAAACTTTGTTATTTAGGTACTGAATTTTTTTTTAATTTAAGATTTTTACATCTATAATGCTAGATACAAGAAAAGCTTTAAAAAAAATTACATTTACCTGTCAAAATGACAGCTGTCCTATAAAACTTTGTTATTTAGGAATTCAAAAATTTTTTTATTTAGGATTCTTACAGCTGTAATCCTAGATACAAGAAAAGGGTTAAAAAAATTGACACTTACCTGTCAAAATTTGACAGCTGTTGTATTCAACTTTGTTATTTAGGTACTGAAAATTTTTTAAATTTTGGGATCTTACAGCTATAATCCTAGATACATGAAACGCTTAAAATAAACTTGACATTTACCTGTCAAAATAACAGCTGTCGTATAGAACTTTGTTATTTACGTACTGAAAATTTTTGAATTTCAGATTCTTACAGCGTCAATCCTCAGTACGAAAAAAACGAACTTGGGTAGTGAAAAATTACACATATGTTTTTATTGCCACCTGGGTTGTGAAGAAACCACAAATTTTTTTTATCGCGAATCGAAATTCTTTACAATTAGGGCTTGCTAACAAATGGTTTTGTGAAAAGAATAAAATAAAACGAACGAACTTAAACAGTGCCGTGCCCGAAGGGCTCGGCACAATAATATTTCCACAAATTTATTAGCTGATAATGTGATTATGATAATGAAATATGGAACGTATATCCCACATTGCACAAAGGTGTGTGAGTTTAAAAAGCACCTATAAATGTCAATATCATAATATTAAATATCATATATTTCCGCAACGAAAGGTCGTAGCGAATCGAGCGAGACGGCATTGGAAATAGGACGTCGGCCACTATACGATGCCGTCTCCAAAAACTACCTATCTATACGAAAAAATGGAAATTTTGCATCATTTTCTGGTTTTGGTCAGTTGTTATAATGACAATTTGGCGATATGTTTCTCCTTCACGTTCCGCAGGAAGGTGAGGCAAAAAAAGCAATAGTAAATAGAGAGAAAGAAAAGAAAAGTATTTTTTTATTGTAAATTTTTTTTTAGTACTAATATTAGATGCACTATCGGCTGACGATTAGCGATATGTACCCAGTCTAGTTTATTTTACGTCGGCTTTTTTGCGCACCGAGGCCAATCACCGACGCCAGGCAATTTGTCACACACTATCTGGTAATTTTTGCCGCATCCCTCTTTGTCGAAGGTAGGGTTCTTTAACGTGCCAACATCCATTACATGGGGCCCACAGTTTAACGTCTCTTCCGAAAGACGGCGCCACCTCTTAAACCAAATTTAACATCGACGTGGCCGGCACCGGGAATGGAACCCGGGCCACAACGTCGATTAAACATTCATGGTTGAAGCGTATTTTCGAAACGGGGTTAGAGTAAATGGTGAGTGGCAATACAATCCGGGTTTATTCATGGACGATTTTCACAAACATTTTCCTAACGTTGCTTTTATTGCTGGGGATTTTTATCGTTGCCTGAAAAGAACCGCGACTGTGTTTAGGGAAACAGGTTCTATACAACACAAAAAAGAAGCAGGAAGACCATCTGTAAGAACAGAACTTGTTGCAAACGTTTGTAAAATAATGCAAAATACGCCAACAAACTATATAAGACGCCTGCCCAAGAAGTGGGAAGATCTTATGGAACATGGGAACATGCAGGACTATTCTTAAGAAGCAGCTAAATTTATTTCCTTATAAAGTGCAAGTATTCCAAGAAATACAAGCCGCAGACTTTGAAAGACGCAGGAATTACTCTCAATGGTTTACCCAAAATTTATTGGAAAGAAAATGATTTATTAGATCTGACATTTTTTTCGGATGAAGCCTGGTTCCACCTCTCCGGTTATGTGAATTCTCAGAATACACGCATGTGGAGTAGTGAAAATCCCCATTTTTTTGTAGAGTCCACAATGCACCCTCAAAAAATTGGTGTCTGGTTAGCTGTTTCCCGAAGAAGAATTGTTGGTCCTATTTTTTTTTCCATGGCACAGACAAGATTTTGAATCCATTTGTGGAGCAATTACTTGACGACGTTGACTTGACGTTTTGGATATTTTCAACAGAACGGTGCAACCGCCCCTACAGCCGCCAAAACTATTAAGTACGTACGCAATTTTTTCGACGACGGATTGATCAGTTTTCGATCAGACATTAAATTCCCACCTACATCACCTTGTTTAACGGTTATGGATTACTTCGTTTTTCCTCGTTTAAAGAACACTATTTTTAAAACGCTAGTTGCAAATTTAGAACAATTACAAGAAAGGATTATCCAAGAATGTGGTAACATTTCTCCAGAGATGCTGGTCAACACTTTCGAAAATATGAAGAGACGTGTGAATTTATGCTTGGAGCATGGCGGTGGCCAATTTCAGCAATTTATGTAATTATTTTTCTTTTTTTTTTCTGTATATTCTTACTATGTTAATTTTGTAAACAACAAAAATAAATTTGTATTTGTCTACTTATTTTATTACTCATTATAGTTTGGCATATCATGTCAATATGAATTTGACAAAATTTTAACCCAGATTTGGTTAGATATATCGTCCCCATATCATTGTGATCTAAACCAAGCCACACGTTTTTTAATCCAAGTCCTCTTGATGCAAATAATTTTTGCTCGCACGGTACAAATTGGAGAAATAAAATGAATGCAGGAAACGGAGTGTTTTTGTGGACCTAAAGCGCGCGCCTTCGAAATTATCGATCGCAAAATTTTGGTCAAGAAATTAAAATTGTACGGTATAAGTGACAAGGCTATGGATTGGATCGTAGATTATCTAAGAGTAAAGTATTAGATGACAAATTGTTAATATACGTAAACAAAAAAAGGAGTGTTTGAGGAGTGCCACACGGCAGTGTAATGGGCCCTCTATTGTTTGTTATATATATTAGCGATATGTATAAAGCCTTAAAAACTGTTTTTCAGTCTTCCTGCAGACGACACGCTAATCTCTTTTTCTGGTACTAACTTTTACAAAGTATAATTTTAAATGATGAGCTCAGGATTCTGTATAATTGGCTGTGTTAAAATAGATTGAAATTAAACGCTTTGAAGCCCCCTCCCCTCCGTGGCCACGCCACTGACTGTGGTTTAAAAACAAACAATTTTAAGAGAACAAGTAGTTTATTTTCATAGTGAAATATAACCAATAAACATTATTCTAAAAAATTACAAACTATAAAAATTGTACGTTTCAGTGTACTTTTTGTAAAATTTATCACCTATACTATATTATATTATACACTTATAGCAGCTTAGAAAAAAAGAAACTTTAAGAATTAAATGAACAGAAAGCCTACGATGGCAAAAGCAACTTAGAATACTATTTAGATCGAGATATATTTCTAAAAGAAAAACAAATTAAATTCTTGGAAACTGAATACCTACATAGGTACTCACATTTTACTATGGTATGTACTATGTACGTTTAATAGTCGTCATAAGCCTTAAACAATAAAAAAATTGAATAAATCTGCATCGCAATAATGCTTTTATATAAGCTTATTAACGTTAATAAATAGGTACAGTTTTTTAAAAACACAAATGAATAACGTACATAGCACCTTAGAGAATGAACCCATAAAAACACTTATGGCACAGGTAATTTGAGTTTTAAATGCTGTAAAACCTAAAACGCATTTTAGTTCAAAACAAGGTTTTATTTATTTGTAAAAAGCCAACAAATTTAAGCAAATTTCGTGTTATATTTTACCTGAGATTTCTCACAATCATGTCACATCGAGAACCATAATATACCATTAATACATAATAGAAAAAAGTTAACACAGACAAAACTATAAACGAATTGATTTCACACTATCATATAAAGCTAATTAAAAGTCCAACAAAAAATTCAAATAATTTTACTGCAAACTCTTAAGAACCGCGGGTTGGTGGCTCGTAGTTTCGTGCTTGATTACCACATTTCATTTAATCAAACCAGTAAAGTACGCATCATATGGGATTTTTTTTTTAATTAATAGCTTTATTCAAAATTTGACTTTGGCATCAAGTTCTGCTTCGATCTAGATGATAATTAATAAAGGCCTTTTTACAGTCGGCAATACTATTTGCAAGTTGCAATTGTCTTGCTTATAAGCATGAGCAGTAGAGAACCAGCTGATCGGATTTGGCAATTCTCTTGCTATTGCGAAAAATCGGTCGTGATCGATTTTTGTTGCAAGTGCGTTTGCAATTCTGGTGGATTTATATGCATTTTCATTGTGACCAACAAAAACGAAAGCTCCTAGAGAGGACGCGCTCAAGCTGAGTTTGACTTTTGTCAGAGTTTGGGTTGTTTCTCTTTTGTTGTGAGTTCACTGTTTCTTTGCGCTTATTCGGTTTGTTTTGTGTTATTGTTATTCGGTTGTTTTCGCACTGACAGATTAACAACAGAGGCATTTATTTTTGTAATGTTGGCGATCCTTTTCAATGAAAATCGAATTGCCAGCTGTAAAACATCCTGCAAGACAAATTTCAGGCAATGTCTTGCGCCTGCAATGCATTGCAGCAATTGAGTTGCAAATAGTATTGCCGACTGTAAAAAGGGTTTAAGCAAAAAAATAGTAGTCACGTGATTCGCATTATCTTTCAAATTTTAATTTTTTCCAAAAAATAATTCAAAAGTGGGGTTATTTCTGAAAATATCGAAAAAAGTTATTAGAAAAAGTTGTTTTAAATGCAGTTTCTAAGCCACGTGCAAAATTTCAGCTGCATAAGATAATTTTGATTTTTTACCTATATTTTGTAAATTGCACCACTTTTGCAAAATAAGACTCAACGCAACCTACATAAAACTTCTCAGTTTTGACAAGGCTTTATTTCAGATACATTTTCTTTAAAGTAGCGCCATATTAAATGTGTGTTTTTCTACAAAATCAAAATTGGGTTATTAAAATTTGGTCGCATGTGATGCAAGGTAACTTCATAAAATAAGTATTTTTGAAAACGTAGTTTGTGTCTGGAAGTAATACACTTTAATAGTAAGACAAAAAAGAACACAGTGTCTTCAGTAACGTGTTTTTTAAGTGGAAAATAAGTTTTATTTTAACAACGTAAAGTTTATCTATTTTCAACGATTTAATTTAAAACCCCTATATTATCATTTATCATAACGTCATAATAACGTTAACGTGTATTACTTTCAGACACAAACTACGTTTTCAAAAATACTTATTTTATGAAGTTACCTTATACAGGGTCAAAAACAAATAAACTTTGCATCACATGCGACCAAATTTTAATATCCCAATTTTGATTTTGTAGAAAAACACACATTTAATATGGCGCTACTTTAAAGAAAATGTATCTGAAATAAAGCCTTGTGAAAACTGAGAAGTTTTATGTAGGTTGCGTTGAATCTTATTTTGCAAAAGTGGTGCAATTTACAAAATATAGGTAAAAAATCAAAATTATCTTATGCAGCTGAAATTTTGCACGTAGACTAGAAAATGCATTTAAAAAAACTTTTTCTAATAACTTTTTTCGATATTTTCAGAAATAACCCCACTTTTGAATTATTTTTTGGAAAAATTTAAAATTTGACAGATAATGCGAATCACGTGACTACTACTTTTTTGCTTAATTTTTAACTCGATCGAAGCAGAACTTGATGCCAAAGTCAAATTTTGAATAAAGCAATTAATAAAAAAATCCCATATGATGCGGACTTTACTGGTCACACTGTGTCAGCAAATCATAAATTTATGTTGTGTTAGTTGTGTTCATTAGAGCTGTACTATTTACATTTTTCGCATTAACGCCTCCATTTTTGACATACACACATAAGATTACCTGTCGACTGTTTGTTGGGCTGAACTGAGATGTTGATATAAGAGCTTCATTTGCAGTCAAATAGATGGATTTTATGCGGGATTTACGAAAAGCTTTTTTACAAAACAGTTCAAATTATTTTTCAAAATGTTTAAAACCTAAAATTAAAAGATCAATCGGGAATATGTTATGAATTTGCATAAACTATTGACAATAATGTTTTAAAACCAGTTTTTTAGAACAATAAATCACAATTGGTTTCACTGAAATTTTAACTAAAATTATATTTGAATCAATGAGCCCAATGAATTAAAATGTAGCAATCGCTTTTTCTTATAAAATCGAAGTAGTTTCTTGAAAGCCAATGAATAAAAACTAAAGTAATTGGTTTTGCGTCCAGCGATTGCTTAAAAGTGCAGGAATTGCTTCTAGTCAATGCTTTTTCTTAAAAAATAGAAGCGATCGCTATCGTTTGCTTCAAATGTGATGAATAAATTAACGAATTGCTTTTTGAAGTGAAAACTTCTTTAGGCGCGTTTAGCACTTTTTGTGGGCACTGAATTAAACTGAGCCGTCAGGCGTCAGACTCGGGTGTGCTACGCTCGAATTCAACTGCTATATTCAATCCGAACTGACCCTGACCCGAATGAACGTTATATGAAAGAGCATGCCGCCATCGGTCGCATTCAGTATCGACGTAGAAACAGTCAGTGTGCGTTGTCTAGACGCTCGTGTATTTGATATTGTTAATTTCACCTTGTTGAAGTTTTCACTTCTGTCGTGTGGTCTTAAGCACACACAATTTTTTTCTAGTGTAGCAATTGCTTTCAACTTTTTAAGGTAGGTCGACCCCTGTATCATTTGCTTGGTAGCTGTCTTTACTTTACTTTAGTTCTCCGCGGCATACACGTGCGTTGCTTTTAATTTGTGTCTTCAATTATGGCTGAGTATAGGAACGTCCGTAAAAGAAAAATCTACAGTGTACGTAAAAATTGCAGATTTGATGATTTCAGAAAGTTATATCGATTTGACTGCGAAAATGTTGAGTGGTTGGCCAATTATTTTTTGACTGATACTGGTGAAAGGCGAGGGGGTGCACTGTCGCCTTTAAATAAGATGAAAGTCTTTCTGCGGATTGTCGGATCCGGGCTTTCAAAATTTTGTAGGTGAAAAACTCGGTGTTCACCAAACTACTGTCTGTAAGACATACACTTCTCTAATGGATGCAGTTTTGGAGAAGGCCAATATTTTTATTAAATTTCCTACTGCTGTTGTGGAAGCTAAACGGTTGTGGTCAGAGAGATTTATTTATATTCCTTCAATTTGTAAACGAATACTAATAAAATTGCTTGTCTTTAATTTCTTCATCACTACTATCAGTTCCTTCATTTTCACTGAAATCTGCCATATCACAAATATAAGTTTCCTATTTTCCACAAAAACGTAACATATTAGTATTCTACTAAATAAATAGACGTTGTTGTATTTACGTCAACTCTTTTGCAAATTAGGTACCAAACTGAGCATGAAATCTATAATCCGAACAAGTGGATAAGCCATGGCTGAACTTGTGTTGAATAAGCATTTGCTACAGAGGTGTAAGAAAAGCAGCAATTGCTTCAAAATTTTATTCATATCCAGATCTAGCAATTGCTTCAAGTAATTGCTTAATTTTTATTCATTAGGCTCATTGTCAAAAAACTGGATCTTGTTCTAATTTATGTTCTAAGTTGAGGAAAAAAATAACGATTTCAGGTGTTTTTAGTGGCTACCAACCTATCAGATTTTGAGGTGAGAAAATCGTTTTTAATGTTTTGTTTCTAAAATTTGTTAAAAATGAATCGCCGTCGTGTTTAGTTCGAAAAGCAAGAAAACAAGTTCATTAAACTTATCCACAAATCGAAAATAAAAAACAAACAAAACAGCAATCTTCGACGTTATCGCGTACCTATCCTCGCGTCAAATATTAGTTGAAAACATTTAATAATTTGCCATAAACTTGGGTACGGTCAAAACAATATTTTCAAGCACAATTTCTTGATCACGAATTTGAAAAAGTTTTCGTTACCAGTCATTGTTTATAGCACAACGCCAACGGCTAAGTTGAGCGTTCCTTTTAAAAATTTAACTCGGCCCAGCAAAGGGTAACTCTACGCAGAAGCAGTGTTAAACTTAACGGAGAAAGTCTAGAATAAACCATTTTCCCAATTGATCTAATAATTATATTTATATTAGAAAAAAAGTAATGGAAGATACCTAACAAATCGTAGCTCGTGGATTATTATGTAGGAAGCATATTAATATCGGTTAACTTAAATCAGTCAGATCTGTGTACTGAACCTCGGTCTTGGTAACTCTCCGAAAATAGCGTCGCCATGGACGCTGCGTGCCAGTGCTTTGATACTTGCTGCTATGTCGACTTCTGCGTGCTGTTGAGTGGACTGAAATTTAAAAAATGTAGATTGAAACTACAGGCCTATAAAAAACAGTAGAATGCTTTTGAACCAAACGGATATTTAAATTTAGAAAACCTTTATAAATTAAAACTATGCATTCTAATACACTCTATTATTATTAAAGAAAAACAATCGGAATATAATATTTCCTTCGACCAACATTATTCACATCACGAGACAAAATCATCATATTCAAACGCCGATGGTAAAGAGTACTTCTGGCCAAAGATCAATATTATATAAAGGAATAACAATTTACAAAAGTTTGCCGAAAAAAATTAAAGAAATATCAAAATTATGGACTTTTAAAAAAATATTTTTTAAAATTAAACTAACTTTAACTAATTATTTATATTATTATTATTTTTTTGTAAATGGTTATTTTATATATTTTTTTTTTATAATTTCGGGGGAGTTATTAATAGTTACTGAACATGATTTTTATTATTTGTGATTTTATATATTGTATATTTGGTGTTATCGGAAAATGCCTTTGCTTCGCTAATATGTAAATTTTAAGTTGTCCACCATGTATTAAATAATAATATATATCTTTATTCTCAACCAACTTAAAAAGTTCATTACAGAGAATATAACACCAAATATACAATATTATACGTTGTCCGCAAGAAAGTCCGCATCAAATGGGATTTTTTTTTATTATTAAGGTTGAATTCTCAACGTCATTCAATCTATTGCCAACCTATAACCTATTTCGCGTTGATTTTTTGAGTTTATTATTTTAATCACTAACATTTAAAGAAAATCAAAATCGTCGGTACATTATTTAGGTAGTATCTGATATATTACAAAAATATCAATTTATTTTATTGCTAATTTTGGGAGAATTGTATAGTGAAAGAACAATGAGTGACAATGACATAATAATGTTAAAAAAAATCTTACCCAATATTTTTCGCTATACAATTCTCCTAAAATAAGTTATGAAATTCCTTGAAATTTATTAAATATGTCAATTATTACCTATAGAATATGAAGTCGATACTGATTTTATTTAAATTTTGTATAAAAGCTAGAAAACATAAATAAATCTACGCGAAATAGGTTATAGGTTGGCAAGCATGTTGATACTCCTACCTTAAGTATAGGTAAAAATTGAAAAAGCAGTTAGTTTTTGCTTACCTAAAAACCAAAAATGACGTATACTGAAGCAGCTGCACGACTTGCGTTACCTGTCAAATTTGACATTTTTAATAAGATAGGTTCAAAAATGCCCTTATTTATCAAAATATCGAAAAACTTTATTCGAGAAAGTTGTTTATTTAGGCATTTTTAGCCTCTGTACGAAATTTTGACGGTCTAATACAATTTTTATTTTTTGCCAGGTTTTTGAAAATTTTGATCAACCCTCGTAAATTAACTTTTATACATCGATGTAAAACCATTTGCCTTTACTTCATTTGTAATCTTAATGCAATTTTGTGTAAAATTTTTGTTTCCTATTATTTATTTTGCTTCAAAAACTGAAATTGTTATTGATCAGTATGTAATGTTTGATGCAAAGTTTATCTAATTACATCAGTTTTGCCAAAACCGACGTTTCTCATTTCTCTTAAGTTAGTAAACAGATGTACAAAAAGAAAATATTGGAAGCTTTCGTTGAAATTTTACTTAATTAATATTAAATCAAATTAATTATATTAAACTATATTTTTGTTGAATAAAATGTTTCGAGCGAATAATATATATTCTTTTTAATCTATTAATTAAGTAAAATTTCAACGAAAGCTTCCTAATATTTTCTTTTTGTACGTCTGTTTACTAACTTAGGAAAAATAGGAAACGTCGGTTTTGGCAAAACTGATGTAATTAGATAAACTTTGCATCAAACATTACATACTGATCAATAACAATTTCAGTTTTTGAAGCAAAATAAATAATAGGAAACCAAAATTTTACACAAAATTGCATTAAGATTACAAATGAAGTAAAGGCAAATGGTTTTACATCGATGTATAAAAGTTAATTTACGAGGGTTGATAAAAATTTTCAAAAACCTGGCAAAAAATAAAAATTGTATTAGACTGTCAAAATTTCGTATAGACTAAAAATGCCTAAATAAACAACTTTCTCAAATAAAGTTTTTCGATTTTTTGATAAATAATGGCATTTTTGAACCTATTTTATTAAAAATGTCAAATTTGACAGGTAACGCAAGTCGTGCAGCTGCTTCAGTATACGTCATTTTTGGTTTTAAGGTAAGCAAAAACTAACTGCTTTTTCAATTTTTACCTATACCTAATAATAAAAAAAAATCCCTTTTGATGCGAACTTTCTTGCGGACACTGTATAATAACTATCTACAAAAAAAAAAGAATAATAATGTATAATACGTTAAAGTTAGTTTAGTTTTAAAAAATATTTTTTCAGATTTTTTTTAATTCCATAATTTTGATATTTCTTTAATTTTGTCGGCAAACTGTTGTAAATTGTTATTTCTTTATATAAAATTAATCTTTGGCCAAAAGTACTCTTTACAATAGGTGTTTGAATATGATGGTTTTGTCTCGTGATGAATAATGTTGGTCGAAGGAAATATTCTATTCTACTGTTTTTCTTTAATAATAATAGTGTATTAGAATGCATAGTTTTAATTTATAAAGCTTTTCTAAATTTAAATATCCGTTTGGTTCATACAAATTTATAGTTGGTTCTAAAAAAGGAAGTTTATGTATGCTTTTAATTATTTTGTTTTGTAGTTTTTTTAATGGCTGAATAGGGAACTTGACAAAAATTTTAAATGGGGAAAAAATTCTATAAATCATAAGTATATATTGTCATAAAACATATGGCAGCAAAAAAAAACAACATTTCGTCCCAAAAGACCGCTAGCAAGATTTCAAAATGCCCCAAAATTTAAATGATCCCAAGCGGGTAAAAACGGGTCGTGATGTCAAGAAGTATAATTCGTGTGTGACATCCACGAAATAGGTTATAGGTTGGCAATAAATTGAACGACGTTGAGAATTCCACCTTAAAACAACAATACAATAACAATAACACACGGCAATCCAAATGCAAACTCGGTAGCTCGGCCACCGGTCAGGATGACGGATGACGGAAAAGTCATACTTCGTGACGTCATAAATGGTCGTTTGAAATGCTTTTGACACGCGCGAAACTTTAAAGAATTTTTACCAAGTTATTACTGATTTTTAAGGAGTAATAATTGGGGAATATTTTTTTTAGGCCTAACTAAATCATATTATTGAAAAAAAAATAATTGGAAAGTTCCCTATTGTAGTTAAATTCGCTGATCCCCAAATTGAAATCATATACTGTAATTTTGAATAAACCAAAGAATAATATATATTTTTTAAATATTTTAATAATTCATTTTTAGCTTTAAACAAAATGCGAATTATTGGTGAGATGTAACTTCTTAAATATTTAATATGTTTTTTCCTTCTTAAATTTTGATCAATATATAAATCTAAAAATTTAATTGTATTAGTAAGTATATTTAACTATATGATTATTGAAAGATAGCGAAGAAATATCATTATCTTTTAATTTTGATTTACTTGCAAGCGCAGTCTGTGGCAAATAGTGGATATAACGATATAATATATTTGCTTCGAGTTTTTAAAGCCATATGTAAAACGTTATTCCGATCATGGTCATGGTCTGTAAACCGCTGCCGTTTTTTTAAAACATCCATAATTATATCAAATCAAAAGAATAAATCAAAAATCAACACCACTGCTTTACAAAATAATACGAATAAAAAGTGACCATAAAATTTACTAATCTTTCGAGGTTAGGAAACCTCCACAATTCGGTGTTGCCAAATTAGGACATTCAAGATTTTTGTAACTTTTTTTTAAAGCTAAAACAAAAACATTTTGTATTAAAATTAAATTTTTTAAAACATTTATATTATGTATATTTTAATACATCATAAATAATTTTGATGTTCTTTCTTTTTAAAACCAAATAAGAATACGTTTGGCACTGACGTTGCCTACGTTAGATCGAGCCGCGAAGAGTAAATGACAACACCGCCCTACGTCAGAGCAACGGGTCCATGGATTTTAAGCGAGCGGGTTCGATTCATGCCGTTAATTACGTTATAAGTTATAACAAATTAAAAGTAATATAGTATTGTGCCGTTGCCTACGTTTGTGCTATCGAATGATGTTATCACATCTAGGCTGGATAAAGAAATAATGATGAGTTAGTTGATAGTATTATTTAGTAAACTGCCAAAAAAACATTTTTCTTTAAACTTATTTGTACAGACTGTTAAAAAAGAAATAATATAATCGATGGGTCCTTGCAATTGGTTTTTTGGTCCCCTCAGATAGCATAATGATAACTTATAAGTTAAAAATATATACCTAGTAAGTAGGTATATAATTATATGCAATATTCATCATAGGAAATTTTTGGTGTTTGTGATCGTTTCTCCGTTTCTTTGAACTTGCTATTAGATGTATGTATATTATGACACTATAAATTGTAAAAAAAGTCACTATCGGGATATTATGTCACTTTTAATATTCCCCCTAAGTATAATATTTTTGTCACAAAAAGTTATTACATTTAATAGTAAGTAAATAGCTAAAAAAAACTCGATGGTAAGTAATATAGAGGAGAGACAATATTTATCTAAGCAGGGACCTGTAAATATGTACTTAGCTAGCTGTCTATTTAAATGTATTAAGTTTCCTTTTCTTGTTTTTATTTTCAGCTTTGTTTGTTGCAAGCTGGCTGTTTTTCTTTTTTACATAATCATTTAGCAATATATTTGAAAAAATGGAACAAAGCATGTTCAAGATATCTTGATTTTCTCTTCCACAGATGCATTGAGAGAGAAATTCTTTTAAAGAGGGATCCTGTTTTACACTAATTAAAGTTAAGTCCCACAAAATAATTTTTTGACCATCAGTTTTTAAAAAATCATTTTCATCAAATTGTAAGCACAAGGTGACATTGTATATAGCATAAAGGCCATTATAATTGTAGGAGTTAAATATTTCTCTTTTTCATTAAGTAGTAGCAAATTAATTTGATCGAGTAAAATGCTTAGATTAGCAAACCCTTCTAAGCCGACAGGATTCTCCTCGGGGTTCTCTAAAGTCATTTTATTTAAAGCCTTTTTTAATAGTCTAAGCTCTTTTCAATTGAATCCTTGGTAAGTAACTCAGCTGACTGTTCCTTAAAGAAATAGGGGGACTTGAAATGACTTTTCTAAATTTTCTAATTGTGACCACCTAGTTACTTTCCATGTCGAAAGGTAAAATCCACTTTTAGTCATTAAAATTGAGCTCATTTGAGTTAACGAAGACTTTTATTGCCATTCTAGAATCAACAGATATTTGGTTTTCGATTCTTAAACATTCATTGTCCAAATTTAGTGTAAAAAATTAAATTTTAGAATTATTTTTTGCAATTTGAATTGACCAATCAGTGGAAATATTAATTTTGGTATTATAATTTAAAATTAAAGTCTCAAAATTTTCAATATTATCCGCATTCTCAAAGAATTCGATTATCTTATCGGTACGATCAATTTGTTCTTGTCTTCTTTCTGCAGGAGATTTTCTTGGGGTAGGAACTGTTTTTGATAAATATTTGGGTAAATTTGGAAAAATACAACGGCATGCGTTTGGTTTAAGTTTAGCTTTAACAGGAATTTTGGTTAAAGTTCCATCCGGTTGCAAGTAAATATCATCTCGAATAATATCAGTTTCTAAAAAGTGCAACGAACAAACTACAGAATATTTTGGATTAGGAGCCCAATCAGCTCTTGGGATTGCCCTTAACCATTTGTTTTTTAAAATTTCATCTTTAGGAAAGAGAAAAGCCGAGCAAAGCAGTCCATCTTGTTTTAAAACACTATTATAATTGGATTTGCATCCAGGAATACAACAAGTTCTAGGAATTGTTAATATTAACCTTAATACAATGATAAACTTACCAGGATAACTAAAAACAGTTACCTACTAGTACTAGTATTAAATTAAGCCATTTTATCAATCCAGCAGTTGTTCCAAATAATCCAAATACCAGGTAATAAAATTATAATTAAACAAATCACTTTTCACTACGCGCACACATCTAAAACTACAATTACACTTTTTAAATAATTTTATTACTATTGATTAATAAATTTTCACAGCACAAATAACGTTTTGCATCGGGTTTTAATTAATATTTATCACTTAAAATACTATTTCGATGGCGATTGTACGTTTATTGACAGCGCGGAATGTGGAAACGCGGTACCGGACACGAAACCAAAAACTCACTCAAAATCGGGTTAAAATGAATGTTTATTATCACTGATTTATTACAAGACGTTTAATATGTATTGTTACTGAGTTTACACTACTTTTTAATAAAAAATGCTTAATTTTGAGTTATTTTAAATGAATTTAAAAGGAGGGTTGCGGAGCTTAAACAATCGACTACCGGCCGGTGATATTACTGCAGTCACGTGACTCATGGACACGACTGCCATGTTGTCGCATTGCCTTTTTCGCGGCTCATCTAACGTAGGCAACGGCACTGATGTTAAAACGTATCGCTTATATTCGTTCCGTGTATTTGAACCTAATTAGCGGAGTACGTTATCGCTTAAGGTAATCGGTTATTTTTTCACTACTACGCATGATCAGAATAACCGGTAACGTATAACGTTAATCAAATAAGTGGCTTAACATCTCTCCACTATCATTAAGTAGCAACCTGACGGAAAACCTTAACCGAATAAATTTATGTATAACTTACAAACTCGTCTCCATCGTCCGTCACTTCTGAGCGACTGTTTTTACTTCTTATTGGTTGTGAGAAAATAGGAATGTCCACGGGACAGGATTTGGCAATGCTGCCCGCTGAACCACTGCTTTTTCCTTGGAAAATGCTTATGCCTGCTCCTTCATTTACTACATCTAAAATTAACATGTAATTTTAAGAAAATAAGATTTCATTCCTGATTCCTGACATTCAAACATAATAATATTATTTGCTTTTTTAACACAAAGATAATGTAAAAGTGTCACGTAAACTTTTCGACCGCACTAATTTGTTGAAATATTTAGTGAAACTATACCTTTAACAATATAAGAGAAAATAATGTTCGCACGCTTATTACCTTCAGCTTCCTCTACGTCTTCAACATCACTATCGTCTTCGTTTTCATGATTGAATGACTCGTCATTGGTACCAAAGGCATCAACTTCAAAATCAAACATCAAGTCTTCCTCCTCTTTTGGATTGCCAGCCACTGCACTCTTTGGTCTTTTTGGTGAAAATGGAATAGCCTAGAAAGAAATACTCTAAGAAAATATCTAAAACTGTTAAATAGAGACGCATAAGATGAATTTCAGTCGGTAACGAATGAATTATTAGATTGTAATATATATATAGGTTGTTATGAAATATTTTCAAAGAGAAAGAGAGACTGTTTACTAGGTAAGTAGATATAATAAAGCAGGAATTGTCAAAACAAATAATAAACATGAAAAATATATGGCAATGTTTTTATAAATACCCATCTATTTTAGAGAGTTTCTGATGCTTTGGGAGTTACGTGTTCGACAATCCAAACGAATTAAGGCAAAGGGGATAGAGAAGGATGTAGATTTTAAGAATCGCAATACCGTAGCTATTTTGTCATCCCGTGGTCCACAATTTTACGAAATTCATGAACATACCATAAGAGACCGTATTTAGGGGATGTATAGAGCAGTTGAACACGTTACCATTCGCTCAATACAACTAAACCTTAAAATCATTGACGGTGTTGAAATACCCACAGGTTTATTAGCGGACTGTTTAACAAAATTTTAATTTAAAAGGCGTAAATCGAGGCGTAAATATACTGTATCACACAGGCGTTTTTTAATAATGCAATTAATTATTTATATTTTATTTTAATAGGGTGGGCGAACTAGTATTGCAACATGGGACATTGAGTTTTAAGACTTTCTCCATATCATTGCCTCTTTAATCATATTGAAATGGTTTGGTCGAAATAATGTAAGCGCTAATATAATGCAAAAATAAGTTCTATGCATCCTGTAACAAATTACGTAGTTTTGGGCTTGTGGAATGAAGCCATAGAAAATGTGACAGGGGAAAAATTATAGAATATACAAATTATAAATGATGGGTGTGATGTGGGAACGGGAAAGATTTATATATATATATATATTAATAATCCACAGCATGATAGATAATAAAAAAAAATAACTTACTGAAGGGCTAACTGAAGCAGAATGTTTATCGGATGTCAGGGCTCCAAAATGTTTAGGAGATTTTGGTGACATATTATTCGTGCTTCCCTCTCTAGCTGCATTTTGAATAATCCTGCAGTTACAAAAAAAAATATACTATATTTACAGCCCAACTCACTAAAAGGCTTTTTAATTTCACACTGTGCTAAATTCACAGTTGAGACTTTACAAGGCTCTGAAAAAAAATAGGAAATTTTCAGTTGGTTTTCAATTTTTTGTGCCTTTTTGACTTAAGAAAAAAACAAAAAAAAATACCTTTTTAACTTTTAAAATGCCTTTATTCCTTTTCCAGTTCATTAAATGGAAAATGACAATATAATACGGAAAATAACAACCATTAAAAAAATAAAATAAAAAATGGAAGTTAATCCAATTTAGTTCATTAATGAAATCGATTTAAAAAAAAATAGTATTAATAATTTAATTTAGTAAATATCTTTAATTGTTTTTTAAAACTTGCTAATTTTTTCATTTTTCTGATATTTTTTGGAAGATTGTTATATTTTATTATTCCGTCATATAAAAGAATTTTTTTTCCGAAATTACTTTTTATAGGGAATAGTTTAATAATTTATACAATGTTTGGTGTTATGATAATGTAATGTCTTATTCTCCTGAAGTGTTATGTTCGATTTTTTCTTTTAAAATAATAGAGTGAATTAGAATACAAATTTTTAATTTATAAATGTTTTAAATATCCATTCGGTCTATATAGATTAACAGTTGGTTCGGAATGTGGTAATTGGTGTATGCATTTATTAACTTTATTTTGCAATTTTTGTAATAGCTTTAAGTTTGCTAAACAAGCATATATATATAATACAGAAGCTAAGTATTGTTATATCTAGCTCTGTACAAACCAGATGCCACAGGACATATCGAGTTTATAATATACTGGATATAGCCTTTACAATTTAAATGTTCGTCTAAAACTAATCCTAAAAATTTTGTCGTTTTTGAATATTGAATATTTTCATTATTAAATGTTAAGGGGTTAATGATAAAATTTATTTTATTATTAGTTAACATAAAAGACGATTTTGTAAAATTTAACGTAAGTTTATTTGATTGAAGCCAAGAAAGAAGTTAAATCATTATTAACCCTTTCACTGCTCAAGACGAGATAACTCGCTTACGGGTAAACTGCTCGAGACGAGATAACTCGCATTTCAAAACTAAATAGGATCTGACTGCTCTAGCCAAATATACTCGGAAACGTAGTTCGCACATGTCAATTGGCGGAAAAAATTTGCTCCGTGGCAGCATTGCTGCACAGCTGTATCGTTAATCATAATCAGGTATTTACGAAGCAGCAGTACAGCACTACAGCAGTACGTTAATACCATAGACAATTTACCTTTAGATACGTACAGCTTATCTCCTGCGCAAACAAAAGTTACGTTTTATGGGTGAAAAAATACGTCCGAGCGCATGACTTGTCGGTCAGCTGTCTTTATTCGGGGAACCTTCGTGCATGCGCACAAACCTCGTGTTATCGGCCGTCCTACTTTATCGACAATAATCGACGCGCTCAAGAATACTCTCCAGAACCGGCTCGGCCGCCATTTTTGTTGTTGTGTTTTAAGGTTTCTCTGCGGATTCCTTGTAGTTTTCTAAAGTTTTCAGCTATCGGATCGGCTATCGTGGATTGTGGGACTGGTGTTTAATATTTATGGATTTCTGGTTTTTCTGTAGTTTAGTTAGTGAATTGTGTTTGTGCTTTTAGTGACTCGGATTGTAATATAAACAATGACTAGTACTAGTTGCAGCCGTTGTATAATTGTATTATGCCCAAATAGGGGTAAAATAAATCTTCATCTATGGTGGCATATGAGCAAGAATTTAAATTTTAAAGCCCGGACCTGTCTATTTTCCCATTCGTCAAACGATAATGTTGCAGTGCGCATGTCTAATAGTTCCCAGTTTTGTTTACATGCGCGAGGCCATAAAACTGCCACATTCGTGATTATTGTTTGTTTATCTAAAGGCAAATTGTCTATGGTTAAGACCTGTTGAGTAGTCTACTCGCAAACGCCAAAAAAACCCCGTAGTGGGAGAGCCACGAAAAGAAAGCTTTGCGCAGGGAAAGGGTTAATATCAAAATACATTTCTGCGAAAGTTTCAGCAAAATAAATAGTTGTTGTATCATCTGCAAATAGCTTTATATTGCCCTTTAAGTTCAATCTGGAAACGAAATTAATGTAACCTAAGAATAATAATGGACCTAATATTGATCCTTGTGGAATTCCACATATTATTTCTTTTTCCGAACTTTTTCTTTCCCCAATTTGAACAAATTCTTTACGATAGCTTAAATAACTTTGAAGTAGTTTGTGTATTTCCCCTTATGAGAATGCTGTATAATTTTCTTAATAAAATATCATGGTTTACGGTGTCAAAAGCCTTACACAGATCTAAGGATAGTAAAAAGCATTTTTTACTGCTGTCGACATTAAATTGAATATTTATTATGATTTCTTAGCCGAAAATAACCTTAGAATAAGGAATAGGAATACCTATATCTTAGTGGCGATCGCGGGCATGAGGCAGGTGAGGCTGAGCCTCACCATCATAAATAAATTTAAAAAAAATGAATTTTACAATATACAATGTTAAATTAGTTTTATTTGTTGTTTTCTCCATGATACAAAGAATATAATGGATGCCATTACCGACAGATCGCCACTGCTATAACTACATACTACTATGTTTAAAAAACCATTTGGCTTTGCTAACTTTTTACCTAACTAAGGCCTCTCGTTCTTTGTAAGCTTTATCATTAAGCGTATTAAGCAATTCATACTGTTCATCACTGTATTGTTTGATTCTATCTTCCACAGCAGCTTGCTCTTTTCTTAGAAAGTTGGTAACAACTTCATTAATATTTCTTGTAACTTGGTCTACTTCTTTGTTGTGATCTAAAAAGTATTGTTTTGTAAGCACATAATATTACTCCATGCCTATAATAGGCAGTAATAGGCGAATATTCATTATCATTATGATAAAATTGACTCGGTTTGAGGGAGCCTATATGGCTAAGTTCGCTTCTATAGATTCTCTTTAAAAAAAAATTTTTCTCCCTTCTACAGTGTCACCATTAAGGTCCGCACCATATGGAACTTTTTTTTATTAATGAGGTTAGTTAAAATTAAATATCAGCAATCATTTTTGCTTCAATTTAGACTAAAAATTATATATTCAATTGTCACCATCTGTCATTCGGTATCTGTCAAAAATTACATTTTTGTTAAAAAATGCTGAAAAATGGCATTGTAAATTTTTTTGCCTCTAATTCTATATTTCGAAAAAAAAATGGTATTCTAGTGAAAAAATAAGCATACAAACTAAATAAAATATTAAGTATGGTATAAACGAATAGTTTAAAATCTATTAAGCCAACTTACATTATATATAAAAAAAAAAGTTACTTTGAAAAAATGGCAAAAAATTCAACTTTGCGCTAGACATTTGAAACTTTGTAATTAGGCCTAAAATTGTACTAGAAACAACTTTTTCTAATAACATTTTTTGAAATTCGGTAAAACAATGCCATTTTTCAGCATTTTTTGACAAAAATGTCATTTTTGACAGATACCGAATGACAGATGGTAACAATTGAATATATAATTTTTAGTCTAATTTGAAGCAAAAACGATTGCTGATATTTAATTTTAACTAACCTCGTTAATAAAAAAAAGTTCCATATGGTGCGGACTTTAATGGTGACACTGTATATACTGAAATCGCATTAAGGTAAACATTTGAGTATTAAAGTGAATATTTTTAACTAGAGTGTATTACACGGGCATTAAAATCGGTATTCACCTGACAATACAAGTACCTTAGTGGTGGTCGACAAAATCAACCAACTTAGTATTTCAGCGACAATTTTATAGTCATTTCAATCTGACATTTTTGTATTAACACGAGCTTGTATGTGAAAACAAAATGAGTTTCTCAAGTAAAAACAGATTCGGAAGTAATTTTTTTAATCAAATAGAAGAAGTAGTTCGTAAAACAACACCCCAAAAAAACAGTTAAATCAAAGAAGTCATCAGCGACGAAACGATTTTCTCTATTTCTGCTGGAAAAAAACTATAAAGTACCAAGAGATGCTTCGCCGGAAGAGTTAACAAAAATTCGAGAAGATTACAGCTACAACATGAATTAAAAGAATGGTGAAGACTATAAAGAATAAAGTGTAAAGTATTTATGTAATACAACTGCCCAAATATTATAAGGAATTTGAAAGGAAAATTGATCTTTTCCAAGACATTGTGGTCAAATCAGCTAGCTTGGACAGAGACAGTGGCGGCTCGTGGGGTAGAGCCACAGTGCCATGGCACTACCTGCCCTCCTGTCTAGCGTCCTGCCCTTTACAAATGACCAAAACCTATTAAAATTAATATTCTCGTTTTTAAAGCAATTAGCAAAATAATTTAAAAATGGAACACAGTCGGGTGCAAATTTCCATCTAAAAGGAAGCGATTATGCGTAAAACGGTAACGTAGCTTCCGCGCCAAGCGCGACGAGGCACACGGGAGGTGACGAAACGCCATCACCTCAATAAAAAACAGGTGGAAATGACCTTGAATGCAAGCAGGCAAAAATCTCGACGACGTAGCCAGGCTCTCTTCGTTTGACCGTTTGATGTTAGACGTTTGAAACAGCTGATGTTCGCGTCGCGTCCCGATTTGTTTTCGTTCGGCCGGCGGCTGATTTAATGTAGGGTTAACGAACTTTTTATTTTAGAAATACATAAGTAATAAATACTATTAGATTTTTAAAGGAAACTTTATGGAAAAAATACTTGGGTGTGCGGTTGTGATGAATCTAATAGACTATTTTGTTTTATGTGTGTTTTATTTGGTGGGAAGCAAATTTGGTCCCAAAAAGGTAAAGCAGATGATTTGGTCCATTTCTGGGACAAAATGAAGACACATGAAAAATCGAAGGTACATTTAAACAATATATTTAATTTCAGTATGCTTGGTAAAATTAACATTAAAACTCAATTAAATTCTGCATATCACAATGAAATAATGAAGAAAAACGAACAAATTGATAAAAACAGATACATATTAAACCAAATTATAAACTGCGTTCGGTTTTGTGGTGCATTTGAGTGGTCATGACGAAAAAGAGACGTCGGAAAATAGGGGCATATTTCGTGAATTAATAAATTTCAGCTCAGAATTAGACCAAACTCTTAAAGATCATATTGAAAAATCGAAAGTATTTAAAGGAACATCAAAACCCCTACAAAATGAACTTCTGGACTGTATGTTAGATGTGTATCATGATGAAGTCATAAAAGAAATAAAGGATTCTCCGTTTATCGCTGTTATCGCAGATGAAACCACTGACATTGCTTGTGTGTTTCAACTTGTTATCGTGTTTAGGTATATTCAAGATATGATTGTAAATTCATAAATTAAATTAGGTGCCTTTTTGCTTATTTTTCCTACTTTAAAAGCAAGAACTATTAACAAAAAAGGGCGTGGCACCCAAATTTTTTTTGCCTGCGGCGCTAAGGGTTTACCTGGCCTTACTTCACTAAAATGGCACGAGCCGCCACTGGACAGAGATGCGAAGCGTAGACAGCTGCAGGCAGCGTCAGAAAAGAGGAAAGCAAGTTTAAAAGCATTCCCATTGGAACACCTTTTGGAAATGGTGGGAATGCTACGTAGAGAACAATCCAGGTGGGTTACAAAACTTTTTTTTCCATATTTGTTCCTTTCAACTTGCCTGGCGCGGTAATGAAGCTGCAAAATGCAAAAAACATTATTTTCAAAGGAACTTGATCTTAAAGGTAATTTCTCTGGAAGAGTTGAATAGGTATAATCCAATATTTTCGAAGACTTCCTTTCAAGGGGGTTCAAAAGCGCTTACAAATAGTAAATGGCTAATAAAAAACAAAACCAAAGAACGACAAATACAGACCTAACAACAAAGAGGCTATTTTTGACTGTCAATCCCAACTGGAAAAAAGGCGTATGGTATAAAAACATGCCTTTGGGAATTATTACTATAGAAAAAATAAACAAAGCTATCTGCAGAAAAAAATTGGTCTGGTACTAAAAAATGTAAGATTAGAAACAATTCCCACCGATCGTCTGCAATCTCTCTCTCCACGTTGGCAAAAAAATGAGTTGGTGACCAAGAACTTATTCAACTTACAGGTCATTCCACAGCACCAACTCTTTAAAACCATACTTGCAACTGTAGAAACTCAGAACATCACTTAAAACTTGTTAAAAATCTCCGAGAAAATCAGGAAAATTAAGTCTCAGCTTCTACTTCGAGCGCAAGCCGAGTCCAGTATTCTGCTGTAGTTGAAAAAAATAACGCACAAATCATCAACTACAATAATTGTAATTTTTTTTATAAATAAATAGTTTTTTTTTACGTTTTTCATCAGTGAAAAATTGTTTAGAAACATCCGTTACCATTTATTCTCACTCTTCACACCACTTGTCCTTACCTTAATATTAAAACTTATAAGAAAGTTTTATAATTCCGCCCTAATCCTCGGCAATTTTTGCGCTGGTACAATAATAGGTACCTATAAATAATGTGTGCCCCACTTACATGTCTCTAATGGTGTAGAAATGGGTCCAATATTGTTAGGATTAACAACTATTTGAAATATGGTGGAAAACAGATCACTTGATTTGATATTATTTATAGCTTCTTGATTCTGTAACAGAAAAATGTTTCGATTAACCCTGGCTCGTTCAAGGTTACTGGTTATCTATCTAATATGCTATAACGATACTGGATATCTCCAGACTCTATGATCCATTTTATGTTAAGCTTATACTGTTCAATGGGCCAATTTTTTTTACTCTTGCTTGAAGGTGTAGTACAGAAGTGACTGGTATTTTATTATACTCCACAAAACAACATACATACATAATAGACCAGGGCTGAAGCCTTTGAAAATGGTAAAAAGTGAAAAAAATGAATAGTAGGATCAACCCCATTGGAAAAGGAAGAGAACATAACAAAAATGAAAGGAAAAATAATTTACGGGCGATCCGAGGTCGGGAAGTGGAAAGGGGTGAGTTTTTAAGGGTAGAAAACGATCTATCTCGATTTCCGGCAAAACTACAAGTCCTATGGAAAAACGTTAAATGGCAAAGTTGTAGGTAATAAAAAGATCTACAACTTTTGTATTTACACTTTTTTCACATAACTTCAAAATTTATGTGGAAAATTCAAATAACCAAGTTTTTGGTTTTTTATTTTTATCTTTTACAAAAAAAATTTTTTTTTCACGAAATTTGGTGAAAACTTACCTTTTTATGTCCCCAACACAATGTCATTTTTTTGATTTAAAATATTTATTTTTTCACCATATTTTGACTTAATATCGAAAAAGCACCCTAATTTTCATTCGAAAATTCTCACGTCAAAATATCTGCTTTTTAAAAAAAGTCGGTGGGCTTTTTGTTCGTTGAAATCTCTACTTTCTGATGGTGTAAAGAAATATACATTACTATGGTAAATGTTCTCAAAAAATATAAAGAAACGAAAAAAACTCGAATCCGATTTTTTTTTTAAATCATTATGTACAATTTTGAGCTATTTATTAAAATGTATACTTTAATTACTCGAAAAACGTAAGATTCCATGTTACATTGATAAACAAAAAATTGCAAGTCGAAATATACTACTATAATTAACAACCAAATAAGTTAATAAGGTTAATACTTAATAAGACATCTCCAATATTTTGAGAAAGTTGTAGAATCTTCTTTAAAATATATGCGTAGATGCCTATTTGTAATTTTTTTGTTTATTAATGTAACATGAAATCTTACGTTTTTCGAGTAATTAAAGTATAAATTTTAATAAATAGCTAAAAATTCTAGTAAAAATTGTACATAATGATTAAAAAAAAATTTCGGATTCGAGTTTTTTTCGTCGTTTTTTTGCAATTTACTATAGTAATGTATATTTTTTTTAAACCATCAGAAAGTAGAGATTTCAACGAATAAAAAGCCCAACGACTTTTTTAAAAAAGCAGATATTTTGACGTGAAAATTTTCGATTGAAAATTAGGGTGCTTTTTCGATATTAAGTCAACATAAGGTGAAAAAATAAATATTTTAAATCAAAACAATTATTTACGGGCGTTTGGGACATAAAAAGGTAAGTTTTCACCAAATTTCGTGAAAAAAATTTTTTTTGTGAAAGAAAAATAAAAAACCAAAAACTTGCTTATTTGAATTTTTCACATAAATTTTGAGGTTATGTGAAAAAACGAAAAAAACAAAAGTTTTAGATCTTTTTATTACCTACAACTTTGTCATTTAACGTTTTTCCATAGGACTTGTAGTTTTGCCGGAAATCGAGATAAATCGTTTTCTACCCTTAAAAACTCACCCCCTTCCACTTCCCGACCTCGGATCGCCCGTAAATTATTTTTCCTTTCATTTTTGTTATATTCTCTTCCTTTTCCAATGGGTTTCATCCTACTATTATTTTTTTTGGTTTCAAAAATTATCGACCCTGGTCTATAATTCAAAAATTGGATTTACACTGAAATCACAGGAGTCTCGGCAAGTCATCTTGCCGTTGAATAGAATGTTTTCATAGTGGAGAACAAACAAGGATAACATATTATACTTGCATCTACATAATATAATACCTAATTAAGTGGATTTTTCCATGACCATTCTCTTTGACTTCATTGTTCCATTTAGGTACTATGCTTATATACACTCGAGAATACGTACCAGTAATTTAGAATGCACTAAAACATAGGAAGCACCTTTTTGCTTATGAATGGCATGCGTCTGTACATCACAATTTAAGCATCGATTTATAGTCCAGAAACCAACTTGCCTCGAATGGACAAGTCCTGAATGGATTTTGTTAATGTTAAGCAGTCTTCCTACATGCCAGACTTCCTGAAACATAAGAGCAGGTGAGAATTTTTATAGAAGACATACCCTGTTATAACCTCTGAAATGATACGGGTTAAACTGAAAGTCTAAGAAGTAAATAAAACGTGCATGGATGCGGAGCGACCGACCGGTGCGGCCGTGGGTAGACACCCCTTCGCAGTCTTATTCAGAAGAAAGTTGTTTTTGAGTCTATTTTTGATTATTTAGTATAAAGTCAGATCCGGTCTTATCGTGTGGGTCTTACGATTTAACAAAGACATACTTTCAATTTTTTTTATCGCGTTTAACCTGTTTAACCATACTATCTAAATACAATCCGTAAGACAAATATGACAGACTTATGCAATTTTGACATGAAAGATAAGGATATTTATGTATTTTATTTTCAGCGATTCGCAAAAGTTTGTACCTTCGTCTTGATTTAAAGATGTCAGTTTTGTGACTTTGACAATTAATTTAATGTGACAATATGAACGATAAAAAGCAATTTTCTGTTTTTTTGCATCCCCAAGCAAAAAAAAATGGTGCTTAATTTGTTAAACTATTTCGAGAATGAAAGAAAAAGTGAAAATTCGCCAACCAATATGCAGAAAACCGTAGCAAAAGCACTGGGAATTAGTTTAAGGAATGTGCAGAAAATTGTGCATGAAGGAAAGCATAATATAATACCGAAGAATACTAAAAAATGTAAACGAAGAAAGCCAAAGGCTGAAGATTTGAGCGAAAATATTAAAATGGGAGTTCGGAACGTGATTTATGATTTATTCAGATCAAAAACCAGGTGCCAGCTTAATTTTTTCTTCCACATCAAAAAGTTCTGACTATCATGACAATATGAATTGCGAAATGTTTGAAAAATGGCTAAAAGTTCAATTAATCCCAAATTTAGATGAGCCGTCTTTAATTATTGTATTAGACAATGCATCATATCATTCAAGAATTTTAAATCAACAACCTAGTTCATCTAGGCGAAAAAGTGATATTTATGAGTGGCTTGAAAAACACAACCAAAATCCTTTACCAAATATGTTAAAATCCGAACTCCTATCAATGGCAACGTCTCTCAAATCACCCAAAATATACGTTGTAGATGAAATATTGCGTGAATATGGCCATGAGGTCCTACGAATGCCGCTATATCATTGCCAGTTTAATGCGATAGAATTAATATGGGCTGGGGCAAAATCTTTTTATGAAAAACATGTAGGTGATAGTCTTAAATCCTCACTAGGAGAGATAGTTTGGCAAGATTCAGTGGATCATATTACGCAGGAGTACTGGAATAAATCGGTGGAACATACAGAAAAATTAATAAGGAATTGGTGGGATCGAGAACAAGTATTTAGATGTGGAAGTAGCGCCGATGATCATTGCTCCATTCGAGGACGACTCAGATGACGAGGACTTTTCAGAATTTCTAAGTGATGATGACAGTTTTTAGTCTATAATTATAAACGGTTTTCTTTGTTTACATTTTTTAGCATTCTTCAGTATTATATTATGCTTTTTTTATGGACAATTTTCTGTACAATCCTTAAATTGATTACCGGTGCTTTTGCTACTATTTTCTACTTATTGGTTGGAAAATTACCATTTTTTCTTTTTATTTCTCGAAATAGTTAATCGAATTAAACTCCATTGTAATTTTAGGTTAGGTAATTTTATTGCTAAAATAAATTACACTGCTTATTGTCGTTTTTAAAAAATAGATTTAGTAGATATACTATTTACAGGGATGGCGAACCAATGGCTCCAGCAAAGTTAAAATCGAAACCCAAACGAACAACTGACATAAAAATCCGTGTTTCACCTTAAATCCCTGAACTGATTTTTAAAATCAGATCGATCCAAATCTCTGTGCCAATCGAACACGCCTCAGTGTATCAGCTGTTAGATTTATATGTGGCTGTCAACTGTCGAAACGCTGTGTTTTTAGAAAAAGTGGACTCTAGATTATAAAAATGATGTTTAATGTTTATAAAATTTATAGGTTAGAAAATAAAAGTCTAACCGATCAAAATCATTCGGGTTTGTTCATTGTATCAACGAGTCTGCGAGGTAAAAATCGAACTCGACAACTGTATAAACGTTTCCACTGATTAATTGAAATTTATTATTCAAAATCCCGGATAATAACATTCGATATTAGTTTTTCTGTTTTGAAAATGCATGTTGTTATTGCAAACAAATTATTTTTATATACAAGGTTAAGTGTTACCTATATAATAGTCATAAACCCGGTTTAACTATTTTTATCATATTCTTACCAAGAACAATAGTTGTGCAACGTACTTGACAAAAACAAAATAATACTTATAACTTTAGAAAAAAAAAGAGTTTATTGCCAAAAACAATAAATTATACGTAGGTTGGCCATCTCAAGCTAATAATGATATGATAATTTTACTGAGACAAAAATTATAAATTAACTACATATTATTATATTAAAGAGCCAACACGTATGAGGCATTTACTATTTGCTTGGAATTTGAGGAAAACATCAGTAAAACAAGGCTTATATTCAAGAGAAATGTAAGTAATGAAGCAGTTTCCAGCTTAATTGAAGAATTAATAGGAGCAGATTGGAATTACACCTCTTTGTAAACATAATTTACTTGGATTTTATTCATATACATACCTACTTCAAACGGCAATCGATAAAATAGCACCAAGACAAAAACACAACAAAATATCCATGGATTACGAAATTAGTTAAGCATGCCCAATGTAATAGAGACAGAGCATATACCAAGTTTATACTGACTAAAAACGAGGAAGATTGGAAAGACTATCAAACTAAACGGAATAGACTTTATTACGTACTGAAAAAACAAAGTACTATGATCACAACATAGACAGGTGCAAAGGAGATGGAAAGAAAACGTGGAGAACACTAAAAGACCTAGTAGGAAATAACAATAAACAAATAGTTCTCCCGGATATCGACTGTGGAACTTATGATGGGTCTATAGAGGAGAATTTTAATAGTTTCTATGTGGACCCTATACATAAAATCTCAAATAGCATAGAAAAGAAACATTGGAAGTGTAATATAGATAAAAATAATGAACATAACTTTCCCGGTTTCAAGCCTATAAAAGTACTAGTATAGTAGTAATCATTAAACATCAAATCGGTTAAGGACCTTTTCTGTGTGATAGGATATCCTCTTCTGCATTTAGTTAATACCTCCTTACAAACTGGGAAGATACCAGAAGAAATAAAAAAAAAAGTTATAATTCCTATACCTAAAGTTTCTAGACCTAAAACTCCATCTGAATTTAGGCCAATTAACTCACTGCCCGTGGTAGATAAGATCATTGAAACAATTGCCTGTCGACAACTAAGGAACTATTTTGAAAGTAATCAGTTATTGTTTGTGGGACAGTCTGGATTTAGGAGTGGCCATTCTTGCGAGTCAGCACTGCAATATGTATGTGCAACATGACGAAAAGAACTAAATGAAGGAAAAGTGGTGCTTAGTGCTTGCAGCGTGCGTTTGAAACAATCGATCGTGGAGTTCTAATAAAAAAGTGGCGACGATATGGTGTAAATGGCAGGGCATTAGATTGGATCAAATATTATTTAAGTGACAGGTTTCAAATGACTATATATAAATAAGGCGTTCCACAGGGAAGTGCGCTAGGTCCTTTATTGTTTGTTATTGATGTTAATGATATCCATATGGCCCTAAAAAAAACGTTTGCTGATGATACCCTTATTTGTGTATCGGAATAATTTTAGGGAAATAACTGATATTTTGAACAGGGAACTTAAAATATTGTATGATTTAAACTGAACACATCAAAGACAAAATGTATGGTAATAGGTTCAAAAGTAAATTGTAAGAAATAGGTATGCTGAATCAGGATTAGCCCTTAATATAAATGAATCTGAAATTAGCTTTGTGTCGGAAAGAAAATATTTGGGAGTTTTTTTTAGATTCACAGCTTACTGTTGCTAATCAGGTGGATTATCTTTGTAAAAAATTAGGAAAAAAGATTGGTTTCTTCTGTCGCATTTCAAATTATTTGTTCCAGTGGACCAGAACACTGGTTATAACACAATTATTTTGACCCACTTTAATTACTGCTGTTCCTTATTAATATCTTGTACTCAGGAAAATATATGTAGACTGCAGATTCAGCAAAATAAGATTATGCGAATTATTCTCAAATGCAATAGGTACATGATCTTCCAACGAGGACTGAACAGGGGCTCATTTTTGAGCTTCTTTGTATTTAAAGAAAAATCCAAAATAGCCAATCGATGTACTTTTTCCTGCAGAATTCAAAAATGAAACCAAAAATTTATTTGAACCAGAAACAAAAGAGTTGCGCTATGGATAAGGTGTTTTTTAAATGGAACATAGCTTTTTTTATACGATTTTTGGAACGAGTGATTTTTTTTTGTCCGTTCTGATTAAAATATTTAATATTGTGACAACTATTTTTATTAAATTTTAAGGTTTTATCCAGTATAATTTAACTTTAACCTGTTTGAAACATACACTAGGTAATAAAGGTATAATCACCTTTGAATCCTGCAAAGTCAAAAAGTTTGACAAATTTACTATAATATTGCCGAATTGACTTTGAAGGATTCAAAGGTGATTATACCTTTATTACCTAGTGTATGTTTCAAACAGGTTAAAGTTAAATTATACTGGATAAAACATTAAAATTTAATAAAAATAGCTGTCACAATATTAAATATTTTAATCAGAACGGACAAAAAAAAATCATTCGTTCCAAAAATCGTATAAAAAAAGCTATGTAGCGTAACTCTTTTGTTTCTGGTTCAAATAAATTTTTGGTTTCATTTTTGAATTCTGCAGGAAAAAGTACATCGATTGGTTATTTTGGATTTTTCTTTAAATACAAGGAAGCTCAAAAATTAGCCCCTGTTCAGTCCTCGTTGGAAGACCCTGTACACCCCAGTAAGAAGCATGCTACATAGCTTGAATTCGGCTTTCTGTCGAACAGAGCATAAGAAGGGCGAATTTAGTTCTAATATATAAAATAGAACATGAGCAGTTACCAAGATATTTTAAAACTTTTCTTAAGAAAAGATCAAATTTTCACGATTATAATATTCGCTCTGGGCACCACTAACTTGCAAGTTCAGCTTTTTTGCCTTTAAGAAGAAAGAAGGTGGCAGAAGAATACCAAAAACATCCTAGGTATGTAAGGGAAATGTAGTAAAATTTTAGTTTTCAAAAAACTAACACCTAATTTTGTTTAACTGCGTAAACGTGTAAACACGTTTAAATAAAAAAAATTGAAACTAACTTTAAGTCAAACAAAATTATTCTGTACAAGAACTCACCGCTTATAAAACTGCTCTTATTTTAATAAATGTTGTGGATACATTGACATATACTTTAAACTGTGAAAAATTCAAATTAAAATTAAGGAATGAACTGCTTATTCAATTACTGTAATTGCAATACTAATTGAATTATTATTATAGCTTAGGTATAAGCTTTTAGAAATAAGGTTTATGTATCTATAATTAACTTGTTGATACTAAATAAATAAATAAATTTAAAAAAAATTCCACTATAATTCGCTGTTGGTTATCCAGAGCGAAAAAATTTCCGATAAAATACATGTGTTGCCATGGTGACCTGTCAAAAAAACCCATGTTGATTGGTTAAAAAGTACTAGTGTGGAATTTTCAAAACTATAATTTAATCAGTCAAATTTTAATTAAAAATTCCATCGTTCTGTAGTGTAATTAATTATGGAATGTAAGCTGAAAGATAAAAGGTCTCCTTTTTTTGATTTTCTGCCGTTTTGAAATATAAGGGAGAACATAAAAATTATAATAAACAAACTATTGATAAAAAAATAAAAAGGCGACACAATTTTTATTTTTACTGGTAACACGATATTTTCTAGCCTATCTAGATGTCATATATCCTAAAAATTCTAGAGAATACGTGTTTGTTTTAACAGGAAAGGGGTCGTAATTGCATAAAATACGAAAATAAACAAAACTATGACCGGTTGACTAACTTCTGCCTTGCTCTACCAGCTCCAGAATATGTCTGTCTTTCTTCATATGTCAAAAGCATAAAAATAACTACTCTGATCAACACGACACTGCAGTGCGCATGCGAATCGTCACTAGTTAGGCAAATCGAATTTAACAGTTAAATGCTAGAAAATCCCACCTTAATAAGATAATCACGTGCATTAGCCCAACACGGCAGCAAATTTATCTGAATTGCGGTTCAAAATAACTTGTATAGCCGGAATCGGGTATTATAATTTAGTTGGTGTGAACATCTTTCTATAACACCAAGTTGAACTTTATATGACAGTCTCCCCCTAATCGTAAGTGCCCCTTGGAGTAAGCACTCTCGCTTCTCTTCTCCGAGTCGAATATATTGCTTCCGGACCTAGCCCTGCAATGTAATTTTCCTAGGAAGGTTTTTATTATTGGGATATATGTATTTTCAATAGGTTCTAATTTATGAGGTCAGTGCTGAATATGATGAATTTGGTTATAGTGAAACCCATTCTCTAAACAAACTTTCAATAGTACTACCATTATGAGCAAATACATCAAAAACGTTTTTACAATGTTAAAAATATTCTGTGAAAAAATAAACTAAACATCAATGCAATAGTACAAACCTTTAACGAGTCACCATCAGTAAAGGGCAAGACCTTGGGAAAATACAAACTATACAACTCTAGGTGACCTTGCACTCTTGCACAAAAGGCATTCTTCACATCAGGAACTTGCATTAAAAGAAAGTAATAAACAAACTATCAAAGCAACGATTTTAAGGAACTTTCATCACCTTTATCTTTGGTCATTTGGTCTCAAAACAACACTTCCTCCTCTCTTCTAATCTTTAATAAGTATTTTTAAATATTAACTAAGAACTACAGTTTCATGTAAGTATGTAGGTATTAGTTATTAGAAGCACGACATTTCCTAGTTTGGCAAAGAAATAAGCATGAAGTCAAAATAAAAAAAGTTTAAAACAGAGTTCCTTTTTAGTTACTTTTAAATTGCAAATCAAAAATTTTTCTTCCCCCCTTGCCGGGTTAAAGATTTTTCTTCCCCCCTTGCCGCGGTCAAGTATGGCCCTCTATATTTCCCATACGATTATATGAAGTTAGCTAAGCAAAGGTATTTACTTTGCTTTGCTGTCCTTAAGCAGCAAAAGGAAAGTACCTATTTTCTTTAGTCAAAATTCTAAGGTTTTTTTAAATTGAGCAAGCAAGATCATCCCTCGGATCATCCCAAACGCCTTCTATGTCAAAGACAACCTGGCAGTACTAAGACAATTCATTAAATACAGAGATGGAACAGATAAGCCTACTGAAAATAATACCCAAAGTTATAATGTGTGTGAAGAAAGCAACGAAAATTAGCGGCAACGGTTTTTTTACGGTAAACCTAGCCACGAATTGAGCGCCAAATTGCTAATTGCGCCTACATATCTGGCAACGATTTTTTACAGCAGCGTCAACAGTTACATCTACTGGTAGCAACGAATTTCTTCGTTTTCTTCCAACTAGTTGAAAAAAGAGTAAATGTGGCAACAAAAAGTTAAGTAATAACCTTTTTTATTTTTAAATAGGTTTTTGGCAACAAATTTGAATTTTAGTATAAAAAAATTATTATAGTACTTATTATCTACCGGAATATTTATTAACATTAAAAAGAAAATTGCAATTAAATCCGAACCAAAAGTTTTGACACTTCCATATTTTAGAGGACGATAGCTTATACCTTTAGCTACAGTATCCACCATATGACATATTTGAAAAAATGTCGGGGACTTTGTAAAAAATTAAAAACCTTGAAATATCGCGGTATTTTTTAGAAAAATGGCAATTACATCGTAACTAAAAGTTTCGACACCTTCATATTTCAGAGGACGATAGCTTGTACCTTTAGCTATAGTATCCACCATACGACATATTCCAAAAAATGTTGGGAACTTTGGAAAAAATTAAAAACTTCGAGATGTCGCGTATATTTTAACAAAAATGGCAATTACATTGTAACTAAAAGTTTCAACACCTCCATATTTTAGGGGACGATAGCTTATACCTTTAGCTACAGTATCCACCATATGACATATTTGAAAAAATGTCGGAGACTTTGTAAAAAATTAAAAACCTTGAAATATCGCGTATTTTTTTAGAAAAATGGCAATTACATCGTAACTAAAAGTTTCGACACCTCCATATTTTAGAGGACGATAGCTTATACCTTTAGCTATAGTATCCACCATACGACATATTCCAAAAAATGTTGGGAACTTTGGAAAAAATTAAAAACTTCGAGATGTCGCGTATATTCTAACAAAAATGGCAATTACATCGTAACTAAAAGTTTCGACACCTCGATATTTTAAAGGACGATAGCTTATACCTTTAGCTACAGTATCCACCATATGACATATTTGAAAAAATGTCGGGGATTTTGTAAAAAATTAAAAACCTTGAAATATCGCGGTATTTTTTAGAAAAATGGCAATTACATCGTAACTAAAAGTTTCGACACCTCCATATTTTAGAGGACGATAGCTTATACCTTTAGCTACAGTATCCACCATATGACATATTTGAAAAAATGTCGGGGACTTTGTAAAAAATTAAAAACCTTGAAATATCGCGGTATTTTTTAGAAAAATGGCAATTACATCGTAACTAAAAGTTTCGACACCTCCATATTTTAGAGGACGATAGCTTATACCTTTAGCTACAGTATCCACCATACGACATATTCCAAAAAATGTTGGGAACTTTGGAAAAAATTAAAAACTTCGAGATGTCGCGTATATTCTAACAAAAATGGCAATTACATCGTAACTAAAAGTTTCGACACCTCGATATTTTAAAGGACGATAGCTTATACCTTTAGCTACAGTATCCACCATATGACATATTTGAAAAAATGTCGGGGACTTTGTAAAAAATTAAAACCCTTGAAATATCGCGGTATTTTTTAGAAAAATGGCAATTACATCGTAACTAAAAGTTTCGACACCTCCATATTTTAGAGGACGATAGCTTATACCTTTAGCTATAGTATCCACCATACGACATATTCCAAAAAATGTTGGGAACTTTGGAAAAAATTAAAAACTTCGAGATGTCGCGTATATTCTAACAAAAATGGCAATTACATCGTAACTAAAAGTTTCGACACCTCGATATTTTAAAGGACGATAGCTTATACCTTTAGCTACAGTATCCACCATATGACATATTTGACAAAATGTCGGGGACTTTGTAAAAAATTAAAAACCTTGAAATATCGCGGTATTTTTTAGAAAAATGGCAATTACATCGTAACTAAAAGTTTCGACACATCCATATTTTAGAGGACGATAGCTTATACCTTTAGCTATAGTATCCACCATACGACATATTCCAAAAAATGTTGGGAACTTTGTAAAAAATTAAAACTTCGAGATGTCGCGTATATTTTAACATAAATGGCAATTACATTGTAACTAAAAGTTTCGACACCTCCATATTTTAGAGGACGATAGCTTATACCTTTAGCTATAGTATCCACCATACGACATATTCCAAAAAATGTTGGGAACTTTGGAAAAAATTAAAAACTTCGAGATGTCGCGTATATTTTAACAAAAATGGCAATTACATCGTAACTAAAAGTTTCGACACCTCCATATTTTAGAGGACGATAGCTTATACCTGTAGCTACAGTATCCACCATATGACATATTTCAAAAAATGTCGGGGACTTTGTAAAAAATTAAAAACCTTGAAATATCGCGTATTTTTTTAGAAAAATGGCAATAACATTGTAACTAAAAGTTTCGACACCTTCATATTTTAGGGGACGATAGCTTATACCTTTAGCTACAGTATTCACCATATGACATATTTCAAAAAATGTCGGGGACTTTGTAAAAAATTAAAAACCTTGAAATATCGCGTATTTTTTAGAAAAATGGCAATTACATCGTAACTAAAAGTTTCGACACCTCCATATTTTAGAGGACGATAGCTTATACCTTTAGCTACAGTATCCACCATATGACATATTTCAAAAAATGTCGGGGACTTTGTAAAAAATTAAAAACCTTGAAATATCGCGTATTTTTTTAGAAAAATGGCAATAACATTGCAACTAAAAGTTTCGACACCTCCATATTTTAGAGGACGATAGCTTATACCTTTAGCTATTGTATCCACCATACGACATATTCCAAAAAATGTTGGGAACGTTGGAAAAAATTAAAAACTTCGAGATGTCGCGTATATTTTAACAAAAATGACAATTACATTGTAACTAAAAGTTTCGACACCACTTCTAGTTACGATGTAATTGCCATTTTTGTTAAGATATACGCGACATCTCGAAGTTTTTAATTTTTTACAAAGTCCCCGACATTTTTTCAAATATGTCATATGGTGGATACTGTAGCTAAAGGTATAAGCTATCGTCCTCTAAAATATGGAGGTGTCGAAACTTTTAGTTACAATGTAATTGCCATTTTTGTTCAAATATACGCGACATCTCAAAGTTTTTAATTTTTTCCAACGTTCCCAACATTTTTTGGAATATGTCGTATAGTGGATACTATAGCTAAAGGTATAAGCTATCGTCCTCTAAAATATGGAGGTGTCGAAAATTTTAGTTACGATGTAATTGCCATTTTTCTAAAAAATACGCGATATTTCAAGGTTTTTAATTTTTTACAAAGTCCCCGACATTTTTTGAAATATGTCATATGGTGAATACTGTAGCTAAAGGTATAAGCTATCGTCCCCTAAAATATGGAGGCGTCGAAACTTTTAGTTACAATGTTATTGCCATTTTTCTAAAAAAATACGCGATATTTCAAGGTTTTTAATTTTTTACAAAGTCCCCGACATTTTTTCAAATATGTCATATGGTGGATACTGTAGCTAAAGGTATAAGCTATCGTCCTCTAAAATATGGAGGTGTCGAAACTTTTAGTTACAATGTAATTGCCATTTTTGTTCAAATATACGCGACATCTCAAAGTTTTTAATTTTTTCCAACGTTCCCAACATTTTTTGGAATATGTCGTATAGTGGATACTATAGCTAAAGGTATAAGCTATCGTCCTCTAAAATATGGAGGTGTCGAAAATTTTAGTTACGATGTAATTGCCATTTTTCTAAAAAATACGCGATATTTCAAGGTTTTTAATTTTTTACAAAGTCCCCGACATTTTTTGAAATATGTCATATGGTGAATACTGTAGCTAAAGGTATAAGCTATCGTCCCCTAAAATATGGAGGCGTCGAAACTTTTAGTTACAATGTTATTGCCATTTTTCTAAAAAAATACGCGATATTTCAAGGTTTTTAATTTTTTACAAAGTCCCCGACATTTTTTGAAGTATGTCATATGGTGGATAATGTAGCTAAATATATAAGCTATCGTCCCCTAAAATATGGAGGTGTCGAAACTTTTAGTTACAATGTAATTGCCATTTTTGTTAGAATATACGCGACATCTCGAAGTTTTTAATTTTTTCCAAAGTTCCCAACTTTTTTTGGAATATGTCGTATGGTGGATACTATAGCTAAAGGTATAAGCTATCGTCCTCTAAAATATGGAGGTGTCGAAACTTTTAGTTACGATGTAATTGCCATTTTTCTAAAAAATACCGCGATATTTCAAGGTTTTTAATTTTTTACAAAATCCCCGACATTTTTTTAAATATGTCATATGGTGGATACTGTAGCTAAAGGTATAAGCTATCGTCCTTTAAAATATCGAGGTGTCGAAACTTTTAGTTACAATGTAATTGCCATTTTTGTTCAAATATACGCGACATCTCAAAGTTTTTAATTTTTTCCAACGTTCCCAACATTTTTTGGAATATGTCGTATAGTGGATACTATAGCTAAAGGTATAAGCTATCGTCCTCTAAAATATGGAGGTGTCGAAACTTTTAGTTACGATGTAATTGCCATTTTTCTAAAAAATACGCGATATTTCAAGGTTTTTAATTTTTTACAAAGTCCCCGACATTTTTTGAAATATGTCATATGGTGAATACTGTAGCTAAAGGTATAAGCTATCGTCCCCTAAAATATGGAGGTGTCGAAACTTTTAGTTACAATGTTATTGCCATTTTTCTAAAAAAATACGCGATATTTCAAGGTTTTTAATTTTTTACAAAGTCCCCGACATTTTTTGAAATATGTCATATGGTGGATACTGTAGCTGAAGGTATAAGCTATCGTCCTCTAAAATATGGAGGTGTCGAAACTTTTAGTTACGATGTAATTGCCATTTTTGTTAAAATATACGCGACATCTCGAAGTTTTTAATTTTTTCCAAAGTTCCCAACATTTTTTGGAATATGTCGTATAGTGGATACTATAGCTAAAGGTATAAGCTATCGTCCTCTAAAATATGGAGGTGTCGAAACTTTTAGTTACGATGTAATTGCCATTTTTCTAAAAAAATACGCGATATTTCAAGGTTTTTAATTTTTTACAAAGTCCCCGACATTTTTTGAAATATGTCATATGGTGGATACTGTAGCTAAAGGTATAAGCTATCGTCCCCTAAAATATGGAGGTGTCGAAACTTTTAGTTACGATGTAATTGCCATTTTTCTAAAAAAATACGCGATATTTCAAGGTTTTTAATTATTTCCAAAGTCCCCGACATTTTTTGGAATATGTCGTATAGTGGATACTATAGCTAAAGGTATAAGCTATCGTCCTCTTAAATATGGAGGTGTCGAAACTTTTAGTTACAATGTAATTGCCATTTCTCTAAAAAAATACGCGATATTTCAAGGTTTTTAATTTTTTCCAAAGTCCCCGACATTTTTTGGAATATGTCGTATGGTGGATACTGTAGCTAAAGGTATAAGCTATCGTCCTCTAAAATATGGAGGTGTCGAAACTTTTAGTTACAATGTAATTGCCATTTTTGTTCAAATATACGCGACATCTCAAAGTTTTTCCAACGTTCCCAACATTTTTTGGAATATGTCGTATAGTGGATACTATGACTAAAGGTATAAGCTATCGTCCTCTAAAATATGGAGGTGTCGAAACTTTTAGTTACGATGTAATTGCCATTTTTCTAAAAAATACCGCGATATTTCAAGGTTTTTAATTTTTTACAAAGTCCCCGACATTTTTTCAAATATGTCATAGGGTGGATACTGTAGCTAAAGGTATAAGCTATCGTCCTCTAAAATATGGAGGTGTCGAAACTTTTAGTTACGATGTAATTGCCATTTTTCTAAAAAATACCGCGATATTTCAAGGTTTTTAATTTTTTACAAAATCCCCGACATTTTTTCAAATATGTCATATGGTGGATACTGTAGCTAAAGGTATAAGCTATCGTCCTTTAAAATATCGAGGTGTCGAAACTTTTAGTTACGATGTAATTGCCATTTTTGTTAGAATATACGCGACATCTCGAAGTTTTTAATTTTTTCCAAAGTTCCCAACATTTTTTGGAATATGCCGTATGGTGTATACTATAGCTAAAGGTATAAGCTATCGTCCTCTAAAATATGGAGGTGTCGAAACTTTTAGTTACGATGTAATTGCCATTTTTCTAAAAAAATTCGCGATATTTCAAGGTTTTTAATTTTTTACAAAGTCTCCGACATTTTTTCAAATATGTCATATGGTGGATACTGTAGCTAAAGGTATAAGCTATCGTCCTCTAAAATATGGAAGTGTCAAAACTTTTGGTTCGGATTTAATTGCAATTTTCTTTTTAATGTTAATAAATCTTCCGGTAGATAATAAGTACTATAATAATTTTTTTATACTAAAATTCAAATTTGTTGCCAAAAACCTATTTAAAAATAAAAAAGGTTATTACTTAACTTTTCGTTGCCACATTTACTCTTTTTTCAACTAGTTGGAAGAAAACGAAGAAATTCGTTGCTACCAGTAGATGTAACTGTTGACGCTGCTGTAAAAAATCGTTGCCAGATATGTAGGCGCAATTAGCAATTTGGCGCTCAATTCGTGGCTAGGTTTACCGTAAAAAAACCGTTGCCGCTAATTTTCGTTGCTTTCTTCACACACATAAGTTATAAATATTTAATATTTACAATAATATTCCTCTTTTTGAAAAATTTATGAGCATTTGGTTGTAAGTCTATGTGTATCATATATATAGGTAATCAGACATCAATTTATTGTACGATATAAAATAAAAAAAAGCTGATGGCAGTGACAGTTATGCTGGATTTAACCTGCTCATCCACAATGGGCATAAGTCGAGACCTGTTATGATGCAATAAGGAATATTAGAATTTTCGTTACAAACATTTATGTTTTACCTTTCACATAACCTAAACAAATAACCAACCGAATGGGAAATAAATACCTAATGTAAAAGACAGAATTTGTATTTATAATTTGAGATTCTTACGTTTTATCAATAATAAAGAAATGAACTTTTCTTACCAGTGCAAAAAAGCTATCATACATTTCCTCTTCGGAAAGCTCCATTGATTCTTTGGTAACCTTTTCATTCTTCTCAAGTTCAATTATAACATTCAGGCAGTTGCAAGATAACATCTTTGAAATTTCAGGAGAAAACCACTAAAACCTTAAAATTGTTTAATTAAGACTTTTAATTATTACTTTTGTATCTTGGAGTAATTATAAGGTCTGAAAATGTACTATAATGTACAATAATATACACCACACTGTTTTATTTACAAACACTGGGTTTTATAAATAAAATTTGCAATTCTTTCTAAATAGGTAGGGAATTTAAGAGTTTCGTTTAGATTTACTAATGGCATGTATTAATTAAAATAAAATTTACATTAACATTTAAATATTTTACAGATAAAAATTAATAAGTAATAATTTAACCCACAAAGAAATTCACATACCAAAATCTGATTTGAGATCTCTGCTGGGCAAACTCAAAAGTAAAATGCGTACAGAGGGAGTGCGTGAAACGTGTGCGTGGTATTTTTAATTATCTTTTCAAAATATTTTCTAGAATACCTGAAAAGAATTTCTGTCTCAACAAAATAGTTGGCAAATTGCCTGAAAATTAAGGTAGAATAATCAAGTAAATATTCACCTGTTGGTTGTTTTTGACCGGGGTTTCTTGGGGGACTAATCGTTTTCCTTGTATCGGGGGTCAAGTTAGTAAACTGCTTGCAATTATTAGATATTTTGGTACGAAACACAACAAATAATAAACTAGATTTGCACAAAAGTTTTTATAATAACAATGTAAAACAATACAAAGCAAGCACACGGTCGAACATCAGATTTCAAGTATTAAAAGTTGCCTAAAATTAAAACAACATTTGTGTCGCCATCTATGGATTACTAGCATAATATTTCTGTAAAGTAATAATTTTTATTGCAGGTTCCCGTTGCTACTGTATTGTTAGTGGACAAGTAAAAATATTTGTTGGTAAAGTATGCACAATCTATTATTTCTCTGTGCCGATCAAGAAATATCTCACAGCAGTAACGCTTGAGCTGCCACGAGACAGTGATGTCAAATGTATCCTTTTTAGTAACTTTTTTTTTTAATTAAAATGGAACCATAGACAATTTACCTTTAGATACCTACAGCTTATCTCCTGCGCAAACAAAAGTTACGTTTTATGGGTGAAAAAATACGTCCGAGCGCATGACTCGTCGGTCAGCTGTCTTCATTCGGGGAACCTTCGTGCATGCGCACAAACCTCGTGTTATCGGCCGTCCTACTTTATCGACGCGCTCAAGAATACTCTCCAGAACCGGCTCGGCCGCCATTTTTGTTGTTGTTTTAAAGTTTCTCTTCTCTGCAGATTCCTTGTAGTTTTCTAAAGTTTTCAGCTATCGGATCGGCCATCGTGGATTGTGGGACTGGTGTTTAATATTTATATGGATTTCTGGTTTTTGTGTAGTTTAGTTAGTGAATTGTGTTTGTGCTTTTAGTGACTCGGATTGTAATATAAACAATGACTAGTACTAGTTGCAGCCGTTGTATAATTGTATTATGCCCAAATAGGGGTAAAATAAACCCTCTATGGTGGCATATGAGCAAGAATTTAAATTTTAAAGCCCGGACCTGTCTATTTTCCCATTCGTCAAACGATAATGTTGCAGTGCGCATGTCTAATAGTTCCCAGTTTTGTTTACATGCGCGAGGCCATAAAACTGCCACATTCGTGATTATTGTTTGTTTATCTAAAGGTAAATTGTCTATGAATGGAACACGATCAAAGAAAAAGGAAGCAAACGTATGAGGTCTGTTATAGTAATGCGTCTAGTGTATTAAACTAAATTTTTCGATCAATATTTCAATACTTTAAATAGGAATGTGTTTTATTAATTGTATATTAGAATATAGAAAATTGTTCAAAAAATGTTTTTTTCATATACAAATCATCGTGGATTAATAAATAGTCTTTTCTAGGTGCTCCTACTTCTAAAATATAACCGAACAAACTTGCCTTTTGTTAAATATGGAATACCAGTTAACATAAAACACAAACAATAGTATTAAACGCTGTATATTAAAAAAAAATTACAATACTTTTTGTTTCATTAGTCACTTTAATTATCCAAAATCATGGAAAAATGAAGCCACTCCTTATCTAATCGAATCACATACATAATATACGGCAAATTCATAAAAACGCGGGTGGATCCACCAATTGCAAGGCGTCCTCCTTTAGTTATATAAGCTAAACAGAGACAGTAAGTATCAATGATCTGGCAACTATAGACGAAAAGAACAAATTAACCTCTGTTGACAAAATCGTATTCCATTCTAAAGTAAATCAACATACAAATTTTGCCCCTCCACTTTATTTGCCAAACTTACGCTGTTAAAAATATTAACATGATGTGGGAAATTTAAATCTTTGTCTTAAACCTTATAAAAAGTCTGCAGTATGGCAACGCAGCAGTAAGAGATCCGCCCCCAAAGATGCGACCACCACGACATTGGTCTGCGGCCATGATAACGTTGTTTCATTAATTTCCGTTTAGGGATGTCCACAGACAATGTATCGTGGAAAAACATAGATGTTTGCGATGCATCGAAAAAAAACGGCAAAATAATTATTTTACCAATAAAATTAAGACCTAATACATGGATGCATCGTCAAATATCCAATGGCCTCGATGCATCGCTTAAAAACGATGAGCATTGAAAAAATCTGTTTTCGATGCGTATATCAAACACCCCTATTTCCGTTTGTATTTCTTTGACAGCGGTCTGAAATTCTCTTCAGTTTATCGGTTTTGTATAATAATTGCTGGGTTTTTTAGTGTTTTGTGATATTTTTTAGAGACTAATAATTAAGATGGAAAAGACGGAAAATAATAATTCTGCAGTTACTTCTCATAGGATAGGTGAGTAAATAGACATTTGGATTATTTGTAGGTTATAGTAGCAAAGTCACATTCTAAGGTAAATACACCGTAATCCCTACTCCCGGCCCCACCCAGCTCTTCACCGCCTCTCTCCTACAAACGATGTTGTTAACACATTTTAATAGCGTTTATGAATGACATGTGTCAGCTATAGATACTAGATCATTGGAAGTATCTTATTGGGGGATCTCACAGGTGAATTTTAGAATTTGCAAATATTATTATTTCAATCGTTCTAAAAATTATATTTTTTAAACATACAAAAAGGAAATTAAAATTTTCAAGTAATTAAATAATACAAACTGAAGTATCCTTTACTGTTGTTGCATTAGCTCCACCTGTGCCGCCGTAACACTCTTCATTCCCTCTTGAATTGATCCCAAATTTGTCTTCCAGGAAGAGAGTAAATCCCGCAGCTGTTGCCATTGGGCTCTCCCAAAGGTTCTATGCATGGTACTCGTAACAGAGACTTTCCTGGCTGCTTGATCCATTCGAGCGCTTACGAGTTTTGTTTTTAAAACTAAAAATATTTGAAAATTTAAGTGTATATAGTAGGTAAGTAAATATGAAGCGTTTTTCCAAATAACTTTTAGAGTCCATCATACAAGCGCCTTCACAAAGACAAATATAATTAATTTATGTTGGGCTACATGCTTGGTAAAACTGTTGTTCCATTGCACAGAAAGAAAAAATAATAACTACCTACTTGTTAATATTGTTTTATTACTGTAAGTAAAACACTTTTTTATCTTGTTGTGTTTCACAAATTTAATCAGTTTCCTGACACGTGTTTCGGCCCTTGCGGGCCATTGAACTTGAACTGAACTTTTTATGGCATATTTCGAAAACAAATTATTTAACATAAAAAATCCTCTAATTAAAAACATTCATTTTTGGCGTAGGTATGTCGACGATGTGTTTTGTGTTTGGACCGGTACGGACCGACAATTACACCAATACAATCTTCTTAATAGTCTAAACCATAAAATTCAATTTACCATAGAAAAAGAGACTCAATTTATTTCCTAGACCTCACAATAATGAAAAACCAACAAAATAAATTTACCTTCCAAATTTATAGAAAACCAACTACCACAGATATAGTCATGAACCTGAAGCTAGCGGCCAGCGGCCAACGGCCGAATAAATAAATATTTCGCGCGGAGTGTACCACATAGGCAGTGTATGCTTTCCCTGATTATAAATATGTATATCTTTTATTTATAATATAATTGTGGCAAAATTAGAAAAACTATTATAGTCTATAAGAGGTGGAGTGTGCGCAATTTAATAGGCGTTATTATTACCAAAAAAATAAACTACAAGGTAGATTCAAAAATGAGGGAAAAAACTATTTCTGTAAAAATGGCATTTCACAATAAAACTTCGTGGAGGGCTTTATTATATTACAAACTACAACATACTTAAAGAATTTTTCCCTAAATAGCCTCTACGGGGTTCATTCAGAAATTTAAAATAAACATGTTTTTACAAAAACCGTAGTTTTAACTAGTTCACGTTGAAACTTCGTGGAGTGCTTTATTATATTACAAACCACAACATACTTGAAGGATTTTTCCCTAAATAGCCTCTACGGGGTTCATTCAGAAAATTAAAATAAACATTTTTTTACAAAAACCGTAGTTTTAACTAGTTCACGTTAAAACTTCGTGGAGGGCTTTATTATATTACAAACTACAACATACTTGAAGGATTTTTTCAGAAATAGCCTTTACGGGGTTCATTCAGAAAATTAAAATAAACATTTTTTTACAAAAACCGTAGTTTTAACTAGTTCACGTTGAAACTTCGTGGAGTGCTTTATTATATTACAAACCACAACATACTTGAAGGATTTTTCCCTAAATAGCCTCTACGGGGTTCATTCAGAAAATTAAAATAAACATTTTTTTACAAAAACCGTAGTTTTAACTAGTTCACGTTAAAACTTCGTGGAGGGCTTTATTATATTACAAACTACAACATACTTGAAGGATTTTTTCAGAAATAGCCTTTACGGGGTTCATTCAGAAAATTAAAATAAACATTTTTTTACAAAAACCGTAGTTTTAACTAGTTCACGTTAAAACTTCGTAGGGGGATTTATTATATTACAAACCACAACATACTTGAAGGATTTTTCCCTAAATAGCCTCTACGGGGTTCATTCAGAAAATTAAAATTAACATTTTTTTACAAAAGAAAAATCCTTCAAGTATGTTGTAGTTTGTAATATAATAAAGCCCCCCACGAAGTTTTAACGTGAACTAGTTAAAACTACGGTTTTTGTAAAAAAATGTTTATTTTAATTTTCTGAATGAACCCCGTAAAGGCTATTTCTGAAAAAATCCTTCAAGTATGTTGTAGTTTGTAATATAATAAAGCCCTCCACGAAGTTTTAACGTGAACTAGTTAAAACTACGGTTTTTGTAAAAAATTTTTTATTTTAAATTTCTGAATGAACCCCGTAGAGGCTATTTAGGGAAAAATCCTTCAAGTATGTTGTAGTTTGTAATATAATAAAGCCCCCCACGAAGTTTTAACGTGAACTAGTTAAAACTACGGTTTTTGTAAAAAAATGTTTATTTTAATTTTCTGAATGAACCCCGTAAAGGCTATTTCTGAAAAAATCCTTCAAGTATGTTGTAGTTTGTAATATAATAAAGCCCTCCACGAAGTTTTAACGTGAACTAGTTAAAACTACGGTTTTTGTAAAAAAATTTTTATTTTAAATTTCTGAATGAACCCCGTAGAGGCTATTTAGGGAAAAATCCTTCAAGTATGTTGTAGTTTGTAATATAATAAAGCCCTCCACGAAGTTTTAACGTGAACTAGTTAAAACTACGGTTTTTGTAAAAAAATGTTAATTTTAATTTTCTGAATGAACCCCGTAAAGGCTATTTCTGAAAAAATCCTTCAAGTATGTTGTTGCTTGTAATATAATAAAGCCCTCCACGAAGTTTTAACGTGAACTAGTTAAAACTACGGTTTTTGTAAAAAAATGTTTATTTTAATTTTCTGAATGAACCCCGTAAAGGCTATTTCTGAAAAAATCCTTCAAGTATGTTGTAGTTTGTAATATAATAAAGCCCTCCACGAAGTTTTAACGTGAACTAGTTAAAACTACGGTTTTTGTAAAAAAATGTTAATTTTAATTTTCTGAATGAACCCCGTAGAGGCTATTTAGGGAAAAATCCTTCAAGTATGTTGTAGTTTGTAATATAATAAAGCCCCCCACGAAGTTTTAACGTGAACTAGTTAAAACTACGGTTTTTGTAAAAAAATGTTTATTTTAATTTTCTGAATGAACCCCGTAAAGGCTATTTCTGAAAAAATCCTTCAAGTATGTTGTAGTTTGTAATATAATAAAGCCCTCCACGAAGTTTTAACGTGAACTAGTTAAAACTACGGTTTTTGTAAAAAAATTTTTATTTTAAATTTCTGAATGAACCCCGTAGAGGCTATTTAGGGAAAAATCCTTCAAGTATGTTGTAGTTTGTAATATAATAAAGCCCCCCACGAAGTTTTAACGTGAACTAGTTAAAACTACGGTTTTTGTAAAAAAATGTTTATTTTAATTTTCTGAATGAACCCCGTAAAGGCTATTTCTGAAAAAATCCTTCAAGTATGTTGTAGTTTGTAATATAATAAAGCCCTCCACGAAGTTTTAACGTGAACTAGTTAAAACTACGGTTTTTGTAAAAAATTTTTTATTTTAAATTTCTGAATGAACCCCGTAGAGGCTATTTAGGGAAAAATCCTTCAAGTATGTTGTAGTTTGTAATATAATAAAGCCCCCCACGAAGTTTTAACGTGAACTAGTTAAAACTACGGTTTTTGTAAAAAAATGTTTATTTTAATTTTCTGAATGAACCCCGTAAAGGCTATTTCTGAAAAAATCCTTCAAGTATGTTGTAGTTTGTAATATAATAAAGCCCTCCACGAAGTTTTAACGTGAACTAGTTAAAACTACGGTTTTTGTAAAAAAATTTTTATTTTAAATTTCTGAATGAACCCCGTAGAGGCTATTTAGGGAAAAATCCTTCAAGTATGTTGTAGTTTGTAATATAATAAAGCCCTCCACGAAGTTTTAACGTGAACTAGTTAAAACTACGGTTTTTGTAAAAAAATGTTAATTTTAATTTTCTGAATGAACCCCGTAAAGGCTATTTCTGAAAAAATCCTTCAAGTATGTTGTTGCTTGTAATATAATAAAGCCCTCCACGAAGTTTTAACGTGAACTAGTTAAAACTACGGTTTTTGTAAAAAAATGTTTATTTTAATTTTCTGAATGAACCCCGTAAAGGCTATTTCTGAAAAAATCCTTCAAGTATGTTGTAGTTTGTAATATAATAAAGCCCTCCACGAAGTTTTAACGTGAACTAGTTAAAACTACGGTTTTTGTAAAAAAATTTTTATTTTAAATTTCTGAATGAACCCCGTAGAGGCTATTTAGGGAAAAATCCTTCAAGTATGTTGTAGTTTGTAATATAATAAAGCCCCCCACGAAGTTTTAACGTGAACTAGTTAAAACTACGGTTTTTGTAAAAAAATGTTAATTTTAATTTTCTGAATGAACCCCGTAGAGGCTATTTAGGGAAAAATCCTTCAAGTATGTTGTGGTTTGTAATATAATAAAGCACTCCACGAAGTTTCAACGTGAACTAGTTAAAACTACGGTTTTTGTAAAAAAATGTTTATTTTAATTTTCTGAATGAACCCCGTAAAGGCTATTTCTGAAAAAATCCTTCAAGTATGTTGTAGTTTGTAATATAATAAAGCCCTCCACGAAGTTTTAACGTGAACTAGTTAAAACTACGGTTTTTGTAAAAAAATGTTTATTTTAATTTTCTGAATGAACCCCGTAGAGGCTATTTAGGGAAAAATCCTTCAAGTATGTTGTGGTTTGTAATATAATAAAGCACTCCACGAAGTTTCAACGTGAACTAGTTAAAACTACGGTTTTTGTAAAAAAATGTTTATTTTAATTTTCTGAATGAACCCCGTAAAGGCTATTTCTGAAAAAATCCTTCAAGTATGTTGTAGTTTGTAATATAATAAAGCCCTCCACGAAGTTTTAACGTGAACTAGTTAAAACTACGGTTTTTGTAAAAAAATGTTTATTTTAATTTTCTGAATGAACCCCGTAGAGGCTATTTAGGGAAAAATGCTTCAAGTATGTTGTAGTTTGTAATATAATAAAGCCCCCCACGAAGTTTTAACGTGAACTAGTTAAAACTACGGTTTTTGTAAAAAAATGTTAATTTTAATTTTCTGAATGAACCCCGTAGAGGCTATTTAGGGAAAAATCCTTCAATTATGTTGTGGTTTGTAATATAATAAAGCACTCCACGAAGTTTCAACGTGAACTAGTTAAAACTACGGTTTTTGTAAAAAAATGTTTATTTTAATTTTCTGAATGAACCCCGTAAAGGCTATTTCTGAAAAAATCCTTCAAGTATGTTGTAGTTTGTAATATAATAAAGCCCTCCACGAAGTTTTAACGTGAACTAGTTAAAACTACGGTTTTTGTAAAAAAATGTTTATTTTAATTTTCTGAATGAACCCCGTAGAGGCTATTTAGGGAAAAATCCTTCAAGTATGTTGTGGTTTGTAATATAATAAAGCACTCCACGAAGTTTCAACGTGAACTAGTTAAAACTACGGTTTTTGTAAAAACATGTTTATTTTAAATTTCTGAATGAACCCCGTAGAGGCTATTTAGGGAAAAATTCTTTAAGTATGTTGTAGTTTGTAATATAATAAAGCCCTCCACGAAGTTTTATTGTGAAATGCCATTTTTACAGAAATAGTTTTTTCCCTCATTTTTGAATCTACCTTGTAGTTTATTTTTTTGGTAATAATAACGCCTATTAAATTGCGCACACTCCACCTCTTATAGACTATAATAGTTTTTCTAATTTTGCCACAATTATATTATAAATAAAAGATATACATATTTATAATCAGGGAAAGCATACACTGCCTATGTGGTACACTCCGCGCGAAATATTTATTTATTCGGCCGTTGGCCGCTGGCCGCTAGCTTCAGGTTCATGATATAGTCATACCCGCAGATTCAAAGCACCCCCAACAAACATAACTAGCTGCATTCAATAGTATGGTAAAACGACTAGTTAACATTCCTCTCTCAGACATCCAATACAAAAAATAATTAGATATCATAAAAACAATAGCTACAAGCAACAGTTACCCAACAAAAATCATACACCAAATAATAAAGAGAAAACAAAGACAAAACACACAAAAACTTCTCTACAAAGAACATCCCACTCCAATTAAGGAAAAATACTGCTTAATAAGATATGCAGGGAACACAAGCCAAAAAATCGCCAAAAAACTTAAAAACCTTAATATTATTCCTATACAAGTCAATAAAAACAACTTACACAAACACATATCTAATGCTAAAATAGAAACTAAAAACTAACTTTTACAAAGTGGGGTCTACCAAATAGAATGCGACAACTGCGGGGCTATCTACCTACATGAGACAAACAGGTAGAAATTTTGACACCAGGCTTAAAGAACACAAAACATCTATTTAAAAAAACAAACAAAATAAAACAGGTTTAGCTGATCACTGCATATTACACAATCACTCAATCTCTAACAACATAAAACCCATATACATACACACACAATTAAAACAGAAAACTAAATTTACTAGAAACAACAGCTATCAAAAAAGCCATAAAAAACAAATGTAATGTTATTAATAATCAAACGGAAATGTAATTTTTAATAGCGCACTAATTTAGAACTAATAATAAATACCTTTAAAAGTTAGGAAACCCACAGTTGACCATTCAATCTTCTAATTATAATTTTAATTTTATGACATGTTTATAATTATCATAATAAGATACTATAAATATCTTTGTAATGTCACCTAGAATTTAGTAACGTCTTGTACTCCTTTGACAATTGCCCGCAAGGGCCGAAATACGTGCCAGGAAACTGATTAAATTTGTGAAACATAACAAGTAGTTATTATTTTTTCTTCCTGTGCAATGACAAATTAAATTTTGTCCCTAAATTTTTTATTATAATAATGTCCCTTATTTTTAATCAATAAAATAAATAAAACTTAGTTACCTTCAATAATAAAAGCCTCCACTTCATCCTTATTAATTTGCAATTCTTTCTCGATAACGTCAAAAGAAATTTCAGGATTGCTTTCTGCCAGCTGCATAAAACTTAACAATCTCATCTTCCGCATATTCTGCTCGTGATTCAAACCTTGATTTGTAACAAATTCCTTGTGCTCTTGATAAAACTTAAGATAAGCGGCTAAATTTTCGCCAACGAAAATATTTAGCAGATCGTGAATAAGTTGTCCTTTAAGTATATGCACTGGTTTAAGGGATAAAAGGGGATCTAAAAGAAACGTATGAGGATCGGCGATTGCGGATGTTATGCAACGAATTGCATCTTCTCTAGCATGAGAAGCTGTTTTGTCTGTGTATGTTCCTAATAATTCGATCATAACTTTTGCTGCTTGTTCACTAAAATGAGTTTAAAAAAATATTAGTTTAAAGCAGTTTTGCATTAGAAAATTAAGCGGTAAATAAATAACTGTTCAAAGAAATCTAAAAAAAATATAAAAATCGTAAAATTGGGTATCTGACAAAAATTTTTTGTAAATATTACCTACCTTTGGTTACTTTTTAGTAACACCTCATGTAAAAGCCTGTACAGCTTTTGTAGTTCTTCATTTGACAATGGGCAATGGCCAAACTGCTGTTTTAGATGACCAATATCTTGGAAAATCGATTTGATCTGATTAGTGTGTTTAGCTATTAAGAGCAAATGGTAATAAACAGGGTATCTCATTGGAGACCGCTCGTCCAGTGATTGATACAACAACCATAGCCTAAAAGAAAAATATTGTGAAAATGAAACAAATAGGTAACATTCTTTTGGAATTTTTATAATGGAAAAATTAGAAAGAAAGAGCTTTAAATCACAACAACATATCAATTATAAAGCAATACTAGGACTAAGTAGGCATGTAGAATAGTATTTGTAGTTATTGCAAATGTGGTAAAAGGTTGTTTTGCAGTATGCTCATAAAATGGTCCACTAGCAGTGAATATACTTACGCTCTTATACAGACTTCTCCAAGTTTTTGACTTTGAGGTTTAGTGAGTTTCTCACAAAAGGCTAGTATTATATTTTCAGCTCGTTCTGGGGGAACCTAAAAAAATATTTCCACATGATGTTAATTTTTCTAAATTACTTAATAGTTTTTAGGAAATTATTTAAAGAATTACCTATTAAAAGTAGGGACAGAAATGCCTGTGGAAATAGTAAATGTTTATAAAACATGTCTGTAGCACATTGTAATATTTTTTGTAAAAAATACTAAGTACCTTTTATTCAGTGTTGCATGATACCCGAGATGTAATTATTATACAGACAAATGAAAAATTCCTCTCATATTCGATTGTAGAGATAACCCTTTAATCATTGTTAAATAGGTTATGATCGAGGTTATGATGTTCTAAATCAGCTCAGTATAAAAGCACCTCTGGAGTGCCACAAGGCTCTAATTTGGGTCCTTTACTGGTTTTGCTAGCCATGAATGGCATTGTTGGTGTAAAATAATTATAGATTATTTATATTCCACCTGAGAATATGTTAGTTGTGGTGCATTAAGTTTTCTATGCATTTTAAGAATTTATGTTGAATCCCTTCTAACTTCTGAATATGTGCATTATAGCAAGGATTCCAGACACAAGAAGAGTATTTGAGATGAGTTCTTATTAATGAGCTAGCCATGCCATGAATGGCATTGTTGGTGTAAAATAATTATAGATTATTTATATTCCACCTGAGAATATGTTAGTTGTGGTGCATTAAGTTGTCTATGCATTTTAAGAATTTATGTTGAATCCCTTCTAACTTCTGAATATGTGCATTATAGCAAGGATTCCAGACACAAGAAGAGTATTTGAGATGAGTTCTTATTAATGAGCTATATAGTTGCTTAATAGCTTTAGTATTCGTGAAGTCAACGGTAACGCGCTTTATAAATCCGAGAAGTTGAAGGTAATTTCAGCCATATTTAAGTTGACAACTTACCAGAAACATTAGAGACACAATATCATTTAAAACCATTTCGACTTCAGGTTCATTCCCATCTTTAAAACAGGTGTCGCATACACCAATGATCTTGTGTAAATCATCTTCAATGCCTTTAGGTGACCTTTCTTCTGATATTTCTGCTCCTAGGCCTTTAAGGTAAGCTCTTAACTCTTGGGCCTAAAAAATGGAGGAATTAATTGGATGCAAAGTTTCCTTTTTAAATTTTACCAACTGTGTGTTAAAAATACATATGCAGTCTGAAAAAATCATCATTTTTTTGATCTATTAATTTCAGTTTCATATTTGCAAATGTTTTGAGATTGCATTGCAGTCGTATGGTGGTTGTATGGAGCTGCGGCAGGATTTATTACACAGAATTCAGGAAATAATACTGACCTGGTCCTCTGGGGGAATATCTATGAATACCGGTTGTACTTGCATTTTGCTTTAAACTCCACAGTGTCGGAAGGAAATTCTTTAAAATACCAAAAAAAAATCTTCCAACTCAACCAACTTCGTGGTGTTTAACCTAAAAAAGAAAATATGACAGGACCAAGACAGAACAGAGGGATGGACTTTCGGAATTCGGAGTAGTATCTGTTCATTTCGGAACGGATTTTTACGCGGAACAGGTATAATGGACATACCAAGAGCAAGTAGTTCCGTCGGAACAGAAAACGAGTAAACTGTTATTTTATTATGATTTTGTATTGCATTGCTGCGTTGTGCTTTGGTATGGTCTGAGATTGTGTCATTTTGAAGATGGTTGTAGGTTGGGGTTAAAAAAATAATTGCGAAACAGTTTGGAACTGGAGACGGATTTTTAAAACAGGTATTTTTTAGAACCGGAATAGTTTGTACCTGTTCCTACAAATACGCAGCTCCGTCCATCTCTAGATCAAATAAGATGACAAGAGTACGATAATGTTTAATTTTTGGGATTTCTACTAAAAAAACTTATTGTTGCTACTTGTTCGTAGTTTTCTATTGGCTTAACGAATGAAGTCATAGATGACGCTCTTATCTAGGTCACATGATAGCCACGTGAACTTTTTCCTGACAGTGACAGCCTTGATTCAGTTGTCAAAATTATTATTAGGTTAGATTTATTTTTCTTTGCTGGTGGTGATTTCAATGTGGGTATGAAAAAAAGCTGATGTAACAGTTATTTTGTGAATTAAGTAAGATAGGTTTGATTGTTCATTCTGAAAATTGTCGATATAACGTCTAGGGAAAATTGTAATAATGTCCAAAAGAGTCCAACCTCCATGGTCACCACCATCGCCTGAAAAACAGCCCGTTCTCAAGCTGTACAATAGCTTAACCAGGCAGAAAGAAGTATTTGTTCCGATCTGTGGAAAAAGAGTAAACTGGTACAGCTGTGGACCTACCGTGTATGATGCTTCCCATATGGGACATGCCAGGTATCTTATTTTTAAATTATTATGATTTGTTTCAATAGGGTAATTGCCACATCTTCAGTTCAGTTTTATAAAAAAACTATATTTGTCTGAAGTGATAATACAATCAATAGCAGATTAAGTTTTAAATAGTAAGGAAATACATTCTCATATCTACTAGAAACTTGTAATTTCTAGAACAGAAATATTTCTGTTAAAAGTCAAGTGATGTTAATGTAATTGCAGTTTTCTACAACATAAACTAGGGTAACCAAAGTACCTAGTTAGGTTTTTGTCATACCTATAATAGAATGATAAACCAAACCCGGGGATAAACCTTACTAAAAAAATATTATTTTTGTTTTTATTATAGATCCTACATTACCTTTGACATTCTCCGCAGAGTCCTCACTGATTATTTCAACTACGACATTTTTTATGTAATGAACATAACAGATATTGATGACAAAATTATCAAAAGGGCACGCCAGTACTACTTGTTTGAAAAATATGCTTCTGAAAAAAAAGACCTGAAAGTTGTTGTTGCAGATGCTGGTGAAGTTTTAAAAAATTTAACAAACCAAGCGAAAGAAAACACTGATTCAGATAAAACACCCATGTATGATAAAATATTAACCAGGTAAGTAATTAAAAGTGAATTTTTATAGAATTTTATTTATTCATTTTGTAAAATAACCACTACCTAGGTAACTTATAAAATAGAATTTTCTTTGCTTTTTTAAAGCCTGTTTACATTAGGTGCAAGTTAATGCATGCAAGTTATAGCAAGGCAATTAATTGCATTGCATGACCATTTACATATTATGAATCATACTTATATTTTTATGCAATTCTTTTGATAACAGATGAAACCAACCTTCAAAATTCATCCAATATCATCTGAGTTTATTGTAAAACTGTGTTTCTGTTATTTTTGTTAATTAAAACAATGGATACCGAAGTGGAGAGATCGGCGAAGTCATCTTTACTAATCCTAATATTCACAAGAATCAACAAAAAACTACACCCAACGATTCAAAACACAAACACTTTTATGCCTGTTATGTTTACTTTTTGATCAGGTTGGTATTGAAAATATTAATAGAAAAATCACTAAAATTGCATGCCATTTGCCATCACATTAGAATATAATATTCTAGTTTTGTGCAATGCAAGTTCTGGTTCTTGGTCTTGCAATTGCTTTAACTGCACTAATTTAAACAGGCCATTACTACTAAGTATTTATTTTTTATTTTATTTCATGATCATATGGATTATATTTGTAAAAAAGTTTAAAAAAAAAATAGGAGTACTAAATAGATTAGCATTTATAGTAAAAAAATGATTTTCAATTGTATTATTTTACCTCATTTTGTTTTTTATAGTTCAATTTTATCGAGAATTTTATATATTATGTTCACAACAAGATAAAAACAGATTACAGATTTTACAAAACAGCAATGAGAAATAATGAGAATAATATTGGGATGTAATAAATACACTAAAATAAGGGAAATGCTAAATTGTTTACAATGGATGAATATAGAAATTTTTTTATTATTTCGTATTTTGATTTTTATTCATAAAATAAATTTAAATATAACAGCACCATATTATGAAAATTTCTTGACAAAATTTAATGAAGTTCATTTTCATGAAACAAGAGGAAAAAATAACTTTATTTTGGATCATACAAATTTGAAATCGACTCAAAAATCAATATTTTTTAGTGGTGCTATAAAATATAACAAGTTAGGAAATGAAATTAAAAGGTGTACCTAATTTAAAACTATTTGTAAAAAAATTAAAGAATCAAATTTAATGTAAAAAAGTTTAATAAAATAGTCTTTCTAGATTGTAATTATCTATCAGGAGAGAAGAAAAAATTTACAATTTGAAATGTACTTAAATAGTTCAATGAACTAATAAAAATTTGTTATTATTATTATTATTATTATTATTATTATTATTATTATTATTAAAAAAATAATAAGAACCGCCTATGGGTACCCATACTTAAGCACTGACATTTGTAGGTAAGCAATATTGATCCAGCTGCTATGTCAGATATTTTTTACCCACTTTAAAAAAAAGAACAGAAGTTCCAAATTATTAACATATTTTTTTTAAAAATGAAGCTTTAAAGTGCACTGAAATGGTTATTTGCTCCTAAAGGAGAATAGCTGGTAATGTGAACCCCTCCAGCATTCCTACAACATCAAAACAAACTCTTCTACTATAGATTCGGTTAACAGTTCTGTAAACAAAAAAACATATGTAAATGGGTTTTTATTAGGTCTATGACCATACTGACCTATCTAAAAAAAATCCTTATTTCCGGGAATTATGTTCTTTAATGTATTTTTATCTTATCAGGTCAGTGTCTTATCTTACTTAGTTTTGTTATTATCATTAACAATTTAAAGTGGATTTAGAGATCACATGAATACATACGCACGTATTTCCTGCTTTTTAAAAAATGTTTTGGAAATTTTTAATAAATATCTACCCATAAATTTCAAATCATTAATCCCATGCATTCTCTACTAAGCGTAAAGGTAAATCTCTTATGTTCTTGGGTATAAGGGTTTCCGATAATCCCAATAATGGGATGTCTATAAAATAGACATTATTTTAGGCAGAGAAATTGTAATTGTCCTAAAGGGACCTTTAAGTATTCCTTCACTGGTATACCAACGGAGGAAGACTTTACAGTGTTTCATTTATTTTCTTTCAAATTTACACTCCTCTTAAAGTATGGCTACATATTTCTTCAAATAAATGTTCTACTTTTTTCTGTTTTGAAAGTTTTTATTAAATCACATTACATACTGACGTTTTTTTTTGTTAAGGTTAAATGAATCTATAGAAAATTTAGAAAATGCAATTAAGACTGGTGACAACGCCAGGATAGCCGAAGCACAACAGAAATTTATTAAAGAAAGTAAGGATCCCCTCTCAGATTGGTTAGATTCTAAATTAGGTGATACTGTAACCGAAAATGTCATTTTTACCTCATTGCCACGACATTTTGAGGAGGAATTTCATAAAGATATGGATTCTTTAAATGTAAGTTTAAAAATATTTTATGGTAGGTATTTATGCCTTTAATTTAACCACTAGATTTTTTTCTGATACCTACATAATTTATCTACCTAGCATATTTAATTTACTTTAGGACTAGGATTTTGAGAATATAATAATTATTTGGAGATGAACTACTTTACTGTAAATAAATTTATATAGAACATAACATGGCAACCACAAAGCCAAGTGTCTATTAAAGTTCATCCTATGTACAGTTGTAGCCTATATCGGTATAAAAAAAGCATACACGAATTAGAATGAGATCCATATTTGCGTAAAACCGGTTTATCGCATGTTAAAGGTTATTAAAAATGCAAACATTGGCGTTGGGCGTTAATTCAATAGAATAACAAAAATAAATTTTTTTATTTTATAATATCTTAACCGTTTTATAAAAATTATAATAGAAAGAAAAAAACGTTTAACAAGAATAAATAAAATTTAATATTTGATCATATATCACTGTTTTTCTATTACTTGAGCCAGTCTATTCGGAATTGACTGAATTATATTTGGATCAATCTCTTCCCAGCACGCATGTATTATTTCCCATAAATCTTCTGAATTTTGTGGTCTAAAATTTGGATTATATATTTTTTTTACGATTATACCCCAAATATTTTTAATTGGATTGATATCGGGACTATAAGCGACCCAAGGCAGCACTTCCACATTATGGGTTTGAAACCAGTGGGTTACAGCATTGGCGGTGTGGACTGGACAATGATCTTGTTAAAATATGAAAGTATTTATTAGGATATATTTGCTCAGCAGATGGTATATGGTAAATATGTTTTCTAAAATGTTAATGTAATTTCCGGCATTAAATCTTCCCTCTACTCGCCAGCAAAACACCAGGTCCACACTTATTCATCCCCATACATTTACAGAGAAACGCCCATGTCTAGAAGTGAGGGGGTTAGTATATCGCTCTTCAAACCTGGTATTGTTTGGACGGTATACACGAATTTGTCCGTTATAAGTCGACTGGAACATCATTTCATCAGTAAAAATGACCGTGTTCCAAAATTGAGGATTGTGGTATATATAATTTAAAGCAAAAATAATCCTTGATTGTCGCTGATCCTCGGTAAGAAACATTTTTTTCGCAGCTGGGCGACATTTTAGTTCAGATTCCTTTACTCTCCTGCTGGCAGTAGGTTGGGAGGCAGGAAATGCTGTATCAATAACAGCATCCCTTGCAGTTGCAAATGGATTATTTCTTAAATATCTTTAAAAAGCAGCATCCTGTTCAGGGTTGGAACGTTTGGGACGACCTAAACCAATTTTCCTCTTTAGGGATTATTCTTGTTCCCAGCGTTGCTTAATTTTCGATATATTTTTTTTTTATTTCTATTATACAACTGTGCTACAGCACGGATTGACCATCCTTTTTCGATTCTTGATACAATTTGAGCCTTTTCAACTTCAGACAACTGACTAGGCATTTTTATGGTCTTCTGTCCAAGTTTATCAAACGTTACCACCTTTTAATTACACCGACGCCAATGCTTTGCATTTTTGATAATCTATGACGTGTGATAACCTTCAATAAACAGTCATTTAGACAAGCCGGTTTTACGCAAATAAGACAAAACTTACCTCTCATTCTAATTCTTGTACGTTTTTTTTATGAATACAACTGTACCTACCAATATAGAGAAATTCCGTGATGACGAAAAATACATCCACCTCGCATTATCCTGTTATGAATTCTTAAACTTTTATTTGTAGGTGCTTAGGCCAAATGTACTTACTAGGGTTAGTGAACACATTCCCGAAATTATAGCATTCATTGAAGGAATCATCAAAAATGGTTTCGGCTATGTTGCCAATGGTTCTGTGTATTTTGACGTTGCTGCGTTTGATAAAAAAGACAAGCACCATTATGCTAAGTTAGTTCCCGAAGCATATGGGGATTTTTATAGTTTGCAAGAAGGAGAAGGTGGGTATGGGAACAGCTTTTTGTTTCTTATTATTTTTATTATCTATCTTTCTAATCGTCGTCGTCGGACACTGAGCATCTTTACGGGTTTTGTTAACAATTTTTAATATTTTCTACTTATCTTGATGAATTTAAGTCTAGTTTTCGTAGAGCATAGTATTGTAATTTGCCCGGAATTACAGAAAATATTTTCTTTGTAAATATAAAAGTGTTTAGTGCTCTAATTACGTTAATCAATTGTGTCATTTTCAGGTGACCTAATGACAGCAGATATGCGCAGCGAAAAACGATCCCCGAATGATTTTGCCTTATGGAAGAAAAGTAAACCCGGCGAACCGTCGTGGCAATCTCTCTGGAGCTTGGGCAGACCTGGCTGGCATATTGAGTGCTCTGCCATGGCTTCGGCTATTTGCGGACCTTACTTGGATATACATACGGGTGGAGTCGATCTCAAATTTCCACATCATGATAACGAAATTGCACAGAGTGAAGTAAGCAAAAGCTTTTTATTGGCCGTTTTCTTGCACACACAAATTTATTTTTTATATGAAGTATATGGAATCCAAGCACAGTGGTACTTTGTGTATTTCAATATAAAAAAAACAGTTACACACTTGTCCGATAGGCTACAATGTTCACTTTTAATTATTTTCGCGGACATTATATTATCTTCTAAACGTTTTAATGGCTTTTCTTAAACGGATTGCGCGCATTCTAGTAGGTGCCAGCGTTAATCTGTTTCTAGTCTGCAAAATGGCAGATGTTTCGGTAAAAACGCAAATAGCGTTCCCTATACTGGATTGTGATGCACTTCGTGGTTTATTTAGTTGTCTACCTTTCGATTATTGCCAGTGTGGCTGCCTTTTATATTGGAGTTAATTCCGCTGGGATGGCGCTACGGTGTATTGATGGCCGCTTTGCTTTTGTAAAAAGGCTTTTAATACATCTTACTGCTGTTGTTGGAATTGCTTGGGTTATGGCTGTCCGTAGAGTCCTGACAAGGACGAAACGGCCGTTGTCGTCTACCCGCACCAGGGTATCCATTGTGCTTGGATCCCTGTGTATTTCAATATAAAAAACAGTAACACACTTGTCCGATATGCCACAATTATTTCCCTTTAATAAATGTATATGTTGTAGATATACCATATTAATTTGATAATATTTTTTTAGGCACATTTTGGCAGTTCCGAGTGGGTAAAATACTTCCTGCACTCGGGCCATCTAACTATTGCCGGTTGCAAAATGTCAAAATCTCTAAAGAATTTTGTAAGCATACAAGATGCACTGTCACAATACTCTGCTCGCCAATTAAGATTTGCATTTTTACTTCATTCCTGGAGAGATACCCTCGATTATAGTCAGAATACTATGGAAGCGGCTCTGCAGTATGAAAAGTTATTTAATGTATGTATTTTTTTCTACTACCTTACTTTCATTTTTGACCCCGAAACAATGGAGGAAAACGGTTCCTTTCTTCCCTCTAAATTTCTTAAGAATTTTAATAAGCAAAAGTGTTAACCTTGTTTATTTATTAGTATTTATTAATCAATCAAATCAAATCAAAATACACTTTATTGTTATAACAAGAACAAGTACATCTTGTTAACAAAGCTTTAGACAGTATTAAAACTGTTATGGAAATTACAATGTTCACTATATAAAGTACTAGCGTGTACCCGGCCTGCGTTGCAATGCCAGGCATTATACGCCTCTGAGATAATAATAAGGCGAGTTCACCATCACGTCAAGATTTATAAATGCAAACCCGAACAAACCTCTAAATTTATCAGTGTTTCTCTACAATATTATGCATGTATTATACATAAAAACCTTCCTTTTGAATCACTCTATCTATTAAAAAAAACCGCTTCAAAATCCGTTGCGTAGTTTTAAAGATTTAAGCACATATAGCTGGGGACAGATGCGACAGCGACTTTGTTATATACTATGTTAAGAAGAAAAAGTAATTCACTAAATAGATAAATAAATAAATAGATAATCACACCTTATGAGACAACAAAATAGTCATGGTCAAAAATTTACAAACAAATCAATTGAAGACGAAGACAAGCTCAATCATACAAAAAATCTGGCAAGAACATACACTAATCAAAGTTAAAAAAAAATATTAAAGGGAATGCCTAGATATTATCATTGTAAAATTTCTGGATAGTTTAGTTTAGTTTAGTTTAGTTTAGTTTCTTTATTTCAGATTATGTTACATAATTTACAATAATTACAAACATAAAAGGAAATGACGTCACATAGAAAATATAAGCTTAAAAATTACATATTCAAAAAGTCGTCCATATTATAAGGCTCTAATTCCACCAAGGTTGCTCTAACTTTTCTCTTAAATTGTTTTTCATTATTTATTCTTTTTATGTTCTCGGGCAGTTTGTTGTATAGTTTCAAGCACATATAATTGGGCGACCTTTCAGTCAGAGTTAGCCTGTGTATGGGATAATTGACATTTAAAGTTCTTGTGTCATGTTGATGATTGACTGGGGTTTGAAAACAGTTTTTATTTTTAAAGAAAAATATTAGGCACTCGTAGATGTATAATGCATACACTGTCAATATCCCAAAGTTTTTAAAAACAGACCTACATGTTACATTAAAATCTAGTTTTTTAATTATTCTGACTAATCGCTTCTGAATTACAAATATACTTTGAATTTGACTATCTCTTCCCCAAAACATTATCCCATATTTCATACAAGATTCAAAATTAGCAAAATACAATATTTTTAACGTTTTTTCATCCATGTATTTACCAGTAACACGAATACCATAACAAATGCCATTTAGTTTCTGTGATAGAGATTTAATATGAAGCGACCAGTCAAAAAATTCATTAATCTGTACTCCCAAAAATTTTGTAGACTCTGATATGATAATTTTTTCTTTACCGATATTCAGGTTGGTTGGTTTTTCCACTTTTGACGCTTTTGTTCTAAAAAGAATTACATGGGTTTTTTCTTTATTTAGGATAAGTTTATTTTCCGCAAACCATTTTGTGACTCTGTTAAGAAGGTTTATACACTCTATGACCAGTTGATCGATACTCTTGCCCCCTAAAAGTAAATTAGTATCGTCGGCGAAATTAACCATATCCTGATTAGCTTGAATTAGATTATTTAAATCATTGATAAAGATAATAAATAAAATTGGTCCTAATACACTCCCCTGTGCTATACCGACACTGTTTGGTAATGTTTTGGAGTTATACGATTTTCCATTCTTACTGATACAGACTTTTTGTTTTCTGTTATTAAGATATCCCGTTATCCACTTAAGAGCGTTACCTCTTATTCCATACATTTCAAGCTTCCTAATTAATATATCCCTATCTAGGCAGTCGTATGCTCTGGACAAATCCAAAAACATGCCCACAGCCACACTACCATCCTCAAGGTGTTTCAAGGCCGCCTGAAGAAATTGAAAGATTGCAGTTTGGGTGGATCGTCCCTTTAAATATCCATGTTGCGTGTCATTAAATAAATCACAACTAGTCAGAAAATCTATTAATCTTGAACACATTGCCATCTCAAACAATTTTGAGAAACCCGTCAATATACTAATGGGCCTGTAATTATCCATTCGTTCTGGATCACCCTTTTTTAAAAGCGGTTTTACCAGTGCTATTTTTAGATTTTCAGGAAATATTCCATATGTAAAGGAGTTATTTATTATATAACATAGAATGTCTTTACATGTCGTAATAGAGATTTTGACAATACTAGTAGGAATTTGGTCGACACCGGAACTATGTTTATTTTTTATTTTGTTTGCTATTTCGCATAGTTCTTTAACTGTCACTGGCGTTAAAAACATTGACTGATCGTTTCTGGCGATATTACAATTATATGGAATATTAGGCAAACTACTCATAAGATCGGGTATTACAGATGTTAAATATTTGTTAAATTTATTTGCTATATTCTCAGGATTTCCCTCAATTTCTATGTCCGAGTTTTTTCTAGCCTTTCCTGTAATTTCTTTATAAATTGTCCACATGCATTTCATTTTGTTATCCGTATTATTAACTCTATTGGCATACTGTTTTTTACGAGATTCTTTTAAAAGTTTATCATATACTTTTTTCTTTTCTTTATATTGAATATTGAAGTTTTGATAATGTTTTGATAATATTAATAACAAATCTAATTCGTGTTTGCAGTCAACAATTTCCTTATCCTTAGATACCTTTGAAACTTTTGCTCTCGAACATAATTTTAGAGGGAAATACTGTTGAAATATATTTAAAAAATTGTTCATAAATGCACACCACTGCTCATCAACATTCTCTCTTTTCACAGCATAAACATTCGTCCAATCTTGCTTACTCAAACATCATAGTATAGTAGGGTCTAGTAATTAGGTGCCTTTTTAGTCTTTGCTTAAAGAGCCTGTCATCAATCACCTGCCGATAAGCCAGTGGTATGTGGTTATAAAATTTGATGCTCTCAAATATCGAGGAATTTTTGGTGAGAGTTGTTTTTGGTATGGGAAGAGGAATATCATTCACAGTACGCATGTTATAGGAGCTGTTAATAGCATAATTTTTATATTTTTTTATGGATAAGGCCAAGATAAAAATTCCAATCAAAGTTAAAATCTTTTCCCTGACAAATAAAGGTTTACAGTGAGCATGCCAATTAACACCACACAAGTAAAGTCGCCACAGTGGATATTTTCCCGTGCGTCATCACTTTCACGTCATCAAAATCGTATGAATCAAATCAAAATTACGAGACGAAAAAAGTCAAAACTAAGTCTTAAGCTCATAAAATGGACCTGCCTGCCTACCGTTTGACGTACCTACATAATATCCCGAAAAATTATTATTTAAAGTTTTGCCCGGCATTCTCTATTATCTAAAAGAAATTGACAAACAAATGTTAATACATTTAATACTATTTTCAAAGCTTAAAATCTAGAAAAGTTTGGTGTTTTAATGACTATTAAAATCGCAAAAGTCAAATTTTTGACATCCTTTCATTTAAGGGAATTTAACCACTGCCGTAACCTTTCCAAAGAACTTTCACGGTTAGAATATTTAAAATAAATAAATTAGGTATTATAAAAATTCATCAATACTTACCGCCAAAACAGATGGTGGGTATAATTAGCTCTAAAAAGAACTATTTTTGGGAAAAAGAAACAGTTTTAAGGCACACAAATTTACAAAATACAAATTAGATTGGCAGATCAAAATAAGGTTCACAATGACGTTCTAAAATACAACGGTAGTCAACTAAACAAATAAAAAAAGTAATTAATTGACGTTTATAGTTTTATTCTTGTCTAGCACGTTATATTATTGCGGAATCTTGGAGACGTTCTTTTATGCTTTTATTCAAACTTGTTACCAGAGAACACACAGCCAACAATATTCTGTGCTTGTTACTGTAATAAATAAGGATCCAGAGTTATTAACCACGTTGAGTCCTGATCGTTGATTGATGACGCACGGGAAAAGATCCACTGTGGCGACTTTATCTTAATGTCCTCTTTTGCAAAACCAATGTAGAGCCCAATAGGCCCTTACTACTAAATCCCCAAAAAGCAATACCATACCTCAAGCGACTTACAACAAGTGAAAAATAAACCATTCTACCCACACTCTTCTCCAATTCTATTGAGACAACTCTCACTGCGTAAGAACCGGACGCTAGTCTCCCTTTCAATGCAAGAATGTGGTCCTCAAACTTAAGTTTATCGTCGATTTGAACACCCATTTAGCAACGCCCGAGTTTTTAACAAAATTATCTGTCAAAGTTAAGTCAGAAAACGAAAACTTAAAGGTGAGAATACTAGTTTTGCTGATATTAAAACATAATAGGGTCGCATCACACCATTGTTTGACAAGCAGTAAATCGTTCTGCACAATTAGCCTTAACTTAATAAATTTTAAAATAATATACAGCGTGTCCTACCTCGATGGGCCATAAAATTTTACACCCATTTCTTTTTCTAGGAATTTTTCCTCAATGTAAAAGACGCAACACGCACTCTTAATCAAACTCACACTACATTCGAGACTTTTACAAAATGGTCACGACATGAATTGTCACTAAATCAAAAATACCTTCAAAGTAAGGAGAACGTACATTTAGCTCTCTGTGATAACATCGACACCAGGACAGCATTGGATGGTTTAAGAGATCTTGTTACTTCGGCAAATATTTATTTAAGAGAAAGAAAACCACCGAACAAAGTTCTCTTATACGATATAGGAGTCTATGTGACGAAAATTCTTTGCGTTTTTGGAACGACTCATGAAAATGCAAAATTAGGTAAGTCAGTTTTCCAGTGCAAAGGAAAATATTTTTTTTAATTTTAAAATGCCTTATTTCCAAACGAACCTGAACTGTTCATTACATGAAAATATATTATAGAAAATAATAATCATTAAAAAATAATAACAATAAAAAATGGAAGGTAATCCAATTTAATTTAATAATAAAATCAATTTAAAAAAATAGTATATATTTTTTAATTTTTCTGATATTTTTTGGAAGATTGTTATATTTTATTATTCCGTCATAAAAAAGAGATTTTTTTCCGAAATTACTTTTTAACTTTTTACTAGTATAGTTTGATAATTTATACAATGTCTGGTGTTACGATCATGTAATATCTTATTCTCCTGAAATGTTTTGTTTTTTTTTGTTTTAAAATAATAGAGTGAATTAGAATACAATTTTTTAATTTATAAATGTTTTGAACGTTTAAATACCCCTTCGGTCTACATAGATTAACAGTTGGTTCGGAATGTGGTAATTTGTGTATGCATTTAATAACTTTATTTTGTAATTTTTGTAATGGTTTTAAGTTTGATAAACAAGCAGATCCCCATACAGAAGCTAATTATTGAAATTTTGAATATATTAATGAAAAGTATATATTTTTAAATATTTCAAAGGAATGTAATATCTAGCTCTGTACAAATCAGATACCAAGGGAGATATAGTTTATAATATACTGGATATGACCTTTACATTTTCAAATAAAACTAAATTATATGCATAGGTTTAGGTTTTTGTTTAATCCATGCATACAGGGTGTTATTTAATTAAGTATGTGGCCAAACTCCAAGTGGTGCTTCTTCAAGTGATTTTAAGAAGAAAAGTTTATATAAACATGGGTCCGAAAATGCATAGTTTTTACGATATAGGGTGTCAAACTTTAATGTTCGGATGAACGGATGTTCGTAAATATCACTTTTATTCGATTTTGTTTAGATTTGGCAATTCTGTTTGTAATAACAAGAGGATAATTAAGCCTCAATTAGATTAAAATTATTAAGTCCAGTGGCATCCCGGAAGATAGTCTAACTAATTTTATTGAAATTATGTATTTTTTTCGAATTAAGCAACTACAAATACAACTATTTTATCTTCTGAGTTTATTTCATATTATCTTGCTTTGTTTTCGAGAAAAAAATAAAAATCACTTTATTGCATGTCCCCTGGACAATAAGAGTAAAAAATTTAAACTGCTTACCAAGCTATTAAGCAATTAAAATTACACGAAAGTCCTCTTTTGAATTTTATGTAAAAATTAAGTTTGTTTGAACAGCAACTGTTCCATAGCACTCTTATTATTTTTTTGTTACTTTTAAAACATTGCAGTAATAAATTATTACGTTATGCGATTATTTTATGTTAATTTCTTTTATCGAAAACAGTTTTAATCTGTGCGAAAAAATTCAAAAGAGGACTTTTGTGTAATTTTAATTGCTTAATAGTTTGGTAAGTAGTTTACATTTTTTACTTTGATTATTCCAGGGACATGCAGTAAAGTGGTTTTTATTTTTTTCTCGAAAACAAAGCAAGATATCAAAAAACTTAAGAGATAAAATAGTTGTATTTGTAGTTGTTTAATTCGAAAAAAATACATAACTAGCGTGTACCCGGCCTGCGTTGCAGCCCGGCATTATACGACGTGAGATAATAAGGCGAACAAACCTCAAACTCAACCGTTTGCCGGCCCGTCCACAATTCACATCCATGCATAAAACATAGTCTGTCTTCGTCTATTCCGGCTTCGGTGCTTCGGATCGATCGTTGAACGGGCCGGGGACTGGTTAGGTTGGGTCGTTCGTTCTCCCTACTCTAATTTATCAGTGTTTATCAGTGTTTCTCTATAATATTATGCATGTATTATACATAAAAACCTTCCTCTTGAAAGTGCTATCTATTAAAAAAAAAACGCTTCAAAATCCGTTGCGTAGTTTTAAAGATTTAAGCACTTATAGGGACAGGACGGGCGATAGCGACTTTGTTTTATACTATGTTAAGATTAAAAAAAAAAATTAGTGGCGCGCAGTTTTTTGTCAAAAAACTGTCTTCTGGGACGCCACTGGACTTAATAATTTTGATTTAATTGAGGCTTAATTATCCTCTTGTTATTACAAACATAATTGCCAAATTCCAACAAAATCGAATAAAAGAGTATTGAGATATTTACGAACATCCGATTTTTTTTTAAAGTTTGACACCCTGTATCGTAAAAACTATACATTTTCGGACCCATGTTTATATGAATTTTTCTTCTTAAAATCACTTAAAGAAGAACCCCTTCGCGCTTGGTCACATACTTAAATAACACCCTGTATGCATTAAAACATGGAAAAAATGTTCGGATATACTACGTTGCCAAATTGTTTTATCAAAAACCATTTAATAATAGGCGAATAATACATCTGATTGTTAGAGCAGTATGCAAAACAAGTGTAATCATTGGCGGATCTGTAGGGTGAAGGGGGGGGGGGGGGGGGGCAACAGGGGCTTAGTTTTCTAGCAATCGGCCATAGTCAAGGGGTAATGGGGATTCTAACCCCCTGAAATCCAGAAATAGTCACAAGTGTCTATTTAAGAGTTAAAAACTTTAAATAACGAAAATAGTTTTGCTGGTTTAATTCATATAATTTGTCATTGTTCTGACCAGCTGACTTGACTTTCTGTCATTTAAAGCTGTAGCTAGGAGAAGATAAATAGAGTTTAACTTCCCGCTTCCGTAAACACGCGACTGTTTATATATTTTGTCAGTTACCAAATTACTCTCCAAATCCCATCCCAATAGGGAACTTTCCAATTTTTTTTTTTCAATAATATGATTTAGTTAGGCCTGGAAAAAGTATTCCCCAATTATTACTCCTTAAAAATCAAAAATAACTTTAAAGTTTCGCGCGTGTCGAAAGCATTTCAAACGATTTCTAACGCGCGCGAAGCCCGATGACGTCAAGGGGTATGACTTTTGGTCATCCGTCATCCTGACACTCCTGACAGGTGCCGAGCGACCCAATTTGCATTTGAATTGCCGTGTGTTATTGTATTGTTGTTTTAAGGTCGTGTCGCTTGACGCGTGGATGTCAAATCTGACAAATCATCAAATTTATTGAAAACCTATAACCTGTTTCGTGGATGTTACACACAAATCTGACAAATGATACCCCTTGACGTCACGACTACTAGCAGCGCGTTTTTACCCGCTTGGAATAATTTGAATTTTGGGACATTTTAAAATCTTTCTAGCGGTCTTTTGGGACGAAATATGTTGGGTTTTTTTTTGCTGCCATACAGGGTGGCCCTTTAGTGTGGCAAAGTACAATAGCTCCGTTACTATTTCAAATACATTAAAAATATTAATACAAAAGTTGAAGGGCAGTAAGTGACTTATAACGTGAAATTATTTTTAACTCTATAGGGTTGCTCAAAAAAGCGGAACAATAAAAAATGTACTTTTTTCAAATGGAATACCCTGTATATTTTTTCATTTTTAAATTCCACATAAAATTATAATTATTTTTTATTAAATACATTATTAGTCTATACTTTATAGTTTCCGAGATATTGACTCTTGAAAAGTGACATTTTTGAACTTTGACAGCTTCTAGCTTTCTAACAGTACGTCTTAGAGCAAAACGGCTTACATGTCCCTATCTTTAATTTTTATTATCTTCCCAAAAAAATCAACTTCCGGTTAAACCGGATGTTACTCGAAAGCAGGAAATATAGTTGTTCCGGTTTAACTGGAAGTTGATTTTTTTGGGAAGATAATAAAAATTGAAGATAGAGACATGTAAGCCGTTTTGCTCTAAGACGTACTGTTAGAAAGTTAGAAGCTGTCAAAGTTCAAAAATGTCACTTTTCAAGAGTCAATATCTCGGAAACTATAAAGTATAGACTTATAATGTATTTAATAAAAAATAATTATAATTCTATGTAGAATTTAAAAATGAAAAAATATACAGGGTGTTCCATTTAAAAAAAGTACATTTTTTCTTGTTCCGCTTTTTTGAGCCACCCTATAGAGTTAAAAATAATTTTACGTTATAAGTCACTTACTGCCCTTCAACTTTTGTATTAATATTTTTAATGTATTTGAAATAGTAACGGAGCTATTGTACTTTGCCACACTAAAGGGCCACCCTGTATGTTTTATGACAATATGTACTTATGATTTATAGCATTTTTTCCCCATTTAAAATTTTTGTCAAGTTCCTTATTCCAAGAATGTTGAAAAGTATAATAAAAAAGAAAATGAATTTTCGCTTTGTATTTTATCTTTTTTTTAAGGATGTCAAAAACAAACTCCTTGTGACATCACCCTGTAAATTTTAATACAGTAGTGATCCCTTATATAGTTTAATTGAAAGTCACGCGACAAAAAAATTGCGCAGATCTAACTGAAAGATACTATTTTAGGTTTTCCGTCATCGACTGAAACCTCGGGATGCACAGAAGAAATCCTAATGCCTTACTTAAGTATTTTAGCAGAATTTAGGGACAAAGTAAGGACACAGGCAAGAAACTTAAAAGCTACGGAAATATTGCAGGAATGTGACCATATACGTGATGAGGTTCTGCCCAATGTTGGTGTTCGCTTAGAAGATAAAGATGGTGAGTGTCGTTCAAAGCCTACATACGGTTTTCAGATCTAGCAAATAATAAATTTGTTGTTGTTAACAATTTTTTCTGCTTCCACCTGTGTATTTTTGAAGTGAAAACTTCTTTAGGCGCGTTTAGCACTTTTGTGGGCACTGAATTAAACTGAGCCGTCACGCGTTACCCGTCACGCGTTACGCGCGGCTGTGTTACGCTCGAATTTGCTGACCCGAATGAACATTATATGAAAGAGCATGCCGCAGCAGTCGCATTCAGTATCGACGTGGAAACAGTGTGCGTTGTTTGTGTGTTTAAGATCACAAGATAGACACTTGTTGCGTCGTTAAGGACATTATAAATGTTATTACTAAGTAAATGACAAGTCTTGTCAATATACAACGCAAAAAAAATTGTATTTGATATTATTAATTTCACCTTGTTGAAGTTTTCACTTCTGTCGTGTGGTCTTAAGCACACACAATTTTTTTGTTTTCACTTATAATCTCCCTAGTGCTCGAATTATTTCCGGATATTAATTCAAGGACGCGGGGGATTCGGTAAGAAAATTTCACACCTAAAATTTATTTGAATTATTTTATTGAAATTATCCATAATTATGGGAATACTTAAACTTTCAAAAAAAAGTTTCCTCACCGTTTAGTTAAACGAAATGCAAAAAATATAAGTGAAAATTATCCTTTTTATTTATTTTTACTACATTTCATTTACTAAAACAAAGGGAAAGCATAGTATAGTCTAGTTTAGGCTAGTAATGCCAGATAAAACAATTTTTAAAATCTAGGTAGATAGTAGATACCACAGTCAAGTAGGCTTAGGCTTTTGATGTCAAAATCGTCTCTGCTATACGTCACGTCGACAGTTATTTCTTAAACGTGCTTCTTTAGTTCACAATAATTAAATCATGGCAGTAAACAATCAAGAAACTAATTTTAAGCCCTACGGTGTTTGTAAATCTTGCTCTGAAATAGGGGACATTAATATGTCTCATAAAAATTTAAAGTATTTGCAATGTTTAATGGAAAAAACTGAATTAAATCCCCATCAAGAAAACCTTTTCTCAGCTATCCAGAAGATTTTGGAGGAAGATGATATCCCATCCTTTTTAAGAAAAACCAGAATTCAGCAGAACAAAATTGCATCCAAATATTACATCTATTATATTAAACATTACAAAAATTTAGAAATATTACAAAAAAGGTTTCTAAAAATTATATTCAATAAAGATTATCTTTATTCTTCAAAAGAATTATATTCAGAAACAAAAACGCTGAACATAAGACAACTTTACATTTATAACATCTTATGTCCTAATAAATATTTAAAAATAAAAACCTTATACAATTATTTAAAAACCATAATCATAATACACGACATAAAAATGAAATAACCATAAAACCTAAAATAAATAAGTCCATAGGACAAAAAAATTCCAAATATTTAAATAAAAACATGAATATTAAAAACAGACAGTTTGAAAATATTTTTAGAAATGCTTTAATTAATTAATTAATATTGTCACTGAATAATTTATACAGTGTCACCAGTTAAGTCCGCATCATATGGGATTTTTTTTATTAATAGCTTTATTCGAAATTTAACTTTGGCATCAAGCTCTGCTTCGATCGAGATGAAAATTAAGCAAAAAAATAGTAGGCACGTGGTTCGCATTATCTGTCAAATTTTAATTTTTTCAAAAAAATAATTCAAAAGTTGGGTTATTTCTGAAAATATCGAAAAAAGTTATTAGAAAAAGTTTTTTTAAATGCAGTTTCTAGTCTACATGCAAAATTTCAGCCGCATAAGATAATTTTCATTTTTTACCTATATTTTGTAAATTGCACCACTTTTGCAAAATAAGACTCAACGCAACTTACATAAAACTTCTTAGTTTTGACAATGCTTTATTTCGGATACATTATCTTTAAAGAAGCGCCACATTAAATGTGTGTTTTTCTACAAAATCAAAATTGGGCTATTAAAATTTGGTCGTATGTGATTCAAAGTTTATTTGTTTTGGACCCTGTATAAGGTAACTTCATAAAATAAGTATTTTTGAAAACGTAGTTTGTGGTTGAAAGTAATACACGTTAACGTTATTATGACATAGCTTAATAATAAATTATAATATAGGGGTTTTAAATTAAATCGTTGAAAATAGATAAACTGTACGTTGTTAAACTAAAATTTTCTTTTCCACTTAAAAAACACTTTACTGAAGACACACTGTGTTCTTTTTGTTTTAATATTAAGGTGTATTACTTTCAGACACAAACTACCTTTTCAAAAATACTTATTTAATGGAGTTACCTTATACAGGGTCAAAAACAAATAAACTTTGCATCACATACGACCAAATTTTAATAGCCCAATTTTGATTTTGTAGAAAAACACACATTTAATATGGCGCTACTTTAAAGAAAATGTATCTGAAATAAAGCATTGTCAAAACTAAGAAGTTTTATGTAGGTTGCGTTGAGTCTTATTTTGCAAAAGTGGTGCAATTTACAAATTATAGGTAAAAAATTAAAATTATCTTATGCGGCTGAAATTTTGCATGTGGACTAGAAACTGCATTTAGAAAAGCTTTTTCTAATAACTTTTTTCGATATTTTGAGAAATAACCCCACTTTTGAATTATTTTTTTGAAAAAATTAAAATTTTATATATAATGCGAATCACGTGACTACTATTTTTTTACTTATTTTTCATCTCGATCGAAGCAGAGCTTGATGCCAAAGTCAAATTTCGAATAAAGCTATTAATAAAAAAATCCCATATTATGCGGACTTTACTGGTGACACTGTATACGTAAGTAATATTTTTTACTTAAAAATTATAAATTAATAATTTTATTATAGGTAGGTAATATATTTCTTCAAAAGAAACTGCGTTTATACTATGAATTAACATTTTTACTTTAAAACTTGATTTTTAATGCATATTTATGATTTATGATTTTCCATACTAAAACAAAAAATAAGATTTGCCCCTAACAAGCTCAGCTTCAGCGGATGAAGAATAAGTTTATAGAAGACAACTTAAACATATTTATTACCGTAAAATGGGGGGGATTTGACCGCTGGGGTGAATTTGACCAAAAACATAAAAAAATATTCATTCGGGTTTGCTTGTGTCACCCTGTACGTTTTTTGGAATAAGTACTAGAATTTAGGTTTTTTCGGTTTAAAAACCCCTTCTTTTGTTTTATTTTGGTGTATTTCTGTTTTATGTTTATGATTATATTTCACTTTTTAACATACATCTACTAAACTGTGTTTTATTTGGTCAAATTCACCCATATTGCACAGAAAATACTTTTAACATGCAAAACTCCTTTACAGTCAAGTTCACCCCAAATGGGGTGAACTTGACCAAAGTCACTTTTTATTTTTTTTTCAAGTTATGACGATTTTTTTTGCAATTTTTATGTAGCATACTTAAAGTGAACAGCGAAACCCATAATATACTTGCACACACAAAAATGTAGCATAATTTAAAATATGATTTTTATAGGGTCAAAGTACAAAATCGGTCAAAGTCACCCCATTTTACGGTATATTATTAAATTTTAAATAAACTTATCATTATTAAATACCTTAAAGCACTTTAATTTTTATTCTAGATGGAAGTAGTGCGGTTAAACTAGTAGATAAAGAAAGCCTAATTAAAGAAAAAGAAGCAAAAAGAAAAGCAGAACAAGAAAAAATATTGGAAAAGGAAAGAAAGAAAGCAGAATTAGCAGCAGCTCAAGCGGCAAAAGATGCACAGAAAAAAATTCCACCAAGTGAAATATTTAAATCAGAGACTGATAAGTACTCTCAATTCGACGAAAAGGTAATATAAAACTATTCAGAAGTGGAACCACAGACAATCGTTATCGACAATTTCCCCTTACGTCTTTCCCCGTCTCGCCTTGGCTCAAGGTCAATCTACATAAATAGCCACCACAGACAATCGCTTTATCCAACTTAACGATTTTATCGCATCGAAAGAAGTCGACTGACAAGTGGACGCCGCTAAAGCTTGTCGACGAACAACCTAACCTCAGAAATCGTGTTTGTTTACTTTGTTTTGAGTTTTAAATGGTTTTTCGCATTTGGCTGGTTTAATAATAATATATTATTATAATTATAATACTAATATTATTATATATCTTTATTCTCAACCAACTTAAAAAGTTTATTACAGAGAATATAACACCAAATATATAATAATATAAAATCACAAATAATCATGTTTACTGTTAATAACTCCATCAAAATTATTTTAAAAATATATATATAATAACCATTTACGAAATAATAATAATACGTTAAAGTTAGTTTAGTTTCAAAATTTTTTGGTATTTTTAGTTTTTGTTTAAAAATCCATAATTTCGATATTTCTTAAATTTTTTTCGGTAAACTGTTGCAAATTGTTATTCCTTTATATAATACTGATCATTGGCTAAAAGTACTCTTTACCATAGGTGTATGAATATCATTGTTTTTGTCTCGTGATGTAAATAATGTTGGTCGAAGGAAATATTATATTCGATTGTTTTTCTTTAATAATAATAGAGTGTATTAGAATACATAGTTTTAATTTATAAAGCTTTCTAAAATTAAATATCCGTTTAGTTCATACAAATTTATAGGTTTTTCGGAAAAAGCGAAAAACACAGTAAGTATGTACAGGGTTATCCAACCAAGACTAGACAAGGCGATTTTTTGACTTTTCCTGTACTTTAAAAAAAAAACTGAAATATCCATCTTAGGTCATTTTCTCCCGCGAATTCGAATATCTTCAGCAAAAAACAATTGAACATCAAACAAAAGTACTAGGGGTCACTTTGATATTTTTTTAAATGGAACACCCTGTATATTTTTACATTTTTAAATTCCACATAAAATTATAATTATTTTTTATTAAATGCATTATTAGTCTATACTTCATAGTTTCCGAGATATTGACTTTCGAAAAGTGACATTTTCGAACTTTGAAAGCTACCTTCTAACAGTACGTCTTAGAGCAAAACGGCTTACATGTCCCTATCTTCAATTTTTATTATCTTCCCAAAAAAATCAACTTCCAGTTAAACCGGAACAACTATATTTCCTGCTTTCGAGTTACATCCGGCTTAACCGGAAGTTGATTTTTTTGGGAAGATAATAAAAATTGAAGATAGGGACATGTAAGGAGTTTTGCTCTAAGACGTACTGTTAGAAGGTTATAAGCTTTCAAAGTTCGAAAATGTCACTTTTCGAAAGTCAATATCTCGGAAACTATGAAGTATAGACTAATAATGCATTTAATAAAAAATAATTATAATTTTATGTGGAATTTAAAAATGTAAAAATATACAGGGTGTTCCATTTAAAAAAATATCAAAGTGACCCCTAGTACTTTTGTTTGATGTTCAATTATTTTTTGCTGAAGATATTCGAATTCGCGGGAGAAAATGACTTAAGATGGCTATTTCAGTTTTTTTTTATAAAAGTACAGGAAAAGTCAAAAAATCGCCTTGTCTAGTCTTGGTTGGATAACCCTGTACCTACATGAAGTTTTCTGTTTTTAGACAATGGAGTCTGCAGTAAAAAGAATGAGAGTAAATTCCAGGCATTGGGATTTACTCCTAGATATCTTAGAGGTGCATCCTGAAATGATTACAGGCAAATTTGTGTGCCAAAATGTTAAACAAAAATCTCTGGAGTTGTGGAAGGATGCAGCCACAAAATAAAATGCGTTGGGCCTAGGGGAAAAAACCCTGATAAATAAAAGCTTGCTGTGCAAAACTGAAAATATAAAACAAAAATGAAGGTGGCGGAAATAAAAACATTTTATTAGATAATATACAAGAAAAATGATTAAAAACTTAAAATTTAGAGACTACAATAAACAGTAAACAAACACAAATACCAAAACAATTTAAAAATATAACCTATACTTTTCTTCTTTTTATTGTTAATTACTGGCTTTTAATCATAAACGGGGAATTATAGGAAATATTTTTAAAATGGATAATAAGTCTTTATCGACAAAACGGAAACGCCCGAACAGAAGACGATTTCGATAAATAGATTAACCGTGGTACGAAATCTCGATCGCTTCGACAAGAAGGCGATCGACTTCTCCTTGTCGATCGATATAAAAGCGATTGTTCGTGGTTCGCCTTCAGGTTTGACAAAGTTATCAATTATTTTTGACTGTAATCTTCGTTTTCAAATATTCGCGAATTCTCGCCTTTAAGGTGGAAGTATCAACATGCTTGCCAACCTATAACCTATTTCGCGTAGATTTATTTATGTTTTCTAGCTTTTATACAAAATTTAAAGAAAATCAGAATCGACTTTATATTCTATAGGTAATAATTGACATATTTAATAAATATCAAGGAATTTCATAACTTATATTAGGAGAATTGTATAGCGAAAAATATCGGGTAAGATTTTTTTTAACATTATTATGTCATTGTCACTCATTGTTCTTTCATTATACAATTCTCCCAAAATTAGCAATGAAATAAATTGATATTTTTGTAATATATCAGATACTACCTAAATAATGTACCGACGATACTGATTTTATTTAAATGTTAGTTATTAAAATAATAAACTTAAAAAATCAACGCAAAATAGGTTATAGGTTGGCAATAGATTGAATGATGTTGAGAATTCAACCTTAAGGTCCTCACTTAATAAAGGAAATAAAAAAGATCATTAATTTTTGCGACAGTTTGTTCCAAAGATTTTTTTCGTATCTTCGATAATAAGGGGGGGAAGTTTGTAAAAAATATATTTTTAAATTGCTGTATATTCCATACTCTTTATCATATTTAATCAGCGTCTTCTAGATGGCGCTATGTACGCAAGATTCAGTTTTTTAAAATTTTCTTAATAAAATTAAATAGCATGGTATATTTTTTTATTACTGTTCATGAAGGGTATAAAAGTAGCTACATTTTGGCGCAAACCAAAATTCGATATATTTATTCTTTCTCGAGTTATTTACAAATAACCAGTTTAATCAGAAAAATTAATGATACCCGAACAAACCCGCACAAATGTTAGCCCCCAGTTTAAAATCTCACAAGATTCCAAACTGTATACTATTTACATATAGAAAAATAGGAAATAATATTAGTTCCTATCAAACGATAACGTGGAGTACCATAAGGTTCCATTCTAGGACCCATATTATTTCTTATTTATATCAATTCTATTTCAAAATTAAAATGATATGGACAAATTAAACTTTTTTTCGACGACACAACAATTAGTTATTATGCTAAAAATATTACGGACATTCAATTAAATATCAGAAAAGATTTAAAAATTATATTTGATTGGTTAGAATCTTATAAATTAACGTTAAATTTTAATAAATCTTCATCGTACGTTAGATTAAAACTTCTTTATAGTAATCGCCATGAACTGTCAACAAAACTCAAAATTTTGCTTTGTGACTCACTTGTGCTTTCTATATTCAGCCATGGAGATGTGGTTTACGGAAACTGCTTAACATCCAATCAAAAACAAAGAATTCAAAAAGTTCAAAACTGTTGTTTGCGTTTTATATATGGAATTCGGCGACGAGATAGAATATCTCATAAGTTAACAGATGCAAAATGGCTGAATATGGAGAACAGGAGAAAGTTACATGAGGCCTGTTTTTATCATAAAATTTTATCATACCAAAGTCCCCCATATCTATATACCAAAGTGGTTTTTAGATCCCAAGTACATGACGTAAATATTCGATCTCGGGGTATGATAACCCCACCCCTACATAAATCCTCCATGTTTGAACGGTGTTTTACTTTTAACTCTGCTAAGTTGTACAACTCACTTCCCGACTTCTTTAAGACTCTCACTCCAAACAAATTTAGACAAAATACATTTAAATATCTCTTCGCCAAGCAAGCTGCAAGATAAAAAGGCACAAAACATTTTTTTTTCTCTTCTTTAATATGGTTATAACATATTGCGCGCATACCTACTCTTAAGGTTTTTTTTATTATTATATTTGTTGTTTTTGAGGTTGAGTCGATCAGGGTGGATAACATGAGTGTTATGCACATCTGGACTTCGCCTTTTCTGATATTAAGTTGTACCTAACCGTTACTAGCTATAGTTATGAAATGTAATGTAATTATTTTTACTACTGCTTGATTCAGAAATAAAGACATCATTATTATTATTATTATTATTATTTATGTACATTGCTAAACAAAGACTGGATATGGAGAAGCAACCAATAATATGTAATGGGGAAAATATTAATTACGAAGATAACATACAATTTTTAGGTTTATATATTGATCAAAATTTAAGCTGGAGAAAACACGTAGAACATATTCGAACTTACATTTCTCCGTTAATTGGGATATTATTTAAAATTCGTCATTGTATATATTTAAATTATTTAAAAAATAGTTATCATGCGTTAGTACATTCAAAAATTCAGTATCTTATTTCTATTTGGGGTTCAGCCAATTCGATAGTACTAAAACTTTTAAAGAAACTACAAAATAAAATTGTTAAATGTATTCATAGACTTCCGCACTTAGAACCAACAATAAATTTATATAAACCAAATGAATATCAAGATATAAATAATTTATATAATTTAATAATTTGCATATTCATTCTTTACTTTTAAAACAAAAAATTTCTAACATAACGTTTACAAAAGTTCATGATCTTCTTTACAGACATGATACTAGACAAACTAATTTTTTACAAACTATTAAAATAAACAGCAACTTTGGAAAACGGTCATTGTTATATAATGGATTAATATTATATAATATTTACCCGAAAATATTAAAATATTAAAAAACTACCCTTATTTAAATTTCATTTAAAAAAATATTTCCTAATATAAATTTCTTTTTTAATGAGTTAATCAAAAGTTTATACAATACGAATATTTATTTTAACTGTATTTTCTTTATATTATATACCTAATAGTAATAAAGAATAATAATTGTTAGTTATTTTTATATAGGTACTTATTTATCCCTGCAATAAACTTGTAAAGTTGGTTGGGAGTTGGGAGTAAAAAAAATAAAAAAAAAATATTAAATTTAATTTAAAAAATATGTTTTAAAGCTGTATTAGTATTAATTATTGTATTACTGTATTGTTACATATTTATAAAATGGGGTATGATTATTTCAGTTTGTGTCTCCCCTAACTAGCTGCCACTGCTTAGCCGAGATTATCTCTAATGATTCTCTCTTTTCTGATAACTGTTGCTGTGTGTTAAAAAATAGCAAATTGTATATTATAAATAACATTTATTTTTGTTTTAGGGATTTCCCACTCATGATATTGAAGGCAAGGAAATTAGTAAAGGTCAAATAAAAAAATTGCAAAAACTGTACCAAACCCAGGAAAAGCGGTATGCAGAATATCTAGCTTCGCAAGCATCATGATATTATTGTTTAAGACGTTTTGAATTAATCCAAACTAAGAATTATATAACAGAAACTCATTTCCAGTTTTCTGCATTCGAAGAAAGGTATTTTTTAGAAGGACGCATTGAATTTTTTTTATTAATGTAACTTAATTGATTTGTCTAGAAAGGTCATAAAACCCAACAGTTGATAAAATGAACGCCTCGCCTATTTTACAGTTAAATTTTGATTAGTTGGAATCTTGCAGATAATAACCAAAAAGGGTTCCATATAAAACCACAGCCCTCTTAACTTCCAAGCCATGAAATGACTTCGGGCAACGCCGCATCAGCTGGGAGTTGTGGATCCACAAGCTATTCGGGCGAGTTTTTTATTCTTTCTGATAATATTTTTTGTTTTTTTGGCTCTGTTTCCACTACATTGATATTGAAAAATGTACAAAAAAGAGTTTTGGATAACAAGAACAACTTACCTAATTATCAAATAATAGTAATATTGCGTTAAGAAGCTGTTTTTGTTTCACTAGGAGTAGATTTATTTGATCGATCAAAAGTAATATTCTATTATACAAATTAATATCTTCTGCGTTTAAATTACAGGATTGACTATCATCTTCTGAAATCTCAAAATTTCGTAAGCTTAAGGCTTTATTTAAGAAATCTACGCTTGTCTTAAGAAAGTCGCCTACTATTTGGGTAACTTTGTTACTTTCACACTGTATGAATTGGTACCCAGACAATAAGTTTTTAAGCTGAGACCACCTGCTTAGTTTCATTTCAAAGGGTAAAATCCATAGAATTTTCAGATTTTCATCTTTTGGGAAGTGAAAAACTGATATACTCTCTTCACCTGCCTTTAAAACACTTTTATAGTTAGAGTTACACCCAGGAATACAGCAGGGGACTTGGCATGTTGATAAATAAACAAACCAAAAGAAAAAAATAGTACTTACCTATGTACCGAGGTATCTAGAGGTATTCTACCTACTTACGAACTATCTCTACTAGTTATATTTTTAAACTAATTCACATATACCTTCAAGCTAAATAAACACTTCAATATTTAATAAATCAACTGTAGCTACAAAACAATAAAGTTTATCCCAAAGAGCTAACTAGAATACAAAAAACGCAACTTTTAAATTAAAACAACTCTGACGCCACAAATTTTTACTAGTATTTGGTAGAGGTTCTTAGCAATCATGTCACTTAAATTTTCTATTAGTTATCAATCGAAAACCGTATAAAAATACAAATTAATAGAACAACTACCCCTACTTCCCGCGAAAAGTATATACTAAACAATGATTAACCTCAAAAAAGTCACGTGACACATGGATCTTCAAAGCAGTGTTGTCGATGTTTCTGTTGCACGGCTTGGAAGTTAAGAAGGTTGTGTATAAAACTATATCTGGTCCAGTGGAATGACAGATGGCGCAGTCATATAAAGGGCAGTGGGCTTTTTTTACTAAATTTTCATGTCGACTCATAGAGGAAGAAAAAGGTAATATTTTCTACTGTATCAGTTTTTAAAATCTCAAATTATTTACTGAAAAATAATTAAATAATATACTTACGCGAAAATATTGACCCACGTAAAACCCGTCTCGTAAATTATATCTCGAGTCTTTTTCTTTGTTTCTAAGCTTTTCTCATTGGCGTAACTATACAGTGAGGACCTAAAGTCCGTCCCCCCCACCCCTCTAACTTCTAAACCGTTCGGTATATTTTAATGAAATTTTGAACGATAATATTTGAGCAAGTCTTGCACTTTTTGACATACCAATGACAGCTTTAAATGTCAAGATGACAGCTGGGTCCGCTTTTGGAATATTTTTTTAAATAGAACACCATGTATATTTTTACATTTTTAAATTCTACATAAAATTATAAATATTTTTTATTAAATGCATTATTAGTCTATACTTCATAGCTTCCGAGATATTGACTCTCGAAAAGTGACATTTTTGAATTTTGACAGCTTATAACCTTCTAACAGTACGTCTTAGAGCAAAACGGCTTACATGTCCCTATCTTCAATTTTTATTATCTTCCCAAAAAAATCAACTTCCGGTTAAACCGGATGTAACTCGAAAGCAGGAAATATAGTTGTTCCGGTTTAACTGGAAGTTGATTTTTTTGGGAAGATAATAAAAATTGAAGATAGGGACATGTAAGCCGTTTTGCTCTAAGACGTACTGTTAGAAGGCTATAAGCTGTCAAAGTTCAAAAATGTCACTTTTCGAGAGTCAATATCTCGGAAACTATGAAGTATAGACTAATAATGCATTTAATAAAAAATAATTATAATTTTATGTGAAATTTAAAAATGTAAAATATACAGGGTGTTCCATTTAAAAAAATATTCCAAAAGCGGACCCAGCTGTCATCTTGACATTTAAAGCTGTCATTAGTATGTCAAAAAGTGCAAGACTTGCTCAAATATTATCGTTCAAAATTTCATTAAAATATACCGAACGGTTTAGAAGTTAGAGGGGGGGGGGGGGACGGACTTTAGGTCCTCACTGTATAAGGTGGCAATTCGATGCAAATTGCTCCAAAAGTGGCCATGATTTAAAATATAAGTATATTATTGTTTAAAATGGTTTAAAAGCGATTAGAAATCAAAAAAAACAGATGTATTTTTTTATAATTTTATTAAAATGCTGAAATTATTATACATAGTGTGTCCGCGGATAAAGTTTGGAAGAGGAAAATCTTTTTCTTAGTAGGTATAGAAGAAAAAGTCATTCTTTATAAAAACGTCTGCTAATGCTTAAACTACAATTTCGAATATCATATATTTGCGATTACTATACAGGGTTCGTTAGAAACAATATTTTTAGTTTTTTGAATTTCGTTTTACGTAAAAACAAACAATTATTGTTGCTTTCTTACTTCGAATATGATTTTATATCTGGCCGAGTAACGATTTTGTTGTAACAAAGCCATTTTTTATTTGCCTATGTTTGAAGTTTCTTCAATTTATTCAATCATAAATTATAAAACTTTTATTTAAGCTTGGTATCACCAAGTTAGCGCATATTTCAACCCGACATCTGAATTCCCGATAACAGTTCCTAACTTGCTGTATTGGGATATTCGCAATGACTACTCTTATTTTTTCTTTCAATAGATCTAGGTTATTTTATACACATGCGGTTTCAGATATCCCTATAAATGAAAATCGATAATTGGGAGATCGGCCCTACGTGCCAACTGGTTTGGAGCACGTACCTTTCAATCCATTTGTTACCAAAGTGATGATTTAGGCAATCATCAAAGGGAATTGAAAATTAAACTTGAAAAAAAATCCAAAAGAAACGAAAACTGTTGTTTCTGACAAACCCTGTATAGTAATCGCAAATCTAATAGTTGAAATTGTAGTTTCAGCACTAGCAAAATTCTTTTCATAAATCAAGGAAATGAAAAGAAAAGATCCAAAAAACTAAAAATGTTGTTTGTGACGAACCTTGTACTTATAGTAATCGCAAATCTGATATTCGAAATTGTAGTTTCAGCACAAGCAGACGTTTTTATAGGGAATGACTTTTCTTCTATACCTACCCAAGTAGCATTTTTAGACACATTACGGTAAATGTGTCTAAACTATTGTTTCTGTTTCCGACACAAATTGGAAATTGTTGGCAACATGTATGGAAATATTTTCGAAACGTATACATTTTAAATGGCGCATTAGCACGTGTTTCCAAGTGGTTGGTACGGGCTGTGACTTTCGCTGTTTCGACGCAAAATCGAAACTTTTATCGAAAATTTTTCAGAAATGTTTGGAACATGTTTCCATAAATGTGTCGATTGAGAGTTCATTTTACAAAGAGGGCGCTGAGTGTTGGAATTGTAAATTGTCAAAATGGAAACATTATTGAAACAAATAATTAGATATATAATATCTATCTCTCTGCAGGTTGTAAAATAAAAGAAAGTAAACAATATGATAACAGCATAATTTCGCCATAATGAATTTGTCACCAGAGTATTTTCTATAAGTGATACATTTTTTTCGTCTGGTTTATTGCAGAGGAGATCCAAAAATCGTTGACGAAATAAATTTTATCGTGCAATTTAGTAATTTAGCTTTATATTCTTAAGACGCTCCCGGTATATTAACATTTACACACAAAATAAATACTTTGTCAAAAAATAAAATCTTAAATATTTTTAAAATTTTACTTAATTCTTCTTTCAATTGATTAAGCTAGCAAAATGGAACTAATGTAACCACTTGTTTAGATTTCAAATGACGCAGGAAGTTAATTAAAGTCCATTTTAATAATATAAAAATGAATTTGTCAAAATGGTCGCCAGTAAGCGAGAATTATTCTGGTCAAAAATGGAGTCGCCACACAATTTCTAGTATTTGGTTTCTATAATGTTTCGATAATCATGTAGCTATAATTCATAGAAAATGTGTCGAAACATGAAGAATGTTTCGATATTGTACCGAAACCATGCGAAACAAACGTCGCTAAAGTAAAAAATGCACAGTCCCGTCAAGAGGAAGGTTAAGCTTAGAAGCATAAAACTTCTGTATACCGTCACGGTATACACTACCACTTTACACTTTCTGTGACATATAACCTACAAAATTGGTTTGTACTTTGTTGAACGTTTAATAAAACTTACTTATAACTTATTCCTAAGTAATAATCTAAAACATGTACTCAATTGTCGAGACAAAGGAAAAGAGTAGGTTGGTAACAAAACAAAAATGTACAATTTATAGGTTATAATCGTTATAATCGAGGTTATAATAATTGTCCGGGTGCGGAAGTGTAAAGGTTTCTGGCAGTTTCGAAAATTATTTTCTGCGCAAGTTTCGTAATTAAACGGATATCACTGTTTGGTAAATATTTCAAAGCAGAAGAATACCAATTTGTTTTGAATCACTTAATTCGAAAATGTGTCGCTACAATTTGGGAGCACATGTGTCTAAACACAATTTCATAATATTATATAAAAATGTTTCGAAAAATTTTCTTTCGTGCGTTTCCTAAATGTATCGACACTGTAGTTTGGAAAGTATTTCGAAACTAACAGTTCTTAATCGTTTCTAGTAACTAAATTCGAAAATGTGTCGCAAAAGTTTCGAAACACATGTGTCTCTACATAATCTAAATAATTTTAATCGAAAATGTTTCGAAACGTTTCTCAGCAAAGAATTTGTGTCCAATTTGTGTCTATAATTGCTACTTGGGTACTAATACAAAATTTTCTTTAGCTGTTCTTGTTTCAGTGCAAGTAGTACTTACTTCTTACGTAATACAAGATCGACGCACGAGTCTGTTCCTACGACGTGTGGGTAAAGGCCAAAGGGGGAAGCACAATCTTTTAAAACATGACTCAATTATGGGCATGCTACACCGATACATTTTACATTTATTAAGAATAGAAATCCTCCAATAATTGCATTTTATATTTGAATTATTTGATTTAGGTAACTATTTATTTTTTATTAAATTTTAAAAAAATACCACTGCAATGCAATTTCAGCATGAAAAAACTTTGATTGATTCTTTTCACATTCACATACTCGTTAGCAAATATTTTTTGATAGGCCAAATATGCTTTTTGGGCCTTACAACCGAATTTGCCTGCGGAACTTTTTATTTGCCCATGCCTACGGTCTGCGCCCTCGCCATCTGACACACGTTAAAAAGTTTCGGAGCTACTTTGTAAAAAAAAATTCCGTTTAAAAGAGTTTTGTATTGATAATAATAAAAACAGTAAGCGTCATTAAATGACATGTCTCCTTTATATTTTCCTTATGTTTTGACTTCCAGTCTTTATAAATTTGCATTTTACCTTGGATTTATTTTTATAAAAGATAGTGTATTGCTATTTAAGTATTGTTAGGTTATTTATTTCACTCTCTGGTATTTTATTTAATAAATAATGAGTTTGCTCGTATATTTTTTTTATTATACTACATACCCTAACTATCCTTTAGAACATTCCATTACAGGTAGAGACCATTATCCGACTGTAAAGGTAAATTTTTGATTGGCTAACAGCCTACAGCTTTTTTTGAAACCGGCTTTATGCACCGCCATAACACTGGCAATTCTCAATAGTTATAAACTGAGTCAATTTAAGCTCAAATAAAATTCAAAAGGGGAGTCATCGGGAACAGCCTATTATTCTACAGTAAAAATTCCATATTTTCACTTGGTTTCGATGAGGAACTTAGTGGATCTTTTGCATTTGAGGTCTTGTGGGCTTGTTATAATAAAGCTAATGGCATGTCTAGCGTCGATATAGACAACTCTTTACCACCTATCACCTAGGTTACTGAGATCACTGCCAAATAATTTAATAGATTTGTTTTTCGATAGCCTTCTCGATTTAAAAGAAGTGAGTGAGACGGCTTTTTCATAAAGGCACTATGGCGGATCCAGGGGAGGGGTATCCGTGGTGAGGTGCACCACAGGCGGCATCTAAGGCTGAATCCACATACATCCGTGATACGCATCCGTTGTGTACCACATGATTAATATGAACCAATGAAATTTTATTCCCTAAAATTTCATTGGTTCATATTAATCATGTGGTACACAACGGATGCGTATCACGGATGTTTGTGGATCCGGCCTAAGGATGGATCCACAAACATCCGTGATACGCATCCGTTGTGTACCACATGATTAATATGAACCAATGAAATTTTAGGGAATAAAATTTCATTGGTTCATATTAATCATGTGGTACACAACGGATGCGTATCACGGATGTTTGTGGATCCAGCCTTAAAGTCAGCGGTACCGAGTTTAAATAATTTGGAGTTCGTTTTGCTTGTCAAGTTATGATGAGACGTTGACATTCGTTTGTTTATTAATTTTTTATTTTGAGGTTACTTTTATGACACGACATCGGTATATTTTTAGGTTAGTTTTGTTTGTCAAATCAAGACGTCATAATATCGACAGCAACTGCCATTTTGGTTTGCTTCTCGGCTATAAAATTGGTTTAAGTCTTTACTAGCCCAGTAGTAGAAGACTGACCTAAAAATCTGTCCAATGACCGCTGACCGTTACGTCATATTCTCCATGTTTGACTTACCGGTGGTAATAGTTATGATTTTTCTTATGCTTGATCTACATAAAAATGGATGCGTGTGAAAAAGTAAAATACAAGCGTTTTTTCAAAGTTTTAATTTATTATTTTTATACTGTTAATAAAGTCATAAATAAGTAGTTTATTTAGGGTAAAAGGTATCATGGGATGAAACATTTTGTTTTTGAAGGCAGGGTGAAGTTTTTAATTAATTTGAATTTACTGAAAAATAAATAAAACTCATTTATAAACCTTAAAATTGAATCATAATATGTTTGTATCTCTATGGTGCATTAGTCTATAAATGTTGTTTCAAATATTTTTATCTTATTTATAAAATTATAAAGAAAATATACTACAAAAAAAAACCCCGAAAATACAGTTTTCAAGTAGGTACCTCTACCTATACATAATCTCGTATTTGGAATTTTTTTAATTAGCCCAGAATGATAGGTGGCGTTATCCACGATAATAAGCGACGGTTCTTCCAAGTTTGTAACAATTTTACTTCAAACCATTTCTCAAAAGTTTCACTATTCATCGAATCATGATAATCATCAGATTTCAGGCCAGACTAGAACATCAAACTTGCATTATTCACAAACCATTTTCTGAACCAGCATGTACAGGGTCTTCCAACGAGGACTGAACAGGGGCTCATTTTTGAGCTTCCTTGTATTTAAAGAAAAATCCAAAATAGCCAATCAATGTACTTTTTCCTGCAGAATTCAAAAATGAAACAAAAAATTTATTTGAACCAGAAACAAAAGAATTACGATATGGATAAGGTGTTTTTTAAATGGAACATAGCTTTTTTTATACGATTTTGGAACGAGTGATTTTTTTTTGTCCGTTCTGATTAAAATATTTAATATTGTGACAGCTATTTTTATTGAATTTTAATGTTTTATCCAGTATAATTTAACTTTAACCTGATTGAAACATACACTAGTTAATAAAGGTATAATCACCTTTGAATCCTTCAAAGTCATTTCGGCAATATTATAGTAAATTTGTCAATTTTTTTGACTTTGTAGGATTCAAAGGTGATTATACCTTTATTACCTAGTGTATGTTTCAAACAGGTTAAAGTTAAATTATACTGGATAAAACATTAAAATTTAATAAAAATAGCTGTCACAATATTAAATATTTTAATCAGAACGGACAAAAAAAAAATCACTCGTTCCAAAAATCGTATAAAAAAAGCTATGTTCCATTTAAAAAACACCTTATCCATAGCGTAACTCTTTTGTTTCTGGTTCAAATAAATTTTTGGTTTCATTTTTGAATTCTGCAGGAAAAAGTACATCGATTGGCTATTTTGGATTTTTCTTTAAATACAAGGAAGCTCAAAAATAAGCCCCTGTTCAGTCCTTGTTGGAAGACCCTGTACAATAATATACCGTACACCCTCTGACCAGTTTTTTTTTACTGTAAGAAGAGTATCATGTTGCCAACTTCGCCTAAAAGCCCCTTTACTGTATATCCAGGTTTCATCCAGAACAACGGATTTTAGGGGCAATAGGGAACTTTCCTATTTTTTTTCAATAATATGATTTAGTTGGGCCTAAAAAAAATGTTCCCCAATTATTACTCCTTAAAAATCAGTAATAACTTGCTAAAAAATTTTTAAAGTTTCGCGCGTGTCGAAAGCATTTCAAACGACCTCTTAAGCGCGCCAAGACCGATGACGTCAGGAAGTATGACTTTCCGTCATCCTGACCGGTGGCCGGCGACCGAGTTTGCATTTGGATTGCCGTGTGTTCTTGTTATTGTATTGTTGTTTTAAGGTGGAGTTCTCAAAGTCGTTCAATTTATTGCCAACCTATTTCGTGGATGTCGCACACGAATTAAACGTTTTGACGTCACGACCCGTTTTTACCCGCTTGGGATAATTTGAATTTTGGGGCATTTTTAAATCTTGCTAGCGATCTTTTGGGACGAAATATGTTGTTTTTTTTTGCTGCCATATGTCTTATGACAATATACAGTGTCACCATTAAAGTCCGCACCATATGGAACTTTTTTTTATTAATGAGGTTAGTTAAAACTAAATATCAGCAAGCGTTTTTGCTTCAAATTAGACTAAAAATTATATATTCAATTGTCACCATCTGTCGTTCGGTATCTGTCAAAAATGACATTTTTGTCAAAAAATGCTGAAAAATGGCATTGTTTTACCGAATTTCAAAAAAATTTATTAGAAAAAGTTGTTTCTAGTACAATTTTAGTCCTAAATACAAAGTTTCAGATGTCTAGCGCAAAATTGAATTTTTTGCCATTTTTTCAAAGTAACTTTTTTTTCATATAATGTAAGTTGGCTTAATGATTTTAAACTATTTGTTTATACCATACTAAATATTTTATTTAGTTTGTATGCTTATTTTTTCACTAGAATACCATTTTTTTTTCGAAATATAAAATTAGAGGCAAAAAAAATTTACACGGGTGGTGCAAAGTTATCATAATTTAAAAATTTTAACAGATAGACGTCATATGATAAGTTCTATTTTTTTGATGGTACATACACGTAAAAAGTTTAAAAAACTTATAATTAAATTCCCAGATGTCAGATTAGTTCACAAATTTCAAATGACAAATTATATTATTTAATATTTCATAAAAATGTTATTTTATACTAAATATAATTTGTCATTTGAAATTTGTGAACTAATCTGATATCTAGGAATTTAATTATAAGTTTTTTAAACTTTTTACGTGTATGTACCATCAAAAAAATAGAACTTATCATATGACGTCTATCTGTTAAAATTTTTAAATTATGATAACTTTGCACCACCCGTGTAAATTTTTTTTGCCTCTAATTTTATATTTCGAAAAAAAAATGGTATTCTAGTGAAAAAATAAGCATACAAACTAAATAAAATATTAAGTATGGTAGGTATAAATAAATAGTTTAAAATCCATTAAGCCCACTTACATATTATATAAAAAAAAAGTTACTTTGAAAAATGGCAAAAAAGTCAACTTTGCACTAGACATCTGAAACTTTGTATTTAGGCCTAAAACTGTACTAGAAACAACTTTTTCTAATAAAATTTTTTGAAATTCGGTAAAACAATGCCATTTTTCAGCATTTTTGAAAAAAATGTCATTTTTGACAGATACCGAATGACAGATGGTGACAATTGAATATATAATTTTTAGTCTAATTTAAAGCAAAAACAATTGCTGATATTTAATATTAACTAACCTCATTAATAAAAAAAAGTTCCATATGGTGCGGACTTTAATGGTGACACTGTATAGGTACCTACTTATGATTTATAGAAATTTTTCCCCATTTAAAATTTTTGTCAAGTTCCCTATTGAGAGTTTTCGTTATTTTTAAAAATTCTCTCGTTTTTGGGTTATATGTGGTAGCTCTATTAAAAAACGCCTGTTTGATACAGTACATTATTTACGCCATCTAAATTTAAGTTTTTTTAAACAGTCCGCTAATGAACCAGTGGACATTTTTTCAACACCATCAATGATTTTAAGGTTTAGTTGTATTGAGCGAATGGTAACGTGTTCAATTGCTCTATACATCCCATAAATACGCTCTCTTATAGTATGTTCATGAATTTCGTAAAGTTGTCGACCACGGGATGATAAAATAGCTAAATTATCGCGATTCTTAAAATCTACATCCTTCTCCATCCCCTTTGCTTTATTTTGTTGGATTGTTGTACGACGATTTTTTTTTAATATGGCCAAAACCATTTTTTATACTCTAATTTTTTAAAGTTTAGATATTAATATTTTTGTTATTTGCCTTACTTAACAAAGGTGTGAGGATAGATATTCGGGAATAAAATCAACAACTTTTTGTAAAATAAGGTCTCAAAACGCTATTTTGCTCAAAAAGGTCGATAATTTTGTCCATTCCGCACCTTAAAAACCAAGGCAATTTTTTATGCTAAAAAGTAAGAATAAATTATGCATTATATATTAACAAAACTTAAATTACAACAGGACGTCTATTCTCGAAATAGGCGAATGATCATTTCAAGAGAAGTGATTACTTTTTCTCTTAAAAATGTTTAAACTGTTTTCTTGAAACTTAAAATTACTATTCATTTCCATATGATGTGAATTGTCCCTTCTCGCGAGAGAGCGTTCACTTCTCTTAAATTGGAGAATAGACGTCCAGATCTTCAAAAAATATATCTTGTGTGAATAAAATCTTGAAAAAAACTAAGAGGAAAATTTATTGACCCAAATATAAAAATAATATTTTGGGATATATTTTTCATCGGTAAATGCCCCTAGAATATTTTAAGGAAATTTAAGAACGTTTCGAGTCTTTATAAAAAATAGACTAAAAATATTAATTGGGTGACTCAACTTTTTTTTTAACCGTTTTTACAAAAGGTGCGGACTTGACACTTAAGGTGCGGATTGGACATCGTATATGATTAAATTCGATTAAATCAATATAAAAAGGTAAAGAACTATTTATTAAAAACCAAAATGTAAATTTCAAATAAGTACTAAGAAAAGACAACATTACCATTAACCAACACCGATAAATACTTATTTATGTCAAATCCGCACCTAACTGTCCAATCCGCACCAACGTAAAACAGGCACGGAACGGACATTTTTTGACTTTTTAATTTATTCACAAATTCTGGCAACGCTGATTCGAATTATTCTTAGGTTATGTTTTGCCGACCTAAAAATGCACCATACCATAATCTATTTTTCTAAAAGAAATACGTAACGTAAACGGAAACTGCGGTGCAGAGAGGACACGCAAGAAAGTGAGCATTTTTTACTTTCTTTTTTTAATTAACTGTTTTGCCAATATATATCAAAAAACGGGTACTTACCAATATCTTTAAGCGGCGCACAACACTATAACAAAACCAGAAATGATAAAAACGCACTGATACCAAACTGACGCTGTCCTAATGTGTGGATTTCGTAGGTGCGGAATGGACATTTTTCCGAGGTGACAGTCCTAGAAAGCTAATAGTGCAAAGACTATTGCAGGTTATCTCGGTTATGTCATTGAATATTTAAGTAGAAAGAATAACCAAATCTATGATATATTGTTTTTATTATAATTGTATCCCTAATAACACATGACGTTTAGAAAACGTACAATTTAGGTACGAATTAGGTTCGAACGTCCTGGACTAGGATGTCATGTTTTAAAAACGTTTTTCTAAAAACGTTTGAGAAACGTTTCTTTAAAACATACATAAAATGTTTTTAATGGACCTATATCATTTGGGTACTTAATTATTGGACTGCCAAGCACGAGCGTACTTTTTTAATGCTTATTGACGTTTAATTGTCTATTATTTTTTATATAGGCAATCGGTAAATCAAAAATACATGCCAAAATAAAAAAGCGCGGTTTTCAGATTATCGTGCATATTATGTAGGTATACATTTAATTTTTGGAAAAAATCTTGATTCATTTTTAATAGTCCTATATAAGCGGCTCCATCTATTTTTTTAACCGGGTAAAATAAACAAAACGCGGTTTTTTGTGATGTAACCTTAATTTAATTAACATATTTTTTAGCTTTTAGGTATATATATTATATAATTTATGTTGTCTTTCCATTTCGTTCACATAAAGCAAACAAAACAGACAAAGAAAACGTGCCCGCCAATATTATATACCTATCTTTCTTTGTCTGTTTCCTTTCTGCTTTTAGGAAGGAAAAGGAAAGACAATTTTAATATAAGTTTAAAGTTACATCGCCAGAAATTGTGTAAAGGTAAAAGAGAAGATTCTTGTGTTTATTATTGGTTCCACTAAAAATTATTCCTATTTCCGAATATGATTTGTTTTTTCAATCCCTTAAAAGATGAAGTTACACATCATCAGTACTAGAACATTTATGCAACGTGAACGCACCCCAATGCCCAATGCATTGAATGAACGCGTCCCTCGATAGACTAGAACTAGACCTAACCTCAAAACTTGTGCATCATCAATGACGTGCATAATTTTAGTTACTTTAATTTGTTGATTTATTTTGTTTTGTGAGTTGAGGCGGTACCTACTACATGGATTTATGAAGATCAGTGTTTCTGGCCTCCATATACTCGGGAAAAACTTCAAAAAGCCATACAAAATGGGGAGGTGAATACCCACTGGCCCTCTCATAAAGTCACTATATTTAGGGATGCAACTTTTGGTAAGTGTCATAATTTTTCTAAGAGCAGGTGGTGGATACATGCTTTTTTTGCAAATTTAATAACATTTTATTCAAAATGAAAACCAAAATGTTCATGTGTAGGGTTTTTATCTTCATAAAAAACTGTCTGGTCTTATATACGAGTAGCTTTAACTTTTAACAAGATGTTGTTATTTTTGGTTTCCCGATAATTTTTTTACTTTTAATATTTTTTATCATTTCAGGTGATTACCCTACTGCTCGAGCCAAAGCTCAAAAAGCGGAATTAACTAGTGATCTCAATTCGGACGATGATGGCCACAAAAAGAGGCAAAAAAAGAAGATTCCGACTCAGAAGACGATATGCTTTTGCCACAATACCGAAAAAAGCTACCAACTCCGCCTAAGAAAAAACCACTGCTTTCTTCTCAACATTTAGATGTATCAATGGAAAATAATAAAAGTAAGTTTTAAGCAGACAGAATACCTTTGATGTCTATTGTCTATTTACGTTATTTTTAAACAATTATCATAGGTCAGCCTAGGCAGTTCAGGGCAGACAGTTTAGCATCGACTTCGACATCTACATGTAACAATTCATGTACAAATTGCTGCAGAAAAAACAAAGAAAAGAAAACTCTCTTTGCCAGCCATAGGGTCTTGGCTAAAACGTGGTAAAGCAAGGCTAGAGCTAACCGAAAAAAAATTAATTAAACACATATTTAAAGTAGGAAGTCATTAGTCAGTAGAAGTAATATTTTTTTGTATTTTTTTAGAAATTATACTTTCCAGTTCCTTTTATAAACTAAATGCAATATCTATTTATAGTTTCTATGTAAATATTTATTATTTGACTGTTTTACAGGATTATATTTTCGAATTTAAACTATAAGTAATTGTTTTTTTTTATGTTTACAGTTCATATACCTGATGTGTACAAAGGTGACCATTATCCGACGGTATTTGAGTGTATTTTTCTCCTAGGAATACTATAAATAGTATGTAGCATCCCTCAAAGGTATTTTTTATTTTCTATCGGATCTACCCAGAAATAGGAAAAACATTCAAATGCTACCGAAATTGCCACACCAGATATCTACATTAAAAATGAAAGAATGTAGTTTAGTACCCAAATAAAACGTTTCGAGTATGTTTTTTAAAGGTCCTGAACATTTGTGGTACATTTAGAAAACATACCTCAATGTGGTTCTTAAAACGTCCTGAATAAACTTTAAAAAAATGTTTTTAAAACGTTTTAAATACATTAAGAAACGTTTTAAGTATGTTCTATAAAACGTTTATAAAACGTTGTTTTTGGCGACACAAAACTTTCGCAGAACGTTTAGAGAACGTTCGTGAACATTCAGGACGTTTCTGGCACGTACCCTAAGACCTAAATGAACGTTTTTAAAACATTTATTGTACGTGCCTGTGTTATTAGGGATTTTGATCAAACAATTAAATTGTATCCAATTTAGCAGTTGCTACGTAGGACAGGTGCGGAAGTGGACAAGAAGGCTCTTTTTTTAAGAAAATTATCGGGTAATTTCTTTTATTTTGTACTCTAAGTGTCCTTTTTATTGAAAACTAAATTACTTTATTTATATAAATAATAGCTTGGGCTTTTCTATGAATTCTCGACTTTTTGAACAAGGAAGGACAGTTGTATTTCCGTTTTGGCCATATTAAAAAAAATCGTCGTACACGAAACTACCAAAGTATCAGAAACTCTCTAAAACAGATAGGTATTTATAAAAACATTGTCATATATTTTTCATGTTTATTATTTGTTTTCACAATTCCTGCTTTATTATATCTACTTACCTCGTAAAACTGCGTTCAAGGGTAAAATAGTCTTTCCGGCATCACTTTCTCTTTGAAAATAATCAAATAATTTTGAAAATTAATGCTTATGTTCTTTCTTATTCACAATACCGTGACATTTTTAAAATAATGTTGATTAAAAATGTCACTATCAAAAATGACAATAAAACTGTTTTGACAGGTAAAATTATACGACATTCATTATTGACGCAAATTTACTATTTCACCTATAGTTCACAAATGTTGTCGTGACGTTACGTAACGGTCAGCGGTCATTGAACAGACTTTACGTAGTCCACGAGTTAAACGTCAAAATTTCACCTGCTTTTTTTAATGAAGAGGCCTATATTTTGTTTCACTTACTCCTCCTTAAATCCCAGAAGGACTTTGGGTTTTTATTTACTTGTTAGTCTGCGAATACAACATCCTGTATGTCATTGTTTGTAGCGGAGCATATTTTTTATCCAGGTAAAAACGCACGAGCTCACCGCATCTATTCGCACTATCACAGGTGTTTTAATAAATAATCGGTTCAGAGCTATTTTAAGTCAAGCAATAAATTACTTGTCATCTACCTGCCTCTAATCCTGTGATCCCTTGCAATTGACATACGTTTTTTATGTTTTGTATCACACGTTCTGCCACGCAGGTAAGCTTACCCGAGATATACCTATACGTGATAATTTGTAGGCTTAATCAACACCTATTATGTATGTGTGTGTAAGTTGAAAGAAAGAGTCCGGAGTAACAAATTTTTAGTAGGTTTAATAAATTTTTGTTCGAGTTAGTTCGATTCCTGAGTAGTTCATCTAGCATCAAAAAAAATTACCTTGTCAGACTCCCATTGTCTTTCTTTTGTTATACTTAACACAACGTTTCCGTTAGTTAGTATCTCTAACCGTTTTCAAGTGTAAACTAAATTATAATTCTAAGGCAACTGTCTTAAATACTATCCATGTGCAATGAAGCTCGATGACTCCGCCTACGTGCTTATTTGAGTGTAAAGTTTGAGCTGTTGGTTTTGGAGAAAATATGCAGATTTTTGAAGTGAAAACTTCTTTAGGCGCGTTTGGCACTTTTTGTGGGCACTGAATTAAACTGAGCCGTCACGCGTCACACTCGGCTGTGTAACGCTCGAATTTAACTGCTATATTCAATCTGAACTGACCCTGACCCGAATGAACGTTATATGCAAGAGCATGCCGCAAATAGTGTGCGTTGTATAGACACTCGTCTGCGTCTCAGGTATGTTTTGGCATTTTTTAAATTATATATTTACGTAGGGTGAAGTAAGGTTTACCGTAATTGCTTATTCCGTGGACCTAATTTATTATGATTTCTGACTTCTGTTGAAGATGTTAAAATTCAAGGGTTGTTCAATTTTAGAAAATATCTTTTTTCGTATGCAGTAAAATTATCCCGTATTCCAAGTTTATGTTATTTTTATGATTGCTTACGAACCTAACCTATAAAAGAAACAAAAATTGAAAATTTGTATTTGATATTGTTAATTTCACCTTGTTGAAGTTTTCACTTCTGTCGTGTGGTCTTAAGCACACACAATTTTTTTGCATTGGCAATTACCTATCTTTTTGACAGTTGCGACTTTTGGACTTTGGATTGTCAAGATACGACATATCCTCTTAGTGTCATAAAATTGTGGATAAATGTGATAACAACTTACGACATACTGTCTTAAGGATATTTTGGAATATATCGTGTGAATTACAATGTAATATTACAAACATTGTTATTATTGGTTGAGATAGGAAAATATCATTGTTCAGTGAGAAATAAAACAATGAAATGAAAAAACTGCAAATATAATATTAACTCATTATTAACTCAACTGTAAAATTAAAGATTAATTTTCAAAAATACTAACAGTAACTGTAAAATAAATATTTAAGTCCTCAAGATTTGTATCTTCATGATTTTCGGGCAAACTTTGCCAAAACATGATTCTACTCTGTGAAATACCCATATATAGCTGTCAGTTTTTTGATCAGATTCTGGTTTTCTATTTACACTGATGCCTTAGGAGATTCTTTTTTTCTGGCGCAGGAACACCTTCGCCTTTAATGCTTTGGAAGTCCTAAGTCCAGTTCAATCGGAGCGCTCTCAAAATGTGTCTTATAGAATAATGTTCTACATCCCCTGACAAAAGTTACCTCGCAAATATTAGAAATGTAAGGTCTTGGTTGAGTTTTATTTAATTTGAATCGGAAAGAAAAATCTTTTACGTTCAGAATATCATTGTAGCTAATTTCTATGAAAACTAACATATACTTAAACTTACCTGCTAAATTCCCTCTAAATCACAATACACGATTTTATTAAAACAATAAGGCAGTTCTGATCAAAAATAACACATGAATGTAACGAATAATCCGAAATACTGAAGCACTGAAGCACTGGCGCCCCCCCCCCCCCCCCCCCCCCCCCCTAGGCGCCCACATTACTATTTTATTTCATAATTCAGTATAAATATTGAATAGTACAATGGTTAGTTAGTAGATAAAAAAATATTGTTTAAGTTTTTGCTCCCCCCTGAAAAACGCTCTATGGACGCCCTTGGCTGGCCGCCCGCCTGTGTACGCAAGTCGTAACTAGCTAATTTAATGCACATCATACTTGGTCCAAAAGTAAAACATACGACAATTCGACTTTGTATGTGACAGATAAGTCATTTTCCTTGTACTGCTGTATTTTTTTTTTAATAAGCCAAATCAATATGTCTTAAGGTTGAATTCTCAACGTCATTCAATCTATTGCCAACCTATAACCTATTTCGCGTTGATTTTTTGAGTTTATTATTTTAATAACTAACATTTAAAAAAAAATCAATATCGTCGGTACATTATTTAGGTGGTATCTGATATATTTATTACAAAAATATCAATTTATTTCATTGCTCATTTTGGAAGAATTGTATAGTGAAAGAACAATGAGTGACAATGACATAATAATGTTAAAAAAAATCTTACCCGATATTTTTCGCTATCCTAAAACAAGTTATGAAATTCCTTGATATTTATTAAATATGTCAATTATTACCTATAGAATATCAAGTCGATACTGATTTTCTTTAAATTTTGTATAAAAGCTAGAAAACATAAATAAATCTACGCGAAATAGGTTATAGGTTGCAAGCATGTTGATGTTTTGATACTCCCACCTTAAGTGACACATAGGACATTTTGTTTTTGTACAAATTAATTAAAACGTTATGACTTAGTATTTCATTGATATTTGGCAAATACGACAAAATCGTTACATTATTTCGAGTATTTCTACTATAGATACGACTTTTGGACTTGGTATACTGACAGAACTGACTATATACATTCCAAATATACCAAAATCTGAAAATCACACACTTTGTCAGTTATACGACACTTAGCACGGCAGATGGTCAAAACGCATTTATCACTAGATTGTTACATAATTATAACTGTTATTTCTCTAACTGCGATATATTTAGGTTATGCATTAATTCCATAGAAAATCTACAAAATGTTCGCCCTTCGTTTTTTACAAATTTTAATCTGTCACTCTGTATTTTTTTTTTTTTTTTATTTAGTATTGTCCTATTGTTGATTTTTAACTTTTATATTGGCTTTATACAGACAATTTGAATTTTTTTTCTGTAGTGTATTGTCATTGAATGAAAAGAATGAAAATAGATTTTAATTTTTACCTCACGATACACCAATTAATAAAAAAATTATTTATGAAAAACTAAAACCAAATTGAACTTTTGACACTCTGTATCTCCGAAATCATCCATCACTTTTGGACTAAGGTAAGTCAGGTTAGATCGTCATATTAAGCCTTAGGAATAAGACACCCTGTATACATCACTCATGTTGACCTATTAATAAAAAGCTCGTAAGCCAGAAAGGCAAAAAACTAATTTCTCATCAAAAACCCGAAAACGTAATTTATTACCCTTTTCCCTCCGTTCACCAAAAAATTCATTAGCGCGAAACCGCACAGAGCGCGCGGAGCACGAGCCTTTCTTCTACCCCCGTTTAAAAATAAAACAACCCCCTTTTTCAATGATATCTTTTAACGAAAGCTGTCACTGAAGTCTGTACCAAATATTCTTTTCTTTGTTTTCCGGTAAAAAATAGGCCCTCGCCGTCGTTTCCGTGCAGATATTTTATTGTGAGACGTCAAAAAAAGATCTAAAAAGTGGAAAGCACAGAGCCCAGCCCTATGCAATCATTTTTGAGGGTTTTGGTATAAAAAATAGCATGTGCCGATTGCCGGCTTTGTGTCGGGAGTCTGTCACCTGCCCTAAGGGTGCTAGCGTGTGTTTCTGTTTTATAACGAACTGTTTTTTCGAGATCAAGGTAAATAACAAAACATTCTCTTTAACATTTATTTTGCAGTACTAAAGTACTATTAACATCGGAATTTAGTGACGAATTTCGAATTTATCCCAATTGGAAGATGTATATTTGAGTGCGAAAAGTATCACTTTGCCACCAGCAATAAAGTTCCCGTTAACTGAACGACGAAGCTCAAAGAATAAGTATTCCACCAGCTTTAACTTTCAAAATGTCTTTATTCCAAACTAACTTTTACAGTTCATTACATGGAAAGTAACATAATATAGAAAATAATAACCATTAAAAAAAAAATAACAATAAAAATATGGAATTTAATCCAATTTTAATTCATTAATAAAATCAATTTAAAAAAAAATTGTATAAATAATTTAATTTAGTAAATATATCTTTAATTGTATTTTAAAAGTTGCCAGTTTTTTAATTTTTCTGATATTTTTTGGAAGATTGTTATCTTTTATTATTCCGTCATATAAAAGCGATTTTTTTCCGAGTGGTATAGTTTGATAATTTATACAATGTCTAGTGTAATGATCATGTAATGTCTTATTCTCCTAAAGTGTTATGTTTTATTTTTTTTTCTTTTAAAATAATAGAGTGAATTAGAATACAAATTTTTAATTTATAAATGTTTTGAACGTGTAAATACCCTTTTGGTCTATTAGGCGTTGAGCCAGAGGGCATGTGCGGTTTCATTTCTGGGGAGTAAATGTAACCTACAAATTTAGATTCGTCATGAAGGTAGGATAAATGTTTGGTATGATACTTTGTAAAATTCGGTAGCTTAGTGACGTTATGACGTCACAAAGATGGCTGCCGGACGAAAATCCTAATTAAACATTTCAAGTCTGGTTTCATTTTTGTGGAGTGAAGGTATCATACAAATTTTGATTCAGCATAGAGCCAGGATTATTGTTAGGTATGATACTTTGTAAAATTCGGTAGCTTAGTGACGTTATGGCGTCACAAAGATGGCTGCCGGACGAAAATCCTAATTAAACATTTCAAGTCTGGTTTCATTTTTGTGGAGTGAAGGTATCATACAAATTTTGATTCAGCATAGAGCCAGGATTATTGTTTGGGATGATACTTTGTAAAATTCGGTAGTTTAGTGACAGAATAATGACACAAAGATGGTCGCCGAGCACCTGATATCGGTCTTGTTATTCCAATTTGCCTATAATAAACTTTTGCCAACAAAACTTGCAAACATTTACGGATCTAAAAAAAAACGAAAACGTATAAAAGTAAATGAAAAGGAACTAATTCTGAAAGCAGATACAGGCTTGTTTGCTCACATGGCAATTGTTGCTCAACGCAGAGAGCTTGATATGAGAACTGTTTTATCACATCCACTGGGACCTCTACCATGGGTTTTAGCAGCAACCGATGGAACAATAAGAAAAACTAATAAAGCTAAACTATTTGAACTCTTAATTGAGAACTTCCCTCTAGCTGAAGTACTACCGGAAAATGCTACATATGTTATCGATGGAATGGCCTTAGTACAACAATTAGTTAAAGTCCCAAACACTTTTGGACTCCTAGCTGATAAATTATTTTCCAGAATTGTTCGAGCAGCGTATTCACGAATCGATATGGTTTTTGATACGTACAGAAGTATGTCAATAAAGAATGTTGAGAGACTGCAACGAGGAAAGACGTCTGAAGCGCGTAATTTTTCTAGCATTAAAGCAGCCCATCCTATAACCAAATGGAGACAATTCCTAACAGTCTCTTAAAATAAATCGGAGCTTATCAAATTTTTGACGCACGAGTGGCAACAACCGAAATACACTAACCGGTTGGGGTCCAAAATTATGTTTGTGACGTGTGAAGAACGCCGTTACCAAGTAACATCAAGTAATGCAACAGAAGTAACATCATTGCATTCTTCCCACGAAGAAGGAGATACACGTTTGTTGCTCCACGCACATCATGCAGCAAAATCTGGGTTTAGAGATGTAATTATTCACTGTGATGATATTGATATCGCTGTTATAACACTACATACCATACCTACCTTTAATCAACTAGGATGCAATATCTTTCTAAGAAGGGGAACTATCAATCGGCTGAAGTACTTTAATATGAACGAAATGTTTGAAGAAATAGGTGAAGATATGTGTTTAGCATTACCAGGTTTGCACGCCTTCACCGGCTGCGACACAGTGAGTGCGTTTGCAGGAAAAGGAAAAGCTACAGCGTTAAAGGTCGTGCGTAAAGACAAAGAATTTGCAAGTGCCATGTCGAAGCTGGGAGAAACTGTAGGTGTATCTGACGAAACAAAGATAGTTCTCGAGGCATTCGTATGTAGGCTCTATAGCAACACTACTAAAATCACAAGTGTCAACGAGCTAAGGTACATTTTATTTTGTAGCAAGCAAGGTAACATTGAGTCGCACAATCTTCCTCCATGTCAGAACACACTTCATAAACATATATCAAGAGCCAATTTTCAAGCAATGCTTTGGAAGAAGGCACTAGATCCACAGCCAGACATTCCATCACCTGAAGGTCTTGGATGGTCACTTTAAACAGAGAGTGACGGTAATTCTATATTACATATCGATTGGATGAGTTGTGCGCCAGCACCTCTTGCTGTTCTTGAATTATTGTCATGTTCATGCAAGAAAGATTGTGAACCGAACACATGTTGCTGTATTAAAAATTCATTGAAATGCACGGATACCTGTAAAATTCAGGTTTGCAGTAACTATTCGCAACCAGATCATGTTCTCGAAGCTTCATCCGACTCAGACGCCGATTCAGACGATAAATAATTATTGTTTCTTTTAAATATAAATATACCTATATTATCTGTACAATGTTATATACTTACCTAATAATATTAATATAATAATATATAATATAATGACAATGCATTTTCATTTTAAATTAAATTTAAGATTTATGTTTCAATTCGAATTTGTTAAACAGAATTAAGTAAATGCAAAGTCTATATTTATAGGATTAAATTTTAAATAAAGCAATATCGTGAAAACCGCCTAGCCGCCATCTTAGCTATCAAATTTTACAAAGTATTATCCAAATCATTGATCCTGTCTTTATGTTTGATTAAAGCTTGTATGATACTGTAAGTCCTCACAAGTTAACCTTGACCTTAAAATGGTATACTACGATTTCCACCCGGCGGCCATCTTTGTGACGTCGTAATGTAACTAATCTACCGAATATTACATAGTATCATTCCAAACGTTGATCCTGGTTTAATGCTGAATCAATTTTTGTGAGATACTTCCACTCCTTACAAACGAAACCAGACTTAAAATGGTTAATTACAATTTTCGCCCGGCGGCCATCTTTGTGACGTCATAACGCCACTAAGCTACCGAATTTTACAAAGTATCATACCAAACATTTATCCTACCTACATGACAACTCTAAATTTGTAGGTTACGTTTACTCCCCAGAGAGGAAACCAAACTGCCCATTTTTGGCCACTTGGCTCAACGCCTATATATAGATTAACAGTTGGTTCTAAATGTGTAATTTGTGTATACATTCAATAACTTTATTTTGCAATTTTTGTAATGGTTTTAAGTCTAATAAACAAGCAGATCCCCATGCAGAAGCTAAGTATTGTAATTTTGAATATATTAATGAAAAATATATATTTTTTAAGTATTTCAAAGGAATGAAATATCTAGCTCTGTACAAAACAGATACCAAAGGAGATATCGAGTTGATAATATACCGGATGTGGCATTTCCAATTTAAATTTTCATCTAAAACTAATCCTAAAAATTTTGTCGTTTTTGAATATTGAATATTTTCATTATTAAATGTTAAGGGGTTAATGATGGAATTTATTTTATTTTTAGTTATAAACATAAAATAAGATTTTGTAAAATTTAACGTACTTTCCTAAGTTTATTTGATTGAAATAACATTTTTTTTGCAAGCTTGCAGGAGCGTACCGTGAGGGTGGCCGCGCCCCTCCTAAGAACGTCCCTTTTTCAAAATAAAAAAACAATTTAAATTTGAACGCATAAGCGTCACTGGCCATCATTTGGTTTTGGTCGCGTAGTATATTATTTAACGAGTTTATAAAGTAGACCATTATAAGCGATGGTAAATTTACTTGCGAGCGGCTTGCATTATCTATAATTAGCATATGTTGGGCGTGACGGATTATTATACGAATTCATAATTCCAAATAGTTCTAGGTGATTTATAAGAAGTAATTGTCCTAGGTGTATTATGCATAGCATAATGCTCTCTTACTACCACAATTATATGCATATTATAAGCTTGTTGTAGAAAAATGTAAAAAATACATTGTTTCTAGTAAAATCTGATAATTTTGGCAGCAATGTACCATAAAGTCCTTGCATCACGAATCATTGTACTGGCAACACTGAATGGGTTGCCTATCTCTTAATTATTGGTTGATTATTAAGTATTATTAAAGGTTTGTGTTCTGATTATTATGATGCTATTTTGTTTAATTCGTTATTCAAGATAATGTATATATTATAGTGTGTAGAGTGGCAAACTAAACGATAACGTTTTAATCGTTCGTTCAATTTTGGGGGACTACAGGGGCTTTATCCCTCCCCCCCCCCCCAGTTATGGCCTGATAATAAATAAAAATAATGATAAATTTCTCCTTGGAGGTGTGTTTTCTGAAATAATAATAAATATTTTAAACAGCTCAATTTTTTCACATTTATTTTACGCTATCGAAGCCTAAAAAAATGTAAATATTTCTGCACCTTTTTGGTTCTCTAGCTAGCCGTAGCTAAGGGGAAGATAATGGGTGTTTTGTCACCCCCTGAAATTCAGAAATAGTTACCACCATCTATTTAAAAGGAAAATTTAATTAACAAAAACAATGTTGCTGGTTTAATTTATATAATTTAACAAGCATCTGACACTGTCATTTAATAGCTAGGAGGGGGATGAATGAGTCTAACTTCCTGCTCACGAAATATTGAATATAACCCCCCTCCCCACATCCCTCCAAATCCCATCAAGAATATTGGGATAGGCATATTGAAAAGTATAATAAAGAAAACTAATTTTCGACGTATATTTCATCCTTTTTTTTTAATTTGCTTCAACATTAATCCTCTTTTATCCCTTTTAATGGAAACATTTCTTATTGTCTGAATTCCTAATAAACTTGGGCGTGGTCCCGAAAATTTTTGCATGGCCTGTGGCCTTTTTCCTCTACATCGACAGGATATCAAAAACAAACTCATTCTGAACCTCCCGCGAAATTTCTCGCTGGCTACGGACTTGATGTAACCTGCCCCCTTGACTTTATCGTAGTTCCGTCACTGACTCTATATGTGCCAGCTGACGGTCACTTTACTTACTTATTGTGATGACCAAATAATATTATCTAAATATCTATGCTGATTTTGGCCATCAAGAACGTTCGCTGACCAATACCATGTCAATATCGTAGATATTATCCAAAAAGAAAAATCAATTTTTATTCGAATATTGGACTATAATTATCACCCCCTCCCTGAGGGTCTCGTTTTCGGCAACCTATTTATATCGAAAAACAAATACAAAACACTATATAATACTCGTACAGATGCCAAAAAGTCTTCACAGAAGTCAAATAACGGAACTTCCATTACCAAATTTCTCGCTTTTATGCAGGTTTTATTGTGTATTATAAAATATTTAAAACAGCTGTTAAAAAGCAAATAAAGAAGAAAAAGCGCCCGAAACGGGGGGTTGTAAACCCGCCTTGTGCCATAAATTGCAGATAAGTGCGCCACTAAAATGTGGTTTCTTTTTTTACCTTAAAACATTAGGAATAATATAGACTTTAGACAAATAAAAAGGATTATTACTATGATTATTACTTGCGCTAGTTTAAATTGACTGCAAAGTGTAGATTTTCCTCTCTTTCTTCCTCGGGTTCAGCCTACTCCAGAGGGGCAGAAAAAGGGGATGAAATAATTATTTATTTTTAGAAAATTGGCATTTATTAATAAGAAATGAAAAACTATGATGGCAAACAGTTCGAGCAGTCTTAATTATGTGCCACACCATCATAAAGATACTTTAAAATGTTGGTCATAAATAGACATATTTTAAAAACGATGTTATCTTTAATAAAGCCAGACTAAAATAGCGGCGGTATCACGCTTAGGCCCTTGCCAGACCATGAAGAAGTTAACATTTTTTGGTGCATTGATATAAATTAAAATAAACACTATAAAGCACCTCAATTGCACACTATAATATTATCTCTGTTCGAATGGAATTTTGATTTTTATAGGTTGTCACCCACTAATTTGAGTTGGCAGCAACATTCCAATTGACTGTAACTTCGTAGCGATCGACGCGAGCCAACATTGAAAATATAAGGTTATGTTATTTGGATTGGTCAAAAAAAAACTTATTATATCTTGACATCACCTTCCAAACAATTTTCAAAATTTCTATATGATATTTAAGTATACTATATCGTAATAAAACAATGCACCTTGAGATTCATTACCTGTTGAAAGAGATATCCTCTGCCGAACTTTTCTTACTATTAAAACAATTTATGCACTAAAAACAGTGGCATTGTTAATATCTATTATTTTGTACGTGAGCTTATATATCACAAAGATGACAATAATAGCACAGACTACGCTATATATCTTGTGACAATAGGCTCATGTTTTTGGTTGGCGTTAATATAATTTCAAACTGTTGCTAACTTTTTTCTAGGGAGAAAAATTAATTTCCTTACAAGACAGCCTTTCTTAGAGATGCTATTCTAATAAATAAATGAAAATATAAATAACATATTATACAAAAGGTACGTACCGGGTGAACCACTAAGAATGGTCGTCGGCTATATCTCAGAAACTGGAAGTCCTAGAGCTTTTAAGTAAAATATTTTTTAGTAAAAGTGCCCAAAAGAAAATGTTGGAAATTATTTTCGAGTTTCTAAACTCACCGCTAGAGGGCGTAAATCCAAATTTTTCCATATTTTGAAGGGTACACCCTGTATGTTTTTAAATTTTCAAATTCCACATAAAATTATAATTATTTTTTATTAAATGCATCATTAGTCTATACTTCATAGTTTCCGAGATATTGACTCTCGAAAAGTGACATTTTTAAACTTTGACAGCTTCTACCTTTCTAACAGTACGTCTTAGAGCAAAACGGCTTACATGTCCCTATCTTCAATTTTTATTATCTTCCCAAAAAATCAACTTCCAGTTAAACCGGAACAACTATATTTCCTGCTTTCGAGTTACATCCGGTTTAACCGGAAGTTGATTTTTTTGGGAAGATAATTAAAATTGAAGATAGGGACATGTAAGCCGTTTTGCTCTAAGACGTACTGTTAGAAAGTTAGAAGCTGTTTAAAAATGTCACTTTTCGAGAGTCAATATCTCGGAAACTATGAAGTATAGACTAATGATGCATTTAATAAAAAATAATTATAATTTTATGTGGAATTTGAAAATTTAAAAACATACAGGGTGTACCCTTCAAAAAATGGAAAATTTTGGATTTACGCCCTCTAGCGGTGAGTTTAGAAACTCGAAAATAATTTCCAACATTTTCTTTTGGGCACTTTTACTAAAAAATATTTTACTTAAAAGCTCTAGGACTTCCAGTTTCTGAGATATAGCCGACGACCATTCTTAGTTGTTCACCCGGTACATGCTGTCTCACGGTGATCGTCCAGCATTGGAATATATTTATCCGAAAGTATTGCAATTTGAATCCTGCAAATTTGAATAATAGGGTTTTCGGAGACGCTCTCTTCAAATGAAATAACAGCGACCAAATGCGACTTCCGATTACACCAGAAGTTGTCTCCAACTTGCTTATTTTATATGGAGCACCCTGTTTAATATTTTATTTTACACTCCAGAACCGAATTCGTTGTTATTTTCTTGTGTTTAATATCTACGGATTTCTAGTTTTTGTGTAGTTTATTGAATTATGTTTGTGCTTTTAGTGACTCGGATTGGAATATAAACAATGACAGCCGTTGTATAATTTTATTATGCACAAAAAATGGGGGAAAATTACCGGGTATTTCGTATTTTCAGTAAGTATGGAGTAGTGATGTATCTTGATATACTTATAACTTTATTTTATTATGATTAATTTAAGCACATCAAACTAGGCCTAGGCTACACAAACAAGGTATGAATAAAAGAGAAACACACACCAAGACAGATTATCCCGAAGCATGTTTTGGTAATTTTATTTGCCGCACTGCAATCTAATTGGGTAGGTAGGTGGGTAGGTACCAAGGGCGTCCATACAACGTTTTTTAGGGGGGGCAAAAACTTAAACAATACTTTTTATATACAGTGTCACCAGTAAAGTCCGCATCATATGGGATTTTTTTTTATTAATAGCTTTATTCGAAATTTGACTTTGGCATCAAGTTCTGCTTCGATCGAGATGAAAATTAAGCAAAAAAATAGTAGTAAACGTGATTCGCATTATCTGTCAAATTTTAATTTTTTTCAAAAAATAATTCAAAAGTGGGGTTATTTCTGAAAATATCAAAAAAAAGTTATAGAAAAAAGTTTTTTTAAATGCAGTTTCTAGCCCACATGCAAAATTTTAGCTGGATAAGATAATTTTTATTTTTTACCCATATTTTGTAAATTGCACCACTTTTGCAAAATAACATTCAACGTAACGTACATAAAACTTCTTAGTTTTGACAATGCTTTATTTCAGAAACATTTTTTTTTAAAGTAGCTTTATATTAAATGTGTGTTTTTCTACGAAATCAAAATTGGGCTATTAAAATTTGGTCGCATGTGATGGAAAGTTTATTTGTTATTGACCTTGTATAAGGTAACTTCATAAAATAAGTAGATATTTTTGAAAACATAGTTTGTGTCTGAAAGTAATACACCTTAATATTAAGACAATAAAGAACACAGTGTCATCAGTTAAGTGTTCATTAAGTGGAAAATAAATTTTTGCTTAACCCAACGGAAAGTTTATCTATTTTCAACGATTTAATTTAAAATCTATTTATTTTATTTTTTATTGTTTTACTTTCAGTCACAAACTACGTTTTCAAAAATACGTATTTTATGAAGTTACCTTATACAGGGTCAAAAACAAATGAACTTTGCATCACATGCGACCAAATTTTAATAGCCCAATTTTGATTTTGTAGAAAAACACACATTTAATATGACGCTAGTTTAAAGAAAATGTATCTGAAATAAAGCATTGTCAAAACTAAGAAATTTTATGTATAGGTTGCGTTGAGTCTTATTTTGCAAAAGTGGTGCAATTTACAAAATATAGGTAAAAAATCAAAAGTATCTTATCCAGCTGAAATTTTGCATGTGGGCTAGAAACTGCATTTGAAAAAAATTATAACTTTTTTCGATATTTTCAGAAACTTTTGAATTATTTTTTTAAAAAAAATTAAAATTTGATAGATAATGCGAATCACGTGACTACTATTTATTTGTCTAATTTTCATCTCGATCGATGCAGAACTTGATGCCAAAGTCAAATTTTGAATAAAGATATTAATAAAAAAAATCCCATATGATGCGGACTTTACTGGTGACACTGTATAAGACTATTTATTTAACTTATGCCTAATGTATTAATTTATTGATATGTTTTTATTATGTAGTTGTTCAGTTTAGTGATATGTTGGTCTACTAACTAACCACTGTACTATTCAATATTTATACTGAATTATGAAATAAAATAGTAATGTGGGCGCCTAGGGGGGGGCAAGTGCCCGTTTTGCCCCCCCCCCCCCCCTATGGACGCCCTTGTACGCCGATTTTCTGGGGAATATATTGCTTCAAAAAGTTTAAAAGGCATTTTTGTCTACACTTATATTATATAAAAGAAAAAAGTAAATACCTAGGAATGTTTATATTAATCTAAAGGGTGAAAGTATTCCACGGGTCAAGTTCTCGGGCAAAAACGTTTTCAAATTCTTGAACTTGAACAAGAAATTGGGCTTGAAAATATTTTACACGTATCTACTCAAGTTTTTGCCAAATTGTAAAAGTCAATACGGGCGAGGTCAGTGGCGTAGCCAGCCTTGCGGGGCGGGAGGGGCGAACATATATGGGGGCGGTTTGATTTTTTAGAACCACTATTATTATTATTATTAAAAATATGGTGTTTGTTTTTCAAAATACATACACCGTGTAACAAAAGTATGGAACGATTTAAATATCTTTAATACCGTTCGTCCGACTTAGCTAAAATTCGGTATCGGTGTATAAGAGGTTATTGCAGAGCTGCTAGTGACATTTGCGATGTTGTCAAATTTACAGTTTTTTAGCAATGTATATTTTTTTTTTCTTAAATGGGACACCCTATACCTACCTATTATTCAAAAAAATGATTCCGCAACCAATTCTAAATAACTTTCATATAAGTTTGTTGCGGAATAATTTTGTTAAATAATATATAGGGTGTCCCATTTAAGAAAAAAAAATAATATACATTGCTAAAAAAACTGTAAATTTGGCAACATCGCAAATGTCACTAGCAGCTCCGCAAGAACCTCTTATACAGTGTGTCCCGCTTTTCATGAATACACCCTGATATCTCAGTTATTAATAAACTTTAAGAAAAGTGAATTTACGTTTAAGAAGAATTGTTGAAAAGTGTATTGTTTTAGAAGGTAGTTATGTTGAAAATACAGAAATCTAAAATAATATAATTCGTAATTTTGATATCATAGTTTTAAATAAAGGAGTTACACACAATGCCAAATTAAAAAATAATTTTTTTACTGTCAAAATCAGCTCTTAAGATTTTGAAAATAGTAATTAAGGGGTTTTTTGGGATGCTGATTCTAAATCTGATAGAAAAAATTATTTAAAATAGGCCCTAATATACTTTTTTCAAAAAATCAACCCTTTTTTACCCCCCAAGACCGCACGCCTATGATGCATAAAAGTGTTCACTATGCCAAATACTTTATTTTTTTAACATACAATCACTACCAAAATTTGAAGAAAATCGCATTATTAATAACTGAGATATCAGGGTGTATTCATGAAAAGCGAGACACACTGTATACTGATACCGAATTTTAGCTAAGTCGGACGAACGGTATTTAAAGCGTTCCATACTTTTGTTACACGGTGTATAATAGAATACCAAATTATTTTCAATTTCAATAAATGTTACAGGGTCTAATTAAAGTATATTATTATTTTGCATACGGGCACCAAGCGGCAAGGGGCGCCATGCAAGGGGAGCGGGGGGGGGCAGGTTCCCCCCCTGGCCCCCACCTGGCTACGCCACTGGGCGAGGTACCCGATAACATGGAAGATTGGTTGTTTTGCTGGTTTTGTTTGTATTTTATATTCGATTTTACAGGACGAGTTTAATTGACTTGTTCTCTTCATTTTCGAACTAAAAACACGACGACGAATCATTTTTAAACATATTTTAAAAACAAAACCTTAAAAACAATTTTCTATCCTCAAAATCTGATAGGTTTGCATCTACTAAAAATGCCAGAAATCACTACCTTTTCTTCCAACTTGATCAAATAATTCAGATCAAGAAATTCCAAATTTTAGCTATTCACATGTAAAAATAAATTAAAGGTCAACTTTTACAATTTCTTGAGCCAGTGGCGCACCCAAGGGAGGAGCCAAGGGGCTTGGCCCCCCCAAAACCCCCAATGAAATAAAAATTATGAAAGTGGATAAGTATTTTAAAAAGTCAATTTTCTTAGATTTACCTCACGGGCCTCGTTTGAGGGGGGCCAGGTGGGGCATTTCCCCCTCCCCCTGGAAGTTGACTTATTGACAAAAGTTGACTTATTGAGGTTTAATATGGTTTGATTGAATTTATGAATTTCTTATTTCGAGTTTTCCTTTATATTTTTGTTATTATTTTGGGGTAGTAAAGACTTATTTTAATAAAAATAAACAGTTTTAATGCCAATGAATGTTGAGAAACAATTTTAGCTCATTAAGTATTGAGCAAAAAATTGAAATTAAAATTAAGGGAAGACCTAAACTCTCGAAATTAACTTGATACATACCACAAAGTGTAAATCTAGGTAGGGACTTTATTGTTATTGATAAGTTTGCTGCAAATAAAAACAGAACAGAACTTTACTTTTAAACAATGTACCCACTAATGAAAAATAAATTAGCCTTTCTATTTTTTATCTTATTTCATTTTCAATAGAATAAGAAGGTAATCATACATTTTTAAAATATTTACTATATTAATTATTGACCAAATTTGGGCGTGGTCTTAAAAAAATTTCGCCTACAGCAGGCTTTTAGTACACCCCCAAGTTAACAAGTCACAAGCCGCCAATGCCCCCCCCCCCCCTAAGAAACCGTTTAATGACTCCCATGACTAGGCTATTGCGATCTTCCCTGCAAGAGTACCTGTTAAAAAAGCTCTAAAGTTCTAGAAAAATGCGTAACTTAAAAGTTTATTAAAAAATTTGCTTCCAGCACTGGTTGGCGGGCCCCCCCTAACATAAAATCCTGGGTGCGCCGCTGTCTTGAGCAAGAACTAAATTTTAAAGCCCGAACATGTCTATTTTCCCATTCGTCAAACGATAATGTTGCAGTGTGCATGTCTAATCGTGTGTAAAGTTGCCACAGTGGATCTTTGCCCGTGCGTCATCAATCAACGATCAGGACTCGACGTGGTTAATAACTCTGCATCCTTGTTTATTACAGAAACAAGTTTGAATAAAAGCATAAAAGAACGTCTTCAAAATTCCGCAATAATATAACGTGCTAGACAAGGATAAAACTATAAACGTCAGTCAATTACTTTCTTTATTTGTTTAGTTGACAACCGTTGTATTTTAGAACGTCATTGTCAACCTTATTTTGATCTGCCAATCTAATTCGTATTTTGTAAATCTGTTTGCCTTAGAACTGTTCCTGTTTCTAAAAATAGTTCTTTTTAGAGGTAATTATACCCACCATCTGTTTTGGCGAGTATTTATGGATTTTTATAATAACTAATTTATTTATTTTAAATATTCTAACCGTGAAAGTTCTTTGAAACGTTTACGGCAGTGGCTAAATTCCCTTAAATGAAAGGATGTTAAAAATTTGACTTTTGCGATTTTAATAGTCAATAAAACACCAAACTTTTGTAGATTCTAAGCTTTAAAAATAGTATTAAATGTATAAACATTTGTTTGTCAATTTCTTTTAGATAATAGAGAATGCCGGGCAAAACTTAAAATAAATAATAATTTTTCGTGATATTATATAGGTACGTCAAACGGTAGGCAGGCACGTCCATTTTATGAACTTGGACTTAGTTTTGACTTTTTTCGTCTCGTAATTTTGATTTGATTCATACGATTTTGATGACGTAAAAGTGATGACGCACGGGAAAAGAACCACTGTGGCGACTTTAGCTTTGTTTACGTGCTCAAGGCCATAAATTTGCCCCTGTCTATATGGTTGTTCCAGATTGTAGAAATCGACATTTAAAATGATTAAGTGTTAGGAAGGAAGACAGGAAGAGGGCTGCCGTTGTTAAAAATTTTATTAGATGTCTTCTAGATAATATTACTTATTTGCCTTTCATATTTATTTACCGAGATACATTCACAAAAGAAGAAGGTAAAAGAGAAACAAGCAAAAAGTAATTTTCGATTTGGATCTTGACAGGATAGCGGTAGTGATACACATAAACGCTGCGGCATCTTAATATTTTCCGTGAAATATAAGGGAAGGTTACGCACACTTTTTTCTAAATGCTAATTTTACTTCCTTAATTTCCCTAAGGGCAACGCCTTATATTAACCGGGCGCCGCCATGAATATTGTTCCGGAGAAGAAACAAGCGACCCCAAATGGTATTTCGGTAAAAAATGGGGTAGATAAGGCTTTGTCGTAAATTTAATTAAAATTATCGTTTTAAAATACAAAACAGGTCTAATGGTGTAATTTTATTTTGATCCTAATATCTTCAAAAACAACCTTCCCACTCAAAAAGGCTTTTAAAGTGTGTCCTAAAGCGTATTAAATTAAAAAGAAACGTGAACAGTACTGTACCTGAGGGTTTTTTTTTTGAAATAATAAGATGAGGCGTACAAACCTAAACAAATTAAATAAAGTTTACGAACCCGGAATCGTTTTTTTACTGCCAAGAATTTCAATTAAAATTCACATTCTTGTTTCATTAATTTATCACCAAGGCACAATCTAAGGTAAGCGTGGGCGATAACGCCACCTAGTGTCACATTCGCCATTTCGTTTGTTATTTCTTGGTTCTATTTAAAAATCGGTCAAGTGCCCCTCTTTTTAGTAGGGGAGACTGTCCTAAAACGGCGTACTACTTTTTGTAGACGTTATATATACTTTTTAGATAACTTCTAACCAACGGTGAAACGAGTTTTAGAATTAGGGATTATATTAAATATTATTTTGCAACAGAGGCAGTAAAATTACAACTTAAACATTAATTTTTTAATAGCAGCCAAAAAATTAAAAGTATGCATAAACCATTTTACCCTTGGGTAAAATCGAATACCAATAATAAAACATATAAATTCAACTAATCTTATATAAAAAAAGAAACTGTACTGACATGGTAAAGAGAACATGTTTAACTAAATAATTTATCAGAAACTAACTTAAAGAAGCGCCCTTAACAAGAAGTAAGTAATTTTAAAATATGCTAAGGGCAAAATGGCATAGTTATACAAAATAATTGACGCATTTAACACGTGGCGTCATCGAAGAAGTAACTTTATTGGAAAAATTTGTAATTTATGTTGCTTTTTATACGCACTCCTAAAATACTTTGTGATTAAAATAATTTTCACCTTACGCAAGCATCCTATGTATTGAAAATACCTGACACAGCTTTAAAATAAACCGCATTATTTCGCCTTAAGAAGCCTACTGTTGCTCTGTGTCCCATTACGTTTGGGACACCCTGTATATTAATTAAAACATATTATAAATAATCCCAAAAAAACGAAAACAAAAATAAAAGTTTGACACCCTTTATCTTGGTTGTTATCAATTTTGGGATAATGCAAGTTTAAATAAATCGCGTTATTTCGCCTTAAGGAGCCTGCTGTTGCTATGTCCCATTACGTTTGGGACACCCTGTATATTCACTAAAACATATTATATTAAATGTATGGTTTTATTTCTAAGAATAATTAATATTAATTTGTTTATAAACAATAATATTTACATAGCAGACCAACCAAGGTGAACAATTGCCTTATATTCAATCGGTCATATTGTCTAAGCCTACTTACTTATGCTATGTTTTTAAATTATACTTATTTACCCAACGCTACAATAACATTTTCTGAGAAATCAATAATAAAAAAATTATCCCATTTGTTAACCAAATTTGGGCGGACCCTGTAATATGCAATTATTGTGCTCCAACTTTTTGCCTCCCGCTTTTTTTTTCGATATAATATTCCGATTTAAATAACGTGAACTTACCTTAGTTATAACTTATCTCAATAAAACACTTTTTAACAAAGTTACTATGGCGTTCTTTAAAACACAAACTAAACTAAACATTATTCATTATTTACTTGCCGACTTTACGCTGATTCATATTTATATTTCTACCAAGTCTTATCAGAGTGTATTATGTTACAAGACCGATCTAGATATTGCGCTGTTGGCCGCGACATCGACATGAGCGACATTGACATGCAATGCAAAGTTTGCGTAAACACGATCCCAATAGTATTTTCAATACTAAAAACTACGAGCAATGTGGAGCAAAATGGATATTGTTGGCCTATTGCCGTTTTACCCAAGGCGTGTGTATGCCATTTTACACCACAATAGACGCTTAAATATCATAATCTTTTTGCCTTTCAGTTAATGTTTTCAATTATTCTACACATCAAAAAAGTGTCACATGTGTTGGTATTTTAGAGTTTACCTATCAAATTTAATAAAAAAAACACTACATAAAAAATATTTGCAATTTACCTGCTGATTAACAAGAACTTTTGGTGGTGTTGTCGGACCATACGGTACATATTAAATTTATCATATAACTGACTAATCTGCGGCGTTGACAATTTTGTATTGTATTGTATTGTATGTCTTTTGGCTCTGCTACGAGGCAATTTGCCAGCTCATTCCGTGGTACCCCCAGTAAGGCGAGAATTGACAATTTTGTGGGTATTCGTAAACAGTGTTTTACAATGTTTGGACCATGTTGCCGGTTTTTAATTTAAGCGGTAGAGTCAAAATTGCTTGTATGTCGTTTTAGCCAAATATGCCGTTTTAGGCCAGTCTCCATACAATTATCTACTACAGTTGTAGAGGAAGGGCACCAAATTTGAGATAGGCACCTAATTTGAGATAGTTGTCTAACTTCTGATATATGTGCTGCCATCTCGTAAAAATAGAAGAAACTATTTTATTTTAAGGTATTCATTACTGTGTTGCATATTATGCATTCTTCTTAGTCCTGTCTCCGATCGGCCGTTGTTTGATAAACCGATGCACGTGTTCAATTATTTACGTTTTAGAGTTTTTTTGATCAAAGTGTAAAATCGACAAAAAAAATAAGGTAAGCTAATTGCAATGCGAGTTTTGGTGAATAATAGTTTAGGTAATAGGTACTATTATTTTCTGACAACAAATTCCTTCTATGTTCAAGACCTAGCCCAGAAATTAGTTCATAATTTTTAAAAATAAATATCCTAATTTGAGATACCCTATGAGTCCCAATTTGAGATACTCTCAAATTAGAATCCTTAAGACATCTAATAACATTTAAATAGATTTGTTTTACTTTTAGATGCCGCCCAAACACAAGAAATGGAATGCCATCAGCGACATGATAAAAGCAGTTAATGCCGTGAGAAATAAAGAAATGGGATATTTAAAAGCGTCAAAGGCTTTTGGGGTACCTAAAGGAAAACATGGTGAAAAATGGGCAAAATGCGTCCAGTGTGGTAGATGGACACATGAAGACTGTGGGGAGATCCGAAGTGAAACTTTTGTTTGTTCTTTTTGTGAGGGAAACGGTTTTTTTGAGTAATGTCTCTGTGTCTCAAATTAGGACACCGTCGTATCTCAAATTAGAAATCCTCTTTTTTGTTTTAAAGAAATACACTAATTCTCTGGGCTTTATTTTAGTTAAGAATAATGTTAATTTGTTTCTTTTTGTTGCAAAAGCTTGTATAAAAGTTGTATTACAGTACTTTTTAGGAAATACATTATTAATCTTTGTAACAAAATTTATTTTATTTTTTAAAAATTCCTCTACGTTAAAAACGGATTTATAAATTATTAAAAGCAGAAAAAGAATTATGCGCAAATTTCACAAAATTTCGTTTTATGCTTTTGTTAATTTTTCAATTACTTTTTTTTAAACCTAAAACTGTAGGTATCTGCTACCCAAAGACGGGTCTTTGGCCGCTGTTTGGAGAAAACGAACCATTGACGATACCAAATTATTCTGTAATCCATTGTTGCAAAAGAAATGCTTAGACAGGAATCTGAGTTTCTGAGGCGTATTGAGTCATGGACAAGCCAGTGGTGCATGAAGCTTAATGTATCAAAATGTACAATATTGCATATTGGCCCGAATAACTTATTAGTGTTACAGAACAAACAGATCTGGGGTTACTAATTTCTTCCAATTTAAAATGGGAAACACATATTATTAAAATGGTAAAGAAAGCCAATAGTTTTATCTTCATGGTGCAAAAGACTTTCAAAGATCTCTCTCTACAGATTGTAAAGAAATTGTTCACTTCCTATATTAGACCAAAAATTGAATACGGATACAATATTTGGAACCCTTATTACATGAAAGATATGGAAATTTTGGAAAGGGTCCAAAGGCGGGTTACCAGAATTCCATTTGAATTGAGAGTACTAGGTACCCGAAAGACTTAAAAGATTTGGGCTAACAGCTCTGAAGCAAAGAAGATCTAGGGGTGATATAATAGAAACTTTTAAAGTACCTACTAACGGACTACTATTCTTGTAACTTGAGAAATTTGTTTCATTAAAATCAGAATCAATAGCTTCACACACAAAAAAATTAAGCAAAGAAAAATCAGCGACATTTCCAAGAAAGAACTTTCTCATCAAGGGTAGTGTACAGGGTGGCCCATTAATAAGGGACGCCGGCTATATCTCGGAAACCATTAATCGTACAGCTTTCGGAAAAAAAAATTATGAGTAAAGCGGTCATGAGAAAATTCTGGAAATTACTTTCAAGTTCCTCATTTCGCCGCAAGGGGGCACAATTGAAAAATAGTTTTTTAAATTTTAAATTTCTCCGAAAATTCCCATATTAAGGTATAACTCTGATTATATTATTGGAAAGCTTAGACAATTCTGCATCATTTTGGTTTAGGGCTCGTTGGCGACCTTGATAAGAGTTGGGGAAGCTAGAATGTGTAAACATTAAAATCGCCGTAACTTCCAAACGACTTATTCGATTTTACTAAATTTAAGCTTGTTTGGAAGGGAAAGATAAGTACCTTCAATCGTCGTATCCAATGGTACACGATAGTTTCTAATAAAATTGCTAGAGGGCGCAATTTGTAATAATAACAGTTTTTTTGATTTTATCCCGAAAATTCAAATCATACGGTATACCTATGACATCATAATCGGAAAGAAGATGGAATTTACAAGAAAAGATGTGAAAACTGCAGTTCGATATCTTTGTTCGTTTCAGAGTTATTGCCAGAACAATAATTTTTAATACAAATTGCGCCCTCTAGCAATTTTATTAGAAACTATTCTGTACCATTGGATACGACAATTGAAGGTACTTCCAAACAAGCTTAAATTTAGTAAAATCGGATAAGTCGTTTAAAAGTTACAGCGATTTTAATGTTTACACTTTCAATAGCTTCTCCCACTCTTATCAAGTGAAAGTGTAAACATTAAAATCGCTGTAACTTCTAAACAACTTATCCGATTTTACTAAATTTAAGCTTTTTTGGAAGGAAAAGGTAAGTACCTTTAATTGTCATATCCAATCGTACACAATAGTTTCTAATAAAATTGCTAGAGGGCGCAATTTGAATTAAAAGTTATTGTTTTGGCAATAATTCTGAAATGAACAACAATATCGATCTGCGGTCTTTACATTTTTCTTGCAAATTTAATCTACTTTCTGATTTGAATTTTCTGGATAAAATCAAAAAAACTGTTATTATTACAAATTGCGCCCTCTAGCAATTTTATTAAACACTATCGTGTACTGCTGGATACGACGATTGAAAGTAGTTATCTTTCCCTGCCAAACAAGCTTAAATTTAGTAAAATCGGATAAGTCGTTTAGAAGTTACAGCGATTTTAATGTTTACACATTCAATAGCTTCCCCCACTCTTATCAAGGTCGGTACGCCAACAAGCCTTAAACCGAAATGATGCAGAATTGTCTAAGCTTTCCAATGATATAATTAGAGTTATACCTTAATATGGGAATTTTCGGAGAAATTTAAAATTTAAAAAAACTAATTTTTAATTGTGCCCCCTTGCGGCGAAATGAGGAACTTCAAAGTAATTTCCAGAATTTTCTCATGACCGCTTTACCCATAAAAATTTTTTTTCCGAAAGCTGTACGATTAATGGTTTCCGAGATAAAGCCGGCCTCCCTTATTAATGGGCCACCCTGTACATACATGTGGAACTCGCTTGAAGAAAGTACAGTCTGCGCAAAAAGTGTAAACTGTAAGATATTTGTAAAGTTTTTAAACTCAACGACTAAGGGCCGGTATTTTCATCCTCGGTTAAAGCTCGGTTATTTTAATTTCTCGGTTAAACTTGACATTTGATGTTTATAATATGCTTTATGTGTCACAAAACAAGTTTAACTAAGCAATAAAAATAACCGAGTTTTAACCGAGGATGAAAATACCGGCCCTAAGTGATAAACATGGCGGTTAGTAAATTTAGCACATTCGGGCAAAATGATCCCTCATGAGATAGAGTAAAACGATTCCGGGATCATTTTACCCGAATTTTTTGGTCTAGTAAGTTTTCTTACTTTTAGTTTTATAATAAGAATGTTTGTATTTTCTTACTGTTTTTTCTTGAATAATAAAGTACGGCCTATCTGTTTTTGTAAATATTGACTTATAATTAACAATTTTGCATTTTTTCTTAAATTAAATTGTGGGATCATTTTACCCTACCTTAAGGGATCATATTGCCCAACCAGGTAGGGTAAAATGATCCTTTTGACCAAGTTCATAATTATATAAATAACATTATTAGGTTTTTTTATTAAACACTCTGCGCATCCAAATCTGAAAGCATAAGAATTGGGGAATCCCATAACTATGATTATGGATCTCCCTAAATCATACACTCGGTTTACGAGGAATTTTCCCGTTATGGGGATCATTTTGGGCCATTCTCCCCTAGTAGTAGATATACTTTTTACGTGTTTTTCTCATATCCGGAAGATTTCCCACATTTTCCCGAATACCCTGTATATTCTAGGTGTACCTACCAAATCCGTAATCAATATTTAATCCGCGATTCAATAGCATGCTCATACAAAAGCGTCTTCCCCGCTTATTTTTTACATCATTACTGGTAAAAAGTTTTTTTCAACTTCTCTACCAACAATACCATATAATTATCAAAACTCCACGAAGTGAAAAAAATCTACAGGATTGACATAAGTTTCTTTATTCGTCAATCTAACGAATGTCCCGCCCATCCAACTAAATGCTCCAGAGAAAAAAAAATGACCAGTAAATAAAACTCGATATATAACGGTTTTTCTTTACAATTCCATTCGTCATTTTTTCTAAGATATACAATTCAAAAACGTAAATTACATATCTCGACTTGAAATCAAAAGCAAAAAATACGGTTACATGCAAATTTTAAATTCACTCGAAAATAATGAGGTATAAAGTGTCAATCTTTGTCACATTTCCGCCAATTGACTTCTCGTTACAATCCTCTTAAAACTTATGCATATAATAGGAAACGAAATATTATAATAGGCACTCTAGGACTTTACCTATTTTGACTAAAACGTCACAATACGGGCATGTCAATATGTTCAATTGAATGAAACCACGAAAAGAATGGTTTTCTACTATTTCAATGCAGTTTCTCCGAAATCAAACGACCATTGCATCGCTCTCAATTATTTAATTCGGTGGAATGAATACTCTGGCTTCCGTTATACTTGATTTTTATCAGTAAAACCGCATTGTATTTTATTTTTCTGTAAGATTGGAACGATGTTAGATTGAAAAAAAATACTTTGAATGTTGAGGAAATTTGTTTATTGTCCAGTGGTCAAAATTGATTTAAATCGTTCGATTCCCATGAGATTTGAATTGCTGAAACGATATTTAAAGAATGCTCTACTGATAGTTGCATACAGTACGCAAATTCTATTTTCCGTAAACATTTTAGAGATAACCGTAAAAGCTAGGTTAGATTAGTTAGTATCAAAAATATTATGGCCTTTAAAAATAAAAACTGTTATCTACAGTTATAATACACTGCTCAAAAAAATTAATGGAACACTTTTGGATAACCCTGTAACTGTTTGGCTTGCAGTTATTAACAAATGAAAATTATATTTTCATAATTGATTTGCATTTTGTTTTAGTGATTTGTTAAAAAATAAACGTGTTTATGCTCATTTATTCGAGATAAGTTTAATGTTCCACAGCAAGTACAAAAAATAAAGTGATTATGAAAATATTCACATTTAGGTTTTATATTACGGCATCGGGCAACGGCATGACAGTTTGTAGTTGTTGAATTTATTATTTCTCAAAATGAGAGATCCTATAGATAGAAGTCGCTTGTGCTATAGCTTTTTGAAAATGGTGTAAAAATTCGACAAGTAGCAAGACATGTTAATCACAGTCCATCAGTCATCAAACGTGTGTATGATCGCTATAGAGAGACTGGACGATATAAAAGACGAACCGGACAAGGTCGAAAGCGAAAAACTACACAAATTCAGGACCGATATTTAGTAGTCTCTTCTTTGTGAAAACGAATAGCGACAGCAAAAGACCTTCAACACTTTGGATGGCTCATCCCAGAGCCATTTCTGATCAGACTGTTACACTGAGAAAATAGCTCCAAGTAAACTGTGGTAGCTGGAAAAAGTTTACTTACACCGGCTAATATTTCATTTATTATAGAAATTTAGTTTATTTAAAGCAAGTAAAACAAATTAGCTACAATCGGTTTAGTTGGATCTAATAAATTAGTAAACAATGTTTATTTGTTTTTAGTAAACATATAATTTTTAAGTATACTGTACACCTAATTTAAACTTGTGTTCACTTGTTTTGGATAAATTAAGACATGTAAAAAAGTTTACTTTAAATAAGTAAACCAAAATATTCTCCTAAGTAAACTTGGTTGCTTAAATAAAATGTCCAGTTCACTTGTTTGGCCTTTCGTCAACGTTCGGTTCGCTTTTAGCTGCTCCCGCTTCACTTCGGCAGGATGAAACTTGAAACTCGTGGCGTCGCACGCAATACGATTTATCATTTTCTTTTCGTCCTAGGCGAAGTGGGTCGGATTGTTTGGTGCTCTGTTGCTTTGATATTTGTGTTGCCGTATTGGACATCGCGGTGTACTATAATATTATGGAGTGTTCTAATATGGAGTATTTGTTAATAAATTGGAATTTAGAAGATCATATTCCTGCTTTTAAAGGTATCTCTTATCCTTATCCCTTTCCCTAATTCTAACTAAACAATTTGTCTTTTTTAAATAAATGGTTTGTTGGTTAAAGGTACATAATTTAATAAATGGGTTACTTATTCCAAGTAAACAGTTTGTTTAGATCAGATAACGAATTTCTAAGCACACCTGTTTATTTGTGTTTACTAGTTCTAGGTAAACTATTTCAGCATTTTCCATTTACTTAGGCCAAGTGAACCCTTCACTAGTCACTATATGTAGTGAACTTTTTAATTAAAGTAAGTGTATTTTCACCTAGATCTAATCAACTTTTTTCTCAGTGTAGAAACAGGTTACGGGAAGCAGATTTAAAACCAAGAAGACCGGTACGAAAACCTGTTTTAACTCGACATCATAAAACTATGTGATTAAACTTGCTCGTGCTCTTTTGGGATGGCAACTTCGACAATGGAGACCAGTACTTTTTCAACACTTTGGATGGCTCATCAGATAGCCATTTCTGATCAGACTGTTAGAAACAGGTTACGGGAAGCAGATTTAAAACCAAGAAGACCGGTACGAAAACCTGTTTTAACTCGACATCATAAAACTATGCGATTAAACTTGCTCGTGATCTCTTGGGATGGCAACTTCCACAATGGAGACCGTACTTTTTACAGACGAATCAAGATTTCGTCTCACTCGTTGTGATGGCTGGGTGCGTGCGTGTGTATAGATGTCCCAATGAACGATACTCCGCTGCTGCTGTAGAAGAAGTATCCAGATTTGGAGATGGTTCGGTAATGGCAATGGTCTGGGGTGGAATAAGTTTGGAGGGAAAAACCGATCTTGTAGTGATACCGGGAAGTCTTACAGCTGCAAGATATATTTATATTATTCTGTCAGGTCACGTTATTCCTGCAGCATATGGTATAGGACCTGATTTTCTTTTCATGTAGGATAATGCAAGACCTCGTATTGCTGCGATTACTACAGATTTTCTTAACGAGCATGAAATTCGTAAAATGGATTGGCCAGCGATAAGTCCTGACCTTAATCCAATTGAACACTTATGGGATATCTTAGACAGACGTATTCGACGTCGTCCAAATCCACCTTAAACCCTTCAGAAACTAACAGAAGCCCTAGTCGAAGCGTGGGACAGTATACCACAGGAAGACATTCGAAGGCTCGTGAGAAGTATGCCAAGAAGATGCTCAGAAGTAATTCGTGCTGCTGGAGGGCACACGCGATATTAAGACACATTGGTTTTCAGATAGCGGAACATTGCCATTAAAAAATATTTTCTTTTCAATTTGTTATTCGCACGTTTTTTTAAATTGTTAATCTTAGTTTACGAATAAAGGAGTAGTTGAAAGTTCTATTAATCGATTTATTAGAAGAAAATATGTGTCTTTCAGAATATAAATGTTCATCTGTATATAACTAAGTATCAGTTAATAAGTTACAGGGTTATCCAAAAATATTCCTTGAATTTTTTTGAGCCGTGTAATTGGCACATAATATTGGTGATAGTAATAGAATTATACATAATACACCCAGGACAATTATAACTTGGTCAAAAAATTAGAACAAGTTCAAGGGCAAATCTTAGCTGCTTACACGTGAAAATAAATGTCGTCGACTTTTCCAATTTCTTGCCCAAGAACTTGGCCCGTGAAATACGGGCTTATAACATACAAAAAATGGGGGTTATAACCCCATCCCTATCTAACATCGACGTTTCATTGTTTCATATTATTGTATCTACTTGTAGTCGTTTAACCATACATATGTGATTTTATAGCATTCTGAGGGGTATTTTTCTTTTTTTCACAACGATTTATATATCATGATATGGCTTCACGTCTTGTTACAAGACAAATAAGAAAATCACAAAAAGGCTGTCAAAACCTAAAAAGCGCTAACAATCTAAAATGTAACCTGCTTATAAAAACATGTTGATGTCTGAAATACAATACTTCGTAATAAAGACATGCGAAAGTAGAAATACGGAATAATATACAACTGTAAAACGGTGAAATTGAGCCTTGTCATCGAAAAAAGGAACAAAACAATAAATGGGGAGTGTGCGGAGAAAATAATAATATAAGAATATTGTTGTGTTCAAAGTTGAATGAATGGTGGTAATTTTATATAGAATTAGGATTTGAAAATGGATAATTTGCGGTATCAGTTACTAGGGAGCTTTATTTAAAACAAACTAATATCAAAACTGTTCGTAAAACGTTATAGTACGTAGTTCTTTTTTGACATCAAAACGGTGTGATAATTTGATAAATACATTGAAACATTTCTATGGTAGGTACACACAAAAAAACTGTAATTCTAAAAAGTTCTGTTCGAACGTAAAATTAATTTTGTGTAAAAAATCGTTACCTGTCAGTTACATTTTTTTTTAAGTCCAGTACCCTATAGTCGTTAAAAAAATATTCGCATAACAAGAACACATCCTTAATAATATGCTAATATTTCAGGATGTAATTTCTCAGGTCATTTTATGAAGAAAATTTCATATAAATGTTTGTTACAGGGTGTTGAATTTTCTTCTTCTAAGGAGTTAAATATGGTCCACTGTACTGTTATCCAACTTACTATTAAGTCACATATTATATTTATAAAATTAAACAAGTACACCTATTTCAAGTATGATTCAGATAAATCACAAACGTTAATCAGATACTATAGGTAGAACAAGCGTTTGTTTTATTGGTTTAAATAGAATAAATATATCATTATAACAGGTCATTGTATTTAGTACCCACTTATTTTAGTGCCATATGGTGACAAAATCTAGAATGATAGCGGCAACCTCGTTCCCTTTTTACTCGTCGGCAATTCATGGGTAGCAACAAAAACAGCTGTAGTAATCGATTAAACCATTATTTTTTCTGTGAGTAATACAATTACAGTATTTGTTTTTGCGATGTCGTGGTTAGTCGTCGGAATACTCGTATTTGTACGTGTTTTAAGAAGTTTTAAGTTTTTTAATTAGATTCTTTTAATCCGGAATTATCTTTTTACAGGTAAGGTTATAATCTGTATTATTTGCCCATTAAGTGGTGTAGTAAGGGGCGCCGGAACTTCGGAATTGCTCTGGGGGCTTGGAGCCCGGATCTCAACTAGGGTTGCTAGATATGTTGAAAAAAAAAACGGACAAAAGGATTTGCGCCGAAGGCGCTCTTTTGCTCCGCAGGCGACAATTTTTTGGGTGCCACGCCCTTTTTTGGGTAAAATAACCGTAAAGCTTGATGCGCAGATCTGACATCATGGCTGCCAACGTGTAAAAAATATAGATCGAGCGGATAATTAAAAATAGCCGTGTTTTTGAAAAAAATAATTTGAAAATATTGCCTTTTTGTATTGTATTTTAGACGACTTTGTCTAATTTGCTACAAAATCCGAAAAATCACTAAAACTGGGGTATTTAACGAAAGTTTTCACTAAATCACTTTGGATTGGTTTCGAAATCATTAAATGTGGTGAAATTTCACCAGACCTGGCAATCTTGATACCAAGGACTTTCCAAAAATTCTCTACGTAGTCTACGTGCTCTCAGTTAAGTGGCAGACCAGGGTTGCCAGATCTAGCAAAATTTAATTTTCAAAGACAAAATAACTGCAGATAAATTTTATAGAAAAAAATTAAATTATCAAATCTCAAGTAACGCACGTTCGCAAACGAATTGCTATTAGTATCATTATTATGTAAACGTACTGTGGGGGTTAGGCTCTGGGGGCCCAAGCCCCCAGAGCCCCCACGGAATCGGCGCCTATGGGTGTAGTAATCAGGAAAAGAGTAAATAAAAGAATTCTTGTAAACATTTTTATCTGTGAGATAACTTCTAAGGATACCAAACACACACACAAACACTGCAGTTCTAAAAAGTTCTGTTTGAACGTAACATTAATTTTGTGTAAAGAATCGTTACCTGTCAGTTACAAGATTTTTTTTAAGTCCAGTACCCTAGCTGTTAAAAAATATTCGCATAACAAGAAACACAGTTTTTATTATACAGTGTGACCAGTAAAGTCCGTATCATATAGGATTTTTTTTTAATAACTTTATTCGAAATTTGACTTAGGCATCAAGATCTGCTTCGATCGAGATGAAAATTAAGCAAAAAAATAGTAGTCACGTGATTCGCATTATCTGAGAAATTTAAATTTTTTCAAAAAAATAATTCAAAATTAGGGTTATTTTTGAAAGTATCGAAAAAAGTAATAAGAAAAAGTTTTTTTTAAGGCAGTTTCTAGACCACATGCAAAATTTTAGCTGCATGAGATTATTTTGATTTTTTACCCATATTTTGTAAAAAATTGCACCACTTTTGCAAAATAAGACTCAACGCAACCTACATAAAACTTCTTAGTTTTGACAATGCTTTATTTCAGATACATTTTCTTTAAAGTAGTGCCATATTAAATATGTGTTTTTCTACAAAATTGAAATTGGGCTAATAAAATTTGGTCGCATGTGATGCATAGTTTATTTGTTTTTGACCCTGTATAAGGTAACTTCATAAAATAAGTATTTTTGAAAACGTAGTTTGTGTCTGAAAGTAATACACCTAAATATTAAGACAACAAAGAACATAGTATCATCAGTAAAGTGTTCTTTAAGTGGAAAATAAATTTTAGTGGTGGGTAAAAAATCAAAATTATCTTATGCAGCTGAAATTTTAAATGTGGGCTAGAAAATGCATTTAAAAAAAACTTTTTCTAATCACTTTATCCGAAATAACCTCACTTTTGAATTATTTTTTGAAAATAAAATTTGACAGACAATACGAATCACGTGACTACTATTTTTTTTGCTTAATTTTCATCTCGATCGAAGCAGAACTTGATGCCAAAGTCCAATTCCGATTAAAGCTATTTATAAAAATCCCATATGATGCGGACTTTACTGGTCACACAGTGCAGGGTGGTCCTTTCCATTTATGAAGAAAATTTCATATGAATGTCCGCAACTGCTTAACGTTTTTGTTACAGGGTGTTCAATTTTTTTCTTCTAAGGGGTATTTGGTAATATATCTAAAAATACTTCTGTTATTATTACGTTTTTCTCGTCAGAAGCACCGTACGAACGAAGCTAATACTTGATGACATCAAGTAGGTAAGTTATGTTATGATGTTTAAAACCATCTCATTATTTCTTTGATTTTTAGTGTTTGATTGGTTTTATTTTTTCGGGTTTTGCATTTTGCTTATTACGTAACTGCCATAAAAATGTGCCCTACCTGTAAAAAACACATGCACGGGCTGCGCCCTTGGTAGCCCTTAATTATTATTATTGTCAATCGTTGGTTAAAAGGACCAATTTCTTATGGAAATTTGTTGTATGTAAATTCAGTAACATTACAGAATTATAAAATCAATTATTTACCCAAAATTAGCCGTGCTTACCTTTTTAATAATCTAACGCCAGTCTTTTGCGGGGAGAGAGTCCCGTTGTTAATCGGAATCGCAAACATTATTTATGTGCCCCCGACGTGCTTCCATTGTTTCCCCCTATCATCAGGGCGGCCAACTTAAAAATATAAATCTTCGCCCTAGCTACCGCACTAATTAAAAATGCTAAATTGCGCGTAAGACGTTTCTTCGCTTTGCACAGCCCTTTTTACTGCTTTTCTGCCCTCCCTCTTTTATAATATTGTGAACGTATTCAGGGAAATTTTAATTTTTTTTAATACAAATGGAACTAGACTGGCAAAATGTTTAAACACATAAATTGTTTCATTTCATAGCCACACTGAGGAAAATAATCTAATACCGTGCGAGCCAAATTATTTGCATCAAAGAGGACCTTGCATCTAAGGACGTAATGCTTAGCCGTAGAGCTTAATACCTGTTGGGTGTCAGTAACTACCTGAATTAACAATCAATCAGTTATTCCGTCATCTTTGACAGTCGTTACAAGTATGTAATTTGATTCATCGCTAATTTTTCCAATTTCTTGAACAATTCACACAATGGGCTTTACGGAACAACACAAAACATTCATGGTAGAAGCATATTTTCGAAACGGGGTTAGAGTAAATGGTGAGTGGCAATACAATCCTGGTTTGTGCATGGACGATTTTCACGAACATTTTCCTAACGTTGCTTTTATTGCTGGGGATTTTTATCATTGCCTGAAAAGAACCGTGGCTGTGTTTAGGGAAACAGGTTCTATACAACACAAAAAAGGAGCAGGAAGACCATCTGTAAGGATAGAAGAACTTGTTGCGAACGTTCGTGAAATAATGCAAAATACGCCTACAAATTGTATAAGACGCCTGTCCCAAGAAGTGGGAAGATCTTATGGAACATGCAGGACTATTCCTAAGAAGCAACTACATTTATTTCCTTATAAAGTGTATTCCAAGAAATACAAGCCGCAGATTTTGAAAGACGCAGGAATTACTCTCAATGGTTTACCCAAAATTTATTGGAAAGAAATGATTTATTAGACCTGACATTTTTTTCGGATGAAGCCTGGTTCCACCTCTCCGGTTATGTGAATTCTCGGAATACATGTACCTAATTATCTTTCTTGTTCTTTCTGTATATTCTCACTTTGTTAATTTTGTAAACAACAAAAATAAATTTGTATATTCCTAGTACCGAAAGATGTACACCACATTAGTCTGACTCTTTTAATATAAGTATTTGTGGAGACGACTGTGGGCTTTTTCCCTATATATTTGTATTTGTCTACTTATTTTATTACCGTCAAACGGGGCTAAGTGGATCGGTCGGGGTAAAGTGGATCAAACACGTTTTCGTACAATAATAAATTCGCATAAGCCAAATGAGTAAGCTTGAACTTACTTATAACCGGTCACCTTGCTTCAGTGGTAGTGCAGACTCATTGAGAGGTAGTTGCGGCGCAATATTCAAGGTGAGTTCCGAGAAATAAGTGATAAAGCGGATAACACATATTTCGCTATTTCTTAAAACGTTAAATTCGTTTGCTTCCGCACGCGACTGGGTGCACTTTCTTAATTTCTTGCCACCATGGGTCAATAGCCCCATGTGTAACTTAGATCTGGGATGTAAAATTAATTGAAAATCTGTCACCAGAGTCAATCTGTGATTGCGGGATAAAGTAGATCAGCACTTTTGACACGAGTTTATTGTCTTATTTTGGGGTTACTATACTACCTAACCTATATAAGGTGGTCATTCCCAAAATTCTGCATTTATACATGCATGATTAAGTTAAGTTAACTTAAGCAATGGAAATTGAAAAATCGGGGTCTTCTTCCCAAAACGGTCTTTCCAACGAAATTGAAAGAAGCAGTCAATAAACTTGGCCCCAAATCTGAGCAAAATGCAGTTTCTGGCTTCAAAGCGTGTGGGATCGTGCCTATCAATCCGCAAGTGGTCTTGGACAAAATGGCATATCGAAAAGCACCGGCTGAAGGTGCTGATGATTCTTGGACAAGTGTGCTTGTGGCACATCTTGATGAATTGAAAACTGGGGGTAATTCTGCTCCAAAACGCGGACGGTAAATTTTTTATATCAAGGAAGAAGACGAACATATTTTAGAATAGCATTTTCTCGTCTTGTTTTGACTCTTTTTAGTTTCGTTTTGTTATTATGCAGAATTTATTTAGTTTTTACTCTTTTTAGTTTCGTTTTGTTATTATGCAGAATTTATTTAGTTTTCTACTTTTCTTTTGACTCATTTTAGTTTCGTTCTTTTATCATGCAGAATTTATTTATTTTTTAGTCGAAACGTGTGGCTGTAATAACATAAAAGTCTGAGAATAAACCTTTATTTTTAATTTCTACCGTTTATTAAATGCATGCATGAACCCAAATTTTTTTTTTAATTTAAATTGCGATCCGCTTTTTTTTTAAAGATAAATTGTGATCCACTTTGCCCTAAACAAGTGTAAAATGGATTTTAGGTGATTTGAAAGGAGTGATCCACTTTACCCCAGAATGCAGGGGACAGTGGATCACTATAAATGTATAAAAAAAATATTATAAATCTAGTTTTACATAATGTCACGATAGTATTCGAAGCCTAAAGAGGGAGAGAATCTAAATATGAAGTTTTAACCAAAAATTCAAAGCGGTTACGAAGTTATTGCAAAAAAATCGATTATTTTGACCCACTTAGCCCCGCTTGACGGTACTCATTAGTTTGGCATATCATATATGAATTTGACAAAATTTTAACCTAGATTTGGTTAGATATATCGTCCCCATATCATTGTATTGTATCTACCTTTTTTAATCCAAGCCCTCTTTGATGCAAATCATTTTTGCTCGCACGGTATATCGTCACCATATCATTGTGATCTAAATCAAGCCCTACGTTTTTTAATCCAAGCCCTCTTTGATGCACATACTTTTTGCTCGCACGGTATAATTTCTCTGCGAGGAAAGTAAAAACAATTGAACCCTACCAATGTTACGTCTAAAACAGCCCAAAATACATGGAGAACTGGTTAACTCACAATTCAAATTTCTTATATCAACTTATAGAGTACCTACCCCCTAGGTTTGGGGTACCTTTTTTGAAAACTGGTTTCTTGAGTGCTTAAATAAAGTTGTCCATATAAACTGACTAAATCCTGAATCCAACTCTGCTTCCATAATAATACCCCGTGTTTATTTCTTGATATTCACGGTGGTGGATTTTAGAAGCATTTCAGCTAAAGCGGGGTTTGTTTTAATGGGCCCTGCTTTTGAGACTCCCTTTTTTGTCTATTTAATATGCAAAAGAAATTTTATTCAAGAAACAAAAAGGATTTTAAATAAATTGATCAAAGAGATACATAATCCTTATTTCTACACTAAACAAAAATTTAATGGAACTTTTGTTCAATTATGCTTTTCTGTTTTTTAAACGCTTCAAAGCACTTTGTCGTGAAATTCATTGTATATAAGATTTTTATTATCATTTTTAATTTAAATATTAAATTAACCAAAGTTACATGACTAACGGGTGTCCATTTGGTGTGTAATTCTTCGATAACTCAAATACTATCCTATACAGTGTCACCAGTAAAGTCCGCATCATATGGGATTTTTTTTTATTAATAGCTTTATTCAAAAGTTGACTTTGGCATCAAGTTCTGCTTCGATCGAGATGAAAATTAAGCAAAAAAATAGTAGTTACGTGATTTGCATTATCTGTCAAATTTAAATTTTTCCCAAAAAATAATTCAAAAGTGGGGTTATTTCTGAAAATATCGAAAAAAAGTTAGTAAAAAAAGTTCTTTTTAATGCAGTTTCTAGCCCATATGCAAAATTTCAGCTGCATAAGATAATTTTGATTTTTTACCTATATTTTGTAAATTGCACCACTTTTGCAAAATAAAACTCAACGCAACCTACTTAAAACTTCTTAGTTTTGACAATGCTTTATTTTAGATACATTTTCTTTAAAGTAGCGCCGTTTTTCTACAAAATCAAAATTGGGCTATTAAAGTTTGGTCGCATGTGATGCAAAGTTTATTTGTTTTTGACCCTAACTTCATAAAATACGTATTTTTGAAAACCTAGTTTGTGTCTGAAAGTAATACACCTTAATATTAAGACAAAAAAAAAACACAGTGTTATTTTATCAGTAAAGTGTTCATTAAGTGAAAAATAAATTTTAGTTTAACTTAACGTAAAGTTTATCTATTTTCAGCGATTTAATTAATTTATTTATTTTAACCCCTTTACTTTTTTTTAATTTTTTTTACTTTCAGGCACAAGCTACGTTTTCAAAAATACTTATTTTATGAAGTTACCGTATACAGGGTCAAAAACAAACAAACTTTGCATCGCATGCGTCCAAATTTTAATAGCCCAATTTTGATTTTGTAGAAAAACACACATTTAATATAGCGCTACTTTAAAGAAAATGTATTTGAAATAAAGCATTGTCAAAACTAAAAAGTTTTATGTAGATTGCGTTGAGTTTTATTTTGCAAAAGTGGTGCAATTTACAAAATATAGGTAAAAAATCAAAATTATCTTATGTAGCTGAAATTTTTCATGTAAACTAGAAACTGCATAAAAAATACTTTTCCTAATAACTTTTTTCGATATTTTCAGAAATAACCCCACTTTTGAATTATTTTTTGGAAAAAATTTAAATTTGACAGATAATGCAAATCACGTGACTACTATTTTTTGCTTAATTTTCATCTCGATCGAAGCAGAACTTGATGCCAAAGTCAAATTTTGAATAAAGCTATTAATAAGAAAAAATCCTATATGATGCGGACTTTACTGGTGACACTGTATAGAGAAATACTTTAAGGTGGGAGTATCAACATGCTTGCCAACCTATAACCTATTTCGCGTAGATTTATTTATGTTTTCTAGCTTTTATACAAAATTTAAAGAAAATTAGTATCGACTTGATATTCTATAGGTAATAATTGACATACTTAATAAATATTAAGCAATTTCATAACTTATTTTAGGAGAATTGTATAGCGAAAAATATCGGGTAAGATTTTTTTTAACATTATTATGTCATTGTCACTCATTGTTCTTTCATTATACAATTCTCCCAAAATTAGCAATGAAATAAATTGATATTTTTGTAATATATCAGATACTACCTAAATAATGTACCGACGATATTGATTTTCTTTAAATGTGAGTTATTAAAATAATAAACTCAAAAAATCAACGCGAAATAGGTTATAGGTTGGCAATAGATTGAATGACGTTGAGAATTCACCCTTAAATGTAAAAAAATGTAAAATAGAGGACTGTTAGTTAAAGGTGTATATTATAATTTTTTTTTAACATTAAAAATGTTTATATTATCGCACGAGCATGTATAGTATGGGTACACAATTCGAAATTATTGCCGTGAACATTTTTCCCTGACGTCACACAAACGGAACTACGCGCGCGATGCTATGTCGGCTAAAGAGGGAGAATGTACAACGGATGATGCGCGTCCCGCCTAGACCAACTGGAGAGGTACAGCCACGAAATTAAAAATAGATTTGTTTGTTTGTTTGACTGACAGTATTTTTATTGTAACTGTTATAATGGTGAAGTCTGTTAAAAGTAGCTATAGTGTAAATGTTTAAGTTTTTCGCCTAGTTAAGGATTTATTTACTCTTATACACTTTGTCAGAAAAGTATGGAATATTGCAATAAATATGTTTCAAACCGCTTATATTTTGTCGTCAAAATTTTGCCCACAAATATAGTTTTGAAAAACGAATAAGACAAAACTAAAGGGAGTCAAATACCATGATTAAATTTTGTATTTTAAATGGAATACCCCGTATATTTTTATGGATATATAATATAGATCTCTTTGATAAAATTTCTGTGGTTTATGGTTTTATGTGTTTATCTATCAAAATGCCAGAGATAATAATATATCAATTTGCAATTTAAAAAAGGAGCAAGTGCTTAATTTTGTAAATCATAGCTACTTTAAAATAAGTTGAATTATTCCCAAATTTCCATTTTTTAGGGTATATATGAATTCCAATAAAATGGAATTTTTTTACACATAATGACAAATCTGATTTTAATTTTGCATTAAAAAGTAGTAAATTCTTCATGGAATTGAAATATCTCTGTCATTTTGATAGATAAATATCTACACAAAACCATATACTTAGGTGTTATATTAGGTAACACAGCAATTGTCTCAAATGGATCTATTAAACTCCATAAAGCTATACAGGAACATGATGCATGACCATTTAAAATAAAAAAATAAGCACGTTTTTTGACCCTCCCTGTATACTTTAAAAAACGAATTAATCTTGATTATTTTTTTTTTATTATGGACGTAAGCGAATTTTTGGCGAAATAATACGAGCGGTTTAAAAGATATTTGAAATATTCCAGACTTTTTTGACACCCTGTATTAGGTACGTATTATAATTTATATTTAGGAGGTTATTTGTTCCTTTAAATATATTTCTACGTGTTGTACGACTGACAGTTATAACTTTGTATTTACTTTATAACATGGTTGGTAAGATATCTTAAGTAAGTACGGAAACAAAATTTAAATATTTTTAAATGTAACACCCTATATTTTTTTGCAATTAGTGCCCCTCCATGTTGTTTATGTAATCTCAATTTTTTTTGCAATCTGTTGCACTGTTGCCAAGATATTCATTGATTTCCTAATTTTTTTGCTTTTGTACGGTCGCAATAAATATGCTACAGCTTACAAATTGGTTTAGGCTTTCGCGGCCAGTCGATCAACTGGTGTAGACTAGACCTAGTCTACTTCCAGCACCGGAGACGGAAGGACCACTGAAGAAGCTAGAACGTGAAGCAATTCCAACCGACGACGGCCTTCAGACCCGAATAATGACTACATCATGCTACAGCTTCTTTATTGATTTGAATTTAATTGTTATTTTTTTACAGACGGTTGCATCTGGGTCCTATGAGTAGTATTTATAAGATTATATACCATTTTTTATACAGGGTGCTTCAATTTTACTTCCAAATTTCGGGAAGTTAAAATTAAATTTACTCAATATTCTTAAATGAAACACCCTGTATTTTTGTCAGGAATTGAAACTTCTACTAAGTTCCCCTTTAAATGTAATTTTAATTTTTTTATTTTGCGACGTTGCCAAATTGTAACGACTTTTTCAAAATTTTCGTTATTTGCTTTTTGATTTGTTTCTATTTTAATTTTAGCTGGTCTGGATTAGTGTAATACCCTGTATTTTTTAAACATATATTTTACGCTTTATAATAGAATATCTAATCCTATACCGATTCAATAATGCTTCTCAGAAATTGAGATTATATACAATATGGATGAGCACTATTAATTGAATCGAAGAGGAAGGCGTGATACCAGGAGCACAACGATTAACGAGATGCAATACGCGAGTGGGGTGGATTATATAGGTAATAGGTATTTTACAAAGCATTTCCATATCTGTATACATATGTATAGAGGCAGAGTTTCGGTATCTTATACTTATTTGGTGTCGATGTAGTAAAAAGTAGGTACCTACAGGTAGGGGAGAGGCGTCGAAGATGGCGCACCTAAGCGAAATACTGTATTACATACAGATTATACCTACAAGCAATAATTTTATTTGGTTAAATTGTAGCTTTATATGTTTACTAACGATGTAATCATGTTAATCTGATTTTTGGAGTGGACTGACCACCGCAGGTTTTATGAGACCAATCACCACATGACACGACACATCGATACCATATTTCCCCAGATTTGCCAAATTCTCCACAAATATTGCAACAGTTTTTAGCTTCTCCATCATCAACATCGTCCAATTCATCATCATTGCACAGGTCCTTTTCACTCAAACTTTCTTCTTCACTTTCGCTCTCGGTTTCTATAAATCCTTTTTTTTAACTTTCTTTTTAGCCTTTAGGTCAATTTTTTGAATTTTCTTAGATTTTTAAAATTCTTTTTCCTCCAGCATTATTTTCAAAGGAGTAGCCGTCAATATTTCAGAATGCTGCTTTGCACGACTATTCTTTTGCTGAACTCTTTTCTTCTGTGGTGCTGGCACTGTTGAAACCACTTTAACGCTAACATGATTGTGTTGAAGATGATTTTTTTTTGCTGGAGGCCGCTACATGACGGTTAGGGTGAATGTGGTTTAGGAATGTCATTTTTTGTAGTAGTGTCACGTTCGTTTACAGCATAACTGATTTTCTTAAAGCGGCTAAGATGGCGCAGTGCGCAATCTTTGCCGCATCTGAGTTTAAGTTTTTAACCTCCATTTATTTTTCCTATTATTATTTTTCTTATAAAAACGTTACATGGCAACATAAGTAACTAATATACAGTGTGTGTATAAAGTCTGGAAACGGCTTAATAACATCACAATTTACTGGCCGATTTAAACCAAATTTGGTACAGTTGTGTAAGAGGATCTAACGCACCGAATGACGATATTGGCATTGTTGCCAGCTTTTTAGTTTGTCTGGAATTCGAACGAATTTTATATTTTTAAACATAACACCCAGTATATTTTTACATTTTTAAATTCCACATAAAATTATAATTATTTTTTATTAAATGCATTATTAGTCTATACTTCATAGTTTCCGAGATATTGACTCTCGAAAAGTGACATTTTTGAACTTTGACAGCTTATATCTTTCTAACAGTACGTCTTAGAGCAAAACGGCTTACATGTCCCTATCTTCAATTTTTATTATCTTCCCAAAAAAATCAACTTCCAGTTAAACCGGAACAACTATATTTCCCTTTCGAGTTACATCCGGTTTAACCGGAAGTTGATTTTTTGGGAAGATAATAAAAATTGAAGATAGGGACATGTAAGCCGTTTTGCTCTAAGACGTACTGTTAGAAAGTTATAAGCTGTCAAAGTTCAAAAATGTCACTTTTCGAGAGTCAATATCTCGGAAACTATGAAGTATAGACTAATAATGCATTTAATAAAAAATAATTATAATTTTATGTGGAATTTAAAAATGTAAAAATATACTGGGTGTTATATTTAAAAATATAAAATTCGTTCGAATTCCAGACAAACTAAAAAGCTGGCAACAACGCCAATATCGTCATTCGGTGAGTTAGATCCTCTTACACAACTGTACCAAATTTGGTTTAAATCGGCCAGTAAATTGTGATGTTATTAAGCCGTTTCCAGACTTTATACACACACTGTATAATTATGCATGCAGTGAGACATTTTTCTTATTAAGAAAAATAAAATATTTACCGCTTAATTTTTCACGAGTAAAAATAAGATCGGCACAACGATAAACACGTTTGTGGTTCTTTGCCATGTCGCTCACGGCATACAATGTTGCCATCTATGTTAAGACATAGAATACGAATAAAATTTAAATTAATTTTTTAAACCTTAAAACAGACAAGTTATTGGGGTGCGTCATCTTTCCCTCTGCGCCATCTTTGACGCCTCTCCCCTACATTATAAAAATATGAGAACATTTTAAAAGCTGCTTTTAAGAAGTAGGTAGGTACCTAAAAGTCATAAAAATAGCAACTTTTTATGAAATTAAGAAAAAAATAGGGATTAAAATGTTAAATATTCAGACCTACCTACGTAGATACTTATTTTGTAAAAAGAAGTTTCTTAATTTCTTGTGCCAGTCTCTGAATTTTTTAACAATAAATAATTACAAGTTCGCATTTCAACGGCATCCCTTATAATTTTCGAAAATTATATAAAATTGCTTTAATTTTTTACTTTTTTTCCGGTAAATTACCTTCTACCTGAAAAAAAAACTAAGAAGTAAAAACGTTATTTGTTTTTTCGCTTTGAAGTAACTTATTCCCGACAAGCCGCTTTTAAGAAGCTTCGCAAAGACGTCCATTTAAAACCTTTTTAAGCAATTTTAAGTCTCTCAAGAAGCGTAGGCGTGGAAAGCAATTAATTAACGGGACATTAAGCAATCCATCAAGGCCTTTAATTCATTCGGTAGCCCTAAGAGTGCGCTCTGTGCTTTTAAAATTAAATCTTCCTTTTACAAAAATGGAGTGGGATGACGTAAGGCTTGACAATACTAATCCGATGAATTTTTCTTCTGTCGTTACTAGGGGAAACAAAATTTTTAGAAATAATTAAAAGAAGCCGTATAACGTAACCAATGTGGCGTAGCGACAAGCGCTGACCTATTATTCCTCTGTGAGTGAAGCATGATAGCTGAGTTCCTTTTACCGTGCGAGCAAAAATTATTTTTCATCAAAGAGGGCCTTGCATTTAAGGACGTAATGCTTAGCCGTAGAGCTTAACGCGCGAGCGTTGGGTGTCAGTAACTACCTGAATTAGCAATTAATCAGTTATTCCGTCATCTTTGACAGTCGTTACAAGTAATTTGATTCATCGCTAATTTTTCCAATTTCTTGAACAATTCACACAATGGGCTTTACGGAACAGCACAAAACATTCATGGTTGAAGCGTAACGTATGTCCTAAAAGTTTTGGCACACCTTTTGTGGGAAGAGTGAGGGGTGAAGCTGCCTGTCCAAATTACTTCAGTTTGTCCACGAACATCATGCTAATGACGATATCATGTTTTGGCCAGACCTAGCATCATGCCATTACTCAAAAGATACCCAAAACTGGCTTCGACAACACCAAATACCTTTTGTTCCCAAAAACGATAATCCTCCAAACTTGCCGCAGGCTCGCCCAATAGAGGGTTTTTGGGCTTTACTGCCTAGGAAGGTTTATCATGGAGGCTGAGAAGCCCAAGATGAAGAACAATAAGACGGCGAATTTACAAAAAACTAAGAGAAATTGATCTGAATTCCGTCCAGGGCCTCATGAGAGACATTCTAAGAAATTTGCGTCTGGTAGAGCAGAATGGGCCACTCCACATAATTCATTAGTATAGTTTAGTTAAGTATTGAGTTGTAATTTATGATAACTTGTTAGTGTTCAAAAAATCCGATAAATATTTTTTGCCAAAACTTTTAGGACATACGTTACTTTTGAAACGGGGTTAGAGAAAATGGTGAGTGGCAATACAATACGGGTTTGTGCATGGAAGATTTTCACGAACATTTTCCTAACGTTGCTTTTATTGCTGGGGATTTTTATCATTGCCTGAAAAGAACCGTGGCTGTGTTTAGGGAAACAAGTTCTATACAACACAAAAAAGGAGCAGGAAGACCATCTGTAAGAACAGAAGAAATTGTTGCAAACGTTAGTGAAATAATGCAAAATACGCCAACAAATTGTATAAGACGTTTGTCCCAAGAAGTGGGAAGATCTTATGAACTATTCTTAAGAAGCAGCTAAATTTATTTCCTTATAAAGTGCAAGTTTCCAAGAAATACATTGAAAGATGCAGGAATTACTCTTAATGGTTTACCCAAAATTTATTGGAAATAAATGATTTATTAAAGCTGACATTGACTAGTAGACTTGGGACATCACGGTGGCCAATTTCAGCAATTTATGTAATTATTTTTCTTTTTCTTTCTATATATTCTTACTTTGTAAACAACAAAAATAAATTTATATTTGTCTACTTATTTTATTACTCATTAGTTTGGTATATCATGTCATAATATGAATTTGACAAAATTTTAACCTAGATTTGGTTAGATATATCGTCCCCATATCATTGTGATCTAAACCAAGCCCTAGGTTTTTTAATCCAAGCCCTCTTTGATGCAAATAAATTTTGCTCGCACGGTAGGTACTTTTAGTTACTTTTAAACAGCAAAGTAAAGCCAAGGGCTAAGTTGAGTGTTCTCTTTAAAAATTTACCTTAGCATAGCAAAGATTTTTTTTCACCCGCCCTTGACACGGTTAAGTGTGCTCATCTCTATTTCCCATACGAACTATACGAAGTTGTTCGCGAAGCGTTCCTTTAACAGCTTAGCTAAGCAAAGATTTTTACTTTGCTTTGCAGTTTAAACGAAGCAAAAGGAAAGAACCTATATTTGTCTGTAGCATAGCCCTCTTGATTTTAAAGCAGTAAGTGAGACACACAGGACTATAAAAAACAGTAGAATGCTTAACAGGCTGTATAAATGTTACACTATAATATCTCTGAACAAATAATGGGGTTTGGGTTCTTATAGGTTGCCATCCACTAATTTAAGTTGGCAGCATCATTCTAACTTACTGTAACTTCGTAGCGATCGACACGCGCCAATTTTGAGAATACTAGGTTCGAATCGTACATTGGAGAAACAAAAATACCTCTTCCCGTTTCCCGTACGAGTTAAAGAATATCTGAAACATACTCAAAGAGTTGAAACTTCTAGATCAGGTATAGCGAAACATGTATGGACCAACAAACATAATATACAGTGATCAGAAGCCAAAGTTTTGGACACGGAACAGCCCTGGAGAAAACGAAAATTCAAAAAAGCAGCCTTCATGAATCAAAATACCCATATATTTGGTAAACCAAGTATAGATATCCCCAATATCTGGAAACTTCTTCTTGTTCAAAACCAACAGCTTAAACTTCACACTTCAATAAGCACGTAGTTATCAAGGTTCATTGCACATGGACAGTATTTAGGACAGTAGCCAAGAATTATAATTTAGTTTACATTTGAAAACGGTTAGAGAATAGAGAATAGATATACTAACTAACGGAAATGTTGTGTTAAGTAACAAAATAAAGACAATGGAAGTCCGGCAAGGTAATTTCTTTAATATCTATTACTTTATTGTCTACCACCTTCAAACAAATGAATGATCTATTTGCAGGCATGGAAACATTAAAATGCAAAAACTAAAAACAAAATTACTTATAATCAGACTATTACAACTAATTGCTTTTGTATATAATACTATAATGAAGTTTAACTTTTCCAAAGTGTTTTTCTTGAAAGCTTATTACATGGAAAACCGATACCCCATTACCTTATTACATAAAATGATTAAAAAGTCATTAATCTTACGGATCTACAGTGTCGTTAGGAGCTTCCTGTTATTTTTTATTTTTAATATCGGCTAATTTCCATAATGAAATTAAATTTGCCAAAGCCAATCTATCTGATTAAAAAGAAGTTGAGGGCGACATACAGCGAAAAAAATTAGCCTGAGGTATGACTCATTTTAAAACGACTTTCAGTAAGAAAATACAGTAAGAGCTTAGAGAAATTGCTTAGCGTTTGGACCGACAAAGGGATGAATTTTTATTGTGGTACGAGAAGGGTTTATGGATAAGGCATTTTTTATGCATTAATATGGGGCACGGGTTTGTCAGGGCCGTACTTTATATTTACTTAAAAGGTTTGAATGGTATAATGGTAAATATCCCTTTCTGGAGTGTTTGGAGAAAAAATTTGGTGCATGTGCAAAATTTGTTTAAGGATAATATGGTCCCTGATCCCCAAAAACATGTTTCCCATGCATTTTCGTCGGTCTATCTATCTGTTGAATATGTCTACTGAGAAGAAGCATTTATGGACTCAAACAATCTCCTCGACAGTTCAATCAAAAATTAGTAGGTGTCCTAAAGAAAGTTAATTTTTAATTTAAACCCACATTATGTGTTAAGTACATAGGTACTATTAAAACATCAAACAATTCGAATTTATTTTATAATCCTAGGTAGACTGATGGTAGACATATAGGTAGTTATTAGACACTTAAGGCAGTGCATGAGAAAGCAACGTAAACATATCTTATGACATCTACTCATGCGCAGTTTAAATTTTCGTTGCGTTACGTGATACGTCAGACGTAAAGATACGGCTTTTCACGTGCACCCAGAAACGCGGTATTATCGACCCGATACAAGCCGATGACACCCGACCACCTGTTAGAAAACCACGAAAGGAAGAATTTTTCTGGAGAACATACATACCTACATATACTATTAAATCCAACACAAGCTCCATTTTCTCAAGAAATAATAAATAATTCATCCAACGCGACGCACCGACAAACCAGAACATGAAAAATAGGTTAGGTTAGAAAAAGTAAACAAACAAGATAGGTACCTCTCAAATTCCCGGTCTTGCCTTAACTGTATTTTAGGACGCCAGAACTACATTAACGTAACGGGTTTACGTCGCGTGGATACGTTTACGTGTTGGTGTTGCCTTAAGTGTCTATTAAGTCATTATACGCAATATTCCAGCAAACATCATGCAATATCAATCTTTTTAAACACCACTTATAATGTTGCTTACCAAGTATGGTAGCAAAATAGGGGTAGCAATGATCGAGCCTGATAGAATCCAAAAGACAGAAAACAGTAAAACACACGAACACGCAACAAATCTGCACAACCATTATGTCACTAAGTACTATACAAGGTATTATACAAGACGACCAGATCGTAGAAAGTTTTTTTTTTGCAAAATCGTTTATAATTTCGTCGATATTTAATGTTTTAACAAACTCGTGTTCGATACCGATTAAGGATAAATCCGAAAAGCGTTGTTGTCCCATGGTGTTATACGTAAATGGGTTTTTACCATTTTAAGTTCGGAAAAAGATCGTTCTGCTGATGCCACGCCACACGAACTGGTAAAGTTAGAAATAACATCAGTGCACTAGATGCATCTAGAAAATTTGAAGAAACACACTGATTTTTTAGTAATAAAATGATCCGCAAGTTCATACACCGTTTTTAATTTTGAAATACTATCTCCAAGTCACTTTCTGAGGCTTAACACGTGACTAGAAGAGTTAAATATATTTTTTCCGCTTCTCCGGCCTTTTTGGTTGTTTTAGACTCTTTCCACTGACTTTTTCACATACCCAGTATGTTTTAACCTGTTTTTATTTCTATTTTTCCTCACATTATGTCATTTCGACAATGCAATTTTTGATGCCATAAAAGCTTCATTAAGGTTTCATACCACTTATCATTTTCTCTTCTGCTAAAACCATCAGCAATATATTTTTCTGTCTCCTGATGTTGAACGTTTCTGCGTTCGAGACATGTAGAGACCATTGAACCAATTTTTATTCTATTAAATTTTGTGGAGGGAGACTTTTGGTTTTTTCTTTCCTATTCATACTTTCAACTCCACTTTAAGCATGTACAGGGTTTTTCGGTATATTTTGGAGCACCCCTGGAGCTTTTATTTAAAGACCTAGAAAAAACTTTAAATTACCAAAGTTGCATGATTTCTCCTGAACTGTCAGAATTTGTTATCGGACAAAACAAATGAACATCGTAAATTTGTTAAATAATGCCAATGTCGATTTTTTAAAATGGAACACCCTGTATATTAATATTTTTTTTAACTCCTCACTCTTTTCTGATTTCAAATATGTATATATGTTATATGTTTACTTTAGTCGTTTAGGCAAAATTTCGTTTCAAAATATTGCGGATTAGAAAATCTAGATTGCCCTGAGAAACAATTTGGTTGTTATTAATCGCTTATGGCAACTGACATGTCTCAAAAATAATATTTCATACCTTGAATGGTCTTGTCTTGGTATAATGGGTTACTCTAAAGATGAAAAATTCAATAATTATTAATAAATCGCAATATTTTGAAATGAAATTTTGCCTAAATGACTCAAGTAAACATATAACATATATACATATTTGAAATCAGAAAAGAGTGAGGAGTTAAAAAAAAAATTAATATACAGGGTGTTCCATTTAAAAAAATCGACATTGGCATTATTAAACAAATTTACGATGTTCATTTGTTTTGTCCGATAACAAATTCTGACAGTTCAGGAGAAATCATGCAACTTTGGTAATTTAAAGTTTTTTCTAGGTCTTCAAATAAAAGCTCCAGGGGTGCTCCAAAATATACGGAAAAACCCGTACTATTTCTTCAAACTTTAGTATAATGTATGACATTTGACTCAAACTATATTCCTCATGAACCTTATTATCATAAGAAATGAATAAATAAATTAAATAAATAAACATTCGATTTTGAAGTAGTTGGTGGTCAAAAGTAAAAAAATTAAAATTAATCCTAAAACCTACTATAAATTTTATTTTAGGACAAATTTTAAACACAAGATGGTAGTTAGATTAAAATGAATCAATTTCCATAGCCCTCCATGCACAGAGAGGTTTTTAATATTCGTATTTACACAGAAAAACAAATGTTAATGTTTTAATTTTTTTAATTCATAAAATCACTCGATTCGGACCTGTCCGGCTTTAAATTCGTCGGTAGCCGGTGTTTACCCTGAGGCCGGTCCACCCCACGCGAAACCCTATAAAAAATCGTGCCCTCAGTTTTTTAACCCCGCGCGCGTACTTCATTCCATGTATCTTGATTTAAATCCTTTTAAGATAATCGAAACGCGCGTTTCTGTTCTTCTCCCTTATTTCTTCTTTGTTTCGGGGATTAACTTGGTTTCATTTTAAAGTTGGGTTTGATTTTAATTAGTTTGCAGATTTAGAACTTTAGGCGTGGCGTGGTTGATTAACTTTCGAAAGTTTTCGTCATTAAGGCAATTAATGGGATTTGCATTTTGTTGCTCTTCTAATGGTAACCGATCTTATGCAAATACATGTTGAATGTCAAACGGGAAAATCTACGAGGGCTCCGGGAACGGTTTTTTCCATAAAAATCAGAGGATACCGCACCTTTAAAATTAAAGTGAGACAATCCAAAAAATAGAGTTTTGGAGAAAACAGGAAAAACTGTAAAATATATTAGACCCCTCTAACTCTTTTGTCTCCTAAGCCCAAGTAATAAATTAAATTAAATGTTTGATTTGGGAAAACATTAGCTAAATGGTTTAACTAGAAGACAATTATGTAAATTTGATATTAAAACCTACCCTTAAGAGTATAAAAAAAATTAGGTCTTTTTACTGGCAATTTTTTTTTAACAACGAACGAATTATTTGGAATTATGCCATCTTAAAATTAAAATTGTCGTTGTATTCAGCGAGTCATTTTAGAATGATTTTCTTTTTTTATTAAAGACCAGTTACTTTCTTATAAAATGTTTGGAATCAAGTAAGTTTAGACTAAGGCCGACCGTACACAGCCGGAATGTCTATCTGAATTCAGAAATGGAATTAAGAATCTGAATTCCGGCCCATTGAAAATTTGAAAAATTCATAATCTGAAAAAATCAGAATGTGTGTGCTGTATAATAAAAATATATACAATTCCGTACGTTCTGAATTCAGATTCTTAATTCCGTTTCTGAATTCAGATAGACATTCCGGCTGTGTACGGCCGGCCTTAAAGCAGTGTCAATTTTCCATTACTGAAATGATGCTCTTAATATTAAAAAGACGCGCGAATACCGTTAACATGAAAAAGGAATAAATAGGTTCCTCTAATTTGGGATAACCGATTTGGTATTAGGTCAAGCGGCAGCTAACAGGGGGCGGTATTTAGTGTCATTTTATAATTAATCTTAGAAATATACAAATTTCGAGTTGTGTCACTTTACTTTTAAAGGTGCGTATACGTTGTTACTAATAATTATTAAAGGGCGGAATAATATGCAAAATGCATATACACTGCGTTTTTTTTTAACGCGGGCCATAGAGATTTACATGGTAAATCTTTAAGCCTATGTTAGGCACATTTATATGAAACAAATAATATTAAAACTTGAGAATAGATAAAATATGAGATGGGAGGAAGAAGTTAACATACAATCTGTGCAAAAAATCTCCAAGAGATACCCAAAAAAGCTCTTTTTATTTTTTTAAAATTAGACTTTTTACCCCCTTGTAATTTATGTAATTAACTACCTTAGATAAAGAAAAATATTGACACGGCTGTCAGTATTTTCCTGACTTTCATGAAATTAGTTTTGTAATTTATCATGTCTTGCTACACTGTAAAAGAACGTATTGAAATGGTTTTAAACTGCATAAGAGGAATGTCATATGTCTGCTTTAGAATTAAGAAAATTAATACATTTTAAACCACTTAAAATAAAACATATTTAATACAAACTAAATAATCATCAACATTGTATAATTTCGGTACAACTTGCCAAATATTATAAAAATGTCACATATACCAGTTGATGTCAAATATACCTGGGTAAACTTAATAAACAGGGCTGGGTAATACAGCGTGATATTAAAACTTAAAATGGTATTTTTCAATATTTTGCGTTAGTAAAGTAATACAAACATGGTACTAAATTGGATATGAGACCACAAGAAATATTTGAGTAAAATTTCAACTCTTAGTTCTCAATAGAAATGTGCCTAACATAGACTTAAAGATTTACGATGTAAATCCCTATGGCCCGCGTTAAGAAAAACGCACTGTATATGAATTTTTTGCGTATTTTATAAATTTTATAATAAAATGCATATTTTCATAAATTATTATGTTAAGAGCATATTTCTATGTTTTCGGCTTTATCAAAAAATTGAAAACGTTAAAGTTTAATGTCCAGTTCGGTACTTATTTCAGGGATTTTCCAATCTGAAGATTAAAATAATTACATTTACATTTTGGTTAGGGGAGAGATGGGCAAGTTGACATAGGTGATAGGTGGGCAAGATGACACAGTAGCCCTTCCATGGAAACTCCAGCGTCATCCGAGCATTTAGCATGCTTAAGGTGGGAGTATCAACATGCTTGCCAACCTATAACCTACTTCGCGTAGATTTATTTATGTTTTCTAGCTTTTATACAAAATTTAAAGAAAATCAGTATCGACTTGACATTCTATAGGTAATAATTGACATATTTAATAAATATCACGGAATTTCATAACTTATTTTAGGAGAATTGTATAGCGAAAAATATCGAGTAAGATTTTTTTTAACATTATTATGTCATTGTCACTCATTGTTCTTTCACTATACAATTCTCCCAAAATTACCAATGGAATAAATAGATATTTTTGTAATATATCAGATACTACCTAAGTAATGTATCGACGATATTGATTTTCTTTAAATGTTAGTTATTAAAATAATAAACTCAAAAAATCAGCGCGAAATAGGTTATAGGTTGGCAATAGATTGAATGACGTTGAGAATTCAACCTAAAACAAGTTCGCTCGTTGGCAGTGTCCACTTAGAGGTGTTTGTGGGTGGAAGTTTTTCGCGGTGTTAGAAATATTAACGATTTTAAGTAATTTACGATTTCGTTTTAATGTAAGTATACTTTGATAAAGATTATAAAAAAATTACTTGACTGTTATATAATATGTTTTAATTTTGTTTAATAAATTTAGTTTTCAACTATTCATTTCGCGATCAATCTTTTTTAGATTTTATTTTAAAACCCATTTTAGAATTTTTTTAAATTTACGTTCATTGTCGGGCAGGATGGCATACCTTCATACCGAGTATGTCATCTTGCCCGCACTGAAAAGATTTTAGACTAGAAGTGTCGCCAATGGGCTCACGCTGAGTGTGCCGGCCTATCCAAAAAATCAAAACAATTTATTTGTGATTTATATTAACTAATATTTTATATTTATACCTACTTATTTTCGTATGTCAACTTGCCCTATAGGGTAGGGCAAGATGGATTTTTGTATTATTTTTGTTAAAGTGGTATTGTTTGTACAAGGAGTTTATATTTCATTTCGTTATATATGTAGGTTAAAGACACATAACAACTGTTTTATTTTGATTACATTTATTAAAAATAAGTCTTGGTTTTTTCTAAGATATTTTTGTTTAAACCTTAGGTATGTCAACTTGCCCACCCCTCCCCTAGACACTAGGTATTTATTGGGGGTTTCCGGGGTTTGCCGGCTTATTGTTAGGGGTTGTTTATTGTCACTTGATAATGCGTTATTATTACCTGCTTAACAAACTGTATTTAAATTAAAATAAATTAAGTTCAAATGTAAAAAAAGTGTTTCTAAAAGCACCTCGAAGAGAGCAGTTGTATAAGGAGAGATTACCAGGAGTTAGTTTACCTCCAGAACCTGTAATTATCCGGTGGGGAACATGGATTAAGGTCGCAATATTCTACGTGGAGCATTTCGAAGCCATTAAAGAACTAATTTTGGATTTAGATGACGATTCGCAGTGTGTTGTGCAAAGTAAAGAGCTGTTAAAAGTGCAAGTGTAGGTAGCTAAAGATCTTGTTTTTATTAAGATTAATTTCAGTTTTCTATCGGACATAATATCCGCGTTGAAGAGTAGAATTTAAGTTTAAGAGACTCAATTAGTATTGTTAAAACTTTTTCCGCTAAATGTAACAACATTCCCGCTAAAGTACGAGATCAAGTAAGGAATAAATTGGATATCTATAAAAAAGAATAAAGGATTTAAATACTTAACTTCAGTAAAAAGCATTTATGAAGGTAAACAATCCAACTAAGTTGTATCTTGTTATAGACACCACTAAAATATATTTTCCACTTAATGAACACTTTACTGATGACACTGATGTGTTACTTTTTGTCTTAATATTAAGGTGTAGTACTTTCCGACACAAACTACGTTTTCAAAAATACTTATTTTATGAAGTTCCTTATACAGGGTCAAAAACAAATAAACTTTGCATCACATGCGACCAAATTTTAATAGCCCAATTTTGATTTTGTACAAAAACACACATTTAATATGGCGCTACTTTAAAGAAAATGTATCTGAAATAAAGCATTGTCAAAACTAAGAAGTTTTACGTAGGTTGTGTTGCGTCTTATTTTGCAAAAGTGGTGCAATTTACAAAATATGGGTGAAAACTAGAAACTGCATTTAAAAAGAAACTTTTTTTAATAACTTTTTTCGATACTTTCAGAAATAACTCCACTTTTGAATTATTTATTGGAAAAAATTAAAATTTGACAGATAATGCGAATCACGTGACTACTATTTTTGTGCTTAATTTTCATTTAGATCGAAGCATAACTTGATGCCAAAGTAAAATTTCGAATAAAGTTATTAATAAAATAAGTAGACAAATACAAATTTATTTTTGTTGTTTACAAAATTATAATACTTGCACGTTAGTCCTGCATGTTTCAAAAGATCTTCTCACTTCTTGGGACAGGCGTCTTATACAATTTGTTTATTTTGCATTATTTCACGAACGTTTGCAACAAGTTCTTCTGTTCTTACAGATGGTCTTCCTGCTCCTTTTTTGTGTTGTATAAAACCTGTTTCCCTAAACACAGCCACGGTTCTTTTCAGGCAATGATAAAAATCCCCATCAGCAATAAAAGCAACGTTAGGAAAATGTTAGTGAAAATCGTTCATGCACAAACCCGGATTGTATTGCCACTCACCATTTACTCTAACCCCGTTTCGAAAATACGCTTCAACCATGAATGTTTTGTGCTGTTCCGTAAAGCCCATTGTGTGAATTGTTCAAGAAATTGGAAAAATTAGCGATATGAATCAAATTGCTTGTAACGACTGTCAAAGATGACGGAATAACTGATTGATTGTTAATTCAGGTAGTTACTGACATCCAACAGGTATTAATAAGCTCTACGGCTAAGCATCACGTCCATAGATGCAAGGCCCTCTTTGATGCAAATAATTTTTGCTCGCACGGTATAAAGGTATTTTTAAAAACAAGTTCGTTTCGAGGAAAATGAAATAAAAATTAAATTTGCCGGAACGCAGGTTTGTTTCTTTCTATTATAGTCGGTAAGGCAAATAAAAAAATCCTAAACGCATTCCCCCAGAAGAAATTATCCCTTTGAAAAGGGCGACAGGACTAAAAATTACCCTTAAATACGGCCATGCATACGAACTCAAAGGCAATTTCTTTAAAAAGAGCCATTAAGCAAGGGTATCCATTGTTTGGGCTGGGCGTAAATTAATTTAAGACCCCTCTGGAACTTTCGAATAAGAAATTTTACGTTTCCTAATCAGCGAAGGAAAAAGGGAAAGAAAAACAACTGGATTTTTTCACTCAGCATAAAAAATGAATTACATGAAAAATTCATAGCTTTCAACGGAGAAAGGTAAATAATAATTGGTAGTTCGCCTTAGAAATGTATGGTAATTACTTTAATTTTCTCTTTTGGAGTTTTAATTTCGTCTCATAAAAATACGTTTTCAGTACTTTATTATGTTATTTAAAGGTCGTCTATTCTATTACCTTGTATATTTAACACTAATATAATATGTTGAACTGTGGCAAAACATAGTGGAATACCTGGCTATATCTTTAAGGGGTGTTTGGATTTTTTAACGGGCCATTTCACTATATAGACGAGGGTCAATAATTTTTGAAACAAAAAAAAATAATAGTAGGATGAAGCCCATTGGAAAAGGAAGAGAATATAACAAAAATGAAAGGAAAAATAATTTACGGGCGATCCGAGGTCGGGAAGTGGAAGGGGGTGAGTTTTTAAGGTTAGAAAACGATTTATCTCGGTTTTCGGCAAAACTACAAGTCCTATGGAAAAACATTAAATGGCAAAGTTGTAGGTAATAAAAAGATCTACAGCTTTTGTATTTAGGTACACTTTTTTCACATAACCTCAAAATTTATGTGAAAAATTCAAATAACCAAGTTTTTGGTTTTTATTTTTATCTTTTACAAAAATTTTTTTTTTCACGAAATTTGGTGAAAACTTACCTTTTTATGTCCCAAACACACTGTCATTTTTTTGATTTAAAATATTTATTTTTTTACCTTATTTTGACTTAATATCGAAAAAGCACCCTAATTTTCAATCGAAAATTCTCACGTCAAAATATCTGCTTTTTTAAAAAAGTCGGTGGGCTTTTTGTTCGTTGAAATGTCTACTTTCTGATGGTGTAAAAAAAATAAACATTACTATGGTAAATGTTCTCAAAAAATGCAAAATATTGTAAATGTCTTCTTAAATATTAACTTTATTAACTTCTTTGGTTGTTAATTATTATAGTAGTATATTTCGACTTGCAATTTTTTGTTTATCAATGTAACATGGAATCTTACGTTTTTCGAATAATTAAAGTATAAATTTTAATAAATAGCTCAAAATTGTACATAATGATTAAATAAAAAAATTTCGGATTCGAGTTTTTTCGTTTCTTCGCATTTTTTGAGAACATTTACCATAGTAATGTATATTTTTTTTACACCATCAGAAAGTAAAAATTCCAACGAATAAAAAGCCCACCGACTTTTTAAAAAAAGCAGATATTTAGACGTGAGAATTTTTGAATGAAAATTAGGGTGCTGTAAAAGATAAAAATAAAAAACCAAAAACTTTGTTATTTGAATTTTTCACATAAATTTTGAGGTTATGTTTAAAAAGTGTAAATACAAAAGTTGGAGATCTTTTTATTACCTACAAGTTTGCCATTTAACGTTTTTCCATAGGACTTGTAGTTTTGCCGGAAATCGAGATAAATCGTTTTCTACCCTTAAAAACTCACCCCTTTCCACTTCCCGACCTCGGATCGCCCGTAAATTATTTTTCCATTCATTTTTGTTATATTCTCTTCCTTTTCCAATGGATTTCATACTACTATTATTTTTTTTCACTTTTTACCATTTTTACCAAGGCCTGGTCTAGTAATCGAATTCATCATAATATGCAGCATTAACAGTCCGAATTAGAACCTATTGAAAATACATCCCTAGGCCACATAAACAATATGTTGAAGCCCGGACCTGTCTATTTTCTCATTCGTTAAATGAGAATCTTGCAGTGCGCATGTTTATTCCTGTATGGCTTTGTTTACATGCGCGGGGCCATAAATTTGCCACTTTCGTGATTATTGTTTGCTTATCTATGAGCCAAGTCCGAATATCCATCCATCCAAATATATTTTAAGACTAAATTTCCGCTCATTAGTTCCGACTGAATATCCATTATTTTAAAAGCAAATATATTTTCTCTATTGCTAAAAAATCAGCATTTTGCCTTTCACTTTGTTTTCCCGATGATGAGTGTTTCTGCACTCGAAACATGTCGATGTGATTCTACAGGTTCGCCTAGTGATTTGAATAAAAATTGTGGAGAAAGACTTTGTGCTTTTCTTTTTTTTTTTCTATATCATTTAACTCCACTTTGAGTATGGACTACTTCTTCAAAAATATATTTTCGTTTTCAAACATTTAAATTTTAGGACGTTTAAATCATATTTACATCCTTTTTTCCATGAAGTTCGTATCTATTGTTTCCTAAAAATTATGGTATTTCTGCAATAATATGAAATTATGCGATAATAATTTAGAGCTGGCCGGGAGGGGGGGGGGGGGGGGGGGGGAGTGTTAGGGGATTAAAATGTGTATTATTTTCATGCAATAATGAAGCCTCGTTTGCATTAACTAATCTTAAGTTTTAATTCGAATAAAGAACATTATTTTTATGATTTTCCATTAGGTATGGGCAGATACTTCTCGTCAAAAATAAAATATTTTTCATACTTTTATTTCAATCAATCTTCATAAGCTTTGAGGTCAAAGTCATATATTTTGAGGAAGACAAATATTGCCAAAAAATGATTTAAAAAGTTATTAACAATCTTCAGAGGTATACAGGTGCCTGTCCTTTCACTAAATATCACGCTATTTCTTTTTGTGTGGTGTCATCCCGAAAAGACGTTCCTTTTACGCCGGGGCTTTTATAAATTTATAAAGTGACGGGAATTCATAGGGCCTAAAATGTATTGTGCCCTTCTTATCAACGTACTTTGTCCTCCGGGCAAAAAGGAAAAATGCTAAGGAAGATAAATTAAAAAAATGTAATTACGAAAACGGGCGAGATGTCCCCACCCTCCCCTTGACGTTTTCCTGGAAGATGCTACCCTGAAATTACGGCTGACACCCACGCGAAATCATGTCAGGGACGTTAAGGTTAGGGTAAGTTTTTTTTTGTGAAAAACAAATTAAATTTTATTAGGTTATTTTATACATTTTGGCATTTTTAACAAAATTAAGAATCCTTAAAAGGGGCAGTTAGAGATTATTAAAAAACTGTTTGTGTAACAAAATATCAAATATTTGCTAGAAAGAATTGAGAAATTTTATTATTTATTTGTTTTACATTTCAGAATACAAACGGGACGAACCAACAACTCCTATAAACAAGGACACAGCGCTTATTTGTGACGTCATCATCCGGAGTCATATAAATAAATGAATATGCTATATCTATTATACCGGGGGGTCCACGGAAGGTACTTCGCCCCTCTTAATTTTTTGTTTTTCAAAATAATGGAATAAAATTTGGGGGATTTGTATACGACATAAAACTGCATTTTTTGACAGGTGACTCAACATTATGGAACTTCCGGTTTAACCGGAAGTGACATAAACTTTCGATTTTTCAATAATACGGAATAAGCAAAAAAAAAAAACGAGTGATTTCTGGTGTTTTCAGTGGACTCAGACTTTGAGGTTAGAAAATCGTTTTAAATGAAAAATTTGTTTAAAAATGATTCGCCGTTGTGTTTTTATTTCGAAAAGCAAAAGAACAAGTCAATTAAACTTACGTTATCAAATCTAAAATAAAAAACGAACAAAACAGCAATCTTCGATATTATCGCGTACCTAACCTCGAACCATAACATTTAACAATTTGCTAAGAACTTGGATACGTGTAAAACAACATTTTCTAGTACCATTTCTTGATTAAGAATTTGAAAACGTTTTTGGTACCAGTCATTTAAAGTCTATTTATATGATTTCGATAAAGAAGAAAAACCTATCTATGTCTATGCAATAGACATTTACCTTTAGAACGTACACAGTTCGTACAGTTTATCTCGTGCGCAAACAAAGGTTACGTTTTATGGATGAAAAAATACGTGCGAGCGCACGACTCACCGGTCATATGCCTTCCCTTCCAGCAGCAATGGGCATGCGCATAAACCTCTTGTTATCGGTCTGTCCTTCTTTAGCAACATGCCCAAAGAAAACTATAGAACCGGCTAGGCGCCATTTTTGTTGTTGTGTTTTAAGTTTTCTCTGTGAATTCCTTGTTGTTTTCTTTGCTATTGTGGTTGTTTAATATTTACGGATTCCTAGGTCTTGTGAATTGTGTTTGTGCTTTTAGTGATTCGAGTTGAAATATAAACAATGACTAGTAAAAACCGTTGTATGATTTTATTATGCTCAAATAAGAAAAAATATCGGGTATTTCGTATTTTCAGTAAGTATAGAGTAGTGATGTATCTTGATATATAACTTTATTTTATTATGATCAACTTAAACACATCTAACTAGGCCTAGGCTACACAAATAAGGTATGGAAATAAATAGAAACACAAACCAAGACAGATTATCTTGATGCATATTTTGGTATATTTTATTTGCAGCCCTGCAATCTAATTAGGTAATTACCTACGCCTATTTTTCGGGCAATATATTGCTTCAAAAAGTTTAAAAGACACTTTTCTCTATACTTATATTATACAAAAGAAAAAAGTAAATACCAAAGTATGTTTCTATTAGTCCAAGGGTGAAATTATTCCGCGGGTCACGTTCTCGGGCCAAAACTATTTCCAATTCTTGAACAAGAAATTGTTCTTGAAAATGTCTTACACGTACCCAAGTTTTTGACAAATTGTGAAAATCAATACAAGTTATATACAAGCTAATATTTGACTTGAGGTTGGGTACGCGATAACGCCGAAGATTGGTTATTTTGATGGTTCTGTTTGTTTTTATATTCGATTTTATAAGTTTTATAGTTTAATTGACTTGTTCTCTTCCTTTTTGAACTAAAAACACGACGACGAATCATTTTTAAAATTTTAGAAACAAACCCTTAATAGTATATTAAAGTACACGTTTCATAAGAAGCGGTTTTAGCGCACGCGTCTATTTTAAAAAACGAGCCACAAAGTGGCGAGTTTTTTATTGACACGTGCGCTAAAACGCCTTATGAAACATGTGCTTTATACATTTTTTTCTATTTCACCTTTTATAATCAAGAAAAATACATTTTAAAATGAAAATAAATTCTTCAAATTTTGTAAATTTTTATGTCAAAATTTTATGTTGGTAATACTATTTTTTATCATAGGAGCCTCTGGACAACAAAAATTATTTTGCAAACTGTCATTTTTTGATTTATTGACCGATTTTCACCACGAGATTCTAAAGTTATTTTAGCGATATGAGATTTGAAATTGGACGGAATACGTTGCGTGATCCTTGTACATTCGGTACATATACAGAGCGTTCGGAAATTCGGGCGATTTTGCTACTTTTTTTCGAATTTTAAAAGACGTGATTTTACGTCACCGCATTGCAATTTAGTATAGGGAAGATGGAAAATTCAAATAAAGTTGAAGTTAAAATCGACATTGGAAGGTTAGTAGATTGAATTTTGGATAGGATTTGGCAGAAAATGATAGCTTGAAGCATCTACAAAAGATTGATTTATAGATTTATGCAACCAACATACATGACTGTTATCCACACAGAATGAAAAAGTAGGTTATCAAACTATTTTTCCTCTGCGAAAAATGGGGTTTCTCGTAAATCACAAAGGCCGCGCAAGTCAATGAAATAAAACATTTAAATGTTACCAACAACAAATAAAGAAAAAACGCGTATCGAAATAGCTTCATTACGGTACGCAAATGCGTATCGTACTGAGCTTATTATGAACGTGAAATAGAAAAAAACAATTTTCTATCCTCAAAATCTAATAGGTTTGCAACTACTAAAAACGCCAGAAATCACTACCTTATTTCCCAACTTGATCGAAAATTGAGAAGAAATTCCAATTTTTTGGCAAGAATTTGGGGCAAATTTTAGCTATTTACACGTAAAAATAAATTAAAGGTCAACTTTTACAATTTCTTGAGCACGACCTTAAATTTTAAAGCCCGGAGCTTGCCTATTTTCTCATTCGTCAAATGATAATGTTGCAGTGCGCATGTCTAATCGCGTGTGGCTTTGTTTACATTCGCGAGGCCATAAATTTGCCTTTTTTGTGATTATTGTTTGCTTATCTAAAGGTAAATATCTATGGTCTATGCTGAAGATTTTGAGTTGAACATTAAATCAATCGCATAGCGACTCCCTTGCCCATCAGAGATACAGAATTTATATTATACTTGTCTAATTCAAGTTTACAAGTATTTTCAAAATATTTTTTTGTGATTTCCAACATTTTTTTAATTTTCCGGCAAGACGAAAATTAATTGTAAGAAGATTGAAAAAAACCTTCTTTCTTAAAAAGATGTATTCAACAACAAAAATTATTACGTTTTACTTGTCGAAATACGAACGAATCTATTCATTTAAAAACCCACAAAACCTTAAAACCTTTTTCTATACAAGAAAATCAGCCTTTTACGGCCACAATATAACGGCTTGCAGGAGGATCTGACCCAAGGCAGCAGGAACACTGAAGGATAAGTAATTCCTTCTAAGAACCCCTAACATAATTAGATGGGGTTGGAAAAAAATTAGGGTTGAAAACTTCGTTCGGACTTGCTTTGCCCCGACGAAACGGCTCTTGCGGGTCATATCCTTACCCATTTGAATAAGAAAGGGGTAGAAAAAAGGATAAAAAATGTGGGTGACACACGGATGATGTGGGGTAAGGTTTTTTTTATTGATTTTATGTCGCATAAATGGATAGCCGTTTGTGCTGTCAAATAAAGGGTTAAGCCGCTGCTGGGTTTAAAATATAGGGGTTTTTGAATTGAAACAAACACGCGAGCTAAATAAAAAAGATGAATAATTCCTTAGAAAAGCTCACATGTGTGCCAATGGGCTTTTTTACTACCGTGCGAGCAAAAATTATGTGCATCAAAGAGGGCCTTGCATCTAAGGACGTAATGCTTAGCCGAAGAGCTTAATACCTGTTGGGTGTCAGTAACTACCTGACTTAACAATCAATCAGTTATTCCGTCATCTTTTACGGTCGTTACAAGTAATTTGATTCATCGCTAATTTTTCCAATTTCTTGAACAATTCACACAATGGGCTTTACGGAACAGCACAAAACATTTATGGTTAAAGCGTATTTTCGAAACGGGGTTGGAGTAAATGGTGAGTGGCAATACAATCCGGGTTTGTGCACAGACGATTTTCACGAACATTTTCCTAACGTTGCTTTTATTGCTGGGGATTTTTATCATTGCCTGAAAAGAACCGTTTCTGTGTTTAGGGAAACAGGTTCTATACAACACAAAAAAGGAGCAGGAATACCATCTCTAAGAACAGAAGAACTTGTTGCAAACGTTCGTGAAATAATGCAAAATACGCCAACAAATTGTATAAGACGCCTGTCCCAAGAAGTGGGAAGATCTTATGGAACATGCAGGACTATTCTTAAGAATCAGCAGCGAATTACTCTCAATGGTTTACCCAAAATTTATTGGAAAAAGAAATGATTTATTAGACCTGACATTTTTTTTCGGATGAAGCCTGGCTCCACCTCTCCGGTTATGTGAATTCTCAGAATACATGTAATTATTTTTCTTTTTCTTTCTGTATATTCTTACTTTGTTAATTTTGTAAACAACAAAAATAAATTTGTATTTGTCAACTTATTTTATTACTCATTAGTTTGGCATATCATGTCATATAATGAATTTAACCTAGATTTGGTTAGATATATCATCCCCATATCATCGTGATCTAAACAAAGCCCTACGTTTTTTAATCCAAGGCCTGTTTGGTGCAAATAACTTTTGCTCGCACGGTATAACGGAATTTATCATATTATTCAGTACTAACATCCTGAATCTCCTATCGACAATAGATCCCAATAATAAAAATCATCCTAGCCTAGAGTGTCACAAACACTTCCTAGCAATAATCATACATTTACCTTTAGATACGTACAGCTTATCTCCTGCGCAAACAAAAGTTACGTTTTATACGTCCGAGCGCATGGCACGCCGGTCAGCTGCCTTCCCTCCCAGCAGCATTGGGCATGCGCACAAACCTCTTGTTATCGGCATGTCCTTCTTTGTCAACATGCTCAAAATACAGTCGAGAACCGGCTCGGTGCCATTTTTGTTGTTGTGTGTTGTGTTTAAAGTTTCCTCTGTGGATTCCTTGTTGCTTTCTTTGCTATTGTGGATTGTGGGTGTTTAATATTTACGGATTTCTAGTTTTTTTGTAGTTTAGTGAATTGTGTTTGTGCTTTTAGTGACTCGGATTGGAATATAAAAGAAGTAAAAACCGTTAATTGAATGTTATTTTGGTCAACTGAAACGTCGGTTTCCTATTTTGCAATATGTTTGCCGAGTGAAATTGGAGAATGTGTCAAAAATAATTGTTGCCGGTTGTGTTTCATAACGTGGCAAAAACTTTGAAAGACATCGATTTTGAAGCACCTGAAGAAGAAGTGCCAGAAGAAGTAAAAAAGATGACAATGATAATGACGAATTTGCGCCAGCAAGGACAAGAAGTCAGAAGACATTTGAGCGTTGTAATAAACAACTTTGATAATTAAATGTAGGTATACTGTATAAAATAAAAGTTTTAGTTTTATTTATTTACGCCATAATAATATCATATCATTTTGGTTTTTAAAAAACAAAATTTCGAATTATTATAATAAGTTTATTCACATACTCTTTACTTATATTTGGAGGATATCCTTGCAAGTATAAGATAATCATTATGAATACGAAAAAAAGGAAATGCTTATGCTTCTACCTTTTTCTTCAACTCAAAACCTTATACTTCTACCTTATAGTTACAAGGATATCCTTCAGTTTTATGAATACGGCTCATTATGCTGCTGTAAATATGAGTGAGAGAATCCTATTTAAAATTGCATTTCAGTTAATTAGTATTTTCGAGGTTTGGATTATTATAACAAAATTTTCAAAATAAATTATTTTTATTGTTATTTTTATTATCATTGTTTTGCAATAGTAGACTATTGCATCAATTATTTTAAAAGGTATCACATGTATAATTATCAAGTCCGATCCTGGAATGCATACCAACTTATAAAAGTTCAATAGACCAGAATTAATAGTCTCACGTGACTTGGAATCCATCTTGCTAGAGGAATTAAAATTTTTACTATATAAGTAAACTAAATATTTCACTTATCTGCACTATCTTCCTAATATCCCTCATCCATCAAATAAATTATGTTACCCCTACGATACCCGTTAAAACATTTTTATTTATCGTCCGGGTGACTATATCGCTAATAGCTTTACCTCATTTCCTGGTTCATTTTTATGAAATTACTAGATAAACACGAAGCGAAAAAACTGAATCTAAACGTGGCATTGACCTTCAATCAATACCATATAAAAATGGGCAAGGGTGAAGGGTGAGAAGGTACATGCACCCTTTTTTTTTATTCGACTGACCGGATAAATAAAACTAAGGAAAACGATAAAAAAAGATGACACGGTGTGGTGGACACATATTGCCCAATCATTCGAAAAGGTTTTTGATTCGGGCGATTTCTGACCCCTCACGACAGAAATGAATAAGTAATAATAATGAATATAAAAAAAAACTTATGTTTAAAGGTTTTGCGAACTTCTGTTATTATTTATTTGGTTTTCTTCTACGTGCTTTTACCATTCATCCAACGAAAATAGTAATCATTAGGGTGAGGCGGTGAGGACTGAGGATTAGGTAGTAAATTGGTGCTTACACTGAGAAAACGATTTCTTTATATTAAATAACATTTATTAACTATTAAGAAATTTCATGTTTAAATATCAGCAAACAAATATTTCTTTATTCCTAAGAAATAATTTGTTATGGATTGGTGAATAAAAATAACTTTAATAATAACAAATAATTGTTTACCATCCTACAATGGAGGTAACAGTTATATAGAGCATTAATTAATTATTAATAAGATTTATTATTTGGTAAGATATATTGCTTTACTGTCATAATGACAAAGTTTAGATAAACCAGTTGTCTGTTAATTGTTAAGACACGTATATTTCACTTAAATATACTCCCCTAACGCTAAATTTATATCACCTTAACCAATAAAAAATTTGTATAGCAAGCAGGCTTACGAAATTAGTAATAAATAAATCATAGTTACCAATAAATTTGTTGTGTCTTGAGGTAAAAAGGCGATATAAAAGTAAAGAAATATTTTTTTAATGTTAAGAAAATCAATTTACTTAGATTTAGATAGAAAGGGGGAAAAATAAAACTCTTAAACTTATATTAAAATAAATGCTTTAATAAACTGAATGCTGTTATATTGTTCTACCTGAATATAAAAATATTTTCAAAAAAAATTTGATAAAGAACAGAACAATTACACCTTATTAAATATGTTTACCTAGTGGTTGAAAATTTTACTGTAAAAATTGGCATTTGACATTTGAAGTAATAATATTAAAACTTTGTTGTAAAATCGTAACGAAAATCGTTTGTTAAAAAATGTTGTCCCAAAACAGAATATATTTTTAACATTACTTTTAACTTGCTCAGAAGATCTAGCGTGGCGGCTGCAGCTGCTGGAGAAAACAACACAATTTCTTCTGCAGTGCTGGTTGAACAAGTTTGGTCAAAATCAGCACTGAAATATCAAATAAACAAAAATAATAAAATGTTTTACTTTAGGGCTCATACTACATAAAAGTTTTACATAATACGATTTACTTAGCAATAAGCAATTATGTATGTGGTATTCTGCCGTGCATGCTGGATATTATTTCTGATTGCATTAGCAATATTAGGAGACAAGTAAAAAAAATTCTAATTTTATTATAAAAAAAATACCAAACTAATAACTCACCTGACAATCACAGCCTTTTTTGTTAACAAGCACGAGGCGACGCGACCACCAACGACAACTATTTTTACGCAACTACTGCGGGTCGGTATGACGCGCCCCGGTCGGCGCAACGACAATTTTTTTTAATATTAAGAACAATAATTTAATGTTCAGTGATTATCCTATTATTTAATCGGCGGCTTTAAATATTATAATTATTTCTTAACTATTAAAATAAATTTTGTTAACAAATATTTTCTTTAAGAATAAAAAATCGATATCTTTATATGCAAGGGGCCTTATCAGATATTAATTTATTAACTTTATTCCAAAGGAATCTTGCCCAAATAAATCGGTTTGTTAACTATAATCAGACTTTTCCCTCAGTGTACCACAAATGACATACATTGACGGCATCCCAGTATACAGATATGTACAAACGTGTGCATACTTGTAAAACCTGGTAGTAACTTGTACAAACCGGTACAAACATGAACAAACCTGTACAGGGGCGGGGGGTTCACCGCAACTGTATGTATCCACTTTGTCCACTGTTCAATGTCCGCTGACCGTTACGTCACGACTAGTGCTTATCTTTCTAATATTCGTGAACTAGGTGAGATAGTTAATTGGCGTCAATAATGAATGTCGTAAAATTTTACCAGTCAAAAAAGTTTTATTGTCATTTTTTACAGTCCCAATTTTAATCAACTTTATTTCAAAAATGTCACGGTGTTGTGAAATGAAACAGGCATTAATTTTAAAATTATGTGATTATTTTTAAAGAGAAAGTGATGCCGGAAAGACCTTTTTACCCTTTAATGCAGTTTACGAGGCAAGTAGATATAATAAAGCAGGAATTGTAAAAACATAAATAATAAGCATGAACAATATATAGAAATGTTTTTATAAAAGCCATCCATTCTGATGCTTTGGGAATTTCATGTTTAATAATCCAACGAACGCGAAGGATGTAGATTTAAAGAATCGCAATAATTTAGCTATTTTATCATCCCGTGGTCGACAACTTCAAGAAATTCATGAACATACCATAAGAGAGCGTATTTATGGGATGTATAGAGCAGGTAAACATGTTACCATTCGCTCAATACAACTAAACCTTAAAATCATTGATGGTGTTGAAATATCCATTTATTGGTTTATTAGCGGACTGTTTAAAAAAATTAAAATTTAAATGGGGTAAACTAGCGTTTTTTAACAAAGCAACCCCATATAGCCCAAAAACGAGTAGAATTTTTAAGAGAATTTAAGAATAATGGCAACTCTTAATTTCCCTTAAAACCTGTTTTTCTGGATGAAACCTGGATATACCGTAAAGGGGCTTTTAGGCAAAGTTGGCAAGATAATACTCTTTAAACAGTTAAAAAAAATCGTCAGAGGGTGTACGGTATATTTTACATGCTGGTTCAGAAAATGGATTTGTGAATAATGCAAGTTTAATATTTAAGTCTGGCATAAAATCTGATGATTATGATTCGATGAATAGTGAAAACTTGAGAAATGGTTTAAATAGAAATTGTTACCAAATTTGGAAGAGCCTTCGCTTATTATCATGGATAACGACACCTATCATTCTGGGCTAATTGAAAAAATCCAAATACAAGTTTTAAAACATCCTCCATATCATTGCCAGTTTAATCCTATTGAAATGGTTTGGTCGGAATGTCAGTGCTATTATGATGCAAAAATAAGTTCTATGCATCATGTTACAAATGACGTAGTTTTGGGTCTGTGGAATGAAGCCATAGAAAATGTGGAAACAGTGGAAAAATGGAAAAGCTATGTAACATACACTAATAAAATTATGAATGATGTGTGGGAACGGGAAAGATTTATCGATGCTTCAGATACTCTTCCCCTTATTATAAACTTGGACGAATGATGATCCTTGCGGAGATGATTTATTTTAATTATTTAAAAACTGTATTTTGTTGTATTATTGTCATTTTTTTAGTACATTTTCTTCTTTACGATTTTTAAATTAGATGAAAGTATTTGAAACAACAGACTGATGCACTAGAGATGCACTAGACAAAAAAATATACTTCCCCATAAACCATTGCGGAAATTTAAGTTTTTATTGCTCGTTGTAGGGTAAGGGCGTATAAGAGTGCGCGTCCGATAAGTATACGCACATGCATTATCTCCGATGTTAAGAGAGACAAAATTTTATAAAATTTGTGCAGTGTAGGTTTGGTTCAGCTAAGCGACGTGTGTGACTTGTGTAAAGTTCCGGTGTTCCTTCAATTAATTACAGGTAAAATATAATTTATGATCATTTTGTTGTAATATTTACCTAACATTAAGTAAGTAATAACAAATCTTGTTGTAAATTGATCCGCATTTTAATACGCCATTTGAAAGAAGTGGTTTTAGAGGTCTCGTTGCCGAGTCGTATTTTTAGAGGTTATGTTGAACGAGACTATAAACGGCGGTTGAATATGATTGTTGTTGGTCGGCTAAGTGTACGCATTTCGGTGTCGGGTAACTGTACGCGCGCATTCTTACCCAGGCATGCGTACACTTACCCGAGAAATGGTTTAGGGTATTGATTTAAATTTATAATTTGAAATTGTTTAAGGACTAATAATGGGAAAATATACCAGGATAAGTCAAAGAAAACTAATAACTGATGAAATTCTCGCGCAGGCAAAAGAACGAATTCAAATAAATGGCGAAAGTAAGCGTCAAGTAGCAAGAGATCTTTTTATTTCAAAAGAGAAAGAGACGTTCTTAAAAATCAGAATTATTGACCGATTCTCCATTTAAAAATGAACTCATTAAAAATCAGAACCAGTTAAAATATGGAAAGGAACCCAAAAGGCAAGTTTTTGGCAAGCAGAAATGTCAAGTTAACAAAGCTGCTAAAAAAGAAAAACATGGTGACCAAGTTCTTTGCCCAAACTGCCGTGAGGGTGAAAATGGCGGACTGGGTTAGGTGCTCAACATGCGGCATGTGGTGGCATGAGCATTACTCAAGTTATGAAAATATTGGAGCATTTTTATGCGACGCATGTTCCTGATTTCTAATAAAACCTACTGCGTACACTTGTACTACTATGTGAGCACTCTTATCCGACTGATCCGGTAAGAGTGCGCAAGTGGCAGTTTTTACAAAATGTTATGTTTTTCCAAGAATTATTTTTTATTTCCCCTTTGTATTAATACATTATGTAATATATAGTCTTCCTTCATACGTGTAACTTTTTTAAAATTCTACGATTTGTTTGACGCTTTTTGTTAATAAAATAATGTTAAGTGCGTACATTTATACGAAATACCCCTAATATTCGTTTTGTATTTGTGTGGGTAATAACCTCATAGCAAAAAACAATTTCAGTGTTATAATATTGTAGTTTGCGATAATATTATTGTCTAAATGTATATAGTGAAAATAAAGCTAGATTGTTTTGATTGACAACGGTATTATATTAAAATAACCATACCGAAAACAAAACTTCCAGTTTGATGCTGCAAATCAAATTACAGTTATTATTTATAAAAAAATAATTAAATGCAATTCCCAAAGACAACTAACTGGACACCATCAAAATATTATGTAGTTTACTCCCTACATGTTGCTAAAAGTGGCATAATATTATACTTAAATTCGCGAAGCCGATTATCGTTTATCAAATGGTTCTCTGTATCAAACATTTCGACAAAATCTATAAACGTTATAAAAAAAGGTTCATTTTTTTGGTCCTTTTTAACACGCTTTTATTATTAGCTTCACCTGTATGTTTGTATGTCATTGTATGTTTGTTTGTAACCGACTTCTTTGAACCCGATTTTGACCCACTTTAAACGGTCAGATTTAATATAAATTTTGTAGACTTGTCAAGAACCGCTCACAATACATAGACAATTTACCTTTAGATAAACAAACAATAATCACGAATGTGGCAGTTTTATGGCCTCGCGCATGTAAACAAAACTGGGAACTATTAGACATGCGCACTGCAACATTATCGTTTGACGAATGGGAAAATAGACAGGTCCGGGCTTTAAAATTTAAATTCTTGCTCATATGCCACCATAGAGGGTTTATTTTACCCCTATTTGGGCATAATACAATTATACAACGGCTGCAACTAGTACTAGTCATTGTTTATATTACAATCCGAGTCACTAAAAGCACAAACACAATTCACTAACTAAACTACACAAAAACCAAAAATCCATAAATATTAAACACCAGTCCCACAATCCACGATAGCCGATCCGATAGCTGAAAACTTTAGAAAACTACAAGGAATCCGCAGAGAAGAGAAACCTTAAAACAGAACAACAAAAATGGCGGCCGAGCCGGTTCTGGAGAGTATTTTTGAGCGCGTCGATTATTGTCGATAAAGTAGGACGGCCGATAACACGAGGTTTGTGCGCATGCACGAAGGTTCCCCGAATGAAGACAGCTGACCGACGAGTCATGCGCTCGGACGTATTTTTTCACCCATAAAACGTAACTTTTGTTTGCGCAGGAGATAAGCTGTAGGTATCTAAAGGTAAATTGTCTATGTCACAATACAATAATTTGATGAGTTTATCTCATTATCCTGATCAGGATCGCCGGAATTAAATTATTTCCTTACAGATCCTCTGTATGAGAGTGAGAGAAATAGAGCTCACCGTATGCGCATGCGTACTATCTACCTACTTTCCGGCTCGAGCACTCGGCTTCTTTCGCTATCAGTTGGTTCGTTGGCCGGGCGGGTTTGTTCGGGTTTGTGGATCCAATGCTTTGGGTCTAGCCATTTAAAAAAAATGGATCCACTGCTTTAAATCTAGTCATTTCAAAAGGTCATTGTTAAATTAGTGACAGTATTCCATCTCTACTCCGGACCTCTCTATGACTATCTCTCTCTACTCAAAAGAAAAAAAAATTTTAACAACTCAATCTAAAAAATGAAAAATGAATATAGTTTAGAAAAACTAAAAAACATGCTCTAATAATTAATGAAACAGTGGCGTAGCCAGCCTTGCGGGGCGGGAGGGGCGAACATATATGGGGGCGCTTTATGATTTTTTAGAACCACTATTATTATTATTAAAAATATGGTGTTTGTTTTTCAAAATACATATAATAGAATACCAAATTATTTTCAATTTCAATAAATGTTACAGGGTGTAATTAAAGTATATTTTTATTTTGCCCACGGGCACCAAGCGGCAAGGGGCGCCATGCAAGGGGGGCGGGGGGGGGGGGGGGGGCAGGCGCCCCCTGGCCCCTACCTGGCTACGCCACTATAATGAAACTAAAAAGAGGAAAATAAATATAGTCTAAAATAATTCTTGAAATTCTTAATATAGGCAGAAAATTATAATGAACGATAAACATTAGTATTATTGTGAAAAAAGCGTAGGGTGCTCTCTCTATATACGAAAAATATAGCACAAAGCGACCCACGCTTTTTTTCACTATAATACCAATGTTTATCGTTCATTAGTATTTTCTGCCTATATTAAGAATTTCAATAATTATTTTAAACTATATTTATTTTCCGCTTTTTAGTTTCATTAATTATTAAAGCGTGTTTTTTTAGTTTTTTAAACTATATTTATTTCTATTGTTTTTCGGCAATGTGTCCCGATTTTTCCCTGGCCACCTTGCAATATCGGTTAACTGGACTCTTTTTAAAGTTTATCGCAATTCCTAATCAAAATCTTAAGATTTTGCGAGAATTCTCATTCTCGCCTATTTTTGTCTCGCCTAACGAGATTCTCGCGAGACGAGAACGAGACGAGAGTGGTCCGGTCTCCCGCAAGACGAGAGTGAAAAACTACTCAAAACTATAAAAAATTCAAGCGAACCAAAGTATTATATTTTCAGCCCTTCTAAACTTTTTAAGTATCGTTCTCTAGAACAAGAAAGCCTTCCTGACAATGAAATTTATGCAGTCGCAGGAACGGTCCGTAGCGTCGGCGGCAACGGCGAGAAAGAGTTAATATTGATCCGTTTTTTTATTTGAGTCACCCCCACGTTTTTTTTCACCCTCGTTTTTTTCATCCCCGGATGAGTGTTACTATAGCAACTGTACAGCAGGTGCCAGCGAACACGCAACAAGAGTATCATGTCACTTTCGGTTTCTTAGGTGCTCCTTAAGCGGCCAATTACGCGTTTTTCGTTTGTTGACACCGGCACGAACAAGAAAAGTTCCTCGTTTCCTTTGTCTTTTTTTAGGATGAAAAAAGACGTTGCAAATAATATCTGATATTTTCTGGAAATATATATTTCCGCTTGTTAGAATCGTTTCTCGTAATTATTATACCCACTTCGGATACTTTACGTTCGTCGCTGTATCCGTTAAAACCAATATAGGTACAGGTTGTTTTCGTTATTTGTGTCATCATTTTGTATCATAGACAATTTACCTTTAGATAAGCAAACAATAATCACGAAAGTGGCAGATTTATGGCCTCGCGCATGTAAACAAAGCTAGACACTATTAGACATGCGCACTGCAACATTATCGTTTGACGAATGGGAAAAAAGACAGGTCCGGACTTTAAAATTTAAATTCTTGCCAAAAAATTGGAATTCCTTCTCAATTTTTGATCAAGTTGGGAAAAAAGGTAGCGATTTCTATCAGATTTTAAGGATAGAAAGTGTTTTTAAGGTTTTGTGTTTAAAATTTGTTTAAAAATGATTCGTCGTCGTGTTTTTAGTTCGAAAAGGAAGAGAACAAGAACAAGTGAATTAAACTAGTCTTATAAAGTCGAAGCCCGAACAAACAAAACCAGCAAAATAACCAATCTACGGTGTTATCGCGTGCCTAACCTCAAGTCAAATATTAGTTGGTATATAACCTGTATTGATTTTTACAATTTGACAAAAACTTGGGTACGTGTAAAACATTTTCAAGCAAAATTTCTTGTTCTCGAATTTGAAAAGTGTTTGCCCGAGAACTTGACCCGTGGAATACTGTCTTTATTAAAAGCTTAATGTCGGGATGTACAGATTTTAACCAAAAAATTAACCAACTAGCAATTTTGACAGAATTAATTTTTTCACAATCACTAAGCTGGACAAAAACTAGAAATCCGTAAATATTAACCACCCACAATCCACAATAGCTAAGAAAACTACAAGGAATCCACAGAGAAACCTTAAAACACAACAACAAAAACGGCGGCCAAGTCGGTTCTGGAGTGTATTTTGAGCATGTCGATAAAGTAGGACAGGCCGATAACACGAGGTTTGTGCGCGTGCGCGAAGGTGCCCAAAGGGAAGGCAGCTGACCGGCGAGTCATGCGCTCGGACGTATTTTTTCACCCATAAAACGTAACTTTTGTTTGCGCAGGAGATAATCTGTACGTATCTAAAGGTAAATTGTCTATGTACACGCAGCGTTATGATGAAGAAACGAATCAGCCTTTTATACAGTGTGTATCATCCAAATGGAATAAACTCGATAATAAATACATGGGGGCGTGTCCGAAAAAACGCTCGCACAAGTCGATTGGTATTTCTAGTTGCGCACTTTTTTCAATAAAAACTTTTTATACAGGGTGTGTCATGTAACAGAGGCCAATACCAACTTTCTTATTTTAAATGCATCACCCTGTATATTATTTAATTTTTGGATTCTTCAAAAATGTGTAGACATAGGTATTTCTTCATGTATAATATCCTATACCTATCTTCAACTGTTTCGGAAATATTAAGTGTTTTCAGATTTATTGCAAAAATTAACAACACACTCAAAAACTAATAAATAATACTGTTTATTTAAACAAAAAAAAAACATTAATGTAGGAATGCAAAAAGTTTTGTCTGTTGTGTAATGTAGGAGATGTTGAAAATGCTCGCCGCGAACGTCTTGGCAATATCCTAATCTTAAATAGAAATTTCGTCTAATATTACTGAACATCTCAGGCGTGACCGATCTAATCGCAAGCGTTATTTGTGTTCTAAAGTCAGCTAAGTCGAGGGGTTTAGTTTTGTATACAATATTTTTGACATACCCCATAAGAAGAAGTCTAATGGCGTCAGATCAGGAGATCGTGCTGGTCATTCCATCGATCCACGCCTCCCTATCCACCGATTTGGAAATACTCGGTTGAGGTACTGCCGGGCATTGATTTGGTAATGGGGCAGTGCTCCATCTTGCTGAAACCATATCATATTCGCTGGAAGTTGTGGGTTTGCTGGATCAGGATATAAGTTTGTCAAAGTTGGCAAGACATTATTTTGGAGCAGTGCTAAATAGTTACCGCCATTTAAATTGCCAACAATGAAAAGGGTACCTACGATATGATCTCCAACTATTCCTACCCAAACATTAACCTTTTTAGGAGATTGCGTATGTTTTTCTCCAATCCAGTGAGGATTTTTTCCCAGACCAATAGCGGCAATTCCGACGATTAGCATGACCGTGAAGTGTAAAGGTGCCCTCGTCAGAAAACAAAACATGTTCTAATTATTGTTATCTAAGCTTGCCATCACTTGTTTACAAAACCTCGTTCTCCTATCAAAATCATCTTCCATGAGCTCATCAGTAGGTATCATTTTATAGGGATACATTTTATTTTCTTGAAATGGTCGAATAATCGATGAAAGGCTAACATCGAACATTGGGACTGTTTTTCGACTAGAAGTATGTGGGTTTTCCTCAATCTCAAGCATAATATACAGGGTGGTCCTTAAGTACATCAAGAAAATCTAGGATATGATTCCTGGCATCAATTTAAGTTGAAAAGTTCATATGGACTTATGCCCTAAAATGCTTACCCTCTAAGATACAGGGTGTTAAAATATTTTCCATTTTCCTTTAAAACTACCATTTTTTTCAAAAACATAGTAGAGACAACTTTTGTTCCGCTTATATCAGTAATGCATAAAAACGCATCAGAGTTAAAAAACAGTGGCGTATCACATATTTTCACAAAAAAAATATTGATATTATCTTCATGCACGCCACTGGTGGAAGGAAGCAAAACCTTTTTTAACCAAAAAGTGCAGTTTAATACGAAATCAATCGACATCAATTTTCAATACCGTATCTTCAAGGAGTTTCGAAATTAAAAAAAAACAATTATTTTTTAAAAATATTTTAACACCCTGTATCTTAGAGGGTAAGCATTTTAGGGCATAAGTCCATATGAACTTTTCAACTTAAATTGATGCCAGGAATCATATCCTAGATTTTCTTGATGTACTTAAGGACCACTCTGTATAATTTGGTATCATCACTTATTGCATTGTCAGCTACTTTTTTTTATATGCTTTACATGTCCATACACAGTTGAAGATAGGTAGAGGATATTGTACATGAAAAATGTCTAAAATTTTCTCAAGAATCCAAAAATTAAATAATATACAGGGTGTTGCATTTAAAATAAGAAAGTTGGTATTGGCCGTTGTTACACGACACACCCTATATAAAAAGTTTTTATTGAAAGAAATGCGGAACTAGAAATACCAATCGACGTGTCCCAACGTTTTTTCGGACACGCCACCATGTATTTATTATCGAGTTTATTCCATTTGGCTGATACACACTGTATAGAATAATCAAAAATCGCTCGGACCCGTCAAATTAATTTTTTTTAAATTTCTTTTAGAATCAAGATATTATACAGGGTGGATCATAAAAATACTACGTTTATCAACTTTAGTTTTTTGAAAGAAACATTGTATATTTTTAAATTTTTAAATTCTACAATTAATTCTATATATTTTTAACGTTTAAAACAAAAAACGACAGAATGGAAAGAGAGATGTTCAAAATGCCCTCCACCAATGGGTTTCTTCACTAAATTTTAATTGTTACCCTATCGCATAAAAAAATACTAAATAAAAGTTTCTACGGTTTCAATTTTTAAAATTTGAATTATTTACTAAGAAAATAAATAAACAAGATACGCTCTTTAATAAAAACACGGGAATAAACTCACTGACGTCACATCTGCATCGACCTATGGATCCCAGTTATTCACCTGACGGTCGAACGCCGCGTCTACCTGAACATCGGGCGGGTTGTTTTCTATTTTTGGGCTGTTCTTGTCTATTTACTTTATCAAAACAAAGATAGCAATATAAACCGTCGAGGCTGACAAATAAAATAATTGCGCGGATAATGGGATGACGTAATAAGGTTTTAATATCATATTTTCAAACTCTCTGCTCTCGTGGCGTCTTTTTCATTATCTCTAGGAAAGGTTTGTGACCCTCTAGTTTATTATTATTATGAACAAACCCTATACTTGTAGGTATAAAACAAAACATTTAACTGGCAATTTTATCCTCGAATATTTTAGTAGTGGCTTTATAATAGTTTTGCACAATAAAGGAAAAACTAAACCTTAATAACCTAAAAAAAATCACCCACACACAAAAAGCCTTATTTTTAAATTTACCTGGAAACGAACGCGTGTGCAACCAGTGACCTATTTAATTTTTTATAATATAGAAGAGGTAAAAAAGGTAAAAACGGTAATCGAACAGCATGTATTCACCCCCTTTAGTCACAAGTCATCTGACGCTTTTGGCGCACGATTCCCTTTTCAACCGATTCACTTTCGTAATATGAGGTGAAGAAGGAGGTAAAAAGAATGCATCAGCGAAACGGCAGACGTGAAAAATGTGTAATCTTGTGGTGAACTTGGCTATCTGCACCAATGTCCAATGATGTTCTATAACGGGGTGGCTAGCAAATAAATTTTATTTTACGTAAAAATAACTAAAAAGCAAATTCAAATAAGCCTTTATTTAATACAAACAATATTTGTGTCAGATAAATGAAAATTATTCGGTCCCAATAAAAATAAATCAAAAAAAAAAGAACATTTTTTCAGTGCAATAATGAGCTTATTATACCGTTCGAGCAAAAATTATTTGCATCAAAGAGGGCCTTGCATCTAAGGACGTAATGCTTAGCCGTAGAGCTTAATACCTGTTGGGTGTCAGTAAAACTACCTGAACTAACAATCAATCAGTTATTTCGTCATCTTTGACAGTCGTTACAAGTAATTTGATTCATCGCGAATTTTTCCAATATTTTTTAACAATTCACACAATGGGCTTTACGGAACAGCACAAAACATTCATTGTTGAAGCGTATTTTCGAAACGGGGTTAGAATAAATGGTGAGTGGCAATACAATCCGGGTTTGTGCATGGACGATTTTCACGAACATTTTCTTAACGTTGCTTTTATTGCTGGGGATTTTTATCATTGCCTGAAAAGAACCGTGGCTGTGTTTAGGGAAACAGGTTCTAAACAACACAAGAAAAGAGCAGGAAGACCATCTGTAAGAACAGAAGAACTTGTTGCAAACGTTCGTGAAATAATGCAAAAAACGCCAACAAATTATATAAGACGCCTGTCCCAAGAAGTCGGAAGATCTTATGGAACAAGCAGGACTATTCTTCTTATAAAGTGCAAGTATTCCAAGAAATACAAGCCGCAGATTTTGAAAGACGCAGGAATTACTCTCAATGGTTTACCCAAAATTTATTGGAAAGAAATGATTTATTAGACCTGACATTTTTTTCGGTTATGTGAATTCTCAGAATAAACGCATGTGGAGTAGTGAAAATTCCCATTTTTTTGTAGAGTCCACATTGCACCCTCAAAAAATTGGTGCCTGGTTAGCTGTTTCCCGAAGAAGAATTGTCGGTCCTATTATTTTCCATGACACAGCGGTATAGAGACAATATTTTAAATCCATTTGTGGAGCAATTACTTGACGACGAACTACGTTTTGGATATTTTCGCCAGGACGGTGCAACCGCCCATACAGCCGCCGAAACTATTAACTGTTTACGCAATTTTTTCGACGACAGATTGATCAGTTTTCGAACAGACATTGAATTCCCACCTAGATCACCTTGTTTAATGGTTATGGATTACTTCGTTTTTCCTCATTTAAAGAACACTATTTTTAAAACACCAGTTGCAAATTTAGAACAATTAGGTAAGGATTATCCAAGAATGTGGTAACATTTCTCCAGCGATGGTCAACACTTTCGAAAATATGAAGATACGTGTGAATTTATGCTTGGAGCAGTGGCCAATTTCAGGAATTTATGTAATTATTTTTCTTTTTCTTTCTGTATATTCTTACTTTGTTAATTTTGTGGACAACAAAAATAAATTTGTATTTGTCTACTTATTTTATTACTCATTAGTTTGGCATATCATGTCATAGTATGAATTTGTCAAAATTTGAACCTAGATTTGGTTAGATATATCGTCCCCATATCATTGTGATCTAAACCAAGCCCCACGTTTTTTAATACAAGCCCTCTTTGATGCAAATAATTTTTGCTCGCACGGCATAAGCTCTGGATTATCAGGTGTCTTTAAATTTTGTTTTTTACCAGTTGTATCTTAAAGGTATCCATAAACACATTCCATTGTTTAATTACATTACATTTTTAATCTTGTTTAATTTATTATAATTATTATTTATTATTATAACCAATTTGGATCTCTTAAAATACACAGAAAATCATTTTTTATTTTGTATTGAGTAGATGCGTCTATATTTTAAAATATTACACACCACCACCACAAAATTATGGTGCGGGCGTCATGTAATAAATTGCGAACCCTATGCACCCGTTATATGCTGCCCTAACGCATCATGGTGTTTTTAAGGGTTTTTTGTCCGAATTCTCTCGACATAATGACTCGCATATGTTGCCTGTTTCCAGGAAACTGCAAGGTTGGCCTATATATTTCTTTCTATAGACATATTTCTTTCCTCTTTGGGTGAAAAAGAAATTAGTAGGTATAAGAAGCTTAACCTTGAAGTCTAAAATTACTAAATTCTAAAATAACAGAAAATTACTGGTATTCGGTTTTTAAATTTATATTATATAAAACAAAGTATTTCGTACTAAAATAAGCAGTCTGATTTCCATTTCTTATGAATATAAAACAAAAGTACCTAGATGTACAGATACAATGAATTGCTTTTACGAAATCTGCAATGACTTCTACAGGATGTTGCGACAATCTGAAAATTTCAAATATTCTTGATTTTAGCAGAAAAAATAGATTTTGGTATGTGGTCGCTGTTTTATCTTTTAACAAACAATATACTAACGGTAACTAACGGTATATTATAATGTCCATTTTCTAGCCCATGTATAGTAAATAATTGGCAAAAATATTTGATCAGTATGAAAAATGCACGGATGTTTGTTTCGCATGAAAAAATAATTATATTTTGTTTAAAATTATTTATAAATATAAAATCCTCACCCTCACCTGTGTTCGTTGCAAGAGAATAAGCACTCACTGCACTATGAACTTCTTTAATTGATTGTGGTAATGATGAAAATGTGATGAATAAATTAAGGAATTACTTTTTCTAGTATAGCGATCGGTTTCAACTTTTTAAGGTAGGTCGACCCCTGCATCATTTGATTGGTAGCAGTCAGGGCCGAAGCTAGAGCTGAATAGGCCCCGGGGCAAAACTAATTTTGGGGCCCCTTATTGCAATTACTTTTGATAATACCACAGTATTAATGTCGGGTAAGAATACCAGTATTTTGTTAATGTAGATATTTATTGTAGGTATCTTATACCAACTTATTGGAACAGCTATTACTATAATCTAGCAATCTTCTACACTACGTAAACACCACGCTCTCATGATATTTTGTCACAAACGCAAGAACTTACAACTAAAAACACTTCTTTCTAGATTTTATAGTGGCAAATTCGTTTATCACTTTATTAAAGTCAATTTTGCGCGCTCTTCCATTTTCAATGAGATACGCAAGTAGTTATTTATCAACTTTAATTTGGAGAAAGTCCGTTCAGCTTTCGCAGTAGTGACAGGGACAGTAAGGAACATCAGAAGTGCTGTGCACACATCTGGATTACTGGACGACAATGATCAAGAAACGGGCTAAATCTTTAACATCTTTCGTTGAACTTATCTCTTCCGAAAATGTCGACCATACAGTAAGCAACTGAGAGCAAAAAGAAAGCGACACATCGTCTGAGAAAGTTTTGGAAAACAGATCAGCTTCTTGCTCCAACTCGCTTTTCGATGAATTTGTGAGATATTGAGGTTGCAGGATTTTATAAGTATTCAGAACATTTTTCATACCAACAAACCTAGATTCGAGTTGCGATGATATTGTATCTATCATCGGGTAGAAAATGTTCACTCGGAGGCGTTGTTGAGGATCATTTAATCTTTCATCACAAGACAATTCATCAAAGTGATACTTTACCTTACGTGATCTCTTGTCTATAAACTTTCTGTCAATTTTCCACTTATCGCAAATTTCTGACACATTTACCATCAGTAATGAATCGAATCGAAACGAAAATTGTTTGCAATGTATTCGAATAAAGCTAAATATTTTCCTCTTCCCAACCCCTGTCGGTGGGCCCCTCTGGGTCGGGGGCCCCGGGGCGCCCGCTTGCCCCGCTGTAGATACAGCCCTGGTAGCAGTTAACTTTAGTTTTCCGCGGCATACACGTGCATTGCTCTTAATTTGTGTCTTCAATTATGGCTGAATATATGAACGTCCGTAAAAGAAAAATCTACAGTGTACATAAAAATTGCAGATATTATGATGATTTCAGAAAGTTATATCGATTTGACTGCGAAAATGTTGAGTGGTTGGCAAATTATTTTTTAACTGATACCGGTAAAAAGCGAGAGGGTGCACTGTCGTCTTTAAATAAGATTAAAGAAGTATTTCTGCGGAAATTGTCAGATTCGGGCTTTCAAAATACTGTAGGTGAAGAACTCGGTGTTCACCAAACTACTGTCTGTAATGGATGCAGTTTTGGAGAAGACTAATATTTTTATTAAATTTCCTACAAGTGCTGAAGCTATTGTGGAAGCTAAACGGTTGTGCTCAGAGAGATTTATTTATGTTTCTTCAATTTGTGAACGAATATTAATTGCTTGTCTTTAATTTCTTCATCACTACTATCACTTTCCTCATTTTTACTGAAATCTGCCATATATCACAAATATAAGTTTTCTATTTTCCACAAAAACAGATTACTGTTGTACTAAATAAATAAACCAACGTTGTTGTATTTGTATTTACGTCAACTCTCACGTCTGAACTTGTGTTGAATAAGCATTTGCTACAGAGGGGTAAGCAAAACAGCAATTGCTTCAAAATTTTATTTATATCCAGATCTAGCAATTGCTTTTACTCATAGCATTTGCTAGTCAAGCAATTGCTTTTACTAAAAGTAATTGCTTTAAGTAATTATTGCTTAATTTTTATTCATTAGGCTCAATAATGTTTGAGTTTGTCACATCATTTGAAGAATTTGTAGTAATAGCTCTTCGAATAATCTTAGCAGGTTTTTTTTGTTAAATCTTCTGCAGCTTTCGTTATTGTAAAGTAATTGTAAAAAAATTGTTAATTCTGCTAAATAGCGCCCTCTAGCTGTCGCAACGGAGTTTAGAACGACATCGTTTTTTATAAAATTGATAAAACAAAATAATTTCTATTTAGCGAGTTTAAATTTGTCAAATTTCGATAAGCCAAACCAAAGTTGTGAATATTTTTGCCTGGCCATATTTGTCCCCTCCTACCCAACTTAAACAAAAATGTAGAGAAAAAACACAAAAACAAAAGTTATCCAGAATTTCATGATTGCAGAAATGGAACCTTTGACACACCTATACTAAAGTTAAATTAATCTAAAAACTCGCCGCATCCCCAGTCATTAATGGCACCCTGTTGAAGTCTGGTTTATTTGACGTTCAGCGGTTGGCTACAGAAACAGAACCGGACTAAGTATTTTACCTTCGCCTTCGCAATCTATTAAATTTTGTAAGGAAGTCTTAATGTTTTTTAAATATATAGCGTAGGTAGATGCTAATTTTATTATTTATAAAATAAAATATTGACAGACCCGCACCTACCAAAATAGGTAGGTATCTGAAAACATTAAAGGAAAAGAAAACAACATTTATTTATTTTAGTTTTTATTTGCAACAAGCGAAAATAGGTATTTATTTATTTACAACGAAAAAAGTACCTAATCCATTTTTTGCGATGTGTAAGCTTTGTGGTGCACGTCTAATTAAAATACCATATTGGGAACCCTTTTGGTATTGTCACTTTTGTGGGAATTATATATAGGTACGGATATATATAGGGTGTCCCGTAACTAAGGGGCTATACAGTAACAGGAGATACTGGACTTGAAAATATGTAATTTCATTTAATTTCTTATATGGTTAAAAATATCCAGGATTATCCAAGTAAATATTTACTTTATAAAATTGGCGATGATTTAATGTTAGGCGGATATGAATCAAATTGGGTGTAGTTATGCTTTCGAGGGCAAGAAGGAGGATTCCATATTGAATTTTAAGATATCTCCTATAGAGAACGCTAGCTACACAATATGAGTTTGATAAATGCTCGCATATATTTTTTGTCTCTCACTTTTCTGACCGCTTTACATCATATTATAAAATAGGGATCTTTTATACAAAAAAGGTGTAGGTAAAGTCGCCACAGTGGATCTTTTCCCGTGCGTCATCAATCAACAATCAGGACTTAACGTGGTTAATAACTCTGCATCCTTATTTATCACAGTAACAAGTTTGAATAAAAGTATAAAAGAACGTCTCCAAGATTCCGCAATAATATAACGTGCTAGACAAGAATAAAACTATAAACGTCAATTAATTACTTTTTTATTTGTTTAGTTGACTACCGTTGTATTTTAGAACGTCATTGTCAACCTTATTTTGATCTGCCAATCTAATAAGTATTTTGTAAATTTGTGTGCCTTAAAACTGTTTCTTTTTCTAAAAATAGTTCTTTTTAGAGCTAATTATACCCACCATCTGTTTTGGCGGTAAGTATTTATGGATTTTTATAATACCTAATTTATTTATTTTAAAAATTCTAACCGTGAAAGTTCTTTGAAAAGTTTACGGCAGTGGCTAAATTCCCTTAAATGAAAGGATGTCAAAAATTTTACTTTTGCGATTTTAATAGTCAATAAAACACCAAACTTTTCTAGATTTTAAGCTTTAAAAATAGTATGAAATGTATTAACATTTGTTTGTCAATTTTTTTTTTTTTTAATAAATATTTTTTTTTTTTAATAATATAAAATATACATACTATAAATTATTTAAATAGGAACTATTTTAGGTTTAAGTCTTTGATTGTAGGTACTTTCTGAGATCACGACGCGACGTATGCTTTCCTTGGTTGGTAATGCTGTTATAATTTCTGGGATGGAGTTAAATGCTTGAATGCTTCGGAAAATTGGCGAGTCCTGTGCAGTTTTAGTTCATACATATTCATTTCTCAGTTGATTTTTTGTTCTTATATTATGGCTGTGTGTTAATTTAACTTGCTTCAATTCTGTATTTGTTTTTTGAATTTTATTTTTAATTGAATAAATTAGTTTCACCTGTTCACATGTTTTGATTGTATTTAATTTCCAAATTTTATTATTGTACAGATCTATGCCGTCCACATCAGCATCGTTTTGAATTTTGATAATAGAGAATGCCGGGCAAAACTTAAAATAAATAATAATTTTTCGGGATATTATGTAGGTACGTCAAACGGTAGGCAGGCAAGTCCATTTTATGAACTTAGACTTAGTTTTGACTTTTTTTGTCTCGTAATTTTGATTTGATTCATACGATTTTGATGACGTGAAAGTGATAACGCACTGTGGCGACTTTAGGTACTTCACTAATCTCGATATTTAAATTAGTTCTTGATATAGTTTTCTCCGTTTTTAATCGTAGGGGAAGGTTGCCCATATTGGACCAATTTCCAGATTTCTTATCATAGATCCTGATAATAACGCAAAATCGATCTTGAAGCTATACCCATGTTGTTTAACTGCAGGATTTTTTGCAGACATATTTCAAAGTATCTATGATATACCAGGCTATAAAAAACCTCTGCGAGTGGTTCAATATAGGAAACCGGTTGCCTAAATTGCACCTGGGGGTTTCAAAATTGGACCACATGATTTAAATCGGAAGCTTAGGTGTTAAATAAATAAATTAAAAATAAAATTGTTGGTATAGGAAGTTTTATACTTATATTTCAAAAAAAAAACATCAAATTTACAATCAAAATTATGGTAGAAGACATCTTAATGCAAAAAAAAAGTACCTATTAGTTTCCTATATTGGACCAGTCATAGTTTCATTTTTTAACTCAAAGAATAAAGATTTTAGCAATATTGAAATGGTGTAAGTTCATGACATTAACTTATTTAAAGAGAAAAATTACTTTTGCACAATTTGGGAAAATTGCCTAAATTGGACCGGTTCAATTTTGGCAATCACCCAGTGGTCCAATTTAAGCAACTACCACGTGTTTTACAAAACCACCCAGGAAAGAAACAAGAAAAAACAAATATGGCAGGTAATAGGAGAAATAGAAAAAGAAAAACTTGCTTGATAACTTCCATAAAAAAGATTTTGCTTAGAGTTTTACGGTTCTAAGGTAAATTCTTAGGAAAATCCTAAAAATATTACATTAAAATTGTGTAAATTACGTTTTGCTTTGTACACGCCGAGCACTAACGGCCAACTAGTAGAGTTTGTTGCCGATCAAAGGTTCTGGGTGGAAGTATGTTATAGTGTTGCCAGATGATGTGGCACTTGTTTAGTTTCGGAGAAATGTACTGTGGTCCAATTTAGGTAGCGGTTTAATATAGGCAACCTTCCCCTATATATTACGTTTTTTCATTAACAAAGGAGTAGCGGAGTATGACGTACCTATGCCGGCTGCTCCTTTGACGAATGGTGACAAACGAGAGACGATAAAATAAGTATTAAAAAATAACTTTTTATTTTAAACCGGCATTTATAGACTTTGTGATATATGTATATGTAGTCGGTGCTTTATTTAGTATTTAAGTAGTAAAGGGGAGCCAGGCCAAGAGGTGGGGGTGTGCATTTGTCCCCCTTCGCTCCCATGTGGCTACGCCACTGGTTGAGACTTAACTTTAATCAGTGCTAAATTCAACAACTTCCCCTTTTTTAACGCAATATGTCGTTATGACGATTAGCATCGAAATTCGATTTAAAACACGTGTTGACATAGAGAGTGGTCTTGTATACCAATTTAAAAAATAAAATTTTCTATGGTTGTCGCTTGCCTATGGTATTTTATAATTGAGCTGTTTCAGATTTGGGGTCCCATCATTGTAAATGGTAGATTTATGTTTAATAACACAATTTAAAAAAAATTACTTTGTCGGACTTCCAAAGAAATCTTAAGTTTCAATAAACTTAAGATTTTTCTTTCCCTCAATTTACTACTTATAGGTACCTAAATGATTTTGACAAAGTCTGTTAAAACTCTCTAATTTTCTTTTGCTCTCTTCATTGTTCTGCCCAAGACAGGGCCTTTTCACTACCCCTTGACTTTCCAGTATGCTGAATTCTCGTCGGTCTTCTGACTATTCATATTTTACACCTCGTGTACACCATTGAAAGCTTCATTACGGTTCAATCCCACTTATTATTTTCTCTACTGTTAACATCAGCATTGTACTATTTACCTTCTTTTCCTGATGATAAGTGTTTCTACACTCGAAACATGTCGAATTATTAAGAATTATTCTAGGTTCGCCTAGTTATTCTAATAAACTTGTGGAGACTTTGTGCTTTGCTTTTTTCCAAAAAAAATGTTAGGTTGTTGTTAAAATATTAATGATATTTAAACACTATAACAAAACCATAGTAATATAAGAACCTAAAAATAATACATCCCAATAATAAAAATCTTTCTACAGGGTCACAAACTTTCCTAGAAATTAAAAAGACGCCGCGAAAGCAGAAAGTTTGAAAACATGAGATCAAAACCTTATTACGCCATCCAATTATCCCCACAATTATTTTATTTTTCAGCCGCGACGGATTATATTGCTATCTTTGTTTTGATACATTAAATAAACAAGAACAGCTTCAAAATAGAAAACAACCCGCCCGATATTCAGGTAGATGCGGCGTTCGACCTTCAGCTGAATAACTCGGTCCCATGGGTCGAGGCAGATGTGACGTCAGTGAGTTTATTCCCGTGTTTTTATTAAAGAGAGTATCTTGTTTATTTATTTTCTCAGTAAATAATTCGAAATTTTAAAAACTGAAACCGTAAAAAATTTAATTTTTTCTTTCTCTATGCGGTAGGATAAAAATCAAAAATTTAGTGAATATGTTCATTATTGCACTGAAAAAAAAATGTTCGCTTTAAGTCAAATAAATGATTTGTTAATATAAATTAAGATTTGTTTAAATATAATAAATTTTACTATCAATCGTCAAATAATTTTAACATTAATTTTTTTAGACAATAGGAAATAAATATTCAATTCAAAAGAGTTTGGTCCGGCACTTGTACCGGTTTTGAGAGCGCTCTTGCAAAATTTTCTGTTTTTACAGAATAACCCCTTTACGACTGACCTTTTCTAAGGTACCGTACTGGGACGCAAGATGTCGCACCGGGTTCTATAATTCCCGTCGATAAATAAATATTTGTTTCGGCAAACTCCATTTTTATTTGGATTAAATAAATTATTTTTTCAGTGTCTGAAACAGAGTAAAACATAAATAACAATAACTAATCATTTTTATTAATCTAACATTATCATAATAAAATAAAACTCCCTCTAAAAGCGTCACTTTACAAAAATAGCACTATCTTTTCGATGTTTATCGTCGATTAGCGGTAGCTGAGCTTTTCCCAATGTTTTCTCCATGGCGAAACGCGTGCCACATACCGAATGAAAAGCGGGAAACTTATAGCATACAGCAGTTTTATTTTATTTCCGAACTTGGCATTCGCTAGCATATTTACGTTTCATCGTGGGATTTTTCGGCTCATTATATTCAAAATATGTATATATCGTAAAATATTTTTTTATAAAAATGGTTTTGATGGTAATTTTTGGGTTCTTTCAGATTGGTATCCTTAGGGCGCCTATTTTTCTTTGTGGAACGTGGTACAAGTAAGTTTTTATATCCAATAGTGTCCAATGGCAAATTTTTAAATTCAGAAAAATGTAATTTTTGTTGTTCAATACATCTTTTTTGAAAGAAGGTTTTTTCCAATCTTTTTACAATTAATTTTCTTCTTGCCGGTAAATTCAAAAAATGTTGAATATCAGAAATAAATATTTCGAAAATACTTGTAAACTTAAATTAGACAAGTATATAAATTATGTATCGCTGATGGGCAAGGGAGTCGCTAAGCGTTTACGATTGATTTAATGTTAAACTTAGAATCTTCAGCATAGATCATAGACATTTACCTTTAGATAAGCAAACAATAATCACGAAATCAAAAAAGTTTTGTCTGTTTCCTTCCGCCAAAGTCATCCCCAGACGCGTTTCGCCGTTTACGGCTCATCAGTGAGGCTCAGTTTGGCCGAAGGAAACAGGGCTCAAAGACAAATCACTTGTCAGGATCGATTATCGACGGGAATTATAGAACCCGGTGGTAAAATTAAAGTTCTTGCTCAAGAAATTGTAAAAGTTGACCTTCAATTTATTCTTACATGTAAACAGCTAAAATTTGCCCCTAATTCTTGACAAAAAATTGATATTTCTTCTCAATTTTCAATCAAGTTGGGAAATAAGGTAGTTATATCTGGCATTTTTAGTAGTTGCAAACCTATCCTTTTGAGGATAAAAAATAGTTTTTAAGGGTTTGATTCTAAATTTTTTTTTAAACGTTGTTATGATTTTAGTTTAACAAGAAAGAGAACAAGCCAATTAAACTATAAAACTTATAAAATCGAATATAAAAAGCAAACAAAACCTCAACTCAAATATTAGTTGGTATATAACTTGCATTGATTTTTACAATTTGGCAAAAACTTGGGTACGTGTAAAACATGTTCAAGCACAATTTCTTGTTCAAGAATTTGAAAAAGTTTTTGCCCGAGAACTTGACCCATGGAATACTTTCACCCTTGGATTAATATAAACATATCTAGGCATTTACTTTATTCTTTGCATGCATCGGGATACTCTGTCTTGGTGTGTGTTTCTCTTTATTTTCATACCTTATTTGTGTAGCCTAGGCCTAGTTAGATGTGCTTAAATTGATCGTAATAAAATAAAGTTATATATCAAGCTACATCACTACTCCATACTTACTGAAAATACGAAACACCCCTATCTGGGGATAACAAAATAATACAACGGCTTTCACTAGTCATTGTTTATATTCCAATCGGAGTCACTGAAAGCACAAACACAATTAATTAAACTACAGAAAAACTAGAAATCCGTAAATAAATACCCACAATAAACAACAAGGAATCCACAGAGAAAACTTAAAACACAACAACAAAAATGGCGCCGAGCCGATTCTGGAGTGTATTTTGTGCTTGTCGATAAAGAAGGACAGGCCGATAACAAGAGGTTTGTGCGCATGCTCAATTCTGCTGGGAGGGAAGGCACCGTACCGGTAAGCCGTGCGCTCGGACGTATTTTTTCACCTATAGAACGTAACTTTTGTTTGCGCAGGAAATAAGTTGTACGTATCTAAAGGTAAAGGTCTATGGTTGAAACCTAACAATAATATTAAAATTTAAAAATACAAACACTACCTATCCTATACTCCATATTATTATTATTATTTGTTGTAAAACCGTAAATGGTCTTTTTTCCATGCATCCTCGATTTTTAAGGACAATGAGTAAAAAATTTAGGCCACACACAAAGGTGTAATATTCATATTTCTTATCCAAGAAGATGAATATAGCAGTTCTTTTTTGCCGCTTGCCTTTTTTACCTGATTTAGTATAAAAAATAATATAAAAGAAAATGGGACACCGGTTGCACGCGCGGCTTTTATTTATCCCTTTAGGTAAAATACGGGTTCCAATTTTAGATTTATAATATTGTTTGTGAAAGTATAGAGCAGAGATTTGTGTGAAGGTAGTGTAAACACCATAAGATCTAAAACAGACAATTAGAAAAATTAGTTTAACGAATTATAAATAGTATTAACTTTAAAGTCTCTCTTCTGACTATTTTATGAGAGGCAATTATTGATGCGACGCGGCCATAGATATTTACCTTTAGATAAGCAAACAATAATCACGTAAGTGGCAAATTTATGGCCTCGCGCATGTAAACAGAGCTACACACGATTGGAGATGCGCAGTGCAACATTATCATTTGACGAATGGGAAAATAGACAGGTCCGGGCTTTAAAATTTAAGTACTTGCTCAAGAAATTGTAAAAGTTAACCTTCAATTTATTTTTACGTGTAAACAGCTAAAATTTGACCCGAATTCTTAAACAAATTCGAATTTCTTCTCAATTCCTGATCAAGTTTGAAAATAAGGTAGTGATTTCTGGCATTTTTAGTAGTTGAAAACCTATCAGATTTTGAGGAAAAAAGAAAATTGTTTTTGAGGGTTTGTTTCTTAAATTTCTTTAAAAATGATTCGTCGTCATGTTTTTAGTTCAAAAAGAAAGAGAACAATTCAATTAAACTATAAAACGTATAAAATCGAATATAAAAACCAAACAAAACCAGCAAAAAACCAATCTTCGATGTTATCGGGTACCTAACCTCAAGTCAAATATGTTCCACAAGGAGCAGTTCTTAGCACCACCTTATTTAACCTAATTATAAATGACATTTGCGACAGGATACGGTCGCCAATCAAATATGCCCTCTATGCAGATGACCTAATTCTCTACTGTACAGGCAGAAACACCTACATGTACATGTAGCCTACTTCAAAATGCAGTTAATGAGCTATTCAGCTGGTCAAAGAAAACGGGATTTACTTTTTCGACCTCAAAATCTAAAATCATAAGATTTAGTAGAAGAAGAACAAATTATATTCCCCATGTAACTATGTAACACTGAACAGGAATTCCCTACAAGTAGTAGACCACCTTAAATTTCTAGGGCTAACATTTGATAGTAAACTGACATGGAAGAAACACATCCAGGAAATCAAAGCCGACTGCCTGAAACGTATGAATATGAATATACTAAAAACACTAGCACACCACCATTGCGGAGCACAAGAAACGGTCTTGCTTAGAATATACAGGGCATTAATTCGAATTAGACTATGGTAGCTTAGTCTATGCGTCGGCTAGCAAATCTACCCTTAAAATTTTAAACACAGTCCACAACACCACTCTTCGAATATGTCTAGGATCATTTAGATCTAGCCCAGCAGAATCTCTCAATTGTGAATCACATGAGATTCCCCTCTCTTTTCGTCGCGAACAGCTTCTTTTAACATATTCTGCTAGAGTTTCGGCTAACCCTAAGAATCCTGTTCACAGCCTTTTCAACACTGATCATATAACATATCCTAACACTTCTAAACATCTCCAGTCAGTCCCAGAGACTTTAAAAGAGCTCTTAGAGACCAGTGACCTATCTAAAACATCTGTAAGTTCAATTTCAACAATTCTTCCATGGACTAAAAAGACGCCATCTATTAATAAGTTCTTATGTTAATATAAAAAACATGATACTCCCAATTCAATACTCAAACAATCCTTCTTGGAATTTATCAATGGCAAAAATCCCGAAAATGTCCTATACACCGATGGTTCAAAAAACGACCAGGGAGTAAGCTGCGCAGTCACAACAAAAACAACAATCATAGCAAGATACCTACTGCCTAGTTTATGTAGTATACATACCGGGGAATTACATGGAATTCTGATGGCTCTTAAAACTATTACAGGTCAGAATAAGACGGTCACCATATGTACAGATTCACTCGCCTCGATCCACTCCATAGATAATATGTATACCCAACATCCACTAGCACAGAATATACACCATATATGCCAACAACTTGCTGAGCAAGATATCCAGATACTAATCGTATGGATACCATCTCACGTCGGTATTAGCGGCAACGAAAAAGCAGATCAAGCTGCCAAAGAAGCTCTGAGTTCGAATCTGCCCATTCAACAAATGCAGCTTCCAAAAGATCTGAAGAATCACTTTAAGCAAAACATCTTAAACAAATGGAAAAAACTACTGGAACCACTCAAATACCAAGCTATCAAACATACAACCCAATATTACACCTAGTAACCTACCCCCCATGAGTAGGAGAGATGCAATCATAATACACAGATTAAGAATCGGACACACTCGCGCCACTCATGGGTACTTGTGTGGGTAAAACATTTTCAAACAAAATGTTTTGTTCAAGAATTTGAAAAAGTTTTTGCTCGAGAACTTGACTTGTGAAATATTTTCACCCTTGGAATAATATAAACATACCTAGGTATTTACTTTCTTTTATATAATATAAGTATAGAGAAAAGTGTATTTAAACGTTTTGAAGCAATATATTGCACGAAAAATAGGCGTAGGTACCTAATTAGATTGCAGGGCTGCAAATAAAATATTCTAAAACATGCATCGGGATAATCTGTCTTGGTGTGTGTTTCTCTTTATTTTCATACCTTGTTTGTGTAGCCTAGGCCAGAGAACACACACTGTTAATATTCTGTGGCCTAGGCCAACTTTGATGTGTTTAAATTGATCATAACAAAATAAAGTTATATATCAAGATACATCAATACTCCATACTTACTGAAAATACGAAATACCCGGTATTTTATCCCTATTTGGGCATAATAAAATCATACAATGATTTTTACTATAGTCATCTATCCAATCCGAGTCACTAAAACTAAAAATCGGTAAATATTAAACACCTACAATCTACAATAGTAAAGAAAACAACAAGGAGAACATAACAACAAAAATGGCGCCGAGCCGGTTCTGGAGTGTATTTTGTTCGGATTTACAAATTTTTTAGACGATAGAAATATTTATTACAAAAATTCCCTACTATACTTAATTAGAACTAATTATTTTGACTTGCCACATACACCAAGCTATCAAACTAGGTTTCACATAGATAATAATAAAAAATTGCCTAAAATGTCCACGTCGTTGGGACAAAGAAGTTTTTTATATGTGGGATCCAGGTTATTTAACATTATTCCACAAAATCTTAAAAGTATGATTCGTCAAGTAAGATTTAAAACTGGTTTAATGAAATGGCTTATTGCTAATTCTCCAATAATTATCTAGAAAACAAAATTGTTCTAAGGTCCTTTGCTCGTGTGCCTGCAGTATTGATTCCGCTTGTTTGCTTACTTTGCAATTTTTATATTTTTTAAATTAACAAAGTTAAAAAATAACATACTTAAAGTAAGTAGATAGTTCCCTATCACAATTAAAAGTATTAGTAAATACCTCATTATATTAAATTCTGTAGTATCTAAAAATATATCTATAATTTTTTTGATAAATTGATACTCAAAATCTTATGTAGTAGATTTGGAGTGCGCGCATTAGCTTAACACAAACACACACAGATTAGCAGTCAAGCATTATGCTTTGCAAATCTGCTGTGTGCTCTTACTTTTCACAAATTTTTTATTGATGATCGCAATTTGCAATATATTTGTTTATGTTATTTACTTATTGTTATTCATGTATTTATTGTTTAATGAAAATAAATACATTTTTGAATTTGAATTTGAATTTTTGAATTATACCGTGGAACGAGAGACCGATAACAAGAGGTTTGTGCGCATGCCCAATTCTACTAAGGCATCTGACCGGCGAGCTGCTCGCTCAGACGTATTTTTTCACCCATATAATGTCCCATAAAACTTAACTTTTGTTTACGCACGAGGTAAGCTGTATATACGGATTTAAAGGACGAGCGGTAAAGCTAATTTAAATGATTTTTTTTTTACAATGTTACTGAGAAAAATATTTCTTACGAGTGCTATGTTTATCATTCAATTTTTTCCTTGTTTACCTCTTTTGACAGTAAAAAATGAAATAAAAGTGAAATGGGTCACAGAATTTACGCTTGCTTTTTTATCCCTTCAGGTAAAAGTATATTAAATTTTAAAATGAGTTTCATTTATCAGTGGGTGGCGTTAAATAAATAATATAAGGATAAAATCTCATAAATTTATATTTTTTTTAACAACGCGAAAAGTGAATGAAGTTGATTAGTGAGCTAAACTCATTATCGTTGTGTTAGGGTTGATTTTTGCCACTAATATTATCGTTTTGGCTTTTAATCGGACATGGAATGCCGTAATATGGCGATAGATTTGATTGAATCCCTTTTATTGAGATATCGAATCTGTTTCTGGGGAAATTCATGTCAATATCTTCAATCTATTTTAACACACTTTTATTAGCTTCACCTGTATGTTTGTATGTAGGTTCCTATGTAACCAACTTCTTTGAACCCGATTTTGACCGACTTTAAACGGTCAGATTTAATTTAAATTTTGTAGACTTATCAAGAACCGCTGACAATACAATAATCTACTAATCTAGCTCAATCTTATCAAAAAAAAATTTTTTCTTAACAAGAACTCAAACTAAAAAATGAAAAATAAATATAGTTTAAAAAAACTAAAAAACACACTTTAATAATTAATCAGACTAAAAAGCGGAAAATAATAAATATAGTTTAAAATAATTCTTGAAATTCTTAATATAGGCAGAAAATGATAATGAACGATAAACATTAGTATTATTGTGAAAAATGCGAGGGGTGCTCGATATACGAAAAATATAGCACAAAGTGCCTTACGCTTTTTTCACAATAATACTAATGTTTATCGTTCATTATTATTTTCTGCCTATATTAAGAATTTCAAGAATTATTTTAAAGTATATTTATTATTTTCCCCTTTTTAGTCTGAGCGTATTTTTTAGTTTTTTAAACTATATTTATTTATTTATAGAGTAATGGCAAACCTGAACTTAACCTTGAACCTGACGCTTTAAATGTAAACAAATTAATACAAAATGGACTGGAAGAGCAAGTAAAACGTTTAATTGTGTGTCTTCATCCATTACTCCAGACTGTTCCAGGTTATTCTTGGTATGTCCCTGACGTGGCCCACCTCACGATAACGTCTTTGAATTTTGCTGATGGTGCCTTGGGAAATTGGTGGTAGATTCGTGTAATAATACTGCTAATTCTGCTGAAGTACGCCACCATGTCGCCCAAGCCAATCGTCATTAACATTTAGATTTTATGTAATTTAGTTAAATAATCCATTTTAGTATATCTAGTAAAAATATTTATTAATACAGTGCGAGCAAAAATTATTTGCATCAAAGAGGGCCTTGCATCTAAGGACGCAATGCTTAGCCGTAGAGATTAATACCTGAATTACCAATCAATCAGTTATTCCGTTATCTTTGACAGTCGTTACAAGTAATTTGATTCATCGCTAATTTTTCCAATTTCTTGAACAATTCACACAATGGGCTTTACGGAACAGCACAAATCATTCATGGTTGAAGCGTATTTTCGAAACGGTGTAAGAGTAAATGGTGAGTGGCAATACAATCCGGGTTTGTGCATGGACGATTTTCACGAACATTTTTCTAACGTTGCTTTTATTGCTGGGGATTTTTATCATTGCCTGAAAAGAACCATGACTATGTTTAGGGAAACAGGTTCTATACAACACAAAAAAAGGGCAGGAAGACCATCTGTAAGAACAGAAGAACTTGTTGCAAACGTTCGTAAAATAATGCAAAATACGCCAACAAATTGTATAAGACGCCTGTCCCAAGAAGTGGGAAGATATTATGGAACATGCAGGACTATTCTTAAGAAGCAGCTAAATTTATTTCCTTATAAAGTACACGTATTTCAAGAAATACAAGCCGCAGATTTTGAAAGATACAGGAATTACTCTCAATGGTTTGCCCAAAATTTATTGGAAAGAAATGATTTATTAGACCTGACTTTTTTTCGGATGAAGCCTGGTTCCACCTCTCCGGCTATGTGAATTCTCAGAATACACGCATGTGGAGTAGTGAAAATCTCCATTTTTTTGTAGAGCCCACATTGCACCCTCAAAAATTTGGTGTCTGGTTAGCTGTTTCCCGAAGAAGAATTGTTGGGCCTATTTATTTCCATGACACAGCACAGCGGTATAAAGACAATATTTTAAATCCATTTGTGGAGCAATTACTTGACGACGAACTACGTTTTGGATATTTTCAACAGGACGGTGCAACCGCCCATACAGCCGCCGAAACTATTAACTACTTAAGCAATTTTTCTACGACAGATTTATCAGTTTTCGATCAGACATTGAATTCCCACCTAGATCACCTTGTTTAACGGTTATGGATTACTTCGTTTTTCCTCATTTAAAGAACACTATTTTTAAAACACCAGTTGCAAATTTAGAACAACTTCAAGAAAGGATTATTCAAGAATGTGGTAACATTTCTCCAGAGATGCTGGTCAACTCTTTCGAAAATATGAAGAGACGTGTGAATTTATGCTTGGAGCATGGCGGTGGCCAATTTCAGCAATTTATGTAATTATATTTCTTTTTCTTTCTGTATATTCTTACTTTGTTAATTTTGTAAACAACAAAAATAAATTTGTATTGTCTACTTATTTCATTACCTACTCATTAGTTTGGCATATTATGTCATAATATGAATTTGACAAAATTTTAACCTAGATTTGGTTAGATATATCGTCCCCATATCATTGTGATCTAAACCAAGCCCCACGTTTTTTAATCCAAACCCTCTTTGATGCAAATAATTTTTGCTCGCACGGTACTAAGTTGTAGATATTATTATTTTCTATTTTGGCCCAAATAATTTTTCTCGATCAATGCTATCCAAAAATAGGTGATTATAATATTCCCCAATTTAAGAAATCTATTCGAAATACTTAACCACATACCATGTATATTATAATTCCCGTGTTTCAAGTATACATTTTTTATTTCGATCTTTATATATTATTCATAGTTAAAGGGACTACTACGGCACGCACTGCCGAAAAAAAAACGAGGGACAAAAAAAGGGTTGAAGATTTGTTATCCCCTTGAGCTTGCACTCTATCGATTTTTTATGGTTTTAAAAGCAAGTGAGCCGGTTTTTTTTTCGTGGGGGAGTCAAATCAGGGACGTAGTATGAATACAAAATTATTTAATGAAATAAAAGTGTTAATTAGTTAACTGGGAAACAAAAAATAGTTTCGTACTGACACAATCTGTAAACACAATAAACAAAAAAAATTGTCGCTTCTTTAATCATGTACCTAATTAGAAAAATTAATAATTTAGATTTTTATGTCAAAATAGACTGCTGCTATTGCTGCTTCACTATTCTCTCTAGTAGTAGTACCGTGCGAGCAAAAATTATTTGCATCAAAAGGGGCCTTGCATCTAAGGACGTAATGCTTAGCCGTAGAGCTTAATACCTGTTGGGTGTCAATAACTACCCGAATTAACAATCAATCAGTTATTCCGTCATATTTGACAGTCGTTACAAGTAATTTGATTCATCGCTAATTTTTCCAATTTCTTGAACAATTCACACAATGGGCTTTACGGAACAGCACAAAACATTCATGGTTGAAGCGTATTTTCGAAACGGGGTTAGACTAAATGGTGAGTGGCAATACAATCCGGGTTTGTGCATGGACGATTTTCACGAACATTTTCCTAACGTTGCTTTTATTGCTCGGGATTTTTATCATTGCCTGAAAAGAACCATGGCTGTGTTTTTGGAAACAGGTTCTATACAACAAAAAACAAGGAGCAGGAAGACCATCTGTAAGAATAGAAGAACTTGTGGCAAATGTTCGTGAAATAATGCAAAATACGCCAACAAATTGTATAAGACGCCTGTCCCAAGAAGTGGGAAGATATTATGGAACATGCAGGACTATTCTTAAGAAGCAGCTAAATTTATTTCCTTATAAAGTGCACGTATTCCAAGAAATACAAGCCGCAGATTTTGAAAGACACAGGAATTACTCTCAATAGTTTATCCAAAATTTATAGGAAAGAAGTGATTTATTAGACCTGACCTTTTTTTCGGATGAAGCCTGGTTCCACCTCTCCGGCTATGTGAATTCTCAGAATACACGCATGTGGAGTAGTGAAAATCCCCATTTTTTTGTAGAGCCCACATTGCACCCTCAAAAATTTGGTGGCTGGTTAGCTGTTTCCCGAAGAAGAATTGTTGGTCCTATTTTTTCCATGACACAGCACAGCGGTATAGAGACAATATTTTGAATCCATTTGTGGAGCCATTACTTGACGACGAACTACGTTTTGGATATTTTCAACAGGACGGTGCAACCGCCCATACAGCCGCCGAAACTATTAACTATTTACGCAATTTTTTTAACGACAGATTGATCAGTTTTCGATCCGACATTGAATTCCCATTTAGATCACCTTGTTTAACGGTTATGGATTACTTTGTTTTTCCTCATTTAAAGAACACTATTTTTAAAACACCAGTTGCAAATTTAGAACAATTACAAGAAAGGATTATCCAAGAATGTGGTAACATTTCTCCAGAGATGCTGGTCAACACTTTCGAAAATATGAAGAGACGTGTGAATTTATGCTTGGAGCATGGCGGTGGCCAATTTCAGCAATTTATGTAATTATTTTTCTTTTTCTTTCTGTATATTCTTACTTTGTTAATTTTGTAAACAACAAAAATAAATTTGTATTTGTCTACTTATTTTATTACTCATTAGTTTGGCATATCATGTCATAATATGAATTTGACAAAATTTTAACCTAGATTTGGTTAGATACGTCCCCATATCATTGTGATCTAAACCAAGCTCTACGTTTTTTAATCCAAGCTCTCTTTGATCCAAATAATTTTTGCTCGCACGGTATAATAGCTCACTTCTCAAATAAATAATGGACCATAACTGATCTTGATCTATTAAACAATTACCTATTGGGTAGAAGACAAAGAGTGTGTGTTGGTTCAGATGTTTCGGATTACGTCAATATTGAAAGAGGGGTTCCACAGGGAAGTATTTTAGGACCGCTCTTGTTTTCTTTATATACCTGTGATTTTTATAAATTTTTAAGGGTATGTTCATCTCATCAATATGCAGATGATAAGCAAATTTATTTTTCGTTCCCTCATTCGGAGGCTGTAACTGCCATGGAGGCTATTAATGCTGACTTATCAATTGTTGCTGAAATATCCAAATTCCATAAATTGGTATTAAATGGTACAAAATCCAAGTTACTTCTTTTTGGCTCATCTGGGTTAAATAATTTTAATATTAAAATTGAAGGTGCCGTTTTAGTGCCTTCAGATTGTAAAAAAAATTAGGTATTTTTTTGGATACGCAGCTCCGATTCGAAGCACACGTATCTGAAATAATACAGAGAGCGTATTATAAATTAAAACTTTTATATATGCACAAAGATATTTTAACGACTGATGTCAAACTAAGACTCAGCGACTCCCTGATATTATCGATAGTTTCATACGCCGACGTTCTTTTTTGACCAGCTCTTACCCAGAGAGAAAAAAATAGTCTCCAAAAACTTCAGAATTCTTGTCTTAAATTTTGTTTTAATGCCAGGAAATTTGATCACGTCACACCGTTATTTCAAGCTTCTGGATGGTTAAGAATGGATGAACGTTTTTTTTTGCACTTATCTACACTTACACATAAAGTTGTTAAGTGCGGATCGCCTGCGTATCTTTGCGAGAAGCTTGTTGTGGGTACTGACATACATGGACGAGAGGCACGATACTGTGAGAGACACAAAACACCAACTAAGAGAAACGTTATTTGCATGTTAATTGAACGAAACGGGAATGACGTTTAACCGATCGCCATGTTAGGTGGCAGGGGGTGAGGAAGGCGGGGGAACGCTTAATTTTATTTGCAGGTTAGTAAATTAATTTTTTAATGTTTGTTTACTTTGCTTTTTAATTTTCTGAGACAAATTATGTTTATTCAACGATTAAAAACAGCAAAGCAAACAACATTAAAAAAATTAATTTACTATAAAAAACAATAAGACTTTTCTAGAAAAAAAAAACGACCATATTTTGTTTATAATTTATTTCAAGTTTAGATCAAAAAGATCTTAATGCAGAAGGCATAACTTCCAATGAGTCTAACACAAGACGAATTTCTAATAACTATATGAACTTCTGGTACAAACTAGTTACGGAACATTGTACTATCAAAAATAAAAGTTTCCTAAGGGATTAAAGGTGGTATTCAGAGTCGACTAACTTCCTGGGCCTGTACAAAAATATGAGCCAAGGAAGCATCTAAGGTATCCACCAGTGATTCTTATATCACCCTTCTTAGTAGGTACAAGTTTAGAGTCACCGTGGTGTCGTTCAACGGCTTCCTTGCCTATGCTTTTCAATTTTGCACTATAGGGCTGGTCATTATTAAAATTAGGTCTTCATGTGGGGCAAGTCTTACTCCGGTGGAGGTCAACATTGGGCTAGTCTTGTAGGTGTGCATTAACATGAAACAAAAAAAAATTGGGCAGAATAATCTCATACATTAGTAAAATGTTTTAAATCTTTTATAACTGGGGTCATTAACTTTACTTTTATTAAAAATGTTATGCTTTTTATAGTGTCCCAGCACTTAAAGTTTGATTTTGAGTATTTTTATCTCTTAAATATTTGTAAACTGTGATTCGAACATATAATTTAACAATTTCATTACATATGTCGTGTTGCTCACAGAAGTTAAATTTTTGAAATTCATTTTCATAAATATCTAAAAATGTATCTTCTAAGTGAGCAATGCACTATTATTAAGGAAACGATACAATTTCTCGTGGAATTACATCGAGTAAGCGAACTAGTTTGTCACTGGCATAAGTAAGTCTAGTATTTTCATCATATTCTTTAAATGAAACACATAAATACTGATTAGTAACGTCGCTAGAATAAAAATTAGCAAGTTTCACAGTCAGGTACAGACTTTCAATTTCAAAGGTTATAAAAAATCATCCCTCCAAGAAACATTATTTGGAAGTAAAAGAAATATTCTCGGATGCAATATTTTTAGCTTAATAATAATATTACAATATTTAGTACTTACTCAGAGAAAAACTAAGAACTTCAGTGACATTTTTAACATAAATAATAATGCCGGTGCGATAAAAATCACAAAAAAATAAAACATTTCCACGAGGCGGTCTAAAAAAAGAAAGGTTACGAAAACGAAACGTCAACGATGTCAAATTTTAATCGCACGTACGTCTCAATTGCTTTTGCACATACGTTCAAATATGGCCAGGTGGCTGACATATCCGGTGGCAAGATGTTGCGGGTTGCCCAATCCCACCTTCATCCCCGTGGTGAGAGATTTATTATCCCCCAGCACCGAACGGCCAAATTTCAGGGATCTTTTAGTTACAACGCGGTCAAAGTGTACAGTGCTCTACCTGCCCGTGTAAAATCCCTTACCGCTGCCACTGGCTTTAAGAGGGCCGTCAGGCAGTTCATTGTGAGTAAAAGAAACGAGTAATTAGTTGTTTTTATATACTACCTTCATGCATTTGCCTCTAGCGTAATAATGCTGTTATGAAATATTTATTATTAATATTATATTATAAGTATTTAAAAATATTATTTTCTTTATTATCTTTTAGTTTATAGTTAGAAGACGGTTAGATAGAGTAGCGTTGCTAGATCTCGCCGTCTATAAACCATTATGTTTATAATTTGTTTTTCTGAATTTGAAATAAAAATACATTTATTATTATTATTATTATTATTAACTGTGTTGTCGAATCGAACAATTATTATTGGTATTTTTTTACAAAGAATAATAATTACAATTGCTATCTCCGTCCCTGGACGAATTCTTGAACAGCGAGAATATAAAAAGTTCGCGGACGAGGCCATTAGGCGTAGCGTGGGGTAACCCTATCGTTGCTGCTGCTGCTGGGGTATAAGACAAGAGATCGATATAACTCTTCCGTGGGGTGAAGTAAGAGCGCGTAGGGTGAGCTCTGTTACCCTGAGAGTTGCGGCGTTACCCCCGAAGGATTCAACGACGTTCGAAATAAAAGAGAGCGAAATGTAGAGGAGGTACAACAACAGAAGAAATAGATTAAATAATCGGTGAACAACATATTAACAAACTTCTTAACCCATGTGCTAATTGCCGAAGCTTTCGTCTTTCTCGGTCCGGGAGGCATATACAGTAACAGCACGCGGGCTAGAAACTTCGTTTAAGCTCGGATCGCCGGAATCATAATCAGTAATGGCACGTGTGCTAGACAGCAGAATGCGTAACAGCACGCAGGCTATGCTATGAGTTTATTCAGTAGAGTATGTATTATGTTTTAAGGTTATATGCGTTTGTTTTGTTTGTATAAGTATTGTTGATGAAAGATAAATATGTATAAAGGAAAACTTCCTGATTCGTTTAAATCTAAGATAATTAGTGACAAGGTTTTTCGACTTCAATTAAAAAACAAAGCCGATGTTGAGGTAAGGATTTTACCTAATTTAAATTATTACCCAGGTATTTAACAAAAACAAGTAGATACAACGTACTACCAGAGTACAAAAATAAAGGAATAGATTCACTCAGCCAAAATCCTTTGGTATTCTCACATCAAAAGCAAAATGCCGACAGGATATTTTTTGTTACTTGTTCGCTAAAGCTTCGGTTTCCTACAAAGCGGCACTGCAAAAGAGCGGCCATAATTTGACAAGCCTCGCTGCGAAAAAACGTGTATATGTACTTGCAAATCGAAGTGTGTTCCTCCAGAGCTTCGGCGCAAAAAATACGGCACCGTATTTTCTAAAGCGGTCGCTCTGTTACGTTGGGATAGTGCAAGCACGATTTTTGACGGTGCGCCAGTATTACAATTGAACTGTCAACTGGCTCTTGGCTTGGCGCTCTTGCCGCCGTATTTTATCGAACCGTCCGTATTTAATGTTGCTTTCCAATAATATTCACCGTCCAAAGCCAATGCACTACTGTTGGTAATTACGGCCGCTCTTTTGCGGTGCCGCTTTGTAGGAAACCAAAGCTTTAGCGGTTGACAATAATCTGAGTAGCGGCTTATACCACTGTTTTAAATATAGCGGCATTCGTAGCGTAAGGAGACAAACTAATTTGCGCCATGGCAAAAAATATCGGTGCAGCCAACTACCATCTCAAGAAGAAAGTCATCGATGTGTGGACGAAGAGCACAAACAGCAGGCTGAAGCACAAAGATACTTTCAAATGCGAAAACAAAATATCCGCATTCGCTGGCCCAATGTTTCAAAGAAAATAAGGGTATTGGTAGTAACAAATTTAGAAAATAATTTAAGCCTTTTTTGTTTAAAACGTTGTTTAAATGTATTTATTTGATTTATAAGCAAATTTCAGTTTTTGTTAAATTTTTAAATATTGGCATTCGCTTGAAAAATGAGATTCGTGTTATCAAAAATTTAATTTTTTTTTTAATTTTTATTTTGACACTGGCATTTTTGTATTTTGACAGTCACATTTTTGTATTTTTATGTTCTCTGTATAAAAAATTCAATGTTTATAATTTCTTTTAATGTTTATAAAATTTTAATAATTTTTCAAACAAAAAATGTCTCACCTACTGTTTCTTTTTTTCCATTAAAAACTGCTTTACTGCATTGGTATTTGTTTATAGGTACCTATTCATAGCAAGGGTGCTTTTTTAATTATCGCCCGTAGAACGAGTGCCATTACTAGCCACCACTTGAAGAAGTCAGATTTTCTAGCCTGCGTGCTATTACTGTAACTGCTGCTAGCGCGAGTGTCGTTACTAGCCAGGAGTTCGGAAAGTCGGATTTTCTAGCCCGCGTGCTGTTACTGTATATGCGTCCGGGAGCCGGTGCTCTGATTTAGGAATTTGTTAAAGTGGAGACCACAGACATATATTACACAAGACGACAAAACATTCCATGTTTTTCCATGGCTTTAAAAAATTGCCTAAAAAAATGGCAACATTGCAAGCTGTAAAATGTTACTGTCAGGGGCGGATGGGACACCTCGGACCGGCGCGGGTTAGTCAACTGAAACGGCGCTGCGTCGATCCAATAAAAAAATTAAAAGACATAAATATGTATTTTTTCATCCACTTACGACATATTTTTTATAATAACTCGTAAATAAAAAAACAAACTTAATTTTTTACATTTAAAACACATTTAGGTAAAAAAATATATATTAATAATATAAAATGTAAATAAATTCTGGTTTTTTGCTTTTTCGATTATTTTCAAAATTAATTTAAATTGTTAAAAACGAAAAGAAAAAAGTTCGTAAACAGCGGCGGCGCCTATCGGCACCTGAGGGACCGGCGCACCGGGAAATCTCCCGGTGTCCCGGTGAGCCCATCCGCCCCTAGTTACTGTTATCCTTGTACAGTTGACGACATATAAATTCTTACACTCCACCCATACAAAACTCAATTACAACAAAATTGGGTAAAACGGGTTTCTCACCTTGCTGCTTATAATAGAACACCAGCTATATATATAGCTGTAAATAATTGTATGTACGATTTTTTACCATAAGTAATAATGGTTATTTCTAAATATTTTTGTGTTTAAATTACAGCCGCGAAATAAAAAATTATAAAATAATACCAGGAAAACTACAAAAGTATAAAGCCAAAAAGGGTAAATTTATTAACAAACAACAAACAAAATACTAATATTTAATTGCTGCTTCATTGGATTCTAATACTAATCGTAATCTTCTTGGCATTGACAAAATAATACTTCTGGTGTAATCCAGACTTAGTCCTTCCCAAATTTCTTCTATCTTATCAAATAACTCTATTTCATTCTGTGGTTTAAAATTTATATTGTACATTTTTTTTTACCAATAATCCCCAAAAATTTTCAATTGGATTTAAATCAGGACTTCTTGAGCACCAAGGTAGACATGTTACGTTGTTTTGTCTAAATCAGTTTCCTATATTTCTTGCAATATGCACAGGGCCGTTATTTCCTTCAAAAACTATCGCCGCAGAAATAAGAAAAACATTTTCCAAAATGTGAAGATATGCGAGTAGGTATATTACTGTTTAGTGTTCCACCAATATTTCAGCATACACCTTCACCATACATAAACACTTATCCATGCCCACACATTAACGGAGAAACGTCCACTGGTTTGCTTTTTTTAAGTAAGTATACTTTTCATCATATCGGGAATTTGGTGGTCAATATACTCGAATCCATCCATTATAATATGTAGATTGAAAAGTTTTCTCATCGGAAAAGATAAACATTTTGCCAAAAAAATAATTTTCTGGTAAATATTGCATAACAAACCCATTTCTTTGTTCCTTATCACTATTTTTTAAAAACGGTTTAGATGCAGCTGCTCGATTTCTTAATTCGGAACATTGTCCTACTCGGCGTTGCGCAGTTCTAGATGAAGCAGGTAATCCTATTATGTGCATAGCGGATACTGCAGTTTCAAATGGATTTTGCCTTAAATACTCCACCAAATTTCGGTCTTATTCATTTGATGACTTTCTATTATTTAAACCAGACCCAACAGACCTTTCAAGTGTTTGATGATACAATGAATTTGATAGATACATTTTTTTGTGTTTTTATTACAGTTTTTTTTTTGTAAGAAAGGTTGTGGAAAGAATGGTTATCCTTGTAATATTTTCAGAAATCCCCTTAACATAAGGTATTGTAAGAAATGCTTGCTCCTCTTTCGTTTCTGTATTAGTTTTTACTTCGCGATTTTTAAGTTTTAAGATGGTATTAGTTACAAAGATTTCAGGGTAACTATTTTGTTTTAAATCTTTTTTGATATTTGAAATTTCATTATTAAGGTCTTTCGGATTGATGCAAACGCTAAATGCTCTGTGATCAAGAGTTTGATTATGCCCTGTTTTATGGAGTTGGAATGATTCGATCCGTGATTAAGGTGTGTACCCATGTAAGTGGGTTTTTGTTTTTTGTTTTTAATATTTGTGCAATTTTACATGGACCACTGTTGCTGGCAAAACTCTAATTTAAATTTTCCATTTATTTTTTTGTAGAGATGTGTTACTTTTTGAAGTGAAAACTTCTTTAGGCGCGTTTAGCACTTTTTGTGGGCACTGAATTAAACTGAGCCGTCACGCGTCACACTCGGCTGTGTAACGCTCGAATTTAACTGCTATATTCAATCCGAACTGACCCTGACCCGAATGAACGTTATATGCAAGAGCATGCCGTAAACAGTGTGCGTTGTATAGACACTCGTCTGCGTCTCAGGTATGTTCTGGCATTTTTTAAATTATATATTTACGTAGGGTGAAGTAAGGTTTACCGTAATTGCTTATTCCGTGGACCTAATTTATTATGATTTCTGACTTCTGTTGAAGATGTAAAAATTCAAGGGTTGTTCAATTTTAGGAAATATCTTTTTTCGTATGCAGTAAAATTATCCCGTATTCCAAAAGTTTATGTTATTTTTATGATTGCTTACGAACCTAACCTAAAAGAAACAAAATTGAAAAATTGTATTTGATATTGTTAATTTCACCTTGTTGAAGTTTTCACTTCTGTCGTGTGGTCTTAAGCACCCACAATTTTTTGCTTTATTTTTGTATTGGTGGTCCGAAATATAAAACAGAATCGGTTACATTTAATACAGTTCTATAAGTGCAATGACGAAGCCTTTGTCCTAGATAAATCGTCTCCTTCTTGCTGCCATAGCCATCGCCAAACCCCAAAAGCAAGACATTTATAAATCAATTCTACCAACAGATATTTCTAGGGAATTTTGACAAAATCGCAGGCTGTGCAACTAAATAAGGCTGATCCGCACTTATGCATTTTCACCCTGCATTTTTGAAACATGGTTGCAACAACCAATTTTATGATCTTTTAACGCCTATGTATCAAAGTCGTGATATGTCCAATTATTTTCATCCCTATTGATGTATCTCTCTAAGAGGTAGCAGGTCGATGGTATATTAAATTCCACGAAGCCAGTTCTGCAAAGAATTTTAATCAAAATGCCCCTTATTTCTTTTATCGAACATAAAAATAACAGGCTGGTTTAAAATTCGTTTTCCCCGAATTTTCAGTGATCAAATACTTAATTAGATTGAAATAATGATTATTAAAAATATTTGTCCTAAAATGGACTCTTTTGTATCTCGCAAAAACAATGAACAATATTAAGGAAAAATACCTAATTAAAGTACCTATTTATTTAGGAAATTTAATTACTTTTTATATTCAATAAGCGCAAAGATTTTAAAAAGGTCATGTGCTAGTCTAAGTAGTTTGATGTATTTAAGATAATGCACGCCCACGTGCTCATGATAATGTGAATTTTTCAATTTATTCTCCGTTAACTTTGAAGTACTTAGGTACTTACGCTGCCAGTGAAGTTACGACTTATTCCATAAAACAAATTGACAAATCCCCTTATGCGGCATGTTCCCCACTATTATACGGGCTCCCTGGATGGGGTTACCTGTACCACAAACGGACCTAATTTTTAAGTTCTCGACAAAAATAAATTTTTTAAATTTTGTTTGTAAAAAATTAGGATTTCTCATTAGAAAATTTAGTTTTTGTTTACAGGGAAGTAAAGATCTTAAAAGATATTAATTTTTTACAAAAAGGCCGATCCGCATCCAATGTAAGCTCTCCCGCAAAAAAAACCGCCACCCTAAAATTTTGGCAAAATTTGTTGCTTTGTAACTTTTTTATTTTTAATCTGATTTTTATGAGTTTTTTACAGATTTGTAGATAATTTTGCTAAGGATCATACCATGCTGCTCCAAAAATTACTTCTATTTGCTGGAGTGGTATTATACAGGGGTGAAAGTATTTATGTTTTTTGTGCCAATTTTAAAACACCCTGTAGAAGATCCGAAACATTTGGTTTCATTCTCATTTCTTTTTTGACAAAGTTTTATCTATTCCTAATATACAGGTTTTTAGATGATCTCGATATCTCAATTTTTAAAGGAAATATTCAATTTTTTTAAATAAAATGAGAATTCCTACGATTTTTTTAATGGGCAAAATTTAGAAATAACGATTCGCCTACTATTCATTTTAAAACTAAGTAAGCTTACATCATTATTGATTATTATTAAGTAATATTGACAGGAATGGGACTCGGGAGCAGTGGAGTAATGTTCTGTTTACTGACGAATCAAGGGTTTGTCTTTGGTTCCATTCGATGCCTCAAAGAATTTGTTTTATTTGTTAATATTGGTGCAATTTAACAGAATACAAAATGGGTTGATTTTGATACAGTTCTATAAGTGCAATGACGGAGTCCTTGTTCCAGATAAGTCGTGTACAAACCCAAAAAGCAGCAGTAAAACGTGGTTAAAACCACATATGGTACACACGCTTACTGTTGGACAGAGTTTGAAGAAGAAAATTTAAAATACAGACGCAAAGCCTATTTTCAACAAGGCGGATGTCCGGCGCATTCGACACTGCAAGTTCAAAACGGGCTTAATAGACATAATATATTATTCCAAAAGAAAAAAAATCTAACATAACCCTTCAGGAGAATAAGACATTACGTGAACATAACACCAGACAATGTATAAATTAACTATCAAACTATACCAGTAAAAACTAATTTCGGAAAATAATCGCTTTTATACCGTGCGAGCAAAAATTATTTGCATCAAAGAGGGCTTGGATTAAAAAACGTAGGGCTTGGTTTAGATCACAATGATATGAGGACGATATATCCATTGAATATCAAACTATAAGAAGGCCATATGAGCCGGTTTCTAATCTGCTACGTTAAATTCATAGATGGCACAATGAGTTCACCAACAAGAAAGCGACTAGCCATTTCACTGCTAAATTAAAACATTGTTGCCGCCTGTCTGTTTGACTTGCTGCATGATTTTTTTAAATTTATTTTTATAGCTTATCGTAAAACTTGATTTTACATAAGTACCTACACCTATCCTAGATTTAAGTAGCTTACATTTATTTTCCTACCTATAGTATCTAGACTTAAAAATTTCCCTATTTTTAATTGCTTTGTAGCTTTTACTATTTTCAACCTTTTGACGTCCCAACGTTAATGACATGAAAACGTATTGACCGCCATGTATTCTATTTCTAACAGAATTAAATGACGACTCTCACTATTCAATACCTACCTAGGATACAACGTATATGTTTGGTAAAATATGAATGATGTGCGGTTTGTTTGTATAACTTGGTTTTAATTTGCAATTATTACTGCTTTTCAAAATGGTTAAAATAAGTAGGTTTTACTTTCTTACTTAAGAAACATCCAGCGTACATATTATTATCAAAAACATACACTCGGCTGGAATTGAGAACCTCCTATTTTATTGTCTGTTAAAAATGCTTATATCATTAAAAATACAATATGTGGCAACACCACGACATCACATCAGTGAATTTGAGACATCTGTTGAAGAGGCGCTGCATTATAACGACAAATTTAAGGTTAGAGTTACGATCAACTCCACAATGGCGACCAAACCACCTCCAAGACGTCGAAAACTGGGTTGTCAACTTTTCTCGGACATCCGTCATTCTTATATAGTTTGATATTCAATGATATATCTAACCAAATCTAGGTTAAAATTTTGTTAAATTCATATTATGACATTATATGCCAAACTACTGAGTAATAAAATAAGTAGACAAATACAAATTTATTTTTGTTGTTTACAAAATTAACAAAGTAAGAATATACAGAAAGAAAAAGGAAATAATTACATAAATTGCTGAAATTGGCCATTGATCTTACCACTTCTTGAGACAGGCGTCTTATACAATTTGTTGGCGTATTTTGCATTATTTCACGAACGTTAGTTCTTCTGTTCTTACAGATGGTCTTCCTACTCCTTTTTTGTGTTGTATAGAACCTGTTTCCCTAAACACAACCACGGTTCTTTTCAGGCAATGATAAAAATCCCCAGCAATAAAAGCAACGTTAGGAAAATGTTCATGAAAATCGTCCATGCACAAACCCAGATTGTATTGACACTCACCATTTACTCTAACCCCGTTTCGAAAATACGCTTCAACCATGAATGTTTTGTGCTGTTCCGTAAAGCCCTTTGTGTGAATTGTTCAAGAAATTGTAAAAATTAGCGATGAATCAAATTACTTTTAACTACTGTCAAAGATGACGGAAGAGATTGATTGATTGTTAATTCAGGTCGTTACTGACACCCAACAGGTATTAAGCTTTACGGCTAAGCATTACGTCCTGATATGCAAGGCCCTCTTTGATGCAAATATTTTTTGCTCGCACGGTACCGTTAAATCAAGTATTGAAAATTGCATTATTCACTTACAGCAGACACCAAAGGTGAAAACCTTAAGACCTTGTCATGTAAAGCCTTTCTGCCCAACCCCTTAATAATGATATTTACAAACTCTGTTAAACCTGGCCATTATAAAATCCCCAAAACTTTATTGCAAATTTTATTGTGGAATTGCAAAAAGGTCAAAATTCATGGAAGTAAATATTGGGCAATAACTGATGGGTCAGTTGGTAAAATGCAAATCAATTTAAACGTTTATTGTATCATATTTTTTATGGCCGTAACAATAGTCTATGCACTATAAAGTCATTCTGGGGTTTTCAGGTAAAATATACGAGATACAATTTGCTGGCTTTTTAATATTTTGACTTCATTTTCATTTTAATTTTCATACAATATAATTAATATTACTACACGTTACACAATAATACAGGCAAACTTGTAATGACAATGAATAGTAAATTAATATGAAACTTTTATACCTGTCATTTTTAGACACTTGTTTTTTGACATAACAAAAAGTTTTCGGAAATTTTTCTACCTGTAAGATTAGTAAGTGGAAACCTCCCTAGCTTGACAGCTGTAATAGAAACAGTAACGTTTGTGTTATTATAAGGCAGAAATTTATCATTCATTTTATACGCCTTATTATTTAATTTTTATTTCCCTTGTTTCTATAGTAGCATAAAATTATGGAGAATAATATTTATTTTTGATTATTATTAACTAAACCTTCTCTTACTAGATAAAGCATGGGAAAAAAATAATGCAATTTAAACTGCTTATAATTCACTAAAATATATAGTGCTATATTATATTATTGTACCGTGCCAGCAAAAATTATTTGCATCAAAGAGGGCTTGGATTAAAAAACGTAGAGCTTGGTTTAGATCCCAATGATATGGGGACGATATATCTAACCAAATCTAGGTTAAAATTTTGTCATATTCATATTATGACATATGCCAAACTAATGAGTAATAAAATAAGTAGACAAATACAAATTTATTTTTGTTGTTTACAAAATTATAATACTTGCACTTTATAAGGAAATAAATTTAGCTGCTTCTTAAGACTAGTCCTGCATGTTCCATAAGATCTTCCCACTTCTTGGGACAGGCGTCTTATACAATTTGTTGGCATATTTTGCATTATTTCACGAACGTTTGCAACAAGTTATTCTGTTCTTACAGATGGTGCTCCTATTTTGTGTTGTATAGAACCTGTTTCCCTAAACACAGCCACGGTTCTTTTCAGGCAATGATAAAAATCCCCAGCAATAAAAGCAACGCTAGGAAAATGTTCGTGAAAATCGTCCATGCACAAACCCGGATTGTATTACCACTCACCATTTACTCTAACCCCGTTTAGAAAATACGCTTCAACCATGAATGTTTTGTGCCGTTCCGTAAAGCCCATTGCGTGAATTGTTCAAGAAATTGGAAAAATTAGCGATGAATCAAATTATTTGTAACGACTGTCAAAGATGACAGAATAACTGATTGATTGTTAATTCAGGTAGTTACTGACACGCAACAGGTATTAAGCTCTACGGCTAAGCATTACGTTCTGAGATGCAAGGCCCTCTTTGATGCAAATAATTTTTGCTCGCACGGCAGATAGCTTTAGACGCAGCTCCTCTCAGGCCAAGATGCCCTGCAGGATATTGACTGCTCTATCCATTACAAAAACTTCTGCCTGAAAAATGCTGCAGTACGGTAACCTATAACATATTTATATTTATACCTAGGGCGCTAAGAAGTTCGACATTTTATTTTTTAATTTATCGGTCCACTTAACACGCCCTAAACTCTTTCAGAGTTTCAAAAGATCTTCCAGCTTGTATTATTTGAACGCTTAGAAAATTATTAATTTCCGTTTTTTTCTTCGAAGTAAAGAGTTTTCTGATTTTGTTGGAAATAAATGGGAATTTATGCCTAAAAAACGTGCAAAAAAAAGTCTATTAAAAATTTGGCTGAACATAATTCGAAAATGAAAGTATTTGATTGAGAGAAGGAGCTAATTTTAACCACTCTTTAACACTTTTCGTTATCGACAGATGACGACGTAATTTAAACATTTTGAAATGGGAAATCTGATAATAGAGGCTTTGTCACTCATCTAGCTAGACTATTGGGGCGGGGGAAGCGAGGTGTTTGGCCAAAAAAATAATGAAATAGGAGTAAAAAACATGATACCTTTACATACATATGAACAAGGTATTAACTTTAAAGGCCGTGACGTCACGTGGTCACGTACCTTCCATGCGAATACAAATTTATTTTTGTTTTTTACAAAATTAACAAAGAAAGAATATACAGAAAGATAAAGAACAATAATTACATAAATTGCTGAAATTGGCCACCGCCATGCTTCAAGCATAAATTCACACGTCTCTTCATATTTTCGAAAGTGTTGACCAGCATCTCTGGAGAAATGTTACCACATTCTTGGATAATCCGTTCTTGTAATTGTTCTAAATTTGCAACTGGTGTTTTAAAAATAGTGTTCTTTAAATGAGGAAAAACGAAGTAGGTAATCCATAACCGTTAAACAAGGTGATCTAGGTGGGAATTCAATGTCTGATCGAAAACTGATCAATCTGTCGTCGAAAAAATTGCGTAAGTAGTTAATAGTTTCGGCGGCTGTATGGGCGGTTGCACCGTCCTGTTGAAAATATCCAAAACGTAGTTCGTCGTCAAGTAATTGCTCCACAAATGGATTCAAAATATTGTCTCTATACCGCTGTGCTGTAACTGTGTCATGGAAAAAATGGGACCAACAATTCTTCTTCGGGAAACAGCTAACCAGACACCAATTTTTTGTGGGTGCGATGTGGACTCTCCAAAAAAATGGGGATTTTCACTACTCCACATGCGTGTATTCTGAGAATTCACATAACCGGAAAGGTGGAACCAGGCTTCATCCGAAAAAATGTCAGGTCTAATAAATCATTTCTTTCCAATAAATTTTGGGTAAACCATTGAGAGTAATTCCTGCGTCTTTCAAAATATGCGGCTTGTATTTCTTGGAATACTTGCACTTTATAAGGAAATAAATTTAGCTGCTTCTTAAGCATAGTCCTGCATGTTCCATAAGATCTTCCCACTTCTTGGGACAGGCGTCTTATACAATTTGTTGGCGTATTTTGCATTATTTCACGAACGTTTGCAACAAGTTCTTCTGTTCTTACAGATGGTCTTCCTGCTCCTTTTTTGTGTTGCATATAACCTGTTTCCCTAAACACAGCTACGGTTCTTTTCAGGCAATGATAAAAAAAAACCCAAGGAATAAAAGCAACGTTGGGAAAATGTTCGTGAAAATCGTCCATGCACAAACCCGGATTGTATTGCCACTCACCTTTTACTCTAACCCCGTTTCGAAACTACGCTTCAACCATGAATATTTTGTGCTGTTCCGTAAAGCCCATTGTGCGAATTGTTCAAGAAATTGGAAAAATTAGCGATGAATCAAATTACTTGTAACGACTGTCAAAGATGACGGAATAACTGATTGATTGTTAATTCAGGTTAACAGGTATTAAGCTCTACGGCTAAGCATTACGTCCTTAGATGCAAGGCCCTCTTTGATGCAAATAATGATTGCTCGCACGGTATAAATATTAACAAGATTGAGTACATTAGATGCAGAACTCGGTTTTTGCAAATTTGTAAAAAATGATATTATTTTAGTATTAAATACATTAATGCATTGCCTATTGCCTACATAAGAAAACCAGATGCATAAGTCGGTGTTTTGTAGAGTAAAAATCATTTAAAAAGCTAGCAGAGATGCAAAACTCGGTTTTTGTTTCGACCTGTCAGATGCAAAACTCGGTATTTTTAACTTTGACCAATCAGGACGCTAATATACGCATCGCGTGACAATCACCTGTTTTGAACCATGCTGGCGCTGTCAGTGCTTACTGAATTTTAAACAGGCCATTAGTCAGTTGAAGTAAAACCAAAACAAACTCTTTGAGAGGAGACAAATCCTCAATTGCTAGCCTTTTACAAAAACACTATGGCCCGGAGTGGAGAGAAATCCCAGAATTTTTATTTTTCTGTATTTGCACTTTTTAGTTGCAAAACTTTGTTTTTGATTAAGCCAGATGCAAAACTATGTTTTTGAATCCTTTGATTTGAATTATTTATTAAAATTACCTAATTCTAAACATTTTTTTTGAATTTTTTGTGTGAAAATAACTTTATAACGTACTACTATAACAATTCTGCAATTTATTTTTGTTAAATAAACTTGTTAGCGGTTTTTCATGTTTTTCTTAAAATGACGTAACCTGCAAAAACCGAGTTCTGCATCTAATGTACTCAATATTACTTTTAAAGTCCGTGACGTAACGTGGTGAGTAAGTACCATAGAAACAGTTGGCCAATTTCATTCTGTTTCCATGGTTACGAATATAAATTTAATCATTACCACCCACCCGATGGCTTTATTTACAGGGCTATTTATCCTCCCAATCCTCCGCTTATAATTTTATAGAAGAACTAGAAGAACTAGAAGAAGTGCCTAAATTTGTCGCCTAATTTATACACAACTTTTAGAAAATTATGACTGGACTGAGCTCATGAATATAATAATTAAATCCACCAACAAACCCAAACAAACCCTTTGCATAAAAGGATTGAAAATATAATAATGCAAATATATTCTTTTCATTCAAATGTTAATCCGGTTTTGGAATGACCTATGTTTGTAAATAATATAAAAATGAGAATTGTTCCAAAACCATAATCCGTTTTGTCATACCGACCTGAGTAAAAATTACCTGTACAATAAGGGTTACAATAGGACTTATTTGAATATTATACCTATTTATAAATTCTTTTACAAAAATATTTGAATTATTTTTAAAGCGTTAGCAGTTAAAATTTGCCCCAAATTCTTGCCGAAAAATTGGAATTCCCTCTCATATTTTTATCAAGTTGGGAAATAAGGTATATTTTTCTCTCATCTTGCAAACCTATCAGATTATGAAAATAGAAAATTGTTTTTATTGTGTTATTCTAAAATTTGTTTAAAAATGATTCGTCGTCGTGTTTTTAGTTTATAAAAGAAGAGAACAAGTCAATTAAACTATACAACTTATAAAATCAAAAATAAAAAAAGAAACAAAACCAGCAAAATAACCAATTTTCGATGTTATCGCGTACCTAACCTAGTCAAATATTATTTGGTATACACGTAGGGAAAATGTTTGTCCGCCCATCTCTTAGTAATAAGTTAGAATAGTACAAATATGAAGTATCGCAAAGCAAACAGAGGTAGGTAGATTATGTTTCCCCCGCTCCATCGTATTGCATCTCGCTCATGGCACTTGCTGGTGGCACGCCGCGCCGCTTCGATTCTATTAATATCAAATAAATATTCATTCTTTCGTACGTTGCCGCCTGAATGAAAGGATCAGGATCAAGCAAAACGCATCGAGCCAGCCAGATCCGATGCGAGGGAGTGGGGGAAACAGAATCTACCTATTTCTGTTTACTTTGCGATACTTCATATTTGTACTATTCTAACTTACTACTAAGAGATGGGCGGACAAACATTTTCCCTACGTGTACATACAGGTAGGGAAAATTAAATGAGGAAAAACGAAGTAGGTAATCCATAACCGTTAAACAAGGTGATCTAGGTGGGAATTCAATGTCTGATCGAAAACTGATCAATCTGCATATCGTCGAAAAAATTGCGTAAGTAGTTAATAGTTTCGGCGGCTGTATGGGCGGTTGCACCGTCCTGTTGAAAATATCCAAAACGTTAATTGCTCCACAAATGGATTCAAAATATTGTCTCTATACCGCTGCGCTGTAACTGTGTCATGGAAAAAAAAAGGACCAACAATAATTCTTCTTCGGGAAACAGCTAACCAGACACCAATTTTTTGAGGGTGCAATGTGGACTCTACAAAAAAGTGGGAATATTCACTACTCCACAGGCGTGCATTCTGAGAATTCCCATAACATTTCTTTTCAATAAATTTTGGGTAAACCATTGAGAGTAATTCCTGCGTCTTTCAAAATCGGCGGCTTGTATTTCTTGGAATACTTGCACTTTATAACGAAATAAATTTAGCTGCTTCTTAAGAATAGTCCTGCATGTTCCATAAGATCTTCCCACTTCTTGGGACAGGCGTCTTATACAATTTGTTGGCGTATTTTGCATTATTTCACGAACGATTGCAACAAGTTCTTCTGTTCTTACAGATGGTCTTCCTGCTTCTTTTTTGTGTTGTATAGAACCTGTTTCCCTAAACACAGCCGCGGTTCTTTTCAGGTAATGATAAAAATCCCCAGCAATAAAAGCAACGTTAGGAAAATGTTCGTGAAAATTGTCTATGCACAAACCCGGATTGTATTGCCACTCGCCATTTACTCTAACCCCATTTCGAAATTACGCTTCAACCATCAATGTTTTGTGCTGTTCCGTAAAGCACATTGTGTGAATTGTTCAAGAAATTGGAAAAATTAGCGATGAATCAAATTACTTGTAACGACTGTCAAAGATGACCGAATAACTGATTAATTCAGCTAGTTACTGACGCCCAACAGGTATTAAGCTCTACGGCTAAGCATTGCGTCCTTAGATGCAAGTCCCTTTTTGATGCAAATAATTTTTGCTCGCACGGTACTACCATTTAAAACGAACAAAGAGAGTGTAAAGTTTATCACTTAATCTTTAGAATATTATCGTCTCAATCTTACGCCGCCTCATTAGACACCGGAACCTTTAATGTGTCCAGACACTATCTTTATCCTTTCATGGTTAACAATAAAAGAAATATTAACCCTTTTCACAACAATGGTTGTGTTGATATTTAAAATTTGACAAATCATTTTTGCAACCCCCCATTTGCAATTTATTAAATGGGTTAAACCAGTACACCATTACCTGGTTTTTATCGTTTTTGCTATAATGCGGTTAAATGCTCGTAGTACCAATACCAGGTAGAGAGGTACCTACTATTATATAAATTTTACTGTGTGCCTATTTTATTTATTCCTAAATATCTTTTATGTCATCATCATGTCAATATGTATATCAGTATATATTAAAAATAAAACAATGCACATCTTAAGATAAAAGTAAAGACAGTAAAAGTAAAGACAATCACACTTAATTTACAATGCCAAATTCTCTTCCACGTCATAAAAAGCCTGACCCACCAAGAAATTAAGCAAAATAGGTACTTCGAGAACTGACAGTTTGATCACCAAGAATTTGCAGAAATTTATTATATAAATTAATTCCCTGAAAGGAAGGAGAGTTTTGACCTACACTGAAGGGAGAGTATGAAAAATCTAAATGACTCTGAGTTCTTGTGTAATATACAGGGTCCAGCACCTTGCACAAAGTACCTGCTACTCCTAGTTAGGCAAAAGGAAAACGACGAAATAAAACACAATAATTAATTTTTAATAACAATTTTTTAATAATAAAATAGGTATATTGACATCATGAAATTACGTGGAGTTTGTAATAACACATATAACATTTTTACACATTTAAAATAGACAGATGGAGAAAGATCACATTGGTTTATGGGTATCGAGGATTGTAACACTCAGTATACAATATTAGACATTTAGTGGATTTGTGAAACACAATATCTTTGATCCAATTATTCCAACTTCCGAAAATTACACCAAATAGATTATTTTTGGGGAAAATCTTACTTGTTAAGGAGATCAGAATCCTCAAAAGTTACATCCATCAAAAACGTTAAACATTTAGAGTGTCGAATAACTTTGTACTCAAATGAGGTAGTTGATTTTATACAGTGAAAACGTTTGTCATTTTATTTACAATACTTTAAAATCTGATTTTCTTAGGAAAATCTATAATAAAAAATCAGTCTTCTGTTTCTTATACAAAAAGCAGATACTCTGGTTAGGTACATTGATAAGTGATGACGTATACAAGGTAAAAAGTACAGTTTGTTTTAAATGATACAATTGAAACGTTATCAAATTATAAAGAACTGAAGATACAGCAGACCAACTGGTGTAAAATAAATACCTTCTTTATGTGTTAAAGTCAGCTTATTCATGTAACACATACCACAGACCACAGACCTGTTCAATCGACTCCTGGAATTAAGATTAAAAAAGTAATTCTTTCGGATTTCATAAATAGACCAGGGTCGATAATTTTTGAAACCAAAAAAAATAATATTAGGATGAAACCCATTGGAAAAGGAAGAGAATATAACAAAAATTTAAGGAAAAATAATTTACGGGCGATCCGAGGTCGGGAAGTGGAAGGGGGTGAGTTTTTAAGGGTAGAAAACGATTTATCTCGATTTCCGGCAAAACTACAAGTCCTATGGAAAAACGTTAAATGGCAAAGTTGTAGGTAAAAAAAAAAATTAAAAAAGCAGATATTTTGACGTGAGAATTTTCGATTGAAAATTAGGGTGCTTTTTCAATATTAAGTCAAAATAAGGTGAAAAAATAAATTATTAAATCAAAAAAATAACAGTGTGTTTGGGACATAAAAAGGTAAGTTTTCACCAAATTTCCCAACAAAAAATTTTTTTTTGTAAAAGATAAAAATAAAAAAACAAAAACTTGGTTATTTGAATTTTTCACATAAATTTTGATGTTATGTGAAAAAAGTGTAAACACAAGAGTTGTAGATCTTTTTATTACCTACAACTTGGCCATTTAACGTTTTTCCATAGGACTTGTAGTTTTGCCGGAAATCGAGATAAATCGTGTTCTACCCTTAAAAACTCACCCCTTTCCACTTCCCGACCTCAGATCGCCGGTAAATTAGTTTTCCTTTTATTTTTGTTATATTCTCTTCCTTTTCTAATGGGTTTCATCCTACTATTATTTTTTTTTCACATTTTACCATTTTCAAAGGCTTCAGCCCTGGTCTAAAATGCGACATTTAAACAAAAACTCCTCAGTGTGTTTTCAACATCAGGATTTACTGGTTTTAAATATTATAACACCCTGTTTATAGAGAAGGTCCTTACATAAGATATTATTTGCTGCTTATTCTGGTTTATTGTTTGAAAATAAAATATATTACGGGATTATGTAGCTGGTGGTAAACTAAGAAGGGCCTCCGGCTATATCTCAGAAACTAATAATCAATGCACACAAGAAAATGCTGAAAATTATTTTCAAGGTTGTAAAATTTCCTCAAGGGAGCGTAACAATCCTGACCAAGAGTAAAATTAAGATTTCTATCGTATTTTGACTTATGTTTTAATCCTTATTTCTTAATATTATTGGCCAATATGGCAAAATAAAGTGGGGAAATTCAAATGTTTTTTAAATAAACTACGACATAACCGATTTTAAAAAAGCTTGGCCTCTTTAAGAGAGTATAACCTACAAACCAAACTTTTGTTTTTGTATCCTCGAGTTTTGTTGTCGCTACAACACGGCATCATGAAGAATTAAATCCCTAACATTTCGGTAAAAACGCAAATTTATAAAAAATCCAAATTTTGCTTATATTATATGAATTCGTCATCGCCATCTAGCGACGACGGCAAAACTGGATGATACAAAAACAAAAGCTTGATTTATAGATTATGTGGGTTAAAGAAAGCACTCTTAAACGAAGTCAAGTGTTTTAAAATGGGTTATGCCGAACCGGAGTAATCGTGGTTTATTTTTAAAAAAAAATTGAATTCCTTTCCCCACTTTGTTTAACTAGATCAGACAATTTGTGTAAATTTAAAAATATTAGGGAATATGTAAGGATTAAAATTAAGATATTTTCGTCATCTCCTATACTTATAGGGTATCCGAAACTGGTGGTGACATATCTGGGTATAAGAGATAGAAAGGCGGTTGAACGGGAAAAGTGTGGTAATTACGTTAACAGCTTATTGAGCTTGCCGATCCATTCCGGTTCTTTTGGTTTTTGAGATATTTTGAATAAACTAAAATGTTGCATTTCCTAAGATCGGTTGTAACTATGTTATTTTTCAATATTTTTTAAATCTGGAAACACATTTTTATACCATAATTTTACATAGAATATTCTTACTTGGTAATATTTTAGTTCTTCCATTTTATTTTTTTATGAGCGCCATTTTGGATCTTTTGTTTATCGAAAAGTACTTAATTGTTCCTATACTTAATATGATACTAAACACTATTATAAATTAAAAATGTATAATCTCAATATTAAAAAAATTAACGTTTTTAGGGAAAATTCGAACATATTTGGCAACACTGACATATCGGATAATCCTCTTACTTAAGGATAAAGTTAACTTAACTTAATTCCAGATTAGTACAAACATTTTTAGTGGTGACTTTCGGTGAACTGGTAATAATGTCTACCGATAACACCATGCGCAAGCCTGCTAGGTCCCCGGATCTTACCCCAATAGACTTTTATTTATGGGGATTGGTCAAAAATGAGGTATACGAATTCAATCCCCTTGAAACCCGCTAAGTTCTTAAGCGACGAACTCGGAGTATTTTTAGTCATATTAACCGAAATACCCGTTCATCGTGTGTCAAATCTGTCAAAAAAAATTTCGACATTTTGAACCTCAGTATTAGTTTGTTATTAATTGTAACGTTTTCACAAGCTTAAGTAAAAGGATCATACGATATGTCGGTGGTGCCAAATATGGTCGAATTTTCCCTAAAAATGTTATTTACAGTTATTTTGAGGTTTTAAATTTCTATTTTATAAAAGCGTTCAGTATCATATTATAGGAAAAATTAAAAAATAAATAAAAATTCCATAGGGCGGTCATAAGAAAAAAGAAAATTGATGATGGTTCAAGGAAATCAAAACGTTGTTAATACAATATTACCAAGTAGGCACATTCTATGTTAAAATTTGTTACGAAAATGTGTTTACAGATTTTAAAAATATTGGGAAATTTCATAGTTACAACCGATTTAAAGAGACGCACCATTTCAATTTATTCAAAATATCTCAAAAATCAAAAAAACCAGAATCGATCCACAAGCACCGGCAAACTGTTAAAATAATTGCCTATAACTTTTCCCATTTCATCGTCGTTCTATCTTTTATCACCCTGTACTGTCAAAACACGAAGAGGACATTTTACAAACTTGACGATTATTTCCATCGTTTCCTTTGGAGCGCTTTTACTGAAAAAAAAATTTACCCGTATGCTCTATGATTACTAGTTTTTGAGATATAACTGGCTATTCTTAGTTGACCACCGACCTATTGAGCAGTATGCATCACTTCGTAAGTTAACTAGGTAATATATTTTTAGAAATTTTGTATGATTTCCTAACAAAAACATAGCTGCTAAATAGGTCTTACAACTTGACAATATAATAATTGTTAGAAAACCCTGTATATAATTTTTAAAGATGTAAAAGATAAAAATAAAATTTCTAAGATTGCCCAGCATTGTAAACTCAAATGGCTCGTAGAAAAATATATGTAATATAATATCAATTTCATATTAAAAAGTATCAGTATTGCAGATTATCGTACTTTACTCGCTTTGGACCGATTTTTGGTACACTTTTTTAAACTTACATTAACAAATAAAATATTTTCAACAATACATTGAACAGCCACCATTTACAATAAGTATTTCTAGAATTAAAAATAAACAACACACATTTTTACAATAAATCTTTACACATTCTTCAGATATGTCAAAACCTATTTACAAAAAATGTACAAAACGGTAAAAATTAGTGTTAAATTTATGCAATATCCTTAATCCAATATAGGTACATACAAGGCATTTTATTAAAGAAATACAATGTACCTAATGGGCTTTTTCACTATCATCAAATTTAACATCGATATCCTAAATTAAAACCTATTAAAAATATATCCCAATAATCTTCCTAGACTGTCAAATCTTTCATAGAAACAATTAAAAATACATAGAAAAAAGAAAAGCACAAAGTCTTTCTCCACAAGTTTATTAGAAAACTAGGCGAATCTAGAGTAATTCATAATAATTCAACATGTTTAGAGTGTAGAAACACTCATCATCAGGAAAACAAAGTAAATAGTACAATGCTGATGTTATTAGCAATAGAGAAAATAACAAGTGGGATTGAGCCGTAATGGTGCTTTCAATGGTGTACACGAGGTGTAAAAAATGAATAGTCAGAAGGCCGACAAGACTTCAGCATACTGGAAAGCCAAGGGCTAGTGCAAAGGCCCCTGTCTTGGACAGAAAAATGAAGAGAAAAGAAAAATTAGAAAGTTTTAACAGACTTTGTGAAAATCATTTAGTTAAAAGTAGTGAAAAATTTTAAGTTTCATTCAACTTTGTCGGAGACATGTAAAAGTGGTGAAATGGGGAAAGAAAAAAGAAAAAATTGTTTTTCGTAAAAGTCAAAGCATCATTTAGCTTAAAGTAAAATACTGTTGGGGTATCAGGCTTGTTACGACCCAGTTACCCCGGCAGGAGTCAAACTATTTTTTCTTTTTTCTTTCCCTCCCATTTCACCACTTTTACATGTCTCCGACAAAGTTGAATGAAACTTAAGGTTTTTCACTACTTTTACCTAAATGATTTTCACAAAGTCTGTTAAAACTATCTAATTTTTCTTTTACTCTCTTCATTTTTCTGCCCAAGACAGGGCCTTTGCACTGGCCCTTGAGTTTCCAGCTGAAGTCTTGTCGGTCTTCGGACTATTCATTTTTTACACCTCGTGTACACCATTGAAAGCTCCATTACGGCTCAATCCCACTTATTATTTTCTCTATTGCTAACAACCTCAGCATTGTACTATTTACTTTGTTTTCCTGATGAAGCACTCGAAACATGTTGAATTGTTATGAATTACTCTAGGTTCGCCTAGTTTTCCACTTTTTGCCACTCTTGCGGTCGAGTATATCATTATCCTTGTTTCGATCACTTAAATAGACAAGAACGGGAGACTAGACGCTAGATATTATTCAGGTAGATGCCGACGCCCGCAGGTCGACCTTCTGGTCAACCTTCAGTGTATGCGACTGGTCACTTTGTTATGACGTAGGTCGCTTTTACAAAGTGAACCGTAGAAATTTTTTTTTTCTCTGTGCGGTTGGGTAAAAAAATCAAAATTTATTGAAAAAGCCCATTTTTTACATCAACGAGTTTCACATTATTTCCATTTAGGTAAGGTTTGGATAAAATTCTAAAATGTTTCAAGTAATAATTAAAAAATGCATTAAAAATATAACCATAAATGTACATCTTAATTAATTAATTTTAATTAAGCTTCAACCGACCTTGTATAGGTAAAAAACTGCATAAATCTAAGACCGTTATAAATTTATAGGGCAAATTGTCAAATGGTCAATCTATTCTATTATTCCTTGCAACACTTTAACAATGTGGTCTATGAATAGAAAAAACTAGTTTTAAAACGGGTTGTGTATTTTGAAATAATAGAGTAGAATAGAAAAGAGTTTATATAGATCAAATTCTAACGCCACGGTATTGGTGTTACAATGGATGAAATTACATAGTTCCATTGAAATGTATAACCGACGCGTTTCAGGTCGTGGTGAGAAAAGTAGATTTTTTTGTAAGAAACCGATGGTATGAAAATATCCCCGGAATGTTGTAAGGGTATTGGATGTGCCATTAAAATAGTATGAGTTTTATAAAGCATAGCTTTGCAGGAACAAAATACCCTTATAGCTTTAGGTACCTATACAACATGTGTACCTATTGTATACTATTTTTTCTATTTTGCATTTTTTTTTTCGATAAAAAGGACTGAAAAAGACACATACATTTTTTGACCCCGCCTAAATTTTGCTAAATTTGGTTTATAATTTTAGACCAGGGCTGAAGCCTTTGAAAATGGTAAAAAGTGAAAAAGAAATAATAGTAGGATGAAACCCATTGGAAAAGGAAGAGAATATAACAAAAATTAAAGGAAAAATAATTTACGGGTGATCCGAGGTCGGGAAGTGGAATGGGGTGAGTTTTTAAGGGTAGAAAACGATTTATCTCGATTTCCGGCAAAATTACAAGTCCTATGGAAAAACGTTGAATGGCAAAGTTGTAGGTAATAAAAAGATCTACAACTTTTATATTTATACTTTTTTTACATAACCACAAAATTTATGTGAAAAATTCAAATAACCAAGTTTTTGGTTTTTTATTTTTATCTTTTACAAAAAAAATTTTTTTTGTCATTGAAATCTCTACTTTCTGATAGTGTAAAAAGAAATATACATTACTATGGTAAATGTTCTCAAAAAATGCAAAGAAACGAAAAAAACTCCTACCCTTAATTATATTTAGAACAACTATTTTCGCATGTTTTTTGCGATCTTTATGTTTTATGGATTTGATATTTTTTTTGTTTATCAATGAAACATGGAATCTTACGTTTTTCGAGTAATTAAAGTATAAATTTTAATAAATAGCTCAAAATTGTACATAATGATTAAAAAAAAATTTCGGGTTCGAGTTTTTTTAGTTTCTTTACATTTTTTGAGAACATTTACCATAGTAATGTATATTTTTTTCCACCATCAGAAAGTAGAGATTTCAACGAACAAAAAGCCCACCGACTTTTTTAAAAAGCAGATATTTTGACGTGAGAATTTTCGATTGAAAATTAGGGTGCTTTTTCGATATTAAGTAAAAATAAGGTGAAAAAATTAATTTTTTAAATCAAAAAAATTACAGTGTGTTTGGGACATAAAAAGGTAAGTTTTCACCAAATTTCGTGAAAAATTTTTTTTTTGTAAAAGAAAAATAAAAAACCAAAAACTTGGTTATTTAAATTTTTCACATAAATTTTGGGGTTATGTGAAAAAGTGTAAATAACAAAGTTGTAGATCTTTTTATTACCTACAACTTTGCTATTTAACATTTTTCCATAGGACTTGTAGTTTTGCCGGAAATCGAGATAAATCATTTTCTACCCTTAAAAACTCACCCCCTTCCACTTCTCGACCTGGGATCGCCCGTAAATTATTTTTCCTTTCATTTTTGGTATATTCTCTTTCTTTTTCAATGGGTTTCATCCTACTATTATTTTTTTTGGTTTCAAAAATTATTATCGACCCTGGTCTATTTATAGTAAATAGGTTCTAGTCTACTAGTATACCAACTATGGAACTATGGTTCCTTAATTCTGTTTTGAATGTGTGGCGTGAGGTTTATTTCGTGCAGCAACTTGAATAGGCATATAAACAACCAAACCGCGTTGTACTTGTAATTGCCTTCCTGTATTTAAAAGGCTTCTATGGAGGCATGTAGGGTATAGGGCGGGCATACTTTTGAGTGTGGCAAATGATTGTTTTTATAATGCAACTATACAATCAGGGACGCGCCAAGTATCTTGCGTGTCGTCGTGCGAAATACTGATAGGCGCTTTTACCCTATTTGTATTCAGTCATAATTACCTACAACTCCCCTACAGTTTAACGTTGAAATTGACGGTAACGGTATTGTTGGATAATAAAAGTTCACCATCGGTATTGGTAAACAATTATTTAAAATTTAATTTTCCTTACCACAAGTGGCCTTAGGCGCCTTTAAGGTCTTGACGCCATTGTGCGTCGCACAAATTTTGGAAAATTTGGGAGCGGTCCAAAAATATTTCGTTTTTGCTAAATCTGCAGAGACGGCACTGTAAGTATCAAAAAAAGTTCGGTACCTATATTTTGAGTTTACTATCACTTATAATCTCATCAAAATTATCGGGAATTAATTCTGTTGCGTGGGAGATTCGGTAAGAAAATTTCATAAATTGGAGTTTTCTCTTATTGTAATTTTTTTGCTAGAATGCTACAAAAACATATTTCCAGCGGCATAAGTTAATTGTAACTAATTAGAGTTTCAGAAATGAAGTTCATTTTAGCCGTTAGTAACTAATTTTTATTACTAAAATGTGAGAAACATTAAATAACAAATTTGTTATCTGAAATCCAATGTCTTTATAGTTTTAAATTCAAATAAAACTTGAAAAAACATATTTCCGGTGAGTTTAGTTGATGATGACGCACTGTATTTTTACAATAGAAGTTGATTTTACTTGTTAGTAACTAAGGTTTATTACTAGAATTTCAGGAACATTAAAAACATTAATTCGTTTTCAACCATAACATCTGATATTACACGTCTAAGTACATAGTTTCAAATGAAACCTAAAAAAACATAATTCCAATGAGTTTAGTTAAATATGAAGCACTATATCTTTACAATACAAGTTGATTTTACTTGTTAGTAACTAAGGTTTATTACTTAAATTTCAAGAACATTAAAAACATTAATTCGTTTTCAACCATAAGATCTGAAATTACATGTTTCAAGTGAAACATATTTCCGATGAGTTTAGTTAAATTTTTGATGTGTCTCTTTTAGCCTCGGTGTTCGATATGTAAAGCAAATTGGTTAGTATGAATAAAAATTATAAGTTAACAACAAAATCTATTTTGATTTTATTCTGAGTGACTTTTACCAATAATATAAAGCACTTCATTTTTGACAGAAAAATTATCACTTATTAATTTCAAGTTAATAGGAACTAACAAAATTATCGCGATAATCTCCCGTTGCTATAAGCAACGTAAACAAAAAGGAGCCTTCTAATTGGTTGAAAGTAAATTTATGTAATTTTCTAAATTATTTAATATTATTAAATTAGACAAATGTCGAAAGTCACTATTAAATTGGCGCCACAGGCGAATTGATTAAAATTAAATGAATAAAATTGACGTGAAGATTGTAAGTCAAATGTTTGTTCCAAATAAATTCAACTTGGTAATAGAAACAAGCAATTCAGCGCGTCCTTTATTTCCGAACTAACAAACTGACAGACTGATGGGATTGAAAACCATACTTTTTGTGATAATTCTAGAGACTTAAGTAAACGTCAAAATCTGATAATATTAAAAAAAATCCGATTACAAACTTGCTTGTGCGAGGACAGTAAAAACGAAATTGTCTGTTAATGTTATTGGATGGCAAATCTATTCGTCTCTTGTGCAGGCTCTCTGCCTTTCTGAATGTTGTGGCATGTTTTTCAAGTATCATCGAAAATGACAAGGGTCCAATACTTTAATTACCGTCCGGGCGCCATTATCCCTAAAAGGCTTCAAATTTTCTCATTATTTTGTGCCGCTCGAAGACCCTTTCAATTAAGATCCATTATTTTTTCTAGTTAAAATGTTGACGTCGTTTTAAAATGCCCGGCGAAAATTGATAATTTGCTTAGCCCATACTTTGGGCACATAAAGAAATTTAATTATGAAAGGTTAGGATGTCTTGTAATTTTTAATGGATTTAGGACCTCTGATTTTAGAATATTTACTGGGAAAATTTATTTAAATCGTTAAAATATTCCTACAAGGTTCAAAAGGTTCCAAAGCTTCCTCTGCGACTAACCGAGCATTAAAATAAAAATAACTGAAGTAAATATTATATAACTTCGTTTTTAATTCGGCGCAATAGCCGAACAATAGCAGAGTTCCTTTAAGGTTGTTTTAAATAGCAAAGAAAAGCCAACGGCTAAGAATAGTGTTCCTTTTAAAAATGTAACTTAGCACAGCAAAGGTTTTTTCCTCCCCCCTTGCCGCGGTTAAATATGCCCCTCTCTATTTCCCATTGATCAAAGGGAAAATGTTAAAGCTGTATTTTTGGATTTTAAGCGGGCATTCGAAACAATTGACAGGGCTAGATTATTTATTGAGTGAATTGTATCAGTATGGTATTCGCGGAAATGTTTATAATATAAATGGTTTAAAAATTATTTAAGTAACAGGTCACAAAAACAAAAATATCAAAAACATATTCAAATAAAAAAATAAATAATATAGGAGTTCCTCAAGGAAGTATACTAGGTCCAATATTATTTATTTTATATATCAACGATATGCCTTTAAGGGAAAATGTTAAAGCCTAAAGCTGTATTTTTGGATTTTAAGCGGGCATTCGAAACAATTGACAGGGCTAGATTATTTATTGAGTGAATTGTATCAGTATGGTATTCGCGGAAATGTTTATAATATAAATGGTTTAAAAATTATTTAAGTAACAGGTCACAAAAACAAAAATATCAAAAACATATTCAAATAAAAAAATAAATAATATAGGAGTTCCTCAAGGAAGTATACTAGGTCCAATATTATTTATTTTATATATCAACGATATTCCTTTAATTTTAAAAATGTGTAAGTTACAAATGTTTGCTGATGACACCTAAATTTACATTAATGTTTTAAATATTTTTGATGGTCTAAATACTCTAAATTCTGACATAAATATATTATTAAATTGGCTAAAAGTAAATAAATTAAAATTAAATATTTCAAAAACTAAATGTATGGTTATGGGTAATAATTTAAATTGTCAAAATATAAATGTTGTAATTGATGGTGAAAAATTCGAATTAGTAAAAAGTTTTAAATATTTAGGGATAATCATTAATTTAAAATATTTTTTTTTTAATTATTTTGAAAGTATCATATCGAAGATTGCCGGAAAAGTAGGTTCATTTAAAAGAATCAGTTCTAACTTAAGTTTGTTTTCTAAAAAAATTGTATTTAATACTATTATATTACCACATTTTCTTTATTGTTCTTCCATTTTATATTGTGCTAGTGAGGAAATATTTGATAAATTACAAATTTTACAAAATAAGGCAATGCGGATTATTTTAAATTGTGACAAATATACAAAAATAAATTTTATGTTAAAAAATTTAGATTGGTTTGAATGTCAGAAATTTAATTTTTTATTTAGTATCTATCTTTATACATAAAGTAAAAAATAATTTAATGCCTAATAGTTTAAAAAAAATTTGTTCTTTTAATTGTGACCATCATAATTATGAAACAAGAACTAATCAACATTTTTATGTGGATAGAGTGTCTAAAACATTAGCTTATAAATATATTTTTTATAAAGGTTTGATAGAATATAATAATTTGGAAAATTTTATTAAATCTCAAAAATCATTAAAACTGTTTGAAAATACTTTAAAAGTACATTTAATTAAAAAACAAAATGATACGTAATATTTGATACAATTTACAAAATGTTTAACTTTTCTGTCTGTTTTTGTTAAAAGAAGGTTGCGTTTTAAATCTACATATAAAAATGTGTTAAAAAAATGTATTAAAAATATTTAATTGTAGCTTTTTGCTAAATAAAACATGTTACTACTACTACTATTTACATACGAACTATATGAAGCGTTTCTTTAACAACTTAAAAACGATTTTTACTTTGCTGTTCTGTTTAAAAGAAACAAATGGAAAGCACTTAATGTTCTGTTAAACCCACAGAAAGAACTTCACCTCCGCTGCCATAGAGAGGGGCTACGCCGCCACTGGCATCCATTCTCCTGAATGTCGAGATTAACTTTCGATAGACAAAAAATCTAAATTCTGAAATACCCTGTAAAAATACAAATGGCACAAGACTTTGCATACCTAATTTTGCAAAGAAATATAAATATCCAAGAAACCGTACTGCCACTATTTTTTCAACTAACAAAAGCTTTAAGTTTATTTGTGAAAGCGATTGGGACCTTTCTTTTATGGCACCCGATGTCAATTGCTCTAGTTGTCCGCAACAAGAAGAATGCAAATTTGCCGTCCTGTAAAGAAGGGTCACTTAAACCATAAAAACGGGCCGGCATGGGGTCCGATGACATAACTGTACACTTTTTATGGTTCTGTTTTTGGTTTGCAAATTTACATTTTATGCAATACCTAGAAAGTTTTCTGGAGAAGATGCCAAAAATATAAAACAATTTTTGCTGACCGTTTTAAATGGAATTTTAGTTGGCGTTAGGGCATATTTTTATCTCTTATTCTTTGACGTCTATAAGTCTTTCAGTATCTATTTGAATTTACCATCTTTTTTAAACGAATTTTTCGTTTTCGCTGCAAGCAATTTCTCCAGTTTAGTTAGTTGGAAATATTTAACAATTTGTCAAAAACGTGGGTACGTATAGAACAACATTTTCAACCACAACTTCTTGATCAAGAATTTGAAAATTCGGTACCAGTCACTTTAGCATAAACTACACCAGTACACAAAAACTAGAAATCCGAAATATTATCTAACTGTTAGTTAGATATTAACTGCGTTAGATGAAATGCAGCCTTTTTGTAAAAGGATTTTTCAGGTAGTTAGAAAAATATGTTTCTCCACGACCATTACTGAATGCAATAATTCCAAAATCATTTTTGATAATAGAATGTAAAAATTCTCGCTCTTGAGTTGGAATATTTATTCTGAAACACTTGCTTCTTATGCGTTTTGCGTGGCATAATATCTATTTTTATATAGTATTATGGGATACAGTAAAACAAAACTTGTAAATTTCCACTATATTAACTCGAAAAATGACATGCTTCGCTAACACTGTAGCTTCGTCAGATAAAAACGATTTAATTAATTTTTTTTTAATTTAATTATTAAATCATTTTCATCTGACGAAGCTACAGTGTTAGCGAAACATGTCATTTTTCGAGTTAATATAGTGAAAATTTACAAGTTCAACTTTGTTTTACTGTATCCCATAATACCTACTATAATTATGGATTTCCACCTATTATCGGCTAAATCAATTAATCTATTTTTATAGTTGAAACATAAAAATACGGCATATTTCTTCGTTTTGACAATTTCCCCTATACATTTTGTATTGTATAAACAAATATAGGAAAATCTTAACAATAAACTAACTCCTAGGAACTCGCATACCTGACTATACAAAACTTCCCGTATCATACCGAACTAAATAAAATACCTAATAATATCCCTGATAGATTGATTGGTTTTGACTTTTAAAGTCGGAAAATCCTGTTACTAAATAGAATGTAATCCAATAATAATTTTTACAAATATGATTCGATCACATTCTTTTTAGTAGCCGTCCATCATACTTTATACCTTTTAAATATATATTTTAGACTAGTGACTTAAAGGCCTTTTTTGTAAGAAAATTGGAGTTGATTCGTGGGGGTCCAAATCCTCCTCTTCACAATCTTCTTTCGAACTAGGACTCCTGGACATTGGCGATCCAACACCACTACTGTTTGAAGTCATTCCCGTGCTCATACTTAAATCCTCTGGCTCCGTCTGCTCTGGCAATGCCACATGAAGTGGCAAACTGATGATTGGCGTACTTGGCGGGTGAAGAATTCGTGGTCTACTAATATCCTCATGCTCTGGAATGATAAGTTCTTCTGGCTCAGGAGTCATTGGTTGCTCGGGAATAGGAACTCCACACTTATGGTGCATCAAATGATGCCTTCTTCTAAATCTACTATGACACCTATCGCAGGAAAATGGTTTTTCATTCGTGTGAATCAGTGTATGAGCTTTCAGTTGGTTCGAGTCCGAAAATTTCGCCGAACAATGACCGCAGGTATAAGGACGTTCACCTGTATGGACTCTAAGATGTCTTCTAAGATTTGCAACTTGAACAAATTCTCTATCACAATGTTCACAGCGATATGGCCTTTCCCCTGTATGCAACCTCATGTGTGTTTTCAGGTGGTGGTCTCTAGTAAATCTTTTGTGGCACTCTGGACACTCAAAAGGCTTTTCCCCCGTATGGGTTCTTTCGTGGTTTTGTAAAACATGTTTGTACCCAAAAGATCTATTGCACACTCCACACGTAAATTGTTTATCCCTATTAGCCTCTTTGCCATCTCCTCCAGAAGGAGGTGATACGCTGCTAGTGGGCGAACTGAGAGACAGTGAGGTAGTGCTGTCTTCTTCCAGTTTCCACTTCTTTTTTCTGGTTTCCAGAGAGGTACTACTTGAAATGACATTGTTGTTGTTATTATGGTTCAACTTTCTGACCTTCTGAGCTGGAGATAGTTGCTCGGTACTGGTAGGAGGCGAGGGAGGCGAGTTTGCTGGCCAAGCCAGTGGAAGCAATCCTGGATGGAAGAAAGCAGGGTTTGATATTGATAGGCCGGACGCGGCCATTAATTGACTAGCCATAAGAAGTTGAGATGGAGTGAACATGGAGGCGTTTGGGAATGCTGGATAGCCGACCGGAGGGAAAGGTGCCGTCATATGGTTTTCTTCGGATTCCATTTTCATGTCGCGTGCGTTGAGGATATCTGGAACTAAAGAAAAATCTAATAAAAATATCATTAAATGCAAGCAAATTAAATTTTTTACAAGGACCCATCCATTAGTACTGCTAATGGGATAAACAGTTTTGTCTACAGATAATATCATTGCAGATAGGACGCCTTATTTCAGCATGCACGGCGGCATCAGAGTACCTCATGCATAATCGCATATTAAGGTAATCTAGTAAATCGTAATATGTAAAACTTTTGCAAGCATGTAAAAAATAAGTAAAACATTTCATTATTTTTTGCTTATTTGATATTTTAGTGCTAATTTTGATTGAACCTTTTCAACCAGCACTGCAGAAAATTTTGTGTTGTTTTCTCCAGCAGCTTTAGCCGCCATTCTGAGCCATTTAAAAGCACTTAATGTGCTACAAATTTATTCTGGTTTGGAGCAACAATTTTAATAAACGAGTTTTTTCTTATCGTAATTTATTTTGCTAAAATGCTACAAAAACATATTTCCGGCGGCTTAAGTTACTTATAACTAATTAGAGTTTTAGAAATGAAGTTCATTTTAACCGTTAGTAACTCATTTTTATTACTAAAATGTGAGAAACATTAAATAACAAATTTGTTATCTGAAATCCAATGTCTTTATAGTTTTAAATTCAAATAAAACTTTAAAAACCATATTTCCGATGGGTTTAGTTTAATATAACGCATTGTATTTTTACCATAGAAGTTGATTTTACTTGTTAGTAATCAAGGTTTATTACTAAAATTTCAGGAACATTAAAAACATTAATTCGTTTTCAACCATAATATCTGATATTACATGTCTCCATAGTTTCAAATGAAACTTAAAAAAACATATTTCCAATGAATTTTGGATGTGTCTCTTTTAGCCCCGGTGTTCGACTGTTCGATATGTGAAGCAAATAGGTTAGTATCGATAAAAACTATAAGTTAGCGACAAAATGTATTTTGATTTTATTCTGAGTGACTTTTGCCAATAGATATAAAGCACTTCATTTTTGACAGAAAAATTATCACTTATTAATTTCATGAAGTTAATAGGAACTAACAAAATTATCGCGAATATTTCACTCATGTATAAATTTTCCCATAAAAAACGTTAAAAATAAAAAAATATCAGCGGATATGCAACGTTGCCTAGACAACGTTGTATATCCAACACACAACAATCGAACCTATTTGACGAGACAGTTTTTTTAATTTTTATTATTCAATCAATAATTAGTTAATATTTTTCAATTGTTTGTTGCTATTTGTTAAGTTTTTGATAAAATAAAAAAAAAATTGTTATTGGATTTCAGTTACAGTTTTAATTATGTTATATGAAATTGAAAATTGTATGACAAAAAAAATTTTTTATATATATTTCATTCTAGAAATATTCTCCCTAAATACCGCTCGTGCATAAAAATTAACCAGATAATTTTTAAGCACTCGTGGTATTACCCCCGATAATCTCCCGTTGCCATAAGCAACGTTAACAAAAAGGAGCCTTCTAATTGGTTGAAAATTAATTTATGTAATTTTCGTTACAATTTAACAATATTGAAGTTTTAAGATAATTACTACTAGTACTACTACTGTCATACTGTCAAATGCATATTTTTCAGTAAAATGTTGAACCACTATGCATAGGTAAACATATTTAATAATGTATAATTGTTCTGTTCTTTATCAAATTGTTTTTGAAACTATTTTTCCGTTCAGCTGAAACAAGATATCAGCATTCAGTTTAATAAAGTATTTATTTCAATAAATTTAAGAGTTTTATTTTTAAACCGTTGCTTCTTTCTATCTAAATGTAACTAAATGATTTTCTTAACATTAAGAAAATATTTATTTACTTTTATATCGCCTTTTTTACCCCAAGAGACAAACAAATTTATTGTTAACTATGGTTTATTTATTACTAACTTCGTAAGCCTGTTGGCTATACATATTTTTAATTAGTTAAAGTGTGATATTTTTATCATAAAGTGACATAAATTTAGCTTTAGTTGAGTATATTTATGTGAAATATACGTGTCTTAACAATTAACAGCTTTATCTAAACTTTATTATGATATCAGAAGAGCAATATATCTTACCAAATAATGAATCGTCTATATAACTGTTACCTCTATTTTAGGATGGTTAACAATTATTGGTTATTATTAAAGTTATGTTTATTCACCAATCCATAACAAACTGTTTCTTAGGAATATAGTAATATTTTGTTTGCTGATATTTAAACATGAAATTTCTTAACAGTTAATACATTTTATTTAATGTAAAGAAATCGTTTTCTCAGCGTATTAATTTTACATCAAAATTGTATTATTAAACATTTTCGAAGGTTCTAATATTATAGACTCACACACCACATTTTATTATTTTCTAATAACCCAATTAAAAAATATTTAAAAAAACTGTTTGTTAAGTTCTTACATTAAATACGTCTGTGATATAATGACACCACCATTAATCATTATAATAATGTCAAATTTAATGATACTACACGTTTTATTTTTTATTAGTTTTAACATGTTTTACAGTATTAAAAAAAAAACAATGGAATACAAGTGATACTAAATGGAAAATGTTTCTTGGAGAGTATCCGAAATGTCCTCTGCAATGTTCCCTGGCAAACCCTTTCCAAGCAAAATAATAGTCCTGAATATTGTTCGTAATTTTGAGATTAAAGGTACTCAAATTAATAAATGCAATGCATATACAGTGTGTGTATAAAGTCTGGAAACGGCTTAATAACATCACAATTTACTGGCCGATTTAAACCAAATTTGGTACAGTTGTGTAAGAGGATCTAACGCACCGAATGACGATATTGGCGTTGTTGCCAGCTTTTTAGTTTGTCTGGAATTCGAACGAATTTTATATTTTTAAATATAACACCCAGTATATTTTTACATTTTTAAATTCCACATAAAATTATAATTATTTTTTATTAAATGCATTATTAGTCTATACTTCATAGTTTCCGAGATATAAACTCTCGAAAAGTGACATTTTTGAACTTTGACAGCTTATAACTTTCTAACAGTACGTCTTAGAGCAAAACGGCTTACATGTCCCTATCTTCAATTTTTATTATCTTCCCCAAAAAATCAACTTCCAGTTAAACCGGAACAACTATATTTCCTGCTTTCGAGTTACATCCGGTTTAACCGGAAGTTGGTTTTTTTGGGAAGATAATAAAAATTGAAGATAGGGACATGTAAGCCGTTTTGCTCTAAGAAGTACTGTTAGAAAGTTATAAGCTGTCAAAGTTCAAAAATGTCACTTTTCGAGAGTCAATATCTCGGAAACTATGAAGTATAGACTAATAATGCATTTAATAAAAAATAATTATAATTTTATGTGGAATTTAAAAATGTAAAAATATACTGGGTGTTATATTTAAAAATATAAAATTCGTTCGAATTCCAGACAAACTAAAAAGCTGGCAACAACGCCAATATCGTCATTCGGTGCGTTAGATCCTCTTACACAACTGTACCAAATTTGGTTTAAATCGGCCAGTAAATTGTGATGTTATTAAGCCGTTTCCAGACTGTATATTGGAATCAGCACTAGGCTTTTTGGCAAAACTGTAGGAAAGCATGATTCCACAGTATTGCGCACAATTACATAATATAAGTATAAATATTACCTACTCATGAGCTCATGGAAGACGATTTTGATAGGAGAACCTATTTTTGTGAACAAATAATTGCAATGTTAGATAACAATGTGATCAAATTAAAACATCTTTTGTTTTCTGATGAATGCACCTTTTTACTTCACGGTCATGCTAATCGTCAGAATTGTCGCTATTGATCTAGGGAAAATACCGAGGAAAATACTCACTGGATTAGAGAAGAACATACGCAATATCCTGAAAAGGTTAATGTTTGGGCAGAAATAGTTGGAGATTATATCATATAGGTCACTTTTTCATTAATGGCCATTTAGATGGCGATAATTATTTAGCACTGCTCCAAAATAATGTCTTGCCAACTTTGACAAACTTATATCCTGATCCAACAAACCCACAACTTCCAGCGAATATGATATGTTTTAAGCAAGATGGAGCACCGCCCCATTACCAAATTAATGTCCGGCAGTACTTCAACCGAGTATTTCCAAATCGGTAGATAGGGAGGCGTGGATCAATGAAATGGCCAGCACGATCCCCTGATCTCACGCCATTAGACTTCTTCTTATAGGGTTATGTCAAAAATATTGTATACAAAACTAAACCCCGGACTTAGTTGACTTAAGAAGACGAATAACGCTTGCGATTAGATCGGTCACGCCTGAGATGTTCAGTAACATTAGAAGAAATTTCTATTTAAGATTAGGATGTTGCAAAGACGTTCGCGGCGAGCATTTTCAACATCTCCTACATTAATGTTTTTTTTTGTTTTTTACATTATCAAGAAATAAACAGTATTACTTATTCGTTTTTGAGTGTGTTGTTCATTTTTGCAATAAATCTGAAAACACTTAATATTTCCGAAACAGTTGAGGATAGGTATAGGATATTGTACATAAAATATGTAAGTATGTCTAAAATTTTCTGAGCAATCCATAAATTGAATAATATACATGGTATTGTATTTAAAATAAGAAAGTTGGTATTGGTCACTGTTACATGACACACCCTGTATAAAAAGTTTTTATTGAAAAAAATGCGCCACTAGAAATACCAATCGACGTGTCCGAGCGTTTTTTCGGACACGCACTCATATATTTATTATAGAATTTATTCCATTTGGCTGATACACACTGTAGAGAAATACCATTAACGATTTTTTGCTTTAAGCTTTAAATTTAAAATTGCTATTGATTTCTTTAGGACACTGTAGGTACTTAAAGACCAAGCAACAATTTAATTGTCCTATAAATCCTTTTTTCCAAAACAAACACGAACCTTACAAATCCCAAACTAACAATTTTAAGATTTAGTTTAAGGTACCTCTCCAAGTACCACTTTAACATTTTCGAGTAAATAACGCGATCTAAATATATGGCTGTCTCTACCTATAGCACATATGGCCTTCTACCCCTGTTATTGATCTCCGCTCTAGCGTAATGTGTCCAAACACCCCGTCCCTCAAGACATTTGACAATGAACCTTAAGACATTGTATACATAATACTAAAGACGTTGGTTGTTGCGTTACCTTTGCTTCGATGGGTCTATAAAATATCCTTTATCATTCTTAAAATACCCCATTTGTGTCGTTTTTCGGAGAAAACACGAAAAAATACACACCCGTGCCGGAATCATGACCATACGTGTTTTATTTATGCAAAATTAACAGGGACGGACTTCATGTTTTTCAACGTGGTTTTGGTTTGTTCTTCATATATCTGCACAGGATTGGATAATTATAATAATATACAGCGTGATCAGTTAAGGTTACGGAGCGGCCATATCTCGGAAACTACTAAACGTAGAAACATTTCGCCGCAAGAGGGCACAATTGAAAATATTTTTTTTTAATTCTAAATTTATTCGAAAGTTCCCATATTAAGGTATAACTCTGATTACATCATTAGAAATCTTAGACAATTCTGCATTATTTTGGTTTAAGGCTCATTGGCGTACCGACCTCAAAATACAAGTAATTTTTAACATTTATAATGGAAGGTACTTACCTTTCTCTTCCTAACAAGCTTAAATTCAGTAAAATCGGATAACTCGTTTAGAAGTTACAGCGATTTTAATGTTTACACTTTTAATAGCTTCCCCCACTCTTATCAAAGTCGGTACGCCAATGAGCCTTAAACCAAAATGATGCAGAATTGTCTAAGCTTTCTAATGATTTAATCAGAGTTATACCTTAATATGGGAACTTTCAAATAAATTTAGAATTAAAAAAATTATTTTTAATTGTGCCCTCTTGCGGCGAAATGAGGAACTTAAAAATAATTTCCAAAATTTTCTCATGAACGCTTTTTTCATATTTTTTTTTTTATCCCAGGTTTCTACGCTTAGTAGTTTCCGAGATATGGCCGCTCCGTACCCTTAACTGATCACGCTGTACATATTTTATCTTTCACAAAACACCGAATGGACTTTTCACTAACTTTTGATTTTTATGTCAATTTTGAGAGCAAGAAAAAAATAGTATATTTATTACAGTAATTAACCTATTTACTTTACACACTTGGCGTAAAAAGTTAAATTTAATACACTTTCTATAGTGCGTAAAGTTCTTATTTTACGCACGGTGGTAGAAAAATACTTTTTCCCAAAAACGAATTATTGTATCCGTTAGAACCTATAATGCACAAGACTTTGGTGGGGGTTCGGAGCGATCGGCAATAATTTTCCTAACGTTGCTTTTATTGCTGGGGAGAACCGTGGCTGTGTTTAGGGAAACAGGTTCTATACAACACAAAAAAGGAGCAGGAAGACCATCTGTTAGAACAGAAGAACTTGTTGCAAACGTTCGTGCAATAATGCAAAATACGAAAAACAAATTGTATAAGACGCCTGTCCCAAGAAGTGGGAAGATCTTATGGAACATGCAGGACTCTTCTTAAGAAGCAGCTAAATTTATTTCCTTATAAAGTGCAAGTATTCCAAGAATGTGGTAACATTTCTCCAGAGATGCTGGTCAATACTTTCGAAAATATGAAGAGACGTGTGAATTTATGCTTGGAGCATGGCATGGCGGTGGCCAATTTCAGCGATTTATGTAATTATTTTTATTTTTCTTTCTGTATATTCTTACTTTGTTAATTTTGTAAACAACAAAAATAAATTTGTATTTGTCTACTTATTTTATTACTCATTAGTTTGGCATATCCTGTCATAATATGAATTTGACAAAATTTTAACCTAGATTTGGTTAGATATTACATCGTTCCCATATCATTGTGATCTAAACCAAGCCCTACGTTTTTTAATCCAAGCCCTCTTTGATGCAAATAATTTTTGTTCGCACGGTATTTTACGAGTACAGGTCTTTAAAGGCTTCTATGTAATAGGCCTTACAATTTAAATTTAAATTCTTGATATACCTACACGAGAATATAAATCTTTAATCTAGAAAATAAAGATTGCTTAACTGCCATAATCACCTTTTCTTCGTATAAAGAGCACCTTAAAACTACAAAGTTTTTTCGATAAATCCACCCCTGTCGATTACATCGAAAATCGCCGATCCTAACAAGAGATATCGTTGCTCTGTTGCTCATTGATGCCCTTTTCCACTATTCACAATGAAATTCCCGCATTTTATGGCTGACGCGTCTGACTCGACGTTTTTCCTATTCAAAATTCAGTTGTGTGGATTTTATTTTCATTGTGTTATCACGTAGGATTCTCAATAGTGTCACGCGTTTCATCTATCAGAAAAATCGTTTCTATTTTTCAATATTTTTGACAGTGTGTGGTGATCAATCATCGTTCGTGGTATTCAAAAAGGGCATAATATGCAGAAATTGCTTCGTTTAGGATTTTTATTGAGTTAATTTGCTGTTTCGTGCGGAAATGAACGAATATTTCTATTTTTGGGGCGATTTATTTATGGTTGTTCTACTGCTTTTAAAGTTTCGTTAATACAGATGTGTATCAGCCAAATGGAATAAATTCGATAATAGATACATGGGGGCGTGTCCGAAAAAACGCTCGGACTCGTCGATTGGTATTTCTAGTTGCCCATTTTTTTGAATACATTTTTTTTACACAGGGTGTGTCATGTAACAGCGGCCAATACAAACTTTCTTATTTTAAATACAACACCCTATATATTATTCAATTTTTGGATTCTTCAGAAAATTTTAGACATATTTCATGTAAGTACAATATCCTATACCTATCTTCAACTGTTTCGGAAATATTAAGAGTTTTCAGATTTATTGCATTTCAGCGTTTCTTTTTACTGATATAAAATAAAAAAAGGCATAAATACTTTTTTCTACAGAAGTGTGGAAAAAACAATTTTCCGCACGGATATCAGTGCGGAATATTGATTTTTCCTCACTAGTGCGGAAAAAATTTTCGGAACGATTATGTCAAAATCAATAATATATCAATATCACTTTTCGGTTACCTACCATGTTAATTTTAACAAAGAATAAGTTTTTTTACCAGTTTCCTATAACTTAATGTAGTTATTACTTTTTTTCTCAGAATTAGTTACTGTTACATAAATATGTATGTGATTGTTATAGTTAATTAAAAATTATTAAATTTCTTTGAAATATGTGTTACTTATTTCCGCACGTCTGTAGAAAATAGCTATTTACCTAACAAGTGCGGAAAATGAATTTTTCCGCACGAGTCTGCCGTTCACCGAACGACGCGTAGCGGAGTTCGGTTAAGCAGCCCAGTGCAGGGACAACATTTTCCGCACGTGTCAGGTACAATAGTTTTTCTACAGACGTGTGGAAATAGGTAACACGTATTTCAAAGAAATTTAATAATTTTTAATTAACTATAACAATCACATACATATGTAACAGTAACTAATTCTGAGAAAAAAAGTAATAACTACAAGTTATAATTGATATATTATTGATTTTGACATAATCGTGCCGAAAAATTTTTCCGCACTGTGTGGGAAAACCAATTTTCCGCACGGATTTTTGACATAATCGTGCTGAAAATTTTTTCCGCACTAGTGTGGAAAACTATTGTACCTGACACGTGCGGAAAATGTTTTCCCTGCACTCGGCTGCTTCACCGAACGACGCGTAGCGTTGAATTTCGAATTCGAGTTTTTTTTGTTTCTTTGCATTTTTTTAGAACATTTACCCTAGTAATGTATATTTTTTTTACACCATCAGAAAGTAGAGATTTTAACGAACAAAAAGCCATCGACTTTTTTAAAAAAGCAGATATTTTGACGTGAGAATTTTCGATTGAAAATTAGGGTGCTTTTTCGATATTAGGTCAAAATAACGTGAAAAAATAAATATTTTAAATCAAAAAATTTACAGTGTGTTTGGGACATAAAAAGGTAAGTTTTTACCAAATTTCGTGAAAAAAATTTTTTTTTGTAAAAGATAAAAATAAAAAACCAAAAACTTGGTTATTTGAATTTTTCACATAAATTTTGAGGTTATGTAAAAAAAGTGTAAAAACAAAAGTTGTAGATCTTTTTATTACCTACAACTTTGCTATTTAACGTTTTTTCATAGGACTTGTAGTTTTGCCGGAAATCGAAATAAATCGTTTTCTACCCTTAAAAACTCACCCCCTTCCACTTCCCGACCTCGGATCGCCCGTAAATTATTTTTCCTTTCATTTTACTTATATTGTCTTCCTTTTCCAATGGTTTTTATCCTACTATTATTTTTTTCACTTTTTACCATTTTCAAAGGCTTCAGCCCTGGTCTGTCTATAAGTGAGTATAGTCTGTTACTGATGATACGTCATCTTTTAGGTCAGTTTTACAAATATTTATTAGATTAATATTTGACTGTGCCAAATTAAGCAAAAACGTAGGTACTTTGCTTCTTTTGGAAAATTTTTCGTAAAATTAGTTGTTTTATCCATAGGCTTTGACCGCAGCCGGGGCCCCCTGATGCGGCCTGGGGCCCCGAATGCACTGGTTTGCCCTACCACAGATACACCACTGGATTTAGGCCCATGTAATGAATCATTAACAGCCTGGACTCCTCCCAGGAGTCCAGGCAAATAGAAGCGCAGTCGCGAGCCATTATCCTTTCTCATTTATCTCCTCCCTTCATTAGTCCCGTCTTCCGTTCCGAAATAACCCTTCCGCTGGAGTTGCGAGCTTCCATTAAACGGAACTTTCAGTAAAAAGAAACGGAAAGTTCGGATAGGCCGGGCAAAATGATAAAAATTTATTCCAGCTTATTTGATATCAAAACGTTGAATTTATTTTATACAATCACAATAAAACGTACTTTACCCACTTTGGAGGAATAAATAGTTACTATTTTTTAGGGTTGTACCTGGTCAATTGACAGCGGTCAATTAGCCCCCCATACACCAACATATAAGTTGGACCGATTTGATCCGCCGATTTGGTCTGCGAACTAGGCTTGGCACGTACCAAAACTCTCGTCATTTTTGGGCAGCCAAATTTGGTTCGTCGACTTTAAAAAATGACGTTCAGACATTTGTTAAGTATAGTTATATGCCTTATTTTTCAAATTTTGGTTCATGTAATCTTTACATTTTACCTGCCACAAACATGGATAACTTTGGTCAATGTTAATAAATTCCGTTATAAACTCTTTTGATAAGTAACGTGAATTGGCAGACATTATTTGTTATAATTATTATTTTAATTTAACATTAAACCAAGTGGGATGACTTTTCATGATGATGACAAATTAACCTAGCGAATCTACTGACGGGTTAAAACCGGCTGATTTTACCCGTGGCAGATATTACACGGCCCTATGAAGCTTGGCTCGCCACATATACGTAATGTTTTATCGGCGTATTTGGCTCGTGCCATATCAAATTCGTTAAGTTATCCGCTGGTGTATGGGGGGCTAATATTAGACAGTTTTCGTTGTCTTTTAAAAGCGATTCCGATAGCCGCTATTTGACAACTTTGACATTTGAGCTGTCATTTATCGTTATCGTTACGGATAAGTGGCGGGAGCTAATGGACGGAAGACAAAGCCATAGCGGAAACGGAACGCATGCGTAATGCCAATTTTCAATGACCAAATCGGAAATAAAGTTTGCATTCAGCATTATTATAGTTTTCTAAATTGAAATTTCCATACAACTGTGCTCGATAGTGAATGTCCTGGCGATCAAGCACCTCCAAGAGAAGGGCATCATCCAAATCCGAATCACTGGATGAGTCCAATAAAAGCAACCTTTCGTCTATCATGATGTTTTAGAATTTTGGGTACTAGAAAATAAAACCAAGCAAAAAAGATAGCACAAAACGTATATGAAAATATGAACACAAACCATTAGATAGGTTATGTTATATTTATTTGTTATGTTTACTATCGAATTCGACTTAACGTTAACGTTAAGCAAATTGAACGAAAACTATTTTTACGATCTGTCAAATAGCGGCTTCGTATTCGTTATGGTTAACCGTTTGAATTTGCCAATACAACGAAAACTGTCTAATAACAAATAATGTCTTCCGATTTACGTTACTTATCAAAAGAATTTATAACGGAATTTATTAACGTTTACCAAAGTTATCCATGTTTGTGGCAACTAAAATGCAAAGATTATACAAACAAAACTTTGAAAAATAAGGCAAATAACCATACTTAACAAATGTCTAAAAGTAATTTTATAAAGTCGACGAGCCAATATTCGGCTGCCCAAAAATGACATGAGTTTTGGTACGTGCCGAGCCTAGCTCGCAGACCAAATCAACGGATCAAATCGGTGCAACTTATATGTAGGTGTATGGGGGGCTAATTGACCGAGATTTTGACCGATTTTGGCCGGAGAGATTTTGACCGGGTCAAATTCGGTCAAAAACTTTTACAGCCTTTTGTGAGAAAAATTGGTCTGCTTGGCAAGCTTCGCAACCGATTGAAAGTTACTCGCTAAGGAAAGCTTGTTATCTTTTTATTACCTACAACTTTGCCATTTAATGTTTTTCCATAGGACTAGTAGTTTTCCCGGAAATTGAGATAAATCGTTTTCTAGCCTTAAAAACTCACCCCCTTCCACTTCCCGACCTCAGATCGTATATTAAAGTACACGTTTCATAAGAAGCGGTTTTAGCGCACGCGTCTATTTTAAAAAACGAGCCACGAAGTGGCGAGTTTTTTAATTAACACGTGCGCTAAAACGCCTTATGAACCACGTGCTTTATACTATTTTTTCTATTTGTAGTTTCTTCAATAAAAAATACATATTTAAAAAGAAAATAAATCCTTTAAATTTTTATGTCTAAATTTTATGTTGATAATACTATTTTTTATCATAGTAGCCTCTGGACAACAAAAATTATTTTGCAAACTGTCATTTTTTGATTTATTGACCCATTTTCACCACGAGATTCTAAAGTTATTTTAGCGATATGAGATTTGAAATTGGACGGAATACGTTGTGTGTTCTTTGTACATTCGGTACATATACAGAGCGTTCGGAAATTCGGGAGATTTTGCTACTTTTTTTCGAATTTCAAAAGACTTGATTTTACGTCACGGCATTGCAATTTAGTATAGGGAAGATGAGAAATTCAAATAAAGTTGAAGTTAAAATCACAGAATATTACAGTTTGCTGTGAGTTCTCTGGTTAAAATCGACATTGGAAGGTTAGTAGATTGAATTTTGGATAGGATTTGGCAGAAAATGATAGCTTGAAGCATCTACAAAAGATTGATTTATAGATTTATGCAACCAACATACATGACTGTTATCCACACAGAATAAAAAAATAAGTTATCAAGCTAATTTTCCTCTGCGAAAAATGGGTTTTCTCGTAAATCACAAAGGCCGCGCAAGTCAATGAAATAAAACATTTAAATGTTACCAACATCAAATAAAGAAAAAACGCGTATCGAAATAGATTCATTACGATACGCAAATGCGTATCGTACTGAGCTTATTATGAACGTGAAATAGAAAAAGTATGTTTAGGAATGAGATGCGTGATCTAGCTTTGCTTGATATAGTCAGTCATTGGTTTCATGCATGTACGTATATATTTATTATTTGCTAGTATGTAGTCGATTAGAATTTTATTATTTGCCTTTCTTTAACTATGGCCCTGTCACCGTCTTATTGAATGAATGATGAATGATACGATTTGCGCGAATGACCTATAACCCCCGTTGAATCAACAGAGTCAGAGACAGACTATCAAAATGAAAACATTTGTTGTATAACTGGAAGACAAATCGGCCGAGAAGATTAAACCTAGACATCAATTATTTTTATCGTAATTTTAATGCGAAGAACCCGTTTCAATCTTTTCCACTTATTTTTAAAATAGGGTACACACTATATCGATATTTTTTGTCTACAAAGCGAAACGATTAAATCGCCATTATTTAAAAATGCTTCCTGTACGCCAAATTAATATTAAATTAGATCCATTATCGGACCAAAGAAGTACTTTCAAATTTTTTTACCTTTCTGTTAAATTAAGTAACATGGAATGAAGGTACCATAAAAGAACAAGTTTACAATCACCATCGCGATGGCTTATCTGTATCTAGTTTAGTTTTTAATTAAAATTTGTAACACCTAGTGTATCACATTCCAATTGTAATGCTCTTTACAAAATTTAATATGATATACAAGTTGACAGAAAAAATAATTAAAATAATAAGTTTGATTAAGTAAAAAATTAATAAACTACCGAGAGGTTGGCAATGGTAAAAGTAGATTGGGTATCGGATTTATTTATCTATAACGAGTTAAATTCAATTTAGCCGTTTAGTTAATTTTATTATTCGCATTTTTTCACTCTCTTTCACTACATGCAAGGATAGTTTCAACTATTTTTAAAGCAACTTAATTTAGACGTAATATTGATAACTTGATTTCGGTTAGTTCAACATTTAATATTATGAGAAAGAAAGAAAAAACTAAAAGTCTTCCTCCACAAAGTTTAATAGAATAAAAATTCTCTAGCGGTCTCTACATGTTTCGAACGTAGAAACGTTCATCATCAGGAGACAGAAAATTTAGTTAGTGCTGATGGTTTTAGCAAAAGAGAAAATTATATAGAACCTTAATTGAACTTTTATGGAATTAAAAAATTGGTGTGTAGAAGAGACATAATATGAAGAGAATTGATAAAGGTTAAACCATACTGAGTATGTGAAAAAGTTATTAAAGGGGGTCTAAACCAACCAAATAAACTGGGGAAGAAGAAAAACCCTTTCTAAGAAGAAGGTGTCGAAGAATATTTAAAAAATTTTATAAAACTTTTCGAGTATATGTCTGTAAGACATTATAAAGATAAAATTGTCTTAATTATGAAGCTAATAATATAATAATGATAAAAAAGTTTATTCAAATATTTTTTTTTACATTTAATGCTAATATATATTTTTTTGGATAAACTATCAATTCCGAACTCAGAAGTTAAATACTAATATAATATTTAACATTTAAAGTTAAATAATAATATAATATTTATTGTATATAAAGAATATATTTCATAATTCAGGCACAACTAGATTATAATATAAAACGAATATGACAATATTTTATTGGTATATTTTATATCACCATAATATACGAAGATACAATACGTTATGTATATAATATATGTATGTTATATTATGTATATTTATTTATTTTATTCATTATTTATTAATGACGTTCTTGAATATATGTCTTGGATTAGATAATATCCAATTTTTAATTTTAATTTTATAATTATTTAACGATTTAATTATTTTAATTGACTGTGGTAGCATATCAAAAATATATGGATTGATGTTTAAAAAATGTTTGTGTGCTATTGTTTTGTTTACTCTATTTTTATATGTAATAGTATTTTTATGACAAGTTTCATGTGTGTGATTAATATAATTTATTATATTTTTATGTTTAAAAATATATATTAACGTGTTGTAAGAAAATATTTGTTTAATATCCATTTTTTTGCTATCTTTAAATATTAAATCAGAAGAATATTGATGTTCTTTTTTGTAAATAATTTTTAAAATGTATTTTTGAATAGTTTCAATATTATTAAGATAATTCTTATTTTATGCCTCCCCATCCTAATATTCCATAATTTAAATGGGTTTGTACTAAAGAATAATAAAGTATTTTTAATTCTTTTATATTTAAAATTGTTTAAGATGTTTAAATTTTGGTAGGTATAAGAATTCTTAGTTTTTTTTTATAATGTAGTCACTATGTAAATCCCATTTTAAATATTTATCAAAAATTATTCCTAGATATTTAATATTTTCACCTTCCTTTATGTTAATATTATTATTGCATATTATTGGACCAATATTTGGAAGTTTATTTTTGTATTAAGTAAATGGAATGTATGTTGTTTTGTTATAATTTATAGTTAATAAGTTTTTATTAAGCAGCTGCTTATTTTTATAAAATCTTTTTCAATAGTATTTTTTAAAATATTCCAATTTAGACCTTCATAAAAAATTACCGTATCATCAGCAAAACTATGTAGTTTCCTTGGCAGTTTAAATTAAAAATATCATTTAGATAAATATTAAAAAGTATTGGTCCTAGGACTGTACCTTGTAGTACTCCATAATTAAATATTTTTGGTGAATTAATATTTTCACCAATTTTAACATGAAATTATATTCCAAAAAGTGTTTTTGTGGGGTACTGAGGATTACTGAGGATTTAATATTATATTATTATGCATATCATATTTAGTGATGGAGATAACTAATCCATCGTGAATAGGGGGGCAAGTCTAGGGGGAAGGTAGAGAAACCAGTGCAGCGAGCAAAATTTTTACAAAATATGAAACATACTAGAATCAGAAAATGAGCCGCAGTCTAAAATGTTTATGAAGAATAAGGGCCCTATACCTCCCCCCCCCCCTTACACTCCTGACTGCGCCACTGATCCGACTATGACAGGTCAATAATGTGTTTTAATTTTTATCAATTTATAGTTAATTGGCAGGAAATAAATAATTTCTGTTTCTAATTCTATAATGGACAATCGAGGTTGAAGCCAACCCTTTTTTTTATCAATTCCGAACAAACCGAACCGATGAATATCAAAATTACATTACAGAAACTTACCTACTAATAGTTTTTAGCCGTTCAATACTTTAATAATATTTTAGTCAGAATTGCCATATCGTTAAGGCTTGGGAAGTAATTCCATTTATAGTAATATTCCAATTGGTATTATAACTTAATTAAAACTATATTTTATAACTAGAATTTTTGTAAAATAGAAAAAGTTATATTTTGCAACCAAACAATAACTTTCCTAACATTTATATGAACCGAGGGGCCAGACTGCCTGCCCCTTGTCCCCCCTATACATTTTGTTTCACAGTTAGCCGTTGACTTTTAAATGTGAAATATTGTAGTGCTATACAGGGTGTCTTTAAAGGCCTATGCTAAGTACTAGCACAAATTCCTGTAGCTAAAATATGAGTATCCAGCTCAATTTACCTTAGTCCAAATAAAGTTGTAGTTTTCAAAATACAGCCTGTCAAGTTATTATTTTTTTAAACTAACGTATTTATAAGTCAGAAGAATTTTTCCTTTCATTTCGTTAGATCTATCTCACCAGCAGCACTAAATCTAAAACGGCATAACTTTTTTGTGCTTCGGTATATTAAATATCTAGTTAATAGTGCATATTCCTTGGTATGTTATGTCCAAAAAAGGCAAACCTAGTAGGTGCTGCTTCTAGCGGCCATTTCGGAAATAATGGAATTTAAATATTTCATTGCGTACTGTACTGTATAATTCGCCAAATTATACTATAATAATTATTTTACTAATTAAAAATAATTTGGAGTAATTAAAATAGTTCTATTGTAGTTGTATACGTAACGTTTATATCAGCTATCTACCTCTGTTTGCTTTGGGATACTTCATATTTGTAGGTACTATTCCAACTTATTACTAAGAGATAGGCGGACAAACATTTTCCCTACGTGTACATGTATGACACGCTAATAATTATTATTTCTTCTTAAAACTGATAATTAATAATGTAAGTATTCTCGATCTTGTATATTTTTATATTCTTAACAATTAGATAGGGATAGATTATTCATTACAATCAAGTAAATGTTTAAAAATGAACTGTTTAATGCACTGAGAAAAAAGCCTTTTACTCCTTATAAGAATTCACATACTCTTTATACAACTGTTTACTGTTTGATACTATATGTGACAGCAATGCGCTTTCCTACTGTAAGACAACGAAAATTGCTAGACCGTTGTGTAGTGATAATATCACGGTAATTTAGCAGGAGTTAATGCTACCATATGCTACCTTATTTTAGCGTTGTAAATTATAGCCACTATTGCGCTGAATAATCACAGTAATTATTAAGTTCTATTGGGGGTGTACTCTGGTTTTATATACTGTATTAGTTCCTACTGGCAGTTGTAATGAACCTTGACATTAATTATAATGATATTTGCTTGCTACGATTAATAAAGCATATTACCACTAAAAATCAGTACTGTAGTTCTCAAAAATTTAAATAGCTTCTAGTATGATTATGTTCTTGTCATTTAACATTGCATATGATTATCTATTGTGCAACATGGTTTACTGCAATGATCTTAGGTAGCAGATTATTGGTTTACTGAGATGGTAAAATTCGTCCATGGATTATAAGGTCCATGGCCTAATACTAATAGTGGGTGGTGCGAAATAAGAATATTCTATTGCTTTATCTGACATGCAAAGTTTAAAAAAGCTTAAATACACAGTAAAAATAAATTTATGGAAACACATATTGATACGATTAATAAAATTCAAATTCAGATAGGATAGCTAGAATACTCCGAACAACGATGTAACCGCAACAAATACGTTAAAAGTAATAATACGGCGCGCGGCGATTGCCGATCGCTACAAACAGTCACTAACGTCTTGTGGATTATAGGTTCTAACGGATACAATTCGTTTTTGGGGACTGCTTTCTTTGTAGAGAAAGCCCTTTACTGGGAACAAAATGTGTGGCATTGAGAAGATACAATTGATATAACACTAAAGCGGGTTTGATACAATAGCCATTTATTTTATATGTGTTAATAAAAAATAAGCTATCAATTCAAACTATGTCTCAGCATACCTGTTATATCAGATCATTTTCCTCAGTGTAGACCGATCGTCATTTCGTAACGCTTATTTTAGCGTTGTAAATCTTAGAGCTAGTATGGTAAATTTTAAGAGTGTTATCAAATTGGTCCCATTTTCATAATAACCATATCAATATGGTTACCGCCGTCGCAGTCGGCGTCGTCCTCAACTTTATGGTCATGAATAAACAGGTTAATATGTATGGGTCCCTATAAAGCTCTCCAATAATGATAGGAATCATGGTGCTTTCAGCGAGTAGCGTATATAGCCACAACACCTTAAAAAGAAGCCATGAAGTGATATCGGGCAACGCCGCATCAGCTGGGAGTTGCGGATCCACAAGCTATTATTATGACGCTCGGCAACGGGCGAGTTTTTTAATCTTTCTGATATTTTTTGTGTTTTTTTGGCTCTGTTGCCACTATACTGATATTGAAAAATGTACAAAAAAGTAATAAATAGTTTTGGATAACAAGAACAACTTACCTAATTACTAAATAATAGTAATATTACGTTGAGATGCTGTTTTTGTTTCACTACGAGTAGATTTATTTGATCGATCAAAAGTAATATTCTATTATACAAACTATTATCTTCTGCGTTTAAAGTACAGGATTAACTATCGACTTCTGAAGTGTCAAAATTTAGTAAATTTAAGGCTTTGTTTAAGAAAACTACGCTTGTCTTAAGAAAGTCACCTGCTATCTGGGTAACTTCGTTACTTTCACAATGTGTGAATTGGTACCGAGACAATAAGTTTTCAAGCTAAGACCACCTGCTTAGTTTCATTTCAAAGGGTAAAATCCATTTCAAATCATTGTAAGCCAATTCATTACCTTTTAAAAAAACCTTTACCTTCATATCAATGTCCATTGATTAACAATATTTATACATTCATTGGTCAAATCTAAACTATAAATATATATTACACTCTCTTCACCTGCTGTTAAAACACTTTTATAGTTAGAGTTACACCCAGGAATACAGCAGGGGCTTGGCGTATTGATAAATAGACAAACTAAAAGAAAAAATAGCACTTGTATCTAGAGGTATCTTAGCTATTTATGAACTATCTCTACTAGTGATATTTTTAAACTAATTCACATATACCTTCAAGTTAAATAAACACTTCAATATTTAATAAATGAACTGTAGGCACAAAACAATAAAGTTTATCCCAAAGAGCTAACTAGAATACAAAAAACACAAATTTTAAAATAAAACAAATAAAATTCTGCCGCGTAAACAAACCGCCAGGCCGGCCAGGCTGTTGGATTTTTCACTTTATTAATGCTATTAGAGCAAACCCGCACCAAAAATTTTCATCAGTATTTTGTAGAGGTTCTTAGCAATCGTAAAAATACAAATTAACACTACACCTACACCTAGTTCGCGCGTAAATTAGATACGAAACCATGGCTAACCTCAAAAAAGTCACGTGACACATGGATCTTCAAGCAGTGTTGTCGATGTTTCTGTTTCACGGCTTCTTTTAAGGTGGTTGTGGTATAGCCCTTTTAATAGGCAGTTTCTCCGAAACCTTAAGCAATTTTGTCAATAATCTTATACCCGTACCCACCAACATATATTTTTGCTGATTAAGGTTTAATTGTGATTAACTGATTAAATCGGTAACCCCCGATCAACTTTTTTACTTAATCGCCAATTAACTGTACCCGGTCAAATTTTGCCCATTAGTTACCTTATTGGGATTAGAAAACGTCAAGAAACGTTATTTTGTTTAAAATGCGGTGTTGTTATTTTGATTTTTTGCTAAATATTTGCATTTCAAACTAGAGGGACATAAAAGAGCTCGGCTTGTATTTATAACGACCTAGATGTACTAGATATTGCACAAGATGGGTTTCCTAAAAATTTTAACGAGAGATCAAATTATATTGAAGAGATGTCTTGAGGTTTTTCGAAGATTTCGGTTGGCAAACCCTGCAGTGGCCGAAATATTAGAATATATTTATCCCCTTCTTATTTACGAAAATAGAGTGTAAACAATTTTATTTAAGTTGGATAAAAGGTAAACTTGGCGGATCATAATAATATACTTTCGTCCCCAGAAGGGCCAGAAGGCGACTTTATATCTACAAATAATACATTAACCCATTAAGGCCTGAGTTTTTTATATTCGAAATTTTAAGGAACAAATTATATTTTAATACTTTAATTAGCAATACAAAAACGTTTTAGGTCAAATTATTCAATGTTATTTCGTTATTTTCAAGATGGCGGCCGTTCCTTATATGGCACGCTAGTCCTTTAGGGTCCGTAAAACTACTAATATAAAAAAAATTAAAAAAGTGATTCAAACATTTATTTAGATAATATAATCAATAAAACAAGTTTTTTTATTTCATTTAGTATGAAAATCAACAAAGCAGTCAATACATAGTCCTACGACACATTTGCGACACTGTGTGCGCACAGAACTACTTTTATTATATTGCATCGTCGGTGTTTGTTGTTGGGGACATATTCCACCAAATGATTTTTTTCATCAAGCCGTATATCTGGAGAGATTCTAGAAACTGTTGAAAAACACCAAAATCATTTGGTGGAATATATCCCCAACAACAAACGCCGACGATGCTCCGGACAATATCATAAAGGTAGTTCTGTGCGCACACAGTGTCGCAAATGTGACGTAGGACTATGTATTGACTGCTTTGTTGATTTTCATACTAAATGAAATAAAAAAATCTTGTTTTATTGATTATATCATCTAAATAAATGTTTAAATCACTTTTTTAATTTTTTTTCCAATAGAAGTTTTACGGACCCTAAAGGACTAGCGTTCCATATAAGGAACAGCAGAATAAAATGCGAAACTAAGAAAAACCAAAATATTATAAATTATTCTATCAATAAAAATCAATGTTCGGTACACCAATGTTTACTAAAACATTACTAGTTTCAGTCTAAATATTTGTAAAACCACCAAAATCTGTACTTACCCCTCTTGACGCGCCATTTTCGTGTATGCACCAGACAGCCGAATGGAGCAAATAGTTTTTAAAAAACTCTTTTTGTTTACTCGACGTTAAAACTGATATGAAACATTACCGAAATACTTAACAACCTGAAAACATCGACCTAAGGAGAGTTTTTGAAATTAAACTATTTTTTTTTAACCATTTTATGATGCGTTGTTTTGCGTGCCTTATATGGAACGCTAGTACTTAATGGGTTAAAACGTAAAGTAAATTTAAATATGTCTGATACGATGACCACTTACATAGGAGTATCAGTAAATAAGAAAATTAAAATTATGGCAGACTTTGCCCCGAAATTGCCCACAACTAGGCGGCAGTTTTGGGTCGAGCTTCCCGAAAATGATACCTCAGTTGACTTAATTAACGAAGGTCTTTAATTAGTGTTTAAGTTTAGTTCAGTATTTTTTGCATTGTATTGTTTCTTCTATTATTAGCCACTAAAATCCTAAGTCCATACACTGTTTCGTTAAATATATTGCTAGTTTATTTCCACTGTAAAACTGTTTATGAATTTTGAAGAAGTAGTCCATACTCAAAGTGGAGTTAAATTTATAGAAAAAGAAAAGCACAAAGTCTTTCTCCACAATTTTTATTATTAGAATAACTAGGCGAACCTAAAATGATTCATAATAATTCAATTCGACATGTTTCGAGTGTAGAAACACTCATCATGAGGAAAACAAAGCAAATGGTACAATGCTGATGTTGTTAGCAATAGAGAAAAAGGAAAGTTAGGGAGTTTGAACAGACTTTGTGAAAATCATTAATTAAGTAATGAAAAATCTTAAATTTCATTTAACTTACGTAACTCACGATACATGTAAAAATATTGAAATAAGAGGGAAAGAAAAGAAAAAATTGTTATTCATAAAAGTCAAAGCATCTGTAAAAGATAAAAAAAGGCAGTTACGGCCCAGTTACCCCGGCAGGAGTCAAAACATACACATTGTGTGAAAAATTAATACTTTTAAAAAAGTTTTTAAAAAAAGTTTTTTGTTTTACTAGAACATCTTAGTTTATGAATTGTTTATATATCATTATTTGATCTAATTAATTTTTAATTTAAAAAAATAATCGGCTAATTTTGCCGCAATAGTTAGTATTAATGAGCTACCTACTCTTTTTATGTTCCAAATTTCATTGTATTATCTTTAAAAATAACAAAACTGCAATGCGTAAATACAAAAATTAATTGTTCTTAAATGTCGCTTTTTTCGCGTACTGTTTTCCTTTAGCACTTTAGCAGGCATGTTATTGACTATCTACCGAAGAACAAAAAAATCCCCGAAAAAAGCGGGATTGCCAGCTAATTTTTCTTAATTTCAATTTAGTAACAGTGATTAGTAAATTATGCAAATAAAAACTTGGTGATATGCAAACTAACCAAATCGCGATTAAAGCAAATTGGAGAATTAACTAATTCTGATTAACGTGTAAATTGGTGGATATAGCCATAACTATCATTAGTTAGTTTTTTTCCTTTCACAACCAAATAACATAACCTTATATTTTTAAAGTTGGTGAGCGTCGATCGATACGACGTTGGAGACAGTTGGAATGATACTGCCAACTTAAATTAGTGTATGCCAAACTACAGAAACAAAATAGTGTGCCATTTATATGGCTTATGGGTGTTCTTCTTTTCTTTTTTAGTTCTGTGGTAGGTAATACATAAAAGTAAATAGGTAGGTATGTACATTAAATATGCAAATTAAAACAACAAAAGTTCATGCAAATCCCTATAATATCGAAATAAATTGCTATATTCCAGCAATATAAAAAAATAGGTTAAGAGCAAATACTAGTGACGCTTTCGCCATTTCATGGATTATTCTCCGAAAAACGGTCAACTACCCGTCTTTGGGTAGAAGTTACCTAGTTTTAATTAAAAAAAAAATTAATTGTTAAATTGATAAAAGCATAAAAAGAAATTTTGTCAAATTGGCTCATATTTCTTTTTCTGTTTTTATTAATTAATAAATCCAACCTTTTTTAACGTAAAACTGTAGGGAATTGTACTCCGAAGATGAGTATTTGTCCGATGTTTGGATAAAATGAATAGGTCACGAAATATTGACGAAAAAACGAAATGGCGAATGCGCCACTAGTGCTTGGTCTTTAAAGCTAAATATAATCTGACAAAAAACATATTAGTATACGATAAATAGTTAATATTCTAAATTTCTCTTCCTTTTGAAATTTTTTTCGCATTTCGAATTTTTTTCTTAACTGCAAATTCAAATTTTAAAATTGCAATCAAATAAAACAAAATTTCATGTTATCATTTACTAAACAAAAGAATATGTTTTGACACAACACAAATATTGCAAATTGTGACATTTCTCAAAAAAATAAACTAAATTATTAATAATAATTTGTAACTAAACTTTTAAAACAATCTGATAATTATTATTCTTAATAATACAATATTTTTTCAGTATTTAATAGACTAATAGAATAAATACAGAAGCTTTCTTGGTGTGTAAACCGTTTTAAACTATAACCTACTTTTTTCCAGTAGCAAAAGACCCGATCCAAATATATAAATAACAAAACTAATATTTTTTTTGGGCCCTAATGTAGTATCTGACAACTCTTACAACGTCCTAAACCCAAAAAAACAGAAAATCAACAACGACATAACAATACATAAACATAGAAAATTACCTCTTTTAGGAGTACTTTCTTGTAGCAACGGCATGCCTTTCACAAAAACGAAAGAAAATCACAGTCTAATTAAAAATCCTTATCACAAAAACATCATTATCAACACGAAAATAATCACCAGTCCAATATTATCGTAATATCGAGTCCAAAACGTGCTGTTATTAGAAAGTGTTACACAACTACTTGTTTTGGCACATGAGCGCTTACTGACTATGAAAATTTTTACACACTCAAGGGATGACCTACACTAACTCCAACCCCCACCAGTGGTGGAGGGGGTAGATAGAGGGAGAATTAGAGCAGCAAGCACCCCCTCGAGCGAAATTCAAAGAGAGACGGCCGTAGGTAAGGGATGCGGAAGGTAGGTATTAAAGCTCGGTTTGCGACGAGCTTTTATTGGGGTGGTAGAGCGTATTGTTGTTTTTACGCACTTGTGCAAACGTTAATTAATGCGGGTGGGGGTAGCTTGGAGATGGAACGTATTTTCTCAAAGCGTCTATTGAAGATGATTTACTTGTAACTCTGTTTCTTAGTTAAAATTAATTCAATTTATTTAATTAAATTAAAGATTTTACAATATTTCAATATACATTTCTTATTTTAAGAGTCAATAATAATTATTTGCAGTGCACAATATGCCATAGTGGCTTGTGTGTACACTACTATATTTCTATCAGTCTAATTCAATATCTAAGTACATTAAAATTTTATAATACAAATCACAGATAGTGGCAACTAGTTACGTATCACAGTAGTAACATTTCTCCAAATTAAAATATGTCGAAAACTTGTATATTTGTTTTTAATAGCCAAGCTGGTATTTCTTTTTAAATTTTACTAAAGGGATTGTTTCTTAAGTGTAATGGTAATTTATTATAGATTTTTGGTCCGGTAAAAAATAAACATCTTTGAGTCGCAGAGGTCACACTTCTTGTGACTATATCGTGGCTTGTTTTTATCAGTAATATTTTTTTGACCAATTAGCCTTATAACTGATCTCAGGTACAATTTCCTTAGACATAAAACACCAGCCTCACTAAAAAGCAGATCAGTGGGGTAAGTCTGATTCTTGAAATACATTATTTTTAGAATACGTTTTTGCGCAATTATGAGAGGGGTCAGAGTAGTGACATACGCAGCACCCCATGCGACTATACCATAGTTTAGAAATAGTTTTATTTGATTCGTTATTTTAATCATATAGGTACAGTGTCACCAGTAAAGTCCGCATCATATGGGATTTTTTTTTATTAACAGCTTTATTCGAAATTTAACTTTGGCATTAAGTTCTGCTTCGATCGAGATGAAAATTAAGCAAGAAAAAATAGTAGTCACGTGCTTCGCATTATCTGTCAAATTTAAATTTTTTCCAAAAAATAATTCAAAAGTGGGGTTATTTCTGAAAATATCGAAAAAGTTATTGGAAAAAGTTTTTTTAACTGCAGTTTCTAGCCCAAATGCAAAATTTCAGCCGCATAAGATAATTTTGATTTTTTACCTATAGTTTGTAAATTGCACCACTTTTGCAAAATAAGACTCAACGCAACCTACATAAAACTTCTTAGTTTTGACAATGCTTTATTTCAGGTACATTTTCTTTAAAGTAGCACCATATTAAATGTGTGTTTTTCTACAAAATCAAAATTGAGCTATTAAAATTTGGTCGCATGTGATGCAAAGTTCATTTGTTTTTGACCCTGTATAAGGTACTTCATAAAATAAGTATTTTTGAAAACGTAGTTTGTGTCTGAAAGTAACACATCTTAATATTAAGACAAAAAGAACACCGTGTCATCAGTAAAGTGTTCATTAAGTGGAAAATAAATTTTAGTTTAACATCTATTTTCAACGATTTAATTTAAAAACCCTTTATTTTATTTTTTATTTTTTTACTTTCAGACACAAACTACGTATTCAAAAATACTTATTTTATGAAGTTACCTTATACAGGGTCAAAAACAAATTAACTTTGCATCACATGCGACCAAAGAAATAAATATATCAAATGAAAAAAAAAACAATCAATAATAAGGATACATAATTATGTCCTTATGGCAATAATTTAAAGGGTTGGCATTTTCTGATTTCCCATTTATATATATTTTTTTAAATGTATTGATATTTTATATATTTTTAAAATACTTATAATAATATGGTATCAATTACCCAGTATGTGGGGTTTAATACCTTAGTATAATACAGAAGTTATGTTTTTTAACTTGAACTACTTTTTTTCTACCCCCTTAATTGCATCAGTACATTTGAATCCACCAATCCTAATGGCGCCCCCTAAGAAATTATCAAAATCATCCTGACCTGATTAAACAATGTGTACAAACCGTGGCCTTATCTTCAACAAATAAATATGTGGTTGGATTACACTCATTTGTTTTCGATTAGCCCTTTGCCCTATCGTCATTTACTTGTTTATTCTTGACCTGGTACTAGTTTTGCTTATCAGCCATCTGCTAAAAGGTTGCCAAGGTATATTTAAACGTATGTTTTCAACACCTTCATGTTATCTGGTAAGAAATACCTACTTAGAAGTCTCGAGGAATAAGAATATTATAAAAATTATCACAACACAAATAGAGATGAATACGTGCATAAAACATCAGTGTTTCGGTAATACTACTAGAGGAAGGGGCCCAAACTTGAGGCACTTTTTTTGTAAATTCGAATGAAAATTCATCATTGAACAAATGTTTATTATTATTGTACTGGGTGTTCCACCTAAGGAGGTAATCGGCTATATCTCAGAAAGTAATAACATTAGGACTTTGGGAAAAAACATATATCGATAAAAGCGGCCAAGAGAAATTGATTTTGATTTTTCTTAATAAAAATATGTTAAAAATATAAGCATTTTATTCAAAAAAAAATTATGGGAGACAGTTCGAGCATCTTGGACGTCATTAAACCAGTGATTTAATTGATTAATGAATGTTTTAAAAAATGGCCTATTTTTCCATATTAGTTATTATTATCCCTAATTTCTCTAGTTTAACAAAAGATATCACGTTGCGGTTTTCAGTTCTTTGTAGTAACTTTTCCTCCTCTACAAGCTGATGGGGTTAGTTTTTTAATCTGACGTTTCGGATTCGAGCGACCATCATCAACTTTTTTATTTTAAATACGGACCTGGATTTTTTATTATAAGCCTAAAATAAAATATGATGAAAAAGTCATATCATAACATAACAGGCCAAGAAACAACTTCGTTGGATGGTTTACTCTCATAAATGCTTTTTACTGCAGTTAAGTATTTAAATCCTTCATTATTTTTACAGTTACAACCATTTTGTTCCTTCCTTGACCTCCTACTTTACCGGGAATTCCATTTATCGGAAAAAATTTCGACAATACTAATTGAGTCTATTAAACTTAAATTTCTACTATCCAACGAGGATATTATGTCCGATATAAAACTGAAAGTAACCATAACAAAAACAAGATATTTAGCTACACTTGCACTTTTTACTCTTTACTTTGCAAAACACGCGGCGAATCGTCATCTACATCCAAAATTAGTTCTTTAATGGCTTCGAAATGCTCTGCGTAGAATATTGCGGCCTTAATCCATGTTCCTCACCGGGTAATTACAACTTCTGGAGGTAAACTTTTTTTTTTTTAATTTATTTAGCAACAGCAATATTACAATATAATTACAACAATACAATTTAACATTTTCTTCTTACAGCCATTACTAGGTTGGTTGCACGATGGTATCTAAAGATACTGTGTGTGCACCTATTTCTATTTTCTATTGTAGGTACATTATTTCACTATCAATAAAAATATCAATAACATCGCTAAAAGTACTAATAACATTGTTAAATTTGGTTTACTTTACTTCAGGTTTCAGGTACTTTTTGTACATACATCCCCAGTGGCGGATTTAAGGAAAAAAGCCCAGGCGGCGATTTCCTAAGAGGGGCCCAGTTGTTCGGTACATTAAATAAATTAAGTGATAAAACCCCGCTTTAAACTGGTTAAGACAATAAAAAAGTATTAAACCATAACCTATACAAAAATCAGCTTTCTAATTCCATCGGTTTTGGAACCACAAGGCACAAGGCTTAGTATAGCATGCTAGTTTTATCTGACAAAAAACAACAAATGCAGTAAAAAAGTAAGTAATTTTACAACTTTAACTTACCTTTGATTAGATTTACAACAAGCGGGAGCAGGTAACCAGTTCAGGCATAGATGCAGCATGCGACTGTAGCTGGTAGCTACCAGAAGTACCAGAGTTGCCAAATTTAAGAAACGAATTAATTTAGTGATTTTACATTCTACTTGAGAATGTGGAGTACAAAGGGCCGGGGGCCCTTTGACCATTCTTTCGGAGGGCCCAGGCGGCTAATGTCCATTTAGCCATTCCTTAAATCCGCCACTGTACATCCCACTATCACCTACTATTCCAGATTTTTACACAAGGGTGAAACCAGTGTCAAGGATCCACCGCGTAGTTTGGTGTTTTACTTGGTTATAAGGTTTTATTTTTAAGTACAAAGGTATAGAATTGTAAAATTTTGGGTCTGCACAGTATTTATGTTTTTGACAGGCAGTATGCTTGGGGTTACGTAGCAGGACATTTTGCAACGGTGCGTTTCGACTGTTTACACCATGATTTAAGATTTCTTTGTAATATGGTACTTTTAGCATAAATCTTATAACTGACTTAATGTAAAGCTGATCAAGTGTGAGCAGTCCGCTCTCTTTATAAACCAGTTCTGTAGGGTATATCTTGTTTTTAAAAAGCATCACTTTTATCACCTATTTTTGTGAACTAACTCCTGGTAATCTCTCCTTATACAACTATATTATTAGAGGTGCTTTTAGAAGCACTTTTTTTACATTTGACATTAATTTATTTACCAAAGGTTTATGTAGGTAAAGTATGTTTCACAATAAATGGTTGACTCCGTTTAACTACCTGGGACGTTTTGCAAGAGGCCGGCGGCCGAGCTCTACCAGAAGCAGATAATATTATGTATTACAAATCATTATAAATATAGTTTGTTAAGCAGGTAATAATAACGCTTTATTAAGTAACAATAAACAATAACAAGATACCTGAAAACCCCGGAAACCCCCCAAACCCCTTGTTTATAACCAAAATCTCAGAATAATTATTATAATCCTCAGATCACTGAAATAAGTACCGAACTGGACATTAAACTTAACGTTTTAAATTTTTTGATAAAGCCGAAAACATAAAAATATGCTCTTAAAACAATAGTTTATGAAAAATATGCATTATATTGTAAAATTGACAAAATATGCAAAAAATCCATATAAGTATATGCATTTTTCATATATTCCGCCTTGTTAAAAATAACACCGCAAAAATTCCTTTTCCATATTTACGCAAAGTATAGCACCAATAGGAATGAGTTGATGCTACTTCAGTTAAAGTGTCCTCTACATAAATGATGTCCTCTCGATTTATCATTTTTCGTGAATGGAAGCCATATTGAATATATACGGCACGTCAATGACAACTGAACGTTTTGTCCAGGATGAATGGTCCGTAAAAAGATTATTTTAATAGAAATTGCATTTTGCTGATCCCTAGTTCAGTTGTCCATGCCATGAAACGCGACGTTATTTGCTAAACAAGATATTTTCGAAGAAAGGAATTTACTAAATGTTTAAGAATTAGAAAATAAAGGGGCCAAGGTGTGTAACGAATTTGAATAAAACTATGATGATTATATCGCAGGACTACACTTTTATTGTGAAGCGATAAATTCATTGAGCCATATTCTTGGTTGCAAATAAAATAAAGTTGCCTAACAATTGTATAACCTGTGGCGTAGCATTAGGGGGGTGGGGGTCCGTCTAGGGTACCATTCCAAGGCGGAAGCTACTAGCATTATGCTTAAGGTCGTGCCTATAGGACCCAATGCTAATGGTCCCATGGCAATAATTATGTTTTTAAAACTCTCTATCCTAAAGTTTTCCTATTTAAAAATCTAATGTCGGTTTACCCTTGGATTTAAAAAAAATAATGAACTAACCATCCACTTTAAGGCGATAGGGGATGGAGACAACCGCCCCTTAGACCTCAATACACTTTCTCTTATAAATCTTTAAAAGTAACTTCATTATTTCTCAATATACAATTGTAGATATATTGAAATAGATTAGAGGAGAAGGCCCGAATATGGGCCTTGCATTTAATATGAGCCCCCTCAAAAACTCAGTAGGACCTTAAGCGACATCTGTGTAAAATAGCTTTAAATACACTTATTGGTAGCCAACGTTTTACCGATACTCTGTTATAAATGTAATTCGGTTGTCAACAGTTAGTGGTGAAAAATTTGATTATATATTTAGAGGTAAGTTGCGTAAGGATATTTTGTCAAATTATAGCTGACTAGGTATGAAATATTCGCATCAGTGTGTTGTATTAAGATGTAAGATTAAGTTTTGTTATATTTCCATAGATATTAAGTCAATACCAAAAAATAATATGACATTTTATTTGAATGACACACTTTGCTGGTAATATATGGGCTCTTTGCTGGTCCGAATATGGGCCTGGGCCCATATTTGGACCTGACTTTAAATGTTTTTGTTTTTTCCAGGATACAGAGGATGCCACGTAATCAGCCAAAGTACTTATCAACGAATCTAAGAAAAAAATGGAGTTCCGAAGATATGGTAAGGGCTTTGGACAATGTCAATAATCAAAGTATGGGCTTAAAAGGAGCTAGTAAATCTTTTAATGTACCAAGATCTACACTTCAAAGATTTTTGAAAAGGACTTAGAGCAATCACTTTATACCCCTAAAAAGCTACCCCCGAAACGAAAAGTTTTTTAAAACCAAAACCGACAAAGGAGGCATCTAAGAAACAAAGTAAGTAATGATGCTGATACCGACTAAGACTCCAACGCAGAAAATGAACCATTTTGTTCCGGCTGACGATGACATGATTATCGATGAAATCGGCCAAATCGTTCCAGATGCCACATGCCTGTTTTGTTATTTATACTCTATCGTAAATAAGATATCTTCTAATATTTCCGCCTCTGCAGGCTTTATCTACAGAGAAAACGTAAAACACTACAACAAATATGGCGCCGAGCCGGTTCTGGAGTATATTATATACAGGGTGTCCGGAAAATACGTGTACAACGTTTGACGACAGACTCCTGACGTCAAAATAGGTCGATCTAAGCCGACTTAGTTATATCCAAAATTGTATCGTTTAGCCGGTAGAGGGCGTCAAAAATTTGTAAAAATATTGGTTTTTCCCAAATTACGTGAAAACCTGCTAATCGATTTTATTGATTTTTAGTATGTAGACTAATACTATAAAATGACGTTTTCTAGTAATACGTCAACATTTCTCCTCATTTTTTATATGAACGGCGTTATGACAACCCAGATATTTTTGTACAGTGACTGGATGTATTTGAAAGCTATTTTACCTCTTTAATATTTTTCGTTGAATGAGCTGTTTTGCCAGAAGAAAATATTTACAATATTTAGTATTATTCGTAATAATATTAAAATCAAATTACCTGTAACAATAATTTTGTAAGTGACCTTGTTGCTATGGCATTTAATAATTTGACAATTATTGACAAATTGTCACCAGTCTATGAAATTTACTCAATTATACGATCACCATTCTTGAATTACAAGTTCATTTTACCATTAAAAATGGAAAATTATACGAACTCTGAGAAGGTTGACATGCTCCTGGTATACGGGTTTTGTCAAGGAAATGGGCGTCAGAGTGTTAGGGTTTACATGGAGAGGTTTCCTAACCGTCGAATACCAAACTACCAAACATTTGCCAATATCGAGCGTCATCTTCGGGAAACGGGCAGCTTTGAGAAAAACTTTGAAGGCAGGGGTCGTATGCGAACAACTCAAACTGTGGAAACAGAAGAGATGATTCTGGAAAGAGTTGAAGAAGAACCAAGTACCAGTACCCGTCGCTTAGAACGTGAGTTACATGTTCCTAAAACGATTGTTAATGAGGTTTTAAAAGAACAGTTGTTACATCCTTATCACGTGCAAAAAGTCCAGGAACTTTTGCCGACTGATCCTTCCATGCGGCTTACATTTTGTCAAATTATTAGAAACAAAAGAATCCATGATCCAAATTTTTGTAGAACAATTATGTTTACTGACGAGGCGTGCTTTACAAGATCTGGAGTAACCAATCTGCATAACGAACATATGTATTCCGATGAAAATCCACATGCCATTAAAGTTGCACATCATCAGCATCAATTTAAATTAAATATTTGGGCAGGTATTATTGATCGCTACCTTATTGGACCCATTGTTATTCCAGACAGGTTAGATGGAAATATTTATTTAAATTTTTTGCAAGACACATTACGAATTCTTCTGGACAATTTGCCCCTTTTACTTCGGAGGGAAATGTGGTATATGCATGATGGTGCCCCGCCCCATTTTTCCGTTGCCGTTCGGCAATACTTACATCACCAATATCACAACCGATGGATTGGAAGTGGCAATGATGCACCATTAAAATGGCCACCACGTTCTGCTGAGTTAAATATGTGTGACTTTTTTTTGTGGGGCGCTATTAAAACAGAAGTTTACAAGACTCCGGTAAACACACGCGATGATTTATTGCAGCGGATTTTAAATGCAGGCAACCATTTTAATAACCCCGAGACATTAGATAGGGTCCAATATCATTTTTTAAGGAGTGTTAATAAGTGTATTCAGCAAGATGGCGGTCATTTTACACATTTGCTTAAGTAATGTTTTTGTTTTACTTAGTTTTTTACAATACATACTTTCAACTTTGTTGTACTTTGTTTTATTTTTTATTGTTAATAATTGATGTATGCAGGTAATTGTAAATATTTTCTTCTGGCAAAACAGCTCATTAAACGAAAAATATTAAAGAGGTAAAATAGCTTCCAAATACATCCAGTCACTCTACAAAAATATCTGGGTTGTCATAACGCCGTTCATATATAAAATGAAGAGAAATGTTGACGTATTATATCACTTTTATAACACTTCCACTTATTTACAGCCGGTGACTATACTACTAGAAAACGTAATTTTATAGTATTAGTCTACATCAAAAAATCGATTAGCAGGTTTTTACGTAATTTAGGAAAAACCAATATTTTTACAAATTTTTGACGCCCTCTACCGGCTAAACGAGACAATTTTGGATATAACTAAGTCGGCTTTGATCGACCTATTTTGAAGTCAGGAGTCTTTCGGGTTTGTACAACGTTTGATGTACACGAATTTTCCGGACACCCTGTATGTTGACGATGTCGCTAGACAAGGAAAATTTAATAACAAGAGGGTTGTGCGCATGCCCATATCTGTTGGCGAGCTGTGCGTACAAACGCATTTTTTCCCTCATAAAACTTAACTTTTGTTTGCGCACAAGATAAGGTGTACGGATCCAAAGGCTATGCTAAAACCCAGAATGTGTCCTGGGAAAACCGGACGGATGGGAATAGTGAACTTGTACTTTTGCGCTTCAGAAGTTTCAAATAAAACAATAGTAATTTGAGCATTGCCATTTTGACAGACAAAACTTAAACACCATATTGATAGTAATATTTCATGAGAATATATTTTCTCTTTAAAAGCTTTCCATCTCTTAAAATCTATAATGTCTCTTTTAGCGACGCATTATTTTTCAATATCCTTTTTATATTTTCTTGGATATTTTTCCCTTATAAAAGGAGTTGCATTATACTAAGTACTTTCTGAAGTAAAATGAGAGCACAAAGCTTTTTTCCTCGTTAATAATTAACCGGAGAAGAAGATAGGAACTAAATTACATCAAAGGCAAACCTGTCACGGACAATATGCTTTTGAAGTGTATTTCTCTTGCTAAAAGGAAGCTGAGCTGCACGCTATACTTTTATAAGAAGCGAAATTGGTTTTATTAATTTTAAATCTTTGAGTTCTTTGCTGAAACTTAGCTAATTAGAACAGATTTTTATGAAGCGTAGGGTCGGACTTTAGACAGCAAAGGCGTATTCTGCCTTGTAACGATATAAACGATAAGAACCTCCCAAAGTGGGGGAAATTAAGTACTGTGAAAACATAACTTTTCTCTCTGTAATTCTTTCCAGTTACCACTTTTGAAACGTAGATTTAAGGGAATTCTTACCTTTAAAAATATGTATTAATTTGTAGGATTTTCAAAAAGGAATAATTGTAACTGATCTTGTTATTCGATGTTGTTGAAAAATATATATTGTATAAGTAATTCAAACTCACAGATTATCAGAATCGAGCAGCTCAACGAACCGCTCGACAAGTTTGTGGGCTACTTTGTAGGTAGTTACATTTTAAGAAAAAAGAAAAGCACAATGTCTTTCTCCACAAGTTTATTAGAATAACTAGGTGAACCTAGAATAATCCTTAATAATTCATTTAAGTTAATTAATTTAAGTAATTAAATTTGACTATTTTGCTACCTCAAAATCGAATCTCACATAATTTATCACAGATTATTACTGCAGAAGTACAGAACCCCACCATCATGTTTAATTATGTCGCGAGCTTTAAGCTCACGACTAAAGCGGAAAATCGTGCGTGAGCCCCTTTTTATCGGGTGAGTTTTTTACGCACACGTCGCGGTTTTACCCACCACGTGATACGAAAGAACGAAAGCACGCGTTCGGGGACCAGGTGTACGGAGAGATTCCCGAAAAGTGGAAATTTAGGGGGAGATTTTGCGATGACAACTTTACCGTCTCCCCGTGCAGATAAAACTGTTTATAAAACTGTTAAACTTTTAAGTTAGGTCGAAATGTTGTAAAAAATAGAAATGTAAATACATAATAGATAAAGTCGCCACAGTGGTTCTTTTCCCGTGCGTCATCACTTTTACGTCATCAAAATCGTATGAATCAAATCAAAATTACGAGACGAAAAAAGTCAAAACTAAGTTAAGTTCATAAAATGGACGTGCCTGCCTACCGTTTGACGTACCTACATAATATCCCGAAAAATTATTATTTATTTTAAGTTTTGCCCGGCATTCTCTATTATCTAAAAGAAATTGACAAACAAATGTTTATACATTTAATACTATTTTTAAAGCTTAAAATCTAGAAAAGTTTGGTGTTTTATTGACTACTAAAATCGCAAAAGTCAAATTTTTGACATCCTTTCATTTAAGGGAATTTAGCCACTGCCATAACCTTTCCAAAGAACTTTCACGGTTAGATTATTTAAAATAAATAAATTAGGTATTATAAAAATCCATAAATACTTACCGCCAAAACAGATGGTGGGTATAATTAGCTCTAAAAAGAACTATTTTTAGAAAAAGGAACAGTTTTAAGGCACACAGATTTACAAAATACGAATTAGATTGCCAGATCAAAATAAGGTTGACAATGACGTTCTAAAATACAACGGTTGTTAACTAAACAATTAAAAAAAGTAATTAATTGACGTTTATAGTTTTATTCTTGTCTAGCACATTATATTATTGCGGAATCTTGGAGACGTTCTTTTATGCTTTTATTCAAACTTGTTACTGTAATAAATAAGGATGCAGAGTTATTAACCACGTTGAGTCCTGATCGTTGATTGATGACGCACGGGCAAAGATCCACTGTGGCGACTTTGGGTAAAGTCGCCACAGTGGTTCTTTTCCCGTGCGTCATCACTTTTACGTCATCAAAATCGTATGAATCAAATCAAAATTACGAGACGAAAAAAGTCAAAACTAAGTTAAGTTCATAAAATGGACGTGCCTGCCTACCGTTTGACGTACCTACATAATATCCCGAAAACTTATTATTTATTTTAAGTTTTGCCCGGCATTCTCTATTATCTAAAAGAAATTGACAAACAAATGTTAATACATTTAATACTATTTTTAAAGCTTAAAATCTAGAAAAGTTTGATGTTTTATTGACTATTAAAATCGCAATAGTAAAATTTTTAACATCCTTTCGTTTAAGGGAATTTAGCCACTGCCGTGACCTTTCCAAAGAACTTTCACGGTTAGAATATTTAAAATAAATAAATTAGGTATTATAAAAATCCATAAATACTTACCGCCAAAACAGATGGTTGGTATAATTAGCTCTAAAAAGAACTATTTTTAGAAAAAGCAACAGTTTTAAGGCACACAGATTTACAAAATACGAATTAGATTGGCAGATCAAAATAAGGTTGACAATGACGTTCTAAAATATAACGGTTGTCAACTAAACAAATAAAAAAAGTAATTAATTGACGTTTATAGTTTTATTCTTGTCTAGCACATTATATTATTGCGGAATCTTGGAGACGTTCTTTTATGCTTTTATTCAAACTTGTTACTGTAATAAACAAGGATGCAGAGTTATTAACCACGTTGAGTCCTGATCGTTGATTGATGACGCACGGGCAAAGATCCACTGTGGCGACTTTATGCAGTTTGAGTTTCTAGCTTTCAATAAATTTAGTAAATAGCAGTAAGTAGGTACAGTTTTTTTTTTGAAAAATGCTTGGATCCGTATATTACCATTTTAAGTTGTGTTCTTTTTTCTAAAAAATACGGCGTGTCCCATGAATTTATTCCTAGTTACAAATCCACACTGTACCTATACAGGTTGTTTCAATAAAAACTCCCAGGCCAATTATTTCGAAAACTAAAAGCGACATGTAAATTCTGTAAACGCCATTTTTTAGCCTCTATGATTGGCTTCACAACTGTGTAAAAATGTGTTTGAATAATACAAGATGTAGGTGGCGCCACGGTGCAAAAAATTTTTCGATGACAGGAACTTCTAAATGTTGTCGATCTTAAAGATAATTAATTTTTGGTCAAATTATGTCCCATAAAAAATTTCATAAATCCAACATGGAAGGAGATATTTGGGGTTAAGTATTTTTTTTAAATAATTTTAACGAGTATTTTAATTATAAATATTTTTAATATCCTTTAGCAGATTTTAATTTAATTTTGGTAATGATAATTTTAGTGATGGCACGCTCGTGTAGCGCTAAATTATTACGTCCAGTGACGTCTCAGGGGGCGCCTTAACATATAATCATGGCAAAAAATAAGACGCCACTGAGTTTTTGGTAATTCTTATATTTTTTTTGGGATTAAGCAACTAAAAATATCCTTCTCTTGTCTGTTAAATTGATTTTATATTTTGCTTCGTTTTCGAGAAATAAAAATAAAAACAATTTTATTGCATATCTCTGGAAAACAAAAATCATTAAAATTAATACGTTGTATTTTTTGTTGTGTAAAAGCATTAAACATTAAAGCATTATAAAATAAAATTAAAAGATGTTTTAAATTTTATGAAAGAACTGATGAGAAATTATACAAAATTATTAATGAAAATTAGAACAATACCAAAAACTATTTAATGGGATCGAATGAGGTGTTCAAAATTAATTGTCGTTTTCATATACACACATAGCAAATCGATCTAGTAATTCGGTTCTGCAAATTCTCAATAGTGTATTTCGATTAATAGCAAATAAAAAAAATAAAAAGATATTAAGTTTTAAAGACGTATTAATTATTTATTGATTTTTGTTTTCCAGAGATATGCAATAAAATTGTTTTTATTTTTCGAAAACCAAGCCAGATAAGAAAACAATACCAAAAATATAAAAATTACCAAAAACTCAGTGGCGTCTTATTTTTTGCCATGATTATATGTTAAGGCGCCCCCTGAGACGTCACTGGACGTTATAATTTAGCGCTACACGAGCGTGCCGTCACTAAAATTATCATTACTAAAATTAAATTAAAATCTGCTAAAGGATATTAAAAATATTTATAATTAAAATACTCGTTAAAATTATTTAAAAAAAAAAAACTTAACCCCAAATATCTCCTTTCATGTTGGATTTATCAATTTTTTTTATGGGACATAATTTGACCAAAACATGTATAGTTTAATTTCGTTAAAGGAACTTATACACCAATTTTTAGACCTCCCCCAGTTTTAGTTTCTGGATAGGTACAGAAATTCCTATAAAAATTTTAACCCTCGTTTTTACCCCCTTAGGGGTTGATTTTCGAAAAATCCCTACTTAATACATGCCAACGTTATTTCAAGGGAGGTATAGAAACATACATAACTTTGGACCCCTTGGTATAACCAGGTCCGTAATTGGATAGTGATTAGGTACCCTGAGTAGTTTTCAACAATAATTAATTAAAAATGTACTTTTTTTTACTATGGATATAATTTTTTTAGGATGCGCGGTCTTTCGACCTTTTTAAAAATAAGCAACTAAGATATTTTATGCGAAAATGCACCGAGCCCTTTAACTTAAAAAATACAAAATAGAAGAGGGTGTTTTTTGTTCTCTCAAACCCTATGTCTAGGCGAATACTTTAAAATTTGGTACACATGTACGTTTGTCACGTATTTACGGAAATAGAAAAGGGGGAATTTTAGAAAAAAAGGATTTATTTTAATATGGAAGTTAAAAGACATATTTTACTATATATATAAAACATTGGTTTTTTTACTATCAAACATAGAATAGATTAAGAATTTAGGCCAAAGCGAACTTTTTACTACATATTTGGTTTATTCAATATCCAGAGAAAGCATATTAAAAGAGATATAAACCAATACTAATACCTATTTTAAGTTTTATTACACCAATGACGATTCTGGATTACCGATCATGAGGTGCAACTTTTTTTTGGTGACCCAGCAATATTATTTAATCTGATAATTATATTATAGTCCTCAGCCAATCCAATGCCAACAAGAATCCTAAAAAAATTATATTCACTTATAATCTCCCTAGTGCTAGAATTATTTCCGGAAATTTTTCCGAAGGAACGTATTTTTTGAAAATTTTCTAGAAAAATGCGTGACTGAGGAAGAATTTCAGAATATTAATTCAAGGACGCGGGTGATTCGGTAAGAAAATTTCACACCTAAAATTTATTTGAAAAAAAATTAAAAAATCTGACACGTTTCATTTTGAAACTTACTTTTGCATCAATGAAGTTGGCTGGTTCTTACATTTTGACGTTTATGCGGTGACGCATGTTCAAGCACTTTTCTTATCCCTAATTATGGGAATACTTAAACTTTCAAAAAAAAGTTTCCTCACCGTTTAGTTAAACGAAATGCAAAAAATATAAGTGAAAATTATCCTTTTTATTTATTTTTACTACATTTCATTTACTAAAACAAAGGGAAAGGATAGTATAGTCTAGTTTAGGCTAGTTATGCCAGATAAAACAATTTTTAAATTCTAGGTAGATAGTAGATACCACAGTCAAGTAGGCTTAGGCTTGTGATGTCAAAATCGTCTCTGCTATACGTCACGTCGACAGTTATTTCTTAAACGTGCTTCTTTAGTTCACAATAATTAAATCATGGCAGTAAACAATCAAGAAACTAATTTTAAGCCCTACGGTGTTTGTAAATCTTGCTCTGAAATAGGGGACATTAATATGTCTCATAAAAATTTAAAGTATTTGCAATGTTTAATGGAAAAAACTGAATTAAATCCCCATCAAGAAAACCTTTTCTCAGCTATCCAGAAGATTTTGGAGGAAGATATCTCATCCTTTTTAAGAAAAACCAGAATTCAGCAGAACAAAATTGCATCCAAATATTACATCTATTATATTAAACATAGACATCTGATAGAAGTGGAAAGGGAAGATAACCATTATCCTTGTTATTCTCCATTACGAAGAGAAGAGTTCGAACCAGAATTCCAAAAATATTTAGCCTTAATGAAAGAAATATTTGGTAAATAAATATTTGTATTTATTTAGTATTATAAAATGAATAAAAACATTAAATACCAAAATTTGATCCTGAATACTGATTTTCGGATCATCTGATAGCTGTCAAGAAAAAATTTCCACTTATTAATTTTGTTCGCCTAGCTTGGCAGGAGGAGAAAAATTTCCGAAAAATTTGAAGGTTGTCATTGGTAACTGTCGAAATGGAAGTGTGTGATTGGGTTAGAATGACAGGTGTGAAATTTTCACTAATATTTTTTCTTACACTGAAAGAAAACTGTTTTAGCCGTAGCTAGAAATCCATTAGTAGTAGCAAAAAATCTGGATTAAATAGGCGCCGAAAAAACAACTCTATTGTAGCTACTAGGTTTATTTTTTTGAAATTACTTTTTAACCTCGATATTATGGTGGTTTTTTAAATATTATTTTTTGCTGCTAAAAAACAACTCTATTGCTTTAAAAGAATATATGATGCAGCACTGGCGGATCCAGAAATACCTTTTGGGGGGGGAGGGGGCACCCAACAAAAATTAAAGAAATATATTTATGTGCAAGGCAAGGACAGATTTGGCTTTTTTCATTGGAGGAGGGGGTCAACCATATAGGTATAAATAAAGATATGGTTTATGGTATGAGAAACAATGACACAAAATTAACAACATAAAGTATATTGCTATAAATAAAAATAAACTAATTAACTCGGACAAACAAATTAGGTTTAGTTACACCTAAAACTAAAGTAATCGAATAACCTATTTTTCGTTATTAACAGAAAATTCGTAAGTACCGCGAGGGCGGGCCGCGGGCAATGTACAGGAACGAACAAAATGGGAATAGTGCATTACCCTTCATCAGAAGACAGCATATTTCGTAACTAAAGTCTTTCTTCTACGGTGTTTTTTGGAAAATTGGTCTAAAACTTCTTCTGGTGACACAATTTGATTTCTATGGATATAAAGTAAGGCAAGAACATTCAACCTAGTTGCGACCATTGTTGACTGTAAATAAGATTTAAACAATCTTAAGAAAGAAAATGATCTTTCTGATGTACAACTGGTTGCCGGAATTGTTGCTAATATTTTTAATATTTTTTTAAAATTCTGAAAGTATGAATCAGTTTTTGTTTTTATAATTGTGTCAATTATATTGGTAGGTTTTTCGCCTTTCTGTTCCCAATATAGCTTCCATAACTTTAACTCACCTTCTAACTTTGCCACAGAACAAAATATATCATCCTGATAAAATTTGATGGCAGCCAAAAAATTTTCTTGGTTGAGTTTATCAAGGTAGGTAGGAACAATGTTCCATAATACATTGGAGTGTTTTTCATAAAATCAAAATTTTAATTCAGAAATTAAATAATCTAAAAATGGTTAAAAAATAGACAATTTATAATATTGCTCTGTATTAGCGAATTCATAATTTGCACGATTTGTCTGTTAGGGGGGGGCCCTTCGCCTCCCCCCCTGGATCCGCCAGTGTGATGCAGTGGTAAAAAATATATTTCATTTATTTAAAAAAATATAATTTTGCGATAAATTGAGGTCATGTAGTTCAAAAAGTATTGCTTTTTAATCCTAAAAATTGTCTGCCAGCTATAAAAAAATTATTTTTATCATGGGTAGTCTACCTATAGCTACTACTAAATTACCTTTTTCTGAGCTCCTTTTTTTCTAGGCTTGGCCCCCAGATACCTTGGTATAGGTACCTAGTTTTAAAGAATAAAAGGAAAAATTAATATGGTCAGTTGATGGCCTTCTTTTATACAGTGTCCGCAAGAAAGTCCGCATCAAATGAGATTTTTTTTTATTATTAGGTATAGGTAAAAATTGAAAAAGCAGTAAGTTTTTGCTAACCTAAAAACCAAAAATGACGTATACTGAAGCAGCTGCACGACTTACGTTACCTGTCAAATTTGACATTTTTAATAAAATAGGTTCAAAAATGCCCTTATTTATCAAAATATCAAAAACTTTATTCGAGAAAGTTATTTATTTAGGAATTTTTAGCCCCTGTACGAAATTTTGACAGTCTAATACAATTTTTATTTTTTGCCAGATTCTTGAAAATTTTGATCAACCCTCGTAGATTAACTTTTATACATGCCTTTACTTCATTTGTAATCTTAATGCTATTTTGTGTAAAATTTTTATTTCCAATTATTTATTTTGCTCAAAAACTGAAATTGTTATTGATCAGTATGTAATGTTTGATGCAAAGTTTATCTAATTACATCAGTTTTGCCAAAACCGACGTTTCTTATTTTTCTTAAGTTAGTAAACAGATGTACAAAAATAAAATATTAGGAAGCTTTCGTTGAAATTTTACCTAATTAAGTAATATTGGATCAAAAAGAATAATTATTAATGCATCGCCTATTGTAAACTATATTTTTGTTGAATAAAATGTTTCGAGCGATTAATATTTATTCTTTTTGATCAAAATTTCAACGAAAGCTTCCTAATATTTTCTTTTTGTACATCTGTTTACTAACTTAAGAAAAATGAGAAACGTCGATTTTGGCAAAACTGATGTAATTAGATATACTTTGCATCAAACATTACATACTGAGCAATAGCCATTTCAGTTTTTGAAGCAAAATAAATAATTGGAAACAAAAATTTTACACAAAATTGCATTAATATTACAAATGAAGTAAAGGCAAATGGTTTTACATCGATGTATAAAAGTTAATCTACGAGGGTTGATCAAAATTTTCATGAACCTGGCAAAAAATAAAAATTGTATTAGACTGTCAAAATTTCGTACAGAGGCAAAAATGCCTAAATAAACAACTTTGTCGAATAAAGTTTTTTGATATTTTGATAAAGAAGGGCATTTTTGAACCTATTCTATTAAAAATGTCAAATTTGACAGGTAACGCAAGTCGTGCAGCTGCTTCAGTATACGTCATTTTTGGTTTTTAGGTAAGCAAAAACTAACTGCTTTTTTAATTTTTACCTATACCTAATAATAAAAAAAAATCCCATTTGATGCGAACTTTCTTGCAGACACTGTATATAATGCTCTTTAATCCATAAGTATCTTGCCCCAGACTATCACCAGTGATTTTTTTTTGAGAACATAAAGTAAGGAAGTCGTAATAAAAAATAAATTGGCGTAGAAGTTCCAACCTAAGGAAACACATCAGTTGGAATAGAGCATAATAAAACACAAAAATTAACGACAATGTTATTTATATGAAAACATTCATTTTCAACTACGTAATATCGAATAAGACTAGTTTTTATTTGGTCTAAAACTTTTTAAATTTAAAAATAAAATAATAAAGTACATACTATGTTAATAACAACACAGGATCAAGTTTATGATTAAGTATAATAAACACAAATAAACCTTAAATATAAGGACACACATGTATCACTGAACACAAAATTAGGTTTGCAATCATACACCTGGCACTTGCACTAAAAGTACTTACATCATACCATCAGACATCAATTCCCACCAACAAACAACAAATTCCTAATGGGTTAAACTGATCTAGGGATTTTAATCACTTATCTAAACAATATGTATTAAACAAATTGTGGGGTCTAATTAGTCTATTTCATAATGAGGGAAATACTTAATCTAAATTATTTCGAATATCTACATTTCTACATTTTATACCTAAAATGTTCAGTTTTCAAAATTGAATGTATAAAAGTTACAGTACCTACGTACTTTTTGACATAAAACAAAACCGACGTACATAGGACATTCACTTGGTCGCAATTTGGACGTTCTTTTTACGTCCTTCGTTCCGAAAATGGATTTTATGTACTGTCTTTCAATCTTCTTTTAAACATTACCAAATTTATTTTATTAAATGAGGCCAGTAAATGTTTGTTGAGAAATTATTAGAGAGAATGAGTCGTATATGCACAATTATTGAAATTCATTGATATCAAAAAAAATTTAGTTTCCTTTCAAGCTGATTTTTGAAAAGTGTACTCTACAGAGACAGCCATTCAATGTGTGATTGAGACATGGAAGAGAACCATTGATCGAGGGGAAAATGTTATAGCTGTATTGTTGTTGGATTTTAAGCGGGCATTCGAAATAATTGACAGAGCTAGACTATTCGAGTAAATTGTATCAGTATGGTATTCGCGGAAACGTTTATAAATGGTTTTAGTAACATGTCACAAAAAATAAAGATATAAAAAACATATTGAAATAAAAAAATAAATAATATAGGAGTTCCTCAAGGAAGTATACTAGGTCCAATATTATTTAGTTTATACATTAACGATATGCCATTAGTTTTAAAAATGTGTAAGTTACAAATGTTTGCTAATGACATCTTAATTTACATTATTTTTTAAATATTTTTGATGGTCTTATTACTCTAAACTATGAGTTAAATATATTATTAAGTTGGCTAAAAGTAAATAAATTAAAATTAAATATTTCAAAAATTAAATGCATGGTTATGGGTAATAATATAAATTGTCAAAATATAAATGTTGTAATTGATGGTGAAAAATTGTAATTAGTAAACAGTTTTAATTATTTAGGGATAATTATTGATTCAACATTAATTTTTTAAAATTATTTTGAAAGTATCATTACCGGAATAGCAGGATATTTTAAAAGAATCAGTTCTAATTTAAGTTTGTTTTTTAAAAAAACTGTATTCAATACTATTATATTACCACATTTTCTTTATTGTTCTTCTATTTTATATTGTGCTAGTAAGGAAATATTTGATAAATTAAAAATTTTACAAAATAAGGCAATGCGGATTATTTTAAATTGGGAAAAATATACAAAAATAAATTTTATGTTAATTTAAATTTTTAATTAGTATGTATATTTTTACATAAAATTAAAAATAATTTATTGCCGGATTGTTTAAAAAAATGTGGTTCTTTTAATGATGGATCATAATTAAAAAACAAGAACTAATCAAAATTTTTATGTGGATAGAGTATCTAAAACATTAGCCTATAAGTATATTTTTTATAAAGGTTTGATAGAATATAATAATTTGGGAAATTATATAAATTTATTTTCAACCAACTAGAAGGCTCCTTTTTGTTTACGTTGCTTATAGCAACGGGAGATTATCGCGATAATTCTGTTACTTCCTATTAACTTAATGAAATTAATAAGTGATCATTTTTCTGTTAAAAATGAAGTGCTTTATATCTATTGCCAAAAGTCACTCAGAATAAAATCAAAATACATTTTGTTGCTAACTTATAATTTTTATTGATACTAACCAATTTGCTTTACATATCGAACACCGGGGCTAAAAGAGACACATCAAAAATTTAACTAAACTAATCGGAAATATGTTTTTTTAAGTTTCATTTGAAACTATGTAGATATGTAATTTCAGATATTATGGTTGAAAACGAATTAATGTTTTTAATGTTCCTGAAATTTTAGTAATAAACCTTAATAACTAAGAAATGAAATCAACTTCTATTGTAAAAATACAGTGCGTCATATTAAAGTAAACGCATCGGAAATATGTTTTTTAAAGTTTTATTTGAATTTAAAACTATAAAGACGTTGGATTTTAGATAACAAATTTGTTATTTAATGTTTCTCACATTTTAGTAATACAAATGAGTTACTAACGGGTAAAATGATTAAAATTAACTTCATTTCTAAAACTCTAATTAGTTACAATTAACTAAAGCCGCCGGAAATATGTTTTTGTAGCATTTTAGCAAAAAAATTAGAATAAGGAAAAACTCTAATTTATGAAATTTTCTTACCGAATCTCCCACGCAGCAGAATTAATTCCCCGATAATTTTTTTTCTCGGTTTCACTCATGTTTTTGTTGATAGAAAATTTCCCTCGTCTTCGCCTCTCTTTGTCTGTTTTTGTTAAAATAAGGTTGCGTTTTAAATTTAAAAATAAATCTATTAAAATTTGTTAAAAAAATGTACTAAATAATATTTAATTGTAGCTTTTTGCTAAATAAAATATGTTACTAATACTAGGTACTATAAACCAATAAGACAGTGTCGAAATTTAAGAAAATCCCAATACTCATCTTCACTTAATTGTTAATAATACGGACAAAATAAATAGAATATTAAGCTTAAATCCCTAGCATAGTGTTTTGCACATTTTGCTAAAAATTAAAAATGTCACAAACGTGGTCACTCGAGCGTAAAAAACATAATGTCACGTGCTAAAAAACTTCACATCTGCACAAGTTTTTATGCAACATATCCCTAAAATTATAATCCTTATAATTTGCCACTGTCCAAAGTCATATCAAAAAGGAACGTGCTCTTTAAACCGTAAAAAAATAAACTTTCTACAATGGTCGTAAATAAAAAAAAAAACCTTTTGGTAGGGTACTTCTAATCTCAGCTTGCCACCGGTCAGTAGCGGTTGCAAAAAACCCTAAATGCATCAGGTTAAAACGGGAGAATAATAAAAATAAGGAAACTGTTGCAAAAAGATCGCGGCAGATGATTATATTATTCAGAAAATAGGAGTGATCGAAAAACGGTCAGTGTTTTTATTGAAAAAAGGTCGTCTTTTGTCCGGTTTTAGAGGCTTACGATCGGTTTTCTTTATTGGAGCATTTCTTTTTAATGCAGTTGTTTGTTCGGGGTTGAAAGCATATTTTTGACCATGTTTAACGAAATTTTAACTGATTTTTGCATTTTTTGTAGAATGGCGTTAATATGGTCAGTACGGTCATATTGCGCCAGTTAAAGAACACCTGGTCACATGCAAGTTGCAACTGATTTTACGATAAAAATGTATATCAGTTTACAAATAACCTTCGTTAAGCCAAAAAACGTTCTTTAAGTCTCAATAACACAATAATAATATATTATTGTACAAAAAATGCTATTAAGAGGACAATAAATCTCGAAATATCAAAATATTTCAAAAACTATTAGAGATAGGGATAGGACGTTTTTCACAAAAGTTGAAGAGTTTATGACAAGCTATAAGATGACAGAAAAATATATAGGGTGTTCCATGCATTTAATAAAAGTGATATTTTTCAATTAGAAGTTTTCTGACTTTGGTCCTAGAAAGTTAAACACCTTGTAAATGGGACATTAAGTATTTCATAGTAAATATGTATTTTTGACTTTATTTAGTAGAGTCAAATTTAAGTAGAATTTTCACAACGAGATGCTTGCAAATGGAAAATTTTCATAACTTCTAAGTAGAATTATCTTAAAAACTATAACTTTTTCGTATATTAAACCATTAATAAAAATGTATGTAATATCACGTAGAATTAATAAATGTAATCAAATATAGGGTGTCCCATTTAAAAAAATGTAATTTTATGACACCCAACTTTTTGGGCGCACCCTGTATAATTCAAAATATTTTTTAAATGTGCCAGATGTCCAACCATACCTTATTACAAAAGCTCATTATCGACAAATATTATCTTCAAGGTAGGGGAGAGGCGTCAAAGATGACGCAGAGGGAAAGATGACGCACCCCAATAACTTGTCTGTTTAAAGGTTTAAAAAATTTATTTAAATTTTATTCGAATACTACGTCTTAACATAGATTGCGCACTGCGCCATCTTAGCCGCTTTAAGAAAATCAGTTATGCTGTAAACGAACGTGACACTACTACAAAAAATGAGATTCCTAAACAACATTCACCTCAACCGACATGTAGCGGCCTCCAGAAAAAAAAAATCATCTTCAACACAATCATGTTAGCGTTAAAGTGGTTTCACCAGTGCCAGCACCACAGAAGAAAATAGTTCAGCAAAAGAATAATTGTGCGAAGCAGCATTCTGAAATATTGACGGCTACTCCTTTGAAAACAATGCTGGAGGAAAAAGAATTTTAAAAAATCCAAGAAAATTTAAAAAATTGACCTAAAGGCTAAAAAGAAAGTAAAAAAAAAGTATTTATAGAAACCGACAGCGAAAGTGAAGAAGAAAGTTTGAGTGAAAAGGACCTGTGCGATGATGATGAATTGAACGATGTTGATGATGGAGAAGCTAAAAACTGTTGCAATATTTAAGGATAATTTGGCAAATCTAGGGAAATATGGTATCGATGTGTATCATGTGGTGATTGGTCTCATAAAGCCTGCGGTGATCAGTCCACTCCAAAAAAATATATTTGTGACTTTTGTAGACATTAAACGTATTTAATAATATAGGGAAAAGAAAACCATAAAGTCTTTCTCCACAATTTTAATTCAATAGCTACGCTATAATCTACATGTTTCGAGTGTAGAAACACTCATCATCAGGATGTTGAAGTAAAAATTATGAACAGCTGATGTTGTTAGCAAAAGAGAAAATATAAATAAGTTAAAGGTGGAACTAATCCATAATGGAGCTTTCAATAGCACGTATAGGGAGTGAAAAAATTTAGCAGTCAAGAGGTGGAAAATCTATCAGCAAGCTGAAAGGTCAGGGACCAGTAAAAAGCCACTATGGGCGGGAAATGAGGAGAAAAACAGGACATATCAATACAAATCCATGTCAAATGAAGTGTTTTGTGGAAATCAGTTCAGAGTGTGTGTGATGAAAACATTAGTTTGAATTGATTTGAAAAATTCACCTATGTCGAGGAGGTGTGAAAGAATAAGTCAGAAATGAGGGGGGGAGAAAGAAAAAAATGTGTTTTTTATATTTGAGTATAGATGCTTTCATTTAGCTTGAAGAAAAATGCTGTTGGGGCACTAAGCTTGTTACGGCCCAGTTACCCCAGCAGGAGTCAAAACTGACACATATTGTAGAAAAAAATAAAAGTTTACCACATTTTAGAGGAACTTTTTGGTATTTTTTAAAAAAAATTTTTGAAAAAAAAATATTTTATTCGTTTTTCATGAACATCCTAGACGGAAGTTCATGAAAAACGAATAAAATATTTTTTTTTTTTAAATACCAAAAAGTTCCTCTAAAATGTGGTAAACTTTTATTTTTTTCTACAATATGTGTCAGTTTTGACTCCTGCTGGGGTAACTGGGCCGTAACAAGCTTAGTGCCCCAACAGCATTTTTCTTCAAGCTAAATGAAAGCATCTATACTCAAATATAAAAAACACATTTTTTTCTTTCTCCCCCCCCTCATTTCTGACTTATTCTTTCACACCTTCTCGACATAGGTGAATTTTTCAAATCAATTCAAACTAATGTTTTCATCACACACACTCTGAACTGATTTCCACAAAACACTTCATTTGACATGGATTTGTATTGATATGTCCTGTTTTTCTCCTCATTTCCCGCCCATAGTGGCTTTTTACTGGTCCCTGACCTTTCAGCTTGCTGATAGATTTTCCACCTCTTGACTGCTAAATTTTTTCACTCCCTATACGTGCTATTGAAAGCTCCATTATGGATTAGTTCCACCTTTAACTTAATTATATTTTCTCTTTTGCTAACAACATCAGCTGTTCATAATTTTTACTTCAACATCCTGATGATGAGTGTTTCTACACTCGAAACATGTAGATTATAGCGTAGCTATTGAATTAAAATTGTAGTGTTTGTTCTTCAGTATTTAATAATAGTTAATTTAGTATGTGACTTACAAAAGATAATACATACCTATTAAAGTTTTGGAACCTTAAACCATAACATATTTTTTTAAATTTCCCACGCGACATAATTATGCTACTTTATGCGCCATCTTTCCCGACTATATGCGTCATCTTTACCGCATATGAGGAAAAGATGGCGCAAAGACACATAAATGAAATATTTGTGTTTTTTTTTTTTGTAAAGATTCATCAGGTTAACATGATTACATCGTTAGTAAACATATAAAGCTACAATTTAACCAAATAAAATTATTGCTTGTAGGTATAATCTTTATGTAATACAGTATTTCGCTTAGGTGCGCCATCTTCGACGCCTCTCCCCTACATATAAAATTACTCCGCGCAATCGTTAACTCACCCGGTACCTTTAGATAAACAAACAATAATTACGATTCTATGGCATTGCACATATAAACAAAGCCATACAGGAGTAGGCATGCGCACTAAAAAATTCTCATTTAACGAATGGGAAAATAGACAGGTCCGGGCTTTAAAATTTAAGTTTATGCAAATTCTTGCCAAAAAATTTGAACTTATTTTAAATTTTTGATCAAGTTAAGGAAATAGGTAGTGATTTCTGGTATTTTTAATACGTGCAAACCTATCAAATTTTGAGGATAGCAAATCGTTTTTAATGTTTTGTTTCTAAAATTTGTTTGAAAATAATTCGTCGTTGTGTTTTTAGTTTGAAAAGCAAGAGAACATTAAACTATTAAACTTATCAACAAATCGAAAATAAAAATAAAAAAGCCTTCTTCGAAGTTATCGCTAACCTACCCTCAAGACAAATATAAGTTAATTTAATATAATAATTTGCCAAAAACTTGGGTACCTACGTGTGAAACAACATTTTCAAGCACAATTTATTAATCAAGAATTTGAAAAAGTTTTCGGTGCTAGTCATTGTTTATAGCAAAAAGTACATGAAAACTAGAAATCCGTAATATTAAACATCCACAATCCACAATAATTGAGTTCCTTTTAGTTGCTTTTAAATAGCGTTCCTATTAAAAATTGAACTCCCCCTGCAAAGGTTTTTTCCTATGTATGTCTCTCTATATTTCTCATGTGATAATAATAACAGTTTTTTCGATTTTATCCCGGAAATTCAAATCATACGGTATAACTATGACATCATAATCAAAAAGTAGATGAAATTTGCAAGAAAAGATGTGAAGACCGCAGTTCGATATCTTTGTTCGTTTCAGAGTTATTGCCAAAACAATAATTTTTAATACAAATTGCGCCCTCTAGCAATTTTATTAGAAACTATCTTGTACCATTGGATATGACAATTGAAGGTACTTACCTTTTTCTTCCAAACAATCTTAAATTTAGTAAAATCGGTTAAGTCGTTTAGAAGTTACAGCGATTTTAATGTTTACACTTTCACTTGATAAGAGTGGGAGAAGCTATTGAAAGTGTAAACATTAAAATCGCTGTAACTTCTAAACGACTTATCCGATTTTACTAAATTTAAGCTTGTTTGGAAGTACATTCAATTGTCGTATCTAATGGCACACGATAGTTTCTAATAAAATTGCTAGAGGGCGCAATTTGTATTAAAATTATTGTTTTGGCAATAACTCTGAAACGAACAAAGATATCGAACTGCGGTCTTCACATCTTTTCTTGCAAATTTCATCTACTTTTCGATTATGGTATCATAATTATACCGTATGATTTATTTTTTCAGAGTAAAATCAAAAAATGTATTGTTATTGCGAATTGCGCCCTCTAACATTTTTTTGAGAACTATTATGGACAACTAAATACGATTGGTGAAAGTGCATACATTTCTCTTCCAAACAGTCTTTAGTTTGCTAAAATCGGATAAGTCGTTTATAAGTTACAGCGATTTTCAGTCTTATACAGTCTTATATTCAAATATGTTTATTCAAAAAATTTACAGTATATGATTTATATAACAATAATAATAATATTCTTATAATATTTTATAATAATAACATTACAAGTATTACAAGTAAGCACTTTAGGTACAATGTTACAATACAAGCTTCATAAAACATTATTAGAGAGTATGAATCACATAACACAATAATATAACATATTATATCAGTCCGTAAATTATGAGTTTCAACAACTAGTTTCTAAGTAAGAACTATTATGTAGGTACATACAGGAATGACAATAAGGTATTTAGGCAGCACAATGGATTCAAGTGAATCTGTGAGTGCTTCCCAAGGACTCAGCTAAACCTAAAGTCAGGTATATGCCATCAATCTACAGACTGAGAAGACGAAATTAAAAAAGAAGTTTTACACATTCTACAAGGACAGAGAGGAAGAAGTATTAAGGTTACACTTCAGTGATACAACTGTTCAATGTTAATCCTACTTTCTATAATCCAGTCATTGATTTGATTTTTTAGGCGTCTATATGATTTTTGTCTAAATTCTTATGGTAAAGCATTATAAATTTTTGGACCATTAACTGAAATATGTCTCTGCAATGCTGAGAAGGCCACAGACGGCACAATCAAATTTTGCCTTATTGCATTTCTTGTGTTTAATCTGTGAGATATTACATTTTTGTAGTAGTCTGTTTTAATCATAAATCTAATCACTGACTTTATGTATAGCTGATCAATGTTTAATAATTTGCTTTCCAGAAATAATAAGTCCGTAGGATACATTCTATTTTTAAACAAAATTATTTTGATAATATATTTTTGAGCTACATGCAATGGAATCACTAGTGATTTATACGCACTACCCCAAACTACAATGCCATAACTTATGACTGACTCAACAAGTGAGAAGTACACCATTTTAACAATTCTAAGTGGCAAAATATGTCTTAGTTCGTAGAATTTATAAATTAGCCTTCTAACTTTGCAGGTGCCATAATCAATATGACTTTTCCACGACATGGTATCATCTATATATACTCCTAGGTATTTCAAAAACTGAACTCTACTAATTTTATCCGTACATTTACATTTATTATCCATGTTACAGTTTGGTACATGAATTCGTAAGCTCTGAATTTCCGGACTTGTTCGTTTAGTTAGGCTAAAGGCCATAAATTTAGTTTTACTGATATTTAAAGAGAGCAAACTTAAATCAAGCCAGTTTTTGATGATTTAAATGATTACACTTTCAACAGCTTCCCCCACTCTTATTAAAGTCGGTACGCCAATGAGCATAAGACCAAAATGATGTAATTGCCAGGCTTTAAAATGGTGTTATCAAACATATACCTTAATGTGGAATTTTCGGAGTTATATAAAATTTTAAAATTTACTTTTCAATACGCCCTCTTGCGGCAAAATGCGGAACTTAAAAATTATTTTCAGAATTTTCTCATGGCCACTTTAATTATCATTTTCCTTTTCCTGAGTTTCTATGCCCCGTAGTTTCCGAGATATGGCCACTCGTCGACCTTAAGAAAACACCCTGTATGCATATGCTTTTGACGTATCGTTTTATTGATATCAAACCAACCACTTTTCCATAAAGTACCTACCTATGAAGCTAAAAACTAACTAAACAAGCAGACCAAGCAATCTTAGTTAAGACAATCAACAAGTTAGTTATAGGTAATGAAAAAATATTATATTTTTGTATGGATGAAAGCGGTTATACTATTGGGATATTTAAAAAGGTAAAAGACAGAAGGTCGGTTAAATTAGGTCTAGCACTGGATTTTTTAGTATAAAAAAAGTGTGCAAAGAGATTCGACCGGTTGGCCAAACTATTTTGAAAATTTTGCTGACGAATCGTGAATAAAAACTGTATATAAAAAAGTTTTACTAATTTTGAACAAATTAAATTATTGGTATATTGGTACACGACCTCAAACGACGCTAAGGGTTAAGGAATGCGCAAGTATAATATGTTTCTTTATCAAAAACCAATATTTTATAAAAAAAAAACTAGGTAATAATAATTAAGCATAGGTTACAATAAGCATACGCCAAAAGGGTAGGAATGTATTCCTCTATAAAATATAGTTATCTATGCTTGTGTCAACTCAACTGGCACAAACTTCCTTTAAATTTTGATAATTTCACAATAGTTTCTTTCGTTATCTACAAATGCCTAAATCAACTAACATCCCTCTGATAAGATTGTGAACTAGAATGACTTCTTTATTCATTTTTACACTTAAGAGGGCAAACTAAACTATTCTTGAAATTTTATGGAATTTTTTTTTATGCAGGTGAAAATCTATACAGGGTGTCCGGGAAAATGTGGGAAATCTCCCGGATATGAAAAAAACACGTGAAAAGAATACTACAAGTTCATATAAATTTCGTTCGTATCGGCCTCCTCTTCGGAGATATATGGGCTCCCAAAGAGCTCCCATAGAATTAAGTTTTTGACACATAATTATTAAACCAACAGGACTTTCAATTTTTTTTTCATATGATCTATACCAGGTAAGACCCTTTAAATTACTATCCCAGAAAGTGTTGCGAATTACTCACAGCTGCAGGGACGGACTAGCTGTGACACTCATGTGCCCATTTTTTTTACGCCCTGTATGATAAAAACTTTGGACAGCGTTTTTACATACCTACCTTTAACTATTGACTAAAAATTAAGTACTCTTCATTCATGCCGCTAATCCTAATCGTTTTCGAAAAAAGGTAATTTTTAACATATTTACATCATGTATATTCAGCGTATTTCAATAAAAGATACATCTTTGTTCCTATAAATTATAAATGTTCACTTTTAACTGCTTAATATTAATACATGATCGCAATAAAATGACGTTTTTCCGAAAACGGTTAGGATTAGCCACATGAATGAAGAGTACTTAATTTTTAGTCAATAGTTAAAGGTATGTAAAAAACATTGAAAAAAAAAAAAAATTAGTAAAGTAGAAAAGCAGTTTCGTCAGCTTGGACATGTAAAGCAGATACAAAAAAGTAGCTGCCAATGCAATAAGTGATGATACCAAATTAGATATTATGCTTGAGTTTTAGGAAAACCCACATACTTCTAGTCGAAAAACAGCCCCAATGTTCTATGTTAACCACTCATCGATTATTCGAACATTAAAAGAAAATAAAATGTATCCCTATAAAATAATACCTACTCATGAGCTCATGGAAGACGATTTTGATAAAATACCGCCCACTTAATTAAGAATCGCTCGGATCCCTCAAATTAATATTTTTAAAATACATTTTTTTATAATAAAGGTATTATACAAGGTGGATCATAAAAATGCTACGTGTACCTATATAAACTTTTTTTAACAAAATAGACAAACGGCATAGTATAAAAAGAAACTTTCTTATAAAATGTTGAAAATATTCTCCACCAATTGTTCTGCAGTAGATCAATCGATCTAAAAATTCCTGTTGTACATTTTGTGCTACTTGTGAAGAAATTTCCCGTATTATTCTTCGAATAAACTCCTTAAGAGTACCTATTTATCCGCGTATCTACCATAGGCAATTATTACCTTTAGATAAGCAAACAATAATTATGAAAGTGGCAAATTTATACGAGGCGATAACTAGAGGAACAAATTCCGTCTAAAAGGTATATTGGCAACTGGTATGTTCGTTGTTACCCAGAGCATTTCTTTTTAATTTAATTTGAATTTTATTTTTACAAAATAATAACAACAGACAAAACTCTTTTCAATTAAAATAATATTAGTTGATAAAATTGAATTAAAAAAAAATGCTCTGGTTAACAACGAACAAACCGGTTGCCAATATACCTTTTCCTATTTCACGTTCATAATAAGCTCAGTACGATACGCATTTGCGTATCGTAATGAAGCTATTTCGATACGCGTTTTTTCTTTATTTGATGTTGGTAACATTTAAATGTTTTATTTCATTGACTTGCGCGGCCTTTGTGATTTACGAGAAAACCAATTTTTCGCAGAGGAAAAATAGCTTGATAACTTACTTTTTTATTCTGTGTGGATAACAGTCATGTATGTTGGTTGTATAAATCTATAAATCAATCTTTTGTAGATGCTTCAAGCTATCATTTTCTGCCAAATCCTATCCAAAATTCAATCTACTAACCTTCCAATGTCGATTTTAACTTCAACTTTCTTTGAATTTTCCATCTTCCCTATACTAAATTGCAATGCCGTGACGTAAAATCACGTCTTTTGAAATTCGAAAAAAAGTAGCAAAATCTCCCGAATTTCCGAACGCTCTGTATATGTACCGAATGTACAAGGATCACACAACGTATTCCTTCCAATTTCAAATCTCACATCGCTAAAATATCTTTAGAATCTCGTGGTAAAAATGGGTCAATAAATCAAAAAATGACAGTTTGTAAAATAATTTTTGTTGTCCAGAGGCTACTATGATAAAAAATAGTATTACCAACATAAAATTTAGACATAAAAATTCACAAAATTTGAAGGATTTATTTTCTTTTTAAAATGTATTTTGCTTGATTATAAAAGGTGAAATAGAAAAAAATGCATAAAGCTGATTCATAAGGCTCGTTTTTTAAAATAGACGCGTGCGCTAAAACCGCTTCTTATGAAACGTGTACTTTAATATACTATTAACGACTGGGGAAAATAGACAGGTCCGGGCTTTAAAATTTAACAATGGTAGATTTTAATGTCTGTATTAAATATAACTGAAAAATGTTAATCGGCGTGCAGACAAAGTTTTTAAAATTGAAAAAAGTTTTTCACCTCCGCCGGGATTCGAATGCAAAATAAGACTCTACGCAACTCAACTCAATATTAACGTGTATTACTTTCAGACACAAACTACGTTTTCAAAAATACCTATTTTATGAAGTTATCTTATACAGGGTCAAAAACAAATAAACTTTGCATGACATGCGACCAAATTTTAATAGCCCAATTTTGATTTTGTAGAAAAACACACATTTAATATGGCTCTACTTTAAAGAAAATTTATCTGAAATAAAGCATTGTCAAAACTAAGAAGTTTTATGTAAGTTGCGTTGAGTCTTATTTTGCAAAAGTGGTGCACTTTACGAAATATGGGTAAAAATCAAAATTATCTTATGCAGGTCAAATTTTGCACGTAGGCTAGAAACTACGTTTAAAAAAACTTTTTCTAATAACTTAAAAACTTTTTTGATATTCTCAGCCCACTTTTGAATTATTTTTTGGAAAAAATTAAAATTTGACAGATAATGCGAATCACGTGACTACTATTTTTTGCTTAGTTTTCATCTCGGTCAAAGCAGAACTTGATGCCAAAGTCAAATTTCGAATCAAGCTATTAAAAAAAAATCCCATATGATACGAACTTTTACTGGTCACACTGTATATCAACATGCTGAGAATAAAAACGATATTATTGTTGCAGGTGACGCACTTTTTACTTGAAAACTGCGAATTGTTTTTGAAAAATGTATTTAATACAACATTATGTACCGTGGCTCCACCCTAGAAGGTGCCACTGGTCCCGAATAGATCAGATAATTTGATATCCCTGTCACCTGAAAATAAATTAAAGTTGTAGAAAATAAAAGTATAATGTTAAAATTGATAGTAAATTCAGATTGAACATAAAAAAAAATCAAGACAGGTACACATTAAATAACCATATAAATTGGAGTGCAAAAATCTAATCTGCATGTAAAGAACATTCACTTTTGCTTTCGGATGTCCAAAACACTGTTATTATTAAATCCTAGTCTACTTTTACTCAAATTGAAACTGATATGCAATTATTGTACCTTAAATAAAATGTCTCGTAAAGGATTTGCATGTCAGGTATTTTGTAATTTAAGCGTGGAGGGATTTTCTAAAAAAAAACAATCAACCAATAGACATCCTATAAGATGTCATAATATTATAATAGTATATTAAAGTACACGTTTCATAAGAAGCGGTTTTAGCGCACGCGTCTATTTTAAAAAACGAGCCACAAAGTGGCGAGTTTTTTTATTGACACGTGCGCTAAAACGCCTTATGAAACATGTGCTTTATACATTTTTTTCTATTTCACCTTTTATAATCAAGAAAAATACATTTTAAAAAGAAAATAAATCCTTCAAATTTTGTAAATTTTTATGTCTTAATTTTATGTTGGTAATGCTATTTTATATATATCATAGTAGCCTCTGGACAACAAAAATTATTTTGCAAACTGTAATTTTTTGATTTATTGACCCATTTTCACCACGAGATTCTAAAGTTATTTTAGCGATATGAGATCTGAAATTGGACGGAATACGTTGTGTGATCCTTGTACATTCGGTACATATACAGAGCGTTCGAAAATTCGGGAGATTTTGCTACTTTTTTTCGAATTTCAAAAGACGTGATTTTACGTCACGGCATTGCAATTTAGTATAGGGAAGATGGAAAATTCAAATAAAGTTGAAGTTAAAATCGACATTGGAAGGTTAGTATAGTCAAAATCACATAAAGTTTTAACGCGTTTAGGTTAGGTTCTGTCATATTTGACATATATTGCACACAATTTATGTCAAATATGACAGAACCTAACCTAAACGCGTTAAAACTTTTCGTGATTTTGACTATAGATTGAATTTTGGATAGGATTTGGCAGAAAATGATAGCTTGAAGCATCTACAAAAGATTGATTTATAGATTTATGCAACCAACATATACATGACTTGTTATCCACACAGAATAAAAAAGTAAGTTATGAAGCTATTTTTCCTCTGCGAAAAATGGGTTTTCTCGTAAATCACAAAGGCCGCGCAAGTCAATGAAATAAAACATTTAAATGTTACCAACATCAAATAAAGAAAAAATGCGTATCGAAATAGCTTCATTACGATACGCAAATGCGTATCGTTCTGAGCTTATTATGAACGTGAAATAGAAAAAAATTATTTGTTTAAAACATTTGAGTAAAAACTTTATAAATCAAACGTTTTTCCTTTCGTTTTGTCAGATCCATCCCTAAAGGCGTTTCATCATATCATGGCTCATCAGTGAAGCTAGGATCCTAGATCCTTACTTACTTACTTAAACCAGTACACATTGACACCGTCAAAATGATTTAGCTCTAAGCTCAATCTAATGTCGATGTGGGACACTTTTAAAACTAGAGCACTTCTAACAAACTTATAAAATAAGTTAAAATGTTTAGAGAATATCACCTGTGAAGTTCGTTTATTGGGCATGTGCACGTGACGTCATTAGTCAAATTTGACAGACGCCCTGAGGAAAAGCAAAACCTGTTTTTACCGTTAGTTTACAGGTATTTTTGTCTTATTTATTTTATTTTTTGTCTTTTGAATTATTACTACCACATTTAACCACTGAGCAAAATCTCGGCATATCTTAGGGTAACTAGCTAATCCTTATCACAAAAAGAATTAATAAAAATCGATTAACTGCATTAATTAAATTGTAAATATTAATATGTTTTTCCCATAAACGTCATAAAGAAAGATGGACTAATAATGCATATGGCCGTCTTGCGAGAATTTGACTGCCCTATGCGTCTGAAGAAACTGTGACAAAAGTGGTTAGCAACATTGAATTCCCTAGGGTTTTGAAGTGTTTGCAACAGTGAACTTCCGTCAATGTCAAGTCAACGGTTCTTAAGAAGACTGCCATTGGTGCAGATGGTGCTTTATTTTGCCGATGTGTTCACAGTGTTCCCAACGTACTTTAATTTTGGAACGATTTCACCGGCAACAGAAAATATATTACAAATTTAAAAACATAAGGTTTGCTAGGCGCCAGTTATAACACAGGAATAAACAATTTCAACTACAAAAAACTTTAATTTGGTAAAAAGCCAAGCGAAAAGTTGTTGCAAATAGAAAAACTGAAAAAATTCAATGCTGCCAAACTCATTTGTCACAGTCATAAATGATCGCTATAGGGGGTCAAAAAGTTATCTAGTAATTATTCGTCCATCTTTCTTTATGACGTTCGTGGTTTTTCCTCAGGGCGACTGTCATTAGTGTCAACTGTCAGGTGTTAATTTAATTTTTTTAGGTTAGTGTTATGACAGGACGTGGACATCGGTATATTTTTAGGTTATTTTGTTTGTCAAATCTATGGAGGGCTTTAGGTTAGGAGACCGATCGCAATACATTGGTTTCGGGCAAAGTTTTGGATCGGTAAAGCAGCTTTAAAAATGGCCGTCAGGGGCGCATGTGTTCTTTTAAATCTGTAAAATGCATGGGTTCTTATGGGATAATCAACTGTTTTATTGAATTTAGTTAACTAAAACCCCCTACAGGCTAAGATATGTATATATTATATCTAATAAAGCTTATTTTATTAATTATTGGATAAAAATACCGCTGACGTCTATCAAAACCTGTAAAAAGTCAAACACTCGACGATCACTGCGCCGCGACCGGGAAACAGCGAACTAACTACTAAACAGGGACGTCAATTTAAAAAACAGCCATTTTCGATCGGACTCCTTCCTAAAGCCCTCCATAGTCAAATCATAAGATATCAAAATATCAAAAAAATCAACTGCCCTTGTGGTTTGTTAACATCATCAGCCGTACAGTTGGTTTGTATAGTCTAGTAGAGTCGACTTTTTCTAAAAACAAAGCGTTTCGACAGTTGATACCCACATGTGACATTAACAGCTGATAATGGTTTCTTCCTCAAAGTTCCTAGTTCAGTATTATGCCGTTAGCAAGCTTACGCGTCAGGTTTCAGTGACTGAATTTTCTTGGTGTTTATTGTTTCAAGTTGAACGGTGAGTTGAATAAACCAGTTTAGGTTAAAAATTAACTCCTACCTACCTATTTCCAATAACAAACATTTCATTTATCATCATTTGCTATTTATGATAGCAAAATCTTATTAGCTCATTCGTTTTAAATACTCTACAATAGGTTGCCAAACCGCTCACTGAGAACTAATCCAGCTGTTTGTATAACTGTTCGGCATAACTCCTTACAGATTTGGACGTCGTACAAAATTATGGGCGGTGTTTATTAATAAGTTGTTGACAACCTTCCCACCAATTTCATCGATCCATGAAAAACGCCATTTTCCACATAACATAGACATTTACCTTTAGATACGTACCTACAGCTTATCTCCTGCTCAAACAAAAGTTACGTTTTATGGGTGAAAAAATACCTCCGAGCGCACGGCTCGCCGGTCAGAGCCTTCCCTCCCAGCAGGATTGGGCATGCGCACAAACCTCTTGTTATCGGCCTGTCCCTTTTTAGTGGCATGCTCAAAATACACTCCAGAACCGTCTCGGCGCCATTTTTGTTGTTGTGTTTTAAGTTTTTTCTGTGGATTCTTTGTTGTTTATGGTGAGTTTGTATATTGACATTTGTCTGTGGATTTTTCTTTGATATTGTGGATTGTGGTTGTTTAATATTTACGGATTTCTAGTTTTTGTGTAGTTTAGTGAATTGTGTTTGTGCTTTTAGTAACTCGGATACTCGGATTGGAATATAAACAATGACTAGTAACAGCCGTTGTATAATTTTATTATGCCCAAATAGGGATAAAATACCGGGTATTTCGCATTTTCAGTATGTATGGAGTAGTGATGTATCTTGATAATATAACTTTATTTTATTATGATTAATTTAAACACATCAAACTAGCCTTAAACCTCAGTACCCCAAAGGACAATTCAAAACGCAATTTTCATTGCACTAAGTATGTTAATTACTACCAATTTACTTTTTCTATGTCTCTGACATTTATCCAAAATGTTTTATTTAAACAAATTTTAATTTTTTAACACTTTCTTTATAGAAAGGTTTTATTTTCTTCTTTCCCAGTTTATAGGGTTGGTCTAGACCCCTTTTCTCGACTTCTTACATACCTAGTATGTTTTAAAGTTTAATATTTTCTCCATATTATGTGGCTTTGCACATCAATTTTTATTTTCACGAAAGCTCCATTAAGGTCCTTCACCATTTTCTCTTTTGCTAAAACCATCAGCACTTTTTAATGTTATTTTCTGTCTCCTGATGATGAACGTTTCTACGTTCGAAACATGTAGAGACCTTTGATTGTTTCATTCAATTAAACTTTGTGGAGGAAGACTTTTAGTTTTTCTTTCTTTCCCACATCAAACTAGGCCTAGGCTACACAAACAAGGTATCAAAATAAGGAGAAACACACAACAAGACAGTTTGTTTATCCCGATGCATGTTTCGGTATATTTTATTTGCAGCCCTACAATCTAATTAAGTAAGCCTATTTTTCGGGCAATATATTGCTTCAAAAGTTTAAAAGACACTTTTCTCTATACTTATATTATATAAGAGAAAAAGTAAATATCTAGGTTTGTTTATATTAATCCAAGGATGACAGTATTCCACGGGTCAACTTTTCGGGAAAAAACTTTTTCAAATTCTTGAACAATAAATTGTGCTTGAAAATGTTTTGTTCACAAGTACCCAAGTTTTTGCCAAATTGTAAAAATCAATACGAGTTATATACCAATTAATATTTGACTTGAGGTTAGGTACGCGATAACATCAAACGTTGGTTATTTTGCTGGTTTTGTTTGTTTTTTATTTTTGATTTTAGAATACTAGTTTAATTGCCTTGTCCTCTTCCTTTTCGAACTAAAAACACGGCGACGAATCATTTTTAAACAAATTTTAGAAACAAAACAAAACAATTTTCTTTCCTCAAAATCTGATAGGTTTGCAACTACTAAAAATGCCAGAAATCACTACTTTATTTCCCAACTTGATGAAAAATTGAAAAAAAATTCCAATTTTTTGGCAGAATTCGAGGCAAATTTTAGCTGTTTACACGTAAAAATAAATTAAAGGGCTTTTTTTACAATTTCTTGAGCAAGAACTTAAATTTTTAAGCTCGGACCGTGATATTTTCCCATTCGTCAAATAATTATGTTGCAGTGCGCATGACTAATCGTGTGTAACTTTGTTTTTCTATTTCACGTTCATAATGAGTTCAGTACGACCCTCATTTGCGGATCGTAATGAAGCTATTTCGATACGCGTTTTTTCTTTATTTGATGTTGGTAACATTTAAATGTTTTATTTCATTGACTTGCGCGGCCTTTGTGATTTACGAGAAAACCCATTTTTCGCAGAGGAAAACTAGCTTGATAACTTACTTTTTTATTCTGTGTGGATAACAGTCATGTATGTTGGTTGCATAAATCTATAAATCAATCTTTTGTAGATGCTTCAGGCTATCATTTTCTGCCAAATCCTATCCAAAATTCAATCTACTAACCTTCTAATGTCGATTTTAACTTCAACTTTATTTGAATTTTCCATCTTCCCTATACTAAATTGCAATGCCGTGACGTAGAATCACGTCTTTTGAAATTCGAAAAAAAGTAGCAAAATCTCCCGAATTTCCGAACGCTCTGTATATGTACCGAATGTACAAGGATCACACAACGTATTCCGTCCAATTTCAAATCTCATATCGCTAAAATAACTTTAGAATCTCGTGGTGAAAATGGGTCAATAAATCAAAAAATGACAGTTTGCAAAATAATTTTTGTTGTCCAGAGGCTCCTATGATAAAAAATAGTATTACCAACATAAAATTTAGACATAAAAATTTACAAAATTTGAAGGATTTATTTTCTTTTTAAAATGTATTTTTCTTGATTATAAAAGGTGAAATAGAAAAAAATGTATAAAGCACATGTTTCATAAGGCGTTTTAACGCCCGTGTCAATAAAAAAACTCGCCACTTCGTGGCTCGTTTTTTAAAATAGACGCGGGCGCTAAAACCGCTTCTTATGAAACTCGTACTTTAATATACTATTTTCTAATTTTGTCTCGAAACAGATCTATTTCGAACGCGCTAGCGAGTTCGTAATAGATCTATTTCGAACTCCGAATTTTATTATTTAAAGGTTGGCGCTACATGACATGTTTTTTTTCACCGTTTAGCATAGCATTCTAGATAACTTATATTTTTTAGTCCAAATATGCAAAATACTACACGAACCCACGTATGTATGTTTGGTTGCCTAGATCTACAAATCTGTATGTATTGTTTTAGTTAATTAAAAAAACACATATTTAATAATAACTTTATTGACGGAGAACTATTTTGCTTTTGTAAATGCTTCAAGCTATCATTTTCTGCCAAATCCTATCCAAAATGCAATCTACTAACCTTCCAATGTCGATTTTAACTTCAACTTTATTTGAATTTTCCATCTTCCCTATACTAAATTGCAAGGCCGTGACGTAAAATCACGTCTTTTGAAATTCGAAAAAAAGTAGCAAAATCGCCCGAATTTCCGAACGCTCTGTATATGTACCGAATGTATAAGGATCACACAACGTATTCCGTCCAATTTCAAATCTCATATCGCTAAAATAACTTTAAAATCTCCTGGTGAAAATGGGTGAATAAATCAAAAAATTACAGTTCGCAAAATATTTTTTATTGTCCATAGGCTATGATAAAAAATAGTATTACCAACATAACATTTAGACATAAAAATTTACAAAATTTGAAGGATTTATTTTCTTTTTAAATATGTAATTTTTATTGAAAAAACTACAAATTAGAAAACATAGTATAAAGTACGTGTTATATAAAGCAGTTTTAAGCACTTGTCCCGTTATAAAACTCCCCGCAAGCGGCTCGTTTTTTAACATGGACTCGTGCTATAAAATGATGCTTTATAAAACGTGTACTTTAATATACTATTACATGCGCAAGGCCATAAATTTGCCACTTTCGTGATTATTGTTTGCTTATCTAAAGGTAAATATCTATGATTTTCCATGACCAGGTATTTGTTTTTTGTCTATACTCTAAAACATTCCAGAGGGATAAACTAAAAACCAATATAAATATAGGGATTAAACATTTTTAAAACGCAATTTAACCCAGCAAATACATCAGTATGTAAGTGATGTTCCTCCCAATGCACTTAAAAACCTCACTCCCCATATTGTTGACGCCGTAAAATACAATAAAATGTCATAAAAAATGTAACAAAAGGGGACAATACGCGCTACTGTGTGTGCACCCCAGGTTACAATGGCGTGCGGCGCGATGCTGACGGGGTGTGGATGCTCTTGTAATTTATTACCATCGGTTTATGAAAAAACCGCTATTTTTCATCATATTGTGGAAAAAGTTAAAAAGACATTTATGGTGTTTTTTAAGTTTGTTTCCAATGTTGCTTGAAAGAAAATATGATAAAAAGTGGAGTTAGTGACCTTTTTTTTTTAATTAAAGGCCGATCCGTATTGTTATGAACCAGTAATTAATTAAAGGTAGTTAGTCACTGTTATGGAGGACTTGAGGTAGGAGGCCGATCGCAATGCATTGGATACGGTCCCAACCCAAATTAGCATCGGTAATTCAGCTTTACGAGTTGCCATAAGATGGCGCTCGTGTTCGAAGTGGGCTATCAAATAAATGGTTTCTTATGAACGCGATAACTATTTTTATTTAAATTAGTTCTTTAAGGAACAAATAAGGACTTTTATATGAATTTACACTTACTTTGTTATACTTATTAGTAAACTCGGCCTGTATAAAGTTCGAACGATGCTTGGTTTTTAAAATACAGGGTATTAAACATTCTAGCTACAGAGGTTTTTTTTTAAAGTGAGCTTACCTTTGGAGCTAGAAAGAGACTTATTTGGCTTCGTTTCCTCTTTGAAGAAGATCCTGTCTTACACCCCGACACAAAGCATACTCTACTTTTATAAATTGTACCATTATTCATTATAAATATGGAAATTAATTACAATACAACGTTATTTGTCTTGTCTTGCCTTCAAACATTATTTGTTATTTCGAAAAATAAAATGTCAATTGTCAAAAGTAAAAGCACAGAAAAATAAATGGTTTAAGAAAAAGTTAAAAACTATGGAGGATCTAGTTTTCCATATTAAAAACGAAGAAGAAGAAGACAACATCAGCCCACTTCGGACGCGAGAGCCATCTATCGGCCAATAGCGAACTAACCAAAAAACCGCGACAGAAATTGAAAATGCTGCCATTGTCGATCGGCCTCCTACCCTCTAGTTCTCCGTAGTCACTGTCAAAGAAAATATACCGTGCGAGCAAAAATTATTTGCATCAAAGAGGGCCTTGCATCTAAGGACGTAATGCTTAGCCGTAGAGCTTAATACCTGTTGGGTGTCAGTAACTACCTGATGGGTGTCAGTAACTACCTGATGGGTGTCAGTAACTACCTGAATTAACAATCAATCAGTTATTCCGTCATCTTTGACAGTCGTTACAAGCAGTTTGGCGGATTTAGAGGGGGGCACGGGGACACGTGCCATAATAATTTTGCACGAACCAACCTAAGCGCAACACCCAAAATTCGAAACACAGTAACAAAAAATTGTACTGTAACAAACAAGTATATTTGTGCGTGCTAATGCTCGCTTGACTGATCCTGAGGACTCTTTTCGAGTTAATACATATTTGCCCTACCTGGATTTCCTTATTTCCGAGCTAGATGTCCGCTTTGATAAGAAAAATAATATTGTTATTTCGCAGTTACAAAAAGTAGTTCCCAAATATTATTTTGAATCTAAGTTTCCCGATCAAGAAATTGTTAATGACGCCCAAAAATATGAATGCGACCTACCCTCAAATATAGACGCACTTCGTGGAGAATTAGTTTTATGGAAAGAGCTTTGGATAAGCAAACCGCAAAAAATTGATAATCCAATGGAAGCTTTCAAATTTTCTTCTATGTTTCCTAACATACAGTGCCTCTTAAGAATTCTTTGTGTTTTACCAATCACAACTGCAACTGCTGTTTTAGCGCTTTAAAAAGAATAAAGACATTTTTGAGGTTCACTATGGGTCAGGAGAGGTTAAATGGCCTAAGTATGCTGAATATTAACAGAGGCATTGGAGTATATCCTGAAGAGGTTTTAAATATATTTATAAAAAAGCATCCTCGAAGACTACAATTAGAGTTTATTTAAACTGTTTATTCTAGGTTTATAATAATTTAATAAATAAACCCTTTAAAAATTAAACTCTATGTAAACTTATATTCAATGTGTGCAATAGTTCGCATAGTTCAACTTGACATCTGAATTCCCGATAACAGTTCCTAACTTGCTGTATTGGGATATTTGCAATTACTACTTTTATTTTTACTTTCAAGAGATCTAAGTTATTATTGAAATTAGTTTTATACACATGTGGCTTAGATATCTCCATAAATGAAAGTCGATAATTGTGAGATCGGGACTCCTACGTGCCAACTGATTTGGACCATAGGTAACTTCCAATCCATTTGTTCCCCAAGTGATAATTTAGCCAATCATCCAAAGGAATTGAAAATTAAAATTGAAAAAAAATCTAAAAAAAAAACTTTTGTTTCTGACGAATCCTGTATAGTAATCGCAAAACTAAAGGTAGTTTCAACACTAGCAAAATTCATTAATAAATCAAGGAAGGGAAAGATCCAAAAAACTAAAAATGTTGTTTTTGACCCTGTATAGTAATCGCAAATCTGATATTTGAAATTGTAGTTTCACCATAAGCAGATGTTTTTATTTAGAATGACTTTTTCTTCTATGCCTACAAATAAAAACTTTTTCAACTTTATCCGTGGACACACTGTACAGGGTGTTCCTTTAAAAAAAAATTTTTTGATATGTCCTACTTATCTAATATCAAAATGCGGACTATACACTATTGTGGAATATTCCTAATAATATCCCAAGTAACATTTTTAGATTTAAGGAAGAGCTAAGAATAGCTATAAAACCAGATATAAATATTTGAGTTAAAGACTGTTAGCTGAGGAAACTGCTAAAAAACCCTATTATAGTCATTATAGAACTCAAAAGGCCCACCCTTAAAGTTTCTGTTACAGCCTATTTTAAAACTTGTCTTAAAACCTAATAGGTACTAGGGAACAGGTTGTGTAGCTACTTACAAGATTGGCATAAAACCCCTATTTAAAGCGTCTTTAAATCCATGTAGTTATTTCGGTAGCCAACAACACTCTAAAAAGTATGTATGGGATCCATTTGCACTTAAAAGGGTTTTAGATAAAATGCTTTTGAAGCTAATAGAAATTGTAATGGTTATCAAGATGGTATTGTAGAGCTTTAAATAATATTGACGTAAAAGACCTTGTAATGACTATTGCATGACTCAAAAACAAAACAGAAAAATATCTTACAGTACCTATACCATAGAAGATATTTGCATTTGGGACAAAAATTTGTTAACGCGGTCATATTTACTGTTAAAACTATATATGATAGGTGTGATGAAACACGCGCGCCCTTAAAATTCTGCAATTTTTGGGAAAAAAAAATAAAAACCTTTAAAATGTAAATTTTATATTTTTAGTATTTTTAACCTAGAAACAGAACCAATCTGCAAAATAGTATGTTACGCTAAAAACAACTATAAAATTATCGAAATTCCGCCAAAAATTACATTTAATCCTAAATATTTCCTTTCGGTACAAAATGGCCGAGGCTTGATAGTGTAACAAACATGGAGGAAATATTATAAAACTAATTGCATTCTTCCAAATAAACAATAAATACAACAGGCTTTACTTTAGGTCATATTGCCTTAAATACGTCATATATAAATCAAATTTCTCTTAAAAAGGATAAACAAATTTATTTTGGTAGTATTAAATGGTTTTATAAAAATTTAATAAAACCCTAAACCATTAAACGAGCCGCTAATGATTCTTTAAAGTACTTTAAACCTGTTTCCCGTAAAAAAATTTATCAACGGTACGGTCCTAACCTCGCTTTAACAACAAAGCCGATAAACCCTTTTTTTTTCTTGGATCTTTGGGCATGAGATTTGGTATCAGCTGATTTCATGATTCTGCCAAACATTTTAGGGTATTCTGCCTTATATTAAAAGTAAGACACCAATTTCTTAATTCTGTTCTAAATTGACTATTGCGTATCGATTCCCTTTCTAAAAAATCATCATGTTCATTTAAGTCCAGTTCTGACAACCAATTATTCCTGTTTGCTATAGAATCCTCGTATTCATCGTCATATTCAATCTGGTTTGGGGCAGTATGTACATAATTTTCAAAAGGTAAATTAGTTGTTCTCGGTTCAACTAGGATACTATTACGATTTTCACATGATTTCATTCTGTCAGATTCATTGGATAAAGATAATGTTTGTAGAGCCACATAATTTTTTTTCACCTGCCGTTTGAAATGGCCTGTTTTTTTACTTTCAACCACTTGTCCATAAAACTACCCATTATGTTTGCAGTTAAACGACAAACAATGCCAAGAAAATATAACCTCACTTCTTATTTCGTAAACAGTTTCAAGAGATCTGCTAAAATTATTTTATATGTATCATTTGCTTTAATAGGGCTTAAAGAAGATATTTAAAAGCATAAGAAAAAAAAAACAACTGTTCTGTCGAACCTACCCCTAAAACCTTGTAGCTTTAATTAAACGCAACTTTAAGATAGCTTTATTATATATATTTAATACCCACTTAAAACTATATGCCTACTTATTAGCTAAATTAAAACTTGTTAGGTCCAATCTCCCTAATAAATCAATTAGGTTTTAATTGTAAGTTTTACTCTACCTTTTAAATATGTTTTAAGAGTATTCCGTATGAAATAGGTAATAAGCTTTATCTTCTGATTGTTACAGCGCTGTTACAACTTATTATTAAAGCTTAACAACTTTAACACTGTAAGTTTTCTTTTCTACTGCAATAAAACCCTTATAAAACTAAGACAAAACTAAATAGAATTTAATATGTTACTTGGGATACTAACTTATCTCTAAATTTTTGATTGGCTGCCAGCCCACAGTTTTTCTTGAAACCAGCAGTATGCACCGCCATAGCACTAGTAAATTCCCAATAGTTATAAATTGAGTTTAAATATAACCCAAAAGAGATGAATCTTCGGCAAAAACGTAATATTTTAGAGTAAAAATTGCTGTATATTGTCACGTGCTATCATTGTGGAACCCGCGAGGAACCTGGTGCACCATTGCATTTGACATCTTGTCGGCTTGTTATAATAAAGATAATTATAGTCTATCTTGCTCTGCCGTCGTCGGGTCAGATGCTATGGAATCCTTCGTTGAAACTAGGTCACCTGGTATTAGATATATCTAATCCACAGTCTAACGTCTAATTAGGCGACTTATTTATGGTCTTATCGCTTAGGTTGTGAGTAATAATTGTTGTAACAACAATACCAAATAAAAAACGTATAAATTAAGCAGTGGCGGTTGCTCTATAAGGCCGCTTGGCCGCGCGCCCCTCCTAGGAATTTTAACATAACACACAAATTAAATGTTTATTTAAATATTTATTATTACTATTCATTTTAATACTAATATTTCTAAATTTTAAAAAACCATAGCAACTCACCAATTCTGAACTCATCTCTAATTGTCCGTTTTCGTTGACCAACGATAAGCAAGCCTCCACGTGTGAATTTTAGATAATTGAATTCCGTCGTTGAAATACTGCGACGGACGGTGAATCTCGCCTGGCGTATATAAATTTCGACGAACGAACCCGAACGTCACCCGGTTATATCCGATTTATTTAGGGACTCTACGGCCGCGGTATTTTAGCGCCTGCATTGCTTTATACATTTCGGACTTTGTTGTGGCTATGGAGAACTAGAGGGTAGGAGGCCGATCGCAATGCATTGGATTCGGTCCCAAATTAGCATCGGTAATTCAGCTTTACGAGTCGCCGTAAGATGGCGCTCGTGTTCGAAGTGGGCTATCAAATAAATGGTTTCTTATGGACGCAATAACTATTTTTATTTAAATTAGTTCTTTAAGGAACAAATAAGGATTTTTATATGAATTTACACTTACTTTGTTATACTTATTAGTAAACTCGGCCTGTATAAAGTTCCAACGATGCTTGGTTTTTAAAATACAGGGTATAAAAACATTCTAGCTATACCTTTGGAGCTAGAAAGAGACTTATTTGGCTGCATTTTCTCTCTGAAAAAGATCCTGTCTTACACCCTGACACAAAGCAAACTTTACTTTTATAAATTGTACCATTATTCATTATAAATATGGAAATCAATTACAATACAACGTTATTTGTCTTGTCTTGTCTTCAAACGTTATTTGTTACTTCGAAAATAAAATGTCAATTTGTCAAAAGTAAAAGTAAAAAACGAAGAAGAAGAAGACGACACCAGCCCACTTGCAACGCGAGAGCATCTATCGGCCAATAGCGAACTAACCAAAAAACCGGGACAAAATTTGAAAATGCTGCCACTGTCGATCGGCCTCCTACCCTCTAGTTCTCCATAGTTGTGGCGTAAGCGTGCGTCGAGTTCGAACTAATAAAAATTAATTTCGTCAATAATATAATGTTAACGACGGGCCGAAAACCGATCTTTTACGCGTCGGTTTTCAAAAGACATTTATAAATGTATGTATTAATTTACCTAATTTTTTTTTTTATAAATATATACTTTTTCGAGCAATTTGCTTATATGTCATTTGGTATTGGATTTCTATTGCGCCCCTCCAAACACAAACCCCACGACACGCCACTGCAATTAAGCAACCTGACGAGAATTCTACGCAGTGCTTGAGCTTCAATTTTTAAACAGCTTTAAGACGATCGGAATCCTACATTCACATTGCACTAAAAAGAGGACTTGCATGACTAAGCAAATTAACCAAGTTTAAATAAATAATGAATTAAGTCACTTAATTAAAAATGAAAGGCACTGTAATAAGTTGTTTAAATTAGAAACAAATTAAGAAGTACCTGTCGTTATGCAAGGCAAGGTGTAGTCTAAAATTGTTTATTGAAGTAATTTTTTTGATGAAACCAAATAACCTACAATAAAAAATGGTTTCAAGATTGGAGATACTAATGTCTCCCGTTCTCATTAAACACATTTTTATATTTATTTAAGATCCCAGAGTAGCAAGCACTCAAATAATTTCTGTCAGTTTTAAAATTCATTGAAATATAAATCATTTCACTAATATTTTTCTTTATGTAATTACTTTCTCTGTCGTTGTTTGTCGTTGTTTTATTCGCATTAATTTATTGTAATTGTCTTCTCTTTCTCTTTTCAGACACTTGAAAAAGTTTTTATAAAAAACGAAACGTTGGGATAAATACAATTGTGTCATTTCATTGCCTGCCCTCATTCCCGCTATACTTATTCGAATTTTCTGTTATATTTTGACAATTTACGCGACATGTTTCCAATCACAGCCCGCAGGAGTATGATATAAAAAAATACAATTTAAAAAAATCAAAAATTATATTAAATTTTTTTAAAAGTCAGTAAAATTTTAGGTAGGTCCTACCTATATTATAGGCAACGAATAGCCATACTTGTGCCACACACTTTAAACCGACATCACAGAATAGCGTAGCTATATATTTTGTGCCCACAGTCAGTGGGCAGCGGCTCGTTGAGCTGCCTATTTTTTTAGTTCTGTCACAGAATAGCTATATATTCGGTTGTTCTGTGAAAAGAACCAACTATTTCTTCATATTTATTCTTAATTTTGGGAAAATGTCGAATTCGTAGTAGGTAATCATAAATTAAACTGCGTATATGATATGACGTTGAACTTTTAAACCCTTGAGAAAAAATAGGATAATTATAAAAAATATTTGTTTTAATTACTAATAATAATGAAAATGTTTTACATAAAAAATATAATCTTAATTAGGTAGGTACTTCTGACGATTGCTTACTAAATAACTACAATCATTTGGATACATTTATTCTACTCAGTACCAGTTTTGTTTTGCAAAAGACAAAATGATATTGAATTTTGCTCTTTTTCTTAGTGCTGTAATAGGTGTTTCGGTATGTAATATTATTTGAGTTGATGACTCTGAAATTTTCGAATTCCAAGAACTCACCAATTTTTTAATGTATCCGTGATATTAGAACCACATTTATGAAAATCATGCAAAATAAGATGCTTAACTTGTCATTACTTAAGGGCGGAATATATGCAAAATGCATATATATGCAATTTTTGCATATTTTGTCAATTTTGTAATGTAAAAAAGTGTAGAGCCTGTAATTACCCGGTGGGGAATATGGATTAAGGCCGCAATATTCTAGGCAGAGCATTTCGAAGCCACTAAAGAATTAATTTTGGATTGAGATGACGATTCGCAGTGTGTTGTGCAAAGTAAAGAGTTGTTAAAAAGTGCAAGTGTAGCTAAAGCTCTTGATTTTATTAAGGTTGATTTTGGTTTGATACCGGACATAATATCCTGTTTAGAGAGTAGAAATTTAAGTTTAAGAGACTCAATTAGAATTGTTGAAACTTTTTCCACTAAATGTAACAACATTCCCGGTAAAGTAGGAGTTTAAGTAAGGAACCAATTGGATGTAACTGTAAATAAATATAGTTTAAAAAAACTAAAAAAACACGCTTTAATAATTATCAATCAAACTAAAAAAACGGAAAATAAATAAAATAAATTCTTAATATAGGCAGAAAATAATAATGAAAGATAAACATTAGTATTATTGTAAAAGAAAAAAGCGTGGGGTGCTCGATATACGAAAAATATAGCACAAAGCGCCCCACGCTTTTATTGTATTGTCAGCGGTTCTTGTCTACAAAATTTAAATTAAATCTGACCGTTTAAAGTGGGTCAAAATCGAGTTTAAAGAAGTCGGTTACAAACAAACATACAAACCCGAATCGGGTATCAACATATTGTATTGTTATTCGCAAGAAATAAAAAAACGACAAAAATTTCAAAATTTAAAAAAATAATTAATTTATCAAAATTTTATTTTGACGGGTAGAATTTTTTTTATAATTTTTCTCTATTCTTAGCGGCAATATCTATATGACTCCATGTTTGTTTCTTTACTATTGGTTATTGTAATAATTCTGACCTATTGACAGGTGTCAAATTTTGACAAAATAATTTTTTTCAACTTTCCACAGTCAATATACATAAGACCTTATTGTTTTTTCATTAAGGTAGGAGTATCAACATGCTTACCAACCTATAACCTATTTCGCGTAGATTTATTTAGGTTTTCTAGCTTTTATACAAAATTTAAAGAAAATCAGTATCGACTTGATATTCTATAGGTAATAATTGACATATTTAATAAATATCAAGAAATTTCATAACTTATTTTAGGAGAATTGTATAGCGAAAAATATCGGGTAAGATTTTTTTTAACATTATTATGTCATTGTCACTCATTGTTCTTTCACTATACAATTCTCCCAAAATTAGCAATGAAATAAATTGATATTTTTGTAATATATCTGATACTACCTAAATAATGTACCGACGATATTGATTTTCTTTAAATGTTAGTTATTAAAATAATAAACTCAAAAAATCAATTCGAAATAGGTTATAAGTTGGCAATAGGTATAATGACGTTGAGAATTCAACCTTAATATCATTTTTTTAAACTGACATATTGACAGTTGTCAAATTTTGACAGGAAAATGTTTGCTTATTTTTCCCGAAGTCTATTATACGACTCCATAATTTGTTTCGTCAAAATCGCTTCTTCGTTTTATACCTGACAGCTGTCAAAATTTGACAGGAGAACTTTTTGCGTGTAGATTATTGTATTGTCAACGGTTCTTAATAAGTCTACAAAATTTAAATTAAATCTACCCGTTTAAAGTGGGTCAAAATCGGGTTCAAAGAAGTCGGTTATAAACAAACATACAAACCCGAACAAACCCGAATCGGGTATCAACATATTGTATTGTTATTCGCAAGAAATAAAAAAACGACAAAAATTTCAAAATTAAAAAAAATTATTTATCAAAATTTTATTTTGACGGGTAGAATTTTTTTTATAATTTTTCTCTATTCTTAGCGGCAATATCTATATGACCCCATGTTTGTTTCTTTACTATCGGTTATTGTAATAATTCTGACATATTGACAGGTGTCAAATTTTGACAAAATAATTTTTTTCAACTTTCCACAGTCAATATACATAAAGTTGCCACAGTGGATCTTTGCCGGTGCGTCATCAATCAACGATCAGGACTCGACGTGGTTAATAACTCTGCATCCTTGTTTGTTACAGTAACAAGTTTGAATAAAAGCATAAAAGAACGTCTCCAAAATTCCGCAATAATATAACGTGCTAGACAAGGATAAAACTATAAACGTCAGTTAATTACTTTCTTTATTTGTTTAGTTGACAACCGTTGTATTTTAGAACGTCATTGTCAACCTTATTTTGATCTGCCAATCTAATTCGTATTTTGCAAATCTGTGTGCCTTAGAACTGTTCCTGTTTCTAAAAATAGTTCTTTTTAGAGGTAATTATACCCACCATCTGTTTTGGCGGTAAGTATTTATGGATTTTTATAATAACTAATTTATTTATTTTAAATATTCTAACCGTGAAAGTTCTTTGAAACGTTTACGGCAGTGGCTAAATTCCCTTAAATGAAAGGATGTTAAAAATTTGACTTTTGCGATTTTAATAGTCAATAAAACACCAAACTTTTGTAGATTTTAAGCTTTAAAAATAGTATTAAATGTATAAACATTTGTTTGTCAATTTCTTTTAGATAATAGAGAATGTCGGGCAAAACTTAAAATAAATAATAATTTTTCGTGATATTATGTAGGTACGTCAAACGGTAAGCAGGCACGTCCATTTTATGAACTTAACTTAGTTTTGACTTTTTTCGTCTCGTAATTTTGATTTGATTCATACGATTTTGATGACGTAAAAGTGATGACGCACGGGAAAAGAACCACTGTGGCGACTTTAAGACCTTATTGTTTTTTCATTAATATTATTTTTTTTAAACGATTTGACATATTGACAGCTATCAAATTTTGACAGGAAAATTTTTGCTTATTTTTCCCGAAGTCTATTATACGACTCCATAATTTGTTTCGTCAAAATCGCTTCTTCGTTTTATACCTGACAGCTGTCAAAATTTGACAGGAGAACTTTTTGCGTGTAGATTATTGTATTGTCAACGGTTCTTAATAAGTCTACAAAATTTAAATTAAATCTACCCGTTTAAAGTGGGTCAAAATCGGGTTCAAAGAAGTCGGTTATAAACAAACATACAAACCCGAACAAACCCGAATCGGGTATCAACATATTGTATTGTTATTCGCAAGAAATAAAAAAACGACAAAAATTTCAAAATTAAAAAAAATTATTTATCAAAATTTTATTTTGACGGGTAGAATTTTTTTTATAATTTTTCTCTATTCTTAGCGGCAATATCTATATGACCCCATGTTTGTTTCTTTACTATCGGTTATTGTAATAATTCTGACATATTGACAGGTGTCAAATTTTGACAAAATAATTTTTTTCAACTTTCCACAGTCAATATACATAAAGTTGCCACAGTGGATCTTTGCCGGTGCGTCATCAATCAACGATCAGGACTCGACGTGGTTAATAACTCTGCATCCTTGTTTGTTACAGTAACAAGTTTGAATAAAAGCATAAAAGAACGTCTCCAAAATTCCGCAATAATATAACGTGCTAGACAAGGATAAAACTATAAACGTCAGTTAATTACTTTCTTTATTTGTTTAGTTGACAACCGTTGTATTTTAGAACGTCATTGTCAACCTTATTTTGATCTGCCAATCTAATTCGTATTTTGCAAATCTGTGTGCCTTAGAACTGTTCCTGTTTCTAAAAATAGTTCTTTTTAGAGGTAATTATACCCACCATCTGTTTTGGCGGTAAGTATTTATGGATTTTTATAATAACTAATTTATTTATTTTAAATATTCTAACCGTGAAAGTTCTTTGAAACGTTTACGGCAGTGGCTAAATTCCCTTAAATGAAAGGATGTTAAAAATTTGACTTTTGCGATTTTAATAGTCAATAAAACACCAAACTTTTGTAGATTTTAAGCTTTAAAAATAGTATTAAATGTATAAACATTTGTTTGTCAATTTCTTTTAGATAATAGAGAATGTCGGGCAAAACTTAAAATAAATAATAATTTTTCGTGATATTATGTAGGTACGTCAAACGGTAGGCAGGCACGTCCATTTTATGAACTTAACTTAGTTTTGACTTTTTTCGTCTCGTAATTTTGATTTGATTCATACGATTTTGATGACGTAAAAGTGATGACGCACGGGAAAAGAACCACTGTGGCGACTTTAAGACCTTATTGTTTTTTCATTAATATTATTTTTTTTAAACGATTTGACATATTGACAGCTATCAAATTTTGACAGGAAAATTTTTGCTTATTTTTCCCGAAGTCTATTATACGACTCCATAATTTGTTTCGTCAAAATCGCTTCTTCGTTTTATACCTGACAGCTGTCAAAATTTGACAGGAGAATTTTTTGCGTGTAGATTATTGTATTGTCAGCGGTTCTTGATAAGTCTACAAAATTTAAATTAAATCTACCCGTTTAAAGTGGGTCAAAATCGGGTTCAAAGAGGTCGGTTACGGACAAACAAACAAGCAAACATACAGGTGAAGCTAATAAAAGCGCGTTAAAAAGAATGAAGGATTTAAATACTTTTTCGTTGAAAATTTTGAAAAATATTTAGTAATAAATGCCTACAATTTTAAGTTAAGAAATTGTTTACCTTTATTTTTTGTTGTTTTTTTTTTTCATTTTATTTAAAAATAAACATATTTTTTAGAACCCAATATGTTTCTTTACCTCATTTTACTATAATAAATTAAGAAATATTGCTTACCAGTATGCATATTTGGTGAAAAAATGCAAATAACTGCATATTTTAAAGGAAAACAAGGCAACCCTGAAGTTCCACCAACCACCAACAAAGAGAAATTACTCGACTGGGAACTCGGACCGGTCAGGATGGCATGGTGGGCTAATCGTGACTGAGTCTAAAACCCTTTCCTTTGTCTTAATTTCGACCAATCAAAAAGAACCGGTACTCAAATAAATAATTATTACCACAAATAAATATTTATTGAGACAGCAAAATACTGTTAAAATGTCAAACGAGGTGGCTAGCAATTACATTTTATTTAACACAAATAATTTACAACCAAACAAATATCAAAGCAAATTCAAATAAGTCTATTTATTTAATGCAAACAATATTTGTGTCAGACAAATAAACATTATTTGGTTACAATAAAAATAAGTCAAACAAATCATTTATTTGACTTAAAACGAACATTTTTTTTAGTGTGGGATTTCCCATGGCTACTCTTACTGGGCATCACCCGGTACCTATATACAATCATGACAATGAAAACTCTTATTTATTTCCCTTATCTTTCATTATTTTTTCCGTTTTCCAACGATCAAAATGACTTTCATTTTTTAATGACCTCTTATCAAAACGAAAGCGAGTTCGTAATTTTAATACATTTAAGTAAGTCAAAACAGCACCAATTCACTTCCAAGTAAATATTTTCAAAAATATTTGAGTCTGCCTTGTTGTTTATTTAAGAATAACGATTTATTTGCATTATTTCATAAGATCATAAGTACCAAGAATAGACGTACTTGTTGATGTCACTATAACTATGCATAAAGTACCATTTTGGGTAATGTTTTGTACAGCTTCATTTACGTTTATTACTACTTACCGGCATTTCAAAAAATAATTTTATTAAAAATGGATATTTTTTCAGTTATAGTTAGTGTTTTGTATATGTCGTTAACGATATTTTACCTTTATTTAAATTTGCAGAGTGGTTATCTCGTATATATTAAAAATGGACCCATTATTGGAGATGTAAAGACTACCTATGGTGAAAATAGGACTTACTATTCTTTTCGAGGTATTCCGTTTGCCAAGCCACCCATAGGAGATTTAAGATTTTCGGTGAGTACCGATATCGACGCAATGGTGGACTTCCTTAATAACAATGTTATAAATATTTTTAACCTACATGCTCCTCTTAAAACTTCAAAAATTACTAAAGCCCCAGCGCCTTGGATTACACCCACTTTGAAATTTATGATGAAGCTCAGGGACAGGGCATTTTCTAAGTACAAAAAACTTAAAACTGACGCTACTTGGACATATTATAAAAGCTTACGCAATCAAGTAAACATTGCAGTTAGAGCCGAAAAAAAAGCTTATTTACAACATACCTTTAGAAGAGACCCTAAAAACTTCTGGCGCACTATAGGTTATTTAAATTTAAGTTCTAACTCTCAATCATCTAATTCATTATTAAAGGTGGGTGACTCTAATGATTTTAATAATTTTTTCACTAATTCACTACCTACCGTCGGTCCTGCTGATCGTAACTTTATCGAACAAAACTACGTAAATAAAAGGTTTAACCAGTGTGATGATTTTAAATTTAATGCGGTTACTGATGTAGATATTGACAAAATTATTACCAGTTTGAAGAGCAACGCGGTTGGAAATGATGGTATAAATTTTAAAATGCTGCATTATATAACTCCTTATTTATCAGACGTTATCTGCTTCATAATCAATAGATGCCTTTTGACAGGCTATTTTCCGAATGCCTGGAAGACCGCCAATATTGTGCCGGTTCCTAAAGTTACAAGTCCTAAACAGCTATCGGATTATAGGCCCATCAGTATCCTACCTACTTTATCTAAAATCCTAGAAAGAGTTGTGGCTGACCAATTAACTTCTTTTTTGAATACGAATAACATTCTTCCACCGACTCAGTCAGGGTTCCGTAGAAATCACAGTACAACCACGGCCTTGTTAAATATAACTGACGACATTTTGGGGGATTGGGATAACAATAACTGTAGCTGCCTTATTTTACTTGATTATAGCAAGGCCTTTGATACAATTGGGCATGATATACTACTTACTAAACTTAAATTTTTTGGCCTGGGTGATGTAGCATTACAATTTTTTGAGTCATATTTTTCTAACAGATCCCAGCGGGTAATAATTAATGGTAGTACTTCCCAGATGCATTTCATTAGTAGAGGTGTGGCTCAGGGCAGCATTTTAGGTCCTCTTTTATTCTCAATTTATACTTCTGATTTTTCAAAATTTCTTAAGCATTGTGAGTCCCATCAGTTTGCGGATGATACACAGTTGTACTTGTCCTTTTTACCCCCTGATGTCGCTACTGCCGTAACAAAAATTAACGAAGATCTTAAACTACTTTCGGATATCTCTAAATCCCACAACTTAATTCTAAACGAGAAGAAAACTCAGCTCGTAGTATTTGGTAAGTGCAAGTCCCTTATAATTGAAAATCCTGTGTTTCAAATCTTTGTTAACGGCACTGTGATAGAGCCTATAAATACATGTAAAAACCTAGGACTGCATATTGATTCTGAGTTTAGATATTCAGATCATATTTCTTCATTGATTCAAAAAACATACGCTAAATTAAAACTTCTATACCTGCATCGAGATATTTTTGATACGGATACTAAATTACGTCTAACTGATTCTTTAATTTTATCCCATCTAGGTTATTGTGACGTTGTCTACTGGCCTGCATTGCTTCAAAAAGACAAAAATAGCTTACAGAAACTGCAGAACGCGTGTCTTAGATTTAGTTTTAATGTCCGCAAATTCGATCATATCTCCCCTTATTTGATCGAATCAGGATGGCTTACTATCAAAGAGCGTTATGTACTTCATATCCTACATCTGGTTTACAAAATTAGACTAACTGAACTTCCTTCTTACCTCTTTAATAAACTTACTAAGGGTTCTGATGTGCATAGTGTTCTTACTCGCCACAGGGATTTGTATAGTGTTCCCAAGCACAACCATGCTTTTTTTCAGCGTTCATTCCGCTATACGGCCGTTACCACTTTCAATTCTTTGCCATACTGTATCAGGATGGCTCCCAGCTCTGCTGCCTTTTGTAGGGGTGTTAAAGAGCATCTGCTGGCGGGTCGCAGTCCGCGCTAGCGTTCGCGCAGCATGTAACTTTTCTATTTTTTTTTTCTATTTTTTTTTCTTTCTATTTTTGTTTCAACTTATTTCACTTTTACATTGCTTTTAGTTTTCAACTTTTTTGTTTATTATTTTACTTTTTACTAATATTACTTTAAGTTTACATTAGGCATATTTTTTTTTTTCCTTTTATGTTCAAAAACATATATTTTCCATGTTAGAACTTCTGCTTTTGTTTTTTTATATTTTTGTTGTTTCCTTGGATTTCTATTTTATTTATTTTTATGAATTAGGTGGTTGTATGAGCAGCTGTAGTTGAATACCGCCACCTTTATTAATATTTTTTTTGTATTAATATTTGTGTATGAAATAAAAGGCATTATTATTATTATTATTATTATTATTATTTATTTTCAAATTCACGAAAGAATTTTTAACATTGGAAGGAATTTGGTATAATTTATCCAAACTCAGTTTGATGACATAAAAAAGCGACTAACGGGCTTCAAAGAGACCGACCTCACAACCACGGTTGTCAGATCTTTCTTCTTCAATTCTTTAAGTTTTTTTATTAAAAATATTCCATTTATATCAGTATTCAATTGTTAGTCAGTAGGTAACTCTATTTGAAAGCTAGTTTGCAAATATACTTTAAACCAAGGAGTTTTGAGTGTGACAGAAAAAAAGAACAATCCATTTATTGTTATAATAATATATTCTTTAGTCCTTAAGAAACATTAAAACTGAAATGAAAATAATAAATGTTTTCAGTGTTTAAAAACAACTAATTAACAAACCCTGTTTCTCCTATACTTATAATATATTGTATTTACAAACCCGAAAGTTTGGTAGAACTGGCAAGCGCACATATTTGTGCCTGTTACCATGGAGGCAACCGTCAATGGCGCTGTCTCGAAAACCATGTGAATAATACTAAGACAAACGCAATTGCAAATTTATATGTCCTAGACAAGAAAGGCGAAATATTTTTAGCGAATGAAGTTATTTCTATCTACCTGCTAAAAGATAATTAAGCCATCGTCACTCATCACTGTCGCGTCAGTTTCTTAAGTGAATAGAACAGTGGAGTCGCCTATGGTTAGGAGTTTCATACTTTTTTATGTCATTAAATTAACCTGAGAAACACAATAATAACGAGGTTTATAGTGATGTATAATGGGAAGGGAGAGGAGGGAGTTGTGGTATACAATACAAAAATAGTGAAAACATTTATTTTCCAAAAAGTTAACAGTTGATTGTAAGACTATAAAATTTTTCTACATCTGATTGGAAAATCTATATGTTGGACTTTCAAAAAAACTAAAAGAATATTTTTTAAAACTAAACTAGCTTTAACGTAGTATATAATATTTTTTTTTTGTGAATGGTTATTATTCATATATTTTTTTAAAAATAATTTCGATAGAATTATTTATAGTTACAAAACATAATTTTTATTATTTGTGATTTTATATATTGTATATTTGGTGTTATATTATCTATAATGAACTTTTAAAGTTGGTTGAGAATAAAGATATATTAATAACAAAAAATAGTAACTTACCACGATTTGTAAACTTTTTATTTTTAGGCTCCCGTCCCACCTGATAACTGGGTAACACCTAAAATCACAACACAAGATGGAAGTGAATGCTACCAGTCGGCCAACTCTGGTTCCGAAGATTGCCTTTATCTTAATGTCTACACACCAGTCGTAAGCTATTTTTAAAAGATTGACTTATACACGATACACCTATACCTACACGGTACGACGACTAACCAGTCAAAATTTGAACACGGCTGCGCATTGCGTCACACGCGGGAGGTGATGCTAACCTCACTATAGTAAAAAGCGAGCAATTTTACTTTTATTGCTTCTGTGGCTGTTGTTTTTTTTATTTTCAGTTTGCATAGGTAGGTATATAGCGTACTGGAACATCAAAAATTATTGGCTAAGTGATTTTGATCGACTCTTTTACGTATTTGGCAGGACAAAAGTAGCAAAGCAAGTAGCGAAAAGCTGGTCCTCTGTGTTTTAAAATTGGGGATCAGTTTTTTTAAAATACCTAATTTAACAGTATTATTGCATTTACATAACAATAATATTATGATATCCAAAAAAATATTTGATTACAACATTGATATTTCAAACAGGAAATGTTATTTTTTTACAATAATAACTGATTCAGCCCACAATAGAATGTGTCGCTTCGTTTTTAGGCCATTCTTGAGTTTATTGGTCGTAATTATATTCTAAAATGATACATTTACATTATTTATTAAACTGCTCCAATATTTAAAAAATAAAGTCTTATTGTTGGAATCCCACGCGCTGGACTCCCGCACGTGACGTCACAATGTGAGACACATAGAACGAATGTATGCGCGTTAGCATACCGTGTATAATAGGTGTATAGTGAAATCCTATGAGCGGTACACTAACAAGCGTGTTGAGGTTGAGTCTGACTATGAACTTTTCAACCCGCCAATCATAGGCCGCCGTCTTAAAAAAATTAATTTTGAGGTTAAGCGATGTAAAGCCGAATGTTGTAAATTAGGAACATAAAATGCTATTTATTAATATCGGTATATAGGTTTCTTTGAAACGTCACGTATGCCAGAAACACTCCTTTTCAAAATGCTCAAAAGTTCATTACTCAAAAAAAATAAGTGTTGTGAATATAATAAACAATTCAACAATAAACAGTGTCTTTCAAGGCATGAAAGGAAGCAACACAATATTACAAATGTTAGGAATAATCAGATTTATAAGTATACATACTACAAATATCAACATTACAGAATAAATACATACAATACTTGACCATATAACTATAATTATATGTCATAATTTAAATTTCATCCCAGAAGATAAACAGTTTCAATGTTGTTACGTACCGTAGAGCGGTGTGACTTTGCCATGTTTTTGAGAGATTTTTTATATTATTTTCCTTATTATTAAAACAATCGGCTTCTAATAAAAATATGTAGATCATTGGACTTTTTACCAGCGACTCCCTACTTAAATTAGGCAAACAAAAACCGTTTAATTTTTTATTTTTCTATAATGGGCAAAGTCACCCGCATGTCGGTGTGAAATTGCCCAAGGCTCTAAATACGCTTTTATGCAATATAAGACCACCTTAATGGTGACTTTGCCCATTAACTATTTGTAGTAAAACGAGGTTCAAAGTTTATAATTTCTTTTTTTTTTTGGAAAATTTTAAAAATAACATTACTTTTGCAGTTTTTATTAAAACATTTATATTTTCTTTATTGGAACTAAATACAAAAATACAAAGTATTACTATGGAGTTTTATATCTAAAACATTTTGCAGACACAAACCAATAACACCACGTGCTTGATCGTTGCAGCGTTGCTACTTCTTTAAAAATATTAATTTTTTTAGACGATTAGTAACAGTTGGGCAAAGCCACTCCTGCCATGCAAAGTAGCACCACCGCTCTACGGTAACGAGAATTGTTTAATAAAAATATTTTAAAAGAAACCGAAAATTTTCATGTGTTCCTTTGTATTTTGCAATAAGATTTCTTAATACAAAAGAATCAAAACCTGTAAAAACAGTAAGTACATTATTAACGTGGGTAAGAAGTAGGCTTAGTCAAACATAATAGTCACACTCGGGAAGGTTGTAACGTCACTAGTCTAGACCGTTCTCAATAATATACAATTTTTTCCAATCTAAACTATCCTCTTTAAAAAACCTCCGCATTAGGAAACATTTCCATATTCACTATTTTTCGTCTGCAAAAATCAAGGTAATTCGTTTAGTTTATTATTTGTAATAAATATGATCAGAATGTAGAAGGGTGCTTTGTAAGTAAAGATAATTAATCTAATAAATTAATGGAATTCATTTAAAAAATATTATATAGTTTTCATACGAGATAATAGAGGGGCGAAAAATATTGGAATTTACCCTGGGCGTCATAGTTCCAACCACGACACTGCAATAATCACGGTATGCTTCGTATAGAACATGTTTTAAGTAGGTACCGCATTGTCCACAGGTTCTACCTCGTCTTTTCCGATATATTTAAAATATGTAAGTTTCGTAGTGAACCGCATAATTTTGAAATTATTTTTTAGATAAATGCAACAGATAAGTTACCAGTAATGGTATATGTATATGGAGGTTTCTTCTTACATGGTAATGCCGACTTATATAGTTTTGGGCCAGATTTTCTTTTGGAAAAAGACGTTGTAGTCGTTACCTTTAACTACAGATTAGGAGTATTCGGTAAATATAACGAAACATATTTTTGCATTGGACTCTACCACCATGTCTCATCCGGAAACAATAAAGTATTTGAGTGACAGTTATAGTACAAGTATAACGTTAACTAAAAAAAACTGCGATGAAATGCAAGGAAGCCTGTTGGACAAACGGCAAATAAAGAAATAACATTATAGTAATTTTTAAATATTTAAATTTTTTATTATGCAATATTCATTGATCCTAATAATTAAGACATCATCGTGGTGGTAAGACAATCATTCAATAGATATGAAACACTACTAAAGTGATATTTAAAGTTCTATGTTATATTCGGCCCTTAGGATTTTTAAGTACCGAAGATGAGGAAGCCTTAGGTAACTGGGGCATAAAAGATCAAATTCTGGCTCTGCAATGGGTTCAAGAGAACATAGAGATGTTTGGAGGCGACAAAAATTCAGTAACCTTATTTGGTCAAAGTGCTGGATCCGGTGCTGTTTCATATGTGTCTCAAGTTGCACAGGCTGAAGGTAAGTACTTTAATGATTTATTATAATTTGTATTTGTTTTTATTAGAGAAGGTAGAGTCGATTTTTCAAACAGTACTTTAAAAACCCATGGATAAATGCAAAAGTCGAAATGTATGTCCCTATATGACAATAATAAATTTGAGCTTCAAAACTTTCTTCACGTTTCCAAACTTTTCTATATTTTTTGAAAATCTACAAAGGCTACATTTTCTATACCCAAAGAAGATATCAAAAAACTATAAGTAACACTAACCGTGGTTTGTATAATTTTGCTCCAACCACTCTTTCACCACAGCAGTATAAAATGGGGGTGCACAATCTTGCTGGATGTGTAGAAGTTCTTCGTTCAAATTCAGATTGTAAGTTCATGAACAATTAAGGACTCTATAGTTTAACTGATAATCTGTTACTACTACTACTAGGTAAGTAGCACCTGAATTTTTCATACCCATTGGCATCCTGTTAAATTGAAATAAATGCATTATCTAGAGTTACAAAGACACTTTTTTCTTTATCCCTTTCATCCAACTCAATTTGAATGTATCCGCTTGCCATATCCATGGTTGAGAATAAGGTGTTCCCGGCAAGACTATCTAAAGTTTCTCGCATGATAGGTAATGGGTAAGCATCGCTTACCACAATTTCATTTAATAATCTGTAGTCGATACAAACCCGGAATTGAGGTTTTCCTCCTGGGTGTAACTTTTTCTCTACTAGTATAGCTGGAAATCCCCACGGACTATGTGTTTCTTCGATCACTCCATCATCCAATAACTTTTGAATTTCGTCACGTAAAATTTGTTGTCTATGGTATGGAACTCTGTATGGCTTCTTATAAATTGGTGGCACATCTTCAGTTATAATACGGTGCTTTACTTTCGAAGCACATGTCAATTTCTGGCTAGGGGCTTTAAAAATATCTATATATTCTTCGATTAACTTCCTTAACTAACTTGTTGGGTAAGGTTTCTTCAATAAAAAAGGGACCTATGATATTGTCTCCCAGTATTCTCGCCAAAACACTGTTTTTTGGAAATATTGAGTGTGCCTCTTTGTAAATAGTTTTGGATTAACGTCACTCCAGTAACGATAGTTATGTTTATTCACATGACTATTTAAAAAAAAAGACTTATTACCATTACTTAACCAAATGTTTTTCATGAATTCGGGTGTGGCTGTTATTCTCCCCGTTAATGTTCATACAATATTGGAATACGGGGAAATATTTATTTATTGTTAAAAAATTACTTACATAATAGAAAACAGTTTGTTTGTTTGGTGGTGTTCCGCAAGGATCAACCTTAGGACCTACTTTTTTTTTAATTTACATTAATTCTATAGCAAAATTAAATTTAATAGGTACAATAAAATTATTTGCTGATGATACTACTATTATATATTTTCATGAAGACTATGCTCAAATTCATAATAACATTAACCACGACCTGAATATAATATATAAATGGCTTAAAATTAATAAATTATCATGACATTTTAATAAATCATCTTTTAAGATGATAAGTAAATCAAAATTAAAAAATAATAATATTTCTTCACTATCTTTCAATAATCATTATAATTAAATATACCGATACAATTAAATTTTTAGGTTTATATATTGATGAGAAAGTTGGAAAAATCATATTAAATATTTAAGAAGTTTTATCTCACCAATAATCGGTATATTTAGCTTTAAAATTATATATCATTAAAATATTTAAAAAATATATATTACAAAAAATATTCTATATTTAATGTTATATTCTCTATAATTAATTCTTACAGTTGGTTAAGAAAAAAAGCTTTATTAATAATAAAATTAACGCGGAAACGTTATATTATGATGTACTGAAACAATGACATTGTGAACACACAACTGGGAGACTAGAAGATTACTATTTAGTGAATACGGGTGTAGATGATTTAAAAGATGCAAATTTAATTGAAGATTTTACAAAAAAAATTAGGGTTTTAGCACTAGACTAGTGATTTTAGCAACAACAAATTTTGCCAAAGCAAGTTTGAACATATTTTCTGTAATTTTGCTAACATTCTTACCTAAATCTCCAGAGAGGTGTCATAAGTGGGGTACTCCCATGATGAGGGTAATGTTATAGGGGTGAGTGAGGGTGTTCCTCCGTGTTATTAAAGAAATGGTATTTTCAGTTTTTGATATCTTTTTTAGTGCAGAAAGCCAAGGTTTTAAAAAGTCATCCTGTATAAATCCTATAGAACCATGTGCCACGCGTCTTACATAACTATAAGAAACAACTCTTTTTTAGGATTATTACATAGAGTAATTCTTCACAGCGGTACATCTATAAATATCTGGGCACTCTCCAGACCGGCAAGAGCTGTAGCCTTTTGTATTGGAGCAGCACTGGGAATAAATGTTACCGATAGTAAATCATTAATAAAAGAATTAAGGGATGTTAATTCTTCCACTTTGAATGTGGAATCTCTTAAAACAGACCTTTTTGTAAGTCGACAAATGTAGTTTAAATTTTCTTGTATATAATTTTGGAATTAATATAAAATAATATTACGCACAAATTTATACAAACATTTTTTAATAAACAACTGATTGTTATTTTAGAGTACACTGATAGATAATCCGAGAAATGGATTAATTTTCGCACCAGTGATAGAGCCAGAAAGTGATCAGTCTGTGATAACCTGGAAGAGTCACGAAAAACTATCCAAGGGTGGTTTTCAGAAGGTTCCATTTATTATTGGGTTTGACAGTCAAGAAGCAGGCATGGCTACCAAATGTACGATTTTTTTTTTGAGTTTTCATACTATCAAGGTTCTTTTGACTTCTTAGTGAATGTTAAATTACTTTCATGCACAATTGCACAATCACCTTCGTCCGTTCTCTCCCTAAAACAGTGGGGTTTTCATATCTGTGAAGCATGAGCACGTGTACCTCTTCTGAAGCACGAACACATATACTGCACCAAATCAGACACCTACACGAACACTATCACAGTAAGTCGTTATCAAACACACAACTGACACTAATAGCTTACTACTGCTTCAGATCAGCACTGCAAGTACGCTCCCTGAAATAGTGGGGTTCTCATAGCCGTGAAGCATGGACACGTGTTATTTCTTCTGAAGCACAAACACGTACACTGCACCAAAAGCCTTCACAGTAAGCTGCAAATAAATAATCAAGTACTATGACAAAACCGAAACCTAGGTACACCGGTACCTAGGCCTAGGTGAAGTACGAAGCATGCACTAGGCGTGCAGAGCAGAAATACTAAGCGAGTGGTCTGAAGGTTTATACACCTATGGCGGGTAAACCGCAGGAACACGGGGAGTTTAGTCGGTAGGCAGCCCAATCAGGGTTGAATCCGACATCACTCTGCCTCACAGGGTGCCAGTCTTTAGAAGATTCTCCTCGACATTGTTAAGATTTTAATTTATTTTTAGATATCGAGTGGTTACGATTATTTATTTTTACGTATGATTTAAATCCTACAAAACTTGTTCCTATAGACATGAACCTAAACACATCAGACCTTGCAACAGAAATAGAAGTTTCTTTGAAAATTAAAGACCATTACTTCGGATCAGAGCCTGCTGCCGTTTCTGATGAAGAATTTATACAGGTATTTTACTAGACATACCATTTAAAAAAAAATTATAAATAACATCTATTTAGGAAATTGTAGAACAATTTGTCGCTATCCGCTTGTCATCTTCTAGTTCATTACTGATGATCAATTCGTTCGACCCATATATGAAGCTGCCAAGATTATGTCAAACTTCACTCCAGTGTATCTTTATAAGTATTCTTATGTTGGAGAGCAAGAGAAAGATAGACGTGGCAATGACACCAGTAAGTACTTTATTTTTAAATATTAAAATACGAAAATTATCAAAAGTTTACAATGGGTTTAATATTAAACCTTCAGGCTCAAACAGAACAAATCTTAATTAACGTAAATGATCTGGTCATTTATCTTTGCGATAATTTTAAAATTACACTGAGAGAAAACTTCATTAGTGTAGCTAGAAATCCATAAGTGGTAGCAATAAATCTGCATTATATAGACGCTGCAAAAACAACTTTGTTGTAGCTACTAGCACAGAATATATAGCTACGCTACTGCGCTACTGCGTAGCTATATATTCTGTGCTACTAGGTTCATTTACGATTTTGGCAATAGGACCATTTGTTATTGTTTCATCTATAGCTACTAGATCATTGTCTTATCCTTACACTCTGACGTTACAATCTGAGAGACATAGAGAAAATGTATGCGCTTCGACATACTGTAATGAGTGTATCGTATCTTATGTAATTATATTACCTTGTTAATAAAGAGACTTGTAGAAATTAAAAACATACTTTTTTTAAGTATTGTATACTCAAAGCTTCAGATAAGCAATCAATAATCACGAAAGTGACAAATTTATGACCTCGCGCATATAAACAAAGCTACACCGGATTAGGCATGCGCACTGCAACATTATCATTTGACGAATGGGAAAATAAACAGGTATGGGCCTTAAAATTTAAGTTTTTGCTCAAAAAATTGAAAAAGTTGACCTTCGCTTTATTTTTAAGTGTAAACAGCTACAAATTTTTCCCAAATTTTTGCCAAAAAATTGGAATTTCTTCTCAATTTTAGATCAAGGTAGTGATTTCTGGCATTTTTAGTAGTTGCAAACCTATCAGATTTTTAGGATAGAAAATTGTTTTTAAGGTTTTATTTCTAAAATTTGTTTAAAAATAATTCGTCGTCTTGTTTTTAGTTCAAAAAGGAAGAGAACAAGTCAATTAAATTAGTCTTATAAAATCGAATATAAAAACCAAACAAAACCAGCAAAATAACCAATCTTTGATGTTACCGCGTACCTAACCTCAAGTCAAATATTAGTTGGTATATAACTTGTATTGATTTTTACAATTTAACAAAAACTTGGGTACGTGTAAAACATTTTCCAGCACAATTTCTTGTTGAAGAATTTGAAAAATTTTTGGCCCGAGAACTTGACCCATGGAATACTTTCACCCTTGGATTAATATAAACATACGTATGTATGTACTTTTTTCTTATACAGGGTGTCTCAAAACTCAGTATCAAGATTTTAGGGGCGTATTTGCCAGGTCAAAATAAGCCTTTTTTTTCCTATAAGCATGTGTCCGCAAACGCTTCGTCACCGATCTACAGAGTGTTAAATTTTCAAAAAAATTTTATTTTTTCCTTCATAGCTCTTTTAGTTTTTGAGATATTAAGATAAAATTTAAAACATAGATTACGCTTTAGGGCTTACATCATCTAGTATACCGAGTGATTGTAAGAATCTACAGGGAGATATTTTTTCAGGGGTCATGCTCCCTTTTCTCCGCATAAACTTTTTTATAGTGCGCTGCTGGCGGATTCTGAAATATGCAGTACATTCTTTGTTTTGTTTATAAACTTTTTTATCTCTTATAATTTTTATGCATCTAAGATCGTTATCGAGAAAAAAATTTAAACAAATTTTTGTAATTCGCCATATTTAATTGAAATTTTTCAATGAAACAATAAAAAAAAAACAAGTGGGCTTTGACTGCTATTTTCATTTTGACGTTTACGCTTATTTTGAAGCATTTGACATTATTTCTTCCCAACTACAGAACTTTTATAAATTCCCATCAACACCTTCGGGAATACGGCAGATTTCAGACTCCAATGCACGATACTGGTAGACCAAGACAAGCACGCAACCCAGCAGTTGATGAAGAGATTTTAAATGTTATCGACGAAAACCCTGGTATGAGTACTCGACAAATAGCACGGCATTTGGATGTTTCCCGTTCAACTGTCTGGAGGGTTTTACACGAAAACATGCTATACCCATATCATATTCAGCGCGTCCAAGGTTTGCTTCCTCGAGACTTTCCACAGCGCTTGCAGTTCTCCAGATGGATGCTGCGCAAGTGTACTGTGGATCCTGAATTTTTATCTCGTATCCTTTTTACCGACGAGGCTCAATTTACACGCGACGAAGTAGTGAATTACCACAATGTTCATATTTGGGCACTAGAAAATCCACACATGATTAGAGAATCTCGACACCAGGAACAGTTTAGCGTAAACATATGGGCAGGAATAGTAGGAGATACTTTAATTGGTCCTTTTATTTTACCGCGAATTTTAAATGGTGACACATATTTAAACTTCCTACAGAATGAATTGCCTGCATTAATGGAGGATGTGCCTTTACACGTTCGTCAACAAATGTGGTTTATGCACGATGGGGCCCCCCCTCATTTTCGAGTCACCGTCCGCGATTATTTAGACACAGTGTTTCCCAATCGGTGGATTGGCAGAGCAGGTCCAATTGCTTGGCCCCCACGGTCCCCAGATTGCAACTCGCTGGACTTCTTTTTATGGGGGCATGTAAAGAGTCTAGTTTATGATGCAGGACCAGTGCCTTCCATCGAAGTTCTAACTGGACGAATTATGGATGCCTTTCAAACGGTAAGAAACAATCCCGGAATATTAGAACGCGTACGGCAGTCTATGAGAAGAAGAGTAGAGGGTTGTATCGCAGAAAGAGGAGGGCATTTCCAGCATCTTTTATAAAAAGTCAAAGTTGATTAAGTTTCTTATTTTTGAGGTAATGTTTAAATAATCTTATAACAAATAAGTATAGCGTCTTTTGTTTTCATTGTGGTATTTATTCCCCCCTGTTGTTATAAATGTTAATTAAATGTAGCTAATTACAAAAATTTGTTTAAATTTTTTTCTCGATAACGATCTTAGATGCATAAAAATTATAAGAGATAAAAAAGTTAATAAACAAAACAAAGAATGTACTGCATATTTCAGAATCCGCCAGCAGCGCACTATAAAAAAGTTTATGCGGAGAAAAGGGAGCATGACCCCTGAAAAAATATCTCCCTGTAGATTCTTACAATCACTCGGTATACTAGATGATGTAAGCCCTAAAGCGTAATCTATGTTTTAAATTTTATCTTAATATCTCAAAAACTAAAAGAGCTATGAAGGAAAAAATAAATTTTTTTTGAAAATTTAACACTCTGTAGATCGGTGACGAAGCGTTTGCGGACACATGCTTATAGGAAAAAAAAGGCTTATTTTGACCTGGCAAATACGCCCCTAAAATCTTGATACTGAGTTTTGAGACACCCTGTATAGGGTGTTCATTTGAAAACTTCCCACCTCGATTTTCCTGCTTTAAAATGAAAATGTGGAAAATTTCTCGGACCCGTCGATTTTTACTTAGAGGGGGACATCTTTTACGTATATCGTCAATCTTGTTACTTCAAGCCCCTAGGAGGGAGGGGGGGGGGTAAGAGCTAAGTCTTAAATGGATACCCCTATTTTATATAAAAATAAAAACTAATTTTGGAAAAAATCAATTCTTCATGATGGTATAAAAATTTATAATAATATTCCAAAACAAATTAAAAATACAATCAATATAAATATTTATTTAAAAAACATTTATTAAAAATATAAGATATTATTGTTTTTTTTTTTTTTTTTTTTTTTTTTTTGTTATATATGATACTATAATTATTGTATAATTTTGACTCTTAATATTAATTAATAAAATTTTTTTTTACTTACAAATTTCCCTGTAATAAACTTTTGTAAAGTTGGTTGGGAAATTAAAATAAATAAATAAAAAAAAAAAAAATATGTAATTTTTTTGGATTCTGCATAAAATTCTGACCATTTTTTAATAAAAGCATTATTAGTCTATACTTAACAGTTTCAGAGATATTTACTCTTGAAAAATGACATTTTTGAACTTTGACAGCGTCTAGCTTTCTAACTGTACGTCTTAGAGCAAAACGGCTTACATGTCCATATCTTCGATTTTTATTATCTTTCCAATAGTGTAAACTTTCGGTTAAACCGGATGTAAGAAATATAGTACTTCCGGTTTGACCGGTTCCCCTTTTAAACAAGCTTAAATTTAGTGAAATCGGATAAGTCGTTTAAAGGTTACAGCGATTTTCTTAGCGACTTTCAATAGCTTCTCCCACTATTATCAAGGTCGGTACGCCAATGAGCCTTAAACCAAAATGATGCAGAATTGTCTAAGCTTTCCAATGATGTAATCAGACTTACACCTTAATATGGGAATTTTCGGAGAAATTAAGAATTTAAAAAACAATTTTTAATTGTGCCCCCTTGCGGCGAAATGAGGAACTTAAAAGTAATTTCCCGCAATTTCTCTTGACCACTGACACACTAACGGTAAATGTCTATGACTATACTACAGCGTTCAGAAAAGAAATTTCACTATTTTTGCTAAAAAAATATATATAATTTATCTAATTTTTTTTTCAGTGGCTTTTCATGGGGACGAACTATTTTGGATTTGGAAAATGCATAACCGTCCACAGAATTTAGGAGAAAATGATTTGAAAATGAGACATAAAATGTTAACGATGTGGACTAATTTTGCAAAGTATGGGTAAGTAAGAACTGATAATATCAATTGTTATTATTTTTGGGCATTAGCATTTAATTATGAAACACCCTGTAGTATATGTACTTTCTTTGCGAAGAAAGATATTTTTACTCAAATTAACCTTTCAGTTGTTACGTATTTGATTTTTTTATTGTACAAAATAACATCAAAATAAAAAACTTTTCTTACGACGAATTGATAGTATATTTTTTTTCTCAAGATAATCCAATTTCAGTGTCTCTAAGACCTGGATGTAAGTGGGAGGTATACGTACACGCGTACACCTAAAGGCATTCAATTTAGAAGGAATAATATTTTATTGGAAATGGTATCAACGATCTGAATAATTATTTTGTAAAAACAAAGATTTTTTGACCTGGAAATAGGCACCTTTAGGGGAAGGTCGCCTTTGATGGCATACTTCCCATGATGGCATACCACAGATATCTTTGGAATAAACCGGTTTTGCGTCATTCCGCATAGTTAGACGGGCGCGCGTATTGACTATTGACCGTTCAGTTGTGAGTCGAATTTCAGTCCTGAGGGACGTTTTTATGTAAAGTTATTTAGTAGAACAGAAATTGTTAAGTGCCGAAGTAATATTAGACAGTTTTTAAACCAAAAATTTATTATGTTAGGTGCATTAAATTAGAATGCAAGATTTTTTTCCGATAACTATAGGATGTACAATGTACATGTTACTTTGCTATCATTATTTTAAATCTAAGTTGTGGTTTTAATTTTTTATAATTTATTTCCTAGAAGTATGACATATTCCTAAGATGGCATATCCATTGGTTTCCTATGATGGCATACCTATAAATACATATAGGTATGACATCATAGGGGTCATATTCAAAACGGCGCTACTTTTACTTTTCTTTTAGATATGTCACTACTTATATGCTTTTTAAAGTTTTTTAATATGTCTTTGGATTGTACTTTCCTGATAATGTTTTCATTATTTTCATACTTGGTGGTTTTTCTTTTCTATTTTTTTTACCAAAAAAATAGTTTTTGTATATTTTTAAAGTTTTATAATGAATATTTAAGTGGTAACAAATATTTTAACATGGTTAAATGGGTTAAAACCTTTGAACTAAAAAATATATTAGGTGGTAAAAAAAAGGTGCCATCATAGGCGACTTTCCCCTACGATATATTTTTTTTCAATATTTTTTAGAAATCCTACACCAGACGTTGACCCCTCATTAGATTCTTTGACATGGAATCAAGTTGACTCGGGCGATGTATATTACCTTAATATAGGTGAAGGACTAAGCATGGGCAATAACTGGACTGACTATAGCATAGATTTTTGGCAGAGTCTTTATGACACATATGGAAATCCTCCTTATGACACTTATTGATAATTGTATTTGTTTTTTTTTAAATATAAATTTATTTATAAATTTTGATACACTATTTCACTATTATTGACTCAGTCCAAACTTTACTGCTTGTCAAATTACTTTTGTCCCTCCTACTTCCATAATTATCCTTCCATGTTATGCCGCATTCCAATGGTCCCTTTATTTTCGGTTTAGAAGAAGTAAATACTTATCTATCTATTGTAGTATTTTGTGCTGTTTAAACCGTTACTTTAGAGTAAACATTATTTTTGTTATACTAAAATGGATTATTCATCTGAATCACAAAAAATCGAAATTTTAATGATGATTTGCTTTGACGACAGATCGTATACCCAAGCAAAAGTAACAGCTTCATTTTACGAAACACACCCCGATCTACCACCAATTTCCCAAAGCACCATCAGCAAAATTGAAAGATGTTATCGTGAAGTGGGTCACGTCAGGGACATACCAAGAATATGGCAACCTGGATTAATGGATGAAGACACGCAATTAAACGTTTTATTTGCTCTTCAAAAAAATCCTATTACATACTCCAGTTCGGCAACTTGCAATGTTAATGGTACGAGAGTTACTGAAAGATGATCCTGATCGCCGTTTTCAGTTTTGTGAAGTGATGATGAATGCACTTGATCAGCAATTAGTAAATTTGGACTGGATCCATTTTACAGATGGGTAAACTGTTGTACTAAATGATAAAGTCAATAAACAGAACTAGGTCCGCAGAAAATTCTCACTGGATACGAGAAACATATACCCAGCTTCCGCAAAAGCTTAATATTTGGATAGGTACAATTGGCGACCGCGTCATTGTGCCAATACTTCTTAAAGATAACTTAAACGACCATACATATCTGAATTGCTGGTAAGAAGAATTGATTCTAGCTTTGACTGACTGCTTTATTTCCTCACCATGCAGAAGCAGAGCTTCATGATGATCAGATCAAATATGATTACAGCAGGATAGTGCTCCGCCTCATTACGCCAAAAATGTTCGACAATATTTAAGTGAAGTTTTTACAAACCGCTGGATAGGAAGAAGTGGTACCATTGAATGGCCGCCACGATCGCCGGACCTTAATCTTCTAGATTATTTCCATTGGGGTCACCTAAAAACCAAGATTTACGAACAAAACCAGAAAATTTAGAGGAACTACTTATACACGAAATTCGCCAAGTAACACCCCATATGGTACATAATGTCAAGAATAAATTTTACTTTAGATTAGGGTTTTGTCAAAAAAAAAGTGGGCCCCATTTTCAACAATTTTTACAATAAAATAAATTGCGTCTACATCACCGAAATGCGAAAGCAAATAGTGGGCCGTATTTATTTTTTTATGCCCTTTTCAACGAGGTATTACAATTCACCGGGAAAAAGTGGGAGCGGTTTCTACCTCCAAAAGAGGGGTAAATTTCACGAAGACACGAAAAAAATATGCCAAACTAAAAATAAACGCAGCTGTTCTGTATTTTCTCAGAAAATAAAGTGGCTTTCTAATACTGAGTTTATTCCAATTAAAAATTCCACCCTGTATGTTGGTACCACTATAATAAGTGATTTTTCAAATACCTATATCAAAAATCTTATATCCTGATAACATCATTATGGAGAGGTTCAGGCGATGTTTCTTTTAAATATGAATGCTTCAAGGATGTTTGTTATTCACGGAAATTTAATAAACATTGTCGTCATCTTGGATTAAACATGCAACTTGGTTGAATAAATAAATTTGATTGTAAACTTCACTAAGATTAATTAAATAAACACTTAGGGCAGTTATTTAAAAATTTATTGCAATTAGGTATCAAAACCAACGCATTCATTTTTTACTTAAAAAAATCATAAAATATTATCTTAATTTGGCACTTCTGTTTTGATTGATACTTTATAGATATAATAAAAATTTTTATACTTTGTGGGTATTTTTGGAAGTAAAATTATCCAGTAAACCATTTCTTTTCTAATAAGGACAAACATGATGTTTTATTCTGTATTGATTCTTAGTGTTCTAATTGGTGTTTCGGTATGTATAATTAGGTACTTTCCTTTTGCTTCTTTTAAACAGCAAAGCAAACTAAAAATCTTTGCTTAGCTAAGTTGTTAAAGGAATGCTTCGTGGTCAACTTCGTATGCTCGTAATAGAGATGCAAAAGGGTATACTTAACCGCGGCATAGGGGTAGAAAAAAATCTTCGCTGAGTTTTGTTGTGCTATTTAAAAGTAACTCGGCTATAAATAGTTACTAGCACTTTCCTTTTGATTTTTTAAACAGCAGGGAAATATAGTGGACATACTTAACCGCAGCAAGAGGGGAGAAAAGAAATCTTTGCTGTGCTAAATTAAATTTTTAAAAGGAACGCTCAACGTAGCCGTTGCTTTGCTATGTTGTAACTAAAAGGAACTCTGCCAATTTTTTATTTACATAAATCCATAGACAATAGATAGGGTAGATGACTTTAACGATGTTTTGAAAAATGTTATAAAATTGCTCGACTTTGAACATTTTCCAGAGCATTTTTTAAACGGTTTACTGGGGGTGGCTTAACCCCCCTCTTAAAAAAACTCATGCTAATTGCGCCGCTGTTACAAAAGACAATTCCTATAAAAATTTCTACCCTCGGTTTTACCCCCTTAAGGGTAGATTTTCATAAAATCCCTTCTTAGTGGAGGCCTACGTTATAAGGAGAAGACCTCCTCGAAATTTCATGAGTCTAGGATTAGGGGTTTAGACTAGGGCTCGGAATTGTATTCGAATAATTCGAATATTCGACTATTCTAAATTCGAATTTTTTGTTAGTTAAAAAATTTGACTATTTAAATATTCGACTATTGGAAATTCGAATATTTGACTATTCGAATATTTGACTATTTAAATATTCGACTATTCAAATATTTGACTATTCGAAATTCGAATATTTGACTATTCGACTATATTCGACTATTCGAAATTCGAATATTTGACTATTCGACTATATTCGACTATTCGAATTATTAGACTATTCGAATAACATACCAAACGACTATTCGAATACTTATATTTTAAAAATTCCTAGCCCTAGTTTAGACTGGGCGTTGATGAATCATTCAGTCAGTCAGTTTTTTACAATTTTATCTAATAGTAAGTATAGAATAAAATAGTGGAATGTTTTTGTTTTCTTTTTGTCAAATTACCTTTATATCAAATTGCAGACTGGTTACTTAGTATACATTAGGAATGGACCTATCATTGGAGATGAACGTACTACTTATGGCAAAAATATGAGTTTTTACTCTTTTCAAGGTATTCCATACGCCAAGCCACCTGTAGAGGACCTAAGGTTTTCTGTAAGTAATTTTACCTTTTTGCTGTAATTGTTTATAATTAAAACAGATTTATTTAATACATAAACTCGTAAATTATATAGGTCCGCAAACATTTTATTTTAATAACATTTTTTCACAAGTTAGGCAAAACATTTTTGTTACTAAAGAAGCATGAAATGATAAACGTTCAATTTTTTTACTTGAAAACGGTGCATCGGACATTCTATTAGATTTATTTACTTTTCTTAGCCAAATTAAATATCTGTAGTGATAGTGACGTTTTGAGCCACCTAGGTATAGGTACCTAGTTTTAAAGAATAAAAGGAAAAATTAATATCACCAGTTAATTGTCTGATTTTATTATAATACTTTTTAATCTATAGGTATTTTGCCCCATACTATCACTAGTGATGTAAGGAAATCTTAATAAAAAATAAAATGGCCTAGAAGTTCTTACCTAAAAAACATATCAGTTGGGATTAAGCTTAATAATATACAAAAATTAATTAGTTTTTATTTATTTTAAAGTATGCTAATAACAACAGAGGATAAAGTTTATGGTTAAGGGGAAAATAATCACAAATATACCTGAATATTTCACTCATGTATAAATTTTCCCATAAGAAACGTTAAAAATAAAAAAATATCAGCGGATATACAACGTTGCCTAGACAACGTTGTATATCCAACACACAACAATCGAACCTATTTGAGGAGACAGTTTTTTTAATTTTTATTATTCAATCAATAATTAGTTAATATTTTTCAATTGTTTGTTGCTATTTGTTAAGTTTTTTTATAAAATAAAAAAAAAATTGTTATTGGATTTCAGTTACAGTTTTAATTATGTTATATGAAATTGAAAATTGTATGACAAAAAATTTTTTTTATATATATTTCATTCTAGAAATATTCTCCCTAAATACCGCTCGTGCATAAAAATTAACCAGATAATTTTCATTCAAGCTTGTTATACTAATTCCACTCGTTCTTCGAACTCGTGGAATTATAAATAACAAGCTTTCATGAAAATTATCGGTAATTTTTAAGCACTCGTGGTATTACCCCCAAATATAAGGACACTTCTACGTAACACCTATGCCACAGAATACAAAATTAGGTTGCAGTCATGCACCTTGCACTTGTACTAAAAGTACACTCCATACCATCAGACAACAATCAACCACCAACAACGGCAATCAAATGAAATGTTTTGAATTACTCCGCTCGACTTATTAAACCACGCGGAGCAACGACAAATCATTGTTTTAAATTAGTTCGTCCCTTTCTGTTCCGTTGTAGTAAGGGATAGACTATAATATAGCGCTCGCTGAAAGTTTCCTAAATGATTACTCCATATAACGGAACGTATTTAGTTCCTTAAAAGTATATTCTAGTTTAGAGGGTTCATTTTAAGTTTATTTTTTGTGATAATTAGATAACCTCGTAGGAATTAAAAAATCATCTATTAAAAATATTTTATTCGATACATATTTTAATGGTGAAACGGTATTTTGATACCGGAAAAAAATATCGAATAGGAGGCAAAATATGTTGTCAAAAAAATGACTTTAGAAATTAAAGGATTTCTTTTTGTGGCAACCCATATTATATTAAAAAAAACTTGTATTGATCTTCCTCAGGTTACCTATTTTGAAAAGGAAACATTCGCTTTACAAGACAAAAAAATCCTAAAAATGTGTCACTAATTGATAATAGTTTTGTAATTAAAAATATTAAATAAATGTACTTTTTTCGTAAATTTAGGCTCCTGTACCCCCTGATAACTGGATAACGCCTAAAAATACAACCCAAAGTGGAAATGAATGTTATCAAAAGACAACTTCTGGTTCTGAAGATTGTCTTTATCTAAATGTGTACACGCCAGAAGTAAGTTACATTTTTTACCTAATATAGTTTTAGATTTGGAAGCGATTTGAAAAACAATGGAAAAGCTTTTTCTTGTTTGAAATAGTAGTTTGAAATAATATGTATAGTATAGGTATTATCTATTGATTATTTGTGCTCTCCCCCAAAATAAAAGAACAGCGAGCTGCCCCTGCTTATTATTGGTCTCATTGACCTCGTCAAATAATTTTTTAGATGAATGGAACCAAAAAGCTACCAGTAATGGTATGGGTACATGGGGGTTTCTTCTTGCACGGCAATGCTGACTATAACATTTATGGCCCCGACTTTCTGTTGGAGAAAGATGTTATAATAGTAAGCCTTAACTATAGATTAGGAGTGTTTGGTAAATATTGAGACAATTGAATTGATTTGTTATTTTTTTCTTACATTATATTATTATATGCTTTTAGGGTTTTTTAGTACTGATGATGAGGAAGCCTTAGGTAATTGGGGCTTAAAAGATCAAATTTTAGCTCTTCAGTGGGTCCAGGACAACATTGAAATATTTGGAGGTGATAGAAATTCGGTTACACTGTTTGGTCAGAGTGCTGGATCTGGTGCCGTTTCATACGTAGCCCAATCTGCGCAAGTCAAAGGTGGTATTTTTTTAATATTGTTATTAATATTTTGACATGTTCGCAGTAAACAAACATTTATTGTTTGTACCGTGCAAGCAAAAATTATTTCCATCAAAGAGGGCCTTGCATCTAAGGACGTAATGCTTAGCCGTAGAGCTTAATACTTGTTGGGTGTCAGTAACTACCTGAATTAACAATCAATCAGTTGTTATTCCGTCATCTTTGACAGTCGTTAGGAGTAATTTGATTCATCAATTTCTTGAACAATTCACACAATGGGCTTTAAGGAACAGCACAAAACATTCATGGTTGAAGCATATTTTCGAAACGATCCGGATTTGTGCATGGACGATTTTCACGAACATTTTCCTAACGTTGCTTTTGTTGCTGGGGATTTTTTATCATTGCCTGAAAAGAACCGTGGCTGTGTTTAGGGAAACAGGTTCTATACAGCCCAAAAAAGGAACAGGAAGACCATCTGTAAGAACAGAAGAACTTGTTGCGAATGTTCGTGAAATAATGCAAAATACGCCAACAAATTGTAAAAACGCCTGTCCCATGACGTGGAAAGATCTTATGGAACATGCAGGACTATTCTTAAGAAGCAGCTAAATTTATTTCTTTATAAAGTGCAAGTATTCCAAGAAATACAAGCCGCAGATTTTGAAAGACACAGGAATTACTCTCAATGGTTTACCCAAAATTTATTGGAAAGAAATGATTTATGAGACCTGACATTTTTTCGGATGAAGCCTGGTTCCACCTCTCCGGTTATGTGAATAAAAATAAATTTGTATTTGTCTACTTATTTTATTACTCATTAGTTTGGCATATCATGTCATAATATGAATTTGACAAAATTTTAACCTAGATTTGTTTAGATATATCGTCCCCATATCATTGTGATCTAATTGATCTAAACCAAGCCACGTTTTTAATCCAAGCCCACTTTGATGCAAATAATAAACCCTAGATCTAGGGCAATCAGCAGACATTTCTGTTGAAAAGGATTTCTGATCGGAACAAAATCAAAACAATTTGGTCTTCTTATACAGGGTGTCCCAGATAAGAATGCACTCTACAGGGATCTCGTAAACCATAGGAGATACAGAGATGGTTAAATTAGAGAAAAGTTGCGCATTACTGAATTCTGTAACGTCATGTTTTCAAATTTAAAAAATTCCGAATGCTTCCGAAGATATTTGGATAAAACCGAATTTTCGCGATTGCGTTTTAATTGATTTATGATTCTATTTAAAGAGACATGTCAAAATAAATTTTACATTCTCATTGCTACTTTTTCCCCTACAAAATGGTTTAATTACATTTTTGATCCGACGTTTCGTTTAGTCACAACCATCATCAACTTTGTTATTTTAAATAGTAGGAAAATTTTATTTTATGCTTAATAAATTCTACGTTTTATCCTAAATCTAACGGTGTATCATACTTATTATTTATTAGACGTTTCGATATAGAAAAACACATCATCAATGAAAATAGGCACATTATCGAAAATATTTTTGTTTTTATTTTTGTATTTAAACACTAGTTGGATTTTAAAACATTTTTTTAAAAGAAACTTATAACAAAACATAATATCTAATAAAACTTATCTGAAAAATGCAACAAGTAATAATTAATTTTAATTATTAAATACAATTATTTTTTATTTTTTTAAAATGCATGATAATATTCAAACATAACGTACCATTTAAATTCGGCATCATATGGGTGGCTATGAAATTGATTGACGTTCGCAATTGTTTAAATATTTTCTTTAGATCTGTCACTTAGTTAGAGAGACCTGTTAGTTTTAAATTTGGTAATTATTATTATGTTTTTGCGCACAATTCTTATGACTCTCGGTGTAACAGCAAATCATGTCAAATTTTTCTTCGTTAGAATAATGTACCATTATTTTAAATTTTACTGCACAATGCAACAGTTAAAAATTTTAAAAAAACATAATAATAATATCAAATTTAATACTAACAGGTCACTGTAACTAAGTGACAGATCTAAAGAAAATATTTAAACAATTGCGAACGTCAATCAATTTCATAGCCACCCATATGATGCCGAATTTAAATGGTACGTTATGTTTGATTATTATCATGCATTTTTTTTAAATAAAAAATAATTGTATTTAATGATTAAAATTAATTATTACTTGTTGCATTTTTCAAATAAGTTTTATTAGATATTATGTTTTGTTATAAGTTTCTTTTAAAAAAATGTTTTAAAATTCAACTAGTGTTTAAATACAACAATAAAAACAAAAATATTTTCGATAATGTGCCTATTTTCATTTATGATGTGTTTTTCTATATCGAAACGTCTAATAAATAATAAGTGTGATACACCGTTAGATTTAGAGTAAAACGTAGAATTTATTAAGCATAAAATAAAATTTTCCTACTATTTAAAATACCTAACAAAGTTGATGATGGTTGCGACTAAACGAAACGTCGGATCAAAAATGTAATTAAACCATCTGGTAGGGGAGAAAAAGTGGCAATGAGAATGTAAAATTTATTTTGACATGTCTCTTCAAATAGAACCATAAATCAATTAAAACGAAATCGCGAAAATTCGGTTTTATCCAAATATCTTCGGAAGCATTCGGAATTTTTTAAATTTGAAAACATGACGTTACAGGATTCACTAATGAGCAACTTTTCTCTAATTTAACCATCTCTGCATCTCCTATGGTTTACGAGATCCCTGATGATTCTTATCTGATTATTGATATCTCTGTGGTTAATCTACCGAAAGAAAATAACACAAAGTTCAAACTATGAACAATTTATGACGAGGACCGTCGAAAAGATGAAGCGCTAATCTAGTGTCAATATTGGACACTTCTAAAGCATAGCTAACAAATTTTTGTCCACTTCAGCGTTTAGAAATAATTTATATAATAACAATTTTAGGATTAATTCATAAAGTAATTCTTCACAGTGGCACATCTTTAAATCTATGGTCACTCTCCAGATCAGCGAGAAATTTAGCTTTTTCTATTGGGGCAATATTGGGAATAAATGCTAGCGATAGCAAAACGTTAATTAAAGAATTAAGGGAGGTTAATTCATCAACTTTGCACCAGAAATCTCTAGAAACTGATCTTCTGGTAAGTTAGAGTAATATTTATTTGGAATATCAGACACCTTACTAGTCCCATAATAAATAAATGAATGAATGAATGAATGAATGAATGAATGAATGAATGAATGAATGAATGAATGAGTGAGTGAGTGAGTGAGTGAGTGAGTGAGTGAGTGAGTGAATGAATGAATGAATGAATGAATGAATGAATGAATGAATGAATGAATGAATGAATGAATGAATGAATGAATGAATGAATGAATGAATGAATGAATGAATGAATGAATGAATGAATGAATGAATGAATGAATGAATGAATGAATGAATGAATGAATGAATGAATGAATGAATGAATGAATGAATGAATGAATGAATGAATGAATGAATGAATGAATGAATGAATGAATGAATGAATGAATGAATGAATGAATGAATGAATGAATGAATGAATGAATGAATGAATGAATGAATGAATGAATGAATGAAAGAACGAACGAACGAACGAACGAACGAACGAACGAACGAACGAACGAATGAATGAATGAATGAAGGAACGAATAAATGGATGAATGAATGAAGGAACGAATGAATGAAGGAATGAATGAATGAAGGAATGAATGAATGAATGCACGAATGAATGAATGAATGAATGAATGAATGAATGAATGAATGAATGAATGAATGAATGAATGAATGAATGAATGAATGAATGAATGAATGAATGAATGAATGAATGAATGAATGAATGAATGAATGAATGAATGAATGAATGAATGAATGAATGAATGAATGGATGAATGAATGAATGAATGAATGAATGAATGAATGAATGAATGAATGAATGAATGAATGAATGAATGAATGAATGAATGAATGAATGAATGAATGAATGAATGAATGAATGAATGAATGAATGAATGAATGAATGAATGAATGAATGAATGAATGAATGAATGAATGAATGAATGAATGAATGAATGAATGAATGAATGAACAAACGAAGGAATGAATGAATGAATGAATGAATGAATGAATAAATAAATCTAAAACCACAGTTTATGTTTAGTACCCATATTTCTATTAATTTTTAAATGTTGTTAAGTTGTTTGGCATTCTGTCAACTTGCGCGTTCTTTTTAGCTTAGACACAAAGTAGGCGAAAGTTTAATATTTTTTATGTTGCATAAAACCGTGTAATGAACCTGATTTTGGGTTCAATAGTTTAAAGATTATTTATTTCATAATATTACAATTTACAATGTAAAGTTTGCAAGTTGGGTCATAGAAAAAATATACTGGCAGGTTTGAATGGATGGATTGTCCATATCGTGCTTGGAAGTTTGAACATGCAATTTACTCCCTCTTGCGATATAGAGACATCATATCCATTATACACTCTTGTTGGGCAAACTAATACAATTAATCTGATTTTCTAGTTTCAACTAGTGGATGATCCAAGAAGGGGATTACTATTTGCACCAGTTATTGAACCAGAAAGTGATCAGTCACTAATATCTTGGAAGAGCCACGAAAAACTTTTAAAAGGTGATTTCAATCGAGTTCCTTATATTATTGGATTTGACAAACAGGAAGCAGGCAGTGCTACTAAACGTAAGTATTCTTTAACATTATAATGCCAAAAGTAACGAATACTCACACCAGGACCAAGAGCGCGTAAATAGCATATTAACTTTCAAAGTGTCTTTATTCCAAAGTAACTTTTGCAGTTCATTACATGGAAAATGACAATATAATATAGAAAATAATAAAAATAAAAAATAGAGGTTAATCCAATTTAATTTAGTAAATATCTCTTTAATTTTTTTTTTATTGACAATTTTTTAATTTTTTTGATACTTTTTGGAAGATTCTTATATTTTATTATTCCGTCATATAACAGCGATTTTTTTCCGAAATTACTTTATACTGGTATAGTTTGATAATTTATTCAATGCCTGGTGTTGTGATCATGTAATGTCTTATTCTCTTGAAGTGTTATGTCTTTTAAAACAATAAAGTGAATACAAATTTTTAATTTACTTATAAATGCAATTGAAATTGTTAATACCCCTTTGGTCTATATAGATTAACATTTGGTTCTAAATGTGGTAATTTGTGTATGCATTTAATAACTTTATTTTGCATTTTTTGTAAAGGTTTTAAGTTTGATAAACAAGCAGATCCCCATGCAGAAGCTAAGTATTATAATTTTAAATATATTAATGAAAACTATATATTTTATAAATATTTCAAAGGAATGTAATATCTAGCTAATCTAGCCCTGTACAAAACAGATACCAAAGGAGATATTATTATCGAGTTTATAAAATACTGGATATGGCCATTCCAATTTATTTTTTCGTCTAAAACTATTGTTAAAAATTTTGTCGTTTTTGAATATCTAATATTTTCATTATTAAATGTTAAGGGGTTGATAATAGCGTTTATTTTATTTTTACGTATAAACCTAAAAAAAGATTTTGTTAAATTTAACGTAAGTTTATTTGATTGAAGCCAAGAAAGAAAATGATATTTTTAAATCATTGTTAATATCAAAATACAGTTCTGCGAAAGTGTCAGCAAAATGTGTTGTATCATCTGTAAATAGCTTTACATTGACCATTAAGTTCAATTTGGAAATGGAGTTAATGTAAATTAAGAATAATAATGGACATAATATTGATCCTTGTGGAACTCCACGTACTATTTCTTTTTCCGAACTTTTTCTTTCCTCAATTTTAAACAAATTGTTTACGATAACTTAAATATAACTTTGAAATAGTTTGTGTGTATGTCCACTTAAATATTAAAGTGCTAGAAATTAAGCAAGTGTTTTAAAGACGAGTTATCCACGAATATTTTACATTATTTTTTTGATGAGTACACTTTGAAATCATAAATACTGGTATTAATATTATAAAAAATGAAAATAAGAACTAATAAAGTAAAATGGTTGAATTTGTGATCTGGAAATGAGAAAAACAAAAATTAATTTGCAATATGTCGCATAATAATACATTGTCTGACAAACGTAGTGAGTCAGACAAATTGCCACTACAGTTGTTATTGGTTGTAATTTCCATTTATTAGGTCAATAATAAACGTTGTATTTTTTTTTAAACATTCGTAAATTAAATATAATACTAAAAAGGACATACAGCTATTTTAGATATGGATTGGCTGCGCCTAATCTTTTTAAGCTATGACTTAAATCCAACAAAAATTGTTCCCATAGACATGAACCTAAACTCATCAGATGCTGCAACAGAACTGTCAGTGGGTTTGGAAATTAAGACCCGCTATTTTGGAACAGTGCCTGCGGCACTGTCTGACCAACGTATCATTAAGGTATTATAAACATACAGGGTGATTTTTGAAAGCTTTCAATGACTATTATAATAATATGATGTTCCTCTTTATATAGTTTATAACTGACGATCAATTTGTTCGACCCATATATGAAGCTGCAAGGATTATGTCTAGTTTCACCCCGATATATCTTTACAAGTACTCCTACGTCGGTGATTTTGAGAAAGCTAAACGTGGCAATGATACAAGTGAGTATTTTGTTATACAGGGTGTTTCAATAAAAACTCCCAGGCCAATTATTTCGAAAACTAAAAGCGACATGCAAATTCTGTAAACGCCAGTTTTTAGCCTCTATGATTGGCTTCACAACCCAACTAGCAAAAATATTTTATAATCTCCAACTGTCCGTGCTATTTTATTTTATAATTGCTTTATTACTGCTCGTCAAACACAATTATGTTTTATTAACATTACCAGTGAGGTAATTAAGCTTTTAGGAAGTATTTTGTTTTATAAGGTAGTCGTAAGAACGTTTTTAGAACAAAAATACAAATCAGTTTTACTACAAATTTTAAGACTGTTTTATAAACGTTTACATAACAATTTTATACAACACTTTAGCTTACCGGACAAATTTGTTTTATAGTAGATTTATTCTGGTGTTATTTGATACTAGTTCATTCGTTTGCGAACACCTATAAAATTGTTTTATTAGCGCTATGTGAAACATTTATAAAATTAATTTATTAACATTTTCTTTCAGATAATATTGCTGTCTAAAGCATATTGCACTCAGATGGTACCTTAAAAAAACTGTTTTATAATTATCATGAACACAGTCATAATAAAAGCCATATATATTAGTTATAAAACAAAAAAATGTTTGCAAGGATACAAAAGTATTTACTAATTCATTTATAAAACGAAAGACATTCTTGCTCACCCATCGTCATTATTAGGTATATTTGATCTTACCGTGACAAATATTACCACGCGTGAATTTATTATGAATAAGTAAATGGAAAAAAGTTTTAAAAAGTGGTGCAAAAGCCCAGTACTTCACTCTTAAAAAATAATAACAATTTAAAATGAGGTTAGGTTATTAAAACATAATCACATGTTGCGCCAGACACAAGTTAGCCCTGTTGTTGCTGCATCTGTGACATATTTGAGAAGAAATTATTTTATATCTGATGCAGCCGAAGCATTTAAACAATATTGATACTAACCGTTTTGTTAATGTTTTTTAAATGTACTATTCAGAAGAATTAATTCGGGTAAGCGTCGTGTGCGCGACTATTTACTCCTGGTCCTATGCGTCATCTGGAGAAAGAAGGTATAACTATGAAAACAATAGCAAACAAGAATTCGTTGAGCAAACACGTATTGAGGGTTCAGAGGCGGACTTCGGTCAATTAAATTTCTTATATATACCAGGTGACTCACCATATAATGCACCATAATATCCTTAACTTTTTAATTTGGATAGATAGAAAAAAAAACTAAATGGCAAAGTTTTAGTAAATTATGTGTAGATTGTGGTGCCGTAGTGATTTTAACTGATATATAGGGCGCGAAATACGCAAAAACTTAATATTTTTCGTTAACTAACAGTTTGATGGGAAATTTTCTCCTGATTCCAAATAAGTATTATACAGTTTAGTGGGTTTATTTTTAGTAGTAACTTCTTGTCGAATTTTTTTTGACTGGTTGCCAAACCTATATATGAGCCACAGTTTTTATTGCCTATGCTAAAAAATAATTTTACTGCCGAGGCTCTAAAAGTAACTTTTAATGCCTGAAATGTTTAATTTTATGTACTACATGTATATGAAGTAAGACTATAGGGTTGTGTTTTCGATCAATTAAATTAGGTTTTAGTCTCTGCTTTAGTGCTGTTTGAAGAAAAACGACATTTTTTGAATCTTTGATATGCTATACAATCCGAGACAGTTTAATATCGAGAAAAACACTTTGAACTTTTCAATCCAAACTTTTTTAGAGCTGTTCTTTCATAAAAATTTTATTTGTAAATATTAATTTTTTTTCGTGGAAGTTAAATTTATAAGAACTTCCATATGTCATACATGCACAAAATGCACAAGCATACTAACATTTGATCGATCGATCTAATCTAATATGTACGTTTTTATTATACATGCATGGTTTTTTTACACTATCCCTTTTTTCTGCAGTACGCCTCTGTTTAACTAAAATATACCCATAAATTAAATATTTTATAAAAATCTCTCAAAGAGCAAAAACATTTTATAAGAACTCCCAAGGTGGTAAAAGTATTTTATAACATGGAAGCCATATTTTGTGTTGTTCGAACTTCACTTTACGACGGCCATTTTTAAGTGTATTCCAAAAAATCATTTTTGCAATGATAAAATGCCTTACTTAACTACTTTAGTATTTATATAATGGTATAAGATCGATCCTTCGAATTATTGTATTACAATACAGGGTAAAATGAGGGAAAAATACAGACTGAAATGTTTGACCTTTTCTTCTAAAACTCAATAATAACTAATATATTTGAGGCGCTTGAAAATTTTGCTATTATACATCCCATATATTATACAAAAAAATTTCTTTCGCAGTAAAATATCAACCATCAGATTGCAAATCGAATTTCTGTTGGGTATACATATTAGAAGCAAATGTAAAAATATGGCTGATGAATTTACTTAAACATATTTTATATCTTATAAAAGATGCAATGCTTGCCTTTTTGTTATCTGAAGGACCATTAAAGAGCTAATTATTCCCAGTTGGTACAATTAAACAACAAAAGCTTACTTTCATAGTGTTAGTGAAAACAAAAAAGCTACATCTAAGATAATAAAAAAACTTTTATAAAACTGTTTTATTCTAGCTCGATAAATGTTGTATAATTGTAATAATTATAGGGTCTACTGTTTTATAATTGCTGCAAACTATGTTTTATAATAATTTTGTAAACGTTTAAAAAATAATCCGGTAGAAGCTGTGGAAGCCATAATAAAACAAATAAAAGAACAAAATTGCTGCAAAAAAGTGCGCCCTTTTTGGCTTTATAAGCGTTGTATAAACGTTGTTAGAACGTTTATAGCGACATTGTTATTTTAAAAAAATAGTTCTGTAAACGTTTTTAGGTAATTTATAAAACATAAATTGTTAGTTGGGAACTGTGTTAAAATGTTTTTAATAATACAAGATGTAAGTGGCGCCACGGTGCAAAGAAATTTTTCGATGACAGGAACTTTTAAATATTGTCGTTCTTAAAGATAAATAATTTTTGGTCAAATTATGTCCCATAAAAAATTTTGATAAATCCAACATGAAAGGAGATATTTTTTAGGGTTAAGTTTTTTTTTAAATAATTTTACCGAGTAGGTACCTACCTATTTTAATTATAAATATTTTCAATATCCTTTAGCAGATTTTAATTTAATTTTGGTAATGATAATTTTAGTGATAAAATGCTCGTGTAGCGCTAAATTATTACGTCCAGTGACGTCTCAGGGGGCGCCTTAACCAGTGACGTAGCAAGGGGGGGGGGGGGCGAATAGGGCGACCGCCCGGGGCGCCATATTAACAGGGCGCCAAAATGGTCATTAGAAATACGGGAATTTAAAAATGTACTTATGCAATTACGGCTGGATTGCTTTTGACATTTGGTAACGCCGATATTTGAAGAAAAGGCGCCGCGATTCGATTGCGTCACTATGCTACGTGAGTTGTGAGTTGCCACGACATAAGTCACACAAGTCCGAACAAGCAATTTTTCTTTTTACGAATGTTAAGTTCAAGTATGTTAATCAGTGGCGGTTTCTCCATAGGAGCACAGGAGCACGTGCACCCCCATACTTCAAAAAAAATTACCCCATAAAGAAAAAATAATGTTCATTTAAATTTATCTTCTTTATATTCTTACCGTAATATAAGTTAGAACCCTCCTATTTTAACGTACCGTCAAACAATCAAACGAACCGTGGTGTAATAGCTCTCGCCAAGCCGGTTGTCAAGAGCAACCGTATGGCGCGTAGGAATTCATAAGTCGCACAAATGCTTTACGTAGGCGGGGTTTCTGCTGTTTCTCTATGCATCTTGTACTAGCAGGTGTGGTGGGGGAAAGCGCGATTCTAATAGGAAAACTCGCACAAATTAAATGTGCGCCGTTGAGTTCATTGCTGTATGAATTTATTATTTGGAGTTTAACTTAATATTTTTGTTATTATTTTGGGGTAGTAAAGACTTAGTTTAATAAAAATGAACAGTTTTAATGCCAAAAAGACTATGAATGTGGAATATTTAAGAAAAAATACATTACAGTTATTCCAAACTTTAATGAAGCAGTTATTGATAAGTTTGCTGCAAATAAAAACAGAAGAAGTGACTTTACTCTTAAACAATGTACCCACTAATGAAAAATAAATTGGCCTTTTTTATTTTTTTTATCTTATTTAATTTTCAATAAAATAAGTAGGTACCTATTCATAAATTTTAAAAATATTTACTAAAAATTATTGACCAAATTTGGGCGTGGTCTTAAAAATTTTTCGCCTGCGGCGCATTTCACCGGCAGCGGGCTTTTAGTACACCCCCAAGTTTACAAATCATGAGTCGCCACTGCTGTTAATATATTTTTTTTAAACTAAAATTTATAGATGTATAATTTTAGTTTTAAGATTGTCTGGTAGGGCGCAGAACTACTATTCGCCCGGGGCGCCAAAATTCCTAGCTACGTCCCTGGCCTTAACAAGTAATATTGGCAAAAAATAAGACGCCACCGAGTTTTTGGTAATTATTATATTTTTTTCGGATTAAGCAACTAAAAATATCCTTTTCTTGTCTGTTAAATTGTTTTCTTATCTTGCTTGGTTTTCGAGAAATAAAAATAAAAACAATTTTATTGCATATCTCTGGAAAACAAAAATCATTAAATAATTAATAAGTTGTATCTTTTGCTATTAATCGAAATACACTATTGAGAGTTTGCAGATTCGAATTATTATATCGATTTGCTACGTGTGTATATGAAAACGGCAATAATTTTGAACACCTCATTCGACCCAATTAAATACTAATAGTTTTTGGTATTGTTCTAATTTTCATTAATAATTTTGTATAATTTCTCATCAGTTCTTTCATAAAATTTAAAACATCTTTTATTTTTATTTTATAATGCTTTAATGTTTTATTGCTTTTAAAGAACAAAAATACAACGTATTAATTATTTAATGATGTTTGTTTTCCAAAGATATGCAATAAAATTGTTTTTATTTTTATTTCTCGAAAACGTGTGTTTGACCAAAAATTATTTATCTTTAAGAACGACAATACTTAAAAGTTCCTGTCATCGAAAAATTTCTTTGCACCGTGACGCCACCTACATCTTGTATTATTCAAACACATTTTTTACACAGTTGTGAAGCCAATCATAGAGGCTAAAAAATGGCGTTTACAGAATTTACATATCACTTTTAGTTTTCGAAATAATTGACCTGGGAGTTTTTAGTGAACACCCTGTATATATAATAGACCATGCATGTCCTGTAAACTATAAGCAGTTCTTAATAACCGTTTGTATCAATTTTCACCATAAAAAGTTTTATTTCATACAGTGTGTCCACGGATAGAGTTTGAAAGAGGAAAAACTTTTTTATTTGTAGAGGAAAAAGTCATTCTTTATAAAAACGTCTGCTTGTGCTGAAACTATAATTTCAACTATTAGATTTGCGATTACTATACAGGGTTCGTCACAAACAACATTTTTGGTTTTACCTTCCCTTTTTTACCATGAGACCATGGAGTCTCTAATAGAAAATCAGCACAGCTGATACAGCAAAAAGCATTCTATGTTAAGTTCAGAAAAGGAGGAAAGAAGTACCTGAGTGAACGAGCAGTAAAATTCGTTTAATAAATTAAAGAATTTGAAAAAAAAAAGAAGATTCAAAAAACTAATAATGTTGTTTGTGACGAACCCTGTATAGTAATCGCAAATCTAATAGTTGAAATTGTAGTTTCAACACTAGCAAAATGTTCGAAAAGCATGTTCTATATAATGATGACTTTATTTACATGCGCAAGGCCAGAAATTTGTCACGCGATTGTTCTTTGCTAATCAAAAGTTATAATATGGCTATGCTCGCGCACGGTCGCTCAATGCCACAGGATCAAATCTGTGGCATGCATAAATCCCATAGACTAGAAGTCTATGATAAATCCCATATAAGATCTTTATAATCTTCATACTTATATTAGAACGCATTGAAGAAGTTTCAATAGTAAAATACTTAATCGATTTTCTTGCTTTTATAAAAGATATTCATGTCATTCCAGTGGCCTTCCATGGCGACGAACTATATTGGCTTTGGAAAACGCAAAGCCGTTCACAGGATTTTATAGGAAATGATTTAAAAACGAGGCATAAAATGTTAACGATGTGGACGAATTTTGCAAAATATGGGTAAGTAGGTACCCCAAAAGACAAACGGTTGTTTTTATCTGTACATATATTATAAAGCTCAATGTAACAAAAAACTGTGTTTGTCCGGAAAGGAAAACTGCCTTCCAGATGAGGCGGGAAGTTCAAATTTTTCACATAATCTAGATAACGCTACCAATATATATTTTTCAGGAATCCGACGCCAAATATTGATCCCATATTAGATTCAGTAACATGAAATCAAGTAGAATCGGAAGATGTATACCACCTTAATATTGAAGAAGAACTAACCATGGGCAATAACTGGACTGACTATAGCATAGATTTTTGGCAGAGTCTTTATGACACATATGGAAATCCTCCTTATGACACTTACTAAGTACTGTTATTTTTTATATAAATGTGAAATTTAAGTATGTACACTCTTTTACATTAAAAAATTACTTTGTCCACAATTTACTACTCGTTCAGGGTACTCCTCCCTCTCCTGAACTTAACATAGAATGCTTTTTGCTGTACCAGTTATGCTCATTTTCTATTAGAGACTCTATGGTCTCGTGGTAAAAAAAGGGAGGGTAAAAATGTAAACAAGTGGGTCTCTACTTTAAAAAGTCATTCTTTATAAAAACGTCTGCTTGTGCTGAAACTACAATTTCGAATGTCAGATTTGCGATTACTATACAGGGTTCGTCACAAACAACATTTTTAGTTTTTTGGATATTTTTCTTCAATTCCTTGATTTATTAAATGAATTTGTTGAAACTACAATTTCAACCATTAGATTTGCCATTACTATACAGGGTTCGGCAGAAACAACAGTTTTTGTTTTTGGATTTTCTTTTCAATTGTAATTTTGAATTCCTTTTGATCCTAAATCATTACTTTGTGAACAAATGAATTGGAAGGTACCTATGGTCTAAATCAGTTGGCATGTAGGAGTCCCGATCTTACAATTATCGACTTTCATTTATGGGGATATCTGAAGCCACATGTGTACCAATTTTAATAATAACTTAGATCTATTGAAAGAAAAAATAAGAGTAGTTATTGCAAATATCCCAATACAGCAAGTTAGGAACTGTTATCGGGAATTCAGATGTCGAGTTGAACTATGCGCTAACTCGGTGGTGCCAGGTTTGAAAGTTTTCTAATTATATGAAAATATGACATGTAATAATAAAAATTCTGCAAAAGTAGGCAAATAAAAAATGGTTTTCTTACAACAAAATGGTTACTCGGCCAGATATAGGACCATATTCGAGCAGGGGCGTCAATTGGGGGGGGGGGGGGGGGGGGCAACGCCCCCCCTTCCTGAGTATTCACACACAAAATTCAAAATTTGGCTTTTACAAATAAAAACATCTTTTAACTTAAATATACCTACTACGGTTTACCGCATCGCATATAGTTTGTACACTATGTTGCAGAGAAAATGCGTAAGTACATGGAAAAGTAAAATACATGATGTCACCATTTAAATATATCGTGGGATTCAATATCTGTAAGCAATTTTTGTGTAACTAAGTGTACTTCTACAAACTAGTTGACGAATTTACTATAATAAGCAATGATCTGCTAGCTAGCCGATCATTGATAATAAGGCATCGCCGTTACCCACTAAACCATTAATTTAGCGAAAGGAGAGAAATAAGACACTTTAAGTCTTCCTCCACTGGTATATTAAAATAGAGTTTTATTGAAGGGTAAATTCTCTACATGTTTAGAATATATATACATTCATCATCAGGAGAATAGAATAAGGAAAATAAGAAATACAATAGGTGCGAACAGTCCAAACGGAGCTACAAGATGATGAAAAGGTAGAGTTAGGTATTTGGAGAAACTGCAAACATAATGATAGACCTAACGAGAGGCCATTCGTAAAATATATGCAGAAACCAAGCCAGAAAGTTATCACAGCCGTAAGATATGTAGGAGTATTTGTAATCAAAAGAGAAAGAAGCTGATTGTTGTGAAGAAGGAACAGAAAGAATTGAGTAAAATGAAGGGTCGATTCAATTGACTAATTAAAGGGACTAATAAAGAAATAATTTTGTGTGAGGTCACATATTGGTGAAACAACACCGTTAAGTGTGAGGAGAGAAAATTATATATAAAATTTGAAAATTGTAGATGTTATAAAAAATTTATGTCATGTAGACATTCTTTGTTTAATAGAAGTAATAATAGTTTAAAATCTTGGCTCTCGACATTCCTTAATTAGAAATTAAAGTTTAAAAAGTTTTAAATGTGAACTGGAGCTGACAGTTCTAATCAGACAAGGTAAAAAAAAATTTTAAAAATTTAAATAAAATTATTGAGTATATCATTAATTTAGTGTTTAGGTCTGAGCTTCTTTGTTTTTTTTAATGTATATTTTACAAAAAAAAAATTTTTTTCTGTTAATTTGGCATCAATAAAGTGTTTTTTTTTTAACCCCAAGAGAAATGTGAAATGACGCCCCTGTATTCGAGGTAAGAAAGCAACAATAGTTGTTTGTTTTTACGTAAATTTTTTTTTAAACGAAATCCCAAAAACTAAAAAGATTGTGTGTTTGACATTGTAGTTTCAGCACAAGCAAAATTCATTTAATTAATCAAGGAATTAAAAATTAGAATTGAAGAAAAAATCCTAAAAAGTAAAAATGTTGTTTTTGACAAACCCTGTATAGTAATCGCAAATATAATATTCTAAATTGTAGTTTCAGTACAAGCAGACGTTTTTATAAAGAATTACTTTTTTTCCTATTCCAAACTCTATGTGGACACACTCTAGGTATATGAAACAAAGAAAAATAATTTTTTTTCTATCCATCCTTAATATTTGTCGTTAATAAATGCTTAAAATATTGTCCATTTACTATTTGGCAATATTCTAAACGCAAGTAAAACTCATTTTTGTGAAAGCGTTTCGAAATAGACATATTTCGATATTGTTTAGAATTTAGAAATGACACTCTTTTAGGCACTAGTGTCTAAATGTGACAGTTTTAGGCACCAGTGGCTAAAAGTAATAATGAAACATTAAAATCAATAAAAATATCTATTTATTATATATGTTAAATGTACAATTGTGTAATCTGTTGAACTGAATTCTAGAGGCATCTAGCTTCTCTTCTATAAGAGCAATGTAATTATTAGTAGTCAGAATGGATAAACTGGTAGTACTGACAATGCTAACTTCTGCTTCTAAGTGAACTTCTTTTATTTTTGTATTTTGCGTATCTTCCTGCCCTATGATTCTTTTTGCTATCTGGTTTTTTTGTTCAATGGAATTTTCTATATAACTCTCGGCAACTGAGCTTGATCGCCAACCTCCATGGCGCTTTAAAAGTGTCATGTCCGCTCCAGAATCTGCCAACATTGTTGCAGAGCTGCGCCGGAAGCAATGGCCAGTGTATTCATTGGTGTTGGGGAGTCCAAGGAATTCTGCTATTTTTTTTGGCATACCTCCAATTGTATTAATTCCAACTGGCAGGGTACAGCATTTACCACTTCGATATGTCAAGAAAAATCGCTGATGTGTCGTATTCAGTGGACGAAGTTTTGCGTACTTACGAAATAGATCTAAAAAATTGATGCCATCTCAGTACCTAATCGTAAACATTCTTGGAACATGAGTTTTTATATTCGGAATTTTGACACTGATAAACGACTGACAATCTTTGATAGCATCTAATTTCAAAAATATGATTTCTTCCCTCCAAATACTCCAACGATTAAAACAACTTTGGCTAACAGGAAGTCTTTATCATCAGCTTGTTTTATAAAGCGTTCTATTTCCAGCTTTGTAAATATTTTTGATTTTTTTGGCTGATATCCGGTAGCTTTCCTTTTTAAAAATGCAATAAGGTTTGTAAATTTGCAAATATCTATGTTTTTGTTCAGATAAATCATGGTGCGGAGCATTGAATATTTGCTCCACAAAGTTGACGGCCTTAAGGTGGTGGATAGCTTGAGGAAATAGGCTATACTCAAAACCCAATATTATAGGCAGTGATGTATTATTCGAAACCATGGAAACTAATGCAAACCGCCAATGACCATACAGTATTTTGGTCGTTTTCATGGTTATGAGAGCTACGTCACTGCCTATATTTTTTGGTAATAGACTATAGTAATACCTTTTCTGTAAAGTTCTCAATATGTTTTTCTTTGTCCCAGGTTTCAAAGTTGTCGTAGGTTTTTTCGTATAAATGTTTCGATTTTTCGAGTACTAACGTGGATAGCACAGCTTGTTCAATATCCAAAGACTCGTCAATATCACTCATTTGAAGTAATTTTTTCGAAAAACTTTGCGGGAAAAAAGGCAAAATGCGACGTTCGAACTTGACAACACACTTGACATTAAATAATGCATAAACAGTGCCTTAGAGGCAGATTGCCTGCCTACTTTTCAAAATGTTTAAAAATACTAATAAAAGCTTAAATTATCAAATTCTCCGCTTTCACAAAAAATCTTGTATATAATTCGTTACGAAACGATGTCTTTTAGCCACTAGACGTGTTGTCCAACTCGGCTTTGCCTCGTTGGACAATTTTCACGTCGCGTGCCTAAAAGACACTCATTTCGCAACTTATTGTATAAATAGCTATTTTATTACCTATAATTAACCTACACCCATATCATATTCTTGTTTTCAACTCAATATTTAACAAGGAATAAATATTTGAAATTTGCATTGTACTTAGGTATAACTTAATCCTTTTAAAAATAGTCTATAAAAAACTAGGGTTGTCATGTAAAGAAATTAGCGATGTCGTCATATCTCTAATTTGGGACACACTGTATTATTATTTTTTTTATAAAAAAATACCACAACTTAAAATTTAAATACCGTGTCCAAGCATTTTTCCAAAAAAAAAACTGTACCTACTTACTGGATTTACCGAATTTATTCCAAGCTACAAACTCACACTGTATAAAAGTTGATTTGATTTCGAAATATGAAGGTTTTGGCCTGTAAAATAAATGCGATATAGAAATAATTAGGTTAATTAAATGAATAATGATTTGTATAAAAATATTGAAAATAACATGGGTAATTTTTTATACAATCAAAAATATTTTAGCTTAATTAAGTAGGTATGCACTTACAAATTGATTGATACTAGACTAGATATTCAATTAAAAATTTACTTTTTATACCGAGTGGTGCGCGGTCAGACTAGTCATAGGAAATCCCATGTTAATTTTGCTCTCCTCAAATATTAGATAGATAGATAGATAGAAACGTCTTTATTTTTTAACTCGGCGAAGGTCAGCAACAGCTGTTTGCTTAACCAAGTATGTATAATACAATATAATAAATTTACAATAATAATAATAATGATCACAGGCCAGCATTTTTTAACACTTTAAAAGTTGATTTAAAAATTTTAACTGTTTTCTAGTAATTGGGTAGCGCTGATTTCAAATCTGCTTTCAGTGTTTTTATATCACGTAAGGTTATTTTTCAAACCGGTAAAATCCAAAAACATAGAAAAAACACGATTTATTTCATTTATAAGCAGTTTTTTAATATATTAAGGAAAAAAATACAAAAATATACAATATATGGGTATATAAACTATTATAAATGGTTATTTATTCGTTACGCTTCTTCAAAGAATGTTTTCTTTTTCAGAAAAGCTTCTTTTGGTTGTTTTTCTGTTTCAGCTAAAGGAATATCTCTTCTCAATGTCCAACAGAAATCGGCCATCATTTTTGTGTCCCAGCGCCCCTGGTATCTTTTTTCCATCTCTTTAATATATTGATGAAATCTTTCACCTTGCTTTTCACCCACGTCCCCAAGATTTTCCGGGAATTAGTCCAAATGGGAATGTAAAAAGTGAATTTTTATGCTCATATTCTGAAATTCCTGAAATTTTCCAGCATATTTTCAACGATCTTAACATAGTAGTAATTTATGTTCAACTTCTTTAAAAGCATTCCATGCATGTTTTTCCTTATCTTCCATTACCTTTTCAAATTCTGTATCTTTCATCAAGCTGCTAATCTGCGGCCCTGCAAAGATTCCCTCCTTTAATTTTGCCTCTGACAGAGCCGGAAATGTTTTACACAAATATTTAAAACAATTTCCTTCTTTGTTTAATGCCTTAACAAATTGTTTCATACGTCCAAGTTTTATGTGAAGTGGTGGAAGTAAAACTTTTTGAGGGTCAATAAGACTTTCGCGAATTACATTTTTGTTTCCAGATGTTAAAGTCTCTCTTTGTGACCAGTCTCTTTTTATCCAATGCTGTTTTCGCTAGCTAGACCACTCGCACAGGAAACCTGGAAATTTAAAAAATCCAGACTGCTGACCTAAGAGAAGACTTGAAATCTTTAGATCTTCACACACTTCCCAGTTGTGATTTTCATATTGTATTCTTAAAAGTAATTCCTCTAAATTTTCACAGTTTTCCTTTTATTTAACTTAACTGTATGACCGACCGAAACAGAAGCAAAAACATTGTCATTATGTAAAAGAACAGCTTTAAAGCTCCTTTTTGAAGTCGATAAAAAGTCACCAGCCGGAAGGTGTGTAGCACCACAGAAAATCATTTTTTATTCATCAATCATTTAGAATTTGAAGTACTACATTCATTTTAAAATGTATTAAAACGACTATTATACGTTTTTTTTTATATTTTTTCTTTTTCTTTGCAAAAAAAAAATCTGTGGGTGATAGAGACCAATAATTGTATTTTAATTAGTTATTTCTATATAAAAATTAAGCTCAACAAACAAAAATCACGTCATCACAAATTTCACGCAGGCCTGTGAATTACAATTACTGATAGGAGCATATATTTTAATAGTATTGGCTATGATATATTATATTAAGTTACGAATCAACCAAAGATTTCTACCCCGTATGTATTAAAATAACACAATAATTGTAGAAATTTCTACTGAGTTTTAGATTTTAATACAAATTTAATAGTTTAGTACTTGTTGGACCGTTAGGTTTTAATAATGTTTATTAAACAAGTAGGCTTCAAACTTTCTTTTAAAAGATATATCAAAGATATACTAAATTAATGGTACATCCGAAAGTAGGCGATTCTTTGGCTTATTTCATAAATAAAATGTTATATAAACATGGGACCGAAAAAGCTTCGTTTCCGAGATACAGAGTGTTAACATTTAAAAAAAAAAATATTTTTTCATCCATTTTCAAACCACTCTAGATATTTTTATGAAATTTGGTACACGTCTTTTGAGCATCGAAAGGCATTTTTTGGTGGTGTTTTTTTAATTTTAGCAGTGGCGTCCGTGCGGGGCTTGCATTTAATATTTTTAAAGAAAAAAAAGGTGCGCCACTGCTTTTTCTTTAAATAAAAATTATTTTTGAAATTCCCGTCCAATTTAGAGCAAATTCGGTCTCTTGACTTATTTTCTTACGGTGCACCGTTGTCGAGTAAAAAATAAAAATAATTTTAATGCACATTCCTGAAAACACATAACCCATTTAATTACCATTAATGTATCTCCTGTATCACCTGTATCTCGGAAACGAAGCTTTTTCGGTCCCATGTTTATATAACATTTTATTTATGAAATAAGCCAAAGAATCGCCTACTTTCGGAAGTACCATTAATTTAGGAACACCCTGTAGTATAGCTAATGCTAGAGGACCTGTTTCGAACCTCAGAATTAAATAATTTGGGGATGACATAGGAAAAGCAACGTTCGTATAGAGCTGTTCGGTGACGCGGTATATTAAGTTGATCGTTGTGGCGAGTTTCGCGTTGGTGGGTTGTATTGGCTCCCCTACAAATTTTACATCAAAACCACAGAATATTAACAGCAAGCAGAAGCGACAATACCTGTCGGTACCTTTGATATCGACTGGTCTTTTTCAGTGACCTTCTCACAACGATAACGGTCGATCCACAACTTAATACTCCGAGAAAACTTGCTTATTTTCTACACTGAACGACATTACTTTTTAGTACAGGTGCAAATGTTATAACTTGATTTATTTTTCAAACATAAAAACTTAAAAAAAGTTGTAAATTTGTTAGTCTTGGGAATTAAGAATATTATTGAAGTAGAAAATGAAAAAACTTATTATATTAAAAAACTTTTAAATTTCTAACGCTTTTACAGATTTGTTTGAGTTTCCTTCGATTTGTGACGGGCAAAAATATGTACTTATATATTATAAACATGTTATAACATAAATTATAGAACACTATTAGGTACGTCAAAATATATCGTAACTAGGTATACGTAGATATGGGGTGGCGTGAGATTAATATCATTTTATTAAAACGTCAGTAATTTGTTACACAGTTTTTTGCGCTTTAAAAACTACAGTGACGTTTTTGACAATTGCTTTAGTGTCATAGCTACTTACCTATGGATAAAAAAATGTGGTCCTTCCGGGATTAAAAAAAAGTTAATTCAGCCTGAATAAGTAAAAAGCTGTTGTAAAAAAACAAAAATTTTATTCAGAAATACATGTTAATTCTAAAATTACTGGAGGAATAATAATTACATATTGTTTTACATTTGCCTATTTAAAAAAAACCTATATATGTGATAAAATTCGTAGCTTTCGTATAACTTTTTAAGTTCTGCATGTCCCTAAACAAAAAAGAGCATAGGCAAAACTAGTAAATATTGCGCTGTATACGAGGGAGAGGTGAAAACGTTAAATTCACTCAAGAATAAAGTGCCCTTATTTTTCACTGTAGAAAATTTTGTTATAAGGAAATGTTGTTTGCACTTAAAAGTTTTCCATAAATACCAAATTTCAGCTCGGTACCACAAAAAAAGTGTTTTTACTTTTTTTTACGCCCCCTCGTATAACGAATCGATAGAAGCTATGCAACCTATAAATTCAATTTTTTAACACCTCTTGGGCAATTAGAGACATAGCTTACTTAAATTTATTTAAATACGCGAGAACTGGACGTTTAATAAAATAACGTCAAAAATAATTCAACTTTTCTGGTGTTTAAACCTTTAGAATAAAATTCGTTTTTATTTAAATCTAGTAGCCATGAAAAATATTTATATTTGTGCTACCGAGCTAAAATTTGGTATATTTGGATAAGTTTTAAGTGCAAACAACATTTCCTAATAAAAAAAAACTTTCCACAGTGAAAAATAAGGGCAATTTATTCTTGAATGAATTTAACGTTTTCACCTCTTCCTCGTATACGGCGCAATATTTACTAGTTTTGTCTATGCTCTTTTTTGCTTAAGGACATGCAGAACTTTTCAACCGCCAAAAAAATTTGGTAAGTTTTTAAATAAAAAAAAAACCCTTTGGTGCGAACTTTCTGCCGGTCACTGTATAAAGCATACAAACCTGACAATATAAAAATTTTTTTGAGAGGCTCTCCTAATGAAGGAATAATTTCTTCAGGCATTTCTTCACATGTTGGCGAAATGTTAGAAAACTTTGTGGGTACTGCTTGCGGAAATAAGGTTTTTTTAATAGTTGCACTTCTTGAAAAATATTTTTCTTCGAAATGGTTTTCACAAAGCCGATAGTTTTTGTGTGCATTTATAATCTTTGGCAATAAATCTGGCCTACTGCAGGCGCCTATCCACAATTTTGCACTATAACAAAATATTGTATTTAAAGCAACATAATATCCATTATTTCTACCCCTTTTGAAATATTAAATCTACCCAAAAACTATTTTAACCAGACCTTTACAACTTATATCTTATTATTTTATTTTATCATATCAACAATTATTCGCGATTAAACATCAAAACATAAGGAAATTAATAAGCTCCATCTTTATTTATCAAGTCTGTTAAAAATATGTACCTACATCCTAAAAAACTTTAAGATTAAAAATTTTAAATCTATTATCCATATTATAATTAATTGATTATCATAATAATTACCGTTCGTATACTCCTTTGGAAAACTAAATAAACTTAATCCTTGGCCGGTTTTGACTGAACAATACGGGTAGGCACAATAATATCCAGACCTTTTACAACACAGAACGAAAACAAAATAATATCACAATTAGCTAGGCGCAACGTCAGCTCGCGGACTAAACACAATTTAGACGAGCACATGTTTTTTAGCGATACACAACATCTTTGCGACATGCGCGTACCGAAACAGGACCCGCAAAACGCCGAGCTGTCGCTTCTCGTTGGCTGTGAGTTCTCTGATCAAAACTGTATTAGACTTTTTTTAAGGTTCTTGTATGATGAACTCGCACACCAAATTATATTATTTTTTAACTAGCCAATTAAAAGTTATTTAGAAAAAACCCTGACAAAATGAAATATAAGTGTAGGGTGTATAGTAAAAATTTTAAATCCTCTCGCAAGATGGATTTCAAGTCACGTGACACGCTGAGAATTCTGGTCTATTAAATTTTTATAAGTTGGCATGAATTCCAGGACCGGACTTGCAAATTATACACCTTCTAAAATAATTGATGCAATAGTCTCATCGGTTCTACCGCTTTAATAATGCCAAATAATAATAATTATTCCTTTTGAAAGTTTTGTTTTATAAATATTATATTTTAAGGTAGGTAATAAACATGAGTGAAATTTGTTGATTATGAATGTTATGATACAGTTAAAATTCCTAAACTTGTACTATGTGGGCAGGGCCGTTTCTGGCCTGTTGGCCGCCCTTGTGCGACATAAGAACTGGCTGCCCTTTAAATCAAATCAGTTACTATTTTACAATTACCTACCTGAAATTATGGCGCAAAGCAATTGTCAGAAAAATAAATCTTTAATAGGTGTCTATTTGTAATATTTTTCTTTTATTCATACTTACCTACAGAGGGACTCAGAAATTTGGCTTTCAATGGCGATAAGGGCCAAGCCACTAATCCTTTCTTCGGACATAATTGACCGCAAGTAATTTTTAATTAATTTTAACTTTGAAAAACCACGTTCGATAGATGCAACAATAACCGGCAGAGTAATAAAAATTCTCAGCGCAACACAAAGATTTGGAAATGATGAGATTAAATCTTTTTCAGCTATGAATTTTAGCGTATCTACAATTATTATTTTGTACGTTTTATTGGAAAAATTTCTCGGAACGACAAAATTTCCTGGTCGAACTCTGAGCGATCAATATCTTTGTTTGTGAGACTTCCTTGCTATTGAAGCGCTATATCGAGATCTTTGCAGGATTTTAACAATTTCTCGTCATTTATGGCATTAGCTTCATAGAAGTTCGACAAAACCCCAAAAGTTTCATTACACTTATTAAGTGAAACGAATCTCTCCTTAATTGATTCTATCGCAATATCCAAAGAACAAGTAACCGGTGCCCATAAAGGGTTTCCCCTGGCAAAAAAAAAATATCCAAAATCGAAAAATAAAAATTCACATTGAAACTCTGTTTGGTCTCGACGATGGGGGTCATCTTTTAATTCGTAATCAAAATGTCTGGGTACTTTTTTTCGGCGTCGGAAAAGTTATTTGTAACAGCATTTGAAACCGGACATCGGCGGCAAATTTAAATAGGGTGCGTTCTTTTGCCCTGTGAGTATTTGTGCCCCCACCTACCCTACTACCAAATTAATAAGACCAATAGTTAAATTCACATAAAGTTTTAATGCCAAATGTCAAGACTTGTCATTGTCTAGTTACTTTAGACTTCACCAACTTACTAAATTTCTTATACAGCTGAGATTGGTCAGTGTTTTTTCTTTTTCTTTTCTAGAATTGTTCGGCCAACTCTTTTTATTTCTATCTCTTTTTAATCGTATGAAATAATACAAGATAGACATACTTTGTGTGCAGTACAATTATACTAATTAAATTTATCCATTAGAAATTTATATTTTATGAGTTGCTGCAGTATTTGACAAGTATGTCAGAACTGAAATGTCACGGCATTAAAAGTTTATGTGAATTCAACTATACCCACATAATTATTCAAATAATATCAATTAGTTTTAATTTTTTGAGTAAACCTAAGACAAAATGTAATTGACGTGGGTTGCAGGGCGGCCACCTCCGTTGAGAATTCTTTTTATTTTTCCGATACTTATCTATCTAAAAAGAAATCTCTAATTAATACAAAGGGCGGCTGCCTCATTCTTGACAGCTACTGCATAATTTTTTTTTGAAAACTGAATTTACCATTCTTATTTGAGCCTTCATATTTATGACAACTCCTAGAGTTTTTTTTACGTCTAACAATTTTTTCTGTGAAACTGCAGGCGGCTTTCGCCGCCCTATAACTTTGGCCGCCCTTGTGCGGGGGCACTCCCAGCACACCACTCAGAAACGGCCCTGTATGTGGGCTAACATGAAGTTAAAAGCTTTAATTTAGCCAGGGATTTAATTTTTCCGTCAATAGAAACTCTACTTTAACAGTTTTTGAGTTACGTAGACCCAAAAGTGGTTTTTATAGAATTTGTTGGTTATGATATAGTTAGATTCCTAAACTTGTTTGTGGACTAACATAAAGTTAAAAGCTTCAATTTAGCCAGGGATTTATTTTTTTTGTCAATGGAAAGCCTACTTTAACAGTTTTTGACTTATGTAAGGTAGGTACGTATAGACCCAAAAATGGTGTTTATAGAATTTGTTCGTTAATGAAATTTATTGATATGGTTACATTTCTAAACTTCTATGTAGACTAACTTAATGTTAAAAACTTTATTTTATTGCCATACAAACAATAATAATATCTAATAATAATTTCACTAATGTAAGGTACGTATAGATGGCAACAGACATTTGGCAGAACTAGGCGGTACCCGGTTTTGTCCAACTCTCCCCTACCTACCTAAGTCAGAGAAATAATTTCTACTTATTTTTACAGTCGCCACAGTGGATCTTTTCCCGTGCGTCATCAATCAACGATCAGGACTCAACGTGATTAATAACTCTGCATCTTTATTTATTACAGTAACAAGTTTGAATTAAAGCATAAAAGAACGTCTCCAAGATTCCGCAATAATATAATGTGACGTGCTAAACAAGAATAAAGCTATAAACGTCAATTAATTACTTTTTTTATTTGTTTAGTTGACTATCGTTGTATTTTAGAACGTCATTGTCAACCTTGTTTTGATCTGGCAATCTAATTCGTATTTTGTAAATTTGTGTGCCTTAAAATTGTTCCTTTTTCTAAAAATAGTTATTTTTAGAGCTAATTATACCCACCTTCTGTTTTGGCGTTAAGTATTTATGGATTTTTATAATAATTTATTTATTTTAAATATTCTAACCGTGAAAGTTCTTTGAAAAGTTTACGGCAGTGGCGTCCAACGATTAGTATAAAATAAAAAACAACAAAAACATTGTTAGACAGGATTGAAAGTAAACCATTCAAAAGTAAAACGTCTTACGATAAACTTAAGTTGAACTTTATTACAAAAAAAACTTACAGGTACATTACCAAAAAAATATTTTGAAACAAACTTTTAACAAATAATCATGATATTACCCAACTAACAGGAAAACGCAAAAATAATAAATAGAATAAAGACCAGGACTCATGCATTAGGGCGCAAAGGGCGGGTTAGAGCTAAGAGCGGGGGGGGGGGCGACTGCCCCCCGTGCCCCCTATACGGCACGCTACTGGGGATATTATGTAGGTACGTCAAACGGTAGGCGGGCACGTCCATTTTATGAACTTAGACTTAGTTTTGACTTTTTTCGTCTCGTAATTTTGATTTGATTCATACGATTTTGATTACGTGAAAATGATGACGCACGGGAAAAGATCCACTGTGGCGACTTTACCTAGTATTAGTAGTAGAAGACTGTGACTAATGTAGTCCACGAGTTAAACGTCAAAGTTTTACCTGCTCTTTTTAATGAACAGGCCTGTATTATGTTTCCCTTACTCCTCCTTAAATCCCAGACGGTATTGGGTATTTTAATGAAAAAAATTGCTCTTCGTTATTGAATTGTACTAAATAAAAATTCACCATTAAATGATTAGAAATGTTAAGTAAATTACTTTCGTAAAGGCGGATAACCGCTCGAAATGACGTCAGCAAATCTAACGAATCAATTATCGACGATCGCAAGGGGTAGATCGCAACATTAGAAAAGAGCGATCGGTGAAAAGCACCCTCGCTACATCCACCCCATTCCGGCATTAAAACAATGTGCAAAAACGAGTTCAGAAATTACACAATCCACCCCAAATTCGGTCTTTTACCCTTCTGCACGGCCCTATTCGAGTTTCCAATAAAGACGTATTAAATGAGAGTTCGGTTCGGAGAGAACCCTTCGATTCCAAATTGTTGTTCGGTTGGACCAACGATGCGCATAACAGGACCGGTCCAGTTATTTCCTGTATAATGCTGAAAGTATAACGATAAATTAAGGGAACATGACTAGGTAAGGGCCGAGATACAATTTAAAAATATGCATTAGGCGATACGCAATTAGCAACAGATATAAGATTTAAAGAAATTACCTTGTCGGACTTCCATTGTCTTTATTTTGTTACTTAACACAACGTTTCGGTTAGTTAGTATCTCTAACCGTTTTCAAGTGTAAACTGCTAAGTTATAATTCTAAGGCTACTGTCTTAATTACTATCCATGTGCAATGAAGCTTGATGACTCCGCCTCCGTGCTTATTGGAGTGTGAAGTTTGAGCTGTTGGTTTTGGACAAGAATATGTTTCCAGATATTGGGGATATCTATACTTGGTTTACTAAATATATGGGTATTTTAATTCATGAAAGCTGCTTCTTTGAATTTTTGTTTTCTCCAGTGCTGTTCAGTGTCCAAAACATTGGCTTCTGACTAGTGTATATTATGTTGGTTGGTCCACACATGTTCCGCTGTACCTGATCTCGAAGTTTCATCTTATTGAGTACTAGCGTGTACCCGGCCTGCGTTGCAGCCCGGCATTATACGACGTCGTTTTCTCTAAGATAATAAGGCGAGTTCACCATCACGTCAAGATTTATAAATACAAACCCGAACAAACCTCTACATTTATCAGTGTTTCTCTACAATATTATACATGTATTATACACAAGAACCTTCCTCTTGAATCACTCTATCTATTTAAAAAAAACCGCTTCAAAATCCGTTGCGTAGTTTTAAAGATTTAAGCACCTATAGGGACAGACGGGCGACAGCGATGTTGTTTTATACTATGTTAAGAAGATGTCTCAGATGTTCTTTAACTCGTACGGGAAGAGGTCTTTTTGTTTCCCCAATGTACGATTCGCCACACTCGCAAGGGATTTAATAGATAAAAATTTTTGTGTTTTCATTACGGGGGTTTTACTTTTGTAAGAAAGCTTCTAATTTTTTTTCTTTCTACGTCCAAAGCATAAACATTAGATAAACCTTAAGATCCGTTCAGCTTATCTCGTGCGCAAACAAAAGTTAAGTTTTATGGGTGAAAAAATACGATTCTATGCATGACTGACCCAGCAGGGATGGGCATGCGCACAAATATCTTAATATTAGGTTTTCCTTCTTAATCGACATCATATAAATACACTCCAGAAGCGGCTCAGCGCTATTTTTGTTGTTACATTTTCTCTGTGGATTTCTTGTATTCTCGGCTAGTAGGTATTTTCCTGTGTCTTCTTAGCATACCTAGCTAAGTAAAAATCTGTGCTAAGCTAAGTTGTTTCGCTTCGCGAACAAACCGTATACACAGTCGTATGAGAAATATGGATGGGCATACTTAACCGCGGCAAGGGAGGAGGAGGAGAAAACGTTTGTTGAAGAGCTGAGTTCAATTTTTAAAAGGGAAGCTCCACTTAGCCGTTGGCTTTGCTATTTAAATATTTAAAAGCAGCTGAAAAGAACAGTTAGTAAATTGTGTTTGTGCTATAAACAATGACTGGTACGGAAAACTTTCTTAAATTATTGATCAAGAAATTATGCTTGAAAATGTTTTTTACACATACCCAAGGTTCTGGCAAATTGTTAACTGTTACCAACTAATATTTGGCTTCAGGTTAGGTACGCGATAACATCGAAAATTGCTGTTTTGTTTGTTTTTTATTTTCAACTTCATAAGGTAAGTTTAAGTGACTTGTTCTCTTGCTTTTGGAATCGAAAAACACGAATCGTTTTTTAAAAACAAAACAATAAAAACTATTTTCTAACCTGAAAATGTGATAGATTGGCAGCCACTAAAAACACCAGAAATCACGACCTTTCCCCCCAACTTGGTTAAAAAATTATAACAAGTTCCAGAACCTGGGGCAAATTTTAGCTTTTTACACGTAAACATAAATTGCAGGTCAACTTTTACAATAAGAACTTGTCCTGTGACCACAATATTAAGCTTTTAGTACGATATTTGAAAGCCCGGACCTGTCTATTTTCGCATTCGTTAAATGATACTTTTGCAGTGCGCATGTCTAATCGTGTGTAGCTTTGTTTACATGCGCAAGGCCATAAATTTGCCACTTTCGTGATTATTGTTATCTAAAGGTACAGGTCTATGGTCTAAAGTCAGAAAACTTCTAATGATTTTTATGAATTTTTCTAAATGCCTTTAAAATATTTTATAGTACAGCATCGTCTCCTCAAATTTCCATATATATTATTATTTTTGTATCTAAACTTTTTCTTAAAATATTATAAATAATATTAAACCGGTCCTGTGTAGTGGATAAAAACTATGCGATATTCCCTAAATCTCTCAAAAATGAAGGGTGGTGCACCCGGAAAGGGAAGTCGTAGGTACAGTCTGATCTAATGTTATGTCATCGAGAGCCACTGGACAACGTGGGAGTTTTTCAGATCGGCTAAAAGGTCTCGAATTTCAGGTTAAGTTTGTAAAATTTATTTTTATTTGTCTTCGTTTGATGTAAAAGGTTTGGCGGTGTCAAATTTCGAACGAGATTTTTTGTTTACATAATATAATTTGTAATATATTTTTAATACTTTAATGTTAATATTAAATTTCTTATAATATGACCTTTGATCATATTAGGTCCAAAAAGGGCCTTAGTGGTGGTCATCCTCAATAGTTCTGAAACCATTAAACGTAAAATATTAAAATTTTGACATTCTTTTAAATTTTAGGGAACTGTGCAAAAAAACGGTCACACCTTTTTTTATTTTTACTCTGATTTAAAAGATTTTTTAGATATAGTCGGATCTGGTCTTAACGTGCGGGTCCAAAGGTCACTGATTATATGCGTCAAATCAGACAACACAGAGGCTATCAAAATGTTGTGAGATTATTTACAAATATACCGAAGGAAGGAAAAATAGTTTCATTATTTTAGCTATCGCGAAGATAGCCACATATACCTAATATTATTAGTTTTGTAAAAATTATGTACAGGGGAGTTGAAAAAGTTACAAAAAAATTATATAATCGTTAATTATATACCTACTGTACCCTTTAATTAAAAACGACAATAATAAACAGTGCAATTTATTTTAACAATTTTACTACTAAAACCTAAAAATACAATGGCATTTAGTCTGATAAACTATTTCGATAATGAAAGAAAAAGTGGAAATTCGCAAACCAATATGCAGGAAACCGTAATGAAAACACTAGGAATTAGTTTAAGGACTATGCAGAATAATGTGCATGAAAAAAAAGCATAATATAATACCCAAGAATACTAAAAAATGTAAACGAAAAACACCGCTTATAATTATAGCCTAAAAACTCTCATCGTCACTTATAAAATCTGAAAAGTCCTCGTCGTCTGAGTCGTCTTCGAATGAGGCAATTATCATTGGCGCTACTTCGACATCTAGTACTTGTTCTCGATCCCACCAATCCCTTATTAATATTTCTGTATGTTCCACCGATTTCTTCCAGTACTCTTGTGTAATATGATCTAACGAATCTTGCCAAACTATTTGTACTTGGTCGGATTTAAGACCATCACCTACATGTTTTCATAACAAGACTTTGCACCAGCCCATATTAATTCTATTGCGTTAAACTGGCAATGATATGGCGGCAGTCGTAGAACCTCATGACCATATTCACGCAGTATTTTATCTACCGCGTATATTTTGGTTTTTTTTAAGAGACTTTGCTATTGATAGGAGTTCCGATTTAAGCATATTTGGTAAAGGATTTTGGTTGTGTTTTTCCAGCCACTCATAAATATCACTTTTCCTCCAAGATGAAGTAGGCTGTTTATTTAAAATTCTTGAATGATATGATGCATTATCTAATACAATTAAAGACGGAGCGTCCAAATTTGGTATCAATTGAACTTTTAACCATTTTTCAAACATTTCGCAATTCATATTATCATGAAAGTCAGCACTTTTTGATGTTGAAGAAAAAATTAAACTCGCACCTGCAACATATCCTGTTGCAGAACCGGCATGCAAAATAATAAAACGCTTTCCCGTACCGCACCCCTTTTTCCTTTTAACACTTTTTACAGACTCATCTTGCCCCACAACATTAGTTTTCTTGCATTTTAATAGTCTATTTTAATTTGCATGCAATGGCAATGAGAAAATTATGGAAAAATTTAATTTATTGACATCAAGATCATTTTGCATTTGGGTAAGAACGAATGCACGTATTGACATGACCAAAAACCAAAACGCAAAGAATATTTGCGGCCCAATGAAAACTGATATTTTGAAGTAATTTTGCTTCTTAATTATTCCACAGGGTGTTTTGACACTTAGCAAAAAAAAAACTTTTCGATTATCCTTGTATAATATGTCAAAAAACCAATTTCTCTTAAAATTTGTATATGCATATGAAAACTAATAAATGTATCTATAGCTGTTTAAAAAATCACTTAAATCGGAGTAAAAATAAAAAAGTTATGAAGCCCTAGACTTAATCCGAATTTTATGATGTCCGTTTTTTGTTGCACGGGAGTGTATAAAAAAATGGCATGCCCTTAAATTTGTAAATTTATTTTTATTTTTGTCCTCGTTTGTTGATTATCTCATCTCTATATACAGTGTGTGTATAAAGTCTGGAAACGGCTTAATAATATCACAATTTACTGGCCGATTTAAACCAAATTTGGTACAGTTGTGTAAGAGAATCTAACGCACCAAATGACGATATTGGCGTTGTTGCCAGCTTTTTAGTTTGTCTGGAATTCGAACGAATTTTATATTTTTAAATATAACACCCAGTATATTTTTACATTTTTAAATTCCACATAAAATTATAATTATTTTTTATTAAATGCATTATTAGTCTATACTTCATAGTTTCCGAGATATTGACTCTCGAAAAGTGACATTTTTGAACTTTGACAGCTTATAACTTTCTAACAGTACGTCTTAGAGCAAAACGGCTTACATGTCCCTATCTTCAATTTTTATTATCTTCCCAAAAAAATCAATTTCCGGTTAAACCGGATGTAACTCGAAATCAGGAAATATAGTTGTTCCGGTTTAACTGGAAGTTGATTTTTTTGGGAAGATAATAAAAATTGAAGATAGGGACATGTAAGCCGTTTTGCTCTAAGACGTACTGTTATAAGCTGTCAAAGTTCAAAAATGTCACTTTTCGAGAGTCAATATCTCGGAAACTATGAAGTATAGACTAATAATGCATTTAATAAAAAATAATTACAATTTTATGTGGAATTTAAAAATGTAAAAATATACTGGGTGTTATATTTAAAAATATAAAATTCGTTCGAATTCCAGACAAACTAAAAACCTGGCAACAACGCCAATATCGTCATTCGGTGCGTTAGATCCTCTTACACAACTGTACCAAATTTGGTTTAAATCGGCCAGTAAATTGTGATGTTATTAAGCCGTTCCCAGACTTTATACACACACTGTATATAAGGATTTCTGCATACTATGACTAGATCGTACTTAAAATATTTACTAATATAATTTGTAACACAGTCTTGTTTGTTTGTATTTGGACGAGACAACTTAATTAGTAGTGTTGCAATAGTTTGTTGAACTATAAAAAGAATGTTTAAAATCACAACGTTCGCATAGACGTAGTTAGGTCTTTGACTTTAGGGGGGCTGGGGGTGTGTTTTAGGTAAAGAGACCACATATCAATGAAACACCCTGTATTAAGGGCGGATCTCCAAAAAAGTAAGAAATACATTTTTTATGATTTGTGCTGGAAATTGTTTTATTCATTCGAGAAAATTAAACTAAAATATTTTTCCTATAGAAACTTTTATACCCCCTTTTCTTCCCTTTAATGCCCAACTTTTAAAACAATAAGAAATACATATTTCATTATTTGTATTGTATAGAATTTAGGATTTAGGCTAAGTTTCAAAAAATAAGAAATATTTATTTTATATAAACAGTGTGACCAGTAAAGTCCTCATCATATGCGATTTTTTTTTATTAATAACTTTATTTGAAATTTTACTTTGGCCTCAAGTTCTGCCTCGATCGAGATGAAAATTAAGCAAACAAATAGTAGTCACGTGATTTGCATTATCTGTCAAATTTTAATTTTTTCCAAAAAATAATTCGAAAGTAGGGTTATTTCTAAAAGTATCGAAAAAAGTTATTAGAAAAAGTTTTTTGAAATGCAGTTTCTAGCTGCATAAGATAATTTTGATTTTTTACCATATTTTGTAAATTGCACCACTTTTGCAAAATAATACTCAACGCAACCTACATAAAACTTCTTAGTTTTGACAATTCTTTATTTCAGATACATTTTCTTTAAAGTAGTGCCATATTAAATGTGTATTTTTCTACAAAATCAAAATTGGGCTATTAAAATTTGGTCGCATGTGATGCAAAGTTTATTTCTTTTTGACCCTGTATAAGGTTATTTCATAAAATAAGTACTTATTTTTGAAAACGTAATTTGTGTCTGAAAGTAATACACCTTAATATTAAGACAAAAAGAACACAGTGTGTAGTGGTGGGTCGTTAAAATAAAAATGCGTGTTTATTTGTGTTTAGAGTGTTTCTGCTAAATGTCAGGAAAATATGACAAAATTATTTTTCCGATAGAATTTTTTATAGCTACCCCTTTTTCACTCCTTAAGGGACCGATTTTTGAAAAATAAAAAATACCTGTAATATTTATGCTGAGTTTCAAGTAATTTGGACCAAAAATATTTTTTCTAATATAAACTTATATACCCCTTTTTTCCACCCCCTAAGAGTGAAATGTCCGTAAATACCTAAACAGAGGTTGTGTTTCAAGCAAAGAATTTGTAAAAAATGTACTTATATTTTTTTCTCTAGCGGCTGCGTTGGAAACTTACCCCTGCTAAGGGCAAAATTTACCAAAACACGTACTTGCTTATATTAATTAAGATTATAGACAGTAATAAGTATATATCATATCCCTCTTCTCTAGTGACTATAACTCTTGTCTCACTTTTTTCGTCTGGCTATCACGAAATGAGACGAGAAAGTGACGAGAGTGGTCCGGTCTCCTGCTTGATGAGACGATAATTTTTCTGCGACAATTTCATGAGACGAGACAATAATATGCGAGAACGAGAAATCTTGCAAAATGTTAAGATTTTGATTAGGATTTGCGATAAACTTTAAAAAGAATTCCGTTAGTATCACTCGATAAAAAAAAAGCTATCTTTATTACCGATATTGCAAGGTGGTCAGGGAAAAATCGGGATACGTTGCAGAGAAAAACAATAGAAAAAGAACCAAAAATAGCGCTTTCCAGATTGCTGGTAACGTTTGAGTAGGATATGCTGCTTCACTATATTCCAGATCTGATCCTTCATTACAAATAGTGAAACCGGAATTTGTCTTTATTCTAACTATGCAATAAATAATCTTTTTATCAACTTGTATTTGGAATTTTTTTAATAAGCCCAGAATGATAGGTGGCGTTATCCATGCGTAAGGAACGATCCTTCCAAGTTTGGTAACAATTATTCTTCAAACCATTTCTCAAAGTTTTCATTATTCATCGAATCAAAACCTGCCTGATAATGTCATTCAAAATATCACAAAAATCATAAACTTCATGTTTAAAAACCATGTTTATCCTGACACGTGGAAAACAGCGATCGTGATACTGATTCCAAAACCTAACCAAAACCGCACTTTTCCCCAAAATTGGAGACCGATTAGTCTCATATCATCCATAGCAAAAATCGCAGAAAAAAATTTTCTAATCAGACTATGGGATATTCTAAACGAACTCCACATTATTCAAGACGAACAGTTTGGCTTCCGCCAAAATCATTCCACTGAAGACCAGCTTGCTAGACTTGTTGACACAGCCACCGATGGTCTCCAGCGCCAGGCCTCCACAGGCATGGTCGCTCTAGTCGCATACAAACTTCATCATGTTTATCACATAAACATAAATTTCATAAAATTCATAATATCCTTTCTCCAAGAGAGAAAATTTCAAACCCGTGTAAACGGTATTTTGTCAGACGTACGTGCTATCGAAGCAGGCGTTCCCCAAGGTTCCCCAATGGCCCCAGTTACATACATCCTGTATACTGCGGACATGCCAACAACACCGTTCATACAGCCGTACATATTCGCTGACGATACAGCGATGACGTGCACTCATAAAAATTTACCACTCATCCAAAGATGTTTACAAAATCAGCTTAACACTCTTGTAGACTATTTTCAAAAATGGAAAATAAAAGTAAACGCTGATAAAACACAAGCTATTCTCATTTCCAACAAGAGAATTAACAATATAAACATCGAAAACCTCGAACTTGACAATACCGTAATACCGTGGAGTGACACCCAAAAATACCTTGGCGTCACCCTTGACAAAAAGCTCACATGGGCCCCCCATTTTGACAAAAAAATCAACCTTGGAAAGCAAGCTTTCGGCAACCTATACCCACTCCTGTCTAGAAAAAGCAAACTGTCACTAAAAAACAAGACACTACTATACAAACAAGTAGTGCGCCCCGCCGTGCTATATGCAAGTATAGCATGGGGTCAAGCTCCTAAAACTCGCAGGCATCGTCTTCAAGTTTTTCAAAATAAAATTCTCAGGGCAATCACCAATGCCCCCCACTACATCAGAGGAGCGGCGATTCACCGCGACCTTAAAGTAGAAACCATCAGAGAATTTTTAAACAAAAGACATACTGAGTTCTTTAGGAAAAAGCAGTTTCACCCAAATCAGCTAATCCAAAATTCATTCCCCATAAATCCCGCCCCAAACTTGCTCAAAATACGTCACAGGAGCATAAATGCTCCTATTACCTAATAATGACACAAAAAAACATCAAAAAACTTCAAGCCTAGCTTGAATGTACGACAAGTTGTCTGATTTCTAAATCAACAACTAAAGTTGGCCAAACGTAAAAAACTTGGTCAATTTTTCAAAACCAAAAAAATTTGGAAAAATTGAAATCTAGTTTTTTCTTAGGAAAAAATTATTTTTTAATCTCCAAAATACAAATCAGAAAACACCACTAACGTCCATCCTAGGGCACATTTGTCTTATTCATTTCAGATACAATAAGTGTGTAAAAGTGTCGAAAGACACTAATACAAGAAAAACAAGAAAACAACAGTATGCTAATCACCAGATTTCAGGCCAGACTTAAATATCAAACTTGCATTATTCACAAATTCATTTTCTAAACCAGCATGTAGAATAACCCCAGTATAGAATAGTATACCGTACTACCGTACACCCTCTAACGACTTTTTTTTTTCAACTATATGAGGAGTATAATCTTGCAAACTTCACCTAAAAGCCCCTTTACAGTATATCCAGGTTTCATTCAGAAAAGCAGGTTTTAAGGGAAATTGAAAGTTACCGTTTATTCTTAAATTCTGTTAAAAATTCTACACGTTTTTGGCTATATGGTGTTGCTTAGCAAATGCCACTACATTTACGCCATTTAAATTTTAATTTTTTTAAACAGTCTGCTAATGAATCAGTGGATGGATATTTCAACACCATCAGTGATTCTAAGATTTAGTTCTATTACTATTAGTATTGAGCCAATGGTAACATGTTCACCTGCTCTATACATCCCATAAATACGCTCTCTTATGGTATGTTCATGAATTTCGTGAAGTTGTCGACCACAGAATGACAAAATGGCTACATTATTGCGATTCTTAAACTCTATATCCTTCTCTATCCCCTTTGCCTTAATTCGTTGGATTGTTGAACACGAAACTCCCAAAGCATCAGAAACTCTCTAAAACAGATAGGTATTTATAAAAACATTGCCATATATTTTTCATGTGTATTATTTATGTTTTCACAATTCCCGCTTTATTATATCTACTTGCTTCGTTTTTGAAATAATCTTGATTAAAAATGTCACTGTCAAAAGTGACAATAAAACTTTTTTGACTGGTAAAATTATACGTCATTAATAATATTGACGCAAATTTACTATCTCACCTAGTTCACGAATGCTAGAAAGATAAGCACTAGTCGTGACGTAACGGTCAGCGGTCATTGAACAGAATTTACCTATTTTATCTAAACAACAACAATTTCTTTAATGGCCAAAGTTGTGATGTATTTTTATATTGATTGGGGAAATACTGCCTCATTTTATTTTTTGTTATGACTATTTATAATTTCAATTTTAATCGAATTAATTATTGTAATGGTCTTCTCTCTTTCTATTTTCAGACCCTTGAAAAAGTTTTGATATAAAAAGGAACGTTGGGAGAAATACAATTGTGTTATTACATTGCCTGCCCTCATTCCCGCTATACTTATTCTAATAACTTTTTCGGTTCTACCCAGATTAGCGATATTGTTTTTCACACTCAACTGTTGCCATAAAAATCCATACCTACATTAATTGTTCGCGTAAACATTTTTTTTATATTCGCAATTCCATCGACATTTATAAACCTCTTTAAACTTCTTTTTAGGTCTGCTTCCCTACATTCTTTAGAAAAAACTTTAAGTATAAGGAGTAAAATCTGCACCGGACATTTTCTGAATAAACAAGTTAATCGGATACTGAAATTGAAAAACATCGAGGCCTTATTCATTGAGAATTGAAAAAATATTCTTCAGCGTGGGGTGGCAAATCAAAAGCTGTCAGAGACCACTGGTCGCCTGTCAATAACTCTTATATGCGTATACGATATATAAAATGCCTTTTATACCTGATTTTTTTCTTTGGCAAGGCTCTTTCAAAAGAGCGTCAAATAAACATGTGATTCAGATATTAAGTACACTTCAATATTTTTCTCATTAACTATATTAAAGGTCAGTCGCTGTATACCTACTTCCCTTGATTAGCAACGGTTTAGAATAGATCAAGGCCTAGGCGTCGCGAGGCATTTACGATTGAGGGGGCGACTGGTATTGAAAATCCAACCCATAATATTACATGAGTACCTACTACCGTGCGAGCAAAAATTATTTGCATCAAAGAGGGCCTTGCATCTAAGCACGTAATGCTTAGCCGTTGCTTAGCCATAGAGCTAAATACCTATTGGGTGTCAGTAGCTACCTATATTAACAATCAATCAGTTATTCCGTTATCTTTGACAGTCGTTACAAGTAATTTGATTCATCGCTAATTTTTCCAATTTCTTGGACAATTCACACAATGGGCTTTACGGAACAGCACAAAACATTCATGGTTGAAACGTATTTTCGAAACGGGGTTAGTGTAAATGGTGAGTGGCGATACAATCCGGGTTTGTGCATGGACGATTTTCACGAACATTTTCCTAACGTTGCTTTTATTGCTGGGGATTTTTTTTTATCAGTTCCTGAAAAGAACCGTGGCTGTGTTTAGGGAAACAGGTTCTATACAACACAAGAAAGGAGCAGGAAGACCATAATAATATGTAAGAACAGAAGAACTTGTTGCAAACGTTCGTGAAATCATGCAAAATACGCCAACGAATTTTTTTTTATGATCGAGCACAAGCACTATAGGAAAAATCCTTTAAGGCGCTCTGGGAGCAGTGCGTGTGCGAAGAAAGCGATTCACGTTTTTCTTGAATCGTTGGAGGTTATATTCGGTTGGAAACACGATCTCAGAAAGGCCGTTCCACAAAGATGACGTCCTCCAAATCAAAGAGTTCTGAAACAATGATGTTCGGGGTGTACTAAGTTAAACCACATAGGGATGGGCGGCAGTGGTTCGTCGTGTGTTTCTGCTATGCATTACTCTAGGTGGAATCGAGCAGGCAATATCTGTCGAACACTTGCCATGGAAATATCTGTAGAAGAGAGTCAAATCACCAACCTGCCTTCGATGTTCTAAGCTTTTGAGGTTCTTAGTCAGCTCGTGGTCGCCGATTAGACGAACGGCTCTCCTTTGGATTGAATCCAACAACCGAAGTGTATGCTTCGGTGCAGAACTCCAGATATGAGAGCAGTATTCCAGTGATGGTCGAATCTGGGCTTTATAGAGTATCAAAAGTTGTTGAGGTGTATACAACTTTTTGGTACGGAAAAGTATACCGAGCTTCTGGGAAGCTGCCCTGGCGATTGCCACAACATGATTATGCCAAGACATATTTCCTCCCAGGTTGACACCCAGCAAATTAATAGACTAAGTCAGTGGAATTGCGTGTCCTGCCGTAACGATATCGGGTTCTGCAATGTTAACCTTCTTAGAGAAAACTGCTGCCTGGGTTTTTTGAGCGTTAAATTCGACTTGGTTACCGTCACCCCAAGACAAAATTTCTTCCAGGTCTTTATTGAGGCGTGATACCTCATGTTGTTTGCGAAGATGTGCGTCAGCAGCCGATTGTATAAGACGCCTGTCCCAAGAAGTGGGATGATCTTATGGAACATGCAGGATTATTCTTAAGAAGCAGCTAAATTCATTTCCTTATAAAGTGCAAGTATTCCAAAAAATACAAGCCGCAGATTTTGAAAGACGCAGGAATTACTCTCAATGGTTTAAACAAAATTTATTGGAAAGAAATGATTTATTAGACCTGACATTTTTTTCGGATGAAGCCTGGTTCCGGTCCGGTCCGGTTATGTAAATTCTCAGAATACCCTCAGGCGGAGTAGTGAAAATCCCCATTTTTTGTAGAGTCCACATTGCGCACTCAAAAAATTGATGTCTGGTTAGCTGTTTCCCGAAGAAGTATTGCCGAAAACCGTCGTCGGTTGGAATTGCTTCCTAACGTTTCGCTAGCACGAGTGGCGAGCTTCTTCAGAGTTCCATCTCCGGTGCTGGAAGACCAGGTCTTTCAAATTTCAACTAGTAGTTCTCAATAGAAATGTGTCTAACGTAGACTTAAAGATTTACATGGCCCGCGTTAAAAAAACGCACTGTATCTATTTCAGGTAGCATTTCGAAATGATTAGGTATTCCCAGAAACTAAAAGTGAAATTAAAAACCAAAATTCAATATTCACTCTCACCGGGTGACCACAAAAAATGCGGAAGCGCTTGTTGAATACCCCACCCGCAACAACAGATTTCCACCCAAATAAAGAAAAAAGAAACCCATAAGGACCCGAACATATGCAGTCCATCAATAATATACCCTAAAAATCGAAAAGGGCCTATATTTGCACAAATCTTTCAGGTCAACGTACCTACTCTAAAAAAACATAATTTGATATCGGCATCTTTGTTCCTTTTTCTCACAATGGCCCGATTTCACGCGAGAGGATACGATACTTTTTCGAAGATCGAATCATTATGCGAAATAAGGGCCTCGAACTGGCTTTGTTGGTCACCCACTATACACGATGTAAGTGAAAAATGAATCCCTTTAATTTAGGAATTCTCGGAATAAAGGGCAGAGGGTTTAGGAATTAGGTAAAAAAATTGCGGATCCGCATAAATAACTGAAGTTATTTTGGTCTCTTGGTCTACCGGGTTGATCGACCTAAAAAGGGCTTTCTGTGGAAATTATTTTTAGTTAAAAGTTTATTTTTTGGTAAAGTCAAATATGTATATTTCAACTCAACTAACTAACCTAACTGACTACTTCGAAATTAAAAAAAAATTCACAGATGTTGCATCATACGCGAGTATCATAGGCGTATTGAAAATACCTACCACAGTGGCGAGAAGGAAACCATTATGTCACAGCATAGATTACTCCTATCTGTGAGTATGTAACGTGCCGCTATCACGCGTTATATGACGGCATGGATGCTCCGATTTAGTTTGAAATAATAATTAAATTATTATACTTAGAAATGTGTAAATTATACTTAGAAATGTGTAAATTTGACTGTTTTGTTAAAATAAAAATAATCTGTATATTAGTACATATTGAAGAGACCTCAAAACCACCTTTTCAAAAATAGCAACAAAATTATTTCTTTAGCTATACACAGCCATTTACCTGCTGGTCCTTGTACTCTTTGTTCATGAAATGTCTAAATCTTAAGTCGGCTATGAAATGTTTTGGATTGGTATATCCATTCTCCCCCGACTTTCTGTGTAATACGCCAAGACCGCCGCGCTATTTCGCTTGGTTTCAGCGACATTCACTGTTTATTTTTTTCCAATTTTATCGAAATTGAAACAATCAAAAATGCGGTTACCATGATATCGACTAATATGGACACCTGAAAATTTTAAAAATTACGAAAACGTTATCTGATATCAATGAAATTTAGACGAATAAAATCTATTTGCACTGTCGTAGAATAAATTTTGAATGATACACGTTCGATATGAACTTTGTTAATGAAACTTGTGCAATAAAATCACTCGGCTGACGCCTCGTAGTTTAACATTGCACACGTTTCATTATAGTATTCATCGAACTAGTATCATTAATAACTATCAAACTATCTACTAACTGTTCTCTCTCCCGGCCATAATATCAAAATATAATAATAAATGCCGAAACCCAAAACAAAACAATATTAACACTTAGCGGATGATGTCATCGATCCTGTGCTGCTCGGATGTTTGTTTAGACTTCACCGCCGTGTTATTTATGTGCATGTCGCATGTCGTTCATTTTTCATGAAATAGACCCGTATATACGCACCCAGTAGTATTTTCAATACTAAAAACTTGTATAGAACATCTTGTGGTCAATAACAAAGAAATCAGAAATCAAAAAAAAAAATGTGAAGAAATGAATACCTATTTTACAAGTACTGGTCCAAAATTAGCTAAGAAGATCTCATTAAAAAAAAGAGTGGAAGAAGAGGTAAATTTAAAATCCATAATCTGTACGTTAAAAATGGGAACGGAATAAACCATGTTTTTTAAGTGCCCCCATAAATAATAATCCAAGGTCGGGTGAACGAGGAGGCCACGCTCTTGGCCCTCCACGACCTATCCGTTTATTGTAGTACGTTTCGTTGAGGTATTCTCTAACTTCTCGCCTAAAGTGAGCTGGAGCGCCATCATGCATAAACCACATTTGCAGTCGCGTTTCAATTGGAACTTCTTCTAATAAAGGTGGTAATCCATTTTGAAGGAAATCCAGATATGATAATCCGTCTAATCTATTTGGTAGTACTACAGGACCAATCAAATAATCGCCAATTATTCCTGCCCAAACATTAATAGAAAATCGTTGCTGGTGCCGGGATTGTATGATTCCATGAGGGTTTTCATCAGCCCATAGATGGTTATTATGAAAATTAATTATGCCATCCCTTGTAAATCCAGCTTCGTCCGTAAATAGAACGGATGAGTGAAATGAATGGTTTAAATTGCATTTATTTAGAACCATGTACAAAATCTAAGACGTGGTGCATAATCCTCGACAGAAAGAGCCTGCACTCGTTGTAAATGGTATGGGTACAATAAATTATCATGTAGGATTCGTTGAACTGTCATATTATGGCTTACCCTTTCCATTCTTCCAATTCTTCTAGTACTAGATTCAGGATTCGCCTCGACAATCTGAAGGATTCGTTCCTCACGCTGTACTGTTCTTACGTATTGTGGTCTTCCACTGGAGGTGCAAGGCTTCAATGATCCGGTTTCACGTAAGCGAGCGTGAATCCTTGAAAAAGTCTTTCTATTCGGAATGCGTCGATTTGGAAAACGTTCAACATACAGACGTACAGCTAACACAGTATTCCCGTTGGCACGGCCATAAATAAAATGCATATCTGCTAATTCTTCAGCTGAGTAATCCATTTTTAATAGGTTTATTACTTAAATTAAAAAGCCTAAGCAAAATTAAATAACTTAACTGACAACCACATTTTTCATTAAAAAACCCTACGGCAATATCCGTATGCACGCCACTGAGTATCCCAGGAAGACAATTTTTTTTACTTCTCCTAGGGCATTATCAAGTGAAGTTACTGCTAAAATTTCGTTTTGTTATCTGCCAGCGTTCAAAAGATATTAAACAAAAACTAAATTTTTAAGAAAAATTCAACACCCTGTAACTTGGAAACGATATCCCGAAGAGCATATCCTTATATGAAAAATTTCTATTATTTTTGACTAAGGAATCCACCATTTAATTTATTCCCAACCTTTATGTTACACCCTGTATATACCTACTAAGTTAGAGTAATTATTGTTAGTTATTTTTATATACTTATCCCTGTAAAGGAAGTGAAGGAAAATAAATAAGCCTAATATTAGGTGTGTAACTACCAATAACAAAAAACCCAAACTCACAACCACTTAAAACTGTTAAAATGATAGGAATAGGTTTTATTCGTGTGGTAAGCACTCACCTGATTCTTCTACGGTCTACGTCGCGTTAACCATCAGGAAGCTGATGTGGATAGGTTCCGCGGAACATGTGTGGTACCACAACGGTCCTTATAGGACTACATGAGACTGTTTGGACAGTGCCAGAGGTCTGTCACTCTAACCTAACCTAAGCACTCACCTGCCACTAATAAATAACTAAACATCTTGATGGTACACGCTAGGAACCTGGTGGACTTGACGTCTTGTCGCCTTGTTATGATAAAGAGAATTAGATGTCTTTCTGGCTCTGTCGGCGTATGATTAATACACCTATGATGGGTCCCTTTTCCGGAGAAGGCCACATTTATGGTATTTCACACAGCAAAATTATAATTAATATTATTTGCAAGTAAATTCACCATATTTAACAATTCTTAACCTTTTGAACAAAATTGGTTTTTTCCAATTTAAACAATTTTTAAATTTCAGGTATAGGTATCATCATCACTTTAAAGTTCCAAACATAATTATCTTTAAGGTTTGATTTCTTCGAGGAAGTTATTAGACCTTTTTAAGTGTTTTAACCAATATTTCATCTTTGAGTAGCCACGGCAAAATTTACCACGGTATCCCTTTCTATTGTGTGAGAAAATTAAATTATATGTTTGGTTATTCACTAGAAATCGACTAAAAAGTCATTGCTGTTTCCCATGGAAGATGTGAGGCACCTGAGACGTTTTCGATTCGCTGGTTTACATCGATCCAGATCGATATAACTGATTCTAATTGTTCTGACCTTTGTTCGATTGGAAAATTATCACTGATTCCCCACTACCGTCAAAATGATACCAAGTGAACCTGGGAAATTGCAGAATCACCAAAATTAGATCAGTTGTTTGTTTTGTTTGCTTTATGGCTTTAGAAGTTATAGTTCCATTCTGTCCCTGTTTCTAGATTTTCGTTGGGTATTTATTTGTATTCTTTGATTATGTCTTTTTTCACGAAAATTAACTGTGATGAAGAAGTAGAAATGGATAAATCATGTCTTTTTGACGCATCTAGGTAAATAATATTTCCTGTACGTGAATAAAAAGAGTGGAAATAAAATATGTTAAAGTTGTTTTACTTTAGTCCCCTGCTCTATATTATACTACTACGCTACTTTTCACCAATTTTTGAATAAAATAAGGTTAAGTCAAAATCGAGACCCGCGCGAACAACTGACATAAAATTCCGTGTTTCACCTTGGATCACTGAACTGATTTTTAAGATCAGATCGATCCAAATCTCTGTCCCAATCAAATACGACTCTGAATGGATGTTAATAGGTACTTTCCATTTGCTTCTTTTAAACAGCAAAGCAAAGTAACAATCTTTAATTAGCTAAGTTGTTAAAGGAACGTTTTGAAAACAACTTCGTATAGTCTGTATGGGAAATAGAGTGGAGTATACTGAACCGCAGGGGAATGGGAGAGAAAAAAATCTTTTCTGGAAACCTACCGATGTCAACTGTCACAAAACTAACCTGAAAATAGTAAATTAATAAACAAACGGATGTCAACGTCTTGCTGTCTCACTCACTTCTTTAAAATCAATAAGGCTATGGTTAAAACGCTAAAAGCTTTTGAATTTTCATTATGGTGGGATTAACGATGCCTTTTTCTATCATCATTTCGATTTGCCGAACTGTTGACGATTCGCATACGCACTGCAGTGCTGTGTTGATCAGAGTAGTTATTTTTATGCTTTTGGCATACGAACAAGAAAGACAGACATATTCTGGAGCTGGTAGAGCCAGGCAGATGTTAGTCAGCCGGTCATAGTTTTGTTTACTTTCGTGTTTTGTGCAATTACGGAACCTTTCCTGTTAAAACAAACACATATTCTGTAGAATGCATCGGAGAGATGACATCTAGATAGACTAGAAAATATCGTGTCACCAGTAAAAATTGTTGTTTTTACTTCAGTTCTAGGAATGGACGTGTTTACTTTCAAGGGTTTTAAGGTAAATTATTGTGGCAATTTTAGTGGTTTCAAAAAACTGTTTTTTTTTTAAACTGCTGTGTATTTATTAAAAAAAAACGTCGGCATACTATTCGTCAATGCCTCTTTGAACAGCCCTTCCAAAATTAGATACTTTTTATTATTTTTTAATAATTGCAAGGTTCCGGAAGTTACCCCCCGCATTCAAGCCATTTATAGGTCTTTTATACATGGTTGACCTTGAGAATTATGCTCTTAATAATTGTGATTGATACATCCAAAGTGAGGAGTTTTTAAACAGGATCACATTTGTGCCAAAATTCTTCAAAAAGAATTTAAAACGCTTCCATCTTTTACCTACTATTGAACTACCATATTGAATGAACAGGGTATGGGTTTTGGAAATACGGCATGTACAGGGTTATCCAACCAAGACTAGACAAGGCGATTTTTTGACTTTTCCTGTACTTTTATAAAAAAACTGAAATAGCCATCTTAAGTCATTTTCTCCCGCGAATTCGAATATCTTCAGCAAAAAACAATTGAACATCAAACAAAAGTACTAGGGGTCACTTTGATATTTTTTTAAATGGGATGCCGTATTTTTAATGAGCTTATCCGATTTCTCATATAAATTTTGATCTAAAATGTTGGATTTTTAATTCAAAAACGCCTTTTTTCTTCAGTTTTAAATTCGGAAAATGTTCGTCTACCGTTAGATTAATACCTGATAGATGGATACCCGTGTCACCTGTTTACCCTTTAACCTGCTTTAAAGTGTCCGTCAGTTAGACAAAATAATCAAGTGTCAAATTTCTATATATTTTTCACGAATTAATTACAAATTTAGTAGTTTTTGCAAATCTATTATTGCTTACGTATAAAAAAAGTATGACATATTAGAAAAAACTATAAACTAAAGTGAATAACTTTAATCAAACAAAATAAATTTGTAATTAATTCGTGAAAAATATATAGAAATTTGACACTTGATTATTTTGTCTAACTGACGGACGCTTTAAAGCAGGTTAAAGGGTGAACAGGTGAAACGGGTATCCATCTATCAGGTATTAATCGTACGGTAGACGAACATTTTCCGAATTTAAAACTGAAGAAAAAAGGCGTTTTTGAATTAAAAATCCAACATTTTAGATCAAAATTTATATGAGAAATCGGATAAGCTCATTAAAAATACGGCATCCCATTTAAAAAAATATCAAAGCGACCCCTAGTACTTTTGTTTGATGTTCAATTGTTTTTTGCTGAAGATATTCGAATTCGCGGGAGAAAATGACTTAAGATGGCTATTTCAGTTTTTTTATAAAAGTACAGGAAAAGTCAAAAAATCGCCTTGTCTAGTCTTGGTTGGATAACCCTGTACCTATAGATAGGGGTGTGCAACAAAATCGATTAATCAATTAATAATCGATTAATCGATTAGAGTTAATTTTTTTATCGATTATTCGATTAGAGATAATTTTTTTATCGACTAATGGAAAAATCGATTATTCGATTATTAATCGAAAAGAAAAACTATTTTTCGATTAATCGAAAAAAAAACTATTTTTTAATTAATCGAAAAAAAAACTGTTTTTCGATTAATCGAAATAAAAACTATTTTTCGATTAATCGAAAAAAAAACTATTTTTTGATTAATCAAAAAAAATATTTTTCGATTAATCGATTATTCGGAAAAAAGATAATTTTACTATTTTTTGATTAATCGATTAACCAAAAAAAAAATTTCGACTAATCGTTTAATTAGGTAGGTATTCGAAAAAAAAAATTACGATGTTTTGATTAATCGATTATTAATTGAAAAAAAACGATTTTTCAATTAATCAATTGACCAAAAAAACTATTTTTCGATTATTCGAAAATATAGGTATGTTTTTGGATGATTAAAGCAGCTAAGTAGTTACTTATTATTTCTGTAAGTCTATATATTTATTAGCAACCCTGAAAATCGGTTTAAAAATATTATAGCATATTATTGCAGGACAATCAACGAAATAAGTTGAACAAAGTTTCAATCTTTGCGCCTTTCATAAAATTAATATTCTTAACGATCTAATATTTGAATCGACTTTTGGATTTATTTTGATTAAATCAATCGATTATTTTCGATTAATCGATTATTATTTTCGACTAATCAGAAATAATCTATTATTCTCGATTAATCGATTATTTTCGATTAATCGGATATAACTAAATATTTTCGAATAATCGATTATTTTTGATAAATCGATTATTTTCGATTAATCTATTAATAGGAGATAATCGATTAGGTATTTTAAATAATCGAAAATCGATTATCTTTTTCGGTAATCGCACAGCCCTACCTATAGGCCCTTTATTAATGGAATGCCGAAACATTGTTTTTTTCAAATCGTATATTATACATTTCTAAATATAGCACCCGACGCACACGTGCAGCCAACATTTTTATCCGGAATCCAATATTCAATCATTCAAAAAAATAATTTCGCTTAACTAGTCAATTTCAGACGGATTTAATTTTACGTAACCCTGGATTAAACCCATGAATAGAAGAATAATTGTGTAACCCGAACACAAAAGTGTTTTTGAAATATTTCTCGTGCATCTTAGAAAAGGTTAGACTTGCAAATCTTTGCCCCTTCTCAGGTAAACACATCCGAAATTGTATATTATTTCTTTTTCTCTTCTTTGACCGTCAGGTAAATACATGAAAAGCAAAATTTTTAAATATTTCTTTCCTTGTCTAACTGGTTGGTTAACCTGGTATATTAAAGAGAGAGATATTTAGATTGTATTGGTACCTGTATTGTTAGAACTGAACGCATAGATTTGTGTAAGATTTAGGTACGTAATAATACGTGGGAAAGTAGTTGTATAGGAAATGGGTTGCAAGGACTATGACTGTGACAGCTACTGGCGACCAATCGATCGATGACTTTTTTTCACGACTGGTGAATTATGACGATAGATAGACATGATTCACAATAATAACAATAGATTTTGTTTATTTTGACACGTCACATCATAATAATTAAATATTTCCATCTATCGCTTTGTGCACAGCACACTATTCAAAACATTGCGTCGTAACTTTCAACAAATTTTCACAGATACGAAAATTGCATAGCACTTAAAATTGAAAATTTATTAGAAAAATCATTTTTTTGGCAAAAACTTGGGGCAAATTTTAGCTGTTTACACGTAAAAATAAATTAAAGGTCAACTTTTACAACTTCTTGATTCAGAACTTAAATTTTAAAGCCCGTACCTGCCTATTTTCCCATTCGTAAAATGATAATGTTGCAGTGCGCATGCCTAATCCGGTGTAGCTTTGTTTACATGCGTGAGGCCATAAATTTGACACTTTCGTGATTATTGTTTGCTTATCTAAAGGTAAATGTCTATGATTAAAGAGAATAAAAATGATTCAAACAATTTAAATAGCAATTTTTGTCCACCTTACTTTTAAATACCTACTCCTTCTTCAAAATAGAATAAATTGTGCTACACGTCTCTGGTGCTCATGTGGTGTGTGGTATCATGGCTTATCAGTAGGTACGGCTAGAAGTTTACGAAATAAAAGAACGTGTGTACTACCTAAATGTAGTCAATATGGCGATCAACCGAAAGGATGAAGCCCATGGCGACATCTAGAATCGATTCTAGACACCTTTAAAGCGTACTACCAGCACCTATAAACACACCAATAGTTCCATCACCCCATCTAGCGGTAAACTAGTGCGTTCTGAACGTCTTTTTGTAACTTTTGCTTTCTAGCTTCTTTTTTTTATAGTATTCAAGAAAAAATAACTCCATGTAGAAGAAACTAATGGAATTAGCACCAGAGGCCTCTCACACATGTTTGGATTAAATTTGGATGTCCAGGCCCCTGCCCCCTTTCATAAATACGCCCCTGAAGGGGATACTGGCACTGGCATAAATGACGCTAGATAAATGAAAAGAACAGACGATACATTTAATAACCTTCATATTCAACCAATTTATACAAGCGATCAATATCAATCAATGCAATGCTGCCACGTAGATATTTATAACACATTCCCAATGATACAAATATATTTATTCGCCCAATATTAAAGACATTTTTAAAAAACCTGATACACCTGGAAAACATATTATTCTACTTCCTAAAAGAAAAATATAGATCCATAAAAAAAACGAAATAAGTGTAGCAACTTATAAGGGTTTTAAAGAAACTAAACAGTAAAACTTTCAGCAAATCCGGTTGAGCTGAAAGCCGTTTTAAAAAGCCAATTATATAAGAAAAGTGCAACACCCTGTCACAAATAACGTGTTAATGGAGTAATCGTGAGTTTGAGTTTTTTTGGCAGATTTTGATCCTTTGGTATAAATTTAATTTCGATTTTATTTATGGGATATGTGAAATCCTCTGATAAAGGCGCTCATACACTGGAAGACTTGCTCTGTTATATGAGTTGTACATTAGGGTGGAGTGAAGTTATACGTGTCGAAAAAAAATTCGGAATAGCTGCAAAAACATGCTCTACTACTTAACTAAGAGCTATGCGAAAGATGGTTTCTCTAAAGTTATGTTTTGAGGTGCCCCAAGAATTTTTAAATTAAAAAAAAAATCGATGATCATGAAAAAAACAATATTTCAATAGCTGCAAAAACCTGCTTCACTACTTAACTAAGTGCTATGCGAAAGATAATTTTTCTAACATTATATTTCGAGGTGCCCTAAAGGTCTTATATTTAAAAAAAAAACATGATTTTTATTTAAAATATATATATTTAATTATAATATATAATATTCCTTTAATAAAATAATCAAGTTAAAAAGAAAACTCTTTGGCAAAAAAAAGTATGCAAACTAAAACAGAAATGATAATTTAAAATAAGCATTAGTTGCATAAAAAAATTAATTCAATTTTCGCGAAAATTTTCTAATTTAAAAAGGCTTGGGGCACCTCGAAATATACTGTTAGAAAAATTATCTTTCGCATAGCACTTAGTTAAGGTAGGAGTATCAACATGCTTGCCAACCTATAACCTATTTCGCGTAGATTTATTTATGTTTTCTAGCTTTTATATAAAATTTAAAGAAAATCAGTATCGACTTGATATTCTATAGGTAATAATTGACATATTTAATAAATATCAAGGAATTTTATAACTTATTTTAGGAGAATTGTATAGCGAAAAATATCGGGTAAGATTTTTTTTAACATTATTATGTCATTGTTCTTTCACTATACAATTCTCCCAAAATTAGCAATGAGATAAATTGATATTTTTGTAATATATCAGATATTACCTAAGTAATGTGCCGACGATACTGATTTTATTTAAATGTTAGTTTAAAAAATAATAAACTTGAAAAAACAAATAGAAATAGGTTATAGGTTGGCAATAAATTGAACGACGTTGAGAATGCCGCCTTAAGTAGTGAGCAGGTTTTTGCAGCTATTCCGTTTTGAAAAACTAATTTTTTTTTTCATGATCATCGATTTTTTTTTATTTTAAAAATTCTTGGGGCACCTCAAAACATAATTTTAGAGAAACCATCTTTCGCATAGCTCTTAGTTAAGTAGTGGAGCATGTTTTTGCAGCTAATCCGATTTGAAAAACGATTTTTTTTTTACACATATAACTTTACTCCACCCTATTGTACAGGGTGGCCAACTAAGAATGCGAGGTACCTACTGTATCTGAGAAACTATCCATCGTATTCGTAGAGGCTTGCGGCAAAAAAAAGTATTACTAAAACGGCCAAGAGAAAAACCTGGAAAATATTCTAAGTTAATAAGTTTCTGAAATGGCCACTAGGGGGTGTAACTGCAATCTTGAATCTAAAAAAGGATGTTTCTGTAAATTCCGCTTTATTAACCTAATTAAAAAAATCCTGATCTTTGAAGTCGAGGATAATCTGAACCTTTTTTGTTTGACACTTTTTGCAGTATCTCTAAAAATAAAGTGGTGGGGGGTATTCAAACGTTAATAACATCCTGTATCTTCGAAACGGCTAAGCCGATTTGAACAAACTTGGGCTCGTTAAAAAGAGCTATTCTTGGGCTACAAACATCATTATATTTTAAGTTTTGTAAAATTCACATATCCTCGCTGGAGGGCTTTTTTCGACATTCCAACAGAAATGGTTAATTTTCTCAACAAAATAAAATGCATTGGTATAATTTTTTTATTCATGAAAAAGTAGCTAAATGATGCCTAAACTAGCTCGCGAAAACCGCATCTCGATATCTTGGTCCTAACCCAAAATATCGGCAATAGAAAATTTTATACGAAAATCCCTTAAATATTCATTTTATTGTAACTATATTTTTCTGGAATTCTTTCTATTATGTAAGTTGTGGCCCTAAAAAGGACCGATTTATAAAAGAAATATTTTTAATGCCCCCGCAAATGCTCGAAATGCTGACCATCACGTTCTATGCACAAAAAAGACAACTTATAGAAGCAGGCCATGGAAACAAAACAAATATTAATAATCCAATATAATTATAGTTTAAGTAATTTTTGTCTTTACAAAATGCATTTTATGAATGATCAAGCTGTTGATATGCTTGCGGTTTATTTTGAATGTCTTCAGAATGCCGCAGTAGCTAAAAGAGTTTACGCAAAACATTGACAACTATTGACCATCATTTGGATTATTATTATTTGTTTTGTTTCCATGGCCTGCTTTTATTAATTATTGTCTTTTTTTTTGCATAGAACGTGATGGTCAGCATTTCGAGCATTTGCGGGGGCATTAAAAATCTTCCTTTTATAAATCGGTCCTTTTTAGGGCCACAACTTACATAATAGAAATAATTCCAGAAAAATATAGTTACAATATAATTAAAATTTAGGGATTTTCGTATAAAATTTTCTATTGCCGATATTTTGGGTTAGGAACACAATATCGAGATGCGGTTTTCGCGGGCTAGTTTAAGCATCATTTACCTATTTTCATGAAAAAAAAAATCATACCAATGCATTTTATTTTGTTGAGAAAATTAACCATTTGTGTTGGAATGTCGAAAAAAGCCCTCTAGCGGCGATATGTGAAACTTACAAAACTTCAAATATAATGATGTTTGTAGTCCAAAAATAGCTCCTTTTAACGAGCCCAAGTTTGTTCAAATCGGCTTAGCCGTTTCGAGGATACAGGATGTTATTTACGGAAACGTCTGATGTAAACAATGGTAATATTGTATATGCATTCGCATACCTACCTTACTTATAACTGTGGCGTTTTGGCATCTAATTTTATAAAACCAAAAGACTTTAAAGCTTATTTTGCATACAATAATAAGTAGTAAAAATGAGTAGTGTATGGCAGCTAAAATTTATACAGCCAAGTCGTCGGAAAAGAAAATCTCCATTTTATTTTAAAGCCTTGCATATTCGTTATTTCCTCATGGGCGGTACACCAACATATTTTTTTAAAGAAATTTTTGGAAAATAGTTTTTTATTTAATTAAATACAATATCCAACAACAAGCAATTATAGAATAAGGAAGGAGACAAAATATATTATAATTTTAATATTACAACAAAATATTATAACATATTGTAAAAATAGAATAATCTAACCAATCATAAACAATAACCATAGGCCTCTTAAATTGTGTACCGTAAAATGGGGTGAATAGGATCAATTTTCCACTTTGAAAGCTTGTAACTTGAAAACTATCTGCCTGAATAAATTTCTCAATAGCTTAAAACATGAGTTAAGGTTGGTACTTTTAAATGGTGGTATAAGGTTTTATACCGGGTGTACCCTGTTGTATATATATATTTTTTTTTGTGCACAAATCCTATTCACCCTGCAGGCGGTGTCAATAGGATCATTGATTTATTTATTGACTGTATCGCATTTGAACAACCGCGGGGTCTATAGAATTTTGCACACAAATTTATCTTAAGTAATATAAAAAAGTACTAAAAATAATATTACCTAAATTTTATAAGTGCTGCAGAGTTGTAGAGATATGAAGTTTGTAAGGCAAAAGCAAAGATAATATGACAACAGTTTAACCGCTAAATTTGACGTTTTAGGTTATGGTATTCAGCCTGCGATGTGGCCAAGTTATTTTAAGTTTATTGTCATAAAAATTACTTTTAACAACCGTTACTTAAAATCTGTACATTGAAATGACCTACACTTTAAAATTACAATTATTACAGATTTTTGAAATTTGAAGGTAACTTTTAATCCTATTTACCCCGCTGATCCTATTCACCCCATTTTACGGTATATATCCATGACAATAACTATTAAGTAAGGTATATAATCGAGGTTCCAAACTAGACAATCATCCTTTTTAGTTGCGAAATATTACCGTGTAGTATATCAATGGTATGTTCAATAAGACTGTAATTCTTAAACATTTGATAAAATGGTAAAGATAACAGGATGCTTGTACGTCGCGTTGGCAGCAAAAATATGTTGAACCTTCTAGCTTCAAGTCGGCGAAACCTCAGGTTTATATATAGTTAGTGAGATCAATACAATTTAATCTCACCATGTAACAGTTTGAACAATAAAATAACTAAGTATATGACAAGGGGGTCTCGAAGCTAATTCGGTAACGTTAAATCTGCCAAGCAACTGATATGCGGATATTCAACAACAGGTGACATCCCATCGAGAAAGAAAGACGCAGATTTTAAAAATTTTCGTTGCACTCTCTCCAAACTTAAAACATGGGTAAAGTAAATTGGACTCCACACAATAAATTATAGCTATATATTATAAGACATGAAGCGTGGAAGCTTGCCCAAGCATCACTATTATGTTTGAAAAACCTACTACTAAGTTACCTAGGTTAATAATGTACTTACTACTTTAACAGGTTTTGATTTTTTTTGTTTTGAGAAATCTCATTGCAAAATACAAAATAATTAATAAAACAAAAAAATATGACAATTTTTGGTTTCTTTTCAAATATTTTTATTTAACAATTATTCTCGTTATGTAACAACATTGAAACTGTTTATCTTCTTTGTATTTATTCTGTAATGTTGATATTTGTAGTATGTACACTTGTAAATGTGATTATTCCCAACGTATGTAATATAATGTTGCTTCCTTTCATGCCTTGAAATACACTGTTTACCTATTTGAATTGTTTATTATATTTACAACACTTGAACATTACATAGGACAGAATGCCATAATTGTATTCGCAGTCATCTTCACAGTCAATGACATATTATTATTCCTTTTATGGTTTATTTTGATCATTGATAGGTTAAAAAGTAATCTTAAAATTTCAAATACTTGCATTCCATTACAACCAGGAATATACTAATTCTTGGATTAGAAAAGTATAGTGAGTTGTTTACAACATAAAAAAGCGAACCTTGTTAAAAATAAATTTTTCTCAAAATTTAATAGTTTTAAACATGGAGACACCACTGGTTTTACGTAATTCAGATGTTTCCTTCATTCTTTTTTCTGTTCTCTGTACGATAATAATCTCACTTTGGCAGCACACAACACGTGTGTAATTTACTCCCTTCCAAATTATAGAGTTTTTGCACAGACATACAAGTTTGGTTTATGTTGTTGTATTATAAATTTTTTGGATTGCGCCATTTTCTAATTTAATCCTGTCTTTCTACCATCAAATTTAAGTCTAAAGAAGCCCGCACATACTTGCCGAGTCATACTTGACATATTTTTAGAATAAACGTTATTTTAACACAAATTGATTTAAAACTGTGTTAAAATAACGTCGATTCTCAAAATACGTCAAGTGGGGCGGCTCGTCGAACCGTTCGACGAACAAGAAACACGCAGACTGTTTAAGTATAAATAGCAGTAACGTAGTAGACCCCAAACCATCCAGGTTTAAACTAGGTGGCATAATTATCGCTAATTGTCACCCGAGGTTGCTTCTAAGGTTGATACCTACCTACCTAAAAATTAACTGAAATTTTCCTTAATTTTTAATTTTTTTTATTATCTTTTATTGTAGGTATCACACCCCTGCGTACTGTGATTAGGAAACATATTGCTCAAATTGTCAAAATATAACAGAAAATATCTTATCTTCTGTTTTTAACGTTAAAATGACTTGAATTGAAGACGAAATACACAATTTAATTTCAATCGGGACGAATATTAAAAACAAAACTTAATGTTGCTTTGTCGCTCATGTGTTGTTATTACATTATACATTACATGTTACAACGAAATTAATACAAGCTATTTTGTCTTAATTTCGTTGCTTGTTTGATTAATAATTAAACTAATCTCCCGGATCCAGTTTCAGCTCATTCAATAGGTTAATATGGGAAACTTTGCCGAGTTTTTAGTCACTCTGTCATGAGCTTCCTGTCTAAGCAATAAAGGAAAATATTATAGCGCTAAGGAATATTCCATTCAAGAGGACAAGAGGTACTTTTGTAAATATCCTAGGCCCTGTCACTTTGGGGCCAAACATTACTCAACGTGAATTTGGATTGGGAAAAGTATACAAATTCCCGTTCAATCATCATACCATCAATGTTTATTGTAGTATCTTGTTTAAATAGTGTTTTCATCAAAACCCTCCTCTGACATTGCACTAATTTTTTAAGTAAATTAAGAGCATGTATTCTATATAACGGACCTTGAATAGAATCGTAACGATTCACTAAAGTAAAAGCAGTTCAACCAGGTAAAGAAGGTACACTTAACGATATACAATACATGCAGTGTGTGTATAAAGTCTGGAAACGGCTTAATAACATCACAATTTACTGGCCGATTTAAACCGAATTTGGTACAGTTGTGTAAGAGGATCTAACGCACCGAATTACGATATTGGCGTTGTTGCCAGCTTTTTAGTTTGTCTGGAATTCGAACGAATTTTATATTTTTAAATATAACACCCAGTATATTTTTACATTTTTAAATTCCACATAAAATTATAATTATTTTTTATTAAATGCATTATTAGTCTATACTTCATAGTTTCCGAGATATTGACTCTCGAAAAGTGACATTTTTGAACTTTGACAGCTTATAACTTTCTAACAGTACGTCTTAGAGCAAAACGGCTTACATGTCCCTATCTTCAATTTTTATTATCTTCCCAAAAAAATCAACTTCCAGTTAAACCGGAACAACTATATTTCCTGCTTTCGAGTTACATCCGGTTTAACCGGAAGTTGATTTTTTTGGGAAGATAATAAAAATTGAAGCTAGGGACATGTAAGCCGTTTTGCTCTAAGACGTACTGTTAGAAAGTTATAAGCTGTCAAAGTTCAAAAATGTCACTTTTCGAGAGTCAATATCTCGGAAACTATGAAGTATAGACTAATAATGCATTTAATAAAAAATAATTATAATTTTATGTGGAATTTAAAAATGTAAAAATATACTGGGTGTTATATTTAAAAACATAAAATTCGTTCGAATTCCAGACAAACTAAAAAGCTAGCAACAGCGCCAATATCGTCATTCGGTGCGTTAGATCCTCTTACACAACTATACCAAATTTGGTTTAAATCGGCCAGTAAATTGTGATGTTATTAAGCCGTTTCCAGACTTTATACACACACTGTATAAATTCGTACACTCCACCCATACATAACTCAATTACAACAAAATTGGGTAAAACGGATTTCTCATTTTGTTGCTTATACTTGGATAGAACACCAGCTATACACATAGCTGTAAATTATTATGTACGATTTTTTACTATAAGTAATCATGGTTATTTCTAAATATTTTTGTGTTTAAATTACGGCCACGAAATAAGAAAATTATAAAATAATACCAGGAAAACTACAAAAGTATAAAGCCAAAAAGGGTAAATTTATTAACAAACAACAAAAAAATACTAATATTTAATTGCTGCACCATTGGAATCTAACACTAATCGTAATCTTCTTGGAATAATTGACAAAATAATACTTCTGGTGTAATCCGGAGTTAGCCCTTCCCAAATTTATTTTATTTTACAAATTTCATTCTGTGGTTTTAAATTTATTTTGTACATTTTTTTTACCATCAATTCCCGAACATTTTCAATTGAATTTAAATCAGTCATCAATTCGGAACATTGTCTTACTCGGCGTTGCGCAGTTCTAGATGAAGCAGGGAATCCTGTTATGTGCATAGCGGATACTGCAGTTCCAAATGGATTTTACCTTAAATACTCCACCAAATTTCGGTCTTCTTCATTTGATGATTTTCTATTATTTAAATCAGACCCAACAGACCTTTCAAGTGTTTGATCATATTCATAGCGCCATTTTTTTACAATTTCTTCAACAATACTTCTAGGTACTCTAAAATGATCAGCTATTTTTCCATAAGACCACCCTATTTCTACTAAACATATTATTCTTGCTTTTTCAACAATACTTAAATGAGGCATTTTTAAATCACATAAGATAATGACAATACTTTGACAGATATCGTGATAACAATTAACTCGTTACCAGTGGCGCAACCAGGGGGGGGGGGCTGCCGGGCTGCAGCCCCCCCCCCTCGCTTAGAACCTTAGCCTATTCGTTTAATTGCAAACCAATTTTTCATGTCACGCAAACTATTTTCGCATGTTCTTTGCGATCTCAATGTTTTATGGATTTGTAATTTTTTTGTTTATCAATGTAACATGGAATCTTACGTTTTTTGAGTAATTAAAGTATAAATTTTAATAAATAGCTCAAAATTGTACATAATGATTAAAAAAAATTTCGGATTCGAGTTTTTTCCGTTTTTTTGCATTTTTTGAGAACATTTACCATAGTAATGTATATATTTTTTTCACCATCAGAAAGTAGAGATTTCAACGAACAAAACGCCCACCGACTTTTTTAAAACAGCAGATATTTTGACGTGAGAATTTTCGATTGAAAATAAGGGTGCTTTTTCGATATTAAGTCAAAATAAGGTGAAAAAATAAATATTTTAAATCAAAATAATAACAGTGTGTTTGGGACATAAAAAGGTAAGTTATCACCAAATTTCGTGAAAGCATAATTTGTTTTGTAAAAGATAAAAATAAAAATACAAAAACTTGGTTATTTGAATTTTTCACATAAATTTTGAGGCAATGTGAAAAAGTGTTAATACAAAACGTTCGGTAACGTTTTTCCATAAGACTTGTAGTTTTCCCGGAAATCGAGATACATCGTTTTCTAGCCTTAAAAACTCACCCCCTTCCACTTCCCGACCTCGGATCGCCCGTAAATTATTTTTTCTTTCATTTTTGTTATATTCTCTTTCTTTTCCAATGGGTTTTATCCTACAATTATTTTTTTTGTTTCAAAAATTATCGACCTTGGTCTACCTATTTATGCGAACCACGATATTGATATTACCGTGGAAGAAATTCTGGACAAAATGGCAAAAACAAAACGAAGAATTTTACTTTAATATTAGTATTATTAGTGATTACTTACAATTTATTGTATAAGGTTTTGTTTTGTTTTAGTATAAGTATGCTTAATATATGCGTTACTTATTTTAAATACATTTTTACTAATTAAAATAAAATCTCTAAATTTTTTTTTCATAAATTTTTCGTTAGGGCCAGCGGCGTATTATTGCAGAAGTTTTAGGGGGCTGTCGCTCTCGTCAATCATACGTATTTTACCCAAAAAAGGGCGTGGCACCCAAAAAAATTTTCGCCTGCGGCGCAAGTACTTAAAGCCCCCTCCGAACAAAATTTCTGGTTGCGCCACTGCACGTTACAAAGGTAATAAAGTTTAAAAGTTGCATTTACAGTGTCACAGTTTAGTGAACGAAATTATCTGTCGTCAACTGTGTAATAGTCCAGGAGGTACAAAAAAACAAGTATAGGTGGTCAGTTTTTTTACTCTGCAATATGACTTTTCGGTTTACAGCGCATGCCTTTTGCGTGAGGAGCCAATAATAGTACTGATAAATTCATCACTGATTTAAAATCGTCTTTGCTTGTCGTAACGCATGTCCTATGATTGCAAAAATGCCTTTTTTCCCAATATATTTTGCATTATTACGTAGGTTACAATTTTTTCTGGTTTCAAGAAGGACCGATTACCAAGATAAGATCATTGTCTCTAAAAAGACCTCAAAGATCGACTATCAAAAATGAAATACGATCGGTCGTATTTTTGGATAAAGTAGTGTCAAGTAAAACTCCTATTTTCGATACGCACTTATTGGGCAAGAGATTTAAAGATAACTAACCTTATTTTCAAGGAATCAATATGGGAAAGATTTTCGTATATGCCTTATACCGTGCGAGCAAATAGTAATTTACGTTACAAGACCGGAAAGTAGTGTTTTTCAGGTCGAGACAAGCATTTCCAGGGCGAGCCATAGGCTAGTCCTGGAAGCTTGGAGAGACCTGGAAAACACTAATTTTCGGTTGCGTGACGTACAATATTTTTTTTAAGACCGACACTTTGATATATTTAATAATCTACGCGAAACAAGTTTGACATAAAGAAGAAAATTAAAAATCAACGAACTATCACTCGACAATACATCGAAATGTTGTTGTCATATTAACGAAATCAAGGTATCTTGTATTATCAAAGAGCGATTGGAAAAACAAAAAACAGGGTGACAGTGACATTAGAGACCGGAAAAACGTTATTTTCTAGACGAAAAATTGTCCAGAAAGTGTAAATTTTCTGGTCGGTTTTAAAAAAAATTATTTGCATTAAAGAGTAAAGAGGGCCTTGCATCTAAGGACGTAATGCTTAGATGTAGATCTTAATACCTGTTGAGTGTCAGTAACTACCTGAATTAACAATCAATCAGTTATTCCGTCATCTTTGACAGTCGTTACAAGTAATTCGATTCATCGCTAATTTTTCCAATTTCTTGAACAATTCACACAATGGGCTTTACGGAACCGCACAAAACATTCATGGTTGAAGCGTATTTTCGAAACGGGGTTAGAGTAAATGGTGAGTGGAAATACAATCCGGGTTTGTGCATGGACGATTTTTACGAAAATTTTCCTAACGTTGCTTTTATTGCTGGAGATTTTTATTATTGCCTGAAAAGAACCGTGGCTGTGTTTAGGAAACAGGTTCTATTCAACACAAAAAAGGAGCAGGAAGACCATCTGTAAGAACAGAAGAACTTGTTGCAGACGTTCGTGAAATAATGCAAAATACGCCAACAAATTGTATAAGACGCCTGTCCCAAGAAGTGGAAAGGAAGATCTTATGGAACATGCAGGACTATTCTTAATTTTCTTTTTCTTACTTTGTTAATTTTGTAAACAACAAAAGTAAATTTGTATTTGTAAACTTATTTTATTACTCATTAGTTTGGCATATCACGTCATAATATGAATTTGACAAAATTTTAACCTAGTTTAGATATATCGTCCTCATATCATTGTGATTTAAACCAAGCCCTACGTTTTTTAATCCAAGCCCATTTTGATGCAAAATAATTTTTCTCGGCATTATTGACCGTAGAAAAGCAAATATTATTATGATTAATGTCAAGTTTCATTACAACTGCCAGTCGGAACTAATACAGTATATAAAACCAGATTACACCCCCAATAGAATTTGATAATTACTGTGAGTATTCAGAGCAAATAAACCATTATATGGTAGCAATAACTCCTATTTCCTATTGGCTTAATTACCGCGATATTATCACTACACACCGGTCTAGCAGTTTTCGTTGTCTTACAGTAGAAAAGCGCGTCGCTGTCACATATAGTATTAAACAGTTGTATAAAGAGTATGCGATTTCTTATAAGAAATAAAAGGCTTTTTTCTTAGTGTAGGGAAAAAACTTAAGGTAAAATTATCAACGTCATTCCATCTATTGCCAACCCATAACCTATTTCGCGTTGCTCTTTTTAGTTTATTATTTGATTAACTAACATTTAAATAAAATCAATATCGTCGGTAAAATATTTAGGTAATATCTGACATATTACAAAAATATTAATTTATTTCATTGCAGATTTCTCGTTCATCTTTCAAACCCTTTACAATATATTATAATAACTTTTCCTTATCCTTTTCTATTTCTAAAAACAGGTAAATATATGCATGCATGGGAATTTCGGTTTCGGTTTAGGGTCGTCGTTTCCAAATTTGTGTAATAGTTATGCGTGGGAAGGTAACCTTACGTCAGGTTAATGCAGATGATCCAAGGTCCCTTCAAAGGACCCAAATTTGGCAAACCCTTCAGAAGTCCGTGAGAATGTGTATGCATGTGTGCATTTTAATATTATTTACACCCTGTTGGGGTTATTTGAATTGTAGCGAATATTATTTTTGATTGTTGGGTAAAAGGTTAAAATTTTAGAGGAGATGGACAAGATTTTTCGTGGGAAATTTGCATTTGTAGATTCTTGATGATTATTGAATTTATTGTATCAAAATATATTATTTATACAGAGTGGTACATGCATGGGCTGGAGCAATAGAAGAAATTGTATGCAAAATTTAGGGTGGTCAAATATTGAATTTCTTGTATATTTTAAACCAAAAATTAATTTTATTAAGGGGAATAATTTGACGAATTGACTTGTGGAATTTTAACGTGATTATGTTTGTAATTATGAGGTTATTTATACAAATTATGTAAATCCAAAATTGACGAAATTAAAAAATAAAGCAGGAAACAAGAATCGAAGTAATAAATTGCTTTTCAAAGCCACCTTCGATATTTATTCATAATTATGACTGTTGGAATAGTTGATAAAATGAGTTTTCTGCAAATAAGTCTTGATGCGTTAGAAATTGCGATAGGGTTGCAATTAGAAAAAATATTTGATTTTTAATTCTTCATCGAATGACATAAAAAGATACAGGGGTTCCTATTTGAAATAAGACATATAAATTGCTTTAAAGGTTGCAAAGTTTGACACTAAATTCGTATTAACCAAACTTGGTTAACGAAACTGTTAAAGCTTATTTAATAAGTACTTTTGTATAATTTTATTAACGAGGCATCATTTTTATTTATTTTTTTTTTTTTTCGTTTATAATACTGAATCGATTTCAATAAAATTTTGTAGGTAATGTAGGCAACGATAGGAGGCACTCAAAAAAGTAAGAAAATATATAGCATGTAATTTAAAAAAATACATCCCTATGACGTCACACCTTTTTGGAACACCCTGTATGAAAAAAAAAATTTTCCTGAAATGCGCCCTAAGATACAGAAGGTCTGCAAAATATGAAAATTCAAACTTAATTGCTAAGTGAGCTATAGAAGACGGGAGGTGAGGTGCAGGACCCTGTATATAGGGTGTCCCGTAACTAAGGGGCTATACAGCAACAGGAGATAGTGAACTTGAAAATATAATCTGATTTCATTTCTTTCATACGGCTAAAAAGATACAGGGTGATCCAAGTAAATATTTACATTAAGTATAAAATTGGCGATGATTTGATGTTAAGCGAATATGAATCAAATTTGGTTTAGTTATGTTTTTGAGGACAAGAAGGAGGATTCCATAATGAGTTTTAAGATACCTGGTAGAGAGGACGCTAGTTACACAATATGAGTTTGATAAATTCTCGCATATATTTTTGTCTCTCATATATTTCAGACGGCTTTACCTCAAATTATGAAAAAGGGCTACGTAAAAAAGTTGTACCTACTTCATTAATATATATACATATTTCAATTAGTTTTTGATATAATTGCGTTTAAATGCTAGACATTCTGTATATAACGATCTATGGTTTAACTAGGTACTTTATTGATTTGACACCTGGGCTGTCATGCATATTGGAAAGGCAACTTAAGTGAAACTATAAAAAATTAATGAAGAACTGTACACTCGAAATTCGTAGCAACCTACTGGATGATAGATGCAAAAAGTATGGTAAAAAGCAAAAAACAAAATTGATTAGATTGTCTTCTATACATGACACATACAAAATCGGAAGAAAATAATACGACGCAACCTGACGCATGACCTTGCTACGGCCCACTGCTGATCTGGGAACTTTAACGACGAAACCAGCTGTTAATGTCAAATGTCGTTGTCTTCTATAAAACGTTTTGTTTTAAGAAAAAGTTAACTCTACCTTTCGTATGACGTTGAGTAAATTTGTATTAATATTGATATATTTATTATATGTATACTAATATTTTCTACGTTCTTTCTAATTTGTGCTGAAAGAGACCATGCACCTCGTAATCCTTGTCGAATTTTTATTATACTTACTACTATAAACTATTCACACCTCCTTCGTATAGAACTATATGCTCCACGTTCCAAGTAAATCCTTAACCTGAATTGAAAGTGAAAGGGTTCAAAAATAGCACACAAGGGTTGAATGTACGACCAATAATAAGAAAGCAGGTAGAAAAATGCCTCTTCAGCACTGAAAGCGAAAGCACTGTGTCATCAAAAAAGGGTAAAAAGGGTACACGAATAATGTCAAAAGGAAAAGGGTTACAAGTAGGGTTAAAAATAATTGAGACAAGTCGACAGGTTGTATTCAACGAGTTAAACCGTGGATAAGGGCTAAATTAAAAGGGGTAATACGAAACGGGGAAACGCTGCGAAAGGGTTATTATAGCGGTAGGGCAAAAGCCGCCAATGAGAAAGGGTTTAGGGTGTGACTTGCTTGATTAATTAGATATGGCGTGAACGTAGATATTTAGGCAATGGCGGAAAATTTAGGAGTGAATGAAACACTGGACTAATTTAAAGAAAACGAAGTAAGAGTTTTGGAAAAGAATCGTCCTCCAATTATTATGCATGTTCAGAAGGACGAAACAACGAATACGAATTTACTACATAAAAGAAAGACGATGACTGCAGCCAAACAAAAAGTATTTTACTTTGAAGAAATAGAGTGGAGTTGAAAGTATGAAAAGGAAAGAAAAACACGAAGTCTTCCTCCAACAAATTTAATAGAATAAAAATTCTTAGTTTAAAAGGTCTCTACATGTTTCGAACGTAGAAATGTTCATCATCAGGAGACAGAAGGTATGTTGCTGATGGTTGTAGCAAAGGAGAAAACAATAAGTGGTAGGCGTCAAACCTTACCTAATGGAGCTTTTATGGCATTAAAAGTTGTAACGATAAAATTGCATTTTTAAAGATATTAAAATGAAAGAAAGTCAAAAACATACGGGGTATGTGGAAAAGACTTATAAAGGGTCTAGAAAAACCAAAAAGAGGAAAATGGGTTAAGAAAATTACTTCTAAAAAGAAGTTGTCCAAAAGATTTTCTTGAAAACATGTCTTGGAGACAATATTAAGTGTGAAAAGTGTTTTTATATTTAATAATATGTTAAATGAACATTGTAGGCATCATATAATGAATTTAAGTGTCAAACAGGAAAAACAGCTTGGGGCACTGAATTCTAAGATTCTGAATCTGGCTGGCTGAAGCTGGTTTGGGGCACTTAGGGGGCATCTTAGAATTCAGTGCCCCAAACTGTTTTTTCTGTTTGATACTCAAATTCATTATATGATGCTTTCACGCTTTATATTGTCTACAAGACATGTTTTCAAGAGCAAATATTTTGGACAACTTCTTATTTTTAGAAGTAATTTTCTTAACCCATTTTCCTCTTTTTGGTTTTTCTAGACCTCTTTATAAGTCTTTTCCACATACCCCGTATGTTTTTAACTTTCTTTAATTTTAATATCTTCAAAAATGCAATTTTATCGTTACAACTTTTAATGCCATAAAAGCTCCATTAAGGTTTGACGCCTACCACTTCTGGGACTACACTGCACAGAAAATTACTTTTGAGACCGAATCTGATGAAATAAATGTTTTAAAGTATAGCATCTATTTGCAAGAAAATAAAAATGATTTTCTGTGTAGTTTAGGCGATCAAAATTTGCTAGAGGTAGGACTGAAAAATGTAATGTAAATAAACAATGGAATGTATTTATTGATAGCTTTACGATACTATTTAATCATCATTTTTCCTTTAATTTTATGTGGTAAAAACAAAATTTAAAGACACCTGATAATCCAGAGCTTATACAATGCAGGGGTAGGTTAGATGTATTGCTATCTTTATCAAGACATAATCAATTGTATAAAGAAATGTATAATAATGAAAAAAGAGTGTTTGACAAATTATTAGTTAAGTCACGTGCGAAAAAATATGAAAACAGAGTAAACAACTAAATAATAAGACAAAGTGTATGTGGACAATCTGTAAAGAAATCAATCGGAAAGAAAGAAATGTAGTAGAATTAGGTTTAGAGGGAAGCCCCGATATTCTCGCCAGGGAGTATAATCAACATTTATTGTTCCCGATCTTCTTAATACTTTAATTAATGTACCTTTTAACTGCGACATAATAAGAAACAAAAATTTCAGTTTTTAACTCCCGTAACATCGGAAGAACTTTGTGAGTTAGGTAAGAACATAAATAACAAACATAGTTCATCAGGTATTGATGAGATTGGAGCTAGCATTGTGAAAGTATCCGTTTCGGAATTGAAAAATGTACTTTCCTATTTAGTAACTACATAATTCATTTGAGTTTGGCATTTTTCCAGATAATTTAAAAATAGCACTTATTAACAGTGGCGTAGCCATAGGGGGGTCAGGGGGGGCGGTTGACTCCCCGCCGCCCTGGCTTGGCGCCCCTTTGCTACTTAAATAAAATTAAAAAATCGGTCCTATTTGAATTTTAATAAACTCAACACAGAACAAAATATTGTCAAACTATCTTCAAAAAGTTGAAATTAATTTAAATACCGTCGCTACGCTAATTAAATCCACAAAAGAGGATCTAAAAAAATTACAAATTGACGATACTTGTTTTAATGAATTTGAATCGGGCGCAAAACAATTGGCAAGAAAATGTGGTATCTTAGATGAACATATTTCCAAAAGACATAAAAAAGTTAAACATTTTCAAAAAAAAGATGCTAACACTGAAAACTGCCCGCGCAAAAAAATTTAAAATAAGCGTTTTCTACGTTGCACTGGATACTTTCATACAAACACTAGCTGTGAGGTTTGAAGATTTTCTTCAAATTGCAAATAGATTTATTTGCTTAGAGGCAGACGTTATCTCTCCTACACTAGATAATATAAAATATCTTAGGGATCTGTCAGCCTTTTATGAATCTGAAATAAATGGCAATTTAAATAATAATAATAATAATAATAAACGTCTTTTATTCAAAGAAAAGTTTACACAAAATCAGAACTTAACAAAGATATTTTTCGAGGCGATATTTAGCCGTAGTGGCTAGTCTTACATAGAACCTCTAACTAAAATATATAAATATTATTGAGATATCCTATAAATAAACAAAAAGCTATACAATAATTAAAGAACCATTTTTTATTTTTTCTTTTCCTTCTTCCACACCACAAACTTTACAATTAGGGTTGTGAGTATTTATTGGCCAGCAAGTAAATGAGATTTATACCTCCGTTTAAAAGAGAATGGGCTTGACAGTTTAAGTTCATTTGGAAGTTTATTATAGGTGTGAGGAGCCTGATAACTAAAACATCGCCGAAACATGGCTGTAGAATGTTTGGGAATGCTAAAAAGGTCATTATATCGTGTGTCCCTGTTATGTATAGCGTTTCTAGAAATAAGCCTATCCCTAAGGAAAGTAGGCAATCCCGTAAGAACAATTTTATGTAAAAAAACTGCAAAATGGAGCTCTCGTCTATTATTCATATTAAGCCATTTCAGTTCACGAATTGAACTTGAAACATGGTCATATTTACGCAGAGAGAAAATAAAGCGACAACAAGAATTTTGCACTCTCTGAATTTTTCTCTTTTCCAAAAGGTTAAGATAGGGACCATAAATAAAATTGCAGTAGTTAAAATGACTCAATACTAAAGATTCAGATAAAACAATTCTCATCCTTCTAGACAAAACGTGTCTGTTTGCATAGAGAAGCCTAAGATGATGAAAAGATTTTTTAAGGAGAGCATTGACCTGATCTATAAATTTTAGCTGATCGTCAAGCAGAATTCCCAGAGACTTAGCGACGTTTCTCGCTGGAATAGGTACTCCCCCGATGTGCAACTGGACAGAATGATTAATATCACAAATTCTCCTTTTTCCAAAGTGAACCACAATGGATTTCTTGGGATTTAGAGTCAAATTGTGACCCTTTGCACATTCGTATACTTTTTTCAATTCATTGTTCATAATAAACTCACCAATATGATGTTCCTTAGGCAAGTAACCGAAGGAAATCTGTGTGTCATCCGCATAGGTTTGTTTTGAGCAGTTCTCTATATCTGTTAGAACATCAGAGGTATAAACAATGAAGAGAAGAGGTCCCAAAATCGAGCCTTGTGGCACACCCGATATAACAGACTTCAACGATGAAGTACTGTCCCCTAGCACAACCCTCTGGGATCGATCTCTCAAATATGACGCTATGAAATTCAGTGCTGAAGGGTGAAACCCAAAGTATGACAATTTAGCGCAGAGAAGTTCATGATTTATGGTGTCAAATGCCTTCGAGAAATCCAGCTGCACCAAAGAAGATATCTTCAACTTCAACTTCAACAATTAAAAAAAGAAAAGATTACCCTAAAAACAGATGAAATACTTCCGTATCTTATTTCAAATAAGCTTGAAAGTTCATTCCCAAATATATGCATTATTTACACGGTATACCTTACTATTGCAACGAACAGTGTCAATGCTGAAAGGTCCTTTAATCGGTTAAAAAATATTAAAACTTATAATCGCCCGACAATGACGGAATAACGATTAAATGACATAGCTATATTAAACATAGAAAGTGATTATGTCAAAAATTTAGATCTTTCTAATGTTTTAGATGATTTCAAAAGCCTCAAGGCTCGTCGAATAGCTTTATAGTTATATAAAAACATTTTTTAAATTATTGATTGGAGTTGTGTAAGGTCAGAATATTCAAATATTTTTAGTTTTGTGCTTATTTTTGATTGTTTAGTACTTGTTTTTATTATAAAAGGATTTATTTTTTGTTTTATTAAAATTAAAATAGTTTAACTGTGTTTAATAAAAAAAAACGTAATAATAATATATCACAAAAAGCGTACAATGCATTTTTTTACCCAATGTTGAAATCTTATGTTTTTTTAGCTGAAATTTAAAACACGTCTTAGTTTGGAAAAATATACTGCTATTGTCACTCACCAATAATTTAAGAAAAGGCTTTAATGGTGCTTAATACCATGCCTTATTTTTTTGTCAATGTTTAACTGAATCTGGATTAAAAAAAACAATATGACAAAATGTGTATTTTTTTTACTTTAAAATGTCTTTATTCCAAACTAACTTTTACAATTCATTACATGGAAAGTGACAACATAATATAGAAAATAATAACCATAAAAAAAATAACAATAAAAAAAAATTGAAGTTAATCCAAAAATATAGGCGCCCCAAAAGGACTTCGTCCCCCCCCCCCCCCCCCCGCCCCAAAATCCTAGCTACGCCACTGCTTATTAAACCATTTTATAAAAAAGGAGACCTGAGAAGCTAGACAATTATCGGCCTATCAGCTTATTACCACGTTTTTCAAAGCTTTTATGAAAGATCGTATTATATTTATTTAATAAATGCAACATGGTTTTACGAAAGACAGACTGTTATTTTTGAATGAAAGAATGTTTCTTGATCTATCTAACCAGCTTTAGTGTTATATCAAGTCCATATTTGCTAAACAGTGTTTTTATTTGTAGTAATTAGTTCTATTAGCAGTTTTGTTGAATAATGAACTACTTTTAATACAGCAATTTTGTTAACAATTAAATTGTATCTTCTCAATGCGACGCATTTTGTTTCCAGTAAAGTGTTTTCTTTACAAAATCCACAAGACGTTGGTGGGGGTTCGTAGCGATGGGCAATCGCCGCGCGCCGTATTATTAGTTTTAAGTATTTGTTGCGCAGGTCACATCGTTGTTCGGAGTCTTTTAGCTGTCCTGTCTGAATTTGAGTTTTATTGATCGTACTAATACCTGTTACTGTAATACTGGTTTTTAGTGGTAAGTATATGCTTTATTAAAAGTAGCAATAGCAAATATTATGATGATTAATGTCAAGTTTTGTTACTACCAGTCGGAACTAATACAGTATATAAAACCAGATTACATCCCCAATAGAACTTGATAATTACTGCGTGAGTACTCAGAGCAATAATGGCTATAAACCATCCTATTTCTTATTGGCTAAATTACCGTGGTATTATCACTACACAACGGTCTAGCAATTTTCGTTGACTTACAGTAGGAAAGCGCGTTGCTGTAACATATAGATAGCATTAAATAGTTATATAAAGAGTATATGAATTATTATAAGGAATAGAAGGGTTTTTTCTCAGTGTAGCTTCAAAATATTAAGGGGTACTTAATAAATGAATTTTTAATTCAATATAGGTATTACGATGACATTATATGAATTACAGACATAACGGAACAACCTATAAAATCCAATTGTATCAATTTGAATAACAAAACAAGAATTTAATATCAATTGGTTCAGCCGTCTAGTCCACGGGAACATTTTACGAACAGAAACATTAACAAAAGAACTTCAATTATTTCCAGCAATAAGAGAACCAACATTACAATGCCGACTCTTTTATAACTGACCATTATGTGCATATGGTATTTTTTCACGATATCCGTGTGGGTCCATTATTCCACATAAAATATACCAAGTTATCCTTGATATAACCTTCATCACCCCATCTTTTTACGCCACCATATTTTTTTCTACTATGCCCTTACCATATTCTGTTTTACATAAACGTACTGGTGGTATCTCTCTCTGACACATTAGAGGCAATGGTCATTTGTTTTTCTATAGTCAAAAAAAGCGGTAATAGAGTCAAAGCGGCACAACGAGTTTGGATGGAAGGGTCAATCCCCATGGACATGGGGTTGGTTTTTCCCCTAGAAAGTGCCGAAAACTGGCCAATGGTGGTGGAGTTACTGCAATAAGGGGTTTATTTTGCAATCGATAGTCGGTATATAGTCCTGCTTGATTAATGATAACTTTTTTGGGAAATATCAATTTCTGCGATCGGCGAATAGAGCTGTACTTTGCCGGAGACGCGAAAGCTAAGTTTTTAGAAGATTCCGAAACTATTTATCTTTCTTTGAGTCTTTAGCAGAATGTTGTTTTTTTTGGATTATCGGTAGTATAAAAAAGACAATTACCTAGAAGCTGTGCTAAAAGGCAAAAATGAATCGACTATATGTATAATCGTATATACAGTGTGACCAGTAACGTCCGCATCATATGGGATTTTTTTTTATTAATAGCTTTATTCGAAATTTGACTTTGGCATCAAGTTCTGCTTCGATCGAGATGAAAATTAAGCAAAAAAATAGTAGTCACTTGATTCGCATTATCTGTCAAATTTTATTTTTTTTCAAAAAATAATTCAAATTATTTCTGAAAATATCGAAAAAAGTTATTAGAAAAAGGCTTTTTAAATGCAGTTTCTAGCCCACGTGCAAAATTTTAGCTGCATAAGATAATTTTGATTTTCTACCCATATTTTGTAAATTCCACAAATTTTGCAAAATAAGACTCAACGCAACCTACATAAAACTTCTCAGTTTTGACAATGCTTTATTTTAGATACATTTTCTTTAAAGTATATATTAAATGTCTGTTTTTCTACAAAATATAAATTGGGCTATTAAAATTTTGTCGCATGTGATGCAAAGTTTATTTGTTTTTGACCCTGTATAAGGTAGCTTCATAAAATAAGTATTTGTAGTAGTTTGTATCTTAAAGTAATAGGTTCACCTTAATATTAAGATAAAAAAGAACACAGTGTCATCAGTAAAGTATTCATTATGTGGAAAATAAATTTTAGTTTAACTTAACGTAAAGTTTATCTATTTTCAACGATTTAATTTAAAACCCCTTTATTAAAATTTGTTATTAAGCTATGTCATAGAAAAAGTAATAATAGTATTTTATTATTTAAGTGTAGTTTCCAAAAAATTAATTACAATGACGACGACAAAATATGGGTAAAAAATCAAAATTATCTTAAATATGTAGCTGATATTTTGCATGTGGGCTAAAAACTGCATTAAAAAAAACTTTTTCTTATAACTTTTTTCGATATTTTCAGAAATAACCCCATTTTTAAATTATTTTTTGAAAAAAATTAAAATTTGACAGATAATGCGAATCACGTGACTACAATTTTTTTTTGCTTAATTTATCTCGATCGAAGCAGAACTTGATGCCAAAGTCAAATTTCGAATAAAGTAATAAAAAAAATCCAATATGATGCGGACTTTGCTGGTCACACTGTATAGGTATAGTTAAATATTTTTCTATGTTTTAGAATTTATATTCAGACTTTTATATAAAGTACCGCCCACTTAAGCAACAATCGCTGGGACCCGTCGAATTACTTTTTTTCGTCGAATTATTTTTTTTGAAATATATTTTCTTAGAAAAAGATATACTTATACAGTGAGTCCACGGATTGAGTTTGGAAGAGGAAAAACTTTTTTATTAATAGGTATAGAAGAAAAAGTCATTCTTTATAAAAACGTCTGCTTGTGCTGATACTTCCATTTCGAATATCCGATTTGCGATTACTATACAGGGTTCGTCACAAACAACATTTTTAGTTTTTTGGATTGCGTTTAACATAAATACTATTAAATACACGTAAAAACAAACAACTATTGTTGCTTTCTTACTTCGAATATGATTTCATATCTGGCCGAGTAACGACTTTGTTGTAAGAAAACCATTTTTTATTTGCCTACTTTTGAAGAATTTTTATTATTTCATGTAAAATTTCTTCAATTTATTCAATCATAAATTATAAAACTTGTATTCAAACGTGGTACCACCGAGTTAGCGCATAGTTCAACTCGACATCTGAATTCCAGATAACAGTTCCTAACTTGCTGTATTGGGATCAGGGTTGGAAAAAAACCCGGTTTTTCTAAAAAAAACCAAAAAACCTGGTTTTTTTGGTTTAAACCAGGTTTTTTTGGTTTAAACCGTTTTTTTTTATTTAAGCCAGTATTTTTAAATAACAATGTAAAATACTAAGTATGTAAAAAATATATGGTATAAAGTATGGAAGTAAAACAAAAACGTGCAGAATATTGTACTTTAATAGTAGGTAACCTGAAATTGGTGGTGCCTGACATTATTATATCGCAACAAAGTCGAAAAATAAACCAAACTTATCAGCGACAAAGAGAAATAATATTATTTCTCGAGCACGTACGAAATGGGAAATAGGGGAATACCCGAATGCAAATCTAAAGCGGGGCTGGACTGGCTGGTGGGGTGGAGGTAAAATAAGCACAGTGTTGCCAACACTAAGATATTTTCATTTAACACAGGGACGTGTTCGCATTGCCAGTAGTAAGAAGGATATTTTTACTAAAAATAAAAACTCAAATGCCAATAATAAAAATTTAAAAAAAGAAATGGGTTTTTGGTTTAAACCATATGGTTTTTTTAAAAAAACCATATGGTTTAAACCGTGGTTTAAATCATGGTTTAAACCACCCTGGTTTAAACCAGCCAACCCTGATTGGGATACTCGCAATAACTACTCTTATTTTTTCTTTCAAGAAATCTAAGTTATTATTGAAATTGGTTTTATACACATGTGGCTTCAGATATCCACATAAATGAAAGTCGATAACACTGGCCGACAATTTTTTTTTTTGTTATAACACAAAGCTAAATAGCATCTTGTGATAGAATGGACCTATCCAAATACGAAAATGAGAAAAAAAAAGTTGTAACACGTAACGTTTTCTTGTTACATTTATAGTACCACATTTAATGTTACAATATTTAATATCTATTGAAAAAATAATTTAGGAATTTTCTAACTGTGTATATCGACTATATTTAAATTTTTACACCTACTAAACATACCTTACATCTAAGAAAAACACAATCATTACAAATGTTAACTGAACACACTAATTAAATTTTATTTTTTCCTTTTATGAGGGGTCATATCTACTCTTTTCAAAAACCAACAGTAATCACCCATCATGGCTGGATCCCATCGTCCTTGATAGCAAATTTCCATTGTCCTGATATCCTGGTGGAACCTTTCACCCTGTTCGTCACTGACAGCTTCCAAATTTTCAGGAAAAAATGACAAATGGGAATGGAGGAAGTGAATTTTTAATGACATTCGGGCACCAAGCGATTTGTAGGAATCTAAAAGTTCATCAACTAACTGTTGATAGTTTGCATACTATACTAACAAATGAGTTCCATGCTCTGAGTTCCTGCCTGGTAAGCTTCTCTGTAAAGTTGACATCGTCCAGCAATTTTCTGATTTGTGGCCCAATAAAAATACCTTCCTTTATTTTGGCATCACTTAACTGGGAAAAGACTTGTCTTAGGTATTTGAATCCATCACCGTCTTTATTCGTAGCTTTCACAAAGTTTTTCATCAGCCCAAGTTTAATGTGAAGAGGAGGCAGAAGGACTTTTTTGGGGTCTACAAGAGGTGCAAACTTAACATTTTGAGATCCCGGCTGAAATTCACTTCTTTGTGGCCAATATTTTATTACATAATGCTGATCTACTGCACAACTGTCCCACAAACAGAGAAAACAGCAATATTTTATAAATCCTCCCTAAAGTCCTACTAAAATTCCTACAGTTCAGGTAATTTTTCTGTTATAAAATGCATCCATTTTAACCCTCCCCTAATTAACTTGACTACCTGTTAATGTAGAACGATTCTTATTAAGCTATTGAAAAATGGTATGTATTGGGGCTTTCCGAATATTTTTTCTATTATTAGAAGGGTATTTCCATTTTAAAAATAAGGAGCTGACCTGTGTTAGAAAAATCTTGTCGGCCAGTAATTATGAGACCAGGACATAGATATTTACCTTTAGATAAGCAAACAATAATCACGAAAGTGACAGTTTTATGGCCTCGCGCATGTAAACAAAGCTGGACACTATTAGCCATGCGCACTGCAACATTATCGTTTGGCGAATGGGAAAATAGACAGGTCCGGGCTTTAAAATTTAAATTCTTGCCAAAAAATTGGAATTTCTTCTCAATCTTTGATCAAGTTGGGAAAATAGGTAGTGATTTCTGGCATTTTTAGTAGTAGCAAACATATCAGATTTTAAGTATAGAAAATTGTTTTTAAGGTTTTGTTTTTACAATTTTTTTAAAATTGATTCGTCGTCGTGTTTTTAGTTCGAAAAGGAAGAGAACAAGAACAGGTAAATTAAACTAGTCTTATAAAATCGAATATAAAAACAAACAAAACCAGCAAAATAACCAATTTACGGTGTTCTCGCGTACACCTAACCTCAAGTCAAATAGTTGGTATATAACATGTATTGATTTTTAAAATTTGGTAAGAACTTGTTTTGTTCAAGAATTTTAAAAAGTGTTTGCTCGAGAACTTGACTCATGGAATACTTTCACCCTTGGATTAATATAAAAATACCTAGGTATTTACTTTTTCTTTGCATGCATCGGGATAATCTGTCTTGGTGTGTGTTTCTCATTATTTTTATTCCTTATTTTTGTAGCCTAGACCTAGTTAGATGTGTTTAAATTGCTCATAATAAAATAAGGTTATATATCAAGATACATCACTACTCAATACTTAAGGTGGGAGTATCAACATGCTTGCCAACCTATAACCTATTTCGTGTAGATTTATTTATGTTTTCTAGCTTTTATACAAAATTTAAAGAAAATCAGTATCGACTTGATATTCTATAGGTAATAATTGACATATTTAATGAATATCAAGGAATTTCATAACTTATTTTAGGAGAATTGTATAGCGAAAAATATCGGGTAAGATTTTTTTTAACATTATTATGTCATTGTCACTTATTGTTCTTTCACTATACAATTCTCCCAAAATTAGCAATGAAATAAATTGATATTTTTGTAATATATCAGATACTACCTAAATAATGTACCGACGATATTGATTTTCTTTAAATGTTAGTTATTAAAATAATAAACTCAAAAAATCAACACGAAATAGGTTATAGGTTGGCAATAGATTGAATGACGTTGAGAATTCAACCTTAATAAAAATATGAAATATCCTATATTTTACCCCTATTTCGGCATAACAAAATAATACAACGGTTGTTACTGTCATTGTTTATATTCCAATTGGAGTCACTAAAAGTACAAACACAATTCACTAAACTATACAAAAACTAGAAATCCGTAAATTTTAAACACCCACAATCCACGATAGCTAAGAAAACTACAAGGAATCTACAGAGAAACCTTAAAATACAACAACAAAAATGGCGGCCGAGCCGGTTCTGGAGAGTATATATTTTGCAACCTTGAGTATCTTGAGCATGTCAATTATTGTCGATAAAGTAGGCAGGCCGATAACACGAGGTTTGTGCGCATGCACGAAGGTGTCCAAAAGGAAGACAGCTGACTGGCGAGTCATGCGCTCGGACGTATTTTTTCACCCATAAAACGTAACTTTTGTTTGCGCAGGAGATAAGCTGTACGTATCTAAAGGTAAATTGTCTATGGACCAGGACTCCTATACATGCCAACTGATTTGGACCATCGGTACCTTCCAAACCATTTGTTCCCAAAGTGATAATTTAGCCAATCATCGAAAGGAATTGAAAATTAGTATTGAAAAAAATATCCAAAAAAACTAACTTCGACAATCGACAAGAAAGTTTTAATTTCTCTATTTTGTGCAACTACAGTTGTTAAAATATAGAATATATAAGGGCAATGAAAGGCAAAAATTCAAATTTTGAAATTATTTATTTAAACACAATTATTTGGTGTAAAATTTTCTTACCGAATACCACTCGGTAAATTAAAAGCCGGAAATTTTTAACCAGTATTGGTATATCTGAAAAAATCCTAAAAGAACAAAACTAATTTTTTCTATTTCTATTTCTACCTGATTCAAAAACCTTTCAGCAATAAATCTGACCTGCTTCACCCAAAGAGTTAGGTAGTTTTTTCAATACAAGGGTTGCGAAATCATGTTGGGAGGTTAACTATCCAAAAAGGGTTATTGTTCAACACAAAAGGGTTTTTGGCAAATTACAATGTAAATATGATCGATGCCTTTTAGAATGTTTTTATGGTATTACGGGTAATGACTTTGTGGTGTAAATATAATAATGTGTGAATTTAGGATCCTGTCACCCTTTTACTTTTTTTCCTAAAAAGTTAGGGTTAAATGGATTTAGAAGGGGTTGAAAATGTTATGTCTATTAGATCATGCGAGATAAAAGTGGGAATACATACTGAGCTTTATTAAAAGCGTAATAAATATACGTATGTTGTGTAAAGAGAAACAAATGAGACACTTTAAGTCTTCCTCCACTGGTATATTCAAATAAAATAAAAGTTAGGATGTGGTTAATTTTCTACATGTTTCGATTGTAAAGACATTCGGACAGTCAGGAAAATAAAGATAGCCCAAATAAGAAGATTAAAAATACTTATTTACCTACAAATTAAATTTAATAAAAAACAAAACTGCATACACTTATCAACGATAATACGAGATTTTTTTAAATTATATTACTGTGTATTTAAATATAGACACACAAAATAGATTTATCAATAAAGCGTAAATAAGACCCTGTATGTTATTATATTTTATTGTATTTACAGCCATTTGAGTATTATAATATAATCGAATAAAGCTTTTACATCTTATATAATACCCCTTAAAAGCATCTCAAAGGATCGACAATTCCTTGTTTTGAAACTTTAAAAATTCATGATTTCTTTTTAAACTCAATTTTTTTGGTAAACTTTTTAAAAGCAATCGCTAATATCGTTTTAATCGGTGCTGGCTTCTTCTTTCTTTGCATCCGCATTTGAACTTTTATTAATAATAAATAATGAATTAACTTTAAAAAATATTTTGTTATATTATTTATTATTGTAGAAATAAGGAATGTTCTAGGCAGGCAGTCAAAAAATATTGCCACTATAAATTAAATATAAATCTAAATGTAACTCTGTTGATTGGTCCGGAAAAGACAACCTACTTCCAGATGAGATGTGAAATTCAAATACTTCCAACTATATTTCCTGCATTCGAGTTACATCCGGTTTAACCGGAAGTTGATTTTTTTGGGAAGATAATAAAAATTGAAGATAGGGACATGTAAGCCGTTTTACTCTAAGACGTACTGTTAGAAGGTTATAAGCTGTAAAAGTTCAAAAATGTCACCTTTCGAGAGTCAATATCTCGGAAACTATGAAGTATAGACTAATAATGCATTTAATAAAAAATAATTATAATTTTATGTGGAATTTAAAAATGTAAAATATACAGGGTGTTCCATTTAGCTCAAATATTATCGTTCAAAATTTCATTAAAGGACGATGAATAATTTTTAAACAAATTTTAGAGACAAACACTTAAAAACAATTTTCTGTCCTCAAAATCTGATAGGTTTGCAACTACTAAAAATACCAGAAATTACTACCTTATTTCCCAACCTGATCAAATATTGAGTAGAAATTCAAATGTTAGCTGTTTACACGTCAAAATAAATTGAGGGTTAACTTTTACAATTTCTTGAGCGAGAACTTAAATTTTTAAGCCCGGACCTGTCTATTTTCCCATTCGTCAAATGATAATGTTGCAGTGCGCATGCCTAATCCGGTTTAGCTTTGTTTACATGCGCGAGGCCATAAATTTGCCACTTTCGTAGTTATTGTTTGCTTATCTAAAGGTAAATGTCCATGAATACTTCACATAATAATATATCTGCGAGCGGCTCGCGTTATAATCATTCTCTCCTATTATGACTAACATTATACGCTTGTGAAACAATATACTATTATTTCCTTTGTGATGAAAAGGCATTATGCACCAAACCACCAAAAAGAAATAATAATAATCGATCTGTTTTACTAATAAATACCCAAAATTCACATGTTTTGGGTTGATTTATTGCACCCTTTATTTACAATCGTTTTTATAAACCCGTTGTAAATTATTTTCTTGCTCGCGACTTACGCGTGTCTATCAGGTAAAAAACTGACAAAAAATGCACCCTTTTTCTTAAAAGTGCATAAGGTGGATAAAGGCATAGAATAAATTTGTAAACTTTGGCAAAGAACATAGGCGTAGTTAGGGGGGGGGGGGTACTTTGGGTACTAAGCACCCCCGAAATCTAAATTAGCACCCCCAAAAAAAAATTTACAATATAAGTATAGGCTAATTTTAGAACTAACCTATTTTTATAATATACATTATATGTAATGAATTTTTCATATTAATATTTCAAGCATTCGAATTCTGGTACAAATTCAAGTATATTTAGGTAGTTGCGGATTCTGTTGAAAATTTCTCTCCGTGTACCGTGTAGTTCACGCCCAGTTTACTTGTCAGAGCGGGTCTATGATTATTAAAATCTCGTAAAATACGAAAGCGGCATAATAGCTTGTGTATGTCATGTTTTGCAATTCTGCATTAATTTGATAATTTAAATTTAACCAGTCGTAGTCGTTCAAATTCGCGGAAATTTTTAGCCGGTATTTCGACTATTTTTTTTGTTTATTAAGGTTTAATATGGTTTTATTGAATTCAGTTAAAGTTTAAAGTTAAATGAACACGAAAAAACAATGAGTGCGTCGTCGGATATAAAATACACCGTGGAATTTAAAAAAAATCTTTTAACAAGTTACCGTTGGAGGAGAAAGTGATTGTCAAGAACATTGAAAGACCTAAACCTGCTATTAACATCACATTAAAATATTTACTAAAAATTATTGACCAAATTTGGGCGTGGTCGTGAAAATTTTTTCGCCTGCGGCGCATTTCGGGAGGGCTTTTTGTACACCCCCATGTTAACATGTCACGAGCCGCCACTGGACTTCAGCACCCCCAGTGTTGACAGTCTAACTACGCCTATGGCAAAGAATCCCTTTTTACTTCTCAATATTACAATCCACTGAATGTTTTTAGGGTATGTTTGGTATTCTGTCAACTAACGCCTCCTTTTTTGCCTTTTTCGTGGGTTTACTATTTTGTTATAACTGAAAAACACTGGTAGACATAACATACAAGCACGTAGCCAGGGGGGGGGGGGTCCAGGGGGTCCGGACCCCCCCCCCGAAATTCTTAGAAAATATATTTTTTTTCAGCAAAATAGGAAAATAACACATAATATTGTATCGTGGGCGTACAAGGAAAATCAGCTAAGTCCATAATTTATAGTTTTGAGAAAAACTTATTTTAAAACTAACCTGAATGCATAAAATCGATTTTTTATTTTAAATATTGTTTTCTACTGACGTTTTATAATAACCTCTTTTCGATTGTCATTATGGTTTTTTAATAACCTCCTTTTAAGCGCAGCGTGCTTAAAAAACTTTTAAGCACGTTACCAGGAGCAACGTGCTTAAAAGTAACGCAGGTAATTATTTACAATTAAAACGTAACCACAGACTAGGTATAATTTAATATTTTTTGGTAAGTGTCAATGAAACATAGGTAATAAAATGTTAGTAAAATTAAGTTTTATATTATAAAACCTCAGTAGAAAAAATATTGTAAATATTGTATATTGTATATACTTACCTAAATATTGTATACAATTCGTTACGAAACAATGTCTTTTAGTCACTTTGACGTGTTGTCCAACTCGGCTTTGCCTCGTTGGACAATTTCACGTCGCGTGCCTAAAAGACACTCATTTCGCAACTTATTGTATAAATAGCTATATATTACATTAATATAGATTTCTTATGTAATTGAAAGTAATTATTGATGAATAAATAAAAAAATATTTACTTGAACGATTTTAATTAATTTTTTTATAAATATTTGGACTTACAGTATTTTTTCTGTTAGTTTTCAATATAAATTTGGACTTAAAGTAATTTAACCTGTTACAGATTTGCATTTTTGTTTGATAAATTAAAGAAAGGTTCGTCATCGAAGGAGTCGTCTGAGTCATCTACTTCACTGTCTCTCAGCAGTCAATAGTTTGTACTAAGTACATTAACATAGCATGTACTTAGTGGATTCTTCATGTTGACTATTACAGAAATATGGACTTAGTCAAAATACAGATAGTTACAGACCCCGTAATATGCGCGTTTGGACTTATATGGTTTTTCTATACGAAGTATAGTAACTATACGAACTTAATGGTTTTAATTTTCGCGATTATTACAAAAGTGGACTTAGTCGATTTTCCTTGTACGCCCACGATATATAACTTAAAGAAAATAATTTTTAAAATAAAAATTTAAAATTTTCTATATATAACTAAAACTACGTTTTTTCGGGTTAGTCTATCGAAACTAAGAATTTCCAAGTTTCGAGAGTCAAAAAAAGGGCGTGCACCTAAAAAATTTTTGCCTGCGGCGCATTTTTTAAGATGGAAAGAAACAAGACCACCCTTATCAAAATCCGAAATACGCCGGACCCCCCCCCCCCCCCCCCCCGAATACATTTCCTGGCTACGTGCTTGATAACATAGGTAGTTATTAGGTAATTATACGTAATATTCCAGCAAACATGATGCAAAATCAAAATTTTAAAACACCACTTATAATGTTGCTTACCATGTCGTATGGTAGTAACGGGGTTAGCAGTGATCGAGCCTCATAGAATCCGAAAGACAGAAAACAGTAAAACACATGAACACTCAACAAGTCTGCACAAACATTATGTCACTAAGTACTATACTATACAAAACGACTAGATCGTCAAAATTTTTTTTTGCAAAATCGTTTATAAGTTCGTCGTTATTTAATTTTTTAACAAACTCGTGTTCGATACTGATTAAGGATAAATCCGAAAGGCGTTGTTCTCCCATAGGTGTTACGTAAATGGATTTTTACTATTTTAAGGTTGGAAAAAGATCGTTCCGCTGATGCCACATTAACTGGTAAAGTTAGAAATAACATCGCTGCACTAGTTACATCTGGAAAATTTGAAGAACACACTGATTTTTTATTAATAAATGATGCGCAAATTCATACACATTTTGAAATAATATCTCCAAGTCCCTTTCTGAGGCTTCAAATTTGACTAGGAAAGCCAATGGACAAGTCTTTATGGTATATCGTTTGTAAATTCCGCGCTTTCACATATAATTCTTCGTATCTTCTTCACTTAACGAAGTTAAATTCTCACGAAATAAAAAAAATTAAATTAATTATGAAATGAAATACCTATGAAATGCAAAGCCCTTGGGGTCACGGGAATGTGTTCCACGGAATACCGATCCAATCCAAGTTCATTTTCATCGGCAACGGGTACCTCCCGCAGGTAAAAAAACATTATTTACAAAACAATGAACTAATAAAAATGTAATAATAATAAAACACCCTTTATTTACAATCTTCTTTACCACTTACTGTAAATCCTTCACCCGCGATAAAAAAAAATAATACCAGCAGCGCGTGGCATCAGGTAAAAAAGTCCTAAAAAACCGACCCAGCAAGGGTTGGTGCCGAATTAGAGCCAAGATATGTCGGAGGTAGTCCTTTTTATTAAGTTATTAGAGGTTAACCGCTTATTATCGCTGTTTTATAGCGAAGCACGCGACCAGGTAAAAAAGGAGTACCTCAACCTTCGCTTTTTTTATGTAAAGGGGTTCGAGTGGGTTTTTTTTTATGGTTGAATTAATTGATGAGGCAGATAGGCAATTACGACTCGTGTACGGAGGCTCGTGCCATCTGAATTAGTTATCAGGAAGCTTTTCATTTTTAAACGGTGGGTAATCGGTACCACCCACGGGTGTTTATTATACCTACTTTTGGCTTTATAATTGCTTCTGCATATTCTAGGATATAAGGAGAGGCTTCGTTATTATCCAGGGTCGAATTTTTAACTGGAATAAATTCAGTATTAGAAAGCCTCTTTATTTGCTGAAAAAATACAGAACAACGGATGCGTTTATTTTTAGTTTAGCATATTTGCTCGTATCTTCATGAAATGTACCCCTCTTTTGGGAGTAGAAATTGCCCCCAACTTTTGTTTTCAAATGTAAAGGTATATATTAGGTATCTACATGAAATGCCATAAACTATGTAAAATTGAAGGATCGACTACCATTGGACTATGAATCTAACATAGTTTATGGCATTCCATGTAAGCAGTGTAACAATACTTTTTAGTCCCGTAAGAATCGGCCCAACGCGCAAGAAGCAAACAGAGAGGCACAATCAACACTCAATATTCCGTATGTCAAAGGAGTATCTGAGAAATTAAGAAGACTAGGACAACGATATAACATCAACACCGTATTCAACTCGAGGGACACCCTAAGAAGCCACCTGACAAAGACAAAGCCCACAAGTCAAAAAGATAGGAAAAACTGCGTCTACCAGATCCGCTGCGAATGCGGCCAATCTTATATAGGTGAGACATTAAGACCATTAGATACAAGGATTAAAGAATACAAAGACAATACGTTAAAAGGAGATACCGGAAAGTCAGGTGCAGCTGACCATGCCTGGAAACATGGTCACCATATCATGTGGTCAGAAGCTGAAATCCTACATAAGGAACCACACTGGAGAAAAAGAAAGTTCAAGGAAGCTGCTGCTATTCATCAGAACCCAGGCTGCTTTAGTAAACCATCATTAGACATAAGAAATATCTGGAAACCTTTGTTAGATAGATGTAATCTTAGGATAAGATCGCGTGCCAACTGAACGCATGCATGACTGCATCACCTCAGTTATGCTTCAGTGCACCTAGCTAGTATAAATAGTCCTGTAGTTACTTTACTTATTTAGTATTCAATTGAACTGAAGACGACTGGAGATACTTACCAGTTGAAACGTTACGTTGTGATTTAAAAGAAATAAAGACAATGGAAGTCCAAAACTCTTTTATCATTCAAGAAACATCATTGTCTCCAACCTTCAAACAGTCAATACTTTTTAGGTTGGCCAAACTAAACAACTGGTAAAAGACATACTTAGACAACACAAGTATGATTGTAGTAGGTAGTAGGGTAGACAAATCAGACTCAACAGCACTGAGTCTCCATCCCTATCGAACGGGCCATGACTTTGATTTTTCCCACCCACGAGTATTCGACAGAGAAAGTAATTACATAAACAAAAATATTAGTGAAATGATTTATATTAACTTAACTAATTCAATTAATTTTGAAGAAGTAGTCCATACTCAAAGTGGAGTTAAATGATACAGAAAAAGAAAAGCACGAAGTCTTTCTCCACAATCTTTATTAAACGAAAAACTAGGCGAACCTAGTATTACATCGACATGTTTCGAGTGTAGAAACACTCATCATCAGGAAACAAAGTGAAAATTAAAATGCTGATGTTTTTAGCAAGAGAAAATAATGGTGAGATTGAGCCGTAATGGAGCTTTTAATGGTGTACAAGAGATGTAAAATTGAAAAATCAGAAGATCAAAAATCAAGACTCCAGCATACTGAAGAGTCGAGGGTTAACGTAGAAGCACACTGTCGTGCGAAAAAAAAAGATAGGGTAGTAAAAATTAGGGAGTTTTGAAAAACATATCTGTTAAAAGTATTAATAAATTACTGAAACATCCTGAGTTTTATTGAGCCCAGTCAGAAACATTTGAAAATGTTGGGGTGAGATGTAAAGAAAGAAGAGAAAAAGAAAAATTTGTTTTTTTTTGGTCAGATCATCTTTTAATGTAAAAGTAAAAACAGTTGGGGTACCAGGCTTTTTACGGCCCAGTTACCCCGCCGGAGTCAAAGCAGACACATTGTGTGAAAAATTTTTTTTAAAATTTTCCACACAATGTGTCTGCTTTGACTCCGGCGGGGTAACTGGGCCGTAAAAAGCCTGGTACCCCAACTGTTTTTACTTTTACATTAAAAGATGATCTGACCAAAAAAAACAAATTTTTCTTTTTCTCTTCTTTCTTTACATCTCACCCCAACATTTTCAAATGTTTCTGACTGGGCTCAATAAAACTCAGGATGTTTCAGTAATTTATTAATACTTTTAACAGATATGTTTTTCAAAACTCCCTAATTTTTACTACCCTATCTTTTTTTTTCGCACGACAGTGTGCTTCTACGTTAACCCTCGACTCTTCAGTATGCTGGAGTCTTGATTTTTGATCTTCTGATTTTTCAATTTTACATCTCTTGTACACCATTAAAAGCTCCATTACGGCTCAATCTCACCATTATTTTCTCTTGCTAAAAACATCAGCATTTTAATTTTCACTTTGTTTCCTGATGATGAGTGTTTCTACACTCGAAACATGTCGATGTAATACTAGGTTCGCCTAGTTTTTCGTTTAATAAAGATTGTGGAGAAAGACTTCGTGCTTTTCTTTTTCTAATTCAATTAATTTTAGAACTGACACAAATACTTTGAGTGCTTGCTAGTCTGGGATCTTAAATAAATATAAAAATGTGTTTAATGAGAACGGGAGACATTAGTACCTCCAATATTGTGGTGAGGGAGGAATGAATCAACTTCACAGTTGGTTGTCTCGTTTTGTAATTGTAATAATTGTCGATTCAAAACATATCTACCATTGTTATAACGGAGCTCGTTATTAACTTGACCGAGGAGTCCATTTGCAATAACCGGTTTTACATCTAACTTCACCTTCAAACACCACTGTTTACGTTTTACTGTCAAAGTAGTACTGATAGTTCGGATATGAACATATTATTATTGCCAATGTGTTTTCTAGAAAATGTGTTGTTATATTCCGCATTATGATACAGGCCCAAAGACATTTTTATTGATATACAGGGTGGTGATTTAGTAACGGATAAATTTAATACAATCAAGATATGTTTAGGACATTATGCATCAAACATGTCTAGATTTTTACGGACATTCTGAAAATGCAATAACATACAGGGGTTTCCATTTAAGAAAAAAAAATTTCTGCCACACTTTTGTGGTACACCCTGTATACCTACATTTTATGTCAAAACATGCGCAATTTAAAAACAAAATCGACGGATTCGAGCGTTTATCCAAACACGTCCCCATTTAATTTGTATTGAATTTATCCGTTATTAAATCACCACCTTGTGTGTATTTGTTATTAAATCATATTTTTCATATGTATATTTTATTTCAACAACAACTATTTATTTAATGCTAAAGTTGTGATGTATTTATGTATTGATTAGGGACCTACACTGCCTCATTTTGATTTTTGCTATGACTGTATTTGTAATTTAAATTTTATTCGCATTAATTTATTGTAATTGTCTTCTCTTTCTCTTTTCAGACCCTTGAAAAAGTTTTTATAAAAAACGAAACGTTGGGATAAATACAATTGTACATTTCATTGCCCGTATTCGAATCTACTAGTAAGGGCGCTATACTTACCTAACTAAGTTATTAATGTCGTTATCTTCCTCAGTTATTATAGCGACACACATGCATACTGACTCTGATCTAGCCTCCCACTTGCTTTTTATTTTTTATATTGTATCTATCCACTACCACCGCTACTAATTCCGAAAATTGCTCCATTATGGTCAGTTAATAGTTAATGGTAAAAAGAATATTTCATAATCAATTCACCCGCGCCAATTCTGACCGTCCGACCGCGGTTCGACCACCAACAGTTGCGTCCTGAAACAGAAAAACAAAAACTAAAGTAGCATCTGTCGATCTATCCGATAATCAATAGGTAAAAGAAACTAGATACCCATAAGCATAACGAATATCGAGTATATTTTAGTTAATAGCTTACGTAAATGTCTATTATTTTCTCGTTCTTAGGAAAAAGTAAAATAAAACCTACAATTTTTAACCGGAACTAGGCGGGGACCAAATGATTTTAGCAAAGTTAAAGTGTCCCAATGTCAGCCCATGCTCGGAAATGTTAAAAGAAGGGACTAATTTACGAGGTATGTAATTTTGCGGCAGCTATTATTGCTTGCATGCAGAGATTTCTTTCGTTCTACCTTAATTCTACTGCCTTTTATATTTATTTAAGAAATATATGAAATTTAAACAGATATTAAGCATTGAATATCAAACTATATAAGAATGACGGATGTCCGAGAAAAGTTGGCAACCTATTTTTTGACGTATTGGAGCTGGTTTGGCCGCCATTGTGGAGTTGATCGTAACTCTAACCTTAAATCTGTCGTTATAATGCAGCGCCTCGGCAACAGATGTCTCAAATTCACTGATGTGATGTCGTGGTGTTGCCGCATATCGTATTTTATTGGAATTTTTAAGAATTCAAACATTTTTAACAGACAATAAAATAGGAGGTTCTCAATTCCAGCCGAATGTATGTTTTTGATAATAATATGTACGCTGATTACTCCGGGGTAATTGGACCGATTTTCACAATGATTTTACCGTTGCATTGGGTGTTAAATGTTAAACAAATAAAAGTAGATAAAAAGCGACAGCAAGTATAACTAAATTATGTTTTATTTCGTCGAAAAATAGCAAAATACGTAATACACTAATACAAACAAACTGGATGTTTCTTAAGTAAGAAAGTAAAACCTACTTATTTTAACCATTTTGAAAAGTAGTAATAATTGCAAATTAAAACCAAGTTATACAAACAAACCCCACATCATTCATATTTTACCCAACATAGGTATACGTTGTAGCCTAGGTAGGTATTGAATAGTGAGAGTCGTCATTTCATTATGTTAGAAATAGAATACATGGCGGTCAATATGTTTTCATGTAATTAACGTTGGGACGTCAAAAGGTTGAAAATATTATAAGCTACAAAGCAATTAAAAATAGGGACATTTTTAAGTTTAGACTATACTATAGGTAGGAAAATAAATGTAAGCTACTTAAATCTAGGATGGGTGTAAGTACTTATGTGAAATCAAGTTTTACGATAAGCTATAAAAATAAATTTAAAAAACTCATGCATCGAGTCAAACAGACAGGCGGCAACAATGTTTTAATTTAGCAGTGAAAAGGTTAGTCGCTTTCTTGTTGGTGCACTCATTGTGCCATCTATGAATTTGACGTAGCAGATTTAGGAAATCGGCTCATATGGCCTTCTTATAGTTTGATATTCAATGTATTAAGTAATTTTTGGTCAATACTTGGTCAAACTTAGAAGATCAAATTATTTAATAATCTACGTTTCGACTTCGACCTATATTAGGTCATCCTCAGAATTATAAATCTAGATCATCTGTGTTAAAATAAGTTTGCATACTGGGTTTTAGGATAAGTGCCTATTATTTTGTTTCAGCTGTAGTTATGCTGTTGTAAAGGCAGGCAGTGAGCAAGCGAACAAACCTGAACAAACTCAGTAGGTATGTAAACTTATTTTAATAAGGAGGATTTAGATTTATAATTCCGAGGTCTAGGCGCTAAGGCGTAAGGTGTTTTAGCAGTGTACACACGACAAATCCCAAACCGCTGACAGAAAAGATGGCGTTCGCAGAAGCCAAATTGTAACGTTAACGCAAAGCAAAAACCACGCATGCGTAGAGAAAAATTGGATATCGGTTAACAATTGCCTGTATATAGTAAATATTTTAATTCCTCTCGCAAGATGGTTTCCAAGTCACGTGACACTCTGTCAATTCTGGTCCATTGTATTTTTTTAAGTTGGTGTGAATTCCAGGATCGGACTTAAAAATTTTACATGTGATCCCTTCTAAAACAATTTATGCAATAGTCTCATCGGGTTTACCGCTTACTATATTGCCAAACATTGATAAAAAAATAATAAATAATAGGTAGGTATACAGGGTGTTCATTTGAAAACTTCCCACCTCGATTTTCCTGCTTTAAAATGAAAATGTGGAAAATGGCTCGGACCCGTCGATTTTTATTTCGAGGGGGACATATTTTATGTATATTGTCAATCTTGTTACTTCAAGCCCCTAGGAGGGAGGGGGGGTAAGATCTAAATCTTAAATAGATACCCTTATTTTATATAATTTTTTTGGATTCTGCATAAAATTCTGAATATTTTTTAATAAAGGCATTATTAGTCTATACTTAACAGTTTCCGAGATATTGACTCTTGAAAAATTACATTTTTGAACTTTGACAGCGTCTAGCTTTCTAACTGTACGTTTTAGAGCAAAACGGCTTACATGTCCCTATCTTCGATTTTTATTATCTTTCCAATAGTGTCAACTTCCGGTCAAACCGGAAGTACTATATTTCTTACATCCGGTTTAACCGAAAGTTCACACTATTGGAAAGATAATAAAAATCGAAGGGGACATGTAAGCCGTTTTGCTCTAAGACGTACAGTTAGAAAGCTAGACGCTGTCAAAGTTCAAAAATGTCATTATTCAAGAGTAAATATCGCGGAAACTGTTAAGTATAGACTAATAATGCTTTTATTAAAAAATGTTCAGAATTTTATGCAGAATCCAAAAAAATTATATAAAATAGGGGTATCTATTTAAGATTTAGATCTTACCCCCCCTCCCTCCTAGGGGCTTGAAGTAACAAGATTGACAATATAAACAAAAGATGTCCCCTCGAAATAAAAATCGACGGGTCCGAGCGATTTTCCACATTTTCAATTTAAAGCAGGAAAATCGAGGTGGGAAGTTTTCAAATGAACACCCTGTATATAAATCAAAATGTATTTTGAAAATTTTGTTTTATAACTATTATATTTTAAGGTAATAATATACATAAATTTTTATATGGGTTAAAGATAAAAGGTCAAAATAGCGTTAAAACCTTTCGAAACTAGTAATATAGGCTAACATAATGTTAAATACTTTATTTCAACGGGTATTTTAATTTTAATGTTAAAAAACACCCATTTTATCACTTTTTTGCTTCTACGATTGCTATGTATGGTATTACCCAAACACAAAAAACAGTGGCGGCTCGTGACTAGCGAGTCAGGGGGGGCGCTGGCTTTAAATAAAAAATTTTTAAATGTCTATTATTTTCGAAAGTACGTGTCTGTTTTTTCTAACTTTCTCCTTGTGAATTTTAATTTCATTAGCATCAGCACTACTTAAACAAGTTAAAATATTAGTTTGTCCTAACATTCTCTGAAAGATGTTTTAAGTCCTGCACCCCATTTATAGTTTAATTATCATCCCCGTCAAAAATAAGACACACGAAACAAAAAAAAGAATTTTTGTCCTCACAACCGGATATCCAGGATTTTTTATTATATATTTCTTTGTCAAACTTACGCGTAAACTGTGCCTTACTTTTACATTTTGATTGCACTTGTACTACGTTCAATTTTTAGTGGCCGCCCTGCATTTTTTTAAATCAAGTTTTTCACTTAAACTCAGAGAACTAAACACAAGCTTCTGTAAATCACTGACCTTCATATTACACGACATTTGCCAACTTTATAACGTAACTAATAAATCAAATCAAAACAAATAAACAAAACCTTAGCGGCATCGACAGGTCGGGTCGCCTCGTCAGAGTACATAATATATCGATTATTCTACCGTGGCATCGCGAACAGCTGTTGGGCGCGGAAAATTGGAGCTCATCCGTGGCCGCTCATTGTGCGATAGCAGTGGTGCGATGTATAGGTGACGTCACGCCTCCGTCGTCATGGCAACTCATCGAGAAGCCACGTTGAATCGGGACGGATAATCGGTCGCCAGCGCTTAGTATAACCTTGAGAGCGCGCAACTCGCTTGTCCATGAGTATAAACCTGCCGTTGGAATAGGGCTATGTTTGGTTTGAATTTATGCCCGCGCATAGTATAACCTACCCGCTGGAATAGGGCTATGTTTGGTTTGAATTTTTTTAATGGATTGCTTACATAGATTGCTTTATTGGTTTTTTAAGTAATGTATTTTTGGATTCTGTTTGAAATAATTGCAGGGAGGGCGGCGCCCCAGAGCCCTTCATTAACAAGCCGCCACTGCACAAAAATAAAGCATGCAGGGTTACTTTACCTTCTTATACTTATATTTGAATGAAAGGTTAAACTGGACATAGTTTAACCAGTGATTTCATTAATATTTCCTTTATGCAGAGTTTCTAGTATGTATACTTATACTTACGTACAGTTGGAATAATTAAACCATGAACTTTGGTAACTTCTCTAAATTTCTAGCTATATCTGTCTCATGTTAAAAGTTATATCGCTTTTCTGATACGAACTAAGATAGTTTAACCATAGTAAGGTACATCATAAAAAAACTATGAAAACTAGTAAAACTTATAAAAAACATGTAAATAGCTCATTCAAATTCAAATAGCTGATTTTTAAAGGTTAATAATAAGATTTATTTTTATTTTCTAAGACTATGGCGTAGTGCCAGGAGTGTAGGTACCTACCTAAATCAGAAAAATAATTTCTACTTATTTTTCTTGAAACAGAAAAGGATTACCTACGTAATGCAAAAATTAAACATTAGAAACCTAACCTTTACGAACAGACATTTTAAGAAGAAAAACTCCAAAAACTTTCCGCAAAAACGGCGTTCAGATGAAATGAAACTTATTACTATCCACTAACTTCCAAGGCACACAATAATAATTATGATCCATAACGATTTAACGTCTAAAAAAATAATAAAACAATTTTAACTGGTAAATTTTTGGTCAAATAAATAATAATTGTAGGTACTTACTGGCCAGACAAAAGTAATTAAAATTTATTCAAATTAAAAATTAAAGGCACCGAAACCACTAATTCTTTTGAAAACGTAATTAAATGTAACAGAAAGTACAAAAACGCAATTCATAACTCGGTGTTTGGGCCCAATACGGTCCACTACTAATCTGGGTATATTATTATGTCAAATGATTGATGACAAATTCCTGGTGTCATCTGTTGGAAAACTAGAGAATTCGTTGCGTTTTGTATACTAACGATGACGCTTTTCTTGCTGAAAGGGTTAGATGAGGAATATGTATCTTCGTCGTGTACGTGAAAATATATAGCCATTTATATATCCATCTCTCATAAATGCGGCAATGCAACGATCATATCTGTGGCAACGAGGTGCATTTCGAATAAGGGACTTTTAAATTAAAGGTTGGCAAACATGATACAAAGAAAGAAGAGATATGACATTGCGCATGTGGGCGGAGCCAAATCGACAGCCGCTTACGTCATGTGGTGATAATTTTCCGGCGGGCTTCGTATAACCTACGTTTGGTTTTATGTACTATTGTTATTATTTGTTATACAGAAAGAGGTTTTTAGTGTTTTTTTGGATTATTATTGTTGTTTGTTAGTGACAATTAGTTGTTAATATGCGTTGTGCAGTGGCGTTATGCATAAGTGACAATATGACAGTTTTTACTTCTTATAATTATCAGCAAAAGTATACCTATACATATTTATAATACAAATCAATGTTTAATATTTCAAATTTTAGCTTAAAAAAAGTGTTCTCTTCCTCGTAGGTGAGATAAAAAAGTTTAATTTGAGGAAATTGGTTTAAAATAATAAACTGTTATATGTGTGCCTTATTTTTTAATAATTGTTAATGTACCTCTTATACTATTATGATAATTACCAGTCCTAGTATATTTTTTTAAATGTCTAAATGAGTTTTTTACATCCTTATCTTTGGTCAAATTATAGTCAAATGCAGTGGCGGACTGGAGCGGGTGGCCGGGTGGCCATCGCCACCGGGGCCAGAAGGCCTTTGGGGGCCAATTGGTCCAAACATTTAAACAACATTTTTTTTTCAAAAAATGTTCTTAATGAGGGTTGGGGCCATAGAGGCCATGTAGCCACCGGGACCAAATGATTCCAGTCCGCCCCTGGTCCAATGTTAACAATATAAATTTATAAACAGACATCTCCAAAAATATTATCGTTACCTATTGCATAAAAAAAAGCTTAATAAGCAAATTAATTGATTTTGGCCATTTAAGGCTCGAAACTGTTCTAAAAATGTTTAAGACTGCACATTTGTACCTATTTTTTTTTTTTTCAAACAATTTATTGCTTAAGGTGGAAGGGCCAAAAAATATAGGTTATTTTTTTATGATTTTGTAAAAATAAATAAGTAATTGTAATCATTTAAAAGATAAAATGTATGTCAGCAGAAAATTATTTTCATTGAAACCAAATATATGCTAAATTTTAACATTTAACCCAAGAACATCATAAAATACGTTCTGATTTATGAACCTCTATCCTTAAAGTACTTAAAATAATATGCACTGAAATCTTCCAAATCAAAAATTGCAAAATATGCAGTAAAATTTCTATTTCTAACGGCTAATCCTATGTAATTTTAAATCTCGTTAGCACCACATGACGTCATTGCGCGGACCGGACCGAATTGGGAATACGATCGATCATATCTTTCTTTCTTTGTATCATGGTTGGCAAATATGTTTGACATTTGACAGCGGCGGCCATGACATCATTATCTGATAAATAATATAGATTTCATTAGAGTTACCTTGCTATTTTAAAATATGTAATCTGCTGATTGAACTTTTGCGTTTCTGATGTACGCCGCTCTCTGAGGTAACGCATTTCTTAAAAAAAATATTAGTTTATTGCAACGATTATTCTGTTTATTTGTGTTGAAACGACAACCTCAACGGTCAGTCAGCAAAAACCTCCTAAACACCATCAAAATAGTCCCCTCAAACGCGGTTAAAACTAAATTCTACCCTTCGGCAAACAAAAGACCTCCGGACCATTAATCATTGCCGTGACATCGCATTTATTAGATATATCTCAAATTATTTAATATATCTTGTGTCGGCCTTTGTCCATACTTTGGCGAGATATATGGGCGAGAACTATTGGAATGCCCATAAAATAAACCTCTTTCTTTTTGCCGAAAATTCAGCTTCTAAATGAGTTCGGCGCCACCTCCTACCGGGTCGAGGAGGATTATGCATTTCACACCTTTGTTCAAGATGGCTTTTTCAATTTAGTATTAATTATGGTTTGCCAAAATTAAAACTGATTATTTAAAGAAGAGATTTTAAAAGAGATAGGCGATATAGGTGTGTTAAAGAATAGTAGAATAACGTTTCAAGCATTTGCTGCAGTGGATATTTCTTTCTTTTGTTGGAACTTACGCACAATCTCAGAAACGTAAAAAATCAAATACAGGGTTATGATCAAGAAACAGATCACCCTTTTATATAGAATACCGTCCACTTAATCAAAAATCGCTCGAACCCGTCAATTTTTTTTTGAAATGCAGAAAACTTATTATACATATCATAAAAATGATACGTGTATTAATTTTTTTTATGAAACATAATTATATTGTATATTTATACATTCTACAATCAACTTTAGACATTTTTTATAAATTATGCTCTACGACGTTTACGAGATATTCAGTTTTAATAGACAAACAACAGTCAAGACAAACAAGAAACTATTTTATACGATGTTGAAAATATCCTCCACCAACTGTTCTGCAGTAGGGCTGTGCGATTAACGAAAAAGATAATCGATTTTCGATTATTTGAAATAATCGATTATTTTCTATTAATCGATTAATCGATAATAATCGATTTATCAAAAATAATCGATTAATCGAAAATAGTTAGTTATATCCAATTAATAGAAAATAATCGATTAATCGAAAATAATCAATAAATCGAGAATAATATATCTGATTAATCGAAAATAATAATCGATTAATCGAGAATAATCGAGTATTGAAAATAATCGATTGATTTAATTAAAATAAATCAAAAAGTCAACTAACGGAAAAACTTCATTAATCAAAAAATAGACTTTTAGTAGGGTTGAAAATTATTTCACGTAAAAGATTAACTAATCAAGCAAAAATAAATAGAAATTTATATTTAAGAAGTTTTATTTATTACAAAACTTTTATTCATGGTGAGGAAAGCGAGCTGTTCTATGTGATCACCAGTTAGTGAGGCCCTCAAGTCGCTTACTATGTGTCCTCCTTTACTGAATACCCTTTCAGATGGTACGCTTGATGCCTGTATACACAAAAAAAAATTTCGCACATTGGGAGAGAAGGAGAAATACACGACAATTATGTCTCCACCATACTAATGGATCATCATCAACGCCAATCGTTGGCATATTCATGTACTGATCATTTTATTTTTTTATTTTAACGCTAATACTGGTAGATAGGAGCAGTGTCTCCAATGGTTTTAAGGGATTTGAATATAGATGTAAGTCCGCTCTTCTTCTTATAGTCGGATCTGGTCTTATCGTGCGGGTCATACGATTCAAGAAAGACATACTCTCAGTTTTTATTTTCTTTACTTGCGTTTAATTTTACCCTCTAAATAAAATACGTAAGATAAATGAGACAGACTTATGTAATTTTGACATGAAAGACAAGGATATGTATTTTATTTTCAGCGATTCACAAAAGTTTGTACCTGCCACCTTAGTTGATTTAAAGATGTCAGTTTTGTAACTTTGACAGTTTGTGACAAAATGAAACAATTTTCTGGGTTTTTGCATCCCCAATCAAAAAAAAATGGTACTTAATCTGATAAACTATTTCGAAAATGAAAGAAAAAGTGGAAATTCGCCAACCAATATTCAGGAAACAGTAGCCAAAGCACTGGGAATTAGTTTAAGAACTGTGCAGAAAATTGTGCATGAAACAAAACATAACATAATACCCAAGAATACTAAAAAGTGTAAACGAAGAAAGCCAAAGACTGAGGATTTAAGCGAAAATATTAAAATGGGAGTTCGAAATGTGATTTACGATTTATACAAATCAAAAACCAATGTAACTCTTCCAGTTTTACAAAAAACATTAAAAATTCGGGGTGTTTTGGAAATTAGACTTGAAGCGTTATCAAAATTAATAAAAAATTTAGGTTTTCGCTATAAAAAAGACTGTAACCGAAGATTTTTATGTGAGCAGCCACAGATAGTGAGTCAGCGTGTTCAGTTTTTAAAAAAATATACGGACAATTACAAATCGAAATTTAGAAAAGTGGTATTTTTAAACGAAACGTGGATATTTTCGAATGGAAGTGGTTCAAAATCTTGGCAAGATGAGTCTGTAAAAAGTGTTAAAAGGAAAAAGGGGTGCGGTACGGGAAAGCGTTTTATTATTTTGCATGCCGGTTCTGCAACAGGATATGTTGCAGGTGCGAGTTTAATTTTTTCTTCAACATCAAAAAGTGCTGACTATCATGATAATATGAATTGCGAAATGTTTGAAAAATGGTTAAAAGTTCAATTGATACCAAATTTGGATGATTCGTCTTTAATTGTATTAGATAATGCATCATATCATTCAAGAATTTTAAATAAACAGCCTACTTCATCTTGGAGGAAAAGTGATATTTATGAGTGGCTGGAAAAACACAACCAAAATCCTTTACCAAATATGCTTAAATCGAAACTCCTATCAATAGCAAAGTCTCTTAAAAAACCCAAAATATACGCGGTAGATGAAATACTGCGTGAATATGGTCATGAGGTTCTACGACTGCCGCCATATCATTGCCAGTTTAACGCAATAGAATTAATAGGGACTGGTGCAAAGTCTTATTATGAAAAACATGTAGGTGATGGTTTTAAATCCGACCAAGTACAAATAGTTTGGCAAGATTCGTTAGATCATATTACACAAGAGTACTGGAAGAAATCGGTGGAACATACAGAAATATTAATAAGGGATTGGTGGGATCGAGAACAAGTACTAGATGTCGAAGTAGCGCCAATGATAATTGCTCCATTCGAAGACGACTCAGACGACAAGGAATTTTCAGATTTTATAAATGACGATGAGAGTTTTTAGGCTATAACTATAAACGGTGTTTTTCGTTTACATTTTTTAGTATTCTTGGGTATTATATTATGCTTTTTTTTCATGCACATTATTCTGCATAGTCCTTAAACTAATTCCCAGTGTGACGGTTTCCTGCATATTGGTTTGCGAATTTCCACTTTTTCTTACATTATCGAAATAGTTTATCAGACTAAATGCCATTGTATTTTTAGGTTTTACTAGTAAAATTGTTAAACTAATTGCACTGTTTATTATTGTCGTTTTTAATTAAAGGGTAAAGTAGGTATATAATTAACGATTATATAATTTTTTTGTAACTTTTTTAACTCCCCTGTACATAATTTTTACAAAACTAATAATATTAGGTATATGTGGCTACTGGCTATCTTCGCGATAGCTAAAATAATGAAACTATTTTTCCTTCCTTCGGTATATTTGTAAATAATCTCACAACATTTTGATAGCCTCTGTGTTGTCTGATTTGATGCATATGATCAGTGACCTTTGGACCCGCACGTTAAGACCAGATCTGACTATACCTAATATCTCTTGTCTGGTAACAGAAATAGGAAGAGATTCAAGTTCACTGCTGAGTTCTGTTATTTTTTGGATTATAATTTTAATTTTTGTAGAGTCAAAAAATGTTTCTTTAAATCGTGGATCTATAAAAGCAGCAATGTGCAAGTGTTCGCTGGTTTGCTCATCGCTTTCATAACGATCTTTCAAAATTTGAAAAATTAAGAGAGCTATTTCTTTTTTCAGACTCACGATATCGTTCTCAATTTCGGTTTCTTCATACTTATCCACCTGTGTTTTACCCAATTCAATACAAATAGGTAATAAGGTGGACCCATAGACAATTTACCTTTAGATAAACAAACAATAATCACGAAAGTGGCAGTTTTATGGCCTCGCGCATGAAAACAAAACTGGGAACTATTAGACATGCGCACTGCAACATTATCGTTTGACGAATGGGAAAATAGACAGATCCGGGCTTTAAAATTTAAATTCTTGCTCATATGCCACCATAGAGAGTTTATTTTACCCCTATTTGGGCATAATACAATTATACAACGGCTGCAACTAGTACTAGTTATTGTTTATATTACAATCCGAGTCACTAAAAGCACAAACACAATTCACTAACTAAACTACACAAAAACCAGAAATCCATAAATATTAAACACCAGTCCTACAATCCACGATAGCCGATCCGATAGCTGAAAACTTTAGAAAACTACAAGGAATCCGCAGAGAAGAGAAACCTTAAAACACAACAACAAAAATGGCGGCCGAGTCGGTTCTGGAGAGTATTCTTGAGCGCGTCGATTATTGTCGATAAAGTAGGACGGCCGATAACACGAGGTTTGTGCGCATGCACGAAGGTTCCCCGAATGAAGACAGCTGACCGACAGTCATGCGCTCGGACGTATTTTTTCACCCATAAAACGTAACTTTTGTTTGCGCAGGAGATAAGCTGTAGGTATCTAAAGGTAAATTGTCTATGGGTGGACCCGGTTACATAATTTTCGCCGGACAGAGTTTCGGAAATTTCTTGAATTGGACTAAGTAAATTTACAGTGAGATTTAGAAGTTTTAGATCGTCAGCGTAGTAAGTTTGCTAAAAATTTAATCGGTTTTTTTATTAATAATCGATTAGGTAATCAAAAAATCGTATAAAATTTTTTTTTCGATTAATCGATTAATCGAAAAATATGTTTAGTTAGTTTTTATAGTTAGGAAAAAAAATATTCAAAGCAATTCCCAGAAACAACTGGACATAGTGGACATCATCAAAATAGTATGTAGTTTACTCCCTACATTTTGCTGAAAGTGGCATAATATTATACATAATTCGCGAAAACGATTATTGTATATCAAATTGTTCTCTGTATCAAACATTTCGACAAAAACTATAAATGTTATAAAAAAAAGGTTCTATTTTAACACCCTATTACTGTATGTTTGTTTATAACCGACTTCTTTGAACCCTATTTTGACCCACTTTAAACGGTCAGATTTAATTTAAATTTTTTAGACTTATCAAGAACCGCTGACAATACAATAATTTGATAAGTTTATCTCATTATCCTGATCAGGATCGCCGGAATTAAATCATTTCCTTACAGATCCTCTGTATGAGAGTGAGAGAGATAGAGCTCACCGTATGCGCATGCGTACTATACCTACTTTCCGGCTCGAGCACTCGGCTTAATAGTTAGTGCGTTCGGTTTTGAAAGGGTCGAGCAGAGCGAGCAGATGCAGATTTAATGTCACGTGATATTCGGGCTAAACGAGCGCGTAGCATTTACCGAACCCTTATAGAGTTTGTCGAGTTCCATCTGACATAAAATATAAAATTAACCTCACTTTATGTTGGTGGTTTGAAGAGACGAAAATGGAAAATATTCCAGCACTTAGGGGAGCACAAATGATGATGTTTGATGATGATAGCGACGAGGAAGAAAGCTGTTCGATTACAAAAGTTAATGGCTATGCCGAAAATATTGTCCCAGCATTCTCTGACAAACAATTTCAATATAATTTTCGTATAACACCGGAAACTTTTGAAATTCTATTGCAAAAAGTGCACAGTATTTTGCCTCCCGAAGCAACTCACAAAGGACATCCATCAATACCGTTGGAAAAAGAACTTTTAGTTATGATCTGGTGTTGGTCCAATTTGGAATGATTTCGGTACGGGAATTATGTTTGATTTTGTATGTTAGGTTAGGTAAAACAAATTTCCAAATTTGCTGTCAAAACAAATTCAATTAGTTTTTTTTTTTTTTTTAATTTTACTTTATTCCCAACCAACTTTACAAGTTTATTACAGGGATAAGTATATAAAAATAACTAACAATTATTACTCTAACTTAATAGGTAGATATATATATATAAAAAAGGCAGTTAAAAAAAATAATTCGTTTTATATTATAAACGTATGATTAACACAATAACTACAATCGATATAATGGACTGTATAATAATAATAAATTTAAACTTTAGTACTTTTGATAGATTAATTTAATTTTTCATTTCGTTGACATATTATTATCATTACAATTTAGCTCAATTAACATTTGAACTTCATCAAATTCTGCCAAAATATTCTCTGCCCTTTGAACATTCAATTCTAACTCAGAAATAATATCATCACTTAGATCAATAGCAGTTTTAATAGACTCTATGAATTTTACAAACGTGTTTAAACGTTGTTCAATTATAGCTCGTTTTCGGTACAATTGTTTAAATTCAACAGGTTTTAGAGGCATTTTGCAATTAAAAATAAATTGAAATCAAATAATTTTATCAAAATCTATCGATTTTAATTGTCAAACAATCTGCAAAATATTACGCGTACACTTGTACACAATCAAAAAATCAAACCTTGTAGGTACTAATCTATAACACTCATATATATATCAAATCAAATCAAATTAAATGGCACTCCATCAATAAATACCTAGTACCTACTAATAATTAACACATACAATACCTGAGCAGGTACCCCTTTCCTTTAATTAATCATTAATCTATCAATAATCTTGAATAAATCACATTCAAAATATTATCAAATCAATCAAAATCAGTTCTGAAATCAACTCTATATTTAAGTAGGTAACTCAAAATCCGAGTCAAAAAAAATCCAAAAGTATAGAGAAATCAATTTTTTTTTTTAAACGATTTTACCTTCAAATTTAAACTACTACTTACAAAATCGAAACCACTTTTGTCGGAACACAGGAATCATTTAAAAGGATATTTTCACATTTGTCCTCTTACTGTGCCGACCATAAGCTGGCTTGTATCAAATCTCGCTGAGCAGCAATGGTTTTCTTGACTTGCGGAATGACGGCGTCTTCACAGGTTCAAACAAAATTTAACCAAATCACGCAAGCACATCCGACGCGAATGGCCAAAATGTTTTGTTTTTTTGCTCCGTTAGCTTCATATTTTTAGGTGAGGCGATACGAGGTAACTCCGAGTGCTCGATTTTTTAAATATCGAACGCCGAGCAGTTACACCCGAGGTCATAGATCTAATAAACGAACGCAAGACTGCACCAATGAGCAGACCGAGGAGACAGATTTGCATTAACGAACGCACTAAGTGTTGGAACATTCTTTCGCTAACAGTTGGTCCGTTGGCCGAGCGGGTTTGTTCGGGTTTGTGAATTCAATGCTTTGAATCTAGCCATTTAAAAAAAATGGATCCACTGCTTTAAATCTAGCCATTTCAAAAAGTAATTTTTAAATTAGTGACAGTATTCCATCTCTACTCCGGACCTCTCTATGACTATCTCTACTCAAAAAAAAATGTTCTTAACAATAACTCAAACTAAAAAATGAAAAATAAATATAGTTATTATTTATTTTTAGAGTTAAATATCAACTTAAGATTCTAGATATCAACAAACTAAATTAATTTAATTTAATCTAAGCTAAATAAAGTTCGATTTTCATTTAAAATTTTTTAAATCATTTCACTGATTATTCAAGCCCTTTTTGTTTATCATTCCTGATGTGGTAAAAATACCTTGTTTGCCAAATCCTCACAAAGTCACGATTTATATTACTTTTTTCTAGTAAAACTTTGCGTAAACATATTAATCTTGTCTTGACGTTAACGTCCATGCACCCTCTCAAAATCCTCCGTTTTTTGTACAAAGTAATTCGTGATTACAAGGCATCAGCGTACGAGTTATTTTATGCACCCCATGCAGGCTATTCCGTTAGGGAGTGGCCTTGCAACCAATGTCCAGCGTCCTTTGAGACCATCGGCCATGGACGTTCCTGCTGCTTGATTCACACCATCGGGATTGTATTACGCGTTACTCATCGCGAGGTCGTAGATAAATTACTAACCCTCTGGTCAAAATATTTTGTCCGGGCGAACACAGAACCGAACTGGTCAAATCTCCACTCGGCTGGTATAATATTTAGTACATTTTAAAGATGGCATAATTCAAATTGCGCGACAAATTTACTATCAACAAAATCAGTTATACAGCTTTATGATAAAAAAAAGCTGACCAGCCTTTTATATAAAATATCGTCCACTTAATCAAGAATCGCTCGGACAAGTCAAATTAATTTTTTATGAAATGCATTTTCTTTAGAAAAAACTTACTATGCAGGGTGGATCATAGAAAAGCTAAATGTATCAACTTTAATTTTATTAATGAAACAACATACAGTGTTACCAGTAAAGTCCGCATCATATGGATTTTTTTTATTAATAGCTTTTAGTAGTCACGTGATTCGCATTATCTGTCAAATTTCAATTTTTTTCAAAAAATAATTCAAAAGTAGGGTTATTTCTGAAAATATCGAAAAAAGTTATTAGAAAAAGTTTTTTTAAATGCAGTTTCTAGCCCACCTGCAAATTTCAGCTGCATAAGATAATTTTGATTTTTACCCACCACTACATTTTTTTTTCCACTTGATGAACACTTTACTGATGACACTGTGTAATTTTTTTTTATTATTAAGGTGTATTACTTTCAGACACAAACTACGTTTTTAAAAATACTTATTTTATGAAGTTACCTTATACAGGGTCAAAAACAAATAAACTTTGCATCACATGCGACCAAATTTTAATAGCCCAATTTTGATTTCTTAGAAAAACACATGCACGTTTAATATGGTGCTACTTTAAAGAAAATGTATCTGAAATAAAGCATTGTCAAAACTAAAAAGTTTTATGTAGGTTGGTTTGCAAAAGTGGTGCAATTTACAAAATATGGGAAAAAAAATCAAAATTATCTTATGCAGCTCAAATTTTGCATGTGGGCTAGAAACTGCATTTAAAAAAACTTTTTCTAATAACTTTTTTCGATATCTACATTTTTTTTTACCTATCTTCAAGCGTTTACGAAATATTAACTTTTAAAACAAAATAAACAAACGACACAGTATGAAAGAAACTATTTTATAAGATGTTAATTTTATTAATAATAATATTAAGCCAAAAAATAACACAGTGTCATCAGTAAAGTGTTCATTAAGTGGAAAATAAATTTTAGTGGTGGGTAAAATTCAAAATTATCTTATGCAGCTGAAATTTTACATGTGGGCTAGGAACTGCATTTAAAAAAACTTTTTATAATAACTTTTTTCGATATTTTCAGAAATAACCCCACTTTTGAATTCTTTTTTGGAAAAAATTAAAATTTGACAGATAATGCGAATCACGTTCATTCTTTTTTTGCTTAATTTTCATCTCGATCGAAGCAGAACTTGATGCGAAAGTCAAATTTCGAATAAAGCTATTAATAAAAAAATTGTGTGTGCATAAGACCACACGACAGAAGTGAAAACTTCAACAAGGTGAAATTAACAATATCAAATACAATTTTTCAATTTTGTTTCTTTTAGGTTAGGTTCGTAAGCAATCATAAAAATAACATAAACTTGGAATACGGGATAATTTTACTGCATACGAAAAAAGATATTTCCTAAAATTGAACAACCCTTGAATTTTTACATCTTCAACAGAAGTCAGAAATCATAATAAATTAGGTCCACGGAATAAGCAATTACGGTAAACCTTACTTCACCCTACGTAAATATATAATTTAAAAAATGCCAGAACATACCTGAGACGCAGACGAGTGTCTATACAACGCACACTGTTTGCGGCATGCTCTTGCATATAACGTTCATTCGGGTCAGGGTCAGTTCGGATTGAATATAGCAGTTGAATTCGAGCGTTACACAGCCGAGTGTGACGCGTGACGGCTCAGTTTAATTCAGTGCCCACAAAAAGTGCTAAACGCGCCTAAAGAAGTTTTCACTTCAAAAATCCCATATGATGCGGACTTTACTGGTCACACTGTATAAAAGGCTAATCACTTACTTATCACAACGCATATGCTGCACAGATTTGCAATTTAAATAAGTGTATCTAGCTGATTTACTCGCAGTCCATCCCTGTCTCCCTTTTTTCAAAATAATTGGAATTTGGCCGCTCAACCCTCTGCACGTTGCCACATTATGCCCCTTTCTCCACCCCTGCAGCCCCGTAAGCTGCTCCTATTGACAAGTATCGGATTACTGAATTTACGGAAATATCTTCTGTTTTCTTAGCTAAAGGCCCCCGTGTATTGTCAAGAAATGAATGAGTATTAGTTCGCGGTTCTGTTATTGAATGGCGTTTCTTCATTTTCAGAAACTTAAGACTTTTTGCATCATTTTTCTTATTCTTTTAGTTTCTAACAATTTAAAGCACGCTAGTAGGAACTCAAATATATTGAACGTTATACTAAAACCTCATTCTTTTTTTATTTAAGCTTCTTTAGTAAATACGAGGATGTTAATATCTCAGAAGCACACATAAGAATCAAATCGTCACCTTAGAGTTATACTGTTGTATGTCGCATTTTTTCTGAAATTGACTTTTTGGTGTTAATAAGTTGTATGTACCTCAAACTTGCCTTCCAGAGAATTACAATGTTGTATGTTACACCATATGTCATTGGCAACCATAAATACATTGTTGTATCAACGTGAATTGCGATTTTTAGAGTCTCATAGTTGTATATGTGTCACATACACCTTTGTAATTTTATATTTTATTCCTATGGTCACAAATAATACACATACAACTTTGTTTTTATTTGGTTGGGTCGTTGAGTTAGTGTGCTAGTGGATTCCTGAGGTGGATAAGGCATACTATATGGCTATACTTCCCAAAAATGATAATGCCTAACATATTTATTTCTCTAGTTCTGGATTATATTCTTATTTGTAGTTATTTTGTTTTTTTGTAACGTTACAGAGTTGTATGTTTTCATAATTAAAAAAAAAATAGAGTTACATAATTGTATGCGTTTTTTCTAGTGCCCAAAATTAGAAAAAACAATGTATATGTGTATATTTTTTCTATAAAACCGTAATAATTATAATGAAACTAACTAAGTACAAATTTTCTTAAGTGTAGGTCTGTCCATAGCACTGTAACAAAAAGCCAATTTTTCATAATGCTTTTTCTCAAAACTTGGTTTACTGCACATACCACAGTATAACTCTAAGGTGACGAAATGTAGAGTTTTTCCCTATTTTTATAATTATTAGTATAGTATCGTGCGAGTAAAAATTATTTGCATTAAAGAGGGCCTTGCATCTAAGGACGGAATGCTTAGCCGTAGAGCTTAATACCTGTTGGGTGTCAGTAACTACCTGAATTAACAATCAATCAGTTATTCCGCCATCTTTGACAATCGTTACAAGTAATTTGATCCATCGCTAATTTTTCCAATTTCTTGAACAATTCACACAATGGGCTTTACGGAACAGCACAAAACATTCATGGTTGAAGGTTGAAGCGTATTTTCGAAACGGGGTTAGAGTAAATGGTGAGTGGCAATACAATCCTGGTTTGTGCATGAACGATTTTCACGAACATTTTACTAACGTTGCTTTTATTGCTGGGGATTTTTATCATTGCCTGAAAAGAACCGTGGCTGTGTTTAGGAAAACAGGTTCTATACAACACAAAAAAGGAACAGGAAGACCATCTGTAAGAACAGAAAAACTTGTTGCAAACGTTTGTGAAATAATGCAAAATACGCCAACAACTTGTATTAGACGCCTGTTTTTTAAGATTTTATTTACAATATTTACTACTAATATACAAAAAATACCGAGGGTTTTTCCATTTTTGGGTCTTCAGCGCCGTACTCTAACGAATCCCATTTAAATATACAAGCTTCATGGCTCCAGGTCTGTGCCACCGAATTGAAACCGATGACTACATTCATGGCCTAAATTCGTGCCATAAAACGTAAGGAGTAAAATTCTTAAAGCACAGATACTGTGCCATGTGGCAGTTAAAGTGTTAAGAAGCAGCTAAATTTATTTCCATATAAAGTGCAAGTATTCCAAGAAATACAAACCGCAGATTTTGAAAGACGCAGGAATTACTCTCAATGGTTTACACAAAATTTATTGGAAATAAATTATTTATTAGACCTGACTTTTTTTCGGATGAAGCCTGGTTCCATCTCTCCGGTTACGTGAATTCTCAGAATACATGTAATTATTTTTGTTTTTCTTTCTGTTAATTTTGTAAACAACAAAATAAAGTTGTATTTGTCTACTTATTTTATTACTCATTACCTAGTTTGGCATATCATGTCATAATATGAATTTGACAAAATTTTAACCTAGATTTGGTTAGATATATCGTCCCCATATCATTGTGATCTAAACCAAGGCCCACGATTTTTAATCCAAACCCTCTTTGATGCAAATAATTTTTGCTCGCACGGTACTCTCCCAAAGAAATACCTCAATTCAAAAATCTGTTACCAAGACAAACAACATTTCCACTTTACCCAGGGATAACAACTTTATACCTGTTTAATTAAATGTTACCACTAGTGATATTTAGTGACAGCCGAAGACCTGCAACTATTTTGAAAAATGTATCTTGGCTATCGGCGTTGGTAGACTCTGAAGAATGCTTGCCATTAATTCTAAATCTATGTCACTATTTTCTAGCAGCTTATTTTTCATTCATCAGACTTTATTCTGTATTTATTAGACAAAGACCTATTCCAACATTTCCAACACTCAGATTGAGAGTTTGGCTAAATATACTTTATTTTAAAAGTGCTACTGTCACGCATAAAACACATTAAAGAATATAAATAACCGGTCATTTTGCTGATAAAGGCGATAACTATGTTACCCCGGAACTACGTCACCCCGGATATGCCTTATCATATATTTTTCCAATTTTAGTATTTTTATCTTTTATATTGTCTGGGGTGGCAAATCAGCGTACAGTGTCAGTGAGTGCCAAATTTTATCTGGTATTTTAAATGAATGTACATACGTCTGAAATATGCATAATATCTGCATACAGTCTCATGACGTCAACGGCGTATCCAGCTCATGCGCCTGGAGGGGGTAATCGATCGGGGGGGAGGGGCTTAGGGATCGCGCCAAAGGCGCAAAAAAAAAGCGCCGCAGGCGAAAAATTTTTAGGTGCCACGCTCTTTTTTGAATCATGGTGCTTGGTTTTCAAGTGGGAAAAATAAAAAACACAACACAAAATCCTCAAGAAAAGCTCAAAAACAAACCTAGTAATAATTGAGGTGAAGAAAATGTAATACTTAGTGTAGGAAATGTTTAATGCGTTGCCTATATACAGGGTGGCCTTTTAGTGTGGCAAAGTACAATAGCTCCGTTACTATTTCAAATACATTAAAAATATTAATACAAAAGTTGAAGGGCAGTAAGTGATTTATAACGTAAAATTATTTTTAACTCTATAGGGTGGCTCAAAAAAGCGGAACAATAAAAAATGTACTTTTTTTAAATGGAACACCCTGTATATTTTTTCATTTTTAAATTTTAGATAAAATTATAATTATTTTTTATTAAATACATTATTAGTCTATACTTTATAGTTTCCGAGATATTGACTCTTGAAAAGTGACATTTTTGAACTTTGACAGCTTCTAACTTTCTAACAGTACGTCTTAGAGCAAAACGGCTTACATGTCCCTATCTTCAATTTTTATTATCTTCCCAAAAAAATCAACTTCCGGTTAAACCGGATGTTACTCGAAAGCAGGAAATATAGTTGTTCCGGTTTAACTGGAAGTTGATTTTTTTGGGAAGATAATAAAAATTGAAGATAGGGACATGTAAGCCGTTTTGCTCTAAGACGTAGTGTTAGAAAGTTAGAAGCTGTCAAAGTTCAAAAATGTCACTTTTCAAGAATCAATATCTCGGAAACTATAAAGTATAGACTAATAATGTATTTGATAAAAAATAATTGTAATTTTATGTGGAATTTAAAAATGTAAAAATATACAGGGTGTTCCATTTGAAAAAAGTACATTTTTTCTTGTTCCGCTTTTTTGAGCCACCCTATAGAGTTAAAAATAATTTTACGTTATAAGTCACTTACTGCCCTTCAACTTTTGTATTAATATTTTTAATGTATTTGAAATAGTAACGGAGCTATTGTACTTTGCCACACTAAAGGGCCACCCTGTATGTTGCCGAAATCAGAGCTTGAGTTTCGGGGGTGGGGGGCTGTACCCCCCCCCCAGCTACGTGCCTGGCTAGGATACTAGATAATAGCAACTTTAAGAAGTAAGGACAAAAATTAAACAACGCTTAAGTAATCTTGGGGGGGGGGGTAATTACCCCCCATTACCCCCCCCTTGTATACGCCGGTGCATGACGTCTACAGAAAAAGGGAAACGCGTATGAATAAATGACATTTTAACAAAATTTGAAACTCAGTTAATCTTCGCGTTTTCTTGGTAAAATAGAAATACATTTAACATGCACTAAACTTACCAAAGGAAAACGCTATGAACAACCCTGACAACATACAAGAATGTCGCCGCTCAAATAGGGTAAAGGAGCCAATCAAGCGATGCGCCTGTGCAGTTTTCGCGTTCAATGCTGCGTTGTCATATTATAATTAACGTTCTCGGTGTAGTGCAAAGCCGCCTAAATGCCAGGTGTTTTTAAATACAGATAACTGAATTAGTTCTCAGTGAGCACAAGGTTTGACAACCTACAGTAATTAGAATGTATAAACTAATAATATTAAATGTATAATAGCAAATTAATGATGATTAAAGAAGCCATGAAGTGACATCGGGCAACGCCGCATCAGCTGGGAGTTGCGGATCCACAAGCTATTATTATGACGGGCGGCAACGGGCGAGTTTTTTATTCTTTCTGATATTTTTTGTGTTTTTTTGGCTCTGTTGCCACTATGTTGATATTGAAAAATGTACAAAAAAGTAATAAATAGTTTTTGGTAACAAGAAAACTTACCTAATTATTAAATAATAGTAGTTAATATTGCGTTGAGAAGCCGTTTTTGTTTCACTAGGAGTAGATTTATTTGATCGATCAAAAGTAATACTTATTCTATTGTACAAATTATTATCTTCTGCGTTTAAATTACAGGATTGACTATCATCTTCTGAAGTCTCAAAATTTAGTAAGTTTAAGGCTTTGTTTAAGAAATCTACGCTTGTCTTAAGAAAGTCACCTACTATCTGGGTAACTTCGTTACTTTCACAATGTATGAATTGGTACCGAGGCAATAAGTTTTCAAGCTGAGACCACCTGCTTAGTTTCATTTCAAAGGGTAAAATCCTTTTAAAATCATTGTAAGCCAATTTATTACCTTTAAAAAAAAACCTTTACCTTCACATCAATGTCCACTGAAACCTGATTAACAATATTTGTACAGTCATTGGTCAAATCTAAACTAAAAAAATATACTACACTCTCTTCACCTGCTTTTAAAACACTTTTATAGTTAGAGTTACACCCAGGAATACAGCAGGGGCTTGGCATGTTGATAAATAAGCAAACTAAAAGAAAAAAATAGTACTTACTTAAGTACCTAGGTATCTAGAGATATCCTACCTACTTACGAACTATCTCTACTAATTCAAATATACCTTCAAGTTAAATAAACACTTCAATATTTAAAAAATTAACTGTAGCCACAAAACAATAAAGTTTATCCCAAAGAGCTAACTGGAATACCAAAAACACAACTTTTAAATTAAAACAAATAAAATTCTGCCGCCATTTATAAGACCTGTAAACAAACCGCCAGGCCGGCCAGGCTGTTGGATTTTTCACTTTATTAATGCTATGATAGCAAACTCGCGCCAAAAATGTTCACTAATGTTTTGTAGAGGTTCTTAGCAATTATGTGACTTAAATTTTCTATTAGATATCAATCGAAAACCGGATAAAAATACAAATTAATACGAAAACCCGCGAAGTTACCACTTACGTCACGCGTAAATTACATACTAAACCATGGATAACCTCAAAAAGTCACTTTAATAACTTGCGGTGATTGTCCAAAAACCTATATACTTAGGCCAAACAGGTAGAAGTTTTTTAAAAAGAATCAAAGAACATTTTAATAGTTTTGTAAATCGCAAAAATGATTCCAATTACGCGAATCATCTTAGGATCATAAAGGATCAAAATTAAACCATCTCGAATCACTGGAAATAAACAAGCTTAAAAATGCAAATGTGTTGTTAAATAATCAATTAGACCTAAACAATTCACCTTTATTGAACTTATTTTAATATTCTTGTCAAGCAATATAACTCCCAATTTCATAAATTTTGTAAATAAAATTAAGATAGGAAAACCCCAAACTTTTGATCTGTTCTTAGAACTAAATTGTTTGTCAACCTAGAATAAATTATTCAAAATATTAGGGAAACCCATCGTTTATACCGCCCTTTACAATAAAATTTCTTTTGTTATTATACAGGCATCTATATATAGCGCATCTTTAAAATTAAATGTACATTACCTGACGAAGCTGCAGTGCAGTGAAACATGTCGTATTGTCAATAAAAAGTGGAATTTAAGTAAAAAAGTGTTTTACTTACAGTAATAAAACAATACTCAAAAAGTCACGTGACACATGGATTTTCAAGCAGTGTTGTCGATGTTTCTGTTTCACGGCTTCTCTCAAGGTGGTTGTGGTCTCAACTTAAATAATAAACACCCAAAAAATGTAGTCCCTAAAAACTGACGCGTGAGCTTTTTACGGCGAATTGGGAACTTTTAAGAAGAAACCAGTATCAGCTCTTAATGTCAAATGTGGATGTCAACTGTCGAAACGCCTTGTTTTTGGGAAAGGTTTACTCTATTATTGTAGGTCGACCCAACTTTGATTGAGCTTTTCTATTCTTGAACGGTTGTGTCTATATTAAATATAACTCAAAAAAGTTTGCCGACGTGCTAAAAAAATTTTTTAGTTGTTTGGATCTCGTCTAATAAAAATATTTTTAAAATTTTAGCCGTTAAGCCTAAAATTCAAGTAAAACATCCAATATAATTTTAGAAACTCTTAAAACTGATCTTTTATTTATTTACTGCCCAATAGATTGAATTATTTATTTGATCATCGACCCCTATTATGGACAAACTTTCCTTTTACGAGAAAAGTTGGAAAGCTTTTGCAAGTATCATAATATGAAATCTTAATGTAACTTCTGACTTTCGCAAAACCCATAAAAAAGTTTACTCCTTCACTTTAAAACTTTTATAATTGGTTTTACTTTTTCTATAATGTTTTCGTTATCTCGAGTTCTTTTAGCAAAAAAATTATTTTTTTAACGGACAGAATAAACTAAGATTAATTTTCTTTTGAGAGTCTAAAGAAGCGGTTTTGATCTTTAATGTAATATACTACTGATTTATAAGTCAAAAAAAAAAACTTAAAAAGCTCATGCGGTATTAATTCAAACTGAAATATCATACCACCAATTTTGAGCTGCCGAAGGAGTGCGAAAAATATGCATTGTTGTGGTGCTCAGTTCAAATTTTTTTAAAAATAAATAGTTTATTCACATTTATTTATCTCACTAAGGTACATAACATAATCCTCCTGTAACATACTCTGTTTATATTTTTTCACATATAAAATAATAAGTGAATTCACGATGTTAAATCTGGCAACCCAGCGGTACGGGTTTCGGGTTTGCCCATATCGTGCGCTAAGTTCTCCCGGTTACTGTTCTATCTCTTTCTATTACACAATCCTCTAAATTGCATTATTATGGGTTTGACGTGGATTCTGTTAAACTAATATCATCTTTTTTAACCAACCGTGTTCAAAAAGTCGTTGTTGACAACATAAACTCCAATCCGGTTGACATTCTTTCAGGGGTTCCGCAAGGCTCCATTCTGTCTGTCTCCACTATTATTCATTATTTATACAGCAGAGATCATAACTTCTGCGCAACTCTGTCAGTTAGACGCTTACGCGGACGATACTCAACTTCACCTGAGCTTCTCCACAACAAACTACTTGGATGCGATCCAGCAAATTAATTTCTACTTGGAAACCATTATTTCCCTATCTTATAATCTTAAATTAAATTCGTAAAATTCCAAAATTTTGTGCTTTGCAAACAAAGGTAATCGTGACACTGTTTAAAAATAATGTGAACATTCCTCTAAATGGCGTTCATCTTCCTTATGTACATGAAAAATCTTGGTATTGTTTTGGACGAGGAGCTGCGCTTCAAAGAACACGTAAAAAATATTAATAAAAAGGCATTTTATTCCTTAAAATAAATTTACAATAATAGACATATCCTCGATCAAAAACTTAAAAGAATGCTCTGCGATAGCCTAGTTATGTCACACTCCTACTGCGACTTCATTTATATGCCTTGTTTACATGAAATTGAAAAGAATAGAATACAACATTTTTTTGTTTGGTTCCGCGTCAATTTCTGGACGATAATTATCCTACCGTCGTAAGAAGAGCGGGGCCGCAAGCCTGGCCTCCCAGATCACCAGACCTCAATTCTCTTGATTATTTTCAGTGGAGCCACTGGAAGTCACTATAGTTTACAAAACTCCAATCGAAAATGAACAAGATCTGAGAAACAGGATATTTGAATCATGTGCCATTATTAATCAGACACCAGGTAGGTATATTCGAAGGCGAATTGATGCATGCGTTGAAGTATGCGGCGGTCATTTACAACACTGCATGTAGCTCCCTCTAACATTAAACATAAAACTAAGTAAATATTTGAGTTTCTCATCATCAGTATTCCCAGTATCTTGAATTTCGTCAAAGTGCCATGTTATTAAACAAAAATATAATCAAAAAAACCAAATAAAACTACGCCCTGTAGCTCAAGAACCAAGCCGCTGCGAACCCATTACTCAAAGATAAGAAGAGGTAGGAGGAAATGTATTTTTGAGGAAGATAAAATAATCTGATCATTTTTAATAAGTACTCGGCGAGATTACTTCCCTGCAAATTCATTTCCCAAAATGCTATTTGCAAAATTTCTTCTTCTTCACTTCTTTATGGCGTCGGCGGAGGTAAGCACGATTCGCCATTTGCATCAGGTAGAAAAATATCATGACATGACTAATTTAATGACCTGCATAATAGGATTGTATAATATTTTGTAAATATTTTTTACAATAGCTGTAAAAAGTAAAAGCTTACTGATAAATTCAAAAGGGCTTTAAAAAGAAATAAAATATGCAAATTTTAAACCTTAAGGATATACCTACTTGCACAATGGTTGTGCAATTTCTCTTGACAGGGGCTTGTAAATAATTCTGATTCGTTTATTGTTTGTGTTCTGTGTTTGCTATTTTAAAATATTGACACTCGGCCCTGTTTACATTTTTCTAAATACCAATGTTGACAGAAATCTAACCTTTTCGGATGGATTTTAAAAGCTTGTCAACTTGAACAAATAAATGTGCAAATAGACAACTCCAACGTGTTTCTTATTGATTTGAAACAAGCCATTTGGTCATTAAACTGTAAATCATGAAAAATCTGCCGTAGAATACCAACATACAAAAATACAAATACTTAATCAAGAATCGCTGGAGTGGCTCATAAAAATTCAAATCCAAAGGTTTATTTTCCCATAAGACAATATAAAATTATTGTAGGGTAATAGTCACTTATAATCTCCATAGCAGCAGAATTATCAGGAATTAATTCTGATGCGTGGGAGATTTGGTAAGAAAATTTCCTAAATTGGAGTTTTTTCTTATTGTAATTTTTTTGCTAAAATGCTACAAAAACATATTTCCGACGGCTTTAGTTAATTGTAACTAATTAGAGTTTTAGAAATGAAGTTCATTTTAGCCGTTAGTAACTAATTTTTATTACTAAAATGTGAGAAACATTAATAACAAATTTGTTATCTGAAATTCAATGTCTTTATAGTTTTAATTTCAAATAAAACTTTAAAAAACATATTTTCCATGAGTTTAGTTTAATATGACGCGCTGTATTTTTACAATAGAAGTTGATTTTACTTGTTAGTAACTAAGGTTTATTACTAAAATTTCAGGAACACTAAAAACATTAATTCGTTTTCAACCATAACATCTGAAATTACATGTCTCCATAGTTTCAAATGAAACTTAAAAAAACATATTTTCGATGAGTTTGGTTAAATTTTTGATGTGTCTCTTTTAGCCCCGGTGTTCGATATGTAAAGCAAATTGGTTAGTATCAATAAAAATTATAAGTTAGCAACAAAATGTATTTTGATTTTATTCTGATCGACTTTTGCCAATAGATTCATTTTTGACAGAAAAATTATCACTTATTAATTTCATTAAGTTAACAGGAACTAACAAAACTATCGCGATAATCTCCCGTCGCTTTAAGCACCGTAAACAAAAAGGAGCCTTCTAAATGGTTGAAAATAAATTTATGTAATTTTCTAAATTATTTAATATTATTAAATTAGACAAATGTCGAAAGTCACTATTAAATTGGCGCCACAGGCGAATTGATTAAAATTAAATGAGTAAAATTGGCGTAAAGATTGTAAGTAAAATGTTTGTTCTTAATAAACTCAACTTGATTATAGACCGCCCGATCTTTACCCACTGGACTTTTATTTGTGGAGCTACATCAAGAATTGAATTAGAAATCTAAGCCTAACTTGATCAGATATTCGACGAATAATACGAAAAATGTGTCCACGATTAGTACAAAATGTACAACAAGAGTTTTTAGATCGATTATAATAGCTTTTTTTCATACTTTGCGTTTGTCTATTTTGTTTTAAAAGTTAATATTTAGTAAACGGCTGAAGAATGAAGATATATAGGTATATAGATCTACAAGTTATTTATGAGAATAATAACAAACCGCCTTGAAAACAAACTCGACACATACCAACCCTATGAGCAGGCGGGCTTCAGGAAGGGCATGAGTACAATAGAACATCTCCACACCGTAAGGATACTGAACGAAAAAACAACGGAATATAACATCCCAATGTGGGTCGCCTACATAGACTTTAGGAAAGCTTTCGACACGGTCGAACTTTGGGCAATAATCAGATCAATGAAAAATGCAAGAATATACCAACGATATATTAACATTATACAGGCATTAAATGACCGCTCAAAAATGAAAGTAAGGCTACATGAAGACACTGACGAAATCCTGATTAAGAGAGGCGTTAGACAGGGAGACATAATGTCACCCAAACTGTTTACACTGGTGCTAGAGGATGTTTTCAAAAGCCAACACTGAGAAGACAGAGGAATTAACATATCGGGAGAAAAACTCAGTAACCTAAGATTTGCTGATGACATTGCCATTTTTGCCCCAAACAGCGAAGAATTAGAACACATGCTTATGGAACTACAACAAGAAGTAGGCCTAAAAATAAACATCTCTAAAACCAAATTCATGACAAATCAACGGACAAACATAGAGAGTATAAATGTGCTAGAACAACAAGTAAATAAAGTGAACTCTTATGTCTACCTAGGTCAAGAAATAACATTGGGAAAAGAAAATCAAGAACTTGAAATTAACCATAGACTACATCTAGGATGGGCGGCCTACGGGAAGATGCGACACGTCTTCAACTCCAACCTACCTCTCAAACTGAAAACCAAGGTCTACATGAAATGTATTCTCACATCACCAAACATCACCAATTGGAGCGGAAAAACAACAAGATGGAGACCTTGGGGGGAGAAGAGAAGCACCAGCAGACCACAACAAAGATGGTATGATGAAATCAAAAGAATAGCCGGACTAAACTGGTACCAATTGGCACAAAACATAGAAAACTGGAAAAATATGAGAGAGGCCTATATCCAAAGGATAGAAAACGGCTAGAAGAAGAAGAAGGGCATGATTTATGAAAAATGTTTAGAATTGATTGCAAAATGTAAAAATATAAATTTCAATAAAAAATTAAAGTCGATCCACGTAGCTTTTTTATTATCCACCCTTTTTTCTAAAAACAGTGCATTTCAAAAAAACGAATTTGACAATTCCGAGCGATTCTTGATTAACTGGGCGGTATTCTATATAAAAGACTGAACAATTCTTTACCATAAGGCTGTGTATACAATATACAAGTCCATTAAATATCCCTCATCTTTACTAATCTTGGTGGATACGGTACCCCTCTGTACCTGTTTCTTAACATGTGCCCTTGTCAACATTAATTCCAAAATATCTTCAAAGCCCACAATTGCTAGCATGTGCTCATCAGAAAAATCGTTACATGTCGAAAAAAGTTGCATCTGCTAGTGATTTGCAATCTAAAGACATCTTCCCCGTCCCCGAACTAATAAAAAACAGTTTTCCAGACAAAATAATTTGAATAAAGTTTTGAAGGACCCCAAAAATGTTGATATACAGTGTTTTTTAAATGTCGGCACATGCCTTTTGTCCTCTTTTTTTCGGTCAACTTTCGACAATGGATTTATAATAATGTGGCTATCAGTTTGGTTTTTTAGGACCGGGTGGTTTTTTAAGTAGCACGCTCCACCCCAATTCTGTCAGAATTTGTAATTTTCGCTATTTTCTGCAATTTTTATGGTTGTTTGCGCTAGATTATATTTTAAGATAACTTTGTGGGATTCTTACATTCATTTTAAACAGAAATATTTTGCTAGGAACGCTTATGTCGCTTACTGAATTTAAATGAAGGGTTCTTTTAAAAAATTTTCATTTATTGATATTGTTGACAGAACAAGAATAGTTTTTATTTAATTATTTTACTCCCAACCAACTTTACAAGTTTATTACAGGGATAAATAAGTAGGTATATAAAAATAACTAACAATTATTACTTTAACTTAGTATATAAAGAAAATACAGTTAAAAAGAATATTCGTATTGTATAAACGTTTGATTAACTCATTAAAAAAGAAATTTATATTAGGAAATATTTTTTTTAATGAAATTTAAATAAGGGTAGTTTTTTAATATTATATAATATTAATCCATTATATAACAATGACCGTTTTCCCAAGTTGCTTTTTATTTTAAAAGTTTGTAAAAAATTAGTTGGTCTAGTATCATGTCTGTGAAGATCATGAACTTTTGTAAATGTTATGTTTTTGTTTTAAAAATAAAGAATGAATAAATATGAAAATTTTAAAATTATATACATATATAAATTATTTATATCTAGGTATTTATTCGGTTTATATAAATTTGTTGTTGGTTCTAAGTGCGAAAGTCTATGAATACATTTAAGAGGAAGTAACCCCTTTACCACAATGAAAATTGCCGAACGTTTTGCTGGTCAAACGAAAAGAAAAAATAAAAATTGGTATTTAGAAAATAAATTCTACTTTAAATACCCCATCCAGAAAAGTAAATGACGATCAAAAATATTCCCAAATTTTTTTTTTTATTTTTTTTTTATTTTTAGTAATTTTGTAATATTTTAAACAATTCTTTATTCGTCAAAAGCAAAATGACTTTCCCGGGTGTAGAATGTTGTACCAAACAATTTTTCTTAAAGCCATTTTTCAATATCGGCCTTACTTTTTTCTCAAAAACTTTGGGCGCGTAAACCCACGTTACACGCTTAAATTCACTTTACGCTACTAAAAAAAATTTTGGGAATATTTTCGATCGTCATTTACTTTTCTGGATGGGGTATTTAAAGTAGAATTTATTTTCTAAATACCAATTTCTATTTTTTCTTTTCGTTTGACCAGCAAAACGTTCGGCCATTTTCATTGTGGTAAAGGGGGTTACTGCTCTTAATAATTTTATTTTGCAGTTTCTTTAAAGGTTTAAGTATACCTACTATCGAATTGGCTAAACCCCAAATAGTAAGATATTGAATTTTTGAATGCACTAACGCATAATAAATATTTTTTAAATAATTTAAAGATATACAATGACGAATTTTAAAGAATATCCCAATTAACGGAGAAATGTAGGTTCGAATAATAATCACTGGCCGACAAGATTTTTCTAACACAGGTCAGCTCTTTATTTTTAAAATGGAAATACCCTTCTAATAATAGAAAAAATATTGGGAAAGCCCCAATACATACCATTTTTCAATAGCTTAATAAGACCATTTTACATTAGCTGGTAGTCAATTTAATTAGGGGGGTTAAAAATGCATGCATTTTATAACAGAAAAATTACCTGAACTGTAGGAATTTTAGTATGACTTTAGGGAGGATTTACAAAATATGCTGTTTTCTTTGTTTGTGGGACACTCGTGCAGTTGATCAGCATTATGTAATAAAAGATTGGCCACAAGGAAGTGAATTTCAGCCGTGATCTCAAAATGTTAAGTTTGCACCTCTTGTAGACCCCAAAAAGTCCTTCTGCCTCCTCTTCACATTAAACTTGGGCTGATGAAAAACTTTGTGAAAGCTATGAATAAAGACGGTGATGGATTCAAATACCTAAGACAAGTCTTTCCCCAGTTAAGTGATGCCAAATTAAAGGAAGGCATTTTTATTGGGCCACAAATCAGAAAATTGCTGGACGATGTCAACTTTACAGAGAAGCTTACTAGGCAGGAACTCAGAGCATGAAACTCATTTGTTAGTATAGTAAGGGGATTTTGGGCAACAATATGGATGCAAACTATCAACAGTTAGTTGATGAACTTTTAGATTCCTACAAATCGCTTGGTGCCCGAATGTCATTAAAAATTCACCTCCTCCATTCCCATCTGTCATTTTTTCCTGAAAATTTGGGAGCTGTCAGTGACGAGCAGGGTGAAAGGTTCCACCAGGATATCAGGACAATGAAAATTCGCTATCAAGGACAATGGGATCCAGCCATGATGGGTGATTTCTGTTGGTTTTTGAAAAGAGAAGATATGACCCCTCATAAAAGGAAAAAATAAAATTTAATTAGTGTGTTCAGTTAATATTTTTAATGTTTGTGTTTTTCTTAGATGTAAGGTATGTTTAGTAGGTGTAAAAATTTAAATATAGTCGATATACACAGTTAGAAAATTCTTAAATTATTATTTCAATAGATATTAAATAATATTGTAAAAATGTGGTACTATTAATGTAACAAGAAAACGTTACGTGTTACAACTTTTTTTTCTCATTTTCGTATTTGAATAGGTCCATTCTACCACAATATGCTATTTAGCTTTGTGTTACAACAAAAAATTTTTTTTTGTCGGCCAGTGTAATGTTCTACGTGTTTTCTCCAGCTTAAATTTTGATCAATATATAAACCTAAAAATGTTATGTTATCTTTTTAATTAATATTTTCCCCATTAAATATTATTGGTTGCTGCTCCATATCTAGTGTTTGTTTGGCAATGTACATAAATGAAGATTTATTAAAATTTAAAGTCAATTTATAAAATTTTAACCAGTCAAATATAATTGTTAAATCTTTTTCGATATTTAAGTGGATGTCTGTAATATTTTTAGCATAATAAATAATTGTTGTGTCGTCGGCAAAAAGTTTAATTTGTCCATATAATTTCAATTTTGAAATATAACTGATATAAATAAGAAACAATGTGGGTCCTAGAATGGAACCTTGTGGCACTCCACATGTAATTGTTTTATAGAAACTAATATTACTTTCTATTTTACCGCATTATTTTCTATTTTTATATAACTTTCAAACCAACGATAAATTTTTCCTCTTAGTTAAAGGGTATACGAAATAATAGAAGTAGTTACTGCTAATTACTGGAGATTAGATAAAAGATCTACAATCATATAATAAGTAAGCTCATAATACTTATGATAGCAGGGCCTTCGCTACCATGTATGCACCGCACCGGGGCGGCCAAAAATAGGGGCAGCCAATACAGACCCCACTGATAATACTTTTTTTCCTAAACAACGAAAAAAAATTATTTAAATAATGATTTTGTAAACTCTAACATTCCTAACACTAATTATTTATAACCAAACGTTCTGATGAACATTTCTGGTTTACTTCATAACGAAATTGCCGCTCAAATATGAAGGCATGGATGCAGGCTGGTTTGGTTAAAGTTCCTGGTAAATCTGTTTTGATCATAAAGTTTATTTTGCCTATTTTGCCATTGTTTTTGCTGCTATAGTGACTCAATGGAGAATGTATGCTTGTTTTTGAACTTGGCCAACGATCCCACTATTGAAAGAATTATTACTCCTCGTTTGGCTCTTACTGCTGCATAATTTTTGGCTTACCAATGCGAGAAGCACGTTCTTGTTATTTTAACAGATATATCTTCCTATATGTTCCTTCTTCCTTCCGTCCTATATACTCGAGGGAGATAGCTACCAAAGCTAGCATTGAAGAAGCATTCCCCAGCTTACCTACCCAACGAATTAGAAAAAAAAAGTCATTTTGATTATAAAGGAACTGATGAACCTATATTATCTCCTGAATTGTCATTTGAAGTAAATTTTTACTTTAAAATTGTAGATACTGGCATAACAGCAATAAAAGGACGGTTTCAATTACCTTAAAAACACACAAATATTTTTAATGTTATATATGGTATAACCAAAAATAGAAACGATGCCAAAAAATCAATTCTGAGAAAATGCATCGAGCCCTTACAGACATAAACAACTCAGAGAGTGACAAGTCACTTTGGTGCAACTGATTTATGTAAAGAAATTAAAACTATTGAACCTTATTTTACCACAGAAAGAAGCCCTGGTGATATTCTATACTATATAAGTACTATTTGCTGATATGTAAAAAAAGTAACTATGCAACTTTTATAAATTTCGTTAAATATTAGTACCAAGAGGGGGGCGGTAAATATTGAATTGCACACGGGTGGACACCTAAGCGGCGGCGGCACTACACTAGAGGTATAACCACAGACTTGTAGTATGACACAAATTATTCCATTCATCAAAAACCATTTACTTGCAATCAGACATAGGTTTCAGATAAGTTAGACGAAGGTGGCTTTAAAAAAATGGCAACAGTGTAGGCTGTTACCGTGCATTTGCATATTATTTTTTTAGGACGATCCATATATTTTGCAATATTTACTTAAAATACAGAACTATCTACAACATTGCTTTCAAGCTAAAAAAACATAACCTGAATAACCTCACTTACTACATACTGCCCGTATGCACAATTACGACTGAATCAGGGTTGAACCTTAAAAGTAACTGTAAATTCATAAAAAAGTCCTCATTTCTTCCACGAAGAACTAATTTAAGAAATGCACACACTGGCGCGAATAATTCGGTGCGACGGCGAAATTTTCGCCTCGCGAAATATTTGTCTACTCAATATCTTCGGCGTATAACGAGGAGCAACAAACCGGCGCGAAAATTTCGCTTGGCGATAACGAAACTCCAGCGAATTTATTTCTTTCGCGACCAGCCGCGTTTTCTGTCGTTTTCGTTGCGAATCAAAGACGGCTTCAACTGAAATGTTAATACCTAGAGTTTGTGAAGGAATATTCGCTTTTATTCGATTTAAGCCATGAAGATAACAAAAATATAAGAAAGAAAGATAAGTTATGGGATGAAATTGGGCAAGAGATACATCTTTCCATATATCAAGAGAAAAAAAATATCTTGTGAAATTTTTGCGCAAATGGAGACACGAATTTTACATTGCCTATGTCGCGAAATATTCGCGCAAATGTGATAGGAGAGACGAATTTTGTTACCGCCTATGTCGCGAAATATTCGTTTCGTTATCGCGGCGAACTAATTCGCGTTTATATGTGCAAACCTTTAAATAAAAATATTTAGATATCGCGCCCATAAGAAACCATTTATTTGAAATCCCACTTGAAATACTAGAGCCATCTTACGGCGAATGCATAAAGCTGAATTACCGATGCTGTCCAAAGCATTGTGATCGGCCCCTTACCTTCAAGTCCTCCCAACAAAAAAAGTCAGTTTTTTTTTCGACAGTAGTTGTACAAAAGATATATTAATTTCTATATTGTTTATACAAACATCTCGGGGGGAGCATCCTCCCCCTAAACCCGCCACTGTCAAAAGGAAGAATGCGAGTGAAAATCCCCAAAGATCCCAAAAAACATTACAGTAACTTTCATCTAAAAACCATTTTATGCAATTTTATTGCTGTCCTGTCGCAAAATTTTACAACCTCCAATAACCCAGAAAAAGGTTATACGCAAAACTGAAAATTTATTACAAAAATAGACGGGTTTCTCGGAAAGAATGCAGAAATTGCTCCAATTTTGCAAAAAGGATGGGTTTAAATGGGGCGAACTAAATTATACTGGTCGCAGACCCTTCCGCAATATGGCCCTTTGAAGGTTACCGGTCTGACCGTTGATAATTGGGTCTCATTTACATTTTCAAGGCAATTTTTTAAAGTTTTTATATAGAAGTGCAACGGGTGCAAATTTCAGGGGTTAATACTATTCTGGTTAGGTAAATCCATGGTATAAAATCAAATGAAAATACGAATTAAAAATGTTTGTATCCATCAAAGAAAATTTATAGGGTTAGAAATGTTAACTCGTTGTTAAAAAATCGCAACACAGTGGAGAGAGAAAGAAGCGAGAGTGAGAGAGGTTTTAGTGTACCTGCTGGCCATCAAAGGCGCAATGGCGGGAAATTTGAACAACTGTTTTATAACTTTTCAATCTTATTATTAACTTTTGAACGAGTTTTTATTGATTTAATTTGTGATACAATATAAATATTATTGAATCACAAATTAAATCAATAAAAACACGTACAAACGTTTTTGTTTTATGAAATAAAAGCACACTATTCTATTAACCAATATTTGTAAAGTAAGTAAGGAAACACTTTATCGTAAATACTTTTGTCTATGTTTATTAATAAATAAAAACTGCATGGACAACCATAACAAAAAATAATTGTTTAGAACAAACTAATGTCCTTAGGTTAAGTCTCACAGGTCTGACTCATCAGGTATTGTCCCAATTCATATAATATATCACAAACACTGTATAAAACACAAGCACTAGGCTGCAACCAGACAGTTACTAAACATCCATAAGCTATCAGGTGATTCTTACAGCATTCTCTGAAACAAAAGAAACAGAAACAGTATTTGGTTGACATTAAATTTTTATGTAAAAGGGACCATTTGTACTCATCGAGTTAGCTCTAATCATTATCCTTGTGCCATCATATTGCTGGACGTACAGTATTCCTTAAAACAAACAAATATGTTAAAATTATTATTTCAAGAGCATAATTTTTTTTTAGGTATTAGCGTAGACTGGGGCAGGAGCCCGCACCTAACGAATAAATGACGAAATGTCCTCCATTTTGTAAAAACTTAATAATGTTTTTTTATGTGTTTGTAGTTAATTTATATTACTACTTTATTCTATAGGTCACAGTAAAAAAAGTATATATTATACATTTATTATTTCTTAAGTTTAATTTTTTTTGTAAAATAGGACTTTTGCCCCATGGGCTGGGGTAAAAGTCCGATGTCTATGGGGCAAAAATCCTGTTCATTGGGTAAAAGTCCTAATGTGAAACAAATGTTTCTTTAAATATATTTTTATTTAGAACAAGCATAAACTTCATTTTTATACTAAAATAATAAACCATTCGGAAGAACCGACGCTTCAACATAAGTTTTTAACTAATTGGAAAAAATAAAACACAACTTTTTTTAAATAAAAAAAAAACTTTTGCATGTTTATGTTTAAATTTGATATGGGGCAAATGTCCGCAACCATGAGGTAAAAATCCGCAATGTAGGGACAAAACCGAACAAACCCGAACTATCACAACTTTAATCGTAAATTATTAACTCACAAACGGCAACAGCGCCGACAAAATCAACAACATGGATAAATAGCCTACTAAAACGGTAATAAATCTCCCCATATTGTATTTGCCTAAATGTTTACATCTAAGTTAAATTTCTTAAGTAGTCCACTGGAGAAATTAAAGTAAAAAGATAATTTTTAAACTTACCTAATTTTTAAGGTTATGTTTAACGAAATTCGCGAACCAATTTCCACAGCACCTTATCGATCGAAAGGGTAATACGAACTGCTGCTCAGAACGTCGGTTGCTTTTTTAGGAACTGCCCAATACAAAAATGGACTTTTACCCCGCAGCGGGCTTTTGCCCCGGTCTACGCTACCTCGGGCACAAATCTGTTGCAGTTGTCGGCCGGCTGCCCAACGATAATTTTTTAATAATAAATATGTGAAACATTTTATGTTAATTTATTTATTGTAAACGTACATTTCCATTTCCAATATAAAAAATTGATATAAGTGTAAAATCAATTTGATAAACAATAAAAAATAATTACCTGCATGGTAGGCTGGAATAATAATATAAAAATTACACACATCGGCGAAGTTTTCTAGATTAGAAACTAATAGAATTGTATTAAATATAAAATATATAGTATACTTAATGATAATAAAAATTTAATTTAATTTCCTGAGAAAAAAACGTGGACAAGAAAAATTTACAGTTTTGACATGGCGGACTGGCTGGTTTGTTCCAATCAGCACCTGGGTAAGTTTAGGAGGCGTTATAGTAGGTCAGAATATAACTGTCCTTCTCTTCTATATGTCAAAAATATGTGACAGAACCCGGTTCCTCGGCCAGCTGGAGATTCATCAAGCGACGACAGCGCCAATTTGACTCTGGTGGCCAGCTGGCCGCGGCTTGAGGTAAATATGACCTTGTGATACAAGATCGCCCATTTACAGTTTCACCGGGGTGGTATCCATCATTAGAAAACAAAATAAAGCAAGGAAATTCTGCTTTTTTTGGAAAACACTATCAGCTGTCTTAATTCTTTATCCAACCAAGATTCTAATTTGTTTTGGCCTTGTAAAACATGTGACGTATCGTAACACCCTAAATTATCATCACGATTAATCTTAGCCCTATTATAAAAAAGGGTTTAAACAAGTACAAACAGATATTTCTATTCAGGCCCTAAATAGCCATTTACACTGATACAGAGAAGTTCCAATTAAGATGCCAACAACAAAAAGTTACCTTTTGTACCCCTTATAGGGTTTTTGTGGCGTTTCACCCTTTGACTAACCCCGTTTTTTTCGGAACTGTCATATTGCGCACGAAGAATTGAGCACCTGCCTTACGTAAGGGTAGAATTAACCCTTAACTGCCCAAGTGGCCAACCACCTGTCTTAAGGGTTGCAACCCTATTAACGGTACCAAAAATTGACTTTCTTGTTAAAATTATGCACTTTCGTGCTTTTTTCCGTGTAATAATAGAGAAGACGAAGCAAAAATTCTATGGGGAAGGTAAAAACTACCCTCTCGCTTTCTAAAAGTTATCGACTAAAGCGTGCAAGTCACAAATTTTACAGTCGTGCAACGTTGCCAGCTCAAATTTTTTTAGCAGCAGTGTAGTAGAGTAGTAAGTAACGAAATATTGATATAGAATAATATAGATGATACTCTATAATAGTATGGCCGCATGCTTGGAGTTGTTTGTTTCTTGTTTCTATCGGTTACACTAATTTAAGTTGGCAACATCATTGCAACATAGATAGTTACCTTTAAAGACAAGAATAATCACGAAAGTGGCAACTTTATGGCCTCACGCATGTAAACAAAGCTACACACGATTAGACATGCGCACTGCAACATTATCATTTGACGAATGGGAAAATAGACAGGTCCGGGCTTTAAAATTTAAGTTCTTTCTCACGAAATTGTAAAAGTTGACCTTCAATTTATTTTTACTAGTAAACACCTAAAATTTTACCCAAATTCTTGCCAAAAAATGGGAATTTCTTCTAAATTTTCGATCAATATGTTGGGAAATAAGGTAGTTACTTTTGGCATTTTTAGTAATTGCAAACCTATCAGATTTTGAGGATAGAAAAAAAAAGAGAACAAGTCAATTAAACTATAGAACTTATAAAATCGAATGTAAAAACCAAACAAGATCAGCAAAATAACCAATCTTTGATCTTATCGCGTACATAACCTAAAGTCAAATATTAGATACATCATGCACTACTACATACCTAATGAAAATACAAAATTCCTGGTGTTTTACTCCTATTTGGGCATAATAAAATCATACAACGGCTGTTACTAGTCCTTGTTTATATTCCAATCCGAGTATCCGAGTCACCAAAAGCACAAACACAATTCACTAAACTAACAAAAACTAGAAATTCGTAAATATTAAATACCCACAATAAACAGCAAGGAATCCACAGAGAAAACTTAAAACACAACAACAAAAATGGCGCCGAGCCGGTTCTGGAGTGTATTTTGAGCATGTCGCTAAAGAATGACAGACAGTCCGATAATAAGTTGTGCGCATGCCCGATGCTGCTAGGAGGAAATGCAGCTGACCGGCGAGCCATGCGCTCGGACGTATTTGTTCACCCATAAAAGGTAACTTTTGTTGTTTTGCAGGAGGTAAGCTGTACAAATCTAAAGGTAAATGTCTATGTACTGCAATTGACTAATTGACAGTAAATTCGTAGCAATCGACCTGCGCTAACTTTGAAAATACAATGTTATATGTTATTTTGATTTATTAAAATGTCAAGTATCCAAGCATCACAACAATTTACCACACATTTTTAACGTGATGTGGAAACTTTACATTTTTGTCTAAAAAACCTTATAAAAAGTCTGTAGTATGGGAACGCAGCAGTAAGAGATCGGTCACGACATTGGTCTGAGGCCATAATGACGTTGTTTCATTTATTTCCGTTTAGAAATATCCATAGAAAATGTATCGCGGCAAAACATGGATGTTTGCGATGTATCAAAAAAAAATTTTAACCGAATTAGAATTACAAAACAAATCACAAATCTAATTATTCTAAGCTCACACCTTAAATAAAACCAAAGATAAAAGGTATACACAAGATCGAGAGGCAACGGTAAAATAATTATTTTAGGAATGAAATTAAGGCCTAAAATATCCATCGCTTAAAAATTGAAAATATCGATGTTCTCGATGCGTCGATGTGTATCGAACATCCCTATTTCCGTAAGGTGTTTCTTTGACAGGGGTCTGAAATTCTCTCCAGTTTATCGGTTTTGTGTAATAATTGCTGGGGTTTTAGTGATGTTTTTTGGACACTAATTAAGATTAGTCGCAAGTGTAAAGTATGCGAAAAATAATAATTCTGCAGTTACTTTTCATAGGTGACTTAATAGAAAGTTGGGTTATTTGTAGGTTAGGTTTAAACTATAGTAGCAAGGTCACATTCAAAGGTAAATTCACCGTAATCCCTACTCCCTGCCCCACCCAGCTCTTCACCGCCTCTCTTCTACAAAATGTAGTTATCAGATAATTTTGCAAAACTAAGCCCAATTTTATTAAAATTTATAAATTAACGTAGCGCGTTATAACTTATACCGTGCGAGCAAAAATTATTTGCATCAAAGGGGGCCTGGATTAAAAAACGTAGGGCTTGGTTTAGATCACAATGATATGGGGACGATATATCTAACCAAATCTAGGTTAAAATTTTGTCAAATTTATATTATGACATGATATGCCAAACTAATGAGTAATAAAATAAGTAGACAAATACAAATTTATTTTTGTTGTTTACAAAATTAACAAAGTAAAAGTATACAGAAAGAAAAAGAAAAATAATTACATAAATTGCTGAAATTGGCCACCGCCATGCTCCAAGCATAAATTCACACGTCTCTTCATATTTTCGAAAGTGTTAACCAGCATCTCTGGAGAAATGTTACCACATTCTTGGATAATCCTTGTATTTCTTGGAATACTTGCACTTTATAAGGAAACAAATTTAGCTGCTTCTTAAGAATAGTTCTGCATGTTCCATAGGATCTTCCCACTTCTTGGGACAGGCGTCTTATACAATTTGTTGGCGTATTTTGCATTATTTCACGAACGTTTGCAACAAGTTCTTCTGTTCTTTCAGATGGTCTTCCTGCTCCATTTTTGTGTTGTATAGAAGCTGTTTCTTTTCAGGCAATAATTAAAATCCCCAGCAATAAAAGCAACGTTAGGAAGATGTTCGTGAAAATCGTCCATGCACAAACCCGGATTGTATTGCCACTCACCATTTACTCTAACCCCGTTTCGAAAATACCCTTCAACCATGAATGCTTTGTGCTGTTCCGTAAAGCCCATTGGGTGAATTGTTCAAGAAACTGAAAAAATTAGCGATGAATCAACTTACTTATAACGACTGTCAAAGATGACGGAATAACTGATTGATTGTTAATTCACTGACACCCAACAGGTATTAAGCTCTACGGCTAAGCATTACGTATTTAGATGCAAGGCCCTCTTTGATGCAAATAATTTTTGCTCGCACGGTAAGATAACTTGGCAAAGCGCCAAATTGTGACTGTCATGACCAATAACGTTGGTTTTCTAAAAGGGGTTGTCGCGTGTGTAGGCACGGTATTCATATATCTCAACGCTTCTTGTTCATCCATTAGAACGTTAGAAATTTATAGGCGGTTTTCTAAAAAACCAATTTACCCGGGAGTAAAAGTTTCGATGTAAACTGGAAAGTAATTTGTCAAAAACACGTTTCTAAAAGAAAATTAATTAGGGGCATGAAATTTATTAGTTTACAAATAAATTATCGGTCTCACAATCAGTTTTATTTTGTGGTTTATGCTAATTAATTGATGTTTAATTGGGGAAGTTTTCGGACCAATAATTACTTATTTTTATCTTGGGGTAGGAACGGATTCTATGTATAAGTTACCTAAAATAAAATACAGTGTGGTGAGTTCGTAACTTGAAATAAATTCAGTAAATCCATTTATTTTTTTGGAAAAATGCTTGGACACGGATAACATTTTAGATTGTGGTCTTTTTCGTAAAAAAAAATATTAATACAGTGTGTCCCAAATTATATATTATGACGATGTCGATAATTATTTTTGCCTAATGCTTAGCCGTAGAGCTTAATACCTGTTGGGTGTCAGTAACTACCTGAATTAACAATCAATCAGTTATTCCGTCATCTTTAACAGTCGTTACAAGTAATTTGATTCATCGCTAATTTTTCCAATTTCTTGAACAATTCACACAATGGGCTTTACGGAACAGCACAAAACATTCATGGTTGAAGCGTATATTCGAAACGGGGTTAGAGTAAATGGTGGGTGGCAATACAATCCGGGTTTGTGCATGGACGATTTTCACGAACATTTTCCTACCTTTGCTTTTATTGCTGGGGATTTTTTATCATTGCCTGAAAAGAACCGTGGCTGTGTTTAGGGAAACAGGTTCTATACAATACAAAAAAGGAGCAGGAAGACCATCTGTAAGAACAGAAGAACTTGTTGCAAACGTTCGTGAAATAATGCAAAATAAGCCAACAAATTGTATAAGATGCCTGTCCCAAGAAGTGGGAAGATCTTATGGAACATGTAGGACTATTCTTAAGAAGCAGCTAAATTTATTTCCTTATAAAGTGCAAGTATTCCAAGAAATACAAGTCGCAGATTTTGAAAGACGCAGGAATTACTCTCAATGGTTTATACAAAATTTATTGGAACGAAATGATTTATGAAACCTGATCACCTCGTTTAACGGTTATGTATTACTTCGTTTTTCCTAATTTAAAGAACACTATTTTTAAAACACCAGTGGCAAATTTAGAACAATTAAAAGAAAGGATTATCCAGGAATGTGGTAACATTTCTCCAGAGAATCCAGAGATGCTGGTCAACACTTTCGAAAATACGAAGAAACGTGTGAATTTATGCTTGGAGCATATTGGTGGCCAATTTCAGCAATGTATGTAATTATTTTTCGTTTTTCTTTCTCTTTCTGTATATTCTTACTTTGTTAATTTTGTAAACAACAAAAATAAATTTGTATTCGTCTACTTATTTCATTACTCATTAGTTTGGCATATCATGTCATAATATGAATTTGACAAAACTTTAACCTAGATTTGGTTAGATATATCGTCCCCATATCATTGTGACTTAAACCAAGTCCTACGTTTTTTAATCCAAGCCCTCTTTGGTGCAAATAATTTTTGCTCGCACGGTATTAGTGCTATAAAACTACACCAAAATTTTTTTTAAATAAGGTGATATTATAACAAAGTAAATTATTCATATTGTTTTTGATCTCTTTTAAACTCGATCCAAGTCGATTTTCTATTAATTTAGTTACATTAAAAGCCAATCTGTACGTTCAGACTTGCCAGTACCTACTGTAGATTTATATTATTTATATTATTAACTTAACTGCCAATCAATACTAGGAACTTCCCTAAAAATTAGTCTGTTAAGAAATAAATTCTATAGGTTTTGACATCTGTTTTCCAAACATTTCCAATTTATGTGTCGCTTTACTAATGTTTTGTGTCCTACTAAGGAAACTCTTCAAAAATATTAAAATTTGGTTCCTCATTTCTTAGTGGCACATGATGTAAAAGGGCTCAAAAGGTCACATGTGTGTTTCCTGTCTAAAGGGTGCCATTAAGGGATTTAAGTGGGTATAGGAACTAATAGGTTGATTGCTTTTTAGTTTTATTTACCTACTTTTCGGTTTATTTTTAGATGTTGGGACTTTTTGCAACCGAATAGGGGGATTATCGAAACGATTTTTTTTTTATTGATTACTATATGCAGTAGCAGTATTGTAAAATTTACTTATTTCTTCATGGGAAAAGGGATTGTTCCATTATTATTTATATCAAAGTATGCATTTGGTTTATATAAATTTATTGTCGGTTGTAAGGGCGAAAGTCAAAATTTGTTTGGTTAGCTGTATGGTCCACATATGGGCCACTATACTTAACACGTGCATCAAAAAGAAGCGCTGTTATCTAACTTAGTGTTAAGTCACATATCTGTACTCGGGAGGCATACGACATTATGTGCCATCAACTTGATTTGTGGATATTTAGTAAAAACAATTAAGTTTAAAATTTTGAGGTTAGTATTGATTTATGAATGTATTATCTTACTTTCACTACACAAAGTATTAATTATTTAGTGTTTCTTGCTAAATAATTTTTTTTAAATTTTAATTATCATAATAATTACAAAATTCACAGATCTTGCACCTTATGCAAGCATCCTATGTATTGAAAATACCTGACACAGCTTTAAAATTTTAATGACCTATGTCATGTAATTAAAGCCCACATTCTAATTTGGAAATTTGGAAACTATGGATAATTTTAAATTCCTCACCTCAAAAAACCCCAAAATCCTTAATTTCGTGCTATGTCATTTCGTTAGGAAATAATCCCAAAAAAACGAAAACAAAAATAAAACTTTGACACCCTGTATCTTGGTTGTTATCAATTTTGGGATAATGCAAGTTTAAATAAACCGCATTATTTCGCCTTAAGAAGCCTACTGTTGCTCTGTGTCCCATTACGTTTGGGACACCCTGTATATTAATTAAAACATATTATAAATAATCCCAAAAAAACGAAAACAAAAATAAAAGTTTGACACCCTTTATCTTGGTTGTTATCAATTTTGGGATAATGCAAGTTTAAATAAATCGCGTTATTTCGCCTTAAGGAGCCTGCTGTTGCTCTGTGTCCCATTACGTTTGGGACACCCTGTATATTCACTAAAACATATTATATTAAATGTATGGTTTTATTTCTAAGAATAATTAATATAAATTTGTTTATAAACAATAATATTTACATAGCAGACCAACCAAGGTGAACTATAAATAATCCCAAAAAAACGAAAACAAAAATAAAAGTTTGACACCCTTTATCTTGGTTGTTATCAATTTTGGGATAATGCAAGTTTAAATAAATCGCATTATATCGCCTTAAGGAGCCTGCTGTTGCTCTGTGTCCCATTACGTTTGGGACACCCTGTATAGTAACTAAAACATATTATATTAAATGTTTGGTTTTATTTCTAAGAATAATTAATATTAATTTGTTTATAAACAATAATATTCACATAGCAGACCAACCAAGGTGAACAATTGCCCTATATTCAATCGGTCATATTGTCTAAGCCTACTTATGCTATGTTTTTAAATTATACTTATTTACCCAAGTGTTCAAAATAGACCATGAAGATTTTCATGAGATAGGTAGGGGTGCAAAATATAACCAATCACCCGGTACAATAACATTTTCTGAGAAATCAATAATAAAAAAATTATCCCATTTGTTAACCAAATTTGGGCGGACCCTGTAATATGCAATTATTGTGCTCCAACTTTTTGCCTCCCGCTTTTTTTTTCGATATAATATTCCGATTTAAATAACGTGAACTTACCTTAGTTATAACTTATCTCAATAAAACACTTTTTAACAAAGTTACTATGGCGTTCTTTAAAACACAAACTAAACTAAACATTATTCATTATTTACTTGCCGACTTTACGCTGATTCATATTTATATTTCTACCAAGTCTTATCAGAGTATTATGTTACAAGACCGATCTAGATATTGCGCTGTTGGCCGCGACAGACGGCGGAGCGACATCGACATGAGCGACATCGACATGAGCGACATCGACATGCAATGCAAAGTTTGCGTAAACACGATCCCAATAGTATTTTCAATACTAATAATACAAATTATTTTTATTTTGATGGACATAGTCTTCTATACCAGTAAAAAATTATAAGCCATAATACTGTACTCGGGAGGCATACGACACTATGTCCAATTTTATACAAAAAATGAGTATATTAAATGAAAATGGTATGCATTTTGGTAAAAGGAAAAGTAATAATAGACCAAATAAAAACTTATTGCCGCCTAAATGCCGATAGTCAGCTGGCGTTTAACATTATGTGTAATCCCCACCTACTATTATATAGATCTAGTTAAAGGCATATAACACCAAGTGATTATATAGTGTTATATGCCGCTAAATGTGTTGCTAAAGATATTACTAAAGATCCGAGGCATACAGATATTATTACCTTGGTGTCTAAGGCCTCTGAATAAAAATTCACATAGTGTTAAAAGTCTACCCTGTTTCTCAGCTACCTTAACTAACTGGACTTGGTGTTGTATGCCCCACAAAAGAGTTTAATTTTCTGAATAAAACTACATAGGGGAGAGTGGTCCACAGTGAGACATGTTCCACAGTAAGACCCCGCTTTTTACGTCACGCCATGCGCAAGCTTGTTTTTACACGCCAGATCCACCAACGAGTTCTTGTTTCAGTTCAGTTTGTTTTTATCTGTAGAGCGGCGTTTATGCAAATTTTGACCGCAAAAGTAATTTTTCGAAAAGCTGTTTTGATTGGTGTTTATTTGACGTGCTTTTAATTAGAACTTTAAGATTGGTGGTAAGTAAAGTTTAGGTATTTGTGTGTTCATTTAAATTGCGATATTATTTTTATTTCGGGTTCATTACAAAATATTACATGATTTTTAAATATGGTGCTTGTGGGGAACACTGAGACAATACTAGGTGGGGCACACTGGGACGTGTCTCACTGTGTCCCACCGTGCGCAAGAAGTTTGGAGTACCTATCTTTTAAACAATTTTTTTTAGAGAATGGCAAGAAATAGAAAAGGAAAAACTACCATAGGGTCCTTTTTAGAAAACCAGATGAAAAGTGCCGTAAAACTGGGTTACGGATGAAGGATTTTTATTGAGAAAGGCAGCCAAACTAAAAGGAGTGTCACATCAGACCTTAGCAAGGTAAATTGTGATAGGAAAGAGTCTGGAATTACATTGGAGATATTTACAGGATGGTACAATAATATATTTATCTAAAATGAGTTTTAGAGCCTCTATAACTAAGCTTTGGGAAAGCACACAAGACTTTTAATGAAAAGGCAGGCCCCAACTGAATGAATGAGGAACTAGATAGAAATGCTGTCATTAACGACTACGCCCTAGTAAAATGTTCGGGGAAAAAATAATCAACCAAATATTTCATTGGAAAAATTTTAAACAATATCTCCCATGAATCTAAATATGATATAAGTTATTTGCGAAGAAAAAATAGATCAAACAAATTCGTCTACCCAAATGTTCCAGAACTTGCTACTGTTTTGTTTGAAGGCATCGTAATGATTTTGCCAGTTCCAGCATTATTTGGTAAAACAAAAAGACAAAATCAGTGTGTCCAATTTGAAGTTAATTTTGGTCAGCTAGATGTCCAATAAAGGGTTGTCTTACTGTGGACCACGTTAAGTCTCACTGTAGACCACCATGGGACACAGTGAGACTATTTGCAATGTCAATAATAAATATTTCTAGAATTTAAGTTCTTAAGTTTTTGGTTTATTTTTTTTATGCTTTTTAGGAAAATAAAGGTTACTTTACATTATAAACCTGTTTTCTTTAATAAATGTTTAACCAGTTTTTAAAAAATCTAGAGTAAACAAAAAACGTCTCACTGTGGACCACTCTCCCCTAGTTACCTAATTTTTGTAAAAATTGGACATAGTGTCTTATGCCTCCGGAGTACAGAATTATTAGATTCATAAAATTAATAAAATACACGTTTTACAAGTATAATTCAGATAAATTACCAACGTTAATAGGTACCCAAGTAGCATTTTTAGACACATTACGGTAAATGTGTCTAAACTATTGTTTCTGTTTCCGACACAAATTGGAAATTGTTGGCAACATGTATGGAAATATTTTCGAAACGTATACATTTTAAATGGCGCATAAGCACGTGTTTCCAAGTGGTTGGTACGGGCTGTGACTTTCGCTGTTTCGACGCAAAATCGAAACTTTTAACGAAAATGTTTCGAAAATTTTTCAGAAATGTTTGGAACATGTTTCCATAAATATGTCGATTGAGAGTTCATTTTACAAAGAGGGCGCTGAGTGTTGTAATTGTAAATTGTCAAAATGGAAACATTATTAAAACAAATAATTAGATATATAATATCTATCTCTCTGCAGGTTGTAAAATAAAAGAAAGTAAACAATATGATGACAGCATAATTTCTCCATAATGAATTTGTCACCAGAGTATTTTCTATAAGTGATACATTTTTTTCGTATGGTTTATTGCAGAGGAGATCCAAAAATCGTTGACGAAATAAATTTTATCGTGCAATTTAGTAATTTAGCTTTATATTCTTAAGACGCTCCCGGTATATTGACATTTACACACAAAATAAATACTTTGTCAAAAAATAAAATCTTAAATATTTTTAAAATTTTACTTAATTCTTCTTTCAATTGGTTAAGCTAGCAAAATGGAACTAATGTAACCACTTGTTTACATTTCAAATGACGCAGGAAGTTAATTAAAGTCCATTTTAATAATATAAAAATGAATTTGTCAAAATGACCGCCAGAAAGCGAGAATTATTCTGGTCTAAAATGGAGTCGACACACAATTTCTAGTATTTGGTTTCTATAATGTTTCGATAATCATGTAGCTATAATTCATAGAAAATGTGTCGAAACATGAAGAATGTTTCGATATTGTACCGAAACCATGCGAAACAAACGTCGCTAAAGTAAAAAATGCACAGTCCCGTCAAGAGGAAGGTTAAGCTTAGAAGCATAAAACTTCTGTATACCGTCACGGTATACACTACCACTTTACACTTTCTGTGACATATAACCTACAAAATTGGTTTGTACTTTGTTGAACGTTTAATAAAACTTACTTATAACGTATTCCTAAGTAATAATCTAAAACATGTACTCAATTGTCGAGACAAAGGAAAAGAGTAGGTTGGTAACAAAACAAAAATGTACAATTTATAGGTTATAATCGTTATAATCGAGGTTATAATAATTGTCCGGGTGCGGTAGTGTAAAGGTTTCTGGCAGTTTCGAAAATTATTTTCTGCGCAAGTTTCGTAATTAAATGGATATCACTGGTAAATATTTCAAAGCAGAAGAATACCAATTTGTTTTGAATCACTTAATTCGAAAATGTGTCGCTACAATTTGGGAGCACATGTGTCTAAACACAATTTCATAATATTATATAAAAATGTTTCGAAAAATTTTCTTTTTTGCGTTTCCTAAATGTATCGACACTGTAGTTTGGAAAGTATTTCGAAACTAACAGTTCTTAATCGTTTCTAGTAACTAAATTCGAAAATGTGTCGCAAAAGTTTCGAAACACATGCGTCTCCACACAATCTAAATAATTTTAATCGAAAATGTTTCGAAACGTTTCTCAGCAAAGAATTTGTGTCCAATTTGTGTATATAATTGCTACTTGGGTAGAACAACATTAGAAGGATAAGCAAACCAGCCTTCAAATCCGGAAATACGCTTAGAAGCCTTCTTACAAAAGTAAAACCCCCCCGTAATGAAAACACAAAAAATTGTATCTATCAAATCCCTTGCGAGTGTGGCGAATCGTACATTGGAGATGGAGAAACAAAAAGACCTCTTTCCGTACGAGTTAAAGAACATCTGAAACATACTCAACGAGGTGAAACTTTGATATCAGGTATAGCGGAACATGTATGGACCAACCAGCATAGTAGTCAGAAGCCAAGGTTTTGGACACGGAACAGCACTGAAGAAAACGAAAGTTCAAAGAAGCAGCTTTCATGAATCAAAATACCCATATATTTAATAAACCAAGTATAGATATCCCCAATATCTGGAAGCCTCTTCTTTTCAAAACCAACAGCTCAAACTTCACATTCCAATAAGCACATATAGGCGGACTCATCAAGCTTCATTGCACATGAATATTATTTAAGAAAGTAGCCTTAAATTATAATTTAGTTTACACTTGAAAACGGTTAGAGATACTAACTAACCGAAACGTTGTGTTAAGTAACAAAATAAAGACAATGGAAGTCCGACGAGGTAATTATTTTTTTTTTGATATTACTTTATTGTCTACCACCTTCAATACAGGTAGAACAAGGTTTTGTATTGTTGATTTAAATAAAATAAATATGATTATCTCAGGTCTTTACATTTAGTACCTACTTATTTTAATTCAATGGTGACAAACTTTAAAATGATAGCGGCAACCTCGCTTTCCTTTTTCACTTGTCGGCCATTCACGGGTAGCAGCAATAACACGTGTAGTAATATCGAACAAATCCTTCTTTTTTTCTGTGAGTAGTCGTAGTCTTTTTTGCGGTGTCGTGGTTAGTCGTCAGAATACTCGTATTTGTATGTGTTTTGTTTTGTTTTTGTAAAGGACCTTTCATTTTATTGATCTGAACAAAATGATGCGTCATGCAGTATAAGATTTGGGGAAAATTAGATTCTTTTAATCAAGAATTACCCTTTCACAGGTGGAGTTATAATCTGTAGTATTTGCCCATTCAGTGGTGTAGTAATCAGGAAACGAGAAAATAAAAATAATTCTTGTTAACATTTTTATGTGTGATATAACTTCTAAGGATTCTATTATTGGAATTATTATTGTCGTGGTAGTTAGAGGTATAGTTATGAGGGTTCAAGCAGGACATTAATAATTTTGACCTTATGCATATATTTCACTAATTTTTTATAAAAAGTGCAAAATAACATATACCTCCCTCATGAAAGCAGGAGGCAAAAAAATGATACTTCTATATATTTATATCCTGGCATGTCCATAAAAAAGATTTCTCTTTCAACAATTAAAGTACCTATTCCTGCAATGCAGCATAACAGAGTATGCACAAATATCTTCTACGTGGTTTTACAGGATTAAATATAAAAAAAAATAATATTTCTTATTGTCTCTCTCCTAAAATTTCTTTAATTTCTTTTATTAATATTAACACTATTCATTCATAGCCTAGACTTTTTTCAAAGGCTTCTTTTAATCGTCACTTAAGTAAAACTTTATTAATACTTTAATGAAAACTTTTTTATTATTGTATTAAAAATCTTTGCCACACCGCTGAGGTTGACTAATTGCTCCGAATCCTTGATCCATTACAATTCCGCACAAAGTCGGAAATTTAACGCTATCTCTCTCTTATGTCTTTGTTTTATACGTACGAATGTTTAAATGAACCAATGACTAGTCTATTCTACAATGTGACCAGGTAAAGTCCGCATCATAATATGGGATTATTTTTTATTAATAGCTTTATTCGAAATTTGACTTTCGCATCAAATTCTGCTTCGATCGAGATGAAAATTAAGCAAAAAAATAGTAGTGACGTGATTTGCACATTATCTGTGAAATTTAAATTTTTTCCAAAAAATAGTTTAAAAGTGGGGTTATTTCTGAAAATATCGAAAAAAGTTATAAGAAAAAGTTTTTTTAAAAGCAGTTTCTAGCCCACACGCAAAATTTGAGCTGCATAGAATAATTTTGATTTTTTACCCACCACTAAAATTTATTTTCCACTTAATTAACACTTTACTGATGACACTATGTTCTTTTTTGTCTTAATATTAAGGTGTATTACTTTCAGACACAAACTACGTTTTCAAAAACACCTACTTATTTTATGAAGTTACCTTATACAGGGTCAAAAACAAATAAACTTTGCATCACATGCGACCAAATTCTAATAGCCCAATTTGGATTTTGTAGAACAACACACATTTAATATGGCGCTACTTTAAAGAAAATGTATCTGCAATAAAGCCTTGTCAAAACTGATAAGTTTTATGAGGGTTGCGTTGTCTTATTTTGTGCAATTTACAAAATATGGTTAAAAACTCAGAATTATCTTATGCAGCTAAAATTTTGCATGTGGGCTAGAAACTGCATTTAAAAAAACTTTTTCTAATAACTTTTTTCGATACTTTTAGAAACAACACCACTTTTAAATTATTTTTTGGAAAAAATTAAAATTTCACAGATAATGCGAATCACGTGACTACTATTTTTTTGCTTAATTTTCATCTCGATCGAAGCTGCAGAACTTGATGCTAAAGTCAAATTTCGAATAAAGTTATTAATAAAAAAAATCACATTATGATGCGGACTTTACTGGTCACACTGTATAAGAAGTCTATACTTTCTCTGACAAGGAAAGTAAAAACCGGCCACTTATTATTTTATTCTCATAATTGGCTGACAGAATTTCATCCTTAATTAATTCTGTATAGTGTCAAGGCATATAAAATTTAATTAAAAATATAAAACTACAAAACCAAAATGTTTCTACGCAAAAAATAAAACAAATCATATTTTATTTTTGTGTATATTTTTATGACCACCTCTCCTTTTCTCCCTTTACCTCTCGATGGCATAAAGGAAATAAATGGAATTCGAGATCATTCTAAGATGCTGCCCGAAAGCCTGCTTGCACATTTCGTCGTCGATTTCCTAGAACCGTGATCCTAGAATGCGGTTTTTACGAATCACACACACACACGCGTGTTGTTACGTCACATCCTGTCATGACCTAGGTCAATAAGCATCGTTTTGAATATATCGGCAAGTCGCTTCCCTGATATATTTTTGTTTCCAATGTAAACACCCACGTGTTCCGGACTTGGGAATTTTTATCTATTGGGGTTTATTTCGAATCAGTTTGTTATCCTTTATAGGGTTTTTCTTTTGCACTTTCGACCGGTTTATGGCGGATGATTGAATGTTAGAAATACCTAATCATTTCTATTATTAAACTCAGCGGCGTAGGTAGACTCTAGGAGGGAGGGGGCGAAATTGTCATATCATGTTTCCTAGTGTTTAATATTGAAGGGAATTTTTTTAGGGTTTGACGTAAAATATAGAGGTAGACAAAATTGTTGTCCCGATCAGAAGATAGCAATCAATGATAACAAACTTCTGCTGATTACCCTTGATCTACCGCCCGTGTTTATATATATTAGATGCATTTGTCATGTACCTATTAATTAAAAATACTAATGTATATGTCGTAGGCTGATAGTGAAATCCGTCATTTCATGAAAAGCCTAGTCACTTCATGAAGCGTCGGCAGATTGTGTAAAAACATAAAATTACACGATCTGCCGCGTCACTTCATAAAGAGACCTTGACGTTTCGGCGTATTATGTATAACACAATCTGCCTAATTTTAAATATCGTCACTTCATGTAGTACCTAACGATGTCATGTCAGTCGGCAGATTGTGTAATTCCGTCTAAAAGGTATATTGGCCACTGGTTTGTTCGTTGTTCCCCAGAGCATTTTTTTTTAATTAAATTTTTTCAACTAATATTATTTTATAAAAATAAAAAAAATACTCTGACAAACCCGAACAAACCAGTTGCCAATATACCTTTTAGACGGAATTACACAATATGCCTTGTTTTTCTGGCATTTCATGAAGTGACGATATTTACAATTAGACAGATTGTGTTATACATAATACGCCGAAACGTCAAGGTCTCTTCATGAAGTGACGCGACAGATCGTGTAATTTCATGTTTTTACACAATCTGCCGACGCTTCATGAAGTGACTAGGCTTTTCATGAAATGACAGATTTCACTATCAGCCTACGACATATACATAAGTATTAGAATTTATTATTGTTTGCACATCTATATAAAAGTACATAGATATAAGTAGTTACTTTTTCTATAGCTAATGATTTTCCTCAATCTCCGCATTATCCGAAATCGGTCCGGTCCACATCATTTCGGATAATCGGGAGTCTACTGTATTTACTGCTGTAGAAGTGTAGACCATTGACCATTCTAACACCGGATTAATATTTCGGCGATAAGCGAGTTTATTTAGGGTATGTTTTTTTAACTTGCAGTGGAGTGGCTTATAATTCTATATTTTCAGTGTTGCAAAATATATGGATTTTTTTATAATATCTGACTTTCTGAAAAAGATATAAATGCAATTTTATATCATTTAACTAAATTATCTCTAAAAACAGGTATTTTTTCAGAAAAAATGAAAATTGCTAAAGTAACTCCAGTATTTAAAACTGATAAAAGATATAAATGCAGCAATTATCGCCCAATATCTGTTTTTCCAATCTTTGCAAAAATAGGTATTAGAAAAAATAATAAATAATAAATTATGCGACTTTCTAGTAAGCCAAAATGTTCTTTTTTCTAACCAGTAGATATGGTTTTTGCAGATCTAAGGATACAGAAATAGCTGTAGGAGATATCATAACAAAACAAATATTCAAGCTATAATGTCGACAGCAGTAAAAAATGCTGTTTACTATCCTTAGATCCGTTGTAAGGCTTTTGACACCGTCAACCATGATATTTTATAAAGAAAATTATACAGTATTGAGTAAGTGAGTAGATACATTATATGCAAAACTCGGTTTTTGACAATTTGTAAAAAAATTCATTTTTAGTAAATATGTCGTATACCTACATTAATGCATTGTATAGCATACTCAAAAAAATAAAATGCAAAAGTCGCTCTAAAAATAACTAACTACTTTTATAGAATTTTTGCAATTTTTTTTTTTTTAAATAAACTTCTCAGCGGTTTTTCACGTTTGTCTTAAAACAACTTATCCTGCAAAAACCGAGTTTTAAATATAATGTACTCAAATACACACAAACTACTTCAAAGTTATTTAGGCTATCGTAAACAATTTGTTCAAATTGGGGAAAGAAAAAGTTCGGAAAAAGAAATAATATGTGGAGTTCCACAAGGATCAATATTAGGTCCGTTATTATTCTTAATTTACATTAATTGCGTTTCCAAATTGAACTTAAAGGGTAATATAAAGCTATTTGCAGATGATACAACAATTATTTATTTTGCAGAAATGTATTTTGATATTAATAATGATGTAAAAATACTTATTTCTTGGCTTCAAATAATCTTACGTAAATTTTACAAAATCTTCTTTTATGTTTATAACTAAAAATAAAATAAATTCCATCATTACCTTACATTTAATAATGAAAATATTCAATATTCAAAAACGACAAAATTTTTACGATATATTTTAGACAAAAATTTAAATTGGAAATGCCATTATCCAGTATATTATCAACTCGATATCTCCTTTGGTATCTGTTTTGTACAGAGCTAGATATTTCATTCCTTTGCAATATTTAAAAAATATATATTTTTCATTAATATATTCAAAATTACAATACTTAGCTTCTGCATGGGGATCTGCTTGTTTATCAAACTTAAAACCATTACAAAAATTGCTAAAGTTATTAAATGTATACCCAAATTACCACATTATTTAGAACCAACTGTTAATCTATATAGGCCGAAAGGGTATTTACACCTTCAAAACATATATATAAACATATGTATAAATTAAAAATTTGTATTCTAATTCACTCTATTATTTTAAAAGAAAAAAAAAAATAAAACACAACACTTCAGGAGAATAAGACATTAAGACATTACATGATCATAACACCAGACGTTGTATAAATTATCAAACTATACCAGTAAAAAGTAATTTCGGAAAAAAATCGCTTTTATATGACGGAATAATAAAATATAACAATCTTCCAAAAAATATCAGAAAAATTTAAAAATTGGCAACTTTAAAAAAACAATTATTAAAGATATATTTACTAAATTAAATTATTTATACTATTTTTTTTAAATTGATTTTTTTAATGAATTAAATTGGATTAACTTCCATTTTTTTTTATTGTTATTTTTTTTTATGGTTATTATTTTCTATATTATGTTGTCACTTTCCATGTAATGAACTGTAAAAGTTCGTTTGGAAGTTTGGAATAAAGACATTTTGAAAGTTAAGTTTAGCATCGACATTGATTTATTAGAAAAATTGCAACAGAATACTCTATCAACCCCAAAGACATTATTTTCGAGGACTTTATAATAATCATAAAATACAACCCCATTGTTACCAAGAGTGGTGGTCTCCATTGAATAGCATAGTAAATAGTTTTCCGCCTATTACCCTTTGCAAATAATGGTGTATGAACCCTTTTCGCTTAGCCCTTTCCGCCTCACTAATAATGACGGTCATCCGCTGGGTCACATTCCGACTACCTTCACCCCTTTTCATATTTTAGTTGCGATTACACGCCCTTGAATTGCGGTAAAATGGATCGGAATTGTTCAACGCAAACCGCAGTGGTCAGGTAGAAGGTGCGTTAGTTCATAAAAGAACTAGTTCAAATGAAATATATCCAATATTACAGTGAACGAAATAAACTCTAGTTTATTAGCTCCTAATGACTATAGTTTACCGTGAACTATAAGTATATTATGATAGATAGTTTAGATAGCAGTAAAGGCTGGTGATAATTCAAACAGATAGGGCCGAAATATCAAATCAAAAAAATCTATAAAAAAAAAACAATTAGAACAAAAACTTACCTAATAATTAAACAGCGACAGAGGGGGGGGAGGGCAATTATATCCTTTCTGAGAAAAACAATTATTAAAATTGTATCTACAGAAGCGAGTCATTGTTAGCCTTTCTTGCAGTGGCGGCTCGTGACTAGCGAGTAAGGAGGGGGGGGGGGGGGGCGCTGGCTTTAAATAAAAAAATTTAAAATGTCTATTATTTTCGAAAGTACGTGTCTGTTTTTTTAACTTTCTCGTTGTGAATTTTAATTTCATCAGCATAAGCAGCATTACTTAAAAAAGTTAAAGTTTGTCCTAACATCTAAAAACTTACCACATTATGACGATGTTTTGCACTATTTTCATGTTTTTTTTTTAATTTTCTCTGAAAGATTTTTGAAGTCCTGCACCCCATTTATAGTCCAATTATCATCCCCGTCAAAAAGAAAACACACGATCAAACACGAAACAAAAAAAAAAAGAATTTTTGTCCTCACAACCGCATATCCAGAATTTTTTATTATATATTTCTTTGTCAAATTTACGCGTAAACTGTGCCTTACTTTTACATTTTGATTGCACTTGTACTATGTTTAATATTGGTAGTGGCCGCTCGATCGGCATTTTTTAAATGAAGTTTTTCACTTAAGCTCAGAGAACTAAACACAAGCTTCTGTAAATCACTGATCTTCATATTAGACGAAATTTTCCAACTTTATAACGTAACTAAAAAATCAAATGTTGGGCGCGGAAAATTGGAGTCCATTCATGGCAGCTCGTTGTGCGATGTGTAGGTGACGTCACGCCTCTGTAGTCATGGCAACTCGCGTTGAATCGGGACGAATAATCGGTCGCCCGCGCTTAGTACAACCTTGAGAGCGCGCAACTCGCTTGTCTATGAGTATAGCCTGCCCGTTGGAATAGGGCTACGTTTGATTTGAATTATTTTAATTGATTGCTTACATACATTGCGTTCTTGGTTTTTTAAGTAAAGTATTCTAGAATTTTGTTTGAAATAATTGCAGGGAGGGCGGCGCCCCAGAGCCCTTTATTAACGAGCCGCCACTGCTTTCTTGCCAAAAATTATTAAGACTGATATTTGGGAGATTTTGGGAAACACCGTAAATATGATTAAAAACTATTCTTTTTTTTTTCTTTTTTTTTTTTTTTGGCCTTGAGCGTAGCTCATTTAGCCACCGCAGAGTATAAAAAACTATTCTACATTGAGGAAAATGATCTAATGTATAACAGGTTTGCTAAGACATAGTTTGTATTGATGGATGATTTTTTATAAACCCATATTAAATAAATTGCTAGTGTCAAACCCAATTAGTGTTATAACAATTCCAGATTTGCTAGAACAGTGTTTTTATTGGTAGTAATCAGTTCCATTAGCAGCACTGCCTTATTAAATAATAAACTACTTTTAATACAACAATTTTGTTAAAAAAAATTGTGTGTGCTTAAGACCACACGACAGAAGTGAAAACTTCAACAAGGTTAATTTAGTGCCCACAAAAAAGTGCTAAACGCACCTAAAGAAGTTTTCACTTCAAAAATAACATAAACTTGGAACACGGGATAATTTTACTGCATACGAAAAAAGATATTTCCTAAAATTGAACAACCCTTGAATTTTTACATCTTCAACAGAAGTCAGAAATCATAATAAATTAGGTCCATGGAATAAGCACTTACGGTAAAACTAATTACCTTACTTCACCCTACGTAAATATATAATTTAAAAAATGCCAGAACATACCTGAGACGCAACAAGTGTCGCACACTGTTTCCACGTCGACTGATGCAGCAGCGGCAACGTTTACGAATAAACAGACCGGAAGGTCAGGGTCAGTTCGGATTGAATATAGGAGTCGAATTCGAGCGTTACACAGCCGAACCTGACGCTGACGCGTGACGGCTCAGTTTAATTCAGTGACCACAAAAAGTGCTAAACGCGCCTAAAGAAGTTTTCACTTCAACAAATTGTATCTTCTCAATGCGACGCATTTTGTTATATAATCCACAAGACGTTGGTGAAGGTTCGTAGCGATCGGCAATCGCCGCGCGGCGTAGTATTAGTTTTATTGATCGTACCAATACCTATATACCTGTTTCGATTATTTATTGAAGTGAAAACTTCTTTAGGCGCGTTTAGCTCTTTTTGTGGGCACTGAATTAAACTGAGCTGTCACGCGTCGCCGTCACGCGTCAGACTCGGGTGTGCTACGCTCGAATTCAACTGCTATATTCAATCCGAACTGACCCTGACCCGAATGAACGTTATATGAAAGAGCATGCCGCCATCGGTCGCATTCAGTATCGACGTATCAACGTGGAAACAGTCAGTGTGCGTTGTCTAGACACTCGTGTATTTGATATTGTTAATTTCACCTTGTTGAAGTTTTCACTTCTGTCGTGTGGTCTTATGCACACACAATTTTTTAGTATTGAAAATACTATTGGGATCGTGTTTATGCAAACTTTGCATTGCATGTCGATGTCGCTCATGTCGATGTCGCTCCGCCGTCTGTCGCGGCCAACAGCGCAATATCTAGATCGGTCTTGTAACATAATACTCTGATAAGACTTGGTAGAAATATAAATATGAATCAGCGTAAAGTCGGCAAGTAAATAATGAATAATGTTTAGTTTAGTTTGTGTTTTAAAGAACGCCATAGTAACTTTGTTAAAAAGTGTTTTATTGAGATCAGTTATAACTAAGGTAAGTTCACGTTATTTAAATCGGAATATTATATCGAAAAAAAAAGCGGGAGGCAAAAAGTTGGAGCACAATAATTGCATATTACAAGGTCCGCCCAAATTTGGTTAACAAATGGGATAATTTTTTTATTATTGATTTCTCAGAAAATGTTATTGTACCGGGTGATTGGTTATATTTTGCACCCCTACCTATCTCATGAAAATCTTCATGGTCTATTTTGAACGCTTGGGTAAATAAGTATAATTTAAAAACATAGCATAATTAGGCTTAGACAATATGACCGATTGAATATAAGGCAATTGTTCACCTTGGTTGGTCTGCTATGTGAATATTATTGTTTATAAACAAATTAATATTAATTATTCTTAGAAATAAAACCATACATTTAATATAATGTTTTAGTTAATATACAGGGTGTCCCAAACGTAATGGGACACAGAGCAACAGCAGGCTCCTTAAGGCGAAATAATGCGATTTATTTAAACTTGCATTATCCCAAAATTGATAACAACCAAGATAAAGGGTGTCAAACTTTTATTTTTGTTTTCGTTTTTTTGGGATTATTTATAGTTCACATTGGTTGGTCTGCTATGTGAATATTATTGTTAATAAACAAATTTATATTAATTATTCTTAGAAATAAAACCATACATTTAATATAATATGTTTTCGTGAATATACAGGGTGTCCCAAACGTAATGGGACACAGAGCAACAGCAGGCTCCTTAAGGCGAAATAACGCGATTTATTTAAACTTGCATTATCCCAAAATTGATAACAACCAAGATAAAGGGTGTCAAACTTTTATTTTTGTTTTCGTTTTTTTGAGATTATTTATAATATGTTTTAATTAATATACAGGGTGTCCCAAACGTAATGGGACACAGAGCAACAGTAGGCTTCTTAAGGCGAAATAATGCGATTTATTTAAACTTGCATTATCCCAAAATTGATAACAACCAAGATACAGGGTGTCAAAATTTTATTTTTGTTTTCGTTTTTTTGGGATTATTTCCTAACGAAATGACATAGGTAGCAGCACGAAATTAAGGATTTTGGGGTTTTTTGAGGTGAGGAATTTAAAATTATCCATAGTTTTTATGTAACCAGTACTGTAAAATTAAAGAACATTTTTTAAACTTTTACAAAATCCAAATTAGAATGTGGGCTTTAATCACATGACATAGGTCATTAAAATTTTAAAGCTGTGTCAGGTATTTTCAATACATAGGATGCTTGCGTAAGGTGCAAGATCTGTGAATTTTTTGCTTTGTATTTAAATTTTTTTAAACTTTGCATGTCAGATAAAGCAATATAAGATTCTTATTTCGCACAACCAATCATTAGTATTGGACTTTATAATCTATAAATGAATTTTACCATCTCAGTAAACCATGTTGCATAATAGATGTTGTTAAACGAGGAGAACAATATCACACTATAAGCTATTTAAATTTTTGAGAACTACATGTTTTTAGTGGTAAGTATAATATGCTTTATTAACCGTGGCAAGCAAATATTATTATGGTTAATGTCAAGTTTCATTGCAACTGCAAGTCGGAACTAATACAGTATATAAAACCATATTACACCATCAATAGAACTTGATAATTATTGTGAGTATTCACAGAGCAATAATGGCTGTAAACCATTCTATGGTAGCATTAACTCATACTTCCTATTAGCGCCAAATGACCGTGATATTATCACTACACAACGGACACCTCTAAGAGTGTAGTTGTATGACGAAAGATTACCAGGAGTTAGTTTAGCTCCAGAACCTGTAATTACCCGGTGGGGAACATGGATTAATGCCGCAATATTCAACGCAGAGCATTTTGAAGCCATTAAAGAACCAATTTTGGATTTAGATGACGATTCGAAGTGTGTTTTGCAAAGTAAAGAGTTGTTAAAAAGTGCGAATGTAGCTAAAGATCTTGTTTTTATTAAGGTTAATTTCCGTTTTATACCGGGCATAATATCCTCGTTGGAGAGTAGAAATTTAAGTTTAATTAACTCAATTAGTATTGTTGAAACTTTTTCGCTAAATGTAATAACATTCCCGGTAAAGTAGGAGGTAGGAGGTCAAAAAAGAAACAAATTGGATGTAACTGTAAAAAAGAATGAAATATTTAAATACTTAACTGCAGTAAAAATCATTTATGAGGGTATGGGGTAAACCATCCGACGAAGTTGTATCTTGGCCTTATATTTTGCTACCTAAGTTGCAGTATATTGTCCGATTTCATCATTTGACATTTGATAGTGAAAGAAGCTTCTCTTTGTATAAACATATTTTTACTAAAAGAAGACAATCCTTTTTAGTTGAAAATTTTGAAAAATATTTAGTAATAAATGCCTTTTATACAATTTTAGGTTAAAAAAATGGTATACCTACTTTTTCTTTGTTTTTTTGTTTGTGTTTCTTTACCTATTTTACTATAATAAATTAAGAAACATTACATGTCAGTATGCATATTTGGTAAAAAAAAATGCAAATAACTGCATAGGTATTTTAAAGGCAAACAAGGCATATATTATATGCGCATATTTTGGCTTAATTTAAGTGCATATAATCCGCCTTATATTAATTAGTAACCGTTACTCGTAACTTAAGATATATAATAACTATTTATCTTTTGTATTTAACCGTTATGCAAGTAATAGTAATATCATTTGGCCCATGCTCATATCCGTTCGAAAAACACGTTTCAGCTGTCCTCTTTGGATTATCACTGATGTTTCTATGTTTCGCTTTATCAATTTTGCTCTTTATTATCTTTCTCGTTCCGCAAGGCAAAGGTACCAGGACTAATCAACTAACATGAAATGGCAGAAGCTAGAAAAAGAGTAACCTATTACGTTTTATGCCGTACTGATTCATGTTGTGTATTATTGAAACTCACAATGATAGTTCTAACAGGAAAATGATTTACCTCTACATCGCTACACGCTAAACTGCAGGTTCCGTCTGGATGATATTACCAAGGTGGTGGAGTGAAGTAGAGTCTCTTATGCCTCAGTAAGTGTCAACATTTATTTATCTTTTATTGCGTTACTATAAAGTGATAATAATGTCCCCCCCCCCCTCCTGCCGGGTACCAACCGCCGTTGCTATGCCGCTGATCAGCGTTACCAGATCCACTGTTATTACGGTAGATCTACCGTTTTTAGCTTCGATCTATTGCCCTACCGTTTTTAAACCTGATTCCACCGTAATTTTATATTTTGAGAAAACAGAAATATATTACGGAGGAAGTTAGTTACTTAGAAACTCACTCCTTTGCTCCGTTTCTAAATAGAATTATATAGGAACAAAGCCCTCTTAAAACTGGAGAGTCGACCTTTTTTTTAGAAGTCGAAGAAAAGGGGTGGGGGTTAACGAGAGAGACGAGAAAACCCTTAGGTCTGAACGTGAGGGGTCGATTTTTTTTTTAATTTTAAATTTTCTTATTAGTCAGCGAAATGGATGAATGTAAAATACGGGATTATTTCACATCTTCCGTTTTCTACCGTATTTTTTCGACTTCCCTATCGTAAAATTACGTTTAGCGTCTGGCAACACCGCCGACCGCCGCTGATCAAGCGAGTTCGGTTTTGAGCTCTCAGATGAGAAGATGAGAGCAAGTAGCAACTAAATTTTTAATCATGTGATCACGGAGAATTCAGATGACGTTTGATATTTACCGAACGATCTATTTTCTAATCTACAAATTTTGTAAACAAACTTAAACTAAAAATTCGTTTGTAAAGTGCAATAAAAATGAATTTTGCTGTAACTTCTAGAATATTGGGTATTTCTATGCCGTTTATATACACACTATCTATTTTTTGATGATGATGAGGATAGCTGTGGTCAGTAAATGGTGAAAGCATTAAACTTTGCCGAAGAAACAGTTCCAAATGTTATGGATCATCAATAGAAACTAAATCGGGCGAACGAGGATGTTAAGATTTCTTTCTGTTCTGTGAAAAAGTAAACGAACTGGCGCGGAGTAATCAGATAAATCTGATGGTAAAACCGAACTCGGTATATCTGTAGGTATTTTAAAGAAACATAAAGGCCACTTCATGACACAAAAATGTGTCATTTGACACATATAAAATGCTACATAAATGGCTTGCTCGAGATGCACCTTGACAGGAAGAAAATGAATATCTCGGACGTCTCTCCCTATCAGGTTTCTCGTTTAAGACCTTATCACAATCAACGTTGAGTTCATGAAGGAATAGGTTTTTGAATAAGATCGGCAGGACAAAAAACAGATATCCCTATAGGAACTCTGAGCTTTTCGTTTCAGGACCATCTCTAGTGTTTCCACTCGCCTCGCATTTTTCTCGTCTCGTATTCAGGAGACAAGACCGAGACGAGAGTGGTCTGATCTTCTGCGAGGCGAGACGAGATTTTTATCCATTCGCATAGGGAAAGAAAACAATTAAATTTTGTCCGGTTTTAGCTTTTAAAATTTTAAAATAGTTACTAATTTACTCTCTAATAGAAATTCGCGCTATTTACGTCACAAATAAATCGACTAGTCCTAGGGATTCGGCTGAAGATCGACCCTCCGGCATCTACCTGAATAATATCTCGAGTCTGTCCCCTGTTCTTTAACTTATCGAAACAAAGATCCTACCATTATAATCGGTCGCACTCACTATAAGTATCTGATCTTATGTTTTCAAACTTTATGCTTTCGCAGCGTCTTTTTAATTGTTTATAGGAAATGTTAATACCGTGCAAGCAAAAATTATTTGCATCAAAGAGGGCCTTGCATCTAAGGACGTAATGCTTAGCCGTAGACCTTTACACCTGTTGGGTGTCAGTAACTACCTTAATTAACAATCAGTCAGTTATTCCTTCATCTTTGACAGTCGTTACAAGTAATTTGATTCATCGCTAATTTTTCCAATTTCTTGAACAATTCACACAATGGGCTTTACGGAACAGCACAACACATTCACGAAACGGGGTTAGAGTAAATGGTGAGTGGCAATACAATCCGGGTTTGTTCATGGACGATTTTCACGAACATTTTCCTAACGTTGCTTTTATTGCTGGGGAGTTTTGTCATTGCCTGAAAAGAACCGTGGCTGTGTTTAGGGAAACCGGTTCTATACAACACAAAAAGGAGCAGGAAGACTATCTGCAAGAACAGAAGAACTTGTGCAAACGTTCGTGAAATAATGCAAAATACGCAAACAAATTGTATAAGACGCCTGTCCCAAGAAGTGGGAAGATCTTATGGAACATGCATAAGAAGCAGCTAAGTTTATTTATTTCTAAAGTGCAAGTATTTCAAGAAATACAAGCCGCAGATTTTGAAAGACGTAGGAATTACTCTCGATGGTTTACCCAAAATTTATTGGAAAGAAATGATTTATTAGACCTGATATTTTTTTCGGATGAAGCCTGGTTCCACCTCTACGATTATATGAATTCTCAGAATACACGCATGTGGAGTAGTGAAAATCCCCATTTTTTTGTCCACATTGCACCCTCAAAAAATTGGTGTCTGGTTAGCTGGTCCTATTTTTTTCCATGACACATTTACCGGACAGCGGTATAGAGACAATATTTTGAATCCATTTGTGGAGCAATTACTTGACGACGAACTACGTTTTGGATATTTTCAACAGGACGGTGCAACCGCCCATACAGCCGCCGAAACTATTTTTAAAACACCAGTTGCAAATTGAGAACAATTACAAGAAAGGATTATCCAAGAATTTGGTAACATTTATCCAGAGATGCTGGTCAACACTTTCGGAAATATGAAGATGAAGAGACGTGTGAATTTATGCTTGGAGCATGGCGGTGGCCAATTTCAGCAATTTATATAATTATTTTTCTTTTTCTTTCTGTATATTCTTACTTTGTTAATTTTGTAAACAACAAAAATAAATTTGGATTTGTCATCTTATTTTATTACTCATTAGTAGGCATATAGTTTTTTAATCCAAGTCCTCTTTGATGCAAATAATTTTTGCTCGCACGGTATAGGTACTCTAGGAAGATTTTGATTATTGAGATGACTTTTCAATAGGTTCTAATTCGGGATGTAAATGATGAATATAATAAATTTGAAGATGTGAAGATAATTATTTTGATGAGATCATGTTCAGAAGTGTTTACATACAACACTAGATTTCGCCACACGCTACATCCTCTATGCTACTCGTGGCTTTATTACTTGTTAAAAGTAATTGGCTTCTTTCATTTCGTTAAATTCTAGTATCCTATCCTTACTGATGAGCCATGATAAAGCGAAACGCACCCAAGGATGGATCTGACGAAATGGAAGGAAAAAAATATTGTTATAGAGCCAGAACGTTGAAAGAAAATCGGAATTAGTATGACAGTACGAAAATCCAAAATAGCTACATTAATTTTCAACTCTATTTTTTCAAATCTCTCCTCGTACAAAAAAGCAAATTAATCCACGACAGCAACCATCAAGCTAGTATATTACGATATCTAAAAGAACCGGAGATAGATAATAAAATTTGAAAGCGGAGATAGCATCTCTATTTGGCACGTTCCTTTAGGATTGAAACCAAAGAAAGCACCCACTTATATTGTTTTTTATAGGCACACCTGTAGAACAGACGATGGCGAAACGTATTTTTAACCGAGAAAACGGACCGTTTTCGCAGGTGAATTCAATCAGACCATTTTTCTAGAATAACCAATAAAGTTGGACTAATTGTGGTTTAATGGAGATGCTCAATCATGTCGTTGATAAAACTAAATGTTTATTGTTTCCTGGATTGAAAAAATTATTTTCGTTTTTTGCCGTCAAGTAACGTCAAGCAGTTGGCTATAATGGCAGCGGCCATTTATCAGTAAAAAAATCCACGATAATTCGTAATAGTACATTTGCTGCATCATTATCAACAAATAATTAATTTTGTATAATTATACCAGTGTGACCAGTAAAGTCCGCATCATATGAGATTTTTTTTTATTAATAGCTTTATTCGAAATTTGACTTTGGCATCAAGTTCTGCTTCGATCGAGATGAAAATTAAGCAAAAAAATAGTAGTCACGTGATTCGCATTATCTGTTAAATTTAAATATTTTCCAAAAAATAATTCAAAAGTGGGGTTATTTCTGAAAATATCGAAAAAAGTTATTAGACAAAGTTTTTTAAAATGCAGTTTCTAGCCCACATGCAAAATTTCAGCTGCATAGGAATATTTTGATTTTTACCTATATTTTATAAATTGCACCACTTTTGCAAAATAAGACTCAACGCAACATAAAACATAAAACTTCTCAGTTTTGACAAGGCTTTATTTCAGATACATTTTATTTAAAGTAGCGCCATATTAAATGTGTGTTTTTCTACAAAATCAAAATTGGGCTATTAAAATTTGGTCGCATGTGATGCAAAGTTTATTTGTTTTTGAACCTGTATAAGGTAACTTCATAAAATAAGTATTTTTGAAAAAGTAGTTTGTGTCTGAAAGTAAAAAAATAAAAAAAAAGTAAAAGGATTTTAAATTAAATCGTTGAAAATAGATAAACTTTACGTTAAGTTAAACTAAAATTTATTTTCCACTTAATTAACACTTTACTGATGACACTGTGTTCTTTTTTGTCTTAATATTAAGGTGTATTACTTTCAGACACAAACTACGTTTTCAGAAATACTTATTTTATGAAGTTACCTTATACAGGGTCCAAAACAAATAAAGTTTGCATCACATGCGACCAAATTTTAATAGCAAAATTTTGATTTTGTAGAAAAACACACATTTAATATGGCGCTACTTTAAAGAAATGTATCTGAAATAAATCAGTGTCAAAACTAAGAAGTTTTATGTGGGTTGCGTTGAGTCTTATTTTGCAAAAGTGGTGCAATTTACAAAATATAGGTAAAAAATCAAAATTATCTTATGCAGCTGAAATTTTGCACGTGGGCTGAAAACTGCATTTAAAAAAACGTTTCTTATAACTTTTTTCGATATTTTCAAAAATAACCCTATTTTTGAATTATTTTTTGGAAAAAGTTAAAATTTGACAGATAATGCGAATCACGTGACTACTATTTTTTTGCTTAATTTTCATCTCGATCGAAGCAGAACTTGATGTCACAATGGGGCCAGGAATTTTACAATTATAATAGGTATCTAGGCATTCCCTTTAATTTTTTTGAGAAACTTTGATTAGTGTATATTCTTGCCAGATTTTTTGTAAGATTGAACTCGTCTTCGTCTTGGATTGATTTGTGTCTAAATTTCCTGTGGCGCCAATAAATGCACCACCCATACAGATTATACAGATTCTAAATGCAAGTAGCTTTTAATTTTTCTTAATTTGTTTGCCTGAAGAATGGCTTGGAGAAGAACTCGCCCCCTCCCCCCCCCGCCCCCACGCTCTCAACTGCACTGATATACAACTACAAGGCAAACTTTTGCAACACATTCCGGCAGGTCAATTTTCGAACAGCCGTAAAATTTTACGAAATCTTATGAACCCATGCCTTACTTCTTCGTAAGAATACAAGAAAGTGACACGAACCCACATAAATCTATTCCACATCAAAAGACATGTGCAACTGCAAAAGATTCCTTTTACACACTCCTTCACAATGGGTTAAATAATTCTTTCAACCCCGGCATTTATTACTGTCCATTGTCCGGCAAAACGTTTGGCTACTGCCAACTTTTGGTCATTAAATTTTTTTCTAAATATAGGTAGATTTTAAAAGCCATTTATAACCCCTTAGTTGACATTGATGATCATTTGTGTTTTCTGTGTGTTCCGCTCCAATTTCGTGTTGCCAAATTTTCAATTTTTGCTGTAATTTACAGAAGGTTAAAATTTAGTTAGATATTCACTAAATTTTGATTTTTATCCTATTGCATAGAGAAAGAAAAAAGGATATTTTTTACGGTTTAAGTTTTAAAAATGTTGATTTATTTACTGAGAAAATAAATAAACAAGATACGCTCTTTAATAAAATCACGGGTATAAACTCACTGACCTCACATCCGCCTCGACCCATGGGTCCCAGTGATTCGGCTGAAGGTCGAACGCCGCGTCTACCTGAATATCGGGCGGGTTGTTTTCTATTTTTAAGCTGGTCTTGTCTATTTCCTTTATCAAAACAAAGATGGCAATATAATCCGTTGAGGCTGACAAATAAAAGAATTACGCGAATAATGGGATGACGGAATAGGGGTTTGATCTCATGTTTTCAAACTTTCTGCTTTCGCGGCATCTTTTTAATTATCTCTAGGAAAGTTTTGTGACCCTCTAGAAAAATTTTAATTATTGAGAGGTACACATTTTCGCAGGCATTTGGGAAGTCAAGGGCAGAACTAAAAAAAACACAATTAAAAATTAAAAAATATAGTTTTGTGTTTTATTTTCCCAAAAAAGCCGGATAATAGAATATTCATTCATTCACTTGGGTACGTGTAAAACATTTTCAAGCACAATTTCTTGTTCAAGAAATTGAAAAAGTTTTTGCCCGAGAACTTGACCCGTGGAATACTTTCACCCTTGCATTAACATACTTAGATATTTACTTTTATTTTTATATAATATAATTATAGAGAATATTTATTTATGTACCAAGGGTACTAAGTAGATGATTATGCCCTGAGGGCCTCTGGCCCAAGGGTTCGTAAGTCGCCCGAGGGTATATTATCTATTAGTACCCGTGGTGCATACAAACTTTTATGTCATACCAGTTCGTTTTGAATAATAAATATTTTTTTTAATTTAATTTGAATCACCAATTTTTTTTATTTACCTACGAAATTACCTTAACAGTATTAAAATGTTTAAAGTGTCAAAGTCAAAAATCAAAAATGGAACAAAATGCACACTTAATGCACACTTAATGCAACACTTAATGCCCGCGCGGGCCATAATGTGTACTTTATGCCCGTGCGGGCATCCATTATGTAGATGGTATCTAAGGTATAAAGACACAATAATGTACTGGTATGACATAAAAGTATTTTAAAGTTATATACCTATTGCCCGAAAAATAGGCGTACCTAATTAGATTGCAGGGTTGCAAATAAAATATACCAAAACATGCATCGGGATAATCTGTCTTGGTGTGTGTTTTCTTACCTTGTTTGTGTAGCCTAGGACTAGTTTCATGTATTTAAATTAATCATAATAAAATATAGTTATATATCAAGACTCAAGACTACTCCATACTTACTGAAAATGCGAAATACCCGGTATTTTACCCCTATTTGGGCTTAATCAAATCATACAACGCCTGTTACTAACTTTAGTCATTGTTTATATTCCACTCCGGGTATCCGAGTCACTAAAAACACAAACACAATTCACGAAATTACACAAAAACTAGAAATCCGTAAATATTAAACATCCACAATCCACAATAGCAAAGAAAGCAACAAGGAATCCACAGAGAAAACTTAAAACACAACAACAAAAATGGCACCGAGCCGGTTCTGGAGTGTATCCTGAGCATGTCGCTAAAGAAGGACAGGCCGATAACAAGAGGTTTGTGCGCATACCCAATGCTGCTGGGAAGAAAAAGCATCTGACCGGTGTGTAGTGCGCTCGGACGTATTTTTGCGTAAAACCTAACTTTTGTTTGTGCAGGAGATAAGCTGTACGTATCTAAAGGTAAATTTCAATAGTACTTACTCATTATTTTTTAATTTCCGAGCTCAGCATTTTGCAAATTTCTTATTTTTTGTTCGATTCAATTTGGCAACTCTGTTAGAATTTAAGGGGTTTGACATTAAAACTAGGACACTTTTTGAGGCTCGCACGTTTAACTCTTGTTAATGATGTTTGTTTTGTTTCGTCCAAGAGGATGTCTGGCAGATATTAATGGTATTAATGCCCACTTGCGAAGTTAATGGTGTCCGATGTCGCCTATTATTAGTTGAGTTACGAAAAGGACCAAAGAAACGAAATTTTTACATGAAAAGAGGTATTACACGCATTTCTCAAGTCGACAAAGCGCATTCAGATCATTTTTGACCTAATAGTTGTCTACAGTGTCACCAGTAAAGTCCGCATCATATGGGATTTTTTTTTATTAATAGCTTTATTCAAAATTCGACTTTGGCATCAAGTTCTGCTTCGATTGAGATGAAAATTAAGCAAAAAAAATAGTAGTCACGTGATTCGCATTATCTGTCAAATTTTAATTTTTTCCAAAGAATAATTGAAAAGTGTGGTTATTTCTAGAAATATTGAAAAAAGTTATTGGAAAAAGTTTTTTTGAATGTAGTTTCTAGCCCACATGCAAAAATTTCAGCTGGATAAGATTATTTTGATTTTTTACCTATATTTTGTAAATTGCACCATTTTTGCGAAATAAGACTCAACGCAACCTACATAAAACTTCTTAGTTTTGATAATACTTTATTTCAGATACATTTTCTTTAAAGTAGCGCCATATTAAATGTTTGTTTTTCTACAAAATCAAAATTGGGCTATTAAAATTTGGTCGCATGTGATGCAAAGTTTATTTGTTTTTGACCCTGTATAAGGTAACTTCATAAAATAAGTATTTTTGGAAACGTAGTTTGTGTCTGAAGGTAATACACCTTAATATTAAGACAAAAAAGAACACAGTCATCAGTAAAGTGTTCATTAAGTGGAAAATAAATTTTAGTTTAACTTAACGTAAAGTTTATCTATTTTCAACGATTTAATTTAAAACCCCTTTATTATATTTTTTATTTTTTTACTTTCAGGCACAAACTACGTCTTTAAAAATACTTATTTTATGAAGTTACCTTATGCAGGGTCAAAAACAAATGAACTTTGCATCCATCACATGCGACCAAATTTTAATAGCCCAATTTTGATTTGTAGAAAAACACACATTTAATATCGCGCTACTTTAAAGAAAATGAATCTGAAATAAAGCCTTGTCAAAACTAAGAAGTTTTATGTAGGTTGCGTTGAGTCTTATTTTGCAAAATGGTGCAATTTGCAAAATATAGGTAAAAAATCAAAATTATCTTATCCAGCTGAAATTTTGCATGTGGGCTAGAAACTACATTTAAAAAAACTTTTTCCAATAACTTTTTTTGATATTTTCAGAAATAACCCCACTTTTAAATTATTTTTTGAAAAAAATTAAAATTTGACAGATAATGCGAATCACGTGACTTCTCGATCGAAGCAGAACTTGATGCCAAAGTCAAATTTCGAATAAAGCTAAAAAAAATCCCATATGATGCGGACTTTACTGGTGACACTGTATAATTTAGGGTAGTTATTAAACGAACCATCGATCATTGGAGATCGAAAAAAAAAATAGCAAATTTTTTATCGGCATTTTTTCCCACCTCGAATGGCTATGACAAAATAAACGCCTCGCCGAGGAAATATAATATCCTTAATAAAAGAAATGTTCTAAATACCTTCGTTTTTCAAATAAAAATAAGCAGTCTCCAAATACGCTTTTAGGAAATGTTATACGAAATAGCAGGCAGGGGCTGATAGGGAAAGACAAAATGACTAAAAGGGGGAAACGCAATATAAAGGATAAATAATTAATTTGTAGGCAGCCATCTTGGAATCATTGATCAATGTTACGAGGAGGGAAATTAGTTTCTTATTTTCTCATCGTAGCAGGCAGTAAATGAGGGTTAAAATTACAATATTCTGGAAAGTTGAAATAAGCGAAATTTGATAGAAATTTTAATTTTAAACGGGAGAATTTATGATGCCTATATCATTTTAAATGAAGTATTTTCCCATACTCTGTCAACGGAAATGAATATATAAATTACTACCTATAATATAGTGATACACTTTTCTTCATCAACTAATAATTTTATGATAGGTACTAATTCATAGTATATCTAGGTATGTTCCTAGGACTAATACTTTTTAATATTTATCTAAATGATATTTTTAATTTAAACTGTCAAGGAAAACTACACAGTTTTGCTGATGATACGGTAATTTTTTTATGAAGGTCTAAATTGGAATATTTAAAAAAATACTATTCAAAAAGATTTTATAAAATTAAGCAACTGGTTTAATAAAACCTTTTTGAACTATTAATTATAACAAAGCAACATACATTCCATTTACTTCATACAAAAATAAACTTCCAAATATTGGTCCAACAATATGCAATAATAATATTAATATAAAGGAAGTTGAAAATATTAAATATCTAGGAATAATTTTTGATAAACATTTAAAATGGGATTTACATAGTGACTACATTGTAAAAAATAAGAATTATTATACCAAAGTTTAATCACCTTAAACAATTTTAAAATATAAAAGAATTAGAAATATTTTATTATTTTTTAGTACAAACCCATTTAAATTATGGAATACTAGGATGGGGGGCATAAATATGAATTATCTTAATAATATTGAAACTATTCAAAAATACACTTTGAAAATACCACCAATATTATTCTGATTTACTATTTAAAGATAGCAAAAAATGGAGAAAAAACAAATATTTTCTTACAAAATCACACACATGAAACTCGTCATAAAAATACTATTACATATAAAAATAGAGTAAACAAAACAATAGCACACAAACATTTTTTAAACATCAATCAATCCATATATTTTTGATATGCTACCACAGTCAATTAAAATAATTAAATCATTAAAGAATTACAGAAATAAAATTAAAAATTGGATATTATCCAAACCAAAAGATATATTCAAGAACGTCATTAGTAAATAATGAATATACTAAGCTGTAATGAATAAAATAAATAAATATATATTTATATATTATATACATGGCGTATTGTATCTATGTATATATATTTTATACAAAAAAATTATATATTAGCATTACTTAAATGTCAAAAAAAAATATTTGAATAAACTTTTATTATTATTATTATTATTATTATTATTATTATTATTATTATTATTATTATTATTATTATTATGATTATAGAGGTTCTAAATAAATATTTTTCATTACATGTGAATGTATGAATCTTATTTACTTACTTAATCGTAACACAAATTTATAGTAGTATGATACGTACGTCTTTCTTCATAACTTCACCTAATATAGTATGACACACGAATTATTTTGAATGACATTTTTTTAAATACCTGTTTATTATAAAACCAATAATTACTTCCTAGTAATTAAAATAAATAACAGTATATAATTCTTATAATACCTTTTCTTTCTTCATCATTTAATAAGGAATAACGACCAAACCATTTTGTATGAAGAAAAATGTTTTCATTACTTTTAAAGCGTGACATGCTTTTATATTTTTTTCATCTTTTGCTCTCTACTACTAACTTTTTTAATTTTAAAAAACTGTCGGCCCGCCGCCAAACATTTTTCTTTACCTTTTTTGTAATCTACAAAGCTGCTCACAGCAATTGTTCATGTGTGAAACTACTTCCTAAATGAAATTAATAGCAAGGGTCCTTTTTGTCCTGGGGGGGTTAATTTCAGTTGGGGGGGGGGGGGGGGGGACACATTTCAATTCCTTCAGTCCGCCATATCAATATAAATATGGTAATGAAATTACCAGTAATTACAGGAATAAAGTAAAAACTTAGCTATGTAATATAAAACGAAAAGTAGGTATACTTTGTTATTTGTCACTAATTTTTATTTAAAAATTTGTCGTTACGGCCGTTTCGTAGTACATCTTCAAGACGCTACTAAACTTAACAAACTAAGGGTTAAGGTTAAGTCGTAAAATTATTGGATCTACCTAAAGTATAATATTGTTTGGTACACAATTGTATTTTACAACATTCCTAATTATAAGGGACATGCAGGCTAATGTTTATAAAATCTAAGGAAAAATGGTAAACATGCCAGATGAAAATTATAATAATTTCAAAAGTGGGGAATTTCATATTAATCAATAACAATTTCAGTTTTTAAAGCAACTATTTATTTTACTAATTAACATGTCTCTTATATTAAGTCATAATTATATCTAAGTATAATAATTCTTATAATAAATTATATTATGTAATAATAAGATCAAAAACAAAATAAGAATAAAAACGAAAAATAAACAATAAGAACAAAAAAAATATCTGAAGTACCTACTTACTTTGTACTAAATTACAAAATCAAGTTTCTTGTTCTTAGAAGAGAAAATATTTATGATTTTGTTTACATCTACGTTTATATCACGGTGGACATATAGGAAAGCCAGACCATTAAGGCGATCTGCAGCCATTGTAGCCCGTAAATAAGATTATTTGTTAACATTTCGGGGGGGGGGGAGGTTACAACCCCCCTAACCCCTCCCCCCCCCCTGGCTACGGCCCTGTCTGTATGTAATATTTGTAAATTGTTAATATCGGAAAAAACGTGGTTTGTGTCTAAAAAATGATTCGCAAAATTAGATGTTCCTTTCTTTAGTTTAAAACATGCATTATGTTCTTTAAATATAGTTTCAAAGTTTCGTCCCGTTTGTTCTATATAACAGCTATTGCATTCATTACATTTTAGTTTATAATCTCCTGATTTCTTATATTTTCCACATTTATCTTTAACGTTAAATATTAGTTTTGATAGGTTATTTGAGTTATTTATTGGTAAAAACTTTCCCATTCGTCAAATGAGAATTTTGCAGTGCGCATGCCTACTCCTGTATGGCTTTGTTTACATGCGCAAGGTCTTAAATCTCCCACTTTTGTGATTATTGTTTGCTTATCTAAAGGTATATATTTATGATACTAGTAATTATAACAACAACGCATTTGTGTAGATAAGAAAGTATCAAAAAATGACTTGGGTCGTTAGTGAATTATTCGATTCAAATTTAATTTTTTATTTGTAAAAGAACTAAAAAAAAATGTCAACGATATTAAATTTTAAGTTAAAAATTACAAATTATCTTTGCGGGATTATAGACGACAGCTGCAAGCAAGTAACTCCTAACGAGTAAACTTTCCGTAAAAACTGGCGAAAATATAAATGAGAACCCCTTAGAATCCCGTAATAATATATTTTTATTCAAATCACATTCAAATCAAGGCTGGACTCACGTCGATTGCAGAATTTTCGCTACCCTCTCTTTTATATTGCAGATTGTAAGGGTGATCTTTTATAGGGTTTATGCATAAGGGTATTGTGTTCTGAATACCACACAAAAAGGGATTTTAACTGAAAAAATATACGCTGCTTTATCATTTTTGCTGCATAGCTAGAAATATTCTTGTGTTTTGTTGGTAGTATATCCAAATATTTACAATATTATATATTATTATAGAATATCATCATATTATGACTACTCTGTATACCCATAACTTGCACTTTCACTTCCTGATATCCGGACCAGTGGCGGCTCTTCCATAAGGCCATTTGGTCAGTGACCTCCCTCAATTATGCTCTTCTTATGTAACTTAATATTTATTAAGTTAAAAATTGATCCAACCAAACTTCGTTCGTTTCAGTATTATTATTATTTATTACCTCCCTCGTATTTTAGGATAATTTTACGGTCACAGCCACGCTCTGCCAAGTAAACTACTTATCGTAAGTCCCGCAGTATATTGGGTCCAAACGAGCCTTGACCACGGCTCTCTGTTTCCTTTGCCGGACAAATTTTACTGCTCAATCGTACAGGAGAGAAATAATCGCATGCTACTACTGAAAGGAACGACAAAGAAAAATAATCTGGTAGGGCTAGAAGCCAAATAAAATTTCGATGTGGTTCCGATGAACGTTGCCATTTTACAGAAACGTGTGGGATCGAGAGCCTATAGGAGTTACGCATTGCGGGAACAGTTCCTAGTATATTTCCTAGGAAAATGTGTTGGCTCAAGTTCTCAGCCGATTTCTGCAATAAAGAGGATTGTATAATGTTTATTCAAATATTTATTGTCAGTGCAGAATACAGAAAAATTAAATATACTTATGTACCGTAAGTTAGATGTGTTTTCATTTTCATTTCGAATATAGAGACAGATGGTTCTTTCAATCCGCCTTCTACCTTAATGAAAAAAAAAACACGAAAGATGAGATACAGCGTCCAGAGTATGGCTGTGGAATTTTCAACCGCCCAATCAACGTTCGCAATAAAGCGCGAGAAACTTAAAAATAAATGTGTTAGAATGCGCACATAAATCATTGTATTATGTATCTATTAAATTGAGGCGAAAAAAGTGATGAAATAAAATAATAAACTAAACGAATTACCTACCTCGATTTTCGCAGACGAAAAATAGGGAATATGGAAATTTTTTCTAATGCAGAGGGTTTTTTGAAGGGGATATAGTTTAGATGGAAAAAATTTTTATATTTTTGAGAACGGTTTCGACTAGTGATGTTACAACCTTCCCGAGTATGACTATCATGTTTGACTAAAAAATATAGTGTTACTTACCTACGTTAATAATGTACTTATTACTACTTTTACAGGTTTTGATTTTTTTTGTATTGAGAAATCTTATTGCAAAATACAAAATCTTAACATAGTATAAAACAAAGTCGCTGTCGCTGTCTGTCCGTCCGTCCCTACCTATATATGCTTAAATCTTTAAAACTACGCAACGGATTTTGAAGCGGTTTTTTTTAATAGATAGAGTGATTCAAGGGGAAGGTTTTTATGTATAGCGACTATAACTAGCGACCCGCCCCGGCTTTGCACGGGCGCAATTTCAGAAAGTGGCATGCCGGGTACTAATATATCGGGTTTGTTCGGGTTTGTATTTATACCAGCGGGTTGCAACGCGTGCCGGATACACGCTAGTTATTAATAAAACAAAAAAAGAAACACATGATAATTTTTGGTTTCTTTTAAAATATTTTTATTAAACAATTCTTATTACGTAACAACATTGAAACTATTTATCTTCTGAGTTTGAATTCAAATTATGACATATAATTGTTAAATGGTCAAGTATTGTATTTATTCTGTAATGTTGATATTTGTAGTATGTACCCTTGTAAATCTGATTATTCCTAACGCTTGTAATATTATTTTGCTTCCTTTCATGTCTTGCGAGATATTGTCTATTGTTGAATTGTTTATTATACAACACTTGTAGTTTTTTTGTGTGATGAACTTTAGAGAACAGGAGAGTGTTTTTGGGATACGTGCGAAGTTTCAAAGAAACCTATATACCGATATTAATAAATAACATTTTATGTTCCTAATTTACAACAAGCGGATTTACATCGCTGAACTTCAAAATTACTTTCTTTGAGACGGCGGCCTATTATTGGTCGATTGAAGAGTCCATAATCAGACTCTAGAGTGTAGACGCTTGTGTAGATCTTAAACCTAACCCTCTTGCTCAAAATCAGAAAATTAAATCAGTCAACCTGTAACTAATCGTAAATATTCTGAACCCATTTCCTTTACCTTAGGTAGGTACCAACAAAAAAAGTCGAACAAAAACATCTGAATAAAAAATCGTCAGTAACCGGTCACTAGACGTACAAGTTCGGACAACAGAAAAGATTATCAAGGGGTGTGTTTTCGGAAAATGGCGATATCGTTACACAAGGGATATTTTTTACGAGGCCGGCTGCACAGTCACCCTTTATGTGGACCAGGTCCAGCCGATGGTCATAAATTACAAAGACATAGTGGACAACCCTAAGAGAGGGTGCACCTCGATATGCAACTGCTGGCCGGAGGGTTGTAGCGACGAGGGGTTGAAATTGCGACGGGCTTTTTTTTGGGCTGATAATGGAGTTGCGTCATACTCGGCGCCCAGTGCAATAATTTTTGAAAAAATTGGTAAAATTAATAAATGGATACCTGTACCTTATATATTATTTCAGTCGACATACAAGTATATTATACCGTGCGAGCAAAAATTATTTGCATCAAAGAGGGCTTGGATTAAAAAACGTAGAGCATGGTTTAGATCACAATGATATGGGGACGATATATCTAACCAAATCTAGATTAAAATTTTGTCAAATTCATATTATGACATGATATGCCAAACTAATGAGTAATAAAATAAGTAGACAAATACAAATTTATTTTTGTCGTTTACAAAATTAACAAAGTAAGAATATACAGAAAGAATGTGGACTTTACAAAAAAATGGGGATTTTCACTACTTCTATTCTGAGAATTCTGAGAATTCACATAACCAGAGAGATGAAATCAGGCTTCATCCGAAAAAAAGTCAGGTCTAATAAGTAATTTCTTTCCAATAAATTTTGGCTAAACCATTGAGAGTCTTTCAAAATCTGCGGCTTGTATTTCTTGGAATACTTGCACTTTATAAGGAAATAAATTTAGCTGCTTCTTAAGAATAGTCCTGCATGTTCCATAAGATCTTCCCAGTTCTTGGGACAGGCGACTTATACAATTTGTTGGCGTATTTTGCATTATTTCACGAACGTTTGCAACAAGTTCTTCTGTTCTTACAGATGGTATTCCTGCTCCTTTTTTGTGTTGTATAGAATAACCTGTTTCCCTAAACACAGCCACGGTTCTTTTCAGGCATTGATAAAAATCCCCAGCAATAAAAGCAACGTTAGAAAAATGTTCGTGAAAATCGTCCATGCACAAACCCGGATTGTATTGCCACTCACCATTTACTCTTACCCCGTTTCGAAAATACGCTTCAACCATGAATGTTTTGTGCTGTTCCGGAAAGCCCATTGTGTGAATTGTTTAAGAAATTGGAAAAATTAGCGATGAATCAAATTACTTTTAACAGTTGTAACGACTGTCAAAGATGACGGAACGACTGATTGATTGTTAATTCAGGTAGTTACTGACACCCAACAGGTATTAAGCTCTACGGCTAAGCAATACGTCCTTAGATGCAAGGCCCTCTTTGATGCAAATAATTTTTGCTCGCACGGTACTAAACACACAGAATCTACAATAAAAGAATACAACAAGAAAACGTAACAACAAAAATGGCGTCGAGTCGGTTATGGAGTGTATTTACATGATGTCGCTAAAGAAGAAAAACTTAATAACAAGAGGGTTGTGCGCATGCCCATACCTGTACGGCGGCAAGGGATGTGATTGGAGCGGGCATTTATTTACCCATAAAGCTTAACTTTTGTTTCCGTACCAAATAAACTGTACTGGACTAAAGGTATACATATATACAGGGTGTTCATTTGAAAACTTCCCACCTTGATTTTCCTGCTTTAAAATGAAAATGTGGAAAATCGCTCGGACCCGTCGATTTTTATTTCGAGGGGGACATCTTTTGCGTATATTGTCAATCTTGTTACTTCAAGTCCCTAGGAGGGAGGGGGGGGGGGAGGGGTAAGATCTAAATCTTAAATGGATACCCCTATTTTATATAATTTTTTTGGATTCTGCATAAAATTATGAACATTTTTTAATAAAAGCATTATTAGTCTATACTTAACAGTTTCCGAGATATTGACTCTTGAAAAATTACATTTTTGAACTTTGACAGCGTCTAGCTTTCTAACTGTACGTCTTAGAGCAAAACGGCTTACATGTCCCTATCTTCGATTTTTATTATCTTTCCAATAGTGTGAACTTTCGGTTAAACCGGATGTAAGAAATATAGTACTTCCGGTTTGACCGGAAGCTGAAACTATTGGAAAGATAATAAAAATCGAAGATAGGGACATGTAAGCCGTTTTGCTCTAAGACGTACAGTTAAAAAGCTAGACGCTGTCAAAGTTCAAAAATGTAATTTTTCAACAGTCAATATCTCGGAAACTATTAAGTATAGACTAATAATGCTTTTATTAAAAAATGTTCAGAATTTTATGCAGAATCCAAAAAAATTATATAAAATAGGGGTATCCATTTAAGATTTAGATCTTACCTCCCCCCCCTCCCTCCTAGGGGCTTGAAGTAACAAGATTGACAATATACTAAAAAGATGTCCCCCTCGAAATAAAAATCGACGGGTCCGAGCGATTTTCCACATTTTCATTTTAAAGCAGGAAAATCGAGGTGGGAAGTTTTCAAATGAACACCCTGTATAATAAGTCTATGGGTGCAATAGCTGAGTTGTTATATTAATTTTTTTAGTTTTCCTTTCTCGAATCATCACTCCAAAATAGAGACGACATAATAAAATAATCTTTTTTGCACCGAGAAGAAAAATATATAACGCTCGGTACAAATAACACGGAGAGACCAAACAATAAAGAAAGGATTTTGACAACGTTGTGACTGATATTTATTCGCTTGACTTACACCAAAAGACTGCATTTTCGCTTTTGTATACAGTGTGGTATTCAAAGGATTATTTGAGCCTTATATAATGTCAGACACACCGCAATAACAATAAGTTTCCATTCATCCTTTGCGGTAAACTTTGTGGTAAACCGATCTATAATCCAGTGTGTAAATATGTGTAACTTGATCCAAGGACAGATAAGGATAAATACTTTTTAACACTTCCAAAAAGGGGTTTAAGCTTTGAGCTGAAACTTTAACGGAGAGTAGGTACTGGATTTACTGAATTTATTCCAAGTTGCAAACAAACTCACACTGCTTATTTAAAACTGATGGTCAGTCCTGATGATCAGTGGGGGCTCTTGGTTTGTTTATAATATGCACTGTGTTCTATTTGTTACCATAAAAAGGTAAAGAATATACCCCGACCAAAAACCAGAACTGATAATCAGTTAGGTATGAAAGCGCTTTAAGTAATAGGTACCTACTGAAAGTTTCAACTGACCAGTAATTAATTATTTAATGATTTTTGTTTTCCAGAGATAATATGCAATAAAATTGTTTTTATTTTTATTTCTCGAAAACTAAGCAAGATAAGAAAACAATTTAACAGAATATTTCCCTCATATGTTAAAGTTCCCATAAGGGAAATGCAATTTTCGCAAAATTACAGCGAATATTTCCCTCATATGTTAAAGTTCCCATAAGAGAAATGCAATTTTCGCAAAATTACAGCGAAAACAGCACTGCAAGAAATCGAAAATTGCATCGCAAGTTTATATTGTTGACGAAACGTCAAAGCGGGATTTTATTGTTAACAAACGTCAAAAAATGTAATATTCTGACAATTAACGTCATCTTATTGAGTGACAGCAGACAAAAAAGTCAATGTCAACGAATGTTTTCCTTTCATTTTGTTTAATAAAATATTTATTTATAATATTATGTTTGTTAAATAAAATATTTAAATTTACTTGATTCGAGTTCTTAATTAATTAGGAAAATATTCAAATAAATTACACTCGTGCATAAAAATAACCAGATAATTTTTTTATTCAATGTGTTTTTTTTACAAATTGCAATCGTTTGTTTTCATATTTTACGAAAATGCCCTCCTCCAGCGGAGTCGGGCTTTTTCGCGAAAATATGAAAACGAACTCTTGCAATTATAAAAAAAACACATTTCATTCAAAAATTATCGGTAATTTTGATGCACTTGTGCACTTACCCCCGAAAACAGCACTGCCAGAAATCGAAAATTGCATCGCAAGTTTATATTGTTGACGAAACGTCAAATCGGGATTTTATTGTTAACAAACGTCAAAAAATGTAATATTCTGACAATTAACGTCATCTTATTGAGTGACAGCAGACAAAAAAGTCAATGTCAACGAATGTTTTCCTTTCATTTTGTCAAGAATTGAGCATTTTAATTTTATTGTTAGTATTTTCTGTTAAATAAAATATTTAAATTTACTTGATTCGAGTTCTTAATTAATTAGGGAAATATTCAAATAAATTACACTCGTGCATAAAAATAACCAGATAATTTTTTTATTCAATGTGTTTTTTTTACAAATTGCAATCGTTTGTTTTCATATTTTACGAAAATGCCCTCCTCCAGCGGAGTCGGGCTTTTTCGCGAAAATATGAAAACGAACTCTTGCAATTATAAAAAACACATTTCATTCAAAAATTATCGGTAATTTTGATGCACTTGTGCACTTACCCCCGAAAACAGCACTGCCAGAAATCGAAAATTGCATCGCAAGTTTATATTGTTGACGAAACGTCAAAGCGGGATTTTATTGTTAACAAACGTCAAAAAATGTAATATTCTGACAATTAACGTCATCTTATTGAGTGACAGCAGACAAAAAAGTCAATGTCAACGAATGTTTTCCTTTCATTTTGTCAAGAATTGAGCATTTTAATTTTATTGTTAGTATTTTCTGTTAAATAAAATATTTAAATTTACTTGATTCGAGTTCTTAATTAATTTGGGAAATATTCAAATAAATTACACTCGTGCATAAAAATAACCAGATAATTTTTTTATTCAATATGTTTTTTTTACAAATTGCAATAGTTTGTTTTTATATTTTACGAAAATGCCCTCCTCCTGCGGAGTCGGGCTTTTTCGCGAAAATATGAAAACAAACTCTAGCAATTATAAAAAAACACATTTCATTCAAAAATTATCGGTAATTTTAATGCACTTGTGCACTTACCCCCGAAAAGAAAAGGATATTTTAAGTTGCTTAATCCGAAAAATATATAAAAATTACCAAAAACTCAGTGGCGTCTTATTTTTTGCCAATATTACACGAGCGTTTTATCACTAAAATTATCATAACCAAAATTAAATTAAAATCTGCTGCGAATGGTTTTGTTGATAGAAAATTATTCCGAGTCGAAGACGAGGAAAATCAACAAAAACATGAGTGAAACCGAGAAAAAAATTATCGGGAATTAATTCTGCTGCGTGGGAAATTCGGTAAGAAAATTTCATAAATTGGAGTTTCTTTTAATATGATGAGATGATGAGACCTACGACCTATTCTCAATAAAAATTATAAGTTAGCAACAAAATTTATTTTGATTTTATTCTGAGTGACGTTTGCCATAAAAAATAAAGCACTTCATTTTTGACAGAAAAATTATCACTTTTTTTAATTTTACTAGCTTAATATAGACTATCGCGATATTCTCCCGTCGCTATAAGCAACGCAAACAAAAAGGAGCCTTCTAATTGGTTGAAAATAAATTTATGAAATTTTCGTTAAAATTATTTTAAAAAAAAACGTAACCCCAAATATCTCCTTTAATGTTGGATTTATCAAAATTTTTTATGGGACGTAATTTGACCAGAAATTAATTATCTTTAAAAACGATTACATTTAAAAGTTCCTGTCATCGAAAAAATTCTTTGCACCGTGGCGCCACCTACATCTTGTATTATTCAAACACATTTTTTATACAGTTGTGAAGCCAATCATAGAGGCTAAAAACTGGCGTTTACAGAATTTACATGTCGCTTTTAGTTTTCGGAATAATTGGCCTGGGAGTTTTTATTGAAACACCCTGTATATTTACATTTTGGTTATACACAAGGCATTTATTGGGAGTTTCCGGGGTTTGCAGATATATTGTTAGTGGTTGTTTATTGTCACTTAATAATGCGTTATTATTACCTGATTAACAAACTGTATTTATGTCGATTTGAAATTTAAGTTTAAAGAGACTCAATTAGTATTGTTGAAACTTTTTCCGCTAAATGCAACAACATTCCCGGTAAAGTAGGAGGTGAAGTAAGGAACAGATTGTAACTGTAAAAAGAATGAAAGATTTAAATATTTAACTGCCAGTAAAAAAGCATTTATGAGGGTAAACCATCCAACGAAGTTGTAACTTGGCCTAATATTTTGCTACCTAAGTTGTAGAATTGCCCGATTACATCAGTAGATGTTGAAAGAAGCTTTTCTTTGTATAAACATACTTTTACTTATAGAAGACGATTCTTTTTAGTTGAAAATTTTGAAAAATATTTAGTAATAAATGCCTTTAATACAATGTTAGGTTAAAAAATTGTTTGCTTTTATTTTCCTTTGTTTTTTTTTTTAATTTTTTTAAAAATAAACATATTTTTTAGAACCCAATGTGTTTCTTTACCTCATTTTACTATAATAAATTAAGAAATATTGCATACCAGTATGCATATTAATTTGGTAAAAAAATGCAAATAACTGCATATTTTAAAGGCATATATATGCGCATATTTTGGCAGAATTTAAGAGCATATAATCCGCCCTTTAGTGATCAGTAAAACCACGTTTTTAACTTTATTAAAAATTTATTTTTTTTAATGTTATACAAGTTTTTTAAATCGTCTAATTAAAAGTCTAGTCTATAGAAAATAAAGTAAACTTATTCTATAAAATTAATAAAAGGTAGTAAATATAACGATACATTATAAAAATTGACAAACAGAACAAAAAATATAGTACATATTAGTAAATGAAATAATTATATATATGCACTTGAAAAGCATTGTCTACAAAACTAAAACGAGCAATTACAAAATATAGAGTACAATTACTTTCTAATCATTATCTTCAGTGAGTATGGGTACCTATTATTTTTTATTAAACATGTGAAAAATATCAAAATGACCGGAATTAAGAGGACACCCACTAGAAGACCTAATCAGAAAATAGATTACAAAATATCAATAAATACACACAGTCTTCGACTAACAACAATGAGGCATTTACAATATACATTGTTATATGTTCTTCAAAGAACACTGATACAATTAACAAATTAAAAATATTCGCAACAACTCTGATTTTACCACCTACAACAGATTTTCCTATAAATATAAATACTTAATAAATTACCTAGGGGTACAAACTTTAAATAATAAAACCAAATAAAAGTCAATATAATACCAGTACGTGACTAAAAGTGTTGCGACGTCCAGCGTCTTTCCACTATAGTCCAAGAGCAAGCGTTACTCAAGTTTCTTACCATGCCACCGAAGAATACTAGCGTCTACAGCAGCCCCCGGACTTGGAAGACTTGGAATAGCAACAGTCGTCACTGGAATAATCGTCCGAGTCGTAGCAATCGCTGCAACTGCAGCAGGAAGAACAGGAATCAGAGCCGCTGGAATAGTCCGAAGAAGAGTAGTCACAGCAACCACCTCTGCTGCGACGATGGTTCGTAGTCTTTTTGGCTGGAGCCTAAAATTTTTAATATATTAAAATCTGTTCAATGACCGCTGACTGTTACGTCACGGATAGTGCTTATCTTTCTAAGAGTCGTGAACTAGGTGAAATAATAAATTTGCGTCAAAAAAGTTTTATTGTCATTTTTGACAGTGACATTTTTAATCAACTTTAATTCAAAAATGTCACGAAATTGTGAAAAAGAACAAGCATTAATTTTACAATTATATCATTATTTTTAAAGAGAAAGTGATGCCGGAAAGACTATTTTACCTTTTAACGCAGTTTACGAGGTAAATAGATATAATAAAAATAAAGCAGGTATTGTGAAAACATAAATAATAAACATGAAAAATATAATAATATGGCAATGTTTTTATACATCTGTTTTAAAGAGTTTCTGATGCTTTGGGAGTTTCGTGTTCAACAATCCAACGAATTAAGGCAAAGGGGATAGGAGAAGGATGTAGATTTTAAGAATCGCATTAAGGTGGAATTATTAAACGTCATTCAATTTATTGCCAACCTATAACCTATTTTGCCTTGTTTTTCTTAGTTTATTATTTTATTGACTAAGATTTAAATAAAATCAATATCGTCTGCACATTATTTAGGTAATATCTGATATATTACAAAAATATCAATTTATTTCATTGCTTATTTTGGGAGAATTGTATAGTGAAGAACAATGACATAATAATGTTAAAAAAAAATCTTAACCGATATTTTTCGATATAGGTACAATTCTCCTTAAATAACTTATAAAATTCCTTGATATTTATTTACCTACGTTTGATGTTAATTATTACCTATAGAATATGAAGACGATATTAATTTTATTTAAATTTTGTGTAAAAGTTAGAAAAAATAAATAAATCTACGCGAAATCGGTTATAGGTTCGCAAGCATGTTGATACTCCCACCTTAATGTAGCTATTTTGTCATTTCGTGGTTGGTTGACAACTTCATATAGCCCAAAAACGAGTAAAATTGTTAAAAGAATTTAAAAATAACGCAAGTCTAAATTTCCCATAAAACCTGTTTTTCTGGATGAAACCTGGATATACTGTAAAGGGGCTTTTAGGTAAAGTTGACAAGATAAAACTCTTCATATACAGTTTAAAAAAATCGTCAGAGGGTGTCCGGTATATTATTCTACATGCTGGTTCAGAAAATGGATTTGTGAATAATGCAAGTTTTATCCAAGTCGACGTTGTGGTCTAGTGGTTAGCGCAGCAGCCTTACAGATCGTAGGCCCGAGTTCCATTCCCGGTGCCGACAACGTCGATGTTAAATTTGGAATTTGGTTTAAGAGGTGGCGCCGTCTTTCGGAAGAGACGTTAAACTGTGGGCCCCGTGTCATGGATGTTGGCACGTTAAAGAACCCTACCCTCGACAAAGAGGGATTCGGCAAAATTACCAGATAGTGTGTGACAAATTCCCTGGCGTCGGTGATTGGCCTCGTTGCGGAAAAAGGCCGACGTAAAATAAATAAATAAATAAAAAAATCCAAGTCAGACCTAAAATCTAGTGATTTTCATGATTCGATGAATAGTGAAAACTTTGAGAAATGGTTTGAAGAAAAATTGGTACCAAACTTGGAAGAACCGTCGCTTATTATCATGGATAACGCCACCTATCATTATGGGCTAACTGAAAAAATTCCAAATACAAGTTGTTCAAAAAGAATTAATAAAATTATAAATGATAGACCAGGGCTGAAGCCTTTGAAAATGGTAAAAAGTGGAAAAAAATAATAACAGGATGAAACCCATTGGAAAAGGAAGAGAATATAATAAAAATGAAAGGAAATAGTAATTTACGGGCGATCCGAGGTCGGGAAGTGGAAAGGGGTGAGTTTTTAAGGGTAGAATACGATTTATCTCGATTTCCGGAAAAACTACAAGTCCTATGGAAAAACGTTAAATGACAAAGTTGTAGGTAATAAAAAGATCTACAACTTTTTTATTTACACTTTTTTCACATAACCTCAAAATTTATGTGAAAAATGCAAATAACCAAGTTTTTTAATTTAAAATATTTATTTTTTCACCTTATTTTGACTTAATATCGAAAAAGCACCCTAATTTTCAATCGAAAATTCTCACGTCAAAATATCTGCTTTTTAAAAAAGTCGGTGGGCTTTTTGTTCGTTGAAATCTCTACTTTCTGATGGTGTAAAAAAATATATACATTAATATGGTAAATGTTCTTAAAAAATGCAAAGAAACGAAAAAAACTCGAATCCGATTTTTTTTTTTTAAATCATTATGTACAAGTTTGAGCTATTTAATAAAATTTATACTTTAATTACTTTAAAAACGTAAGATTCTATGTTACATTGATATTATTAAAGTATAAATTTTAATAAATAGCTCAAAATTGTACATAATGATTTTAAAAAAATTTCGGATTCGAGTTTTTTTTGTTTCTTTGCATTTTTTGAGAACATTTACCATAGTAATGTATATTTTTTACACCATCAGAAAGTAGAGATTTCAACGAACTTAAGGCCCACCGACTGTTTTAAAAAAGCAGATATTTTGACGTGAAAATTTTCGATTGAAAATTAGGGTGCTTTTTCGATATTAAGTCAAAATAAGGTGAAAAAATAAATATTTTAAATCAAAAAAACTACAGAGTATTTGGGACATTAATAGGTAAGTTTTCACCTAATTTCGTAACAAATTTTCTTTGTAAAAGATAAAAATAAAAAACCAAAAACTTGGTTATTTGAATTTTTCACATAAATTTTGAGGTTATGTGAAAAAAGTGTAAATACAAAAGTTCTCAAATCTTTTTATTACCTACAACTTTGCCATTTAACTTTTTTCCATAGGTTTCGTTGTTTTGCCGGAAATCGAAATAAATCGTTTTCTACCCTTAAAAACTCACCCCCTTCCACTTCCCGACCTCGGATCGCCCTTAAATTATTTTTCCTTTCATTTTTGTTATATTATCTTCCTTTTCCAATGGGTTTCATCCTACTATTATTTTTTTGGTTTCAAAAATTATCGACCTCCTGGTCTATGATGTGTGCGAACTGGAAAGATTTATCGATGCTTCAGATACTCTTCCCCTTATTATTAACTTGGACGAATCTGATGATGATTCTTGAGAAGATGATTTATTTTAATTGTTAAAAAACTGTATTTTGTTGTTTTATCATTTTTTATAATTTTTTTCTTTATAAGATTTTCTATAATTCTAAATAAGATGAAAATATTTGAAACAAAATTTATAAACTGATGCACTAGAGATGCACTAGACAAAAAAATATCCCTATCCTCCCTACACAATTTCGTGATTCTCCGTCAAGTAATTTTTAAGCTTTCGAGCTAGTAGACAGACAGACGGAAATAGGAAATTGGGATACCTACATGTTTTTCGTGATCTAGAGATCCCAAAACGTCTGATAATAACTCGACACTTATTTCGATTGCAATATTTTCTCTACGAAAAAAAAATGGCAACAAAAATAACAATTCCAAAAATAATAATGAATACACTGCTCACCTTTTTTTTAGAACCGCAACCGCCCCCCGCTCGTCTTCTTGCAGGTTCACATTTCTTTGCTGTCTTTTTTTTTGTGGTGGATTTCTTAGTCGTCTTTTTGGGCGCCGATTTTCTTGCAGGTTTATTACAGGGTCCACAAGGTCCACAGCCACCAGGCATATTGTCACAATTTTAGTTCACAGTCGTCTAAAATAAGAGCATTAATTAGAAAACTCATCAGGGCGTTTCTTTGCAATAGTTTTGTGACGCAAAAAATATTTTAAAATGAGCTACTACCACGTTGTTTTCCTATTCTAAAAAAAAATATATTATTTCCTTATTACTAGGGCTACAGACGCTTTCGTCATTTCGTTTTTTGTTATTCCTTCTGCTGGCGGAACATAGGAATCCCATGCAAAATTTAAGGTGGTCAAATATTGCATCCCTTGTTTGTTGTAGACTAAGTATGAGTGAATCTGCGGTTTTTAAAGATTTCAATATGCCAAACCCACTATTAAAAGTTTACTAATTTTCATACAGTCTATGCAAAGTTATTTAACAAATAATTATCTTTAAATACAAAAGAAAAACTACAAGTCTTCCTACAAAAAGTTATTAGAATAAAAATATTTAATTAAGGTCACTACATGTTTCGAACGTAGAAACATTCATCGTCAGGAGACAGAAAAAGCTTTGCTGATGGTCTTAGCAGACGAGAAAATATATAACCCTAATGGCGCTTTTATGGAATATAAAAAAAAGGGTGTGTTGGTATATCAAATTAATAGTGACGAAAAGATTGGAAGAAATTTACATCGTACAGAGGGTGGTACGTAAAAAAATATATGTAGTAAAATAATCAAAACAATTGTGGAGGAAGACTTTCAATTTTTCTTTCGGTTCTATACTTTCAACTGCATTTTAAGAAAGGACTATTTATTCAAATTAAATAATTATCTGTTATACCTATTCCTAAAATATACAATACGGATCTGAATTATTTTTGGAGCACAATAATTACATTTACACTTTACAGAAGAGCTCAAAGATTATACTAAGGGTTTTTTCTTCGACTATTCAAACGTCAAAAAAGCGCCCAAAGTTTTTTAAAAATTGGCCCAAGTATCATAATATCTTATCTCGTTTTATTTAATTTTTTCATTAAATTAGATAAAATTCGGTTGCTTGTACACATATTATCACATTATTATCATATAATTTTTTAAGCTAAAAAGTTTGTATTTATAAAGTTTCAAAAACAGAACAATAAGTAAGGGCAGATTTTCGGCTTTATTATTAGTTTATCAATTAATGTTTTTCCTTAACTGTAGGTAAGCTACCCAAGCACGTGTATTTGGCCACTTTTAAATGAAATATTGATAAGAAAATGAAATGGCGGATGCGTCACTAGTGTTTACTGTTAAGTTTAAGACAAAATTATTGTGTTTCACGTTGATAAAACACTTTATTAATATCATAAATAAAATATCAGATATTAGCACACTAAAATACCAAAATAGGAAAAATTAACCCACGTATATCCGCTCTACTTATTTAAAGAACACATTAAAAAAATTTGAAAATGCTTACCTATCGTACAAAAATTTAATAATCTGCTCTGGTCAAAAGATTACAGTCAAATATGGCGGATTCGATGACTGAGTCCTATTTATAAAATTTTTAATACCTTATAAAAAATTAAATTGGTGGGAAAAGTCGAGCGATATTCTGTGATAAAAATAATATAAATTCTGCATTTCTATCGAGCACTAAATGTTAACCAAATGACCAAATATTTAAAACGCCGGTAAAAACTTTAAGGTGCATATTTTCTAGCCTTGGAGTTAAATTTAATATTTATATTGCAAGGTACTTTTTAACTTAACTTACAGTTACCGTATGCTAAATATAAATAACTAACATGCGGTGTGGACTAGGGTAATTAATTTATGACAAGGGTTGACATTAAAACAAATAATAAATAATCCATATTATTTAGTCTTATGTTGGTACTAATATTGGCTTGAGTAGTCCGTTACTTTGTGATATTGCATATTAACAAAAACAATATGAATAATTTACTTTGTTATATTATCACTTTGTTTTAAAAAAATTTTGGTGGTATTGTCAAACTGAATTTTTTTAAATAAAGTGATAATATATCAAAGTAAATTATTCATATTGTTTTTGTTAGATGGGAATAGTTTGCTCATTTAGAATTAAAAGTCTAATTGACTTAAGAGCTAACATTAGGGACGCATTTGCCATTTCAATGTCTTTAATATTTCATTTTTACTCGTATGTTTCCTTTTCTCCAAAAGGCGGCTAAATACCTACCCGTTTTTGGGTAGCAGAAAAACACAAAGTTTTTTTATTTTACTTTACTCCCAACCAACTTTACAAGTTTATTATTACAGAGATAAGTAACCTATATAAAAATAACTAACAATTATTATTACTCTAACTTATAGTTAAGGAGCTAGCGTGCAAAAAACGCCATAGTTGGCTGCCCGTCAGTCGAGTTTGAAAAAACGTTGCCATTACTCCACTGAACACCCTCTGGTGCTTGAAGTTTTGCTTTTACCCATCAACTTTAAGATTTATTGGCAATAATGACATAGGGCGATTGGCCATAGTGAGGAGCCCGTTAGTCAGGTTGAAAATTAGGTTCTGTTCTGTTCTGTAGGTTGCCAAGATCATGTATCTAAAATTTCGTTGCGATCTAACCACTAGATCGTGAATTAGGCCAAATGGAAGACTATAATTTGTTTTTTGACCGCCATTTTGTTGGCCATAGTAAGGAGCCCCTCCAAAACTTGGTTCTACCTCTTCGTTTGGATAAAATGACAGGAAAAATGCACTTGACTGACAAATCGACTCACGACGTTCTTCCCTGGGTGACCTACGAAATCTCGAAAAATCCAATTTTTAGCATGGCATTTTCAGAAATTCAACCAAAATCATCAGTCAATCATTTTTTCTGATTTTTAGACATCCAATTAAGTAGAAATCACAAACGACTGACATTTTCCTCGAATATTTTCAATTTGGCCATACTTTGAAAATTTTCTGATTTTGGACTTTTTTATAATGGCTCAATAATGCTGTTCCAAATGGACTTAAAAGTAAAACAATGTATGACGATGATGTTTGATGACCTAAAAAACGTTTCAATACATAACTATCATCCATTTACCCCTTCCTTCACCCCTCTGCTACCCTCCACCCCTATTCATTCGTTGAATTTATGTTATATTATATTGGATTCAGTAATCAAAAAATATAGAATTTTTGCCACAAAAAGATACGATAACCAATTTCAGCAGTAAGAAATGAATAATTACTGAAGAAAATCGAAAATTGAATGGTTATTATTTATTGAATGAAATTGTTGGCATATTTGGGTTGAGCAAGCTGGGTTGTGTTAGTAACATTTCAATTTCAATATAGAAAAAAACAGATATTTAATTGGTGATTATATTGTAACGTAACATTTACTTAATATAATCATTATATATTATATATATATTATATATATAGTAATAGTTATAATATAATCAACGTTTTTTAGGTCATCAAACATCATCGTCATACATTGTTTTACTTTTAAGTCCATTTGGAACAACATTATTGAGCCATTATAAAAAAGTCCAAAATCAGAAAATTTTCAAAGTATGGCCAAATTAAAAATATTCGAGGAAAATGTCAGTCGTTTGTGATTTCTACTTAATTGGATGTCTAAAAATCAGGAAAAATGATTGACTGATGATTTTGATTGAATTTCTGAAAAAGCCATGCTAAAGACTGAAAAATTGGATTTTTCGAGATTTTGTAGGTCACCCAGGGAAGAACGTCGTGATTCGATTTGTCAGTCAAGTGCATTTTTCCTGTCATTTTATCCAAACGAAGAGGTAGAAACAAGTTTTGGAGGGGCTCCTTACTATGGCCAACAAAATGGCGGTCAAAAAATAAATTATAACCTTCCATTTGGTCTAATTCACGATCTAGTGGTTAGATCGCAACGAAATTTTAGATACATGATCTTGGCAACCTACAGAACCTAATTTTCAACCTGACTGACGGGCTCCTCACTATGGCCAATCGCCCTATGTCATTATTGCCAATAAATCTTAAAGTTGATGGGTAAAAGCAAAACTTCAAACACCAGGGTGTTCAGTGGAGTAATGGCAACGTTTTTTCAAACTCGACTGACGGGCAGCCAACTATGGCGTTTTTTGCACGCTAGCTCCTTAACTATTAGTAGGTATTTTTATATGTACTTTTTTTTTTATTTTTACTTTATTCCCAACCAACTTTACAATTTTAATACAGGGATAAGTAAATAAAAATAACTAACAATTATTACTCTAACTTAATAGGTGGGTATACAGGGTGTCCGGTAACTTATGGGCCATAGAGCAACTGGAGATAGTAGATATAAAAAATATGTCTTTTGAGCCAAATTTGCCCAAGTAAAATGTTAGAGGTTAACGAGATACAGGGTGTTGAAAGTGAAAATTAATTTTCGAAAAATGATGATAATTTTGAAACGGTTTAAGATATCGAATTCAAAATCGGTATAACTAGGTTTTCGAGAGTGAGAAATTCGAATTTGGTGTTAATTTCAAGATACTCCCTAGAGGGCGCTTGCTACGTGCTTCATGTTGAACTAATTCATCCATATTTTTTTTAACCGTGCAGTTACTAGTATTTATACTTTAAACTATAAAAGAACCTACCTTTTTACGTAAAAAAGGTACTCTTGGTCGATCTCGATATCTCAAGCCGTTACCCAGATTTTAGCGTCTGAATGTTCCATTGCACATTCTGTTGATTGCTGAGAAATATTTAATTCACAAAGTGTGCCTTGCATTTTGACAAAATTTGTTGCGGTGAAAACTGTCATTATTTTCTACTTTTTCCCGTCAAAGCTACGTAAATAAAAAGTTTTTGCAATACCCAAGTACTGTAATCTTTTCAAATAAAAATGCCCAGGCTTAATAAGTTTTCTAACCGTGATTTACGTGATATGGTCTGCGTTTATGCACAAGAGAATTATAATAGTCGTGCTGCACTTAGAAGGTATGTAGAACTCTACCCAACCAGAATCATTCCAGACCGAAAAATATTTCAAAGAATATTATGTGTTCATAAAACATTTTAATAAAAAAAATTATTAGTTACTAATACCGTGCGAGCAAAAATTATTTACATCAAATAAGGCTTTGCATCTAAGGACGTAATGCTTAGCCGTAGAGCTTAATACCTGTTGGGTGTCAGTAACTACCTGAATTAACAATCAATCAGTTATTCCGTCATCTTTGATAGTCGTTACAAGTAATTTGATTCATCGCTAATTTTTCCAATTTCTTGAACAATTCACACAATGGGCATTACGGAACAGCACGAAACATTCATGGTTGAAGCGTATTTTCGAAACGGGGTTAGAGTAAATGGTGAGTGGCAATACAATCCGGGTCTGTGCATGGACGATTTTCACGAACATTTTCCTAACGTTGCTTTTATTGATGGGGATTTTTATCATTACCTGAAAAGAACCGTGACTGTGCTTAGGGAAACATGTTGTATACAACATAAAAAAGGAGCAGGAAGACCATCTGTAAGAACAGAAGAACTTGTTGCTATCGTGTGAATTTATTATGTTTTATGTCAAAAATCCTGGTGGACGACCGAAAACTATAACGGTCGAACAAGAAGAAGAGATCTTGGTTTGTATCGCGGAAAATCCTGAATTAAGCACTAGGCGTTTGGAAGCTTCTACAGGAATAGGTAAATCGACCGTCTCAGAAGTCATCAATGCAAAAAATTTATTTCCTTACCATTTCACGCCCGTTCAAAATTTACTGCCAGGAGATTTGCCAGTCAGATCAGAATTCTGTCAAAATCTACTAAATAAGAATAACGAAGATCCCATGTTCCTGAGAAAAATATTATTTACTTACGAGGCAACTTTTACAAGACGCGGAATTTTTAACTGGAAAAATAATCATCACTATGCTTTGAAAAATCCACGACTACCCAAAGAAATACATTTACAGCTCGAGTTTTCGATAAATATTTGGTGCGGCATTATCGACAATTTCTTGATCGGCCCATATCAGCTTCCGCAGAGACTTAATGGAGAACAATATTTGCAGTTTTTAAAAAACGATTTACTTTACCTTCTGGATGATATATCCTCTGAACATAGGACACAATATGTGGTACATGCAGGATGGTGCCCCAGCACACTTTGCAGTTCCTGTTCGAAATCATTTAAATCAGCGTTTTCCACATCGGTGGATTGGTCGCGGTAGCGAATTTCCTTGGCCACCGCGTAGCCCAGATATTAACCCGTTAGATTTTTATCTGTGGGGTCAAATGAAGGATTTGGTATATGGTGATGAATCCAATACACGGGAAGAACTTGAACAAAAAATTCAAGAAGCCGCCATTGTTATAGGAGATAATCAAAATATCTTCCTGAATGTGAGACGTCATTTGTTAAAAAGCTTAAGAAAATGTATTGAAGTAAACGGTGGACACTTTCAACATTTACTAAAGTGAATTAAAACAAATTTTTAATAGTTTTCAATATTTTCATTTTGTTTTTTTTCTACCTTTTTATCATCAAGTCCTAGAATCTGGGTAACGGCTTGAGATATCGAGATCGACCAAGAGTACTTTTTTTACGTAAGAAGGTAGGTTCTTTTATAGTTTAGAGTATAAATACTAGTAACTGCACGGTTAAAAAAAATATGGATGAATTAGTTCAACATGAAGCACGTAGCAAGCGCCCCCTAGGGAGTATCTTGAAATTAACACCAAATTCGAATTTCTCACTCTCGAAAACCTAGTTATACCGATTTTGAATTCGATATCTTAAACCGTTTCAAAGTTATCATCATTTTTCGAAAATTAATTTTTACTTTCAACACCCTGTTTCTCTTTAACCTCTAACATTTTACTTGGGCAAATTTGGCTCAAAAGACATATTTTTATATCTACTATCTCCAGTTGCTCTATGGCCCATAAGTTACTGGACACCCTGTATATATAAAAAAAAAGCCAGTTAAAAAAAATAATTCGTTTTATATTATAAACATATGATTAACACGTTAAGAAAGAAATTTATACTAGGAAATATTTTTTTAAATGAAATTTAAATAATGGTAGTTTTTTTAATGTTTTCATATTTTCCGGTAAAATATTATATAATATTAATCCATTATATAACAATGACCGTTTTCCAAAGTTACTGTTTATTTTAATAGTTTTAAAAAAATTAGTTTGTCTAGTATCATGTCTATGAATATCATAAACTTTTGTAAATGTTATGTTAGAAATTTTTTGTTTTAAAAGTAAAGAATGAATAAACATGCAAATTTTTAAATTATATAAATTATTTATATCTAGGTATTTATTCGGTTTGTATAAATTTGTTGTTGGTTCTAAGTGCGGCAATCTATGCATACATTTAATAATTTTATTTTGTAATTTCTTTAAAGGTTTTAGTATCTACTATTGAATTGGCTGAACCCCAAATAGAAATAAGATACTGAATTTTTGAATGTACTAATTACTAATGCATGATAAATATTTTTTAAATAATTTAAAGATATACAGTAACGAATTTTAAAGAATATCCCAATTAACGGAGAAATGTAAGTTCGAATATGTTCTACGTGTTTTCTCCAGCTTAAATTTTGATCAATATATAATCCTAAAAATTTTATGTTATCTTTGTAATTAATATTTTCCCCATTAAATATTATTGGTTGCTTTTCCATATTTAGTCTTTGTTTGTCAATGTACATAAATGATGATTTATTAAAATTTAAAGTTAATTTATAAGTTTGCAACCAGTCAAATATAATTTTTAAATCTTTTTTGATATTTACTTTGATGTCCCTAATATTTTTAGCATAATAAATAATTGTTGTGTCGTCGGCAAAAAGTTTAATTTGTCCATATAATTTTAATTTTGAAATAGAATTGATATAAATAAGAAACAATGTGGGTCCTAGAATAGAACCTTGTGGTACTCCACATCTAATTGTTTGATAGAAACTAATATTACTTCTTATTTTAACGCATTGTTTTCTATCTGTTATATACCTTTCAAACCAACGATAAATGTTTCCTCTTATTCCTATATCAAATAATTTAACTAATAATATATCATGGTTTACATAGTATCAAAGGCTTTACACAAGTTTAGAGATAAAATGCCGCATTTTTTTTTGGTATCTAGATTTAATTGAATGTTAGTAATAACATCCATAGCTGCAACTTCAGTATCTCTAGATTTGCGAAACCCGTACTGATTCTCGAAAAGTAAATTTTGTCTTTCTAAAAAATTCGTTAATTTTATAGTTATAATTTTTTCCAAAATTTTTGATAGAACAGGCAAAACAGATATTGGACGGTAATTATTAGGATTATTAGTTTTATCGTTTTTAAAAACTGGTGTCACTTGAGCAAATTTCATTTTTTCAGGAAATGTTGATTTTTGTAAAGATAATTGTACCAGGTATTTTAAAATAGGAATTATTTCAATTTTAACTGCCTTTACTATTTTTACTGAAATATTGTCATAACCAGTAGCTTTATGTATATTTAAATTTTCAATTATATTCTTAATTTCATCCTCGTCAATATCGTTTTTATCTAAAAACATGGATTTTGAATTTACCTCTTCTTCCATTCTTTCTTTTAATGATATCTTTCTTAGCTAATTTTAGACCAATACTTGTAAAATGGGTATTCATTTCTTCACAAATTATTTGTTGGTTTCTGATTTCTTTGTTATTGACCACAAGATGTTCTATACAAGTTCTTTTTTTTTTTTATTTCGACGTAATTAAAAAGTTTATATTTTCCCATATTTGTTTTGCATCACTACTTTTAAATTTTTCTTTGTAGTATTCCTGCTTATCTAACCTCATTTGTTTTTTCATTTATTTGTTATAAAAATTGAATGTTTCTGTATAGTTCAAATTTTCAGGATACTTTTTCTTCTTTTTAAAAAAATTATCCCTGGTCTTCATTAGTCTTGATAGTTTTTCTGAAAACCATGGTTTGGAATTTGTTTCCATTTTAACATGAATTTGATACATACATATATTATAAGTATAAAAAAAAAGACAGTTAAAAAAAATTCGTTTTGTATAAACGTTTGATTAACTCGTTAAGGTGGAATTATCAACGTCATTCAATCTATTGCCAACCTATAAACTATTTCGCGTTATTTTTTCAAGTTTATTATTTTACTGACTAACATTTAAATAAAATCAGTATCGTCGGCACATTACTTAGGTAATATCTGATATACTACAAAAATATCAATTTATTTCATTGCTAATTTTGGGAGAATTGTATAGTGAAAGAACAATGACCTAATAATGTTTAAAAAAATCTTACCCGATATTTTTCGCTATACAATTCTCCTAAAATAAGTTATGAAATTCCTTGATATTTATTAAATATGTCAATTATAACCTATAGAATATCAAGTCGATATTGATTTTCTTTAAATTTTGTGTAAAAGCTATAAAACATAAATAAATCTACGCGAAATAGGTTATAGGTTGGCAAGCATGTTGATACTCCCACCTTAATTCGTAATTACCTAGTTCTCCATAGTAATTACATAACGCGGTCCAAATAAGTTGTCAAATTTATCTGTACATTTCTTACTGCGACATCTTTTGACATGTAACTGTAACTATAGTAATTTAGGTGCAGTAGGAATTCTATTTTTTTTCTTGGTGCGACATCTGTTAACATGTTGCCAACTGTGTGTTGAAATGTACAAGAATTCTATTTTTTTAATTTGTGCGACAGCGACATCTGTCTGCATAATATTATGTTGACTCTGCTGGAGATTTCTACATTTTTTCCAAGCATGCAAATTTTTTAGGTTGTGTTTTTAATTTTAAGGTTAGATACAAAATACAAGACTTTTGTTTTGAGATTTTTTAGTTTTTTTCAAAGAATTCAGAAAAATGTCGTCCCTTACAAGAATCGCTAGAATGGCTTGTGGAAAATGTTTCCTAAAATATACAGTAAATCATGCGTACAGAAACGCAAACAGAAATTTATATGGCAACAAGATGGGTTAGTAAGGTTTTTCTCGTATTTTAAAAATTGAAAAATAGGAGCTGCCTACTTTGCTAGTCAATCGCTGCCCCCTTGCTTTGAGGAATGACGATATGAAAATAAGTTACCCAATCAATATAATGCTGTTCCTATTTAAAGGCAACGAAGCCTTAAATTATAATTTGGTTCCCTCCAATTTACTGTTTCTCCTCTCTTTCTCTAGAGAACGAGTTTAAATTTGACCTAGTATAAGCAGGTACTACAATGAACAATAATTATTTACTTTAATTTTTTTTATAGGATCGCTGTCACACTTTAGTATTCAACATACAGAGGCAGAACACAAAGATAAAGATGATGATTATCACTCCATTGTTAAAAATACCGAAAAGCCTATTGGTAAGTTAATTTTAAGCTTAATTAATATTATAAACATTGTGGTAAAAATAAAATAACTTTATTCCTAGAGATTCATAAAAATTTTCTAGAAAAAATATGCTCCAAAATATAAAGGTTATAACTCTGTAAGTACCCTATACTTACTGGATGCTTACCGGGTTGCTTACTTTTATAACATTTTTCTTCAGGTGATAGCACGAAACACGAATTTCAAGCAGAAACCCGAATGTTACTGGACATTGTAGCTCGATCCTTATACTCAGAAAAAGAAGTGTTTATCAGAGAACTCATTTCCAATGCCAGTGACGCTTTGGAAAAGTTTAGATATCTGTCTCTCTCAGAGACTGAAAGTGGTAAAATGAAGGACCGAGACAGATCTTTGGAAATTCATATATCCACTGATAAAAATGCTAGGACCTTTACTATACAGGTGATCAAAGTTATATTGTATATTAATAATAACCTCGGTAGTAACCTATAAAATAACATTTTTTATAACATTTATTTCAAGATTTACCGTTGTTTAACTTAACTGAATTGTATTAAAAAAAATAATGACATTTAAATGTAGAGGGATAGTATTGCAGAGCGTTGTGTAACTAAAAGTACTGTCACAGTTAGATACAGTAAGGCTTATGTCAAAAAGAAAGTAGCTAAAACGGTACAGAGACCTATTTATTCTAAGGGAACTGTCCATTTCAGATACGTTAAAATTGATGACCACCCTGTGGGTCTTTTTATAAGATAATTAATAGGTGTTCAAAGTCAAAGTCAAAATAAGCTTTATTGCCCAAAGTATAAACTTATTGACAAAGAAAACATTATTTAAAACTAAGCACAACAATATTAAAAATAGAGAAGAATATCAAACATTAATATACCTACATTATACAAATAAAAATATTTTCAAAATATTCCCTTCTCTAAAATAGACACACCTATAGATTGCAAGATATATCACGTAAATACTATGTCAACACTATGTTACAGTAAAATAAATATAAGATACATCAATACCAATAGAGTGAGTAATGTCAGACAAAAGTATGTATCATGATGAAATAAGAAAACAGAGACGGAAAGAGAACAAATAGGAAAGAGAGAACAAAAGGAAAAATGTATTACGATCAGTATGAAAAATATGAATTAAATCAAAAAAGAAGTTTAGTAGAGTAGAGTTTAGTAGAGTGTATAGTAAGACCTACCAATCAGAAAGGAGCCCTTTTAGATCCGATTTCGAAATGACTCAAGACATTCTTGCTCTTTAATGGCATTTATTTTGGCAAATGGTTATACATTTTTTTTACTGCAATAAATAACTGAAGTAGGTATTGGAAGAGGAAGATTCAGGTTATGCCGTGTAGCATAGTGATGATCTTGTTGTTTAAGATTAAAAAGTTAAGTCCTAGTACTACCTGCATGCCCTTGTAGCATGAAAATACAGTTTCTGGATGATATTTCTAACTCCTGTACCAAAATAAATTTGATCAACCTCAAACTCTTTGGCTGGCTTTTAAAAAAACTTATTGGAAGTTTGGAAAGAGTTTTTCTTATCTCCAAAGATTAACAACAACAAGGCAATTTTTAATATTCTTTCATAAATAACCCCTGTAAAACTTAAAAATAATTATTATATACAATTAAAAATCTTAATGAAAAGTTATCTTTCCCTTTTTACTTTTAGGATACTGGCATTGGTATGACTAAAGATGAACTAACGCAAAACTTGGGTGTTATTGCAAAATCTGGATCCAAAGCGTTTTTAGAAGAAGTTAAACAAAAGCAAGCAACCGGAGACAACAATATTATTGGACAGTTTGGTGTCGGTTTTTATAGTGCTTTTATGGTTGCTGATAAGGTAGAAGTATTTACCAAGAGTTCAGCGGATGAACAGGGTTGGAGGTGGAGTTCAGATGGGTAAGAGCGCATTGTTCCAGTAACTTCATTTTTTGCTGTATGATTTGTGTTTTGTATGTTTAACAACGTTATTATTACGCATTTGAATATAATGTAGAGGGTGGAGAAGGTGGCACATAATCAATCTTTTTGGTAATTTTCAGAACTGGTAATTACGAAATCCAACCAGCCGAAGGCGTACAATTTGGCACAAAAATAACTCTACATCTGAAAGCCGACTCGCGAGAATTCTCAGATGATGAAACCATTAAAACTATTATTACCAAGTATAGCAATTTCGTGGGAAGTCCAATATACCTGAACGGCAAAAAAGCGAACATTGTTCAACCTCTTTGGTTGAAAGATCCTAAATCCGTGACTGCTCAAGAGCACATGGAATTTTATAAGTTTATTAGTGCCAGTTACGATGTGCCAAGGTATACCTTGCATTATAAAACTGATGTACCACTCTCCATAGCGGCTTTGCTTTATTTTCCTGAAGGAAAACCAGGTAAGGCCGAAAAGAATATTCTATTTAGAACATACAAGCTAGAATTCAATTTTCTTTTTTAACTTAACATTTTTGTGTATTATAAGAACAGATCTGTAGTATAGACTCAATACTCAATGGTTTACATTTTTACACAATCGCTTATTATTCCCTTCTTTTCTTTCATTTCGTTGCCCCATAATTAGATTTACATTTTTGAAAACAGAAACATTTTCATAAGTAGTCAATTAACATTTTTTTAATATGGACCTGAAATTTTATATACGGTTTTGCTATCTGTTTTGTACAGAGCTAGATATTTCATTCCTTTGAAATACTTAAAAAATATATATATTTTTCATTAATATATTCAAAATTACAATACTTAGCTTCTCTATGGGGATATGCTTGTTTATTAAACTTAAAACCATTACAAAAATTGCAAAATAAAGTTATTAAATGTAAAATAAATAATTACCACATTTAGAACCAACTGTTAATCTATATAGACCAAAAGGGTATTTACACGTTCAAAATATTTTTAAATTATTTTATTGATTTATTATTAATTATTTAATTTTTTAATTATTAATTTATTTTATGCGTGTTATTGCATATTTAGACATGGTTTTTAGTTCTGATCAACTTTATTTAATAACAATTTTTGATAATATCAAAAAAACTTTACTCTTGGGGGGGAAAAATTTACATTCTTGGGAAAAATTCACGTTTTTTGACAAACCTCGTATATGACTGGAAAATTTCGATATTTGATGGTTGCGTTTTAGGTTTTGGACCATGCAGAACTTTTTATGAAGAATAACTTTTTTTCGTAAAATTAATAATAAAAAAGTTTCCCATATGCTGCCAACTTACGTAACTGTAGACGAGTATTTACTCGTTTCAGACTTTTATAAATTAAAAATTTGTATTCTAATTCACTATATTATTTAAAAAAAAACATAACACTTCAGGAGAATAAGACATTACATGATCATAACACCAGACATTGTATAAATTATCAAACTGTACCAGTAAAAAGTAATTTCAGAAAAAAATCGCTTTTATATGAAGGAATAATAAAATATAACAATCTTTAAAAAAAATCAGGAAAATTAAAAAGTTGTCAACTTTTAAAAAAAAATTAAAGAGATATTTACTAAGTTAAATTATTTATACTTTTTTTTATATTTTATTAATGAATTAAATTGGATTAGCTTCCATTTTTTATTGTTTTCTTTTAATGGTTATTATTTTCTACATTATGTTGTTACTTTCCATGTAATGAACCGTAAAAGTTAGTTTGGAATAAAGCCACTTTCAAAGTTAAGTTAAACTTAACTTAGCCGTCGGCTTTGCTTTGCTATTTGAAAGTAATTTAAAGGAACTCTGCTATTATCTGTACATCATAATTATACAGAACGGTGATTTTTTATAATAAGAACGGTTACAGTCATAGACATATACCTTTACATCTGTAAAGCTTATCTCGTGCGCAAACAAAAGTTAAGTTTTATGGGTGGAAAAATACGTTTATACGTACGCCCATAGTGATGTGAAATACCCGGGTATTTATAACTCGGGGTAAATACCCAAAATTCATAAATACCCGGGTATTTATGAATTTCTAGAGAATCACTGTTCGTAATAGTCAGTCACGCGTAGTAAGTAAAAAAAATTGTAAAATTTTGCTGGTAACTAATGTTCTTGAGGTAGCTACTTTAATAAGTAACCAGGAAAATGTTATGGATAATAGTTATTTTCCTAATAAATGCGCAAAGTGATACTTTTCCGCACGCAAGTATAGTTGGATAAATTCTTGCGCGCGGAAAAGCACTTTGTGCACGCTGGTAGAAAAAAAAATTAACATTTAAGTTTTAATTCTGTTATATTTCTTGTTTAGTGGTAAATGTAAGTAAAACTTTAATCTACAACAGTTCAACAGTATAGTGATGAATTAAAATACTTATGGTCATTTTATTAACATTTGGATTTTTGGATGTTTAATTGTATTCAAAATTACAGTATTTGCAAACAACACCACCTTTGTCTTTCTCCTTAAAAAACTGCCAAGTCGGACCCTTCTTCTTACCCATTTTTCTCACTTAAATAATAACCAATCTACTATACATGGGCGTAGCTAAGGCGGGGCTGGGGGGGGGGGGGCTAAGCCCCCTCTGGTATAAAAATAGCCCCCTCAGACAAATTCTACCTTCTATTTTTATTATTTTTTGAAATCAAATTATTCAAAAAACATTACTAAGCTAATTAATAGGATAAAAAATTGGTTACAGAGTCGTATGTCGCAGGATCGATTTTCAAATGTATCCCTAAATAACATAGAAAGTGAAATGATGAGTAATTTGAATTTAGAAGATATTTTTAAACAGTTTGTCAAGCAAAAAAATCGCAAAGTAGACTTTAGTGTTTAGTCCCAATTTCATTATATTTACTGTTTTTAAGTTTATGAAGGGTAAGGGTAATGATTATTTTTGTTAGTACCTAGCTACTTTTACCCAATTGATAGTAGCGGCTTTCAGATTTTTTAGTATGTTATTGTAATCCTAATACTGTTTATGTTGTTGTTTTACCGACGTTATTAATATTTTTCCGCTATAATAATAATTAAAATACACCTACCTTACATTAGCTTAGATTAAAAGTTTTTTTTCCTGGCTTTCGTTTTTTTTTTATAGGTTTACGTGTAATATTAGTTAACAAACTAGTTTGGTTAAATCTTGGTAAAATTAGGGCGTGGCCCTGAAAATTTATCGCCGGCGGCGCATGGCCTGCGGCGCTTCCCGTTTGCATGGTCTGCGGCGCTTCCCGTTTGCAGCTTGTTACGATTCTTTCGGGGGCTTAAGCCCCCCTAGAAAAAATAGGCTAGCTACGCCTATGCTACTATATAGATTTAAATCACATGAAAAAATGTTTTAGTTGTTTATATACTAAAACTGACTAAAAATAAAAAGGTTATGCTTGCGATTTGTGGTTGGTAGTGCGTCCAGGTCAGCCTACCAGCGTCAACTGACCAATATGTACTCTGTGGTAGTGGTAGTAATGTACAAATGCGAAACTATCGAATAAAATTGGCTCTTAAACTCTCAAACAAGAAAAAAATTAAAATACCCTTATTTTGGGTATTTATTAAGGCATGGGGTAAATACCGGGTAAATACCCAATTTATAAATAGCCTAGCCGCTGGGTATTTACCCGGCCCACATCACTAACGACCCACTGGTCAGATCCCCTAGCGCCCAACAGGAATGGGCACGACCCTCTTATTCCTTTTTTTATCAACATCAATAAATTCACTCCAGAACCGGCTCGGCGCTATTTTTGTTGTTACGTTTTCTCTATGAAAAGTGGTTAGAGATACTAACTAACCTGTTGTGTTAAGTGATAAAATAAAGACCATGGAAGTCTGACGAGGTAATTTTTTGTAAAAAGTATATCGAAATAATATTTGCAGGTTTGTTTGAAATGTCCAGGGAGACTGAATCTGGAGTGGCATTATATACCAAAAAAGTATTGATAAAAAATAGAACAGACAATATACTACCGAAATGGTTGAGGTTTGTCAAAGGGGTGGTAGATTCTGAAGATATTCCACTCAATTTAAGTCGAGAATTATTGCAAAATAGCAACTTAATAAGGTAACTTAACTATATAAAAATCTAACCTTTGTTTTTAAAAGCAAGTACCGTGCGAACCAAAATTATTTGCATCAAAGAGGGCTTGGATTAAAAAACGTAGGGCTTGGTTTAGATCACAATGATATGGGGACGTATCTAACCAAATCTAGGTTAAAATTTTGTTAAATTCATATTATGACATGATATGCCAAACTAATGAGTAATAAAATAAGTAGACAATAGTTATTTGTTTCACTAGGCAGAAAAGCACAAGATTTAATGCCTAGTAAAACATATAATTTTTTCTCCAAATTTGTTCCAATTTCACGCAAAATCGTATTTTTTATATTTATGTATGTTATTTATGACATTTATTGAATTGTTGTGTTTACTTGTCATTTTAATTTTTAATGACACCTGACAGGCTCAAAAGGTGTATTTTTTCTGCCTAGGCATAAAAAGTCCACTTTTTCTGACAGGCTCAAAGGGTGTATTTTTTCTGCCTAGGCATAAAAAGTCCACTTTTTCTGGCTAGGCAGAAAAATACACCTTTTGAGCCTGTCAGGTGTCATTAAAAGACCGCTTTTAATGTCATTTGGAGAAAAATACAAATTTATTTTTGTTGTTTACAAAATTAACAAGGTGGAACCAGGCTTCATCCGAAAAAAATGTCAGGTCTAATAAATCATTTATTTCCAATAAATTTTGGGTAAACCATTGAGAGTAATTCCTGCGTCTTTCAAAATCTGCAGCTAGTATTTCTTGGAATACTTGCACTTCATAAGGAAATAAATTTAGCTACTTCTTAAGAATAGTCCTGTATGTTCCATAAGATCTTCCCACTTCTTGGGACAGGCGTCTTATACAATTTGTTGACTTATTTTGCATTATTTCACCAATGTTTGCAACAAATCCTTCTGTTCTTACAGATGGTCTTCCTGCTCCTTTTTTGTGTTGTATAGAACCTGTTTCCCTAAACACAGCCACGGTTCTTTTCAGGCAATGATAAAAATCCCCAGCAATAAAAGCAACGTTAGGAAAATGTTCGTGAAAATCGTCCATGCACAAACCCGGATTGTATTGCCACTCACCATTTACTCTAACCCCGTTTCGAAAATACGCTTCAACCATGAATGTTTTGTGCTGTTCCGTAAAGCCCATTGTGTGAATTGTTCCAAGAAATTGGGAAAATTAGCGATGCATCAAATTACTTGTAACGACTGTCAAAGATGACGGAATAACTGATTGATTGTTAATTCAGGTAGTTACTGACACCCAACAGGTATTAAGTTCTACGGCTAAGCATTACGTCCTTAGATGCAAGGCTCTCTTTGGTGCAAATAATTTTTGCTCGCACGGTATCTAATGTGTAAATGATACAAGAATAACGTTTTTGTCTGACTGCGTTTTTCTGCTTCTTGACCTTACCAACACGCCTCGCTGATGGTAGAATTTTATTTTTAGAAAGTTGAGAGATGTCCTTACGGCCAGAATAACCAAATTCCTTTTAGATCAATTGAAGAAGGATCAAAATGAATATGAAAAATTCTATCAAGATTATGGTTTGTTCATAAAAGAGGGAATTATAACCAATCACAACCAAATGGAAAAGGTGAGTCACAGTTGAGTTTGGTTCACTTTTTTTCAGTTTTACTATTATTTTCTTCGAATTTTATTAAAGTACATAAAATATATAAATAAATCGTCGAGATTATTTTCCTATAGGAACCATAGACATTTACCTTTAAATCCGTACGCGCAAACAAAAGTTAAGTTTTATGAGTGAAAAAATGCGTAGCTTGCCAGTCACATCCCTTACCGCCCTACAGGTATGGGCATGCGCACAACCCTCTTGTTATTAGATTGTCCTAGTTTAGCGACTTCCTTAAAATACACTCCAGAACCATGGTGCCATTTTTGTTGTTGTATTTTCAGGGTTTCTCTGTGGATTTCTTGATATGTGTGAAGTTAGCAATGTTTATGCAGCAAATAATTTTTTTTTGGAGTATGTGTTAATTCCGCTTGTAGCGTTTGTAAACGAATTTTAATTTTTTAGTCGCAAAGATTGAAATTCTACCATTTGGATTTATTATCATTGTAAACATAGGGATTAAATTATCTGTTATATACGAATTTCCCGAAACCCGGAGGAAGAAAGTTACAGGACCGAAAAGTTCGACGTATTTTAATTTTTTAGTAGCGAAGCCTATAAAGACGATAAATCCAAATGGTAGCATTTCAATCTTCGCCACTAAACAAATTAAAAGTCGTTTACAAACGCTACTTTTCGAAGTTTTTATCATGTAACTTTTTCCCCGGGTTTTTGGAAATTCGTATATAGCAAGTAATTTACCCCTATGGGGTAGTTTACTAATGAGGATAAATCCAAATGGCAGAATTTCAATCTTCACCACTAAAAGAATTAAAATTATTTTACAAACGCTACTTTTCGAAGTTTTTATCATGTAACTTTTTCCTCTGGGTTTTTGAAAATTCGTATATAGCAGGTAATTTACGGTATCTTCCAACTTGCGTACGTCCAATTTGCGTACAAGGATTATTTCTTCCAACTTGCGTACATGGGGTAGGTCCCGCGAACCAGGTAAAACTGCAAGAGTACAATAGGCAGTTGAAGTACAACAAATACGTAAGCAAATTTACGCACGTTAGTTGAGGAGTTAACATGACAAACCGGTGGCATGAATTTTAGTTGAAGTGATTATCTTCTGTGTCCGTTAACGTAACCTGCAAAAAATGCAATTTCACATTTTTTGTCATATTATTATCTTTATTTTTTACCTTTTTCTGTGATTTTTAAAAGTTAAGAAAATTGCATGAAGAAGAAAGGAAAGCAAAAAGGATAGTTCGGAAGATATTTTGGATATTGCTATTCTTGGAGAGTTTAATGAAGAAGATGATATAGATGATGGAATGGTGATACAAATTTTAAATGATAACCTGGGTAACAGAGCTGAGCTTACGGACGATTTAACCTGGATGAAATAGCACCTATTGAAGCAAAGATGTCTTTTAGATTTGAAAAAGACCATATTCCCTTTTGTGGTTAGAAAAAGTAGCTGTCAATTTGTACGTATACGTTAACGTTCGTGATCGCACTTCAACTGCCTATTATTCCAACTTGCGTACATACACAGAGTTTTAAACGCACCGTAATAATACGCCCTCTCCAATCGGTTCTGAAAGGTGTATTGGCAACCGGTTTGTTCATTGTTATCAGAGCATTTTTTTATGTCTTTAGTTTGTTTATAAGCTTCTAATATTTGTGTATGTACGCAAGTTGGAATAATGTACTCTTGCAGTTTTACCTGGTTCGCGGGACCTACCTACCCAGGTACGCAAGTTGGAAGAAATAATTCTTGTACGCAAGTTGGATATATTCGGTAATTTACCCCTATGGGGTAGTTTACTAATGAGGATAAATCCAAATGGCAGAATTTCAATCTTCACCACTAAAAAAAATTAAATTATTTTACAAACGCTACTTTTCGAAGTTTTTATCATGTAACTTTTTCCTCTGGGTTTTTGGAAATTCGTATATAGCAGGTAATTTACCCCTATGGGGTAGTTTACTAATAAGGATAAATCCAAATGGCAGAATTTCAATCTTCACCACTAAAAAAATTAAAATTATTTTACAAACGCTACTTTTCGAAGTTTTTATCATGTAACTTTTTCCTCTGGGTTTTTGGAAATTCGTATATAGCAGGTAATTTACCCCTATGGGGTAGTTTACTAATGAGAATAAATCCAAATGGTAGAATTTCAATCTTCGCCACTAAAAAAATTAAAATTCGTTTATAAAACGCTACTTTTCGAAGTTTATATCATGAAACTTTTTCCTCTGGGTTTTTGGAAATTCGTATATAGCAGGTAATTTACCCCTATGGGGTAGTTTACTAATGAGAATAAATCCAAATGGTAGAATTTCAATCTTCGCCACTAAAAAAATTAAAATTCGTTTATAAAACGCTACTTTTCGAAGTTTATATCATGAAACTTTTTCCTCTGGGTTTTTGGAAATTCGTATATAGCAGGTAATTTACCCCTACGAGGTAGTTTACTAATTAGGATAAATCGAAATGGTAGAATTTCAATCTTCACCTCTAAAAAAAAAAAAAATTGGTTTACAAACGCTACAGGCGGAATTGACACGCAATCCAAAGTTGCTGCATAAACGTTGCTAATAAATGTTGCTAACTTCACACATATGAATTTCTGTTTTTCTTTTGTGGATTGTGGGTGTTTAATATTTATGGATTTCTAGTTTTTGTGTAGTTTAGTGAATTGTGTTTGTGCCTTTAGTGACTTGGATACAATGACTAGTAAAGACCATTGTATGATTTTATTATGCCCACATAGGGGTAAACTACAGGGTATTTCGTATTTTCAGTAAGTATGAAGTAGTGGTATCTCTTGATATGTAATTTCATTTTATTTTGATCAGTTTAAACACATCTAATTAGGCCTAGGCCACACAAACAAGATGTTTAAGTCCGGGCCTGTATATTTTCCCCATTCGTTAAATGATCATTTTGCAGTGCGCGTGTCTATTCCTGTGTGGTTTTGTTTACATGCGCAAAGCCATAAATTTACCACGTTCGTTGCTTATCTAAAGGTAAATGTCTACGATCGGAACCTGGTTCTCTCTTAATTTCCCCGTATTCTTCCATTCTTCCGTCCAGGAGACTAAAGCAACCTTCTTTGTCCCAGTATTTTTTTTACCGCAGTGCGTGCCATTTTCTTTTTTATTACTTTCCGTTTCAATGACCGCCGACAGCTGACTCAAATTTTTTTTGGGAATTTACACCTTGTACATTTATTTTTGTAAACTTTTTAGGAAGATGCAGCTAAATTGTTACTTTTTGAGTCCTCGCATTTAGAACCAGGCAAGAAAATAACTTTATCATCCTATATTTCGAAAGCAAAGGAGAGTAGAATGATATATTACTTGGCTGCACCCAGGTATGGCATATTAGACCAGGGTCAATAATTTTTGAAACCAAAAAAAAAAATAGTAGGATGAAACCCATTGGAAAAGAAAGAGAATATAACAAAAATGAAAGGAAAAATAATTTACGGGCGATCCGAGGTCGGGAAGTGGAAGGGGGTGAGTTTTTAACCCTTAACCGCCGTCGTGACTATTTGATACATAATCGACGTCGTGTGGTCCCTGGGACCTCAATGTTATTATAATTTTTTTCACCCAGATTTTTATTAGGATGATATTTAATTATTATATAAGTACATAAAATGATGCTTTTTTTATTGTTTAGTAAATAAAAAAACAAATTTAAACTTGCAGAATTTTTTTTTATTAAATAATCAGAAATAAACATTTTTTCAGCAAAATTTAACATGGCTGTATTCTAACATGAAAAAAAAATAAACAGAAAAGAAAAATACCTTTTTTTATCATATAATATTATCTATAACATTGAAAAGTAATAATAATAACCAATATTTATTAAATACATTTCACCACGAAAAAACGTGCAACTGTGACGTAAGGTCCCTCGGACCGGTCGATCAAAATATCGCAAAGAGAGAAAAACTTAGAGACGCGACTACAGCGTTTAAGTGTTTGTTAAGTACTAACAGGAAGGTACTGTGACGGGCAAAAGCCTAGGCGGAAGATAAGTGGGAGAAATTTGGTATCAAATTATGTTCGCGGTCCGACGGACGCACGACGGCGGTTAAGGGTTAAGGGTAGAAAACGATCTATCTCGATTTCCGGCAAAACTACGAGTCCTATGGAAAAACGTTAAATAACAAAGTTGTAGGTAATAAAAAGATCTACAACGTTTGTATTTACACTTTTTTCACATAACCTCAAAATTTATGTGAAAAATTCAAATAACCAAGTTTTTGGTTTTTTATTTTTATCTTTTACAAAAAAAAAATTTCACGAAATTTGGTGAAAACGTACATTTTTATGTCCCAAACACACTGTAATTTTTTTGATTTAAAATATTTATTTTTTCGCCTTATTTTGCCTTACTTAATATCGAAAAAGCACCCTAATTTTCAATCGAAAATTCTTACGTCAAAATATCTGCCTTTTTAAATAAGTCGGTGGGCTTTTTGTTCGTTGAAATCTCTACTTTCTGATGGTGTAAAAAAAATATACATTACCATGGTAAATGTTCTCAAAAAATGCAAAATATTGTACCTAGATGTCTTATTAAATATTAACTTTATTAACTTATTTGGTTGTTAATTGTAGTAGTATATTTCGACTTGCAATTTTTTGTTTATGAATGTAACATGGAATCTTACGTTTTTCGAGTAATTAAAGTATAAATTTTAATAAATAGATCAAAATTGTACATAATGATTAAAAAAAAATCGGATTCGAGTTTTTTTCGTTTCTTTGCATTTTTTGAGACACCATCAAAAAGTAGAGATTTCAACGAACAAAAAGCCCACCGACTTTTTTAAAAAAGCAGATATTTTTACGTGAGAATTTTCGATTAAAAATTAGGGTGCCTTTTCGATAGTGTTTGGGACATAAAAAGGTAAGTTTTCACTTATAATATCACAATAGCTTAAATTATTTCCAGGAATAATTTAAGTTCGCCTGGGATTCGTTAAGAAAATTTCACACCACTTTACACCATAATTTGGAAAAAAAATTATTAATCAAACTTGACATTTTAAACTAATTTCACTGCTTGTCAAGTTTGCCAGTGTATTTTGACATAATATATATTATGTTGAATTGTCATTTTTGTTTAACCGGTTCTGTCACAAAACTTAATACTAATTACTAGGTATATAGTTTAAAACGTCTGTACGTTGAGTGTTGAGTTTAATAAGTGTATAGCGAAATGTCGCGATTTGGTAAAGAAAATCGACAAGTAATTAGACAAGAAATTCAAAATATAACACCAGATAACACCCGAAAATCAAAATCAAGTGTATGGAAACAGTTTGTTGAATTTTGTGACGAAAAGTTGTATATAATTCATGAGTGTATGAGTGTAGTACAGGTGGCTACTATACTGGAGGACTACGCATTTAATATGAAAAAGCAAAATTTTGAAGATTATAAGGAAAGTGTGGTCAAAGTGATGTGAAATGTTACATAATTCAGATATTTTGCATTATTCACAGGTATATGTACATACAATGGTTGTAGATCATATGTTTACCTTTTCAACTGTCAAAAAATTTCCACTTAAAGCCTGTTTACATTAGGTGCAGTCAATGCAATTGCAATAAAAAATTGCCTCAACGCATGCGCTTTGGTGACTTTCTGATCAGCTGATGCAATTTTATTTGCATCGCACGAAATTAGGAATTGTTCTAATTTGATTGCAAATAGCATGCAATTTTAGTGACTTTACTAGTATTATTTTCAATACCAACCTGAGAACAAAAGTAAACATAACTTTACAAAAGTATTTGTTTGTATTGTGAAGCGTTGGGTGTAGGTTTTTGTGATTTTCTTTAATATAATATATTTTTGAAAGTACAATATGTTTTAATTAACAAAAATCACAACAAAAAATTACAGAAACACACAGGAAAGTCAACATAACACATAGCCTCTTATTTAATCAGCAGTTTGGGTTGGTAATATCTGTTGTCAAGATACTTGCTTGAAATTATTTGCTTCATAATGTAAACGGTCATGCAATGCAATTAATTGCCTCGCTATAAACTGCATGCAGCGATTGCACCTAATGTAAACAGGCTTTTAAATATCGTGGCGCCTCGAAGAAATTTCCGGAAATTCTTTTAGTTGCCATGGTAACTAGTCATAATTAAGGTATCTTATTGGTTACAAAGTACAGGTGTGAAATCTTCACCAAATTTCGTGAAAAATTTTTTTTTTGTAAAAGATAAAAATAAAAAACTTGGTTATTTGAATTTTTCACATAAATTTTGAGGTTATGTAAAAAAAGTGTAAATACAAAAGTTGTACTTAGATCTTTTTATTACCTTCAACTTTGCCATTTAACGTTTTTCCATAGGACTTGTAGTTTAACCGGAAATCGAGATAAATCGTTTTCTACCCTTAAAAACTCACCCCTATTCACTTCCCGACCTCGGATCGCCCGTAAATTATTTTTCCTTTCATTTTTGTTATATTCTCTTCCTTTTTCAATGGGTTTCATCCTACTAATATATTTTTTTCACTTTTTACCATTTTCAAAGGCTTCAGCCCTGGTATATCTAATTTTTAGATTTTAAATTACGTTAATTCAATACCGATGATTCGAAATTCGAACATCTGCTGCTCCATCTTTTGGTAAAAATGAAAATGTCTGACAACAAGCAGACATAACCTAAAGTGTGCCGTTTACTCAGTTTCTCACGAGTTCAGGAATAAAACCATGCACGCAGACAAAAAAGACAATATTTACGCTTACGCTAACACGTTCTTGTATAAATCTTTTAGTCGGACATTAGCCGAGGCGTCACCATACTACGAATCCCTTAAAAAGAAACAGCAAGAAGTTATGTTTTGTTATGAACCCTATGATGAGCTAGTACTTATGCAGCTGCAACAGTTCCAAGGATACAGACTGATTTCGGTGGAAAAAGATATGAGAGACGATAAGGCTGCCAGTGATCTCACCAATTTAGGTATGTATTATTGCGGCCATATGATGCTGGTTAGCTGGTATGTACAAAAAAAAAATCAAAATATGTTAGGTAGGTATAGCAGTTTTGTTTTTGCATTTTAGGGGAAGATAGTCTTAAACGTAGTGAAATTAATGACCTTTCAAGCTGGATAAAAGACAAGTTAAGTGGTAAAGTAGCAAATGTAAGCGCCACGACAAGATTAGAGAGTCATCCGTGCGTGGTAACGGTCGAGGAAATGGCTGCTGCCAGGCATTTTATAAGAACACAAAGCCACGGGTTGCCGGAAGACCGGAGATATGCCATTTTACAACCTACATTCGAACTTAACCCTAGGTAAGAAGTTAGTTTTACCAAAGAGTAATGCACTAATAAGGGGCGAAAGAGGGCCTTTTCGCGATATCCAAATTTGTATGCGCATGCGCGAAATTGACGTTTCTCTGGTGGTATTTCAATCAAATTTGCTGTGTCAGATTCTACTGTCAATCGTGTTTTGGCTACGAAATTGTAAACAAAGTTGTAATTTTTGCATTTTTCTTTTAGTATTTTGTAATTAGTGCGTGCTTTTAAATACAATTATTTGTTTTGTGAGTTCTCCTTGAAATACTCTTTGTTGAAATGTCGGAAACGAAGCGAAAAGGTGGCACATCGTGTGCTTACCGTGGGTGTCTTAACAGAACCGGTATATTTAGGTATGTCTTAACATACGACTTTTTGCTGCTTGGATTGTGGAAAAGGACGTAATTTGTGGATACAATTTTGAAAGATTCTAGCAACAAAAATACTATGGTATTTCTGTCTGTTGGTAAACGGCAAGTTAGGGTAATAGAAAGTGTAAAAAATAATACTATGCCATGCTACACTTAGCATATAGTACCTTTAAATAATTATAACTCCTGAAAACATACCGAGAAAACGACTAAAATGTAACAAATTTATGGAAAATGCTTTTTAATCAAATACACTTTATTCAGTAATATCTTGCTACTGATACACACTGAAGTAATAAAATTCAATATTATATTAAAATGTTTAACATACTTATATTATCATAAAAAGGAAAAGATTTTTTTCCCTGTATCTGATGATTTCAAACAAATTTATCATACTTTTTACTGTGTGAGTTAGGGGTATCAAGGTCCCAATATCAGGTTACATCAACATCAAAGAAGCCGACAAAGCTTTCGCCTCTTATTAGTACATTACTCTTTGGTTTTACCATGGATTTATCCAGAGTAAGATCAATTTATAGGTTATGGATAACTTTTTAATAAATGTGACAAAATCTTATTTTATGTTTATAACTAAAAATGAAATAAATTCCATCATTAACCCCTTAAAATTTAATAATGAAAATATTCAATATTCAAAAACGACAAAATTTTTAGGATTAGTTTTAGACGAAAATTTAAATTGGAAATGCCATATCCAGTATATTATCAACTCGATATCTCCTTTGGTATCTGTTTTGTACAGAGCTAGATATTTCATTCCTTTGAAATACTTAAAAAATATATATTTTTCATTAATATATTCAAAATTTTAATACTTAGCTTCTGCATGGGGATCTGCTTGTTTATCAAACTTAAAACCATTACAAAAATTGCAAAATAAAGTTATTAAATGTATACACAAATTACCACATTCAGAACTAAGAACCAACTGTTAATCTATATAGACCGAAAGGGTATTTACACGTTCAAAACATTTATAAATTAAAAATTTGTATTCTAATTCACTCTATTATTTTAAAAGAAAAAAATCAAACATAACACTTCAGGAGAATAAGACATTACATAATCATAAGACCAGACGTTTTATAAATTATCAAACTATACCAGTAAAAAGTAATTTCGGAAAAAAATCGAATTTGATTTTATTAATGAATTAAATTGGATTAACTTCCATTTTTTTTATCGTTATTTTTTTAATGGTTATTATTTTCTATATTATGTTGTCACTTTCCATGTACTGTACTGTAAAAGTTAGTTTGGAATAAAGACATTTTGAAAGTTAACTTCAATTCTTATTTAAACTTGTTTGAGCCAAATTATTTATATCCTGTTAACACTAACTGTGGGATAACTTCTAAGCATGTCATTATTGAAATAATTGTTGTCATCAAAAACCTTGTAAACTCTAGACCCGATGTTTCATTTATAAAACTCCTGAAAATCCGATCCGTTAAAAATTAGTAATGCGGAAGAGAGGATTGTTTGGAATTTTTCCCTGCATGGCGCATGATAACTTTGTTCAACGCTTGACGTCAGACTCGCAGACATAAATATTAAAACAACAACGGTACTTTTTTTTTCTCAATTAACTTAAAAAAGTTTATTACAGAGAATATAACACCAAATATACAATATATAAATTCACAAATAATAAAAATTATGTTTAGTAGGTAACTATTAATAACTCCATCGAAATTATTCAAAAAAAAATATATTATTATAATCGAGATTATAGTTATTATATATTTACAAAAAAAATATTAATATGTTTATTTTAATACGTTAAAGTTAGTTCAGTTTTAAGAAATATTTTTTTCGTGTTTTTTTAAAAGTCCATAATTTTGATATTTCTTTCAGCAAACTGTTGTAAATTGTTATTCCTTTATATAATATTGATTTTTGGCCAAAAGTACTCTTTACCATTGGTGTTTGAATATGATGAGTTTGTCTCGTGATGTGAATAATGTTAGCCGAAGGAAATATTATATTCGATTCTTTTTATTTAATAATAATAGAGTGTATTAGAATGCATAGTTTTAATTTATAAAGCTTTTCTAAATTTAAATATTCATTTGGTTCATACAAATTTATAGTTGGTTCTAAAAAAGGAAGTTTATGTATGCATTAAATTATTTTGTTTTGTAGTTTTTTTAATGGCTGAATTGTAGTTAAATTCGCTGATCCCCAAATTGAAATCATATACTTGGTGAATAGCCTTAGCAGCTCGGGCCACCCAGTTAACAACAAACATAAAAATATTAATACATAACCATATTTACCAATGAAAAGATAATTCTTATTCGTTTGGTCCATTTTTTGCATACTACACTAACACATACATGCACCGAATAATAAACAGTACCTACTAACATAACATAAATAAGTTAGGACTTAGTAGTCAAAAAATAATAGTTTCTGTTCGTTTAACATTTCGGCTTTATGTTAAACCTTTATTAGAGCTCTGTTAAGATTAAGGTCCAAATGATTATAAATATTATTATTTTTTAGGCATCCAATTATTAAAAAATTATACAAATTGAAAGGTACTGATCCTGAGCTAGCAGAGCTTCTTGCAAAACAAGTAAGTGGTATTTTTGTTTTGTTATATTTGCCCTTCTTCAAATCATGGCTAAATAGTATAGTAATACTAATGCTTGCGCTACAAACCGAACTTGTAATTTTAAGTCGTACATTATACATAATTGATTTAAATCTTTTTCAAACATTTAAAAATACCTTTATTTTAAAAATTAAATGCTAGGAGCCAATATCGATGTAGTATCACTATTTTTGGTACTGTTACGTCCGGTTGTAGATGACCGCTATGGCCAGCTTAAGACCAAACACTAATGACTCCTTCACCAATTCGTTTTTTTGATCAATCTTTCGTTAGTTCTTCGTTTTATCAACAAATCGGCCAAATACCTCTCTAGGAGTACAATTATCTACATTTTTTTTAAAATTAAAGATAAATAAAAGCAGAAAAAGAAATATGGGCAAATTTGACAAAATTCCGTATTATGCTTTTATTGATATATCAATTTCTTTTTAACTTTAAACCAGGGTTGGCAAATATCATGATATATAAATATCCAAATATCCGATATATTATTATATCCAAATTTGGATATTTATTTATATTATTTCATCTGTTTTCTGTAAAGATATATTTAAAAAATTTAAAATCACTTAATTTAATATAAACATGTTATAAACCTGTAAATTTGTATTTCAATTCTGTGATTCAATGATAGTTGCTATCACAATAACAAGTTTTTTTTAGTACTCCTATGTTAGGAATGTAAAATGTAGGTAAAAAATACAAGTTTATGAATATGAACACGTCATATATTTTTGCTTTTAACTATGGTTCAACTTAAAACCCAGTATTACTGGGCTTGTTAATTAAATAAAAATGAACCCAACTGGATTTTTTTTATTTTTGGCATTGTAAAATTTTTATTTCTTAAAACAAACAGCAAAATATTGCTCCGTTCAATCAGAAATCGGAACTAAATAAAAGTGCCACGCGGCAAAGAACAACAGGTGGTCAACGTCTCGGAAAGATGGGGAATCACCGCATCGTAAGCAGCATAATACGCTGTTGCCGGCTCAGCGGCAGCGGGGCCATATTTTTATACTGATGAATAGAATTTTAGAAAAAAAAAATTGATATACTTATATCAGGATACATATTGTCGCATAAATATCATGATATTTATCAAGATATATATCAGGATATTTATCACGGATATATATCCTGCCTCTGTAAATAAACCTAGAAAAAAATTAAAACCATCGGATTTTTAATGAGAATTTTTGTACTCTGAAGGTTCTAAATTATTTGACGGCTTGTTAATCACTTTTCGCAACTTAGCCCTGTATCTATGACCGTTTACGAGATTTATCGAATTTTTAAAACCCTGTATTTTTTTTTAGTTGTTTGCAAATTCAATGGTTGGAGCTGGTCTGGTAGAAGATCCAAGGATACTTCTAACATCCATGAACGATTTGCTGATAAAAGCATTAGATAAGCATTAATGTTCTTACCTGAAGACAATGGAGGAGAAAGCAGGCAGGGGACCGGTCTGTCCGCCCGGGGTACCTGATATAAGAGAGTTCCCCGTTTGGTTAACAAAAAGATAAAATTGGGGATTACCTAAATTCTATTATTTTCTTTTTTTTTAATCGATTGGTTAAACAAAACCAATGAACATTTTTCTGTTATGAATTTTACGTCTTATAACAAGCCTAAATGTTGATATAAATAAAACACCTATTGTTAATAGTATATTATTTATCGAGCGTATAATGTAGGCCATAATAAACGATATCGAGTGTAGTATGGTTCATAATACGCGAACCAAATACCATGCTTTATCTACAATAGGGTGGAGTGAAGTTATACGTATCGAAAAAAAATCGTTTTTAAAATCGGAATAGCTGCAAAAACATGCTCCACTACTTAACTAAGAGCTATGCGAAAGATGGTTTCTCTAAAATTATGTTTTGAGGTGCCCCAAGAATTTTTTAAATAAAAAAAAATCGATGATCATGAAAAAAAAAATATTAGTTTTTCAAAACGGAATAGCTGCAAAAACCTGCTTTACTACTTAACTAAGTGCTATGCGAAAGATAATTTTTCTAACATTATATTTCGAGGTGCCCCAAGCCTTTTTCAATTAGAAAATTTTCGCGAAAATTGAACACCCATTTTTTTATGCAACTGATGCTTATTTTAAATTATCATTTCTGTTTTAGTTTGTATACTTTTTTTGTGCCAAAGAGTTTGTTTTGTTTTTAACTTGATTATTTTATTAAAGGAATATCTTAACATAGTATAAAACAAAGTCGCTATCGCCCGTCCTGTCCCTATATGTGCTTAAATCTTTAAAACTACGCAACGGATTTTGAAGCGGTTTTTTTAATAGATAGAGTGATTCAAGAGGAAGGTTTTTATGTATAATACATGCATAATATTATAGAGAAACACTGATAAATAAGAGTAGGGAGAACGATCGACCCAACCTAACCGGTCCCCGGCCCGTTCAACGATCGATCCGAAGCACCGAAGCCGGAATAGACGAAGACATACTATGTTTTATGCATGGATGTGAATTGTGGACGGGCCGGCAAACGGTTGAGTTTGAGGTTTGATCGCCTCTTAGACGAGGTAAAGGAGGGGACGCGGCATCATAAACTTGCGATTGTGACCAGAATTTACTGTTTGGCACCAAGAAAATTACAGTTTGCAAAAATATATTATTACCTGTGAAGCTTATTCCTGGCTCCTTTCGATAGCTACGACTTTTGCACCCGTAAGATGAACAAACTACCATTTTATTCAACGATGAATACTACTATGTTTCATTCACTTTGAAATCAAAAACACAAAAACCCGCTTGGTGACAATAGGATGTTTGGCACCAGAATAATCGAATTTTTGGTCACACTTTCCTTCTGTCGCGGTAGATGCGCATGCCGCGTCCCCTCCTTTACCTCGTCTAAGGTTCGCCTTATTATCTCACGTCGTATAATGCCGGGCTGCAACGCAGGCCGGGTACACGCTAGTACTAAATAAAAATCATGTTTTTTTTTAATATAAGACCTTTGGGGCACCCCGAAATATAATGTTAGAAAAATTATCTTTCGCATAGTAAAGCAGGTTTTTGCAGCTATTCCGTTTTAAAAAACTAATATTTTTTTTTCATGATCATCGATTTTTTTTTAATTCTTGGGGCACCTCAAAACATAATTTTAGAGAAACCATCTTTCGCATAGCTCTTAGCATGGGCGTCGTTTGGGAGGGGCAAGGTGGGGGATTTGCCCCCTCCCCCCCCCCCCTTGAAGTTGACTTATTGACAATTATTTATGTTTTAACAAGTTAGCAGTAAAAGAAAGAAAGATCGTATTATTTTTGAAGTCTGGCGACAGCCTAAATTCTCTATTTCCGGTATAGAAATGTTACTGCTAACATTGCTGTTTGCAGTCTTGTTGATCAAATTAATATACCAGTTCCAGTTACCAAATATACTTTCGTGGTCTAGTCGGTCAAATTCGCGGAAATTTTTTGCCGGTACTTTGACTATTTTTCTTGTTTATTGAGGTTTAATATGGTTTGATTGAATGTATGAATTTATTATTTGGAGTTTTCCTTTAAATTTTTGTTATTATTTTGGGGTAGTAAAGACTTATTTTAATAAAAATAAACAGTTTTAATGCCAAGAGGACTATGAATGTGGAATATTTGAGAAACAATTTTAGCTCATTAAGCATTGAACAAAAAATTGAAATTAAAATTGAGGGAAGACCTAAACTCGAAATTAACTTGATACAGACCGCAAAGTGTAAATCTAGGGACTTTATTGTTATTGATAAGGTTGCTGCAAATAAAAACAGAAGAATGAACTTTACTTTTAAACAATGTATAGGTACCCACTAATGAAAAAGAAATTTGCCTTTTTAATTTTTTTTTATATTAATTTCATTTTCAATAAAGTACGGTACTCATAAATCTTTAAAATATTTACTAAAAATTATTAACCAAACTTGGGCGTGTTCTTAAAAAATTTCTCATGCGGCGGGCTTTTAGTGCACCCCCAAGCTTACAAGTCACGAACCGCCGCTGATATTTCGTATATCCTAAAATCGGTCAGATGCGTTAAAAAGGATGGATTTATAAATTAACAAAAGCAGAAAATGAAATATGGGCAAATTTGACAAAATTTCGTATTGCATTTATTAATTTATAAAAAGGGTACTAAGGTACTTAATGGGCTTTTTAACTAAATTTTGATTTTCATTCTGCAGCATAGAGGAAGAAAAAATAAACGTTTCTACACGGTTTCACTTTTTAAAACTTTGAACTTTTTTTTTACTGAGAAAATAATTAAATAAAAGATGCTCTTTAATAAAAACTCGGGAAACCATCGATCTACGTCATAACAAATTGACCAGTCGCAAGGATTTGGACCGAAGGTCGACCAGCCGACATCTACCTGAACGTCTAGTCTCCTGTTCTTATCTATTTTAGTGATCGAAACAAAGACAACGATATAAATCGACCTCAAGAGTGGCAAATAAAAGAATTGCGCAAATAATGGGATGACGTGCTAAAAATATCGGATCTCTTGATTTAAAACTTTGCTTTTTAATTTTTTCTAGAAAAGGTTCGTGACACTCCAGTAAGATTTCCTTTCCCTATAAAGAGTTTTAACTGGTGACGCAGAGTTCTTAATATGACTATACCAGTAATTTGCTAACATGAGAAATTTTGACTCTTTGTCACTAATCATACATAATATTATATTAATATATTTTTTTTAACACCTACTATAGTTAAATTCACATAACGTTTTAATGCCAAATGTCAAGACTTGTCATTGTCTAGTTACTTTACATTTCACCAACTTACTAAATTTCTTATACAGCTGAGATTGGTCAGTGTTTTTTCTTTTTCTTTTCTGGAATTGTTCGGCCAACTCTTTTTATTTCTATCTCTTTTTAATTGTATGAAATAATACAAGATAGACATACTTTGTGTGCAGTACAATTATTCTAATTAAATTTAGCCATTAGAAATTTATATTTTATGAGTTGCTGTAGTATTTGACAAGTATGACAGAACTGAAATGTCACGGCGTTAAAAGTTTATGTGAATTCAACTATAGTATTTTTATAATTTTTTGAAAATTTAGCTTAAGGTGGGTAGGTAGGTACCAATCTACTTTCCTATAGTTAATCATTAAATTAGTGTTTTCACATATCTTTTTTCAATATAATTTGGTTGTTATATTTTGTGATTGTGTGATAGTTATTTGGTTCTAGTTGTATCCTACACTGCCTATTCTTGTTACTACTTTTGTGTATAAAATCGGGTTTAGCTTGTAACGTTTATAGAAACGAATAAGTAACGGAATATATTTTGTAGTGTAAATAGGATAATAGTTCATTCCTAATTTGTAAAAAAATAATTATGTATAATAAATTGTTATAAAAGTATTAAATATTTTATTTGCTAATTTAAGTAAAGGCAGTGTGTGTTGGGGGGGCGGGGGGCTTCTGTTTACTATTTTCCACAATGTTTACCTACAATGTACATATATTTTTAACTACACAACTACATTTTTTTGAGATTAATATTTAAATATGTACCTACCTAAATATTTTTATGTTTTTTTCTCCTTCTTTTTAACTTTTTATAAGTAATTTTAACATCAGGAGGTGTTACACAAAAATAATATCAGTAGATCTTCGTTATTTTAATCTCGGTAATTTTTAAGATTTGATGAAAAAGCTTAAAAATTCCAATTTTCAGAAAAAACTAAAATGGAAAAAAACTTGCAATCATCTTCATGTTAGAAGAATTTTTAACTCATACAATCATGTTTTTCCTGCTTTATACCGTCACATTTTTCGAGTTATTTCATGCTAATGATAAAGTATATTATTTTATCATTTTATTAGGTACATCAACCTTTGACATATGTATGCCCTCTTAATATATAAAAATCCATAATAATATGTGCTAAAATTCTGTACCAGAGTTGACATAATTTAGATTTTGCAGTCACATACAGAAAAATTCTAGGTAGGTATTTTAATCAATTCTCTTAATAAATTTTCTTAAAAAAAAATTTTTGGCATTTTTTTTTTCATATTAAAGTCGGTGTTCAATGACCGCTGACCGTTACGTCACGACTAGGGTTTATCTTTCTCGAGACTCGTGTTTTTAGTTGACGTTAATATAATTTCAAATGTTTGCCAACCTTTTTCTAGGGGAAAAAAATAATTCTCGGACCTTACAGCTTCTCCATGAGATGCTCTTTTAAATACATAAGGCCTTATGGGGAATGAGCATTCTACTTTTTTTTCAGAGGCCTATTACATGGGCTATAGAGTCTAAAGGGCGGGAGACATTATTAGTCTCCCTCTCCCTTACTTTGCCCCCCTCACTCCGCTACGCTACTACCCAGCCCAGCACCCCTTGGTCTATATACATATAATAATAAAGAATTTACAATCACACCGTCTTATATAAGAAGTCTCATCATCACTCCTCATTTAAGAAAAGTTGAAAAATAAAAATAGTATTTTTTTAATCATTGAAAATCATCATTTTTTTTATTGATACATTTTTTTTTGTTGAAAATTGCTGGACACATCAAAATATAATATGCGACCTTCAAAATTCGAAATAAAAACCTCGTTGTAGACACTTGACTCGTCCCGTAAAAAATTTGAAGGCCATTGGCATTGTATCCTATTTTTCCTGTCTGCTAAAACTTCAAACTTTATAAACCCTTGCTTAAAGCAACGTGGTTATAATAAGACGTTATTTCAGTTTCATTGGTAAGATTTTATAATTTTGAAAAATATTGATAGTAGATAGGGTAATTATTCTTGTATACACACTTAAAAGTTTATAAGATGCCTACTATCTCTCTAAGTGTTTCGATAATATAGTATAACAAGCACCTTATTAAAATAGTTTACTGAAAAGCCAGCATTTTCCCAGGAAAAAACAGACGAACTTATGGCATAGACTTAATAAAAACTCTAACTGGTCAATAAATCAAGCAAATTAAAATTCCCGCCAAATGTTTTTCGCCGGAAACAGTATGCCCAATCTGTCATGTGATTCATATAAGAGTCTTTTTTTCCTATTAAAATTATTTATTTTATAAACGTATTGCCACGATATCTATTAACAAATTGCGAAAATAATTTTAATCTAAATTTTAAAACTAATGCCGTAATTTTAACATATTTTTCCATTGACGTAAAATCGTGACATCACCACTTATCAGCTCAGGCGGGCAGTGATTGGTGGAAATTCGTCCTTACATTTAATTATAACCAATAGGGACCCTGAATTTGGCCGCACTCCACCTGAAAATTTTCTAGTCGTCATATGACCCATTCTTGCTAGTGGCATTCGTGTAGGCCATATTTGTCAGTGGGTTCGCTGGTTCCGTACAGTGTTGTGCACCTTTTGAGACCGTTTTGACCTGTAAATACTCCCACAAATAAAACCAACATAATGTCTGAATTAGGAGAACAAAATCCCGTCTATGGCCCTTTCTTTGGAGTTATGGGAGCAGCGTCTGCAATTATTTTCAGTGGTAAGTAAAATTTTCCTTGCTTGCCGCTACGTTATCGATTTATTGGATGACTGTTCGTTTTACTTTATATCAAATTTATGTAAGCCTATTAGAATTATTTCATTAATTATAAAGTAAGGAAAAAGCCTCTGCAATGCATTTGTAAGGTTTTTTAGTTAATTATTGCTCAGGATTTAGACTTTTCGCTGTATCTATTCATGGGCGTAGCGCGAGTCATACGCCGAGATTACACATTCAGGCCTTTGTCGCTTCAAAATCAATGGTTTCTGTCCGGGATTTTCCTACGTTAAGTTTTTTATACCGAAAATTGTTGTCAGGTATTTTATTTAACTGGTATTCTGATTTTTGACCCACTTTATGTGGTCACATGCTCCCAAGACCCACCCGTCGTTACCCTTTTAATATTGCTACTTATTGTCAATAAACTTTATTCATAATTTTAAAGCTTTTCCGTGAAATAAAGAGCTCAACATATTTTATTTAATTATTACATTTACCAGTCAAGCAATTTAGTTTGATACAAAAATACCATGTCGTTTAAGTGGCTTGATACTTTAAAATAATAGATCGAGTACTTCAATTGTAAGATGTTGTTCTTGAGATTTGAAGATATAATACTCCACTTTGTTTATACTATAATTGAGACTACATGCAAACTCAATCTGAAGTGATCATTGTAATTTTTTTTTATGAAGATGCTCTGAAAGTTTTACTTGGGCTGCAGGTTTTGTGACTGCTAGTAGACCTATAAACAAGCAATTTATTATGTTCCCACAGAGACTTTTATATAAGGGTATGTGAGTTTAACTTAAAATAGAGTGCTCATTTACCTTCTTCTCTAACTTCCTGACATTAACATTGAGGAGTATCTAAACTCGAGTCTAAACTGTTGCAAATTTTTGTAAATATCTGTGCAAAAGAATTTGATGTGTTTGGGCACTATCACATTTCAGTGGTTTAGCCCTTAATCTGTTTTTTTTTATCAAAAACGCTAATATAATTAGGTTTGGGTGGATAAATTCATGAACCACCTGACGGTAAATTAATCATGTGACTTCAAGGTTTTTCAAATCACATGAATTTGTTGAATGAATTAAAAAAGTAGTAGGTATACCTATAATCCCATATTTTATATATACTGATTAACGTTAAGTTACATAACCTTAAACACCAAGCTTCATTTAAAGGTTCATTCTTGTGTAATATTAATTTTTTAAATAACAGGTGTCTCTTTATCATCTTTTTTTAAGAATAAGGGTTTCAAGTTGATCAAATCTTTTAACAGAACCCAAACACATTAGTTAGTTTTACAACTACATTACAATGGAGGTTCATTCTAAAGCAATAAAAATAAATAAAGCACAGAAATGACCTAGGCTTTATTTTGGACACTCGCCAAACTAGCTTATGTTATCAATTTAATATTTACATTGTTAATTTAGATATTGCTAATTATGTTTCATTATCCAAAAATATTTTCAAAGGTTTTTGTGAGGGTTTTTGATCATTATATTATTAGTAGGTACCTATGTTATTTTTTTCCCTTTTTTTAAATACAAAATTCAATCGACAATCATTAAAATTTTCATAAAAGTTCATACGAACAAAAGTACTTTATTTGAACCCTGCAATTTTAAGTATAAAATAATATATGTGGGTAGGGTAGGTACCTATAGCTAGGTGCCTAAAAATAAATCTTTTTTATTGAATTAATTTTGTACTTACTTACTACTTACAACCTATTTTAGGGCAAATAACTTACAATTAAAGGGTCGAGTGGATAAAGGAGGTAACCAGCAAAATTATAAAACTGAGAAAATTGGCTTTAAAGTTTTTTTACTAGAACAAAGAAAATTGTTAATATAATAAGTTATTGTTAAAAGTAAGTAATCTTTAAACACCAAATATTAATTTACTGTAGCATTCATACACTAAAAGTTTTACATAGCTTCTAATTTTTAAAAAAACTGAAGTTACCTCCTTCATTCACAAAAATGATATAACAAATAGAAGTTAAGAATATAAGAAGGTTACAAAAAGTGAATATTTTTGTCTTAAAATATATATTTTCTTCATTTAACATTATAATATATCAACCTAACTATTTTCTTGGTTCCTGATTATTTCCTCGTATAATATATAATATACTAACCGCATGATTTCTTTACAAAAATTGCTTGAGTTTTTAAACAGTAAACTTATTCACCTTAAAAACATTTATGGATAAAGGAGGTAAATAAGTGGATAAAGGAGGTAAGTTTTGTTACTTACCTCCTTCATGCATAAATAATTAAAAAAACAAGTTAATTTACCTCCTTCATCCAGTGCTATTTTCCAAGTTTATGCGATATTTTAGATTCCTTTTATTGCATGTGAAAGAACGTCACTTATAACCTTTATCCACAACAGTAACTCATTTTTTAACAAAATGTTAGTTACCCCCTTTATCCACTCGACCCTTCAATTCCTCTGATCTGAAAATAATGATATATCAGGTTCTACAGTGACAACAAAAGTCCGCAACCTAATTTATACACCTACTGCAATGAGGTAATTAATAAAAGTTACCTGGGGGATATTTCTGGAACATTAGTTAAAATTGTCTTATAAAACATGAACAAATCTGACGCCCTTCTTCAAAATAGAGGTGAAACCCAGTTCTCCCTCAGTTTCTGTCAACCATAACTTCATATTGGTTCACTGTGGGGTTCAATAACTTATTAATGTGGTAATGAATTTGAAACCCATATACGAAAACAAATAAATTTCTCTTTAAAAAGAATAGTATAAAGCACCTAAGCAGTGGCGTGGTTTATTGTGCGCCCGTCTTGTTAAAAATACTAGCCCCTTTGCTTAGGTCCATTAAGTTCAACTTTTTTATGGGTATAGGTAGGTATGGCTTTACTAATGCTCTAGATTTCACCAAAACTTGAGGTCTTCTTTAGGTCTCCTTTTTGTCAGGTAGTCGGCATTCTATAGTTAGTAATCAAGGTTTTTGTTGTAGGTTATTTCTTAAATAATAAATCACTTGCTTTTTGCTTTAATCCATACCCGAGAGAAACATGTCAATACCCAGGTGGCACCTTAGAAGGAGCATGCTAGCTTCCAGGCTCTAGCAACAACTAAAAGTTGTATTTTCCAGGCTCTTGCAACAACTAAACATTGTGTTTTAGTTATGTTCCATATAAGAATGTGTGGTCTCTTCGTTGTCGCTATTAGTGGCTTATCCTTAAATTTAAAAGCGAATTTAAATCGACACACCCATAATTCACATGAACAAGATATTTCATTTCATGTGACTGAATAATTTAAAATAAAATACCTATCTTCTTTATCTTTGATAAGACCAACTTGTGTTTACTTACTGTGTTGTAAGCAATTCAGTCACATGATAATTTAATTTGATGTACATTTACTTACTGATAGCAAGTTATGTGAAAAGGTTTTTATTAAATTGACCCTTAAAAGGGAACACCATTGACTTATCATCAAGAGAATTTTCCAAGCAAAAGCAAAAAGTGGACCATGTAACCAAATAAAGCACCTTAATTATATCTAGAATTGGTACCTTTAATCTCTTTCTCCTTTTTTTTTCCCTTTTTTGTTTGGTTTGCTTGCTATTGATTTCTTCTCTAATGTACCTTCGTATTAACTCTCCTCTTGTTTGTCTTATTTCTCAACATCGTGTTGCCTGACGTTTTGGTTATTTAGCAATTACCCCGGCAATTTCTTTGCTTTCTATTTTTGTTTTTGTGCTTGCTTCTATAATAATTAGGTAGTACCAATTTAATGGTTTTTACTACTTTTTTCGTTTCCTTTCTTATTATATTTATTTCTTCCTATCTGCTATCTTCCTGTGGCCTTTTAAGTGGTTTCGTTTCTTCCTCCTTTTTGTTACTATCTTATTTTTAAGGGGAATTGAAGTGGACAAAATGAATCTATCTAATTTTCTCCTTAATTGTTTTTCTAACTGGACCTTGCTTGTTAAAATTGGTTTAGTTTTGAGGAAATTCAATTCCCTTTAAAATAAGGTTTTACTAGACCCCCTTTCCATTTAAGATTTTAAGGATGAAAACCAGGGCCAATGGTTCAAGCAGGGGCGTGAAAAAAACATTTTAAAAACGTTACCCCTGAGAACGTGAACTGTTACGTGTCTGAGCGTATTTTCATTTATTTATTTACAAGAACAAGTAAACCTCGGTGGAAAGTTTTCGATGTACCTTGTGCATACACCCTGTATAAATATAAAACGAGATGGAAAACACTAGCAGATTGCCATGCCTTAAGTAAAAGCGTAAAACGGCCAATTTACAGCCTCCATGAAAAGAATTCTGAACTTTCTATAATAATGATTTTCTGCCACTGGATCATATCCGTTAACTGCTTTAAATATAAACAAACGATGAATTTACGTACGGTTAAAAATACATTTTCACCTGAATTTTTCATCAACAATTTTTAGTTTTGAAAGTTCAATACTCGTTTTTTGATAGATTTTTTTTTCTAGGTCACATAATTGGTAACCACCTTTTATTAATTATTACAGACGCGCGTTTTAGAAAATTGCTGTGAAAGGTTTCCAGTATGAGCCGGTTGTAGTACATACTAAAATTTGTTTTGGTTGTTGTTGTATCATAGTGGACGGTCAGTAAAGCCCCAATAAAATGCCTGTTTCCAGACACGAAAAAATATATTTTTTATTTATTTATTTATTTATTTATAACTTCAAATCAGTACAAAGATACTGGCACCTACACTACTACACGTACAATCAAAATAAAAAATTATTTTATAGGTAACAGTCGCTAAAATATAGATAGTACACAAATAATGCAACATAATTATGTTATTTCTTTGGAGGGTATTTATTTAGCTCGGTATTTAGTTTTAATATAATTTTTAAAATTTACGTAAGTCTTATTGGCTGCTTTACTAATGTCTTTCGGCATTTCATTATACACCTGGATGCTTCGGAAAATTGGAGAGTTTTGACACTTTTTGGTTCTAGCGAACTTATTTCTAAGGTTCTTGTTTGTTCTTAAGTTGTACTTATGAAAGTCCAAATTTTTACTTAACACTACATTTCATTTTAATTTATTTTCTAAACAGTGTAGTAGTTTTGTTTGTTCAAGTTCTTTTAATTGTCTGATGTTTAGGAACGGATAATGTTTATAAATATAGCTAGTTGTCGTATAGTAGTTTAAAGAAAAATACTTTTTCTAGTCTTATTTTGATACCTCTGCTGCAGATTGTCCAACATATTATATTCGCCTGTGTTCCCCCAACATGGTATTAAGTACCTTAAATGTGGTTCAACAAAACAATAATTGTATGAGAGGTATTGTGTATTTTTGTTTTATTGATGAGCGCATCTTCTAATATTTCCAATAATGGGACAGTTTTTTAATGACGTGATCAAGTATGCGTTAAAAGTTAGGTTATTTGAAATGATTAGGCCTAAGTATTTGTACTGTGCAACTTCTTTTAGAACTGCGTTATTTAGTTTGATGTTTAGCTTGATTTGTTGTTTATTTTTTTGTTTTAAAATCATATACACTGTTTTTTCGGTATTAATAGTAAGTTTATTTTTTGACACAGCCATTTATAATAAGCTTTTATAGTGTGCTCAAGGGAGTTTCGGTTATCCGAGGTAAAAACTAGTACAGTGTCATCCGCGAACATAAAATATTTACAGCTCAAACCAGCATACTTTAAATTATGTACAAATCACTTGAGATTTTATTTATTATCCTACATTGTCTTCGATTGGTTGAGTACGACTTTAGGAGTCTTTTGGCAGATTCCTCGAAATCCCATTTTATTTAATTTTTCTAAAAACAGCGGTATATCAACGGTATCAAATGCCTTTTGAAGATCTATAAATTTATTAAATCGCCAGAATAGCAGCAGACACGTAATTAGGGGACATTAATGAAGAAGTTATAGACACCTGTTGATAGACAAATCACTTGTGCCAACAAATAGCTTAAGAAGGAGTATTCGGATGCAAAGAATCGAATAATTATTATTTTTGGTGTTTGCTATATCAATGAAAGGGAAAAAAGGTCACGGCCATATTTTTGGTATCTATTGCTGGAATCCCATACGTCCAAGTATTCGATGTTTCTTACTATTTGAATTTAATTCCTTGTAGCATTCGAATACTTCAATTAGAATCGAATGCATTTGAATACATGCCAGAATCGAATACTTCTATATTTTTTATTCGACTAATCTCGTCACTAATTTAGAACTATTATGTTACTGTCGCCAGTTGTTGGAGGCATAGTCAGCTCCTACCACAAAATATAGATTATGTTTTTGTTCGCCTATACCCCTAGTTTCCGTATAATTCATATAATATACAGTATGTCTCCGTAAGTTTGCATCATATGGAAAACTTTTTTATTATTCACTTTACGAAAAAAAGTTATTCTTCATAAAAAGCTCTGCATGGTCTAAAACCTAAAATGCAACCATCAAATATCGAAATTTTTCAGTCATATACGAGGTTTGTCAAAAAATGTGAATTTTTGCCAAGAATGTAAATTTTTCCCAAGAGTAAAGTACCTTTATTTTTGACATTATCAAAAATTGTTATTAAAAAAAGTTGATCAGAACTAAAAACCACGTCTAAATATGCAATTATACGCATTTATGTTAAAAAATTATTTTATTAATTTATTATTAATTATTTAATTTTTTAATTATTTAATTAATTTAATGCGTGTCGTTGCATATTTAGATGTGGTTTTTAGTTCTGATCAACTTTTTTTAATAACAATTTTTGATAATGTCAAAAATAAAGGTACTTTACTCTTGGGAAAAATTTACATTCTTGGCAAAAATTCACATTTTTTGACAAACCTCGTATATGACTGGAAAATTTCGATATTTGATGGTTGTATTTTAGGTTTTAGACCATGCAGAGCTTTTTATAAAGAATAACTTTTTTTCGTAAAATGAATAATAAAAAAGTTTTCCATATGATGCAAACTTACAGAGACATACTGTATATACACTGCGTCCATTAATTATGGAATAGGTAAAAAAATTCTCAAATTTTAAACACCCATATCTTTATCAAAATTATATCAATCCACTCAATTTTTGGTTTATTAGGTAGGCCGTCCCTTGGACTACTTAGCACAATGTGTTTGACCTTACTTTATGTCTTTTTTATACAGGATGATGGCTAAGATACCAAGCCGTGTAAAATTTGCTGATTTTAAAATGAATGTTGACAAGGCCTTTTGTTTAGTTTATTTTTTTAAATAAATGATCTTAGCCATCATCCTGTATAAAAAAGACATAAAATAAGGTCAAACACATTGTACTAAGTAGTCCAAGGGATGGCCTACCTAATAAACAAAAAATTGAGTGGATTGATATAATTTTGATGGAGATATGGATGTTTAAAATTTGAGTATTTTTTTACCTATTCCATAATTAATGGACGCAGTGTATAATAAACGACTGAAAATCATGTTAAGAGCGGTTAGATAGAACATCAATGTTGCCATTTACGCGTAAAGTAAGAACTCGCTAATATTTGATTATGATTAGAGCATAGCATAGGTTCTCAAACTTATTTCGCGCACCACATTTTTTCTAGTGCCTCCGCCAAAGAATTTTTAACTTGTTGTCATGTCTGTTGCGCATCTAGCTATTGCAAATAAATCATTTTTAAAGTCATTCATGATTATATGGCCCATATCGTATTTCTTTTCTATTTCTGCCGAAATATGTATCAGTAAAACATCCCTCTCCGCCCCCTAATTTTCTCTGAGCCTTCTACTGCCCCCTGAAAACCTCCAGCGCCTACTACTAACCTCAAAATATTAAATTAATAAACAAACGGATGCCAACGTCTTGGCGTCTTGTCATAACTTGACGAGTACAATGAACCCCAAATTATTTGGTTGAACTCCGTGCCGCTGACTTTAAGACGCCGCCTGTGGGGGACCTCACCCCCTTGGAAATGCCCTTCCCCCGACATGGATCCGTCAAAGTTAAGAGGCTAGTATATTATGCTGTCTCACACAATTTAAAATCGAGAAGGCTATTGATTAGAGTCTTAATTAGTACTATAAAATTTTTAAATATTCGCATTTTATGTTTGCCATACTCAACCGAATACGTACAGAGAGCGCAGTCAACCATAGATAAAAAGCATCAAGGAAATATTACAATGGCGAATCCGTCTGCTCAACAAGCTTATTATATGACGCGATTATTTTCGCACGTCATACTATGCCAAACCACATAATGTATTATAATAACTAATGGTTTATTTTCACCGGCGTAACCGGGAGTTATTTTCTGGCTGGCCCCTAGATAATGTAAATGTATTTGCAGGGATGTTATTGAGCTAAAAGTATATTTTCTGGAAGTTCTCGCTACCTACTAATAAAAATCCCATCAACGTCCTTTTAGGGTATCCCACCCTAGTTATTCCAATGATTTTCAACTAAAAACTGGTGCTATTAGTATTTTTTTCCGTAACTATTGGGATCCCGTTAGTTCAAAAGTATGAAATTGTCATTTAGTTATTTTTTCTAAGTTCCACAGTTAATAAATCTTGACCAGTTTAAACATTTTTGCGCATTAATTTTGAAACGAACCATTAATTTTATGCATTATTGCATTTAATGCAAATTCCCAATTGTCTAAATAACATAATGATATAAAAATATATGACCTTGTGGTAACGTGGCAAACCAAATTTCAGTTTCATTCTTATGCTTATTCTTGAGATGAGCACTATGAACTAACTTTGGAAGTTTCCTCAAAATATTCCTATGTGGCATACTCTACTTCTACTAGAACAATTTTCTTCTTAAGAATGAAATAAAAGACGTCCACTAAATTTTTTTACTTCGTTCGCTGCCAAGGCCATTCCCGAGGGGACCTACGGTTTAACGTGAACTCCGAACCACGATCATCAGTCATTAGAAGCACCCCCCAGGGGCTATCAACCCTTAGTTTTGCGCTTTCTATGACCTACCGATTGGAGAATGTGTTCCTTCCCCCGCACCCCACGAGATATCCGATCTCATCCGGCGTGAATGGGGTGGGTTTGGGGGATGGGACATTTTTTTACTCTTCCATAATTTTTGCTCGACGCTGGACCCACCTCAAGACTTATACCACTAAAATTCACCGGCATTGCCGGCAGTGGGATACGAACCCACAAACTCGTCCTAGAGTTCTAAGCGACTGCTGCGTTAACCATGGAGCCACTGCCGGGTTTTTTGGGTTTGTTTTTTTTCAATTAAAATTTTAAATATACATATAATAATATACAGTGTGTCCAAAAAAGTATGCAACATGGGAAACTTCTTTATTACCGATTTCTCAGAAAATTTTATTCTTCATAAAAGTTGGTGCATGCCTTAAAACTATAAATGCATATTTCATATTTCACCTGCGGCTAATAGTAAGGGAGCAAATGCAATTTTTTCAAAATGGCCTTAAGAGTAAAGTAGGTACCTTAATTAGTACAAATACAACAAAATTTTATATGGAAATGTTTTTGCAAATAAAAAACTTAGTCCAAATACGAAATTTGAGTTATGTGTCTCAACTTTTTATTTTTTTTTTCTTATCCATTTCCCCTAAATGGTACGCCTCTGGTCAATTTTTTATTTACGCGATTTTAATATATTAATCAAATATCTTAATCATGTGTTTATTGTAAAAATGTGTTAAGTAGTTGCAAACCGAGTTGCAAACCTTTTAAAACTTTTTAATGATACGGGTGGGTTTAGATACTAGCGTGTTGCACGCATATTTAAACACATGTTGGGTTCTAATAAAAATTATAACAGAATCCAACTCTATTTATACGAGTGGAAATAACTAATAATTTATTGTCATTTTCACCTAGTACGGTCAAGTCCAGTCTTAGAGCAATTTAAAAAAAAATGGCATTTGTTCCCTTACTATTAGCCGCAGGTGAAATATAAAATATGCGTTTATAAGTTTAGGCAAGTTTAAGGCATGCGCCAACTTTTATCAAGAATAAAATTTTCTGAGAAATCGGTAATAAAAATCTTTCCCATATGTTGCATACTTTTTTGGACACACTGTATACAGGTAAATTTCTGGTAACTATCTATTATACGCTCATCACGCCAAAATTTATGATTTCTTTTTAGGAATAAGGAATTTTGGGGCATAGATTACGAATCTAAAAACGATTTTCAATGGGGGCGCTTCCTTTTTGAGACATTCAAGTACCTACCTGTTATTAAAAGTTAGGTTTCTGATTCCAAAGTTGCATTTATATAATTTTTTTTTCTAATACAAGAATTAATAAAACGGGTCATGATCTATTAGGTATACAGTTTGGTACTGTTTTCCTCTGATTTTTTTTTTGCTAAAAATAACCAAAATATAACCTTTGGTTCCTCCTTCAACGCAAAAAAATAATTTTGCATAGTAGGTTATGACCAATGACATTTATGACGAACTAAAAACAAATGAATAACTGGCCTCCTAAATACCAGTATATAAAGGAAGTAACTTAATCCAGTCGGTTTTTTAATATAAATATAACGGTAAACCGACTATTGGGCTAACTCAATACCTACTAAACCGCCTCCCTCATTTGAAAAAAGCTGCGACCGCAACTACTGTTATTTAGAAAAAATCTACCTTCCCCCAATTCCACCCCATTTAGGCGGTAACCTGACGGGATGAGGTCGGGTATCTGGTGGGGTGCAGGAAACTTTCAATCGGTATGTCATGCGTAAGACGGCGGGATAGGAAAACATGGGCAAAAAAAATCGTAAAGGACTGCATAACTGCATAATATATCATAAAATATTTTGTTATTTTTAAATCCAATTATGTAAATGTATTAAAAATGTGAAGTGCAATAAAATGTATTAATTATTACATACTTTATACCGTGCGAGCAAAAAATATTTGCATCAAAGAAGGCTTGGATTAAAAAACTTAGGGCTTGGTTTAGATCACAATGATATGGGGACGATATATCTAACCAAATCTAGGTTAAAATTTTGCCAAATTCATATTATGACATGATATGCCAAACTAATGAGTAATAAAATAAGTAGACAAATACAAATTTATTTTTGTTGTTTACAAAATTAACAAAGTAAGAATATACAGAAAGAAAAAGAAAAATAATTACGTTCATCCGGAAAAAATGTCAGGTCTAATAAATCATTTATTTCCAATAAATTTTGGGTAAACCATTGAGAGTAATTCCGGCCTCGTTCAAAATTTGCGGCTTGTATTCCTTGGAATACTTGCACTTTATAAGGAAATAAATTTAGCTGCTTCTTCAGAATAGTCCTGCATGTTTCACAAGATCTTCCCACTTCTTGGGACAGGCGTCTTATATAATTTGTTGGCGTATTTTGCATTATTTCACGAACGTTTGCAACAAGTTCTTCTGTTCTTAGAGATGGTCTTCCTGCTCCTTTTTTGTGTTGTATAGAACCTGTTTCCCTAAATACAGCCACGGTTCTTTTCAGGCAATGATAAAAATCCCCAGCAATAAAAGCAACGTTAGGAAAATGTTCGTGAAAATCGTCCATGCACAAACCCGGATTTTATTGCCACTCACTATTTACTCTAACCCCGTTTCGAAAATACGCTTTAACCATGAATGTTTTGTGCTGTTCCGTAAAGCCCATTGTGTGAATTGTTCAAGAAATTGGAAAAATTAGCGATGAATCAAATTACTTGTAACGACTGTCAAAGATGACGGAATAACTGATTGATTGTTAATTCAGGTAGTTACTGACACCCAACAAGTATTAAGCTCTATACGGCTAAGCATTACGTCCTTAGATGCAATGCCCTCTTTGGTACAAATAATTTTTGCTCGCACGGTACGTGCATACTAGTATATTTATATTACATTATACATACAGGTGAAAATATATTGTCCGCCCATATCCTATCCTAGTAATAAGTTAGGAAGAATAAAAATATTACCTATAGCAAAGAAAACAGAAATAGGTTTGTTTCTCCCACTCCATTGTATCATCTCGCGCATCGTTCTTCCTGGTGCTTTGATTCAATTAATATTAAATAAATATTCATTGTTTCGTACAGATTGTTATTTATTTTATAACAGAATTTAATTTTTATTTCTTTCAGACTGCAAAAAATGTACTTACTAACTAACAAACTAAAAATAAAAACGGGCCTTGAGTATATATAAGTAACTTTTATGGCATCTGTGTCCAACACAGGCGACCACGTCCACGACATCGTAAATAGCACTAAAATTTAAAATTCAGTCGAAGCTGGAGGAGTGACGCCAGGAGGACGATTAGCGAGGTGCGATATGATGGAGTGGGAGAAATATAATCAATCTATTTGCTTTTCGATACTTAATATTTTATTCTTTTAACTTATTAACTAGTATATTATTATGGAATGACAACGTATTTCCATATCGGTGCATGTATGTATTGCGAGCAACTAGAACCATAATTAGAAATAAAACCAAGAAGTTCTATTATTAAAAAAGTTTTATAAATAGGAACGTAAGGTTTCCTTTTAATCCAGGGATATTCTTTAAAAAAGTGTTTCACATATTCTTGACCTCCAGTTATATGTAGGTTATACATATGTTCGCTGCGTAATCTATATAAAAATCGACATATTATACGTAATGTAGATCTAAAAAAACAGCTATGCGAGTCATTCGTACTTTCTCACTGCAACTACTGCAATTTTGTGTATGACCCATGTCTGGATAATTGTACAAAATTTAAATTGCAAAAAATACAAAATGCTTGTGTAAGATTCATTTTTGGTTTAAGAGTCAGGGATCATGTCAGTCCAAAAATAAAAGAACCACGGTGGTTAAAAATTAAAGACCGTGAAAATACGGTGAAAACTGCATTTAGGGTGCTTTCTGCATAGGCTGCTAAAAAGTGGAATTCCTAGATATTTGCGCGAAAGGCTGGTCCTTCGAAGTTCTTTGCATCAACGCGATACCAGGTTTAAGGGCCGTTTTCAAATACCCAAGCATCGTACAAGTTTGTTTAATCAATCGTTCAGCTATACATCTGCCAAACTCCTTAATGAAATTGATTCTGACCTCTTAAATAAGTCTAAGTTTTCCTTTAGAACTACTTATAAAAATATTTTGCTTCAAAAATACTGATTAGTTTTCCCGGCTTTTTTTGTTGTTTTTTTTTCTGTTCCTCTGTGGTATTAAATAACCCAGGTCTTGGCTACTTTTGAGATAGATCATTATGGATGTTTGATGGTTTTTGTTATTTAACATTTCAATAAAGTATAAATAACATTGAATATTGTATGTTATTATTGTAATATTTATATTATATCAAACATGAGTTATAGCTTATTTTGTTATATTTATAAAATTTTGTATGCTCGGTTAAAAGCAGCTTTGCTAAAATTCGCCGAGTTAAAAATAAAGACCTTTTATTATTATTATTGTATAAAATATAGTCTTGACTGAGCGACTTGTAACTTAAAAACAAGGAAACAGAAAATATACCTTATTGGAATGAACTACACTTTATAAATTTGTAAAATTAACTTATTTCTGTTAAGTAATGTTAAATTTTAAGGCCTCTATGCCAGTTCTCCGTTAACTCTTTGAAGTTGTGCAAAAAATTATAGAGCTATTAAAACAGGGGTAACTTTCGGGACTTTGCAGTTATTTTAAAAAAAGAATTAGTAATTTATTTTGGAAGACCGCTGTTCAGGGAGGCATTAACGAATAACATGCCGGTGTTTTTTTTTAAATAAATGCAAGGAAACTTTTAAAAATGCAGTTTTTGAAACCACCAAAATTGCCACAATTTACCTTAAAACCCTTGAAAGTAAAAACAATAATATTATTGGTAACACAATATTTCCTCATCTAAATAAAGATAAGATATTTAGAAAAAACCATCTTCAGAGTACCCCCTTTAGGGAGCTGTAGCTTTGTACTAAGTAGATATAGAACACAATTGTATATGAAGTTATTACTTTATTTTTAACCAACCTAATCAATCCCAAATTATTTACCATACCTTTTAGGACACCCTACAGGGTGTCCAAAAATGATAAGCAAAAAATTTTGGGGATAATTTTAGCAGGGTTGGCAAATATCATAATATTTATATAAAAATCCAAATATCCGATATACAGTGTCCGCAAGAAAGTCCGCATCAAATGGGATTTTTTTTTATTATTAGGTATAGGTAAAAATTGAAAAAGCAGTTAGTTTTTGCTTACCTAAAAACCAAAAATGACGTATACTGAAGCAGCTGCACGACTTGCGTTACCTGTCAAATTTGACATTTTTAATAAAATAGGTTCAAAAATGCCCTTATTTATCAAAATATCGAAAAACTTTATTCGAGAAAGTTGTTTATTTAGGCATTTTTAGCGTATGTCCGAAATTTTGACAGTCTAATACAATCTTTATTTTTTGCCAGATTCTTAAAAATTTTGATCAACCCTCGTAGATTAACTTGTATACATCGATGTAAAACCATTTGCCTTTACTTCATTTGTAATCTTAATGCAATTTTATGTAAATATTTTGTTTCCAATTATTTATTTTGCTTCAAAAACTGAAATTGTTATTGATCAGTATGTAATGTTTGATGCAAAGTTTATCTAATTACATCAGTTTTGCCAATACCGACGTTTCTCATTTTTCTTAAGTTAGTAAACAGATGTACAAAAAGAAAATATTAGGAAGCTTTCGTTGAAATTTTACTTAATTAATATTGGATCAAAAAAATAAATATTAATAGCTCGAAACATTTTATTCAAAAAAAATATAGTTTAATATAATTAATTTAATTTAATATTAATTAAGTAAAATTTCAACGAAAGCTTCCAAATATTTTCTTTTTGTAAATCTGGTTACTAACTTAAGAAAAATGAGAAACGTCGGTTTTGGTAAAACTAATGTAATTAGATAAACTTTGCATCAAACATTACATACTGATCAATAACAATTTAAGTTTTTGAAGCAAAATAAATAATTGGAAACAAAAATTTTACACAAAATGCATTAAGATTACAAATGAAGTAAATGCAAATGGTTTTACATCGATGTATAAAAGTTAATCAAGGAGGGTTGATCAAAATTTTCAAGAATTTGGCAAAAAATAAAAATTATACTAGACTATCAAAATTTCGTACAGAGGCTAAAAATGCCTAAATAAACAACTTTCTCGAATAAAGTTTTTCGATATTTTGATAAATAAGGTCATTTTTGAACCTATTTTATTAAAAATGTCAAATTTGACAGGTAACGCAAGTCGTGCAGCTGCTTTAGTATACGTCAATTATGGTTTTTAGGTAAGGAAAAACTAACTGCTTTTTCAATTTTTACCTATACCAAATAATAAAAAAAAAAATCCCATTTGATGCGAACTTTCTTGCGGACACTGTATGTTGATATATATCCAAATTTGGATATTTATTTATATTTTTATTTATTTTTAAATTATTTCATCTGTTTTCTGTAAAGATATATTTTAAAAATTCAAAATCACTTAATTTAATATAAACAAGTTATAAACCTGTAATTTGTATTCCAATTCTATTCAATGGTTGCTATCACAATAACAAGTTTTTTTTAGTACTCCCATGTTAGAAATGTAAAATGTAGGTAAAAAATACAAATTTATAAATATGAACACATCATATATTTTGCTTTTAATTATGGTTCAACTTAAAACCCAGACAGGCGCGTATCTGGAGTTGATCTTTGTGGCTTTGTGTGGGTGGGGGGGGGGGGGGGGGGTAAATGATACAGTTTTTTTTCTGTCCAATTTTAAAGGTAACTACCCCCATTATCCCCCCCCCCCTCAAATACGCGCCTGAACCCAGAAGAATTACTGGGCTTGTTAATTAAATTAAAATGAAACCCAAACTGGATTTTTTTATTTTTGGCATTGTAATATTTTTATTTCATAAAACCAACAGCAAAATATTGCTTGGTTCAATCAGAAATCGGAATGAAAATGCCACGCGGCAAAGAACAACAGGTGGTCAACGTATCGGAAAGACGGGGAATCACCGCATCGTAAGCAGCATAATACGCTGTTTCCGGCTCAGCAGCAGCGGGGCCATATTTTTATACTGATAAATAGAATTTTAGAAAAAAAAAATATTGATATATATCAGGATAAATATCGTCGCATAAATATCATGATATTTATCAAGATATATATCAGGATATTTATCACGGATATAATATATCCTGCCAACCCTGAATTTTAGACTGAAAATAAATGCTATCTCTTCCTATAACATTTTTTCGAAAATTGATTATTAACAGAGTTACAGGTTACAGGGTGTTAAAGTTAAATTGTATTTGCAGTTTTTTTTGCAATACCTTTTGCCACGCTCATAATATTTTGACGAAATCTCGTATATGGGACTTTTTCGAGATGAGGAATACAAATTTGCCCACCGTTTTTTTGCATTTTGTAGAGGGCCCCACATAGGAGCCTATACTTTAATTTGAATGGTCCCAACTTTTTTGTCCTACACTGTATGCACATTTTCACTGAATATTTTTATTCTCCTAACCTTTTGACATAAAAAAAGGTGTACTACTTTTGTTTCGATAAATCTAACCGTTTTCGAGAAAAACGCTAAAATAACATTGCTTGCATGTGATAAATACGAAATCATTTTAACTTATTTTTAACCTTAAACATAGCATAGCAAGGGAAGGATTATTCCATGGAGTTCGTCGGAATTTTTAGGAAGAATTAATTTATGCCTTAAAGAGGAAGGACGTCACTTTGGCCCTTTGATTTGAACGTTTAATCAATCTATTGTTCTAGCAACTTATGTAGGTATTTTAAAACTGCAAATAAAATTTAACACCCTGTAACTCCGTTATAATAATCAATTTTTGAAAGAATGTTATAGGAAGAGATAGCATTTATTTTCGGTCTAGAATTATCCCTTAAATTGTTTGCTCATCATTTCCGGACGCCTTGTATACCGGGTGTCCGCGAAAGGTGGTTCGCCCCTATAACTTTTTTGGCTTTGAAGATATTGGAATGAAATTTGGAGAATGTGTATACGACATAAAATTACATTTTTTGACGGGTAACTCAATTCTATGGCACTTCCGGTTTAACCGGAAGTGACATAAACTTTCGATTTTTAAATGGGACGCCTGGTATATTTTTACTTATTTTATCTCCACATGACATTCTAAACACAATCATGTGTCACTTGTCACTTTGTGTCACCAAAAAAAAATTTTTTTTTTCATTTTTTTTTTAAATCTAGAGGGCTATGAATTCGTTTAAATTACTAATTTTGTCTTATAATCTTGAGTAAAATACCAATTTACTCTTTTTTGTCAAAAACCAATCTGCTGTGTAAAATTCAATTTTTAAATTTGTATAAGTCATTTTTTTCAAATGGCAACATAGTGGTTCACCCGGTTAACAAAAGAGAGCATTTTCCTACGATTAATTTGATACCAAACACTTATGGGTTTTAAACAAACTTTCGTTTAAAATACTGGTAAAATATAACGCTAACATTTTTCTAAAATGAACGGTCTTCAGAGAATGAAATATTATTTAAATGAATCGAGTAGGCCTGTGAAATAAAAACATGAAGCTGTCATGAAAAAAAATTACGGCCTGTCAATATCTTATTGCATATCGCTTCGGCAACAGTACGTTATTGTTTAAAAACATGGAGAATAATAATATTTATACAAGTAGTGAAAAAGTTGATATGTTATTAGTTTTCGGAGAGTGTAGGCAAATCTCAACTAATGCTGCACGTCTTTACGCACAGAGATATCCAGATCGGCATCACCCAACCCGGCACTATTTCCCAAAAGTGGTTCAGCAAATGCGAAATGGACCTAATAATAATGAAAACATTAAATTTGTTGTGAGCGAAGAAAAAGAAATAGACGTTCTGGCATACGTACAAGTACATATCAACGCGTCCGTCAGAGAGATCGCGCTAGAATGTGATATTTCTAAGTCTTCTGCAGGTAAAATTTTAAATAAACATGGATATCACTCATATAAATACCAACTACACCAGCACCTGTACGGAAACGACAATGAAAGGAGACTTAGCTATTGTAATTGGTTTTTAGAAAAATATTTAGAGGATAACACATTTCCCAATAAAATTCTTTATACTGACGAAAGCCGTTTCACTAATTTGGGACATTTTAACAGAAATAACAAGCGATATTGGTCTCAAGAAAATTTACACTTGATGCAGGAAGGAAATTTTCAAGAACGGTTTGGTTTCAATTGTTGGGTTGGGATTTTAGGGGACAGAATATTAGGTCCTATAATTTTTGACGGTTCGCTAACAGGGGCAAGATATCTAGATTTTCTTACGCAAGAAATTGAGCAGTTCTTGGATGAGATACCGTTAATAAATCGAGAAGGACTATTTTATCAACAAGATGGTGCCCCCCCACACAACTTGAGGGCAGTAACGGAATATTTAAATGAATTATACAACGAAAATTGGATTGGAAACAGGGGCCCAGTTAGTTGGCCGGCAAGGTAAAACGGAATTGTTCTTAATTTATACCTTTATTTCATTTTAAAACTTTTTAGGTCGCCCGACCTTACGCCACTAGATTTTTTTTTATGGGGTACTATTAAAAATGAGATATATGATGTACCCCCTGCCACACGAAATGAATTAGAAAACAAAGTAAGGGCAGTTATTCATCGAATTTCACCACGACATTTAAGAAACGTTGTAAGAGCAACAAAAGAGAAAGTACGACTTTGTCAGCAACAAGATGGAGGTCATTTTGAACATCTTCAAAATTAAAGTTAAAAATAAATAGATATTATGTAGATAGTTATAATTGTTTGGTTATTTAATTAGTAGGTATAATGCATACTATAATTTTTAATAAATTTAAAAAAAAAATTAAAATGAAAAAAAAAATTTTTTTTTGGTGACACAAAGTGACAAGTGACACATGATTGTGTTTAGAATGTCATGTGGAGATAAAATAAGTAAAAATATACCAGGCGTCCCATTTAAAAATCGAAAGTTTATGTCACTTCCGGTTAAACCGGAAGTGCCATAGAATTGAGTTACCCGTCAAAAAATGTAATTTTATGTCGTATACACATTCTCCAAATTTCATTCCAATATCTTCAAAGCCAAAAAAGTTATAGGGGCGAACCACCTTTCGCGGACACCCGGTATATCTTTTTTCTTTCGTGATTTCAATACCTTGTCTGCCAGAAAAGTAAAGAGTCGAATAAAACTGGAAATCATTCATTTTAAAATTTAAAAAAACGATAAATTACCAGGAAATACCACATTTAACTGATGTATCCCTATAACATGTCAGGAATCCTATACCTGCTGTCTAAAATAATACGAATATTTTACTGGGTTACATACGCAGTTTTAAAATACTATCTCTAATCGGTTAAAAATGATCAACCGTTGGACATGTGCCAAACGTCTGTTACAGTTGTCTAGCCTTATGTATGATTTTTTCCTGGCTGATGTGCAATATTGTTTTCCAGTCAGCAAATTCAATATAATTTATATTATCGATGTTTACTGAATAAAAACAATCATATATGTGGCGTCATGTAGGTAGGAGGAAAAATTCATTTAATTACATTTTAAATCGTTTATTTATAATAATTATGTTGTTCCCTCAATATTGTTATTGGTTGGAAGATAAGTAAATTAAAGTACATACCTACATTATTTAAATTACTGTTATATTTTCCTATATCATATATGTGGTTTCAGATAAAGCTGTACCGACTAATGAGTACCTCTATAGTCAGTGCTCGGTTTCATATTAACAAACTACTCGGTCGAGTACCGAGAATTAATAAAATAAAATATTGGAAAGGACATCTTAATTAAACGAACAATTACACAAGAAGCTTAAACTTAAACCCACAAAAAGCTAAAACATCTTCGTGTTCGTTTAGTTTATAATGTTTGAATTTTAAATGTCTAATTATAGTTGATGTGGCATTTTTCCAACTCCAGACATTATCTTCGTTTTATATAAAACTTACCCTGCTGCATTCGTCTTTTATTAAAACCCAAAACTGGTAACGTATTCCACACTTCGTTTTTTGAGTGCAATTACCTAACAGTTTTACTTTAAAAGAGATTAAGTTTATAAATTAACAAAATCAGGAAAGGAAATATGGGCAAAATTTCGTTTTTTTAAGACCGACTAGAAAATAACGTTTTGTCGATCGAGACCGGAAAATGGACGTGAGGGACCGGCAAAAGATTTTTCCGGTCCCTGTTTTTCATTTTTCCAATCGCTCTTTGATAATACAATCTACCTTGATTTCGTTACTATGATAACAACATTTCGATGTATTGTCGAGTGACAGTTCGTTGATTTTTAATTTGTTGTATATGTCAAACTTGTTTGGCGAGTGCGCAAATTTAAAAATATGAATTCAGATTTTGAATTATCCGACACGGAAAATGAGATTCCAGAAGAAATTTTGGAAGCAGCAAGAAAAGCGACTTACGATATATTACCAGTAAAATCAAAAGCCCGTTACGTTTAAGTCATACGACGCATTTAAAAATAATATAAAATAAAGAATTAAATGTATATCGAAGTGTCGGTCTTAAAAAAAATATTGTACGTCACTCAACCGAAAATTAGTTTTTGCAGGTCTCTCCAAGCTTCCAGGACACGCCTACTTACGGCTCGCCCTGGAGTTTATTGTTTTATTTATAATTCAAAATGGTAAAAAATATACTAAAAAAAGTCAACAGAAAAGAAATTATAAGTTCTCATAGGAGAAGCAAAGCAACAATAAAACTGGAATAACAATAACTTGAAAATCCTCCAACTTAAGCGTAACTATTGCTTCAATAGTCGTCTTCAAAATCTGTTAGGAATTCATCACAAAAGCACGCACATAATAATTTTGGCCTGTATTTTGTTTTTCTATTTTTCTTGCTGCTGTAATAAGAACTTAATATAAAATAGGAAAAAATTAATTTTAAATTTGTGTTAAAAAAAACTAACATTAATCCCAACATACCTTAAAAAATGAGGAACACATAAGTTAACACCGGTCTCACACACCGACAAATAAGAAAATTTATAGGGTTAGAAATTGAACTCCTTGTTAAACAATCGCAACAAAATGATGAGGGAGAGGCGGTTTAGTGTGCCTGCTGGCCACCAGTGGCGCAATGGCGGGAAATTTGAACGGCGATTCTGGAAATTTTTTATTTTATTATTACTTTTTGAACGAGTTTTTATTGAGTTAATTTGTGACTCGGTATAAATATTAGTGAATCACAAATTAAGTCAATAAAAAGACACAAAAAAGTTTTTATTTTATGGAATAAAAGCACATATTTATTTATATTAACCAAGAGTTTTAAAATAAATAAGGAAACACTATATAATATTAAAATGATAATCAAAATATTAATTTAATTTCCTGATAAAAAAAAAAACGTGGACAAGAGAAATTGCCAGTTTTGACATGGCGGGCTGGCTGGTTTAATCCAATTAAAACCTGGCTTCGTTTAGGAAGCGTTAGAGTAGGTCAGGATGTGACTGTCCTCTTCTATACGTTAAAAATATGCGACAGAACCCGGTTGAAAGATATCCCAAATTTTCGAGACTCTCGGTCTGTGAGCCCGCACGTATACCCAAATTTAAAGAAATATTATTACGTTTTTTGATATTATATGTAATTTATTTTTTATTTTCAGCGCTGGGTGCCGCCTATGGAACCGCCAAATCAGGAACCGGTATCGCGGCCATGTCGGTCATGCGACCGGAACTTATCATGAAATGTATTATCCCCGTTGTCATGGCGGGTATCATCGCCATCTACGGTCTGGTCATAGCCATTCTTATCGCCGGTAATATCGCCTCGCCGGTGACTTATACCCTTTACAAGTAAGTTTTCATTAATAAATTGGCAAATACTCTTGCCGTCACTCCCCAGAGTATTATATTAAAATAGATTACTCCCTGGGGGTCTTAGACAAGCACGCGATATTTTTTTAATTTAGGCTTTTCAGTCCACAGACAGATGAACATCGAAACATGTTTTTTCGTGATCAAGAGACTATAAACTTCGCATTACAAAACGTAACGTTACTTTGCGAGCAAAGTAAAAAGGGACATTTCATCTGAGTTTAGGATTTATAATGGACATTATGACATTAATCGTTGAGCCATATTATCACGGTATAATAGGTCGATATATGTACTCTGATCCTATTGTCAATACCGCAGCCCCTTAAATCTGTGCACATTATGTTGTTAAATCATTTTAAATCGTCTCCAAATTAGGGCTCTGAATTGTATTCGAATAATTCGACTATTCTAAATTCGAATTTTTTGTTAGTTAAAAAATTCGACTGTTCAAATATATCGACTAGGTATTCGAATATTTGACTATTCCAATATTCGACTATTTAAATATTCGACTATTTAAATATTCTACTATTTAAATATTCTACTATCCAAATATTCGAGTATTCGAATATTTGACTATTCGAATATTCGACTATTCAAGTATCTGACTATTTGAATATTCGACCATTCGAATATTTAACTATTTGACTTTGTTCGGATATTTATATGCTCGACTATTCATGTTTTCTGTGAAGCTGTAAATTTTAACGTAAAAAAGAAAAACAAAAATTAAATTATATAGTCAGCAAGCAGTTAAACCACTTCTACCGTGATTAAACGACTGTATTTCGATATTTAAATAGACGACTTCGACTATTTAAATATTTGACTATATAAATATTCGACTATTCGAAATTAGAATTACTCGACTATTCGAATTAGTCGACTATTCGAATTAGTCGACTATATTCGACTATTCGAATTAGTCGACTATTCGAATACCATACCAAACGACTATTCGAATACTTATATTTTAAAAATTCCGAGCCCTACTCCAAATCACTAGATTTAAAAAAAAATATACTTTACTCAATTTAAACAGCTTTAATTAAAGCAAGTAAAATTGCTTTAAATTTGTTAAATCGGTTTAAATCGACAAAAAATCACCTACATTTGGTAAATCATCGGCGCGTTACAGCATAACGTATATCACTTTAAATCTACCGTGCGAGCTAAAATTATTTGCATCAAAGAGGGTCTTGCATCTAAGAACGTAATGCTTAGCCGTAGAGCTTAATACCTGCTGGGTGTCAGTAACTACCTGAATTAACAATCAATCAGTTATTCCGTTATCTTTGACAGTCGTTGCAAGTAATTTGATTCATCGCTAATTTTTCCAATTTCTTGAACAATTCACACAATGGGCTTTACGGAACAGCACAAAACATTCATGGTTGAAGCGTATTTTCGAAACGGGTTTAGAGTAAATGGTGAGTGGCAATACAATCGGGTTTGTGCATGGACGATTTTCACGAACATTTTCCTAACGTTGCTTTTATTGCTGGGGATTTTTATCATTGCCTGAAAAGAACGGTGGCTGTGTTTAGGGAAACAGGTTCTATACAACACAAAAAAGAAGCAGGAAGACCATATGTAAGAACAGAAGAACTTGTTGTAAACGTTCGTGAAATAATGCAAAATACTCCAACAAATTGTATGAGACGCCTGTCCCAAGAAGTGGGAAGATCTTATGGAACATGCAGGACTATTCTTAAGAAGCAGCTAAATTTATTTCCTTATAAAGTGCAAGTATGCCAAGAAATACAAGTGTGGCGTAGTGAAAATCCCCATTTTTTTGTATAGTCCACATTGCACCCTCAAAAAATTGGTGTCTGGTTAGCTGTTTCCCGAATAAGAATTGTTGGTCCTATTTTTTTCCATGACACAGTTACAGCACAGCGGTATAGAGACAATATTTTGAATCCATTTGTGGAGCAATTACTTGACGACGAACTACGTTTTGGATATTTTCAACAAGACGGTGCAACCGCCCATATACAGCCGCCGAAACTATTAACTACTTACGCAATTTTTTCGACGACATATTGATCAGTTTTCGATCAGACATTGAATTCCCACCTAGATTACCTTGTTTAACGGTTATGGATTACTTCGTTTTTCCTCATTTAAAGAACACTATTTTTAAAACACCAGTTGCAAATTCAGAACAATAATTACAAGAAAGGATTATCCAAGAATGTGGTAACATTTCTCCAGAGATGCCGAAGAGATGCTGGTCAATACTTTCGAAAATATGAAGAGACGTGTGAATTTATGCTTGGAGCATAGCGGTGGCCAATAATATCAGCAATTTATGTAATTATTTTTCTTTCTGTATATTCTTACTTTGTTAATTTTTTAAACAACAAAAATAAATTTGTATTTGTCTACTTATTTTATTACTCATTAGTTTGGCATATCATGTCATAATATGAATTTGACAAAATTTTAACCTAGATTTGGTTAGATATATCGTCCCCATATCATTGTGATCTAAACCGAGCCCTACGTTTTTTAATCCAAGCCCTCTTTGATGCAAATAATTTTTACTCGCACGCTACTTTTAAAAAGAGTACATCTGGAAAAACATAAATAAATAAATTTGATAAACAAACAACTCTATAAAATGGTGGCGCAATTTTGTTATCTGTGTTGTTTATGTCTATTAAGTGTCGTTTATTTTAATCAGCCATTTAAAACTAGCTGTGGCATTTGCTGCAATCTTTATATTTATAGCAAATTTTAGATTTTATTAGTTGTAGTTAATTGATTTTTCTAAATTGTCTCGTTGAATATTGTCAGTTCATTTACCTTCTGGAAAAATTAATAAAGTTTATTCTTATACCAGGTTTCTCAAAAGAAGTTCACCCCTATAACTTTTCTGTATTTATAGATATTAAAATGAAATTTTGAGATTATGCATAAGAGATGAGTCTGCAATTATTGGCATTTTCAATTTCTTAGCACTTCCGGTTTGACCGGAAGTGACCTTGACTTTGATATTTTAAATGGGACATCTTGTATATTTTTACTTATTGGGATTCAGGATAACATTCTGAGTAAATGACACCTCACTTGTCATTTTTTGACGTGCTATAACATTTTTATGTTTATTTTTTATTTTCAATCTAGAGTGCTACAAATTAATTAAATCTGTTAATTTATAGTCAAGTAGGTAGTATATGCAAATTAAAATTATAATTATTGACTTTCTAAGTTTTACAAGCGTTAAAAAATTTAATTTTGTTTTCTTGACGTTTACTTCATTTTTCCAAATGGAACGATGGTAGTTTACTAGGATATTTAAAACGAGCATTTTTTTTCAACAATTTGATACCATACACTCCTATGCTATTTTAAAATTGACACGAAAAAATGTGCCTTAAGAGGAAGTAACCCCTTTACCACAATGAAAATTGCCGAACGTTTTGCTGGTCAAACGAAAATAAAAAATAAAAATTGGTATTTAGAAAATAAATTCTACTTTAAATACCCCATCCAGAAAAGTAAATGACGATCGAAAATATTCCCAAAATTTTTTTTAGAAATATTTTTATTTTTAGTAATTTTGTAATATCTTAAACAATTCTTTATTGGTCAAAAGCAAAATGACTTTCCCGGGTGTAGAATGTTGTACCAAACAATTTTTCTTAAAGCCATTTTTCAATATCGGCCTTACTTTTTTCTCAAAAAGTTTGGGCGCGTAAAGTGAATTTAAGCGTGTAAAGTGGGTTGGGAATATTTTCGATCGTCATTTACTTTTCTGGATGGGGTATTTAAAGTAGAATTTATTTTCTAAATATCAATTTTTATTTTTTCTTTTCGTTTGACCAGCAAAACGTTCGGCAATTTTCATTGTGGTAAAGGGGGTTACTGCTCTTAAGTACCAATCGCAAATTTAAAAGCGTTATGCATTATTGCCATCCTCTCTTTTCTAAAGAAATATAGAGGCGGCTTTGAAAAACAATGGAATGGTTTTGAAACCCAACATGGTTTTAAATTAAAATTGTAATGTCATTCGTTTAGATAAAATGGTTAGTTTTAGTAGAAATGAAGAAGTTGATATGTTTCTAATTTTTGGAGTGACCAGAAAAATTCTGCTGAAGACGCAAGATTGTATGTATTGTAATTATGTTGTATGTTTTATAAACTAATGACATTACAACTTTAAAATATAGCCATATTGCTTTTCAAAACCATTCCATTGTTTTTCAAAGCCGCCTTTATATTACTTTAGAAAAGAGTAGGGCGGCAATAATGCATAACGCTTTTAAATTTGCGATTGGGATTTAAGGCAAATTTTTCAGTGTCAATTTTAAAATAGCATAGGAGTGTATGGTATCAAATTGTTGGGAAAAAAATGCTCGTTTTAAATATCCTATCAATGAAAATTATTGGTATTAGATGAGGAGATATCAAAAAAAAAGTTTTTAACGAGGTTTTTAAGTTTTAATTTTGTGTTCGTTTACAAAGTTTGATGCAAAAATTCGAAAAATAATTTTCTTTAGCGCTATGTCAGACCAAAAAATGTAGGTACAGGGTTATCCAACCAAGACTAGACAAGGCGATTTTTTGACTTTTCCTGTACTTTTATAAAAAAACTGAAATAGCCATCTTAAGTCATTTTCTCCCGCGAATTCGAATATCTTCAGCAAAAAACAATTGAACATCAAACAAAAGTACTAGGGGTCACTTTGATATTTTTTTAAATGGAACACCCTGTATATTTTTACATTTTTAAATTCCACATAAAATTATAATTATTTTTTATTAAATGCACTATTAGTCTATACTTCATAGTTTCCGAGATATTGACTCTCGAAAAGTGACATTTTTGAACTTTGACAGCTTATAACTTTCTAACAGTACGTCTTAGAGCAAAAAGGCTTACATGTCCCTATCTTCAATTTTTAATATCTTCCCAAAAAAATCAACTTCCGGTTAAACCGGATGTACCACGAAAGCAGGAAATATAGTTGTTCCGGTTTAACTTGAAGTTAATTTTTTTGGGAAGATAATAAAAATTGAAGATAGGGATATGTAAGCCGTTTTGCTCTAAGACGTACTGTTAGAAAGTTATAAGCTGTCAAAGTTCAAAAATGTCACTTTTCGAGAGTCAATATCTCGGAAACTATGAAGTATAGACTAATAGTGCATTTAATAAAAAATAATTATAATTTTATGTGGAATTTAAAAATGTAAAAATATACAGGGTGTTCCATTTAAAAAAATATCAAAGTGACCCCTAGTACTTTTGTTTGATGTTCAATTGTTTTTTGCTGAAGATATTCGAATTCGCGGGAGAAAATGACTTAAAATGGCTATTTCAGTTTTTTTATAAAAGAACAGGAAAAGTCAAAAAATCGCCTTGTCTAGTCTTGGTTGGATAACCCTGTACAAAAGCGATTTAGATGATTTTTGTTTAAAGAAATAAACGTAGTCGTAGAAAAAGTATATTGTGCCTCCACAGAACTAAACAAATATCAAAAATTTATTATAAACAATTTTTTAAATTTCTTTCTGCCGTGTGGAAAGACATATTTTCTCCCGTACTTTTTTCTCTCTTATTGCACTAGACACATTGGACTTATTATACCTATTGTTTTAAAAGTTTATACGGCACAAAAATAACAACAAAGTGAATAATAAACACAGATTAACAAAAGGATAAGCGTCTATAGACTGGCTGTGGACTTTTCAACCGCCCAATCAACGTTCGCAATGAAGTGTGGGAAACTTAAAAATAAAGGTGTTAGAATGCGCACATAAATCATTGTATTATTTCCTATTAAATTGAGGCGATAAAGTTGATGCCATAAAATAATAAACTAAATGAATTACCTTGATTTTCGCAGACGAAAAATAGTGAACATGGAAATATTTCCTAACGCGAAGGGTTTTTTGAAGAGGATAGTTTAGATGGAAAAAATTATATATTTTTAAGAACGGTTTAGACTAGTGACATTACAACCTTCCCGAGTATGACTATCATGTTTGACTAAATCTAGTACTTACCTACGTTAATAATGTACTTACTACTTTTACAGGTTTTGATGTTTTTTGTTTTGAGAAATCTTATTGCAAAATACAAAATAATTAATAAAACAAAAAAATGGAACACATGACAATTTTCGGTTTCTTTTAAAATATTTTTACTAAACAATTCTCGTTGCGTAACAACATTGAAACTGTTCATCTTCTGGGGTTAAATTCAAATTATGACATATAATTGTTAAACGGTAAATTGTATTTATTCTGTAATGTTGATATTTGTAGTATATACCTACCCTTGTAAATCTGATTATTGCTACGTATGTAATATTATGTTGCTTCCTTTTCTCCCCAGAACCGGATTAACCACTAGGCCAAATAGGCCATAGCCTAAGGCGCCACGAACGAAATAGGCGTCGCGGCTTTTTAACGAATTTCAGTTATAATTATTATTATTTTATACATTTAAATCACTATTTAAACTATGGCATAATTGCTAATTATCATACCTATAAAGTATAAAGAACATTTCACATTCCAATCTAAACAAAAATATTCTAAATTAAAGTATTAAGACTATTTAGTTATCAGATCTCGTGATCTCGTGAAATCAACTTCCTTCGACGACATTATTCAAAATTTCTCGAGTCAAAAATGTCGAAAAAAACATTTCTAGTATCTTAATACTCTTAAAAATATGTCGCTATTTTTAAAATTACCTTTAGTAAAAGTGTTTGGGCATTGGGCCACGAAAACTGTTCCTTTATTACCTTTATATTTTTGCTCAGAACACATATATTATTTTATTTGTTGATGTCATTGATCTCGTTAATAACGAGTCTTCATTGGATATGATGTTTAGAAGTAATCCCTATACTTTAGTTTATATCATTTTGTGTATAATTTATAAGGAACCAATCTACCAATATATTTGAATCTTAGCGCTGAATTTGTGTTTTATTTTTTTTTGTATCTTAATTAGCTGGTATAGTCGATTAGTTTTTTTGAACTTTGGAAACTACCAAACTCTTATTAATTGAGTTAATTGTTTAATTCATTTCACATTTTGTAAACATTATTTATTAATGTTAAGTTGTTTGTTTAAGTATACTTCTATTTTTGTTTTATAATTTTCCCTGAGTACTTACATGTATTATACGTTTATTACAATTAAATTAATCTATGAGTTCTTCAACAAAACGTGCAAATTTCCGCTTGCAACACATATTTTTACGAGATTACGTTTAGGCACAAATTTGATCATCCGATCATGACTCGCTCAATTTTTTAAAATCCATTTGTCTGGCCTAAGGCGTCAAACGACCTTAATTCGGCCCTGTTTCTCCCTGTTTATTGTTGAATTGTTTATTATATTCACAACACTTGTAGTTTTTTTGTGTATTGAACTTTTGAGAATTTTAAAAAGGAGAGTGTTTTTGGCATACGTGACGTTTCAAAGAAACCTGTACACCGATAATTAATAAATAGCATTTTATTTTCCTACTTTACAATAACCGGCCAATCATAGGCCGCCGTCTTTAAGACGGCGGCCTATGATTGGCCGGTTGAAAGGCCCATAGTCAGATTCTAGACGCTTGTAACAAAAGGTATACAAAATCGACCATCATTTGCAATTGACATATTTTGGCGTTAATATATTGTTGCTTTTCTCTAGTGGAAAAAATTATCTAGCCACATAGTTTTAAGCTATATTATTAGGTTTTCACAAATTAGAGTGTTGCTCAACCTTAATTATATTTTTTTGCAGAGGATTCTTGCATTTGGGCGCGGGTCTCGCAGTAGGATTCTCCGGACTGGCGGCAGGATTCGCCATTGGGATTGTGGGAGATGCTGGTGTCAGAGGAACGGCGCAGCAGCCAAGACTTTTCGTAGGAATGATTCTTATCCTTATTTTCGCTGAAGTATTAGGTCTTTACGGTCTCATCGTAGCCATTTTCCTTTACACTAAAAATTAATTATTATTTTTCAGTTTTTTTCGAAATTTTCACATCCTTGTCCCGTATCTCCCTTTTAAACTACCTTCCGTGGTCGACAACTTTTTATTTCGAAAGTTTATTGTGTAAAAACAAAGTGTAAAAATGTAAACCATAGCGAAGGTGACCGTGCTCATATTTTAACTATGATAGGGTGGGTCTTGAATTGAATTTAATACCGATTCTATCATAATGTAAATACATTTTTACATCATTTTCGCGAGGGTATACTTCTTAATTAATTAATTATTGTATAGTCTATAGTTTTTAGGTTACCTTTATTTCTTAATAAGATATATTTAATGCGGCTCTATTGAGTCGGTATTTAAATAAAAGTTGAAAAATAGCACAATTTATTTTTAATTTCATCGAGACATTATTGAATTTTATTTTTATCTCATAGTGAGTTGTATTCGACTGTTATAATATCTCGGCCTTAGAGGCTGGCGTTCTCTTTAATTTTTATTCATTCTACATATCATCAATATTCCACCGATTTGATAATTTTCTCCCATGTGTTGTGCTGTTTTATTCACAAAGTGAAAATAACTGTAATAGGAATAGTTCAATATCATCTATAGTATACCATCTGTTAAAAAACAAATCATGTGCAATACAGTATTACATTATGTTAAGTTTAAGTTTTAATTGGTATCTAAAGTAAATTAATAAAACACTTTTGGCGTATTTCTGTGGCCATTACAGTGTCCAAGCTCAAGACGTTCGGATTACCTTAATTAATTTTTTTATCCGAAAGTATGCAAGATCTTAAACTTTTTTATAATTTTTTCTAGTAGAATCTATTTTGATTAAACTCTAGTAGCCCAAAGTGGCTTGAAAATTGCAGACGTGGACAATTTTTTCACTTTGAATTGCTGGTGCTATAACACAATATGTACTAGTTCCAAAACCTAGATATAATTTAGGGTTTGTTCTTGCATATAGGCGATTAAAAATAGTAACAGTTGATTCTATCACCACAAACGTTGATTGCCTTGGACACAAATAAAAAAAGACACTTATCTGACAACGCTATTTTTACTTTGTGGTCTGACTTATCATATTAGGCCAATTCAAATACATATTACTAAAATTGTTGTATATAAAATGACAGCATATGTATCGATGGTTTGGTGTCCATAGTTAATACGTGTTAGCTTCCTAAATGTAGTTAAGCATAGTCGGAAAACTTGGTTGCACTTAATTATAAACCAATAAGTACAGATAAGTACAACTGTGTTTTCTGTTACTTCGCATTAAGATGGTATATATATTTTTGTTTTATTTTAGTCACCTTAACTCTTTGTAAAATGCAATGTTAAAGCTTTGTGGATGTCTCTTGTCGAATTCTAACAACTTATTTAAATTTTGTTTTACAAGCAAACATACTTAACGTCGTCTGATGATTAGGGTTTAATGGTAATATTGTATTACTTGCTATACTTACTATTTTTGTTATTTTTTGCTTCAAGCCGAATTTATCCATGGTTGGCAATACGTTGAGTCAATGCTGTTTAACTTAATAACATGATTTTGATGTGTTTGTTTGTAAAACAAGCTCTGAACTTCTTCTATTGCATAATATGGATCAACTATACATATGGCAATGGGCATCCAAATTGTTGTAGAGTATTAAGATGTAGGATGATGGTTTCTGTAATAAAGGGAACAGCAAAATTGTGTTGAAAATAAATAATTTGTACATTCCATTACAATTTCTGTTTTATCAATTCTTGTTTTTCATTTTGTCCATTCTTTTCTTGCTTTTTATTTAAACATACTATATTTTATGTAAATAATCAGTAAATAGGTTTTAAAAGAGGCTTTTTTGTTGTTTTATGTTGTTGAAATTGTTTAGCTGAATTTTATTAGGCCTACAGCTCTCATACTACCATGTAGTTTTTCCAAAAAGTTCGTTAGCCTGTTATTAAAGTTACACTAAATCAATTTTTGTCTTTTTTGAATAATACAATGTATTTTGTTGACTATTTAACTAGAGTGTTTTACACTGGCAAAATGTCATAGCAACGGCCGGTCTTCTACTGGCAAAATTACTACCTGCACCTACCTGGACAAAATTCACATGTGATTTTTGCCGCGGCAAAATTTTGTCTTTTTTCTAGTTAAATAGTCATGTCGAATACCACTCGAGAAAAAATTGTGTAAGCAAAATTGTTCTCAAGGATTTATTTAAGTTTGTTGCTTTTAAGCAATTTCGCTCATGACATTTTCGACAAAATCACTCGCCTGACGGCTCGTGATTTTGTCAAAAATGTCATTCGCGAAATTGCCAAGCAACAAACTTTCATACCTTTCGAAAATTTTGCCGACAAAATTTTATCTCTTGTGATATTATATATGACAATATAACAATATGGTTGGTTTTTTTAATAAACAATCGGCGCTTTTAATTCTAAGAGTATGCGTTTTGAGGTGACCAATTTCATATTAAATACATACATGGCAACAAACCGAATTCATATGGACCACGCCCAAATTTGGTCAATAAAAGTAAACAAGTATTGCAAAGCAAACAGAACTAAGTAAATTATGTTTCCCTCACGTCCTCTTATCGCATTATCTCGCTCATCGTACTCCTGGTGTTACGCCTCCCGCTTCGATTCAATTAATGTTAAATAAACTCGCTCTTCAGTACGGAATGTTATTTACTTTACAACAATAGGTACTTTCCTTTTGCTTCTTTAAACGGCAAAGCAAAGTAAATGCATAGGCGTAGTTAGACGGTCAATACTGGGGGTGCTGAAGTCCAGTGGCGGCTCGTGACATGTTAACGTGGAGGTGCACAAAAAGCCCGCCGCAGGCGAAATGCGAAAAAAAAATTTTAAGACCACGCCCAAGTTTGGTCAATAATTTTTAGTAAATATTTTAGTGTGATGTTAATAGCAGGTTTAGGTCTTTCAATGTTCTTGACAATCACTTTCTCCTCCAACGGTAACTTGCTAAAAGATTTTTTCAAAAATTCCACGGTGTATTTTATATCCGACGACGCACTCATTGTTTTTTCGTGTTTATTTAACTTTAAACTTTAACTGAATTCAATAAAACCATATTAAACCTTAATAAACAAAAAAAAATAGTCAAAATACCGGCTAAAAATTTTCGCGAATTTGAACGACTACGACTGGTTAAATTTAAATTATCAAATTAATGCAGAACATGACATACACAAGCTATTATGCCGCTCTCGTATTTTACGAGATTTTTATGATCATATATAGGCCTGCTCTGACAAGTAAACTGGGCGTGAACTACACGGTACACGGAGAGAAAGTTTTAACAGAATCCGCAACTACCTAAATATACTTGAATTTGTACCAGAATTCGAATGCTTGAAATATTAATATGAAAAATTCATTACATATTATGTACCTATATTATAAAGATAGGTTAGTTCTAAAATTAGCCTATATATTAGGCTGGGCCGAAAAAGTGAAAAATTGGAAATTGCAAATGGTATATTTGCCAATATCTGACTATACATCTAAAAGTAATTTGTGGAAAATTTTATTAAAATCCGTAAATGTTTCGCCGCGCCCCTGTGACCTTGAAAATTAGTAAAAAGGCCGGTTTTTCAATATTTAATATTTTTTAAATCCAAAATTATAATTTTTTGTGACTTCTTGTGGATGTGGGAATGTGTATAAAAATAATTTTTTCAATAAAATATTTTTCTGTTGGATGGAAATTACAAATTTGTCCTCAAAATCTTCATTTACACGTAATTTAACGTTTTCAGACGGATTTTAATAAAATTTTCCACAAATTACTTTTAGATGTATAGTCAGATATTGGCAAATATACCATTTGAAGGGTGCAGGCAAAGAAGGGGGAATGTCAAAAAATGTAAATGTTCAGGAAATCAATTTTAAAGTTTAAAACCCTATAACTTTATATGTGTTAGTTTCAGGCCAAATCTTTTTATGAAATAAGTTGGGATGTGTATACGACATTGAAAGGTAAAAATGTGTTACTTAAATTTCCCTTTCAATTTTTGTAAAACGTATTAAAATTTAAATTGGTTCAAATCATAACGTATAAAAAGGGGGAATGTCACAAAATCACATAAGAAATTTGTTAGTATTTTCGGAATTTCTATATAAAATCTATTTTCAAAAGTAAAACGACAGTTTATTAAGTTGAACAAAGATACAAATTTGAGGTAATATTTTTTTAGGTTATTATTTTTTTTGCCTCTTGCACGCTGTGATTTTGAACGATGTGGTTTTGGACGCTGTGGCTTTCGACGCTGTAGTTTTGGACGCTGTGGTTTTGGGCTGTGGTTTTGGATGACTGCTTTTATTTTTGCCTTTTTTCATATTATGTGGTAGTGTTGAATAATATTCTGCAGCGTTTGGGTTGAGGCAGAACTTCATTAAGCACTGTAGATCAGTAAATTTTTCCAATGTCACAGGTAGGGGTCCTGCAAAAAACAGAAAAAATTCAACTAACTATTGAAAATACAAAATGTTTTGGGAATCAGTACACGTTTACAAATTCGTTAAAAAAAATTCTGGTCGAAAATTAGTTTAATTTATTAATTTAAAGTTGACTGATTTTAATGTAAGTATAGACGTAATTTAAAAATGTTGTCCAACTATAAATTTTATTTGGAAGTTCTTAAACTGTGCGTAGAAAAAAGTGAATTAAAAAAGTAATGTACATACCTTTGTATAAATAAGCTGGTAGTTCAAACTCATTGTTTGGCAGATCTTTATGCTTTCCTGGTTCAACCAAAACAGCAGTTTCCCACAGGCCATTCCAGGCTGAGCGATGGTAGACCAGTCTAGGATGATCTTTGAGAACTTTTAATTCGCGAATGGGGCGCGTTTTCATTGGACATTTTTGTTTATAAAGTGAGGCAAAGTGACTACTCCAGCATTTAAAAAAGTCATAAGTAATCTCTACGACATCAAAAGGAGTTGGTTTTACTCGTGCACTTCTAAAAACTTCAGCCCATTCATGTGGAAGTTCTACACGAGACTTTTGTCTTATTAAGCCAAAATCCTTGTCGCATTCCATAAAGGAATGTCCTCTTATAGGAAAGGTGATCTTAATATTATCAAATCTTTTCTGGACATGCACTAAATGGTGAAGATATCGGATGACAGTATAGTTTTTGTTTTGTCCTTCGCAGGAATCGCAAAATATGTCTAGGCTTCGAACATTGCATGATAAAAAATTATAAAAGAAATCGTGTAATATTGAACAAACATCGTCACTTCCTTTTCGTCCATTCGTTTCAGGATAAGTATAAAAAATACTTTGGCCAGTTGACAAAACATGAATGTTAAAGGAATATATAGATAATTGTCTCTTATAATAAACATCGTTTGTGCTGATGTTTGGAATTGGGAGATTTTTAGCAAAATCCATGCATATTGCTTCATGTTGGTCATTGACTCGGCCAGATTCTTTCGCAGCCTTCTTTCTGGAATAAAACACAGCAGCTTTACTTTTATGGACTTTGTTTTCAATTTGGAGTTTATTTAGTTCTACATTTAGTTTGTCCTTTTCTATTTTATTATCTGAAACGTTCCTTATTTGAGCTTCTAAAGACTTCATTTTTGCTAAGTATTCGTCACAGATACTACATGTGTCGGATCTTGGATATCCAAAAGATATATTGAAATCTTGTGAAAAGATCGATCTATAAGTTTCGTATGACACACTATATTGTTGATTTTTATTAAGATCTTTGTACATATTGTACATTTTTCTGATGTTTAAATCTTCAGGTAGATAGATCTTTGACGAATCTTTTAAACTGTAGTGGCTTTGACGTCCCTTAAAAGACCTGATGTGATTTACCACTATATCTTTATCTTCCTGCTTTAGCTTAAGTGGTCTGTTAGAATGTTTCCCTCTTTTGTCAGTTGGAGCCGTGCCACTCATTTTTAAAGATTTTTGTAATATTTCCACTTTTTTTTTGGTTATGCCATGTAGGGACAGAAAGGCCTTGTAACAAACAGGCACTTCTTTTGTTTCGCCATCTATGTTAATTCTACACGATAAACATATGAACTATCTCGTAATTTTGCAACGTCTTCTGTGGTACGCGGACGTCGATTTTGTACAGGACAAAGACCAATCAGCCCACATAAATGTAAGTTCTGTTCATCAACGCTATTTAATAAATTAAATTCTTTAATTATTTTTTTTCTTGCATGAGCCGGTACATTTTCAAAACAACGCAGTCGTTTACACTGGCAATCACTCCCGCTCTCGTGACTCTGCAGGTTAAGTTTTTTTGAAACCTCAGACAGTTTTCCAAAACGTTTCCTCTTTTTCCCATGAACTTCGGGAACAAAGTCTTCGCAGGCACTGCCACTTGAGTTCATTTTACTATTTTTATTACTTTCTAACACTAGCACCGCTTGTTTGCACCTATCCACAAACCCAAATAAACAACAGATACGCAGACAAAGAGACTACCGCCAAGCCAAGGTCGTAATTTTATTAGCGCTGTTTCTGTGACATTCCACCTTCTTAGCCTGATCCGCGCGGACATTCCCCCTTTTTCGCCTGTACGGCAAAACTTTAAGTCACGATATCTTTTGACTCTTCTTCTTTTTCGCCTGTATGATGTTACTACGTAATAGATTTTCGTATTTACTATCGAATGGTTTGATTAGTTTAAAATCAGGAAATATTGACATTCCCCCTTCTTTGCCTGCACCCTTCATTTGCAAATTCCAATTTTTCACTTTTTCGGCCCAGCCTACTATACAGTGTCCGCATCAAATGGGATTTTTTTTTATTATTAGGTGTAGGTTAAAATTGAAAAAACAGTTAGTTTTTGCTTACCTAAAAACCAAAAATGACTTATACTGAAGCAGCTGCACGACTTGCTTTACCTGTCAAATTTGACATTTTTAATAAAATAGGTTCAAAAATGCCATTTATCAAAATATCGAAAAACTTTATTCGAGAAAGTTGTTTATTTGGACATTTTTAGCCTCTGTACGAAATTTTGACAGTTTAATACAATTTTTATTTTTTGTCAGATTTTTGAAAATTTTGATCAACCCTCGTAGATTAACTTTTATACATCGATGTAAAACCATTTGCCTTTACTTCATTTGTAATCTTAATGCAATTTTGTATAAAATTTTTGTTTCCAGTTATTTATTTTGCTTCAAACACTGAAATTGTTGTTGATCAGTATGTAATGTTTGATGCAAAGTTTATCTAATTACATCAGTTTTACCAAAACCGACGTTTCTAATTTTTTTTTAAGTTAAAACCGATGTACAAAACGAAAATATTAGGAAGCTTTCGTTAAAATTTTACTTAATTAATATTAAATTAAATTAATTATACTAAACTATATTTTTGTTGAATAAAATGTTTCGAGCGATTAATATTTATTCTTCTTGATCCACTATTAATTAAGTAAAATTTCAACGAAAGCTTCCTAATATTTTCTTTTTGTACATCTGTTTACTAACTTAAGAAAAATGAGAAACGTCAGTTTTGACAAAACTGATGTAATCAGATAAACTTTGCATCAAACATTACATACTGATCAATAACAATTTCAGTTTTTGAAGCAAAATAAATAATTGGAAACAAAAATTTTACACAAAATTGCATTAAGATTACAAATGAAGTAAAGGCAAATGGTTTTACATCGATGTATAAAAGTTAATCTACAAGGGTTGATCAAAATTTTCAAAAACCTAGCAAAAAATAAAAATTCCATTAGACTGTCAAAATTTCGTACAGAGGCTAAAAATGTCCAAATAAACAACTTTCTCGAATAACGTTTTTCGATATTTTGATAAATAATGGCATTTTTGAACCTATTTTATTAAAAATGTCAAATTTGACAGGTAACGCAAGTCGTGCAGCTGCTTCAGTATACGTCATTTTTGGTTTTTAGGTAAGCAAAAACTAACTGCTTTTTCAATTTTTACCTATACCTAATAATAAAAAAAAATCCCATTTGATGCGGACTTTCTTGCGGACACTGTATATTGTAAATTTTTTTGGGGGTGCTAATTTAGATTTCGGGGGTGCTTAGCACCCCCAAGTACCCCCCTAACTACGCCTATGAGTAAATGTCTTTGCTTAGTTAAGTTGTTAAAAGGAACGCTTCGCTAACAACTTCGTATAATTCGTATGGGAAATAAAGAGGGGCATACTTAGCCACGGTAAAGGGGGAGGAAAAAATCTTTTTTTAAGACCGACCAGAAAATATACACTTTCTGGACAATTTTTCGTCCAGAAAATAACGTTTTGTCGATCAAGACCGGAAAATGGACGTGAGGGACCGGGAAATGCTTGTCTCGACCTGAATAACACTACTTTCCGTCTTGTAACGTAAAGTTTGAACTTAAAAACCGATTTTTTTTTAAATAATTCTGGTATTTAATAAAATATGGGTTTCAAATTTGGTACATTGCTTTAGCATAAAAAGTTACATCTTTTAAAAGACAAAACAATTATCAAATATTCAAAATAGGGGGTCCATCAGTACCTTCTGATCCCCCTACTTTTTAGTACGTGCGCCAGTGACTTCTGAACTATATTTTTCCAGGTAATCATTTGTTTTAGATTATTTTTTGTCTCTTATAAAATTTCGATAAAATGATGCGGTTTGGAGATAATTTGGAAAGTATGAGTCCCTAACTGATGTCAACGCGGCTTACGGTAATCTCGTAATTTTCAATTGCTAAATCCAGGGCCGTTTCTGGCCTGTTGGCCGCCCTTGTGCGACATATGAACTGGCTGCCCTTTAAATCAAATCAGTTACTATTTTACAATTACCTACCTGAAATTATGGCGCAAAGCAATTGTCAGAAAAATAAATCTTTAATAGGTGTATATTTTTAATATTTTTCTTTTATTCATACTTACCTACAGAGGGGCTCAGCAATTTGGCTTTCAATGGCGATAAGGGCCAAGCCACTAATCCTTTCTTGGGACATAATTGACCGCAAGTAATTTTTAATTAATTTTAACTTTGAAAAACTTCGTTCGATAGATGCAACAGTAACCGGCAGAGTAATAAAAATTCTCAGCGCAACACAAAGATTTGGAAATGATGAGATTAAATCTTTTTCAGCTATGAATTTTAGCGTATCTACAATTATTATTTTGTACGTTTTATTGGAAAAATTTCTCGGAACGACAAAAATGTCCTGGTCGAGCTCTGAGCGATCAATATCTTTGTTTGTGGGACTTCCTTGCTATTGAAGCGCTATATCGAGATCTTTGCAGGATTTTAACAATTTCTCGTCATTTATGGCATTAGCTTCATAGAAGTTCGACAAAAACCCAAAAGTTTCCTTACACTTATTAAGAGAAACGAACCTCTCCTTAATTAATTCTATCGCAATATCCAAAGAACAAGTAACCGGTGCCCATAAAGGGTTTCCTCCCTGGCAAAAAAAAAATATCCAAAATCGAAAAATAAAGATTCACATTGAAACTCTGTTTGGCCTCGACGATGGGGTCATCTTTTAATTCGTAATCAAAATGTCTGGGTACTTTTTTTCGGCGTCGGAAAAGTTATTTGTAACAGCATTTGAAACCGGACATCGGCGGCAAATTTAAATAGGGTGCGTTCTTTTGCCCTGTGAGTATTTGTGCCCCCACCTACCCTACTACCAAATTAATAAGATAGTTAAATTCACATAAAGTTTTAATGCCAAATGTCAAGACTTGTCATTGTCTAGTTACTTTAGATTGCACCAACTTACTAAATTTCTTATACAGCTGAGATTGGTCAGTGTTTTTTCTTTTTCTTTCCTGGAATTGTTTGGCCAACTCTTTTTATTTCTATCTCTTTTTAATCGTATGAAATAATACAAGATAGACATACTTTGTGTGCAGTACAATTATACTAATTAAATTTAGCCATTAGAAATTTATATTTTATGAGTTGCTGCAGTATTTGACAAGTATGACAGAACTGAAATGTCACGGCATTAAAAGTTTATGTGAATTCAACTATACCTACATAATTATTCAAATAATATCAATTAGTTTTAATTTTTTGAGTAAACCTAAGACAAAATGTAATTGACGTGGGTTGCAGGGCGGCCACCTCCGTTGAGAATTCTTTTTATTTTTCCGATACTTATCTAATATCTAAAAAGAAATCTCTAATTAACACAAAGGGCGGCTGCCTCATTCTTGACAGCTACTGCATAATTTTTTTTTGAAAACTGAATTTACCATTCTTATTTGACCCTTCATATTTATGAAAACTCCTAGAATTTTTTTTTACGTCTAACATTTTTTTCTGTGAAACTGCAGGCGGCTTTCGCCGCCCTATAACTTTGGCCGCCCTTGTGCGGGGGCACTCCCAGCACACCACTCAGAAACGGCCCTGGCTAAATCAAGTCGGCCGTTGCGGAATTACAATGGATACAAATTAAGTGAAACTTTGCAATATGTAACAATACTGAAAGCGAAGGACCAGCTAAAAATAATGCGAGGACAGTGGCGTACGGATCAAAACCAGTTAAATAAAGTTATTTTATTGGCCTACTAAGAACTTACTATTGCTAATATTCTTTGAGACATGATCACAAGATAATAAATATTTAAAACATTATTTTCATAAAATTATGAATATACGTTATTAGTAATAGAAAAACAAATTTTAAAGAAGATAGAGAAGAAATTGCCCGATATGAACATCATCGTTGGCTAATGATAATGATCATAAATTTTATTGCTAAGATCAAATAAAAGAACGGAAACATTTTTCATTCTTTATCCGATCAAGTAGTTGAGCCTTTTGTAACGTAACGCATGGCTCTATGATAAATGTTTTTAACGATTAGACAAAGACATAGCATAATAAACAGACAGGTGTCAACGTCTTGTCAAATGGACAAAAGCTGACTAAACCCGGGCGTCTCTTCTTCCCCCAACCACACCTCTAATACCCTTTGCTGTGGCCTAAGAATTGTCTTTACTCACATCATAGACGGCCATGGCGTGACGTAAGTAAATATAACTTACAAATAAAACTGACGTCTAGGTACCTGTCTCACGGTGATTGTTCATTAGAATTTTTTTCGGAACTTAATGCATAATAAATCCTGCAAATTTAAATAATAGGGTTTTCGGAGACGCTCTCTTCAATAATGAAATACTATGGTTTATTTTTTTTTAAATACGATGCTACATTGCTATTTTATTAAATCGATAGGCTATAGATATATATAGAACATTTCCTATCTGCCCACCTGAGATGTCACTATTTATAGAATACTTTTTAATCTTTCGTCTGGTGAACCTCAGCCCTTGGAGACCCCCTCCAACTGGATCCGTCAAAGTGCCTTTATGAAAAAGGTAGTTATTATGCTGCCTCACTTCTTTAAAATCGAGAAGGCTATTATGGTTAGTGTAATAACTAATAAAATAAATTAAAGTCGAGATTGTTTTATTTATTAGGTAAAATATAGTAATTACAACTTCTATATAGGTACCTACATTATTATATGAACACAAAAATAAAACTATTATTATGTAATTCATAGATATAAATATTACTAAATAACATCAAAATCGGGGTTAATCCATAAAATGCCTTTTTTTTTTATAAGATCGAGTCAAAATGAGAATGTTTTATTATTCCCTATCCTATCCTATAAATATCAACCCGTTTCCTGTACATATATCCGCCATATAAATCATTTTAAGATATTTATTCTTAATGAAAGGACAACTATTTCGATCAAAAACATACTAAGTACTTATATTAAAAACTAAATATTTTTGTAGGATACTTTATGACTTAAAAAACATGACCTAAACTATAATGATTAATGACTAAACAGATGAATCATAAAGGTTAATAATTATAAGATATCCAATAGAAAAAATAAAGCTGAACATATTTTCAAAACGAACCCATACCCTAATATTATTTAAAAACATAAAAACTTTTTTTGTTTGATTTGGCGATTGATATATTCTGAATAATCGAAATTTAAAAAAATTTAATTATTGAATATATCGTGATATATATATCTACTATAAATATCATGATGTATATCCCAACTAGCAATATGGATATCCAAAACAACTAAAGTATTATATAGGTGTTCGTTAGTGCTATTTAAAGAATACTTCAGTTCTATAATGCCGATAGTTAAAACCATTCTAGCGAACGAACCAAATTATCCCATAATATAGTTGTAAGAATGAATATACAACAAATATTATAGTATAAACGGCAATCAGGAGTATCTGTATTTTATTAGTATTGCCTAATTATTTATATCACATTTTACACAGCCCTTTTAAAATAGTTCCAAAAGATTCATATATAAACTGTATAGTATTTGTCAATACTCTTATACAACAGTTATAAAATAGTTTTATACACATTGAATAAGAAGTTGTGTAGCTTACTTTAGAATAATTTATCAAAATTAGAATAATATTAAGACAGTACAACTCTTACAGAACTACTTTAAAACTATTTTATAGACGTTCATAATTTTAGAAATTGTCACTATTATAAAATTCTTATAACAATAAAATGTATCTTATAAGAATAAAATGTTTACTAACACCGCGTTATACAACTTAACCTCATTTCCGTTTATAGAACAAAAATGACGATAAACAAGTTTAAATTAAATCAAAACATGCTTTATTGTTGAAGAACATACAATTTCATTGACAATATATTCTAGATCCTACCTAAAAAAAGAGATGAAAACAGAGAAGGGGACAAACACGTCCTTAAAATTCACAAGTAGTTAAGTCAACAAACTATAAAATAAAATAAATTCTCTTACTTAATTACTTTGGACATGGTTGGCTCATAATGGTCCCAAAATTTAAAAATGGGTTTCGACTTTTGTCTAGTATTATAATACACCTAGGTACCTACCTAATTAAGAGTTGGCAACCTTTCAAAAACGGAATAGATGGCGTTCATGTAAGGTTTCTTTAGCGCCAGCATAGGCAACATTACACCACTAAAGTCTCCTATAATGACCCAAAAGGAACCAAACAACTTTTTAGCGTATAATTAGACAATATTATTCAACCAAAGCGCCGTATAATGACGAAAAGAGAACGAAAACATTGTATTAAAAATCCGCCATATTTTTCACTTCCTTTCGCTATTTCGACTGAGGCCATTATGCAAATGTTATTTTCTTAAACAAAAATACACGAAAATTATCAATTTTAGACAAAGACGATAATTACATAATTATTCTATCATCCACTTATTAAATCTGGTGTAAAATATACTGCAGATTAAATTTGTACTTTTTTTGTTAAATATTTTTTATCGTAATAAACCAAAATTTACGACAAGGAGAAGGCGCTTGCATTTTTTACTGTAAAAGTATATATATTTTGTCAGAAAAAGTTGCCGGGCACATAAGATTCGTCATTTAATGCCGTTTGTCAAAGATTCTATCATTACAAAATATTTTTTATTAGAAATATTCCATCGCCATTTTAACTTAATAAATGTTATCCATATTATTTTTCAAGACCTAGGTTATACAGCAATTTTGCGATATTTTTGTGTAGTTTCTTCAACATTATAAAATAAAATTGTTATTTAAAATAAATGCAATTTATAAGGCAGCCCAAGAGGATATCTATATAACAGTTTTATAAGTGTTATTTAAATATACCTATATGAATTGTATAATGACTGTATAGCCTTACAATATAGACCCTATAGAATTAAAATATTTTATAAAAATGGGCCTTTTTTGGTTGTATAGCTATCGTATTACGGTTTAAAACCCCCTTTAAAAATAATTTGGTTTTATCAACTTTCCTTGTGTAGTGGTTTATACAATCATTATAAATATAATTTTGCTAGTTGGGATATCATGATATATATATCCTCCGAACCCTGGATTGGTCGGTTGAAAAGTCCATAGTCAGACTCTAGTAGACGCTTGTAAAAGTTCCCAGGTCAGTAGTGGCTGTGAGTAGTGGGTCGTAGCAAGCTCACGCGTCAGATTTCAGAGTAAATTTTCTTGGTGTTTACTATTTAAGTTAAACGGCGAGTAGAGTAAACCGGTTTAGGTTAATTAACTCTTCTATTTCCAATAAGAAACATTTTATTTATCATATTATAAATTTAATGTTATCTGTTTTAATTACGGTACAATAGATTGTCAAACCTTATTGCGCTCACCGAGAACTAATCCAGCAGTTTGTATTTAAATATACGTGACATTTGGGCAGCGTTGTACTACGCCACGATTATTTTAATGTTTTTCAGGAAGGAGATGATTTGTATCTTCTTTCTGAGATTGACTTATATGTGAATGTGGCTGTGATTTCTCAGATCCATTCAATTTCGCAGCTTCCACTGTGAACACTTTGGTGATTTCTTGCCACTTGGGTTTTCTTTCTTTATTGACTTGTATAAAAATAAGTACAAAGACTAAAATCACTGTTTGAACTGTTCCCGGTATTGCAGATATTACATCCAAGCGGGCTTCGTGGTAATATCTATAAAACCAATTGCAAACATAAAGACCTCTGTAGGTGGTAAGTAAGTTGTCCATCTCCTGTTTTTATTATCATGTGCAGCTGAGGTATAATTGCTAAGGCTTCTAAATAGATACTGAACGTCCATGCAAGCTAAAAAAAAAACATTATTTTGCGTGACATACAGGGCGGGATGAAAATTACATTAAATTTAAATGGGTGACTCCTTGGGTTGGATGTTCTGATTCAAGAGAAATAGTTCATACTTTTTTACTTTAAGTTGACGTTTTTCCGAAAACGGTTAGGATTAGCGACATGAATGAAGAGTACTTAATTTTTAGTCAATAGTTAAAGGTATGTAAAAAACGTTGTCAAAGTTTTTATCATACAGGGCGTAAAAAATGGGCACATTAGTGTCACAACTAGTCCGTCCCTGCAGCTGTGAGTAATTCGCAACACTTTCTGGGATAGTAATTTGAAGGGTCTTATCTGGTATTATACTTACATCATATGAAAAAAAAAATGAAATATACCTGTTGGTATAATAATTATGTGTTAAAAACTTAATTCAATGGGAGCTCTTTGGGAGCCCATATCTCCGAAGAGGAGGCCGATACGAAGGAAGTTTATATGAACTTGTAGTATTCTTTTCACGTGTTTTTTTCATATCCCGGAGATTTCCCTAATTTTCCCGGACAATCTGTATATATCTGTGGTTTAAATAAATTGATGATTATTGACTTTTAATTGTTACTTACCTCTAGTGGATTGCTGAGATATTCCCAATATAGTTCAGTTACAACAAAGCCTGTATTCCCAATGACGTAATTATTTACACACAGTGTTAACACAAATACAGTAAAAATAATAATCGTGGCAAAAAAACTGTCGTTCTTGCCGTCATAAGTTGTCCTGAATTTACCAAAAATAAGATAAAGGATGAAACATGATAAGACTATAGAGATTATTTTGAAGACTGTATTAAATACTGAGACGAAGTTTGTTACTAGATCCAAGTATCTGAAGGTGAAGGCCGTGGCAATAAGAATTTGTGTTTTTCCTGATATACCTAAAATAAAAATACATATAAATAAATAGAGTTGGTATTTTCCCAGTAACTACAGGCAAAAAGCAGGTACATCGGGATCCCCTAAAAAAATCAGCTTTTTTACGATCCCGGGATTATAATTTTGACATTCCAGAATGCAAATTATAATTTAGATTTGCAGTTAACTGTAATAGAAATTTTAGGTTTTGTTCTTCTATCCCCGATTACTACACTAACATTTATAAGTATAATAGTAGAAGAGATCCTTTAAGCTTCTTTTAAAAATTTAACCTAGCACAGCACAGATTTTTTCCTCCCCCTTACCGCGGTTAAGTATGCCCCTTTTCATTTCCCATACGAACTATACGAAGTTATTCGCGAAGCATTCCTTTAACAACTTAGCTAAGCAAAGATTTTTACTTTACACGACGGATACTCCGTCACTGACAAAGCTATGGAAAATTCATTATCTTCGGTTAAAACAGTCCTAGCTCTTTCCGTTTTCTCATACTTAACACTGCCTGTTCGCTCAAACCGTCCTTTCAACCTCTTAAATCCTATTTCCTGAGGATGTCTTGCTTCTGGGAAAATTTGGGCATATTCTTGTGGCCAAAAGACAGTTTTTATGACTCTCTCCCAAAGTCTAAACAATATTAATTTATTAATTCTTCTTGGGAATAATTCATTTTATTTAAGGGTGATTACAACAAACTGTCAAAAATTAAGTAAACGGCAATTGTTATTTATTTTCTATGGATAATATAAACGTAAAACCAAAGCCTACATACTTTATATGTTAAAAGGCTGTGGTTACTGTGGTAGAACTTTCAAATATTTTTTTGGAGATGAAAATCACATAAACCTAATGAATGCTGATGCTGAGAAGAATTATTGAATCGGTATAGGATTAGATATTCTAATATAAAGCGTAAAATATATGTTTAAAAAATACAGGGTATTACACTAATCCAGACAAGCTAAAATTAAAATAGAAACAAATCAAAAACAAATAACGAAAATTTTGAGATACGTTACAATTTGGCAACGTCGCAGAATTAAAAAAATATTTTACAGTTAAAAGAGAACTTAGTAGAAGTTTTAATTCTTGACAAAATATATAGGGTGTTTCATTTAAAAATATTGAGTAAATTTAATCCTAACTTCCCGAAATTTGGACGTAAAATTGAAGCACCCTGTATATAATCTTATAAACACTACTCATTGCAACAGATTGAAAAAAAAATGGGATTACATATATAAACAATATGGAGGGGCACTAATTGCAAGAAAAAAATATAGGCGGGTGTTCCATTTAAAAATATTTAAGTTTTAGTGGTCCGGCTTTTGTGAAACACACTGTATATTTTAAAATATTTTTATAATATATACCTTCTACAGTCCTCTATTTTTTACATTCAAAGTTTTTCTGTATATATGATGGTATTTTAGATATCGAAGAATTACACACTAAATGGACAACCTTTATAAATTTATTTTATTATAATCAATTTAAACACATCAAACTAGGCCTATAGGCTACACAAACAAGGTATGAAAATAAAGAGAAACCCACACCAAGACAGCGATTATCCCGATGCATGTTTTGGTATATTTTATTTGCAGCCCTGCAATCTTCAAAAAGTTGAAAGACACTTTTGCGAGGGGTGTCTCACTGTGGCAGTAGGTGTACAAAATGTTAAGGCAGGACTTAGCAGGACCGTGGTAGGACTGGCAGGACCGTAGAAGGACCTGGCAGGACTGTAGAAGGACCGTGGCAGGATCGAAGCAGGACAGACAGTACCTTTCAGATCCAATCAGATTTATCCAATAACTTTAGGAGTAGGGATAGTGAGCGGGGAGCAAAATTTTTTTTTGCTTGCTTTATTAATTGAAAGTGAAATGGAAGTGCTTGTAACAGACGTCGCAGTTTTAAAAGTTTTCGGCGCCCGTCGCCGCATAATATTCCTGTTTGAGTTGTTGTAAACACCGGTGAATCACAACAGTCGACTCTAGTCGAGTTTGCAGTCTCATTTATTATGTTATGTTCATGCAAGTTATTGATAAAATATATTGTTTATTTACGAGTTTATTTCTTTGTTAAGAAAGAATATAAATATTTAAAAGTTGTGTATCCGTGGTAGGACAGTAACAGGACCGTGGCAGGACAAGCAGGACCGTGGCAGCCCAGGTGACCACCTACATATCTCTGTGATGTCTTAATTAGGGAGCAAAAAGGAAACCGTATTATATAGTTTTGCTTTATGCCAGAGATGATACCTCAATTAAAATTGCTCCTTATTTGCAACAAAAAAAGTTTACTTTAAATGTGACATCAGTGTTTCATAAATGCGATATTTTTAATTTATAAAATATACAAAAATATTACACATATAAACATTTTCTAGATAAAGCCGTTGTGTATCAAATATGTAAAAATTTTACTGCTTTTTTAAACATAGTTATTATGGATGAACTATGTAACTGTAATACAAGATTGCGTGTCATTTAAATAGCCCGCGTTAAATTAGACAATGCCATTGGCCTGGGTTTCGTCGGCCGTCAGTTTGTCTTAGCGCCATTTTGTCTTGTTCGTTATAGAGGTTACCCCCGAGCAACTAGAAGCCCAGCGTGGCTCAATAGTTTTTGGATTTTGGATGTGTTTTTGAAGTGTTTCCTCCATTTTTTTAGTGTGGAAAAGGTAACTATAACCATTTATTAATACTTTTAAAGTTATTAACATGTCTCCACGGCGTCTAAAGTAATTTTCATGTTTGTCGAAGAGACAACGCATTTTTTTTCTGCGAGTACTACACAGACCGTTTATTTCAATACCTAATCTTCCAAAAAAGTCAAATTTTGTTTAGTTTTGGTTACTCGACGTTTAGAGAATAACATACACGTCGTTATATAATATAATTATTAAAATAAAAAATTCTCTTTTACAGCATTTCATTACAAAAGGGAACAAATTTGGATAATTCAAATTCATTTAAATTGATGAAACTTCAAGACAAAGTAGAAAATAGGGCAAGGAAAACGACGGTGCGACCTTTTTGACAAGGAGTTTCATAAGTAGTAAGCAGTAAAGAAAATCCTTTACAATTTATTTGTAAAAAATGGACTTGACAATTTTATGTAAATCTGTTCTGCCTCGAAATTATTTTAATTCATGTCGAAATATATTATATAGTGACCTGTACATTTACTATATTTTCATTATAACCTTGATAAAATTATTTTAAAGCAATACTGCTGATGAACTATACCGGGGGTCAAAAACAATTGAAATGATGCCCATATTTAAAAAAACTACTAAATATAGGTATATTATATTAACATAAGAACATGGACTCCTTCCTAAATATTGAATATATATATTTTTTTTTTGGAAATTAGCACGGCAATATATTTGAAAACAGCACACATTAGACGGATAAAACAATTTCTTTAACTACCTATATTGCCGAACAAATTTACAAAAAAAATATAGGTATTCAGTAGAAATATTTGCAATATTCCAGACATTTTTTTGACACCCTTTATATGTTCAATCATCGTCGCAAGGATAGATACGATTAAGCACAAGAGCAAACATTCTACATAACAAATATAAATCTGCATTATATATGTTTAGTCACCATGATGGATCAGCTATGTTGCATAGACATTATCTTATTATTGTGAAGCTCGGTGCAATGTCTCAATAATATATATGTTTCGTCCCACAGAAAGGAACATTGATGCGCTTTCCTAGGGTAGGACATTTTCATATATCTGGTATACTCCTGCTATATAAACAAGCCATAAACGAGATATCTTTGTGATAAAACAAGAAACATCGTTTTATTGTTGTAATATAGTTGCTATATAAATTGGTCACCTGGGAGGACAAGGGCAAAAACGACAAGTCCTGCCAAATTTGGCAGTAGGTGTACAAATTTTGACTAGTGGGACACCCCTTGCACTTTTGTCTATCCTTATATTATATAAAAGAACAAATGTAAATACCCACGTAGTTTATATTACTCCACGGGTCAAGTTCTCGGGCAAAAAGAATTTAAATTTTAAAGCCCGGACCTGTATATTTTCCCATTCATCAAACGATAATGTTGCAGTGCGCATGTCTAACCCTGTATAGCTTTGTTTACATTTTATTGGAGTTCTGTGGTTTAAATGCCCGAAGCCATCAATTAGCCACTTACGTAATTATTATTTGCTTATCTAAAGGTATAAAAATATCTATGCCAAAAACTCAATAGCCTATAACCTAACCACAAAATAAGTTTATGTTGGAAAATTTTTTCGAAAAAACATCAAAATTAATCAGCTGATGCAATAGATGCACAATCACAATATAGGTAAAGTTACCAACTTCACAAAGAATTTCAAGAATAATGTCACAGATAAGATGGCTTAAGCTTAAGCTTAAGAACTTGACAAACAATACCAATATTTTAATTCAGTCGTCTTGGGCATGCAGTTTAATATTATAAATTTAAATGTTACTTACCAGCACAAGACTGATTAACAAATATTTTCCTAATTAGTAGGAGAAATGCAAGTAAATGTACAAAATCGCCACATATTCGGAACACGTTCAAGTTGTGGCTTATTAATGTTATCATCTATAAAATGTTTTCAGCGCCAAAAAACACTATCGCACAAGCTGCCTTTCACGAAGCAACGGTAGTACAAAGTAGGAAGTAGAGTAGGTATATTTTTTAGTACCGTAGTACAAGAATAAATTTTAATTTTCTTGTGACCGTAGTACGAAGCGAATACCACAGAAAAATAAAGGGTTTAGCAAATACGAAGAACGTAACGAAGCGACACCTCCTAAACATCGGCGTAGCTAGGGGGGGGCCAGGGGGGGCCTGGCCCCCCCTGATGGCCCTGCGGCCCCCCCTGAAATATTCAATAGAAAAAAAATTGCTAATAATGTAAACAAGAAACAATAAAAAACAAACGTGTGTAATAATTAATATTGATTAATGAATCCACTAGATCACGGCGCACGCGTTGATTCCCAAAATCGGCACGTGGCGAAATCAGTCAGTCAGTTTTTAACAGAGATTTATAATATCGAGCACAATATACATAATCAAAGATTTTTTTAATGCATATTATATTGTTATGGATCGCCGATAGCCATCGGAATACAATACTGCGCAATTCGTGTTCATATATCACCAACACGGGTTCAAAGATCCCAAGTCTAGATTGTTACGGAATAGAAGAGAAAACAACGCGGGGAATTCCCGAAAAGTCGCGTCTGTTCCTCCGTAGTATTATATAAAGGCAAGCTGGGCCGCTAGAAGTCAGTCAGTTAGATAGTTTGACAGTGTACGGTGTACAGCAAATAATAAAGCGGCGATCGATAGAGTAGTGATACAACAAGTGTATTGTATTTGTATTAGTGAATTAGAGAAGTATTGGAGAACTGTGTTTAAGAATCCTTGGCGTATTACTACTGAAGTACCAAGTAAGTGTAGTAGTTAGTAAATTTGCTTTATTGTAAGTTATCAGTTGTGTTTTTTTATAGAGAATGCTTCTTTTTCTTGGTAGTACCATTCAATCTAAATTTATATTTTTTTGTCTAACAGTGTTAGTAAAAATACGGCAAATTTTGCTTATAATCAGTGGCGAGACGTGGTTTTTTTTTCTGGATAGACATAAAAAATAAAATTCAGCTTTGTTTTAAATACATATAATTTGTTTACCACGAAATTGGTAATTTTGGGTAGACAATCAAGTCTACCTTGTCTACTCGTACGCTTCGCCACTGCTTATAATTCAGCGCTCGTCGGGGTCCATAGCCCGAAGAATAGCAGAATAGCTGTTTAGCACTATTTGGTTATCCTTATTGTATAAGGTATCTTCAGGAGGTTAGGAAATAATTTTTCCATATATATTTATACAATTGTCTTTAGTCTTTTAATTTTTTTTTGTTGCAGATTATGGACATAAGAACATTTTTCAAAAGACAAACGTCTTCACCATCTTTACCGTCTATACAGCCAACTACACTAGAAGAGGATAATAATAATCAGTCTGAACCGCAGCCCGGTACAAGCAAGGATCTGGATCAGAACATTCAACCAAAATCAATCATGCACGCTTACCATGTACTCCTAAAACGTTCGTTATGATTGAAGACCTAAGACCCAGTGTTGCCGATATATGTCTCTCTTCTTCTTTCTTGGTTTTATCGTGCTAGTGCCGACTCTTATGACTGTATGCACCATTTTACCCATTAGGCATGATTAGGTGATCGTGATTAACCAGGTAACCGTGATTAAATAAAACAGCCTATGCACCAACTAAAAGGATATGTGGGTTTTGTAATCAGGGTAAAGTTAAAACCTCGATTTGGCAACATAGCTCAGATGCAAAAATTCGTGCCATTAACCAGAAAAATAAACCTTTTATTTTTCTGTGACCAGACACACCAAGCAGATTGACAGTTGTGGTTATGTTTTATTTTTATTGTTTTTTCAACTTTTCCGAGAACTTTTTCCAGTTTGGCTGTTTTGCGCATTAAACCACCACCACCGATATGTTATATCGGTGGTGGTGATTAAACCCCCAATTTCACACTTCGGCATCTAGAGTCATGGAGTTTGACTCACAGAAAAAAAAGGGTTTGACTGGTGAGGAAGAAAATAATGTATTAGATGCGAAAAAGAAAAGAACTGTTAGCTGAACAAACCCTATTTATCTATCAAATCAAAATAATTTTGTTTCCGAGGTCTTTCTAGCTCTCGGAAAGCCATCATTAAAAATATCCATTACATTAAAATCATCATCGAAGATGATTTCGTCTCCCATTTTAATTTTATTATTGAAAATTCGAGACAAATTTCAAAACAAAACAGGAAAATAACCTTTTAATCATGATTAAATATATAACCCATCAAGATTGGCTGGTTAACTTTAATCTTGATTAAGTTCCTGAGCAGTGTTGGCGCATTGGAAATTTTCTTAATTGAGATATTTAATCATGATTATAAGCTAATCATGATTAACTGGCCTTGGTGCATACGGTCATTACTCTTACACACTTTTGATATCTGAAATGGAATAAGACCGGTTGTCCTTTGGCGGACGTTAGTGATTTTTAATGATCGTTTTTTTTTGGAAATAAACCTTTTCATAGAAAAAATTTTTATTTCCAAAAAATTTTTTTTCATTTTTGGAAACTGACCAAATTTTTTTAGGTTCGGCCAGTTTTGGTTAATTGATTCAATAATCAATCAACCTGTCGTACCATCAAGCTTGCTTGATTTTTAGGTAATGATGGTATTTATGTGTTTTTTTTATTATTGAGTTATAGGATGCTCCTATTGCGTACTCTGTGCAAATTTGGGGCGGGATTTTTGGGAAAAGAATTTTGGATTAATTGATTAGGATGAAACTGTTTCTTCCTAAAAAAACTCAGCATGTCTTTTGTTTAAAAATGCATGGATTGTTTCTACCTTAGTGTGGGACCATACATTGCGTTTTGACGGGAGCGTTTTAACCGGACCCGTTTGGCGGGATAGGTACAACCAGGCGCGTAACTACAGGGGGGCATAGGGGGGCTGGGCCCCCCCCCCCCAGACGTCGCTAGGCCCCCCCAGAAAAAAAATTGTTTATAAATTACACAATATTTAAAAAACCTATCAATGTCATTCATTATATAACTAATCTAAAATTTTGCTTTAACATATTTTGCTGCAAGGCTGGCAACCAAACATACAATAATAAAATTAAAATAAATGTATTTTGGTTGTCAGCCTCAAAGTTATTTGGCAATTTTACTCGTTAAACTTTGGGCATGTTTATTCAACGATGTACGAAATAATCTTGCCAAATATCACTCGACCATCCTTTTTTTATTGGTTAAATTTTCCATTTTTCACTCAAACTTTTTTGGCAATACTCGTTGAACTTTGGGCTTGTTTATTCAAAAATTAAATCGTCTTGTGATATTACTGTTGATTATTAACCAAATTTGTTAAAATTTGGGCGTGGTCCAAAAATTTTTTTTCTACACGAACCGCCACTGCAAGTCGTAGTAACAGACCCACCCTAGGCCTCCCCCAGGTCAGAGGGCTAGTTACGCCACTGAGTACAACATATTATTTTAAATGAGTGCATCGAAGAATTACCCATCAGCATTGTGAGAAAATATTAATCGACATTCTGTAATATCCGAAAAACTTAATTTCATACTTTCGTATGTCATTATAAAATTTTAAAAATCGTCCACTAGATTCACGATTGGCATGAAAAGGGTGAACGCTATATCTTCTTTCCACTGGTGTTTTAAGCAAGCCAGTAGCTTCAAGGGCGCAAACAATTTTAGTAATATTTGATGACATTCGAACCGACTACTCTTCCGGGTGCTAAATAGAAATTACTGCTGCCGCATATTTTTTTTTAGCGGGACGTGTATATGTTCCGATGACTCAATTCCCGCCAAACGGGTCCGATTAAAACGCTCCCGTCAAAACGCAATGTATGGTCACACACAAGGTCGATAAAGTCGATTCACTCAGTAAACCTGCAAGATGGCCGACATGTCATATGACAAAAGTCATTGAAATTTAGCTGGAATATGACTTTTGTCATATGACATGTCGGCCATCTTGCAGGTTTACTGAGTGAATCGACTCTATCATATCGCGGTGGATCGCCGCTTCCCTAATGTAGTAGGGCCCGTTAGTGATGGCCCCAAGCAGTGGCGTAGCTATCGGGGGGGGGGGGGGGGGGGGGGGCAACGCCCCTCGGCGCCGCTCCGTTTTTTCTTATTAAATCAGTTTAACTGATTTTCTAAATAATTGTAATACAATCAAACTCGGCCTTCGTCCGCCAGCCACCTAGAGCCTAATTACACTGGCCGACAAAAATTGTTTTTTTGTTATAACACAAAGCTAAATAGCATCTTGTGGTAGAATGGACCTATCCAAATACGAAAATAAGAAAAAAAAAGTTGTAACACGTAACGGTTTCTTGTTACATTTATAGTACCACATTTAATGTTACAATATTTAATATCTATTGAAAAAATAATTTAAGAATTTTCTAACTGTGTATATCGACTATATTTAAATTTTTACACCTACAAAACATACCTTACATCTAAGAAAAACACAAACATTACAAATATTAACTAAACACACTAATTAAATTTTATTTTTTCCTTTTATGAGGGGTTATATCTTCTCTTTTCAAAAACCAACAGTAATCACCCATCATGGCTATGGCTGGATCCCATCGTCCTTGATACCGAATTTCCATTGTCGTGATATCCTGGTAGAACCTTTCACCCTGCTCGTCACTGACAGCTCCCAAATTTTCAGGAAAAAATGGCAGATGGGAATGGAGGAAGTGAATTTTTAATGACATTCGGGCACCAAGCGATTTGTAGGAATCTAAACGTTCATCAACTAACTGTTGATAGTTTGCATCCATATTGTTGCCCAAAAATCCCCTTACTATACTAACAAATGAGTTTCATGCTCTGAGTTCCTGAAGCTTCTCTGTAAAGTTGACATCGTCCAGCAATTTTCTGATTTGTGGCCCAATAAAAATGCCTTCCTTTAATTTGGCATCACTTAACTGGGGAAATACTTGTCTTAGATATTTAAATCCATCACCGTCTTTATTCATAGAGCTTTCACAAAGTTTTTCATCAGCCCAAGTTTAATGTGAAGAGGAGGCAGAAGGACTTTTTTGGGGTCTACAAGAGGTGCAAACTTAACATTTTGAGATCCCGGCTGAAATTCACTTCTTTGTGGCCAATATTTTATTACATAATGCTGATCTACTGCACGGCTGTCCCACAAACAAAGAAAACAGCAATATTTTGTAAATCCTCCCTGAAGTCCTACTAAAATTCCTATAACTTTTAGGTCCCCACATATCTGCCATTTATACCTGTTGTAGTTTACTTTATTCAAAAGTGTGCGCATATTTTCATAACTTTCTTTCATCGTCACCGAATGGGCAAATGGTATAGAGGGTTTTAAATTTCCATTATGCAATAACACAGCTTTTAAACTGTATTTAGACGAGTCTATAAATAAGCGCCACTTACAGGGAGAATGCTCAATATCAAGTTCCTGCATTAAACCATCGATATCAGTACACGCACACAACGAATTTTCCATACTGCAGAATGCAGAAAACGTAGCATTTCTTTTCCTGAAAGTTTTAATTTTGGTTTCTTTGGCTAACAAGTTCCATTCCTGAAGACGGGAACCAAGAAGTTCTGACTGTTGCTTTGATAACCCCAAATCACGTGCTAAATCATTTAACTCACTTTGAACAATGAAATGTGGCTCGCCGGAACTGGGCCCTGGAGTAAAATCAGTGTCGGTACGCTGTTCCTCGGAGCTGCCTGATGATGCGTTGTCTCCAATATCTTCCAAAACAATATTTTGCGGATTTAAAGGCGCAATGGGCATTGGTAAATCTGCATTATGAGGAACAGGCCGTATGGCAGACTGTAAATTTGGATAGTCAATCTTGTGCTTTCCCTTTTTGGAATAACCTTCAGTCTTTGCCAGGCAAAAATAGCAATTGTCAAAATGATTAGTGGGTTCTCGCCATACCATTGGAACTGCAAAAGGCATGCTTTTTCTCTTTCCCTGCATCCACTCCACCAATGACACGCTACAACTAACACAACACACATGGGGAGCCCACTGCTTGTCTTGATCTCCAATTAAAACACCAAAATATTTGAAGTAGGCTTTTTTTACATTTTCAGAAAATGGCATGGCTTGTGATTTCACTAGTGTTGGGAAAAACCGATGATTTTAATAATCGAGTAGTCACTACTCGAGCGATTTCAATAATCGAGCGATCGCTCGAGCGATTTATCACTCGAGCGATTTATCACTCGAGCGATTTATCACTCGAAATTTCGGTTCAAGTATCAAGTAGTGAATGAATAGCGCATTGAGCGAGTGGTTGATCGCTTGCCGCTCGATTCGATTCGATAGCGAATGACGCCGAGGGCAAGCGATCAAATACTTTAACTTTAAACTACGCCGCTGACCGCTGACGCGACAGTCAAATATCCAAAATCCAAACCAAAACGACGAAAACGAAACGCATGTCGCGATAGCGCCTTCTCTTTTATGTTTATGTGCCGTTAACAAAGACGTATGTCGTGTGAGACTTCGGAGCATTAACTTGAAAGCCGTCAAGCGACGATGGCCGAGTGGATATCGAATGAACGAACTTTCGCTCAGTGGTTAGTCGCTTGACTGCTTGTTAAGCGACGATTTTCGCTTGAAATTATAACTCGAGTAGTCGTGTCAATAACCGAGTGATGTCGGTTATTTCAATAATCGAGTACTCGAGCGGTTTTTCACTCGAGCGATCCCAACACTAGATTTCACCATAAATGCTCCACAAATGTAACAAAATCTGTCAGGAGAAATTTTGCAACTCCGGCGCGTTTGATTCGACATTTTCTTTCTTAAAAAAACTTTTTTATCTATACACAGAGAACCACTCACTTCGAAACTCAACAGAAGACTAATGTTTAATGTTAATTTTATGTATAATATTCTAAATAATACAGTTCAGGTAATTTTTCTGTTATAAAATGCATCCATTTTAACCGTCCCCTAATTAAATTGACTATAGGTACCTGCTAATGTAAAATGGTCTTATTAAGCTATTGAAAAATGGTACGTATTGGGGCTTTCCGAATATTTTTTCTATTATTAGAAGGGTATTATAAAAATAAAGAGCTGACCTGTGTTAGAAAAGTCTTGTCGGCCAGTGTTATTAATTACAAACACTAACTGGCACATCAGCAATTTGTAAACTTGTAAAAACGCGCCCGCGTAAGGGAGGCAGTCGGCTCGTGACGCTCGTGGGACGTGTCGGCAGTAGGCATTCAATTTCAAAGACAAAACAAAAACATTCGGAGAATCATCGGCGTTTATCGCGGTGCATGGTGATTTTTTTTTGTTTGTTTATATTAGTTAAGACATATTAGGGAATAAAGGCGAAGGTAAGTAACTAATATTCAAAGCAAAAACTGAAAATTATTTATCCACTAATAAGCATATACTTAAGTCATAATTAATAATATCATTTATTTTTCTGATGTTCAGAAAACCCAATATGGAAAAAGGCCAAATGAAGTCGAGTGGTTGGGAAAATTAAAAAAAAAAAAAAGCAAGAAGATAAAAGTGGAAAGTTGCCCAAAATTACTAGTTTATTTTCATCTAAGGAGGTGGCATCTGGATCTGGTTTAATTAACTTAGGTAGCTGTGACCCAAAATATAGGTTTATTTTAGTAATACTCCCATATATGTCTCGTATTATACCGGACTACTGTAATATTATTTTTGACTAAATATTGACATTAAATGCCGTGAAAAGACCCAAGAAAGGGCGTGGCACCCAAAAAAACCCAAACAAACCCGAACGCTCGCGCTTCAATGTCGCGCACGTCTGGCAAAATACCGTTAACACGGGTTTGGAATTTTCTATCTTTTAGATAGGATATAATATGGATATAATGAATGTTATGAAATTTATGTTTATATTATAAATGCCAGAGATATGTATGTATATAGCAGCAGAAATCCCTTAATTATAAATATATATGCAAAAAACACAACCTTATTAATTGCGCTCATCCTTTTTACTTTTTGTGTCTAATTAATTTATTTTATACAAATTTTCAGGATATTCTGAATAAGGCACCTATATTGGGTAAGATTCAAGAAACTTCATACCTGCAACTTTGCAGATCTGCAAATATGGCGGACTTGCAGACGAGCGCAAAATAATTTGCAGAAATTTGACACTACAAAAACTATTTGCAAATCTGCCATTTTTACCGTAGTTAAACCGGTTTACTACTTCTGGTTTTTTAATAACGACTAGAAAATACGAGAATTAAATATGCCCAAATCCATAATCCATAATAAACTGAACTGTTAACGTTCCCTTGTTTTCTTCATATAAAAATAAGAATCAAATTGAAAATAATCACCTATACACCTACCATCGGTCAAATCCCCAAAATACCGGTTAGGTTTTAACTTATTTTATACATTCTGCAAGTTTTCAAGACCTTCCAAGCTTCTGCAAATTTGCAGACGCAAAGTATGATAAACGTTTTTTGGAATTCCAATTCTGCCAAGGCTGTAGCCAGGGGGGGGATCAAGGGGGATTGATCCCCCCGAAATAATAAAAATATATTTATTTTAGACTTTTAATAAGTATTAATGAGACTGCATATACAGTCTGCCCGTCTCACTTTGTTGTTACACAACAATAGTCAATCTAATTTACGGGCTACAATGGCTGCAGATCGCCTTAATGGTCTGGCTTTCCTATATGCCCACCGTGATATAAACGTAGATGTAAACAAAATCATAAATATTTTCTCTTCTAAGAACAGGAAACTTGATTTTGTAATTTAGTACAAAGTAAGTAGGTACTTCAGATATTTTTTTTGTTCTTATTATTTATTTTTCGTTTTCATTTTTGTTTTTGATCTTATTATTACATAATATAATTTATTATAATAATTATTATACTTAGATATAATTATGACTTAATATAAGAGACATGTTAATTAGTAAAATAAATAGTTTATTGTTTATTTTGTAGACCGACCTTCCGAATTTCTTTTAAATTAAAAGAGTGTTTTAAAGTCTGGCATATTGCCGCAGATTAAGGTGGGAGTATCAACATGCTTGCCAACCTATAACCTATTTCGCGTAGATTTATTTATTTTTTCTAACTTTTACACAAAATTTTAATAAAATCAATATCGTCTTGATATTCTACAGGTAATAATTAACATGTTAAATAAATATCAAGGAGTTTCATAAGTTATTTAAGGATAATTGTATATCGAAAAATATCGGTTAAGGTTTTTTTTAACATTATTATGTCATTCTTCTTTCACTATACAATTCTCCCAAAATAAGCAATGAAATAAATTTTTGTAATATAGATATTACCTAAATAATGTGCAGACGATATTGATTTTATTTAAATCTTAGTCAATAAAATAATAAACTAAAAAAAACAAGGCGAAATAGGTTATAGGTTGGCAATAAATTGAATGACGTTGCTAATTCCACCTTAAGCTTTAAGGTTATTTTACCCAAAAAAGGGCGTTTCGGCGCAATTTCCTTTCACATACTTTATCAACATTTATCTGTGGAAAATCGATTTTTTCAAATTAATTACTAACAAATTTAGACCATTTGTTATCGATTATTTTATAATATGAAAAGTTTAAAATGTAATTTTTTTTGGTATAAACATGAAAAGTCCCTAAAATAACCTAAAAAACTGATAAAATTCCTTTTCTAGACTCAAAAATTGTCCCCAGAACTAGGGAGAAATTCCCTAGTCTGGCATCACTGCATAAAACAGCGTTTTAGTGATGTAAAATATTTAAGTATTATTTATCTAATCTCAGTTTGAGGACATTCCAATCATTCCATACGGCGGTAAACAGTCTCAAAGAGACCGACCGCACAACCAGGGTTGTCAGATCTTTCTTCTTCAATTCTTTAAGTTTTTTTATTAACGATATTTCATTTACATCAGTATTCAATTGTTAGTCAGTAACTTTCTTTGAAAGCTAGTTTGCAAATATACTTTAAACCGAGGAGTTTTGAGTGTGATGAATAACAAGCCATTCATTGTTATAATAATACATTCTTTAGTCCTTTAGAAACAATATAACTGAAATCAGGACAAAAAGTGTTTTCAGTGTTTAAAAACAACTAATTAACAAACCCTTGTTTCTCGTATATACTTACATTGTGCTTACAAATCCGAAAATTTTTTAGAATTGGCAACAGCATGTAATTTGTTGCGATTGCAAGCGCCAGGATATAAGCTGAACCGGTACTCGGCCCGTCTGACGATCGATTCTGCCAGACAGAGATAGGCCAGTGACCGCCGATGGCGTGGAAGAGACGGAGATAAATATACGTGGTTATGACTTGATGAACGGGGCGGAGTCTGGTTGACGAGAATGAAGTTCTCTTAAAAAAATTAAAGCATTTTCTGAGCAGTGTCGTGCCGTGTCAGGTTTATTTTTCTGATTTTAGTTTTGTGTATAGAATTTTTGAGTTACCTTATATTTATTATTTTAATATAATATTATTATATATACAGTGGGTTTATAAAGTGTAGTATGTACAAACACCTAATGTAAAACAAACTTATAAGTGTGTATACGCATATTAATTATTTGTGTGGAACGCCTATGGTTAGGAAATTCCCACAGTTTAATGTCATTAAATTGACCTAAGAAACACTATAACAGTAACAAAGTAAGCGTGAAAAAACACTACGGATATAATAAAATTTGTATAATGACCTATTCTTCAGGACTATTTTTCAATAGAAACAGATAGTTTGGGTTATTTGGTATTTCCAAGTGCTAATAAAATATAGGTAAATATTTAGAGTAAATTTTATAGTTTATTGATTTGAAATCAGCGCTACCAAATTACTAGAAAACAGTTAAAAATTTTAAATCAACTTTCAAAGTGTTAAAAAACGCAGGCCTGTGTTATTGTTGGAGGGGGCTGTCCCCCTTTTAGAGACATCCCTATATGTGATGTATGAAACATATATATAGCATATCCAATTTTTGAATGCAAGCACAAGATCCATGATACATGCAAAAATGTGACCGATGCATTTTTTAAATAACGAGAGTTGATATAATAATATAATGTCCATATCACACTACGCATAATAAACATTTAATTTTTACCACTATTTTTAAATAATCGTGTAATCAATAAACCAAAAAGTAGGTATAACAAGTTGAAAAATGTCACAGAATGTATAAAAAGTAGTTTAGGGCCGTGGCAACATTGCAAGGGGTGTTTTTACCTAGTTTCAACTAAAATAAACCTAAATAATAATTTAATTATCGCAAACCTATATATAGATAGCTCTACTGCTATTTTAAGTGCCCGCCTTAATTCACAATGGGCTTTGTCCCTTGTGTCATTTTGTATTATTACTTATATACTATGTCTTCTTGCCCTTGCCGTAAATTCAAAATAAACGAATAAACTCAATAAACTGTTCTCAGTTTACTCTTATCAGTACCTTGGTGTATTTGACTTTTAAAAGTACTAAGTATTATATCATCACCGTTTTGTCTATTATTGCCTTTTAAATTAATTAATAATGGTTTAGTCCGATCCTGCATGGTTTAAAATCAATGCAATAAATATAGACTTGCGCAAATAAAGTCTATAAAGGATGCAATAATAGATGGAGCATGCATATTAAATTGTAAAAATGTTATATTATGGTGGATAAACTATGTGAAAAGATGAATAATAATTTACAGAGGTTACTTTATCAATCGTAAACGTAAAAAAAATAATTTTAGGAAAATAGCACCATTTTTTTCCACAGAAGAAGCAGACATCCAACTGATCTTGTTTTTATGTAAAATGTTGGTCCAGCCCGGTACAAGTTCTTTCTGCTTCTGCTAGAATTTGCTGCAGTGCCCATGAAAATATAGGTTATATTTTTTACGTCAAATTTAATAACAAAAAGTATCGCACAAATTAGAAATGTTTTTTGATAAACAATCAACGTTTAATGTAAGTATATGTATATTATAGATAATTAGAAATACCTAATTAGTTTTCTTTTTAAATATTGGACCTTTACCTCCATAATTTAAAACATCCAAACCGGGACATAGACCAGGGTCGATAATTTTTGAAACAAAAAAAAATAATAGTAGGATGAAACCCATCGGAAAAGGAAGAGAATATCGGGAAGTGGAAGGGGGTGAGTTTTTAAGAGTAGAAAACGATTTATCTTGAGTTCCGGCAAAACTACATGTCCTATGGAAAAACGTTAAATAGCAAATTTGTAGGTAATAAAAATATCTACAACTTTTGTATTTACACTTTTTTCACATAACCTCAGAATTTTTGTGAAAAATTTAAATAACCAAGTTTTTGGTTTTTTATTTTTATCTTATACCTACAAGAAAAAATTTTTTTTCACGAAATTTGGTGAAAACTTACCTCTTTATGTCCCAAACACACAGTAATTTTTTTTGATTTAAAATATTTATTTTTTTACCTTATTTTGACTTAATATCGAAAAAGCACCCTAATTTTGAATCAAAAATTCTCACGTGAAAATATCTGCTTTTTTTAAAAAGTTGGTGGGCTTTTTGTTCGTTAAAATCTCTACTTTCTGATGGCGTAAAAAAAATATACACTACTACCTACATTACTACCTTTCGGTTTCGACTTCCCGACCTATATGATCGCCCGTAAATTATTTTTCCTTTCATTTTTGTTATATTCTCTTCCTTTTCCAATGGGTTTCATCCTACTATAATTTTTTTTCACTTTTTACCATTTTCAAAGGCTTCAGTCCTGGTCTAACAACAATGAATATTATTGTAGGTTTTTAACTTTATCTATATTTCTTCTATATACAGGATGTCCCAGATAAGAATGCACTCTACAGGGATCTCGTAAACCATAAGAGATACAGAAATGGTTAAATTAGAGAAAAGTTGCGCATAACTGAATCCTTTAACGTTTTTTTTTAAATTAAAAAAATTCTGAATGCTTCCGAAGATATTTGGATAAAACCAAATATTCGTGATTTCGTTTTAATTGATTTATGATTCTATTTGAAGAGACATTTCAAAATAAATTTAACATTCTCATTGCCACTTTTTCTCCCCTACAAGATGGTTTAATTACATTTTTGATCCGACGTTTCGTTTAGTCACAACCATCATCAACTTTGTTATTTTAAATAGTCAGAAAATTTAATGGTATGCTTAATAAATTCTACGTTTTATTCTAAATCTAACAGTGTATCACACTTATTATTTATTAGACGTTTCGATATAGAAAAACACATCATCAATGAAAATAGGCACATTATCGAAAATATTTTTGTTTTTATTGTTGTATTATTTAAACACTAGTTGGATTTTAAAACATTTTTTTAAAATAAACTTATAACAAAACATAATATCTAATAAAATTTATCTGAAAAATGCAACAAGTAATAATTAATTTTAATTATTAAATAGAATTATTTTTTATTTTTAAAAAATGCATGATAATATTCTAACATAACGTACCATTTAAATTCGGCATCATATGGGTGGCTATGAAATTGATTGACGCTATTCGCTATTGTTGCCTATTTTCATTGATGATGTGTTTTTCTATATCGAAACGTTTAATAAATAATAAGTGTGATACACCGTTAGATTTAGAATAAAACGTAGAATTTATTAAGCATACAATTAAATTTTCCGACTATTTAAAATAACAAAGTTGATGATGGTTGTGACTAAACAAAACGTCGGATCAAAAATGTAATTGAACCATCTTGTAGAGGAGAAAAAGTGGCAATGAGAATGTTAAATTTATTTTAAAATGTCTCTTCAAATAGAATCATAAATCAATTAAAACGAAATCGCGAATATTCGGTTTTATCCAAATATCTTCGGAAGCATTCGGAATTTTTTCAATTTGAAAACATGACGTTACAGGATTCAGTTATGCGCAACTTTTCTCTAATTTAACCATCTCTGTATGGTTAACGAGATCCCTGTAGTGCATTCTTATCTGGGACACCCTGTATACCTACAGTGTGAGTTGTGACCAGTAAAGTCCGCATCATTGTGATTTTTTAAAATTAATAGTACCTACAAGTACCTACAGTTTTACGTTAAAAAAGGGTGGATTTATAAATTAATAAAAGCAGAAAAAAATCTCGTTTTATGCTTTTATTAATTTATCAATTAATTTTTTTTTACTTAAAACTGTATAGGTAACTGCTTCCCAAACACGGGTTTTTGGCCGCTTTAAGGAGAAAACGAAATATAGATAATTAAAAATAAAGAGAAATATTATTGGTAAATCGATGACGAAATGATTTAAACTCTGCCTTCATTATTTTGTCAAGAATAAAGAAAAAACTGAATAACCTATCCTAAATTTAAAATTATTGCATTGTGAATAAGCTGATATGATAAACGTTTTTTTTAACTTTAACTATTTTTTTTTTACTTAATTTTTTGAGGGGCTTCACTTATAGTAGAGTCGATTCACTCAGTAAACCTGCAAGATGGCCGACATGTCATATGACAAAAGTCATATTCCAGCTAAATAAAATAAATTTTTGCATTTTCAATGACTTTTGTCATATGACATGTCGGCCATCTTGCAGGTTTACTGAGTGAATCGACTTTATCAGTATCCACTGTGAATATTGATCAGATCAGAATCGATTATTATTTTGACCATTCCATTTGTAGTCTGATCCGACCATAGAACGACCTTCACCCATCGCGTTACGGGATGAAACATGTTTTTATATAAAATTTAATATGTCAAAAAATATATTTCGTGAAGGTTGCCTGAAAATTTTGGTGCAAAGTATTTTTAATTAAAAACTAAAAAAATATTTTTTTAAACGTTTGGCGTTTAGGTTAGGTTCTATCATATTTGACATAAATTGTGTGCAATATATATATATATATATATATGTCAAATATGACAGAACCTAACCTAAATGCGTTAAAACTTTGCTTGGTATTTACTACAGGGTGGCCCATTAGTGCGACAAAGGTCAATATCTCCTGTAACACTAATAGTCTAAGATCCGACCATAGAACGACCTTCACCCATCGCGTTACGGGATGAAACATGTTTTTATATAAAATTTAATATCTCAAAAAATATATTTCGTGAAGGTTGCCTGAAAATTTTGGTGCAAAGTATTTTTAATTAAAAATTAAATTTTTTTATTTTTAAACGTTTGGCGTTTAGGTTAGGTTCTATCATATTTGACATAAATTGTGTGCAATATATGTCAAATATGACAGAACCTAACCTAAATACGTTAAAACTTTGCTTGGTATTTACTACAGGGTGGCCCATTAGTGCGACAAAGGTCAATATATCTCCTGTAACACTAATAGTCTAAGATCCGACCATAGAACGACCTTCACCCATCGCGTTACGGGATGAAACATGTTTTTATATAAAATTTAATATGTCAAAAAATATATTTCGTGAAGGTTGCCTGAAAATTTTGGTGCAAAGTATTTTTAATTAAAAACTAAAAAAATATTTTTTTAAACGTTTGGCGTTTAGGTTAGGTTCTATCATATTTGACATAAATTGTGTGCAATATATGTCAAATATGACAGAACCTAACCTAAATACGTTAAAACTTTGCTTGGTATTTACTACAGGGTGGCCCGTTAGTGCGACAAAGGTCAATATATCTCCTGTAACACTAATAGTCTAAGATCCGACCATAGAACGACCTTCACCCATCGCGTTAGGGGATGAAACATGTTTTTATATAAAATTTAATATGTCAAAAAATATATTTCGTGAAGGTTGCCTGAAAATTTTGGTGCATAGTATTTTTAATTAAAAATTAAAAAATTATTTTTTTAAACGTTTGGCGTTTAGGTTAGGTTCTATCATATTTGACATAAATTGTGTGCAATATATATATGTCAAATATGACAGAACCTAACCTAAATGCGTTAAAACTTTGCTTGGTATTTACTACAGGGTGGCCCATTAGTGCGACAAAGGTCAATATCTCCTGTAACACTAATAGTCTAAGACCCGACCATAGAACGACCTTCACCCATCGCGTTACGGGATGAAACATGTTTTTATATAAAATTTAATATGTCAAAAAATATATTTCGTGAAGGTTGCCTGAAAATTTTGGTGCAAAGTATTTTTAATTAAAAATTAAAAAATAATTTTTTTTAAACGTTTGGCGTTTAGGTTAGGTTCTATTATATTTGACATAAATTGTGTGCAATATATGTCAAATATGACAGTACCTAACCTAAATGCGTTAAAACGTTGCTTGGTATTTACTACAGGGTGGCCCATTAGTGCGACAAAGGTCAATATCTCCTGTAACACTAATAGTCTAAGATCCGACCATAGAACGACCTTCACCCATCGCGTTACGGGATGAAACATGCTTTTATATAAAATTTAATATGTCAAAAAATATATTTCGTGAAGGTTGCCTGAAAATTTTGGTGCAAAGTATTTTTAATTAAAAATTAAAAAATTATTTTTTTTAAACGTTTGGCGTTTAGGTTAGGTTCTATCATATTTGACATAAATTGTGTGCAATATATGTCAAATATGACAGAACCTAACCTAAATGCGTTAAAACTTTGCTTGGAATTTACTACAGGGTGGCCCATTAGTGCGACAAAGGGTAATATCTCCTGTAACACTAAGATAGCGGAAAACTTTTGACGAAGCTTATTAAGGGTTAAGAGGAGCTTAAGTAGTCAACCCAGCGTATGCATATTGCACAAGCTACATGCTACATGCTTTCGATTTGTATGCAATTTAATACGAAACGGAATGAGTGCAATGTTTAAAAAAAAATCATTTTTTAATTTTTAATTAAAAATAATTTGCACCAAAATTTTCAGGCAACCTTCACGAAATATATTTTTTGACATATTAAATTTTATATAAAAACATGTTTCATCCCGTAACGCGATGGGTGAAGGTCGCTCTATGGTCGGATCCTCTACTATTAAAACAAATGTAACCTCATCGGAACAAATAATATTTTGGGAAAATATATCGTTCATCTTCCATTATTTACATACATACAATTACAATCCTAGTTTTGCCAACTAAAATTTATATTATTACTCAAAATGATTGATCTCTTATAATTTGTATAAAAAACTCAAAATCTATACGTGGCGGAAAATGTTGGTTGTTGAATGCTCAATCAGGATGTTTGAAACCACCCTTCCGTACAGTCATTAATAATATCAGTCGCAATTTTTATTTGTTGACTTGTGATTATAATAACAGATTCCTATTGGGAAAAACTTATTTGGACTATTTCTTTGTTGGCATCATATGATTCAGTTTTTAAGGAATTTTTCATAGAGCCCCCTCATGACCTTGGTAATGCCATTTGAAAAAAAAAGTTAGGGTAGCTAGAGGTTACAGGATTACAGAGGGGATGAAAATACTACTGAAAGATAAACAACAACAGTGTAGGTAATCGTTCAGCCTCGAATTTGCCATTTGCCCTGATATTAGATTATAAATTAGAACTATAGCAAACAAACCCGACAAACATTCACAAATCACAATGAAATAAAATTAGAGATGTATCTATAATTTATATTAATTTCTTTTGTCGACAAATTATTCACAACTTTTAAATTTTAACATCGCACGTTTAAACGTCAGAACTAATTTGATCTTCAAATATATAGATACAAAAACTTAATTTCTCAGAGTATATGACCAAAGCAGCGGCGACTCGTACAGTAGGACCACAGTATCATGACCCTACCTTACCTAGCTGTTGATTAGTCCCTTGTCTGTGCTACCGCCACCAGATGGCAGCTGATTTTTTCATACGGTTTCCCCTGTTGAATTATTAACTCTAAAATATATTCGTATTAGGGTAGACTGGGGACAAAAGTAACATTTTCACTTTAAATATTTTTGGGTGTTAAACTATAAGGTTTATTTAAAATTTCTTTGCATCAGTATATACACTATCTTATTGTCAACGGTTTGCGAGAATACTTTTTTTCTTGTAACTGAAAGCAATACAAGAAATTCTGTTTTTTAATAAACATGTAAAGTGTTACAATTGTCCCCTACCCCGAGACAATTGTAACAGTACTAGGGGACAATTGTAACAATGGTAGAAATGGATACTTTGAACATTACTTTTATTGAAACAACTAGGTTTACGAGATTAACTATATATTTCATACAATAAACGTGAAACGCAAACATTAATTAAATTTATTCAGATTCACAATTGTGACAAACGTATAAATCATTTTGCTTCGTACAGTCTACATGAGACCAGCCCTTACATTCAATACACTGCATCCAGTTTTCTCCCGCCTTACTTGAGCTATACGGCTCTAAACACACCTTACTTGAGCTATACGGCTCTAAACACACTAAACAACAAGTGTCTTCTTCATCATCTTCACTTGATGACATGACTTCTTTTTTTTATAATTATTTTTTATAACTCTCTTACCAGGTTTGTTTGTTTTATTTTTTACCGAAAATTCTATATTTTTTTTAACTTTTTTTTAATGTTTTTCAACGTATTCAGATTGGATGGCTTCTTTTTCAGGAGTATCAGTATAGATGGCTGATTTCCTCATTTTCCTTTTTCTTATCACATTTTTTCTCGGGGGAGCTTTTGGTAGTGTTGTAGTATGTTACAACCGTCTCCGGGCATGGTTGTTACAATTATCCCCACACTGAATGTCGCCTCTTAAAGCCTTGTAACTTATTTAACAATTACTAAAATCATTCTAAGTAACAGAATATTATGTAGAAACGTCCATTTTCCGGTCTTGATCTACAAAACGTTATTTTCTGGACGAAAAATTGTCCAGAAAGTGTATATTTTCTGGTCGGTCTTAAAAAAAATTATTTCGAAAAAAAACCAGTGGCTAACACTTTTTTTTTAAATAATATTTCGTCATTTGTTTACACGAACACCTGTGTGGTGAAAGTGGAAAAATTTTGCTTTGTCATGGAAATGCCTTTTTTGCCATACTAATGTGTAGCAAAACGCAATCCAGTATCTCGTTGCATTTTTGCAATAGTTCTTTTGTTTGTGAGACAAAATATATACCCTTAAAAACGTATCACGAGCAAGCGTGACACCCAAAACATTTAGCCTGCGGTGCATTTTTTTACAGGGTGTGGTCGATGGTACCTTAGACGTTTCTGACGAACCAGTAAAGGAATCGTTCTGAAAATTTGGTCGCGTACATAAACGGACATGCTCTACCAACCTAAAATATTTTTAACAATACAGTGTTGCCGCTTCCACACAAAAATAATATTAACTTCGATTTTTTAAATGCAACACCATATATTTTATTTTATTTTCGAAACCCCCATTCCTTTCCTTACAATTTTTATTACCTCTACTCTATACTTATCTCTTACCGTTTCTAAGATATAAATTAATTTCCGTTTTTTTGTCCGAAAACGTCACTTTTAAAAATGCTGATAATTTTGAACTCTAAAACACTGAAACCCTGAAATTTGGTAAATAGTTAACTAATACCATAGGGCTCTTTGCCCTGGTCCCAAATCTTAGTTGAAAAATACACTTATTCTGGTAACTTGAAAAAGTGACCATAAGTCCTTTTTTTCAAATGTAACACCCTGTATGTTATTACGGATTTGAAAAGCTGCTAAAATTTCACTTAATTCTTGTATATCATAAGTACCTGTACCTAAACTAACTAGTTTAACCATCTTTTTGACGTATTAAGCATAATTTGTAAAATTTTCTATACAATTCAATTTTTATTCGGTTATTAGTAAGTTAGCCATGACAAAAACTGATGTTTACGTATGTTACTATGGTTATCGTTTTGACATTTCATTAAGTTTAGATACAAGATAGAAATACACTTTAAAGTCATGGAAGAAAACTATACAAATGCAGTTCTTATGAATTTATTTATTTTATTTGGACAATGTGTGTTTGCATTAACATGCAAAAAAACATTAAAACTAAATTTTTCTTGAAATCCATGCAGTCAACACCCGCATATTAAAGTGTTTGGATGTAAACGGCCAGCGTTTTGAATATCTGTTAAAATAGCATTTTATTAGTTATAATTTTAGTAGTATTTTATTATTTGACTACCTAGTTAATATTTAATAAAATTGTCCTGGATCCTTATGAATTTTCTAAGATTCATTGGCGGTAAATTAGAGTACATTTCGTTAAACTTTATACATGTCCTGGCGATAATTCACATTGTCCAAATAAAATAAATAAGTAAATTCATAAGAACTGCATTTGTATAGTTTTCTTCCATGACTTTAAAGTGTATTTCTATCTTGTATCTAAACTTAATGAAATGTCAAAACGATAACCATAGTAACATACGTAAACATCAGTTTTTGTCATGGCTAACTAACTAATACCCGAATAAAAATTGAATTGTATAGAAAATTTTACAAATTATGTTTAATACGTCAAAAAAATGGTTAAACTAGTTAGTTAGGTACAGGTATGATATACAAGAATTAAGTAAAATTTTAGCAGCTTTTCAAATCCGTAATAATAAAAAGGACTTATGGTCACTTTTTTAAGTTACCAGAATAAGTGTATTTTTCAACCACCCTGTATACTGCAACTAAGATTTGGGACTAAGGCAAAGAGCCCTATGAATAGTATTAGTTAACTATTTACCAAATTTCAGGGTTTCAGTGTTTTAGAGTTCAAAATTATCAGCATTTTTAAAAGTGACGTTTTCGGACAAAAAAAACGGAAATTAATTTATATCTTGGAAACGATAACAGATAAGTATAGAGTAGAGTTAATAAAAATTGTAAAAAAAGTAATGGGGGTTTCGAAAATAAAATAAAATATATGGTGTTGCATTTAAAAAATCGAAGTTACTATTATTTTTATGTGGAAGCGGCAACACTGTATTCTTAAAACTATTTTATGTTGGTAGAGCATGTCCGTTTATGTACGCGACCAAATTTTCAGAACGATTTCTTTACTGGTTCGTCAGAAACGTCTAAGGTACCATCGACCGTGAGACACCCTGTATATGGGTTTGTTGTGTTGTAAATTAGTATTCGATCAATAAACACTAATATAATAGACCCTTGGAGTTAATATTGTACTGTTCTTTTGATCAGATTGACTAGATAAATTGATATTTACTTATGTACACATTCTAAAATGGTCAAAGGTCTTTTTATCATTTCTAGTGTTATCTGCAAGAAATTATTATTTGCCATATTACTTAATTTGGCAAATATTTTTATATTGTGGCGCCAGTATCTACAATCGAAAAATTAAGACATAGTAATCCCAAGTATTAGGCAATCGAGACGTAATAAAATACCACTATGATAAACTGATGCTACCGACTACTACAGATATTAACATACATAGGTAACTACTTAAAATCATAGCGCGCAATTCAACAAAACAAAATATTTTGGGTTAAGTTTCAAAATTTGAAAATTTTTGTTGCCTTTTTGTTCCTGCTTTCTGTGTCCATTTTGGCTGCTCTTGGAAAACGGTCGCGACTGCCCCTTGACTCATTTATTTTAGGAAACCAAAAGTTAACATTTTATTTGTTTAAGTAACCTTGGATACACTGGATAATAGTAATTGAACAAACTAGTGTATTAATCGTTATTTAATATACGCGTTAGTTACAATATTTTTCCGTCGATTGTCTTGTTAATAGATTATATTTTTTTTTTATTTAGAACCAAACTACATATTATAACAAATTTTTGAATTTCAAACTTATTGACATCGACAGAAACTATGGCAACGCCATTATGTACGCGGCAGTGCGTGCTTTGTAGTATGTTTGGTTGCCTAAAATCGTTTATTAATAAAAAAAAATATGGGCCATTAATGTATGATTTTTTATGCATTAATTAAGGTTGTAAATACACGGTCGACGGAAAAAATTATTAAATCGTTACAAGTTAGAATTCTTAAAAGAACGTAGGTACAAGGTGTACTCCTAAAAATAGGTTTTTTAAATCCAGGTAATTACCCCCCCCTCAGTAAATTGTCGTGGGATTTTCTATGTTGTATGCAGACTGGAGATACTTACCAGTTGAAACGTTGTGATATGAAAAACTAAAGGCAATGGAAGTCCAAAACACATCTATTACTCAATCTCGCAAGATGTTTTCTCGTCTCGCAAGAGTCTCGCAATTTCTCATTCTCGCAATAAGACGTCATAAAAATTTTTTTGCAGAAACTCCAACTACATGCGGGTTTTCATTATTAATTTTTTTCTTTTTTCTTTCCCTCTCATTTCACCACTTTTACATGTCTCCGACAAGGTTTAATAAAACTTAAATTTAAAAAAAAAATGTAATTGATAAATTAATAATTAATAAAAGCCAAAAACGAAATAATATTGTCAAATTTGCGCACATTTCTTTTTCTGCTTTTATTACATTATAAATCTAACCTTTGGTAACATCGACGTTGTGGTCTGGTGGTCAGCGCAGCGGCCTCACAGATCGTAGGCCCGGGTTCCATTCCCGGTGCCGGCAACGTCGATGTTAAATTTGGAAGTTGGTTTAAGAGGTGGCGCCGTCTTTCGGAAGAGACGTTAAACTGTGGGCCCCGTGTCATGGATGTTGGCACGTTAAAGAACCCTACCCTCGACAAAGAGGGATTCGGCAAAAATTACCAGATAGTGTGTGACAAATTCCCTGGCGTCGGTGATTGGCCTCGTTGCGGAAAAAGGCCGACGTAAAATAAATAATTTAAAAAAAAACCTTTGGTAACGTAAAACTGTAGGTAAGTGCACTCAAAAGACGGGTATTTTGGCATAGATAATTTACCTTTAGATAAGCAAACAATAATCACGAAAGTGGCAAATTTATGGCTTCGTGCATGAAAACAAAGCTAGACACTATTATCGTTTGACGAATGGGAAAATAGACAGGTCCGGGCTTTAAAATTTATATTCTTGCTCAAGAAATTGTAAAAGTTGCCCTTCAATTTATTTTTACGTGTAAACAGCTAAAATTTGCCCCAAATTCTTGCCAAAAAATTTGAATTTCTTCTCAATTTTTGATAAAGTTGGGAAAAGGTAGTGATTTCTGGCATTTTTAGTAGTAGCAAACCTATCAGATTTTAAGGATAGAAAATTGTTTTTAAAATTTGTTAAAATGATTCGTCGTCGTGTTTTTAGTTCGAAAAGGAAGAGAACAAGAACAAGTGAGGTCTTATAAAATCGAATATAAAAACAAACATAACTTAAATAAAAAACTTGGGTACCTATATGTTAAGGCGGCTACTTACTACGCGGGACTTGCCAAGTACTCGACTTGGAATATACTTGGCATGCACTTGTCCGAGTCCAAGTAAATTGTACACACTACGTGCCTACTTGAAAGTTTCAGTTTTATTTCGGGAAGTGCAAGTCCCGGTGCAAGTATAAAGACGAGTACTTGAAAATGGACGAGAATTCTGAATCGACATCTTTAGCTGCTTTTGTAACATTAAGTTGTGGTTACCTTTTACCCAGAAATAGAAGCGCAAACCTAGAAGATGGTGGGTATCAGCATCGTATACATCATTTCTACTTTTATGCTGCTTATGTGATGGGTACCAAATGATAGGTTCCTTTTGATAAATATCAAGAAACTTCAATGCAACTTCTTTTTTCCACGCCATTTCAAGATTTAGATACACAAATCGGCTGCTAAGCAAACACAGAAACTTGTACCTACTCGTCAAGTAAAGTCCGCGTAGTGTAGCGCAGACAAAACAAACTCGGAAAAAATTGACTCGCTGCCTTTGACTTGGACCCGTTTTCCGACAACCGATGGGAAGTGCAAGTTCTTGTCCAAGTCAGTGCGAGTCGCCGTACATACTACTCGCTACTTGCCAAGTACTTCGCAAGTACTTGTCAAGTCCCGCGTAGTGAGTAGCCGGCTTAAAACATTTTCCAGCAAAATTTCTTGTTCAAGAATTTGATAAGTGTTTGCCCGAGAACGTGACCCGTGGATTACTGGCTTTATTAAAAGCCGTATGTCGAGGTGTACAGATTTTAACCAACCAGCAACTTTGACAGAATTATTTTTTTCACAATCAGACACAATTCACTAAACTACACAAAAACTAGAAATCCGTAAATAAATATTAAACACCCACAATCATCCACGATAGCTAAGAAAACTACAAGGAATCCACAGAGAAACCAAAACACAACAACAAAAATGGCGGCCGAGCCGGTTCTGGGAGGGTATTTTGAGCATGTCGGTAAAGTAGGACATGCCGATAAAACAGGTAAACGAGGTTTGTGCGCATGCACAAAGGTGTCCAGAGGTGCAGCTGACCGTCGAGTCATGCGCTCGATTTTTTCACCCATAAAACGGAACTTTTGTTTGCGCAGGAGATAAGCTGTACGTATCGAAAGGTAAATTGTCTATGCACGGCACGTATCTAATGAACTCTCGGACTATAGTAACTTTCCGTTTATATTGATTTTTCATTATCACCCTGTATAGTGTGTGGTCGTGACCGTGCGCTCTAACAAAACGAAGGCTATCAAGCAAACTATTAAATTGTTTTATTTATTAGTAAAAACAATCATCGCACACCGCACAAAATTACAAAATATTTTTACACAAACGTTCTTAACAGCCTTCAATTCGTACCACTCTGGACGCGGTGCATCGGAACGCTATAGTTTGTCCTTCGTGCCAATTTAAAAAATACGAATAATTTCAAGTATATCTGTCATAATAAAATAAATGTTAATAATTTCCCCTATCTCTAAAAAGATATACATTCATAAACATAACAACGCTGCGTTAAGTCAGTCGCTGTCGTTTGTCGACCTTTTAATATAGTTTCATTGAAAGATTATTTAAATATTTAAACGAATATAAAACAATATTCAACAATTATTTGATTAAACTTCATTTTATTTCAAGTGTACTGAAGGATAAGTTTAGTTGTTTGTAAAACGAATAATGGAAAATAGTGAATTGGAATTTGAACATATCAGTGTTAATGTTAATGAAAATGATCTTGAAACTGGTGCTTTAAAAATATTGCGAGTTATTCGACCTCACTGGCCGGTAGCAGGTATTAAATTTAAGGTAGGTATTATTTTCTATTTAATTTAATTCTAATATAGTTATGCAAAAGTAGGGAAAATCCTGGCATGACGCAACAAAGAATATCCAAGTTTCTGATTGGATCTTAATAAAAGAGTAAATATTTAATTTTATTTGTTTACAATCATTTAATAAGTTGGCGCATAATTTTACAAGTAATTGTATTCATATACATGTCATTTGATATATATACAGTGTGTATCAGCAAATGAAATAAATTTAATAATAAATTGCTGGGACACGTCGATTGGTATTTCTAGTTGCGCATTTTTTTCAATAAAAACTTTTTGCACAGGGTTGTGTGTCATGTGACAGTGGCAGGGTGACCACCTCTCCGGTTTTCACCCGGAGTCTCCGGTTTTTTATACTTGACCTCCGGGCTCCGAGTTTTTTAGTAACAGCTCCGGTTTTTAACAATTTTCGTATTTTTCCTACAAAATAACTTTAGTGAAGAAAATTTTTCTTTTTATATTCTCTTGTATTTAAGTAGGTAACTTACTTAACGTGATTTTAGAATTTATTTTATGTTTGTGTTAACTTTTGACTAAGAGTTTGTTTGTTGTTATTTTTTTAATTTGGACCTAAAAACTTATTTTGGAATTTATCTAGAAAATGTTTGAAAACAATAATCCTTACCTGTTTAAAGAACTACCGCGCACCGCCCATAATAATCGTTGGATTGGTTTTTAAGGCAATTCCTGACGTATAAATAAAAATAATTTTTTTTATTTCAGCTTTTATTGTGTACCTACTTATAATTATTAAGGTTGTTGACCGTTACTCATATAATCTTTAGGTTTTGATAGCCCAAAAAAGGGCGTGGAACCCAAAAATGTTTGCCTGCGGCGCGTTTTTAAACAAATTTAAAAAAATTTAATATCTCCGGTTTTTAACTGGATACAAGGTGGTCACCCTGAACAGTGGCCAATACCCACTTTCTTATTTTAAATACAACACCATGTATATTATTCAATTTTTGGATTCTTCGGAAAATTTTTGACATATTTCATGTACCGGGTGGTCAAATAAGCGAGGACGTCGGCTTTATCTCGGAAGCCATTAATCGTACAACTTTCGGAAAGATTTTTTTATGAGTAAAGTGGTCAAGAGAAATTGCTGGAAATTACTTTTAAGTTCCTCATTTCGCCGCAAGGGGGCGCAATTAAAAAATGTTTTTTTAAATTCTAAATTTCTCCGGAAATTCCCATATTAAGGTATAACTCTGATTACAACATCGAAAAGCTTAGACAATTCTGCATCATTTTGGTTTAACGCTCATTGGCGTACCGACCTTGATAAGAGTGGGGGAAGCTATTGAATGTGTAAACATTAAAATCGCTATAACTTCTAAATGACTTATCCGATTTTACTAAATTTAAGCTTGTTTGGAAGGGAAAAATAAGTATCTTCAATTGCCGTATCCAACAGTACACGATAGTGTTTAATAAAATTGCTAAAGGGCGCAATTTGTAATAATAACAGTTTTTTCGATTTTATCCCGAAAATTCAAATCATACGGTATAACTATGACATCATAATCGAAAAGTAGATGAAATTTGCAAGAAAAGATGTAAAGACCGCAGTTCGATATCTTTGTTAGTTTCAGAGTTATTGCCAAAACAATAATTTTTAATACAAATTGCGCCATCTAGCAATTTTATTAGAAACTATCTTGTACTATTGGATACGACAATTGAAGGTACTTACCTTTTTCTTCCAAACAAGCTTAAATTTAGTAAAATCGGTTCAGTCGTTTAGAAGTTACAGCGATTTTTATGTTTACACTTTCACTTAATAAGAGTGGGAGAAGCTATTGAAAGTGTAAACATTAAAATCGCTGTAACTTCTAAACGACTTATCCGATTTTACTAAATTTAAGCTGGTTTAGAAGTACCTTCAATTGTCGTATCTAATGGTACACGATATTTTCTAGTAAAATTGCTAGAGGGCGCAATTTGTATTAAAAATTATCGTTTTGGCAATAACTCTGAAACGAAGAAAGATTCGAACTGCGGTCTTCACATATTTTCTTGCAAATTTTATCTATTTTTCGATTATGATGTCTTAGTTATACCGTATGGTTTGAATTTTCGGGATAAAATCGAAAAAACTGTTATTATTACAAATTGCGCCCTCTAGCATTTTATTAAACACTATCGTGTACTGTTGGATACGGCAATTGAAGATACTTATTTTTCCCTTCCAAACAAGCTTAAGTTTAGTAAAATCGGATAAGTCGTTTAAAAGTTACAGCGATTTTAATGTTTACACCAGAGAACACACAGCCAACCAAGGTTAATATTCTGTGGTTTACACTTTCAATAGCTTCTCCCACTCTTATCAAGGTCGGTACGCCAACGAGCCTTAAACCAAAATGATGCAGAATTGGCTAAGCTTTCCAATGATGTAATCAGAGTTATACCTTATAATGGGAATTTTCGGAGAAATTTAGAAACAATTTTTAATTGTGCCCCCTTGCGGCAAAATGAGGAACTTAAAAGTAATTTCCAGCAATTTCTCTTGACCACTTTACTCATAAAAAAATCTTTCCGAAAGTTGTACGATTAATGGTTTTCGAGATAAAGCCGACGTCCTCGCTTATTTGACCACCCGGTACAATATCCTATACCTATCTTTAACTGTTTCGGAAATATTAAGTGTTTTCAGATTTATTGCATATTAGCGTTTCTTTTTACTGATATGAAATTTAAAAAAAGGTATAAATGGTTTTGTTTACTTTTGTTGAAAAGTCCTGACCTCAGCAAATTGTTGTCTGTCTGCATGACAGTAGTTGTCAGTGTTATAGTCTTTGGAATTTCGTTAACTGCATATCAGAAAAATGGTTTATTTAACAAAAATGCACAAAATAACAATTCTACAGATGATTGGTTCAGCCAGAATTGCCCCCATTAGTCTTCTAGGGAAATACTCACTGGATTAGAGAAGAACATACGCAATATTCTGAAAAGGTTAATTTAATTAAGATCATATCATAGGTCCTTTTTTCACTAATGGCAATTTAAATTTCGATTATTGTTTAGCACTGCTCCAAAAAAATGTCTTGCCAACTTTGACAAACTTATATCCTGATCCAGCAAACCCACAACTTCCAGCGAATATGATATGGTTTCTGCAAGATGGAGCATCGCCCCATTACCAAATCAATGTCCGGCAGTACCTCAAGCGAGTATTTCCAAATCGGTGGAGAGGGAGGCGTGGATCGATGCATGGAATGGCCAGCACGATCCCCTGATCTGACGCCATTAGACTTCTTCTTATGGGTTATGTCAAAAATATTGTATACAAGACTAAACCCCTCGACTTAGCTGACTTAAGAAGACGATTAACCCTTGCGATTAGATCCGTCACGCCTGAGATGTTCAGTAACATTAGAAGAAATTTCTATTTAAGATATGATGTTGCCAAGACGTTCGCGGCGAGCATTTTCAACATCTCCTGCATTGATGTTTTTTTTTTGTTTTTTACATTATTAAGAAATAAACAGTATTACCCATTAGTTTTTGAGAATGTTGTTAATTTTTGCAATAAATCTGAAAGCACTTAATATTTCCGAAACAGTTGAAGATAGGTATAGGATATTGTTGTACATGAAAAATTTTCTTAAGAATCCAAAAATTGAATAATGTATAGGGTGTTGTATTTAAAATAAGAAACTTGAAGAAATAGTCCATACTTTAAGTGGACTAAATATTTGAAAGGAATGAAATAAGACACTTTAAGTCTTCCTCCACTGGTATATTAAAATAAAGTTTAATAATGGGTAAAATCTCTACATGTTTCGAATGTATACACGCCCATCATCAGGAGAATATAATAAAGAGTATAAGAAAAATAATAGGTGCAAGCAGTCCAAATGGAGCTACAAGACGATGGAAAGGTAGTATAGTTACGTAACTGGAGAAACATCAAACGAAAGAATGATTTTGTGCGGGGTCACATATTAATGAAATAACATCGTAATTGTGAGGAGAAAAAAAAACTATCTATAGAATTTGAAAATTGTAGAAGTTTATGGAACTGTTAAAGAAATTTTGTGTGAGAACACATAATAGTGAAGCAACACCGTAGTAAGTGTGAGGAAAGAAAATTATATATAAATTATTGAAAATTGTGATGTTACAGGACTAATAAAGAAATGTTAGTGTGAGGAAACATTACCAGTGAAATAACACCGTGAGTGTGAGGAGAGAAAATCATATATAGATTTTTAAAACTGTGATGTTACAGGACTAATAAAGAAATATTTGTGTGAGGACATCACATTACCAGTGAAATAACACCGTGAGTGTGAGGAGAGAAAATCATATATAGATTTTTAAAACTGTGATGTTACAGGACTAATAAAGAAATATTTGTGTGAGGACATCACATTACCAGTGAAATAACACCGTGAGTGTGAGGAGAGAAAATCATATATAGATTTTTAAAACTGTGACAGGACTAATAAAGAAATATTTGTGTGTGAGGAGAGAAAATTATATTAATTTCTTCTTTATTTTAATATACCAGTGGAGGAAGACTTAAAGTGTCTTATTTATTTCCTTTAAAATAAGAAAGTTATGGTATTGGTCACTTTTACATGACACACCCTGTATAAAAAGGTTTTATTGAAAAAAATGCTCAACTAAAAATACCATCGACGTGTCCGAGCGTTTTTTCGGAAACGCCCCCATGTATTTATTATCAAATTTATTTCATTTGCCTGATACACCCAGACAGACTGTAGAATGTCCATGGCGCAAACCTAAAAGATCGTCTGCAGGACCTGCATTTTATGTATATTTGACTTGATTTTAAAAAAATTTTATCTTAATTTCCGTTATTTATTGAGATTACTCCAGATAATATCTTGTTTAAAATAATGATTAGATTTTGGACAATATTATTTAGTATGTAGTTAAAATATTTTAGACGTATTTAAACACTTAACCCAAAATTTTTAATGAATAAAAGATGAATATGTATAGCTGTTGACAGATGGCATCACCAACAAACTCATAGGATGTCTTTTTGACGGTGCACCAGAAAGAGAGACTGTTTTGATACGGGTATATGGGGTCAAAACGGATTTGCTTATTGACAGGAAAGCTGAGACAAGGTAAGCATTACTATTAGAATTTTTTTAATTTGGAGACATCTGTAATAGGGAGCCTCGTCCCAAATTTGTGGAACTTAACGCCCTTAATAACAACACCAGTGCCGTGTGTATACGAGCATTGTTGACTTGGGCGGCCATTCTTGTTCTTGACGATGTTTTATAATGACAAGATGCATCAGTTACCCCAGCGGCCCAGCGCCACACTTGCGGTATTCGTACCTATATAAATATTTTATATTCGGGCATTTTGCCGTTAATATGTAGATAAAGAATTCGTGTTCGTTAACGAATAATCGGAAATTTGGCCGAACACAAATGTTCGAGTCGGTAGATTACCACAGATCAAAGGACCGGAATAATACAGGGTGGCGCACCGAAAACTTTCCACCCAGGTTTATTTTCTTGTTAACAAATAAATCAAAATTCGGTCGAGCACGGGAACCTTAGTTCTCAGGGGGACATATTTTTTTGCTATTTTCACTCCCCCCCACCCCCACCTGCTGGAATCCCTACGACGGGGTGGCTTCCATCCTTAAAATCTTAAATGGAAAGGGAGGTCGAGTGATACCTTATTTTATAGGGAATTGAATTGCCTTCCAAACGCGACCTTGCTCGTTTAAATCGAGTGAATACCTAGTTCCTCAGAAATAGGGCTAAAAAGAAAAGAAAATTTAAAAGTAATAACATTTATTACCGCTTGTATCAATCAAATAAATGTTGAAAAATATTTTACGATTTATTAATACATGCAAATAACATAAGCGTTCGAAGCGGGGGGGGGGGGGCAAGGGGGTGCGCTTGCCCCCCCTGGCCCAAGTAGATTTGAGAATATTTTATTTAACTGGGATACACATATTTATTGAGATACAATCCAATTGATAAAACTGGTAAAACGAACTCTTGTTGCATTATATGAAATGTGGAATTCAAAAATCTCCACTAAATAGCAAAGGAAAAATATTAGAATAGAATAAATAAAGCTTTATTTTAATTTACACAGAAGATACATCCATGTTGGAATTACTGGAACATTGCAAGTTCTATCCAGCTATTCAGGCAATTGCGATAGCAATTTCGCAATTTGTTTACCTCCAACTACATGTACAGTCGAAAGATCATTCAGTACTCTCAGAAGAGTAAAAACCTGGATTCGCTTGACTATGACTGAGCACCGATTGGACGGTTTATGTATGATGAGTGTTCATCGCAAATTTGTAAAAGAAAAAAAAACACATTTAATTGAAAAAATTATTGATGAATTTGCAAAAGATTCAAGAAAATTAACATTTCTATTCTCCAATAAATCTGAATAACATAAGTTTTTTGTTGTATTTTTTTTGTTATATTTGAACATTTTTAAATATTTTGTTTAGCTATTTTTTGTTATTTAATATAATTAGGTGTTTTGCTCTATTCTTTTATTGAAGGTTTGTTGAAGTGCTAGAAACAAAAATAATTCCAATTATGCGATTTGCCCCCCCCCCCCCTTGGAAAAGTTCTTTCGGACGCCCTTGCCAATAGAACATCTTTTTCGTAAAATATGGTAGGTTTTTAACATAAAAAAGTATAAATGTTAGAGTAAAAGTAACTTTTTTACCCCACTATTTATGGCCACATTTATCAAATATCGACTTATATTTTTAAGAATTAAGCGAGCCAGTAGTAAATTAAAAAGCTGATTTTGAGACGATTTAATTCCTTTTAAAATAAGCTATCGCTCGACCTTCCTTTTCATTTAAGATTTTAAGGGTGAAAGCCACCCCATATTATGCTCCATAAAAGTGCGTTTTTATCCCTATTTCTCAGGAACTATTCACTCGATTTAAACAAGCAAGGTCGCGTTTGGAAAGCAATTCAATTCCCTTTAAAATAGGGTACCTATCACTCGACCCCCCTTTCAATTTAAGATTTTAAGCGTGGAAGCCACCCCGTCGCAGGGAGCAGGGGGGGGGGGTGGTGAAAATAGCAAAAAAATATGTCCCCTGGGTGGAAAGTTTTCGGTGCGCCACCCTGTAGATGCAAATATTCGGTTCTAAATGTGTAATGTGTGGACTGTGGATGCATGGTCTACAAACCGAACATTCAGCATATTTTTAATCATTCAATTTCAAATAATCTTTATTCAGTTATTTGGAAAACTGGTATTATTATCCCAATACCTTAAGGTTGAATTCTCAACGTCATTCAATCTATTGCCAACCTATAACCTATTTCGCGTTGATTTTTTGAGTTTATTATTTTAATAACTAACATTTAAAGAAAATCAATATCGTCGGTATATTAATTAGGTAGTATCTGATATATTACAAAAATATCCATTTATTTCATTGCTAATTTTAGGAGAATTGTATAGTGAAAGAACAATGAGTGACAATGACATAATAATGTTAAAAAAAATCTTAACCGATATTTTTCGATATACAATTCTCCTCAAATAACTTATGAAATTCCTTGATATTTATTGAATATGTCAATTATTACCTATAGAATGTCAAGTCAATACTGATTTTCTTTAAATTTTGTATAAAAGCTAGAAAACATAAATAAATCTAAGCGAAATAGGTTATAGGTTGGCAAGCATGTTGATACTCCCACCTTAAGTAAATAATTTTAATGTACAGAATGTTAAAGATTTTCGACCAATGGCTTTACCTTTATTATCTAATATTTTACCTGGCAATCAATCTGGTTTCAGAGTTAATTTTAGCACAAAGACATTATTATGTAAACCTAAAGATGATATTTTAGAAAATTGGGATTCAAATTTTGTTACTAGTATCGGTTTTCTAGATCTTGCCAAGACTTTTGATTGTCTAAATCATGAATTACTACTTGCACTACTTAAATATACAGGGTGTCCGGAAATGATGAGCAAAAAATTTAGGGGATAATTATAGACCCAAAATAAATGCTATCTCTTTCTATAACATTTTTTCGAAAATTAACGGAGTTACAGGGTGTTAAAGTTAAATTTTATTTGCAGTTTTAAAATACATACCTACCTAAGTTACTAAAACAATAAATTAAACATTCAAATCAAAGGTTCAAAGTGACGTCCTTCCTCTTCAATGCATAAATGAATTATTCTTAAAAAATTCCGACGAACTCCATGGAATATTCCTTCCTTTGCTATGCTATGTTTAAGGTTGAATATAAATTAAAATGATTTCGTATTCATCACATGCAAGCAATGTTATTTTAGCGTTTTTCTTGAAAACGGTTAGATTTATCGAAACAAAAGCAATAACCTTTTTTATGTCAAAAGGTTAGGAGAATAAAAATATTCAGTCAAAATGCTCATATAGTGTAGGACAAAAAAGTTGGGACCATTCAAATTAAATTATAGGCTCCTATGTGGCGCCCTCTACAAAATGCGAAAAAACGGTGGGCAAATTTGTATTCTTCATCCCAAAAAAGCCCCATATACGAGATTTCGTCAAAATATTATGAGCGTGGCAAAAGGTATTGCAAAAAAACTGTAAATAAAATTTAACTTTAACACCTTGTAACCAACCAACCAACCAACCAAGGGCGTCCAAAGGAACTTTTCCAAGGGGGGCAAATCATAATTGGAATTATTTTTGTTTCTAGCACTTCAACAAACCTTCAATAAAAGAATAGAGCAAAATACCTAATACTTATATTAAATAACAAAAAATAGCTAAACAAAATATTTAAAAATGTTTAAATATAACAAAAAAAAAATACAACAAAAAACTTATAAGTTATTCAGATTTATTGGAGAAAAGAAATGTTAATTTTCTTGAATCTTTTGCAAATTCATCAATAATTTTTTCAATTAAATGTATTTTTTTTCTTTTACAAATTTGCGATGAACACTCATCATACATAAACCGTCCAATCGGTGCTCAGTCATAGTCGAGCGAATCCAGGTTTTTACTCTTCTGAGAGTACTGAATGATCTTTCGACTGTACATGTAGTAAACAAATTGCTATCGCAATTGCCTGACCAATAGCTGGATAGAACTTGCAATGTTCCAGTAATTCTAACATGGATGTATCTTCTGTGTAACTTAAAATAAAGCTTTATTTATTCTATTCTAATATTTTTCCTTCGCTATTTAGTAAAGATTTTTGAATTCCACATTTCATTTTATGCAAAAAGAGTTCGTTTTACCAATTTTGTCAATTGAATTGTATCTCAATAAATATGTATATCCCAGTTAAATAAAATATTCTCAAATCTACTTGGGCCAGGGGGGGGGGGGGCAAGCGCACCCCCTTGCCCCCCCTTCGGACGCCCTTGCTTGTAACTCCGTTAATAATCAATTTTAGACAAAATGTTAGAGGAGGCGATAGCATTCATTTTCGGTCTAGAATTAAAATCTAATTGTTGCTCATCATTTCCGGACATCCTGTATATGATTTAGTAAACACAGTGAAAGGTTTGCAAATTATTTATCAAATAAATCTTAAATTACAAGAATTTCAAACGAATTTCTTTATGATGTTTCAAATTCATCCAAGGTATTAAAAAGAGTTCCTCAAGGATCTGTACTGGGTCCTTTATTATTTATAATTTATACATATAATTTTTATTTATCCATGAAATATGGTACCTAATTAGCTTTTGCTGATGATAAACAAATATTATATCACAAAAAAAAATGATAATCTTCTGCATTGGATTTTATTGATAAATGAGAATCTTTTTAATGTTTTCAAAGTAATAAAGGAGCATGGCTTGAAACTTAATGAAAACAAAACAAGTTTACTTTTAGTCGGTCCAAAATCTATTTACTCAAGAATTATAATAAACACTGTATTAAAATTATTATTAATAATTATGCGATACCGTTGGTAACATCCGCTAGAAATCTTTCATAATTTTTGATTAATATTTGACCTTTGAAAATATAAAAAAAATAAAAAATGCTTATTAAAAATTTTAAAATTAAATATAATTTTAAATTGCGCTTAAACACTGATACCAAATTAAGGCTCGTAAATTCTATTATTTTAAGAGGTTTAGACTATGGTGGTGTTATACAGGGTGTTATTTAAGTATGTGGCCAAACTCCAAGGGGTGCTTCTTTGGGTTATTTTAAGAAGAAAAGTTCATATAAACATGGGTCCGAAAATGCATAGTTTTTACGATACAGGGTGTCAAACTTTAAAAAAAATCGGATGTTCGTAAATATCTCAATACTCTTTTATTCGAATTTGTTGAAATTTGGTAATTCTGTTTGTAATAACAAGAGACAAGAGGATAATTTAGCCTCAATTAGATTAAAATTATTAAGTCCAGTGGCGTCCCGGAACACAGTCCAACTAATATTTTTGACAAAATCTCATTCTCTCTTTATCATAACAAGCCGACAAGACGTCAAATGCAAAGGTCCACTCGCCTTCTTTGGGTTTTATTTGAGCCAATTTGTAACTATTGGGAAATCACCTAATGTACATAATGCCGGTTTCAACAAGTACAAAACAGTACAAAACTACGTATTGAAAGTTATTTTTCAAAAAGAGAAACGCTATCCAACTGATCAGTTATACAATGAATATATTTTAAATATTCGAATGTTGTATTTCTATAACATTTGTCTTTTTTATATAAAAATAAAAATTTGCAAGCAAGCCTGGAACACTCATATCAGACTAGACAAATATCTGACCAGAATTTAGTTGTTCCTTTTTATAGAAGAGATGGTAACCAAAGATTTACGACTAGTTTAGGTCCGAAGTTGTTTAACTTGCTACCAATCAGCATAAAAAATGTATTAATTTATAAAAGATTTGCCAGGATGTGTCGGCCACTTATTTTTAGAAATTATAGGACATTTCTTGGCCTGCTGTGATTGTCATTATCAATTTTCTATTTTTTTCCTTGTTGTCTTTTTTTTCTTCTTCTCTAAATTTTTCTCTTAATTAAGTAGTCTATAAACTCTGAAATTTAGTAATGTCTACTATTAAGTTTAATTTATGAACATGATTATATCTAGGTACCTATATAAGTGTGTAAAGTGGGTCTCTTTCTACGAATAGAGTAAAAAAGTCACTGCGCACTAGTGCGTAAAACAAAACCAATTGTAATAATATGCATATTAAAGTAATCAATCTATTTTACGCATCACGTAAAAAGTTACATTTTATTTACAGGGTGTTCATTTGAAAACTTCCACCTCGATTTTCCTGCTTTAAAATGAAAATGTGAAAAATCGCTCGGACCCGTCGATTTTTATTTCGAGGGGGACATCTTTTGCGTATATTGTCAATCTTTTTACTTCAAGCCCCTTGGAGGAAGGGGAGGTGTAAGATATAAATCTTAAATGGATACCCCTATTTTATATAATTTTTTTGGATTCTGCATAAAATTCTAAACATTTTTTAATAAAAGCATTATTAATCTATACTTAACAGTTTCCGAGATATTGACTCTTGAAAAATGACATTTTTGAATTTTGGTAGCGTCAAACCGGAAGTACTATATTTCTTACATCCGGTTTAACCGAAAGTTCACACTATTGGAAAGATAATAAAAATCGAAGTTAGGGACATATAAGCCGTTTTGCTCTAAGACGTACAGTTAGAAAGCTAGACGCTGCCAAAGTTTAAAAATGTCATTTTTCAAGAGTAAATATCTCGGAAACTGTTAAGTATAGACTAATAATGCTTTTATTAAAAAAATGTTCACAATTTTATGAAGAATCCAAAAAAATGATATATAAATAGGGGTATCCATTTAAGATTTAGATCTTACCACCCCCCCCCCACACCCTCCTAGGGGCTTGAAGTTACAAGATTGACAATATACGCAAAAGATGTCCCCCTCGAAATTAAAATCGACGGGTCCGAGCGATTTTCCACATTTTCATTTTAAAGCAGGAAAATCGAGGTGGGAAGTTTTCAAATGAACACCCTGTATAGTTTCAATAGTGCGTAAAGGAAGTATTTTACGCACGGTAGTAAAAAAACAAATTTTTTAACATATCGGAAGATAAGATTGGATGGCGATGACGACGCAGTTGAGGCCAAAGGTTAACGTTATTAACATTGAACAGTTATTATTTTATAGAAAAATAACACAACCACAATGAAAAATTCAAAGTCGCCTTACTGTGTCTGTATGTATTTTGCCTAGAAAATAATAACAAGAATTTTTTCTAAATAACTTTTAATTGGCTTATCAGAAAATAACAAAATTTGGTGTGCCAGTCCATCATACAAGGACCTTCAAAAAAGTCTAATACAATTTTGATGTAAAATTAATAGTAAAGCCAATATTTGATGGTACCAAAATTTACATAGGAGTTCCCATGGAAAGTCTTGATTTAAACGGTGTTGGGTGTTTTCTCTAAACTTTTAATTGTGCATTTGACAACCTTAAATTCGTTAATGCAATTGTAATTTAAAAAAAGATTAGGATCCCAAAGAGTAGGCAGAGACAAATAAAGTAATAGCCAACATCCTTATGAATTTTATTAAGTATTTCCGTTATGTTTGTTAATTTAATGCGACCGTACAACTTAAAAGCATATATAAAAAAAACAAATATTTATTGCAAGTATGCTGAAAACGGTTATTTTCTAATTTAATTGTAAAAAGTTATGAAAAGAGAGAATCCTGTATTTCATTGAGATATTCATAGTCGTTTCAGCAGTGGCGGATCCAGAACTTCACATGACCTTAATGGTTTTTAGAAGTGGATAAAATAATACAAAAAAAATGTACCTACTCCAAAACAAGTGCATATATTTATTAGACAAGAGAGAACTTACAAATAAAACTCTGAATAACATATTATACAAAACGTAACTTCTATGTAGTCTGTCTTACGGCGATCGTCCATTAGAATATTTCGAAAAGTAATGCAATTTGAATCCTGTAAATTTGAATAATTTGCAGAGACGCTCTCTTCAAATGAATTAACAGCGACTTCCGCTGACACCAGAAGTTGTCTCAAACTTACTTATTTTAAATGGAGCACCCTGTAAAAAAATTTTAAGATAAAGAGAATTAGATGTCTAACTTGCTCTGTTGTCGTTGGAAACAACCGTGCGGTTTGGTATCGCGGACATCGAATAGCAAAGTCAACAACGCGATTTTTGTACCGTGCGAGCAAAAATTATTTGCATCAAAGAGGGCCTTGCTGAATTAACAATCAATCAGTTATTCCGTCATCTTTGACAGTCGTTACAAGTAATTTGATTCATCGCTAATTTTTCCAATTTCTTGAACAATTCACACATTGGGCTTTACGGAAAAGCACAAAACATTCATGGTTGAAGCGTATTTTCGAAACGGGGTTAGAGTAAATGATGAGTGGCAATACAATCCGGGTTAGTGCATGGACGATGTTCACGAACATTTTCCTAACGTTGCTTTTATTGCTTGAGATTTTTATCATTGCCTGAAAAGAACCGTGACTGTGTTAAGGGAAACAGGTTCTATACAACACAAAAAAAGGAGCAGGAAACCCATCTGTAAGAACAGAAGAACTTGTTGCAAACGTTCGTGAAATAATGCAAAATACGCCAACAAATTGTATAAGACGCCTGTCCCAAGAAGTGGTAAAATCTTATGGAACATGCAGGACTATCCTTAAGAAGCAGCTAAATTTATTTTCTTATAAAGTGCAAGTATTTCAAGAAATACAAGCCGCAGATTTTGAAAGACGCAGGAATTACTCTCAATGGTTTACTCAAATTTTATTGGAAAGAAATGATTTATTAGACCTGACATTTTTTTCGGATGAAGCCTGGTTCCACCTCTTCGGTTATGTGAATTCTCAGAATACACGCATGTGGAGTAGTGAAAATCCCCATTTTTTTGTAGAGTCCACATTGCACCCTCAAAAAATTGGTGTCTGGTTAGCTGTTTCCCGAAGAAGAATTATCGTTGGTAATATTTTTTTCCATGATACAGTTACAGCACAGCGGTATAGAGAAAATATTTTGAATCCATTTGTGGAGCAATTACTTGACGACGAACTGGATATTTTCAACAGGACGGTGCAACCGCCCATACAGCCGCTGAAACTATTAACTGCTTACGCAATTTTTTCGACGACAGATTGATCAGTTTTCGATCAGACATTGAATTCCCACCTAGATCACCTTGTTTAACAGTTATGGATTACTTCGTTTTTCCTTATTTAAAGAACACTATTTTTAAAATACCAGTTGCAAATTTAGAAAAATTACAAGAAAGGATAATCATCCAAGAATGGGGTAACATTTCTCCCGAGATGCTGGTCAACACTTTCGAAAATATGAAGAGACGTGTAGATTTATGCTTGTAGCATGGCGCGGTGGCCAATTTCAGCAATTTATGTAATTATCTTTCTTTTTCTTTCTGTATATTCTTACTTTGTTAATTTTGTAAACAACAAAAATAAATTTGTATTTGTCTACTAATTTTATTACTCATTAGATTGGCATATCATGTCATAATATAAATTTGACAAAATTTTAACCTAGATTTGGTTAGATATGTCGTCCCCATATCATTGTGATCTAAACCAAGCCGTACGTTTTTTAATCCAAGCCCTCTTTGATGCAAATAATTTTTGCTCGCACGGTATAGTGGACGCACCTTAACATGACGTTACTTTTTATAATAATTTCAGGAATATTCTTATTCTCAGTCGAAAAGGATTAGCACCAAACCTTTACGCAACCTTTGAAAATGGTTTGGCTTACAGATATCAACCAGGATGCACTCTAACTTCCGAGACCGTTAGGAAACCAGAAATTTACACTCTGGTAGCCAAAAGATTAGCAAAACTGCATAAGATTAAAGTTGAAGAAGTAGACTGTCCTAAACCGTTTATATGGAAGAAAGCTAGGGATTTCTTAAATTTAGTTCCCGAGGAATTCTCCTGCCCAAAAACACAATCCAGGTACATACATACTGCATTTCTGATCAATTTAGGTATTAAGGTTGAATTCTCAACGTCATTCAATCTATTGCCAACCTATAACCTATTTCGCGTTGATTTTTTGAGTTTATTATTTTAATAACTAACATTTAAAGAAAATCAATATCGTCGGTACATTATTTAGGTAGTATCTGATATATTACAAAAAATATCAATTTATTTCATTGCTAATTTTGGGAGAATTGTATAGTGAAAGAACAATGAGTGACAATGACACAATAATGTAAAAAAAAATCTTACCCGATATTTTTCGCTATACAATTCTCCTAAAATAAGTTTTCCTTGATATTTATTTAATATGTCAATTATTACCTCTAGAATATCAAGTCGATACTGATTTTCTTTAAATTTTGTATAAAAGCTAGAAACATAAATAAATCTACGCGAAATAGGTTATAGGTTGGCAAGCATGTTGATACTCCTGCCTTAATTATATTATACAATTTAAAAACCATAATCATGATACACGTCATAAAAATAAAATAACCATAAAACCTAAAACAAATAAGTCCATAGGACAAAAAAATTTCAAATATTTATGTTTTTATTTAAACGATTATTTACCAACAAAAATAAAAAAATTGATTTCATTAAAAAAAATTAAAGTCGAAATAAAAACATGGATATTAGAAACAGACAATTTGAAAATATTTTTAGAAATGCTTTAATTATTTATATTGTTCTTAATAATTTATATAAGTAATATTTTTTACTTAAAAATTATAAATTAATAATTTTATTATAGGTAATATATTTCTTCAAAAAAGCTGCGTTTATACTATAAATTAGCATTTTTACTTTAAAACTTGATTTTTAATGCATATTTGTGATTTATGATTTTACATACTAAAATGAAAAATAATACTTGCCCCTAACAAGCTCAGCTTCAGGGGATTAAAGAATAAGTTTATAGAAGACAACATAAATATATTTATTTTATTAAGTATTATTAAATTTTTTTTTAAATAAACTTATTAATTATTTTATAAGATTTTTTAAAGCAACAGCCAAATGTCAAAAAATTACACAAAGCAGGTACCTATTAAAAAATACGTCAATAGACCAAAATTTTCCTATAGGTTTTAAAACACTTTTCAGATTTATTGTTTTTAACCACAAAATGGATATTATTTTATATTATCACAGCTTTTTTAATAAAGGTGTAAAAATCAGATATTCAAAAGAAAAAAGACCAAAAACGAAAGATAAGAATCCAAAAAATAATTAGAAATTACAAAAGCAATTACCATTATCTTTTTGTTTGTATAAAATATTATATCATTATTTGCAGGGTACCTACCTACATAAATTGTTATATAGATATGCAATGATTAAATTTATAACAAAATTATCTTTAATTACTTATTTTCCCTTATTTATATTATGTTAATAATATGTGTGGTACCTATTGTATTGTATGTGGCAAATAGTCGACTGTGGACTTTACCGAACTTGTTTTTAAAATGCAGACTTTCTGAAAACTTATAATGTCCATATTTTCTATAGTAAAGAAAAGAAGATATCAAAAACCCAAAAATACAATTTATATGCTTTTTAGGGATACCAAAATTAATGAGATTTATGTACGAAAATGCAAAATTAAAAAAAAGTTTTAAATTGGAATACACACTAATACACAGGTCGTTTTACTTTTGTAAAAGTCTTTTAATACATCATACCGCTGTTGTTGGGATTGCTTGGGTTATGGCTGCCCGTAGAGTCCTAACAAGGACGAAACGGCCGTCGTGGTCTACCCGCCCCAGGGTATCCATTGTGCTTGGATCCCTGTGTATTCCAACATAAAAAACCATTACACACTTGTCCGATATGCCACAATTATTCACTTTTAATTATTTTCGCGGACACTATAATATTATCTTCTCAATCTTTTAAAAATGTAAATGATGAAAAATGATTCCAAGCCTAAATGAAAACACTGTAGTAGTGTTAAAACTATCTATTTCATTTACAATAACGCAAATATTTGTTTTTTGCTTTTTTTAAACTGTTTTATTAAGTGCTTAAAATTATGTCCATTTTGTTCTCAACAGAAGTAATGTCAATTTTCAAATTCCTCCATAACTTTTCGAAAAATGTATCTTGGATTACTTCGACAAGCATCAATAGTACATTAAGCTATATTACTTTCAACCTACTGAGCCCATAAGTTTAAATAATATGGGGCCTAATAATACCTTGCAAAAGTATATCCGGATACACCGCCTCCATGGCAGCGCAGTTGTTTTTGGGTTGTTTTTATGTTCTGCTTAAAACCAGCAAGAAACGGTTCAAAAACAGCTTAAAAACACAGCAAGAATCAGCTCAAAACAGCAAAAAAAGCTTCGCCCTGCCTTGGAGGCTCCCTACCGTTGGCCCCCGGAGTCTGAATTATTGAATTCTTTAAAAAACCTAGATACACACTCATTCCAAAATAAACAAGGGAGCCAATACTTGATGACCTGAAATTTTGCATGGAATTTCCGTTGTTGCGCCAACCGAGGCACCATATGTACCCAAGCTTATTTTTCTATTTTAGTTTTAGTTGCATAAGATTGTTTTAGTTAGAAATATCGTCTTGAGGCTTAGGCAATCCTAGATTTTTGTATAATTTTTTATGAAGGTCAGACGCTGTTCATTTGTTTGATCAATACTTGTCTAATCTGTATATCAACAAATATTATAATACTTTTTTCACTTTTAGATTTAAAGAACTTGGTCTTCCCTCCCAAACCGAGCTAAACGATGAAATAATTTATTTGCAAAAAACATTAGAAAAAATTAAAAGTCCCATAGTATTTTGCCACAATGATCTGCTTTTAGGCAACGTCGTTTACACGGACAGTGAAAACGATGTAACGTTTATTGATTATGAATATGCTGCTTTCAATTATCAAGCCTTTGATATCGCTAATCATTTTGCAGAATTCGTAGGTAAGTGTATAGCCTAGACAGTTTAGGATTATATTATAATTTAATAGACAACTTTGCATTTAATTAAAAACCAACAATTACTTTAAATAGAGACAACATATACCCCACCGCAGTTCAACTCCAATATCTATCAACTAACTAGCTTGTCGCATTCGATGCTGGCCCACCTCAATACGGCGGCCAGCCCGCATCGTCGGCCCGTCTTCTACAGGCGGTAACCTAGACACCAGGTGACGTTACACCCGAATGCTACTCTATGAGGCAACCTAGTTATTTTATAGATCTTGGTTTAATTCTACTGCACCTGAAGAACGACTAGCTAGCGACTATTAAATAACGCCCCCACCAACCTTCCAGCCTTCTGTTCTGAGCTTTAAGTACAAAACAAAATGTAAGAGTAATAAAAAGTATATACGTTACCTCGGAAAATGTTTGCATTGCAACCTGACCATGAAGATATATTAAAGACAAAACGAAATAATTTATTCTTCATTTAAGGGCCTAAAGGATTGTTAGGCTTTAAGGAACAATCTAAGGTAAAAAATAACCTGCTTTGGCGTTTATTACTGATTTTTCTTGAACCAAACTATTTAGTCGATTTACAAGGTCTACTATCTAATCTAATCTACTACTTTGGACCATCTCTTGGGTCTCTTATATTTTCCAACTTTGAAGACGTAATAAGTTCAAATCACATTCTTTTTACCAAACAGTTAGTTTCTTTATCCGTTCCGTCCAGAGCCCCATTTGGAAGTAAAAAATATACTATCTTTTACTTATATAGGTCATTTTCCCCTGGGTACCAGTACCCTTTTCGTTATTGGAAGCTAGTACTATAAGCACACCGGTAATGGCTTTACTTTCAGTGGTTAACGCGGCAGTCGCTGGGAACTCTCTATGGCGAGAGTTTGTGGTTTAAATCAGGAAATATAGATGATCTGACCATAATAACAATAATAATAATACTAATAATAATAAAAGTTTATTCAAATATTTTTTGACATTTAATATATAATTTTTTTTTGTATAAACTATCAATTCCAAACTCAGAAGTAAAATAAAATGTTGCCACGGTCACCTGTTAGCCCGACTAGATGAATGATGCCAAAACGTAATAGGACTTCGGAGCGTGACGTCACTACCAAATTTCTTTGAGCCCGTTTGTCCTTGTTTATAGGAGTTGCTGTTTGAGCCCGGTATAAGTCTTGACGTGGGTCCAGTGTCGAGCAAAAATTAGTTAAGAGTGGAAAATGTATCATCCCCCAATTTCACCCTAGTCACGTCGGCTATCAGGCCGGATATGAGATCGGACATATTGTAGGGTAAAGGAACATACTTCTCAATCGGTAGGTCATGGAAGCACGAAACCAATAAGGATTGATAGCTGATGCTTCTAATGACTGATGATCGTGGTTTGGAGCCCACGTTAAACCGTAGGTCCTAGTTGGAATAGCCCTGGCAGCGAACGAAGTGGAAAAAATGCGAAATAAGAAAGCAAAATTAACTTGTATTTTATTTTTAGGTCTAAATATAGAAACTGTAGATTACAAAACAATGTTTCCATCAAAAGAGCTTCAAAATAAATGGATAAGAATATATTTACAAGAATTCCAAGATAAAGCACCAAGCGAAAAGGAAATTGAAGATCTGTGCGTTAATGTTACCAAGTTTGTTCTGGTTTCGCATATTTTCTGGGGTATTTGGGCTCTTATTCAAGCGGAACATTCCCTCATTAAATTCGATTTTATGGAGTAAGTATTTGTTTATTTTTTTATCATAGGACGGTTAATATAGGGTTTTTTATTAAACATATGGGAAAAATTGACGGGTTTAATGCCTTTTCTTTTTAGGTATGCGAAAATTCGATTAGATGAATATTTTGCAAGAAAAGAAGAGTTCCTAGGTTTAAAAGGCTCAGTGTGATTTGTGCAATGCATTAAATCATACAATAAGCTCAATAATGTAGGACATATTTTGCCAAAAAATAGATTGGACTTAACGCCAAGGACTTTACTAAAATTCTAATTTCTCAGTTTTAGGATACGCTATGTCTAGCCTCCCGGTATCGGTATCCGAATCAATCCCGGTAGAAACAATGACGTCATTAACTACCGTTTTTACAATATTCCCGGTAATTTTCAGAAAAGTTGGTTTTCTACCGGTATTTACCGGAATATTTACCTATCGGGTATTGTATTGAATAGGTAGATACTTAATTACTAGAGCTTTTTTAAAATTCTTTCGATGAGGTCAACAATAAAATTAAAACAATGATTGGAAAATACCTTCGTTCGTTGTTTTTAAGAAATTCGCCTTAGTATTATGATTTGATGAATATAAAGACGTTTTAAAAGAAATTACTTTACTATAAAAATAAAAACAAAAATAAAAGATACATCTAAAACTTGTAATGTAAAAAGTACCGGTAAATAAATACGTCTATCCTAGGTCGTCATTTCTAGCGGGATTCACTCGGATACCGGTACCGTACAGCTATTAGCTACTAGCATTTAGGATACCTACTTAAATCGTTGGGTATTACATCTCTTATTTACTTCCAATGGTACCATGATGGAGGAATAAAAAATCCTTTTATCCAATATTGCAGATTGCAGCAGAACGATTTTATATTCTATTTTCTGGTACGAGATGTAGGTGAGAAAATTAGAAATAAATAAAAGAAACTATACCCCTATAAATTAGTGTACATATCAGTGATAGTTTTATTTTAAAAATTGAACACCCAGTGGTCATGATGTATAATTACAAAAGTTTTTATTTTATATAATATATTTATTATTATAGGTATGAAGGCAGAGTAAGCGGGAGCAAAAGGTTACAACAGGTGTAAACAATAACAATAAGTGCTTTCCTTTGCCCCCGTTTTTACTCTAAGTCTGAATATATTTTTAGTAATGCGCCACAGGATTTACATGATAAAAACTTTACTTAGTCTTAATGGTTTTTGTGCTTTGATTAATTAAATACTTTTTGGCATAGGTACCATTATGCATAGATATTTACCTGTAGATAAGCAAAATAATCACGAAAGTCGCAAATTTGTGGCCTCGTGCATGTAAACAAAGCTACACGCGATAAGACATGCGCACTGCAACATTATCATTTGACGAATGGGAAAATAGACAGGTTCGGGCTTAAAATTTTAAGTTCTTACTCAAGAAATTGTAACAGAGTCGACCTTCAATTTATTTTTACTTGTAAACAGCTAAAATTTGCCCCAAATTGGAATTTCTTCTCAATTTTTGATCAAGTTGGGAAATAAGATAGTAATTTCTGGCATTTTTAGTAGTTGCAAATCTATCGGATTGTGAGGGTAGAAAATTGTTTTTAAGGGTTTATTTCTAAAATTTGTTTAAAAATGATTCGTCGTCGTATTTTTAGTTCAAAAAGGCAGAGACCATGTCAAATAAACTTTAAAAGTTGAAAAATCGAATATAAAAACAAACAAAACCAGCAAAATAACCAATTTTCGATGTTATCGCGTACGTAACCTCAAGCCAAATATTAGTTGGTATATCGCTTGTATTGATTTTTACAATTCGGCAAAAACTTGGGTTTGTTACGTGTACATTGTCGAGCACAATTTCTTGTCCAAGAATTTGAAAAAGTTTTTGCCCGTGGATTAATATAAACTACCTAAGTATTTACATTTTTTCTTTTATATAATATAAGTAAGGGGGAACTAGGGATGGTTCAACCATTTAGTATTTGATTGTCTATATGCTGGATACAAATTCGAAAATGTTCCTGTATAACTAAATTACTATATAGCTGAATGCTTTGGGCACCTAATTTCTCTATAAAACAAGAAAAAAGCACTAAACTTTATTTCTGGTTATGCTTACCAAAAAAGCTTACATTTGGTTGTATGTCCCCCAGGCACGGGGTAGATCCACCCAGCGTGTGGGGTACATTTAACCAGTGTACAAAGACAACAAATTATAGAAATATTTTATTATTAAATTATAGAACAAATCATAAAAATACATAGTATTTAAAAAACCAATCTTTCAAACTATAACTAACTAAGTACCTACTACATTTTTTTTTAACGAATATTCCACCCTTTAAAATTAAATTTAAATTTATAAAGAAAATAAATTCTAGCTGTGCCAGAATTTTGTGGCGTCGGTAAAATCATCATAATATCGTCTCTTTCTATGTTTGAAATATCAGGAATATCTATAAAAGTAAAAGTTGTCGAATTATTTTTACGCCTTAAAAAATTTATTTCGTAGTCTTTTAAATTCTTGGAGCAAACCTGACCTATGTAATAAATAGTGGATGTTTTTGTAGAAAACTTTGTTAAAACAAAATCTTGGACGTTAATTAGAAAGTCTTGTTCTTTAAATATAGGAAATTCATCCAGAGATGAATCATTATCAGAATCAATAAGATCAACTAAAGATTCATCGCTGTCTGTGTCCTCATTGATTTCGGGAATTAGTTTACGTTAAGTTAATTTTGATTTTTTTAATGCATCCTTTCTTTGTTTTTCTTGTTGCTTTTTCTCTATTTCTTCCATAACCGCTGTAGACGTGTAGATGTTCGATTTAGATTGCCTTTTTTTTAATATCCTTTGCTTTGGTATTATTAATAAAATAGGTATGTATGGGGTAGATTTAACCGGTTTAATCTACCCCAAATGACATGATTGAATCTACCCCATACATACCTATTTTATTAATAATACCAAAGAATCACAATGTGATTTTTTAGGTTATGTTTTTGTGGTAATAAGTTAAGGCCTTTTTACAGTCGGCAATACTATTTGCAACTCAATTGCTGCAATGCATTGCAGGCGCAAGACATTGTCTGAAATTTGTCTTGCAGGATGTTTTACAGCTGGCAATTCTATTTTCATTGAAAAGGATCGCCAACATTACAAAAATAAATGCCTCTGTTGTTAATCTGTCAATGCGAAAACAACCGAATAACAATAACACAAAACAAACCGAATAAGCGCAAAGAAACAGTGAACTCACAACAAAAGAGAAACAACCCAAACTCTGACAAAAGTCAAACTCAGCTTGAGCGCGTCCTCTCTAGGAACTTTCGTTTTTGTTGGTCACAATGAAAATGCATATAAATCCACCAGAATTGCAAACGCACTTGCAACAAAAATCGATCACGACCGATTTTTCGCAATAGCAAGAGAATTGCCAAATCCGATCAGCTGGTTCTCTACTGCGCATGCTTATAAGCAAGACAATTGCAACTTGCAAATAGTATTGCCGACTGTAAAAAGGCCTTTAGCTAATGCCATGCAGATTTAACTATACCCACCATATAACAGATACATATAAGCAATAATGGATAATATTTCAAAGACTAGCGAGTAATATATCTTACCTTTAATTTATAAAATTTTAACTTTTCTTCTCATATATTTGCACACTGCCACTCCAGCCACCCAACTTTACACACAATAGTAACAGGCCAAAAGACAATATAGGTTAGTAAAAACACGCAGGAAATTTAAATATTTCTTTAGATAAAGGCACTGGTTGTATCTGCCGCGTGGTTGAATCATCCCTAGTTTCCCCTATATAGAAAAGTGTCTTTTAAACTTTTTGAAGCAATATATTGCCCGAAAAATTGGCGTAGGTACCTAATTAGATTGCAGGGCTGCAAATAAAATATACCAAAACATGCATCAGGATAATCAATTTTGGTGTGTGTTTCTCTTTATTTTCATACCTTGTTTGTGTAGCCTAGGCCTAGTTTGATAGTTGATTATTGAAACTAATTGTTTAACAAATAATATCATTTAATAATTTAGAATACAAAACCCATTACCACGATGTAAAGATTTTACAGTGGTAAATTGTGTCAAAATTGTTTTTTTTTTCATGATGGCAGATACATTTCCGTGCAAAAAAACGGGCATCTTAAAATTCGGATTAAGTTTAGGGCTTTTATAACTTTTTTATTTTTACTCCGATTTGGGTGATTTTTTAGAGAGCTCTAAGATACATTTATTCACTTGAAGACGACTGGAGATACCAGTTGAAACGTTGTGATTTAAAACAAATAAAGACAATGGAAGTCCAAAACTCTTTCATCATTCATACATTTATTAGTTTAAGCATGCGTATACAAGTTTTAAGAAAAATTGTTTTTTTCGCATATTATACAAGGATAATTGAAAAGTTTTTTTTTGCGTTGTGTCAAAACACCCTGTGGAATAATTAAGAAGCAAAATTACCTCAAAATATCAGTTTCCATTAAGCCGCAAATATTCTTTGTATTTTGGTTTTTGGTTCATGTCAATACGTGCCTTTTTGTTCTGTCCCAAATGCAAAATGATTTTGATTAGGTATGTCAATAATTTAAATGTTTCCATAATTTTCTCATTGCCATTGCATTCAAAATAAAATTACTATTAAAATGCAAGAACACAAATACTATTGTAATAATCAAGATTTAATTAACAAATAAATTTACGGAAAAAGGTGCGTATACCTATAAGATTTAAAAAATAACATTTTCGCAAAACATACTTAACAGGTACCAACAACCAACAACAACTTTTTCACTTAAACACATCTCTATTATTTCTATTGCCTCCTCTAGCCCTTACTGCTGCCTGTACAGTCGATTCATGCCATCAATTAGCCCGCGAATATCATCCTGGGTAATATTCCTCCATTCTTGACTCTTATGACGCGGTAGTAATTTAGGTCCACATCATCACGCTAGTCTGCGTGAGTTTAAATTACCTTCGTGTAATCTTCGACGAACTGTCCAAGAACTGACATTTTTAATTCGAACCTCTTGAAGTTGGGTTTTCGCCTGTACTGACGTCAAACGACGAGTCCGAAGAGTTTTAATAAGAAATCTGTTATCACTAGCTTTAGTTTTGCGTTTCCTAAATTATTGATATCATCAAGATCATTTTGAATTTGGGTGAGAACAAATGCACGTAATGACATGAAGCAAAGAATATTTGCGGCTTAATGGAAACTGATATTTTGAAGTATAATTTTGCTTCTTAATTATTCCACAGGGTGTTTTGACACTAGGCAGAAAGAACAACTTTTCGATTATCCTTGTATAATATGTCAAAAAAATCAATGTATCTTAAAATTTGTATAGGCATGTTAAAACGAATAACTGTATCTAGAGCTCTCTAAAAAATCACTGAAATCGGAGTAAAAATAAAAAAGTAAAAAGCCCTACCTAAACTTAATCCAAGTTTTATGATGCCCGTTTTTTTTTTGCTCGGGAGTGTAGTTGGTTTGTTAATATTACTGTAGGTCCTTTAATTCTAGCAAAGTTTTTAGATTTAATACATTTATTGTGTATTATACAAGGTGTTCTTAAATTAATGGTACATCCGAAAGAAGGCGATTCTTTAGCTTATTTCATAAATAAAATGTTATATAAACATGGGACCGAAAAAGCTTCGTTTCCGAGATACAGGGTGTTAACATTTTAATTAAAAAAATATTTTTTCATTGCCATTTTCAAACCACTCTAGATATTTTTATGAAATTTGGTACACGTCTTTTGAGCATCGAAAGGCGTTTTTAGTGTAAAATATTTTTTTTTTAAGTTTAGCAGTGACGTCCGTGCGGGGCTTGCATTTAATATTTTTGAAGAAAAAAATGGTGCGCCACTGCTTTTTCTTTAAATATAAATTATTTTTAAAATTCCCGTCTAATTTAGAGCAAATTCGGTCTCTTGACTTATTTTCTTAGGGTGCACCGTTTTCGAGTAAAAAATAAAAATCATTCTAATGCACATTCCTGGAAACGGAAACACATAACCCATTTAATTAACAAAGATAAGTAGGTTTAACAACAGTTTAGAACATTTAGGTTTTAATAACAATAACAATAGGATTAAAGCAACTTTAAAGAAATTGTTGGAAGTGACTTCCACAGCGGCTATACAAGCCTCACATCGTCTTCGCATTGATGCTCGTATACTCTTTTAAATATTCCAGGACTATTTCTTATGGTTTCAAATCCATGTATTATTCGCTGTCGTAGCTCATCTACTGGTATTCACCGGTGTGGAATACACTAAAGACTTGAGATGCCCTCATAAGAAAAAATCTAGATAATTTAATTCAGGAGACCTAAGGGGCCATGGTTGAGTTCCTCCTCGTCCTATCCACCTGCGTGGATATACGTGATTTAAGTACTCTCAAGCCAAAATAGACAAATGTGCTGGAGCCCCATCATGCATGTACCACATCTCATTTCTTAGTAAAAGAGGTAAATCTTCAAGCAATAAAGGCAATTCGTGTTGCAAAAAGTACCAATATGAATCACCATTAAGACGACCAGGTAAAAAGAAAGGGCCAATTAAATGATCCCCGATTATACCACCCCATACATTTAAGGAAAACTACTCCTGAAAGTGAGTTGGAACAATTTCATGAGGATTGTCCTCTGCCCATAAATGAATATTGTGAACATTCAAAATTGCATTCCTTGAAAAATTTGCTTCCTCTGTAAAAAGGATGATACACTCAAAGTTGAGGTTAGCTGCTAATCTATTAAGGTACCATCTGCAAAAATTAATCCTTAAAGGAAAATCCCGATGAAGAAGTGCCTGCACCCTCTGGATGTGATACGGGTATAGCAGAAAATCCCTCAAAATACGCCAGACAACTTGATGGCTAATATTCAATAATAAGGAAATTTTTCGAGTGCTGGTCTCCGGGTGTTCTATTTCATTCAAAACAGCTTCTTCGATCTGCGGTGTCCGAACAGTACGTGGTCTACCTGCTTCAATGTTTCTCTTAGTAACACTTCCAGTTTCGACAAGACATCTATGAATTCTCGGAAATATTCGATGATTAGGTACTACTCTATTTGGATAACGCTCCATGTAAAGACGTCTGGCTTCTCTCGCATTTCCATTTGCAAGACCATAGATAAAATGCATCTCAGCCATTTCAGAATTCGTAAAAATTGCCATGGTAAAACAATACTGTAACGAATATCTAAAACACTTTTGAACCTTACAAACTCTAATTTGTACACAACTTACGATTTAAAAATTAAAATGACACGTGTCACAAATAATAAAAACAAAAATTATCCAAACAACGCCATAGCCTACTAGGCCATTTTCAAATAAATAATAGGTTTCGTTTAGGTAATTAAATAAATCGTTTTTAAATGATATAGAAGAACACCCGGAGACCAGCACTAAAAAAAAACGCTTCCTTTCCGAAATACAAGGGTGTTAATGGTAATTAAATGGGTAATGTGTTTCCAGGAATGTGCATTAAAATGATTTTTATTTTTTACTCGAAAACGGTGCACCGTAAGAAAATAAGTCAAGAGACCGAATTTGCTCTAAATTAGACGGGAATTTCAAAAATAATTTTTATTTAAAGAAAAAGCAGTGGCGCACCATTTTTTTCTTCAAAAATATTAAATGCAAGCCCCGCATGGACGCCAGTGCTAAAATTTAAAAAAATTATTTTACACTAAAAAATGCCTTTCGATGCTCAAAAGACGTGTACAAAATTTCATAAAAATATCTAGAGTGGTTTGAAAATGGCAATGAAAAAATATTTTTTTAATTAAAATGTTAATACCCTGTATCTCGGAAACAAAGCTTTTTCGGTCCCATGTTTATATAACATTTTATTTATGAAATAAGCCAAAGAATCGCCTACTTTCGGATGTACCATTAATTTAGGAACCCTGTATAGATGATTCTTTTACATTCCTTTCAATCTGTTCCATTCTCATGTATAACGTTACGTATACCCACTTGTTAAAATTTTATATTTTCTGTATATTTTATTTAAAGTTTGAAAAATAAACATTATTTTAATAAAATATCGTTTTTATTTGTTATTTTTTTTTAGTAGGCACAATATGGGTATTTATGATCAGTCCAATTGTTTCGTGGTATGTCTTCTATTAAAACGTTCACAAGGTACAATAATTGGAGCAAGGAAGTCGAATTTTTTGAATTTCCAGCCCTCTTCATTTGGATCCTAATAATTATAGCTTCTTAAGTAAATTAGTCATATTGAGATAGTGATTTAAAACAAATAAGGACACACGGGGACACAAAATTTAAACATATTAATACCGACTTACGTTTTTCTTCGTTTTCAAAATAAAACTTAATGTAGGAGATCGCAGCCTCTCCAAGGCGTCTTTTCTCATTTTTCTTCTTCCTTTACCTTTGGTACTTGTACTAGTTCTACTTGCATTACCTCTACTTGTACTACTTCTGCTTGGATTACTTTTTTCCAGAGACTCTCTACTGATTCTATTTTTTTCCTTCGCAATTATATCTATTTCTTTTGGTATATTTGGTATCTTATTGTTCGTAAATATCTTGGAACTAGAGTCGAAAGCCTTTACAAATGTACTTAAGGCTGTGGAAGGGCTACTAAATATTGTGGTTTGTTTAAAATCAGGAGAAACAAATTGTCTTATATGTGCACTTGTTAATCTAAAAGAAAATATATACTTAGTATGCAGCGAGGAGTTTGAATTTGTTTGGGGGGTGGGGGGGGGGCTTTAGTTTTAGCAGTAAACACTTTATAAAAAATGTCTGTCGTCTATCATACAGCCTCTTGGAAGTAAATATTAACACGATGTGATCCACAAAATAGATCATATCGTCGCAGTGTAGGGTTACCTTTCAACCTAACCTAGGTTAGTGTCGAGAAATATCTGATTGGATTTTTTTTTATATATTGCGTCATCTATCATACAGCATCCAATCAGATATTTCTCGACACTAACCTAGGTTAGGTTGAAAGGTAACCCTACACTGCGACGATATGATCTATTTTGTGGATCACATCGTGTTAATATTTTCTTCCAAGAGGTCTATAGCTTCTTATTAATGAAGTAGTATTGGGTAATATATGAAGCTAATTATAGTATTGGGTAATGAAGCTAATTATAGTATTGGGGAAGGCATTCTTCATGTTTTCCGACAGCACTAACCCAACACAAATAGGTACCGAAGAGGGGCTGCCGAAAGGCATATTTTTTTTAAGAAAAGATAATTTACATCTAATTTTTCAAGGAATATCTCAGGGGGGGCGTCAAATATAATTCAGGGCAGGCCCCCACTTCCCTCCCTTAGTTACGCTATTATAGGTATGAACAATTTGAAAGATTTTTGACATTTACAACTGAATATCGAATTTGGAGTAACTCTTGGCAAGTGGCCTGCTCTGAGTAAGTACTCAGGAACCTTCGAAATGATAGGAATATTAAAGGTCAGATTTCAGCTATTTGGACAGTTTTTCATTGTTTAAATCACTGCCAACGTTTCGGTGCAGTCCGCACCATCATCAGGGCTCGATTTATATTTTTTAAATTTATATCCATACAGGATTTAATGAAAAAAAAATCAAAGGATCAAACACCACCAGTATTCATTGGCACTTCATCTATTTTCGGCTTTATCAAAAAATTTAAAACGTTAAAAGTTTAATGTCCAGTTCCGTACTTATTTCAGAGATTTTCCAATGAAGATTATAATAATTATATTTACATTTTGGTTATACACAAGGTAATTATTGGGGGTTTCCGGGGTTTGCAGGTATATTGTCACTTAATAATGCGTTATTATTACCTGCTTAACGAACTGTATCAATTTGTAATTTAGGGGGACTCAATTAGTATTGTTGAAACTTTTTCCGCTAAATGTAACAACATTCGCAGTAACGTAGGAGGTCAAGTAAGTAAATTATCCAACGAAGTTGTATTTTGGCCTTATATTTTGCTACCTCAGTTGCAGGATTGTCCGATTACATCAGTTGATTTTGAAAGAAGCTTCTCTTTGTATACAAATATTTTTACTAATAGAAGACAATCCTTTTTAGTTGAAAATTTTGAAAAATATTTATACATTATATATATTTTTATATTAGTGATAAATGCCTTTTATACAATTTTAGGTTAAAAAATTGTTTCCTTTTATTTTTCTTTGTTTTTTTTTGCATTTTTTTTTAATAAACATATTTTTTAGAACCCAATGTGTTCTTTACCTCGTGTTACTATATTATAGTAAGTAATATTAATTAAGAAATATTGCAATATTGCATACCAGTAGGTATGTATATTTGGTAAAAAAATGCAAATAACTGCATATTTTAAACTGATTATGTGACCCGTATAAATAGACCACATATAATAGGGGATTTTTTTTTATTGCAGATGGACTATTAAAAAAACGTTTTATGCCGATTATCTCTGCAAAATGAATTGTTGTGTTGTATTCTGAATATTCTACAAATAAAAATGTTTCCCGAATGTGACCAACTTTATGCTTGTCACTGGAAGCTAGATCTATTGAAGAAATTTGATGTATATTATAAGAAATATAAATAACCTGCCAAGTATACTTCCTCTCGATAACGGCCTGTCTTTAAAATCATTAGTGGATGTTTTTACATCAACGAGAGTATTGTTTTCTTCTTCATCATCATCCCCCTTGCTTGTAGTCTCATCCTCATCCTCGTCCGTAGATTCATCGGAAGTTTGTGAAAACTCGTCCCTTATCTAAAAAAAAACGAGGTCAATTATAAAGAATATCCTAGTAATGTACTTGTTACCTAGTGGAGAAACTTCACTCATTTCGCTTTATTGCATGTCAGTCCTTGATAGTACCTAGTACCACTATGTGAACCTATTATTTACAGCAATAATTTAGTCATGTAGTCTGCTGCTCTTATTACTTCATAGTCGTAGTTTGGCAATGGGTCCTGAATAAACCTGTCAAACAATATCCTTCCCAAAAATATTTCAAAACAGTGATAGTTCACGTACTTTATACAATTTTAGAGGCAGATTGACGACCAGAAATGTCTGAAATCGATCTAGCGAAGAGAACTAATGCACAACATGTGGACGGCATTACCCGGCTGGTTTCTTATACTAACGTTGTCTTTTCTGGTCAGCCCCCTTTAAATCAAATTCCTGGGTGAATTGATCTACATCGCCCATAATAGGGTCAGTATTATTTCGGTCAACTTTAATAAAAAATTCTTCTATTTCAAGATGTATTTTTATTATTATTTCTTGTGTTTAAGACACACCAATATCTTTTATGTAGTTTCTGCTACAGTACGGAACGACGGGAAGCGGGAAAACGGTAAAAAGACAAGTTTATGATGAACAACATGCTTTATTAAAACAAAAAATATATGTCTTATATTCTGCTTAAATTACAGCCGTAAATATCACAGGTACATTATGACTACTTGGTACAAAAAACGCAAAAATCAGGAAATTCCACAGTGGTAACTGAAACTGGCACTTTGATTTTGACAAACTTGGTTTCCCTCGTTAACCTAAGCTTGGGAAAAATAGGAAACTTTGAAGCGACGTTACATTGTGCCGCTATTTCATCTATTTTGTTAGGCGCGGTCGAAGCTATAAAACTATTAATTATATTTTTCTTAGTCAGTTGCTTTAACTTTTGGGAGGGCATAATTTTTTGCCGGACAAGATACTTCTTAAGATCTAAGATGTGACGCGACGTTTCCGACCACCATTTTCTGTACTGGGAAGAAGGAATCCTTAAGTGTTCTTGTTCCAGTTGACACCTGCGGCACATCTGTACCTCATGTTTTGTATGCGATAAAAAGGTATGAGTGGGAGCCGCAATCCTGTCGATCTAAAAAATATTTTTAAAGTGTGTCTAAAGTGACAGCTGTTGTTACAATTTGTGGTGTGAAAACTGCAAATGGAAAGGCAATTGAGCGTAGACAGTAAATACGAAATACTTACCAAGAATTGTATAATTATGATAATGACAATGACAAACCAAACTTTTTTTATGTGTTCGTTTGTTAGGTTGGGTCGTAAAAATGAACTAGAAAATACAATATTGTTTGATCGTTTCACTGCAATAATACTATACAGTGTCCGCAAGAAAGTCCGCATCAAATGGGATTTTTTAAAATTATTAGGTATAGGTAAAAATTGAAAAAGCAGTTAGTTTTTGCTTACCTAAAAATCAAAAATGACGTATACTGAAGCAGCTGCACGACTTGCGTTACCTGTTAAATTTTACATTTTTAATAAAATAGGTTCAAAAATGCCCTTATTTATCAAAATATTGAAAAACTTTATTCGAGAAAGTTGTTTATTTAGGCATTTTTAGCCTCTGTACTAAATTTTGACAATCTAATACAATTTTCATTTTTTGCCAGGTTCTTGAAAATTTTGATCAACCCTCGTAGATTAACTTTTATACATCGATGTAAAACCATTTGCCTTTACTTCATATGTAATCTTAATGCAATTTTGTGTAAAATTTTTGTTTCCAATTATTTATTTTGCTTCAAAAACTGAAATTGTTATTGATCAGTATGTAATGTTTGATGCAAAATTTATCTAATTACATCAGTTTTGCCAAAACCGACGTTTCTCATTTTTCTTAAGTTAGTAAACAGATGTACAAAAAGAAAATATTAGGAAGCTTTCGTTGAAATTTGAAATATTTTATTTTATATAGATACGCCTACTTGTGAACTATATTTTTATTGAATAAAATGTTTCGAGCGATTAATATTTTTTCTTTTTGATCCAATATTAATTAAGTAAAATTTCAACGAAAGCTTCCTAATATTTTTTTTTTGAACATCTGTTTACTAACTTAAGAAAAATGAGAAACGTCGTTTTTGGCAAAACTGATGTAATTAGATAAACTTTGCATCAAACATTACGTACTTATCAATAACAATTTCAGTTTTTGAAGCAAAATAAATAATTGGAAACAAAAATTTTACACAAAATTGCATTAAGATTACAAATGAAGTAAAGGCAAATGGTTTTACATCGATGTATAAAAGTTAATCTACGAGGGTTGATCAAAGTTTTCAAGAACCTGGCAAAAAATGAAAATTGTATTAGACTGTCAAAATTTAGTACAGAGGCTAAGAATGCCTAAATAAACAACTTTCTCGAATAAAGTTTTTCAATATTTTGATAATAAGGGCATTTTTAAACCTATTTTATTATAAATGTCAAATTTGACAGGTAACGCAAGTCGTGCAGCTGCTTCAGTATACGTCATTTTTGATTTTTAGGTAAGCAAAAACTAACTGCTTTTTCAATTTTTACCTATTCCTAATAATAAAAAAAAATCCCATTTGATGCGATCTTTCTTGCGGACACTGTATATTACTAAATGATTTTTGTCCATGAATCTATAAATTTTCGAAAGCTAGACAGACCTGGAATATACACTCCTGTGCAAAAAAAGGGGCATCATAAAATTTGAATTAAGTTTGGGGCTTAATAACTTTTTTATTTTTACTCCGATTTAAGTGATTTTTAAGAGAGCTAGAGATGCATGTGTTAGTTTTAATATGGTTATACAAATTTTAAGAGAAATTGGTTCTTTGACATATTATACAATGATAATCGAAAAGTTTTTTTTTGCCTAGTGTCAAAACATCCTGTGGAACAATTAAGAAGCAAAATTACATCAAATTATCAATTTTCATTGGGCCGCAAATACACTACGCCCATTAATTATCGAATATTCAAATATGCACGCTCAAATTAACAAGCTGTAATTTCGTTAATAATGAACCAATTTTGATTTTTTTTTTAATTATAGATATAAGATTCTAGTGTTTAGGGCTGAGTAGTTTGCGTCCTGACACGTCTTATTGTATGGGGTAGCGCATAAACTCTAGATGCATATAAATATCCCTAAATTTAAAACTGACCTATCTTATCTAAAAATTGAATTTAATTTATTTTTTAAACGAAAGCAATTATAGACATCTATCTGCGCTAGAAACTGGCCAAAAAGTTTCGCCATGCCACTAGAGGCAAAGAAAAAAATACCGTTTCTTCAAAATAAATTCTGTTGCCGAAAAAATGTTTCGTAAATAATCAATGAGTCATGTCATCACTTTTGGCTTTTAAATTTAGAATAAAAAACATGTCAACAAATAAAGTCTATAATACAGAGTGCTACGGAAATATCTAACCATTTAATTAAATGGCTTAAAATTAAAAATACAAAAATAATAATACAAATACAAATTCAGGGATACATTCTGTGAACGAATTAAATGGATAAGTTTTTGCGTGCCACCCTGTATTATAGACTTTATTTGTTGACATGTTTTTTATTCTAAATTTAATTTTTTCGGCAACAGAATTTATTTCGAAGATATGGTATTTTTTTCTTTGCCTCTAGTGGTGGCATGGCGAAACTTTTTGGCCAGTTTCTAGCGCAGATAGATAGATGTCTAATTGCTTTCGTTTAAAAAATAAATTAAATTCAATTTTTATGTAAGATAGGTCAGTTTTAAATTTAAGGAAATTTACATGCATCTAGAGTTTATGCGCTACCCCGTACAATAAGACGTGTCAGGACGCAAACTACTCTGCGCTAAACACGAGAATCTTATATCTATAATTTAAGAAAAAAATTTTAATTGGTTCATTATTAACGAAATTACAGCTTATTAATTTGAGGGTGCATTTTTTAATATTCGATAATTAATGGGCGTAGTGTATTCTTTGCATTTTGGTTTTTGGGTATTTCTTCTCACCCAAATGCAAAATGATCTTGGTGTCAATAATTTAAACTTTTCCATAATTTTCTCATTGCCATTGCATTCAAAATAAAATAGACTATTAAAATGCAAGAAAACAAATGTTATTGTAATTATCAAGATTTAGTAAATAAATAAATTTAACGAAAAAGGTGCGTATAGGTACCTAAGATTTCAAAAATAACATTTTCGCAAAACAAACTTTACAGGTACCAACAACAACTTTTTCACTTAAACACATCTCCATTGTTTCTATCGCCTTCCCTAGCCCTTACTGCTGCCTGTACACGTCGGTTCATGCCATCAATTAGCCCGCTAATATCATCCTGGGTAATATTCCTCCATTCTTGACTCTTATGACGCGGTAGTAATTTAGGTCCAGTTGCTGGTCTGCGTTAGTTTAAATTCAGTGGCGGCTCTTCCTTAAGGTCATTTGGTCAATGACCTCCCTCACTAATTCTCTTCTCATGTAACTTAACACTTATTAAGTTTACAAACATCGTTTGTTTCGTATACTATTACTATTACCTCTAAAATATCCCTCGTATTGTACCAGATTCGCGTTTATGATCGCAGCCACGCACTACAAATAACGGTACTTATCGTATGTTCCTCGTATATTCGGTCCAGGCAACGCTTGACCACCGCTGTCTGTGTATTACCAGTGATGTTTTAATGCACAAGCGTGCAAGATAGAAATAAACATATGCTGCTACTGGAAGGAAAGACAAAGAAAAAGAGTCCGTCCGGGCTTCAAGCCGTATCAATTTTCGATGAAGTTCCGACAAACGTCGCCATTTTGCAGAAACGTGTAGGAAGATCTTGGGAGTTACGTTGAGGTGCAGTTCGTTTATTTTAAATTTATTGGCTTAACTGATTGCTGCAGTAAGGAGGGTTGTATAATGTATATTCACTATATTCAAATATTCATTGTCAGTTTGCCATTGTTTACATTTTTTGAATTTTTAAATTACTTACGGGTGCCGGTCGGGTTTAGTAAATTGTTGTTTGTTATTATTTAAAGTATTTAAAGAGTCTTGTGTTAAATAATTTATTGTGTCTCTCTCAAAATAGTCAAAATGTCGGTTGTAAAAAATATTAAAAACTTAAAAAGCAGTTATAGTTTGGATTTTGATAAACGCTTAATGTTTAAAACAAATGGTCGTCCTCAACCGAATTTAATAATTACACAAACAAGTAAGGACAAAAATAAGGAAGTGCATAGAAATTTTCGTGATTGGTAATTGACCACTTTGCAGAAACTAAGGAGAGAAGAATCCACCTCAAATTCAAATATGTTTAAAATCTAAGTAGGTATAGGTTATTTTTTGATTTTTTATCACAAAATTATAGTACTTATTAGTTTTTTTCCCGCGAAAAAAAAACTTAAGTAGTAAATCAAAATTAAAATTTTAATAGGCCAAAAAAGACTTTTATGGGCGTGGCACTCAAAAAAAATGTTCGCCTTCGGCGATTTGATTAGCCTGCGGCGCTGTTGTTATATCCTTACAATACTAAATGACCCCCCACTTCAAATAACCACGAGCCGCCACTGTTTAAATTACCTTTTCGACGAACTGTCCAAGTACCGACATTTTTAATTCGAACCTCTCGAAGTTGGTTTTTTGCCTGTACTAACGTCAAACGACGATTCCGAAGTTTTAAGTTTAAGTACAAGAAATCGGTCATCAATAGCTTTAGTTGTGCGTTTTCTAAATTATTGACATAAACTAAAAACCAAAATGTAAAGAATAATTGCGGCTTAATGGAAACTGAAAGTATAATTTTGCTTCTTAATTATTCCACAAGGTGTTTTGACACTAGGCAAAAAAAAACTTTTCGATTATCCTTGTATAATATGTCAAAAAACAAAAAAAGCATGTTTAAACTAGTAAATGTACATTGTTATATTTTAAACTAATCTTGGTACACGCAGGTTTAGCAAACAATCGTTTCTTCTAGATCAGTGGTTCCCAAAGTGGGCGATAACGCCCCCTTGTGGGCGCTGCAGGCCTAAAGGGGGGCGGTAAGAGACCCAGAAAAAAAGGGGGCGTTGTGTAGAGGCTTGGGGGGCGATTTGTAATTTCATCTAGCTAGGAAGACTTTAGACACCGACTGAGCTCTCGACACTCGATTACAACTTGTGAACATCAACTAATATTAATTAAGAGATTGCTCAAACTCGGTTCGATTTTTCTATCCGCGTAGTTCATATATCTGTCCTGTTTTATTGAATAAACAAAATAATAATCATGTCAATCGGTCGCTCCGTTTCGAAATGAAAGTAGGCACAAACAAACAAATAAAAAGGCAACAGACACACTTTCGCATTTTACTAGTTATTAGTATTCCTAGATAGGTAAATTTCGTAGATAATAGACCGCGGACAATCATGTTTTAACAAGTTTTTGTTAAATAACCCGATTTGTGCATTCCTGTATCAATCGGCTGGTTCATAGAATACTTGTTCTTACTTGTTGAGTACGATTGAGCGTCGAATGAGGTAAACGAGTTTATGCATGTTTGGCTTATTCCTGTCGGTGCGTGCTGCTTATGCAATCCTATATAAACAACGTAATATTTATTTTATTTTCATTTGCGGTTTCGCGCGTAACTCTTGCAGGTTATAGTAAAAGTATCGTTTAGAATGAATGTTTAATCTCCGCTAATATAGCTCACAATAATTAATTAATTTAATTTGAAGTTATAGTGGTTTTTAAGTAGGTGAAAAAATGGGGGCGCAAAAAATAATTTATTTTCAAAGTGGGCAGTAGACAAAATAAGTTTGGGAACCACTGTTCTAGACGATAGAAGTAAATAAGAGTAGATATCAATCATTATGTTCGTGTATACGTATCAAGCTAACAAACTGACACATGACGGTGCTACGTTACATAGCGATATATTCTAGAATGTACGAACAAAGGGCACATAAAATAAAGATAGGAATATGTCGATCAGAACCTCATTAATTAGAAATTAAAATTATTTGAAAAATACAAGTCTGGCAATAAAAAAATGTTCTAGAGGCCGAAGCTTCGTGCCTCTCTCGATTAAGAAGTAAAATAGAGGTTTTGATTGTACCGGGTGGTCAAATAAGCGAGGACGTCGGCTTTATCTCGGAAACCATTAATCGTACAACTTTCGGAAAGATTTTTTTATGAGTAAAGTGGTCAAGAGAAATTTCTGGAAATTACTTTTAAGTTCCTCATTTCGCCGCAAGGGGGCACAATTAAAAATTGTTTTTTTTAATTCTAAATTTCTCCGAAAATTCCCATATTAAGGTATAACTCTGATTACATCATTGGAAAGCTTAGACGATTCTGCATCATTTTGGTTTAAGGCTCATTGGCGTATCGACCTTGATGAGAAGGTATTGAAAGTGTAAACATTAAAATCGCTGTAATTTCTAAACGACTTATCCGATTTTCCCAAATTTAAGTTTGTTTGGAAGGGGAAAATAAGTATCTTTAATTGCCGTATCCAACAGTACACGATAGTGTTTAATAAAATTGCTAGAGGGCGCAATTTGTAATAAAAATTATTGTTTTGGCAATAACTCTGAAGCGAACAAATATATCGAACTGCGGTCTTCACATCTTTTCTTGCAAATTTCATCTACTTTTCGATTATGATGTCATAGTTATACCGTATGATTTCAATTTTCGGGATAAAATCGAAAAAACTGTTATTATTACAAATTGCGCCCTCTAGCAATTTTATTAAACACTATCGTGTACTGTTGGATACGGCAATTGAAGATGCTTATTTTTCCCTTCCAAACAAGCTAAAATTTAGTAAAATCGGATAAGTCGTTTAGAAGTTACAGCGATTTTAATGTTTACACTTTTAATAGCTTCTCCCACTCTTATCAAGGTCGGTACGCCCATGAGCCTTAAACCAAAATGATGCAGAATTGTCTAAACTTTTCAATCATGTCATCAGAGTTATACCTTAATATGGGAATTTTCGAAGAAATTTAGAATTTAAAAAAACAATTTTTAATTGTGCCTCCTTGCGGCGAAATGAGGAACTTAAAAGTAATTTTCAGCAATTTCTCTTGACCACTTTACTCATAAAAAAATCTTTCCGAAAGTTGTACGATTAATGGTTTCCGAGATAAAGCCGACGTCCTCGCTTATTTGACCACCCGGTACAACTAAAATTAATAATATATTTACTTCTAAATCTTTTAATTTTTTTCTGCCTTTTGGTTTTTTCTCATGTTTCTCCGGTTTCTTTTTTGATGCCTTGGATGATTTTGATTTCATTGTGTTTTGCAAAGTTGTACTGCCAAAGAGTCCTCGATTTTCCGCCATTTGAATCATATATTTATCATCCAATCGGATTATTTCCTACAAACAATAAATAGATGGTATAGAAGGCCGAGATCTATAAACTAACTAGGTTGTCTCATTCAGCTCAACATGGCGGCCGGTCGGTATCGTCGTCTTCTACGTATGTCTACTCCGTATCCCTCACCCGAATGCTGCTCGGAGCTTATACAGATATTGCCTACAGGCTGTTTTTTACACGCTGTTATTAGCTTCACCTGTATGTTTGTCCGTAACCGACTTCTTTGAACCCGATTTTGACCCACTTTAAACGGTCAGATTTAATTTAAATTTTGTAAACTTATCAAGAAACGCTGACAATACAATAATCTACGCGCAAAAAATTATCCTGTCAAATTTTGACAGCTGTCAGGTATAAAACGAAGGAGCGATTTTGACGAAACAAATTATGGGGTCGTATAGTATTCGATGCGGAGACTTCGGGAAAAATAAGCAAAAAATTCTCCTTGCAAAATTTGACAGCTGTCAATATGTCAAATCATTTAAAAAAATGGAATTATTGAAAACAATTATAAGGTCGTATGTATATTGACGGTGGAAAGTTGAAAAATACGCAAAAAATTCTCCTGTCAAATTTTGACAGCCGTCAGGTATAAAACGAAGAAGCGATTTTGACGAAACAAATTATGGAGTCGTTTAATAGACTTCGGGAAAAATAGGCAAAAAATTATATTAAAAAAAAAACTATAAGGTCGTATGTATATTGACGGTGGAAAGTTGAAAAAAATACGCAAAAAATTCTCTTGTCAAAATTTGACACCTGTGAATATGTCAGAATTATTACAAAAACCGATAGTAATGAAACAAACGTGGGGTCGTATAGATATTGTCGCTAAGAATAGAAAGAAAATTTTAAAAAAATTCTACCCGTCAAAATGAAAATTTTGACAAATTATTTTTTAAAATTTTGAAAATTTTTGTCGTTTGTTCGGGTTTTTATGTATGTTTGTTTGTAACCGACGTCTTTCAACCTGATTTTGACCCACTTTAAACGGTCAGATTTAATTTAAATTTTGTAGACTTATCAAGAACCGCTGACAGTACAATAATCTACTAATCTAGCTTAATCTACTCAAAAAAAAACATTTTTTTTCAACAATAACTTAAACTAAAAAGCGGAAAATAAATATAGTTTAAAATAATTCTTGAAATTCTTAATATAGGCAGAAAATAATGATGAACGATAAACATTAGTATTATTGTGAAAAAAGCGTGGGGTGCTCGATATACAATAAATATAGCATAAAGCGACCCACGTTTTTTCCACAATAATACTAATGTTTATCGTTCATTATTATTTTCTGCCTATATTAAGAATTTCAAGAATTATTTTAAACTATATTTCTTTTCCGCTTTTTAGTTTGATTAATTACACTGGCCGACAAGACTTTTCTAACACAGGTCAGCTCCTTATTTTTAAAATGGAAATACCCTTCTAATAATAGAAAAAATATCCGGAAAGCCCCAATACATACCATTTTTCAATAGCTTAATAAGACCATTTTACATTAGCAGGTAGTCAATTTAATTAGGGGACGGTTAAAATGGATGCATTTTATAACAGAAAAATTACTTGAACTGTAGGAATTTTAGTAGGACTTCAGGGAGGATTTACAAAATATTGCTGTTTTCTTTGTTTGTGGGACAGTCGTGTAGTAGATCAGCATTATGTAATAAAAGATTGGCCACAAAGAAGTGAATTTCAGCCGGGATCTCAAAATGTTAAGTTTGCACCTCTTGTAGAACCCAAAAAAGTCCTTCTGCCTCCTCTTCACATTAAACTTAGGCTGATGAAAAACTTTGTGAAAGCTATGAATAAAGAGCCAGTGATGCCAAATTAAAGGAAGGTATTTTTATTGGGCTACAAATCAGAAAATTGCTGGACGATGTCAACTTTACAGAGAAGCTTACCAGGCAGGAACTCAGAGCATGGAACTCATTTGTTAGTATAGTAAGGGGAATTTTGGGCAACAATATGGATGCAAACTATCAACAGTTAGTTGATGAACTTTTAGATTCCTACAAATCGCTTGGTGCCTGAATGTCATTAAAAATTCACTTCCTCCATTCCCATTTGTCATTTTTTCCTGAAAATTTGGGAGCTGTCAGTGACGAGCAGGGTGAAAGGCTCTACCAGGATATCAGGACAATGGAAATTCGCTATCAAGGACGATGGGATCCAGCCATGATGGGTGATTACTGTTGGTTTTGGAAAAGAGAAGATATGACCCCTCATAAAAGGAAAAAATAAAATTTAATTAGTGTGTTCAGTTAATGTTTGTAATGTTTGTGTTTTTCTTAGATGTAAGGTATGTTTAGTAGGTGTAAAAATTTAAATATAGTCGATATACACAGAAAATTCTTAAATTATTTTTTCAATAGGCATTAAATATTGTAACATTAAATGTGGTACTATAAATGTAACAAGAAAACGTTACGCGTTACAACTTTTTTTTTCTTATTTTCGTATTTGGATAGGTCCATTCTACCACAAGATGCTATTTAGGTTTGTGTTACAACAAAAAAAAATTTTTTGTCGGCCAGTGTTATTAAAGCGTGTTTTTTAATTTTTTTAAACTATATTTATTCCATTGGTTTTTTCCTGTTTGGTTAATACTGCTCGAAACAAGCGATCGCATTTGCGCAGCAAGTAAATGTTACAGGGGAAAAGAATTCGATCTTGCTGGGAACGAAGATAATGCCACTTGCGAAAATGACGCGATTGATTTAGGTAGGTGGCTGCCCATGGGATGTGCAATCATAAACATTTTACTACTATGTATTGAAATTTTTTATACTGTAACCGCAGTATTCCCAGCGAGGAAATGCAAATAACTTCGTAGTTCTTTACTTAGATATTCATCTGTAGTAGATGTACAGAGTGGTACTTTATCTGGCCCAATATAGGAAATCCCGTGTCAATTTCAAATATTATATTTGCGGTTACTATACAGGGTTCGGCAGAAACAACATTTTTAATTTTTTGGATTTCGTTTAAAATAAATTTACGTAAAACCAACAACTATTATTTGTTGCTTTCTTACTTCGAATATGCTTTTATATCTGGCCGAGTAACGACTTTGTTGTAAGAAAACCATTTTTTTATTTGCCATTTGCCTACTTTTAAAGTGTTTTTATTATTACATGTCATATTTCTTCAATTCATTCAATCAAATCATAAATTATAAAACTTCTATTCAAACGTGGTACCACCGAGTTAGCGCATAGTTACACTCGACATCTGAATTCCCTATAACAGTTCCTAACTTGCTGTAATAGAATATTTGCATTAATTACTCTTATTTTTTCTCTCAAGAGATCTAAGTTATTATTGAAATTGGTTTTATACCCATGTGGCTTCATAAAAATGAAAGTTGATAATTATAAGATCAGAATTCCTACGTGCGAACTGATTTGGACCATAGGTACCTTCCAATCCATTTGGTTCCAAAGGATGATTTAGCCAATCATCAAAAGGATTTAAAAATTAGAATTAAAAAAAATTCAAAAAACAAAAACTGTTTTTTGACGAACCCTGTATAGTAATCTCAATTCTAACAGTTGAAATTGTAGTTTCAACACTAGCAAAATTCATTTAATAAATTAAGAAGTTAAAAAAAAAGATCAAAAAAACTAAAAAAGCTGTTTGTGACGAACCCTGTATAAAATGGACTTTTTCTTCTATACCTACTAATAAAAAAGTTTTTCCTCCTCCAAACTTTATCCGTATCCGTGGACACACTGTATACAGTGTGGTTGTTTAAGTGTGCAACATATGGGCATTTATTTTGTTACCGATTTCTCGGAAAATTTTATTCTTGATAAAAGTTGGTGCATGTTCGATAATCATATTAGGTGCACTTGGAATGGTTGGAAGTCAAACGGCGTACAGGGTAGGCCAAAAAATATAAAACTTGTACAAGAATAAAGTAGGTACCCCTATTCAGAAAATTCAGCAAAATGTTATTAAGAAAAGTTGTTTAGAATTAAAAATTATGCATATATTCAAAAACGTGACCTTATTTGTTTTTTTCCACAGGTATCTGCGATTATTTTAGTAGGATTTCATATTTGTCGCTTAATTTGTACAGTTTTTTTAATAAACATTTAAAATAAAAAAGTTGTACTTTGAATGATAGGTTTTTAAGTAGCTTATTATCATTACTAATGTTTTATCTTGTGAAAAAATTTTTTAGGATATTTTAAAGTTGTGTTTAATATCGTTGCCACAAACATGAAGTTTGTGATTCCTTAATAAATTAAAAATTCAAGTAACTTTTACAAATATGCTTGAATTTGAACAAAGATATGTGAAATTGATTTGATTTTGATTAATTTATAAAGGTCTTTAAAATGAATATATAAAAAAAATTATTTGGGAAATTATTAATGTTTTTAAAAAAAATATATTTTTTTATTTTATGAGGTCACGTTTTTAAATCTATGCATAACTTTTAATTCTAAACAATTTTTCTTAAAAACATTTTGCTGAATTTTCTGAAATAGGGGTACTTTATTCTTGTACAAGTTTTATATTTTTTGGCCTACCCTGTACGCCGTTTGACTTGCAACCATTCCAACAACCTTAAACACCACTTAAACAACCACACTGTATAGGAAATAAAGGAATATCCATAAAAATCTATCAGTAATTAAAGAAAATTATCCTATTTTAGATTATTTAAATATTCTTGTAAAAGGTTGCGCAAGATATATTTACCTTTCGTTGAATAAGAACTAAATAACAACCTTCTTTTTTATAATCAATGCAGGGACTTTCATTTGGACATAAACTTGGTAATTCGGGAATTGTAAACATATCCGTATCGGGAACCTAAAAGAAGATCAATGTTAAAGGCACCTATCATCATGATTAATCTAACCTAAAATTCATTTTTAAACTCGCAGGAACACAGCACACCTATTTCTAACAAGGTTTTAACCGGAAAAATGTACCAATAAGTAATTTTCTAATTAAACAAAATATCTTATTGCAATACTATACCTATCGATAAAAAGGCAATACTTTACTTGTGGTGCCGATTACACGGCAAAGTACAAAATATAATACCATGGTAAATTTTGTTACCCTCAAATCTTGGTACCCCTATTAATCTTACATTAAAATTGTATTAGACTTTCTTGAAGGTTCTTGTATGATGGACTCGCATCTCGCACTCCAGCATTAATGTGATTTTAAGTTACCAGTCCACAACAATAATTTAAAAGTTTAAACATAATGTAGGTGGACCTTATCAGCACTTGGACCTTAGGCGTGAGTTATAAGTATTGTAAGATAAAAAAAAATGTCCTCAAAGTATGCCGTGAAATAGATTATATATCAACAAACCTGAAGATTTTCTAGAAACTTCTCCTTAGCATCGACTGCTGATTTTGACGACAAAGAATCCATAGAATTTCTTTTTGCTATACTGTCATCCCCTCCTTCTATCACGGGCACCTTCTCAATATTTTTCATTTCTCTTATATCCTAAAAAGGTAAATTAAAACGTTACTTTGTTCTGAATTTTGTGACAAGAAAAATAAACTGAACAGAAATGTAGCACCTATATACCATGCATCAAAGAGGGCCTTGCATCTAAGGACGTAATGCTTAGCCGTAGAGCTTAATACCTGTTGGGTGTCAGTAACTACCTGAATTAACAATCAATCAGTTATTCCGTCATCTTTGACAGTCGTTACAAGTAATTTGATTCATCGCTAATTTTTCCAATTTCTTGAACAATTCACACAATGGGCTTTACGGAAAAGCACAAAACATTCATGGTTGAAGCGTATTTTCGAAACGGGGTTAGAGTAAATGGTGAGTGGCAATACAATCCGGGTTTGTGCAAGGACGATTTTCACGAACATTTTCCTAATGTTGCTTTTTTATTGCTGGGGATTTTTATCATTGCCTAAAAAGAACCGTGGCTGTGTTTAGGGAAACAGGTTTTATACAACACAAAAAAGGAGCAGGAAGACCATCTGTAAGAACAGAAGAACTTGTTGCAAACGTTCCTGAAATGATGCAAAATACGTCCACAAATTGTATAAGACGCCTGTCCCAAGAAGTGGGAAGATCTTATGGAACATGCAGGAATATTCTTAAGAAACAGCTAAATTTATTTCCTTATAAGTGCAAGTATTCCAAAAATGTGGTAACATTTCTCCAGAGATGCTAGTCAACACTTTCGAAAATATGAACAGACGTGTGAATTTATGCTTGGAGCTTGGCGGTGGCCAATTTCAGCAATTTATGTAATTCTTTTTCTTTCTGTATATTCTTACTTTGTTAATTTTGTAAACAACAAAAATAAATTTGTATCTGTGTCTACTTATTTTAATACTCATTAGTTTGGCATATCATGTCATAATATGAATTTGACAAAATTTTAACCTAGATTTGGTTAGATAAAGTCGCCACAGTGGATCTTTTCCCGTGCGTCATCACTTTCACGTCATCAAAATCGTATGAATCAAATCAAAATTACGAGACGAAAAGTCAAAACTAAGTCTAAGTTTATAAAATGGACGTGCCTGCCTACCGTTTAACGTACCTACATAATATTCCGAAAAATTATTTATAATTCCGAGTTTCTCTCGGGGTTTATTCGTACTCTAACGCAGTCTAACCCATTAATTCCCAGCTAAAAATGAATTTCAATACATTTATTGAAATCTTAAACTAACATTTTAAAGGGGAATTATATTTAACAGCTGTATCTCGGAAACGAATCGTTTGCGGATCCATGTTTATACACATTTTTTTCACTATTTTTTTGGATATGGGTACCAATTAGTATATAGAGAATCCTTCTCTTGTTATAATTTAATATATTTAAATTTGCTTCTGTAACAACCTGTACTTTTAAATATAGTTTTGGGAAATAACCTAATACACAAAAAATGCACAAAATAATTTTTTAAAATGTTTTATTAATATGTATTTCGGATAAATATTCTGTAGGTTAGTGAGATGTGCTCTAAAGGTCCCCCATTTGCTTTCTCAAAATCAAAGTACTCACAGAGATTGAGCACAAATTGTCGGGCTTGTGTCTTGAGAGTTTTACCCGGCATTCTCTATTATCTAAAAGAAATTGACAAACAAATGTTAATACATTTAATACTATTTTTAAAGCTTAAAATCTAGAAAAGTTTGGTGTTTTATTGACTATTAAAATCGCAAGTCAAATTTTTGACATCCTTTCATTTAAGGGAATTTAGCCACTCCGTAAACTTTTCAAAAAACTTTCACGGTTAGAATATTTAAAATAAATAAATTATTATAAAAATCCATAAATACTTACCGTCAAAACAGATGGTGGGTATAATTAGTGCTAAAAAGAACTATTTTTAGAAAAAGGAACATTTTAAGGCACACAAATTTACAAAATATGAATTAGATTGGCAGATCAAAACCAGGTTGACAATGACGTTCTAAAATACAACGGTAGTCAACTAAACAAATAGAAAAAGTAATTAATTGACGTTTATAGTTTTATTCTTGTCTAGCACGTTATATTATTGCGGAATCTTGGAGACGTTCTTTTATGCTTTTATTCAAACTTGTTACTGTAATAAATAAGGATGCAGAGTTATTAACCGCGTTGAGTCCTGATCGTTGATTGATGACGCACGGGAAAAGATTCACTGTGGCGACTTTATATTATATTATCGTCCCCATATCATTGTGATCGAAACCAAGCCCTACGTTTTTTAATCCAAGCCCTCTTTGATGCAAATAATTTTTGCTCGCACGGTACAAGTAAATAACTCAAGATTTTGAAAACTGACACTGTAGAAAATTTTATTCTTTCTATGCAGAAGGGGCAAAATCAAAATTTAGTGAAAAAAACCATCCGTGATAAAGTCAAATTGTCTGGTCTATTTTACGTTACTGGGCTATGCACTTTTACCTTCTCATTCACCATCTTTTAAACTTGTAATGGTGACTTGCAAAAATACAGTGTTAATTTTATTTACAATTGAAACATCGAACTCAACGTGCGTTAATTTAAAAGTTATGTCTTTATTCATTGGTAAGACATAGAAATACATTCGACATGCACTAAACTTATCAATGGAAAACGTTATGAACAACCTTGATGACAACGTACAAGAGTTTCGTTGGCCAAATAATGTAGCTACGAGCCAATCAAGCCGCAAGCGGCGCGCCTGCGCGTTTTTCACGTTCAGTGCTGCGTTGCCATATTATAACTTACATTCGCGGCGTACTACAAAGCTGCCAAAATGTCATGTGTTTTAAAATGAAAACAGCTGGATTACTTCTCAGTGGCGATAAATGAAATGTTTGTTATTGGTAACTACTCACCGTTTAACTTAAATAATAAATACCAATAAAAATGAGTCTCTGAAAGCTGACGCGTGAGCTAGCTACGGCCCACTACTGAACTGGGAACTTTTAGAAAGAAACCAGTATCAGCTGTTAATGTCACATGTGGGTGTCAACTGTCGAGACGCTTTATTTTTAGAAAAAGTTGTCTTTACTCCTCTGGTAATTAACAGTACTGAAAATTGACAATTTACTTACAACAGTAATTGACGATTCTTCCATAGCCACATCTGGAATTGGTATTTTTCCTAGTAACGTAGCGTGTTGTAATTTGGCCAACCTGTTAATGTCTTTTAAAGTTTTGTTCACCATGTCACCGTTTTCGGCGTCCAATTCCGAATGGGTCTCATAGAGGACGAACTGAATCTAAGAAAGTTATTCTATATCACGAATCAATGTTAGTTATTTACACTAAAAGTAAAATAAAATCCGACAACAGTGCGATTCGATAACCTACTTTATAACAAAAGTATTTAAGTATGGTGTTCCTCAAGGAACAATTTTAGGACCATTATTCTTTAATATTTATATTAACGACTTATTTAGTAAACATTGCGATGGACAAATTCATAGTTTTTCAGATGATACTACAATTTTTTATACCGATACAAATTGGGACAACTTAAATAATTAAAATAAAAAAGATTTTAAAATTATAAAAAATTGGGTTGATAACAATAAGGAACTTGACAAAAATTTTAAATGGGGAAAAAATTCTATAAATCATAAGTACATAGTACATATTGTCATAAAACGTATGGCAGCAAAAAAAAATAACATATTTCGTCCCAAAAGACCGCTAGAAAGATTTAAAAATGCCCCAAAATTCAAATTATTCCAAGCGGGTAAAAACGCGCTGCTGGTAGTCGTGACGTCAGTCATTTGTCAGATTTGTGTGTGACATCCACGAAATAGGTTATAAGTTTTCAATAAATTTAATGATTGTCAGATTTGACATCCAAGCGTCAAGCGAAACGACCTTAAAACAACAATACAATAACAATAACACACGGCAATCCAAATGCAAATTGGGTCGCTCGGCACCTGTCAGGAGTGTCAGGATGACGGATGACCAAAAGTCATACCCCCTAACGTCATCGGGCTGCGCGCGCTTTTGAGATCGTTTGAAATGCTTTTGACACGCGCGAAACTTTAAAGAATTTTTACCAAATTATTACTGATTTTTAAGGAGTAATAATTGGGGAATACTTTTTTCAGGCCTAACTAAATCATATTATTGAAAAAAAAAATTGGAAAGTTCCCTATTTATATTCCTTTTACTTTAAACCTAAATAACTTACCACGAAATATAAATAGTATTCAAATAAATGAAGACATTCAAATTTTTAAAGTTAATAAAATAAAATATTTAGGAATTATTTTTGACAGTAAATTAAATTGGAATGTTCACTTAGAATACTTAATTAAAAAATTAAGAAGTTTACTACCGATTTTAAGAAACATTAAATAGTATATTAAAGTATAAGTGGATATTAAGGTATTTAAAACACGCGCGATTTTACAAGCACGACGGCGCAGCCGGAGTGCTTGAAATGGAGAAAGTGTTTTAAAGACCAGTTATCCACGAATACTTAACATTTTTTTTTATTGGCACACTTATTGGTATTTATATTACAAAAAATGGAAATAATAACTCAGTAAGTTAAGTGAAATGGTCGAATTCGTGATGTGATATACCTGTCCTTGTCATGAAAATGAGGAGAACAAAAAATAACTTCCAATCTGTCACATAAGATTCATTGTTGTCACCGTTGACATTGGTTTTGTATTGCTTAAAAAAATATTTTATTTGACGTTAAAAGGTAATTCTGTCAAATCAATAATTAAAAAGTTGACATATTTAGACTTTACGTTTCACGGGTTGTTGATGTTGCCATGGTAACTTTAAAACACGCGCGTTTTTCAAAGTGGGAAATAAACACGCTGAGGCGTACTTTAAATAAGCGAAATAGGGTATCAATAAAAAAAAATTTTTTAAATGTATGACATTGGAAATATTATATTACGCGTTAGTTAAAACTCATTTAAATTACGAAATTTTAGGTTGGGGAGGAATAAATAGAACTTCAGTTAAAAAATTTGAAATATTACAAAAAAGGTTTTTAAAAATTATATTCAATAAAGATTATCTTTATCCTTCAAAAGAATTATATTCAGAAACAAAAAAGTTGAACATAAGACAACTTTACATTTATAACATCTTAATATAATATATTTATTTAAAAATAAAAACCTTATACAATTTAAAAACCATAATCATAATACACGTCATAAAAATGAAATAACCATAAAACCTAAAATAAATAAGTCCATAGGACAAAAAAATATCAAATATTATTTATGTTTTTATTTAAACGATTATTTTCCAACAAAAATTGAAAAATTGATTTCATTAAAAAAAAAATTCTTCAAAGTTCAAATTACATGAACAAATTCTTTTTGCAAATGAGTCGATTACGTTTTTTAACTTATATGGAGTAATGGTTTGGAAAACCTCTCGAATTCGATTCTGCATAAATTTCATAAATAATTACTTACTTGCGGTCGTGACATAGCAAATCTTAAAGTTTTTCTTTGCTCGTCTAAAATTTTTCCAACCCTTTCTTTAGCTTCTTGTGTTTCATTTGATTCAGTTAAAACTTCCAGCATCGAAAGATCGCCACCTCTACTACAGACCTCAAGACAAGAGAAAAACAATGCTTTTAATAATAAAATAATACGTTTTACTATTTATAGTAAAATTTGTACGCCCTTGACACAGTGCAGTGGCGTTACATAACATTTAAATAAAGTCTGCACATTATTTAGATAATATTTACCACTGACTTTACACAAAAATAACTACTTACTACCCTAAATTATGTTATTACCAAATCTATTGGGTCCGCTACAGCCGAGTAACTATTTGGCGGGGTTGCGAAAACCGCCACAACTTCTTCCATGTACAAGGCATCTGGGGGCGAATCTATGAGTCGATCCGAAAAAATGGTAATATTTCTCACTCCTAACTCCATGAAGTAGTTTTCGTATTCTGTTTTCCTAAAATATTTTTTTTAATAGCATAGGGTGTAAGTATGTCGGGCAAATATTAATGTCCTGTTAGTACTAACTGTCTCATAACTACCATGACAACAATTTCAATAATGGGATCCTCAGAAGTTATATCACAGTTAATGTTAACAAGATTGACAATTTGGACCTAGTAATTTTAAATAGTTTTTATTTACTCTTTTTTATTGATTACTACGCCACTGAATTGGCAGACAATACAGATCATAACTTTAACACTTTAAACCGAGGAGTTTTTAGTGTGACAGAAAAAAATAACAAGCCATTCATTCTTATAATATTACATTCTTTAGTCCTTAAGAAACAATATAACTGAAATCAAGATAAAAAGTGTTTTCAGTGTTTAAAAACAACTAATTAACAAACCCTTGTTTCTCGTATACTTATATATTGTATTTACAAACCCGAAAATTTGGTAGAACTGGCAACAGCATATAATTTGTTCACGTTGCCATGGAGACAGGCGCCAAGGGGCGGTCTCGAACAGTCTGTGAATAATAGTTGACAAACGTTATTGCAAATTTATATGTCCTAGACCAGAAGGCGGAATATTTTTAGCGAATGAAGTTTTTAGCGAATGAATTCTTTCTACCTGGTACAAGATAAGTAAGCCATTATCACTGTCGCGTCAGTTTGGTAAGTGAATAGCACAGTGTAGTACCTAGGTGTTTTAATTTTCTGTAATTTACGTATTTACTTTTGGTTTGTAACTGTGAAGAACGCATGATGTTGTGAAGTATGGTTTGCTAGACAGTTCAAAAAATTGTACTTTAAATACACCGTATTCGAGGGGAAAACGTGTTATTATTCTTCATGCCGGAGGTAAAGATGGCTTTGTGTCTAATGCGTTGCTCTTGTCGGCAAAAAATATTACTCAATCTTCCGCCGATTATCATGAAGATATGACCGCGGATTTATTTGAAAAATGGTTTGCTGAACAGCTTTTAACTAACATTCCTCCGAATTCAGTAATTGTTATGGACAATGCGTCATATCATTCAAGAATATTAAATAAAATACCTAACATGAGCACTAAGAAAGACGATATTCTAAAGTTTATGAGAAATAAAAATATATTCCTGAAAGATTCCAGTCAAGAAGGAATTAGTTAAAATCATCAAAAGGAGGAACTTTAAAAATTAATACGTAATTGATACTCTTTGCAATAGGCGCGGCCATACTCTTTTGCGATTACCCCCATATTATTGTATCTTTAACCCTATCGAAATGGTTTGGGGTACCATAAAAAAAAGGTTACGAAAAAATAATCAGTCACCAACATTAAGCGCAGCTGTCCTTGATAATATTCGGCAGGTAATTAGCATCATGAGTAGCGATGTATGGAAAAACTGCGAAGCTCATGTTATAAAAGTAGAAAAAGAATATCCTGTTTTATCGCCTATAGCGCCAATAGTGATCCAACCTGGAAACCATTCTACTTTTGAATATTCTGATGATTCCAGCAATTAAATTCTCACAAGAACTTACTACACATAACACTGCACCAATACACACACCTACACTAACACAAGTAAGTTCTTAGCTAGTAACAATCTACAGCCTACAAAGCTTACTTCTGCCCAGACCAGTTGGTTCTCTCCCAGAAACAGTGGGGACCCCATTGCGGAAATGCGTGGCCACACAACAATCTCAGCAGGGCACAAACACCAACACAGTAGCTACTGCTCAGACAACAATCTGAGCACAAACATCGCAAACACAAACACAACACTAACACAGTAAGCTTATTACTTAGCTAGAGTAGTTGGACGACAAAGCCAGCTTAAGTACACCGAGCACCCAAAGCCTTGGCGAGTAAGACGCAAAGCACGCATTAGGCATGCAGAGCCGAAATACCGAACCGAGTGGTCTGAAGGTTTATACGCCAGCCTATGGAGCAGAAACCGCAGGAACACGGTGAGTTTAGTCGGTAGGCGGCCCCCCCACAGGGGGTTGAATCCGACACTCCTCTGTTATTATCACCACAGGGGGTCAGTCTTTTGAAGATTCTCATCGAAAAAAAAGCAATTAAATTGTCATTGCATTTTGAATCAATAATGTTTGTTTAAAACGTGTTACGTATTAAAGTTGTTTTATTTATAATATTATTATCATGTTAACAAATTAAAACAATACCCTACGCATTTTAATTATTTGTTTGGGACGCCTATGGTTAGGAGTTTCATACTTTTTTATGTCATTAAATTGACCTGAGAAACACTATAAAACATGTATTTTATTAACTTCAAGAATGTAATAATATGTGACTTAACAGTAAGTTTGGCAACATCTATTCTTTTGAAGCATGTGTTAACTATAGTGGACCATACAGCTAACCAGACAAATTGTGAACGCTGATGGAATTTTGACTACTTTAAAATGTAAAAAGATCTATAATTGTCTAAGAGGTATTTGGTCCAAGTACTCTCACTATCCATATTTATATTGGTTAGATTTTTAATACCTTTTACCTGCACTGAATGCCATTAGCTTTTTGATTTTTTCATTGTGTGTCAACAACGTTGCTAAATAGGCTGTGGTCCTTGGCGAGTTAACATGCGTTTGAATGACGCTACCTGCCAATCCAAGATCCAAAAGGACTTTACTAAATGTGGCAGCACCGCGGCAGAATGATTTATCCTAAAAAGACAGGTATGTTAAGTTTATACGTACGAAACGTACCTATACAGGATGTCCCGAAATTAGCTGACAATATTTTAAGGGTATAAAGTACATTCAAAAATAAGACTAAAATCCTCTATTAATATACCTTTAAAAACGCTTCGCTATGGGGGCTAGAGCCCCCCGAATTGGAGCTATGACAAGCAGTTTTTTTACAATATCTCAAAAACCGATTAGGGTATCAAAACAAAATTTGATACATGTTTTACCCATAGCTAGACACAATAATTGGTTTTATTAGCTTAACTGTATTTCCTCCAGTGGCGTCCCACTGGGTAGGTAGTTGGGAGAACATTGCCCTAAGTTTTTTATTTGTAGGATTTTTTTAACTGTAGGTGAAATTTTTAGAAGCTTTGAAGTATTTTGTTGAAAAAAGGTACTCTTGTTTCATTGCGGTAGGATTCACCATTTTCCAGTAAAATCGATTTTAAAATTTTCGGTTTTTTGAAATCCGGTGAAAAGGCTAAGGTTTTTTATGCATATCTCAGAAAACACTTAATATTAAAACATGAAATTTATTAGAAGTTCTACCAGCGACAAGGCATATGTATTAAAGGATGTTACTTTAAAATATTTTTCCAGTGACGTCGCACGGGGTGGAGCCTTAAATAAATATTACTATTATTTTTTTTAATTTCATAGTTTTAATGTAATTTTTTTTAAATTTAAAATTTTTTGTTAATAAAACCTTCTATTGTTGTAATTTGACAGAATGTAACGTTTTTAAATTAAACATATTTAATTCCTTTGTTTTTTAAATATTTATTTTCATGGAGATTTTAAGAGTTTTAAAATAAAACAAAAACGAATAAAAAATTGTAAATCAAATTTGACTGTGAACCACACGGGAAACTAATTCTTAAGCAAGTACCAGTCATATGTCCCCAAAAATAATAATCAAGGGGATTTAAATCAAGTGATCTTGGTGGCCAGGCTATGGCTACCAATCCACCTGGTAATTTTCTTCAAGCCAATTCCTCACTGTAGTGAGCTGGTGCCCCTTTGTGTTGAAAGAAGTGCCCTAAACGTAAATCCCGTGGCACATTATCTAATAAATCCCTAAGTTGATTATGTATTATTATTATTTGTCGCTAGTAGAACTTCTAATAAATTTCATGTTTTAATATTAAGTGTTTGCTGAGGTATGCAAAAAAAAACCTTAGACTTTTCACCGGATTTCAAAAAACCGAAAATTTTAAAATCGATTTTACTGGAAAATGGTGAATCCTACCGCAATGAAACAAGAGTCCCTTTTTTCAACAAAAGACTTCAAAGCTTCTAAAAAGTTCACCTAAAAATAAAAAATCCTACAAATAAAAAACTTAGGGCAATGTTCTCCCAACTACCTATCCAGTGGGACGCCACTGGAAGAAATACAGTTAAGCTAATTAAACCAATTATTGTGTCTAGCTATGGGTAAAACATGTATCAAATTTTGTTTTGATACCCTAATCGGTTTCTGAGATATTGTAAAAAAACTGCTTGTCATAGCTCCAATTCGGGGGGCTCTAGCCCCATAGCGAAGCGTTTTTGAAGGTATATTAATATAGGATTTTAGTCTTATTTTTGAATGTACTTTATACCCTTAAAATATTGTCAGCTAATTTCGGGACACCCTGTATACATTTTTTGACTTTAAGGTGTAATTTTTGAGGTGATATTTACCAGTAAAATTCTTTAAATAAAATGTGGCATTTTTTAAAATTCTAACGTGGAAGAAGTTTAAATATCATTGTGTAACATAAAAAAGAGTAATTTAAGAAAAATTGGAAAAAATGGCACTTAAGGTGGGAGTATCAACATGCTTGCCAACCTATAACCTATTTCGCGTAGATTTATTCACGTTTTCTAGCTTTTATACAAAATTTAAATAAAATCAGTATCGACTTGATATTCTATAGGTAATAATTGACATATTTAATAAATATCAAGGAATTTCATAACTTATTTTAGGAGAATTGTATAGCGAAAAATATCGGGTAAGATTTTTTTTAACATTATTATGTCATTGTCACTCATTGTTCTTTTACTATACAATTCTCCCAAAATTAGCAATGAAATAAATTGATATTTTCGTAATATATCAGATACTACCTAAATAATGTACCGACGATATTGATTTTCTTTAAATGTTAGTTATTAAAATAATAAATTCAAAAAATCAACGTGAAATAGGTTATAGGTTGGCAATAGATTGAATGACGTACTTTCTCGAGGGTCTGAAAAGAGAGAGAGAAGACAATTACAATAAATTAATGCGAATAAAATTCAAATTACAAATAGAGTCATAGCAAAAATTAAAATGATTGTTTAGATAAAATATATATGAAAAATATGATTTGATAACAAATACACATTAGGTACATAGGTACCAATAAAAAGGTCTTTAAGCCTGTATATACATACTGTGTTCATATGACAACAAAATTTTTTAAAATTTATTGTAATTGTCTTCTCTCGCTCTTTTCAAACCCTTGAGAAAGTTTTTATATAAAACGAAACGTTGGGAGAAATACAATTGTGTCATTTCATTGCCGGCCCTCATTCCCGCTATACTTATTAAAATCTATCATAGATTTAGATAATAATAATAAGTTTATTTAAAATTTAATAATATAATAAATATGTTTATGCATGTTGTCTTCTATAAACTTATCCTTCAATCCCCTGAAGCTGAGCTTGTTAGGGGCAAACCTTATTTTTTGTTTTAGTATGTAAAATTATAAATCATAAATATGCATTAAAAATCAAATTTTAAATTAAAAATGTAAATTTATAGTATAAACGCAGTTTCTTTTTTGAAGCTATAATAAAATTATTAGTTTATAATTTTTAGGTAAAAAAAATTACTACTTAAGTATATAAATTATTCAGAACAATAATAATTAATTAAAGCATTTCTAGTTTTATTCCTATTGTATGTTAATGATTTGCCTTCCATTGATATCAGTAGTATCTTTACTTTATTCGCCGACAATACTACTATCTTGTGGCGTGGAAAAAATACAGAACAGTTAAGGCTAATGTGCAGAACGATTTACTGCTTGTCAAACAATGGTGTGATGCGAACCTATTATGTTTTATTATCAGCAAAACTAGTATTATCACCTTTAAGTTTTCTTTTTTTGACTTAGCTTTGGCAGATAATTTTGTTAAAAACTCGAGCGTTGCTAAATTCTTGGGTGTTCAAATCGACGACAAACTTAAGTTTCATTCTTGCATTGAATGGGAGACTAGCATCCGGTTCTTACGCAGTGAGAGTTGTCTCAAGAGAATTGGGGAAGAGTGTGGGTAGAATGGTTTATTTTTCACTTGTTGAGAGTCACTTGAGGTATGGTATTGCTTTTTGGGGATTTAGTAGTAAGGGCCTATTATTGGGCTCTAGATTGGTTTTGCCAAAGAAGGCATTAAGATACTTGTGTGGTGTAATCAGTAATACTTACTGTAAACCTTTATTTGTCAGGGAAAAGATTTTAACTTTTTACAAACAATTTATCTATAATTAAAAATCACATGTTGTATTATTTTTATTGTTTCTTGATAAATAAATTGTGTTTGAATTTGAATTTGAAATTTTATTGGAATTTTTATCTTGGAAACGGCCTGCCTTATCCATAAAAATTATGATATTAACAGCAACATGCGTTCTGTGAATTATATTCTTCTTCCGATACCAAAAACAACTCTTACCAAAAATTCCTTGATATTTGAGAGCATCAAAATTTATAACCACATACCACTGGCTTATCGGCAGGTGATTGATGACACGATTTTTAAGCAAATACCAAAAAGGCAACTAATTACTAGACTCTACTATACTCTTCAGGAATTTTACAATGATAATATCTAGGCTTTCCCTTTATTTTTTTTTAAACTTTGATTATATATTCTTTCCAGATTTTTTGTAAGATTGAGCTTGTCTTCGTCTTAGACTGATTTGTGTGTAAATTTTTGACCATGACTATTTTGTTGTCTCATAAGGTGTGTTTATCTATTTATTTATTTATTGGATTACTTTTCTACTTTATATAGTGAACATTGTAATTTCCATAACAGTTTTAATACTGTCCAAAGCTTTGTTAACAAGATGTACTTCTTATAACGATAAAGTGTATTTTGATTTGATATTTAAAGCAAATATTTACCTGGACTACTAGCTGATGGTTCTTTACGAACATGCTTCTAGCCAATTTTCCTCTCATGGATGCATGAAATGCCATAATTTGTGGGCAATGTCTATCCCATTGAAATTTGTTTTTGACCAGTTGCCTTATATCACTCACCATCTTGAGATCAAATACTTTTTCGATCTCGTGCGTTAGGTATTTAATATCACTAAAAAAACAGTTTGTTGGTTTGTAATCGATAGTCTTTTATAGGCCTGCAAACAACAAATGGGTATAGGGCTTTTGGAAAAAAGTCACCAACAATTTTTGTAAACTATTATATTAGATTATCAGCTACTAAAAGTAGGCACCACTAAGCAATAAAAACAGCAAGAGAGAATGTATGTATGTCATGTTACCCTGTACCAGAAACCGGTATAAATAAAGTAATGGAAATTCGGAGGCAGTCAATCTAAAAATGCCTGTTGTTTATTTTGAAGTACTTGCGGAGAGATTTCATGTATCACTCGTCGAATAGACTCCTTCAGTGTATTTACCAATGATCTGGTACCTATAGATGGCACATGTCATTCATAAACGCTAATAAAATGTGTTGACAACATCGTTTGTAGGAGAGAGAGGCGGTGAAGAGCTGGGTGGGGCAGGGAGTAGGAATTACGGTGGATTTACCTTTGAATGAACCTAACTATTAAATATTAAACTATAAGAAGGCCATATAACCAGATTTCCTAAATCTGCTACGTTAAATTCATAGATGGCACAATGAGTTCACCAACAATAAAGCGTGTTGATGCAGCCACTAACGACAAGCCTTTTCGCTGCTAAATTAAAACATTGTTGCCGCCTGTCTGTTTGACTTGCTGCATGATCCTCTCCTCACTATACCGACACGCGCATCGGTGCGGTGCCTGGATTGCCTTGCAGTGGCATAATAAATTATATTTATTTTTGATTGAAAAAGGATCAGACTGAGTGACAGAGTGACTCGTTATGGCTGGCAACAAGTGTGCTTATTTTCAATGTGGGAATGGAATCCTTAAAAATTCCAATAAAATACGATATGTGGCAACACCACGACATCACCTCAGTGAATTAAAGACATCTGTTGCCGAGGCGTTGCATTTATTTACTATAGATTTACGATCAACTCCACAATGGCGACCAAACCATCTCCAATACAGTCTAAAACAGGGTTGTCAAGTTTTCTCGAAGATCCGCTATTCTTATAGTTTGATATTCAATGACAAATATCCCAACTTTCTATTTACTAACCTATGAAAAATAACTGCAGAATTATTATTTTTCGAATTCTAGCATACTTGACACTTTCCACTCATCTTAATTAGTCACCAAAAAATATCATAAAATACTAAAAACACAGCAATCATTACACAAAACCGATAAACTGCGGAGAATTTTAGACCGGTCAAAGAAAAACCAAACGGAAATACGGATGTTCGATATACATCGATAAACATCGATATTCTCAATGGGATACATCGTCTTTAAGCGATGCATCGAGGCCATTTGATATTTGTCGATGTATTAGGCCTTAATTTTATTCGTAAAATATTTATTCTGCAGTTTCCTCTTGATCTTGATTATACCTATTACCTTTGGTTTCAGTTAAGCTGTGAAGTTAGGATAATTAGATTTGCGACTTGTTCAACCATTTCTAATTCTATTAAAAAAATTTTTTCGATACACCGCAAACATCGATGTTTTTCCACGGCCTCAGACCAATATTGTGAAAAAAATTTCAGACCGCTGTCAAAGAAACACCAAACGGAAATAAGTATGTTCGATATACATTGACGCATCGAAATCTTCGATAATTCAATGCGATACATCGTTTTTAAGCGATGCATCGAGGCCATTTGATATAAAGTCGTGGCGGTCACATCTTTGAAGGTGGATCTCTTACTGCTGCGTTGCCATACTGCTGATTGTTTATAAGGTTTTAGACAAAGATTTAAATATCCCACATTATACATATGTTAAAGCTTTAAAAAGCGTAAGTTTGGCAAACAATGTGAAAAGGCAACATTTGTATGTTGATTTACTTCAGAATGGAATACGATTTTGTCAATGGGTTTATTTGTTCTTGTTTCATCTACCGTGCGAGCAAAAATAATTTGCATCAAAGAGGGCCTTTCATCTAAGGACGTAAAGCTTAGCCGGCCGTAGAGCTTAATACCTGTTGGGTGTCAGTAACTACCTGAATTAACAATCAATGAGTTATTTATTCCGTCATCTTTGACAGTCGTTACAAGTAATTTGGTTCATCGCTAATTTTTCCAATTTCTTGAATAATTCACACAATGGGCTTTACGGAACAGCACAAAACATTCATGGTTGAAGCGTATTTTCGAAACGGGGTTAGAGTAAATGGTGAGTGGCAATACAATCCGGGTTTGTTCATGGACGATTTCCTAACGTTGCTTTTATTGCTGGAGATTTTTATTGTTGCCTGAAAAGAACCGTGGCTGTGTTTAGGAAAACAGGTTCTATACAACACAAAAAAAGGAGCAGGAAGACCATCTGTAAGAACAGAAGAACTTGTTGCAAACGTTCGTGAAATAATGCAAAATACGCCAACAAACTGTATAACGCGATGCCTGTCCCAAGAAGTGGGAAGATATCTTATGGAACATGCAGGACTATTCTTAAGAAGCAGCAACGACAGATTGATCAGTTTTCGATCAGACATTGAATTCCCACCTAGATCACCTTGTTTAACGGTTATGGATTACTTCGTTTTTCCTCCATTTAAAGAACGCTATTTTTAAAACACCAGTTGCAAATTTAGAACAATTACAAGAAAGGATTATCCAAGAATGTGGTAACATTTCTCCAGAGATGCTGGTCAACACTTTCGAAAATATGAATACGTGTGAATTTATGCTTGGAGCATGGCGGTGGCCAATTTCAGCAATTTATGTAATTATTTTTCTTTTTCTTTCTGTATATTCTTACTTTGTTAATTTTGTAAACAACAAAAATAAATTTGTATTTGTCTACTTATTTTATAACTCATTAGTTTGGCATATCATGTCATAATATGAATTTAACAACATTTTAACCTAGATTTGGTTAGACATATCGTCCCCATATCATTGTGATCTCTTTGATGCAAATAATTTTTGCTCGCACGGTATAATAGGTATTTACTGAGTCGGGCTTAGAGGTGATTAGTTTCTTTATAACAACCCTGATATTTAGGTAATACATACAACACTTTCCCTGTTTTCCTCAAATCATGATAAATAGAATAAAAACACAAAGCAGCTAATATGTATCGTAAACTAAAATTTGATATTTACTTGACTTTAATGCAATTTACCCAACAGGTTACAGGTTTGTTTTTAGCTTGCTCCGTTAATTTTTCATCTTTCAAATGGGGAGGCAGAAGTTCACTTAGGCAAAGTGCGTTGTGTTGAATCCTAAACATTAAAAAAAATCATTCATGAAATTTATTTTACATATTCCAGTGACAAAGAATAATTAACATAATTACTTCAAAAATAAGTTTGAAATTGAAACGTCAATAAAAAAATCAACACTTGTCCAGGCCATAAAAGAAATATCATAATGACGTTTATTTAAAAGGGCGGAATATATGCAAGCTGCATATATATGCATTTTTAGCATATTTTGTCAATTTTATAATAAAATTCATATTTTTCATAAATTATTATTTTAAGAGCATATTTTTATGTTTTCGGCTTTAACAAAAATTTAAAACGTTAAAGGTTTAATGTCCAGTTCGGTACTTATTTCAGGGATTTTCCAATCTGAAGATTATAATAATTAAATTTACATTTTAGTTATACACAAGGTATTTATTGGGGGTTTTCGGAGTTTGCAGGTATATTGTTAGGGGTTGTCTATTGTCACTTAATAATGCGTTATTATTACCTGCTTAACAAACTATATTTATATCGATTTGTGCAAGTGTAGCTGAAGATCTTGTTTTTATTAAGGGTAATTTCAGTGTTATACCGGACATAATATGTTGGAGAGTAGAAATTTAAGTTTAAGAGACTAAATAAGTATTGTTGAAACTTTTTCCGCTCAATGTAACAACATTCCCGGTAAAGTAGGAGGTCAAGTAAGGAACAAATTGGATGTAACTGTAAAAAAGAATGAAGGATTTATATACTTAACTGCGTAAAAAGTATTTGAGGGTAAACCACCCAACGAAGTTGTATCTTGGCCTTATATTTTGCTACCTAAGTTGCAGTTTGCAGTATTGTTCGATTACATCAGTAGATGTTGAATGAAGCTTCTCTTTGTATAAACATTTTTACTAATAGAAGACAATCCTTGTTAATTGAAAATTTTGAAAAATATTTAGTAATAAATGCATTTTATACATTGTTTACTTTTATTTTTTTTTTGTTTTTTTTTTGCATTTTTTTTATATACCTAAATAAAAGAACCCAATGGGTTTCTTTACCTCATTTTACTATAATAAATTAAAAAAACTATTGCATACCAGTATGCATATTTGGTAAAAAAAATGCAAATAACTGCATATTTTAAAGGCAAACAAGGCATATACAGTGTGTCCAAAAAAGTATGCAACATATGGGAAAGTTTTTTTTTATCACCGATAGGTTTTTGGACTTCAGCGTACTGGGTGAAAATGACAAATAAATTATTAATTATTTCCAGTAATATGAATAGAGTTGGATTCTATCATAATTTTGTTTAGAACATAAGTTGGCTAAAATGTGTTTAAAAGGCGTGCAACACGCTAATATCTAAACCAACTCGTAACATTGAAAGGTTTTAAAAAGTTTCCAACTACTTAATCCATTTTATTATAAAGCGACGTTTAAGTTATTTAATAAATATATTAAAATTGCGTAAACAAAAAATCGACCAGAGGTGTACCGTTTAGGGGAAAATAGAGATTAACAAAAAAAAATTGTGACACCTAACTCAAATTTCGTATTTGGACTAACTTACTAATTTGCAAGAACATTTCCATATAAAATTTTGCTGTATTTCGAATAATTAAGGTACTTTACTTTTAATGCAATTTTGAAAAAATGGCATTTACTCCTTTACTATTAGCCGCAGGTAAAATATGAAATATGCATTTATAGTTTTAAGGCATGCACCAACTTTTATAAAGAATAAAATTTTCTGAGAAATCGGTGATAAAAAAACTTTCTCATATGTTGCATATCTTGGACACACTGTATATGCGCATATTTTGGCTAAATTTAAGAGCATATAATCCGCCCTTTATTTATAAATATATACAATATGCTGTGACCACAGGCATCTTAATGTTTTAAGATGCCTGTGACAGTGACCGATATTAATATTATCTATCTTTGTCCACTCAGAGGGCCCTAATCAAACTAAATTCTATTAAACAGTTACCTTAATCTAGATACCGCAGCTGCCAATTTTACTTTTTGACTCCACAGGGCATTTTCAGCATACGACAAACCAACAGAGTCAAAAAGTCTAGATGCCAGAGTGGCTACCGAAGTCTCCCGTTTATTAAAACTCCTATGGTAAAGGTCATAAAAAAGCAGCCATACGTGGGCAGGTGTTTCTTCCAGCTGAAAAATAGGTGGGAAATATTGGCATTGCTTAAATATAATACTGAATGAGGTTTCAGATGAATAATGGGCAAGTTCCTTTTAGTTACTTTTAAACAGCAAAGCAAAGCCAACGGCGTTCCTTCTAAAAATTTAAATTAGCACAGCACATATTTTTTCCTCTTCCCTTGCCGCGGTTAAGTATGCCCCTCTCTATTTCCCATACGAACTATACGAAGTTGTTCGCGAAGCGTTCCTTTAACAACTAAGCTAAGCACAGATTTTTACTTTGCTTATTTAAAAGAAGCAAATAGAACTTGATTTAAAAAATGCAGGGCGGCCACTAGAAATTGAACATAGTACAAGTGCAATCAAAATGTAAAAGTAAGGCACAGTTTACGCGTAAGTTTGACAAAGAAATATATAATAAAAAATCCTGAATAGGTATGCGGTTGTGAGGACAAAAATTTTTTTTTTTTGTTTCGTGTGTCTTCTTTTTGATGGGGATGATAATTGGACTATAAATGGGGTGCAGGACTTAAAACATCTTTCAGAGAAAATAAAAAAAACATGAAAATAGTGCAAAACATCGTCATAATGTGATAAGTTTTGAGATGTTAGGACTAATATTTTAACTTGTTTAAGTAGTGCTTGTGCTGATGAAATTAAAATTCACAGAAAGTTAGAAAAAACAGACACGTACTTTTGAAAATAATAGACATTTAAAAAAAAATTTATTTAAAGCCAGCGCCCCCCTGACTCGCTAGTCACAAGCCGCCACTGATACTATTATTAAATACAAAAGTGAGCTCTCTACACCGTAGAGACGGTGGCAGGGTTAGGCAGTTGTATTCATAAAAAAAGCGTACGAGAATTAAAATGAGAGGAAAGTTTTGTGATATTTGCATAAAACCGGCTTGTCTAAATGATTGTTTATTGGAGGTTATCACACATCATAGATTATCAAAAATGCAAAGCATTGGCGTCGATGTAATTAATTTTGAAACTGCATGGTGGTAAAGTTTGATAAACTTTGACAGAAGAACATAAAAATACCTCGTCAGTTATCTGAAGTTGAAAAGGCTCAAATTGTATCAAGAATCGAAGAAGGATGGTCAATCCGTGCTGTAGCGCAGTTGTATAATAGAAATAAAAAAACTATATTGAAAATTAAGCAACGCTGGGAACAAGAAGAATCCCTAAAGAAGAAAATTGGTTCAGGTCATCCCAAACGTTCCAACTCTGAACAGGATGCTGCTTTTTTGGGATATTTTAGAAATAATCCATTTGCAACTGCAAGGGATATGCTGTTATTGATACAGCATTTCCTGCCTCCCAACCTACCGCCAGCAGGAGAGTCAAGGAATCTGAACTAAAATGTCGCCCAGCTGCGAAAAAAATATTTCTTACCAAAGAACAGCGACAATCAAGGATTATTTTTGCTTTAAATTATATATACCGCAATCCTCGATTTTGGAACAGGGTTATTTTTACTGATGAAAAGACGTTCCAGTCGACTTATAACGGACAAATTCGTGTGTACCGTTCAAACAATACTATAGGTTTGAAGAGCGATATACTAATCCCCTCACTTCTAGCCATGGGCGTTTTTCTGTAAATGTATGGGGCTGGATAAGTGTTCATGGACCCGGTGTTTGCTGGCGAATAGAGGGAAGATTGAATGCCAGAAATTACATTAACATTTTAAAAAACATATTGTTACCATCTGCTGAGCAAATATATCCCAATAATACAAATACGGTTTACAAGATAATAATTGTCCAATCCACATTGCCAATGCTGTAACCCACTGATTTCAAACCCATAATGTGAAAGTGCTGCCTTGGGTCGCTTATAGTCCCGATATGAATCCAATTGAAAATATTTGGGGTATATAATCGTAAAAAAAATATATAATCGAAATTTTAGACCACAAAATTCAGAAGATTTATGGGAAATAATACATGCGTGCTGGGAAGAGATTAATCCAAATATTGTATCAAATATAATTCAGTCAATTCCGAATAGACTGGATCAAGTAATAGAAAAACAGTGATATATGACCAAATATTAGATTTTATTTATTCTTGTTAAACGTTTTTCTCTTTCTATTGTAATTTTTATAAAACGGTTAAGATATTATAAAATAAAAAAATGAATTTTTGTTATTCTATTGAACTAACGCCCAACGCCGCCGATGCTTTGCATTTTTAATAACCTTCAACATGCGATAAGCCGGTTTTATGCAAATATGGTTAAGGTTTCCATTCCAATTGGTGTACGCTTTTTTTATTAATACAACTGTACCATTATCGTATTCGAAGTGTAGGTATGAAAGTTCTTGATATATCTATTGATCTAATCTAATTTTTCATTACTTACCTTTCCAAAAACTTGAAAAAACGAAGCATCGTTTAAAGCTTTGGTCAGAACATTTTTATCTAAAAACAAACATAGAAATGAAAGACGAAAAAACGAAAAGATTGCTACTCCCAAAAGCATATTAGTTAAACATATTGTTCTTAATAATAATGTTAATTTAAGAATAATATTCTTACATCGGAAGACATCGTAAATAAGGGTGTAAACTCTTCTCATTTCTTGCTCATCATCAAAAGAAACAGGCAATGGTGGTGACGTCAGCAAACACCCAGCCTTAGATATATCGCTTACCGTCCATGTTATTGGTGCTATAAAACTCCTTTTTGATTTTTTCTTTAAAATCATTGGTTCTGGAGAGCACAACGGGGTTATATTTTTTGGTAAAATATTCCATTCGTGCATTTTTTGTTCTTGGGGTTCTTCTTCAAGCACCATTCTAAAATGTATGTAAATAGATTGGTAAGTACGTAAGTTAACTATCTTTAACTGTGGTGTCACAAGTGCCAGTGGATATTAGAAAAGTGGAAACCGAAGAAATTTTGTCAGCCGTTTGTCGGTAGAATACGTTTCACGGCTTCGCTCAACAATCAGCTCCACAGAGCTCGCCAGGAAAATGTCCGTTTTGTCCTGAAATTTTTTTATTTTCTGGCCTTGATGATTTAAAGTGTAATGGGGTTATTCTATCGCAGGAAGGTTTAGTTCATCAAATTTTGAAATACTTATTTACTGAGATAATGATTAAACAAAATACGCTCACTAGGGGGTGGGGGGGGGGAAGCTGGCGATTTTAAAAACGCTTGGTTATTGAGATATTACTTCATATTTTAACTACGGGAAAAAAGTACCAAACTGTTTGGAAACTATTTGTCGGAAAATGAGATATGCGACTTTTGTATCAGAAAGAAAAAAGGAATATATCAAAAACTAAGCGTTTCCGTCGAAAATCGTTTTTAGTTTCCTAATCTGCTACTCCCCAACATTCATCCTTCCTGAAAAGTTCATCAATTCTGACATGGTATTCGTAGAAAAGATAATAGATACCCTAATTTCATTCTGTAACGGCTATTACACCTAAACGAATAGAATGTATATTTTATTTTAATTGTGTCGGAACTGTTTGGTTTATATATACGTAAAAAAAAAATTATTATTGTTATTATTAGGTCATATTAAATAAAACAGATACTAAACAAAATTAGATAAGTGCGCTTGCATTTAGGATAAGTTCGGTCAAAAGAAATTTGTCTTTCTGGAAACTGTATTTTATATAAATAGGCGCCATTAAAAAACTTACTTTTAAAGTTTCTCTTGTCACAATTTAATTTTAAGTTATTCCAAATGTTGAAATAGTTTATTTTTTGACAATCGTTGACGTTTTTACTTCAAAGTCTTGTCAGTCAGTTTAAAACAAAACTACGTTCCGAATGTGTTCAGATATGGGTATCAAAAATGTGATATAGTTATTTCATACAGTGTCACCAGTAAAGTCCGCATCATATGGGATTTTTTTTTAATAATAACTTTATTCGAAATTTGAGTTTGGCATCAAGTTCTGCTTCGATCGATATGAAAATTAAGCAAAAAATAGTAGTCACGTGATCCGCATTATCTGTCAAATTTTAATTTGTTCCAAAAAATAATTCAAAAGTGGGGTTATTTCTGAAAATATCGAAAAAAGTTATTGAAAAAAGTTTTTTTAAATGCAGTTTCTAGCCCACATGCAAAATTTCAGCTGTATAAGATAATTTTGATTTTTTTCCCCATATTTTGTAAATTGCACCACTTTTGCAAAATAAGACTCAACGCAACCTACATAAAACTTCTAAGTTTTGACAATGCTTTATTTCAGATACATTTTCTTAAAAGTAGCGCCATATTAAACGTGTGTTTTTCTACAAAATCAAAATTGGGCTATTAATATTTGGTCGCATGTGATGCAAAGTTTATTTGTTTTTGACCCTGTATAAGGTAACTTTATAAAATAAGTATTTTTGAAAACGTACTTTGTGCCTAAAAGCAAAAAAATAAAAAATAAAGTAAAGGGGTTTTAAATTAAATCGTTGAAAATAGATAAACTTTACGTTAAATTAAACTAAAATTTATTCTCCACTTAAAAAGCACTTTACTTAAGACACTGTGTTCTTTTTTGTCTTACTATTAAGGTGTATTACTTTTAGACACAAACAACGTTTTCAAAAATACTTATTTTATGAAGTTACCTTATACAGGGTCAAAAACAAATAAACTTTGCATCACATGCGACCAAATTTTAATACCCAATTTTGATTTTGTAGAAAAACGCACATTTAATATGGCGCTACTTTAAAGAAAATGTATCTGAAATAAAGCCTTCTCAAAACTGAGAAGTTTTATGTAGGTTGCGTTGAGTCTTATTTTGCAAAAGTGGTGCAATTTACAAAATATAGGTAAAAAATCAAAATTATCTTATGCAGCTGTAATTTTGCATGTGGGCTAGAAACTGCAGTAAAAAAAACTTTTTCTAATAACTTTTTTCAATATTTTCAGAAATAACCCCACTTTTGAATTATTTCTTGGAAAAAAATAAAATTTGACAGATAATGCGAATCACGTGACTACTATTTTTTTGCTTAATTTTCATCTCGATCGAAGCAGAACTTGATGCCAAAGTCAAATTTTGAATAAAGCTATTAATAAAAAAAAATCCCATATGATGCGGACTTTACTGGTGACACTGTATACGGTTTTTTGTGATATTCTTTGGAATTCCAAGAAACTATTAATAATGCAAGGCCTTCTAAGATTTAAGGGGGTGTAGGTAAAACAGAATAGAGGCCTGTTCATAAAAGAACAAGTGCACGTTATTTAACATTTTAACTCCGGGCAGTCGTCGGCCACAGCATTCTACTACTCGGCTAGTAAAGATACAAATCAACTGTATAGCCAATTTAGACGCCTTATCATGATCTGACAAACAAAACTAACCTGAAAATGATATCAACGTCCTGTCAAAAACTAACAAGATATTAAAACAAAGGTCAACGCCTTGACAAGATTTGCCACCTATTAACCTTAATTATTTATTTAAATCCCACTGCCGCCGAATTGGACCGGGCTGATCCTTCGAAGACACCCTCCCACCAGCATCCGTCAGAGTCCCGAAATAGTGTGGTTAGGAATGGCGTCTCACTTACTCCTTTAAAATCAAGAAGGTTATGGGTTTCTTAAATAAAATGTTTGTATTAAACAGAGCCTTCTCGATTTTAAAGAATTGACTGAGACAGCATACTATACGCAAAGGCACTTTGACCCATCTAGGTGAGAAGACGTCTGCGATGGGTGAGGTCCTTCACAGGAGGCGTCTTAAAGTCAGCGGCACGGCACGTAGTTCAACTAAATAATTTGGGGTTAGTTTTACTTGTCAAATTATGACAAGTCGTCAAGACGTTCATTTCCGTTTGTTTATTAATTTAATAGCAAGTCAAATATGACGTTGACATCGTTGGCTTCGCGGCTATACATATATATGGTTTGAATCTAGACGGCTGTGACCTACGTAGTCCAGAAGTTAAAACGTCAAAAATTCACCTGCTTTGTCTTTGTTTAGCGAACAGGCCTGTATTCTGTTGCGTCTCAGTAGCCTATAAATATCAGTGACTTGACAGTGACTTTTTTACATTTTGGTCAAAGTTGGTTAATTGTTTGGTTGCCACGGGCATGGTACATTGTTAGCAAATGTTTAAATAAATTTTGACACTTGTCAGTTTTCCTTGCAGAAGAGGGAAGCTTTTTTGAAGTAAAAAACCTATAGAAAATGAAGGAAACCGATGAAAATTACGTTCTTGAGGATACCCTTACGGAAGCGGAAGAAGCAGCGATGCAGATTTTGCCAGAAAAGTCCCGAGATGCTTACAAGGAGTTCAAAATGTTTGAGTCTTGGATGAATTCATGGAAGATAAAAGGTGTCGATGAAAATGTTCTATTGGCTTATTGTTTACATTTGCAAAAAAAAATTAGCCCCATCGTCGCTATGGACCAAATACTCGATGCTTCGCTCGGCTATTCACCTTTATAAAAAAATTGACATTTCAAAAGATGGCAAAGTAACGAGCTTTTTGAAAAGCAAATCACAGAGATACAAACCAAAGAAGTCCAAGACATTAGAACGACCTGAAATAGAGAAGCTTTTGAACGAAGCTCCCGACGACGAGTACTTGTTGATGAAAGTGGCTTTGATAATGGCGATTAGCGGTGCTTGTAGATGCGATAAATTGATCAAATTGAAAATGGAAAATATTCAAGACACAGGGAAATATTTTTACGTAGTTTTGCCAGACACTAAAACAAAAGAAATCGAGAAGTTTCACCATACTTGAAGAAGGATTTCCAGTCAACCCGATTAATTTGTGTAAAAAATATATATGTCTTTGAGACCAAAGAATACTAGTTCTAGCCGCTTTTTTGTTTTTTACAAAAATGGGAGGTGTACCAGCCAGTGTGTGGGAATAAATACGTTGTCGAAGATACTTTCAAGAATTGCAATGTTTTTGAAATTGGAGGAACCAGCGGTCTACACCGGTCACTGTCTGAGAAGGTCTGCGGCGACTCTTTTGGCCAATGCAGGGGCTAACATGACTACATTGAAGCGTCACGGAGGATGGAAGTCCTCGACGGTAGCAGAAGGATACCTAGAAGAATCGGTGCATAACAAAATACAAATTGCAGAAAAAATACAAGGTTCTAATGTGTCTGCGTCTTCTAGCACTATCAGCAGCTGTACCGATATGGGAGCGTCTGGTTCCAATGAATAACCAACGAATTTTACAATGACATCAAATTCGAATAAACCGTTAGCGTTTTCCTTTAATTTTAATATCAATGTGAATTCTGCTTGTAATTGTAATATAAATAAATAGAATACTACTTTAAATATGAACGTTAGTGTGTCTGTCACTAGTGTGTTATTTGATAGTTTATTTGTCTAAAATGACATTGATAATGACAGTCATAACTGTCATGTGTTGGATAAAAAAAGTGTCAAAAAATGACAAATGTCGCATCTAAACCAGAAATTTTCAGTGAAAAAAAAATTATGTTCGAAATAATGTTAAAATTATAAGCAAAAGTTAATATTATGTTGGAACCCGATATTGGTAATGATTCCGATTGCGTTCAAACATGTCCAGATCAACAAAATTATTGGTTTAAGACAATAATTGAAAAATTCAAGAAATACTTTGGCCCAGCAGACTCGGAAGAAAGAAAGCAAAGGATGCTAGATTATACGGTACAACCGTCCCATAAATTTGTTTTAGCCAAATATACCGACGGTCTCTATCGTCCGGGGTGTATTGCGGGTAGAAGCAAAAAACGTCAGCTATTTATAGTCAGCTTTTATCACAACAAAAAGTGTCTTTACGTTAAACCAACCGATATTCTATTTAAACACGGAAATTTGCTTAATTTAAAAGTTTCATTTAACCAGCAAGGCAAGCAAATAAAAGGGATAGTGTACGGTAATAATTCTCCAGCGAACAAAGGATTTCCGTCGATGTTTTACGTCAAGAAGAAACACAGATGGCACAAAGTTCCATTTAAAATGATATTTTTAACCAGGAAACAATTCAATAAGTTTAAATTTTATTCCAAGCCGCCCGATCAGAAATCCAAATGTAGTATGATGCAAGACTGCGATCACAATCGTGTTGCAGTAGTCGAAGAGCAAACTATTCCAGCAGAAATCGATTTAAAAGATATTGATGATGATTTTGAAATGTCCTGATTTTTGATAATAGTATTTAAATGAACATCAGTTTTGTCCCTAGTTTATTGTCCAAATGCCTGTTAATAAAATCCTATAAGATAAACATGCCTAAAAGTTTTTATCCTAATTCTTACAGTTAGAAATAGGTACAAGGTGAAAATCTTTACTTGACTGAGTTGTTAAAGGAACGCTTGGCGAACAACGTCATATAGTCATTCGTCATTCATATATTGGGCGTTCTACTTAATTTATTAGTGCGGTGGTAAGTACCTATACTATAGTACCTAATAAGTACTGAGTTTCTCAAAAAAGTCATATCAATAATAATATATATCATTCTTATTACGTTCTTATTTATGCACACATTTTATGATTATATTATGCATTTCTAAAGTTGAAGCCAAAAGGCTTAATTTATCTTTTGACATTTATGTTATCACATGCAAGGCCAATTACAAAAGCATGTAAATGGTCTTTCTAGTTTTCGAAGAATCTCGCGCGTTTGCCAAAAAGGAAGTTTCGTTGTGATTTAATTGTTAAGATTTTAGTATTACTGCTATTAAATGATATATATTTATTATTACCAAAATACCAAAACGTTTAATTCACTATTTGCTTTTTATACATGTCATCAGATTTATACATATTGTGTCTTTGGATACAGTCTTAAAATCAATTTAAAAACACTATACAGTGTGTCCAAGAAAGTATGCAACATATGGGAAAGTTTTTTTATCACCGATTTCTCAGAAAATTTTATTCTTTATAAAAGTTGGTGCATGCCTTAAAACTATAAATGCATATTTCATATTTCACCTGCCGCTAATAGTAAGGGAGTAAATGCCATTTTTTCGAAATTGCCTTAAGAATAGAGTACCTTAATTATTAGAAGTACAACAAAATCTTATATGGAAATGTTCTTGCAAATTAGTAAGTTAGTCCAAATACGAAATTTGAGTTAGGTGTCACAATTTTAAATTTTTTTGGTTGATCTCTATTTTCCCCTAAACGGTACACCTCTGGTCGATTTTTTGTTTACGCAATTTTAATATATTTATTAAATAAATTAAACGTGGGTTTATAATAAAACTGGATTAAGTAGTTGCAAACTTTTTAAAAACTTTTAATGTTACGAGTTGGTTAAGATATTAGCGTGTTGCACGCCTACTTAAACAGATTTTAGCCAACTTATTTTCTAAACAAAATTATGATCCAACTCTATTCATATTACTGGAAATAATTAATAATTTATTGGTTATTTTCACACAGTACGCTAAAGTCCAAAAACCTATTTTAAAGAAATGCATATAAAAAAATTAAAAATTGACACACCGAACTCATATTTCGTATTTGGACTAAGTTTTTAATTTGCAAAAACATTTCCATATAAAATTTTGCTGTATTTCTAATAATTAAGGTACTTTACTCCTAAGGCAATTTCGAAAAAATGGCATTTGCTCCCCTACTATTAGTTGCAGGTGAAATATGAAATAAACATTTATAGTTTTAAGGAATGCTCCAATTTTTATAAAGAATAAAATTTTTTGAGAAATCGGTGATAAAAAACTTTCCCATATGTTGCATACTTTTTTGGACACACTGTAGATGATTCGGTAAAGTTATTGTAAAAGCCAGAAAATTGCAATGAAGTTTTACAATAAAAAAAAATCTAAACTTGTAAAGTAAAGTAAAGTAACTTGAATCTGTCCTACTCAAATAAATAATTTTTATATTTCCTAGAGAGTCACACGCTTTTCCTAGATACAATTAAAAGGACGCTGCAAAACCAAAATCTTTAAAAACATGATATAAAAAAAAACTTTCATTACGTCACTGCATTATCCGCGCAATTTATTTATTTGTCAGCCTCGACCGATTATATTGCTATCTTTGTTTTGATAAACTAAATAGACAAGAACAGCTTAAAAATAGAAAAAAACCCGCTCGATATTCAGGTTGATACGGCGCTCGACGTTTAGCGTGAATCCCTGCAATCCATGGGTCAAAGCAGATATCCCTTCAGTCAGTTTTTTCACGTGTTTTTATTTAGAGCTTTTTTGTTTATTTTTTTTCAGTCAATCAAAGTCATTCAAAATTTTTTTTATTGATACCCTATTTCGCTTATTTAAAGTACGCCTCAGCGTGTGTAAATCCCACTTTCAAAAACGCGCGTGTTTTAAAGTTACCATGGCAACATCAACAACCCGTGAAACGTGAAGTCAAAATATGTCAACTTTTTAATTATCGATTTGACAGAATTACCTGTTAACGTTAAATAATAGTTATTTGTTTCACTAGGCAGAAAAGCACAAGATTTAATGCCGCGGCTGGTGTTTCATAGACGAGGCGCAGCCAAGGCTAGGAAACCAGTCAAGGCATTAAATCTGCTTTTCTGCCTAGTAAAACATATCATTTTTTTTCCAAATTTGTTCCAATTTCACGCAAAATCGTATTTTTTATATTTATGTATGTTATTTATGACATTTATTAAATTTTAATTTTTAATGACACCTGACAGGCTCAAAAGGTGTATTTTTTCTGCCTAGTCAGAAAAAGTGGACTTTTTATTATTAAAAGACCGCTTTTAATGTCATTTGGAGAAAAAATATTTTTTTAAGCAATACACAACCAATGTCAACGGTGACAACAATGAATCTTGTGTAACAGATTGGAAGTTATTTTTTGTTCTCCTCATTTTCATGACAACGACAGGTATATCACATCACGAATTCGACTATTTCACTTACTTACTAAGTGATTATTTCCATTTTTTTTAATATAAATACCAATAAGTGTACCAATAAAAAAAAAGAATGTAAAGTATTCGTGAATAACTGGTCTTTAAAACACTTGCTCTATTTCAAGCACTCCGGCTACGCCGTCGTGCTTGCAAAATCGCGCGTGTTTTAAAGACCTTAATATCCACTTATACTTTAATATACTATTAAAAACCGAAACAGATGATCTCATGTTTTTAAAGTTTTTGCTTTCCGCTCTGTTTCCACGAAAGGTTTGTGACACTCTAGGAAGATGTTTATTATTATAATGTATTATCGATTGGCTCAAATTAAGGGTTGTTAATGCTAACAGCATTAAGGCCCATTCTTAGGCTAGCTCAGTTATTAAATTAATCGTACACAATACGGTAAGGTAAGTTAGAACCTCCTTAATATTTTATCGTTATACCGTCCAACAATCCGACCAAACGTGCTGCAACAGCCTACGCCGAGCCGGCTGTCGGGACTCGCGTAGCAGCCTTGTAGGAATTCGTAGCATTCGCACGTGCGTTAAAGTAGGCGAAACTTTTGTGTGATGGAGGAAATCACGATTGTAATAGGAAAACTAACACAATTTGAGTCCATTGTTCATTAATGTAATATTTTGTTATTTGGAGTTGTGTTTTATATTTTTATTATTATTTATACAGTGTGACCAGTAAAGTTCGCAAAAAAATAGTAGTCACGTGATTCGCATTATCTGTCAAATTTTAATTTTTTCCAAAAAATAATTCAAAAGTGGGGTTATTTCTGAAAATATCGAAAAAAGTTATTAGAAAAAGTTTTTTTTAAATGCAGTTTCTAGCCCACATGCAATTTCATCTGCAGAAGATAATTTTGATTTTTTACCCACCACTAAAAATTTATTTTCCACTTAATGAACACTTTACTGATGACACTGTGTATTTTTTCTTAATATTAAGGTGTATTACTTTCAGACACAAACTACGTTTTCAAAAATACTTATTTTATGAAGTTACCTTATACAGGGTCAAAAACAAATAAACTTTGCATCCCATGCGACCAAATTTTAATGGCCCAATTTTGATTTTGTAGAAAAACACACATTTAATATGGCGCTACTTTAAAGAAAATGTATCTAAAATAAAGCATTGTCAAAAATAAGAAGTTTTATGTAGTTTGCGTTGAGTCTTATTTTGCAAAAGTGTTGCAATTCACAAAATATGGGTAAAAAATCAAAATTATCTTATGCTGCTAAAATTTTGCATGTGGGGTAGAAACTGAATTAAAAAAAACTTTTTTAATAACTTTTTTCGATACTTTCAGAAATAACCCCACTTTTGAATTATTTTTTGGAAATAATTAAAATTTGACAGATAATGCGAATCACGTGACTACTATATTCTTTTGCTTAATTTTCATAGTGTAGATAGTAAATACTTATTTTAATAAAAATGAAAAGTTTTACTGTAAGTATACGACTGGTGATGTGGAATATTTAAGAAATAAGTTTAGGCCTTAAAGTTTACAGTAAAAAAGGAAATGTATTTCCCGAAACCTCGTTAATTTAAAATTTAAATTTAATTTACTTTTTAAGATTCTTAAACCCATAAGAACCATCTACATTAAAAATATTATATTTACTTTTCGGAATTCTATGCTTACTCTGGTGTGTTGCTGTCAATCATCCGTTGTTTTTCCACAAGCTGATAGTAAATTTTCGTCTGCCATGTATTATCGCTCGGTAAAATAATATCGAAAAATTCTTCGTCCATTTCGTCTGCTCCATCTAAGAAGTATGTCTTCAGATACTATAAAAATATACACTAATACACACACGATACAAAACTGAAATAAAATCAACCGCCAACAAATAACCAAAAAAAAAACAAAATATATATTTTAATTAATTAGTTTTGCTTTGCGTTGTCATATCCTGTTAATGTTGTCCCGCTAGTCTCAAAACATTTATTTCTTGAAAGGAAATGATGTTCCGACCATGTTAAAAATAATAAAAATATATATTGAGGAGCCCTAGTCATTATTCGAGTTTCCGCCATAGATATTTACCTTTAGATAAGCGAACAATAATCACGAAAGTCGCAAATTTATGGCCTGGCGCATGTAAACAAAGCTACACACGATTGGACATGCGCATTGCAACATTATCATTTGACGAATGGGAAAATAGACAGGTCCGGGCTTTAAAATTTAAAGTTCTTGTTCAAGGAATTGCTAAAGTTGTCCATCAATTTATTTTTACGTGTAAACAGCTAAAATGTGTCCCAAATTCTTGCCAGAAAATTGCAATTTCTTCTTAATTTTTGATCAAGTTGGGAAATAAAGTAGTGATTTCTGCATTTTTAGTAATTGCAAATCTATCAGATTTTGAGGATAGAAAATTGTTTTTAAGTGTTTGTTTCTAAATTTTGTTTTAAAATGATCGTCGTGTTTTTAGTTCAAAAAGGAAGAGAACGCGTCAGTTAAACTATAAAACTTACAAACAAGACCAGCAAAATAACCAATCTTCGATGTTATCGCTTACCTAACCTCAAGTCAAATACATCACTACTTCATACTTTATGGAAATACGAAATACCCGGTATTTTATCCCTATTTGGGCATAATAAAATCATACAACGGCTGTTACTAGCAATTGTCTATATTCCAAGGAATCCACAGAGAAAATTTAAAACACAACAACAAAAATGGCGCCGAGCCGGTTCTGGAGTGTATTTTCAGCATGTCGCTAAAGAAGGACAGGACAGGCGATAACAAGAGGTTTGTGCGCATACCCGATGCTGCTGGGGAGAGAGTATCTGACCGGCGAGCCGTGCGCTCGGACGTATTTTTCACCCATAAAAAGTAACTCTTGTTTGCGCAGAAGATAAGCTAAAGGTAAATGTCTATGGTTTCCGCGGACAACGGGCTGCAGCAAAGTGGCGCCTTCGCCATTTCGTCTTTTGGGCAATATTTCGTTACTTTTTCATTTTATCCAGAAAACAGGAAACGAAATATACAGTGTGTCCGAAATTCCAGTCTCTATATGGGTATCTTACCTAATAGATGATATAGAAAGTTGGTTAAATAGGAAATATTTTAGAGAATTTAATGCCGATCTCTAATTCTTTTTCAAAATTATTGAAAGTTTTGTAGTTTTTCACTTATTAAACAAAAACTAAAAATGACGCATTCCTTTTTTTTTAAATAGGGGCTTAACGGTTAATTTGACATATCCCAAAGTGTTACATTCTTAAGACACTTTTTAGGGAAGAACATTTCTGTACAAAAAGAAAATGCAGATTGTCTTTTAATTGTGAGTTACCCACAGTAACTTTGTTATTTCTTATGGCGGCCATCTTGGATTTGTACATAGAATTATTTCTCTTTGAATCACCTTTTAAACGATGTACCACATGCTACCAAAATTTTGGAGAAATACTCTTAAATTATTAAAAAACCCAGTTTTATCGTTAACTTGGCAACAGCGCATGCATCTAACATAGCAGATAGTAATTAAACCATTTAAAGCACCTCTTAAACCTTTATTTTTTTAAAATACAGTTTCTTACAAGATCCTTAAATTCTGAACCTGACCTAACCTAACCAAAACCAAGTAGGATAACTTAAAACAAAAAACATTATTTATCAATAGCCTGCAACTAATTTAGTTATTAAAAAATGGCAAGATAAGATACATTCATAAACGATATAAGAATTTAAAAATTCGTTTTTCGAATCTATTAATTTAAATGGTTAAAATGTCGGTCATTAACACGGTGACAATTCTGACAGTTTTTTAAAACTCTTCTGATGTTCTTATAATCTTAGATCGTTTATGAATGTATCTTATCTTGCCATTTTTTAATAACTAAATTAGTTGCAGGCTGTTGATAAAGGTTTTTTTTTATTTTAAGTTATCCTACTTGGTTTTGGTTAGGTTAGGTCAGGTTCAGAATTTAAGGATCTTGTAAGAAACTGTATTCTAAAAAAATAAAGGTTTAAGAGGTGCTTTAAATGGTTTAATTACTATCTGCTATGTTAGATGCAGGCGCTGTTGCCAAGTTAACGATAAAACTGGTTTTTTAATAATTTAAGAGTATTTCTCCAAAATTTTGGTAGCATGTGGCACATCGTTTAAAAGGTAATTCAAAGAGAAATAATTTGATGTATAAATCCAAGATGGCCGCCATAAGAAATAACAAAGTTACTGTGGGTAACTCACAAACAAAAGACAATCTGCATTTTCTTTTTGTACAGAAATGTTCTTCCCTAAAAAGTGTCTTAAGAATGTAACACTTTGGGATATGTCAAATTAACCGGTAAGCCCCTATTTAAAAAAAAACGAAATGCGCCATTTTTAGTTTTTGTTTAATAAGTGAAAAACTACAAAACTTTTAATAATTTTGAAAATGGATTCGAGATCGGCATTAAATTCTCTAAAATATTCCCCATTTAACGAACTTTCCATCTCATCTATTAAGCGAGATACCCATATAGAGACTTGAATTTCGAACACACTGTATATGATAAAATTTCGTTTTATGCTTTTATTAATTTATCAACAAGTTTACTTTAACTTAAAACTGTAGTTTAACCGCTACGCAAACGCCGGTATTGGGCCGCTTTTTGCGAGAAAAATAAATGAAATATCGATGAAAAATGTAATGGCGAATGAGTCACTAAAGTACTATTTTAGTTTTAAATATATATATTTCTATTGACTTACCCCGTATGAACTTTTAACTAAATAAATTTGACCTTAGTAATAAGTAGAGCATCCCATAGAAACAATTAATGATATTGGGATTCTTTTGAAAAAAAAATAAGCAAAAAACTAAACAGTAAGTATTTTTTCTATAAACTAAAGGGGGTGGTTCGGGTAACACCCCCCCCCCCCCCCCCCCCCGAAGTCCCATAAATTATATTCTATCCAACGAAAATAATACTTCCTTTCTATTATCATTGTTGTTATAGGAACTGTATATTATTATGTATGTATCTAACCGTCTATATAACAAAACTGGTGCCTACAAAACGAAGGTAAAAGGAGAGTTTACTTACTTTAATTGCTTTAGCACGCAAATAGAATTCACTGAAAATGCAGATATTTTAAACGAATGAAAACCAATAAATAAATTAGCCTTGCGTGAAAGGCTGTGAAACATCGCGCTTTTTACTGTTTCATTTAATTTTAGGTGTAACCGTTCTTCGTCCGGGTTCAATAGTTATTTGATTTTTACTCAATCGCGAAATGAACTTGGCCTATTTGCCAGTATAAATCCGTGTAGCCAGGAGGGCCCAGTACCCAGCTTCTATTTATACAGTCGATCGATCGGATCAGTTAGTTACATTGTAGATACTATAGCTTGACTGCTTTGGCAGTAAACTATTTTTGTGCCTTCAATTGAATGTAAATTACACCTTGATAAATATATGTTCCTCTTTCACTGACTCATAAGGAATATATTGCGCTTTGGCCAGATCCCCAACTCAGACCACGATTGGCGGATTTTCACGTGCTTATTTTTGTCTAGCCGTACGAATCGGGTTAGTCTTTCGTCTTTGCTATCCCTAGGGTAGCTGTTTTTCATTAGAGCGTCCTAGTTACTCCCGCCGTTTACCCTCGGTCGAAATCCTTGTAACCCGTACTTTTTCTAAATAAGAATAAGTAATGGTAATTAAAAAAATCTTCTAAGTTTTTATTAAGGTGGGAGTATCAACATGCTTGCCAACCTATAACCTATTTTGCGTAGATTTATTTCTTTTTAATAGCTTTTGGCCAAAATTTAAATAAAATCAATGCCGATAGCATATTCCCTAGGTTTTTGACCCATTAAATAAATATCAAGGAATTTCATAAATTATTTTAGGAGAATCGTGTAGCGAAAAATATCTGGTAAGATTTTTTTAACTTTATTGTGTCAAATGCCGTTGAGAATGCCACCTTAAGAGAGTTCTAGTTACTTCGCCACGCCGTTTACCCTCGGTTAAAATCCTTATGACAATCCGTGAAACCCGTACTTTTTCTAAGTAAGAATAAGTAATGGTAGCTAAAAAATCAGAAGGATAATGACTTTTTTTAAAACCGACCAGAAAATATACACTTTCTGGACAATTTTTCGTCTAGAAAATAACCTTTTTCCGATCGCAAGACCGGAAAAGTGACGTTAGAGACCGGAAAAGATTTTTCCGGTCCCTGTTTTTTGTTTTTCCAATCGCTCTTTGATAATACAAGCTACCTTGATTTCGTTACTATGACAACAACATTTCGATGTATTGTCGAGTGACAGTTCGTTGATTTTTAATTTGTTGTTTACGTCAAACTTGTTTCGCGAGTTCGCAAATTTAACAATATGAATTCAGATTTTGAATTATCCGACACGGAAAATGAGATTTCAGAAGAAATTTTGGAAGCAGCAAGGAAATCGACCTACGATATATTGCCAGTAAAATCAAAAGCCCGTTACGAGAAGTCATACGATGCATTTAAAAACACTATAAAATAATTTAATGTAAGTATATCGAAGTGTCGGTCTTAAAAAAAATATTGTACGTCACGCAACCGAAAATTAGTGTTTTCCAGGTCTCTCCAAGCTTGTCTCGACCTGAAAAACACAACTTTCCGGTCTTGTAACGTAAATGACTATTTCTCTTAATTAAATTATTGTTGTAGTTGTAGCGATGGGTTATTCGGAGTTAGGGTGATATAAGTTTGTTTAAATTCTTTATTGCGTTTCAAAATAGATAAAAGTTTTTTTTAAACATTCGCGAGTTTCAGCGCTTTTCTTGGAAGAATAATGCAGAGGAAAGAGGAAAGAATCCCTTGCCCGATTGTTCATAATACCCTTAACCCCAAACATTAGTTTCATGACGCCAATTATACCCATTATGACTTAAAATGCAAAAAAATTTTAAAAATATTTAAACAAGCCTATAAAGTAAAAAATATATTTTTTAAATAAAAGCATATTTACCGAAGGTAGATCAGCGAACACATTTCTGTCTGCAAGCGCACTTAAATTAACCCACAGCTGATGATCACGGGGTGATGCTAAAGGACGACTTGCTTCCGTGTCTTGCACTATCTGATCAATTTTTGTATTCTCCATTATTTTAATATTCTATTACGTTTCTTTAATTCCAATGTTCTTAAGGGGATTAACAGCTTTTCTTTGATGTCAAACCTAAAACATTTTAATTTATTTGATTTACATTATTCATAACGAGTATTTAAGTATAAAAAATACACCACAGATACATTATTTCTTATCACTAAAAAATTATTTAAAATATTAGTTCTAATTAGAAAACTTATAGAAAAAAAATAATAAAAAGAAGAAATAGAGAGAAAGAAATAGATAGAAATATATATATATATTTCTCCGTAAAATGATAATGGTACTTAAACTTGAGGCTGCATCAAATGGCAAATAACAGTCTGGACGGACACTTTTTTTATAGTCCCGAAACTGCCTAATATAAAATCCCAGCGGACACGCTGTTTTCATACAAAAAGTGCAAAAACTCTCCGCAACGGACAGTACAATTTGCAGCATTCGCGACGTCGCGCAGGGGTTTCCCCCGAATGAAAATAAGTATGACTGCGCGAACCGGTCTGACGCGGCCGGACGGACCGCTATATCTACGTTCTTCTTGCGTGTTGTTTGCAGTGTTGCCAATAAGCGTGCAATTTACGTAAATTTTTGAAATTTTAACAAATCTCCTATATTTAGTATTTTTACGGCTTTTCGAGACAAAGCCAGCCACTGTTTCACAAATGGAAACAGAACAACATTCTACTCTACGTTTTCTCGATGTTCTCGTCAAACGAAGTGCTGGAAACATAAATACTTAATACTTTAGTGTACAGGAAACCCAGTTACACGGGCAATATACCTTAATTACGGATTGAATCATTCAGACTCCATAAATAGGGCATAATTCAAAATCAAACGCTATCACAGAGCATGTAAAATTTGCAACAACCCGGAAGACCTTAATATTGGAATTTTAAATATCAAAAAAGATTTAATACACAATGGTTACCGTGAAACCTTTGTAACTAATACCGTCTCAAAACTTAAAAATCGCAAGTCAAAACTACTTAGTACAGAAACGAAAGAGGAGCCAAGCATTTCTTACAATATGTTATGTTACCAGGATTTCTGAAAATATTAGAAGGATAGCGGTAGGTACTTATTTTAGGGATTTTCCAATCTAAAGATTATAATAATAATGGGGGTTTCCGGAGTTTGCAGGTAGGAATTGTTTATATTGTCACTTAATAATGCGTTTATTATTACCTGCTTAACAAACTGTATTTATATCGATTTGTAATACATACCTCTGTTGTAGTTTGTCGAAAGATTTCAGTACGTAAGTTAAAATAAAATTGTCAATAAATTAATTTCAAATGTAAAAAAAGGCTTCTAAAAGCACCTCTAAGAGTGCAGTTGTATAAGAAGAGATTACCAGGAGTTAGTTTACCTCCAGAGCTTGTAATTACCCGGTGGGAACCATGGATTAAGGCCGCAATATTATATGCAGAGCATTTCGAAGTCATTAAAGAACTAATTTTGGATTTACATGACGATTCGCAGTGTGTTGTGCAAAGTAAAGACTTGTTAAAAAGTGCAAGTGTATCTAAAGATTTAGTTTTTATTAAGGTTAATTTCAGTTTTATACCGGAGATAATATCCTCGTTGGAGAGACTCAATTAGTATTGTTGAAACTCGTTTCGCTAAATATAACAACATTCTCGGTAAATTAGGAGGTCAAGTAAGGAACAAATTGCATATAACGGTAAAAAATAATGAAGGATTTAAATACTTAACTGCAGTAAAAAGCATTTATGAGGGTAAACCATCCAACGAAGTTGTATTTGGCTTTATATTTTGCCACCAGTAGATGCTGAAAGAAGCTTCTCTTTGTATAAACATATTTTTACGAATAGAAGACAATCCTTTTTATGTAATTAATATGTGTTGGGCTACATGCTTGGTGAAACTGTTGTTCCATTGCACAGGAAGAAAAAATGGTATCTTCTTGTACGTACTCCTTTGAAAATGACCCGAAAGGGCCGAAACACGTGTCAGGAAACTGATTAAATTTGTGAACCATAACAAGTAGTTATTTTTTCTTCCTGTGCAATCCTTTTTAGTTGAAAACTTATATTTAGTAAGAAATGCCTTTTAACAATTTTAGGTTAAAAAATTGTTTACCTACTTTTATTTTTCTTTGTTTTTTTTGCATTTTTTTTTAAATGAACATATTTTTTAGAACTCAGTGTGTTTCTTTACCTCATTTTACTATAACAAATTAAGAAATATTGCATACTTGGTAAAAAAATGTTTGGTAAAAAAATGTAAATAACGGCTTATTTTGAAGGCAAACAAGGCAAATTATATGCGTATATTTTGGCTAAATTTAAGTGCATATTATCCGAGCTTTGTGTTAAGTAACAAAAGACATGGAAATCCGAGAAGGTAATTTTTTTGTCTACCACTTTCAAACAACGTTTTAAAGAGTTCTTGAAGTCGCTGTTATTTTATTTCCAACATTTTTTTGATAATATCCTCTTAAAACACAAAGTTTTACTAATTCGTTATCGATACTATAAGATTCCTTTAAAAAATAAAATTGTTTGCCGAATCACGCGACCCTAATAAAAAGATGAATATAGAAATTGGCATCGAAGGTTGAACTGATAATATAAGACAATTGGTTCTGGCATTGATTTTTTTATGATAGGAAAATACTTCTATATTAAAATGTAAATCAAAGGTATTTGGCTTTTGTCCGCTAGTCAAATTGATGAATATAATATGAATATTATAAAAGATATTTTCGAAAGTTTTTAACAAAATAAAAGTTTACATGACATCATTTACCAGGTTACCACAAACATTAATCACACGATGTCACAGCATTCCCTAATTTTAAAAACGGTCTTTTTCCAAGCTAATTTACAGGGTGTTGTGGAAAATACTTATTATATTGAAACCCGTAAACCCTGATATTAAAACACACGGTAGAAAAATGTCGCATCGCTATAATACGCGAAAAATTGCTTGTTTGTATAATTATTTTTATTTATTCCAAAAATAACAAATATTTATGTAGGTTTTCATTAACTATAGTGTATCAGCATTGCTTCCTTATTTGGGGTTTTTTCCTCTTCGTTCCCTGCCAGGAACATTCCCAAAGAGACCTACGGTTTAACATGGGCTCCAAACCACGATCCTCAGTCTTTAGAAGGACCCCCCCCCCTTCAAGGACTACCATCGAGCTTTCATGACCTACCCAACTAAACTGAACTAAAAGTTCAATCATATTTTGGTTCTTCTCTGCTCATAAGGATCTGACTGCAAACCACATCATTCCGAGCCGTATTCGATTGGGAAAGTAATTTGGATCGATCTGATCTTAAAAATCAATTCATTGATCGAAGGATTTTTATGTCAGTTGTTCGTTTGGGTTTCGATTTTGACCTAACCTCATTTCATGTTCAAAAATAAGTCAAGAGTAGCGTAGTAGTATTTTTATAAAGCTGAAACTAGAGTAACACAACTTTAACATATTTTATTTCCACTCTTCTCATTCACGTACAGGAAATATTATTTACCTAGATGGGTTCAAAAAGACGTAATTGATCCATTTCTACTTCTACATCACAGTTAATTCTCTTGAAAAAAGACATAATCAAAGAATACTAATTAATACTCAAAAAAAATCTAAAAACAGGGACAGAATGGAACTATAATAACTTCCAAAACCATAAAGTAAATAAAACAAACAACTGATCTGATTTTGGTGATTCTGAAATTTCCCCGGTTCACTTTGACGGTAGTGGGGGTTATCATTTTGTCGATCAAACACAGGTCAATTCAGTTAGATCGATTCGGATCAATCTATACCAGCGAATCGAACACGCCCCCGGTTTAAGGGTTGCTCTGTTTACGTTCTCCACAGAAATAGTATAAGGTGGTAGTAAAAACTGAAAATTCTTCTTCGATTATGTCTTAAGGTGGGGTATCAACGTGCTTGCCAATCTATAACCTATTTCGCGTATATTTATTAAATTTTTCTAGCTTTTACACAAAATTTAAATAAAATCATTATCGTCTTCATAATCTAATAATTGACATAATAAATAAATATCAAGGAATTTCAATATGTTAATTAAAACTTAGGTTCTCTGTTCTCTGGACACTTTCTAATAATAAAAGATCACTTTCAACTTAAGGTGGGAGTATCAACATGCTTGCCAATCTATAACCTATTTCGCGTAGATTTATTTATGTTTTCTAGCTTTTACACAAAATTTAAAGAAAATCAGTATCGACTCGATATTCTATAGGTAATAATTGACATATTTAATAAATATCAAGGAATTTCATAACTTATTTTAGGAGAATTGTATAGCGAAAAATATCGGGTAAGATTTTTTTTAACATTATTATGTCATTGTCACTCATTGTTCTTTCACTATACAATTCTCCCAAAATTAGCAATGAAATAAATTGATATTTTTGTAATCTATCAGATACTACATAAATAATGTACCGACGATATTGATTTTCTTTAAATGTTAGTTATTAAAATAATAAACTCAAAAAATCAACGCGAAATAGGTTATAGGTTGGCAATAGATTAAATGACGTTGAGAATTCAACCTTAACAAGTAGTATTTATTTCCTCTCAAATTATAACCTCTACTCTAATCGTCGCCTTCTCGTCCCTCTCTACCCATCATCCATAACAATCCCAGTTTTCATAAAGTAAAGATTAATTTATACAAGGTAGTTAAAACATTTAAAGGTAAGTATATGCATCTATGATAAATATAATATAAAATAAGTTATTATAGGTAAGTATGGAACTTAACAAATAAATATTTTAGGAGAATTGTATAGCGAAAAATATCGGGTAAAATTTTTTTTAACATTATTATGTCATTCTTCTTTCACTATACAATTATCCCAAAATTAGCAGTGAAATAAATTAATATTTTTGTAATATGTCAGATATTACCTAAATATTTTACCGACGATATTGATTTTATTTAAATGTTAGTTAATCAAATAATAAACTAACGACGTTGAGAATTCCACCTTAATAGTTAAAAAATAAATAAACTAAGATAATATACAATATGGTGTCAGGTGTGGGGGTACGCTCGTACTAACGTTTAAAACTAATTCCATATAACCAGAAACTACACAACATTAGTGGTTTATTCACTACGTTGATTTTTTGATATTAAGACGTTTTGTCATAATTTGAGAAACAAACTAAGCTAAAAATATACCGATGTCAACGTCCTGTCATAAAACTAACCTCAAAACAAACGGATGTTAACGTCTTATCACAAGTTGACAAGCAAAACGAACCAAAAATTCATTAGTTGAACTCCTTGCCGCTGACTTTAGGACGCCGCCTGTGGTGGACCTCACCCCTCGGAGACGTCCCCCCCTCCACCTACATCCGTAAAAGTGCCTTTATGAAGAGGCTAGTACCGTGCGAGCAAAAATTATAAAGAGGGCTGGATTAAAAAACGTAAAGCTTGGTTTAGATCACAATGATATGGGGACAATAAATAGGTTAAAATTTTGCCAAATTCATGTTATGGCATGATATGCCAAACTAATGAGTAATAAAATAAGTAGACAAATACAAATTTATTTTTGTTGTTTACAAAATTAACAAAGTAAGAATATACTAGGGCTCGAAATTGTATTCGAATATTCGACTATTCTAAATTCGAATTTTTTGTTAGTTAAAAAATTCGACTATTCAAATATTCGACTATTCGAAATTCGAATATTTGACTATTCGAATATTTAAACATTCGACTATTCAAATATTCGACTATTAGAAATTAGAATATTTGACTATTCGAATATTCGACTATTTAAATATTCGACTATTCAAATATTCGACTATTCGAAATTCGAATATTTGACTATTCGAATATTCGACTATTCAAGTATTTATTCCACTATTTGAATATTCGACCATTCGAATATTTAACTTTGTTCGGATAATTATATGTTCGACTATTCGTGTTTTCTGTAAAACTGTAAATTTTAACGTAAAAAAGAAAAACAAAAATAAAATTATAGTCAGCAAGCAGTTAAACCACTTCTAACGTGATTAAACGACTGTATTTCGATATTTAAATAGACGACTATTCAAATATTCAACTATTTAAATATTCGACTATCTAAATATTCGACTATTCAAATATTCGACTATTCGAAATTCGAATATTTGACTATTCAAGTATCTATTCGACCATTCGAATTATTCGACTATTCGAATTATTCGACTCTATTCGACTATTCGAATTATTCCACTATTGGAATTATTCGACTATATTCGACTGTTCGAATTATTCGACTATTCGAATAACATACCAAACGACTATTCGAATACTTATATTTTAAAAATTCCGAGGCCCTAGAATATACAGAAAGAAAAAGAAAAATTATTACATAAATTGCTGAAATTGGCCACCGCCATGCTCCAAGCATAAATTCACACGTCTCTTCCAGCGTCTTTGCGACTTGTATTTCTTGGAATAGATGCACTTTATAAGGAAATAAATTTAGCTGCTTCATAAGAATAGTCCTGCATGTTCCATAATATCTTCCTACTTCTTGGGACAGGCGCCTTATACAATTTGTTGGCGTATTTTGCATTATTTCACGAATGTTTGCAACAAGTTCTTCTGTTCTTACAGATGGTCTTCCTGCTCCTTTTTTGTATTGTATAGAACCTGTTTCCCTAAACACAGCCACGGTTCTTTTCAGGCAATGATAAAAATCCCCAGCAACAAAAGCAACGTTAGGAAAATGTTCGTGAAAATCGTCCATGCACAAATCCGGATTGTATTGCCACTCACAATTTACTCTCACCCCGTTTCGAAAATACGCTTCAACCATGAATGACTTGTGCTGTTCCGTAAAGCCCATTGTGTGAATTGTTCCAGAAATTGGAAAAATTAGCGATGAATCAAATTACTTGTAACGACTGTCAAAGATGACGAAATAACTGATTGATTGTTAATTCAGGTAGTTACTGACACCCAGCAGGTATTAAGCTCTACGGCTAAGCATTACGTCCTTAGATGCAAGGCCCTCTTTGATGCAAATAATTTTTGCTCAAACGGTATAATATGCTGTATCACACACTTCTTTAAAATCGAAAATGGTTTGAAAATGTAAAAATGTATTCACATGAAAACAGCGTTCATGAAGTATTTTTGACAAAGGACAATAACACAACGCATGATGTATAACTCCTATTGAAAAACCTAAAATACTATTTATAAAAAATATCCCGCTTTTTCGTAATAAACATGCAACAGTTTAAAACTTAAATGGCACACAATATTTATTTGGCAGTCAGTATTTTGTTGGCAAAATTATTATATCCGACGTGATTTCATACCTTTCAGAATAAAAATAGTATAACTAAATTCGCGTGTTGCAAAAAGATACCGATCTTTCATAAATCGTATTCATCATTTTGAATTCATTTTGACAATGGGTTTTCGAGATAGGTATCGGTTATATATTTTTCTTTATTGGTTTATTTTACGGTTTGTGTCACCACAATTTGAGGGTTGCAATTTTCGAAATTTATATAAGTTTTAACGTAAAATATACAGGGTCATTCAAGGTGAATGGCGTATTAAAATATCTCGGAAACGAGTAAAGTTATCTTTATATATATATATGGGTCATTATTATTCAAAAGGAAACTTTGAAGTCTCTCAAGGTTTTTTTTGGACAAATATATCTGCTAAGAATACCATAATATTTTTAATGTTATAAATAAACAATGCCTTATTTATATTATTTATTTAAAATATTAAAATCTTATTTTACTTGCCAAATAATGTTAATTTAATGCACTAAAGTCACCACCGTTATCTGTCTCCCTCCCTCTTTTTGTATATACCTAATATGCAGCCTAAAAATGTTAGTAATTAATATTAATAAACATAATTCCTATTCTTAATTACTGAAAGCTAGACGCCCCTAAATATAAGAAAATTATATTTTATATTATATAATTTATTTATTTATTAGTATTCATCTGCCTGTCGCTACACCTTGCTTCATTTCCGTTATCAAGGAAGAAATTCAAATTATATCCGGCAGGTGGCGCACCTATCATTTCACCCAAATGCAGAATTCTTGAAAAACCGATGTAGTATGAGACCGACTACGAAGCGGTATACTACTGTTGTTCGCTAGTGAAATATTTCGTGATAAAGTGCATTTATTGGCAGATGTAAAGCTTGTCTGGTCATCACCGTGATCAAATTTTCTCTGGTAAGTACCAAAGAAAATAAAAGAAAAATAATATATTTTAAAGTACTATGGATGTTAGTAATGAAATATATATACACACTTTATTTTTTTATTAATTTTGTATTTTTAAAACCTAAAATAATGAAATTTCGTCACCTCCGTTATCTCACCTTCGTTATCATTTAATGATAACGGGGGTGATGGATGATAACGGAGGATATATTTTCTAACATATTAACACAGGACAACTGTTTTATTTATTTATTTAGACTTGCAATGGCCAAAAAAAGTCAAGCTGTTCAATAGATGCAGCCGCTGAGAGACGAAGAGAACAAGTTAGGTTGAATATGATGCGAATGAGAGAAAGAATAAGAAACGATGCTACAAAACACAAAGAATGTAAGGAAAAAGAACGACAGCGCTATTTTAAACGGAAGGATAGTGGAAAAATTAAAATGATTTCGGATATGAGTGAGCGGCAAAAAAGGGTTAAACGAAAGGACTGGAAGAAAACGTTCTCAAAAGTATAGAATAAATCAAAAGGAAACAGCAAGGGTGAAAAAACTGTTAAATGCAAATACTCCACCGCCTAGCCCAAGAATCCTTGAAAACATTGATGCCCTTAATAATGAAGATGATGACTATAATACTCCAACTAGACAAGCAAGAAATGGAAAAAAGCAAGAAATAATCATGAAAGATTAAGGAAAGAAAATAAAGAGTTAGAAGCGCAAATAAGTAAACTTAAAAAAAGAATAATAAAATATAAGAAACGTGCAGAAAGAGCAAAGAAAGTGCCAAAAAACCCTGATAGTCCAAATGTAAAAGTAAATAAACTTTTAGAATGTCAAAAAAATGTTCCAGAAATGGTAAAACGCAAACTACTGTTTGGGGAGGTTATTTCAAGACAAGTAAAACATAATTAAAAAAAAAACAAACAGCAATAATGAAAAACGGAATATGCTAAACTTCATTAATGGCAAATTAATTAAAAAATACAAATTTGTAAAGGAGCTAGCATCAATATCTTCTCCGAAATTATTAAAAAGAAGTAATGGAATGGTAAAGAAGATATCGTTTGTGTCTTATCAAATCCAACATTACACGGCAACCAATATTAATTTTCTATGGTAGAATTAAGCCAGATCAGCCCTTTAGAATAGATTATTTTTGTTACATTGTATCTCCGTTATCATAAGGTCACCTCTGTTATCACGCCTTTCCATTTTTTTACCTATTTTTGACATTTATTAATATTGAGCTCGGCGAGAACTCTAATGTAATAGAGTATCGTCTCATAATTATAAATAAAGTAAAAGTTTTCAAATTATTTGATATTCATAATTTTTTTTTTCGAATCCTAAAAAGGTCCCTCGCAATGATAATGACCCATATATTTAAGCATTTTTGGATACCTAAGTAACTTTTGTTAATAATAATCTATACCTATCTCTAACCGTCTTTGAGATATGAATTAGAAAATTAATTTTTTAAGTAAAAACACACCGGGAAGAAAGTTCCGTAACTTTGAAAGTAATAAAACTAAATATTAAAAATTTTGACAGCTTTTGACTAAAACATAGATATTTAGATTCCATAACTTAGGTTGTATGTTTTTCATACAAAGGGTTTTTAAAATTTCGCCAATCTGGCCATATACAGTGTGTCCAAAAAAGTATGCAACATATGGGAAAGTTTTTTATCACCGATTTCTCAGAAAATTTTATTCTTTAAAAAAGTTGGTGCATTCCTTAAAACTATACTATACTAACTATATATGCATATTTCATATTTCACCTGCGGCTAATAGTAGGGGAGCAAATGCCATTTTTTCGAAAGTGCCTTAAGAGTAAGGTACCTTAATTATTACAAATACAGCAACATTTTATATGAAAATGTTTTCGCAAATTCAAAACTTAGTCCAAATACGAAATTTGAGTTAGGTGTGTCAATTTTTAATTTTTTTTTATATGCATTTCTTTAAAATAGATTTTTGGACTTCCGCGTACTGGGTGAAAATGACAAATAAATTATTAATTATTTCCAGCAATATGAATAGAGTTGGATTCTATCATAATTTTGTTTAGAACATAAGTTGGCTAAAATGTGTTTAAGTAGGCATGCAACACGCTAATATCTGAACCAACTCGTAACATTGAAAGGTTTTAAAAAGTTTGCAACTACTTAACCCATTTTTATTATAAATCCACGTTTAACTTATTTAATAAATATATTAAAATTGCGTAAACACAAAATCGACCAGAGGTGTACCGTTTAGGGAAAAATAGATTAACCAAAAAAAATTTAAAATTGTGACACCTAACTCAAATTTCGTATTTGGACTATAACTTACTAATTTGCAAAAACATTTCCATTTTACTAAGGATTTTTGAGAAAATCTCTCTTTTGGTTTGGCTACTATAGATACGCCCCTAGCGGCCAACCTAGAAACTTAAAAATAATTTCCAGCAATTTCTCTTAGTAACTTTGGTAATAAATATTTATTTTCCGCAAGCCATACGGTAAACGATTTCCAAGATACAGCCGGCGTCCCTTGTTAGTTCAACACCCTGGACAATAAACACACTGTGATTGGTCAGTTTGCTATATATCCCAAAACAGGGATGATACAAAATTATATACGTTTTTCAGCAACCAGTTAATAATAGGCGTCTAATACTTGTGACAGTAAGAGCATTATTCTATACATAATACACCTTAAACTATTATAACTTCCCATAAAACACCTAGGACTATTATGAATTTGTAATTATCCGTGAGCCACAACCTCAAGCGGCAAGCCATGGTATTTGGTCTGAGGCCACGACTTTATTTTAATAACTAAAAACGCCATAGCGGATTGTGATTAATATGACTAATATGAAGATATATCAGACAGCCTGGTGCTGGTGGTTCAGCTTTATTTTAATATAAAATTAATCTCATTATAACTAAAAATAAGCTACGCCGAAATATCTTACCTAAATCACTTGCAGACTCCCGGACTATCTAATGTAATTCATGGCGCGGCGCATTGCAGTTACCATGAAAACGAGAAATCTTAGTATGCCTAGGTATCTTGGTGTAAATGATAAAATTTCGCTTAGTGTATTTAACAAGGAATAACGGTAAAAATAGTTACAACTAAATAGGATAGATTGTTGTAGATTAAGCATGGTATTTGACTTGCGTATAATGAACCATAACATAATAATACGGCCTTCTTTTGACAGCGCAAATTTTGATCATTTCAATTGGGATCTTCGGGGATTTAACTAGGAGTGAGTGAATTACGAATTCATTACTTACTTGTTGTTTTATGAGTAGCTATAATTATCATTGTACTTGTTGTATATGCTCCTACCGTGAGAGGTATTATGCGCCTATTATTTTGCTTGGGGATAAAACATTCAAATCACACAGTACTTACGGACGGTTGCTGTTCAATTTTTATAACCACGGCTCAAAAACACTTCTTATGGGGTATATTACCACTTAAATACTATGGCCATGCCCATGGCGATAATATTTTGAATCCTATTTTTTAAGGTCTTTTGATGACCAATTCTAAACTACCTTTAGCCGATATTTCCAAGACACCTAACCTAAAATGCATAAATTATTAAGCTTCCTTCTAAATTGGTTCTAAAATTCCCTTAGTATGCTATGCAAATAATATGCAATTTAAATTATTGTTATTGATTTGAATTTGCATAGATATGGCCGCCTTAAGGTTATGTAATTCGATGGGGGAGATTTCATAAACGAGGTCAGAATTAAATTCCTTTACACAAACCAAGAACATTTTGTGTAGATACTGAAATTTTTTTTTAATTTGTAAAGTACCTACACAAAATGTTCTTGTACTTTTTATGGTTTTAATATATTTTTTACATTCCTTCGTGTAAGTGGCACTTGGTCCCTTCGGTGCTGATGATGATACTTTCTAGTACCGAAACATGTACACCCCCCCAATAAATTGACTTTTCATATATTTGTGGAGACGACTGTGAGTTTTTTCCCCATAATAATATTATGTGCTTCGTCATTGGTTCAAAATTCACTTAGGGGTTGAAAAAAGGGGTGTAGCCTATTTTGAGGCGGAACCTATAACTGTCTATGATTGTAAACTATATTGCTGAAAATTGGTACTATGCTTACCTACTCTGTTAAAATAAGCAAGTACGTGTTTCGATGTTTTGGAATTTTTTTGATACTTTTGTGAGAGCAAAGCCGCGAATACCCACTAGTAAGAAAATAAAGACGATGAAGTAAACCTGTCTCGCATTTTCTGTTAAAGTATTTTTCACAATAAATGGTTTAAATACCTGGGACGTTTTGCAAGAGCTCGGCCATAAAAATGCAATAATTTGTAATAATTATAGCAGGTAATATTTAACTATATTGTGCTAATATAACTATTTATAAATAATATATTATTAAGAATTAAATATCTAAAGTCCTACCCTGTAGTGTATTTGCTTGTTGATTGTGTATAACAATGGGATTAAACCGGTAGTTTTATTGCAGTCAATAAGTCGATACCATTTAGGGTGAAAAATACTTTTACCCAGTTCACAATTAAATGGACAACGATAATTATTTTCTACTCAACAGTAACAATTGTTGGAAGCACGATTGTCCCTTTGTAAAAAATGTAATAATAATGTTTTTAAAAATGGTAGTAATCTGTCCAGGCTACATGAAAGGATAGTCCAATGATAGTGAATGTATAATATAACAAGTATTGTGGCAATGGGCGGGTCACGTTGCCAGACAAGACCCATCCAGATGGTCAAATAAAATAATACAGTGGCAAACGAGGATAACAAAGAGACAGGCTGGAAGAGCACCAACACGATGGCGAGACGACATACATAGAACAGCAGGGAGAAACCGGGTTCAGGTGGCTTTCAATAGAAAAACATGGGAACGACAGGAAGAGGCCTACATTCAGGAGTGGATGAACATGGGCTATGAAAGATTGTTTTAAAAATAAATATAAATAAATGGTCTTAATCGGGTAAACATTTATGATTTTTCGGGAATAATGAATTTTGAGGCGTAGATCATGAATCTGAAAACGATTTTTCTTTGAATTAAGAAAAAAAAGTAATACGAGTTATATTCCCAGTGTCAGAGTTCCCTAATTCAAGCATTGATACCACTATACAATAAAAGCATTGTATACGTAGCCGAAAAGTAATTATAGGAAATTACTTTTGAATCAAATAAAAGGTTAAAGGTAAATAAAATTTCATGCCTTGTGCTACTTTGGTAAATAATATAATCTATATGTTGTGATGCCTATTTTAAAACCGAGAATGTAACCGACTGATTTAAATCCGATTTGCTCGAAACATGTAGTTATTCGATTATATTTTTGGACCGATTCATTCCAGCACGAAATCGCCGAATATGAACTTGACGTGACTTATTCCTTTGCATAGTCCCTGGAGATATGGGGGGGGGGGAGGTCGGCTAAGAAAAAACTAATTTTATTATTACAATCTGTTATATTTATTTAGGCTCGATTTTTCTGGGTGATAAGCTTTTTTTGTTATTTTATTTTTATTAATTGAAGAGATCAGAAAGTACGAATTTATTTACAATATTTAAGGCAAGAAGTATTGAGATCAGATAAGTTGGGAGGAGATGGGTGAGAAAATCTGTCCTAATCTTTCTGAATAATTTATGATCAGGCCTCTCCATATTTAATAAATGCATTTATGCATGGTCATTTAAAGTCTGTTCAATGACCGCTGACCGTTACGTCACGACTAGTGCTTATCTTTCTAACATTCGTGAACTAGGTGAGATAGTAAATTTGCGTCAATAATGAATGTCGTCTAATTTTACCAGTCATTTTTGACAGTGACATTTTTAACCAACATTATTTTAAAAATTTCAAGGTATTGTGAAAAACAACAAGAAATAATTTTAAAATTATTTTTAAAGATAGAGTAATGCCGGAAGGAGTCTTTTACCCTTTAACGCAGTTTACGAGGTAAGTAGATATAATTTAGCAGGAATTGTGAAAACATAAATAATAAACTGTTTTAGAGAGCCTGGAGTGGGATTCCGTAACTTTTAAAAATAGCGATAGCGAAAGAGATAAAGAAGCGAAGGGAAAGCGATCGCTTTGATACCAAGTAGTCTATAACCATTTCTTTACGGGCAATTCTCTATAAATATGATAACGAATATTGAATTGTCCGTTCTAAAAACATTGCATTTGTTAACAAAAAAAAGAAGATAATTCACAATTTTAACTTAACCTCAATTATTAATTAATACTGAAAAGTAAACATCAAATTTTTATAGTTATGTTCCCCGCACAAAGGTTTATTTTAAACAAGTTTGAAAACGATCAACGTATCTACGAAAATCGCGTTCATAAACGTGTTATGAGCGACGAAAGTGATCCGTTTTCACTACATGACAGACGATTTGTTGAATTATTCCGTCTCAACAAAGACTTGGTGGCATATCTTTTTGATAACGGATCACTTACAGGAAGAAATAAGGTCAACATGCAAGAATACCGAGAGAGACAAGAATTCCTATAGCTTTAAGGTTTTTTGCCACAGGCAATTAGCTGTGAGTAACTAATTCAGGATGACCTATTAAAAAATCCACCAACACCGTCCGTTGAGCTGGATTGGTTTTCATTGCTCTGCTTCCATAAATAAATATGTTTTTCCATCTTTTTATACTTTTTTTGATTTTCTTCAACTATCCCAAAATATTACACGAACGAACGTTCGTGCAACGTTATATTTTAGGGTTAGGTTATTATTTTTATATTTTTAAAAGCTTTTTATTATGTTCTTATTCGCATAAGAGAGACAACGTGTATTAAGCTAAAGATAAAAAGAGATAAACTCTGAAGTCGCTTGCAAGAGATACATCTTGAGCGCTCGCTTTCGCTATGAAAGTTCGCGTTACATCGACCCGTTACGAAACAACCCGAACAGTGATATAGAATACGAATTTGTACAAAATCGCTATGAGAGCGCGATCGCTATCGCTATTTTTCATACAGAATCGCTCTCCTGGTGCTTTGGGAGTTTGGTGTTTCCCTTAAAATCTGTTTTTCTGGATCAAACCATTTACTGTATAGTAAAGGGGCTTTTAGGCGAGTTGGCAAGATGATAGGTACTCTTCATACAGATAAAAAATCGTCAGAGGGTGTATCTACCTACGGTATATTATTCTACATACTGGTTCAGGAAATGGATTTGGGAATAATGCAAGTTTAATATTCAAGTCTAGCCTGAAATCTGGTGATTATCGTGATTCGATGAATACTAAAAACTTTGAGAAATGGTTTAAAGAAAAATTGTTACCAAACTTGAAAGAACCGTCGTTTATTATCATGGATACCGCCACCTATCATTCTGGGCTAATTTAAAAAATTTCCAAATACAAGCTGGTCAAAAAGATTACTTATTGCATGGCTAGAATAAAGACAAAGTCCGGTTTCACCATTTGCAATAAAGGATTAGATCTGGATAATAGTGAAGCGGCATATCCCACCCAAATGTTACAAATAATCTGGAAAGCGCTATTTATTTTATTTTTTAACTATTCTTATTTTATTTTAATAGGTTGGACGAACTAGCATTGCAACATGGACATCGATTTTAAAGACTTCCTCCATATCATTGCTACTTTAATCCTATTGAAGTAGTTTGTTCGGAATGTAAGCGCTATTATGATGCAAAAATAAGTTCTATGCATCCTGTAACAAATGACATAGTTTTGAGTCTGCGGAATGAAGCCATAGAAAATGGAACAGTGGAAAAATGGAAAATTATGCAACACACACTAATAAAATTATAAATGATGTGTGGGAACGGGAAAGATTTATCGATACTTCAGATACTCTTCCCCTTATTATTAAATTGGACGAATCTGATGATGATGATGATCCTTATTATTCCAGCTTACCATGCAGGTAATTATTTTTTATTGTTTATCAAATTGATTTTACACTTAAACCAATTTTTATATTGGACATCCAAGTTTACAATAAATAAATTACCATGAAATGGTTTACATGCCAATCTTAACAAAATATCACTGGGCAGCCTGCAGATAACTGCAACACATTTGTGCCCGAGGTAATACCTAACATTCTATCAGTTACGAACAGATAGTTTAGTCTCTTGAAATGATAATTTTAACATTTGTGTTTTACTGAGTAGATCAGAAGTATAACATGATGGCACAAAGATAATGGTTTGAGCTAACTCGATAAGTAGATAGATACTTTACAGAGAAATTTAATGTCAACCCGATACTGTTTCTTTTGTTTCAGAGAATGCTGTAAGAATCACCTGATAGTTTATGGATATTTTAGTATGTGCCTCGTTGCTTCCTAGTGCTTGTGTTTTATACAGTATTTGTAATATATTATATGAATTGAGACAATTCCTGATGTCCTGTGAGACGTAACCTAAGGACATTAGTTTATTCTAAACAGTTATTTTTTTTTGTTATGATTGTCAATGCAGTTTATAAATAAATGGAGAAAAATTATTTACGCTGAAGTGCTTCCGTCTTTATTTTCCAAATCTTGGTTAATATAAAAACGTTCCTTTATTCCATAAAATAAATACTTTTGTGCGTCTTTTTTTTTATTTAATTTGTGATTTAATAATATTTATATTGAATCACAAATTAAATCAATAAAAACTCGTTCAAAAGTTAATAATAAAATTGAAAAGTTCTAAAACCGCTATTCAAATTTCCCGCCATTGCGCCTTTGATGGTCAGCGGGCACACTAAAACCGCTCTCACTCTCTCTTCTTTCTCTCTCCACTGTGTTGCGATTTTTTAACAAGGAGTTAACATTTCTAACCTTATAAATTTTCTTTGTACTTTACAACTATATTCATTAAACGTGACTTACCGGCTCCGTGCAAATCTGTAGAAATGGTGTCAGCGTAAAGCGCGAGCAAGTGCGACCTGGAGCGCCGTACGAGATAGTAGGATAGGCCGTTGTCGATGCAACACCTGTTACAAATGTCACGCACGCCACCTCGGCTTTTTGCTCTTATTATGCTGGCTGCTGTCAGGGTTATCGCCTCAATTTGTTTTCTCAATGGCCTGTCGATAGTCCATGAGCTGGTTCTACAAAACTATAATACAGTGTCACCAGAGTAAAGTCCGCATCATATGGGATTTTTTTTTATTAATATCTTTATTCGAAATTTGACTTTGGCATCAAGTTCTGCTTCGATCGAGATGAAAATTAACCAAAAAAATAGTAGTCACGTCATTCGCATTATCTGTCAAATTTTAATTTTTTCCAAAAAATTATTCAAAAGTGGGGTTATTTCTGAAAATATCGAAAAAAGTTATTAGAAAAAGTTTTATTACATGCCGTTTCTAGCCTACATGCAAAATTTCAGCTGCATAGGATAATTTTGATTTTTTACCTATATTTTAATTAATATAATTTAATTGCACCACTGTTGCAAAATAAGACTCAACGCAACCTACATAAAACTTCTTAGTTTTGACAATGCTTTATTTCAGATACATTTTCTTTAAATAAGCGTCATATTAAATGTGTGTTTTTCTACAAAATCAAAATTTGGCTATTAAAATTTGGTCGCATGTGATGCAAAGTTCATTTGTTTTTGACCCTGTATAAGATAACTGCATAAAATAAATATTTTTGAAAAGGTAGTTTGTGTCTGAAAGTAATACACCTTAATATTAAGACAAAAAAGAACACAGTGTCATCAGTAAACTGTTTATTAAGTGGAAAATAAATTTTAGCTTAACTTAACGTAAAGTTTATCTATTTTTAACGATTTAATTTAAAACCCCTTTATTATTTTTTTTTTATTTTTTTACTTTCAGACACAATCAAGGTTTTCAAAAATACGTATTTTATGAAGTTACCTTATACAGGGTCAAAAACAAATGAACTTTGCATCACATGCGACCAAATTTTAATAGCCCAATTTTCATTTTGTAGAAAAACACACATTTAATATGGCGCAACTTTAAAGAAAATTTATCTGAAATAAAGCGTTGTCAAAACTAAGAAGTTTTATGTAGGTTGCGTTAAGTCTTATTTTGCAAAAGTGGTGCAATTTACAAAATATAGGTAAAAAATCAAAATTATCTTATCCAGCTGAAATTTTGCATGTGGGCTAGAAACTGCATTTAAAAAAACTTTTTCTAATAACTTTTTTCGATATTTTCAGAAATAACCCCACTTTTGAATTATTTTTGAAAAAAAATTAAAATTTGACAGATAATGCGAATCACGTGACTACTATTTTTTTGCCTAATTTTCATCTCGATCGAAGCAGAACTTGATGCAAAAGTCAAATTTTGAGTAAAGCTATTAATAAAAAAAAATCCCATATGATGCGGACTTTACTGGTGACACTGTATATCCTAAAAAATTACCTTGTCGGACTTCAATTGTCTTTATTTTGTTACTGGACACAACGTTTCGGTTAGTAAGTATCTCTAACCGTTTTCAAGTGTATAAACTAAATTTTAATTCTAAGGGTATACTGTCTTAAATACTATCCATGTGCAATGAAGCTTGATGACTCCGCCTGCGTGCTTATTGGAGTGTGAAGTTTGAGATGTTTGTTTTGGACAAGGAGGGGCTTCCAGATATTGGGGATATCTATACTTGGTTTACTAAATATATGGGTATTTTGATTCATGAAAGCTGCTTCTTTGAATTTTCGTTTTCTCCAGTGCTGTTTCGTATCCAAGACCTTGGCTTCTGACCACTGTATATTATGTTGGTTGGTCCATACGTAATATACTAAAAACATGACGACGAATCATTTTTAAACAAATTTTAGAAACAACCTCTTAAAAACAATTTTGCTATCCTCAAAATCTGATAGGTTTGCAACTTCTAAAAATGCCAGAAATAACTACCTTATTTCCCAACTTTCAATCCAAGTTGTAGGGAAGTGGGTGGATACTTTATAGGTAAGTGTGAAATAGTAAAGTAGATACTTACTTTATAGCTACAAGACCAAAGAAAAAGTTTTTCCCCGATAGTTTCTTACTCATGGATTACATTTTGAATGTTAACTTTTAATTTGCATAGACAAGGATAGGATTTATAGGCAACAATAAATTTTTCCGCATAAAATCTCTAAATCAATATACACGCACGATTCAGAAAAATTACACACGTAACGCATGATATAAGGCTACCATTAAAAGTCAAATTTGTCTCTCTGTTATTTCTTTTGCTTCTTAGCTGCGAAAACAAACCAATATCAAAATATGTAGAAAAAAAGTCAAATAACGATAACAATCTTCTGGTAAAAAAGCTGGTAACCTTAGTTAATTACGTCGAAAAGAAGTCAACACAAAAACTTAACGATTCTTTCTATACGGGAATACGGGGATATGGATATGACTTTATACCTATAATATTTAAACCTTCAAATTATTCTTATACAGGATGACTTACAATGGCTATATTTTCTACATTGAAGATATTAAAAAACCAAAAATTCGATTTCCACAAAAACGTGGGAGAATTAAAATGAGGTATTAGGAGTATGAGACCACCCTCGCCCACCCCTGAATCTGTACCCTCGACCACTTTAAAATCTTAAATGGCACTACTCCACTTGTGACGCATCTCTGGAAAGCTCATTAAAAATTCTTTTCAGCGATATCAAAATTAATTTTGTTATAATTGATAGCAAAAATTTGAGAAAATGTTTTAAACTCGTTTTTGCAAATGGTGGCAGGAAAATTAGAAAATAAACGTAAATGATGGAAATGATCCCAAGCCGAAATTAAAACACTACTTATTGTAGTGTTAAAACTACCTAATTTTTTTTTGCAATAACGCAGATAAAGTCTGTTCAATGGCCGCTGACCGTTACGTCACGACTAGTGCTTGTCTTTCCAACATTCGTGAGATAATAAATTTGCGCCAATAATAAATGTCGAATAATTTTACCAATAATTTTTGACACTGTCAACATTTTTAATCAACATTATTTCAATAATGTCACGATATTGTGAAAAAGAACCAAGCATTAATTTTAAAATTGTTTGATTATTTTCAAAGAGAAAGTGATGCTGGAAAGACTGTTTTACCTTTTAACGCAGTTTATGCGGTAAGTAGATATAATAAAGCAGGAATTGTGAAAACATAGATAATAAACATGAAAAATACATGGCAATGTTTTTATAAATACCTACCTATCTGTTTTACAGAGTTTCTGATGCTTTCGGAGTTTCGTGTTCAACAATCCAACGAATTAAGGTAAAGGGGTTAGAGAAGGATGTAGATTTTAGAAATCGCAATAATGTAGCTATTTTGTCATCCCGTGGTCGACAACTTCACAAAATTCATAAACATACATACATTTAAGGATAACGGAAACTATCAATTTCCCTTAAAACCTGTTTTTCTGAATGAAACCTGTATATACAGGGTTTTTCCGTATATTTTGGAGCACCCCTGGAGCTTTTATTTGAAGACCTAGAAAAAACTTTAAATTACCAAAGTTGCATGATTTCTCCTGAACTGCCAGAATTTGTTATCTGACAAAACAAATGAACATCGTAAATTTGTTTAATAATGCCAATGTCGATTTTTTTAAATGGAACACCCTGCATATTAATTTTTTTTTAACTCCTCACTCTTTTCTGATTCCAAATATGTATATATGTTATATGTTTACTTTAGTCGTTTAGGCAAAATTTCATTTCAAAATATTGCGGATTAGAAAATCTAGATTGCCCTGAGAAACAATTTGGTTGTTATTAATCGCTTATGGCAACTGTATTATGTCTCAAAAATAATATTTCATACCTTGAATGGTCTTGTCTTGGTATAATGGGTTACTCTAAAGATGAAAAATTCAATAATTATTAATAAATCGCAATATTTTGAAATGAAATTTTGCCTAAATGACTAAAGTAAACATATAACATATATACATATTTGGAATCAGAAAAGAGTGAGGAGTTAAAAAAAAAATTAATATACAGGGTGTTCCATTTAAAAAAATCGACATTGGCATTATTAAACAAATTTACGATGTTCATTTGTTTTGTCAGATAACAAATTCTGACAGTTCACGAGAAATCATGCAACTTTGGTAATTTAAAGTTTTTTCTAGGTCTTCAAATAAAAGCTCCAGGGGTGCTCCAAAATATACGGAAAAACCCTGTACAGTAAAGGGACTTTTAGGCGAAGTTGGTATACAGTTAAAAAAATCGTCAGAGGGTGTACGGTATATTATTCTACATGCTGGTTCAGAAAATGGATTTGGGAATAATGCAAGTTTGATATTCAAGTCTGGCCTAAAATCTGGTGATTACCATGATTCGATGAACAGTGAAAACTTTAAGAAATGGTTTGAAGAAAAATTGTTACCAAACTTGAAAGAATCGTCGCTTATTATCGTGGATAACGCCACCTATCATTCTAGGCTAATTGAAAAAATGGTCAAAAAGAACTAATAAAATTATAAATGATGTGTGGGACGGGAAAGATTTATATAGATGCTTTAGATACTCTTTCCCTTATTATTAACTCGGACGAGTCCGATGATGAGGAGATTTTAATTATTAAAACACTGTATATTGTTATGTTGTCCTTTTTTATTATATTTTCTTTTTTATGATTTTATAAATAAGATGACAATATTTGAAACAAAATTTATAGATTGATGCACTAGACAAAAAAAAATATGATTCAATTTTAAATTTTATAAATGAGTTTTATTTATTTTTCAGTAAATTTAAATTAATTAAAAATTTTATACTGATTTTCAAAAACAAAATGTTTGATCCCATGATACCTTTCACCCTAAATAAACTACTTATTTCTGACTTCATTAACGGTATAAAGAAAATAATTAAAATTTTGAAAAAACGCGCTTGATTTTACTTGTTCACATGCATCCGTCTTTATGTAGATCAAGCCTAAAAAAATCATAACCTTTACGGTAGGTCAAACTGACTGAATTCATTTACGACGTACCGCAAATATGGAGAATATAACGTTACGGTCAGCTGTCATTGAACAGACCTTAGGTACTTCTTTTTTATTGCTCTTTTTTAAAACTATTTTTTTAAGTCCTCAAAATGATATTTCCATTTTGTTCTAAACAGAAATAAAGTCGATTTTCAAATTTCTCCCTACTTTCCGAAAAACGTCTCTGGGAATACTTCGACAAGCATCAATAATTATCCTCTGAAGCAATTCTTCCAGAGACGCCGCGCGCCGGCTGAGTTCTGTAAAATAATGATTTAATGTAGCCCCATAACAACAAGTCCATAGGTGTCTTGGAGGCCACTTAATTGTACCTCTTCTGTCAATTCACAGAAGCATCTTGCTGGAAGTGTAAGAGTTCTTCGTTCAAATTTAGATTCCCTTGTAAGTCTCTTTGGTCTTCAAGTTCATGAACAATCAAGGGATCTATAGTTTTCAGCATAAATTTAGCCGGTTAAATTTCCTTCAGTAAAAAAGAGCCTTTACATTAATTTTTTGGGAATATTGAGTATGTCCCTCTGTAAAAAGGTGTGGATTAACGTCACAGCCACAGCCACAGTTCAGGTGCACATGACCATTTAGGAAAAAAGAAGACACATCACTGAAGCAAATGTTTTTTTTTTAAATCGGATGTTGCTGTAATGCTCCCTCTAATGGTTTCAAACAACTGAAGGTTAGTGCTTCAGGGTGGTCCGCAAACTACCTCATTTTTATTCCTCTGCGTTATTGTAGAAATGGTATTATAGCTCCTTTAGTGTAAAAAATATAGCCATGGTGAATTTTTAAAAAGTCACCCTGTACAAAATAGTATATTATGTTACAAGGACGAAAAATGCAGTATCTCGGACGTAATGCGGAAGATTACCAGACGAGGCAAAGCCGAGGCCGGTAACCCGCATAGCGACTATACGATATTTTTTATCCGATTGTGGTTTTGTTCCGATTATAAAATGATGTAAAAATAAAGTAAACCAATACATTTCATCTTGCACGGTAATTTGTCGCTTTTAATGTTTTTCGGTTAACAATGAAACCTGTAATATGCGTATCTATGGATATAACAAATAATTACTTAAATTAATAATATCATTTGACGTTTTGTCAATCAGGCGATAGTTTTAAAACTTGAAAACATAAAAATGGAAAATGATAGTGAAGACCTTATAGTAGGTACGCCACCTGATATTCGAGAAACTGCCAATAAAGTTATGTTACAGTTGTTGCCACAAAAATCTAAGGAAATATATGAGCTTATAAAAAATTTATGGATTACCGGCAAGAAAAAAGTATACAGTCGTTCTCGGAAAACGTTTTCTTAGTGTATATGGCGGATTTATCGAAAACTGTGAAGTCATCTACTTCGTGGTCGCAGTATTCCATGCTACGTGCAGTCGTAAATGTTAAACACAACATTGATATATCTAAATACATGATATTACGAGCATTTTTGAAACGAAAAAGCGAACCAAAAAAAAGAAGAGTTTAAAAAATTCCTTTGCCATGCTCCAGATGACAAATACTTAATGTTGAAAGTAAATATAACTATACACACACCGCCATAATTAAAGGAACGATCCAAATTTACCTTAAGTTGAAAATCAATTTTCTCTTTCGATTTTCACTCGATTTCGATAGTTTTTTTTTTTAATTTTAGCTTGATTCTTCAGGAATGCTGTTTGGCTTATTAACATTTTTTAACGATTTGTCTTTATATATGATACAGGGGCGGAAACAAAGTAATGATTTTTCAGTAATTTTTGAGACCCTGTGGAGTGACGAAGTGACAATTGGAAACATTTTATGATCATTAATTGTGACCTGATCTTTTCTGAACATTTTCTGGATTTATTCACTCTGATACCTTTATTATTACGGAAAATACAGGGTTTGAAAAAAATAACGACAAAAGTACCGCTTTTTAAAAAAATTAATTGTACGTTTTGATGTTTTAAACATTTAATGATAAAAAATATCTCGGTTCCAAATCACTCATTATGGACTGTTTCACAATCAAGGTAACGATATTAAAGAAAAACAAACCAAATATAAAAAAATTACTTATGAAAAAATAACAAACTTATGTAAAGAAAATATGCGTCTCAAATTTAGTGCAAAACTTACAGATGTTTACACATTGGCTTTGACTTTGACTTTAGCTAACTTGATAAAAAGGGACAAAATGCATAAAAAGTGTTCTTACAAATCCATTGCTGTCTAGACCTGTTACAGTTTTAATCCGATTCTACTTTTTTCAAACCCTGCATGTATTTTCCGTAATAATTAAGGTATCAGAGTGAATAAATACAGAAAATGTTCAGAAAAGATCAGGTCACTTACTGAAAAATCATTACTTTGTTTCCGCCCCTGTATCATAATATATAAAGACAAATCGTTAAAAAATGTTAATAGGCCAACAGCATTCCTGAAGAATCAAGCTAAAATTTAAAAAAAACTATCGAAATCGAGTGAAAATCGAAAGAGAAAATTGATTTTCAACTTAAGGTAAATTTGGACCGTTCCTCTAATTATGGCGGTGTGTGTATATAATTTTATGGTAAATTTCTTACTAACAATTTTCTTAATTACAGGTTGCTTTTTTTTATAAACATTATATGGTTTTACGTCCAACAAATATGAGTGATGGGCGATTTTTGTGTCTTATCGCAATGGAAAATGCTATAAGCAAGTCGTCGGTATACATGAATTTGGCTCCATACCTCAGAAAATAGCGTCTTACCTAAAACTTCCGAATGCCAAGGAATTCACGGGACATTGTTTCCGAAAAACAACGGCCACATTGCTTGTAGTTGCGGGAGCAGACATAACTTCTCTAAAACGGCACGGAGGCTGGAAGTCTTCTGGAGTACCCGAGGGCTACATAGATGATTCCTTAAGCAATAAGCTAGAGCTGTCCAAGAAAATATTCAATATTCCACAATCTGAACTGCAATCAGTACCGACTCAGGTATCGCAATCCGCCTTCCAATCGAGTTCAGCATTGGAGAATAATATCATAACGGAGAACAAAAATAATAACACATCCTCAAAATCAAATTTACAGCACCCTGTTCTTGTTCAAAATTGTTCTAATTGTACATTTAATATAAATATTGTAAATAATTGAAAATAAAATAGTTTGTTGAAAAAATGTTACCGTCACAAAAAATATTTTTCGGCCTGGGACGAAGTGTTACCTAGCTACCAGCGCAATATTCAATACCTTATTGAAAAGGTTAACTTTTCGTACAAATATCTGATCTATAAAACGTCATATTTTGACACAATCGGATAAAAGCGTTTTTTTATGAGTTACTTTGCTATACTAATCGAGAAAATTCACCATTCGTTTTTTGTCATAATATGGCCTGTCGCTACATTCTAACAGTATTTTGTCGGCGGCCAGAGTTATATTCTTACCAGAGCAAGTCGCTAGCGGAGCCTGTAGACTGATTTTAGGGGTCATTACCTAACTTTTTATGCGGTCGATTTAAAAAAAAAGGTATGGAATGTTTCTCCAGGTCAGCCACTTAAATATAATAAGTAACATCTATGACACCCTGTATATGCAGTCAATATTTCAGAGTCCAGATTCCTTTCCGTATTCTCGCAGCCCGCCTCGCGATGTTATAATTAATCAACCTTAAACATGACATACCTAATACATTTTAAAAACAGACGTCATTTTTTTAATTATTTTTTCTTCCAAAGAATAACCCTCCATTTTTTTTTCAATCGGCTCATTAAACAATATATATGAAGTTATAAAAAACTACTTGTAAGGAACCCGGAATAAATGGTAGAGGAGACAAGATATATTCCTAAAAACGGGTGATTTTTGTTTATTATATCTAACGAGCTTCAGTTTAAGAGCAAACACTAGTGGCGCATTCGCCATTTCATTTTCCTATCAATATTTCTTTTAAAAGCGGCTAAATACTTGATAAATTAATGAAAAAACGAAAATTGGTAAAATTTGCCAAGATTATAAATCCAACCTTTTTTAACGTAAATCTGTAGGTATTTGCACTCCAAAAACGGGTATTATGCATAGACATTACCTTTAGATCCGTACAGGTTATTTCGTGCGCCAACAAAAGTTAAGTTTTATGCGTGAAAAATACGTTTGTACGCACAGCTCGCTAGTCACATCCCTTACCGCCCTACAGGTATGGGCATGCGCACAACCATCTTGTTATTAGGTTTTCCTTGTTTAGTGACATCCTCAAAGTACACTCCGGAACCGGCTCGGCGCCATTTCTGTTGTTGTGGTTTACGTTTTCTCTGTGGATTTATTGATATGTGTGAAGTTAGCAATGTTTATGCAGCAACGAAATTTGTTTCGGGGTACGTGTCAATTCCGTCTGTAGCGTGTGTAAACGAATTTTATTTTTTTTTTAATGGTGAAGATTAAAATTTTACCATTTAGATTTATCGTCTTTAGTAAACTACTCCATAGGGATAAATTACCTGCCATATATCCAAATGCTAGAATTTCAATCTTCGCCACTAAAAATTTTTTAATTCGTTAACTTTACTTTTCGAAGTTTTTATCCTGTAGCTTTTTCCTCTGGGTTTTTGGAAATTCGTATACAGCGTGTTCTAGACATATGGGAATTTTCTTTATTGTTGATTTTACGAAAAAAAGTTATTCTTTATAAAAAGTTCTGCTTGATGATGCGCAAATATTATTGACATATCAAATCTTAATATATCATGTACAGGGCGGGATCATTTAATATTTTTCGACTCAAGAGATTTTTTGATGGTACCCTGTAAATTAAAATATTTCAACGAAAAATTGTATCTGACCGCGTTTTGTAGTCCTTAGTAAAGTTTTCTTATAATAATTTGTTCTAAAATAAAAATCGAGGGTACTTATTCCCTCTTAACGTAATTCTGTGTTTCTATACTTTTTTGCCGCCCTGTACATGATATCTTAAGTTTTGATATGTCAATATTATTTGCGCATCAAGCAGAACTTTTTATAAAGAATAACTTTTTTCGTAAAATCAACAATAAAGAAATTTTCCATGTCTAGAACTTCTCTGGACACGCTGTATAGCAGATAATTTATCCCTATGGAGTAGTTTACCAAAGACGATAAATCTAAATGGTAAAATTTCGATCTTCACCACTAAAAAAATTAAAATTCGTTTACCTACAAACGCTACAGGCGGAATTGACACGTACCCAAAAAAAAAATTATTACTGCACTAGCGTGTACCCGGCATGCGTTGCAACCCGTTGGTATAAATACAAACCCGAACAAACCCGATATATTAGTACCCGGTATGCCACTTTCTGAAATTGCACCCGTGCGAAGCGTCGCTTATACATAAAAACCTTCCTCTTGAATCACTCTATCTATTAAAAAAAAATCGCTTTAAACTCCGTTGCGTGGTTTTAAAGATTTAAGCACACAGACAGCGACTTTGTTTTATATATGTTACTAGCGTGTACCCGGCATGCGTTGCAACCCGCTGGTATAAATACAAACCCGATATATTAGTACCCGGCATGCCACTTTCTGAAATTGCACCCGTGCGAAGCCGGGGCGGGTCGCTAGTTATACATAAAAACCTTCCTCTTGAATCACTCTATCTATTAAAAGAAAACCGCTTCAAAATCCGTTGCGTAGTTTTAAAGATTTAAGCACATATAGGGACAGACGGGCGACAGCGACTTTGTTTTATACTATGTTAAGAAGATAAAGGTTGTTAACTTCACCCATATGATTTCTTGTATTTTTGCTATTATGAATATATCGCCTTCCCGGTGGAACATCGACCTAATTGCAAATTTTCAATTTTTTTAGTTATTTGGTAAAAATATCAAAAAGTACTAATCTCTCCGGTGAAACAATGTCATATTATAGTACAAAAAGTTGCCGCGTGAAACCGCTTGCGTCGTTCCATTCCCGCGTTTTTCTAATTGGCGCCGGCGGAAAAACGACGTAATTGATAGGTAAAGTTGCCACAGTGGATCTTTGCCCGTGCGTCATCAATCAACAATCAGGACTCGACGTGGTTAATAACTCTGCATCCTTGTTTATTACAGTAACAAGTTTGAATAAAAGCATAAAAGAACGTCTCCAAAATTCCGCAATAATATAACGTGCTAGACAAGGATAAAACTATAAACGTCAGTTAATTACTTTCTTTATTTGTTTAGTTGACAACCGTTGTATTTTAGAACGTCGTCAACTTTATTTTGATCTGCCAATCTAATTCGTATTTTGTAAATCTGTTTGCCTTGGAACTGTTCCTGTTTCTAAAAATAGTTCTTTTTAGAGGTAATTATACCCACCATCTGTTTCGGCGGTAAGTATTTATGGATTTTTATAATAACTAATTTATTTATTTTAAATATTCTAACCGTGAAAGTTCTTTGAAAACTTTACGGCAGTGGCTAAATTCCCTTAAATGAAAGGATGTTAAAAATTTGACTTTTGCGATTTTAATAGTCAATAAAACACCAAACTTTTGTAGACTTTAAACTTTAAAAATAGTATTAAATGTATAAACATTTGTTTGTCAATTTCTTTTAGATAATAGAGAATGCCGGGCAAAACTTAAAATAAATAATAATTTTTCGTGATATTATGTAGGTACGTCAAACGGTAGGCAGACACGTCCATTTTATGAACTTGGACTTAGTTTTGACTTTTTTCGTCTCGTAATTTTGATTTGATTCATACGATTTTGATGACGTAAAAGTGATGACGCACGGGAAAAGAACCACTGTGGCGACTTTAGGTCTTTGTTGATTCGATATCGTTTGTATTTTTAACAAAATCTAGTAAAACAACGACGTAAATGTCTGTTGCGTCATTGTTGCTCCAAAATATTTGTCTTTCGCAATGACCTAATTGTCCTTTGTTTTGTGTGAAAACTTTATTTACTTAAAACTGCATCGTTTATTCCAAAATAATGCAAAGCAATATTTTTTTACTTAAATTTGTAGAAAAAAGTTGTCACAATTATTACTTAAAAATAGATTTGAGTGGAACAACGACGTAACTGGAAGGAGAGGTCAAAAAACGAGGGAAAAATATAGGTTTTCCAAAAATTTTGGAATTTGTTCAACAGCCTAAGATGTAAGTAATATCTTTAATACAATAGTTTAATTATAAAAAGTTGTAATTTTTTATAAGGTTTTATATAACATGGTTGCATAAAAAAATATTAAAACGTTATTTTCTCAAAACTTCAGAATTTGCACTTAGGCCGATATTCCACCGGGAAGGCGATATGTGGTGTTTAATATTTATGGATTTCTAGTTTTTGTGTAGTTTAGTGAATTGTGTTTGTGTCTTTAGTGACTCGGTCACAATGACTAGTAAAGACCATTGTATGATTTTATTATGCCTAAATAGGGGTAAAACACTGGGTATTTCGTATTTTCAGTAAGTATGAAGTAGCTCTTAAAAATTACATATTATGTAATTTTATCTTATTATGATCAATTTAAACACATCTAATTAGGCCTATGCCACACAAACAAGATTTTTAAGCCCGGACTTCTCTATTTTCCGCATTCGCAGAATGATAATATTGCAGTGCGCATGCCTATTTCTCTTGGGTTTTGCCGATCCAATGGTATTATGCCGATTTTTTGATAAAACAAAGAAGTAATCGCGAATGCGTCAGTAGTATTTGCTCTTAAAATAAAAGAATTTTAATTTATTTTAAAATTTGGTATTTTATAACCGTTTATAAGTCCAGCGTTTTTATTTAATTCTGCCAAGTAATACAAGAAACTTATATTAGATTTTTATTAAAAATATCACAAATATAAAAATACAATACTAAAACATCTTAACATAAATATAATTTATTATATCCTAATCTAATGCCCAATTCTTATGTTTCGTTTCTCCCCTCTGTCGCCAGATTCGTCTTTTTCCACGTATCCAAATGCCTGACCCATTAATACCTTTTGACCAGGAGCAAAGTTAAATTTAAAATTAACAGGAGCCTCAAAAATAACGACTATAGTCGAACCCATACGGAATTCACCGATTAAATCGCCCTTATTTAAGTTTATTCTACTACCGAAACAAATTTCTTTAAATTTATGAGTTTTTCGTTTTTGATTTGTGTGCAAGGTTTTGTCAAATTTCACCCTTATAGAACCTACGTTTGTTGCACCTGAAATATGAAATAATAATTTTTAATTATTGCTTTTCTGTTGGAAATATTAAAAGCATGAATGAATGAATGAATGAATGAATGAATGAATGAATGAATGAATGAATGAATGAAAATCTAAATAACCAACAATTTAAAGTTTTAAAAAAAAATCTAATTGATGAACAAACGAAAATACGAAATTTTGTTAAATTTGCCCATATACAGGGTGTCCGGTAAGTATATGGCATACTCTCGGGAGCGTATAGGGGAGGTCAAAATAATTATACTTTATCATACAGTGACCGGCAGAAAGTACGCACCAAAGGGTATTTGTTTTTATTTCAAAACTTACCAACTTTTTTTGGCGGTGGAAAAGTTCTGCGTGTTCTTAAACAAAAAAGAGCATAGACAAAACTAGTCAGTTTTGCGCTGTATATACGAGGGAGAGGTAAAAACGTTAAATTGACTCAAGAATAAAGTGCCCTTATTGTTCACCGTAGACATTTTTTTTATTAGGAAATGTTGTTTGCACTTAATGGTTGTCCATAAATACCAAATTTCAGCTCGGTAGCACAAAAAAAGTGTTTTTACTTTTTTTGACGCCCCCTCGTATAACGAATCGATAAAAGCTATGCAACCTATAAATTGAATTTTTTAACAGCTCTTGGGCAATTAGACACATCACTTACTTAAATTTGTTTAAATACGCAAGAACTGGACGTTTAATCGATTGTTCACTCAAATGCTATATGAGGGGCAATTTAAAAAAATTCATTTCTTTCATCACTTAAATAATCAAGCACATATATTTTTAGACTTCTAAAAAAAAAAAAAAAAAAAAAAAGGTCGCCAGTTCCATAAAGTAACTACTTTCTAAAGCCCCACAATGAGTGATCGGTTATTTTTTAACTCGAGTGATCCTATCACTATCAAAAACCATTATGTTCATCACTCATTTCGTCACTCGAATGATTTCCGAAGATAATCGAATTATTCGAGTGATTGAAAAAACCGAGTGATCGGTCATTTTTCACTCGAGTTATCCCATCACTAGTTTCTTTATACATTTAACAATATTTTGCCGTTCCCAATTTTTCAAAAACTCTTAAACCCATTGGTTCATGAATTAAAGTTTAAACCCTTACAATAAAATTCGTTTTCATTTAAATCTAGTTGCCATGAAAAATATTATATTTGTGCTACCGAGCTGAATTCCGATATTTATGGATAACTGTAAAGTGCAAACAACATTTCCTAATAAAAAAATTTTCCACGGTGAAAAATAAGGGCAATTTATTCCTGAGTGAATTTAACGTTTTCACCTCTCCCTCGTATACCGCGCAATATTTACTAGTTTATTCTATGCTCTTTTTTGTTTAGGGACATGCAGAACTTTTCCACCTCCAAAAAAAGTTGGTAAGTTTTGAAATTAAAAAAAAAATCCCCTTTGGTGCGTACTTTCTGCCGGTCACTGTATAAAAAAAACCTTAAGTGCTCCTTAATGAAGATAAAGAGCCGCAAAAAGGTACCCAGCGACTTACCTTTTCGGTTCCAACTTTTAAACCGACACGTCTAATTTAATGAAATTTTAGTATTTTGTGTAGGCCATAGAGACTCATAAAACCGTACTACATTAGTCAGAAAGTCAGGAACGGACTTGCCACCACACTCGTTAGGCCAAAATGTGTGTCATTTTACAGTGCTAAAAACTGATTTTTTAAATACTTTAGTTATTTTTATTTTAAAAAGGTGCTCTACATTTGTCTCGATGCAATAGGGAACTTGACAAAAATTTTAAATGATGAAAAAGTTCTATAAATCATAAGTATACATTGTCATAAAACATATGGCAGCAAAAAAAACAAAATTCAAATTATCCCAAGCGGGTAAAAACGGGTCGTGTCGTCATGAAGTATCATTTGTCATGATGACATCCACGAAATAGGTTATAGGTTGGCAATAAATTGAACGACGTTGAGAATTCCACCTTAAAACAACAATACAATAACACACGGCAATCCAAATGCAAACTCGGTAGCTCGGCCACCGGTCAGGATGGCGGATGACGGAAAAGTCATACTTCCTGACGTCATCGGGCTTGGCGCGCTTAAAATGTCGTTTGAAATGCTTTTGATACGCGCGAAACTTTAAAGAATTTTTACCTTACTGAAAAATTAGTTATTACTAATTTTTAAGGAGTAATAATTGGGGAATATTTTTTTTAGACCTAACTAAATCATATTATTGAAAAAAAAAATTGGAAAGTTCCCTATTAGCGGTTTTCGAGAAAAATAAGGTTTTTGTATATCACGTTAAAAAAATTTCGTAAATAAGAAGCAAAGCTTTTACATTTTTAACATTCTTGCGTTTAAGAGATTTCCGAAATGTCAAAAAGTTCAGTTTTAAGTGCTTTTCATAATTTAACGTTTACCTGTTTTTCTTAAGCTACGATCGACCCTTTCAAAAGTTTTTCGATGCGGTAAACGCCGATTTAGAAATGTATCAGCATAAATTCTTCTTGCCTCCACACAATTACCGAGTGCTTGTCCATAAGTTAGATGCATGTGAGAATTAATGAGATGTAACAATTTATTTAATTATTTTAATGCCTAGTATTAATCTTAAAGTTATTGTGTTCAAATAGCTTATGTTAATAAACTTGATTATTAAATAAATTTCGAGTCAATGCTTACGTGATATACAAAAACCTTATTTTTCTCGAAAACCGCTAATTCCATCGAGACAAATGTAGAGTATCTTTTTTAAATAAAAATAACTAAAGTAATCAGTTTTTAGCTCTGTAAAATGACACCTGTCAACATTTTGGCCCAACGAGTGTGGTGGCAAGTCCGTTCCTGACTTCCCTGACCCTGACGATGTAAAACATCTAATGTAGTACGGTTTTATGAGACTCTATGGCCTACACAAAATACTAAAATTTTATTAGCTTATACGTGTCGGTTTAAAAAGTAGAGCCGAAAAGGTACGTCGCTGGGTACCACTTTGGGGCCCTGTATCTCCGTTAAGGGGCCCTTTAAAGGGGCCCTTTAGGTTTTTTGTTATATGACAAAGTGAAGTTTATTAATTTACTAATCCAACCTTTGTTAACGTAAAACTGTAGGTAATTGTGTTCCAAAGAAGGATGTTTGGCCGATTATTAGATACAACGAAAAAGTAACGAAATAATGACCAAAAACACGAAATGGCAAACGCGTCACTACTTATTAAGTAGATAAATAAATAAAACTGTGTTTGTTCGGGTTTGTTCGGGTTTGTTGACCGAGTCTTGCATAGTTTTCCAATGGATTGTTTAAAACGGATGTAGTATAATCCGTCTAGAAGTGTCCGGAATTTTATGTTTTTCTTAATTTTAATGTATTAAGCAACAAAGCATATAAGTAATGCATCAAGTTGTTTGTGCCGATAGTAGACTATGGCTAAAATCGCATTACAACACCATCTGTCAAATATTGTTGATTGTAAACAGGCTTAAAATTTGTGAAATCATGTCTCGAGTGGAGAAAAAAAAGGTGCAATTTTTGTACCGTGCGAGCAAAAATTATTTGCATCAAAGAGGGCCTTGCATCTAAGGACGTAATGCTTAGCCGTAGAGCTTAATACCTGTTGGGTGTCAGTAACTAACTGAATTAACAATCAATCAGTTATTCCGTCATCTTTGACAGTCGTTACAAGTAATTCGATTCATCGCTAATTTTTCCTTTCTTGAACAATTCACACAATTGGCTTTACGAAACAGTACAAAACATTCATGGTTGAAGCGTATTTTCGAAACGGGGTTAGAGTAAATGGTGAGTGGCAATACAATCCGGGTTTGTGCATGGACGATTTTCACGAACATTTTCGTAACGTTGCTTTTATTGCTGGGGATTTTTATCATTGCCTGAAAAGAACCGTGGCTGTGTTTAGGGAAACAGGTTCTATACAACACAAAAAAGGAGCAGGAAGACCATCTGTAAGACTGTAAGAACAGAAGAACTTGTTGCAAACGTTCGTGAAATAATGCAAAATACGACAACAAGCCTGTCCCAAGAAGTGGGAAGATCTTATGGAACATGCAGGACTATTCTTAAGAAGGAAAAAGAAAGGATTATCCAAGAATGTGGTAACACTTCTCCAGAGATGCTGATGGTCAAGACTTTCGAAAATATGAAAAGAAGTGTAAATTTATGCTAGGAGCATGGCGGTGGCCAATTTCAACAATTTATCTATTTATTTTTCTTTCTGCATATTCTTACTTTGTTAATTTTGTAAACAACAAAAATAAATTTGTATTTGTCTACTTATTTTATTACTCATTAGTTTGGCATATCATGTCATATGAATTTGACAAAATTTTAACCTAGATTTGGTTAGATATATCGTCCCCATATCATTGTGATCTAAACCAAGCCCTACGTTTTTTTAATCCAAGCCCACTTTAATGCAAATAATTTTTGCTCGCACGGTATTATTGATGAAAACAGAAACAAACAAGACAAGAATGACAAGTGATTAGCTGTAGTTGTTCTTCGATAGTGATTGATGTGCGATTATTTATCTAGCAGATAAAAACCACTTAATTCAAAAGTTAATTTACTACACTACCTACCGACGGCACTATAAGAAAAAAATCCGTGTTCCCACTCTCCTATATAGACTGCCCTTTCGTTCAATACAAACAAACCAGGCAGCCATTTTGCTATCCGGGGATTTACCGACAGTAATTCCCCAGAAAAATGTCTTCTATGCGTCGGTTTCCAGTCGGTCGGAGAGTGAAACCTACAAATTATATCGGGTTAATTTTGTTTACTTTCGAATACGAATATTATATAAAGTAGTAACCTATTCTTGGCCACATGGCTTTGACCACCGGACAACATTTCTCAAGGTTGTACCACTATTTTTGTCCACCAGAGGGCGGGCTGCGATTAAAGTAATACGAGTTCTGCAGGCGATATTATTGGAACTGGACATCTGAAATCGGCAAACGTTACCTTGACGGTCTGTATCGACCAATGCATGCCACTTAATACAGTAATATACAGAAAATATACTCATTTAAGGATATACCAATCAAAACATTCAAAAAATCCGTTTAAATTAACCTAGCAACATTGCAATTATTTTTAAATAAACACGATTTAATATGTGCAAAATAACGGGGTACCTACTAGACAAGTTTCGACGATATAATATGCTTTGAATTTCACAAGCTAAAGGACGACGGATAAAGCAGGACGGGCATTGAACCATTGCGACTATTGAAGTGTATAGAGTGTGGTTGTTTAAGTGTGCAACATATGGGCATTTTTTTATTACCGATTTCTCAGAAAATTTTATTCTTGATAAAAGTTGGTGCATGTTCGATAATCATATATGGTCCACTTGGAATGGTTGCAAGTCAAACGGCGTACAGGGTAGGCCAAAAAATATAAAACTTGTACAAGAATAAAGTACCCCTAGTCCAGAAAATTCAGCAAAATGTTATTAAGAAAAGTTGCTTAGAATTAAAAGTTATGCATAGATTCAAAAATGTGCCCGCTGATGCCGCCATAGGATACGAATTCGGAATCGGATTACTAATTCGATTCCATATAATCGAGTATTTAAACATTTCTAGTAGTAACATTACTACTACTGGAAAAATTCGCAAAATTCGGCAATTTTTACCGAATATTCGGGTTTGTTCTAAAAGGTCCGAGTGGACCGAACCGAGTTCATTTTGGAGTTCAACGCCGCGTTTCAAATAGTTCCTATATATCCGTCGTTCTATAGGAATTAAAATTCAAAGATAGAAGACTTTGTGATGATATTGGAATTGTATTTAAACTTGTAAACGCCCTGAATGTACTTATCTCTTTTCTAATTTTTCATGGAACGCGTGGAAGACACTATACATATCTATTACTAGCAGATTTCCACTGTTTAGCTCGCTTAATTCAAATGTAACCAATTCGTTATGAAAGCAAAGCCGCAGGCATCATACACACGTTTATAGCCAATGATCTGGTACATATATACAGTGTGTGTATAAAGTCTGGAAACGGCTTAATAACATCACAATTTACTGGCCGATTTAAACCAAATTTGGTACAGTTGTGTAAGAGGATCTAACGCACCGAATGACGATATTGGCGTTGTTGCCAGCTTTTTAGTTTCTCTGGAATTCGAACGAATTTTATATTTTTAAATATAACACCCAGTATGTTTTCACATTTTTAAATTCCACATAAAATTATAATTATTTTTTATTAAATGCATTATTAGTCTATACTTCATAGTTTCCGAGATATTGACTCTCGAAAAGTGACATTTTTGAACTTTGACAGCTTATAACTTTCTAACAGTACGTCTTAGAGCAGGGGTCTTCAACCGGCGGCCCGCGGGCCACATGCGGCCCGCCATTAACTTTTTTGTGGCCCGCATAAAAATTTATTAATAAAATTAAACATTAAATATAAATGTGTTTGTATAATATTGTCTTGAGTTTAATATAATTCAGCTATATTAAATTTCTCACTTTCTATTTGTTCTGGCCCGGCAATCGATGGGTAGCTTAAATATGGCCCGTCTATAAAAAAAGGTTGAAGACCCCTGTCTTAGAGCAAAGCGGCTTACATGTCCCTATCTTCAATTTTTATTATCTTCCCAAAGAAATCAACTTCTAGTTAAACCGGAACAACTATATTTCCTGCTGTCGAGTTACAGGTAAAAAAATTCCTTGTTTTTACAAAAGATGGTAGGAATGCATTTAAAAATTAAAAATTTTAAAATAAGATACACACCACATATTATGAAAATAGAGTCTAATAAAATTTTATATTAGTATTTTTATTAAGCAGCAAAATTTCCATTTACCTCTGAAAATTAAAAAAAACTAAAAAAATCGAAGATTTATTTTAAATCTCGTATTTAAATTACAAACGTTATTCTAAATAAGTTTTCTAATTGGCATTTTGGTCAAAAATGAAAAATAAAGGCAGTTTACTCTTGGAGAAAAATCATGTTTTTGAAGTTTTTGTGAACCCTGTATAAAAAAAACAAAACTTTTTATCAAGAATGACTTTTCCCCGAAAAATGAAATTTTTCATCCATTTGTGCTGTTGTAAACCCTATCCGCGGACAGTCTGTAGATGAAACAATAATTGACAAAATCGTATTCCATTCTGAAGTAAATCAACATGCAAATGTCGCCCCTCCACTTTGTCTGCCAAACTTACGCTGATGTGGAACATTTAAATGTTTTTCTAAAACCTTATAATAGGTCTGCAGTATGACAACGCAGCAGTAAGAGATCCGCCCCCAAAGATGTGATCCATTAAATGAAATGGCCTCAATGCATCGCTTAAAAACGACGTATCGCATTGAAAATATCGATGATTTCGATGCTTCGATGGATATCGAACATCCCTATTTCCGTTTGGTGTTTCTTTGACATTGCGGTCTGAAATTTTCTTCAGTTTATCGGGTTTGTGTAATAATTGCTGTTTTTAGTGTTTTGTGATATTTTTTGGAGAGTAATTATAGTAATTAAGCCGAGTCGCAAGTGTCAGAATGCGGATGATTTATAAAAAATGTCTAAAATTGATTGTAGAATATACAATATTAAAGTTGATACATGTATAGCATTTTAAATTTAAAAATTAATTTGACGAGTTCGAGCGATTCTTGATTACGTAGGCGGCATTCTATATAAATGGCTGTTCCATTTCTTTGTCACAACTAGGGTTGCCACTCCTCCAGGTTTGGCCTGGAGTCTCCATGTTTGAGCCCTGCTACTCCAGGCTACGGGTCTGGCATCAATTTCTCCAGGAAATTATAAGTTATTTTACCCAAAAAAGGGCGTGGCACCCAAAAAATTTTCGCCTCTGGCGCAAAACAGCGCCTTCGGCGCACATTACCTTGTTATTTTACCCACAAAAAGGGCGTGGCGCCCAAAAACTTTTCCCCTGCGGCGCAAAAAAGCGCCTACGGCACATATTACCTTGCACCTTCGGCGCAATTCTCCTTCGCCACGAGCCGCCACAGCATAGTCTCCAGGTCAACAACCATAAAAAGGTGGCAACCCTAGTCACAACCCCCTATATTGGTAACATTATCTCGATATGTATGTGGAAAATGTGAACTTCCTTCCCCATTCGAAGTCGTTTTTCTTATAGTTAAAAAAAACCGAATGTAATTATGTTCGTCTTGAATAGAAAATAGAAATGAGGTAGGAAGTTTAAATTTCCCACATAAATATCTAGATAATAAGCCTAATGAATAAAATGTAGCGATCGCTTTTTCTTATAAAATCGAAGTAATTTTTTGAAAGCCAATGAATAAAAACTAAAGTAATCGCTTTTGCGTCGAGCAATCGCTTAAAAGTGCAGGAATTGCTTCTAGTCAATGCTTTTTCTTAAAAAATAGAAGCAATTGCTATCGTTTGCTTAAAACGCTTGCTTGCTTTTTCTAGTGTAGCGATTGCTTTCAACTTTTTAAGGTAGGTCGACCCCTGCTTGATTTGCTTGGTAGCAGTCAACTATAGTTCTCCGCGGCTTACGCGTTGCTTTTAATTTGTGTCTTCAATTATGGCTGAATATATGAACGTCCGTAAAAGAAAAATCTACAGTGTACGTAAAAATTGCAGATATGATGATTTCAGAAAGTTATATCGATTTGACTGCGAAAATGTTGAGTGGTTGGCAAATTATTTTTTGGACTGATACTGGTAAAAGGCGAGGGGTGCACTGTCGCCTTTAAATAAGATTAAAGTCTTTCTGCGGAAATTGTCGGATCCGGGCTTTCAAAATTCTGTAGGTGTAATGGATGCAGTTTTGGAGAAGGCCAATATTTTTATTAAATTTCCTACAAGTACTGAAGCTGTTGTGGAAGCTAAACGGTTATGGTCCGAGAGATTTATTAATGTTCCTTCAATTTGTGAACGAATATCAATTGCTTGTCTTTAATTTCTTCATCACTACTATCACTTTCCTAATTTTCACTAAAATCTGCCATATCACAAATATAAGTTTCCTATTTTCCACAAAAACGTAACAGATTACTATTGTACTAAATAAGTAGACCAACGTTGTTGTATTTACGTCGACTCTTTTGCAAATAAGGCACCGAACTGAACATGAAATCTATAATCTGAACAAGTGCATGGATAAGACACGTCTGAACTTGTGTTGAATAAGCATTTGCTACAGAGGTGTAAGGAAAACACCAATTACTTCAAAATTTTATTCATGTCCAGATCTAGCAATTGCTTTTACTCATAGCATTTGCTAGTCACGCAATTGCTTTTACTAAAAAGTAGTTGCTTCAAGTAATTGCTTAATTTTTATTCATTAGGCTCAATGTTACCAATACGTAGGGAAAAATATGTTAAATTTAAATTCTTAAATTTGTACCGCTAAAACGAGTTAAAAAATTAATAAAAATCCAATAGATATCTTGACAGAATGATGATCATCATCGACGTAAATTGCCGATTCGACGAGGATTATGGCACCGGTTATATGGTTAGAAAAGCTTGTACGGATGGTACCCGCGACTTTGCTTGCATAGCGAATGGGAATTTTTGAAACAGTAGAATTTTTTTTTAGTCGGGTCACAATGAACATTTAGTGAAAAAGGTAACAAGTGAATTGGGCCAGCGAAGCAGTAGAAACCTGCTAGTAATTACGAAGTTGTACCCTAAGTACAAAACGATAGTTAAATCCATGGAATTCATACAAACATCAAACATACTTTCCCATGCATTTAAAAACTTTAAAATGTACCTACCTATGGTAATCGCCGGGAGCCAAGTAGATGACACATTGGAACAATGAGTTTCCTTCTTGAGGTTTTTTTAATAAATGCTCGTTAAGTTCTTTTGAGGTATTGTTATTAATACTTTTACTAGTGTCTATTTTCTCACCTAAGAAGTCTTTTACATAGTAAGTCACGCCTTTTACCTACAAGGAAAATATTTATGTATCCTGAGAAGAGCATACGTCTTACGGTGACTGTCCATTAGAAAATTTCAAAAAGTAATGCGATTTGGTTAACGAGGTTTTCGAAAACGCTCTCTTCAAGTGAAATAATGACGACCATTTCCATTTAAAATAAGCAAGTTTGAGACAACTACCGGTATAATAGGATCAGCGAATCCCTGCGACTGGTCAATTGAATATGACGTAAATTTATATATTTCGAAAGTATTTATTATAGAGCGTATTTTGTTTAATTATTTTCTGAGTAAGTACTTAATTCAAAATTTTAAAATCTAAAACCGTAAAAAATGTTCTTACTCTATGCCCTATGCCATAGGGTAAATATTAAAATTTACTGAAAAATCCCATTCATTTAATGAAAATGATTTGCTGTCAGTGTTAGCATATTTATACAGTGTGTCCATGGATAGAGTTTGGAAGAGGAAACACTTTTTTATTAGTAGGTATAGAAGAAAAAGCAATTCTTTATAAAAACTTCTGCTTGTGCTGAAACTACAATTTCGAATATCAGATTTGCGATTACTATGCAGGGTTCGTCAGAAATAACAGTTTTTGTTTTTTGGATTTTTTTTTCAATTCTAATTTTCAATTCCTGTGTGATGATTGGCTAAATCATCACTTTGGGAACAAATGGATTGGAGGGTACCAATGGTCGAAATCAGTTGGCACGTAGGAGTGCCGATCTCACAATTATCGACTTTCATTTATGGGAATATCTGAAGCCACATGTGTATACCTAAAACCAATTTCAATAATAACTTAGATTTCTTGAAAGGAGAAATAAGAATAATTATTGCAAATATCCCAATACAGCAAGTTTGGAACTGTGATCGAGAATTCAGATGTCGAGTTGAACTATGCGCTAACTCGGTGGTACCACGTTTGAATACAAGTTTTATAATTTATGATTAAAAGAATTGAAGAAATATGACATGTAATAATAAAAATACTTTAAAAGTAGGCAAATAAAAAATGGTTTTCTTACAACAAAATCGTTACTCGGCCAGATATAAAATCATATTCGAAGTAAGAAAGCAACAATAGTTGTTTGTTTTTACGTAAAATTATTTTAATTGAAATCCAAAAAACCTAAAATGTTGTTTTTGGTGAACCCTGTATGGTAATCGCAAATGTGATATTTGAAATCGTAGTTTCCACAAGCAAAATGTATTTAATAAGTCAAAAGTCAAAGTCAAAAAATGCTTTATTGTCGAAAGATTAAATCTTGTTGACAAAGTGAGCCCTAAATTCTAAAATTGCTTATGCTAGAAAGTCCAAGATATTTCTACACTCCAACAACTATATACATATAAGAAAACAAAACCACAGAGAGAACATTAGAAAGATCAGTAATAAAAGCCTAATCAGTGCTGTTATAAAATCAACAATATACAATACTGACAAGTGTAACAGAACAACTAAAACAGATCACCATCTATCATGGAAATACTCCTCAATTCTATAGTATGCCTTGGATAATAATTTCTTTTTTACCTCAGATCGAAATTTATTAGAAGAAGTTAAAGATTTTATGTTATTGGGTAGGTGGTTAAATATTTTTTTCGCACTATAATATAAAGAGCGTTGAACTTGTGAAGAGGCTGGTATGGGTAGAGGAATATTCATAACCTGTCTGGTATTAAAAGCAGATCCAACATTCATTACGGGCCTAAACTTCTTATACATTAAACAAACACATTCCAAAATAAAAATACATATCAGTGTCAAAATTCTATGTCTTAAAAAATAGGGTTTACAGGAATCTCTCTTACCGATCTTATATATAAAACTATGGAGGACTTGAGGTAGGAGGCCGATCGCAATGCATTGGATTCGGTCCCTAATTAGCATCGGTAATTCAGCTTTACGAGTCGCTGTAAGATGGCGCGCGTGTTCGAAGTGGGCTATCAAATAATGGTTTCTTATGGACGCAATAACTATTTTTATTTAAATTAGTTCTTTAAGGAACAAATAAGGACTTTTATATGAATTTACACTTACTTTGTTATACTTATTAGTAAACTCGGCCTGTATAAAGTTCCAACGATGCTTGGTTTTTAAAATACAGTGTATTAAACATTCTAGCTATACCTTTGGAGCTAGAAAGAGACTTATTTGGCTGCGTTTTCTCTCTGAAAAAGATCCTGTCTTACACCCCGACACAAAGCAAACTCTACTTTTATAAATTGTACCATTATTCATTATAAATATGGAAATTAATTGCAATACAACGTTATTTGTCTTGTCTTGCCTTCAAACATTATTTGTTATTTCGAAAAATAAAATGTCAATTGTCAAAAGTGAAAGCACAGAAAAATAAAGGGTTTAAGTAAAAGTTAAAAACTATGGAGGATCTAGTTTTCCATATTAAAAACGAAGAAGAAGAAGAAGACAACATCAGCCCACCTCGGACGCGAGAGCCATCTATCGGCCAATAGCGAACTAACCAAAAAACCGGGACAGAATTTGAAAATGCTGCCATTGTCGATCGGCCTCCTACCCTATAGTTCTCCATATATAAAACGAACTGCCCTCTTTTGCAGTACAAAAATGGGATTCAACAAATATTGATAACTACCCCCCCCCTCCAAAAACAGACACCGTATCGTAGATGAGATTCAATTAAAGCAAAGTATACACTTCTTAAAGACAAAACATCCAGCTCACGTGCCAACACTCTAAGTGCATAACAACCTGACGCAAGCCTGCTGGATAAGCTGTATATATGATTTTTAAAAGTCAACCTATCATCTATGTAAAGCCCCAGAAACTTAGTACATGCCTGATTTCTAATAACTTAGCTATCCATAACAATGTCGCTTATATCACATTTAAAACACAGTATATTCGACATTAAAAGTTAAAAAGTTAGCGTCACACCATTTCTTAATCTTGGCAATATCTTCATTCACCCGCTCAGCCAGACTGTCAGCATTATCACTATGCCATAAGATGGTCGTATCATCAGCAAAGATGGTCAACAGACCTCCAATATTAATTAGTGGAAGATCGTTAATATAGAGTAGAAACAATACCGGGTGTCCTCGAAGTTTTTGGTTTTCAAGATAATGAAATAAAATTCGGGGGATTTGTATACGACATAAAACTGCTTTTTTTGACACGTGACTCAACATTATGGAACTTCCGGTTTAACCGGAAGTGACATAAACTTTCTATTTTTAAATGGGACACCTGGTATATTTTTACTTTTTTTGACTCCATATGACATTCTAAATATAACGATGTGTCACTTGTCACTTTTTGTCACCAAGAAAATATTTTTTTTCAACTTTTTCACTTCTTGTAAAACTATTATTTTCCATGTTTTTTAAACAACAAACTAGTTTACTTTGGCAGAAGCTGTTGGCATTTCAATTTTCTTCAAGGCATGATTTTGTTTTATCAGTTTTGCTGGTCACAGGCTACTTGCTGCATTTAAATCTAAATTTTTTCTTAAAAGATGCTTCATTTTAGAACAGTTCTAAGTTAACTTTTTAAAGTTTTTTAATGGCAGCTCTTCTAAAACCTAATAGTGTATGGTATCAAAATAATCGTAATAAAATCCTCTTTTTTCTTAACCCGACGAGCCACCATGTTGCCATTTAAAAAAAATGAGTTATACAACTTTAAAGATTAAATTTTACATAGCACATAGCATTGGATCAAAAATGGTAAAATTGTATTTTTCCCAAGATTAGAGAACTGAAATAAGTGATTTTAAGGTATTCATAGCCATCTAGATAAAACAATAAATTTGGAAAAAAAATATTTTCTTGGTGACAAAAAGTGACAAGTGACACATCGTTGTATTTAGAATGTCATATGGAGTCAAAAAAAGGAAAAATATACCAGGTGTCCCATTTAAAAATCGAAAGTTTATGTCACTTCCGGTTAAACCGGAAGTTTCATAATGTTGAGTCACCTGTCAAATAATGCAGTTTTATGTCGTATACAAATCCCCCGAATTTTATTTCATTATCTTGAAAAACAAAAAAGTTAGAGGGGCGAGCCACCTTCCGTGGACACCCGGTATTGGCCCCAGTACAGAACCCTGAGGCACACCACTGTCGACGTTAGATGACTGAGAAGAATCCTCAGGCAGGGATACAATCTGAGAGCGATCAGACAAATATGATCGAAACCATGCCAGTGAGACATCCCTGAATCCGTAAACTTCAAGCTTCCGCAACAGTACACTATGGTTGATACAATCAAATGCCTTAGACAAGTCACAGAAGAATGCCGCGGATGCTCGTCCCTCGTTCAGATTTAAATAAAGATTCTTAAGGAAAAATCAAGGAATTGAAAAAAAATCCTAAGAAGTTATGTTATTTTTGTAGAACCCTGTATAGTAATCGCAAATCTGATATTCGAAATTGTAGTTTTAACACAAGCAGACGTTTTAATAAAGAATTGACATTTTCTTCTATACCTACACCTACTAATAAAAAAGGTTTTCCTCTTCCAAACTCTATCCGTGGACCGTAGATAGAAGTAGTTTCGGTACTTACTTGTTCGACCTGTCCATTGTGAACACTTCCTACAGTTAATACTGTTCCATCGCATGGTGAAACAAGACAACTCTGTTGGTCTATCTTCCTTGCGTCGTCTTTTAAAGATCTAACGAAAAATTCTGCCAAACTAGGATAGTCTATTAGATTTTGACACTTGGCTTCGGCTAAATTAACGTTAAAAGTCCTGGCATATAGTTCATACACCGTCGGTCTTGCAAATTCAGGTAATTGTGTGTCTGAAAAATAAAATATAGTTCATTAAGACTCCTTTTTTGATAAATATTTCATTACTTCTTCGTTCTATCAAGAAATCGACCAACGACTCCTCTTTGGAGTACAATTACCTACTATTTTTCGTTAAGGTTGAATTCTCAACGTCTTTCAATTTATTGCCAACCTATAACCTATTTCGCTTTGTTTTTTCAAGTTTATTATTTTTTAAACTTACATTTAAATAAAATCAGTATCGTCGGCACATTACTTAGGTAATATCTGATATATACAGGGTGTCCCGAAATTAGCGTGCAATATTTCTAGGGCGTAAACTATATCCAAAAATATGACAAAAATGTCCTATAAACATACCCCGAGAAATGCTCCTTTAGGGGGCTAGAGCCCCTCAAAGATGGTCGGGAAGGAAGTATTTTTTTATAATAGTATGGAAACCCTTAAAGATAATGACATGAAAATTGGTACGTGCCTTCCAACCGATAAACTGTACATAACAGTTAGTTTAGAGTAAAAATATTTCTTCCAGTGGCGTCGCACGGAGTGGGGCTGAGGGTAAATATTATCCTATATTTTTTATTTCTAGGATTTTTAAATTTTAAGTACAATATTTTAAGAACTTCGAATTTTTTCTTTAAAAAAGTACCCCTTGTTTTATTTCGATAGGAGGCACCGTTTTCAAGTAAAATTAATTTTAAAATAAAACGTATTTTTCAAAAGAAAGGTTAGTCCATATGAGTTCAGGTAAATCCGAAAGTTAGCGTGCAATATTCCTAGGGCGTAAAGTACATCCAAAAATATTACAAAAATGTTCTATAAACATACCCTCAGAAATGCTCCTTTACGGGACTAGAGCCTCTCAAAAGGGGGCAACAGAGAACTCACAGATATTCATTTTGTGTATGGATTTTGTAATGGTAGTTCTACTGCCGCTGTAATAGAGTACAGGAGGCGATTTCCGCATAGAAGAATACCTAGCCGTAAAAGATTTGCTGCGGTCCATCGAAATTTAATAGAAAATGGATCATTTCAAAGACTTCATGCTATTACGAAAAAAAAAATTTTCCCCCTTTGAGAGGCTCTAGTCCCCTAAATGAGCATTTCTGAGGGTATGTTTATAGAACATTTTTGTAATATTTTTGGATGTACTTTACGCCCTAGAAATATTGCACGCTAACTTTCGGATTTACCTGAACTCATATGGACTAACTTTTCTTTTGAAAAATACTTTTTATTTTAAAATTCATTTTACTTGAAAACGGTGCCTCCTATCGAAATAAAACAAGGGGTACTTTTTTAAAGAAAAAACTCGAGGTTCTTAAAGTATTGTACTTAAAATTCAAAAATCCTAGAAATAAAAAATATAGGATAATATTTACACTCAGCCCCACTCCGTGCGACGCCACTGGAAGAAATATTTCCACTCTAAACTAAAAGTTATGTACAACTTATCGGTTGGAAGGCACGTACCAATTTTCATGTCATTATCTTTAAGGGTTTCCATACTATTATAAAAAAATACTTTCTTCCCGATCCTCTTTGAGGGGCTCTAGCCCCCTAAAGGAGCATTTCTCGGGGTATGTTTATAGGACATTTTTGTCATATTTTTGGATATAGTTTACGCCCTAGAAATATTGCACGCTAATTTCGGGACACCCTAACCTATTTCGCGTAGATTTATTTATGTTTACTAGCTTTTTTACAAAATTTAAAGAATATCAGTATCGATATCGACCTGATATTATATAGGTAATAATTGACATATTTAATAAATATCAAGGAATTTCATAACTTATTTTACGAGAATCGTATAGCGAAAAATATTGAGTAAGATTTTTTTTTAACATTATTGTCATTGTTCTTTCACTATACAATTCTCCCAAAATTAGCAAGGAAATAAATAGATATTTTTGTAATATATCAGATATTACCTAAGTAATGTGCCGACAATACTGATTTTATTTAAATGTTAGTCAATAAAATAATAAACTTGAAAAAATAACGCGAAATAGGTTATAGGTTGGTAATGAATTAAATGACGCTGAGAATGCCACCTTAATAGTCAGTTTTGTGGAAAATAGTGGTCTATTTCGTCACTGATATAGTATGTTGTGATGACAGACAGTCTGGCCAAACAGCAGAAAGATAAGACAAGTTTATCTTTAAACGAAATTGTCCTTACTCTTGTTTATAAGCTTCATTGTATATTAAGTGCAAAAGGTCAAAGCAACAAACATTAATTTGTTTGGTAAAGGATTGTGTGTGGAATGAATACAAATACGATACCAAACAACTTCCTTGTAACTTGTAACAATAACATTAATATACAATAGTTATAGATTGTTAGTTTTTCAAACGAACTTGAACAACACTGTATTCATTTGTTAAAGCAAAAAATGGTAGTATATTTTATACCGTGCGAGCATAAATTATTTGCATCAAAGAGGGCCTTGCATCTAAGGACGTAATGCTTAGCCGTAGACCTTAATACCTGTTGGGTGTCAGTAACTACCTGAATTAAAAATCAATCAGTTATTCCGTCATCTTTGACAGGGTTTACGGAACAGCACAAAACATTCATGGTTGAAGCGTATTTTCGAAACGAAGTTAGAGTAAATGGTGAGTGGCAATACAATCCGGGTTTGTGCATGGACGTTTTTCACGAACATTTTCCTAACGTTGTTTTTATTGCTGGGGATTTTTATCGTTGCCTGAAAAGAACCGTGGCTGTGTATAGAACCTCTATACAACACAAAAAAGAAGCAGGAAGACCATCTGTAAGAACAGAAGAACTTGTTGCAAACGTTCGTGAAATAATGCTGAGAGATACTGGTCAACACTTTCGCAAATATGAAGAGACGTGTGAATTTATGCTTGGAGCATGGCGGTGGTGGTCAATTTCAGCAATTTATGTAATTATTTTTCTTTTTTTTTTCTGTATATTCTTACTTTGTTAATTTTGTAAACAACATAAATAAATTTGTATTTGTCTACTTTATTTTATTACTCATTAGTTTGGCATATCATGTCATAATATGAATTAAGTCCTCCATAGGTTAGATACATCGTCCCCATATTATTATGATCTAAACCAAGCCCTACGTTTTTTAATCCAAGCCCTCTTTAATCAAATAATTTTTGCTCGCACGGTATAAGGGTATTTGATTCATCTTCATCCGATACTTGCACTTTATAAGGAAATAAATTTAGCTGCTTCTTAAGAATAGTCCTGCATGTTCCATAAGATCTTCCCACTTCTTGGGACAGGCGTCTTATACAATTTGTTGGCTTATTTTGCGTTATTTCACGGACGTTTGCAACAAGTTCTTCTGTTCTTACACATGGTCTTCCTGCTCCTTATTTGTGATGCAACCCGGATTGTATTGTATTGTATATAAAACAGTGTTTTAAACAGGTGTTTAAAACATGTTTAAAACATTTAATAAAATATACTGTTTTTTTCTTTTATTCTCAATGTAGTAGATGTCAAATACGTATCACTTTTTTTGTCTCCTCATATCACCCAAAAAAATTGAAAAAAAAAAACACAAAAATAATTGGAATATACATATTATGGATATATTATTATTAACCTAAAGTTGAGCATTTAACATTTAACAGGACTAATACTAATAGCTTCAAACAAATAATGCAAAGTAAGCTTAAATATTAGTGTAGATCTTAAAAGAAACAGAGAAACTAACAGTTTTAAATTTGTTCTATTTTCATAGATTTCTTCACTTAACGTGAACATAACTAAAAATTTCTAACAATCAATTTTATGAGTTTCCCCATAGAGTTTCTTTTAAAAAGAAAAATACACTTGAATAATATAAAAATTTGTTTTTGTTGTTGTTGTTATAATTACTTAAAGCACTAGTGCGGTAAAGTGATACTTACAGCACTAGTGCGGTAAAGTGATACTTACCGCACTCAAATCAGTGCGGTAAGTAGTTACTTACCGCACGCTTGTAGATAAATAAATTTACTTACTGTTTTTTAAAGTACAGGGTTTTCCAATAAGATGTGTTATTTTTAATAGCCCGCTATTTCGGTAGATGTCACTTTTGGAGCTGTCATTTTTTGAGCTTTGACAAGTAAAAACTACGCCATTAATAAAAATGGAACGATACACGCTTCAACAGCGCATTGAAGGCCACGCTGTAAATTTGTAGTTTACATTCAAAATTATTTTATTTTTGCTTAAACTTTTGTCAGACAGTTAAATATAAAATTGCCCATGAGATACAAGTCGTCAAAGTTGAATTTATCTTTTTAAAACTTGTTTTAAACATGGGTATGTTTTGTTTAAAACATGTTATTAATTGCCTAATAAAAACATGTTTAAAACAAAAAAAAAACTGTTTTAAACAATAAAAAACACATGTTTTGTTCGAGGGGTGTCTCACTGTGGCAGTAGGTGTACAAATGTTAAGGCAGGACTCAGCAGGACTGGTAGGACTGTGGCAGGACCTGACAGGACTGTAGAAGGACCTGGCAGGACTGAGAAGGACCTAGCAGGACCGTGGCAGGACTGTGGCAGGATCGAAGCAGGACAGGCAGTACCTTTCAGATCCAATCAGATTTCTCCAATAACTTTAGGAGTAGGGATAAATAGCGGGAAGCAAAAATATTTTTGTTTCCTTTGTTTATTAATTGAAAGTGAAATGGAAGTGCATGTAACAGACGTCGCAGTTTTTAAAGTTCTCGACGCGCGTCGCCTCATAATATTCCTGTTTGAGTTCTGTTGTAAACACCGGTGAATCACAACAGTCGACTTTGCAGTCTCATTTATTATGTTCATGCAAGTTATTGATAAAATATATGGTTTATTTCCGAGTTTATTTTTTTGTTAAGAAAGAAGATAAATATTTAGAAGTTGTGTATCCGTGGTAGGACAGTAACAGGACCGTAGCAGGACAAGCAGGACCCTGGCAGGACAAGCAGTACCGTGGCACGACAAGGGCAAAAACGACAAGTCCTGCCAAATTTGGCAGTAGGTGTACAAATTTTGACAAGTGAGACACCCCTCGGTTTTGTTTAAATATAAAAAAAAACATGTTTTTTTTCAACCCTGGACGCAAGGCCCTCTTTGATGCAAATAATTTTTGCTCGCACGGTAAACAAATAGCGTTTCATGAATAAAATGTTTTGTTTTCTTATAGATTGAACTTACCAGCTATAAAGCCCCAGCATCTACTTAAGGTCCTCAAAGGGAGCCAACAGTAACAATTAATCTCCCACTGTCTCGCCACAGTGTCCCCTTTTGTTCTTCGGCGATAAGCACGCCATTGCATCACTGCTATTAGGCATACCCCAATGGGAACGAACCTTTTCAGTATTCCTTCCCATTCTGTCCAACCTAGTTAAAAATGAAGTAATATACTTAGGGATTGATTAGGATCCCGATATCAAAAAAAATTGCCACAATGTTTTCCTTCTCTGTCACGCACAACAAAATCATATTAAAAATAAGGATGGGTAAAAAAATTGCAATTCCTTTTACTTTACGGTCATAGAGGTAATGGTCTATGATTTGGTCCATTTTATTATAACTGGGCAAAACATTAGATATATGAGATATACAAGGTGTCCGGGAAAATGTGGGAAATCTCTCGGATATGAAAAAAACACGTAAAAAGAATACTACAAGTTCATTCGTATCGGCCTCCTCTTCGGAGATATGGGCTCCCAAAGAGCTCCCATGGAATTAAGTTTTTGACACATATATTAAACCAACAAGTATATTTCAATGTTTTTTTCATTTGATGTATACCAGATAAGACCCTTCAAATTACTATCCCAGAAAGTGATGCGAATTACTCACAGCTGCAGAGACGGACTAGCTATACTAATGTGCCCATTTTTTGCCGCCCTGTATGATAAAAACTTTGGACAACGTTTGTTACATACCTTTAACTATTGACTAAAAATTAAGTACCTACCCTTCATTCATGTCGCCAATCCTAACCGTTTTCGGAAAAACGTCATTTTATTTACATCATGTTTTTAGCGTATTTCGATAAAAGATACATCTTTGTTCCTATAAATTATAAATGTTCACTTTTAACTGCTTAATATTAATACATGATGGCAATAAAATGACGTTTTTCCAAAAACGGTAAGGATTAGCGACATAAATGAAGAGTACTTAATTTTTCGTCAATAGTTAAAGGTATGTAAAAAACGTTGTCCAAAGTTTTGATCTTACAGGGCTTAGAAAAAATGGTCACATTGGTGTCACAGCTAGTCCGTCCCTGCAGCTGTAAGTAATTCGCAACACTTTATGGGATAGTAATTTGAAGGATCTTACCTGGTATACTTACATCATATGAAAAAAAAATTGAAATATACCTGTTGGTTTAATAATTATGTGTCGAAAACATAATTCCATGGGAGCTCTTTGGGAGCCCATATCTCCGAAGAAGAGGCCGATACGAAAGAAGTTTATATGAACTTGTAGTATTATTTTCACATGTTTTTTTCATATCCGGGTAAACCATCCTTTACAATCTTTACATATGTACAGATTCCGAATACCGGCAATTCTTGAGCTAGATTGACTGATAATTCGCAGTTTTTTAAAAAATGTAATTCATCCTGAACTGCTAAATGTATTATCTAAAGAATGTTAAGTGTTAATTAACTAAGATAAATGTGATCCAATATAAATTAAGTATAATTTAAGTAATTTATCACATAATTATAAAACATTAATTTACTAATAACAAAAAAAACTATTACAATGACAAAGTATTTGGGGTACTATTAAAAGAACTGAAAAAATGTGTTATGGACACGTAAAATAAGCTTCTGAATCCCAAGACAAAATAAAAAATCATTACAGCGAAAAAAAAGGTTTTAATAATATGTCCATAGAAAAAGTACCCCTTTGATAATCCCGATAAATATTACAATAAACTGATATTAAGAGCAAGCACTAGTGACGTAATTGCCATTTCGCTTTTGATCGTTCCTTTTTCGTTTTATCTAAAAAAGCAACCAAATACTCTAGTTTGTAATTAATTTGTGTTGGGCTACATGCTTGGTGAAACAAACTGTTGTTCCATTGCACAGGAAAAAAAATAATGACTACTTGTTATGTTTCACAATTTTAATCAGTTTCCTGACACGTGTTTCGGCCCTTGCGGGTCATTGTCAAAGGAGCACAAGAAGATACTAAATTCTACGTGACATTACAAAGGTATTTATATCATATTATGGTAACTATAAACATGTCACAAAATTAAAATTAGGATTAGAAGATTCAATGGTCAACTGTTTGTTCGGGTCTGTTTGTTTGTCCCAATTTTAATTTTATGACATGTTTATAGTTACCATAATATGATATAAATACCTTTGTAATGTCACGTAGAATTTAGTATCTTCTTGTACTCCTTTGACAATGACCCGCAAGGGCCGAAACACGTGTCAGGAAACTAATTAAAATTGTGAAACATAACAAGTAGTTTTTATTTTTACCTCCTACTCTAGTTTAGCTAGCAATTACCCACAGTTTTACGTTAAAAAAGGGTTGGATTTATAAATTATTAAAAGCAAAAAAATAACTATGCTTTAAATTGACTAAATTTTGTTTTATACCTTTATTAATATATCGATTAAATTTTTGTTAACTTAAAACTGTAGGTAATTGCTATCCAACGATGGGGCCGCTTTATCGAAAAAATAAACGAAATATTGATAAGAAAATGAAATGGCGAATGCGTCACTACAGTTTGCTCTTAATAAAAGATTTTTTTTAATTTTACGTATACATTTAAAGCCAATAATAACAAGCATCAGAGTCAAATAATTTTTTTTTTAAATCAATAAACTAATGAGAAATTAACACTAACCTTTACCATAGCAAAAAAAACAGTTTATTTATGACAATCAAAATATTTAAAAAAACTGATACATTCCTTTTTATTTGGTATATCCAAACCATTTAGAAACATGGTATTTACAAATACATACCTAAGACCTCAATATAAAATTTTTAAAATGAATTTGAAACACGAATATCAAAATTGCACTACTTTAAAATAAGCGAAAACACCAGTTAAACTAAAACTCGTCAAGAGTCGAAGTTGCACGCAACAAAAAAGGAAAACTACCCTTGTTTCGGAAAAATCGCTTTTCCGTCAAAGACACGCTGGCACGAATTTTACTTCAAACCTTTTATCAATAAGATGTACTCGATATACAGAAATTCGTCGGAAATTTTTTCGGCAGCAATCTCCATTCTGACCTGGGCACATTTAACTAATATAATAAAATTTTAGCCTTGTAAACGTCGGCCTTTTATAGGAAGTAACTCTTATCAAGTTCATAACCTTATGTCAGCTGGTAGGTATTATCGGTTTGTAGTGGAGGAGGATATCTGTTGAAATTCGGGGTCAAAATTTAGAAAAGCAGATTTTTGTCTGTGCTCGTTTTCTTTATCGTAAATGAAAATTTAGAGAACAAGCTCGAACGATATAATATAATATGCTTGATAAATTATGGAATGGGTACTCAGTTCAAGAATATTGCTGTGCAAAAATATTCTCAACATTAGTTTGACTTATCGGAATTTGACAAAATTGAACTCGCTAAATAGAGATTATTTTGTTTAATCAACTTTATAAAAAAACGAAGTCATTCTGAATTCCGTTGCGACAGCTAGAGGCCGCTGATTAGTAAAATCAACAATTTATTAATTTTTCTCAAAAATTTTAAATGTAACGACATATATTTTTTTTAACTTAAGCAAAAAGAAGAATAAATAAGAAGAATATCTGCGAAAACCGCAAGCCAATACATTTTTTAAACCGGGGATATGGAAAATCTTAACATAGTATAAAACAAAGTCGCTGTCGCTGTCTGTCCGTCCCTACCAGCTATATATGCTTAAATCTTTAAAACTACGCAACGGATTTTGAAGCGTTTTTTTTTAATAGATAGAGTGATTCAAGGGGAAGGGTTGTATGTATAACTAGCGACCCGCCCCGGCTTCGCACGGGTGCAATTTCAGAAAGTGGCATGCCGGGTACTAATATATCGGGTTTGTTCGGGTTTGTATTTATACCAGCGGGTTGCAACGCATGCCGGATACACGCTAGTATAATATATAATTGATAGTAATAATGATTTAAAAATACTTCTTTCTTGGCTTCAATCAAATAAACTTAGGTTAAATTTTACAAAATCTTCTTTTATGTTTATAACTAAAAATAAAATAAATTCCATCATTAACCCCTTAACATTTAATAATGAAAATATTCAATATTCAAAAAAGATAAAATTTTTAGGATTAGTTTTAGACGAAAATTTAAATTGGAAATGCCATATCCAGTATATTATCAACTTGAGATCTCCTTTGGTATCTGTTTTGTACAGAGCTAGATATTTCATTCCTTTAAAATACTTAAAAAATATATATTTTTCATTAATATATTCAAAATTACAATACTTAGCTTCTGCATGGGGATCTGCTTGTTTATCAAACTTAAAACCACTACAAAAATTGCAAAATAAAATTATTAAATGGATATACAAATTACCACATTTAGAACCAACTGTTAATCTATATAGACCGAAAGGGTATTTACACGTTCATATAACATATTTATAAATTAAAAATTTGTAGGTATTCTAATTCACTCTATTATTTAAAAAATATAACACTTTAGGAGAATAAGACATTACATGATCATAACACCAGACGTTGTATAAATTGTCAAACTATACCAGTAAAAAGTAATTTCGGTAATTTCGGAAAAAAAATCGCTTTTATATGACGGAATAATAAAATATAACAATCTTCCAAAAAATATCAGAAAAATTAAAAAATTGGCAACTTTTAAAAACAATTAAAGATATATTTACTAAATTAAATAATTTATACTATTTTTTTTAATTGATTTTATTAATGAATTAAATTGGATTAACTTCCATTTTTTTTTATTGTTATTTTTTTTTAATGGTTATTATTTTCTATATTATTTTGTCACCTTCCTATAATGAACTGTAAAAGTTAATTTGGAATAGACATTTTGAAAGTTAATTCTTAAAGTCTAAGGTATTTATATGGATATTTATTGCCATATAAAGTTACAAGGTCAACAATGACATTGCCAAAGGACAAAACGTGTCTTTGAAAGGTTCAAGTGGACTTAGAGAGTAAATTTTTCGAATTATCATTTTCTGCTAAACAAATAATCTTTGTAGTTCAGTTGATTGATCCCAGTAAATCAGTAGATACTTTAGGTGACTGTAGGCTAAGGCATAGTAAATATTTAGCTGCTATCCATAATACTTTTGAAGTTGACTAGTGCAAAGCATGCAGAGTTTACTGGCAACAATGACAACATGAACTGTTCACTTTAATTGATAAAGGGCAAGAAATTAGTATTGTTTAACTCCCTGAATACTATTGTCATTTATATTTAGATGTAGATCAGGAACCCATCGCTTTTTATAGAAAATCATGTAGTGAGTTTTGTGTATGTTGATAACTAAGTGATTGTTGTTGTACCATAAAGAAAATTTAAGTAAAATATGATAAGCTATTTCAATCAGTATATCTAATGTGCAAGCAGATATAATCACAGTTGTATCATCCGCGTATAGAATTAGTTTGGCAGGGATACATTTTGATACAAAATAATTTTTAAGGTCATTTACAAAAAGTGCAAAAAGGAATGGAGACATTACACCTCCTTGGGGCAAGCCATAATTGACATTAAAATTGATCAGACAACGAATTTTGAACCTTAATTTTTATAAGGCGATTAGAGAGAAAAGATTGTAACCATCGAGCAATATTGCCATGAAGGCCTAAAGCATTTAGTTTTTTTAGTAAAAAGGTATCAACACAATCGAAAGCTCGAGTTCAGAAAATAGGGCTAATGTGTAATGATTAGAATCAATAGTGGAATTGTTTCATCAAGTTTGAGAGCATCAGGAAAAGTATCTGCAGTAATAGAAAGATTAAAAATATAAGAGAGGGGATATTTAAAGTAGTCCCAGATCAATAATATATGGATAATATTTATGTTTATATAAGACTCGCAAAACGGTTGTATGATGTTTCCCCACTTTCTCCAATATGCTGATTTTTCATTAATCCCCTTATTTTCTTCTATAGGTAGCAAACTATTTCAATCTCTAACGTCTTCATCTGCAGGATTATTGCCTTCATCGTCTCTGAATAATGTACTGCAAAAATGGCATAGAGATAATGAGTTTTCATAAAGTCTATGATTAAGCAATCCTTCCAGATGTAGAATACTTCATAACAAATTAGCGTTAACAGCTAAAACATTGGTCAATATTTTTTTTAAGTTGACACTGATAAAATTAACAAAATATTTGCAGATTTCTCATCTACAAAGAATAATTTAGTAGTCGTTTATTGTTTCCATTGCTTAGCGTTATGTAGGTAACGAATTGCACCATCAGTTGGTGATAGAAGGCCCTTTACTTACCAGGTGATTTTTGCTTATCATTTTTTTCTGTGGACACCAATCTGATAAGCGCGTGACGACGGCCACCAACCGCGTGGATTTTTTGGGAAGCTGATAACCTTAAGCCCCCTTGGTATGGCCTTGATACTCTGAAAAGATAAAAATTATTAGTTCCAGTAGATACGCAAATCACAATGACGTCAAGGAAATAGTACAAATGAGAGCAAATAAAAAATGAATGACATATACTATAATAATATTGCACGTAAAATAAAACCTATGGGACGTTATCTGTGGACAGGTGCGAAGGTATGTATTATATAATCTTCACCAACAGATCCGGGCAATTGTAAACATGGTTTAAGATATTGTGATATAATAAATACAGTGTCACCAGTAAAGTCCGCATCATATGGGATTTTTTTATTAATAGCTTTATTCAAAATTTGACTTTGGCATCAAGTGCTGCTTCGATCGAGATGAAAATTAAGCAAAAAAATAGTAGTCACGTGATTCGCATTATCTGTCAAATTTTAATTTTTTCCAAAAAATAATTCAAAAGTGGGGTTATTTCTGAAAATATCGAAAAAAGTTATTGGAAAAACTTTTTTTAAATGCAGTTTCTAGCCCTCATGCAAAATTTCAGCTGCATAAGATAATTTTGATTTTTTACCTATATTTTGTAAATTGCACCATTTTTGCAAAATAAGACTCAACGCAACCTACATAAAACTTCTTAGTTTTGACAATGCTTTATATCAGATACATTTTCTTTAAAGTAGCGCCATATTAAATGTGTGTTTTTCTACAAAATCAAAATTGGGCTATTAAAATTTGGTCGCATGTGATGCAAAGTTTATTTGTTTTTGACCCTGTATAAGGTAACTTCATAAAATAAGTATTTTTGAATGCGTAGTTTGTGTCTGAAACTAAAAACATAAAAAATAAAGTAAAGGGGTTTTAAATTAAATCGTTGAAAATAGATAAACTTTACATTAAGTTAAACTAAAATTTATTTTCCACTTAAAAATCACTTTACTGAAGACACTGTGTTCTTTTTTGTCTTAATATTAAGGTGTTTTCCTTTCAGATACAAACTACGTTTTCAAAAATAGTTATTTTATGAAGTTACCTTATACAGGGTCAAAAACAAATGAACTTTGCATCACATACGACCAAATTTTAATAGCCCAATTTTGATTTAGTGGAAAAACACACATTTAATATGGCGCTACTTTAAAGAAAATGTATCTGAAATAAAGCCTTGTCAAAACTGAGAAGTTTTATGTAGGTTGCGTTGAGTCTTATTTTGCAAAAGTGGTGCAATTTGCAAAATAAAGGTATAAAATTAAAATAATCTTATGCAGCTGAAATTTGGCATGTGGGCTAAAAACTGCATTTAAAAAAACTTTTTCTAATAACTTTTTTCGATATTTTCAGAAATAACCCCACTTTTGAATTATTCTTTGGAAAAAATTAAAATTTGACAGATAATCCGAACCACGTGACTACTATTTTTTTGCTTAATTTTTATCTCGATCGAAGCATAACTTGATGCCAAAGTCAAATTTTGAGTAAAGCTATTAATAAAAAAAAATCCCACATGATGCGGACTTTACTGGTGACACTGTATAGTTTAGAAAAACTAAAAAACACGCTTTAATAATAATTAATCAAACTAAAAAGCGGAAAATAAATAAAGTTTAAAATAATTCTTGAAATTCTTAATATAGGCAGAAAATAATAATGAACGATAAACATTAGTATTATTGTGAAAAAGGCGTGGGGTGCTCGATATACGAAAAATATAGCACATTGCGCCCCACGCTTTTTTTTTCACTATAATACTAATGTTTATCGTTCATTATTATTTTCTGCCTATATTAAGAATTTCAAGAATTATTTTAAACTATATTTATTTTCCGCTTTTTAGTTTGATTAATTATTAAAGCGTCTTTTTTGGTTTTTTTAAACTATATTTGTTTTTTATTCTTTAGTTTGAGTTATTGTTAAGAAAACATTTTTTTTTGATTAGATTGGGCTAGATTAGTAGATTATTGTATTGTCAGTTAATTAATTTTGTTTGTTTTAAAAATTGTCATTTAAATTAAATCTGACCGTTTAAAGTGGGTCAAAATCGGGTTCAAAGAAGTCTGTTACAAACAAACATACATACAAACCCGAACAAATGACAAACATTTTCAAAATTTAGTCAAAATTTTATTTTGACGGGTAGAATTTTTTTTTTAATTTTTCTCTATTCTTAGCGACAATATGTATAGGACACCACGTTTGTTTGATTGCTATCGGTTATTGTAATAACTCTGACATATTGACAGGTATCAAATTTTGACAAAAGAATTTTTTGCTGATTTTTTTTTAAGTTTCCACCCTCAATATACATACGACTTTATAGTTTTTTCATTAATATAATTTTTTTAAACGATTTGACATATTGACACCTGTCGAATTTTTTGCTTATTTTTCCCGAAGTCTCCGCATCGAATACTATGCGACCCATACCCATGACACTCCAAAAAAAGGGGATGATTCTTCCAAAAAATGTCAAACCAAGGCACCATCAAATAAAGGCATAAGGAATACGAGTGTGACAAACGTGCAGCAGAAAATGGACATACAGTGTTGCGTCTTCCTCCATACTATTGTATATTCAATCCTATTGAGCTATTATGGCACCCATTAAAATCCAATATTAGGAGAAATAATATTTCTCCTACATTAATTGCATCTGTAGTAGAATTAATTAAAAACGAAGTAAGAAAAATTTCTGCAGACACTGTGTACAGCATGTACTTAAGGTGGAAAATTCTTACAATTGTATGATTACAAATGTTCAACCCTTAATTATAAGTTTAGGCTTAGATGAAGATAGTGATAGTGATACAGAGTTAAATTTTGAATAAATTATCAATAGTATTTTAGAATTTAATTAATTTTTATTGTACTTGTTATCCTAATAGTTATACTTTTAAATTATATTATTTTCAATTATCATTAATTGTTATCATTATTTTACATAGTACATAGGTACATAGGTACCTACCTAAAACTAAAAATACCTATCTATTTATTTTAAATTATAAAAATAAATCATGTGGTGTAGGTACATTTTCAAGCCGACCCTAATCCCATTTAATCCCCTTTGAAGAGGTTGAGGCGTATACAATAGGGTTTAATCAGGTAGTTTATTTTTGACAGTAAGAGTCAACGGTATAATTCTGCAAATACTATACAGAGATATTATAGTGTACCAGTTATACAGCCTATTTTTAAGGTAGGAGCAAAGAGTAATGCACTAATAAGAGGCGAAAGGGGGCCTTTTCGCGATAACCAAATTTGTATGCGCATGCGCGAAATTGACGTTTCTCTGGGTGGTATTTCAATCAAATTTGCTGTGTCAGAATCTGTCAGATTCTACTGTCAATCGTGTTTTGGCTACAAAATTGTAAACAAAGTTGTAATTTTTGCATTTTTCTTTTAGTATTTTGTTATTAGTGCGTGCTTTTGAATACAATTATTTGTTTTGTGAGTTCTTCTTGGAATACTCTTTGTTGAAATGTCGGTAACGAAGCAAAAAGGTGGCCCATCGTGTGCTTACCGTGGGTGTATAGAACCGGTATTAACTATGTCTTTACATACGACTTTCTGCTGCTTGGATTGTGGAAAAGGACGTAATTTGTGGATACAATTTTGAAAGATTCTAGCAACAAAAATACTATGGCATTTCTGTCTGTTGGTAAACGGCAAGTTAAGGTAATAGAAAGTGTAAAAATAATACTATGCCATGCTACACTTAGCATATAAAGTACCTTTAAATAATTATAACTCCTTAAAATATACCGAGAAAACGACTAAAATATAACCAATTTATGGAAAATGCTTTTGAAAAAAATACTTTATTCAGTAATATCTTGCTGATACACACTGAACTAATAAAATTCAATATTATATTAAAATGTTTAACATACTTATATTATCATAAAAAGGGAAAGATTTTTTTCCGTGCATCTGATGATTTCAAACAAATTAATCATACTTTTTACTGTGTGAGTTAGGGGTATCAAGGTCACAATATCAGGTTACATCAACATCAAAGAAGCCGACAAAGCTTTCGCCTCTTATTAGTGTATTACTCTTTGGTAGGAGTATCAACATGCTTGCCAACCTATAACCTATTTCGCGTAGATTTATTTATGTTTTCTAGCTTTTACACAAAATTTAAATAAAATCAGTATCGACTTGATATTCTATAGGTAATAATTGACATATTTAATAAATATCAAGGAATTTCATAACTTATTTTAGGAGAATTGTATAGCGAAAAATATCGGGTAAGATTTTTTTTAACATTATTATGTCATTGTTCTTTTACTATACAATTCTCCCAAAATTGGCAAGGAAATAAATAGATATTTTTGTAATCTATCAGATATTACCTAAGTAATGTGCCGACAATACTGATTTTATTTAAATGTTAGTCAATAAAATAATAAACTTGAAAAAATAACGCGAAATAGGTTATAGGTTGGTAATGGATTAAATGACGTTGAGAATGCCACCTTAAGCATTCTACTTTTTTTTATAGTTCTGTGGTAAAACCTGACGAAACAAAAAAAAAACACTAATCTGATGAAAGTTTAAAAAACTGAATATGACATAACTTAATTATCATCAGAAAAGGTTATTCGTATACAAGATAAACTATCACTGTCGCTGTGGATGCATGACTTTTTATCAGTACTCAAATAAAAAATTTAGTAAAAAAAATTAAATAAAAACATCAAAAGCATCAAAAGCATCAAAAATTAATGATGTAAATATGGGGTCTTGAAGGTTACCATGATAATATATTTAAAAAAAAACTTGCCAATTATTAACAAAGGGCGGAATATATGCAAAATGCATATATATGTACAGGGTGTCTCACGGTCGATGGTACCTTAGACGTTTCTGACGAACCAGTAAAGGAATCGTTGTGAAAATTTGGTCGCGTACATAAACGAACATGCTCTACCAACCTAAAATATTTTTAACCATTCAGTGTTGCCTCTTCGACACAAAAATAATAGTAACTTCGATTTTTTAAATGCAACACCATATATTTTATTTTATTTTCGAAACCCCCATAACTTTCCTTACAATTTTTATAAACTCTACTCTACACTTATCTCTTACAGTTTCTAAGATATAAATTAATTTCCGTTTTTTTTTGTCCGAAATCGTCACTTTAAAAATTGTTGATAATTTTGAACTCTAAAACACTGAAACCCTGAAATTTGGTAAATAGTTAACTAATACCATAGGGCTCTTTGCCCTAGTCCCAAATCTTAGTTGCAATATACAGGGTGGTTGAAAAATACACTTATTCTGGTAACTTGAAAAAGTGACCATAAGTCCTTTTTTTCAAATGTAACACCCTGTATATTATTACGGATTTGAAAAGCTGCTAAAATTTCACTTAATTCTTGTATATCATACATGTACCTAACTAACTAGTTTAACCATTTTTTTGACGTATTAAACATAATTTGTAAAATCTTCTATACAATTCAATTTTTATTCGGGTATTAGTTAGTTAGCCATGACAAAAACTGATGTTTACGTATGTTACTATGGTTATCGTTTTGACGTTTAATTAAGTTTAGATACAAGATGGAAATACACTTTAAAGTCATGGAAGAAAACTATACAAATGCAGTTCTTATGAATTTATTTATTTTATTTGGACAATGTGATAGAATTATCGCCAGGACATGTATAAAGTTTAACGAAATGAATCATATAAAATTCATAAGGATCCAGGACAATTTTATTAAATGTTAACTAGGTAGTCAAATAATAAACGACTACTAAAATTATAACTAATAAAATGCTATTTTAACAGATGTTCAAAACGTTGGCCGTTTACATCCAAACACTTTAATATGCGGGTGTTGACTGCATGGATTTCAAGAAAAATTTAGTTTTAATGTTTTTTTGCATGTTAATGCAAACACACATTGTCCAAATAAAATAAATAAAGTCATAAGAACTGCATTTGTATAGTTTTCTTTCATGACTAAACTGTATTTCTATCTTGTATCTAAACTTAATGAAATGTCAAAACGATAACCATAGTAACATACGTAAACATCAGTATTTGTCATGGGCGTCATGGCTAAGGCTAACTAACTAATAACCGAATAAAAATTGAATTGTATAGAAAATTTTACAAATTATGCTTAATACGTCAAAAAAATGGTTAAACCAGTTAGTTAGGTACAGGTATGATATCCAAGAATGAAGTGAAATTTTAGCAGCTTTATAAATCCGTAATAATATACAGGGTGTTACATTTGAAAAAAAGGACTAATGGTCACTTTTTCAAGTTACCAGAATAAGTGTATTTTTCAACCGCCCTGTATATTGCAACTAAGATTTGGGACTAGGGTAAAGAGCCCTATGGTATTAGTTAAGTATTTACCAAATTTCAGGGTTTCAGTGTTTTAGAGTTCAAAATTATCAGCATTTTTAAAAGTGACGTTTTCGGGGAAAAAAATACTGAAATTAATTTATATCATAGAAACGGTAAGCGATAAGTATAGAGTAGAGTTAATAAAAATTGTAAGGAAAGTAATGGGGGTTTCGAAAATCAAATAAAATATATGGTGTTGCATTTAAAAAATCGAAGTTACTATTATTTTTGTGTGGAAGCGGCAACACTGTATTGTTAAAAATATTTTAGGTTGGTAGAGCATGTCCGTTTATGTACGCGACCAAATTTTCAGAACGATTCCTTTACTGGTTCGTCAGAAACGTCTAAGGTACCATCGACCGTGAGACACCCTGTATATATATGCATTTTTTTGCATATTTTGTCAATTTTATAATAAAATGCATATTTTTCATAAATTATTATTTTAAGAGCATATTTTTATGTTTTCGGCTTTATCAAAAAATTTAAAACGTTAAAGGTTTAATGTTCAGTTCGGTACTTATTTCAGGGATTTTCCAATCTGATTACATTTTGGTTATACACAATAAGGTATTTATTGGGGGTTTCCAGGGTCTACAGGTATATTGTTAGGGGTTGTCTATTGTCACTTAATAACGCGTTAGCTTAACAAACTGTATTTACTATTTATATCATATCAATTTGTAATACTGTGTACTTCTGTAGAAATTTAAGTTTAAGAGACTCAATTAGTATTGTAGAAACTTTTTCCGCTAAATGTAACAACATTCCCGGTAAAGTAGGAGGTCAAGTAAAGAACAAATTGGATGTAACTGTCAAAAATATTAAAGGATTTAAATACTTAACTGCAGTAAAAAGCATTTATGAGGGTAAACCATCCAACGAAGTTGTATCTTGGCTTTATATTTTGCTACCTTGCAATATTGTCCGATTAGATGAGTAGATGTTGAAAGAAGCTTCTCTTCGTATAAACATATTTTTACTAATAGAAGACATTTTTTAGTTGAAAATTTTGAAAAATATTTAGTAATAAATGCCTTTTATACAATTTTGGGTTAAAAAATTGTTTACTATTATTTTCCTTTGTTTTTTTTTGCATTTTTAAAAAAATAAACATATTTTTTAGAACCAATGTGTTTCTTTACCTCATCTTACTGTAATAAATTATGAAATATTGCATACCAGTTATATTTGGTAAAAAACTGCAAATAGTTGCATATTTTAAAGGCAAACAAGGCATATATATGCGCATATTTTGACTGAATTTAAGTATAAATAATCGGTCCTTTCATTATTTGTGCCAAGAGTATTACGTAGATGTTGATGCCCGAAGAGCGACGATCTTAGGTTTGTAAGGTGCCCGTGGACATAAACATCATTCCATATGCCAAAGTTTTAAGTCGTCCTTTGTTATTGCATCCACAATACAATGAGTTTGTATCTTGGAATAAATTCAGTAAATCCACTAGTTTTAAAATGCTTGGATATTTATTAACATTTTAAGTTGTGGTATTTTTTATAAAAAAAATTTTTTTTTAAAGTTTATATGTCAAGTAGCAAATTTTTCTTTCTCATCATTTATAATAATATATTACTTAAAAACAAAAATTAATTTAATAGCGGTAATAACGGTAGTATTTTTTATTCGTAAGTTTTTATTCTGTTGAAATGATCAAAAAAAAATTCTTTGACGACCATAGTTGCGAGGGGTCCTGATTGTCTGGTATTTCACCGGAGAGTCTGGTACTTTGACTTCCTATTCGATACAAAAAAAAATTATAAATACCGGACAAAATGTTACTATCTATTTATTATTGTTCACCTAACCAGGAACTTTGACCAAAGAGCTCAAAAATACCAGTTTTGACAAAACTTTGAATGCGCCTTGTAAATTTTTCGCCATATTTGCCAGCCCTTCCAAAAAATGAAGTTTATACGTCCCGTCCCTGTAGCGCCCGGCACAGAATCGACTCGGATTAGTCGTCTCGGTACAATCGGAGCATTTTACGGGACGGACACAATAGCTCCCAATATTGCAGAGGGGAACAACACCGGGTCCCAGTCAGTACAAAGATCCTGATGAGGTACACTTTCTTTTGAAAACAAGCATTGAATATCAAACTATAAGAATAGCGGATCTTTGAGAAAACTTGACAACCCTGTTTTAGACTGTATTGGAGACGGTTTGGCCGCCATTGTGTTGTAAATCTATAGTTATAAATGCAGCGCCTCGGCAACAGATGTCTCAAATTCACTGATGTGATGTTGTGGTGTTGCCGTATATCGTATTTTATTGGAATTTTTAAGCATTTAAACATTTTTAACAGACAATAAAATAGGAGGTTCTCAATTCCAGCCGAATGTATGTTTTTGATAATAATATGTACGCTGATTACTCCGGGGTAATTGGACCGATTTTCACAATGATTTTACCGTTGCATTAGGTGTTAAATGTTAAACAAATAAAAGTAGATAAAAAGCGACAGCAGTATAACTAAAATATGTTTTATTTCGTCGAAAAATAGCAAAATACGGAATACACTAATATAAACAAACTGGATGATTCTTTAAGGTTGAATTCTCAACGTCATTCAATCTATTGCCAACCTATAACCTATTTCGCGTTGATTTTTTGAGTTAATTATTTTAATAACTAACATTTAAAGAAAATCAATGTCGTCGGTACATTATTTATGTAGTATCTGATATATTACAAAAATATCAATTTATTTCATTGCTAATTTTGGAAGAATTGTATAGTAAAAGAACAATGAGTGACAATGACATAATAATGTTAAAAAAAATCTTATCCGATATTTTTCGCTATACAATTCTCCTAAAATAAGTTATGAAATGCCTTGATATTTATTAAATATGTCAATTATTACCTATAGAATATCAAGTCGATACTGATTTTCTTTAAATTTTGTATAAAAGCTAGAAAACATAAATAAATCTACGCGAAATAGGTTATAGGTTGGCAAGCATGTTGATACTCCCACCTTAAGTAAGAAAGTAAAAACCTACTTATTTTAACCATTTTAAAAAGTAGTAAAAATTTCAAATAAAAACCAAGATATACAAACCGCACATCATTCATATTTTACCCATCATATACGTTGTAGCCTAGGTATGTATTGAATAGTGAGAGTCGTCATTTAATTCTGTTAGAAATAGAAAACATGGCAGTCAATATGTTTTCATGTAATTAACGTTGGAACGTTAAAAGGTTGAAAATATTATATCCTACAAAGCAATTAAAATAGGGACATTTTTAGGTCTAGACTATACTATAGGTAGGAAAATAAATGTAAGCTACTTAAATCTAGGATAAGTGTAGGTACTTATGTGAAATCAAGTTTTACGATAAGCTATAAAAATAAATTTAAAAAACTCAACGACTTAGGGTCCAATTATTAAAAGTTATGTTTGTGGAAACAGACAGGCGGCAACAATGTTTTAATTTAGCAGTGAAAAGGCTTGTCGTTAGTGGCTGCATCAACACGCGTTATTGTTGGTGACCCATTGTGCCATCTATGAATTTAACGTAGCAGATTTAGGAAATCTGCTTATATGGCCTTCTTATAGTTTGATATTCAATGAAACAAGTGAGTACCCTACTTTTGGTCCACCCTGTAGTCTGTACTATAATATGTTTTATATTAAAGTCACGGGTGATTTAGTAAGGCATTCTTTATCCGCTGTTCCCAGAATTGGTTATCTGTATATTTTAACGTCTAGAAAATGTATACTCGACCAGTAAATAAAAACAATTTTAATAAAAAAAAGTTCAAAGATCAAAATTGTCGGAAAACACAAAATTAATCGTAATCGATAAAAGCTTATTTTTTTAATAGTTCTGTTTAACACCGCTCTTTAATGTGTTAATTTGTAGGTCATATAGAAGCGGAACTTAACTTAAAAATAAGCCATCAACTTTATCATTTATATTTTTGTTTATTGAAATTTTCTTTGAAAAAAAAGAAATCCCTTTATTATAAAAGGATTTATTCCCAACAATAATGAGTTTTATAGATTCCCCAATAGATAATAGGGGCAGATTTCAATTTTTAATAGGAACCCTTAACTTAGCCGTTGGCTTTGCTTTGCTGTTTTTAAAAGTAACTAAAAGGAACTGAGCCATTGCCTATAGATAGATTAAATCAATAGGTACAAAAAGTTTTCATAGGCTGTCAGGCCAATTTGTTCTAGACGTGCACAATGCACATCCTGAGACTAGTCTCACATCCTGCCTCTTAGGTGCTTGTGCGGCAAGAGCCTGCGGCAAAAAGCATTTGGTAAAATTTCCATTATATGATGTAATGATCTCGTCCAGATGTTTGTATGTGTTTGTCTGTACGGAGTACGGTGTTGATAGTGTATAGTTTGATAATTTGATAAATAATGTAAACAACTATTTTAACAAGTTTCTTATTTTGGCCAGTATTGGATCAAGGTCTAAATAATTACGATAACGGAATTATTTCACGAAAATTGTTTCATCATTTTAAAAAAATACGTAGGTATATTTAATAGGGTAAACAAAATACAAGCACACAGCCACAGTGATCTTAACTTATAGAGGGGGCTGTGACACAGCTGTAGTTACTCAATACAGCTGATTCTAAAAGAGTGCTGTGAGTATCGGGTAAGGACCACTTTAAAAACACAGTGTTAAGAGATTCTTGCAAAAAAAAAAGAAGCAAAAAGATAACAATTGAATTCAGACTCATGTCATGGCTATACCTACCACAGCTAATTAAATAATTTTAGACGGTGGACTGCAAGCCAAAAGTGGTTAATTTATCATCAGTTGTTAGGTAGATTCCTTTAGCTTCTTTTAAACAACAAAGCAAAGTAAATACCTTTGCTTAGCTAAGTTGTTAAAAAAACGCTTCGCGAACAACTTCGTTTGAGAAATATATAGAGGAGGAGGAAAAAATCTTTGCTAAGCGTTGCTTTGCTATTTAAAAGTAACTAAAAAGGAACTCAGCTAATATTTTCACATGTTCGATTTATATAATTACTGTGACTGCAGTGTGCACCCACTGCCACATGTAAATAGGTTTTTGTCTCTCTTGGCTTGTTTTTCAGCCGGGTGCACAAACAAAAGCATGCAAAACTAAAGGTGATTTTGTGCAAACACGAAGTAGACCTTGCACAAGACCTATAAATTACCTAGGTTGTCTTATTTGATGCTGACTTACTTCAACACAGTGGCCGCCCTCAGCGACCTTCTCTCTTCTACGCGCGTTGACGGCCTAAAGACATAGACATTTACCTTATATCTATGCCTAAAGATCGTCAGGCGACGTCACTTCAAGCCTGTTAAAATTAGGTGCAATGACTGCATGCAAGTTCATGCGATGCAATTATATGAGTCAAATTGCAACAGCTGATTAAAAAGTCATCAAAGCGCATGCTTACAGGCAATTTTACGTGCAATTGCACCTAATGTAAACAGGCTATTGACATAGTCCTCTTGATTTTACAGGAATGAGAGTATTATTTTTCACTCCTTAAATCCCATAAGGTCATGCTATTTATTTAGATTGGATTAATTCGCCCATGGATGATAAATCGGCGCTTGTTACCGGATCAGGGAGGAGCGGGGAGGAGTAAGGGGAGGACACTTAGATTCTGTGTGCGCTGTCAAATTAACGCCCGTGGGGATCCGGTCATACAGTTCTATGCCAATCAGAAACTTTTGCTGCATTCTTTTAATTGGTCTGGTGTGAACCTAGTTATCTAATTATGTAGAATCAAGGCCTTTTTTTAAAAGGACAATGTTCTATTACAAATTATGACATTTTACAACTTTTCTGGCTTTAATTTCTCCTACCACACTTAGCATTTCAGTCACAGCAACTAGTCACAGCATATATTTAGTGATTAACACCAAAGCAGTTTAAACATCGTTTAAATTAACAGCCAATTTGAATTTTACATGATTTTATTGGTTTTACAGGTTGAGGTTGGTAAAAAGCCAATAGTCAAAGGCCAAATAAATCATTTTTGTTATATCACAACGAAACTTTATGATATGTAAGGGATGGCCCATTACAGAGATAAGTAGCCAGAAAGCCAGGCACAAAAAAATTATAACATAACATGAAGTGTCTTTAGATTTTAGAACCTGTATTTTTCTGCAGGGAAAATATCTACTTTTAATTCGTGTGACAGACCGATAGATCATAAAAGAAAAAGTTGAGACATTAAAGGAGGCTACAATATATTCAACTAGGTATATCACACTAATTTAATAAAAAAATACTTGATAAGTACCAAAAGTTTAGTTTATCCCTTGAAAAAACAGCATAAAACGTTGGCAAAACAAGTTGGTAAAAATCAAAGAAAATTTAACAAACAACAGTTTTTTATCCTGTTTACAGGTAGGTATAATAATAATAATAAAATTGATCGTACTGAATACAAATACCTAATATGCCGATTTACCTAATTCTTTAAATAGTCACAGATTTGTACCATTTTATATCCTACAATAAAATAACTTACGTTCTTATGTATCGGAGGGCAAACATCTTTTGGACACTACTTATATTATTATAATCGTTAAAGGACTTATTATTTATTCATAGGTAAATAATGATTTTATGAGATTTTAGAAACTAAAATATTTACAAGAAAATTAGTAAAATTACATATTTTGTCGCGTCTGAATCTGTTTACGACGAACGGAAAGTTAATAGTAACTAACGACCACAGACACATTTATCAATAAAACGGAAAAAAAAATCTATAAACAAAAACAAACATACTTTGTCTTGATCTTTATAACTTGCAGCTGCATACGGATGTAGAAACTTTTAATATACAAGAAAACACAAAACGAAAAAATTTACTGTCGGAACTTTATCTATAAGAATTATTACTACGTCGTTGTAGTTGTATACAGAAGGTTTTTGGGTTATGTTTTCTCACAAAGGAAAAATAGATCATTTTGGTGTTATACCACAGAATACAATCAAAGTCTCTATACAATCGCTGAGTTCCTAAAACCTTAAAAAGCAAAACAAAGCCAACAGCTAGGTTGAGCAATCAATTCAATTCAATTCAATTTATTTATTTAAATTATTTTACAATATTTCAATAAACATTTCTTATTTTAAGAGTCAATAATAATTATTTGCAGTGCACAATATGCCATAGTGGCTTGTGTGTACACTACTATACAACGAATACTTACACCAGGCTACTATATTTCTATCAGTCTAATTCAATATCTAAGTACATTAATATTTTATAATACAAATCACAGATAGTGGCAACTAGTTACGTATCACAGTAGTAACATTTCTTTAAATTAAAATATGTCGAAAACTTGTACATATATTTGTTTTTCATAGCCAAGCTGGTATTTCTTTTTTAATTTTACCAAAGGGATTGTTTCTTAAGTGTAATGGTAATTTATTATAGATTTTTGATCCGGTAAAAAATAAACATCTTTGAGTCGCAGAGGTCACAGCCTCAGGTACAACTGCATTTCTGCCTGAAACACTTCTTGTAACTATATCGTGGCTTGTTTTTATCAGTAATATTTTTTTGACCAATATTAGCCTTATAACTGATCTCAGGTACATTTTCCTTAGACATAAAACACCAGCCTCACTAGAAAGCAGATCAGTGGGGTAAGCCTGATTCTTGAAATACATTATTTTTAGAATACGTTTTTGCGCAATTATGAGAGGGGTCAGAGTAGTGACATATGCAGCACCCCATGCGACTATACCATAGTTTAGAATTGACTCGACCAAAGCACTGTAATTAAAAATATTAGCCGTAAAGTATAAAATTTATAGAATAATTTTCTTAGTTTTGATGTTGTATATTCTATGTGGCAGTAATATAAACCTAAGTTTTTAATTTTATTATTACAAGTTATTACTTCCTTGCAATGGCACAAATTGAAGTCAGTGCAAGAGTCCTCATGAATCGTAAGTGAGTTTCTATTGGTACTAGAGGCCTTTGACAAAGCAAAGCACATGAAGTGGGACTTGTCCACATTCAGAGTAAGTTTAAACGAATTCAACCACCCCTTCACACGTTGTAGATCCCTTTCGGCTTCGGTGAATACGTTCTCCCATGTAGCGCCCGAAAACAGCAAAACAGTATCGTCAGCGTATAGCAGACCACTCTGCCCCTTGGTAACAAGTTAATTAGATTATTTATATAAATAGTAAATAGGACAGGTCCAAGCACAGTACCCTGTGGCAAACCATACTCCACTGGTAGCTGTTTACTTAGATGGTCGCCCACCCTCACTCGCTGTAGCCGGCCCTCAAGGTAGCTTTTGAAGAGATTGTTACCTATACCTCTTATACCTATTGAATGCAGCACCTCTAGTAGAATAGGATGTGATACAGAGTCAAAGGCCTTTGCCAGATCCAAGAATACCCCCCATTGATTTTTGTTCACTACTCAAACAATGGGCAATGTGATCTGTTACCCCACGAATTGCATCCTCAGTGCAACAACCACTCTTGAAACCAAATTGGTACTCGGAAAGTGTCTTATTATTTTTTAAATAAGATGTAAGGCGCAGCTTAATAGCCTTCTCAAAAATTTTACTTAGATTACTTGTTAAAGCAATCGGCCTATAGTTACCCAAGGTGGTCCTTACACCGGTTTTGAATATCGGTATAATTATAGAGTTTTTGAAAATTTTGGGATATTCACCAACGCTAAAGGCTAAGTTGATTAATCCTTTTAAAAATCTAACTTAACACAGCAAAGATTTTTTCTACTCCCTTGCCGCGTATACCGGTTGTTCGTGAAGCGTTCCTGGAACTCTGGAACAACATAGCTAAGCAAGAATTTAACTTTGTTTTGCTGTGAAGAGAACCAAATGGAAAGTATCTAATGTCATTGTGCAAAACGACCTAATGCTGTTTGCTTTTTTTACCCCCCCCGACGACCCCTGGTGTAAATATTCGTTTTACACCATCGTTGAATCTACCTGAACCTACATACATGTCATTCCTTGCTTGATTTAAATAAAAAATGGTTTATATTGCTATCTTTCCGTTATCGGTTATTGGACCTAACTCTATTGGTTGGGTGTCTCTCCTACTATAATATCCTTGATATCAGTTAGAGCTATAGGGAGATCAGTCTTTCGATATTTTTTAAAAATGTGAATTTGATAATATGACATTCCTTGCAAATGTTCTGTGTTGAGCAACAAATACTCGCACGTGCTGACATCAACACCAGCTGATAAACACAGTAACCGTAACAGTAAACATTCGACAATTTTACAAGGATCAAAGCTATACATTTTTTTTGGAACGAGAGATTATGATTATTATAACTTTGTTGATGAATTAATTTTTCAGCTCTTTGTTTCAATCTCCTATTGGAAATTGGAATTAATCTAGGAGATCTTTTTGAGAGAACCGAACATTCCTACCTTACTGTGCTCTTTCAACGCTGGCCTGGTTTGGTTTTAGTTGGCTTTTCGCTCTTGGCTTTAGAGTAGTTGCTAAAATGATTGCTCCTTATTGCAGAGATCTCAATTGCTGTAATATTCTGTGCCTTATTGGTTCTACCGCCATATTTCTCCTCTGTGACGAACATAGTTGGTCGACCAATTTTTTCTCTATGATAAGAAATATAAAAAACAAATGACCCAACCAGTGCCAACCCCAACCACACTTTTTTTAAAAGTATTTTTTGTACGTTTTTTGGTATTTTGTTTTGCCTATTTTTTCGTTGTGTATAGCTACTTTTAAAAATATTTTAAAAGAATTGATTTTTCTTTAAACACAGTGTAATTACAACGAAGAAATGGATTTTTGCAGAAGAAGTAATACTAACACTCGGCCGAAGAAGTCCCCAATATTAGGTAAACTTTTAATTTTACATACCTAGGACGTAATTCTCATAAAATAAAGTACTTACTTATCAATATACTCCTACAACATTCGTCTGTTAGTATACAAAGAAACTTATAGGTTTTTAATAATGCTTTTCTTATCTAACGAAATTAGAAGAACTGTTTTATACCTATCTATTCAATTAAGAAAACCTGAAGCATAGAATATTCTGTGCCTGAGAGAGAGTGCTCAAGAGATAACCCAATCAAACCATGTAGGTAGGTATACCTTACGGTATTTTCAATAAAAGAGTTGGTCGAGGGGTAAACCACCCCCCAAAATTTGTACACTGATTTCCTATTTGCGAAAATACTTCTGGTATTTCTATGGTAATTCCAAGTATTGCCAGGTATTTCCATGTGTTGCCAAAATTTGGTAATACTTGGAATTACCATAGACCATAGAAATACCAGAAGTATTTTCGCAAATAGGAAAACAGTGTACCAATATTCTATTATATTTCTAGATATTTCCAAATATTCCCTTATATTTCTGAGTATTCCCAAATATTTCCTTGTATTTCTAGTTATTCCTAGGCCTAGGTATTACCAAGTATTCCTTGTATTCGCGCTTATTCTATAAACCGCTCGCAAAATCACCGAAAATATTAAACGTCAATATTATTTTGAAAAGTTAATCTTTGCACCGTTTTTGCTACACAAAAAAAATATAGCTTAGAACAACCTGCTGAAAGCGCATATCACATATAACTAACCGTCCTAGGTCCGATCCCCACTCCTCGTATTCCCAGTATTTCCATATGTATTTCCAAGTATTTGCTCATGTATTCCCAAGTATTCCCATATATTTCCAAGTACTCCCATATATTTCCATGTTTTTACAAATATTCCCTTGGATTTCCAAGTATTCCCAGATATTTCCATGGATTTCCTTTAATTTGTACACTGATTTCCAGGGGTGGTTTACCCCTCGGAGTTGGTATACCTAACTGGTATGGTCCAAGAATATTTTTTATTGTTATTGAGAATTGAAGGGCAGATATACTTAGGTACAGTTAGTTTGCCCCATTCCCAATGTACCTACTTTAATTAAATATCAAAAACCATTAAATTTTTTGATAATTGGTTTGGTAATTTTGGAGATATCTACCTTATTTATTTTTAAATAATCATCACTTGCTTTTGCTAGATGCCTGGAACAAAAAATAAAACTTTAATTTTGAATTATTTTTTAAAATCATTGTAGGTAGGTACTTACCTAAGATGTTTATTGAAAGCTTTGTTAACAAAAAGCATGATTTAAATTTAAAAAAAAAACACATTTACACCAACAATACACATTAACAAATCTATAAACTGTATCTATTGTTTTTAACATATTTTACTATTTCAGAGGAAGAGGAGCTTACCTCAATTAATGAATCAGCAGATCCACTAAAGCAAAAGGTGATATGGCCGCAATTATCCTTAAAAAAGAAAGGTAAGTAGATATTTTTTAAATTTCTAAGTACCTAGCTGTGATGTGAGGATGCATTGTATTGTTTTGTGGTAACACAGAGGGTAACACTTAGCACAGTATTTTTTTAAAATAATAATAATTAACGGATTTTAACCAATTACAGACTTAATATATAAAATTGTATGTTACACAAGACATCTACAAAAGAAGACAATTTAAAATTTAGACACCATAAAAGACTAGGTATAATATAAAAAATAATAATTTATTCTTAAGTATGTTCGAGGGGTTCCTCATGTTGGCAGTAGGTGTACAAATTTGTCGGCATTACACAGCAATACTAATCGGCAATTCAGCAATATTGTCAGAAATATGGTAAATTTTTCGGCAATAAGGAAATACTGCCGCAGTAAGGCAATATTATCCGCATTACGGCAATACGTTTCGACATTACGGCAATACTATCGGCATAACGGCAATATTGTCGGCATTACGGCAATATGTGCTGGCATTACGGCAATACATGCCGGCATTACGACAATACATGCCAGCAATACGGCAATGCATGCCGGCAATACGGCAATGCATGCCGGCAATATTGTATCTACTATACTAGAAAATTGTTGACAATTTTGCTTTTTTGATTATTTGAATTTGAATATCTTTTAGTTTATTAGTGACTCTGTTGTGGTGATATTAAGGTAAGTACATACCTCAGTACTCGGTATATATACCTACTCAATTTATAAGAATATGAAGAATGGCAAGATAGTGGAAACAGTATTGATGATGTAGAAGAAGACGTTGCAAGTGACAGTGAAAGCGAGATCTTCTAAAATTGTTGAACGGAAAAAAGTTAAGAGATTTTCACTTGGTTATTTTTCCTGGAAAGAAGATGTCTCATAAATATGTTTGTTGCATTCAAAATATTTTTAGTCCAAATGAAATAGAGGTCCAAGCATTTTGTGCTGTTGATGGCGACAAATCAACATATAAAATTATAAAAAATTACATTAGTACCTACTGTTAATCGAGACCAACTTGTATCCAAACTCGAACAGCCAAAAATTATATGTGCTGGAGACCGTTTGAGGTACAAAGTTTCTACAGAAATAATGTAAAATTTTATTTAACAGAAATGACTTGGGTAGTATTAGAACATTAGTGATATAGCCTTATTATATGTAACCTTTAATAATACTTTGTTTTCAAAGAAACTGTTGTTTTATTTTAAAAAACCTTATTGGTCAATTACTGGCCAAAATTTGGTCCAACAATGGGATCTTGGTGGTCAACCACTAGAAAAGTATGACATTTTTTATAATTTATTATTTTTTCTGTGAAAGAATTTTTTATTTTGGCTAATTATGGATTTTAAAAATTTTAGAATGTTATAGTACCTGGATGTTATTTTCTATTTTTAATAAAATATAATCTTGAAAAAGTTATGATTTTTTATTTCTGAAAATCCTCTTAAATGGTGTATAAATTTTTTAAAGTTTTCTCCAACTGCCGCCGTTGTGGACAAACAGAAAAACAGAAAATTAAATATTAAACTCAATATTTAAAATGCGGGCTCGGTTTGTGGCGATGTTGCCAAATTTAATAAAAATGCTCGGCACTTAGTCGATGCCTGATACGCTGCCACTTATCACTCAGTGATAAGTGGCAGCGTTGTACCGATCATGTTAGGATCCCATGCATGGGCGTACTGCAAATTCGTTAATTTTGGGGGGGTTTAGCAACAATTTTAGACAGTCAAATAATTTAAAAAAAGTATAGAATGCTCCTCTAGGACACCCAAGGAGTTATCCATTTAAAGTGCGGAAATACTATGGGGATTATGGCGATATTATTAGAAAATGCGGCCATATTATAGGAAATGCGGCAATACTTTTGGGATTACAGCAATACTATTGGGATAACGGCAATAGTATTGGGAATACTGTAATACCATTGAGATTACGGCAATATTTTTGGAATTACAAGGTATTGCCGCAGTAGGTGTACAAATTGTTTAACTTGAGGAACCCCTCGGTATGTTCTTAAATTGGGAATATAAGGTAAGAATGTCAACGTTTTTTGGTAATGCATTGGTTTGTCTGCAAAACCTAGCCATTGGATAATTAAACTCCTAACTGACTCTGTAATGCATAAAGTCTAGTGATTCTTATTAATTAATTAATTTATTTATTTAAGCATATAAAAGTCTTAACAGGTTTGACCAAATTCATAAAGTACACAGTATGTACATAAGTTATTGTATTATTATTTATATTATACTAGCGTGTACCCGGCCTGCGTTGCACCCCGTCATTATACGACGTGAGATAATAAGGCGAACCTCAAACTCAACCGTTTGCCGGCCCGTCCACAATTTCCATGCATAAAACGTAGTCTGTCTTCGTCTATTCCGGCTTCGGATCGATCGTTGAACGGGCCGGGGACCGGTTAGGTTGGGTCGTTCGTTCTCCCTACTCTAATTTATCAGTGTTTCTCTATAATATTATGCATGTATTATACATAAAAACCTTCCCCTTGAATCACTCTATCTATTAAAAAAAACCGCTTCAAAATCCGTTGCGTAGTTTTAAAGATTTACGCACATAAGGGGACATGAACAGGATAGCGACTTTGTTTTATACTATGTTAAGATTAAATATATTTATTTATATTTATATATTTTGTTAAATCACAAGTCATATTGCAATTCTAAGGAGCACAGCCTTGGTCAGAATATTGATGGGCATTCATAGCAAAAAATTCCAGTTGGAAAGCAAGATTATATTGTTTACACATGTTGTAAACTGGCGATCTCATCATCAAGTCGTTAGCTGCTGTGGGCAGATAAAACAGGTCTCTTGATCTTGTATAAGCAGCTGGGATGCGAAATTTTAGGAGAGCAAGTAATTCAGTGCAGCCTATCTTGTGGTTGCATAATTTAAATAGGAACTGTAGGCTAAGGTATGATCTTCATTGAGATGTTAATGAAAATTCAAACCTTTGTAGTAGTGTTAGATGGTCAGTATCTTGTTGGGGATAGAATCCATCGGTTACAAAAGAAAGATATTTTAAAATTTTTCTTTGTACACCTTCAATGGCCTTACCTTAACATATTCATTGTAATGTAGATTCCATATCTCATCAGTCTACAGAAGTATCCAAACATATAACGACGATCACCATACTAACATGGGTAATATCTTTAATGAAAATATCTCTGTCCTTCAGCCTATAACTGAACAGGACATTATCACTGCCTCTAAGCGACTAAAAAATAAAATGACATCTGCTCCAGATCATGTCCCCTCTTTTATGGTGAAGGATTGTATAGGTGCGCTTATTAAACCACTGAAATATATTTATAACCTAAGCATTGCAACATCGACAGTTCCTAATTATGGAAGCGGGCAAAAGTATGTCCCATTTTTAAAAGTGGAGAGAGAAATCAATTTAATAATTATCGTCCAGTTTGCATTCTTTGCAATTTTTCGAAGATTCTTGAGACAATTCTATATAGGCGAATATACACATCCCTTCAAGCAAATATTGCGCTTAAACAGCACGGTTTTGTGAGCAGCAGGTCAACTGTGTCTAATTTAGCATGCGTAACTCACTTTATTTTTCGTGTTCTTGATAATCAAGGTCAAGTGGATGTGGCCTATACGGATTTTTCCAAGGCTTTTGATAGGATAAGTCATACGGTGTTATTGAGAAAGCTTGAGGGGTTCGGTTTTGAAGCATCATCCTTGGCTTTTTTAAGATCATATCTAAGAGAAAGAAAGCAGTTTGTATTTCATAATGGATTTAAGTCAAATGAATATATTGCAACATCCGGCGATCCACAACGTTCTAATTTAGGACCTCTCTTGTTTTTAATTTTTATAAATGATTTGAGTAAAATTATAATTTGTGGGAAATTATTTTTTGCGGATGATTTAAAGATATTTTTATCCATTGAATCTGTAAATGATTGCACACTGCTACAAGAACAGCTAGAAGTCGTTCAGGGATGGTGTGAAAGAAACAAACTCCACCTAAATGCAACCAAATGTAAAATAATGACCTATACGCGTAAACAACAACCATTGTTCTATCCCTACTCCATACTTGGAGAGGTTTTGGAACGCCCATGCGTGTTAAAAGATCTGGGAGTAATTTTTGATGCTAAGTTAACATGTATTGATCACATTAATAAAATGATTTTGAATGCGGGACAGACCCTTGGCTTCATCGTGCGCAATTGTAAGAATTTTAATGACCCTAAAGTTTTCAACACCTTATTTTTTTCTTTTATACGAGCAAAGTTTTAATATGCTTCAATTATATGGAACCCTTATTATTTATGTCACATAGATAGCATTGAAAGAATTCAAAAACTTTTTTTTAAAGTATGTAACTTTTAAGATAGAGGGTGTCTATCCAGAGCAAGGTGTTGATTATAACATGCTATTAGAGAGATACAACTTTGACAGTTTAGCGAAGAGGCGGGTATTTACCTCTCTAGTTTTTTTTATTTAAATTGCTGCACGGTGGTGTTGACTGCCGGATCTGCTATATCAAATTAACTTTGCAATTCCAAGAATCAACAGTAGACAAAGTGTAACATTCTTATGCGAAAGGGCGAGGACAAATGTAATGCTTAAATCGCCAATTAATTTTATGTGCTCTAACTTTAATAAAATATGCAATAATTGTGATATTTTTACGTGCAACTTGCATGAATTAAAAGCTGTGGCAAAAAATATCTAAAACTTTTTAGAGTATTTTTTTTATTTATTGAGTTCTTTTTCTGTACTAATGTAGTACGGTGATGGCAACATCTGCTTTTATTATTATTATGATTATTATTATTATTATTATTATTATTATTATTATTATTATTATTATTATTATTATTATTATTATTATTATTATTATTATATAATCAGATGCCTCAAGAATTCGTAAATGTTGACAGATACATGTGCCATAACTTAAAATACTATTTTGAAAAAAGCATAGTATAATTTTAGTTTTAAACTAAGCAACAATTATTTATTTAAAGTAAACTATAAGTATTATAGGCCCTGGTGCCAGTAACTATATAGGTACTGATTAAGGGTCAGAAATAAACAGAGTAATAAAAAAAAATATCAGTACGCCATATTCCAATCTAGAGCGCACATACGAATAATAGAGGATCTTGATTGATTGACCTCTTAAAGGTACTCGATAGTTTTTCGCTCCTAATAAGTTTGGGGAGTCAATCAGATTATTTAATATTTTAACACTTACCTAATCGTTCGATTTTTTTTTGCAGAGAGTCAAAAGTCACAGTTATCTTTTTTTTATGTCCTTTGTACAAACATAGCTATTTCTTGGTCTTACACTACTATGCTGCTTAAATGAGCTATTTTACCTCACCAAATAAAGGCTTAAAATGTTTTTCACGGCTGATTTTATTTTAGTTTTGGCTAGTGGATTTGGATCATCTGAAAACTATAGTATAGAAACTCCTGCAAGCACACCTCAAGAAAAACCAAAAGATAAGCCTAGTATTTTGTTAAAAAGGCCTTTTAAAAAATGCGAAGCTCAGTTTTGTGATAAGAAATTTAAGCTTTCAAATCAGTCACCTTTAGTCGACGAGTCGATAGTCGGGAATCTAGAAGACACCTTGGATAATCTGGATGTTACGACCATTTTTAAAAACAATTCTCCTGAAAAATCACCAGAAGTGTTAATCAAAACAGAGTTTGATGCGTTTGCAAACTTTTTAAACCGCGATACTGCTAGTGGCAACGACCAGCAGAAGAAAGATGATCAGGGTATTGCTAACAAAGAAAAGACAAAATCTCCAGTACTAAAGTTAAATGATGATGATTTATTTTCACAGTCATTTAATACACAAATTATTAATCAAATAAATGTAGCAATGACTACAAAGGAAGACGAATCTATAATAGAAAGTGAAGGTGAAAATGAGAATGTTAAAGCAGATAGTATCAGTTTATGTAAAAATAATGAAGACATTTTTAAGCTACCTTTATTGAAATCGTTTTCAGACAAGATCTCCGCTATCAAAGCAAAGAGAAATACTAAACAAATTCACGATAGGTCTATGTTATTTAACGATAAATTAGTCACAACCCAATACAAGAAAGGAATAGATAGTATTTTTGAACAAATAGAGCACTCCATCTGTGCAATGGGCACTGGAAATAATGAGAAAACTCTCCCAGAGAAAATTCTAGATGTAATTTTTGCAGATGATCCACTTAATTTGAAGGATAATAATAATGAAGACCTTAGTAAAAGTTTGGTAAATCTTGACTGGGAGGACGAGGCCTTTTTGGCTGGAGCAAATTGTAGTTTTGGATCTGTTATTAAACAAGCTCTACTGAAAAATGCTACGAAAAGTCGTCAGCCTCAAAAAGAAGATTTAAACCTGAACAGTTCCCTAAATAGAAGTTTATCAGATCGGGAACCTGAGTTTCGAAGATTGGGAAATTTTTATGGACTTCCTGGAAAAGTTAAGGAATTGATAAAGCAATATAAGGGCATTGACAATTTATATGGTAAGTTTTCGTTAATTTAGAAATTTTAAATATTTCTCGATTGATCGATTGGGCCGGGCCCGTCTTTTCCGCCATATTTAAAAATGGCGGCTAGTCAACCAATTACCTCTTAAACAGTCTTTACATCTGTGAAGTTTTTCGTGAATGTAATCCTGAAGTCACTTCAAGGCTAACTTTGAGGTCAAATAAATTCGTGAATTTCTTTGTAAAGTTATTCACGAATCAGAACGAGTTTTATTATTCCGTCAAATTTTACGTTGATTCGGACGTGCCAACATTCAAACTTTTTGAGCAGCTGGTGAACAGTTGGTTTATTAAATTCCAGCAAACAACTAGCAACTATGATTAGACATATTGCTGTAGCTTTCTTCTATGTAACTATTTTTTTATTATTATTTTATTGCATCTAGGGTTGTGGATTTGACCGGTCAATTTGTTTTTGGTCAATTGACTAAAATAAATTAAAATTTAAAAATGCAGTGGATGAACCTAACTATACTTGCCAAATTTCTTATTTTGTATTTTGGAAAAAATTGATTTTTTATAACAAGTTTTGCTTGTTCTGAAAAGTCTATTGCCATACCTAAATTTTATACAGGGTTGTCAAATGGATGATATAGTTAGGTCCATCCAGGTACCCATTCTATAAGTGTATATCTCAATAGTTTATTTTTATATAACCATGAAAACATAAAAACATGAACACTTAAAATAAAATATCAGACTCTGGTAATTAGGTAGCTGAATTATTACGAGCACACGAGCAGTAAAGTATGTAGCCAATGGTAAATTTTCATCTTCGGAGTCGGATTCTAGCTGCTCGGCTTTGGAAGACGAAGAGACATCAGCTTCGAAAGATGAAGATAAATTTAAGTCGGGTATTCTTCCACATTTATTAATTATATTTAAATTGTATTTAACATACACCAGTTTTCCGGATCGTGTAGTATAGTCAGCCTATTTCTTAACTTATTATGGATAATACCCCATGTGGACCAGTTCCTTTCACAAGAAGCTGAGGAGGCCGGCATTTTTAGTAACTTTATAGCTACATCGTGAAGTACCGATTTCTTTTGCCAACTCTCCCACCAAGTTGATGGAGTAATATCCGATGATGGTTTACAAAGTGATTTGATACTTTTTACTGCTGTCCACATTAAACGATTATTGAATTCATTTGATGCTGTTTTAAAATTTGAAATTTCCCCAATTATTTAAACGAGGCCGACTACTGGGATTCCCAGAATCAGGTGTTATTGTTTCCTTAAATAAGGGCCCTATAACGATACACTAAACATTATCCTGGGTGGTAGGAGGTAATCTGGACAGATCACAAATGCATAAATAATAAAATAAAATTGGTATATTTTGACCGAATTTGACCGGTCAAATACGTCATGGTCAATTGACCATGCCCATCTCTAATTGCATCAAATAGTCTGAAGATTAACCCACATAACTATACCTAACTACCATGACAGTTAAAAACGTGAACAAGAACCTATTAATCGGGCCTTAGTTATTTTCAATTATTTTTATTTACTTGGTTCCTGATTACTACACCACTGAATGGGCACACACCACAGATTATAACCTTACTTTTGAAAAGACAATTCCGGATTAAAAGAATCTAATTTTTCACAAATCTGACACTAAAGCAGCATTTCGTTAAGTACTTAAAACAATAAAATGAAAAATCACTAAAGCAGCATTTCGTTAAGTACTTAAAACAATAAAATGAAAAACCCTTTACAAAAAACTCAAAACTTTACGAAACATGTACAAATACGAATATTCTGACGACTAACCACGACATCGCAAAAACAAATACTACGATTACTCACAGAAAAGGAAAAGGATTTGTTTGATTATTGTTTTTATGTGTTACTAAGTTAGAATTTTTTTAAAATACTAATGCAAAAAATGTAAAGTTTTTTAATGAATTTATTAATTTTAGATTGGCAAGAGGAATGTCTTAATTTAGCAATAACAAATCGAAACAATTTAGTCTATGCTTTACCGACTAGTGGTGGTAAAACATTAGTAGCTGAAATTCTGATGCTACGAGAAGTATTGTGCTATCAAAGAAATGCGATTTTTATTTTGCCTTATGTTGCTATTGTACAAGAAAAGGTATGTAACAAGTTATAACCCAGGTACCGTGCGAGCAAAAATGATTTGCATCAATAAGGGCCTTGCATCTAAGGACGTAATGCTTAGCCGTAGAGCTTAATACCTGTTGGGTGTTAGTAACTACCTGAATTAACAGTCAATCAGTTATTCCGTCATCTTTGACATTCGTTACAAGTAATTTAATTCATCGCTAATTTTTCCAATTTCTTGAACAATTCACACAATGGGCTTTACGGAACAGCACAAAACATTCATGGTTGAAGCGCATTTTTGAATCGGGGTTAGAGTACATGGTGAGTGGTAATACAATCCGGGTTTGTGCATGGACGATTTTCACGAACATTTTCCTAACGTTGCTTTTATTGCTGGGAATTTTTATCATTGCCTGAAAAGAATCGTGGCTGTGTTTAGGGAAACAGGTTCTATACAACACAAAAAAGGAGGGGAAGACCAGAGAACAGAAGAACTTGTTGCAAACGTTCGTGAAATAATGCAAAATACGCCAACAAATTGTATAAAACGCCTGTCCAAAGAAGTGGGAAGATCTTATGGAACATGTAGGACTATTCTTACGAAGCAGCTAAATTTATTTCCTTATAAAGTGCAAGTACTCCAAGAAATGCAAGTCGCAGATTTTGAATGACGCAGGAATTACTCTCAATGGTTTACCCAAAATTTATTGGAAATAAATGATTTATTAGACCTGACATTTTTTTCGCATGAAGCCTGAGTCCACCTCTCCGGTTATGTGAATTCTCAGAATACACGGATGTGGAGTAGTGAAAATCCCCATTTTTTTGTAGAATCCACATTGCACCCTTAAAAAATTGGTGTCTGGTTAGCTGGTTCCCGAAGAATTGTTTGTCCTATTTTTTTTTCCACAGTTACAGCACCACGGTATAGAGACAATACTTTGAATCCATTTGTGGAGCAATTACTTGACGACGAACTACGCTTTGGATATTTTCAACAGGACGGTGCAACCGCCCATACAGCCGCCGAAACTAATAACTACTTACGCAATTTTTTCGACGACAGATCGATCAGTTTTCTATCAGACATTGAATTCCCACCTAGATCACCTTGTTTACCGGATATGGATTACTTCGTTTTTCCTCGTTTAAAGAACACTATTTTTAAAACACCAGTTGCAAATTTAGAACAATTACAATAAAGGATTATCCAAGAATGTGGTAACATTTCTCCAGAGATGCTGGTCAACAGTTTCGAAAATATAAAGAGCCGTGTGAATTTATGCTTGGAGCATGGCGGTGGCCATTTTCAGCAATTTATGTAATTATTTTTCTTTTTCTGTCTGTATGTTCTTACTTTGTTAATTTTGTAAACAACAAAAATAAATTTGTATTTGTCTACTTATTTTATTACTCATTCGTTTGGCATATCATGTCATATGAATTTGACAAAATTTTAACCTAGATTTGGTTAGATATATCTTCCCCATATCATTGTGATCTAAACCAAGCCCCACGTTTTTTAATCCAAGCCCTCTTTGATGCAAATAATTTTTGTTCGCACGGTACTAATACCAAACTTATAAAAATGTAGGTAAAGCTTAAATTATATAACATTTAATTATAATATAATTTTTATATACATATTTTATAAGGTATGGGACTTCTCACCATTTGGCATAGCCCTGGATTTCTTAGTGGAAGAGTACGCTTCAAGCAAAGGTTCTTATCCACCAAGGAAACGACGTAGAAAACACACCGTATACATTGCAACAATAGAAAAAGCTTTGGGACTAGTCAACGGTCTTATAGAAACTGGAAGACTCCGTGAAATAGGGCTTATTGTCATCGATGAGTTGCACCTTGTCGGAGAACAAGGCAGAGGGGCTACTTTGGAGGCCTGTTTAACTAAAATTTTGTTTTTAAAAGGTACATGGATATGGTACAACTAAACTAAGGTGACCCTTTTGATTAATATTAATAAACGTATACAAGAGTATAGGTTAAACTGCTTTTAGCAATGTGTCAGTAATTATAATATATATTAGGTGTTCTTTTTTACTACCCCCTAGGGGCAAAATCTTCGTAAATCCCTAAACACGTATTTATTTGTTCCATGCGAAGGAACTTTTAAATGTTGGTCAAATTATGTCCCTTAAAAAATGTTGATAAATCCAACATGGGAGGAGATATTTGGGGTTTTATGTTTTTTTTTTTAATAATTAACGAGTATTTTAATTATAAATATTTTTAATATCCTTTAGCAGATTTTATTTTAATTTTGATAATGATAATTTAAGTGATAAAACGCTCGTGTAGCGCTAAATTATTACGTCCAGTGACGTCTCAGGGGGCGCCTTAACAAATAATATTGGCAAAAAATAAGACGCTACTGAATTATTGGTAATTTTTATATTTTTTCGGATTAAGCAACTAAAAATATCCCTTTCTTGTATCTTAAATTGTTTTCTTATCATGCTTGGTTTTCGAGAAATAAAAATAAAATTAATTTTATTGCATATAAAAAATAAATAAATACAAGCTCAGCTTCAGGGGATTGAAGAATAAGTTTATCGAAGACAACATAAACATATTTATTATATTATTAAATTTTAAATAAACTTATTATTATTATATCTCTGAAAAAGAAAAATCATTAAATAATTAATACGTTGTGTTTTTTGCTATTAATCGAAATACACTATTAAGAGTTTGCAAAACCGAATTATATCGATTTGGTATGTGTGTATGTATATGAAAACGGCAATAATTTTGAACACCTCATTCGACGCCATTAAATAGTTTTTGGTATTGTTATAATTTTTATTAATAATTTTGTATAATTTCTCATCAGTTCTTTCATAAAATTTAAAACATCTTTAAATTTTATTTTATAATGCTTTAATGTTTTAATGCTTTTAAACAATAAAAAATACAACGTATTAATTATTTAATGATTTTTGTTTTCCAAAGATATGCAATAAAATTGTTTTCATTTTTATTTCTCGAAAACAATGCAAGATATAAAAACAATTTAACAGACAAGAAGAGGATATTTTTAGTTGCTTAATCCGAAAAAAAATATAAAAATTACCAAAAACTCAGTGGCGTCTTATTTTTTGCCAATATTATTTGTTAAGGCGCCCCCTGAGACGTCACTGGACGTAATAATTTAGTGCCACACGAGCGTTTTATCACTAAAATTATCATTACGAACATTAAATTAAAATCTGCTAAAGGATATTAAAAATATTTATAATTAAAATACTAGTTAAAATTATTAAAAAAAAAATTAACCCCAAATATCTCCTTTCATGTTGGATTTATCAAAAATTTTTATGGGACATAATTTGTTCAAAAATTAATTATCTTTAAGAGCGACGACATTTAAAAGTTCCTGTCATCGAAAAATTTCTTTGCACCGTGGCGCCACTTACAGTTGTATTCATTGAAAATGGGTACAAGTCTTACGACCGTTATTTGCCATATTTGCGTAAATTCGGCTTTTATGCTCGATTTATTGTTTTTAAGGTTATAGTAGTGACATGGCAAGCAAAGCATTGGCGTAGATAATAAAACGTCTAATAAAATGTAAAAAATATTTCTGTACTATCGCAAATTTTTATATTCAACGCACGTATATAACAACAGCAACAATAACAACAATAAAAACATCGAATGTAAAAACAATATCAACAATTATTAAAATTTAATATTTTGTCATATGACCTTCTTTTCGACTACTTGAGCTAATCTGTTTGGAATTGAGTTAATACAATTTACAATAATATTTTGATCAAGGCCTTCCCAGCACTCATGAATTACTTCGTATAATTCATTAGCATTGTGAGGTCTAAAATTTCTTCTGTATATTTGTTTTATTTGCAATTGAACCCCAGACGTTTTCTATTGGATTAATATCGGGACTATATTAAAGCAGGCCATGGCAGAACTTCTACATTATTATGTTGAAACCATTCCCTCACAACATTTGCGGTATGAACCGGGCAATTATCGTGCTGAAACACGAATGAGGTATGTGGATATAGTTGTCCAACAGATTGTAGCATTATCTGTTCCAGAACACGCATATAATGTTCGGCGTTGAATCTGCCCTCCAATCACCATAAAACACCAGGCCCATGAACACAAATCCAACCCCAGACATTCACAGAAAATCGTCCAGGTCGAAAAGCAAGATCGCTAGTATACCGCTCTTCGAATCTTGTGTTGTCTGGACGGTATACACGGATTTGTCCATTATATGTAGACTGAAAAACCTATTCGTCAGTGAATACTACCGTGTTCCAAAAATGATGGTCGAGGTATATATGATTTAGGGCGAAAAGAACCCGAGATTGCCTATGTTGATCTGGGAGCATCATTTTTTTCGCAGCTACGCGGTTTTTTAACTCTGATTCTTTTACTTTTCTGCCGGCTGTAGGTTGAGATCCAGGAAATCCGACATCAATGACAGCGTATCTTGCAGTTCCAAAAGGATTTGCCCTTAGATATTCCAGAAATGCGTCATCTTGTTCAGGATTGGAAATGCGAACCGGACTAGTACCAACCTTTCTTTTTAAAGACGCCTCTTGCTCCCAACGTTGCTTTACTCTTAAAATTATGTTCTTGCCTTTTCCGTAAAAATTTGCTAGTGCCCGTATTGACCACTCATCTTCAATTCGGGCTATTATTTGAGCTTTTTCAAGTTCTGTCAAATGACGAGGCATTTCTAAAATTTTGGCATTGACATTCTTTCAGTTTTTAAAAAGTCAAAATTAATCAAGTCCGATTTACAGTATAACAAATTTAGTGTACCCAATTTTCATGAATAAAACTGTACATCTTGTATTATTAAAAACATTTTAACACAGTTGTGAAGCCAATCATAGAGGCTAAAAACTGGCGTTTACAAAATGTACATGTCACTTTTAGTTTTCGAAATAATTGGCCTGGGAGTTTTTATTGAAACACCCTTTATATTGTTTTTTGTTGTATAATATATTATTTTGCCTGTAGTGTGGATGTTTTGCCTTTATAATGTTAATATTGAGTATAAAAGTTTTTTTGATTTTAGCAAATATTCAAATTGTTGGTATGAGCGCTACTATCGGCAATGTACAGGAGATCTGTCAGTTTTTAAATGCAGAAGTTTACACTAAGGACTTTAGGCCAGTAGAGCTGTCCGAGTATGTCAAGTGCACCAACGAAATAGCAAGGATTAATTGGGCCAGCAAAACGGAAAGCGACTTGTTGATTGACGTTAAGAAACTAGATTATAAGGTAATGCACACAGAACGAAACAACTAAGACATATAAATTCCATTTTTTTGACGAGCGTAAATAAGTGACTCTTATTTCTTACTAGCGTGTACCCGGCCTGCGTTGCAATGCCAGGCATTATACGCCTCTGATATAATAATAACGCGACTTCACCATCACGTCAAGATTTATAAATACAAACCCGAACAAACATCTAAATTTATCAGTGTTTCTCTACAATATTATGCATGTATTATAGATAAAACCCTTCCTTTTGAATCACTCTATCTATTAAAAAAACCGCTTCAAAATCCGTTGCGTAGTTTTAAAGATTTAAGCACATATAGCTGGGGACAGACGCGACAGCGACTTTGTTTTATACTATGTTAAGACTAGCATAAAATTTTGCCATATTAGCTAGGTACGTGAATTTTGTTAAATAATTTCTCCAACGTTATGATAAATCTTTTTATACAGAATCGCTTGGACCTTTCAAATCTATTTTTTTAAATGCATTTTTTTTTAGAAAAAAGATAGTATACAGGGTGGATCATAGAAATGCTACGTGTATTAACTGTAACTTTTTTAATAAAAGATATTGTATATTTTTATATTCTACAATCAATACTAGACATTTTTCATCAATCATGCCCTATACTGAAACGCCCCAGACCCGGGACTGTTTTTCGCGTAAAAAATTTCCACAAAATTTCTTAAGGGTAAAATAAAATAAAAGTGTAAAATTTTATCCTCTTATCGACAAAACGGTTCAGGACAGGTCAGATTCTTTGAGTTTAGAAAAACAGATGGCCACATACGCGACGCTTTACTAAGCCAAAAGCGGGGGCGAGCATATAAAAGCGGACAAAACGATGCTTGAATGAACTCGATATTTTCCCAATCACAAGTTAAGGTCGTTACGCTGCCAGTTTTTTCTTTAATTTCGGTAATCTATTTTTATTACAAATTATTGGATTTTTTTCTACTTATCCTAGATATCTTCCAGCGCCGATCGATTGCACGGTTCACCAATTCAAAGTTTGAGAACGGAATTAAATCCAAACGCTGAATTGGGATATTAACAACAATTTGTTGGGTACAACTGCACATTGAGCAGACAACATCGGCGCCGAGCTACGTTTACGTTTCACTAATCCGGACATAGCTCGTGGTGCGCTTTTGTGTCGCCAAAACGCAGTAGAAAAACCCGACGATTGCAGTTAATAAACAAAGACAGCAACAATCTTAAATTCATAATTATTTAACGGCCACACCATACAAAAATTCTTTTAGTTCAATTTCATGCTTACAAATATTTCTCTCAAAAGTTCTAATCAGAAAATTATCAAGACATAAATAAATGAGGGGTCTAAAGTACAAATCAAGTTCAGACAACAAGTCTGTAAGACAAATTTGTTTTTTAAAATTGTTTTAAAATAAAAAGGTACGGTAAACGGTACTCTTTGTAACTGTAACAAAATCAATACACTTTTTCTTTCTAAGGGTAGTAAAATATGGTCAAGTCGTTGACACAGACCTTTTTGCTTAGGTAACTTGTAACAGATGTTGTTTTGTCTCCCTGGGTTATTTTTATTTTGTGGTACTTGAGAACAAAGGGTGGACATTATTATGCAATAATAATGCCATCGTATAAAAGTAAATAATAATCTGCAATGCTGGGTAAGGAAATGGGGGAGGGTTAAGGGCAAGATTTTATTGACAATATATAAGTAAAGTTATCAGAAGGGTTATAATTATTTGGTATGATGTTGCCTATAGAACGTTAATTTATAATTGGTGTCCATAAAATGGTGTGATGGGTTTTTCCTAAAAAGAATATCCGACAGCATAAATAACTTGAGTGTCCACTGCTGAGACAGTTGTCGTTCAGTTTTCTGGTAATATTGTCGGATATGGATTGGTATCCTTAAAAACGACAATATGAAAAATAACGCCTACTTAAGAAGAAAAGTGACACATGCGGGAAGTGGGCGAGCAACTTTTATTGCACTTTTATAAATTATATGTTTGAAATGTCCGACAGTAGAAATGACTTGAGTGTCCACTACTGAGGACCGTTGTCGCTCGGCCTTTCGCCAAACTTCGTAGTACCTTTTTACCAAACATGTACGTAAATCTATAAAAAATACTTTGTAACTAAAATGATAAATAATTTTAATATTCTTACGTACACGAAAATGGGGCGATGGGTAACAAAATAAATTGCAGATTAACGGGGCACCAATTAAAACAGAGTGTGGTCGCAGACTAAAGGTAATCATAAAAAAGGGGTATTTTTGGGAGGTAAAGTGTCACCATTACAGTCGCAGACATAATTGCTAACAAAAGGTAAAACAACATTGCTTATTATTGTCGCAGATATAATAGGTAATATCAGAGAAATGTGTAACCATTTAATAATTTTTCATTTAACATATCATCGCCTTCCATATGACTTCTATTCACAACCCAATATAATCAAAATTTCTATGCGTTTATCTTCAGAGAGGGTTCATTTTGAATGTAATATCAGCAGAGCAAAATTGAAATTTGATTATCATGCACTGACATTTTTAGAGGTAAAGAAGTAAGTCCATGCTTAAAGTGGAGTTAAAGTATAGGAAAGAAAGAAAAAAACTAAAAGTCTTCCTCCACAATATTTAATAGGATAAAATGCTTAGTCTCTACATGTTTCGAACGTAGAAACGTTCATCATCAGGAGACAGAAAATATAATTAAAAAGTGCGGATGGTTTTAGCAAAAGAAAAAATGGTGAAGGACCTTAATGGAGCTTTCATGGAAATAAAAAAGTGATGTGTAGAAGACACATAATATGGCGAAAATATTAAAATTTAAATTTTAAAACATACTATACAGGGTGTTAATTAATGTCATGCAGATATTTCAGGGGGTGATAGTACTCGTCAAAATAAGAAAAAAATGCAAATATATGCATGGTCTAAAACGCGTTATTTTCGTTATACAGGGTGGCAAAGTTTCAATTTTTTTTCTCGTATTTTGCGTTTTCTCTTTTATATTCTGCGACAATTGTTTCAAATTTGAAACATTAACCCTTTTTTAAAATATCTACAATAAAGTATCAAAATTGCCGGTCGCAGTATACAGGGTGTTACATTTTCTTGAATCGGCTACATTTTTATCTTTCAGAACTATTTTTTTTGGCTCCCTGTATAAATTCCGGTATGAAATTTGAACTCTCAGTTCCTTTGTTTAGCGTTCCGGTACCTTGCACTATTCTCATATCTGTGACCGTTTTCGAGTTATTTGCAAAAATAGCCATCGATGGAATTAAGTGTAGGCGAAATAACGCAGAGTAAAAAGCCGTGTAACAAAACAATTTATTGGTTAATCAAATAAAAATAAAACATAATTATAAAAACTGTTCGCCTCTTGCTAAAATGCACGAATCAAGTCTTCGCCTCATGGACTGACGGACTCTGCCAAATATTCCAGGAGTATTGCGAATGATGTCGCATAAAGGTATTATTCTGTTTCTTAAATCCTCTTTTGTCTGGACTGGGGTCTGATACACTAATGCTTTCAGGTGTCCCCAGAAAAAGAAATCCAGGCTATTCAGGTCTGGGGATCTAGGGGGGCCATGGCTGAGGTCCCCCTCGACCTATCCAACGGTTGTTAAAAATTTAATTAAGAAAGTTTCTCACCTCTATGCTATGCTGAAGTGCGGTGGCGCAGCATCGTGTATGAAACACATTTGGTTTCTGACAAGAATTGATACCTCTTCTAGCAGCCTTGGGAGTTCCTTTTTAAGAAATTGACGATAATATTGTCGGTTTAGCCGTTTATTATTGCGTTATTTCGAATATACTTAATTTCCATCGATGGCTATATATTTTTGCAAATAAATCGAAAACGGTCACAGATACGAGAATAGTGCAAGAGAACAGAACGCTAAACAAAGGAACGGAGAGTTCTAATTTCATACCGGAATTTATACAGGGAGCCAAAAAAAAAGTTCTGAAAGATAAAATTGTAGCCGATTCAAGAAAATGTAACAACACCCTGTATACTGCGACCGATAATTTTGATACTTTATTGTAGAGATTTTAAAAAAGGGTTGATGTTCCAAATTTGAAACAATTATGGCAGAATATAAGACAGAAAACGCAAGATACGAGAAAAAAATTGAAACTTTGCCACCCTGTATAACGAAAATAACGCGTTTTAGACCATGCATATATTTGCATTTTTTTCTTATATTGACGAGTACTATCACCTCCTGAAATATCTGCATGACATTAATTAACACCCTGTATATGTGAGACGTCAGTAAAAGGGGTCTAGACCAACCCTATAAACTGGGAAAGAAGAAAAAACTTTCTATAAAGAAAGTGTCAAAAATTATTTAAAATTTGTTTATAAAACATTTTAGGATAATTGCCAAAAAGACATTGAAAGAGTAAAATTGGTAGTAATTAACATAGTGCAATGGCCTTAAACCTTATTACCCCACAGGACACTGCGGAATGTAATTTTCATTGCACTATGTTAATTACTACCAATTTTACTCTTTCAATGTCTTTTTGACAATTACCCTAAAATGTTTTATAAAAAAATTTTAAATAATTTTTGACAATTTCTTTATAGAAAGTTTTTTTCTTCTTTCCCAGTTTATAGGGTTGGTCTAGACCCCTTTTACTGACGTCTCACATACTTAGTATGTTTTAAAATTTAAATTTTAATATTTTCTCCATATTATGTGTCTTCTACACATCACTTTTTTTATTTCCATGAAAGCTCCATTAAGGTCCTTCACCATTTTCTCTTTTGCTAAAACCATCAGCACTTTTTAATTATATTTTCTGTCTCCTGATGATGAACGTTTCTACGTTCGAAACATGTAGAGACTAAGCATTTTATTCTATTAAATTTTGTGGAGGAAGACTTTTAGTTTTTTCTTTCGTTCCTATTTTTAGAGGTGTCAAACTTAAATAGCAAATTGTCATTGTCAATGCCTTAAAGATTGTGACTTGAGTTCACAACGTCGCTAAGTCGAAAAACATATCACTGGTACATACCAGCATTAACCTGTTAATGTTTCGTAAACGGTTGTAGAATGTAAAAATGTACAATTTGTTTAATTTTAAAAAAATGCCTAACAAAAAATTAATTTGACGGGTCATTATTGCATTATTGATTAGGTGAGAGGTATTCTATATAACGCTGTACCGTGCGAGCAAAAATGATTTGCATCAAAGAGGGCCTTGCATCTAAGGACGTTATGCTTAGCCGTAGAGCTTAATACCTGTTGGGGGTCAGTAACTACCTAAATTAACAATCAATCAGTTATTCCTTCATCTTTGACAGTCGTTACAAGTAATTTGATTCATCGCTAATTTTGCCAATTTCTTGAACAATTCACACAATGGGCTTTACGGAACAGCACAAAACATTCATGGTTGAAGCGTATTTTCGAAACGGGGTTAGAGTAAATGGTGAGTGGCAATACAATCCGGGTTTGTGCATGGGCGATTTTCACGAACATTTTTCTAACGTTGCTTTTATTGCTGGGGATTTTTATCATTGCCTGAAAAGAACCGTGGCTGTGTTTAGGTTCTATACAGCACAAAAAAGGAGCAGGAAGACCATCTGTAAGAACAGAAGAACTTGTTGCAAACGTTCGTGAAATAATGCAAAATACGCCAACAAATTGTATAAGACGCCTGTCCCAAGAAGTGGGAAGATCTTATGGAACATGCAGGACTATTCTTAAGAAGCAGCTAAATGTATTTCCTTATATAAAGTGCAAGTATTCCAAGAAATACATTTTCCTCATTTAAAGAACACTATTTTTAAAACACCAGTTGCAAATTTAGAACAATTACAAGAAAGGATTATCCAAGAATGTGGTAACATTTCTCCAGAGATGCTGGTCAACACTTTCGAAAATATGAAGAGACGTGTGAATTTATTCTTGGAGCATGGTGGCCAATTTCAGCAATTTATGTAATTATTTTTCTTTTTCTTTCTGTATATTCTTACTTTGTTAATTTTGTAAACAACAAAAATAAATTTGTATTTGTCTACTTATTTTAATACTCATTAGTTTGGCATATCATGTCATAATATGAATTTGACAAAATTTTAACCTAGATTTGGTTAGATATATCGTCCCCATATCATTGTGATCTAAACCAAGCCCTACGTTTTTTAATCCAAGCCCTCTTGGATGCAAATAATTTTTGCTCGCACGGTATATTAAATATAAATAATTCGCTATTAAACTTTAAGAAAAAGCAGTTAAAACTTTAAGAAAAAGCAGTTAATACTTTAAGAAAAAGCAGTTACTTTAATTTGAGTCATAAAGACTAATAATATCCAACACCCGTCCTTTAAGTCAGGGGTCTTCAACCGGCGGCCCGCGGGCAACATGCGGCCCGCCATTAACTTTTTTGTGGCCCGCATAAAAATTTATTAATAAAATTAAACATTAAATATAAATGTGTTTGTATAAATATTGTCTTGAGTTTAATATAATTCAGCTATATTAAATTTCTCACTTTCTATTTGTTCTGGCCCGGCAATCGATGGGTAGCTTAAATATGGCCCGTCTATAAAAAAAGGTTGAAGACCCCTGCTTTAAGTAATATTTTTTAGTATTCCGAAGCTGTAAATAAACTAGACCCAGACATGCTGGGAGGATTAGCCTTGGAGGTAGTGCCACAAGGATCATGTTTAGTGTTCTGTCCTTCAAAGAAAAACTGCGAAAATGTGGTTTACCTGTTATGTAAGCTGGCTAAGCCGTAAGTATATTAGAGATAGCGGGCCGAGCAGACAATCCGTTGTGTAGGTATTTGCGTGTCTAGAAGTAACTAAGAGTAGTACGTTTACACGTAGCTAGGCACAAACTCTGATAGCAAGCCTCATTGTAGTATATATTTTACTTCGACTTGGAAATAGTTCATTAGCCTCTATGACCTCAGGGATCGTGTCTAGATATTATATTTTGTGGAGTCTAGAAAAATATCAGCGACGATCAACTGAGATAGACAAACCATGTCATTTATAAACGTAAATTTACGCCGAGTAGTGAAAAACTAATAACATAATTGTTTTTAGCTCCTTAAAGAATCATAAGAAAGTTGAAAAAGAACAACTACTAGAAGCTTTAAAAGTTGAAGCCGGAGAACTGTGTGATATTCTAAAAGTCTCTGTACCATTCGGCCTAGCATATCATCATTCTGGTAAGTTAAAAAAGAGTGCCGAAGTGTTTTACCAAGAGTACCGTTCCATCGGATAGATATTGTTTTTACGCCCATCTGTATAATGTTGTTTTAGTTGCCTGTTTTGATATCCAAGGGTGGGTTCAGGGCCCCTGAAATTTTTTACTCTTAGTATTACACATATGTTTTTTTTAAGGATTAACGAACGATGAAAGGCGATTATTGGAAGACGCCTTTAGAGCAGGTACAATTTCAGTGATTTGTTGTACGTCCACTTTAGCTGCTGGTGTTAATTTACCAGCAAGGAGGGTAAGCCAATTTGTATGATAAAATTTTGTTAAAAATATAATAGAATTTGAAATTTTGAACCACCTTTTGGGCCGATCTAACTTGGTAAAATACTCGATTGACTCATACAATTTATTTTTAAATGGAGTAAAACAACGCCAAAGGGTAAAGAGAAGTGAACTTTTATTGTAATATAAGTAGTTTAAAGTCAAATTAATCTAAGAACTTTCCGCATCACCTGTCATTAACCCTTTCCCTGCGCAAAGCTTTTTTTCGTGGCTCTCCCACTACGGTTTTTTTTGGCGTTTGCGAGTAGACTACTTAACAGGTCTTAACGTACTGCTGTAGTGCTGTACTGCTGCTTCGTAAACACCTGATTACGATACAGCTGTGCAGCAATGTTGCCACGGAGCAAATTTTTTCCGCCAATTGACATGTGCGAACTACGTTTCCGGGTATATTTGGCTAGAGCAGTCAGATCCTACTTAATTTTGAAATGCGAGTTATCTCGTCTTGAGCAGTGAAAGGGTTAATTCTAATGAAGTCTGGTATATTTTACGTTAGGCGGTTGGCTACAGAAACAGAACCGGACTAAGTTATTTTACCTTCGCCATCTGTTAAATTTTGTAATGATTTAGGGTAGATAGTAGTTTTATTATTTATAAAATAAAATATTGACAGACCCGTACCAGCAAAATAAGAACGTGAAAATATTAGTAAACTAAAGGAAAAGAAGAAAACAACATTTATTTCTTTTAGTATTTATTTATAAAAAGCAAAATAGGTATTTATGTATTTATTATACAAGGAAAAAGTAATACATTTTTGTGAGGTGTAAGCTTTGTCGTGCACGTCTATAAAACACCATAACCCTTTTGGTATTGCTACTTTTGTGGGAATTTTTTATATGGATATATATAGGGTGTCCCGTAACTAAGGAGCTATACAGCAACAGGACATAGTGAACTTGAAAAGGTTATAGAGATACAGGGTTTATTCCATAAAATTGGCAATGATTTGATGTTAAGCGGATATGACTCAAATTTGGTGTAGTTATGTTTTTGAGGGCAAGAAGGAGGATTACATAAAATAGAAACCTCCTAGAGAACGCTAGTTACACAAAATAAGTTTGATAAATTCTCGCAAATTTTTTTTTTGTCTCACATTATTTATAAGAGCCTGACCTCAAATTATGAAAGAGCAATCTTTAAAAGTTTTACTTCATTAATCTAGATATTTCAATTAGTTTTTGAGATAATTGCGTTTAAATGCTAGATGACAAGAAACGATTAAATAAACACCTTTCAAAACAAAACATATTTATTGAAAATTAACCGTGTGTTCTTAAGGTGGGAGTATCAACATGCTTGCCAACCTATAACCTATTTCGCGTAGATTTATTTATTTTTTCTAACTTTTACACAAAATTTAAATAAAATCAATATCGTCTTCATATTCTATAGGTAATAGTTAACATGTTAAATAAATATCAAGGAATTTCATAAGTTATTTAAGGAGAATTGTATATCGAAAAATATCGGTTAAGATTTTTTTTAACATTATTATGTCATTGTTCTTTCACTATACAAGTCTCCCAAAATAAGCAATGAAATAAATTGATATTTTTGTAATATATCAGATACTACCTAAATAATGTGCCGACGATATTGATTTTATTTAAATCTGAGTCAATAAAATAATAAACTAAGAAAAACAAAGCGAAATAGGTTATAGGTTGGCAATAAATTGAATGACGTTGATAATTCCACCTTAAGCATAAATGACATATTTTCAAGTCTACTATCTCCTGTTGCTATATTTGTCCTTAGTTATGAGACATCCTGTATATAATAATAAATAAATGGTTTAACTAGGCACTTTATTGATGTGATAATAAATGAGTTAACCAAAATGGTGTTTGTACTCGCCATTAAACTTAAATGATAAACACCAAGAAAATCTGTCTCTGAAATATATAAAATCCAAAAGTAAAATGTTTGAAACATACACTTCACACAAAACAGCCACAGAAACACTTAAAAAATAACAAAATCGGAAGACAATAATATGACGCAAATTGACGCGTGAGCTTGCTACGGCCCACTGCTGATCTAGGAACTTTAACGACGAAACCAGATAAGCAAATCTCGTTGCCTTGTGTTAAAACGTTTTGTTTTAATAATATGTTAACTTTACCAATTGGGTATATCAGTATCTGCCGTTTTAGGTTATCCTAAGATCTCCATACATCGGTAAAGATTTCATTAGCTTGTCACGGTACAAACAAATGGCGGGTAGAGCTGGACGTGCAGGTCTCGGTGAGACAGGAGAAAGTATCATTATAACTCAACCTGGTGATCTGCCAAGAATCAAGCAACTTCTGATGAGTCCTATGAATCAAGCCTTGTCTAATCTACACGAGATGGACGGGCGAGGATTAAGGTATGTAAAGATTGGAATCAATGCTTAAATTCATTATAACATTAACCACGATCTAAATATATTATGTAAATTCTAATAATACTACTATTGTATATTTTCATGAAGACTATGCTCAAATTCATAATAACATTAACCACGACCTGAATATAATATGTAAATGGCTTGAAATTAATAAATTATCATTAAATTTTAAGAAATCATCTTTTATGTTTATAAGCAAATCAAAATTAAAAAATAATAATATTTCTTCACTGTCTTTCAATAATCATTTAATTAAATATACTAATACAATTAAATTTTTATTTTTATATATTGATGAAAATTTAAGTTGGAAAAAACATATTGAATATTTAAGAAGTTTCATCTCACCAATAATTGGCACTTTATTTAAAGCTAAAAATTATATATCGTTAATATATTTAAAAAATATATATTATTCTTTGGTTTATTTTAAATTACAGTATATGATTTCAATTTGGGGATCAGCGAATTTAACTACAATTCAGCCATTAAAAAAACTACAAAACAAAATAATTAAATGCATACATAAACTTCCTTTTTTAGAACAAACTATAAATTTGTATGAACCAAATGGATATTTAAATTTAGAAAAGCTTTATAAATTAAAACTATGCATTCTAATACACTATATTATTATTAAAGAAAAACAATTGAATATAATATTTCCTTCAGGCAACATTATACACATCACGAGACAAAATCATCATATTCAAACACCAATGGTAAAGAGTACTTTTGGCCAAAAATCAATATTATACAAAGGAATAACAATTTACAACAGTTTGCCGAAAAAAATTAAAGAAATATCAAAATTATGGACAAAACACTAAAAAAATTTTTTTTTAAACTTTAACGTATTATACCGGGTGTCCACGGAAGGTGGCTCGCCCCTCTAACTTTTTTGTTTTTCAAGATAATGAAATAAAATTCGGGGGATTTGTATACGACATAAAACTGCATTTTTTTACAGGTGACTCAACATTATGGAACTTCCGGTTAAACCGGAAGTGACATAAACTTTCGATTTTTAAATGGGACACCTGGTATATTTTTACTTTTTTTGACTCCATATAGCATTCTTAATACAACGATGTGTCACTTGTCACTTTTTGTCACCAAGAAAATAATTTTTTTTCCAAATTTATTGTTTTATCTAGAGGGCTATGAATACCTTAAAATCACTTATTTCAGTTCTTTAATCTTGGGAAAAATACAATTTTACTATTTTTGTTCCAATGCTATGTGCTATGTAAAATTTATTCTTTACAGTTGTATTATATTTTTTTTAAATGGCAACATGGTGGCTCGTCGGGTTAAGAAAAAAGAAGATTTTATTACGATTATTTTGATACCATACACTATTAGGTTTTAGAAAAGCTGCCATTAAAAAACTTTAAAAAGTTAACTTAGAACTTTCCTAAAATGAAGCATCTTTTGAGAATAAATTTAGATTTAAATGCATCAAGTAGCCTGTGACCAGCAAAATTGATAAAAAGAATCATGCCTTAAAGAAAATTGAAATGCCGACAGCTTCTGCCAGTTTGTTGTTTAAAAAACATGGAAAATACTAGTTTTACAAGCAGTGAAAAAGTTGATATGTTAGATATTATTGTCTGGCTTTTGCATTTCCGGAACCAGTTTTGGGTACCTCATAGTGCTGGGTTGGATGACACCGATTAAAATATCTTTGTGCGTAAAGTCGTGCAGCATCGGGTTGAATTATTTCTACATTCTCCAAACACTAATAAAATATCAAGTTTTTCACTCCTTTTGTAAGACTATTATTTTCCATGTTTTTTAAACAACAAACTAATTTACTTTGGCAGAAGCTTTTGGCATTTCAATTTTCTTCAAGGCATGATTTTGTTTTATCAGTTTTGCTGGCCACAGGCTACTTGATGCATTTAAATCTAAATTTATTCTTAAAAGATGCTTCATTTTAGGAAAGTTCTAAGTTAACTTTTTAAAGTTTTTTAATGGCAGCTTTTCTAAAACCTAATAGTGTATGGTATCAAAATAATCGTAATAAAATCCTCTTTTTTCTTAACCCGACGAGCCACCATGTTGCCATTTAAAAAAAATGAGTTATACAACTTTAAAGATTAAATTTTACATAGCACATAGCATTGGAACAAAAATAGTAAAATTGTATTTTTACCAAGATTAAAGAACTGAAATAAGTGATTTTAAGGTATTCATAGCCCTCTAGATAAAACAATAAATTTGGAAAAAAAATATTTTCTTGGTGACAAAAAGTGACAAGTGACACATCGTTGTATTAAGAATGTTATATGGAGTCAAAAAAAGTAAAAATATACCAGGTGTCCCATTTAAAAATCGAAAGATTATGTCACTTCCGGTTAAACCGAAACATTCTTACAGTGACAGCTGTCGTATAATTAAACGATCGAACTAGAACAGTGCCGTGCCCGAAGGGCTCGGCACAATAATATTTCTACAAATTTGTTAGCTGATTTGATAGCTTCCATGTAAGAATAATTTTTTGCTTATGTTTTAATCGATCGAATACTTACATATTTTTATAGAGCAAATATGGAAACTATATCCCACATTGCACAAAGGTGTGCGAGTTTAAAGAGCACCTATAAATATCAATATCATATATCTCCGTAACGAAAAGTCGTAGCCAATCGAGCAAGACGGCATTGGAAACGGGACGTCGAGCACTATACGGCGCCGTCTCCGAAAACTAACTATCTACGAGAAAACGGAAATTTTGTACCATTGTCTAGTTTTGGTCAGTTGTTATAATGACAATTTGGCGATATGTTTCCCCTTCACGTTCCGCAGGAAGGTGAGGCAAAAAAGCAATAGTAAATAGAAAAAAAGAAAAGAAAAGTATTTTTTTATTGTAATTTTTTTTTTAGTACTAATATTAGATGCACTCTTGGCTGACGATTAGCGATATGTACCCAGTCTAGTTTTTTTAATAGTCGGATCGATATAAGAAGCCTAAACAAAGTTATGCCAGCTTAAAGGAGTGGACCATGCCGTAGGCAGCGCCCTCTACTGGTTACATAAAAACTATGGATAATTTTGAATTCCCCACCTCAAAAAACCCCCAAACCCTTAATTTTGTGCTGCTATGTCGTTTCGTTAAGAAATAATCGCAAAAAAACGAAAACAAAATTAAAACTTTGACACCCTGTATCTTGGTTGTTATCAATTTTGGGATTAGGCAAGTTTGAATAAATCGCATTATTTCGACTTAAGGAGTCTGCTGTTGCTCTGTGTCCCATTACTTTTGGGACACCCTGTATAATATACAGTGACCGGCAAAGAGTTCGCAACATATGGGAAAAATTTTTATTAGCGGAATATTGAAAAATCTTTTTTGGGGGATTGGATGTGCATGTCCCATAACCTTAAAATCGATTTTGACATACGTCACGTGACCAATGGTATGGCGGGAAAGTTGAAAAAACCAATATGAAATCATCATAAATCAGATAAGTTGATGAGATATCGAAAAAATTCCGAGAATAAAAAGTGTTTAGAATTTCATTAGAACCTTGAATACAATGTTTGGGATATCTACTTAAAAAAACATAAAATCGAATATTTTTGTAAATATTTTTTTACCGAATTAAAAATTTCCATATTTTTCCTTTCTTAAAGCTTCATTAAAGTAAAACTGCCATCTGGTGACCACAACTAGAAATATTCTTTTGTTTTTTTGACAATTTGGAGCAATAATTCAAAAAATTCGTTTACACTTGGATACCAGCTGTTGCAATAGTCTATTTCTAATAACCTTATCGATATTTTTTATATCGAAATATTCTATTATGTTAAGAAATCCTTAAATTCATTAATCCAAAGAAAATTTTATTTATAACTGTAAAAAATAATTTTGAATTTCGCAGAAATCTTTAAAAAAATCTAAAAATTAATAAAAATTTAAATTATTTTTTACGGTTATAAATAAAATTTGCTTTGGATTAATGAATTTAAGGATTTCTTAACATAATAGAATATTTCGATATAAAAAATATCGATAAGGTTATTAGAAATAGACTATTGCAACAGCTGGTATCCAAGTGTAAACGAATTTTTTGAATTATTGCTCCAAATTGTCAGAAAAACAAAAGAATATTTCTAGTTGTGGTCACCAGATGTCAGTTTTACTTTAATGAAGCTTTAAGAAAGAAAAAATATGGAAATTTTTAATTCGGTAAAAAATATTTACAAAAATATTCGATTTTATATTTTTTTAAGTAGATATCCCAAGTCAACAAATTTGACAAATTACTTTGAAGGATTCAAAGGTGATTATACCTTTATTACCTAGTGCATGTTTCAAACAGGTTAAAGTTAAATTATACTGGATAAAACATTAAAATTTAATAAAAACAGCTGTTAGTAGAGTTTACCAACCCGATAATACCTTCTAAAAAAGATTCCCGTTTGCACTTTGTTGCTAAAATGTACGACCCCTTTTATATCATTCCTTATACCTTAAGGAAGCAAAATTGACTTGTCGTCCAAAAATCGTACCATGCAGGGGGTGGTCGGGGGCGGTTTTCCAAAAAGTACCAATTTTTTTTTTTGCCTTTTTTACATCTATAATACCTGATCATCAACCTGCTTGAATCTTATTTCAAAATCTTAATTAGAAATATATTTTTTTTAATTTTAAAAACATCGCGCGCCGTGCTTGTATATGGAGCGCTTTAATGAATAACCGCTCGCCCTGAAAACCCATAATTGTGATAATTTGTAACTCGCCATAACTCCAGAATCCTTTGACTTATCAAAAAAATACTTGCCATAAACGTTGTAGATAAAACATCAGGGATTACAATGCTTTTTTAAAATTATCAGTCCGATAAACAGTTTCGTCAAAAAATTGAAAAATGTCAAACCATATCACCGTAAGCGTGGTCAACCGTGCGGATGCGATGAAGGATCAGATTGCCGTCGTAAAGCCATGAAAAACGACCGTATGTTATATCGCGCGCATAAGTTCGGTTTTCCTTCGCTTTTGGTGTGATTGGAATGCTATTATTACATTATAAGTTAGTTCCTTATAAAATTAAGGGATTATATTTTGTAAACGGTAAGTAATGTTGTTTGGAATAATTTAATTTGAAATTAATGTATGTTTCTCTAAATTTTTTCAATATTAATATTAATTAATAAGTTGTTACTAAAAGGAACTTTTTTTTTATTAGAAAAATTGGTATTTGTCCAAGTTTTTGTACATATAGGGTGTTTACAAAAAATGAAAAATGGTACTATTTCATTTTTTTTATAAAGAAAAACAGAAAACAGGCTTTATACGTTCGGGATTTGTCTATAAGTAGGTACCTGATCTACCTAGAGTACCTATACTAGTGTTTTTTCAGGTGTTAAGGTCATGGTTGCTCAGTAGAGATAGAGAATAACCTTAAAATTTCATTGTGGTTTTGATTGTGTGTATCAGCGTGTTGCAGGATACCAGAAAATATCACTACTATTAATCGGGGAGAATCCGCGGGTGTTATTTAACAAAAATAAAGAAAAAAGGGTGATACTTACAGAAGATTTTTTTGTTGAACCTATTTACAGGAACAAGTATAGAAATCGAAAAACAGACAAATGCTCTTTATATACCTAATAATAAAAGGCTTGGGTAACATCTTCCCCTAAAGAATCTATTTATTAATAAACATATTTATTCCAAAAGAAAGATTCTTAGAGTTTTTAGTCAGAGTCAGCCATGCATTTGCAGGAGCCAATGCAATTTATTTGTTTTTTTTTACAGGAACACAGTGACCCAGTGCAATCTAAAATAGAGTAGCAATTTAAAATTTAACTATAGTAAAAAATAACAAACTTTGTGTAGGTACCTTTTTTACAGTTGCAAGTATTTAGAACTGAAGTATCCTCCGGTAGTATTGCGTCGGTTGTTAATACAGGCACTGGTTTACCGTTTGCAATATTCCAGCCACAACTTGATAAGTCCGGTAAAGGTGACCTTGGCATAGTACTGTCCAGCCATATTTTGGTCTGATAGTGGACAGGGCGACAGTGTTGTCTTAGACTATCTTTGGTTGGAGGCAATTTACTCACAGGTTTGGAGGATGCTAAAATTCCTCTAAGAGCATTTATACATTTGATATCTTCATTTTTGTAGTACCTATATAAACGAATTACAAATTTAACTACGTCATTAAAGACTTCTTCTAAGTAGGTACTGTTCTTTGCCAATTCTAGCTAGTAGATTATAATGTGATAAGAAGACTTTCCAGCATGTTCTTTTGCCTAGTCCCACAAACTGACTAGTTGTATCACAACCTGTGAGTGCGTGAAAGGCTGGTAGACATTATTTGATCATGGAACTCTTCATTTTTAATTCATGAATTACAATGGATCGTTGGCTTTCTTTAGCTCCAATTTTCATCCAAATTTCTGAAGTCAGAATATCTTTAAAGTGAGCCAATAGTACCAAAACATCTGTATCTTTACAGTCTACTATACCGCCAATTTTGGAATGAAATATAGGATTGTCTCGCGCTATACTTTTAATTTTATTTTCCATGTTATTGCTCATTACCTGGCATAGTTTATGATTTTGTAAACGTTTTTGGCAAATTATGCACCTTTGTACATCAAATTGAGTTCGTAAAAATGTTTTTTTCAGGGGTATATCTACTGGGAGTGGGTTAGTAAATATTTTTGCATACTTTGATTTATATGATTTAATATTATTCGTGCTGGTATACGTTTTGTAGCAAGTTTTATGCCAATTTAAATGTTCTCGCTCTTTTTAATTATTTAAATTTAAAAATATATGCAACAACTTTGCATCATTTCCTTGACAAATATCAATTAGTACCTTTGTACATTCAATAAATCTTTGTTTAGATTTTGGTCGGGATATAACTATTCCCTGATTCTTGGCAAATGTCAGATAATTGGGAATTAAATATGTTGCCTTGTGTTTTGATTGATAGTTTTTTTTAAGTGGTCTTAATTTAATTTTGGGCTGTAGTTCATTCACTGAACTGGTACTGCTTTCAAAATCCATTGCTTAATCGTTTCAATAAAAAGTGTCGTATATAAACATTAAAAGGCACTATACTGTTATTAAAAAAAAATCTTACCTGAAAACTTAAACTTTCTCCTTAACCTTTCCGTGGTCATGCTACAAAAAGTTACATTTTCGGCCGTGTGGGGTAACTATGATACCCCATTGAAATACTGCATGATCTTTTGTCAATGATGCATGATGGTGTGCAAAGATGTACAATAAAACACTAATAATTCATTTTTAATAAAACATTTTTAATTTTTACAATAAATTAATATTTACTCTTCCTCATTATTTTTACAATCGGGACATAATTTTTTTTTACTTTCTTCTCTGTGTATGTTGCAAATGGGTTTATTGCATGCACTACATGATATTTTAGTCTTTCTATCCCTAAGAGTAACAAAAAAATGATTTTTTTTTACGTTTTCGCCGTTTTCGGCCGATCGACGATTTCGATACGCTGCAAGCAGTTTTTTGTGTAAAATTGAAGTTAAATTGAGTATTTTTATAAAAAATTGCTTTGCAATATATTTTTCTAGGATTACCTGGAGGGAAAAAAATTACAAAAAAATTGTTTGGAAGATAATTTAAAAAAACCGCATCTGGGGTACCTAAAATACCCTGCTCGGCCACGGAAAGGTTAATAACAACTATATTACAACAGTCATTTAATGCAGGGCATCTGTAAAACACTTTCAACTTTTAGCAATGCCCATTAAGTCCAATGTATAGATAAGAACTATAACTTCACAGCATACAACACACCCTAATAAAATATAACAACTATTGTTGGTTAAAATAAAAGTAAGTCAAAAAATATTGCTATAAGATAGAAAATGGAAATCCACAATCCAATATTTGCTGGTCTAGCTTCAAAATTAACGGCGCGGCGGCTACCCGGCACGGAATTCTAGACTAAACACTATTGAAAACGCGATATTAAACGAATATCGAACTTATGCGCGCGATATAACATACGGTCGTTTTTCATGGCTTTACGACGGCAATCTGATCCTTCATCGCATCCGCACGGTTGACCACGCTTACGGTGATATGGTTTGACATTTTTCAATTTTTTGACGAAACTGTTTATCGGACTGATAATTTTAAAAAAGCATTGTAATCCCTGATGTTTTATCTACAACGTTTATGGCATGTATTTTTTTGATAAGTCAAAGGATTCTGGAGTTATGGCGAGTTACAAATTATCACAATTATGGGTTTTCAGGGCGAGCGGTTATTCATTAAAGCGCTCCATATACAAGCACGGCGCGCGATGTTTTTAAAATTAAAAAAAATATATTTCTAATTAAGATTTTGAAATAAGATTCAAGCAGGTTGATGATCAGGTATTATAGATGTAAAAAAGGCAAAAAAAAAAAATTGGTACTTTTTGGAAAACCGCCCCCGACCACCCCCTGCATGGTACGATTTTTGGACGACAAGTCAATTTTGCTTCCTTAAGGTATAAGGAATGATATAAAAGGGGTCGTACATTTTAGCAACAAAGTGCAAACGGGATAACACGATAGGGACATCTTTTAACTCCACTATGTCACAATATTAAATATTTTAATCAGAACGGACAAAAAAAAAAATCACTCGTTCCAAAAATCGTATAAAAAAAGCTATGTTCCATTAAAAAAACACCTTATCCATAGCGTAACTCTTTTGTTTCTAATTTGAAGAAATAGTCCATACTTAAAGTGGAGTTGAAAGTATTAAAAGGAAAGAAAAACACAAAGTCATCCTCCACAAAGTTTAATAGAAAAATTATTAAATCATAGGTCTCTACATGTTTCGAACGTAGAAACGTTCATCCTCAGGAGACAGAAAATTTTTTATTTTGTGCTGTTGTTGTTAGCAAAAGAGAAACTTAAAAATAGAACCTTAATTGAGCTTTTATGGACTCAAAAATTGAAGTTTAAATGGACTCAAAAATTGAAGTTTGAATAAACTTCAATTTTTGAGTCCATAAAAGCTCAATTAAGGTTCTATTTTTAAGTTTCTCTTTTGCTAACAACAGCACAAAATAAAAAATTTTCTGTCTCCTGAGGATGAACGTTTCTACGTTCGAAACATGTAGAGACCTATGATTTAATAATTTTTCTATTAAACTTTGTGGAGGATGACTTTGTGTTTTTCTTTCCTTTTAATCTTTTGTTTCTGGTTCAAATAAATTTTTGGTTTCATTTTTGAATTCTACAGGAAAAAGTACATCGATTGGCTATTTTGGATTTTTCTTTAAATACAAGAAAGCTCAAAAATGAGCCCCTGTTCAGTCCTCGTTGGAAGACCCTTTACCGTGCGAGCAAAAATTATTTGCATCAAAGAGGGCTTGGATTAAAAAACGTGGGGCTTGGTTTAGATCACAATGATATGGGGACGATATATCTAACCAAATCTAGGTTAAAAAATTTTGTCAAATTCAAATTATGACATGATATGCCAAACTAATGAGTAATAAAATAAGTAGACAAATACAAATTTATTTTTGTTGTTTACAAAATTAACAATGTAAGAATATACAGAAAGAAAATAGTATATTATTTAACGAGCGGTAATGTAGGTCATAACTCACGCAGATGAAGTTTGCAGCATGAGCCGCAGGCGAGTGCTGTAAATCATCAAGTGAGTTATAGCCATTACCGCAAGTTGAATACTATACTTTATCTACGACTATAACAATAAATACGAAGATAGAAGTACAGAGAAAGAACTTTATTCACATTATGTAATTGACTTATTGACTAGATGATAAAAACGATTGAATTATTGTGAGATCTACTACCTTTGTCATCACTGTCGCCAGATATTTCTCATCAGGAGCTTCGTTTATGAAATTATTAAGTTGTTCTGGCATAAACGTTTTTGCCTTTTTAGCTACATTACTGATTGACGTTTTTAGAAACGTACATAATTTTAAATAATTCTCTATACTTATTGATTCCATTATTTATGTTGAGTGCGTGCTTCTTAGCATGGAGTAGAAAGTCCATAGAGACGATGCTTTATATTTAGTCTTAAGTTCGTTAAAATATGCCAAGAGTATACATTTTTTGTAAACGATGACTTAATGTTCTTACTGCTACACCAATCTTAAACATTTTTGTATAGGTACTTATATTTGTTTTTGGATTTTTCAGGCAATAAATTCTGTATGGTTACATTAGCTAATTGTCTTATTTCTGGAGGTGTACTTACTAGTTTCTTCATTATCTGAATTCATCTTTTTCAGCACAAAGTTTACAATAATTAGGTATTAACTTTATTTGAAAACGTCAAAATTATTCAAGTGACAGTACTCTCAATAACAATAATGGACTCTTCCCTTTCGGCCAATCGGCTTACAAAAGTAGGTACATAGCCACCTTGATGGTTCGTAAATCATTCCAAGAATATTTTCTGATTTATTATTATAGTGAGTTATAGTAGTGAGTTATTATAACTCACGCTGTCTGTTTATAGATACTATTAATTGCTCAAAAGCAGTTGAATAATTAATATATAATTTAATAGGAGTAGATAAAGAAAAATAATTACATAAATTGCTGAAATTGGCCACCGCCATGTTTCAAAATCTGCGGCTTGTATTTCTTGGAATACTTGCACATTATAAGGAAATAAATTTAGCTGCTTCCTAAGAATAGTCCGGCATGTTCCATAAGATCTTCCCACTTCTTGGGACAGGCGTCTTATATACAATTTGTTGGCGTATTTTGCATTATTTCACGGACGTTTGCAACAAGTTCTTCTGTTCTTACAGATAATCTTCCTGCTCCTTTTTTGTGTTGTATAGAACCTGTTTCCCTAAACACAGCCACGGTTCTTTTCAGGCAATGATAAAAATCCTCAGCAATAAAAGCAACGTTAGGAATATGTTCGTGAAAATCATCCATGCACAAACCCGGATTGTATTGCCACTCACCATTTACTCTAATTCCGTTTCGAAAATACGCTTCAACCATGAATGTTTTGTGCTGTTCCGTAAAGCCCATTGTGTGAATTGTTCAAGAAATTGGAAAAATTAGCGATGAATCAAATTACTTGTAACGACTGTCAAAGATGACGAAATAACTGATTGATTGTTAATTCAGGTAGTTACTGACACCCAATAGGTATTAAGCTCTACGGCTAAGTATTACGTCCTTAGATGCAATACCCTCTTTGATGCAAATACTTTTTGCTCGCACGGTATTAACAAAATATGTAGTTTTTTTTAAATGTATAGTCATTTTTTTTAAACCAATTAAGACGGGTATTCTCTTATTCCTGTATTAGACTTACAATTTGTAAATTACTCTCTGTAGGTTGTAAATACCCCATTAAACTACAACGTTTCAAAGAGTTTTTAAGCTTTGTTTCGATTTTAGGCATTTAATGTTAAGTTGTATAAGTTTGGGAATAGCAAATACAAGGCTACAACTACAAAAACTTTCAAAATTCACACTGATGAATGTGCAAGTAGATAAATTAAAAGTCGATGTTAAAAGATTGACTGACAATGTGATAAAACGACTGTTTAAATTAGGAGCCTTACAAGAAAATGGTGCTAAAGACGCAGAAACTACTTCTTCTAAAGTCTGTGATGTATCAGTTCAGATGGATACATCATTGGCTAATTTAACTAATGTAAGTAGAACAAGTTAGTCAGGAAGCAACTGAATGTTATTTGGATATTGGTATCCACATAATTCACAGTTATTTTCACATCTATAGGGTATTTTTTTGTCTGGATGCAATTTCATATTAGTATTTATAATTTTTAGACTACAGCAACTTAATGTTTACTTCTTGAACAATTTGAAAAAACAATAAATTTTAACCAACTATGTACTTAGCTACTATACTATAAGTCGGAAATAATAGTCAGTGACTCATTCTTAGCTTTAGGGCGCGCCAAGAGGGGTAAGGGAAGAGAGAAGGAAATTTCAGTGGCGGATCAATTGCTTTGTAAATTATTTTTAATAATAACTATAAAATGGAATAAAATTAGGCAAATATGCACTTAAAAAAATTAAATTTATGCGCATAGATATGCATGATTTTAGTCCAAAATATGCAAAAAAAAGTATATTCAAAATTATGTCTAATTCTAGTAATAAGAAACAAAATTGTAATACAAACAAATGGTAGGTACTATGTATTTATTAAGCCTAGGAAAAAAAATAGTCCTGGATAATAAGGGGTTTTTCCTATCATAAAACATCATATTAAATGTTGCAACAAAAGTTTAAATCAAAAATCAATAACATTTTAAGTTTAATTATTACTCGTTATCGGAGGTTTGATCAGAATTTGACTCAGAATCATTATCACTACTTTCGGAACCAAGATTGATAATAAGAGGTTCAACTACAACTTCGACCGTAGTATCCAAATCCCACATTTTTTGTTTTTGTTTTATCACATGTCCGATACACTTCTGCCAATTATCAGCTGTAACTTTATTAATAGCTTCGTTTAACAAAACTTTAACGTCATTTAATTTAAATGTTGTGTTTTTTCTCGCAACTTCACCTTTTATCTGGGCCTATATAAGTTCAATAGGGTTTAATTTACAATGATATGGCGGTATTCGCAGTAGAGTAACACCACGTTTATGCGCCATTTCATCGACAACATATTCAATATACTTGTCTTTATGAACACGGACAATATCAAGCAATTGTACTTTAAGCATATTTTCACCAAATGGTATGTTGTGTTTTGATTTTACCCAGTCGATTATGTCGGCTTTTCGCCAAGCAGTAGTGGGTATTCTTTCTACTCGCCGACTGTGATACGGCGCATTATCTATAACGATTACCGAACCGGGCTCCACGCGCATCAGTACGGACGAAAACCACTTTTCAAACACTTCAGCATTCATATCCTCATGTTAGTCGCCAGTCTTCCTAGATTCGAAAACGTTAAGACCACCAACCAAAGAAACAGGGTTGCTACCTATGTGGGTAATAATCAGTCGACGGCCCTTACCGGAAGGAGATTTCAAACCAGTGGAAAACCCGTCAAGAAATGCTTGACGTGAACTTGATATATTTAGGCCCTGCCATACTTTGGAGCGGGTGTGTCCCTCATTTAACCATGTTTCGTCGGTATAATATATTTTTTTACCTTTAAGCCTATGATCACGTATTTCTTCTAAAAATTTTCTTGGCCACAACACTATCTCATTTTTTTCGATTAGAAAGCTCTTGCGATTTCGCTTTAAATACCGGAAGTTTATATCGCGTAATGTTCGCTTTAAAACTCCAAAGGATATTTTGGGTAAAAATTCATCAGCATTTAATTCAGCTTTGAGTTTATTTAGGGTTGGCATTTCGTTTCTAAAAAAAATACTTTACACTTTCCGGCGAATTGTATATTTTACGTCATCATCTAGAATTACTTTCTTTCTACCTCTTGTTTCCTTTTTTTCCTTCTTTTCCTTGTTTTTATCAACGTGAAGTGATCTGAAAACTGTCCGAGAAGACAATTGTGTTAAATTTCCGCAAAATTCTGCTGCATCCTCCGCGCCTAACTCAGGATTTCCAGCGCGAATACTTTCATAAACGGTTTTTACCAACGCATGTTCGGCCACAGTTAAATGTCTTTTCACTTTTTTCGCAGGGGTGTCAAGACTATAACCTAAACCCGCAAGCGCGCCTATTCAACAGGCCTCGACAAGGCCCATGCTCGTTTACTGTTGCAACGTTGCTCCGTCCACCTGAGCCTGGATCCACATACATCCGTGATACGCATCCGTTTTGTACCACGTGATTAATATGAACCAATGAAATTTCATTCCCTAAAATTTCATTGGTTCATATTAATCATGTGATACAGAACGGATGCGTATCACGGATGTATGTGGATCCAGCCTTATAGTCGTAGTAAAATATCAGTACACTTAGCCTGGATCCACATACATCCGTGATACGCATCCGTTGTGTACCACATAATTAATAGGAGCCAATGAAATTTTAGGGAAATATAATTTCATTGGTTTATAATAATCATGTGGTACACAACGGATGCGTATCACGGATGTATGTGGATCCAGCCTTAAAATAGAGCTGCTTGAAATGGTCCGCGTAAGCTCCAGTATACGGGCCACAATAAATTTGGCAGCGGGTGCACGTTTTGTGTCGACACGCTGTGCCCCCATTAGAACAAGCGGCATTTTGCGAGCATTGCATACCAGATTTATTTATTATTTTAAGCCGCTCTTGTTGTATTATTTCCGAACTAGTGACTGACGTTACTGACTATTATTTCCGACTTATAGTATACTTATAATTTAGCTTTCCTTGTTCCTTCTAGTCCGAATTAGATAGTTCAATTTGGAATAGTGCAAGTACTTCCAGTAAAAAGCCAAAGAAGACTGTAGTATTGACTAGTAATACAAAATTAGTGGTTAGTAATTTAGGCACAGCCGCAATTAAAGGTAAGCTGATTTAGTTTAGATGCAAATGTTAACTACCCAAGTTACCTATTTAGACACAATTTTTTTGCTGAAAAAGTTTTTGAAACATTTTTAAACTGTTTGTTTTGAAAAATTTTACAAACCAGTTAACACACGCTGGAAGGAATATTTGTTGAGACATTTTTAGATAAAATTGTGTAAAATTGTTGCCTTCCCAAATTGTAGCAGTATATTTTCGATTTAAGTGAATAGAAACAATGGTACAGGGGCGGATGGGCCCACCGGGACACCGGGAAATCTTCCGGTGCGCCGGTCCCTCAGGCGCCGCCGCTGTTTGCGAACTTTTTCTTTTCTTTTTTAACAGTTTGAATTAATTTTGAAAATAATCGAAAAAGCAAAAACACCAAAATTTATTTATGTTATCTTTATGTTAAATATTTTTTATTTAATTTTTATATTAATAAACAAGTAACTTAACATCTTTTTTCTTAACCCGACGAGCCACTATGTTGCCATTTAAAAAAAATGAGTTATACAACTTTAAAGATTAAATTTTACATAGCACATAGCATTGGACCAAAAATAGTAAAATTGTATTTTTCCCAAGATTAAAGAACTGAAATAAGTGATTTTAAGGTATTCATAGCCAGCTCTCTAGATAAAACAATAAATTTGGAAAAATAATATTTTCTTGGTGATAAAAAGTGACAAGTGACACATCGTTGTATTTAGAATGTCATATGGAGTCAAAAAAAGTAAAAATATACCAGGTGTCCCATTTAAAAATCGAAAGTTTGTGTCACTTCCGGTTAAACCGAAAGTTCCATAATGTTGAGTCGCCTGTCAAAAAATGCAGTTTTATGTTGTATACAAATCCCCTAAATTTTATTCCATTATTTTGAAAAACAAAAAAGTTAGAGGGGCGAACCACATTTCGTGGACACCCGGTATATATATATTTTTTAAATAATTGGTGTATCGTTTCGTAATAGTCATGTATTCGGCTAGGAGGAGTTTTGTAGGGTGAGGGCGCCACCTGCGGCACCTTGCACACATTTGAAACGAAATAACTTTTTTAAGCCACTCTGTATTAAAGTTCTAAATGAACATTTTCCAACATCTTTTACCTAAAAAGGGTATGCGCGAAAGAGTTGATTTGAGCCGTTTTGGTGAAATCTGGATTTAAAAATCAAATCAAATCAAAATATGCTTTATTGTTTTAAAGAACAGTCATTCTTATTAACAAAGCTAAAAAGAAATACAAGTAATATACTACGAATACTTACATAAATTAAAAGAAGTAAAAATAATTATTTTTTTCTTAAGGTAATAGGTACATCGTCAAAAATATAAAGGTAAATAACTACAAACATAGTAAACAGGACAAAGACATACTCAACAAAACAAAACGAAATGCCTGCCGGAAATACTTAGTTAAAAGGCGTCGTTGTAATACCATAGACAATTTACCTTTAGATAAACAAACAATAATCACGAATGTGGCAGTTTTATGGCCTCGCGCATGTAAACAAAACTGGGAACTATTAGACATGCGCACTGCAACATTATCGTTTGACGAATGGGAAAATAGACAGGTCCGGGCTTTAAAATTTAAATTCTTGCTCATATGCCACCATAGAGGGTTTATTTTACCCCTATTTGGGCATAATACAATTATACAACGGCTGCAACTAGTACTAGTCATTGTTTATATTACAATCCGAGTCACTAAAAACACAAACACAATTCACTAACTAAACTACACAAAAACCAGAAATCCATAAATATTAAACACCAGTCCCACAATCCACGATAGCCGATCCGATAGCTGAAAACTTTAGAAAACTACAAGGAATCCGCAGAGAAGAGAAACCTTAAAACACAACAACAAAAATGGCGGCCGAGCCGGTTCTGGAGAGTATTCTTGAGCGCTTTGATTATTGTCGATAAAGTAGGACGGCCGATAACACGAGGTTTGTGCGCATGCACGAAGGTTTCCCGAATGAAGACAGCTGACCGACGAGTCATGCGCTCGGACGTATTTTTTCACCCATAAAACGTAACTTTTGTTTGCGCAGGAGATAAGCTGTAGGTATCTAAAGGTAAATTGTCTATGTGTAATACTCGACCACCTCGTAATAGGCCCTTTCCACCAGTAGTTCCTTTATAGTTCTTTTAAAAGTTTTAAGGATAGGTATGTTTCGTATTTGCTCAGGAAGATGGTTAAATAATTTACGACTTTCGTAAATTATAGAGTTTCTAATAAGGGCAGAAGAAGGTATGGGCAGGTACAGGTTTTTTGATCCTCTAGTGTCATGAGTGTGGTCAGGCACCGGCAAAGTATCCCTATGCTTGTATATCATGCAGACAGTTTCAAGGATAAACAGGCATGGCAAAGTTAAAATTTTCTTAGATATAAATAAGGGTCTGCATGACTCTCTGCCATACACACCACAAAGACATCTTACAGCACGCTTTTGCAGAATAAACACTGAGTTCAGCAGGTAGTCATACGTATTCCCCCAGAACACAATGCCATATCGCAAGTGAGACTCCACTAGTGAATGGTAGACCCTCTTAGCCAAGGTTGCTCCAACCTCCATCGATGTTAATCGCACTGCGTAGCATCCTGAAGCCACTTTGCGAGCAAGTCCCAAGATATGTGAGTCAAACCTCAGACAGTCATCAATTAAAGTCCCAAAAACTTTGTGTTAGCTTGTTTTGATAGTGGAGCTCCTCCTAGATACAAACCATCCATATCACATCGAAAACCCACAATGTTGGTCTTAGCAAAGTTTAGGGTCAATAGGTTAGCATCACACCATTGTCTAATTTTAGAAAGATCAGACGAAACCTTGATCTTTAATATATTGGGATCTGAATCATGCCAGAGGACAGTGGTGTCGTCAGCAAAAATTGTAAACCGGCCCGCAATGTCTATAGAAGCAAGATCATTAATATAAATAAGGAAAAGGATAGGACCCAGCACTGAACCCTGAGGAACACCATAGTATATGTTACTAGCTTTTGATGTCTCAGAGCCTACTACGACCTTTTGCGTACGTCCCTCAAGGAAAGATCGAAACCACTCCAAAGCACTCCAAAAAAGTCACTTCGTGTATGGCCAGGTTTAAATTATTGCAATAATTGAATACAATTTGAAGCGAAACGTAACGAGGTTACAAATCAAAACTTGCCGTTGCCGGAATCGCTCCACGATAACTAGTTACTTCGTCGTTGTGGAGCGTTATCAAAATATACCGCTCCAAAATCGCGTTATCTAAACAATGACCCACCTCTAGCATCTAATATTTACTTTTTTAGGTGGGCTTGAACTGTCCCGTGCTCATCAGCTTTACGAAGATCTCTACGAAGCACAAAAAAGTTTAGTATTATTGAATTGCTTACATTTGTTATATTTAGTAACTCCTTATGAAACGTCTGAACAAATCAGGCCCAACATGGAGGTTTATTATGATGTGGTAAGTTATAAGATTACTTTGCGCAATGCAGGAACGGAACAGATAATATATTCATAAAAAAATGTAGACGTCTTAATTACTGTTACTTTCTTCAACAAATTCTATTGGCGAATTTAAATAATAATAATAAAATAAGTTTATTTAAAATTTAATAATATAATAAATATGTTTTGTTGTCTTCCATAAACTTATTCTTCAATCCCCTGAAGCTGAGCTTATTAGGAACAAATCTTATTTTTTGTTTTAGTATGTAAAATCATAAATCATAAATATGCATTAAAAATTAAGTTTTAAAGTAAAAATGTTAATTTATAGTATAAACGCAGTTTTTTTGAAGAAATAATTATATTACCTATAATAAAATTATTAGTTTATAAATAATTTTTAAGTAAAAAATATTACTTATATAAATTATTCAGAACAATATTACTTAATTAAAAGGGTAAAGCATTTTTAAAAGTTTTTATTTCGACTTTAAATTTTTAAAGTAAAAGGAATATAATTTGTTTAATTAAAATTAATTGTTAACAAATTGTTATCAAACCAATGTTTTATAATTTTAAAATCTTTTTTAAATTTTAATATTTAAGTTTTCCCAATGAAGACCTTGGTGCAAGAACCGGACAAGTCTATATTTTATAAGTTTTGGAAATTTTAAAAAACTTTCTAATTTTGGATATTTATGAGAAACAGATAGCATAGGTACATGTTTTTTTTTGTAGGTATATAGAATAAAATTGATAGGGAAACATTAAAAAACAATATTATAAAAAAACATGAGTTAGAATTTTTTGAAAATTTGGACTTGTCCGATTTTTGCACCAAAAATACTATAAAAAATAAGTAACAACGTAAATGATAACTTTGAAGAGCTTTATTTCAAAAACTAAAAACCCTCAATAAATTACAGCAGTTACTGAATAAATAAACCTATTGCCAGCGATACCCTGACTGTTTCGCATATTCCCCCACCCAGCCAAGTCCCTACGCTTTGTGAAGCTGTTGGTGTAAATACCGGACAAGTCCTGGAGCTGTTTCTTGCACCCAAGAATGCCAGCGGCCAAGTCCTAAAGATATATATTAACGTTGCATTCCTTTGGACTTGGCTGATTCTTGTACGAATCGATCGGCGATATTTTAATACATACATTTTAACGGAAAACGTTATTTCGACCAAAAATGGACTTGTCCGGTTCTTACACCAAGGTATTCAATTTGTATCGGTATAAAAAATTGTAGTATCATCTGCAACACTATAAATTTGTCCATCGCCATTTATACTTAATAAGTTGTTAATATAAATATTAAAAAATAAGGGTCCTAAAATTGTTCCTTGCGGAACACCATACTTAAATCCTTTTGGATAGATTTTTTCTTTATCTATTTGAAGATAAGTTGGTCTATTTTTCAAATATTTTTTAATTAATTCTAATTACTTTCCTCTGAATCCAATATTTTCAAACTTTTTTAACAGTAAATTATGGCTAACTGTATCAAAGGCTTTTTTTCCGTACAGATTTTACAGCTTAATCAATTTAAGAGCATTATTTGTCATTTTATTTTCTTATCAACATTTAGTTTATTATTCGTTTTCTCTAAAAAGCAGCAAAATAATCTTTGAGTAGCAATTATAGTCTGTTCAATGACCGCTGACAGTTACGTCATATTCTCCATATTTGCGGTACGTCGTAAATTAATCAGTCAGTTTGACTTACCGGTGATAAAGGTTATGAATTTTCTTAGGCTTGATCTACATAAAGACGGATGCATGTAAACAGGTAAAATAGAAGCGCGTTTTTTCAAATTTTTTATTATTTTTTTTACTGTTATTGAAGTCAAAAATAAGTAGTTTATTTATGACGATTTTTTTAAATTGTATAAAGAGTATCATCTTCGCCTAAAAGTCCCTTTATTGTATATCCAGGTTTCATCCAGAAAAAACAGGTTTTAATGGAAACTGAGAGTTGCCGTTATTCTTAAATTCTCTTAAATATTCTACTCGTTTTTGGGCTATATCGGGTGGCTCTATAAACAAAACGCCGGTTTGATACAGTACACTTACGCCATTCAATTTTTTTTTTATAAACAGTCCGCTATTGAACCAGTGGATATTTCAACACCATCAATGATTTTAAGGTTTAGTTGTATTGAGCGAATAGTAACTTGTTCACCTGCATTATACATCCCATAAATACGCTCTCTTATGATATGTTCATGAATTTCGTGAAGTTGTCGACCACGGGATGACAAAATAGCTAGGTACATTATTGCGATTCTTAAAATCTACATCCTTCTCTATCCCCCTTTGCCTTAATTCGTTGGATTGTTGAACACGAAACTCCCAAAGCATCAGAAACTCTCTAAAACATTGCCATATATTTTTCATGTTTATTATTTGTTTTCTCAATTCCTGCTTTATTATATCTAATTACCTCGTAAACTGCGTTAAAGGGTCAAAGAGTCTTTCCGACATCACTTTCTCTTTGAAAATAATCAAATAATTTTAAAATTGTGCTAGATCTTTTTCACAATATCGTGACACTTTTGAAATAATGTTGATTAAAAATTTCACTGTTAAAAATGACAATAAAACTTTTTGGACTGTTAAAATTATACGACATTCATTATTGACGCAAATTTACTGTCTCACCTAGTTTAGGAATGTTAAAAAAGGTAAGAACTAGTCGTGACGTAACGGTCAGTAGTCATTGAACAGACTTTACCTAAAGTCGCCACAGTGGATCTTTTCCCGTGCGTCATCAATCAACGATCAGGACTCAACGTGGTTAATAACTCTGCATCCTTATTTATTACAGTAACAAGTTTGAATAAAAGCATAAAAGAAGGTCTCCTAGATTCCGCAATAATATAACGTGCTAGACAAGAATAAAACTATAAACGTCAATTAATTACTTTTTTTATTTGTTTAATTGACTACCGTTGTATTTTAGAACGTCATTGTCAACCTTATTTTGATCTGCCAATCTAATTCGTATTTTGTAAATTTGTGTGCCTTAAAACTGTTCCTTTTTCTAAAAATAGTTCTTTTTAAAGCTAATTATATACCCACCATCTGTCTTGGCGGTAAGTATTTATGGATTTTTATAATACCTAATTTATTTATTTTAAATATTCTAACCGTGAAAGTTCCTTTTTTTTACGTCACGGCAGTGGCTAAATTCCCTTAAATGAAAGGATGTCAAAAATTTGACTTTTGCGATTTTAATAGTCAATAAAACACCAAACTTTTCTAGATTTTAAGCTTTAAAAATAGTATTAAATGTATTAACATTTGTTTGTCAATTTCTTTTTTCGTCTCGTAATTTTAATTTGATTCATACGATTTTGATGACGTGAAAGTGATGACGCACGGGAAAAGATCCACTGTGGCGACTTTACGTAACAGTTTAAAGTTAAAAAAAAAATATTTCATAAAATTAATAAAAGCAAAAAAACGAAATTTGGTTAAGGCCCATATTTCTTTTTCTGCTTTTATTAAACTATAAATCCAACCATTTTTAACGCAAAACTTTGGGTAATTTTATTGTACTCCAATGGTGGGTATTTAGCCGATTTTTGGATAAAATGAAGAAGTACTTCGCTCGTTTTTACTTAATACAAGGTTTTATTTTTTTCAGCTTACACATTTAGGTGACAAAGAGTTGCAAACAGCCAAGATTTTAGGATTTGATGATGCCGTTATAATAAAAATGGCTGTTGGACAGACCTCAAAGGTAGAGTAATAGCTATTTACCTAACAAGTGCGGAAATTTTCCGCACGAGTCTGCCGTTCACCGAACGACGCGTAGCGGAGTTCGGTGAAGCAGCCGAGTGCAGGAAAAACATTTTCCGCACGTGTCAGATACAATAGTTTTTCTACAGACGTGCGGAAATAAGTAACACATATTTCAAAGAAATTTAATAATTTTTAATTAACTATAACAATCACATACAATATGTAACAGTAACTAATTCTGAGAAAAAAAGTAATAACTACAAGTTATAATTGATATATTATTGATTTTGACATAATCGTGCCGAAAAATTTTTCCGCACTAGTGTGGAAAAACCAATTTTCCGCACGGATATCAGTGCGGAAAATTGATTTTTCCACACGTCTGTAGAAAAAATATCTTTCGTTCTTTGTGTCATACTCATAATTTGAGCGTTATCGACGTGTCGCGTTTACCTGGGATAGGCGTCATTATTGGAAAGGTTTTTCCAGGTACACGAACTTTAATCTCTTTATCTCAAAAACAGAAGACAGAACTCTGAAAGCATTTAACAAAAAACTGGTAGCCCTGTGTTTTTAAATTGTAGTTTTTTACCATAATAAAACATTATTACTTTTACTGGTACCTGGTACTGTCTTGTTATATTATTATAATACTGGTATAACCGAAAATGATAAAAATATCATAATATAATTCCTAAAACTTTTAAAGTTTATTGTGCCTGTTATTAAAAAAGTTACCTTTATTTGTTTCCGATATATTATTCTAATAGGCCACTCAGTTTGAAGCACCCTGTACGTATACCCTCGTGGTGTATTGTCATTGCCTTTCACGAGGTAACGTTCAAACAAATAAAATTAGATTCAAATAATTTGATTTTTCATCTCTATAACGTACCGAAGTTTATTATCTTTTGGACCCCATTAAATAGATTACTTAAATTTGCAGCAACTTCCAGAAAAGATATTGAATAGATTTTATGTTACGCTGATGCTTTATGATTTGTGGAATGAAATGCCAGTATTTAAGGTGTCAGAAAAATATCAGGTAAGAATTAACAAATAAGTAGAGACAGCGGAAATAAAGGAATCTAGTCATGTAAACCACAAATTTCATCAGCGACGCTTCGATGATATTATTTTTATTTTCGGTAAAAATTAAAATACAAAAAGGGACTTTAGCTATAAAACATTATTATTCATAAACCTAAAGAGATGCGAATGCATCAGTTAGTTAAAAATATGCAATACTGTTAATTAAAATAAAATAGCAACTGGAATATTGACGTTTAACTCGTGGAGCAAAGATGCAAATCAAATTGTATAGTTGAGAAGCAAACCAAAACGGTCGTTTATTTTTTTGATATGATATTGTCATATGATTGACAAATAAAACTGACCTGAAAATACCGTGCGAGCAAAAATTATTTGCATCAAAGAGGGCCTTGCACCTAAGGACGTAATGCTTAGCCGTAGAGCTTAATACCTGTTGGGTGTCAGTAACTACCTGAATTAAGAATCAGTTAGTTATGCCGTCATCTTTGACAGTCGTTACAAGTAATTTGATTCATCGCTAATTTTTCCAATTTCTTGAACAATTCACACAATGGGCTTTACGGAACAGCACAAAACATTCATGGTTGAAGCGTATTTTCGAAACGGGGTTAGAGTAAATTGTGAGTGGCAATACAATCCGGGTTTGTACATGGACGATTTTCACGAACATATTCCTAACGTTGCTTTTATTGCTGGGGATTTTTATCATTGCCTGAAAAAAACCCTGGCTGTGTTTAGGGAAACAGGTTCTTATATACAACAAAAAAAAAGGAGCAGGAAGACCATCTGTAAGAACACAAGAACTTGCTGCAAACGTTCGTAAAATAATGCAAAATACGCCAACAAATTGTATAAAATGCCTGTCCCAAGAAGTGGGAAGATTGTATGGAACATGCAGGACTATTCTTAAGAAGCAGCTAAATTTATTTCCTTATAAAGTGCAAGTATTCCAAGAGATACAAGCCGCAGATTTCGAAAGACGCAGGAATTACTCTCAATGGTTTACCCAAAATTTATCGGAAAGAAATGATTTATTAGACCTGACATTTTTTTCGAAGCCTGGTTCCAACTCTCCGGTTATGTGAATTCTGAATACACGCATGTGGAGTAGTGAAAATCCCCATTTTCGAAAATATGAAGAGACGTGTGAATTTATGCTTGGAGCAATGGCGGTGGCCAATTTCAGCAATTTATGTAATTATTTTTATTTTTCTTTCTGTATATTCTTACTTTGTTAATTTTGTAAACAACAAAAATAAATTTGTATTTGTCTACTTATTTTATTACTCATTAGTTTGGCATATCATGTCATAATATGAATTTGACAAAATTTTAACCTGGATTTGGTTAGGTATATCGTCCCCATATTATTGTGATCTAAACCAAGCCCTACGTTTTTTAATCCAAGCCCTCTTTGATGCAAATAATTTTTGCTCGCACGGTATATACCAATGTCAACGTCCTGTCATAAAACTAACCTCAAAATATTAAATTAATAAACAAACGAATGTCAATGTTTTGTCATAATTTGAAAAACAAAATGAACCTTAATTAAATTTAGTTGAACTCCGTGCCGCTGACTTTGAGAAGTCGTCTGTAGCGGACCTCACCCGTTGGAGACGCCCTCCCACCTGAATCCGTCAAAGTGTATTTGTGAAGAGGCTCCTATAATTTCGCTGTGTCACATAGAAAACTTGGACGTTTGCTGGGTTGTTTCAGATTCAGACCAATCCGAAAGTCGTACCAAATAGATCCCCCCGATGGGGGTATATGAAACCAATGAAAACGACGTATTTTTGCGGGCATGCGAATGAATGTCAATGGCCAGTGGGATGGTAGATGATCAACTTTTGTTTTTATATCATCGAAACGTCGCGATGAAATAAATTAGAGTCCTTTATTCCCGCTATTAATTTATCAAGTTCCCGCGGAGCTGACATTAATTAATTTTGAACTATATGTACAGATCAATAGAGGAATAGTACAAAACCTAATGACAAGCTCAGCCAGTTTTGCATCGAACGTTGTTAACTTCTGCGAACATTTAGAGGAATTTTGGGCTTTTTCTCATTTATTAAAAGGAATGAGTCAGAGATTGTCACATTGTTGTAATCGGGAACTTGTTGCACTCATGGAACTCCCGGCTGTCAAACAGGTATGTAAAGAACGAATACTCTCGAGTTTTTAATTACAAAATATTGATTTTTGAGAAAGCGATGGTTTTAAGTTCATCAATAATATTTTCACAATGACCTAATATTTATTCGGTAGAGTCCTTGTATTTTTGGTAACCTGGTCAAGGCTTAATAAAAATGTGTTCGTCGTTGAAAAGACCAGCGTTACTCGGCGTTGCAACGTTTTGTAGATTCTCAAGCGATGGTGGGACGTTTTATAACATGATTAGGAAAATCTTAAATTTATTATCCGTCATTTTGATTTGTTTTATTTTACTATACATTATATTGTTTTTAGTAGACTTAAAGAGTATTTATTTTATGTTACTGACAAAAAAAAACGAAAACCAATGAGGGGGTAATCTTTGGCAATTATAATTTTACCATTATTTAGTTACCAATAATTGTTATAACAGTGACCGGCAGAAAGTACGCACCAAAGGGGATTTTTTTTTTATTTCAAAACTTACCAAATTTTTTTGGCGGTGGAAAAGTTCTGCATGTCGCTAAACAAAAAAAAGCATAGACAAAACTAGTAAATATTGCGCCGTATACGAGGAAGAGGTGAAAACGTTAAATTCACTCAAGAAATAAATTGCCCTTATTTTTCACTGTGGAAATTTTTTTTATTAGGAAATGTTTGCACTTAAAAGTTATCCATAAATGCCAAACTTCAGCTCGGTAGCACGAATATAAATATTTTTCATGGCAACTAGATTTAAATGAAAACGAATTTTATTGTAAGGGTTTAAACTTTAATTCATGAGCCAATGGGTTTGAGTTTTAAAAATTGAGAACGGAAAAATATTGTTAAATGTATGAAGAAACCATCATTTGTTTTGCATAAAGTTATTCCGCTTATCCATAGAATAATGTACGGTGTGCACCAGAAAAGTTAGATTATTTTTGTTTTTTTATTAAACGTCCAGTTCTCGCGTATGTAAACAAATTTAAGTAAAGTCGCCACAGTGGATCTTTTCCCGTGCGTCATCAATCAACGATCAGGACTCAACGTGGTTAATAACTCTGCATCCTTATTTATTACAGTAACAAGTTTGAATAAAAGCATAAAAGAACGTCTCCAAGATTCCGCAATAATATAACGTGCTAGACAAGAATAAAACTATAAACGTCAATTAATTACTTTTTTTATTTGTTTAGTTGACTACCGTTGTATTTTAGAACGTCATTGTCAACCTTGTTTTGATCTGCCAATCTAATTCGTATTTTGTAAATTTGTGTGCCTTAAAACTGTTCCTTTTTCTAAAAATAGTTCTTTTTAGCACTAATTATACCCACCATCTGTTTTGGCGGTAAGTATTTATGGATTTTTATAATAATTTATTTATTTTAAATATTCTAACCGTGAAAGTTCTTTGAAAAGTTTACGGCAGTGGCTAAATTCCCTTAAATGAAAGGATGTAAAAAATTTGACTTTTGCGATTTTAATAGTCAATAAAACACCAAACTTTTCTAGATTTTAAGCTTTAAAAATAGTATTAAATGTATTAACATTTGTTTGTGTATTAGGTTATTTCCCAAAACTATATTTAAAAGTACAGGTTGTTACAGAAACATATTTAAATGTATTAAATTATAATAAGAGGCAGCCACGTCCATTTTATGAACTTAGACTTACTTTTGACTTTTTTCGTCTCGTAATTTTGATTTGATTCATACGATTTTGATGACGCACGGGAAAAGATTCACTGTGGCGACTTTAAGTGATGTGTCTAATTGCCCAAGAGCTGTTAAAAAATTGAATTTATAGGTCGCATAGCTTCTATCGAGGGGGCGTAAAAAAAACATTTCCCAATAAAAAAATTTTCTACAGTGAAAAATAAGGGCACTTTATTCTTGAGTGAATTTAACGTTTTTACCTCTCCCTCGTATACAGCGTAATACTTATTAGTTTTGTCTATGCTCTTTTTTGTTTAAGGTTGAATTCTCAACGTCATTGAATCTATTGCCAACCTATAACCTATTTCGCGTTAATTTTTTGAGTTTATTATTTTAATAACTAACATTTAAAGAAAATCAATATCGTCGGTACATTATTAAGGTAGTATCTGATATATTACAAAAATATCAATTAATTTCATTGCTAATTTTGGGAGAATTGTATAGGGAAAGAACAATGAGTGACAATGACATAATAATGTAAAAAAAAATCTTACCCGATATTTTTTGCTATACAATTCTCCTAAAATAAGTTATGAAATTCCTTGATATTTATTAAATATGTCAATTATTACCTATAGAATATCAAGTCGATACTGATTTTCTTTAAATTTTGTATAAAAGCTAGAAAACATAAATAAATCTACGCGAAATAGGTTATAGGTTGGCAAGCATGTTGATACTCCCACCTTAAGAACATGCAGAACTTTTCCACCGCCAAAAAAATTTGGTAAGTTTTAAAATAAAAAATAATATCCCCTTTGGTGCGTACTTTCTGCCGGTCACTGTATACCATTATTTTTATATTCTCATTG